>LR999957.1:75872337-80872337 GCA_905220385.1 Xylota sylvarum | reverse complement strand
AATCAGCATCTTACAAATCCAATTTGTCCAGCATCCATACTTTTTAGAGGGGTATTCGATGGGTTTACCTTCCTCGTTATTAAAGGCTTCTTCTAAATCTAGGAAAGTTAGACAAGTGAATTCCAGTAAAACTGTTTATACTCACTTCTACTTAAGACATGGGACTACATGTACTTCTGTGCAATTTTTCAAGAATTTAAGAAGAAATGACGAGAAACTAATAGGTCTAACATCTTTCGTCGTAGAATGGCCTTGCTTATTCGCATACCATTGGTATGTAACTGATGAGGCATTCATCACTCTATTTTAATCTCCGTCTGGAGTTTTTAGAGCATTACTGGCATAATTCCATCTGAATCGGAGGATTTGTATGATGCAATACGGATGTTTCTTCTCCAGGATGATACCCGTGGAATATGTCTTAAAGAAATGAACACAGTGGTACATATGTGGCATGTGATACATATAAGACATATGTATGTATGTGACAAACAAAACAAAAAAATTATCCGTTCAAAGTAAAAAAAAAAATCTTCCCCAAAAAATACGGCACTCAAATATTTCTTAGATACAGCGAGATTAAAACTCACTTTAGACATTCATATCTGGCATGTTTTGTGGGAAGACCACACTTGGGCATGTGTACAAATAGCCCTCAGGCCGACGCGACACCCGCCGCCGCCGGGTACAACCATTAGCTAACATTGTAGGTAATAGTCCAAGATGCAGTTCACACATATGCACATATGGTTGTATGTACATATTTGTATCGTGTATTTCCCACTAAAAAGTTTAGTATAAACAATTTCGGATAAAAAAATCTAAAGCTCACTGAAACATATCTCAACGATTCTAATAACTGTCAATAAAATTTCAATCATAGGCATGTCTCTCGACGTTATTTGGGAAGAATATGATGAGTACATCCTCTGCGACCTAAACGAAACCCTTACGAATAAAGTCAAGCAATTCGTAATAAAGAATTACATCGAGAAAAATACAATATGCCAATTGATTAAGTACTCAAATTCTCCAAATTACATCGAAGATCATAATTTCTTTTTGGATCACATCTTCGGTGATCAAAGCTGTGCACTTCTTCTCAACAAAGAAAATAATGAAATAGCAGCCGTTGCCATAATGAAAACAATGACCAGAGAAATGAGATCTTGGTTTGTGCAATCCAATATATGAATGTATGTACATACAAGACAAATGATTTATTGATCTACATATGTTTAGGACAGCAATCCGTTTGGTATCACAGAATCGAAAGCTGAACTCGCTACTCGAAATTACCCGTCAGATGATATCAGAGGCCGATGAGCAATTGAATTATCCTACTGGTTCAATGCATGTCTTTGAATTGTGTGCAGAAGAAGGTGACCTAGAAAATAAATCAATAGATTGGATGCAGATAATGTTCCATGGTGCCTACCGCGTAGCTCAGAGCATGAAAATGCCGATGATAACATATATTGGATTTAGTCTTCGCGAACAAGAAGCGGCAACTAAAGCAGACTTTATTGAAGTATCGAGAATCTTCTATCCCACATACACAGAGGTAGATGGCAATCGACCCGTTCCACCATCAGATGTGGGGGAAATGTATGCAATATTTTATTATAAAAATGTTGAGCCATATGTGTTGCACTCTGATTTACCATGAGCTAATGATGACATATCGTAAAAAAAAAAAAGTAAAAGAGAACGTTCATGTGTGGATGCACTAAAAAAATTGAACTGTGGAGTAATGGACTTTAATAAAATCAAACTATTTAAGTAACTGTTTTGATAACAATGATTTAGATTGAAGGTTAGGTTAGATGATTCACGTATTTTTGCCGTTTATGCAAATCGGATTATATGTATGTAGGTAATGATACATGTCTTAAAGCAAAAGGTAAACTAGAAAACTGGATACAGTGAATGTTCAGCAAACAATTAATTTTTGATACACTGATAAATATACACATATATCCATTTTTTTTTGAAGTAATAGTCATTAAACCATGAAAACGTTCACTTAGACAGTAGCTCGTAGGCTCCAATGATTATTCATCTGGATCTGATCGTAGTCAATTAGTTGCATTACAATCAGTTGGCATATTAACCTAAAGGGTTCACTTCACTTCAACAAATCAAATCGAGAATCGGAGTCTGCTGAATTTCAACGGACGTAATTAAATTACTAGTTTAATTTCATTAAACTATTTTTTTATAAATTACTTTGTTAATATGATTAAGCCATATTTATCACCGCTTTTGGAGAGTTTGAAGAAAATATTTTGCATGTGTTCTCTTAGAGCATTCAAGTGATTTCCCAATACATGTATCGCAACGTCACCTCTATAAACAATTACTCTGCAGCCTTACCATCCAGGATAGTGTGTGTTATTCACACCCCAAGATTCCAAAGAATGGAGACAGCTCGAGTTGAAGTCGTGCCCAGCTTTGTATTGATAATAGGAACAGTATCTTAAAGTTGGCGCCGTGGTTCAAGTGTTCAGTGCGTTGGACTACGAAGCGAGGGGTTCGATGGTCGATCACCAAACAACACCTACAATGTTTTTCACGACCCACATCTCGCGATCGTCTGACAAACATCCGAGAGTAAAACTGCCATAAAAAAGCTTCTCAAAAAAAATAAAAAAAATAAAAAAAACAAAATTTGCCCTTCAGATACGGCATTAAACAGTAGGTCCCTTCCAATCGTGTAAAGAATATAGCACGCACAACACGAAGTTGTGAAGCTAGGCCCTGGGTTCCATGGACCTGTCGCACAAAAAATTTGTATTTTTTTTTGTATCTTGTAGGAAGTCGGGCATAGTACGAGTTTTTACACTGTATGATTGTCGGTGGTGCGAAACAGAGCAGTTTTTACTGATTTACCCTACGGTAAGCATGCTGGGACGGTGTCAGTCAGTTCTTCAAGGCCCTTGGGAAGAAATAAGAAACGTCTGACTTTTTAACGATGAAGACTACTTTTATTTCACTCCACAACCTGTATATATGGACTAAACCTTGACATCTCTTAAAGAGAACTTCTGCTTTTACGCAAGAATCATTCAATTAGACAATCATTAGGCGCAACTTTGGAATAACTGGGGATATACATAGGTTTAGGTGCATGGGATACCTCACTAGAATGTTCATGAGCCATCCATTTTCTGTTTGTAAATAGTAATGGTCTTTTTCGAAGCTTGGAATCCTAAAACTGGCATTCAACCATTTGACTTCTCGATAAAATATGGAATTTCAGTTAGTTACTTTAAATTTATTGACAACCAAATGACATCTTGATGGCGGGAAAAGCACTGCAATGGCTTCCCATGATGAAGAATAGGTAGAAGTTCAGAGCTGGCACCAGCTTTTATTCAAAAATAACAAAAACTCATCTGTACCTCTCTGAGCATGTAGACTTAAACTGTAACACCTCCTTGGTGATTTCATTTTATCTGTTGCGAACATTCGGGTTCTCGTACACTTTGCTCTTGAACTTGGCATCATAATCATGCTGGTATAGTTCTTAAAACAACCTTGTGTGAAAGATAGTATACATATATGCATTTCCAAATACCCACATATGTACGTATTTATAAATTTAATGAAATGCAAAATACGCTCCCACTAAATGACGAACATATGAACATATACATACATTATGAACAATTTATTGATCTTTATAATTTAGTCGAATGACCAGCACACCTGCGATTGGCGTCAATATACCATGCAAGGTAACAATAAATTTAGATGCTCATACATACCACATATATATGAATTGCTCCACCAAATGCGTAGCGAATCCAAATCACGAATTGTGATCAATGGAAGCTACAAGCGCTTAATGAAATTCCGCTTAGTATAACAATAAAATTCCAAAATTCCATTAAGACCTTACCCCTTTAAACTTAATGGATGATGAATGTGACTAAATTTTAAAATACTATTTGTTTGAGCCACAACCAAGTGCATATATACTTAACAGTATTCGTTTCAGTCATGTATGTATGTATGTACATATTTCGATTTGTATCTTTAGTAATCAAAATCAGCCAACATCATTCCATGAGGAAACTAATTCGGTATACTATTCTTTTTATGGCGTGCAAAGGTGTCAGCGGCAAGTTCAAAAAGTGGTAGACCTTGTGACAGTTAATCTGTACGGTCACATCTGTGTTAGATTCAACTTTAATTATTTTAATGTGGCACTTCTACATGTGCATACATGAGCGTAGGCTTTACTAGTTCTTTATAAAGTTCAATTCTTTAATCTGAAAAAAAAAAAAATACTGACTGAATGAACGATGTTGGTCGAGGACGATAGGTGGCTGGTTTTATGCTCTGAGTTAGATCATTATAGATGAATTAGCTTAATCAAGGTGGGGTTTTATGCTATTCTCTGAAACTAATGATATTCTTCTTCTTTTAGATCAAAATGTTTCTTATGCAAACGGTTTTTCCTATGGTTATACTAATAGCAGTTGTTCATCGGATAGCTGCATTTCCCGCTATTCAAACACAATCAAACAATCTGCAGTCAATCAGTACTTCATCGGAAAGAATTAGAACACCTGATGTGGCAGCTACAATTGATCAAGTTCATAAAATTCTTCAAGCAGATCCAACATTGCCCAGATTAACAAGGTAAGCAGTTGTAAAATATTTTTGAATTTGAATTTGAGGCATGAGTCATGAGTCTATTGAGACTGTTTATCGGTATTAGTTCCCTTTTGTTTGATCTTCGAGAAAATTATCGGGCAATGCATCTCTTTCTACGAGTAGATACAGGAAATACTACAAACGTCTCTATTTAGCTGTCCAAGAATATGAAAACAGTTTTGCCATGTGATTGGAGGAGGCTGTTTGAAACAAGGGTTCGTAGGAAAAGTGGGAGGACTCCACCTTGAGGGTACCGTTGAGTTGTAACTGCTGACATTTTTGTATGATGGCATGTGTCACTCTACAAATACTCCTTGGGTACTATCCATTATCTAACAATCTAAATTTCCTTTCTATTGAGGATGTCATCAATTTTGATTATTACGGCATTTAATGGTATCCCAATAAACCTTAACTGCTGATATGCATGCTGGGACGAACGCAGGCGGAATGCGAAGAGAGCTTTATGTTTTTCATTCAACACCATGTACAGAAAATATTATCTGTCCACTATGTAGATGATTTTGTTCAAAGATTTTGGCCTTAAGGCTTACAAGATTCAATTGGTGTACGAATTCAAGTCAATCCATCATTTAGACCGTGATTTCGGTACTTGGGTTGTAAAATATTCTTTAGCGACGACGAGCATCAGATGTTAAAAATTTGTATGTAGACAAATAAAACTGTCGCATTTGGAGTTAAGATAACACACAAAAGGTCTAGAATATAAGGCATATGGTTTCAACAACCATACTGCCGGACAAATTATGGAGTCATTGGTGGAGCAGTTCGATGATACCATTAGCTCACGAAACAGACCAGTCACATCAATGGATTACTTCTTGTAGGGGTTGTGTTAAGTCATGTCAAGTCTGTATCAACAAACCAATGACGATTGATGCTTTGGAAGTCATTATTATTCGCTTTATTCGCCTTTTACCCCATTCTCAACCAATGCTGGTGGTTCCCAGGGTTCAGTCCTCTTTCCGACCCTGTTTTTAGGGTTTACGACCTTCTCTCTCTTACTCGCAATCCAATCCATTCCTTTGGGGATGACAGGACTCTTGACTTCACTTATTCTATGGCGACTCCACGGCTGAGACCCCAAGCTGTGGAGTCTCACCGGCAGCGAATGTCTACAATTATCAACTGGGGTTCGAAAAACCGCGTTGAGTTTAATTCGACGAAAACCTAGTGCTGTCTCCTGTCTCTGAAGCGCGATATTAATGTAACCAAACCTTGCGCCGTGGCTCAAGTGGTTAGTGCGTTGGACTACGGAGCAAGGGGTTGCAGGTTCAATCCCCAGACAACACCTAAAATTTCTTTCACGGCCCCACCTCTCGCGAGCGTTTGACAAACATCCGAGAGTAAAACTGTCATGAAAAAGCTTCTCAAAATTGCCGTTCGGATCCGGCATTAAACAGTAGGCCCCTTCCATTCATGTGAAGAATATAGCACGCACAACACGAATGGTTGTGAGAAGCTAGGCCCTGGGTCCCATGGACCTGTTGCGCCAAAAATTTGTATTTGTAAACTAAAAATGAATGGAGCTGATATTGAGGAATCTAATGGCTTGTCAATGCTTGGCATGGAAGTTACCCCAGACGTTCGCTGGAATCACCAGATTTTCGAAGCTGCGAAAAGTGGTGCCTCGGATGCCTCGGATTCCTCAAGAGGTGTAAACGTTTTTTCAGTCCTGCAGACTTGGCTACTATCTATAAAGCTTATATTGGTCCGAAACTAGAATACAACTCACGTGTTTGGGCGGGTGCTCCCGCAACGTGTTTGAGCTTATTAGATCGTGTCCAGCGTCAGACATGTAGATTGATCGGCGACCTTTCAATTTGCCGAAATGTTGGATGCTTATCGATCTTATACCGATATTTTCACCAGTTGCTCGGATGAAATCTATAGTTGTGTCCCGCCTGTCCATCAGTTTAATCGAGAGGCCTCTTTCGCACACCCTTTTCTTTTAAAACCCATTTTCGGTCGTACAGTAAAATTCAAAAGCTCCTTCTTTTAGCCACTCAACACGCATGTGGAATGACTTGCCCTGCTCAATATTTCCTACAAAGTATGATTTACAAAGATTTAAAATCAATGCGCATCGTCACCTAACTCTCTTTCCTTTTCCTACCAACTTCTAACTTCCCTGTACCCTTTCCTTTCAATCTTTCACTGGGTTTATAACTTTAAAGGACTTTAGTCCTAAGTGATGAATTACATATAAAAAAAAAAGGTATACGGCCCCAATATTTGGACATGAATGCAGTTCGTAGTAAGTAGCCACGGTGCATATATGCACATATCGCCAAAATATCCTTTACAAGTAGATCGTATTAAGTTCTAAGTTATTAAATCCATCTTCAGTAACAGTCTAGAAATCATCTTAAATTCCCTTTCTTCTTTCAATATTTTACGAGACTCATACCTCAGTTAGGTCCTACTCGATTCCATACACATATTTACATATTTAAATGAATTTCTTTTAACTCCATTTCTTAGAGGCGAGATTAAAGAACTTTTCGAGCAAGTAACCAAAGAGGAGTATCAAAAAAGTATTCAGACCGGAGACGAAAACCGAGCTAACTATATGCGAGCTTTGATGCTGGTGCTGCCATATAATACCAATAACACCACAGAAGAAAATTTACAAGTAAAATCGCATTCATCTCCGTAAAATTCAATTGATAACTCTACTTTTTTTCAGGAACTCTATACTCGCCCACCGATTACGAAGGTAATTGACACATACTCCATTCCACAGCCGCAAAAATTCCAAACTCCAGCCTCTGTTTCATCAGCAAAAGTAGAAGTAGTCGAAGTTGGTAATCTAGCTGCTACCACGTACAAACCATCATTCCGATTAAAGCAAAAACTAAATCCCAACCCAACCACTTACCATCCAGCACAGATTCAACTTAAGATGCCACAGTTCACCACTGCACAAGTGCCTGTGGTGCAAGTGCCTGTAACAAGTCTGCCACTACTTCCTGACATTGAGGAGGAACAAAACAAAGCGACACGTTATAGCAGCTCCTACAACGCAAAGGATACCGATTGGTCACTCTTAGAAGGCGAATTCAATCGTCGAAACAATGCCCACCAGAAATTCACACCCATGCCTGATCTTTCGGGAATTCTTCAAAGCATGGGAATGGCTATGCAAACTCAATCAACAAAAAGATTCAAACTAGAAGATTATCATCAAGCAGTTAAACCTGCAATGTCGAGTAGCATCAGACAATCAGATCGGTATGCAGGCACTATCGACATTGCAGATTTTACCAGAACGCTACCTCCCAGACCAAACTCAGAAGCATATAGCGAGTTTAAGCCACTTAATATCGGCGAGGAAATTCGTGTTCAACCCGAAATTGAGCATTATCTGAACCGCTTTGGAATTGTCAATCGGAAGCGAAAACAAATAAAACCTGAAGATTCCAGTGAACCACCTAGTAGTATTGAGGATTCGACAAAGACTCCCGAAATCGAAATCGATGAATTAGCGAATACTGAATCCTCCACCCCAGCTGTAAATGTACCCGTCAATGTTAAAGATCAGCCCATCAAGAGAATCGACACAAATGTAAATGATTCCGATTCAGATAACTTTCAAGATCAAGAGGACTTAGTTCAACTAAAAAAATTATTAAATAACTTACGTGAACTGGAACGTCTCAACGTAAGTCTCACTGCTGACATGCTAAAGACTGTCGATTTAAATAATTTTAACTTGAGCAGCAGTATTCGGGCACAAGGACCCGATCCAGTAATCAATGCAGCTGATTTACAAAAGAATGACATCAAACGACAAAGCTCTACTGAAACCACTTCGGAGCCAACTCGGTTTAACTTAGATCTAGACTTAAATGACTCAGAAAGTGAGCTAACGACCACATCACCTACCACTACAACCGAAGAACCATCATCTTCGACAGAAGAACCAAGAAATGGTTCATTGGCTGATTTAGAAGACTCATTCGGAGGACCAGATCCCATTACCGAAGATCCTTCGCCACCCCCAAAGAAGAACGGTTTTTATTTCCTGGCCGATTGGAATTCATTCCTTGAAGTTGGCGAAGCGGGTAATGATCAGGTCGTTGTGAGATTTGATCCGAAAATTGGTGACCCAAGACGATTCCTGAAAGTCACAGTGCCTTAGATGGTACAGTGAATAGTTCAAACTTTTGTAAATATTTTCTTCATGTAAGCTTTATTTTACTTATATGTACATACGTACGTATGTTAACTGTAATGCTTGTCAATAATTTATTATGTGGTTAAGTTATAAGTCTATTTTTTATAAAACAAAATTGTTTGAGAAATGAGTACATATGTAAGGAGACTTTTGAATACAATAAGGAACATAATTTAAATAAATTAATTTTTGAAAAAGTTTTTAATTTGTATGCTGTTCTACAATCCTAAATATTCTTCATAAATTTATGGATTAGTTGTTTTCTCAAACCGGCTACAAACATCGCGTTATTGTCTAAGGCACTACATTTAAGCAAGCTATCAGAAATTCTGAACACAAAGATATTCTGAATCTGATACCCAATCGTTATTTATTCTATAATTTACCTACCAACCAAATAAAGAAAGTGCTCAATCACTTGGAACAAACAGAAGAGCTCTTTTATATATTCCATAAACGATTTAACTCAGTCGGCTGATGCCCAAATCAAACCGTGTGTTGTTAAATGGTAGTTTACTTGTACAGGCCACAGGACACGTTTGATATAGAATTGTTGCATTGCTATGCGGTTTTTTTGGTTCTTTCGGATTCTATGGAAGTGATGGACTGAGGATTTTAGGTAGAAAGTCATTGCTTGCCATTTCGAACTAGAGAGCTGAAGGGCGAAGTTCTCTCTTTGTGCATAAACCCTCCTCAAATACTATTTTCTATTAAGAGAGTTCAACACATCTTCCAGCACTCCGCTGAGAAGCCTTGATTGGATCGATTTTTTGGTGAAATTCCTCATTGAATATCAAGGTAGCCTTGAGTAGAATGACAGTAAACTGCACGACCAACTTGTATTTGCAAATCTTTTGCGATCCAGGTACCTGAAGGGCGGCTGACATCATAAATCCTGCCCAGATGGTAAAACGATGGGAAGGGTTGAGAGAGGAGGGTGCGGTACACGGGACAGGGAAACAGTGGGTGGAAGTACTGAGTGGATTGCTCTTTGTCTTGTACAGCAGACCACAGGATGGTCACAAACATTCGGGAAACGGTACAGAAAACTATTTCCAGTTGTTTGTGCCGCCCATGGGGCTATTGCACAATTTAAGCCTCCCCGCCAACGTCAAGGCGGCAATCCAAGGGGAGGACCTAACTAAACTATCTAAAAACCTATACTAATCGCGAGATTTAGTTTCGCCACTCTTCCTAACTAAACTAGCCTTATAAAATATATGAGCTATCCTACAGGCGATAAATCTCCGTCAGTCAGTATGGAGAAAACCTTAAGGGTCGTCCCTCTTACAACCGGTCTTCAGGAGAATATCACCTCTAATCTGATTCTAGCTACTACCTAACATTCTACTCCCTCACTAACTAAGAAAAATAGCCAAAAACCTATACTAATTGCGAGATAAAGTTTCTCCACTCGGAGATATCCTTCCTAACTAAACTAGCCTTATAAAATGTATGGAGCTATCCTACAGGCGATAAATCTCCGTCAGTCAGTATGGAGAAAACCTTAAGGGTCGTCCCTCTTACAACCGGTCTTCAGGAGAATATCACCTCTAATCTGATTCTAGCTAATGCCTAACTATCTAATCCCTCACTAACCTAATTCCTAACTAAGTAAACTAGCTAAAAACCTGTACTAATCGCGAGATTTAGTTGCACGCACGTTGCCATTCTAGCCTACCCTCCACGGTCTCTAGAGGGGACCTATCAACCCAACTGAAATTAACGAATCACATTCATACATATAACACAATGGCATCCTGTCTGTCAATTAACTCATTCGCGAACACTTATTAACCTTCTAACTACACTCACGTTTCATATACATACATAGTATGCCGAGAATAAAAATAAATAAATATCCTAGAAACCTTCCCATAGTTAGCATGGAGGGAATAAAAAAAAACTCCTAAAAGCCTCCCTACAGTTCGCAGAGAGGGAATACAGACACCTAAAATCCTTCCAACAATTCGCTGGAAGGGAATAAATCCTGAAAAGAGAAGAAAAAAAAGAAAAAAGAAATGAAAGGTCCTAGAATCCTAGCAACATTCCCTTGCAGTTTGTATGAAGAGAATACTACAAGTTACACAAGTTCAAATGTATAATCTCTATCACCGGATATCATGTAACACCACTAAGCAAAAGTAATGCAATGTACTAAGCCTAAAAGATTGTTCATTAAGACGTATTACATTAAGCTATAGTAAGGTTATGTAAAGCGTATAAGAGCCTTCATACAAATTGCAGTTAGAGAATAACCTAAAAACCTCCATGCAGTTAGTAGGAAGGGAATAAAAAGGACCTAAAAGCCTCCATACAGTTCGTAGGGAGGGAATAAAAAGAACCTAAAATCCTCCATACAGTTCGTAGGGAGGTAATAAAAAGAACCTAAAAGCCTCCATACAGTTCGTAGGGAGGGAATAAAAAAAACCTAAAAGCCTCCATACAGTTCGTAAGGAGGGAATACAAAAAAAATCCTCCCTACAGTTCGCAGGGAGGTAATATTGCTGCTTTTCATTGCTAGTGGCGCAGGCAAATGTAAATGTTAAATGACAAGTTTGATATATTTTTGAAAGTAATGTGAGTGAGTAAGAGTTTGAACGGTCTGATGGAACTATTAATACGTATGTATATAGAGAAAATATCCAAGAATTGAATCCGCTTCTTCCTGATATGGTGGTTGAGGGTCGTTATTAGACGACCACCTATCGAATCTAATCACATTGTTTTTGCTCAACGTTAATCGATATTTTACACAATTCTCACTGCAAGAGCAGATGTGATTTATATGGTTGCACGTGTCTTGAGGTGAAGACTACAAGTAGAAGTCTATATGTATAGCCCTGGACTAAACTTCGAAAATGGAGAATGTTAAGATGAATTAACAATTGCTAACACGTATCAACATCTCCGATTTTCGAAGCTATACACATAGTACGTGTATAGTCCAGGGCTATAATACATAGAATCCGACTTGCAGTTTACAACCCAAGACGTATGCAACCATATGCCATAACATAAGGCCTAGTAACACAAGGACAAATCTCAAAATTTGCCCTTATGTCAATTGGCCTCATGTCAAGGCACTTAAATCACATCTGCTTCTTGCAGTGATAATTGTGCAAAGTCTTGATTAACATTGACAAACAACAACACGTCTAGACAAAAATAGGTGCTCGTCTACCGTCGAGCCTAACTACCAAATCAAGGCGAAAAGCATTCAATTATTTGGAATTGAGACATGAATTTAGACTATAAATATGCAAGTAAAGGAAACACTTTGCAAAATGTAGAAAGAAACTAGAATCCCGAGCTAGTAATGTCAAGCAGCTATATTGGTAAATCATGAAAAAAAGAAACTAACTACAAAATATGCTCAAGCCCATCAAGAATGTTTTTGTATCTGCGTTATGCAGTTACACTATTTGAATAGTATCGATAAAGTCAATGAAAACCGAAGTAAGTGATTGCATTCATGCATCTAGATATGAATTGGAACTAGAACTAGAAAAAATTAAAAAAGAAGTAAATTAGAACTGTAAACTGATGTTAAAGGAAGAATAGATATTCAATTGAGTACACTGTTTAGTTAATGTTATAGATATGTGAACACTATCTGTTGGCAAAAGGGCTGAGCGAAAAAATAAAATAAAAAAATGTACCTTTACTCTTTGTTTTGGTGTATGTACCTCAAGAATACCCTTGTTGCTGCTTCTCCAAAAGGGATTCTAAATTCTGCTTCAGGTGTGAACTCATTCAGCTCTGCATGCTGCATACACACAATATCACACGCGACGCAGTACTGTTGTACCACACACGTCAACAACTCACTAACTTACTAACTGACTGACTGATTAACTATGTAGATATGCCTGATTGGCTATGGGACCCGAGAATCGTGGCAACAATCCACCATCGACCACCCACCACCAATCGCCGACGACCGACCGACCGGCCACCCACCACCACCCACCGCCGACCGACCAACCACCCACAAATGACTAACTGACTGACCACCGACGACCCACCAACCCACCATCACCCACCACCACCCACCACCACCCAGTACCACCCATCGCCGACCACCCACAAATGACTAACTGACTGACCACCGACAACCCACCAAGCCAACCGCCACCTACCGCCACCCACCACCATCCACCACCACCCACTACCACCCATCGCCGACCGACCAACCACTCACAAATGACTAACTGAGGGACCACCTACTATCCACCACCCACCACCCACCACCCACCGCCGACCGACCACCCACCAACCATCCACAAATGACCAACTGACGGACCACTGACGACCGGCCACCCACCACCACCCACTACCACCCACCGCCGACCGACCAACCACCCACAAATGACTAACTGACTGAAAACCGACGACCCACCGCCACCCACCACCACCCACCACCACCCACTACCACCCATCGCTGACCGACCAACCACCCACAAATGACTAAGTGAGGGACCACCCACCTCCCACCACCCACCTCCCATCACCCACCACCCACCACCGACCGACCACCCACCAACCATCCACAAATGACCAACTGACAGACCACTGACGACCGACCACTCATCACACCCACCGACCACCAACCACCCATAAATGACTAACTGACTGAACACCCACCACCACCCACCGCCCACTCACCACCGACCTACCACCCACCACCACCCACAGCCGGCCGGCCGACCGACCAACCGACCGACCGACCACCCACCACCGACAACTGACCACCCACCTACGATCACCCACCACCCACCTACCACCCACCAACCACCCACCGCCCATCGACGACGAGCGACACAACCGCTCAGAATGGAGCGTCATTGAAAACTGACCACCGCTCACCAAGTACTATCAATGACTACCCCACCCACTCAGCACGGCTGAGTTTGAGTGCGAGAGACTGGTTTGAGTGCGAGAGACTGGTTTGAGTGCGAGTGACTTAGATTGAGTACCTTGAGTGGGAGATCGCAACCACTTAGTTCGCGGTGTGATTCGCTACATAAAAAAAAATATAAACACATAATTTTACATATTTTTTATAAACAAACAGTGCATTTTTTTATTTAAATAAAATAAATTAATCTACATACATATATACATACATATATAAAAATGAATTGATATTTTGTGTGTTTACGTATAACTCACGTAATTTTCAACCAATTTACTTGGTTTTTTTTAAACTATTCAGAAAAACAATGAGAAGGATATAGGCCCTTTTTTTTTAAAAAAATGGAAAAGGGTTAGAAACGTTACCATAGCACTGGACACATGGACCAAACAGATATGAATACATCACTGGGGTTGGAATATGCTCATAAGCTCAATAAGTACTCATCTGGAAATGAGATGACAAGGTTCTGGGTGAGAGGGCACTTAGGGACTGAGGGGAATGAAAAGGCGGACTCTCTGGCAAACCAAGGGTCAACCTCGGAGCCCTCTGGTCCGGAACCATTTGCTGCAATTGGCAGAGGGATGGTAGAACACCTGATTAGCAACTGGGCCGCGGCAGAACACCAGAGAAGGTGGTCAACCGTGAAAGGTTGCAGGCAGGCGAAAATGGCTATTAAAATGCCGATTGGCACCACTCACAGAAAGGTTCTAAGTTTAGGGCGAAGAACACTGAAATGGGTGGTAGCGTTATCTACAGGTCATGGGAATTTCGGGTATCACCTAAAGAAGATGGGTCTTCTGGAGGACGACACCTGTGAACAATGCCTGGAGGAAGTCGGGACGGCAGCACATAATATATTGTATCAATGTCCGGCGTTAGCTAGCAGAAGAAGGGACGTCCTGGGGAGCCACTGGGTAGAAACTCAGAGGGTGAACCAGATTTCTGTAAAACAGATGATAGCGTTGACACAAGGAATCAAAGCCAGACAGGAACTGTGGAGAAATCCAGAGAGACTCTCTGGCTAAAATGGATCGTAGAAGAGAGATGTAAATTGATCGAATACAGTGGTCTGGTTAGCAATCTCTCGAACAATATATGTATATACATATATATATATATATATTAAAGAAACAAAATACAAACAAATCAATATTTGTATGTACGTATATCCCCCTGCTCTATCCTATTCGTGGGAACTGACAAGAGATTCGTTATAGAGGATATCCACCATAAATTAACAATAAGTATGGTTCATTTATGACATCCACTCTGTACAAATCAAGATTTAATTCGAAGATGCGGACAGGTTAATGTCTCCCCTTTACACCGGGGAGATGTCCGTTCATTGAAAGTATATTGACATGCCCAATGTGTTGTGCTTTCAATTCTTAGTTTGGAAGGAGTGAAGAAATTAAGTTTATTTTGCGTGTAAAACAAGGTAAGCACGGTCTAGTTAGGAATATCACTGGGACTAAAGTTTTTTTTTAAGTGTCTTATAAGATATACATACATGCATATGGATACACAAAAAAAAATCTAATTTTTGGGGCTTCTTACACGCATTCGTGTGTTAGAAGTTTAAATAATGCCAATCAATGGCCTTAAACGGACCATGTACTTAAAAAGTAAATGTTATACCCTTTCGTATATCACGTTTATTATAACTCTTTAGCTGGTTCATTAATAATACTAAGTTAAGGTACGTACTTTACTAACATAAATTTTTATTTTGAACAGTTTTAAATGTAACAATTATAAATGAAAATGCAAAATGGCATACAAAATTTACACTAAACTCTAGGATCTAACAATTGTATAAATGAATACTATATTCTGGAAATAAATTATATACAATGTCACTCCATTGCATTACCTCCTTCGCCGTCTTTCTCCTTCCAATTCGTTTCTAGCTTTAGCAAATCAATAGACTTTGCCAGGAGTTCCATTTGGATTTGTAGATCACTGCGTTTTTCACTAATCGACTCTTTGGTGGACACAATTCTTTCTACTACGGAATGGTGAGTTTCTTGTATTTCGTTTATTGTTTCCAATAACTCAAATAGTTTGGGCGCGTCATCTTGCTCCTCAGAAAGTAAACTCTCGAATTCGCACAGCTCATTGTAGATGGATTGTAGTTTTTTATTGGCCAATGAACACTATTAGTAAGAAACATTTAATTATAATTGGGAGTACACGTAATATGATGGTATTTACCCATATTTTATGTTCTTCCAAACTTACGGAAGTCATATTGTATGATGGAATTAGTTATAACAACGAATATGGTCAAATAGGAGCGGCTAACCTAATGAGTAGGTTGTTTTTTTAAAACCTGAGGAACGAAAGTAGTTATACATAGTTATAGTATCTAATGAATGGCCATATGTTTAGACAACTATATTTACCTTTTGTGTAGCTACTCAAACTTCTATAAAAACAACATTTATTACTAAAAACAAGGACTTATTTTTAAGCAAACTTCAAAGTAAGTAAATTAAATGCTCTTAACAGTTGTCAGCTGTTGTAAACATACTAACATGTCAAAGTCAAACCCAAGCAATCGATTCGACTCTCGAAAGCCAGAGACTCGCAAAAGTAAGTAGTTCTCAAATCAATGAAAAAAAAATCCAACAGAGGACACTGCTAATTAGACGTTGAGATTTGAAAAGAAAATTCGTTTGAAATGTGACATAATTTATTATACATAATTCTGATGTTCTTTGTATTTAATCAGATATCAAATTGAAAATTTAAGAAAAAGAGATATACATACATACAGACATTGATTAAAAGTCCCTATGTATACATATATATTATTTACCACCATTTGACGAATAACTTTCAAGTAAACTAAAAGAGTAGAAGATGACTTGGTGTTGACTCATTCGTGAGCTACCAAAAATGTTGACTGGACTAAACACCCATACGAAAAGGAAGTATATGTAATATTTAGAAACCTTTTAAAATTATTCAGTTAAGACTGGTGTTCGATATTTTTGAACATAGGTTTATTTATTAAGTGCTCTTAAAATATAAAAAAGAAATTTAAATGGGAAAAAACTGCACCATAGATGAGGGATAAGAATTTAATTTAAAATTCATCGGTATTGATTCCACGTTTAATGGCCTCGCTCTTCATACAAAGCCCATACTGTTCAGCAGCTTCACAGCTAGTAGAAAAGAAAAAGGTTAGAAGAATGTGTACATATGTATGTATCGCAAAAAGGTTGGTTATTACTGGTTGTCCGATACTGTAATTCCCTTGCAAGTATCAATGATCTCTTCAGCGATTTTCAATTTAGCTGCATCACCCTGTGCGTGAAGGTGGGCAAATTTCATAGCAACATCTTTGACAAACTTGCCATTGGCATCCATCTGCAGAAAAAATAATCTTTATCATTCGTCCAACGATTTAGTTTATGCCAGTGAAGGAAAAGTCTCCTTAACCGCACTTGTCTAAATTAATTTGATAAATGTGCTTAACAAAATCTTACCACTTCAATTTTCTTTAAAATACAAGCAACAAGACACTTAGCTTCCATACTTCTTGATGGCTCATGCTTAATCATAGTTTCAATATCGGCTAGTAGAAAACATACATGTATATGCATATTCAACATTTAAGGATACGAATAGTTTATACACCGCTTACCATCAGTTGCTCCCGTTTCCTCTTTGCATGTCATTGATATAGTATAAAATGTTTTCATTGCTTCCTCATTGTTGATTCCACTCTGAAGAGAAAATTCGATTAAATAATACAGTTAAATCTAAAACCTTTTCAAACCTTAACTGTAACCGCCAAAGTACTTAGAATAACAATAACAACAAAAAGCTTCATTTTGGTAATAATGTCTGTCTTATTCAAACTACTTTCGAATGATGCTCTGGGCTGACTGATGGTTTAATCTCGCCAGAGCTCTTTTTATATTAATTTCAAAGTCAACAAAAATTTTGTCAACAAGTTTTAATCATAGTGTCTGGGAACGTTGTCGTTCACGTGGAAAATTATAGGGCTCAAGGAATCACGTGAGATGTAACGTAGGGAACTGTGAGGTGATTTGGTTGACCTTCCGACTTCGTAACTAAAAATTACCAATTTGTGGGTTTGGTAGACCCACATGAGTAATCCGAAGCAATCAACCGAAGCATCATGAATCGTCAAAATTCTGATTTATTTCTATATGGGATCAATGTAATATTTAACTGCAATGTAGTAGTAGCAAATTTATACTGTGCCTAGCTTAGTACCCATTGTTAGTACAGCAAATGTTTCAGGACCAACAAATTCAGAGGTTGTCTCCTGTTTCAGTTTTATCTATCAAAAGCAAAAGTCAATTCGTTTTGAACTCCGATAACCTCAATGTCAGATTATCTTATGCTTTCACATAGATTTTGTATCTTGGTAACCAAACTCATTAAACAAATTCTGTGCAAATTTTCAGTCCTGTCTCATATCGCTAGACATTCATAAGTATAGATCTAGTAACATTCCACCACAGATTTGAAAAAAAAACACCGGGCCACCAGAAACTCTGACACCGTTCAGTAACACTAACTCTCCAGATGGGTATCAATTCCTGTATTTTAGGTAGTTGATGGTGTAAAATTAAAGAATGTACAAAATAACAGATAATTATTGATTACTTCTCAACCAACAACCCTCTCCAGTAGTACCTTAGTTAACTGCCTCCAGTTGCGCATTCCAAGTCGGTTAAGGTCCCCGTCTACTTGTGCGCGGCACCTAAGGCAAGGTCTTCCTAAACTGCGTCGTCACTTTGGGTTTTATACGAAGGCTCTACGGACCGGAGCACTGACGACTGATACGTAGTTTAGTCGATGTACAGCTCGTATAGTTCGTCATTGTATCTTCTCCTGCAAAGCCCGTCAATGCAAACGGGACCGAATATTTTACGTTGAATTTTTCTCTCGAAACAACGGAGGATATCTTCACCCGCTTTCGATAAAAGAGGACTGGGATGATCAGGGTCTTAGTTGTTTGGGATAGAACCTTACTACTCAATTGCCTTCTCAGCCCAAAGAGACAGCGATTGGAAAGAGTTATTCTTCGTTTTATTTCTCCGGAGGTTTTGTTTTCAGAATTGATAGCAAAGCCAAGGTAGACAAAGTCCCATACTACCTCAAAGTTATAGATGTTTTTTGTGACGTTCTGTCCAATTCGTCGATGTTGTGTGTCCCTTCTTGTTGACAGCATATATTGCCCTCGTTGAGGTTATTGTGGCTCCAGCCTTAAGTGGAATGGATGTATTATACATAGAAAGGACCGAGTGGAGAAAAAAACTGATTATATTATTTTTCTTGATAGGTTCGATTCTCTCGATTAGGTGGTAAGCGTAAGACCGGTACCTACTGATAAATAGGCAGCGAAAAACAAATTTCCTCCAGTATTGATTTAGGCAAGGAGCCGAAACCTTGCTTCAGTAATCTAATCAGTAGCATTGAAATCGTTAATCTCCCAACAACAGTAGGTGGATCCATGGATGTATGTCTTTTCTAACAATATAAATAAAGTGGGAGAGTAAAGAATGTAACCGCGATTAGTGGTTATAATGCAAATATAAATATTTTACACTACAGGTACGTATGGGAGCCAGGATCCAGATTCTCACAACCACTCTTCACACGAATAAAAGGGGACTACTGCTTTTTGCCATGTTCGAAGGGAAAGTTTGAAAGTTTTTTATGGTCTGTCTTACCTCTTAGGAGCGCCTGACAATCATGTGAGAGTATAACTGTCATGAAAAATCTTTTCAATATAACGCACTATATAACACAACACAAATGGTTGTAAGAATCTAGAACCCATGCATGCAAGTCTCCCTTTATCCAGGAAACTACAGGTGAAGGTTGAGTATTGAAACAGTAGCAGTAAATAATAGCAGATGATTGTTAAAATGGAATATGCAAATTTAGCGGTGGAAACTATATTGCAGTTCGGAATGAAGTTATTCTTTGCACAATTTTCAGACTAGCTGGAATGTATGATCGAACTAAGTATGTACCACGTTAAAGACTAAAAGATCCTCTCTCTTTTTTGATTTCAATATCATACTAACATAAAATGTCAATACTTAAATATAGACTAATACTATAAATATTAGTCTATTACAGTGTAGCAACGTGAAAAATGTTACTTTACCTTTTCTGTTTTTATTTTAACGTTCTATCTTTTTTTTATACAATTCTATTTATTATAAAAAGTATACCCCTATATTATGTATTAAAATAGGAGTCCAGTTTTCTAAAAAAGTAGTTCTTTCTATCAGTGTCCTAAATGATCGTCTTAACTCAAACGTTTTATTTTACGTCAATACATTCACTGCACAAAAGAAATCCTTAGTCAAACTTTTTTTTTATCATATTTATTGATATTTTTTCATGCAACTGCCTTTAAGCCTTTAAGCTTTACGAGCAGTAATTTATTTTAACCATTTCAATTTGTTCATCAATAATTCTTATCCAAAGTTTTGTGTCGCTATCTTGCATTCGCCATCTTGGATTTTAAAACTACTGCATTTCCTGAATTTCACTCTTTAATTTGACACCTTAATCATCAAAATCCATTAACAAACAAAAAAGTTACATTAAAAACAAATAAGCACTAGAATCAGTATATGGCAGGCGATGCCAACCAACACAGTGATGGCTGAGAAAGGTCGGTAGCCCTATTGTTTTTTTCGAATTTCTGTTGGCCTGGTGTTTCACGAAAATTTGTGGTGCAATTTTAGGGGATTTTGGTGGAAATTTTGTGCGGCGATATTTTCAGTTTTAGATAGGGGTAGCGATTAGATTGATTTTGATTACAGAGTATGGTTTAATTTTATTGTATTTTTGGACACAGGGTGGGCCATATTTTTGTATGTGGCCTGTGATTGATGTTTTGGGTTATTATGAAAAGTTAAGGATATGAAACTTTATCAACTTTTTGACTGGTTGATTTGGCGATGTTTAGCGTTTCATGGGGTAGATAGTTAGAGTGTTACTGTTATTTGTTATTTGGGTTTGCGCTCATAGTAAGTCTTCTTTGTATGGATGGACAAATTTTAAATTTATGGATTAGCTCGACTATGGAGTATGCATTCGAGTTCGAGAGTTGAGGGAGTATGCGATGAGGTAAGGAATCTCTTCAAAAATAAATGTTATGTTAAAAGCAGTTACCTCATAAATAGCATTAAGAAAGTTAATCGCAGACAGTGGCTGGCTATGAGGGTGTGGTTTATTTTTTTGACATTTTGAAATTCTTGTGTACAGAGATAATCCTTATTTTGGTATTCGTATCCATTTTATTGGGAAAATGATAAAAAAATGATACTTACCAACAACACTAGTAGCAATGTATATAGTCAATTTTTTACCAATAAATAAAACACCATATTCTTTTTTTTAGAAAAAGAGCGACATCTTTTATTTATTTTTATTACTATTTCTTTTAATTTCGATTGTTTATGATTTATATACATTTTTGTTTGCCTTTATAATTAATTCGGTTTCTTACACATATAATTTTAAAAGTTTTAATTTTTCTTCAAATTAATAATATGAAGATAAACGTTAAAAAATAAAATTAAAAACAAATGAAATTAAACAATCTCAAATGAAAAAAAAAAAAACATAGCACAGATCTTTTTACTTCGTATATTCATAATTTAGGAGTTATAATATATATATTTTAAACACTAAATTAGTTTTGTATATCATTTGTCTTAAATTATATATTTTACATTTGATCAATAATAATGTAGGTGTATTGTTTATCTTTAGAATAATATGAATAATATATTCAGAATTAATTAAATATATACAATTTTATAAACTTAATAATAAGAAAAATTAAGATAATTGTCAGTTGAGTAAAGAAAAAAAAAACACAACAACGTACGTATTTTAAATAATTTGTTTGTAATATCATAAAATTTGTCTTTCTCGTCAATATTTAACATTCATACCATTTGGTTTTGATCCACATCTCGAAGTTTTATTTTGTTTTATAATCTCAGCTTTTGATTCCCATTTTTTATGTTTAGAAGTAGTAAACTCAAAATTAAAATAAAGGATTTGCCGGAAGTCGATTACAAAATTTGTGAAAACTTTAAAGATGTTCAATTATACATTGCGTAAAGCAACAAAGAATTGACCAACGTCTGGAGTTAATAGTTCACATGTGATATAATATTCCTGTTTGGTATTGTATAACTTTGTTAAAGTTATTTATCTTAGCTCAAACGTAAAATTATTTTCGTCGACTTGAATCGGCAGAAAGAAAGTCAAACAACATAATGTGCATTACTGTTTTAGTTTCATCATTAAATTTGAAAATATATGTTACCGACTCCCGGCTTACCCCAATGTACTCGTACATAGTCTAATTTTATATACTAAATGCATTAAATGAAAAAAAAAAGTAAATTTGCAACGTATTTCTTTAAAAAAAAAAATGTTTTGCTTTGATTATAAACGATTATTTTTTACAATAAGTTTTCTTATATAGTTTGTTTTTTTCTCATTCGGTATAAAAATCTTCTTAGTACCTACGATGTTTATAGGATCTACAATTGTTTTTATATTTTTGATAATTTTTTTCTTAAGGAAACACGACTTTGAAAAAAGTTTCTCTTGTTAATTGTATAAATTCGTATTCGAATGTAATATATGTTTATGCATTTTCTATTTCGCGCACAACATTCAATGTCGGATACATCACTAGCACAGTACATAATTGTATTTTTTTTTTGTTATATATTTTTTTCAATATTAATAAATTTCGTTCTAATATCTAAAGTTCGCGGTTGTGGTGTGTGCCTATACAAAATACATTGGTATACACGTATAATAATAAATTTTTATATATTATTTTTGTATATTGATGTATACATGATATAAAAAAGCATTATATGTATATATTTTTGAGGGTTGTGCGTTATAACTATTTAGTTTTTTTTTATGATTTTTTGATTACATACGGTTATAAGGACATTTATCGAATTATATAGACACTTTTTAGCTACCGAAAAGTATTTTTTTTATGTGTTTCGTAATAAATTAGGTTTAAATCGACACGATGTTTACAAATAGAAACAAATGAGGTTATTTGTGAGGAGGAGTTTTAGGATTAATTGGGCGTAGTTGAAGTTTGACATTGACAATGACACCGAGATCAGGTTTTTAGTATTAATTTGATGAAATTCTTTCAGCTGTCAAAGACAATTGTTGTCATACACATTAATTTTAGTTAGTTTGCACAAATATGAGTCGTATTAAGTGTCATTCTTTGCAGGTTTTTTAAAACCACTTTTGAGTTAAAAAAAAATTCTTATGATCGTGAAAAGGGTCAACATTTTGAGAAAAGTATTAGCACTTTCATTTATATTGTCAAAGGCTGTACTGAACTTGAGAAATGTATTGATTGCTAGGTTTGCAAGGAGACTTTGATGACTTGTTTATGTATAATATATATGTAAGTCATCGAGTAAAATTTCGTTTAATGATGGGTAAACGTCTCTCCTTTACTTAAAGGAGGAGCCCTATAATTTACAATGAAAGTTGTCATTTAAACTTCCTACGTCTTACGAACACAATATTTTTAGGGAACAACAAAATGTATGTCTTTGGTTTAAATGAGAATAATACAATAAAAGTAAGTCCTGGTTCTAACATAAAATATTTTACAATATGAGTATTCCATCCAAAGTACTCTATGTTCCAAGTTTATGGATTAAAAAAAAAAAAGAACTTCTTACCTACTTACAACCAAATTTCACTTTTAAGTTTTATTTCTGCATCCGCTGATGATCTGGTGTGCTCTTGAGTATATCCGGTTGTCCACCATGTGATGAACTCATTGTATTCTGATGACTTCCACCGCCGAGTCCACCGACCCCACTGTAATGCGACGAATTCAGCGTATGTGAATGATTCGAATTTAAGGTGTGTGTTGCATGAGAGTTAAGAGTGTTATGCGCCGTTGTTGTAGCATTCGTTGAAGCTCCACCACCAGTAGTTATGCAAGCTCCTGGTACAGGTCGTGATCGTAGTGACCGATGTGAGCCATTTCTTGTTAGTGTATTCATTTGCGGAGTTCCGGGCAGTGTATGTCCCAGTGCATTCATATAATCCGCAATCAAAAGGGTTATTTCTAGAATCTTTGGTTTGCTCATTGCAAAAAGTAACTTTTGCTCGTTTGTGCTTCCAGTGGTTCCCAAGTTATCTTCACTTCCAACTACTAACATGAAGTCATCTTGACAGCCGCCAAAAGTCATGACAGAAGTGTAGGGATATCGTGCAAGTGGTGCCATTGAAGAGAGCTCTAGTACGTTAAGGGCATCTTCTGAAACTGCTAACCAAGCCATTGCTTGATCAGAGTGTCGAGGTTTTGCTTGGAACAATGCCGCACCAAAGAATGGCCATTTCCGGCAACAAGTCAAATAGATACGCACACAATCCAATGTGGAACGTCCTTTTAATAGCATCCACTTTGAGATCAGAAGGTCTTGAATTTCTTTCAACTGTTCCGGGGTCATTGCATCCCTGTACCGATAGGGGTAGAACTTATCTAGTGCCTTTAGACCCGCATTGTTCATATTTCCCGATCCCCTTGACTTATCCAATGAGTAGTCTCCCATGTCAATTTGAGACATTAATGATGCTAATTCGAGCGCCAAGTCCCTGGACAATGGGAAGCGTCCCTGAACAATCTGTTGATTTGTTTGATAGCACAACAATAACTTTTCCTTGTCAGTCTCAAACTTAATGGTATGCTTCCAGTAAAGTCTATTTTTGTAAGTCAACTGAATGACCCTTGAGTTTTCAAACTTCCCAGAACCCTTCTCTCTTAGAGCAGTCTCCCACTTCGAAATAACATCACAAAGCTTAGCTTGAGGATCAAGATAATGCTCCAAATCCTTCTCAATTGGATCATCGCTAAACAAGCAGAATCCATTTGTTGCATCTCGAGAACCAATCTCTTGAGCCAGTGTCGATTGGAATTCCTCAATCGTTGTCGAACCATCAAACGATATAACTTGGTATGTAGTATTCATCATATGAACCGGAATAGCATGTGGTAGGGAATGATGATAAGGATTTTTCAAAAGAATCGACAACACCTCCATTCGTGAGGGCTTCGTTTCGCGTCCGCCATTTTTAAGTGTTCTCTCTAAGGCACGTTCGCAATAGGCTGCATATTTTCCAGTCTCGGTCTTTGTATCAGCATTGCGTGATAAATGTAGCTTCAAATACCAAAGAAGACGACTTGATTTTGGAACAAACAAGGATACGGCCAATGAAAGTAGCTGCCAGCCTTGGACAAATGTGTATGCGGGTGGATTTGATTTGCAATCAATGATGGGCGGAGGAGCTGGGGCCTAAAATAAAATAAATCACATGATGTTTTTTTAAAAGTAGCACAAATAATCGGGATTAATAATATTAGTAGAGCATAGAACTGTGGAAGTATTAAAATGTTAATTAGAATATATCCCCCATACCTGGATTGATGTAGGAGAGCTGCCATTTGCTTGGGCTGCGCCTCCTTGTTGTGTATCACAAGTGAACAGACTCTGGGTGGCACACAATAGCAGTTGCTGTAAAAATTTCATTCATAATGTTTTTTTGGTTTGCTTTGCTTTAAATTTAATATGTGTTCTCTATGCGTTTTTTTCTGAGTGTTTATATTTGTGTGGACAGTGTATAGTTGAAATTGTGGACTAAGAATACTGTAAACTATTTAACAAACAAGCAATACATGCACATATACATAGGTATGTAACGAATGAATATGTAAATGAAATCAGCACTAAGGGTATTATTGACTTGGACGTTTCTTAGTCATCAAAATGGGTAAAGGTTTTTTAAGATTCGCGCTGAAGTCAGATAAGATTGTCATCCAAGAGTTGTAATTCGATTGAGAGCATAAACTTCAAAACTTTAGTTGAGAACATGAGGTCGTAAGTTGAATCCTAATTTCGATTAGAAAAATATAGAACACTTCAAAAAAAAAAGGATGGATGGTAGGATAGTCAGGGTTGTTTGTTTGTGAGGTTCTCTGGACCTTGATTACTATGCAGTGAGCTAAAAGAACCCGTCGGCGAATTATATTATTACAACCATAGTTCTATTGTAACTTTTCTACTGCTTCGGATTCCAAAAACCTTGCATTATAAATTTTTACTTTCTAGCTCAACAAATCCCAACATAAAAAATTGGATAAACCAACAACATGGATATTTGAACTTTTACACAACCTAGAATGCTCCAAGGCTATGACAGTAGTCCCCACTGTCCATAAAATTATGGAAAATGCGGATATTTTATTACTCACGTCTCAGAATCGAAATTCGGCGACAAACGGTAATGGATTAGGAAAGCTGGGTCGCAATTGACAGTCAACTCTAAGATAGGCTTAGTGATTGGATCTTAATCCAATCGATAACAATATCTGCAGTAAGGCAGACATTAGAAATCGTAACTTTGTGAATCGGGATCCTGACGGCAATTCATGTCAAAGCAGATTAAGTTAGCTAGTGAAGTGTACCTTCACTTGAAATTGATAGAGGTAGAACTTTGAAAACTTAGATGGAATATAAGTCAAATTATAATTACAATTTTTTAATAAGATAATTATCTTTACAACAATTTGATGTATACATACATACATACATATATGAGTAGTATAAGCGTCTGAAGCAGATTTTTACCGACTTATAATATCCAAGCATAATTAAAATTCCTTCTTAGTGAAATAGAAGATGTTGTTTTTGATTTTCTAAAGATCTGTATGAATTATAAGAGACTTGACATAAAGCTCTGATAAAAGAGCATTAGTTATAGTTAAAAATGTTTTTAAGTACACGCTAGTATAAAATAGTAAAAGCGATACAAGATTTATAAAAGACATTTAAATACAAATCAATTTGGTTACCGTAGTTTAACTTCGTAAAAGATTTAAGATTTAAGAAAATAAAATCTCAATCAACCGTTTTATGTAACTAAAGCAATTAACCGGATTGATTACAAATACAATTGACTAATGTGTTTTTATTATTGTCCACAATTCCAGAAGCAAAATTCGAAAAGCAATATTCGAAACATGAATTTAAAAATAAAATCAAAGCAACAAATAATTTAAAATCACTATGTATAATACATTCAAATATATGTTATTATTTCAGATAGATTTAAATTAATTACAATGATATCGAAAAAAAATATGAATGAAAGTTTACTGCAATGCTATAAATTGGATAAAGTCGTATAATAACTTTAGTATGGATATTAAAATGCAAACAATTTTATAAACAAAAAGGAATACCTAATGGTTAAAGTAAAGGTAAACGACTTTCAAACTGTACTGATAAGGTTTATACTTTCTAGTATGGCAGAACAAAGAAGTGAATTATAAACTTAGAGAATTGATTAAAACAACCAGGGAAACCCAAAGAAAGAGCAAATGATCTTTTAGATTAACGACTTTAAAATGAATAAAGTTAACTACTCGAAACACAGTTGCGAAAACTGTAATCGGAAACAATATATGTAATTATTGCGAAAGATAATTAATATAACCAAACATCAAGGCTCTGAATTCTTTAGTTCAAGATCAAGGTTCAATAAGTTCGATTAGATCAAGACTAATAAGAAGCTGCAAGTACAAGGACTATCTACATACAGACATATATTATGAAAGAATAGAATAGAATGAAAGAAGAATGTATTATGGGAGAAATGACGTTCCACACTTTTTCTAGGTGAAGGTTCAAATCTTACAAAAAGTTCGTAGACAATGAATCCCTTGAAAGAATCTCTACTTTCGTATCGAAAGAAATGGTAATAAAGGATTTCAATTCTAAGCGATCCTTTGCTGAAGGCAGAGAAATTGTAAAAACGTGAAAATGGCAGTCTAAATGACGACAGAAGTTGATCAAGGAGTTATCTCAAGTAAGTAAACCGAAATATACTTAAAACTCCACAATATAAAGTAATCCATGCAGTTCTACAACACGGAATAAATTATTTGAAAAAAAATATTTCTACGCAAATATGCTAAATATTGGTACCAGGTTTCCAAAATTTTACGAACGAGCGGATGAAAGGTATTATCATCAAAGGAAAATGACGGAATAGAAAAAAGTAATAAGTAAAGTATTTGCGTACAATAATGGCGAAAAAGTAGTTTTATACTTTGGATAGTCCTGTATCTTGAGCGGTGCGTTGTATAGCGATTGCCACTTCACCTGACGTTTGACAAATAATTTATTTGGTTTGTCGTTATTTGGATCTAATTGGTTCATATTACATAAAAGCCGGCTGTCAGAAGAAATTGAGATCGAAAGTGGAATCCAAAAAGAATGCGTTTTGTCACCATTATTGTGTTTACTTGTGAAGAGAAGGCAACGCCGTGAAGTGGAAGATGAATGTCAATAAATTGGAAATTCTTGGCGTAGGATGGTTTACCTAGTTGTCATCGTTTACGAAAATAATATGGACCCTAACTGTTTACCAACTAAAAACTTTTTAAAACTTAAAAGAATATACATATAATAATGGAAATGCATTTCCAATTGCTGGTTACTTACAAAATAATAAAAATATGTATACATAGACATACATAAGTATAGTAATAAGCCATTGTCAATATAATACACTCATTACATCCGTCCATGGTTTGGGGAATAATTAGTAACATATATAGAAGCTTTGGGCATGCAAAAATAACTTTAAACTAAATATTGTAACATATAATAATTATTTTCTATGTAAGGTGTTTTAGATGTGATGTATAAATTCATTTATTTTTGTTGACATTGTATTATTTAATATTTCACTCGTCTCACAAGCATCTGATTCAAGCTGAAGCACGTGACACTATAAGCAAGCGGGGATCTTTGCCGTGTAATAACCAAATAATGAAAAATAAAAACTTAAAAAAAAAATATTAAAAACAAAAAAAAAAAAAATGAATCTGTTCATTCGGGATTTTGGTTCCGTTCAAATGAAATTATTAAACAAATCATAAATCACTAATTCAAAACCAAGTCCATAAATCACATATTCTAATTATTCGTTAAACTGATTTTTTTTTTCCGAATAATCAACTAATCACAACAAAAAAAAGGAACTAAACTAAAAGAAAAAGCTTTCGCAACTAAAAAACTTACGCGCGTTTGCTTGCCCAGTTTCTTGTTTACCTGGACGCCAACACTCAATTTTTGTCCAGTATGGCGAGATGTTTGCTTTGTTAAAATACATATCATTTCTGTTTGTAATTCTGGCATATCTAGGCAGTGTTGTAAGGCATTTTGAGCCAATACCACGTGATAATCAATTCCTGGTTGATTAACTGCTACTGACATAAATAGTTGGCAACTCTGTAAAATAAATTGGAAGAGTTTTTATAAGAGGGATCATAAAATTTTAAAATCAGTGTAATGTATTACCTTAAATAACTTAATAGCTTCCGGTTGTATAGTCTCCGAATGCAGGGAAGATAGTGGTGATGTGATAGTGTCCTTAGTATGTAGTAAAATTGGATGGCGCCAGAGAACACAATCTTAAATAAATAAATAGAAAACCATTAATGTCATCACTAACACACAGTCCTTTGTAACTCAGATAATAGTCATCGTGCCAACAGTAGATGATTTACTTACTTGGATCCCCATCGGTCTCCATAAGCTTTTGCACAAGCTGTTCATATTGAGTACCAGCATTTGGCCCTCCACCAGACACTACTGTCAAATGATACAGCCAATTATCACGCTCTTGCTTTCCGGGTAGTATTAAATAGGTAGGTCCCTGATGTGCTGGATATATAGCTACAGTCAAACGTGCTTGACTCTGTGCGGGATCTTCCCGCTCTTCGGAATCGGAATCTGAAACGTGTTCAACTTCTTCCACTCGAGCATCACGCATGTTTATCTGCCCCAATGGATTCTGAAAATACAAAATAATGATAAAATCAATGCACATACTTTGGCATATAGTTTTTGAGTGTACTTACAGTTTCTCCAGGAGCCTTAAAGTACAGGAACATTTTGCCCAATAGCACACACCAACATTTCTTCGCATGACCATTTTTCACTTTCGTGACCCACCCCTGCACTGTTGGTTTCTGATCATCTCGACTTAATAGCAATTTGGTGGCATTTCGCCGTTGGACATTTTGTAGCACCCTCATCCAATCATCCATAGTAGCATTAGAATCCGCTGTCAGGTAATAAACCTTCTTGCCCGTGTCAATTTCGAAAGTAGAAGCACCTTCAGCTCGGTTTATCCTGCAGGCCTCATCCAATAGAATTTGTCCCTGTGGCTTTCGATTTATATCATGCTGGCTTTTCCAATAGGTGAGCGATCCATTTTTCAGCACAAACCATCGTTTGCGCCAAGTTTTTAGTTTACCACCAAGTTTTGCCAAATGACCAACCTTTTAAAGAAATTGGTTATTTTAAAGAAAAACTTCGGTGTTTTTTTTTGTTAGCTTACCTTTTCTAAAGACTCCAACTTTCGATTTGGAGAATCAACATAGGACGCTCGCATAAGCAGCGAGGGCATCGATGCATCCATGCATGTAGATTCGGAGACAGCATCTGGTGGTATCGCGTAATCATCTGACAGGCCTGATTCAAAGGAAATATCTGAAATTACTGATCCACGTATGGAGGGAATACGTAGATTTGGAGATGGCTCTTCAGGAATTCCTTAAGTTGTGTCAAAACAAATGAAAACAAATCAAACGTGACAAAAAAACACAAACACAAATCGTGAAAAAGTATAATCTGCTAAATACTTCTGTTAGTGTGTCAAAGTAGAGATGTAGCAATTTTAGAAGCACTGATAGAGTAGAGTTTACTTGTAATGCAGAAATCTAAATTACAAAACTTTTTAGGACAGAAAAGCAAATATACTTTAGGTAGTCTTCAATGGGTGACAATGTAGCAATGAAAGCATAAGGATAGTCAGCAAGACTAGGGAAGGTCTTTGCAACAATGGTATAAAGTACCGAAACCCATAGGCAGTCTGTTTACTGAATACACACTTGTTTGGCTGGTTTCAATTTATATGTGAGCCACTCAACCAGAGAAATAACTTTCCCCAAAAGGGAAACACTGGTCACACTATAGACAGTATTAGTGAACACCAAGTTGAATGGGCCATCAGAATCTTTGATTTTTAGAAGCCAGCGTGATTAAGATCCTACAAAAAAGTATTAGCACAGAAATGACAACTGACTACACAGCATCTTTTCTGGACTTTGAAAGAAATTTCTAAAGTTTTTATCGGAGTAGAGAAGAATAGGTAAATGTGTGGGAAACACCAAAAGGAGGGTCCAAAGTGGACATTGGCGTAGGCACATTCTCCGATTCGCTGTGCAAAACAGACTTCCAAAAGCACAGTAGTATTTTCGCAATGGGAAGCCCTGGTAGTGACAATAGCTGCGTACGACACTGCGATGACGGTAATACCACTAGAGGAAATCACCTTTTCATCGGAGTTAATACTCTGCTATGTCTCTGTTCATGAAGACTAATTAGGAAGGACTGCATAAGACACTATTTGTTCCTCTCTAACATATTTTATTTGATGAGGTAATAATATTCGCAAATGGTGCAGATGCAAATTAACTTAAGTGGAACTATGTGGTATGACAGGGTGTGGGGAAACAGAAACCGACTTACAAGTTACCAACTGTTATTCATTGTTGGTTCCGATATGGAAGTCATTCATTCAGTAATAAAGTTTATTGACGATGACGCCATTAATACAACGAAAGGTAGCTTGATTCATCTGGGAAAGGTTAAGATTTTATTTGGTTAGATTTAGTCACAGGATGTACGTGTCAATTCTCGTAGTGGGTACTATTAGTGCGGACTGCACTATTCTATTCGTGCTTCTCTTGGATAAGTTCAGAATGACTACTGAAAAAGTTGCAGGGACGAAGAAGAAATTGAACCTATCCATCACCTGCCGTGGGAATACTGTTATACAATACGAGGACTTGTGGAAAAAGTTGAATTATCTTCTAACTAGATCAGTGTTTTTTTTATACACATCTGCTAGCTTAATGAAAATCGAGCAAAACATTTGAGGTGCAATTCGAAACGTTGGAACGAAGGTACTCAAGTCCCACTTTTCAAGGAGACTAACAGAGCATAAGTTCCAATTGAATTCTTCGCTCAGTGTGCTACGTAAGATATTCAGAATTATACAGGACCTGCTACCTCTGTAGTACGTATCATAAAAGTTCAGATATGTATCTATAAAACTACTTCAGGAGTTGAGTAAATATTTACCTAACTACATAAAATAAGACAAAATAAAATTTATAACGAAAAGCAAAAAAAAAAAACACAAAACCAAACCAAACTAAAAATCTAATTGTTTACCATCACCAAATTCCAACAAGAGCAAATCTATGCAGGCACTATCAACTAATCAACATTATAACTACATACCACGCGTCTTATTTTTAGGACTTTCCGAACCACTACGTTTTGCTGGACTTAAACTCGACGAAGTTTTCAGACTCTTCGAAGGACTCGATGCACTGCCTGATGTACTTGTTTCGGTGTTGTCTGTACTCGATGAGTTGTGTGAGTTATGTGTCATCATGACGGCATGTTCCTCCCCATCGCTGGAGTCATCGCTCGAATCACCAGTGAACGGCATCGAACGGATTTGAGAAGCGCGCTGGGAATAGTGAAAAAAAAAATGTCAAGAATAGTATTCTTTGGATAATCAAAGGTTAACTCACCCCCTTCACAGTGGCATAGACAGGCACGCTTATATCACAGAATCCACCACTAGCAGTTTGCTGTGCCCTAGATGGAGTTCCGCCACCTCCACCTCCGACGCCACCGCTTCCATTAGCACTTCCCAGCGTTCCAGTGTGATGTTGACCATGACTTGCTGTCGATTCCTGCCCATCATGATCACCATCACCTGCGGCCAAGCCATCATTGGCGACTTGATAGATTTTTGCCTCCCAACTAGGAAATCGGTGAAGTGGCGGTGTCGGCGGTCTAGGCGTTCCGACCACGCCAATCAAATCACTAGTCGTCGTTGTCGATGTACTTCCTCCACTGGCCATTAGCGCAGGATTGTTTTTCATCCATGGTGGCAACTTTTCCCTAGACGGTGTGTAGATCTCCGCATAATCGTGTGCGGTATCGGTGTCAGAACTATTGGGCCTATTAGAAAGCGGCGTTAATGTCAAACCATCAACAGCTGCCACCAAATTTCGTTCCAATTCCTGCGGCTCCATTGATAGATTTCTCCGGTGTTGATGGTGTGGATAACTAGATGTTAGTGGTCGAATTGATTCTTGAGGGTCTAATGATTCACTGCGTCGCCTACTTTCGGTTGTGTCCGACGCAAAATCTTGTACATCTAAACTAAGGCTATTTCGGACAGGACCAGTCGGCAGTATACTACTATGCCGGTTTGGTTGATTCGCTATATGATTCCGCAGCAGCTCTAGCTGTTGATTGCACTTGACATTTTGTTCACGAAGTAGTTGATTCTGTTCTTCAAGTTCGCGAAGTTTGTTAGTGACCCACTCTTTGATTTTGGCCGCTTTGGCTTCAACTTGTCGTGCGTCGTGCAAACGGAGTTGACGTTGCTCTTCGACTTGGATCTCTAGGCAGGTGATGGTCTTTTCAGCATCGGTTGAGGGAAGACTTGTCGAGGTTTGTTGTAGTTGTGGCTGTTGGGGTTGAGATTGTGTTTGGCTTTGATGGATTGGCGAATTTGCGTGTGGAGGTTTTGGCCATTCACTCAACCGTTGTTCCATTGCCCGGACCTGAAACGAAAAGAAAATTACATTAAAAATCGATGAAAATACAACCACTTCATATATGTACATATGTACGAATAAACCATGAAATACCAGGATATCCTGCCATTTAACTTGTATCCTGTGGCCTTAAAAAAGCAAAGGCAGACGAAATTCAACCAGCCAACATCAATTGACCTCAATAACTAGGTTCTATTTCTTTTATTTTTTTTTTATCTTTTTACCACATCGAAGTCAGTAAATTGCAGTTGCAATACCTAAGGCGAATTTAGATTCGGGGTAAAGGAATGTTACGTACGAGGATACAGTGAAAAAAAGTTATTTGGCCTTTCGTGCAGCTTTCAACAGTTCAGAAGTACACCTCATGCATACAAAATTGGAATGCGAGGAGGGATTTTTATTGCTCTGCTAGATTTGTGTGGAATTTAAAATTCTGCCACAGCGATTAAAAAAGTATTTGGTCAGAAGCGCTTTAGTTATAAAAACTTTTTCATTCGAAAGATTTTAAAGTGTGTAGTGTAGGTATTTATACTAATAAGTATGTATGCGGTCCACTACAGGTGAGAACCTATTTATGATTTGGGTTAGATAGAAACCTTGGTGGATTTATTCAATTTTGAAGTTTAAATAAAGAACAGAAATGGGTGACATTCTACTTGCACTTCTGACGTGTTCGAGCATGTTGCCAACTGACACATATCTTACAAAAGGCAAACAGTACACGGTCGAAAATGTGTGGGAGATAGAATCAGTTTCCTTAAAAAATTACCCTTCTAATTCTTTGTGGACTACAGCACTGTTTGTTTATAGTATTCACGTGCGGAGCTTGGTCCTAAAACATTGTTAAGCTTTACAATCTCGAAGATCCTGCCAGTAATACAGATACGATATTTGAGCGCCCTACCAGACAGGATGCCCAACCACATGCCATCCATGTTCAACTAAGAAATATTAAACGACTGCTTACAGTCAGCGTTCAGGAATGTCACCATGAGGTAAGTCCATGAGGATACTGTTCGATACATCCTTAACACTACGGATATGGGTAAGAATTGAGATTATATCAATCTTCGATGAGACTGATAGAGGAACCAAAAGTATGTACTGTAACAGACATGAATTATGAACCTTGGCAGCCAAGTTGCACCACTTGATTTAGTTCGTTAATCGAGCATCTTAAAACTAGTTTTAAGAAGCTAAGATCATGATTTGCACGGCTATCGTATGCAAATATTTATTCTAAGAGGATTGAGTTCCAAGGATAAGAAAACTTTGATCAGCGCACAATCGCTGACAAGCAGTAAACGGGCGGATTTGCCAAAGTACGATAAACTTTCAGGTCTTGACTCCTCAACAATACTTACGTATATATGTATCTCTAGCTCCAGCTGGCACAAAAATCGTCTCCATGTCAATGTGTCTAAGCACGCTCGACTGTCTTTAGTAAGCGGTACAGTCATACTAATTTATTTTTTATTTTTTTTTAAATACATAGATACAAGTGGATAAGTTGTACCAACTATCGTGCAAGGTTTTAAGTGATTATGTTCAACAGTTTAAATTGCAGTAGAACGTGCATGAATAGGGACTTCCTATTTGTTATAAGCGCTTTCGTTCAATGTGTACAGCCTGTTAAATATGCAATGATCGATAATGGTCAGTATATCTTAAAATGTGTTGAAAGCCACATGAGTCTAGCGCCGCAACAAGTGTACGTACATGTATGGACATATGTTTGTATCTTTACATGTACCTGCTGTTTTGCAAAATAGAAAATAAGTGTATACACCAACGAGGTGACTTCATTCGTACGTCAAGTTGAATTCATTGCCACCTTATGTATTTACTCAGTTTACATTGGTATTAATGTATCTACAATCAGCAGGCAATATTTCCTTTCAGACAGATGATTTATTTTCATTCTCCCCCTCTTGTAAATAAAGCATTCTCATAAAAAATCCATTCCAGAATTAATTCGCTCCTTTAATATTCACGCTAGACAGCAGCAGTAGTGTACCCCAACAATATAGAAATGCTGCTGGTAATAAAAAATTTACGCATACACACGAAATCGATAAATTCCAACAGAATGGTCGACCAACTTCACTTTTCGCTTCATTATCAATTTTGTTTTCCCTCAGTCATCAAGAAAAAAAAAAAAAAAACAAAAATTGGAATGGAGAAAATTTCCCAAGCATGTTTTTGCATTAATGAGTCCCTGCCATCAAATCTTTCGATGGCTTCAAATGATATGCCAAAAAATAAGCTCATCAGCGTCATGAAAACCAATCTAGATTGTACATCTCTTTAGAAAGGACAGAGCGTATCGTTATCAGTCTGCCAGTGACGTTCCAGACGAATTTCAACGACAACAAAGCAACGTGATTGCGAACAAAAAAGAAAGTTTAGTTTTAATGTACAACATCATTAACTGTCATACTGCAGCATTTCCGGAGTTCTTCGTCCTTTGATGGGATACTCGTAGTAGAAGAGATATGTAGTTTGCAGATACAAGTGTCGAATGGACTTGTTTGTATTAACCTTAATGACCATGGATATGGACGAAGGATACAGACTTTAATCGCCTCCCAATGCTGTTTCATTATACTTTTCATAAAAGCCAAGTCGGCAAAGGATCGCTTCTGTCGTATGGCCAAAATACTCGTACATGCACATGTTCGCCATTACGCTGGGTGACTGTTAGATTTACTAACACAACTTTAAGTGTTATTGTTCCCTTTCAAGATGCTATCGTTGGGCGTAGAACCCGTGGCGCCAAGTATACGTCAAGCACACCCTCTCTCAGTCTAGTCGAAAATAAAGCTTCTTTGCTATTTCTCGAATAGAGTCGTTGAGATAGAAAATAAAATGTAAATGTCTACAAATCGAAGGAAATAACTCATGCAGAAGTGTCGTATTGAAAATCTATAAAAGTTTGTTTTTTTTTCACATTTCTGCGAATTGCAATAGCAAATAAGAACATTCGCAAGTGAACAACAGTACTGGTTGGTTGAAAAGTAAACAGTTTTGGTGAAGGCAAAGGCGATCCAGAAAGCAAAGAAGAGCAGAGACGACGAATGTCTAGACTTTGGGGGATGTTGTGGGGGGTGTTTGCATGACTCAAGGGTAAGTTTCGTGAGTAATGACTGCCTGAAATGACTAACGTTTTTATACATTTACAAGTAGGTACAGTACAATACACAATATCGAAGCGTAAGCAACGATTTTTTATCTGGTCTTTGAAACTCACAAGAAAACTTGCTTACGAGTATGTACACAGTGATACGTATGTACCTCAATACTGCTTTAATTTTCACAAAGAAAACTATGAAAATGGTTGCATGTGAGAGATTTAAATGCTGATTCAGAATTTAAACCCAAAATAATTAATGTTGCTTGAACTTACACAGATTCTACTAATAGTCAATCAACATTTATATCCAACAAGCTTCTTGCAGTGCATCGTAAAGGGTCATCCAACAAGAAGTGTCTTTTTAAGTTTCGCGCCATTGTTGAACTGTCAACATTTAAATATAAAGGGTTTTCCAATAAGGACTTGACAACTTTTTTTTTTAATAAAACGTAAACCATTTGAGATATTTCAAAAACTTTATTATCGGCTTGAAGTACAATCAAAACATTTATGAATGGAACTCGACTTCGTTCATATGGCCACCGCGGGCACGTTTGCAGCGGTCGATTCGTTGGACCCAATTTTCAACAACTCGGCCACACATTTCGGCCGAAACGGCCGCTATTTCGCGTTCAATGTTGGCTCTGAGCTCTTCCAACGTCGTCGGCTTGTTGGCATAAAATCGACTTCAATTCTTGAGTCAGCTTGATCTTGTATGGGTGTAAACCAAGATCCTTACGCAAAATATGCCATAATATGGTCTGAGCGATGCCCAATTCTTGAGAACGCCGTGGAATTGACTGTTTTGGATCGTTTGCTACGGACGCCTGAACGGCAGCGATTTTTTCGACACTTCGACCAACCCGTTGTCTCACTGACACGGCAACATCACACAACGAATATGTAGACTCAAATTTTTGCCTGTCTTCTAGGGCAATAATTACGATCGAAAATTGGATTTAACGCTCTTAAAGTTGAAGTCACCGACTCCGAATTTCGGTAGAAAATTTTTATAATTTGCAGACGTTGCTCGTTCGTGTACTTTACCATGATGAAAATGTTGAGTTTACTGAATAAATTGACAGTGACAGTTTGATGATTAGTGAAAGAGTGCGTTCACAAATTAAATTCAAAGTTGTCAAGTCCCTATTGGAAAACCATTTACTTCCGATGAATTTTGAAAAGTAACAACTAGGATTTCGTTAAAATATCGTCGAAACGTTTCGTATATTTCTTACTGATTTTGGTCATCATTAAACGCCTTCCCGCACAGCTGTGTACAGTAATTTTAATCGAAAAATTTTTACGTCTCGGACTGGTTAGTTATGTAAACTCGTGTTCGTCTGGCAAGGTCAGGTGAAAAAATTGCAGCTGAGAGTGTGACTGAAAACCCCCTTTCACGACGATCACAGGAACTGCACCTATCTGCAACCACTTTTCACCGCATTTTGTATAAAGATCTTAGCCTACATGCTTATAAGATCCAGTTGGTACAGGGATTGAAGCTAGTAAACCACGCACAACGCCATACTTTCGCTGATTGGGTACTCCAAGATCATGATTTTTCACTCAAAATTATTCTGAATGAGGAAGCTTGTTTCCATTTGGCGAAGCGAAGTAGTGGAACATTTTTGGTGCGGTTTTAGAGCTGGCGGTGTTATTGGGCCATATATGTACATATATTTGAAAATGATGCTGCTGAGACCGTTTTAATGAATGGATTTTTGCCTGAAATTGATGCTATGGACTTTTATTTTCAGCAGGACGGCACCACATGCGATACAGCTGCTGAAACAATGGCTGCATTGCGTGACAAATTTCCTGGACCTGTGATTTGAAGACTTCAACTGGCCACCGAAATCGTGCGATTTAACAACATTATAATTTTTTTTAAGGGCTATGTTAAAGATAAAGTTTGATAGTGCCACTAGACTATTAGTAAAAATGTTAGTATAGACAAGACTTTTCCAATGGATATTATTTGGTTTAGCCCTGCTGTACATGATTCACAAAGTCATGGAAAAAGTCAATTAAACCGAAGAGGAAACATTTAACAGCAATTGCAATCAGCTTAAAATCATAACTAGGGTTACGGCTTTAGGTGATGAGAAAAGTCGAGTTTCACTTTTGGCAGCTAACTGGCCATCGATTGGATTCTACTTTTAAACATGCTAGCTTTCTATAGTATATCACAACAACTGTCCGGACGCATTCATTTTTAACGCTGACGACTCTGGTATCAGTTCCTTACCTACTTTACTTCTTTTCCATATTAAGCACTACTTTAACGTTATAGACTCGCCTCTCCTGAGAAAAGATTATGTGTACACAGGTACAGTATCTACTATTTTCCATCCAACTCTTATAAGGATGTGGTATCAAAAATAATTTCAATACCAACCATTGCGATAATCGTAGCTTTAAATTTTAATGTCCGGAAAAACACATTTAAAATTTAGCAGATATAAAATTTAGCCATTAACACCCTAACGACTTCGTCATTAGACTTTTAACTTCCACAGTCTTTAGCAAGCGTGTATAAATGGGTTATAGGATACACTTTCGATTTTAAAAGTACCTTAAAAACTTAATGTATTTTAGAAGTATCTGAGAGGTTCATAAATCAAAATAATAACTTTTTAAGGGAAACATTCTACATCTGTGTTCTCTGTGTCCTGTGTGTGTTTATCAACAAAATACACTTCTGTTTACATACTAATCAATAAACAGAAAAAGTATACAATTTGAGCACTATTACCCTATTCCATCTGTTAACTTAAATGTGGGGTTTGTTTTCATCAAAACTGGTTGACAAACCATCCAACTAGGGTCATCATACCGATTTGACTAAGAATTTGATCAGTGTAAACCCTGCTACACTCAACACTCTAGACACGGCTTATTGACTCTTTTCTTTTTCTTTTGAAATAAGAAACAAATATCTACCGCCGTGTATCTTATTTCCATTTGACTACACTAAGGAACCGGATTTTTTTTCCACTGATAACCTGTTTTCTTTTATTTTTAGCTAACCCTCCCCGACTCAACGTAATCTGATAACGTCCATTTAAGGAAGGTAATCAAGTCACACACAGCAGGACAATCACCCTACATTTAACATTAAAGATCCTAACAATGGAACACTTAAAATGCGTCGCACAATGAATTACGTTCTCCAACAAGGAGTTCTCCTGCAGAAGTTCTTCAGTTCTTGTTACTTTAACGTCTATGCTATGGTTGCTTACAGAGTCATTTCACCCAAGACTCCCTCTGCCCTCCCATGAAGACGCCAAGGATTGATTTCGCAATTAAGTTCTTCAAGTTCTCCTTCTTCTCGTTTTCATTCTCGGTTACAAAGTAAATTATGTTGTATATGTGAGCACAAGCAATTGGAGTAGGATTAAAGCGCGCGGTAAAGTATAAGAGCTCACTCCATAATCATCGTCACAATCTCAGTATCGCAGTGGATGTTGCAAAACTTTCGCATTTTAGTGTAAAACTTGGTGCACAAGGAACTTTTCCTTAGCATGTACATAGTTTCATTGGATGTGTGTGATTTTAATTAAAACAGGATTACTGCTTCATCATAGGGAGAAGAAGGTCTTAAAAGGCGTTCAGTGCATCTACCTGGAGGGCAAAAGTGTGCTTTTCAAGTCTAAAACATGAAGGTATTTGAGTTGGGTAATGGCTTGAGAAAATTATAAGATTTTCAACATAGTACGTGACTAAAAGGTTTACACTGACGAATTTCATTAGCGAGTAAGATGAGATTGAGAATATAACATAAGTATATAGGATGCTTGTGATGGTATGGTTTAGCAGTAGACTTGACAGGATATATTTTTTTTTAATTTACAGTCGTAGGCACTTATATCAAGTTTTATGTACCTATATTGCAGTCCAAGTATTCTGTTCCAAGGAGACAGGCAGGGAATAACGGACAAATACCCATTAGCAAAGGAACGGAGAAGCCCCATGCAATTATGGGAAAAATAAGCAGACTGCGAAATATTGTTATAAGAACACAAGGAGGCGATAACATATACGCGGATAACTGCAAATGGATCCAAGAGTGGATTGAGATGTAAGGAAGTACTTTGTAGTTTCGTTGGCATCTCCATAAGTATCGCTGACTGTCCTTTCAGCTGATAAATAGCAAAGACGCCGCTGAATGTGTACAGACGTCCAGGCGTACTCATTGTTCGGGAGAAAACCAATTTATCAGTGGAGACCTCAGCAATAACACAGAAAGAATCTATGCTGGTTCAAGTCTAGAACGTTGTTATTTTTCAATCTCGAGCTATTGGGAAAGTGGTCAAAAAACTGAGCAAGACCGTAAATGTAGCTTGGGAATCACTGCAGATACTTTGACGGTTCCTTTCCTTCGACTTTTTACTATACACGTCCTCTCTTGGATGTTAGACGTATTTTTCCAAAACACATCACCAGCGGACTCTTTAAACTGCTTATGAAGTCATCTATAACAATGCAACTACAATACATTCATGGCTCAGATTCTGATGGAGACAGCCCAGAACCCAATTACAGCCTTCTTCTCATTTGGGCAATAGGTGAAGTTAGGACTTTTGAAGCGTGTCAAAAAAGTTCTCTATGATTATGGCTGAACGGATCAGAAAGTGCAGAGAACGGCATAAGACCGGCAATGATGAACAAAAAAAGATCTCATGTCGAATCTAAAAAAGATGCAACTCATCATTACTCGGAGGCAAGAAAAATATGAGGAACGTCAAAAAGCGGATCGAGGTGATGTTAGACGTTATCATTCCACAAAGCCCGAGTCTGTGTCACCACTACTTTTTTTTTTATTATGGTCACTTCTTGGTATTTGACTTCAGTGGAGATTCTATAGTGATGCCCAAGAATATGAGGATAACTTTCGCTGCAAATCTCCTTTACTTGTTCAAGGATTTCAATGTTCTAAACACGGCCCACAGGGGACTGCCAAATAAATATTTTTGTCTAGTAGTAAATATATTGGTCCACATTCTAGCGAAAATAGCTTTCTATTTTCATACATACATACATATGTATGTATGTCAAATAAAATTGCAATACAAATCTAAAGCTGTCAATAATGCATTTTATTCTAAGACTTTCATTTTCAATTTTTATTCATCCATGACTATCAAAACTATTTCAGGAAACCTTAAACAAAAATTCGACACCCACACAACATCATCATCGCTATCTATTTCTAGTTTATTCTTTTTCTATTCCCTATATTTCCCTTCCTATCCTAAATTTAGAACAATGCAGATTGTTCATATATAGATGGATTCTTTTTTTTTTTTTGTGAGCCATTCATTTGATTTCAATCAAAATCTTTGCATCCACATACTGTTAAGTGAAAGAATACGTAAACTGCCACCTGCATGATGGAGAATTTAATTAAAAACACACACAAAAATTCAAACAATGAGCCTTTTGTGAATAAATAGAACGTGCCTCCGGCTTGATTTGTACTGGAGAGTGTTCTGTTTGCGTTCTTTCTGGCAATGTACTCTCGCATACACGTATTCATTTCCATCACCGAGGTGGACAACAAAATTGCTTACAGCTTTTGAGTTCTAACTGTCAGGAAGGCTGAGAGTGTGGTAATAATAAATTTCAGTCTCTAATAAAATATATAATTTTATATTCGCATACCGCATGCGAAATGAAGAATATGAGTGGTGGCTTGGTTGAATGGTTCCTTGAAAGACTCAACTCTCATGAATTTAATTGAAACCATCTGGTGCAGAAACCTTGGCTATTTTCCTACTAAGTACCTAAAGGATTTTGGCGTCCTATTTCGTCGCCATTGAAACAACCCCAATTATGAGACGACGGCAATTACGTACGCACGCACGTTTTTCAATTATACTTGGAAATTTCACCAGTAGCTGGCACTGAGAAATTGGCACAAATTAAATCAACGAATTTATGATCTTGGTATAGTAAGCGCTGGAAGGATATAAGCATTTGATTATGAGCAGGTAGTAAAACACTAAGTATAATAGACTTGGGACATTACGAGACCTTAATTTGGAGAGGACTTCCGTAAAAAAAAGGCAATCCATGGAAATCGATTTGACGGTTTCAAGGTTTCTCTTTGGTTATACGTATTTTAATAATAGTTTTAGGTAGTAGTATCGCTCTTTATAAGTTTTCAAAAGTTATGATTCAAAGGATGGAGTTTTGTAACCTCTGTTTCAATCAATGTATTTATTCTTAACTTTAAACTTAAAATCGTTTATATTCTCCTGCTTTAAAGTAGCAGATACCTAGCACACGTAGACGAATTCTGAAAATATACCAATTGTTATAATGGCAAAGTATGGGCACTGCTTTTGTTAGTCTTCGGTAAGATTTTACATTATGCTGACCACCTCGACTAAAAGTAAGCTGGGCGTTGACTGACAGACAAGGACTCTTCAATCAAATTGATCATTTCGTAGTTATTCAGTGTTAATTAGACGACGGGTTCAAACGAGATCATCACCATATAATACCTAATGTCTTACTTGTGCTCAACACAAATTCATGTGGGCGCCGTGGCTCAAGGGGTTACTGCTTTGGACTACGAAGCGAGAGATCTAAGGTTCGATCTCCAGAAAACACCTAAAATTTCTTTCACGGCCCCCCACCTCTAGGGAGAATCTGACAAACATCCGAGAGTAAAACTGGCATGAAAAAGCTTCTTAAAACAAAAAATGCCCTTCGAATATGGAGGGATACAGTAGGTCCCTTCTATACGAGTAAAGAATATAACACGCACAACACGAATGGTTATGAGAAGCTATGCCCTGGGTCCCATGGACCTGCTGCGCCAAAAATTTGTATTTGTATTTGTAAGTATTTCATCTTTGTAGTTTGTTAAGACTTGCTTGGGGAATCTATTTATATATTCAGAAGGAAACTCTGCTAGGTGCTCTCAAGCTGCCTCAGATCCTGGACCTTTAAGGTGGTGAATTTGCAAAGCATCTGTGGATGCTACCTAGAATACATACATGGAAAACGAGCGAGATTTTGGTTCTCTAGAAAGTTCAAGTTCATTATACATATGTACATAAGTGACCGTCTCGACTGGTTGAATGAACATTATCAAATTTTTAAATCTTGTACACAAATGATCCCAAATTGGAAAATGACAGTAGTGGAAGTGAGTTTTCAATAGGTTTTTGGCAGAGCTTAGCTCACCAACAAGCGTTCAAGCAGAAACGCATGCTTTTTGACATAATTATGAGTTCGCATCTATATTCGCATCTTTTTAGGTACTCAAGCATTCGTAAAACCTGTTTTGTACCAGAGTTGAGTCTTTTTTAAGTTATTTTGCTTCTTAAAGATATACCTAGTCACGTTTTCATGCAAAAGGCCTGGTTTTAATTAGTTGCAAGACGAGAGATTCTACTACATATATTAGAATCAAAGATACATATTCCGTGACCACCTCGATTTTAACATTATACAATACCAAGTAAGTTATTCGTTTATTTAATAAAACTAATTACAATATCCACTGTGTCAGCTCTATAATTACGACCCATAACATTAGTATCCACCACTAATTATTCACCCCAGTGGCTAGGGGTGGAATCGCTCTATCAAATGGATATATCCACGTATAGCACAAACTCTGAAGACCTTCTGGTAGTTTGGAAATCCTTGGCAAATGAATCCCCCGTTTGACACTAGTCATGATGAATGGCTCCTATAAATCAGTGTCTTTACATTCTCTCCTTATTTATTCAGTTTCTCATGTTCTTATCTAATAAAACATTGATTGGATAAATTTTATTAAGAAAATAAGAAAAGAAGACAGATTCGTATAAGTATAAGAAAACAATCGAAGAAAAGCAGGTGCAGTTGGTGTGTTTCAAGAAAATGAAAATGTTTTGAATTTCCATTTTATTTTCCATTTGCTAGCTGCGGAAAGAGTTTGTCCTTTAGTTCAGCGTATACGTTGGTGTAAAATCTCTGAACCGTGAAATCGAAAATGTTCACGCCGTAGAAATCTTTTAGCACTGACTTTCCTCCATAGTGAAGTTATGGCCCTCACACCAACGTCTTGGACTGCATTTAACAACTTTATGCAGATGACATTCCCCAGGCTCCCGATGAGATACATGGAAAGGAACTTAAGGAATTTAGTTTGGTTTTTCTTGTTCTTTTGTGGGAAAACGTATATACTGCTGTACCAGATGAAAGAGGCTGCAATCTGTGCTACGCTGGAAGTGCTTTCTCTACTCCTTACCAACGGACATGCAATCTGAGGTTGGGAATGGCACAAGACCCCAGAGAGTGAGTTTTTATAAGTTATAAAGTTTATGCAGAGAAAAGGTATAATGCAGTCTGTCGTATCTTTTATGAAATTAAGTTCTTACGCGCCGAAGCTATTATTGTGGAGAAGTGGGATTAATAAATAACATTTTCAAGACAAGATAATACCTAAGAAATCGTAGCTGGTAGAGGTCTTTTTCTCCATGGGGAGATATTGAAGTAACCATAGAATCGGTATGAAGATGCGACTTGAAAATGTTGGAACGAAATAAATTAAGAGAACTTTTAATGAATGACATGATATGTATGTACGTTAGACGAAAAATAGTTTAAAGATAGTTTTTCTACTTTTTAAGAATTTTAGATTAATCAAACTCTTCTTCAGTTTTTGTCACATGAAGATTCCAAGTCGAAAGTGAATTCTAAATACATTAGTTACTTTTCTCTTTCTAAGATTTAATCAGTTCCTTAGTTACTCTTAATATTTTATATATTTTGTGTACCATTATATAGGTACATACTACCAAAAGATTGTCATAATGTGTGCAGGAAATATTGGTGAACTATGCCAAAATTAGGATGCTGCTCTGTGGAACAGAGGATGCAGTATAAGGCTCCATACGACCTTCTTAAGCTGAGAGTCCCAAGTTTTAGCGAAATAGCTGTCTATGTCATTCTAATGGTAGCCAAAATTCCAGGGGGCTGGAAAGCATTGAGCACCATACAGGTAACAGTCGAAAACCATGCCTCCGTCTTCGAACTTTAGGGTTATCATAGATGAAATATGAAAAAAAATTGCTTCCGAAAAAGGTTGCGGTTTGCAGTATCAACGCTGAAAGCAATCAGAGCCGACATATTGGAACTCACAACAGCAAGTGCTCTAGAACCGGCTACAACCATGCCTGACGTGTCCAATCAAATGGCAACGAGAATGGAATTTTTCAGACGCGATATTGAAAATAATATGTATATTATTGTCAAAAATAAGGAGAGCCAGATAATAGGTGGTTCAAGTATTCTTACAGGTTCAAGTATTTTTACAAACACCATCCAAGTTGTGGAACATATAATATTTCATTGTCAAAGCTACAGAATCGAAGGCCATCAAGTTGGGGACCGTACAGAATTGCTCTTTACGAGAAAAGTAGACTGTGACCTTACATTATTTTCTATCCAGTATTATGTTATATGGAAAGGTTATATATAGAAATGTAGCAATATTAATATTTGAAGCGTTTGTGCGGTCATTATTTCAAGAAGTATGAGCACAAGAAGAATCTAACACCCACAATCGGAAGGAAGTCATTACTCACGCCGCCAATTACTTGCTAAACCTATGTGTATACATTAGTACGCTCTCACAGTGGGAGCGCACGACACCAAACTCATAAATCTTCCTGAGATACATATACATATATCGTCTATATCCAAGTGACATTTCTTCTGAGGACTACAAATTATTACCCAACAAACAAACCATCCAAAGGACAGTGCTTAAGGCAATTTCCACAGATACACACAACAAGTAATTCGATACGTGACAGTATTTCGATGAGAATCGCCTGCTCTTATTTGCCGATATCGAATTGCACGTCACCCTTAATTGCTGGCACTAATCAATAATTATTGCTCTCCCTCACTGTACCTAATCTAAACGTCTTATCTGCGGATCTTTAATTTCGAATGAAAGCAAACCTTTACTACATTCTAATTGAAGTGCATTCCACAAGAGCAGCTCACATCTTCAGTGTAATCTACTCTCCCTATTTTCCTATCACGATGCATCATGCATCACCGATAATTCCCTGCAAAAAGAGCAAAATGCAGATACAGAAAAATCATCCACCCACAGATCCAAGTAGCTTCATCATCATCATCATCACCAGCACCAGCAACAGCAGCAGGAGCAGCAATTGCACCAAGCGTAAAAGACCACAGCACTCCATCATTCTGGCGCAAAAGTAATTTTCATTATTTCCACATCAGGCGCGCAACCGAACGCATTAAGCGAAAAATAAATCGAGAAATAGGAGCAAAAGGCAAAACGACACAGAATAGGAATGAGTTCAAAAAGGGGGGAGTTACTGATGGTATGCTATATAGTATGCGCTATGGAAAAAGTATCTATAAATGGATCGAAAGGCAAAAAAACCCACAATGAATAACGATGACATTTTGATGTGCACGGCGAGCAGCACAGCATCTCTACGAAACACTTTGAATGCGTGTGCCATTTGTTTGTCGCTCTGAAGTTATTTTTGACGCCCGTCACATGGAATTTGTGGAAAACTAAAAAAGGAAAATCGAAAAAAAAAACGCCTCCAAACGAAAACAAATAAAAGATGAAAAAATAGAAAAATGTGAAAATATCGCGGCGGCGCTCGCGCTCCCTGGCGAGATGAGAAGAACTTCAGAGTGATACGTGACGGTTTTGTGCAGTACCCTCTGCAGTGACTTGGTTCCTTCTCGTGTTATTTTAATGGCTTTAGGGTGGATACTTTGAGATTAGGTGATTATGTGCAAGCAATACACTCTATACCAGTGGTATGACTTCGCAGAAGTGTTTGCATTTTTAATGCCCTTTTAGTACATGGAAGTGCAGAGATCATCAGCAAAAAAAAAAAAAACAGCAACCATTGGGATTCACGCTCCTAAGTCATCTGCATTCGTAGATGACCAGGTAGTAAATGCAACGGTTTTACTGACACGGCTAACTATGTATCTAACTATGTATCTAACTAATTGTCAATGATCTACAGATTTCAAACATGAGACAGTGACATGGAACACATGCACAGTGTACAGTGACTAGCCAGCAGAACAAGGCTAATGATAAGTTCATAGGAATGACAAGAGAGATGGAATCAATCTGGCACAGAAAGATGGCAAAAGATCGACGGATATTTCAACAGGGCATAAAGAGTAAAAAAAAAAGCCTTAGGGCTTATTTTGTCCAATATGCATGTAAATGATCGAAGATGTGGAACTTGTTGATGTTCTTATATTCCCTTCAGAATGAGGGAAGCAACAAGAAAGGGCGGATGAATTAGCAGCACAGTGGCAATGATCAAATCAAAGCTTGTAAGTCGTTGTCGCGAAGAGCTACGGGTTCTTGGTCATAGCATAACGTAAGACTCTGCTGCCGGATACTACTCTAAAGATCCCATCCTGTAATATTAGGCAAATGATAAGGTCCAAAGTACTAGTAGTAGAAAATTAATGATGGAGAGTACTCGACCCTCGTATCACAACCACGAAAATGTGACCAATTTACAATAAACAAAAAACCGATAGAATTTCACAAATGAACAAAAAATCTTTGTCATCTCTTGTGGATACTATCACTGGACACAACATGCTGAGATATCATACAACGAAAATGAAAGTTAGCACAAATGAACTATGTACGGGATGCGGTGACGGGGATGCACATGAGGATATCCTAAACTTTCTTTGTCACTGCCCAGCACTCTGTCACATTAAAAATAAGACACTTTTTCCATGATATAGAAAAACTTTCTGGCAAATCTATAAATGACCTCGGATGTGAGTATGGGAGTCTTAACCCCCAAGGCATCATAATGGATCTACTTACATTGATTTAAGTATGACGAGTGCAAAATTCCTTTTGTCCCGTCAACCCATTAACCTAGGACCCAAAACAATAATCACAAACAAGCAGCTCCGATAAGAGCGATAATGGAATAGTGATGGCAGTCCCACGTATATCGTAAATATCTCGTTAAGAGACAATTGACTTGTCTGGAGGCACCCTTAATTTATAATAGGTCGACTCCACGGTGATATTAATATCCTTGGTAGATATAACATTCCGTGGTTAATACGTCAGATTACTGAGTTGTATTTTGACGTTCAATTCCCAGATAACATCAACGTTTTTTGTCACGGTCTCATCTCTAGCGAGCGGCTAACAAACATTCGAGAGTATAACTGTCATGTAAAAAACAAAAAGCTTCTCAAACAAAAATTGCTCTACAACAGGCACAATAAGAATTGTTGTGAAAAGTAAGGTCCTGAGTTTTCTGTGGACATGTCGAGCCAAATATTTGCATTTTTTAGATATAACATTACATTTCAGCGAATTCTACTACAATGATCTGGAAGGTAGAATTCGGAGCATACCCCCTTGTGTAAGATCAAGTCTTTCTGCCAGTGACATATGGTTGCGACAGTAACATAAGAATTGGTTGTAGAATAGAATTTAAGTCGGGTACAGTCGGTATTTTCTGAAATTGATTTCTAAAATGCTAAGAATAGTGGAAGCACCCCTGAAAACACCCAAAATTTCATCGACGGTCCCACCTCCCGCAAGCGTCTGACAAACGCCCGAGAGTAAAACTATCATGAAAAAGTTTCTCAAAACAAAAATTGACCTTCGGATATGGCATTAAACAGTAGGCCTCTTTCATTCGTGTAAACAATATAACACGCACAATACGAATGGTCCCATGGTCCTATTGAAAAGAGTAAACCTTTAGATTGATTATGGAATATTATTTCATTTAAATAGATGCCCTGGCTGGATTGGCAGTAGATCATCCTCTCAACCGAATTTTTTACTACAAATTCGAAGGTTGCGGACCACGAATAGCTTCCACCAAAATTGTTCTTGAGTGCCTGAATCGTCTCTGAATTGTTCGCACAAAAACAGTTTAACGGCGCTAAATCGCAGCTCCGTGCCGGCCAAACAACATCACCAAAACAACTGATTACACAATTATTAAAATTAGTGTGTAATAAATCGATTGCTGGATGTATCATGTAGCCTCATCTTGCTAAAACCATAGCTCACCGAAGTCAAAAACTTCAATTTCTGGCTACAAAAATCGGTTATCAGGCTTCGGTAGCGAAAAAGAAAAATGGGCCAATAATGCCGATACTCCAAAAATCTCAAAAAAAACTGCAATATTCTCCGTTGAGCGCACAGGACGAACACGGTAATATTTTCGGTTATCAATCAACTTGCGTACACCAAATTTCTTTTCAAAATTCGCAATATTTCGCCAATACAATTTTCGATCCATTTCGTACTGCGGAATATAATACTGAGTTTCTGCCAATTTTTTGAGCGCATAAGAGCTGTCAGTGTAAAAGAAAGCAACAGATAAACTGGCGGGATTTCCAGCAAGTATGGTAAAACATGCGGTTTTTCAAAATTCGGAAAGCTTTACAAATGTATCACAACCCTTCTCAGGATAAACTCCAAATTATCGAGATTTGCATCTATATCAATTGATCACAGGTATCAGGGGCACATCCACACATATTTCTCTTACAACTTAACAGAACTTAGAGTGTGGGTTACTCTATTCTTTATAGATGCGTCAAAGCTTTTTGGTGAAGTATGATTCTATAACTGCAGTAGATATTCCAGATTATTACTACAATGAACAAATTCATTTGAACCTGGAATTGGAAATAACGAAATCGGACTAATTCCGAATTTAGGTCCGAAATATGATTATAAATCCGTCAATCCGTTCACTTTAAAAACTTCATTTTGTTACTAGAAAACGAAAAGAAGTATGAAATCTATGTAGCTACTCAAATTATTATGTATATGCGTTCAAAGTAAATCTTTGCATTTCAATTAAAAACTTCTGTGAGCCACTTCCACTTTATTAGGACTGCTAAAGAAGAAGGGCAAGGTATCACACAATTTATTTTTGATTGCTATTGCATACTATTCTTAAAAGCTTTCCTCGGTATGCATTCAACAATTCTATAAAACCTTTTATTGAGATAAAACTTTAATAAAAAATTAAAGATCCACTTAATCCCTCTCAACACACAAATGCTATCCATTCTCTCTTATTCGCAATAATGCTGAAAATGTCAAGAATCCTTTTCATATAGATTAAGTGCAATTGTCATTTTTACTCGTTGCGTTGTGTAGAGATCCTTTCAGATCCACTAGCACTCTCGCTGTCAGAAAATTAAATTAAGAGCCAAGTCTACTTCATGTCGCTCGAGAGAGCAGTGTCAAGTGAAAATTCTACTTAAAGTCGAAATTCGTTAAATTATCCTTTTTTACCGAGGAAAATTCAAGATGCAAAAATACATCACAGAAAAAGGAATACTCTCGGTTGTCTGCGACAGTCTTGTGCACCAGATGGGACTATCAAATCACAACGACACAGAGTGAATCATCCTCCTTTTTGGATGTCTGGTGTTCTTCCAGTTTTGCATTTTACTTTTGCACGAGTTTACATTATAAGAATCTGTGTAAATTATGATGAAAGTATGTACATGATAGACAAGATGAAGCCATGTGCACATGATGTACAGTCCACTTTGGGATGAAACATGAGCAAATGGCCAGGCGTCTAATTTACAAGGGCATCAGGAGGTAAGCGCAGAACACAGAGTACTTCCCGTTTTTGTTTTGCTGAGGAAATTAAAGACAACACCCTTATAATATACATACGTCCCCCCTTTGTGTGAACGATGTTGCAACATGTACTTCAAACTTTGACTTAGTGCTGCACATGTCCAGCAGTGAAGAGAATCCTTTTAGTTGATGCTTCGTTGACTTGAACATCAGCAACATTGGTTCGGCGTTTTGTTTTTTGTATTTTCTGTCATACACAGTTTTGTGCTAAGCACTTTGGCTATTATTAACAATTCAGGGTGGAAAATGCAACCCCACCCTGCGTTTAGTGGTTGTAGTACGCAGTTGACAAGTTTGGTTGAGTAAGCCATCATTAACAGAAATAACAGGGGATGCATGGGTGTGTGCATCCAGTTGATGATTCAAATAAGTAAGGGTGGATGTTTAATTTTTTTTTAAAATAAAAAACCTACAACCCTTAACTCCTGCGATTGTATGCTGTTTGTGGAGAGAGATTGCAAATTATGTCATAGTTAATGCGACCTGAAGGACATGCGAATTGTTTTTCATGTTGAGCGGTATGTTGCAGACAACGGTATGTTTTTTTTGGACAAAATATGTACATAGATGCCATAAGCTGGTTTGATCACAACATTACACATTAAAATGTTATGCAACCGCATGTGGTGCTGAAACGTGTTCTACGTGTACTTGTACCGATGGGATAGTTGGTTCAATTTGGAAACCAATTTCAGATATGTACACGTTTTATGGCAGATTTTGAGTCAATGTCCTTCTCAACTCGATACGTAGTGTTGGGGAATAGATGCGATGGTATGAATTTTGAAAGGACTATTAAATTGAGTATACACACACTGATACACCTAATTAAATCTATCGAGCTTCAGGAGTGTATAACAATAGAATTTCATTACTATTTCTTCTTTTCGGTTTACTCAGAAAGATCTTTGTCGAGAATGAATCGATACGAACGCAGTTATGAACCGAGTACTGATTAGCTCTTAGTTTTTTTAAAAATGACGCACGATGATAAATCATTCTTTGTTTCTAGTTTTGGGAAGCGAAAGTTTATAGGTGAAGTTTAAAATTCAAAGAATGGATCATTTTGAAGCAGAAAACCCGATTGTGTATGAATCTGTTCGGTCATTGCTTACATGAACTGTGGTTAGATTGATACCTTGCAGCTAAAGCTATCAGTTTCTTTACTTCATGATTTTCAACAATTAAGACAGATCCTCTGTCATCTGAAACTATGGTTATGTATTTTGATTCAGTACTACGACCAGGGAACAGGAGATGATGTAAAAATGGGAACTTTCCTCTGGTTCATTGAAACATTAAATTGGATTTTGCTACAGATATTTACTTCAAGTAATACTGTAATCTAAGCAAAGGATATGGGAAGGTAATTTCTGGTGATTGTATAATGACGAGCAACATTTCGCTGTCTGCATATAAGAACCATTTTCTCTGGACGTTAATAACCAACATTTATGTACGTCTATATGTCATGGATGAGGTTAAGAAGAGATCTAGGGTGAAGCTATATAAAGTTGTTAATAAGCCCGACTATCCAGCTGTTTAAGGAAGCGTGAGATGTATGTACATGTGTATGTACTAAATCATCGGCCGACGGCGATGTGTTCGCTATATTCGTTCCATCCTTATGAAATGGTGATCTTTAGATGATCTTATCTGCTGTATCTGTTAAAACCCGGAAAGCCTACCACTGGCCAAATATTTACACTATGACATATCTTGAAAAAATCTCAGGAATTTTAAAACGACACCGCCGCCTATGTAACAAATTTGGAAAGCAGTTATAGATTGTGATACCTGTCCTTGGCATCGATGTCACACTCATTCGATTGCGTAAGATGATGATGGTGAATCGTTGAATTGGAATTTCTTCTGCTGTCTAAGAAGCTTGTTGAATACAAAAGTCTCCTTTCAAGAACCTAATCATCTCAGTCCTGCAGTCGTCGGGACAAAGACTTTGTAGAGGAACACATGGTCTTATGTGGCGCACGCAAATGGAAGGGAATCGCAACTAACTAAAACACAGACAGACTTATAAAACTTGTTTTTTCAATATAGACTACTCGAATCTTAGTCGATGTTGAATCGTAGAAATATTCTAAGCAGCTGGAGTTGAGCAATAGGGTACTTAGTGTAGACAACTTTAACAAATAAAATTATTTTAAAAGATTATGATGGTCTTTCAATTGGATGGCTACGTAAACTAATAATATTGGAAGGATTTTGACCAAAAGAAGCAATTGTTTGACACGGTTGCTGGGCAGATACTCTAACAATTATTTTGTGACGGTAATAATTTGCAGATCGTATCATTTCTGAACAGTGTATGACTCCTTGTTCGGTGTTTTGTGAAAAGTCTGCAATTTAGAAATATGTATTTCGTGGACTCAGGGCTAAGATCCAATACATATACGGTGAGGCTATATTTCATTTATGCACATCGTATTCTGGCATTCTCGCCTCATCTCGCTCTCGCACTTAAAATTTGCATAGTAAAAGCCAACAACCCTTTGGTAAAAGATAAAGACCTAAGCCCAAAAGCCAACTTACTTGTGTTTGATACAAAAGTGTTAGATTGAGAGTTTCGAAATCTGAAGATCTGAACAGATGGGTCGTAACTATATGTCGTCACATATCGTCTGATAAGATGAAATGGAAATTGAAATTGAATCTGTCTACAATTCACCTCGATTTTGACATAAGTTGCGAGCCGTAACCTTCAGATTGCGGCAGAAATGTACGAAACACATGTTGGCCGTCCGAAATGAATTGGCCACACTATAGTAGCAGCCATGTTAAGTACAAATCTACGGACAACTCATTGGGCTGAGGACTTTTACAAAATAAGTGGTCCAAAGTACTCCTAGCTTTGCCTCAAAGTTGGAAAGTTGTTTCTAATGGCCACTTAGAGAGCAAGGTATACAACAAGGACTTTTCTTACGTTGGAGTCAAAATATCATTCTTTAACTTTCATTCTTTGCATAAAATAACTTTCTTAAGTTAGAGTTATTTCTTGTTCATTTCTCAAAATTGCTTGAATGATATTTTGACTGTTCCCGCCTATTTGAATTCGCTTTGTATTTAGTGAGGTTACAGTCTTTCCAGTTTTTAATGTTACCGAGTATATTCAGCACATTCAAAACCTTCTTGACCTACTGGCCAAGCTTCAGTGACTTTAATGTATTCGTCTAGTCTATATTTTAGAGACACCAAAAGGTTTGAAAGTGAAATCAAAGTGGGTACCATTAGATGAAAATGATAAATGGAACGGCCAAGGAAGATATAGACAGAAGTTTTACGATAAGTGAGTACAAACTGATATTCCAGAAAGAAAACAATAATATTTAAAAAAAAAAATACATCTTGCCTTACTAATATTTATTTAAACTAAAACTATGGCACTTATTTAATATACCATAAAATATATTTGTAAACATACAAATCTAGCTTTATCTTGGCATATGCAAATGCAATCAATGACTCTAAAAAATATCAATGACTGTCACTTCCTTCCACTCAACGCATTAAAGTGTAAAATGTGAGACACATTACTTGAACACCCACCCAAATTAACAGCCATATGCCTGCCATTATTAAACATATAAACTCGCCTCCCTTTCTTGTTCCCCTATGATATTCTTCAGATATACTAGTACACACCGAAATGCATTTCCTACGGAATTAATTGGCGCCCATAAATCCGGTGTCAGAATAAATAAAAAGATATAGCTGCATTCTGACTACAAAATGACATCAAATCACAGGTCAGCACGTGTTCGGATGTAAGCCCAAATTGATTTTTATACCCTTTTTGGAATTTTAATTCCACTGTAAAATTTGTGGAGCTTAAAAGTGAGCATCGTTAAAACATTTACAACCTCTTGTGCACTGCGATGCATAAATTTATCGCATTTCCCCAAAGGTGCTCTTCCGCAAAGTGACTGTTGTTCTTCCATAGTCCGCCAACACCATAGTTCTTTAGATCATCGTCACGGAGCGACTATGTTATGAATCTCCTCGGTAACGTCAAAAGTACGTCCAGTGGTCGTTAAAAAAGTAAACGCTGTCATCGCTTGTAACTGTCTTGTTCCTGTCATATAACCTCCCACATCGATAATTATTCCCAGAAAGAATTGAAGTAACGTCTGTGAAAGTCATTCAATTGAAATTGCCTGCTGTTGCCGCTGAGTTAGGTGAACAAACTCATAGAACCAGTGACTGAGGTCAATGGTGTAGAATGTAGATATTTCCTTCATGGCTAATGAACCGTGATGAATATGATATCAAGCGATGACTATTGTAATTTATAACATCAAAACAAAGACCAAGTTTTCATTCACCACACCCACCTACTGGAAGATAATTTTTCCGGAAAACTGAATTTATCTTTTCTTCTTTAATTTCGGAAAACGAGAAACACTCTTGAGTGACGAAAAAGGATGAACATTTATTTTTCGCGCGGGAACGATGTAATCCGTGGATCGCTGTGGTGGCGGAGGACTGATGAGATGGGCGAAGTAGAATCTGGTCTGCTGAAGGAAAAGTTTTAGATTGCTTGTGTGAGACGGAGTAATGGAAATTAATGAAATTTACGAGGTGCCAGAGGAGTGCTGTAGACAAATCTGATCGTTATTAGTTTTTCGTGTGAATGTGTTTTTGAATACTTTAAGCGCATTTGAATGTCAAAGGGATTGCACATGAATTTAGTTTCACAGACAAAGAATTATGGCTGACTACAGCTGATTAACTTACCACAACCTGACAATTGTAGCTTATGTAGGGATAAATGGGATTAAAAAAATGTGATGCAAGTACCAGATTATAGTTTTTCGATGAGTGCAATCTTCTACAAATAGGCCAGACAAATTCCATATAGGATACTTGCTTTTAAGTAATTTAAGGCGCTTGTTTGGGGCACTTGCAGGTTGGGCAAATGCATACAAATGTATCTACAAATGAATAATGGCCAATAATTCTTTAATCATCAATTTCACGACTCATTAAAAGAACATGGTATCAGGAGATGTTGGGAGATGCTGGGGAAAACTACACGATGTCTAATGACATAAGCGAAAACTGGATGGAAAACTCATAAAGTCTGAACTAGAACTTTCCCAACCGTAAGTCCTTATAAAACCTTTGGCACTAAAGCTTTAATTTCATAAAAAGAGCCAGGAAATGTTATTGGGTATGATAGAAAAATATTTTGGATGTAGTCACTAGATACTATAAGTCAAAAATCATTAACAAAAGAATTCGATAAAACTCACGAATTCAATCCAAATTATGCGAAGGTAAAAATTTTTAAGCGAGTGAATACGCTGAACTCAATTTTTCATGACTTTCTGGCATAAATCGAGCGATATACTGGAAATTTGGCATTCGATGTTGGTTCAAAGATCTCCCAAAGTCCCGGCATAGACAACTTGACATAAAAAAGAGGCGTCAAATCACACCAACAGCCAATTGAATGGTCCGTTTCTGGAGATAACATAGTCACCGAATTTCGACTTTAATAACTTGCCTCCAAAATATAGGTAATGCATTCAATGAAAAATAGCAATATTGAATAACAATTATGCTAAGGGTCGTAGCTCTTAATCTTGGATTTGAAGGCGATAACAAGTTTGGAAAAAATTAATTATAATCTATGTCTTAGACATCTTACAGACGCAGGGCTACTCATACTGTAATGTCCCTGTCGGGGGGGATTGAAGCTGAAGAGCGGTAATCCTCTAGTGGTGCCTTGAGCATATTGTAAACTTCATATGCTCAAGGCTGCAAGACTGAAGGATAAACCGATCGCTAACGAGCTCTGGCAAGCGCCATGGCAAGGCTCGCCGTAATTAGGACTAAATCTCAATTTAAAAACATGAATTATACAGATAAACCCATATGTAATTGAGGAAACATGAAAACAGACAAGACAGGACAAACGGTTTGGAATACGACTCGAGAATTTGTTCATAAGTTTACTTACCAGATCTGACAACGATTCACGGACTTCGGGTACTAAAAAATCTGATTGGGATAGTACAACTGAGTATAAGAAATAAAAGTCAGTATTTCATTACCTTACAAAACTTGAGAAAAAGGAATAATTAGGACGCCAAAGTCGTAAAGGAATAAAAGAATCAACTCAAAAGGGGAGCTACTACATACAAGGAGGCGAGGATGGACTCTGTTTATAAGAGACCACGCTATCAAGATGATCCTCCTGCTACTTTAAAGAGTAGGGGCACAGTTTTGGGAGTCAAACCTCTCAATAAAATGGTGAAGAGACACCCGACCATAGCGATCAAAGACCATGATGATCAAAGACCGTGACAACAAAGAATGCAGAATATCCTAAGAGCACTAGAAAATTCTGAAATGTAACTTGAATTTCAAACTTCTCTCTGTGCAAGACATATCCTTCAAAGCCTACACCATCTTTTAGGGTAAACGCTGAAACCATAGGGGTTGCAAACTAATCGCTTGCGAGTATAATGCAGTCGACTTTATTAAGTCGCCGTTGCAGCTACAGAACAGTTATTGGTAGATGCTAAGTTTGAGGCCGTGAGCAAAAAAGGAGTCTCAGGATATTCTCCTCGCTTCAGAGATAGAACCCTGAAATTCGAACTAACATAAAATAACATCAAATATGAATGAATCCTCCGTACATTGTTCCTTCTTTTTTAAAGTTCTCCAACAAAAAGGTGGCGAAAAATATTCTTTTTCAAAAATTATTTACGATGTCCGTTTTTTTCAAAAATGAGAAAACTAACACTGATTGTAGGCAGAGATAGCTGTGGACTCAATAGCAATTCTTGAATACATCAAGAAATTCAGCTAGCCTAATTCATAGGGGTTTCGTTTAAGTACATTTGTATACTAAAGCAAAGAATTTTGGCATCAAGAAAGCAATAAATAGTTCCCGTCATCACTAACTATGATTCAAAGGCCATATTACTTAGTTGAAGCCCTGATGGGATTTTACGTACATATATCTCAATGTGAGATTGGGTTTTTAGGACACTTTTTCTTGTAATATCGACTGGTTTTCGGTCCAAAAAAGAATATGAACTTGAAGGCAACAAGAATGAAATTAAATATATATGGAAACGACAAACAAGAAAGGTATTTGGATACCGTTTCAGACAACAAAAATATTAACGTGGTAAACTGCTTAACGTACCTTGATAAACTTCATAAATGGCTCTTTTTTTGGACACTTGAACGAATTTAGAAGAACGGTTCTACTTCGTTTTCGAAAACATGTTCGAAACTCCAACGCAAAGGACGAGGATGAAGGTTTTTACCTATATGTATGTATATACGAAATAGTAAATCTATAACCGCCAACTACGTAAATGAACTGTATCAAGAGGTGGATGCAGTTCGAAAAACTAGATTCCCTCGACTACATTGGTTATGAGAGTGGTCGAAATTTGTTTACCCAAGACAATCAGCTACTTAGTACAAAACTAAGCAATCGCAGGCTGTTCGGTCTAAAATGAACTGGTAGCAATGTGCATCAGATTGGTGAGGACAGAAAGCTGTGCTGTTTTAGGTAGAGCATCTACAAGGGTTAGGCATTTTTTAAGCATAAACCGACAGTTCGCATCTAGTTCAGATCTCATAACACTCGAGCACTTTGACTACGAATTGTTTTCTTTTTTTTTTAAATCAGTGCTATTTCAATTCTGACTTATGACTACATAGATTTGATGAATTACACACAAGGGCTGAGAAAAAGTATTTTATATAAAAATCTTCCTAAATTTTAATGTTGCACCAAGGAAGCTCGACTGACGGTTTAATAATAGTCAAGTAAAGTGAGATACTTTTTTCCGAAAGGTTTTCAAAGCTACACGAAAGAAACCTACTTTATATCGTCGGCATGCAAAACTAATTTTTATGATCACTAATAACAAAAAAAAAAACCTTTTCCAGAATCGAAAACCGACTGTTACAGGAAATTGTGTATCAGTGTGCAACTGATGGCATTACCATCGGTTTCACGGCTCAGTTAACTTCATAAAACCCGATTTATTCAACAAATAAAAAATATCTCATAAAATCCTTTAAAAAGCCATAAAAAATAAAATCCGATAAAAATGTACAAAAAAGAAAGCTACCTACATGGGCACATGTCGAAATCCATTTTCACCATTCTGCCAACTGCCATAATCGTGAATATCAAGCAGATAGCGTAACGTCAGCTAAAAAGATATTCGCAATAAAAAAAAAAAAACTTTTGTCCGTAATCCGTGCAAATATTTTTTTTTTATTTGCAGTATTCCATAGAACTTTAGTTATTATTTGGAATTTATATTTATATAAAAAAAATCACATTTACCACCCCTTTCTTGATTTTTCACAAGTACATAACGCAGTAAAGGATATTTTTTTTAAAAAAAAAAACTCTGCTTTCGGGCTAAGGGTGCAGGAGTGTTGTATTTGGTTATCTCAGGATTTGATTTAAATCGAGTGTGGGGATGTGACTCATTATTAAGTGTTTTTTTTTTTTTGTTTATTTTGTTTGGCAAATTTAATTAATTTCACAAATCGTCTTTGATCCGTTGCGGGAACAACGTATTCCAAAAGTTATATGCGCACACAATATGAAGTAATAATACACTATTGTTAAATAGCTGATTTTTTTCAACCCCTAGATCACTTAGGGTGTATTTTAGATTTCATTCACACACAAGTCCATATACTACTCGTAAGAAAAGTATGCCATGAAAGTCTACCAATAAAACGGTCCTTGGCCAAACATTTCCAAACACAATACCGAATATGGTTTTTTTCTAGCGTAAATTTTCGGTTTAGGGTTGCAATCTCTTTAGGGGAGTATTGTTACGCGCATTTACACTGCATTCACCGAATACACAAATATTTTGAGATGCATTCATTCAGTAGATGATGAAAAAAAAAGGAAAAAAAAATGCAGATGTCTGGACGCTCTGCTGTAGACGGGATGCACAGTCTGAATTTTTGCTAATTTTAGATGAATCCAAATCTATTTTAGATAAATCCAATCTTCCAGCGATCACTTGGAGAATTAAATATAAAAATCTCAAAGAAAACACGCGGAACACCTTCACGAGTCACGAGTAAACCAATGCGAACGAGCTCAGGAGTAGAACTGAATGCCATATACCGAAACCGAATGGAAAAATGACTAGGGCGCTGCTCGTATCCCCTCACACGTAACACCACGTCCACGAGTTCTTGAATAAAATAGGGAAAATCGGTCCCACATAGTACAGAGTGTCAGTACACAGCAGTGACTCACAAGAGATTCCAGTTGAACGAGACCAAACTCCCAACCGGATGGTTTTGTTGCTCAACCCAACGCAGGGTGGAAAAGGGAGAAAGTAAGAGAAACAGAAAAACCGGCGCCCCTAGTGTTTGTATGGTTTTGTTGGATAGAGTGTACCTACTATTTTACATCGAATTGAAAAAAGGGAGTAATATTGCAAGTCGATGTCACCCTTAAACTGTTCAGTTGGTGGTTGTATCAGTATCGTAATAGTACCAACAATGGATTTACTGCCCCTGGACTAGGGAAGAGTTTTACATTCTTCTGTGCGTGGGGGGAAGGGAGTCCCGGCACATGCTAAAAGAGAAAACTCGATTGGTTTCTCTTCTTGTTGTAGAGAAACAATGGTGTTGCGCTTTGCGCATCCAATAGTATGATTATAGTCTGGGTAGCGTTGCCATTGTACTTTTATTTGGAAAATATTGTTTTAGAAAATACTCAAGTTAACACTAAATGCAGGGTTACGGTGCGTCTATGCTAATGACTGCCAGATAGTATTCAAATTAAGTTCGATTAGATTTAATTTAGTGGGTCGTGATCTCCATTGCTTATCGTGCCTCAGTTTTAAAGCTGAGCTGGCGGATAGTTATGTACATATATGTATATTGGCGGTTAAAACAGAGTTCTTCTTCTTTTCACATGGAACAATGGACCAGTTGTGTCTGAGTGATCCAGAGGTGTGTTATCTATCCCAGTGATAAAAAAGTATATTGAGGGAAGATGCAGTATTGTTTCAAATCGTATCTCTATAAACGAGGTACCGGAAACTCCTCCATTTTTAACTACCTTGAACTCTTTATGGAAGACAGCGACTACACCTTTCCACAACTTCTGTTCGATTAAAATTTTGAAACACGAATCCCCTCCAGGATTGTGAAGATCATGGTATCCATATGTTTCTATACAAAAGGACATAAAACAGACTTGGAAGTTAGTGGGGGTGTCTTCTAAAATCCCTTTTCCATCCCTGTTCACTACGGAGATCATTGTGATAAAGGAAGCCTTGTCGTGGCTAAAGTATAATGTTTTATTTAAGCGGAATAACAGCATTTTTACTGACAGTCACGCCGCTATCAAATTCCTGGAATCTGTCACCTTTAACTCAAAAAACTGTTTCCTGTTTCTTAACGAAATGTCTAAACAATTCAAAATTATTTCGGTGCCAGACACACAGATACATTCCAGGGAATTGCATGGTCGATGAATTCGCCTGGTATTACCCTATCGATTCTACCATATAAGAGGTTCAACTGCTGCATAAGCTCAATGCGATCAGTACGACCAACCGCAGATGGGCAGACTGCACTACGTGCCTCATTACCACTTAGATCTGGCTATAAGCTGGATCAAGGCCGTATCTAGGGGGGGATCACAGGGGTTTGATCCCTCCCCGAAATTCTTAATAAGTGCACTTTATTTAAAACGAGAACAGAGCAATAAGTAGGTAACACGATTTCGTGCCAAGAACTTCTAGTAAAATGCAAATCTAAACAAACTATCCGCAAAACGAACACGTTTGTCACAGGAAAACATTAAAAAAAAGTATCCGGAAACTAAATGGAAGAATTTAACGGCTATGTGTGAAGCTCGATTGAAAATCATGACGGATTATTAAGGTTCAAAGAAATTTTTAAAGGCATAGTGGACAGAGTATGTCTACTTACAGTAAGTAGATATACTCTGATAGTGGATACCTTGATGTGTTAAGTATTGGTAAGGACTCTGAGACCTCACCTAAAGCTTCTTGTTTTTTTACAATCAGTTTTGGCCAGTTTGATTTTTTGATAAGCTTGTGCTGCTTAAGCATTTTGTTTGCGTACACCCTACCATTGTGTAAAATTTTGCAATCTGCTTCTTTTGACCTAGTGTCAGCTCTGGATCACGCAAAGCTAGTTTTAAATACGTTTCGAAAAATTCGAGAAAATGTTAGTTTAGAATTTAAAGATATTTTTGAAACTGCGCAAGGCCTTTTAAGAATTGTGGATGAAACTGAAACCCTGAAAATTCCACGAACAGTATCAAGGCAGCAGCATAGGGCCAATGTAAACGCGTCTGATCCTGAAAACTTATAGGATAGCTGTTATGATTCCCCTTTTGGACGACTTCATAACTCAACTCGAAACGCGGTTCGAGGACCATAAGACCGTTCTATCATCATTATATAGTTTGATCCCGTCAATACATGGCAAAAGCAAAACAAAATTTAACGAAGAAAATTTTAAATTTTATAAAAGATTTTTGAATTGACACATTGAAGGCTGAGTTTCTACTGTGTAAGACGAAATGTCATGAACAACCAAAGGCACAGCGTTCAAAGAACGCCATAACAGCTTTAGTACACTGCAGTGAAGATTTTTTTCCCAACACACATCGACTTTTAAAAATTTTGGCAACCTTACCAGTATCGACATGTACACCAGAAAGAACGTTTTCGACGATGAAACACTTAAAAACTTTTTTAAGAAACTCTTCCGGTGAAGATTACCTTACTGGTTTAGCATTAATGTCAATTCATCGGGAGATAGAAATAAATACTGACGAAGTAATTGATGTATTTGCAGCAAAGAAGATTTAGTTTTATAAAATAATTCTTTACTTTGTTATATTGAATATAGTTATTTTTTTTTTAACCTATTCCTACTTTTGTTATAATTACTAGTCAATAAAACAAATTAAATTGAAATATGAAATATTTTATTTTCCTCAATTGCTCCCAACCTTAAAAATAAACATACAGAAAAGCTAGAATCCGTCTGGAAAGGATCGTATGATACCCTATCCTCCTTTCTATGTAGTCCCCATAAAGTGGGCGTGGCCATATTGCATTTTGTACTGAAATACGACGATAACGTCGAACGTTTGAGGATGTTACATATAAAATTTCATCAAAATCCGTTTTTTTATGAAACCGCCCCTAAAAGTGGGCATGGCCAAAACTGTTGTATGAGTGAAAAGTAGGGAATCTGAATGCCTAAATATTTGGTCTTAACAAAATTTTTCGGTTTCATATAATTTAGTGAAGTTATCAAAAAGTGGGCGGATTTGAAAAATTTTTGCACTTGTACTGCTTCTCCTTCTCAAAAGCCCAGATATGTAGTTTCATCCTCCTAGCTCAAAATTTAAGGCCCAAAAAGCGGTGACATATAGACAGACGGACGGACGGACATGGCTAAATCGTCTTCGTTATTGATACTGATCATGAATATATATACTTTATAGGGTTTATCTCGATTATTTCTCTATGTTACAAACTATGTGTCAAACTTAATATACCCCTTAGGATAGGGTATAAAAAGATATTTTTCAAAGATCATATCCCCCCCCCCCGAAATATTTGACTGGCTACGGCCTTGAGATGGATAAAAACGCTTCAACTGTTTAAGCAGATTGAAAAGGTAGCTCATTACTAACATAAGTTGTTGAGGGTGCTGAGTGTACTACACAATCCAAATGTGTCCGAAGGCTTTGAAGACTGAAAAAGCTGACTAAAAGGACGACAATACAGCATCATGTACATACCAGCTCCGCGTATAACTCTGTCAACGGTTCCTTCTATATCAATTTGTAGTTTCATTGATCTATTCATCAGTTCGGTTCTCATATAGGCTTCATAGTTCTAAGAAACATTGATACAGCATAAGTACCATTGTTGGTATTTTCACTACATATACTGAAGAATGCTCATTCGTACCTCCTTTAATTCGGATATAGAGGATACTGCCTTATCTAAAAGACAGACTGGCGAACTATGTACACACATATTTTAGATATTTCAAATTTCGTAATAGAATTTTCTCAGGCACAAATGACGTATCTATGTATATACATACTCTTTATCACACTGGCTATATCCATAAAGCAACGTTTACGATTCTCTTAAAATGACACTCATGAGCTCATCTTACGAGTAATATTCATCTGATTAAATGGAGATTAATGGAGTGCTACTGGGAAACCCACCCAAATACCACCACACATTCAATTTGTTGTACAATGACACCATAAAATGAGAAAATTCACTAAATATGAACTTGTCACGCTCATTTCGTATGCATTTCGAACCACCGCCGAATGGATCCTTTGTGTATGTATGCACTTAATCTGATTTTCCTTAATACATTATTATGTCTACGCGTATGTACATATATAGCATCCATTCCCTATAAAGCTAAATATTTCGTCGCGAACAATGAACAAAAACAAAAAAAAAAGAGTGCAAGGATGAAACCAAGAGATAAAAACTTATAGAAGCGCTTTTCCTTATCCTGATTATAAATTCCTTCAACTTTTGCTGAAGTCTTTTCTTTTCTCTTTTCGTTTTGTTTAGTATATTTTCCTTGGCGTTTTTTTTTTTTTTAAATTTCGGGGTTGGAAAACCTAACCACAGTAGTTGTGTGGTATGTCGTATCTTTTTCATTATCCCAGTTAAAATGTGACCAACAAACATTGCCCCGTTTTAGTTTATTTGCAGGACATCACATACAAAGTTATAAAAATAGAATGGAAACGTTTTCACTGCAACCGCACAAGGACGAAGAAAATTTTAAGTTGCGAAAAAATGCAAAGGATTGGAATTTAAAAGAGAGACAAATATTTTCAAAACATAAAAGATATTTTTTGGGTGGCGATGCAGTAAAAGGTGCAAGAATGTACGCTTTGTCTGCGGGTAAAATTAAGTGTTGTGTGAACCACTTGCACCATATGTGGTTCAGATGTTTATATAATAAAATTGTGTAAAATAAGTTTTAAAACTCCTATGGTCTTAGTCAGGAGGGTCCACAATTTAGTTTAGAATTAGAGGGAATTGGGGAATTCAGAATTAATACTAAATCCTTTTTTTTTTTATCTAGGAACCAGCCTGCTATCTCAGAAATCAGTAAACTTGAAGCTATTGCAGTTAGCGGAACGTAAAAGTCATCGAAAAAATGAGGGATAGTAATGAAACTTAGCACGATTTCGAAAGAGAAACGATTGCTGGTTCTCCAGTTATTAATGTCCAGTTTTGGCAAACTGGGAAATTTTGACGGTTTTCGGTAAAGTTACAACCCTTTTGATACCCAGGTATTGTTTACTTCAATACGACGTTAGATCCTCAAATAGTTTTGTTACCGATAAAGAAATTGCAAGACTACGTGTTGAATGTGATCAAGTATGGAGACAATACTAAAGTAGTCATGAAAACGCTAAAGAACCTTGGAACGCCATCGCTTATCAGTAACGAACATATTACCGCAGGACATATACATATGTATATGTTTTCAATTTTTCAATTGGTATGGAAATAGCAACATAGCCAGTTCTACAGCTTACTTGTAGCTCCTAAACGAGCTTCCGTTACATTCAGGCATATAGTCTAGGAAAAGCTTGAAGTCACGATAGATGATGACTAGCAAAATATCGTTATAAATATTTTCAAAAACCAAACAATATCTTTAAGACTATTGAAAAATGAAGCAACTAACATAACACAATGCCTCAAAACGACAAATTGGAAGCGTATAACTTGTACTTAGAAAACAATGTGCCTAGGTTCAAACTACCTTAAGTACAGAGGGACTAATGAATATAAATGCAATATAAGATCAGGTGGTGTTCCACAGACCCCAGGTTTTCATTGGCAGTAGAAATGGTAAGGAAAGGATAGACGAGTATTTGTCGATCATAGCTCTCGACGAAGTTAGTACAAAGATCTACACTAACAAGAACAAATGGAATCCAGTGGGTTCTTTTCCAACAAATCGATAACTTAGAGTACACGGATGATATTTTAATAGCGTCACTAAAGCTGATATGATACCAAGAAGACATTAACCGAATAGAGCGGTTTATGAGTCTAGGAAGTATGGTTGGTAGTCGCAGTCTCAAGTCTTGGAAAATGCCGTGAAATGCAGCACTTGATTCTGGTAGCGGACTGGCATCACACTTAATACAATAAGATATTATAAAAATAGTAATATATAAGATATGTGTGATAAAAAAAACTACAGGTTTTCGCCATTAGGTAGGTACTTTAAAATTTAAAGGCAGTACAAGTTTGAAAAGAATTTATAATTACCCTAGACTTTTGCTTTAATCTATTTAAACATTTGGGTACATCTGTAATCACTTACTTTTCTTTCGATATAATCAAATCACTGATTTACTCACCTGTAAATAGAAAAAAACAGAAAAACGTTTTAATAAGTAAATAAATGAGTTCATTGTTAGATATAATTAATAGAACCAGATAAAAATGCCCTTCAGTTCAAACTACCTAAAGTATATGATCAAGATCACTCCCCATTACAACCAATGACAACCCTTCTAAAGGGTTGTTTCTTTTTTTTAAATTAAATTAGATCAGTTTTAAGGTAAATAGCATAAACCACCAAACACATAAAAGCAATTATGCACCACAACGGCACAACGACAACGCTAGAAGCACCTCAAATACTCCATTTCCAAGGTAAACCCCCTTCCGATAGAATTGCGGTTATTGCAAGTACCAACAACAACAAACATACAAAAAAAAAAGAAAAAGGTTAAATGCACAAAACGAATTGTGACAAAAGTGACATATTTCGAGGAGAGGGACATCACCAGCCTCCCCAATGTGCCGAAGGCGTTAAGAAAGCTACATAGAGGCGACGAAAAAATTCTGATTGAGGGGCGTTATCGTGTGTGCAGTGTGTTTTGGTAAATTTTTGCCGCTTAAGGACATTAAGTGAAATATTATATTTGTGCAGTGCTTCGGAATGACACCCTTGGGAGCAGCAACTTATGCGGCGTTTTCGGTTTGCCCATGGCATTCCTGCAAATGCAGTACTTGAAGCTGCAACTGAGTGTTAATAAATTAGAAGGGTGTTCAGCGAGAGGTGTTTTTGTGGATGAACTTGCTTTTAGCTTGGGCAAATGAGGATTTCTATCGTGAGGGCTATCAGACTTTGGCAATGAGAATTCTTGTTTAAATTTGCTACTTAACCAGTTTGATCTGTAAGAGTGAAGTAAACGTTACGAAAAACCGATTTTCAATAGAAGGCTTTTCATTAGCTTTTAGAAATCGTTATCTGCTGGTAGGAGTTTCGAAGTAGTTTTGTTACATTTGCCTCACCTCCTTTTGACAAAAATTCAGCACCAACTCAACTATATTTCATACCACTTCTACTATGTCTAAACGTCTACAGCGACCCTACGGTGTACACTGAAGGGGCTACACTTAAAAAACATTACTTTTAGGTGATACTGTCGGTGTCTACAACTGCAATTAAAGACAGCCTACAACTGGCTTTGAAGTTACAAAAAATTGTTTGTCTTTGTGTTTTAGATGTTATGCGTACCTATGTATGTACCTGCGTCATCGTAGAATACAAGTAAAAACCAGGGAATCTTATGGGATACCTGGAAATATTTGACTCAATGCAAAGAAATGACTTGTGTTATATTTTAGATCTCCTATTTTGGGATCCAACACCAAAGTCTTGCAAACAATAGGAACATATCTCAGCCATTTTCAGACTGTAGTTCATGCCATTGATATCGGCGCTTAGATAAAACTTCAGAAAGGTATCGGTAGAGCTCAAACGCCGCACTCAGTGGATCCCAATTAAGTATACAATCACTTGTCAGACATAACAAGATCAAACTTTGACCATCCAAAATATTAATTGAGCTTTATTCCAAGCTTTATATTTACAAGGAAATCCTTGTCGTAGACCATCTCTTTGCCTATGAATTTTTATTAAATTCATACTATGTGAATTTCCGGCTTTATACTGTCTAAGAATACGTATCATCCATAAAGAATTACGTTGGTGAAAAATGGAAAATACTAGACTTTATGTGGGAGGTTGTAAGTCTATACCATAGCTGCAGCTAAGACGTATGAAATGTATTCCTTCTTTGTTAAATACTGTCTACAATCCTGGTCATTGACAGTATTTTTATGAATACAGCGTATTATCAGTGAAATAATTCATACCAGACACTATTTTCTCCAGAACACAAGAACAGAATTATCATCCCAAGGAAGTACGAACAGAACAATAGATGCATCCCATTGCCATTTTAATCGACATTCTTCTCATGTGGGAAAACCACTTCAACTTCCCAATCTGACGACCACGTGCGCACCATTGCAATGTCATTTTAAATAATTACACTCACATCAGTGTTTAATTGGGATTTGTCTCGGCAAATGTCACAAACGGCTGTGGCCCTAGACTTTGCTGACGGATGATTGCTATTGCTATTGCTATTGCTCCTGTAGATGCGCTGGTGCTGGGAGAGCATTTTTTTGCAAAATGCATTTTAATGCCACATTCACCACATTCACACACTAAGGTACATGCGAATATGTGGGATTGCTTCAGTTTAGCGTAGAGTGGAGTTATGTATGTCCTCTTTGGGGTAATAGTTTATAATGAAAGGGCAAAATCAAAACAGACAATTTATACCGCAAAGATACACAGGCAGCCACCCAACATAAACCAACCAAACAGAGCCGAACCATCTCAGACAGACAGACAGTCTGGATGGCAGCCAAATTATGGTAAATTTTTTTTGCGACATACTCCTCACGTATGCATCAATGGAAGAAGGAAAATGGGATAAAATGAATCCCCTTAATGGGTGAATTCGTTTTTACTTTTTTTTTTTTGTTCGGAAATCTTCTATTTTTATTGCAGACGAAACAGGAAAACCCGTCATCGTCCCGAGACAGCGAAGAAATGCTTTCGTTTTGTGTATTATAATCCATCCATAGGGAATAAGAATGATTATTTTTTAAAGGATATAAAGAGGAAGTAACGAATTTTCAGCCTTTAAACTATTTTCTGGAAGGTTATTACAAATTTGGATTAATATCGCATTAAGAAAAGATGACTGGCGGTTTTACAAATGTCAGATTTAACCCAACTGGGATAGCAATGACTCACTACAGAAAGAAGGGATTCGAAACGGGGAGAAAATTCATTTGTTAGAGGATTCTGTGTTTAATAAATGACATATGTATGGATAAATACATACATAATATGCATTAGATACATACTTATATGTATGCATGCATACATAAGCAAAATCAAGTAGATTATTCTGTGAACGAGGTTTAACTTTATAAGGCTGACGGAAGATCAACTACCTTTTCAACTACAATTGAAATATGTATCTTGCATATTGGTTCTTCAAAAATATTCTGTTTAGGAAATACAGAGCGTGAATATAAAAGCAATTGGAAATACGCTAAGGTTATTCCTACCTATACTGAAAAACTCTACTAGAGCTAGGCCTGATGACTTCAGACCAATAAGCATTTTGCCATGTCTGTCAAAACTCTTGGAAATTCTAATGAGAAACCAAATCAATGACCATATTAGCCCAAAAATATGCTATATCCATGTCAATCAGGTTTCAGGTTAAAACATAGTTGTACTACTGCCAATGATACAAGAATGGATGACATACGACAACAGTTCAATGTTTGATCCGAATTATGTTTCTGTTTTATGCTTGATAGGTTTCTCCAAAGCGTTTGATAGTGTGGACCACATTCTTTTGATAAAATAACTATAGCAACTATGCAATTTCAGTCAAAACTCTGTAATGTTGATTTCAGCTATCTGAGTAACAGATTTCAAGAAGTCAGTACAGCCTCAGGTATTTCTCTTTTCAGTCATTGGAAGTTTACTCTGGGGTTCCACAAGGATCTATTTTAGGTTCTTTATTATTCCACCTCTTTGTAAATGATTTACCCAATGTGAGGCTTAACAATATTTTTCTCACCAATCGGCCTCGCTGAAGACTGCGTTGCAAGGCTAAGTAACGATTTAGAAATAGGTTGGTGTGCTAATTTGAACAAGCTGTTTTAATCCAACCGAATGAAAAGCTAAATCTTATTGGGTAGGAGTATAGTAGATCAGGCTAACAACCTAGGCAAACTAATATTAACATTTGTGGCAGTCGTTAAAAAATTAAAACTCGTGAGAGCATTTTTTCTACCAATTATAAATTATGCTTTGATAGTAGGTATATAGCAATCCTCAGTAAATTAGAATTTACATTGAATTCAGCTATATGTTTATGCAATTTGACAATATTTAAAGGTTTTACGATTGCTACTGCAAATTATAGAACTTTGTAGACGTTCCTCATGTATGGGATGTTTGTCAAAATTTGACCCTAAAATGTATGTATGTTTTTTATTTTATTAGATTATTATACTGTAGTGTTTCTACTTTACTTATTGTTAAACTTGGGAATATGGACCATCGGCTACTTTAAGTTATAAAAGATCACATTTTATATTATTCAATCAATTTTGCATAGGAACAGTTGCTCTCAATGATGTACTTTATATAGAGTTCATCCTATAATAAATGCGTGACGAACGATCAGATATCATCTCAAAAATTACAATTTTACGAACCATACAAAGTATTACAGCATTTTTATTTCCTACATCTGTATCTATGGGTGTATTACATATACATATGTATCTGGAATGGTAGAGAAAGGTCAAATTCAAATTCATTTTATGTTTGGGTGACCATTTAGCGACTTTTTCTATTAATAGAGCTTATTTGCATATTCATACATTTGTTAATATATTTACAAAGGACCAATCTATAAAATAGCAAATCGCAGATCCTGAGAAATTACCATTTTCGTTGTGCCCTACGCGCTACGAATAAAAATTTATGATGACATTTATGACATTCTAATAGAAAATCCAAATCGGAATATTTCTGTGTCTCATGATTTAATAATGGTAGGATGAAGTATTGGAGCGATAAACCTAAAGGACTTGCTTGCTGCGAAGGAGGCTTAAAAATAGAGATTTCTCAAAAAAAAAAAAAAAAGAGTTCATTCCCAATACGATGAAACGCCTAGATGTGTAGTAAGAACTTTTTAAATATATACCCATTCCGATTCTTAGGAAAATATGTACATAGTATAAAGCTATTAGCTTGGAAAAGTGTACCTCCATACAACTTCTTGCTCACATCTATATGAAAACATTTCTTACTATATGTCTTTTAAAAACACTCAGGAAGTTGTTGGTGAGAAGGTTTTAGTAGGTAAACTTGATAAACAGATATTTAAGGGTACGTCTGATTGCCACAAATTTCATAAGAAAAAATCTGTAGCAGATATAAAAAATAATATCAACTTACTTACCTAATGAAAGAACAAGAACGAAGTCCATATAGAAACCTGTAGAGATGGAAACCTAACAGTACAGGCAGAATAAAAAATTCAACCTAAATGCTGATAGCCAAAGGTACATAAGTACGTTGTTAGCTAGCACTCGGATCATCAATAGATCCTAAAAAGAAGACAAGGTTCGCTTGTTGTTTTGAGATAACTAAGCGACTTTTCTGAACCAAACCGAGATTCTTATAAATTTTAGGATGGCTAATGGTGGCTTTCTTAAAAGGTCGCCCAGGCCTCGGAAGTATTATTTGCCGATGACCGCTTTCCTGAATCTGGACAGTCTGGGGTTTTCGGATAGGAAGTGAGATGTGCTCTCTTCTGTGTCTGTATTGCCACGGCCTCTCTATAGTTCGATGATAGTCAAAAGTTTTGTCCACATGATCGAATTAGGTGAAGATATTAGTTGAAAAGGCCTGCTATTCGAAGTAGCTGGAGATGATATTATAAGGTTTGTTTCTTGTGACCAGATTCACAAACGCCACCTAAGCACGTATGTTGTTAGTAGGTATAAAGTGAACGTATGTACATAGCTGTCACCATTTTGAATTGAAATTGAGTAATTTTAATGAGATTTTCCAAAAAATGCTATGGTAAGTATGTTAGAAAAAACCTAATCGACTATCTGTAGGTACGTACATATAGCGTCTGGGGTTTCTCTGTATATACATAGAGTCTATACTTGGGTCATGTTCTAATGATTCATTGGACTCCGAATCAGTGTACTCCGAAAACTTTGAGCAAACCATTGAATTGGGGCCGATGAATAGACTTAGGTGGAGTTGAGTACCGAAAAACAGTTTGCATAATAGTAATGAGATGATTCAAGTTGTTTTTCTGCATATACATGCATACATACCTAAATACATAGCCTTCCAATTAAAATACCGCATCGTTTAGACGATACTAAACCCCCAGACTACAGGCAGATACTATTTTTTAAGTTATGAGTATTTTATCCAACGCTTAACTAAAGGCCACATGGAAATGGCTTGCCTAATTTTTCTGTACAATAGAACCAGGGTGGGTACTTATCACGTAACTTTTCAGACGATCATCACAGTCGATACTGACGATTTCATTGTCTGTAGTTTGTTTCATGTAACTCCATCACTATCGTGTCGTCTATTGTTTTCATTTTCCACAGTTTGAAAGCTACTGCAAGCCATATTCGCCTCATGAAATGACTTTAGCTGTCATTCGTTGTTTACTTTTTGTAAACTGAATTTTATGAATTTATTAGAAACTTCACAATGCGCCTACTTCCTTGTTGGAAGAGATAAGGGATCCGACGCATCCTAAGTACTTTTCGCCTGCGGAACAATTCTAATTTCTCTTTATTTTTATTCTCGTTTCCAAAAAAAACATCATAGTATGATGAAACATTTTTTTAAAGAATCTTTGCATTTAATTAAAAGTCTTTCACAAACACAAAACACCAAAAAAATTGAAAAACGATACCTCTTTAGCTATCGTGCAAACGATATCGTCTAGACGATAGCGTTTGACAGTTTTTAAGGTTACGTGAAGCAAAAGTTGAATCGTCAAAACGATATCGTCAGACGACGATATCATGTCGTACGTAATCAGGGCCCATAAAAATGGAGAAGATACCTTCCACTAAATAGGCGGATGTCTAATGGGGAGTCGGACCGAATCCCGGAAAACATAATCCCGAAAAGCGAAAATCCCGAAACATCAAAATCCCGAATATGAAAATTTTTGAATGGATTTAAAGACATTTTGCATATACCCAACCTCGCACTTACTCCAAATCCAACAGTGACTCCAAGCACGGGGGTTGCAGGGGGGCAGCATGCCCCCCATACATATTCCACTGTTTATGCACAAATCGAATTGTGGACTTATGATCCTGCACCGAATCATAAGGATTAGATGCTTTGTTACATTGTTATATTGTTATATTTCGTACCCAACCCAATTTTTCGGGATTTTGGTTTTCGGGATTGTGACCCCAACCCTGTCTAATGCCCGCTAGACGTAGTTCCTTATATCCTCGGGAGCGTCAGCAAATATGTACATATCTGATGAGGTAAATTATAGATCAATAAAATCAGATTTTAAGTGTTAGATTAACTTTATATGATTTATTTTTCGTCCTCAAGAACGTCAATTTGGCTGAGCTTAACTCCAGTCAAACTTACTCAAATGCTGTGTTGAAAAACTTAATTCAGTGTACAGTACTCTCCTAGATCTCGAACTTTATGCCCAAGTGTCTCTATCTTAGCGGAAGGTTTGTAATAGATTGTGAAATATGAAGTAACTAGGTCCCTAATAGGAAATAGCTCTAAAGGAAATGAGTTAAAAATAGATTTCGGATCTAAGATGTAACATTTTTAAAATTATTTGAAGCACAAAACCTGTTTCATACGAATAGGCAGGCAAGCACTGGTGGTCGAAAGTTTCGAAGGTTTTACTCACCAGAGTAAAAATGTATATAAAAAGCTGATTTATTCTTTGGACCAATGAATCCAAGTTGTTTGATTTGAAACAGAGAATTCTCGTTCATTGCCAAACAAAAATATAGAAAAGCTACCATCCGTTTTAGACAGATGGATCCTTCTACTTTTTCTATAGCGCTATAAAATATATTTATGCGAAATTCCATCAAAGTTGGAATGAAATTAATGAAAACGCAACCTCTTAGGATAAAGTACACAAATACAGACTGACAGTGTGATGGCAGCAATTAAACATAGTTTGGGAATGTTAATCTGTATGCGCAGTAGAAGAATTGGTTTGCATCGATGGAACCGCAAGGAATAACACATTACCATCTGGCCTATGGTCACTCAAGAAGTGCATTCGTTAAGCAACAATACAAGCCTCAGAAACACAGATTATAAAATATAATAATATTTATGGCTTTCTTTCGAAGCGAAGGAAGCAGTTGGTTTAATGCATGATACGGACTTTATAACCTTAACATATGTATGTACATATCTTTTTAGGAAAGAGCTAGACAGAAAAATATTAATATCTATTATCTAGAATTCATATTTATTTACTTTTAGGTCCTAAATCCAACAAATAAGGATGACGAATCTATAAGACGTTCGAGTGGGGATAAATTGAATGGTTGCTTATTCTAATTTGTTACATTAATTTGTTTCATTTCTAAAACAGACAAGTTCCAATACATCTAAAATGTATCCCCTCAGCCTCATTCAGTTTTAAAGTAAATTTCCAAAACCTACGGACGGAAATGGCTTAATCGACTCGAACTATGTATCAAAATGGATATATCTACCCTATGAAATACACAAGATATAAACTCATTCATATAAAACAAAAATCAAAGCAAACCAGTGTAATTACTTAGTAAATCGGTGCCCCTCCCTCGATCCCAAAATACGACAACTTACTTCATCCACAACAAGTTGATGAATGTCTACATGTCCAAATAAATACGAGTACCTATACGTACTCTGTAGCATCTCTTTACTGTTTGAACATCTAAAGTACACAGATACGCTTCCAGTGTACGAGTAGACAGCGGTAATCCGTTACTAGTGACGCGTGCATCCGTCATCACGCACGCATATTGTATACACTTTTCTGCTGCACTTTGTAAATTGATATGGCTGCTCATCATGCGCCCGTCTGGAAAATAGTCTGATTGTTCTAACACGAAGGCGCCTTTATTTGAAGTCTAACAAATGGGAACGTTCTCGCTATTCTGTTGAAGTATAAAAAGGGTATGGGCCTTGATGTGCAAGTTGCGCAAGTTTCACCAATTAACTCGGTGGTGGATTTTATTGAATTTATTACGGAACAATAAAAGATTACTTCATTCATTCGCACAACAAAAGGAATTTCAGCAGACGGAATTTCTTAAGAATTTCGAAATAATAAAAGTATCTGTATGTGTAAGTATGTGTAAACGTCTCGCACTCATACATCAATCTTACTATTCCAACAAACAATGAGAAATTGCAAAGTTTGAGATACAATTCCGATAGCATTAGGCGTTACAACCACCAGTGTCCCGTGTCCGAAGGAACGACATCATAACGTATTGAATGTCTTAGCAGCTCAAGGAAGCTTTAAGCTGACACAAAATGATATGATCCCTTAGACTAATATGAAACGTCTTTCTGTTTGATTGAGAGGCAGCAGGGCGTCGTGTCGGTCGGAGGGAAATCGACAGGAGGAAATCGTCTTATGGATGGTAAAGTTTTCCGGTTACGGTATGAATGGCATCATTGCGTATCGTTAAGATAAACGGAATGGCAGACATTGAACAAAGAGATTTTCTTCTTGGGAAACATATACAATTGAAGGAGATTAGTACTTTCTTTTTTTTTACCGTTTTGTGGAAGACAGTTCAATTATGTATATCAGTGTGATTTATGAGTTGGAGGGTGGTTTTGAGTACGATATCCTTTGACCAGGTATGCGAAAAATAGTTTGAGTACGACGAGTTCATGATTTTTGATTAAATTCTGCTTACATTGTTTCCACATCCTGACTAGACATGGTGACTAGAAGTGTGAGGTATATAACCACATCCATACATATGTATGTATGTACGTAAATATTGATTTTGCATTGTACATGTTTGTTTTACAAAAAGATTAGAGGACCTAGCTGTCTGATCTATCTATATTTTTATATCTTTTTGCTTCAGAATACATTTCCACGGTTGCAATTTTTACTTCTGAGATTGTTAGACGACGATTTTGATATTCGCTATATCCTGTCACTATTCCATAGGTCCCTGATTTATCTGGACAATTTATCATATAACCATATTATATTATATAGCAAAGATCTCTTCTACACTGCCATACATTTCTGGAAGCATGGGTATGTATCAGCTAAACGTGCTTATGCACACTTCTGTTTGGTAACACTACGGAGTTTTCAAGATAGAACAAACTAGATCCATATGACGATAGTGGTATCTCCATAGCATTGTCAAATGCTGTTACAGAAATAGCGGTGAAGGACAGAGTCACAAGATCGAACGCTTTGATATGGGTTCTGAAGTTTACTACGAGGGAGGTTTCTTTTCTAAACCATCAAATGTACGTATTTTTTTTTGCCATGCTTTCTAGACAAAAAATGAGGAGAACTTCGTAAGTCAAAAATTTTTCCTAGAATTATCTTCCTGGCTTAGGATTGAAGACATCTTTGACATCACACCAAGGAGATGGTACATACTCATGATCATAGAACAGATTAAACACTTGGCGATTAGCTAATGCTTTGAGAGTCGTCTCTTAGATGTTCGAAATAATCACAGGGCTGACATTGGTACGGTACGTGACTACCATTTTATGACAGCCTTCGTAATGTATCCGCCAAAAACAATTCTGCAAAAATGTTTCGCACTTCCAGTTACATATTTAACTGCAGTATGTACATATTCCCGACTGGCTTCGGGATCCCATATTCCGCCAAAAATTTAGGGACCATCTTACCGAAGAAGCCAAATCGACGAACAGCATAGCGCAACATAAAATAGACAAGCATTGGAAAGTTGTGAAAAACAATTTTTGCAGCAGGAAGTGACGAGTTTGTCGATATGAAGCTGAAACATTACAGAGTATGACTATCAGCCGAGACCTGAAAACAGATCAAAGGCTCAATTCGGAGCTGACTCAATAGCAGAGAAAGTTGAGCCAGAATTCCAACACCGCATTCAGAGGAAGGATTGACTTAACGCACTTGCTTTACAAGGTGAAGAAGCAGTAGATATGTACATATGTACATGCGATAGTAGTACCGTTTATAGAATCTAATTGGTTTAGTGGCTAGTCACTCTTCCAAGCAATATTGTGTAAAGAGTCTCACGATTTGTTACTGACTTTAGATGATAAACAGCTCATACCAGAGCGAGTTATCTGCGGAGACAAATACCCGAATTCGAATTGGTGTTCCTAATAATTTGGGAATCATAGCCACGATCAAAGGTCATAAGACTTGATGGCATTTCTGCAGACAGCACCAAATATATCGGCAAGTTTTACAAACAATTATATTATTAGGGAATGGGAAGTGAAAAAAGGGCAGAGGGTGCAAATTTATGAGGTATTTGCGTTCTTCCCGTGGTTTCCCAAAGAATAGCTAAAGATATCCTGGATCGAATTAAAGAACATCTTGATTCCACTCTCGATGCTGACTTCCACTGGGGATTATTCTACATTGACTATATGAACACCTTCATTATGGAACAATGCTTCTCTATTTCAATTGCTTTTAATTGCCATCGGGGACACCTTCGATATTATAAACAGAGATTCCATCTGGTGCGTTCTACGCTGAAGAGATATTCCTGGGAAACTCATAATTATGTGTAGGTAGGTATTATAAGGGCAACCTATGAGAGTTCCAAGTGTTACGTCGGTAAGGTGGTCCGGTTACTTGGAAGTCCAAAGTGGGGTACAGCAAGGATATATACTTTCATTACTGTTATTTTTGGTTGTAGCAACATACATTGGATGTCGCTGACGACTGATATTTACTCTTACTAAGAATATTTTTTGAAAATCAAAAAAATGTCTAATTATAAAGGTCGTGAAAAATATGCAAGAAGCTCGGGAAACATAAAAAAATGTAGAAAATCCGGTACATTTTATAAGTCCGTAGAACATCTCACACCTGGTTGCAACATTTGAAGTATTAAATACTTTCAGGCGAAAGATCCCAAGTCCAAGACTCTTTAATCTGACAAACCTAAATAGCACATACGCTTAGAAGTTTATAGTGGAACACCGTGATTGTTTTTTACAATTCAACAACGTATCTGTACATGCATGACGTAATCTTTTTAATTACTTTTTTTTTATATTCATTTGGGTAATATCTATAACAACTAAAAGGTGATAATGAATTTGCTTTTATAAATAACCATTCGGTAGATATCTTGATCTAAAATCCGCTTTAAATGAAACATTAAAAAAATTCAAGACCATTACAAACCTTTTTCCGATAGTTGTCCATTCATAAGTTTTTTATTAACCCAGCAGACAGAAAAAAAAATAATAATTTACTCCTATATCCTTATCTAAGATGATATATTTCGTTTTCGTTAAAATAGATATGAATATGACATTAAATTTTCACCCATTCACAGTCAAAAAACTATATACACAGATAACGGCGCGCAATACAAACACAAATTCAGAAAAAAAAAAAAGAACTTAATCCTTAAGGATAATGACTCCAAAAGTTTCGTATAAAACACTTTCCATTCTTCAAAGAATTTTACACAAGCAAACAGTTCTACACAAGGATATGAAACGTTGTAGTCTTGCATTTGTTTTCATTTAAAAAGTAAAGTATACGCAAGTAAATTTGAGTTAGAAAATAAAGTTTTGTTCACTTTAAATGGGAAAAAATGACAAAAAAAAAGATTAGAAATGTCAAAACACAGCAGTTAAACCATGTCAGCTGTCACTGACAGTTGTCAGTTTTTGTTGTTGCTGTTTCAGCTTATGGCCACCACTACAGATACCATTCAACATTCCTTCTGATGCCGCCATTGAACGAAATCCTGAGATCGATACATGCGCAGGGCATATAACAAAATAGCACTAGCACGCGTCGCGACAACGTCCATACATAATAACATTTGACATGTACTCTATTTATGTATGGGTGTAGATAGATATTAAATTTAATTCATTTCTTTTCGATTCCTTATTTGTACATATGTGTGGGTATTCGATGTAGGTTCGTTTTTTTTTTCGATATTTTTACGTCTTCGATGGAATCATGTTACTCTAAACATCTAATTAGGAACTTTTGGTTTTTCGTTTTCGTTTCATTGTATATTTACAACCTCCTCCCCCCACACTGAGAAGTAAGACAGGACGCAGACACTTTTTGTTCGAATAACTAATTTCACTTTGTTTGCACTTTTTTAAACTTTTTATAGGTTTCCGCAAGGAAGGACGCCACGGATAGAGTTATGTTTTAGCGGAAGAGATACAAATTTGTTATCAATTAGACAGTATGCACTTTTATTGCCTCCTTATTTGATATTTGTAATTTTCCCTATAAAGCTATGCTACTACACCAAACACACAGGGGGGAGAAAATGTGTGCGCGCTCTATGGCGACGGACTACAAGGACGCGGTGCGACGACAATGTTGTGGATGGTGGAAGAAATTCTTTGATAGCGCACACACGAAAATTCACATTCACTTTGTTCGTTTGAAGTCCTGTTTCTCTCGGAAGTATGCCTGTTATCGTTTTTCGAGGGTTGAAAACATTTCAACCCTTCAAGGTTCAGAAATTTTGATGAATTACTGTTTTTTTTTTTCTTTCAATGAAAATGAGTTAAATTTTTGTTGACGACAGACAAGGGAAATGTGTTTTGAAATGTTGCTACAAAATCAACCCCCTTTGGTTGGTTTTTTTCTTTTTTTCTTCAAGGATTGGGATCTACATAGCATCCATGTGGATTTGCCGCAAGAGCGCAAGTTTGATTTGAAATACATGGACAGTACTTTTTAGATTGTGAGTACATTCTTTAGTTCAGCGTACGAAACACTATCCAAAGTGTTGCCAATGCAATTTAAAATCATGCGCTTTTGGAATACCTGACACAAAATTAGCCCACACAGGGTTTGTTCATCATCCACACACAGCCTTGGTAATTTGGATTGTGTGTGTGTATGGTTTTTTTTTTTTTTCACAGAAATGGAAAGTGCAAAAGAAAGTTTTAGCTATGCGAATGCACAGCTTAATTTTTTTTGAGTCCACTTTTCTCATTCTTTGTTTTCCGTTTCTATTTTAACTTCGAGTGTTGTGCGTCTAACGACCCCGAGTGCATGTTATACAAATCCGAGTTGTATATGAGTACCATACCATGTGAGACGGTAATTAGTTGCTAGACCGATTGCAAGCCAACAATATTTCCGGTATGCTTGCATGTCTCGGGGGAGTTGCGAAAGTTTCCATGGGGACTTATAAGTCCTGATGTCTATATTGGCATGGAAATGTGAAAATATAAGCGGCTTAAACAGTTCAAGATACAAATTCTATGAAAAGATACATTGTAGTACCTACTAAGGAGTTTTCCGGAATCGGATATTCTCTTTGCTTATGATTTATACTTAGACTAGCTACCTACATACATACATATGTATGTATAGCCCTATGTTTTTATGGCTTGTATTCAAAGGACTGTTTTAGTGAATGAATTTCAATGGTATTCGAGGTCCATCCACAAAATACAGTTCTAGGTATGATCACGTTGTGCTGCATATGCAGACATCTGAAATGTGTGACGATATCTATTACATCGTTAAGATGTAATCATATTTCGTACTAGTTACATGCCACGCCACATGATAATAAATAATTAATAAACAGACAATTCAGAAAAATGTCATTACGTAAAACCATGCATGTAACTAATTTTATTTCAATACGTATGTAGGTATAAGCAAATGTTGTCCCAATAGGAAGGGCGCGGAAAAACGTGGCACGTTGCCTGACATTTTTATTTCATTTTAAAATAGACATTTTGGTGGTGAATGTTGGGCTTTGTTAACTTAAGACAGAATTTATTTGACACCCCAGGACTGTACATGATAGGGACAAGGTCTTGAAAATGAAGAAGAAGATACACATGTACGATGTGCATCAAGGATATTTTCACAGAAATGCAATATAATTTCAACATCAATCACTTGTTTGATTTCGGCCTTGAGCTGTGAAATTGTTTGCGTTTTGTTGGCTTAAATCTGAGTTTTTAAAAAATTTACTTTATAATTCGTTTAAGCGGCCAAACCCTGATCTGCAAAAAATATTGCAATGGGGTAAAACGAAACCAGGTTTGTGGGACCTAGGATCTAGCTTCTCACAACCATTCGCATTGTTATATTCTTCATACGAATTGAGAGGGCCTATTGACCTACTGACCGTGTCCGAAAAGCAATTTTTATTTCGAGGAGCTATTTTATGACCGTTTTACTCTCGGTTGTTTGTCAGACGATCGCAAGAGGTGGGCTTGTGAGAAAGTTTTAGGTCTTGTCTGTGAATCGGATCTCAAACTTCCAGCTTAGTGATTCGACGTACTAACCACTGAGTCACGGCGTCCACCAAAATCATCAAATTTACTAATAAGCAGTGTAGGTAGATAAGACTACTGGTCGAAAAAATTCATAATTTCGGGTACCTTGGAAATAGCTTCACTGTTGACTAGGTACCGGTATTGACTTGAAAGAATATGTATGGTACAGACAGAAGCTATCTACGGAATTTTTTCTAAATATGTATTTCGTTAGTATTAGACTGAAGCCTGTTGCAAGCGATTCAATAAATAATTATTTTGGAACTACAGAGCCGTCTTAGGTCCTAATCTTTGCACAACAGTCCGTGTTGTGTGTGACTGGAGATGCTTTCCTATCACCTATAAGTAAGATTTGGGGCAGAAGATTGAGATTCGAACCTTGAATCCATAGTTCAGTGATGAGTTGAGTTATATGAAGTAGTCTAGCCGTCTAGCACAATCTTATGCAGCACCAGTAATCTGCGGCTTCCAGAAATTAGGTTCCTCAATATTTAGTCTCATTCATTTTAAGTTTAGCTACGCTAGTATCTTTAGCTTCAGAGACAGAATATATTGCATCCATGTCATAAAAAATGAAATCAAGGATGTCTATTCACGAAGTAATGGGCTGCATTGCGTGTAGCAGAGATAAAATCATTGATAGATACAAAAATCCAGGTCGATGAGTGTACACTAGGATTAGTAAAGATGGGATCCAAAAATATATCCCTCTAAAAGGACTCCTTTTAAAGATTATATCATTTACTTAAAACTTTTGACTTGACTTAAAGCTTTTCATCGAGGGCAGTCTGCTAAGAGATAACAAAACCAACTACTCGGCACATACTCTGACGTACATACGATCCGTTGTTACTTTTTAGATATTTCATATTCCTTGCAATATTTTCCAATCAGAGAATAGGGTAAGTCGATCAAATTGAGAATTCAAAAGATATGTAGGTACTCCTGAATTGCATATCTACGATGGTGTAATATGAGAAGACGTAAAGTATCTAAGGTCTTAGAACCTTTTGCATTTACTGACTAATATGTAACCTAACAAACAAGTACAAAAGTATAAGTACACGCTCATAAGTATCTAATTGGGAAATGCATAACTTTGAATATGATCACGTTCATAGTTATCTCACCTTAACGAACCAAATTTATTTCTAAGCAGCAATCGTAGGGCTTTTACATAGAGTTTTCTCACATTTTCAATATGTAAATATTCAATATTTCCTTTCCATGTCAGCTACTTCACTCCAGCACGGTTCGTTAACTCAAGTATGCAAATCAAATTCGAAAATCATAAAACAAAATTTCATTACTAATCCCCTAACAGAAAGTAACAAATCGTAGATTGAAAAATAAGGTAAATCAAATCCCTTAATACAACGACATGTGTCGTCGAACATTATTCATCCACAACGGGCCGCGCCGGCGAAACAAAAATGAAACAAACGTTCTAAGGCATGTCCACCACCCTATGACGACAAACTAGCTCGAGCAGAAACAGAATATAACCACCATGACAAGCAATTTTCATTAAACATTTCAACTCCCCTGCTCCTCCCACTGCTACTCAAAATATTTACATAAAGGATTTCGGTTTTATTGGAAATAAATACCCAACGAGGAAGGTGATTTACCGAGCTTCCTCTCCAAATAGCAGCTACAAAGCCACTGCTGCTCTCTGAAGTCGTTGGTTACAATGGTAAATAAATCCACCGGTGCGTTATTCCGATGATAGCTACTACATACATCTACAACAGGACAATAGGACCTCTCAGATACCCTCATTCACCTCATTGTATCACGTGCACGAAACAAAAGCAAAAGGAAGGCAAAACAAAAATTGCAAACTCATCCTCAAAGTTCAGAGCGGATGCTAAATTTCCGTAACCAAGGAGATTATTCGTAATCTCACTGAGTACGGAATTAACACAGTCGCTCGGCTGCTGCGTGTGGGGGGTAATGGAAAAAGATGATTTATAAGGGTGCAAATCCTGCAACTGTACATACGTATGTATGTGTATGGGTGTATGGTAAAAAAAAGGAAATATATTAGCTGTGCTTACCTTATCTTCAGCTTCTTCGGCGCGTTCCTCCGCTTCAACGACCCTCTGCTCCAGTTCGGAGAGCTGAAATGAAAAGTGATTTTAACTTTTGTTAGTCATAGTCTATAGTAACTTTGAAATGTGTTTATATGTGTATGCATTTATGTATGTACGTGAGCAGTTTAATCAAGTGAACAGATTCCATTGATGTGTAATGAGGTTTAAAAGAATCGGTTGGAGCATTCAGTGTCTAATGGATCCACCCCCTTTTGTTCCCTGGTGAGAACACTTTTATGTAGAGATATGAATATGTACATGGATTAAATGTCGATGACCGCTATCCAATAAGCAGAATAGCCAAACTATTTTTCCCTTCTTTATTAGTTAATGCACCATAGTGGTAAACTATCAAAATTATACACCATAGCTAAGCCAAACCAGATTCAGATTCTGGTTTTGGTCTTGGCTATGAAATAACACGAATATCCCGTTATTATGCAACACCATGAACTATCGAGCACTAGATGGCGCACTTCGCAAATAATGGTAAAAGAGGCATTCAAATCTTTACAGACTTTAGTAGAGAAAAATATTGGTACATTTTGAAAAACACTGTTGAAGTTGTTTAGTACTTAAAGTGCAACTCAGAAAGTTATTAAACTGACAAACTACAGTCGAACCTAGTTAAGTGGAATCTCTTTCCTGGTTATACCAGTTATAATACGCAGATAAGAAGAGTTTTATTTAAATACTTACTCGTATATGTACACACATACATATGTATGTGTATGTAAAAAATAAATCATTTGGGTATCATGGTTCGTGCAAACATTTCAACTTAGGCTGTGTTGAACAACGCACAATTTAAAAACAAACTAATTGAATTGAGCGACAAAGTATCCACATATGTATGAATGTACTCTGAGATACATAGAGTGACGACAGGACTTGATAATTTGTAAAATATGTCTGTGCATCCTCACGTGAAGGAAATCAACTACATGCACCTCGATCCCAAGCTTGAGCAAGGAAGAGTAAATGGCAAAATGCCCGGCGAAAAATATAAAAATTTCCCACTAATCTGACACACTTACAGAGGTTCTAAAACTCATCTCCGCACTTATAGAGGTTCTTTTCGTAAATATGAGTTCAGCTTACAAACATCAGACAATTTCACTTACAGACGTGGTTCTTAATAAAACTGATGATGGATCAGAATTTGGCCAGTGAAAGAGGTATTCTACTTATCCAGGATCGACGGTATTACCTCTAAAAGTAGTTCAATTACAAGTTTTTACCGTTAAATACTACATATTACGTATTAGAAACACTTTTCATAGATCAAATGTGCTGCTTTACAAATACGGGCAAGGTGTGGCTTGAGCTCTCTTTAAAAATGGAACTACAGTTAAAATAGTTTCCAAGTTCATAAAGAAATGTTAATCGAAAATTCGATAAGAGGGGAAAGTCAGTATTTTTATGGCTGGATGCTGTAGGAATAGGGTAGACACTGACTGGCGTCAACTTAGCGACGTCCAGTTTTGTAACTGTTACTGCGCAGCAATTGTGCTTATTTTACCTCCTAGTGGTAGCCATCAGGTACTGATTGGTGTCCATCCAGACCGGACTTGCTGAACTTTTAAACGCGAGTGTTGAACAAGAGAAAATAGCAGCACTATAAATACGACAGCGGACAAACTTTCTCGATGGAGTCAACGGTGGCGTCACAATTTCAAACGGAAGCATAACACTTTATCTGGGCTACTTCGACATATGTATTTGGAGCTCAGGCCAAAAAAGATTTCCAAGAATAAGTCAGGTTTTTGGAAAAGAGATGGTGGCGGATGAGCCCTTATTGGGCTAACGGCGGCACTCACATTCCCGAAGCGGATTACTGACATCGGTTTAAAACCGGCTCCTCGTCCTAGGGGTTTCAAAAAAAGGGAACTGGACGTCCAGGTTGGGGGTCATGCCGTCGGGGTAACTTCCTTACCGCGTAAAAAAAACTAGTTATGAGAGAGACACCAGGGTCGAATAATCATGACCCGAAAAGTCCACGGGCTACGAACTAAGAGCATGCACTTGGCGCGTACGTACACTCCTGGTGCTATGCAAAAACTTGAACCTGTCCTCACGCAGTACAATGCGGATATTACCGGGATCCAGGAGATACGATGGATAGGATCAGGTGTTAAAAAACAGAAAAACACTGGGTTTCCAAGACTACGAATCCACACAGTAAACTGGTGCTCTTAAGGCGTTCGAACCGCCAACCAAATCGACCACGTGCTAATAGATTCGAGCCACGCACTCAACATTCTGAATGTTCAGACTTTCAGATCATATTCTTGTTGCAGCTAAATTCAGAGCTAGACTATCTAACAAAAAGAGCTGCAAACTACCCAAAAAAAAAAAGAAATCCAACGTTGGAAGTCTTAGTCCCCAAAAAGAACCCTTGATATGATGATGAATGAGTGCGTCGGAAAAAGGTGACAGAAAATGCACATATGCAAGCGTTGCAGTGCAAAATAAGGGCAGCGAGAGGAGAGTATCGAGCCAGAAGAAGGGAGGAGAAGAAGATCATGAGTAAGAAGAAAAGGGCCCATGCAGTCCCTCGGCTCAAGGATAGCGGAGAGTCCCGCAATAGGAACAACATCCGGATGTTTTTTAGGAAATCCAAGCAACTGGAAGCTGCATTCAAGTTTGGAACGCAGGCTCTTCGGAATACAGAATGAAACCTAGTCACCGAAGCACAGGGAGTAATAGATGTGTTTAAGCAGTACTTCCAGCAGCTACTTAATAGGCATCAGGTAGAGAGAGTGATATGGCAAGAAGAGTACCCGCATTTAGTCAATGAAAAATCCATCCCCCTCCCAGTTTTGAAAAGTTCGGCTCAACTATCAAAAAGCTGAAGAACAACAAGTCCGCCGGCTCTGATGATCTACCAGCAGAGTTTTTCAAACATGGTGGTAATGCTTTGCTTGGGTGCATGTACCAAATCATCAACCAAGTATGGGTGAATGAAGCCATGCCCGATCACTGGACTATCAGCTCTATAAGCCCCATCTTCAAGAAAACCGATCCTATGTCTTGTAAGAACTACCGAGGCATATCCCTGCTTAATGTCGCATATAAGATCCTATCCAACGTACTGTGTGAACGTCTGTTAATTCATAAGATATATGTATATGTCAGAGGGTGGATTGTGCTTTCCAGTTCAAAACTTAAGATTCAACAAGTGGCGAAACACAAGGCGAAGTTTTATCTCATTTTCTCTAGAAGTCAATAGTAGGTAAAGTAGCACATTTAATCTAATCCTGAGAAAGCTTCTCTTAGGTAAACACCTCATTACGCCCATAGATCTTATTAAAAAAGCAAAATGGGCTCTCTATGCTCTTTAAAATGCTCTTAGGGTATATTATTCTTTCAAAATTATTTGGTGACAACCAAACAAAACCCTATACTTGAGTTTCATTTTAGACAGAAAATTTATCCTGGAATCCCACCATCAAGAAAATATAATGCTGCTACAAAAGAACTAGAGAGGATGCGTGTATGCTTCTGTTATTAGGCCAATACTCATGACTGATATGAATGTCTGGTGGATGGTTTTCAATATACCCAACCCATACATCTCAACTATCTAGCATGACCATGATGTAAAAGTTAAAGTTTTCGGTTATTGGATGGAAAGTCGTTGGTAAAACGCCCCGATTTCACATTCGAATTCTTGATAAGATTGGCAGATAAGAGTCGGTCATATTCAGTACTAAAGTCTTCACCCACTACTCTGTCCGGTGCCATTGAGAAGGACTATACTTTGAATTTTTTTTGCTTTAACTTCAGAATGAATTTAACTTCTGGGAAATACCTTCGCACATCCCTCTATGATTTCCCAATTTGCAAATTGCTTGTCAAACGTAATACACACTTAGTGCAGAATATGAAAATCCTCTTCTCTCCCTTAGCGTACAGAAACAGTCACTCAATTTAAGACCCTTTCTTAAGAAAGGTGGCAAGTCTGAGTGCGTGACTTTAACCCTACCTAATTTTTTTTATGGCATCTACTTCAAGTAGAACAAGGTCTCTCCATAATCTAATATGATTTCTGCTAAACTGTTACGAACGTCTTCCAGAGAATGTATTACAATTTCAAATTAACCACAAACGTATACAGTTACAAACGTAACGTGCAACAAGGGGGCATCTTCAATTTCATCCATTCCCCATTCAGAGTAGTACTCTAACATTCAGCTTGCAATCATTTGATACTAATTATGAGCAACTAATTACAATCCCGCGTCTCCAATGTGTACAGTAATTTCATTGTAAAGTCATTGGCATTCACTTGCTTTGTGGGTAATTTCATGATTCAATGACACTCGAGAAACTGATATCCCGACACGTACATCCCCAACCTCTACACATCGCTCCTTAAGGACATCTGTCGCGTAACAACATATGATTAGGGGATAATAATGGCTAAAGATAATTACGGCTATTGTTTTGTACAAGATTAGCAGCTCGGTGGGGGCATCTACTACGTGAATTTATGTGTGAAATGCAACGCCTCAAAACAAAAGCCTTCCCTTAACCCGCCTGCATTCTAACGTTCGAAAATGAATACATTTGCCGTACATAAACGATGGAAAGAAAAGGACTGCTTGGCATAATGGGCTTAAAAAGCGCAAATAATTTGACGCCAGGATTGGCGCGACGGCAACTGGCTTGGGAACACTTTGATGTGATTAAAAAGGCCATACATCACACCCTCGAAAGCGATTGATGATGTTGATCACTTGACATGTTGCTCCAGATTTTCCTTTCGTTCTTTTTCTTCGGCTTTCACCTTTTTCCTGTGCTCTTTCATTTCAAAGGATAATGCATGTACATAGGTAGGTTGCACTGTGAGCCAACCTCTCCGCCTAATGGATGTCAAGTACTTACGTGTATGCATAATAAGGACGTGCTTATGATGCAATACATTTGCACTTGAGTGCTTTTCTGATTTTGAGTAGATCGGAGTGCATTGGAGAAATAATGAGACAGACAGAGCAGAAGGAAGGGCATGTTCAACAGGCCAGTCTCGATGCTGTCATTTAATTTGTTAAATTTTAATTTATTTACATACATATATGTATATGTACATATGTTTATGTTATTCCTTGCCACTTCGGACAGATGTCTGTTCAATTTGGGATAATTCGCTGTTTGATTGATTTCATGCAAATGATGTAAATATTAAGTTTTTTTGTTTGTGTTTTATTTGCGATTGACATGTGGATTAATTATATGACAACAATGGTGAAATTTATTTATTTTTTGTTACTTTTGGAATTACCCCCCGATTGAACTCTGTTCCGAGAGTATTTTTAATTATAATCATGTTTGGTTTTTAATCAAAATGGAATAACAATACATATGTAGATATATTGCATATGTTTGGACAATGGTTTAAGTCGTTATTAGATTTATAATTGTTTGTTGTTAGCCACATTTTGAATTAGGTAGGATAGATTATTGGGTGTAATGAAATAATTGCGAAATGTTTTTTTAATCAATTACCTAATTATAGTTGATCAATTGAAACTATGTATGTTTTCCAAAATAAATTATTTCCTAACCGGTAATTAAGTTAGATAAATTATGTTCTACCAAAAATAATTGTCATGTTGCTTCTATTTAATTGAGGTAGAATCGAGCTTAGCCATGGAAGCCTATAGAAAGGCAAAATACATACACATGTATATGCATATGTATGGCTTTAAAGAGTAGAGTGTTTGCAGTCCTAAATTGGTGGAAACTGTTTATAAGGATCCATATAGTAAAACCTAGCAAAGTCGGACTCGGTGGAGCATCTCAAAACCTGGAAATCGAATACATCATTGCGCCACAGATTGCAGTAAAATGAGGACACAGTCTGCATGGAAAACGAACTATGAATATGGATATCTATCCATATCAACGCTAATGTGGATTGTAAGTTTTGAAATACAAATCGTCTTGTTTTGTGAAACTGAAGTATAAGAATAAACATTTCTAACTTGCAAAGAAATGATTGGTCAATTTGCATGAATCTCTGTTCAAAAAACCACGTTAGAAATAAAATGAGACCATCTGAGTTGTAGCAAACACTTTTTTAAACTATATTGAATGCTGTTTCCACACTCAGTAACAGAAATGTACCAAGTATAATACTTCATTCCTGCGTTTCTTATGAAGCTGAACAGGGTCTTCGTATGTGGCATCGTAGGATATGGCTTAAGCGGTCACTGTCTTCTATACACCTCTACCGTCTAATTCATCACAAGCCTTTCAGAACGCATTAAGCCTTGTAATAATTAAAGTGGAAATTGCCATAAAAAAAAGTAGTCTTCTCATGTGGAAAGTGGTCATCTTGAAGTTCGATTGCACTTCGTTGTCGAATCAAAATGATATAGCAAATGGATTGGCGAATGTATGACAAACATTTGAGAGTATAAATGTCATGAAAAAGATTCAGGTGTTGCATTTAACACCTGATTCCTTCTATTTGAATGAAGAATGTAATATGTATAGGTACAACATAAAGGTTGTGAGAACCTAGGCCTTGAAAAGTATATTTATGGGTATGGAGCCTGATATTTGCAATAACTGCAAAAGGGAGCTACTGTCATGCTCTATACGCTAACACAATCGTTGTTTACACGAATTTGGTAAAATGTTTGATTTCCCACAAACTTAGTTATGAATGACTTCACATACTTTTCTTTAAAGCGACATCTACTATAAGAATCAAATCGATCCTCAATCAGCTCGGAGAAGAGCTTCATATCCTCTGAATACATCATGGGGTAAGGCTCTGCTACATCCAGCAACAAAATGCTCAAACCTAAGCTAGCAGTAAGTCGAATACTGCGTATATATCTCGCCTTGCACAGTCAGGCTTTATGAAGGCAAATGATAGTAATAAGAAAATTATATGAAAAACTAAAAAAGATAAAAAATACTATTACTAAAGTGATCAGGAGAATCATAAATGAAGACTACTTTTGTATAGGTTACGAAGACGAGGAAGTCCATGAGGATACAGCCCACTTTCTATGTCAATGCCTAAGCTTTCACCAGCTAATGACCGAATTCCTTAGAAGACATTTTCCAGGACAATGAAGTACTTTTAACAACTGAATCAAAGACTGGTAAATAATATCTAATGATATACTACCATCGATAAGTGATCGATATCTTTAACATATCGACACAGGTAATGATCCAAGAACAAGAAACAGTCCTCTTATCTCCCTATAAGTCTTAGAAGGAAACTTTCTCCTCTTCTCTCGAGAGGTCTCTCTGAAGAAAGACCTCGTGTGGAAGATAATTTATGTCGGCACAGCCGAATATGAGGAACATGTCAGGGAGTCTTGGTAAACTCATCAAACATTTTACATTGATCGTCATATACATATGTATGTGCGTATGTGAGACATCTTAAGCGCATCCCCCATCAAAAGTCTTGTTTCGGCAGTATACTGAAAGAAACAAAAAATTGTATTTTTGACACTTAATGTTTTTGTGTATCAATTTACCCTATCGCCTCATTATTTTCCATATTTTTTTAATCACTCCCCCTTGCCATCAGCGCAGGTTTGCTGAGATTCAAGTTAATTATATAATACTTATTGTAGGGATTCTGTAGGGTGAAGGCACATCTTTACCGGTACAAACTGGGGTTGGCGAAGGTTTAGTCCTACAGACGCTTTAAATAAAGGTGTCTTGAGCTCAATTGCTAATATTCATGACCCATCTTCTATCGATCAGTGATTACCGTTACTGTTCAATATCCTTTTTTTTACAGCACAATCACCTTAAATTCTTCACAACGAATTACCTTATTTCGATGTGAAAGAACCCTTTTGTATCCATCCACAAAAATCCCTTGGCATCCGGTAAAGGTGACCTTTACAGACCGAAATCCTATCTGGCTTTAATTCAAACAGAAAATCCGCAAAAAGAGAGGAGAAACCGATTTCCCATCAAAACGTGAATGATTGCGAAAACAAATCCTATTTGACATTCTTATTTGTTTCATCCTTTAACAGTGCACCACACTGCTTGGCAACACCCAACACCACCCACTGTCATACAACTTATTGTTGTCTGTTCGTGTTTTCTTTTTTATTGGGATCACTTAAACTACACAGAGAAAGAGAGAAAATTCTTCTTTCCAAATCACCCTCCCACCCTATATACTGGTACTACCATTCCATCATCCATTTCGATTATTTATTTCCGGATATGGTCTAACTTGGTGTTTCATTCCATTATTTTGTCTTTCCTTACACTGTCCTTAGACAGTACGCTGTTCATTCTATGGAGCCTTTTCGAATCACGGAAGTGGTTTCCGTGTGCCCGTTATTCATCTTTTTTTCTTGCCTTCGACTTTGTCTTCGTCGTTTTACTCACAATTCATGCTTTATTCCTTATTTATCTCTGTGCGCGTAATGAATATTTGTGAGTGTGCGTGGTAGTAAAACGTGTAAAACACAAGAGGCCGGTTTAGCAAGTCCTTGAGGTGTTTTCCGTTTCGTTTGTTTTTTCTTTACTTCTTGCTGCTTGTTTATGTCTTCACAAAAGAAGGAGCGAAGAAGCAACTCATCCAGCAAACCAGCAGGGGAGAAGAGACAATCGTAATCGTTAGAGGATACAGCCAGCCGCCACCATCATCACCATCACCTCCAGCAACAGCAACAACAACAAAACTAGGACAATTGATGTACCAGGATTATTGCTGTAGGTAAGGATTTACAAATTGTGTGCTCCGTCACCACCCCATTGTGGATATCCCCTTTCATGTTGGTTAGGCGGCTGTGCTCGCTTGCTTAAGAAAAAAATCGATAGGGTGATTTATGCGCGATGCTACTAAAGCTATCGGCAATTCTACCTTCTACCCATACGCCACCCAATTTGGCATTCCGGATAAAACAGGTTCAATTTCAAATGGATGATGGCAGATGGATCCACCAGGGGATGAACTATAACAACCCCCTCTTGCTCAATCTTCTCGCCATTTGAAGTTAAAGTTGGAGCCGCAGTACGAAAATCACTTTAAATTCCAAACGCAGAATTGGCCCGTTTTGCGCAATAACGCACAATGTCACGAAACCACCACTCCAAAGCTCCTAGTAACCAATTTCATTGCCTTCCCCCTTCACGACAAAAAAAAAAAAAAAAAAACGATGGATAATGGGAGAAAGTATAAACAATAACGGCGAAAAGCGGCAGTTTTCCAATGAAATATGGAAATTCGCAGTAAGGATCATAGAGGACAGGTTGAAGTGCTTTCCCGCTACTACTTTCTCTTCAGTTGGGCACTGGAGACAATGACAAGATTATGTCCCATAAAATAGCGATTTCGAAAGATTTTGATTTTGCACAACAACGTGTGCGTGGATAATCATGAACGTCGTCATAATGATAATGGGTAATTAGATTTCTGTAGGCGACCGAAGCCAGTGCTGGGTACATGTAGTCAGCTAGTCCTTGGAATTTGAATAATTATTTGTTTTTGGTAATTAGTCAGAAAGAAGAACACCAAGAAACAGAAGTCTTATTTCGTTAAGGACAACCACACACAGACTCACACACCCACTTTCGGCTTACGGACAACAAATTCAATTAATTTGGATTTTTTCGTTTTGCCTTATTGCCGTCTTATGCGATACTTCGGCGGCGGATGGGGGGATGGTTGAGTGCGTGTGGTATTTATTTGCCTATTCTTAGATCATTAGTGTATGGTCTTGGATCTTGAGATTTCTCTGGAGTTAATTAATGGTACACAGTTAATTTCATTGAGTGGCTTCTGGAAGAAATTGTTTTTGTGGACTATTTGGTTCATCACTAGCAAGTTGTCATTGGATAAATAGACGGGAATACCTACTTTGTTAGAAGTAGTTGATATTTTTGACATGAAATAGGCAGTTTTGTTTGTTTCAAAGTTGACTGATGTAAATTTGTTTTGCCTTAGGAAAGTGTAACAAAGTTTGTTTTGCCAAATGTTGACTGGAGTCCAAGAAATTAAAAATAAGTACATAAAGATACTTTTTTTTTTTGCAAAATAAGTCTAAATACCGCTTTTGTGGTTTTCCAAATTGCATAGTGTCAAGAAAGGGTATATTTTTCGAAGTGCTGACAAATGGGTAATATATGGAAATGCATACCAACAAATTACCGATTGCCGCCTACCAACTCCTTAACCTCAATGCAGTGAACACTGGCTATATACATATTCCTGAAAATTGCGTTCAAATCTAATTGGAACGGTTATGGGTAAAAGACTTCCATCGATTCAAGTGATAGTGGAAAATTTTTCCAGATGGAATAAACGGTGGAGTGTACAGTTCCAGTCGTGTTGAGTAACTTTTATGAGTACCTCAATATATTGCAAGCCCTGGTCTCTAAAGGTATCTAAGAGTTTGTTACAATTATACTAGAAGAGAAGGTGGCGGATGAGTCGTCGTGATAGCACCAAGTCGAAAGGCTGCAACTAGAAGAGACGGCCCACATTTTCACTGACTGCCTAACCCAAAATCTCTCCACTTAATCATCAAATGCTGAAGATCAGTGACTGCCAACATGCGATCAGAAAACATTTTGGGTTGACGAGGAATGATATGCTAAAGGCTAATTAGTATAATTTCGGTCAGAAAAGTCCAGAATCCGCAAGATATTCATGTATACTTCGGCAGATGCAGACACGTTTTTTTTTGGAGGATGCTCGTTGCTTCATCAAAGATAGATAGCAACTTTGATTTCAAAAAGAATGTAGACAGAGACATAATCATTTAAAAGCCCGGCATCAAATGAGTTTAGTGAATTTATAAGAACATCAAGTGGATATATGTAATAGCTATGACCTCGAGAAATTAAGAGACTTTGTCTACCTTGAATCTGCTATCACTTCTGACAAACACAGGGAGTTTTCGAATCTAATCTGTCATGATAGTTTCTCCGTTTCTCCTATCATGATAGGAGACTATTGTTATTTCGATCGAAAAAAAGGTCAATCTACTGTCTACTGTTACAACAACATATGTATGTATTTACTCCAATTCTCCTATTATTTTTTTTTAATTTGTATTAATATTATTTTATTCATTTATTAATCGTTCATCTATATTGATAACTACCTATTATAAGTACCTACCTATGAGTACGTATCTACAAAAATTATTAGTATTCCCTTAACACACCATTGACGATCAACTATGTGTGTAACATCACTATTCAGTATTCAAGTTCATCCCTGTTGCAGGTCACAGCTGATATTTATTTGTTAGTAAGTTGTCATTTCACTTTGGTCGTTATACCCTATCCTAAGGGTACATATATTAAGTTTGACACATAGTTTGTAACATAGAGAAATAATTGAGAAAGACCCTGTAAAGTATATACAGTGATGTGCAAAATAATAAGGACAGCCTTTACCATATTTGAAAAAACGAAAAAATTAAGAACCTCGTGATATTTATGATAAATTTTAAATCAGTATTAATTGATTCCTATTTCAAAAACATAAAAATAACATAAGTTACCCATAATTTATACTTTAAGTAAAAAAAAAATAAAAAATTGTGATTTTCTTCTAAATAGCGAGTGAAAAAAAAATAAGGACAGCTAGCAATTCTTCATGAAATAACTCCAAACGCAAACTTTAACAATAAAAAATGAATGTTAAAATACAATCAATGAAATATTTGATCAAACATATACTTTAGTGTTTCGTTGAATAGCTCTCGTTCTTGATAACGGCCAAATAGATAGGAATAGCTTCCCACGCAGCCTTCACAAATGTCCACATTTGAAGGTTTCACACTCCTTAACGCTACTTTGACCTCTCGCCACAGGTTCTCAATGGGATTTAAGTCAGGCGATTGAAAAGGCCAGCTTAAGACGTTGACATCGTTGTCCGAGAACCACTATTTTGCACTCTTCGATTAGTGTTTAGGATCATTATCCTGTTGGAACACCCATCGAAGAGGTATATTATCTTCGGCATTGTGGTAATTAATATATTAACGTAGGACGGTGCTGTCGATTTTATGAATGGGACCTACACCCTGATAGGAGAAACATCCCCATACCATGATGCAACCCCTACCATGTTTCATCTTGATGGTGTATTTAGGTATCGTTATGTGCCGTAGTGGGCGGTTTCCTCACTAGTGAGCTGTAGCGATCAGAATTAAATAAATTTACTTAAGTCTCATAAGACCAAAGTCTCATATACAATATATTCGTGATTAGCATAGATTAGCTTTTTGGGTGAGCTAGGAGGATGAAATTGTGGAGGAAAAATTTCATATCTGGGCTTTTGAGAAAAAGGTACAGTACTTTTTCATAACTTCACTTAATTATATAACAATGAGGAAGGACGGTTAATAATTTTTTTATATTTGGGATATCCTGTTATTTTTGCTTCCTAGACAGGAAATCTCCTGTTTTTCTCCAATTCCAAAACGGAAGAACTGATCTGGAGAGACAACTCTTCTTCGCTTTAGGTGGCATGCCCATCATAACTAACCTGAATTGCACAACTAAAAAAAAATACAAATACAAATTTTTGGAAATTTCGAATAGAAGGGACCTACTGTTTAATGCCGTATCCGAAGGACAATATTTTTTTGTTTTAAGAAGCTTTTTCATGACAATTATACTCTTGGATGTTTGTCAGATGCTCGCGAGAGGTGGGGCCGTGAAAAAAATTTTAGGTATTGTCTGCGGATCGAACTTCGAATCCCTACCGCGCCCACTAAATTGCGCAACTTGTGGGAATTGAATACAGACCGGATTGGTTTGTTGAGGCCCAAATTCAGCCTGAACTATAGTCCCACCTAAGTAAATAAGTGATGTATGTAGTTCTTGGTTTCGCATTGAAAGCTTTTTTAACAATTTTGAGTTTGGATACATTTCAAATTTAGCGTCATTGTTGAGCTGTCAACATTCAATCATCATTGCAATAACTTTTGCTATGTAAAACCTAGGAGGTTATTAAATATGGATCGATTTACACTTGCATAAAATGATGAAATAGTGAAAATTCACTACAAAAACGGTGAAAATATAGCACCAAATATGCAACACAGCTGGTGAAACATGTGATTTTTTGATATGGAGACTTTAATTGGAGATCGTGCGCCTCTTTTAGACTCTTTTTCTTTGGGGCTATGTTAAATATAAAATATACACCAATGCTTCCTAAACGATTCATGTACCAGAGCTTGTATTCGCGAAAATATGCGAAAACCTGAAAAATTTTATGAAATGAATGACTATATGTAGGCAAAACTAAGGCGGACTATTGATAGGTATTGTATTCCATTACTAACCTCAGAGTTTGTACTTTAGATTAAAAGAAAAATATCACCACTTTTCATAAAAATTTTGCGTTTTTCTATAGATTTAAAATGACACCTTTTGACCCTATAGTACTAAAACTATCGTGTTCCAACATATAGTCACAAACCATACTAAGTTAATATAAATATGTTTGTAGGTACTCTCTGAACGCACCTACGCATCGGACTGGTTTTGATGAATACAAAATAGGTCAGTACTCTTCCAACTATACCTACATACATATGTATGTTATGTATGTACATACATAGCATATTCAACAATATAAAGAAGCAAGCATGTTAATTGGATTAAAAATATCTGTAATTGCAAGACCAATCAGCTCTTATCCATTTTGTAATATTAAAACTTGTATACAATTTTAAATTTCCGTTTATTCACCTCATTTGCATTAAAAATGCATTAACATCGGAAGGAATCAGGGATTATCATGCAAAGCTGTGTGCCGTATGCTTTACCAGTTCTTTTGCGTCATCATTACATATTTCTGTCATCCAATTGTCCTCTCTGTCTGCACCAGTCGTCTGCAATTGTCATTTCTGTGTAATATCCAGCATTAATTAAACAGTAATGGTTTGTTACCAGTGAAACATTATAGTAACAATAGAGGGCATCAGTAACGCTCGGAATAAATGGCAATTTTATTTTTTAATTATCGGTGTTATTCAAAGAGGGAACCGAAAGGGACATACACAAGGACTGACAACGATTAAACCTGCAGACGGTATAAAAAGCAATTAAAATTATTATGCGAAATAAAATAGTAGTGCAATGGAGTTCAGCCAATGAGTGCAGTGCCCGACATTAATGGATAATTTAAAATCGATTTACAGAAGTTACTTTCGATGTATTTTTGGTGTACCGACTGGGTGGTTATAGTCCACTGTAGACTAAGCGCTATTAAAATGGATACGGAGTTAATTCGGGTTATTCATGTTAAACACAAACCCACCTAAAGCGTATTTGGTAGGCGATTATCGAAGAAAAACACAAAGTTACATAAAGGTCACTAATGAGACGAAATGCATCTCTTCTTAGTCAGGGTTGATATTTGCATATTGGTGCATAGAAGCTGCGAAGAATTGGCTTGTCATAAACTGAAATTTCACAAAACGCCACAAAATAAATCCCACGGACACAAATCGCTCCATTTTTCTGGTTAATTGATGTCAGCTTATTGGTATAGGACACCATCTGGAAATCGCTTTCACATCGTCGTATGTGCGCGTATTATAAAGATTCGTGCTGATAGTGGATTCCACAAGAGCTCGGTCATTTTCGAAAACTAACGATGCAATCATTATCGATTTTGTTAGTTTCCGAAGTCATCTAATAAAAGTGAACCTCGTACATCGGAAAGCAACAAACCCTGTTTTTGTAACTGTAACTCTGTATTGAAGAGCCCTGGAATCTAATCGTAAAGTGCGTTCTTAAACATTCTTGATTAGATAAGTGCTGATACCTTTGGCTATTAATCGCTAAAGAGCTTAATTAGGAAGAGGGTCTTCCTTGACAATAGCGGGCACACTTGCAAGTCTGAAAGTAGATACATTGCTCTGAGTTCAATTGCTTACAGGCAGGACTATGAACACACAACTAGGCGGTAGATCATCAGCTAGAAGGCTTGCCAGTCATAGGTGATATCTTGTCTCCTCTTTTTTTTTAATTTGGGATTCTAGTAGCTCTAAAAAGGACAGGATGCATAGTGATTGCAAATGACGTAAATATTGCCATTCATCAATATGCTCTCCTCCTGCTGACCAGATGGGCAATACCTCACCAAACCGAACTTGTTCTCTTCACGAGGAGCTGGGTGTAAGTGTCCGTTAACAGGCGTATACTGCTATATTGTGTTTGCTTAGTGACCAGATCTGTAGTCTGCATGTTTGTGTATCAGCGGTTTACTAAGAACTGCAGCAGTGAACACCATGTTTCATCTTCTGCCCTAGACATATCTCGTAAAAAGATAGCTGCCATTGGTACGTCTTAAAGCCTTCTTGCATTGGAATATATATCATAATCACTTTACCCATGAACATATGGACTACACCCTGCCAAAACTGAGATTTGATACTTGCAGGGTGCCAAGCCGTACAGATGTTCCGAGCTTGTCAGAAAGCCTACGAGTCTCAGGGTTCCATCTAAATTGCAAAACCTGAGTTTGCTACTCACTACATGAAGTTGTTTGGTCTGGCAGATGGTAAAATAGTTAGACATATCATATATTAAGACGGATCTGACATAAGCTCGAGCGTATTGAAAGGTTGATTATGGTAAAGCGATCACAGATCAGCTACGTAATCAATGTCGTCACGGGACACTATCTGATTTTGGCACAGACAGTCACCCTAACCTAAACCTCAACCTAGGCAAAATCTATCATTTACGATTATGTAAACACAGAAATGCTCTACATCTACTCGATAGCATACAGAAATAGATGGCAATTCTTTAACAAAATTTACTACACTGACATCCTATCTCGAAGCTCATCGAAGGCTCTTAGCAACCTTATGTACACTTTTACTGCATAGACTATAGATGTTCAAAAGAACTCAATGAAATGATCCTTAGAAAACCAACGTTACGAAGTCCAATTAGGCAAGCATCTACGCCCATCATCTCAATGTCCTGGCATCAGCACAAACATTTATCAATGCTCTACTTTTGAAACAAATGCACACAATTTTTTAATGTGGATCTGTAGAACATAATAATCATAAAAAAAGGACAGCCAAACACAATGAAACTCTACCCCACAATTATATGTATGTTAAAGTCATTCCAAGGACGACAAAGCCTACCACAATTCCAAGCCTATCAAGTAATATAAAACAAATGTGTCATTTCTGTTGACAGTTCAGCATAATAAAACGAACAGATACATCCGCTCGTTCTCTGCGGTGGGTGGACATATTCCCGATCGTACAGCACATTCTCCGCCAACATCCTTCCACTGCACTGCGAATATAGAAACATTTTCCACAGAAGACTTTATGAACCGTGAATTGCTTACTCACAATAAACCATTTTCAGTATGCTCTCTATGCTATTTTTTTTTTTTTTGTTTGTCTATCCCTCTTTCGCGTTATTTTTTAGGAGGACATGGCCACAAAAAAAAAAAACGCAGGAAAAACGAAAAAGGAGCCTTAAGTCAACTCAGCAACGTAATGCTAATGCATTTTTTATGCGAAATAAAAGTACTTTCTCGGGAAACGATTGCGGCTGGATGCGTTATGGGCTTTTTGATGATTCCGGTTTGTTGGTATGGTGCCTCTGGGCCATGAATCTATGCGGTGTTAGGGGTTGAGTTTGGTTTTTATAATTTATTTATTTCGCTAACTTTGAGATACAGGTATCAAATTTATAATGGAAATAGGCTATACTGACGATGAAATAGGTTGGAATCCAGCGAAATGGTTATTGTTATTTTAATTTCGGTTGAAAAATTGAAGGAAAAGAAAAATTGGTTAGATGTATGCGTACAGGAAATGAAAATCAATCATTTAGAAATGGGTTTCATAAATTTATAAATTACATTAGATACACATACATACGTAGTCAAGTCTATTCACACATGCAATTTTGGGTCAAACACGAATAGACACTATGAGGAACGTTCCAAGTCAAAATGAAAATTTAATTGTGGGTGCGAGTAAGGGGAAAACTTGTATTTTCAAGTATCAGGCATACCAATTTATTTTTTAAATTAAATTGATAATTTAGAAACTGCATCTAGAGTAGGTATATGCATCCTCGAATAAAATACTATAAATTAACAGTCGAATGAAAACCTCTTCCCGCTCAGTGAGGACACCACCCATTGAGTACATTCAGAAACCTAACAACATCTGAGTTTCAAACCACTAAACAACGCCATAAAGGAGTTTATACTCTTAGGCGTAAGTTACTATATTTGATCCTTATGTTTGACCCCGTTCCTCAAAATCCCATACAGTCTGAAGAATGCAGGCTCCGTATTGTATTGCATTTGTCGGGAGGTATTCCGAAATCGAAAAATACGTAGATCTGATGGGTGCTATTGTACCTTAGCATAGCTGCCCGATCGCAACTGTCAAGATCGCTAAGCTTGCCAGTATCCTTTGCAAAAAAAGGGTAACCGGCGAGTGTTGTTATTTTTCTGATTTTGGCTGTGAAATCGCCAAATATGATTTTAGTGTCATATCTAGAATAGCCCTAAAATTTCACCACGCTGAAATAAATCAATCACTTGGTACGAATGTATCATGTTGCTTGCTCTAATCATGACTATATAGAGAATAATGTGGCAAATTGATTGCAAGTTCAATTAAAATTTATTTGTTTCCAATCAAATAGGATTATCAGCTATTTATATGTATGATCTCCTCCCCTCCTCGACGTCTCCCTTTATTGCACAAATCGTTTTTCTGTTTCAGAATTGAATTCAAGCGAAAACTTCTAAAAGGACCACACAACCTTTCATCCATCCATTACACAATAATATCCAACCAACCCCTCCGCTTAATTGTTCTAAATAAATGCATGACCATGCGTACGATTAACATTTCCACCCCTTGTATGATCCACCAACCCCCAGAATAAATTTCATCACCCAACCACCCAACCACCCAACCACCCACCACGGCAGCCAAACAACACACAGAAAAAGTTAATTGAGGTTCCATATCCTGTTTCAACACAAAGACGAACAAAAAAGTCCCATCTAATGTCTTTTCGCTCAGTTTTCGGCCCGCATTAACAAAGAACACATTACCTCAAATTTCCGGAACATTACTGTAACTCAATTCGCCGCAAGAACAGACGGGACAGGGGAGGAAGCGAATTGAAATGAATTTTCAATTCCATTCACTAGTTTTCGGGTTCGGGTTACCCTCTCTCTTACTACGCCCGTGTCGTCCCATCGAATAACAAAAGACTTTTGGTCTTCCAGTCAGTTGAAGCTGTGAATAGTGGCAGCCATTTTTACTGAAGTTGAGTGCCGTTGTTTTTTATACCGTTAAGTGAAATTCATGAATTATGGAAGTCGTAGTTGAAACCCGTCCAACGAGAACTTTATGAATGGCAATTTAGAGTAGCGATAAGGAGGCTTGTTAGGGTTTAAGGTTCAGGAGAGAAAAAATAGGTCATCCTGTGAGCGTTGAAATTGGAAAAATCCCTCCGCCGCCGCCGCTGTGAATGAATAGAAAGATATTTATCTGATGATGATGCTTGATGAAAGGAGAGGCGTCTACTGCCCTCACATGAATAGACGAATGAGTGGAGGTGATTTTAGTGAGTCCCGCAAAGTTGACGGCGACAGCGACAAGAGTGCCACTCCTTTCAAGTATCGCTCGTTTATGAAAAGGGGTAATACAGATGCGACTACTGACTTTCAATCGTCAATTGGTCGTGAATGTTGATGACGATGATGATGATACGGATGATGGCTTTCGAATGCACTCTCGAGTACAGTGAAAGAGTCCTTTTCTGGTTCATTTACGAAACTAAAAGGCATCATCCACAGATACGAGAGATTGCACTAAAAAGTGATTTTGACACCAACCTGACAGGATGCATCTGTTGTTGCCTTGTGAAGGGGACAACCCCAACGACCATGTTTGCATCTCTGATGTTGACCAACAAGCTGTGATGGCCATCGTCGTCCTTGTCGTAGTCGTTCTTGTCATTGTCATACCATCCACTTCTAAAGGGGTGATTTACAGTGGTTTTGAGATTTTTCCAACAGAGACATGTGAAACGTTCTTGTCCTAAGTCGGTTGTAGTTTCATGCATTTTGCTAGTAAAAGATTAAATATTGTCTGTGTGTGTGTGTGTCTGTGTTGCGTTAAGTGGTTTAAGGTTTATTACGAAACGGAAATGAAGAAATGATTGAATGTTGGCCGGACTTGGGATTGACTTTTGTAATTTAGGAAGTGCATTTGATTAGTAGACTGGTGGTTTCAATAGACATTTAGATAATTGGAAAGTTGGTTTGTTTACGATCAATAAAAGCAACTGCAGTGGATATTCATAGTCGATGATGGAACTCAGGGTGTTGATTTGTCAAACGCAGAAGGACGTCGAGAGGATAAGAGAACTCGAATCTTACCAAACTTCGAGTGCACTGGAAGATGGAAGCTAATAACTTTGCGAATTGGAGTGATGTCTACTGTGGCCCACTTAAGTAACCTCTGTTTATCAACTCCTTTTCTCATCTCTAAGAAGTAAGCGATGAGTGTCAAGTACCTCAGGTGGATATATGGTTCTATACTTTGTGGGGTGGTGCGATTGGTGCACCAAAATACAGAAGGGGGTATCGTTTTCCAACTAAAGGATTTTCATTAGACCCCAGTAACAGCAGAATAATTCTCAATTCTACAGTTAGTGAAAACTTTAACGGAGCCACTCTGACATCTTCAGAGTTTTAGTGACCAAGAAGTTACTACCCAAACGTTATGTATAGTAATAGTCCTTGCATAATAATTCTAACTTAGAAACATGAACCAACACAGAAAAGAAGTACATTATGTGACTTCATAGTTTGGTAGGTACTGAAATGTATACACTTCTTCGCAGTATAAAGCATATATTACTGCGGTCAAGAAGATCGAACCTGTCTATAAAAATGGTTAAAATATCCAGTTTTGAAATGTATTAGGTACATGTATGCATAGGCTTAGTTTAAGAGTTATTGACTTCAATGCCGATAAGCGATTTTATGTCTGTAATCTGCACCAATCTAGTTTTTTCCATCAGCCTTATATTCAGGAGAATGCTAACATTTTCGACGGCTTAATTGGAATGTAATGCCTTACCGGTTTTGGGACAGCATATAAGAAAGTGATTAGTAGTATTAGTATTCCTCACATAAGGATCCATATAGTCATATTGCTTTCTCCAAATGTTGGAACAACGAAGCAACTCCGTCACGTGCGAGAAATTCACCAAACATTTGAAATGTTGCCACAATTAGGAAAACTTACTTTGACTTTAAATTAGATTAAATTTTTCAGAGCTCGACTGCTAAAGGGAAAGAACTTCGACCTACTCTCAGCTTAAAGTCAAGCACCTAAACAAGGCTAGAATACACGCAGGCTACATCACCACGCAGAGTGCTCCAAGAGAAAGAAGGATGCACTTATGTTGCAAGATGGGCCTCGGGTTAAAAGATTGGTAGGAACGGAAACACTACATATATACACCACCTTCTAGCTCAAATAATTCGAAGTCTCGTGACGAGAAGTAAAGCGCCTGCTCGCATTAAACCCGAAAGCAGGCTTGTAAGAACTATCGAGCCATGTTCCAGGTAAATTTCGAATATAAGATGTTGTCCAGCGTAATGTGTAAACATCTTAAGTCGATTCGGGCTACATTACCGGCCTGGCATTCTGTCCCGTATTCATTCAATATCATTCAATAAATTCAACTTTCGCGCTGGTTGAAGTCAACAAACTCTTGGACAAAGCGTATTTTACATTTTGAAGCCAAGAAGCTAGGACATCAATATTGTAGAGACTATAAAGCTAATTGAACATAAGACTAAAAATGTGTCGGTCCTAAAGTCAACGAGGGGAAACACCAAATATAAGCGATCGGCAAATAAAGAAAAGCATCTCAACAACCTATGAGGACTGCAATGTTTCGACATTCAACGAATTAATTCCTTCTAATCCAAAGTTATGTGCTTGTACACAGATCTATAAAATCGTATAAAGTGTTTTAAGCAGATTCAGCATCTTCGAACATCGAAAAGGTAAGGCTAACACTATTACTATGCAGTTCTCATTTCCATTTTCGTGGAGGAAAATAATTGGGAAAAAACTCACCCACGCTTTGCTCTTAAATTCTAGGTCTTCTTTGGTTGCTTCTCTACTTGAAAAATAATACCTAAATAGTCAGACATGTGCACACACGATTCACTTTTACACTTTCTCTGCTAATTTTTCTGATTTTCATTACAAAAACAATTTTTTATATAAATTTAGCCAAAATACGCTGTTTGATTTGAAAAAATAATTTTTTGTTTCGGAATGGAGAAAGAACCGCACTTTTCACTACAGCCTCCGTGTTCACTGTGAACTTAAAAGCGAACTCTCAGCTTTGCTGCTAACTTCGAGACTCGCACGATCATGCTGGACTTTAGGAGAGTGTGCACTTTTCTGTGTAAAATGGAATGAAACGTGCATGTGGTCGTAGGAGTTATTCTGTTGGACTGTAAGGATGGAATGTTGGTTCAGAAGTGGCTGTATTGCTACGTTAAAATCTCAGTATCAAGACGTCTTTATGATTTTCCAATGACTTTTGACGAATTTTTATTATGCTGCAACTGTCTTTCATCCTCATCGTCGATTCCGGACACGCTATTTCCAGTTGCCTGGACATATGTACAGGTTGGTATGTATAGGTTTCTCCTCTACCAACACTTAGTTCTTGCTCTTGGCTGAAGCATAGTTGTCCATTCACTCGATGTGGTCGAGCCAAAGTAGTCGTCATGTTTTAACTTCTTGGACTAAATTCACATTTTGCTATACGAGTCGTTTCCAGAGTTTGTGGTTGAAATTTCTCTTCTATTCCCCAAAGAATTTTTCCCTCGATCCCAATATCCACTTTCCTGACTATCGTCTATCATTCGGTACCATAAAGCAAAACAAGCGGAGTTTCTAAGGATTTTTTTCCACGTTGCCTACGGTTAGTGTTCTTTGAACTACCTATACTTCCACCTCCATAGTTGTTTTAATGAACAGTGATGTTTTGTGCTAGGCCGCGGACAGATGCTTCTTATGTATAGACATTATCGGCTTGGTTTCTTTCCCGCTTAGGCCTCAATAATGGCATCATTAGGTACAACCGATTAATTCGATATCTGTGTCCTTGTTGAACCCCGCTCTATCTTCATCGATCATGATAGTGTTTTTCTTGCTGAAATCCTGTATGTCTTGAGCGGAGCTACTTCTAAACTCTGAGAGAGCTTTTGTTTTAGGCATACATATAGTATAGTTATGCAGCGATAAAAGCATTCAAATCGTACATAATATGATCCAAGTTAGTTAAGCAATGACTCGTATTTCTTAGTGAGACTGCTGTCATAAGAAGAGCTGACCAAGGAGTATTAAGGCCGGATCCTTCCTGATAAAGGAGTCACATTGGTTTCGCTCCTAATGGCCAATTAATCAAGCTGCATGGATTGACATAGCAATCATTTTCTTCCAAAAAAGATTCTTTTTATGTACCTAAGTTACGTTAAGGCGTTAGTTTTCCCAGGATCCTGCATTTTCTCTTTTGAGCACCAGGCTATGACCTCGACTTAAAAATTTACTAATTTGTCATCGTCCATCTGTGATCTGTGTCAAGTTTAAAAGTGCACCAAATAGAGCATAGTATGGTCTCAATTTATTCTGCTGGATGCCACTTAGGTATTTGCCTCAATAAAAATTAGTACGGGACATACGACCCATGAGGCATAAATAGCTACGGCATACTTACAGTCCTATACATGGCTTATTTGAATATTCCCGCAAGTAAGCTAGTACCTAACCGGAAATTGACTAAACCCAAAGTCAAAAACTATTCTGCACAGAACCGAAATGTCGTATCCTGTCAGTAACCTTCGCACAGAGAAAGAGACTGACGAACTTGAGAACAAAGGGAAAGGAATATGTTTAATGTAGTCATTCCGATGCGGACGAAGGCTGGATATTTACAGAATAGGTCCGATCCAATCGTTTAAATGGCTGAAACCAGTGCCGAAATTCATTTTTGTTCTTAAGTCACGTTTTTCAGTCTTACCTATCCTAGTAAAAGCGTATGCCCTTTCATTATACATATAGAATATTTGAGGCTCCTAAAAGGATATGCGGGAAAAATAGAGAACAGAAAGTATGATTGAATGGTGGCGACAATGAAATTAATTCCAATTCGAATATTACATGAAGTAGTATATACAATGACCTTGATTCGAACAAGGATCCCTTTCTCCATGCTTTCTAAGTGAGGAAAAAAAGAATGATCGCTAGGCCCATAGCAGCTAAAATCTGGGGATATAGTTCCATCCCATCTACTTTGAATGTGTGACTAGTCCAAGAGAACGTAGTTGAACACTATACAGCAAAACCTAAAGAAAGTACTGAAACTGTCTTACCCGACTGCAGCAGAGGAAAAGTAGCGCTTCTACAGCCAGTCCTTAGGGATGATGAAATAAAAAAAAAAACGACTTCTTGCAAAAAGTTTGTTACAAAACTGAGCTCAAATAGAGAATGACGAATCAGATGTTAATGAAAAAGCTATTAGACTGGCGAAAGAGATTCATAAACGCAGACAAAACTTCTTTAAATACGGCCGCCCACTAATTGTGCCATTAACATACCAATAGTGGACTACGAAAAACTATCTCCATAATAAATGACCACCACCAACAATCAATTTACCTAGGCTAGAAAAACGTACCTGCAGCATTGAGTTCGCATAGAAACCACTATTCATCACCGCCCAACGCGCACCACCAAGTTTAATCATAAACTCAAATCCGTTTTGCTCTAGTCCAGTGTCCTGTCATTTCAACGAAAATAGAATTTGATGGCTGTCCCATCAGCCGCAACCAAAAATAAAACCAGTAATTGTAAAACCTCTGGACACACCCGCAGGATAAACACAATGTCGTCCCATTGTACCGAGAATCACCGGAATTATGATTAACTCGATGGTAATGTCTATCGACAGCGACCATTTATTCTGGATTAAAATGCGACTAGATGCATTACAATAAATTTTAATTATATACATAGAATGTGCATCCTTTACAGCGGAACCAGAAACCAGGATTTCTGTAATAGTACTCTGCTTCATCCGTTAAACAGTGGTCGAGTGTGGTGCTCTGTGAATCCGTGTTCATGGACGTATTATTATCCTTTAATTAATATCGAGGTTTTTCGATAAATAAATGCCCCGGATTACGGCTGGATGGTACTGTGTCGTGCTGCTGGTATTGCAGCTGGGATCCACATCCAGCATCCAGCATTGTAGCGCGGCTATTTCGTGCACAATACAAGGGCGGATTATTTGAAATTAATAGCAAATTTTGCCGATTAGCCCTTTTCAGGGGTTTGAGCAGAATACCGTATACATTGATTTGCTTGTTTTTTGGCAAAAGGATGTGCGGAAATTAGTAATTTTACCAGGAACATGACAAATCGCACAAATTTGCATTTAATTAGGGACTTTGGTGACATAGGCTTTGGAAAATCAGAGATAAACTATTTAACTGGGTTGAACCGGAAGTTAATTTGGGTTTTCGAATATTAAATATTGCTATATAGGTAGAAATATAGTTCTTTTTAATCGATTAGATACAAGCTAATGTGTACCGTCATTCGGTGTGCAACGTGTATCGAAGCTCTTTATGATTTAAAATGTTTTGATGAAGCGTTAATGCGATCGAACTATGTTGAATAGAGAATATTATCTCTGCATATTTCGTTGTTTCTCATTATGTAATTTTTGATAGAACATAGATTCCAGTGCCGTAACTGGATACGAATTATGTATCTTGAAACAAAATAATGAATAGCGTAGATTTAAAGTTACTGCAACCAAAGAGACAGACAGTATCCCCTTGACTGAGCGACTCGTTCGGTTTGGTTTAGGTATTATCCTCAAATCAACTGCTTTGATTAATTTAGAATTATAATCTTGCTGTATCTTGGGTGTAAGTTTCCTTCGCCCATAAATGATAAATCAGGAGAAGTTACATTTTGTGCGACGGAAATTTCTCACCAATGTTTCCAAGGCAACACTACGTTTAAAGACTTAATTGTTTAGTTTCACTCTTAATGTTCACTTTTAAAATAACGAATATAATATTCTTGGGCAGTTCTATGAAACTTATTTTTGTTTTGAGGCTTTTAGGAAATCCGCCCGGTGCCCACATTTGTATTTTTAACTCCGAAAAATTCGAAATTCCAATTACTGTTGGGTTGCTGTATTAATATGGATAGCGCCGGTTGATAGCAGACAGGTTATGTCTCTACAGCTTCAACAAAATTTACTACCAACCTTGGGAAAAGTTCGCATCTGTTACCATTGAGTAACTAAGATGCATCTTGTCGTTGGTTACCTGACTATTTGTGCAGATTACGATGTAAAGACCACCTACATATGTACATACATACATACATACATGTAGGTTACGTTAGGGTAGGTTAAGAAGGGGTGTGTGACGGAAAATTCATCACGTTCACTCGGAGACCTAAAGATCCATTGCGAATCCCCTTTTAAAATTTTAATTGAATGAGATCTAAAAATAAGAATAAACCGAATCCTATCGCGTTCCGATACCTGGAAGCCTGCTAACTCTGAAGCTTGCGAAGAACCTGGACCCTAGAGTGCGAAGGCGTCATTCTAGGGGGTTATTAGCAAAGGAGATGTTGGATTTACTCCACATTTTCCTGGTCTCCACAGCTTCTGCATAAGTCGTCAGACTCGACCCTCCATTTATGGAACGTGATTACGATGGCGGGCGCAGTGTCCTGTGATTATACCAGTTACGATACGGATAGAGGATCGATGTAGTGCCAGAAGGCTCTTTATTTTCTTTTTATATAATTTCGGCCATAACATGCGAGTGCTGGCACAGTACTCCCCAGATAATCAGGACGAGTTGGTTGGTCTTTCTCTATTATGCCGTCAATTATGCTATACAATTTTAAAATTGGTGGCAGTATGGATGTGTTCGCTTCATTTCTGACCCCATTCTTGCCAGAGCACCCTCCTTCTCGTTGCTTTCCATATTGCTATATCCGGAAACCCAGCAGAGTTTGACTGAATGGTGCATCACGGCATTTCCTCACTGCCTTTGTTTTGATTGTATTACATTTCATCGCCATTACTGGCAACGAAGATGGTCATATCCGACGGGGGAAGGTGACTGTATTCTATGCATCTAACAGCTTTTGCTATTGCCAGGATTTCAGCTTGGAATACACTACACACTTCTGGTAATTTAAAAGATATGTACATACATAACATGTACATAGCCATAGCCATAAATTTTACTTGGAATATGCGACAGTGATCTGGAAGACCTGTGGTAATGAAAAAAAAATGCACCAATTAGTTGATGCTTGCTAACCCTTGAATTGGTTCGACAAATGCAACGTAATAATGCTTTCTTAGTGCTGACCACCAGAGCAGGGCTCTACACATTAGGATAGATCTTACAATAGCCCTACACATACATCCACTCAACAATTTAAGGAAAGAGGACCATTTTCGAAACAGGAGAGTTAAGGGCGACTAAGGCTTTTCACAATTCAATGGATTAGAACACTTCTGTGTTTAAAAAATAATTATTTAATATAGACTTCTTTTGTCGAAACTATTTAAATACCTAATATCAGAATAGGTGTAAATAAAACTAATTTGGTAATCTAGTCGAAATAAAGACGAAATAGAATAGAATAGAAAGGAAATAGATCATTCTAGCAACACTAATCTTAAGAAAGGTTGAGTGCCAGCTTTACATTTTACAGAACCCAAATAGTGAGCCAGAGTTAAAAAGCAATAACTATTTCAGAGAGAGAAGTAAATAGTTCTTTCCTAGTGTTTTTATAGTTTTCTCGAGAGACTGTATGCTGAGTTATAAAAATATTTCCACTTATGTAGATGAAAGAAGGGGCTGGTGTATTTTCTGAGCACCTAATGATCTATTTGTTGTTGGCTTCTTGAATGTTGTGTCAAGAGACTTGAAACTGAATTCGATGTGGTGTAGTGGAAGTCAACCGCGATCAAGAGCGATTACTCGAAATTTTGGCTTCTAAGAACATTGTTAAGCTGAAACGTGTAACCTGACTTTGTACTTATTTTTATTTAGATATCAATGCAAATAAGTACATATGTACATATCTAGAGAAACACAGAAAATGTGTACATACATAAGTCACTTTTTGAAACATACTCTCAAATTACTTTCACAAACTCGTTGAATCTCTGCTTCTTAATCAAACTCATCACTTGCTTTTATTTCTCTCGTGATTCCTATGATTCAGCAAATCATTGTAAGTAGGAAAAAAGGAGAAATTATACTCACACCTACTGATACGTTTTGAAAGATATGAAGCTGAGCTACGTAAACCTGTGTTAAGTAATTTTGTGTGACTTAGTTACACTTTCAACAAACTCACAAAAACAGGGCTGAGGCACAGCTCCATTGTATCTATTATACATATGTATTTGTTGTAAGATTAATAAAAAACACAACTACACTACATTTGTCTGTCATACGTATATAGCACGTTCTTTGTAAATTTTGTGGAACGTAAGGCATTCTTCCACTGGATTGCTTGTGAAGGTGTAGTAGAATTAAGAGGAATGATAACCAAAAATTAGCAAGAGAGGTGGGAAGTTTTACAAGTAAAAGTATCTGCTATGCTTTATGGCCGCCTAGTACAATTATTGGAAAAAAGAGTGTAACGAAAGAACCAAGGATTTGTGGAACGTATTTAAAAAAAAACGAGTCTTTCTGTTTGTAGAAGGGCTGCACCTATAACTAGATTTGATTTGCTTATTCGTTTAATTGTTTAATTGATCCGTTTTCGCTGTCATTAGAGTCGAAAAACAATTAAATAATTCTTCAACTCTTAGAACTCTTGAGTTCTAATCATGACTACTGCAAAGGTCATTTGGAGTCTATACTAAGAAAACTTCAAAATACATACAGAAAAACTGGTCAGTGTCATTCGTTTTTTGTAGATGTGGTAATATCTAACCCTGTATCAAATTCTGTCAGCGGAGTTCAAGAGAAAGCTGCTGCGTGCTGGGTGCCTAGTGCTTGATTTGGTTTTAGGAAACGAAGTTGGGAGTATGGTTGAAATTTCTTGAGTCTATCCTATGATTAAGCCAAGTGGCTTTCCCTCTCTTTCATTTGGAATAGAAGAAGTTCAGATAATAAATGACCTGCTATACTTCATGGGCGACTGGTGATTCGTTCCATTTATGGGATAGATAGATGGACATTATGGATTTGAAATTTTGCCGATTTGGCAAATGGTTTTGTAAATAGACAAAACCTTGTTCCATCTTTGTATGGCAGTCATATATACGACTTTTTGTTTACTAAACATGCTAATAGCAGATCCTTGATCGGACAAGCAAAAAAGAGAAATTAGAGGACTAGGTTGGGTTGGGTGGTTGTCCCGGCTTAGCAGGGACTCACTTAGACCACAAGGTCCATTGTGATACCACTTTGAAAAACCGGATTATCAGCACCGGAGACTTCATTGTTGTCGTTGTTTAATCATTAAACCAGTTTCACCTGGTGACAAAGCTCCTAATTTTGCCTAAGTCTAGTCTGGCTAGATCGTTTAGATCTTCGTAGAAGTATTCACCTAAGGTTTTCCTTCTCAAGACCTATAGAGCAGGACAGGTGTACAGAAGATGTATCATGGTTTCCTTCCCTTCCTCGTTTCTACACTTCCTACAGAAATCATTGAAGGGGGCACCAAGTCTTTTAGTATGCCTGCCTACTTTAGAGGACTAAATTCTGGCAAAATCATCTTGACAGCGATATTGTAAAGTCTACTAACGCCTTCGTTCAAGAAGGACATTCTGGGACATTCACTATAGGAATTATTTGTCGACATTATTATTCCTAGTCTATATGGTAATACCAAAGCAGCTGTATGGAATGGGAAGATGATTGATGATTTACAATCCTCGCCGTATCTCGCATATGAGGACGAGAGGGATAACCTATATTGCTAAATTAGTGCCGTCATATTTATCGGAGACCTCAAATCCAAGATGAACAACGACAATACCGCACTCAAGCTTACAATGGGAAAACATTTTCATGTCGACCAAAATGACATCGGTAAAAGGTTAATTGACTTTTGTAATGTCAATTGCCTTGTTATTCGAAGCACATTGTTCAGACATAAAGACTCTCACCACGATAAGTCTAACCAGATTAATCATTTTGGTACGAGATCACACGGTTACCATCGCTCTCATACGATTACCATTGCATCCGCTGGAGCTATCGCTCTAATCTTTTGCATATTCTTAAGTATTTTACCGACAACCATCAGAGGCCTTCAGTGCCCAAACAATTTAGTGAGCAACTTGCCTCGTGAGTCGTCCGCATAAAGACGCCAATAATATAGAGCATATCGACCGAATATTCATAGCACATGGTACTTTTAAATTCATCGAAAAATGTACGTCGCTGAAAACTCAGATTACTGTCTGTTGTATAGTGCGGAGTGAATGAGTTTTAGTACCTCATAAAAAAGAGGAAAAGTTTACAACGTGACAGATGGAACCACTAGGCTCATAACAGAAGAAGCCGCACGCAGGAGCTACAGAGTGATAGTTGCTATAATTGTTGTAAATCAAAGAATCAACGAATATTTAACTTCAATTCTCGGTTACAAACAAGTAGGCTTTTGGATCTGTATCCTGCAACGACCATATTACGACCCTGTAAATCATCATAGAACAATGTGTTGAGTAAAGCCCTCACTTGCTCTATATCCAATTGGAGAAAGCCTTCGAAAGTGTGCATCACAATGTCATTTGGGTATCAGAGGACTTTGTAGTCCAAAGTGGACGGAGAACGGCACGGTTGAATACTTTCACCGCTGCTATTTTCTTTTTATGGTCATCACTGCAGTATTGATAGAGAAAGCCCCAGGAGTTTAATGAATAGTGAAAACTTACTTAAAAAACATCTTTCTTTAATGCAGCAAAAATAAAAGCCTTAAGGCGTTCTAACTTACATATACATACATATGTGCGTATGCCATGCAGTAAAACCCACTTAACCAATCAGACAGAAGAGTGGGTCGCCATAGATAAATGTTGCGTAAAGTTGAATCACGTTGCAGAACTTACCACACAATGAAGTACAGTGGGTGTTTACACCCTATTCCTCTCGAGAACTAATAGAACCTGAAGAAGAAGGAATTTAAAAATTGACACGCCCACTTTTCAAACAGTTAGACATTGGATAATTTGGTAGAAGACAAAGATATATGATAGAAAGTTATTTACAAAACACAGCATTCCCTAAATATCAACTGCTTAATAGTCCTTGTATTGTCGATTATCACAGCAAACATAAAATTGTCTACTTCATTGTTTTAATTATCATAATTATAATAATTTATTAAATTATGTCTAGTATTAGAACGCACAACATTTGATTGTAAATTCAATTTTCAATTATCTACAGCAAACGTTAAACTCTCCATTACGTTTCGAAATTCGTCGGTATGGGGTGGCAATTACAGTGCACCACGAAATTACATAGTTCTCCTAACCTCCTTCCATCGGGAACAAACTGCGTTCAAAAGGAGCATAAGCTCACCATATTTTCTGCACTAACTTAGCGATAATGCACTTTCACACAGAAAAAAAAAAAAAAACTATTTGTGGTTTAGCAGGAAACCGCTTTTTTTGTGCTAACCCCACCGCAGGAGCATGTGTGTTTAATTTAAAGATCATGGAAACTTTCATCTGAGTTTTCAATGGGAAAAAAAAATAATAATTTGAAAAAAATAACAAAACTTTCTTGAATCCCCCAAAAAGAATGGAGAGAAGTAGAAAACTCTAACTTTAGAGATTCAAACTTTTTCTTTTATTTCGTAGTTAGAGTGTTGTCGCTTCTGGAAGTCTGCAAGTCTGCAAGTGCAATCCCCATATCCCAAAGCCACGTCCGGTTCTTAACTTTATGAATTTTTATAGAAAATTAAGTTCTTTTTTTGATTTATAATAGTTCTGCTACAGGATATATGCGAAAAAAGAACTTCAATGTCATATCTGCAAGTCCTGTAAGCCCTATTCCGACCAAAAATATTCATGGGACTTCATGTCTCCATATTTTACCACGCAAGTACTCCAATTTATTATTTCTATGTATTGTTATTGTGGTGAATCTCTCTCAAGTAACAAATTCACACACATACAGCTATACTAACTTGATGCGGATATCTTTTAAAGTTTCCATGCTATGCGAAACTTGTACTGTTGTTGGAACCTTTCCTTTCTGTTTGATTTCGTACCTTCAGCCGGATGCAGAAAGGACAACTAAAGATTACTTTATGTGCACTTACTTCAGTTGTTTTGGTTTTAAACTTGGAAGGAAATAGTACATAGTTGCTTTGTTTACTCACCTGGAAAGATACAAAGAAAGAAAAACAATAATTTAAGTGATAGTTGAATAATGAATGCAAACAATTTGAAGTGTGAGTAATGAGTGTTTTTGTCTTAAAGAAATAGAAAACATTCCATTAATTGCTCTTAAATGTACAAAAATAAGGTTAAATGGTGACAAGGATTTTCGTTCAAAAGAATGAAGAACAATGCTCGGTTTATTTTGTAAATTTTTTTGTTGAAGCAAGTGCACTCAACTAAATTGAGATCTTTAATTTAATTAAGAATAATGAAGTAAAATTAATTGAAATTAAAAGAACAATAAAACCTAGCACAAGATCGAATATTAGCTCTCTTAGTGTGTAACTTGATTGTGGATTAACTACTTGACAATCAGCAAAATCGACAGAAACAGCCTTCAATGATCTTGTTAGCACGATATTAAAGAAATAAATCACCATCTGTGCCTTATACATTTTTTTTAATGCATCAGAACTGTTCCGGATGTCGAAGGTATCGACTCACAGACAATCAGATGGATATGCTGCATGCTTAGCAGCACAATCAATTCTGATAAGCTTGGATAATTCTCAGCTTCCGTTAAAACTACTAAAGGTTGTCCTCAAGGCGGCGTTCTTAGCGACCTTATATATATATTATCAGAGAGATTTCGAACCAGACCACAGACCACAGTTTTGGGTCCCTTTTCGTTTCTCTTCGAAATCCGAGTCTCTCTGGATTTCTCCACAACTCCTTTGTGTCTTTGGATTCTCGAGTCAACGCTAGCTAGCATCTGTTTAGCAGTGGCTAGCTAGCCGGACATTGAAACAATATATATGCTGCCGTCCCGACTTTCTCCAGGCATAGTTTACAGGTGTCATCCTCCAGAAGACGCATCTTCTTTAAGTGATACACGAAATTTCCATGACCTGTAGATAACGCTACCATCCATTTCAGTGTTCTTCGCCCTAAGCTTAGAACTTCTCTGTGAGTGGCCGCCAATCGGTCTTTTTATCGCCTGCCTTCCCACGGTTGACCACCTTCTTTGGTGTTCCGCGCGGTCCAGTTGCTAATTAGGTGCTCTACCATCCCTCTGCCAATTGCAGCAAATGGTTCCGGACCAGAGAGCTCCGAGGTTGACCCTTGCTTTGCTAGACTCCGCATTTTCGTTGCCCTCAGTCCCTACGTGCCCTCCCACCCAGACCAGCGTCATCTCATTTCAAGATGAACACTCATTGAGCTTATGAACACATTCCAATGCCAGTGATGTATTGATATCCCTTTGCTTTATGCGTCTAATCACTGATTGATTCTCCAGTGCATCCCGGCATCCCGGTGCAAACGAAGTGCCGTCGAGGCCGCCACTTTCTTAATAAATAAGTCGAGCGGCAGGATACCTAGGATCACTTCCATTGCGCATGTTGGTGTCGTGGTGCATGCCAAAACATGCCAGTCGTTGGACCCTATCTAATTGCTTCTTTACAGTTTTCTGGTTGGCTTTCTGCCACCATATAACTGACGCATATGTGATAATCGGTCTAACTATCATCGTGTACATCCAGTATGCTGACCTCGGCGAGATTCCCCACCTTAGTCCACATACTCGTTTGCACTGATGAAGCACCGTTTTCGCCTTTCTAATCTTCTCTTTCACATGGAAGTTCCAAGTTAGTCCAGCATCTAGGTATACACCCAGATACTTAACCTTCCTGGTCACCTGCAGCTCCGATCCGAAAAGTGTCAAGGGCTGAAATTCCAGATCTCTCCTCTTCCTTGTGAAGATGATCAGATCTGTCTTTTGAGCATTAATGGAGAGTCCTTGTTCCTGACACCACCGCTGCACTACTCTGAGAGCATTTCTCATGGTATCTGCTGTGATGTTCATAAATTTACCTCTTGCCAGTATTGCTATATCATCGGCATATCTCACAGTGTGGATATCAGTCTCTTTAAGTCTTCTCAGGAGAGAGTCCACAGTTATATTCTACAGAGTAGGTGCCAAAACTCCTCTTTGCCTGCAACCTCTGCTAACCCTCCCTCTAAGTCTTAAAGTTCCTGTCTGAATATTTATCGCCCTATTTTTCAGCGTATTGTGCACCCACATCACCACCATTGGGTTAACCCTGCGTCCTTCTAAGGCTACTCTCAGACTTTCTAAGCATATCCTATCGAAGGCATCTTCGATGTCCATTATTATGGACATTGCCATTTGGGGTAAACGGACATTTATGGTCATTGCGATGCGGTCTTACATCTCGTCTTCCGCAACGTGTACCACCTGGTGTAGCGCTATTTCCGTAGACCTGCCAGCTCTGTATGCATGTTGTCTACTACTCAAAGGACTAGCTTTCAGCGCCGTGCTCATCATATGGTTCACCACAATTCTTTCCATTGTTTTCACCACGAATGATGTTAGGCTGACCGGTCTGAAGGACTTCGCTTCGGTGTAATCCTTATTTTCCGGTTTTGGAAGAAACCATGTTACCTATTGCTAGGTATGTCACGTACATATATAGCCCTAAGCCTTGGTATAATGAGGTATGCTCCCCAATGGATTAAAGTTGGGCAAATACTATCCGGTCCTGCGGTCTTGTAAGGGGAAAACGTTTCTATGGCCTCACTGGCCGCTTTTGGTGTTACTATCCGTTCCGCTTCTGTCCTATACATCCCGTTTTTTGCTACCTATAATTGAGAGCTTTACAAAAGAGAAGGATTGCAATATTCTTTGAATAACACTTTTCTACGTCCAGCAGTGGCTTCCATACAAGATTTATTTTTACCTGTCCTAGTGGTCCTACACATTGAAGACATGTTTGCTTATTATATTTCATTGGATACGAGATTTTGAATGTAACAACTACAGCTTCTAAATTGGTTGTCTATTTTACGCTTTAAGTAGCTTTAAAAACATACATATGTATGAAAGAACATTGTAGTATGATTTGCTTCAAACCACGAGTAAAGAAATCATTATTTAAAAACTTCCATTTAATCGATTTTAAAATATCCTTCGGGCTCATAATTAAATTGCTCCAGTTAATATGCTAACCAAATAACCACAAATAACAGATATACATACATATTCCCTTTCATAAAGATTTGCCTACTAATTTATTTAGTATCCTTTTACTATTCCATTATATCCCACTTTCTTTTCTCATCCATTTTTTTTTCTGCACTCATTCACTCAACAACAGTTAATGGACCAGAAATTACGATTATCCTTAATGTCTCTTACACGCCAAGCGCGTGCGTGTGTGTGTGGGTGTACTAACACAATTTCCTCGCGAGTTCTCTCAAAAGCGATTATCCATGATTTCACTTTTAGATTTTTTTTTTTAGCACCGCCAAAGAATCACCACCATCGCGTTTCGTCAAAGCAGTAGGACAGTTTTCATCATCAAAAGGACATCTCAGAAAGAAAACGATGCCATTTTGTTTACCAATTCCGGACGAAATGGAAAATTTAATTGACTAGGATTCTTGGGCAAACTTTTATTATTGGCACAAATAGTCTGCCTGAAAGAATAAAAATGAACAAAAAAAAACAAAAAAAAAAAAAAAGGAACAAATCGATGCCACTGCCATCCGCGCCGGAAGATATTATTAGCATGCTACTGGTAGCTCTTAATTTGTTTGCCCGGCTATCCGAATAATCCCTTTTTCTGGTGCAAAATCCTTTTATCCCAGCTCCCAATATCAATACAGACTTTTCTTCACCGTACATTTTAATTTCCATCAATTTCCATAATTTCCAAAAAGGAACGCAGTTTAATTTTAATAAAATCCACAAAGAAGGATATTATTACGGAAACTGCGCAAGAGAGGGCGCAATGATGATAAGCGGGTCGTAAGGGGGATGCTGCTCGAGGGACAGGGGTGCACATTGCACAATCGAATTTAGCGTATAAGTGGTGGTAAAACAGTTTAATTTAACAAAGCATCACCCGGGGGCGATCAGCGTGGCGTTAAGCGAAATTACGTTTTTAGCTAAAATAGAGAGAGAGAGAGAGAGAGAGTGAACTTGGTTGAATAGGTATGTGGGTGGTGGAAGGAATGGGGCTGGGAATTGAGTTTGTAGGTTGGTTTCTAGTCTGGTGGCTAAGGATGCAGACGGAATTCCGTTAGAATGGAAATGTTTAATGGTGGAAGTATTAAGTACAAAGCTCACTGCAGCAAAAAGGAAGCCAAACAAACATTTTAATTAACATTTTCTTCTTTGATAGCGTTGGGGTGGATTTCGTTAAAGGAAGTGAAGACTTCCTTATAATAGGAAGTCGAGTTTATGGTCATTTTTCTGTGTGAATAGATACAAGTTTAAATATTATTGCGAAGGTATAAACGAAAACCAGTTTTTTGCAAGTAAACAGGTTACCATGCTTACGATATACAGGATGTATGTAACTGTAACGCTATAAATGATTATTTGGAAGAGATAAGACTAAATTTATCGGAATAACAGATAATTTACTTTGTTTCTGAGAAACTGTTTCATGACGATAGTACTTTTGGTTGTTTGTCAGACATTCATGAGGGATGGGGCCGTGAACATACTATATGCTATACACAAAAACTATCTCATAACGCTGCGCCAAGCTACCCCGAAGCAGACGGAAGTCCGATAAGTTGAGTACGATAAGTAGGCTTGACAGAATAAATATAGCCCATCATTTTTTTTTTATTAAATCCTTGTTGTAGGTTGCTTTCAATCATGTAGAGAATATAATACAATGTGGATGGTTATAACAAGATAGACCCATGCCGAATAATCTTTTATTGTCATTTTTCGCTGAAAGGACGAAGTTTAAGAATGGTTCTGATGACATTTTTCTTTCTAACATCTCTTCAGTAGAATATATTTTCTTATTGGCTGCCTAATTCGTTAAGTTTGTATTTACTTTAATAACTTCTTGACTGTCAGATTACCTTGTACTTAGTTTAAACATTGAACCAGTTAATTCCTTATGTGTCGATCCATCTGTACACCATTTTGTTTTTAATTTATTCTTTAAGCAGTGCTTGGGCCCCTGTAATGCAGAGGAATGCTAGTCCCTGTATTTTTTTTTTTTGAGTGATGGGTTATTAATGCTTTCGGCCTTCGTATGCACCGACTGCATCCCTTGAAAACTGTTCGGGAATTTGAGATTCAATTCAAAGACATTCTGACAAAGAGTACAACCTGACTGAATGAATACGAGAAGATAGGGCTTGGGACTTGCTTCCACGAACCCGTCACCAAAAGTTAAGAAAAAAAAAATTGTATTCTCGCCCAAGGCCTCAAAATTTAGTTTCTAACTAAATCCAATTGATACGTAGAAACTGACATGCCATCCACACTCACTTGCATGAACTCTCCTGTACACTGATTTCTATGATTCAGCAAATCTCTGTAAAATAGGACAAGAGAAGTAGGTAACAGACAAAGAGGAGATTTTTGTTACAGTTCCTGATACATCTCCATTTTAATATGTGTTGCCTCAGTGGTAGTCTTTGAATTAAAGAGCCTGCCGTTGTACTTCTGTGCGCATAGTGTTGAATTTATTGTTAATTCTTTTCAATTTGAAGCCAATACAGACACGATCGCAAGACATAACGAGACGACTACTACTTTTTGCTTTTTGAAGCAAGTGAAGTGCCATGAGAGGTCAATGGGTAGAAAGAAGTAAATAAATTTTTTAAGGGACAGGATACTATCTAAATTTTACAAGAAACAATACCTCCCTGCTATACCTACTGAAGACTGAGAAGAAAATCCCAAAACGGAAAGAAAAATTTTGTATGAAAAAAGGTACTAAAAAGTCGAACTGATAAACCTACAATTTTTCAAGCTTAGTAGGTATCAATTTTCGAAAAAGCCATCTTCTTCAGGTAGTATTAAAAGTGAGCATGTCCTGTGATCAATGACAATGACCTACCCAATTCTCTCTTTAGGCAAAACCATTCGAACTAATAGATAGTTCGTCTGAATTGGTCCAGAGTTGTCCACCGTATTTGCTAAGTATGGACTCTTAATTTAGTCTCTGAAGTAGTTCGAATGTCTATTTTGTGCAATTTGTTCCACCTATTATTGGTTTTGGGTAGAAAGCTTCATCTTTTGGCAGCTTCCAATGGAGCGTAAACCTTTTTCTTAAAAGATTCACCAGTTCGTCAGCCCGCTTGTTTCTTTTTACGTTCCTATGGACTGTCGCCACTGCCTCTTCTGGGAGTATCTGGATGAGACTGGGAGGCGGTAAGACTTGTATTCGAAGTTCTTGAGAACCCCAGATTCATCTTTAAAACCTATTGTGCCCGTGGAGATTGTTGTCGAAAATTTCGTTTACATCTCTAATGTGTGGCATGACACCCTAGACCTAGAAACGAAACTCTAAAAAAAACCTTTTCAACATATTAATGAAAAATAGCGAATGTTTGACGAGTGTAATCAGGAGAGACCCCAGCTTATTCGAGGCGCAAGACAAAATGCTACATACTACATACATATGTATGAGTAACAGAATTATTCTATAAAGGAATAAAACCAGACTACTGATAACTGAGTCTTATCGTCGACTTTAGTTACTTAGGTGGCACTACAGCCCGGGGTGGACCTGCGCCCCAACCAACAAGCCTCTCCAGCCAACTACCTCTAGTTTTGCACACTAACTTGGTTGAGGTGTCTTTCAACTTGAGCGTGCCACCTTAGGTGAGGTCTTCCTATACTGCGTCGTCCCTCTGGGGTGGGACGATGATGACCCAACCATCTTAGTCGTTGTATTCGAATTCTTCGGACTAGATGAGATATAGATGTTGCTATATAGCTAGAACAGCTCATGATTGTATCTTCTTCTCCACTCTCTGTCTATGCAGACGGGACTAAAAATAGCCATACTTGGGGTCATTGTCGACTTAACGAGCCCAAAATATGGACTCATGGATACCAGAAGGTATACAGTAGTCACATTGTACTGGTTACAGGTGAAATAACCACACCATGTGATAACAGTCGAAAACAGTTCAGTTACAGGGAGACAAATCTGTTCTACAGACAAAGATAACAACATTCTGATTAAATACAGCACAACCTACAACGTACAACCTACACTCCTTTCTAACCAGTCACTAGCTGTTTACTGAACTGAATTCATATTAAATGTAGCGGTTACAGAAGAACTACAATAATACTAAACTAAACATATTGAAAGTAGAGTAAAGCAAATAGAAGAAAATTAATTTGATTGCAGTTCCATGTATGCCTGATACAACGCAACAGCGATACAATCATTCACAAACAACCCAAGCAACGACTCAAGTATTCCAATTTCTCTTCAGGAAATATTGACTTCTCGTGTTATTTACTCTCAGTTGTTATTTACTCACAGGAATATTGTTTATTTTACTCAAAACAAACAAGTTTCATATAAGCGCAAAAGCAAAACAAAAAGGAAAAAACTTTCAAAATTATATTCCCTCCCTTGAGCCAGCATTTTGAATCCTGATCTGATGCTTTTGATATCAAATATCCCGTTCTCTCCACAACTCTCAACGAAAATGTGATTAAGTTTTAATGCGTTTCCAGTGCCTTCGCCCACTCCTTCACAAAAATGTTTACTCTCGTCTCTGGCGAGGAAGCAGACACAATGCAGTAACACAAACAGAAGGATGGTGTATCCTGCCACATGTCATTCGATGCTAATCGCACTCCTGGTGCTGATGTTCATGACGATGATGATGCATCATCTGCTTTGTCGTCTGATTAGATATTTATAAAGACGATGAAATGAATGAACTAACTATTCTCGTTTGCTATGCAAATTTTCTTTTCAATGTGTCACATTTGCTCTGGCAGAACATTCGAAAACTAACAAATTTTCCTGTCCTAACAAGGAAAGGGCTCCTACACCATTGCATTTCCCTACATGTGATTTATTTGAAGATACTTTCTATTTACTGATTCCGTTTCAAAGGATTTCCTTATGTAAATTGGGATAAACAACTCGTATTTCTTTCGGATTTGTTTACCAACAACTCTTCACGGGGATAGTATTTCCTCAGTGTGGCAACGTTTCGAACGTCAATCATTTTCCAATCAACTTGTATTTAATAGGAACGCCCCCGAAGGCATCAAACAATTGAATGAGATTGATTCGTCGTTCGTATCTATCTATCTATTGTCATCGTCTCGTAATCACCATTAACGTCATCGGCCGTTTCGTTTGTTGTCATCATCAACATAGTGAGAGAACAACTCTCAATGCGAAAGGATGAGCAAATACCAGCAATGGACAGATGTCGTTCTTAACTCGGGTCAACGTTTTTGTTTTTATTATCTACTAGATTGGTTTTGACGCACACGTGCTAGTGGGATTGAGTACTTCATGATAAGAGTTTTGTTTTATCTGTGTCCTCGTCATTTGTTTTTAGCTAAAGGACATGGCCGTTCGTTATTTCATTTGAATGGGTGTGGGTCTGGTTTGTACCTATGTACGTCGGAAATGTGTATTTATCTATGAGGTGGATGTAATGTATGGCAATCATCTATCATCCATCAAGTCTGACATAACTTGGCTTAAAGTTTTGATCATTTAATGTCTGTATTAAAGCAGAACATTGTTGTTAATTATTTGAAAATATATACATGCATATGTAGATACAATTTTTTTTAACTCATTCTTAAACTTTACACTTTATATATTGAAAAAAAAAATTCAGAAAGTGGGATTTTCATCGATAACGTCTTTTGTATCAACTGCCAATATTACCAAAAAATATTTCTCTGATATACTATAAATATTTTGATATACTGCTCAGCGTCGAATGTCATGTGTGCAGTTTCTATTTTGTGGAGTCGATACATTGCTTTTACTGCATCGTTCTGAATTGAAGTAAAGGTCATGGTACCAGTTATTCTAGGACAGATTTTTGGACACTACAACGGCGTTCAGACCACAGGTTTTGTTGTAAGCTTTTTGACTCTGTCATACGACATTACACAGTAGGCCCCTTCCATTTAACACGCACTACATGAATAGGCCCTGGGTTCTATGGACCTGTCGTGCCAAAAATTTTTATTTTTTTTGTATTTCGCGAGAGGTGGGACCATGAACAAAACTGGCTACCACTTAGTAGCAAGAGCAATTAGTACCAAAGGTATCGAGAATTCGACCAACCAATCGATACAGGCAATGCTTTAAAGTCGAATTATTACTTGCCAGTGTCTGTGACCGCATGTAAGGGCTGTCCACAGAGAGGAATTGTTTTTCCCTGACAATCTTTTAGTCGTTCTTCAGAGATTAGGCTACATCGCCATTCCTTAGGCGGATGACTTCGCGATTTTTATTAGTGGTAAATACAGCACGACTATTTCTAGTGTCATGCAAGGTGCTGTACTAGACATGTTAGAATGGTGCAGCAGAGAAGAACTCTCCATCAATCCTTGTAAAACCGATCTAGTGCCTATTACAAAAAGAAGACTGTTCAATCTAGGACCTATTACCATCATAGGCACCACTTTAGTTTATTCCAGGGTCATCCGTGACTAACGGTTTAGCTCGAATTCTCATATCAAGTCCGTCATCGACCGCGCCACTAGGTCCATATGAGTCAGTAGACGCCTGTACGGCAGATCTTGGGGTCTAAGTCCAAAAATGATACATTGGATGTATACAATGATGGTGAGGCCCATTATCACGTACGTGGCCATCGTTTGGTGGTTCTTGAACGGACAACGGCAACGAAGCTTCAGAAGTTTCAAAGAATTGCCTATCTCGGTATTACGGGTGCTATGCGTACCTGCCCTACGGTAGCATTAGAGGTTTTTTTTGGGCTTTCTCCCCTACAAATCTTCATTAGACGACGGCCCTTAGAATCCAAGTATAAATCAGGCACCTGAAAATTCTGGACTCATTCCCAAAAAGGACATGTTCTGCACTATCCCCAACATCATGGTCAGGGAGTACTATTTCAGATAGCCAGGCAGCACTCAAAGCGCTATCGTCCAATTTAATGGACTCTATATCAGTCAAATGCTGCTACAATGCACTACAATCTCTTGCCAGACATAAAATAAAACTCGGTTGTGTCCCTGGTCATCAAGGAATTGCAAGCAACGAATCTTTCTCACAGTTCACTTTGGCCTGCGATATCACCTTAACAAACTTAATCTGTGTCCAGAAACGAAATGTAGGTTCTGCTTGGATGATGATGAATCCTCCGAGCACATTCTCTGCGAATGCATTAAATTAGTTAATGGGGCGTGTTTTCCACAAAGAGTTGAGAGAAACTCTGCTGCTAAGGACATACTATCCTTCATAAGAGAGGTGGAGAGGATCATTCAACAAGAGGTGCCATTTTAAACTGTCAACATTCAACTACGGCGACTTTTGATAAGAAAAAATTAAAGGTTATTAAATATGGATCGATAACCACTCGCACACCGTGTTGAAACAGTGAAAATTGACTACAAAAACGGTAAAAATAACCAAAACCATTTCTTGTTGAATGACCCTAAACATGGAAGGCAAATTCAAAAGATCTATTGTTCTGAGGGACATGGTTATGTACATACATATATCTATATTTTCGTTCTAACTCTCACGTTTTTGACTGAAACATAAAGTTTGGTTTTGTAGTGTATATAATTACAAGTGACACCACCTAACATAGTGTAGCTCAATAGATTTCAAGTATTTTAAAGCACATCATTTCATATTACTTAAACATTTTAGTCAAACAGTATCCAGGTCCTTAGTGCCTTGGAGACTGAATAAACAAATATTTTAACTTACAACTTGATGACCTATTTTAAAATTTCATAGATAAAACTTTCAAAAAGAATGTACATCTTTTTACGGCGACTCCACTGAGACTAGTAAAAACCAAAATGGCGAAGACCGAAGTTCGTTCTTTTGACAGAACTATTTACCGCAAGCATTTCGCCAATTTCCCCAGCTATTTCTGAAACTTTATCACATCTATAAAATCATCGTTAAAAACTTACAATGTATCTACGATACATTTTACTTCTCCACAACCGGTGGTAACAATGAAACAATCCTTGCAAGGATAACAAAGCAATGCCTGGCCATTGGCAAATGGTACTTTGGCTAACAACAACCGACACACTCAACATTGTATTTTATTCTTAAAATAATAAATTCAAAAATCCTTGCGAAGCACACGAGTTAAATCGTTGACCCGTTTTCGTGTTTCAGTTTTTACGAGTGCCGACGATTTCAGCTTTTTGCACACAATCCCACTTTCATTTTGCCTTCCTTTTTGTTTTTTTTTTTGCTGGCATAAAAAAATCAACAATCATCGTTCTTACAGATCCTTCTTCCTACCCTACGAATCATAAACTTTAACGTTCACAACATCCCTCTCAGTACCTATTCGTGTTTTTTTTTTCTTCTTCGTTTTGTTTTATCATTTGCCCTCATTGTCGTTCTCGTCATCGTCGTCAAAACGAAGAAATGAATGTCCTTTATCTAGTTTAACTGGTATAACTGAGTATCTATCCATGTATCTATGTGTATATCTGTAAGTTTTACATATGTTGAATTTGTATCATTGTATCGTGTGCTATTGTTTTACTTTATGTCGCTGTTAAAATGAAAATATTTTCGGTTTGGATATCCCCCCATCGGCTACATTCCGAACCCCTATCCCGATGGTGTTTCGAAGGTTTATTTGGCAACAAAACATTTGCCACAAAAATTAAACTGTTTATGGTTCGAGTAAAGGATATACACGCAGAATGGGTGACTGGTGGTGAATGGTGGATCCTGGCAGGAGGCTATTATGTTTTAAGCTCATTTATGGAATTAATTTAATTTTATGATATCCAAGAGCACAGGCATACGAGTATATGGATAGACCAAAAAAAAAAACAATGCGCATGGAGAAATACAACAAAATCCCTGAGGCGCCTATGGGCCAACAACATGTGCGGAACCGGCATTAAGGGATGAGTGATTCCGAGATGTGATGGGATTTTTCGAAGGATTTACTTTAGCCCTTCTTTGTGGGCTGTTGTTATCCTTTATTTCATTTGTAAATCCTAAGTGCTCCGTATATGGAGTGTTAATATTTTTAATTCTCCATATATACAACTCCAAAGTCAGATGATTTTACTTCGTTTTGATGAGAAAAGTTTTAGAATTTTTTTTTTTCCTACATACCTACATAGTTAATGTCTGTCGAAAGATCCTTCATTAAGTCAGAAATACACAGGAAAAGAAAAAAAAAAGAACAAACACAAACACATTGCGAGAAATTTAACATTTTGTTGTGAGTAAATAATAAAAAAGTAAAATTAAAATGAATTCGCTTCAAAATGGTAAAGAAACCCTCTAAGAGGGCTTTTAATTATTTTCATAAAAAATAAAATTCACAAAATGCACACAAACACAAGAAAAATAAATGTCCTCGAGGTATGGTGGTATGCTTTGTTGTTTTGGATTTTTACTTGCTTAGAACATCGTTGAGTACTTTAGTGAGTCTGCTGTATCTGATTGTTCTGGGTGCTGCTTATATTTATGTTGGCTTGTATTTTGTACTTCATTTGATAAAAAAGTAGATATTATTTTTAGAGTGCACATTATTCCACGGTAAAGTATGGCAGATTCGACCTTCGTGAAGGTTCAAACAAAGGTTAAGGTTGCTAGCGTTCATCTGTGAAAGAACACACAGTTCAAACGTGGGTGCGCATATTGTGACATAAATGTTTTCAAATTGCCTTTACTTTATTTTCTCGGAGTCATTATAGAATCAAATCGTTTTTCTTAAAAAAAAAGGTCAACAGCATCTACTTCAGCTGTGATATTGAAAAAGTAACTTTATACATAGAGTATCTTTATAGAGGTTTAGTATACATACATATATACAGTGACTGTGCGGAAAAACATTTCGAATATACTATTATTATGGATTTATGTGTAACTTTGGTAGTCCGTTTTTAAAAATGAAGTAGAAGATATCGACAGAGACCATAACATAATAACGTCGGAATTTCGTCTGTATTTTGTTCATCAAGAAAATAAGGATTGTCTTGCATAATAATCCCGATGCCTCTAGTAGGAATCGCTATATGCATTGTACATCTGTACAGGAACTACGAATTGAAATGATTCATATCGACAGCACCAGCGGGGTCCTCCAGAAAAAAATGAAATGCAACTCAAATCTCAGATCAAACTCATATCTTCGTACTGTGGTGGCTAGCTGTGGGTAAGAAAACTTCAACAATTGATTGATCATCGAATGGTCCAAAATGGAAATTAAAACAAAATACTTGGCAAACAAACTACGAACAAGATGCCCTTCAAAGGAAGATTTGCAAATTATATCGGTGGCTTCGACCCTGGAGTCAGTAAAACTTTTAACTCTCGGTAGCCTATTCCAAGCAGAAGTTTAAGTCATTGAAGCCGTAGAAAGATATAGATGCTTAGCTTAGTTCTAAACGTCAGCCAAAGTCCCCTTCAATGTACTTCAATCACCTCAAAACACGTTATACAAGCCACAACAAGATATGTATATGTAGGCCAAAATTAGACAAACGCGTCAAAGTATGATAAACCTCTATAGAATAGCAGGAGTTGGTTTTCCAACAATCTTCGGTTATAAGATCGTATCGTGTATCTCTTATAGAATTGATAAAGATAAGTTAAACGAAACAATGTCTAGCTTCACCTGCCAAACTCGCACGATTGTGCAGTATTGTAGATGAAGAATGTGCGCTACTACATCAAGTTCGGCAAAGACTTTACACAACAATATACCGTGAAACAAGGATTCAGATATTTATCACTATGTACTTCAAAGGAATACGCGGAACAAAGAATAAACTTAAATAAGCATCATTCTACTATCCACTGTCTATCATGTTCTGCTATTAACTTCATGGAGTAAATCCCGCGTACCTAATAAAGATTGCGATCGACGCTTCAGTATTCTGAATGTCCGAACCCCAACATCAACTCCAATCAAAATGTCATTGAAGCCAATGTACGAATGTGGATATTTCAAACGTCATAGCAACGAAGAGCTACTGAGAAGACACACCTAGGAAAAGCCACATGATTCAATCAACATGGGACGTTGTAAAATCTGAGGACTATGTGGCCTATGGCTACACCTAGACCAAAGAGCAGGCAATCTGATTATCAATGAAGAGGGCGATAGAGTGACGCTCAATTGTGTAGATACTTCTTAAACACCAGATTTCTCGGAAGAGTGATCCTACTGCCTCATCTAATGCTTATGTAGGTTGAGCTGCAGAAACTTCCCGCTTCCGTACCATGCACAGTTTCGAACGCATCTATACATCGCAGAGTGGTTTAGATTGTCGCTTGATTTCGACTTAATCCTTCTTGGAGTCCTAATGCTTTGTAGCTAAAAATTGTAGGCGAAAAAGATGCATTTGTTTTCTGTTGCATATTTTGACCAGTACAGTTCATCAAACTAAGACAGCGTACATCAGGATGGGATAATGTCGTACATCTAATTAAGTAATCGAAGTTTTACAACACTTTTGTAATAAGACCGGTAGCAGTTGAAGCCTTACTTATACGATCCTATTTTAACAAATGCTGTATTCATCGGCAGAGGTAACTAATTTTCAGGCCGATAAGCGCAGGTGCCAGTGCACCAGTTTTGAAATGGACCTTCGATGTCCAAAAAGAAACCATAGTGCATTCTGTACTAATGAAATTCCTACATATAAAAGAATGAAATTTTCTACTAAACTCTAACCCACAACGAAGAAATTGACGACATCAAAGATGGTCGGAGGATTTGCCAATCAGACGGCTTTAACTCAAATCTCGAAGGACGTACACAGATTTTAAAGAACCTGGTAGGTAAGTACGTAAACAACGACTACACGTCAACATACCTCGACTTCGAAAAACCATTCTCCTGTACTCTTCCAGGTAGAGAAGAATGGGAAACCAAGGAACCTGGTATATTCTTCGTGTAACTAAATAGACTTCCTGACTACAGCAGTGTCTTCTAAGCGGAGGTGCTGGGAGTGACAGGGAGTATGGCATCAATGATGCCAATACCACGAAATGATAACACCATATTTACTGAAAATCAGATTGAGAGAGCTGACGAACCTCCAAGGAAGTGTTCTCCAATGGATCAAAATCAAGCACTGCAATGGATCAAGCCTCCACTCTCTAACCTTAAGGAGGCAGTGGAACGTAAGATCCTAATGACATCTAACAATAGATGGAACTCTTTTACTTTCTGTGATATATCAACTAAGCTCTGCTGTAGCCACACAGCGCGAACCAAAAAACTCCTACAAAATTACAGGAAATCGCTGTCAATATTGGTAGGTGCATGCACTCGCCATAATCTCCTAAGGAACCACACAATGAAAATAAAACTCAACGATGACAAAATATGATATACCTCACTACCTGTGTTACTATACAAGCCTATGTCACTTGAAGAACTAAACATTAGGAATATATTACTTCCATGACTTACGAGAACTATCTAATGTCTCACTTTACAATCTTTTCAGGTTTATGAGGACATTACGATATGTTTGGGAGCACTATTCACCAACGAACTCTATGGAAGCAATTAAGAACATACTAGTACAGGAACTGGGACCAAACACCTATTAGGTATCATAGTGGGTCCGCAAGGACCTAAGTGTGATGAGATGGAACCTTCTTCCCTCAACAACCCACCTACCTGTCTACGTACAATTATTTGAAGGACAAGATTAGGCCAACAATCCCCAGAACAACTAAAGCGAATTTATTATATTAGGATGTTGCTGATGCGCCATGACTCAAGTGGTTAGTGCGTTGGACTACGGAGCGAGAGGTTCAAGGTTCGATCCTCAGACAATACCTAACATTTATAACACGGACAACACGAATGGTTGTGAGAAGCATGGACCTATTGCGCCAAATATTTGTATTTTTTTTGTTACTGGGGTAGCCCTCAGATGTGCAACAAGCCCTAGAAGGGGTTCCGATTGTGCATCAATGAAAAATATTTGGCATTTACTATAGATATGGTGTTGCAAATGTGCAAGGACAATAAACGAATGATACTAATTTTTTGTTTCATTAAGAAATAACTATCCAAGTCCATCATGCATTATGTCATGTTAAGTAAAGTCAACGCATCCAGAAATCTATGTTACTGTTGGCATAACAATCAGACAGGGGAACCACAAATCTCCAACTCCAGGTTTAATAACTATTTACAAAAATCGGTTAACCTAAATTTGTAGTGCATCCACATATTACCGAGGCAAAAATAGACCACAGCTAATAAATTTAAAAGGTTTTGTCAACTGTTTAGAATAAACGGCTCACATTTCTCGTAGAACTAATTCAAAGAAAAAAATCAAATGCATCACCGACAAAGCAAAAGATAAACCAGAATTGTACAAATACAAATTTAATTTGAGCATTTTGCTGCTTCCCACCCAGTGGTCGCATTCTCACATTACACTATTCCTTCCTTAAATCGCTTCTACACAATCACCATTTACTCCTTAACTCAATAAATTTCAATTTGAAATCAATTCTTTGCCTTACGTAGAAGCTGAGCGCGCACGGATAATGTCGCGGACCAGTTCTTCTGGAATCCCAAAACGGAAATCAATGAAATTCACCAGGTATATACGGCAATTCCCTTCCCTTTACAGGATATAAGTAGCAAAAAAACTGCCCCTATATATATCCTTATCACATTTGGACTATCGTTAACTAAAACATGTCTGCACGTTTCAGGGATTCCTTTTTTCGCTATTCGTCGTTCGTAGTGGGTTTTCCTATTTCTCTTCTCTGGGAATTGTCCTGAAAACTGACTGCACAATGACTACAGCAGCGACGACGAAGGACGACCCCGAAAAAAATATGTTCAATGCCAAGCGATTTGTGAAATGGAAAGGGCATTGTGACTTTGAGTAGTGGCTTTTGTGAGGCCAGAGAAAACTAACTGGTAAGAGAGAATCTACTCCTGCATTTCCAAAAGGAAAGTTGTAGTAATACTCCAGTTGATGCCACTTTTCACCATGCCAAATTAAAGTCGTTAAAGCATCTCTGGCACACAAGTTGCGTCTTTCATCCACCAAGTGGAGAAAGACCGATGACTTTCACACTGCTTCAGCTACTGCTGGGATTTATGTACTTTGGCAATCGACCAAAAATCTCTCTACATTAGTACTTCGTCCTTTACCGAGTACACCATCTCTACTCTACCATCGTCACCATCAGAGGCTAGGGGCTAAATCTCTTCCGTTCCGTTTTAGTACCGAACTGCCGCGGCAATTTATTTCAGCGTTTTCTGTGTTTGTCCAATTGTGTTTTGGTTGCAGCTGCAGCCGTAGAAAACCAGCTGCCGTTAGACAGAGGGTTTTCATCGTGTCTGGGAGAAAGATATTGCATCCAACACAGAATAATAGTTGTAGTAGCTTCTTCGGCGAGTGTGTTCTGGTTTGTATACGAATACTTTAAAGGCACAGTGGGACAGTGAATAACTAAAGAGGTTCAGTATGTGTAGAAGGTATTTATATTATTCTAAACTCTAAAGTATTAGATCCCTTTAGTTACTGAAAATGCAGTTGGTACAAGATTTGTTCAACTTGGTTGAGAGTACGTAAGTTAATCTGAAGCCAAGAAAATACTACTTTACCCTACTCTGCTAAACCAGTCTTAAGCATTTGTGAGTACAGCGAAGAACCGATACTAGTGAACCAGCCTGTAGCATGCTTTTAGTGAAAGGACGATCAGAGGCCAGAGTAGAGTAGGAAATATTACAATCATGCATGAAGTATTGGTCTTGGACAGAAGCGACGATTGAAGAGCTCCCAAGACTTATAGCCTCAGTATCGCTTGGAGAAGACAGAACATTTCGGTGCGCAATTTTTGGACTTGTTATAAGTGCAAAAGAAGCAGCAAGCAGACAGGCGGAACTCCAATCAATACTCAGTGATTTCAGAGGAGGGTCAGCTTAACAGCTTTTAGTAACAGACCTGCTACCCTCAAAAAAATAAAGTGCACGACTGGGTCGTACGAACTTGCACCTTATTGCAATAAGTTTATAATCTTATAAGAACTGTAAGTCTTGTTTTTCTTACACATGAAGCCTAATAAAGTGGGCGTGGCATTTTGCATTTTCGATGGAATTGATAATATTGAACTGATGCTACGTATCTTCGATATTTCACAAAATTGTTATTTTGTAAAAATGCTCTCAAAAAGTGGGCGTGGCCGTATATAGTGTTCAGGTGAATTATAGAGAACTTCAAGGCATATTAATTTTGTTTTAACAAATTTTTTCGATTTCTAATAAAATTTTTTAAAAAGTTAAATTTTTGAAAAGTGGGCATTGCAGTTTTAACATTTTGGTACGTCATATCTTTGCATTTATCATAACAACCTCAGTAATTAATTTTAAGCCCAATCACTGAAGAAATAGCTGAGAAACAGTCAATTTCTAAAATTACCGTTATACGCACTTGTAGCGCAAAACGTGGTAGCGCCATCTAATAGGATATGCCCAAACTAACTCACATATGAAATTTTATCGAAATCGTTAGAGCCGTTTTCGAGAAAATCCATTTTTAGTAAAATCGGCCTTAAGTAAAGTACCCTTCATTTTTAGGTTAGAATGAAAATTCTAATTTCGCCTCTAGGGATCATCCCACAGACCTCAGATATGAAGTTTGAAGAAAATCCGTCTAGCCGTTTAGGTTGCAGTCGAATATACAGACAGACAGACATCCAGACAGACAGACAGACGGAATTGGTGGACCCACTTTTTTGGACTTCTCCATCATAGTAATGTCAAGTTTGATTAAAATCTCGAGTTCGAACTTTTTCAAGAAACCAATACTTGCCCTATAGGTATAGGTGCAAGTAAAAAAGAAGATTGGATGGCTGGAGGAAGAGAGGAATGGCCAGTAAGGCTCAGAAACCTGATGGTGTACGGTGTACAATATGTAGGATAATAGCTACATAGTATAATAGCAGTTTGGATAGAATAAAACATGTTTCGTAAAGTTCGTACTGCTTGGTCATCCTTAAGCGCCTTTTAATCGACAAATTTGAATGTAGCGGACAGATTAGTGATATGACGACTCCAATGAATTGGGCCTATCTGCAACTACTTTGCATCGGGTTTTGCACTAAGATCTTATCCTACGTGCTTATAAGGTTTAGTTGGAAGAAGAATTGAAGCCAGCTCATTGGCCGGGTGCTAGATATGAAGATCATAATGTTTTACACAAAATTATTTTAAGTGATGAGGTGCGTATACAAACGAAACTACCTGAAAACCCAAGCGGTATCATTTGGGGATATTTTTTCAAAAATGATGCTAGTACTACCGTCTCAGTGAATGAATTACGTTACGGAACGATGTTGATGAACTTTGAAACTATAGACATGGATGACCAAACATGGCTGGACATGGTCGCCGGGATCGAGCGATTTAACACCATTAGACTTTTTCCTTTGCGGATATGTTAAAGATAAAGTCTACATATTTTGTCGTTTAGCATAAACCTCCACAGAAGTACCCACTGTGCTGTCCAAAATCAAAAACCAAGAAAAAATAAATGTATGTATACATAGATACACACATGCATGTATCTGTACCCTAATAAACGAAAGACTAACTGATTTCGGTTATTGGACTCCAGCAGACGTTTCACGGCAGGATACAGCGCTGCATAGTAGTGTACGCGTAGTGAACGTTAATGGAGTCGGAAATGGGTGAACTATGTGCGGGGATATTCCTACTGCGGTAGCATTTGGTGTAAAATTGAAACACCCATTCGGTGGTTATTTGTACTAACGTAACGCGGTATTTTCGACTAGAACGAGCTATCCTGCGAAAAAGGATATTTAGTGAAAATAGCTGTAATTTGGAATAAAGTTCCTTTTTTAGCGAATTTGCACTCGTATGGTGCACTAGAATTTAATATCTCAACAAAGAGAACGTTCTGCACTACCACCTTATTACTCAAAGATAGTATTTCTCGAATGCAAATGGATTGCTGGTAATAAAAAAGAGGTACTGCATATGTTTGCAAGGATATAAGTCTGTCTGCAAGTGCAGATAAAATGGTCGGTTTGTGTGATTAAAAGTAAATGGATGCAAAGATTGAAGATGAATCTTGTTGATACAGACAGATGCAGGTTATATGATAGATGATGGAATCGGTTTGTATAAGAAATTATGTGGATGCAGAGGTAGTCAAGGATTGCAGCATTGACTGACAATGGGGAATAAGATATTGTGGCTGTGATACCATTTGAACTACCCCAAAGAGCTTCGAAATGGCCGCTAATAGTTTTCAAAATATAATTGATGAATGACTAGAATAGTATGAACATTCCTTAATGCATTGTGAACTCGAAAATTTCTCAAAAGGAGATAAACTGCATCGCCCAACGTTCCGATAACGTCAAACTACTTAGAATGAATACTGACTATATATTTCAAAACACATTGGTCTTAAATGATTTTTGAGAATTAGCAAGATAAAAAGAGAATGTCCACCAGTGGAAGTATTATGTTCCTTAATGGACTATGACATCAAATTGGTTCGAAACGAGAGCCACAAGGTTGCATTTTCTGTCCTATTCTCTTATATACAGATGGCAGCTTTGCTATCCGGAGGAATTCTTATTAAAATTATTTTTTAAACTGAGACCATAGCGTTGGTTGGCTGGTTCGCTCTCCAGTTACACTGCATAAACATTAACATAAAATGGCATTTGACTGAATGACATACATCAACTGTTAAGTTTCTGCTAATGGCATAATATCAAATCTTACAGTAAAGTTTGAACAAACTGTCAGTGTTGTACTTCAGAAAGGGCTTAAAGTAGCTACTGCCACATATCTGAACTTAGCATAAATGTTACAAAAATAATTGAAACTATCCTTCGCTATTCTTACCAGGGCTAAGACTGAGTTCAAACCATCAGGAAACCCCTGATAAAAGATAAATCGGTATTAGGTGGAAGAATGGAAACGAGTGGAGAGTGAAAAATATCATTTCTACAAATTTCCGTCCAAAGACTTACAACGCAGGGACAGGTTTTCCGGGAAAACTCTCGCTAATAGGTAGCTCAAATTTCCAAAAATATCAATTTCAATAAAATTGTCCCCTTTTACGACCAGACCCCTAGCTTATTTCCATATTTTAAAAGAACCCAGATTATAGGTATATCATATCCACAACCCAAACCCTGCATTGCAGGCTTATTTCCTCATCCTGTTGGACATTGAAAATCCTAATCCAATCTAATCAAACTTATCGTCCTAGAAAACTTTATACACCACAATGCAGACAACCATTTGCTCATCTTACAAAAAGGATTTCCAACAGGATTACATGCACAAAACTTTTAGCACCAAAGTATCTACGAAAGTCACTATCGATGCCAGTCTTTTTCAAAACTATGCACACCCTAAATATTCCTTGCACCACACCACTATGGCAACGCCAAACAGCAAGAGGTTGGAGTTTTGTAAAATTTAAACAACCACAGTACCTTAATTCGTTTGTTTGTAAGGGGTTTTCTCTGGGGTATTTCCGCAGTTTCCTGGTAATTGGTTCATTAAATTATTATCGTCGTACCAAGAAGAAGTTTTCTGGCCCCCAAGTGTTTGATTCCGTTTGCCGGAAGAAGCCAGCACAAACTTTTATATCATATCCCGAAACAGTATGTGCAAATTAAGTTAGTCTGATGATCAAGCGATGGGATTTTACTACTCAATTCTGCTGCTACTTAAAAAAAAAAAAAACAAAAAAAAAAACCAACAACATCAGCACAACCGAATTCTCGTTCAAAAATCATTAAAGTTCAGCGCCACCAGCAGCACACTGTATGCCTCAATAAAGCGGTGGAATCCATTTCGGGATTGTATTCAGAAAGTAATTGGGGAAATGTTTTGTATACACACACAGACACACACATCCACCCGAAGCCAAAGCCGAACCCTTAACCTTTTCAAAAATGTTTTCTGCAAAATTTTCGGGCGAAGGATGGAGGGAGGCCAACTGGTGAATGGGATTTCTATCGACGGATATTCCACCCCAGTTAACGAATCTATTAGAACTGATGAGATGTGGTTGCGGCTTATAGAGGCAGGGGAAGCGAGTCGGTAGCCATTGGATGCTTGTTTGCAGTAAGAAATTCATAAAAATCCTTACTTCTCGGAGAAGCTTGTTACGTCTACTCGTATACCTACCTATTTATTGCAAAATGTTTCAGAAGGGTAGAAGTGGACGAACGCTTTTGAGGATACTTCAATGGAGTGGAAATTCAAAGTTAAGGCAGATTGGTAATTAATTATTCGTTAAGTGGAATTGGCTTGTGCTTATGACAGAAATTAATTACAAATAACTGAGATCATAGACATGTGGAATTAAGGAAAAAGTTTTATTCTCCTCAAATATGCAAACAAAAAGACAGTCGGGTTCAATGATGATTGGCAATCAGTTTGAAAATGTAATTGATGGAAATCTTTATCATTAGGAGTTACATTTTAGGACTTAGTGCTGATCTGTAATAAAATATATCAGCTTGGCAATGGGACTTGTGTAGGAATGATTATTAAAATCTTTTTGAATTATGTACTTACAGATATGCATTTTTATGAATTTAAGAACATAATAACAAGTCCATACCTGTAAATAAAACAAATAATAATTAAATTTTAATATTAATAAAATAAAATTTAAATTTGTTCAAAATAATTATGATTTATATTTGTACGAAATGTCTGCACACATAAACACCCCAGATTCATCGAACTCGAGCTTGAGTTGATGAGATATACATAAAATTGACATTTTGGGTCTAAGTACCATTCCCCGACACATAACACTTTTGTATAATACTTTACTCTGTAGAACCAGCTCGATCTGTACGTACGTAAGTACGGTGTGGGGTTACTTCTAACACCTTTAGCAAAGGTCAAAGCCTTATATCTTTGAATTTGTTCTTCTATCGAATATTGAGTGCCGATTCCAAAGTAGAAAAAGAAAAATCACAATTTAACAGTCTTATGCACCGAAAAAAGCTGCGACTGCGACGGAAGACAAAAAGAACAAACTCTACAGCTAACTAGACGCTCCCCATAGTACAGCACCCAACCGCGGATATCGTCATTGTTATGGAAGACTTAAATGCCAATGGGGACTTTAAAGACAACAGCGCGCTCCTTCATATGATGGACAACCACAGCTTTGGAGAGCAAAATGACAAAGCCAAGCGTCTAGTTATTGGAGGCACCTTGTTTAAGCAAAAGACCTACCACAAAGTTAGTAGGGTCTCCACTCAATAGGCAACGCATGTTCTACCATATCGACCAGTTGGCTATAATGTGGCGATTCTTTTGTCGTTTCGTTGGCCTACGGAGCGAGGGGTTCAAAGTTCGATCCACAGACAACACCTAAACATTTTTTCATGGCCCCACCTCTCGCGAGCGTCTGACAAGCATCCGAGAGTAAAATGCTTGTTTGCCCTTCAGATGTGGTATTTAAAAGTAGGTCCCTTTCATTCTTGTAAAGAATATAATACGCACAGCACGAATGGTTGTGAGAAACTAGGCGCTGTGTCCCATGGACCTGTTGCGCCCAAAATTTGTGTTTTCGTATTGTGGCTGTGGACTCAAATGAGTTATCCGTTGTAACAAATTCTAGATCAAGCATTGGATCTTCCAGCAAATCTTAATTGCTATAAAAAAAATTATTCAAGACAAATAAGACGATTGGGTTTGATAGCATTCCTCGAGAGCTTTCTGAAGTGGCATCAAATTCTTCTGCATCCATTAATATCACAAGTGTGAGAAACAGATTTGAGTATAAGAAGGGAACGATCGTTAAACTCTCACAAAAAGGCAATTTGGCAAAGTGCGGACACTGAAGAGGCTTCTGCTTCCTGCCTGAAACCAAAGAACAGTTAGACTTAACACTCGATTTTAGACAAACAGGATCCTTCTGCATGAACCACAAACCACTCTGCGGATCATCATAGAACAGTGGCTGGAATATAGATACTTTTTCCATCCGCTCTTTATTGACTTCGAAAAAACATTCCACAGTATTAACCGGAATTTTATTTAGAATGGTATGTATTCACGCAGGAGACGCACTTATCCCAAGAAAATCAAAGTCGCTATTAGGACTTCCTTCGAGGGTGCAAAATGTCGTGTCCAACATAAAACCAAAATGTCAGAGGACTTTGACTCAGCACTAACGATAGAAAGCCGCGGACTGTGGGCAGCAGAATTGAAAAAGCGAAATGCTAGGCTATCCAAATTCTGGAAGACTAATGTTATTATCTTATTAACAAAAGCTACGACAGTTTTGCTCTTGTAGAGTCAGTACAGCTCTATGGGTGCATGCAGTAGGTGGCAGTATGTTCTGCCACACATAAGCTAGAAATATATCTTAAGAATATTCTGGCGGAGCCGTATCTCGAATGAACAGCATTGTACAACAACAGGCCAGGAACCTATTGACATTACCTATACAATAAGATGAAAGAACTGGTAGTTGCAAAATGGAAAATTGCAATAGAATTCACTAACCCAAGCTGGAAGAAGAAAGGCAAATGACAGACTTTCTTGAGGAGATATTCGAGAGTGCAACAACTACTTAGAAAATCAGTTAGAAATTCGATCTCATTAGAGTTTATTAGATTGAAATTAGAATCTCTGTCGTTCTATTTTCCGTTGAGAAATTCATGAATTCTTGGCATGTCGTAACCAAGTAAGACAGTTGGTTTACGAACGAGTCACTACAGAGTTAAGGAACATCTAATGGTCATGGAAGTAACTCAGGACTAGTATGAAAACGAAAAATCAGAAGCGTACATTCTTTGCCACAGCAATTGTCTCAATAAGATACGTTATAGTTTTCCAGCTAACTTCTACCGTAAAGCAGAATGTACATATAGAACCAGGCAGATGCAGGACATACTTCAGAATCGCGGATGAGAGTTGAAGAAATTACTATAGGACGACCAGTGACTCAATCTAAACCAATCTAACCGAAGAAACGAGACGAAATGTATTCTAACTTACCCTTAATGAAGAAAACAGTAGTCAAAAAAAGAAGAAAGAATGGTCACGCTTCCATTCTGAATAAATTTAAAATCTCTCCCCAAACCACTGACTACACCACTTGTAAATTTTAATAAGAACTTCCTCGTCATCATTCTTTCCAGTTCACTCTGGAATGACGATGGATTTTAGAACATGAATCGATTCACTTCTACAGTGACAGCTTAAAAACCAAACCATGAACGGAGTAGAGTTGGTGCAGGTGTTTTTTCCGACAATCTTAATCTAAAGCTCTCGTTTCGTCTACCAAATCATTGTGGTGTAGGAACAACTACACCCATCCTAGTACTAGTACCTAGTACCTAGTTTAGGTGTACCAATCGCTTCTTGCGAACTAAAATTCAAAATGTATGCTATCGAGAGTACAAGTCTTAGGTGGACAAGTGGATCACCATGTCTAGCCACAAAACAAATTTGGCCAAAGTTGAATTTAAAAGGCTTTAAGAATTTGGATTTCTCTTAATAGATTGCATATCGGCACTACAATAGGGGTCATCAATGGGCACTATCTAATAGGCAAGCATGCTACAAAGCCGGGCCTTTTTGCGAATGACTTTTGAAGCAGCTGTATGGAAGAACAAAAGGAAGAAACTATTCCTCATCTTTTTTGTTTCTGCCCAGCTATGTCCTGTAGAAGGAAGCTTAGTAGCTTTCTGTTACAACGATGTAGGCGATCTGATAAAAATTGATATTAAGAGTCTTTTACACTTCATCCGATGTTCAGAATGGTTTAACTAGTAGGTAGAAAGAAGTGGTATCATAATGGTCTAAGTATGTTGGCGTTTCTTAGCTGGTAACCACAAACCAAACTATACCAATTTAGACGACATGGATATGGTCAAGTTATTTTATAGGTACAAGGTGACCAAAGTTAATTTATTATTAGAAACCCTACTTTTTATAGTGGGAAATACTAAAGTTATTTGGCGTTTTATGCCTGTGCAGGATCTTCTTTTCGCAACAATTTATGTTGTTATGTTCTTGTTGACTCTTGTCAGACGCTTACGAGAAATGGGGCCGTGAACAAAAATTGTGGTATTGTCTGGCAGTCGAACTTTCGCTCAATAGTCCGACTCACATAACCCACTTTTCTCTTTACAGATAGGATACCAAAATACCAAAAATAATCAAACGACTGTTTGAAGTCATTGGTAACTTTAACAGTACAAGAAACAATCTGAGTATTTTTCAAACGAAACGACATCCTTATATATTTGAGAGCTCTGATTTGCTATAGTAATAGCTACCATTATCAGGACTCTAACGAATATCCCTTAAGGTTATAGTACAAAGTAGTATAATTTTTCACTGACTCCTATTTTTCCTTATTACTTTGGGTTCATTCTCATACCCAGGAAATAAAATACAAAAGATGTCCCTGAAAAGGTGTATCCTTACATAAAACAAAAACCTTTTCATACCTCAATGAATCTCATTAGGAAATGGATAAAACATACCTCGACGCAGTCTATCAAAGTAAAAAATACAGAAAAAAGGAAACTATCCACTTTTCAGTGAAAAGTGATTTAATTATGTAATTCGATATCTCTGATTCTTTTTCTGCGCTCATCCGACGTGCCATCCATTCACGATACACCCTTACCTGTACACACACCCATACAACGAAGAGCGTACATTTCATTTTATTTAATTCCCATTCAATTTGATTTTCAATTACATCCCCTCTAGAGTTTCAGGACCATGGTAGTAGATGATATGAAATCCCACAAGCGCATCCATTCACCTATATGTACCTACCTATTCTAAAGATATCCTTATTCTGCAACCAACTATCTTCTACTTCTTTTCAGGCGATTTGGTAGCATTGAAGGCAATCCACCCCAGAGGAGCAGCAATAGCTCTATGGTTATCAAAACCAGCTTGGGACTGAGAAAGAAAAAAAAAAATTGCACAAATCTGTATTCTTAACAGGAGTCACTGAAATACTATGGTGTTGCATACACATGACTTGTCGTCGTTCATTCTGCTCCACCAGCAGCGCATCAGAGATGATTTTTCTTGTCATGTATCCTTGTTGTGTTCTGTGTGTGCATTTTACTTCGTTTCGTATGGAGGTGCATCAACTATTGATGCTGATACCGAGTAGTATTTGATGACAGTCGTGAGTGATATGTGTCTGATGTGGGTTTGTTATAGCTTTGTAACTATCAGTTATCGATAAGATGGAGTGAAACAAAAATTGGTTAACAATACGGGGGTGGGAACGTAACAGCATATCATCTAAACTATTATTTGAGATTTTATCTATCTTTGACGATGTGATGCTCCTGTATTCGTTCTTTCAGTGAGGTTTCTTCGAAAAGGAAAGAAAAATGGATAAAAAAAAACTATGTACATGAAGACAGGTAGTACACACAAATAACTAAAGATCCGTAGAACTAGACAGTGTACAGAGAAGGATAGGAAATAATGTAAGGTATGTATATTCTGATGCATTCAATGGAAAGGAAAAAGTTAGCGAGGAAGATGATGTGAATGAAGACGATAAAGGTCGTATTTTTATTTAAAGGACAATCCGAATTCAAAACCCCTTAGACTCAAAAGGGTGCAGAACTTACTACCATTTAGAATGTCTAGTAGCCATTATCGATTCAGTTGAACATGTCCACATCATGTAATACAAAAAAAAAGTACCCAACCAGAAAATAAGCTCTAACGAACGAGTTTTTTCTTCACCTTTGATCTGTTTGGATTCTAAAATGTATTCTGATTCTATAGAGTCTTAGGCATGAAAAGGAAAAGTGGGTCGAAAAAGAAGGAACATCTGAAGGGCGCAACTGGTTAGGATGAAATAGGAGGTTTAAAAGAGAATATACTACTGAAACTCAGTATCTTTTATCCGACCCTGAAAGAATCGTTTTGGGAACAAAGCTCTCTCTAACATAACAAACTTAAAAACTGTCTTTCCAAATTATCTAATGGAACCACCTCCGTGGTTCAGTAGTAAGTGCGTCGGTTAACTCCATGAGGGTTCATTGTTTCCATATCCAGGCGACAGAAAAATGTTGCCACTTTCCATTGTTCCATTTCTCGCAAACGCCTCACAAATAAATTTTTTGTTTCTCAACAAAAAGAATGAAAGAACTGTTTCATTGACTGGTTCACTTCAAACATTTTCAAACGAGGACATTGACGAGGAAGAGGAGACTCTCATCATAAATTTTATAAACTGGTAGGAGAAATTTATTGGTGGAGACTTAGGTCCATTTAAAGAAGCGTAAAATAAAAGTATGTACGCATTATTTTTATTATTATTATTATTAGTAACGTTGAAGTGGAGTGGAGTGGGCAGTCCAGAACTGTCTTACACAACAACATCTCAAACCTACGTTATCCGTTGTGTTTCGGTTTCATTTTGCATTTATCTGCTAAGGGAAAGCTTTTATAAATAAATGACAGACTATTGAAAGCACAAAACCTGCTTTGGAATCTACTTTGGTTGGTTGGATTAAGTGACTGTCAGGTTAGAAATGCCAGTACACTTAGACTAGTAATAGGTTCATTGTGATAACACATATCTATATTTATCAGATCCCCTATATTGTAGTAATAGAAGGTTTCGAAACGTTCTTCTATGAAAGAGAGCTGGATAGCAACAAAGACGGTTAGGAATAGTTTCTTTCTCTTCTTCATCCATGCAGCTTCTACAAAGGTCATCTACTTTGGTACATTTTACCAGAAAATATTTCACATTTATACATTCACATTTCATGGAATATGTTTGCTCTATTTTGAATGGGAAAAATGACAATTAATGTCAAAGCAAGTTCTCTCAGTTTTGTTTACTGAAACCAAATCAAGCACTAGGCGCGCACAGAAAATACGACAATATATTCTTCAAAATGTTTTTTGTTTGTTTCTGTATACTTATTGTTGCTCAGACGGACGTGTTTAAGCCACGTTTTTGAGAATCCTCTCGTTAGACTGAAATCTTTATTTAAAAATTGAATAGATTTACAAAAATTTTGAAAAATGAAAGCTTACATTAGTGTTCGGACTCCGTCCTGTTTCGCAAACAAAAAGAATATATAAAGTATTAAAATAAAGGCGACTGGTCGCGGGCAAAGGAAATTGAGAAAAAAGGACTTGTTCAGCAATCTGTCAACTGACGAGAGGTGTCGTTATCTGCACTCTAAGACTGCTGCCAAGTTTCATCGTAACACCCACTAAAAGGCGCTCAGAACACAACAGGGGCGTTCACACCCATCTAATTCTTCTAATTTTTTCCCTTGTCGTTTCTAGAAGTTAAGCCCATATAGTATAATTGGCTGGTGTTTCTCGTGAAACTGCTTTAACTATCATGACGTATAGCAGGAACCTTTACATTCACCACACCTCCACTAGCTTAGGCCCCTCTTACGTACCACAACATACTGAATATACTGAACCAGCTACAGATTTAACGCTTTCCCTATCGTGTCTTTATTACCGTCAGCTTCAAATAAATTCAGCATCTTCCACTGAAGCTTACTTAACACATGATCAGTTTTATTTCTATCATTCATTTATAGAGATCTGCTGAATCATATGATTCATAGAAAAACATAGAGAAGAGCTACAATCCGATTGGAATGGATCGTTTGATACCCTATCCTCTTTTCTATACAGGCCTAATAAAGTGGGCGTGAAATTCTGCATTTTTTCTGAAATTACAACGATAACTTACTGCTCATCCTTGTCAAAAGTCCAGATATGAATTTTCATCCTCCTAGCTCAAAATTTAAGGCCCAAAAAGTGCTAACATATTTGGGGTTATAGTAGATCGGTTGCCAGGTTTCGGAATAAAAACTAAATTTCGATGCTGTATCTAAAGAGTATAAAAAGGGGCGTAAAGTCTCATTCCAGACCATCTATGTAACTTTAGATCTCCATTCCTTTTAGAAGTTGTGTTGTACTTTTATGAACATACAATCTCTATGAGTAAGTTGAGGGTGGATATAGCAATTTTTGATCGCTAAAACTAAGTATCAATGATTGTCGAGTTATTTTTTGTAAACATGTAAAAGTCGTAGCTATAGTTACTATGTTTATTTAAAAAATAAACGTAAAAACTGGGAACCCAATTATTGTTGCGTTCAATAAATAATTCGATGGAATACCAAAATCTTCTACTTGGATTTTCCTATTATTCTTTATTATACCTTTTATACACAATTCCCTCTATCCATCTTATATTCATTCTTGTTGGTTCTATTTAGCATACTTTTGTGCCATCAACCCTCATTAGAACTCAGCATATCCCACCTCCTACACATATCCTTAAAAAAGTGAAGAAGAATCCTATTTACCGTACTATAAATAAATCGTAAAAATACATAAAAGCAGAATTCCCTTTTTGAAGCTGGCTGCCTTCTACACAAGGCGTATACGTAACAAGAAAAACACCCGAAAGCGCTTCGTTTTGCTCTGCCAGTAAAAAGATATTTCGTAGCGTAGGAGCCAAACGTATCAACATGTGTCATAAATATCTAAACAGAAAAATATCAAAAACAGTCGTCCATCACAGAACTGTGTGCGTTTATACATATAAGTATATATATCCTCCTCCACGCAACAAGGATCTCATCTCACCACCATTTGAGCGGGTGTGCCTGTTCCTGTGCCTGCTACTCTTCAAGTATGTAATAATGCGCTTCAAGGTATCAAGGTTGTGATGTGTCGGATGGATGATATGATACGATATGAGGGTTGAAATCGAAAGCAGTATCACGGTAACCGATGGTGATGTATCCTAAGGATGCGTTTTCAATCACGAAGGGATCCTTTTATGTAAGTGCGTGATGGCTATGGTATTGTTCAATGCCAGTCTTCCTTTTCCGTTTTTATTTATTTTTCCTTGATTAGATTTCACATTGGCAGGAGCTGAAACAGGAGCCACAGCCAGGCCAACACAACCGAACGGAAGCATTGGAAAATGAACTCTAATAGACACCTTATTTTTACGATTTATTTACGACATTGAAGAGAGTGTAACAGATTTTCATTACGACCTCAAAAATTGGGAAATGAAAATGAAATGCACATAGACCCCCGCACAGTGTTTCGTTGTTTACGCTTTGTTTTTGTTTTTATGCTTGATTTGGTATATACATACATATATACATTATATGTACCTACGTATGTATATATATATTTTTTTTTTTGTTTTTACGATGTTAATTGAGTTTTGCCGCCGCCACTGGGGAAAACAATAGGATGGGCTTCTGCAAGTAGAGGATATTTAGGGAATTGTTTTGGGAGTTTTTTTTTCTTTTTTTTTACTTTTGGTATTTAGAGTTTTTTGGATTTTATTTGGATTCCTAATTTGATAAGAGCGAGCAAATTATTTTACTACTGTCGTAAAAAAATGTACAAAGGGAAAGTTTTATTGAATTGATTTTACATGTTTTCGTCTTATTTACTGCAGATTTTCTAATGCGAGTTGAGGGGGACTTTCATTACCTAATATGAAAATATGACGGATTCAATGTACAAAAAATAAACTGATGAGTAAAGGAGAGAAATCGGTGTTTTTAAAACAAATCTATAAACATGAAGTACACCGCGATGATAGAAAACAATGTCGATTGCTAACCATCTGAATCATGGCATGCGCAGAATATGTACGTGGAGTAGTATCGACAGTAGACAGATCTGTTCTTTACAAGAACTTTACTATGGAGGATTTCCCAATATGAAATGGAGTATAGTAAGTAGTATGTATAAATTAAGATTTTTCAACTACCTTTGAGATGGAATTTTATAAACAGCAGAAGGCAAATCAGCAGCGGAACGCCTCAGAGCAGCATTCGTTCAACACATAGGTCCTCGTGGACGACAAAGTTATCATTCCGATAACAAATACATCCCTTCCAGTTCTAAGTGGACTCATAATAGTTAATAAATGGCCCAGTATACGAGGGCCGTAAGTCAATCCTTTGAAGACTGAGATTACTCTCAAATATAGCAAAATATAATTAAATTAAACCTTTCGAAGTCACCCAGATACTTGAGCATATTGGGAGAGAAAGAGTTGCATTAGGAAAGCACGGGAATTCAATGGAACATACCAAATGTGTGTGGCATTTGAAATCTAGAATAAAGCTTGCATGGATTTTATATGATCATTAATTATGTATCACCCATAGCACCAATGGATATTCAGACTGAGTGAAGCAGTATGGTCATCATTACCATAAGTCCAAGCTTCCATTTACATATTAGCCAGGCTGTATAGATGAATTACGTGATCCAATGCTGACGATTGACAGGAGATAAACTATCAGAATATATGGCAGAAGTTATCTACTGTGAACAAGTAACCTACACGGACGGTTCTAAAATAGATCTCGGTACCTACTGGTACTGGGATTTCCTACTGAATAATCTGTGCGCCAGCTCTTTGTTAGAAATAAAAAACGTCTGCAAATCCTTTCGACTATTTTATCCGCTCTATGGTAACAATCACTTAAGAAAATATTATCGAAGAGGCATATTGTGTACAGCGAAAGCAGGGATCGCGATGGGCCCACTATGGTTCCTAGTGTTTAATGATGAGCTCATAACCCTATACAAGCTATAACCTCTAACATAGGTAGCCAATAATGTTTTTAATAAAAAGCTACAAAGTATAAAATTATGGTTAAAACTTTAAGGACCACAATGCATATCACTGGCATCAATTATTTTCATACGAGTATTTCGCAACACCTACTAGAAAAACTGCATGGAGTACGAAATAATAGAGTCGGTCGGTTACATCTATGCATACCACATGTTACATAGTAATCGTTACATCAAAGTTGTAGAGCTACGTGATATGAAATTAATATGTAACAAGCATATCGCCACCTATAGGTACTTAGTTTGAGAGTCAGACTGCCCTCAAGGAGAGAACAACAATATTTCTCTACATATTTAGGACATATTATATACTCTCCTGCGCTCTGTTGACACTGGTAATGCCAAATGCCTCAGATTTCGAAAAAAAATTTAAATTTTATCACAGCCTTTAGGAAGACTTGGCTGAAACCTGTTAAGGTATCTGCACTAAGGTATCTGCACAAGCAGCCGAAAGTTTTCTCATTCTACATACGTTAATTTGATTGTGTTTAGCATTAAATGCTATCTATGTGTTCGAAGGATTAGACTGTTTCGTGATTCTGTAAGCTTACTGCACCTTTCTCTCAAATTTTGGGACATTCGCTTGCTTATCCCTGAATATACACGTTGCATGCCTGTTTAGAAGATATGTATATTATAGACATTTACAATCTACGTATTTGCAACAATTTGCCTTCGCTTGATTTTTTTTAAAAACCTACAGGGTGCTAAGTAGGTATAGACTAAAAGAAACAGATTCAAGAAAAGACATGCTTAACACTTTTACAGTCTAACGTCAACTAAGTTTCCTTCTTTTCCTTTCATTCATTTTTACCAATCTCTTGCGGGATATTCAGCTGAAGCCTTCTCTGCTCTCGCTGTCTCTTTTCGTATCTATTTTTTTTGACAGTTCTCTACAAAGAAACGTAACAAGGATAGTGTGCGTTACCAAAAAACTGTGTGGGTGGGAATATAAATCGAGACTCGCTAAGAAAATCTAAGACAAGGTACCTTCTACAAATCATGAGCGACTAGTGTGTTTCAGTTGAAACTGAGTTTGGGATAGTTTGACAGAGAAAATGAAAGGAGAGGATGTATGGCTGTTAGAGAGAAATATATTTTAAGCGTAAACAGTACAAACGAAGGTGTGCAAATATTTGTCTGTATTAATAAAACTATGTGATTTCTTAGTAGAATAGATTTTCTCTTGAGCTGAATGACTAGGTGGAAATAGAACGAGTGATCTACACACAATTTTGAAAAGAGGTACCCTTCTACAAATCATGAGCGACTAGTACTTCAGTTGAGTTTAGTGGCAAATGAGATAAAAAAACAAAAACAAAGCTCGTTTGCATTGCATGAGAGTAAATTGGGAAAACTACTCTAAGTATATCAATACAAGCGAAATCCGTATACTGAATGCGTATGTATTGCGTTAACTTCAAAAACAAAATCCAAAATACATATCAGACGAATGAGGACTAACTATGTTTCATGAGCGACTAGTATGTTGGATTTATTGCAACCTTGTGTATGACTTCCTAAATCGTGTATTTTTGTTTTTACTTAGTGATTTACTAACAACACCTATAAAAATTAATACAGAATAAATGATATAGTAAACTCTTCATTTCGAGTTAGACCAGTTTTTAGATAACTGCCTTAAGTTGCACACTCCAAGTCGGTTGAGGTCTCCTTCTGCTTGCGCGCGCCACCTAAGGCAAGGTCTTCCTCTTCTGCGTTGTCCCTCTGGATTAGATTCGAAGACATGTCTAATATGTTATTAACATTGGTTACATTTCCTAGCCATTAAAACGACTGATGCGCAATTTTTTTTGACTAGGTTGATGTCGTTGTACAGCTCGTTTAGTTCCTCCTTCAAAGCCAGCCAGCGGAAACGGGAACGAACATTTTACGAAGAATCTTCATGCTTGTTATGGTGTTCACTATTTCCTAAGTCACCGCGAAAGTACAACGAGTTATTGATAAGTTTCGGACTCAATTTATTCTACTGGGCAACTTTTCATTTTGAAGACAATATCGCCGCTGTAGACGCTAGTGTCGCTGATGAACCAAATTAATCGATTCGATGTCGTGCACAGGAAATAGCATTTTGTCCGTCCGACGATTTTGGGAAAGGAACTTGGCCTTGATGCAAGAATTGAAGCCAAATGATCATCACTTACGCCGTGATTTAAGTACTTGGGAGAGTATCGGTTTTTTATCACAAAATGTTCTTAAACACTAGGTGCATTTCGGGCTTAATGGGTATTTAGACAAATAAAATTATCGCATTCGCATATTTTAAATAATCAGAAAGGAATTGGATAAATAGAAACAATTCTATAAAAAACATTCCGGGGAACAGGTTTTTATCTAATATTTAAAACGAATTATTAACAGTGTCTACAGGTTCCCAATAAATATTCTACCCATGTACCTGATTATAAACCTTGATGTCTTTATATTATAAATTCAACGAAATAGTGTCTGGTGATTGTCACGTTTCACAATATTAAGTTACTCCTGTGAGTGAAAATATATTAAGTTATTGTATTTTCTACAACAATTACTCAAAAGAAACTTTTGCAAATTAATTTTGCAGAATTATTTCTTGCTTTCAAATCAAATTAGGAGCTCAGTCACATTCCTTTTCTTTAATTCGAAATAGACTTGATAACAAAACTCTCGATTACACAAGAAGATAGGATTCTCCTGCAGGGAACCTGAAATATAACATTTAATATTTCGTACAATTAATATTTAACTACGCAGCCATCTACTCGACATCTCCTCATCAATCGCAACAAAAGCGTTATCACAATACAAATTTATTTCTCCATCCGAAATGCCAAAGAAACTGCTGCTCCCCCTTTCAATTGTAATATCAGAGAATTTCATTCAATTATCCTGATTGAAATTTAAAGCAAAACAAAAAAAAAAAGATCAACAAAACCCAAACAACTAACAATCGTAATGAAATACACGCGGACTACGCGCGCCGATGACGACTTCAACGATGATGAAGGATGAAAATCCCAAAGGACAATGATGAAAGTAATTAATTTCCCAATCAAGAAGTTTCGCATTTATTTAAAGTCAACCCCCACCCCAGTCGCGAAGATGTTTGCTCATTTATTTCGCACAAGTTTCACGTTTGAAAAATGGTAACATTAACAGAAATACGGAACATTTAATTTGAATAATTTGTGCGCAAGGACTTCGTTTGGATTGCGATGTAAATTTTAAAACTAATTGCAGGCAAACATTCGAAATGCATTCCGCAAGAGTCGAGTCAAGTAGTTGCACTTGTTCCAACTAAAATAATGACAGGAGCATTAGTCAATTAACAAACTCATTACCAGAGAGAGGGAGCTATTGGTTCAGGCCAAAGTGAAGAGGAAGCGAAAAAAGTCACAAACGGACACGAAAAGATTCAAAAGGTGAACGAACAAGTTTCTCAAAGTTGAACTTTAATTTTGTACCACCGTTTGCCAAGGAAAGGAAATACTTTTTCTAAAGGTTTTTTTTTTTGGAAAGTTATTCGGCGTGTTCTGGCAAATGGTAGACATATAGAAAGCTGGTATTAAATTCGGGAAATTTATTGCCCAAGGTGTAAAGGTAAACTAAGCGTTTGAGTTGAGCAAAAACAATCAATTTAAAGTCTTTATAAAAAATTACTGCAAGTTGATTTTTTTTAATAGGGAATATCGGGCTTTCTGAAGACCTGGCATGAAACGAAAACGAAACGAGAGAGAGTAATTCATCAGCAAGAGCAAACCTAGACAGGGTGGAGTTGTTTATTTAGGACCATGTCAAGTGCATATTTTGACATTGGACAAAAAACTTGAAAAAATTGGAATTTAAAAACACAGAAGTAAGAAAGTTCTATGCCCTCTCTATATGCATAGTTGAAGGTGAAGAGGTGTGGACTAAGGCTAGCAAAGATACATAATAAAAATTAAATCCATGCTTACTCATGGAGCTATGGTGAAAGGCAATGAACAGGAAAAAGGAGAAACTAGACGGAGGAGCAAATTTAAGGCGGCTTTCAGTGTGGGCTACTGCTAACTGTTAGGCAATTTATTGCGACAATGCAACCGGATAAAATCCTTTCAGTGTCAGATTTCGAAAACTATACTCACTCTACGGACCCAAATTCATAAGAATTCCGATTTATATCCAGGAGCGGTTCCAGCTGCGGATTTACTTAACAAGGATTTCATCATCACTACTGACAGTCAAACTGAGCTTAGAATCCAAAGTGAGGTCCAACAAGGATGGATGGGAAATGCAGTGATTCGATTACATCTTACAATGGATGAACACTACTTACACACCTACCCTGGCGGCGTAAAGTTATTATCCCATATGGTTATGGACCACCACAAAATGACAACATGATTGACTGAAGATGGACTGAAGATAATCACTGTCAAAACTAAATGCATCAGTCTCAGAGTTAATCCGTCAGCTTAAGTAAGTATTGGTGGCCTACTGGTTGTAGAGACTTTGCAGTACTTTGAGAGTATTGTTTGTATCGAAGGAGGAACCGACCCGTTTCTATGACGATTCAATGACGATGTGAAGCCACCATTTTTTGATCGAATAATTTCATAACCACTCTTAACCTCGAGTATTATTGTCGCAAAACCATTGCAGAGCGCCTTTGATACTTAAACATCTTGTTATTCACACCTAATCGGAGGGAAGTTGGCAATATTTACAGTCGGTTTGATTGTAAGTATTGCGTAAAATGTGTTCCTTCACGACGTGGCCGCCTTGGCTCAAATGGTTAGTGCTTGGACTACGGAGCGAGGGGTTCGAAGTTCGATCCCCAGTCAGCACCTAAATGATCTGTCATGGGCCACCTCGCGCGAGCGTCTGACAAACATTCGAGAGTCCGATGGATATTTTGCGCCAAATGTTTGTATTTTTTTTATTCACGATATGATTGAGATTTTAACCAACATTTTTTCTGTCATAAACTGACACTATACTGTGGTCAACTACAAGTATTCTTTTGAACACTTCAAGTTTTTATTATTAATTACCTTATGTGTGATTTCTATTTTATTTGGAGGTTCTACCCAGTATTTAAGAAAGGAATAGGGTAGGCTATAACCTATAAAATATCATTACTTATATAAGAAGCACCATTCTTCTCTAGAGTGAGACCACATCTTAGATGGAAAGTACAAGTACATAGAAGGTGACCTCAAACTACTTGGAGTGCCCAACTGGAGGCAAATAGCGAAGAATCAGGATAACTGGAGAGGCTTGTTGCTTGGGACATCAACAACTAAATGACAACCTGATGCATGTAAAATACTGCTATGGCTTGACAGACTAAAGGTCAACTCTCTCATTTGCTTTCTAAGGTTCCTTAGATATGGCTTTTAAACAAGTATATACGACATTTTGGTATTTTCGTACTTATCTGTCTAACTTTAAGCTCCTATTCATGGGGTACAATTTGTCGTCATCCAAAAAGAAAATTTTTCAATTAGAAGTAAGTGGTGTATGCTTTGCAGCGCTGCATTCTAAGAAATTTCCAACTGGAGTTAATTCTAAGAAAATAGCATCTAACCGCTCGTAACTATTCTTAAATAATTGAAGCTTAAATTCAAAAGGTTTTCATGACAGTTCTACTCTTCGACATTTGGGGGAAAAACAAAAACAAATTTGATTGATTTTTGTATTCGAACCCCGTTCAATAGTCCGATGTACTAACTTAACAAGAAACTATCTAGATGTAAACTATCAGTGATTACCCAACCTTAAGTTTGCAAATGGAATCTGTTTAGGACTCCATTTCATTGCAATGCAGATACTACATTTTCGTGTATCTACGACATCTACTACATTTATATGTAGGACATCTGCTACGTGAGAATACATATTTTGCTTCTTAAAATGTTCTTTATCACGCAACAAAAATTTCTGGAGAACTTTCAAGAAAAAATGTTTTGGTTTAGTTGTTTGAGATCTATGGAGGACGTGTGTGAGATTTTTCCTTATTTTCATATTGTGGGGATAGACATCACACCAGCAAATGCATTCTCTCATTTCTGAGAGAATGAATATAAAACACTTGCACTCGACGAACTACTGGGAGTGTTTTACAAATGGGGTGAACTTCAAATTGTCAGTAAGACAAGCTCTGTCAATGTTTTTTTAATCACTTTGTCGTAGAATGAACTTCGTCCCACCAATGCCAGACTAATGAATAATACATTGCAATTAAAAATTATTTTCTTTTTTCTTTCTTCCAGTAAGCTACTATAATTCCTTGAGTGCCAGCTAATTATAAGAAAATCCATTTAAGAGATTAGCATCTATTCTTCAGAAATTTGCTGAAATCACCTTTCCACAATTCAAACCAAATGATAAGTAAAAGAAAGTACCCCCACTGCAAAGAACAATATCGCATAGCTTCTCATTTCCCAAACGAATGAACGTAAAATGAAAACTTTAACCCAAACCAATTCGAATGGAAAATTTAAATTTATCTCGAAGCCCTAAAAGCCCTGAGAGCAAAGAAATCAAATCTCGAAAGTTTTCTCCGGTAAATTGCATTCAGACTTCTTCTTCTTCTTTGGGAAAAAGGACGAAACATCCAAACCAAGCGATGATAGTCTCTCTGCATATATACACAACTCAGGTTTATTAGTCACAAAGAAACAAATCCGAAAATAATTCCCCAGAGCAAAATGAAAATGAAATTATTTTAATCGCAGCCATAACAGATACTAGATACGCATCGATGAGATACACCGAAATCACCAATGTGGCGCTCTAGGTGGGTGGGCTTAAGGAGCTTGGAAAATTTTCTTCACAGACTGCATGAGACGTCATGTCGTTGCCGTCCTCCTTTGCTATTCAACTGAGGTGTGTGATACGACTACGGGTGAGAAGAGAAAGAAGCAAAAATTGACATCATGGTCTGTTGATTTTCAGAAATTTTGAAAAAAAAAAAAGGAATTTATATACCTCAGGGAAAAAACAAGAAAATTCCACCACGAACAACACCACTATCTACCACCATCCACTCCGCCAGTGACAGTGAATTTAAAGTCGTTCTCATTTTAATGTCTATTATGCAAATTGTATTGTATCCTTTTTGGATTCTCTTTTTGTCTTCGTGTTGTTTTGCCAGCGTCTTTCCTTTGATTTCAGTGCGCGCAATGCTAGCTTCTTTAATTTTGTTATGCAGTACGGAAAAGGAAACTGTTTGACATTTGATATTTTCTTCTTTTTCTTTTTTCTTTTTTTTTTAAATATAACATTATACTTTCTTTTGGTTGTTTTCGGTTTCATTTGACGGCAAAACAAGAAAATCAATAAGGGTGCAAGAAACTAGGGGCTGGAAGAGAGTAGAGAAATAAATAAAATTCAATTTGAAGTCTCCGAGATACAATATGTATATTGTGTATTGCTTATTGTGAGGAGTATCATTTCACTTTGAACGCAAGGAAATTATGCTCCTTCAATCTGAGTTCAGGGAGTGCAGAAGGCGGAGTTGAGGTTTCGATGGGGCTCGATTTCTGTCATCTCGATGAGTTGCTGTTGAAGATGTTTTCGAAGTGAACACACAGCAGGAGATTGGTATAATACATTTTCTAGTGGGATACAAAGCGATGTGATACATGTCATTGTGTTAAAATTGTATCTGCAGATGATATGTTGGGATACACTTATGTTTTTTTTTTTTAATTTGCTTTTAAATTCAATATATTAGAGATGTTGAAAGGTTTCTATTTTTGAAGATATTCTTTATCGTTGTATGTATACCAAACAAAAAAAAAAACTTACAGAGAAGCTATAATCTATTTGAAATCATAACTCATCTACCCTAATAATATCCATTGCTAATAAAGTGGGTGCATTTTGTATTTGTTTACCTTTACCTTTGATTTATCAGAAAAAAAAAAAAAAAAAAAAAAAAAAAAAAGATTTTAAGTATTTTTTTAAGGAGAGTGGGTGTGATTGTTTCAGATTATAACCATAATTCACGAATTCTGATGAAAATTTCAAAGGAAATGTCCCTAAAAAGTGATCATGGCTAGAAACAAATTCAAATTTCGTATTTCAGTTGTATCTTTCGATTTTAAACTATCCTATAATATCATAGAACTCCACTTATTCTAAGAAAGTTTTTTTTTTATACCTTAAGACAAGGCCTAGATACTGTTACTCAAATTTACTGCGAAGATTTTTATAAAAGTAGAGAGTCCTACACTTAGCGACTATGTACGACTTTATTCGGTAGTTAACATTTTAGGACCTTAAAATCTGGCCTTTTATGTCATCATCTTTAATGACTATTCAAGGAAGAATACTCTACGGTGGATAGATAATGTTACATACCTTCATTTTCAAAACAGAAAATTAAAATTAAATGTGTAACACTATGGTTCTAAGGCTGGAGGGATCGCGACAATGGGTGCAACAGTCTATAGGACATGTGAAAATTCTTAAATTACATTCCAAACTCCTTTCACCGAAGAAAAACTACCCGTTTTAATAGAAATGTCCTATCCAATGATCTAATATCTATTTTTGACGATGACTTAGAATGACTTTACGACAAAGTTTTTGAATCTGAAGCCGTATAATGTTTGGTATAATTTATCAGACTGCTAAAAGTTTGGGTATTATAGGCAATGACTTCTGCAAAGGCTGAGGCAATAAGGAGGAGGAAAGAATCTTACAACCAGAAAGGCTACTCAATGATATTGTTTCTTCAATGAACTTAGCGATCCAAATATAAATAGCAATGTAGAAAGCAAACAAGAGCAGATATTAGAATAGACTTATGTTAATATGGGACGGTGGTCAGATCTAAACAATTTTTTTATAAAGAAATTGATTCGATGCGGATAACACTCCCCAATCGTTGTTACTATAGACTTAGCAGACAACTGTCCAGCAAGGACCTATGGAGAAGAATCAAGGAGACACTGTACAAAACCCTCATCATCCTCATACTGCTGGTCTGATGCAGAAGCATGGACTTTGTCAAACGCGGATGAAAGCGTACTTGTAATTTTCGAGAGAAAAGTTCTGCGTTTGATTATACACAGGTGGGACCTGTCTTGACAGTTCATGGAGAAGAAGATTTAACCACAAACTTTGCGAGCTGTACATCGACACCGACTTGTTCAAAAAAATTGATATACATACAACGATTAAGATGTCTAGGTCACGTGGAACGGATGAACACCAATGCTCCAACCCGAAAAATCTTTGATTCGACTACTGAGAGAGTACGCAGTAGAGAATGCGTGAGCAAGTGGAGGGTGACCTCAGCCAACTCGGCGTACGCAACTGGAGGGAGCTGATTAAGGATCGTGTTGTCTGGAGAGGCTTGTTCATTGAGGTCCTGGTTCACCCCAGAAATGTTGAATGCATACATTTTTTTTAATGAGTTCAGTAAAAGCCTACTGAGAGAGACTAGACATATCCATAGAAGTAGTATAGATTCGACAAGGAAAACAGGACAGAATCATAAGATCGGAACGCTTGTGAACGATTATAGAAGAACCGCCGAAGACTGAATTGGGGTCTTCGAATCCTGGCCCAACAAAGCAATGGTGTATGTCAGAGCTATGGGCTAGATTGGCGGAAGAAAAAACACGATCCTTAAATGAATAGCTGTCTAAAAATGTGCTGATCATTGGCGTTCGTTTTTGTTTCGTTATAAGATCGATTTTTTATGTTTTCAAGAAGTGACTAAAAATTGGTACTGATCTTGGAACATTATGAAGGGCTTTCCCTTAACTGTTAGGTTTAAGAGAATATTTTCGGGTTTCATCGGATGAATTTGCCTTGTAAGATAGAAAACTCGATCTGATGGTATAATACATGTAGGTCGAGTACAGTGTTACCTACTAACATTGTGCAGTCTGTACTTGCATAGGGTGACAGTCTGTACTGAGGTACAGACACATTTTGATTACAAGACGTCCTTTGTGATGCCATGAATCTTTCCACTTTGTCAACCAAAAAAAAAACAAAGCGGAGCTTATAATAAAGCGAAGGATGTTTCGCGACGTTTAAGGATCGTAGTTCGCTAAGGTCCTTTAAATGGTACAGTCTTCTTGGCGACAGACTAGGATAGATGCATAGGAGATAATGAATGGTTTCGTCCTTCTTTTCGTCCCTGCAACTCCTGCAGAAATCATTTTAAAAAGCCTTTTAAAATGTTGGCATGCTGTGAGGACACCGATTACGTAGCTGATCTGAGGTTGCTTAAGCATAACCCTACGTTTCTGATGCAACTTATGCCAGATCTGTCTTGATATTCGACACGTCGAGAAAATTTCCCATCTGCAGTTAGTATGTACTACTGTGGGCGACGTGGCAACGTACTAACGTACGTTGGACTACGAAGCGAGGGGTTCTAGGTTCAATCCCCAGACAACACCTAAAATTTCTTTCACGAGCGTCTGACAAACATCCGAGAGTAAAACTGTTAAAATTTGACCTTTGGATAGAGCATTAAACAGTAGGTCCCTTGTATTCGTGTAAAGAATATAACAGAATTTTTAGAGTCGTAGTTACCCTTTCTGGCGAACTCATTAATATTGAAGTTTCCCAAAATGTGTCTATGGCTTGGCACTCAGCAAATGGTAAACTTCTACGTCATTTAGGAGAGAGACAAACGGCTGTTTAAAGCGGCCTTTGACGTGAAAGAGCCAGGCTTCAGGAAATTGAATGCCGCTTGACTGTTAACGAGTTGCATTAGATTTCAGCCAGTATAAGTGTGCCTGGTTTCCACCAAATACACGGTACAGTGATCTGAAAGGATCAAGAAGATGCTCAGATTATGCTTTTCAGCAAAGAAACTACACCCAGCCCGCTTTCGGTGTTGTAGCCGTTTTGTAGTCTATGTTTCCATGGGTAAGGGGTAATAGTTCGATGACCGATAAGTGGGCAGCGTGATAACTGGACCACTCCAAGTAGGCTTTAGGATGACATTCGAACATTCAAACCACGCTGGTATACATCGCCTGAAAGTTTCAAATTTGACCAAGGAAATTGAAATTGAAATTTTGCCTCAAATTCTTTGTACGCAGATTGCAGCATGAAGTCTGTAGTATCTCTATCCATCCATTCAATATGCAGTCAACGTATATACATACGAATAGGCAGACAGACGTTAGGACAAACAGATAGAAGAAATTGAAAATCTAACTTTTTTCATTTCCTTTGTACCAGTAATCCCAGGATTGATCAAAAATGCAATCCTATCCTCTTACCAAACGGCACGTGTTACACCGACGTTTCATCTAATTCATCATCTGCACTCTTAAGTTTCAAATAGAGAAACAAAAAAAAAAAAAAAAACACAGTTCCACCTCTCCACTACGAGTGCAGTGCGGACCAATAAATCCCTAAAGTGGATTAAATCTGACAGAAATGCAATAAAAATCCAACTCGGCAGTGGTTTTTGCCCACTTATTTCCCTATTACATATTAATATTTATAACGAAGCCTCCTTGTCCCATTCCATTCGACCTCTCTGGCTCAGTGGCTAAATAAGGGACACGAACACGTTCTGTTCTGTTGGAAGACCCAAAAACTAGTTCACCAATGCTGGCACACGACACCTCCACACTTCTTCTCAACTTCCATTTCCTCCTTTCTCGTTCCTCTTGGCCCCCTGTGCGGGGTGTCGTTGGCACAAGAAAGGACATAACAGCCATTGATGTTGATGGCTACTGTGAGGCCAATTCCATGGGGCCGCATCTTTACAAAGCACGAAAACGAGACTATGAATAAACTATGGGCATGGGAAGCGCTGCTGGCCTCCGTTCATGGGAGCCTGTGTGTGCGGCGTGTGTTTGTGTATATCTGTGTGCCTGTTTTGGGTGAACTCAACTCAATAAAAATTCTGTATACTCCAATCAAATTTGGTTTCTTGTGCACGTAAAACTATTTTGCCAGTTTCCCGGACGAAGATTCGCTCACTATCACTATTTTGCACACAGCGAACGTGAGTTTTTTTTTTTCGGGGGATGATTGGTTCTGGGGTGGGTTTGGTTGTTGTTTTGTTTTTTCTCGTCTATCTATCAATTTCAAGGATCTGCAAGCAATTACCCTCGCTCGTTGTGGAGAAAGCGAGTCGAATCTTTTCACATGCAACACCAGGCTCACACTCCAGCGTTAATAGTGAGGTGCGGTCAGGAGCCCCCTTCCCTCAAGGACATGTGATATCCCGGTGGTGTGTGGGAAACACACATGAGCTGTATAGTACCAGCAGATAAAGAACAAGAAGAAGGAGTGCAGAAGCCTCACACTCAATTTGGCAACATTCAGTTAAATTGGTAGTACACACATATGATCAAATTGGATTGTAGGGTGGAGACGACGGCGGCGATAGTGGCAGTGGCAGCGTCCTCACAACGGCGGAGGGTGAGTGTCTCTTTAAGAAGGGGTGGCTGACGAAGGACGACGTAAAAATAAAATGCAATGGGGTGATTATTGGACGATTTGTATCAATTTGAAATCACTTGCAAAATGATAATTTTTTTTATTTTACTTCATGTGCGGTGCGCTCTGATGTGGTGGTGGTGGTGGTTGGTTGTTTGTCGGTGTGGTCTGGTTGGTTTCGTAATGCAACGATAATGGATATGGATGTGCTTGGTGTTTTGCTTTGAGCGATTTGTTGCTGCAATTGAATTTTACAAGGGATGGATGTTTGAGACAATTGTTAACCCAATAAATAATTCAAGGACCCTTTGTTGGAAATATTTCATCTATTACACTGATGTAATTGGACGACGGCGGCAGCGGTTGGGGACGGGATGTCAAATTCAAAACACAAAATATTTAGTGGCTTGTTAGAAAACTTTACTCATCTATTTTTGTAGAAAATCGCATACTGAGAGACTAGACATTGTACTGCTGGACAGAAAACAAAAATATTAACGATAGCTTAGGTCATTAAGCCTTAATAAATCAGCACTGATGATCCACCAACTCTACCAAGCAAAGGCAGAATAATCGCATAGAAAATGTCCCGCAGTGTTGGTGACCTTTAAATAAGAGGTACATGCAGGGGCACCATCTAAGCCTAACACTTTGAGATGGTGGACAAGTTTTGTTCTATCTTTTTTTCAGAGAGATGTCATGTAATTCTTTTCGACGACGGGGGCTATTATTTGAACGTCTTTTATTCTGGAGAATCATGCCACATTTGATTGTAATGTCTAAAAATCCAACCGTCAATGGAAGATCTAACTGGAGATCTCGATAAACCCAAAGCATCTTCAGATCCTGATAGATACTCCTCTGAAGAGTGTCTATCAAGCCCATGAGGGATCTCATTTCCTGTTATTCTGTTATTTTTTGGGACCCAAACAATGTTCATATGTTGTACGAACACACCGGTACCAGAGCTTTATCTAATGTAAATAACAGGGTCATCCAACTTGATAATAAGGGTGGTCTGTTAGATAGTGAAAACTGAGAGGTGCATATACATATGCTTTTTGTTGGCAGTGCGTCGACCACTTTAACAACTTGATCTTTATGGAGTAATGCATTGAGTCCAGGATCTCGGTACATCTGACTTTTGACAACGCACTCTACATATACAGCGATAACGCGTTTGTACATATTTTTCTTATGGTAGTATTTAAAATAAAAACAATTTAAAAAAACAATAAGTGTGATACAATTCGTTAGGGAAGCAATGCTACTTTACGACTGTTTCAAAGCTTCAAAGGACACGTAGCTTGGCAGTTCTGAAAATAATATTAAATCTTACTCAATTAGTCAAATATTGCAAAGGATCAGTTGCAAAACCTACATTACAAATGAGGGAAGCCGGTTTCTCAATAGCGAGTATCTATGGTATCACCTCAATTCTAACCCCGTGGAATACTCAACTCCAGACGAAATAAGACTACATCATACCGCGCTCAGAATGCAGTCGGAGATTCTTTGATTTATCCATTAGCTGTGTATTGTTAATCTCGAAATATAAATCGCCTTTTTAGACTGGCGGATGGTTACAATGTTTCTCAAGCTAAGGTAGTCACAATATTCCAGGCATTGGCAATAATTTATTAAGGAAAATACTTCTAAAAAAATAATCAATATCAATGTCAATGCTGGTCAAGCAGCAAGTTATAAAAACGATTAATTTAAACAACCATAGTCTACAGAAAGTATTAAAAAAACTACTAGGAAGATACAGTTGTCCAACACAATATTATATGTACTTTAAAAATAAGTACCTATTACAGCAGTTTATTTTCCAAAACAAGAGATTGTGCAACCAACATTGTCTCCATAAGTCGAATCACATTTCTACCGTCATTGTGTTCTCAGAGCTTCTTTCGCCAAATCTATCATAAAGGACTTTCCTTTATAGACGAACAGTTGCTGTCCTTGATATTTTTTCTTAAAAGTAAAATATTTTCTTTGTGTTCATAAAAAAATCCTTTTATTTTCAATAAAGAAGTGCATTATTGAAACAAATTGCAGCTTCCTCCTTGTGCTGGACGAAAAGCTTTAAAATTTACTATACCCGTCCACTTAAACGAGACAAAAAATGAAATAAAGTAAAAACGGACACAAACTAAAAATGAAAGGAAACATGGGAGGAGAGGAGGAGCAACATCACTGTCAGCTCATGTGACTGGAAAATAATTGATTTTCACTAGAAGTGGACAAAAGGACAATGACAACTTGAGATACTTTGGTGACTAGGAAAATGTTCTCCCTTCGAAATCAAGGACCAGAAAAACAATATTTAAAATCCATGAGTATTAACTTTCTGTGAATATTTTCGAAAGTAAAAAAAATGTCTCTGTTCACATTTTTTGTCGTAGGGAAAGTATAGGTTTCCTGGAATTAAAATTGATAGTAAGTCTCCTAAGAAAAATGAGAGAGCGGGTTGATTGTTCAGAACTCTTGCCATACGATTTCGAGAATTGCGAGTCCTACCAACTAGTTTTATTCGATGTGTTAGATATCTGGGCCATTTGCTTAACATGTAAGATCAACTTTCTATATATATGTATATAACTCAGGCATAGTGTATAAGCCTATAACTTTCATATCTGCTATTGCCATTGTAACTGCGATATCAATATTTTTTTACTTCCGCTTCCTTTAATTGTTTAGAACCACACTCAAATTGATCAATCACAATGTGGTCAGCATTCAGAACGGATAAATGTAAATAAATCACAACTCTGTGAACAAAGTTCAAACGATAGAGCTGTTACAGATTCATTTTATATCCATATTTACAATTATTTCCATTGAATAAGTTTGCTTTGTACAGAAATGTTTTCGATTACAATTACACTTGAATTGATATATGAACACCACACATTTAACAGTAACTCCGCAGTGTCCTTTTTTGTAGTTAACAAACCATGAACCAATTTGGCAGCCAGCCTCCTGTTACGTTATGTACACTTTTCCACACAAAAACTAGGAGTGGAACAAAAGGAGCAAAAAAAACTAGGAAATGGAATTTTTAATGAAATTTTAGAATAATGGACGATGATGGTTTTAGTATAAGCTGTGAACTTTTTATGAAATTAGTCCTGTGAGAGGTTGAGTAGTTTCCGCTCTATATCGTTTTGCATATGTTTTTAAAAAAAAAAAAACGATGTTTTAATGTAATAATTGGAATATCGATTAGTCCTTGGCATTTGAGTTTTTTACTACGGATGTTTCGATTAAAATCGATAAAAAAAGCGCGGACCAAATGTGAAGTACAATTTTAGATATATGGTATGTAGGTACATAAGGGTGGGCCAACTTTTACTGACAGGTTTTTAAAAATTTGTAACTTTGCGTTTCTGATTTTGGTTTTGTAGATAATGAAGAATTTTATGAAACTTTATAATGGCTCAGAATAAATCAGAATTATTGGATTTTATTATGACTTCCCGAAAATCTATTGTTAAAAGCATAATCACCTGTTTTGAGAAGCGGGGTGCATCAGACACGATGAAATGTCTCCCGACCTGGTCGAAATGAAAAATCTCTGGAAGCTGTACGACAGATCCATCTATGGCTGTTCCTTGTCTTGCTATTTGGAACCTTGTATATGATATTTTGGAACTTGATCTGAAGATGTTTCCATAGAACATTTAACTACACAAGAATTATTACTAAAGGAACCAGAACAACGACCCCAACAGATTTGTATGTACATTTAGCTCGTAGTTAGCCGTAGATAATGTCAACTTGAAGGAGATTTCTATTTATGAAAATGGATGTGAATAGGTATGTAAATCAACAAAACTGCATGTAGAATTCGAAAAATAAAATGACAAGCAATATGGTGCTTCTTCAAGTTCGCCTGATATCAAAAACTACCACAACACTTCGAAAAATTGCAGAAATCTGGGAGGGAACAACCTGGTTTTCTATGTATACAACAGAAACTATTACTATTGTAATCTATGTAGATGCAATGTTTCAGATCAATTAGCAAGATTGCAAGCAAATGCCACATTTTCCTTCCAGCCAGCAAAAGGAGTGGCAGTCGATAATTCGCTGAAGAAAGTGCATCCACTACCCACAGGGTAGTGTCAGATTATGTAAAAGTTTAAGAAGCGAAATTGTCGAGCTGTTTTACTTAAAAAAGAAATAAGAACAAGGTAACACTGCAGATTTCTAATATCCTGTGGAGTGGAGCGAACTTTAAAACCATGCCGAGAAACGAAAGTGTGGGAGCCCTAATAAGCTCCAGATAAGTAACATGTCGGACACTTAGAGTGGACAATTATTCTGGGCGTACTCTTGGGAAAAGAATTTAAAGGTAAAATAATAGAGATAAGGAGAATTTAGTTCTAAATCCAGGCCGAGTTAAAACTAACCGGTTGCCTACTACCGGGCTGGAAAACGATGATAGTATTGACCTTAATAAGATGGACTGAACTTTTCTGCAATTAACTTAAGCAAACGAATAAAGAAGCCGATGGCTTGGATGCAGCATTGTAAATTCTCGGTATTCTATGTGATGTAAGAAACTCGTACAGTCAATGGAGATCGCTACCGAAACATGATAACCGATTTTTTATGGTCAGCAATTGAGGATTTGGACGTGTGTGAGCTATGGTTTCAGCAAGATGGGACTACGTGCTACACAAGCCGTCCAACAATCGACGCATAATAAATTCAATAATCATGTAATCAGTCGTTTTGGTGATGTTGCTTATCCGGTAAGGAGCTGTGATTTGACGTCTTTGGACTTTTTTTTTTGTGGGTTGCCATTAAAGATCAATGCTATGCGAACAATCCAGACACGATTCAGGCACTCAAGAACAATATTAGTCAAGCTATTGGTGAAATAGGGGCGAAACCATAGAAAATGTATTGAAAAATTGGGTTGACAGGATGGCCTACTGCCAAACTAGCCGAGGCAGTCATTTGAATGAAATAACATTCCATAATTAATCGGATGGTTTACTCTTTTTAATAAAGCAAAAATCGTTGAAAATCGTATTGAACAGTGTTTTTTTAGCTTTCTTAAGAAGAAACCAACAGATGGCCTTTATATAGAAATGTGAAAGCGCTTCTAAAGTCGGTAAAATCATAACCCTATAGCCCTGTGGAGGGTGTTGTCTAAGCTCTTAGAGTCTATCAACAACACGAACCTTTATTGAACTAAGATTCCAGAGAGGATTGAGAACGGCATACGATATGATATATGTATGTATATGAAGGGATGGATTGATCTAACCAAATTGCTTCAAATTTGAGTAGCTGTGGCTGCAGAATTAGGAAACTCAGCAGTGGCTTTTTAGCACTGGAATTATGCAATCTCTACATATCTGAACTATAAAGCATCATATCTAGAATATTTGGAATCGCTGATGACTTCTGCTTGAAAATAGAGAAAAAATTCAACGAGGTAGCCTTATCAGGGAATATTCTTTTTAAGTAGATACTCTATCCTAGCATTAGGAAATCCAAATTCGCACATTTCCACCACTTTGACAACTGAATACAAGTAAGCCGTCCCTGTGGAGCTTAATAGTGTCCACATTATAAAAGTTAACCGCCAATTGAACACTAAAGTTATGACGATAACTGGCGCTACTAAATCAAAATAGCCTATGCTGGTCCTCGGCGCTTGATTTCGAAGTACAACAGGATTCACCAAACTAAGTTCAAAGAAACTATAAACGAAATCCAAATACATATGTCCTAACCTGCCACAGATTTTGTAGACTATCTTTCGAATGCTAGTCATCTAATTGAGTTTGGAGTCTAACTTACAAACATTTGGAAAATAAGAGTACTACGAATTCAGAAGTACCTTTAAACTTGGCAGCCTCCATTTAGGCTCTTATGTATGTTCTCCTGTGTAACGTTCTAAATAGTTTCTACTCCAAAAATAAACATTCACAGGATGAAATTTAATTGCCTTCAAAGACGAGTATCGCAAATAAACTGTTACTGTAGGCAATATTCTGTTTTCCCCATTTTTATAAAGAAACGAATTGAAAATTATGTAAAACGCCAAAGGAAAACAAACAGAGTGAGCGTTTTGTTTTTCAGAACCGAACTTATTTATTGAAAATTAATTTCTGAGTAGTATCCGCAGGATAATGAAAATACGCTCACATGAAATTAATTTAACATTCACCCACCTAGTGCTCTCAAACGAAATTCTCAAAACTCAGTATCATTTAATTCTCCTCCACTACCCGAAATCGGCGAACAATGGAAAGCACTAATATAAATGTCATATCCGCTGAAATCCTTCCTCCTTTATATTTGATCCAGACAAACAGAGCAGAATTCATCACGTAGGTATTATACCTACCGGATGTTGCTGTTCACTTCACTTTTCATACCTTTTTGATGTCCTTAGGGTTCGCACTGTTCCTCTTTTTAGTTCGTTTTTTTTTTTTTTTTTTGTATAGTCTCCTATATGTGTATGAATTCTACTTCAACTCCAAAAGGACGGAAGGACGAATCTCCCTTCATTCTCTGTTTGAAATGATAAAATTGAGTTTGCATTGGGTGCATACGAAATTGTACCCGGCGGCAATTTAAAATCCAATTCATTGATAAATTGCATGAGAGACGACAAGGACACCTAGGACGGGACAGAGCAACAAGCCTCGCATTCAATTTGCCATTATTTGTTTGCGGGAAAACAGAGTTTTTAAGTTAACGCATTGTCGCCCAGAAAGTCTTCGGGTTTTAAGCTAGCCGTTTTCTATAGGTGAAAAATATTTTATTTTTGTTCACCCAGGCAGGATAATGCTGGAGCACGGAGACAAGAGACAGGAGAAGCAAGCAAACATCGCATTTCCGTTTGGTATCACTGTGTATCAGAGAAACACTGTGTTCCGGGGCTGGAAGCAGGGATGACCGTCATCAGAAGAATACAATCGCCCCCGCAAAAAAAGCTGTTCATTTGTTTGTATTGTTATTTTTGTGGTTTTGTCCTTTTTCCGGAGCCAGGGAGCAACTTTTCATCGGGGGATTGAATACGCGTGGCAGTGCTTGTCTGCGTATGTAGTATCTTTTGTGAAAGGTAGACGTTTAGATTATTTGTTCTGCAAATGAGAGAACGCAAGGAAGGCGGAATATAAGGGTGGGTTCAACGGTCTTTACTCAAAAATTTTCCCCATTTGTTAAATTGAATGTTTTACATTAGGCGTCGTCGCCTCGAGGGTTGTTTTCTTTCATTTTTTGTTCATTTAAGGGCATAAGCATAAATTAATTTTCTTAAATACATACATATATACAAACCGAATATCAGGATTTCTGGCTTGGTGTACATACCTGAAACAAAAGAGCGAAAAACAAATCATTAAAAGAGAAAATAAAGCCAAGTGGAAGGATATCTATCTAATGGTAAATCAATCACTAAATCCAAATTAATTTGATGACTTAAAAGCTTGTATGTACATACATATGGATGTGTTCGCGTATGTTACAGCAGGCAATGTAAACACAACAGGACGGCTTCGGCGGCGGCGGTGGCGGATCACCATTGAATGACAGGTAAATTAGTTTAATTAAATTATTATCGGTTCACTTAATTGGTTGATTTTGCCTGGCAGTGATGTATGCATTGCAATTGAGCAAAACAATGTTGGATGTTGGTATTTGGCAAATGATTTAATGGCAGTCAGGCATCATGAAATGGTACGAACTGTGTTTGTTTATTTGAGTAGTTTGTGCCTATAGTAATAAAACAATCGAATCACTTTCGCAACTGTGGGAATAAAAGAGATTAACACATGTGATGGGTTTTAGATTCGAAAAATCCATTAACTTCGGTTGACAAATGGTTAGAAATTCTAGGATTAAAGGCAAAAAGAAAACTTTTCGCCAAATGAAAAAGTAAAATTATTGCAAAATCTACTCATTTGTACAGGAATCATGGAGGACCAACCGAGGGGTGGTATTTTAGCCCGATATGTTATATCTGTAAGGTACCATGGAACATCAAATATGCTAAAATCAGTGGCTTTTGTGTATCAGATCACTCGGTAACACAATCCATTCAGTGAGGCGGTCGCACCAGCTATATTCGAACAAATATATGTAGCTCAAAAATTACATCCGTACCTACTACAGTTCATAGGCGTCTGTGATTTATTGAACTTTCGATGGAAAGTTCGAAGTAGTAAGGGACTTTGTCTACCTTGACATCTCACCAGAAATTAAACAAAAAATAACTCCTGCCAATCGCTGTTTCTTTGGGCTAAGAAGGCAATTGAGCAGTAGAACACTATCCCGAAAACTAAGGGGACTCTGTATAAGATCTTGACCATCCCATTCCTACACTATGGTGCTGAAGGTTGTACTCTGCCTAAAGCGGATGAAGAAATCCTCGGTAGCTTTGAAAGAAAGATTTTTCGTAAAATTGTCGTGTCGGCCCCGGTTGGGTTGGAGGAGGAGATTTAAAGACGAACTAAACGAGCTGTTCAGTAATATCGACCTATTCAAATTGCGCATTAGTCGTCTAAGGTGGCTAGGACATGTAGAACGGATGGACATAATTGCTCCGGTCCGTAGTTTTCGAATCTAATCCGGAGGTACAACGCAGTAGAACAAGACCTCGCCTTAGGTGGCGAGGGCAAGTAAAATAATACCAAATACTAGTCAGTGCCTGAGGAGAAAATAGCTCGTTCTTTCTACACGAGTATTTTGCAAAAAGTACGAGACTTCAGCTTGTGAAGTAATCACCAATAATTGGGAAGAAAGGTGTTATACTTCATGAGAGCTGAGCTGATCCGACCCGAAAAATCTTTGATACACCCCCAAACTACTGCGCAGAAGAGGACGAAGTACTTTTTGATGGCGTGCGCAAGTACAGAGTGACCTCAAAAAACTCGGTGTACATATCGTGCTAACTGAAGACCTATTAGCTGAGAAAAAAAAGAAAAGTACGAAAGCGAACGAAATGACAATTTACTATTCCGCATTCACTCACAAATATTTACTCCAAGTTTTAAAATAACTCAATTCTCACCATTTGATTTCACTCCTTCCTATCTATTGTTATTCAGCAGATCTCTGTAAAACAGAAGAACAGAAGAAGGTAACAAAAGCGGAGAAGGTTCCCTGACACTTATTGGTATGTGTCGTCAAAAATGAACCTGAGCCTACGTAGAGACACATCTGTGTGATAAAGAAAGCACTACTACTTCTGGTATGTGACTAAGTATGCATATTTTGTGGAACTTAAGTTTGCTTTGGTGTAGTAGACCCTAGAAGTGCCAAAGCGATCGGCAAAATTTAGCAATTTAAAGGGTACCGTGCAAGTTTAATGAGACCAAAGAGGTAAACAGAGAAGGGACTGGAGAATAAAGAAGTTTCAAAAGGAAAACTACCTGCTACATTTTATGAACGACTAGTGAATAACTCAACTCATAGGAAACCTAGTGGAACAAAAATCAATCGGTATGGTTGAATTTGGGACAAAGAATATGGGAGAGTTGTCGTATTTTCTGTGCGCCTGGTGCTTAACGTGCGTCATCGTTTCGAAGTTGGGATTCATGTTCTTTGCCGATGATAGAAGAAAAAGCCGAGTCTATTTGCTTGGGAGAGAAAAAGTTATTTGCAAGAAATGTACCTGCTACACATCATGGGTGACTGGTAAAGTACTTCATATCTAAAGAGGTGTTTTATAGATCTACTTTAATGGAGTAGACGAGCATGAAACTTTGTATTTCCTAAAACCAAATCTCGGAGAAACAAGATAGACAGACTTCACCTCAGCCTAGAGTAAGGCCACCATTAAGTTGTAGGAACTCATTTCTCCTGAGAAGACAACAAGAACGCTGCTGATTTTCTTAAGAACTCCAGAACGCAAAGCAAACTAACTACTAAGGACCCGGGTAACCCAACAGCAATCTCTTAAAGAGTCAAAGAGATCACGGTTGCGACCGAATTCACAAAATTTTAGCAATATCGAATAATTTTAGAAGTGGCTATAAAATCCTTATCGCAAGAAGAGTTATATACATATGTAGGTACGGACTATACCAAAAGACAACCGATGGGTCATGATATGAATACGGAGTCAGGCGTACTCGGTAGAAGGAACAATATGATTGTATCCGCAAAGAAATGCCTACATGACACAACATGATACCGTCGTGTAAGATTTGCTTTGGAGGCAAGAATCTCATTACGCCTTTCAAAAATCTCACCTTATGAAGCAAAACTACCAAAACTGTATGGTATGTAACCAAAATATTAAATTCAGACCACCAGGTGATTTTGAATAGGCTAGGGGTAGATGGAACCCAAATAATCTCTAGTCTCGCGTAATAGGATGGAGAACGCAGTTTCCTTCTAATTTTGTAACTTTTTTCATCAACAAGTGCAAAGCCATAAAACTTCCTTTGCTTGTCATTCCTTTCAAATTATTTGGTCTGACATACATTGACTGCAAAAGTCAAATGTCAATTATTCTGTACCCATTACCATATTTTATAATTCCTTAAAATCCACATAAATTCTTCAACTTACGACACAGTGCTTAGCTTACCTAAAGTCATCAAAATGACGCGAATACAATTAAAAATTCCACTCTTTATTACGCAATCATTTTTACAATTGAATATAAAATGATTTATTGCCAAGCACATACTCGTATTCGTCTTAGAATGCCTAACGGGCAATAACTCGCACGACAAATAAAATTGCATAATTACGCATGAGACGCAGAGATATGACGATCCTGTCTGATTATTTCAACCACCCACCATCTCCATCGAAGATACAACCACCACTTATGCAAATTCGGTGAGGATGTCCTTTTTCGTTTCGGTTGTTCGCTTTAGATAAACAAACCAAAACCACAGCCTTCAACGCGTCGCGTCAACATGAATCCATGAAATTCATTAAAAGAACAAGAAAAAAAAAAAAGACTTCATTAATCTACTTTTACGGTGCGGAACGACGACAAATGTTTTTTTTTTTTTGTTTGCCAATTTTTTGTTTAAACGCACAGCACCATGCGGTTGTAGCATCAACCGTTTGTGCTGCTTGACATTTGCATGCTCCAATTTCCGTGAAACAAGAGAGTCAGGGCGGAATGGGGGCTGTGCAATTCATCCACCTCCCACTCATCTTTTGATGTTTTTTTTTTTTTTTCGGGGGTGGATGGAGAGATGCTTCTCAATCGTCCTTTTTGGGGTCCTCTTGTGAAACGTATGCGAGAGCTTATCTTTATGTGTGTGGCACAGAGAGGAGGTGTTAAAAGGAAATTTTCCGGTGCTTTTCCTTTGAATGTTAGTTGGCTGCTTCTAGAGAGAGAGAAAGAGAGAAACTGTATTTGTACCTACTACACATGTCGGTGCGAATACATCAAGTCTCGTCACAGAAAAACAGAAAAAAACAAAAGACAACAAGACGGTGCCTTACGAATAAAATATGTATTAAAGGAAGAATAAGGATGCGCTGTTGGAAGAGGAGATTCCTCCTCCCAACTAACTTCAATCAAAATCCCGAAATTGTCGCATCATCACGGAGTAAAAAAGTGAACTTTATGTCTTTCATGAGTGGGGTGCGAATGGAATGCTCACAGCAATTTGTTCTAGAAGTCAGCTCCTTGTGGGGTGAGGTGCATGATAAGAAAGTGATGTTGGAGGGTGTTCTTCCTTGCATTTTTTCTCTTCCCCTTTGTTTTTGTGAGAAATTCTCATTTGAACGATAAAGTTTCGGCGAAGCAGTCAGACCCGTGTGGTGAAAGTTTCAACACCACAGATACGTTTTTTTTTGTCCTGCAAAATGGTTTTTGGTTTGTACTTTATTCGCACATCCTTTGGCTGCACATGAAGTCGAATCGGAATGTTTCTCTGAATTTTATGATTTTTGAATATCCAGCTTACCCAGAACCCAATTCTCTTGTTAGACACACTTTAAGTTGCTATGAGTATGGGTAAACTGATTACGCAGGGGGAGTTGCCTTAAAAGGAAGAAGAAAAGTTTCCCAACAACTTTTATACGCGTCCTTTTTGTAGAAAGATGATTTCTTTAGGAGAAATGAAAATTTGTTAAAGTTAAGTGTGCGAAAAAAAAAGAAAGTTTTTAAATTGGGGACTCCAGAGAGAACCAATGCGTTGGGAATAATTTGGTTTATTGAAAAAAGAAGGAAAAGGAAAAACTCCAAATGGGATTCGTTCAAGAAGAAGTTTAGAGTTAGGTTTTATTGGTGCTTATGAAAATAATTTGATGGGATTCATAGAAATTTGGTCAGCCTTTAGTTAAATTAAGGTAAATATTTATCACTTTGCGAATGCGAGGTCAACTTCGTTTATTTTTCCAATTCTATGGTAGCTAAGGTCGATGAGTTTGGTAGAAATATTTATCAAAATAACAGTTTTTAGAGCTGTGAATTAACAAATCCCCCTAGGAGCCGTAGATCAGTTTACTCTTAAAGAATATGAACCCATCAAAGCCAAATGAAGGTGGGAATACAAATTCTTTTCAAGAAATAGTTTACCTATTTATACAACCAAAGTAAGGAGCAGATGATACTACAACAAATTTAATAGACTGTGCACTATAAGATAACAAGGATATTGAGCGAATAGATAGGAATGCTTTAAAATGTAAAGCGTTTGTATCACCTCCTGGAGAACGGTGCATACATATTTAGTTGAACCACGTACAAGTCGCACAATTTTGTGTGCAAAACTGAGTAACTTGTTCCTTCTACATGTTTTTAGAATATCTGTTAAATGGAAAATTTTTTAAAGATTTCCGATTATGATTGCGATATGATATGTACTATGCGTTGATGTTTGAGAATAACTGGCTTATGATATCGTCTCATCTAGCTTTACAATATAAAAAGAAAGACTGCCGTATATCCTTAAGCTGGACAGTGTAACTTCACTTTTTGTTTGGCACCAACTCTGCGTGTTCCTGTCTAAGTATCATATCCACACCGCCGCCGTATTCAATACTGCAAACCATCGAGGACCAGATGGTTGTCGGTACTAAACAAAAAGAGATATATTGAACTTGTGAAACACAAATATGGAACCTATTCTAAACCAACCAACGTCGTAGATATGTCTATTAGCTGGGGATGCTTCATGATGGTTTCAGCAGGCGTTTTCGAATAGTAAAAGGAAAGAAGAAACTATCGATCTAGAAAAGGAACAAAGTGGTTACTTCTCCAACGATCTGAATGATGAACAACCAACCTCCTGCGCGACTATAAATTGGAAATACAAATATTTGGCACAACAGGTCCTTAAGGGAACCAGGGCTCAGCTTCTTAGAACTATTCATGTTGTGCGTGTTATATTCTTCACACGAGTGGAAGGGGCCTACTGTTTAATGCCGGGTCCGAAGGCACTACTATGCAACTATACTCACTGATGTTCTCGGATGTTTGTCAGACGCTCGCGAGAGATAAGACCGTGAAATAACTTTTTGGTTTTGTCTGGGAGCCACCTTGATTACGTGACTCAGTAGTCCGATGCGCTAACCACAGAGCTACGGCGCCCACGACTAGCTATCTAAAAACATTTATCACTAGACGTACGTATGTATGTACATATGTACATATGTATGTATGACGTATGTATATAGATTAATGGCAGCAAAATAGAGCTCTTTCTGCTCTCAGTGAACCCTAATCGATGGCGGCTCCTTACTTTACTCACAAAATGTCTATAGATGAACATAGGTTCATAATGGACTGGAAACTGAACTGGAACACTATCTTCATACAGAGGATTGGTTATGATTTTCTTCATAGACAGCACTATCACAACATTGCCGCGAACATCGATGACAGTGCCAGTGGCGAAGCTCGAACTGGAAAACAAGGCAGGTAAGTTCATTTTGCGTCATTTATGAACATTCAACTGAACAGCAATACAGGATTGTGTCTTTTTTTGTTTTTTGTGGAAGGCGAAATCTTCTAAAGATACTGACGAAATACTCGGTTGAACAGTATGCCAGATTTCTACTGACTAAAACCACATCCCTTGTAACCTTTTTCTTTACCCCGCGGTACTACCTCCAGGTATTCCTTCGCGGGGCAGGATTTAGCAATTCTTGCTTTCTTCAAATGTCTACGTGGCCAGTCTCTTGGACTATCCTTCTCATTTCTTCATCTCTGCTTCTTTCCCGCTCCAGTCGTCTAAGTTCATTCGAGATGTATTTTGTGTAGGTGTCTACTGCATCCCATTTCGCTTGCGACTGTAGCATGTGACCTACTATGTTTTCCGGATTTGGTATTTCCTCCAGTTTCCTATGTAGAATTTCTCTCTGAAGCTGGAATCGTGGGCATTGAAAATACACAAGCTAAGTATTTTCTTGTATTCTCTCGCAAGACGGAGAATTGGGTGTGTCGTCGAGTTTAAACTTATGTAAGTAGGCACGAAAGCATCCATGCCCACTTAGCATTTGAGTCGTGTGGAAGTTTAGTTCTCCATGTTTACGCTCTATCCAGTCGTTGATTGTCGGAATAAGTCAGTACGCCCATCGACCTTTATTTGATGCATTCCAGAGCTGCTGCCATTTTCGTAGACTGACAGTTCGTTATGCTTCCCTTAGGCCATTTGTTCCTTCAGTGGTGTTCATTTCACCATTTTCGTCGCCCATGTTGTTTTTCTTTTCATACATTCTCGGCATCTGATAACAGGTCAATGGGAACCATTCCTGCAATAACATATGCTGCATCGATAGATACTGTGCGATATACACTACATACTCTCAAGGCGCATAATTTCAATTTTCTTCTTATACGACTTGGTCTTCATAGCTCCTGCCCATTTCTGGACTATCCTAATAGTGTCGTTGCTGATTCGTGTGATTTTGAGCGTCCTTTCCATCTTCGACCATCTGTGGCTTTCTGCGCAGTATCAACTACCACCTTGATTGCATCTATCGTGGACCGTCCTTTTCGGAAGCCATACTGGTGTTCGGCTAGACCTCCTGCGTTTTCAATTGCCGCTTCTAGCCTGGTACCAATAATCGTGTCCACTATCAACTGTCCGAGGGCAGGCCGGCTATCACAAAATGAACAGTGCCATTTTTGATGCAGTATATCTTGTAGCTGAATATTGTAATAAATTAATATTTAGTTACAAATATCGTCATTTCTACTAAGTAGCTATAAATTATATCAACAACTGTGGAGAACAACTGATTTGGTTCTGGTGATAATCAAAGAAAACCTAGATTATACATATACCATAGCGTCAATCAGATTTGTCAAACAACTACATATGTATATATGTCTTTATATGTAAGAAGACCACTTAGTAAGATCATTTACTAGACAGTATAGAAAGATAAACAGTTCCTTGACCAAAGAATATTGCACAAACTTTGGTAGTGCCAGATAGATACTGCTATCCAGACTTTTCAAAGAACTTAATGGAATACTTCCCATTCAACCATGCAATCAGCTTTTTATTAAAATGCAGTATATTGTAAAATGAATAAACTTTCGAATACACCCGCAGGAGATTTCAATCTCCTACAATAAGCAATAAAGGCTATACCCTTCATCGTATACTCTGAAATAGCTGCGTAAGAGAGACATTTTGGCCACCATGACAGATTGAAACTACTACAAAAAAATGGAAATAGTATATCCATAGTGTATTGGGGAGTATTCTGTCTAAAGCAGACTATTCTGTCTAACGCTAAATGATGGTTAGACAAAAGGACACTTAACACGGATAAGTTACGTATAACAGAGAATTATTACAAATTCTGGTGGGTGGCAGACATAGACGGATTCTGATTTTAATAGACTCAAAATAATGAAAACACACGAAAGAAAGATTAATTCGATATATTGCCCGGGAACACTCACACCATGTGACGATACAATATAAGTATGTAATTGCAGAAATTTAATCAATTGATATCCCAGTTAACGAGCGGGATCACCTACATTTGTGCATTTATGGGAGAATCAGACTGGAGCAACCAAAGAAAAACAAAAAGTGTAATGGAATGGCCATGACGATAGAGCCGATCAAAGAGACGACATTGGACATACAGGCATATTCCTTCAATAGGTAGATGTATGACTGAATCTAATTGTTACATTAACGAACTGCTGGACATAGAATTTTATCGAAAGCAGAGATGTGCCTTCTTACTGCCCCACTTTCGTCAAATGATCAGAGAATGCTGGCTACACATATTGTTTAAATACCAACATTTTGAAGATGAAACAGAGCAAGAAATACGTTTCCCTAACATGGTGCGCGTTCTGAATCATAGGCTACTAAGTGGGAGGTCGAGGTTCAATTCCCAGATAGCTGTTTTTTTTTTAATTTTCCAACCTCTCCCGTACGTCCAAAATTAACTATCAAGCAAAAATAGGCCTTCGAACAAGGCATCAAACTGTAGGCCATTTACATAGAAAACTATAAGACTCACCACAAGAATAGTTGTGTGATGCTAATCTTGGTCCTGGGCCCTATACCCTGGGTACTGTTGCGTCAAATAATAGTATTTGTTTGAATGTTGCTCCAGGCAGCGTAAGACACTGAAATTCATCATCAATGAATGGAACCTTACATTACAAAAGATGAGTGCAAAGACTTATCATCACGAATAAAAGAACCACGTTCCATAATTTTGTCAAAAGCTTTTCTGAAGACGGAAGTAATTTTCTTCAAAAAAAAAAAAGTCTAGTTGCATCGCATAATAAGCATCCAGACAAAATGCGAATATTTACTTCCGCTCCCCAAACGAGTGTATATCACCCAACCTATCTTACATTTAAAATGCAATTTTCCTTCTCACAATGCAATGCATCCCCGGGGAGAGTAGTAGCAAAGAAAAAGACGAAAAAAATTTAACTCATGCACACATGTAAGAATGGTTGCAACGAAATTGAAATTTTTTCCTCCATCCTTTCACTTTATTGGAGCATATTAAAAGAAAAACTCGCGCTTAGTCCTTTATTGTCGAAGCGACAAAGCAAGATAATAACTTTTTCTAGAGTCACAACTTAAGAACTTTACAGGTGTTTAAAAATTCTCCATGAGGATATGTTCACTTTCTAACTAAAGATTGGGTCCTTAAGCTCTGCTACGATAAACTTATCCGGTCAACATTAGTCCTTAACTCTCATCACATCGTCACGTTCGATATAAAATGTTGCAGAAGAAGAAGAAGAAGAAGAAGGTGTACTCCAAAAGGATGTAAGGAGAGAAAAAGAAACTAGTTTTAGATTATTAACTGACTTCCTGACGAAGTCCCCAGTGTGGAGTATACCTGCGCGCTGAGTAGAGTACAAAGGGTAATCTTCCAGTAATACATAATGGGCTCCAACATTACACTGTGCACACAATAGGGAAGAAGAGGAAATGGAAACCCGCTACCGAGGACCAACGCAACAACGCTATGTAAACGTAACGTACCGCAAAACATTGTAATAAGTAATGCAACTTAAACATTCATGCGGACACGGATATTACAATAACGCGCTGCGGAGATGACAAAAAGTCAGCAAACATGGTCCGCAACAGGCTATGAGGCTACACCAACACGATGACGACGACGACGACGACGAGGAGGGTTGAAGCAACTTTTCATCACAACTGCGGGTTAAAGATGAGCGTTTGCGCTCGCCGAAAAATGAAGAGGTGCACGAGTTGTGTGGAATAAGTGGTTTCGCTGGCTAAGATGTGGCGCGCAGCAGAAGAAATGGTGGTGGTAGCCCACGGGTGTGCTCTGTAGGTACACACAGCATATTATGTTTGCACTGGGTCAGAGGAAACCAAATGCTATTCAACCACCCATCATCATTCCCTGGCAAGAGTGCGCCACTGGCCCGCAGTTTGAGGTAGTAAACATTTCAGCATGGGCTATAAAAATATTTACATTCTGAATATAATGTAAAAGTTACTTGTCGGGAACCACTACTGCACTCTGCCAAGTTTCTTGTTGATGATGGGATGACGATGAAGGCAGCGATGATCATAATTACGCTGACTTTACTCCGCGAACGTATAAAATTTTAATTTCCAGGATAAAGTCAACTTTTTTTTTTCCTTTTTGTTTGTTTCTTCTGATTCTCTTGCTGGCTGGTTGGGTTAACGAGCGATAACAGCCGTCTATATGATTTGCAGAGTACACAGCCGCCCACACACACTGAACACAAATCCTTACCCTACTGGGTGATGATGATGAATAATGGGCAAGGCACAACCTTCTGCCTCCCCGCCCACAACTGTGCTGGGCTGTCGAAAATTATTGAAATCCTTGCAGGTTGATGTATACATTCGCACACAATGTGCGCCAGGTGGCGGAAGCGTATACTTACGTTTTAATCACTTTTCGGTGAAAGGATAATGAGTGATGAAGGTTCATTAGGATGGGGTGCTGAGAGGTGGCATTGCGTTGAAGGGAGAACTTCCTGATGGAGGATTTAATTCATCCAAAAAGCTTTTCGGTTCAATTAAAGGTCTCCGCTTATTAAATTGAATGAAAGTGTGGTTCGGTATCCGTTTGTGTCCTAAAATACACGGCCGTGTACGTGGTGCAGCCAATTTTTGATTAAAAAAGTGGAAACACCATGGTATGTTGCGATATTGTTTGGCTCTTAATTTATACTTCTGGGGGCAGGAATTTATAGACCGAACAAATGGTGCGTATGTGTGGATGAAAAGCGCTTTGAGGGGTTGGGCTGCGGCTAGACACATATTTTTATGTTGCTTGTTGTGTGTTTTAATTAAATTTTTGTTATTTGAAACGTTGTGTGCACACCAAAAAAATTGGCGAATTAACGATAAACCATCAACAGTGGTAGGAAACATTGTTTTTGGAAATATTATCCCCTATGGAGGCATTTAGATTATGATGAACAAATATACATATGTAATTACATAGCTTGAGGTGACAATTTTATTCGGAAATAGAGAGTAATTTTGATGCGAAGTGGCACTTTTTTTTCAAAAACGATGAACGATGAATAAATTGAATATTTATATACAAAAAGGGGATGAGGATACATACATATATTAAAGTAAAGATAAAACAAGATCTGGCAGCTACCGGCCTTGCTTAGACACCAACTTATTCTAAGACTTATTGTCCGACGTTAAACAAATAAAATCCCTTTAACTGGGTCAATTCTGAAGCCTTTAGCTTCCTTACCATCTTATCTACCGTATTGTGTGGACCCTTTAAGACTTTGGTCAACAATTTGATTGGTTCTTTTCAGTGCATTTCGACAAGATGTTCACACTTTGGCAGTCTAAATCTTTGGCAGTCTAAATCTTTGGCAGTCTATTTATTGTTAAGACGCCTGTGACATGATGCTGTACAAACCCAAGTCGGGTATGCTGGTATCTCTGCCAAACTCGTCCGATTGCGCTAGATGACTACCTATACTTTGATTACCTTGGTATTGCTGTCGCTACCTGATGTTTCTTTGAACTGAGAAGCCAATAAGGCCCTATTATCTCGAACAACTAATGAGATTTCTTTTTCTTTTTTTTAAGATAATTGGGATCATGGTGTTTAAAGTAGCCTCAAGAAGCACTACGACCTCATAGATATCTTTTGAGTCATCTCCTTAAAGACGTTGGGGAAGAGGCGGAAGAAACATCTGAAGGCGAAGTCAAACCTTTATGGAAGTGTTTGAGCCTAGTCAATGGCAGGACGTATGTTTGGCAGTTTCGGCACATGTCCGACTGGCTAATACTAATTTTCTTGAGAGAGTGAGAGCTGACGATTTTTCAGGGCATGAATTTGCATGGAGACTCCTCGTATCCTCGGCAACGATAGGGTTTCATCTGAACTATTGTACATATGTGTGGCATGACGCTTTAATATGCTTTCGGACGTCTGGAAGTGCCTAGCAACAGTCTTTGACGCTTGTGGATGCTCGCATCAGGTAGCAGATGTTCGGCACTGATGTAGGGAGTACTGATATCTCCTCTACGACCGAGCTGCTGTTCTGTATCCATTTTCATATCCGTCGACTAAATGGTTTCTCAGCAAAAAAAAAACCCGATCTCAAGGTATAACACAATTGCTATGTTGATCAAAAATTCTATTTTCTGGAAGTATTAAGTCGCGATATAAGGAGATACTTACATATATGTATAACCTACTCAAGATCGGTTTGTGTTTAATGCTTCTCCGCCAAGTTTGGTAAGAACATCACCGAACCCTTTGATGTCCAAAATGTTTTCTACACAAAAAAGCCCTCTATTATGTAATTAAGTACGTAACTAAGTTTGAAATAAGTATTAAAATTATATGTACAAGGATTTTTCTTCTGCCTATTCGCTTGATGGCCATTTTAGCCAATAAAGTCTCCTTTGCATCCAAATTTGAATACGAAAAAAAAAAATCCTCAACAGCCTCAGTTCACCACAAAGTACTGCAAACTGCACAGTTCCCTCTTCGAACAAGGAATATCATACAATTTTAATTCTTCCTTATAAGAAATTTAGTAGGTGCTGAAGAGACAGCCCAACCCTAACCACACCACTCTTTCACAGTACTTTCGATCAAAAATTCATGAAATTTTGTGTGAAATACATTGTGCGGTAATAGGACACTTCCTCGTTTGTCCTTTTTCTCTGCTTTCATATTCTTTATCACTCTGTCAACTTGGCTGTATGTATATGTGGGTGTGTGAGTGTTCACTTCGGTTGAATAGTTGTACGTGGTTATCTTTCCATTTGGGGACCCCCGCATGGGTGGAGGGGTTGAATGGAATTACCCAAATGGGGATGCGGAAACATGGTGAAAATGATGAAACTAATTAAATGAGCTTTATGGATGGAATCTCTTGGTTTTTGTAAGAGGAGAGCCAGCGCAATGCTTCAGTGTGAAAGTGAAATATGGTTCTGCACATGAAAACGAATGAGGGAGTTTTTAGGGTGTTGATTTAGGCTGTAATTGTATGTAATTAGGGGCGGATGTCCTATGCAGTAATAGTTTTGTTTTCTTTTCGGTTCTGTTTGTTCGGGGGTGACAAAAATGAGTTGGTACTGTCGGAAATTTTATTTCCCAAATGACAAAGTGAATTTAATTGCATGTTACATAGTTTTATTTTTTTTGTGTTTCTTCGAATGCACATACCCTGCTATATAACAATAAAATTGTATTTGTATAGAGAACTTCTTTTACATTAAATAAACACTCGGATTCGTATTGTATAGGGAATGATAGGCATTCCACAAAAGACGTATGTGTACCTATGGGTACATATATGAAAATTCTTTGGAGCAAGCTTTGTGAAGTCTTTAATTACTGCCAGCTATGTCGAATCGATGTTCTCGGACTGTCAGCGACGCTTTGACATGCAAGTTTTTTTTCCACCAATAATTACACAGACATCTGAAGATAAATCAGATCTTCCAAATGGACTGAATTTTAAGGAAGACCAACGAATTCCAAGTCGACACTCCTCATTCTTGTATCGACTTCGAAATCGCATATAGTGGGATCATCATCTTTAGCTTTACAAAACTATAGACAACCTCGAGATTGTGAGAACCGTAACATTTAACACTTGGAGGTCACTGTGCAGCTTCGAAAGCAATAATGGGCAAGGCTGAAATCAATATCGAAAGCACTATCTTCAATAAGTCAATCCGCCTGCTGGTATATCAGAGATTACTAACCTCATTGCTTGATGCCAATGCGGCATGTAAAATGTATTCAAAGCCATTGAGGCCTAAAAAATCGCGAAAGAGAAGATCAATTACAAATCAGCAACAACAGCAGAATATCCTGTCGACAATTTTTACTTCGAGGTGGTTACAAAATTCATCTACCTCGGGGTAAATGAAAACTCTACGAATGACAATCTAGTATAAATTTGACAGAGAGTGACACTAGGTAATCGTTGCTACTTCGGTTTGACGAAATCGTTGCGATCGAAACTGGCTCCAAAGTTGTGCTCTTCAAAACTCTAATCCTAGCAGTCCCTCACTTTAGGGGAAAGTGGAGCATATACTGGATGTCTTTAAAAAGAATATACTCCCTTAAATATTCGGTTTTATGTGCAATGAAGCTGAATGAAAGATAAGATTTAGCAATGTAGGGTGGGTGGCTAGCGACCACACACCGACAAAGTTCATGATATCGGTGTATGACAGCCTTGTGGTTATTTTTTCGCTTCCTGTGTATGTCTAACGAGAAATTTTAATCTAAACGACAGTTCTTGGAAACCGTTCTGCGAGTGGATCGCAAATATTAGTGAGGCTTATATACTTTGCAAGATGCTGGTCAAAGACACAGCAGGTCCCAGCTTCATCAAGAAATTTGATGGTTCGTGAACTGCAACCAGTGAGGAAGTATTGGATACCGCAGTCGCAACTCACTTTCCATTTAGTAGTACACCAGTGGATTCCGTAACAAGTGGGTAGTAAATCTCATCACATGGAACAATATGCGCTGGGGTATCATGTCATTCGTACAATCAAAGTGCCAGCCTCCGACGGAATTCTTCCAGTGTCAAAGTTAGGAACATACTTAGGAAAATCTTAAAACTTTATCTAATGCTAGGCTACATACCAATAATGTAGAAATGGTTATTTTATTTTAAGCAAATAAACCAAGCCACACATCAGCCAATGGCTACAGACACATAAGTCTTTCGCCATTCCTCCTCACTTAGCTTTTTGACTTCTACATTAGGAGCAAGTGTGGCACCTTATTCAAGGCCCAACATGCACATCTAAAAGGCAAATCAGTGGAAATAACATTACATAAAGTAGTAGGTGAAATTGAAATGAGCCTTCTTTATAAGGAATCTGCACCAGTTGCTTCCTTAGACATAGAAGACGCTTTCAATAACGCAAAAGTAGGTGCCTTTAAAAGCGCTCTAGAAAGGTTTAATGTCGAGCACAGCATATTCTTGATAAGTAGGATCAACAACACGGCTAACCAAGATAAGGCCCTTTGGCCAGTGTTAGATCGGAAAAACTAAACAAATCACGGTTAATAATAGCGATAGGGATTCTGTCTGGCCATTGCATTCTGAGGAAGCACGCTCTGTGATTCGAATGAATGTAGACACTGTAGTGTAGGTCACACATTTGTGAGACCAAAATCGTTGAAAATTGAAGATAAGAGGAACACCAGAGCATCACCTGCAGTCGATACTGCTGAATAAGTTATTGAGTTTGACATATATATATTGTTGTGAGAAAGTTAAAGTAAAGGAATTTTTCAGAGTCTAATCTAGAGATACCTTCTACGAGTATACATATGTATGTACATATATGCTGACGGTATGATCTTTTACAAATGTAGTTATAACCGTGATCAATGCGGTTGTCAATTTGACGTCAATATCTCCACCACACGGCATGTTAACACGATTGAATTTCGAATGAAAAACAAATGTTAAACTATGTCATTTAACTCGAACCTAGGTATTTCAATATCAATGCAGTAAATTAAAAAAAAAAAACTATAGTACGTACTCAACTATTCAGATCAACAGATAACCAAATGCACACTCACTCCAAGTACTGCCAGATTATCTAGAATATATGTAAATAAAGCTCCAAGCACTCATTACTTTTAAACAGGTGATTTTTATGTCCAATAATTGTACACTCTGCGACTTAACAATCACTGACCACGCATACTTAGCCCTTGCCCCTGTCATTATTTCCTTTTAAATTTTAGAAATTCCTCATGGACGTCTGGAAACCTTTAATTTAGGAAATTAAATGAAAAACCCCAAACACAGTCATACACGCGCTCCTAACTTCCTTCCTCATTGAAGTATTTTCGTGTTGGCCAACTATAATTTTTTGACAACTAGCAGATTCTCACTACAATGGCCTGAACTTCCCAATTGAAAATCGCATACCTACATACCTCTCTACTACACAGAGAAAAAAAACAAGAACAACAAATTCCTTCCTATCAGACAAGCGACAGTGATGGGTGGCAGGGTGGCCCATTATAACATAGAAACCTTCACACACCCTAATCGGGGGGTGGTGGTTAAGAGCACAGCTAACAACAACAGCCTATTGGGGGTAGCGATAATGAACTCCAGAGTTTAGTCTCTGTAGACACATAACTAAACATCAGCGCCAGCAACAACAACAACAAGGGGCTGCAAAACATACGCGACGGTATTACATTATTATGTGACGGCAACCCCCATTTGCATATGGGGCAATTTTTAGTGTGACTTGGGGGGAGGTTCTGATATAGTTTTCAAGGTACAACCATGTAACACATGGAATAGGGAGAGGGTAAAGTATGGAAGGGCTGCTTGTATTGTTTGGTTTTTTTTTTTTTAACTGAATTTGGGTTAATCGCATGCTTCAGGTATTTTATTTTGTATTTTTTTTTTTTTGTTTTTTTTTTTTTTGCTGGTAGTGGTCTTGGTTTTGTTATTATTCCAGTTATGTGCTGCGGTATGCCGTGTATCCATTGGCAGTAGTTCCTATGACAACACAACTATGACGAAAATATTTCTGGTTAGTGGTGGGTTAAAGTGTGGCAGCGGTGGCAATGGTCCTTATCCGCATTGCACGAACACGTGTTATGGATTGGATAACACGGTCTGGTTAGCGTTTGTTAAATGGATACGAGGTCTCATATTCCTGCATCCTTCGGTGCGTATGCACATGTACACGTATTAATTATTGATAGCTTTTGGTTACATCCATTTCCACGGGGATGTACATAAATATTGAACTGAAATCTGCTGGATAGTGAAAGAGACATTATTTGGGCTACTAATAATACTTTTAAATTTTTTTTAACCATCCATCGGTATTTTTAAGCTCTTGGTTAGGTGAAATTTTAGTCTTTAAGATTGGAGTGAAACTGAGTATCTACCCAGTGGAAGTTGAAGCAGATAAGAAAGAAAACTCTCCGTCTTTATACCTTTTATAAGAATGCCAACATGCGTATTAGAAAAACCGAATATGAGGAAGCACTAAACTCCTTAGTTAGTAAAATGCTTCAATCAAGAGACAAGATCTGCCTATGGCATTAAAGGAGATGCAATAACACATAATCTGAATTCACCAAACAATGATGGATTCTCTCTAAGTTGATGATAAAAACCAATCATTGGCCCCATCGTGTACTTTGAGTTTGACATAGGAACTGAAGGCTTAGCCCAAATATATGGAAGCAAACTGCGGTGGAATAACCATGAAGAAGATAAGTCACACAAGCGTTCTTTATGCAAGGATACAGCCCCAAGTTGCTATGCTGAAGGTATGCTAGTGAGACCAATACCGCCTAAACCACGGTGGGTTGGGTCGTAAGAACTCAACTACACAAGCCAAGCAAAAATTTTGAGAAACTAGAGAGACTGTTCTGTAAAGGTACATACGTATGTATGTCTGGGGCAATTAATTAGTTTCCCACCCTTTCGACAGTGGTAATCCTTGATCTATTACTTCTTTACATAATTACCAAGAAGGAAGCGAGTAGCGATTATTACAATCGCAAAAGATGGAGTCGGGAGGGAGAAAAAGTCAGACCCTGAGACTAAAACTTTCTCGCCGCTATAGCACAACTACCGCAAGTCAAACTTCACCACAAGACTGAGTAGAAAGAATGAATGGACGAGCGAATTTGCTTTGTATCGCGAGAATAAAATATTTCGATTATGACAACCAGGCGCTGAGTTCATATGAAATCACCTAAAGATGGTTGGGTCACATGCATCTTAGAGTACGTTAAATACGTGAGAGAAAAAGACGGGAAGACCAAAATAGTTAAATTTTTGAGAGCTCTGAAGGATCTGAGAGCTGCAATACACCCTGATAAGTTAAACAACTCGATGCGGAGCTCTATACTAAAGAGGATCGACAGAACGTAGTTAGATAAACAGGAACTTAAGAGTGACTACCTGTATAATTAAAAAAATTCTCAATGAACCGTGATTATAATCAAAAAGTTTTAAAACTGCATAGTTTGTGGAATAGATCTGGAGAGCGAATGTGGTTATAAACTTTAAGAACTTTTATAAAATTAATAGAAAATCGAGACTACAATGTTTCAATAACTTTCGACCAGATCCTTTGTAAATTGGGTACTAAGGGTTTTGCTAACTTTGGCTTGATTATGACTCGAAAGTTACACACCAAAAATATATTTTCATCACATGTGTCATATGTATGACAACCACAGAATTCAACCATAATGTCAAAGTGATACTATATGTCCTTTAACAATTTGCTAAAAGCATTTAAAATTGTATTAAACGTTGCCAAATGTGAGTATTATACTCATGTTAAAGTGCCCTGAATATTAAATGCGTTTCCTTCATTCAAAGCATTTTTTTTTTCACTTGAACCTTTTAACCACAATTCAAACAATATGTCAAAGTTAATTCAGTTCTCCATTGGCTGCTGTCAAATTGAATATCCGCATTGGATTCATGCTCTCTAAGAATCAAATTAAAAATTAATAACGCACTTCAACCAATATTACAAAACCGAAGTGGTCTACATCCAAGGCTCCATACACATACATACATACGGATACGACAGGGGTCTTCACGTACATTACGAGTACATATGTACATATGTATGTACGTACTCGTATGTTTATGCATGATTATTGTGTGGTTGGTTTGAAAGCACCCGCTTTGAACCGATGTTCATTATTTGCGTTTTTTTTTTTTGTGTGTACTGTATCGAAAAACAAAAAGGACGTTTTATTTTCTTTTTCTTCACCATCGTCCTTGGCAAAAGCGTTCAACATTTGCACACGAACGCCTGCGGTGTACGAAACTTCACCATACAACACTAGAGGATATACATAGGTACACAGTGAGTGACGGCACAGAAGTATGTAGTAATCCTTTTTATTTTTCTTAAGGACAAAGTACACGATATGGCAGAAACGGATGGGTGGTTCACAGTCAGACAATAGTTTTTCTTAATTTTATCCAATTGTTTACAATTGTCGGTGTTGTGGAAAGTTATCGCGGGCAAAAGTAAAGGTGAACACCCCATTTGATAGTAGTAACTCTAACGTCTACTGGCAGTAGAAATTTCTTTGCCCTTCTTTTGCTTGGTTTACTGTGCACTTGCACCTTGTACAAAGTGCAAAGTCCTTTGAGGTGTTTAAAGGGAACATTTTATAACGAACGTTAGTGATCAAAGTAAATACTTGAACTCATTTTAACGGGGACGTTTTTAATTGCGAAACCCATCGGGATGATAGAAGTTTTAGAGCGAAAGGAGTGTGTATTAGGGTGGATTGATTTTTCTTTTTAAGAAAATTACTCAGGGGAACAAGGACGAGAATGTGTATGATTTTTCTGATATTTGACTTACGTTAAGGACTGAAAATTTTCTAGGAATAGAAATGTACCAAAGTAAGTATATTTAGGTATATTTATTTATTTCTCAAATTACGGCCCTTTTTGAGGCTCAACATCGAACAAACAGAATTGTTCAGAAGGAACTGGGTCAGGTTTTAGTCGCTAACAAAATACATATGTACCTAGTAACGTACGAACCTAAATGATGGGGTCCTAAGATAACCAACACAAGTTGGAAAAGCAGGAAATAGATGCCACAGCAGAACTTTTTGCGGAGCCACAAGGAAAGTGGTTGGTGACTAGAGTCCTTTCCTCTGTTCATTCTTTGCTGATCTTAGATGAGAGACAGCGTTGAAGATAGAATGAGAAATTGCCATAGGGCGTAAAGTGTCCTAGCTACTCATCTCAGCCTTTGTGTCCTAGCTACTCATCTCACATATTTGGTAGTCCTTTGAAACTCAAACTATGCTTTTCTGACCATATACATGCATACATACCTACTGTACGTGTAGAGGCAAGAACCTCTAACCCTGGCAATGATGTAGGATGTTCAGCGTAACCTAGGAATTCCATATGTAAGTTTCAGATTAGTAGGCTGAATAGACCTGAACATAAGTAGACCGTGTCTAACGTATGCATATATGGAGTGGTACTCTGGTGGCCGATGGCCAAAGCCAACTGTGTAAGCTGGCACGTTACTCCCTCGTATCTCTTTCTTGCAAGGCCCAGAGATGCAATACTAGAGGGTACGAATTTCTTCTCAGATGGAGTTCCGGAGGTGTAATGGGGCTGGACCAACCACATTCCACTCATTTTCGAACGCATTATGACTACACTGTGGCCAACCTGTAATAATTTGTTAAGTCTACCGAGAGTTTTTTGTTTCTCTTAAACCTAAGAATGGTAATCTGAAATAATTAGAAATAATTACGTTTCAGTGCTCGACACAGAAACAGTTTCCAGTAGTAAGCTTTACCAGCCTTTGGTAGGTCCCCAACAGAGCCTTTATATACTGCTAACGAGGGCTCCTATTCTGTTGATGGAAGTCTAGAAAAACGTATTACCTACAGTTATTTGCAAACCCTACATAAGAATATTATAGAATTATATATGTATAACTTTTAAATCATTTAACATTTGGACAGGTATACATACGTATAGTACAAATATATGTATCCACATACTTAGTATGAATATTTCCATCTACACCGGCAAATGATTAAAATACGTTACCATGCTTTTGTCATCGAAAGATTTATGCCTAACACGCACGTTTTTCTTTGTAACAACCACCACACCACACCACCACTCGTACACCATCAGAATCAGACGGCAAAGCCCAACCGCAAACAATAAATCAAATTGCAAACTTTTGGCCATCAGGTGTCTCTTTGCATTTGCCTAACGCAATAAATTCTATAAATTTTCCTTTGTTTTTCCTCTTTCTCCACCGACACCGCCTCGATTTACATGAGTTCGCGGTGGTATTTTCCTTTTCAAAACTCAAATATCCTGCTGAAAGTCAACTGAAATCTCAACGGGGAATAACAGTTGAGCAGCTTTTACTTTTATTCCTCTGTACATTCAATTTCTCTCGTCGTTGTTGCCATTGTCCTTGTCATCAAAACTTTAAGCCAAATACAAAGACCAAAAAGAGAGCAGAAGAAAGAAATGCAGAAAACAAGAAAAAACGGATATGAAAAGCCGCTAGCTTTATTTTTCCTTCTCAACCATATACCATCACCCAGGAGCAAGCCCGTCCCGCGTGCTCTGATCTATAGTGAGTGAGTCTACGCAAATTTCCCAAGTGAGATTAAATTTAAAATTCTCTTCCTACACTTTACTCCTCCTTCTTGTGTTTTTTTTTTTGTTTTTTGTTTTTTTGTACCTTTGGACATTGACATCAGAACTTTGAGACTTTTGTACTACATTCTTGTGTTGTGCCGTTTTTGTTCCATGGGAAAATGGGTTTAAGTTGTCCCTTTTCCTAAAAATAAAAATAAAAATGAAAGGACGAAAAACAAAGGCAGTGTTTTTTTTCACTTTGTTTTTGTTTTATTCTTAGCTGCTGCTATATGTGTGTTAGGCCTGTTCGTACTTTTATATTTGGCTTGCCAGAGTAATGTAGGCTTTAATCTGCGCGTTTTACGCTTCGACTTTTTGATGTTCTGACATTAAGCGGAGTAGGCCTCTCGTTGACAACACAACAAGAACGGGGAAAAAAGGGTTTCTCTGCCCATCGGGGATTTCACTTCAATTAGGATGAATCCCTAGATACATTGTTGATGGTTATCGGTCGGTAATGTGTGTATGTGTGCATGGGTTTGTGTACGGCAAGAGATGATAAGATGGCCAGCAAAAATAGAGACACAATGGGATTCATTAGAATATCGTACTAGGGGGAGAAAACGTGTTTTGGGAATGTGTGTGGACCCGCTTTTGTGAGAAGTAAATAGCATAATGCTCCCAGGTATTATATTCTCTGCAAACAGGGACAATATTAGAAGATATGTATTGGAAGCATCACCCACATCCTATCCACCCGATATGCTTTTTTTATGGACTTATACTCGTAGAGTAGGTAGTAAAAAGAATGTATTAATCTTTGCAAACATTTTTATAATACCTAATTCTGTTTAATTCTTCGTTAAAAAATCAAGATGAACCGTTTTTATCAAATACGTCCAACTGTTCGTAAAAGTAAATTAAGTGATGCATGAAAAATGTTTGGTAAAGTTTTCAGTTTTCGAGGAGTATGTATAGGTACCCTTTTTAAATTTTTTTCCTCTTAAACTGTGTGATAGATTTACCCTCATTAAATATATGTACATATGTATGTACTTATGTATCCATTTGTACAAGCATGTATACAAATACTTCCAAATCCTACGCGAACATTTTCAAATTCATTACAATTTGAATATGAATTTATTACCCACCCAGGTTTAAGTCCATAATTTATTGGAGGAAGTATATCACAAGTCCATAATTATTAGATGAGTTGGCAATCAATTTTTCCAATCTATGGTCGGTAGTGATCATAATTCAAAATCTCTCCCGAAAATATGGACTACATTTGACAAGAACTTCCTCGTCACCATCCCTTCCAGATCACTATGAAATGAAGATGCATTTTTAGAAGATGGTTCGATTCACTTCTACACTTCTAACCAAGGACAGAGTTAGTGGAGGTGTTTTCTCCGACAGTCTTAATTTAAAGCTCTCCTTCCGACTACCAGATCAGTGTAGTATGTTCCAGGCGGAAATTATGGCGATTATAGAAGTTCTATCTTGGCTTACGAAAAACGCGATATCCTTTAGAAATACCCGCATATTTTCAGACAGCCGAGCAGAAATTCTTTAGTAGCTCTAGATTGTCGATCGAATTTTACGGAGATAATACGATTGCTTTTGAAATCATCTATACGCATTATTAAAAAAGTAGGGTTTGCGCCGTCTAAAGGTCTCCAGTCCCCACTTTCAAAACTCGCTTCTAAACCGCTTTTTTAGACTTCTAGGCACTTTAACTTCCTAGGCAAAGTTACCTAAACAAAATTAATAACCAATGTGCTACATTTGTTTCTACCAAAGAATGTTTCTACGAGCCATGTCCTAAGAATGACCATGTCGCAAGAGATCGCCAGAATATTCGCCGAACGCGTATCCCGAAATCTCCCAAAGACTCCTATGCCGCCAGCATCAAGTGCTGAAGACCAGTGGCAACGCTGCCAACACGCCATCAGAAGTGCTTGAACCATTTAATCTAGGCGATGATAGCCAAAACTTCCGTCCAACTGACCAAAACTAAGTAAGGATAGTAATATCCAAACTTAAGTCCAACAAGGATGCTGGACCCGACGGCTTACCTACCGAGCTGTTCAAAGCAGCTGGAAATGACCTGGTAGAGAGCATACACCAACTCATTTCTAAAATTTGGTCAGATGAGTGAATGCCTGATGAATGGAATCTCAGCACCGTTTGCCCGATCCACAAGAAAGGAGATCCCCTCAATTGAGCCAATTACAGAGGTATCACTCTCCTCAAAATCGCGTGCGAGATTCTATCTGCCATATTGTGTGAACGTCTGAGACTCTTCGTCAAAAACCTGGTTGGGCCCTATCAGTGTGGTTTCAGACCAGGAAAGTCCACAATTGATCAAATCTTCTGACTTCGGCAGATCCTGGAAAAAACCCAATAAGTCCAAATCGATACCCACCTTCTTTTTATCGATTTCAAGGCCGGATATGACAGCATTTATAGAGACGAGTTATACAGAGCCATGTCTAGTTTTGACATCCCTGCCAAACTCGTCAGATTGTGCAGAATGACGATGGAGAATTCTCGCTGCTCCATCAAGGTCGATAACGATCTCACCGAGACCTTTGATGTCAAAAAAGAATTTAGACAAGGTGATGCGCTGTCATGTGATTTTTTTAACATAGTTCTTGAAAGAATTGTGCGAAACTCACAAGCTAACACCGGAGGAACAATCTTTGAAAAGTCTGGGAGAACACAGAGGGCTGTCACCGGTGCATTTACTAGTATTGAAACAGAGGCTGCCAAAATCGGTTTAGCGGTAAAAGAGGGCAAAACCAAGTATATGCTGTCAACCAGAAGGGACACGCAACATCGACGAATTGGACAGAACGTCACAATCGACAGCTATAACTTTGAGGTAGTAAGGGACTTTGTTTAAATTGGTATCAATTCTGACAATAACACCTCGCCAGAAATAAAACGAAGAATAACACTTGCCAATCGCTGTTTTTTGCGCTGAGGAGGCAATTGAGTAGTAAGGCCCTAACCCGAACTCTATATAAGACCTTGATTATCCCAGTCTTCCTTTATGGCGCAGAAGCATGGACTTTATCGAACGCTGATGAAGATATTCTCGGTCGTTTCGAGAGAAAAATTCTTCGTAAAATATTCGGTCCCATTTGCGTTAACGAGTTTTGGAGGAGAAGATTTAACGACGAACGATGAATCTACATATAGAAAAGTCTCCGCAACTGACATGGAAGAAAGACTGTCTTAACTCTTTAAATTTTTTATTGACCCCTAAGCCTGGCGACAACCCTCTTTTAATATTCCAAGGGGACCATATCAAACAACTTTTGGTTTCCATCCCTCTACTATATTAGATACTTTCTGCGAGTCCATTTGTTTTATATCTATTGTACTAATATCTATATCTATCTAATACTAAGAAAAGCCCTGAGCCCAGATTCTCCAGGAAAAAAGTAGAATAAGTAAGTAAAAAAAATAAAAGACTGCGCTGTGTCTTAATGCGTAAAGTAAAATTGTAATAAGAAGCTTCTTCATTCCACGATTGTACAGATCTTTTCTAAAAATCAAAACGTGTCTACTGAAAGGTCAACTTGGGATCTAAATGCAGATGGTGTGGAAAGGATAACTAAATTTTGGAAACCTTAAGACATCTCGGGATCAAACAGTCTCAATAGGAGTTTAATTTCCTAAAACTTTTACATATATTCACCACTTTTTCCATTCACTCGTGGTCCTGATTTAGAGACAAGGAACATTGCCACTTTGACGACTTTAACTTTATTAGGATTTTCGTATAAGGGATCATGATTCTGTACATCTGACTAAACTGGAAAAAAATCTCTACCAGTTTAGGTTTTCTAATATTTTGGATAGAAAAGAGAAGTGTAAACCTAACCACAGCCATTCAATGTGTATCTAAAGTGAGTGATTTTGTTCCATCCAACATTAGTTACTAGTATTGTATGTGATGGCAGAATCCTTTGAACTGGATTATTAAGAGAATATTTGGGAAGAAATATGTTCCGTCAAACTATACCAATTCAAAGTGTATGATGTACATACACATATATACTTACGTACTTTGCGACAGTCATTAAATTCTAAAGGGACTTATAGAAATATTTTTGTGTAATGTATCTAATACAGGATAACAATGCAGATACACATTTTCGTATTATTATACCTCATACATGTAAGTAAGTACAAACTAGAAAAATATAAAAGCAAAAACATATTTCTCACCTTTCTTAGCATATCCTCCAGCGATTCCATATCTAATCCTGCGTAGTTATTATTAAACTGACTGGAACAATTGGACGATGTACTGGTGTAACGTTTCCTTCTGCCTAACGCTGGAGAATTCACCAACGAACTCGGTCCACTGAAGGGTGAATAAATTCCACTACCCCCACCAATAGAGATGCCACCACCGAGACCGTTTAAAAAATTCACTGTTGTCGTTGTTGTCGTCGTCAATGGTGGCGGTGGTGTTGTTGTCCCACCGCCGCCGCCACTGTGATGGTGATGATTATGAACTGTATTCGCTGCAACACCAGCAGCACAAGCCTTCAAATTGGCAACCGTTGGATGCTGATGGATGCCGTTGGCAATTTTCGATGGTGACTGCGTTGCAGATGACGGTGCAACAGCTGCAACCGATGTGACCGAACAGATGGTATTGTTCGGGGAGATTTTCAAGTGTTTCTGCTGCGGATGCTGCAACTGATGATGGTTATGATGATGTACATCAAGTACTACAGCTGATGAATCTATCATAATTGCTGCATCCATATTGACAGCAGTTCTGTCCTTGTCGTTGTTGTAGGTCTTTGGGGTGCTGGTGGTATTGATGAAAGCGACAGAATTTTATACAATAATCTCATAGGGATGTAGTTTACCGAAAACACTTTTTCACTTTCTGATTAAATAATTTTTTTTTATTTTTTTCATTCTTTTCTCCTGGGTTTTGTATTAAAATTTAACTCTCATCCTAAGTGGGTGGGACATTTTTGATCAAAACCACGAATATTTAATTTCATATTTTAAAAGCTTTGGATTTTTTTGTTCCACTCAAAGAAACAAAGAAAAAAAAAAACATATTTAATAAGTAAAACTTATTTCATAATTTGATTAATGGACGAGATGTCGGGAAAGCATTCATCCCTCTTATCGTCGAAAATAAAAATGTTTCATAATCGAATTGGCTTCGATTAATTCACCATCGTCGTCGTATTGTTTATTTTTGCTGTTGCTACTACAGAGAACGAACCCGCTTGGGAGTCTGTGTCTGATACGAGAAATTATGTTAAGTACATAATTGATAAATTGATTCTGATAAAAAAAAAACTGTTCAAGATGGGATTTTTTTTTCTCTCTCTCTCTCGCTCTCTTTAATTTATTATTATGCTTTTCATTTATTGGAATGAGTGGACCTCGTGGCGTAGAGAAGAGAAACAGAATCAGAACATTTTAATTGATTAATTCAAATCTGAAAATGGAATTCATTAGGAACTAAAAGAGGTCATGTGACACCATCATGTGATCACTTTAAAGAAAATATAATTTTTTTTATAGTGCGTTTCAGATTCGATGGATGGCTAGGAACCGATAAACATTCAGTGGTCGAACTCTTGCCAACAACTGATTAAGGAAAAAGCCAATGCTCATCAATAATGCCATTACTTACAAAATTAAGGGGTTTCTGAAGAGCACAGAAATGGATTCTATCAATAGAGCTCATGCACCACAATCCATATTCGATGTCATACACGATGAGGTTGCCTTAAGGCTGGACGTCATTACTCATTTATGTGTGAAAACTGTCAAAGGCTTAATTTCGATACTGACATGGTCCATCAGTAAGAATATACTCGTACGCTTGCACACTAAAGCAATTGGTGTATATTGCTCCAAGCACTATGACAACGTATTTCTGAACACACAAGTTATGCAGAACTACCTATAGTACAGAGGAGGATATTAAAATATGATAAACAAACGTTAGCTAGCTCCTAATTGAGATTAAGAATTAATGGACTCTACTTCATTGCTTTTAATTATGAATTTGATTGGACATTCAGGTCTATAATAATTAAGCAAAATCGAGAGAAATTATATTTTAATATATAGCTTTTCCGGAAAGATTATTATTTCAATTATGTAAAGAAACCAAATCTTTGAATGGATAGGTCTACGATATTCGCTATCAAACTTGAGGACAAATGAGTACTAAGCCAAAGCTAGGATATCCGACACAGGCAGAAAAAATTATCAATCCACATACATACACCATAAAGTCAAGATGATTCTAGAGCTTAACAAAAAAAAAACTAAAGCCCTTACCCGGCAATGTGACAAAAAATTGTCGACTTAACATTCGAGAAACATTTGGGAAACGTTTCTGAAATGGTTTCCCATTGCTTTGTCTATGTCAAGAACTTGGATTCAAGAGGAAATAATATATTTAATTATGTTAAACAAACTAAAACTACATTTTTTTATTTTATTTTATTTTTTTTTTTTTATCCTCTAGAATTTTCCTTAATTTTTAAAAGATCTCTTCGTCGCAGTTTTTTGAGGGTTTTTTTTTTCTTTTTTGATGATAATTACGTCTATTATATTGAGTAAGCAAATGGATAAATAAAAAACATTTCAGAAGCATTTTCTTGTTGCCAAAACAATTGCGTAGCATTTTGAAAAACCATTGGAAAAAGAAAGAAGTATCTGAAATGTTTTTCAAAGTTTCGGGAGACAATAAACTGGCGGCCTTTCTTTCAGCAAAGGTGAAATTATTGATAATCCACGCATGATTTACAAATGGGATTTTTTTTCAAACTTTTCATGACAATTATACTTTTGAATGTTTATCAGAGGCTCGAGATAGGTGGGACTGTGAAAATAACTTTGGTGTGATCTGGATTAAACTTCGAATACCATTGAGAATTGGATTAAGTCGACTCTTTTTAAAATGGGTGAGATCATATTCATAGAACCGAAAGCAAGTGGTTATTCTTCCACAAGTCAGTCATTTTGGGATCACTTTTATTCGACTAGTGTCGAATTTGATATTGACTTATTTTTACTTTTTGCATACAATGACCTGGAATAAAAAAGGTAACGATCAATGTAATGAGTTTAATGCAGAAGCTTGGAAAACTACAACGCAAATGCTTTCGATTACCATCGAGGAGCCCACGCTCCTACAGTGTAGCTAGGGTTGCATATCAAATGCTAGATCATGACATTGTGGACGATAGCAATTTTCATGACATAGGTGGCACTACATCATTCTCTGTAGCTATTTGTAAACCAAAAGAAAAAACTGATGGGAAATATTGAATGAAGCCTTTTAAAAGTAAACAATATTCGATTTAATACCACTCTATATGACCGAAGCCACAATCTTTCAAAAGTCAGTACAACTACGACGATATTTGTTTATGTATGTAAGTAGCAGAACACAGCGAGCTATCACCGATGCATTCGTTAGTATTGAAACGGAGACAACTAAAGTGGGTTCAGTGGTAAATGATAGCAGTACAAAATATATCCTGTCAATAAAAAGGGAGAGGATCTGCTACCAATTCTGGCAATAACACTTCAGTCGAATTAAAACGAAGAATAACTTTTGTCAATCGCTGTTTCTTTGGGGTGAGAAGATAATTGAGTAATAATGCCACATACCAAAGAACTTACTACTTACTTACTTAGTTGACGCTACAGTTTGGGATGAACTTGGCCTAGTTAGCCCGGTCCTAAGCTAACTGTCGCCAGTTGCGCACTATAAGTTTGTTGAGGTTCCCTTCTACTTGTGCGCGCCACCTACGGCAAGGTTCTCCTCTACCAAAGAACTAAGGAGATTCTATATAAGACCTTCCTCCAAGTTCTACTTGGACTTGGAGGAAGAACTCACATTAGTAGAAAAGCACGTAACTGGAGGCAGTTAGATAAAGACCGGGATAATTGGAGACTTGTTGGTTGAGGCCCAGGTTATTTTAAAATAAATCAAAATATGAGATCTGAAGTGGTGCTTGGACTAGTGTAGAACCTAGTACGTATGTAGAACCTAATAACTCGTATCCTAGCTTCATATGAAGGCGAAGTCATATTTTTAAAAACCCTCCTAAATTTGAACTTCTTAATAATAACAAGAATAAGTTGCAAATATTTTTATATTTAAAAGATATAGACATATGTACATTAAATAAATATAAAACAAATACATGACCTCCAAACTACAGCCATGGTGCCATAGAATTTATCTCAAGGTATGTATCTTGATTGTTTTTTTTTTTTTGTTCTTTTGTGTTTATTAATATCTACATAATATCTCACTCGAATCCTATAGCTGAAAGGTACATACAATTTATTCTATAGTAACTTGAAGGAAATAAGTTGTTGAGGTAGCCACAGTGTAGTTCTTTTGTGATTGGTTTTTGAGTGCAAGAATGTATGATACACTCGAATTATAAACTGGAATTCTAGTGGAATACTAAAATGAATACCTAGTCAAACGCCACTCATAGAATAATGAAATCTAGCACAGCTAAGTTTCAAGCCACGACCCCAAATAGCTAAAAATTGCACACATCCAAAAATAGTCGTTTTTTCTCTTAGAAGTGTATATTATGTTTATATATATAGGTAGGTACTTATTGTGCAGGATTGTGATTATTCCGTTCAATTCGGATATCAAAACTTTGCTCTATGTCCTATTGCGGAGACGTTGAGTTGTCATGCTTGCATTATGATATAGGATCGCATGGTCTTGATTCAAACAAAAAACTAAACGATTCTTAAATCTTTTACGGAGTATCTGGATAGTGCATAAATCTGGGACTGGGTCGAGATTTTCTGCCGTCACCCAGAATTATCAGAAAGGTGGTAGTCGCTGTGTAACACAACATTGCGGGATGTAAACTTCAAAAACTTTTTTGAATAACATCCAAAACAGTAATAAGAGATCAATTACGTGAATTGTGTTTGTAAACAAAATTTATTTTCCATCCTTAACCAATTTTACACTTCTTTTGAAGAGAAAATAATTTAAATGTATTTTTTGCATCACAATGGTAAACAATAGATATTTAAGCGACGTGAAGTAATGCTTTTTTCCTACTAAGCATCATTTTTGTATTGTTTATTTTTTTACATTGAAAAGTGTTATAGGAAATATTAATAAAAAAAAATATTATATGTATATACATAGACGAAAAGTAAATTATTAGTAAATTCAATGAGTTTCAAAGTTTCAATACTGATATGTAAAATTCTTTTTATATCAAAGAAACTGCTAATGTTAAATAAAAAATTAAATAAGAACCAAAACTCAGCGAACAAAAAAATCCAAAGATTTGCATTCTTGTAAAAGTTTTCGAAAAAAAATAAATCTCATACACTTTCAAACAGTTACCACATTCATCATGTACCCGGAAGCATTCTTTTAAATCACACAAAAATTTCACTGACACCTGCACTTTAATTTTTCCCTTCTTTTTATTTATTTATTTGTACAACTTTTCTTCGTTCCACAAAACGTTTCCCTATTCCCATGGAATGGGAAGAAGGATATTAATTTATCACACAACCGCGCGGACGTTTTTCTTCCGTTTCTTTCTTTTCAAACTTTCGATTTCGTTGAACAGGATAACAACTCCCATATTAGGGAAACACGGTTCCAAAAACACATTCTTACGCTCTAGAGTAGAGTTTTTAATTTCGTGAAGAAAAAAATTCAATTAGAATCCTTTGAAAGAAACTGATTTTTAAGGACATAAAAGGCGAACACAAATTTGCCACACTTGTGGTGACGAGCGCGCAACGCGAATCAAAGCTCAAGTGCAACTAAACTGGCGCCCTTCAAACACTTCCTTGTTATATCCTTAGCTATACACCGAGTGGGAGAGTAAATCCTTTCCAGAAAATGTACCAAGAAGCGCGCATAACACACAATAGTGAGTACGAGAGCTGAGAGCGCGCCACTTGCAAGTGGAATAAAAAGTGAAAACCTCTCAAAAAAAAAAAAAAAAAAATACACTCCCAGGGAGCGTGGACCAAAAAAAGTCCTTTTTCTCAAATATTTTAGAATATCAGGTGTTTGGCGCGTACTGTAACACAGACAAATGAGGAATGTGTTGGGTACGTTCATATTTCATTCCCCGGATTCTCGTTAAAACCGATGTCTCCTGGAAGGAAGGATACTCTTCCTCCACCACCCCTCCGCCAACATAGTGCATTTTCATTCCAAGCAGTTGAGATATTGAGAACATTCCTTTGCTCTAGGATATGGGAAAAAATTCAAGTTCAACGGTGTGGGGCAAATATTACTGGGAATTTATGAAAATTTCCTTTAGGGTATTTTCCAAGCCCATGCGCATTAGAGTAGACTTCTGTGGAAAGTTTGATGGAGAAACGAAGAGACTACGGTTCCGGGTTTTCCAATTACAAAATGTTCCCACAACACTACATACAATTGAGATAGCAACACAGAGACCCAGAGGGAAGCAGCAGCTGACGGCTACAGTGGTGTTGTGCCATGCCAACCAAAGCAATGAGGATTCCAATAGTTGACAAGGAATTTCCCGAAAAGGACCTTGATATTTTTAAATTTATGAACTTGCCGAGATGCCTTTGGATGTTTCTTTAATTTTATTTTCTCACTGTATTTGTACAATGGGATTGAAGTTTTCTTTTCGATTTCTTCCTTCTTTTCGGAAAGTAAAAAAAAAAGGACATTCGGTTGAATCGTTTTGGGACTGTGTGTGATGTGTTCGTTGTCATATATCAATGACAAAAGTTCACATCTGGTTATCGATTTTCTGATAGAATGTGGATTTTGTGTATTTTACAGGATGATAAAGGACTTTAAAACCGTTCGATAGGGGGGTAGTTTGTGTGTGTGTTAGGTGGCTTTGGACGTAGGGCGTAGAGGGCGTATAGGAATGGAAAGTTCATTATGTGGCATGTGCTTAGCAGAGTTTTAGTTCTCTCCATGGGTTTTTGGGTGGGTTTTTCATTTTGCGTTTGCTTCAAATTGATTCTGGAAATCACTCAGTTTGATATTTCATAACATGAAAGCATTGTCTTGAGTTCGCCTGCAGACTTTTGAAAACATTTCAATTCCGAAAGGCAAAAATGTTTTGTATCTGCTTCATGGTTAGAGAGCTAATAAGTGATTTTTGATTATTGTCCAGACTTTTAGAACTATAATTACTAGTACTTGAATAGAAGTCCAAATAAATCTACAAACTTATACCAGTAGATGTACTCCTCCTTACTACCTATGTATGTATATACCTACATATGCACATGCTTATATACGCCTATGAACATAATATATAGAAGTGTTAGGTTAGGAAAATAGCAACTTTAAAGAATTCCACGAACGAATCGAAACCGCTCGGAGCATTTCTGAAAGTGCGACGAAAGCAAGTAATCAAGTGGCTTCGCATATATTTGCCAAAAAAATAAACAAGTATTCCCGGACCGATAGCAAGAAAAGAAAGGATATCCTTACAGGATCCCTCGATGTAACCATATCATAAGCATAAGACTGGAGACTGCGATCGAAAGGAAAGGAGGCCTCACAAATCGTCAAAATCATGCTACACGACCGAAGCCATCAATAAAGTTTTTTTTTCGAACTCCGTACTATGTATACCGACTTTCTGATGAAGGAAGTGCAAGAAACGTACATCGTAATCAGAGAAACTGCAGCAAGGCATGGAGCTGAGGGTATGGAGCGAGAACCACTTAACCAGTGAGAGTTAAAAAGTTTGCAATAATGACTTGGGTCAATAGGAAACATAAAGAACTGAACTGGTCTTAACAGAGTATGGCTAAATAGACAAATGGATTGATGGCAGTCCAACGAGGACAAAGGTTTAAAAGGTCCCAAGACTACGTTTTCCGTGACAATGATAGAAACAACAAAAAAACACGCTGAGAACTCGTACTGTGTGCAGGAGCTAAGTACGCTAGAAAAGAAGACGATTGGAACAACAATGCCTCGAAATGTGGAGAAGCATAGCCATTAGGCAACATATGCGCTCCTGCAGATCTGGACAGATAAAACTTGTCAAAAGCCTAGTTAGTGTTCCATTCAAGGTTGATTCATCCATATGATATCAGTAGGTACCACTTTAACATTTAGAAGTCGATAAGACAATTGAGCAGACGTTTGCAAAAGTAACATGGAACTTATGATCTTATGTCTACAGTATTACTTTGGTTATTTCAACACAATGCGAAAGTGGCAGCCCTAGAAAGTTAAGGGTTTCAGTAAAGTCTTAAATTGACGAGGAATGCAAAAATATAGAAGAGACTTCCAGAAAAGGGGTAGGTTTAATACTTGTATACGATATAATAAGTGAAACATAATATAGTAATACTTGTTTACGTGAAATACGATATCTAACATGAGAACTGGCATAGCAACATGAGAACTTGCTGACAACAACAAACTTATAATCTCACCGATAGTCAGCTCGGATGAAATAGCTGCCAATATTGTCAAAGTATCCGAAAACTTGGTAATTAAAAGAAGAGGTTATTGTAGAATTTTAAGGAACCCTTGAGTAACATTAAAGTTAAAAGTAAAACCGCCAAACCACACGGCGACGATTGCCAGAGTTGGGCCTTTCCTAGCCTTATTGAGCGCATTTCCTAGTCTTATTTCTTTTAAACTTTTTAAGAGAATAATAAAATGAATTTGAACCAACCGATGCCAAACAAACGTGTAGGATTCCGACGAAATAGAACTTACATCGAAGCAAACTTAAAAAAGGTTTAACGACTGCATACGAAAGGGAAGTAATTCCTGACACTACATAATATCGTGCATCAAAGACACGACCGTACTGAGCATTCCACTTAAATCAAAAAAATATGAACAGTGTGTTATTCTCAAGTTTAGTTTTAGGGCCACTCGTCTTCCTCGGAAAGTGTTATAAAAATACGACTAAAGTCCCGGCAACCATATGTATTGAAAGTACGAATATAGGCTTTTTTGTTCAGAAATATGCTTATGTCACTATGCCCGATAGTTTCGGCACTGATAAGGTTCCAATGATTTGAAAGGAAAGTCGCTGGGCGAGAGTTAGCTTCAAATAACATAAAGGAAGTAAAGTTCTGGAATGTAACACCATCGCCCTCCATGACTTGTGGTGGAGTTTCAACAATAACCCCCGAGGTTAGTCTTCATCAAAGTATCCCATAAACCCTAATCTTCGTTTCTCAGAACTTGGGACTAACGTAATTAGAACCTTTTCACCAAACTACTAGACAACTAGACTGCAAGACTGCTTTTTATTCACTGAATGCTTTTCAACGAACTCAATATTCTTCGACTCAAGAGCAGGAGAATCTTCAACAGGAACTTATTAAATAGGCTACTTCTGAACAGAAAGATCTATAAGAGTTGTATAATACTGTTTAAAACAGAGGTTCGAAAGCCTCCACATATATTTTGACCCGATTTCTGTCAGAGTATCGATAACTTATTACAATCCCTCAGTCTTAATAGACGAACGACACATTTTGTTTGAGAAACTTTTCATGACTCTCTCGGATGTTTGCAAAAGTTTGCGTGAAAAAAACCTTTATTGTTCTCTGGGAATGGAATCTAACCTCCCACTCAGTAATCAGACGCGAATACAACATGGCGTTTCACTGTCACCTTAGGAAAATCGCTGCATATAGAATAGACAGATGTAACAACTGACTTCGAGGTGCCAATACCATATGCTAAGTATCTTATACCTGATAACGAGGTGAATATGATGAACTATTGGTTAAGGCATCAAGCACAAAGCAATACCGCAAGACTTCTGTGGGTAAATCTAGATCGCCAACATTGTAGACAATGGATCCACTTTTGGTCTAAATGTACTTCATAGACGGCTCGGATGTGTTTCTGAAATGACAAGTTGTGATGTAAAAAATAATGTTTTACCAAACTCGAGTTCAGAAAGAGAACGAATATGCACAACGGTCCCTATGGCTAAATAGAATTTCAAGACGCGATTCAGATGTGTATGAAATGAAGGCTTATTGAATGTAGTGTCATGTCTCGTTTTGAACTTCTGCCTTTGCAAAAATCATTGTTTTAAGTCAAAATACAACGCACTACGAAAACTGCCCTAGGTATCTAAGTATTTATAAGAATCGATTTGATTTGATTCTGCCGAAAATTCTCGTACCGATATCGAAATCGATATACCTACACAAAAACTCTATAATTCGCACTAATTCACTGAAAGAGTTTTGGTAGCTCAGACTACATCCATCAGTTCGTTCAGCTATTTGCTAGCCGCATGGGGGTCTTGCACATGTAAACTTTACAGTATTCTGTTAAATGAATTTCAACTTGTTTCACTTCAATTATCGAAACCAGATGCTACAATAGTGGGGTCAAATCTACACGCACACACATGCCAACCAACCCCAACAGAGTAAATTTTAAAAATCACTCTGAATAATTCATCGAGCTCCACACTGACTTGCTGTAACTGCACATGTAAAACTTTGCCTCTACCCATTCCAACTGCCAGCCATTACATCAGAAAACTTGGGCAGACACATATTTTCATTGTTTTCCCTCTGTACAAAGAGGGAAGGACTACATCCCTCAGGTTTCGGTCGTCAACACAATTTTGAAGCAGCACCGGTACGGTAGACATACAGGAATAGTTCCCTCTTCGGGAAAACGTTCAAGAAATCTTCTGTATTCCAAAGGTTCTCGCATCGATGAATAGTGAATTAATGGTGAGCAAAGTTGCAGAGTCAATGAAGAAAGTGAGTGTATTTACACAATTGTGTCGATGTACCTTGCAAGGACACACGCACACACATGCACATACACAATGTGGGGAGCAATGTCTACTTGTACGAGTACGAGTACGAGTACATATCCAGGCGGAGAGTTCTTCGTTCGTTTTGAATTCTCATTCAAAGATCAGTGGGTTAAAATGCAAACACATTTTCTAAGAAATTAGAATGTTATGGGCTGATGATGACGACGACGACGACGACGACGACGATGGTGATGGTGATGGGAATAAGGTGGATATCCTAGAGAGACGACAAAGATGGAAATGTTCTGCCAAAAGGACACGAAAAGGGATGGTTAAACATTTCAATGTTTCAAGTTCTTGATGACGGTCGGAGGCGGGGATGGTTCTGGGTACGGATTCGGAAATACTGATAAAACAAATTAAAAGTAAATATTTTCTGTAATGTCTGGATGGGGGGTTTGATAGTAGGCGGGGTCCATTTAGCAAAGGAAATGGAATAAATTGTTCATAAACGATTTAGACTGCGAGAGGTTTTTATTTCATTTTAAGCCATTTCAAACCGCAGGCGAAATAACAGAGATAACTTCGAAAGTATAGGATGGTAATTCTATAAATTCGCTAAAGTTTTTAAAAAAAAAAAAAAAAAACTTTAAAACGCATTAGAATAGTGTTGGTTAAACAGACGTTAGAAAACTCATGTCTTATTCGGGTTCTAGGATTTAACATTGAATGAAAATCAGTTCTAAGCTGCAGTAAACGGCCAGATTTAGCGATTATGTGTGAATCTATAACGGCCGGAAATTCAAAGGCACTGAAGAATAAACCGGTTTTTTGTTTAATTTATATTTATGATTAATGATATCGAACACTTCACTCTGTATTATATCAGCTTAAATAAAGAAAATGGTTCCAATGGTTACAAAAACACTCAGAACTGAATACAAAACACATTTTGTTAATTTGAGCAACTGATAGTTAGGAAAATAACAATGATAGAAAACCCAGACTTTGTAAAAAGACTAATAGCGTATAGGTATCATTCATGAATATTGTAAAGAGCAAACGACCCAGATGACTACCTTGAGGCAATTCAATGGTTTTTAGTCCTAGTGCTGCATTAGGGCATTCCTGTCCCACGAGGGTTTGAGTGACTACATCGCAAACAAATGGTTTCTGGACATAATTTTTATAGTTTGTAGTTTTAATCATTTAAATTAACTCAACAACAATTTAACGTTTCGATACTCTTCGTCATACTTTATCGTAAATTCTTATAAAGTTATTTTTAACGAAAAAAGCTAGCAGAAATTAGACAATAGGATAGGTTTATTTGCTATCTGCCTACGATAGACACTTGGGCATCTCTTTTGATAAAGAATAGCACAAGGAATTAATTTATTAATTGCAAAAGCAAGTATTTAGGGATTCAGCCTATGTATGTATATAATAGATTAATTATTTCGAAGAACACGGTATGTACTAACATTCAAGTTCAAAGAAATGATGATTGGTATACTGCAGGGTAGTATAGTAGTACCTGCTTTAGTAAGAAAAAAAAACATATGGACAGACAGACAGATTAGCGAACTCAGTTTTTTAGATCTCTCGATCGTAATGCCAAGTGTCAATTAAATCTCTAAACCAATGGCTGATGCGACGTACTTCCATCTTGAAGAAACAATGCAAACACCTCAACAAATCCTAACCTACAGCTTCATGAGAGACAGATTTCCTTAAGAGATTCCCTTCGGAGAGTCATTCCAGTTTTTTTTTTTCGTAAAGTTTCCAGGGCAAGAGAATGTAGATTTAAGGCTATAGTGTTGGGTTAACTTTACGAAATGAATGATATATGTACATAGTTTTAGGACAACATCAATAGCTTTAGCTTAGAGTTAATGAAAAATAATTCCAGAGTTACTCTCCTTAGAATAATACAAAAACAAGTTAACAGCTCAGGTAGGCAATAGCTAATATAATCCGGTCTCTAGACGAATCCTATTTAAATTAAGCCAAACGGTTTAAACAATTCAATATCCAACAAGAAATGGAAGAGCCAAATTGAACAAAACAAATTCTGCACGTAAGGTCAGTCAGAGGTGCTACTTACATGGAACTAGAGCAGTTGCAACTTGGGTAAGAATATGAATTTTCCGGAAAAGCTGAATGAGCTTTATAGAAGTATAGAATACTAGTTGAAACCTTGCCAACCTTGCTGGGTTTCGACCAAATAGGGTCAGCAAACAGTTGCAGCTAAACAAGGGAAATATAGAAATACAAATTCCCAGCACGGAGAGATGTTAGCAAGCTATAGAATGTCGAGTACGCAAAATTGAGTCATGACAAAGCGAACTTGGTATTGGGAAACTTTACATACATACTTACATACCTCAATGCGTAAACGTATCTTCCAAAATAAAGTCGATAACATCACATCAACCGGATCTCAGTGAAATAAAAGAAGCTCTTTGAAATGATGCACTGCCTATCTTAGGTAGGCTTGGTAGAGTACGTTCACAAAATACTAAAAAAAAGTATATTCCAACGAAAAGATTCCAGACGCATGGCATCAAAAAAATCCTTGCATGCAAGTTTAATCAGTTCTGCAAGGAAACTCCACAATAAGCACATTACGCCAGAACAAAAACGAAGAATTTCAAATGAACACACTCTCCCTCACTCTTACTCTCCATCAATTTATCAATTTTAAGACAAGTCGCATTAAGCTACAAATGTCTAGTTATAACCGCCTTGTCATGCTCGTCGTTCTTGCAGGATGATACTGAAAATATTTTCAATGACATCTTTGGCGTCAATAAAGGCTTTATCCAAAATGAAATGCAGCCTCACAATTTATTTAGCTATATTCTCCAGGGAGTAATGCGAATCTCAAGGGGGCACCAGATCAGCTATTCTAACTCACCTGTGAATGTTAGTCAGCCATCAATATGGCACATCAAACGCAATTGAGCTGTGCACTTTAAACAAGTTCGGTCAAGTCTGGCATAGGGCTACGCTAAGCAAGTCAACTTCTTATTTGATACCATATAAAATTTGCCAATAGATCGATTTGCTACAAAACAGATCGACTTAAGATGTGATGTATATTCCGATACCTTTAATATGTATTAATACTGGCATACCACAGGGTTCTATTGTTCTATTAGTTCTTTTCCCCTTATTAAATGATCTACTGAGATCATTATATAATAAGACTTTTAGCTTTGTCGACGACAGTACTCTAATAACATCATGCTCGAATGTGATTCAGAAAATATTTCAAAGGAGGAAAGCGACACTTCCACCTTTTTCAGAAAAATGTAATAAAGTCGATCATGCATCTCCTTGTCGTCGTACCTATTCGGAACAAAGGGGTATTCAACGTCATGGCAGCTCATTCTCTTCAATAGATCAGATGTAAGACCGGCACTTGAGTATACTCACTTTGGAGCTTGGACAGAAAACATTGTTAAAATCTATTTGGCAACTAATCCAATACTTACTATCCAATCTCTAAACGGTGGCACTTGCACTAATTCGAGGCTTGACGGATACTACTACTGGAGATGATGGAAATATCTGAACGGAATAATCACTAGAAATATAATGTTTGGCTGACCCACCGTACAACCTGTCATGACGGATCACCTACGTAATAAACTGGCAACACCCCCAAGTCAGTCCCAAAAATAATAACAAGCCATCTTGGTTTGCTATCCCAGAAGAAGATTATAAAAGAAGTATGTAGCAATGCTATCAACAAATCGCCCAAGAAGTCGGATAGAAAGTCACAACAGACAGTAACAACTTTGACATAGTCAGAGAGCTTGTCTGCCAAGGCTGCTCCAGCCAACCACCATTTCTGCAGCCAAAGACGGCAGTAGTATATAAAACGCTCTAATTGCGGTCATTTTAATCATTCCAGTCCTGTTCTATGGCACAGAAGCACGTACGTTATCTAAAGTGGGATAGATAACGAAGAGAAATCAAATTTAGGGACTCAGATAAAACTCTAGGCTGGACGACACCTGTGATAGTGTGAAGATTCTTTAAACCGAACTATATGTACACCCTCCTACAGGTTACGAGTATGCATTTCTTTTCAATTTTACTGCACATGAAACCAAAATCTTTCCTAAAAATACCCGCACAGAACCAAATTACCTCCAATGAAGTCTCAGTCACTAGCTCCACCAAGTTAATTAAGCTCTAAAAAAATTCTATATTTATTCCGATTCACCCTTTCAAAGGTCTCCATATCAACGGCAGCAATTTTCATAAAATCTCTGGAAAAAAAAATTGAAGAAAGCACCCTTTCAGAAGGCAAAGGTACTCCCTTTCGCATGCCATGTTACGTCTTTCAAAAAACCGTTTTGATGTTCTAAAATTTCGCTTTTGAAACTCTAACGAGTAGCAAACTTAACAACATGGTATAGATTCGTTCTTTTTAGGTCACATGCATCATAGTAGTCAGCATTACCACCCTCATCGACTGTGGTCGCTCTGAAATGTGTTATGGAACTTCCCTCAAACAGCCGAATCCACCCTTTTCATGTACAGGATGTTTCAGCTTCACTCAAGTTGTATGCGAAGACCACAATGAGAGAAGGAAAATTGTTCTTGCGGTTGACCGGATTCTGTCCGAGTTTTTAACTGACATTGAATTTCCCTTCTCGATAAATCTGAAAGCAGCCGGAAATCAATGAAGCGCTATGGTACTGCGTACATTTGGATTTAATGAGTCCAAGAGCTTTACAGCAGGCAACGGGTTTAATATTAATGAAACACGAGACCATGTAGGGAATAATATCGAGATTTTAAATTGACAGGGGATGATGAAGGTTTAACATGTTTACAGACATTCGACTTCAAGGTGATGATGTGTGACTTCGTTGATTTGCTATTATATTTTCGAAAGTTTTAATGAGGAAGGGGGTTCAATCTGATTTCTGTCAAACTCGTTACTGAGAATTTATAGAATTCCTCTTCAATTAGCAATACTCCGATATATACTTAAAGAACTATATGACGACTATGAAGTAGTGCTACGACAAATAGACTTCACTAGTGAAATAGTATTTTAATGTCAAATTTTTCTTACCACACTGAAAAATGTTAAAATTTCATCCAGAGAGAGCAGATTTTCAATAACCCCTCACTAATCTTTGAACTAATAAATTCGCATAATTCAAAGAATCCTTGACATTCTTTGAATAGAACGAGAAATCCACTTGAGCAACAAGACTCTGTGTAATTCAAGCACAAAAGTCATTAGCTTCGTGCTAAAGTCGCGTCCTCTCCTCCACACTCTACCCCGTCATCAGATACCTCTCCACAACCCAGCCAACATCCACTCCGAAAGGGTTGTCATGAATAATTAAAATTTAATGCACTGCAGGGGTTAAACACATATTACACTCGTACACCCTGCTGAACTCAACTCCAGAAGAGCCTCCACCCACTCACTCCGATATATGCAAACTGCGGACATCATACATGGAAATATGCTCTTCTAATGAAATCATCTCAGCCATTTCCTCCTCCGTGTGTTGGCACGGTTCTGCTCTTCGGCTAATGGGCGGTGTGTACATGTAATGGGCGAAAGTATATCAAAGAAACGAGGATGACATCCGAATAAGGGCGACATGGCGAAAGGGTTTTCTGTTTTTTTTTTTTGGCTTCGTATTCGGGATGTCTTCTCTTGACGTAATTAATTTATGAGCTATATGTCGAATATTCTTAATTATTTCGGATTTCTTCTTGAATTCCAGCGACGAACGGTGGCTGTAATTTTCAAAGTTCCCAAGTATTACGTACTAAGCATATGAAATGCGTTCGTAATTTGATTTGATTAATTCTTACAGGCAACGTCGTCGCTGCAATGCGATAGAAATAGTGCCCTGATACCTATAATGAGGTTACGCACATTGGTAAGGCAGAACTAGTGGCACTTTGACACATGAACCCCACATTTTGACACATAAATTGCATGTGTGCTTGTCATACGCAAAAAGGGATTCAGTGTGGTGTTGTATGGTTTGGGAAAATTGAATGAGCTCTAAGTTGATTTAACGTGCTACCGACTTCCGACATGTACAGAGACGCTTACATTCATAGAAAAAGAAACGTTTTACATTTACATGAAAACTTTGGTTTTATTAGTGTTCCACCTAATCTGAGGCCAATATTACAAATGGCTCCACAATATGTGCACCAGTGTTTCGTGGCAGGTGATCCCGCCAAACATAGTACAACTCCATAGATTCTACCGGAAAAGGGAACATCTATACATGAAACGATTATGGACTTAATCTGATGATATTAAAGGGACCAACGTTAAGTAGCAAAATCGTGAAGTTAATATCATCTCACTAGACAGAACTGATCAAAGCTGAATCGCAAGAGATGAAAAGCAATGCCTTTCACTGAAAATAATGGACACCAACTCAATGTCGGTAGGTGTCGTTATTTCCAGAACATTATCTCATTAGCAGGTTCGTAAAGAGTTAAGACACCCATGTTATGGTGTAGTGAAAATGTGTTCGTTTATTGAGTGGTAGGTTGTTTCTCAAAGTTCCAATCATAACCACTAAATTTGTCAGGTAACAAATTTGAATGAAGCCTCAGCTTCACCTAGAGTACTTATCTTATGAACAAATTCACTGCAAAGTTTCCGTAACTAGATCAGACACCACCCTAGGGAAGTGAAACCTAATACAAATGCGTTTCAAACCACTCTAAGACTAGCTCTTCCCACAAGCCCAACATTTCAGATGATTTGGAAAACATGAGACTTAGTTAATATATGTATATAAAATATTATAATGGACACTTGCAAAATGATATAAACTATAATAGTATGTTATATATGTTCATGTAAAAGCATGTTCATATTGTAGACTTACTTGAATTTTAAATAGCGTTTTGAAAGACTCACCTGAAAGAAAATAATAAAATGGTAATATATAGTAAGAAAAATATAAGAGATTAGTAAATTTTAGGATTTGTGTTAGCATTTTTACATGTACATATGTATGTACCTAGGGCAAGTATTTCGATATTGTATATACAATGCCTAGCTTCTCACAACCATTCGTGTTGTGCGTGTTATATTCTTTATACGAATGGAAGGAACCTACTGTTTAATGTCGTATTCGAAGTGCATTTTTTACTTTTTATTTTTTGAGAAGCTTTTTTATGACAATTATACTCTAAACTCTGTAACATGTCCTCATATACCTTCCTTTCCTTTCCTTAATATGAAAAGAGGGTCCTCCAGTGCTGTCTGTATGCATCCTAAATTACTCTCTAACCGACTGAAAAGATTTGCTTCAAACCTCTTACCTGGAATTTATATGGGCGCACTTATGGTGAAATCGGAATTTTCATTCTAACCTCAAAATAAAGGGTACTTAATACTTATGCCAATTTTAATAAAAATCAATTTTCTAAAAAACTGAAATGAAAAAAAAAATCTCGAATGACAAAAATTTAGAATTAATATTAATTTTTGAGACAATGGTAACAATTCGGGCGCTCCATCTCTGCGATGCGACATAATTTTACAATTGAATTGTGGACATACATTCAGACATATGTATGTCCCACCCCATCGGAACAAAAGCCCAGAATTATTTTCTCGAAGATGGGACATAAGTCCACAATTTTTTCGAAAATAATCAAGCAAAATTACCTCAACGCTCCTTCCAGATCGTCGTAGGAATTATAGGTACGCAGGTGCCCATGTATATTGGTTAGGTGGGACATAAGGCCACACCTATTGCTATGCTTTGTTTTTATGAAAATATGTTAACCTTTTATTATCTTCAATCAAAAATTACAGAATTTACATTTCAGAGCCGTTTTTATTATTTTCACACTTAAATGGAGAGGTCTGAAAAATCACGAAAGAAATTTCGGTTCGAGATGTAGTTATTCGAGATTTTTGTACTTTCTAGATTTTGTCGTCCCATTCGAGATTTTTGCATTCAAGACTCATAATAAAAGTGATTTTCGAGATTTTTTTTATTCTATGTAGATTTAATGTGTTCTGTCTAACGCCGTGATACCTAAAAATACATTAAATGATATTTTTAAAAATTGGTTATTTTTCGTCTATTTCGAATATATAATGAACGTCACATCCACTTTTGAAACAGTCAGCTCTTTTAAAAATTGTTCACATGAAATTGAAAAGTTTGTTACAACAGTATTTATACGCCTTGAAATGCTCTATAAGTTACGCTCAGAAAAAGTGGGGCCGTTAAAGAAATTTTAGGTGTTGTGTGGGTATTGAATTTCGAACCCCTTTCGAGTGCAACACCCCCGCTTTACTAGGCCTCTGTATAGGAAAAGTAAATCTTAAATCTCAATACTGCAAGTCGGGCACTTTAATTTTTACACATATGTATGTAGGTACGTACATACAACAAGTAGTACTTAAATTAAGAAGAACATTTGGAGTTTTTAGGTTGGTTTCAAAACTGGTGGTAAATCCACAGCCATAATATTGTTGTTCAAGTATTTCATTTTAGGATTTGAACGATATTTTGGGTATTCGATGCCCAAATATAAGAATAAAACGAATAAATATAAATTTCTCCAATCTAATAGAATGGACTTAATCAGAGTCAAGACACATCATGGATTTACGAGAAGTTTTAGAGGTAAGTTTTCGGAGATAATTTTTACTTGCTTCTATATGCATAACGTAGGGTAAGTATTCGATTTGTGCGGATTTTCAATCTCGAGATTTGGATAAATTTGGATATTACCATTATAGAGAAGTTGGAAAAAGTAGGTCTGGCAATGCCTGTCTGTCTGTGCACGAGGATACAGACTGAATAGGTTTACGGATTCGGATTCAAACTTCATATCTAGGGTCTTTGGCATATTATGAATTCCTACTACTCAGCGCTCAGCGCACCCATTGCGTTGACATCGAGGAGGGTTTTTTGCAATACACCATCGAAGTTTACTCATAAACCCTACTCGATTTCTGTGCTGAGCTCTAGGAGGGTTTCTGTTGCTTAATTATTCGTTTTCATTTAGAAACACTCCTTTATGTCAACACAAAACGAAGCGGATGGGGTTGTATATGTATGTACATTACATTGGATATATGTACAAATGTATATGTACATCCGGCAAATATAAGCTTACATATCCAAAACCAAAACTATTTTGGAGTATTATTCATTTTGTTGAAATCATGGATTTAAATCAAAAAATCATATTGTCAAATTGCACAATAGGTTTTACTGGACTACACGCTCTGATCACCTGCATCTGAAGCCGAAAGAGGTCCGTTGTATGAGTCGGAGAGATGTCTATAGTTTTTGTTTTTTAGCGCCACTCAAATACTGGTTAATTCTAATCAAATATTAAAACTTTGGCTATATTTTAATTCTTCGTTTGAAAAATTTGGAAGCACGCTGGGTGTACTGGGATTTAGTACGGTTTCATGATACACAGTTTAACCAAACACATTGGAAACCCTACGCGTTTTTTTCGCTGATCTCGAGGAGGGCTTACAAATGTTAAAGTATAAATACACTGCTTAAACCCTCCTCGATGTCAATGCAATGTGTGGCCTGAGTCAAAGCAGAAATTTAAAATTCGCGTGTCTGTGGGATGATCCCAAGAGGAGTAATTGGATTTCACTAAGAATGGATTTTCTCGAAAACGGCTTAAACGATTTTGATAAAATTTCATGGCATACTAAGTTTTGCATAAAAATAGGTACAACGGCGATTTCAAAAATTGGCTATATCTCTGTTTCAGCAATTGGACTTAAAATATACATATATGAGGAACATAAGGTATAGGCATAGATACGACTACTTTTTAAAACTCCAATATTTTCATATTCCGACCAGAATTTGAAGAAAAAATGTTAGAACACAATTCATACTCTGTCTAATTCTCTTTAATTCACTTATACATAATATAGGTCCCCGTATAGGTGATGGCGTTTTTAAAAATAAAAATGTTTTTAATGAAACTTCAGAGATACCATCCGTTAAAAGTTATCGTGGTAGTGCCCTTAAAAATGCGAAGTACCGTGACACTCTGAACTAAGCCTCATGTAGAAGAGAATGGTAAGCTTTTCATACCCATCATTTATGCCGATTGACTTTAACTATTTTTCTTGAACTTCAGTAGTATACTACAGTCACAAAAAATATTTATCAATACTGCGTATACTTAATTGATAGCCACAATCGTAGAGTTTCAAAAACCACTTATATTTTAAAATTGTTTTTACGCTAATGAATGGAATTGTAAAGCACGAAAGTCGAAAACATTAATATGGTATAATAAAAACTACGAAAAAACATCATTTGATTAAGTACTGTATTTGTTTTCAGTTCTTTTTAGACGCAAGCCATACAAATTTATGGTAATTAGAATTAGACGATCATCTGTTATTGATAAAATATACATACATATTATTGTAAATGGTATTGCGACAAACATTTTGTATTAAGATGGGGAATGATTTATCATGCCCTGTGTTACTATGGAAAAAGCCACTACATATGTGTATTAAAAAGTCTACAAAAAAAGTTCCTAAATAGAAACGGCACAAATAAACTCTGACATTGGTTTACCCAATACCTGAAATGAACCGCACGTCAGTCTTAATTGGATAGATGATGTCACGTTAACTGCTTTGTATTTTGAAGTTATAAAGCAAGCAGGTTACACCTTCTTCTGGAATTGTACATAGGTCTCTATAGAAAATATAGTCTACTCTCTTCAGAAATAGTACGATCAACAGATTACTTTTACCCAGTTACAGTAAGAAAATAAAAATTATTAATGAAATGATTATTTATTTTATTCCATATCCAATGACGGTCTCAAAAATTAATTTACTTGGGTAAACCAGACTCGATTAAACAGCTAAATAGGTCAGCAGGTTTCCCATTAAACGACATACTTACATATGTATATGTACTAAATCAAACTGCCGGTCGGTGGTTCAATAGCCCATGTTCGTTTACCAATTGTTTACTTGCACCTATAATATTTATGTTTCTTGAAAAATTCAAAACGCCATATTTCAATTAAACTTGAAATTACTATGATGGAGAAGTTCCAACGTTACGTTTGTACATTACAAACGTATTATTTGTCAACACAGCTCGTACGTTTCAGAGACCAAATAAATTAATTGGTTGTACTCCCTGAGTGCCCCGATGATCTGAATAAATAAGATTACCTCTAAAAATATTGTATTCCACGAAGTTTAAGTTGTTTATTCGATTCTGCCTGGAACGGTCCATTTGAAAAGTTCCAAAAAGTAATTACGACTACTTCACGGACCACGGATAGCAAGGTATGGTGGTTACTAGCCAGTACCTGACACTATGATACTGAAAGGTTTACTTTTAGTGCAATTATTGCTCGCAATATGTTCGCTTTCAGTTGGGACTTCAAACTTGACCTAAATAAATGTACTGGCGAAATTAATCACCTGATGTCCGCTTAGCCTAGCAATGTAATGTTAAAACACTAGTCAATAAAATTTTCAGGTCTAGACGTTAAAATACTGAATCTTACCAAATGCGACTAAGAAATGATCCGCCTTTCTTAGATTTTCACTATTTCACAGAAAGACACAATTTGTTTGTACATATGAACCCATGGTGAAAGGTCTATGAATTTGCAGTAAAGCATGGAAGGTATTGCTTTGAAATTTATCCAACGAAACTGTTACTGTCCTCATGGCGAAAATATTTTTGCGATGTTAGAAAAAAAGGGCTAACGCCCCTTATTTGCAATGGTGTTTCTCGAATATTCGTGAAGTTAGCTGCCATGGTATACGCTTCAAAAACGATTTCGATTCTCAGGTATGACGCCCATTTCGGCTTCGTTAATAACCAAAATGGTCGTATTTGGCCAATTTAGCAACCCGAAACCATTCACAAAGTGCCAATATATCCAAAAAAATATACTTTTTGGTACGGATTTCATGCTGAAGGGGTCATTAACCCACATTCACAGTCCATGAAAATCGCTACCGGATCATGTTGACTAACTATTCTAGGGATAAATTTGAGGAGGATGACTTTGAACAGATGTGGTTTTAACTAAATGGCGCCATACTCCACACAGATGATGAATCAAACTTATTGAAGTCGAAGTTCGTAGACTGTGTTATTTCCAGATATACCCAAGTCAATTGGGCGCTTTATCCGTGTGATTTGACGCCTCTTTGAGGTTATGCCAAGCTAGAGAGTTTGGACGACCTCAGGATTAACATCGAACACCAAATCTCCGGCATATCATCCGATAGCAACAAAGTCATGTTTTCATTAGATTCAGTACATGTACTCGTCGAGACGTTTTCATGAAGGATATTTGAATGATGTTGTGTTCCATAGTTAATCGCATCGATTGTTTTTGATATCTCAAACACAGGTTGTGTAATTAAAAAAAACCAAGCAAAATGGAACACTTTTAACGAAAAACTTTTCACTAAGTATTGTTTAAAGCCAGGAAATTGAAAAAAAAAAACAACCAAATGTGACAGTTGAATATCAGTGCACGAACCGCTAAAACCATTTATTATATTTTAAAAGGGGTTTCCCGCAACTTAAACGAAGCGGACATTTATTTGATTTGTCTACCCCATCAAAACGGTAACAAATGATCTGTGATGACCACCCACCCGATAATAACTACTAATTACAGTAAATTCACTACTTAGCCCTTTTTTTAATCACACTGTTAAACAAAGCATTCATGAATCAATAGCAACTACTATATCAGTCATCAAATTAATCAGCCATTATTCTACCTAACCACAAACGAAAAAAAAAAAAAACAACAGGAACTGAACCAACATGCAAACGCGAATCGCATTGGGATTTAATTCGTCCCCTTTCGCCTCATCACAAATACATATATTAATTATTGGACATAACCGGCCGCCTCCACCCACCCCCTTAGCTGTGTCATCATGATAACTTATTTCAGGCGAAACGCTTCAATTAACTAATCAACAGTCATTAATTAATGATTGCGCCATATTCGATGTTTTCGAGTCGTGTTCTGCGTACGGATACACAGACACGACATTTATTGACGAAGACAATTTGTCCAAAGAGATTACAGGGACATTGTCTCAGGGAAGCAGTAAATTAAGAATTTTCAACTTAAACGAATTAGTTATGTTTAATTTAATGCAATTAACTTTCGAACGAAAGGAGGAATGTGCGTGATTTAGTCAGAAGAGGAAGTTTCAAGGTTACACAACTCAAAAAGAAAGTGGCTGTTACTCCAGCTTGAGAAGAAACAAATTCACACGATATTCGTTATCCATTCGAAAAGAGAACTTTTCACTTAGCGGAACCAAATATTTTGTGTCTATCATTATAAAGGGTGTTTTTGACTGTCTTACTTTCTTCTTTGGGACAAACCGTCAAATGTGACCCAAAACATTGTTTACATCTAGAGTTTACACTCGTAGAGACAAATAGTTTATTTCATAGAATATTCTCGTGAAAGGCATGTAACAGACGTATGTCTTCAATACTACAGATACTATACTATACTACACTATGGCCGTGAATTTGCGCTGCTACTTATGAGTTCTGTTGTACTAGACCAATCGATTTAACCAGAAGTTGTATTTAGGTCCTCGATAAACATCAGTTTAACTTTAGATTCCAATATCTTAACTTACAGTAGACTGACCCATTTCCATCCCAGATAACGTAATCGTTTCCTTACGCTCACTTGACATAGGTACACAAAGAATGTGTACTGTCATCTCTTTTTGCGACCAGTATCTGACAATTTTATTTTGTAAAGATGCTATCTAAGTGGACAAAGTCCTGTCAGGTAGACCGTTAAGTATCTTAATTCGCCTTTGTTGAGATCGAGTAAAATTTGATTGGTTGGGGTTGATGAACTTTTTCGTTTGCCGTAAACCCTGGCCCTTAAGGTTGGCCCCATAGGTAACGTATCGGTCAATCTCCCATTGTATGGACACTGCTGGGTTGTAGGCCAAAAGAGGACCTTAAAGATACAAATTCCTTTAGTTCTGCTCCTCAAACATTCTCGTGTACATAGTTTAGCAGCATGCTTAAACTGGGACCATGTACCCTGGCACATCTTTAAGAATTTGGTATGTTATATGACTTGTGTTGCTAAGGGCAAAGGTACAAATTTTCTCTAATCACAACATCCTTTAAAGGCATGCGAATGGGACTGAAGTTTTAATTATGTAGAACAAATGGCCATCCCAATCGCTAAGGAGACAACACCCAGTCAACTCTAGAAACATTCACTTGAGCTACCTATTGAAACGGGATTTGATCATTGTTTTCAAATTTGGAGTTCGGACGCAAAACGTTGTCTACCTCTAGAGCTATAGAGACAAATAGAAGACCCTGTGATTATTCCAGTTAGGATATGGATAGAGGATCGATTTAGTGTCGGAAAGCGCTTTGTTTTCTTTTTGTCCAATTTCGGCCATAACGTACGAGAGGTGGCACAGTCCCTAGATAACCAGGATGAGTTGGCCTCTTTCTCTATTATTGATGAGTCCGCTTCACTGAATTTCATTTCCGAGCCCGTTCTTGCCAAAGTATCCGCCTTTGCGTTACATTCTATATTGCTATGTCTGCGAACCCAGCAGAGTTTAACGCAATGGTTCCGAATAGTGACCAGTGCGTCAGGAAATGTCCTAACTGCCTGCGATTTTATTGTATTAGATTGAATTGATTTTAGGGCTGCTTGATTGTGAACGAAGATATTTATATCCTAAGGAGGAAGGTGACTTCTCCGCATCTTGCAGATGTATTTATTGCTAGGATTTCATATTGGAATATACTACACGCTTCAGGTAATCTTAAAGATTTCTGCTTTTGCAGTGCCTCCGAGTAAAAACTTGCTCCTGTACCTATCTCCATTTCTGAGCCATCTGTGTGGTTTCTGACCCCCAATGTTTACAATCTCCAACTATTTCAAAGCATCTGGAAGAATCTCGGGGTACAGTATGTGATTTATAAGTTCTGCATTCCTGAGAGAATATCAAAGATCAAAAGATGTTAACCAACTCTTGAATATGAACTAATATATATAGGCTCAACATTTCAAGCTACAAGCGAAATACAAACATCTATCCTTTCCTGTAGAGATTAGGCTTGGTGTGTATAAAGAAATTTTAAGGAAACAATCATATGATATATGAAACAACCTGAAGGCTTTTATTTTCTCTTTGAATGTTCATTCACAGATCCTATTTCATTTCCAGATTTTGTCTCTCTGTCACAATAAAAGATAACTTCTTCGAAAAATCTCCTTCTGTTGTGAAATTTTCCCAAAAACTTATCCGCCCCAAAATATCCGACAACAACTGTCCTGTTTGGAGTTCCACAGGAGAAGACAACCCTTTTCGTTATTTTTTTGTTATTGTATCCATTGTTCCTCTCTTGGGTGTCCCATTAATTTTACCAACCTTCTGGCTACAATTCATTCCACCTCAATTAAGGAAAAGGAAAATTAATTTTCACCTTCGGGCTGTTCATAGCATTAGAATTATGGCACAGCAGGGCGGACACCTCCAGCTCAACCTGCCAACTCACACACACACATGCATACAACAACTGTCGTCTGCATATTATTTTGGCCAGAAAGCAAAATTCTTTGACCAAAACACACTCCTTCTTCACCTCATATCATATGCATGCATAAAATTCCTCGTACTTTGCAAAACGAAATCAATATAACGAAATTGAAAACGTTCCAACAGGAACTTCCCATGTCCTCGGTGGTGTGTCGGAGCCGCCTTTCGGCCCCCGGAAAATTGCTAACAACTGCAATAAAAATAATTTACGATACTCGAAAGTACATGCAATCGCATGAATTGTACTGACTTCCATTCTTGGCGGCCAGCATAGTGGTGCTGGTGGCACGACAATCTGGACACAACAACAACAGGATGTTTGTCGGTGGGTTATTGTCGTCGTTGCCGTCGTCAGCCACATGTGCATGCGGCCCAGGACGACACACAAATGGTTTCATATTGTTATGCTTAAAAATTTGATTGCATGCAATTCGTTTATAGACCTGTGACTGACGGAGTTAGCGAGAACGGGACAGGGATGTCCCTTGTTGATGATATTTTGGAGTTTTAGGGTCATTGTGGCATGGTGGACTTTGTGCTATTCTATTTGTCTAGGGGTCGTTTCATTATTTTAAAGTTTTTTGTTTTTGTTTTTTTTTCTATTTCTCTCTCTAAACCTGAATGGAAGATGGGAGGTTTATTGCATTAGATATCAGAGGGTTATAACAGTTTCTGTTATTGACGCAGGTGGCTGCGATGAGCGGATACAGTAAAAGGATACGCAGAGCAGTTAAAATTTTCAAATGGCGATGAGAGGAGTATATAATCTCCGAGTATAGTTTTATGCTCGAGTTTTATTACAAAAGTTCTGCCATTCACCACCTGTTTATGCCGCACAATTTGGATGTAGGTAGGTACTTTTGTTTATTGAAGAGTTGAAGTTTCAAACTAATTGGTCACAAACTCGATGAAGAGGTATTTAATTTCAAGTTATAAAGCAAATATCATGTTGATCAAATATACATATACAAACATATGTACATATGTACATACATATATAAGTATTCAAAACAATGCCAAGTCTAAGGTAGGTGGTCTAGATGTCCAACATCCCGCTATCAGGCAGAATGGACCATTCAACATAGACGATGTTACCCAAAATTTCAAAACTAAGTGAGAATGAAAATATCCAAGCTCAACTCTAACAAGCCTGCTGGTCTTGACTACTTCCCAGCCGAACTATTCAAGGAAGTTGAAAACGAGTTAGTAGGAAGGATGCACCAACTCATTTTTACTTGCACCTATACCTATAGGGCGTATAACGGTAATTTTAGAAATTGACTGTTTCTCAGCTATTTCTTCAGTGATTGGGCTTAAAATTAATATCTGAGGTTGGTATAATCAATGCAAAGATATGACGTACCAAAATGTTATAACTGCCACGCCCACTTTTCAAAAACTTTACTTTTTAAAAAAATTAAATAGAAATCAAAAAATTTGTTAAAACAAAATTAATAGGCCTTGAAGTTCTCTATAATTCACCTGAACACTATATACGGGCACGCCCCCTTTTTGAGAGCATTTTTACAAAAAGAACAATTTTGTTCAATATCGAAGATACGTAGCATCAGTTCAATATTATCAATTCCATCGAAAATGCAAAATGAAACGCCCACTTTATTAGGCTTCATGTGTAAGAAAAACAAGACTTGAATTACAGTTCTTATAAGATTGTAAACTTATTGCAATAAGGTGCAAGTTTGTACGACCCAGTCATGCACTTTATTTAGATCTGATCAGACAAGTGTGAAATGAAATGTCACCATTGTAAGTCCCAAAGCAAACCACCTCAATTGCGCGAAGTACAGTTACAGGGGTATCAGTCTCACCAATATTTCGTAGAAGATCCTATCTGTCTGAAAACCTTCGTCAACAACCTGATTGGGCCCTATCAGTGTGGTTTCAGGCCAGGAAAGTCTACAGTCGATCAAATCTTCATACTTCGGCAGATCCTGGAAAAAATCCAAGAAGTCCAAATCATTACCCACCATCTTTTAATCGATTTCAAAGCCGCATATGACAGCATTTATAGAGACTAGCTATACAGAGCCATGTCTACTTTTGGAATCCCTGTCAAACTCGTCAGATTGTGCATGACGATGGAAAATTCTCGCTGCTCCACCAAGGTCGGTAACGATCTCACCAAGACCTTTGATGTCAAAAAAGGATTTAGACAAGGTGACGCGCTGTCATTTTTTTAACATCATACTTGAAAGAATTGTGCAAAACTCACAAGCCAACACCGGAGGCACAATCTTTCAAAGGTCTGTCCTACTACTAGCGCACGATGTTACTGGTGCGTTCGTTAGTTTTGAAATCTAAGCTACTAAAATGAGTTTAGCGGTAAACGAGGACAAAACAAAGTACATATATGTTGTCAACAAAAAGAGACATACAACATCGACACGAATTGAACTGAATGTCACTGTTTACACTGGCTCTGCCATTAATCCCGACATCACCTCAATAGAAGTAAAACGAAGAATAACTCTTGCCAACCACTGTTTCTTTGGGCTGCGAAGACAATTGAATAGTAAGGTGCTATCCCGTACAAGTAAGGTTATTCTATATAAGACCTTGATCATCCAAAGGAAAATTCTTCATAAGATACTCGGCCCTGTTTGTGTTGACGGGTTTTAGTTTAGGAGATTCAACGATGAACTAAAGCTATAGAACTAGAGCTGTATGGCGACATCGATCTAGTAAAAAAAACACTGCACATTAGTCGTCTGAGATGACTAGGACATGTATATTGGATGCCGATGCAAAATGAATCCTGATTATACAAATACAACAATGGACTTGCGGCAATACTACACCACTTGGTCAAACTTTGTTAGGTTTATGTAAGCGAGTAATCTGGCGGGCTTTATTGAAACCAACAGGGAGATTGTAATTGACGACACTTATATATGGAGAACAACTTTATTCGTTTGAAATAAGGGATCCTATGAGTACGGACTCATTTTCATATTTAAAAGAACTCCATCTGTCAAACTCTTTACATTACAAGCACAGGATGTTGCAAAGACTGCGACAAGTACGTTTACAGGTACACACATCACCTACTATGTTGCCGAGGCTTCAAGTAATTTCTTCTGTTCATCAGTTACCTAAATAATATGCGGATCATCACAAATCAATCTGTCAAGCATACTACATCTTCACTTTATTTATGCTTTATCGACTTTAAGTAGGATTTCGATAGCGCTGTGAAACTGTCGCTATAAAACAAATTGTCTTTAGTCCACCTACTAAAATGCAAAAAGCCACTTTTACAGACAGTAGAGCTGTCATGACTCTCGCTCAGTAGGTATTTGGAAAAAAAAAATCATTTCGAATTACAGGTCGAAAACTGGTGCCGTCAAATTATCGTATTCCATATCTCTTTCACTTTGTTTTATTTCATATCGACAAATCTGAACTTAATGTTCAGTATAGGATCCTGAGGAGTCTGATGATCCAACCTCACGTCACTCATCAAATTTACTTTAAGAAATCCTCATCACATCTACATCAGGCATCTTGCTAAGCAATTAGCTGAAAAATTTCCCCCTCAGACCGTTTTACTGAAATGTATTCTAAGATTGCAAAAAAAAAAACAAAAAAAAAATTACAACAACTGTTTTCATCCATTACGGATACCACTCCACTACAATCAGAAAGAGCCCATCATACGCCCTCCATTTATTCTGAAAGTCATTACCGTTAATGCTCAAATGGATGCTAAATGAACCTTTGATTACGCAACTTTCAAGCGAAATCCAAGTGCAGACTTGAGATTCCCTCTGTGGTATCATCAAAACAACATCGAATGGAAAAAATACGCAAAAGTACCGAATCGTATAACGATTAACGCACGAAATGCGATGATGATTTGGTGGCAGCGATGTGAGGCGCACAGCAAAGCTTTAGAGGACTCGCTGATGTTGAGCACAGATGATAATTTTGAAATTGAGGGAGAGAAAATACCGCCGGAAACTGATAGGCAAAAACCATTTCCTTCCCTTCAAACTGTAATCACCACAAAAAAAAAAAAAACCTACACAGCACAACTGCGATACTTGAACGAGGGTGGCCGCAGCCAAGCCACGCGATATCGTGATGGGTTTTGTCAAATTAATGAACCATAATTGTTTTGCTGGTTTTTCATTCGATACGGTGTGGCATTAAATTGTTTAAGTAGGTTTTTGTTTTGCGTTGTTGTACGTACTAAAAATGCTAAGTAATCCTTGCTTAAATTACACGACACAAAGACCATCAAACAGCTCGATACTTTGCTAGTCACAACTCGGTTAGTCAATTTAGACCATCATGCCATCATTAGACAAATCTATATCTATCTACACAGACGGGTCAAATATACACTCCTCTATCAGACTGCAGCAGTGTCTTCCTAGCGGATGTCCTGACAGTGACAGAACCCGCTGGTTTGGTATAAATGATGCTAATACCATGAACTGATATCATCATATTTATTGACAGTCATGTGGCTATTAAAGCAGTTCTTGTAACTAAAATGAAGTAAGGATCTGGGCTTGGAATATAATACTACTCTCTACTGGATACCTGGTTATAAGGATATAACTGGAAATGAAGTAATTACCTGACCAACTTGCAAGAGGGTTTGCACTGAACTAAATTTGAGCACTACAATGTATTAAGCCTCCACTTTGTAACCTTTGCAAAAGTTACGGCGATAAAGATGTTCACGAGGATGCACCTCACTACGCCACTGTCCAACCTTGAGGAACAGAACACTAGGAAGATATTATTTCCAGGGCATACAAAAACTATCTGATGTCTCACTATATATTTACGATATTTCCAGGTTCCTAAGGACATCACGACGTTTCAAACTCTATTATGGTCACCACAATGGGTCCACAGCGACCTAAATGTGGTGAGATGTAGTCTTTCTCTCCTCATCAACCCAACAACCTAACTTAACTTAGACCATCAGGGCAATACCCCGAAGATCTTACTATCGTTCCATTAAACTACCCGTATATTTTTTATAAGGATATTTTCTTTTAAATATTTGATAAATACTTATTCCATATTTGAACTACTCGTACCGTTCCTTAATAAACTCACCAACCCATTTATTTACTCTTTCTTAAGACAGATTGTGTCTTGATGTCAATTCGTTTCCCTAATCCTGAACAACTTGAAAGATTTTACAACAAAAAACCAGATAAAGGACTATCACCAACAGAACACATGTAATTCAAAAACTCTTCCTGTTCACTTCAACTTCCACTCATTCAAAAAAAAAAATATCAAAAACTATCTAACCTACATACATATGTATATGAGTATGCAGCTCAAACCATAGCAGATTGTGAAGCACATCATTTATACCTACTTTTATCTTGTCTAATGGATCCTACATTGAAAACAATTGTATTTTCTCAACAATGGAATTGTTAATGTTTAACTAATGAATAGAATCATGTGAAACTCTGAGCCGGAGGTAGGTAGACGTTATGGAAATGAAATGTGTTGAACAGCGGAAAGGACTCGTCATTTGTATTCGAGATTCAGTGATGCCTATGTTAATACACAGGGAGAGAGAGAGAGAGTGAGAGCTCCTTAAAGGAAGGCTAGGAATTGTGCAATGCGCGTGCAAATGGATTCAAATGACAGTGCCAACGTATTGTTTCTCTTGCAGTGCAACGAAATTCAAAGTAGGCTGAGATTTAAAGAGGATGTTTGAGATAAGTATATGCCTCCTTTGTCGTTGGAGGACATTTAATGATCTGAGAAGTACTTAAATGCGATGATGTAGCAAATGTTTTCAATGCGAGGATATACACTTAAAAAGGCAATGAACTCTGTGGTGTATTTGTTTAAAGTAATGAATTTAAGATAAGCTAAGTAGATACTAAGAATAGTTTAGTACGAGTATATGCATAATTATCACAAACGGTGAGTTTATAAATGGTTTTACTCGGAATGGAGATAACTTTGTTGAGTTCTGAAAGTAAACATAGAATAGCTGAATATTGTTCTAAAGGCTGATGGGGATAATGGCATTGTATTAGCACACGTGACAAATGTTGGTTAACTAAAATATAGAAGAAGACTGCTTCTGATAAGAGTAAGGGAAGCTGAGTTTTTACATAACCCCGATATTAAAAGTCCATGGCTGACCTAGGGCGTAGTGACACAGGTTCGAAAATAATCAGCAGTGCCCAAGTTGCACAAAATTATAGAAGACGCGGGGAATTTCATATTCCATTTGCCAAAGACAGAATTAAAAGTTGTAAGCTAGGAGAGAGACTCGCGAGCGTCTGACAAACATCCGAGAGTAATACTATCATGAAAAAGCTTCTCAAATATTGCCGTTCGGATCCGGCATTAAACAGTAGGCCCCTTCCATTCATGTGAAGAATATAACACGCACAACGCGAATGGTTGTGAGAAGCTAGGCCCTGGGTCCCATGGACCTGTTGCGCCAAAAATTTGTATTTGTATTTGTAAGCTAGTAGAGAAATTGAGCGAAGCTATCACTCTGACGATGTACATACATAACTAGATACTAAAGGTATAGTGGGCACTTAGGCAGATGTTCAAATAACAGGGAAGTTAAGACGCAATCAGTGAAACTGTCACCATAATAATTAAGAAACAACGAACAGAGTAGCAGCAGAATGCAAATGTAAGCGAGTCGTTGGTATAAGTGCCTAAAAATATTCAAAAGGAAAAAATAAACTTGTACCGTGCCAAGCCTGTTACTGCTCTTCTAAGTAGCAGACCATACGTGATGCGTAGAACACCCTACATAAGTTCGATTCACGAGATGTAAGGCCAAAGTACCGCACTTTTTCTCAGCGACAAAGTCTAACGATTCTGAAAATAGGATTCAATTGCAGATTGATCCTTCCTCAGTTTATTTACCTAATGAAAGACTATCAGATTAAGCCAAAGCTCAGCTTTCATTGCTAAGTTACCATTTGTGATTGCAGTAAACGTACATATCATCAGTGCAACCACGCTCTGTTAGTAATATACTCCAATTCTATATTTCTATAACATCCTCGAACTAGTTCATCAACAACTTACATAAATATGTAGATATCAAGGCCCTTACTTGGAAATGGATCATGGGCGGAATCTGATGAAGCATCGCTTAGCCTGCTCATGGATACTCATTTCCCCGGCTGCACGCCTATCCCTAGCAATGCTCCTGCCCTAATAAATATCGCACGTCCGCCGCTACCTCCTGAACTCATAAATGAAGAGAAACTGAAGTGGGCGGTCGCCAGTTTCGAGCCCTTCAAGTCCCCGTGGCCGGATGGTATCTTCCCGGCACAAATCCAGACGGCTTTCAGCATTATAGCGCATACCCTGTTCTGTTTCCTGAAGGGCTGTCTGGAGCTAGGAACAATGCCGGCCGCCTGGACCGAGGTAAAGGTGATATTTATCCAACGCGGACGCGGAGAAAGAGGCCAACCATCGATGGCAGCAACTTGACCAATGTCACACTGCCAAGCTACTGTGGCCAACTTTAAATAAAACCAGATCCATTGGACTACTAAAACATAAGAGAGGAACCCTCTCCAAGATAGTTAACACCCTCACCGGACACTGTGCCATAGGAAGACATGCTCAAAGATTGGGCATCCCTCACAACGACTTCTGCAGAAGCTGTATGGACGAAGAGGAAGAGGAGACAATCAGTCACCTCCTATGCACGTGCCCTGCGCTCGCCAACACCAGGAAAGCCACATTAGGCGAATACTTCTTCAATGATCTAAATGATCTCAACAGTGCCTGCACGGCTAAGATTAGCTTCTTCATACAAAGGAATGGATGGTTCCCAGAGTAAGAGGGTGACTCACCCACCTTACACATCGGCAGCACAATGGACCTCCTCTGGGCTAAGTGCATCTTCCCATCGTGGGCCGTTCCAAACCAACCAACCAACTAACCAAGGCCCTTACTTTGATCCTATTATGTGTCTCTAATTTGACAAGTTGGCGACGTTTTGGACATCTAGTGATACGACTTTCGTACTGTTTTAAACACCTCTTCAGGTTTTTCGAGGCCCATATTGTTGATCCCATAGTTCACGTCCTTCTTCAATCTGTGTAAACATCGTGCATGTAGGATTTATAGCATATTTCAGTGCTAGGAGAGACAATGTGGAATTTCTATGGTCAGGAACTCTAACGATGACCTTGTAAAGAAAATTGAACTGAAGGCAAGAAGCGTCCGGCAAATATTCTTTGCAGAATTCGTCAATATTATCAGGTAAAGAAGGCTGTCAAATTTAATCCCAAGCAGGTATGTAGCAGTGGCGGTTCTGAGAGAATCAGCGCTAGGTGCCGTTTTCTTACGACACTTCATGTGACCTGGGACCCATCCAATAAAATCCATTCACAATTCCTGTCTTCATTTAAAGTCAAGCAATGTCTTTCAAGCGCTATCCAAACTAGCGCTTCTTAATCTACATAATTCAACTTTAAAAGATGCTTCTATGGGTTGGGAAAGCTACTGGCTGAAATTAGAGACGTATAAAAACTCACTGACTTTTTGGTCATATTCTCATTACACCAGGAAAAGGATAGAGGACCCATATGTATGTATTCTAAAGTCCCTAGAGTACCCACATTTTAATGCCATCAACATTAGTGACGCATTTCTCCATTAGGCCCTTTTGTGCCCGAAAGGTTTCAACAAAGAGACCAATAACTCAAACAATCCCGGGCCTACTTCCATATTCGTGTATTTAAATTCCACACCCGAAAAAAAGAATCGCTTTCATTATACTCCACATCATGTACGATAAAGGCTTTTCGACAAATCCCAACCGCTCAAGAGTAAACCTCAAATCACTTTTATTTCCTATTAAAATTGTTCCCAACTCCCAAAGCCAAGGGTGGAGCGGGAGGAGGGTAACATTAAACATGCAACACACTCTTATATGGTTATACACATCGTAAACACTTCTTACATCTTACAGCAGCCCCAGCCAAAGACGAAGACGAAGACGAAGACGAAGACGACTACGATGAGACGTTAAAAGGAATCCGAAACAAGAAGCATTAATCCCGATGCATGAAATGAAAGTGATTCCATTTCATTCTACCATGACGATGATGATAATCCTTTTCTGTTGTTACCACTGCTTTCCGCTCCGCCGCCGCTGGTTGATGTCCGAGGAGTGATACATGTGTATCCTTCACAATACATACACAAAGTCCCCGGCTACCATCTATATATGTACTAGATACACATCCTCGCCTTTCGTTATTAGAATTCTCTAAGAAAATTACGAGTGTTTCTCAACTACGTGGTAATCTTCACATGGGCATTAACATGACTACGTCTTGGCTAAGACGGAGAAGACAAATGGAAGGCAGAGGATTGGAAGGCATCAAATCTTGACGGAAAGAATAAATGTGCAAAGAGAGAGAGAGCTAGCGAATGAATGAAACTGTCAGGATCATGTTGCATGACATGATGAGGTGTTAGGTGAATGTGCTTTATTTCTTTTTTCATACCTCCTTTGATGCTTTGTTTGACGTTCCATTCTTTGGATGTCCTTCAAGTGTAAACTGTTGCACATGAAAGTGGACTGATGTTGTTGCTGATGTATGAGCTTTCAACCTCATGACATAATGGCTGAAGGAGTAGATAAACAGAATTATCCTTTGAACATTGAAGGAGGTGTTTTTTTTTTATTTGCTGGCTTCCAGCACTGAGCTGGGAAATGTTGTTTTGTTTTTCTTTCTTGAACTCCAGGACAAGCAATTTATCAAAGTAGCTTTGAAATTGTTTTTCTTTTGTGTTTCCAGATTTTGGGAACGAAATTAGGGCTTTGATCGACGTCTAAGCGTTAACAATCGATTACTATCTTCTAGTTAAATTTTCTTTTGTATCGTGTAAGTTTGGAGTCTTCTCGAAATCTGATACTTAAGCTGATATCATAAGGTGACAGATAACGTATGGATACCAGGATCTAGTTATGTTTTCTGGGAAAAGATACTTATAGTCGTTAGCTGCCAAAAGTAAAATGGTATCTACAGCTACAGGTGGATTGAGTTGGGTGAACCACTCTAGAAAGAAGAGTGTCCTAGACCTACAATCGTCTACAGGATGTGTACTGTACCTACTCTCACGTCTAGATAGGTACTTAAAAAGCCAAAAAGCTCAAAGATCATTGACTGTATCCAGCGAAACAATACTTTCGATATAATCTCCTAACTTTAATGCGTAAGTTAGATGGGCTTAGCGAAAGTATTGATGAATACACGAAATTTTCTTACGCCTTCAGCCATCCAATTCCTGGATAGAAGGCCAAATAGGTGGACGAAGATAATAAGGAACTATAGTGAACTGATGGGATGACAATAAGTTGTTCGCTATCTTTTATGTGAAGAGACAGCAGAAGTGCTGCGAATTTCTTAAATACGGCCAGCAGCATTCTTTTACCATAAGTGTAGAACCCCTGAATGAAGACCCAATCCAAATTCAGGTACTACGAACCTTCCTCTTAAGACCACATTTTTGGAAGTGGTTAAGCAGGGTCTTAAATCCAATCTAGCTATCATTAAAAATACACATACCCTGATTCTCTACAAATCCCTTAGAGGATAACGTATGGCCATTACGATAAAAATAAGTCATCGCTTGGAAGATGCAATGCCTAGTCTACTAAACAATGGAGCTTAATATTAAAGTCCCTTAAAAAGATACCAGCACCGGACCCTAGACTAATTTTGACCGGTACTAGCCCAAAACGGAAGGAAGGTCAACCTAATATTTGTATAGCAGTCAAAGATGTAGACGCCATATTCATGAGATTGGAACTATACAATACCTGTCGAAAGTCACACCGGCTAAGACGATAAACATTGCCTTAGTAGCTCTGCCCAATTAGCTATGCTACTGGATGGTAAATGTTGAACTGCTCGGCTTCAAGTTAAAAGTACAAGCAACTGTTAACAAAAAGATCGATTCTAAGAGCGTCCAGATAGACATTGTTATACTTTTCACTAAGTAAGCCGAATTTTCAATTTTGATATCTTAGCCTCGAACAATCTAGAAAGGTCAGCAAGGCGTTAAGACATCATATCGACTCTCTTTTTTAAGGAGACAGTGAGTTATTGAAAATTATGATTTGATAAATGGCAAGTCAAGAGTTTAATCCTTACAAAAAGGGCAACTCAAAAACGCCATCATCATCTGGAAACTACAACCACCCCTTGAGAGAAAACAGCACTACTAACTGAAAAACCCTCAAAGAACTCATATAGAACTCAAACTTTCCACATCAAATGCAACAGATTAGCCCTTAATATTCCACATACGTCCACCCCAATCCGTCCCAAATGTATTCGTATTCGTATACGGAACTTCTTCACGGATTTTTTTCCCCTTACTTGAGCACTGCTGAAAGTTTAATAAGACTTTCCCCGAATCCCTGAACGTTCCTTTTTACCCCCCAAAGATTGAACCTTTAGTTTAAATTATTCACGAATGTATAAACTTTTACGACATCACTTTCGTTTGGTTATATCGTCTCCTTCCTGTTCGTTTGAGATCGAAACCAAAAATGCAATACAACCGCTGACATCATGAATGGCAAAGTGGATGATGACATGTCACATCGTGGAAGTAGGCTAATGTTTGTTAATGCCCATGACGAAGAGAAGGTCATTCGAATACCATAAGAACCTCGTGCGCGTGAATCGAATGGCAGAGATACGAGTACTCTCGTCTGTCTCCCATGGTGACATCTGTGATTTGCCTGATATTTCAATATTGCATGACGAGTGAGGAGTTTTTATGTGTCGGAGATTGGAAAAATTGTAATATGATGTGGTTTTAATAAGGGTAACACATACGGAAGTCATTCCAATAAAATTACGTCCTCAAGTAGGGCGCACAATAAAAAGCTTAAGTCACAATACATGTTAACACTTAGAGTGGGATAAGAGAATTAAGAGGAAATGTGTGTGTGATTGACGGTTAAGCTGGGATTAGATACAACCGCCGCGCCGCGGACAGGTTGTATACACATACATACATGTATCGGCCGTAACCGGTTGAAGTGGTGACTATGTTATTTGATTGACGTTTGATTGTTTGATCGCGATTAGGTGGCTTATTAGCATAACTAATTAACAGACCGTAAAGACGAATAAAGATCCATTAGAAATCCCGTTTGTTGCTTGATTTGTGTGGTCACGAGTTGGTCACACTAAAGTTTGCTAAAATATATAAAAACCAGTGCTAATAGCAACAGTTGTCATGCTTTGTCGGTGAAACTGCGGATAGTTTAAGTGGAAACCAAAATTGAGTACGATTGGGTTGAATGTACTTACACCTTACATTTGTTATCACTTTCTAAACAAAAACAAAAAAAAACACAGTGGATTCCGCTTAATTGGGACGCCTGTTAATCAGGACAGCCGGTTACAAATGAAGAAGAGCAGAAACGAAAAGATATAAATTTGTCACTTTATATTATTGGGACAGCCGTTTAAATGAGACTAAACAATCTAACCCCATTTGTCCCACATAAGCGGAATCCACTGTATTGTGCAGATTATGGGAAACACCAGAGATTGAGACATTGTAGAATGGTAGGCAATATTCAAAAACCAGTCACCACATAAGAATTAGTACATTTTTGGTACCTAATATAACTAGTATGCCATCTACTAGTATTCACGTAAACTAACCATTGTTTCGCTCAATCTGAAACACTTACATATGTACATATGTTAGTATAAGATTCTTGAATAAAAAAAGAGTCAGCAGATAACATATATGTACATAGACGCAGACAAATAGACAGAACTCCGGAAAGAATAGAAAGAGCACGAGAAGCGCGCGATCAAGGAATTAGAGAGGTTGGAAATGTTCGAAAGTTTTATCAAAATGTAAAAAGAACGTGTCAAGGTAGCAAGACCTGTAGAGATGAAGAAGGAAGCCTTGTAGTTGAGTCATAGTCGATGCTGAGGATATGGAAAAACTACTTCTGTAGACTGTTAAACGGCGACGACGACCGAAATACCTCTGTCAGGCAGAATGAACCATTCAACCTGGACGATGAAAACCAAGACTTCCGTCCTTCCGACCAGAATGAAATGAGGATAGCAATATCTAAACTCAAGTCCAACAAAGCTGTTACACCGGACGGCTTACCAGCCGAGGGTTTTAAGGAGAGCATACACCAACCCATTTCCAAGATTTGGTCAGAGGAAAGTATGCCTTATGAATGAAACCTCAGCATCGTTTGCTCGATCCACAAAAAAAAAAGACCCTCTTAACTGCGCCAACTATAGAGGCATCAGTCTCCTTAACATTCCATACATTTGTCAACGAGCTGATTGGGCCCTATCAGTGCGGTTTTAGGCCCGGTAAGTCCACAACCTAACAAATATTCACACTACGGCAAATCCTGGAGAAAACCCAAGAAGTCCAGATCGATACCCACCATCTTTCTATCGATTTTAAGGCCGCATATGACAAGCATTTATAGAGATGACCTACACAGAGCCATGCTTAGTTTTGGCATCCCTTCCAAACTCGACAGATTGTGTAGAATGCCGATGGAGAACGCTCGCTGCTCCATAAAGGTCGGAAACATTCTCACCAAAACCTTTGATGTCAATAAAGGATTCAGACAAGGTGATGCGCTATTTCTGTGTTTTTTAAACTTTTTACTTGAAAACATTGTACGAAAGTCACGATCCAACACCAGAGGTACAATTGTCCAAAAGTCTGTGCAACTACTTGCATACAATGATGACATTGACATCATCGGCAGAACACAGCGAGCTGTCACTGGTGCGTATGCAAGCATTGAAACAGAAACGGCAAAAATGGGTTTAGCTGTGAATGAGAACAAAACCAAGTATACGCTGTCAACAAGAAGGGACACAAAACATAGATGAATCGGACAGAACGTCACAACAGATAGCTATAACTTCAAGGTAGTTAGGGACTTCGTCTACCTCGGCTTCGCTATAAATTCTGACAACAACATCAAATCAGAAATTATACGAAGAGTTAAACTTGCCAATTGCTGTTTCTTTGCTCTACGAAGGCAATTGAGTAACAAAGTTTTGTCAAGAAAACAATAAGAAGACTCTACGTAAGACCGTCATAATCACAGTCCTGCTGTATAGCGTAGAGGCATGCACGTTAACAAAGGCGGATGAAGATAACCTTGGTCGTTTTGAATGGACATGTAGAGCGAATGGACATCAACTCTCCGACCCGAAGAATCTTCGATCCCAACCCGGAGGCGCAACGCAGTAGAGGAAGACCTCGCCTTAGGTGGCGCGCAGAAGTGGAAGAAGATTTCAGCCAACTTGGAGTGCGCAACTGGAGCCAGTTAGCCAAAGATCGCGCTAACTGAATAAGCTTATTGTTTGAGGCCCAGGTTCACCCCGGACTGTAGCCCCACCTAAGTAACTAAGTAAGTCGAATTAATCGAATAGATATACTCAAAGCTCAAATCTGTAAAGAACTCTATAGACTTGACAGGGTTTTTGAAGAAAAATCGGCGATGACTGGCTCTAGAAGTTTCAACTTAAGTTCAAGTCTTCCATGTTGGATGTTTCCTTCCTGGAGGACCGTACCGTTGACGACTCAAACAGTCGAACCAAACCACTCGTAGTAGACCTTGCGTAGCAAATAATTTAGTATATGCCTGCAACTAATATAAATCAGTTATTACTATTCGACGGAATGGTTTGGGAAAAGGATAAAAGAAATATAGGTTTTCCTAACTGTTCACCAGATTCCAAGATCAACTAATCCTCAAACAGATAGATCACCTTGCGATGGATACCAGAGATGGTTTCTGCGGTGTTTAAAGTTTCCGAATCGTTAATATCTTCCTCAAATCGTTACGTGATTTCATTCAAGGCGATTGTCTAGAACTCGTAAACGGCTACAATGTACTGTGGGAAAGCTTGCTAATCTGTCAAAAGGATGTCAATGGATGGAATGATGTCAATGGCAATGAGCCACTGAAAATTGGCCACCATAAATGCTACTTTTGATCTACCTAATGCGACGAAACAAGCAAAATGAGACTAAAGTTGCTTCACCCTTTTGAGGAAAAATTTGGTGCAAGAGTTCCGTATGAAGCAAGTGTCAATAATACTTGATAATTTAGTTCACAAAGCTGAATAAACTTGCTAGAAACCTTATTGAAAAGATACGCAATATAACACAGTGGCTTGCAAAGGCAGTATGTACAATGCGGTTGCATGATTCGATTGAATGACGAATAATATGGATTAAAAATCACTATGATCACTCACCTTTTCGCGTAACATATCACGTATACGTCCAGCTTGATTTTTTGATCGATGCAGCTCCAATTGTAACTCTAGACAACGTTCTTGCCAATTGATCTAAAGTAAAAAAGAAATGTATTAAATTCATATATTTAATTGACTTTGACTGTATATCAAAAGGTATGTAGGTTTATCGAATCGTATTATTTTAGGTAGGATCCTATTTATAGGTAGATTTTAGAGACGACATGTCTTAGTCTTTACAAGGGTCTCTCGCTTATTTTCATCCAACCATCAGTAAAAGGTTTTGGAGCCCTAAAATTCCCTGCTACTCATTTTCCAATTTCCTGCAACTTGTCTATTTGTGCAAAGAGTCCGATGAAATGTTTTTCAGAATCATTTGTCTAATCTACAATCAAGGGACTCTTTCAAATGCAAGAGTAGGTACTCGTCTTAGTGAGAATTGAAAAGAAGAAAGTGAGAGAGCAATTGTAGAAATTAGAAATATTATTAGAAATCTAATATTAAGTACGAGTAAGTTTACGCACTCTAGATGGAGATGAGGTGCCATTTTTATTAGAAAAATTGAGTGACTATAGTTGGGACTTGGACCAACAACCTAATCTAGAAATCAAGTCGCTAATAGAAGGTGGAAAGGTTGATCCACGGGAAAATAGAAGATCTATTTATTTAACAACCTACTTCCACCTCCAAAAAGTCTTTACACTGTAACAAACGACTTAAGTTGTTTGGTTCACTTATTGCCAAAAAGGCGATCTAAGTATTCGCTACAGTCTTGGGGGAGATCCACCTCTCATAACTTAACTAACAAAATTCTACCTTCGATTGCAATAAAATAAAACTCATTGGTTTAGAACTCACCTCCGGTACCGCTTGAGCATAGTTGTTCACCTGATGTACGTCCAGATGATCAGTCAGCGCAGAGAAATGCGGCCATGGTGCATCTGCATCCATTGCCACTAACGCAGGACTTGCTATCAATGCAGCATTAGGTTTCGCTGGTATCGGTGGAGCGCGATGCGACCGACGCGGCATTAAACGCGGACTATTCGGAGTCGATTGCGAAGTTTGTTGCTGCTGAAGTGCAGCGGCAGCACCCGTTACTCCCCCGGCGGCGCCAGAAGCACTCTGTACCCGTGTACCCTGCGAATTCGTCATCGGTATTTGACCACTAAACGACGTTGCCCGTTTCGTCATTAACGGTGACGATGTCAACGAAGCAGAACCGTACCGCGATCGATGCTGCTGCTGCTGCATGTAGTACTGCTGATGCTGCTGCAAGTGATGTGTTTGAGACGAGGCCGATGGAAATGTCTGCGTTCCACTGGACAGGTAGTATCCAGATCCATCTGGATGCCGAATGTAATAATTATGTGAGACAGATTGGGCAGCTGTTGACGTTGGCACTGACGACAAAGACGACGGTGACGGTGATGGTGAGTTTGCCTGACGCTGTTGCAACTCACTAAGACATGACAGAGACTCGAAAATTTGTGACAAACGGCCTGACGGTATTTCGTCAGACATTTATACGGACTGTGTGACCGGGTAGATCTGTTGTTGTCCTGTGGTTCGGCTATGAAACGTGGCCACGCACACTGCTGAGTCCCTCTGAAAAGAAAATAAAAGATAGTAGAAGATTAGCTCTCCATGTGCATCACCCAAAGGATACGACCGACGACGGTCCTAGGACGTGTCAAATGTCCATCTCATGTTTTATGTCTGTCAGAATTGGATGGGCAATTAATCATCATCTCTGATTTGGTACATTCTGGGTTCGTGTGGATGTGTGACACTACCACATGATACCACAACACCCTCGTCCACCGCCCGCCAGGGAATAGACGAGCAACGTTGTGGCAAAGATGATATTCTGACGTATGCCTGTGTATATGGTGGGGAATAGGTTGATGTCATCATGTTTTACGTTTTTGAAAAGTTCCTCGAAAATCGACACGAGACTGTTTCTCTGTCGCTTCGTCGTCTCTTTCAAATGATGATAACAGATTTTGTGGACCGAAACTCGGCAATAATTCCTCCCACACTAGTACATAATGCGGGGATAAATTGCCAGAGGCTGTGATAGGAGACATGATCCTGTCTAAATTGCAATTTCCAAGCTCTATCTGGTGCTCTTTATCTCTTGTCGGAAGACGAAAGGGTTGAGTATTGATTTTAGATTTAGTGAAAATGGTGAAATGGCGAAATGGAAAATGTGGGACATTGACTGATTAGGGGATGAAAAATCTTTTTAAACCTCTCGCCCTTGCCTCCCCGCCCGCCCTCTGTGTCTGACTGTGCTTGACTCGAACGGGACGATTTGCACTCAGGCATATGTTTTGAATAAAATAAGCCCTTGGTTTGCGTATGCCTAAGGATAGACACAAAAGGAACTGGGAGGGATGTAATTCCGATTTCGTGGGAATAGAACGAACGTACTTAAGGATATGCTGGGACACGTATGAAATGTATGCGTCTGCTTCTGTGTACACACATATTGTTTGAAAATTTAAAGTTAAATGGTTAACACGTGTTAGCCACTTGCATAATTTGTTTGTTCTCTTATCGTTGGTGGAGCAGTGGAAGCAGTAATTTATTAGACCTACCCAGTGATTTGTGAAATGGGCTAGTGATGAAAGGACTGAGATGGAAAGTGTGTTGCGAAGCTAAATACCATGCGATAAGTCACGTCTGGCACATTAACAGAAAACATAAGGACTCCCATGATTAATGCTGTCGACTTTTGAAAAGATTACGAAATAGGTTGGGAAATGTATAGTATGCAACAACCTTTGGAAGAATCGAATGGATGTGATGCGATGCGATCTGTATACAATTTAGTGCGCGTATGAATACCATCATTTTCACAATGGGTGGCACCCAACGTTGATCTCTAATTTTCGTTACAGATGGGGCTCAACGTAGGGCATGAAATTTCATGTTAAAGAATATTTCAAATTCGAATCTTGTGAAGAAAGCACGATGTTCAAGAACCCGTCAGAGAGAAAAACAATGTATGGATTCGTCTTGTGGACTCCGATTGTCGCAACTGGTATCTAATATTTTCAGGAGTTCAGGGAGCGATTGGAACACAAGCCGCTCGTTGACTGAGAGGAAAGGAATCGAATTCATACGTGGTACAATTTTTGAATAAGGGGGAAATTTTATGCACTTAGAATGAACTTTTTCAGAGCTAATCAACGAGAACGCCAGAGACTTTAGGTCAAGACAAGGATGCGTTTCCCCTTTTCTATTAAAACTGGATGTTACAGAATTGTAGTAGCGAAGAATGTTTCTGATTGGGAAATTTGAAGATAAAACATTTGCGGTTGCATATGATTTCTCAAGGAAACGAACCTTCACTTCCGAAGCCCTATGACCAGTTTCTAGTACTTTGAAGGAATATAAAACTCAAACCCCAGTGGAATGTCAGAAAGATTAGGACACGACAGTTTTTCACTGTTGAATAGAATTAGAGAAGAGATTCTAGAACTTAGCTTTTAAAGTAATAACGAACAGGTTCCGATAGAAATCTAGAGAGAATGGTTTTAAAACTTCTTTTTTTTTAAATTGTTTTCCAAATGTTTTTCTACGTAAAAAACAAAAAGCTTTCAAAAACCCCAGCTAATTATTGAAAACTTAAACAAATTTTGTCCCATCTGCTGTAATTTGAAACCCAGTAAACTAAAGTCACTTGATGTACTAGTGAATTACAAAAGAAGGACCAACAGTGCGACCATAAGTCTGAACTAAGTCTGCGTGATATATTGTATTTGACAGGATATCACCCAAAGGGGATCTATGGGCAAACAGAAGGAGACCAATGAGACTAAGTTCAATCAGCTCACTCTATACGAGGATATGTTTGGTACCCATCCTAATGCAGAAAGCAGGGCATTAACAGAAAAAAAAAAACATAAAGCCTTCTCCACAGCAGCTTGGGTAGCAAAATAGATGCCTACGTTCTGACTTTCAATTCGTTTCCACGAAAGGATTACGTTGCGGTGGTGACCGCAAAGATCTCGGCGCGAAAGACAGTCAAGCCTACCCAATGCCAAGGATTGTTTGATTCGGCTATCCTTTAAGTTAATTCTGGCTCCATAAGGACCTTCTATAAAGGTATATTTATAAGAATGTGCCACTTAGCTTTGATCTACCTCTCTCTGATTAAAACATATCAATCCGGAAGGAGGCCACTTAGCGCGAAAAAGTTCTTTGAATACATAGAATTGAGAGCGCCTAATCAATGCCAATAGGAATTTTCTCTATGCTTCAATTTATAGGTATTTCATTAACATTGACAAGCAGTTTAAACACCAAACTTATACGGAATATAGCTTTTTAGGCGTCACATTGAGTAAAAAGGTGCAAAAAGGAAACAGAACAAGACTCGAAGAACAAGAGTTCGTTTTATCATTCCTGTACTTATAATTAAACATCAAATTTTACTATAATACGCCTCTACATTATATAGGGCCAAGGCCACGGCCATCTTTTAAAGGTCATTTTCTTACAAAATAAAAATAAAACCTAAAAACTCGCAAGTAGCTTCAACATACATATGTTACATGTATAATGTAATTATTCAATGCTTACTGCTATGACAATACTCCAAGGTTTCAGATATTTGACAGGACGTCGGAATTCAAGGCAGTAGACTCCCAAAGGGTTACAATTTCTCAGTTGAGTTGACTTTCAAGCCAAGAAGAGGGCGACAATCGTCTTCAGCTGAAAGGCTTGAGTCGGATTTCGAGTACCTACACACAAACCTATAGTTATCCACGAGAGATCGAAGCATCCTCAACGAGATGAATTATCTAGGGCTAGGAGGAATGTTTAACTCACTTACTTGATCATTAAATAGTTACCTTTAGATTAGCACACCAAATTGATAAAGGTTCCATTGCACCCGTGGGTGAAGTTTTCGTTCACCGCGTCTTCGTTTTGGCATTTATTAACAGACTCTAAGGAGTATTTAGATGATAGACGATAAAATACTTCAGTCTAAATGCAAGTATAAGCAAAACTTACTCGGAAAATGTATTCACTTGCCGCCTCAACCACTTGCCACCGACAGAGAGTTAATCCTCGCTTGAGTTTTTGCTAATACCATTTAACGAGTTCATTGGGGAACCTACGTAAGACAATCTCTCATGGTTTTCAACATTCGATTTATGAGATATAAATCCAAATCAAATGAGTTGAATTGAATGTATTTGACTTGATCCGTTTTAAACAAACACATTTCAGTGGTCGTCCTTTTACGAACGCTCTTTACAACTGCCTACAATCTATCTTCTCGTAAATAAAACAACCAAATTTTGAACGGAATGATCAAAAGTCTATTTTTAGATCACCATTAATCGAGGACCATTACAGACAGACAGGCATTGCTTGACAAATAATACGTGTGTGGCTAGCATATCTGACTAAGCATAGGTTTTAGAGCTATTGAGAGTATTCAACAGCCACCTTGTGAGCAGTCTCCAAAAAATTGACAATCTCCGTTTATCTCTTCATATTCTTTCGAATCAGTACTTTCGGTCGAATCAGCTTATTAGCCAAATTTTGTCGTACTTAGCTTTGATACGAGTTGTGATTAGGAGCTCATTCATTGCATCGATTTTAAAACTTCAATTTCAAAGCACAGTATTTTAGCCACACCAATTGTTTCAGTTTATTCACAGTGAAAGAGCACATAAAGGCAACTATGTATAGCCTTCAAAATTGCCATCATCTATTTACATGCACATGCCCCACATTTTACTAAGAAATTGAAAATTCTCAAGACTTTTGTCGGAAATGTTTGCGTCTGGTTTCCATAAATCGCAATGTGTGTCTGGTCTAGCATCTGCGAACATGTACATACACTTTCAAATCATAATCAAATGCTGAAACACAGAGAGAAAAAAAAATCAACAAACTTTCCCCACAAGCGCATTAATTCAACAATACTCCCATATGGCAGCTGGTAATGTTACTACCAGTACCCACTTGACGCCATAAACGCCAACATTCCGAGCGTCTCAGTGTATCTCAAAAAGGCAGCTCGCAAGCAAAAGTTAATTTAATAAATGGAACACTCTAACCCACATATCTATCTATGGTTCTCTAAGCCTGAGACCGAGACGATCGTAACGACCGCCATAATGATGATACAATTGCAATTGAGTGGAATGGAACAAAAAAAAAAAAGATCTTAGAAGTGCATCCATCTCCCGGCAAGTGGGCGGTTGGGGTACAATTGCACTCGCTTGTAAATTGCTGCCTCATAAATCATGAATGCGAGATACGCTTTTGAATAATTTCCCTCTCAATGAAAATTGTCAAAAACATTCGCATTTCGTATTCATAAATGGGCCGATTGGTCCTGTCCATGTAAAATTCAACAATGCACGGATAGTCTTCGTTGGAAACGGAAACAAAATGAAAAAAAAAAAGGTTCAAAGGGACACTTCCGATCAGGATCAAAAGTCATGTTTGGTTTGGTTTGTCTTTTTTTGTTCTGACGATTTTTATTGGTTGCCATCTGTATTACAGTGAAAATACTCAATGAAGCATGAAATTAAAAATTTATGAACGTAAATCTTGTCCGGAGCCATCCATTACGGACCGCCAAATGAGAAGAGGAGTTATGGCGCAAGTTTGCCCTGCTGCAGACTATGTCGTAGTGTTTTTTTCATGCCCATACGCTTCCGCGTTGCGAAAGTGGTATCCTTTTTGGGGAATACAACAATCTGAGTGTGTGCTGAATAAATGTATCGCTTCTGTTGGGAGAACTTACTTATTTATTAATTTGGAAAAGTAAACTCTCATTACTTGGTAATTGGGATGTTGTGCGAGAGCGAGAGTAATGAATTTACACAGCATTACCAGTGTACTTACTGTAGTAGAGCCACTGATTGAGACGGACGCCAATGGAGACGACTGTGACAAGTGACCTTGTTGGATAAAAATTTATATGACGGGTGATATGTCAAGGAAATAATTACAATTTGAGAGGTCATGTTTGCTTACAAGGCTTACTGACGGACCTGGACGTACTGAAAGTATAAAGCATTTAGCTTTCAAAAGTCAGGGAAAATTAATAGAATTTGTTTGAGAATATGTTCGATCAACATTGGAGATCTTCAGTGATTGCTTCTCCTATTTACAAAAATAAGTTTTCGCATTTTCTACATATTCACGTTTGGTCTTATTTGTTTAAACCAGAGACAAGTAATAATATTGTTCCACCTACTATTTGCCATTCTATTGGTTGTAATTGAAATTTTATCAATTCCATAGGCGCAGATGAGGGTTCCATATGGGCCAGCCAAAACGCTGTTTTTGAGCCAGATCTCTATCTCCGACTCATTCAGAATTGCTCCAGATTCATAACGATTTCTACTAAGAATTCTAGTTTATCAATTTAAAAATTGGGGAATAGAATAGGGTGTTATAGTCGATTAGGATTTTAAGCTAAAACATTATGGCGCAAGCCAGTTGCGAGGATTCATTAAGCTTTAATGCTGCTTTTGCCGTCATTAGCTTTCGTCGTAGAAACGAAGAAGGAAACCTCGAGGTAGTCGGTGCTGAGAATATAGAGAAATTTCTTTTGCAGGCTGTATGTATAAAGGCGACGAAGGCGAACATTCCGCTGTTGGGCAGAACGAGCCATAGACGATGATAGTCAAAACTCCCGTCCACCTGACCAAAACGAAGTGAGGATAGTAATACCCAAGCTTAAGTTCAACAAGACTGCTGAGCCTGACGGCTTACCAGGCGAGTTATTCAATACAGCTGGAAATGTTCTGGTAGAGAGCATAAACCAACTCATTTCTAAAATTTGGTTTGACGAGTGTATGCCTGATGAATGGAATCTCAAGATCGTTTGCCCGATCCACAAAAAAGGAGACCCCCTCAATTGCGCCAACTACGGAGTTGTACATATCAGTCTCCTCAACATCATGTAAAATATTCTATCTGACATATTGTATAAACGTCTGACACCCTTCGTCAACAACCTGATTGGCCCCTATCAGCGTGGTTTCAGACCAGGAAAGTTCGCAGCCGATCAAATCTTCTTACTTCGGAAGATCGTGGATAAAACTCAAGAAGTCCAAATCGATAACCACCAGCTTTTTATCGATTTTAAGGCCACATATGACATCATTTATAGAGACGAGGTATATAGAACCATGTCTAGTTTTGGCATCCCTGCCAAACTCGTCAGATTGTGCAGAATGACGATGGAAAATTCTCGCTGCTCCATCAAGACCAAGACCTTTGATGTCAAAAAAGGATTTAGACAAGGTGACGCGATATCATGTGACTTGTGCGAAACTCACAAGCCAAGTATATGCTGTCAACAAGAAGGGACACAAAACATCGACGAATTGGACAGAACGTCACAATCGACAGCTGTAACTTTGAGGTAGTAAGGGACTTTGTCTACCTCGGCTCTGCTATAAACTCTGACAACAACATCTCAGCAGAAATTAAACGAAGAATAACTAAATAACCATCGGTTCCAGCTTTGTAACTTTTTGTATATTTTTCAAAAGATCTCTCAATGATTCCTACCACCGAATGATGGGGGGGTTCTCTATCGATTTTCTGTCCCATTTCTTTCTTATTCTGACATCAAGCCATTTTTTCAAAATAGTATGACTGATTGAACGAAAGTGGACAAGTGAATATCCTACCGACTTTCGGCATGAACAAAATTAAGAAGTATACGCCTTATTATTGGATCCTGGACATCGGATCCAAATTTATACCTGTGTTTAGAAAAAATAACCGGATACGGCTCAGGGAGGATCTAAGTTACATCTTAACTCAAACGTTACATCAAACTAAACGTAACTAAACGTAAAGAAAGATGTTTAATACCTATGTAAACTGAACCTTTTTGGTAAAAAGTAGTCCAAACCCTGGAGTAGCGCATATCATTAAGGTCATGTGCTCTAACACACACATTACGTACACAAATCTGAATGACAATGGACTTAGAATAGGTATGCAAGTAAAAGCAAATCCGAACGTACATATTTATATTTCCACTTTTTCAAATCAGTAGTTGCAAATAAGGTCTCTTCAGCAAAGGAGTAAGGAGATCTATTTTGAGTACCTTGGTTTGATAAAAGAATTTTCATTACAAGCGCCCCATTTTTTTCAAATAAGACAATTTGTGTTTGTTTCTTAGAAAACAACTGGGTTAGAGTACTAGGGATGACCTTAATTATGGAACATAACATCATTATAATGTGCTCCAAGCCGACACAAGTGAATACGGGGAATCCAATTTTATATAACTTCTTTGCAATATGACGGCAATTTGGCATTCGAACTTAGATGAGTTAAAACATCAAACAAAACGCAACTAACTTCACGCATAGCCGACAAAGCCTATCGAAAAAATGGGGTGCTCCAATTGAAAAACCCCTTTATACACATAACACGTGTTGCTGCGTGGTTATAGTTAAAACTTAATTTCTTACTTCAATAAAAACACAAAAGTTGAACCGCCATAATTTACAAAAATAAAAAATAACTACCACATGACGATAACAACCCTTATAATGTACAAAAGTTCTACAACCGGAAAGAATTTGAACTGCATACGAGTATAACTAGCTAATTTAACTGAAATGTTTAAATAACATAAATAAATAAAATAATAAATGTTACAAATACCTACTATTATTCTTGAAATATTTTTCGAAACGAATTATTGATAAATAAAAAGATGAGAAATGTTAATTTTAATTTTAGATGATTATTTCAACACGGCAATAAAATCAAGCAATATAAATACGTATTTGTTTATAATGCAAATATGCTGTTACCAACTTCGTTTGATTAGGTAGTTAATTAACAACGACATGTTGATTTCATTTACGATATTGCAACGCTTTCACTAGTTAAATCATTAAACCATAAACATAACACAAGTATGATTAAATAAAAAAAACTATGGGTTATGCGTCTATGAGCTTAACGCAAATCTGTAAAGTTGATCAATTATGATCAATCGATGCGTTTTGGTTGCTTATTTTATTGTTGTTAAGCCCAGCAAAAGTATTAGAGAAAACGATTTATATATCTGCACATGAAATGCTACATCCTAAACCTCCAGGCGAAATAGTTTGCATGACCGTTTTAAGAGTTCTACAGAAGTGATAGTGAAAAGTGAACTTTTGACCGATATTACGTTGTCTAAAGCAACACGTCCTTGTGTGGAGTTGTCAATTGATCGATTTGACAATTGTCGAGTTGATTGATGAAAAATCCAAAGATTTTGAATTTTGGAAGTTGACTGAAAAGTCCTTCGACACAGTTGAATTGTGTGTGGATAAGTCGTTTGACTAGCTATCAAATTTAAGAAAATTTCCAGTAGATATTTTTGCTTAAACGTCAAATCGTCTGCATTTCATGAGCTCCGCATAATTTTCTTCAGTAAAAGTAGAATACAGTAGAACCAGTCTATAGTTAAGTATCAACTCAGTTTACAATCGAATCGAATCATATATTTGCTATTTTTATCAAAAACAAGGTTCAAAAACAGAGAAACCAATTAAGTATTTTCGAAACAACCAATATCCTCGGAAATTGATGACATGAATAACTGTTGACGAGCTTTTTAATCAACATCATTCAGACGACTCTGTGACGAAGTAAATGGGGGATGGTATATAGGGTCGTGATGAAGAAGCTGAAGGGAAGTAGGAGCCCGCAAATATCCTGCCCAATAATACTGAGAACAATAGATCTATTATTGTATATTAGATAATATTATATCTATTCTCCCATAGAACATCGGCTCTGTACTCCATCACGAAAGGGCACGGAACACATTCCGTAAATTACGCCAGATAAACTCAACAAAGCATGCAAGAAGGTGGGCCGTTCAAAAGAAATCGGACCTATTTACACCAACGAGGTGCCTTGAAAAACCACGAAACTTTTAACCTCTAGTGTTGCTACCGAAAGGAAACAAACCAAACGTCATATCAGCCAACATGTCTACTAGATAGAATCGAAAAGATTCTAGAACGTATCATATACGGCAGGCTAATCGCCGTGACAAAGGATAGAGGAGTTGCACAAGGAGTTAAGGGAATTGACTTTGCTGACGATATCGCCGTCCATACCGTCGGCAAACATATGTATCTACCAGATAGAGTGCGCCCTAAATAAAATAGTCGTCATTATAAAAAAAATCGGTAGAGTTTTCCGGCTTGAAATTAGCTGTTCACAAGATCGAGAATGTCCTAACAATCACCTGAAAGACTGTGGAATACGCAATTTTTCGGGTTTGAAACGAAACCATCAGGTATAAAGAGAAAGTATACCGCCAACCTCTGGTGGGCCTATGTACCAAAACCTCCAGGAAAAATTCCTAATTCGACTTAGGTACTCTATGACCGCGACCACCCTTAGTATAACGACTCTTAGGACTCCGACTGTTGCCATTCCTAACACCAATTACCGAAGTCCATCAATATCACAATAATGACACCGAAACGTCGGCTATTGTACAATATTTAGAGTCGACTTTCGTTGATTTCAAGATTATCTTCGGACAAAGTCTGAGCCTGGATTGGGTTGTAGTCCAAAACTACTAACTCTATTTTTTAAACGGAGATCTGCGCTATGCTAATGGCTACCGACTAATTTGTTAAGAATAAGGCCTTGCCCAATCCCTTAACCTGATCCAAAATGGTTTGAGGATTCAAGAACTATTTGAATTTGACTGAACACTTTGACTCTGGTTTGGCTCCCATGTCACTCGGAAATTGTGGGGAATGAAATCTCTGATGAGATTGCTAAGCAAGGGTCAGAGGATGATTAAACAGAACCTGAACCTGCGTTTGATTTTCGCGCGTCTTCGGTCAGGGCCTTCATTGACGACTAGGTTTCTTACGAACGCAATTATTGTGAGTGGCAAACTCTCCAATTTGCAGGCACATTAAATGCATGTTCACAAAGAAAGGCTAAGCTTAAGAGACACAGCTGCCTGCGACGCTTGTGGAGAGTACGACGATACTTCACATCATTATCTTTGTGATTGTCCTGCCTTTGCTCTCATCAGGTGAAAGATCTTCGGTGCTGATGGGTTGAGTACTGATACAGTAAACTCCTCATCGCTAAAGTGTATTCTCAGCTTTCTCTGAAAGTCGAGTAAAATGAGTAATACTAGGTCCTGGTAGTAAAGTGGACCAGTTGCATCCAGTGAAATCTTTCCTAACACGACAAAAACAAAACAAAATCACTAATGCAATCGTTGTATGTGACTGTTTGATGGTGAGGTTTAAAAACAGACTTCCTTAGAACTACTATATAACAGAAAATAGGCGCGGCTGTCATCATTTGCCCTACCACCTGTTCCTGTCTGGGCATGATTGTTATTGAAAATATTTCCACAGATTTTGACACGAAAGCGCGCCCTTTTGCCCAAAATGTCCAAATGAAGAGGAAATCGTGGAATACGAATTGATTTACTGCAAGCGCGTTTTGCAAAAGAAGAATGAAGCTTCTAATAAGACATATGCCGAGGTCAGAGGACGACTGATTGGATATCTGTATCATAGCGAGCGTGCAGAATGACCTGATAAGAGCCGAAAGACAAGATTAAGAAGATCCGAAGCGATAGATGCAGATGATATTACGTAGCTTTCCAGTCTTGCGAAGTAATAACTGATGGCATCCCTGCCAAAAGGGTGTAAAAAGTTTGAAGGGTGTGGATATACTAGCACGTAGGTAGTAGTATTCCTGGCCTGCCGGTATCCCAACGGGTTATATAAATATACTGGAGGCAACGGGTTATATAAATATTATTCGAAAGATTTCGAACCAGACTACAGTGCTGGGTCCCTTTTCGTCTTTCTTCCACGATCCATCTTAGCCCTAGAGATTCTCCGGATTTCTCCAAAGTTCCTCTCTGGCTTTTATTCCTCGTGTCAACAGCGGATTAGATAGGCTTATTGGTTGAGGCCCAGGTCTACCCCGGACAGTAGCGCAGCCTAACTATGCAAGTAAATAAGTAACTAAGTAAATAAGACTGATAAACTAGTCCACAATTTGTAACAAAATATGTAGATCTTTACTGCAAGCTATTGGACAAGGTCAAATTTTAGAAACTAAGAGTGAACGGTTTTACCTACAATAAAAAGTCTTCTGAACCATACTGAAAGATATTAGAAAATACAATTGAATATCGTCATCATTTATCTCTCATTTTGAATAACCGCCATGAAAACGATGTGTCTCTGACGCATATCAAAACGCAACTTTCTTCCCGAAACTTCAAATAACCATTGCAGTTGAGAGTTGGGGATGGCTCCCCTATTCAGGAGAAACACACCCTTAGACCAAAAGAAAGTCCATTGTGATACCACTATGGAAAAACCGGACTACCAGCACCGGAGACCTACTTACATAGAAACTTTCCATATGGGACAAAAGCAGGGCAATCAAAATCGGTGTCAACCCATATCGAAGTTGAGACCTACATATGTCTGTATGTCAAAATCCTTTGCCTAAATCGCTACATCATGGAACACAATTGTCATACAATTTCGAAATGTAAACCAATAACTCCATGACCATAAATTAATATCTAAGGGATACCGCCCTTTTAAATTTCCATACACACTTACTCGTACTACAGATCGTACTACGATATCATATCGAAGAGGAAATAGCTCGTGTAATTCTCTGAATATCATCGCTTTCAACGTAATCAAAGAATGCCAATGAAGCACGCGTATTATTACCACTCCAGTCATGCGACCACGTGTTTGGATTCTATAAATACCATCATTCACCCCAAGAGTCTCCTTCATAAGAGGTTTACTCAAAAAAAAAAAAAAAACTCATCTTCTTCAAGAAATCAAAACACACATACCCGTACATATGCGTGATATTAAAACAAAACGAAACCAAGACGTCACACAGTACAATATGCAAAGCAGCTCCGAGCAATGTACTACACCTCCTGGGTTAGGATGCGTTCAATGTCCATTACGTTGCTCGTCGAGCTCTGAACTTAAAATGAATGAAACATTCCCCAAATGCACGCTCCAAACGCACCCAAGTGGCTGGAAGACGGATTTCAAAAATTCAACTACTCCAAGGCGGGAAAAATATATTCCCAGAGTGCAAGAAACTTGTGCGTCGCCGTGAATAATGAGAGAAAAAAAAAAGAAACAACAAAGTGTAAAGAAAACGTAAAAAAAGACAACTCAGCGAAAGAAAAGGATGATCGTCATCTGTGCTTGGAATTTTAATTAGGATCACAGCCCCCTGTCAACATACATAGCTGTTCAGTGGGAGTCAGTAAAAGACGTAAGCACTGTCAATGTCGATGGCATGTTTCCTTTGGGTGACGAAAGCTAAATTAAGACCCAGCGCGACTGAAGTTAGAACTACATACTCCCGCGATACAGTCAACACAATGTCTAACATACAATGGGATTTCCTGTCGCAAGTTTTCATAACCATATAATGGAAAAAAAAGAAGCGACAAACTAAGTGCCGTCCGGAAATATTCCACACCTAATCATTTGTCTAATAAGGAAATGTGCAACTAAGAATAAGGTTTAACCAGGATGGAGAAGCATATAACTTTTCAAAACAAAACAAAGATTAGATTTGCACGAATCTAAGTCCTGAAGCTGTCGTAAGAACGAACAAACCTAAAACTTCAAACAGAGGGTCTCCCATTCTTTTTGTAAGGATAGTATCCGTCAGACGTGTGTGCAATCGTACGATAACTTCAACATTGATTCAGAAATTAGGAAAAACACCTGGTGGAGCATTCAAAGTGCAACAATGAGTTATTCACCAAAATACTGATAGTATTTCCAAAAAAATAATGATCTTAAGGTACTCGAAGAATTAGGGAAATTCATAGTAGGAAATTCATCTAGAAGACACACCAAATAGTATCCCCTACAGCGTCAGTTGTGCATCAATGGATTGCTTTATATGATTGTATGTACTCAAGGCACTGCGTCCAAATGCAAGTAATCGTCAATAGAGAAAAACTTTCTCACATAAAGTGACGCACCAACTTCTTAGTCCTGTAAGCTGCAGGTTGGGTGTAATGCCAAAATCCCCTACGACTAATGTTTTTAACCTAATGCTATGTAATCCAAACATAACTAGTTTCTGGTGTGCCATCACTTGCTGTCCACACAATTATCATCTTCGACATTATGTAGGTACATATATGTGCATCACAAGAAATTCAGTATTGATCCGAATAAATTATTTGGGAAGCCTTCATCAATCTAATCTGACATTAGGAATATTTGCAACCCCATATCTCAGCGGCGCTGTACATTATGCTCCACCTTCTTCCCTTAGATATTCTTGGCAAACCATTGGCTTACGGCTGCTGTCCGACTCAAAGTCTCCTCACAGTGGTGTCTGGCTATCATGAGGGCCACTCCTCGATCACTGATCTCGTCAATTTTACCCTAGAAGACACCGACTACACTCCGCTGACCTGGCGAAACCTGGGTATGCCCCTCGCTATTGTAAACTCTTACTAAACCTGGACGCTTTCAGCAAAACCAACTGTGTTGCAACAGATCTCGCCTAAGCTTGATCTTTGAGACGTAATGTTGAGTCGGTCCTGTTGAAGCGATCATAGATCAGTCGCCTTATCGGTGTTCTTACTGAACACTGTCTGATAGGCTAATATGCCAAAAGGCTGGGCTTTTTTTCACATGACTTCTGTAGAAGCTGTAGGGATGAGCAGGATGAAGAAACCATTCTCCACCTCCTATGCACATGCCCAGCTCTGTCCCAAAAAAGACTACTCCATCTAGGAGCTCAGTTCTTTGAAAACCTAAGGGAACTGGTGTCATCTAGGAAAGTTCCAGCCGGCTACATAGAATAGCGTGTAACAAATCATGATTTGTTGCACAAAATTATTCTGATTGATGAGGCTCAATTCCATTTGTCTGAGTACGTAAACAAACAAAAATATAGCATCTGGGTGTCCAAAAACCCAAGAGAAATAGTGGAACAACCTCTGCATTCACAACGAGTGACAGTTCGGTGGGATTTTTGGACTGGCGGTGTCATCAGGCCATATCAGAGGTGTTGCTCGCAAAAAACTTGATGAAAAATTTCATCAAAAGAATGACTCTTTGTAGGCAGAACCGAGCCAGACATTTAGCAGATATTTTATTCCATTACTAACCTCAGAGTTTGTACTTTAGATTAAAATAAAAATATCACTACTTTTCATAAAAATGTTGCGTTTTTCTATTGATTTAAAATTACACCTCTTATTGGATGACCCAATATATGTATAATGACATGTCATAGTTTTAGTGTGCTTGGCAAAATTCTTCTCTGCCTCCCAACACTACAACATATTTTAACATACATGTGTATATAGAACGATTCAGCCTATACCACCCTATTGTGAAAACTCTTGAATAAATTGAAATGTACCCACTGCCGAGGATATGCCTACATCGCTATAAACAACGACATTCGACCTACTTCAACGAACTCGTAAAAAAAAATTTCGTTCCACAACTTTTTCATATGCTTATTCGAATACAGATTATATACTTATCATCTTTTCCAGTTCGCCTATTTATTTTTAAAGTAGGATCTCTGCTAAATTTCAGCGAACGCCAGGGGTGGCAGACAATGTATCTTCCCAGAGCCTCCACCCCACTCCACCGACCGACATCGCAAACAACACCATCAACCATTTTTACCATTTTCAATTTTCCAGACGTCATCCCTGTTTTGACAGCATCTGCTCCTCTAATAGAGAACATAAATTGTTCTTCGATTTTTTTTTTTTTTTTCTTCCACTTTTTTTTTTTTTTTTGAGAACAAGAAGTCTGTCCAATTTATAAAGAAGGACATGTTCGAAAATTAAATCAACTCCGTGAAAGTTGACGACGATGATGATGTCCTCCTCTCAGTGATAATTGTATTAAACGAATAAGGGGCAACTCTAACAAAGGCACAAAAAAAAAAAAAGAAGAAGTATAAAATCCAAAGGAGCTTATGAAGCTAATAACAAGGATTGAAGGATGTTGTCTCCTTTCACAAAGAAAAAATTATAACGAGAATATTCCTTGTGATTTTCGCTTGCAGTCCTGTAATTTAATTAACTTCTACACAGGACAAGTGGGCAACAGTTAGAAAAAAAAAACCCATAAATTTGTTGATCACGATAAAAGTAAAAAGGATGGGGATACCCGTGTACGGGGGAAAAAAAAAAGAAAATCAATAAAGCGAACATAGAGAAATATTTATGCGACATCATACAGCAGAGAATATTACGTTCGGTCTGGCGATGACAAAATTCCGCGCGCGAATATCCTAGAAAATTCATTTGGACATCAAAACTCGAAATCGCCGAAGCGTCATTGTTGCATGGATTTTAATTGAATGTGCACACGATTGGCATTGCAGATATGGTTTACATGTGTTTTGGGGGCGCACTGGTCACATCTCGTCTGGCTGCATCGAGTGTTCACTATTAGGGCGTCTGTGGCGGGGATAAATGAATTCAATTTGAGTTTTAATTAAAAATTTATCCCTCTATTCTCGCCTACAATGCAAAATATTTAATAAACGTTGAATTTGCTTCTTTTGTATTCGGATATTGATGAAGTATTGTTGATGCTCTTTTCGGCGGAGTTAAGCACAAAAAAACACATCTGATACCAAGTTATGGGCCTAATGAAAATTCGACATTATTGATGGGCGATTAGCGCAGATGGGGTTGGATTTAGTTTCATTTCAACGTTGGCATCATACTGAATTGTAATTAAAATTTGATGCAGTGCTGATGGTGTACCCTGTGGAATTAATTTTCCGTCATTTGAATTTACAGTACTCTTTGTGTCGGTTTGAGGAATGTAAATACTAGACAGGCACATATAAATGTGTATATATCTTCCAAATACTACCTTTCTATACAAACTATGTAGTTACAACAAACACATCAACCTCGGGTACTAAGGTTGTCCCGGTAGGCCGCGTGAGCAATCACAATTACAAGGCTACCTTTGGAACCCGATAGAGCTTAATATAAAGCGTTGAAGGGTATGGATGTTGTCGCTAGCCAGTTGGCCTAAATTATCGAAGAAGTACGAATCTAAGTGCAATCTTCCTTGTCCATGCAGTTTCCATAGAAGTCATTAGCACGGAAGCCCAGCTTAATATAATTACCACGAACAACCCTTTCTGTCTAATCAGACAGTTTCTGATCCAGTTTGTGCCAGATCTGCCTAGTAACGTCTGCTCAACTACGATTCGTTAAATTCACGGCGTTCGATAAAATCGATGAGGTCGTACCCTGCCTGGCGAGTTCGTCGGCCATACAATTGGCTTGAATATCACTGTGCCGGCATCCGAATGAGCTTTTTAAGAGACAAGCTTGACTATCCGTAAAAATTATATCCCGATTAGATATAACACTATATTTCAGCCAAGACAAGGAAAGTGCAATACCTTGACTAAACCACTGACACATAGCCTTCAAACAAGTAACTGCACAAGCTGTCAGTTATAGATACTTCAAGGTGGCAAGTAAAAAAAAGCAAGAATATTCAGAGCCGTTCTGTAGGGGCGGTTCGTAGTGCTCCACTGTTCATAGGCAAGTCGACCTTTGTACCCGGCTAAGGTCAGATGGGTAGCAGCCTTTCTGTAAAGCCGTCCACCAGACGATCGCCTATACATTTGTGTAGGTCCGATGACGGATAGTGTTCCTGGATTGGATCTGAGTTCAACAAAAGCAATTCTTTTTTGTAAATTGTAAGTACACGTCTTCTCGGGTATAATAGACATCCTAGCCGATAAAGCAACGGGAATTCAAAATGGCATCGCTAAGAAGATGCCAATAGCGATGGAATACTAGTTATCTGAATCCGAACATACAGAGATACATATATAAATACATATATAAGTAATTAGATAGATCATGGAAAACTTAATTATCAATTCTTATGAATCCTGACCGATTATATCGATTCCTCCATTGCTTTGGTTATGACGAATCACCAGAATGCTTAATATGTCGTGGATGTGACGAAGGCCCGAAACATGTAGGGTTATAACTGCTCGAGATACCATGAAAAAAGTAGTGACTGGAGGATGAGAGACATATTACACGTAAACCCTGAAGCATAAGGAGTGCTATAAGTGCACTACTATCTTGCAAACAAAAATAGCTCAGACTTGTAAGGCAGAAAATAATGCATTGAATCTGTCAACAGTATAGGGCCTGAGGAATCGTGGGTTAAGCTCGATACCAAACGAACCAAAATCCGTAAAACCTGCGCAACTTCAAAAATCTTATTCAATTATTCACCATTTAGATGAAAAGATCTTAAGGGATTGTCGTACTTTCGCAATTATACTCAAACTATGAACATGATAGCAGTGTAAACATTATTGCAACATCCCTGCATCAACTGCTTTCTACCACCATTAAGGCCACCCAGTGAGAGTGATACTGCCTCAATTTTTACAAAACCTAGTTTGAAACAATCTCATCTTTACTCTATAGAACACCGCCGGTAGTTGCGCTCTTTATACAGGCGACGTTCATATTTAGTAAATAACCAAAGATATTCGTTTATATTTTACGATTCGCTTATAGCAAGCTAATCACATGGTCTATGAGCTGTGTTCGACTAAAACAGAATCAGTTCTGTTAACAAACAAACAAATTGAGATTTATCTAAGGCTCATGGGCTCTACTCTAAAATGTATAGATAGCGCCAGATATGTATTAGATAGGTGAGACAGAAAGATGTCATGGGAAATAGGCTGAACGTGCTAGAGGATGTAAGATCCCGGAAGGGATTTGGTTACAATCGCAGATCATATAAGAATGATATACCTTAGTTCCAAGACCGAAGCTGACATACTGCGTAGTCGTATATGCCAACTTTCCCATGCTGCATCGGAATCTTCCTAACAAACTCGGCTTTAAGCAGCTAATATCAAGGATTTTTTTGATTGTAACATTGTTTTGCCTTTGCTCAGTATGTCCAAGTCAATGTAGTCCATCTTCTAACAATTCATAGAATTCGCCGTTGAATCCATACAATCACATATTCGGCCTCACAATGCAGGGTTTGAATATCTAGGAAAGTATATTTACTTCGAATTCGAATTCGAATTTCAGCTTAACATCCAACAGTAGAAATATCCATACAGTAGGACTGACAGGAGTCGTGTTTTGTAGATTTGTTCTTCTTCTAAATTAAGTCGTCATTTTCTTGGAATTCCCACGTCGGTCGTCGTCATTTAGAGCTCAAGCGACTCTATGTCAGTGATTTCGACTTGAAATTTGTTGATTTGCTTCAGGCTTGCTAAAGACTTGGCTTACAGTCGATCCGTGCAGGAAGCCAGTCTGATATTGGAAGCTACTCAGCAACTGTAGCTATCATCGGTGATAAGAACTCCTTAGCTGTCTCGAAGTGACTTTATACCAGATTTAATAGGTAGCTGCAAGCTGTTTCGCTTTTTAATAAAATGTCTGGATTTCGCTTCTAGAACGTGACTCTTCAATCGTCTATCTAGAGCAGTAAACTTCCTTACGTACATATGTATGTACATACATATGCAAGCATGCCTCATCAAAAAGAGTAGATAGCGATTGAAATCTTTGTTCCATAGTGTTATGGTAAACCTATCTCATCGAGGTAAAACTAGACTACAAGTTAATCGCTAATTATAACACAAAGTGGTCTAAGAACATGTACACTCATAAATCTTAAGCGGATTACCTATGTTAGCCTCGCAAAAGTAGATTATTGGGTCACCATGCATTCGAACAACCCCTCTGATTAGTTGCGATGCACAAAGAAAAAAAAAAACAACCCAGACAACTACCCAAACAAACAGAAAACTACTCCTCAAGGTGTCACCCTATGTACATATGTATGCACATCCCATCGACAGGTGCACTAATTACCGCTACGCAAATTTACTTGACCCAAAAAAAAACGAAAAAAAAAACAAACTCATTAATCCCACTAAAGCAAAGCAACAGAGAAACAGAAAGAAAAAAAAAACAACGATACACCGGAATAATCCACACAAAGGGATGCAGTAGCAAAGCAAGACTGAAAAATAATCCCTTTGACCCACAAACTACACCTTTACCACCACCTGTCAGCCCACAATGATGCACACTATAGCCGTAGCCAAACAATGCAGTTCCGTCTAATGCAGTGTCAATCCACACAGGAGTAGTCGGCAGCATTGTAAGAAAGAATCCGCAAAAACACGTCGAGAACCAGATACATGAATGAGACCACCTCTGGCAACAACAAAACTAGCGAAAATGAAATTAACGCCACCGCCGCTAACACCGCGCCGTGCCAAGAGGGTAAACGAACGACCTCATGACATTTACAAGAGAAAAGGTCGTCGCTGGAAAGAGAACAGATACTCTCTTACAATTACACTAGGAGGAAGACCAAGGCACCTAGATACCGCAGAGTTGGTTCAAGATGGATGGTTCATTCAAACAAAAAATGCCTCCTCGCCTCGGTATCGTCTTAATTCAAAGGCGAAGCGAAACAACAAACACAGAAGATAGACAGACACGCCTTTTCCCATCCGTTCCACCTCCACAGCAGCGCTCCGGAGAAAGAAGGAGAAAGTTCGATGAACCAACTGACGTAGGCCTTAAAGTGCAGAACCTATACCTATGGACGATGTTTTTTGCTCTGCTGGTGCATGCAACTTTATTTTTTCATTCCCACGATTAGAAAAGAGAGGCTTCCGCGATGCACCTCGCTCTTTGGGTCTCCTTTTCATTCCATTTTTCTTTTTCGATTACATGACATTCTATTGACACTATGACATGTGGATTTTATGGTTTATTTATTATCATGAGTTCGTTTCGTCGAATGTTTTCCGAATTAATTAAGTTGCTCCGAGCTAATGATACTCATTTGTTTCTGGTCTCTATTGGGCTTGACTGTCCGTTCTGTTTGTGTGTGCGTTTGGGTTAATTGAAGGCTTTTTTGTTTATTCTGTTCTGTTGTTTTGTTTTGTTTTGATGGTGAATTGACAGCTACTAGTTGTGCCAGTAAAGAAACTTTTACGCAGAGTTGCCAGAAGTACGCATACTTTAATTAATTAACAGTGAGATCATCTAGTAAGGCGTACTTTGTGTCATTGAAAATATTCACAGTCTTATTGCTCGACTAGAATCCGACAAAATGCAGCTTTTACACCACAAAAGAATAGAAATCGTGTGACCTTAAGACGTAGCTATTTGATTCAGCGATAAGACTTTAGAGTACACCATAATCTGGAAAATGATCAAGGAATACAGCCACAATGTGGTTTGGCACTCTGCTTTTTAATGGACTTAAGGGTCTACAGTACCAGACTAGTTTTCTAGACTAGGCTCGATCAATGATAGTAAAAATATTCACACCGAGGCAAATCTTGCAGAAGACTAATGAGTTCCGAGTCGAAATTTATTTATCGTCTTGAACTTAACAAGACCTAGGTGGTCAAAAAAAAAAAATTCGTATACCATGTTTCATACTATTTACCCAATCTCATGCTGGAGCAGTTAGTATGCAGCAACTTTCGTCTTTCGTATGTCTATCTAGCTGCTGGGATACCCATAAAACATTGACATCATCCGTCAGTCCTAGAGTGGCGTCTGAGAGGCTTTCAATGCAATGAAAGACGAATCTTGATTTAATCATCTGTCCACCACCTACGTCATAAGATCATTTTTCACGAGTTTCAAGCTGGCTTCAGGTAGTCATCGAAAGATTTTTTTCTTTCAGCACTATTGAGGAAATTTTATTTCTTAAAGGCAGGTTCCATAACTAATGAGTGTTACTTGAGATTTTTGCAATTGTGAGAGATCAAGAAATGTGTCAATGAAATTGCATACATAGATATAGGAGGTTCGAGTCCCGGTTACATATTTTTCTATCATCTAACAAACATTTGAAAGTTTTGTCAATTTTCTGAATAGGTGATGATCAGGGAAGAGAAGGGTTTTATCCTCTCTTCCCTGATCATCAGAAGAAAGTAAACAAAGTCGCGAAGGAGGTTCACCTATTTTATTATTTTGCATACCCTTTTCGAGAATGTCTTGGCACGATATCCGCTGTACCGAAATCTCCTATCTTATGTACGCATTTACATACGAATTCTTACGACGATCTTTAAGAAGCAGGAATTTAAAAAAAAAAGAGATATCGCGCAATTCTGTCGCAAAAATGGGAGATTTTGTCCCAGGGCTTTTGGAGTAACGGATTATATCGATGGGGGTTATGGAACATGGGATTTTAGAAAAGAGGATTTTTGAAAAGGTCATTTCATCACCCGGATACCTTCAGAATGTCCATAAATGTCCAAACAGAAATCTTCCCCAAACGCAAAATATCCATGTGAGCGGTGAAGTAATTTTGAACGTTTTATGAAGGATTTTATGTCAACGATTTGTGTTTGGGAATTTGGATATAGGGATTTTATATTTGGGGATTTTGCGACTGTCAGACAACATATTGTTCTAGACATGGTTGCGTCTGATCTATTATGCTGCATGTGAGTAAAATGTAATAATTCTGTTTTGTAAATGGTACCAAGGAAACCCCCACCGATTTCGTTCTGCATCTGTATTCCATGTTGAATGAATGACATTCAGATGGAAACGTAATTTTGAAAGGGTAGTGTGGATATATTTTTGAACATAAAGTTCTTAACAGACGTCGCTGGTATAGAGAAGAGCTTGGACTTGGTCAGGGTTTCAGATGGCTTTTGAGATTACCCAGTCTGTTATTTGATTGGAGGTGGAAGCTTTGTGGCCATCAAAGAGTTCTGAGGCTCCGCTTGCATAGGAGCAGAAAGGGCCCATGATGACAATAGCAACAAGTTTTTGAATCTTTTATCGTAGATTTAGGATGGAGGATTTAAGGTAGGATTTGTGGTAATTTTAAAAATTGACTATCTAACTGATTAGGGATTTGACAGTAACGAATTGAGATGAAGTCTAGATGTATATGAAGCGGAATATTGACTTTTCGATGGTAAGACATAAGACCTTACAAGTCCAGTTTCAAATTTTCATACCAGCGATGCGACCATTTTCATATTTGAATAACTAATTTTAAAGCCCGTTTATTTTGTTTGGATCTATTCCGACTAGAGTCGCAATTTTTTTTATTTTCTGATGAATATACTATAATTCTAGCTGAATCTGAAACACGTAAGACTATCACGAGGGGAAAGGTTGAGACTAAAAGAGACTCCCGAAGAACTACATAAAAAAGAACAGTGGTGGGTACGTAATGGTCTAGAGGTGCTTTCTGCATAACCATTCGGTTCATTTTGTCAAACAAAAGGTATCGCGATACCCGAAGATTATCAAAAATTTTTAAAGAACATGATTTTTTTTATGAAGAATCGACCGCCTTAAAGATAATGAACATGTGGTGAGTATAGATGTAAAATTCCTGTTTTTACGATTTCTGACGTAGCGTGCAGGTATATCATGGACTTTTAGGCTTGAAACCACACTCCAAAAAGGATCAAAATGATAATGTTCATTAGACATCAGTCTAATCTCTTTTATTCAAAATTGGGCAAACAATACTGAGGCATGGGCCATACTGACCATACTCTACAGGCTACAACCCATAAAGTTTGTCTACTAGCTTCCAAACTCCGGTAGATAGTCATCGATATCATTAACCTGTCATTCTGTGAACTAGTAACGAATAACGAGTGTTTGAGATAAAAGGGCTGTTAAAATAAGTTCACCTGTGGTACATTAATATCTCAACCAAGTCTCTACGGCGCATAATATTACGTACATACATGTGTATGTAATTTATGATTTTGAATCCCGATCACAGCCATTATCGTAGATACGTAGATACATTATCGAAAAACTTGAAGACATCTGTTGACAATTGTCAGTCGATTTAACCCCAGGGGTGTTAATCACTACCAGACAGAAGATTAAGTTGATGACAGTCCCAAAATAACCCCAAATACCTTCCTACGACTGAAACTCGACATCATAATCAAATTCATCTAATCAGGCACTATCAAGGATAGTGACAAGCATAAAGGACCCAAGCCAGCGTGGCTTCTCCTATCGACATGTTAGTTTCCCCACGATTTTCGTAACGAAGGACCTTAAAAAATAGTCAGGAAAAAAAAAACTAAAACGGACTAAAACCTTTGCTCGAGAATATTAGAAACTGCTAAGAGTTGATCTATGAGAAGCTATTCAACATCGTTGGTCACTTCTGAACAAAAAAAAGTAATATCGCCTTAAATAGGTTAAAGGGAGAAGAAACTGTTATTTTGAGGTTTAGTCAAAGTTTCAATTCTCCCATGGATATACGTCAAATCTTATGAACATGATGAATGCATGACTCGCATAGTTGCATAGGGTGAAGGGATGCATCACATCACATGGAGCTGTAATCTTTAAAAATGTTTGCTGATAAGTCAATGCATATTGTCTTGACATTACAACCTGTTAGGCAAACTAAGTATAGAAATGGCAGCCGTGAAATTTGGAGAAACGTATGATCTAATCCTTTTAATTACTTCCAGCGATTGGCTTTAAACTAAAAATCCCTATTTTCTAAATGAACAGAAAGGGTATCATCTTTATAAACGTAAACATTGACTGTCTTGAAAATGTTGAAACCCCTTTAGATATTCTTACAGAAGGCCGTGTACCTACATAGACATAGCAGCTGAATATTTACATGAGTAGTAGGAGCATATTCTTCATTCAACCTAACCACTAGTTTAGTTTGATGTATCCAAGCGCACAATACCACTGAGATACATTGTCTTCCTATTTAACCCTTTCAGTACACAATAGTTGTGAATGTATTTCTAATGAATAGCGACGTTGGAAACCAGAAACTCATTAAAAATTCAGATTTTATTACCATTCTACTCTAATCTGGTACTACTGTGCCACTTAAGAACTGCCTCAATTATTGATATGGATTTTTTTTTCTCTCCACGTTTTCTGTATACATAATAAATGTGAACCTTTGACATTTCATGAGAGAGATGACATACGCACACAAGAATACATGCTCTCTGGTGGGCCGCAACTCTCTTTCAAATTTCAGATAAACTCAACGAAACCGAAGAGTACCAGCTTTGTATCTGTGGTGAAATTGTTTGAATGTATTTGGAAGGATGATATTACACCAACAACGGTTGCGTGTAATAATATTGTTTGAGGTCAGTTTTGATATTTTATTTTGCAATTTTCTGGAAAAAAAAGTTAATTGCCCGGCAGTTAAGAAGGTAGCATTATAATTATTTATATTACGGTGCGGTGTCGACACACGTTAGATCAGTAGATACAATAATGATAAAAGATTAATTTAGGGAAGGGACCTGATGTATGCACGAGTTCAAGTCATCAAATTGTTATTACTTAGCTGGTGATTTCACTCAACACATCTATTGTGGAAACCATTCAAAAGTAGTGCAAGTTTTCATTGACCGACCAAGCACAAGTATCTAAAGGTGCAATTCCGTAAAACTTATTTGAGGTCGTAATTACATGAATCTCTTAATGACTAGTTACGAGTACCTTTTTGAACTTCACCTCATAAACGAGGTCAGATCTCTAAATTGCTGGAGAAAAGTTGGACTATAACAGATGGGAGATACACGATGACTAATGTGATTTAGATACGTCAACAATCTTCTTTTAGATTGATATGTCTGCAGTATCAGTAGTAAACCTTTGATGGGTAAGATATTTTAAAAATGTATACGCTGAAGGAAATCCGGTAAAATATGCATATTATTGCCATGATTTTGGTCTTTTGAGCTCCACTTGAATGCACATATATGTATGTACATACATATGTAACATATGCACCACATCCCAAAAATATCGAAGTACATATGTACATATGTACATATTGACTTTGGTGATCAGGGTTACAGATGGTATTTGATGGACAGATAAGACTTCCAGCAACAACTATATTTGATGTTTCATAGGATTAGGAAACAAATTGACTTAATGAATTGATGCCACTCATAAGTGTAATATCACCTCTGGCAACACATTATCGCTGAAAAAATTTGGTCTAAATTTATGAAACATGACCCTGTTAGAAAGATTTTCAAGATCGTAGTTCCAAAACAGAACATCACAATACCTATCCCCCTATCTTCATAATTCGTAACATAAGGATAAATGTACATAATTGATCAATCGAACTCCTAGATCTGCCCACAATGGCACATGTAGTCGGGTGGCTACAGTCACAAGAAATCCCTTTTTATGTCCCTTTATTTATCTGAAAATCTGGGATAAAAAAGGGGGACCTAAGCACCAGGTAGGATTACATAGTCAGGGAACTGACCATGATCCAAGGATTGGAATGCTTAGGGACTACTAGCGCCAATAGAACTACACCAACTGCAGCCCTTGAAACTTTACTGATTCTATCAGACTTGCACCTAGAGGAAATAATTGCAAAAAGTGCCTTACATTTAAAAAAAAAACCAACTTTTGAAAATAGGACGACATGGGTCACCGCACTATTGCGAGATGGGGACACTTGGGTACCCATACAGACTATCAATAACACCATCCCCTGACTTCAGCCTAAACTTTAAAACAATTTTCTCCTCAGGAGAGGATTGGGCAAACGGTAGGCCCATTCAACCCAATATAATCTTGATCTTAACCGACGGCTCAAAAACCGATGAAGGAATGGGCTCTATCATATACATACGAGTACTCGTCGGAACCCGAAATATCACGTTCACTTCCAAGCCAGGGCAGCATATTCCAAGCAGAAACTATACTGAAGGAAGGTGAGCGATATCAACATCGACAGCCAAGCCGCTGGCAAAAAAAATTGGCGCTGCTCCATCAAAACCGTAAAAAACCTGACCAAGACCTTTGATGTCGAAAAAGGATCTGGGGAAGGTGATATGTTCTTATTTCTCTAGGATCGCTCTTGAAACTCTTTAATTACTTGCAAACGCTAACGACATTGAAAAAACACGAACCGTGATGTCATTACCACTTTATTTTAAGAGGACACATCCAAGAATATCCAACAACTTCTTCTGGGACAAAATGTAACATTTTTCTGAGTGCATCAAAGTTTTGTTCAGCTCGGAGTCGCCACCTGAGTTACATTTAATGATCAGTTGCAACAAGGCAATCGAATAACGCACATCCGCTTTGAGTTGAGCCATTCGAAGCAGTTATGGATTTTTTAAATTCTCACACTCTACCAAATCTTTACAGGTTTATGGCGATATTTAAAATTTATTTAAAAAATGAAACTCCATCAGCATTGTGACACGTCCACTATTTTTTTGCAATATCAAATTAGTGGTTTTTATACAAGCAAGTCCCACAAGGAGTCCCACAAGGATCGGTACTGGGCCACCTTTTATCGAATATTTGGGAATCGGGTTCGGTGACAATATAGCTGTTGTAACGGTGCTGAAACCTATCCACGAAATACATATATAGAATCATTCACGAACGAAGCAATAGCTAGAATGAAATAATGGCATAAGCTAATCACATAACGGAAGGAGCTTCCTCTAATAATGAAGAAATCTAGTAATTATGCTAATATTCGGATCGGCAGTCAGGTCATCAGTTCCATTGAAAATACTAAGAAAGAACTAAGGACTATTCTGCTGGCAAACATCGATGAAGTCAGCTCAGTTATTTAATACCGTTAACGATGAAGTGTTGTGCCGCACACAAGAACATACAAAAACAGAATACACAAGGAACTACTACTCAAGAATCTGGGAGAAAACTATCGGCAACATATAACCTCTACGCAATAAGGACAATCAGCACTTTCCGAATGATATTGGAAGAAGTAATCTGCATTATAGGGTATAATCTCCATCGACATCCTCGCGAACGAGATCTGAAGGATCCACGAAGGGATAGCCTCGAGCCTACAAGAGGCAGGTGTTGTTAAGAGGATAAAAGGAAAGGAAAAGACAACAAAAGGCAGATGGACCTATAATTTGATCTCCACCATCGACCTCTAGACAAAGGTCCATAGGAACTGCAATTACAACTTTCTGCAGATTCTATCCGCTTATGAGACATAAACCAAATCAAAAGGAAGACACGGAGCATGTAGTCAGTATTTCATTGTAGAATAGAAAAATACGGATTCCAACATTGTTCATAGGTCACATAGTGTGCTCAGAGAAGAATTAGGTGTAACAAAAGCAGAAACACGAAGCATAGCGGTCTGTTTTGGAATATAGAATGTTCATTTCTGGCTAGACAAGTAGTCTTATCTGGAATACTGGCACCTATACCGCATGCATTAGCGGTGCTATAAAAACTCATACCTTTAACTATTTGAATCTTTGAATTTTACTGAGCGTCTGTGCTCAAATGTATACTCTCCATTGGTAACATTCATCTACATAAAGTCCAACCATCGTTACAGATGGATACGTTTTTAAGCCCAAGACACCAAGATTTTATAAAACTCTTTAACCTTCCTATACACGCGTCAAAAACAATAACACGCACGGTCTCTGGGACCGAAACTCAAGAACCCGTAGTTTCCCTTCTACTTCGAATATTTTTATGAATTTTTTTTAATCAGTAGAGTGATATATTGTTAATGAAATAAAACAAGTTTATATTAGTTATTGTATTTAACAAATAAATGGCAATCTTTTTATTAAGCCTCTTAAAATTTAAAGTAATTTGTCGGTCTCACAGACCAATGCGCGGGTATAGGAAGGTTAAAGAATTCTTAAGCTAGGCTTTGCACAAAAACTTTGAGCACATCCGCACATGACCTTCTACAATGGACAAAGAGGAACAAAAATTATGACCCAGAATTAGACTATAAAAGCGTCCACTCAGCTCAAAACTTAAAAACTTGTCATGGCAACTACCTATTCATTCAAACTGGTAGCCTGTCTTGACGGTACACAGATTTTTGATTGGGTATGAAAGCTTAAGTCACCCAACAGAACTTAAGCTTGTATCCAATAATTTTAAGTCTGGCTTACATTGAACTCGAGTCGTATTTGCAGACTCTATTTATTGACATCAAGTATACCGGCATCAGCATTGAGCTCGATAGACATTGGGTGCTGTTGGAACTTCATAACTTGTACTCCACCTCAAGACATGTTACTTATGTACATACATACATATGTAGATATGTACATATGTATGTATGCACAAAATTAAACGGTTTGTTCCAAACAACGACTTGGTTGCAATGAATCATTTCAAACTCCGAATCCAATAACCATTCCATTGATTTAACTGTGCGAAGACAGGCTTAGGTCCTTAGTACACAAACTTATCAAATGCAAATCTACTGTACACTTTTTAGCATTACTGTGCTGACCATTGCAAAGTAAGTAGGTATTTGCTCAGTTCAACAGCAAATCACCAACATGTAGAAGCAACTGTGATTATCCATCGGAATGCAGGATTCTCACTTAAAAGAGAGCCAATCGCCCTTGTATTGGTATGTCCGAATAATATTGTTGCGGGTGGAAATATTAAGAGAACGCGTCATTGTAAACAATAACAACAAACACAGATGATAAAAGAGAGATGCACACCAACAGAAAACTCAGCTCAGCTCGGTTCGCAACTCACCGAATGGGTGTAGTTGACATTCCATCAAAAGAGGTGGAAAAGAGGCGGCGAAGGAGAAAGACAGAGATGAGAGGCGCACCAGAAAATTAAGAAATCGCAAAAAGAAAACTAATTTGCATTCGTTACGGCTGGTGGCTTCCATATTTTAGCGAATTTAGCTGACAAGTCTCCCCAAAACCTGTTCTAAAATCTAATCAGCTGACAGGTAAACAGTTAATAGGTCCACTTACGGTTAGATAGGCATTATCCTGGTGCCCGATGAGCAGGTAATTCGCACCGAAGAGAGCTTCTGTATGCGAAAGGGAGGAATTTTCTTTTCTTTTTTTATTTATTATTATTTTTTTTTTTTTTTTGCAAAAAGGGAGTTGCTTTTGCTTGTACCACTAGGTTTTCAGGAATAACTATTTTTTTTTTTCACTTCAACGTCACTGCACACCCTTTTTTTCTTGGCTTCAGTGTGATTTATGGGATTGACACTTTGCAGCACTGGAATGTGTGCTATTGATCCACTGAAGTCAGCACCGAATTTTTCACTACTATTTGTGGAGGAGCACGCGCGAATCGCCAGTAAACTGCGGTGGATTGGTTTCTTGTGAATAAAATTATGGATTAAGTTAGTAAAGCCTATCCAGTGGAGGAAACCGGAGAAAGAAAAATAAGAAAAAAGCACAACAAATCGTTCACAGACCGTCGACCACTTTGACAGATGACACAAGAAAAACTACCTCTCTATGAGTATTTGCTGCGACGACACCAAAAACCATTCGTAAAGAGAGATGAATGGACTTGTTGTCTTGCCGTTGTCAGTGGCCGCGCCGCACCGCAAATGACAAGAAACTTAACGAAGGTTTTGTTGTTGAGTTTGGTATTGGTGGCGATGGATGCCTGCGAAAGAGTGGAACATTTGAAGAGAGTTTGCTGTGGATTTCTTGGACTGGAACGAAATGCATTTATTGTTAGAAATTGGGCACATGGCATACAGTGGTGCAAAAAGGAAATATCACGCTGGGTACATTCGGGAAAAATGTACAGGAGTTGTAAATAAAAAAAATTATTTTTCCCTCAAAGGCATAAATTGCCAAAACAATAAGCTATTCTAGACTCTCGTATGAATGTATAACGTAGCGATTACTTAAACATAGCAAGAAGATCAGTAAAATATAATTAATGCTGGTAATTAATGTACAGTAAGGTAGAGTACTAGCACCCATCTTGTTCCTCTTATAGATCAACGATCTACCAGAAGATGACAAATTTCTGTAGCCACTGTTGCAAATGATACTACTGTACTTGCTGTCGGTAAAACCTTAAATAACCGGAAACCGGAAGTATGCTCCAATAAAATGTTCATGTGTGATCTTCGGAGGTTTTTTCTGATGCACTCTCTGGTACAGAGCACGATATCAAAAACCTCTGCTTGAAAGATAGAACTAGAGTCCTAATGACGGCGACAATTTGTAATTGGATCCGAGAATTCCAACTACTAGCCTATTTGACATTTTTGGACCGGCAGTGTACCGGATTGAGGTCTTCAATTGATAACTGCATCTTGGAATGAAAACTTTGAAGAGGCGATAGAAATTGATTCTTTTCGGGATGAACTCCGAGGTGTATGCTGCCGGTGAGGATAGCAGCGGAAATATGTCAATGATCTTCATATGTCCAATTAGGTTGGTGATGGTTTTATTGCATAAAAGGTGAAGCTTTGGGGCGCTAGTCACCGCAGTCTCCCTAAGAATAGAAGGTCTAGAAGGATTTGCAGCCCAGCAGTCGTGATACCTACACAGGCCAGTTTTTTGCACCTTAATTAGCAATTATCTACCATACGAGCGTTGCTTAGGTTATTATTGGGGTGATGATGGTGAGATAAGTCCAATGAATGATCTTTGGTTTTAATCACCATTTTTTCCCGTAAAGTCTGGAGCAGATCCAGAAGGCTTGTCGTCATTTCATTGGTTCTGTCTAGATGAACTTTCCAATTAAGTTTGTTGTATAGAGCTACTCCGAGATACATGCACTATTTCTTTTGATAAATCGAGTTCTGTGTTAGCAAAGGCTCCGGAGATGTCCAGAAAGCCACAGAGGATGATTTATATCTTAAATAAAAAACTTTCCAATCGTCCTAACAAGATGATGCAATGCTGTTTCTGTCGAGTTATCTGATTGATATGTGAATTGACGGTCGTTTAAGGGTCCGATAAATTTTCCATTAACCTTAGGAAGACTGAGATGCAACTAATAGGCATGAAAGCCTTTGGGCCTGAGGGAGATCTGCTGCCAGCCTTAGGTATGAACTTTACATGAAATTTTCACCAAATTATCCGAATGGAGGTAAGTTCACAACTGGATACTCCACGTTGTATGAGGGCAGGAAAAATTCTGTCACTTTGCATGGCTTCGGTGTGGCCATGAGATCACGGGAGAGTCTCTTTGAAATGCTCCTTGTGTGCCTGTTTAGGGGGGTATTGAATAAGTTCATAGATATTCTGAGCACGAGTTTAGTTGTACTTCACGTGGGTCTGCCATCAGCTTGTCGTAAGATATCAAAATCATTTCGTTGGCTGATGGGAGATCATTAATGTCCTAAATAGATACAAGCTTATAGCTTTGGAATCAAGCATCAAATGCCGACTTTTAAGGACGTTTTTAAAAGTTGTACATTTGTTTCCACAATCGAGTGTTTCATGTCATCCTATTGAAACCCCTACTCTAACCTAAATTGTTAGTTGATTCTGATACGTGTGTCGGTAGAATATGACAAATACAATGAACGGTTGTCCACAACTCGTTCCCAAGGTTTAGTGTAAAACAGATTGAAAGTAATGAACCATACCAAGTAAAGTATCATAATGGAAGCATCAGAACAAAGATATTTCTCTTCCGGTCAGTGTTTAAATCTCTTCCTTAAATAACTTGGATGCGATTTAAAGACTCAAAAGTATTAAAAAGAACCTCCCCGTACTGTCACACTGATAAACAAACAAAATAAGTTAGCACGATCAAGATTAACGCTAAATAAGTTCCCTTTGCCGGAATGAAACAACATAATTGAAATAATTAACACATCCCTCCGACGACGACATCGCTCCAACCGAATGTAACCCTTCTTCTTTACAATTGTCCATGATATTTCCGCCTTGGCACCCTCGCCTTTATTTCGTTTATCACATTCACCTGCTGTTTGGTGTACATCCTTCGTTCTGCCACCTCTACTACCATGTCACAGTCGGAATTATCTCCTTAGCTGAATATTTCACATTCATGTGCCAAGAACTTCTCATTTAATTAAAAAAAAGTACCCAGTCTGTGACCTTTAGCTCCGTTTCGGATGTCAAGAAATACATCTCCGGCGGAAAAGGGATAAAGACAGAATACATAGAGACAAATAGAGGGCGAAGACTCCTTGCTAGATACGGTAACATGACAGTTGAGAATTTAGCGACCAGATTTATACGTCAACACTGCCAGAATGGGTGAAAATTCATTCATTCATTCATTCTTGGTCGGGGTCGCCTTCGCTACTTTAATTTCCGCGACTAATCCCTTGCTCAGCACAGCTGTGCACTACTGCCCTGCGGAAGAATCCTTTTAATCAAGAACGCAAAAGGTAACTCTGATGAATTAAATTGGCGCGAGTGTATTTTATTTTTGTCTTTGTCGTTTGTTTTTTTTTTTTTACAAATTCGACAGTGACAGTGGAAGCTGTGTGTCGGATTAACCAGTGAAAGGGCGAATCCATCCTTAGATGAGCAACGAAAGTCAACAACACTATACTCGTTCCTGAGAAGGACTGTTCAAGCACATGAGCAAGGAGCGAGCCTTATGAAATTTTAATATTTCTGTTATTTCTCACATTTTCTGCTGTTCATGCTCAGACGGGGGGAATTGAACACAAGTGCAGTGGTATTGTGGGCAGGTCATTGTCGCAATTGGTCCGGCGGGTGATATCCTTCGAAGTGGTACTTCACTTGAGTGGAGTGCTGATGATATAGCCTACAAAATGTGGGTTATAAACCACCTCAAGGAAAGTTGTGATTTTGCATTTTTGGGGCAAACATTTTCTTTGCTGATGTGATCATTTGTTGCCTAGAAATTGGTCCTAATTTAGTTTGGGTGAAAGAAAAGGTCTTATTCGAGGGCGAGTATACATTACCCGTACCCAACGAATCAGTTGATGTAGACCCAGATTGCACATAGACAGTGGAACCGTCTGCATCCCATAGTCGACCTTATGACTAAGACCGTGAGTATACAATGAACCAAGAATTATGTTTCAAGGACGAGAAATACGACCACAAGAAACGACCTCAGGTTGACGCGAGAACTAGCGCTACATGTGTCCGAATCGGACTTCTGAATAAAACTTTCGAAAATTAAAGAATGGAATCATGCAATTAAAGCTTTTTAAGGATACCTCGCAGTAGCAAAACGGCCGAATCGAGGAAACGAAACCAGGGGGAACTTCCAAGAAAAACTGAACGGCTTTGTGGACAACATGAGAATATTCCGAGAAGCCGTTGTGGACGCATTCAGTACAGACCGTCAAAAATAAGGAATATCTTGGCTACACTCTTTACGACAGGGGAATAAGATGTCTTTCCCAAGCAACAAGTGGAAGTTGCATTACTGAGCAAGGAAGAGCTAGATACCACCTGAGGTTTTGAAGATGACTGCCGAAACTTCCATTAGCAAGAGCTATTTGCATGAAGAGGATATCCACGAAGATTGGCAAACGCAGCAAAGGAATAGAAGATCTGAAGTAGGAAATTTTTCCAGACGTTCACAGTGCAGGTGCTATCTGAAAAGCAACATGAATTCAGGAGTATCAACAAGAGTACAGTATGATAAGTAATGGCGTGTGTAGTCATAGCACCTGATAACCATGGTTGCCACTTGAAGAAAAAATTTGCAATCAAAATTGAAAAAAAAAAAATTACTAAGCAAAATAAAAAATTACCAAAACATTTTAAAGCTTAAAACGTTGATAAAACTGGAAAAATATACAGTTCGCCTTAAACGAATCGTAATATGTATGTATGCCTTCACTCTACCCTCAATTTTGATTTTTCACTAGTTTGCGAACTTAATATAAATAAAGTCATAAAGACTGGGTTATAACTCATACGTCTTGCACCTTTATGCTGAAATTGGTGGTTTATAAATTATTCAGCTCAGAGTCCATTTTAAGCGTTTTATGACCTCATAGCAATTTTAAGCGTGTCTATGATTTCATAACTCAGAGACAGTTTAAAGCTCAGCGGCTGTTCATCTACTATCATGATTGCATTCGTATTCAATTACTTAGGTAGGCATGTCCAAAATAATGTAATTCACTCAATTGTTGACTAGCATTGTTATGATGCTCTTGTTCAAAAAGTTACCAAATTGAGATAAAAATTACGAAAATACCAAAAATTGTCAAGCGAACAAAAACCAAATGTGGTAAAAAGTTACCAAAGTGGCAACCGTGATCATGAATGTATAGCATATTTTGTATGACATCGGACGATGGTGCACTAGCCATCAGAAGTATTCTAGGCAACAATGAATAGACTAACTGAAATACGGGTTATCTCCAGCACGCATCTGCCAGACGAGGACCATATTGGCAGAAACCATATTGGTAGTACCATGCGTCTTAGATATCTATCAAAAGTTCTCAGAAGGAGAACGTATGTACAGCGGAGTAATTCTCAAGATGGAATCAAAGGTAACGTCCACAGCCAGACAAGCGGATGAATTTTTTGAAATACTTTGACGTATTCGGAGATTAGGTCAATAGGGATCTTTCCGGACTAAGCCTGGGTATTGAAAAAGAAATGATGGCGGAGAAGCCTTAATATGCCAACGGCAGTGGTCATATCCTCGAAGTTGGGTATTTACATCGTTAGATCGAGCCACTTGTCCAAAGAGCTTAAATAGTAGACCCAGGGTGGTCTCCAGGTTAGGAATTATGCATCTGGGTAAGCACGCAGGACATGGCGGTCTCCTGATCATGAATCAATTAACAAAATTGATCACATTGCGATCGACACAAGCCTTGCCTCCAGTATTCTCGATGTCCGAAGTATCAGAGCAGCCAACATTGATTCGGATCACTACCTTGTTGCAGCCAGTTTACGAATGCAAGTACCACAACAAAGAGGAACTACTGTGAAAAAATAGAATGTCTAACAGCTGCAATCGCAAGTGATCGCCAGAATCTGAGCAGAACGCATATCCCGAAATCTCTCTCTGAAGACCAGTGGTAATACTGCCAATATGCCATCAGAAGCGCCGCAACCAATATGTTACAAAGCTGCTAAATACATCGGCTTATCAACCGAGTTATTCAAAGCAGCTGAAAATGACTTTGTAGACAACGTACACCAATTGATTTCTAAGAATTGGTCAGAGTAGTATATGACTGATGAATGGAATATCCGGATCGTTTGAAAGGAGACTCCTAAAATGAGTCAATTATGGAGGTAACAGTCTTCTCAATAGACAGATCTTCCTTGAAAAAGTACACATCATACTATGAGTACTAACTAGTAGGAAAAGTTTATGAGCTCATTTTAATGAGAAACAAAGGAAGCTACAAAAAACGAGTCACCGGTCAATGTATAGGATTATATTTGAAAACTATTTACATCCAGCAGTGAAGAATAATTTTTAAGATTGCATGTGGTTTGAGCATGATGATGCCACTGCGCACACAATCAGAGCAAACATGAAGCTTCTCCACGAGCGTTTCTGTGAACGATTTCTTTCGAGAAGTCCTGATTTCATTTGGCCTCTCTGTTAACCATCCGACTTCTATCCGAGTAGCTACTTGAAGAAGCAACTGTATCCAAACAAAGCTCAGACTTGTCATCAACTTAGACAGAGCAACATCTGTGAAAGATATAAAATAAATTAGAGCCCGAAGTTTTGCATTCAAAGATGGCAATGTTCTGTTATCGAAACTGCCCATTTGATTGCAAATGTAAAACAACCAAAGCGCATGATAGGATTAAATACAGTTCCATAATATCTTTCAATGAAGCGTGTCGAAATGGAGAGCTCTATATATATATGTATATACATATGTATGTATATAGCCATGTATTTCACAAGGTTTACTAGTACGACAGCATACCGGATGCGCTCATGGAATCAGTCATGTGTGTGTAAAATGTTTAAGCTGTACCCTATATTACTAACTATATTTTATTGTTTTCAAAAATTTCGTTCTGCATTGTCCGCATTTTTATTCCAATGCTAAATGCTTAACAATAACTGCATTGGTATTATCTGTATCCATTTTCGCGGACATCCGAATATTTCACTGCCCAGATACTAATCTGTCCAATGATGTTCAGCAAATTAAAACTAATTTAGCCTGGGGATATTGCACAGTGCACGAATTAACCATAACCCGCATCCTGTCACACAACTTTCCCGCAACATTCCATGCCCGACTTTATTATCCATAAACATTTTCATTTCAATTACCAACGTGATTTAATGCATACATTCACCTGCACATCTTAGTACCATTTTTATTTTACATACACTTTGCGCAATGGAAGGATTTTAATCAAACACGAAATAAACACACAGATTTGAGTTGACAGTTCTCAAGAGGACTATCATCAAAGAGGTGAAAATGAAATAAAAATGTTCTCTCGGGCATCGGTGGCTCGGTACTATCGGCCGACTGAAGGAAGCGCAAGGACCAATAAAAAGAAATTTATGTGGACACGTACAACCTAAAATGCTTCCACAGATTCAGAAATATTTGATCACTTCCCCCTACCCATTGAGTCGGCGTCGTGTCGTCCCAGTGTGCACCTAAAGTGTACGTGTACATGCCAAAGATTTACACAAGGAGTCCACTAAGGAGCCTCTCGTCGACAAGACCCAACGAATAAGAAATCCCATATTTTCTTGTATTTGGATGCACGAGAGCAACAAGTTGGCTATGATGATGGAGGGAATATCGGTCTTACCTGGATACGCCAGCTGGAATAGGATAGTACGGCCGACTCTGGAGGGTATTTCGTTTATAAATTATTAATTTTCCTGGCCAATGTAATGATTTAGTTTAGCTGTCGCAAAACAGGCAATTCATTTGGAATTTATTGGCCAAGCGGTATTAATTTTGTGAACAGTATGCAAGAGCGAATTTTGTGGCAGATTTGGTGTTTCACATTTATAGATTGTTATAACTTATGTACATGTGCCTATGTGTGTATATGTGGGCATTTTTGCGGATAAAACCTAGAAGTAAGCTGCGACCTAGAAGAAGCTTTATCTGGATGCCAAAAAATTTTTAGAATACATTGCTATTCACCTTAGTAGATGCAATAACGCAATAGTATATGCAAACGTACTTTCACACCCAAAGAAAATGGTAGAAACAGACATGGCTTACACCCAACTATGCAGTTAAGTACCAACAATCATAACTAGTTGGCAGCTATTGCTTGCTCACTCACTAATGTTCCACAAACCAAGTGGGCAGTACCTACTTTCTTAATGAACACATACAAATATCAGTAAGCGACATACTTTGGTCATTAAGAAAACAAAGTTGGTGCTATCTGGGAATCGATCCTTGAACTTCCATTCATTACTTCCACACAGCAACCACCTAAGATCCGGGCCCTCGTCCTAGGGGTATACTGGGGGAACTGGTCCTCCGGGTTGGGGTTTGTGGGTCTGGATATTGTCTTTACCATAGATACCCAAAATAGTTAGGAAGGAACAATAAGCCTCCGATATGGATCACCCTATTGTTGACGACCCCATCAACCGAAAGAAGGACATCGATCTGCACGCGGAATGTTTGGACCATCAACAGGACGCGTGCAGCAGAACAACTAGCAGATGCCCTAGACTGCTATAATACAGATATCTGTAAAATGGCCCAGGCAAAAATGGAGAAGGAAAAATTGTGAGGTAGACTATGGTTCTGGCTATAGGAAGCAAAAGCAGCGCTTATTCGAATGCGGATTTGTCATACGCGGCAGACTTAGGCAAGAACTCTTGAGCCTTCACATGAGTGAACATCTTAAAACAATCCGTATTAAGGCTTAATTCGTCAACATATGTGCACATTGCCCCACAGAGGACAAAGATGACGCCGCCACAGAATGTTTTTACGACCTCCTCGACAAGACGTATGAGCAATGAACTAAGTATGACGTCAAAATTGTGTTAGGCGATTTTTTTTCAGGACATCTTTGGTGGGATAGTTAGTAAGCACAGCCTACACAACACCACATCTGGCAATGAACTTAGACTTATTGACTTTGCGGCGTGGCGGGGCGAATCGTCACTATAGGAAGCATACAGTTTCCTCATCTCAATATTCACAAGGGCACATGGCAGTCCCCTGATCATCAAACGGTTAACCATATTGATCACATTGCGATCGACGCAATGTTCGGACCTCCAGTATTATGGAGGTCCGAACCTTCCAAGCAGCCAACGTCGACTCGGATCACTATCCTGTTGCAGAATTTGAATATTCCAAGCGCCACAATTAAGAAGAAGTACTGTGCGAAATATCTCAATGACTCCTATGCCGCCAACATCAAGTGCCGAAGACCAGTGGCAACATTGCGAACCTGCCATCAGAAGTGTACTGGGTTTCACTCAACCACCATCATGAAACCAGAAGATAAGGGAAGAACAGCGGCTTCTCCAAAAGAAAAAAAAAATGCACGAGAAGCACGCGTTCAATGATATTGAGAGATTATACTCTAGGAGTAATGTACGGGAGTTTTATCAAGGCAAGACACGTACAGAAGCCTGTAGACATGAAGAAGGAAACCTCGTAGTAGAGTCACAGTCAATGCTGAGAATATGGAAAAACTTTTTCTGCAGACTGAATAACAGCTACGAAGACCAACAACCCGCTGTCAGCCAGAATGAATCATTCAACGTAGACGATGATATCCAAGACTTCCATCCATTTTGAAGCTTAGATCCAACAAGGCTACTGAACCTGACGGACTATCAGCTGAGCTGTTCAAAGCAGCTGGAAATGACCTGGTAGGGAGCTTACACCATTCATTTCTCAGGTTCGGTCCGATGAGTGTATGCTTGATGAATGGAATCTCAGCACCGTTTGCCCGATATACAAGAAATGAAACCCCCTCGGTTGGGCCAATTATAAAGGTATCAGACTCAACATCGCGTACAAGATTCTATCTGTAATACTATCTGAACGTCTGAAGCCCAGTCCTATTTTATGGCGCTGAATCATGGGCTTTTGGGAGAAAAATTATTCACAAAATATTCAGTCCTGATTGCGTACATGGGCTTCGGAGGAGGATATTTCACGACAAACTATACGACCTGTACAGTGACATCGACCTAGTCAAAAACTAGGCATCAGTCGTTTGAGATATCTAGGAGATGTATAGCGATTTGCCCGCAGAGTCTTCAAATCAAACCCGTAGATGGCGCGCACAATAGATTCGAGGTTGTGAAGAATACTCCCCAAAAAACGACCTCTACTAAGGAATCCATTGACCTCTTATTGGTTATTCAATGAAATTAAGAACACCTTCTCTCTATAGTGCACCAGGTCTCTAAATATTGTAACTACTATAAAACACCTTCCGATCAGGCGCAGCTTTACACATTTCAAGTCCTTAAAACCTGACTGCACTTAGGTACGTGCCAAAACTCAGTACTCGAAAGTTATAGTTCTCCTTTGGTTTTAAACTCTACCTTGAACTAAGATAAAAGTTGACTTCATGCTTAAAGCAGAATGAATCATACACAAATCCAAAGGATTCCCGAGCAATCAGTCACTTATATTTCTTACATAAAACGCTGATAGATGTCTGATCGCTGATTTTTATTTACAAAACATAAGCTCTCAGCATTCCAATTTTTATACAACAAGCGCACAGGTACCTAAATCAAGCTTAAAAAAACACCGTGTCGTTAAGAAGAACATTAAGAACACCGTCCTAGAACTTCAAAAAAACAGCCTGTCGTCCCTAAATATCATCAATACATTCTTTTCCTTTAATGTTAAATAGGAAACCAATTATATCGTACAGGACCTTTCGCTCCTTTTTAGCATACACACATATCAAACTTCACAAAAGAGAATAAAAATAAAAAATCCTTAAAGCAACGTATTAACCGTACAGAGCCCGTTCTACTTATCTAATCATGCAAATTGCTTTAAGAAATAACAGCATAAAAAGGAATAACAATGTAAACATGCAAAATGTTCCAGAATTCCTCAAGTAGAAAAGGAGAAATGTATTCGAAATGTATGCAAGTCCCTTTTTCCTCTGCAGGCACTCGTAAAAGTAATAATAAGCAAAGTTCAGCTCTTGAAATTCCCCCCAAGATGCATGGACTCTGATCATGAATGCTTCCTTCCTCTCACATAGAAAAACCAGAGCGCATTCATTCAAAAGCACATAATACGACTATGAAAGACGTCAACGGTGTGCTGAAACCACTTAAGGATACACAACTACGAGTAGTAGTATAAAAGAACTCTGAAGACGAAGAAGATTGCACTGAAGTGCAGTGCCAGCCAACGCCACAATCATCAAACACACAGCTGGAGGGTCCAATTCGCCGCTTAAACTGGAAACATTTTCGACTTAAGGACGAGATTTGCGAAACGTAATTTGGAAAATTTGCATGGAAATCTTTTCTGTGTTTTATGGTCCATATTGTCCAGAGACATACTATACATATACATACATCCCTTCGACATTGAATGGCATTATAACTCCCGAGGCTTTTAGAATAATAGTTTGCCAGTCAAAGGTAATTTCAGTGGTGGATGTCGCCAACCAAATCAAAAGCCAGCGGAATAATTTGGATTTAATTTGAATATTTCCAAACGAATAAGTCACAAGGACATTTGTTGCCGCGAATCCGGTAAAACTTTGTGTTCGGACCATCAATTGAACAAATAAAACGCCGGCAGCAGCAATTGACTGCAAAACATTGACCGCAAAATGCGTTTCCCTATGTAGCGGTGTGGTACCTATGCTTTGGTGGCACTTTGTGGTGGAATAGTGATTTCAATTTGAATCCTGAAAAACAAGTGCCAATGAGAAATCAATGATTTGAACACTAACGGGCATATTTCACCCATTGGCCATGGCAATTTTCGGTTGAATTGGTGTTTTGGAGAACCGAAATTAGCCATTTTAGAGGGTACACACGTGTTATAGGCGGAGAAGTCCATGTAGTCCTTTCGTTTAGTTGTCCATTTGTACGTATGTATGTACATACGTATGTTTGGCGACTGCCTAAGGGGCTAGACAGATATGCTTCGAACATGATATCCGAGTCGCAGTTCGAGTTGAAAGCATGGTTTTCATAATAAACCTAAATTGGTAAAACATGAACGTCAGTTGTGAGAAAAGCAGCTCTGCATAGAGCTCTACGTCAGATTGCGTTCATGTTTCTGTCACTGACTTTAGAAAATTAATGGTACAATGGGTATTTCTCGGTCTTCGACTGCCTAGCTATGTTCGACTGACGGTTCAATGGATCATTTGCATTCGAGGACTATAAGGTCCGTAGGGAACTCCTTCTTGTTTATAAAAACTTATCCTCGTTAGATAGACCAAAGAAGTAAAGTAGAATTGACAGTAGAAAAGTCGGGTTTTTGTCGATACTAACGAAGCTTTTAACAACGTAATTGTCAATCTGGCTGGCTTCTGTTATAAGTTGCGTATAACAAACTCTAGCCTTGGAAACAAAAGTAGTGGAAGAAAAGTCAGTAGGACAACACCTAAGGCAGCGTTCTTTTATAATATTTAATTTTTCGATATTATAGAATTTTAAAATGCCTAACATTGAAGGAACGAATTACGCACTACTAATTCAGTTAATAATTTGATCACTAACCGAAGTTTGGGTAATAATCCCTCAAGGAGAGAAAGTGTTTTTTTTTTCGTTACGGCAAGATCAATGCCACTTCAGGGATTGGAGAAGACGAACTAAATCTTTCCAAGACATGACGACACTTGGGGGGAATCCTAGATTCCAATCTAGATTGGACGGCGAACACCGTTGACCGCTTTTATAAAGTTCTATACAAGCAAAAGTGCGTTGAGTAATATAGGTTGTTTCAAACCAGATTATACACGGTTTTGAGACTCCATAGCCTGGCAGTTGAGAAGAAGTGCTACTCTTATCAAGAACACTACCCATAGCAGTCATGAAATCTTTTTCCACTGAAAATGTCTTCCAACAGTATGACAGGCTTATACTACATTCAATCAGGCTAAGGGTAGTATGACTGTGGTCCCAGTCGTCCTATGCCGATGATGGATTGGAATAAAGGCAGAGAGAAATCAAAATTCCTGACAGGTACTACTGGAAGAGTAAACAAGTCACCAGCAAAAAGGATCTAGAATTCTACAATAATAGCTCCAAAATACATGTCAATACAGGAGCTCGGATTTATTGTGAGAAGGCAATCCTTTGGAATTAACAACGCAGCCTCTTCTAAGGCGAACTCAGCGCTGGGAAAACTATACTCGAAGACAACATAGTCGCAAAGTTATTGAAGCTAGTAATAATCTACAGCGACATCTAGATGAGGCATCAATTACCAATGCTGTGATCAAATGTTGGGTACCAGAGAATACTGCACACTGTGATATTGGTAATTATGCATCATCTCGGGATATTCCATATCGACTATTGGAGCAGTTACAAAGGCAAAGAAAAAATTGAACCAATAGTAGAAAGAGAACTCTTAGTAGTTAATTCTGCAATAAATTGAAGGACGTGCATAGGTAAAATCGAGCTGTAAGACTTTTCTGAAACTTAAATCCTTGTCTGTGGTTCTAAGTCAGCAAATCTTTCTTAATGAGTAACATCACAAGCTGAAGGTATCATCAAGGTCATCACAGCAAAAGGATGCCCACAAGGAGGAGTTCTTTTTCCCTTATTGTGGATGAGCTACTTGAGAACCTAACAAACCATGGCATCAACAGTCAGGCATATACTGATGACTTAGTTAATATTGCCAGAGGTAAATTTGAGGAAACCCTATGCGCTATTATACAAAGGGGACTTGACATAACTCGAGAATGGTGTTTGACGGCTGGGCTAAGCTTAAATACGACAAAAACTACAATAGTACCGAGAAAAAAAAAAACTTGAACGACTGAGGCCAATAAGGCGGATACAATACTGACACCAGTCATAGAAGTTAAATATCTGGGACTAAACCTAGACAGTAAACTCATCTGAAAAAAACACACTGAAGCGATAACCAGGAAAGCCAGGCGGGCTCTAATAATTTGTCGATGCCTAACGGGCAAATCCTGGGGATATAGGCCGAGCATCCTTAGATGGATGTAATTACTATTGTGACACCAATGATGACATATGGAGCGATTGCATATGCAAAAAGAACCAATTTAGTCACCTCGAGGAAGACACTCACTAAGGTGCAAAGACTGGCATACCTCTGTATTACAGGGACCATGAGAACTTGTCCAACTGCAGCCATGGAGGTACTATGACTCCGTTGCATCTTGTGGTTGAGGAATGTGCAAGTAAAACGTTTGTAAGAATAGCCAAGGAAGGAATAGGAAGAGATAAGTGCATTACATCGAGGCAATTCGATACACTGCTCAAAAACCTACTACTCCTAGCCTTTCCTAGAGATGACATCATTAGAAAGTTTAACTTCCAAAAGAATTTTGTTGCCAAGATTAGTAACAAACTAAAGTGGTACACAGATGGATCAAGAACTGCTGAAGGAATTAATAATAACAATAATGTTAGACAGCCAAGCTGCTATTATCGCACTTGACTCCTATATTATTAAGTCCAAACTTGTGTGGGAATCTATCAGCATGAGCAAGAATAATCTTCGTATCCTCACGGGTTTTCTACCGGAACATTGTGTTCTCAAGGAGCACCTTAGGAAACTTGGTATATCTGAAGAAGGTCTATGCAGATTCTATAATGAATCCAGTGGAATCCCAGAACATGTGCTGGGATCTTGTGGTGCACTGACCCACAAAAGACTGAAATACTTGGGAAAATACCGTGACTAGAGCTAGCTCTCGCCGTAGATTCTTAAAGGAAACTGGATTAGAGAGAGTGCTCTAGGACAGATTTCTTCCATCAAGGCAATCCGTCTACAACGATCGACATTTTTGGTTCGGTTTTAGAGCTTTTCTTTGGGCCATATTTTTTCGAAAATGATGCTGATGTTACCGTTTCAGTAAACGAATCGCGTTACCAATTAAACAATGAAACAATGGCTCTATTACATAACAATTTTCCTGGACTTTGGTTTCTCGAAACTGTGACTTCAATTGGCTGCTGCGATGTTAAAGATAAAGTCGACGCTAATACTCCACCAACGATTCATGCACTAAAAACAAATATCAGAGCTATTAAGCTATTATTCGCGAAATACAATTGCAATTATGCGAAAACATGATGAAAAATTTCATCAAAAGAATGACTATTTGTACGCAAAGCTGAGAAGGACATTTGGCAGATATTGTATTCCATTAGATCTCAAAGTTTGTGCTTTAGACTAAAATAAAAATATCAAAAAATATCACCACTTTTCATAAAAATGTTGTCTTGTTGGATGACCCTTCACAAACCTAACGATATTTACCATTTTCCAACAGACATTAAAGAAGCAGTCCCCTATATCTCCCCTATGGGTATCACAATGGGTCTGTATTGACCTGAGTGTGACGTTGTGGCTTTCTCCACTCTCCTACCCACGTACCTAACCTAACCTATGTATGTATTTATCCACAGTAGATGAGAAATTTCAGATACAAAGTGCAATAACACAAAGCTGAATTCATTCTTGCCAAAGGAGGAACACGATGGACTTGTACATCTCAGCTTAATCGAACTATGAAATTCCATCACATCAGCCTCGTAACAAACTCATTAGCTCATGTACGAAGGAATAGAGTAAACAGATTTCAGTATTTTGGGAGGACTGCCGAATCGACAAATTCAGCCTACGTTTAAAATATTGTTTAGAAAAAGGCTAATTTGGAGTAACAGTTTAAATGATAGTGTCCTTCTGAATCTTTTTTTTTTTCTACGAGCACGACCAAAACTGGGTAGTTGCTCTAATAAGGCAAACAATTTTCTTAAAAACGATTAGTTTTCTGTTTGCTAATCTTGTCATCATCCTAGTTGTTTCCCTAACCATATATACAGTCCTCCCACTCCTACTAACTCATTGCAATTATTTTCACATTAATATCTTGCCGAAAATACGAACCTATAAATCGAAATAAGCGAAATATCCGGGTATCCAGGAGCCCATATGTGCGCGCGAATTTATTACCCCAAGCACCAAAAGGATATGTGAATTATTGTTAGCAATAAAAACTAACATACCTTATCAATTAAAATAAAAGCCCATACACGATGACCTTGCCGCTGGTTGCCATTTATTTCCCTTCCCGAAAAAAAAAATGTCCTTAAGAAATAAGGAATGATGCTGTGAAAGGTGCTGAAGGTGGCGTTTTCTTCTTCGTATTCCGAAGGATACCCCACTTACGGGGATATTGAATGAAATATGTAGCAAAACATTGTGCTCTACGGGAGATTATTGAGGGGGGGCTGGAGATTTTAATTTATTGTTATGTAGGGTTTGAAGCATAGAAATGGAAACCATGTAAATATCCTTTCTTTATTCTGTCCAGTAGGTGGACAACTTGATTTGATATAGATCTTCGTCCAGAGTTCCATAATTTTCGAAAGAGCTTATTTTTTGTCGCTTTGCATTCTCTGGTTCGTTCTCAATTTGAATAAAACGAGGGCAAATCTTAGTGTATCCTGTTTGAATGTTGTCAGCAGAGTCCTGTCGGGTAATGGCAATGTAGATACGAGAGATGAAAACATCAGTAGTTTTTGGCAATTTATTAATGCAAACAATGGAGATGGAAGCAATAGAAAGTGGAATTCCTGGCAATGGGAATTGTTTGGAAAGGAAACCCGAAAAAGCTCAGATGGTGTCTAATGAGGATATGAATCTAGATCCTGAATAGATTGGGTTTTGTTGAATTGTAGGCGGACGGGGATGGAGACTGCAAAGCACTGACAAGGACAAATCACCGTATTTATTTCCTTTCTTTCTTTGTCTCCGCTCTTTTTATGTGGAAAGGACTTTGCCATAAGGTTTGTAGGTAATAGGAATGCCCCCTTACATTACCTTATTGAGAGGCATAACATGCCCGGGGGAGACAATTTTTGAACCAATTTCTTTTATTTGATTAAAGTAATGTTTTGTGTTCTAATGTCTTTACTTGTTGGCCCATCTGGGTGTTCATGTTATTTTCTTTGAATAAATATATTTATACGAGTACACAGTGTGTAGTAGGTATAATATAAGCAGATTTAGTAATAACAAACAAATGAAGTACTCTCTAAACTGTTCCAAGAACAGAAGCATAAGCGACATTAAACTTGGGTTGTGGTGCAAGTTGTTACTGTGCCCATTGTGAGCCTTAGACAATAGTGTCACTTAAGCCTATTGCCTATTAGAACACCAATAAGTTTTCTTTTCAACTGAGAGACCGCAGAATGGCTGCTGATTTCTTACAGCATTTGTTTAGTGTGTCAGGTGGACTCTGCCTGCATCCTAAAAAACTGTGCCACACACCGAAGACGCATTAAGACCCAGCTCATTTTTAAGTCCTGAAAAATTATCTGCAGATCCTTCCCTCATTGAAAATCTCATTCCCTGTAATTCCAACATGTTGACTTTATGCATCTATCTGTACCTTCAAAGCTCCTATCTAACCAAACGAGTTCCCATCCAAGTTACTACAGCACATTACCATTTTGTGTTCTAATTAGCTTACGCGAAACCTTTTAACCACAACCGAGAGAATACTACAAGAAGGATTTAAGTTTAAGCGCAATATCCTTCTTTAATGCAATTTGCAAGTATTTACCTCCGAAATATTTCCCCGTACAAATAGCAATAAAGTAGCAGTTGGTGGCGGGTCTCGTAAATACTTCTTGCCTGGAAGCCCTCCGCGCTGCACTTAATTTAAACCCCGAAACTAGCATAAGTACATCATAGTTCCTGCTACCAACATCATTTGTAAGCATTAATCCTTAATTCAAAGAAGCATGTAATGCAAGGCAAATGCCGCAGTAATTATATTTTCCTTGTTAACTTAACCTAAAAATAAAGAAAAAGGAATAAACGCAAAAAAAAAGAAAAAAAAAACTAGAAAATTACCGACCGACGTAAATATATGTATGAAATACGTCAAGATCTTCCTCAATGTTCCACACACACACATATACAAGCGCAACAAGCCAAAGTTTTAGTTGAAGCGAATAAGCATAACCACCTAGGACTGCTCCACCATTGTACCAGCACTACCACCACCACTTATCTCGCAACTGTATAAAGTCAAGGTACTGTGCACAATTCAAATAAAGGATTCAACCCAAGCTACCAGAAGCCTGGAACAATTTAAATTAACTTTGTGCTTCTATCGCACCGAAACGGGGTTGTTTTGCCAAAAGGTGGGGCAAGGATAAAAGCTCAGACCTGCATTCAATTTTCATGTTTGCATGTCTACCCCATGATAAATGTTCCACCCTCCTCCCAGAGTCGCGCGGATGATGATGATGCAGACTAAGGGGGATGGAAATATACATGAATATTCCTTAAGCTAATAATAAATTGCTTTAAAGGAAAATTCGTTTTTTTTTTTTTTTTTTCAGTGTGTCCTGTAATCGTTGGTCTATTGCGGATATCCTTTAAGAACACAACACAACCAGAAGGGGATCTACGGATAAGTACATGTAATGAGGTTACTTGCGAAAGGCGACCGATTTTATGCGATACTATTGTGAGTCAGTGTCTGAGACGAGAAAAGGGCGGTCTTAAGGACACATATGCACATGCTACCCATGGCTGGAAATGGATACTTACATATATGCGTGAAGGGTACCACAGGCGAGGCAATGCATTATCCCATAAGCTATGGGCTATGTCAGAAAATTGTTTACTAGTTTTGATGCATGAATAGCACTGTCTCATGCAGTAGCAGCAGCAGCAGGTGTGATGAAAAATTGACTGGCTGTGCAAAGTGTAATTTTGTTAAGATATCCTTAAGCGCAGGTGGGAATAATGCATATGCAAAAGAAATGAAATGCAGAGCGTGGTAGTTAGAGGTCTTCAAAACTTACAAATTGCAGACATTTCGGTCGTGATGTAGTGCGGTTGTCAGTTCAAGATTCGTACCTCAACTATGTATATTAGTCTGGGATAGAGCATTTGCAGGCATCCTCTAAGCAACTTGACGTTAAAGCAAATTTTAATCGAAAATAACCCTAGTATCACGCTACGATAGCGTGATAGCGTGTAGTAGAGCTAAAAGGACCAGAAAGTGCAGATGGCTACTTGCGAAATGCTACGAGCACTGCTTGTCCAATTTGCTACTACATAAGTCCAAATGGCGGAATCAACAGAAAAGACCTTATGATGAAGACAAAAACTCACTAATTCTGAAAAACAAAGACAAGTACAGTGGGATAGCTTGTGTTGGTGTCCCGCTCAGTGAACCCATGCCGAAGAAGTATGGCTTTTCGATTGCTAAATGTGGCTTGTCGATTGCTAAATGCCAGGACATGTATACAGAAGACATGTTATGGTTCCCTCCTCTTACTAGTTCTCACAGCTTCTATAGAAATAGTTTAAAGGAGCACCAAGCCTTTGGGCATGTCTGCCTACCAGACAATGCCCTGTGAGGACACCAACAATATTTCTTAGATTGTCCCATTCACGGAAATACATAAATCAACTGGTTTTCCTACAATCCTGCTCTGGTTAGATTTGTTTAGAAGAAAGACATGTGCTGATATTGTTGCACCTACTATATTCTCTCCTATTGTCAGGAAGGGTACGGTTGCACCTTCTTTAGCTAGTTCGTCCGCTTTGCAATTACCTAAAATTTCTTTGTGGCCTGGAATCCAGGACAAGGATACGTCGCACCTGACAGCGATCTCGTTAAGATATTCGAGGCATTGCTTTACCAACTTGGATCGTTGGTAAGATTTTTATCGCTGCTTGACTGTCTATATGGAAAACAATAGCGCTGCACTCTGTCGACTTAATTGAAAGCCAGGCTTTTCAGATTGCTGTGACTTCTGCTTGAGAACACTACAGTGGTCCGACAGTCGTGTAGTGCTACAAATATCCACTGTGGTGGAGTAGGCTCCCGGACCTGTTCCAGACGCTGTCTTAGATCCGTCCGTGTGGATCTCCGTCGCAGCTTTTTGGACGGATTAATTCTGAGGTCGACACTTTCTGTCCACTTTGCGAGTTTATTTAGAGCAAACTCTAAAGGAGAAGGAAAAGAAGACCTAACTGCCAACTTATATGTATATTCTGAATATAATATCCTCATTGACCAACTCAATGTTAAGTGTTAGGGACATAATGCCAAAAACCATCTCCTCTCAAGACTACAGAGCATGTAGTTCCACTATGTGGTCAATCTCAATCTACGTGATATTATAGAACGTTCCGAAATAGAGAGTGTAGTTCGTAGAGAAGTTTATGTACAAAAGAGTTCATCAGACGCAACATCCACATCCATACCAACGAAGCTCAAAGTCCCTACTACATCGATTTCCAACTAGTCTGGAATTGTCTCAACTATATCTTTACACTACTGTATTGCGAAGTAGGGAGTTATTTCAAAAATGCATCCTCTTAAGATTTAAATCCAATTTTTGTTAGTCCTTTGAAATTTTTAAATCTCCATCTTTCGCCACTGACCATATTTTTCTATAAAAAGGAATTCACTAGTCCTTCAAGTACCAGGTGTGAAAAAATTCCTCAATGTCTGGGCAACAGGAAACACAAAATCAATACAATGAAAATATGTGAATATCTGAACGCGCCAAGTGCAAGAGACATGTGAACGGAGGATTTTCCAATAAACCTGGACAGGACACTCCGAACATGACGAAATAGCCGGCGTAAGTGGGAGAGCAAGGAATTCTTTTTTTTTTTTTGTTTTTTTCTCCAGACATTGCAGTTGAGAATTTTGTCCTAAGCAACAATCTATGCAATGGAATTCCTCTTTTTCTATCGGAAATATGGGATGAAAAAGGCGGAAAGGACCTTGTGTAGATTTTTCTTCCCTTGTTGATATCGATTCATTTGCTGTAATTAAATTCCATTGCAGGAACTTTTTCATTTACATACATATGTACATATATGATAGCCTGGATGAAGAAAACAACTGTTGTTTGTGTTATTTGAAACTGTTGGGTGCATACTCGTATCAGGTGTTCAAATTCATTTGAAAACTCGATTAAAAGTTATGCTGTACAATAATATTGACTTTCGTTATGTTTTCGCTTTGCATGGGAAGAAATACACATGCACGTATGTATGTATGAATGTACTTCTGTGTTTTCATTAACTTGTTAGAGGGTAGCCATTTCAATGCACAAAATAAATTATTGGAGGGAAGACTAATATACTGTGATTGAGGTTATTTTGAAAGTTACATACAAACATGTGTAATACAAAGATTTTAAGAGTACAATAGTATCTACAACCTGATCTCGAGTGTGAAGTCTTCACGTACTAGTCTGCTGGTTAAAGCATCTAGCATGGGTATTGTTTCTAATGGTAAAACCAAGGAAGAATTTGCGGATAAATACAGCAATGTTTAGATCTGTTTGCCTTTGGAATGGATAAGAATTGTTATTTTTTAAGAGACTGTGACATCCCCAAGGTTTCATGGAGACCATCGCTCGCTCCTTACTAACATAGACGCAGGATAATGTTTTATTATATATACAGAGAGAATGATAATGCCTAGACCACATAAGTATCATATTATGCGGATCATCATAGAGCAATGTACACCAGTAGAGTTCTATTCGTGGAGTACGAGAAGTCCTTCGACAACCATTCTATTTCGTTCCCTTTTTGAGAGAGAAGTTTTCGATATTCTTGTTTGGCACAATTATAAAGTGTCGGATGACTTTTTAAGCCTAACTGGGGTACCAGATGGCTACGTACTGTCACCACATATATTCTTAGTGGTCACCAACAAACGTACTATGGGCAAAATTGACTGATCAAAATGTATCATGCAATCAATTCTACTTACTTAATTAGGGTGACATTACATCCTCAAATATCAAGAGGTAGAGGTATACTATACACCTCTAAAGGCAGACTTATGAGTCTTTGACAAAGAGATGAAGTACCAACTGAAAACCACGGCTCATACGTGGTGCTAAGAAAAACAAGTAACTTTAGAGACCTTAGATAGTTAGACTAAAAATAGGGATGCCGCTATTTACAAATGTTCTTCTGCTAGGATGTAGCATCCTTAGAAAACCGGATGGTGTCAAATGTTTGGCAGTAGTGCTTGACAAAAAGATACATAACTTGGAACTGAAGATTTGTATCAATCGGACACACTATTTCTAGATTCCAAGCAGAAATTTTTGCAATCGAGCTATGTGCCAGAGAGTGTACCAGAAGAAACTTCTAAAGATCACATGTAAATAATTTATAAGGTAGCCAAGCAGCTCTCAAAATTCTCATTTCCTTTGACTTTGTGTCTAAGCTAGTTTGTAACTCTCTTAAAATTCTCTATATAGTGCACAATACAATTGCATGAATATGAGTCCCAGGCATCCCTGGAAACAAACCTGCTGACGAACTTGATAAATCTGTTGCCTAGACCTCATTTATTGGCTCCGAGTCCGAACGTATCTGTGGTGTACTTATAAATATGGGTTGAAATCACTGGAAACAAAAAAGAAACCCTTCTTATTGGAATTCACAAAATGGTGTAACAATCTCTCAAAAATAAAGAACGAAAGGCACTCTAGCAATGACCAAATATAACACTAAGATCCTAACAAACTTCCTAACTGGTCATTGCCCTCCGCTCAAATACCACCTCAAGAAAATTGGTATGAGCCAATCGGACGTGTGACGGGCAACCATGCCTTGAGGATATTGAAGATTCACATTCATCGTCGTCACCAGCGACATTAAACCGTATCATGATGTGTTCTCCAACCTGAGTCTACAATTCTTAACTTACTATTAGACGGTCATTGTTCTCTGCCATTTAAATGGCAGTCCGACGTCAAAACTGCATCACACAGCTGCCATTTAAATGGTGCCCGTCTGATTGCCACTTTTGTGACGCTATTTGCTGTGCAATTTAAATGGCACCGCAAATGGCAGCCTAGTTTTGTGCAATTTAAATAACAGAGAATAATGGCCGTGTGATAACTCCGCAATGGCAGCTAGAGAAGTGGCAGAACTTTTCAGTTGACGTGCCATTTAAATCGCATCGTCCTAAAAGTGGCATGGCTCGAATTCGTTGCGCTTAAGAATGGTAATTTTGGATAAACTCAAAATCAGTAGTATGCGATGTTTTATAAAGTAAAGAGTCGTAACGGTTGTGTATAACCAGGAGAATATCGCAATATAAAAGTGGCACGAAATATATATATGCCATTGAATTAAGGTCTGCCATTGTCGTGTGATTGCAATTTTTTCGCGTGCCATTCCATTGGCACCCTGAGAAATAATTTTAAATGGCACACAGTGTCTGCCACTTAATTTGAGACAAACATGACGCTGTGCCATTACCGTGTGATTGTCATTTTTATGCAAATGTTCAATGTCAATCAATGGCATCATTGTAGCTCATATGTGCCACTTTTTTATGACGTCACACTGCCATTTAAATGGCAGAGAATAATGGCCGTCTAATAGTAGCTTTAGACTTCGGTTGACATCGCTTCGTCTGTCGTAGAGGATAGGACAAAAAAGCCCAAGTACGCATACTATGCCAGTCCTAATTCACCCAACCCTTCCCGACTCTCTTCCAGCTCTCAAGTACACAGAGAAGTTTCCCCATGCTCAGGAAGAACACTTACATTATACTCTTCAAAAAAAAGTTCATAAGAAAAAAAAACACTGATCTTGATCAGAATATAATCTGAATATAAAGTTCTCGATTCAATATATTTTCGTGAGGTCATTACTCGGATTCATTTCCAATTGCCGTTGACCAATGTAGGTTCATTCGCTTTGCCTTACGCGAGATCAAATAATGCAGCAGGTTTCTGGACTAATTAATTGTAAATAAATAAATAAACACATTGTCCTACTATGTACATACGTGGGTAATCGAGTTCTATATACGGTCCATAACGCAGAACAACAAAGCCAAGAAGTCAACAAGTACTTGTTCAACAAGAAAAAATCATTTATGTAACACAACAATACCAGTAATAATTGTTAAAAAAATAAATTACCCCCGACTTGTTGAATCACTTCAATAAGTGAGCCTGAGAACTAGCGAACAATAAAATGAAAGATTTTTAAGCTAAGGTAGTTACCACTTCTAACAAGTCACCGTCCGTCGGTCAGTATTTATCAAAAGTGCAGTCGGTTTTTTCCAACACTTGTTATTGTTATTTCTAGGTGCATTTATCAAAGTTCCTACTTGTTGTAAGTTTCCAAAACAATTGTTGTACTGTACGTCAACTTTTTGTTACGTGTTTCATAAATTTTTCACACTTGTTGAATTTCACTTGATTAACAAGGACTTGTTGTATTGTGTTATATGCTCTTTGTCACCTTTGTCACTAGAGTTTTATTTCAGGACATCTATGGTATTTTTCTTAAACATACAGATATCTCCTTTAGCGTGTGTGAATTCCTAGATATTGTTCCAGTAAGATAAGCACATACATATGTAACTCAAACAAAATGACTTAAAATAGTCTTAAAAGCAAGGAGTCGTAGATTTACAAAATTCAGCAGTATTCAAGTTCGAATTCAATGAGTGACTCCTAATATCTTTTCTCCTTTCCTGATCAGCAATTTCATTTACTTAAAATTTTTATTGATTTTGTGGTGAAATGATTTTTTGCAGCTCAAAATCAAATCTTGTCAGTGTCAACAAGACAGACTTTCTTAAATGAAAATAGTTTGCCCTTCGGCCGCATTCGATACAATTGTATGTATGTCGCCTGCAGCACAGCCAAAGGCTCCATTCAAGATAAATCCCCAAATATCCCTTAGTAACCGGTATAGTAATATCCGCTTTGTGTATTCCCTCGCCCCACTACCACCCACCACTATATGGATAATGCCGATGATGAAATGAAATTACGTATAGCTGTTGTCGACGTCGACTTTCTCATATTTTGCCAACTTCGCGGAATATAAAAACAATGTGAGTCCTCCGCGCCCACGAGACACTTAACAGCATGGATGCCTGCTATTGAAGAAAATACATATTATTCCCCATCCTATGCTGCTGATCTGACTTTGTCCTTGTGGTGTGGCAGAGGAATAGATATTTGCTCATAAAAAAATGCCAGAAAAAAACAATCTTCAATAAATTTATGCAATTTTGCAACCTCACACATCTCCTGACGAAGGAGAAAAACTTCAAGATAAACTACACAATCGGGATGTGTTGCCTGGTAGAGTGAAGCATTTAATAAATACCCCTAAAGAATGGAACACAAATTATACGAGAGACCATAAAAAAATTATTGACCATTATTTGCAGGAGCAAAGCGCCTGCCTGTCGAAACCAAGAGCTTCCGCTTGACAGAACACCTAAGGGTATTGACCGTCGTCCCGCCTTTGGTTGGTGTATTTTTTAGTGCTTTGCTCTTTTGTTTTAATGTTTTATGTGCACCCTTGGCTACGGAAATAGCTGTGTGGGGTATAATACACCATAATCGCAAAAAGAGGAGGTAATACTCCCCTAGCCGAGCTGGGCTGAGCTCCATGCATCGACTGATGAATTATGGCATCTGGTCTGGTCATGTAATTTGTGTTCATTCCACATAATGGCTATCGCCGGTGTAATTATAACTTTCTCCAAACAAAAATGAAGATGAAGAGATAATTATTATGTGGAAAACAAATGTTGTGTTGCTGTTGGCTCTATAATAACTGCCTGTTTGTCCGGAATCCTTTCATCAAGTCGAGTAATAATTTAACTAGTGCTTGTAAGCCGTAATCAGTCTAGACTTTACACATCTTGCATTGAACAGGAATACTGTTGACCAACCAACGACCAGCTTGAGAGAATTGTGAGGCCTATCTGTATAAGCTAAGTTATAAACCCAGTAAGCTTCTTATAATACATTTTGTCCTTGCATAGGTTTGCCATTGGTTTTCTTTAAAATTATGAAATCAATAAACATGCAGAAAATTTGGATCTATGGAAGGCAGCCTGCACATTTAAGTCACAGAAATAATAGCAGCCTACCCCTGTTAAGGCATGACTTTGTATCTCTTCTCTAATATTTCACTTTCGACAACACTGACTGTCAGTCTATCACAACCGCCTTGAGATGTGGCTTAGGAAGGCCACCGAAAGTCGAATATCTATACTTATGGTAATTTCTTATTGACGATCTAGTGCCTCGGTTAAGTAGTATAGATTAAGACTATGCGAATGATCTTACTCTCAGGTAGGTAGGTAAAAGTGGTAGCTTCAGCATTCCACAATGAGCCTTAGTTAACATTTTAGCCTCATTTTATCACCACAACTCACTCGACTTGATTGTTGTAAATGTTGTCAATGTTGTTGTAAAAATCTGGAAGAAGGGAACGGAAATCCATTACAACTATCCTGTGGCATTTAGGAAAGTAACCAGTTCGCTTATCTTTTTCTACGCTTTTTTCTGATAGAAAGTGACGAGGGGATTCTTCCCTTGACAGCTCCCAACGGAACGTGATTTGGCGAGGGACCTGTCGAGGATTGAACCGCGGCTCGAGAGCTCATCAGCCTGTGCATTTCCCTCTATGTTACTGTGCCCCGGCATCCAGATGAGACAGATCTTGAAGCGATGCCCTAATAAAGAGTGTTCCACTTTGCATTGTTCCACCAGCTTAGAAAATGTCGTATTCGATGCAATGTTTCGGATGGATGCAGGGTTACTCTTCAAAACGCGGCAAACTTCGAGCACTATTATCGACAGTCAAGCCCGCATAAAGGCCATCTCATCTACAGTCATCAAATCAAAACTTCTAAATTAATGCCGTGAAGAGCTCACAGCACTCATAACAAACATCGACGTTAAACTCCTTTTCGTTTAAGGAGACACCGGTATTCAAGGGATCAAATTGGCGGAGATTTAGCAAGAAAGGGTCCGAACAAGATCTGACATTAGTCGTTATCTCTGGTCTAGCACTTGTTAAATCTAATATATGATAGAACAAGCCTTCGTGAGACTGGCTAATGTAGCTAATAAGAGTTGGACCCACTCTCATATTTTCGTGTCTCTGACAAAAAACTTTTATCAAAACATCACAGTACCAAGACCAAGCAAACTTAGCGCTTAATAAAACCAACTTAGCACTCTCCACCGGGATTACTACGGGCTAGAACCTCCTATCGGTCCATCGAAGAAGAATGCGACTAAACACAGGTGACCTCTGCACAGGCTGTGGCGACACAGATGCCTATGCATATGCCCAAGCCTGTGCAGAACTAGGATAGCGGCCCTCTCCAAATACCACTTCGGAGACCTGGGCGACCTCTCAGGAAAGCCACCATTAACCATCCAAAAATTTATAACACTTTAAAACAACTTTTTGTCTTCTTTTTATGTTACTCCACGAGAGGGGTTCACAATGGAACCATTGGTGATCCGAGTGCTAGCTGCATATGCAGCCACTCCTTCTATCTTACCTACCTAGTTTGAAGACCGGATTAACCTCGGACATTTATTAAAGCTTACTACAAATACGAACTTAAATTTTGGACTTAAAACTTGAAACTATAATTATGAAATAAGGATAAAACAAGAGATGTAGGCGGAATAAATGATTTTATAAAGAGCCAGTTTGTTAAGGTGAAACCCAAAAAGATGTTGAATATTGTTGACGTACCATTCTAAACATTGACTTGGGTACTTTAGATTACGTGGATTAGTGTTAAGAGAAATAAGCTGCAGTAAAAAGGAATAAGAGTACGTCGGTAACTTTACCTGTAGGTTGTAGGTATCAGTCCAGGGAAGTCCCCTTAAATCGAAACGAATAAACCTGCGCTATACAGCTTCTACACAAAGAATGTGCATGATGTAATATAGGGACCGAACTTGAGTGGCATATTCAAGAAGAGGCCGAACAAAGGTGATATAAAGGGATTAGTGACATAAGCATAATAGAATTCCTTAAACCAGTGCTTGATAAAGTCATGGGAAGAGTTAGCTTTCGTTATAATGTAATGGATATGTGAACAGTAACAGATAACACATCCATAGGTCTCACTGAGTTTATGACAGACAATCCAGATGGATCGGATGAAATCATTTTGAGGTTTTAGCTGTATTCTAAGCTGCGGAGTCTGTTCACTTCCTTCTGAGAAAGCTTGCTCCATTTCTAAGTTGCTGCTACATTCAGTGACATACACAGAGTGGATGTATTCACACTCAAATGAATATCCAGTACAACGACATCCATCCGACCATTTCATCAGCATGGTAGGCAAACTAATAAATTAACACTGTCATTTAATCGACAAGCAAATATGAAATTCAAATGATCACACACTTCCTTGACGCATCCGATATTCTGCTCATTCTCCTGCTCGAGTATACACGGGTAGCTGCTTCATAGTGCTCGCATTATGTTAAATTGTTTATGATGCTGACACAAAGTTGCAAAATGCTCGGTTATAAAACCTCAAACCGTTCACATTGTTTTAGTACACTTTGCTCTTCATTCTTGTTTCGTTTTTATTTTTTTTTATTTTACATTACTAAAGGATGAGTGTGTGCATGTGTAGGTGGGGATTATGATCTCTCTCCGGCCGAAAGGACTTTTGAGTGCTTTCTATGGTGACAACCGCTGACAAGAATCAAAATAGCGCAGAGACTTTGTCATAAATGTTTATGACATTCTCTCTCACTTTGTGATAAGCACGAATGACGACGACGGTGACGAGGACGAGGACGAAACTACCGCACCAAAACAACACCAACGACGACAATGATAAAACAAACAAAAACAAAAAAAAAACGTGAAGGACATGAAAAAGTCTCCTCGTCGTTGGTTGTCCTCGACATATTATTCGAGAAGCACATGACTTCTCCTCTTTTCCATGCGCGCACTTTTTCGTCGGGGGATAAATGTCACGCGAATGCTTTAAAGTATTTACGCAGCTTCGTGCGAAAGATGTCCTGAATGTGTGCCCCCCGCCGATGGAAGTGTGGAAAGACTGGCGAGTAGGCATTCGTTTTGCGATTTGCATTTCACCCTCGTCCCCGCCTTAGCAGGGCCAATCAACTTTATTGATGCATATAAAGGAGATTTTTTGGAGACAGCTTCCGAAGCGAATTTATGCTCCTGACGGTTCACCTTGCTTTGCGGCGAAATATGCTGCTGACGCCGCGCTAATAAACATTTGTCACATCGTTATTTTGTGAATTTTTTTTTTTTTTTTTTAATTTTGTGAGCCATCAACGGAAATTGTTGCAAATGATTTTTTTATTAATTTTTTGTGATTTGCAATGCAGTTTGTGTTGGGGCTGTGATAGATCATGAAATAAAATTTTGCAATGATTTCATCTTTTATGCGTCGTTTAGGCGATTGATGGCATTGGCATGGTGCCACATATGGATGGTATCGTGGCACTTAGTTTCAATAAATAAACTGGATGTGTGGGTTGTTTCTATGTAATGTTCGCTTGCAAGTGGAAGTAAGGAGGTAATCCTAGGAGTTGTCAGTGATTCCTTTTAACGATTAACGCATTTATACAGTGGTGCGCACCAAACTTTAAATGTTCCAAGCGCATTCTATGACGACACAGCTGCCACAAAAGGCTACACATGTTGTGATACGGATTCGTTGTTGGAAATCGGCTGCGGTCAAGAGTCATTGACTTGAAAGCTTCATTCTTAATCAAGCCTACATTCTAAAACATCAGCCTTGCGTGTGCGCACACCCTTAACAAATAAACTGAAGATGCCATCAAGGAGGAGTTCTATTATGGATCTTATAGAGCTTGTCCTGACTATGATATCAGAATCATGGTAGGCGACTTCCATGCCAAAATCGGTGCGAAAAAATTATTAAGCGGCGTAGTCAGAAGGCACAGCTTCTACGATACAACATCGCCAAAGGTCGATTCGGACCCTTTTTATGGTCATTGTCAACTTCAGAGCTCGAATATCAAATGAGAAAAAAATTCGGTTCACCCTGATGAAGAAATTCAACATCAACCGCTTAACATGCCATCAGTTGGAGGTAACCGAAACTACAAAAACCTCAAAAAAATTCGTGGTATGATGATGAGTACACGTGTCGAAAAAAGGTGAGAAAGCGGCGTATCTATAGGCGATCGATGCAGCGGAAAACAAGAGAAGCTCGTGAAGATTATAGAACCAAACAACTGGAAGAAAAGAAATCCCTGCGTAGAAAGAAGAGGGCCTACGTAGCTTCCGAACTCACGGATATCGATGAGTCTCGTTCCAGAAACCTGATTCGGAATTTGTAGAAGAAAGCCAAGCAACTGGCTGTAGGCTTCAAACCCGGAACACACGCTTTTCAAAATAGTGGAGGAAACCTATTCTGACCTATTCTGCATCTCACAGCCAGTCCATGAAATAGTTTACCCTCCGAGTTTGGAGGAGGTTGGCATAGCTATTATGAAGCTAAAGAACAACAAAGCCGTATTGGAACAATAAGATCGTTAGTAAAGTATAGAATAGCGAAAGGATGCCCAACAATTTGTTCGCTCTATATACTTCGTCTACAAAAACAGGCAAACGGCAACTGTTCCAGACATACACCAGATTCTAACAAGAAGTGCAAGAAGATGCACTGTCATGCGATTTCTTCAATTTGGAAGGTAGTGGTAGAGGGGCTGGTGTCAACATTGAAAGTACTGTCAATCCAGCATCTGGGTTACACAAACGATATCGAGATCATCGGGTGTTCGCTAGATAGGCAAGACGTATTGGTTTGAAAGTTAACGAGGACAAAGTCACCACTTAGGACAAAACATCACTATCGGCAGCAACAACTTTGAGGTAGTTAAGGAGTTCATCTACCTCAGTGTAAATATAAACTCAACGATCGACAACTAAGTGGAGATTCGGCGAAGAATCACCCTAGTAAATCGCTGCTACTTCGGTTTGGCAAAACTATTGAATTCAAAACTCCTACCTCTGCTAACTCCTCAAAACTCCTGCTCTACAGATCTTTAATCCTGTTAAATCAGGAACTCACTCTGCTCTGTAAGTGGAAACTAGGTTCATCAAATTTGCAGTGGTTGGGATATGAACAAGAAACGGAATCGATCCAATTTATATCTTTGCTACTGCCTCGCTTTTTAAGAAAGACGCTTAGTAGGTCCAGAAATAAACTATATTTTACAATACAAATTTTTGAGCGACAGTTCCATGGGACCCAGGACCTAGTTTCTCACAACAACTCGTGTTGTGCGTGTTATATTCCTTACACAAATGGAAGGGGTTTACTTTTTAATGCCGTGTCCGAAGGGCAATTTTTGGTTTTGAGAAGCTTTTTCACGAGAGGTGAAACCGTCAAAGACATTTTAGGTGTTGAATGGGGATCGAACGTAGAACCCCTCGCTCCGTAGTCCAACGCACTTACCACTTGAGCCACGGCGCCCACTAATGCACCATATTTATGGAAAATTTATAAGGACGACGAACTAGCCTTCTGAGCTAATAAGAAAATACGTTTCCCACAACTTCAACCAGTTGGCTCCAGGATTATCTAAGCAATAGAGGTGAAAGTCGAATATAAACGTAGCCTTAAAGAGCTGATTTGGGAATGAAGTAACACAAGCGTAAAGGCTTGGACTTGGACGTTACAAAAATTTACATCTTTTCCGTTTGTTGGAGATTTTGCGTTTATAGTCTGCCATAAATCCTTAGAAATTGCCGTAGTAATCATGCAGGAGGAGCTTATGGATATGTAGTAAGTTCGGATGGAACAAACATATCTCAAAAATAAAATTCGTTCTGAAAAAGGAGATTTTTATCATAGTGTTTGGCTTAGGTAGGTAACAAGAGAGTAAACAGAGGATTTACAAAGGCTTCAAAAATTCTTCTTACTTATAATAATTGTTAAGTATTAATTGTGAATCGTATTTTTTAAAAAGCTAATGTCCTGAGCACTACGATGACATGAGGTTTCAAACACTAATTGGCCACAATGTGAAGACTAGCTTAAAATTGACAAATAAACTACTTAGTACGAACAAGTTATAAATACTTTAATTAAGTAAATAGTCGGATGGTCTTACATAAATAATGTTGTTAAAGCCCCTCCTACTTCTATCGATAACCAGGTCCGACAAAGTACTAGCCCAACGCAATAATCACTAAGCAACGGCGCTCGCCTCAAACAGTCCTGGATTGTTTAAATATTCTCGCCTGATTTCGTTTTGATGCCGGAACTCTGCAACACTAGGTTGGTGCTGGTGCTTCGCTTATTTGCATACTCAAACAAAAAAATGGCTACACACAATATGAAATGTAATATTCTGCATAGACACAGTTCCATGCTGTTATAACCTGTACCTTCTTTATGCCTAAACACCAATTTACAGTACAGTAGGAGTAGAGTATCTCACCTCCTGCCAATGACTTTCTAATTCTCTTTCAATGTTTATAAAGTTTACCCTTTGACACAAAACACCACACCATCCATATGTCCCCATCCCTTAAGTATCTGCAACTATATGGCAGTGCACTCTACACTCAGAACCACGCACAGTCCGCAACAATTTTCAATTTATTGCGACCCTTGGTGTGTCCGAATATGACACTAATAAATTACGAGCGTCTAGCAATTCATTATCAAACTGTGTCCATGCGGTGTAATGGCCATTACATACACTCAAGTGGACATAAGCAATTTCTAGTTTCACCATTGGGGGTGATATTCCTTTCTGGCATCTTCATACATACACTTTTCTTTCCTTCGTAGGTACATACTATACACCTACTGTACGGATGAGCTTGGCCATGATGACCATAGTGACGACGATGATTGTAGGTACTCCATTCCATCCCGTACTGATTGTCATTGTCATTGTTGTCGTCGTCGTCGTCGTCGTAGTCGTCTTCTTCTTTGTCGTCTTCACTATTGGTCGCATAGGATTATGTGTCCTCACATAAATTTCTAAACATTGTAGAGAGTCTACCGCATTAACTAGCCGTTCGCTAGCATACACTTGGTGTGCAAGTAGGGATGATTTTTACGACCACACACTTGTCTGCTGATGTACACTGCGAGTTGTTAAATGCTTTTATTGGACGCATCTGCTTCCTGTGGCCAAACTTTATTCTGACAACATACACATATGTATGTACATATGCATGTATATATATGGGTAGGGTATTGTGTAAGCCAGATTCATTGCCAACATGAAATCGTGACATCTAGGACAATGTCGTAAACCATTCTCCGAAAACGGCAAAAATCATATGTCAAAGTGGTTGAACATACATACAGATCATACACATATATCTACTTGTATCTATGTGTGTACAGCTTGCCTGTGCATTCGTGTACCGAAGCGACAAGTATCCGTACATAGTTTGATCCTTAAAAAAGTTGCACACTACCTGTGCTTCCACGACCACACACTGTGTCACTTTTTCGTGGCAATTAAAGTGTACATCCCAGCTAATGGTGAACTTCTTCTGCCCGAAGTAGGTTATTTTCAGTTGAAGTTTTAGCATGTTGTGCTACTTAGATTAGTGCTTAGCACAGTGTTTAACAAGTGCAAAAGGAAAGGAAATGAGGTTAAAACGGCAATTACCTACTTTGCTACACACATGCAGTTCGCCCTCTTTTTCCTTGGAGTTATATTTACACCTCTGAAGGACTGATCCACTTTTGGAAGTCGTCGTTTCAACAAGAAGAACACTTGTTCTTTATTGACCGAGGATGGTATTTCACTATCAAAGATGGAAGAGGGTCAGATAAATTACCTTCCCTGTTTCCAGCACCAAATGAGGATGAGGAATAGGAGAGAAATTCGTATTTCCTAAAAACTGAAGCCGGCTCCTTAAACGGTGACGTAGAATATGTGAAGACATGGCTTAGGAGCGAAAATAAATGAAGGGGAGGCAGGTCGAAAAAAATCAAATCAACCACTTCATCATATAGTTGTGCTACGGTGGTCTTATAGACAGGTAAGACAACCAATAGTGCTCTATACGATTCCATGGAAATAAAGTGTTCAAGTACTATAAACCAATACCAAGATTTCTCGAAGATTGTTCAAATGTTGGAGTCAACCCCTTGAACCATATCCTATGAGTTACTCAGACATGAGGGGGTACCACCTCAACTATTTAAATTTGTGATATATAACACCGAATGAGGCATACAGCCTGACAGTTGGTGTACCACAAGGATCAGTACTGGGCCCACTACTGTGGGCAATTATGTATGATGGTGTACTGCATTTTTCAATACCCAAAGAGTTAGATGAGCTAGAGTCACTAGCGGAATATAAAACTGAGTCGGTTGTCATAACCAATAGGGAGACGATTTCTCACATTCTACGAAATATCTTGAAATCGTGCTAGATGCACCAAAAACTTTCAAACGAAAGCTGTTATATGTTAGTAACATAGCATAGCATAGCGAGTCGAGTTCTATAATGCATTAAACCAAACACTAGAGGGCCATGATGCAGTCAAAGATTGTCCTGGTCCTACCCTGGTGGGTCAGCGAAGACAATACTCATAGAGAACAGCAGGCTAGACCGATCGAGATAGAGAACAAGAAGCAATGCTCTCTCCTTAAGCTAACAAGACCAAAATGAAAGAATACCTTTTTCGACAGAGAGACGTCAACAGCGCTGTAACTGTCAGATTTGGTAATCTCATGGAATGACAAAATCAATTCTCTTAGAGTTTCAAACAATTGCTGGAAGAAGCCGATATAAACCGGCTCCTGCCTACAGGATCGTTATGATGAAGCTCAAAGAACACACCTACATCGTCATAACACTGTTTCCACAACTACCAACGACTCTGCATGGACATTGCAATGTTCGCTAACAGCTGAGGAATTGCATTTAGGGTGCACAAAAATTGGTGATAGCAAAGTACCTATCGGTGGACCCACATATACATAATCGTAGAGTACTTTTGGTTCAGAGAATTAAGTTCAGCATTATTATATGCATCCCCAGATGCATTAGGATGCTAGGTACAAATTCACCCAGCCAGCTCATTTGAGATATGATACAATGGAAAGAGACCTGACATGAATGGTTATGTGACCAGCATTCAGGAGGATCCCATAAAAATTGAGCGCTCAAGAACAGAAAACAGCGAAGAGCATAGCAGAACCTAATGGGCTTTTTTAGAATCAGATTGCAACATCCTAACACCCAAGCATTACACATAATTAAATGAACCACTTTTTACCAACAACTATACCAATCGACATTAGCACCATATTATCTACCAGTTGTCCTTTCAAATACTTATCCGTATATTCATTTGTACCACACCCACCACTAACTCCTTCCTTAGCTTTCTCTAAAACCGAACTAACTAAGCAAATTCTACAAGAACTATACAAATATACAAGGCGCTCCGATTTATTATTCGATGTGCATTGTCCTGATTCAGTCGATTGAACACCAACCAAACAACGACGGTCATCGGGAGAGTATTCGCCTCGTGATTAATCAACTGTGAATTTTATAATACGATTTCCTGACACGCCAGCCATTGCATTAATGCTGCGCTTTGCTGCCCATTAAGGGCAACAACCATTAACACCGGCCATCAATTTCCTAATGGCACCTTATGTGTGTGCGGGTAGAATCATCATGGAAAATCGCTGCTTGCATGCAACCTGTCAATAGATTTCGCAGATATCCTGCCAAATACCATATACAAGGACATCGGAACAGCCATTGCTGCTAAATGTATCTACTAGAACACAATTTCAAAATCAATTAATCCGTTTAAGGATCATTTACATTCGAGATAATGTTTGCACAGAGTGTAGGGTGAAGGCGGATTGCAATCCTAGCAAAAGACGGAATAGGACGAGTAATTGCAGTTTTGTGGACAGCTCAAGTCGAAATGCAAATAAAATCTGAACGACAGCGGTTGGATGCTGCTGAGCACTTGAAATTTAAATAAGGTTTACGAATGGATGTTGTCTGTGGTCTGGAAGATAAAGTTGAACGCGATAAACTCAAGCGAAAGCGAGAGTGAAGATGGCATCGAAAAGGTTTTCTACACATTCTTGACTGTTTACATATGCGTGTGAATTTCATTAGGATAATATTCCACCTTCAGTTCCTAGTTTTTACGTATATCTGTATCTGCAGATTAGTTCTCTGTCTACTACATATAATGAAGCAAATCGAAAAATTCTGTCTATTGGGGAGCTGCAGCCTAAACCACTGGAGAGATTTTATATCTGAAGTCGTTCAGCTTATATGTATCTCTAGACGAAATCGTAGAAAGGTTTAGTTTAACTGGTCCAACGTTGTCACTTCCGATGACTCGTTTCATAAACATATTATAGAGATCATGGGCGAAGCGAAAAAAGGACATAGACAGAGTCAACACCATTCTCGAACAACACCTCTCGGAAATTTTAATTGAAATACAATTATTTAGGGCAACCGGCCGGTACTGGGCATAGAGCTTAGGTTCTGAAAACCATTTTTTATTGAACGTCTTATAGTTTTCCACGAATAGAACGGATCTACAGCTTGATCCCATTTCCAAAGGACGGTTTTTTTCTTTTCATGATAATTATACTATCGAATGTTTGTCAAACGTTTGCGAAAGGTGCCCTGTTGCCCAGTACATTAACCACTAAGCCACGGCGGCCATTGAAGATTGAATTTTTTATACATATGTACATACATATAAGACTAGACTTCACCATTTCGGCAGGATCCTTTGAATAGTACCGGAGCCCGAAGAAGAATTTTATTGCCGCTTGACTGTCAGGGAAAATGCTAATATCCCTGACAGATATTACACTAACCAAAACAAGGCCTCCTTGATCGGCATTATTTCCGCCTCAAAACTCTACAATGATCTGGGAGGAAGAAAGCGATGCTTATATTGAGCTTGTCGGAGAAGACACCACAACCCACCCACTTATCAGTCTCGAAGCCGTCCGTGTAAAAGAGGACGAAATTGTTGAACTGAAATTTGACCATACTAGAAATAATTACTAAGGCCCTCTAAGGCAACAAGATTGTAGTCAGTCGATCAAACAATCTATTTAGACATTTGCCGGCGCATTCAATGTATCCATTTGAACTATTCAGCATATGGTTCTCCAATCGAAGCTATCATTTTTACCAACAGTCTTTGTCCAGGTCTTAACCGTTCGGTATAAAATGTGCATTTTATTATTAAGAATCGCAGCAATTAAGGACATACTATTATCTCTACTATGCTCTAGGAAACAGGTCTCTGATTCGCATCGTCACATGAGCAGGTGCATACCTATACACATCCATGCATTACTGCCTTATCCAGACTATTTCTACGCTCCACTTCATGTCACTCTAATAACAAATGAGATACAATGAAAAAAATCCAACAGAACCAAGTCTGTAATGTACTTCTTGTTCGTATCATAAATTCCCTTGATTTGTAGAAATACAAAAACCAGAAATAAGAAGGAAGAAGGAAGAAGGAAGTCATCCCATTCTAAACCCCTACTACTGCAATACCTATGCCATTTTCACGGTTGAATACACTGTTTTCTCCTGATGATGACGCTGATGGGGGTAACCTGGGGGAGGCACTGTGGCGGAAATGTCTGTCACCTACATTTCCCTCAGCACACCAAGATGACATCGCTTGTAAAAGAAATAAATAAACATTCAGGATGTTCTAAGAGTGTGTACACTATGAGTGTACATGTACAATTTCACCGTTCATTTCCTCACTTCTGACGGAATGATGATGACTACAAGGCACATAAAACCCACATCCTAGACATTTGCAACCCCTTTTGCGACACAAGTATACACATTCCACACGGTTACTTAAATAAGCATGCAGTCCTAGATACATTCCATGTAGAGAGGGGTGTAGCAAGATGAATTACCAAAATAGCAAAGGCTTGGTATACATACAAGAGACAGTGATGCTTGCAATCAGTTAGTTAGACTATTTCGACTTGTTAAAAATATCCAAGGCGACGGAAAGTGATTGACATGACTCTCGCTAACAAGAAAATATCGAGCAAGTCGAATTTTTCTTAAAGATGAATCGACTAGATATTGAGAAAGACTTAATATCAGCCAGCAGGTTGAATGACATTGATGGAAGCAAGCCTCAGCAGAAGTACAAACACTTAACTAGGGTCCGAAGCTCTCGAATCGAATAGAAAGAGCCAATTATTCGCTGATTTTCGCGCAAAGAGAAAAAGAAGAACTAAATGAGCCCTAGATCACCACCACAATACACAAAACATCAAGATACTCTTCCCAATTCCCTCTCGGATGCGGGCAAATACTCAAGTGGAGGTAAAATGAATTGAAGCATTTCTGAAAGATCCGGTGGATTGCACATGAGCGACCTGTACATCAGGGCTATCCTACAGCGATAATATGGCCCAATGTAAGATCTTCACCATGCACTAAATACACCCAGAGCAGACAAAAGTTGTCCCATCCTCAGATTTGTAGCCACCTCAGCTAGAGATGGATGGTTGTCAATCTGCCGAGACATAGTAACCAAATATTGGGTACAGCGGTAGGTAGACTCAGGCCATAGCAAAACCTAGATTATACACTAACGTGAATAGCAGAGGAAAACCTACAATCCGTCGATAGATCGCAATTGAACCGAAGGAAACCATCTACGGAAATCTTGGACTTCACTAGTTCTAGTATGAAAGCAAGGGACTTACTTCGGAAACTATGAGGCACCAACTCCATCATGTCTCATAAGCCTAATATTAACCCCGAACTTATTGTAGAAACCTCAAAAGCCAAGTCCGACAATGTCAACACTAAGTCTATCAAGAAAGCTTTAAAGGAATTTAAGGCGGCGATGGAAGATCATCCGCAATGCTGTCGAGTCTTGTCAATTGCTGAGCTAGAAGCTGCTATTACCAATTATAAACTAATTTATTGTTTTCACAGCGTCGTCGACCTAAGTGTGTCCTAGCACAAGGACAGTACCAAGAGCCAGGTCTTCTTTGTTGACGACATCATGCAAGCGATAGACTTAATCAGAATAATTGCAAGCACAGCAACAATCCACATTTTCCAAAGGATTCATTTCCCAATTGGTAGTCCATTACAACTCCAAACCGAATTAATTCCTCTGCTTATCCATCACTCAATTTAATTGGCATTCTTACCAAGGAGCAACTATTCAATGAACAATTTTCTGCAACTCCTCCATATCTACCAATTATCTGTCAGGAACAATAGTCAAATTCAATAAAAAGACCATTTCTCCTGCCAACATACCAAACATGACGGCTGTCTATAAATTACGCACTACCGCACCCACGTGAACACCAAAATACAAAAGAAAAAAAACACGAAACGACAATTGTCTGAGGATCCATCTCTACCTTTGTGTGCACTCTAAAATCATTTCGCATGTCCTCGCTCTAAGCAGCGGGAATAACGGCAGCCAATCTATGATACCAGGCGGGATTTTTCAACGAAAATCCACCAAAGCTTGCACAAAGGATAATAATGGCATACACGGTTGGTCCCGTTTCGAACATAAACCATCGGACCGAACACAGCATCAGAGCATTCAGCAAATGTGGAAAGTGGAAATATTCGCAGATTATATCCGCATTGCAGGACTAAATCACTGAGCGGGAGTACACAGCCAAGTAGATGGAAACACCATAGCTCTTTGGCAAAGAACAACTACCAACGCTGCCGCCGCATGCTGTATGACGGGTAAGGCCTTATGTTTGGCTTTTTTTCCCCCTCATCCGGCCAAAAACATTACCTTAGGCAGGATGGACCACGATGTACTTTTGTGTTGCCGGAAAGGTGTGCATAATGTTTTAGAGAGGATTTCACTGACAGGACCCTCACCGGTGTAGCCCAGTTGGAAATTCAATAAATCACATTTTACGCTAAAATCATAAACCTGCAAATGCTAAAAAGGGATTCCTCTTTATCATAGAGTCGAGAGCAGTAGGTTGGATGGAGGGCAATGGATATTTTTACTCGAATGCCAGTGGCAGAGTCCTGATAGAGCGGAATAAAATAATATGAGAGCTGTTTGCTGTGATGTGATAATATTTGTCCAGATGGTTCAGTTCTCAGGAATTATTGTTTGTACAGTTTTTTCTTTTTTGCACTAGTTAGACTAATGGTGGTGGGAACTAACTAATTCAAAAACATTGGTTTAAGTAATTACAACAACATGTCACACGTATGCGTCTGTTTGGTTAGCAGGAATGTGAAAATATGAGAGTAAGTGAAAAGTAGATATCCGTAAGCCAGCATACCACTCCAACACCTGACAATTAGTCTGTTGGAGCATTAAGAGGAGAATGACTATTTGACACCAAGACAATCATCATCAGCGCCTTTTTAACCAAGAACTGACAAGGGATCTATGCGTACCTCAGATACCCACTGTTTTGTGCAGTTTTGATGGTATAGTGATTTTAGTTTTTAGAGATGATGTCTGTATAGTCGTTCTGTATAATTATTTTCTTCAGCTGACTTGTCGGAACGAGAAGGAGTCGAATTTCCTAAAAATCTGCAAAGATCCCAGTGAAGACGTCGAATTAAAGACCGAAGGTTTCTTAATTTTGACCCTAAGATGGCCATTTAACAGTATACTGCGAAAATCAAGGATCTACGTTCTCAAAGAGTGTACAGAATTTGAGCGAACTTAAAAAACGGAGACCTCCTGATTTCCGGACTTAAAGTCAATGAATGAGCAGAGGCAGGGAGGGTGCGATCACATCACAGACGTAGAAAGCTGAACTCTTTTGAAGCCAGAAAGTCTTCCAACCGAAACTGGGTAATCTCTTGAACGTTGCTTCCCCTACTGTGTGTTTGAACACGTTAAGATGCTCAATCATTTTGCCGAATTAAACTACAATATGGTCACGAAATTAAAAAAAAAATATAGTTTTTACTTTGCGAATGCGCGAAACCGACAAATAGCCGGGCTCTCGGCTGCAGTCTCCAAAAAGCTCTCTCTCTACGAGGATCTCCACTTATGCTTGCGATTGCGACCCTTTCTGGAAGCTTACTGAGCTTTTGGTGAAAGTGTAGGTACTGTGAGTGTGAAAACTCGATGTAGTGAGATGTGTAATATAATAAAATTATTAATAAAGCGTTATAGTTTTAATAAATACATATGTACATACATCCTACGTTTCGTGTAATGTAGCCATATGTATGTGTATAGTATAACTATTATTTGGAAAAATCTATAAACAGTGTTTGTTGTTTTTATTAAAAACCTGCCTTAGGAATTATAAGCCCCCACACTGGAAAATTTTTTTATTTTGTTTTTCAACGAAGGGAATACTGGATTTTGAAAAAGGAAAAGAAAATGGCCAAAGTGTAGATTGGCATGAATGAGTGATACTGACTCTCAACGCAGCGTTTATCTTCGCTACAAAAATAAAAGTTTCATCAAAAACTTCATTATCGTGAAAAGAATTATTGATATATTATATGTATACATATGTATGTATGTCAATTTATTGGTTTCATAAATAATTTCAAATTTAAAACTTACAAAAACAAATTTAAAAAAAACTGGTCTTTCCATCTACATATCGTCGGTAGTATGCCAAAATCACGAATGTGCATTTTTCAAATAGTGCTCATTTTCAAAAAATAAAACATCCTAAAAGACAACTTTTTTTTTAAACTTGTACAAACAAATAATTACACTTACAACATATTAAAATATGTCAACATAATCCACAAAAAATTCTTAGTCGATTTATATTTAGCGTTTAAACATTAGAAATGAGTTCTCTCAGAATTACGTTTATGCACATTCGCGGTTTTGGCATCAAGTCGACGATATTTATATGTATGTATGTATATGCATCTACTACGCAACTGCAGCAGTACCGGTTTGACGGATTCATTTCAATCTTTATATCTCGAATCTATGTATTTACAATTCGGAAATAAATCAGATAATCGATAAATAGAGCACTTAGGACCGATTTAGACAGAAATCAATTTGTTTGGAAACGACTCTGATGGTTTTGTTTAAATTTTTTGAGTGTTTCTCCCTTACGGATTTTGTTAAAATTTAAATCTGATTGTAAATCAGAGTGGAGTAATCCACTGCAAGTCACATGATTACGATCGAGCTTGTATTTTGACCGATTCCTGGCTTCTAGCAGATACCTACTGTGTATTATACTTTATACATTAGACTGTAAAAAAAACTACTACCTCCAAGTTTATTATTAATTTTAAATGCCTGTCTGGTATAAAACAATACTACGATTTTAAGAAGTCAAATGACATTACAATGACGTTTCCATTACAATCAGTGTTTTTTCCAAAGTACCTTTTCAAAACTATACAAGGATTCAGTTTTGGTTTCTTCGCGGAGAGAACCAATACTAATCTTAACTCCAAGCGGAGTCTTATGCTATCATAATGGCCACGGACTATTGTAAGGAATAGTGAAACGGTCAGAATATTTACATTTGTAGCGATAGCAATGCTGCTCTTAGTACTGTTAAACTTAAACTTTTAACAAGTTCCAAAATAGTTCGAGAATGAAAACATGTTTTTTGAATTTGGTTGAAAGATTGAACTTTTTGATTGTTGTTTCGGTTTCAGATAATACTGGGATTTCAAGAAATGATTCGTTCATGATTGGTGTGTGGCATTGCAAAGTACAGGCCGACTAAATGAATCCTCCAGATTGTTTGTAAATTTAATTTATATAATAATGTGCAGTTAACATTTTGAACATTTCAGCAAAATCTTTCATAATTCATTAAGAGAAGAAACTGAGTGTTTTTGTAAAATTCTTTATTATAATAATGGGCCCCTCATTCACATATATATGGCCCCGGATGTTTATTAACGCTAACAGACTATTTCCAAAGTTTATTTTTTACCAAACACTACTATAAAAACTATCTTTATAATAGTACGATATATTTAAATCCTGTCAATAAATTGAAATTGTTACATATGTACATATTAGACAAGTTTTTTTGCAAGTCCATATGGGCTTAAACGAAAAAATTACATCTGCTGAGCAACTTCATCACAGAAATATGGTCCACAATATTCTGCAAGGAATAAAAAAAAAATAGTAAAATCAAATCAATGACGTCAGTTTTGACGTTTTCATACAGATTATCGATAACACAAGGAATATTGAAATCTAGTATCACTGTTTTTATCGGAGCTAAGAGTTAAGCCACGAAATTTATCTGGGCTTAGCTAAGCCCATTTGGGATTAAAATAACTGTTGTTGTATTTAATATGTAAATTTCCCAACAATCCTATATGGACTTGCAAAAAAACATTACCCGAAACGTAGAATATATGTATGTAAATTGTCCATAATCCATTAATTAAAAATATAACGCTTTACTCAAACACAAAAAAATTTTATCATATTACACATCTCACTACGTCGAGTTTTCGCACTCACAGTACCTACACTTTCACCAAAAGCTCAGTAAGCTTCCAGAAAGGGTCGCAATCGCAAACATAAATGGAGATACTCGTAGAGGGAGAGCTTTTTGGAGACCGCAGTCCAGAGCCCGGCTATTTGTCGGTTTCGCGCATTCGCAAAGTGAAAATTATTTTTTTTTTTTAATTTAGTGACCATATTGTAGTTTAATTCGGCAAAATGATTGAAAAGAACCAAGTTTAGGTAATGAATTCAAAGAAAACGTAAACAAGTGCAAAGTGTTTCACGATTGTCTGAATAATCAGAGAAAAAAAAAGTGCAGTTCCAAACCATAGAATGTGTGAAAGTGTTTCTAAGGAAAAAGTGTAGGGGAGATTGTCTTTGAAATGTGAAAATGTGTACCAGGACAGGATAACCTGCGTATCAATATTAAGCCAAGGAGTCAAGAAAACCCTGAAATTGAAGAGGAAAAGTGGGGTGAGTCATTTCATTATACATATACAATTTTTTTTTCTCCACATAGTCGTGTTCATTTAAGCTCCAGCGCTAAGTTGATAACTAGCTTTTTCCTTTGTTTGAGGTCGGATGCAGTAATAAAGTATTTTTGCCTTTCTCATGAATTTGGTTAAATTTGAAGCGAGTGGGTATTCATTCAGAGTTGTAGGAATTAAGGGACTTAGGTTAGTGGGTAGATGATTTGAAATGAAAGCCTTACAATGCTGTGGAAAATTAAATTGAAAAATGTTATATATGTTTTTTTTTTAATGTAATTTGTAAACTATTGAAATGATTTCGCTAAATTTATGTTTCCTTGTGGAATTCTTACTAAATTTAATCGAGTTGTACTATACTTCTGTCGAAATCGTTTGGCAGTGCGGATAATTGCTGAAAGATAAATCCAAAAATGAACGATCGTCCAAAAATCTTATTTTAAGCGATCATTCATTTGAATCATACTGCGCTACATGCCGCGTAGCGGCGCCCTGATCACCTGCATGTGAGGCCGAAGGCCGTCCGGTGTATGAGTCGAAGAGCGCATGGTCATAAGTCCACAGGTCATATGAACACAATGGACTTTGGACCTACCTGGGTGAGTTATAAGTCCAAAAACCAAAAGTCCAGATGAAATTTTTGTGGACTATTGACCCATCGATTGTGATCTTATGGCTCAGTAAGGTGGATCCGTTCCCAAAGGATTTTAACTTTTCTGTACCTAAGTTTTTATTAGACCGTTGCACTATAGTTCATAGATATGTACATATATGTAAGTCCACACTTCATAAACAGTGGAATATATGTATATGTAGGGCCATGCTGCCCCCCTGCAACCCACATGCTTGGAATCACCGTTTGATTTGGAATCAGTCAGAGGTTGAGTATGTGCAAAGTTTAGATATAAAGAAACTTTGCATACATCCAACCTCGCACCTACTCTATATTTTCGTTTTCAATATGCATATTCACAAGATACACATAGTGATCGCGCCGTTATGTATGAGTTTAACTTTTGACAGCTCATGATTCAGATACAGATTAATGCTTCAGATTCACATTCTCATCAGCCCTTTACTATGAACGGTGACGATCTTTCTCGTTCCATTTTCTGGAAGGTCTATAAGAGATCCATATCCAGATCCATAAGAAATTATTTTGTCAGTCGTCTGACTAAAATAGCACCTTACGTAATGCTCCCTGCTAGTTACTTTGTCTTGGCATAACGTTATCACCTTCCCTTTGGCGGATTTTAACAATTTTTTTCTTATAGATGCACACTGTTGACCATTTTCTCTCTTCACTCCTCGCCCTTGGCTATTTTCCGAATTTGGTTTAAATTTTCGCCGATATACATTTATTCTGACTTGTATTTTGACTAATTAGACAATTTCTTCTTTCATAGGATATCCTCCATCTCTTTTGAATTTTTCCTTCTCGACAAACAGTAATCCAAGATTTATTCCGCTCTAAATTCAAGTGTAATTTTAATAAAGTATTAATGCCTTCCGACTTCGATATGACTTCTCAAGTCATTGGTACTATCACCAGTCGCCTTTCAAGCAAAAAAGAAAAAAAAAGCCCGAAACCCTGTAAATAGCCTACTTTTGCCATTTGTTCCGTTCCATTAAGGGTTTAAATCCAAGCAGCGGTGGCAGGAAAAAAAAAATTTATGGATTATATATTTATTGACCGAAGCCGATAGGAGTTCGGATAGGAGTGGATTTATAAATTACTTTTACCCCCTTGAGCACAAATCTCCACCAATTCAACTTCAGTAGGTACAGAGAGAAGAGTTGTTTGTGTATTGCTTTGGTTCGGCAAAAAAAAAGGGAGAGGCAAACATTTTTATAGGTATCATCAACTATTCTCAATGGGATCTTTACCGTGACGTATTTTATCGACACTAATAAATGTTCCACAGAGTAGAGTTTCGTCCTTTGGGGTGTTGTTTAAAATGGTCCATACTTAGGTACCTATATTTTATTTTCCGCTAAAATGACTTGTGAAATTCGGTATAATATCTGGGATAGTTGGGCAGGCCGTTAATCATTTCGTTACCTATAACGTGGATATATAGTAAAGCAAGTTTAAGTGCAATTGGGAAATTGCACCTACCAGTAACCACCTAAAACTATTTAAATATCACGGGGATAAGGTACACATGGTTGGTGGACAAAGGTAGGTTCTCATATTTGGTAATTTATGATGCGCCCTAACTGCGACACTAAACACTGTAATCTCTAATTTCTTTTACGGAATTTCAAAATCAAAAATTGTGGCATTAACCTAAATCATTCAATGTATACTCCACCGAACGTTGCCCTTTGGAAACATCCGCACCGAGATAAAATTTATCTACTTAAATGGGCAATAAAAAACTACCAACATATGTGACAAAACCACATCGCGACACTTTTCGGTTATTTACAACCCTCATTCATTGTGATTTCTTGTTCCAACATTCTGCATGTATAAGTTGTGGGGTGTCTGTAAGGACTCGCCGAGCAGAGAGAACACGGCAGAAGGAGATATGTACATATAAAGCTTTTATTTTGGCTCTTAAATTATCTCCGCACACCAGTGATGTATGTAGGTACGAATAATTGCAGGTTTTCTGGTACTTTGGAGTGCTAGTACTATTAGTAAAATTTAGTAGACTAGTACACTTTCCAATTATATGAATCAAATTGGTTTTCAAAAGTTTTGATTTTTTAATACAGGTAGGTACATGTGAATAGCGGATAGGAGTAGAGGTCAGGTTTGTTATTCCAAATGTAAGTTTATTTTTCAAATATCCTTGTTGAATGTTTTTCGTAAGCACACCTACATATTTATAAAGCGATGTGGCCTTATATTGCAAATTCGATTTGCACTTTTTGTAATAGGTTTTGGACTTGGCTGTCATTAGTTTTGAGTTCTGATTAGATCTTCCAAATGATGCTTAAAAATTCAATTTGAAAAGACAAAATTTGGGTTTTCGACAATCCTCAAAAAATGGGCATGACTGTGGAGTGAAAGGAGAGTTGAATGTCCAGGTCGTCTGAGATTCCGGTACCGATTCAGTCCATCGATAGACCTAGCAAATGATGAATTATGCATCACCATTAACTGTATCTCATCTTTTCTAAGATAGTATCATAAACTCTATGATGTGCCATGGTGTCGCTGTTAAGCCCAGCCTTCCTCTGAGTACCTTTCCCTAGGTGAAGAGGTAGGAGAAATGTGGTACGCATTTTCTGGAACTCATCTCTAAGTCGAGCAATACTGAATGTAGTTTCTGAAACGGTGCAGTTTAATGAAGTCTTCAAAGAAACTTGTGAACTTTGAAGGTATGTACTTCGATAATGTTGCTTGTGCGTAAGTTTGCTTTGTTTGTTTTGTTTACTTGCTTTGTGTTTTAAGCCAAATTGGTGTTTCGTATAGTAAAAATAACTTACCATCCTGGTTAGGGTCATATACATATGTACATATATGTATGTACTTATACCTACTCATTTGTTACTACGTCCAGTATTTTCGAGACAATGCAGAGCCCACTTTGCTGGCTTTCACGTTTGAGTGCGATTTGTTGCATATTGAAGTCGTGTCGTTCCGCTTTTTTTAATCTTTCTTCTTCCTTGTTATCATGAGGTCTAGTCATATAGATTATTTTTAGTTCTCCTCGATGTTTTGCGACTACAACTATTGCCCAACCCTGTTCGGGTGGCATTTTCTACTATATAAAATACAAATACAAATATTTGGTGCGATCTTGAATCTCAAAAATGGTTCGAAATAAATGTATTCTAGTATTCTGAGATCCACCGTCAGATGTAGCAAGATGAGACTAAGCATTGCTTCCACAGTTGCCGTTGAACACGTTTACATTATCCCGGTGATACTCGCGAAGGCTAAATAATGGAGTCTATTCATCTGTCATTGTATTTTAATACAAAGAGTTTTTGCCTACCATACTAAGGGCGATGATAGTTGGTTTGATTATTGCGTTCTACAATCAGTAAATCACCTTAGATCTACCCCAGATTTTGTCGTAGAGGTGTTGGTATATGAACAATGGCCTACTGACTTTGTTGTAACCTTATTCAAATGCGAGTTCCAAGTAAGCATTGTGCTAAACAGGATGCCTAGCATATTTTCCAGTGGGACTCGGTTGTGGTTCTTCTTTTTAGCAAAAGGTACCAGAACAGTATTCTGCTTTGCCGGTTTCGATAAGCGGTAAATTACCATAACCTCTTTCTAGCTGTTGGGTATGTAGCCTAGTGTAACGCTAGATCTAAATATCTATAAAAGGGAAGGTTACTCTAAACCTCGTGCCTGTTCTATCAATGAAAAATGCCATCAGTTCCTGGTGATGGTGAATGGAATGAAGGTGGATAGAGCCCACTTTATGTGGTCGGTCATGAAAATTCTACCAGATAAACTCCGAGTAAAACGATTGATATGGGGCTCCTTAAGGGATCTAGGGAGACAGCAATATCGGCCTGTGAAGTGGGTGTCTAGTGTTAATTGAAAGGTTTCCTTAGGGCTTCTAGTGAATTCGCAATTTTTTCTCTAAGGAACCTAGGTGATTGAGGTTACTTTGGTATGACCTTTCGAAGGCGATGCTATTGAAGCACGGTTTAGAAGGTGTTTTGCCCGAAATTCAAATTCTGAAATAGTTGTTATGGGTTCAAGAAGGTATTGAGATCTGCCTTGATGGAAAACCAATAGGTTTCCCAGTCGCATTGCAGTGCGTCGACGTGCTGCGGCACTCAGCAACCACTTTAAGAGCATAACCCATATGATTCTTACCAAAGAGATGGTGTGTACTCATGTACAATGCACGGAGAGGATAGGCTAGACTGACGCATATACCAGCAGGACCGGGTGATTTATTCTTAAAGACTAGACGTTAAATCTGATTGTCACGTGAACCAAGACTAGTCGCATGTAAATCGTGCGTGGAACCATTCAACTTTTGAAGTGTATTCAACTTGGCTAAGCAATCTTTGAGATTCAGCAAATCCTGGCAACTTCCTCGATCGCCATTAGTTTAGTTTTGCTTTGGCTCTATCTCGAAAGCGACAAAAATAGTTGTCTCCTGACGCAGTCCTTCATTAGGCTAAGGTACTTTTGTGGATCGTGTATTGTACAAAGCCATTCAGATCCATTTAGACCGTTTCGAATTTAATATTGAACGCAGAAACACATCAATTAAAGAGAGAGATTCTTTAGAGATTTCTCTATAACCTGCATATTACCGAAGTCAATGCCTTACACTGAAAGTCAAAATTTGGGTGCTGTGTGTCTAATACACTCCGCTCACCACATTTAGTACTCAAACTTTGTATTTAACATCATCTCTACCGCACACATACGGAAATGTTCTGTATTCCGATGGAATTCGACGAAAAAAGGAAAACTCCTTCAAGCCACAGAATCCTTTGAACTAAAACACACGCCATGCGAGCATCCCAAATTGTAGCCAAAACCAAAGTCAACTTCTTTAGTTCCGGACAAATTGAGGGAGTTTTTGCGGTTATCCTTGAAGAGCATACGTACCGTACTCCTCGTCCTCGGGTTGTAATTAGAATTCTGCGTTATGCAGCTGAATACTAATTGTGGTTGTCCTGTTTTTAGTTTTTCTAGACTGCTGCACAAAAAGCTCTACCAAACGGCAGCACCAGTCAAGTTCCACATGTGGATGTGCGGTTTTGCAGCTGGGAAATCCGGCATGTGTCGAAAATATGTTTTTTGCATCACGTCGGCAGGCAGTGTGAGATACATTAGATTGTTAAATCCTGTATCACTAGTTTAAGCATGGATGATATATTTGGTGTGGAATGAAGGCATAGTGGGAGTTGAAATTAAATCCTTTTATTAAACTCCTAGCGAATTACGTTGGCAATTAAATGCAGCCAACACCAATTAATCACACACTTTCGCTCTCCGAAGAGACTAATGTGTATCGCGCACCCTTCTTCTTCTCCGCCAATGCCATTCATCCTTTCGGGCATATTTTGTGTTGTGCCGGAGTTTGTTGTGATTTAATGTTAGCCAAACTTTATTACCCCGAAAGCTGTCGTTTAACATCGTCTAACCATATAATCAATCCTTGGCGTGGAATTATTATTTAAATCGAAATCGCGCGCACCGTATGAGGAAAGTTTTGTGCAGCTGGTACTCCTTAAGGATAACTCTCTGTGCGAACAAATGAATTTTAAAACGTTTTTCAGGCTTCCACGTTTTACCCAAGACGAACAGGAAGAAGAGAAAGTGTGAGCGAAAGACATCTAGGAGCAATTTTGACTTAGTAACACGTTGTCTGGCAATTAAAGGAATGGGTGGCTGCTTTGGCAGGGTGTGGTTCAGAAGGAAGTCGATAAATTAAGCAAAAAGAATAAATTTAAGATGGAATGCTTTCATGAAAAAGGAGTTTACATTTTTTTCCATTTCAAATTGTTGAAGAGATTTAGATTTATAATACATATATATATAGTATACACATATGTAAGTGTGGACTATTTCGCGGTAAAAATTTAATTTTTAGCACACATGGTTCCCTAAGAAAAAAGCCACATGCGTTCATACCAGTCGAGTTAGAATATATGTAACTTATTATCGTTTTAAAGTTGGGAATCTTCGAAAGATACTGATGGGCCGGTTCTGCCCATTCCTCCTCCATTCTATATCTACATATATCTCATAGTATGCTATTTTATTTCACGGGTCTACCTTCCAGAAAACGCGAAATTTGCTCAAGGCTTACTGCAAGCCTGCTTTTAGTCTGTCAGTGTTGACTTTTCATGATACCTGACTGTGTCGTTTCATGTTTCCCAAATATCTAGTGTTGCTATCATCTATCTAGAGATGTTGTCTGGGTTTAAGTCTACTTCCAGTTTTTCCAACCAATACCTTTCTTCTGCGTACTGTAGGCAATGGAATGGTTCCACATTTTCGATGATTTTCGTGAAAGTTGAACAATGGTAACTGTTGACTTATGTGTCGCTGCGAAATATGATTCTGTTTGTCAATCTTGCCTTGTCAGAGTGATCCCATCAATAGTTCTAAAAATATATTAGCCTTGTTGATAACTAAACGTCACTGTAAGTGTTGCTGTTGTTCTGCTGGCGAGAAACATCTCTTGTGCTTCTTTTCTGAGGAGATCGATCATCTTTACGACATCCTGCAAGTCGTTGAAAGTTGTTCTAAAGACGATACTTTCTCTCCAGACTTAGTTTCCACAACAATCGAGCAGAAGTCTCAATCTCTATTGCACGCTCTCAATGTTTGTTGTCATCCTTGATACCTTGTTGCCTTGTAAGGTACTGAAGATGTGGAGGCTGTTATGACGTTTCTGCTGCTGATGGGTACTACTTTTGGCATCATTGAAATCTAAGTCGATTAACTTGGATGACCTCCGCGTTGTCCGTTTTAGAACGTCATCTTACATTAAGTTTTACAGTACAGTGCATATCATACAGCCTTGGGGTACGCCACCCACATACACTTTGCACTGCATCGTTCCATCGATTGTCTCATACTCCAATTCGCGAAGCATAATGACGATCTAGTAGAGTTTTTCACCATGATTTCGTCATGCTCCTTTGATGACGTCTACTATGATGACGATCATTGTCGGCGTATCGCTGATGATTTGCTTTAATTTTTTTTTTTCTTGGTATCCAACATCCATCCAAAGTATCATGCGAGGGTTTCGTTACATTGTTTAGCTTCCACCATAGATTTGGAAATATTTCTGTCTTCAGGCATACGTAGTAGGTGTCTGTCAAGAACCACGGGCATCTTCTAATTGCTGCCTTGGGGACTGTAGGAGATGCCATCAACGACAGGCATTTTTTGGTGCCTAGTCTTTCGGCAATTTTGTAGAACCATCTTCCCCATTGGAAGGAGAATTCTGAGAAGATAAGGGCGAAATGTGTACTATAGCAGTACAATAAGCAGCTGCCATCAAGAGTAGTTTAGTAGGTACCAGATGTTTATTCCTCTGAAAGCATAACTTTTAATTTAAAAATGTAATTTTAAACGAGTCACCAGGAATGAAGTCCACTTACGATTTACACCATAGCTCGCCAAGGTATTCTGAGTCCAAATATATACTCGTGTTTAAGCCTTCGCTTATTTTTACCAATTGGAGCTTTCCTTTTTTTTTTTTTTACTGTCGTATAAGCTTCTAGAAAAATACTAGAAATCCAACCGAATGCTAAATATTTCAATACAAAACCTCCCTAACTAGTTCAGATACCACCCATGCACCAAATACTAATTTCCAGCGCACGTGATGCATAGAGCGCATATTCTTAGGCGTAGGATAAATTTACCAATCCCACTGTGCTCTGCATTATAAGGGTATTCAGAACCCATTATCCCGTGAGCACATTATATTTGTGGTGATGAATATGATTGTGTAGAAACTCCACCTAGTTTTTTTTAGTGGAGATGAAGGTACCCCAAAAGATATCCCAATGGACACATCCACATATCCTGTTGTTCTCACTTTTTAGACCCATCCTCGTGGAAGCAAGTGAAGTTTGATAACTACAGAAGGAAACCCATTCCTTAAAAATCGAAGCTGTCCACGGAAGTTTTTCTTAAGCTCATGACTTACTCTAATCTCACTATATGCCCGCTTTGCCACTTTTTAAAGGTCTCTCCAACACCTAACTGCTTGTTCAGAACAAATCACATTTAAAAATAAAATATTTACTCACTAACTGCCCGACATTTGTTTTTAAACTCTCCTCGTAAAATAAAAGAAAAATTATTTTGAAGCAAAAAAAAAAAAAGAAGTCACTGTCATCTAGAACTTTGTTCATGTCCTTAATTTTATTGATTGTCCAATAAATCGCCGTAATCGAATTCGTTTTTCCGTCGTTCATTGTGTTTGCCGATTTCTATATTTCACATCTTGTTCTCACACAGAGGACATCAACTACTAGTCTGGCATTAGTCCAGTCAGAGTCCAACTATTCGTAAAGTTAAAAAATAAAAAATAAATGAAGTTGTCAGATGCATCCAGAGGATTATTGTAATTCAAAGTGAAGCGAGAGATTTATCCCATTTTCGAGGCTTTATTTGTTTGAGAATTTCGGAATGGCCATCGATTGGATTTGATAGCTGCATTCCATTTAGTGGACACTTTGAGTTGCAGTAGAATACATCTGTATATGTCATAGAGCTGCATTTGTCCGAAAATGTTGTGGATAATTGCGACTATGCGAATGTAGCTGGTTCCCTTTGGAAGAGCCTTAATAATCATAATTGCAATTGATATTAGAGACCAATACTTTCATGACTAATAAGCACTAAGAGATTTTACCTTCTGTCCATCAAGAGTTAATATTGTCCCCCTCCCCAAGCCGATTAATGTGGGTTCAACAAATGTCGACTCAAAATGCGATATCTACTCTTTCACAATGCGATAAAAACTTCATTGACCCTCTTTAACTAGCTAACAGCACTAAATGCCTACCCAGGTGTATCAGGCCTTATCATGACATAATGACTTCTTTGCTTGATAAGGACACTTACACCAATGAGGGTAGAAAAGGACATTCTTATCAGTTAATGACCAACAGTCAGCATATTTTCTACCATATCCATCTATTCTCCTGCCAAAGAGTGTCCCCCATTTGTTGGACTGTTTTAAGGATTGTCGAAGGTAAAAAAAAAAACAATTTGCCAAGTTCACCCATTCCCACTGGAGGGACTTTTTTTTAAAAAAAAAAATCCATTTGCAAACCTCATCCATTAAATAACTAAAAATGAAAAAAAAAATGAACAACGCACACATAAGTAAGCAATTTGATGCTGAGGCACGTTCACTATGTCTGCAAATGCGTTTGGTCTTTTTGTTCATCACCGTACGTACAGTGTTTTAATGCAGGGTGTAACGACAATAGTTCTTCCATTAGAAGGGATGGCAGATAAATCATCTGATGCGTTTTTGCATTCGATAAAAGGATTTTGTTTCGCCCCTTCGCTCGGCAGGTCGGACGATCAAAATGACTTTAGTTCGCAATTCAGTCATTTTTGTCACGTATACTTGCGATAGAGTCCTTGGATGTGTTCAATTAGATGAATTTTTAAGAATCCGATTTGATAAATGGTGGTATCCATGTAATTCAATTAGTAGATACGTTTAAAATTAGTGTGGAGTGGTAAACGATTCTTGCGATATTGTAAGTTGGTAGATATGTTCCTACTGAATTTATTACAATTTTCGGTATCTAAAACCTATAAGTCTTCAAGGGACGTTGCCTGTTCTATTAAGATGAATCAAGAGGGATCATTTTCTGGTGTTATATTTGAATTGGCGTTCATGTTGGTAGCACAAAGGAATGATAGGAAACTTTCATCAGCAGAAATATACATTTTTAATATAAACATCATGAGTATGATATAGAAATAGATTTGGTACAAATATTGTATCTTGAGGCAGCCCACCAATTGGTTAGTGGTCTCAGGATGTTTGAAGTCTAGGCAAGTTACCTTATCCTTCTTTCGTAATAGGACGTTAGAGAGGTTAATTGACAATTAAATTTGTAATCGGAAAGTAACCCTTTGTCGAAATTACAGTATGCATACCGCAAAAGATATTTGGTGAAGTTGGTTGGAAGCATTGAGCAAGCTTGTCCTTATCTTCCTCTGACTTCAAAAGTGCCTGAAGTCAAACAGAAAATTGACAAATACCTTTGTTATTGGATTGAGCGTACGTCTAGAAGCAGATTTATCCAAGCTGAGCTGGGTTGTTCTTGAGTATTGTCCCGTACCGGAAAAAACTTAGGGTGATTCAATTGAACCTTCACCACAGCAAAGTTGCATCAGCAATGCTGACCAGATGTTTTGTGAAGGAATCAATTGATATTGCCTTGTTGCAGGAGCCTTGGATCTTCAAAGGAAGGATTAGAGGTCTACCTGAAAGTATTGCTACTTTACACTATTTGCGATCTGGTGAAAGAGCTAGATCTTGTATACTGGTGAGGCACGGAGTCAAAGCGCTTATGCTGCCGCAACTTTGTGTCCCAGACCTTGTCGCTGTGCGAGTAGGAGCAGGTGCGGGCAGCTTTGTCATAGCATCGGCATACCTGCCATATGACTCCCAGAGCCTCCTCCAACAAAAGAGGTCGAGTATCTGGTAAATGTCTGCAGGGGTAAGAGCGAAGATCTAGTGCTTGGTTGCGATGCTAATGCACACAGTACAGTGTGGAGAAGCACCAACGATAACTACAGAGGAGAAGCTTTATTCGAATTTGTAGTGTGCAAAGAGCTAACTATTCTTAACAGAGGAACGGAACCGACCTTTGTGGATGCGAAACGAAGGGAAGTGATTGATGTGACTCTGTGTAGTAATAGAACGCTTGATAGAATATCAGATTGGAAGGTAATGGATCAGGCAATAATGTCGGACCACAGAGCCATCTCATTTGATGTTCGATACGGATCTAAAAGAAAAAAAGATCGGAAATATGTCAGGATTCCCAGGAACACGGACAAAGTAAAATACCAGGAAGTGTTATGAATGGGAGGGTACCCAAAATACCGAAAACCACTTGGGATGTAGAGTCGCAGCTGAAGTACTTACAATCAGCTGTTGAAAATGCTTACCAAGAGGCGTGTACACCTACTTTGGTAAATGTAAAGGACCCCACGCCTTGGTGGTGTAGGGAACTTGAAAATCTAAAGAAGGAAGTGAGAAAAGCCTTTAATCATGCCATGAGAAGGGATGATCCTGAATCATGGGATGAGTACAAGGCAAAGAAGAAAGAGCTAAAAGCAACTCTTCGACGATGTAAAAGGGAGTCGTGGAGGGAATTTTGCTCGAATATGAGAAGCACAGCTGAGGTCAATAGACTTCAGAAAATTGTCTCGAGGGATCCAGTTTCCAAAGTCGGACTCATTCGTGATAGAACGGGGGAGATGGTTGAGACACTGGATCGTACAAATGAGGTCCTCATGGAAATACACTTTCCGGGAAGTCTTAAGTCAGATTAGCCCTGGGCTCTGAGGAAACAAGGAACAAACAGGACGGATAGGGCTGAAGCGGAACGGATAGTAACACCAGAAGCGGTCAGTGGGGCGATAAAAACATTTTCTCCTTACAAGACCGCGGGACCGGATGGTATTTACTCAGCTTTAATGCAATGGGGTGCAGACCTCATAGTACCAAGGCTTAGGGGTATATACGTCACATGCCTAGCAATAGGCTACATAACGGTAGCATGGAGGGAAACAAATGTGGTATTTCTTCCAAAACCGGGAAAAAAGGACTACACCGGAGCAAAGTCCTTCAGACCGGTCAGCAGATACCATGAGAAATGCTCTCAGAGTGGTGGAGCGGTGGTGTCAGGAACAAGGACTCTCCATTAATGCGGAAAAGACAGATCTGGTCATCTTCACAAGAAAGAGGAGAGATCTGGAATTTCAGCCCTTGACACTGTTCGGATCGGAGCTGCAGGTGACCAGGAAGGTTAAGTATCTGGGTGTATACCTAGATGCTGGACTAACTTGGAACTTCTTCTTAAGAGAAGATTAGAAAGGCGAAAAGGGTGCTTCATCAGTGCAAACGAGTATGTGGACTAAGGTGGGGAATCTCGCCGAGGTCAGCATACTGGATGTACACGATGATAGTTAGATCGATTATCACATATGCGTCAGTTATATGGTGGCAGAAAGCCAAGCAGAAAACTGTAAAGAAGCAATTAGATAGGGTCCAACGACTGGCATGTTTAGGGATCGTGGGTGAAATACGAATGACACCAACATGCGCAATGGAAGTGATCCTAGGTATCCTGCCGCTCGACTTATTTATTAAGAAAGTGGCGGCCTCGACGGCACCGGGATGCCAATTGGCACTGGCGCGGTACTATCTTTGGTCATAGGAAAATCCTGGATCTCGTGCAAAACGAGATTAGGGAGTTGAATATGCCCATGGATGGAATAAAGAGAATGCGTGTTACCGAAAGGCATCACAAAACTCTTATCACTTCCGGAAAAGAAGAGTGGTGATATAATCATCTTTACGGACGGGTCCATGATGGATGGCAGAGCGGTGGCAGGTATATTCTCAGAAGAACTGGAACTAGCCTGTCATATTAGTCTGGGGAAATATACCTCAGTATATCAAGCCGAGATGATTGCTCTGTTGCATGCGTTTGATAACCTGAAAGAGGGTCAGGTCGAAGGTAAAAACGTTACCATAGCACTGGACAATCAATCAGTGATTAGACGCATGGACCAAACAGATATCAATACATCACTGGAATTGGAATGTGCTCATAAGCTCAATGAGTGCTCATCTCGAAATGAGATGACGCTGCTCTGGGTGAGAGAGCACGTAGGGACTGAGGGGAATTAAAAGGCGGACTCTCTGGCAAAGCAAGGGTCAACCTTGGAGCTCTCCGGTCCGGAACCATTCGCTGCACTTAGCAGAGGGATGGTAGAACACCTGATTAGCAACTGGGCGGCGGCGGAACACCAGAGAAGGTGGTCAACCGTAGAAGGTTGCAGACAGGCGAAAATGGCTATTAAAATGCCGGGTGACACCACTCACAGAGAGGTTCTAGGCTTAGGGCGAAGAACACTGAATTGGGTGGAAGCGTTATCTACAGGTCATGGGAATTTCGGGTATCACCTAAAGAAGATGGGTCTTCTGGAGGACGACACCTGTGAACTATACCTGGAGGAAGTCGGGACGGCAGCACATATATTGTGTCAATGTCCGGCGTTAGCTAGCAGAAGAAGGGAGATCCTGAGGAGCCACTGGGTAGAAACCCAGAGGGTGAACCAGATTTCTGTTAAACAGATGCTAGCGTTGACACGAGGAATCAAAGCCAGAGAGGAATTGTGGAGAAATCCAAAGAGACTCTCCGGCTAAGATGGATCGTGGAAGAGAGACGAAAAGGGACCCAATACAGTGGTCTGGTTCGTAATCTCTCGAACAATATATATATAAATATTGTCCAACTATAAGATTTAGGAACACAGGTACCCGCGGGAGAGTTCTGGAAATGGTCTTTAATATTTTTGGGAGAAAATGTTTCTCTGCTTTGTGAGATAGTTCAAGCAGAGACCCAAATACTTTCATAATATCAAGTAGATAGGTCACCCCGTCCAGAATCAATGCAGAAGGCTTTCTAGAAGGTAAAAAGACATAAGCCAAAAGTGTTAGATATGCCTTTAGCGTATTAATCAAACTATCTCGGAATAATCTTGGAAATTAAATTTATTTGGAAACTAAACATTCAAGACCGTGGTTTCAGTTGCACTATATGTACATGTAAAGAAAAGTATTGTTACCGAAATGGGAAATTCGGAATGTATTCGACTCTATCTTGCTGTAGTATAGTAGAGAATTAGTATAACAGAACTACAAATCCTATTTCTCTTCGAGTAGTCATATTCGGAAAACAAGTGCCTAAATCGGCTATAAAATTAATAGAACCACCTCAGCTGACCAACTTAAATTAGGATCATTCTGATCAACTATCCAGTAACCCATAAAACGGACGACGGAGGTGCATGGTAAAAACTTTTGAAACTTAGCACTTAATGGAGAATTTGAGGAAATCTTTACTGAATTTGAAATAATGACGTCAAATCTTAAGTTAGTACTTCGTTAAAAGCCTAATCGAACTCAGTATGTCCAATTAGTGTGGGTGGCCACGGTGTAGTGGTAATGCGTTCGTCTATTGAATGGAAGGTTGTGCGCTCAAATCCCAGCCATACCCATTCAATATTTGCAGTATTTACATTAAAATGTCACGCCCCTCAATTCCATCTAGAGTAGCCTCGTGCATACTCGAAAAAAAAAAAAATACTGTGAATTATGACGAATGCAAAAATTCGCAACAACTCCCCGCTTAGTGCGGACACCACCCATGGAGCAAATACTGAAACCTAACATCACCTGAGTTTCAAAAAAACCACTACACCACAAAATAATCTATCCTATCTCCCTATTCATTTCCGACGTATGCCATGCTCTTTGTTAGGCGTAAGTCAAAAACTTCCGCTCGCGCTGTGTCTTAACACTTTAAGGGTAATCATAACCCCTTGAGCGCAAGCTAGTTATAAAAAAAAAAAATTAGTATTACTAAGCACTTACTCGTATCTTAGGGTTGAACCCTTGGTACAAGTGTATTGATTTTAGCTAAGACAGCCACTGAAACATACACAAAAAGGATTGCATCTCTACGTATTGGCGTAACTTGATCCAAACTTCCCCTTACTCCTCGTTTCAGGAGGCTAAAACTCAAAGCTATTACTCTTATTGTTGTGGCCAGATCGGTTAAGCCTTTTACGATTGACCCTCGCGCAATGCACAAAATTGTTTGCTAAGTCTATCGTCTACACAATTTGGCATACAAAACCTCATACTAAATCCTTCTAAAAACGTCTAAATCTCATCAGATTCGCAAGGATAACAACCCAAATTGGAATATAAAAGTCAGAATCCTTTGACCCAACCGCAGCAAAAAAAGAAAAAGTGCATTACCATCCAACTGTTAAGTAAGCAATGCACGTCCCAATCGCAAACATATCCTTCTTCCATTGTGTGGTCGATTCCCGCGCACAGTGTACGCTTCTCGAATACTTTCATCCGTCAGCCTTTTGTTAGCCGAGGAGGGCCCCAACACAAAAATCCATCATCGACGCCATACACAGGGTTAAAAATCTATATTTTTCTTTTACTGCTTTTCAATGGGAAATTCATTCAATTTCCACACCTGAAAAGCCATCATAAAAGGATAAAGGCAGAAACGACGCAGGCAGGCAGGTAGGGTTTTGAAGAACAAAACCACCCCACAAAACCGTAATAAAGTAAAAAAGCTTTGCGCTGGTTTTTATGTTTCCGCAAAAGAATGGAAAATTAGGAATCTTTCATCCGTATATCGTATTTCTTCGTTCGTCCTTTTTCCAGTTGTTATTGGCTGTGTGTGGCGTACGTACGTACTTACATACATACATATGTGTAAAGAAAGAATAACTCTAATCAATTATCCTAATTCAATCTGTGAGCATTCCAATATCCATTGTGTGTGTTTGTTTAGCGTGCGTGCAAGATCACACAATGGGCGCATAAGTGGACGAGAATAGTGTGTCAGTAGCACACGCATCCTTCAAGTCATAATGGACAAAGAATCTGTTCGAGGAGTTGGATTTGTTCGGTGGCAAGTGAACCCTTTATTTAGGAGCACACGCACTTTTTTATTAGTTTAGAGTCGAAGTGAATTTCATGAGACAAATCAATTTTTGGTTAAGGTCCTTGAGTTGTGTACGAGGTGCTTGTGTAATTGTTTGTTAACAAATTGGATTTGGATTGGTTTTCTTCAATAAAATTAGGGTTTCATTGAACTTGAGAGCATCATTCTATTCCAGACCGAGGTGAAAGCTATTTTTGATTTTGATTATGCTTTTGGAAATGTATTTAGATCCAGCGAACATGTACAATGGTACAATTTCTCAGTATTGTATGTGGTCTTACCAGACAGCTCATCTTCTAAGTTTCGATACCAGCGGCTACCACATTTTCAAGAGCATATCCAGCAAATCGGGCAAGTGCCCCGAAGAAATGATATCAACGACTACCACTTGGTTCTTCTTGAGGTTCAGTTTCTGTGTGGTTGGGAAGGCAAAAGCATGTTCGAAACAATAGTCTCTTCATCCCAACTAAACTATTTATCGTATTTGTGTTTGATTTTGGTTGAGGTCAGACAATGATGCAGCTTGACCCTTGAAACACGACTTGTTTTTGATTGCTTTAATGAAGTGAAGTAAAACCGCAAGTATTGTACGCAGAATTCAATCGTTCTCTTTGTTTATTATTACTTTTCTCATTATTTTTCGTCCACCACAAACTATAATCTTCTGGAACTGACAGTTCTAAAATGAAACAATTTATGAGAAACAATAGTGTGACAGATACACGAAAGGAAAAACTGAGAGATGGTCGCAGACAAGTTTTCTGTTATACTTTCAAGTATACCTAAGGATATCTTTTCGGATACAATAACCACATCCTTTCCCTCTCTTGACCGCAATTCAATTGAATTCTTTTTACTATTATCCTTTTTCAACTTTATTTTGTAATAGAAATTTGAGTTTACTTCAACAGCAGGCTGAAAAGTCACGGTGTTCTTGAAATGACAACAGACTGAGATATGAATAATAATGTTTTAGCTACTTAGAGGTTTGTAGGAAGTAGTAATTCTTTAACTGCTCCTGCACATCTGCTAATGAAACCAAAAACCAAACTTCCTGCCAACACCTGAAATGTATAAACAGAAACAAAAAAATAACAATTATGGTTGTAATGACATCCTCCTTCGTGTAATTAACTTCGCAGTTACAGCACATTTGCTTATACTCATAGCTAAAGTGATAAAAAATATGTACAAGGAAGTTCGAGTCCACTGGCATGGGATAGTAGTATACCCTACGTTTAATAGTAATCGAAGGTTTCACTAATTGACATGTTCCAGACTGGGGCCTTTAAGACAATGCAACAAGTGCTTGTTAAACAAGTGAAATTCAGCAACTGTAACATGTAACACGTAAGAACATTTCTACGAGAACTACAACAAATGTTTTGGAATTTTTTAACAAGTGGGAAATGTGATAAATCCCCCATTTCTGTAACTGGAAACAAGAAATGTTGTCTCTAGTTCTCCGACTCGTCGCGTAAGGCTTACTAGTTGAAGTTTTTCAACAAGTCGAGGGTAATTATTTTTTCTCAAACAATTGTCATAGTTTTTGATCATTTTGTTTCATAAATGATCGTCAGTTGTTGAACAGGTATAGCTAAATAAGTCCTTGTTGACTTCTTGACTTGTTGTTCTGTGTTATAGGCTCCAGGTATCTAATATTTTCTGTGTATATCGGAAATTAGAAGTGCTATAGTGTATATAGCTATCCATGGCCTGTTAACATCTAGGTTATGTAAAAGTTGAGTTCTCCATTATGCTGATTGTCTACATATCAATGTTGGGTTTGGTTATGTACATATGTACATACATGTGTCCATTTGTTTATTTCAAAAGAATCCCATACCCGTTGTCATTTCATTAGAAGAGTCACCCTTGTGGCCCGATATGTGTTGATGTTCATGCTTCTACTCTTTGGCACCATAGCGGCTACCACACAAATCGTATCCTATTCCTTCGTCTTCATTCAGAAAGTTTGAATTTTTATAGCTCTAGCACGTATTTGGTATCCTAAGAAGAATTTTTGACTTTGCCGCGGTGGCATATTGTTGTACGACAACGCCAAGGTCTTGGAGACTATATACAGTATGCTTATCGTTATGATATTTACTGTCCTTCTATTACTGGATCAGTCATTGGCGTAGGGTCTGTATCTCCTTTGTTTTGTTACCACTACAAAGCTAAAGCCATCAGCAAAGCAACTATTTTGGCGGACCCTGAGATTCTTAACTTAAGAATGTATGTCATGTTCCAGCAAGGAGCCTAGTGAACGCCGCCTTCATTGTTTCATCGTCTGGATCGTAAATCATCATCCTGTTTTATATTCTAATATATCTTTTACATATTCAGGCACTATTTGGCCTTGCTCGTAGGATAAATATCCAGTTCGCCGAGCTTTCCTTCCTATTCCTATTCCTATTTTCTCTATAGCGTCCAATAGGTGCTCCACAAGCCCGTCGCTTCCTCTATTGCTGTTTTAATCTATCACTTATAAAATCTTCAAATATTATTTACATTGTGTTCAGCATATTAAGTGGTCTGTACGAGGAAGGGTTTTGGGGTGCCTTGTCAGATGTGTGGGTATGCCATTGGTACTAAGCCTCTTCTTTTATAAAACTTCATCAGAGGTGACCGAAAAACTTGATTGTGTTCTTTCTGAAGTGGAAATGAAACTGATACTACGTTGTCTAGGAACTTTGTGGAAGTAGGATGGGATCCGTACCTGTCTAATATCCTCTAATAATATACATATCGTACATAATATTTACCGCTGGTGAATCGAATCGATATATGTAACTCTAATTTAGATATATTGCCAAAATTTCCTAGCAAACCATTAGGATTATCTTAATTCTTCTCTATATCCCAATCTTCCAATCTATGTTAACACACCCTATCACTGTTCGTATAAAAATGAGAAAATATATTCAACAACAAAAAAACACAAAGGCAAGCGAATTTTTTAATTAAAAAACTCCACGATGAAAATTATTTCGCGCAAAATTAAAAAGTTTTCCTGTACCAAGGAACGTTCTAACAGCAATTGTCATTGTTTGCATTCAAATGAGAGTCGGTGTCATTAACATTTACAAAACTTAAAGGTAAGACCGACACGAAAGGGATGGTTTGGAGCAGTGTGGAAGAGAAAACAATTAGCTGCATCGTAAATTGGTGGCACGCACATTTTGAAAGAAGCATTTTCAGAATTTTCCAAAGAACTCGAAGCTTGCTTTTTTCATATTGAATTGTGTTTGAAATTTATGGCGTTGTGGTAAGTTTTTCAAAAAAAATCTTAAGTTTAATTTCGTGTATCAATTCTATACTTGACACAAACATAGTCGGAAGACCGCATTAGATAAGGTATGACTACGACTACTTAAACCGTAGATGTCTTTCCAATTGTCAGATCGTTAATGCTTACCAGGTGTTTCCCTGAAACTATAATCCATGATGTCAATATCATCCGCGTATGCAAGTAGCTGGACTGGTTTCTGCAAAGTTATGCCACTAAAGTTGTCGATGAAGTTTCGCCCAATATTTTCAACAACAATGCTGATAACTCGTATGACAGCAAGTCGTTTGTCTGAAATCTTTTTTCTTTTCGAAGGTCTTGGAGCCATCATTTCCGACCTTAACCTTTCGGTGAGAGTTTTCATTATAATACTCCTTAGTGCCACGAGTTTTAAAGAAGTTTCAATCTGTGTGAACTCGTTCCCATATACACTGTCAGGAAGTTTTCAAATCGTTAAATAGGTGGGGGGTGAACTTTTAGAGTTCAGACTACTTGGTGTCCGAGAAATGCTTTTTAGTTAGACCTTCACATCTACATGTATGTCAGATACTCGGATCGGCTGGTAAATACTACAGGAATGCCTTGATTGATTGTAACGTGGTTGATTTGATTCGTAGATCTAGAGAAAGTTAAGTCCTCTTGTGAATACTAAGGTGAGAGAAACATGTGCTTTCTACGATAATATTTCGTAGAAAGCGGCACCCTGCAAAATCAACAGGTCTAATTCTCTTTTTTGACCTGTTGTCTCATTATTTCTCGCTGCTCGTACCTCCAGACACAGTTGCTGGATCATACTTATGATGACTTTGTCTGCCTTATTACAGGCTTCGCTCGTTGTCATGCTATAAGTCCTCTCGGTGTCACTTGCTCAGCAATATCTTTTCGTATATGTTTCTGTTGTATACTTCCGGAATTCCATCAAAATATGTCCCACATTCTGAATTTTGCTTTCCCAGTGCGGGCAGTATAGGTCATCTACATGTTTGTAGAAGTACCCTCGGAAGCAGCCATACCCTGCAAGAAACTGAGTTAAGTAGCAGTTTACTTCTTCATGTTTTCTACTAATCCATTCATCCAAATAAGGAATTAGCATGTGAGTTCATCTTCCTTTGGGTGTAATGTTTCACCTGTGTTACCATTCTACTTGTACAACCTCACCGGTAGTTCTCCTACCGTTTTGTTATTTCCAAATCGATGGGCATTAGACCGGAGACTACGCTAATCGTTTCGACTGAAACCATTCTAAAACCACAGCACACTCTTAACGATGTGACTGTGTGCATTGAGTTCATCTGTCAATGCCCATATGGGGGTCACGTACATAAGTATCGACTTGCTCACCATTGCTAGGAGATCTTATTAGCTGCCTGGGTCCTCGAACTCTTGCCATTAATCTCGACTCTGGAGACTCTCTTGCCTGTTAACAGTAGCTGCTCTTTGAAGTTAAGCCTGTGAGGCACCAGCATTCCAATGCATCAACTCGATGGTTTCTCAACCTCTACCTTTGCACTGCTTCGATTTTATGGTCTTCCAATTCCAGACTTGATTATTTGACTGCAGTTTTCAAATACTTGTTCTACTCCAGGGATATGTCAAAAATCAACCGCCCTCGCTCTGTCTTGGCATTGTAAGCATATGACTATGCCCTTGCCCTTGAGAGTAAGCAGAACATAATAAGAAAGAAATGTAAGAATCGATTTTCTCTGTTTTTGGTCTACAGAACAGCGCGTAATTCATTGGTACTGATGAAGAAAACAATAGTGGTGAAAGAATGCAGCCTTGTCTTACCCCACTTTTTCTTTACAAAGCATTACTTTAGCCGGTTCTTTGCTGGTACTCTTTGCTGGGACATGAACTTGATTGTTGCACTACTGGGTTAAACCAAGTCCACAATTATCCGTGCTTGAAGCACACGAAAGACGCCAAAGAACTTTTAGGAAACTACGACCAAAAAAAAGAAGTAAATGCGCCATGAGTAGATGGAAACATGAATTCTGACGTGAATTTTATGGATTATTGCAGAGTTGAATAATATCTTAGGGACATGAGCACATTCTTGTAGAAACACCACCGAACACCACCTCATGCAATATAAAGTAGAAATCCGCAAAAAAAAGTTCGTCCGATCGCATACCATATGACTAGAGGAAGCACTCCTGCACAAGTATTTCGACCTCAGTTCGAAGGTTACCGCAGATCGTTGTAGATACCAACGCCCCCTTTTACTCATTTAGATATAGCCCATACCTAGTGGAATCACCTTGCCAAATATCAGCACACAGTTTTAAGGCTAGTTCACTATATGTACACAATCCTTGCGAATTCGTAGTGCGCAAAGTTCTACACTTGTCCATTTCCTACTTGTCGAGTTATGAAAGCTTTTCCCTAATTATAGAAGCAGTACTGGAAAATATATTCCCTGTTTAGGGAAAACAGTTTTTTTTTTGTGGTCATCATAAAAAAAATGATAAAACTTTATCATTCTCATATAAAGTGGGCGCCTTAAATTCAAAACCGTAAAACAGATATGCTCGTCAGCTAACTTAAAAATATTATTATTCATTCCTAGCATGGAGCACTAAGAAAAATTGTAAAAATCCAACGCTTCTACGTTTCCCATGTCTTCTCAGCCATTTAATCAAATCATATTGCAGTAGTACTGCCGCCGCCCCCCCCTCCAGCGTACCAACATATGCATACAAACAACTCTAAGTTAAATAGTTAAACAGTTCCCCTAACTCCATTCCACTCGTCCCCTTAGCTAATCTCACGCTCCATAAAGCATACGAACGCTGCTCATTGTGTGTGTTAGTTTTCCATGGACTTATTTATGGTCCATACTTTGGGGATTTTCTTTGATGAGATGCCATAAAAAACAGGCATGTTTCCTCAGGAAGGTATTTGATGCTTTGCTGGCGGAATAAAACAAGCGAAAAAGGATACACATACTCGTAATTCAATTGAAACTTCCCCGTGAGTGAACTTTTCTTTTTTTTGTGTTCGAGAGTAGCACATATGGGTTGGGTTTGGATAGGCCTAGCAAAAGTTTAAAACGTTTTTTTTTTTACATGGCACATACATAAGTATGTATGTGTGTACCTATACATAAATTGTGTAAATTAATGTGACCAAGTGAAGAATTCATTGTTTCGGGGTTTGAACATTCAGTGAACGCACGTACTCCTTCGTTACCATTATCATAATTCTTGGGAACTGTTTGAGTCTCATTGCTCCTAGTGGGAGTCTCAATTTTCTGCAATCTTAGCCTGCTGTAGCTTTCGCTTTGTGTAAACGCATCACGTCCAATAGTTTCATTTCTTTTTTTCTTTTTTTTTTTACCTTTTCGAGGATGAAATGGAAAGCAAATTTGCTTTGATATTCTTTTGGTTGGGAATCCTTAAGGAAAATCTCTTCGGAATTGCAACGGAGGAGGAAGTGTTTTGGCATAATTCCATTATTTGTATGTAAAGGGGGTACGGGAAATGTCCCGATGTCCAATGAAATCGACAAGTGCGACCAGGGATTGAAGTGTAAATATCTTACTAGAGGTTTCCAATCCAAACTGTATAAAGATCACGAAATCTATTGTTATCGACACTAATGACTAGTTTTGAAAACTTAGGGAATGTATTGTAATATGGTTTACAGAGAAGTTAGGAGTTTCTTTTACTGCTCGCATAATGATACCCATTGTAGGAGTGGTTAAAGGTACTCTTGATTTGGTGGGATTTTTTCCAATTCGAACAGTATATTCATCTAACATCGTCTACTGAAAAGATTTGAATATTTTTTCACAAACCTTTGCCTTTGACAATAAAGCCTCGAACTTTGAAATGCAGAACCTATTCGGCCTACAAAGCTTCTAACAGATCCTTCATACATAGTATTCTCTTGTTGTCATCTGACCTAAAATTGGTGCAAGTGCTTCATACAACTACAAATCTGTGATGCGTGGTACCGAAAAATTTTCTTCCACTCCGTGTAGGATATCTGCCTGCGATAGATCAAAATACCATCATGAGATCAATATACCTACCATCAAATAGTTTTCTATATATACCTGATCCTCTGACATCCGCGTTCATTCTGTCTTCATTTTATAGGATTGAGTATCCTTGTTGTCTACATCCTGGAGGTAAAGGTTTCGCTTGATAAGGCAGAGTCAATATAATTGACGTATTTTAGCTTTTCGACATAACATCGACACCGCAGTGCAACTCAGAAAGTCTGCGGTTTTAGCTTTTCCTTCATTCGCCCTCCTGACGTAATAGATGAAATATTCGACGAAATACTCTTCGCTCAAAGATTCCACTATAAACTTTGCTTTCCTGTTTATCATCTAATTAAACAAACATTTTGATTGTGACAAAGACTTCCTAGGTTCAGTATTTGTCCGAGTTCCACTAAGGTGTACAATTTAGGGGGATAAAAGTGCCACGTCCTTGGTTAAACCTCCTAAACAGAAATTCCGAATAAAACCGCATTAGTTACCCACTAAAGGGTTTATCCGCTAGCATTTATTTTCCGGAATCATGGCGTAGTTTTGAAGATCCTTATCGATCTCAGCCTCTAATGTATCAGAGTAGTTCCGGTAAGGTATGCATTCTATCTAACCTGGCTTGATGTTTAGAAGCCATCGTTGACTTTATCTATTTTTTTTGATGAGACAACACACCGACCTTCTAAAGTGGTCTCGGACCCAATTTTCGGATAAAGTAATCCTGGTTTTAGCTTTTTGGAAGTGAAATACTTATATTGTACCTGTGTACCCTTAGAACACCCTTTATGACCACTAGTAATGCCAACAACTCTCATAATATCTTGCGATCATATCAGGCAGAACATGACACATCCATCCTACAATTGACTTTTAATTGAAGACGTGCGAAGAGGTATTTCTTGTCAACTTGGATCTTTTAATTCAGATCCGTTTATAGGCTTTTAATATTTGAGCAGATCCTCAGTCAATTTTTGAACTGTGCGTCGCGTCGGTATACTTTTGATCTTTGTCACTTCACATTTCCCAGTCTCCTCTGAACGAAAAATGTGTAGAGAATATCCTTAGCTTGAGTGTGATATAGTCAGTTAGACTAGTTGGCAGACGCCCTAGTAGCAAATCGAAAATTTTATTTTGTAGAGTAATACTCTGACTCACGACCATGAAGAGAAATAATGTGTTGTAATCGAATTGTAGACGGTTTAGGGAGTTCTAAGTGTTTGAAATCAAACTCAAAAGCAGTATTCCTTATATGCAGCAAATTTTACAAAAATCAATATCACGCACACATGAATGGATAGACACATATGCATGCATATTTTAAGACCTGGCATCATGCCTAAACAGTTTCTATCGCAACGAAAGCAATTAACTATCCCTGGGGTATAGTTTCATAGTCTCCGAGGCCAGCTCCAATTAGTCCAAATTACTCCTATTGTTTCTCAATAATCATATCGAATGTCCTTACAACCGAAACTCTATTGTTCTCTTCGCATACAGAATATGATATTCGAATCCACCTATGGGTAACATCTGCCGCTATACACAGATGTATCTCATTTATGACATATTCTTTCGGAGCACAATTTGATGAGGAGGATTCGATTTCAACTCCAAGGAAAATTATGAGATGCAAGAGACAGCTCTCGTTCTCAATTATTATTGTGTCTTCCATTGATAGGAAGCCCAAGGAATAGCATACGAGCTACCAAAACAATTATAAGGTTTGCTGGTGAGACCATTGAATATAGTAGCCTCTTTCTTGGTTCCCCAATGCTTGGGGGGCTTTCCCCCAGACTGTGTTTACTCACCGTACCGTACCGGTGGCGTATGAATATGATGCTTGGAGTATTTGCTTTGGCACATAATGTGTGCCCACACATAATGGAAATTCGTTCGAATCTATTGACTTAAGATGCATTTATTTGTTATTTGTGTAAATACGAGATACGTAACATAAGCTAACCCTAATCAATTTTGTAATTAAATATGAATACAAAGCTATTATTTGAATATCGATTGATGTATCCTGGAGAGTGTCCTTTATTGCTGGGCATTAATGAAACGATAGGAAATAATAATGATTACATATTGGGACGATGGGCATACGAATATCGGTTAATACTGATTTCGAAAACAAATTGTTTTATATACATAAATGAGGTAGATATGGTCGTTACGTATGTAGATCACATTAAATAAAGCACAACAAATTAAAATGATTTTTTAAATTGACAGCAACAGTAATGTTAAGCTTAGATCTTCTTTGCCAGGAGAAAACATATGTATCTTAAATATTCTTATTAGTATTAATCTAAATCCAGTGGATTTCAGGGCGTTTAGGGGTGCCTGGGTTTCAGTGAATGAGAAAATCTAATTCAGTTCTACACTAGTTTTGTTTATGTCAAATGATTCATCTTATTGCGTTGAATTTAAAACTGCAATTAGATATTCTCATACTCCATATATAGCACTTTCGAATTGCATACTAATAACGAATAACAAACAAAAATTCCTCTATTAGTCAATTTTTGAGACCAAGATGCTGCGCCCATGAAAATTACCATTAGATGAGATGACAGACCGTACGGATGGCAAAAGCGGTGCAATCACAGTGATACAAAAAAAAAGTTATGATGCCACTTCCTGGAATAGAAATTCTGAAGTCAGACTCGGCTCGCATTCTAATCTGTTTAAAACAAACAGATACTCAATAGTGGCTTGAGTATTACACTTATATTCGGAACACAGTCTCAAAACATGACTTCAAATTCCTCCATAACATTCAGCAGCGAGCTGGAACTAAAGAGTAGTTCTTCGCAGATATTCTGAAGGGCTAAATGGAATTATTGCTAGAAATACGATATTTGGGCGTCCGACGAGGTGTCCTTTATGTCTTTATACAGTCAAGAGACACATTTCCAGCAGATCTCAATCTTCATCAAAATAAGAGCAGAATCATCACCCATCTACTAGTATCTTGAGAGTCTATCACAGTGTTATATGCCTACTTCCCTTACAAAAAAAAAGGTTTTACTGCAGACTTCACTCACTCGCAGCTATATATTTAGCCTCGAGGTAAACTTTGAATCGAATACGACTCCTAAGTATCTAATCCTGTCGGTTTTATTGATAAGAAGCCTCAATTGAGTTTTGATTGGACTAAAAGTGAGTCCACAGCTAGTGTGGATATGTTTACGTCACTAATTATATGGACGGAAATATTCCTGATACTACGATTACTATGTCATTCGTATACGGAACTACCTTGATCCTAACAATGCTAAGTTTTGCCTGAGCTAAATGTCTATTCGACAGTTTGGGCCACTTTGAATGGAACCCATTTTTATTGCAGTGTTTCATCAAATTGGATTCAAAGATACTTTGAGTATGAGAGTCGGTTTTTATGTTAATGGCTGTATGGCCGGCTTCCACTTATTTTATTTCACCGTAAACTCTCCCGTGCCACGTAATTCACGTAACACCCTGTAGGTAAATTCCATTGCATTATACATACATATATGTACATACATGAAATGTTAAGTCTATATGCTCCTGACCGCTCCTGAGGTATCAGCGAAGGGTTTGACCAGAAATCGTTTATCGATGTGTAGCTAAAATTATGATACATACTTACAACTGCCTTTATATTTATTTTCTTGACCAAAAAATCCCGCTTTCGTTTGCTATATGCTATTTCCGATTGCGAGTTGTACTTCATGACAATGATACTTGATTCGTAGTCCGATAAGAAATCCAATATCCGTCTTCATCTTTACGCTACAAGAGGATTGAATTCAAGGATAAGAACAAAAAAAAATATCAAATTGTCAGGATATCTGGGCATATTGGCTATTTTTAGATCGCCTCACATAAGTCTTACGAAAGACACCAATGGTCGCCTCGATTAATGTCCAGAGATAGGAAATAACTCCACAACTTTTCTATTGGAATTAGATAGTACAAAAAAAAGGGTGAAGCATTATTGCGCAAGAGGGGTCTTTTATAGCTTTTTACCATGACAACCTGCTCTGGGAAAGTGTAATTGATTAATTTTTTCACAAATGCCGACACTTTTCCCATACAAGGTAGGGTGGGACATTTAGTCACGAGCCCTTTAAGTAATTTTTACAGAAATTAGGGTAGACTTTTGTGTTTATGGAATTATAGGTTTTTTAACGCCAAGTTTAAGTAAGTTTACATAATTCTTAAAGACGAACTCTCCAGTGTTTATAAGGTTCTTGACCATTTATGTAAGTAGAACCAACCATTAACGCAATTTAGCTGTTTGAATGAAAAGAACATTTTGTATTCTTCGTGCTTTCAGGTTAGGAAACACTTAGCCTCCGGTTCATTGTGCTACCAGGGAGCTAGTACTGTCTGCACAGATAGTATAGAAACCGATTCGATGTACAGGCGCTTTTAGAGTTGAATTCTACTTCAAAACTAGTCATATTTAAGGAAACCCTCATGCTAAAGAGAGATACATACTTATACGAAAGGCTTTTCCAATTTTTTTTTATTTATCCTACAGCATTAGATTATATTGTTTAAACTGATCCCTAAAACCTCCCCACAATAATGTAACCTTGAAATTGGCCATTTCTTGATCTTGAAGAAACTAATGTTCAATTTTGAAAAACCGGCTATAGTTTTTCAAGTCTAACCTGCATTGAGTGAGATATTGTCGCCAGTAGGGCTGAAATCTTAGGAAGGACCCTGACCGATGATAGGTCTAGTGGAAGTCTCATCGACATAAGCAAGTTATAATCGTGCTTGCTTACTTCGTGCAGCTCTATATTCTCGTTAGTCGCTCACGGAAATGGTAGAGCAATTTAACATTCAGTTTTATGGGCTTGCAGACCGCAAAGACAATGTTTACGAATTTGCTAGAATTTTCACCCTCTCAGTAAGATTATACCGGATAGTGGGGATTTCGGTAGGCACCGTGCTACTTAGTTATATACATATATATATATACTTATATAGTAGACAGTTTTACTCTCAGATATTTATCAGACGCTTGCGAGTTGGGGCTGTTAAGGAAATTTTAGGTGCTGTCTGGGGATCGAACGTTATCATTCATGATTTTCTGAAACGCTTTTCTGAGGTGGACCAGAACTCTAGTTTTATAGTTCCTTCTCTTTGCGTTGATCCACTGTTTCATAAGGTGATGTAAATTAGTCCCTGACCCTTTTTTGTAAAAATCTATTTAAGATATGATTCCTCTAGCTATGCTCACCTATGACGAGGATTTGCAACTAACGAGGGACCAAAATAGAACTGACTATATTTTAGCGAAATAGTCGCAAGTTGGTTTTAATGGTGAAAACGTGGCATATACCCTATCCAAGGGTATATTAAGTTTGATACAAAGTGTGTAACATACAGAATTAATCGAGATTGACCTCATAAAGTATATTTATTCGGGACGAGTATTAATAGCGGAGACGATGTAGCCATCCATTCGTCCGTAGGTCAACTTTTTTGCCTTACATTTTGAGCTAGGAGCATGAAATTTCATATTTGAGCTTTTGAGAAGAAGAAGCAGTACAAGTGTAAACATTTTTTAAATCTGCTTTTTCATAACTTTACTATTTTACATGAAATACCAAATATTTTGATATTCCAATTGTCTACAATTCATTAATACATTGTCTTTAGCCATGCCCACTTTTTGAGAGCGTTTTCATTAAAAACCCAATTTTGATAAAATTTTTCATGTAACATCCTCAAATGTTCGAAGTTATCGTTGGAACTCGACAAAAAATGCAGTACCGCTACGTCCACTTTATAAGAGCTACATAAGAAGGAGGATAGGGTACCATGTAATCCATTAAATACGGATTGCAGCTTTTCTGTATGTTTTTCTCTATCTTAGATTCCAGGCTTTGCTTTCTTCATACTGCTGTCTACATCCACATCAGTCTTACCGATACCATACTTCGAAGGTAAGGGAAGCTCGAAAGGAATGTCTTAAAGGCTCAATACATTTATTTTAGATACGCTTTTCTTGAGCCCTGCACTGTATGTTTCTGGGTACAGATTGCGAACATTTAGAATTGACCTAAAATCATATGTATGTATGTTATGTATGTATGTCATTGTCTATTCCTCGGTTTCTTTCCAAAATTATTGTGAGGGTATTTACACAGATTATCATATGTGTATGAAATAACAGTGATAAATGTATGCAGCCCTGTGGCACCCCACTTTGTATGACTTAAGTATAAGAACATACATATGTCAAATACATCAAATTTCAAATTTCTTCTTTTGGCTCAAAATGACATTCATGTACATACTCGTATGTGTCTTCACTTATTAGAACTAATTTTTAGAAAAAGATACAAATAACTCAACAGAGCCACCTAACATATATACATATGTATCGGTATGTAAGTACATCCCCACATGTTACTACACATCGCCATCACACCACTCCAATCACAGACAAAGTTAAACATTTTGCATATCCTTGAAAACTCCATCATGTTACCTCAAATCCTCTATGCACAGGAAAACTACAAGTCAAAGGCTTACTTCCATAATGCTGAAATACATACATACGTACGCAAAGATACGACAGCAAACAGGAACAGCAGAACAATAGAGGTTTTGTCAAAACATCACGTTTCCTAAATTCTATAAAAATCATCCGCAACTCCTTAGCATATTTATGTGCATATACGAGTACTTTCAAATCCCTCTTCTAGGTTATGGAATAACGCAATTCGTATCGACTATAGCTTTTACCTACCCCTAAACAGACAAGGTAGTCATAGAAATCAAAAAATAAAATAAACAAAGGCAACCTATAATGGATAGAGTAATGCAAGGAGGTAACTTTGACACCTTTGAGACGGGGACAGGAAAATATTTTATTCGGATAGAACCTCTTCAAATTTCGTGGCTGTAAGCACTTTGGGATTTATGTCGATTTATGTCGATTTACGTATTTTGTGTTTTGGGTGAACATCGTTGAAGAGGATAAAATATGAAGCACCGCGAAAGGATCACGTGTGATGTACGAGTAATATGTGATGTATCTAGTTGTTGACTGTCTGTCATGGCCCGTTTGGTGTTCCATGACTTTATTGAAGGTCTTTTGACTTGTTTATGTACACTTTGTGAACATTTGATGTACCTACTATGAAAATATAATCTTGATAGTCGCAAGTTGGCACTTTTAAGTCTTCAAACAGCTGGATTAATAATAAAATGAAGTTAATACGTTCTAGCAATCTTCGGATGTTCTCTTGCAAGTTAAGTATTCAAATTAAAAAATTAGGTGGGTATGTAGTAATTTCTTTTTCTCGGAAAATATGTCAAAAAGAATAAAAGAAATTTAAATAAAACTCAATGCCGCAAAATGTCCTCCACGAGTCTATTTGTAAAAGTATGTACCTTGATGACATTTTATCATCGCAACTTTGTGATGAGATGCGACATAAAATCACCAATTACGGGCTGCATCCACCTAGAGCTTTAGCATTCCAAGTGGTTTACTGGCATACATCTGTCACGCTTATTGGGAGAAGACATTGCCTAACAGATAAACTTCTTGTTTTAGCCACATGTCATGTAGGTCAATTTCAGTTAACACAAAACAACAACCTCGATGTGCTTTCTGTGTTGGCTGTGGGATTCGCCTAATCCATCAAAGTATGACGGTGAAGAAGAAGTTTTAAAAAGTTAATGAAACGTTTCGGGAGGTCATAATCGACCTTGATGGACTAGGCTTTGTATGGCTCGTCTCTATAAGTATTCCGATATACTGCCTTAAAATCGATAGAAGGATGGTCAGTACCGATTTGAACTCCTTGAGGTTTCTCCATAAGTTTATAAACCGCAGTGACAGGGCCCAACCAGGTTGTTGACAAAGGCAATACAATATGGGATATATGATCACGAGGAACCCTCCTTTCTTGTCTGCCACACCAGAGATGTTCTTTTATTTAACGTATAAGTAAATTTGGAGTAGAAATAGAGTTGTTGAATGAATAGGTCTATGAGGCACTCCAACGTTTACATCGAAATATCCGAGGGCATACACATGCACCACCATCGACCACAACTTGCCAAACTCGATCGAAAGCTCTTGAGTTGCTCAAAACAAAGGCTTCTGTTGTAGGTGGGCTACTATTCTAGTTAAGTTGAGGAGACGCCTTGTGTATATTTATAGGTCTTAAGCGCATTTCTCACTCAAATGATTTCAGGCGGGCCAGAAGATCTTTGTTTTCATTTTGTTATTTCTTGTCCACAAAAATACTTTAGGGTGCGTTCCGTCTCTCGTCACCTTTTTTTTAGAACAGAATTCAGTTATCGATCATCGATTGAACCAGTTCTTTCTTACAAGTTCTAGTTCACCGCGACATCCTGAACCGATGACCAAGCGAGGCAAGTTGCTCTTTGCATTGTTCTACGAGCTTCGAAGATGTGGTGGCAGATATGATAGTCTTGATAGCGGCCTGGCTGCCAATGAGGATGGCTATGGTATTAAGGGTTGTGGTGGTTTGCTTGAGTAAGCTGGAAGACGCTACAGGAGTCAGGAAATCGGTAAAACTTGGAAATATTGAGATAATCAGAGAATATCCCCACCCCTACCCCACAGTAAATTTTAGAACCGTCAGTGAAAATTGTTGTTTCGAACTAATTTGTCACTACACCTGATTCCGACTCCGTCGTGGTTGGGAATTTCACAGTGACGTCGTTTCTGAAATTCGCTCTGGGAGTTATATAGTCAGTTAGATTAGCTACCAAGTCTCGTGGAAGCAGAGTCAGGATGCTGTTGTGACCATAAGGTTTGGTACACCAGCATCCTGTTTCTCTTAATCTGACCGCACTGCATGAAGATAAGAACATAATGTGAAGGTCTAGTGGTCGAAGGTGCAATATTACGTTTAAGGCCTCGTTTGGACTTGTTCTCATGGCCCCCGTTTCTCCTAGAGCCGCAGTTCTTTGCACTTTGTTGGTAAGTTTGATGTGTATTCTATCATTAACTAGCGATCCATAGTAAAGTATAGGACGCACCACAATTGTGTACATTCATATGACTATCTTCGGGCGAAGTCCCCATCTCTTACCGAATGTTTTACTGCAAGCATAAAAGGCCACACAAGTTTTCTTTTCCCGCTATTCAATGTTTAGTTTCCAGCTAAGTTTTGGATCAAGTACCACACCTCGGTACTTGGCACTGGATGATAAGGCGAGTAGTTGGTTGTTTGGATTTGGTGGTAAAGAGCATCAGTTCAGTATTGCTTGGGTTGACGCTGAGTCCACATCCAGTCGCCCATTTGCTTCTCTTGTCCAAGGCACTTTCCATAATCTCACTGATTACTGAAGGAAACATCCCTACCAGTATTACCACATCATCCGCATACGCGACAGCCTTGACTGCTTCTCTGTTTAGCCTACACAGGATTTTTTGATTACCATAAGCCAAAGAAGAAGAGATAAAATCCCACCCAGAGGAGTTCCTCTGACGACAGATATGGTTGATCTGATGTTACCGAGAGTCGAATGAATGATTCTGGTTTTTAGCATAGTCACTATCCAATTGCTAATAAACCCTTTCACACCCAGCTGGATCACAGCTTCCTGAATCTATTCAGTGCTGACGTTATTAAAGGCACCTTCAATGTCTAAGAAGGTAGCTAGGGTATATTGTTTGTACTGAATTGTCTTTTCTATCGTTAGCACAACTTCGTGGAGTGCCGTATCTGTCGATCACCCCTTAGTATACGCGTGCTGAGATTTAGATAGAAGGGAGTGATCTAGGGTATTTCGTATATGCTTTCTAAGACGCGTTCTAGCGTCTTTAAAAGAAAGGAGGTTAAGCGGATTCATGTCCACGCTCCGCAACTTTCGGAATAAACACAACACGAACACGTCTCCAACTCAGGGGAACGTGCTTAAGGAAGATACAGCTTCTATAGATAGGTACCAGCCATGGGACCACCTGGTCCAATGTTTTTTATTTGCAGCCCTCAGAAGAATACATGCTCTGCATGGAAGAATGCCCTCAGGAACACCCGATTTATAGGGAGAAATGGTATTAATAGCCCAGGAGGTATTAACCTCTGTAATTGTTGTCTTAATGTCATTCCAGGATGAGGATTACGTGGCCTGAGGCATCGGTGCATGAGCAATCACTTTTTTACATCCTGGAAAGTGTGTTTGGAACTCTTTGAGAACTGCGTATTTCCTTTTCAGGCCTATTTGAGCTGAGCTTGTAAAGTGGCTGCTTGTGCTCTATTTCATACATACATATTATCGTGCTCGAATTACATCGGACATTTTCTTATAAAAGGAAGGACGTTTTTGATTTTTCTTCCAATTCAAACAAACTCGTGTAAACGTCATGGTTTTTTGCCAGAATTTTTTTTAACTTTAAGTTTCACTTCTACTTATAACTGAGAACTTATTGTAAAATTTCGAGAGTTATATACAATTTTAAATATAATATACATATCTTCCCTGTATAAAAAGAGTGTGAAACCACCAACAAAAAAAACACAGTGTCAAATTTCTGCGGCACGTGCTGTTAAGGAAATATTTTTGCAATTCTATATACCTACATATGTATGTAATAATGGTCTAAAATGGAGATCTAAACATCAGTGACTGAGAAGACGATGCGAATCTTACAAACAACCTATAAGATTGAATATGTCATCTGTCTATGAAACCGTGTCACCTAGCGGCAAACGTACAAAGTAAATCACCATCTTATCGATTTTCATTTAATTCGCGCATCTCTATCGATGACAACAGACAACAAGTTTCAGCTGACTTATCATGACAGCAAACTGTCAAAAGTTTATTTTTTACTACGAGTTGTTTTCATTTCTATTAAATGTAAATATTGATACGTTGATGTAAATTATCTGACCAAAATGGCTAAATGGACTCGAGAGCAAACTACACTGTTACTGGAACTCTACAAACAATATCCACATTTGTATGATAACCGCAACCTCTGCTATTCAGACAGAAACGAACGCCAAAACACACTTCTTATCATTGCCAAAGAATTGGAGAAAATCCGCCCAAAGACAACAGTCAGAGATTTAAAGCAAAAAATTCGAACAATACGCACGCAATACTGTGTGGAGAAACACAAGTATCACAGATCGATAAGTAAAGATTGCTATTTGCCCAGGCTGTGGTGTTATGACTCTTTAAAGTTCTTGGATGGCGTCACACCTATCGATAATGCAAAAAGTAAACACCAATTGGAATATCAAAGTGGGATAGATTGATACTCTTCCATTGCTGCATTGTTGACAATTTTCTTTTTTTAGCGCCAACACCGACTAGGACGGTGAATAAGGAAGATGATTTCGCTGGCAAACACCATTGGGAATATCAAGGTAGGGATTGCTAATGGTTTGTCAAGGCAAAGATAAATGAGGTTTTTATCATTGAAGCGACAGTCAATTCGACCTCGACTTCATGAATCATTTTATTACATTCATGTACTATTAAATTCGGCTCGATTTTTTAAATCGTTTGTAGTAAATCTTTTTAAGCGCGGCATTAGCAGACATTTATGAATGCAAGCTATGCCTGCATTATGGTACGTTCATGTAGAAATGTCGTGCCGATTACCCATCGAACCACAAATGCGTCATTTTTTGATTTCTTACTTCTATTGCAGCAGTACGTCCGTAAATATCATTGGCAGAGAAGTCTCTTAGAACCATCTTTCCAATTCGGATGAGGCTCGGCAGAGCTTCCATCCTCTCCGAGTTTGTTGGTCTATTTGTTTTCAGGGATTCCCATTTAACTCGGAATCCAATAGTTTGTGAAGTTGTGTCGTGAGTGTGTCATCATTTCAATCATCGCTTGGCTGTTTACTTAAAAACAGTTTCTGCTTGCACCTATTGCTGGTAAATTTGATTGATCAAGTATGGACGGTATTTTCTGAAAATCGGAAAGTCAGAGCACAACCGACTTCAGCTTTCCGCGTTGTCTATATAGCAAAACTATTGCGCTTAGGTCGAGTTTAGTCTATGTTTAGCATTTGTGGCTTGAATATTTAGCCTCTACTCAATCTGAGAACACATTCTTGTATCGCTAGCTTCATGAGAGAATTTTATTTATTTCTTCACCTCAATCTTTGACTTGACGAAAGACACCTCATTATTTTTGCCGTAAGGTACATATATATATATGCATTCAACTTTTTAGAACCCATAATCTCAATTGAGACAAATAAACCAGACGAGAAACTCGTTGAACCGGCAATACCTCCGAATTCCGTAAGTGACAAATTGTTTAAATTTTAATTTACTCTTCTTACTATATATAGCCTAAATTCTTTCTTCAGAGGTCTGATGAACCCATAATCTGCAATTTACCCGAACCGATTACGCCCACCATTCACCTTGCTCAAAAACTTGCGGAAAGAATTAATAATGAGAAAAAGGCGAGAAACTATGCATTTGCTAAATTCATAAGTGAAGAATTGGATTCAATTCAAGACAGAGAAATTCTGGAGGATGCCAAGTGGGATATTCAAATGACGATACGAAATGCTCTGAAGCAGGACAGAAAAAGAAATACTAATGGGTTGAATAACTCATTCCAAACGATTGAAAATAGATTAATACTTTCACCATCGCCGTCACAGTCATCGTCATCGGTGTGTTTTCAAAATCCCGCTGGCGTAAAACAAGAAATGAGTGAAGACGATGTTTAGAAGTTTAAGTGTTCAAAGGATAAAAGAGCTTACTTTCGGGATATTAATTAGTAAACAAGTATCTTATTCGGTTACAAGTTTAGATGTGTAAGGTGTTTTGTTTTTTTTTTTTTTAAATATCGTTCAACGACAAACCATGTAATTAGCTTTTTCCTTGACATCCTGGCGATGTATATTTCATTTTTCATTCCGTATGTTAAGTTCTTTATTCTCTTTATATCCAATTTACGTGTTTGCTTTAAAAGTTAACGAAGTAATAAGTCAACATTTATATCATTAAGTTTTTTTTTCTTTATAAACTAAAACCGTCATTTAAGCATTTTTTTTTTTCTGTAAGACATAATTCAATTCTGTCACCACATGAAATTCAATTTTAGTAATCATTTATGTACGTTTTCGCCCTGGTGGCATTTTTAGTTTACTGTAACATCGACATCCTTCAGTACTGAAAACATTGTTTTTTATAAAGCTTTTTTTGGTAATAAGTCTTCACACACACTTGTTCTTGAAAGATCCACAATTCTGAACTGTGTTCGTATTCGGACTATTCCCAGGCGAGAAGATTATTTTCTTTTTAAGATGTTAGCAAGCAACCGATCTGATGTTTTCAGTAACAACTTCTATATTTGGAGCTTCAACTTCTATATTTGGATTTTACCCAGGGCAGCTTAACAACAAATATTAGGTATCTGAAATCCTTCTCTATATCTTCTCACACTGATCTGTGTTTGTGATTTTCAAATGCAAAATCTTAACTGAAGCACATTTCTGAAGAGATTTCTGTCATCGATTTGAACTTCAAGTAGCAGTTGTACAGTAAAAATAGTTGAATTAAAAAATTCATCAATGATGAGAGTGCATTTACTTGCTTACACTTATCCGATATATGACTTGTTTTTTTTTTTTCAACTGTTTTTCGTTGTAGTGTTTTCATTCAGCGAAAATTATAATTACATAAAAGTAAGACGACCATGTACCAATGTATTACATGGTAGCCTAACCACAATCTATTTTTTTAATTTTAGAATGTATCAAATGCACAATGAATCTTGAAAATAAGCTGCGATGCATTCGTTCTAATGCAACAAGTCATTATTTAGTTAGGTTTTTAATTAATATTATTACGTAAGGTATATACATATGTACAGGAATGTAATGTACTAAAAGCGTTTTGTAACTAGTATGTATTCATATTTTATTATATTTCTGGTGAATAAACAAACAATAACTTGTAAAAATATTTTTATGCGTTCATAGAAAGACTAGCCTGGTTTACTATCTGTAGTTTAACATCAACTCTCGTCTTCACAATGATGATGATCAGGTATGAAATTATAGAGTGCCAGTTTACTATTTTCAGTTTAGAGTTGGAAAAAAGGAACCACGAAGCTGGGTGTTTTGCTCAAACAGTAAGGTCTATTTTTTCGAAGTCAGTCTTAAGTTTTTTATTTTTCATTTTGTAGCATTCAGCAATTTACGCAACTGATACCCCATTTCTGTTAAAAGTGTTTGCCAGACGTATGTCCAGGATACGTCGACATGCCTCGGAATATGAATACAGTAGACTGAACATTGTCCAGGAACATCACAAGCACATAGACCTAATGGTCCATTATAATTCAGCATAGACGCATGATCACTTACACGTAGACTCAATTACTTACTTATGCAATAGTATGGCTTGATCTAGGGAGTAAGTTGGAGTGTCCATTTTTTTTTCTGAATCCAGCGCTATTGCCATTTGCATATGTGATGCATATTCAGCTGTCTTTTCAGTTCCAGTATGGCTTGCACTGAACTGACATTGTTACTGTTACACAATAGACTACCGGGATGTCTATTGTGAGCATTCTTGTCACCACCTAGTGTGCACCTCTAGACACGGATCCGATTGCGCAGATAACTCTCAATGCCGACGCGCGGTCCACCACGTGGCTTTTTGGACTACATCCACATCTTGGTACAGCTCATAGAGTTCGCGGTTGTATGTATCTTCTTCACCATTCGCCCTCCTCGCATACGGGACCGTATATCCGACGAAGAATATTTCTTTCGACAGTATTCAATACATATATGATCTGCTCTCCTGCTTATAGTCCAGCACTCGGCAGGATCAAAGTTTTGTAGAGCATACATTTCGTCTTCCGAGTTAGGAGTTTTGACCCCATTTGTTTCGCCAAACCGAAGTAGCAGCGGTTTCCTAGGGTAAGTTTTGGTCGGTGATGGTTCATGGTAGACGAAACATGCTGCGTATAACACTCTCTCGATGTGTGACCTATATGTTTTTATCCTCATAATAATCATGATCGAAATGGTCCTTATTTTTCCACATTTCTACTCTCTTTCTGCTGCTTATAAGATGTTTTATGCTACGTCAGTTAGTATACCCATCCCTCTACGCCACTGACCAACAGTCTAGCAGTTTACCGGTTGCAATTGCATCTCTAATAAATGGATCCAATACGTGAAATGGTGTCGGCGACCCTATATGCCTTTGGGAAGCTGTTGTTGTTATGTAGCAGGATCCTGCGTCCATCACGATTTCCATACATAGGTACTACACTAAAGACGTTTTAATGGACCCAACATTCGCGAACGCCTAGCACACGTCCGAGAGTATAACTGTTATGAAAAGTCTACTTAAAACAAAAACAAAACTGTCCTTCCACTCGTGTGAAGAATATAACAAACATTTGTATTTTTTTTTATCTTGATACTTACTTTTCTCTCAGCTATGCATTCTTCGTCGTTGTCCTCACGGTTGCCAGTACGTTCCTTAGAATGTTTATTTAATGGTTGGTTAGGCGTTCGTCCATTTCTGCTTTGGAATTATCAGAAAGAGCGAAAGACGTTTCAAGTTTGTCAAATTTTCTAGCTACAAAGGACATAGCAACATGATTTGCAGTGCAACCATTCCAATAACTTAACTTGTATGGTGTAGCAGGAGAGGTATAAATCTCTCGCACAGTTGTTAAATTAAAAAATTAATAACAATATCTGATTTAGAAGATTGTATTTCCGTCGAAAAAAAGAATTAACAAATGTGAAAGTACTGGAAAAATAAATTATAAACAAGAGAACTCTAATCTATCGAATGTATTCTGAACCGACTCCTTATTTTTGATCGAACAAGTGCGTTGGGAATTGTGGTTCGAATTGAAATTTAACTGCATTTAAACTTGAATCGCTCTCCACTGTGTGTTCAAAGAAATCCCTACCAAAAGAAAATCACATATAGGGTCCATTAATGTTTAATTTATAAATCTACTCACTCTTCATCGGCTAATGTTACATTAATCCTCCCTGTAGACACTTCTGTCGGACGAATTGCACCAAAGAAATCCGTTATTGGCACCTTATTCGGGTCTCGATTATATAGGTCCTTTCGAACACTAACTGTAGAGATGCACACTCGTTTGGGACACACTTGTAGCTGAAAGTTTTCATGATATAAAGTTTGAAATATTCAGCTCTCAAATACTTACGAAATCTCCCATTGTCTTATCGCTGTTGGGTTGTACTTTCTCTAAAAACTCCAGGGCATAGAATGTATATCTGTCGATCATATACACACCAATTGATGGATCCACATGGTGCTGGAAGGAGAGGTATTATATGTATTTAGAGAATCATATACACAAGACATTATGCATTGGATATCTAAAGTTCTTACCGATAGGGAATCTTCTCCCACTAAACTGCTAGCAATAGCCAGAACATTCGGTGATTGGAATTTTTCATATAATGAGGCTGCTTGGCATGTGTCAACCATGAATAGCAATTCATTGTACCTAAGGAGAACCCAAGTTATCATTGGTCAGTGGGGTTACATATAACTTCGATTACCTTTCTTTTTGCCACATCTGCTCGACAGCATCAGCCAGCTCCTGGCTTGTTATTTCCTCCGAATCTTGAAACTTAAGGAAACCATCTCCTCCGTGGCCAGTAAGGTATATAAGCACATTACTTCCTGGATCTGTAAGCAACTTCTTTGAACGCGCCGTACTATTCTGTGTACGTCCTGTCAGAAGACGAACAAAATTCTCAACGGTGACCTCATACCCACGATAGTCCACTTCAACATCATCGCCATAGACATTGATGTGCTGATTGGCATTATTGTACACATGGCCAGGTCGTGGATTCCTTGGATTGCAGGCCATGTCATCGGCAATCATAAGAATTATCTGACTATCTGGAATACCTAGGCGTTTAACAGATCTATATATGGATAAGACATTGGCGACATGACGATAATTGAACCAAAAACGTGATGCATCCACAAGTACTGCCCAGTTATTGGTGTGAGTTGATGTCTGGACTGATTTCACATACTTTTCGGGGAGCTAAGGGAAAAAACTTGTGAACACGAAGAAAGTGTATGAAATTATCTTACATCGACGCTATTGCTGTTTGCATTTAAAATAAACAAAACTGCGGTAAATAACAAAAATTTCACGGAAATCATTTTTCGGCGAGATATAAACAATTCTTTGACAGTTCTGTGAAAATTCTAAACGCGAATCTGAAGTGTATGGGGAAATTCTAAACAACTGTTTCGAAGTATGGGTTCCACACAGCGGGTGCGTTTGAAACAATTTATGTGGATGATAATTTTGGTAGGTGTATTTGCTAAATTAGATAATACAACTCGATAAAGGGAGTAGGTCACCGATTGTTGGGCATACATACAAGCCAAAAATATTCATTCGCTGGCAAAATAATCAGAGTTCCTTGATAAATATTTGGCTTTTTTGGACATCTTGATAGTTTCAAGCTGATTCTACCTAATAATTATGACCTGTCCCTGCCGGCTTATTGATACTTCCTGTAGGATTTCTTCTAGGTACAGTAGTATTATCTGTAAAACTGATAGCAATAGTTTCTAGGATATGTGGTAGATTGGAATAAAACTAGGCCTAAGGCCTCTTTGCAAAAGACGGTCGAACAAGAATTCACCTAGAAGCCTACTTCCTTAGCATCTTTGGCGAATTAGCTAAACCGAACACCAGTCGCCTTCAGCGCTTTACAACAACCTCCGACTGGTTTTGCATGTCGTTTTGGGGATCCTAGATACTTGTGGTAAAAGTAGCCTGCCAAGTTAAACCAAACCAAGAGCTGACGAACTTGCTAGGAAAGGGTCGGCGTTGCACTTATCGCAGGCCCTCCCTTTTGTAGTAACCCCAATCAGTTCCTTACGGAAGAAAATAGAGCATAAAGCCATCGGTCGAGCAAATAGTCGCTGGGTTCATCTGAAAACATGCGCAACAGTCAGGGCCCTATGGCCGGGCATCAGCAAGAAGAGATCAACTTCTCCGGTGAAACTGAGTCGTTATAAAGCACGGGTCATTTCAGGGATAATTACTCGTCATTGTGCCATTGGCGTCCACGCGGAGCGACTCGGTGTTCTACATAATGACTTCTGTAGAAGTTGCAGGGACGAAGAAAAAATTGAGTCAGTTCGTCACCTGCTGTGCGACTGTCCTGCCCTATCCGTCATAAGAATGAGGACTCTTGGCAGTTACTTCTTCTAGGATTTGGAGGACTTGGGTAACGTAGAGCTGACGGACCTCCTGAGATTCATGTCATTATCTGGGTGGTTCCAATAGCGGACTTTATAGGTTTCCAGGTTTAAATTGTGCACAATGGACCCGAACTGTGGTCTAAGTGAGTAGTGACACTGTTACAAGGCACCCATTTACCTAACCTAACCTAAACCAAATCAAATCAAGCCAGAAATGGGTGATAGCGTTATCTACAGGTCATGAAAATTTCGGGTAACAGCTAAAGAAGATTGGTCTTCTGGAGGATGATACCTGTGAACTATGCCTGAAAGAAATCTGGACGGCAGTACATATATTGTGTCAATGTCCAGCATTAGCTAGCAGAAGAAAGGAAATCTTGGGGACCCACTGTTTCTACCCAGAGGATGAACCTCTTCTTTGATCTAACTGAATCCTAGCTGTAGCTCGGACAGCCAGTCTACCACACCTAGTGTAGACAGTATCCCAAGATGTCTGCGAATACTTACTGATTTTGCTCTTGAATTATTTGAAATTAATGGCAACAGCATTCCAACGATGTCTCAACAAAGCACGCCTATAGTTGCTGATTTCATTATGGTTTCAGAAGTCAAAAAACCGTTAATCAGAGCCAATAAATCAAAACAATAATCTATTTAATAGCCGAGTCGTCGAAATTTATTTCGCAGCTTTATTTCATTTTCAAACAAGTTAGTTTGATTGGAATGCTATTGCCAGACCATAAAAATAAAAAATTAGCTAAGATTTATTATTTTTTTTAAATTATGATGTAATTTGAATGCAAAAGTTGACTGTCTGCTTTTTGATTTGCTAGTTTGTAAGCCGAAAACGCAGTTTTTCAATCGATGGCGTGGGAGTGAGTCTTGTGTCCATTTAAATACAAATTTACTTGGATAAAGTAATCAACTTGTATTGGATCTAGCTTTCTGGTTATTATCACGAACAACGACAAAGTTATGCAGATCTTTGATCAGAATCCATCAGCAGTCAAATACATAAAAAAAAATTTAATATCAAATTAAATGCCAAAGCAATTCCGAATGAGGTCGTCTAGAAAGAGCTTTGTTTTACGATTTATTTTTTCATAGCCGAATAAGTAGTTCATTTATTTGGTAAATAATTTGGAGAAGAGATGAATAGAAGTGGATTAAAATGCAGGTTTTGTGGATAGAATCAAGTGATAGCTTCCGTATTCTGCAGAATGGTTGGAACCTTAACCCCAGACGTGGTGCTTGTTTGTTATTCCATGTTAAAATATTTTGTGCGCAATTAAATAACAAAGCTGTGATATAAACCATTAGCTATATGTAGCTATATGTAGCTATATGTAGTTTGACCTTTATTTGGAGAACACAAAATTTGTTAGTCTAAGCTGACGTCAAATACAATTAATTAAAGCGACATCGACTTGATTGTGCAACATTGAATGATAATTTTTTGCAAAAATGGGATTAATATTTAATTAAAATTTATGGCATCCATAAGATGGGTGATTTTTTTAAAGAATTTTAATGGATTTCTATTTCCAGATCGTAGGTGATATTGCCTAAATATTGGTAGATGGAAAATTTTTTAAAAACGTAGCTTGTCCATTCTCAGTAACAGAGTTGTGGGGATTACTGTTGTGCGTTAAATGTTTCCTGGAGCATCTATGTCCGGTTAAAATCTTGGCTATGTTAGTTCTCCATGTCGGTTTGTCTACGATAATGATGTTGTGCGTCCATCTATCCTTGTTAGAAGAATCCGATCTTTGTTGCCATTCGTTCCAACTGGTGATCTGGTAATCCTTGGATTTCGGTTGATGGTCTCGCTAACATTTTCTTGGTTTTGTAATAGATACAAGATGGATTTGCTAAAATGCCGATGTCAAGATATTAATTGCTTTCAGTGTATTTATATTGTATACCGTCTCCGTTTTTTTTTTTATAGATTTTTACTGTCGTGGTCCAGATAAGGGATCCATAAAGTATTATTGTTGCTTCCACTTTTATGTATCAGGAGCAATCTATTTTTTATATTTTGGTCCATCAATATTTGGCATTTTGGTGTGTTCAGCTTCGATGTTCAAATTACAGACAACATAATGATCTTGTGATCTTGGAATGGCCACTGTTAGGGGGTACCCCAAAATAGAGCAAGAAGGCTGGATTAAAGAGTGGGCGACAAGTGTTTCTTCTCGCCAGGCAGTCAATCCGTTCATTACCCTCGAAAACTTCATGTCCTGGAATCCATACTGTGGTAACTTTGTTCATGTATGTAAGATTTTCATGCTGATTGAGACAGTCTCGGGAATCTTACAAATTGGGTAACGATGAATGTATCCTAATATTCTCAGATGACCACTAAAGTCATTAGCTTTAAGGTACAACCAGTCTGTGTGCAGACTAAGCATAGCTTCTTTCAGCGGTATCCTAGTGCACGCTTTCATCGCCCCAGAGATATCCAGGCAGGCTAGACGATATAGTTGATTAAGTTGCGCCTACAATTAAGTTTGTAGTGTTTGTGATCCCTATACTAATGACGCGACCCTAATCCCTGCTTCGAGCTTCAGTGAGCAAGGCGGGATGATACCGAGGTGTTGACCTGTTCTGATGTAGATTCTGAACCTCTTTTGGCCAATTCGTCGGCTTTCTCATTACTTGGTATAATTTTATGTTCAGGGACTCAGCAGAGCACAATCTTGTGCTGTGTTCCAAGAACCTTAAGACAACACTTCACAAGCTTGGATTTTATTTCGATAGTAGAAATCGCTTTTATTGCTGCCTGGCTGTCGATGAAAAAGATGATACCTTCCTGTGGTATTGCCTTTCGGGAGACGGACTGATTTGGATATGCCTAGTGGTTTTGAAAAGATACCTGACCCTGCGCCTACATCCATCTTTGATTCATCTGTGAAGACAGAAATGGTACGTGTATTGGTAGGCTGACCGCTTTTCCATTCTTCTCTGCTCGGGAACAAGATTGTGAAGCGTCTCTTGCCTGGTTAATCCATGGTGGAAACATTCGCCAAATATTTATTAAGGATCATAGAATGACCCGTTGTATTTTGTCTCCAACTGTTTCTGTTTCTGAGGGCGCTTATAGCTGCCGAGGCTTGAACGAAGATATCCAGCGGAAGTAGATTGAGGATAGCCTCCAGTCCTGCAGTAGGTGTGATTCTAATGGCACTTGTGGTGCCAATACAAGCCAATCTCTGTAACTTCATAAAAGTCGCTAAGTTGGTGGTCTTGCTGGCGGACTGCCACCATACAAGACAGCCATAAGTCAGAATAGGTCTTACTATAGCCGTATACATCCATAGTATAATTTTACGCTTTGGTCCCCAGGTTTTCTCAAACATACTGCTGCATGTAAAGAACGCAATAGTGGCTTTCTTGATTCTTTCATTAATATTAGGTCTCCAGTTCAGTTTCTTGTCAAGAATGAGGCCTAGGTATCTGGCGCTGTCTAAGATTCTAAGGCGAGTACCCCCTGTGGAAGGTAATGTAAACTCAGGAATTTTCCTTTTGTTAGTAAATAATACCTGCTCGGTTTTCCGTGTTTTCTAATTGACCGCTGCCCACATTTCTTGGTCGAGGTGGCTAGAGTCCTCAACGCACCTTTCAATTGTTCACTAAGGGTAGGGAGAAATTAGCCCGTAGCCATCAATATGACGTCATTCGCATAATCGATGTTCTTGACCCCACTATACCTTAGTTGTCGGAGTACTTCATTTAGGACAATAATCCATAGTAGTGGGGAGACTACTCCACCTCTATAGTCATAAGCTTCCAACTTCGTACCATCGTGCTCCGTTAAAACATATCTTTCCTCAAGGATTTCCACAATCCAATTAATTAGGGTATTGCACGTATTGAGGTTTGTAAGTGCTCTACGCACCGCGTCTGTTCTGGCATTGTTAAATGCTCCTTCAATGTCCAACAATGCAGCACATATACACTTAATTTTGTCAAGGATTAATCTAAAGTATTTCACTTCTCCGAGCCGATCAATGTGGATCTGTCTAATGAAAGTATGCTGAGGTTAGCCACAAATCAGAATGTAGTTTTTAATGCACTGTTAGCATCCATAAAATCCCTTAACTTCTATTCCCAGTGACTGGCTTCCCTTGCCGTATTAATTGTTTCATTTACATCGCAAGTTGTTAGGACTCCACCAAGTTTTTCTTGGTGTTGACCACTCATACACATTTTTTGGTCCAGGTATTCTAAGACCTTTTCAGATTGCTTCCTAAGAGTTAGATTGAATTGTACTGACTCGGGCACATTTTTAGGCACCTAAGCTGCGGCTTTGATTGCGATATTTCTGATTCGCCATTTAAAACAAGGTCCGTTGCACTTGTTAATTGATTCTATGAACACTACGTCATAAAATCTGCTAGGTACACACTGTTCCCATTCTGCACTAATTTATATTACGGATGTATGTATCTCCACCTCTTAACTAGATCCTGGATTCTTTTGCCCCTGTTAAGTTTTTTGTATTTTTTTATCCACGAATATTCGTAAGACATTCCTTATGCATATGCATATAAATTCGTGTTTGACAATAAAAAACTAAAAAAAAAACAAATAATGGCGCCATTTAGCTCGAAAGATACAGTCTACATCCGGAATAAACAATTTCTTAGAACTCGACTCTTCTAATAGACATACATACATATACATATGTATGTATGTATGTGTAATAGAACAGAAGACAAAATTGAAATAGAAAACAAAACATTCCAGACAGTTACTAATTAAAAAATTGTTGGAACAATTAAACCATGGTTAATCCAATTATCTGCAATACCATGCAAAGTTAAAATTCCCCATAGTTAGATAGACGCAAATTAAATAGAGGTCTGAAGTAAAGTGCTAAAAATAAATGCAAATTCATATATTATTGAAAGTTTTTGTATAACGTAGTTTCGCATGGAAATGGCACCGAAGTGTGAGGACGACCAGGTATGATGGTGATTGCTGTTTACAAGTCACTATTTTTAAATTGGATGACTAAAAATATTTTATAGGTACCTAACTATTTTTTAAGTGCGACTTCGCATAATATTTTTTTGGAAATTTGACTCATTTGATATTCATATTTATTTTATTTGTATTAATTTATTAGAAACAGGTAAATTACATTCATTGATAGGTATGTAGTGTGTATTAATTAATTTTTTGTTTTGTTTGAAGATTGGTTACGGGGTTTTGTTTGCCTCTGGAGGAGGGAGAATGACTTCTTCGAACTTGAAGTCTACTTGATATTGTAGCTTTTTCAGGCTTTCCATGGATTTGTGTTCTATGGAGAGTATAGAAATTTCCTATAGTTTATGACTTGCTATTTGGAAACAAGTTCTCGTTGCTAAATGAATGACGGGTTCATGGGATTGGTCCCATCAGAATTTGGTCAGGATTGTTTCTCAGAACTTCGGTTTTAAACCGTCTTCTGTAAGATCTGGAATACTATAGAAGAGAGTACCCATAATTTTGGTCATTTGTTTGATACATTTTATTTTCGAAAAAAATTGTCTATCTTATATTTTAACCCATTGGTTGTTCTCTGAACCATGTGCATGTTCGACTCTGAGTTCGAAATTTTGGTCAGAGGCCTCACTCTCGTCGTATAGTTGCATCAAAATTGAAAATTCAATTTCTACTACAGAACATTAGTCTGGAAAAGTTTTGAAATTTAAACCAAATCGGACATGTGCAAAAGTTGCAAATCAACTGAATGGTTTCCAACCACTTACTGTCGTATGTCTATCAGAATTTTTATTGAAGCACTACTATAAGACAAGTCCTCAAATCACTGGTGTGCTGGTGACGGGATAAATGGCTATCACAGTCAGTTTCTTAAATTAAAAAAAATTATTCTGTATTTGTAATTACATTTTAATGTCATGTCATAAATTGGTGAATGATTGTAGCAGGTGGGTTGGTGGCTGTGGATCACACTCCCCAAATTATAGTAATTATTCCGCTGATTTAAATATGGCAAAGCAAGTCTTACTCATGGCGATGACAACATAAATATTTGTCGTTCAATGCACTGATGTGTACGAATGAATACGTATATTGTTAGTACATGACGAAAACACCAGAATTGCACGAGATGTCACTCTGTTGTTTAGGATTTATTATTTCTATTAGTTACAGTAAAAGCATTTAAATTTGCCTTTCATAGAGATGATCTATGGAAATCTTGTTGTGTTTTGTTATACCTACATAATTATGTCTAGCTTTTTCGAAGTCCTCGTAGGTCTTACCATAGCACTGGTCAGTGATGCTGATGACGTTTCTCGCGACGTGTTTGAAAAATACGATATTCTTGCATTTATTTATATATTGAACTGTTGTTTCAGTTTTTTAAAACGGGGGTCCTACTTGTTGAGGAATTCAAAAAAGTGTGTTTCGTTGTCCGCCGTAAGTTTATTGCAAAATTGTTATTTCTTACTTAGTATGGTCTTGACATGACACAGTATTATCACCTATCACCTGTACTTTATACATGATCTTACGTGCATATGCAGCCCTTGGTGCAATTATTGTGTCAAAAGTACAAAAATTATTAATATTCTCCACCGAATGACTTCTTCCTAGTCTCTTCGAATTGAGCGGCTAGATGCTGAATTATCATGAGTTTGAAAGCCAACTGGGATATAAAACGAGCAGTCTAAAATTTGCTTATAGACAGTAGCACAGCAACCTAGCTTACATCTTTAACTTAATGGCACAACTGTTCTTTACCTTACCTTACGTTTTAGAAATCTTTTGGTGACCGGATTTAACGGCTGGCTTTAGAATCAGAGTAGGAAGTATCACTAAGCGCAACTTATAGTAGTACCTAATCGTAGCTCGTAGTTAATGTTTTCGATGATCTGATTTAGTTACCACAATAATTATGTCTGTATTTTAGAAGTTGCCCTAGAAGATATTAAAAGTAAGAAGGCACTGACCATTGAGGGTATAGCAGTTTTTCAAAGCTTGGTTGTTTTTCACTCAAATTCTGTCTGTATCGTAGATTAATACACTGGGTACAGGACAGTGAGTACAGGTCTTTATTTTTATTTTTGAGGCAGGTCTCAGTTCCTTCTTTTGATTACACAAAAGAGCATTGGGCATAGTTTAATAAATTTTAAAGCTGCCTTTGATAAAATCAGTGCTCTCTGATGATGACTCCCAATTTGTTAATGAAACCAGTCGACCATTAAACAATCGCTAATAAGGAGTTCTCTTCTAGCCAGCTACCATGCTGATCATACCTTGATTCTAGATCAACTAAAATCTGAATATGGAAACACCAATTACACTCTAGAGAAACTGAGATTTAATCGTAACTTTCGGACAACTATTTCTACCCACAATGAGTGGGGTGAACTACATCGTAAATCTAATATTTTATTAGTTATGTTAAAGCAGATCAGCTTCGTTATAAGTGTGTCCAAATAACTTCTAAAATAGCTGCAAAGAAAGACAAAAGGAAACGAATCTTCATCTCCTTTGAACCTGCTTCATCGTCTTCTGATTAAATCCAACTAATTATGAAGAAGTAAGCCACGGTAGTGGTAGGGGAAATCAATTTTCAGAACTTGCAATAGAAATGATGTAGTCAAAGGAATATTCCACAACCTAGCAGACTGACGTAGGTATGTATGATATGGTATGTTATCTAGAAAGCCACTCTTTGCGGTCTAGGGACTCAACTCAAAGTACCAAGAGACAAAATGAACTAAAAGGACCCAATATCGACATTAAAATCCACCTCAATACAGCAAACTTACGGTTGCAAAAACTTAGTATAACCACCCAACCAAAACAGGTTTACATTTGTATATTAGGGTAGGTGTTTACGATACAAGTTCAACTGAATAAGAATTAGACATTACTTAAAACGACGCTGCGTAATCGATTTTCTTGGAAGATCAACGAAGCTATAAATCACAAATTAATTAAAAAAGAAACAAAAAATTTAGGAAGAGCATAAAAATAACAACAGTTTTATGTGAACGACGAACTTACTAAATAAACAACAATATGAAAGACAAAAAAAAAAAACAAAAAGAGATTAATAGCATAATAATAATAAAAACAAAAAAAAAAAAACACTTTTTTTTTTTGCTTCGACTACATTTTGTCGTCACGATATGTTAAAATACAATTTAATTAGCTGAACTTAACAAAACCAGTTCTGTTTCATCAACAAGGCGCCAAGTTAAATTCTTAGCACCTTACGTATTACTGATTCTTGCACTCCGGATATTTGCAAGTTGTCCTTGGGAATTCCCACTTCGTGATTAATATTGTTTTGGACTTATAGTGGGAGACCTGGACAGGGTTTGTAACAAGTAAAAATTAGCTTTTTTCTTAACCTGTCTCGGAAAAGGGGGCAACTACCTGTTAGGGTAATAAATAATGTTAACATTTTGAAAAAAAAATAATTCTAATTTACATTGTAATCTTGTAAATTTGTGTTTTATTGTTTACAAACTAGAAAAGATTGATTAGATTTTACATAAATATATGTATGATGATATAGATGGAATTGGAATGTTTGTAAATATTTGAATAGATAGATATAGCTAGTTTATTTTTGACTTAATCTTGTTGTATTCAGTCTGAACTTGATTTTTTTTTATTACTGTAAAGGCATTTAAAATAAAACTGTTTTGTTCTTTAATATTATAAAATATTTAAAGGCGAACTAACGAGATAACATTGTTATGGCTTGATGTTTATTATTCAGACTTTGTCAGCGGCTAACTTAAAAGACTTAAATATGTGTCTTAACAACAAACAAAAAGAACAAACTAATTTACTGAAATGCCGAATTAGCTGGAAAGTCGGTAGCCCCATATCCCATATTTTTGGGTACGAAAGTAAATGTAAACTTAAAATAAATGATCATAAATAAAATAAAGTTGGAAACACCAGAAAAGCGTTTTTACAGGTACGATCACTGCAGCTAAATTTGGCAGCAGAAATTACAGCAAACCAATTAAATAAGAGTGCAAGTGCCTCGCGGCGCGCCGGCCGGCTACAAACAAAAGGGGCTACGCCTCCGCAGCAAAAAGTATGGTGATAATGCTTAAGCACGCACAAATGATCGCATTTGATACAGAACAGGCCAATGTTCGAAATAGAGCAAGCAAACGGGGTCAAAACTAAGTTCTAAGTTTAATCTTCTTTGTATGATATTTCAGCTTGTTACGAGTATGTGCCAGTGACCATATTTACCTGTTTGTGACACAGGAGTCGAACCCACTTCAGTTCCCATTTGCTGGTACTAGTATTTTGTTCAAAATCACTTGTCTAAGATTAGAGTGATTTTTACTGTATTGTCTGCCTCGTTTAGTTCAACTTACCAACTCCTTCATTTTCCGGCACAGCTTTGTATTCGCGAACCCAGCGGAGTCTTACATTGCTAAAAAGCAGCTACTTACATTCCTTCTTGACTAACAAGCTTTGATTTTATTTCAATGTCAGAAATCGGATTTGTTGGCGCTTGGCTGTCTAAATAGTGATGTCAGAGTGTGCTAATGCTACAACTGCAACCTGTTTAGCACCTTTTGTCTCTCAGCTATGAAAACGCTGCTATAGCTAAGAAGTCTGGTTGAACTGGATATTTCGAGAACTTCGGAGTAGAAACCCACGCCAATGCCAGTATACCAATATTGGTCTTACAATCGTCGCATAGAGCAACATAATAATTTTGGGACTAAGACCCCAGGTGTTGCCGAATATCCAGTTGCTTCAAGATACTTGACATAGTCGGAAATTTTTAGAGGAGACCCCTAGATTTAAATTCCATTATTGCTCTTTTGTTTGTAAAAAAAAATCAAATCTGTCTTCTGTGGATTAACCGATAATTGGCAAATCTTGGTCCAGGTATTAACCATAGATAAAGCGTTTTCTCTCTGGTCACTAAGTGTGGACAGAAATTTTCCTGTCGCTAGCTAAATCATCTACAAAGTAAATATGTAACATGAAGGATCTAGTCCTCACCTTTGTTGGTATAAGACAGATGAAGTTGATTTATTACAGCGATCTCGAAAAGAACAGCTCCTTAAATATACAAACAGCTATCCAGAACAGCATACATACTTCATTCGCGTTAGTTTTATGTTTAGGTAAGTATAGGTTGCCTTAGTGTAGGGAGAACTCCTCTATGACACATACAGGTCAACATAGACATACTTGTGGAGCATTACTTACATACTTAAAAAAACATGTCTTGCGAGAAATATCTTCCAAGGAATTTCTTTCTTCATGGCCTTCTACATCAACGCGAGTCTTGTATTAGTCAATTGGAGTTTCTTCACATGATGCTGCAGAGTGTATTGTCTCATAATCACTCTTATAAGAGTAGATAGGGATTTTGTTTTTCTTTTTTTTTGCATATGTCTGCCGGTTCTCTCTTTAATAAATAGGAGGAGGTATGGTCGTATGGTCAGATTAGTTCAAATCAAATGTCGAGAAATAGGACTCATTCACAATGTGCTGCAAGAGTGCCAATATTGATCACTTATTGAATTTCTTTTCTAAATTTCCCAACAACCCACGTTCTGCGAGAACTTCTTTAAAGTGGTATACCCTTTTGAATTTTTTTAAAAGAAATATGTAAGAGGGTCAATGACATTTTTCTTTATTTTCTGCAGACTTTAGAGTCTTGACAGCCTTGCAATCCGTACTTGTAAATTAAAAGCCTGGAGTGTTTAGAACCGAATCCTTTGAAAATATGTACATATTAATTGGTATCATCCAGTCGATTCCAGCTGCTAACTAATTTTTGATCGCCATTGTAAAGTCTACAGTAGCTTATGCAGTGACTATGTCTCCCTTAAAAAAATTGCATCTTCATCCATATAAAGGGTTTTCATTAAGAGCGTCCAAGTCTGTTTGTTTAAATATAATAGCTTCTGTTTAAGATATCCGATATTTCGGGTTAAAGTACCATCGATGGGATTAATATTCAATAGGTGAGCAATTTTGCATTCGATATTGGTTATGAGATTATTACCATAAACCATGAGCTTGACATAACCTCAAAAAAAAAAGTCAAAAAGGAGGAGAAAGACAATTGACTGCTTCACTTCTGGAGATAGCACGATCACCAAACTTCGGACATCAATAACTCAATCGTTTGGCTAGCTGTGTGTAATGTGGCGCCGCCGTCTTGTTGAAATCACATATGCTCCAAAGTATTTTCTTACAATTTATTCCAAAAAACTAGTCAGGCAATATTGTCCTGTGGCGAACTTCGTTGACTATAACAGTATTGCCACAGTGACATTGTCATTGAGTCACTGTCAAGCAGCTTGTTGACTTAGCTATTAAATCATTTGTCTTCCACATACTAAAGGAATTATTCGAACGGATCAGCTTATCATTCAACACTCGCAGCGTTTTGAAGAAGATATATGTAGTCTTTCGATCGAATTCGTTTTATCAAGTCAAAGAAGAAACCATACAAGGTCGAATTTACTCTAAGTTGTCATTCACTAAATTGTTGAAGACAGTACCTTCGGTTTTAGTATCAACTGCCCCATTGCGATAGTGTAAAATCCAGTTTGATATGTTAAGCGCGGAATAGCACTAAGCTAACAAGTTCTAGGAACCATTATCGCTGATGCAGGAAATCTAAAAGTGGCGTTCCTAATGACTTCCTTATAATACTGCCACTGGTCATGCTGACAGCCTTAAAATGTATTGATCATATACTATACAAACATAACTATACTCCCATATACGGACTTTTTAAGGCATTACTTTTCAGATCTTTTTTTTTTTGCTTATTTGTAGGAATGGAAGGAATCTGCGCTCTGTGCGAACCATACACTCAGGCATGAATTCATATCATCTCCTAACAACTGGGACAAACTCCCATTTCATACAATCCAAGATCTGCATACATTTTGAATTGTCATTGAAATCCAGAAAGATTGTACTTTCTGCATTAAAAACACACAAAATTTATTGGTATATAGTTAAAAATAGATCAGTCATGTTTATTGTTACTAGTATATAAATTAGTCAAAATTCTTAAACATATCCTCAACATATGGATTAAATTATTTGGATTAGTACGTTGGAGAAAAGTAAAATGTGTTACACTTTATCTCTCGCTTGCAACATTCTGGGAATTTAGCATCTGGGTACAGAACTCTTCCCTCAGTGCAGCCTTCCCTCATTCCTTGCTTCATGCACCTCATAATTGAAGCTTGTCCATTTTCGTAGCAGGTGATCATTGCACATTCGCCTTTAGGGTTCTTTGAAGTTTCTCCGGGTCCAAGGATCATGGATTCATCAAGGGCACACTTTCCAGGATATTCTTTAAAGAAACAAAAATAAAACTTAGTAAAGTGTCGAAATGTAAAGAGATAAGTAAAACTTACTTGGATTCCTGAATAAGCCACCAGAAACGCTAGCATTTACAGCTGAGCACAAAACGACCAAAAGCATCGAAATAATGATTGCAGACTTCATGTTGGAGTTGTTGATTATTACTGAAAAGAATAAACAAATTTGCTTCATTTATATTCATTCATTTAGTCAAGGTGATTGTGAGATGATAATGTCTAGTGACCCCACCAAGTTTGAATACCTCATGATAAGAGACGATAGACACTTTGTAGTCAAAATGTTATCATTATTTTAAATTATTTTTATTTCCTACAAGTATGGAGTGTCATCAATATAACCTTGAAATCTCGAAATGCGTAAATACATATGTCTGAAAATTCTAGGTCAACGAAAGTGCTTGTAATCTAATTTTAAAGACCTTTGCCTTCAAATCAAAACTTAAAAGCTGAATGAAAGATTAGCAGTTGTTGTAAATTATACAACAATGACTTAAAGCACTTATTGGAATCGATTTAATCGATGCAATTTTACAATCGTTGAACTTGGTCCTGCTTACCAGCTATGTGCCTCCAGTCACGTATTATACTACTCTTTCACCACACGTGCAAGAAAGACGGTAAAAAGCTGCAGAGCAGCTACCATCAAAATCACTCATCATTAATTTATGATTCAAGAATCCACCCATGTCTTTAAAACTGGTCCGTAAAAAAATATTTAAAATCGAGGAAGAAAATTCACAGTGAGATTCCAATTTTATAGACATTCATTGACCTTTAAGTACTTTGTTTTAAATTCATAATCAAGTACTTAATCTAAATTTACAAGTCAAATGACTTTAAATCGTTAATTCGTCTGAAGTCGTTTAGCCTTGTGACGACACACATATTCTTTTGATAAAAATACAAGTCCAGAACACTGCTTTTGACATTTTAAAAATCGCAAAGTCACATTGCTAGCTGCTTCTTTTAGCTATATATGTACATACATAGTGATCTAGTTAAGGAATTTTAGCGTAAAGAAACAAGTTAAAACTTTGATCGTTTTCGAAGAACACCCACTTAATGAGAGTGGAATATTTTGTCAACTACAAACTGGATTTTAAAGATTCTTCATCGAACTAGTAAAAATAATTTTAACGAACCATAAAATATATGCTAATCTGTTGTTTAAGATTTTTTTTAATTCTTCATTAGTTTCTGGTAATAAAGTATAGAAAGCCATAAACTACAAAGGACAGACGTCTGCAATATACAGAAAAGTTTTAAGACTCTTTCTGGACTCATATTTCTGGTTTTAGAAACCATCAAATCAGAGTGCTGGTACTTCAGATAGTTGCGGTACATGCATATGGAATCTTTGAAATTTTCCACAGCTGAGCATTAAGATGAAATTAAATTGTTTTTAGAGATCTTAGAGGTTTGAAGTTAGCAAGTTAGAGTTTGACTTTAGTTTGAAAAATAATTTCGAAACTAATTTGAATTCATTTTGAGGATATTGACGATGTTTCTGCCAGTGTATATAGAGAAAATGTACCTTTGAAATTTTTTATACTCTTGGGTATAAGTATTTGAAATCCTGATTTCTAAGAGGTATACGATATGATACAGACAACTATAACACAAAACCCCATGTACATCAAAGCCAAGCTGAATGGTTTTCAAGTCTGTTTTGAGTCTTGCCAAAGGCATACATTACATTGGCTAACTTGGCCTTGTGCCATCGAACTTCTTGTGAAGAAAAAAGGTGCCTCTTTGTCGATACCTATAAGCCAGGCTTGAAATAAGTTTCAGTACACAGAGGCGCAGGTATGCCAGACTCAGTTCAAATGATTCTACCTCATCTCACCAGCCTTACATATAAAGCTAGGCTTAACGATCTCATTTCTACAAACGATTTAGACATAGAAGTTTCTGCTTTGACTATGTATGTATTATAGATGTTTTCTTGATTAAGAAACATGAAACTAAAACCAAAGAATTGATCCGTAAAATTGATCAAAAACTAGAGCTATTAGAGTTTAGAAATATAACTGACTTGCGAGTGAACTCGGCTTAAGACAAAATAAAAAAAGTTTTGAAGTACATACATAGATATTTCCACGCAAAATTGTTATTTTTAACGACGTATCTTTTAAGGACTCAATGCGCATTTCTGAACATTGTTCGAGGAATATGTCTTGAAAAACAGACAATAAAGCAGTTGCACTTTAATTTTATTTACAGTCAATTATAAACTCTATACAGGATGACTTATCAAAATGACTGAATGAATTAAAAAAAATATTCACATATGTATATTTAAGAAATATAAGAAAAAATAATAATTACTTGTATTAAGGATCACTTTGCGATTAAAATACACAACAAATTTGTATAACTTTAACTTGTAATATTTTTACAATCAATACTTTTATTTAAGACACAAACTCTTAAGATTATTTGAAACGTCTTCAGTAAGCGGTATTGTTATACTACCGATACTAAACCAGAGCAGCTCTTATAAACACTTTCGATGTTGACACGATGTGGACACGGCGCCACAAAATGATTGATCCACCTAATACATTCAACGACGACGAAGACGACGACGACGACGGCGAAATTCCAAAAAAGAATCCCCCCAAAATGAAGAATGTGGTTATGACGTCAATTATCTGGCTTTGAAGATGCTCACCTTGGCGCACGATTTTTTGCGTAAATTAAGTCTAACGAACGAGCTTTTCCGTCCTGGAGCATTCCATGGCGATGAAGCATCCAGCTGATCGTGATCAGCTGTTCTTGTTTACCCTAACAAAGTTAGTATCTTTGTTTTGGTTTTTTTAAGTGGAATGCGGATGGACGACCAAGAGCTTTGTCGTGTCATTTTGGAAGCTTTCCATCGTTGAGTAGTAAGTAAAGCAAAACATTGTCGTAAGGCGAGATTCCCAAGCTTGGTTTGGATGATACATATTGTATTTCGGATTTTTGATTTATACATTTGTTGTTTTTTTTTGTTTCTGTTTTTATGGTTAAATATTATAAAATATTTCACTAAATTATTGGAAATGACTTGTTGAAATAGTTTGGCGGATTTCTGGCACCAACTTATTAATGAGGCGACTAAAATTTTGTGGTGACTTACGTCAGTGTCTGCTACTTGTTTGTTGACATTAGTTAGGACTAATTTAAAATTGTTTTATTTTTTATAAATTATGATGATGCATCTTGTTAATAATTCTACTTCTTATACGGTTCTGAGTATTTCAGGTTAGAATTGTTATTGTGTTTGGCATTCTGTCGAAAAAGTAAAAATGTCATCATTTTGAAATGTCAGCGTGGGTCAAGAATTCTTGGGATTTTAAATTTAAATGTTGTTATTCTTGACAGTTTAATTAAAAGTTTTCATATTTTTTAATGGAACTGGTTATATCATGGAATAACCAAACCAAAGCGGACATAGATGAAGTATACAAAGTCCTTAACCTCCTCAAAGGCATATCTGCTGAGGATGATATTCTATTCAAGTCATGGATGGTGGGCCTACCCTTTTTTATACAGATTACTCCCTAAAGTGTCCTCATTGTCTAAACTTTCTCCCGAAACAGAGGAGGTACAAAGATCTTCTTACTTAAAATCCATTAATAGTGGTTAGTTCCTTTTACTAGAAGCCAATATTTTCAGCGTATGGCACTTGTATTTTGGGGAATGAGAGTCGTATAAGGCGGACCCTTAAATTATTATTTTAAGCCATACTGTGTATATTTTAGATCTACCTTAGTTTTGAAAATAACCTTAAAGGCACATATGCAATCGGCCTATAAGATTATCCATAAGCTGGAACATGATTTCAAAACATTATTGGCTGGTGCTCTTCTTGTGGGATGCTACAGGACCTTGTTAAAACATCATCAGACAAAGTGAGATCTATATACGTTGGTCACGGTCATTAGCAGGGTTTGAGAATCAGTTTTTGACTGACACTTTGCTTCTTTAGAGCCCATGAATCCCCATATTGATTTACGAACGAAGACTCAACCAATCGTTTTTGTTTCTTAATAAATTGTTGACCCGTGTTAAATTTTTCTTCGTCGTTTTTAACACTTCCACTCTATTGAAGCCATAAGCTTGTTGTTGAGAACTGCTATCATTCGATTTGGATTTCGGTGCAAATAGTTCGCTGTTTCCATATACTTCCTATTTCCTGAGGATGTTCCTTAATGCAGTCTTGAAATTCGTTACACTTCAATAAAATAAACATCGCGTTAAGATTTGGGTTAGGTGGTGATCAAAAACTCCTTAAAGATTTTCAATGTATGTATGTATGGCTTTCATTTTCAAATTTTAGGCCAGTTTTGCCGGGTGGATGACAGATTTGATCGCTTTAGTTGATTTGGTTCATTTTCTCTACTTGGTAGTTGACACGTCACGGCTGCACGGGAGGGTATCCGAGTGCACCTGTTTCTACTCTATATGCACTACTGGATCTATCTTATCTTAATACTTATGTACAGTCAGTCACGAATGTCTACATACAGCGCTGAAAAGTGCTAAATTTGAATTGAATTTTTTGCTTTTTTCTTGTTTTCTTTGAATTATTGTGAGGATATGATTTGTTTTTAATAATAATAATGTTATCTAATAAAAAACAAAATTAAAACTTTGTTTATATGAGGATTTAGCACTTTTCTGGGCTGTATGTAGGCTTTCGTGACTGACTGTATGTTATGAGCTGCAATATCAAGGCAATCCGTTTTCTTGGACGGGTTGGAGGCTTTTGATATTATCCGTTTTGATGACGTTACACGACAATTATTCTTCGATTCTCATTGATATGCTGTCTGACGCACTATATCAATTGCGGTGGAAAATAAAAGTTGACTTTTCTTACATTGATGCTTCGACCAGAGTCTGAGCCAGAATTGAAGTGTAATCGAGATTCCATGGGTGATGCCAAACCTAGTCAAGGGTGCGGTGCTGTGCATCATATTGACGAGAATTTATTGGAGTGCTCACTGGGGGTACTCACTTTTCTTAGCATCCAATGTGCTAGGCTTTAAGTGATACTAAGGTCTGCTAAAAAAAGAAGAAACAATGTCCTTTTTCTTGCACATTTCCGGTCTTTATCAAAAAAAATCTTTTCCATTTGGAGCTTTTCCATTGAATGACCTCAGCAAACTGACATCATATAGCATCATTTAGTTAGTTCTTGGGTACTTCGATAGTAGTGATAAATCCGTGTTACCAAAATGATAGAGACAGCCACCCTAACCTGCAGCTATTGTCTCAAATTTCCTTTTTGACGACAAAAATTTATTCGGCGACTAATCCAATTGAATTTTTCAAAATTTTAGAAAGACTTACTGTACCGTAGATGAGTCTCTACTCTATTCAGATTCAGTGTTACCTGCTTTATGCTTTTTCATACGTAAATTTTTAAAAAACTGTAACCTTCAAAGTATTGTATGCTTTTGAATCCTGCCACAGCTTATCTCTTTTTAGAGAATTCCGATCTCTTATTTAAAAATGGAATCAAATGATTACACTAAATTGTAAATTTTAACTAAAAAAAGATCAATGAGTTAATAAATCAACTAATATATTTTCGTTTTATTTATTAAATTTTTCATCAATATAATAAATGTATAGTAAAGTTTCTTTGTTTTCTTTTTATAATAAAATCTTTTTTTTTTGTAATATTTTTCACGTTATTTCTTCATCTTATTCATCTTAAGTCAACACATTGTAAATAAAAATTCTTAAATATTAAACAATAAAGAAAAAAAAAAATAAAAAATACAACTAAATTGTATATATTGTGTATATAGTACATTTTAGTCTCTATTGTTTATTGTAATAATTTAATAATATTAATATTTATTAATCATAATAATAAATTTATTGATTTTGTAATTAGGCAGTTGTCTTTTTATCATTTTAAATGTTTCTCTTCAGTATTCTGTGATGATTTTATTTTTAATAGCTGTTGCAGTTGCCTATTAGTCTGTTTAATGCATTTTTGGTTTTCTTGTTTTCTTAATTTTTTTTTATTTCATTATATAATGATATACCTAGGTTATATAACAGAATCACTATTTTCCTTTTAGTAATCTTTGTGTAATTTTTCTGTGGGTGAGTGGGGTGTTCTGTGTTTTTTGAAGTTGTGAATGCAGATTTCCTTTTCTAAACAATTTTAGTAAAAAAAAAAGATATATATATATGTACGTATAAAACTTAAAATAATTTCACTAACATTAGCTATTAAAAGAAATTAAAAGAAAATTTTGTGTTTTTTTTTTCTGTAAAAAAGCTATTATTATGCTTCAATATATAAATTACTATAATTTTGTTTTCCATTTTTAACTTTAATAAAATCATTTATTATATTAATTTATTTCTTTCGTTAAACCTTAAATTTAATATTTTTTCCTTGATAAAATAGTTAATTTTCTTTTTTTTTTCTACAATCTCAATTTTAGTTTACATTATGTATTTTTTTTAGTCTTAAATTATATACATATAAAATATTTATTCTTATGTTTAATGCTTGAATGTAAACTTAATTGAAAAACACTCTTTTTATATTTTATTTTTATATACATACATTACATATTTGGTGAGTTATTAATAAATTTCAGTCAGATGCACTATTATATTGAATGCATTCCTAAGTAGAAGATTTTTTTTAGTGTCTTGTAGAGTAGTAATTTTTAATAGATTTTTTCGATATAAGAACAAACAATATTGATAAACTAAGAGCACCATTAATTTACAAGTAAAATGTTTAGTTTATAGTTTTGAATGTTGAATGAACTTAAAAAATTTTAATTAAAAGTTTTACTATCTAATTTTGATGTAAGCTTAATTTCTTCTTTTTTTTATGTACAAGTTTTAAAAATTTTGAAATTTTGTTTACAACTGCCGACATATGACACACATTTTGGTGGATTTACCCATGAATTTTTATTTACAGTAATACATGTTTATATTAATATTTTTTATACTAATCTTAAATATAAGGTTGTTGATATTTGGATTATTATTTGTGCAAACTGATTTTTAAAAGAATATTACTGAAAATGAAAAAAACAGTGTTGGAATATTTAAAAAATGTAGTAATTTTTGCGTACCTATTCATACATATATTCAACTGGCTGGTAAATTTAAATAAATAAGTTCCAACAAAATTAATGTCTGTTTAATGTTTTGCAGTTTACAACTTCCAATACATGTGTTAAGCGCAACACCAAATCAATGCCATAAGAGCCTAGGGTTGTAAATATAGGTTGTATATCATTGTAGACTGAATTCTAGCTATAAACTGATTCTACATATAGTAAAGCGAATACGAATATTTTTCGGTAAAACACAATTTCTATTAAAATTTTGTATTAACTTAAATCTGTAAATATTTTTAATATAGTGAAACCGCCAAACTAAATATCTCTATCCGTAGTGATAGTTATGATACGGCTGTCTCCATCAGGTGTGCCTTACTGTCCTGCAATTCCATCTAGCTAACAATTTTTAAACATTCTAAAAAATTTGCTCGTCCATGCTTCGTATCTTTTTCGCATAAGCCCAGATATGAAATTTCATACTCCTCAAAATTAAAAGGCCCAAACAATGCTGATATACTTAATATACCCTTAGGATAGGTTATAAGAACCTTGGAAAGAAATAAGGACAAATTAGCGTTTTCGTTTAAAAAAGCTTGATAAATAAATGGTTTCGTTTGTCATGTTTTAGGTGATATGCATCATCTTCGCATGAATTAAAATAATGATAAATCACCCCAAACTGAAACTAATAAAACATTACTTCATTCAAATAATAGAATTACTCGTATTTGTAGATGTAAAACAAGTAGCAAAGCGAACTTCAATTCTTAATTTCTGGGAAACAATTCCACGAAATTTCAGGTGAAATTATTGCTCAATTTCTGTGGGAAATCATTCTAAAAATGTGCATATTCTTCTCACCTAATGTGGATATGGGAAACAGAGCGCTCCTCCTAGTACTGGGTTCTGTTTTTAGACTGCCCGTAACTGCTTTGTACGTCTTTCTTTGGCTGTAATCTATTTTTGCATACATACATATGTACATACACATGTATTTATAAATATAATGTTAAAGAAACTAACTTTTTATTTCTTTTTTTTTCAGGTAAGCGAAGTTGCTATTATTTCTTAACTGAAATACATTTGTAAGTACTGTGCATCTTTTTTTTTATTACATATGTATATACATACATACATATGTACAAATTGATGATCTTAAAATTGTTTGGATTAATTTAATAGTGATTTAAACTCAGTTGTAAGGTGTAAGGTGTAATAATTTCAATGGCTAAGTTATAATACCTGGTTTTGAAGCGGAGTTAAAATTCAGTTTAAGATTTAAACTCAAGGAACACTCTTACAGCTGCAGTAATGTACATATGTGCATATGTATGTTGAAAGGTATTCCGCAGATTCTTACACGAACCTTATGTTGTTTATAATAAATCATCATCATTGTTATCATTATCATTTCTGCATGATAAAACTTTGATCATATCTGTCTCGATATGACAAAATTTTGTAATTTATTTTAACTGTCCTTGAACTTTGATAGAAATTGCGAGAGTAATTATCCCGTGACACCCTCAAATGGGACATAGGCTTTCATTACAAGACATCCCTGTAAAAAAAAACCATTGATGTTTTCCGGTGACGTGTAAGGCACCGGAATGTGAAATATAAAGTCTCTCTCTTTTTAGTCTTTTTATGATTCACGAAAACCTGTTCGAGCACGCAAAAGTTTCGCACGAGAAAGTAAAAAATTTCCCCATCCAACGAATTTTAGTGCAAGAAATCTGCCAAATCTGTCAGTAGCGTAGCTACCTTGGGGCAAAGAGGGGCAGTCCCTCGAAGCAGCAAAAAGGAGATTAAACAATAGTTGTCTAACCTGAATACATTTTTAATTGAATGGTTCTTCGGAGGTTACTTGATATTATAATTAGTCTTGCAATAAATATTTTGGAATTGAGAGGAAATCTAGAAGATTTAAGTCTGGAAGAATACCCCTGGACCCTTTCATATTTTTAGTGGACAAAATTCTATGAGTCCTCGTTCGTTTACTTTTTCGTAGTTTTATCTTTCTTTGAGAGAATTTTACTTCCACTCCTTGCAATTTCACAATCTACGAATTTTGATGCAGAAAGTACGCGAACAGACCTATTGTGTTTCTACTTTTACTATTGTCGAGTGTTTTGTCTGCTTATAGCTGTTTTGGATTTAAAATTTGCTTTGACTTGATCGATTATAGCAAGAAAGTACCTACATAAGTCATTGTGTCGTGTTAAATACACCGAATTGTTAGCGTAACGAATTGTTACGCATAATACGTAACAATTTTTAATTGCTTGATGATGCGTTATGAACACAAATTAATTATGTTAGAGTATGTAGAAGTTTTTATTTCTTAATTTCTTATTCATTTACTTTTATTTGCGAAACTATTTCTACCATTTTTCTAATCAAACCATAAAAATAAAAAGAGTAAGTACATTTCTACTTTTCTTTCTGCTGCGAAATCGTGTGCGGGAAATTTGAAACAACTGATCCTAATTCTCTCATATTCCTAACCTCTCAATGCAAGACCGTCTTGAAGTCACATTTGAGTGAAGTCAAATTTTGAGGTCGCGCGTTGTGACAAATATTATCGCAACTCGGTAGTACCCCTTTCGATCGCGCTACCGCGCAAACGCATTGTGTTTCCCCATAATATAGAAAGATCTGACAAATGCACATTTGATTTACGTAAAAATATACAATATATTTGTACATTAGTCTTCATTCTGTAAACTTTTGTCTATCTTCCTAAAAGATATAACATTCCGTGTTCCATAAATTTAGCAAATCCCCACCCAACACTGCAAATCAATATTAAATACACATTAATAAAAAAAACTATAAGCCAAATTTTACTACAACACCTAAAGTTTTGTTGCCCCAAATAAAATTGGTAAACACAAATAAAATTTTGGTACTTTCACTAAAACCAGTAGTCCGTGTTTTTTTTTTTTTTGCCATAATATGTTACGCCGTTATATAGAAAGGCCTTAACGATAAACAAACACTACGTCCTTAAATCAACTTAATTAATCAAATTTACATAAAAAAAAAATTGAAAACAAATAATAAAAAATCGAATAAATCATCAGTGCCTGACTACTGAAATACTGTACATAGTCCAAATATCCTAATTAATTATTCATTCATTCTTATTTGGTGCAAAAATATTTGATTTGTTTTCTTTATTTAAGTTAAGTTTTTTTTTTATATTTCATGTTTACATTTAATGAAGAACACATTCGGCGCATACGTTTTACTGTTTTTTTATGTACACATTAAAGGATTTTTTTTTAACTATTAATTGAACGTATTAAAATTAAGTATCCATATACATACTACACATCACTGTATTTACATTTCGGGTTACTTAATGTTATTTATTTATTTATATGTTTTTCTTTTTTATTTTTTGATTTTTTTTTTATCTGGGAATCTGTATCTTCTTTTTTTTCATTTGAATGACAGATTTTTGGTTTTATGTATTAATTTATTATCTCTTTTACTTTTTTATTTAACATTACAATTCAAGGCATTTGATTTCAGACTTCCTAGTATAAAAGAATCTTCGTTTTTTTTTTTCATTTTAAATATTTCTTCTTGTTGAATACTTATTCTTATGGAATTTTTTTTTATTGCATTTTTAATGAGAAACGAAAGCATTATAAATTGATAGATGTGCATTATTGAATTTTTTTCTTAAAAAGTGTTTGTGGGTGGCATGCAAACAAGTTTTGGGTATGACTTCATCATTGTCCGAAGATCCTAGGGAAGATAAAAATACGATGACTATAAAGAAGCATTATCAGGTTTAGAGTTGACGGGCATAAAACTGACATCGATTTAAAACCACTGTAAGTAGGTATTAATTACGAGGTCTGTTCTCAGGACAAGTTGTGAAGAAATATGCGATTGATGCGTAGGAGGTTCAGGCAGAACGTATGACATCATTGTTGTTCGTATAAATTTGATGGTCGGAGTCAATATTCTGTTTGATCTCGGATAATTAATAGGGAAGTTGCTGGCTTCAAAGCTAATGTAAAATGTATGTGCGTATTTAGGTGTTTCAGATCAACTTCGGGAAGGTTCTTTAGGTAGGAATTTAATTTAGAATTCTCAGCAATTAAATCGTTAATTTGGGGTTACTGAATATATGTATGTAAGTGCATACGTATAATAAAAAGTTTCAATGAACTTAAAGCAGGGTTTATGAGGTACTATAACCCGCAATTGGTGTGGTAATAAATAAATGTTTGCGAGACGTTTCTCAAAAAACAAGGTTATTTATCATATGACTTATAAGTTGGGGTAGGTAGCTAAACATCTGCGTCACATTGGAGTAAAACACTATGAAGACAGGAGTGGAAAACGAAAACTGTGGTCGAAGGGAACCTATATAAGATCTGTATGGGTATACAGTATTAAATAAAAGAAACTCTTCTTCACTTTTTGTGATGTCAGTATTTAATTATTGAAAAATGCACGAAACATTTTGAAAGTTGGGCACAGCTAAAATGTCATGTATGAGAAAGAACAAATAATAAGAATAAAAATTAAATCCTGATTAAATTTAATTGCTAAGAAGACAAGAAATATCTGAACTAAAATGCCAATTGATTGTGTAGTGCTTTTGACAGATCGTACACCACTTACCTACAGAAATTTGTGGGGTAACAATTAAACAAAACAAAATTGTAACAATTTGTATGAATTTTTAGGTAAGGGAACAGACCTATTATGTTCGAAGTATAAATTAACAAAGAGATCCATATTCGCCTGTTTCTTTTGACTAAAAAAAAAAAAAATTGTTTTTGAGTAACAAATTTTTCCCAAATAATGACTTAGTAATTTTTGTCCTAAAGATGGAATGATAGGATAAATTAATTAGATAAATTAATGTATAAACCCTCGTAAATGCAACCAATCTTTTTTACTTGCACCTATACCTATAGGGCAAGTATTGGTTTCGTGAAAAATTTCGAACTCGAGATTTTAATCAAACTTGACATTACTATGATGGAGAAGTCCAAAAAAGTGGGTCCGCCAATTCCGTCTGTCTGTCTGTCTGTCTGTCTGTCTGTCCGTCTGTATATTTAACTGCAGCCCAAACGGCTGGACGGATTAGCTTCAAACTTCATATCTGGGGTCTGTGGGATAATCCCTAGAGGCTAAATTGGAATTTTCATTCTAACCTCAAAATTAAGGGTAGTTTACTTAAGGCCGATTTCACTAAAAATGGATTTTCTCGAAAACGGCTCTAACGATTTTGATAAAATTTCATATGTGAGTTAGTTTGGGCATTTGCTATTAGATGGCATACCACGTTTTGCGCGAAAAATGCGTATAACGGTAATTTTACAAATTGACAGTTTCTCGTCTATTTCTACAGCGATTGGGCTTAAAATCAATATCTGAGGTGGATATGCTAAATGCAAAATTATAATATACCAAGTTTTGGAACTGCCACGCCTACTTTTAAAAAATTTTACTTTTTCAAAATTTTTACTAGAAATCAAAAAAAATTGTTAAAACATAGTTCATAGGCTTTGAAAATCTCTATAATTTACGTTAACATCATATATAGCCACGCCCACTTTTACAAAAAAAAACTTGAATTTCAGTGCTTATACGATTATAAACTAATAGCATTAAGGTGCAAGTACGTACGACCCAGTCGTGCACTTTATTTGGTTATAGAATTCTAATCACACCATAATATTCTCTTTGAAGAAACAAAGAAATGCATACTTGACAACATTGTCCCGGCTTACCTCGCACACAACCCTTCAACTCCACTATATTCAACAAAATCTCAGTTTAAACCAGTCAGTGTGTTTTTACAAAGTCTACCACCGACAAAATACTTGCACTATGGCAGATCGTGGAAAGAACCCAGGAATTTAAAATCAACTTTCACACCACCTTCTGTTTTTATTTTAGACTTCCCTGACTTCGTAATATTTATTCAATGCGTTTTAGCATCACCAAACTCGTCCGATTGTAGAGAATGACGATAGAAAATACGAGCTGACTTTCAAGGTCCGTAAAAACTCCACCAATTTTGTTTATGTAGGGTCATGCGATTTTTTTAACATCATCAGCCGACATTGATAATCTCATATAATATATGAGAATAGATAAACAATTACTCTCTATGATCGATGCTCCTTTGCCTAAGAAATTGAGTACCAAAACCCTTCCTCGAAAAATTGAATATGACAATGGGTATGCTAGTCCCACTTCTCTGCGATGAGGAGGCCTGCTAAAGAGTGGATGAAATAGCCCTCGATTATTTTGAGAAAAAAAAATTCAAATGAATTTCAATCCCATCCAAATCTTATCTATTACGACAGTGAAAATAGGATACAACCAATAGCAGTACGAGCTATATAGCGATATAAAATTACAGAAATGCAGTGATATTTAGTGTGCGTTATAAAGTTCTAGCGTTCACTGAACTCTAAACCTTATACGAAGTACGTTTGTATTTTTAACAGTGCTAATATCAACTAGACCAACATCTACTCGGACAACAAAACAGCCAAAGAGCCCAACCAAATCAAATTAAATCTGCTCGCCAGCTATTGCAAAGTTCGCTAGAACAGCAAACATAGAATTGGATCACAGAAAGACACAAGGTATCGAGTTTAATAACTAGATAGGTCTAAAATACCCAGATCAAAGAGTCGATTAAAAATACTTCTAATCGAGCCCTGAGTTCAGAATTTAGGCAAGATTGATAGTGGGACTAATAAAATTATACACCAATCTCAATAAACAATTATTTAGAGTCTGGCTGAAAAAAACATCCATCTATGAGAAGGACGATGAAGTCATAATCATAACCCTACAACGAAGTTAACACATATCTACATATATATACATATTTCCATTCGAATTTATTCTCCCAAAAATCATGTACATGTGCATACTTAGTTCGGGTGCATTCCCAAATGCAGCACTGCTTGCTTTGTAAATCAACAGCCATTCCTAAGTACAAACTCAAAATGATGACACTACGTTCCGAAAAGATTGTGCACGAATACACTGCGCAAACAAAAGTAACCAGCGTATCGTGAACTAGCACTACCCTTTTTGGTTTAACTTTAAAATATATTTCGTGAATATTCGGTTGTCACGAGTACCTCAATTGTTTAGGAAATGATTAATTTACTGAGTTGCAGTTAATTTGTTAGAAATTGTTTCAGATTAACAAAAAAAATTGTGCGCATCGCATAACATACTGAAACCTTATGATTCACAACGCAACATCGTGGGTTTGCATCACCGATGCAAGGTGTTATTACAATGCGCATTGTGATTGCCTTCTTTCCTTGCACCTCTTTCAAAAAGAATGCTACAAAACAGCTACAAAATACGCAAATAGCACAACGAAAAATAACAAGAAACTCTAGTACAACTAATACTGAAGTGTATTCTAGGGAGAGATAATGGCGATCAAGGAGATTCTGTCTTGGTTGATAATAATATCTGCCAATGAAATTAGTGTACTTATAGATAGTCCGGCTACAATAAAATATTTAATTCGATCTTTTAAAAGATGATTAACAATTGTATTTAATATGTTACAGGAGTAGGAGAATCGAGGCATGCCTTCCACTATCTACATACATAGAGTTACTTAAAAACTAAACAGCATCGAAGAGACCAACGCTTGATGACTTCTATAAAAGTTGTATTGAAAAGGACGACAATTCACTCATTTCTTCGATTAAAATATAGTGTACGACTGGGTCCTACGTACTTAAACCTCTTTTCTATGCGTTTACAAGTTTTCCAAGTAAAGCTGAAAACCATAACGCTCCTTGAACCCACGAGTCACTATAAAGTTGGCAGTTTATTCTGCATTTTTATGGAATAAATTCCAAACTATCGTATCTACTCTACTGAATTTTATATTTTTAACAAACAAAAAAAGTTTACATTGAATAAAGACGTAAGGTCAAGTACCTCGAAATTATTTTAGACAATAAAGAAATAAACATAAGCATGAGACATACAAATTTATTTGAAACATTTTACGTTAGCTATGACATTTCTACACTGAGGGGATAATCTAAAAAGAATTAGGGAATCAAAATCAACTTTCGTTTTCAAGACATTAGGTTTATTGCTATTTACATTTGCTTACATAGAGAAGGCGAAAGCGAACATTTAAAACCAAGCTCTTCGGAAATTCAAATTTCGTGAATGGAAGCAGGACGCTTAGTAAATCTGATCTATACAATCTCCTTGATTGTAAAATCAAGTTTTAACTACTTAGATCCATTATTTTCTACTCTGGACTTGAGTTTAAAGAAGTAGCAAGAGCAGGATGACGACGACGTTCTTTTATGAAATAAAGAATTACGAACTAAAAACAGTAGCATTACAGTCAACCTTACAGACATTTATCCATTCTGGCAGCCATTCTTGTAGAGCACATAATGTACATATATAGACTAATGGCCAAATAAATGTTACACGCCTTTGTACATTATAATTTAACTAGATATAGCTGAAGAACACTAAATCTGAGTTCTTTTCTGACTTTCGTATATGTACTACTTGTTTTTAAACTGTGCTCCATAAGGGTACATAAGTTTGTTCGCTGACTATTAGCCACGTATGTCTTTTTTGCCTTTTAATGCAAGTTGTGTCGTGAATGAGTAAACATGAATAAATTTCCAAGCAAGCAAACATGGGTTGTTTAAGCTTTAAGAAGCGAAAATCTTTCTAACAGGGCTATTGGATAAAGAGTTGGGTGGAGTCACGTTGCTGTTCTTCGACACTTTATAGATTTAAAATGGAAATACTACGCAAAGGAAACTGGAAAATGGATTACAAACACTATAGAGAGACAGCATTATTTTGAGATAACGCTAAAAATGCCTACATTACCAACAAAAATTTGAGCTTTTCGCCTGAGATTAGCAAAAGACTATCAAAATAAGACTCAGACCGATTGAAAAAAGGCAATGTTTATAAATGAGTCCAAGTTAAACACATCACACATTCGCAAGAAGTGGGAGTGACATGATTTGTAGTAAAATCATTAGATGCATTGTAAGTTCGGATAGATTCTTCAGATACAGTAGGGAATAGAAAGAATACAAGTAACAATTAATCGCCAGAAGTACATACATAAAACATATAACAAATAGAGTATTTAACGTTGAACAAATTAAGAAAAAAAAGCAGCTAAACTATAAAAAACAAAAATTAAAAATCATAATGATAACGCAATGTTTTCAAATTATTTTTTAATTAATAAGTTTTTATTTTTCATCGTTTTTGTTTTTTTTTTTTGTATTTTTTTTTTTAATAATTTTAAGAAAACTACAAATCAGTCATTTATATAATTTTTTTTTTCTTTGTTTTGCTTTTGATGTGCTCAATAAAATTGTATACAAACATATAAAGGAAAATAATTAAAATAGTTTAAAAATAGCAAATAGTTATAGTAGTAGTAGTGTGGTATTCCATAAATTGTAAATATAATAGTACTAAAATTAATTTTGCATTCATTTTATATATCAAAAGTCAAACTAAAAAAAAAAGAATCTTTATGGTAAATGTATAGTAAAAATGCAAAATAAAAATAAAAAAATTTAAATTAATTTAAAGTTCCCTTTGCAGTAGATAGTAAATGGCTAATCGTAGGTTTTTTTTTTTTTTTTTCACTTAACTAGAATTGGTTTTAGTGTACATTATGCTTACGAAATAAGAAACAACAACAAATAATAATCGTGTGTAATTATGTGGTGTGTGTACAAATGTTAAGATATCTTAAGCGTTATATGTATGTTTATGATATTTAACTAGGATTTCAATTTTCTTTTTATAATTTTATAATTAAAATAATAAATTTACATAATAAATTTTCGCTAAGTATTGTGTGGTAATTTTGTTAGAAAAAAATATAAAAAAACAATTCAATTTATATGAGAGAAAAAATTTAACTACATAAAGCTACAAATGCAAACAAAAAATGTAAAACAAATTTATAAATATTACCACAAAATGGTATTTAATGAATATATTTAGCCTCAGATTAGAATAATGTTATATTTTTTATGATTTGAGTTTTTTTTTCTAAATTTTGATAATGCAATAGACAAGAGATATTTTATTGGATCAGGCTTTTTTTCTGTAGGATAAGAAGAGAGTTATAAAGGATTGGTGAACGAATAGTAAATAATGGAAATGCAAATACATATCAAGCGGAAATTTTTTTGTTTTCTTAGAGTCAAGCAGAGACAGTTAATGTGTTGGAATAGTAGATTGGCTATTCAATGCGTGATGAATTTCTGTAACCCCTACTATGTTTATATGTTTATATTTTTAGAAGAAATTGTCTATAAAATCAATAATGTGTGTTGAAGGGAAGCCAAGTGAATTAAGGTACGCATGATAGTAATACAATTAAATTTTGCAGCGATTCCTAATCGTTGATGAAACATTCTTATTTTATTCAGCTCTATCATGGTATCTGATCGGAACGGGATTTGTTCTGATTTGTATGAAATCGGAAAATTTCATATCATGGGTTTCCATTTCTCCAATACTCGGAGACATTTTCCGAATGGGAAAGATGTACAACGTCGCACAAAGGCTATCAGCAATGCATTGCATTTTTCTCTGTCAGTTATGATTTTTTTCTCCTTAGTGCTCCAACAAATATTCGGCGCGGAGAAATTTTTCGATTTTTTGGGTTAAACACACTTAAAGAAGGTTCAAGAAGTTTCGTGAACAGGAAAAGTTATACCCAGGATTTGATGGTATTTCCAAGGTATGTTCTTCATTGACTATATAAAAAGAAAAAACCATCACATGATTCTACTTTCATTTGATAAAAAAATTTATTTGACACTATTTAATGAAGAAAGCTACTAATCCATTTCTTTTTTAGATCTAGCCCCATCTACCTTCTCTTTTTTCATTTTTCTGGTGATCACAAAATAGGGCAAACATCTTGAGATGTAAGGATATACAATGAAAGTATACCACCTTGTGACATTAACGCAATTAATATTATTCTAGATATTAATACTCTGCTTGTGGGAAGATGTGAGTGTCTAACTCTGCGTAAAATTTATAGATAGTCTGCTAAATTTGAGATTCTTTTCCACAGAAAGGCGGATAGACGAACATCTTCTGGTTTAGAGCTGGATTTTGGTACAACAGTACATTATTAGCTAAATGCCTTCACGATTAACATAAAGAACTAGGAAACCGAGTCTAATGCTGTTTTTTATACTGTGTATATCGAAATTTTCATAAATTTGACGAAAAAAATCAAGAAGATAAGATCTCAACCAATGCGTTATGTACACATATGTACATATTGAGTAGTATCATTTTTATTTATATTTTTTGAATAATGAGCAACTTATCGACTGATACTCAATATTTAAATGAAATTGTCGCATGGAATTTAAATATAAATTGAATATTGTTGAATGTTTTTTTAGCTTCTCTGTGTCCACGATTTATTAACTGCAGCACGAATAAAAAAAAAGTGCAGTTATTGCTCTTAACTTTAGACGTTGTGTTTTGTGATATTGCAGTATTCAAACATAAAAATGGAGACTACATCAAGAAATCTAGGCTGAGCTTAAGAAAAAAAAGGGATAGTTTTTTATTTGAATATCGAAATATTTCCGTTTTTTCTACTATCTTTTGTGGCACAGTTAAGCAAACCTGATGCTGTTTATTGTCAGTCAACTACGCTAGCTAACTAAAGGCAAAAATCTTTGAAAACGAAAAGACATTCAGTTCTCTAGAAATGATATTTCTCAGAAATTAAAACTTAGAGAGTCTTAAAGATGGTATAAGCTTAGATTATTCATTTTCTGCGAAGCCTTGTACTCCGTAAACTAGAAAAAGAAGTAGATGCTCCTTTTGCTTCTTTCTCTCACAATGAGGTGAGATTAGAATAATAAGGCTTGACCAACAGTCTATAAAAGACTGTTATTAAAGTTGTCCCACATATCAAGTATTTTCAATGTCAGTGCGATGTGTTTTTAAATTTTGTATTCTATCGTCGAGTATGTCTATTTTTTTGAAATAAATTTTCTATATTTGGAGAGCAATGTACCATAACCATCACAGTCTTAATATCTATGCCCATTACTTATAAGCAAATAATTGACCAAACAAAACAGCTGACTTTGATACTCTCAGAAAATGTATGCTACCTCAGGATTAGGTGCAGTAAATCGTTTGCGAAATGATTCAAAATGAAGTCATTGAACAAAAAGTACACTTTTAGAGGAAAAGCTTTTTCATTGATCGTAAAAGCCTGTATTTTTCTGTTTCGAATAGTCCAGTGTATACTGGTCAATGTGAATTTACACCTACTTTCATGTTGACAGAAAAAACAAAAATAAATTGTGCCACCCATAATAGGTCTAATCCTTTACTTTCTGTACTAAAAACCGTAAAATCGAGTGGGGGATAATTCTCTCAGAGAATGATGAAAATTTCATGAAATTTTAGGGAACGCATCGAACAACAAAACCATCCCACAACTGAAATGTCAGGTATGAGGATGAATAAAACACAAAATAATATTGGTTTCGTGAAAAATTTCGTACTTAATAGTACACAGATTTGTTCGGTAAAAATTCGTAACTTTTGTCACTGAGAGAAAATATTTTACTCACGCGCGTGCTCTCTCTTTTACGATTTTTTTGTGTTAAGGAACGGAGTTGGACTAGAATTCGTAAGAATTCCTACGAATTGTTACGAATTTTTTGGTAAGGGAACAGACCTAATGTATCCGACGTCGTACTAACTTATTCATGTTCGATTTGATCTTGCGAACGAACCCGATATTTTGACGAACAGTGAGGTCGGTTATGTTTGCGTTTTTTTTATAGTAATGTTTTACTTAAGTAGTAAGTAGTTAGTGTTTCCGAAACCAGTGTAAATCTTCCTACTTACTTACGAACCGACGGAGCAACATAAATGGAGAGCTTTAAAAGATGTTGTCTAACACCAATAAAACATAAAAAAAAATTTTGCAAAGAATGCAATCGAAAGTGACATCTTAAACTGCATTACTGCAGTCGTCGACAAACGATCAGTAGCCAATAAAAGACATAATTTTATCTTATCAAAATCTTTAATGAAACAAACACTTAGATTTTCTGAGTTAGAAAATAAAATAAGCTCTCCAAATAGCTCAGGCCGACCACTGCAACTAATGATTGTTATTAAAACGAATGGTCCGTTTTAAAACGGTTTTAATAGGCACTCAGTACATATAGATATGTATCTATATAGTTCATGTAGCTACAATGTATATCCAGAAGTGTGCAAACGTAATAATACGTTTAAAAATATCTGAAAACCGTTTGCTTATTTGAAAATTTAACGAAAACGAGAAATCGAGAACAAAGCCAATTAAGTTCCAAAGAATTGAAAATTAAAACTTGTCAAAGGCGTGGCAATTGAAAAACTTTACAATAAAACATTTGTTTTTGACAACTAAAACAACACAAAAAGTATACAGAATCGGTTGTCAAATTTAAGATCTTTGTCCTTTTTCTCTATCAAACGTGTTGTTAATCGTTATCCTATGTTGATAGATTGAATATTTTGGAATCAAATTTTAGACACTTTTTCTTATAAATTCTACGCCCTGGGTCTAGAATCGTTCTACGATTCAATGCATGAACTGACTTTAAATACGACTAACGATACACCAAAATTGTTGTCTATTTTAAAAGTTACTTTAGAAATATCGTGTGAGACTTTTGTGAGACGCGATTCTAATTTTGTTATGTATGTACCAAACCAACTAAGGAGGAAGCATTAGGCATTTGCAATTGGAAAAATAAATAATTACATATTACTATTACTCCAAAATCGTCCTGTCTTTCTTTATTAGCAGATATATATTCCTAATGAGGAACATTTATGTATATTTAAATTTTCCCCTCTCGCAGTTAAATAAATTCACTGAATGATTTGAATGGATTGAAATGGAATTCCCTCTTCAGCAATGGAAGGTTTTCTTTGCTATTTGTTTGTTTTAAAAGTTTTATGGGATCTAAGATAAAATGCTTTGTTATTGGGCCTTAAAATTGCATTTAACTCTCACGTATGACTAAAGTATTTCCTCTTAATATGCATTTTCATGGAATTGATTTATACATTTTTTGTTTTATTATTTTAAACTATTTTCGAAAACACTTCTTGTTGTATTTTTTATGATTACATTTGATTTTGATTTTTTTCTGATTTTGTTTTTGTTTCTCTTTTTCTTTTGAATTATTTTCTAGATTTTCTCTTTATACTTTAGCTTAATATTATTTTTTTATGTATATTTAAGTTCGTTTTTTTTTTGTTATTTTTTTTTTTTACACAGCAAATACGATTCCTTATTTATATTCACATTAAATATAATAAAATATATGTTTACACTTAACTTAGATAATATTCATTTTATACAATTAATTTAGTGTTAGCTTACAGTTTCTTTCTATGTTTAAACAATGAAATAACAACTTGTTTTAAATATTACTTTCATTCGTCGATCATTACAAAAAAAAAGAGTAGTATATATAATTCAAAAAAATACACAAACACTTTAAGAGCTAATAAATAAAATTATAAAAACAAAAATCTACAAAAAAGTATCTACAAAAAAAAAACATCTTTAAACAATTACACTGCGTAAAAAAGTATCTATAATATATATTTGTATAATGCAGCCCTACCAACAAAAAGGTAAGAATAGGTTTACTTTTTTCTTTTTGTTAATTTTCGATCGAAAACGAATTAAAAAGGAAAAAAGTCTAAATCGGGAAACACACACAGAGATGTGTTGTCCATTTTATATAATAATTCAGTCATCAGGTAACATTGTTTTAAATACAACAACGGTAACAGCTTCATGATGATGAGGAGGACCACGCCTCGATATTGGTCCGCCAGCCATACTACTTATGTTGCCGCCGGTGGCATTTAGAATACCAGATCCTAGATTGCCACTGCTTGTTGGTATTATTTGCAGGTGGCCACTGCTGTTGCCACTCAAATTGGTGGCCCCTTCATCATTAACAGTCACGTCGTCGGTTTGGGTTTGTGTCGTTGCTGTGGCAGTGGTGCCCGATAAATGGCTGGTGGTTGGTGTCTGTACAAGGTATGAGCTAGACGAACTCTTTGGACAGCTGCTAACGTTGTTATTCTTACTACTACTACTTAGGCTACTGTAGCTTAGGCTATTACTTACATCGGTAATACAATTAGAGTTATTCTTGCTTAGGTTATTGTTGCTATTACTACTATTACTACCGTTATTTGTTGTTGATGGTGTCGATATGACAAAATGTGGAAGCAACGTCGTCGTCATCGTCGATGATGTTGAGGGTTTGCGAAGTTGTTGCTGCGCAAGTCCTTGCATCTGATGCTGATGATTGAGCTGTGGTTGCTTCGTTGGCAGTGAAAATTGCTGGTTAAGCGGGTGTTGCACCAAACTCTGTAGAGGGTGCTGTTGGTGGTGGCGTCCACTTGCATTGGTGCTCATTAAATTTAATGTTCCGGATGGGGATGATAATAACGAAGAGGATGCTGATGTTACTGTTGATGTTGAAGTCGCCGCGTTGGACGATGAAGAAGATGCTAATGATGACGATGTTTGCTTAGACATTAAATGCGTATGTAAAATTGACTTATATTGTTGGATGGGCAGTTCTGTTGCATTTATTTGTTGTTGGACTTGCCGTTTAGTCTCTTGGTATTGCATTGATGTTGCAGTCGACGTTGTTGTCGACGACGATGATAATGATGACGATGAGGATGTCGATGATGGCAGTGACGATGCAGCTAGTAGCGAGGATTTTAATAAGGACTGTGGTGGCAGTGTTGGCTTTATATCTTTTGGTTGTTGTTGTTGTTGCTGCTGTTGATTTATCGCAGTTGTTGGCAGTGATAGTTGTAGATTTCGGTAGCCAAGATGCTGTTGTTGATGGTGTGGTGGTGGTGATGATGCTGATGACGAGGATAATGATTGATGCATCATCATCTTCTGCGGTGACGGTGGTAGTGGTGGAGGCGGTGAAAGTGGATCATCATCCATCGAAATGAGTCCACGCTCCAGCATTTGCTACCTTATGCTAGCGGAATTAAGGACGAATGGTACGTAGAACATTTTGCTCTCGAGTAGTAGACTAGCAGCTGCTTGAATCTAAAAGTAAAAGATTATAAATTCAGTTAGTCATCTCGTATTTTATAAAAATGGGCGACTCTGTTGGAGAATTTGTACCCATGCTGCTATTTAGTTTATTTCGAAGGACGGTATGGATCGATACTCAGGTGTGTTAGTACAGATGCACAAATTCAAGAACATGACCTTACCTCTGGTATATGCGAGAGCAATTCTCCCAATCTCGCCTGTGGATTTTGTGGAGACGAATGCTGCAAATACGTTCGGAGAACTTGGACATAGCGCTCCTGTATACTCTCCAGCTCCACTTCTGTAAGAACATGAAATCAAAAAAGTTATTAGAATACCGACGGCTACAAGTTCCACTTACCCTTATTAAGTAAAATGTAAACCTTCAAGCACACATACTCCTCCATCTTGAGCTTAATTCGCCGAAACATGATCGTTATCTGAGTCATTTTATCCACCATATGACCGACATCCATCTTCAGCTGTTCCATGGCAATTGGCTGACCCATTAGCGTGGTCAAGCACGTTTGAAGCGTACTCAAGTGCGCATTCACCTCTTGGACGAACTCGGGATCATCCTTGTGCAGAGGCATTCCCATTGCCGTTATTGGTGAAGTAGCATTCGTCGATGTTCCAGATGCACCGCTCGTCGTTGTAGATGTTGCCGATGAACCCGACATTCTCTTACCGTGTAGCGCCTGGTAGGCAGCCGTTGTGAGTATAAGTATCTCATGCCATTTATCAGTCAACAATTTCGTATGTATCTCTACCGGAATCTCCAGATAGAAGGGTAGCTTCTTAGTCCACGACACAAGCTTGTGAACAATCGAGTCACCAATATTACACAACTTCTCGCTTATCTCAGACTTATCCTCAAGGAATTCAGAGAAATGTGGCAGTGTTGCTATATCCTCCATGGCATCGCAATCGATCAGCGTCTGGATCATGTTCACCGAGTGTTCGTACGATATCTGACGATCCTTCGAAGAGCTCACCGCATTATCCAAGCGGTGGCGTAAATGCACTATTTCGCTGGGATTGGTCAGGGCAGTCTTAAGTATTGTTCCGTTAACCAAATGCGAGGGCAGTTTTATGTCTTGGGTGTCATCGTCCTGCTTCAAGACGGAAGGACATAGGAACACATTTTTAATTTCATTACTACCAGATGATGCGGCAACACCAATCTTAGACTGCTGCTGCTGCGCCAATTGAATGGCATGATGGTGGGGTGACTGACTCGGGTGGTGATGCGGATGATGATGACTTGACGGTGTTTGACTGGCAACATGGTGCGGCGACAGCGGATGCTGCTGATGTTGTGAATGGGGTTGCTGTTGTGGGTGAGGCAGATGCGACTGTTGATGTTGCTGCTGCTGCTGCTGCTGTTGTTGATGTTGTTGTTGACTTGACATTCCGCTTTGTGGGGGTGCCTGAAGATGATGCGAGTGTTGGTGATGATGGGGATGTTGAAGATGATGCGGTTGCTGTTGCGAGTGGTGTTGCTGCTGATGGTGGTGCTGTTGTAGTTGCTGCTGTTGTTGTTGTTGCTGTTGCTGTTGTATTTGTTTTTGGGCGGATTTTTTATGCTTCTTATATTTGACTTTGTACAGATTGTAAACGGCACCACTGTTGCGACCACCTGGCATTCGGTCCTCGCGTACAGCTAATTCAATGGGGGATTTCATAAAATGAATTAATAAATATGTTCGAAAGATGTACAGATAACTTACCCTGTAGCACCATTCCCTGTTCGATGCATTTCTTAAAACGACAATACTGACATCTATTTCTCTGTGCTTTGGTGATTTCGCAGGTTCCATCGGCTACACAGGTGTATACTCGACGGTTTTGAACGGTTCGCTTGAAGAAGCCTTTGCAGCTAAAATTTGAATAAAGGTAATGACGTGAATAAAAGGTTTATATAAATATAAAGCCCATATTAAGTCTTGGGATACTATGTAGCTAAGCCCCAGAAACTACCTGCCCTCGCAGCTCTTAGGGAAATTCCAGTATAAGTTGTGCAGAGTCAACGAGACTATATACTTAATCGACTCAACTATCCTTTTCGACAAGAAGGACGTGCTCAAATGTCCTGTAATCTGATGGAAGGTGAAAACTTGAGAGTCCTTCCAGCAGTGTGAAGATTTCGGCACGATGTAGAACAGTCAGACTTTCACTCAGAGTTTTTTTCCGTCGACTAAGTTAACATCTTCCGTCGAATATAAGTCTAATCTACATATGCGTTTTAGCGAACTTCGAGAAGTCTTTTGGCAAAAATCAAGACTCCTTTCTGGTGACCACTGTAGGCTGAAAGTTGAGATGGACTTTGACATATTGTCCAAAACGTCTGGACTACGCTAATCACACTTGCAAGTTTTCACACAACATTGTAGATGGGTTTCAATCTATAAATTTATTTAAAGATACGTCGAAAACAAAAGGCTTTGCCTTCCGAACTCGTAGCTTAATAGTGAACTATGAGATACTTTTCTTAACTTTTACAAATAATACAATTGCCAGACAACTGTTAACAACTAAATCTCTTACCCCTCGCATGTGATGATTCCGTAGTGCAAGCCAGTTGCCTTATCTTCGCAGATCATACACACTAAAGGCTGCTCGTCCTCATCTGTGGGATCATGTGGGGCATCAATTGGCCGATTATGAGGGATTGCCATACTGCTTCCAACAGAATTCGATGCACCCCATTGCTGCTGAGCGCTCAGATTCAACGCTTGAAGTTGACCAGGCGGGAGTTGACTGTAGTCTCCGGCCCACAAGCGTTCCATGTTGAGGGCGTGCGGCGTTCGAAATGGCTGCGGCCGTGGTCTGTTGTCTTGAATTCGTGTCTGCCCCAGGCTCAGTAGCAGTTGAGCAGCTTCTTCCGTATTTTGCGATGGTCCAGGGGTTTGAGTTGGTGTGCTAGGCGCGGCAGGTGGTGACTGCACCGACTGCGGCGAGGGCTCATAACCCCACACCATTGTTCGAACACCACAACTCTCCCCCATTATAACAGTGGGTGTACCTCGCGGTGGGGTCTGCGATGGTGTTTGTGGTGACAGCTGTGATGATGACGAAGAGGATGAATGATGCGGGGAGGGTGACTGAACGGGTGCGTTTGGCCGCAGGGTACCAATTGGACCACCAATAACTTCGGGTTTCACTCCATTGATACGCGCGTTGTTGGATACCCAAACCATTCGTTGAGCGGGAGATGACTGCATCAGATTCGGGAGCTGTTGGTGCACCTCGTTTTTGACCCGAAAGAGAATCGACGATGCATCCCGACTAGTTGGGTGGCGTAACTGCAGACTTGGATGCATAAGCGCTTGAGCGGCCAGATTACTCATTGACTGTGTTGGTAACTGAGGCGGTTGCGACTGCTGCACCTGCTGTTGTCTGTGATGTGCTGTTGGCGAGAGATTCAACATCGGCGAGGATTCCTTCTTGATTCGAATATGCTGCTGCTGTTGCTGTTGCTGTTGTTGCAACAGATGATGCGGCTGATGTTGCGGGGATTGTGACGAATGCACTTGGGGCATAGGCGGGCCCTGTCGCGACGATGGTGACATTGAATTCGGAGACATTTGCTGTCGAGAGATCATGGCTTGTGTGGACGCAGCTGCGTGTAAGATCTGCAGCTGCTGCGATTGCGTCAAATGCATAGGTGATGTCGACGTGGTGGTTATCGTCATGTTGTGACCATTGTCGCCCCGACTGTGACTGTGGAATTGATGCTGCTGTTGGTGAGATGGCGGACTGGACTTTCGCGATGAGATGTGTGGATTTTGCTGCAAGTGTTGCAGGTGCTGCGGGTGTTGATGTGACGGGTGATGCGGATGGTGTTGCGACTGCTGCTGTTGCTGATGTTGCTGCTGCTGTTGATGTTGCTGCAGCAATTGATGTTGTGTGGATGGATGGGGTGAGTGTATACTGCTACTGGTATTACTATGCTGTTGATAGGGTGAATGTTGTTGCGGTTCAGACTTGACTCTTGAAGGTGTCACCAGGACGGTAACATGTTGCTGGGACTGCGTTAGACCTTTTGGTGATGGCTGCCGTTGATGATGTTGTTGCTGCTGCTGCTGCTGTTGTTGTTGGTGTTGATGTTGCTGTTGCTGCTGCTGTAGATGTTGTTGTTGCTGCTGCTGTTGCTGTTGATGCTGCTGTTGTTGTTGATGCAGCTGTTGCAACTGTTGCTGTTGCTGTTGATGATGGTGATAAGCCATCATTTTCGTTGGCGAGGCCAATATGCGTTCTTCTTTTACAGAACGTATCACACTTAAATTAACACTACTACCACCCCCACCACCTCCGCCAGGTCCACCACCACTTCCACTACTCCCTGCACCACTGCTACTATTTACCATCGATTCGCTAGGACCAAACCCTGTCGAAGAACCATGCATTTCATTCGGTGATGGGTTTGTCGTCGTCGACGGTTTATCATCCAACGAGTCTGGTGAAGCTCGACTACTACAACCACCATTGCTGGTACCACAGCTGGTGCTACTCGCCGTTCCATTTCCATGAGGCGGTGTTGGCGTGGTTGGTGGCGCCGATGGTGGTGGGCTGCGGGCGGTTGTTGTCTCTGGTGTTGGAGGCGTTCGTACACTGGGCGGCGGTGGTGACATTACCGATGATGCTGCCGCCGCCGACACCGTGCAACTCGATGAATGTGTTTGTTGCGGTTGCGTTTCTTGTTTCACCGTGCAACTCGATGAGTGTATTTGTTGCGGTTGGGCTTCTTGTTTTACCGTACAACTTGATGAATGGAGTTGCCCTTCTTGTTTGATACTTACACTACTACTACTACTATTACTACTACTCTGTTGTTGTTGATTGGCAGCAACGGCAGCGGCTGCTGCTGCTGCAACGGCAGCTGCCTTAGCGGCAACAACAACTGCTGATGCAGTTGTCGTTGATGTTGTTGTAACCGCTGCCGATGTAATCGCTGAGGACGATATGGTTACTATTGGTCCTTGGTCGCACATTTTTGGCGATATTGGCGCTAATAGATCCGGCGATGAAGTGCTCGTATCAGCTACTGACTCGCCATCGCTACTGCATCTTGAATCGATTTTCCTTCGTTTCAGCTTTAGATCCTGAAATAGGCTCATTTTATCGAGCTCGCTGTACGGGCCACGGCTCAGTGTCATAATTCCTGTGAAATAAACAAGTTTATGAATTAGATTTGAAATACAATTTTTGAGAAATCTTTTTGATGATGATATGACAAATGAAGTCAGTTGAAGTTATATGTTTATAGAAAATTTATTTAATGTTATCTTGCTTAGTAAAGGTATTTGTGGCCTTTTAAGGAACAACAGACATGTGATCCTTTTTGGAGGTAAATGCCAACAATGTACAATATACGAGAGAAATAATGGAAAATTAGATCTGCATCTTTAGAAAACCGTAAATGTAAGAAATTACAAACAATTCCCCCAAGCCGCAAAGGCTACTATCATGATCCCGGGGCTATGATGCCTGATGTACACAAATGTGTCAGCTCAATGACTAGATGATATGTTCATTTGATTTACATTTCCTAGCAACTGTACAGATTTTTTTAAAAGTCTTCAGATGCTTCCTTCCAACACACAATCAAATAAACTGCATGATATGTCCTCTCATTGCGGAAATTTTTTGTGCGTTTAACGTTTAATGCAAATCAAATGAACAGATGATCTAGTCCTTGAACTGACACATCTGTGTATATCAGGCATCATAGCCCAGGCCTCATGATAGTAGCCTTTGCGACTTAATGTTTCCCAAAGTTCTTTCTTTTTAAAAATAAAGGGGACTTATCCCTAACGAGCTTAACTAAACTCATGCTACTGTGATACTAATTGTTCTAAATGATACGCTAACCCTAATGATACTGATATTGAGGTATTTGGAACGTTTAGAATGCACAAATATTGTGTTTGAATAACAAACGTCAAAAGCAATGCTTTACATAAAATAATGAGCTGCCCCAAAGTGGAGTGCCTCTTTTTTCTAACAGGTTGCTCCATTCACTGACACAGCTATGTTATACCAGAGTTGACTGTGACACAAAAAAGATGCATGGTCTCTTTGAGTTTGCTTGTTTGGCCGACCATTTGGAGTTAATGTAGAGTAGGCGTGCTATTGCCATAATGTGGTAAATTTAATTTTCTTCACTTTAGAAGATTGTGTTTTGTGATGTGGTTGTCAAGAACAAATTCATAGTAACCGTTCGTATTTCTATAACTTTTTCGTATGAACATAAATCACAAACAATATATGTATGAGTATATTAGGAGTTAAGTGCATTTAAGCCAATTTTTTAATTTTGTATGCAGGTGTTTTTTTATTGAGCTACATATACATACATATGTTCGGCAACTATCAACGAAATTAAAACTACTTTATTCGTAGACTTTAGCATGTCTCTAATAAGGAGTGCAAATAGAGTTGGTGAAAGAGTAGATCCCTGAGGTATTTCATCTTTTAAACCGTAGAGATGCTGTGGTAGTGTATTGGAGTTGGAAGCAGATCAATCTCCTTAATGTATACATACATACATACATGTGTTTAGTCTCTTATTTTTGGTCTTACTCACTCGTTCGTTGGTTCGGCTTCCTTTTAGATCATGAACTTTAAAAATGCACAATTGTCTGACTTTGGATATACGCGTATACGTTTTTGCGTAATGATAACAGAGTTCTTGTGATCATTAACATCTGGAATTAATGGTTTGACTTTTAGTTTAGGTGCTTCATTGCAGGTTCTTTAAAAAACCATCGATTTGCTACCACGTATTGATGGCTCTACTTATAAATAAGATATTCAAAGAACTATGGCTTTTCCTCCTTTGACTACAAAACTGAAAAGACTTTTATGACCCGATCACGTCATAAAAAGCAATGAATCATACCGAAAGAATCTCCCGCAAGTCGATTAAAAAAAAAACCGGAACTCCAAGCGCTGACCAAGCCCAGAGACGAAATATCTAAAAAAAATTCCATGCGCAAAATGTAGGTCAAATATTTCTACCAAGTTCTCGGAGTTGTTTTCTTCTTCTCCACTTCAAACTCGTTTTCACCCACACAAATTCTAGCGCCAAGAACCCTCTCATCAGGTGTAACGCCATCTGATACACAGCATAAGCAGAGTGAACCCGTAAACAAGTGGCGACGACGTATCGAATTGCAAGCACTGCTCAAAAGTGAGTTCTTAATTAACTTCTTGAGAACATGCATGTACGAAATCCTTGTACTTGCGCATACGTAATTACGACCTTAAACCTGTACGTATGTACATAAGACGGTTGGTGTCGGCCAACCTATGTTCAGCTGAGGTATATTAATCAAGACCCCAACAACCGGACTTTACACTTTCAGGCAAGCCAACCACTGAGACCGTATTGAGCTCAGCTTAAGTGAAGGCAACGACGACATCGACAACGACGACGACTATGGTGACTTTTGGTGCGCAATGTGTTGCACATGGAAAGCTATTGGACACCTCTCAAGGAAACGCTTCAAAAATCACTCAACCGGAAAAGGCCGACTCCGGACATTTTTGCATAATGAATTTTATCGGCACAAGTTCAATAATCGATTGGTGTTTGACGCCAAGAGGGGCCAGCCACAAGAGGCACACACAAATGTCACACCAAAAGCAGAAGAAAAAGTGAATTGAAAGAAATTGTTTCGGGCAACTTTCCATTTCTCGCCGCACGCATACCAATATGCGCTGAAGAACTGTCAAGAATGACAGATGGTAATATGTTCGTCTGTGCACGCTCGCTAATAGCAACGATAATCGTAATGCGAATAAGATATAATGACGATGACGATGGTGGTGTCAATTTTTGCGTATGCAGCACTTTCGGGGCTTAAAGATACTTATCTTGGCAACGACTAGTGCTATTGACCGGATAAATGGCAGCAGCCTAGAGGTGAGGCTTTTGTCTTCTGAACAACGCTCTTTGTGGCGGGTTATTAGTTAGAAGAATGAAGCCCCGTTACGATTTGACACCAGTGAGTAATTTTTTGTATCTTTTTGATACGTTTGCAGCTCGTGATGTGTATGCTTTGTTGTTTTGTTTTGTTTTTTTTTTTAGAGAGAAATTTCCCAAAAAAAAACTTTCACTGTCGAAATTTTTATATTTTTTGTTAGCCTGTCTTGGAGGTTTTTGAACTTTAAAGCGCAAAAGATTAATCACGAATGGAAGATGATTTTAATGATGAATATTTTATTTTTTGAGTGAACTGTTTGCGTGGTTCGGCGGGCATTTTTTTTTTTTGTTTTTGTGTTTATTTTCTAGGTCGGGTGAAAGGAATCTCTTTTCGGGAGAAATGTAGTAATTTGTGATGTTTTTTTTCTTGTTTCTGAACTTTTGCTTCTCTGGAGTATTCTTCGAAGACATCTCTTCTATGGAATTGATTGTGTGAATTAAAGATGATCTATCATGAGGGTTGCCGATAAATAACGAAAGAGTTGGCGAAATTGTGAAGTGTTGGACAAATAAGATAAATAATTGAGCTGGGAAGTATACATACCTACATACATACGGTTTGTGGTCTTTTGGATAAACAATTAACTTGAAGCTGAAGGGTTAACGATTCGGTACCCCTATGATGGCATAAGAAATTATGGTGGAGGAAAAAAGTTATAATTGATGGCTGAGTAATCTTCTCAAAGTGTTATATGATCGGCTGGTCAAACAGAGAAACCGTATATCATGAACATAATTGCAAATTTACTTAATCAGTTGAGTTTTGGTAACTTGAGTTGGGTTACGCAAGGGTCTATTCTAATTGTATGCTCAAAATAATCTTCATACTTCCATCAAAAACAAAACATTTGTAGTTATCCCTTTTTTCAAGTATTTCCATGATAATATACTTATACATATGTATAACTAAAACAGGCATTCTCTTGCAGAGTTGGCTTAAGGTTGCTATGAATAAGTATCTACATTTTCTAATTGCCTGAACTGAAGGGAATTGTACGACATGCAGGACCTAATATACTGCCTTAAGATACACTAGCCTTTAATTTAATATTCAATCGTAGTGCAATATTCTTTTACTTAGAATCATAGCATCTCTAAATATTTCTTTGACAGTTGGTGTTGTAATTTGTGATTTGTAGTACCTAACATAAATCTTTTTTGTGAATTTCGTCAGAAAAAGTCTGTGACTCATCTTTTCCGGTTCGAACTAAATTTCCATGACATAGATTATACAAATATAATCCATTTATATTTAACCTTTTAATATTTGTTAACACACATAATAACCATTCTATCATTATTGTCGTAATTTTAGCCAGAGCTGTTATGACCTAAGAAACTTCACACCTTTAACAAATCAAACTACCAGTACACGTTAAATTCCATTAAGATTTTGCTTATCTTTTGATTTAAAGTTATTAAAATGCACTGGTATATAAATACCAGTAAGTAGACCCTATTTGAATATTCAGTATCCTTAGATTTAAGAACTATGTATATGCCTGCTATGAACCTATTAACAGGAGTCACCACACAAACTGTCGGCTACCATTTATTTTAGCATTTCCCTGTTCTTTTATTTTATTACCTATGTATGTATGTGCCCCTGACCATGAGGAAATAAAAATAATAAACACAATATATCATTAATAAGATAAGCAAAAAAAAATGTATTTAAAGTTTTATTTTATATCGACTGACTTGCGTATCACACATGAGAATCTCTTCAAAAGATCAAGTTCAAAGATAAATTCCAAATACCAGGGACCTTGAAGAACAGATAGGTGGCCAAGCAAAAGCAAGTTGCATAGAGCTTCCGTAAATTTTTGTTAAGTTATTCATATGTATATCGAATATGCAAACCGTGCTTGGAATAAAATTTCATTCCTGGAAGGTTGTCATCTATTGCAACATCGGTTCGTCGTGTCGGTCAGATTTTTGGAACCGGTGTTAAAAATTAACCCTCTGCAAAATCGTTGTGAGCGATAGCAGATCACTCACATAAAACATGTTTAGATTTTCGAAACTTAGTCGACCCAGTATCTATCTTATTGAGATGATAGTTGGGTGGCAATGGCCTTTGAAGAAGTCGGTTAAGGGATTCATGTTGAACTAGCAGATGGTATCTTTAATTGTCTGGAAAATCTATGAACCTCTATATTATAACTCGTGGAAATCTCAGAAGAAGATTCCAGGAGGGCGGTAGATAAATAGATTACGTGGGTGTACAAGACCATCTAAGAAAATGAGAATCTGTTGAAGGAAACTATACATGAAAACTCACTTCCAAAACTTTTCTTCTCTCTTCTCGTGAATTTTTGGAAATTGATCCCTTCAAAATACCGAGGCCGGAGGTTAGATTCATTTTTTCAGTCTCCATTTCCTTTTATGCGTCAAGGTAACTTAGGACTATTCATTCCTTCCATTGAACCAGGTCTCATAATTTCCTCCTCATGTGGATACTGTTCTATTAAGTATTGAGGGTTCTAAAACTTGGTGTCCACCTTCATTTATGTATGCACTTGTTTGGTTTGTCTTGCCTCGTCTGTGTTATAGGTGCCCAAACCATTTTCGTTACTATTCCTGTATGACTTCTTTGATCGGTTTTCTTGTTCGCTTCTTCTCTAGACTCAAAGTCCCATGTTATTGTATAATGCTCCACCTTTTCTCCTGATACCCAGCTATGAATAGAAAACATGGGAAGCTGAATTCCCACCTAATCCAGGACACTGATGTTCCCGATCATTAGTAAATACAAGTACGACGACAGTCCTTGTTTCCCGTGATGCACGGATTACATGAAAAACACTGAACGTGTGATTTTGCAGTACCCAAAAGTCATGTCCCCTATTTCTAAGCGGTCAACTTCAAATTAGAACAGCTTCCTAGTAATGGTATTGAACTCGTTACAAGCTCTTCCGGTGGTGTCACAGTTCCTACTTCGGAATATCTGCGAAATCGATTTTTTCCCCGTCAGGTATCTGTACAAAGTATGGAATAGTGGTGTAGCGATAATACATAAACTTTCAGCATAATGGTGAAGGTATGTAAAAACCTTAATCTTAAATCACAAACTAAGAGCCTAATGCCAACATTTTTCTTGCTCCATGCCGACATCTGCGTTTTACACTACTACACCACAGAATCTATCTTATCTTCTCTCTTCATTTCCGGGTTACGCCTTAAGGGATTGTATACTCTAAAGGGTCAACCATAATAGACTTCGATGAGCTTACGCCAGCTTAAGGAAATGTCTTATTACATTGAAATAGTACTGCATGCCCATAATGGGATTATGCTCGGTTTCGTTAAGTTTTCGTTAACTTGAGTAGGCTTACAGAAAGTCCCAATCAAATGGGATATTCAGTACGGAAATTTGGCAGCTGACACAAAAAAAAAGCGATGGCAGTACAATTTAGTTCGGAATATAATTTTTTAAATATGCTGATTCCAATGGTGCAACAAAACAAATGTTTTAATCTTTTTAATTTATTTTCCATTTCAAGTTTATACTCTAGGAAACCAAACAATTTGACGGATTGTGAAGTTTGCTTAAGTTCATTATGGGTAACTAGAGCGATTGGCAGAACTTGAGTGGGATTTTCGTTCAGTTTTGACATAAGGTTAATCCCATTATGGTCTGTATGGGGTCTTAAGTCAAAAATCAACAGCTCCGCTGTTTTGACAATATAAAGATAGTTAAAAAAATTAAGTTCACGACTACGACCTACTTGCATCTTATGTTTTTGGGACTTATGTCCCACTCTATCGGGACAGAGAAGCTTTCGGATGTCTGTCAGAGGCTCGCGAGAGGTGGCGCCGTAAAAGAAAGAAAAGTCCGGCCCCCACACTGTAGTGTTAACTTTGATTAAGATCTCAAGTTCGAAATTTTTCACGAAACCAATACTTGCCCTTTATTATAGGTGCAAGTAAAAATACAACCCACTTGTGCACTTTATTTTTAATTATTCTTGAATATGGTAAAAATGCTGATTAGACCGCATTCTATGTGGTTATTACTACAATATTACTGCAGCTTAATACACAAAATGTACTTCGATCACAGAACAATTGTAATTTAAAAAACTGACATGAAAACCCTGCAAATCCCTGGTTAAAATCTCTGACCTAATACAGTCCTTATATATAACAAGGTAATATGTATATTCAAGTAATTATTTTTGTTTCCTTCTACGCATCTATCAAAATATCGAAAAAGTCGACAATTGTGACCCCGCCGTCACAATATTTCAAATAAATTGGTTGTGATTTTGATTAATTGTCGGTATTTTTAATTAATTTTAATTAAAAATTAATTGTTATAGAAAGGAGTCATAATCGTCCGCCATTTTGCACAATCTTGTAATAAGTGTAAAGTGGTATGAACTCACACAGTGTGGAGTTCACTTTCTGTCACAGGACAAGCTTCCAGTGCTTAAAATCCCAAAATTTAACTGGAGAAATAAATCAAATTTCGAATTTCGGGATTCCAAAGTGTGAATTTTCAATGTGACACCAATGCCTCCAATCTTTTTGATAATATCACAAAATTATGTAGAACTGACATTGTATTAACGTCAAACTTTAAAACTGGGATCTATGGGGTTACAGTTTGATGCAAATTTAAAAATAGCCATATACTTTATTTTTTAAAATCTTAGATAACAACGGGGCATTAAGTGCATGCAAAAGTATTTTAGAAAATTTAAAAGATAACATCCGATCAGTGCGAACATAAAGGTTCAATTTCGCCTAGACCTTACCGCTATATTCCAAGAACTTAGAATGTTCGCAGAACTTTGTGAAAATACATGCGAGGTATTGTATAGAACTGATAACACAAATACATACATACAAATATACATATTACATACTAGGCATAATTTCTGTAGGTACATCTATACCGTCTGTGAGTTACATACATATAATATCGCATTCACTTATTTCATTGATTGAGAGCTAACTCTTATTCATATTTACTTGCTACTTAGACAAGTTGTCTAGCATTTGTCCATTATAAACAAATATGCAAATTGACAAAACATCTACAAATCAAATCAAGTGCATCACCTCGTTCATGACAAAGATGTAACAGCTTAAAAATTCACATTATACAAAAAAAAATAAAAAATTAAGACCGACAAATATTTCACAACATAAAGTACAGAATATTCTATATAAACAACAAAACAACATTACACCCGGAAGCCGGGTGTCGCGCTGCCTGACTATTAGTTGTACTTGTTGTTATTGTCTTGTCGGGGGCCCCACTTAACTTTGCCTACCGCCAACGACGATCCCGTGCTCCACCGTCGCCGCCATAACGTCACTCCACTTCTCGCCGTCATCCTTGAAATTGGCGCGCGATCTACCTCCCTGAATTCATCGCCGCACCGTACAGTGCGCTTTCAAACATAGTTTTATTAGTCTACTTAAGAATACTCCAACCCCTCCCAGAACATTGTGCATACATACATACATATGTATGTACATAGCATGAGGGTGTATGCGTATAGACTATGTCTATGCAGTACAATTGCATTTGAAAATACGACCGCACGACGAAAGAAATAGTGAACTATACAAAAAAAAAAAAGAAAACAAAATCCCATCCACAAGAGGGAAGCAAATAAATTACAGTTTATTGGGTCAGAGTGAATACTTATAAATAATAGCAGAGTGGTCGGTAGTGGTGCAACACAAAAGAAAAAAGAAGAGATTTCATTGATATGAATGCGTAGTAGTAGAATAACACAGTGGCACCTACTAATATGAAGCGGATTTGTTTTCAATCGTAGCTTTGACAAACAAATTTAGCTAGTCGCTGTTGACTTAGACCATGAGTTGTGTGATTTTTTATTATCCTGGGAACTACCCAGATCAGTATTTATGTACATACATATATGAAACTTAGCTTGATTGTGTGTCAATCTTCCAACTCCATGAAGAAGCTATTATCGAGAATTGTCTTCCTTCAGTCAACGAGGAAAGGGTAGTCACACAGCAATTAACGGATAGTTTACATTTCTTTTTCGTCGTTAAATGTGATATAAACACACAGTGTGAAATATCCTAAAACCCGCGCATTAATTACAATGTCCAGTAATGATACCAGTGCGTCTCTGCGACCTTTTATGAAGGATAGTGCTTAAGAGTCTTCGAATCACACCCGGAGGGACAACGCAGCAGAGGAAGACCTCGCCTTAGGTGGCGCACACAAGTTGAAGGGGACCTGAACAAGCTTGGAATGCGCAACTGGAGGCAGTTAGCTAAGGACCGAGCTAACTGGAGAGGCTTGTTAGTTGAGGCCCAGGTTCACCCCGAACTGTAGCGCCACCTAAGTAAGTAAGTAAGTGCTTAATCTTAACCCTTTTTACAAGATTATGTATTCTTTCATATACTACTAGATCACATATATATGTACGTGCACCTTACAGATTCTTACTGACCCTGATGTGCATAATTACTAGAAAATTCAGAGCCTACGTACTGTCTTTTTGGTCAGCATCGAATTCATGACAGGATTTCCGCATCCAAGAATTAATAAGCCAAATATACGTATACTCAGACTAATACCATTATGCATCGAAAGTATGAAAGAAGATATCCAAGGACTTATAGAATTTAAGCTTTTTGATATCTTAAGCTTCAGCAGTGATATAAGCAGAAATCTATATAGAGAGCACAAACATTACAGCCCCAATTTCAAACACCAAGTCGGTGATACCAAGAGGCTAAGCCTTAAAAAACAGCAAGCATTCCACCATCGACAAGAATAAAGAGCTTCGGTGTTTCGAAAATATTTCTGATTGATCAAGAGCCTGACCGATTGGACAAGTTATCTTCAAACCTCGTAGGTACCTGTGATTTGTGGGGTCTCAATTCTAGACTGCCAAGCCTGTCTTATTAGGCCATATGCATAAGAACAACAAGACTTGAATTTCAATTCTCAATAGTTTGCAAACATATATTATAAAGGTACAAGTACGATCTAGTTATGTACTATTTCTTCAGAATGTCTTTTATACTGACGACTTCAGCATTGCTAGTACGAATAGCTGATATGAGTGTATGAACAATAAACTAAATTCTAAAATCTCCCACAGAATATCTAAAATTTGCCCTAAAATGTGAGGACAAACCGAATGAGCTTTCCGAACAAACAAAAAAAATACAAATTTTTGGTGAGAGATGTCCATGGGACCCAAGGCCTAGCTTCTAACAACCGTTCTTGTTGCACTTGTTATATTCTTTACACGAATGGAATGAGGTATCCGAAAGGCAATTTTTGTTTTGAGAAGCTTTTTTCAAGAGAGTTCTACTCTCGGATGTTTGTCAGACGCTCGCGAAAGGTGGGTCGGGCAATAAATTTTAAGTGTTGTCTGGGGATTGAACCAGGAACCCCTCGCTCTGTAGTCCAACGCACTTGGGCCATGGCGCCCATTTTAATCTTCACTAAGCATTCCGAACAAGGGTACAAAAATTATTCATCTTAGTCCCGAACCGATAAGTGGCTTTCATCAAGAATACTGTACTTGTTTGTCTCTCATAATGAGAAATGGTAAATTTGTTGATCCTTTTAGAATCAACTGTAATTCGGTTAAAGTATCTGATAAAAGCAATGTATGCCTTCCTGATATGTCGAGTCGTGTTGGAGATTCAAACGCACTTCATTTATTTTAATCCAGTTCGCGAACTATTCCAATTACCGAATTGGGTGCTTTTATGCAGTTGTACGTACTCACCACATTGGAAGGTGATAGTTTCGTTCGCCTTTGGACTAGTTTGTTCCGTGTCCTATTTTTAAGTCTTTTTATTTCTTTGGAAAATTGTCAATTGTAATTATTTAAATTGTATTATAAGATGTTTGCTTTTATTACTATTTTTAATAAAAAAAACCATTTCTGTTGGATATGCCAGTATATAATAAAATCTCACTCAAATTCGAAAATTTAACATAAACCCACTGTTCCTATTATGGATATACGGAGCAGGTTATCATATCCGTGCAATAATTTGCGAAAGTGTAAAAGTCCTTTAACAGCTAAAACCCCAAATATGCATATGATTACCATCACATGAATAGCATTTTTATTGGTTTCCTTCTTTTTATCCACTTGTCTCCACTGTCTGACATGCAAGCTCTTCTATTTCATTCAATCAACGTAGTACGCCGTATGGGGTTGTTACCGGAGATTGCATGCAATCATTATACCAGAGCAGAGGAGGGTGGCATATTGGGACCCACAGTCGTAAGCCAGCCAAAAAAAAGGAAGAATAAACATTATTTGAACAAAAGAAGCAGCAAAAACAAAAAAGAGAATACTACAGCACACTATAGAGGAGAATGCACTACTAAATTATATGGAGCACATGCTCGCACACAAACACACCCACACAGAGAACAATTTTATGTAAACAACCCCCCATGACAGAACAGAAGACACAAGAAGGAAGCAAAACCTGACCTATGGCAACTTTTAACCTATTTATTTTGAATCCGTTCAACAACAGCGAAAAAAAAACGAAGAAAACATCAACAGTACGTGTATATGACGCTGACTACGATGATGACGATGAGGATGGTGTCACACAAGACACATAAGACCCCCTCCCAAGCAGTGCTTGTACAACACAACCAGATAGAATGAGGAGGAGTGGGGTGGATGTCATGTTTCCTTCACCCGATTGTATAGCTTTGTTTGTTTGTCCCTCTGAGTGAAAACGAGGGTATTTATATATTTATGCATTTACGTTGCGTTGAGGAGAGACCTATATTCGAAATGAACTGCTAGACTGGAGGGTGAAAGCCGCCAGCCTAAAGCGTCAGACAACTTCCTGCACGCACACAAATTTGTATGGGTTACACACAAACGACACGGTAATTACCGTAGGGAGTTTGGACTCTAGGCCCCACCACTCTTACAACTGGAGGGCAGTGTGACAAATCCATTTAAAGTTCAAGCCAAAAGGGTGAACGGATTTGCCTTGCTATAGCTAACTTAGTTGGTATTTTTTTAGAGCACCGAGGGTGATAGATGATGGAGATGTAGAAGTGTTTCGCCCGACCAGGAAGAGATTAAATGTAATGCAAGTAATAAATGGTGCATAAAAAGACGTACGCCAGCAGTTTGTGTGTGATTAAGCAAATAAGTTTGCACAGGTTGCATGGTTTGAATGACTTAAATCCTTAAACCGGTAAACAGTGATGTCCGGAATACACACATACTCAAATTTTTTATTTTGAAATTTTCCCTTTATAAAAATAGGACGGAAATACCTTCATATCTTCGAACAGTAAAAAGTCTCAAAACTCAAATATGGTTATACTCATTATTTTTATATTTTTTTTCTGTAAGTTTCATCTTTATTTGTAAACAACAACGACAGAAGTTCACAGTGGATCCGAATGCCGGCTGCAAGTGCAATGTCCTTAATTAAAAAAGGCAGCTGTACCGTCAGAATTTTTCAAAAATTGATTTAAATTTTATTCTTAAATTGCTATATAAATAGTTTAACACGTATTATGTTTGAGGAAGATTTTGAAAATTGTTTTTCCTTCACAATAATTTATTGGTATTAATTTAATGTTCATGAGTTTCGCCTGGATAGTACTCGTTGACCAATTATTTCTTTTTCAATCGACCACAAGTTCAGCCCTAAAGACTACGAGACTCGTATTTGTGATTCTAACAGATTGAAGGACATGTCACGGTAGATCACAATCTCCCACACACCTCAGACCCAGTGTTCACTATAACAGATCTTAATAAAGCATCATAGACCAGATTGAGAGACATGGATATACCGAAACCAACTATACAATGTTTCAATATCTATCTTGATAGATAGTTAAAAACAAACAGAAAAATTAGAGCCTGTGTTCCTACTGAGCCATTTTAGTGGTTTCCCAACTGTTACAAGTTGCAGTTTATTTCTTAAATAGATAGAGAGACAGTTTGTCATTCTCTGTTGGAAATCAGGCTATTGGATACCCCCGTAGATTGTACGGCCGGAATTTATGGAAAGTCAGCGCACCGTTGTAATTTATAAAGTACATGACACATGCAATGGATAAGGTAAATTATAGATGAAGATGAAGTGCATATCAATGCACACCTGCAATTGCTACGCTTCTTTGGTCAATTCTAGATCTCAGCAGGATAAAGGCTCAGCTAACCAGAAACTGGTTCGTCAGTACCGCATCCGTAATATCCACATCTACACATGTAAGGCGGCCGCTCTAGCATCTATGTATGTGCCCTCTTTTTGATATTCCCTGTACTGCCCTTACCATACAGTTTTAGGGAGTTCGTCGTGTGATATTTTCTGTTGAATATGTCAGTACAAGAGCAGGGAACAATTCTACTCTTATGAGTGGTCTCTGTTCACTTGGTTTTACGCCTGGGATAACGCCTGAAGTCACAACGACTTTTCGAAGTTGACTGTGTACCCGAAGTTTACTCTATTTAGATATAGGACCGATCTATGAGCAGAGGGATGTGCATCATTGTAATATATATTGCACTGTGTATATAACCAGAAAAAGTTGACTCATTCTTCATCATCTCTGGGATTTATTATGCAATTATATTTTCCAATCGATGTGTCTGTTTGACAAATGTTAATACAAAATCCCTTTACTAATTTACTTAGCTTTTTATTCGCTTTGAGTCCTTATCCTTTTCACTTTTCCGCAGGTTCTTTTACATAAAGCACTCTTTGCATTCTTCATTGAGCTTGTAGTCAAGAATAACCGACACTCAATTGAAACATTTATTCATTAAGTTTCGTTAGCTGGATGTCTTTGTTCCACAGAACTTATTCAGTTTTGTGAGGACTATCACCGAAACCATTCTAGTTTGCCCATTTTTCAGAGCAGATTCTATAAGTACATATGTACGTTGATGGTTTGCAAAAATGTACTTGATTACAAAGCCTGGGATTACGAATAACCTTACACCTATATAAGAGTATGCACTCTTCTTGCAGCACGTATGTAATATGCTGGAAAGGAAGAGAAAATAGGATTGAGATTTGAAACTCAGTTATATTAGAATTCAATACTCCGTGGATGGTCTCTGAACTGGAAAATCAGTATCAAATTTTTGCATTCGTTTTAGATTTCAATATTTAATTCGAGTGTGTATGTGATCACTCTAGATTTAGAAGAGGCGTGACTTTAATTGATATCAGGAATTGAGTGATTATGTTTGAGGCTTGACTCAGCAACTTTCCATTCAATTACCGAACTCATTCCCACTACACCATTGTCCCCCTTTAAAAACTGATCCTTTATTTGCATTAGCATTTATGAAATAAAGACGTATCTAAAGCCACTTCATTGATTCAATTGTCAATTAATAGTTAGGATGCCTTCTATTCATGTGAAAACTATATCTTATACAAAATTAGCCAAGGCAATATCTACAAGAAAACATTTTTTTTTTTGTTTAATCCTATTAAGCATGCAACCAAATGTAAGATTTAAATAATTTTTTTTTATTGTAAAATATCTACGGAAAATGAAAAGAAAAAAACCCTTAAACTCGATGCATGTTGATGCACACACAATTATTACTCAATATTCATAGAAGGCAATCGAATGGATCTTAGGGTCGCCTGCACAGTCAGTGCATGATTTTTTCAAAAGAGAAAGGACGCTTTCTTTTGTTTGAAGTTGAATTTAAAATTCATGTCTCGAATATTTATGGTGGTGTATACGTATGTATATGTATTTTTATCATGTCTATTTGTATCTTTCGGTTTAGTTATACCAATACAGAACGAATTTTATAAACCTTGCATCTAACAACTAATTAGGATCAAAATCTGCATTACAATATGATCTTGATTTACAAATGGCATTCAATTTATCTTCAGAGGAGAAATGAAAGAAGAAATCATTCTATCGCATGTTCATTAAAAGTTGAAAAAAATTTCCAGTAGATATGGTCCAAATTTAATCCGTACTTGGATATAATCTTACTTAGTCTGCCAGATTTTTCATTATTCAAAGATTGGCTTCTAGGTTTGTGGCATGACCATGTATGTATTTCTGGTAAATTTCTAGACAGTCCTCGCACTAGAACTTGTGCCTATATTAGAGATTGAAAACTGTCCTTATCGTTTTCCTAGAATAATAAACTGACGAGGCAGTATCCGTGGCCTACTCAAAGGTCTTAGTTTAAGAGTACAGTTTTACACGACTAGCAGTTAAGTAACTACAAAGATATAGTAATACTCACAGAGAGCATATTATACCAATCTATTCAATTACGTCTTCACCTCTAAATTCTAGTTTACATCGAAAAGACTTTGAGAGACCGTACTATAGATGCAAGCCTTCAGGCTGCCTTTTTTAAAGGTATAAATCGGACGAGCCTCAAGTAATGAGTAACCTTCATTTCTACGTCCAAATAGGTTTCAGGTTTAATTTATTTTTTGTACCTAAGAATACTGCACTACAGAGCAGTGATCTTAAGAGAATATACTTTCCACATGTATTCGGTAGTAAATGCAGTTGATTGGCTCTGCATTTACAGAAATAATTCAACTAAATAGGAGCAAAACGTGATTCATACCGACCTTTTAATCTAAATTGACAAAAGTGCGGACTAGTCATTCCTTGTGAAATACAAAACTAGGCACGTTCACTATAAAGCCAAAATGTAGTCAGCAGTATTTGTATGTTACCAAAGTTCAATTGTCCCATATCGAATCATGTACATACAATCTAGAGGTTTCTTCATTACATACATAGCATTACCAGCAAAAACAAATCAAAATTAACCAATACCTCCTGACACACATAATAAAAATGAAACAAACGAATTTGCTGACTGAAAACTTTCCACCTCCAGTGTCGTACTTCTTTGTCTACATTCGTGTTGACAAATGAGCCCGACTACCCCAAAAAAAAAATAAACACGAGAAAATTTCACCGACCCCTTCGTGTAAAGTTAAGGTAGGGTAGTTTCGTAAATTTCATCCACCAAAAACAGCCGCCAAAAGGGTGATGGTGGTGAGTCAAAGCTTCAAGAAGCTTTTTTTCCGTCTGGCAAGACAAGGTGGTTTCCATTAGGGGCACTCGTAGTATTCTATTGAACGTATTCGCCGCTAAATTGGCACTGACTGTGATGTGAGCCGATGACAGAGCAGAAACGTCGACAAATGTCTACATTCTACATTCTATTATTAAAGTCTCACTATTTTGTTTGTATTAATCGGAAAAATGTTAGTGTAGGTCAGAGCAGTGCAAAAATAAAGCTCATCGTTGTACGTATTAAAATTGCATGCGGTAGCATAAATCGACTGTGGGGCACGTTTTGTATGGTCGGGGATTTAGTGGCAGAAAATTATAATTTAAATGTTCTTGGCATAGTGAGTGGTATTCTAGACGAGGGAGACGATTATAGAGGTGTTAGAAAAAAAAACAAAAGAACGGGGGCGTGCTGATGGTTAGGTAAAGTGCATAGCAGGCATGATTGACGGTTTTGGCATAGATTTCTCTGTGTACGATGTTTTCGTGTATATTTGCTCGTTTTAATGATTTTCCAAGGGGGTTAACGAAGTGTACTTGGATGTGGCTTATGTGAGACTAAGTGATGGAGAGCAGTTAAATGGAATTGTTTATAAACATTCGATGGGAAAATGCAGTGAAATGAATGAATTTTAGAGAATAGAAGGCCATATGATGGTTAAGAGAGTTCATTGTGATATAGAGTGGTGTTATCTACATATGTATGAACATATATTGTCTTTGGAGCTTCTGAAATACGACATTCCTCTCGGGTATAAAGCCTGAATAATAGCATCGAATAGCAATAACTAAATACCTATTGGCTGTCGAAAAGAATGGAATTTAATAGAAAAAGAAACCAAAATGCCTGAAATATAAAATAGGGCAAAGATAAGGGCACGGCTATAGAGAATGTACAGAAGAACTCATCAAAGTACCGATAAAAGTCGTGTTGTACTCGTAAGTTCCAGTTCAGAAGTCTTCTTCAGTTTTTTCACCTGCTAGATACATCACTATCATAGTCCACGTTTATAGCAATAAATGAAGTCTAACTAACTGTGTACACGTTTCAATGAAGTTTGGGGAAATAAATTCGGTTAGGAAAAAACGAATCATGTTAGCAGGGAATTTGTTTGTATTTGTGTGACAGATTAAATTGCATCATTAGACACGATCTATTAAGCGATATAAAATACCCTTCATGTGTAATAGCGAGTGCATATAGTATCTAAAGTTTGTACATATATGTATATGTATGTATATAAGAATATGTATGTATGCACATTTTAAAATAAACAATGTAGGATGCAGTAGGGGTAGTAGAAGGTGACCTAGTTCTAAATGTTAAAATGGATCATGGTGGCTATCTAAGTCAGGTATAACTTTGATTTTAATAACTGCCTCAGACCTAATCTAATTTCATCATCAAAATCGGATGAATAGAAATCGGGTCCTGCTTTCACATTTCATCCACAGTGTACATCCAAGGTGAGCAGTGATTGGTGTTGAACCAGTTTATTTATTTGGATGAAAGCAATAAAAGTTTCACGATAGAAAATTTAATATTCTAGTTTTTTAATGGTTCCACCGCTCATAGAGTATAGTCGTCCTAAAAAGACTTTAAAAAACGAATTTCAAAACAAAAAATGAAAATAATACGCTTAACTCTTTCGTTCAATAGTTTTGTTTCATCTTATGTAGAAATAAAGCAAATATTTCTGAAACTTAAAACTAAGTCGTATAAATAAAGGATGGGCCATCTGTTGGTTTCTTTTTGAATCATATATTATTTTGATACTGACAGCTCTCATGCGCTCAATTTTTACGCTTGAATAACGTTGAGAAATATTGCAAAGTTACTTCTAAAGTTTATGCTGGGTTGCCGATACAATCCGAAATTTTGAAAATTTCGGTCGAAATAATGCACATTTTATAGCTGGTGTACGCAAGTTTATGATAAACGTTCATGAGACGGGTTAGTGATTGATAACCGAACATATTCCCGTGTTCATCCTATGCGTTCAACGGAGAATATTGCAGCTATTGCCGAAAGTGTGCGCCATTTTTGAAGTGGCGGCAATATTGGCCCATTTTTCTTCCAAGACGACAATGGAAGTAACGTTAAAATCGAGGCATGATAACCGACTTTTTAGGCCAGAAATTGATAATTTTTTCTACACCCTATCCTAAGGGTATATTATAAGTTTGACACATACTTTGTAACACAGAGAAATAATCGAGAGGGACCCTATAAAGTATTTTATGTATGTATATGCATATTCGTGATCAGTACCAATAGCGAAATGAATTCAGCCATGACCGTTCGTTCGTCCGTATCTCAACGCTTTTGATTTTGAGCTAGGATTTACCACCTTTTCGGTCATATCCGAAAGAGATCGTTCCATCTGAAGGCTCTTATCTTATCTTCGACTCGGAGACTATAAACGTCGCTAAAAAAAAAAAGCTAGATTTTATTGACTTAGTTCTTAAGTAGCTTTGCAGTAGAGAACGGTTGATGCTTTAGACTGACATACATTCATATTTGTAACATTCATAATTTTCTAATTGTAATTTTTCAATTCAAAAAAAAAAATCGGAGATTAGCCGGTCATTAGTTAAAATTTTGTGTCTCCAACACATCACTCTTTTTATTGACTAATTATTATTTGCATATTTTGCCACCAGCGAAACGCAACAGAAGATTCTTTTAAAAATGTTACAACCAACCCCGCTAAAATTTGTGAAACCTGTACGTAGTTGATAGCACATAAGCTCAGTAAGTAAGTTTTTGGGTTACAACACGTTTCTTAAAATTGACAAATGTTTGCCTCACGTGAATTCATTTCAAAAGAGCAGCAATAAAGGTTTTACAATTTCTAGAAAAGCTTTGTTAAACATTAAGGTCTGACCACAGAAATCTCTTAAAAATCCCGATCTTTAAAATAAAAAAAAAAAATAATCGCACTCTACTTGATTTCGAGATTGACATCGAAATGACATACTACCCTTTTGTAGTGGATATAATGAAGAAGTACTATTCGCTTATCATCAGTTTGACATAGAAATTAATTTACGAACACAAAGCGGATATGAGTAATAATGCGCGGGGTAGTTGTGCATTTTATTTCTTCCACTATCAAATAAAAGCATTATACCTACTTATGTAGGAATTCCTTACACCTATGGTGTACTGCTTTATCGGTGACTGTGTATCGCCATAAAAGTGAAAGAGTTTTGTTTTCACACACCTCAATGAAATAGAAACAATTCGTTGGCGTCAAAGGAAAAAATACATAGTATTTTTTTTTTGTTTAAATTGCCAGTTGATGCATTCCAAAAACGAGAGAAATCTTGACAAGGACAGATGTCGTGCTAGATTGTCATTATTTCAACTAACATACATAACTTTATCTGCACTACTAGATACTACATATAGTGACACATAACTTGTTCCATTTGTTCGAAGCCTATCAATCTTCTCATACACAATTATTACGCTCACTTTCGACCCAAGTTAACTAGCAATATGTTGCAATCATTTAAAGTTCCTTTTAACTAATTTCTCTATATGGTTATTCACCTACGCACAGTTAAATTGTTACAACAATACCAGACAGTAGCAAATTAGCACATAACAATAACGTCACATACTCGTACCTAGGGGAGTACCCACCTCCTCTATTCTATTGTTATCTTGTCAACTGTCCGCTTATGTATCTGTCAGCTGTATCTATATACACACAGCACGACTCTACAGTAAAGAACAGACGCACAATTCAAAAATATTTATATCGTACGTCTGCCAACATGCGGGGGTACATACGTATATAACACCACACCATATGCGTGTGTAGATACTTTTATTTTTTTCTATTTCAAATTTGACCTATTTTCATTATCAAGCGCAAGATTATTCTAAACAATGATAGGCGATATATATTCACTTAGTTTTATTACTTCAAATTGTCTGTGTACCTCTGAGGCTATACATAGTGTGTATGACTCTGCGTGCGTGGAACATGATGATGATTGGGTTAATTTTGTTTTTCGAAAACTTTAAAGTTTTGTTTTGGGTTGAAAAATCGAACTTGATCGTAAAATTGAAAAAGTTCTAGAAGAGTGAGTTGGAAATGCAGTAGATGGCTGTTAAGCGAGACAATGAACTATGTTATGTGGAAGTGGAACAGAAGTTTTGTTATCAGCATGTGATGCAATGGTTAGAAAGGAGATACAATGTATTGCTTGCAATTGGGTATTGGAGAATGCAATTCTATTATTTATTTTTTTTTTATTGGTGGAAAGTTTTACGAGATACTGTGGTTAAATATCAGAAGATAATTGAAATTTCGACAAGATAAGGAAATTAATTGACCTAAATTCGGTACAAACTTTGTGAGCTTAAAAATGTATTTTAGTAAAAGTGGACTTTGATTGGTGTATGATATGATATTTTGTTATTAAATGTAAAAAAGCACCGACGACTGATTTTGGAATAACTTTAAGTACTAGATTACTGATCAGTGCATTCAGTACACAATTTGTTTGAGAGAATTACATTATAATGACTCAGTTAACAAAAATTGTTTTAAAGGAACTTCAACAATTTCATAGAACCTACAAATTTATTCTAATCGAATCTGTCTATAAATTTTAACTCGAAGTGAAAGTTTAAGCTACATGTTATATTTTTGTCTGCAAATTAAAAGATACAACATACCGAACTTACGACATTTAGAAAAAATTCCACGTTTATAAACTTGTAAATTGACTTGATAAATGTCTTTCCAATACTTGCCCTATGATATATACTATATACACATATGTTTGTGAAATAAATAAATATCTGAAGCCGGATCGAATAGCTACTATCTTATTAACTCAGTGAGATGCGATAGATATAACTTTAAGGTAACCAGTCTACGTATTAGACAAAAACCAAAAAAAAACTGTTCTATCAAAATTTTTGCACGAATAAAACAAGTTAGGTACTTTTTAAATGTTTTTAATCGAAGATTAGGTTCTTAGATCCTTCCAATATTGATCCTAACTATGAATTATTATAAGGCTTAAATAAATAATCACTGAAAGCATAGCCTTTGTTTACTGTATTCAGTAAAACCAATTAGACATATTCCCAAATCCACGACCTTAGTAGACGAGAAGTTGTTTCAATTGTCGAAGAAGCACTCACCTAAAATGTTTCTTCTGAAGATGTGCACAGAATATGAGTGGTCATATGTTCCTTCTAGTCTCAACAGCTTCCACAGAAATCGTTGAAGGTTACAGTCAGTTTACTGCCACTTTGGCGCTTGAAGGTACAAACCTTCTATGTATAGAACAACAACGTTACCTAGTATTGAAGATACTGAAAGCCAGATCAGGACTTCTTGGAGTGCCGTGACTTGTTAAGATATATTGCAGTAATATGACGATCAGGGGTGTTAAAGTTTATTTTATCTTTGTTTGGCTATGTATGAAGTGCCTTGCTTCAAAGCCAATATGTCATAAGGAATACTGGAGCAAAAACAGAAAGAAATACAGAGCAAAAAGGACTCTGAGGATGATTTATCAGTTGAGTACAATTCTAAAAGAGTTTTATAGAAGTTTTAAAATAGTTTTCGATTTTCATTTTGCTGACACAGTATTGGTACTTCTAGATATGGAAATCTACGATGTATATATTTTACTGGTTGTATCACTGACGACTTAAACTAGTAAGACACTTCATTCAGCATGATCAAATCGAAGTTATATAGCTCCAGAGATAGTTGAAATAAATGGTTCTATAACTAGCATAGTAAAACTTGATCTCGATAGTACCATTATCTGACCCTGAGAAGCTCTGTGACTAACCAAGAACCTATTCAAAATCCTTAAAAAGTAAATTTTTTCCTGACACTGAAAGGTTACAACTTAAAGGTTGAATAAATCTATGTTATTTCCAAGCTAGGTTTGATACAATTTTCAATACGTAAATATCTTTATTTCATCATGTTTTTGTTTTAAATAATTAAATTTTGTATCTTTTTGAGTAAGTGACTCACAATTGTTGGTAAGAGTGGATTTTAATAAAACTCTATCACTATCAAACCGAAATATTGTTCATTTCGTTGGTTTAATTCTTTCTGATCAAAACGGATACATTTTAGAGTTTTGTCAAAAAAATCCCAGGGACTTTCAAGTAGTTGACATCTCTTGAACGATGTCTTCCTAACTTTTCTCGATTAGTAAAATCACAGCGTTATCATGATGTGAAATATTTTTAATCTGGGGACTATGGTTCATATTACATTTTGAATTTTTCTGTTCAGTTTTTTCCTTTTCTCTTTCATGATTCTAAGTGTGATTCTATAGGGTTTCATAGTTATAGGTTAGGGTTCAATAGTCCCTCATCTTGTTTTGAGAAAGTACCATTGATGTTTATATTTAGACCCCAAATAAATATGCATATATAAAATGCATTTCTGTTCGATGGCAGCATCCTCAAAACAAACCTCATAACTGAGTTCATTTTATTATCTTTTGGCTTAAGCAGCACCAGTGGTGAGTTCCAGAATGATTTCCTTATTTATTCCTTATTTATTATTCACTATTATTCCGAAAAAAAACTCAAGCTTGGAAAAAAGATTTTTAATATTTTTTTTTTCGGGGGCGAATACTTGCTTTTTTTGCAATTTTTATAGATGAAATCAAAATTGTGTTGAATTTAGAGTTAAGGTTTTTGTGATAGAATTACAGAGATATGGTATAATGTCTTAAGTGCGTCTATTAGCCATTTTTTTTTCAAATAGATGGACAAACACGAGTAAAAATCGTTTTTTAAGTATTTTGAAAATATTAAGCAAATTGGCCACTCAGAATCCCGGCAGTGTGATAGGTACAACTAGCTACATATTCAAGTCGTCCTCAAGGTATTGTTTCTACTTTTTTCAAGAATTTCTGTAATATTCAAAACCTAAGAGACAATGTGATTTAAAGCATCAGTTGTGTCCAAAACCCTAAGAACTGGGCAGAGCAGAAGACATTTCATGGGAAGGAGCATTCTATTTAATATAACATATTTTTGCTTGAACGAGCCAAGTAGTGGAGGAGAGAAGGCTTTTATAAAGCAGAATTCAAGGATAAGAAATTGATTTCTAATGAAAAAAAAAAACAAAAGTGTTAAGTATTTGAAATTGTAATGTTTTGCAAAAATGCCGGTCGTAGGTATAAATATTTCAATTTCGAAGCAGAATCAAGGCCTTCCTACTTATTATGTACATACATATGTATGATACATCTATCGACGTATATACTAGTAACATTTTTGGATTTAATGGTAATTTGAAACGTAAAAAGTTTGTTTAGTATTCTCTAAAATTTATGAAGCATTTTTCTACTTTACAAGTTTTGAAAACATTGCAGTCCTATCCTTTCTTGTTAAGAAATTGATAAAATCTAGTTGGAGTTTTCTTCATTTCTATAAAGTTTTCGACGGTATTGGGCATAGGATAGTTTAGAGGAGCTCAGCATTACAACTTCCAATGGTTCTACTAAATGTATATTGGGTTTTACAAATCGTTTGACTATTTGTATACCTATAAATACGAGAAATATGATTTGTATATTTATAGAAGTACCTATATAGTGCTTTATTATTTAAATTAAGTGAAAAGTTTACAATTATTAAGCACTGATCTATAACTAGCGAACTCCGCTATAAGTTACTGTTGGATTCTTATAAGCCATGTAGGCTTGTTGATCAGAACTGCCACTATTTACGACCCTATAGACCTAGCGAACAATTGCTAATAGGTATTAAGCCTAGTTTTGTATTAACGCATGGCATCAAAGTGTTCTTAATCAACCAGTAGCAGTTCATCTTGATTCACTGATTACTGGAATAAACTACTGAGGAGTAGTTGGTTTGTTGTTACATAGTAGATGTTTATTAATAGTAAGTTGTTTGTTGTTTGATAGATTTGGAAAAGCTAAGTAGTACTTTTCTGAAGATTTTACGTTACATATTTTATATAATTAGGATAATCAGGATAAGTATCCTTCATTCACTCATTTATATATTTTATTGTAATAAAGAATATTTAAGTTTATCAAAAATAATAAACTAAAGGGCGGCGCATACAGTAACAAGATTTCAAACACCATATATCGTAAGGACATGATAGTTTAAGACTACCTTCAGTCCAATATTAGTGGTAAACTTGTGGACTCTACAGCGTAATGAATTCAATGAAATGATATGAATAGTAATTTGTGCTGAAAAATTTAGTAAAATAAAAAAAATAAATTACCTATGGAAGTCATGTTTTTTTTTTTTTTTATTCAAAATTTTGTTCAATTTGTGATAAAAATTTCGAAATTTTGTTGCCAATTTTTGTATAATTTTTGGTGCTGAATTTTGGATTCTTTTTCAATTTGTTTCAAATTTCGCTAAGTCCGAATTGCTATGCCAATTATTTAAAAAAATAAAAACAAAAAATTCATTGCACTAAGTTTTTTTTTCCAATTATTGCCAATTCACTAATTTTGTTATTCTTCCTTAATTTTAAAATGTAAAACGAGCAACAAAAAAAAAGAAGAATTGAAATAAATAAATTTATACTAACGGCATATGGGCATACGCGATTTTTTCCTATAATAACAATTAAAATTATTATAGTGTATATTATTATTATTATTGCATTTTGTACATTTGTTAATTAGATTTGTCTCACTACTATTGCATTTCTTCAGTAATGTTTTATTTAATGGACTTTTTATGATTGATGTTGCTGTTGTTGGTTCACTTTGATAAATATTTGAATTTCGTTCGTTCGATGCCGATGATGAACATGTATCGGAATTGTTGCAATTGAAAGTGAAATTTATACTGTTTGTGCCATTTCTTGTTGGTGAATGGTTATTTTTTTCAATTGTTGTTGATTTTTGTTGCTGTTGTTGTTGTTGTTTATATTCATCATCATCATCATTAGTAGGAGTAGTTGAATTATTACAGGCAGTAATTGAAATCGTATTTAATCCTACGGTTTCCGATGGATTCTTTTGTATGTCGGCCAATTGATTGGCTGACATTTGAGAGAATTTTTATTTTTTCGGTTTTTGTTTTTTATTTATAATATGACAAATGGTGATGACAATAAATCGTTGTACACTCCCGAAATATATTTTCTTACTCGAGTATAAGAAAAAAACAAATGAATATCTCACAAAAAATGCAGTCAGTCTTTTCATTTATGTAGAATTAATGCACACAAGAATTAACGCGTAAAAATCAGAAATGCGATAATGTTTATTTGAACACATTTTTATTATGTACTTTTTTGTTTTTTTATTTTTTTTTATTTTAAGTCACTCTTCATTAAGTCTTTTCGTTTAGGACGGAATATTTTAAATTAGATCAGTCGTAGACACTCTGTTTATTAAATATTAATGCACTTTCAGTAAAATATCCTTTCGTTTATCCGAATGACAGTCGATACACTACAGCTCGTTCCATCTGCTGCACAAATTAAATATCCATTGGCGCAGTTTAACAATCATTTTTCATTTAATTACAACGCAGTTAAATTGACTAACTAAAAATAAAGCAAAATTCACACACAAATTTGGCAGCACTTAACGACTATTAAGAATTTAGAATTCGAAAACGATGACAGGAAGTAGTAACCCTGTTCTGTTTGCTTTTAATTCGAACAACATTATTCTTTATATGTCAGAGGCAAACAGGAAATCCACTTTACTGACACGACAGAGCCACAGTTGGAAATTTGAATTGATTAAAATCGAAATGCACTCGTTCACTATTTTCTTGTCGAAATTAAATCTCAAAAAAATTAACCGCAATTTACACTAAATCATCACAAAAACAAAACGGTACGATAAATGTTATGCAACATTTGTGCTGCGTTTTTGGCCAACATTTTTTGAATGAAAATCTAATAACGTATTTATGGTTGTTCGGATTTCTTATTTTTGGATGAAAAATGAATTTTTAAATGAAAGGAAAACTGTTAGTTTATTCCGCGCCCAACGTGCGTACATACGAACGGAATAAAGTGAAATGAAAGGAGTACATAATGTGCACAGAAGAAAGCACACACAACAAGTCACTCACTCTCTCACTCTCTGTATGTCTTCTGTGGTATTTCTATGAACTAAACTAACTTTGCGCCGCACTATGTTTTGGCCTGGCCTGGCTGGCTGGCTAGTCCCTGTCTCTGTTGTGAGCCCCTGCTGTGCCCCATCGCGGAATCTATCAAAGTTTCATAGTTCGATTACAAACCAGCTAAGAAGCAACAAAACACACAACGGAAAAGAAAACTAAAACAAAAGTTAAAAAGCCATCCCGAAAAATTATACAATTTTCCATAGATACATTTGTATCTGTACATCCGTATGCACATTTCTTTGGCTTAGTTTCTGTGTTGCAGATACACACAACCCCAGTCCAAAACGAGAGAGAGATAGCCAAACCAACCAACCGCACCGGAGAAATGAGGAAAAGCTAGCAACATAGAAAAATAACCGCCGCGCGGCATAACATTTCCCCGCTGCTACCACTTAATAGGTAGCCAACGACAACAGTCAACTGCATAATACTTCACTTCCTATATTTTGTTGTTTCTTTTCTTTCTTTTCGAGATTTTTTATTTTTTTTATGTTCACCCATAACGAAAGCGAAACACAAATAAAAGAGAAACACCGAAAGACAAAAGCAAAATAATAAAAAAAAAAAGTTCAATCTATTGCTAGCAGTTTTGTTGCCTATATGTACAAGTTGACACAGTTATTCAATTGATAGAGCGAACGACCGCGGCGCTGTGAGTGTGTGAGTGCAAAACTACACCAATACAACGTCATATAATATCTTGACATGTAAAAGCTTTCTCGTATCTAGGGTGTATCTATGCAATTGTATCTATACACCGTCGAAGCATATGACTGTGGTGGGAGAAGGAAGAAATTAGTGATCGCTGGCAACATGCACAATGTTGGTAAGGTGTACTCGTAGGGTGGAAACTATTCGATAAAGTTGGTGACTGTGGTAGTGAATGATGACGGTGACGGTAACGGTAAGTGGAAATGGGTGGTTAGGTGGTCGAAGCACTGGGGGATGACCAGGAAAAGACCTACTTTGGAAAGTCTTTCGAATGTTATGTGTTTTAACCTGATAGCTTTACTTAAAGTAAAAAGTGCAGTGAGTGAGTTTTTATTTTGGTGGTGCTTAATTCTTTAACTTTTCAAAGAATGATATCGAATTTCAAGCGAATAGATTAATGTAGAGTTGTACGCAGGCTGATCTATTCAAGAAAACTTTGTTAAATGATTTCTACTCTTGATTTTCTATCATGAAAATCCCAATGATTGTCCCTTATGATATTTATTTTCAATACATAGATAAGACACTGCACTGACTGCAACTTTGTAAGTTTTGGTATTTCGAACTTCTATAGCTTAAACTTACATGCCATGATGTGGTACAAATAGGCTGATATGAATCTTACAGGTTTAATCTGGGGGATGTTATGATTTTATACTGTTTAAAATATATGTCTTTTTCCTCCCCATCTAATACATTTTAAAAATCAGCTTACATTGTCTTCGTCGGCAACTAATTACTTAGATTGAAAAATATAAATATAAATTTTTGGCGCGACAGGTCCATGGGACCCAATGCCTAGCTTCTCACAACCACTCGTACTGTGCGTGTTATATTCTTTACACGAATGGAAGGGGCCTTCTGTTTAATGCCGGGTCTGAACGGCAGTTTCTTGTTTTGAGAAGACAGTTTTACTCTCGGATGTTTGTCAAACGCTCGCGAGAGGTGGGGCCGTGGAAGAAATGTTAGGTGTTTGTTTGGGGATTGAATTATTTTGAAGCTAGGTGAAATTGGTCTACTGATACATGGCGTGCATTATGAGTACGTGATGTAGAACTAATTACATTTCTTTCCAGAATATCCTAGCTTTTGTTTTGAATGCTAGTCCATATCCTAGAGCATCAATTCGATCCATTTTACGACCAGATGGATTGGTGCCTTCTGTTTAATGCCGGGTCTGAACGGCAGTTTCTTGTTTTGAGAAGACAGTTTTACTCTCGGATGTTTGTCAAACGCTCGCGAGAGGTGGGGCCGTGGAAGAAATGTTAGGTGTTTGTTTGGGGATTGAATTATTTTGAAGCTAGGTGAAATTGGTCTACTGATACATGGCGTGCATTATGAGTACGTGATGTAGAACTAATTACATTTCTTTCCAGAATATCCTAGCTTTTGTTTTGAATGCTAGTCCATATCCTAGAGCATCAATTCGATCCATTTTACGACCAGATGGATTGGTGCAATAGTTGAAAATACTTAGATGTTATTTGGGTGGATGATGGTTCTCCACTCGGCCTCGAAAACGAACAGTTCTCGGCTGATGATGGTTAGACTACGACAGTAGTATATACAAATGTTTTCAAAAATAGCTCTGTCGACGATGTCATCCTATATATTACACTATGAACCACTGCTACAGTTTTAATTAGAATGACAAAAAAAAAAATACGAAAAAGTTGATACGAAAAATCAATAAAGATTACTCGTGCTTCTGATGTTTTAGACTTTTGGTTATTGATAACAAGGATAACTTGAGCTAGATTACCATAAATTACATACCGATAGGAACTTCCATTTACTAAATATTCAAAACGAGATATTGAAGACACCACATGATCTCACAGTAAACAGTATTGCTGTGCACTATTTATTCAAATATGCGTCCACGGGTCAGGTCAGCTGCACGATTTTGTCAGTAAAAGCTATTTTTTGGGGAATAGATACACACACTTCCATTTATATGTTGCATAGTGGAACCACTTTCTGATCTAAGTTCAAGGGGCTTACCTTTATCTCACGTGCCCCGATTTTCAAATTGAACTAGTACATTTTTTGCAAACTATTGTTATAAGCAACAGATTGAATGGAAGTATTATCTGTGTCCAGTAGTTACCCTAAAAATACCACACAACATTCTTTGTTGCAGCCTCTTAAAGTACTGCGACATACGTAGTGAGATCTATTGTGATAATCCTTGCATGCAGCTGCAATCAAGTTTTTTTCATGGAAACATTTTTGAGGTGGTATAGAGGGAGCAATAACCATTAATGAAGTAAGATCTTTACATCGCTTCATTACTAGAATTTCTTTGAAAATTTCGGTAAATTTGTTTGCATATCTTAGTCTAAACACGTAAGAATCATAGAATGGGAGCTTTTCATGCTGCTTAAATATGTAGGTAAGTCACAAAATGGATTTGCGTTAGTGAAATGGGATTGGGCTATTGATCTGGCTAGTTCCTTAGAAAACTCGTTACCAGTGAAGTCCTTGTAACCTAGCCCCCCGAAGAATATGAAGTTGTTGTGTGATAGCTTTAACAGTTCCTTGCCTATCTAACAAAATATTTAATGTGATTTTCAGAAGTTTCTTCTTCTTGTATTGTGGCATAAATTCAATTTATTTTCTAGCCCCCAATCCATTTACTATTTTAGAAGGGTATAGCACTCAGACTCAGTCGACTCAGATTATATTAAAACAATGTATAGTCAAACTGCCTTATAATGAATCCACACGGGACATCACTTTGTTATATAGAAAATTCGTTATACAGGAGTTAGAATTTTTTTGGCTACTCCTTCTTCAACTTTATTAATTATTATCAATAATTTGTATTCAAGAGAAAGGCTACTTCGCTGCGACATTTTCAATTTTTCACTGAATACAGGGAACTGCTGAGAGTTCGATTTCCAGCTGCAAAATTTGTTCCTTATAGAGAAAAATTTGTTACAAAAACAAAAAAACAAAACAAATTAAAAGTATATAGAACGAAAAAGTTGTGTTGTACTTGAAACAATTCGTAATAGGGAGAGCTTCATTGTATAGAAATTCGTTATAGGGAAGGACTGTATTCGTCATAAAGTCAGTTACGCAGAATCACAGTCTTCAAAAGCCTTATATGCAGAGGTGGGACGTCTATGAGTGCTCCAAATTACCAACACAGGCGGTTCGTTGCACCTTTAGTAATACAGTTAATATATTAATGAATTTTTTCCTGAGGGTGAATAAGGACAGAGTGCGATAAGTCTTATCTTTTGTGTAAAAAATACAAACAGCCATTGAATTTTTCTTTATAATAGTAATTATGTATTATGAATATTGTATTATGAAATGAAAAATAAATCTAATCTAAATCTATTTCTCGCGCAAAATAAAAAAAAAAGCAACGTACTTCCCCTTTAAGTAAGTTGACTTGACTTTCTCTGTCGGTTCTTTGTGTAACAAAAATAAATTCTAACGAATTCGATGACGTTTTTAATATAATGAATTTTCTGATATGTTTGTACATTCCAATGTTAAATAAACGAAATCTGTACATTTTGTGAATTCTTATTTGAAATAGGCAATAGCATTCGTTCGCTGTTCCTCAATTTTGGTTCAGTTATGTAAGGAATTCATCTGAAATTATTGGATTTGAAGTTAAATACTTTAAAACTTTTCGAAGTCATGTTCATACCTACTAGATATGCACATATGTATACTAAAATGTAATTTGCTCAAAGGCTATAAACGAATTTACATTTATTCAGAACTATTGAATTTTTCTTCGGATATTTGTGCTGTGTAAGCTTAACTTCCTTCTTGTGTAACAAAACCATTTTTTTACAGATCTCTAGATTGAAATATTTTAAGTTTCGGAACGGATTTGTTGTAAGTGCTACTATTTTTCAAACACCGCCTGTGTTTATACCGCCTAGGGTCATATAATATTTGCACTCCCAATGGCAGGTTTCGAGAAATTTAATTAACTTTAGATATGACACATGCTCGGCTGTATTCCGCCAGAATGCACCATCTGTCACATATCTTTCATTTCTCTAATCTGAATTATTAACTCAATCCTTTTTTACTTTTATCCATCCAATGTTTTTGTGCCCATCTTAGAAAAACTTAATGCTGGTTAAATTCAAAATCTAGTGTCCAAAGTTTTGAAAATATTTACCACAAATAAATGTACATATGCCAATCATAGATCAATCACAATATAAAATTTCACATTCCCCCCCGTCGAGAGACTTAAAGCGCATACATAAAATGTATCTCAACAAGTTTATCGATAAACAACAAGCGAGAAACATTGTCTGCCTATAAAATTACACAGTTGCACATTACATAAGACGTGTGGGTAATAAACCCCCCTAACCAAGCCATTAGATATGTGAATAATGCACAGGCTGAACAGATTTTCTAGGGAAAGCAGAGAACAAGCGAGGGGAAAGCAAAAGCTCAGTGTGATGCATGCACGGCATATGCCGGGAATATTTAATACCCCCCCAGAGAGTGTATGTGTATCAGAATAGTGCGTGCGTGTTGGTACATTTCACTTTTATTTGCCGCATTAGTAAATGCGGGTATCTGTATCTGTAAACATGTTGCCGACTATACTCGTATCTCTATAGCCGAATACACTTCACCCCACGACGACGACGATGACGACGACGTATCGCCTCGTAGGTGTAGGTAGGGAGAAAGTTTTTCTCTTCCTCATGTGTTTATTATGTGTATGAACATGGATTTGGCATATATACTGTTTGGATCATTTGCTTAGATGCACACGAATAGTTATAGATACATTTTTTTTTTTTGTCGTATGGGATATGAATTCATTTAATAATCAAAATGTGTTATTTTTTTCTCCCCTTTTTTTATGTGTATCGTTTTTTTATTTTTTTGTAGGAAGCGGTCCCAAATGCCTTTCGGGTTAAAGTAGCTGCTGCACATTTGTTTTCCGCCTTTTTTGTGCAAAAGCAGAACTTTCACTTGCATTTGTTGCGATGGTCTGCTTCGGTGTTGCCTGTTTTTTTTTTCTGTGTGCTGTTCTTGTGTGCGGTAAACGGTAGGTTGGTAGATCGGTACCCCTTTCTTTTACTTTTTCTCATGTGAATGATGATGGTAACATAGCGATATGAAAGAGGAAGCGAAAAATAAATTGGTAACTGAACTGGTTAACAAAACTTGGTTGTTTTTGTTTTGCACTATATTACATTACGATTCAAATGCTTCGATGAAATTGAAACAGGTTTGTTGGCCCTAATGCACAACTACGGCAGTGGCAGCGGCGGTGGCAGCGACACTGCAAGTACAGAGAGAAGAAGATTGGTCACTGGGAAGTCATAAAATGAAACCAAAAGTTCATTGTAGAGTTTAGCACCTAAAGTTGGATTGAACTGGTTTGTTGGCTGGCTGGCTGGCTGGCTGAGTTGTTGTGTGACAGCATCATTGGCGGCGACGACTTGGTTGGCTAATGACGATGATGACGCTGAGTGAAAATCCCTTTTGCTTTCATTGGTATAGATTACACTTTTGAAATGATTTTCGGTGAATTGGGCTCGTCGGTTTATTGAACTCGCCCATAGCGCTTGAATGCAAACTGGCTGATACCGAGTTGATGGGCGGATAGAGGGACGGCATTGTGTCTCTTTGCGGAAGAGATGTTGTAGGCGGAAATAGGAAATCGTTTGGAGACTGTTTTTTTGTTTTATTCTTTTTTCTATGATTTATGTGATATTGTGGAGGCTTTTTGCACAGTTTTTAGAGTAGAAAGATGAGCATAATGTTGATTTTTGATTCCAAATCTACATTGATGAAAGTTTTTTAGGTGATATTAAATTGTGAACCAAAAGTCTCTAACTCTCATATTGAGGAGGAATAGGTATCAGTTTAGGTGGATTTTTCAACTTGTTTGATACATTCATAACAATAGCCAGTTTGCCAATCCCCCACAACTTTTTGGGTAAGACCGAAAAGTCTTTCATATATGTACATACGTACATATCATTAGTTTTACACGTTGTAGTCATCCTAAACGACTGATGCATACATTCACTGTTAAATCTCATTCTCTAAAGCGCGTTAACGCAAACGGGACCGGAAGTTATCTGAACAATTTTGCATTCAAAACGACCAAACATACCCTTCTTCGTTAACGTCTTGCTTCTTGCTTCGGCGCCATACAACCGGATTGGAATGATGAGGGTCTTATATATGTAGAGTCTTCTTAGTGTTTCTCGACAAGACCTTGCTACTCAATTGCCTTCTTAGGCGAAAGAAACAGAAACTCTTCGTTTTATTTCTGATGTGATGTTGTCGTCAGAGTTTATAGCGGAGCTGAGGTAGACAATTTCCTAACTACCTCAAAGTTATAGGTGTCTATTGTGATGTTCCTTCCGATTCTTCGATTTTGTGTGCCTCTTCTTGTCACAACTTAACCCATTTTTGCCGCTTCTGTTCCAATATTTGCAAGTGCACCAGTGACAGCTCTCTAAACAGACTTTTGGAATATTGTGTGTTGGCTTGCGAGTTTCGCACAATTATCTCAACTATGATGTTGAAGAAGTCACACCTTCAACTTGTCTGAATCCTTTTTTAACATTAAATGTCTCGGTGAGATTGTTTCCGGGAGCGAGCGTTCTCCATCATCAGTCTACAGAATCAAACGAGTTTGGAAAGTATGCCAAAATTAGACATGGTTCTGTAGTAGCTCGTCTCTATAAATGCTATCATATGCGGTCTTAAAATCGAAGAAAAGATGGTGAGTATCGATCTTGACTTCTTGGGTTTTCTCCAGGATCTGACTTACTGCCTGAAAATTGCACTGATAGGAGCCAATCAGGTCGATGACAAAGGCTTTTTGGCGCTCATACAGTACGACCGACATAATCTTGTATACCATATTCAGTAAACGTATGCCTTTATAGTTTGCGCAGTTTAGAGGGTCTATTTTCTTATGGATCAGACAAACAATGCTGAGATTCCATTCATCAAGCATACTTTCCTATAAGGTATAAGGTTTCCTTGTTCATCTCTAAAGGTCTTTCTTGGCTTCCGTTCCCATGACACGTTCTGTTTACTATTTGGTAAAACTCCGGAAAATTGTTTATGGAGTAGAACCTCTCTGATTCCTCGATCATAGACTTCCTGTTCTCTTTTCTTTTCCTCGGGAGAAGCCGATGTTCTTTCCTCCCTTTTAGTTCATAGAGGGGGTGATAGTTGTTTTTTTTATAACCTTCCTGAGATGTTTTTATATGTCTGTTGATTCTGCTGTCGGATTTAATCTTGATACCAAAAATATCCATAGCGCCCTTTTTGAAGTTGTAGTACAATAGACAGAAAATTACATGTACATACGTCTGTTGTTAGAAATGTGAAAAAGGAAATAACCTAGCCCATTCTCATATATGTTGTGGTTTTACGCAGAAAACTAGCGTATTTAGTAAGACTCCATAATCCAAAGGTTTTGGATTATAAATAATCATATCTATAGCCTACAGCCTTTCTTAATTCTTGGTATTAATAATGTATTAAACCTTTCGAAATCCGTCCACAACCACGTCTACAATCACTTATAATGAAGTCACCACTATTTGATTTTAATTTCAAAAAATTTTCGTCAGTATATCGAAACTGATTTCTGGCACTGATCAAAGTAATAATTTCGCACAAATTAAGCTTTCGTGCCTTCGTGTTGCGCTACGGAAGGGAAGCTTAAAATACTTATGTATTTCTAAATTCAATTCAATTGAAAATATTTTCCACAAAGTTTTTTTCCACAATCAGAATTTGTGAATTTTTGATACAAACTGTGATCGCCTGTGGCACTATTCGTAATAGTGTATTTCCTATTACAAACAAAAATGTACATACATACATACAAAATATGTATATATCGCAAGTAGATACAATATCCTTTATTTGAACTAAAAGTTTGCTATAGTTTAATTTATTAAGAGTGACTTGTAACCTTATGTGAAACATTTGATCCATTAGAAATATTTAAATAAAAAGTACAAGTACACGCCATAAGTACGTATAAAGCATTTAATCAAAAACATTCATATTAAAAATAATTCTCCAAAACCTATGTAAGTTATTCATTGCCCACAAAGATGGTTTTTGGCTTAGTTGGTTCGTATACTTGATCATCGAACTTTCAGCAAGAATGGTGCGATATTTATTCGATAACTTTCTTAAGAAATGTTGAAAATTGTCTTTAAGTAGATACGAGTACATACTAAAAATTATAACCAGATTTTGCTTCTGCGAAGATTTAACTTCGTAAAAAAATAGTAGTATAGTTTAGGACTACGAATAAACACATTTCACAGCATATGCCCTAAGTTGTCCTGAAGTTATATTACATGACAAACCTGTCAACAACGGATAATTACGAACCAACGTTGTTTTTGCTTCAAGAAAAAAATTAAGTACGAAAAGTATATTTCGGCTTATCTTCTCAAACATTTTAGCCTAAGACACTCTTACACATACAAATACACAGTACACACACATACGAGTATATATATATTCCTGAAGATTCCTGGCAAGGAGTAGATAACACTGATGAATTCCAGGGCTAACCAGCTCGCTAAACATGCCGGTGCAAGGGAATCATTTTATCTTTCTCGCTACATGCAAACGATTTCTGATGACGAACGCAATTGAGACTAATCTCTTAAAAACTACGGTATCAAGTGCCATGCTACTAGACCTGTCTGGCCTAAGCTGTATCAAAACGGTCTAGTTCTATCTTTTCTCTAAAAAGATTGCATCGCAGAACACCGTCTTACTTAATGACAGGTAGGCACTTTTGAAGAAGAAGCTACATAAAATTTGTCATCGCTTCATTAGAAGTTCCAACTGATTCTTTGTTATTAAATGGATTAAAGATCAATAGACTACCATTGAGTCACTATATCCCTACACCTAGTGTGTTTCGCTTATGCCACAGCCTGCCAGAACAACCTATCAACTGGGAAGGATACAAATAGTTTGCGTTGTGAATGTTCTAAAAGATTTAACAACAATAACTCTCGCCTATTTTGAAAGTGTTATGTAGTTATGTAAATTCAGTCTCTAAATAAAAAATGTCTGCAATAGAGAGTGAACCCTCTTTGTAACTCCAACGGACACAATTATTCAAGGAGGAATTGGAAATCATCATTCTAAGTCGGATTGCGATGGTGTAAATCTGGATAATATATGATAGCAGAAGACCTAGCTAATTATAAAACACATATCCCAAAAAGAATTACGATCACGATAGAATTAGAGTTAGAAAGATCTTGCATTTATAAAAATGACATCCAATGCTAGAAAGACATTATGGAAGCTTGAGGGCAGGACTTCAGTCAGTTAGAAAAGAATCTCTCGTCTAAAAACGATCTTCAAAAATGAAAGAACACAAAACTTATAAAATGCACTACGGGTACTTAATTAGTTTAATACAGATAGAATTATGAAAAGTTCCATCAAAAAAGTTCTGCATGCAGACTTCTTTTTCTTCTATCAGTTACCAAAAACAAAAAATATGATAAAATGGATAATGAGCTCAAGGAAATAGTACAGATATGTTTACAGACCCACTCAGAAACGAAATGATACTCAAAATTTTTTATAAAGACTAAGACTCACTATACCAAACTAAACTCCGCCCTTCTGTCGCAAGCCAGACTTTATAAATTCCATTACAAGTTCGCTGACACTGAAGACCTTAAACTTTATTTTAATTCGATCATATATTATCATCTCACAAGATTTTCACATTTGGCAGCATACTAATCTTATTCATGCCATTGGCGGAAGTTGACAATGAAAACATCAAAAACCAAAGCAAAATATAAAAATGGTCCCAAAAAATTTACATAAATCACTAATTTAACTATAAATGATAAAATGATTCATTTTAAATAAAAAAGAAGAAAATTTACATACCCGACCACACAGCTGGGCCAGGCATAGTTTGTGATTCCCGTGACACCTTATTAGACGTAATTTTGACGGTTTTTTCAGTTAGGATTGACATACAAATTCCGTATCAATCTAGAGAACTCCTACACATCCATATGTCGTTCTGGAACGTTTCTTCACTATTTTTGCTGTGCCACTTCCAATCCACTTTTTTCTTTTTGTCACAAATTCATTGTTGCATCTTAATACACTTCGGTATTACACTGAGGTTTAAGCCAATTTTTTTCGAAAACATTTTGCTTAACTTTTTTAACTTTTGTACCTCATCTTAGCTATTTCGTTAGACAAACATTTTTTTAAGAAACACATTCGTTTTTACTTTAAGTTTATTTTGAAATCCTTAAAATCCAATCACGTCCTTAACACCGCACGTCAACCATTTTCGGAGAGTCTCGACGAAAGGATCATGCACGAACATCGCGGTGGACATTAAAACAAAAGAAACACTCAGTACAACTTCACGAAAACACAATCAAAAAAATGACGGATGGATATTGTCTCAAAAACTGAGATATTTTACACTGCAGGCCTTAAGCGTTGCTTTGTAGATGGTATGACTTGCAATCAATCTTGGTTTAATGACTGTTGGTTGTTGTTGTTTAGTTATTCTTGTTGTTGTTCCTGTTGCAACATAACTAGTGAACTAGTGAATATCAGTTACTAGTGTTGTGTGCTTTTCTCTTCGCCATTTCTTTTTTTTTCGAATTTCCTTTTATTTTCTATTTCACGATTTTTCTTTTATTATTCGATTCCGAACGAATACCGCAGGAGGAGCAGAGTGCAGAACACACGGAAAAAACATACGAAAAATGCCGTTATACGTTACTACATTCAGTGCACATTATACAAAACACACTGTCATAATGTTGGGAACCATAGAGTGCCAACAACCCGTAAACTTGCAATTTTTTTTATTTCTTCCATCGCTGGTAGCTGGTGTATTTGTTGAGATACAATATTTCTTTTTTTTTTTTTCGTACGTTTAGCATGGTAGATACTCGACGTAAACTTTTGAGAAAAGCCTGCAAAACGATGTTAAAATTGTTGAATTGGTTCGATGAGAGAGTAGAGTGAGCGTCGTGATGGTATGGGTTTTTTTGCACATAAAATCGAAAGCTTTTGCAGCAGCAGTAGCACGTTGGCTTGGCTTATGCAAAAAGCACATCACCAGCACCAGCACCAGCAGCAGCAGCAAGAGTAGTCGATGTTACACAGGTGCAATCTGCAATCTCTTGTTGGTAGGATGGTTACTGATGTCTGGTGTACTCGTGTGTGTGAGAGAGAATGTAATCCCTCGATGGTAGTTTGTCGCTCAGAGATAAATTGGTCAGTGATGGCAGAAGATTTTATCAGTGCAACGGATTTCTTCTGAGACAATTTTGCTTGTATTGTATCTGAGTTTGTAAACGTCTTATCTATTTGCGCTCTTTTAAAATGTTTCAAAATTTTCAAGAAATGTATGGAAGGCTGTTCGCTATCGCAACAATTTTTTCCGAACTCGTTAAAGGTACATAATGTTGGAGATGTTTGTTAAGAAAGTCTCTAAAAATCTAAGCTCAAGCCTGTCACAATCCTTTGCCAAAATGCAAAGAAATATTTGTTCAATACTTGTTCGCTGTAAAACGAGCTCTTAAATAAATTACGCCTCGATACTAAGCCCAATTTAAAATATAAAGAATGGGACTAAGATAATACAGATAACCTCTGCGGGGGCTATGGCGAAACAAACCAGTAAGAAAGGGAAGCTTGCTTGGGCGACCTGTTAGAAAACTCACCATTAACCATCCTAAAACTTATAGCAGTTTAGGAATGGTTGAGGGCGGCCTTCTTCTTTCCATTTCGGTTTCTCCACGACAGGAGCTTACAATGGATTCAATAGAGATCCGAGCATATACCCATCCTATCCACCTACCTAATCCCTCCATTTTTGGTAAAATATAAAATAAGCATCGACTTATGCTTTTACAATGCTCCCGGAAATCATCAATATCGCAGACTTTACAACTTAGATGGACTTGTCAAAAAAGGCATGGAGAATTATGAGAGGTTCAATAGAGAAGGATAGAACTGTTATCTTTGTTATGTCAAAGCGAGAAGATGGTGTCTAGCAAATGGCGGCCAGTTTAATGGATGCGCAATTGGGTCATTTTTGGACAAGTCGCCTTCCTTTCATTTGCCTTAGAGCCTTGGCTTTATAGGCATACACCTTGGTTTTATGTAAGTGTATAAGTAAATCTAATGCCGTCAAAGTCATTGGCATTGCTGACCATACCACATCGGACATAATGAGATAGATAGAACAAATAGAACTAGCCTTTCTGAAATCATATCTCCTCCAGGCCCTGCTCTTTTCAAAAAGTGGATGCTCTGCCTGCTGACAAATCGTAGCGTAGTCCGAGCATATTGTTTTGGTGTTATTGGTATCTGGGGTGCAACTAATGTTGTTTTTATTGAAAACTATGGTAGACTTGGTTCCAAATTCTGAAATCGCCAATTTCCGTGGCACAAAATCTTATTAATGTTCTCGGTTGAAGCTGCAGACTTTCGCGCACTGCACTCACAATCTCTACCGAATGGATCATTTGCAGTCCTCCACAAAGATTCACATCTTGTTTGAATTAAGCGGCAGTCATCTTTTGAACCAAAAATTATGAGAAGAAAACACACACAGTTGAAAGTGAATAACTAATCTTCTTTACGTACATATGTACATATGTATGTATGTATGTACGTCGAGTTGGTAAGTCACAGTCAATGTGGGCAAGACTTTTCATTTTAAATATCGCATTAGCGAGAATATCGCATTAGCAAGAAACTCCCACCAAACACTAAAACTGTCAAACACATAAAGCAAAGCTATCGACCATTTTAGCGGAATTGATCGGTCTTCTGTAGAAAGCCGAGTAAGCACTTCAGTGAAAAGTAGCTATAAATTTAGGGCTACTCGCTGTGGCGAGTTTGTCGAAAGAGTTGGACAAACCTGCTACCAGATTTGAAACATTGTTTCGTTAAAGCTAACTTTCTTTGGCACGTACATATTGATAGTCATCATTATAAGAAATTTTGGTAAAAATTTTATTATTATAATTAGTACTACGGCATAAGGTTGATCCATTTACCTACATACATACATACATATGTATATCTAAGAATAAATTTTTTGATTTCAGACCAATTTTTTCAAGGGTTGACTTTTAACAAAAAGAATTCACTGTAGATACTATGCTTGGATAGCGGTTTATAAAAACCTATTTTTGTAAATTAAGTTATATAAAGTTCACTGCGCTGTGTGATTATTACGACCTAAACAAAGATTGAAGTATCAAATGTCATTTTAAAAATATATTGTACTGCCGGCATGTACATCCTTCAATTTACTTCAAAACAAATCACAAACGTCTTTGAGTTTAAATAACTTTAACAATCGATTTGACAGTCTATAATTCTGAAATGCCACTACATTGGAACTTCTCAATCTACATTTATTTAGAAAACTCAGTCGTGTGAATCGATTACTGATTAACAAATTCTATGCGTACGAAACTTGAACACAATGTCTTCAAAATTCTATTGGAAATAAAATTTTACATCAAGTGTCGGAATGACTCTTTCTTGCCTTTAGAAAATTTCGTTAAAAGAATGTCGAATCTCGAGCAGGATTGCAAGGAATGTTTCAACGTTTCATTCGTTGATAAAGAATGCCCTTTCATTTCTTAGAAATATTGAGACAGTTTGTATGCGTCTTCGACGATTGTACATACATACATATGTATATTGACAGATCCATAAATGAATATAGACAGTACGTTATGTATGTATCTTCCTAAAGCTGTTTAGTAAAACTCTCCATGTAAGTATTACTCGTTTGACGTAATAAAACGTAATATCTATAAACATGTGTAGTTGGTTTTAATGACAGTTCCATTCAAAACGCCGCCTAACATATTTGAAGAGCAACATTCATAGTGTATCTCAATGCAGAAGAAAGCTTACCATCCTTCCCATTTGATGGTTCATAGTATCTGTTAACAAGGTATGAGATCATAAGATTCGTCTCCGGTGTGTGGTGGTTGATATAACCAGAGGTGTTACGTTGCACTCACGTCGTCCATGATACAAATAAAAATAATTTCCTCTCCACATATTCTCTATGTTATCCTCTCTTTCGCTCTCGCTTGCAGTGAGAAGTATTGACGGTGTTTGTTCTTGGTGGTGGTGTAATCAGAATGAAAATCCTGTTCAAATCTATTCCACACGCCAAGTACCAACACTCACACCTCGTCCCACCAGCTTCAGTCAGAGCCAGCACTCGTTGGAGTACAATGACCAATGTATGAGTTTGACCCAGAAAATTCCTCAAACACTCACCGACACATGTATACGATGACGATGAAATAAACTGCGTACCGAACGAATGCACCATCTTATCACATCACACACACACTGATATGGCAGTGTGTTCTGCATGAGAGCTACAATATGTGTTTGCAACAATAATCCAAATGTAGTCTTAGTATGAGTGTGGTGCTGGGTGGGGGCGGGTAGCCGTCGTATTATATTTATAATGAAGTGGTAGTGATAATTCGTGTAAAATGTATAATAAGAGAGCCAATCGATGAGTACTTCTTGTTCCTATTTAGGTTCTTGTTCTTGTTCAATTGTGGCGCTCATAGTCGCATTGATAATTGCAAGCTCAAGTTATTGACCCAATGAACGAGCGAACTCCTTTTGTTACAAGGAGCTTAACATACTAACGGGGCAAGTGCAAGTAACTGGCATCATAATGCCATGGGATTTTCCAGCAATAGCCGGGAAAACGATTGCCGTATGCATGTCACGTTACAACCAGTCATGATATAATTAGTAAGGAAGAAGAGTTTTACAAAGGAAATTCAGGATACCTCGAGTGGTTTCTTGTTTCTGTGCGTGATTTTTGTAGGTCAATTGGGTGGGATGTTGGGTTGTTTATAACTTTGAGAATGTGCAAGGATTTCAATCGATGAGGCGGCTTAATGCGGGTTTCAATTACAACAAATGGTTGGGATGTATTTTTGGATCGAGGTATTTTTAAACAAAGCAAACCTTATTCTATACTCGAAGACATATGTATGTACTTCAATGTATGATATTCTGCATACTTCATAGGGTAGTGATGTGGGTATCTTTATTACATATACTTAATTACGTTACGCTCAGTACCTTTGTACCAATTATAATATCCAGCACCTTCTATGAAAGTCCCAAGAGGTCTAGTAATAAATCAACAAATTCCGAGCTAAAGATCATAACCTTTTCGTTAGTTTTGAACGTGTGTACATATAATAGCAATGCAATTATACAATTCGAGATCCTGACGTTTACTGATCTATATGTATCGCCTAACTCAAACCAAATCAAACCATATACATATATCGAATGTAATGTGCTGTACTGAGATTTTTTCAATTAATCCAGCCTTAGGCCAGATTCTAGATTGTATGTTTTAAAGACTAGGGTGAACGTCGAGTACTCGATAAGTAGTCAAAATAAATCACGTACACTCATTCAAATTTATTTACTATTTTTCCCTTATTTATAATGTAGACAATAATAGACTTACTTTATACGAAGGAATTCCAACGCTGCAAAAGAAATGCTCGCGTCATTACCCAATTGCCCTGTAAAGAACAAAAAAACGTTTAAATTAATATATACATACGTACATATATGTGGTATACAAACTTATGTATATAAATTCAATTTATTATTTTTGTTTTATTAATAATTATGAAAAACAGTAGTACGTTCTCACAGGTGACCGTAAGGGACATTAAATTTACGAGTATAAGGCGAGCTACTTTAAGACTAAATTAACATAGTATCTTAAATTAATAAGTAAAACCAGAATTAGACAAAACTTTACTCTTTGAATCTCTATAGAAGTGGAATAACGAGATATATTTTTACAACGAAATATGCGCCCACCTACTGTGTTTTTAGGGAGTATGATATTATGTTCATCAAATCATCAGCATTCGATTAGGTGGAGATTGAATGTTAGTTCAACTTCATGGATATTGCGATTTTTGGTATGTGATCATGCCATTTGTATCAACGGTTCAATTGGTGTTTTCTTTCTTTGCTTTGAGTTCAACAGTGGACACACAGTCAACTAGATTTTAAATTTATTTGTCCTTATGAAAAATGTTTATCCAACGGTAGACCTTTTCAGATTAATACCTCGTTACTCTCCCTGTGACTGACTTTTTGAGTAAGCTCAGTAGTTCTATACTGCTAGTGATTTTTTTAATGCATATGCCTACACATACTTGTATTTAATTATTTCAACGTTGATGACTTTCTCTATTACTTTTGAAAACACAAATAGCCGGTAGTTTTAGGCCAAACAAATATCTATTATATCCTTTTTTTTTTAAATCTTCGAAATCTCTGATGGAATGTTTCCTTCATCATGAATAGAAAGACTAACAAATACACTGAGTTAGAAAAAAAGTGGCGCTCCATGATATTTCGCAATTACTTCAAGTAAGTTGGAAAAAAAGGTTTTTTTAATACAGTTTTGTTTATTAATATAAAAATAAGTAATTTATGTCAAAAAAAAATTTAAAAATGGAAGACCTTAGAAATAAAACATAAATTCAGGAAAATGGACAAAAACTTCATAAATTAACATTTTACATTTTTATTATTATTTTTTTTTTAACGAGTCCTTGTTCCTATAATAGTGTGTATTGTCTCCCCGAACATCTACCAAACCAGATATTTGCCGAGGCATACATTGGATTAAATTGTTGACAATGGTATCGTTCAAATTGTCACATTCCTCGATCAGAGCAGATCTCAGGCCTCTGAGTGTCTCTGGAAGGGCAGATCGTATCCCAATCTTTTTCTCCAGCAGGTCCCAAACGTGTTCAATGGAATTTATGTCCGAGCTCACCGCAGGCCAAGCTATCACGTCGATTTCCACTTCTTGCAAATAATCGGTAACGCACCTTGCGAAGTGTTGTCTAGCAATGTCTTGCATCAGCAAGAAGTTTTCCTCCATAAATAGTGCGAATAGAACCACATATTCCTGCACAATGTTGGTGATATAATACGTTGAGGTCACTGATCCTTCCATGATGCACACCTCGGTTTTCCCGCGCATGACAATTTCTGCCCACACCGCTCCAGAAATTTTCCCGCTGGGCAACTGTTGCCGAAGAGTATCTCTCATCCTATCATCCCCACACTCTGTTACGTCTATCTGTTGAGCGGAGACGAAACCTGGAATTATCAGTGGAAAGGACTCTACCCTAGTCGGCCCCTGTCCAATCCTGGTGAAGATTAGCAAATTCAAGGCGACGTCGCTTATGTAGTACCTTGAGTCTCGGTACACGAACAGGTTTTCTTGCTCTCAGGCCACTTTCTATTAATCGCCTCCTCACCGTTTGAGCATTCACAACTGTCCCTCTAACAGTTCAAAGTCTGTGAGCCAACTCAACTGCTGTTTAGAGACGATTCCGAAGACTTTGAATCCCATATATCGGTCATCCCTTGCAATAGTTACTCCGGGGCGGCCTGATCCTTGACGCCGTTTGTAGGAGGTGGTCTCCCTGTACCTTTAATGGCTTTTTTAACGTCTTCTCCGGTTTTCTTATCATAATATCGGCGTAGCGCACGCCCCGGCCAGCCTAAAGCCAGCGCACAGGCGACTTCTTGTGCCATTATTTGCATATTTTTTTTTTTTTACAAAAATCAGTAACAACTAATAACTAATCAAATTAAAACAAATCCAGAACAATAAACTTAATAAAACACATACGGGATCATAGCGGTATATTACCAAAATGATAACAACATATGAAGAAGTATCACTGCGCCACTTTTTTTGTAACTCAGTGTAGAAATAAAAACAAAGAATAGCTGTAACCGCAATTCTTAGGAACAGTGATTAGTCTTCTACTTGGTTACCATGCCTTTTTGAAATCCAAATGTTTGGATGCACAGACTCATACGAAACCGTAGCTTCAAATCAGTTGATGGCTCCACTTGTATTATGAAACATACTGTTAAACATATTTAGAAAAATATCAGATTTGCTAGTGATAAATTCTCTTTCACTAAAAGTCGGAAAATGAAGTAACATACGCGGCGAAATACAGCACATCCTATTAGTTCTATTTTTGAATGCGGTATTGCTTTGTTAGGATAGCAAATAATCTACTAAAGCAACTGGTCCATTGTACTATCAGGAGCAAAATCATGTCTAACCAATTCAAATGGACTTTGCTCGGGGCTTGTCGAAATAAACACTTCTATGAATTGGTTTGGTTTGAATCTTTCGCTGAATTCGTCAATTCATCATCAATTCTACTAAAACTACATATCTAGCATAATTTAATTAAATATATTGAAATTGTATTTGGATCTTAAAAATCGTTTGGTTGTGATGAAGATTTGGGTTATATTCATAGGTACATATGTATTATATTTGCTGATACGGGATATGTATCTGTTTGTGTAATACTTTTAGCGCGAACAACGTGGATACCTATTACTGGTAAATACTAACCTGTATCTACCTCTCTGTCCGCATGTCCGTCACACAATTGAAAATTTGGAACCGGTTTTTATAGATGAAACCATCCTCATGTCAAACTTGATTTAAAACCCAAATCTCATCAAAATCAGTTAATTGGTCCCTGAGTCAGACATGTTATAAGCGGACATGCGTTTGATCTACACGAGTAGTATCTACAAATCGAACAAATAGAACCATAGTATAATGGACGTGCCTAAGGAAAAAGCTATAAAATAACACTATTTGTAGGTATAGAAAAACTAAAGAACTCCAATACTAATGCGTAAAAGGTTAAACGAAGCAGAGAACTTTACTAATTTCGTCTTCAGATACCTTGTTGATATGCTAAAGATACACGTGCTTTGTATTTATGGAAAGTACAGCAGTTAATGCAACGATATATGAATTTTGTTCCTTAGAAAGGATAGGTAGATCACTTGATATTAGAACTAGATGTAAATTTCTGTTATTTCTTGTCATAATATCCACAAGCTAAACACTAAAAGGGTAAAATGAATAGATATACCCGATGTATGTAAGTAATAGAGTACAAGGTGAGCGCTAAACAGGTTCAACACAACTAAATAATTTTTAAAGCAAAATCGAATCACATCAAAATCCATTTTAAAATAATCATGATTTCCCTTGCTTCATATTTCTAAATGTACAAACCAGATTCCACCAAAATCTATTTAGTGGTTTTTTCATGAAAACAATTTAAATGCGATGATTTTCGGATGAATCGCCAAGTGGAATAAAAGAATTCACTTTGACTCGAAATGAAATTGAAAATTGAAAACTTTACGAAGGGAAACATATTCGCACTTATATCCACAACGAAAATTTAGTATCTTAATTGTATCACATATGCAAAACTTTTTTGACATAACTTTTAAAATGTTGCTATTTTATCTGTAAGATTTGAACTTACAGTGGCGGTCAATGGTATCCATTATGGCGTGGGTTATGTGGTATCCGAGGCTGTTGGAATCTATTTCATACATATGAGTCTGATTGAAAAACCTAAAATATGTGTTCACTTTCAACCGGTAACGTATACTGTTCTCTCTAACCGCAGGATCTCACTGCACCGATTCTAGTCGACTTCCGTAAAGTCAATATGATTACTTGTTTATGCGCGGTTTTAACTAACAACGCAAATTTGTTTCTCTTCACCTGGTGTCAAAGCCCGTCAACATAAGACTAAGCCAGTTGACACAACGCATATTCCAACGGCTATTACTCCAATGAAGGTTACACATCTAGCGGTAATTCAAATGGCAAGTCCAAGGATTATGACCGCGTTGCTGCTATTGCCGGTGACAAAGTCATATGCGGTCTCTGTTTTTCATTATTCGATTTGTTTCTTTATATACCATTCGTATATACATATGTATGTACATATGAGAATTTTAATTAATTTGCATTTTTATTTATTGTATTGTGAAGCATAGGAGATTCATAACAACGCCATGCGTTTACCGGCACCTTAACAGCCATATACGTTTATAAATTAATAAATATTTATAGAAAAAAAGTTAGATATATACAAATGGCGATAAAAAATACATACTGAGAGAAAAACAAAAAAAAAAAAAACAAGATACGATATAGATACGTTATTAGGTTTCGCTTTGACATTGAATTTATAAAACAGAACACACAACCGATGAGAAATGAGGAAGTCATTTTGAACTCTATATGCAATTCATAGATACATACATACGTATATATATATATACATACGTATGTAAGTTGTCTTAGACTGTAGAAAAATATAAAAATTTGTATCATTAGCCTGGGAAGCAACATAAGCTCTAGTTTAGGTGATGACGTCTATTGCTTTGTCTGATAATAATTTGCAATGATCTAACGATATGACTTGACCCAATCCATCCGTCCCAACAAACAAATCATTAAAATTAACTGCATATCCGATCCAAACAAAAAGCAATTCATGGTCAAAGTAATAATAGCCAGTCAACAAAAATCGCCAACAGTGCAACGTGATCTTTATCTCACAATGTTTAGATATGAATTTTCCATCAACAAGTTAGAACAACAGGGGGAAGCAAAAAAAAAATAAAAATTAAAAAAATACCAAACATCGACCACGATCAGCTCACGGGAAAGGTTTAAAGTCATGGTCAACTATTTATTACAAAATAACACATAATGCAGCATAAGGTGCATAAATCTACTTAGATACTCTGTATCTAAATGTGTATTTTTGTTTTTGTCTACTGGTCGTGTTCTTGTTCGGAAAAATCTAAATTATGAATAGTGAGGAAAAACTATCTTGGTGTGCATCGTAGTTCTACTTCAACACTGTTTCTCAAACATTGTGTAAGTTTATTTTTAAGAATCGAAACTTAAAGCAGATTAGTAGTACTAGATTAGTTTAAAAAAAGGGTGAGAATGACATTTGTGAACGAAAAGAAAAAGTCCTCTGATACGCGCATAATAAATTGCAAAGACATATGTATTTTTCGTAACCTTATTTTTTTATTCCAGTAAATCTTTTGTTTTACGTACCTATTACTTGAATTCCAAATTAGTAAATGACATCCACGCAGTACGAGCCGACCAAGGCCTTTGAAACTAGATCAGTCTTTGACAAGCGAGCCATAAACTCATCAAACGAAGTGGAGATAGTACTCGTATGTCTAACCAACACAGAAGATCTATGACACTACTTACTTACGTAAATCCTTTTACTCTTCGAGGGGCATGAAGCGTCAACAACACCTATGGATTGGAGGATAGTTGAGAGGGGAATCAAGGAGCTCTATCTTCCTCTCTCAACTATCTGAACTATGGCAACTCTCGCAACTGTTCTGCGCTGCATTTGCTTATGCGTCCCACTTTCTCCTTCGTATAGTAATGTCTACAGGTTCTTTGCCCGTTCTATAATAAATTTGTTCATTGGAGTTATGATTGAAAATCCTTAAGATGATTGTCCATCTACCAATGTGTCCAGCTATTGGTGGTGGCCACTTTGCAAGTATTGCCCCATATAGTAGTACTGATTCTACGTCTGAGCAAAACAGTCGCAGTTTGTATCTTGTTCTGAGAATATCGCTCTACAGTCATTGGTTAGCATTCCGATCGTAGCTTTGTCCTTCCGATTCTGCTGCACATATCCAGTTCGATACCATCGCAACTAGTCGAGACCACTCTTCCTATATATACAAAGTTGTCTACTTTCTCGACTTCCTGTCCGCCACTTTGTGTACCTCAGTTAGTACCTCAAAAAGTAACCAAGAAACTTTCTGTCAATGCTGCACGGAAAACATCGCTGATGACCACCAATACCAACATCGGTGACAGTATCCACCAGTGACGTACTCCACTTTGGGAAGCAATAACATATAACCTAAAAATCACAATGGTGATTCCTTTTGAGATCGACAAAACTGATGTCATTAGTTTATACAAATTTTCTCCATTCTTTAGATTACTTTTTGCTCCCAGGAATATAGTGTTGAACTTAGGCATTATCTGCCATATTTTTTATTGTTCTGGACCACAACCATTACAGATTCACTGGTTGATCCACATAGACTTTCTATCTATCAATCAGCTTCACCAAGTTTTCTGGTATCAACGACCGTCGAGTATTGAAACCAAAGATTCGGTATTCCTCTACCGCGCAAGCCCGTTGTGTTGTGGTTAGTTTTCTTCGGGGTGTCTACATATGTCGGCCATCATCTTCTAGAGTTCATCATATTATAGCATCGCCATATGAGTTTTAACTTGAAATTTATTGATCTTTGCGGAGAATTGCATAGATATGGTCTACTGTCGATCTGTTAGGCCAAAAGTAACATCAAAATAGCTTCAAACGTTTATAAGGTACATGTACGTATAAGTCATGTCAGCTACAAGTCAGTCATTTTCTTAGATTTACAGTCATCAGACATGATTTCATCCTCGATAATCTTTAATCATTGCTTTACCAGTAAGTCTTCATTGGGGATGGTTGATTCATCAGTAGGGTTCCGCCTATTTCTTTCGTGATGTTGTAGCAGATGTACAATATATTTTTAACTCTCTCTATCGGAGGCATTCTGGAAAGTATTTAATCGAGGAGGCTTCTGAGGGTTCTAATGACCTTAGAAATGCAAAGGCATTCAGTATCAATTTTCATTTCCGATACGTTCTTTCACTGGGTAAACAAGTCCTAAAGTAAATCGCTACCGATACGCTGCTCGAAACTATGTTTGCACCCTTAGAAGTTCAAGTAAATAGGAAGCTCGAAAAAGAAATGATTCAAAAGTATCAGTGGATACTCGATAAAAAATACTTTTCAATAAACTGAACTTAATGAGTGAATCATGTAGCTGAAAAGACTTGAAAATCACGGCACTACTCTTTTTATAATCTGATTTCGTTTGGATGGTGAGAACTAATGTAAAATATCACCAGTGTAATTCCATCAATATCTGTCCACTCTTCTAAACATGACACGAGTATGAAACAGGCGAAAAGTCGGTTGAAGTCTGACGGTTGGACTATTTATTAATTTGTGGAATGTACATCGTCCTGGTACGTTGGTGGTCGTGGTGGTCCACATCGCAAACCAGCGTATGCTCCTTATACATAGTACTATGTCCGTAACAAATGTGTTCTATTTAACATAAAGCGAAGGCAACGAAGTCATAGTCATTGAACCGATAAATCAATATATTGCTTTCCTTTTTTGTGACGCAGTAGGTCTTGACTTGAGAATAGAGACTTCTCTAGATCCCATGGTTTTACTGTCCAATCCCTTTTGAAATATAAACCAAGTACTATCATCTAATGAAAGTTTGACCACCTTAGCATCGATAAAAACATACAAGAAATCATAACTTCTATGTTCTACGTTGCAATGCTGTCAAACTTATATTTCCAATCTTCAGATCCAAACCAGATTTGTGGTTAAAACTCCACAACGTCCCTTTGACATTATATTGTGATTTGTTAAAAAAAAGAAACACCATCAGTGTTCTTGAGTTTGAGAACCACTGGTAGGCATACAACATTTGTTCTAGCTGTAATACTACTAATCGCTAAAACCAGATCAATTCTGGCCTTTTAATCCGCCACCGAGAGCAGAACGGATCAAGTCACCACAAAGCCAGTACAAAACCATTGTTTCCCTCGTGCATTTGATCTTTAATTCAGTCATTTCTCTCATAAATCTCATGCCACCGCCAATGGATTGCTGTACTACAACGAACAGGCCAAGTGGCAGCAACAAATCTAATAGCAACAATTCCATGCTCAAGGTGTTCAACAATCGAGACAACTTTACCGCGAAGCAGTTTGTTGCGCTTTTTTCAGTCTCAACTTGCCCCAGCTGCACCGGGCTTCGCATATGTATTCGATTCGACGAATTCTAATACTGACACTGTGCCCGGGGTTTTTCTACTAATGAATGGGCTTTTACAGTGGCATTGTGGGTGATGACGGTGAGTGGGTGGTCGTCGATCTTTGAGGTAAATTTTCGATGACATTTTACCGATACCATGAGATGGAAAAGAATCGAAGGTGGCTTGGCTAATGCTTGGATTTTAATTAACAGAGCAGAGATGGAGTTGTAACCGGCTTTTGTAGAGTCGAGTGGCGCTTTTCAATGTCAATGAGGTCATTTGAATTGCAGATGATCAAGCTGTCTACGTACAAACATACATAAGTATGTGTGCATGGTGCCATAAAAGACGGAATTGGACATTTTAATTACAATAATGGAGCGCGCAATGAGATACATGTAATTTATAGGTATATATGGGCGCAGGCTTAAAAGCACGGAAGCGTAATTAATGTGAAGCATTTAATTGTTACATTGGAAACTTTTATATGTTTTAAGGGAGTGCTAGGAGGTAACGGTTATCTATTCTTCAATATCGTGGAATAATTTAAAACTTGAATCCACCTGAAATGTGACTGAGGTGTGCGCTGCATACTATCAGGTGTACAGTTTGTTTTGCTGCAAAAGCCGTGTTAAATAAATAAGAAATATGATTCGGTGCGTAGTTAAGCCTTTGTATTGAGTTAGCTGCTGACACTTTGCCACTTTGGGTTGCACAAGTTTGAATGCAGATCAATATCGACTTGATACACTCTCATTAGATTTTCTTTACAGTTGTGATTAGTAACGATTTTGCATGACAAACGACCTTGCTAGGTATGACGTATAGGATATACTCATGGTATCTGCAGCAGCGATCTAGATATGTACATATGTGTTAAGTGTTGATGAAAGGAAGTTATAAACACCTGGTTAGTTACTGATTGGCTACTACATGTTTTACAGAGAAAGATAGTTATTAAATGTGATTGGAACAATCCAATACAATAACATGAATAGAAATGTTAGAATAAACATGAATAGAAATAAATAAAAAAAGGTTTCTTTGTTGAAAAAAAGACCACCAGGTGTTAGGAAATCCTAAATGAAAGGAAGCGGTGCTCGAAATTCTAAATGTAGAAGAATGAGATAGGATTAAACGAAAGGTCTCACTAAAGGAGGAGACATTTGCGGGTCTTTGAGCATTTTGGAAATCAAAAGACAGAGATAGTTTGCCGGGATTCATTTTCCAAGATTGGATTTATCAGTGACAGAAAAGCGAAAATGGCCAAAAATTTGAAAAGAATAAATGGATTGCTAGGGTTAATAAGGCGGCAAAAATCCGACTGTAAAAAACAAAACTTGACTCACAAAACCGCACGTTCAGATAGTAAATTTCTAAGGAATTGTAGTCATACTTGGAGGAATGTACGTATGTACTTATCTTGAAACTAGAAAAACACAGAAGCAAACTAGTAGACATACAAACGTAATTTCAAAAGACTTCAACCCTCAGCAATTCATTGTCAGAATCAACAGCCATGTGGTAGCATTTCGAGACCCTATCTCGTCGTTGAAATGGATAATCAAATAGCAACTAGAGTGGGGAAAAGAACAACATCATGTTCTGAACCTCTTGATGAAATACATACATAACCGTAGTCTTATGGAAAAATTGGGTATCCAAAGAGTATCTTTAGCTTTGCTTCAGATCATGAAAACTAAGGTTTTATCATTTTAACGAATAGCCTTACAAACATATGTAGTAGTATTCTACAAATATGGGAAGACGAAAAGCATTTCGTCTATATTTTGTATTTTGACTACTTCGTCCTGAACCATCCCGAGTTTTTTATGAATTTTAGGAATTCCTTTTGAGAATTCGTGCATATCTTGAATCATTTTTCGAGAACCGTTGCTCTGGTTCCGGTAAGGCTTTATAATTCTCTGGGCCCACATGCATCTTCATCGCCATAGTCTTTGCATAGATATTTAGTACTTAAGCACATTCTAATTAAGAGGACCGCCAGAGAGCTAAGACCTATGATAATACTCATTCGAAAGATCAAGTTTCAACTGCTTTCAGGAACAGAATAGAATTGTCGGTCATTTATTATTCTAGCTTTAAACACTTTCTTCTTAATTCATCAACCATGGTTGGTAATTTACCCCGGACCCAGCAGAGTACATTATGGATTAGAGTGATCGAATTCACTACCGAAATAAATAAATAAATGTAGATATCGATATTTTTCCTGAAGACAGTAAGAATGATAGATCTGGAGATTGATCAGTAATGCCTAGAATCTCCGTTTGGAAAGAATTACTGCCGGATCTTATATTATAAATAGATAATCTACATTTCGTTTCAATTTTGAAAATATTGCTCGGCTATATGACTTTCCAGTTTAATTTTGAGGGAGCTACTGTTTGAATATTTAAGTCAGTGTTCAGGAAGTGCATTAAATAATCAGTCGCCATATCTAATTTTGCAATAAAACTATAACTATGGGGTAAATGACCCCATAAACAGCAGTTGTTTGGTGGAGGGATATTAATGCCTAACTCCCCTTTTTCAAGGTACATGTGTACCTCACCAACAAACTTTTTACAAATTTTTACTCTATGACCAAACCGCAGCCAGCTAAGCTGAAATGCACTAGAGGAGAATATGGGCAAACCCAAAACAAATTTCTTTCATGAAGCCGTTTTAAATGAGGATATTTGGGAACTGGGCTAACTAGCCAATTTGTATATTATAATGTTCTACTACTCCATTTGAATCCAAACTATGAAGAAATCACTTGAAACATTTCCTGTGAAACTATGCCAGGTGTTCAACATTTCTGATTACGCCACCAGACCACGCGACAAAATTTTCGAAATTTAAAACAAGACTTTTATTTTGAAAATAATGAAATAAATAATTTTAATAAAACCATGGCTCTATCATTACACAACCTATCACATTGATATTAATGAACTAGAACCTGCCACATTTCCACCAATAAATTAGACCAGCAAACAACAACTACTACCTCTACCGATTACCAACAGGTCGACCGATCTGGCTGTTGAACGTTTGCGTTAATACTTTCTTCTCGCTTGAGTTTTTTTTTTTTTTTCTTTTTTTCTTCCAAGTATTTTAGATTTTCAGAAAAAAAAAATGTTTAAAACACAAAAAGTGTGTTCTACAACTGAGTAATCACCGACCAAACAGTATTTGACCTACATTTGAGGTGGGTGAACGAAAAAAAAAGAAAAAACTTTCAGGAAAAAAAAAACACGAGATAAGATTAAAAATATAAATTTTTCTGTAAACAAAAATAAACCTTAAACTTGGTAAGTATCCAGGGATATGTCGACATTGGATCGAGAGCAACGAATATAAAAAAAAAACTTATCTACCACCACATTGATAAAAAAAAAAAATACAATAAAATTTTTTTTAATTTTTAATATTTGATATGAATGGCTCTGATGATGATTTCGACATCAGAAACGCATTTCCATTCAGTACGTGTATTAAAACAGTCTGTTGTGTGTTTATCAATATTTACGTTTGCCCTACATTTTTACAAATAAAATTTTTGTATGTATTATGTGATGAGTTATTAAAATTAGATAACCTGAGAGAGAATGGAAAGTAAATTTAAATGGTTTTATAGAAGGGCTTAAGAAATTAGGAAGTAATTCTTTCGAATATGTCATTTTTTGTGAATTTTTTGAAGATATTTCTCTTATGATGTAAAAACAAATATTGGAAAGTACAGTATGCTGACCCTAAGAAGTCTGATCTAGTAATCAGATGACCACACATCACATACACAGCAGAATGGCAATTAAAATCCCCTTGTCTCAGCGGTGAACGAAAATGTCAGCCTATACAAACTTTACAAAATATCCAGAAAAAATATGCCCTGTTCTTTAAGTCACATATGAAATAAAACGAGCTAATATATTTAGTAGCTTTCTGTTTCTGTCTATTTCATGTAACAACCCGCAGTACCTGTTGCTTTTGTGATACTGACACTTTTGAGGAACAGTGACAAAATACCTGTTACCGAAATATCAACCTATTGTTAGTTCCCAATCAATAATTTTTGAGCTTAAGCCTCATCTTCCTTCAAAAGTATGGAGCACCAATGATTAGATGGAGGTTTGGCGACAGTTTTGTAAAGGAATTTTATGGAAAGTGTTATTACAGTAAATTTTATATTTTTTAAAAGAGTATTTTGTGTTGTATTTGGCATCAGATTTGAAGTGTTTTATTCTGTTCCTAGAGGAGAGAACGACGATGGATTTTTGAATCTATGTCTTTCAATCTCAAACCAAACAAACATACATATTTATATGTATATACACAAATGTTTATGACTGGAAATTCTTAAGAAATGAAAAAAAATATGGGAACAAACTCTAGATGATGCATTTTTTGTTTGTAATATTAATTTTGGTACTCAGAATTTTACGATACACAAGCTGTGCTTAAAAGATGGCTCAGTTCTCATTAGTAAGTTTGTACATATGTACAAATTTCGCACTTAATCCAGTTTGGATTGTCCTATCTTTCTGCAAAAACTTGTCAACAGAACTTGTATTTTCTTTCTCAACTTTAATCTTAAAAACCGATTTATAATGCTCTATTCAGTTATCATCTAAGTATTCTACCAGACCGCGTTTGATTATTTTAAAATGAGCCTAAATTTCCATTTTTTTTTTCAATCGAAACCATGGTTCTGATCTTTTAAACGGAAAAACATGTATGTACGTATAACCATGGGCATTACTCAAGACGCCTCAAAAAACATTCAGAATCTGCCTCTATTTGCCATATTTAAAGAACATACAATTTCTGATATCATTTTTATAAGAACTGTGTTCGCGTGGTCAACTTGCCGCGTCCTAGTTATTAATTATTTCCTTGAAACGGATTCCGTCAGATTTGTATTGTAAACGTCTCCCTGAAAATTCTAATTCGACCTGACATCTAAGACCTTATTTCAAATCAAAATTTAAAAAAAAAAATACTTCAGTAAATAAATTATCTAGAAATATAATATATTCTGTGACTTTATGACAGTGACAGCTCTTCTCTAAACAACCAGTCCCACAAAAAAAAAACACCTAACCACAACATACACCTCTGACAATTTCCAAAAGAAATCATAACTCATAGTCATATTTATATTTTTTCTAAAATTAAAAACAAAAAAAAAAAAGTAAAACAATCCGTCAATTGAGAGCATCCACCTGTCAAATCGAATTTAGTTCCAAAACACATGAAAGCTCATCACCGCGCACGCATTAGAAACGTCAAAAATCTAGAACACTTCAGAGTTCTGTTGTAAACCATATCATCGTCAAATTAAGTATGAGAACAGTTCAGTGCATAAAATCGTCGTTCATCTATCGTGAAACACACATTATTTCGAAATTTTCTATTTATGTATATATTTTCCCTGTAAATGCTAGGATTCTGGGTCAGAAGCATTCAGTGGATGTTTTGTATTCTTTTTTTTTTTTTTCCTCTAATTTTTGTGTTCTTAATCGAAGAAGACATGTTGCCGTCACGCATTAGTGTACTGCTGATGCACAGGGAATTATGTTGGATATTTTTAGAGGTGAAGTGTAAGGAAACTTGAATAACTCGCGCATTTATATACATTATGTATTTCTTAAACAAAAAAAAAAATGTCCGCCCCTTGGGGGTTTCACTTTTTCCTCCCTGATCTACTTCTGATGATCTTTCAATGGTTAATAGTTTCTTGGGGAATTTTTGTTTTATATTTTGACATTGTCTTTGGTTTTAAGTGTCATTGGTTTGGATGGAAAATTGAAGTGTCCTACTTTTATGATGAACAAATGCTTCCGGTAGAGGTATATTTATATTTTGTTGAGATGTGCTTGAAGCGTAAACTATTTTTCATAGAGTTTTCATTTTCAAGGATAATTTTAAAGTAGATATATATATTGTACATCTAGTATAAATATATATTAAATGAAAGAACTACTTGTGGCAGAGAGGTTGTTGTAAAATATCTTTTGTATTTTTTAAAAACAGTATTTCTAACAGGCAAAGTGCATTGTATTCTTGGTGGTAGGTGGTCTTACATAGATAGTCAGGCAGGCAATCTTAAAAGGTCTAGAATCACCGATATGATCCAAGTTGGCTAAGCCTTTCTGACAGGTGGAACTTTTTCTTAGCTATATCCCAGGCATAGGAATATTCCAGTCAATTGTGGTTGAGCTAGCAAAAAGACGTCAGTCGAGACCTCGCTAAATACAGCAAAGACCACATATATCCCTTTAGAGGGAATTAATTGAGAATATTACGAAGCCAAATAGCTTATATTTAAATAGCAGGAACATCATCAGCTCTACAATAGGGGCCTGAGCCTGCATTGCTTGATAAGCAGGCATAGTTTTCTCAAACGAATTCTGTAGAAGCTGTAGAAATGAAAAGAGGGAGAACTGCCATATTCTGTGTATTAACATTAAGAAAAATTCTTGACGACTACTTCTCCAATGCTCTGGAGGAACTATCAGCTTTCTAAGATAAGCTGATTTTTCTCGAAGTCAAACTAGCTTCATTACTTGAGAAACTTAAAAAATTCCAGTTTTATTTGTACTGCCAATTAAATTTCGACTAAACCTCTGATCTCTCTTTTCATTCGAATTAAGCGTTGCTAAGGGATCATCTGATAACATTCTCTTTTCGTCTTTTTATAGTTCAACTTTATGGTATAAGTGTTGAACTAGAATAGGTAGACCTTGCATAAGACCAGACCACTCTATCGTCAAGCTACACATTTTCTTCTAGGAAAGTGTGGGATCAAGATCTTCTTACCTGATGAGTTGATTCTGAAATTCTAGTATCAAGATCAGTCGAATTAAAACGATCGCATCATAAACAATCATCAATATGGAATTAAAGATTTTGACTTTAAAATTTCAAAATTAATAAATGGAGAATAAACGCCGTAATGGCCCCATCCCTATCTTTAGTTAATTAATGTGCCAACATATTACATAATAAATGTCTTCACTGATGTAGATATCTACCCATCTCAATGGGTGAACTCTAGTATCTTGGCATGCTTAGAAAGAGTAGATCCCTTCCATTCGTGTGAAGAATATAAAAAACAAATATAAGAACACAAATTGTTGTGATAAGTCAGGCTCTAGGTCCCTTACGTGCCAGTCTCGCCAAATATTTGTATTTGTAATGTCCCAACAAAATTTGGTTTCTTGTACTTAGCTGTTTGCTGTTTATTGTTATTGACTGTGCCTTGTGCCCTCTCGTAGCAAAACAGTGTTGCGAAATTTTGATGAATTTTTCATTTATTGTTTAATAGCTCTGTTTAATCATGCATACATAAATACATTACTTTACACTATTACCAGTTATTCCAGTGCGACCAAGCCCAAGCCTCTAACATAGTTGGCCTCACGTTGGGCGCCAATGTGTCCGTGCTACTGTGTAGCAGTTTTTAGATTTATTTGTATTTACTAGTAATTCGTTTTATCATGGCCAGATTTAGACCTTATTTCCAGCGTTTTCAGACCTCTGAGCATAGCCAGATCCTCTGATTGCACATACATATGTATACTAAACTAAAATAACTTTTAATAGCGGATTGTTTAGGGTGTAGTTTCCACTCTTACCTTTCCGAATAGGCATTTTCATTATCAATTGATGTCGTCCGTAACTAATTTTTTGGCCTGATCTAATAGAATCAACTCCACACCATTCAATTTAAGTAGTTTAAAGGGTAGTGAGAACTAATACCGCTTTTGCTCGATTGAGTTCATATTCTTCTGTCGCGAGTTTTCAGTGCTGTTTCCATTGCCTCACTTTGTTTTTCGAGAATGTTGTTGATCAACTGTCCGCCAGATAGAGGAGATATAACCTAATTCTCTTTCTGGTTTTCGTTTTTGGATATAATGTTTCTTCTAATTAACATATGCATAACTTACAAGTGCAAGAAAAGAATATAAAATCCTTGTCTTCAAATTCAGTAGTCCATAGAATTCCTAGTCATAGCGTTCCACAAGAAGTTAAACAGCAATTATTATGTCTGTCATATCAATTGAGGCACAGGTTCACCCCGGACGGTAAATAATGTAATATTGAAATATTTAATCGGGTTAATTATTAATATACCAAACAGCCGCATCTCTTTCGGTGTCCATTCGCAATAAAAACAAACCTAACGACCAACAAAACAAAACTAAATAGCAACGAGATGTCTGTATATGCATATGTATGCATTTGTACGTATCTATTTGTATCACATGAACACATAAGATAAACGTTTTACAAAAGTTACCATCTCCACCTGACCTATGCTGCGAAATTCAAGGGTTATCATACCCTGCCCTCTCCTATGTACATATAGGCAAATGTCGTAGAAAACCAAATTTTGGCAATGACATTACCCAAAAAGCAAACATAGAAGTTTTCACTCTCTATCTCTCTCTCTCTCTCTCTCTCTCGCTTGCGTTACTTTCACATTGTACGCTGAGTGCGATGCGAATATATTTACCCGTACATTGAGAAGCGCCGACCGACGACGTCAAAATTGTTGGGGTAGTCCCAAACACGCACACACACACTCGTATACAGATATACTCGTAATATTTATAATAGATTGCCAATACGAAAACTGGGAAGAGGGAACAGGGAAGTTTTGGTTTTGTAAAGCTTTCACCCTGTCACAATCATAACTAACCTACCCCACGGGGTACATAGTGTACGACATAATCGACCCAACAATGTGCAATCGGGCAGGATGAGGCTACCACCCTCACATCAGCCACCATCACTCACACCCTTGGTGTATTATTGTATCTACACTTTTCGAGGCTATCGAGCTTTTCTATTGCACTCGAGGTTCAATAACCTAACATGAAACTTTGCGCGAGTCCAAGGACGTTAATTGCAAGGGATATACACAGCGCACACACATGCACATACAGTTGCATTGGCTGTTATTGCCGTCGTCGTTCTCGTCGTCTTTGTATTCATTGTTTTCTGTACGTTTTTTTGTTGCGCTTCGTGGTTGGATTCTGTATTTTTTATTTTTTTTTTGTTCTACGCTAAAAGTTTATCTAGGTCAGGAAATATCGGTGTTCGCCGCGCGGTAGTAATATATGTACTACATATGTAGCTAGTGCATCTGTGTAGTTGTGTGCTGCACATTTACATACATTACTTCTCGGAAATAATGTGCAATAACCGGGGAAGGACCTTTGTCCTTCAGATGAAATCAGAGAGTTTTTCCTTCGTCGTATTTTGGTATACTCAATGAGCTAGTGTATCTTAACCTATTTTCATTAAACCGATTTTCAGGATACCAACATGCCCGTGTATGTTTGTCGTTTAGATTAAATGAACTCGGATGTATGTAGTTTGTAGGGGGTTGTGGTTAGATGATAAGAATGCACGCACTTAAGCAAATAGCATACATTTTCTGGTATGCGGTCATGATGATAATGTCAGAGGGTTATTGATAGAATTTGATTAATAAGATTTTTTACTTAAGAAGGAGACATGTCCTTATAATAATGACCCATTGCATCAATGGCTTTGCTAGAGCATGAATTTGATATTTTTAGAGTCTTGCAAGAGTAATGACGAAGGATTGTACATTTTGTTCAACACAGTCAAGTGTACCTTAAATTAATCCTGTTTTATATCGCCGGAGTTGCAGATATTTTTTACCTAGTCAATTTCTTTAAATTTCTCAATCATCCATACTTACATACTTTTGGATGTATCCTCTTTAAGACTTGTCATTTTTCTAATAGGTCAGAACTACTCAGATAGAGATATAAGCCTTAAAAAGTTTGACAGCTCAATTCCACTTACAAATGTCTTCTATTTCACCGACAAAGTGGCTAAAAGTTGCTAGTCCTTAGTATTCTATTGGCTAACGCAAGGAACTCGCAAAAGACGTGGCGAATAGTCACTGTGAGGTTTCACGGAAATCGGAATTCTTCGCATGTAATCACGTGTATAAATCTGCATCTGAGGCTAACCACTTAAAATATATCTTCGTTCGAATAAGTATCGAAGGCTGACCAACACTATTTTATAATTGAGCTTAGTGCACAGATCAGTGCTTCATACATACCCTCCTCTACGGCTACGTTAATAATTCTAAAATGTACTCCTTATGAAGGACGTGGGCCCTGTGGCTCAAGTGGTTTGTGCGTTGGACTACGGAGCGAGGGTTTCCAGGTTCAATCCCCAGACAACACCTAAAATTTCTTTCACTGCCCCACCTCTCGCAGCGTCTGACAAACATCCGGAAGTAAGAATGTCATGAAAAAGTTTCGCCAGTAGGTCCCTTCCATTCGTGAAAAGAATATAACACACGCACAACACGAATGGTTGTGAGAAGCCAGGTCCTGGGTAGAATGGACCTGCCGCCCCAAAAAATTGTATTTTGTATGAAGGACTTTCAGTCCCGAAAACATTCGTGGAAGTTCGTTCCTCACTTATCACGATACCGAATTTTTGATCCTTGTATTGAGTGCAATGTATCCTTTGCAGAGAGTCAAATAGCCCTTATGGGATTGATTGCAGTCGCCACCCCTTTTTTTATGCGTAGACCTTTGCCTATATGGTTGACACTTCCACCTAAGACGATCTATTGTATCATTAGGGTTTGTTTGATCTATGAGACGTACCACCTCCCTAATTAAGGATAGTATGATAATATCTTTAGCAGCTGAATTTCTCAACTTTGTTAAGGCGTTACAATAGGCCACAGTGACCTATGGGAAAACTCACCAGCTTTCTAATACTATCCTCGTCTAGATGAATGATTTCCTTGTAGAAATAAGGTCTGATTAATTATTTGGATTGTCTCAGCCCCGAAACATTGTCCTAGTGGGACAGACGAAGATTGCGTTCCAAATAGTTAATCAGCGCTGACAGCTCAGAGGACACCACAGTAGGGTTCAGGTCCTATGAACGCATATTCTGAGCCAACGCTAGATAGTTCATCTGCAGACACGTTGCCTGCAATTCCTTGATGACCAGGGACCCAACCGAGTTTCACCCTGATATATCTGGCAAGTGATTGTAGTGCATCGTAGGAACATTCAATTGATAAAGAGTCCAATTCAATGGGACGACAACGCTTTAAATACTGCGAATTCTTCTTTCAGGAGCCTGATACAATACGCATCGTTAGGAAGACCAATCATTTCTAAACACCTCTTGATTTTGAGTCTTTAGACGTCGTCGTACTTCAAACTCACTGTAGCCGGCCTGGCACAAACTCTTGAGGAACGCCACCTATTTATGAAAGATGGTGAGTGTCCACAGAGTTTTTCCGGTATTAAGCGTTACTGACATCCAGCGTGGTAATTTTATGGTGCAATCAGAGATTCTGTTAGAATATAGAAAATTTCAACTTGAATTACCAATTAAATTCCAGAGGGGAGCATCGATATTTTACTCGTATGTACGAATACATAAGTGAATGAATGGATGCATTTGAATTATGACATACATACATAGTATCTATTTACATGTCAGACATTTCAAGTAACCTTTCCGGATTAACCATCCCTTTTTCAAATTCTCTTACAATGCATACTAACAATATGTATAACAATTCGCATGTACCTATGTACACTCAGTAAGAATGGTCCCACCCATACAAACATTAAAGTCCATGAAAATCCTTGAACACAATCTATATATCCAATAACATCCAAAATGCGTATCCTAGCTACATAACCATATTATTCTAGTTGAAGCTTTTTTTCGAGGCCACTGTGCTTTCATGTATTGCATTGGTTCATCAACCTACCATGAAACTTTGAGAGTCCAAGGACATCTGTGCAGGGTACAGATACATATTTACTCCAATTTTACACCGTAACCCGGCAAAAGGACAAGTACATAATTTTCTGCAAACCATATACTCACTATAGTCAACACATATACGATCTTATTCTTAAATTATCCTTCAGATACACAGAACGTTGTAGTTGGCAAAATTTAAATAAATACGGTGACAATGGAAACATGTTTGGCGGCGATGACGGCGGCAATAAGGTGATAAAAATCTCTGCCGCGGCCAATTTCATTGCATGGTTGCAGTAGCATATAAAATCAGGTCTTTGCTGTAAAAAATTTGTTCCACTGCAGCATAATAACAATCAAAGTAAAAATCACGTTCAGTGTTCCAAGTTAACCAGTGCACAGAGCATAGGAGCAGGGAAAAGCAAAAACACAAAAAGTACAAAACCATAAAAAGTTATGGTATTCTACTGCACTGGCTGCATTTCCTTGTTTCACTTGTTAGATAACGAAAAAATTTGCAAGTGTGACGATGACGACGGCAATGATGTTGTGATGACGACGACGACGATTGCAACCCCGGCCGAATGGCGTTTTCCACGCATCGTGCTTTCTTGTGGATCGCATTCCGTGGTAGACGCATTTGTTGGTGGCGATTGTGTAGTTGGCCAACCAAGTGCTTGGTGGTAATGACACGACGGTAACCAATTCGAGGATCTACCGCGCGGGGTAAATTATTCATGCTGCTGATGGGCTATAATTGTAGAATTGACGGGTTAATGAAGGTTTCGTGAAATTTTATACAGCTAATGAATAGTATGTGCATACATAGGGTCATGGAACTTCTGGCATCGCTTAACCTTTAAAAGGTTTTTTTTTCAAAGGAATCGATAGGAATGCGTTCATGCGTTTTAACTGCACACAGTTATTTAACACATTTAAGGACCTGTAACACCAACATGCATAAGCGTGCCTGTAAGTATCACTTTGATATGAATTAACTTGAAAAACTGGATGAAGAGGTGAATCAATACAATTAACACTAGTATCTGCACGTTCGATAATTAAGTACCGTATGCAGAAAGTTAAATTTAGAATAGCCTGCGTGCTATTCAATGTTAACCATAGAAAAGAAAATTCGAGTACGACTCTCTGGAATTCAAGGAAAATTTAATTTACATAGATATGTACGTACACATTTGAAAATGTTGCAAAGGAATAGTATATTGGAGAGATCACCCCAGTGGCATGGCTATTTTTAAGATATAAGCACGAGAGCGTGGCCTAGTGGGTAGAAACACTAGGTTGAGATGTTTTGTTACTTACAAACGTCTGACAAACATTCAGTAGCATAAGTTTCTGTTTACAAGCTTGTATCTCAAAAAATCACTACCAACCGCTTTGTAGGATGGGCGCCGTTGTTACTCAAAAGTTGTTGTGTCGGATTACTAAGTTTTGAGTCCAAAAAAAAACCAACGTTATTTTTACAACATTACCTTTGACGAACATCTGACAAACATTCGCGAGTATAATTGACCTAATTAGAACTTTTCCTTTGCGGCATTATACAGAAGTTCCTTTCCATACACACGAAGAATATAGTACTGCCCTGGGCTCTACGATAGCCTGTTGCGCCATCTATATTTTCAACCAGCATATGGGATTAAGTTTCGTGTTCCCTCTAAATTCCCTTTGATCCAAAATGTTCAACTTTTACAGCGGTGCTTTAAAAATAAAGTGCACGACTGGGTTGTACGAACTTGCACCTTATTGCAATAAGTTTACAATCTCATAAGAACTGAAATTCAAGTCTTGTTTTTCTTACACATGAAGCCTAATAAAGTGGGAGTGGCATTTTGCATTTTCGATGGAATTGATAACATTGAACTGATACTACGTATCTTGGATATTTCACAAAATCGTTGTTTTGTAAAAAGCTCTCAAAAAGTGGGCGTGGCCGTATATGGTGTTCAGGTGAATTATAGAGAACTTCAAGGTCTATTAATTTTGTTTTAACAAATTTTTTCAATTTCTAGTAAAAATTTTAAAAAAACTTAATTTTTGAAAAGTAGGCGTGGCAGTTTTAAAATGTTGGTACGTCATATCGTTGCATTTGTCATACCAACCTCAGATATTAATTTTAAGCTCAATCGCTTAAGAAATAGCCGAGAAACAGCCAATTTCTAAAATTACCGTTATACGCATTTTTCGCGCAAAATGTGGTATGCCATCTAATAGAATATGCCTAATTCGCATATGAAATCTTATCAAAATCGTTAGAGCCGTTTTCGAGAAAATCCATTTTTAGTAAAATCGGCCTTAAGTAAAGTGCCCTTAATTTTGAGGTTAGAATGAAAATTCCAATTTCGCCTCTAGGGATCATCCCACAGACCTCAGATATGAAGTTTGAAGTAAATCCGTCCACCCGTTTCTGCTGCAGTCGAATATATAGACAGACAGACAGACAGACAGACAGACAGACAGACAGACGGAATTGGCGGACCCACTTTTTTGGACTTCTCCATCATAGTAATGTCAAGTTTGATTAAAATCTCGAGTTCGAAATTTTTCACGAAACCAATACTTGCCCTATAGGTATAGGTGCAAGTAAAAACGGGGTTCTAGACCGTGAGTTCTAGTAAAGTGTGATATGTTTCATTCTCGTCTCAACAACTCCTGCAGATATTCACAGCCATTTGCAGAACAAAGTTTACTGGTAAATCTAGTAAGTCTGCGAATAGAGGATAGGAACCCTATTAGGATAGGTAGATATTCTTTTTACAACCTAGCTGGGTATCCAGTTCTTTAGGATTGTTTAGTTGACAAATGCTTTGACAGCTGTTTAACTATTTCTGTTGAACTTCCGTATTTTTGTTCCAAACTGATTTGGACTCATGCATGGTGCATTTGCAATACGCTGATGCATCTACTCACAGATTCGGAGGGTTTTGTTCTTGGTCCAGGTACTACCCGTTGATTCCTGACTTTGCGGTGTGGTTGTAAATCGTATAAAGGTATCCGTTCCACTGATGCTTATAGTGCACCTCAATCTTAATATATCGTCTGCTGCCTGCTGCCCTTTCTATATTAGAAATCTGGAAACTCAGTTCTCGATCCGATTAGCTTTAGAACAACTTAACTGTCTACCAATCTAGCCGTGTGTGATTTGGGATGGTAGCTTTCTTATATGCATACTGCTAATTCTCTATTGTAAGTATTTCTGCCTAGAAGACACTACACATGGAAGTCTGACAGACTCCCGGCTTGTTTTACACCAGAATACCTTAGGCTTTCAGAGTTTTAAGTATCGACACATATCCACAAACCAATTTTCTTAACCTGGAAGCTCCTTTTACAATTGTGTCTTTGATGAAAAAGTCCAAGTACCTTTTTACTTTTGAAGCAATCCGACAGACTAGACACCATTAAGAGATGATTGCAGTTTGTATACAGTGTTTGATGAACGGATACAGTCGCCATCTTTTTTTAAAGTCATAAGAAATGTAAAATCATTTTTTTAATCTGCATTCAACATTCCTTCTTCAAGATAGCTTAAAGTCTTAAATAATTCTAAGTCTTAGTTGACGGATTGATTGTGGGAACATACACATCTTAAATTGGAATTAGCTTATTCTTTGAAACATTAACTGTTAGACCATTTCGTTCCGCCTAAACTGTATGGTTCGTTCAAAACATTTTCGAAAACTGGTGAAAGTTTACTAGAAATCAGAACAGAATGGCTACATCGTACGTACCTTAAAATAAGATTAGAAGAACTTTTACATAGCATGGCATAGTTAGACGAACTCCTCGAGGCTACGAACAAGGTTTAAAATATGATTATAATAAGTGATTTGAATTCAAATGTAGGAAACTATTTTACCGAATCAGTGTTTTGATTCACATACTTATGTACCTCAATAGGAGTAGGTAATTGCTGCGAGGTACTTGCAGTATTTTTGACGATTACACTTTCTGAGTTGTCAACATTAAATAGCCTCAGCATTCCAAATCCGTAAGATCAATGGAGTACTATGAGGCAACTCGAATAGCTACCGTGGCAATTATTGTTTGATATCTCTCTGCAGCTTAGAGTGGTCTTAAACGCAATCAAATGGAAAACTGATAAGCCGATAGTCGAGCTCAAGGGGACAGATGTGCCAATAGCTAGAAGACTATTACTCCGGAACCCTTGTACTCCTTCAAATCCTGATCTCTAAAGTACAACTTGTCGTTTTTATAAATCTTCTATAATGCAACTTTACTTTGGTCGGTATACACAATACATATACACCGTACATCAGTCAGTCAGAAATCCGAATACACACACAATAAATTAACACAACATACCCACATACCTAGACCTACATATGTACATCACCTAACATTAGTCTATACAACTTTTTTTTTTTTTACATTCAAACCACAAGTAGTTGCCTCAGGATTATGTAACAGCAAGCCTTGCCACCAAAATAAATTGATATACTCTCCACCATTTGATCAAAGAAAACTCAATTAAATTCACTTAAGTGGAAGTCAAGTGGGGGAGCGCAGTCTGCTGCCTGTGAGGCCAATGCGGAAGTGGTATCTGACGATTCAATGCATTCCCGTTCTTCAGCGACCGCATATCTAAAAAGGAAATCTCCCAAGCAAGAGAAAGGGAATAAAGTTGGAAATCAAGGTATCAAAGCATCCACAACTCACTAACTCTTGACTATCTTGGGAATAGTCTACGCTAACCTATACAGACAGTAATTGCACAACTTTCACTTTATGTCATCGTTGAACTCTTTGCTGGGTGCAAAATTTTGTTTTCCTTTTCCTGCTCCAATTGGAGTATCTGTGAATACACTGAAGGTATCTAAAACTGGAAACAAGGAACTTTTCCGGGATAAATGGAGACTTCGTGGGTGACGACGACGACGACTGAGACGCATTTATTGAAATGGAAGTTGAAAAGCCAATTAATTTACCAAATGCGATTGCGCAACAGCGCTAGCAGAAAGCAAAGTAACACAGCATGAAGATCATGTACGGTCATCCACTCCACTTCGTCGCGTCGCGGTTCTCAATTGCAACGTCGTACATCGCAGCTAGTCGAGCTGCAGAGGGCATAAAGATTCCTCTATCTACATGGAAATATTATACCTCAGAGTTTTACAGCACGCTTCCCACATTTCGTAATCGTACAGTGATCTCTAATATGCAACCCACTGCCAACAACCAGCTAGGTAACCAGGCAAACGACTAACAACTACTAGGTAGAGGCAGAGACAGTCAGTCAACCAGCAAACAACAACGCTCAGGCAAACCAAGTACACGCTAAAGCAGTCTGGCTGGCTGGCTGGCTGGCTGTCAGTTTGTCTGCCAGTGCCGCTGTAATTCACTACCATCCAAGACATCGTGCTGGCCAGATGCACTCTGCTATTAATAATGTTAACTTTGTGCTTTGATCGTGATCCGAACTACTCCCGTGTTAGAGAGCTGGAGAGGTTGGGAGTGTGAATTAGATTAAAAGTGAAGTCGTGAGGTTGGGCTGGTTGTTGGGTGTCTGTTTTTTTTTTCTAGATGAGCAGAAGCGAGAGTGGAAACAAGACCGTTAAAACGTTGCAAAAAATGAAAGTAACATTTGCAAACTAGGTGCTTGTTGGTGGAAGTGAAGGAAGTAGGCTTGTTCATTGAGTGAACCGTTTCCGTAAAGGAAATGATCAGTTGCCTTAAGGTATTCATATGTATAGCCATTAATAATTTTTATAATCTATATGAAAGATGAAGTAGGCAATCCAGGAACTTACTTTGGAAGTTACGAGTTAAACTTAGATTCAAACAACATTATCATAAAGCCAGCTCGATCCTTTGCTAGACATCTTATGCGGCATATAGTTTTCTTTTTCCCTTTACCAAGTCATCTCTCCCGAATAGATTGGATGACTCTTTATATATATATCCATTCTGTTATTATGTCAACCCTTCACAATCCAAGCAGGTTGCTGATATTTCTTCTCTTTCAAACTCTAGCAAACATTGAAGATATTTTATAACATTCCTTTGTTAATCTATCAAAGCCTAGGTTAAGAAAGTTTTATCGTAAAATGATAGATGACTATTTCTAGTTTATTGGTTGAGTAAGATACATTTACTTGCATATTATGAAGCCTCTTATTCTTATTTAGCTTAACGCCTACTTTGAATCAGATAAGTTTCTTGTTCTCTAATAGTTTCTTACCCTATCGCTGGTCTTGAATATTTTTCTATATTCTGGTTTTGTTTTCCTTCTTTACTCGCAATAGATAATTCTACTTTTAAAGTATAATCCTCTACTCCGCAAAATCATTTAGGTCTTTTCTGCTGCTGCTTGTTGAGGTAGAGTCTCTGCTGTTTACTCACTTACTTAACAGGCTCCCGACCCGTGAAGAGTCTCTGCCTGAGACAGGGCAGCCTTGCACTCTCTTCGATCCCGGGCACGCTGCTTCCAGTTGTCTAGATCAAGCGTTCCCGTATTCCCGATAGCTTGATCCGTAAGACGGAGGTTCGGTCTTCCTTGTGGTCTCAAACCTGGGGGCTGTGATTCGAAGATCCTCTTTGCTGGAGCATTATTGTTTATTTGTTCAATGTGGCCGAATCAGTGTAGTCGACGTGTTTTGGCTTTTGGACTACATCCACATCTTAGTATAGCTGATAGAGTTCGCAGTTGTATCCTCTCCTAAATTCACCCTCCTCGCATACGGGACCGAATATCCGATGAAGAATTCTCTTAAAAGTATTCAAAGGCAAAATACAAGTTTCTTTTTAAAAATGCAATAAAATGAACAAAATTAAATTTTTTCCATGTATTATGGCTTTATTAGTAAGGGCAAACATTTCCATTAACTATGGAACACAACGTTGTTCAAGTGGCTGCCATGACTGGCTTCGCAGTATCGCATTCTGTCACACCAAATCGCAGTTCCGAGGCGCCCAATTGACATCGCCAAGACGGGTGATAACACGATTTGGGAAATTGGTGCGCAAATGATCGATTGTGGCATGGGTTGTGTGGTATGGCGCGCCATCTTGCATGAACCAGAGGTCGTCCAAATTCAAATTCGTCTCATTTTCGATCATTTTTAATGATCCAATGATCCGCCACTCCACAATCCGCACCAAACTGTCACTCTCTGTGGATGCATCGGCTTCTCGACATTAACGTGCTGGTTTTCCGAGCCCCAGATGCGGCAATTTTGTTTGTTAACGTAGCCGCCAAAATGAAAATACGCCTCATCAGAAAAGATGATTTTCAAATAACGCATTGTTTGGGCTACACAGCACTCATTTTGGAAATAAGTTTTCAATATTTCCCAACATTGTTCAAGCGTAAAGCGACTCATTTCGTTCCGCGGCGGTATGATACTGACTTTCTGTCAAGATTTCGAGCGGGAAACATCTGTCAGTGTCAAAATAACCTATGATTTAAAAAGAAACCACTAGATGGCCCACCCTGTATACTCCGAGGTAGGTAGACTCCTTAACTACTTCGAAGTTACTGTTGCCAAGAGTGACGTTTTGTCCTAGATGGTGGACAGATGCTTCTTTGTTTGTTGACAACATGTACTTGGTTTTGTCGTCATTCACTACTTCAACGCTAACTCGTTGTGCCTGTTCTTCAGGATGTCGTAAAAGCCTCTAAAACGGCAAGCTGGAAGCGACGATATCATCTGTTGATATCATCTGTGGCGTATCCCAGCACCTGGATACATTTGTTAAAGATAGTGCCTTTCATGTTCACACCTGCCCTGCGCACTATCTGTTCCAGCACAAGATTAAAGAAGTCACATGATTGCGCATCTCCTTGCCAAAATTCGGTGCATGTTTGGAATAGTTCAGAAGAACTGTTTCCGAATTGCACGTTGCACCGCGTGTTTTCCAGCACCACGCAGCACAGCGGGATCCCGAATTTGGCCATCGCCTTGTAGAGCTCAAGACGATGAATGCTATCATATGCGGCCTTGAAGCCGATGAAGAGATGGTAGGTCTCGACTTGAAATTCATTGGTCTTTTCCCGGATCTGCCTTAGTGTGAAAATTTGGTCGATCGTCGATCTGCTGAAGTTCTTACAAGACATAGGATCGCCTTTCTTGAAGATGGGGTATGCTGATGGGCTTACCCTTTATTTTGACGTGTTTCGGTATCCAATTCAGTCAATTCCCTCTTAATGGGTATTTCGACTGTTTTTGTCGTAATTAAATTATTTTTAGTCAAGATTGATTTGCGCACATGTATGGCGTGTTCAAAAGAGACTGGTGCATCTATTCATGAATTCGAAGTGCTTTGTTCTTGGTCCAGATCCGTTCCTTCCTAAGTCCTCGACTGACTGAATACCAGACTGTATAATCACGGCGCTATGTAGTTTTTTGTTGAACTTTGAGTTCCTTTGATCCATGGTTCATATTCTTATCCTTATAATTTGTCATAACATGTGAAAGAATTCATTCATAGCCACAACGCTTGGAGGGATCCTCTTCTTACGTTGACCGCTTGAGCTCTTCGCGACCTTTCGGTCTTGTGATCAACAACTCTTTGATTTCTATTCAATCTAGGGCTTGTTGAATAACTTCACGTGATGCATGATTAAACCCAGAACTATGATTAACATGAATTACTCTCTTTATCTACATATTTACATACATTGGTATAGATGGATCTGATGGATTGAAGCTAATGAATATTCTTTTCCATTTTTTCTTCATATAATCTTGACCCATCTCTACAGGTTCATTATGTGTGCCATGTTTTTGTTTACCATAATCCAATGTACCAGTTTCTCCTGACCATTATGGAATGGCACTAGTGTAATGCTGTCTACTCATGGTGAGGGATTTGCTGATACTATTTATCAATTTTGCTATGTTGATTCTGCTGGCATTATAGGTGCCTAATGTAGAGGAAGTGTGTATCTAAGAGCACTAGCACCATTTGCTTACTCTTGGACTTAACTGCTATTCTTGGCGAAATGCAGTCCATCTACCCAATTTTTTAGTCACTTTTTCGAGCAATTATGACCATATAACAATTTTGACTTCCAAGTGATCAATTGTTGCTGGTTTATCATCACAAATCAATGACTTCACGTAGCTCTGCAAACAATAATCGAGATATCTTAACTCGCCCTATTATGGAGGTCAACTCACAGGTTCATTTCTCGAAATCAACTTATCGCCAAATTGTCATCTCAATAAGTCAATAGTTTTGGACGACTAATGGTAGGTAACGTCATCCTCTTCAAGCCACATCTCGTCCAGATCAGTGTATTTATATTTTAAAAGAAATGTTCATTAACAATGCGGTAAAAATATTCATTGATCGTAAAGTAAGCACCGATCGGTAGATAGAAGATGATTCCGAAAACCGCACTAAACGATACATTTTTTTGGAAGTAATGGGGTCTATAGGGTCTCCTCTGGAATGGTCTCACTTCATATGTATAGAACGAACATTTGACATGTTGGTTTTATTGCTAAAGCGAGTAAGTTAGAAATCAATCCACAGTGCGAGTAGAATGACAGCTCGGTTTGATAGTTACCCCTATGTTTAGTATAGACGTATCCCAGAAAGCGAGCACACCTGTATCTTTAATATTTTTGAGGATTCTGTCCCTATTGTCCTGCTGATATTATCCCCATAATGTTCTTTACAATGTTGTTCTTCTATGTCACTGCAAATGAAATAGTGAGTATTCGCCAGAGTGTCTTTCCTTTTTACTGTCAGATTGCCCAATGTCCGACAGTAATCTGACAGCAACTGACCTAATACCCTTTTTCATTAACTGCACATCTACCTACGAAAATTGAAGGAAAATGCTTTCACAAACAAACAAACAAGATGATGTATGCACAATACTAAAATCACTCTCCGACATGATTAGAGGCCCTGAAAAAGAAAAGTCAAAACAAAGTTCACTGAACTTCAAACCATGCACGCATACACACGCCTATTAAGTGCCGAAGAAAATTGGAAACAAACACAGACCGCTCCCTTGTGCCCTTCATTACCGCGCATACGTCCACTCGTAATTAACTGTCTTTGGAAGACCGAGGAATCATCCATCATTACATACGAATAAGTATGCAGGGTCTAACCAACTGAAACAACAGTCGTGCGCGTCCCCCAAACCGCTGCCGAAAAAAAAAGTATCTATGACCATACAAGTCAAACAAAGTGTCAGCCAAGTGCGGACCGATGCGATGGATCAAAAATGCGCCGGAATCATGTGGCCTGGCCAAAAGCGATCATATGCCACCACCACCATAGAATAGGGAAAGTGAATTTGTTGTGTTGTTGTTTTTTTTTTTTTTTGTATCTCTCTCGCTTATTTATTTTATTATTATTAACTTTTATTTTCTGTGTTTTCATTTTCAACACCAAAGTTCAATGTAAGGCTTACGTAAAACGGCAAAGTAATAGCAATGGCAACTTCGGTTTCGGCGTACTCGGTACTCGAAAAACATAAATTGTTGGCTACCTGGCGGCTGTGGCTGGTGCTGGCTTTGTTGTGTTTGCCTGATTTGATTCACTTTGTTTTTTGGTGTGTGGTATACATACATACATATGTATGTATGCATGTTGGTCTTGTGAAAGTCGCGTAGTTGAATTAAGTTCACAGTGGATTTAGTTGTTTTATTTATTTTTTGCGCGTGCACATTACCATTGCAGGGCACCGTGACGTGACTTTTGATAAATTAGTTTAGTGCTTACGAATTTTGTGAGATGAATTAATTTCCAAGTGCACATAGCTTATGAATTTCATTGAATCAACTTAGATAAATGATTTTGTAGTGTGAATTGTATAGTAACGTTGAGGCAGGGTTTGGTAGTAAGAATGAGTCTTATGTAACGTGGAGGGTAATGATGATAGAATGAAACACTAGTTGCGTATCGAAGGGGTTTCTTCAATGGGACGGTTTTCCGTGTCTTTGTAGGGTAAGGGCTGGTCTTATGGTCCAATGTCTTTAAGAAGTTGTGTTAGTTGGCTAGGTTCGGTTATGTAGTGTAGGGTTATGAGTTTGTTATAGGACACTGGGCCCATCGCGATGCCAAGAAAACTCCTACGGTCAGAAACCGAAACCATCTCTCCCATGCATTTGATGTACCTACAAAATTTTAATTCATATTTACTTTGTTTCGTAGACCCAACTTCCCCTAGGTTGTCAAAGAAGTACTTCTAAAATATTTTAATCAACGCCTTGACAGAGTAGATACATATATGTATAATGTTCTTCGTGACGTGTAAGTCTCTGCAGTATATCATAATCTCATAGCGTCCCTCCTCAGAAGATAATGACCAGAGAGAATCTCTACTTCTATTCTTAACCGTAACCTACTTAATTTTATCATTTCTCCAAATATTTCCGATCTAACACAAGCCCTTAGACATGCAATGTCCTCCTAAGTTGGACCATCTTAGGTCAGCCATGTTGATGACCCTATCGAGAATAATCCTTTTAGTCACGCAGATTGGTAGTTTTACGCCTCTTACTGTTTCGCTTTGTGGAAGCTCTGATCCTTTCTCTGCCAGTAGGTAGTAGGCCCTTGCGTTCCCTCTATATCGTAGTGTCGAGGTACTCAGCATAATCTGAGACGGTTCAGCGTCCCCTGAGCATTGTGCGGTAATTCGTGATTATTTCAGATTTTATGATATAGAATTCTAGCGCCTTAAGCGCAGCCTGACTATCAATGTGGATGGCGATATTCCTGTCAGATAATGATCCCATTACTAGTAATTCCATAGTTTTGAGCACAACTATAACCTCTGTAACACATTGCATGCCTCAGAGTCATTTGTAGGCTTAATTCTCTGGAGTATATACCTGACCTCGTACTCTCATTGGTTTTGGAACCATCTGAATATATTCCAATCTCATTTTGTAGAGAAACCTCTTTCCTCCGCCAATCCTTCCTTTCAGGATACATTACTTCGTATGGTACATCGAAGTCGAGGGTACCAAGGATTTTATCCGATTAATTAGGGATATCGGGGAGTGCTTCCCTAAGAATGAAGGTTGTGCTTGTTTTAAATACCCCTACCTTAGTGAGCCGAATATACATACATACAGCAATCAGACCCGATTTGTAGGACAATAATGACCTTCTCCTGGTACATTCTTACAAAAAAGATATCCAGCACAAAAGTTTCGAATATCACCCGGGGAAGACACAATTTGAGGTAGTTAAGGACTTTTGGTGCCTGGATTTCGGCGCTAATTTTAGCAATGACACCAACGTTGAGATTAAAAGAAATATACGTTTTGTTAAACGCTGTATCTTTTAGTTTAAGAAGGCAATTAAAGGAGAATGCTTTTCCCAAGAGTGGGTTGGGTACCTAGCTAACGATATTGTCGATTAGGCAGAGTGGAGAGGCTTGTTGGTTGCGGCTCCGGACCATCTGAATGAGATAGTACTCCAGAAAATGAAATGATCTAAAATTGTCCAGAACACAGGAGATATCGAGGAGTTTGGAAACAATATTCCTAGGAGATATCGGATGTTTTATTCTAAAATATTAAACAACTATGAGTTAAGGTTGAATTTTGGTAACCCTGAGGACGGTATTTCTATTCAATATCCTAAGCTAAGACTTGTGAGTTCTGAACAATTCTTTCAAGAACGATGTTGAAGAAATCACATGACAGCGCGTCGCTTTGTTTAAATCCTTTTTTGACATTTAAAGAGTCAGTGAGGTCTATTCCGACCTTGATACATATACCAGCGTGATCCTGTACAACCGGACAAGTTTGGCAGGGATGCGAAAACTACAAATGGGTCAGTATAGCTCGTCTCTATAAATGCTAGGCGATCATAAAATCGATAAAAGGGACTTAAAATTCTTAGGTTTTTTCCCATGATCTGGCCTAAAATCGCTCTGATATGGAACAAAGGGTTTTAAGCATTCACACAATACAGCAGAAAAGATCTTGTAAGTGGCGGTGAGGATACTCATTCCTCCATAGTTAGCGCAGTCCCCACAGAATTTTGCAAAGTGTTCGCTTATGCAGTGAAGTTAGATATCATCTTCTGATTAACGCTTTCACTAACCATTCATAGACCCACTACCCAACCAAGGACTTACTGCATTTCTATACATTGACTAACATCCATTGTAGGCCTAACGATTTCATCGTCACATATTTCTTTAACTCTTACATTATGCAATAAAAAGAAAACAAGAAAAGAGAGAAGAAAAAAAAAAGCTAACAAATTGCGGTTGCAAAAATTATGAAATCCTTTCTCATACTTGCACATACCGCAATGATTTTCCCAGATTGGAAATAACGATGTGTAATATCATCAATTACTTTACCTGAAGAAAAACACGGACAGCAACAAGACCGAGCAAAAAGTGAAAATGCATCTCTCCTCTTTGGCAACATAATTTTCCAAGTGATAGATTACACACTATCGCACTTGATGTAATATCAACCAGTTCCCCTAGTCCGCCATGAAAATTCCCAAACACAAAAACCAGCCACATACAAAATGAAAAAAAAAAAAAAAAAAAAAAACAGGCCGCAATGAAAACCCACTGAATGAAGAAAGAAAAAGCTTCCTTGTATGACATAATCAAACAATGTCTATCATTTTCCACTAGCACCCCACATGCCGCAGCATTCCTCGCTAGCCACCAACAACCATCGCTGAGATTTTCCTCCATTCGTCTTCGATGGTTTTTCACTTTCAAAAGAGTGCGAGTATTCATTCCACCGTTTTCGCTTTCGATTAAATTCATCAATGCAGTGGACTGCATCAAACGTGCAACGCCGCCGTCGCCGCCGCCGCCGACCGACCGACCGACCATCATTCGCATCAACTTCAATTGTACATTAACGTAATCTAATACCCAACACCAGCAACGAGAAGATAGCGAAAGATAGATGCGGAAAATCACCCAACGACAGCAACTCTTGTGTGTGGCAAAAAACTGCAAGAAAAACCACGGAGGAGGAGCAGTTCCCGTGGCACCACAAGATCAACACTCTAAGCGATCATCTGGCGGTGCGGCTGCCATCACCGCGAGTCAGTTATGTTATTGCATTGATATTACAACATTGGCATAAGACGTACATACATAGGTACATATTATCGCCAACGTAATACCGTTTGTCCTGTGTTGTCGCGCAGCAGAGCGGTGGTAACACCACCACGACCAACGGCAGCGACAACTAAACCAAAAGACCGGTACTACCGGCTTAGTTGTGGCTTGGCTTAGATGCTGCTGTTGCAGTTTTTGTTTTTCTTTCTAGTGTTTTTTTTTTTTTTTGTTTTTTGTATTCACTTTTAATAGACGATCGACGATGACGACGGTTATGCAACACACTTGCAGAGTGCATTGCCACAAATCTCCTAAGTGCATGAACGATGAACGTGAAAAGCGGAAAAGTTTTCAACGGCGAAAGGCATGCAATAAACTGTACCGATGTACGGGTAGTTGTAATAGAATGTGTTCGTGTTATGAAATTAATTGACAGGATTATAATCCTGTCTCGTGTAACAAGTTAACTGGCCACATAAGGAAGAGTGACCAAACTTGTTAGGGTAAGTGATGCGACATACTTTGCTTTGAGTTGTACAGACATATCCCGTTGAAATATCCACGACGTTATCAATTTCTAAGACCCTCCTTACTGATCAATGGACTTTCGAATCCAAGCTGTCTTTATGTACATATGTACATATATGTATTCTCAACATAAATGGATTCGTTCACAATAGAACGTGTTTACCTTCGTCATTTGGAGAATGCCCTCAAAAGACTCGGACGAACTATATATACTCCCTGCCTACATACCTAAAATCCCTGCCTGATACATCTTCGCTGATCTGTTTGTTAACCATTCACTAGACCAAGGATCCTGGTATTCGCGATTGATTGGTCTCTGAAGAGTAAGTTCGGTCTTCGTGGTCGTATCAAACGTGAGGGCTCCGAGCCGAAAGTTGTCTTGGTTCTCACCCAGCATCTGGCGCCATGTAAAATAATGGTTAGAATTTTTGTAGATCTTCATCCTTCGCTTTGGGTGCTTCAACCTCTGTTGTTTTCCTAAACTTTCATAATAAGCATTGTGAGGATTTGACGGTGCATAGATGCATCTTTGTTTGTCAGTAACACAAGTGTATGTAATCGGTTTCAATAATGTTTAAAGTCAACATAAGCCATAGTGTTTTAGACTGTGGAATATACTCCCTATATTATTCAAGCCAACCCTCTAAACTATCTGCTCTACTACAAGGTCACTTGAAAATGCTTTGATGAGATACTTCCAAATATATCCTTTTCCCAATTATTTATCTTTTTGCAGAGCTTCGAACCATGATTGCAGTTATATCCGACTTTAAAGTTAGTAAAAAGATGCCGGGTTTTGATTTCGAATCAGTTGGTCCTTTCTAGGATTTAACGATAGATAACAAGTTAAAAATAATCATTGCAAAACTGGAAGTGTTATATCAATACAATCCATACAGCTAACATCTGAACAGGGCAAGATTAGCCCTACAATCATAGCCCTCAATAGCAGGTACAGGGTCAGACTTTGCCCCATGAATATTTCTTAAGCATACAGCCTGGTTATGGATATGTGTAAGAATTCTGTTAGTTTGTAGGGAGACATACATATTTGAAAGTTTTCCCTGAACCTATCTGTCAGAAACAATGGATCCTTAAGCCCTCAGTGCAGCATCTTCTGAAATCAAGCCTCAAACCAGGGTCGCCTAAAGAATAATCCCCATTATCTGGGTTTCAAAGCTAATATTGCTTTCACTTGTTTACTTACGCGGCGCTAAAATCGGAGAGGAACCAACTACCTTTTCAAGCCAGAATAATCGCTGGCCAGCTGTTTCCAGTTCCAGACGCTAATTTGGTTGAGGTTCCTTTACATTTAACTGCACCACCTAAGGCTAGGTCTGCGTCTAATGGTGACGTTCTGTCTTAAACGTCGGTGTTGTATGTCCTTATCTGTTGACCGTCGAATCCGTCTTAACTGCTTCCTCCTAAATACTCACAAAGAACTACTAACATCGCACTGTGTTCTTCCAGCGGGTCGCCTTGTGTAAATGTTTTCTTGACATCTAAGGTCAACAACCCCGATAGACCAGCGTGCATTCTTCATCGTCGTTCTACACAATCGTACGAATTTGGGATGGATGTCAAAAAGAGACACGACTGTGTATAGTTTATCTCTTTAAATGCTATCATCTAGCTAAGCACTATCAGCATTTGATAAATAACAAAAGCAATTGATTGGTGGGTGGGCGCCGTGGCTTAAGTGGTTAGTGCGTTGGACTATGCAGCAAAGGGTTCCAGGTTCAATCCCCAGACAACACCTAAAATTTCTTTCACGGCCCCACCTTTCGCGAGCGTCTGACAAACATCCGAGAGTAAAACTGTCATGAAAAAGCTTTCACAATCAAAAAAAAATTGCCCTTCGGATACGGCATTAAACAGTAGGCCCCTTCCATTCGTGTAAAGAATATAACAAGCACAACACGCATGGTTGTGAGAAGCTAGGCATTGGGTCCCATGGACCTGTCGCGCCAAAAATTTGTATTTTTATTTTTATTGATTCTTTGACCATATCCTGATACAAAAATTTAAAAGTGAGAGATAAAGATAGAGCGTAGACGAAATGTCAGCTCATACTTATACATTCTCCAGCTCTCCATGCTTACTTGCTGCAATAATGTACAACATAAGAGGTTGTAGGAAAAATATTCTCACACTTCCAATTGGAAACTAGCCTCAGCACGACTATTAGTACTGACTACTAGCCGATCGAAGATCATGGAACTTAACGTATGTATTTTGTTGATTTAAACAACAGCTAGGGTCGAATTAAGAAGGATACACTTAACTACTTTTCTTGCAAATCTCCGACTCTAGGTGCAAGATGCACTAGGCAATCGATTTCTGTACTACATCCGGAAAAATATTTCCTTAAATTCCACAGAATGGATCCTTACTTCGCAAAAACACATTCCACAGTCGTCCAATGAAAGTAGAGGTAAGGGTTTTTTGAACAAACTGTACTACATTAATTAGGTAGTTTTAAATGGAAACAAGAGATGCCAAAAACATCTGCTGGTATAAAAGTCTAGTAAGATCGAAAATATTTCCACTTCTACTTATTCCTACATTATCCTCAATTATTTCTAAGTCTGACTATCAATCTCACTTGCGCACATAATCAGCAATCAAAAGTGCGGGTGCAACTTCAAACCTATCCACTTTACTGCTGTAGTACTAATTTTGAGTTGTTTCTAAATTATATGTAGTTATTCAGCAAATAAATTGATTTAAGATGTCTATTATCGACTCTTTGATAAAATTTATTAAAACACAACAAACAGTTGCTATACTATACTCGTATTACTACAGACATAGATAATAGATACTTGGCAAACCGATCATTTTCAATAAAGTAATAAGTGATTTTTAACTACCCACCCAGTACTTAGCCCACAGCTTTCAGGCGCATAATTAGCAACGCTACTATTATTGTACAAATTATTTATGTAAATATTTATTGTTGGAAATACGGTAAAATTACAATCCACCGCAAATAATCATTCCTAATGGATATGGGCGTGGTGCTATTTATTTGTTTTTACTTGCACCTATGTATGCATACCTATAGGGCAAGTATTGGTTTCCTGATAAATTTCGAACTAGAAATCCAATTTGACATTACTATGATGAGAAAGTTAAAAAAAAGTGGGTCCGCCAATTCCTTATGTCTGTCTGTCCGTGACTGCAATCGTTTACATCTAGCGTTTGTGAAGTCACGCATCGAGGCAACACGTCACAATTTTTATTCTAACTTCAAAATTAAGGGTATTTTACTTAATGACGATTTCAATAAAAAAAAAACGGCTTTAAAGATTTCGATAAAATTTCATATTTGGACTCGTTTGTGGTTATGGTATAAAGTGGTATACCACGTTTTGTGCGATAAATTCGTGTGGTTATGGTATAAAGTGGTATACCACGTTTTGTGCGATAAATTAGCTATATTTCTTCAGCGATTGAGCTTATAAATGACGAAAAAGCTTTCAAATTCTGAATTTTTTTCCAAAATCAGATTTCAATTCAATAGTTTCGCTCGTAAGATGGTGAACCAATTTTCGAGCAAATAAATGTGCACTATAAAACGAACGGAGCAGTCTGTAACATTGTCGAATTGAGCTCTGATTTAAGAAACAAATTTTTTTTTTTTGCTGTGCAAATTTTTACGAAAAATGTATTACATTTGGCAGTCAGTTTATTCCTATCGAAAAAGTAGGAAAGTAAAAAAATTAAAAACTGTTTACTTGCACTTCTTTAGATTCTTAGAGATGCACCCAAATTTTATATTTCTTGTTCAAAATCTATAACCTAATGAGTGGCAATTGTATATAGTATAATCCTGAATGCGAGTAAATATTTGTACAAAAATTGAGAAATAATAAAATTGACAAGAGCAACATATGCCTTATCCAGTAACCCATTACTTACTCATTTGCATGATAAACTTATTAGTTTCTAATAGAACATCTTACCTGAAAAAGAAAAATACATAAAGTTAAAAAATTGGTCTATGGTTTAAAAATATCTTAAATATTTATAGAAGTAGCATATTGTGTGTAGGTAGTGCTCGAATATTCGGTCAAAAATATTTATAATATATCAGAGTTTATACGATATGACCATTCAGAAAGTAAAGAGTTTTACGTCATCTATACTTGCCATTTAATCACGGCGCAGTACACGCTTCAACCACGTTTGGAAATTTCCAAATTTTTTTTAAGCAAAGTTTACGTTGTTCATTTTTCCGATTTTCATTGCAAAATCATACTCATCGATAAAGTTCGTTTTTTACTCAGCGGCTTGATCAATAAGCCGCTGTCTAGTTGTCTAGTTGTCACAAGTCAGCAACTGGAAGCCATATACAAAATTATTTGATTTAAAAAACAAAATGGGGAGTTCTTAATGAACATGGTACAATACAATACAATACAGCTACCTACAAAAGTATTGCTTCACTAATTTTGTTTAAACCTTCTTTTATATTTTTTAAAAAACACAGAGAAAGTCATAAATGTTGACAAAAGGTTTACATTATAAAACTTAATTAACACCAGAAATATTTTTTGTTTTCGCTTGTTACGTTAAATACTACTAGGATTGCTTTTTTAAAGTGTTAATCTCTCCAAGTCGTTGTTTGACACGTGTGACACGTACATACAACTTAAGACTATATTACTTAAGGGATTAGCATTATAATATACATGCATACATAGGTACACTTGTAAGCACAACAAATTTCTCAATGCATAGAATATGAAATTGTTCTTTCAACATTGATTAGTTTTATTTAAAACCCTATCACTCACTTTAGTCTGTTAATTTTTCTATTCATCAGAGGGTAGTCATCCCATCTAACGTGATAAATAACGAAATGTCCAAAGAGGTTGTTTGAATAATAATAAGTTTAATTTTGGGACAATTTTATGGATATTCTTCCTTCCTAAGGCTAGGTCTTCCAGTACTGCGTTGTCCACCCGGGTTTGATTCGACGACTTTATGGTGTCCATTCGCTCTACATATCCTAGCCATCTCAAACAACTGATGCGCAATTTTTAAACTATACCTTAAGTATAGTTCGTCGTTGAATCTCTTCCTCCAAAGCCCGTTAACGCAAACGGAACCGGATATTTTACGAAGAATTTTTCTTTCGAAACGACCGAGAATATCTTCTTATATAGAGTCTCCTTAGTTGTTCGGAATAGGGCCTTACTACTCAACTGCCTTCGCAGCCCAAAGAAACAGCGATTGGCAAGAGTTATTCTTTGTTTTATTTATGCTGAGATGTTATCAGAATTGGTAGGAGAGCCGAGGTTATAGCTGTCGATTGTGACGTTCTGTCCAATTCGTCGATGTTGCGTGTCCCTTCTGGTTGACAGCATATACTTGGTTTTCCCCTTGTTTACCGCTGAACCCATTTTGGCAGCTTCCGTTTCAATACTAGCGAAAGCACCGGTAACACCCCATTGAGTTCTCCCAATTATGACGATATCGTCAGCGTGCGCTAGTAGTTGTACAGACTTTTGAAAGATTCTGCCTCCGGTGTTGATTTGTAAGTTTCATCGTGTCACCTTGTCTAAATTCTTTTTGACATCAAAGGTCTTGGTGAGATCGTTACCAACATTGGTGGAGCACCGAGTCATTTCCAGCTGCTTTGAACAGCTCGGCTGGTAAGCCGTCAGGTCGAGCGGCCTTGTTGGACTTAAGTTTGGATATTGCTATCCTTACTTCATTTTGGTCAGGTGGACGAAAGTTTTGGTTATCTTCGGCTAGATTGAATGGTTCATTCTGCCTGACAGCGGGTTATTGGTTTCGCCGTTATACAGTCTGTAGAAGAAGTTTTTCCATATTCTCAGCACCGACGGTGACTCTACTACGAGATTTTGTTGTTCATCTCTACAGGCTTCTGTATTGGTCTTGTTGGCTTGATACGTTCGTTTTACCTGTTGGTAAAACTTTCGTACATTATTCCATTATATAAGCCGATGTTCTTCCCGTCTCTTTTGCTCGTAGAGCTCACGAGCAGCTCTCGTCCTTTTTTGCAGCGCCGCTTTGTATGCCACTTGTTTAGCTGCATGTGCTTGCCGGAATTCTTCATCAAACCAAGGGTTTTTTTGGTGATGGTCGGGTGAAACGCACATCATTTGCGGCAGATTTCGGGATACGCGTCAGGCGTAGATTCTGGCGGTCTCTTGCTATTGCAGCTTTTCGACGTTAAATCTTCTCACAGTATTTCTTTTCTTTGTTGTGGCGTTTGGGATATCCGCATTCGTAGCTTGGTTGCAACAAGGTAGTGATCCATGTCGATGTTATACTGGAGGCATGCCTTGCGTCGATCGCAATGTGATCAATTTGGCTGACCATTTCATGATCAGTCCCCTTGTAAATATTGAGATGAGGAAACCGTGTGCTTGCTATAGTGACGTTACGCAACGCCGCAAACTCAATAAGATTAAGTCCGTTGATAGACGTGATGTTGTGTCCTACCAAAGATGTCCTCCTTTCCTAGCGTTAATATCGCCCACGGTGGCGTCGTCCTAGTCGTCTATGGGGGAATGAGCGCATATTAGGCTTATGTTAGCAAATTTAGCAAGGGATCTGTCAAGGGCTGATCCGTGTCCCCAGTTCATCAGAGCAGAAGTTGGATTTTAAGTTGAAGTTATAGGCAATATTACATTCATATATGTATAGATACAGACTGAGAAGGCATTCAATTTCGAAACCCTTTATTTACAAAACACCCAGCAAAGCAAGTAAATCTTTTGGTTTTGACTATGGTAAGCTTGGCAATTAGTCTATTTCACCATCAGTGGTTAGCAACTGCTGGTTTTGCTAAGCAAAAAACTAAACCGGTACTGATCAAAAGATGGAAAAAAATACATTTTTAATATTATACTAAGTTGTTTTGGGTACAATCTCGGCACGAAACATACATTCCTCCACTGATTACATTACGTGATAAAAAATTATACATTCCTTAATTACGTTGCTTTACCGTTAAAATGCGTCTAAAGACGCAGCGGCAACTATCCTAAAATGGCTGCGAAAAATGGAAACTACAAGAAGATAGAGTCAAGCCTAGACTGATGGAACCACACCACAATGATACAAATACCTGGAGGAAGCGAATAAGATGGAAAAGACCCAGAGATTTTCATGTCTCTTGAATTAATATATGCATACATATGAATATGTATGTATGGTCAAAAATTCAATTTCAAAACTTCAATTGGGATACAAATAGATACCATCTCCACACCGATATTATTTTTATCAGCAAATCATTTCCCCACAAGTAAAATCCGCATCAGGAAGTATCTAAAATACCATTATCCTTATCCTTATTCTCCGCAACATGTTTCATCTATAAATTGTTTCAATAAGTAATTGCAACACTCCTCCTTTTCTCCCTCCTTCGTTTGGCATTCAAGTTCGTCTAAAAAAGAAATAAAATAAAACAAAAATTCACGACGTCGTCGTTCGTTGGTCCATGTCCGTTACAAGTCCAAAGCTAAATTATGCAAGTGCCAAGTGAGAGTAAGAGTGTGGTGTGGGATGCAAACAAGGAGAAGCAGCAGTAAAAAAAAACTCACTGAATTAAAATAGAAGACCAACAGAAAAAGAAACTTACAAAAATAAAAAGCTTTTTCGAGGGCGGGAAGGTTGATTACGTCTTTTTTCTTTTTTTTTTGCATATACACTCGCTTAGCTCATTCACCAACACTGAGGCAACACTGCGATTTTCATTTCATTTTCTCCCTGAATCTGTTTTTCCATTAGACTAGATGTGCCTGTGTTGGTTTTTTAATTTTTCTTTTTACCCTACTGTGCATTTTCTCTGTGTCCGTATGTGTAGCAGGATGTGCGAGTGTGTAAGTGCGAGTTTTCTGTTATTGTACGTTGCTACGGATTCGACCTCCTACAGGTCTTTGACCCAAACTTTATAACAAACTCGAAAACTAGGTTAGTTTGGTGTTCCGTCTATCGTCGTCGTCGTCGTCGTCGTCGTCGTCTCTGTCGTTGTCGATGTCGATGTCGACGTCGACTTTGTTGCCCCTGCTGCTGGCTGTTGTTTTTGTTAGGCGAACGGGATAGATATACGAGTGTACATAGATTTGGCCGAGTAGGAATCTATGCAACATGTCTATGTACCAGGCAGTGCTTTTATATCTCTATGAGCCAGGACGGAGCAGGGAGGGAGTAATCGTATTCGTACTCGTACTCGTACCACATTAAGCAAAAGCGAAAGAAGGAAGATTTTTTACGTTGTCACTTGTAGTTGTGCACACATTGAGAGAGAGAGGTGCTATTAATGTTTCTAGATATTTTTATATTGGTAAAGATGGGTTGCAGATACATTTGTAACTGTATGCGTGAAGATCATTATAATTTTTTTTTTGTTTATTCATAGTTGAGGTATTTATGAATTCTAAACATACACAATTAATGTATCTGCTGCAGTTGGTACATACTATGTATATCTCTTAAATGTGCGTGATATAGAGGATCCACTGCACGCAATATTATACTCTGTAATTACAAGTGAATTCCTGAGAATGAAAAACGGGATACTCCGGAAATATACTTAGTACATACATTCATACATGGATATATGTATGTATGTATGTAGCTGTGTTTCAATATAATGAAGCTCATTTGCTGTTTACCCCCACAAAGTCAGAGTACGAACCACATTAAAACGATTTCAGAATCAGAGAGGTGGAGAGATTTGTTGAATGCGCAACCACCCGGTGACACATTTGTGGGTCAATGGGAATTTGTTTATTGCATGTTCACACTCTCTGAGGAATTCACTAGCCCTACGCTAATAATTACGATTGTCGAATTTTTTTTTCTTATTTCTCTATTCTTCAGGCTGAATTCCTGCGTTCCTATGTGTGCTTATTTAAAATTCTTTGAGATGGGAATGTATTCACCTATGGATAACTGGTACATATCACTTCCTTGATAGAAAAAAGAAAAAAAAAATTATAAAACAGATGTGAAAATTAGGTCGGATGAAATTCCAAGAAAAAGGAATTAAAACAACCACATTTTTTTGTAATTTTTGTTTGGAGATTAAACGGGATCTGTGTCTTACACTATTCAGTCCAATAGTAATGAATTAACTTATAAATAGAACGCATTGCTCTGGGATATGAATTGGTGCAGATTAGGAAGTGTACACGAGGAGATGCACACAGATAGGTATGTATGTATGTACCTATTAGGTGGATATGATATATATGCACGTGTATAGTCTTTACGGTACGATATCGGCGACCCAACCTATTGGGCTCTTTATGCCTTTTATTACCATGTCAAACTGGGCTTTTAAGATGTCATGCTATCTATTTCTAACTACCACTGACGCGGACTGATGAAACATACTGCAGACCAATACAAAATTTTGGTGTGACAGATCCATGAGACCCAGGGCCATACTCTTCCCAACCATTCCTGTTATATCTGTTATATTTTTCACACGAACAGACGGACCTTACTGTTAAATGTTGCATCCGAAGGCTTGATTTGAGAAGCCGTGAAAGAAATTTTTGAGATGTTGTCTGGATATCGAACCCTGAACCCCTCGTTCCGTAGTACAACGTACTAACCACAGCAGCCGCTCACGAGAGGTGAGGCTATGAAAAAAATACTTTGGTGTTGTCCGGGATTCGAGCCTTAAACCTCCAGCTTAGTAGTCCCACGTACTAACCACTGAACCATGGCGCCCACAATTCCTTCCTTATTAACAAGATTTTTATGACAGTTCATAGAATTGAGTTCAAGTATGTATGAGTTTTGATCCTAAGCTTTGACATATGATAATAAAGTGGACCCTTTCAATATCGGTTTTAGGAGTCGTTTTTGAAATACTCAGCCTCAACTGAGATTTCACTACTACATTCCCCTCTTCGTTTTGCAAATCTTTGTAGTCTTTCACTTTCACAAACTCTTCGAATAACTTGAATACATACGTAACTTCCACGGAGTTCCAAAACATAATGGAGTTCCATACATACAGTATGAAGATTGCCTTTTTCGAGTTATCGAGCAATAGAAGTTAAAAAATGTAAAAGAGGCTAAGGACGAGAGGGAGAACCGCTTAATGTGAATCCTTTTGAGATGCTAATAAGTTTGGCTTAAATTCATTTAGCTGGGATCACTATCACATCGTATTAATATATGAAAGTATCTCTGTATGATAGCATTCTATGTAATCGTACAGAGATGCTTGAAAATAGGAAGAAGATTGTGTGTCTCATTGAGCCTGAACAACGATTGTAGATGGTATTCTTATAGTGAGACCAATTATCACTTATGTCGCGCCGAGATTCTAAAACTAAGCAAACTTCCGCTGAAGTGTCATCCTTAAAAGGAAAAACTTCTTTATACTATGTCTGTTCCTTATGAAATGGTGCAAACTCCATGAGTACCTCAAAATGTAAGCATTAAAAAGCAACAGCAGTGAAGCCCATAAAATCAGATGTTCCAAGAGTTGCCAAATCAATATTTAGGTGATGCACAAAACAGTTTACTGGACATTTTTAAGTCCACCATACTGTTTCTGGAAACCATTTCACTGAGTTCTTCGGTATGCCTACCTTGATAGGATCTGCACTGAATAACTAACAATATGCGCCCTAGTAGCTTTTTATGACCCGCAGTTGGAAGTTTGGATATTTAAGTGATATAAAATATCCGTTACTACATTCAAAATATCTGTGATAGAACGAATATTTGAGTCACCCCATCTTTCACCGTAAATGTATCGAAAGATAATCGATCCTAGAGTTGATTTATAACTCCATTGATGTAAAAGAGTTCAGTAGCAGATTTGATCGCTTGCTTTTGATACCAACTCCTACTGTCTTGAAGTATTATTCAATAGCTGAGGTCCATATAAAGGGTGTCCCATAATTCACGCAAAATGTAATTTTGATAGAAAATACAAATTTTTAATTAGAAAGCTTAAATTTTTTATTTATTCATAGAGTATACAGATTGGGGTTATGTATGGAATAGCACATCGGATAAATGGCCGCCACGGCTTTGCTGGCAAGTACGTACTCTTTTATTGAAATTTTCTATGACCGTTTCGCATAAACGTGGCTGAATTTCATTAATACACCTCCCAATTTCCTCTTGGGCTGGTCTTGGGCTTGTTTGCATAGACCTTCGACTTCAAAAAGCCTCAAAGAAAAAAATTCAATGGCGTTAAATCGCAAGATCTGGATGGCCAATTCTGAACAGCCGATTACACGATTAGGAATTTACTCATGCAGTAATTGAATTGTTTATCAGGCTGTATGGCATGTGGCACCGTCTTGTTGAAACCACATGTTGGTCATATCCATATCTTGTAATTTAGGAACTAAAAACTGGGTTATCATGTCATGATAACGAACACCATTAATTGTTACTGTCGGACCAGACGCATTTTCGAAGAAGAATGGTCCGATAATGCCTCGAGCCCAAAATCCGCACCAAACAGTCACGTGTTGTGGATGGATGCATTTGTTTCTCAACAATTACTCGTGGGTTTTCTGAACTCCAAATGCGACAATTTTGACGATTACCGATACCGAAGCCATCAAGATGAAAATGAGCTTCATCACCGAAGACGATTTTGTTCGCAAAATCAACATCCACTTGTTGTTGTTCCAAAATCCATTCAACGAACTCTCTTCGCGATGCATGGTCAGTAGTCTTCAGTTCTTGAGTATTTTTTTAGTAACCCCGAAATGTCAGCTGTCACATTGTTATCTTTTTTTGCGTTGGCATTACTATACTATTAAATGGCGCAAAATTAAAATTTTGCGTGAATTATGGGACACCCTTTACATCCATATGTAACTCAGTAAATATTAAATAGCTACGAAAGACTATACTATCAAAAGTCAAACATAGAAATTGCATCAGAATGATGTACAAATTAAGGGTTTCTAAGAAGGCAACATAGAGGTGTTTGTCCCATCTTTTGGAGACAAATTCTTGTACACAAATTCATATCTTTTTGTGTTTCCTTAATTGTGTCGACCCCTGCACATCTAAGAGTCAGTAAGGGACAGAAACCCAAATGTTTGAACCTAAATGGTATTAAAAAGCTCCGGGCTCCATACTTCCATTTAAAGAAACTGAATATTGTATGTACTTACTAGTACTGTCAACCAACTCGTTTTAAATTACATTTCCTTGTGTATTATATCAAAGTACCGATAAATTAATTCCATCTCACATTGCGTAACATTTCATTTTCATTTGAGGGAAATTGAAAGGTAAAAGCCCCATCAGACTGTAGCAGCGGCAAACAACGACCGCGGTAACTCATTTCATTTTCATTTCGATTGCATTCTATGCATGTACGAGTATGTACATCTGACAAAAGTCCATCAGAAAATGAGAAACGTGAATAAGATGACGATGACTACGACTAGAAGGCAAGAAGAAAAGCCCACTTCAAGCTGAATATCAATCCAATATGTCCGACACTCGGGCGTAGACGCAAATCTACTGTTAGATGAAAAATATGTGTTCGTTTTTCTTTTCGATTGCTTCGTTTTTATTTTGATTTTCCTTTCACTGATTCCTACTCATGTGTGGAATATCTATGCCAACGTAATAGACGAGGAACATTTTCCTGGTTCTCTTCTCTATGTCAACGTCGGCAGTGGTGCCGGCGTTTTATGTCGGTTTTTGTTTTTTTTTTTTTTTGAAGCACTCAACCGTCGAGAAACTCATGTTATGCATGCGGATGAAATTGAATTTTTCTTAATTTTTTTTTTACATAGATACATAAAAACACATGCATGCAAGTACACATAAACATAATACGAGTACACTATTGGGGCGGGTACTTGCACTTTTAAACACTTTCCATGCGCTCCGTATATATGTATGCACTTGCGTGTCTAACTAATCGTTTGCTGCAACTTGCTGAATTTCAATCTGATTTTGGTTAGATTTATGTATAACTATGTATTTATGAATATGGCGTATACATAGATGGAAAGATACATATAGAACATCATGTTCAACTTGATCGCTAATTGACAAGAGAAGGAAGAGCAATGATGAATTGAGTTTTCATAACGTAAAATGACAATCGTGCAAACGATATCGTTTTGATGATAGTTTTGTGTACGTAACATTAAAAATCACTATCGTTTTGAAGATTCAACTTTTGCTTCCCGTAACCCCAAAAATTGTCAAACACTATCGTCCAGACATCATCGTTTACAGGATAGGTAAAGAGGTATCGTCTTGCAACTTAGTATCGTCTAGAAGGCGATGATCGTCTTAAAAGTTACGTGATGAGTACCCTGCTTTGCATGATTTTGATATTGTACCTACATATATACATACATATTTCTTTAACTTCTATATTATATATTTTATATTGCATATCATTTGTGGTACATTCCGCTAAGAAATACTTTAGTGTTCCTAGTGTGCTACTAGGAAGTTGAATCTTGATAGATATGTAGGTCAAATACCTGAGCATTTTCCTTGCACAAAAGGGCACTAAAGCACACTTTATTTAGGCTTTATCCTTTTCGTCAGGGTACATTCTTATGCCTCATTGTGATTTGTGATCTTTATTTGAACTACTCGGCATCAAATCTCTCATATAAGAAATACGTCATGTATTATATTCCTTTTTCGATTGTAGTGATCCGACTCCATTCATTCGTACATTGAATAATGTTCGTACATTGAATAGCACTGGTCCAAATCTGAATCCTTCTTACGTTCCAGTTCCGCATTATATTGCAGTTTTCCAAGTATGATCATCATGGTGCATAGGGCAATCTAACACTTTAGGCATACGTTAACGACACAGTAGCCTTAGATTTACCAAATTTGATTTCATCTTCGGATTCATCCGGAAAAAAGTATGGCGAGATCAATGGAAGTATGTAGTACCCTAAAAATTTCCTCAAAAGTATTCAACGTACGACTCTCTTAAAGTTTTTCCTAGTTGAAATGACTCCTTCGCGACTGTTAACTCTGAAATTGACCCCATTTCGGAATGTGTGCCCTATTCAGCGAGCTATATTCTGTTTATCCGGCTGTTTGTCCGGCAAAGGATTAGAGAGTTTCTCATACCATGGCCACATTGTTTGTAGCGAAATTGAACCTCTCCAATCTAGTAGTTCTAACTCGAGCTGAGGTTCACGAATTTAGTTTTGACACTGTTTCTCTTAAGCTGTATGATGTCAGCTGTGATTTGGTGGAGTCTCATAACCATACGGGAAAGTAGGCTCACGTCATCAACGTAGTCTACGTGTTAAAGATGTCCATTAGAGTCTATCGGATTCCTTTCTTTTCCATAGATGAAGCATCGCGAAGCTCATGGCCAGTCGCCAGTTATGTAAATAATAGCGGTAAAGGAATGCAACTTTGTCGAACACCACTTTAAATTTCTATTTCTTCTGACCTCTCTGTAGAATACAACATTGGGAACGATCATATGTCTGAATTGTCTTTGAAACTGATAAATGCCTTTTCAAAATTTATATGTGGTGGAGTGGTGATAGTTGTTCAACGCATTGCCCAATGGTGATCCGCATGATGATGATCTGATCTGCACAGGCTAGGGTCGAAAAAATACCATTCAGTTGAAGCTGGTTATAGGAACTAATTTGGTTTTTTAAAGGTTTGTACCCAAAGCCAAAAATGCAGGTTAGCTTCCTCCCAATCTATTAGAATGCACACTAGGTGTAGTCTTTTTAAATATGTTTCTTGTAGTCGTCGATTGGTCAGGCGAAGATCGGATCTTAACTCACTAGCATCCTTAACAATATACATCTTCACTTCTTCCAGCTTGCCAATCATGCGTGGAACAGCCTAACTAGTTGTGCCATATCACAAAAGACATGACTTATTTACTACAAGCCTAAGTCAAACGAGATACTTGGTAAATCAAGAACAGATATAGCGAGAATTGTAGCCATTATCAAGAACCACTGACCAATCAGAGACCATACGTCCAAGCTTGATATCCCACACAATACCTTCTGTAGAAGCTGCAAGGATACTGATGCAAAAGAATTTCTACATTGGCCAGATAGCCAATTGTCATTTCATTCAATTTCTAGTATAGTGTTATGTAGCATGCGTTTTCTCCTGTATAGAATTACATTGTCACTGTGAGGCCAATCAGTGTATAATGTTACACCACTGTTGTTAGCACTTTTTGATTACTTTCTGCCATTGTGTGCTCTTAACACAAGTGCTAGGTTCACTTAACGAAAACATTAACAGGCGAACAAGGCTTTGGTGAGATTCTGTTTTGCCTTTCTTTGAAGAATATTCTTAATATTCATTGTCCATTTGATTACTCCGGCGTTTTCTGAATCAGAACATCTCTTTCAAAAGTCATACCAAATGATTTATTGGCTAAAGAAATGCTCTAGAGATACATAAGTTCAATGTGGACTTTAAGAATTGGTTGTATGTACATATATACTACGTTTAAAGTATTACTCTAAGTTTGATGCTACTCAATGATGATAGGCGGAGGTAATCGAGAAACCACGTGTAAAAAAAAATACAAAATCAACCAATAATTGCTTTGAATGTCCATACGAAGGCTTCCTGCATTTTTTGGCATTCGTTCCGCTATGCAGAAGAAACCTGAATTAACCTTGACAATTGCAGAATCACATGCCCATTGCATATACACGCAGACTATAACGCAACTTTCTCAAAATCAACAAAAAATTGTCACAAACACTTTTAAACGGGAAAGAGAAAAATGTATGTACATACATACATACATGTATGCATAAAACTACCTTTTTTCGGCTTATGACTATAAAGATACAAGGTGAAGTTTGTACCGATTAAGTCAGAATTGCAACTGCCAGCCATTAATCCTCCTCCTTTCCTTTAAGTTCCCATCCATACCACCATAATCCATGCACGCACTTGAATAAAAACACAGAGGTATCCAAAAATATAAGAAAGAAAAAAATTAACTCAGCCAGCACCTGAACTTCTCATCTGGTTTTTGTTACCAAAAAAAAAATATTATTACGTTAACTTTTCCCCGCCAACAATCAGTGCGAAAAAAATGCCAAAAACTATACTAACACACTCTCAAAGAGAAAGGTCTACAGACACATGGCAGAAAATGATTTTGAAAAAAAAAAAAAATAATAAAAATACATACATTTCCCAATTGTTAACCAGAAAAAGGCCTAAATAGCAAAACCACCACCACGAACCCACGGTACGTTGCTGCAGTTACATAAAGATAACATCGACCTCAAGTTCGAGTCCGTAGCGAATGAACCGCAGATATACAACAGCACAAAACCCGTTCTGCAAAGCCCCAGCCGCTTGGTGTGCAGATTGCGTTTCCACGAACACAAATTCATCATCCATCCCCGGTAGACCATCAGCGTGCAATGTTATGTGAATCGAAAGACTTCATTTTGGGTCTATTCCAAACGACGATGATTCGTCGTTTATGCCCGTTAGATGTCTTACTAGAGTAGAGAGCCGAATCTAAAGGGTCTCTGCCACGAAAAGTGTTATGGTAAAGGTTCAATAAACTTTGAGGAACCACGTAACCGTGCCCAATGGCCAACTAGAAGGAAGGAGTGAGGGGGGAGGGAATATCCAACTTTATGACTTTTGCTTTTGTATTCAAAAATTTCGTTCACGCACTTAAGCCATGAACACACAGAAATACGGTAAAAGAGGGAAATTTTGCCAGAAAATAACAAAAGGGTAAAACGAAATAAAAACCGAAGAGAAGAAAAGCGTTGACTCAAAACGTGTCATGAGCTGCACTTGCCAGGTGAAAGTGATTTGACCATGATCCTGGTCGAATGGTCGAATTACGTGAACGCCATTGTGGTGGTGGTATAATTTCTGTTTTTTTTTTTTTTAGCCATTGTGCTTACTTAGCCCCTGTGTTATTGCTATTCTCGCAATGCGTTGAATACAGTTTTGTATTTTTTTTCGTTTCGTTTCGAAATTTCATATTACAATGGGAATTTGAGATTATATCTTGAAATTCAAGTCAGGTTTGCGATTTTCAAATGGTGTGCCCTCTCAAGATCTGTCACAAGGTGTAATTACGACACTAAATAAATACTAAAATAAATTCATAATCCCTATACCCAGTAGATCAAATTTCATATGAGTCCTAATATAACCAAACAAAGTCAAAAAGCGTCTATCAGATAACTTTACTCTAAAAGAAATTAAAAAAAGAAAAACAAAATTTATACCAGTTTGCTTTATAATTTTGTAGCTAATTTCAAATATTGTAGGATTAATCGGACTTATTACTGTACTGGCATCATTCCCATCATCATCAAATGATGAAAACTAGTAGATTGATACTTCTAAATGAGAGGAAAGAATAATATTTAAAGCAAGCTAAGGCTCACAGTACTTGAAGAATGGGTTTTTTTTCTAAACAGCTAAGGTCACTAGTATATTTATAATTTAACGGGCTACGTTAGTTAAAAAAATTTCGGTATTCCTGGAATGTATTCCTGGGTCTACCCCACTACTGATGACACTAAATCATATTACGCTTATCGTGTACAGTGAGTATACCCAGGCCTTGGCGTAACTTGCGCTACAAAGCAATCAAAAGCTCGCCTATAAGGCACTGCGGTTGCTAATATCTCATGCCGATAAAGGTCCTAGAAGCCTTCGCAGATCTGCTTTCATTGCATAAACGATTTAAGGAATATCGTTGTGTTGATGGCCCTAAAATTTCACTATATTGACGGATTCTGAATCTGCTCTCGATGATCAACCCACCGGCAAGTGTTATGAACTTCATGCCTACAAAAAATAGATTTTTATCTTCACTTCACTTCCAATTTCAAAATCACAAAACATGGAAAATGCGAGTAATATGTGGTCTCTCACTATCAACTCCTACTTTACACCTCCATGATGATGGCTGCTGGGTGTCTAGTACCTCGACTGGAAATTGGGTAACCAACCCCTTTGAAAGGTCGTTGGTGAGAGCAGACGAAAGAGGCGAGAGGAGTGCTTTTTTACTAAGCCACCTACTCTTGTTCCAGGCGGCAGCGGACGAATTCCATAGATGGAATCAACGGTGGCGTCTACCAGTTCCAATTAGGCCGAATTATTAGTGTTATCCCTATATGAGCTGCTTCGACATTTTTGAATCATTGGTCTATAGGGATCTCCAATACTGAGTCAGGGTGTTGGAAAAGAGTTGGTGGAGGAAGAACCCTTAATGGGCCAACGGCAGCGCTCATATCCCCGAAGCGGGTTAATGAGTCGGGAAAACGCTACCATTTCATCCAAGGGGTATAAAAGAGAACTGGTCCTTCAGATTGGGGGTTGTGCGTCGGGGTAACTTCCCTACCATGAAAATAAATTACTACAAAGCTGCGAATACACTAACTACCTCGGATAAGTATGATTCAACTGTTGACGACCTCAGCAAACGTGATAAGGTCAACGACTTTTGGATTTACACATGAAATGTTAGGTCCCTTAACAGACCACGTGCACCCAAACAATTATCGGAGTCCATAGACTGCTGTAAATCAGACACTACAGCCATTCAGCCGGGCAAAAGATTGAAAAGTGAAATCTACTACGAAGATTGCTACCGACAATAGAAGTAGTGCCTATTTGGATGCGGGTTTATTATTGGAGGTAGACTTAAGCAAGAAGTCTTGAGTTTAAGGCATGAGATCGACCGTCTCGTAACAAATCGCATCAACGCTAAATTCGCTAACATTAGCCTGATATGCGCTCATGCCCCCACAGAGGAGAAAGATGCCGATACCAAAGACAGCTTCTACGAGCTCCTAAACAAGACGTACGCGTATTGTCCTAGCTATGACCATTACCTTGTTCTGGATATCCAGAACATCGCGATGACAAGGAAATACTGTGACGAAGTTTAACGTCGGAAAACTAATCGCAAGGGATCGAAACTCCTGCGGCACGAAGAATGCCGGCAAGCAAATGCAGAGCTCTACGAGCAGAAGAGAAGGTATAAAAATCGTCTTTTCAGAAGGAAAAAGAAGGAGCATGCGAAGCGTGCGATTGAGGAAATTGAGAGTTCCTATTGCAGGAATGAGGTTCTGAAGTTTTACCACAGCGTAAAAAGAACATGTCAAGACTATAAAGACAGAACCGAAGCCTGCAGGGACAAATAAGGAAACCTAGTAGCAGAATCGCAGTCGATGTTGAAGATATGGAAATATCACTCCTGCATACTATATAATGGTGACGATGACCAAAATTCCGCTGTCAGGCAGAATGAACTATTCATCTGGACGATGATAACCATTGATTGCCGTCCACTCAACCTGAATAAAGTTAAGCTAGCGATATCGAAGCTGAAATCCAATAAAGCTGTTGCAGCTGATGGCCTAACTACCGAGTTGTTCAAAGCGGCTGGGTATAACTTGTGAACGTTTAAAACCTCTTGTCACCAATCTGATTGGTTCATATCAGTGGAGTATTAAATAAGGTCAAAGCGGAGGCTTCGACGGCACTTCGTTTGCACCGGGATGCCAACTGGCACTGGCGCTGTAGTATCCATGATCTTAGGAAAATCCTGGATCTCGTGAAAAACAAGATTAGGTTATTGGATTGAATATGCCCATGGATGGAATAAAGAGAGAGAGAAAGGTATCACAAAACTCTCAATGGAGATGGAACACTTCCGGAAAAGAATATTGGTGATATAATCATCTTTACGGATGGGTCCATGATGGATGTCAGAGCGGAGGCAGGTATCTTCTCAAAAGAACCAGAACTATCCTGTCATATTAGTCTGGGGAAATATACCTTAGTCTATCAAGCCGGGATGATTGCTCCGTTGCATGCGTTGGATAACCTGAAAGAGGGTCAGGTTGAGGGTAGAAACGTTACCATATCACTGAACAATCAATCAGTGATTAGACGCGTGGAGCAAACAGAATCAGTACATCACTGGCATTAAAATGTGCTCATAAGCTCAATGAGTGCTCATCTCGAAATGAAATGACGCTCCTCTGGGTGAGAGGGCACATAGAGACTGAGGAGAACAAAAAGGCGGACTCTCTGGCAAAGCAAGGGTCAACCTCAGAGCTCTGTGATCCGGAACCATTGGCTGCAATTGACAGAAGGATGGTAGAACAACTGATTAGCAACTGGACCGCGGTGGGAGACCAGTGAAAGTGGTTAACTGTGGAAGGTTGCAGGCAAGGGAAAATGGCTATTAAAATACAGATTGGCACCACTCATAGAGAAGTTCTAAGCTTAGGGCGAAGAACACTGAAATGAGTGGTAGCGTTATCTACAGATCATGGGAATGTCGGGTATCACCTAAAGAAGATGGGTCTTCTGGAGGACGACACCAGTGAACTATGCCTGGAGGAAGTCGGGACGGCAACACATATATTATGTCCATGTCCGGCGTTAGCTAGCATAAGAAGGGAGGTCCTGGGGAGCCACTGGGTAGAAACCCAGAGGATGAACCAGATTTCTGTTAAACAGATGCTAGCGTTGACACGAGAAATCCAGACAGACTCTCCGGCTAAGATGGATCGCGAAAGAGAGACGAAAAGGGACCCAATACAGTGGTCTGGATAGAAATCTCCCGAACAATATATATGTACATACATATGTATATACATACATACATATGTAGCTCAGGAAAGTCCACGATCGGTCAAATTTTCACACTTTGACACAGATCTTGGAAAAATCCAGGAATTTCAAATCGATACTTACCACCTTTCATCGATTTTAAGTCCGCCTATGACAGCATCTATAGAGAAGAGCTATAGAACTAAGTCTAGTTTTGGCATCACTACCAAATGCGTTCGGTTGTGCAGTTTTACTCTCGAATGTCCAACGCACTAACCACTTAAGCCACGGCGCCACTAGCCCAAGTGGCAACCGTAGCGACGGTTTCGAAGTTCAACCTGCAGACAATACATAAAATGTCTTTCGAGGCTGCAGCCTTCCGCGACTGACATGTGCCGTTTGTGTGGAAAGTGTGCTGAATCGACGGCCCTCCTCGACCGCATGCGGTCATATTCTTTCTCAGTTTTGTATACTGGAGGCGATCCGTTTGACCAAGAAGTGTCCGTTGTGTAATAGCAAGCTGAAGCGAGCACAGGTGCGTCGGGTGTATTTTTAATTGTCGTACGTACTTTTCTGTGACTCCTCTCAAGAACGTCTGACAAACATCTGATAGCATAACAGTCATAAAAAGCTTCTCAAAATAACAAATTGCTCTTCGGATATGGCATTAAACAGTAGGCCTCTTCCATTCGTGTAAAAAATATATAACGCGAAAGACTGTGAGAGGATAGGTCCTAGGTCCCATGGACCTGTCGGGCCAAATTTTTTTTTTATGTGGATACATCATATGTAAGTATTTAATATTGTTCCACCTTTCTTTGTAAGAAAGACTATATTCCCTTGAAACAGTTTCTATCGCTTCAATGTCAAGAAACACTATGAGAATGCATTCCTTATTTGCACTGTGCCACGAGGTAATTTGATACCTTATACCTAACCATCAGCGGACGTTTCAGTGTTTAAAAAATAACTAATGCATTTAGAGCATGCAATATATGTGCATATGTCGCACATAGTCTAAATAAATCGATTTTCTTCTTATTTCAATCACAATCATCCAGGTCAACTTTTTTGCATAGTTGATGACATCACTGTTTTGACCTTAACTAGCCATTCATAATTCATTCATAAATTGATTTCACTTTCAATTCGGGGCACAAGGGGAAGAACCGCTAAGAAAAATTCAGAGAAGAATTAAAAAAAAAAAAATCTATCTTTAGTTTTATGTATTGCATGCTACAAATAATGTTCCAATAAATCTGTAGGAACCTGAAGCCAAAAATAGAAGCTTTTCGCAATCATCCAGATTCCAGAAACATGATTCCTTCAGGGTGAGATGAGAATTAAAGCTCTCTCCCGTATACAGATAATTCCACAACACCCTGTCATATCCCCTCCGGTTATGCACGTGCATACCTATGCCGGGTAACAATAACGCGACTCCTATGGCCCAAAAGCACGTTTTGTAACGTTCGGTGTGTATGCGGTAGCTCACCACATCACACAACATCTTTTCATTTTCATTCTCTTTCCTCTTTTATTTTTATTTATTTTATTCTCCTCGTCGGTGTATGTTGTATTTTGTTTCTGTTTTTGTGTTTGTTTTGTTTTTTTTTTTTTTTCGACGATGTCGTTATACGACGTTCGTTTGCTTTCACAACGATTCCCGTTGATTTGTAAAATTAGGTCAGCCATTGAACCCGATCGCTCGTCATCGCACCGTCGTTGATGCTGATGTGTGAGTGCCTTGCGGCGCATACTTGTTTTTACTGATGCATACATATTTGCGGTATTGGTATGGGTTTTTGGCTCGATTTGTTGTGCTATTAGTGGCTGGTGCGCGCGCAGATACTTTTTTTTTTCTATTTCATTTTTGTGGAGTTGATGGGAGAGATACACACATAGAGTGTTTGGTTCCTTGGAATGTGAACAAACATTATTTTTTCGTAAAACCCTATTACCAGTGGTGTTCTTTTATGATTATTGCACAATGATTTCTACAAGGAATTAGGTTACTAAATTTACAAGGAATGTATTTCCGAGAAGGCCCACCATAACCTCGAGCATATGGGGGTATCCGCCACAACCAAATAGAAACTATACATATGTACATATGTATTTTGATTTAAACTCTACAAAGAAAAGTGTCAGACCTCATCAAGAGATGCGGTATAACCTCATGTTTAATTAGCTGAACCTGAAATTTCGCAAAACTGCACGAAGTAGCATGTATTGCAACTCGTACCTTATGTAAATGTACTTAGTTTTGTATGTAAATATCTGAAAAAACCTACCTATAAGCTGAAAATAACCTTTAAAACTCTCTCATCCAACTACTGAGTTCAATTAGAGTCTTGTGTAGACTGTGCTTAAAACCATACTCAAGTGCTTATGTACATATGTATGTACATATATGTATAGAATGTATGCAAGGCCTTTCAAACTGGAACTGCAGCTCTTAGATTAGTTTAGTCTCAAGGAGCTGCTTAGTACAGATCCTTGTGGAATAGACGAAGACGTAAAAGTCTCTAAGCCTACTGTTGGTGTAGTTCTGATTGCTACTGTTATACCTATGCACACTATTCTTTCTATTCTCGTCATTATGCTAAGATTCGGTTTACTTGCCTATTATGAAATTGCATACATACATATGTTACTTCATCATCACTACTAGAGGATAATTTTATATTATCTCCCCAGGTTTTCCCAAATACACCGGCATCTGACTCCATTAGTGTGCCATTGTTACAGAATTTGACAGTACTTACAGATCCTTACTAAATATTGTTTTTGACTTAAAGTACGTTAATATACTACATAAGCTTAACCGATTATCAAAGTTTGCTCAACTGGAGATACCGATAGTGAGGCCTTGAAATAATTGTATTTGCATGGTAGAACATGCAGTTCTTAGGCATGACTCGTCAAGGTATGATATGTATTTATATCTCATAACTTCATAAGGAGGCAGAGCGGAGCTCAGTCTGTGTATTATTATTATTATTATTATAAACTTATTAAAGTGTAAATAAGTTACAAAATTAATAAGAGCTGAGACTAGAGTTAGCTGCTAGGGCTTTCAACCAGATAGGTTAAAAGAAATATTTTATTTACTTGCATCTTAATACTATAAGTTTACAATCTTATAACCACTAAAATTCAAATTCATCCCTTATGAAGTGGGCGTACCATTCTGCATTTTTGATGGAAATGGAAATGATCTCAAAAATTATTTTAAGTCCAATCGCTGAAGAAATAGCTGAGAAACAATCAATTTGCAAAATTACAGTTATACGTATTTTTGACGCAAAACATGGTATGTCATCTAATAGCATATGCCAAAACTAACTCACATATGAAATTTTATCAAAAGCTTTAGAGTTGTTTTCGAGAAAATCCTTTTTCTAAGTGAAATCCTTTTTTAAGTGAAATCGGTCTAAGTAAAGTAACCTTAATTTTGAGGTTAGAATGAAAATTGCAATTTCGCCTCTAGGGTTCATCCCACAGGCCCCAAATATGAAGTTTGAAGGAAATCCGTCCAGCCGCTTAGGCTGCAGTCGAATATACAGACAGACAGAACGATAAACCGACAGACAGAGGGAATTGACGAACCCACTTTTTTAAACTTCTCAATCATAGTAATGTCAAGTTTGATTAAAACCTCAAGTTTGAAATTTTTCAAAAAACCAACGATCCAAACGATTTTTATTGGTTCACGATTAGATATAAAGAGGTCTCGTATTGTTTCATAATTCCAACGGAGTTTGAGATGTTTTTCACAGAAGATATTGTCGATAAACTGTCAGTCTATGTAATATCGATTCTCCGATGAGTTTGACTTATTTTAACTATAGCCTTAGCAAATTTTCTGTCTTTGCCATCTTATAGTTCATTTTTCTCGTCTCATTGGGAATGGTTTCCATATCAGATACTTCTATAAGAGCATTTTAAAGACCATAGAAAGTTGTGAGTGAAACTTTCTAGAATTCTACGGAAATAGTTTTCTAGGTACCGCCTTGTAACACTTGTTGTTCATTTAACAAGTGTTATGAAAACCATTTGTATTTCATACTGTGTATGTATGTACATACAAATGTATAAGATTTTTTTGTTAATTTTTAATGTTAATATGTACATACTAAGTAACTCTCAGCGTCCTATTGAAAAAATTACATTTGTACAATTGCTCTTATACGATACATACGGCTCTGCAATATGATTCAGATCGACCAAACTTTTTTGCTCAGTTCCGGAATGTTTCCTTTCTAAGAAAACATTTAAGTGACGGTAGAAGTGATAATTTGGTGAAAGGTTTGATGACTAAAATGAAGCAATTAAAGTTTTATCATATAACAACACTAATTTCTTTTACCAAATTTTGGTTGGCAGTTGGGTGGGTAGTTGATAATTCATTTGAAAGGCGTAAATCTACAAACAATTTTGAGTAGCTTCGCTTGTTCAGTGATAACATCATCTCACGAAATGAACCTGTCAATTGCTACCAAGATTAAGCGATTTAACGCTACTGGATTATTTCTTGTAGGGATATGTTATGTCCCTAGTCTATCCCGACAAACCCAGCAATGCTTTGGAAACCAACATTGTAAACGTTATTCACGATAATAACCAATTATGTTCTCAAACAAATTTATAGACGCATTGAAGCATACATATGTGCTCAGTATTTCATGGACGATGCAACTTAATCTTCAGTCTTTACATACATATGTACATATATGCGGATGAATTCAGAAAGTTTGGCATCTTAAGTACGCTCGCTCAGCCATAAAAATAGAATATTTGAATAGTAGATCAAAAATTTGTGAATGCGAAAAAGATACAGATACTCCGTTTTAAAGGTTTGGAAGCAAAGAAAGCAGGATTGGAGAAAATGAAAACAGCTATACAGAGAGTGCTGTAAACCATCTCTAGATAAAGACCAAGCTAACTGGAGAGAACTGTAGCGCCACTTAAATAAATAAATAACTAAACCTTCTCTAAACCTGACCTAAACTTTCTCTTCAATAATATTATCACATGCACCGCAAACAACACGTCCTATGTATTAATATTGATTAGCAATGTATTCTCAACATAACGACAGTATCTAATAAACCAAACAAATCAAAGGTGAATGAAATTTGCTCCAAATTGCCTAAACCCACAGCCTATGCACATTGTTATCCACATACACATGTAACCACATAACAAATTCCAACTAAGAAAAAAAAACTGTCACAAAAATTAAAAAATCCAATGTCACACTACCCTGCCCAGTGAAAGTATCTCCCAGTTTTGCTTTTGTTATGTTAATAACTTTTATTTTTCCCATTTCATTTGCATTAATTAGTGTGTCAAAAAATCACCATAAAACTTATTTCTCGGTCACAATGCCATAGAAAAGGTTCGAAAAAAACCGAATATTTTCCAAAAACCCGAAAGAGTGAAAGAGTTCAACGATACATTAATGACAGTGAAATTTGTGGAAATAAAAAATACATGACCAACAACCGAAGTCTAAATGTCATTATCATCGTTTATTTTACTTTGTCATTAAAAAGAGTAAAAGTGATCCAACCAGTTTTTTTTTTTTTTCTTTTTTTCTTTTTCTGTCTGAATACTTTTTGGGCAAAAATTTTGACCCTTTGCTATTGAGCCGTGAATACATCATCACGTGGATGCTGGGGTATCTACATACAGAAATATATCAAGTGTGCTTGTGTGAATGAAAATTTCACATTCAAGATATAAAATAGATTTTGTCTCGGGTCATAAAGCGAACAATGACACATCAGTGCCGCCCATACTGGTGATGATGTAGATGAGGAAATATCGGACGAATGGATCTACAGTCGAAATGACAAACAAAAAATGCAAGAGAAGTCGAAATCTCTTTGTAATTTTGCTCGCACGTCGCCAGTCATTAATTACACTTAAAAAATAATAATAAAAGAGAACATTCATAAATAAAAATGACAATGACACTAGATTTTGGTCGAATTGATATAGTTAACTATTTCATTCTGAATTTGATTGACATTGCTTTTGACACTACAAATTTACGGTAGCAATGAACAGGGCTAGAAAAATAAGATTGCCTTGGATCATATTTTAAAATCTAATAGATGACAGGTTAAGCTACTGGCAAAATGTGATTCCTCCAAAATAATACTTATTGGATCCTTACATATCGGTAGGTTATCCTTCTTCTTACGAGCAACCGCTACACACTATACTATATTCACTGCTATGTAGGCTTCATTCCCTTTTCATTGCTTTTAGTTGAAATGAACATTTTTCAATTAAGTGTTCCCATTAGTCTCTCCTTATTACTAAATCCCAAAATCATCAATCAAAAGGACATTAGTAAAGAAATGTGAACGGTTTGAATTTGTTTGACCTTTCTGTGCTCTACGGTAGGCCATAGATTTCTGGCAAAAAAAGCCTTTAAGACCCAAGTTTGTACTATAGAACTATGCACGAGATGACACGCAACCATCAATACCAACAGCCAACATCAATTTTATGTTCAATATTGTGGTCAGAAAAGCCCTTCAATCTTACTTGTATAGTATAACCTTAGGTCACTGAAGGTGGTTCCTTACAATAACATTCATTTAATTGGAAAAAATGCTAATCACAAGGTCATTGAAGGTAATGAGACTCGAGCTGAACGTTTGCAACCAATACAAACTTCGGATGTGGTGCTTAGAATACAGGATTAAGGAAATTCTTGAGGAAAGACACATTCTAACGGAGCACGAGGGTACGAAGTTGGAAGCATTTGCCTCTAAAGGGACCCCTCAAGGCGAAGTAATCTCCCCACTACTATGGATCATTGGACTAAATGGAGTACTCCTGCAACGTCATATTGATGACTATGGACAAATTCCTCCCTACCCTTAATTAACAATTGGAAGGTGCCTTGAGAACCCTAGACACCTGAACCAAGAAATGTGGACTAGCGATCAATCACCAGAAAACTGTTCCTGAGTTTACATTACCTTCTATAGGGGGCACTTCCCTTAGGAACTCGGACAGAGCCAGATATTTAGGCCTCGTATTTGACAAGAAACTGAACTGGAGGCCTAACATTAATGAAAGAGTTAAGAAAGCCACTATTGCGTTCTATGTATGCAGTCGAATGTTGGCGAAAATCGGGATGTATACAGCTATAATAAGACCTATTTTCACTTATGGCTGTCTTGTATAATGGCAGTCCGCCAGCAAGACCACCAACTTCGGGCCCCATGAGAACCACACCTACTACAGGACTGGATGCTATCTTCAATCTAATTCCGCTGTATATCTTCGTTCAAGCCTCCGTAGCTATTAGCACCCTGAAAATTAGTCAATCAAATAGTTGGAGACACGATACAACGGGTCATTCTATGATCCTGAATCTAGAAAATGTTCCCACCATGGATTACCGTACCTAGATTTCAAGAGACCCTTCGCAAGCTTGTTCCTGGCTCGGGTATCTTTCCTGAACCACTGGGTATATATCACTCCTCCTCCCGAATCATATCAGTGTTTTCCAAGCGGAGGTCCTAGCAGTGACTGCGTTGAAGCCAATACCACAGGAAGTTATCACCTTTTTTATGGACAGCCAGGCAGCAATAAAAGCGATTACTGCAATAGAAATAAAATCCAAGTTTGTGAAGTGTTGTCGTGAAGAGCTTAAGGTTAGGTCCCAGGGCATGAAAATATATCAAGGCCGAAAGAGGTTCAGAATCTACATCAGAACAGGTCGACACCTCGTTGCGCATCCCGCCTTGCTCAACGAAGCTCGAAGCAGGGATTAGAGCCCGTAGGGAGGCTAACATTAGATGGTCCTCCCTAGACACTTGCGTCACCACAAGAAGTATATGGTCTTGTTTCGATAAGAGTAGGACCGACAGGATTATGCAAAAGAAAAGCAAATTCCTTTCTACCCTGATAGGAGTCATCACGGGTCATAACACTCTGCAGTACAAAAAACTAGGAGTAAAGGAAGAAGACATATAACGTGGATGTGATGAAGTCAATGCGGATACAATTCACTTTCCCTGTCACTGATGTAAATTTCTACGGCGACACTTCTTCCGTGACTTAAAAGAATTATCCCGCAGACCCGTCAATGACATCTTGAACTGTATCAAATCAATTGAATGGCGTGCTAGTTCATAGAGACCATATTTGCAGAACTAGGGCTAAACAATGGGCAAGGAACATCTCTCTCCCTATGGGTATCACAATGGATCTGTATTGACCTGAGTGTTGCGATGTGGATTCTTCCACCCGCCTACCCACGTACCTAACCTAACCTAACCTATGTATATTACGGTGATGCAGTACCCGCAGGGACTTATATCTGACTGAACGGGGATATAAGTCCATTATGGAAATATTCTTCTATTGCGTCGACAGGATTTGGAGAAGGAGATTTAACGACGAACTAAACGAGCTGTACAGCGACATCGACCTAGTTAAAAAATTATGTATCAATCGTCTACGAAGACTAGGACATGTAGAGCGGATGTACGCAAAAGCTCCGGCCAGTAGAGTCTTCGAATCTAACCCGAAGAGACAACGCAATAGAGGAAGATCTCGCCTTAGGTGTCACGCGCAAGTAGAAGGAGACCTCAACCGACTTGGAATGCGCAACTGGAGGCACTTGGCTAAGGACCGAGTTAACTGGAGAGGCTTGTTATTGGAGGCCCAGGTTCACCCCAAACTGACTTGAAGAAGAATGTCCCAAAGAATTAGAGAATCAACGGATTAGCACCAGGTCAGCTGTCACCATCTTAGCTCTGAAGACTTTCGATCTAATTAGAAATTCAAAACACCAACATCATCTTTTTTCTTGGACTGAATTAAAATCATAATGTTTTAATTAGAATCGGATCTGAGATCCTGTTTCTTTGATCAGAACTATGCTGCCGGTTATGACTGCACAAAATACGGAAAGAGTTGAGGAAAGAAAGAGAAACCAATAGTAGAAGCCAAAAATTTCGAAGAACTTGAAAAAAACGAATTTGCTCATTACAAACCTAAGAACCTCTCAAACTGGGCATAGAGGGGTGTGAAAACTGTAAATTTTACAGAGACCCCAAGCATGGTTGCAAAGGATAACATGAGACCACTTGCGAGACTTTATCACAAACAGGTCTCCAGATCATCAACGCAAGTGGACTGGAGACATCATCGTAGGGATAGGACAATTGGGTTTCAATGCATTTATACCATTTAAATCCTATATCATTATTTTACTAATTAGAAGAGATCACGTCGCAAGCTCCACTCTATATTTCCGTGGATGGGGTGCCGTCTCTGCTGAAAGAAGGAGGAAACGTCCTACCACATTCTTTGTGCATGCTAGAAAACATGCATACAGCTTCACTCATGGAGTTAAAAACACATCTGTTACGGACTCGACTTGTTTTGGCCAGTGACACAGTGATTGATCTTCTGACAGATAAAAACCAATACTCAAGCGACTAATATTTTAATGCATTTTCTTCATTCAATGAGGATGTAAAACTTTACCGAATTCCAAAACACATTCCCAACAATTCAATCCACCATGAAAGCACGCCATGCATTTCCTTGAGTAAAGCTCAGTGTATTTTTAATTAACACTTTAATAAAATTCCATCCAACATGATGTAACAGGGGCTAACTATGTAATTATCTACAGGTGCTTGCGCTAAGCACGCTAGTGCTTGTAAACATGGCGTTTGCTAATTTATTACCAATAAATACCAAACAAAACCCGTGCGAAGATTACTTTTTGCAAAAGAACCATTTGAATAGGTTTTTAATTTTAAGTAAAACATCCATTAAATTATACTTGTTGTGAAACCTAAATAAATATCATAAAATATTCAACAGCAACAGTACGTACAGTGGTCATTGACCTCTTAAATCTACCAACAGATACAATCACAGCAAATAAAAATTAAATTATTAACAAACATTGTTAAAAATAATTTACTCATTTCCCACATAACTGCTAGAGTGTATGTGTGAGTTTTCAGTTTGTTTTTTTTTTTGTATTGTTTCCTTTCCCCCACTTGTTAACCTGTACACTTCCGCAACACAAAAGAAATAAAATTAAAGGTTATGGTCGACGAATAATAAAACACGTAAAGTACACTTACGGCACACTCTCTGCGTGTTGCGACTTTTGACAGAATTTCACTTTCACTATTTATCGTGTGTGTTGGTTTTAAAGAAAGATCGTGGTAGGGGAGTATAAAACTAAAATGTTTTAATTTGTAACTGTAATGATGTGTATGACACCTTTCAAATTCAAAGTTGAGACCCTTTCAAGAGTCGTTTCTGGAGTCAGTTGAACCTAGCTTCTGTTTTTCTCTCTAAGTCGATAATTATTATATTATAGCAACAAGTCTAGAAGGATCTTTTCCTTCATAGAACGTGCTAAACATAAAATAACCATAGAACGTGAATTAAATAATCATAGAACGTTCTCAATGAAACGAAATGAAGACGCGAGGTGTCTGCAGAAATTGTGCCTAGATTTTGAAGGGGGTTAAGACTAATGAGGATGTTTCCTAAAGTTTTGGATAACGTACTGATTTGTTGAAAAGTGTCTATATGCTCGTATGTACATATATGTAAATATTCGTTGTGCTTCTTTTTATGCTTATACCAGTAATACGAATGACGTGGCCTTTAACACGATGAAAGTTTTTGCTTCGCAAATCTTTTGAACCAGGTCCGTCTTAATAAAAGAATATGTCAATAACGTCATCGTTCTGTACCTTTCTCCATTAACCGTGCACCTTGACTTGTTCGTCGTTAAAAATGAAATAGATACTCCAAGGCCTTTAACGCAAAAATACCTTCCGTCCCCAAAACGATACATTTTTTTACCGAAAACTGGATAGACTGATCTGGGCCACAATTTAATCCCAAGTCTTTGCACAGAATCTGCGAAGAAAGGCCTAGGTCATACGAACGATAAGTACGAAAGTTATTAAATTTCTTAGTGGCGTAGCTCTTGAGTTGAATCTTATTTTCAAAGAATCTTTTAGAGCTATTGTGTGTACAGTTTAAAATTAAGTACGTCGGTTCAAAAGTCCATGGACGGTATTATTACTTTCAACTTCCCGGGAATTAACGTGAGTGAAACTGTTTTACTTGCACCTGCATATAACATGGGGCAAGTATTGGATTCGTGCAGATTTTCAATCTCGAGATTTTGATGAATTTGGACATTATCATTATAGATGAGTCGAACAAAATGGGTCTGGCAATATCGTCTGTACACGAGACTACAGCCTGAACAGGTGGACCGATTCGGATCAAACTTTACATCTGGAATCTGTGCGATTTTTGTTCTAACCTCAAAATTAAGGGTACTTTACTTAGGGCCGATTTCACTAAAAATTCTCGAAAACGCCTTCAACGATTTGATTTCCATATGTATGTACATAATTTTTTTTTTTTTTTAAAACCATTTTTCCCAATGAAACTTCCCAGATAACACCCATTAAATGTAATCGTGGTAGTGCCCTAAAAACGCAAAATGTCACGCCGACTGAACTAACCTTCATGTATAAGTGAATGGGTGGATTTTCATACATATCTTTTCAGACTTTAACTATCCCATCAAGTCTCGGTAAGAGATAGAAGTCGTATATCAAAGTTAGACTGAAGTTAGAAACATCAATGGCTCGTATTCCATTATAACATATTGATTATGTGATCCTTTCATGGGGACTTCTAGTTTTGATGCTGTCTATTTCGACATACAATTGTTTTGGCAAAACATCCGTGATACGCGTTCCTGGATTGCCAAGCAATCGAACTAAATTTAGGATCCACAGGTGCACAGCCAATCGCCTAATTGAAAATTATAAGGAAGAAACTAAGGAAGTTCCTGTCACCCTTCGTGGAGCATATGGCGTCCACAATGGTATCAGGATTTCTACAACGCGCATCAACTCTCTCCAACTCATTCCCAAGACTCTAGATTCCTCGAAAAACGTTCTGCGATTAATTTTCATTGCACGGAAATAAATTTTATTACATGGCATGTTTGGCTACAGAATTTTTCTCGCGCTGCAAAGTGTGACCAATTCACTGTCATTTGCTTTGTCGGATTGTGATGTCAATTGACTCTCAACTCGTTCTCATGTTATAATGTTGGTTTAAGATAAGATTTGCTCATAGATTTTTAAGATTGACATCTTTTCACGAAAGACTGCAGCTTACGAATGACAGCGGGTGTTATCTTACAGGTACTACATCATAGGATTTACATAGTAGTACCGATTCCACATTACAGTGGAATAGCCGCAGCTTGGTTTTAGTGCTAAAACCATTACTTCTACAAACTACTGAAAGCATTCCAAATGTAGTTTAGACCTTACTGATTCTTATGTCTACTTGGCGTATGGTGTCCAAAGTCAACTTTCTCGACCTCATGTCTGATAGATTTTGATTTGTCTGTATTTATCTTCTGCTGCACTTAATTTGCTTCTGCTTCCAAATTATGCAGCCCCAAAATTCTGTGTGTAAGTATCATTGTAGTCTAGGTCTAAGATATGATTCCGTTATATGCTTCTATTATTCGTCATCTGGGCTACATGGAGAACATCATTGAATACAACAAAAAAATACAATTTTGTATCTGGTGTCACTGGACAGCTTTTCGTTATCCAAAACTTCTTCAAAAACGGCACCATTCTAGGTTGCTTTAGTACATATGAATTTTTCAGGAATACATCTCCAAGTCCAGATGAACTCTCCGTCTATACTGTCGAAGACCTTCTCGAAGTCGATGAAACTGAATGAAGCCAGGATCTATACTCAGCACATTTCTCTATGATAATATGTAAAGGTGTTTGTATGGTTAATGCAGGAGTATCCCGAGCGGAAGTCTTTTTTTTTTTGTCATTGCCATTATAGTTTTGACTTTAGCCATTATAGTTTCCGCATTCTGTTTGGACCATTCTGCTTTCCTACTCTTTTGAGAAATTTTCGCTTACCTACTAAAGCTCTACTCACATTATAGTCTAAAGGATTGAAAACCTCGGCCATGAAAACCTTCCTTTTGAGTTGATCTATATCTGAAGTAAGTAACGATTGAACGGAGGTCTGATGACCTACTATGTTCTAAGTGATTCCATAAACGCTCCTACTGTCAGACGTATTTGACGCTTCATCCACTTGTAAATCAAGTGACTGTGCTACAGTTTTTCATGTTCCACAATTTTTGATTGAACTTTGCTACTGATTGATATAGGTTCTTCTGCGAGGTAGGAAGATTTAATAGCAGAATGTTTTTAGTCCACTGTTGGATCCCGAAGTCTGTCTGTACCGGAAATGCAGAACGTGTTGGTGGAATCGTTTCTGAGTTATTCTGCTCTGAAGCCTAACCGCCAATATCCTATTGCTAGGCTGTATTCACGATATCAGACACACTCGAAATGGTAAGGTTTTTTTGGTCTACTGTTGTGCAAATTGTCACAAATACACAGTTTACAACATATAACTGAGTTTTTGAAATTGAGTGAATAACATAAGCGCGATATCTGTCCAAATTTCTGAGACTGCTGTTGCACTTAATCTTTGTGCGATTCCTTCAAGATTAAAGTTATCAAAACCAACATTGTCTTGAAAGATATCGGAGAAGTTATCCAGCAGCATCTTTCGATTTATTCATTGTTGGCTCAAATGGTCAGTGCGTTAGTCTACGCGAGCGTCTGACAAACATCCGAGAGTAAAACTGTCATTAAAAAGCTTCTCAAAATAAAAATTGCCCTTCGGATACGGCATTAAATAGTAGGGCCCTTTCACTCGTGTAAAGAATATAACACGGACAACACGAATGGTTGTGAGAAGCTAGCCCATGGACCTGTCGCGCCAAAAATTTGTATTAATTTTTTTTTCGTATCTTTCTATTTGGTGCATTGTGTACTTTTTTATTCTAAAACTACTACTATAGCAGTAAGAACAAACAAGTATAGCAGAAAAAGTTTGTATGCTATGTTAAATGAGTTTATAGCTGGCGAAAATCAGAGAGTCTTCTTTCTTTATGATTAGGCAAACGATATTGCCCAATGATTGGGCATGCTTTTATACGAATATTCTCTCATCTTCAGCTGTCCTTTAGTGTCCCTTTTTAGAGGGGAAGCCGTGTGATTGTTTAATGAGTACACGCCATTCTGGCAGGGTGTCATTGTGCAGACAGTATTTTCTGACTATGCTCACAATGTTTAGCAAGCTCTGCATAATTTAATTCATAAGAAGGCCACCCCATAATCATCATTACGACGACAATTATAAAGCTTTACAACAAAAATTTAAAAAAAGTGCACACACCTCGTACAGAAAACTTTCACTTTTATAGCATACACACAGCAGCGCTTAGAAAACACTGAAAACGATGTTGGTTCTTTTTTTATTCATCATAGTTTCCTTTTTGTTTGCTTTAACCAACTCTGTGTACGTTCGTTGTCGGTCGTATTGCAAATTGAATCTAACCTCAAATTACAATAATGTTCCCCGACAGCGTAATAGTATAATATTTGTCGGTTAGTTAGGAGCATGACTTTTCGATTCTTTTTCTCTTCGAAGCCAATATTTGACTGGGGCCTGGCTGCGCCTGCGCTTACCAAGGCCAGACAGTCGGACGATAGAAGGAATGGGGAGTTAAAATACTGCGACGACGGGCAGACATGTAGTATGCGACTTATTCGTTTGGTTTTTGTATGCATGCTTTGTTTGCCCAACGATGGCATAGACGAGATGGTCAACTTGTGATTATTAACTTTAACTGGACGCACTATTTGATTGGTCATTGCGCAATCTAATGAATGGCGGTCATATTGATGTTTATAATGGAATTTTAATTGACCATTTAGACGATCTACGATGCAATGATAAGTGAATTGAGAATATTAAATCAAATGCAGTGACAAAGAGTAAATGGTTCCCATACTAAAGGTGTGTGTCACCTTATCTTGTCTAAGTACATCGAATGCACCTAGTGTGCTCGAAAGGTCAGGTGCAAAATCTGTCATCAAAAATAGAATGTAATGAGCAGAGCGGTGTGACTATGCAATGCGCATTCACATTTTTGAGTAAAGCTTGTCTGGACTTAAAAGGAAACAGGTGTGAAGATTGCAATTGCTTATAGAATGTCCATGTCAAAATGTACGTAGGCATGTGCTTGTTTTTAATTCGACTTTTATATTTTGTGTATAATGTGATGAACCTTGGAAGACTTGGATTGTGATTAGTTGAAAAACTATGGACTTTTTCAAACATTGCTTGGACCAGTAGAGTAAAAACCAGATTCAAAATCAAGGTATTGCCTTACCTCTTCCTAGTGGTCTCAGGATATCTATGCACTGTGTGCCATTATGAAGATATTACATCATTAAGGGGGTGCAAGAATATATAACGAAAGCAAAGAACCTACACAATTCAGTAGAAAACAGTTCCTTGGATATCGAAATGATAATAGTAACAGAACTTAAAAATCTACAAAGTCAATCGCCTTATGATTACTGTCAACTCAAATGGAAGCAATAGTCGACGATTGTTGCCTCTTGGACATCATCATTTATTTGAAGATCAGTATACCAACAGTTAAAGGACCACATTTCAAAAGGAGTGAGAATAAACAACAAATCATTAACGTTCCAAGTAAACTTTATTTTACTTTTGTTTTGACGGAGTATAGAATCAAAAAGTATGTAGAAGCTGATGAAATCCGGTAAAAGGCTTTTATATGAGTAATGGCGTATTTTGAATTAGGAATCACTGGATTCCACGTATTTAATTTTTTGTCGATCTGTTCTCCAAAATATTCCAGTTTGTTAACCGAAATCATCTGCTGCTTCGTTGGCCTCTATTCCTACATAAGTAGATGATTTGGTATTCAGTGGAGGGTCAGTCTGTAATTTCTACGCAGTTCATTAAGTTTGTGCAAGCATTCCTATATAAGTTTAGACCTAGCAACTGGACAGCATTGATTGCTGCTTGACTCATGTGTCATGTCGCGGTTGATTGATTTGGGTGCATCTGTACATCCATCTATGTATCTACGTATGTTTGCCCTAGACAATGATAGTACTTCTGCGCATGGATTCGAAGTGTTCTGTTCGTCTTGCAATCAGGCCATTCCTGAATTATTAACCCACCTAGTTATCACTTTATTATATAGCTGATCATTCCTGAGATCGTTTTAGTTTTGTGAGTAGTATGTACGTCGATTTCTTTTGACCCAAATTCATTTGCCTTTCTTAGAATCGTCTTATTTACAGTCTCGTTGTCGATATGTATGCCAGATATTATAGTGTTTGTACTTTCTTGAGTGTCTCTTTAATAAGTGACTCGTTTGCCATGCAACTGCAACCAGTCAAAGATGTTAACGCTATTACCATGGCCATGATCACCATTTTTATATGTCTTCATATTCACGATGCTACATAGTTGTTGTCATCTGTTCTTATCTATGGCGAGAAATATACGGACCTAATCCATATTTCTGCTAATCGTAGCTCACGCAGCAGAAATATTTGATTGAATAAGTTACCATACTCAACATCTAACAACTAAAGAGGTTTGTCGCTTATTTTACATCTCATCATTACACTGTGTGGTAAGTGATCAATAATGCACTATTCATCTGTATGGAAACCTTAGATTTCAAGCATCATGGTATCAGACTAAAAAGTTCTCATGGTCAAAAGTTTTCGTTTATTTCAGGATCGAGCTAAAGTCTTAAAGTAGCCATAGCTTCAACATTTTTCTATCATAAAATTTAAACATTTACGTCTACTGCAATGTAGATACATTTGTTATTCAATTAAAATTCAATGTAATTTTTCAAAAAAAAAATTAAACACCGCACGTATGTATGTATGTATGTACGTACATATTTTATAACAAAAGAAAAACTATTATTAAACAACACGACGTACAACGGTGAAGAGTGTGCCCGCCTATAGACCTACATATACATACTTAAAATCTCTAAAAACTAATACATCCACATAAAGCACTAAAAGCCCTGCAAAATACCATCTAGATACAAACACTCATTAATGCGCTTAGAGCAGCAGATACGTTTTTCTCTGCTTCAATTGCACACATTACCAAATGCCAGGGAGAGGAGGGAGCTTATAGTACACTCATCTACATGTGCAGTGCAAATCACACACCAATCTATACCCTTGTAGATACAACTATTAAGATACACAGTCAGAGTGAGAGACTATCAAAGTCAAATTATGAAATAGAAAAGTCGGTGCAATGAACTTTACGAAACTATCACGGACACAGTTTTTCATGTGCAGTGTAGTAGACTAGCACTCTGGTGAGCTGTTGTCGTTGTTGTGCAGTGTTTTTATTTTTTGCAGTTTCATTGGAAACCGTACGTTATACATAGGCATTACTTTTGTTTGCTATTTTCCTGACAGTGTAACCCAACCATAGAGCAACAACGTAGTGTTGCGGATTTATTTTTATTTGTTTTTGTATATTTCTTCTGAACTATTAGCGCTTACGAGTAACAGGGTTGTGTTGTCGTTTGATTGTTGGGGAACTTGTTGGCATGACAGCCAACATAAGAGTGGATACTCGACAATCATAGAGTATTCGTAAGGAATGGATTATGGATTACTATCCTGGCTTTACGTTTTCTTTTTTTCTTAAATAAAGCTCGGAAACCACCATGACGATTGTATTGCAAAATCCTCTTGACAGCCTTCAAAATATCTTGAAGAGATAAATCTCTGCAAGGAGACTTCCTCATTACATCAGACGTTTACGACTTGGTCTGGCTAGTGATTGCACCACTCAAAGATGGAATTTCTTGCAAACTCAGTCTTGGAGCTTGTGTCTTTGTTTCACATGTCGCCAGCCGTTTGAGTCGAAGTAAATGGATTTCAATTCATCACCTGATCGTAATGAATACATCTGTCTACTGCAGAGGCAATGTTGTGTGTGAAAAGTCTACTCTAATGGTCTTGTAATAGATGTAATTTTTTTTCTATACACCACCGTCTATGGTTGTCTTCTTGCAGAATGTTGGCTAATTGCAATTGAGATTGTTTTCCGTTGATTAAGATAGACATAAAGATTTGAGGTTTACTTACCGTAACAGCTAAAAAGTATCTTCCCCTGTAATTAAAAAGAAAAATGATTTTATATAATATGTGGATAGGAGTAAGTGGGGTATAGTAAATACAATATTAGGAAAAAAATGAAAATAACAGAGATGATATAAGCGATGTTATTTTAAATATAATTGCCTATTAGTTTAAGTTTGATTCAAGTAATGGCTTGCAGATATATTCTATATTATTGTAAATCGGCTTACAGTTGTATCATAAGAAAACGTTGTTGGCATAATATGAAAGGTAATGAATAGATCTTCAATGTGGCCGACCAGAACTTTGAAATTTTCCTTCTTTTCATAGATATTAGTGTTGATTTTCAAATAATATTTTTAATATTTTCAAATATAATTTTTGGTAAGTTTTAAAAGGACATGTTATGTACATATGTATGTAGCCGCCGATAAAAAAAAAATAACATTCATCCCATATTTACTGAGTACCACTGCATTTATATGGTATATATGAATAAGCTATAATCGAACGTACAAAGAAGGCCTCTATTGCTTTTTACACATGCAGTAGAATCTTCATCTTGGGGGCCAAAATCAGCCACAATTCACTGGATGTACACTGCCATCGTTAGACGTATCCTTACCTACGACTGTTTGGTCTGGTGGCCCGTAGCCGCTGAAGCCGCAAACCTAAACACCCTTACAAGGATCCACCGTCTAGCATATGTGGATACCAAAACCGCAATTAGAACAACACCCACCGCACCGGGCTTTGCCCATTTGACCTCTTCATCAAGGAAATAGCGGCTAAAAGCGCCCTACGCCTCCGATAAACCTGAATGTGGAAAGACAATTAATTCGGACACAGGATAATCACCAAGTGCTCAGATGTCAACTTACCTTCTGATCACATTTTTCCCCACACGGACACGGAAATTTTATTCTAGAGAGAGCTGGACAAATGGTAACGCCATTAATCCCGACTCCATATCCATCTTCACGGATGGGTCAAAAATGGAAGAAGAAACGGGCTCAGAAATTTTCCCAGAGGCACAACCAATTGCCCGGTCCAGGAATCTCTCCAACCATGCAAATGTGTTTCAAGCGGAAATACATGGTATAACCGAGGCCTGCCGGGACCTATCAACTCTGAATAACAACGAGCGCATTGACATCTATATATGTAGATAGCCAAGCAGCCATCAAAGTCATCACCTCCATCTCAACCGACTCTAAATTGGTCAAAAGATGTAAAGAGCAACTCAAGGCAACTCAATATCACACTTTGCTGGATTCCGGGACACATAGGCCTCCACGGGAATGAAATGGCTGATTAGCTAGCGAGAAAAGGATTAGGATCAAAACACCTAACAGCAGATCACTCATTCCTAACGCCCATTAGTCTCCTTATGTTCAAAATCACCTCGGACTTTCTCAATATGGCCAACAGAAGTGAAGCCATCACCTGAATCTCAACCAACCCTAAATTGGTTAAAAGATGTAAAGAGCACTTCATGGCACAATATCGCACTTAGCTGGATTCCGGGACACATAGGCCTCCACGGGAATGAAATGGCTGCTGAGCTAGTGAGAAAAGGATTAGAATCAAAACACCTAACAGCAGATCACTCAGTACAAACGCCTATTAGTCTCCTTATGTCCAAAATCACCTCAGACTTTCTCAACATGGCCAACAGAAGGTGGAGAACACTCTCCTCATGCCGCTTCTCGAGAAAATCTTGAGCCAAATACAACAGAAGAAGAACTAGAGAACTTCTATCGCTGAATAGACCACAACTGAGTCTCCTCATAGGATTCTCACAGGCCACAATTCAATGGCAGCCCATCTTAGAAGAATGACAATCAGCACCACAGACCTATGCAGAGGCTATGGCGACCCAGACGTAGAGGAAGACATGACACATTTCCTTTGCGAATGCCCAAGCCTCAACAGAAAAAGATACTCGACCCTGGGAAAGATATCTTTCAACGACCTCAACGAATTAGCTAACACGCCACCTAAAACCATCCTAAAATTCATCATGACAACCGGATGGTTCAGGAGGGCCGCTTCTGACATGGATTAAGTATTGGATATAAAACTCATTGTTTTTATTTCAGGTATCTCACACCGGGGAATACAATGGATCCGTTGTGATCCGAGTTAGGCTGCACATTATCAGTGCAGTCACCCCCAACCTACCTACCTAAGGGTAAATGAAGTTTGATACATAGTTTGTAACATAGAGAAATAATCGAGATACCAGTGATAGGACTTAGAAAATTGTAGATTGCCAAAAAAAAGGTGGTAGAAAAAATAAAAAAGTTTTTATTGTTAAATAACATATTTATTAAAATAAAAAAGCAAAAAATAAAAATAAAGTAAGTTGTAAATAAAACAGGAAATATATATTTGGTATTTTGTTTTCATTCTACATCGAGGTTGGAACTTTTTTCAAATTCTATCAATCAGCGTTTGATCGGGAAGTCGCATTTTTCGCGACTTTTATGCACAAAAGGGAAAATTGTCTCCAAAAAAGGAGAAAACTCGTATCCAATATTTTAGCTTATAAAATGTTATTATTAAATAGAGTGTATCAGTTTGCAAAAGTGTATAAAAAGTATTAGCTCGCTCCAAATATATTTCACTGTTTTAGTCAACACCAATAAAAATGCATATACGAAGGTTATGGCTATTACCCTCATAATGAAATTATTCACTTCTTGGTTTAACATGTGGGAAACCTATTTCTTACAGATATAGATTCAAAGAATTTCTTATAAATTTTTATAAAGCGTGTATCTTTTTAGACCTTCCAACGTTTTTCTTGTAAACCTTGGCTGTAGTAAAGTAAATATTGGATTCAATGCATCGTTGAAGGCACAGTGTTCGGTGATCTGTTTAAATGGATCGATCTCTTTGTTCTATCAGTAATAATCCATCGCCAAAATGTACGAGATATGAAACATTGGCTTCTAATTTCTTTTTCCACTATGTTGTCAATCGTGTTATACAAGTTTCTACTCTTAGGCTAAAGAAAGATGTCAGTCTTACTGGTGTTTTAGCCCATCCCAATCTTACAAATTCGCAACTATTTTATTTATAGTACTATCTTAGCACAGTTTGATTTTGGCATTTATTGAATTGTATAATTTTGTGATCACCTTTAGATCCATGGCATGACCCTTCATTGGTAGAAATGTGACAGCCACTCTAACCTAAATCTAAACATTGATGTTTGATTGTAGGTTGATGTAGGTTGATGAGGAGAAATTGTGCCAAATACTGAAAAAAGTCATTTAGAAAACTTGGGAACACTACTGCCAATACGATTGCTACTAGGAGTCGGTATATACACTATTTTCTTATCTAAACTTTTTTATTTCGATATACCTGTGGGACGTTATGTTGTGTATTCGTATTCTCTGAATAATTTGATTGTCTCGTTGTCAATAAAGCATGCGAGTTTCGAGTACAAGTAGTTATGAGAGGAAAAGGAATATTATTAGCGATCTGCAAAAGGTGGTAGATTTAGAGTTGAGGTTGGTAGAATTACCAAAATTATAAAAAGTGACAGAAATACCACTTAAGTGGTAGAAGTCCCGTCATTGAGATAGACCCTATAAAGTATACATACATATGTATCAATAACGAAGAAGATTGGACCATATCTATCACTCTGTTTATCTGTCTGACCGTACGTATGTCACCACTTTTTGGACTTTATACTTTGAGCTAGGAAACTTCATATTTGGGCTTTTGAGAAAGAAGTGCAAGTGTAAACAAAAGCTTGAGGTTGTTACATGAAAAGTTACATCAAAATGGAATCGCCACATAAAGTTGACGTGACGAAAGACAGTGTATGAATTCTAGAAAATTTGAATATCGAAATATATATGTATTTGGACTTAACAAAATTTTTCGATTTGATATAAATTAGTGAAGTTATAAAAAAGTTGAGTGACAGTGGACGGATTTCAAAAAAATTTACGCTTGTACTGGCTTCTCCTTTTCAAATGGTCAGACATGAAATTTATTCCTCCCAGCTTAAAATTTAAGGTCCAAAAAGTGGCACCACTTACGAACGGACAGTTTTCAATTATTTCTCAATATTACAAAATTGTATATACATTTACTTTTGCTGTAAATATTGCAGAACTAACACAAATCGTTCCCTTAAACAAGATACATGTTAAATTTGAATGTCTAGACTTCAAAAGGCTCTAAAAAATCCTTGCATCCAACTATTCATCCAACTATGTTAATGACATAACTTTAAAACGCACTACAGAAAAAATATTGCTGAAAATTTGAATCTGCTGACATTCGCAACCAAATCCCGAAACATCTGCAAGCATCTCGAGGAGATATTTTTGTAATTTCTACAAAACATTGTTTTTGCGCACAATATCTATCACTTTTCTCACAAAACGGTTGCCAACATCTTTTTTTAAATTCTAATCGAGCTTCTACGTTAAAATTCTTGACTCTTCCTCGCTTAATGAAAAGATTGGATTATTTGTGATCAACAGATACTTAGAAGCATATTTTCACCCTATGTGCGTTGTTTTACATACGTACATACAATGATTCAAATGCAATGACAAACATTCTTTTCCCCACCAGGTTTCATTCTTCAAAACAAAATCGAAAACCAACCCATTCAATATTTCATCCAAAAACTACATGTGACCCGATTCCATTAATGAAAGTAAGTTAAGGTAATTTCTTCATTTGTTAACCTCAGCCAAATACAAGAGCACACCCAACATGCAACCCCTTTTGAAATTGCAACAAGAATACTCCAACTAGCAAGGTCGCTAAAATGCACTGCACATGTGACATACATGCATACAATACACATGTAGATATGTACATACAATTAACCGCCACGAATTGTATTTCTACTCGTGGTTTCTAGTTTGTTCGAAGTATTTCGATACAGAAATCACTTATTAGACAGTTTGGAAATTGGCCCAGTGTCTCGTTTTGTTGACGGTCATTGTTTGGCAGTGGGTCAAGCGAATTTAGCAACCAAGTTTACTTCCTTCCCACGGTAGATACAGTCGAAATAAGCATACATATATGGTACTGGTATTTGTTGCTGGGTCATTGTCAGCAATTCCTTGTGTGGGCCGGAGCATTAAGCCTAAATACAAATTTAGTAAGTTTTTGTTTTCAAAATGAATATCAGAAATAAAATATAAAAATAAACTTCTGGATAATTGAGTCATTGTCAACCGATACCGATACCTATTTGTGGGTCAAAATAAATTCGAAAACACAAGTCGTACCTACCGAAAGAAAAAAACAAAGAAAAATAATTGCCAATCAGGCCAAAGAACAATGCTGGGCAAATTAGTTCTGCTGATGCATTTAAAATTCAAATTGCATAAATCAATTAACACCAACCACTAGTAGTGGACGCGAGAGAGATGGAGATACACGTAAACCATTAATTGTATCTTACACAACATGTAGAGTTGTTTACTCAAAAATCCCCCGAGCAAAAATACTTTCATCAGACGGACTTGTTTTCGTGCGATACTTTTGCGCTGTAAAAGAAAAAAAGAAACAACGAGAATATAGCAGAGTAGTTAGACAGTCTTGTGCATTGGAAAATTCCTCTGCATCTTAGCTAATGACTCAGAATTAGAGATAGATACGTGGCCGCACGCAAGTATACGATGATATTCGCTGATTCGCCGAATGAGGTATGCATTTCTTGTTTACACCCCACGTTGTTTATTTGTTTTACTAAAAGCAAAAAACATAAACAAAATGTTGCGTATACACCGCCCTACGCATTTATTTTATTTTGTCACTTTTTAGGTCTAAGATTAGCACACAAGGTGTAAAGGAATGCGATAGTAAAATGTATGTTACAAATATCATATACATAAATTATTTTGTATACTATTCTGTTGTAGCAGGTAATAATCCCCGAGAGAAGCGCTTAGTTGGCTCTGTTAAGCTCTAAAATTTGCTTGGTGTTGGCTAGTCTCGCGAAGGCTTGATCTGTATCGGATTTGACAAGAGTTAGGCGCGGTAGAACAGAGATAACCATTGGCAGGTCCTGTCCGGACACCTTTTTTGCTAAATCGTCCGTCCGATCATTTCCCTGAATCCCGCTGTGTCCTGGAACCCAAGGGAGTATAACTTCGTGGTTTGCTGAGAGTGCTATGAGTTCCTCACGGTATCGTTTCACAAGTCTGGATTTGACAACTGTAGAAGAGATGGCCTTCATAGCAGCTTGACTGGCAATGTACATATGTATATATCGATCCTCCTTCTTGAGTGCAGTTTAGTGGATAGATCCCGGGCCGCTTCTGCGATTTCTAATTCTTGCACTTGAAACACACTGCCGTGGTTCGGAAGTCACAGAGAAGGGGCAATTTCGGGTTCAGATGAGTATATGCCAGATCCTACTCCTTCGTCAGGCATAACGAAGACTGAAGTAAAGTGCAAAAGCTCGACCTCGTCAACCAACCAACCGGAGTAGTTAAAGTACGTTCACTGTGTTGTAGACCTTACAGAAGAAATTGAGCGATGTTCCAAGATATATGCTGTTGATGAAACTCAACATTTATCTACTTCATTTCTGTAACGTTTTTGTGAGGCTTTATCTCATTTGTCTAATGCCTGATATCCTATATGTACTAAAATAAAACTATCTAGATGCAATCGTCTCTACTTGCCAAAGAAGAAAACATTTCATTTAGGTACAGAAACGAAACCAGCGATAGACTGATCTATTCTTGCAATATCTACATATGTTCTGTTGTTCTTGGATTTTGGATATGACTAACTTCTGCAAACCAATTTGTAAAGATTTTTTCCTTGCCTACTCCTATGGGACCTTAGACTTTCTGCCTCGGTCGCCTATACATATCTTGCTATCACATACTATGTACTTAGAGTAGATTAGTCTTGAACCGGTAGACTAGACTTAGTGGATCAGAAGTTTTTTGAAGTTTAGAAGTTGAAACTAAGGTTTTGATTGTAGGTTGAACTATCAGTGAACATGTCGAAGTTTCAAATTGGATGTAGGGTTGTTTATTTGTAAGCTTATTTCCAGTACCCCTGAAAACACTAAGAGACATTATCTATAGGTAAACAAAACGTTAAAATAAATGCTACAACCACTCATCATCGACTACTTGAGAGGTTTTAAATTGAGAAACGACATTAGTGCAGAATCGCTATTTATTTAGCTATTTCGAAAAATTAAGGTTGCTTTTTATTAAATTTAAATCGATCAAATACGGCTTTTTTGTGTAGAGAGACATATGTATATAGTATGTATGAACCTCATCCTCCAAAGTAGAATGACATTGGTTTCAAGAGAGAAACACTTCAAATAAATCTGTTTTAATCTGCTTAGAATGTAAGTGTGCTCGGAAATGCATCAAGGAAGTCGAATATCAACTTATTCCAAATAAACCAATCATGTTGGCATAAGCATTAGGTTAAAATGCATCTATATAAGGTTTAATTTCAGACTTGGCGACCGTACCTCTCTATCAATGATGATCAACGGACAGATTTATAACTTCTTGCAACAATCGAAATTAATATGGTCGGGTACAATGACTAATATGACCCAACAGATGGGTATTAACTTTCCGCCCTATAGAATCTTTCAATCTATCCTAAACCCACGACCCCCGTAAGTGATAAGTCAATAATACATGCTCTATACTATAGCTGCAAATAGAAGCAACATACAACTAGGGTAAATCTATAGCATAAAGACAATATACATATGTATATATTCTCGATGATAAAGATAGTCAATTCCACTTTGGGCAATACCAACGACATACCAATAGACATACATACTACCGACGAACTACAAATGCAAGTGATGCACCAGTACTTTTGGATCCACTTTTATTGACTCGTGTCGTATTTGATTACATCAAGCATTCTGCTCTTGAAATGTATTAAAGAGATACCTACATATATACTTGTATTATTATACAAAGATACACCTATCACTTCGAAATAAATTTTCCACCATTTCTAAACAAATTCTAATGCGTTCGAGATAACATCCTCATCTCTCTACGGATGAGGTGTTTTCATGATACTTAATTTTTTAGATAAACAAACTAAGTATAGACCCCAACACCGTTCAACTTTTAATAGGTCATAATTTCTTAACCAGATAACGTGAATCCATGACCAGTGCAATAGCGATTAATTTGCGCACGTCTTAATCCCCACGTCCAGTGACGCGATGACATTAAACAATGCATCACATACGTTCACACATGTGTGAATATATTAAGTAAATATTTGCAAATAAGTTGGAAAAAAAAAAAAAAAAATCTATAATAATATTGTGCATTCGACATTAGACATGCCAACATTGTTAAGCCAGTGCAAGGCTGATGTGTCAGTGACCGCATCAAGTGCACATGGGATGTGAGTGAGGGTAGATATTAGAAGTTACATGCAAGTGTAGTGGTTTGTTGAAAAGCACAGAATGCTGGCAAAACTTTATACAGTGTTGCTAACAATAGTAAAGCTTCTTCCACGAATATACCAAAGCCAGAGCAGTAAATGTTTATTTTTTTTCATATTTCTACTGCACATGTGTGTACACTCCACAAATGTACATATGTATGTATCTGTGTGCCTCTACCTGTTTTGTGCAGCAGAGCTACTGCAGCTGCTGCTCTGCTGCGGTGCATTTTCGTCTAATGCCGGTGCAAATAACTATTGCATTGACATCAAGGGCGAATATTGCCATTTGGCATATTGTTTCAAACGAATTTCGATGTACACAACGTTCAGTTCAGAGAAGGCGCGAGGGTATGAGGTGAGTAATGTGATGGGAGGAGGGTTTTAGAACGGTTCGAGTGGGCTGATGATTGTGAGAACATTGTTATGGTGTTATGAATCATTTGGAGCAGAATGGTATTGATAGACTAACGATGGGTCAATGTGGCAATTTAGAGGGAATATACATAATCGATTTTTTTTTTGTTCCCCTTTATTTGCATTAGAACTTGACTGGCAAATGGTATTTACTTAATAAATTAGGTATAAGTATTTTTGCATTTTTTTTTGTTTGTAAGTGACTATGAAGCATTTAATGTGAGCGTAAGGTTGTCATTTCATAAAACGTCCAAACTTTATTACTTTCTTGTAGATTCATTGTGGTTCAAAAAGATTGTGCGTCCCAAATCCAACTGGACATAGAAGAACTAGCTGCCTGAGCTTGCAAAACCGATGCAACCCTACAGACAGACTAATTTGTTTATACATTTAGTGAAAGATGAGGAATCACCCAGCCTCAGCATCTAAAGAAAAAGCAGATTTTGTTTGCATATATGATTTCAGGTAATTTAGCAGTACATCCGTCGGAAAAGGATCCTACAAGTCAAACCTACAAGTCTCATGTGATTCTGGTCTGTAGAAAGGCCACTAAATCAAACGAAATACTCCTTTTTAATACCTAATAAGCCATCTGCAGAATAGTTTTGGTGGATGACGTTCGGGGCCTTCTAAGATATGTTAAACATCTATGTATGTACGAACGTACGAATCACACCAGTTGCAATTGACATCTCAACAGTATTAAATAGAGTCTGCCATACATTCCTACGGTCATATGTTCTTCTTCACAATAATGACAACATCTACACAATAAATCCAAATATCCAGGAAATATTCCAATCGGAAAAAGCGAACCTAGTAGACGAAGGAAAAAATTCGAAGAAAACACAATCAACCACCTTTGCAGGAAAAATACCTCATATTGGCCTGAGTTCTAAATGGACAAACTAACAATAGAACCCAGAGACATCCTGAAACTTCTTCTTGTCATCTTCACCAACTAACGTGGAAAAATCTGTGTCAATGACACAAAGTTTCGTAACAAAGTAAGAAGACACTTCATGCACCATATTTTTTTCTTATATACAAAGCTCAAGATGTAAGATCTTCCATAGAACAAAATGGAATGATCCCTAGAAATACGACATTTTAGGCGCCCCACCAAAAAAACTACCAAGGCACCAATAATGCAATTTCATCAACCTCATGTAAATTCTTCCCGAAATCAACAAATCTGCCAAAAGAAGATTGCAAATACAAATGCGAGAACAGACTGATGTTCAGGAATAAAACTGACCATCTTGACTAATGCAAGAAAATTACTAAAACAAAACCGGCTATAGTAGAACTAAACATTGCTACATTTAATAGGTCCCTACAGCTTTTATTTGACTTGTTCTGCCAACCAAGAGTAGAAATCACAACTTTCATTGAAATTTATAAGGTAACTTCTTTTCCTTAACATGCACATCATTCTTACTTGTTTTCCTTTCAGAAGCAGAAGAAAAGAAACAAATAAAATTCAGAAAAATAAATAGAGGAAATAAATAAGTAGAGGAAACCCTGAACTGAATGGTTTCATTCACGCCGAAGCCATTAAGATACCAACTTACAACATGAAGTCGTTCCATTCTCACTATGTAAACCTGAAAATATACCGACAATCACAGGTAGAGATCAACATTTTCAGCACTGCTTATGAGGTAACTGCTTTCTTTCAGCATGTATTTTTTAACTTGTCACTTTTCACAGGAACAGACGCAAAGACACACCACACTTATGAAACGCCAAAACCATGAACTACATATTTGACGATATCCAGCTGACACTGCTTCATAAGTACATCGACGAAACTCTCAAAGGAGCATCAACACTTGTCTTACATATCGATCCAGAGAATGATACTAATCAAAAAACGTTGAAACCACTAAAACTTGAACTCCATATTCTCCGATATCTAACTTGATCAACACACTTAAATTAGTATCAAAGCATCGCCTCATTCGTTCACACTTTCCTTAGTTTCGTTGCAAGCTGGTAACAATATCACTTCAACATTCCACGATCGACACCAAAAACTATTTTATGTTGTTAAAACTATTTTATGTTCTAATATTTATAAGATTAGTTTAGTTGCCTACTTAAAACTTATATGCTAAAATAAACTACCCCTTTAACTTAAATACTGGTCTTTGTTTTATTTCGGGAACCCCCTTTGGCACGAAAAATATTAATTACAGAATTTTGCTTAGCATCCGTTTCAAAATGGATCACCCTGTGTTCAAAAACACATTTGAAAGAAACTACATACTATACACCCTATAATTGAAACGCTAATCCGCGGACATGTCAATGTCAACAACATAAAAATAAACGTTCACCATACATTTTCAAAAAACACCAGGCCACCAGAAATTCGCAGAAAACAGTAGGAATACCGACCGTCCATTGGCTCCCAAAATGTATTATTTGGAATCGGCGGCTGTATAAGTACATGTTTTAGTGCCTTATTGTTTTTGATCTAACTTCTTTGTTTGTTAATGGATGTTTTGGTCGATTAGGGTGTAATTTATTTAATTTGCATACAAATCCAAGATGGCGGATTCAAGATGGCGGCAAACAATTTGTGAGTTAACCCAATAGTCGTAGAGAACAGCATCTTATACATACATATGTAAATAAAAGGATAAAGATTATAAGAAAAATAAGAACTATACAATCAGAAATTGACCAAACAAAATGGCGGATTTAACTCTTCAGCATGGAGTTAAGAAATGTATTAATGACGTTTGAACTTAGGTTAACAAATAAATCATACTACAAAATATTTTTTTAAAATGTCCTTTAATTTGCCATATAAAACATTTCAGCCCATCGACAAATAAAAAAGTTACGGTTTCACACAGTTGTCATCTTGAATTTACTTCAATGGCCCTGCAAGTATATGGCAACCGCTTACGTATCTCTACGACTTGTAGTTGGTCTCAAACCATTTTGAATTTGTATGTCAATCCATTTCTCAAAGGATGCCCTTTAATTCGACACCTCAATCCATTAACAAACAAAAAAAGTTACAATTAAAACAAATTAACTCCAGAATCAATATAAAGGTCGTTTACCTACTGTACTTCTGAGAATTTCTGGTGGCCTGGTGTTTTATGAAAATTTGTGAAATTTTTTTTTTAATTTTTTTGTTACTGGCTGGATATTTTGTGTAGACGATATTTTCTTTTATAGCGTCATCAAACGAACTAGAAAATTTCATCGCAGTATGTAGATTATTTTGTTTCTAAATTTTAATACAGGGTGGCTCGTTTTTGTTATGTTAGTTTATGTTCCTGATATGGAGGGCTCAAGGCGGGCTTGCGAAATAAAACAAAAAGATCATTTAAGATGTAGCTGTGGTTTACTTTTTCCTTTTTTAGTTTTTAAGTACAGGGTGGTTATGTACATACATGTACTACAAATAATAATCACTTTATTTTTAAGGTATTTTATTTGAGTGTTCTCTAATTTGTTATAAATAAATGAAAATATATTTGTTTAGTTGATGGTTAGAGTATTCTGTTTGAGTTGTATGGCAGGATTCGAGTGATCGGAAATTTTACAGAAGTGGCCTGATCTGTTGAAAGGGTCGACAAAACCGTTCTTGTAGATAGTTTTATACAAATACAAATTTTTGGCGCGACATGTCCGTGGGCGTAGCTTCTCACAACCATTCGTGATGTGCGTGTTATATTCTTTTACACGAATGGAAGGGGCCTACTGTTTAATGCCGGATCCGAACGGCAATTTTTTGTTTTGAGAAACGTTTTCATGACAGTTTTACTCTCGGATGTTTGTCAGATGCTCGCGAGAGGTGCGGCCGTGAAAGAAATTTTAGGTGTTGTCTGGGACGATGGATTCGTTGTTGGTGACTATGCTGAGCAATTGTGATGGTTAGAATAGGTTAAAAGTGAGATGATTGATGGATAGGCAAAATCGATGTACTAGATAGATTCAGAGCGCAGCCATCTTGGAGTTGGTTCTACTGTTGGAACTTAGATGTGTTTCAAACTTCTTATTTGTATCCGTGATGGATTTCTTGATTATCTGGAGCGCTTGTTGAGTATTTGAATACAGATTGAGTTAAGCTTGATGTATGCAATCGTTTTCAAATAAAATAGATGTTTCAGAGTGGAGCTAGTTCGAAGTTGTGAATGTACTGGATATAGGAATGTTGAATGCTTTATTGTGGCTTAGGTATGTTTAAAAATGATTATTTGAATAAGAAACGGGATATATTGTTCGTGACGAGCTGTTTACTACGGCTCTTGGTATTGTGGCTTGGGAAAAGTAATTCGTACTTTCTTTCGAGTTTGTTGATTAATAGGATCTGTTTTTGGCTATAAAAAAAATGGAAGCGAAAATGAAATTCTGATGATTGTTAAAAACTATTTCGCTGTGCCGTAATGAAAAGAAAAATTAAATAGTAGTATGTTGAATTGGAAGACGTAAGGCTTGCTCTTAATCTTGCAGTTATTGGCATCGTTTTGAGTATATAATGATAGCAATGAATGCTTGTCTTTTTCCTGTAACGAGATGAAACTTTAGAAACAGGTTGTTGAAATCAAAAATAATTTACCTCTATGAGATGACGCTCCACTATCTTGATGCTGACATGGTGGAAGTGGTTTATTTGTTTTGCTACTCCTTGTAACTCGGTCAAATGCCTTAAGCCTAATGGTACTTTGCTGTTAACTGTTGATCCTGCGAGGAGGCTAAGGAGACAAATTTGTGTACGAAAAGCGGAATTTGGTAATGTTGTCTTCTAATGATCCTAGAACACTGGAAGCCATTAAGTCCAAGGGTTTAAGACATTGTTCGCACTAAGCTGATCTTTCGATCAGCACAGGCAAATACTTCACCATATGATAGGCAGAAGTATTTACAATCCATTAGTGCGTAAATTTATGCATATGGAGTCTTTCAAAATGGATCCAAGAAACAAACCCTGTCCAAATCCAATACAATCTGAACAGACATTCAAGAACAAAAATGGTACTTCCATACCGGTCTGCCTGTGTCTGAAACCAATTTTGGGGAACACTGCCGACTTTTCGTTAAATCAAGCATCGTAGCATTCGGTCTTCCGTAGTACGATTCGGTCTTCTCTTGTCCATTTGTTTAGTGTAACCAAACCAATGTACACTCTGGTTCAACTCTTATTTTCAATATTTTCAGCCTTAAATTCAATTAGGCTAAAAGTTTCTAAATACAAAGACTGCTAACAATGTGCAATGCTTGTCAATCTCAGAAGCGGGGAGACTCTATAATGCATTCAGCATTGATGATGGCCTATTCAATATCTGTCCGATGCGGGATTGAAAAGATTTATTAAACCGCTTCTCTTTTCAAACCCCGGAACATGTTTGTAACGAAATATGTACCTCCAAATAGCTCAATATATCGCGGATTTTCCAAAATCACGAGGTGAAACCTGTCAGTGTTCCTAGAGTTCCAAAATTAGCCATTGCATTGTACAGTTCCGACCGATGACTGGTATCATACTCTGCTTTGTAGGCGATGAGAATATAGGGAGTGCTTCAATTTCTTGAAAAATGTGACGCCGCATGATTAGCTATTTGACCACATATATACGGTCTTGTTTTAACGATACTCGTGATAGATCAGATAACAATTAAAGATTAGTAAAATGCCATTAACAGACCACTCTTTCTTTAATTAATCACCATGTGTACCGCCATCCACTTCCCATAAATCGTGACACAAGGATATGTTCTCCCAAATGTTCAACAAATAGCATTTCATGTACCTATTTCCGAATTTGACAGTAATCACTACTGACAATCTACAAGGAACTTGCTTGTCTGACATTAAGATGGATGCAGTAAAAACTTGCTCGCTGCCTAATTATTTTTCAATGAAAGGCGCCGCGCCGCTTTGAAAGCCACAAGCAAAAACACTCTGTTTCTACAAATTACCCATACACCGCCCCATTCAAGCGAACAATTGCACAATACCCACTCTGCCCATAGTCATTCGCAGCCCCTAACCACGAGTAAAACCAATTTCCTTGGGGTTGGTTATGGTTCAATGCAAATGCCAAATGCATAAACAAATCCGAGAGTGTGAGATTGATCCTCATCTCGTTCGAAAGCTTTCAAAGCGCACCATTTACACCATTCGGTTAGCTTTTGCTTTGCAAATATGCCAAAAAACGTCCCTGACTATCTCGGAGTAGTATACAAATGTATATCATCGTCGGGCTCACAACAAATATGGGTGTGAAGAGTGAGAGTGTAGAATGTCTGAAAGCTCTTCCTTCAAACACAACAAGCACACATCGCCGCGCGCAAAAATTCATCAACAACATCATCATGGGTAGGTCTTCGACCTTTCACCTACTTTCTTCTTCGTCGAAAATTCATTATAGCGAGTTGTTCGAGTACATGTTGCTAGATACATTTGTAGTTCGTCAGCTAACATTCAAAGTAGATGTGGTGTATCGTACATGCACATGCAGCTGAATTATAAATTAATATCTCACAATGGCAACTAATGACTATCGGAAAAATATGTATGTGCTCCTAATGTCGGTGTGCCGTTGGGTGCCTTTGTATTTACATAATTTTCTATTTATTTATGTTAACCGAATGCGAATTTGCAGTATAGAGGGGTGAGAACGGGGGGAAGTAACAGACAAAGCACCAGGCAGATGGCAATGCAGAGGAGTTTTCCTTTCAATGGTCGTTACCTTAATGTGTATATTTCCATTTCCGTGTGCACTATTGGTGGTGGAGGCATTTGTATATATTGGAAACTTCCTATTAGGAGCGAATGCATCGCATAAAGCGCCATTGCCAATTGAAAGCGAAATTTTTGTGAAACGACTGTTAGGATACAAAACATTTTGCAATCAAATTTTATTGGCAATATTGCGAACATAAAATTGTTGGTTTAATTGCTTTTTCTTTTAGTAAAATGGAGAAAGTTTATCTTCAAACCCTGAACTGTGACCACTAGGAGGGGTTTATTGAAAGGGTCTAGCTGTAGAATTCTTTATGTTCATGGGTGCATTTAACTTTTCTAGAAAAAAATATCCCAATGATATTTATTTAACACCATACTTCGTTTTAATCAGAAAAGTTTGTGTCCACCACTTCCTCTATTGCTAAGTGAGAGCCGTCAGCAACTTTAGTTGAACCTGACTTTTAATCTAAGTGTCGACACCTAACTTATATATGTACATAGGTATACTTACTTCTTGTACTTCCCATTTTCGGGCACAAGATTTTGACACCAAGTGAGTACACCAATATAGTTAGTCACTCACAGAATCTGAATCGATGACAAACTATTATCGACTTCTGTCATCATATATGTATGTATATGTATGTACCTACTCTCAGTTATTGCCTATCATCATAGAAATCGTTGGGTTTTGATATCAGCTTACCCACCATACAAATCCTTCAACCCTATATAATTACTCGCACGCTTTAGAAGAGCTTGATATTGTCATTTATAAAAACAACGAAGCCATGTCTGCAAGTAAAGCGATGCTATTTCTATGAAAGAACTAAAAATTAAGGCATATACTCGTAGTATACATATATTTGCTAAGGCAAATACCAACGATTTTTAAGTTGATGCCCATCATCTATATTCATCGACCCTGAAAACGCGAATTACCGCATTTTCGAAGCTGTACAAAGCGATGCCCGCCTACTGTACTATTTGGAACAAGTCTTCGGAGTTTTTCCCAATATGCAAGAACTTCTGCAAGAAGTCACGCTGGATTTTTACCAATCTTATACTACAAAATAGAAGGCACCATTTTTTACAAATCTGTAAATATCATCAGATGTTTTTTAAAACTCATATGAGAAATGAAGGCATGAACTGATATATTGCATAATGAGAATTCAAGCAATCTAAACAACTCTTAGACAAAGTTGGTAAAAATAAATTTATAAATACAGTAGGGCTATCAAACCTAAGAATCGCGCGTTCGAAGAAAAAATATTGAAACGCAGGAATGAGGTTCGGAATTTTTCCCAACCCATAGCCTGCGGGAGGAAATCTACTTGCAGACACGCAATCGATGCTGTAAAACCAAATGTAATTGAACATAGGAGAACACAAACTATTCAAGACGATATAACCGACCGTTGGATAGCAAAACTGATCGAGAATTTCGAGATAGCGATCCCGTCCCGACACAGCTTTCTGAAGAAATTGACCAGTAAACTCCGACTAGAGAGGCGACCTTATGTAAGTCTCAGTTTGTACTTTAAAAGCACATGACACACTTGGGCAATTTTATTTCCAGTTGACATCCAATTTGATGCAGATGTGCTTTGATTCAGTATTTTTTAAGAAGCAATGTCTTGTATAACTCAAGACGACAAGGGTTATAACTCTGTGGTCACAAGTCATATCCGCCTAAGTCGACCTACATATGTCGAAATTGAGTTATTAATACCATCGGATGGTATTACTGAGTTAGTTACTGAGTTATTAGTAGACTGGGAAAAAACAACATTACAAATTTTTCTCACGTGTGTTTTATACGGAAAACTAAACTCGGGTCAAATCTTTGAAGTGGTCTACTGAAAAGTAAGAAAAATCAATTTAGGCTATTATGATTTGTGACCAAAGAAATACAACATTATTCCCATTTCAACCAAGATAAGAGGATCCTGGTAAAGAATATCGAAAACGGATATGAAAAATACATATGGTGTACCGTAGGGCTACATACTCGGCCCGCTGCTGTAGTATAATGCAGTTTCTGCACCAGGAGTGGCGAAAATAATGATATATGCTAACGATATTGCCATTGTTAATGCTAAACTGTTGAAAAAAGTTGAATAGATAAGAAATGCAGCTAAAAGGATTGTTCGGCAATGTCCTTCCCTACAATGTCTTACTCGCACACTGGCAGAGTATGTGACAGTCTTGATAGAACCAAAGCTGTCGTTCAAAGTTCATATAAAATAAGCGAATCAGATAGGAGTGTATTCTAGTGCTACTCTAGTGCATGCAAACTTGGCCCGACATTGATACTCTCTCTGGACCAAAGCTATGAGGACTAAGTCAACAGTACAGTCAATACGTGTAAAAAGAGTTTGCTTTGCATTCCGCATCACATCTATTGATTCTGCGTGTGTAGTGGCAGAAAAACTTGCCATTAACAGATATTATATTTTAGAGAAAACGCTAAGTTTTACTGGGGACGAGGGAAATTCTGAGGAAAGAAGTCGGCGAGCCAGCTGATATGCTGGAAAATCTGTTGGTTAAGTCCTTAGAGGTCATGAGCTGTGAAATGCAGTCGTGGAGTCCATCCAAATGAAGATTAAGAAGAGAACTTAACAAGGAATATGATATAGAATGGGCAAGTAATACTTAAACCCGTTTCTGTAAAGAAATGTTTAAATTGAAGGACCACAGGAATAAAGTGACTAGTAAGTTGACATCCTACACTATTGAGTATGGGTTTGATTGCATCTTCGAAAAACTCAAACATCCCAAGACAACATCCATTAGTTAATTTGATATCAACTATTGTTATTGTTATTGATTTAAAAGGGTGCGCACAAATAAAACCTATTTTATAATAAAACCAATTCTTTTGATATCTTTACTAAAAACTGGAAAAATATCTGCTTAGATGTAGACTTTTTCTACATTTTATCTATAAGACCACGCCCACATTTGAAGGAATGTTGCATTAGAAACTGATTTTTTCTTTGAGAGTTAATTTTTTAGACGTGTTTAAGTGTTATATTGAGGAGTTTGTAACAATTTCATTTAGGATTCGTGACAGCAATGTCTTAAAAATAAAAAGCTAAAAAAACATGAATTAGTATTAGGCCTATGTTATTGGAGGTATGTTCGAATGTGAAGACTAGGATGTCATAGTATTCTTTTTTGGTGGATTATAACTTCTGGCTATTTTATCTTATTTTACTGATTTACTTTACGCAATATGTTTTATTTACATAGCATCTAACTCTACTCATTGCTCCGGCGAATTCGTATTATTGAAATATTCCGAGAAAATCATTGAAAACAAGGGAGAAAAAAAAATAAATAGTCCCAAAAAATCGTTTTCCGAACATCAATTACAACCAACTCGACTATCAATCGATCATTAACTAGATTTACTGACTTCAAAGAGACTTGATTTGATAAAATCCACCTAAATTCCCTTCATTGTCCCAAATACTGTTCTCCTTTAGAACACCATAATCCAAGCTATCGTCTCTAGGTTAGATAAACAGGTGCGACTGTTCTAAATATATGTCAGACGGCTTTTCAAAGCTAAGGAAACTCTACAAATGTCACTTCACTCGACGATTGCCACATGTATGCAGGGCAAAAGCAACTACAACAAAACAAAAAAAAAACTATAACAATTTCTTTCCCCATTTTCTACCCAAACAGATAAATATTCTCGCTGTCAGTTTTAGCGGTACATTTCCCTCTAATCATTATACCTTTTGATACAACGTAAACAAACCTAGTTTAATAAAGTAAATATTTAAGTATCACATGCACCTTTGCAGCCAAGAAATGCGTAAACAAACTAATCGCTCTTTAATATCACATATATGCATACAGATACGCGTATGCGTATGCGTACAAGTAGCGCATATTCGTCGATAGAAATACAACGACGACCGTCTGCCCGTATAATGAAACTTTCTTATCTATTAGGAGTTGATAATAAGAAATTATTAAACAAACAAAGCGAACAATAATAAAGAAATGAAAAAAAAAGCAAATAAATGTGTTAACCTAATTTTTATTCTTCTTATTCAATCTTGACACTTGACATTCGTTTAATTTGTTGTATCACGTTGTTTGTGTGTATTTACTTTCCTTCAAGTGCGTTTATTAATGCTACTGTGTGCAGCAATTCAAACAAGATGATTATGATGTCATCATAGGCGTACATAAGTGGAGAATAAGAAGTTTTCAAATAAGACAGATCTAATTACATTAAGTTAACTGACTCAAGTATTTTGAGAGACTAAAATATTCCCAACCAATTGGCCTGGACTTTTGTACGGAATAGTTAAATGATGTTTTCCTTTCTAATTTGCATACAATAGGGATGTTGAGAGAAAGATAAAATGTGTTGTTGTTATTAACTACATTAAAATAATTGAATTCCTCTAAAGGAAATACGAGAAAGAAAATCACGATGAAATACTTACATATTTAGAAGTTATAATTGGTCGTTACGCTGATGTATAGTACACATTTTCGGTCATTGGTAAAAAAAATAACCCAAAGAACTTGGCCCCCAATAAAGTGCTTTGACACTTCAGATGTCTATTGAGAAGGTCCAATACTTTCTGGGATGAATCGAGTTCAGTAAGAGTTTCTTTTATATTTTCCCTTAGTCCTTATAGTATTTCACCCACTATACCGGAGATGTATTCCTATACGTTGATAAAACCAAAACCACATAAGGTTACTTATCCGTCATAAAAAACATGAGTTGCCAAGTTTGTTAAGAAAAATAGATATCATTTGATCGCTAACTACATATTTACTTAAATATCGCCCTAACTTCCTGTCCTAAGAAGACCGGGAAATACATATATAAGAAATTGCCACAACAGACCCATACAGTGCAGCTTAGCTTTAAAGCGTAGCTTTAAAAGAGAACAGTAGGTCGCATACGAATTCATTTTTAGATTCAAGATTTATTTTTGGTACCTAATTTTTCAAACGTTCGTGAGAGGTGGTCCTGTGAATAAAAACATTGGTGTTGTCTGTGAATCGAGCCCCGAACTCAGTAGGGCGGTCGTAGGGGAAACTAAACTTACCTTTCAACCTAGATAATAATTGTCAAAATGTCCGTCCACCTGTATAAAATAAAGTAAGATTAGCAATATTTAAGCTAATAGCCATCAAGGCAGAGAAAGGAGGACCTCCTAACATAAGCATCAGTTCAACATCAAAATCGAGAACAAGATCTTAACTGTCATATTGTGTGAATGCGTGAAACCTATCAAATTTTACGCTTTGGTAGATCCTGGAAAAAACTTAAGTCTATATACTAATAACATTTTATACATTTGGAGCTCGTCTACGAGATTATTTATAGAGACGAGCTACACAAACAAACAGGAACAAGACACAAGCTCACGCACTATCATGTGATTTCCTTCACATCATACTTGAACGGATAGTGTAAAACTTAGACACAAACACCGGAGGCAGAATCTTTCAAAAGGGAGAAACGGTGAGAAACAGATAAACATAGGGCCTTGAGGAGAACATCGACTACACCCCGTCAAAACTGAGATTTGACGAATATCGAACGAATATCCCTGTAGGCAGTGAATAGAACAAGGTTGACATGTCTGTTCACTTTTAGAGAGTCGACTTTATTATTGAAAGTGGGCTGGGATGTGGTGTTTTCCTTGATCACTAGAGCGTTTTTCAAATGAAAATTATGGAGTTCAAAACCTTGTCCTGGTTGAAATGTAAAGCAATATCTTTTGGGGAAATTATCATTATCACTGAAAGTCAAATCCGTGGTGTTTCACGACAAAAGCCGCTTTAAGCTGTCGTTTGTCTCTTCCGGAGAGGATAGCACAATTCAACATTCACCTTTCTGGATACCTGATCATAGAGACATTAGGGGAAACTGCAAGGCTGACGAGCTCACCAGAATGGGTACGACTCTAATGATTCTGCCGAAATGGCAAAACGTGGGTATACATACCTCTTGATGAATATAAACATCTACTAAAGCTGGAAGCTTTCAGCAGGACAAACCACCAACGGGGAAGTAACTCGACGTGTTATATATCAAGAAAGATGTGGACCGATTGGACAAGATAAGTAGCGCTGGGTTGGTTTTACTAAACCGGTCTCAGATTAGCCACGTAATCATTGTCCTCATGGGATACTGTCTGATAGGTCAACATGCGAAAAGTTAGGTCTGTTTTCAAATGTTTTCTGCAGGAGTTGTAGGGATGATGGCGTCCTTAGACCTCATGGGCATCCTCCGCCGAAGCTCCGGTTGGTTTTTTTAGTCTCTGGCCAATCAAAGTGAAAAGATCCATGGTATCATAAAAGACATCTTCTGGTCTAAGTGTGTCAGTATCTTGATACAGATAGTCACTCCTGAACTGAACCTATCCGAAAATACAATATTAATAGTAAACAATACATTTTTACAATTCTGTTATATGAAGCCTAATCCTGAAAATGGCCCGAGATATAGTCGACAGATATTTGCGATAACGACTAATGGCGAAGAAAATAGAACCAAAAACTCGGTGTACAGCATCTATAAAAATATTTATGTACTCGATGTCCATCGACTTATGGTCGCAACGATTGAATTGAGAAGGACTTTGAGTGCCAGAAGATTCCTTTATTTCTTGTACTATGCATAGTCTCAGCATATGAGTACACCAATGATAAAAATCGACTTTGTTGTAAAAGGTTAGTTAAACTACCTCAAATCCATTCATGGTTAAAAACACAAACACGGCGCTCCCTTCGTGCACATGGTTCAAAGACTTGACCTTACTTCAGTCGTGATTCGATTTCTCTTACTTTGCCGGTGTTAGTTTGGCAGCCCTACTACCAACTACATGCAGCTTAACACCACCCGCTGTCTTTCGTTATAACAAGCCCTTTCTTACAAGTCAATCAACTTTTGAACTGGTTTCAGTCAAACTTAAGTGTACGCTTTTCTCGTGTGGATTTGTTTTCCCACTCGCCCGCGAGAATTTTCTTCCCGTCTACCGCAATATTTGGTTTTCCGCATTCGACAACAATAAAAAAAAACCGTCATAACACCAAATCGGCATCAAGATACCCCCAAAGCGCAGTCACCCGACCCGACAGAGCAGCCTGCCAGCTGACGGTTGCAGTCAAAGTCTAATGTTGAACTTTGACGAAGGGAGCGGAAAAAACGAGTTAAATGACGGACATGTATCCAAGTGTGATGTAAAGAACCCCACGCCAACATTTCGTTGGCAGACCTCAGTCTATCCGCATCTCACCACCCCGCGCTCCCCGTTCCACTCATAGATACAAGTGCTTTCCGTACTGCAAAGTAATTCAAGTGAAAGTTGTGTGTACTCGACTCGTAGTCGTCGTCGTTGTCGTCGTCATTTATCGCTATGATCGCTGCCAATGATTTAATTTTTGCTATTTCTTCATTTTCCATTTCGTTTCGGTATAAGTCGGAAGAGGTCGAACTGAAAACTATTTACATCAATTAACCTAGCAATAGAAATCCAATCCATTTTCTACCAAAGTGGAAGATGGGTGCGATCGACCGCCAAACCCTAAAGAGCTTTTCGTCTGTTTTCTGCTGCTGCCTATCTGTTCGTATCATTGTATCACAGATACAAATTTATTTTCGTAGGCGGGATGGTCTTACAAGCCACAAGCGGCGAAAAGGGGGACTCGTCCGCGTATTGAAATTTATTTTTAACTGACACACCGCCGCCGCGCCAAATGGCGAAGGTGCTAATATCAAGTTAAACATGCATATGCATACTGAGGAGTATGATGATTTTCTAAGCATTAGCCTTAGAGTTAATGGTCGACCGGGGCGTAGGATTATAAGTCGCGGAGTTGGAGGGGAATTTCTTTGCTTCAGATCTAGTATTTGTTTGTCTGGGAATTTAACAGCTTTTTTGAAAGTAATTCGCAAGCGCTTGTCATGTTACATTGTAATTTATTGGCATAAGAAGTAATTGTTAATGGGAGAAGGAATTTTTTTCGAGTTATGTGACTGTGTTCATGGACCTTATCTCACAGGGTAATACATGGTATTTGGTTTGTAACCTTGGAAGCATATGAGAGTTTCAGTTTGATCTGTTTGTTTATCCCTGTCTAGCGATAGATTTTTATGTAGGTTATGCACAGTCTTACAGGTTTAAGTCAAAAGTATAATTGAAGTATTTTCGCCAAACATATGTATGTAAACATGTAGAATTTTGTGGTATAAGTAGGCTCCGGTTTGTAAAATTTTCTGGGTCAATGGTTTAAGAGTCACCTTTTTCATTCCTTTATTTAACGGAGGGTAGAGCACAGGCACCAAAAGGTAGTGTAGGTAAATGAGATGAGAGAGGGGTGTGAATGTTTTCACGCTAGGGCACTTCCTCTTGATCCGGACGGCAGCTGACTACTTTTCTAGATGAAATCAACGGTTCCAATCAGGCTAAAATATCTAATGTCATACCTATATGAGCTGCTTCGGCATATTCGAATCCCAGGTCTATAGAGATCTCTAACACTGAGCCAGGGTGTTGGAAATGGGTTGATCGCGGATAAACCCTTAATGGTTCAACGGCAGCTGTCATATCCCCTAAGTAAGTTACTGACTCCGGTAAATTCGGCCCCTCGTCCTAAAGGTATTAGAGGAAACTGGTCCTTCCCGACCACGAAAAAACCAAGTAGTTTCAAAACCGTTGCAGTTGACGACTCTAGAAATCGAAACACGGACAATGACCTTCGGATCTGCGCGTAGAATGTTCGAACCCTTAACAGACCGCGTGCAGCCGAAGAACTAGCAGAGCTCGTAAACTGCTATAAAGCAGATATTACCGTCTTTCAGGAAGTGCAATAGGCCGGGCACAAAAACTATTAAAAAAATCGGTGACTTCTATTACGGTGATCGCTATAGAGAGCAGAAACTTATTCGGATATAGATTCGTTATAAGCGGCAGATTAAGGCAAGAAGTCAATCATTGTACTCGTAGGTAGAATGCCCAGACAGGATAGGAGGATAACTTTGATAGGACTATTGGCAAGGACAAAATTCAAGACAGAACGTCCGGAAACGGACTTAGGTTAATTGACTTCGCTGCGGACCGAAGCGTTATTATAGCAATCACATGGTATCCTCATCCCAAATTGATCATATTGCGATCGACAGAAGACATGCCTCCAGTATTCTGGATATCCGAACCTTTCGAGGAGCCGACATCGACTCGGATCACATTCTTGTTGCAATCAAGATACGGAATGCGGATATGCCAAACGCAAGAGAACTACTGTGAAAAGATACAGTATAATGTCGAAAAGCTGTATATATTCCGAACGAGTATACCGCAATCTTGCTTCGACTCATATGCCGCCATCAAGCATCAAATGCCGAAGATGCTGTCAGAAACCTGTAGAGATGAAAAAGAAACCTTGTAGTAGAGTCACCGCCGCTACTGAGAATATAGAAAAAGATCCTCTTCAGACCTCTCGCGAGCGTCTGACAAACAACCGAGAGTACAACTGTCATGAAAAATCTTCAAGTAAAAAAAATATGCCCTTCGGACACGGATACGGCCCCTTCTATTCGTGTAAAGAATATAACACGCACAACATGAATGGGGTCGTGAAAAGCAAGGTCCTGGGTCCCACGGATCAAATATTTGTTTTATTTATTTATTTAAATGCTGGGTCAATTGTGCCAGCCAGGTCAATTGTGCCAATTATTAATCTCCTCAATATCGCGTACAAGACCATATCTGCCATCCTGTATGAACGTCTGAAACCCTTCGTCAACATCTTGATTGGCACATATCAGTGTGGTTTAACCACACGCTTGATAAAATCTGAAAAAGTCCAAATCGATACCCACCATCTTTTCATCGATTTTAAGGCCGCATATGACATTTATAGAGACGAGCTATACAGAGCCACGTCTAGTTTTGACATCCCTGCCAAATTCGTTCGCCTGCGCAGGATCACGATGGAGAAAGCTCGCTGCTCCATCAATGTCGGTAACGATCTAACCGAGACCTTTGATGTCAAAAGAGGATTTAGACAACGTGACGCACTGTCAACTCACAAGTCAACACCGAAGGCACAACTTTTCAAAAGTCTGTGCAACTCATAGCGTATGCCGACGATATTTACATTATTGTCACAGTAGGCTGTCAGTATCTGCCAAATGGGTTTAGCGATAAATGAGGGCAAAACCAAGTATATGCTGTCAATATAAAGGGACACAGAACATCGACGAATTGGACAGAACGTCACAAGTAACTTGGAGGTAGTAAGGGACTTTGTCTACCTCAGCTCTGCCATAAGTTCTGATAATAACGTCCCAGCAGAAATTAAACGAAAAATAACTCTTGACAATCGTCGCTGTTACTTTGGGCTGAGAAGGCAATTACGTAGTAAGACCCCATCCCTAATAACGAAGGAGACTCCGTATAAGACCTTGATCATCCCAGTCCTGCTTTATGGCACTGAAGTTTGGAGTCTATGTACAGCGGATAAAGAAATCTTTGGTAGCTTTGAGAGAAAGACTCTTCGTAAAATGTTCCATCCCATTTACGATGACTGGTTATGCAACGACGAACTATAAGAACTGTACAGCGACAGGGACTTTGTCAAAAAATTGCGCATCCGTAGGGCGGATGGACACTCCAGCCCGCCCGTGGTGTCGTCAAATCTAATCCAGAGGGACAACGCAGTAGAGAAAGACCTCGCCTTAGGTGGCGCGCGCAAGTAGAAGAAGACCTCAATAGACTTGGAGTGCGCAACTGGAGGTAGTTAGCTAAGGACCGGGCTAACTCGAGAGTCTTGTTAGTGGAGGCCCAGGTTCACTTCGAACGGTAGCGCTACCTAAGAAGAAAACTAAGAAGAAGCAGATAGGCGCCATGGGACAGTGGTTAGTGCGTCATTCAACTAAGCGGGAGATTCGATTCACAACCATTTTTTCACGGATCCCATGTCTATTCTTGATATACTTGTCTGTATTTCATTGTCACCTATCAAACTCAACTACTCTACCAAAATACTTGGATAGATATAAATTCATGATTTTAATTTGTTGCTCTCTCATCTCAACTTCAAACACTAGATTAAGTAAAACAATAGCTGACCCATAAAACTAAATTATGACTTCCGTCTGTCACTCCCCAAGTCCACATTTTTTTTTCTCCTCTTTTTCTCTTCCATTGAATTAACTTCCGGGAAGCTCAACGCACTTTGTAGTGCTAGGTTTTATTTTATTTTTTTATTAAAATAGTTTAAAGAAAACTTTCCCAAAGTCTTTTCTTTCATTTCACTCCGTTTTCCATGGTTGAAAAAAAAAGAAGAATTTTCCAATTAAATAAAAAAAGGAAAAATCGCTGTAAGGTCGGAAAGTGTCTGCTGTCAAAAAGTGTCATTTACACTTTGAATAAGCTTCACCCATCTCCAGCGCAAGTATAAAAAATCGCATTCTGTTTAAGATCGAAATTCGTTTAATTTTATTCCTCTTTGATAAGAACTCATTAAAGTTTTACTTGAGGTATAAGGGTGTAAAAGCAAAAAGAAATAAAAAAATATATATATTACGATGTAGTGATTCCACTGACGACCCTCCAAATGGTTATTCATTGCATATCCGATTGGATGGATGTGTATGTAAAAAGCTTTAACCTAGTTAAAGGTCAACTGTTTATACTCAAAGGGTTAATGTGCGCTTTGGATAGGGATACCGAAGCGACTTTTTGAGTAAGAATTTGAAAATAAGTTCTTATACTCTTTAATCAGATGCAAAATTGCTTTTACAAGTTTTGAAGGATAACAATTCCGAAAAGCTGACATCTACAGATAAAATAAGACTCAAATGGAAATTCTTGCTTTATGTCCACAAAAATTTTGGCGGTCAGTTACATTGCGGAAACTACAGAGATCAAACAGTCATTCAATTTAATAATGTTCAGCATAAATGATAAATATTTAGGAAATAGTTTTCATAACAGAAAGTATATAGCCTCAGTCTGATGAATGTATATTCAGAATAAGGAACACAATGGAAGGAGTTTAAAATTCTAAATAAAAACCTGCTACAAGAAGACCGGAAGACTATTTCATAAAAAGCCAACACTGTTAACAAAAAAAACTTACAGCTACTGGAAGGAAGTAAAGGACACTAAAGAGAACCTTAAGAATATAAATACATTCTGAAATATGGGTTCTTAGTCTGGTTTCCAGCTTCATGGAATGTCACGAACTGTAACGCACTTACTGAGATTCAACGCCTATTCCGCACAGCTACTTCTTCTATACACTGCTCCGGTTCGTGTCGGGGTACTAGCGATGATGGAATCAAGAATATAACAACTGTCCTTACTGACATCGATTATTCAAGAGTACGAAACGTGCATGCAATGTTTATGCACTACTACCAAAAATATAAGAAAAAAAAATCTATAAAGCAGTGTAAGGAAGGGAACGAAGGATCGTAAGTACAAAGAACATCACTCGGAAGAACTCACCCAGTCAATCAAGTTTTCCAATCACAGAAATTCCAGTGATACCCATTGTCGAGACTTCCCAAGAACTCTGCAATGTGAATATTCTAAGAAAATACATCGATATCTAATAAAACGTCCATGGACGCGGGAGAACTAATGATCTATAAGTGATCATACAATAAGCACTGAATCTATAGATCCACCACAAATCCACTACGCGGCTTCCGAAAAAACTTGGAGTTGCGAGAGCTTGTGTACTTTTAGCATATCAAGGGAGTAATAACTGCTAAAACTTGTTAGGGACCATTTGACATGTACAACCCGCTTTTTACGAGTACCTACATACACATACAGGTAAATGTAATGTCTTTCTTTTCACATCAAGAAGAGAGAGATCTTATCGACGTAGTCAATTGTCAAGTGTCAAATTTGTATAATTGTACAATTTGACATTTCACAAGTTTTAATGCAGAAAAAGTATGCGAATACGTCTACATTTTGAGAAACCTACGAAACGTTGGCAACTCTATTTAAAGCTCTTTGCATCAGTAAATGCTTCAGTAAACAAAACCAAAAATACACTCTAAAAACTACGGCACCAACACATGCATACACTATCATTTGTGCATTCATTAGATATTTGCTCTTCAAATCACAAAAGCACGTCGTTGCCTTCCACTCACTTCACTGCCAGCAACGCCTCACAGAAGTCGGTCTGCTCGTCGTCGTTGTCGCTAGTTGTCGGACGAACTTGGTATGCATTGGAGCGTAACGGGAGAGTAGCAACAGAAAAGCTCTCACCTTTCCACTACTTCAATAAGTCGAAGGCATAACAACCCCATATGCACAGATAAAGGCAAAGCAGAAAGTTTTTTTTTCAACTTTTTTTTTTTAACGACGTAATCGCAATCGCGATCTAATACCCTTTTCGTCAGCCTCGCCACTATTTATCCATTCAAATACAAAACAAACGTATGCCCCACGAAACTGACTGACTGACTTGACGACTGACAGAGCGAATAGGCGGCGCGCACATACTTACGTAGGTACCTGCAATATAACACAATGTGTGTGCGAGAGGAAAATAGCTTGACGGCAATGACAGTGTATTTCACGCTTAGTAGGTCAACAAAATTCCGGCCAATGGCCTTTCCCTTTCAGTGTGTCTGTGGGAACTCGCGCGGTTGTGAATACTAATGCATTTGTGTTGAACTTTTCATTTCTTTTGATGTTGCTGCATGTAGTGGAAGACGAAACGATGATGTTGCTGGTGGTGATGACGACTGTATATGTTTCAAATCGAATACCTACATATGTATACCTAGTAGAAAGAGTAGAAGATGATTAGAGAGCTTTTGAGAAATAGCTTTCCGGTAGCAGCGATCTCTCGTGGCAAGGGCGTTGATAATACATATAGTCTAAAGCTGATATACATAGCGGTAGATTGCAGTTTCAGTATGCATGTTGCGATGGAATGGTGCGGATGGATAGTGGTTGGATGGTATGTAGCGCATATACAAAAAATAGATTTAAAAAAAGATAAACAATTAGAACCTCTCTTACATCAGGCGCAGGACTATTTAATCCTATCCCAGTCCAAAAATTCCTTTTTTTTAGACACTTGCTCCTATTGCATCGTCTCGTCTGCGCTAAGTAAATACCGGTCAAAGGACCACCAAAAATGTTCAGAAAGTATTTCGCAGTTGAATACGTACATACATACATAGATAGTATCTGAAGACAGTTTATCTATGGCGAATACTTTTCGGGAAACGGATCTAGAAATTGAGGAAATTGTTGTTTCGTAACTTATGCATTGTACTATTCTCTGGAGTTACAATTTTCTAGCACTCAGATTTATAATTTCTAGGATTGGCAAGTATCACAAGCATCTTTTAAGATTCCAAATTAACCCTTTAACGAAATAGTTGAGAATTTTCTCTTCAGTAAATTTTAGCCTACAAAATCATAATTTGAAATCCGCAAGTGAAAAACTTGTTCTTTTTTTTTGTCGCCATTTAAAAAAACCATAAGGCTGCCTCAGGTCATACTGGCACGGCACATTTAGGAGTAAAAGCATAACTACCCTCAGGCAGCCTTAGTCGATTAAGGGTTAAGTTCTAAGGACATCATGGGCAACAGTGCATCCAAAAAACTTTCGTTAACACCAACATTTTAGAACAATCGTAATACATACATATGTACGTACATACATACTATACATATGTATGTATGCACATGTCAATTGGTGCGACGATCTCTCTATCACTTCGAGATGGCAATCTGCATCGGGATCAATTGATCTAAAGTCGAAGCACCCCATCCCTCCGTATCTCCAGTAAAGGTAAACAGCTGCAAATACCGCCTCCAGGCATAATATAGAATGATTTTGGTCTATGTTAACCTTACTAATTCATCGTCTCATGAAGGAGGGCTGGAGAACTCGGCAGTAACGAATTATCTGATCACGTCAGTAATATTTGATAGGAAGTTCAGTAGGTATCAGAATTTTTAATAGAAACGACTGGATGATCCTCTTAACGTTAGTACTGAGTTTAGAATTCTATCAACACGCAGGTTTATAGCCAGCTCTATATGACACCCAGGGGCCTTATTTCTCAGAAGCATTCGTGACATGCGTGTTACATTCTTCATACGAATGGAAGTGGTCTATTGCTATTGTTTTAAGAAATATTTTCATGACAATTATACTCTCGAATGTTTGTCAGTCGCTCGCAAGGGGTGGGCCCGCGAAAAAACTTTTGAGTTGACTGTGACTCGAACATCGAGCCACCAGCCTTGTCACTAACCATTGAGTCACGGCGACGACTAACTTACTTAGGTTCCACTGCAGTTCGGGGTGATACTGGGCCTCCACTAATAAGCATCTCTAGTTAGCCCGGTTCTTAGCTAACTGCCTCCAGTTGCGCACTCCCAGTTTTCCCTTCAACTTGTTCGTGCCACCTAAGGCGAGGTCTTTCTCTACAGCGTTGTCCCTCAGAGTTAGATTCGAACACTTTACGGGCCGGAGCATTTGTGTTCATCCGCTCTACATGTCTTAACCATCTTACACGATTGTTGCGCAATTTTTTGACTTGGTCGATGTCGCTATACAGCTCGTATAGATCGTCGTTGAATATCCTCCTCCATAGCCCGTTATTGCAAACGAAACCGACAATTTTACGAAGAATCTTTCTCTCGAAGCGGCCAAGAATATCTCCATCTGATGTAGAGAAAGTCCAAACTTCAGCAGGACTAGGATGATCACGGTCTTATACAGAGTCTCCTTCGTAATTAGGGATAGGGTTCTACTACTCAACTGCCTTCGCAGCCCAAAGAAAAAGCGATTGGCAACAGTTATTCTTGGTTCAATTTCTACTGAGATGTCATTATCAGAACTTATAGCAGAGCCGGTGTAGACAACGTCCCTTATTATCTCAAAGTTTTAGCTGTCGATTGTGACGTTCTATCCAATTCGTCGATATTCTGTGTCCCTTGTTGACATACTTGGTTTTACCCTTTTATTTATCGCGTTACCCATTTTGACAGCTTCCGTTGCAATACTAGCGAACGCACCAGTGACAGCCCGGTATGTTCTACCAATAATGTCAATATCGGTGGCATACGCCAGTAGTTGCACAGACGGTTGAAAGACTCTTGATTGTAAGTTTCGCACAATCCTTTCAAGTATGATTTTGAAAAAATCACATGACAGCGCATTACCTTGTCTAAAACCTTTTTGACATCAAAAGTCTCGAAAGTATCGATTTGGACTTCTTGAGTTTTCTCCAGGATCTGCTAAAATGTGAAAATTTAATTTGATCGAGTGCGAACTTTCTTGACTTGAAACCACACTGATAGGGGTCGATCAGGATGTTGACGAATGATTTCAGGCGTATGGCAGATAAGATCTTGTACACGATGTTAAGGAGACATACCTCTCTAATTGGAGCAATTCAAGAGATTCCTTTCTTGTGGATCAGGCAAACGATCCTGAGATTCCGTTCATCAGGCATACGTCTGACTAAATTTTAGAGATAATTTGGTGTATGCAGTCTACCAAGTCATCTACAGCTACTTTGAATAACTCGCCCTGTAGACCATCAGCTCCAGCACCTTTGTTGGAGAAATACGTTCACTAATATCTATAACATAGAATTAGGTGCCATAAATTCTTGTAATCAACTAGAAAGTAAGACGCAATGCCTTTTTGACATTAACCGATCAAGTTCGAATAGTAAATACATGCTTACGCAAGTTGTGTCCTTTTCACACAATTTTTCTTTTAATTTTTATTCTTTTGTTGGTCTTGTTATCACCTTGCCCATAGATATCTTGCACTAGAACGTACGTAAGTTTTATTTGAACTCCATTTAGTTGATAAGCAAACAGTGGTTGTCAAGTGACACCAGACCCTTGTACTGTCACACAAGCCGAGAGGGTTTAGTGTACACCTCTATGTACTCATTGTGTGAGTTGAACTGTATAAGGATATCCGACGATGGTGTCAGCGCTCTTAGTTTAAGGATGTTGCTCCAAATTGTTTCGTTGGCTATGTTTTTTTGCATCGAAATTGGGTTAATTCACAACCGCTTCCTGATATGCATCCTACTACTATTATTCTTCTCTTCTTTCTCACCTACCCTGGCCTCATCACGCAAATAGCTTTTTATCTGGTTTGTCTTTTGTTTCTTTTAACTATTCCCTCCACATAATGGGCTATGTGAACAGTGATACCGGGTGTCAGCTTTTATGCTATTCTCTTTCATTCTTGTTTCGGTTTTCCTTTTTTTATGTTTCAATTTTATTTTTGTGTCCTGAAAATGTGCAGACAGATTATGAGAATGAAAGATATTAGAGCAGGACATATGTACATACATATATATATTTCTATAGGCGCTCTATGTGAGGTTACTTGAGTTCAGTTTTTCATTCATTCAGGGAGATGAAACTAGGTTATTGTTTCGTGGGAGGTTTAATCACTTTTTCCTGTGCGAAGATGCAAATTAAAATTGAATTGTTTTATTCGACTTCGGTACTGCATAATGCTAATCGAAGGAGTGACAGAAGCGGGCCAGGGAAGGAGATGGATACTGAATAGTTGTAGTTCAACTGATTGGATATACTGGATAGAGTATTGGTTCCGTAGTATCTATTTGTAATTGAAATGGTAATCCATTACTGCGAGAGATGTACGAAACTGAAACTGGGGTACATGCATACGTGATATCTGCTGGCTTCCTGCAACGATCCGTCCTAACTCCCATTTTATGGAATAGAACGTATTATAAACCCCATAGACGTGGTACCCACTGGGTAGCCTGGGTAGATAGTCAACGAACGATGCTGATTCTGACTGACTCTCAAGCTCATCTGGGTGAATTTCATCACGCGTGTACCAGACGAGGGATCTAATTGGCAACGTGTGCATATGTTTTTTAAAGATAGTTGGGGTGATGGACTTGAAGTAGCCTCAAGAATCACTACGACCTTATAGAGATATTTTGTGCTATTCCCTTAAAGACACTTGTAATAACATTCATTTAAGATGTCTATCATTTTAGGTAGAATCAACGTTGACGTTAACATGCAGACTGGTGGATGTCATAATCTTGAAAAATAATTGGTGACGGTAAAGCCCTTAATGGACTTACTAGTTCCAAGCAAGAACCTGATGTTCAAGTTGGTTTTAGTTAAGAAGCCACCAAATAGTGGGCCGAAATTACTTATGTTCGAACCGTCCGAGAAACTAACGTTTCATCGTACGAAGTTCACAAGTCAAAAACTTACGAGCAATTTTCAAAAGACTCTGCAAATACTAGCGTAGGCCAACGATATGACAAAATTGGCAGACTCCAACGACCTGTCAGCCGTGCAAATATTGAAACAGAAGCTGTCAAGTTAGATTTAGCGGTCTTTGAACCTAAACCAGAGGACCTCTCGGTTGATGATGCGTATAACATAAACTGCGCAACTATGGGCAAGCAGCTAAAATCAGCGATAACTGAAGATTATCGAAGTCCAGTTTAACCTCAAACTGCTGCCGCAACCAAACTAAGTAAGTAAATCAGGACGTCAAACATGACCGCCATCCCTGTCAAAAGATCTATGTATTTACTTTTTTAAAAACTCTATAAACTAAACCCATTATCCAAAATCAGGAAAAAAAAACACCCTGGAGTAACTCCCTAACATGAAATTGCAAATTTCATATCATGCTAATTTCCGTAGCAGTTTGTATGCAAAATTATTTCAATAGCACCATCTAATGTCTCCTCTGACATCCAACAAATGTCAAACTCTCTCCACATACAATCCTATGGAGAAAAATAAAAATAAAATCCCAAAAGTAATCCAAAGTTCAATGCCCATCAGTCGCTGTGTGTACTCTGATGTACTGAAGTTGACTCTAAATGATTTGCGCGCAGATCTCCCCCCCCACACCGCATAGCCCAGGAAGTGCACTTTTCGAAGCAACAAAAGTAAAAAGCAAACCAGTGCATAAAAATAGTAATTATAATGCAAAAGTGCACATTTTCTCCACTAAACAAATTGTAATGTGCATCTGCGATAGCACACAGAAAAAACGGCAAAAACAAGAAATACAACATAGCAACCTCCCCCCCACAGAGCCCTGAGTTGAAGGAAAAAGGTTATTGTTCGGAAAATAGGTAAAGGAAAAGCTTTTACCTCGGTAATAGTTGTTTTCTACAGCCCACCTCTACCCCTAGCTGCATTCGCATGAAGTGCGAAAATTGTTTGAAAGAAAAACACAGAAAAAAGAACGGTAAAACTCGAGCACAAGGGAACTCAAAAATCAAAGAAATTCCCCTCTCTCTGCCACATACAGTCTTCGCAAGAATGTCTTCTACGGTATATCACACACTAATTCTGTCTCTAGGTTATGTTTTTCAGTGAATAGTCGCCACGCCACCCACCGCCGCCCTGCGACAGGCCTTGTATTGCACAGCAATGGAATTGCATCGTTTCCTGCTCCTGACCTACCCCTCGGTAAATACATACTACATACGTGTGTGATGGGCATCAGGGTACGATTGTATGGGTGTGTGGGAGGAAAGTTGGTGGATGCCCCGTCTTCATGTCGTCGTCGTCGTTGTCGTTGTCGTTGTCGTCGTCGACACAGATACCACACCGAGAGAGAGGTAGAGAAAAGGAGACGAATATGCATTGCTGCGATAGTTTCGTGTTAGTTTCAGGGTGTACGGGTTATAGTTGGTTTGCTATAGTAGGGGTGAGGGTGATGCTTGGTTGTTGTCCCAATTAAGGGTCATTGCTACTCTAGTTCTCTTCATTATATGCATTTTTATTTCTGACTCGAATAATTGCTGCAACGCTGCAAAAATGTTGCTGTGCTCCTTAAGCCAAGGATAGCTAGTGGTGTTGGTTGTGGTGGGGAGGTTGACAAAGGAGCCCATACATAACGAAGGGCGGTGGGGAGTTCAGTGTAGTTTCTACCGTTAAATGATGGGTGAATGCTAATATTAATCCCATGAAACAGGGTATGAGATATTCTACCCAACCCCCCAGGAAGTGGTTTAGTTTCACATGAACTGTTTTTCTTTTGCAGGTTGCTTCTTTTTGTGTGCGGCTCTGCTCTCTGGGTTGGTTTCTTTTTTGCGATCTTTAACCCTACTCCATTGATGGTAAGGAAATTGTATGCACAGGAGAGATTCAGTCGCTGCTTGACATAAAGAGGTTAGAGACAATAATAGCCTCTTGAGTGTCATTGAGTGTGTATGAGGATATTTCAGCACCTGATTTCATATAGTATATGTATGTACTTGTACTCGTATATATCCTCTTCTTGATAAAAGAGAAAAAAAAAAACATATCAACACGGGAAGTAGAAACGAATCGATTTGAAAAGGATAGCTTACAACCACTTACAAATAAAATATGCGTGAGGTATGAATGTAAGGATAATCCTCATTAAAATCAGAGAGAAATTTATAATGAACTAAAAATTGTTTATCATATGTACATGCTTTATAATTTGAACTTAACAAGTCATTTATATTTAGCACTGCATCGTAGATACTTACCTCATAAACTGGTAGGATTGGTCATTTACATTTGTTGAAGTTTTTAAATCCAATTGGCTTGGTGGTTTTATTCTGAAAGAAAATAAGAAAAGAGAGTATATTCATAAAAATGTTTTTATGTATTTACCATAACTATTTCTTTTTTCCACTTAAAATACGATAAAATTTAAATCAAGGAATTGTCATTAATTTTAGATAGAAATAACTTTTTGTATTAGTAATCAAATCGTCCGTGAACCCTAAGGATCTATGCAACATCAGTACGTTACACAGTTAGCAGTATAGGCTGTTTCAGACAAAGCTGAAATTCCATTTTTAGACTCGATGTACCTACATAGGTCTACAAGTTTTGAGAAACAACTATGCTTTTCGTACAGTACATTTAACACCACATTGTTAATTCGTTCAACAACATCTTAAAGGCGTCATCAGAGAACCCAATATTTGCATCTTCAACTGAAAACCCCGTGAGCATACATCTATCAAACTTGTCAGAGCGAAGGAGAGCCGTGTCCTTTTTTATTTATCTAACAATACTGAATGCTACGTGCTTGTTAAGGGGTCAGTAGTTAAATAATTTTCACATCGACATGCTTCGCAATGAATACTGAATTGTTGGACTGCACCAGTGAAATTTGAGAGTGCATGATATGAGGTTCGTTGACCACTCGGTGGTATCGATACTTACTGGGTATTATTTGATCCCTATATGTACTTCCACTAAGAAATTATAGAATTTTAAGTAAATAAAAAATGTTCATCGAAATTAGAGGAACTGTAGCAAACACTTCATCAGAAATTCAGCAATTAATCACTCATGATTATAAAGTTTGGTTTTTGTAAAGACAATTCCTCATTGGCAAATAAAACCATTAAACTATTCTAGAAGTCCTTCGATAATAATGAAGGTATTTTGCATGGACGCTTTGTTCGAGAACTTGAAAGAGACTGTATTAATAAAGAAACTCATATACATTCGTGTCTATCTCTATCGATAAATGTTTGTGGGCATACGTTTGCAAGCAAATTGAGTAACCATAAATATGTACATTTACAGCATATGTTACTGCACCATAATATCCGAGTTATTGTGGCTTCAACTTATCGATGTGGACTTTAGTAGCATGGTGTGTCTTCTGTCACACATCGGATATATCTGTCATTCCAGCCTTCCAGATCTTTAATTCACAAATATCACAACTTCCCTGTGAATTTGTAATAACGTAAACAGCTCTGCATTCTCTATCTGCTCGTTATGGTGTGACTGTAGGTTGTCAAGTTTTTTCCAGGGTTGAAGTGAGATGCTTAATCATCATAAGAGAAATTTGGTGCTTGGCGAGGCAGAGAGTTAGTTATTTTTGACGATTCAAATAGAGGTTGATTTGGAAACTGTTTTTAGTGGACTGATGATACCTAGACAACGCTAGTAAGAACTTAACAGTAGACAATAGATTATAGCGATACTATATACCGAGTCTCTGAAAAATATGAAATTGCCTGCTGCAAAGATTATTTCCGTACATATCCTCTAGTTCTCAAGAGATATGCAGTATGTCGTGTTGTTTTTCTTGTAACTTATGACACTGATAAATCGTGTTATATCCAGTTTTGGCACTTTTATTAAACTCATTCCCAATTTTCCAAATTGAAAAGGAAATTTATAAAAAAGATATAAACTTGCAGTGTGGGACTGTTGCTGACTCAAAAGATACGAAAAGCCATGCTATTGAATTCTAAAAAAAAGTTTCCAACTGAGTAAGAAACGGAACCTGGAGAATCAAAAAGCTTTATGTGTGATTTAGGATTAGGCTTAGGTTACTGTAGCTGTGACTACCAAGGACACACTTAGACCAGAAGAGGTCATATGTGATAACATGGATCTTTTCGTCGGCTACCCAGCCACTAATAAAACCGTGTGACGTTTAAGGATGACAGTTCGCTGAATTTATTCACGTATAGAACACTTAAATGGAAAAGTCTTCTTTGGGACAGGGACGGAAAGGTACATAGGAGGTGAAAGGATGGTTTCCTAAAATGCTCTATTGGCAATGGTATTCATATATATTATTCAGTAGAAGTAAGATCCCAGATTGTTGCACTGGATACATACAAGTAGAAGTCACGGTTTGTGACTAATCGAAAGAAGAACACTCTTTATTGAAAATGTAACCAGAAAGACTGAATCAAGCGGCCAAAGGGTCTTCTTAGTAGCATACCATCAAGATTGGCCACTTGACACCGTGGGCTGAAAAGAACCTCGGATCGCTGTGAGGGGTAAATCGACTTAAAAATACTTGGATAGACTGCCTACTGTCTTTCAGGCAAAGTTCTTTGCTACCACAGCTTAAGTTCTTTTAAGGAAAAGAGTAAATTATACCTCTGCCCTGATAGCCAAGCTACTCGCTAAGCTGAACCGACAAAAAAGGACGGTGGCCTGAGTTTCAGAACACACAGGTATTCAGTGTAATGAAAGAACTGACACTTTTGTACACCACCTTCTATAATTTGCTGCTCTTTGGTTAACAAAAGTAAAAGGACCTAGACTTAAATCATGTGGACAGTCGAAGTGGCTGATATATGGACTAAAACACTGAGGGCTTAATATCTTTTCGGATTTAATAGACGTGGCTTGCGGACATTAGTAGGTTTTGGGTCTAGTTTTAGTTCGTTAAAGAGCACATTAAGAATAAGAATTTTTATTTATGTGGGTGTCAATCTCTCTACTTAGAATCACAATCATTCACTAGCCTCTATTGACGGCTATGCTGAAATACAATGGGATATAGACCGAATTCATGACTCTCGTCTTTAGATGACCTATACACTAATGCAATACAATACAAGGCAGAGGTCCGATGTGAAATTTAACTGAATCTAATAAAATGGACTGCCAAATCTATCCCGTTCAATTCTGTATCTAAGTATACAGTTTACTATTAAAGCCAGGGCAGGACCAGCCGAATGTACAGTATGTGAACTTGCATAGTGCGCTTGCTATTGTGGGATCTCGTCGTTTCTTAAATATATAGTCACTTTTTCCATTTTCCTTGAAACATTTCTTTCTTTTAACAAATATTCGAGGACAGTTCCAGTCAGACGCACTGATATGTGCGAGGTTTTTTTTGCAAAGATTACCATTACTGCATATGCAACGACTAAAAAGGAAGATTATCTCTTGGAAACTTCATACCCACATTAACCTCTTTTTTGTCTTCTCGGAAAGCACTTAGAGATAATCTCACAAACTAAGGAAAAGTTCAGCAGTAAATTCCCGACGAAAACGAGAACTCCAATTAAATGACAAATAGTAACAGGAGTCACAGTATGGAGTACGAACATGGAAATATACCTATGGTCACAAGTTATAACAGCCTAAGTCGGTTTTTCTTACTTTTCAGGAGACCACTTCAAAGATTTGACACGAGTTTTGTTCTCTGTATAAAATACACGCGAGAAAAATTCTTATGTTGTATTTTTCCTGTCTATAACTCAGCAACCGTAACAAAAAATTAAACAAAATTTTACGACATTATAGAATTGTTTATGGCGCAGTCGATGGTATTGATAACTGAATTTCAACATAAGTCGACGGTTATGACTTGTGACCACAGATATACATACATATATGTATATATTACTTGTCAATCATTTACCATATCTGAGACGCAGTGTTAAGAAAATAGCAAATATCTGTTCGATATGAAGTAAGTAATTGACTGACCCAATTTTGTCGTCAATGATCGGTATACCATCACTTAAAAATTCTACTGTGGATCCGTTTACATTAACAGGGTCCAATGACATTAACAGGGTCTACTCTTTTCAGTATGCTCCAAGACAGATGATTTTGCTGCTGATCAGTTTCTAAAAATGTGGTCTGAAGCTAATTTGGCTGTTGCTTATTAGACTTACTTTGCTGAGGTGCGCACAGAGCTTTTTCAGCTGCATTTTCACTATCCTGCCCACTTTATCGTCCCCTCAAACATGACTTAGCCCCAATACATGATATAGGGCATCCAACAAGAGGTGTCATTTTAAATTTCGTGCCAATGTGAAACTGTCAACAATCAACTATCATTGCGATGAGTTTTGATAAGTAAAAATTGGAAGATTATTAAATATGAAATAGAAAAAATTCGCAACAAAAATGGTGAAAATATTGCGCCATATGGCACATAGGCATAGCATATAGTTAGTTAACCAATGGCGCTATCGCATAACAAATTTCTTGGACGTGTGATTTCTCGATATGTGGGATCTAACACCATTAAAGTTTTTGCTTTGGAGCCAAATTCATCCAAATCTCTGAGGATTTCCCATATGTACATATTCGGGGATTCGAAATCTCTTGATTTCAGCGAAATTTGAAATCCGTTTTTATCGACATCCATCCATCCGTGAAAGGTTGTCAAAACGAACAAACTTACAGCGTGAACTTTAGTTTATTTTGCTGTTCATTTCTATTGTCATTTCAGCTGCCAACAATTTTATTTTCTTTTATCATTTTAAATCGTACAAAATACATATTATAATTACACAAATACAGCAGACGCTCGATATAATGAACTAATGAAAACCGGACCTGTTCACTGTAGCGAGTTTGTTCGTTGTAGCTAGCGTGGATTTCTTATAGCAAATTTCATCAAAATGTGAATGCTTTTCCAAACAATATATTTATTTAGATTATTAAATTTTTTCTGTTTTTTCATCCATAAAAAAACTTATCAAAGATAGTATATTCAAAAAATATATTGAATTGTAAACGGAAATTGTTGACAATTGTTTTGTTAGCCTATTCAAAACTGACACTTGAAATGACTTCAGACTGAGAATTGAAATAATTTCGAATTGGTAGTTCATCGAAATCTCGAAATTTTGGTTTAGTGGGAACATAGCATAAGATTAAAATAAAAATATCATAACTTTTCATAAAAATATTGTTTCAAAATATTTTTCTATCGATTAAAATGACACCTCTTGTTAGATGCCCCTACATGACTTTGTCAACCTTGTCCTAGACAAGGTTCTCTTTAGGTTAGGTTAGGTAAATTGGGTGCCTTGTGACATTGTCACTGCTCACGTAGACCACAGTTCGGGTCCATTGTGCCCAATCATTTAACCCTGGAAACCTATAAAGTCCGCTATTGGAACCACCAAGATAATAATATGAATCTCAGGAGGTCCGTCAGCTCTACGTTAGTCCAAGCCCTCCAAATCCGAGAAGAAGTAACTGCCAAGAGTCCTCACTCTTCTGACGGATAGGGCAGGACAGTCGCACAGCAGGTGACGAACTGACTCAATTTCTTCTTCGTCCCTGCAACTTCTACAGAAGTCATTATGTAGTACACCCGCGTGGACGCCAATGGCACAATAACTAGTAATTATCCCTGAAACGACCGATGCTTTAAAACGACTCAGTTTCACCAGAGAAGTTGATCTCTTGTTGCTGATGCCCGGCCATAGGGCCCTGGCTGTTGCGCATGTTTCCAGATGAACCCAGCGATTATTTGCTCCACCGATGGCTTCATCCTCTATTTTCTTCCGTAAGAAACTGATTGGGGTTACTACAAAAGGGAAGGCCCGCGATAAGTGCAGCGCTTTCCCTTTCCTAGCAAGTTCGTCAGCCCTTTCGATTCCTACGATATCCATATGCCCTGCCACCCAACAGATAGTCACCGCATTAGCTCTAGATATCTCATTCAAGAGCGATTTGCAGATCTTCACAAGCCTTGATCTGATTATAGCGGAGTCCAGAGCCTTAACGGCTGCCTGGCTGTCTACATTCACAGTAATCGTTCTGTCAACGATATTGCTCTCACTTATAATCTTAGCAGCCTGTATGATGGCTGTGACTTCGGCCTGAAAAACGCTGCAATCATCGTTTATTCTAAAGGAGTTGTTTATTCCTAGGGCTTCACAATAAACACCGGCTCTCGTGCCGACGTCCATCTTAGAACTGTCGGTATGGAACGCCAGCTCCTTCTTCTTCATGGTTCTTCGGCACTTCCAGTACATTCTGTCAGGAATTCTTATAGCGAATCTCTATTCAAATGCTAGCGTGGTGGTCATGTGATCAGTTTCTGACAAACAGCTGGTAGTTCCCCATCGGGACAAAATTGAGGCATGGCCGTACAGGCTCGATGACCACATTCGGCCTTCCCTCAGTCTTACAGCGGTTTTAGCCGCAAGACTGCCACAGTATATGTCAAGCGGAATGAAACTAAGCATGGTTTCCATTGCCGCTGTTGGTGTTGTCTTTATTGATCCCATGACTCCGATGGACGGTGCGCTCTGGATTTTGGTGAAGTTAGAAAGCTGGTATTGCTTCTCCAGTACCGTCCACCATACCAGTGAATCATATGTAAGAATGGGTCTTACGACCGCCGTGTATATCCAGTACACCACAGCTGGCTTAAAACCTCACGTGTTACTGAATATCTTTTTGCATGAATAGAAAGCTACGCTTGCTTTTTTGACACGTTCAGCAGTGTTATCCTTCCAATTTAGTTTGGAATCTAGAATTACACCCAGGTAACGGGCTGAACTTGAGATACTTAGCTCAGTACCTCTGATACTTGGGGGTCTGAAGGCAGGAATTGATCTCTTCCTAGTGAAGAGAACTACCTCCGTCTTTAAAGAGTTCACTCCTAGCCCTTTGCTGCTAACCAAATTCTACACTAGTTGTAGTGCGAGATTGAGTCTTTCGCTTAGTACTGAAGGGAATTTCCCCGAGACCAGGATAACCACGTCGTCGGCATAGGCCGTCACGTTGAAGCTGTTTTCCTTCAATATTACCAAGATCTCATCCACTACAAGGAGCCATATTAGAGGGGATAAAACTCCTCCTTGGGGGGTTCCTCTGCAGATGCTTCTCCTGATAGTTACATCTCCTTGCGATGAAAATATAACTCTCGATTAAAGCATCTGAGCAATCCAATTGGAGAGACCGATGCTCAGCCGAGCTCTGTGTAAGCTGCCCAAGATCGCACGGTGCTTTCGTTGTTGAACGCCCCAAGAGTAAATTCTTTGAAGTGGAGGGATCTTTCTATGCTTGATACGACCCTGTGGAGGGCTGTATCTACCGACCTACCGCAGATGTATGCATGTTGTGATTCGGATAGCTAGTTATCACCAATCAAGTTTCTTATGTATACATCTATTATACGTTCCAGTGTTTTTAGCATAATAGCTTAGGGAATAAATACAACACGCACAACCCGCCATGCTTTAGGAACATATCCTAGCTTAAGGCGTCCCTTGAAGATGCGCTTGAGCCATGGAATAGCAATATCCACTGACTGTTGAAACATCACAGGTTATCACAGGAATGTTATCCATTCCTGGAGCCTTTCCTTTACAATTAAAAGGGATTCCGTACAAACTCAACATTTGTCATATATCTTGCACTACTTCAGGCCTGTGCTAGTTGGTGGCAATGTTAGGAGTTGAGAATACTTCCTTTTGGTGTGGATTTCTGCTTAGAAATATGTACATTGTTATTAATATTATACAAAAAGGTATCTGGATTTAGGTCCAAGGTAATTGCATATGTACACATGTATGTACATACCTATGTATGTACATACATATGTACATACATATATCACAACAATAATGAAACTAAAAAATCCTTTTTTAAATTTTTCATTTTAAAAACAAAATATTATTCCTTCTGTCACACGATAGACCTTCCAAACGGCAAATATCTCTTGCACTGTCATTCCTTTATCTACTGTTCTCAACAGAAAATGATAAAATTAACCGAATAAATTCTCCCTATTTTGGCAACATTCATCGTACTTTATTCCGCCTTCAGCCACCACCAGAGGAAGGAGTTAAATTTAAAAACACACATTAAAACCATTTCATGAATCGCAACATTCAAAAATTCAAAAAATCCCTCGCAAAAACAAGGCGCACGCCGATTACTCCATCTGGTAGTGAAAACGAAAAACACACAATCCCTTCAACTACATCCACTCTCTGTGTCTCTTTCCAGCACCCTGTGAAAAAATTCAACCAATCCTATTATCGCAAATTAAGAGTGCAATCATGTGTTTTTACGAGCATGTGTGCGATTGTGTGAATTGCATGGATGACGACAAGAAACGCGCATGCAATGCGGAAGTTAATTCGCTTTCAATACGAGAGAGAGATGAGGAAATTTCAAAGAGAATACATTCTCTTCAAGAATGTTTATCAATCGGTCAGACTGGTGTCATTGACGTAGGGGAAGTGACGTCATATGGGAATTTATTTTAAGAGAATCCCTATCTCTTAAAAGAGACATATTGAATGAAGAGCAGAGAGAAAGAAGAGTTGGAATTAGGGGAATTCCTCTCTGTTTAGGGATTTTTTTCTACTGTTTCAACAGAGAATGTAAAAATATGCTGTGTGTGTCAATTGGTTTCATTAACCCCGAACATTAAGGGTCAACGTCATTATGACGAATAAGGGATGGCGCAGATGCTAAAAAAAAGTTTGTAAGGTGTTTTTAACTCTTAGAATTGAATTGTTCACATGAAATGTAATGTGAGTCAAACGAAACATGATTAGAAAGAAATTCCTAATGGATTTCAAAGTTCTGAAGGGTTTAAACTGAAGGAGTAGGGACTTGAGACACCAGGTCACTTAAGCACTACATGTACGAATTTAATTAAGCTAAACGTTTGTTCACATATGTACCTGAGGGAAACTCTCCTTGTACATTTTAATTAAACCGCAAAGAAAAACGGTACCGAATTTACCTACATACCTACCCCTTGACAGTCGACGGCGGCAACACAAATGCCTCCCCATATTTACTTAAAGTGCAATGAGAACCTTTTTTTTTTTTATTTGTAAGGAAGAAACCACCACTACAGTGTCGACTACACAAAGCAATTGCCAACAAATGCAGCTGTTCAGAGCAATAACACTACAAACACACACAACCACATACGGGGGGAACATTCAACATACATAAATACATCCTAAGAAGTACATTTTATCATCTTCATTATTATCATCATCTCCATCACCATTTTTCGAGCAAAGTTGAACGACCGAAGTCGACCCTGAGGCGAGGTCGCCAACCCCTATATAGTCAATGACACGTCACACTCGTTATCCTATATACGGGAAAATTATGTGGACTAACTATATAAACAGACAGACATAAGCGAAAGAACCGCCAACATCCCTACTACCACTACGACATCGTCGTCGTTGTCGGCTCCAGAAATATATGGAACAGTTTTGGCACAGACATGCGCTCAAAGGAATTTACCACTGGAGGTGCGCTCTCGATATAGTAGGGGTTGTTGTGAGGTGAGTTCTTGACGCTTGAGGAGGAGTAGGTACTTTGATGATAGGCTGTATTTTTCTTTTATGTGTGTTAGGGATTTGTATGTTGTATTTGCGGAAGGAGGAAGTTAAAGTAAACAAGTAAGATTCGTCTGGATTTTCTAATATTCTGCAAATGTTTGTTGCCTTCAGGGGGCGGTTCGAGGATTATAACTACTTTTAGTATTTGATTTCCTGTTTCAAGTGGAGATAACGTTGTTAGACTAATTGAGTAGGGGACAATGTCCGGATGGGTCCAAGGACCCATGTAATTTTATTTCACTGTACGCCCACCTTATTTGAAATGAAATGACATGAAAATACTACAGTATGACGGCATTATATTTCGATCATTGACACTGAACCTACCCTAAGGTACGTAAGGATACTCTAAAATACATATGAGCATGTGTACACACGTCACGGGAAAACTTAAAGGAAATGCATAAAGTTATGGAAATTAAGCCAATAAAATGCACTAGACATGGTTATCGGTTAAGACTTCACTTCTAATCAAGACTTAAAGGCATTTATTCGACTATCAGCTCAACCTACAGATGTAAGAATCTTACTGAATTACTGCACGAACCTTTGCGGTTTGGTATATCACAGCAACGAGTCGTATTAATGTTCATCATTTAGACTTATGAGCTGTATAAGGATCGACAGCCGTTGTACTCGACTGAATAAGCTCGTCCTTCTTGTGTTGCCAGCACTTTATACCCATAGTTCGTTCTTGATCCGCTCTATCGGTTTAAGAATGTTTCTTCAATATCGTCTGGGTTGGTTCAGACATAGTAACGTGATGTTATGTTAATTTTCTACTAAAATTAGTTTACACGCTCACAAAACCTACACCGAAACATTCGTACAAATATGACTATTTGTTCCGGAAAATTTGCTAAATCGATTTCCTTCCCTTCAAAACTGGGTCCAACTAAAATTTGAGACATGGAAAAGTTGTTGTCAAATGTTCACGTCTTCATGGAGGATAGAACATATAATATGGTTCTACCTGCTAAAGATCGCTTAGGTCAATGATGGTTCCATAGTATATTATTAAAATAATAGTAAGTAAATTCGAGAAACTGTTTCCGTTCTTCGATCCGACTATCCTATGGAACATCCTATGGAACATTCGGTCGGTACTATCCTATGGAACATTATGTATGAAAAGGTTCTAAGACTTGGAATCCCAAACGAGGCAAAAGTCATAGGCTTTACCGATGATTATTGCAATTGTTGTGGCTGTAAAACACCTGGAAGAAACAGAGGATATTGGAAATGAATGTGTGACGGTGGATGGCAGCAGTTGGATTAGAGCTCGTCGAACATAAAACAGAGGCAGTACTAGTAAGCAGTCGCAAGAAAAGAGAGACAATTACATTTAGGGTAGGCGATCATAACACGATATAAAAACCGACTATCAAATACCTAGGTGTGATGATCGACGTGAGGCTCACTTACAAGGAACACCTTGAAAGTACGTGCAGCAAAGCGGCAAAGGGAAGATGGACCCATCGACTTGTACCGGATATCCAAAAATGGATGGACCCGCAACACGGAAAAGTAGATTTCTACCTTAACCAGCTTCTAACAACAGGTTTAGGCTTGACAAATCTCCTATCTGTTCAAACTGCGGAAAGGTCTCAGAAGACGATGGTTCCTTCAACTTTGGGTTGGAAAACCAATCAAGTGGGGTTGAGCAAATATCATGCATGCATGTTAGATACCGTGGGAAGAATTTTGCAGGGAATCATATTAGACTTTTGAAGTAACATGTAATATGGGCTGGTTTCATCGAAATGTTACAGGAACAAGATAGAGCCAGATCCATTGTGAGCGCTTTTCAGACAATCTCAAATGGCGTTGTGTAGTACCTGACATTAGACCAATCAATAAGCGCAGGAGAAGTGCCTGTCCATCATGGCAATAAAAGTAACAACGACAGTACATAGTGAAGGGTAACAAGAATGCAAGCGCCAACGATAGTGCCAACATAGACGCTTTAACCTAACCCCAATGCTTACAGGCCTTGTATTTTTTAGGGCCTATTTTCATAGGTTTAGGTATGATGACAATCTTTCTTTCCCAAGCTGAATAGATGGAATATATGAATGTGCACATAGGAGCCCAAGTGATTAGATCCAAACAGGCAATCAAATACCTAGGTGTAATGATAGACAATAGGCTGAGCTTCAAGCCACACCTAGAGTACATATGCAGGGAAAAAGGCGTCCGTGCTACAAACATAGTTAGCGAAGATACTGCCAAACGTCGGTGGACCCAGATACAGTCGTAGAGTCCTATTGTCCAGAGTAGTTAGCTCAGCACTACTATACGCATCGCCAGTGTGGGCTGATGCTATGGCGACAAGAGAGTCCAGACGGAAGCTTTCGACTGTCTACAGACTTAGCGCTCTAAGGACAATTTGCGCTTATAGAACAGTCTCGGAGGAAGCGGCATATTTCGTAGCTGGCATGGTGCCCATCGATATCCTGGTCGACGAGATGAAACGGATATACACCAGAAAACTCACGAATCGACAGAATGAAAGAGCTACAACTGGAAGATGGACACGCAAATTCATTCCCAACATAGAAACTTGGATGAAAAGAAAAGTAGGAGAGGTGAACTATAATATCACTCAGTTCCGAACTGGTCATGGTGGATACAGAAAGTATCTGCTGCATATGTACGAAGAAGACGCAGAACACGTTATGTTATACTGTCCGCGCTTTATGCCAAGAAGCACAAACTTTGCGGATCCCAGACAGATAATTGGAGACATCATTCAGTCGGAGAATAAATGGCGAAGAACAGAGTAGAGCCTAAAAGGCTAACCAGCCCCGCGAAGTAATACCTAACGGTAGTCCCGCGGGGAGAGTGGTCGAAGCTCCAAAAGCTTCACGACACATATGGTAAGCACAGAAGATGACTGGAAGAGTGTAGTAACCATAATAAAGAAACAACTAAGTTTGGCGGAATGAAATGCTGATTGCAAGGACAAGGGGACAAAAAACATTGTCAAGAACTACTTCAATGTAATAGTTACTGCTTGGGCAGAGGTTAATCACAGTATCACGTCATTTGGGAAATCCACCATACATGATAGCAAACAAAATGTCAGATCATAGTGGGACATAGTAGGACATAGTAGAGTTTTAAAATGTATGTCTCCCCTGTTAGCTAGTACTGCCATAGCATCAAATTAATCTCGATAAAAAAACATGAATGTAATTTCAGTTCTATTGCACAAAAGACATTTAACAAACGGGTTAATAAGCTTGCATGACACAAGACCTGCTAGAATCCACACGGAGCAGTGTCATTTGCCTTTTAGACATAGTTAACAACTTAACAAGGTCCAGTAATAAATGCATTAAATTGCCTCAACCACATTGCAAATACTCCAAATAGCTATAAGGTATGTGCTCATTAAACGACAGCTGCACTGCGCACCTGGCTACCAAGCTACGTCCTTAGAGTAAATACATATCTGCGTGCAAGTCCTTCTCGATGCATAAACATAAAATAATTTTCTTTTAGCAAAACCTATCCCAACAGGATTCTGCTTACGTAAGTAGAATCAACGACTACGTTTTTATTTTTTTTAACATAGTGCCTGCCAATGACCCCCTACGGATGCACTTTGCTTAGGACACAAAGAAGCAAATAACCAACCACTCTCCAGCTTACTTCTTTTAATACAAAGGAATCCATAAAAAAAATCATGAACAATAAATAGTAAATCGAACCGCGCCGATCAAACAAAAACAATGGTACAAGCAAATCCCTTCAAACGTCCACCAATATGGCGGATGAAAAAAAATACAAGCACAAATAAAATCCAATAATAAAAAAAGAACAAAAAGCAAAGGACGAAATGACTATTGCCAGGACTACAGCAACTAACCAGGGATGCAATAACCCGTTCCATCTTAATATAGGGTAAAGGATAGCACAGTGCATTGTGTACAGTGCACAACCCCTTTTTTCCAATCGGGACTTGCTTCCCAAGAATAGAACAACGAACGTGGAAATAGGGACACGACAATAATGGCATCGCCTTCCTTCCCAACGTCAACCCGATGCATGGCTGCCGCGCCAAGTTGCTTGTTGAGAGACGGACCTACCTCAAGCACATCTCAATTGTTCTCCCGCGAATTCTCTGGCTGCTGCACACTCAGCCATGGGGTTGCAAAAACTATGGCAATTGCAATTTAATATGCGGTCGTGAGTTTAATTTCGTTATGCAATGCGCATATAGGGGCGATGAACGAGTGTGTGCGACGTTAAAGAATCAAATTGGGTGGAGAGGCGGCGAGTTGCATTCGATGGCCTTTGATAAATAAAAAATCGGAAGACTCGATGAATAGTTGGATAAATTTGATACTTGATTCAAGTCCTTTTTATTGTGTAGAGTTTGGAAAATTGTATACCTAGTTAAATTAATGATTACTACTAGACACTTTTTAGTACAAACATATGTACATATGTACGTATGTATATCCTGATCAATTTAAATTGATTTATAAATTGCTATTATAGCCGAACGTTGTAAAGGACTGAATCCTTGTGGGTTAGCCCGAGCTAAAAAGAATTGTTGATTGAGGCTGTATTGAATTTAAGTTCTTCAGCCATCGTATAACCTTGGTGTGCAAGTGTCTTAACCCACTGAAGCTCTTGGTTGATCAAAACATCTATAGTAATCTAAGCATAGATTTTCGAAAGGATAGATTTTTTTTGAGTAGTTTTCGATGTATGCAGTTGTTTTTCTCGCTTTCTTTTCTTTTATGATAAATTCGAATATTGTGGCCCAGCATGCAATGTGGCCTAGCTCCGAAATATTACAATTTCAACTTATTCACAGAAAAACAAAAGATGCAATAGGTTTCGGCTTCTATATTGCTGATACTGAAACTGAACCATTCCATTTAATCCCAAGCAATTATTTAGATCTAGTCCTGATGAAAAGTGCTTCAGAATCTGACAGTAGATGTCAAAAACTTTTGCATCATTTATTCAACCCTTGCGCAGCTTTCAACAACATCTGCAATGATTGCGGGAAGTTTGGTCTTGGTTAAAAGTAATATGCCATTCGATTCTATGTTTTTTTTCATCGAAAACTGACGAACAAGGATACGCTAAAAAAACATTGTCCTTGCATATTCATAGTGCGTCACCATAGCTAAGTACATACGTTAGGTTAGGTAAATGGGTCCCCTTGTTGGCAATAGAATTGTCGTGTATGTATATGAATTGTTCAGTTCCAGGAAATATCTTCCAAGAGTGTCCTTCCTTTTGATGGCTAGTGCTGCATAATCGCATAGTAAGTGACGAATGGATTCTATTTCCTATTCGTCCCTGCAGTTCCTACAGAAGTCGTTCTGGGGTAGTCTTAACCGTGCTGCATGATTGCCTATTACGCAGTGTCCCGTCACGACACCAACAGCTGTTCGAATATCACTGCGACTGAGTTTCATGAGATCAACAAATTTTTGTAGCCATAGGCCATAGCGATATGGCTACAGCTCAGATACATACATACATATATATTAGATACCATTGCCTATTAGCTTTCGGTATAATAGCCTCAGGAAGGGTCTGGGAGGAACTTAGGTGTGCCTCTACCCTAGATAGTTCATCCGCTTTTTCGTTACCTGAGAAATTCCACGTGATTTGGTACTCAACCTTTTTGGTCACTGAGATGTCAACCAGACTTTTTTTATGAGCTTGGACCTCACCGATACTGATTGTAAAGCTTTAATGACTGTTTGACTGTCAACATAGATACTGATTATTTTGTCAGAAATATTTCCCTCGATAATCATGTCGGCAATTTGTTTCGTTGGCGTGACTTTGGCTTGAAAAACAATGCAATCATACTTATGTAAGTCAAAAGGGTCGACGTATACGGTACAGGTGGTACAGGAGATACCATCAACGGTACAGGATATACCATCAACCCACTCCTCTCTGTCAGGAATACTGATGGCGAATCTCCGAAATAAGGCACATAAGCCTATAATTCGATTGTAAACTTATATACACCTGCACCTGGCCGGCCAAGAAATTGCTCGTTGATGGACCTACCCAACATCTTAACAGCTCAAAGTCCCATATAACATTGTATCCAACGTCTCAAACATTACAGCACTACAGTACTAGTGACCCGACAGATTGACGATGGAATAAATTTTCACTTAAAACTTCCCACTTCTTACAAACTGCATATGATAGCATTTATTGTTTTGGGCTCCAGAACAACTGATCCAGCTTTGTAACACGAGAATAGTGCCCATGGCAGGTGATAACATGTAAAGCAATATCTGTCATAAGACCATTTTGACATCACAAGACGCTCTCAGAGGGTATCTTAGAAGCTGTAACTATAGTTGAAGGCGATACAAACAATATGGTCTTGAAGTGGCTGAGGAAAAAGCCAAGTTTACGTTATCTTTAAGCAAAAATACACAAATGCGTATGACAGAGTGTCAATGGGAATAACTGTAGCATTAGAAGTAGTTAATGAGATTCTAAATATTGACTTGACAAATGAAATCTTTATGCAAATTCGACAAAGAAAAGTGCTTACTTTCGTTTGGTACAACTTGCTTTAAAACCTTTAGTTCGATGAACGCAATGGATGCTCACTGTTCAGGCTAAACTACACTTACTTTGTAATACCACATAAGGAGAAAACAGACTACCAGCACCAGAAAATCATAAGGAGTAGGCCCATCCTCCTTAGACGTTTCATGGGGGTGATTAAAAGAACATGGAGTTGGCACCACAAACCAATTGTCTAAAACTAATATAGAGCCTTCTACTACACAGTTGAAGTCTAAAAGACTCAAAGGCCTGTGAGCAAAGCTTAAGATACTACATGCTAGGGTTCTGTAAAAATGTTAAAATAACTTTGCTTGAAAGTCCATTATCCGTTCAAATATGTCTACCCTAACATTTAACGGCTGCTTATTATGGATTAAATTTAGATGCATACGGTATACAATATAAGAACATAAAACACTCTGATCTTCCCCCATTCTTAATGCAAGACAAAACGCGCATCAAACAAAACAGTGCATACGCATGTATTCATTGTATTCCCTCTTGTCCTTTGGAATACGCACATCCTGTTTTACCATCAAATATACGTACATATATTGAGTTGAATGCATTACAGCATGCATGCGTAAAGGGTTGCTCCAATGAAAACAAAAAAAAAACCGGTTGCGTTTCATTCAAAACGCGGTCTTTCTATTTATGAAAATTTCTCGACTGTCAATCTTGATTTTTCTCAATCCTGAAAAGAAAATCCGTTTTGTTTTATAACAGCCCATTTGGGAACTAGTTTGACAGGATAACATGAACATGACAAAACCATTGTTCGCTAGGACAAAAGAAAACAAAATCAAACCTGATAAAGGATGCATACACAAGTACATACTTATGCAGATATGTATGTCAGACAAGTTATATTTATGTACATACATGTATATTGGGGGCTGCACTGTGTTGTAATTTTTAATTCAAAGAAGCAAATGCTTTACAGTTAGCATTAACACGAAAAAGCAAATTCAGAAAGAACATACACAGCGATGGAAAAATTTTTTCTTTATTTTATTTTTTAAAATGGTAGCCAGTGTTCACAAATAAATTCACAAAATTATTTATTTCCGAACTAATACTGTCAACTAAGTTGACATATCAAACATTTTTGATTTTACTCCAACTGTTCGACCAATCTAGAATTTAGGTTGATCTACAAACATCCAAAATCAACATGGCATCTTGACAACTTGGTTAAGTACCAAGTTGATGCTCTGCTGAGGCCTTAAGACCCAAGACAGCACTTTAGCATCGTATTTAAATAGTGTCGAGCTACTTTGAAACTATACTACACGTGTGCTATACACACAGAAAGTCAATGTGGGATTCTACAAGGCTTTGTTCTAGGTACCCCTTTTGTAGAACCATTTTAAGACCGCTTGTTTCGAAAATGTCCAATATTACTACCGCAGTTACTCTAACCAAAGAGATTGAAAGAAATAAATCAAGCAGATTGCAAGCTTGACATCGTTTCTCCTGAAAACCCTAGAGATATTGATAGATATCCATATGTGCTACAGTGTTAATCCAAATCTTCTGTCAGCCTCTCAACATGCACATAGTAAAGGGAAATCGGTTGAAACGGCCCTACACTCATTAGTTAGCATTATTGAAAAATCTTTAGATTGCAAAGAATAAACTTTGTTAGCTTTCCTGGACATTTAGAGAGCGTTTAACAACGTCGTACCAGAGGCAATTAGGTGCACTGTCTACCTTGGAATTGAGACGTCGATTGGCGCACTGGTGAATCAGTTGCTTACTAACAGGTTCATCAGCTCATAGCTGGCCGAGATCTCAGTTCGGAGGTTCGTCAATAGGGATATACCACGAGGAGGTGTGATCTTCCCTCTTCTTTGGAACATAGTGATTAATGAACTGCTTCTAATCCTGGAAGGGAAAAGGTGCAAAATAGTGGCCTATGCAAATGACGTTGTTACTGCTGTCTCAGGGAAACACCTCAATACGCTTAGGGATCTTTTACAGGTCGTTGTCGCTTTCTTTAAGCTCTTTAAATGAACAAAAAAATGCGTTCTGGGGCTAAACCATCAGAAAACCGAACTAGTCCATCACGCTCCCAGTCAGTCCTGGGTTCCATATATGTATGTATTATAGGTTTTAAACTTTTTGTTGAAAAGGAGCTGGGGGAGTGTGTAGTCAGTGTATTTTGGCATTCTAGTTTATTTGGAATAGACGAGTGGCCAGTACGCAGACTGGTTCACAAAAGAATTGCTACGATGCGAATAGCTGCATTTGCTGCCACTTGTTTGCAATGGATATCGAGAGGAAGCAAATGGAACTGTGTGTCTATAGCCACTTAATTTATTATCTAGGATTAGGCCTAAGTATTTGGCCGTATTTGTGTGCAACAGGGAGATGCCGTTAAGTTTCGGTGGCACAAAGTTGGGAATTTTATACTTCCTTGTGAAGAGAACTAGTTCAGTTATCGGAGGATTTAGGGTCTCTCAGTAGATCCGTTTGCCTCTATACAGAAGGGTCCAAGACGGAAGCAGGTGTGGGAGGAGGTGTTTTCGCCCAGGGAATTGCAGGAGAATGAGAATCTCTACATGCCTCTCGCTACGTGTAAACCCTTAATTAAGCAAAATTCGATGAACGCTACTAACCGCAGATGGTCGAACTGTAGCACGTGCTCTATCACGAAACAGATCTTGACCAAGCTGGATCTCAAGAGCTCCAATAGTCTAATAAGACTAAAGACATCCTTTATCAGCACAATAGTAGGTGGCATTATTGGACACTGCGTCATTGGGAGGCATGTCTTCAGGCTGGGTCTGCATGGATAAGGAAAAAAAAGGGACCATTCTTCACCTCCTATGCACCTGTCAAAAGCAAAAAAAAATTGCTCTACTACGTTTTAGAATTGTTTGCTTTATCGTATACCATATGCATTTCCGAATGCTATGCTTTGCATAATTTGCGTAAAGATTGCATTTCCGAATGGGCTCCTACTTTAGCGTCTAATCCGCTATACCGATGAATCGAATGATCTTGATCTAGCTGCTAGAGACCATAACTTTCGTATACACCACGACGCTATTATTCTCTACCCTCACTCTCTCTCCAAGACAAATTTAATCAGTTACAAGCTTACTATTGTAATTGGAAGATTAAAATTAATTTAAGCAAATGTGAAGTTATCTTGTTAAGTCAAACTAACCGTGACTTAAGGAAAAATTGGAGAAATCTTAGAATACACAGCAATATTAGTAATGGTCCTGCGCAGTTGAGAAATTCAACAGGAGTGAAATACTTATGTAGTCGACTGTATTTAACGATTGCGGTACGCAATTTCGAAGGCATTGAATCCACTAAAGAAATCAACAAATCCGGTCATATTTTTTCCCATTCTGACCTTATTTATTCCATCAGCTTCTTACAATTTGATGATTCGCGCTTCCTTAGCTCGCGATCTACATAATCCCATAAATTTTCTATGGGATCGAGATCCGGAGATTAGGGTGGTCACTCCAAGACCAACCGACTGGTGTATTTTGGGTCGTTGTCGTGCTGAAATAAACTATGTTTAAGGATATTAAATCGTAAATGAAGAATCATGTGGTCTTGCAGTATTTCCTGAAACATTTGGGTATTCATCCGCCCGCTTTTTGAAACAATTGACCAACACACCCCTTCACGACAAAATGAATGATAGAGTATTACTACAAATCTGATTTGGTGAATATTTAAGAGTTCCTACCCAACACCATGACTTATCGTCCCCCGAGTTTTATAGTCGAAACTTGATATCTGCGGTTATATCTATCTCCTGGAAGTCTGCGAATTTAGCGAATACTATCTGACGAGAACAAGTTGAATTTGCTCTCATCACACCGTAAAACCTTCTTCTTCTTGTTGATAGTACTGATGGAAGGTTTTTTTTTTGCTGAACGTCTGGCAAACAGTTCAGACTGTATCAATCGTTGCCTAATCGTCTACCTTCACACGGAGAGCTCAAGATGTTCATTGACGCAATTGGTGACGTCTGCAGTTGATCGACTTTGACATGCTTAGCGATTTCACGATCACGACGCCCACTACCAATTTTTCGATTGACATCAACTTGTTCGTGATAACAGGTTACAATTCGCGATATTGTTGATGTGGTGACACCGAACTCAAAGGCAATGTCTTACATACGTCAACCATTGTTAATAGCGGCAATAATTAATGAATTCTTACAAGGATACATTTTTTTATAGATTTACGTTAGGTGGTATTTATTGTCCATTTGCATTGTTTTGCTCCCCTTCTTAGCTACATTTTTGAACATTTTTAATATAATAAATCTTGTCTAATTACATTAAACGAAAGTCAACTTTACGACTATTTTAAGACTACATCACACTGTTTCGTTTGCATTTTTTTTTTGCTCGGGGTAGTATGTACATGTACATACATATGTATGATACAATCAAACCGATTGAATGAGAGAAAATAGCTGCGCCATAGTTCCTCGAAGCCTATCTTTAGAGGATGATCGTGCATATGAATCTAAATGTCGCAAGACCTTCCAAAAAACAAAAAGTCTAAAATAAACAAACCGCCAAATCTATGAAAAACTTAAAACGCAAAATCAAAAAAAAAAATGAAAACAATGCCTACCTGCATACGTTCCAAAACACCTTTTTGTGTGTGGCGCAGATTAAAATTTAATAGATTCAAAGCAGCCTCCAAGGTGCCTCCACAAATAAAAGTTGTCCACATTGAGATTAACATAAATTAGCAAATGGAATCCCACAAATCACACCCTCGCGTAAAGCCAATTGATTCTCATTAATTTGCAAAACGGTAGTGGCTACAAAAAGATGGTGGAAAAAAAAATCTTTTTCTTTTCCTTGTGTGTCATCGAATTCCATTCGTCATTCATTGTCGCTTAATATCAGCATTTGCGCTTGAATACAATTTAAGAGCATTAAACAGCGACAAAAAAAAAATACTTGCGAGTGGGTGGAGTGCTTTTCTCTTAATCCAAATACGCACTATCAATCTCTTCATTCAATGCGTGTCCAAAAATACAAAAAAAAAAAAAAAGATTCTCTGACAAAATAAAACACAAAGAATTTTGAATACGCACATTGACCTTGACTGTGACTTTCGGTTGGTTCAATTATGATACTGAGGGGAAGCGGGCGACGACATTAAACAAAGAGAGGGCGGCGGTGGCGGCGGCGTTCTACATCAGGGAGGAAGTTGTATATACATAAATGGCTCATTATAACGGAACGAAGGGAAGTAAATGAATTAGCTCGCCTTTTTCTCTGTTCCGGATAAATATTTGGGGGTGGTTTGTTAGGGGAAGAAAGTTAACTGATGCGTATACGCAACGTAGACAAAAGAAACCAATGTCAGTGTCAATGACACTTTCGGGACAGTGTATACGAGATACATGTGCGTATAGCTTATGTATGTATGTATATACAAGCGACTTGGGTGTGTGCGTCTGACTCTTTTGTTTAGTTTTAACAATTTTTGTTTGTCGTCGCTAGGCCCCTTGTTATCGGTAGATGGTCACGAGTTGAAATAAGTAGTTTATTACTACACGCAATGAGTGGATTATTACTTTATTAGGTTTCTAGAAAGATTCTAAATAAAGTTTGTATATCATCAAATTAAATCTCGAGCATAAGGAGTTAAGTTCTTAACTTCTAAACCTTATTACATTAGTAATAAACATGTTAAATATGAACATAATATCTGCGAGGCAATAGTTGAAGGGAAAGGTGTCGGCTTCTAATTTACCACATATTCTCCTTCACCTTTAAGCGGTCGGTCAATATCGAATGCCTTGTAAAAAACTTATCACGACTTAAGGTTGATTTGGAAAATTGTTGGTATCAACGAGTAAGGTAACTGGAAAAATAGAATGTGCGTATATATGCCGCGACAGGTCTATGGGACCCAGAACCTGGCTTCTCACAACCATTCGTGTAGTGCGTGATTTTTTACACAAAATGGAAGGGACCTAGTGTTTAATGCCGTGTCCGAATTGCAATTTTTTAATGAGAAGCTTTTTCATGACAGTTTTACTCTTTGATATTTGTCAGACGCTCGCGAGAGGTGGGTGCTGTCTGGGGATTGAATTTCGGACTCCTCGCTCCATAGTCCAACGCACTAACTCAAGCCAAGCCAAGTATATAGCGTTGCAAGTAATTTAAGTTAATTCCATAAAATTGATTTGACATGACGAAGCTACCAAATATTTATAATGGGTGATAACTGCAAACATACATACTAGGTTGGTACCTACTTAAAATAGTAGAAACACCATTCATTTTAAAGGAAAGTTGTAATTAGATGAGAACAAACTCCTGATCAGGCCAACATACTCTTACGCCAAAGGGAGAAGGACGATAACACCACCATAGATTGCGTCTACAAGCTGTTTTATAAAATTCGGCTTGGCAATTTCAGGAAAAAAATAGAGTAAAGCTAGGAGTGAGCATGAGCAATGATCCCACATAACGAATCCTTACATTTCTACACGAATGACTCTACCACCTCTGGAGGTGTTGACCACACTTACCATCAGCATCTCTTTGCTCTTTGCAGACCCCTTTAATGGGCATGGGTAATATAAAAAATAAGAAACTCCATTGCTTCATTAGACACTAAAACTGGTTCTAAAGAAGAAATGAGAATTTGCAAAGATATCAAAATGGACCCACCCTAGTAAAAGTGCATCTGGGTTTAGGATACACTGAAAAATGATATTGACTCAGAACTCATTGATCCTGTTTTTAGACAGTTAAACGGCTATGAGCATCTTCCTTCAGAATGCTTTTATTCTTATGTATATGTATATTCGAATGGCAATCAGAGGTTACAAGACATTTACATTTCCTTAGATCTATTACTAGCCTAGGACATGTAGAGCGAATGGACAGCAGTGCTCCGGCCCGTAGATTCTTCGAATCAAACCCGGAGGGACAACGCAGTAGAAGAAGACCTCGCCTTAGGTGGCGCGCACAAGTAGAAGGGTGCCTCAACCGACTTGGAGTGAGCTACTGGGGGTAGTTAGCTAAGACCGAGTTAACTGGAGAGACTTGTTGGTTGACGCAGGTTCACCCCGAACTGTAGCGCCACCTAAGTAAGTAAATCTATTACAGTTCTACCCTTAATACTTCAGGTATAAAGAATCCTTCACCACAGACTATAACAGCTAATATTTCTTGGAAATGTTGAGTAGGAGTGAAAGTAGAGACAACGAAACTCAACTCAAACATTGATGTTGAATATGACACTCTAATTACTAAAAAAAAAAAAATAATAAAATACTAATATTTGGTGCGACAAGTCTAGGGTCTAGGACCTCATAACCATTCGGGATGTGCGTGTCATATTCTTCAAACGAATAGAAAAGGCTTTTGATACCGTATCCAAAGAGCAATATGTGTTTGAGAATCTTTTTAATGGCAGTTTAGCTCTTGGATGTTTGTAAGTCCTAAAGGTGAGAGGTGTTACTGTGAAAAACTTTGGAGTTATCTGGGAACCGAACCTCAGTAGTCCAACGCACTGACCAATGAGCCACGGCACCCACAGAGACCTGAACTTACTTACCAATAATTAGTTCACTGAAATGAACCGTAGATAGCGGAAAGTTAACCAACCCTTAATTCAGTTTTTTACGAGAATCAAGAACCGATTATGACAAAATCTATATCAGTCGAATTCTATTTACATACATACATAGAGAATATTTTTATACCAAGTTATCTATAATACAAGACGTAACTCAGTAGTAAGATAACAGATTATTTTCCAGGCATTCCAAATATAACTATCTATTGTGAACCTACTACAAAGAGTCAGCAACACACTTCCAAATTTAACCCATAAATACCTGTCGATATAGTAAGTCACATGAGTTGAGTATTCCTATCATGACTAATTACCACCACATCAAATAACACCATCATCATCATCACACTAAATTATACAGTTATTTGCGTTACCAAACAAAAAATCGTTTCAATGTCATTCCCACACAAAACCAGAAAAAAAAACATCACCAGGGTGCTGACGAAGGCGAAGAATAAAAAATAAAAAAAAATAAATGCTGAAAAGCAAAACAAAACGTCTACGGGACGTTCAACTTCACGGTCATGGCTCACGCAGAACGCACGTCAAACAGAATATTCCGAACCATCCGCGCAATGGCAACATTGAAAGAGAGCGCGAGCTCTCCACTTCGTAATCTCTTGACGTACCCTGCAAGGTGCCGCGCTGCTTCTGCTTCCAACAGCGAACGCCAAAGCCGATATCGGCCAATGACCGCATGAACTTGAATATCGTTCTCTTCTGCACTACGCCCTTCCCTATGGTGCTTCTGCGCGGATTGTTTGTTTTTGTAGGCATTTTCTTTCTATATATACCTATATATGTATGTATGCGTTTATATGTATATTTCTTTAAGCTATTATCAGGCACGCGTTAATTACACCTGCTTGTTAGCCAGAATAAAAAAAAAATAAAAAAAATGAAAATATTTTTTTTTCTGGATCACTGAGTGTCATTGCTCTGGACACGATTGCAATCGCTTCCTGCAATATTACATACTTATGATGTACATAGTATGTATATCGGTTTTGTTTGTTTTATTTACACTACCACCCGCCTGGGGATTGAGGCAATCTGTCAATTTGACCATCTTCGGTCGGAATATTACTCACCCGGGTGGGGACAGAAATTTATGGGATCCCCCTCTCCATCGGTTGACATTTGTGTGTGCGAATTCGGTCAATAACACTCGCAGAGAATTTGTGGTTGTCAAGGGGTCAACGTTCTAAAACTGCTCAATTAAGGAAGATACGAGAATTTTTCGGGCTCGAGGGATGAGCGGCGAAAGGCAAATATTACGTAATGCCTGACAAACGGTATGCGGTTATTAATCTTGATCTTTTGTGGGGTACTGGTGGCCTGCCACTGTTTAATGATGGCGCATGAGGTGAATGATAGCTTCCTGTATATATTCCGAAGCTAATGGTTGTTTGGCCTGGAAGTGCCAATCGATATGTGATTTATGGTTCGATAGAAAGACAGCCACTTGTGTTATGTATTTGTATGAAGAAATACTCTGCGAAATTGTCTCTTTTTGTATTTTGAGAAAGTTTGTGGAGAAAGCAATGTGATTTCACACCTTGGGTAGTACAAATTTTGGAAATTGGGTTTTCGTTGTACTACAACCAAGTTATTTTTATAATTTCAACTGATGTTTTGTTAAAAATATAATACACACTATCAACGGATTTTCGCACTCTTTCTTAGCCTTATAAGCTTAATGCTTCCTTTCACTAAAAAAGTACAGTAAATCTGCAGATTTGAAGGTCTGCTAATTGCGTTATTGGGTTTAAGAAGATCAAAGTTTCACTACAAACCAGTTTTGGTCGTCCAATGATAATAGTAAAGCTCTATGCCGACCCGAATTTGAAAATATCTCAACTTAGGTCCAACAAGACTACAATCAACAAATGACAATGCCCTATTGCCGGTATTAGACAAAAAGAAGCTAATGAATTCCTTATACTGTGCAGATCGTAGCTAAGAATTGTGATAGGAATTCTCTTTACTCACTGGAGTTTAAAACACTCTTTACATACGTCGGCTAGGAAACACTTCTAAATCCCAGGGAGTTGAAACCCCTACTACTAAGGAAACTATGCAGATCACAGCTAAGAACTGTGATTACTCACTGAATTCTAAGAAAACACATATTATGTTTAACTGGACAACACTTCCAAATCCCAGGGAGTTGAAATTTCTACTTGAACCGTAGGAAATAGACGAAAAAGAAGTAAGTTTCAACAGCCGGAAAAAATATTTTAAATTTAGTTTGGAGATGAAATAATTTAAGCGACCATTTTAAGTTTCTGCCTCTAGGTAAAAAATGGCTCATCAGAGAGGCCGACACTCACACAGCCTCCATCTAGTACTAGCTAGTACTTCAGGGCGTTATCCGTTCAGTTTTAAGCTCTATTGGTTCGACCGAAAATTATAAAATGAGCAAGCGAGAGCAATAACATTTCCGGAAACCCTGCCTACAGTCTAGTGTTTTATGTTAGCGCAGGTATATAGACATTCCTAACCGTAAGCTGAGACAAGCTGAGAGATGGGGTTTTCAAATTGTCATTCCCCTCAAGTGTGATCTACCACAGTGGTATACCATAGAATTGTAACCACTGAAATATTTACATATATGTATAGCCAGTGGATTTTTGAGAGCGTTTAGGGACATTGACCTTCCGGCCAAGCTTCAAACCCAAATATATAGTGATATTCCACAGTCCAAGGACCTTTTAGTTTGAGCGAAGGTGAATTGAATACTTATATATGATACTGAGAAGCCGACTTCATCTAAATAAGTAACAACTTCACATACTAAGTTCGTTAGTTTTTTAGGAAAAATAGGTGTTCTATGGGAAAAATACTGCTTCTTGAGGAATATCTTTCTGAATGACAATATCTTGACGGAATTTTGAATAGATACGGTGATTATTTATCTCCTGAGCATTGATGCTCGATTAATTTTCAGTGCTATTTAAGGATCCTTCTAATTCAACGAAAGACATTGGATATAAGCAATATTGAAAAGCTTAAGGTACAAAAAAAAAGATCCTCACATCAGTCCAGATGCTTGTAACAAGTTTTCGTATCTTTCGATATACCGTCCACGAATCCTGCCAGTTACCCATAAACCCAAATACAAGTTCCCTTGCACCAAAAAGAATTTCGTGGGAAAATTTCAGGTTTGAATGGACTTTTTATATGGCATTACCCATTATAACGTACCTATTTCTGAAACCTTCCTCATTTGTACTTTGTACTAGCTCCCATACGTCGTCATACTGCATCTGATAGCAGCAACCATTTTGAGCCAGGAGGTTATACTACCCAGCAGCATTATGATTTTTTTACAGTCGAAGCACAGAGATACAACTCGAATCCCAGGACTGCGTGAAAAGAAGGAAGTTCAAATCAGTGTTAGAATCGATAATAATCAATGCTTTTGTTTCACATGCCGAAGGGGGAGCCCTAAATGTGACAGTAACCAAGGAGCTTAAAACACCTGGTACTTCAAAAAACACACGGTAAAGAAGATCATCTCCGATGCAACTCCCGAATTCAGACCAGACCAACATGTAAATTGCAACCATAATTAGAGACCTTTAGAGAAATAAGATGGTAGGCATTGATGGCATGAATTCGAGAAGAAAAGTAAACAAAAGAGTGACTGCCTAAGCTGTAGTACGACAGGGTTGCACTCTTTCACTGCTATTTCTGGTGGTCACCAGTCATTTAATTTAAAAAAGGCAATCTGACAGATTGCGGAAATTGGTAGAGGATATGCGTTCCGGTACTGGCCAAAATAATAGCGAAGATAATTTTGGATAGGATCAAATTACATTTACACTCAACTTTAGATGTAGAACAAGCAGGTTTTCGTTCTGGGTCCTCCTGCACCGAACATATAAACACCTAATGGATGTGCGTTGAGTACAGGTTTCCGCTCTACCTGATTTTATCGTTTTCGAGAAGGCTTTTGATAGCGTGAACCAGAAGTTTATATGGAAAGACTTGCATAGGAGGGGTATTCCTGCTGAAATCGTTGCTATTATAAAGACTACGTACGATGGTGCAAAGTGTCGTGTTCTACACAAAGGTAAGTTATCAGAGGTCTTAAAAGTCCAAAGCGGAGTTCGGCAGAGTTGTATTTGATCGCCTCTTTTTTTCCTGGTGATGTTATTCGCGCAGCACTGTTGGTGGATAGCAGAGGTGGTCAATGACCAATGACATCTTGCCTGAAACATCTTGATTACGCTGACGATATCTGCTTGTTTCCAGACAGGGTTTTGGATCTACACCAGATAAGTCAGAATCTGGCAGTTACACCAGTAGAGTGGAGCTTAAAATAAATACAGCTAAAACCAAAGTCCTTGACCTTTCGAGCTCTTTCTCCCAAGTTAACATTGCTGGACAGGAGGTCGAGAAAGTGCTTGCTCTCCTTATTTGGGAAGTACCATCTCGACTGCCAGCGGCACCGAACTTGATGTCAGTAGTAGAATCGAGAAATCAAAATCTGCTTTGAACATGTTGTTTAAGGTGTGGAAAAGCAATGTTTACAGCACTAAGACCAAGTTGCTACTGTTTCCAGTATTGCTGTATGGGTGTTGTGGAAAGTGACCACAGCAATCACTCGACATCCTTCGTTAATAAATGTTTGTGTATCATTTTGGGAGTATTTTGGTCCAACCGAATCTCAAACGCAGAGCACCATTTTAGAACAGGGCAGGAGCCAATCGACATCACTATAAGAAGAAGGAAATGTTTGGGGCTTGTTCACACCTTAAGGTGCGAAGACAATGCCATTGCGAACATGCCATGCAATGGAACCCGCTTATGCAGTCAAGAAAACGAGCTGGTCGCCCAAGGCAGAAATGGCGCAGAACAGTTGAGGAGGAGTCTAGGACACTTGGAAAGGGTTGCAGAGAGTTCAAGCTCGTTGCAGAAAATCGAAAAAGATGGCGCGCAGACGTTGTTGACGCCCTATGCCCCCCGAGGGGTCACAGGAACTAACTATCAATCATTTAATCCGTGCATCACTGATAAGAGAAATCAAGAAATGCAATGATATCTTATATAAAATCAGAGGAAGTAAAGCTGAAGATAAAACATCAAAAATAAAACTTGACAACCTCTTCAACTCTAATGCCCAAACAAACATCGATCGACAGGGGGTTGAGACACTTATTTACTTTAGCTATGTTCAGACGATTATTAGATCTGACTATGTCTTGAGGTCTGCAAATTTCCTGATAATTGCTGCAAATGAATTGCCAATGAGCTGACAATGAAAAATTGTCTTACAACGTAAAATTGTCAGTTCACACGGTTTTCAGATTTTGTCCCAATTTCTGCAAATTAGTTGTCAGATGGCTGGTCTGATAGTTGTCTGCAAATGTTTTTTCTTAGATGTTTGTTCACGAAAAATTTGCAGATCCATTGTCAGACATTGTCAGACTCATAGCGTGCCATATTAAATTGAATAGTCCAAAAAAGTACAAAATTTATATCGAAATGGAACAGAAGGAGTCACTTGCGACGATCTTAATCGCGTATGTTATGGAGAGCAGCGAAGATGAAGACGATTTACCACGCAAATGCCGTACAGTTTGGATGAAGGATTGTTTAGCCCGCCGCCAAAAGGATGAATTTTTTGTTTTCCGTTCCTTTTTGTTTTTTTTTTTTGCGACTTCAGAGTCCTTCGGTGATTGTGAAAGTGGTTCAGCGTCGATCGGCCAAAATGTCGGATCGGCTACTTCATTGTTGTAATCACATTCATTATTATTCATTTTCACAGCAAGAAAAAATTCAAACTAAAATAGTAGCACGTATCACAAGTCCAAAATATTACACTGAAATAACAACAAACACATCTGGCAACAAATTAATTGTCAGATGTCATAAGCTTGGCACATCTGCAAATTTCTAATGAGTCTGCAAATATCGTAAACCAATGGTCTGACAATGATACAAAAGAGTGTTCACACGATTGGCAGATACCTGCAAATTTATTGTCAGATGGCTAATCTAACAATGCTTTGCTTATAATATTTGTAAAAAAAAATGGTAGTTCACACGATTGTCAGAAATTTGAGACAAATTTTTCGATTGCAGACCTGCAAATATTGTCAGATCTGACAATCTACTGAACATAGCTTAAGTAGAATTTGACTCACATTGCACGGAACTGGATATGGGCAACAAAATTAAAAAACAAATGTTTTAACAAGATTTGGAAAACTATTTGTCTAGGATTGAAAGATCTATCTCTCCATAAGTCAAGTTTTTAAAAGATGAACACCGCTTCCAATCCATAGTAAATAAATGTCTAGGCATATCGAATTGAGAATTTTGTTGGCCAAAACCATGTGGCACAGGGAATAGAAAAAGAAAATTCTGTTCCAAAGTATGTATGTATGTATGTACTGTATGTATGTATATATGCAAATATTGGGTCTTCCTAAACGAAACTTTAACAGAACCGTCCAGGAAGTACATATGTATGTACGCCCCACGTGGGGTAACAGGATATACATATGTACATACATACAGATGTACATAGGAATGTAGTACATATTTATAGTATCTACATAAAGGCATCTTTCACTAGACACCCTCTGGCTTGACAAGAAAATCTCTTCCATTTACATTTCTACATTCGTAAAAGTATCTTAAGTAAATATGTACATATGTATGTATGTACATATGTATGTAATTAATTTTAAATATTACCTACTACCGCCCATTCTTGACATTTACCTGAAAATAAAACAGAATAAGAAATTTATTTAGTATTTTCCTTAGATAAATGATTTTTTATTATAAATTAAAGTCCACCCCTATAAGCCAACAAGACATTAATTCAAGACAATAAAACAAACACGCATATTCCTATCAAAAAAAAAAAACAGAAAAAAAAACCGTCCTCTATTTCAGATCATTTCTATAAATACACCCTCTGAAGAACACAGAGAGGAAAAAAGACTGTGCCACCCCCAATCCTCCCAACTGTGCACGCACTTTTAACGCACAAGCACAACGCTCCCTTGTGCCACTTCTGGCTGCTCGCTGCTGCCTCCGAGAAATCAAAGAGCGGGTTATTTTTGTCCCCGCATAGCGTATGCTTTCATCCTCTTTTCTTTCCTTTTTTGTGGACTTTTCAAAATGCTATATGGGGGCATTATTCTCGATTTACTACACACACAGCAACAAAAACAAATGGCTAGGTCGGTCGTTCACCCTCGATGAGAAGCGGTGGTCGACGACCACGACACTCCTCTTGCACACTGCTGGCTGGCAAACTGTTTCTCTTAGTTCTCTTGTTTTGGTTGCTGTTTTGGAGTGAATGACACTTTTGCAGCGCGCCAAGTAGACTTCGAAAGAGAATGGCTCGACGGCAAGATTTCTCTTTCGTCCATTGAGTCACTGCTCACACACTCTCTTTCATGAGGAAGAAGAAAGACAAGAATGAAAAAAATCGAAATTGATTAAACTGTATCGATGGCAAAGTTGAATGACTTTGGGGGTTTGCATTGTTGTTATTTCTTGGGTCTCCCCGTTTTTTTTTTTTTTTCTTTAATATACGTACTTCCCCCACGTTTAGCGAAATTTCGTAACAAGACACAGGTGAGGAACAAATTTCACCACCGCCGCACATTGAGAAAGAAAATTCCGAAGAAAAAAAAAAATAAAAATCGATATGACTGAAAATTTGTCGTCACTCAGTTCGTTCACACTTTCCTCCTTCACTTGGAGAGCGCGGAAGACGAGGTGGAAAGTTGAGTGACTTTGGCTGTTCGACTCAGATCAGATCAGTGCTCAGCCGGTGACGATTTCGGGCCATAAGCCTGCTGCTTTCTACTTTTTGTTTGAGGTTAGTGGGGGGAGGTGTCGTTGGGTCACTGTGTGTAGGGAAAGGTAAGGTAGTTAGGTAGGCTGCTTTTGTCTTGTGGTGATTTTTCCTCTTCTCACCGGTTTCGTACGTTCTTTTATCATTTTAACCGTTTGACGGGAAGTTGAATGTTTCTTTTATGGCTTTATTACTTCTTGCTTGTACTGTTAACCTTTTGACGGGAGGTCAGAGAGTGGGTATGTGTGGCGAAATAATTGGCCGCCACAGCAATTTATTAAGGTAGGACGCGGTGCACATGAAGTGACTAATGTGAGAATAACCACTTACTCATGACGGGGACGCAACGGTGGGAACAATTTACTATTGTTAGGCATCGAATTGCTTGGGTCACCGGTTAGAATTTGTTACACTGGTTCTATTGAATTGATTTGATATATTTGAGTAGATGATTTAACCTGTATGATAGACCCTTTTGCTCATGTGATTTTCGTCAACAAAATGGTTCACTTCCCTGTTCCGGTTTATTATGCTTCTACATAGTAGATACACAGGCTTGAAGATTTTTAGACAAAATCTGGTGTACCACTTGAATTTTGCACAGAAACACGGCTTCGGAGTGGCCAATTGCGCCAGTAAACCAAAACATTTGGTAGCTGCTATGACCGTAGGGTCTTGTACAGCAATATCCTGTTTCTTAGATTAAGAAGTGAAAGGTCTAGAAGTGCGTGGACCTATGCAACTTGCTTAGGTTATAATTCTTGTTAAAAGCGGTTTAGCAAACTAGTGTAAATAAAATGTACTACATCGGTGAACATCCGTAAGACCTCCTTCGGTTGAAGTCCCAGCGCATGCAGGGAGAGAAGGCTACGCAAATCTTCGTTAATCGCTGGTCTATTCATATCCTCCAACTGGGATTACGATCAAGTATCATCTCCTAGCGCTGGACGATAGAGAAACGCCATGGAGGGGTGAGGTTTAGTACATATGTTGGTTGATGTGATAAAGAGGATCAATTCAGTCTTATTTGAGCCAACAATTAGTCTACAACTAGTGCTGAACTTATGCAGCATTAAAATAATAATTAAGGCCACCTTATTTACATATACAATGGACGTCCAGTATAACGAATGCTCCATATAACGAATTTCCAATATAACGAATCAAAGTTTTTTTAATTAATGGTTCTATATAACGAATGATTTAAAAGTTTTATGCTCAATATAACGAATGCCTTGCAAAATCCTGTAGGCGCAAAGTTTACTTTTGTCGGATATTGTCATTTTTTGTATGTATCCTTACTTCTGCTTCTGCTGGTAACATCTGTTGAGTGTTTCTATTTTTTTTGTTAATTCCTGGTAATGATCAGTTATGCTAACATATACATATGCACATACATATGTAAATGTAATTTTAAAGGAAAATTACATAACTGTTTCAGTTTGTTGGTTTTTTACGTTTTATTTTTACGCCTTTCATTTCGCGAAGTATTTCTATTTTCTATATTCTAGTATTATTGAGCAAAAAAAGAAGATCGATATAACGAATTTTTCGTTTTAACGAATGACCGTGCATTATATAATTCGTTATACTGGACGTCCACTGCATGTATGGAGAGAACCCAAATATTTTTTTTTTTTTTTTCAAAATTCTTGCGAGTCTGCGCAACCACCTTTGACTCCAAAGATTTTCCAGTGGGCTCCGTACAGGCTTTATCCAAGTTTTTTTTATAAACCACGACGTGGTTTAATAGTTTCATAGAATTGGCAATATTCCAACCAGACATGTGCATTTGCCATGTTGATGGATTCCCTTTGGTAAATGTTAAGAAAAGGGGCCCTACTGCAATTTTGATCAGTATGTTGTAGAGGGCATTTTTCAGAGTTGTTAACACTGCAGTCATTTGAAAACTGTAGTTAATTGACTAAAAGACTTATTTTATAAGTCTTTTGACTTATTCAATGACTTTAACTTTAAAACTACAGTCACCAGTCCGTAAGTCTTTTGTCTGCAGTCAATTAACTTACTAAGTTTTAACATTTATTCGCAGATTTTAATCAATTGACTACGACTTTCTGATTACAGTACCAAAGTAATGCAGTTTTTAACAACTCTGGCATTTTTGAGTACTGTAAAGAAACAGGCGCCTTCCAAACAACTCAGAAAAATGCCCTCTACAATATACTAGTTCTATCAAAATCGGAGGGGTGGCCAGTTTTACAGAACATTTACCTTTCCTTAGGTATGGTAATTATAGCTCTCTATAATTATGCCACCTATCAATGTTACAACAGGGCTGTTTTTTTTTTCAACTGTAGCGTGTAAGTAATACACGAAACGACAGTCCATCATCGTACTAGATTTTATTGACTATCGATGTAGTAGACATCAGTTGGTGATATTTAACTCATGTATAGTCAGATTCCTTGTGGCCTATTGAATTGTGTGTTTTACAACACAAAACCTTAAGATTTTTAGGAATTACTTTCAAATTCTCTTATTTGGATCTAGCTTTAAATACCGCTCTTCTTTTTGTAACCAGTTGCTAGAGTTTTGCTATTTTACTTTTTAAATTTCAAGGAATCATCATATTGCATTGCAGTTGGAGTAAAAACAATACTTCATCCATAGATGTACGGAGTGTAGTCATAGTTAAACCACTCTATGAGTCGGCCACGAGTAATTAAATGTTTTATATTTTCTTCGATTATTTATATAACAGGTGCTTAATGAGTCAACAAAAAATCCAATGAGTAATAAATTGTCTTCAATTTATTGGGGTAGAAATAGGGGTACCCAAAATGCGTTGTAGACATGTTGGAAAAAGAGTGTCAGTTTCATTGCAAAAATAATTTCAGTCTTTCTTATCTTAGAAACATGTTCAAATGACTAAAATGATTGTGTAAGTTTTGACTAGTCACGTGCGCACATTGACGCATCGGCCTTTTAAGGTTTGATTCTCATCCAGGCAACATTAAAGTTACTTTTTATACAGACCCAACTCTTGCAAACGTTTGACAAACATCAAAGAGGATAATGCTCGGAAAGAGGCTTAAATTATAGGATTCTATCACTCACGAATATTATCGAAATATAAATGCCAACATGTAGTATTAATATTAGCAAACAAAAAAATCTTCTGAGATAAGTTTTTGAATAGTTGTGTCAAAGTATCAACACGACTCAGTTACGTCTAATGAAATCTCCCTTTCAGTTCTGTTAGTGAATCGTCACAATAGCCCCTGACGCAAATCCAATGCCCACTGTCGAAGGCTTGGTTACAACATTTAAGGTTTTCAAAAATTGCTTTCAATGATTCAGATGCTGAGGATATACATAGATGTAGTCAACAGGAGACGATAAAAGCCTCAAATGGTGACAAAACGGGAACCATTTAACTTTTCACGGGACACCAAAACTCATTTGACTTAGGGAAAAAAAAATTGTTTAAAAATTCGACCCAAAGTAGACTTAAATAAAATAAGTTTGATTTAGAGGGATTCTACTGTACCAAAAAGGAATATTTGTAGAAACTAAGAACTACGAGTATATCTGTACTTTCTAGCAAACACGAGTTGGATCCGGATAAAGATTCCTGCTGAATCTCACTTTTTTTTACGGACACCCACTGCATAATCTGTGGTTTCCAATAAGGGATCGAATTTTTTTTACACCAACGCAAAAGTTCAATACAAGTTAAGTTAACTTACATACATATTTCATATTACTGTTAATTTTAACTAAACTATCCTCTAAGAGAAGGAAATGGAACTTTCACATAAGAAAGTAACGTTAGGGCACTATTTAAGTCAGGTTTAAAGGTCAAAGTTTAAAAGTCAGTCTTCGCAACCTACATACATCGATAAGATTAAAAGTACAACGTTTTAATAAGTGAACACAACGTTTTAATAAGTGAATTAGGATGGATAGAAACGCGTTTTAATTTCGTTTTTAATAAAGTGACCCAGTACTGAAAGAGTGGTTCAATGATAAATCATTGAATTGAGAATATCTACCAATGCAAATCGTTGTTACTAAACCCTGTGATGTTTCACTGGTAAAGAAGAAGAACTGCTAATCACCATACTTCAGGCTACTGGCGGAATGCAGAAAGACAATAGGTGGATACTAAATATAATAGAGAAAGGGGGCTATATATACGTTATAGAGCAAATGCAACTCAAACTAACTGACATTGTTTAAAGCATCCATCCAGAGAAGCAACAGAATTGTGTAGTTATACTAATCAGCATTAATCGAAATCTGCAAATAAAAGTGGGAATAAGTTGCCCTCTGCGTCCGACAAACATCTCCAAAAGAGTCCTCAAGACATCAATCAAAGGGTGCTTAGGTATTTTCGACGATGTGTGTAACGCGCACTTGGAGGAAAGAAAAGTCCAAAATACTGGAAGAAAAAAACGACCAAAGGAAATTAGCTTCTAGACCTGGTTGATATGACCACTTGATATAATTGATACGACTGGGAGAATTTGGGAGCACATCATCTGCAACAGACCTGAAGGGAGTCTTTCATAGCAACAATACGGTTTTAGGAAGTCACGCCCAACGAAAGACGCAATAAAAATAGTTGGAGAAATACCACATGAGTGCATTAAGAGGAGGAAGTTAAGTAAATATACTGCGCAGTAAAAATGGGGTATCACGACTCCGAGGTCTAGAAAACTCAATAATTGAAGGTTTTCCTATCATACCTACCATCAAGCTGTTGAAAGAGATAGATCAGATTGGCAATTTAACAACAATAAAGGTCGTGAAACGATGACTCACGTCGACTGATCTATCGTTAGCACAAAACAGGAGCAGTGCTCATAACAAATAAAAAATTGGTAAAAAGGATCACCTTTACAGTCGGCGGATATAAAATCCAAAAGTTGTATTTATAGTCCAATAGTTCGTATAATACGTTACAACATATGCAACATAATTGACTATGAAAAATAAAAATAAGTGATATTCCACCTTACCTTTGTCCTACTATTGCCCCAGGGAACAACCATATGCACGCAGTAAAAATATCGAATCCTTGGATTAATTAAACTCTCGAGCTTGTAGGCGTGACATGTCTGACAAGTGCAGGCGACAAATGATTTCATTTATTTTATCGTCCAAATTAATATCTCAAAATGCAATAGCAGATAAAATATCCTGCATAACGAGCCACGAAAGAAAGCAGTCGTCACTTTGTCTTCGTCGATCGGGAGCGTAATGCAATTTGCACACTGAAAATAATCCTATGACAAATCTATTTTTATGCTTTTTTTGAATTGTTAATTGTTATTTGCTTAGAAAGTAATAGATGAAAACATTGAACGAAGATATAATAAATGCAAACACATGCGCAACTACTTATAGCGAGTGAGCGGACAATTTAATTAAACGTCTGCGCTTCAAGCATGGGATTCTATAAATATACGTCGCACTGAATCAATAACAAACACTACGCACCGGGAAGTCGCAGAAACTGGGTTCTGTAAAGCGCTATCTATCTAAGGCGAAGCGAGTCCAAATAAAAATAAAAAAAAAAATAAAAAACTCGCGCACAGCAAATATCGCACGGAAGACAACAATTGTGACCACAACCCGCTTAAGACAAAAGGACACGTAATTGCGCGCCGAAGTCAGGCAAAAGTGACAAAGGGGCCAACACTAGCAAAGTTCGCTTAAAGGTGGTAAACATACATAATTCGTACGGTGATAGTGTATTGTGTTGTGTGGCAACATACCACACACCGCATCTTGGGGCTACATGCATATGTGCAATGCAAATGCAAAAGTGTGCTGCAAAGACATGCACATTTTTAGCTGTCCCATGGGGCGAGCAGGGGGTGAAATCGGGTGTTAAGAGGATGACTCTTGGCGGTTTGATGACAGGCGCGAGTGTTCAACCATTTGACCGACTATGCAATAGAACAGAGGTAAAGACTCAGCCAGAACGAGATGGAGAAAGTGATAGGCCATGCAAAGACGTGCGGCGCAGTAAGTTGTTTTCAATTGAAACGCGGAAGAGGATGAATGTGCGCGACAATGATCATCATTTATGTTCGTTCGTTATGTCTTCTTTTTCAAAAGTATTTTATGTCCTCTTAGTCATTAGCTTAGAATTGTTTTTTTTTCTACCTAACTAAGGAATGCAGCTAATGGAATTAATAAAGAAAAACAATTACCAGCTATATTACAATGGTGATATGGTAAAAGAGCAACTAGTCGATCTATGAAGATTTTTATGCGAAAAGGTCAATAAAATACACCTGTGACTGGATCGAGGACAACAGAATAATCCATGGTTTCGAGCTCATCTTCAAATCCTTGATCAAGGTAAACATCGGTACGCTATTGAGTGTAATGTTTGTTCTAAGAGCTATATTCAACATCTTAACACATATGTACATACATACATAGCAGCAAAGCGTAGATAAATATACTTTTAGTTTAGACAAGTTCTAACTTACAGTTCAGATGACTACTGTGGTATGGAGTTCTAATTTTGTATCCCAAATATCTTATAGGAAATTTTAAATCTACAATTTTAAATGAAATCATCCAGTTAAAGGTGTAGATAGTTTCGCCTTTATTGTTTTTCAGTGTACAGAGATGTATAGTCGCTTCAAGTCTTCAAGAAGGTCTTATTTATATCATGAAATCGTATCTCGTTTTAGTCTGCCTAAAAGTAGAAATTTAAAATCTTTTTCAATATTTCTTCTACATCACGTCCATATTAATAAGAATGGTTTTAAAGGGCAGTGGTTAGTGCATCGGACTACTGAATAGAAGTCAGAGGTTTGATTAGAGACAATTACTTGACGATCGACTTGACAAACCATCCAAATTAAGTAAATTTGCGTTCACACTTATTAAATCTAGGGTTATCATACCGATTCGACGACGGAACTGAGCAGTGCGATTCCCGGACAACACCAACATTTTTTGTTTTAATTTTAACGGTCCCACCTCAAGGGAGCGTCTAGTAAACACTCAAGAGTATAATTGTTATGAAAAGGCTTTTCAAACAAACCCTTCAGACACGGCATTTAGTAGTGAAGAATACAACACGCAGAACACGAATGGTGGTGAGAAGTTAGGCCCGTACGGAACTGACGTGCCAAATATTTGTATTTTTTTGTGTATTGAATCACCTAACTTCCGAAAGCATAACTCTTTCATTCACTTCCACAAAAATACGTTAAGCACTGGTAAGCATAGCATAAAATGATTCATCATTTGACCATGCATCCCTCATCAGTATCTAAATGTGTGTGCGCAGTACTCTTATCGTACTCATAAGTGCATCTATTTTTAGCCTAACCGCCAACGCGCATATGCGTTGCGCAGTACTATCCCAGGGCCAATATCATCAGGCGAATAATCTCATGCGGATTCGATAAAATAACAAGCTTATCCAAACGGCATAACCACGCGCGACCCTCTGTTAAAAAGAAAAAAAAAAAACAAAACCACCCCCACAAACGTAATGATCTGAGAACGCGAAAATACTTCCTACAAAAAACCCACGAAAAAAAATATGCGACAATCAGAATTCCAAGCGGGTATGCAATCAGCGTCAGTCAGCGCGACATTGCTTGGCGGCAGTGACAGTGAATGTTGCGGTGTCGGTGGCGATGTCGGCGACAACAGCGGCGACTATCGTATGTATCGACAACGATGGCCACAGAACGGTGATATGTGCTCAAGCTGACCGATCGTGCGGCCACTGCAAGTGCTGGGCAATACAAATGCATTGGGGAGGACAATTGGCGGTGGCGGCAGTACGGCCATTGAACTTGACAAATGCATCGGGAGCGCGCAAACGTGAGTTCGCGACACAGACACAGCACAGCAATGATTTATACAAACGCACGCGCGTTTGTTTACAGTACTAATGCATGCGTGGAGTTCTGATGATGATATTACGCAGTAATGCAACAGAGAGACCATAAATGGAGCATTGGAGCACATTGCACTCTGCGTATGAATTGCATATACATACATATGTACATACATATGTATGTATGTAGGTACGTAGTTTGTTGGTATTATTGTGGTTTATTTGCTTTCGATTTTTCTTGGCGGGAAGTATGGTATGGCAACGATAATTTCCTTTAAAAAAAGACATTAGGATACAGATTCTTGCTTTCATTGAGTGTTTAGTAAAATCCTTCTCAATTCTAATAAAATATCATTTTATACTCATTGGGTTATCGTCCTTTCTGGTTGTTATTAGGAGAACTGGACAATCTTGAAAACTCACTAAACATCAATCAAAGTAAACAGCAAAAGAAAAAGGATTGTGTTGAAAATCAGTTCTTAAAACGTCATATTTGTCTATTAAGGATGGAGTAGTTAAAGGCGAATGTTTTTTATGCCCCAACTAGTAACACTGTTTTACTCTGTCTGAACAAAACCGCATGATCATGATTTATACGAAAGATCAACTTGACGATACGATAAATGGGGCATTATCCCTTATAGTGGATGAATGCATTTTCAATCTTATTTCGACTCTTTATATTCGACTACAGTTTCTTGACACTTCACTTAAGTGTATTTGGATTCCTAACTTAGTAAACCCAAAATCCTTTTTTTTTTCCGCTGATCAATGCCGGATATTGACATAGTTCTATAACTAACATACACACATTTGTATGTGCAAAAGTCTTATATTCTTCTTACATCTTCCTTAGGTGGTATCTAAAGTAACCTACTTCTGAGAGCATTTTTACTGACTACCATGGTATTCAGTAGGAGCATATTTCTTGATCGAGTAAGTCACTTTGAAGTTTTCTAAGCTTGATAATACACAGTTTTCAATCTTCAATCATAACCCATTTCCTGATCAAAATCAAAGTAGGAAATGATTAAGAATAAGGAAATTCTCACGCCATTTCCCAGATCTTCCCAATAAGCACGATCGATTAACATTTTTTCGACTACTACCGTAGCCAATGCCATTACAAAATGGATATCCAATATTTTTTCACACACAATCCAGAGCTTGACATCTTCATGTACACTTCTGTAATTCCTTCTGAATTTTTCAATGCTACAAGCACTCCTTGACAAGCTAACCAACATAGAAAACAATTGTTAACCTTATGGTGATGACATAGTACTAATCGCCAGACACATAGTACATAGTACTTGTGACATAATCAGCAGGAATATCAATGACTACAATCAAAAACTGACTCTCGGATGCCGAAATCAATCAAAGATGTTGAGAACCTATAACTATACATAGATAGAAAGCTTATCTCTAAAATACATACAGAAATAAAGAAATAGATACACACAGAACCTGCCTGTTCCGGAAACCGCAGATGTCTGGGGTCCTCAGATGGATGCACATACATACATATATTGCCATACATATATTGCCAATATTGTCAATATCATTTTGTCTAATGCACTTAACAAAATGCATTACTGTGCCATAAAAAAATTGTCCAACATTTGCGCTCTGGAAGTCCCTCTGAAACTGACTCTTGATTGAGAAGAATTTACTACCAAAGATTTTAAAAGCTTGTTAATGGTAGTTATGAAACGTTTAGACGATTTGCATTTCGAACAGCTTTAAGGATTTCTCTTCTGAGCAACTCACTACCGCAAAACGCCCAGTGACCTTCTGATGTCATTTACAGTGATTTCTTGACTGCCCAGTAAATAGTCCAGAGCTATGTATGTATGTATGTTCCATACAATAGGTGATAGAGCACTGTTTTGTATCAAATATTTAGAGTCCTTACTGATTGGTTATCACTCTGCTTTTAAACTATTCCTAAGTCAACCTACAATTAGAAAGCACACCCTACGCAGTATCAATGAAAACTTCATAACTTTCATAAGTATACTTTGTATAATGATTATGTAAAATTTGGAAATTGCAACGAAGCCAGTTTCTCGGCCTCAGAAAGATACATACTGCAAAATATTGCCGAATATTGGCCCCTTAACGAAAATGGTAGCGATCCTCCAAAAAAATAAAGTGCACAACGCTTTGTTTTTTGTTAAAAATTTGTTGTATATAAACAAGAAATTTGAGGAAGCGGCATCGGAGAATCACATAAAATAAATTATGTATAATACGTTTATTTCTATTAGTTCTTAAGCAAAAATATAAAAAATATTATAAATATGTTATAATAAAAGAGGCTGACAACCGAATGATTGTGTAGATAGTAGGTCTACCTTGTTCGTATGCAATCCAATCTAATCACTGACCCTAAGCGTTTTTATATTTCATAAATGCGAAACGTAAATTTGATAGCTATCCATCTACCCTTAAACTTGCCAACACTTCTGCGTCGGACCCTAAAATTGTTGCAAAACTATTTGCTCACTTTTTTGCCAGTCATTTACTGACCGCATCACCGAGCTTGACCTTTACTACTTCTCCTACATGGATAACTGAGCTCAAACATCCTTAGTCTCGATCAATATCACCTCGCAACTTGTCACAGATAAGATTAACAAACTTAAGGATGACTACTCCCCCAGTCCCGACGGATTGCCCGCTATTGTATTAAAAAAATACGTGACACACTTAGCGCAACCCTTGGCTTCACTTTTTCTGATGTCTATTTCTCAAGAATATTTCCCTCCGCCCTAAAAACGATATAACCAATTATCGACCTATCGCCAAACTGTCATACATACCCAAACTCTTTTAGAGTATTGTATACGACACAATGTTTTTTCACTGTAAATCGTTATTCTCTACTAAGCAATACGGTTTCCTCAAAGGTAGATCGACAATCACCAACCTAACAGAATTTGTTTCTCAGGTGTTGTGCGCGTTTGAAGATGGTTGCGAAATTGATGTAATAGCCACAGACTTCAGTAAAGCTTTTGATTAAATCTCCCACCCAATTATTACTCTCAAGCTGAAAGCTCTCGGTTTTCAACCCGGTTTCATCAGATGGATCCAATCTTACCTTGAAAATCGGCATTACGAGGTTATATTTAGATCTGCTGTCTCTAACCCCTTCATGGCCACAAATCATGCGTCCCTCAAGGCAGCCACCTGGGTCCTTTAATTTTTGTCCTTACCACCAACGATGTCGACCGCATTATCAAAGACTCCTATCTCTCCATCTATGTCGATGACATGCAAATCTTTAAATTCATATCTTCCACCACCGATTCTCTCTTTCTCGAAGACGACCTAAACAGATTGTTTATCTGGTGTCAGAAAAATCATCTCAAACTCAATACTAGTAAATGTCAATACTTGACATACTCCCGTAAACGCCTTCCACCACGCCATAGGAATTACTTTCTCTGTAACGAACCTGTCCCTTCAGTTTCATCGTTGCGCGATTTAGGTGTCATATGCGACAGGGAACTTAACTTCCGCTCGCATATTGACAACATTATAAGTAGAGCCAACTCTACGCTTGGTTTTGTGAAACGTTGGTCTAAGGAATTTTCAGAACCCTACGTAACCAAATCACTCTATATCACCTTCGTCAGACCCATCCTCGAATATGCTAGCCAAGCTTGGTCCACTCACTATGCTGTCTATGTCCGACGTATTGAAGCTGTCCAACGCAGGTTTATACGTTTCGCCCTCCGCGGTCCCCCTTGGGTTGATAGTTTTAATTTGCCCCCCTATTCTGAACGCATGAAACTGATCAATCTTCAGTCTCTTGAAAACCACCGCGATAATGCCGACCTTCTCTTCCTACATCATTTAATAACTGGTCACATTGATTGTCCAGCCCTTTTTGCATCGGTCTCGTTTAATACCAACCCCGTAGCCTTAGGTCTATTCCCCTTTTCCGTCTCAGTACTCACCGCACCAATTATGATTATAACGCACCTCTAGATGCTTCGCTTGGCTAACAATATGGAAAACTCGTTTGACTTTCACTGCAACAGAGCCACCCTTCGGAACATCCTTCATCATCGCTGCAATTCCGCCTAACCACTATCCTATACCTCCCCTCTTCTGACCATACCCCCTTCCTCCTCGCGATAGTGTGTAAGTTTATCTTTAGTTTTTATGTTTAGATTGTTTAAGTAAGGCTTCTATTAAGCTTAATAAAGTGCCGGTAGTGCCGGCGTGAAATCTAAAAAGGTCTGACTACCTAGTAACAAATTACGTTTTCCTTTTTTTTTCCAAATACGTACATAATTTTGTCAGGTCAAATATTGATCAAAAGTTTTTTTTATATGTATTTATTTAGCATTTTGTATACCTAGTCCAAATCGAGACGTTTGAATTGCAATAAATGGTTGTAATCACAGTTTCTCCGAAAGCACAATAATTCCTATAAGTATGTATGTAGTATGTAGATGCGAGATAAGAAAGGGGTTTTCCGAAATTCGAGGTCTAAGTTTGAGAAAGGGAGTTAATATCGAATTTTTCGTTATTTAAAAGTGATTACACAGCTCTTACTGAATGCTGAGTTATCCGATTTAAGAACAGAAAAAAATGGTTTTAGTAAATTCGTCCTTGATTCATTAGAGCTATAAATTATCCTTCTGCGTTCTCCTGAAGCTGAGCACTGCGCTGCTCAAACCACACAACACTTTACCATCAATTAACCAGTCGTGCAGCAGTGGTATAACTTTGTCATATTGTGTGTATGTGTATGTGGTTATATGAACATATGTATATACACGCGCAGTTTAGAACGGACAGTGTTGATGGACTGACAGGCATAATGATAGTGTGTAGATTGAAATGATACCGAGAATGATGAGTTGAGAACTGGCAGTCTAGGAATGTCAGTCTAAAACTGATACATAGTGTGTACCCTACTTAACACCAAAGTATGATGCAGCCATAGAATTGGAAGCTAATCTCTGCTTATTCTATGCACATACATACTTTTAAAACACACGAAGGAAGCTGGGCGAGTCAGCTAGTTGTTCAATAAAATTTTCTTTTAAAAAAATGTTAAAGATCGGATTACTATTGTCATCACCCTAATCGTGTAATTAATTTTTATATCATAACTATTTTTAAATAAAATTTCTAAACTTGTCTACTTTCGATTACGCATTTGGAGATAAAAAGTGTACCAATAAATGATTTGAGCCATACTCACACACTCTCAGTAATATGTGCAAGTGTATGCGTCTTCATCCCCGCACAGATAATATACACAATTGACAGTCAATGTGTATTTCTCTCACGATTAACGTTCGAGAACGTTTTGTGAGACAGCAAGCAACGACAGAGTTGCCGAAAATTCTCTTTGGTTTTTATGTCCATGTGTTGTTTTTCTTTATGCTCTGTTCTTTTCTCTGTAATCTGACTGCTGCTGCTGGTGGAGAGTTCATTGAACTTTGCTATTGAAATTCTTTTTTTTTTTTGGAAACACTGGGCCGCATATCTTTTGGCTACTATACCTACGTGAATGAGGAGAAACACCAGCTTGGTCGTCCGCAAAATGTAGTAACAAGGGCGCCATACGGTTAGAGGCATGTCATATGTACGAGTATATGTATGTATGTATATGATGTGTTTTGGGTTATGTGTGGCAACATATAGGCGAGTATCTGTGTAGCGTAACCGCAATGCTGTTACATTTGATTTCGTTAATTCTTTTTGTTTGGTTGATTATTATGAGGAAGTGCGCCATGAGTTTTGTTTAGCAAGAGAAATCTGCTAAAATTTATGGAAAGTTTCGCAAACAAATTTTGGTTGAGGTTTTTACTTAGATACGTACATATGTACGTATGTACATACATATGTATATACACAGTACGATTTGAACATTAGGTATTACAAAACTTTTTGAATTAGCTCGAACCTTGGCTAATTGCCTCTAATTTTACAAACTAATCTTAGGAACAGCAAAGACGAACTATCCACTTGACGATTGCAGTTGCAAGGTGTTACCCGTTGACGTGCTATTCCTACTTTTTGGTAAAATTTTTTGATCATGCCGGGAAAAGTGCAAAATTATCTACAAAACATCGAAACATTACACAGATGAATGGAAAATTATCCTCAAGGATGTCAATTCGACATTGTATCTTCTGATACCTTTCCAGTAAGCCCTGGAGTACCCGAGGGATCCATTCTTTCACCGGCCCTATTTCACTATATAAAAATCTTAGGACAACAAAAGAGAACAAGGGTTTGGTAAACCGAGGCCTTTCGCTCACAAGTGGCAGAAGGGAATGATTGTTAAACTTTCAAAAACAGGTACTTTAACCGAGTGGTTGAAAGATAACAAATAACCAAAACTAATTCGAATTTCGAAATTTGATATATTAGAAGTATTTTTCCGGTTAGGAGTGGTACTGAGGCTGCTTTCGACATGCACCTCGAGGAAGCAATGAAGCACCGAACTTTCGAGACCGCAATTAGTCTCTGAATTTGGCTACAAAATTCAACTTAGTCAGTCCCAAACAGATGCCAGAAATGATTGCACATCCTTTTAACTCTCCGGGATGTAGACAGACTACCAATTCATCTGCGATGACTAAGAGATTGAAACTTGCTGTTCGTTTATCTTGACAATCTTCCATGTTCTGTCTGGGACAGTTAAAAACAAGCTAGATCTTTGGAAGTTGCTAGTAAGAATGTTCATTTCCTATAAGCGGATCGCCTACAAAACGTATGTACATATGTACGTACATATGTGTCAGTATATTTGTTGATAGTATAAAAGTTTCTTTTATATTTACTCTTTCTATATTTAATTAGTAGGGTATGGTTGGGTGATTCTCCCCGCTCAGAAAGGACACACGTTAGCTTAAAGAAGGTGGTTCATTGTGATATAATTGGTAGGATACAATAGTAAAATCATAGCTTCTACACTACTAGAGTTAGAAGTTAAAAAAGTTAGAGTTAGAAGTAGCACATACCAGACAAGGTGAAACATAATCCTTTATAGGACTTCAGGCATTCTGTGGAATAAAGGAACGCTAAACTAAATATTTAAGAGTAAAAAAATACAAATATTTGGCACTACAGGTCCATGGGACCCAGGGCCTGACTTCTCACAACCATTCGTGTATTTTATATACATTACCCGAATGGAACACGATTCATTCAGAATGGCCTTTTCCGAAGGGCAATTTTTGTATTAGAGATGCTTTTTCAAGACAGTTATACTCTCGTATGTTTGCTAGATGTTCGCGAATGGTGGGGCCTTGAAAGAAATTTTAGGTGTTGTCTGGTGTTCGAACCTCGAAACTTTCACCCGTAGTCCATCGCAGTAACCACTTGAACCACTCAGCCCACAGGACTATGGAAAAGAAGAACATGGCTGGAATTGGATAATCATCACGGGCGAAAGCAAGCTATGAAACTTTAAGGTAACAACAACCAGAAAAGACATGACATCGTTAGGACTAAAAGGCTTCCTAACCAAACATCGGTTAGGCCATGACATGATATGGAAACCATTAAGGTCCTAACGCACGTGTCCTGTCTCGAAAGATAAGAGTGTCCTGATATTGCAAGAACACAACTGTCAAATAGAAACTTTGGAATAAAATATTGATGTGATTCGGTGAATCTTTACATTTTTATTCCTTTTAGACTGAAAATATTCAAACTAACTAGTTTTCCATAGAAATTCCTTCAACTTATTTAAATTATTATAAATCCCTTCTCGGTTTATCGAAAATCCATGAAAATCATATATTATTTACAACTCATAACATCCCCTACAAGTCACCCCTGAAAATCAACTTGCATGTGTGCGTGGGTAAATGCGATACTGTTGGTCAATGTCCTTTCATTTCACATCGATACAGGGTTACTTAAGTTCATTGCCACCCAAAAATAAAGCAAAAACAAGAAAACCAATTGTAAATGGTGAGGAGAAGATTCACACACACAGAATATATGTACATATGCTCTCTGCTCTCATCAGTTTACTCAGCGTACTTCATCTCTTTGCAGCTCCAGTCCAATATAAAAGGGCCTTACACGTACATACACATGGCAGCTGATCAGTTCTCCAACTGAAAAATACCCAAATGTTTTGTCATCAACATCTCTTCGACGGAGAACCGCATCGCGCCGCTTCCATAAAACCCACCCCCTTAATGATGGAAACTCAAATTCTCCGTCTTTTCAACCCCTATTGTTGTTAGCGCCATCATGTCATGATGGCTGCAAGAGGAAAATTCAATTTGTACTTCTTGTTGCAGTTCATTTTTCCACCATCATCGTGTGAATGTATTAGTGTGCAGAAGGATATATTTTTTTTTTTTTCGGCAATGAAAATTATTTCAATGTCGTATCCTTGCCAAAGGACAAGGGCGTTTGCTGGCTCTGTAGAGGAGCATTGAACGATGCTGGCAAGTTTGGGGTGTGTTATGGCATTTTTCCGTCTCGAAAGATAAAACAGCGCATCGTCAGGCACAGAGCTGCTCGGCTTTGTAGAGATGTGAATGCCAATGACATTGGACTGGACTTTAAAAATGAACGCGTTAACATTTCGTTTCATTGTGAGGAAAGAAAATTTATTGAATGGACGAGCTATAAATAGAGATTTTTGGACGAAACGTTTATTAAAAGAATTTTCCCCGAAGCGAATCAAAAAGAAGATACGATGAGTCGAACCGTCTTGAACATGTCCCCCAGGGAGTTCATTTACCGCTGCGGAAACGGAGGGTTGTAATATTGATTTTTGAGTAATTTACCTGGAAAAATAGTATTATTTGAGAAGGAGAATAACAATTTTATCAGAGTTTCCTGTGAGTTCATAGAAACGAAGAGAGATAGATGTTGCACCTTTTGCATTGTATGTGTATGTAAATAATACTACAGTAATACATATGTATGTGTACTAATACACGTACGTACTGTTTGTGTACGGTTTTTAATTATTTTCCCAACTTTAAGACTAATAAGCTACAATCTTGAAACTTGAATTTCCCATTTACTAAGTAAGTTAGGATTTATAGGCTTATGTGTGTACAGTTCATGATCACAGGTAGAACGTTTTAGGTTTATTGCTCATATTGGCTTAGGTATACATACGTGTTAAACATATTAACACTCAAAGCTTCAGGTGGTAGGTACGCAATCGAGGACAGGCGTGGCGTATTAAATTTTGGATCTGAACAAATTGGTTCAAACGTGTACGTGTCCCGGTCAATTTTAAAAAGCGTCACAACTTTTTTAAATAACACATAAGAAACTATGAAATCGTTTCGGGAGCTTCAATTTTTGACCACTTTGTCGAGTAATTGGGGCTATATGTCGCCAATCACTATGTCGTCAATCACTATTTGTTTGTTAACATATCCACACCAGAAATAATCCACCTGAGTACTGAAACCACGGCGTAATGGTCGTTTGGCTTCAATTCTTGCAAGGCCTTAAATTCAAAGAAACGGACAAAGCCTCGTTTCCTGTGCATGGCGTCGAATCGTCGACACTAGTCTTTTCTTTAAAAGCAGAGTTCTTAATCTGGTTGATGGATGGATGTCCCATAAAATGAATTAAATGCGAAAAGTGGTGACATACTGACGGACGGACGGACTCTCAATCGACTTGGTTGACAAATGCAACCGCCTTAAAAATATGGAATGGGATAAAAGTTGCAGTCAGCACTTAGCGCTTAGTGGATAGTGTGTTTGCTTGCGATCCGAACTGTGCCAGTTCGGAATAAAATCTTAGTTTCTCCAACCACTGCACCAAAAAAGGGAATCTACCTGGAAATACAACGGACCAAAATCAGAGTCTGAGTGCTTCTGGGATTTGGATTTCATTTTTCCCTAGATGTACGTACAATGGTAACGGGGTTAATAGATCTATTGTGTCCCTGAGCTATTGCTTTAATCGAGTTACAGTACCACTTCACTGTACAGATCCAGATAAGGCAGGTCTCTGAAAGAAAGTAGGCTCTCGGGAGGCTTATGTTAGTTGTTAGTCTGGTCCAGTTTGTTGATCTCAATCAATCCCATTCCAGCCTGTATCTGATTACGTATGTTCATACATATGTATGTATGCATGAACTTAGCGCGACATGAAACATTCTTTAGGTTTATGCTCTAAAAATTGAAACATTGCTATGCGTCAAATTTACGAAGATTGAAGATAGTCTCAAATACATAGTCAAATCTAGTTACCAACCAAAGGCCTATTATTTCGTACCCAGAGTCAAGTGGCGAAACGGTTTGTTCGACAATTAGTTACAATTACTTGGATTGTTTTACTAGCAATTGAAAAAGGAAAGGAAATACCTCACGTCACTAAATGAATATTAAAACTCTGCTACACTTTTACAAATACATTAATTTAATGCACAAAAAAAATAAAAACTCAACAAAAATGCAAATATGTACATACATACGTGCATGTACATATGTATAACCCACGCGCGATGATTTTCCAATGTCATTTCGAAACCATGAGTTTCTAATCTATTTTTCGCGGCATTAGGTTGCAAAGTAAGAAAAAATAAAAAACAGTTATCGCTTCACACACGCAGACACTTCTATACATAATATCGACATCGACTACGCATATGAATAATAATAAAATAAACAACAAGGAAGAGAAAAACATGTCTGAACGTCCAATTTCAAATTCCATGAAGTTCATGATCACTGATCGTTGCGAACCACTTTTAAAGTTTCTCCCATAGTCACACAATGCCGCTCGCTGCTATCGTCGTCGCAGTTGTAGTCTATGACAGCGTCGTGAACCTGACATTAGATCGATTTTCAAGGTGTGGTGCTTTTTTTTTACCTTGCGTCGCTAATTCGATCAATCCCTCTCTGTCTCGAGTATGCAAATTCTCAATGTGTCAATGGCGATCTTGTTTGTTGCCTGGTTCTACGCAATTTGCAGTCGGGAAAAACACATACTCGTACCTACCTTTCTTCTAGAGAAAATTGCATGCGTTTGGGAAATACGCAATGTGAAGCGGGCGCCAATCTAAATGTCGCTATTAAGGTATTTCGATTGGGATCGTCCAGGTGATGTATTCAGAAATGATACGAATAGATGGTATATGAATTGGCGCCGATGTGGTAAGTATGTTTGAGTCGAAGAGATGTCACTGACAACTTCACAGCGAAATTGATAAGTGGGTGTTGTTGGGAACAACCCAATTGCATCCTTATTGTGTTTAAGTGAGTAGAAATATCCTTTAAATTGTAGTTGTAAAATATCTCTTAGGAGTCTTTAACCGCGTTGAGCAGAATGTCGTACTACAACTGAAGTTATGTATACCTGTTACCTGTTAAACGTGACATAAGGCTATATTTGGAGATATGGCCTAATGTCGCTTTAGCATAGTGTCATAAGACCATTACGGCTTCATGTCACTTTCAAATGGTTTTTTCCTGAACTGGCTAGATTTCAATCATGAAAAATCTACAGTACAAGGCGCACTGTGGAAAATGTGTTTATGAAACCACAAGGCGATATATGATCACAATACAATGGATTCCACGATTTTAGAGAAGATAATCAAGTAAAATTCTTTCTCCACTGACTCCGTTACCGCTCCGCTCCGCTGCTTCTTAATGATCGACTTATGAATTTATTAGGCGTGCGGCGCAGGGACAACTCATGTACATAGGCGCCGGCCTACCAAATTCTTACGACGATGGTCAAGGAGTAGCAAAGAATTTTCCCAAAAATTGGAAGATGGACTTATGTTCCATCTTCGACAAAAAAAATTTATATATATTATATGTTTATATATGTACATATGTAAGACAATAACTCAGTAGTCACTCTTAAAACAGGTTTTTGTTATCGTCAAAATATAAAAGCCATACGGTCTTGTGTGTCAAAATCATATGTCATTACCCGGCCGCAAAGCGACACAATATGCCAACAGCGACATAAGGCCATATTTTGAATGTCACAGCATCCTGTTATACATATGTCGATATATGAATATGAAAAACTTTGACTACTAGACTGATTTGAGAAGAATAGCATTTCAATTAAAGAGAGGTCTTGTACATAATCAAAATATGCATGTATGAGAAATAATGTAGTAGGACTTTGCACCATCCTACTCAGCACAAAACCTATCAACTGAGATAGTGCAATCACAGTGGATGTCGCTTATAACGACGGTGAAGGGATGGAGTAAATGAGGTCGTTATAACCGGTGGTTGCTATATCCGTCTGCCCTCCATAATGAAACCAAGTAAAACCAAATGAAAGGAAAGTGGACGTTATAGGTGACTGGGCGTAATATGCGAAATCGTTATACGCGACTTCCACTGTATTTAAAAAAAAGGTATGGTCAAGATTTTCAACAAGAATGGAAAATGGAGATAATCATCTAGCTATCTACATACATATGTACGGTATTCTAATAAACGGCAGCGCCTGGAGAGAAATGTACTCTTTTCATGCATATTTCAGCTTTTAAATTACTAGCTCGCCAAAGCACCGCTAAGGATCCTCCTGTGTTAATCACACAATACTGTGTTGATTATTATAGAGATCCACTGTAAAGACAGGATATGATGATGTAAATTATAACGTTTTGTTCAATGTCTGAGAATTTAAAATGGGGCATACGACAATGATGGATACTGTCATTTATGGCAGTGAATATGGACGTTCTACAATAAACACAGGTTTGAAAAAATCCTAGACTTAAGCGATGAAACCAAATTGGATGTGGGCAACAGCACTCAAAAGAAAAAGCTTCAAACAACATAAGATTGCTTTTAAGAATATAGAAAGGAATGTTCCTTACATGAAAATTAAGCTCTGGTGGAGTCAGTTTTTGCAGTATGAGTGTAGCACTTGGAAGGTTATAGCCACTTGAACAAATTAATTCAACTTTAATAAAAATTTTCGATTTTTAATAAAAATACTGCAAAAATACCAGTAAAATTTGTTAAAGTGGTGACTGTAGTGTTTAATAGTTAATAGTTTTAAAACTATTAAACTAAAAAAAAAAACGTTAAATCCTCGTATGTATGTGTATACCTACATATGTACATACATACATATATCACATATTTCGCTAATATTAATTTTGGGGGCAAATGGGACACTTACATATGAACATGCATACGTATGTATTTGGACTTGTCCCATAGTTATAGGTGCAAGTAAACACTACGAGGTATTACACTAAATATAAAGCAAACTCCGATGTGCCTATATTCTAGATTGATTTAGAAAAGTGTACGACACTGGCGAAGTAGTTACACTATTCCTAAAAATTCTCAAGGATTTCCTTGATCCGCTAAGCATACCACCTAAATCAGTCAAACTTCCGGATTATGTAACGGCTTTCAAAATGGAGGTCCTAGAAGTCTTAATAACGCCCGATGAGAAGAATATCACGAGTGTATATCACTTTTTTTCATTATGTTGAAAGATAGTTCTATCGAAGCCTATGAATTGCTGTGGAGATGAGTTTCTGAGTTTCCTGTCATGAAAGCTTACCAAAAACTGAGGGACTAGTAAATCTGCCTTGCTTACGTATAAAGCAGGTAGTGGATAGAAAATGATAGAACAATGATTAACACTTGAATAACAGACCGAATAATACTACAGACAAAGGAATAATCTTCTACCGTATCCTATGAAACAACTATGACTAACTAAAGAGGACATCTGGACAACCCACTTCCTTTATCATTGTCCACATATGTACATATGTACATATGTATGTACATATTAAATATTTCAGACAAGAGCATGATGAATTGCCAATAACATCCGGTTCATTGAAACCCCCATAGAGTTTATTCCAAAATCACCGTCACTCTCAGCAGAGCTTTTCCTCAAAAATTAACGTGCAAGACGTTTATGATCCAAATAATTTATGAGCGAATGCACCACTTTCTTTTGACCCTCCTTCATCAACAATTCACTACCTAACTTTCCTTCAATGAGAGTCCAAGTTCAATTCGCTTTTCTATCGTATAATACATATATATGTACATAACTACAAGCAAGTATGTAGGTACTCATATAAAAAGGTCACCTACCTCTTTCTCGTATTTGAGGTTCCGCATGAGGCCCCTCCGTCAAGAAATAAGTAAAAAGATTATAACGTGACTTTCTCTTTTCACGTCTACCATTTTGTGGTTACATTATAGGTATGACAGAAAAGAAAACTTAACTTCAAGTCCGGGTGGCACAGGGAAAGGGGTACGATATCTGACCTAAGACTCGATCAAATCACTTGCAACGATCGACATTGGCAACAAATGTGTTGTGAAAAGGGAAAATTTACTATTCAATATCACGCTATCAGAATTCATCTTGCGAAAGAAAAACCAGACAAGTAACAATCCAACAGATAGCAACACACAACGAGTCACACGACAAGCCCAACAACGATCTTATTACAAACGAAACAGTTATACAAACGGCTACAAAAGTTCACGATCAACCAAGCAGTCAGCCAGTCCACCGACCGACAACATTGATCTCAAGTTGCAAATAGGTAGAATGACGGAATACATACAACAGAGAGTAAACAGAGGGGACAACTTAAAAAGAGATCTAGAAGTGGAAGAGAATAAAACGCTGCGATCCGTTCCGAGACGATCTTTGTTTGGTATGGTATTCGAAAGAGAATACTGATCATGGTAGCGACGTAGATATCAAATTTCATAACACGAAATTTGTTGACTAATTTTTAATCAGAAGAGGGGATCATGTGTCAACAACGAATTGCTCATAAAAATCGAGACACAGGAGATTCTGGAAACACAAAAATAATTCTCTTCTTTTGACTGCACTGTAAAGATGTGTCAATGAACTTTGATTCAGATGTGAGTTTGGAGGAAATTGACCAGGCGCGAGTGTGAGTGATCTTTGTAGAATTTGTGACACAGCAAAATTGTCAGACCTTCTGAGGATTCCTGGAATTTGAAAAATTGTTCTTTGGTAGGTATGTTTAAACGAAATAGATAGATAGATTGTGCAGATTTTTCAATAGAATTGATTATCACTGTATATTTGGTATAGACTTTTTTACAATTGCATATACATATGCATATGTAAATATGTACATATGTAGATACCTACATATGTACATATGTACATACATTTGTAGATACATGATCGTACATATGTACATACATATGTATTTCATTCAAATATGAAATCTTACAGTTTTTGAGCTCTATGTAGGTGTACTATACCCTTCGCACTTTTCCGATTACATAGAGGAGTATAGCGACAAACGAACGGAAATGAAATAAAGAAAGCTGAATTGACATTTTCAGTTCATAATTGAGTTCATTGATTGACACGTAGACAAATTTTGTCAATTTTAACGCCAATTAATGCATACATATTGAATGTGAATTTCAACGCAAATTTGACATCTGTCAGATTCTAAAATCAAATAAATATTTTTTTTTTAAATTAACAAAAAAACACAATTAGTGAATGGTTTCAACTATGATACGAGACCCGACACCCAAGTCTTGTTATTCAGGTTCTAAAAGAACAAGGGGCTTCTACTTTTTACATGATACTGTCATTGCTGACAGCTACAACGTATTACCTAGTTAAGCAAGTTCTGCCTAAACTGGTATGCATATCTATCTACTATTTTTATTTTCTCATTAATCGGGCTCGAAAGCTGAAACATACGTATATATGTATTAGTCCAACGATTTATCTTATCACTTCAGAAAATAAAAGAAAAAGAAAAACCAATATCACAACATCATCAAAAAAAAGTAGCCGAAATCACTATGGCAACTCCGAAAAGTACTGAGCGAGAACGAGAGAATCCTGCGTAAGAAGAATAGCCACAAAGTTTAAGGAAATTGAAGAATATAGCGATAGGAACAACATCCCGCCATTTTACAAAACGCTCAAGCAACTGTTGCCAACAGTCGTCAAAGTTGGAACACATGCACTTGAAAATAGTAAAGGGAACCTGATCATAGGGTTCAGGGAGAATTGTAGATGTATTCAAATAGTATTTCTAGCAACTGCTGAAAGTACGTAATGTTTAGGAAGTCGTGGATCAAAAATAGGACCTGCTTTCAGTCAAGTTTGAAGAGTTTAGAGCAGCTGCACAACAAAGCCGCTTTTCAAATAGTACGGAGATTTATGTTTTGGTAAAGGTCATACTCCAAAACAGTATCTAAGGGTGGGAGTATGAAAGGAATGACCAATGACTAGAATATCAGCTCCATATGCGCATCTACAAAAAAGAGAATTTCATATATTACGCCAACAGATGAGGCATATCCTTACTCAATGTGGCATACACGATTCTATCCAATCTATAACCCACCTTATGCTTTTTTACAACACACTAATCGACAATATTAGTGTTGCAACTGGCTAGAAATACCATCAACTTTAAAACGGTTTCTTCAACCTTATAGTGTCTAAGGCAGGTCTCAAAATGGAATTGACTGTTCGCAGAAATGTCAGCTAGCGATATAGAGAACACTTTCTTTAGATTTTTACGGCAACTAATGTACAGGCAAAGGTTTTGGTATTGTAATAAAAGAAAGAAAAACGAAGTAGATCTTATTAACAAAGAAGCTTTTGTCTAATACGTAGAACAAAACGTCATTGTTGTGACTACAATTTCAATGTAGTTAAAGTTCACATTCCTTGGAATGTTGTCGTTTGTTGATTTGGTTTAGCGAAACAAATTGGGTCAAAACTTCTTTCTCGAAAAACAAAACAGATAAAATGTAAGCTCTACAGAACATTAATCCTGCCAGACCTGTTGAGCGGCGTGGATTATTCGACAATAAGGTGGAAAGCAAAGTAGATATTGGCATATTTTAAGCCAATAATTCACCGTCCAATATTTGGTCCAATATATGAGTACATAGGGCGAATGGAAATATGATACAATTACGAACTCTGTGAGCTGTGCCAAGAATTAGCCACATCGGACGAATAGACAACTATTCTCTAGGCATAACGATCTTCGAATCCCAGCTTAAAGATTCGAGAAAACAAGAATGATCGAACCTCCAATATGAGGACCAAGATGCCAGTCAAAATTCTATTAACTAGACCAAATGCAGGTTTATCCGACAAAATTGTCCTTCAAAACGCGTTTCCTCAAATTTATAACATATATATATAAAAGCCAAATAATCCAAAATCATACGACAAATGTACAATATGTGTTGAAAAACTAAACACAACGAAATCAGAAGATCAGAATACCTGCTATAGTATTCAGAATAGTCCAATCATTAGAACCACTCAAAGTACGTGTCCATCGCAGGGAACTCAGTCTCCAGTATTTCCCCGCAAGTACCAAAGAAAATTTAACGAGTCGACGAACCTGTATGTCTGTTGAATAATTTCAATTAATTTTATGGATGAAAAGTAAGTAAGTGTCATGACCATGACACCAAGTAGATCGTAAATGGAACTTCTTTTGCTTTTGTACTGTCATACTGATGTGTCATTATGACGCAGCGTTTTCAGAAATGAGAATGGAAGTTTTTTTTCGTTTGTGGTCAGATTATTTCCCATCACGTGGATCGATCATCTACATACAAGCCCCCAACATTGACTTCAATAAGCTTATACACTACTTACTAGCAGGGTAGGGGTTCTAAAGGTTCGTCCTTAGTACGTAGGTACTACTTCCCTTTAAAATGTGAAATATGTACATACATATGTATGTACGATAAATGAAAACGTAACAGCCCGTACAATTTTACATTTATTGTCAATGGATTGTCAAACCAGTTAACTTTTGTTGAGTAAAAAAAATTTTAATTTTAATTTGTGAAGTTCTGAAGGATAAGCCCTACTTTTATAACAAGTAATGATAAGTCCCATATCTGCGCAACCATAATCTTTTAGTGGAATCGCTCCGACTACACAGTATTTAAAAGCAACTGCCATTATGCATTTTTTTCCGATAATTTAAGTAGGCAGGTACTGTTATTTTGCAGCACTTGTCGTTAAATCAAAAGTTCGACATTAGTGTCAAAATTAATGTTAGGTGAAACATATGTACATACTATGTATTTAAAAAAAAAAGTACAAATTTACTCGATTATGTAGGAATGTGACATTCCTATTTGAAATGCAATACCATGTGCAATGTGACGTGGGTTTAAAGTTATGAGTTTGTGCGACGACGCTGATTGTTTTTCTCAATTGGAAAGGCGTAGTAAATCGTGCGTTCTTCTAAAATGGTGCTATGCAAGCAAAAATAAATTTTATTTAACAATTACGTCATTCGATTAAAACACTCTACAGGAAACCTATGAATGTTTATACATACTTTAGGCTGGAGAATACGTGACTCATTTTTATCGAAACTAGTTTTTTCTGTTTTTATTGCAATTTTTTCGCTATTTATTTTTTTTAACAGGATTAAAGGTTAACTGACGCATTTGATGCAGCGAATCGGTTTGAGTTTCGGTATGTTTTTTGTTTATTTTTTTACGTTTTCAAACAATTTTATGAGAATGATTTTATTAAACAAATGAAGTGGACAAAATAGCCTGAGCTGACGTAAGTATGAGGACTCTGTTTGTTGTGAGGACCGATATCACTTAAAATAACTTGTGAGTTCTTTGTTTATATTTTCGAACGCAGACCCAGATGACAATGTAAACAAATATATATGCATATTTAAAATAGTTTGTTTACTCAAATAATGATTCTAATGAAGACATCCACAATTTTTTTAAAAAAGGAAACTATGCGGCAGCCAAACTCAGACTTTACAGGAAATGTAATGTAAATGTAAATGTAAATGTAAATGTTCTGATAATCAACCACTAATACGAGAGTACCGGTATAGAAATTTTTCCAACAAAAAATTGTGTTTTCAGTTCAATATATTTAAAACCAGAATATAAATTTAAATTACTCGTGTGAGTTGTCTTAAAACGTTTGCTGAGCTTTTATTTGAGAATGGTTTATCATAAGTGGTTACCTACATATGTCAAACTGGAAATAATTTTTTTTAAACTTTCACAACAAACTTGAACGTATTATCCCAATTATTATCATTACGCCTTACTGAACATTATTAAAAATTATACGACTTTGAAAGAATCTCCAAGATACATATATGTACCTACAATAATTACAGCCTTAATTTGGTTAATTTTCCAGAAGTAGAAGTTATTATATCTAAGCATTTTCAAATTTGAACCTAGTTTTTGCTTAAGAGGGGATTGTCAATACCGCACTTATAAGAAATACTAGTCTCTAACCTAATATTGGTTGGACAATATACACACATGTATGATTTGTTTGGCGCACTTCGTGAGTCATGAGCAGTATTGCCACTTCTTTATGATAGGTTCAAAGTAGATTTAGATAAATCGACATCCTTTATAATGTTTCCAAAAAATTTCCTTTAGTTACATATTTTCAGGAGTATAGTCTATAATGTGTCTCAAAATGACATTCCGTTCTCTCTTTTTTAATACAACAGTCATACTGTTGTATAGAAATTGAAGACCTGAACGTCATAGTTTTACCGGAACTCTAAGATTTTTGAACTTAACCATTTCAGGTCATACTCGATGGTACTACGTCTTGCACTCTATCGAAAGTGGATAGAATTATCCTTGGTATCCGTTGTCGCAGAAGGGCTTAGGGGAAGAATATTATTGGAACAATAGTTTAAGATGGCTGATGAAGGAATTACATACCTTAAGTGGAGCGCGCATATACGTAAATAAGCACCTCGATCAACTTAAAATGCAAAACTGAAGGCAGTAAGCTAATGATCAGGGTAACTACTCATCCCGAATATTAGCCTTATAAAGAAATCTCGATTTATTATGAACACAAGCACTTTATAAAAAGGATTCTTTTTTTTTATTTCATAAGCGATGAGTTAAAAGTGACAGCCCTGAATTCGTGAATGTGCGTTGTCGTAACTTGTTATCGCTATGCGTCAATGGCGTTGCGATATTATGTGGGCTTGTGCGGGTATGGTGTGCTTTTATTTTCTTTTGCTTTTCTCCATCTCAGCCTATGGGGCTGCTACATATCGGAAATGCAAAACACACTTTTCGACAATTAACAATTTTTTTGTTTTCACATAAACTTTGGATATTATGAATCCATTTTCAATGACCTTTTGGTTCGCTTCAGGCATTAACTCCAGATTATCTTTTTATTGCGAATTTTCTTTTATTTCATTACAAATTCCAGGAATTTGTCAAAATAAAAAAAAATTGTTACTCATTTCCCAGCCAATTGAAGCTGATCTCACCGATCGTTAAAACTCTTTTAAAACTGAAGACCAAGACCTGCCTCCACCCCAATCCTCTCGCCCAGGGTCCGCCCTCTCTAAAGGAGTTTACGCAAAACAGGAAGCGAATGGCGAAATGCAATAAATTTCAAATTCTCTTCCCCACATTAGAATGTCTCAAGATCACTGCGCCGCGCTATACAGTGCACCGCCAACGATTGGTTTTGTTTCCTTTTGTATCTGTTCTCATCTTTTTGTAGAAGTGATTCACTCTGAGCAACGAATGCGAATAAGATACAACAACTAAGTGGTTGGGTTGTTTCACTCTTCTCCACGATCTCCCCGACCTGTACTCATGACGTCACGCTGGGTAAGTATATTTTTCTCTGTATGTGATCCCGGGGAAGAAGTAAGAAAAAAAAAAACAAGTTTGCATCTATAAGATACAGCATTAGATTGGTTGCTGCACCGTTAGATTTGGCTAGACGTACACATGCACATCGTGTAGAAATAGAAGCCGGCCAGTGAGGAGTATTCCGGGGTGAAACTTGGATACCTGGAAAGCAAAACAACTTTCGATTTAAAAATAAATTGTCTCGTGTGCAGTTTTTTTTTTTGCATCTGTATCTCGCGGATTTTTGCAAGCGTATTACTACTATCGGCAGTGGCGACTTGAGAAGCTGGTTTTCTTTTCTTCTGTTTTATGTAGTAAAATTTGCGCGAATTTCCTGCATTGCATAGGGAGGTGGGGGCATATTTATTTTTTCTCTATTTCGTTGTTGTTTTTTATTTTTACTTTCGTTTTCTGATCTTAAATCACTATCCACGTGTGTAAACAGCGGATTAATACTACACAGTTAGAATGGAATGTCGGTGGTGCACATAACCTGATAAAGTGATCTTGAAAATATATGTATGTACATGCTACGCGATTTGTATGGGAGAGATTGGAGGTGTTTTCAGCAGAGATGCAATACGAGAATGATTGTTTTCATATTGAGTTATCGTAGATTGAGCTGTTGACAGTGTGTGAGTGTCACCGCAAACAGGTTACTCACCCGCTACTAGTTGCTCTGACAAGAGAACTTTTCTCGGCTTTTTATGTTCGTTGGTTATCTTGTTTATTTAATTTTCCGTGTCTCTATAGAAGGACATCAATTAATCGCTGCCACTTGGCGTGGAGGCTGGGAAAATTTCCACTTTTCAAGTGCATGACTGAGATTTGTTCTATGCTATCGGAGAATGTCATTTCGATGATAATGTTGTGTGAAAGTAGTGACTGTGAGTGTTTTTCTCGAACATGGACAGTACATAAAATGAGATGATAAGACGGATGACTTTAGAATGCAAGTCTGGTTGTAAAGGTCATACAAGTATATTAAAAAAGAACGACAAATGCATGTTGTGTACGAATCTTTTAAGGTCACAGTAGTAAAGTTTAGAGTTTACGTATATTTATATATCTAAGGTCATTCCTATAGCAGAATTTAGTTGCCTATTATAAAGTTTTCTGCAGGTGGTAGGTTTGATTTTGGGGCTTACTAGAGTTTGTAATAACAAATTGAGTCATATGACCCCAGATCGTGTTTAATTTCCTCCATGATCTTAGACATTAACAATATACCTACATATATAGGTACATACATATAAAGTTTGATCGAGTAGTTTGGGGAAAAAAGTATTTGGTGAGAAAAGATGATCATATGCGGGAGGTTTGTAGATGCAAATGCATTAGCGAAGGTCAGGCCTAGTAACAGCACTGAAATTCAATTCGTGTTCTTTTTGTATAGTAGGCCTAATAAAGTGGGCGCGGGATTATACATTTTTGATGGAATTGGGAGATTTCAGATTTTTTTTTTGTTAAAACGCGCTCAGAAAGTGGGCGTGGCCATATATGGCGTTCAGGTGAATTATTGAGAAGCTCAAGGCCTATTAAATTGTTTTAACAATTTTTTTTCCAGTTTTTAGTAAAAAATTTAAAAAGTTACATTTTTTAAAAATAGACGTGGCAGTTCCGAAACTTGGTGAGTCATATTCTTGCATTTGTCATACCACCTCAGATTTTAATTTTAAGCCCAATCGCTGAAGCAATAGCTTAGAAACAGCCAATGTGGAAAATTACTGTAAAATACATATGTCATACATATGTATGTATGTATGTATTTTTCGCGCAAAACGTACTATGTCATCTATGTCTAAACTTACTCACATATGAAATTTTATCAAAATGGTTAGAGCTGTTTTCGAGAAAATCGATTTTTAGTGTTATCGTCGCCTTAAGTAAAATACCCCTAATTTTGAGGTTAGAATAAAAATTCCAATTGTATCGTCAAAAACATCAAAATTTCATAATCCACAGAGCACACACATGAGATTTAAAGCAAATCCGTTCAGCCGTTGAGGCTGTAGTCGAATATACAGACCGATAGACAGATACGCAGACAGGAGGAATTGACAGACCCACTTTTTTTTAACTTCTCGATCATAGTAATATCAAGTTTTATTAAAATCTCAATTTCAAAATATTTCACGACACCAAAACTTGCGCTATAGGTATACATACGTACATACATACATATGTAAGTGGAAGTAAAAAGTATTTGTCTCAAAAGGAGCGTTTTGAAGACCAACACGATACTGAAAAAGCAGATTCTTGTTCCCGACCTTCTCATGTCAATTTTTAGAAAACCTTTATCAAGCTTGTCCGAAGAATCTCAGATCCTAGGTCTTGCAAAGATGTATTCTTCCCTCCTTACTAGTTGTATAGCTTTGTCGATTTGTAGAGAGGGTTTCTAGCATCCTTCCTTAAAAATCTAGAATTCACAGATGATTGACGTGTGAGAATCGAAATCTGCGTCAGGATAACACCCGAGAAAAAATCAGAAACCAATACACCCAAATTCGAACAACCTTTGTACATAAATGTGTACAAGCTAATCTCTTTGAAAGTACGACAAGTACCTCCTAATCCTAACTACTAAGATCTGGCCGACTAAAAAATACGTGTCGAAAGACGTGTCAAAGAATACTTGAATTTAAATCATAATAACTAAAGCAGTTTTGAAGAGATTCCAAACCGTACTCCATGTCCACAACGCCATATAAAGTTCAATCTGACTTAGCAATATTATTAATTGCCTAGGAGCCCGCTTATGAATAATCATTTCCTCTGGTTAACGTTTCACACTTCACGTTGTGACAGTGAATGATGAAGCCATCAAGTGACAGCTGCACCTACATATTTGACTGTTTCATTTGACAGTGACAGTGACCTTAGTCAAAATGATGAACAGTTCTAATAGTGAACGATAGGATGTTATCAATCGATTCATCTTAAGCTTAATTAATTCAGATAAACTAATCAATCACCTACGGAATGAGATAGAGCTCGGCAATGTATTGATCTCAAAATTTAAAAAAAAAATTAATCATTTCGCAATGTTTGTCTCGGAGAGAATTATTCAGACATTCGGACTGGAAAAAGTGACTGCCCTAGATATGTACATATGTATGTACATAGGTATGTGCCTAAGTTTGGCATGCGGTTCCAAAACAAGTTATAATGGCCACAACCGATCGGTATGGATCTTGATGACTTGTAGTACCAGCGGCCGATCAGAATGTTCAAAAATAAATAACGTTTTACTAACCTTAAGATGAAATAAGGTTTCTTATTTCTTATTTTCCTTTAGGTGCAAAACAAGAGTAGTAGTATCGGATGAAATGTAATGGAATGTGGACGGCTGTTTGATGGCAGATGTAGGATTCACTTAAAGCCAATAAGATTGATTACCATAAGAGTCGGTCCATTCCGCAATAAAAGCACTTTGATTTTTACATTTTCAGAAGAAGTATTCACCATGAATCTGTTTTGTTGTTGGGAACAATAGTTGGGTAGTTACATAGTAGATAATATAAAAAAGACAACTGCACAAAACTTTATGAAACGGTCGTAAGTACGTACTCCTATTGAAGCCAACCTTTATCTCGGCAAAATTATCAAATTAAGTGGAATAAAGATCACGATTGCTTTTCTTTTTTTCTCTTACAATGAATCAATGAAGCCTCGAAAAAGAGACAAGGTACTATTCTCGATGCAGAATAGAATTAGCGACATTAAGTTTTTTTCAAACTTTCATGTCACTAGAGATAGATGGCATTATACCAGCCCTTTTAAAGAAGTAACAACAAGAAATATTACCACACCTAGTTAGGATAACTTTCCGAAACTCTGGGATACGTACTAAACCAATGAAGACGGGCAACGATTGTGTTTGTATCAAACGTGAAAAGAAAGAACTCGACACATTAAAAAATCGGATATACCAAGTAGCCTATCATCATTTTTACTTAAAACCGTGGAAAAGCTGTAGATGACTGTCAGCATGCATTTGGAAGTGGAAGATCTACTAAAACTGCTCTATACAAAGTATTGTGTACATGTAAAAAGGTTTGTTTTCTATGCACTTTTAATAACAATACTTTAACGATTACTAAATAGAAAAGGAGTAAATAATATCTGAATGGATATATGTATGTATGTATAAGCCGCTGAACACTATATTGGATCAACAGAACAAGACGATGTTCTCACGGAGGTGTTGTACGAGTATGTCTTCTAATGTGGATCTTGGTTGGAGACACCTTAACAAGCTGACCAACTTAGCCATCAACTGTCAATTCTAAGCTGATGACATATGCAATCAGTAATAATTGGTAGAAAAAGAAGATTACTACCGTGATATGGTCAGCGTCAGGTTAGAACCTTTTATGCTCCTTTTCTACATTAAGGAACGGAAACTTTCATGATTTTGGTAAAAGTTATCTTCATGATGTGAAACAGCCATGCATGAAATTTTTAATACAGCGACTTAGCCTAGCATTAAATTCTAGTTTCTCATTATAGCTTTAATCACCTGAATTTTTGTGTAGAACAGACAGAACTATACACTGAATCTGAAATAGTTCTCTAAAGACTAAATCAAAGTGGTGGACTATTACAGTAAAAAGGAAAAGAAAATACAAGTGCAGCTTACCTCAAATTTTCAAATGATCTAACCATTGTCATCCGTCATTTTCTGTCGTTAGACCGATAAAAGTTTAAAAATTTCTTCTCCGATAGTCTCAAAATTGTTTAACTTGTCCGCTTTCAAAGTAGGTTGCGTATTGCTTCCATTTTTTTTCTTTACTTGGTGATGATTACTTTATCCTATTTTTATTTTTATTTTTACTGCATTTATCTTATTTACTATGTTTAACTTAATTTATTTCTTTCACTAAATAATTGAATAATTTTTTTGATTATTTGCATATTGCATATTTCAGAACACTTCAAAAACACTTCTTTTGCACTGAACCATTAACAATTGACTTACATTAACACTATTTGTTTTTTTAATAAAATTTATATATATATTTTTTTTTTTTTTATTATTTTATTTTTAATTTTTTTTGTTGCAATTGCACAATTATATTATTTTATTTTTTAAGAAATTTTGATTACTTCCTTATTACACATATTATTGCAGAGTACGTTGTGCTCGAATGTCTGTTTTATGATTTTTTTTCCAGCATCTGCTTCGCGCAACCTGTTTTCGAAGAACAGAGGAAAAGAAAAAAAAAATAATAAAAGAACAAGTGAGAAAAAAAAAATTATATTAGAAAATTATTTAAAAAAATGCACAAACATTATGACATTCAATTTAGTAGTAACTAAATAAATTTAATTAAGTGCCTATGACAGGCGGATAGTAATATATGCGCAAGTTACTGCGTTATGCAGTCGCGTCGTTGTAGTATTAGTCGAGTGTTGTTGTTGTTATTCGTTAGTGGAACTATGTTTTCTCAATGTCAGCGATATGCGGAACTTATCTGCAATGCGCCGCCGCCAGCCGGTTGAGGCGGGGGTGGAGTGCAACGGTGGTGGTAGTGGGAAAGAGTTGAGGCTTTTAATTGGTAGCTAATACATACTATGTTCTTATAATGAATCGTTATTGCGTTTTCACTTTCTAATTTTGTTGTACACACCGGCGTGATCGCGTGATACTCTGTAATATGTTGCCGGTTGAATTTTATTCGAATCTTTTTTCAATGGCAAACAAATTAGGTAAGCATTTCTGACATAAGATTTGAAATGAAATGGTATACGAATTTTGAAATGTTCCTTTAAATTGAAATTGCTACAAAAGTGGTAGTAGATTTTTCCGAAAACGGTTTTGGACTTCATACCATGCCTAGTAATACATTGTCCTTGTTATTCTTAAAAAAGCACTTAATCTTCATACAGTTATAAACTGTGGTGTTTAAAACTTAACGTGCTGTGAGATAACTTGTGGTAATAAATTCTTCTTGCTGTCAATGTCAGTTCAACAACTCTTGTTTGTAGAATGACAAGGTCTAAGTGAGCTTCCGGGCAAACTCAATTTAAGGTTTTAATACATTGCAACATAATTTCAAACCAATCTGTGCCAGTATATTATAAGGTGCCTAAAATGTTTTAAAAATAGTTTGTACTTCAGTTTAAAAACTTGTCATATTGTCAAGTCTTTAAGTAGACACCCAATAGCGGCAAGTATATTTGACAGGTTCTAAGGGTTTCTGGTGTCTCTTCACTTCTACAAGAAGAGCGCCGGTCGTGCTAGATAATATGTTTTATGCAAATCGAAATATTGTGACATATTTTATTCAAATTTTAAATAGTTTCGTTTATAACCGGAACGTTTGTGTCACCGCTATCGCATCACTTTTTTATTAGCTGGCAAAATATTTAAAAAGATCACGTGGGCCCAAAGTTTAACTTCTCGCTAGAATTCGCGTTCCTCGTGTAATATCCATTCCAAAAGGACAGAATTAAGAAATTTCCAATCAAAGCAATACATACTTTTAAATGTTTGTTAGACATTAACTAGATGTGAAACATGAACAACTTTTTGATATTTTCTGGGATTCAGAACTCAAATCCCCGATGGACTAAACACAAGCTGCACTCATATATGCAGGTACATACTACAACAACATATACATACGTAGGTATGTATGTAGTTTTGGGACTTTGGCACTCAGAACCTGGCAGATACTGATGAAATTGTATCTAACAGTTTTACGAAACACGGACAGCAAAGAAATTTGTATAAATTGAATTAACAGCCTGGCTACCAAATGGTTTATATGAACTATGATACTTTAACGAACTATACAGATCGTGTAAGTCTCATTCGGCTGTGTAAGATGGTGATGAATAATGAATACTGTTCAATTAAGGAGTGAAAGGATTGTGCGAAATTCACATCTCACCACAAGAGCCATATAATATCGAAAGTCTACGAATATACGAAAACCCGCAAAGTATGCGTTGGCTAAAAGAAGTAATATCAGCTTGGAATGATATCTAGGTGTGATCTGAGATAATTAGGACATTCCCTAAGCTCGGTTTCCTTGATTCCGACTAAAAACTCTATTTTCAAAAGTTCGGGTAATTGAAACAATATTTTTAAGCTGTGGACCGATGTCCAACTGAAACATTCATTGTGTTGAGTTGTATGAAGCATCTGTCCCAAACATATCATTTGAATTTTGATGAGAAATTCGATTACGTTATTTAATAAAGTTGTCTAAATGTTTTCAGTATTTTTAAACTTAGAATACGATTTTAGGTTTAATGAAAGTCAACCAATCTATTGACAGTAAAATTTGATCTAAATTTCAAGGAGTATACGAATTGTCAGTAAATCGAAAGTTATGAAAGAGCGGACACTACATAATGGAGATAAGAACATATCAAAGAAGAAAAAATAAACTATTCCTGCTTTTTTAAATTCCACTTAGTAAATGAGATGTGGATCATACATATACATACATATGTATGTATGTAAACACGTAATAATAGAAAAGCTGTTACAAGCTGGGTTTAAATAAATACACACGTTAATTCTGATATCCACATTTAAAGCCTAGTTTAATGCCTTGTATTCATAACTGATTTTAAAAAATGATCAACAACAATGTGAAATATTTTTTAAGCTCGCGCAAGATACCAAGCATTTTGAGAAAATACTTTGAAACTCACTGAATGTACTGCAACAAAGTAACAAAGTGGTACAGTAGACTAAAGGTCAGCACTATGGTCCAGGGACCGTTGTCATTAATAATACTGTGTCGGATAGATAGAGAAAAACATGATTTCTTCTTAATAACCATTTATAGGGCTAAATGGTCTTGATTCAGGCTGAGTTCTAAGCAACACTTATTTTATGTACATATGTATAGGTGTGTAGCTATTTTTAATATCAAGGCGTAATGATATATTCGTAATATTAAAACTAAGAACGACATTCAACTCCACCTGTAGTAGTCACGTGCATACTCTAATAAAACACTGCGAATTATTATATAGATATGTAGATAGATATTTAATTCGTTAAAAAATTGTTGTTATTGCCCAATTCTCATTAAAATCACAGAGAGTTAAAATATTTTTTTCTATTTTTCTACTGAAGCATTATCTTTTATGCATTTAACATTCTTATAATATACAATTTTTAATTTTAAGGGAAAACAACGAGGAAAACCCTAGGAGGATACAGTATACATAAATGCCATGAACAATAGGCCCTGGCATTCCAGTGAAGAAAATAAGACCGACAACGCGAATTGTAAGAATTGTTGTAAGAAGCTAGGCTCTGAGTCCGGATGGACTACTCGGGGAAAATATTTATTTTAGAACCTTTTTCATGACATTGATACTCTCGGATGTTTGTCACACACTCCCATAAGGTGGTGGAAAAAACCTTTGTGTTGTCAGCGAATCAAGCCTCAAACGTCCTCGTAGTCTGATTCAATAACCACTGCATACCGCCGTAGAAAAAGATATGTCGTTCCAAATTCGTGGTAAGTGCCAAAAACAATTTTGAATATTGCTGTGTAATAAGTAAGCCGACTGAAGTTGTAAATTGGTACGCCTTTTGATTGCTTTGTTATCATGAAACTATGTTACTATAACAACAAACATGGCTTGAATTCAATGCACTTATGACATTCATTAGAAGCAGCCAATTAATGATATTGCAAATTATGATTGTTGATGCTTCAGATGTATTATTTTCAGCATTTGGGTGAGCAAGTCTCCAAAATGAATCGACCTTAATTTTTTACAAAACGTATCGTCTGCCTTTGACAGACGTATACAAAATATATGTACCTACTATATTTATATACATACATATATTTTGGCAGATGTACCTACTATGTAGCTGGAAATACAGTCGGCATGCGGTTCCAAATGCAAAAATAATGGGATGCGCATAACTAAATATTTAGTAATAAGCGGTATCATATCTAGGTAGTATCTCAAAACATTTGCTTGAAAAATACAGCTTCTGCCTAGAAACCACAAATAGCAACAACAGCACAAAAAGCCTAAATAGTGAATTTTCAAGTTTCGTCAAGTAACTATGTACTCGTACATACGTTAGAGGCATTGTAAACCTACATATGATGTAAGAGATACCTTTACATCCCTTACAAGTTACAAGCTTCATATATGGGTGATTGGAACGTACTTCATCGAGGGCTCATGAGCGTCACTAGCTAGTGCTGTAAGATAATTTTAGATGTTATTTTGAGATTTTGAAGGTCATCTTATTTCACAACAGTATGTAAGTCTGTTGTAATTTATTAAACATTTTTTAAAAAGACTCTTGAATTGCAAAAGGAGCATACATAACAAAACGTTCGATATTTGTATAAATAAAGTCGTGTGAAGGTACCTACCATAAAAGCGGTCTATATTGTTTATCAACGAAAATTACCACCTTTTTTTAGATATCATTTTCTACTAGTGGTTGAAAAAGTTTCCAAGGATTCAATAAATAAATATATGTATAACATGAAATAGGTATATTTCTTTCTACTTTTTGAAGTTATTAAAAAGCAACCTAACCTAGCAAATAGCATAAAATGCCTTATTTATTTCAGCTTTCCGGTATAATTGTTCCCTAGCTAGTCCTTTTTTTTATCAAATTTAACGAATACAATTCTAATTGGAGAAATACAATGGTTCCTTTCAGTAGAAAAGGAAGACTAAAATTGTTTCACTGTAATATTAGTAATGACTTCGCACAGTAGTTTATTTGAAATGCCGATTTGTATTATGTAAGGTAGCCCTGGGCTTATGGTGCTTCGAATCAATGGTACCTTGTACCTCGTCGACATCGTCGATAAAGTCTAAATCTTATCTCAGCTTACAAATTAAACAAGCCAGTTTTAACCATAACATTGGGGAAAGTACTTACTTCAGATATGCTTGCGAATTATTTTATCCAAAAGCTGCTTAAATATCCAACTATGTAATTGTTTTATAATCCAATTTATTGCAACTGTATATAGTAAATTTCAGTGGCGTTGGTGGTGGATGGTGGATGGTGGTTCTGTCTTCCACCGGAGTTTCACTACACAGCACATGATTTCAATTCACCACAATGTGACATTTTCTTGTAGGTACATTATATCTCACTTGAAATTGACTCTAATTTCATTGCATTTGCATATTGCACAAAAAAAAAACAACCAAAACATGCACCTTTTTTAATGAACAAAATTTTACTAACCAACACAAAAAACAAATCTACGACATTTTTATCAATTTAAACCAATTGAAGGGTTAAAACTTTTTTTTTTCAAATTTTTTCGTCGTATATGCTCTTCAGAGAGCAGCAGTAAGCAGTTGCTGGGGGGAAGAGAGGGCATTGAACGTGCACCGGGGGTTAAACGAACTTTTCTTTCATCCACAGGGAAACAATAACAATTCGAACTCAAACGAACAAATCAAATGAGAGAATAAACACAAAAAACCAACAATAATTAAAATTAATTTTCTTATACGAAAAACGAATGAAAAACAAGTAAAAACGAAAAATCGGCAGAACAAGGAAGGAAATGCACACTGTGAAATTGACACTGCACTTTCGAAATACGAATACGGATTTTCCAAATGAGACCAACGACACTCTCTCTTTCACTAGTTTACAGATGTATTTTATTGGCAATTCTTCTAAATAAACTCTTTAGTTGTTTATTATTATTGGTGGAATTTATTTAAAAATAATTTTTTTTTGTGCTTTTAATGTAAAACCACCTCCGAATATGACGAACGAACACAACATTGCGACAGAAAACGACGGCGGCGTGAATTCAATTGATGTGATATCGTTCGTCCTCTAAATGCGATGTTTGTTTGCGTGAATGTGTGTATACTGTACACAACAAACTGTTTGAGTTGTATTTTTCCCTGTACTGGGAGAGAGAGGCAGAGCATAGTTAGCAAGAGAGTACTGAAGAGATATGATACGTCCAGGGTGCGGAAGAGAATCTAGTTACTTGGTTTAATTTATCTAAACATGTTTTAACAATTAAAAATACAAAAAAAATAATTAAATTCTCTGGACTGCAACAATTTATGCTTTTTACTTCTGTTTAAGGAAATTGAATCCAACATTGAGCGAATGTAGTCTCTCTTTGGTGAGAGTCTTCTCTTGAATTTGTGTCTCTTTCATTGAATTGTATATATTTCTGAAGAAATCGAGTAATAACAACCCGGCTTTTGGGGTGAATGACCGATGATAGCACGCGTTTATTCACTCCGCATACGAATACGAAATTTCTCACTATACACTCTGTGTGTGGATTGGATGGGTGTGTGGATATAGAATTCGGGGTATACGGAAAAAGAAAATACGTTTTTTTTTTTGGCCGTCCGTTGTTTCGTTTTCCTCGTTTCTCTTATTTGAAAATTTACGTTATCATACATGAATGTGCATTTGGATATACAGGCCTTACCAGGTAAGAAATGTGATATATAAATAAATGAATTATAACGGTAAGGAAGAATTTGAGCCGTCTTCACAAAAGTAGTGATTATAAGATCTTACGCACATATGCACTTATGGATGTAATACGCACTGTTGAGGGTTCAATGTTCAGTAAAAATTAACAATCCAACAACACCAAATGTCTTCAAAGTTGTCAAAGACAGTTGGTGCTTTGGCGCCAAAAATTGATAACGGTGTCTTGTAGAGGGGTCAAAACCATTCAGTTTTTTTTGTTTGTTTCAGAATTGATATAGGCATTGACCACAAAAAGCCAACTTAACACTTCATTTCACAATTTTAAAAAAAATTGGTCTAAACTTTTTTTTTTCATTTTTTTATCAGAATTTTGAGTTTACATGCGAATTTTTCAAAAACTATTGACATAAATAATTTACTTTAAATTTAGGATTAAAGAACAGGTTTTTGGCTTTCAAAACCGGTATAGTACTTCATTGTAAGTGTTGCCGTTGTTTTTTAATATTTTTTTTTTTCATTTTAAGTAATTTTTTCTAAAATTCTCCCTACCTCCTAAACGGGGCGACCCCTCTACAAAAAACCGTTATCAATTTTTGGCGCCAAAGTTATCGTACTCTCCCCCAAACGTCATTCTTAGGTTAGAAAAAATTCTATCCTTTCTTTTCTCTTCCTTCGGTACGTCTTTGCTCTAATTGGAATTTATTAAAGTAATCTTTTAAAATTATAAATTACTTTTCATGCGGACATACGATTGTCTACATATCTTCCGTCACAATCCTCATCCTACATTGCTGTGGATATCTAATCCTTTTGGACTACACTTACATATGTATGTATGTACGTAGGCATATGTATATGTTTCATTTCCATTTTTTTTCTTGTACCCGGGCCTAATATGGGACAAAACGTAAAGTACCCTCTTCAAGGGGTTTACACTCGAATCCTCTGTCCGCAAGCTAAGGAGTAAGGATGATCTACATTCGGCAGAGCAACTGTTTTATAATTTCGTCGGTTCAAAGGTGAAAGTAAAGTAGACATTTTTTTGGAAGCTGAGTCTGTTTGAGTTTATTCTGATTTAACGACATAATGATGATTCGTTCCATTCTGAATGTTTATTTACCACACAAAACTAAATATACTATTTAACAGTAATTTTAACTTAGTAAACCCCTCAAACATTCCTGAAAACTTGTGCATTACTTCAAAATGCTCTCTTGCAAAATTATAAACAATTCATAGTGACTTTTACCTATGAACCGATGATTTGTTTTATTTGTAAAGTTATGCAACCTCAACTCAAATGTATGTACCTACGTAAAGCTAGAAATTGTAACGTTCTATGGGCAGTGGGCAGATGCTCCTTTTTTCGTTGACTAGATGTGCTTGGTTTTGTACTTATTCACTATTGTGTAAAATTGTGCCTGGACTGTTGGCTCGTGCCATACCTTCTTACTAGCAAACGATTGAAGGAATATGAAAGTGAATTATTTAAATGTTTCCAATGAAGCTGGAATACAGTACTATGGTTTTCTGGTGACACAATATTGAACTCGAATTCAGCTTTAAATTTGACGAAATATAGATGAGTTTCGACCTGAAATTTATAGGACTGCGTGGCGAAGGTCTGGCGATTCTTTCATTAAGAGATTTGCAGGTTATGAGCTCCTCTAGCTAGAAAAGGTAATCAGTACTATCAGTAAACAAATGCGATATTTGGAAATGAGTTTTATGCTTTGGCTTGCAAAATTTGAAGCCTTTTATATTCTTGAAACTATGCGAGGAAATAAACTTAATTTGCCTGCATTTAGACTGGTATTGAGAGAAGAAACACTAAAATGTAGAACTGCCTTGCGATTGTTTACTAAAAAACATTGGCGTACTTAGCGGTATATTTAATATGTACATATGTAGATATGTACTTATGTACATATGTACATACATATGTATATGCACATATGTATGCATGTATGAATGTAAATACATATGTCCAGTATTTATTGTTTACCACAATTTCTCATTAACAACCACAATGCATTAGTTATTGGCGAACTTCCAAGTTGACTCATTACTTATTCAGAAATAAAGCTTCAATATACAAAAGCAACAAATAATTGAATTCTCTTCTGGCAGTTCCATCGTCAGACCTCAGCAAAGGCCATTGGTGTGTTCCATACTTTAGTCTTCCATTCCACACAAACTCTATCAATGCGCAGTGTAGCACAATCTCGTATCTGCAACACTCTACTCAGCTAAACGTCGGCATCGAGCTCTGCCACTGCCACTCACTTCACTCCACCAAGTAAAAGATATTTTCAAAGAGCGACGTTAAAAAAGAAAAAAAAAAACAACAACAACAAGAACAACCTAGCAGTAGAGACCATCCAGAGACAAACCCACTCCTCTGAACACATTCAATCAAACAGACAAGCAACACCGAGTGCCAAGACCGAACAGCGGAGCACACTCGTCATCTCTCGAGGGAAATGTCCCTTCGCCAGGGTTCAACGGAAAAAAAGTCAATAAATGGCCGAGTTTTTTGCACTCTGAGATGAAAGAAAAAAAAAATCGATTTCTTCCCTTTACAGCTGCGCCGCCTCCGTTGCTTTTCATTACTACTGTTGCTTGACGTTGTTGGTGGAGTACTCCACCGGCGGGTGGTCGGTTGTTGGAGTTCGTTGCTGGAGCTAAGCCGGTGACGGTGCGGTGACGACGATGCCTACAGAGTTCAACCAACGTCCTCTCCTTCTCTCGGTGAGTGGAGTGCCTCTTTTTGTTGTGTTTCCCTTCCCGGTTTGTTTTGTTGTTTTGCTCTCAGTTTGCTTGGGAGAACCAACAAGTTTCTTCCTGTTTCCTTCTCTCTCTTTCCCATTCGATATCTCTGGAGTGAGTAAGTCTCACCGCATGCAAGTAGAATCAATCAGTCATTTGTTTTAATTAAACCATCGTTCAATCATCCCTTCATGAAAATGTATTTGTGTGCGCGATTAGAGTGGGGGTAATAATATGTATTGCATAAAGTGTTGTTGTTTTTTTTATGTCAACCTTACTCCATGCGAATTACATCCCAACAACAAAATGCGCGCATTTCTATTTCACATCTGCTTCTTTATCATAAACACACTTCCCCCGAAAATGCAAGACAAAGACAAGCTGATGCTGAGAATGTGTTGGAGTGGGAAAGGAAGAGCATAAGATAAAAAAAAATATTACTTTCGGGAGTTCAATGGCCTCGGTGTGAACCAAAACAAAATCTGTTAGTGAGTAAAGAGTGAAAGAGAGGAACTGAAGGAACGAACTTATTACCGCATGTTGATGATGGGGTCGTCATGCCCCGTTGTTGTTGTTGTTATTGGTGGTGGTGGTTTCTTTGGTTGGATTTTTTTTTATCGTTTTTGCTTTGTTCCATTTTCTGTGCCTTCCTGTGGTGGCCGTTCTCTCTTTCGTGTGAAAGTTCAATGACTTCAGACGATTCATTCACCGGTGAGTTGAGAAAATGTAAACAATTTGATTTCTCTTAAAATGCGTGTGCAGAAATGGGGAATTGTTTGTGCTGCTGATCTCTTCGGAGAGGTTTGTTAGAAATCTTTCCTGGGGAGGGGTCTTAATTTGGAAATGGGATGTTTTCTCTTTTGAGATAATTAAGAATGTTTGAAAAGAGAATGTTTAAGCGGACTTTGTTTTACTTAGAGGGTGTAAATTTTAAACCAAATTTTGCGGAATGGAATGATGATTGCTTTTGTCGACAATTGATAGTACCTACTAATTTATCTTAATTATTCGCATAACTACATATGGGTGCTCCATCAATGCATGTTGAAAACTGACTGTTATTTAAGTTATTTCCGGACCACAGCTGAATTCTGTACAACTTAGACAAAAAGGCTGAAAGCTAAGCCATCAAAAGCAAATTCAAAAACTCGAATTTAATACGAAATGGTTCAGGAAAGTATTGTAATAAAAACAGGACTAATACCTACTTGAACCCTTTTTTTTCCACCATCAAGAACAAGCCTCCCACAACTAAAAAATTGGCAATGTAGGTATCTATAGAGATCTTATCTGCTGTTCTGTGTGAACGCTTAAAACCTTTTGTCAGCAATCTGATTGGTCCATATCAGTGTGGTTTAAGGCCAGGAAAGTCCACTATCGACCAAATTTTCACACTACGGCAGATCTTGGAAAAAATCCAGGAATTTCAAATCGATACTCACCACCTTTTTATCGATTTTAAGGCCGCCTATGACAGCATCTATAGAGAAGAGTTATATAGAGCTATGTCTAGTTTTGACATCCCTGCCCATCAAGGTCGGGAAAGACCTCACCGAGACCTTTGATGTCAAAAAAGGATTCAGACAGGGCGACGCGCTGTCATGCGATTTTTTCAACATCGTTCTTGAAAGAATTGTGCAGAACTCACACGCCAACATCAGAGGCACAATTTTTCAAAAGTCCGTACAACTGCTCGCATATGCCGATGATATTGACATAATCGGAAGAACAAAGCGTGATGTCAGTAGTGCTTTTGTGAGCATTGAGACGGAAGCGGCTAAGATGGGTTTAACGGTTTATGAGGGCAAAACAAAGTATATGCTGTTAACAAAAAAGGACACATAACACCGACTCCTCGGACAGAACGTCACCCTCGACAGATATAACTTTGAGGTAGTTAACCTAGAATCCGCTATAAATTCAGACAATGAGATCAAAAGAAGATTGACTCTTGTCAATCGCTGCTTCTTTAAGCTAAGAAGGCAATTGTGTAGCAAAACCCTCTCTCGAAGAACTAAAGTATCCCTATATAAGACCCTGATCATCCTGCTCTACGGCGCAGTGGCATGGACTATTTCTAGAATGGATGAGGACGCTCTCGGTTGTTATGAGAGAAAATTACTTTGATTTTTGGTCCCGTCTTCTTATGTAGACGAAGAATGAAGAAGAAGATACAATCAGGAGATGTACGAGCTATGTATATAGCGACATCGACCTAGTCAGAAGAGTTCGAATAGAACGACTAAGATGGTTTGGTCGTGACGGATGGACAACAATGCTCAAGTTGAAAGCGACCTCAACCAACTTGTTGTGCGAAATTGGAGGCAGCTAGCTAAAGATAGAGCTGGCTGGAGAGGCTTGTTGGTTGAGGCCCGGGTAATAGAAAATTGGGAACAAGTCGTCTTTATTTCTTTATGTACCACCATTATCTTCTAGAAATTCTATACAAAAAATTAATAACTCACCTGAAACGAACAATCTACATATGTACGTACGTAATTCTTGTTATCACTTTCAATAAAACTTCAACGCAACACTATATCAAAATAAATAGCACTTCACACAAGAAACTATTCGCGAATTAATAAAAAGAACATGATCTTGCATGTCCAAAGTTGACGGCAGATTTTTTAGAGTCGATTGTGCAGACAGTAATTGGAGTTGTGATTATTTGAGAATAAAAGATTTTGTTTTTATTATTTTTATCAATCAAATTGATGAAGTTTTATTGATTTACTGGGAAAGGTCGATTCGAAAATTGTTTCGAAAGTGCAAAATGTTTTCTGGTTTCGTAAAACTTAGAAGAAATAAAGTTCAGTTCTGGGTCGTACGTACTTGCATCTCAATGATATAAGTTTACAATCTTATAAGCATTGATATTCAAGGCTTGTTCTTCTTACACAAATGAAGTCTAACAGCGTGGATGGCGCGTTATGGATTTTTGATGAAATTATAAAGATAAAATTGAACTAAGGCAATCTGAAAGATTTGATAAATTTTTTTTTTTTTGTAAAAATGCCCTCGAAAAGTGGGCTTGGCCATATGTATGTTTCTGATTTTCAGGTGAATTGTAAAGAACTTCAAGACCAATTAATTTTGTTTAAACAATTTTGTTTGATTTCTATTACAAAGTTTGAAGGACAATGTTTTATTTGAGAAGTTTTTTCATGACAGTTATACACTCGAACGTTCTTCAGACACTCACGTGAGGTGGGGCCGTGAAAGAACTTTTAGGTGTTGTCTGGTGATGGAACTTCGAACTTGGTTTCCGGGACTTATTTTGGTGTTATGCTTCAGGGTCAATTTCACTGTGTCAATTCTTTGTAGATCTAGAAAATCAAGTTCGCAATCAGTCTTTTAGCCATTTATCCAGCCATTCATAATAAAAAAAGATTAAAGCCGCGCGTCTTGATAAAAATTTCGTTGTCACACGAATTGGATTTTGTTCGTTCGAACGAATATTAGGCTGATCACGCTTATTAGTTTAATTTGGTTGTTTCAAACTCAATACAGCTCTAAATAATTTTATATTTTTTATATTATATAGAAAAACATTAAAAAAGGAAAGAGAGCAAAGAAAGTTTTGGGTACATCCATAAAATAGCAAAAGACATTTCGCCGGTGCTTTTCTATTTGAAAGATCCATAATTTCCTTTCAGAAAATTGTTAAATTAGTTAATTACTAACCGAAAAATGTGTAAAACTCAACTTGTCTTTTAAAGACTATGTAAATTTTAAATGCCGCACGACCATTTGGAAGCTAATGTGTTCATGCTGATATACATATGACAGTGCCCTCATGACCTCATGAGAGAAGACGCTGGATAACGCGATGCGACTACATCGGCTCCTTTTAGGTCGCGGGCGCTCGTGTGTACAGTTCTATTGGTCTTCTGTATACGGAAAAAGGAGCTCGTGTGACATTGGCCTAGATCTTCATCGACGTTCAATAAATCTCCTGTAGCAGATGGTCATCACTCAATCTGGGACTAGTTTACGAGGAGATCCTGTATGTCTATAATATAGCATCAGAAGTTATTGTTTTTATGCTGGTATTTTGATTTTATGAGTAGCTAGGGAAATAGACGTTCTGTTGCCGCAGAAGACCCTGCCTACACGATTGACATAATTAATATAGCATCGTTAGGCTTCCAATTTTCCATGTACATATGTAAGTATATATGTATATACATACATGTACTATCTATGTACATAGGTATCCTCTGGGTCTCCAATTAAAAATGAAACCTCAAAGAATCACACATTCTCAGTTTCATCAAAGCAAAGCTTTTCAGAGAAATTTACTGTGGATAACTTTGGTCGTGATCGAACGGTAAAATTAATTAAAGTAATTAAAGTCGAAAAAGGACAGCCCTAATCGAAGTGGATAACGCTTTCCTAGGAGTTCTTCAAGATCTGAAGGACGACGTAGTGAAACCTGAAAATCAAAGCGGGTACAGAATTAAAAAATACCCATTTTCTAAAAAGTCACTATGAAAATGGAATCAGGCAAGGTCAGGTCATAAGGTATTTGTAGAAGGAATAATTTACAGTGAGTGCTACAGAGTATTTCACTTGTTAGATGCAGCACCTCAGTTATTTCAAGTAATTGTGCACTTAAAAAAAGTGACCTCCATCAATTTGTCTTATCGACTTTTCAGAAGGGCACTACGCATCACCAACGATACAACTCTCCTACGCATCGTATCAGCCATTGACCCTTATCTCAAGTTGAAACCCTGACAGTTGCGAGGGTCAGGGTTAATGTGCATACAAGTATAACAAAAGCGAATGCGTGAAGTTTAATTAAATATGTTCGTCATTTGTTTTCCTCCTCCGTCCTTTGTTTGTTTAAGCGATTAAGTCAATAAGTATACCGTGCATTCAACTAAAAATACACACATTGCGGTGTTCTCAGCGATTGGAATATCATCATCACCAGCGACCACACTATCGCACCGCCTCGTCGGTCGTCGCGATGTGTCCGTTTGTTTAGCGACGATCATTGACCCAAATGAATCACAACACAGAATCTTTCTCGAGATCTTTTGTTTCAATCTTTATTTAATAATAAATGAGCAAATCCGCCCGACAATTCGAGCACGTCTCCGTTGAAAGGAAATACCAAATCACGTCTGTCAATCAAATCAAATAACACTACACATTGTTTTTTTGTTTTCAATTGTTTCAATAAATGATTTTCGTTTTATTCTTCTTTTATTGCTCTCTACAATATATACCGCAGTTATTCATATATAACTATATACAAACGTTTCATAGCATTTTTGTTTTGTTTTTCCTACTAAATATCTTTTAAATTATTTGTTTTGCCAAATTGTGTCGTCTTCTTTGAATAACATATCCGTATCGCAAAAAAAAAAAACTTAAATTTTAGAAAAAACAAAAGAGAAGAGAATCATTTTAAAATTAACGAATATAATGACAAAATAAATACACATATATTTAAAGGGTAAACTGAACTTAACATCTAAGTAAAAATAACGTTAAACTATATTACAATTTGTTGTTTTTCTGTTAAACCGTTACAAAACGAAAGTTCAAAATAATTATAACTGCCACTCTTTTTTGGTTTCTTTCTATAATTGTCGTGCCATCTCCGCGCGCCATCTACATATGTACGTGGTCGTCTTCGTTGCGCAAATAGAAATGCTAAATAGAAAAAGATGGAAGGTGCTGCCTACTGCGGGAAAATAATGTATTTCCATGCGAATGAATATCAAATTTTTGGTTAGAAGTGTACACTACTTGTGTGAATATGCTATGTATATGAAAGGGTGCGTGCGCTAGCTTAACCGGTACAAAAATCACGCTATACGCGTGGTGAGTTCTGAGTCTATGATTGCTTGAGTAAATGATTTGTGTTTAGAATACACTTGATTATTCAACTTTGGTCTGTTGCAGGAGAGTTGTAAGATGCTGCTGTGTCTACTGTTGTGATGAGGGTGCATTCTGATGGTGATGATGCTGCTGCTGTTGGGTCTCGTAGCGTTGTCGTAGAGCCGTCAATGCACTGAGTAGACGATTGTTTGCGGCATCTAACGCGGCTATCTGTTGTCCTTGAGCTTCTATAACGCGCTGCTTATGCGAAAGAGCGAGAGACATTTTCATTTGTTCACGACGTAGTTCTTCTTCCATGGTAATCAGTCTGAAAAATAGGGCAGTGGTTATTCATGGGTGGCTTCTTGGAGTGAGAGAATTTTAAAATTTACCTCTCAATGATGCTTCTCATCGTTGAGTCTGATTGTTGCATGGCATTATTGCCACCGTTGTAGCGGTTCAAGGCGAATATCTCATCGCTGGAGTCCCTTAATTCAGCTTCATCGCGGTCCAGTGTGTGACGGAGACTATCTAGAGTTTCCTGCAACAATTGGATTTCACCGTTTTGATCGTAATTGTTGCGTGGCTGGCGACGTCGCTTGCCTTCGATGGGTTGGCATACACCTGGTACGGAAATAGACGAAATTAAGATATTTTCATGGTAAAATTTAAAATTTCAATATAACATAACATTTTACTCATCAATAACGAAGTCTTTACTCACCTTCAGTGTCTGTTGAACTATCCGACAAAGTTCTGGCTGAGTCCAAACTCAATCGTCTTTGGTATCTGTTATTGTTGCCTCCTACAACTGGACCATTTCCGACCAGTTTTCCGTTTAAATGATGATGGTGATGCTGGTTACCACCACCTCCGTTGTAAATTGCCACCGGTCCAGCAGCGGTTGGAAGGGCATCCCGAATGCTCCGGTTCAAATAACTCGTAATCGGTGCGTACGTGTCATTGTGAGGAGCATACTCCTCACGTTTGTACTGGGGATTCGTACGTGGTACACGCCCACCACCGCCACCACTGCTGCTACTTGTTCCACTCAAAGAACGGTGGGTTTCAATGTGACCATTTTCTGGTGCGATCGACTTAAACGAAATCACATGGTAATTATCCGTGCTAAGACGCTCCTCGCTGCTCGATGGAGTCAAAGATGATGAAGCGCCTCCTGTCCTTTCTAAGTGTGTTGCTCGAGCGGTGATCATTCCACCAGCCTTATTGGGGAACACACTTGAAATTGAATAGTTGTTTGGACGATGATGCTGTTGTTGTTGCTGTTGTTGTATTATCTGTGCTTGTTGTGCCTGCTGCAACTGTTGCTGCTGTGGCTGTTGAACATGATGATGATGGTGATGATGATGGTGGTGAGCATTGGAATTTGTGGATGATGCTGTCGAAGAAGCTGACGACTGGAGCTGGTAGATGGGATTTTTAAATGCTAATGGTGGCTGAAGACCATTACCACCACTTCCACCCAGATGCTGCTGCTGTCTGTGCAGAGGATTGTTACTCAACTGCTGTTGTTGTTGTTGAGCATGCTGTTGATCCACCGGACTGGACGATGGAGTGTTTATACTTTGGTATCCCGAACTGCAGTGACTGCCTTTCGATGTGAGTGGTTCTTTGGATTTGTTGGAATCCGCTGCAGCTGCTGCAGCCGCAGCTTGCTCCTCAGCGTATTTGAAGAGGTCATCTAGATCCTCCAGATTCATTGGCATATTGCTATTGGGATTATTGTCGGTGGACAAACCGATTTGTATGGGGGAGCTATTTGCTAAATGATGATGAGCTGGATCTGGTATACCCAAATTCAGTTTGCTTGGTGTCCTCTCACCCAAAAGGCTCAACTGAGAGCCATTCATTCCACTTTTTCCCCGAGATGAAGCCAACTTCAAGTGTGGTGTTGGGCTCTTTCGGACAAATGCACTTGAGGGGTCAAGCAGACCGATTTGAATCAGATTCCCTCCACTAATGGAATTGGGATCGTCGTAATTATTGTTGTTGTTCCTCGGTAGAGTAGTAGCTCTTAAGGAGTTCGGACTTGATGTAGCATTTCCATTTGTGCTGAGCGTGGATAGATTTCCATTGCTGGGGAAATATTGTGCGTTAACTACGCTAAATGCATTACCACCAGAGGCATTGATACCTCCTCCTGCCGAATTTCTTTCGGCAGTGCTTGTGACCGATGATGGGGGTGGTGGGCAGTGTTGCTGAATTGTAGTTGGAATGAGTATACCACCACCATTTTGTGATGAACCGATTGATGATTGCGACTGTGAGTGATGTAGTTGACCATTGTTGTTGTTATGCATACCATTTATGCTTGTTTGACTGTTCGAGTTCCGTTTGTGTTCCTGTAGCAGGGGTGTGACTGTTGGATCATTGTATCGGAAAATGTTCTTTTCCAAAGAGCTTGGCGTAAGAACTCCCCGAATAATCCCACGTTCTGGGGGAATACATTTCTGTGTCTGAGGTTGGGCACCTCCAGAGTATTGGTGTTCATCGGGAATACGATTCTCTTGGTTATCGTGAGAGAAATGATTAGACTCTATAGCCTTAGTAATCTCATCGATAATATGCTGCATGGGATCCAATTCACGTTGACGATTTTCACTTAGTTTTTGTATGCTTTCTGACAGGAGGCTATAAAGGATGGACAGTTGTTTGCCCTGGTCTATGTACCCAGACCAATCGAGAATCGATTCTGGGGCTGTATGTTCCGGGCGGGTTGAAATATTATGAAGGAACTCCTTCATTCGCGGAGCTTCCTGCTCGAGGAAATCATTTAGGAATTCCATAAAATTTTCCTTTCCTTGGAATCGCGTAAAATTCGCCAGAGTTTGAAGAGTCTTTGCGACTAAGGTGAGATTACGAGTGGCCCGGATAGATGGGAGTTCTGAAAAATTGTAAAAGTTTTAGCAAACACGTTGAAACATATAATTGTTCGATATTTACCATTGGTGATGTTAAAGAGACTTGGGGACAATATTGCTGGGCACAGGAATCGCAAGAAGATTGATGCTGAAATCAAATTGTCAGCCATGTCCTCCCGACCAAGGGTCTGTAAACGCTCTCTGAATGTAGCAAAGCATTCCCGAAGCTGTGGTGGAAAATGCTTATGCGATTCATAAATGCTTGACCATGCGCTGCGGACAGCGTTTCGAAGAGATTGCTGTTGTCGTACGAGTGATCCAGTTGCTTTGAGGGGATCCACTTCACAATCGCGATCCGACTGAATGATTTCATTAATCGGTGCCGACAAAGTATCTTGAAGATACTGTTCGCCTGTTAACTTCAAGAATGCCTCCATACTCTTGGTAGCCAATGAATTGCCGCGGAAGGTTAGCCGTTGATCACCAACTCTGAGAAGATCCAAGGCCACCACATCAGTGAGGAAAGCTCCTGCAAGGCCCTGAGCATGCATCAAAAGAACCAGCGCTTGTCCAATATCTTCTTTGGCCTTAACTCCAATCACTGGCTCAAGAGATTCACAAACACGCTTGTAGTTGTCCTTCAAATAGGCCAAAAAGTCTGCATACACATTGATCGGGAGTATATCTGTGCTCTGGAAGCGACATTTTATACGCAATGTTGGTGTTACTTCTTTCGAAGATGCCCTATTGATGCTATTGTCGTTCTTCTCACTCAAAATCTGATACCAATCCTCGGAGAACAGTCGGGACGTGACTTCATGAATGGGAATTTTCACTGAGCCAACAAATTGGTGCTTGTCGCGCTTTTTCTTTTTCTCTACCTCACGAAATACATTCACTGTGATTACATTTATATCCGGTATGTCGGGGAAGTCAAAATATTCGCCCCAGAAGAGCAGATCTGTTTGTAATTTGACGCTGGTGCGTCCGTAAAGCGTTTTATCCAAATGCAACTCACAAAAATATTTCTTTTTTGGTGGAAGGTTCTTGGCTTCGTAGATCCACATTTTTAAAGAGTTATCTATGTGGCGGGTGTGTTCAGAGTTTGGAGCGATTGATTTACGCAGACTGTAGATCCATAGATCTCGTTCTTGACGTGAACCACAGCTGTAGTACCGTTCACCGCGGGGCCCACCACGAACTTGGAAACAGTGACGGCGGCCCAAAACCGATTGGTGGACGGGTGCTACTCCGACAGCTCCGGTACAAGAGAGATCTGTAAAAAAGAAAAAAAAGGAAAGTGATAATAAAAAATGTTAACATCTAATTTGCATCTAAAGCCTCCAAGTATTTAGAATTATTGCAAAACGCCAACAAACCATATGGTATCGTAGTGCATTGTAATCGATAGACACGTAAAGTGGTCAAGTACACAGAATTATGGGGGTCATCATATTTCTTGATATTTTTAAACTAAACATATACCCAGCCGTAAAAATCAAACTACCCGCATTCATCAATATGCAGACAAACAACATTCGCATGCACATGTAAATCATACTGAGTGTGCGAAGACGAAAGCATACATAATGAATGAAATTGATATATTCTCTGGGTCACATGAGCGAAATCTCTACGGAATTTGTGACTGTCCATAAGTATCCGCATCAATTGTTATGGCACACTGACATAAATTGAATAATCCCCAGACGACAATTGCAGCCAGTAGTAGTAGTGAAATAAATACTAAGGCGGATTGCTTATTGTTCTTTTCTGGTTCACTGTGATAGACAGGAGCTCATGGAAACTTTGTGTTTGAAAGATTGATTAGCCATACCGTTGGTGAATATTATTCCATAAAACAAATATGTGTGGAGGGGTTGTCTGGTATAAAAACTGCTTAAACCCATCACACACACACGGAAGTGGCTCCGATCTGCCCGCTCGTTGCATTGGGTATCCTGTGTTGTTCATGCTAACTTTGGTGTGTGAAATGTGGAATTGTTTAACGTCTCCAACGTCGATAGGGATGCCAAGCTGTGACACTGTGTTAATTGATGGTCTTGCTCGATCTCAAAGAAGTTGAGAGTTGGGGTTTTAGTTGTTGAGTCAAAACGTATATCTCGTTGCCACTACATACTAGGGAGACATCAACTCATATATTCAGCCATAGCTTTGTTGCGTTCCATGGTTCATAAGCCCACAAACTTTTTTATGAAATGTCCAAGTTTTTACTTAAAACTACTCTAAAAAGTTGGCAGTACATGATCTTCTTTTCATAGTCAAGATGATCTTCGAAGGCTAGTGAAATTTCTGACTTAGAATCTGATAGCCTCACGTAGGCACTTCAATTAATTACTTACCTATCGTAGACATTACCGCATGACTCGATAGTAAACTCTCATGGGATCGGGATCCACGTAGACCACCCGAGCCTCGTTTGGTTCGTTCTAATTTGGTAACAGATTTTGTACGTTTCAAAGGGTTGGATCTATAAAACAAATTTTTCATTAAATCCCAGCTCATAACTCTCCTATTTTGTGACTACTAACCTTTTAGAAAAGAAATTTGTAAACCTTGATGTGGTATTGTGCTCCTGTTGGTTTTGTTTTTGACCCAGAATCGGTGTTGCTGGTGCTGAGCCACGTCTACATGCTTTTTCGTATGATGTATCTGCAAAGAAAAGAAAGAAAAACAAAACAAAATCAGAAGATGCAAACGTTAATGTAAATTAGATACATTGCTTCCACATTCAATTGTTATTCAACGTCTACTCCGTTTACTGTGTGAGAATATCAAGCAGTAAATTTCATTATCACGACATGATAATCGTAAATATTTTTTTGTACGCGTGGTAGAGGTAGAGGAAGTACATATATTCGTGATAAGTCAATTTGTCGGTTTGTTTGCGCGTCGCTTCTTGTTATGTAAATTAAATACGCTTTCGATAAAGTTTGACTTTTAAATATATGTTTCGTTAAAGACAATCAAATAAAAGTTGAAATTGAATGAAAAAGAAGACGCGGGTTCTAGATTTAATGCAATTTCAAGGATTTTATAAGATAAACACGTTCGGTGGTGAGTAAGCAGATTTACGAATCATAGTCCGCAGCGATATGGTCTTTCTACTTATTTGAAATAAAGAATTGAGTTGTGTTCATTGAGAGAATATGTCGCAAACACCTGGTGGTAATGGAGAGACACTCCTTGTGTTTAATATCATAGCGAGGAATTATGAGTTTAAACTCGGGTATGACAAGTCATTTTGCTAAGATAATTTGGTGAATTTGAGGGGTTGCTAAGTAGGAGTACTTTATTTTTGAAGAACGATAAGAGCTCTTTACAAAAAACGTATTCCAACATATACATAAATGGATAAGGCTAATTAGGTTATTTTATATAGCAGAAGATATGTTCCTATTCCATTGAAGGTTGGCATTAGTAGCTGATGTATGTATGTACATACATATGAACATAATCCCTTATCTGATAACCTCCTTAAAGCTTGAGTTTTCATTTTATTTGATAAGGGCACTCATGTGGCTATCAATAAAGGACAACAAGTTAAATCTCATAAAATTCCTGCTGTTTCAGTAGTGTTTTTCATACTGCGGAGTATTGATGTAGATTTTTTTATAATACAGTAGCGATGACACCGAGTTGAATATTAATTGGGGCTGTCGAGGGTAATGACTAAGATTGTTACTCTGAGCTTAGTAAATAACCCGTTTTCCAAGTAAACAAATGAATAGTTTCCTGTACTAAATGTTATAATAGACTTTGACCAACTTATGTAACAACTAATCTTTCAAATGTTGGATATACATAACTATAAGTTATAATCCGTTGCCATAAAACCATTATCTACACTTAAGCTTTGGAAACTCTATGTCTCTAAGGAAAACCAACAAACCCCATTATTAGAATTCCTAAATTTCCCACTTGGAGCCTCGTCAGCAATTACCATTCGACAGTGAATTGCTTTAATTTACAAATTGTGAGAATGAAAATCTAGCAACAGCAAAGCTAGTCAAATGCATACAGTCACGAAATGTTACATCTGACTTACTATACCGACGAGTACCGCCATAAATGTGACTAAGTTACATTTCAATAGACAATTGTAAGTTTAAGCTCACTTGACGACTCAATGCGCCGCCGACGTTGTTATGTACATACATACATATGTGTGTACATACATATATGTACACATTTGCGAGTTAATAAATATTTACACGATTGCTGGGGACCATCAGTAAGACATTTGTTGTTGTTTAACCTCCCCGGATAAGCTTGTAGGTAAATTATTGTACATGCCATGCGTTATGCAGTTGCATTGCACATTGAGAAGTTGAATGTGACTTCGATGTCTGGATTGTGATAGCAAACAATTATAATTTGTTGTTCATATTGTGGGCAATTAATCTTTGTTTTTTTTTTTCTTGTTTTCTCGCTAAAATCGTTTTGTTATAAGAGACTGCCATGGGAATGGACTTGGTTTCGAAACTTTGTTGACAAAGTGAAATTAAATTTTGCGAAGTTTTCAATTTTAAGAAATGGTATGTTTATTTAGATAAACAATGTCGTTCGGAAAATGTTTATTTCGAAATTCAACACTTAAATGGTGTAAACAAAAATTTCTTATGAAATGCATGTATAATTTGCCTAGTTTCAAATGGACGACTGTCAACTACTATCTATTAATCACGCATTTAAATGCAACAAATACGGCCTTGATGACAATGTTCATTTGCCTATTGGTTCTTTTGAATATATTTGATATGAGACACGTTTTAAATCCTTCATATCCAAGTATGCATAAATGTTTATGTAGGACAACCACGAAAGGAAAGATGTGAAAAACTGCTCATAATAAATAACTCTTCAATAATAAGGAAGAACAAATTAAGATTATAGAAAGATGTAAGTGGTAAATTACCGATAAAATTCTCTATAGACACAAAATGTATTAAACTGTCCTAGTAGCAGAGATTGCATGCGTACAAAGGAAAACCGCAGGCTAAGTGTATTAAAAAAAAAGAAACAAGCATGCGCCGCCACATACATCCTATAAGTTATAGATTACGTACACGTCGGTTAAAGTGTGGCAGTTTTGCGGTACTGTATAACGTTGCTTAGTCTAGGATAGATGTCTGTGATACATGCGTTAACGGAAATTAATCACTTCGTGATTTGAATCAGTTTTTTCTTCCTTATTTACTGGTGAATGCTCTGTAATAATACTGCAAGTACCTGTATTGTTGAACGGCAATGTTGATTTCAGAGATTACATGCATTTGATCACATCATTTAAGCCCTTTGGCGTAATGCAATACAAAGTTGGATAGTTAGGATGCAACTTATTTTCCCAGAAAAAGTATAATAACGTGACTTAAACTGCTTGTTAACATTTACATATATTCCAAAGAATTCCAACTGCACTAGGAACAAAATTAAATAGAATAGGTCTGGTAGTTTGCAGATATTTGGTTGTTCTCGATGGCTCAGTACAAGTGTGTGGGGGCTGAGATTGAGTTGGAGGATGATAATCAGGTGCAGCCCAGTCAAATACAAAGTAAAAGTCAATTAACACAAAAGATTCTCGAAAAATTGTTTGAGCTCTTGGATTTATTTCATAATCAGTAACATTCGTATGCTTTTATTTTTCTAACTCTGCAGAGTCTTACAAGAATTTGCAACACAACCAAAAACGTAATTCTTGTAAACTGGGGTAGGAGTGTAGTAGATGTTAAATCCTACATATTAGCGGATTTAAGAAGCATGGCTTGAATGCCACAGTGCCCGGTGTATACTTTGATTAGTATGTGGATGGAGAATCTGACTCGGAAACAGCAAGACTCTGTGGGTATCCAAAATTTCGGCTATAGTGTACAAGACGTGATGCTGTCGCTCTTGAAAAAGTATCAAGCTTAGATCTTATCCAACCCAAGAAGACGTTGCGCTACAGAGAATGACAGTTTGGTGCGGATTGTGGAATGGTGGCATCATTGGATCATTTTTCTTCGAAAATGAGGCTGGGAACTACGTTTCGGTCAACGGTGGGCGTTACAAAGTTAACCGACTTTTTTTTACTGCAATTGAAGACATGAATTTAGACAACCTCTGGTTCATGCAGGATGGCGCGCCATGCCACAATCGATCTTATGCGCACCAAATTCCCAAATCGTGTTATCAGCCGTCTTGGCGATGTCAATTGGACGCCTCGGAGCTGCGATTTGACCCCTTTTGACTTTTTTTTGTGAGGACCCATGAAGGACCGATTTTATGCCAACAATCCGGAAACGATTCAAGCACTTAAGGCCAATATCATCCAAGCAATCCGTGAGCTACAGCCCGAAACTATCAACAAGGTCTTGAAAATTGGAGTGACAGAATGCGCTACTGCGAAGCCAGCCGAGGCAGCCACTTGAACGACGTTGTGTTCCATAATTAATGGGAATGTTTGCTCTTACTAATAAAGCCATAATACATGGAAAAAATTTAATTTTGTTCATTTTATAGCATTTTTAAAAAGAAACTTGTATTTGGCCCACCCTGCACATACATACATATATGAATCAAATAGATTCTAATGAGATATTCAACACTCATATGTACATACAAATTACATGCTTCAAGAAGTTGTGTTATAAAAATATTTGCCTTTGGTTATTGTTTTATTTTAAAGCAATTAACCCCATATAAACAATTCTCCCCAAATTCCACTAATTTTTTTTGTTTTATTCAACAAATAACAAATTCCATATACGAATTCCAGTGGCACGCACATACCCCTCATTCCGAAACTATTTGCCCTCTCACGATAGTACTCTTGGCAAACATACTCGTACTCCTCGTAGTCCGGACGTAATGACCATTCTGTATACATGATTGTTGTATTATAGCCCCGCCATAGGCGACGGTGTGTGGTAGGAGTTGTTGGCGCCACAGTTTGCATCTTGTAAACACAATTAGTTGAAGTTTCATTGGCAAACAATTTTTGTTTAATTTGATTTTGCACTTGGAATTGTAGGTGTGTATATATGTGTGTATATATTTTTCGCACTCGAATAAATTAATTTTCAGGTTTTAATTTTAATTTTAACAACACAAAAGGATATCCGAACTCAACATACTCGTAAAGAAAACCAACACTGACTGAGTTTGGTTTTAGGTATAGTTTTTGATGTTTTCTCAATTTTTTTTTTTCATTTTTACACTTGTGTGCGGGTCTCACAGTATAGGCAATTGTATAGGCAGATGGTATTTCCTTTCGAAACAGCAACTGCAAAAAGGATATTCCAATAAACAGGTTTTTTGTACCTGCTTTTACTGAGAAGTGATGCCAGGCTATCGAAGTTAAACGCAGAGCCAGGAAAATAATTGTTGTAGGTATAAGGAAATCAAAAGGAATTAAGAGGATAAGGGAAATGAAAATGAAGCCGATGGAACTTTTTTCCAATTTGTCTTGTCCAAAATGGCTCACCTTCGGACCGGATGCACATGGATTATTGTACTGAGTACTCTCGATACTACCAGCATAAGGAACAGTATAAATGCAATTGAAAAATAGACCGTTAGTGCGATGGGAAGAAAACGCAATCCACCGTACAATAATTGAATCCAAGGAGATTTATGAGAATAAATATCGATGTAATCTGCGCAATCAAAGGGTTGTAACACTTGCTTTGAGCACTCTCTCCTCCAGTACGAGGTCGACGAAATACCACATGAGCTTGGTCAGACAGTCCTTTCATTGCAGAGTACACTTTGCAATTTCCAACTTTTCCACAGTATAACTGGCAATGTTTTTCGGAAATTCGATATCAGTCAGAAGTCTCTTAGAGCAACAGGTCCTGTCCTAAGATCGGATTTTATTGGTTCTATTATCGATAAGCTGAGGTGAATATTACACTGGTAAGAGCAAAATACTATTTTGCGTAAGGGCTTCAAAATATGGACATTAAAGTCCAAGGTGGGGTTCTACAAGGCGGCGTACTTTCACCACTTCTCTTTTTTGGTATTCATTAAAAAGGTCAGTTCAGTCCAACATTGTTGGAGGAATGTCTGGGAATTCAATGGATAATGACATATTATCTAACACATTTTAGATTAAGTTAATGGTTTGTATTTGTTTACTCTCAAACAGGATTTTGAACATATACCATAATCTCGAAAGCGAATCTGAACATACATACATATGTATGTAAAAAGGTCTAAAACAAAAATTTAGAACATTTTGATTTGAGAGTTAGTTTAAGCGGGTTTGTCGACATACATAGTTTACGATTCATTGTTTGCTTTACGTTCCTATGTCCAATCTCTTACTCCTTTCCGTACACCTTTCATCCTACCGTCCCTTTCAATTGTCGCTTGCAGCTACTTCTTCAATGATATTTGATACAATTCACTTTTGTCATGGTAAGGTGGTCATAATTATACGTATCTTCTTCGGGAAAGCTTTGTGGTCATATCTTCAAACAAAAATGTTATTGCTTCCAAAAAGAACCAATAGGATAAAAATCGTAAATCGTAAATCGAATCTTACATCTCTAGATTCACTTCCATAACAATTATTATTTCTTTCGCTCAACATAAGTCAGGAAATACTTTCTAAAATTTCTCCTGAAAGGCCATCTCTTGAAGACATCAAACTGATGTCTTTATTTCGTTTCACCACACCTCCTTTGCCAGACTTCAAATTTAAATTCCAATCGCATTTGATATTTTTTTTTTTCTTCGGTAAATCTATTTTTGGGTGCAATCTACTTTCTGCTCTCCCTTTCTCCTATAATTTTACATTGCGCATATGGATGTACATGTGTTTGTTTTAAGCGGGCATTCAAATTTTGTATTACTCTTGTGTATGTTGAAATAACAAAAACTGATCTATCTCCGGCCGACAGGTAGATGAAAAGAAACTTTGTAGAATGCCAAAAGAATGCACAAAACAAGTGGAAAGAAGAGTAGATACAGTACACAAATACTCTTTGAATAATAAAAACAATGTATCTTCTTCAATGGTATTGAAAGATTTTCTCTTTAGAAATATGTAATAACAAAACAATTGTAGTAATAAAAAAAAAATTGAAGATCGGAAAAGGAAGATAAAAAAGGTGCGAGATTCTTCGCCATGTACTGAATTTATATTGTTCTCCGCTTTGTTAATGGATTTATGTTTTCCTAGCATAGTCTTGCTTTAACAATTCCTGGAGGAATTTACGTCCTTTTAAAGAATCCGTCTAGATATATATTTTCTGTTTAGAGTTACCACTTTAATAAAGTTACGTAACGTAATACAATTGAAGGGAAGTGTTTGGATACATATGTAGTACCAGTTTTTCTGATTGTCACAAGTTTTTGAGAGACAAGATCTGTATAAGAGATATGTACACCAAGCAAGAGTACTTTCGTAGCATTAGACATATCATTTCATCTGATGGCCTTAGCAAAGTTTGGTAACTGGTCATTCGTGTGACACTCCCGACTTCGTTCGTGTGTTTTGAAAATATTTAGTATACGTAGCGAAAACTCAAATCGTTTTAAGAAAATCGAAACATTTTTAAAGAAAAATGTCCCCAAAAACTGTTTGTGGCCATGTATTATATTGAATGACGATTTGTAGAGTAGATGAATGTCTACATATTTGCTGAAGTAGGTTTTTTTCTTTTCGAGTTTCTCTGAAAATTACTTAAAAAGTGTCAAAAAACATACAGCAAAGCTACAATCCGTCTGGAACGGATCGTATGATACCCTATCCTCTTTTCTATGAAGCCCCTATAAAGTCGGTGCGGCCATATTGCATTATGTATTGAAATATGACGATAATGTCGAATGTTTGAGGATGTTACATGTAAAATTTCATCAAATCGGTTTTTTATGAGCACGCCCCCAAAAAGTGGGCGTGGTCAAAACTGTTGCATGGTTGAATTGTAGGGAATCTAAATGCCTAAATATTTGGGAAAGATGAAATGTGTTGGGAATAACGAAATGTGAGCCTACAGTTGAGTATTTTTCGACTTTTCTTTTTTCCTAAACCTTCGCATAGCAATTATGAACAAACCCGCAGAAGGAAGTATCCAATTTGGTCCAGTCGTTTTCAAGTTTTAAGCATCCGAACAAACCACGATCCATTTTTATATATATAGAGAAGAGATAGAGATGTATACATATCTTAATTTTACTCAGGCAAACACCGACTACAGACTTCATCTAAACTTGTAGGTAACTATTACTGCTCGTGAATAGTGGGAATATGTAGCTGCGCTGGATAGAGGTTTAGTGCACTTCTACAAAATCGGATCTGAAACCGCAAGTGTAGTTGAAGGCAGTGTCTTCTCCGGACAGGATCTCCTTTCGCCGTTTAAATGACTATAGCTTGGCTTAAGTGAAATGTAATATCGATCAGGATTATTAGCAAATTCACGTCCCTGGGATATTTAGATTAACGCCTGTATCTCATGTAGAAAACTGAGCTGTTCTACATTAACATTTGTTGTATGCTAGGCAAAGGTATTTTCCGACAAATTTCTTGGTTGACCAACTTGCTTTATAAGCTAGTACACAGACAGGGAATTATTCTGAAATGATGAGACGCCCTTCGTCACGTTTAAAGATTTGGTAAACCTATAGGCCATCGATAAAGTCAAAAGCGGATGAATGAGTGACGCAATGTGGCATGTTTTCGGACACTTCTTACTAGGTAATGGGTTTATTTTGCTAAAGCGATCGCAAATAAGCGCCGGTTCCATTTAAGGATTTTTCTTTCGATGATCACATTCGACGCTAGATCGATCATCTTTTTATTGGTTCATGTCCATGGGTAGTTTGTGGTTAATAAATGGTATTACAACAGTCCTCATTTGTTCTGGGTGTAAGTATGTATGTATATTCTTAGACAGCTAACCTAACTTAAGTTTCAAAATAATTTTAAAATTCGGAAATATATGTTTGCCTTTTCGCAATGCAATGACATATCATGTACATTTCTCTTTCGCTCTTAAATAGGGGGAATTCCCGAAGTAATGCAAATTGAGTTACTTAAGAATGCATTTGTGATGTACTTATTTATCAACATTTTCAATATTCATTAATTCCCTTTTGTTTGCTATATGTACATATGTATGTTTCGTCATACATACATACAAAGCTGAGCTCAGTCGTAAAGTTTCAAAAATTTGCAACTGCCCAAAGTGACTTTTAACTTAAAGCATTGATTAATTTTCAAAATACATAATGCCATCCTATTGCATATTTTTATATTTGTTATACTTGACTAAGGAGAAGCTAGGTCTTGAGAATCTACAAAGGTTAGATGATTAAACTGTTTGTTTTTATCCATTTTGCTCTTCCCTGTTTACCTCAAATCGTTTGACGTCTTCACTTTGTTCAACCAGACTTCAACTAATTTATTAAAACACACCTACAAGTACTAACAAAAGTCTAGCCAAAACTACTTAATCTTTCTCAATTCCTCGTTTCTCGATTTAAATACACAAAAAATCAACGAACAATCCCAATTAGTTTCCCAGCCTGTAAGACATTTAAAACCCCTAAACCAAGCTTACATCTTTTGTTCGCCGTAAATGTCAAGTGGTAGGTACTACACCCAATCGAGTCAACCCACGCCAAATAACATTCTCATAGCATTTCGAATGTGTTTTGAATTTATCGCTCATTTGAACCTCGATTTGGTATTTCAACGACAACCCAACTAATGAAACAATGAACCTTCATCACAACGACGACATCATCAACGTGCTGCCGCACGCCGCCGCCACTGCCGTGTGCCATCGAATATACACAAACTTTAAGATACATATTTTATTTCTTCTTTTTGAGAAAATTTTATGTAAAAGTTTACTGACCCTGTGGAATTATTTCGGTTCGTTCGTTCGTTTTCCTGGCTTGTTTGTTGCGCTCCCAAAAAGGTCGTTTCGATCGATAAACCCTTTTCTTGTCTACACTGATCTTTGATTGATTGATTTTCATTTGTTTGTGGCTCTTTGGTAGAGGCCACAATTCGATTGGAATGAAGGCCTACCACTTCCACTTTAGATACTTTTTTAATGATGCACATAATTTCTCCATTAAAACGAAATGGAATAAAATGCCAACAAATTTCATTTCGCTATTAATCATTTTGTGGGTAAAAATGTGTGTCAAGCCTTACATCGGACGGTTTAGAGTGAATGCACAGAGTCATGAATGATAAACCAACTAAGTAGCATGCACGCATAATTTATAATGCAAATTTTTTTTCTTCAAACATTAATTGCTAACGATGGTGGCACTGAAGATGGAACTAGTTTCTGATAAGCATGTTCAAGTTAAACATGTTTAATCTAGGAAGTCCTTCGATTAGCGGTGCGAGGGTATATGATGATCAAAATATGCACAAAATATACGCTTAACTGGGTAACGAAAGTCAAAAGTTTAAAGAAATTAATTTAACATTTCCTGGAAGTGTCCAATTTCATTAAAAAAAAAAAAACAAAGATCATCAACTTGACGGAATGTTGTGGTTTTATTCTCATGATTAAGTGCCCTCATAATATTTTTTTTGATGATGATTGTTGTTAACGCATCAAGTGTTGGCACGATTGTTACTCTTGCCCTTTGGGTATGTACAACGGAAGTTTTTTTTTTGTCATTTAACAGTGACCGTCAGTAGAGTAAATGTTTACTTAATTTTTATTTTTTATTTTTAAATTAGATTTAAGAATTTAAAGTTGTTAATTGAGTTGGCTTTCCCTAGGGAAGAGTACAATCTGAGGAGATGGGTAGCCCGTTAGATTACAATTCTTACAACCTATGAGCTGTGTTGGGTGTAGAATCGGGTTTGATTTGATTACCCCGACATAGGCTCAGCGACTCTATAGTTTGGCCAGCTTGATACGGTCAAATAGTATCACGATTACTTGTAATACAGATTTACCAGGTCTATTTAAACAAGAGTGGCTTAGCCGTGACGTTGCACTTCTGAGTGATAAGAATTCTTTCACGGGGTCACCTCTCGCGAGCGTCTGACAAATATCAGTGAGTATAACTATAAAGGGAGCACTTCTCAAATAAAAATTGCCTTTCGAACACGGTATTAAACAGCATTGCGATATCGACCAGAACAGCTAAAAGAAGACAACCGAAGCTAGACTTAAAGGCTGCAAAGCTAGAAACTTATCTTTATGAATAGAACAGAAAGCGAAATCTTGGATTGACCAATTCACATAAGGACTGAACTTATACAGATTGGAACAATATTGTTCGGTCGGAGGAGAATATTTCTTCACAGATTTTTGGAACTTCTAAAGAAGTCTTCATTTATGGGAAGGAAAAAGAAGAATATCATCCAAATTGGTGGTTTTAACAGGACTGTGTGGTGGTAGATAGGAGATGGGGATAATTTGGTTAGACGAATGAAATTTGAAACACTTTTTATGGATCTAAGAAATCTTTCATGTGAGGAAATGAGATTGCGCTGTGTCTACATATGTACATATGTATGTACATATGTTGGTGGCACCTGGGGATAGAAAAGGTTTTCGTAAGTGAGGCAAGGACGTAAATGGAAGATTAGTCACACCTTTAAAGACAGCCTATTGACAAGCGTTTGGTAACAAGTCGTAGATCCCAGAAAAAGATTGACTGGTCTCCTAAGCAAACATTTCAATTCTTGGACCTTCGTAAGACTAAAGTATAAATACTTATACTTATCTTACTTGGAGTTTACTCGTCTCACGGCACTTCGATTAGTCAAACATATGTATGCACATACATATATAGTTTGTTCGGTCAGTCAAAACTGGAATCGTATAAATGGTTTTTAATCTTTAAAGGGCATCGTAAACCATTGTATAATCGGATAATAATGGGAACTGTTTAGAGAATATGCCTCGTGGCGAAAATCTGATTCACTTATAGAAAATACCTTTACTGCCTAAATCCAAACTGAAAAAAATAATAATTACCCCAACGCGCATTAAAAGTAAATTGAAAAAGGAACTATGTATATATAAAGATTATTGTGTGTTCCAAAAGTATTTTCTTTGCTTCAGCCATTCAGACGCCCATAACCAAATAGGGAACACACACGACTATCTCGTACAAGCTAGCATTATTACCTGCTTCACGCAATTCCACCTCGCATTAAGATATCAAAATCTAGCGCGCAATGCAATCACTTGAATGTCTTAGATACTGCCCGAGTGCCAACACCATAAATAGGCACGGAAGTTGCTAACTCATGCCATGCACTCGGGCAGGCAACATAGATACCCCACTACAGTGGTCAATTGAAAGAAAAACTGTGTGTGTGAACACAACGAGATAAATTAATGCTTTTCCATTTGGATTTTTCACGGTGAAAGCTAATTTAGTTTTTGGTTTTCTTTCAAATTTTCGAAACTGTCGTCAAATCTCTTCCATTGCAGTGGGAAAAGAATAATCAATTGGTCACATGAATGGATGTGGGTCAAGCACGATAAAGCCTCTGAAGCCGACACATTCCCTTTTTGATTCGATAAGGGCCAGCCGCACCATGGATATCAACAGCTTTACGTAATAGATGCCATAAGCGGGGAGTGAGTGTTATTGTTGGCAGTACTGCGGTTCATTAACTTGATTTCGCAATATGCGACTACAATCACAGCTGTGCCCGATCGTCGTAGGGTGTAAAGTGCTGGTTATCTTCTACACAGTAGGAGGTTAGACATCACTTTTATTACTTTCTACCCGCTGTCCGCATTTCATAGTTCCAGGAATATAAACCAGGATCCAGAATGAATGAATGTGTTACTGCAATTCATGTAAACACACACAATCTCTCTATACGTAGACTGAGCTTCAGTGAATGAGAGAAGTGAACGGCGACACCCTAAAATCGAAGCCAAAGGCCAATGAGGCAGACAAATAAATAACATGATCGTCGTCGTAAATGGATCGTTTTTAACCAGAAAAATCGATAAAATTTTTCTTTAGAGAAACAGCTGCATGCTGTGCACGTCGGTTGTTCATGTAGTGTTTACATCCATTCACCAAACAGAACATTGCACATATACACTGAGCGACAGGAAAAAACGCCTTGAATTGTTATTTTAAAATTTAACAAAAAGATCAATGGGCGTATGATTTTATTGGAACTCATCTTGTGGTTTGAGGGTTGGAACCACCTTTCGAGTATCTGGCAAGCATCTGCGAGTATAATTGCCACAAGAAGGTGTCTGAATATTGTCATGCCGACCCGCCATATCTGAATGAACGTGTCATGATGAATTTCAAGTGGGGTTCCACAGGGATGCATACTTTCATCACTGGTATTTTAGTGGACATTTGCTATGGACACAGCGAACTGTAAAATCGATTGTGTTAAAGAAGTAATAAAAGTAAAACTTAGAACTTATGAAGGTGAGTATGTCCTTAGGGCGAGTAAAAGAACACGACTAGCTTATATATTTTTGTGGCGTCGAGAATTCACACTAAATATGGTTGCAGGTGTTTCCACCTCTTCCAGACAGAAAAGCAACTCTGTCCCTGATGTCTCAATGTTTAGGTTAAAGAATGTGTTGTAATAAGACTGAATTAATAATTTGGATTGGTTCCCCTGAACGTTCAGAATTTGTAGCTCTGCTAGACTGTTTGGATATATTCCAGCGCCACTCGTGTTCTATCTGCAATTTAATAGCACACCTAAGTTAGTAGCTGTCTGACCTTTGAAAATTCCAATAACTGGTTCTAATGTTAATGCATAGCGTCTGTGGTACCAATACAGGCAATTCACTGTAGCTGCTGAAACCTCATTATTGTAGCCCGCTCCAGTTGTTTTTTCTATTTATCATAATGAACAACCAGTTTATATCAGTAGTGACTGGCTTATACGACTCTTGTGGCACAACCTCGAGATCTTCGAGTCCTTCTTTGTTTCACTATTCTAAAAATTGTTGTAGTAGAATGTGTAGCTAACACACTGGTAACCTATTCTATAAAGACTAACACCGACACTTCTCTGGAAGAAGAAACCCTAATCGCTGTTACTAATTGTCCTTGCAATCAAATCGTAGCCGGTATAATGCTGCTTTGATGTATAGAAAAGCGCAGAGAATTTTTCAGCAAAAAATGTTTGGGACGTAACACCATACCATGTTGGAAGAGTTCTTTATTATCTCATTCGACAGTAGCTCCAAAATCGATGTTTCTCCCCACATCAATCAGTAAAACTGGACTAAGTTTTTTTATAAACAACTTTAAGGTTTCTAATCGACGACAGTGTCGTGGAAATTCTTCTATTTCTAGAGTTGGTATCACTTCAATGGACAACATTTCTTTTCAAAGTGAGATATAATTGAAGTGTTTAATACCTACATATGTATGTATCCAAATCACCACTTTGTAGTACCTGACTACGTTTCGCCGACCTCCACTGTATCTCATGCTGGCAGTTTTTAAAAATTTCGAAATTGAAAACTACACAGATACCTCCTGCGGATCAAATACCATAATGCCAGTCATTAAAAGAGAACTAACTTGAGTGTGCCTTCATGCCTATGAATCAATTTAGTTACACTCAACTGCATAAATGCTGCATCCGTTGGATAGATTTTTGGTTCTGCAAAGAAAAGGAGTATTCTGAGTGGAATTCAGAAATTTTTTCGTCTTCTTTTTTCATTGTCATTGGATTTTTTTTTTCTCAATTCACCACGCATGCTTGAGATAAAGGAAACGAAGAAAAGTCATCTCTAAAGTGTATACGTAGTAGCATCAGAAAATCACCATATCAAAATTGGAATCAATAGAAAATGAATAATTGATTATTTTCTTCATTCTTTTGTTGTATGCTTCGGATGAAACGTGATAATCTTGAATGATTGCCAGGAAGTGATAGTAAAGGAATTCCAGTTAGTAGCATACGGATGGAAGAGAGACTGACTCAAGAACACTTCACAATGGCGCCGACAATGAATAAAATTCTTTAACAACAAACACTTTAGAAGCGGTTCTTTAGTAAATTTTTGTTCTGCGAAAATTATAAATACAACTTATATGTGCGGGTCTAGAAAGAACAGGGGTGTATGCTTATGATTGTAAAATTGTATGAGAAATGCAGAACATGGCGGCGAATGCAGGTTTTCAAACAAATCGGTATCTGGGATCCAGTACCAGGACTTCAACTCAGCGATCATGCATTTTGAAATTACAGCGGTGCCCTAGATCCCTTGTAGGAACTAAGTTTAGCATTAAAATACTGAGTTTAGTCTATGAAAAGGACGATCGTCAGGTGCATGCAATAGCAGCTGTCTCTTGGTTATAAATATGTATGTATATAGTGGAATTATTTTTAAATATTCAGTGAAACCTAAAGGTCTTAGTTTCAACCCTTTTGAATTCGTTAATCTATAAGGGGTAAAAAGCAACATCATACATAATCATAAACCTTGTACCAGGTGGAATAAGCGACATATACATATAAGAAGATATAAGCGACATACACGATCATAGAAATGTTGAGACATTAAAATGTAAATATAGGACATTCATATTTAATTTGAACGCCAGTTGCCATTCATAACATGCACCACTGGTTCTCTTTTGTGCGATGAAAGTCGTACATAATTGAAACACAAATATTCGTATCAACTGATACCTAAAGTGCCAAACACAGAAATGTATCGGTGTCTGATAATTTCTTTGCCGAAAGTGGCATACGACAAGGTTGCATATATGTACCTCTATTATTATTTTTGATAGTAAATAATAATGGTAGCGCATCATCATTTGGAGAATGAGAAAAGCAAAGTAACGATATAAATAAACGTACCAAAAATAGTTCACCACTGATGAGAAACAGATGGAGGATAGCATCAACTTAAACTACTTAAGGTTCATTGTTGCTTGCGAGACATTGTTCTGTTCGTCACTTGGAAAATTTAAGTTAGTCAATCAACGAGTTATATTCGGAATACGTATCAAGTTCCTAGACACAGTGACTTTTTAATGCATTTTACATATAAAACGGAAGCAGATTCTTCCAGAGTATGAGGGATAATATCGGTTTTCTTACAAAACGTCTCAAGGAAGGAGTTGATATGGCTTTTCTGATTGTTTTTTTCCACTTACATATGTATGTATGTTTTTGATCTAGGATAACTTCAAAATTTGACCTATTTGAAGAAAAGAAGTTGAACTACATGCGTGGAGAATAGTTAGTCAGAATCTCACCAATTGACTGATGATTATCTCTGATAGACTCTGATAAGAGCAGATTATATTAAGTCTGTAAAAATTACTTATTGATTACCTTGAGTGACTAGAATTGGGTCATCTTCGTAGCCTTGGGCAGTTAAGCCGGTATTTGTATTTGGAAGATAACAAAGGAGTGCAAGAAAGGAGACAAATTTGTTTCCAAAACTGTTGTTTATAAAGAAGAAATGAAACACATAGGTCGGGGCGGTTTTTTTTCTGTTAGAGACCGATTGCCAGTTTTTCGGATACGTTTACTATTCGTAATTCTAAGGCAATCTAACTTTATTTTGAGGATTTGAAGAGGGCTACGGAGGAGTGGAAGTTAAACTAGAGAACATGTTTAAGAGCAGTGTAGTTTATGCATTCTTCAGAAGCAATTCTGCCAAGAGATGGTGGTCCGCTTTGGAGGAATTTAAATCTAAAACTACTGGAAAAAATAAACTCAACGAGTCGCATGTTTCCTAAAGCAAAACTCCAAAACATGCTGTGACTTCTACCTTCTGACATCGTCAGCAAACAAATGACTAGGGACTGAGCAATAAAACCCAAGGTATCCAAGTAATAGATAGAATAACATATGTACTTGTCGGTCCAGAATCCTACGAGTACTTAACTCGGACTATATGTAGACTCTTGTCACGAAGTTTTTTTTTATAATAAAGCGATGTAACATTTGTGGGGGCCATGGTTCAGTGATTAGCGTGTGGAACGACTGAGCGGGAAGTTCAAAGTTAAATTCCCAAACAACACCAACTATTTTTTCAAGGCTTTAGGAAGATTGTACAATGAGAATATGTACTTCTTCAACGATGTGAGCGATCTCAGCAAGAGCTAAAAGGTTCAGGAAGCAAATGGTTCCAAGAGAAGGGGATGTGGTCCACTCACATGTATTTGTAAAATGGAGCTCTTTCTGATCTAAGTGCACCTTCATCAAATGCCACTCCAAACCAACCAACTAGAATAGAAAAAAATTAATTGATTCAAGCATCAAACCTTCTGCATGTGAACACATTCGGAGGTACAAACGCCAACTTGGACAACAGACCTCGATTGTCCAACGAGAAGAAGCGTTAAGAAACAGCATCTGAGTCAAAACGCTCTGAAGTACAGACACCGATCACCATATGTACATATATAGTACTGTCGAGAGATATGAAATCACTGACTGTATTCTATGAGCTACAAATAACCACCGAGAACGTATAACAATATCGCATAGAACGAAAATAGGTGACAAAAGGTGCAATAGGTTATGGGCTCATGGCTACCATTACCTTTTCCATGGGTACACTTTATGCACGAGTAGGTGCAAGTGCATGGAACCGTCCTGTGCTTGATTCTCCTTTACTTTTCAGAAACAAAAACTCTAAAATACGGCGTGTAAAGGAGGGCACCTGTCAGAAAAAAAGAGTTCATACGAAACCAAGCTCAACAGCTGCCATGTATCTAGATGAATACATGGATATATGTAGGTACATACATATTTCTCTACATACGTACAACACCAAGCAATTCATTTACATTAATGACACATTTACCTTTTTTTCCCTCTGTAAGTAAATAAAAGATGTCATCAGTATGGACAATACGGGGCATTTCTTGTGCAGCATTGCACACCTTTTACTTTTTTTTCTCCTGGCTGAACTAAGGTACGAGTACCATGAAGAAGCATGCAACAAATAACAGTCCCACTTTTTATGTGTGCACAAGCATTGCACTTAAAGCAGTTTTATGCTTCATTATTTGTTTGTGTTAGGGTATATCATGAAATGAAAAATGTGAACAAGAAATACCTCAAACTAAAACACACATGCATAGAGCTACAAGTACACTGGTGCAGCAAATGATATGCAACTGAAGTGCAGGAGAGTACATTCTTTGGATTTGAATTGTAAATGGTGCAGCATTAGTGGGCATATTATTGGGTTATAGTATCTCTATATCTACTACCTAGGCGTGTGCGCATCCATACGAGTATAGGTATGTGCATACTTAATGGAGTAACACAGTGGAGAGATCTGAAGATTTGAAGATGTATGCGCGCCCCTTTAACTTTGTTTTTTTTTTCTAGGTAGGGCACTTCATGGGACAATGAACATTTACAATACAGCAATTTTAATTTGAAGTGTTGTTGAAGGACTGTTAAATAATTGCCCTAGACATAACTGACAGAAATTGGAATTTATGTTGTAGGTGGATGATAAATGACATTTACACTATCAATGCCATTGTTTCTTATTGAATTGGTTTATGGATGCCTTATAACTTCCTTATATAAGAGCCCATAACAAATTTAAAACATGTTCTGCGTAACACTGTGTTATAATCCCGCGTTAATACTGATGTGCGAAAGCTTCAAATTATCACCTCACTGATAGCCTCTAATTATCAAACTCGTGGCAGAAACGACAATATCAAAACTTGAGACATCTCACACCATGTAGTCAGTGAACACAACATCCATTCACTTAAGAATGGCGTGCTAAAACCGCATCTATTTATTTAAATTTACTCTTGTTACCTTTCTCTTACTCTCTCTCTCTCTTGTTATACATTCTTAACTATCCACAACTCACCTGAAACGAAAAAAAAAAAACATAATTTAATTAGATTTAATTTAACACAACTCAGACATCTCATATGTATACGTATATGTACATATGGAAAAGTGCAAAAATAAGTCAAACAAACAATCTACATCCGGTTAACGCCAATCAAATGACATCATACCATTTTCAAACTTCAATCTCAGACAGAACATGTCTTGTGTTGCTTTTTTATCTAAATTCACTTATCAATTTGATTTTGTTGCTAACGAGACAAGATAAGCGAGAATGCAATGCATGTGTAGTGAGACTAAACAAGAATTTCTCTACTAGGGTAATAAAAATTTTCAACTTAATTTCACTTTAACTGTTCTTGAGGAACAGAAGTCCCGTGCGTCGTACAGGTACAAACGAAGAGAAAACTCTGCGCGCCACTTAATTATTCAGAAGTCACCATTCATGTTGTCCATAATAGATGAGGTGGTTGGTGGTGCTGGGTAAACGACCGAGACAACACTGTAATACAAGAATGGAGGGAACTCTGGACAAATTACAATGCTGGTATTATTGATAGTGCACTGAATCTAAAACACTTTCGTTGGGTAAAGCAAATTGACTCCTATTGCATAGAGTTGTGTTCTTAGAAGAGAATCAGAAACCACCGCCGTCTATTTTGACGGCAGACCAATTTAGTGCTAATTGTGATTGACTTTCATTTATGGAGTTCATTAGAGAGGGCAAATTTCATTTTTGGTATGTGATGAGAAATAAAGGAAGCCGAGGAGTCTATGCGATACAAATACTAATGAGTTGAGTGTATAGTACGCTACGTACAGAATGACTCGTTAATTATGCGTTTTCTAGGAAACCTGGCCGTATTTACATAATTTTTTAGAGACAGACCTAACAGACCGTACAATATAAATATGTATTTCAAAATTAGTTCATTAGACGATATCTGATTTGAAATTTGCATTAAAATCAATCTTAAGGTATTCGTTAAGGAATTTAAATTTTACATTTTACTAATGTTACTTCAACTTCGTAGAAAGCTTCAGGAATGCACAGATTACAATATCAATACTCACCCCATGGGCGCTGAAAACTGACAGTCAGGAATTAAGTGTTCGTCGCTCTTTGCACAAGCGTGAAAGACTATAGTACTACTTAAAGCCTAGCACGTTAAAATGCTTAGAAATAAATCAATTGGCCAGTTAGAAAGCCAATAATTTATCAGCAATCTCTTCAACTAAAAAAGAGCAGCACACAATTTTGATCGGACACAAGAAAACCCAGCGTAGGTTAACGTCATGAGAATACATCCTCTGAGTGTTGTTTAGCAGAGTGACCTCGTACCTAAATAAAAGCCTGGTATACCTACATTTCTGCTTAAAGGACAGATGCCTTTGAATGTCTCAGATGCCATGCTAGTCTCAGATTTTGGTGGTTATAACTAAATGTGAATACCAGGACTTTTGCTTGCGTAATAGCCAATACTAGAAGCCAGCTTATATAAAACAGCGGATTAATTAAAAAATAATATTGCTTTGCAGTCCAGGCTAATTACGTATCACGTATTTATTTAAAGCTCTCTCCACTCAATAACTTACGACATACTGAGAGTGCCTTAGATGTATTCGATTATATTGTAATTTTTAAATCGAATTTGTAAATGGTCATCCAACAAGAGGCGTCATTTTAACATTTCGCGCCATTGTTGAACTGTCAAACATTCAACTATCATTGCGAAGACTTTTGATAGGAAAAACTACGGAGTTATTAAATACATATGCATGTATCGATACACACTCACACAACGTGTTGAAATAGTGAAAATTCATTACAAAAAAAATACAAATATCGCAATGACTCTACTGCGTGACATATGCATTTCCTGGACGTGTGATTTCTCGAAATGGAAACTTCAATTAGCCACTGAGATCGTGCGATTTAACATCGTTAGACTTTTTCCTTCGAGGCTATGTTCAAGCATAGCCGACGATTCATCCGCTAAAAGAAAATATCAGAGCTGTTATTCGCGAAATACACCGGCAATTATGCGAAAACGTGATGAAAAAATTCATCAAAATAATGATTATTTGTAGGCAGAGCGGAGACAGACAATTGGCAAATTTTGTATTCAAAATCGATTCTACTGTAAAACTATTTTCGACGAGCCAAAGCTAGGGACAATAAAAATTTAAATTAATAGTAAAAAATTAAAACTGAGATGAGAAGCTAAATTAAACTCAAGATTTCGGACAAAAGAAAATATCTTGACTACATCTTAGAATGTATTGACACAATCGTCATGAGAACCATCCGGACCGAAGTTCTTGACACTGTACTTGCTCTCACTCTGACCAAAACCCTAATGAATGCACATCCAAAAGTACTCTGAAATCCAATGATGAAACCTATAGGACATTTTAATATCACCAGTGGAATTTACCTCATTATAATAACTTTGACGTAAATTTCCAAACAAGATCACAAAACATATTTGTCTTCATAGATGATGTTTACCACTTAAGGTAACACTCAGTCGGTTCCAGTTGCAATGGAAACTTATACTTTTAACTAAAAGTTATGATAGACAGATGTCTAGCATTTCAATTAGAAAATGAACTTATTTAAATTTGAAGGCGTTGGTCATAGCAGAAGAGGGAAACATGACACTACTAAGACACTTGCCCGTGGATATAGGTGATATATTCAACTGGAACATCATGGATGGAGTCTATAGCTTCAATTTATTGATCTATATGTACCTATGTATGTACTTATATAAGTTCAGTTTGTCATATTTACATAAGTGAGTGGTAAATGAACAAATTACATGTATCTTATCCTGAAATGAGGTCACTAACAACATGTTTTACGAGGTAAATATTTTGCAAACAGAAATCTATGGAAAACTGAACTGACCCTCCCCAGTTGATTTATTTCAGTCCCAGGTTTTTGTATGAATGCAAGAGATCAATAGTTTAATGCAATTTTATTTTGAAGAAGTTCTCATTCAGATGTTTCTCAGACATTCGCTGGAGGTGAGACCTTGAAACAACTTGTTGGTGTTTTCCGGGCCATTAACATTTTACTTCGATTTGGAAAATATGATTCATCGGAGAATTCTCGCTGATATTTAGGCCACCGAAGCCTATTGATGTTATTTCTTTCAACTATATACGTTCATTTAATTTTTTATGTCCAAACCACAATTGCACTTTAGTGCTTAACGCCCCCACTCAGTTTCAATGGACTTTAAATGACATCTAGGCTATAATAAAAAGATTTTTTCAATTTGTGTTTTCAGTCGGTTGAAGTAAACTTTATTATGATAAGCAAGAGTAAAAAAAAACTATTCTGAGAGAGACATAAACCAACAACTGGTGCAATAACTAATTTGACGTCGAAATATTTTTTTTCTATTTGTAGAGTGAAGCGACCACTCAAACCAATCTTTCCTGGCCTTTCATTCCATCATTATATTTTTGTTATGAATGACACAATTGCTCAAAGCGTTTTTTATTGGTACATTATGGGACCTTCGCCTTCAAACCAGAACAACTTTTCCTTAATTTAACCGAGATTGTCACTTAAAGTTTTTCTATGGGTCTTAGTGCATTTACCATGCTTATGAACTATTATGATATTGTCCAGATTTTTTCCAAAAATCTTCGTACCTCCTTTTCAAAAACAAGCTTTTCTAGCGCTGCCTACTCTTCTGCCTTCTTTGGTTAGAGGATTCCATTGTATAGTTTGACTCGATACACAGTATATAGTTCATTTTTGTACAGTTGCATCTACATACGATGATCTTGAGTCATTTTTTGAATACACGGTTCCTACATACGCGATTTAGTTTATACAGAATAAAAAGGCTAACCAAATGACCATCGAAAACAGAGAAAAATTGATGTCAAAAATCAATAAATCCACTGAGAGTCTTAAAATAAAATATTTATCATCAAATTTGCTATTCTTGAAATACATCCCTAAATTACATTCATACATTTCCATATACGCGGTGATTTTTGGAACGCATTCTTGCGTATGTGGTATGTGGCTTGTGTACTCTAATAAAAGCTCGTAACTTTTTTCTAACTTTGGTGATCTTCTAGGTTTTGTACCAATAAACCTATATTGGCCCTAAATTTGAGCAGAAAAACCTCAATCTGAAAATCTTCAAAACGGACGAATACCTCCTATTCTCCAAATCTACTACTATTTATAGAAACAATACTCTTTGTCTTTTTCTCTAAGCATGTTAACCATATTTCTGATGGTGAGGGGATTTTTTAGGCCGAAATTTTCAGGTTTAACAGGCTTGATCTCTATACCCACCATCATAAGCGACATCAATAAAATGTTTGAAATATTTTAAAACTAAATTTCATCGCTTCCACTGGTAAATCATTGTGAGAGACAACACTGAAAAAGGTAGAAAAAATAGTGACAACAGTAAACAGCCTTGTTGGTCATCACTGTGAAATGTTACAACATTTTCATAACTTACCAGTTTTTTTTTCGAAATATTAGAATTGTAGAAATTTGCACTGGAAGTGTCTTTTCCAGAGTCACTTACAAAAAATAAATAACTTCGGCTAAGAGATTGAAAATATCACGAGATAAAACTCTTCTGTTTACATACGAAACTTTGAAGTCGACGATGGAAGCGAGACCAAAAGTCATTGTATTTTACTTGTAAAATTTGAATTTGTTAACTGGATAGCGATATCTCAGTATCTCTCAAACATTTATATCTTTGTAAAGTATGTCCAGAGGTCATTTGCCAGATAAGAAATGGGGTTCATTAGTGATCCCTGGCAAACTCGTATTTAGTTGATGATTGTTAACACGATATAAATTAAATCCAATCTGTTTATTTTGTTTTTAAATTTGGGTCAGTGCCTGACTCAAAAACCTTAATGTACCGATGTATGTATGTACATATGTACTTATTGTATGTACAATATTTACTCACAACTGAGTTTAGTAGGATGGTAATTAAAAATGTACTCAATGATGCGGGCTCTATTTCTGTTTGCGTTGTATTCCTAAGTAGGAAATATATCAGTAATTGCCATATAGTATGTCACATCAAATAAGGGCGATTTACAATTAAGGGAAGATTCATCTTAAAATTTGTCAACGACAAGTAAATGTGTCAACGAAAATATTGTAGAATATTGATTCGTAACATTCTATTTTGGTGAGTTGCATATACAATTCATAATAGGCGTGACTGTTTCATTAGAGCCCATATTTAGGAACAGCATCTTCTTAACCATCACGTCATTCTTTGTGAAGTATTTGAAGCAACTAAATTTCTTTCTCTCATGTAACATCAACTCAGGATATTACAAAAGACTAAAACACGCAAAACGCAAAAAAGATATTCCCCTAACGATAACCAACAAATTTAATTCAACAAATTCACGTGTATAATACTGGTTGACCTTTCTATCATACTTTCGGTTACAAACAGAAAGCAAATTAATAATTCCTCATCACATTTTTATAGACATTCCGCATTCAATGACTCATTTCATCAAGATTCTTGGTGCTGTTTCCCAAAAAACCTTGTTAGGAGATCACTCAATGAGTCACACAATCCCAAACAGTACGTTGGAACTACTTTATGGCTTGGCTACTGAAAAGGAATTGCTTTCCATGATTAGACGAATAACAAGATAAAGTTTCTCCAGCTGAAACCATAAACAAGAACAACTCAAAACATGAATACCTACCTTAAATGGAAGAGAATTACTTACTCACACAATTTATGTCCTCTCTGCGGCGAATGAACAACGCCGAAAGGAAGTAGTAGTTTCACTCCAAAAAAAAATCCATTACAGGTAGGCCTTAAAAACAGGGCCACCACCATAAAATTCCCTACTTCGGATAATATGGGACAGGAAACTAAAGAACATAATCGCTGTTGTACAATGGGGAGTACAATACAAAAGTTATTGAAGCGCGATGGATTCTTCTTTCTTTTTTTTTTTATAAAATGAGGGAGGAAGCACGCATAAAATATGGAACAGCAGAAAAAAAAATGTCAAAAACAAAAACCTGTCACTGGCATTTTAGGTTTGGGAATACAATTTCCCATGCAGAGGTAATAATTCAACAGATTTACTTTTTGGGAACACTGAAGTAAAACGAATTCCATGACAGGAATTTAGTTGATGTCGTTGTGTTGGTGTTATTTCTGCCGCCATGTCATTGCTTGCGAAGAGCTCTTTTTAGTTTACATTTCAACAATGTTTTTTACCCGATCGTTATCTGGGTAAATAGTACTCAATCGCAAGCACCAGCTGCTTCCGATTTCGGTTCCTTTTTCTCTTATAGGGGATTATTAAGTTTTTTTTTTCTTCAGATTGTGGTGGCTCGTTCGACATACATAAAATGCAAAGCATTGTGGGAACAGAAAAGTACGTAATTTTTTTGCAAGTGAGAAATGTTAATCAAGTAATACTTGTGGTGTCAGACTCTGGTGGAAGTAAACAAATGCCTAATGGAGTTGTTATTCGAAATCGTTTACATCGTATGAAATCGTATACGTATAATGAATAAGAAAATAAAAATTGTGGCCTAGGGTTTAGTTTCTCGAATCTATTCGCCTTGTAAAAGGAACCTGCGATTTTTGGCGCCTCTGAAGGGTGACTTTGTAAACCCTACTGACAAAAGTTATATATATTGTTCCAACAAACGCTGAGTTCGATGTTCCTAGAAGTCTAGCCTGGAACACCCAGCTTGGATTATGGGTATTGCATGACAAATTCAAATTCCTGCACTCCATCAAATGAAGAGTTCTAAACGTGTTCAAATAGCATGTCCTCCCAGAGAAGAAATAAAATGTACTGTTATATCAAATCAATGGTTTCAGGATGCTTGCTCAAGGCGCTAAGGACAGTTAAGTTATTTAGTTCGAGCAGATACTTAGCCCCTTCGTGCTATGCTTCGAGTATCCGCTTTCTTTATTGCAAAGTTCAGTTCACGATAATCACGATAATATTCGGAGTTTTTAGTTATATGACTTTAAGCACAATGAACAGTAGCTGAACTTTTTCTTGTGAGAACAGCTACTGTGTAGCCAAGACCAGACCACGGTCACCGAGTTACGTTTCTCTGGATAGACGAAGATTCAAAAACACTGTATTCAAATAGATTAAACAGCTGCTAAGTCCAGGTGTAGTATACATCACCATAGATAGATGTGTATAAATAGATCTTGACAACAAATACAGTAACTTCGATAAAGCAATAATATCAAATATGCAGACACGACAGAGGGCAGCACAACTCCTCATATGTAGGAATTAAACCACTCTTAGGAAACGAGACTAGAATCTGCAATAATCTTAATGGTCTAAGGAGAACTGAGGAACTCCTATGAATCTACAACCAGAAGAGATTCAAAGCATGCATCAACCTAAGCAAAAATAGCCCATGTATCACAACAAGGCACTGTACTAGACCATACCCAGTTATTTGCCATTTGGCAACAGATTTTGAGTCAAATTCGGAATATCTATCCATCTATAAAACTTTCAAATCAAGACCTTAGACAACACACTTTCATGTGATTTATTTAACATCGTACTTCGGGTCGTTCACTGGATATACACGGCAATCGTCAGACCCATCCTTATGTACGGCCTACTAGTCTGGTTGACGGCACTGGACAAGAAAATCAACATTGCAATACTGGAGAAAGTTTAAAGGTTATCCTGCGTCTGCATAACGGGCGCCCTTAGAACCACTCCTACAGCTGCACTAGAAACTATGCTGCATCTTCTTTCTGTTGATATCTTTGGGAGGCTGATGGCGGCTAAAGCAGCACTACGGCTTAGAGAATCCTTGCAACTGGTTGGTGGAATTCGGACTACATTGTCCCCTATCTGGACTTTAACGTCAAATATAGAACCAGAATTCCTAGCAGATGTGCTAGGAGGGATTAAAAGTTTTGTCACCAGTTCAAACTGGTCTAATGACTAAACAGCAAACCACACATCTTCGGCATGGGTTTACACAGAAACTGGTTGCCCTGCCTCCTGTCCTGTCTGGGAAGTCTTCATGTGCTGGTAATCCGGTTTTTCCATAGAAGTATCACAGTGGACCTTTCCTTTGGACTAAATGTGTCCCTGCTAAGCGGGGACAACCACCCAACCCATTATGGAAGACGTATCAGCGCGGTGACAGATACATACATGATTGTTGATTGTTGCTTAGCTGTTAACGAAGAACATATAATACATGGGACTTGGATGGAACACGTAAGCACTTCCCATTCTGGCGCTAATATCAAGTAGAAAAATCAGTTACCTTCTTGTTTTCCTTTAGCCCAGTCAATTATGAAAGAAAATGTTGGCTGTAAAGGTTCAATAATTGAAAAACAATTGAAAGGAACATTTTTCAAGGCGAGTGTATAGAAGACGACCCAATAACAAACTGTGCTGATTGTACAGAGTATCGAAAGATATAGTTCTTACTCGGGTTGAGTTGATTGCATAGGGTTTAAAGAATTTTTTTTTTTTTTTTATTAAAATTCGGTTGGCACTTTGAGTCCGCAGAGAAGTCTGTTCTTAAAGCGCCACTACTAGGATATCGATTATTATTCCCAAAAGGAAACATTAACTTCCCTAACAAGTGTTTCACATGTTTCTCTCACGCCACATAAAACATTCAGCACAACAGCAAACGATGTGACAGCTCTTTTGAGTTCATAAAACCGAAAACAAAATAAACAAAAAATGGCTGCTTTTCAACAACCCTAATTCGCTGTCTAATTACTTGTGAACAACATGTGAGTGCATTAATTAGTGCTGGAGTTATGAAGGCATTTTATGTCCCAAATATTCTCAGGCACATTCAAGGACATAGATACGGATACATTACTGAATTCCTCTAACTATTAATCACCACATAACGAAGTTCATTTAATTTTTTTTTTTATCTCTTCAATCGAAGAAGAACTGTGTGTGGTCCAATAATCATCTTTGAATGGAGGAATGCAACCAGTCACACAGGAACAGCTGGAGGTCGGCTTTGGGGTTTTCATCTCTATAACAACATCGTAAAGTAACTATGTATCTGTGGCTCGAATGAAATAAGATACATATATGTAAGCAAGAGTTCGAAAGTGATCTTATAGTTGATCGGTGAAATTTTTTTGTTTTCTACAACTTAAAACATCTGCCGCCAATTTGATCACACAGATCGTGGGGATACGAAGGCGATACTTACACTTGTGATTTGCCATATGGTGACCAGAGCACGATCGGTAGAATAAAGGAAATTTGCAATTATTTCAAGAGGGCATGACAAATGTACTCTAAGTATGGTGGCTTAGCAAAAAAAAAACATCTCGACGCAATCTGTGACTGATTTGGTGTATTGTTTCGAAGGGATGTCATTGAAAATAAATGCACAAACAAGAAAGGAAAACAATAAGACCCTGTGTGGCAGGGGTCAACTCCTTATGGTTCGATTTTCATGTGGCTTAGGAGGTACGAGTAATAATTGCAGGGTCTTTCAAGTGGTACATGCTGCTCTTGAGGTCGTGTATGCATTTGGTTGTATTTGTATCAAAAGCATGTCATGTTTTGTATGTCAGCAAATGGGACATGATTTTTTTATTAGAACACATGACATCATTTCGAAATCTTTATACTAACAGCTGACGGTTGTGTTCGTTGTGTTATTGAAGAAAACATATTTTTTTTCCACAGCGGTATGATGTAATAACTTTGATAAATAATGTGTCCGTGAAAAAGAGTGATAATACACGCTAAAAACCTGTGTACAAGATTTAAGTCACCTTTAGGTCTCTAGATCCGTGATAGATTCTAAGCCGCCTTCAAGTGACTATACAGACAAACCGACAAACACATCTGTAAATTGATTCTGGCGACTATTTATATATGTAATTGATGTAAACTTTTATAAAACAAGTTTAAAAATACAATCAGGAAAACCTGATTGCTATGACAAGATCTGTGACAGCAAGTAATTAAATTCTGGTGATGGGTAATGAGATAATTGACTGATCAGTCGGAATTATTGTACAGGAGGGAATGTGGATAACATATTAAATTTTTCATGACCAAATTGTTGGCGGATGTAAAGAAGATTATTAGAGCTGGTTTAATTGTAAAATAATGTATAACAAAGGCGTACTGAGTTTTATCAAAAAAGGGACTCTTATACTATACATACATACATTCCCTGAAGCGGCAACGACTATTATTACTTTGAATAATTATTTCGACTGACTGATCACGTTCATAAATCTAACATAGTTAACCAATTTAACGCTTATTAGGTTATAATGTTGACGTACAATGACCTGAATTACTGGTTATATATGAATGTACATACATATGTATATTTGACGAACAAAATTATTGCAATTTAACAAAGCATGTACATACATATATGTACATACGTATTCTAGAAGCAAATTCAAATACAAAAAATACAAATATTTGGTGCGACATGTCTGCATGGAACAATGGCCTAGCTTCTGGCTACTATTCGTGTTCTGTATTTTATATTCTTCACACGAATGGAAGTGTAGTACTCACGGATGATTACCATACGCTCGTGAAAAATGTGACCGTGGTGAAAAAAATTTGGTGTTGTCTGGGAATAGAACCTATAAACCCGCTCAGTAGCCACTGAGCCATGGCGTTCACTATTAACAAAATGCCTGAAAGAAAATGCCGAATAAAGGCTTTTGTGAAAGTTGGTAGTCCTAGCTTGAAAGGAGCAGTTTTTAAAAACTATTTGCATCCACTGGAACTAATTTCAAGGTTCAGTTATATAAGCTATCATCACCATCTAGTCTTCCACTATTAGTAAGTGAAAGTGGCACCCGAAAATCTGTTGGTATTTTGAAAAGTAATATTATTTTGAAGAGTCTGAATCTATGTATGTATGCATGCATACACTTAAAGCTGTTATAGGAGTACCATATTGGCACAAACATTATTTCTACTGATAAGAACGCTTTGAGGTACAATAGCAGTGAGTCCATTATATGATGCCACTAATTTTTGTATAGTTTTTTTTTTCAAAATATTTGTTCCTAAGAAAACACACCCGAGTTTTGGGAAGAAATTTTGAGCTTTTTACCAATACAAAATACACTTACATATCTACTGAGGAAGCCGGTAATAACTACTCAATTAAGATCTTGAAGCAAAGAAACTGCACATGCTATATCTTGATCTAACTGCTAATACTACACATTTTTGACAACAATATCATAATCTTTTGATTTGGAATATCAAGTTGTCTGTCTACAGCTGGAAGTAGTCCATTGCTACAAAAAAAGATATAGGCAATGACGCTCCAATCCACCATAGAAAATATCTAGTCCGAGTCCGCCAAGCATATTCAGTGGCGTAATCTATCTACGCCTACAGTATCTACGACTCTACAGTTAGAGGAGATTTTCTGTCTAGTGACATCTTTAAATCAGTGCAAGCTGATAATGGTCTTACCCTTTATTAAATCTGAACTTCTTTCTCAAATCCAAATATTTACACTTAAACGCTTTATGTCAAGGTTTACAAAAGCAAAAGATACAAATGCCTATACTGACACAGTTCTGTCAAAAGTGTGATTTTTTTTACTTTCCTCTTCACTTTGCATTTAACCTATAAGTATCGATTTCCTTACTACATATAGTACATAGAAGTATTTCAATCTGTAGGGAAATAATTAAGGGCGCAACATTGTTTACCTTCAGTATCACTTTTTACATTACTGCATATGTAAATCATCATTTCCCTAATTAAAAAATATGTAAGTCAACACAAGCACTTTATGGTCAAACATGAAAACAAATTGAAGTTGTGTCATGAAATTGATTTACTTGCGATAAATGTTTTGTAATTTTGTTCTTCTCTATAGTGAAATTTAAAGGAAACATATAGACAAATCACGATCTGGTCTGTGATCCTTGTTCTTTTGCTGCCCTAATAAAGTAGGATATATAGTACACTGAATTTTTTTTTTTGGAAAATGTACTCAGATGTCATTTCCGAGATTTTGTCAAAATCGATTTTTTTTTTTTAATGAGACGTTCCACCACCCTTATGAAGTATAGTACGTCCTTCGCAGCACAGTTTCTTAACTCTGCTGATGAACATATTTCTTTGCTGAATGTGCTCAGAGAAAGCTTATCAGCTTCCTAATACTTTCCTTATTTAGATTAAGAACTTCCTTGTAGGGGGACTGTTTAATTGCTTGGATTGTCTTAGCCTCAAGACATTTTCTCAGTGGGCCAGACGAAGTTTATGTTCGTAATCGTTAATCAGCGCTGTGGTGGTAGTCCAATTGACGCCACAGTAGCAATCAGGTCCTATGAACGCAGATTCTGAGCCAGCTCCAGCTGGTTCCTGCAGGTTCATTGCCTTGATGACCAGGGAACTGATATAGAGTCCATTAAATTGGAAAACCGTGGGACTCGTTCCATTGGTGTTGGTTCCAAAGACGTCAGCTCCAACTCCAGTTTCCATATTTGATCCATCTGTGTACCAGGTCAGACCACTAGGACCTGGTGTCGGAAGACCATTAGACCAGTTTGAACGATCCAATATTTTTACATCAAATACCGAAACAGTACTCTCTGACCATGATGTCGGGGATAGTACAGAACATGTCCTTTTTGGTAATCGAGTCAAGAATTTTCAGGTGTCGAACATGGTCGCCTGATTTATACTTGTATTCTAGTTGCAGCTTAATAGCGCATCTAGAGGCCGTCTTTATAATGAAGATTAGTAGAAGAGAAAGCCCAACAACAGCTTCTAATGCTGCCGTATGGCGCATAGCACGCGTAATACCGAGACATGCAACTCTTTGAAGCTTCGTTGCCGTTGTCCGTTCAAGAACTTTCGCCCACCAAACAATGGCCACGTACGTGATAATGGGCCTCACCATCATTCTATACACAACCAATGTATCATTTTTGGACTTAAACCCCTAGCTCTGCCGTATAGACGTCTACAGGCGCACATGACCCTAGTGGCGCGGTCGATGGTGGACTTGATATGAGAATTCATATTTAACCTCACTGTAATAAACTAAAGTGGTGCCTTTGATGGTTATAGGTCTTAGATTGACCGGACTTCTTTTTGTAAAAGGCACTAGAACGGTTTTGCAAGAATTCATGCATAGTCCGTCTCTGCTATACCATTCTAACACGTGTAGTAAAGCACATTGCATGACACTAGAAATGATCATACTGTGTTTACCACTAATAAAAATCGGCAATTCATCTGCACAACCAATGGCGATCTAGCCTGAGCTCTGAAGATCGACTAGAAGATTGTCGATGACTAGTGACCATAGAAGGGGAGAAAGGACTCCACCATGGGGACATCCCTTAACTGCGGCCACAGACACTGACACTCTCCAGAGGAGGAAGTAATAATTCGACTTTCAAGCATGGCTCGTGTCCATTATACTTCTGCTACTAATTGCTCTTGCTATTGAGTCGTGATCAGTTTTATCGAATGCGTCTTCAATGACAAGGAATGCATGCAGAGGTATTTCCATGGAACGTAAAGTTCCTTCTTTCCGTCTTCACAGGATAGATACCATTTATGACCAACCAACCTAAACATATTTTTCTTTTCCACTAGTGGAAACTACGTGAGATTTTTCTCACAGTCCGTCAAGTTTTTTCGAAGACATCAAACTTTAGCAAATAACTCGTAATGGCCAACTTTGACGTTTTGGCAGTGCAGTAGAAAACCGCATATAGTAGATGATCGGTTACATACGCTTACATACGCTATTCTTAAACGCCAATACTGCACTGTCAATGGCACAGAAAAAATTCAAAAATTTGGTTTTGTGGTTCAAGATATTCCATAGTACATACATATGTATTGATGATGATGATGGTTGCCTAATAAATTCTACAACAATCTTGGTATTAAAACTGAAAAGAAAATCGCACATTTGCCTATTTATATGTATACCCTCTTTCTGCAGTCTAAAGTACATCATCTTTAGAACCAAGTTTCCCAATTATACATACATATGTATTAAGTATCCCCGCACAATGTTTAACAAAATATAACAGATATTAAAAACTGCACGTGCCACAAGATGGTGTTGTAGCCGCGTGACATGAATTGAGACTAATAATATTTTCTCCACCTAACCCTTCTTGACCCCAATTCTTATTCTTTACGCATAAAACAACGAGACTACGTTTCCTCATTCCATTCACTAGATATCTCTACTTATACTTGGTTTATTTTTCTTAAATATCATATTATATATTTTTTTTTCTAAATGACACAAACGGAGACAAAACAAAACCCCAGCAAAGAAAATAATATCTTTAAGGCAAACGACGATAAATTAGCAACCGCTTTTTTACCATCACCGCCACCACCACCACCATTCGCCATCAACCCGAGATACTGCCAGCTATTCAAAATGCCACAAAACTCAGCGTGTACGCAATTTGAATACCAAACGAAGGTATTTAAACAGTTGTGTTGTTGTTGCTGTTTTATTTCTACCCCAAGTCTGTATCTTTTCTATCACACCAAATGGGTATTCTCTTTGCCACAACTGACTTGCCCTGGCTTCTATTTCCATTATGTAATCTAATCAGTTTCGTCAAAAGATATTTTAAATAGAATCAGCCCGGAGGCAGACCGCCTCGGATTCACTACTCATCTTACATAATACTGCTGAAATGCTCATGAATACCTAGTACATCTTAAGTGCGTTTTTTGTTTTCCTTTATTAAAAAAAAATAATAGTCTTTCCCGAACTCACGAAAATTGTTTGTTCTTTTTTTATGAAAACAAGAACAAAAGTGACAGTGAGTGAAGTGAATGCATATAAAAAGAAACATCTCAGATTGCTGCGCTAGCAATCTTCTACTACTCGATGTCTGGGGACTTTGGTGATAGCAAAACCTGAGAGAGCGCAAAATTTAATAATAATTCGTGTTTTGACCTCCTCTCGGATTTGGCATTCCGGGAGATTCTAAAATTAGATTTAGTCCCGAAATTTTTCGAGTCAAATGAATTTTGTAATTGAATTGTTGATTGCCTGTAGGGGGATCGTAGGAAAAAGGAATGTTTCAAAATAAATATATTTTTCTTTCCTTATCGGTGGAGGAGGAGGAACCTTGATAAATAATTTTGGGATTCAATAAGTTTGTTAAGTATCCTCAGAGTCAATCAACCACTCAAACGCAGAATAAGTATTGTTCACACGAAGCTACTGAATAGCCTGCATTGTTCTTCAAACCCCCTAAACTAAATATAAAATAAAGAAAATCCATAGCCTGGCAGCGCTTCAGATACAATGTTTTAGACGAACAGCCGAGCAGCATTCCAGCATCCTGATTTCGGAGGTCGACTATTGGGAGATTAACAACAAAACGACTCAAACTCTACTTAAGGTTTGAGTTCAGTTAATGGGCTTACATATCTGCTGACCAGCGAAAAAAGTAAGAATTGCTTTTTGTGAGCAGTGTCAATGTAAAATTGCTTTTTCTATTGCATGGTATATGGATATGCAAAACAGTCTAGGATGTACATAAGTACATATGTACATAAGTATGGGCGCTGCCCACTGCTCATATCAGTTTCCTGATACGTTTATCGTACCAATAGGGGCACAAACGGATGTCCGAATAGATACTCCAAATATTTAAAAATAGGATTCATAGAATGAAACCCAATAATATAGGTGGCGTTCCACAAGGCTACGTGGTAGGTCCTTTTGCTGTAGAACATTATGTACTACGGTGTTTTTGAACTGCAAATTTCAAGATCTGTTCAAAATAGTTGACTTTGCTGATGATACTTAAATTCACGTGTTATATGAATGTAGTAACAAAGTTTGGAAAGAATGACGCACATACATATGTAGACCCCAAAACTAGGCAGATGTCCTGGCTATTAAAACTTATAAAAGGTAAGCGGAAGCAGTTTACAGGACCAGCAGACTGAGAGCAATTATTGTCTTGTAGTCATCGTTAGCTCTAGTCACTATCCTACCCATTGATTTTGTATCAAATTATGTTGGCTAACAGTCGGTATCTGGCCAGTCTAATCAAAGTTTTTGAGCCAAATGCAGTCGAGCACACAAAATCATACTCAAAAGCAAGGTTGAAATGCTTAAGATAGTGAGTGTATCAACACAGCTTCATGTATAGTCATAATCCACATTGTAAAGCTGAATAGCATCAACAAAATCCCTGTTTAGGGTAAAAATATAAATTCTACGAGTATCTACGGCACATCAACCATTTCAACAAGTAAAACAAATTGCGCTCAACCATGCCCTTTAAAAGTGTCATTGAACATAAAATGTTTAAGTCTCATATCAAGTGATTGCACAAAGCTATCAATTAAATTTAAGTATACTTTGTCACCATATCGTGCGCTAAACGATAACAATATTTGAAAGAAAACAAAAAAAAAACGTTCGTTCAACCATTCAACTATTGCATGAGAGTTAACAATTTTAAAAATGTCACAAGTACTTTACGTACACACACAAAAAGAAAGACTAAAGATAACACGAACTGGGTTGTATCTGAAAAAAATATTTGCAACGAGAAACCATACGAAATACCGACACAAATTGGAAAAGACTCAACATAGATACATATTTGACAATCTATCGCGCGCCCCAGTAATTGGTTTGCACGTAGTGCACGATGAAAGAAAAATGAAAGTTTCATCTCTGTTTGCTCCCAATTTACTGTGAAAATTGAATAAAAATACGACAAAACTACTACAAAAATACTGCAAAAAAACTTTCAATTAAACAAATTGAAATGAAAATTTCTCACAGTAAGTGGCGTGACGATTTAGTGTATAGTGAGAGCCGGGTCATCATATTTCATATCCACCATGAAATGTCACAAAAAAAAGCAACACACCCAAGGGTCACGCAATTTTTTTTTTTTTTTTTTTACAAAGAAATGAGAAAAATTAATTTTGCAACAGTATAGATATAACAATTTCACAATTAAGTGCTTAGAGATACTCGTACGTCGTGTTTTCAAGTGACGCGAGGTCTAATAAATTTCAATTAACTAATAAACTCTCTGGTCGCAAACACTCCAGTACTCTCAATTACTGTTCACCCATTCGACAATGGAGATTGATTAAGACCTTTCTTTTCGTATAGATGTGTATCTTTTGGATATATGCATGATTAAATTGAGAAATATACACTCAACGAGCTTTGGCCAAGGTGAAGACGAATTTCGTTTTACAAATGCGCATTGTAATCGATTAGGTAAATAGACTGATCGTCTGCTTATCTATGTATCTATAAGGGTGAGTGTATGCAAGTAACTATGTACTTATATTAAGTGAATTTTATCAATTTCTTATTGAAGGTAAACACAGTGCCATTTGGGCTTAAACCATCTATACAAAACAAATAACAAGGTGTACTCGTACTCGTATGTGTATTCAATCAGCGGCAAGTTTCTTATCGCTTAGTGGGTTGGTTGTTATCGAAAGTATCTATCGCTGTTGGATTGATTTGGAAAAGTACAAATAAGTCGCTATTGAACTGAGGTATTTCTGTGTGTACCTCCGTGTTATAGAATAACAAATAAAAACCCATATGTATCTTTTTTTTTGGAAACCCAAAACCATGTAGCGCTCTTCCAAACTGATAACGAGTTAAACGAGTTTATTTCTATTCTCTACAGTATGCTTGAATGCGTAAATATGAGTCACGGTTATTATGGAGATTAAATGCGAGATACGTAAACTATAACTAGACACACATCGAACAAAAACAAAAACAAAAAAATGTGTGGTCAAAAATTATTTTGTTTTAATTTTTTGTTGATTTCCCTTTGGGGATCGTGTGTTGTGTTGTGTAAAAAACATTGCGGCGCGTCTACACTGTGACCTTGGACACACTTTTATTTTGTCCGCGCCAGTGTAATAGACACATTGTAGATATTTTATGCTAATCAAACGAACTTATTGTATCGATTTATTATTTATTTTTCGCATTAATTGGTGTAGCCGCACCTTAATAATGTCGGAAATGGTTATTTTCGTTATTTATTTTGGCGCGAAATGTGAGTTTTTTTTTTTTTTTTAAATTAGTCAGCAAATTGTTGTCGTTATTATTTTTGAAACTTAATATTGTGTGTACTTATTTTTATTTTCACTTTTTTTTATTGCTAAAGGCAGTCTTTTTGTCATTATTTTGCGTGAACATGCAGTTTCTGTTCGATTTTTTTTCCTCGAGTTGCTAATTACTAAGAATCACAACATTTCGAAAATCGTATACTGACCTTAACATCTGGAGTGACAAATGCAGTGACGGAGCTAAAGGGCGGTAAAATTGTAGGGCTCCAAACTTTAGCGATATTAATTCATAATCGTTTGATTTTTTGTAGATAGAATAAGGGTTTGTATGAGACAAGCTTAAATAACTACTGCTTCGAGCTAAAGAATCTTTGAGTCGCGCTCTGAGTTACTGCGTACATAGAAGAGGACGTTTCGGGTTCCGGACGCAAGTGGATGATTACCTCAACCAACTAGGAGCATGCAAATAGATACAACGTAACAAATGTTGTGTTGGCTGGAGGTGTTTGCTAATTAAGGCCAAGGTAACATTAAATTTTGAAAATAGCGTAATTATTTTTTTTTTTTGAGAAAAAACGCACTTAGATGCACATTTCACGACTACCACGTACTAACTGATGCGTATTTCGCAAACCAGTTATCGCATCTATTGGAAACTACGAGTGTGTATGAAAGAAACATAGAAGATTGTATTTTTATGTATTTGTGAAGGTTTCTATCAGGCGCAGTCCACTCCAAAAATACAAATACAGGCCCTAGGATTAGGTACAATTAAGCACCGAATATTCGCAAAACGGTTACTGGCTGGAGAACGTTATGTTCTATTGTCCAGGACACGATGAAGACCGACATCTGTTGATGGAGAAATCGCGTGGAAACAGAGGGTGGCTGAAATACAGTTACAACAGTGTCGTAATTATCATGAAGAAACAACGTCTACAAGAGTGTCAATGAGCCGCAATGAAGGAGGCCACAAGCATGAGCATGAGCGAGCGGAACAACTAATGTTAGAATCCACCTCGCGATGAAATGTTTAACGGCATTTCCTCCTGCGAGGACAAAGGACAGGAAGTAGGACGTGTTTTCAGTTGACAGAAATACGACATATGTATGTAGCTATTTAAACTAATTCATCACTATCTTATGAAAGATTGTCACTACCCAACTGAAAAGGAAGTAGTCGTTGCACGGAGTACTTGCTATAAGGCAAGGATTAATCCACGATGTCGAGTTTCTTTCCATAGATCATCGACTTGACATAGCAAAGCAAAAAATCAAATCACACGAACGAGACGACAATGGTTTATTTCTGGAGATAACATGGTTACCGACTCCAAAAACTCGATTATTTGGCCAGCTGTATCGCACGTGGCATCGTCTTGTTGAAACCACATATGTACATATGTACATGGTCCAATTGATTCTCTTTCTCTTTATCCTAAAAATAATCAGTCAACATAGTCCGATCTTCATTAAGTGACTGTATTGCCACGCCAGCATCATTGAAGAAGTATGGACCAGTGACCCCCTCCAGCATGAAACCCCAAACAGTCAATTTTTGTGGGTGTAATGACATTTCATGAATGGCTTCGGGTTGCTGACTTGCCCAAATGTGACAACAAAGCCGTTGAGCCAAATATGGGGTTCATCGCTGAGAATTATTTTGCGACGAAAATTCGAAAATCGCATACGTAAAGTTGTTGCTATCGAATGCGAGCTGTGATAAAAAAATTTGTCTAATTTGCAAACGTTGTTGAAGTGTTTTCAAAATTATGTGTCCAGAATAGATGAATCTAAAACATTAAATAAATAGCAGTTAAATTTATGTATAGGCGAGAAACTCTATTGGAAAAATGGTTCATTCATAATATAAACTCATCGTTGTCATTTTGACAATCAGTCAGTAAGAATCACTAAGCATTCTTATCATTAACAAGTCTAGCTTCGCATAACTAGCGTCTGAACACCCTAGTGTGGATACAACAGCATGCAAGTAGATATAAAAGTAGAGCACCTTCTTTATTACTTAAAGCAATATTCATCCACATTATTGCGTGTAAAGAAAGAGCGCACAATGTACTCCCACTTACCTTTGTATCTAAAGAAGTTCTTTCAACCAAACAAGGCTTCAACAATTCAATTGTAAATCTTATAAATCAGCAATTAATTACAATGAAATCGCATATTTCTTTTTTACTTTCACTTGCTTCCTCACAGATTTTCAACTTAAAGAACCCAAAAGAGGAAAAGAAACACCCATTAGTCACCTCAGATGATTCCGAAAATTCAATTAAATACCTTGGATTAGTCATCGGTATCTTTTCTGCAGATACATTCATGCATACATACATAGATACGAATATGAATACGTACGTCAGCATCTACGAAATCTTTATACCTATTGTTACATGCTATTTTCTTTATTGAGAAGTGGTTTTGTAACGTCATCGAAAAGAGGCAAAACTTCTTTGTTTTCCTTTTTGTGGGAACCGAATTGCGTAGCTAGATGTGATAGAACCGACACTAGGCTTAGGCTTACACCTACAACCCATGAGGTGGTATATATGGTTTTGGATTTGAAATTGATTAAGTATCTGGATATGAATGAGGTATGTTGAGTGGCATATATGTACATATGTATCCATGTACATACATTATGTACATCCGAATGAAGGAGAGAACAGAAACTGCGACTTTGAAATGTGATTTGCGAGATAACAAGGCGTTTGTTTTCTTTTCTTTTAATTCAGCAGTAAACGCTTTTGAAGTTTTTTTTTTGTCGACAGGGTATTGCTGAAAACGCTATATTTTATCGGCAGTGATAGATTAGATTACAAGAATTCAAGTGAAATGTGAAAACTTAACGTTTGGACTTTGGGTTCTAATCGAAAGGGATAATTGCTCAAACTCAACTCAATTATCCAACATATTCGTATAGTGATGTCCAAAGAACTGTTCTATATTTTTATTAATTTATGGAAAAACAATCAACAGTTTGCTTGATCAAATTTCAATGACATGCTAAACGTAACGAGAATAACCGGTAGAATCTTGACTTTATTCAAGTATGTCATATGTATTTTTAGTGCAAGTAACCGCTTTTAAGACTTTCAAAAGAGGTTACCACATTGATAAGGTTAATAATACAGGTTTTAAGGTCAACAGATTCAAAGAATAACATAAACATATCTCTATACATACATACATGTGTGATTTGTTTTTTTGCGAATTCTGAATACTCGACTAGGTCCAGTGCACTACAGACAGAAACACTCTGGTGAATCGGCTGATGAAGCATTATGTACACTATAGCTAATCGTTTTACTTTTATGCTCTGTTTGCCTTGGTGCGCATCCCCTCTGGAGTCTTAAACCATCACGTACGAGTATATACTCCTTACGACTCGATTTGATTATAGAAACGAAACTATGAATGAATGGGCATTACGCCACTTTTTAGGACTTCAAGAAAAGCAACAACCAACAAAAAAAAAAAGGGAATTTCTTCAGTTCTCGCGCTTGAATGCCTAGGGGGAAGCAGAACTCAAGGTGCTGTTGAAGTTTACTCTGACTCTATTAAGAATGAAAGCGCCATGCACTTTCAGTAACACAAATATGAATATGCTTAATAAGCTCCATCTCTTCATTACATGTTAACCCTTCCTAACCCGCCCCATTTAGAAGTAATAAAAACTCACCCGAATGAATGCCCGCATCCTCTTCATCATCCAGTGCTGCCTGCATTGGCGATTGTGTATCATAATCATCGTTTCGATTGTAAATGCTGCTCTCCAAATTACATTCCTGTGTGGAGCCATTCAACGTTATATCCATAATCTTGAAGTGTTCCCGTATTAACTCCACACACCGATCTGACCTAAAGAATCGCTGCAACAGCTCCAGCGACAGCGGACGCACATCGTAAGCCAAATACAAAGCCAAATTGTGGCTGTTCGTGCAGCTTGCACTTAAACCCGACCCGGCAGTGGCGGTTCCCGACGAGGTAATCGATTTCAGTAACGAATTACTTCGCGATAATTTGGTCGAATGTGCGCGACGTATAAAACTTAACGACTTCTTGGCGGGCGACGACGTTCCCAACGATTGCTGTGGCGACGTAATAGACGTATCCGACGAGAAACTTTTTGTCGCTGTTAGTTTACCTCCACCACCTCCGCCTCCTCCACCGATGGAGAGAGGTACCGACGAAGCCGAGGCCGACTGCATTAGTTTTGGCGTTGACTTCAGTAGGAAGAGATTTTTTGGCGGAAATGTGTTCGATATGATACTGACACCACTTGTCGTACTGCCAATCTTACTGCAATTACTCGTTCCCAATCTGGAGTTCGGATAATAATGACTAACACCGGCCGAGGAACCCTGTTTCAAAGCGACTGAAGGCGATAAATTTTGCGGCAATGTGCTGGCTTTCGCACGGCAGTTACTAACACTGGAGCTCACGCTACTGATGGTCGTTGTATTCGTGTCTCTTCGTGACGGCTGTGCTGGAACTGATAAGATATTGGTGCGCGAACGTGATTTCATCATCTTTATCGGAGTCGATGTATTGGTTTGCATGCGACTTATCTCTGAATCATCGTCGTCGTAATCGCGATTCGTAGCGATAGCCGCTGTGTCTTCGTCGGCCATTATGATGTCATCATCGAGCTCGGCCAGTAGTCTATTCAGCGAGAGGCTCTTATTCAATGCTACTGTTGGCTCCTGCGCCTGAGCGACTTGTGGTTTCTTGATCTCATCTGGATCTCCCTGATCCAAGCTGATTCCATTTAAAACGATCCCATATCGTTTGGTCTTTGATGCATTCGACTGTTTTTTCACAGGAGTGCTGGTCTTACTGCCCGTGTTGGTACTACTGTTCCTGTTCTTACTGGGAGTCTGAGTGGGCTTTGAAGCCTTGACAAACTCTCCGCCATCACTATGATCGTCATCGTTGAGATCGACATCTCCCATGCCAGTGATGCTCCAATTGAAACCACACGGTGGCGACATCTTGTGTGACTTGCTACTGCTGTTGCTCCCAAACAGTGAGATAAGCTTTGAGTTCTTTGCAGGCGATAGTGTAGACTTTTGTAAATTTGTAAGGCTTTCACTTTCGGTCAGACTCGGAGGACGTCGACGATCACTAGACGCAATGGACGACGTCTTCGCGGACGATACACTACTGTCTTCGTCGTCGGTTATAACCAATGGCACATAGAACGTGGAGCGACGTCGAGCAGAACGAGTTGTCGCCGAATCCACTGACGATGTTGATGTTGCTGATGAGAGATACGCTAGCGGCGTTGTTGTTGCTGTCGATGAGGGTGAGTTTGTGGAATGCGATTGTCGTTGATGCTGGTCGATAGTTTGCAACATTTTCTTTCTCTATAAAAAATTATTCGGCGGCACTTTGGGTCTACTGGTCATTTTGTACGGCACACTCTTTTGAAGATTCCTTCTGGCGTATCTACGAACACAGTCCAGGAACAAGAGTAGGAATGCCACGATCACGAAATAAACAAACAAAAAGACGAACAACACACTAGCGAGAGCAAGAAAACGGAAAATATTCAAAAACTACACACAGAAAATAAATAAACAAAAAAAAAAACGAAAGAAATGGGAAACAGCAAAGCGTTCCTCTTTGCCACACTAATGCACTTTTAATGCATTTGTCTCATTCTTGTTGGACTGGTTTGGGCTCTCTGTACGTATGTACGTAGTACACACACGTTTCACAGGGGGGGCTTTCTTAAAGAATTTTTCTTTGTGTTGAGGCTATTGGAATGCGTTGGGTGATTTTTTTTTAACGAGGTTTCAATTAAATTTTTGTTATTTTTTTTACACACACTCAGTACAGAAATATATAAAATTATTTACTTTTCGTAATAAACAAAAATAAAAATAAAAACACATGTAAATATGCGACAACGTCACCATACACACGATCGAACGCGTCACTAGTTAACACTCAACTGAAACCAAATGAGTCAAATAGGTGTCTGTGGCATTTTTTCCAATTCCTCTTTGCCACTGTACCGTAATTGCCTTTGCCATGGAAAAATGTGGTAAACAAATAGATTTAACTCAAGAGAGGGTAACTATAATTGAGTGCGGCTCAGCTCAAGTGGAAAATACTTTGTCATTGAAAAGGAATGTAGAAAGAGTGACGAAGGAAAAATGAGCGGGATTTTAGAAGTTGAGTGGAGTGTGAGTTGATCGTAAAATTAGTTATTACAGGGTGACAGTTACGTTATTTTTGAAAAATTGATTTTTTCTGCAATATTGTTTAAAAGATTTCTATTTCTGGATAAAAATGAAGACAGTAAACATTTTTAAGAAGTGATAAAATTCCTTACCTAGGCTCTATTATTAATTTTGTCCAAAACCCCGGCGCAGAACAATAGTAACCATCGATTGGCTATCAAGAAGAATTAAACAAATCCTATGTAAGACTTTCATCATACCAGTGCTCCTATATAATACAGAAGAACGGACTTCGTAAATATAAAATAGCCTTTTTTATAGACCTATGTATGTACATATATGTATACATACATAACAGCGATGACGATAGACGGAAGCGAAGATTTAACCACAAAATATAATATGTATGTATGTACATATGAGAGCAGACCTGTGTATGCGGTCAAAAATATACGTTTCCAACGCGGATTGGTTATACAGATGAGTACTAATGCTTGGGCCCGTGTAATCTTTTAATCCAACTGTCAGGGTCTATGTCACAGGGCATATTGAGCGCCGTGGCTCAAGGGGTTAGTGCGTTGGACTACGGAGCAAGGGGTTCCAGGTTCAATCCCCAGACAACACCTAAAATTTCTTTCACGGCCCCACCTCTCGCGAGCGTCTGACAAACATCCGAGAGTAAAACTGTCATGAAAAAGCTTCTCAAAATTACCGTTCTGATCCGGCATTAAAACAGTAGGCCCCTTCCATTCATGTGAAGAATATAACACGCACAACACGAATGGTTGTGAGAAGCTAGGCCCTGGGACCTGTTGCGCCAAAAATTTGTATTTTTTATTTGTCAGGGTCTATGTGTGGTCGCCGTGACTCAGTGGTTGCAGTATTGAACGGGAGGTTTAAAGTTCGACTACTAGACAACATTAAAGTTCTTTCACGGTCCAAGGTCTCGCGAGCGTTTGACGAACGTTTTGTCATGAAAAAGCTTCTCAAACAATAATTTGCTCTTCAGACACGGCATTAGACAATAGGCCATTCCATTCGTGCGTAGAATGTAACACGCATAAAACGAATGAGAAAATACGCCCTGGGTCTCTTACGGCCTGTTGGGCCAAATAATTGTTTTTTTTTTCAACACTACGAGAGTGACCTCAATAATGTGCTCAAGTAGAAATTGTTCAAAGTCAACCCTGTGTATCTAATCCGCGACAATAGATCAGAGCTTCACTGTAAACTGTAGCGCCATTAAAAGTAAGTAGGTGAAGCTTGAGGTCCTGCATAGTTACTAAGTAAGAGTGTAAGAATTATCTTTATAACTTTCAGCCCTGTTTCCAATACGTAAAAATAATAAAATAAATTCGTTTAATTGTGTCCGTAAGTTTGGAATCAAGTTTCTCTATGAGATAACTCAGTGTACTCGGTTTTGTAAGTGAGAATCCATACTTAAACTTCTAGAGGCAGAAAAATTATTTCCAATCTGATAATATTTTCCTCACGTAGTAGGAAATTTAGAATTTTATTTAGATGTATGTAGATGTAAAAGATGTATTTACATATGTAAAGATGTAGAGTGTTTGGAAAGCATAATAAACTAATTGAAAATGTCCAATCTATTGTTATAAAAAATTGTTGATTCTAGTAAAATAGTAATATGGAGCTTGCAACAAATACTTTATTCCGAAGACCTTAAACCTCGTCAAAATTAAAGTCTCGCTGAAGGAAATGATATTACAATATAATTTGGGATAATATGTTATAGAAGCTAGAAATGGCGGGACTTTTAGTATTTAGACTTTTTTCTACACCAAGCAGATGCAACCGAAATTCAACAAATACAAGCAACATAGGAAGTTGGCAGATCAATGATAAAAGAGTTAAGCAACCACCTCGTCAAACCAGTATAATACAGCAGAACATACATATGTACGTAGCTAAGTTTGATGGTGGACGTTACAACAATAATCTCAACAAACATTCATTTAGATCCGAACTAATGGAAACAATAATCTCCTTCGAAAAGGACGCCAAATTCCTCTGACACTGTTCAGAAATTGCGAGGCTAAATTAGAAACTGTAGGCGTCGTCCCCCTTCAGATCATATAGCAATATAATCGCTCTTCTCACCCTGATCCAGACACCCAAAATCCTTTCCTCTGAGTAGTTTGCAAATCATGGTGATGGAGCGAATTCAGAGGCGTTCTATATGGATATAATTACAATGTATATTTAATCAGTACCATCTTCCTATCATCCGTGACTCGGAATAAGCCATTTATTTTGAAAATATCTAGTTTTGCAGAGTTAGTCTTGAAGCAGCGAAAATGGTATAGAAGTGATAATAGATGGCGTTTACTTGTCTACTGACAATTAAATTATGACCTACGTTCAATCAAAGGAAAATCCCTATCTATCCTTATTGGAGTGATTATAGGACACCAAATCTTGTGAGCTTATATGAAGGAACTAAAAATAACTGAAAAAGTATTTTGTAGATATTACGGTAATAAAGTGTACTTCCATCACCTACAATTCGAATTTCTCGAAGGACACAAGATTAATCATTTATGTAGTTATAGTCTGTATAGACGTGTAGTGCTAATGGAATTTATAATAACTTCTTAGTTTCTTACCATGACTTTAATACTACGGTACTTTATACTGATATACTTTGGTATGTGTTAAGACTCACCTGCAAAGAAAAAAAAAATGCGTAAGTACATGTATTTCCAATGTATGCACAAAAAAAGCATAAAATTATAATAAATAACATAACTATGATTTTTTGATTTATCACTTTCGAATTTCCTTCTGTATCTTTTACATTGTATAAGTTGAGTAACCTCAAAATGCATCAAGGATTTCTACTTGGATTTCCATATTTAAAAAGCGCATTCAAAGCCCCTTCGTTATTTTGCAACAGATCATGCCTTGCATTTCCACATTTTCATAATTCACCACCCGATGACATGAGAGAAGGCGCTTTTTTGTTTGCACACAATTATTTGAAATAAATTGAATAGGATCAATAGTTTAATCTTCTTATTACAATCCTCTCTGCAAAGCCCTTATTTTTCATCCTCGAAAGGATTCACTGCATTGCAATGCACAGCAGAATCCCGAGCAAACTAGGCATGCCCAGCCGAACAATATGCGAGTAATTCATTTCGTGGTGCAAAAATTTGCATTACAATGCCCAAAAGGATAATCTTTTATTTCTTTACCCATTTTAAATTGCATTCACGTAGAGAGAGTTAATCACGTTGGACATGTGGCTGTTCGCAATGTATACATTGTTAACTACTGTTGACGAAATCCAACGAGGCGTTGTTGTTGAAGGATTTTGCACAAACGAAATGTGTGTCCTTGTTGGAGATCAAATTAATGATACGAAATTGTAGGACACAAAAAAAAATTGCTACTTAGGATGATTATTACTTTAGTGAAATGTTTTAGCGCAGCATACACCTTTAATGCGCAGCAGCTGCTGTTTTGAGATAGGGACCACGCGTGTTTGTGTTGCTTTTTATTCCCCTTTCTATTGTGCGATGTGAGCCAACTCCTCAAAAGCCGGAATAACAAGGTAACGCATCATGTGAAAAGAAAAGCAAAAAAAAAAGAAAAAAATATTATCGATTCCTTCTTGAAAGGATCGCGACATGGCGTGCATCATTGAGTGTTGGACTCTTTTTTTTGTTTTGTGGCGTTCTGCGTGTTAGGGTCCAACTACACAGGAGAGGAGGCTCTCGGTTGCGATTCCAACAGTGAGATAACAAAATATGACCAACGATAAAACAATCGTAAGGTTTGGTTCTGATGCGTCTGTTGAACGAACGCGTGCTGGACAAGGAGATTTAATATCTGAATAGCAGCCTTAATTCTTCGAAGCGCATATATTGTCGGACACTGATATAGAATTAGAATTCAAACGAAGATGTACATATGTAGGTGCTATCTTGAAAATCATTCAACAGGCATGTGAGTGTCTGGTTGTAGCAAGCCAAATCAAACTCAAATCTTAGCCCTACGCACGTCTGGTTAGACTGTAGGCAACTCAAACATATGTACATAAATACATATTTTGAAATTTTAGTCGCGTAAAACTCCTGTCTCGCTACACTCATGTACATAGGTTTATTGTACATATATTCATACTCAAGAACTGCAATATTCTGGTCGTGGCTAGCAAGTGCATGTGAAGTACAAGTCCGAGGTCGAGGCGAGAATAGTATAATAGATACGAGTGTATGTGAATCTTTTTAAAAATAATTTGAGAATTTGAAAAGGGTGTATACATATGTATGTATGTAACTTTACTCAATCTAATCTACAAATATCTAGGAAACCTAATTTAAGGTGAATATGTTTTTAGTGGTTTCAATAACCCATATTGTAGGCACACAACTAAATTAAATATATTCACCACGAGTAGCAAGCACTTGATCAACGTCCTAGTTTCAAAGTTGTGATATGTAGCAGAATGGCACATTTATACTTAGATAGATTTTAAAGTGGAGTGAAACGCCTAAAGTGAAGTGAAAGGGTAAACGAAAATAAAGTCTTAAATTCCTGGGAATCAGAGGCAGCAAAGTTTTTGACAGAGAAATTACTTTACCAATTTATAGGTACACAGAGGGGACCTTGTTGGAAAACTACTAACCGTTCAAGTCATGACTAGGACTAGTAGAGTAACAATGAAGTGCTTGCTTTACCTACTTCCTATAGTTCTCGGGTAACTTCAGGTACAATATATTCTTCCTATAAATTACCATCTTTTAATAGATGACATGACTAGACTAGATAGCGCAGGTCAACATTTGACGTTTCTAAAACTCTTGGTGATTTCAAAATGATTGGGTTCTCCAATGTGTGAACTCTCGTACTGGAAAGGAGAGTTTTTAAATTTACAAATTCCTGCAACTATGAATGAATTCATGCGATGAAATGATGGATGATAGGACTTATTGAAAAAAGTGCCAGGATGCTATACGGAACGCTTCCAAAGTTCGCACTGGTCACACTCAATGCGTAGCAAGGCTTCACTTCGTAGAAACCAATTATCGACGGGATAATAATAATTAGATCACCATCTAAAGAACTTAAAACTGATATAACACCTAATGGAAATGTCACAATTTTGTAACTTACTTTTGTCGGGATAGAAAATACACGTATACATGTACATATATTAATTGCCAAAAAGCATTTTTTGTTTCAGAAATCTTTTGACGACAGTTATACTCTCGGATGTTTGTCATAAGCTCGCCAGAGAAGGGACCGTGAATTATGCAAAAAACTTTGGTATTATTTGCGAGGCGAACTAAACTCCACAAAAGCAAAAACACATTCTACTAGGAGGTAAAACCCTTTCCAGTTTTACAGCACCCAGAGAAGCTAAAGCAACTAGCGTGCTAGGTCAAAATAATTTGTTTGCAGGTTTCATTAAGTTTTACCTAGAAGACTAAGCAGACATTTTACAGTCACTTATAGTAAGGTCGTCGCATAGTAAGACCTCGCCGACGAGTGAAAGAAGTGTCTGTTATACGGCCTTCCGAGAAAGAGAAACGGATTTCTGTATATCCTGTAATTGCTAAGACTACATTGTAAAAATTACTCTGAAAGTACATCTGACTATCTAGAAAGCTGAGTACAATTTCGAGTCATTCTGCGCAAATTTAGTACCTGAACAGATGTTTAGCAAAATTATATAAGGCTTTCTAGATAGGTTGAGAAAGACACAGATTCCATAAACGGTCAAATATTGCAAATTTCTAGATGAATGCACGTAAACACGGAAACTGATTACCGAAAATCGTGTCCTGATTTTAACTTAGACGTCAAAGCAGTAATGCGGTAGTGAGTAGAACGAATATCCATTAAGCTGAACAATATTTACCTGAGGGTTCAAAGATAGAAATGGGCGTGGACTCTGAGATGTATTCGACTGATCTATAAAATTTGGTTTCCGAAGCACAGCAGTGTGTTCTTAGTGGAAATTCTAGCGGCTGCCGAAGCCAAGGAGCATCTAATTCAAAGTAGTTAATACGAAACAACACATATAGTAAAGCGAGCTAGGAACACTCACTGTACGCCACAAAAAAGGCCTGTAGCATTGGACTTTCAAAAGCAAGTCGACGGGTGTTAAGGAGCATTCTCATGATACAGAGATTTTTTGGAGCAAGGTGAAAATAAACAACACCCAATACTTTATAGACTTGATCTTTGTCGGGGCTTCTATGAGAATAAATAAGCTTAGGCGGAATCAGAAAGATAGCCTTAGGAGAACTGCTAAAAAAGCGACCAAAATACATTCTAAAATTTATATTAGACCTGGAATGATTAAGGTGGGGGTTTTAATTAAAAAATGACTCTCTTTCTTCCCTTTTTGTTTCAGGAACTCACATCCCACAACTAGCGAACACAATGGATCCCCACAGATTCTTGTAAATGCTGTATTGTACGAGTACATTGTACAACCACCAAAGTAAGACAATGAATATCGCGGTTCTTTACAAATTATTTCAATGCATCGCAGTTATACAATCAAACATTCAGGGCATGTACAAACATACATTTTTAACGAACTTCGTTTGTTTAAAAATTCTTTCCGACACTAGGTTTAACCTAATTAACTAAGGTACCGCATTACTAGTACCATGATTCAGTTCATAATATGGAAAAAAGTGAATCGCCTCTAGTTAACAAAAAAGCGAGCCCCAATTAACCTACATTCAACAAATACAACCTTTCCAACCCTTTGACTAAATAAGTAGACATACATAAATGTCTTTACGCTCGTCCATTCCAAACACAATCCGGTACCTATACAGATTTCTATCGTGACTACGTATTATGCTTCGACGCTATTGCATGATTTTTTTTTCCTATCGGCCTTTTCACTTTCATTGTGCGGCTGACCTCGTTTTCCAGCTTTTCCATTCACCTAAATAAATCTGCAAATCTTTTCTCTCCCTAATAGAAATAGAAACACACAAACAAATCTCAAAGATGCGTAGATACCGAATAGAGTTCTGCACTCCATTCAAATAGATGCTACGAGTATTATGGCATTTTAATTATGGATAGCTCTTCTTAAGAGTTGCAGTCGTACCTAGTAGATAGAAATGGAAAATGGAATCCGGTACCGGTTTTGCAAAAGAAAAAAAAACAAAAAACACGTTGTCGTCCTTTCAATTTCTTTTGAACATTGTTTTCTTTTTCGCTTAATTTATGTTTCTCTTTTTGTAATTTGACACCAGGGTTCTTATTGTTTGCTTTAAACATGCTCCATGGCAAATTTATTTCCTGTTTTGTAATTGTAAATATGATATATTGTTATGTCAAGGGGGAATTATGTGTTAACACTTACATAATGGTAGGATAGACAATCTCACGGTACGAATATGACTCAGAGTAGGAAAACAAGTCTACAGAAAGTCTCATATTCTTTACCAATGAGTCCAATTAAAGAAAAAAAAAATGTACATACATACTATTAACCCTACATTAGGAAAAAATTCCTTAATGCTAGATACTTCAATAAAAATTCCTTTCTTGATGCGCTATTAGAAGTGGTATATGCTGTCTAGACATAACCACTGATTAGATAATAGATGTTAAATGTTTCCTTCATGTTTACTTAGGACGATACTTCTGTTGAATAATTAAGTGAGTTTGGATGAGCGCATAAATACGAATGTTCATACATATATGTATGTACATAGATACTCAGAAAATGAAGACTGCCAAATTAATATCTTGTTGGTATTGGGTCTTGACTGCGGAATTTTAACAGTGCGAACTATTGCTGCGCGGCAATTACCGTGCAAAATCCGCCCTTAAACATGACCGCGTAAAGTAATTTACTATCGTTTCCTTAAAGTAGTTTCGAATGAGTCCAAAGCACGCAGTAATTTAAGAAAACTCAATATACATATGTACATAAATACATACGAATATGTACCTAAGAAGAAGTGGCATTCATTTTATTTGCATTGCCAGTCAAATTTCGGTAAGAATATTAGATGTAGGCTCACGGCAGAAGTCCGCATTAGGGCATTCTACCTTGAGTAAACACAAAGATGTCAGTGTGCTACTAGCAAGGATCTACATTATCTCCTAAGAATCACACTTGTATATACTTGGCTTTTTTAATGGCAGGATTGATATGCATAATCTACATGAAACCTTATATTAAAACGGATACAGAGTAATTGACCTCGTCATAGTAAAGCTACGTTTCCAGACAAACACATCCTATAAGGCTATGGTGCAAATAGAACCATTTCATGGTTGCTATAGTATTATTTTTGGACAATGTCGAAAAAAGTTCAGAAAAAGCTACAATCGCAGAACCTTTGTCCATCATTTGTTCCCCAACCCCTGAAAAATATTATACTATACCACCTGCCTAAAGTGTAGAAGATTTCACCAAAACCTCAAATGATGCGTGCCGACAAGCACATTTTCCAAAACGAGAGCCATATCTTGTAATACTAGTAATTAAGAAGTATAGTCGAAATAAGATCTACTCGCGAAACATATGCACCTAATTTGCATGTAAGTGCAGAGGACAAACATAGACTTTTTCGAAGAATAAAAGAGAACTTGAAAAGTTGAACTTTGGCAGTAAACCCATTTGCAGAGTAAACAGTAGAAAAAAAAACTACAAAATCTTGGCAAGACTACAAAGCCCTACAAAACTGAGTATTTAAGGTAAGTAGTCTTGACCAACATCCCGCTGACAGATATAATGTGTATCTACGATGCCAATCAAGAATAACATCCAATTTCAAAACCATCAAAGCTGAAGGAAGATGATTTGGGACCATGATAAGGACCATCCTTCATTTTCGCCTTATTCTGAAAAAAAGATTCTCTTTGTCTCTTTGTCATCGCTATTTCGATCATCATCATCATCATTGATTTGTCTCTTTCAACATAGCATATAAAAACTTGTCTATCGGAGTATGAGAACGCCTCAAATCGATCGTTAACAAATCACCAATACCAAATCGATATTTATCTATTACTTGTCACGTCTAGATTTGGCGTGTCAGTTAAGCTCGTTCGTCTGTGCAGTAAAAATAAAGGGCACTCAACACTTAGGATTGTATTTATAAGAAGGAACCCTGTCGAAGAAAATCATTCTCACATAAGCACATCTTTATAAGTATACAGTTTTATGATTATTCTCATTGTTATAGTGCCTCGGACAGTCGCTGGGTGATCGGAACTAATATCATTTCTTAATGGAAATGGGTATAAACAATCTCAGTAGTGGCATACCTCAAGGGGAAAAATTATCAGTTCTTCTCCTTCGTTGACAAGGTCTTCCTAATATTGGAAAACAATGATTTTAAAGTGTGACAGACAAGAAGTTTTTATTTAATACACCATCCATAGTCTTGAAATCGAGATTTTTGAGTACCAAGATGCATGATAAATCCTTTGATTTAAAAAGACATCACCTTCCATATACATTTTGACTTCCACCTATGTATACCTATAGGGCAAGTATTGGTTTCGTGAAAAATTTCGAACTTGAGATTGAAGTCAAAAAAATGATTTATGATGAAAATGTCTGTTTGCCTGTCTGTATATTCGACTGCAGCCTAAACGACTGGACGGATTCGTTTCAAATTTTATATCAGGGGTCTGTGGAATGATCCCTATAGGCGAAATTGAAAATTTCATTCTAATCTTAAACTTAAGGGTACTTTACTTAAGACCGATTTCACTAAAAATGGATTTTCTTGAAAACGGCTCTGCTATTAGATGGCATAGCTACCACGTTTTGCGCGAAAAATACGTGTAATGGTAATTTTACAAATTGGTTGTTTCTTCCCACTTATAAAAAAAATTATCTTTTTCAAAATTGTTACTCGAAATCGAAAAAAATTGTTATGACCTAATTTATAGGTCTTGAAGTTCTCTATAATTCACCTGAACACCATATATGGCCACGTCCAATTTTTTAGACCGTTTTTACAAAAAAATCTCAGAGATAGCATCAATTCAATGTTATCAATTCCATCAAAAATGCAAAATGAATTTCAAGTTTGGAGGAAAAAGACTTGAATTTCATTGCTTATAAAATTTCCACTTATAGCATCAAGGTGCAATTACGTACGACCCAGTCGACAACTTTATTTTTACTGCGATGCTATAGTATCGCCAAATCTTTTCTCTTTCGTGGAAAAGGGGTGATTTTACGGGTGCCTTTCACACAATTAACTCGGAAATCTTATCCTGCAAACTGTAGGCGGTGGTGGGAATGTTGCGTAAATTTGACAAATGTTACCTCAGGTATTCGAAATGGTGGCTTCGAGCCAAGTCTAGCACAAGACAATACCGTCTTTACTTGCCCTTTTTATCGAAGACGTAAGGGATTTTCATCCTACAACATTATTCAAATGTCTTTCACGGAATCGTATAAATCGGGCAATATGCCGGTAATATGGCGTTCGATGTTGGTCTTGAGGTCGTCTAAGATCTTTGGCTTATTGGCATAAATCATTTACGGATTTAACATAGCTCCAAGGACAAAAGTCCAGAGACGTCATTGCTGCAGATTACACGATCACTGAACATCGACTTCAATTACTAGATTGTTGGACCAGTTGTAACCACATATGTTTTGGGATCCGTTCTGCTTTATTGCGGGAAAACGAAAAAAATTTTGATGAACTACTCTGTCGACTTATGTTTACTATTTCATAGGGACATAGATCTCCATCAAACACCAACAAAAGTATAAATGAGGCAACCGTAGTAGACCTAAATACTTCTAAAACGAAGATTCTCAACTCTTCAAAGTAACTCTGTTTTATGATATAGACATACTTAGCTCGAGAAAGTAAAGAGTTGTGATTATGTTGACAATATTCACTTGGTCGGTTTGGTACTGAACAATAAAATGCTTTCAAAATATTATATTGTATGATTGTTCAGCTTCAACATCCAGTGTCGTTAGTATATGGGTGACTTGGAAAATTACATTCATTACCACGAAAAAGCTGAAAACCTGCAAGTACAGTGCCAACTAACCCTCTATGTGGCGCCAAGATAATCAAAGTGAAAACAAATGCCAGAAAACAAACTCTCTGTACCGTCGTAGTACGTAAAGAGTGTGCAGTGTGGTGTGGAATGACGCAATATTTGTTATCGCGGCAATGATGCCAGTCGACTTTGCCGCGGACGATACGCCGGCGGCCGTGACTATATACAAACATATGTATAAATAACAGAGAGAAAGGCCTAGGTCATATGGAATGCAAGAACAGGGAAAAACACAAAACATGATTGAGTGACAGCAAAGATGCAACATATCATCAAAAGGGCGAAGGACCTATCGGTCCTTGAAAAATTGGGACCGAGACAAGGAAATATAAAGATGCTCTTGTTAAGAGAGCTTCAGTTAACGAATGTTTTTATATATCTGAAATGAATGAACCTAGCTTGCTTCCATACCAACGTGAGCTTGTTTTGAATGTATACCCAAAAGTATGGATAGCACGTCAGATTTCGATTGGACATTACTACTACTGTATACTAGTACTACTGAAAAAAATTGATTTTCAACTTAATTCCTAGTTTCGATGAACAAGAATATTAAAATTTCTTCTCTTGGTAGAATGTTATTTCGGAGATTTCAAATTACCCGTTGGCCATTATTGCCACAACATCACCATAACCAATTTTCTTAATTAGGTTGAAATATTTTAGAGGTGGAAGTAGACTGAAGTTGAACGGAAAAAAGTACTTTTCCACGTGACGGTTGTATATGTATCTAAATAGACATGTTTACATCTGCCCAATGTTAATAATTTTTGGCCAAGTAATCGTTTCGACTATAAACCGGACAACAAGTGATTTTGGTTTGAATTGGATTATCAGGATTGATAATATTTAGGTACACCAACTTCTGGATTTTGAAAAAAAAAAAAAAATAAAATTCAACCCATATTCTTTTGATCATATTAGCTTGTTCAAAACTCAATTGATTTAACCTTCATTGATTGACCTGAACAGGTCTATGTAATTATCAATTCTTCAGGGTTATTGCCACGCCTACTTACCAACAGGATGGATGATTATAATGAATTTATAGGCATTAGCCTGTCCTATAATTTTAATGCACAATGTTTATATACTTGTATTAGAACTAAATTCAATTAAAACTTTCTTTTGAAAAGTCTTCAATATAATTTGGGAGAAATTTCATTGGAAGTTAGAGACTGTGTCTGATGCGTTTATTACCCCAACGGTAATTAACTACAGTATCTATGTTTCTTCATCATCGACCCTCATTAAACACATTTATACTCGTATATCTCCAGCAATCAATTCCTATTGCATTACCCTTTGTCAACGCCTCAATTGAGGTCAAGTAAAGTCACCTTGAGGCACATATTGCATCAATATACCATCATTAGACACACAAAACCCTAAAGGTAAACGGAATGTTGGCTGGAAAATAAAAGAAAACCACTATCAAAAGCAGACTTGGAAATCTATTCCGGAAACGAATGTATTGGTCACTTGGCAGTAAAGTCACGAATTTCCGGACCAAAATAGACACAGCTAAGGTTTTCATTCGCAGACTGAAAATATTCTTCATTTTATGCATTTTTCAACACACGAAGCGTTGCATAGTTCACTGTATGTACTGTACGCGATGACTCAGACGAAAGACAATGACTTATTTATGTTACATTTTCGCATCCTCTGGCGCCTTTTTCTTAAGAAACAAACACTTAATGTTCTCCCTTGTTGGGTGATCAATTTCGTCCACTTTCGCACGTTCTCAAGCATATGTGGCCAATGTGCTACCATACACATTAAAACAAAAAAAAAACACTTCCCAGTCATCGATGATTCTCAATGTCAATGCCTTTTCTCCATCCTCTCGACATTGTACCGAGATTCGTGCGGAGTGTATCGCTGCTGTTTGCCATTAGCATTTTCCGGATCCCATATGCAATATGTGAAAATTTCGTCATGTTCCACATATGCCACAGTGAAAAGTGACTGTATATCCAATGCAATTAGATACATTCGCGTGCATTGCAGTTTTATTTAGACAGGCAGAGAGAGGGAAAAGTGAAAAAAAACTCCTAAAAGATACAAATGTATCTATGGAAGGTAACCCTGAAAGGTCAAATTACAAACATTTGTTTATGCTTTCTTTTTGTTTATGTTTCTCTTATCGGTGGCCATTTGTCACTTTGACAAAGTGACCACAATTGGATGTTATTTTTTTTTTTTTACGGAATAATATAGCACGGTGGTGTGGTAAAATGAAACTTAATTGAAATTCGTTGTGCAAACATTATTCAATTTTCTTTTTGTCTTTCTGCATCCCATAAGCATAAGGGGTAACCACTTTGAGGATGAAAATAACAGCTTTTTAGTAAATTAGAATTTTTCTTTTATCAGAAAACAGCCCGCGAAACACCAGGTGGTGCGTTATGCTAATTTGCTGATATGTAGGTTGCATATGTAAAGGGGTTCGAACGGTAGAACTAGCCGGGTGTTATGTTCCCATGAACAGTACGCATTTGTGCATATATTTATGTTCTATTGTTGTACTTTAGTGTGGCAAAAATTGTATATAGTGCTAATTGGATATCGGTGAAAGGAGGTGGATTAAATCGAAATAATTCGAGACAATCATAGTTCTTAAAAAGCTTCTGAAGCGACATCGTATCTCAACCCAGGACAACAAGTTTGCAGAAATAGCAGCAACGATGGGACCACTCCAAAGTCAAAGTGAAATGGACGCATAGAGTGATTCCCAATATAGACGCTTGAATCAACAAGATGAAAATGTTTACAAGCTTCTTCGGATGCAACAGATGACAAACAACGAATTGGTTGGGACGCAATTAGCTATGAATATGGTAACCATCATAAGGTTAGTATACACAAACCCTTGCACAAATTCTGTAATGTGTACAGTAAGATTTCGAAAAATTAATACAAGTCTCTCAAACATACATAATTCCAGGATAGTTACCGAGGTTCTAGTATAAGATGCAACATACTAGGCTTGGAGCTGGGCAGACATTTTCATACTAAAATAAACTAACAAATTTCAAACGCATTCTTCAACGTCTCAATTCAATTCAATTCAACTCTTCTCAACCTTAAGCGGATTTCAGCAGGGCAGTGCAAGTTATATTATGTTATGTGATTTCTTCAGTCCTATGGTAGAGCAGATAATATACAAGGTATGTGTTAACACGGACTACACTGTCTTTAACAAATCCTTTCAGATGCTGCGAAACACAGACGATATTAATATTAGAAGCGATTCAGTATTGAAATAAATAAGGGCAACAAGACAAACGTGTGTAGTTTGTACAGATTCATCGAAAAATACGATACACCACCTTGATGTTATTCAGTATGTTGATCTCACCAATTGTACTATATACATGTATATGTACTAACATACATACATATGTATGTCTGGGAATCATTTTTTGTGATTCCTCTTTCAGTTACGTGCCTTCGAAAGTGGGGGAAAAACTTAACATCTATACATCCCCATCTCGTTTACATCTTCTCAAGCTGTATGCGCACGGGATACATACCACTCTACCGCTAAAGACTATAGGCCAATTAGTCTCTCATCGTTTTTGCAAAAAACCCTAGAGCGACTCATTGACCTTCATATCAGAGGATTGATCAACTCCCAAAACCTATGTGAAGCACAGCACGCCTATCTTAAAGGTAGATCGGTGGATAGAGCTCTCCATAGCGTGGTCAGGGAAATTGAGCATTCTCTAGATGCGAAAGAATACACTATGGCAGCGTTCAATATTCATTGAGGGCGCTTTCAATAATGTAAAACAGGCTCATCGTAAACTGGGTTGAAAACATGCTTAACTGCAGGATTATCAACTCAGCCATCAGGACTAGTTCTGTAAGGAAGATGACAACAAGCGGCATGTCACAAGGAGGAGTCCTTTCTCCACTGCTTTGGATCCTTACCGTCAACTAAATTCTAAGAATCTTCACAGAGAAGAGATGACTTAGTAATACTGATTATAGGCAAATTCTTGCCAACAATCAGTGAACTAATGGAATCTACTCTCTAAGTGCTCTCTACGTGGGCAAAACAGAACGGTTTGGGGGTCAATCCTCAGAAAACTGAACTTGTTTTGTTCACTAGGAGAAGGAAGATACCCCAACTTCACATTACCAAAGCTAGATGGCACCACTATACTTGTTTCATCTAAGATTCCAAATTATCCTGGAAAAGAAATGTTGAAGAAAGGAATGAATGCTCTATATGCTTGTAAGAGGGCCTTTGGGAGAAGGTGAGGATTGCAACCGCGTATCATTCACTGGATGTACAAAGCATTTATCAGTCCCATTATCTCATATGGATCCTTAGTCTGGTGGACAGCTACGAGTACAAAGAAAGAACTCTACAAAGTGCAAAGGCTTGCAGTGCTCTGCACCACTGGAGTTGTAAGAAGCGCGCCGCAAGCAGGTTTGGATATAATTCTTCATATTCTTCCCCTAGAATTGTTCATTAAAGGCTCTGCCACGAAAGGAGCTCTCAGACTGAAGGAATCCAACCTGTGGAAAGAGACCACCTATGGACATGCGGTAATATTAAACGCTACAAAGGCAATGGGCAGGAAATATAACTCCGAATGCTTAACAGCCGCATCGGATTATATAGTCCCCTACAACGACTTCAATTTTGATATCCCAATCCTATTCCCAAGCCGAGCAGAGTGGTAGTCCAATAATATAGACAACGATCTAGGGATCACAGTCTACACAGATGGCTTAAAAATGGAGACAGCTGCGGGAGCAGGATTTTACTCGAAAACATTGCAAAAACAGGAATCATTCAGATTACCAGAAGCATGAAGTATATTCCAAGCAGAAATCCTGAAATAAAAAAAGCTGCTAGATGCATAGAAGACAGTCACCTGCCCCCGTCGGATATAACCATCTTCGTTGACAGTCAAGCAGCTCTAAAATCGATTAAATCTAATACAATTAAATCAAAGGCAGTTAGGAACTGTCGTGATGCACTGATCACGATTAGACACCATTCGGTCAAACTCTGCTTGGTTCCCGGACATAGCAATATTGAAGGTAACGAGAAGGCAGACGCTTTAACAAGAATGGGGTCGGAAATAACCATCAGTGAAGCGGACACATCCATATTGCCACCGATTGGAAAATTGTATAGTATAATCTTAATCTTCTTAGCCTAACCTAACCTAACATCTATACATCCTATAAACACATCAGTTTCCCATAACATAGGGCTCACGCAAAAGCCTTGGAAAAATACCCAAAATACCTTGGTTGTATTTAAATCAAGGCTTTTCAGGGTTCCTTTAAGATCATTAGAGATATTCCGATTTTCTATAAATAGTTAAAGAATTTTGAAAGCTTTTTCAAGACCAAATCATATCTAATCTTTGTCGATTATAAGAGCAGTACCTATTGAAAGTGCATATAACACCTTGATTATATTTTGAAATTTGAATACTAGACAGGTTTAACAACTTAGCTCTATGATCGAGGTACATATGTATATCCTTACTTTATAATTTCACGGCGTAAATCCTTTTAAAAACCCGAACAAAAAATATGTATCTACGCATGAATATTTGAGTAGATGATAATCTACTTATATTCATTCCTACTCACACAATGCACCAATATTTTTTTTTTTAATAAAATTATAGCGTACTTATCCTGCAGGATCATCTTTCTGTGGTACATTACAATGCCTTATTTTCCTGTCAATGCTCTCAAACAATGCAGCATCTATTAAATTACCTTCAAAGGATATTTTCAAATAGTCAATGGTTTTATGTGTCCTTTTGCGCAACCATGCATATCTGATCAAGGGTTTTTTTATGTTCTTCCAGGATGCTTTTATTGTTTGAATTCGTTTTGAAAAATCACCGTTAATTTCCCACAATTATTCAAGCCGTCATGGCTCCTCATAGAGTACTTTTATTCATCCTCACATCCTTTTATTTCATTTCTAGAAATAGGAGCAATCTCAACCCTTCTCCAAAGGAATTTGAGCAGATGACATGCAAATGAAATCAGTCGACTGCAATGAATCAGTAACAGGAAGGACAATGAAATTCCCTGCTGTTGCAAAGACGTATGATGTCCTGTCCACCAACTATGGGGCAAGTAGGGCATAAAGGGTTTCGCCTGTAGGATGTGATAAAAGAATTGCCCTTTCACAGTCGATTGAGCATGCCGATCCAGGTGAGAGATGTGCTTGTCCTAAAAAAAAAGATGAGGGTACGGTGGTATACAAATGGGATGTTCCGAAAGTAATCAGAGAATTAAATCATGCGAAGGAAACAAGGTTTGGCATACTTCTTGAAGGTTTGCCCATTCCCTTCGTGTTTTAATCTTGTCGTTGGGATTGGTATAAATAGGTAAAGGTATTCTTTTGAATTTAATGTGATTTATTGGAAATCGATAAATATTTCGATGAGTTTATGTTGGAAGGAGAAAGTAAGATAAGGTATTCTTTATTTGACTTTCCCAGGGAATGGAGTTAAACGTTTCACCCTAACCTTTACTGAGAATTGATATGCATTTTCGATAAATTGATTTATACGGTTGGAGTGTAAATACTGCGCTTTTGTTTGCTCCTTGTCATCTGCACATAGAGCGTTGATTAATTGATGACATGCGATAGACAGAACTAATGAGTTATTGATTAGGTATGAGGAAGTTAAATCCCTATTTATAGAGCGTCGGAATATTACTGAGGATCATATTTAGGACAATATGTAGCAGTGGACTTTGATTCAGAAAAGTCAAGTTATAGCCTGTAAAAAAAATACAAATATTTGGCGCCGATTCCCAAGAAGGCGCATCCTGTGTACTACATGTAGGCTTTGAAACATTGCATATGACATCTGGATTGTCAAACTAAGTACCACCGGACAACTCAGTTGTTTTAAAATTGCAAGCAACTCTTTGTGATCGATTTTAAAGTTGTTAATCCAGAAACTAAGGACTATAATACTTGAAACGACTGTATAAAATTATATTTCTAAAGCCGGTAGGACAACTCGCAGGCAGCGAAAATGGGTTCAATTAATTGTTCATAAAACCTACAACTTTATAAAATCAACGAACTAGAGTAGATAGATAGGACGTGTCAGCTTTTTTTGTGGATTTTGTTTACTTCAATTTAGCACTTATTATTAAATGACGCTGAATTGAGAGATAAAAATCTCTATCACTCTTCAGTCTAGGGCTTATCGAAGGCTGGTAGCACTTATGTCTATATGAAAAATTCTATTATGGCAGACGTTCCAAAGAGAACAATGAAAATATTCCAGAAATACGCACGTCCAAGCAACAAGCTGACTGACTAACATCACCAACATCTCTTTATCAAAACTGATTTTAAAGGGAACTCCACTTCAGCGCAGTCTACTTTGGAGACACGTTTCTAAAACAGTTTAAAGTCTATCTACTCAAGGTTAGAATTAACAAAGGGAGTAGCCGGCATCTCAGTGCGTTGTCTCTCAATCCATCAATCCATTCCCTTTGCTTCTTCGCTTCTTGTTTTATTTATTACCCCATAAAAAAAACCCTTCAAGTTAAGGGATAATTGATCGAAACACATTCGAATTATCAAAGGACATCATAATTAATTCCGCTTAGATGATTTTTTTTATATGTAGATACCTATGAAGAGTCCGAGGAAACACAAAAAACAGTGGCAAAAGGAATAATAAGAGCAATTCGACTGTATTTGTTCTGTTTATTATCCAATTTTCCGTTACGAATATGTTTAAATTCATACAATTTCTTATTGCATATCTCAAGTATCTGCTTACTGAAAAAATCTTGGACAAAATACTTTTTTTTTCATACAGATGGCTCTGTCAAGTTTTTCCGTAGACCTCATAGTCGATTGCATACTTTTAGAAGCACATACATTTCTTCACATTTTCCCAAAGGTAGGCAATCTTTTTAGATTGCTATAAATGCTACGCGTATTTTGCTATAAAAAAATAAATGGCGTGCAAACAAAAACAAACAAGGCGTTACAAATGCAAATATAAACATTTGGTGCTGCAGTTCTGCATAGGGCTTAGGGCCTAGATTCTCATAACCATTACAGTTGCGGGTGTTATATTTTTCACACGAATTGAAGGGTCCTACTGTTTAATGCCGTGTTTGAACTTTGAAGCATACATTTTTGTTTGAGAAGATTTTCTTTATGAAAGTCCTACTCTCGGATGTTTGTCAGACGTCCGGCGATGATAACCATCAGAAATTGGTTAAAACTTGAATATGACTAATGTAGGATTCTCTAAGGAAAGGTTCTTAGTCTAATAAATGTTAGACCCTTGAAGATGAAAAAACGAGTGGAAGCCTTTGAGTTTTCTGCGTATACATGTCTACCTATTAAATGCCACTTAGTATCTGGTCATTGACAACGATGTTTAAGAGCTGTATTAACGGAGGATAAATATACATACATACCAAAACTGATATTAAAGCACCACATAAATAGGAAGACGTATGCATATCATTGTGTTAAATGTGTTAAACGAATTTAGGACTATTTGTTATTTCTTAAGTCGATGAAGGCAATTCTAAAACTCAATTAAACATAGCTGAGCAGAAATTATATATTCCCTGTGCCGATGATGGCATCGATCTTGAAGTGGATAAGAAAATTCGGAAAAGTTAGCACAAAATCTGGAAAAGTGATATTCCCAATACTATCACTGATAAACTGCAAAACTTCACAAATAAGTGTCGAATTGTATCTCGAATGAATGGTTAGTTGGTTGGTTAAAACCGGCCCTCGATGGGAAATGCACTTAGACCAGAGAAGGTTCATTGTGCTGCCGATGTGTAAGGTGGGTGGATCACCCTGTTACTCTGGGAACCATCCACTCTGGGAGCTAATCTAAGCCGTGCAGGCGTTGTTGAGATAGTTTAGTTTCATTGAAAAGGTATTCACCTAATGTAGCCTTTTTGCTCTTGGCGAGTGCAGGGTACTTGCACAGGATGTAAGTGATGGTCTTCTCTTTCTCTTCATGATTTACTATAGCTTCTACAGAAGTCGTTGCAGGGGGTGCCCAATCTTAGAGCATGTCTTCCTATAGCACAGTGTCCAGTGAGGGACCTAGTTTTTAAAGTCGATGATTGGCCTCATTCAGCGCATCGGCGGTGATAAGGTGTTTAACATAAGACGTAGACGCCTTGATGTCGGTGACGTTTATACTATTTAGACCAGAGGAGCCTCGTCTAGTCAGTTTGTCAGCCTCATAGTTCCCTGGTATGTTACAGTGACCTGGTACCCAGCAAAGTAAAAGATACGCGAGAGGTTGTACTGTCCAATTGTCTCGTTAACAGATACCTTGGATCTCTTTCTGCTGGATGCAAGGGATTTGATGGCTGCCTAACTGTCGATATATATGACGATATTCGATGCTGATACTGCATTAATACTTCGGCTTGAAAAACGCTGCAGTAGTTTTTACTGATGGTTTTGGACCCATCCGTAAAAATTGACAGCGATTTGTGGTTCAGGACATCCCGTTGTGTCCATTCAGTTCTGTCTCGTACTGAGAAATTGTAGCCAATGTTGAAGTTGTGTTCAGTATGCAGGTGGTCGGTGACCTGTAGAAGATGACGTTGCATCAATAATATGCTGGCATGTCCAGTGTGCTGCTCCTTCCATTGTTTGGAGCTTCTCAGTCTTATTGCTGAGCAGGCGGTTAGTTGTTTGCTGACGATGTCGATTGGGAGTAAGTGGAACATGGTTAGAAGCGCTACAGTGGGCGAGGTTTTCAGTGTACCAGTAATACTGAGACATGCAACTCGTTGGGTCTTTTTCAATAATGTTAGGTTGGACTTACTTTCCAGGGCGGACCACCAGACCAATATATGATGATCGGTTTTATTACCGCAGTGTATAGCCAGTGCATAATGTTTGGTTGTAGGCCCCAAGTGGAACCTGTACGAATCTCGAACTAATAGTTTTGTATGAAAATAAATTAAGAACCACCATACACTCCAATACGGCGGCGAGGAAAATGATAGCGAATTTGTCACACTTTGTTGCATAAACAAAATCTCAAATGTGACGAGTAAGTAGGTATTCAGGGAGGCAGTCAGTCATTGTTTTAGATTTGGCTGTGAAGGTTCTAATTGTTACAAGTCTGCCCATATATGTATGTAGATTCCAATATCAGCTTCGGCATTCTGGGTGATGATGTTTCCCTTCCCATTGATAGATGAAAGCTAACACCGGCCCATATCGATCATCTAGTCATGGATAAATAGGCGCCATTTAATCCAGTTCCTCATAGAACACGGATGCTTCCGTTCGTTGTTAAGTACAAACTCGACGGCAGCCCATTTTGTCCATTAGTTAGAAAACAACAAATGTGTAATTTTCCAATGTTTTAGATTCAAGAGGAGTCTCTAACTTCCGATAACATCGTAGGTAGGTGAAATGTTTAGAAGCCATCAGGTATAGGTTGCAGTCCTGGAGTGAACAGGAATGTTGTTGAAAGAATTCCGTATACATGCAGAGAACCTAACGGGAAACACAAGAAAGAATTGCCAAGAATTAGAAGCTCCACATGTGAATGAAATGCTTTAACCGTAGTACAACAGGGATAAGGGGACAGAAGGAATTGTGATTACTGGATAAAACCCCTACACTGAGTATGATCATGATTTCGTTTTACTACTTTCTGAAGTACCCTATCGGTATCGAGAAGCCATTTGTTAGCGTCGTTGTGTAAAAGTCGGGTATACAATTGTATAATTTATGCCGAACTTTATTGGTCTTTGTATAGACTAGTGAGTGGGTTATGTTCAAATATAATTAATCCTTTAAATCGAATTTTCATGACTTGGTAGGCGAAGGAAAATGCATGCGAATGAAAGAAGTTTGACAAGCTGTATGAAGAATTTTAACTCAACTCGAATGAATTTACAGGATGACAATAGGCAAAGCACATTGCTTGATAAGAACCTTCAACATTATAAAAAAGGATTTGGCCATGCGGTATTCTTAAAACTTCCTGTTCTAAAAGGCTTGTCGAAAACCCAAAGATCAACACAAAATCTGTATAATTACTCGCATGAGCGTAGTTAAGCCTTTCTCATATAACTACTGATCATCCAAGTCCAAAAGTAGATCAGAATTTCTCAGGTTGTTTCGAAACAAAACTTCTCCGACTAATTATTTCCTGTCTGCATTGATGGTGACTAGAAGAGGAGATTCAATGACGATTTGTATGAAATGCATAGAAGCCTCAATCTAGTCGAAAAGTACAAATAAGAAGACTTGGACCACAAATCTCCATCTTGGATTGTATTCTAATTCATCGTAGGGGAACGGCACAGTGTAGAAAGTCTTTGCCTTAGCTGAATCGGAGAAGAGGAGAAAACCTCTGGTTAGTCTGTTAAGATCTAGGTCTACCCCACATTGCAGAGTCGTTTAAGTGAGAAAGTAGATGTTGGTAGGTATGTGAATTGTCACAAGATAACTAATGTTACATACATTTTGTGTCTGCTATCAGAAATTAATAAAAATTATTCACTCGCAAAGTTGTTTGCATGATTAATAAAAATTAAAACTTCTCCCATTGTGTCATTGAAGTAAGCAACAATTGAACAACAAGTGAGATCCACTTCATTATATTCAACCACAATATTAACCTACAAAAACAAACAACTTACAGCGATTACCCTACACGCCTTTAGTTCATAAAACAGCGGTTATAAGTCAATTAGTGATAAAGAACAAAATAAATACAAACCACCACCCAGTTCATACGAGCAGTTGACACCATGTAATGCCTGACGCCATGTTCAATGTCTGTTTTGAGTAGTCACTTTAGGACCCAGCAGATACAGATACTCGTATAAGCAAACCTTGAAGCCAAGCGATAGCGCGCATTCAAAACGAACCGCTCGCGATAGTACCTCATCAATGCATGCCAAGTAGGTTTATTGCAAAAATAAAGAATCTATTGCATGCAGTTGCATAGGCTATGCATATTACTTCTATAATTACTACCGCCGACCATTTATGTCTTATATGTATCACAATTACATTACATCACTCAGTTAACAGCGGGGTAATTAAGGCAATCGAATAAACGCGGCACGGTCTATGCCGAGGGAGCGCGCAATCGTTAAACAAAAAAAAAAAAAATAAGAATTAGATCAATTTCCATTTTCGATTGGTGTTAATTGTAAGTTCGAGTATGTGTGCGCCTGTGTACTTGATACGCAGTCGAGGAAATATGGGTTAATTGCTTTACGTTTTATCTATGCTTTTTGCGAATAGATAAACCAGTGAAGAACAACAGGTAGTAAATCGTAACCTTTAAGATACATTTATACATGTTTGTATAAGGCTAACACGTACGTAAGAAAAAGAACTTCACTGATTCTTCGGAGGATAGGCTTTTGTGGGTGAGATACTAAGTTTTGACCTTGGCTTAGCTAGGACCTTAAAGTGTTGAGCCTACATTATGTGAACGTGATCTAATTTTCCACTTTAATATCACTATTATTTTGCAAAAGTCGGAATGGGATTACACTGGACGTCCAGTATAACGAAAAGATATAATGTTCAGCCCATTCGTTATATCGAAAACCTAAATATTCGTCCGTAAATAAGTAAAAAATGATGATTAAAAACTCTTTACTATATTTACTCTTGCAAAAATTCAACTAATTTTGAGTGAAAAAAAAGTAATTTATTTGTGTCTGCCTGAAGGTTTTTGTTTACTCATATCACTTATGAGCAGCTTACTCCTGCAATTCCCGTAGTACTAATACTTTGGATTAATCCTGACTATTTCCTTCTGCCTATTTAATGCAGTTTTTGAAACTCTTCATTGCATCGTCATGTTTGGTCTTTTGAACTAAATACATACATATTATGTCAGCAGCTCTGTCTTCATCCTCCTTTTCGCTACAACTGATGTTGATAACTATCTCATTCTGCTCATCTTGAATGATTAGACCTTCAGCTTCAATTCCAAATTTCCACGTCAGCAATCAAACTCCAGAGACGTGTAAGAAAAGAGATCAATGCATTTCTTTTCTTTGAAATTGAATATCATTCGTTATATAGAGTAGTAAAAATTTTCCTCATTCGTTATATAGAGATGTCAGTGGACTTATAATGGCCATTCCTTATACTGGACGTACTTAGGTGGCGCTACTAATGGGATTGGTTAGTAATATTTTTTAGTGAATTCGAATGAGAGAGGGAAGATCAAAATTATTCGCCATCTATGCAGATTTTATTCTTGTCACCTCATATTTGACAGATGTCAACCCGGTTTCTGTGGTGAAAATAGAGAAACGTCATATTAAATTAATTAATATCTATCTTTACGGATGGCTTAAAAACAAACGAGGGAGTTGGTGCTGGTGTTTTCTCGGCGAATCACCGTCAAATACATTGGAGTGTTTCTAGATGAAAGTCAGTGCTATTCAATGAATCCAATATTGCGATCTAAATATGAATGTAGCTAGCGATCATACGTCTTTTAGGCAACTCAGCAAAATTGTTGAAGTGTAAGACTGCTAATTATCTCAAGATTCTTCTATTTTGTGAATTTGATCATGGAGTAAGATCGACTCGGTATAAACAACCGTATCTTACTCACGCGAATAAAATAAATAACTATTGATAAAGCACATCTGGACTACTGCAAATTGCTAGGTTTTATCGGTCAACTCTATATTCTAGCAGGATTGTTAGATGTTGTAAGCAATGACTTCTGCTTACTGACTGTTGCTCAGTTCCTGGGAAGATATCCTTCTCTTGTTTCTAGAAAGCCTATTCTAAGAGATTGCATTTTAATATGTAGATCTTAACGATTAAAAAACTATGTAACTGGCGTAAATGAATTTAGACCCTAGGTAGAAATCGATCGCTGCTTCATAGGGATATAAAAATAAATTCAAGTGCATTTCATTGGAAACAACTTTCTGTCTATTTATGTAGATATTGTGTGAGCGGTGAATCACCTAAGGCATCCACTACACCGGAGTCCACCGGTGGACTGATGCTGATTTTAGTACACAATTTAAAAGAACTGATTTGATGCAAACTTTTCCATAAAGATCATGTCAAATACGAACGGAGTCCTAAGTACAAATTGATTATTAAAAACCATTAAAAATGGTAAGGACGTAGGTTCTTTTCGACAAAATAGCCATTAATGGGGAAGCATAAATCCGAGATAAAATGTAGGTTCCCAATTAAGGATAGCCATCAACTTTATAGTCTATAAGTTATAATGGTCTATGCCACCAAACTGTAGACTATTGAGCAACTCATAACCAATAGACTGCAGAACTAGAAATGCTGCCCTTCATGCATGTCATGTGCACATATGTACATAAGTATATTCGAAAGGAAATCGTCATGCAAACCAACTTAAAGGCTAAAAGAATAACTTCATTTCCATAATCTTCCATAATCTGACTATACCTATGTATATAGTATGCAAAGTTCTACATAACGACTTTGATTTGAGGTATAGTAGATTCATTTGAATCTAGAGCAGATTAGATGGAGAATTTCCTAGAATTCTAAATAAGTCTGCGATATATGTCTACATAGATGCAGTACAAATATTTTAATCGACTCTCAGTAAGAACAACAGAAGGCCATCGCAATAGAGAAACGACCGTATAACAGTAACCCAATTAATGAGCAAATTGAAGAATGCACATCCAATGGCCTGACTGATTGTAGTGAGGAGTAGGCTGAACTATTAGAATCGATCAAATTCAAACTCTTAACTGAAGACTTGAAACGTTTATCAGTGGATGGAATAACATTTGATAAAACTGGCTACAGCTGGACTGAAAAAATAAAAACAAAAGCATACCTACGTTACAGACATGCCAGAAGCCCTAACCTTTGGTACTTCTTTGACAGCCTAATGACTTTTGACTGACTAAGCTATTTTCAGATTAAAAATATGTTTAAATTTAGCGTTAACTGGAAAAATAAAATTTTGCAAGGTCTTGATCAAGTTAACATAGTGTTCCACATTTTCAGAACATTAAGGAATACTTTAAAAGCAACCATTATGCTTAGTGTGGAAATGCGTAGTTATAGTATTTTTTAACGTAGTTTCTGTAAAGCTATTTACCATGACTATTATACTTAACTATTACCCGTATGTGGAAATAAAACCAGCATTAAGACTTACCTGAAAAGAAACAAAAAATATCCGTAAGTACATATATTATGAATACATGTGGCTTAATAAACAAAGTGTTTGTAGCAGTTATAGCAAATGTAAGAGAGGCTTTCACATGTCCATTACACGTGGTACAGGTGCATTCGAAACATGGTAAGTAAAATTCAGCTCTGAAACATACAAATTGTACTGATAAGGAGAATAAACCAAAACATTGTTGACAACACTGTCACGGTACACTGAGAGTCCTTACATTGCGCACTTTTCACTTGCTCATTTTATCGTATAAACGTTCAATCTTTCAACGTTCTAGGTTATCAGAAGTTAAACAACTTAGGGTTGAGTACTTGAAGAGGTTTTGTCCGCAAAACCTCTAAGGTTATCGATCAGTGTAGTTGATTCCTCTAATGCATTAACGATTTTCCTGTAGATAACCCTACCGCCCATTCTTCTCTGTGAGTGATGGCAATCTGCATTCTAATAGCCATATTCGCTTGCCTGCAAGCTTCCACGGTTGACCACCTTCTCTGGTGTTCCGCCGCGGCACAGTTGTTAATCAGGTGTTTTACCTTCCCTCTGCCAATTGCTCTCTCTCAGAGAGGTCCGAGGTTGATCCTTGATTTGCCAGAAAGTCTGCATTTTAGTTGCCCTCAGTCCCTACGTGCGCTCTCACCCAGAGCAGCGTCATCTCATTTCGAGATGAGCACTCATTGAGGTTATGTACACATTCTAATGCCAGTGATGTATTGATATCTGTTTGCTCCATCCGTCTAATCACTGATTGACTGTCTAGTGCTGTTACCATAGCACTTTCTACCTTCAACCTGACCTTCTTTCAGGTGATCCAACACATGCAACAGAGCAATCATCTCGGCTTGATAGACTGAGGTATATTTCCCCAGACTAATATGACAGGCTAGTTCCAGTTTTTCCGAGAAGATACCTGACCCCGCTCTGCCATCCATCATGGACCCATCTGTAAAGATGATTATATCACCAATCTTCTTCTCCATCCCCAATAAGAGTTTTATGATACCTTTCGGTAACACACATTCTCTTTATTCCATACATGGGCATATTTAACTCCCTAATCTCGTTCTTCACGAGATCAAGGATTTTCCTATGACCATAGATAGTACCGCGCCAGTGCCAGTTGGCATCCCGGTGGAGATGAAATGCCGTCGAAGCCGCCGCTTTCTTAATAAATAAATCTAGCGGCAGAATACCTAGGCTCACTTCCATTGCGCATGTTGGTGTCGTTCGTATTGCACCGGCGATCCCTAAACATGCCAGACGTTAAACCCTATCTATCTGCTGCTTTACAGTTTTCTGGATGGCTTTTTGCCACCACATAATTGACGCATATGTGATAATCGGTCTAACTATCATCGTGTACATCCAGTATGCTGACCTCGGCGAGATTCCCCACTCGTTTGCACTGAAGAAGCACCCTTTTCGCCTTTCTAATCTTCTCTTCCACATGGAAGTTCCAAGTTAGTCCAGAATCTAGGTATACACCCAGATACGGAACCTTCCTAGTCATCTGTACCTCCGATCTGAAAAGTGTCAACGGCTGAAATTCCAGATCTCTCCTCTTCCTTGTGAAGATGATCAGATCTGTCTTTTCCGCATTAATGGACAGCCCTTGTTCCTGACACCACCGCTCCACCACTCTGAGAGCATTTCTCATGGTACTTGCTGTGGTTTTCATGAATTTACTTCTTGCCATTATTACTATAGCATCGGCATATCCCACAGTGTGGATGCCAGTCTCTTCAAATCTACTCAGGAAAGAGCCCACAGTTATATTCCACAGAATAGGTGATAAAATACCTCTCTGCGGGCAACCTCTGCTAACCGTTCCTCTTGAAGTTGCCGTCTGAATATTTATCGCCCTATTTTTCAGGATATTGTCCCCCCATCTCACTACCAATAGGTTAAATCTGCGTTCTTTTAAGGCTATTCTCAGACTTTCGAAGCATATCTTATCGAAGGCACCTTCAATGTCCATTATTATGGTCATCGCGATGTCTCCGATTTGCATCTCCTCTTCCGCAACGCGTACCACCTAGTGTAGCGCTGTTTCCGTAGACTTGCCAGCTTTATATGTATGCATGTTGTCTACTCATCATTATGACTAGGTCGTCTGCATATGCCACGAAATTTGTACAGGTACCTTCTAGTGTTTGTAGAAAGTTGTCCATAACGTGGTGTTCTAGTTGGAGTTCTAGTTTAGACTGTAATGATTTGCTACGAAGAGTCATTTATTGCAAGCTGTCCAGTTGGGTTTTTGAAGTAATCTTCATATTTCCATCATGTGCTGGGATGTTTCCATTCCTTAATTACAAATTTATTCATATTTCTTTATTAGTATGTTATTCAGATTATATTTAAAATAGAATACGAATAAATTATAGATTTGAGATTTGAGATTTGACGCCCCCAGGGGGGCACTTTATTAAGCTTAGTACAAGCCCAAAAAAATTTAAACAAACTGAACTTACAAACTAGAGCCTTATAAACTAAAAAAAAAATCTAAGGAGAGAAGAGGAGAGGAAAAGAGCGATAGACATGTTTAGGCGGAATTGGTGCGATGCTTTAGATTGTTACGGAGGGTGCTTCTAGTGGAGTGGAAGTCAAAGGTGTTTCCTCTATTGTTGGCTAGGCGCAACATTCTGGATATTGGTGCATTATAACCATAATTGGTACGATGAGAAGTGACACGGAAGAGGGGAATGGATCTTAGGTTACGGGGATTTGTGTTAAATGAGATCAGTTCGAGGAGCTTGGGGCAATCGATGTGCCCAGTAATTAGCTGATGAAGGAAGAGTACATCGGCAATTTCGCGACGATTTTTGAGAGACTGTAGATTGATCAATTTTAAACGATCAGAGTAGGGAGGTAAATTGTATCTATCAACCCAAGGAAGTCCGCGTAGGGCGAAACGAATAAATCTGCGCTGGACGGCTTCAATACGTCGGGTGTGGGCATCGTAGTGAGGCAACCAAACTGGGCTAGCATATTCGAGGATAGGTCTGACGAAGGTTACATAAAGTGATTTAGTGACGTAGGGGTCTGAAAATTCTTTGGACCAACGTTTTACAAAGCCAAGAGCAGAATTGGCTCTGCTTATTATGTTGTCAATATGGGAACGGAAGTTGAGTTCCCTATCACAGATGACACCTAAATCACGCAGAGATGAGACTGATGGAACAATCTCGTCGCAGAGTAAGTAGATCCTAAGGGGCGGAGGAAGGCGTTTACGGGAGTAGGTTATGGATTGACACTTGCTAACATTAAGTTCGAGATAATTCTTCTGACACCAGATTGAGAATCTATTTAGGTCATCTTGAAGCGGGCGAGAATCTGTGGGAGACGATATGTATCTAAAGATTTTCATGTCATCGGCATAGACGGAGAGATAGGAGTTTTTGATAATGCAGTTGACATCGTTGGTGGTTAGAACGAAAATTAAAGGACCAAGGTGACTGCCTTGTGGAACCCCAGATGTGGCAAAAATGGGGTCAGAGACCGAAGATCTAAATATTACCCCGTACTGACGACCTTCCAAGTAAGATTTGATCCATTTAATAAAACCAGGTTGAAAACCAAGAGCTTTTAACTTAAGGATAATAATTTGGTGCGATATCTTATCAAAGGCCTTACTGAAATCAGTAGCGATTACATCAATTTCGCAGCCTTCTTCAAATGCACATAGTGCCTGAGAAATAAATTCTGTTAGGTTGGTGGTTGTAGATCTGCCTTTGAGGAATCCGTGTTGGTTAACAGAAACTAAGGATTTAGAGTGAAAAAACATTGAGTCGTACCCTATGCTTTCGAAGAGTTTAGGTATACACGATAGTTTGGCAATGGGACGATAGTTGGGTATTTCATTTTTTGGACCTTTCTTGTGAATGGGGATGATATATGAGTGCTTCCAAAGTAGAGGAAAAGAACCTTGGGAAATCGACATGAGAAAAAGTGAAGTTAGGGGTTGAGATAAATGTGAAACGCATCGTTTTAAAACAATTGCGGGCAACCCATCAGGGCCGGCTGAGTAGTCATCCTTAAGTTTGATAATCTTCTCTGTCACAATTTGAGCGGTGATGTTAACCGACATAAATGACGTTTGAGCGCATTTGTCCATATAAGAAAAGTAATCATAGTCAGGACTGGCTAAAAAAGTGGGCGAATAGGTTTGCAATAATTTTAGGGTCTGTCGATGTGGTATTGGCGAGTTTAAGGGTAGATGGGTAACTATCGGATTTACGTTTGGCATTTATGAAATGATAAAAACGCTTAGGGTCGGTAATTAAACTGGACTGCATGCGGTTGAGGTAATCTTGGTAAAGAGCTTCGCAGAGTTCAGCGAAATGTGTATGTGTATGCTGATAAACGGAGTAGTCATAGCCAGAACGAGATTTCATGTATGCTCTCCAGAGCTTGTTTCTTTTGTTACGGAGTGAGCGTAAATGTTTATTATACCAAGGTGGGGATGAAGAACAATTTTTTTGAAGGGAATAAGGGACAGTTTGCAGAAGGCAATCGAATATTATGGAATAGAAAGATGCGACAGCAGTATCCACAGCAACGTGTGCGGGGTTCAAATTAGCGATACTGAGCAGGTAGTTAAGTTTGGCGAAGTCAGCTTTCCGGTAGTTAAAGCTGTATGAGGACTGAGAGTGAATATTAGAATTAAAGTTACCGTAGGAAAAAGAAAGAAAGAGGGGTGGATGGTAGCGGTCAAGGGTAGAAAGAAGATGATTACTTACTGTAACAATACAATTATTAGCTTCAGATGCGAATATAAGGTCAAGTTGTCTGCCGAGGCAATTAGTAATACCACTGACTTGATGGAGGCCAGAGTTGGAGAGACAATCTGTGAAGAGCACTTCTTTGTCTGAGGTTGCATTTGAAGTGACAAAATAAGACTCATCCTCAGACTGAACCCATTTCAGATGGGGAAGGTTAAAATCCCCTAAGATTATGACATCATCACTGGGATCAATAACATCAAGGAGAGAGTCTATAGCATCTATAGCAAGTTGGTAACCTTGAATTGGTTGGGAGGGACGAATGTAACAGCAAAATAAGTACAGAATTTGATTAAGGATGGTCATTTTAACGCAAATAAATTCAAAATTAGCAGAATGTGACTTTTTATAGAGTGCTGAGTCGTAACGGGTGATTAAAACTTATTCCCAAGCGCAATCGAATAATAATGACTCTATTGCTATACCAACATGATAAATTATTTGAAATTAAAAATTGTGCCATCTAAAAACTCGCCGAAGCCGAATCAAGCGTACGACAACGGTGGCGGCGGCGCGGTGGTTAGCTCCCCAACTTCGCTTGAAACTCATTTCACAACCTAAATTGTGAAAATGATGCCAAATAGTGTAAAAGCCAAAGCCACACGCTGCAGCAATGGAGTAATTTTCCCTCCGTTAAAAGAAGAATTTCCTTCATTAAATCTCACTGCGGCGCGTATCTGTGTTAAAGCAGAATACACTGCAAAGCAACAACAACCCAGACAAACACTGCATATGATTAATGCAGCGCATTGGTTGTACCCCACAGTACAGCCAACAGCCGATGAAACATCTCACGGATAATAATGGAAAAAAAAGTTCAACCAAAACAATACCTACTCGAATGGGGAAAGAAGGGAAAACGTAGGCAACAGGTTGTCTACCTGACAAACCCAGGTGTATGCGCGTAAAACAATGCGATTATGCAAAGCAGCACAAACGAAGAGTAACAATAATTGTAGTATCTACATACGTACATACATTATATAGTCCAATAAGTATATAGTCAGAGAATGCGCGAAGAGGAGGGCCCAGTACTAATTATTATTATTTGCATTTGACTCACCTCTATGGAGGGAAACTCCAGGGTTGCAGAGTAAAAAAGCAGTGCCGTTGGTGCTGCATAAGGTCTGTCCCAGGCGAGCTGATATCATGGGGCCCGACTGCACTCTGCTGCGTTTGATCTCCATGTTTTGTCGTACGAAATCTTAGCCGATGAAGTTGGTAAAGTTGGTACTTGAATGTCGATTATGTCAAAAACTGCGCATGGGATGTTTGTGTTGGTTAGCACATCTTGAGCGAATGGTATAGTCTTCAACTTTTAACCACGAGGGATAACGCAATATCAAATGATCTTGTTAAGGTTCGAACGTGTGTGTGTACATTCTTGTGGAAAAGGCGACCTTAAAAAATTTGGAGTGACTAACTGGAGGCGTTAAGTTAAGGGCTAATTGAAGGTGTAACACCATCTTTGTATGTAAGTAACCAATTCTCAAGGTCTGTATAGAATTTTGACAAAATGTTCGCTGGATCATACGGGTACTATCACTGCCGACTTTGAACAGCAGGATCTTGAGACATTGGATCTGAGTCCACACGGTTCGGACTGCATTGGTCACCATAAGTTGAAAACGAGCTCCCGATGAAGCATAAACGACTAAATACTAGCACAGACAGATTTAAGAAACTAACAAATTTATATAGAATCCTACTCCTTTTGTAGATATTCCTGTAGAATCAATTGCAGCTGAAAGAATGATCTCATGCAATTGGTTCTTCAGGACACTGACACGTATCATACAAAAGAACTGATGGTCGTCGGATATATCCAGACAGAGTAGACGGAGATATTTGCTGAAGAGATTCTTGCTTTCAGCTAGTTTTGTTACTAACAGTGGACAGTGGTACATGTAACAGTGTTTAGAAGAAAAGCATATCGATAATTTCAATCGAGAAACTGGAAAGCAAAATGCAAAAAAACAAAATTCGTAGTAATTGAAAACTGACAACGTTTGTAATTATGTGTGACGCGAGAAAGTCTTAAAATAAACTCAATTGTGTGGCACAAAATGATTGTGGTCTGCTACTGGACATTCAGCTCAGCCTTGGTTATTGATTTTACGGCTCAAATGAGTATATTTTGAAGGTAGCTGTCGGCTCTGCACTCTCTACCGACAGAAGACAATCTTAGAGTATATTTGATGTTCTAAAAGTCTGAAGTGTAAACATCGTCTTGGAACAACACCTAGTTGCAGGGAAGGTACGCATGTGACGACTACAACACTCTTTATGAGAATGTTTAATGTTAGAAGGCTGCAATCGTAACACACTCCAAGAGTTCTCACCAATTGGGTACCCCTCAAGAAGTTTTCTAGCAGCAGCAGCAAGAGTAAAATACCAGCGTAAATTATACGACTAGTGTACAGGTCGAGAAGGTGTATAAACGTTACGACAGTAAATAGATTGATGGGCTTATGCTGAGATACACTTAGACAAAAAAGGAGATCCATTTTGATATGATAAAGGAAATAACCAGATTGTTGCCGTTTAAGCATGAAACAAACTTTACACAGAAACAAAACACTAAATCTTCTTTAGTCGAATCTGGTTAAGAACTTCGAAGAAGTATTCATCAAGGGTTTTCCTTCTCATAACTGACAAAACCTACTGTTTGCAATTCTGATTGCTTCAGTATCAAAATGGAACATTATCGTTTACATAGGGGCTGGCGATCCCTGTTTAGCCAGCCCGAATCATTCCTGTCCTGGAACCCAGCACAGGGATAAGTCCCTACTGACAGCGATGTCTTTAAGGGATCCGCGGAATTGCTTAACCAACTTAGATCGTATCATTGGCGATTACAAGGATTACGAGGATAACCTAAGACTTAATGCTGCTTTGCTTCACAAAGAAGTCAACGGGAAGCAGGTATGTATGAGTGGTTCTAAGGGCGCCGTTATGCAGGTGCGGGATAATCTTTGAACTTTTTCGAGTGATGCAACGTTGCTTTTCTTTTCCAATGGCATTTACCAAACTAATATTCCGACTGCTGTGTATAACCAATGAACAATTCGAGGCTGAAAATACTAATTTACACCCAGTACGTTTCTACATGAATAAAATGCAATCTTGGCACGGTCCTGAACATTCAGTTTCTAGCTAAGTTTTTTTATCAATAATAATAAACAAGTATCTAGCATGATCTACAAAATTGCAGTTCCGTACCTTTGAGTACTTTGAAGGTACCTTCAATACCTTTGAGTAGTTTGTACCTTCTTGTGAACAATATTAATACGGTCTTAAACTCATTGACTCCAAGACCAACACTATCCTTCCACTTCGCAAGTTTATTAAGAGCAGAAATCGATACTTTCTATAAAAGAAGAGGGCAAACCAAGGTTTCCCGACTCAAACAAGTGGCTTTAAAATGGGAACACTGTAGTAAAAATACAAAAGGATTCTAAGGATTTGTAAAGGCTATATCTCCAGACATAGCCACACAAAAGCTTCACTATACAACAAAACCTAATAGATGTCCTAGATTTCCAAATCGTTACCCATTATCTAATTATCGATTACAAAGCCGTATATGACAGACTATATATGATGAGCTACATATTTTGTCTTCTTTGGTTATTCTTGCAGAATTCATTGGCCTATGTAGATTGACAATGGCGAACACCCGATGCAACATCACGGTCTGAAAAGACACCATCGAGACCCTTAACAACAGTATGCGGTTCCCAGATTTTTAAAAAGTTACTATGTATACATATATGTACGCATATGGCATAATGTCACCTTTGCGAACTTGAAATCAAAAGCTGCCAAATTTGGTCTGGTTGTAAACGAGGTTAAAACAACGTACAACGTACGTCTACAAATTACGTCCCATATTGGTTTCTTTGCTATAATTTTGAGGTAGTGGAGGAGGTTCTATGTTCTGCTATTACTCAGCTGGCATGGGCGCGGAAATAAAAAAAAAAGAGAATAACACTCGCCAATTGACGCTATTTTGGTCTTAATTGTGTGTCAATCGCTTATATAGAAGAAATTTTAAATATGTAAAGGGGTATTCATAAACTTTCTTCGATCGATATGATTCTATTTATGTTTATCGTGTTTGGAGTAGAAAACTTCGAAAATAACTAGTGTCATCATGTACAGTGAATTAAAACCGCCAACCGCTGTGGGAATACGCACATGAGGATAACGACAAGTGGAAGGTGACATCAACCAACTAAAAAAAAAAAATACAAATTTTTGGCGCAACAGGTCCATGGGACCCAGGGCCTAGCTTCTCACAACCATTCGAGTTGTGCGTGTTATATTCTTTACACGACTGGAAGGGGCCTACTGTTTAATGCCGGATCCGAACGGCAATTTTTGAGAAGCTTTTTCATGACAGTTTTACTCTCGGATGTTTGTCAGACACTCGCGAGAGGTGGGGCCGTGAAAGAAATTTTAGGTGTTGTCTGGGGATTGAACCTGGAACCCCTCGCTCCGTAGTCCAACGCACTAACCACTTGAGCCACGGCGCCCACTGGTTTTGTTTTAAATTATAAGTGTTCAAGATTCTGTACACCGATCCTACATAATATTCAATACTTCTTATTCAATGCAATATTAGCTACCTGACAGATAAAATGACATATAAACTACTTATTTTAAATCTATAGTAAATCTAGCAACCCAGACAATCCTACATCTTTTATTGTATTAGTTCATTACTTTTCATTATTAATAATTTTACCAATAGTACAGTATCTCTTTTCCATTCACTCTCTTTTGTTAATGAATTTGTTTCAGCGGCCAGCGCCCCAATATCTAATTGCACCTTCAACCGACCCTGATCGCATTACGTAGATTCTTTGCGCACGTTTTCACAAAAGGTGTTGCCTGATGACTTCGCCATCGCCACGGCATTCGTTTTTGTATTTTCTCTTCTGTTTTTCGGTTTTCCAATAATGGCATCTGCTTCCGTTTATTCATAATACCGACGATACTTTTAAGGCACAAAATTGAAAGTTTTTAATTAGGAATTGTTTTGTAATCAGAAAAGCATTTAATAACACATCTTCCGCTTCATTGTATAGCCTCCTGCCGGGCGCGTTTTCTCTGCTAGCAAATTTTTCCCAGTTTACACGCAGATGACATGCAAAAAGCAGTTCTCCACAATTAAGTTCCGCATGCAAAGCAAAAACGATTCACGCAGTTATGCAAAACAATGAAGTATGTGGCTCAACCGCAGCGATCCGCACAAAAGACGACTTCTTTCTCAAACCATTATGATCGTGTCGTCAAAGCCAAGAAACAGTTGAATGAAATTGCTCGGCTCTGCCACTGTCTTGAAAAGCTAGTCACATTAAAAACTTAAGCGGTTTCGCCTAATTGTTATGTCAGTTCGGTTTGCCACAGATACTTGGTGTTGTGGTCTAAAGAAACAAAAGCCCTAGTCGTGTACAATCAGCAACTGGGCGCAAAACCTCGCTTGGATATCTTTGAACTTTGACTTTGGGTTGTGCAAAATGAAGGCAAATTACTAAAGTCCACTTTAACTGGTCTTTAGAAATCCAGCTACAAGTTTTTATTCGTACCTCGGCACTTCCGTTCGTACTGTATCTTTTATAGAGAACAAAAAATTTAATCGGATCGTGAATGGAATGCACAATGCGGCGGTATCGCGCTTACAGATAAATGCAACTACTGGTGTGTACCTGCGTTTTTGTGCCAATTCAGCGTGAATCCGTTTGCGTTCCGACTCTGTTCGTTCGCAGTGCACGCACTTGGATGGTGGAAATTGCTTTTTAGTCCTCTTCTTTGTATTTTTCTCTTTACTCGTAATTCCCTGTTTTATTGCCCCTCTTTTGATGTTTTCATTTCAATTTGAAAATCAGAAATTAGTGTAGAAAGAAAATAAACAAGACGCGCTGTGCTGTGTAATGGGTCAGAGATGGGGGTTTCGGCAGCGCATCTATCACCGTGTTGGACTAGCGAAAAATGATGTACGCATAGATAGGGAGCTTAAAATAGACTCTTAATGTGGTCAGACTAGAGAGGCAGAGGCATTTTTTTTTCTAGTGCAAGCAATGAAGTTATTAGACTGCAGAGTTGAATTCTATTATGAGATCAAAAAGTTTACGTAGCGGATGAGCTAGTTTGGAGGAAAATGTATTTTACGAATGTAATGCGAGAGAACAGCAATCATTTTTGCACATTTGCAGGTTATCAAAAGACAATGATGTGTCCTCTATCGAGTCTTAGTGAGTCGGTCGAGAGTGGGGATGTCTATTTCTCAAATAATTCACGCTAGTAGGATTCCTGGATATCAAAGAGATTTGAAGTCTCTTAGATATTAGATGCATGCTCCAAACGAGTCGCTTTAGAACCTGCCCTTCTGAGAAGGTCACTCGTCAAGGTCGAGTATTATCACCACCATTTTAAATGTTAGTGATGATCGCAATTTCATTGAAACTAGGGCAATGGAATAAGGGTCATTGAATCTACCTATAATCTATAATATACGACTAGTACCTGTTCTGCTGGATCCTAGGACGGAGAAATATCCACGTTGGGTTTGGAATAGACCTGAAATAATGAAAGAGTCGGAATAAATTCTTATTCCTCGTTCAAATAGATTTGCTAGTTTTATTACTAAATCCGAGAGAAGTCTGCAGGGAAATACCTCTCGTATGGTATTGGTACCACTCGTATGGATCCATGTGGTTGACGAGGTTTGGGAAATTTTAAAGGGAAATGGTTTTAACATGACAGCCTTTGAACAATGGTGTTATCTTGGTATACGGCTTAAGTGGTAAACTAAACTACGCATGGATAATCGTAGTTTCTCAACTAAATGGGGTGTTTATCGATGATTGTATTAAGAAAGCAGCTCAGTATGTAGTGCATGGTTCCACCTCTCGAGCCAGGTTTACTCACATAATTCCTAACAAAAATTACTGGAAGAATTGCCAAGACAACAAAAAAAACAAGAACTGGCATTTTCGACTTACTGTTCCAAAACGGACGTTGGTACAAAGCTGGCGTTTATTGTGAAACCCTTGGAAGCTATCATGTATGAGGAATTAGCAACTACGACAAAGTCTGTCAAGTTGAAGTTATAGCCATCATTAAAGTTGGAAAAATCACGAAGCAGCTAATGCTTTGGATTATGTATAAATTCGAGGGTTTTAAGTTTCAATGATGAGGCATCTAAGTTCAACAGGGTGACCCTATGTTATGTAAAAGATATGCCATATAAGCACATGTATTCTAGGAAAGGAAATAGTAGACGCTGCTTGTTTTTTTTAAACCTTCTCTTCGTGAAAGTTCATTGACGATGAAGTCACTAGGAAGTCACGTGTAATAACTAGAATTTCATTGTATGTCAGTTTAAAACACTCAGTTATTGGTCAGAGTATTAATACGAAATGGCTCAGCTTATGTGTTTTAAAAGGACTACTGCTGATGTTATAGGAACGAAGAACCTGGCCGTTACCTGCTGTGTGATTGTCTTGCTCTCAACGACACGAGAAAGAGGACTCAAAAAGAACCGAGAAAAAATGAGCATAATGGTACAGGTCAGCAGGCACCCATCCGAGGTTTAACTATCTCGGTGGATCAACAGAGGAGGTCTCTGAATAATCAAGTGGTTGGACTTGTAAAGAAGATTTTATGGAACCGCGATGGCTCAAGGACTATTCACATTTACCACAAAGGTGTTTGGAAGTTCTTCGTTGAGCTTCCCCAGCTCAGATTTGCATGTTTTATCCGTTACTTTGTTTCAGTTTTAGTTAGATTGAAGAGCCGCTTGCAGTTCCTGTGGACAGCTCTGAACTCAAATGTGTTGGGCATTGCTTACTTTTGAACTAACTTAGAAAACCTGAGTTCATGGGAATAATTGTTCAAGCTATTAAATCGCAGCGAGACCCCCGAGACGGGATCGTGGGACCCGTATATGAACCAATGGGCATTCCTGTTGTTTCTAAAAAGTAATTAGTTCAGAGTATGGTCATCACGACAAAATTTTAGATATAAGTTCATAATCTATGAGAGATTTTCTCTACGAATGATCAAATCATATACATAGGTACATTCATACTACAACTCAAATGTACAGTCACCCAAGAGCAGTATCCCTGACGTTATGTACACTAATACGAGTATGTTTCTCAATTTAAATGATATCTTTTTTTCTAATTTAAAAACTAAGAAGGCTTCTGGATCGAATAGTTCCCTAACGGTTTCAAGAACTCGATCAGAACACTGTAAGCCTGATGAATGGAATCTAAGCACTGTTTGCCCGAGCCACGAATAATGCGATCTCCTTAACTATGCCAATCTTCTGCGCATCAAGAGTGTGAATGCCTCAAACAATTCGCCAACAACCGTTCAGTCAAGAACGTGCTTAATCGATGACAGTTTGGGAAAACCCCAGAAGCTTGTTGGTTGAGTCTTATGTTCACTCCGAACTATAACGCCAACTTAGTAAAAGTTGTAAGACTTATCTTGAGCAGATTTCGATATTCGATTCCAAGACAATAAATATTAAAGTTTCTTACAGTTTCACCTCTCGCGAACGTCTGACAAACATTCGAGAGTACAATTGTCAAATGATAAATGAACTGAAGACAACCCTCTCATCTATAGTAAATGCGATTTGCTTGCAATTCTACATGTTTTTAACGCTCCCAGACTCATTGAAAACTACATTGACTGCATCTATAAGCTGAAAGTTAATGTCAGTGACGCTGTAAGGCGGGTTACGTCATACAGAATAAGTAAGATTATATTTACTGCAGTCCTTCAGTGCATTTGACTTTCAACGTAAGAGAAATATAATATCTAGTGGACCACTAAGTCTCTAGACGGATATGCAATAATACACTTGTGTCTTAAGCAATGTATTCGGTACCTATGTACATTAGAATAACAACTCGATCAACAGCAATCCGCAAGCATATCAGGACGCTATCCCGATAGGTTCGCCTCTCCTGAGAGGAGTCTATAGCAGCTGTGCGTTTCAATAAGGGGCACTTTGGGCACTTTGACTCTGAACCTGCTCTGAACTATGTACATAAGATTTGAATAAGGCATGACATGACATGGCATTGAAATGCTAGTCAAACGGTTTATTTAATATAATTAAAAAAAAATATCATGTTATAAATTCTCCAAGGAAAGTCTAACCTTTGAAGGCCAAAATGCATGTTGTACATATTTTTTTTTTGTCCTTAAAGACCAAGTCCCACTCACTTTTAAACAAAGGCTTTTCCATGAATTACATGAGTTAATTCATGCTACGAGTATGTTGGTTCCGCCTATCGTTCGCATGACAAACGTGCTTCCATTATCTACTGAACTCGGTAATTCACACGACATGACCACATAACCCTGTAACCCTGATTGTCTTCTAATTTCACAAAATTCCTCCTTCCCTCCCCCAACTCAACCCCTATATTCCAATGTCAATTCTGTTTATCCATGCAAACATTCAGCCACTTGAGCGTTCATACTATAATTTTCGCATTCGTGTTAATTACATACTGCTCATCATTGTCGCCATACGATCCTTTATGCCGAACGAATTAACGATGAATCATGGGCATTGTATATATGCCACGTTAATTGTAAATAATTACCAAGCGAATGAAGATGACACTTTAGTAACATATACATACACATACATATGTTTGTGTAATTATTGTGGTCACACACGAGTAGATATGTTATTAGACAACAATACCAGGAACAACGAAGAAGAAAAAAAAAGGGTTTTGAAAATGCCGCATGAGAGGTTCAACTGATTTGACAACGACAAAGAAGTATCTACAAAAGCTGGGAGCTAATTGTTACGGTAGATACGGAGACACGATAGTGTGTGCAATTCTAGATTGGTTTACTGTTAATTGTTGGAAGCAATTAGAATGATTCTACTGCTAAAGGAACTGCATTGGAAGATGGATTGAAGGTATTCAAATTGTTACTTAACTGTCACCTAGAACGCAGTGTATCTAATGCATACAAAGCCATGTATTGAATATTTTGTTTAAGCTATCCCACTTTCTACTTTCCTTTCTACATTCCTTTTCCAGACCATGTCTATTAACTATTGTTAGGATATATTGTAGGAGGATGACTTGGATCATATGTAGCCGCAAAAAGACGGCACCACAGGTACAGGTTGTAGTGGCAGGCCGCATTCGCTGCCACACCTAGACCAGTAAAGTCCTTTATGCAGCTTCTACAAAAGTCATTAGCGAGGAGACCCAGCCTAATATCGTGTTTATCAATAATGGGGTATCCCGTAATGACACCTACTGTAATTACTATGGGCGACGTTTCCTTTCTAATCAAACAGTTGGAGCCTTGGAATATCTCTGTGTCCCGGTACCCGAATGAGGTGAATATTGAATTGCTCAACCATCTCGTTAAAGGACAGGCTACATATTCGCCAGTTTTTGAATTATATGTGAAAGATTTCAGAGATTTGATCGCAGTTTGACTGTTCGTAAAAATAGTGATATCCTGATTTGAATCACATTATAATTCAGTTACGGCAAGGCTTCCTTGATGGCCATAATCTTCGTCTGGAAGACACTACAGTGTTTGGGCAGAAAGAAATATTTATGTTTATATCGATGAAGAAGACACCTCCTTCTACTGCTAATTCTGTTTTTGATCCGTCCATAAAGAAACATATGGATTTCATTTTTGGAACGACATATCCTTCACCCAATCCTCTTTTGAGGCGTATGTGCTTAGAAGTTTTTGCGAACAGAAGTTGTAGAAGTAGGTAGTCGGTGTCTTGCGAAAGGAATACAAGAACCACTGAGATATACCCTTCAATTGAGTAGCTGCATAGGCTGGTCATTAACACAGAAGGTGTTAGCACCTCAAATCCCAACTAAAGACATTTGTTTGAACAATGAAATCAATTATTCTGAGCCTATTGTACGTTTCCTCAGCACTAAAGGTAAAAAAGATATTGACAAACGTTTCTTTCGTGTTCAATGTACAGTGGGCATTTTCATAACTTCTTTCACTTAGGCGTTCAAGATACATATTCTCTTTGCGCTGCGAATTCCCTTCTTATTAAAAAATAATTTTAAAAATTCGTTTTCTGTTTGGTTTACCAATTTTTTAACATTCTATGATATCATTTAATGGATCTCTTGTATCCATGCGATGTAATAATATAGATATATCACGCACATGGCATATTGTTGCAAGAAGTTAAGCAAAAATCGACTATTTGCGCAAATATTCATAAATTTTCTGTTCAAGGTTGAACCTTTCACTTTTTAATGTGAAATTTAACTGCACGCACTCATTCACTTTTTCAGTTTCCATTTAAAGAGTGAAGTGCATCCATGCAAATATGAAATGAATAATAAAAAACAAAAAAATACTCGTTCATCGATACTTTTCGATAAACTGTATCTCGAACACAAAAGTGGAGATCAATCATATTTTATTGCGTATTTCCTCTTACAGTTGCAGGGTAAGGGAAGTGCTTCCACACGGTGTCATACCTCGTTTTGTATTTCCGTTTGTAATATATGTACGTAGTTCGTTTACCTGGTTTCGATTACATTTACGACTACATATGTAATTGCGGTGTATCTGTTGAATGCAACAATCAATTGCCTGCGATTAAGATATGAGTACATGGTACATTTACTGGTGGTGAGCAGAAGAGCTCATCCGCACTGTCATACTTGTATGTCTACATGTTCATGTACGGACTATAATTTATTGCAAGTGCAAGTAATGGTTTTATGAAATCTCGATTACGATATTACAGACTAAAAATATAGATTCTCCACAGTTAAAATTGTAGTTCTTATCCAAAACTTCTCTAACTTATGGTCTATATTGGCTAACGATTTGCAAGAGTGTAGGTCAGTATATATATGATACACATGTAGAGCTAAAAATCTGGAAAAATTTAATTTTACTCCGGAATAGTCCAGAATGAAACCATTTCAAAATTCTCACTGGACAAGTTGAAGTAGTTACGAATAGATACGATAGCAGGACGGTGCACAGAATCACGAAAGAGCTGATAGAAGGTCATAGCTTACGCCTACCCAAGTGAAGAGTTTAAATGGCATCCTGCTAGTTTCCAATAAGAACTAAATGAGAAGACAGAGAATATTTTTTGATCGTCAGAAGTTACTTCTGTTGACATTGTCCTATATCAAACCTTGTTGACAGATGCCGAGGGATTTCGAACTTCACACAAGCCCCCACCCATCATAGCACTTGAAGGTAAAACAAAAAACTTTTCCAACAAAATCAGACTTTCTGCACCCACTATGAGAAATGGAGGGCTATTTGAGTGCGATCACCAATCTACGAAGGTGTGAAGTATCACGTAATGCACAGGAAGAAACAGTTGAGTCAGTTGACAGTCAGTTGACAGTCAGTTGAGTTTGAGATCCAAAATGCTGTCCTAAAGGGCTGCGTTCTATCTCCATTATTATTTTTGTTTGTGGTTAGTAATGTGTTTTGAGATAATTTGTCTGGAGAAAACGGAGGAATTCATCGTAGCCTTCTAATGTTACTGAAACTATCCCCATAAGATTAACCTACTAACGCATTATGGACTTAAGGACCGCCAGAAATATTGCAAGTAATGTCAAAAGGCTGCTTATGATGGATCATCGACTAGCTCCATCGCCAAGAACTTAAAAGAAAAATAATGCCAATTGGAGGCCCTGAGAATGTAGAAAAAATATCTGATGATACTCCTGTGAGATATAGAAGAAGTATTAGAAATGAGGAGGAAGAAAACAAAAATTTGGTTTCGGAAGCAATTCATTCGGTCAAGTAAGCATTGCACACCAACCCGTCGATGGAGTAGACAGCTTTTCTTACCTAGAAACTATCGTCTCGTATTACTATAGCGGCATTACCTTTACAATCTCGGACAGCTTCAAATACTTAGAAGAATAGAAAAGCGGTCAGCAACAAAAGCAATAAAGGCAATACTGGTAATTATCGCCCACTTTTCTATCTCCTAATTGAAAATACAGTAAATTGTAGAAAAGGAAGCAGAAAAAGATGATCTAGATACGACTTGATTAAGTAATATAAAAAAATGCATCCACCCTCTCAAAATTCAACCAAACCAGTGTCAGTAGATATAGTCATTCTCAGAGTTATTATTTTTTCGTTTCACTTTCATACTCCTAAGTTGTCGAACCCTAATCTTTGACAGATTATGGAAAAACTCCAAACCAAATGTTCACCATGTATCTGTATGAATTAAATGAAAAATTTCACCGCATATTCTGCTTTAAGAATCTTCAACCTCAACTCATAAATACAAGTAGAACTAATAGAACCATAAGAACCATGTCTGGGTGGGTAATAATGAAACTTTCATTCCGTTGATTGCTTAGAAATCCAAGAAAACAAAAAAAAAAAAAGAAAACTTTTTGCAACCTATTCGGTGTACGAGTACGAAATGTGGAGTTGTAGACTAAATTGAAAATTCGCAAAATTAACATTAACATGATTTAGTCTGTGCGCCTCTTTTTCCCAGTCGCTTGTTCTTTCCTAGAGTGTTTTGTACATTTGCTTGTACGTACTGCAATTCTGTGTTCTAATTACCAGACTACACTAAATGAATGGGGATTTCTTTTTTTTTTCTTCTGTTTTCCTTAGAACAGCTGTAGTAATACTATGTACATTTAACCCAATTGTTGAAAACATTTCCCTATGGCATTTCAATTTCCCTTCCATTAGGAGTGGTCGTTCGTCTTTAACAAACATAAAGTCGAAATTGTATTTCTTGGAATGTATGTAGTAGAAAAAAAAAATAAGAAAGAAACAGCTTTTAACACGCTACTCATTGACGCATTTCTGGAGAGCAAAACGCCATGCTTGAGAAGCGTTCGCGTACAATGACGTTGTTGTCGTCGTCGTCGTCGTCGTCGTTGTTGTTGCTGATTGCTGTCGGCCCCACCGCCTTGTTCTCGATTTGGATTGTGCCCATCTGTGCAGTGGGTATGACCGATTTCAAGGTAATACAGCAATGAGTAACTATCTGGCAGATACATATCTACATATGCACGTACACCATACATCGCACATGAGTCCGAGCTCCGAGATACTCTTGCCAATTTCATCGTGTGCAGAGAGACAATACTTGAATTATTATGTTAATTCACTTATTTGCGAATGTTAATTGCATTTTTATAAGTAGTGGTGTGGTGGTTACTTTTTTTGCTGATGAAATTGTCATTCTGGCACGCAAATAGTAGTTTTCGTGGGAAATATATAATCACAGAGAGATGGTTCTGTCCGGTGTTGATCAGAATTTTGATAGACAGTTGCTTTGTCGGTTAGCGTAGCATTTTTTGTATGTACAATGATACTTATTTGAGAGATCTTATCTTTGTATCAAAAGACATCTACTCAATGTGAATATCAAATTGCTACATAAAACACTGATATTTGGCGATTCAATGCTTATGTTATTCGATCTAACTCTAGATGGGGCAATGTGTCCCACTTAATGATTTTTATTGAAATAAATATAAAATGTGTGAAACTTCAATAAATACATATGTACTTATGGATTTTGGTATTAAGAATAGGACTGTGTTTGTTTTAGTTCTCTTCTAAAATGAACGACTGGTTGATAGGGGGTTTCTGAAAGAATCGAACTAACTGTAGTCGAATTTATGGCATCAATTTATTTGAATAAAAAATCACATTAGTAAATTTGCGGTAGATCCCCGAATATAACACTTAGAAAATGGGTATACACACATGCATATGTACACAAGACTAGATAGGAATACATCCAAGTCATTGGTATGGTAATTTTAATTTGCATGTTTGCAAATCATGTAGGTACTCGTCAGAGTTAAATTAATAGTAAACACAAAAAAAATCTTTATAACATACCACTTTTAGCATGTTTTTAATATGAAAAATTATCTATCTAGATAAAAGATGCACCTATCCGATATATAGAGGGTTTTTGAAACAGTCCGATGTACATACATATATGTATGTATTTAGTACGATTTATTATTTAATAATGGAACTCTACACAATCACACCGAAATTGTTACAATATCAGTAAAATTATTTTTACATTCAATTGGGTGTTATATCTAATTTGTTTAAGACAAACTCGGTCAAAACTACAATATCTAGTACCACTTGTAAGGAAAGAAAAATTTCAAGAATTGAAGCCAATTAGAAACTCGGACATTCGGACCTAAGCAATCATAGCCAGATCAACTCCAGCATCTCTTGTTGATTTGATTGACTATAGTATGCGTCTCAGATGCATGGGAAGAGGTCCTCAGAAGAGGGATATGCAGCGGAAGAATTATTTCGATGACATCAACTGGTTCATAGCTAAACTAGCAAATGATTAACTTGAGCTACCACGACTTATTCCAAAACTCAGGTCAATAAGGATCTTTCAGTACTTTTGAAGGGACTTAAAAAAGAGATGATGGTGGAGCCCTTAGTGGACAATGGGAGCGCCCTCCAGTTCTGTTGACGAACCCAACAAACGAAAAGACAATGAACTTTGGATCTGCATGTGGGATAGTCGGATCCTTAACAGGCCGTGAAAAAGCCGAACAATTTGAGGAGGCCCTAGAGTTTTATAATGCAAATTCACCACCATACAGAAAGTGCCACGGGATTGGCCGCGCAATCGGAGTATGAAAAACGATGACATTTATTATGGTGATTGGCATAGAGAGCGTTACTATAGAGAGGAGAGTTATCGCTTATTTGGATGTGAATTTGTTATACGCAGGAGAACTAGTCAAGAAATCTTGAGGTTTCAACATGTGAGCGAATATTTTTTGACATTAGCCTAATATGCGCTCATGTTTAGACAGGGGAAGTATCTATAAGTCATATACAGGCCACCAAAGAGCTACTCAACAATCCATATGAGCAATGTCCTGAATATGACGTTAAAATCGTGTTGGGCTAAGATAGGAATGGAGGTCATCTTTGGTAGGACAGCTGGTAAATATAGCTTACACAATGCCACGTCTGCCAACAGACTTATGTTTATTGACTTTGCGACTTTGCGTAAAACAGTCTCGTGTTCTTTAGGAATGATAATAAATACCTTAAAATATAGAAATTTGTAAGAAACTCGGGGTCAAAACGGCATGGCTTCTGTTAGTAAGTTCTGTCAAAAAAAGTCCAATCATCACGACTACGCAAATAAAATCGGAGTTAAACCTTGACATCGATATCTGCGTGACTAGAATAAGACTGATTGGATTCAGTTCATTTGAAAGTTTACCATGCCAAAAAAAGTCCCTCTGTTATCAAAAATATATAAAAGACCGAATACGATTTGCTACAACTGCTTTACATTAGCCTGCCGAGAAATGACGTTACATATTTCGACCAGATGAGAAGAAAATCTATTTATTTTGACATGACATCAACAAAGGATACGTAGGGGGTCAACTAGAAAAGAATTCGATCCAAAATTTACTCTATTAAACGATTAAATATGGTAGTGGCAATATCATGTTCTAGAGATGTTTTACCTATTATGGATACAAGATACTCTGACGATGGAAAAGTATGTTGAAATTTTAGATACTGATATGATTCCGTATGCTGAAGAGAATAAGACGTTGCTTTGGTAGATTCAACACGACAGCGATCCTAAACACACTGCGCAAGTAATTAAAAGGTGGTTTCAGGATACAAATGTTATAGTTCTTGAGTGGCCACCACAGTCCCCAGGCCAAAATCGTGTTGAAACTCTTTGGGCGCATGTAGAGAGAGGTCTCAGCATTGCTCTGAACCCACAAAATAAATTGGAGATGTGGCTAAATTTAAAAAAAAAATTTGGTACGAAATACCCAACTCAGTATACCATAAACTGGTAAATTCAATGCCACGCAGGTGCAAAGTTGTGTTGAAAAATAAGGGTATGACTACCAAATTTTAATCAGAGCATTTAGACTAATTACAAATAATTTGCATTTGTTTGAATTTTTTACTACTCACATAAATATACGAATTTTCTACTTAGTGTGCTTAAAGTTCTTAAAGTTCAAAATGTGTTAAAGTTCTTTAAAACTTGAATTTTTCTTAATGTTATTATTTGAATTCCAATTTTATGTTTTGATTGTTATTATTTCATTCATCAACACTAAAAATAATTATATTTTTAAGCAGAAATTGTTCTTTTATTTCACTACTCCAAAAGACTAGTATCAAGTAGCCTGTGCCTATTATTTTGCACAGCAGTGTATGTATGTTAGTGACAAGCATGAACCCAACCCAACTTCATCAGGCTCTTTATCTTTGCGAAGGTTGATGACAGAGTCTAGAGAGGTGAACAATCACTAACAATCGTGAGGCTTTGCTGTAACATTTTTGATGTAATACAATGGCTAGAAGAAAATACACACGTGCCAGTAACAGCTATAAAAGACGAGTATTTAAGGGCTTTTCAAGAAAAATCTATCTTAGTTAACGAATACGAAATCCGATATGTATTTCAATGTCACACACTGTGTATTTACATTTAGACAAAGAAATTATTTTTTGAATAGAAAGCTATAATAAATATTTGTTACCTTCACTATGTGTTGAATCATTTACTGATGAATCGAAGTGTATACGTGGCAGGGTTTTTGATTTGTACTCACCTAAAAAGAAAAAAAAAGAAAGAAAATTAGTATATTTAGATTTACATATGTATTTAGAACAAAATGTTTTTATATAATAAAATTCTCTAAACTACATACACATGTGTATGTATAGTATATACTTGTGTATCCTTATGGAAATGTAGGCACTCTCTGGTCCTTCCATTCACTGATAGAACGAATTCAATTTCACATTTACGGCATTGTGCACGAATGTATGCATTGCTTGAAAGTAACGTCTTATATTACATACATTTTCTATACAACTGCGACTCAGTTTCACAAATATTAGTCTCATCTCGACGCCCTACCAGTTCCCAACAGGCTTAAAGTAGATGAACACATAAGGAATACAAAGGTTAAGGTTACTGTTAAATTTCCTTACCCCTACTTGCAAATAGGATGAAAAATAAAAGAAGAATAGGAAGAATGTGAGTGACGTACTCTACACACCGGTGTACTGACAGGGTTTTACACTGTCAAGTCTGGATCTGAATAAACACTAAGGCTACATGCCTCCAATCTTGTTCTTACTGATCTTAAATTCGGTAATAAGACAGACGATTAGAAGGAGAAGAAGAATAATTCCGTGGGCAGGTTGGAACAAATTAACTTTGTGGGTGACATTGCCACAAATGGCCCAAAAATATTAATTGAATTTTTGAAAATTCATAACTTTGGAATGAAGCAATTTGGTTCATTGGATAATAAGTGCTCGATTAGTTTGTGTAACTGAACACACTGAGCCATCAACAAGCCTATGTCCTTTCTGTATTTTCTTGTAAATATGTACGTAAATTTGAATTAAATTCTAGCTACATACATAAATATATAAGTAAATTGAAAGAAAAAGAAATTTATTCAGTACAGCCAACCTTACTATCGTGAAATAATGCATAAGGAGAATTGACGGGTGAAGAGTCAGGGAAAGTAAATGAAGTGACCATACCCAACTTACACCGGAGTCAACTACTTGCGGGCGCTAAAGTTGCATATGATTCGGTTTTTATGACGATATCCCATTATCTGCAATGATTCCCATGAAAAGAAACTACAATCTAAACCAAAGCGATAAGTTTAGCAAAATTCGATCATTGTTCGATGACTTGAAGAATTTTTTTTTTTGAAATTTGCTCCAGTGGACCAAAAGTAATGCATGGATGATGATCCACGCAGAAACGTGAAACGTGTTAGAAAATGTGGACTCAAGTTTCGACTTCATACATACATACATACATATGTATGTATATCATTAAGTTTTAGAGTGAGCAAACCGAACTCGCAAGGTATGCCATCTAAAGTCACTAACTCAATGCGAGAAATGCGACGTTCCACTTGATTTACGATACTTTAAAATATTTCACATTCAAGGAAATTAACACAAAAAAACGTTTCTTCTTTCAACTCCCTTATAAGGGACATCCTATAGCTCAAAAACAAAAGGTCAAATGTTTTTTTTATATTTTATTCAGACCAATATTTATTTGTTTCATAAATTAAATTTAAATAAATAAAAAAAAATTCGAAAAATCTGAGTTAAACAAACACTCTCAGAGTGTTATCGAGAAAATGGCTATGAATGAGCCAAGGCACCAGGCGGTTTTATATTCAAAATTATATCCGATATTCTTGCTTTGTCTGCGAATACATTAAATGTAAATACATAAGTATATGTATACTCATACGAGCGTTAGTCAATTTGTTCAATAACAATTCTGTACCCATCGTGTAGGCAGTACACACATAATTTTTCTCAAAAAAATATCTTAAAAATTAAAATGGAGTTTGAAGTATAAACAAAACAAACTCCTTCCAAGAAGCTCTATAGCACTTAACACTAAACAAATAAAACAACACATATTTAGCCGTAACAATAATAAATATCCAACGATAAACCCTTCCCGACGGGGCAACGATAAGATAAAATTGGCGGTCAACTTGACGTGGTGCATTTGTAAACATACAGGCGTATGCTTCTTGGGACTTTAATTACTTTTTTTTTTATTTTATTTCTTAGCCTTTTATTACCTCCCTACTAGCTGACGTATGCCAGTGCGGTATAATTCTTCGTAATACAATCTGACAAAAGGTTATTATAGTTTTCGGTTGCACTTGGGTTACTTTACACAATGGCAACAAGCGCATATCATTTGGTGTAATACGAAAAAGTGTAAAAAAAAAAAAAAAACAAAAATTTATCACCGCATCCGTGATATCATCCGTTTTCCATTTCATGTAATAAGTATGTGTATAGGTATGTAGTACATTGGCTGACATGAATTAGTATAATTACCATGAAATTCAACAAAAAAAAAAGTAATGTAATGACTTATATAACTGCTCGTCACAATATATACAATTTGTTTTCAGTTTCCTGTAATTAAATGGATCTTATCATCCGAATCTGATTGTACAATTGTTACTGCCTCATGCATACATACGGGTACATATACAAAGCAATGTAATTCTGCGTTATGTCAGAGTTATTTACATAGAAATTTGTTTAGATTTCTATTGTATTTAATAATGATCCATTTTAATTTTAATTTTTTTCCCAACGACCTGAATAGTATTATTTCCGTTTCGAAAAATGTTTATCATGACTTGCACATTCTCAAACACAAGTCGTGTACTTCCCCAAATGATAAACACAAAGAAGCGTGTGATACTAACTCGTTTACCTTTTTCCTCGAGAGTCATTATTTCTATCAAACACATCCTAGTTATATTCACTCTAATAAGATTGCATCAGCATAAAATGGATATAATCACGGGGCACTGTCTCCGTTGCCAGACGTGGATCATAACCCAACCTATGGCTAATTTATACAGTTTTCTTCTATGATACTCTTTAATAAAAGGTCATCCAACAAGAGGTGTTATTTTAAATTCCACCCCATTGTTGCACTGTCAACATTCAACTACCATTACGATGCCTTTTGATAAATAGAAACTAGGAGGTTATTAAATATAGATCGATGCACACTCGCACCATGTGTTGAAATAGTGAAAATTCACTACGAAAACGGTGAAAATTTCGAGGAAACGTTTTGTAAAGTTCCTACTGCTTTTGATCACCATCAAGTGCTTTCTAACACACATATAGTGAACATAATCGTTAAATTTGAGCGTTTTGGCCAGCTCAGTGATGCGAACAATCCAACTTGTATTTGTCCGGCAAGGTCAGCTGAAAATATCGCCACCATAGCTGAGAGTTTGACTGAAAACTCAGTTGTATCCATTTCGAGATGATCACAGAAATTGGATCTATTCCCAACCATTTTGCCCGGCATTTCGCGTAAAAATCTTGGACTACATGTCTATAAGGTCCAGTTGGTACAAGAATTGAAGCAGAAGACCTCGCATGACGCCGTACTTTCTCTGATTGTGTACTGGAAATGAATGAACTGTCCGTACTATCGACGTTAATGATATAGCAAAGGCTGTAGTCAAGAAATTTTTAAATGGTTTGCAACGAAATCATACGAATTGGGCCTATCCTCAACCATTCTGCACCGCTTTTTGAATAAAAATCTTGGCTTACATGTCTATCAGTTCCAGTTGGCACAAGAATTGAAGCCAATAACGCCGTACTTTCGCTGATTGTGTGCTGGAAATGAATAACCAGTCCGTACTATCGACGTTAATGATATAGCAAAGGCTGAAATCATACACTTTGTCAAACGTGCTTGAAATTCCCATCGGTCTGAAGTTAGATATACAACAATCAAAAAAGAAATCACACCTAGAAGCGGACGTTATGACTTGACCGCCAATTCAGTAAATTGATTGATGCAAGGTTACCATACAAAGAATACTTCAGACCTCGTGCAGCAAAGTGACGGCGAGAATGTTAAAGAAAAATAATGTCAAATATTGGAGGCCCAAGTCAAAGTCCTCCTTGCGAAGTTAGTGAAGTCTATGGTCTTCTAAACAGGGACAATATGGTCGAAAGCGAAAATTGGCATTAGTCCAACTGGAAGATGGGACTTAAAATAGACATGATTATTGCATATGGTCACAGATTTCTATCTTCTAACGCAATAAAAAATCCCACTTGTGTTACCAATACAATTCATGATTCTTAGTCGCTATACTTTTGTAATTTATGTAAATAGCAACATTTATCTCCAATGAACCTTGCCACTACTGGAGACCTTATCCCGCATAAAAAAAATAGCCAGGCTGCGAGTCCAATCGGTCTCTTCAGTCAATGAAAATTCTCGGTCGAACGGTCCTACCGATGTAAATTATTGTTAAGGCTAGAAGCAATAGCCAAAACTATTCTACACTGAATTTGAAGACAGCCACTCGAATCTAACCTAATGTATGATTAACTGAATCCCCAAATCTTCTTATTAATATTTCTGCGTCCGATATTTCGTTGCAGCAACTGTTCTTATACGAAGATACACAAGATGTCAGTCTAACAAACGAGACTTCATCAGTTAATAGTACAATATACGACTAATTCATTAATTGTACGGTCAGACGAATTCAACTTAAGGGCAGCCTAACAATGCTAGTGGCACATGAAGAGCACCCTCACACACATCAAAACCTCGCGTGTTTACATTGTCAATATGACAAGTCAATACGCATACAAGCGTGCGCGAAGTTCTTCTTAATTCAATTTTGAAGTGCATTTCATAAAACATATTGAATTGGGTCACCACCATTGGGGCGAGTAAATTTATGCACTCCGTGCACTCGCGTACGGATCGCAGAGTAAATTGGCGGCATCAACGTCGTGCTGCACGTCAATTACTGAGTCGTCCATTAGAAACGCAATGACTTCGTTTTAGTCGGTGTATGGGTGCGTTGCATATGGCACTTACGATCAATTTTGAGAAGTGCACGAGCAACAGCAGACTGTGTATAGTATACTGCTTTTCATGTTTTTCGCAGTTCAGCTAATTCAATTTTCCTCGGATCATTTGCATATATCAAATATTTGCACATGCAAGGCAGCCTCTTCAGAAGAGGGGCGCATGTAATGGTGATGATGCATGCGTTTGTTTGGTGAGGTTTCCTTTGTATGCAAACGATGGGAAGTTAGGTCTTGTAGCTTGTTGACGTGCCTTCTTGTCGAAGCGGAATTGTTGTAAATGGAAGAGTAAAGAATGCTTTCTTTGGTTTTAGTACACAATATGTTGGTTGGGTAGTGGTTGTGATTTAAGGTACACACATTTATTCAGAGTGGAAAGTCAAGTACATACGTAACGTACTACCTGTCAAAAGTTTATATCGATGGTTGGTATGACTTAGAATATGAAAAAAAATGTAGGCAGGCAACAATACGGAAGGGCCTTCAAGATGAACTAACCCCTTTTAGTTTAGATAATGTCCATCGGCTTTAATATCTGCAAACTGCCTTATCTGGAAGAGACCACAAATATTTTGGGTCTATATACTTTTGTTATTTTTTTTTTGATTTTCGACGTACCTACTGAGGATACTATAGCTTTGAAGAACCTTTGACTTTGGTGGTAAAATTTCTCGTACTAAGAGAAGGGTTCAAGAACTAGTCCAGAGTGGGGCGACTTTAAGTGTAATCGTACTCTTGTTGAAGTCAAAAGTTAATAAGGTTTCATTAGTCTTCGACAGCATCCTATAACAGGAGTACCGATGGACATACTTATCTTACAGCTTTTCAAACGCCAAGTTATAGTTTGCAAATGATACCCACAGTCGCACGGAGCATTCTTTAAGTCTGTAGATCGACCAGAGGCACTTCCTAGAAATGGGTTATCTCTCCGCTTCTCTGGGTTTTAGTCATAGACAGTCGTCATACCTAAAGAATTACGGAAAGCAGAGTTTAACGTCACTTCTGATGCGGATCACCCAACTAACAGCTCTATATGCCCCATCTTCAAGAAAGGCGATCCTATGTCTTGTAAGAACTACCGAGGCATATCCCTGCTTAATGTCGCATATAAGATCCTATCCAACGTACTGTGTGAACGTCTGAAGCCTTTCTGCAGCACACTAATCGGCACGTACCCGTGTGGCTTCCGGCCCGGCAGATCGACGATCGACCAAATTTTCACACTAAGGCAAATCTTGGAAAAGACCAACGAATTTCAAGTCGAGACTCACCATCTCTTCATCGACTTTAAAGCCGCATATGATAGCATTCATCGTCTTGAGCTCTACAAGGCGGTGGGCTAATTCGGGATCCCGGCTAAACTGATCCAGCTGTGCCGCGTGACGCTGGAAAACACGCGGTGCAACGTGCAATTCGGAAATAGTTCCTCCGAGCTATTCCAAACAAGCACCGGATTTCGGCAAGGGGATGCGCTATCATGTGACTTCTTCTTGTGCTGGAATAGATAGTGCACAGGGCAGGCGTAAACGCGGAAGGCACTATCTTCAACAAATCTGTCCAGCTGCTGGGATACGCAGACGACATCGACATCATCGGTCGCTCCCAGCGCGCCGTATTAGACGCTTTTACGGCAATTGAAGAACAGGCGAAACGAGTTGGCCTTGAAGTGAATGAGGACAAAACCAAGTACATGTTATCAACAAACAAAGAAGCATCTGTCCACCGCCTGGGACAGAACGTCACTGTTGGCAACAGTAACTTCGAAGTGGTTAAGGAGTTTACCTACCTCGGAGTAAATATCAACTCCACGAATGACACCTTAGTGGAGATTCGACGAAGACTTACCCTAGGAAACCGTTGCTACTTCAGTTTGGCGAAACAAATCGGGTCAAAACTCCCAAGTCGGAAGACAAAATGTATGCTCTACAAAACTTTAATCCTGCCAGTTCTGCTGTATGGAGCCGAGTGTTGGACGATAAGTAGGAAAGCAGAGCAAATATTGAACACTTCGTCGGATATTCGGTCCCGCATGTGAGGAGGGCGAATGGAGGAGAAGATACAACCGCGAACTCTATGAGCTGTACCAAGATGTGGATGTAGTCCAAAAAGCCATGGATTTCCAGCAAAGAGGATCTTCGAAGATCATAGTCCCCAGGTTCGAGACGACAAGGAAAACCAAACCTCCGTTTTAAGGATCAAGCTATCGCGGATGCCAGAGCGCTTGGTCTAGATAACTGGAAGCATCGTGCCCGGGATCGAAGAGAGTGGAAGGCTGTCGCGTCTCAGGCAGAGACTCTTCACGAGTCGGGAGCCCGTTAAGTAAGTAAAGTAAGCTGATGCGGATGATGAGATTTTAGTTTTCAGGGAAAATTCCTAGATACATCGAGAGAAATTATGGAATCTAGGCTCGTAAAATGGGCTAAAGAGTGTGAACTTCATGTCAACCTGGAAAAAAACAGAACTCGTAATCTTCAGCAGGAAAAACAAGATAGCACCCTTCAACTTGCTTAAGTTTAGTGGAGTGGACCTTTTCCTGTCGGATCGCGCAGAATATCTTGGTATGGTAATGGATAGAAAACTAAACTGGAAACTTAACGTTCAAGAAAAAGTCGGTAACGTTCACACTGGTCTCGCAAGAGTCCAGCAAGAAAAAAGTGGGGCTTAAAACCATCAATGTAGTCAGGTAAAAAGCTACGATTAACAGAAATACAAGAGATATGTTGACCAGGGTATAAAGAAAAGCTTGCAATGCCATCACTGGTTCTCACCCACTACGCCCAGGGCTGCACTCAGTGTTTATGTATCTTTTAACACTGGATCTACAAATAAAACTACAAGCAAGTAACAGTTCGCTTTGGTTCACTAACGCAGGGCTTTGGAAGACCCTATGTAGGACATAGCTCTATTCTTAAGGAATCATTCTCCAACATCCCTGACAAAGCGGCTGAAAGTCTTAGTCCACACGACTTCGACACACCATACGAAAGACACAGGGAGTGTGTTACAAGCAGATATTCTGGCCAAACTTAGAGCTATGAAACTACTTCAGGTAGTATCAACATCCAACAAGAATATCTACGTTGATAGTAAGGCTGCTCTAAAGACGATAGAGTCCTTTATCACTAAATCTGAACTAATCAGTAGTTGCCGCACAATGCTCAGGGCCTTGTGTCCTCGTGTCAGATTACGTTGGGCAACTGGACACTATGATATAGCGGGTAACGAAAGTGCCAACGTACTCGCCAAAAAAGGAGCAGATCTCCCGGTAAATGAATGATAAATGATACTTTAAGGCATTAGACCAGCAATGGCCATGGCTAAGAGAATTCTTCTCGATAAAGTCATGAATATGGCCGACCGAAGATGGTTACACTTAGAAGGGCGCAGGATTTCTAAGGCCTTGTGGCGTAAGTTAGATCGGAAAAAATATGGAGAATTAATAAAACTCATTAGATTAAAGTTTAGAATAGCGATAGGGATACTCTCTGGTTATTGCCTTCTGAAGAAGCACGCTATTCGATTAGGTTTAACGAATGTGGATACATGCAGGTATTGTGATGACCCATGTACATGTCGCAGAGGATATCACACATCTACTCTGTGAATTTCAAGAGTCGGAGAATAAAATACCTTGGATGGTACTTTTTCAGAAATTTAGAAGAGGTTGGTTCCTTGAACAAAATTTGGGCCATATTTAGGTTCTATATGGAAATTAAGTGTATGGGAGAATTGGATTAGGTTTCTGTCCGTGAAGGTTCTTTAGGGATCGCGATAAGCCCACTATGATGCACTCATAACCCTATTCAAACTAACCTAACCTATGTATATGGTAGTGTTACCATAGCCCATTGATTATGGACGGAATCAAAATGGTCTTAGGTTCAGAGTAGATGTGTGACATAAACTTGGAGAGATCGGTAGAAACCTCCTGATAGGTTACGTGCTTCGTAATAGGAATAGAAAATATGTTTCTCGTAAAGAACAAGGTAAAACCAAGATAGTTGCATGACCTGACTATCTCTAGATTTTCCCCTATGGACAGAAGGTGAGAATATATAAAAGCAAACTCTGTCAGTTGTTCCAAAACGTGGGCTACTTCGAGCAAATGGTCAGAAAAGCTCAAGGGAACGATGTCTCCCAACCGAAGCAGCATAAATGTATGTACATATAACACATCAATTTTAAGAACCAAGCGATCGTGGCTGTCAGGAAGACAATGTCAACCAATCTGGAGTCTTTATAAGTAAGAAACCTATGCAAGAAGAGTTTATTTTTGTAGATAAAATCGTTGAACCGAAAGCTTGAATATTTTAACTAAACATCCTTCGTTCTATGTTTTTTCATATGCCTCTGTGAATAAATATGTGATTAAAATATTTTACACACAAACATCAATTTTTCTTGAATACAAATACTGGCGGTGACTTTTCCTAGACACTGTACAACTATTCGAGCGGCAATAAGACATAAACTCATCGCCCTTTCAACAACGATCGTTCTATCAAACACATGGCAGAATGACTTGATTGCCTATCTAAGTGCCCAATCAAACAGCCATTACCATCCTATTGTAGAGCAACAAAAATTCCAAAGTATCTAAAAACAATTAAGCCGATTAAAGATCCATTTACTATCAATGTGTGTACATATGTATGTATGTTTATATAAAACACATTTAGACCCCATCGCAGTGTACAAACATCTGCAACTCTGGTCAGTGGGTCATCTAGGAGGAATACACTTTCGAAATAAATTATCGAGTGCAAGTAACCGTTGAAAATGAAACTGAAACAATGTGCGCATCTCTCCACTGTGAAAGTAATTAATTACGCATAGTTAATTTCTCCAAAGAAAAATTATGAATAATTGCAAAGATAGCCAGAGTCTAAGCCTACAATATGTACGAGTACTGGTATCTTGTATCTCACTTCTCACTCATTCTCGGCCGGACTGAAACAATTCAGTAATTAACGAAACAACCGTGCGTCGGTCGGTCGGTTTGTTTGAAAATGGGAGAAAAACTTTCATTTTGTAAATATTTATACAATGCGCTAAGAATTTTTCGATAAACAAAGCGATTTCCGTGAGTATGACGACGAAGCTGGCACCATTTTGAATCGATTCCTAAACGGATTACCTAACCCAGGGAACATTGAGTGCGCAATAGGGGTTTTCACACGAGCAGGAGGTGTTGACTGGATGATCTCCAAATGGGAGGAAGATGTTGGCATCAGAGCTTGGAACAATATGTTTCAATCGAACAGAGGAGGAAGAAAGAAATGCTTGGGAATAAATAAATTTTGCCCACACTCGTGTGCGTTTGTATGTTTTTGGAATTCGAATCGAGGCCGATCCGCAGCAGTCCGGTAGTGTTCTTTATGAATGAACATCGGGCTGGAATTTCGAAAATTGCCTCATTCCCCGATGCTGCAAATCAACTGACACATGCTTGGGGCCACACTTTCATTATAATGCGATTAACCCTACGCCCACTATATGACCATTATGAGATAAGTAAACCCCATAATTAATTGGTTTTGATTTAATTTATTGAATAGTGTCGAAGTGACTTTATATCACATTAGTTCTAGTTATCAGTTGGACGGCATTTACTTGACACTTTCTGTAATTTACAGCGACAGTAATACCGCCGGTGAAGAAAATCGAATGGCTTTACGGCCTAAATGTTACACACAGCTTTCACAGGCTCGTGCGCACCCAATGTGCTACTAATTTTCGTAACGACATGTTTTTTAATTAATGTGCCTTTACAACGCGACGAATAAATTCAATGGACATGCAAATTGAATTCGTTGATCGATGATAGCATAATCATAGCTAGCAGATTGGGATTAATTGTGATTTCTTCATGGGTGATTTGTTTTTTGTTTTTTTCTTTTCAATATTGGACGAGCATTTGGCCATTTATGTAAATGTTTAATGTTAGCCTGCTTGTTGGTTGATTATGGAAAAATTATAAAACTTTGATTAAACAAAAATGAATAATCAAAAGGCATTCCAGAAAACTAGTTTGACCCGAAGGCATTGGATATCAGGTGCAATGTGTTGTGATGAGGAATCGAAACTTATACACGTATGGTTGCATAAAGTGGTTGTAAGGGCTTTACTTTCTAATAAAATTTTAAAAGTTGTAAACATTCCCTTCGGTTTTATTAAATACGTCATCTACAAACGTACTTACATGAATGTTTAGTTTTAGTTTAGAATTTATGAGAGGCTTATACTTTTTCTTTTTAAAGAACTTTGGCCATATATTGTCGAAGATAAGTCAATCCATTTCTACACTGACGGCTCAAAAACCAAGAGCGGAGTTAGTGGAGGTGTTTCTCCGAGAGTCTTAATCTTAAGTTCTCCTTTCGTTTACCAAATTATTGTAGCTTGTTCTGGCGATTAAAGAAGTCTTATATTGGCTTAAGAAAAACCTGATATCCGTTTTAGATATCCTCAGACAGCCCAGCAGCAATGAATTCCTTAAAAACAACGTCTATAAATCTTTAGTACCTCTAGACTTCCTATCAGCTCTTACGGATATGGCTGTGCAGTTCAATATTCACCTGTGTTGGGTGCCGGTGCATAGAGACAAACTAGGGGATTTTAAGGCTGATGAACTCGCCGGAATGGGAAAAACTATACTATACTATACTATAATTTGGACAAAGTTGAATTTAACGCTCTAAGAATTTGACTTCTCTCAATAGAGTGCATATCAGTACTATAATAGGTATAATCACTGGGCAATGTCTAATAGGCAAGCATGCTACAGGGCTGGGCCTTTATGCGAACGACTTTTGTAGAATCTGCATGGATGAAGAGAAGGAAGAAACTATTCCTCTCACTTTCTTTGTTTCTACCCAGCTCTCTTCAGGCTTCACTTGGGAGCCTTCTATTACAACGGTATAGGCGATCTGAGAGCCTCCTACACTTTATCAGAAGTTCAAAATGGTTGAATGAGAAGGTATAGAGAAACTGTTTCGTATGGTCCACGTGATATTACAATGGACCTACTGCTAGTCTAAGTGTGTTGGCGTTTCTAAACTGACAGTCACTTCAACCAACCAACCAAACATGCCTTGTGGCTTAATGGGACTGTAACCATCCAAGTCTACTATGGTAAAAGAACAGCTTTAAACCAGAAGCTATTTAAAGAATTAAGACGAAAATATCGTCTTGATCGATGTCTTTAGCAAAGTTAATGGTTTTAAGTTGATATCTTTGTTCATAGTTGTTAAATAGGAAGCTTTCAGGTCTCCTGATACGATACATATATTCCTGCTGTATGAGGATATTTTTTTACTTTTTCTTAAAGGCACTGATCCTGAACTTTGTTCTAATGGGTTAGGGCACACATGTCCGGGGTCTGTAGATAAATCCTCTCATTCATCGCATTAGGGTGCCGGGCCACAGCGCCATTCCAAAGAATTGGAGCCAATTAACTCGCCTACCCTATCTATACTACCAGATAGATTGAGTATCGGTATGCCTCTCGTTACTGTTAAACTGCTGGTTAAGCTGAATGGATTAACATGATTCCAAATGGGGAGTCGGCACTGCTTGCCTTATTACCAGACTTTTTTGTTTGTTGATAAGCGGAGGGGAACTTTCTATAGGAACTGCTTTCCAAGTTATACAGTAGGGTGAGATTTGTACTGACTAAGCTTCTGCTAGCTCAGAGTACCCGTGGAGCCACCGATAGGTATTACTTCGCGGGCGGGTTTACTATATTACACGGCCGTCATTATCTGTGATTGCAGCATTCTTCTCTAACTATTCATCTGCCTGTTGTCTCAGTTACATCACCAATTTCAACATCTCCTTTATTATATATAGAGAACCTACTGCGACATTTAATTCACTTTCTAATCCTTTTTTCCTCAAGGAATTTTGGGCAGTTAAAAGCAAAATGTTCCTGGACTTTGTTTCATCCAGGGCAAGCTGGAAATTCTAGAGAGTCATCAAGTCTATAGCGATGAACTTATCGGCAATAGTCGCCATGGCCTGACAAAAACTGCGTCAATTGATAGTTGTTGACCTTTAATTATCCATGGTTCTTTCCTGGGGATTAGTTTGTACATACATATATCCACCTTCCCTTATGTGAGGTGTCCCATATTTGTTGCTATACTCTTAGTTAAATTGTCCTTTTTTGTCTTCTTAGTTATTTAAGATCCATGTAATCCGTCGTTCCGTCTCGAATTCTTTTAGGTTCATCAGTATATCTATGGGGATCATACACACGATAGCGTACACCGCTACATCCGAAGTGCGGTTAGTCTATAGACTCTAGTGCCTCTCGGCAGACTGGGGATGCGTAGAGCATTGTTGAGGTCACTACTCTAGACAGTAGTATTCTTCTGGTGTTTCCTACCAGACAGATGTGGCTGGATCGGAAATGATCAAACTGTCCTTTCAGATTGAAAAAAATAGTTCATCACGAATATAACACTCACTGCATTATAGGTAGCCACGCCACAAGGCTGGCCCTACTCGCAACCTGCCACGTTAACGTAACTTAACGGAAGCTTATCAATAAGGTGTCATTCTTGATCCGAATAAACAAGACTTGGATCACTTCGAAATGAAAAGCCTGATTACAATATCGCGAAGGTTTTAATCGGGAAAGTAGGATGAGCTCTTGAATGGGTTCCACAGTGTCCTTAAGATATTTCCTTTTTAAGTTTAAGTGATTCTAAAATGCGGAAATAAAACATTAAATCAACAATAATCTCTACTAGTCTACTAAATTATCTGAACAATAAAGCGATCAGGGGCAGATAATTTAGTAGAGCATTGCTGGCTTCAACCATAGCGATCAGAAGTTCAGCTCTTGTCCTTGGATAAATGCTTCCTTCTTTCTGCAATTTTCCAACAATGCTTCATTATTTACATTTGACATTGACTTTGGATTAGTTACTTTTGTACATAGTATGTACTGTGTTAGACCAATTTTATTACGCATAAAATGTTTATAGACATGACTTGTTCTCTCCTCAAGGACTTCAATAATGTGTTATTCAGTACGAACTGGGATATGTGTAAATTAATTTTACATTCTGATTCTCATTTCATATGCTCATATGCTACCATCATGTAGTGTGATCGAATAAAATGACATCAGAAAATACTTCAAAACGCAATTACTTTCGACACTTCTTAAATGGCTTTAAATGCCGCGAGAAAGACTATAATCTATCATCTTATGTTGCGTAGTTCCAGATGACTCACAATATTTCACTGAACCGCGAGTACATTGCTTAAATTCACATTCGGCCACATCACTCAGCAGGCAGTTATTAAACTCTGTTTATGTATTTCATTAGGCGAAGGTCATCGCCTGGTGAAATCCACATGTTGGAACTAATGATCATCACTCAGTTTTGTTCTGTAGAGCAGATAATTTGTTTCTTAAAAAAAAATGATAAATTCGTCTAACTGCACATGGCCCTGAGAGTTAGTTTTGAAAATAAAAAAAATATACATAAGTCATTTAAAATTATTAAAACTTACTCCTGCCATCGTGTTGACGATAATCGATGAACTCATCTCGTTCGCCACGCAAACAGGACGCTAATCCTCGTGAGGTTCTACGTTCGCGTTCCTTTTCCAACGATCGACAATACAAAGGCGATGCCTTTACTAATGCTGAACTTGTCGGAGTTAGGGCAAGTTCAGGATGTTTCTCCTCCGCCGGCGGTATGGCTACGCAATTCATTTCGTCGGTGTTCGCGATTATTGAGCTTTTTTTCCGGGTATAAGATTTATAAATAATTTTTTTGGGGGGTTATTCACTTTGGTTTTCACTTTATTATCACTAAAAATAAACTTGATGTTGTGTTAAAGATTCGCATTTTATAAATGGCTTTGTCGATGTTTTGTCGCATGGGTTATCCAAATTTAAGTTGAAGACATTTCGCTGTCAGGAAAATACTAACTGAAATAAAAATAGAACAACATAAGACGGCTGACAATAAATTATCAGAGAGCCAGATTTTTAACGCCTGCGAGTTTGTATTTAAATCGATGCCGAATTTGTTTTGTCCATTTTTGAGTAAATATTTATTATTAACATGAAACAAGAAACTCCCAGTGTGAATCTTTTTTAAAAAAAATAGAGGTGTAATAAAATTCCTGCAGTGCGAAATTCGAATACTGTTGATAAATAAATGTTGACTTTACGTATGTAGGTACATATTTAGACTTAGGTCACTTACATAGCCTACAACACGATTCCGAGTAAAGATAGATATATAGATAATTAACCACTTAACGAAAAGCCTTTAAAAAATGTCAGAAAGAAACGGTGCAAAGAAGGCAAGAACTGGTCAGCTATCCTAAAGACTAAATTGATGTTTTCATGACTTCTACAGATCCCCATATCTTAATTTAAATTGTGATTTCTAGAAGATGTCTGCAATGCAAGTAACTATCGAAATAGTCAGAGGTTGGCTATCATCATTCGGAAAAAAAGACAGAAACCATATTAATTACGTGCAGCAACAAAAATTCAGTTATTGAAATTAAGAGTAGGTGATTAGATTCCTAAGAGTGATGCTTGACATTAGGATTGACTCCAAAGAACATCAAAGAAACTGAGATGACTAAGACTCACCTCACGTTGGCGATAGTAAAGAGTGTTTTTTTTTATAGAGGCGGAGAACTTCAAATTGAAGTAAAACACAGAAAAATGTTTTTAATATTCATCAAATTAGCTTTATTTGACAGATAATTTTATTATGATACATTAATGCTTGAATAAGATTTCGAGCATGTGGGCATGGCGGCTGGCGTGTACATGGCCTAATCTGGAGGTCCAATTTTCACGCACTTGTAATAATCTTCATAAGTCTCTGAAAAAAGTTTTTAGGACGTGAAATCTTAGACTCTAAGGTATGTATGTACCATCTCCAGATATGAAATATACGTTGGGCTAGACGTAGGGAATTACTTTTTTTTTGGGGTGTTTATTGATATAGCGTCTCTCTGTCACAAGGAACGGAGTAGATAAACTTACCATCAGATGAATTCATATCATGCTGTCACGTAAACTTTCTACTCCTGGTAGAAGATGAGCCAATAAAGTAAAATCTTACTTTTGTACTTTATTAGGGACTTATTGCTTAAGGAAGTTCACAGTGACATTTAAATTATCGGGACATGGGTTATCCATACATATGAGCATTATTTACTCATTGAAGAAAACGGGATGACTTCTGGTTTTCAAAATTGTTGATGTAATCCTCCAAATTTCTTTCCTCCATCCATCCAATCCTCCAAATATTTCAAATATTTCGGAAAAATTCAGAACACCAAACTAAAGTGGCATTAGCATGTTGAGCTGCAATCGACTTCATAGATTTCTAGGAAGGTGGAAGATCTTTCGGCCAAAGATATCAGACGGATTTTCAACATATGCGTCTATAGTATGTCGACAAGAATAGCAGCCTATTCTGCATTTAACAGATTGTAAGGCAAAGTTGGGATTTACTAGTGCCATGACCACGACTTTTGTCAGTGCTTTGAATGGTTGAGCAAGACATTCGGTTTGAAGCATTATTTCGCAAAATATTAGAGTTATGGTCCCTGTTCATGATGGTTCAGTAGAACGAAGGTTCAGTAAAACCAAATGAGCTACTTCAGGAGTACACTTTTGTCTTCTATACTAAAGGCTGTACAATTATTAGTAAAACTTAACATGGCAGGTAAAACCTAGAACCTAAAGCATTCGCACTTTAGGTTCTAGGTTCTTCGCAAGCACCGCAGACGTAGCAGGCTTCCAGATATCGGATCTTCTCCACTTTATCAAAAGCACCAATTGGTTCCCAACCCAACCAGTGACGCGATAGGTTTCTGTTTTTTGGTGTTCCCACTACATCTATTAAATAGGTGATTCACAATGGACCTTTAAGTCTCCGAGTGGACGTGATGAGTTTTTAACCGTCACACACCCCTTCTTAACCTAACCTAACCATGGCAGGTACATATGTATTTTGGCAATGAGTCTAAATGCTCCTGAACTCTATGATCAACAATCGTACGAAAGAATGACTAACATGGAAATCATTCTTTCAAAAGTTAGGTTACAAATAAATTTTTAGTCCAAATTGTCTGCTAAATTTGTTGAACTCACTCAAAATATCTCATTTTCAGCAAGAAATTTTTTCTGACATCTGACATCAAAAATAGTTTTCATTCCCTTGCTTGTTTTTATTTAGAAATTGTGTGAAAACTAGTTTAGCAACAGATTGTTTACAAAAATCTGACATTCGTCATTCGCAATAGAGGTGACTAATTAGTACCAAATTAAAATCAAACTCTCGTGGGATTTCTCCATCTAACAAGGCAGTAATCTACTGACAACAACTGTTCTTTGATCGTGTGTAAACACTCAGAGCTCTTATTATTATGTTCTGATATAAAACTACATAAGAGAGGTTGAAGCTCGTAGGCGTGTGTTTGATGTTTTGATAGATTATTGCAGACGCTATTCGTAAATGTCATAATTTCATGTTTTTTTTTATACACGACACTGGCAGCAGAGATCACGTTAACTTTTTCATTTCGAAAATATCTCCAATGTTCGCTAAAAATATACTTGATCTTCTCCACAAAACATGCGTGTTCGGCCATTCACTAGAATGAAAGCAACAAATCATTATACCTTCATCAATAGATTTTTTTTGGCAAATCGCATTCTCTTTTCGCGTGTTCTCAAGATCGACATACATCTAGTAGAAATCGCATTTGTTCGACGCATTTGTATTTACACAAAGTAAATAAAATCAACCTACACAGGCACAAATCGATCGCAGACAAAACATTCAACAATACTCGACTAAATTTAGAATCAGCAAAAATCCGTTCAAACGAAATAAATTACTTTCATTGGCCTACAACCTACACGATGTGGTCAGCAGCTTGGAGGGGCTAAAGTATAATTTAAAATTAAAAACAAAAAAAGATTTTACTTGAAGTTCCTGTTGTATCATTGCATAAATGAATATGCCCTAAATGCTTGCAATTCATCAAGTCAGCGCAAATGACTTATCAGATGGATGTCACATCATAATCTGTAGCTCTGTTGGGGTTACATTTCTTCATCCCAAAGTGAGGACATACTCGTATACTGTTAAAAATTTCTATGCAAATGGAGGTTCATATTGCCAACGGGCCTAGCACAGAGGGACAGCATCCATGCATTCAATTCAAGCAAGCAGAAGCAGGAAGAGATTAATTTTGAAAAAAAAAAACAAAGAAACCAACATGTACATAAACTACAGACATGTAGAATCTGAAAGATACAGTTTTTCATTAGAACTATCTTTTGCATGACTTGACTCAACGGGAGGACACTAAACGACCGTAGAATATACACGTTTGCTTGTAGTCGGTTTTGATGAGAGTAGTTTAGGTTGCTTTTTGCTGTACCTAAAGAAAAGCCACCCACATCACCGTCAGTAGTGGATTCTTTAGTATGTTTTGTCGTATAGTACTTCATTTCATTTTGATGCTTCATTTTGTATTCTCTGCTGAATGATGAAATGAAAATGATGATGAGTGGATGCTGTGTGAAAAATGAATGCAAGATACGGGGATGATATTCAACCTAGGGGCTTTTAAAGAGTGTTTAGTTAGATGCTATCGTTAATTTGGAAAGATACATTAGGGAAGTGCTGTCTAACCTAGTTGTTTATCGTGATTGCCAAACTCAAAGCATTGCAATTTTTAAATGTGTACAAAGAAAACAGAATAGTTACTCTAATCCCTAAATTGTTAACCAAGGCTTGGAAATGAGAATATGAACTTTTAAAGAAATAAACCTACATCTAGACTCTAGTCGCAGTAATGAACGAAAATTACCCTAAATTTTAGGCCCTGGTCAACCACGGACATTTATTAAAGCTTAGTACAAGCATAAACATAAATGCTAAACTTAAAACTAATGAAGTTCCTTAAAATTAATCGAGTTCCTTAAAACCATAATTATAAAGTTTCAGTAATACACATCGCTTAGTCCATGAGCTGAGTAAGATTGTTTGTTTCAGAAAAGTTCTCTGTATAACGAACCTCGAATGCTGTTCGTTCAGAATGAAGACGTCAACTTGGACTTGGGATATGCACATTGGGTTTAGAATATCAACTCATTTATTGAACCTAGACAAAGAGCTACCGAATTGACTATGCAGTGTGAAGCTTTATCTACTCTTTATGTAGAATACCATATCTCATAACGTCATCAGTGTATTACCAGTGTATGAAAAATTAGGATAGGATACTCAAATAGCCTTCGGTGAGATAAAGAAAGCTGGTATTGCTGAAAGACAATACAAATAATTCTCTTCATAATTAGGTCGGAAAAGCTTGGATCTTCTGGAAGAGAAATTGGTTGTATAGCGAAACCATCGTTATAGTACTGGGTAATCAGACATACATACCCAGAAGACAGACATAAAGACCAATCAATTGAAAGGTTAAAGGCCGACGAGATAGCTAAGTAAGGCTAAATCTTGGAATTTCTTGATCCCGATTTCGAGAAGGAATTGTAAGAAACTTCATCGAAAAATGCCTCACTAGTAAACACTGTAGACATTCGTTCATTAGTAAAAGACAGAATTTAAAATGTCAAAATGTTATATTAAACAAAAAGTACAGGACATACAAGATAGCATGTTTTGGCGCAAAGGACCCGTATAGGCTAGATTCCACAGTCGAGCTTCTCCCAACCTTTCGTGGTGTGGGTGTTTTATTTTTTTTGCAGAAATAAGAGGACCCAGAGTTTAAAGCTCTTTTCGAATAGCTTTATTTTTTAGAAGATTTTCTTCATCTGTCAGACGTTCGCGAGGGGTAGGACCGTGAAAATAACTTTACTGTTGTCTGGAAATGGAAACTCGAACTCCTGCTCAGTAGTCCGACGCTACGGAGTATCCTACCTACTTTATGGAGAAATTCAGAATAATAATTGGCTAAGACCACAGTAAAGACAACTCAATACATCTTCACCTATTCATTCCCAATTCGTTGGCTTATAGATAGCTGTTAGTAGGCTTGTACTACTTCATACTGATGCTACCATGGGAGATGTTTCGAAAATATTGATGGAATGATCTTCGGAAACACTACTTTGATCACTCAATCATCGGTCGTCATTTTTTTGCATAACAATACAAGGTATGTGATTATGGTGACTTCAGACGACTTTTCTGACCATCAGTAGTAAATTGAATGCTCTTTGAGTTTCGAACGAATTTTCGCAATTCTGCTATTGCCTAACATTTCTACCTGCACTTGGCCCCTTAAGGAACATTTTTCGACTAAAATTAATTTGTTACAGAAAATGTAAGTCAACTTGGAAATACTTTCACTTATAGGAGACATAACGTATTTACGAAAAGAGTGCAGTATCGAAGTCTAAACGATAACCTTGCGAATGATAGTTTCTCGCTGACGTAGCCCATGTGAACCTAAGACGGGCTTTGATAAACGAGTCATGGCAGAGATCAGTATCAATCACTGAAATTCAAGTAATGAAACATGAATTCTTGATATTTTGTGTATTCATGAGTCAATTGAAATTGGTGAGGGTAGCGCTGGCTGACGGGCTGCTCCCGTTTTATCTGCTTGTCGAGAATCACACTCATTTAGTACGATAGCTAATGATATCTGTATTGTATGCTATTCATTAATATTTCAAGGAAAATTGTGTGACACACAAACTTAGTTTAAAACAATTTCTAACCACTGCAATGGTTACTATACTCTCAACAGAAAAGAAAACAAGATATATGAAACATCGTGTTCTAGAATGTCTCTTTTGAACATACGGGTTAAACCCCTTTTTAGATGTTATGGCCAAATCCCATTTCAGTTCAGTTCAGTTAATAACCCTTAAAAGCACACGAGTCCACCAACTACATGTACAGGAAATTCAAGTTCCACTCTCTGAACATATCATCCAATTCGTTGCAAAAGGCCAAGAGAACCAGTGAAATATTTTACAGCTCTATTAACAAAACCAGCTAAGAATTGCCTTCCTCTTGTATTTTAATTTAGATTTCAGAATATTTTTCACCACCACCCAAAGAAGGTCGTTAACTTTCTTCGTTTCTCTCATTCTAGTCTTATGGGCTCGGGCACAGCACTGCTATATGTATGTTATTTCGGTGTCAAATAATAAATATATAAAATGTGGAGTAGAAAAAGTCCCATTAGCCAAATTGAAAGAATGGCAGCTTTTTGCAAAAATAAAGAACAAAAAAAAAAAACAAAAATTGGAACGACAACGAAAGATATTTTCCCATCCAATATAGTAGACGTCTGTTGGATAGTTGCCCGGTCGTTGTCTCGAGATAATTATGAAACTCGATAAATGGTTTAGAAAATGTTTATAGCTTTGGCACATGGGCTTTTTTACATACATATGTGTACATATGTATACACAGTGACACTTTGTGATAATTTATTTTATGTTTTGCAGATTTTTTTTTTCATTTTGGTTTCACCCCATCAGTAGCAATCACCTTGAGATTGAACTCGAACATATTGTCTTGAAGGTCAATTCATGTGTTCAAAATATTTACAGTCTCTGGAATTTATTTTATTTTTCAATTGATTCGGAATTTGTTTTCAAAAAAATGTTTAATTGAGAAAAATTGTCTACACAAATTGATTGTGTACACATTGAATGAGGATAATCTTTATCGCGTGATCAGAGTGCATGCTGTTCGAAAATCATATGTACTTGCACGAGGGTAGACGCCCACAAGAGTTCAGTTTTTTTTTATTTTTGGAAGACTACCACTTCGATGTCGGAATTAGCTCATTTTTATAGCATGCTGCTGCTGACTAGTGGTGTAATATAATTATGAGGGAGTTTTATTGGTTTTCACTTGGGGAGGGAATAAAATGTTAAATTTAGGGGACAACGGAATGGTGAGGACCACTCTAGTTTTCAGAATTCCTTAGGCATATTTTGTCATCAATTAGGCTAATTGGGCTAAATGCGAAATGATGTGATCAGATTTTGTTTTTCTCTCTATTTTATAGTACCACCGTCGAGAAATATGTATAGGTACATGTATATGAGTCGTTAAAATGCTTACAAGAAACATTTTTTTATTTATTATACTGGATTTGGACTTTATATTTGCTCCATGATCAAGCAGAATGTTGTATTTTTTTTAGAAAACGTGCAGTCTGATTATAATATTGAAACTATGTAGTGACTTTAAAAAAACATCTCCAAGAGACTTAGAAGACAAAGAAGTAACGAGGTTACCCGGTCTTTGTAAACAAAAAAAAAAAACGATTTATACCTAAAACCAAAATCGCAAAGCAAGACAATATGAGAGTATGCTGTCACAGACTTAATGTAAACAGAACATTTCATAAGCAGATCCGGATCTATAATTACATACGCAAACAACATAGCAATAGTTGTTGGAAATCGACGATACATGTATGAGCTCTTTTTATCCAAAACAACAAAGAATAAACGAAACAGAGGTCCAGGATTATTTAAATATGTACATACTAACATATTTCGTCTTCATAATTTTTAGTAAAACTATGAAGTTTTGTAAAGTAGGCGAATCTTACATTTTTTTTATACTTGTATTGCATTTCATTTTTAAACGTACAAATATGAAATTTCATCACTTTAGCCCAAAATTGTAAGTCCAAAAAGTTTTGACATGTTTGGATCTACGTATATTTTTTTTTTATTTATATAAAACCTTTATTTATATATTAACTTTACCCATACATTATGTACGGCTACGCAAACTTTTTTGGGGTTTTTATGAAAAAACAGATTTTGATCAGATTCTAGAAATAACATTTTCGTACGTTCCAAGTAGTCACTGAATTTCAAAGAATGTAGTAGATTTTATTTATCCACTCCAGGTGAATTATAACTTTTTGTATGTTATTGGTTTTTAGTTAAATTACTGGGTTAAGTATGTAAAATCTGTAACGCTAACCTTTGGAAGATACTATACATGGGCTTGCAGGGCAGCAGGACAGCAGGACTGCTAGTTTTAAATCCTTCCTATACATATTAAATTCAGATGCGAGCGATGGTAGCACATTCACATAAAATATGTTGGGGATATTTTTTAGGGTAGAAATGACCAGTAGGAACGAGATCAAGATTTTTGCATCATTATATAAGATCTCTGCAGATCTTCTTCTGGAAAATATTATTGAAATTTTAAATTTATATTACTTAAATTTAAATATTTTAAGTTGACTGCGGGGAAGAGGTCCAGGTTGGACACCTGATTCATCAGCAAATTTATTGCCTGCGATTTCTTCTTGTGACCTGCGATCCAGAAAATATATGCAAGGCTTTGTTAACACTTCAGAATTAGCTTGAACTCAAATTGAGTGAATCATGTGGAAGAGACGTGCAGACATTTCACCGTTTTAGTTTGCTGTCATTGTCAAATGTGACAGTTGAATTTTGAAAACGAGATTATTTTGCTATGGATAATATGGAAATGTATAATAAATTACTGAAAATAACTATTTTTACTACGTTCACTTCTATCTCTATTAATTTTCATTTTAAAAGTAGACTTGAAATTGTAACCTGTCACTTTAATGAAGTAAATATATGTAGTTGAGGATTGGAGTGACAATGAATCATTTTCATTACGGCTTTAGAGCCATTTCTGAGATTTAGTTTAGATGGGGTATCTGGGTGAGTTTGTGCTCCATTTAAAAATAAGATGATTGTTTACAAAAGATAAATGCTTCAGCCCAATAAGGACTACTACGCAGAGCTGTCTAAATAGAAATTAATATCAATTCTTAGATATGACTGCGCAACTTGGACCCTACCCTCTGAAAAATGAATAAAAAAAAAACAATCTCTATCAGGAATTTATATCAGGCGTCGGATGCCTTCCTAGTTTTTCGTGGGTTCAAAAATGTTTTCTATAAATGGGACATCAGAAACAGATGCGTCTCAAATCGACTTTTGACAGCCGTTGCTCTTACTGCCTACATTTCTGTCTTAACTTCTCGGTTTGCTGTCCAGCATCCGAACTCTACAAAAGTGTGGAAGTCTTCGCGACTTAAGCATCCACCGTGCTTCCTACTTGCGTCAGAAGCGTTAAAGTGTATACAATGTCCACCTTTTTTGATTCTGACAGATCCACCCTTATTGTCACCTGTAGCCAGAGCAATCTGTCTGTTCTTTCATTGGGAAGATATGAATCCGTTAAATAACCATAAAAAGGATGTACTTTAGGAATGCTATACATGATGGCTAAAGCCCTCCAAAAATCTGGCTGCAAGGTGAGTTAGATCAGAAGATGAAACCCTACCCGTAGCGGCTGCCAAGGCGTTCAAAGCTGTGTCTACACAAGTGGTCAAGTGGCTAATGCTTACAAGTTAGGAATGTGCGTGTTGGATAACTTTTCTAAGAGGCAGTTGTAGACATCTCGATTGAATTGAGCAACAATGGTTAGTCTTCGGACAGACAGTGCTTTTCCTAGATGGATGCATTGGAACTTTATAAAAATTAGAGCTAATAACAGACTAAAAGTGGTGCTAGTGTAAGAGGGATTCATTTCAAAAACACATATTTTACATGGGTTTATTCTGCAAGGTAGTGAGGTCTCGATTGAAAAGATTCTGGGCATTATTGCATCATCAATATGATGATATAAAAGCCAGCTTATGGAAGGTCATGTGGAAGGTAAAGAAAGGTGCACACTTTCACCCTGATCAAGCTATAGGCAATGGTTCTCAATAGCTGGTAACAGAAACTGTGAGCCCATCATAAGAAAAACGAATGTCTGTCCAGTTGTACAATGGACCGAATCTGAGTCTGAGTATACTCTTAGATCTTTATGTAAAAAAAAACACCTCATCGATGAATTCGACAAAACGTCACAATAGACAGCTACATATAACTTTGAGGTAGTAAGGAACTTTGTCTACCTTGACTCTGCTATCAACTCTGAAAACAACACCTCAGAAGAAATAAAAAGAAGAATAACTCTTGCCAATCGCTGTTTCTTAAGAAGGCAATTGAGTAGTAAGGCCATATACCGAATAACTAAGCGGCCTCTATATATGACCTTGATCATCCCAGTCCTCCTTTATGGGGCTGAAGCATGGACTTTATCGAAAGCGGATGAAGATATCCTCGGTCGTTTCGAAAGAAAAATTCTTCGTAAAATATTCGGTCCCATTTGCGTTGACGGGCTTTGGGGGAGGAGATTCAACGACGAACTATACGAGCTGCACAGCGACATCGACCACCTAAACTGGCATTCGATCTTTTTTTTTAAAGATGAGTCAGATTATATGAATGCTTTCTTGTTGGACCATAATGCTTTTTCTAAGCATGTCAATGCACTAGGCTTAAGTGACACCATAGACTGCGATACTTATAAACGGAGTTGCTAACCTACGGAACATTTTCTGCTAATACATAAAGCTCCATAGTCATAGATAGCATTAGAGTGTTAATTTGGCATTCTACAAAAGACGTAGAAAATGGATGAAATGGGTGAGTTTCCAATCACGAGAAAAAGAAAATCAAGCTGTTTAAAGTCTGACAAGTTTAGATAACTAATTTCAAAGGAGTTTAGAGTTTGCTTTACATTAGATTCATTACCACTCGTTGTATCTAACGCAAACTATTTTTTACAAAAACAAAAAAAATATACTTGACTTCCAATTAGCACTTGAAGGTCAAGTTTAATGACGCCAAGTGCTTTAGCTTCCTATCACCAAAGTAAAAACGCAAATGATTTGATGATGAATGTGTTAAATGCTAATTGAGTTCCTAAGTATATGCATTTTTGTGAAAGTGTAGACATATTTGACACAAAGCTAAAGCTAATAAGAATGATAAAATATTCCCAAGTTTGTTTTTCAAATCATCAATTTTACTCGCCGCATTCATGAGCACCACCAGCTATTCAATTTCGAATTCAAATTACCTGTAACCGTAAAAATAGTCTGAGTATCTCTGCGAAGAAAGTAAAAAACAATAGATGTGCGTATAAATAACGCATATTTTCTTTTTGCAACTCATTTATTTAATTAACACATTTCTTTCATACGAGTATAGTGCCTATTTGTTCCCAATAATACCTCGGATCAGCTCAAGATCACTTGGTTACCCATTTCGTAAAATTTGCGTACATCCGAACGCGAAGAGAACTCTTCTCGAATGACCTATTTCATTGCCTCTCAGCGAACTCATTAAAATATCAAATTAAAAAAAAAAAAAACGTATCTCTAAGATAGAGGTTACACATTAAACTAAAACGTAGGAAAAAAAAAACAAGATCAGATATAAAAAAAAAATTATAATATTCTCACTATTGTTTCGGACTTTTCATCCGGGTATGGTGTGGTTAAGCGAACAAAGGCCAATAGTCCATGTTCGGGTGCACTACTTAATGTGGCATTCGAACAGGAAGTGGCTTTGGTGAGCCCTTACATTATGATATGGGGATGCCAGCAGTTTTTTTTTTTTTTTTTTTTTTCCGTTTAAAACGAGGGAGGCAAGTCATGCGTTAAGTGAAACTTTTTTCTTTTCATCGGCATGTCTTTCACCGTCATACACACAAGCATTGTGGTGACCACAAATTATGTTGTGACACTATTTTCTCTTTTGTTTTGTTGTTTGCTATACAGGTGAATGGGCAGAAAGAGATTGAAAATTTAACCTAACAGGATCCCCTCGATCTTGCAACAGATGGTATAGTTTTGCTCCAGCATCTGGTGGTGGCCCATACTGGTGGTGGCCCATAGAGATCACCCAACATGTGGCTGATCATATAGCACAACTCATGGATAGTATGTAGATGATGGTTACCCTAAAAAAGAAAACAACAGAAAGACATGGCGTTTTTGGTGGTCTCTTCTTTGTGTTTTGAGATCATAATGGAGTATTATGCAAGGTGGTTTTGTTAAACAATAGATTCACAGGCAGTTGTTTGTAAGAGCCCTAATTTGTTTAATGATGGAGCTGAGCACAAGGTCAGCAAATACGGCTGCATTCTTTTATGATGTTTGATGGAGGATGGCTTTTATAAGCTGAGTTGGAGCACACGCAAATCTACGAGCTCAAGAACAGTAGACAAACAAGTAAATTAGGGCATGTGCGTTCGTACTTGTTGTCCTAGTTAGTCAATTACCTTTTGGTGCAAGAGAACTCTCTCTGGCTTTACTTTTTTCACTTTACTGGTAGAATTACATTTCACAGATATGAAACGCATTGGAAATGACAACATTTATTAAATAGTTTAACAGGTGCACTGTAGTAGGGCTTTAGGGCATTAGGACAACCCAAGTAATGAAGTTGTCGCCCATTTACGACAATAAAGTGTTATGAGCGAGGATAGAAAAATGCCGTATGTAGGGTTAAAACTATTATTCTTAAGACCTATTGGATGTCTTTAACACCACGCAGGTATAGATTTCCAGCGCCAAGAAATATTTAAGAACGTAACTCTTATTGATGAATTCTTGACATCAGATTCTTGACGATTTTTAAAATAGAATGATTTTAAAGAAAGAGGAAAATAGCATTCTTCACCAGCAAATTTTGAATCAAAAGTGTCGCCTCTTGGGTGAAACTAAAAGGGCTGAGATTGCAGCTAGTACGAACTACCTAGAGATGTCAATATTAAATTTTTAGCCAAAGAAGAGATGAAGCCTATGTAAGACTGATCAGAGTATTTATATCTAGAGAAGTTCGCTCAGAATACAGTGTCTGAAATTTTTCTTATTTTGTAAAAAGCGTAGAAGGGGAGTTAGCTCTAACTTTATTTCTAATTGTTAATACTGTCAAGCAGGCATGCTTAAGTCTTGTTATGCCAAAGTCAGGCCTATTAATGATTGGTGTACGTCATGATTGAACAGTGTTATGCCCCAAAGGGCTTTTCTTATGAGAATTGAAAGGACAACTTCTACAATCAACTAAGCGTCGGATCCAATGCAACGTTGAACATAGATATCGTCACAATTATAGGAGACTTCAACTTTAAAGTAGACAGCGATACTAAAGCACAGAAATTCGATCGGTTTACGATCGATTTTCTGTAGCACCAATCACCAAGTTTGGCCATCGAGTTAGCTGAGTGTCAACTGATACGCTATCAACGTCAAACCAAACTGGATTATTTAGGTATGAATGCTGCCAGAATTTGGAATCCAAAGTGAATCCAACAAGGTTGCATTCTCTCGCCAAGAATATTTTTATTTGTGATTGGTGTAGTTCTTCTCGTAGCTTTGTCGATGGGAAACGGAGGTATTTGATGAACCCTAACTGTAAGGCTTAACTATCTTAAATATGCGGATGATGTACATGTGAAATATAGTCCTCCGTCAAATGAAAGACAGGCGGCGTGGGGATTACAATAAACCCTACCGAAACTAAATTCATTAGATTCAGAGCTAATGGAAGGCCAATGCGAAGTAGTTAGTATGTCGGACTGTTGAGCGGGAGATTCAAGGTTCGATTCCCAGAAAACACATAAGTTCTTTCACGGTCACACCCCACGCATAAGAAGAATGGTGAGAAGCTAGGGCTTTGGAGCTAATTCATCAGCTTCAACAGACATTGCTAGACAACCAAAACCATCCATTTATGTACCTTTGACAAAGAGATAAGGGATTCTAAAAGGATTGTGCAGGTCACCAACATTTCAAAAGATAGCTACAAATTTTAAGGTCCAACGGTTTTAGCAAAGATCAAACAAAGAACTGATCTTTCATTTCGTTCGACTAAATGAAAAAAAAACCTTCTAAATAACAACTAAAGAGACTTCTGTATATAAGACCCTTAGATATCAACTCTGTTACGTAAAAGCATGTCCTTTAGCAAAAAAAGATTTTTACTTCCAAGTATTAGAATTAGTGGAGCAAAAAAGATACAACGAACTGCTTGTGCTGGCAACGACATACTTAGGTATGTAGATCAAATACAAAAAGCTATGTTAAAGCTCTAATAAACCTTCAAACCTTCAATATCGCAGCCACAGAACTTAAGGGTTTAGTCTCTGATGCATTCAAATTGGTCTAGGTCTAATCTTTCGATACTTCGGTTTGTATATAATCTTCTCACTGAATTTAACGAAAAGAGAAAAGTTACAGACATAAATATAAATATAGCTATTAAGTAAATATTTAGTTTGACACGAGAGGTTTTACTAGGGATATAGACACTTACTTCTGACAGATTGTCCGGCTCAATTTCTCCTAAACAACTCTCTATAAATTTTATATTATGAGACTTGTTAATGACATCATTTGAAAAAGGCTTTTTAGCAGCATATTTTTATGACATAATGAAGAACTAGGTGTAGAATTCATTTAACAAAAATGTACCCGGACTTCTATCAAAAAGCTTAAGAATAGACCTATATTTTAAGCACTCCTGGTATTTCCCAATGGATTACCTTCATGAAACTATTTCTGATATTTACTTGGCAGAAAATCAAATATTTGCTATAAATATAGCTTTTAATAGTAGTATTAGCAAGGTAGAGTAATCCCCATTATTTTTGTTGTAAGGTTGTGAAATACAGCCTAATTGAAGGCAAGCTGGTCCATTCGATACAAAAATTCTGACATCGTCTAAAACTCGGTATTAAACTAGGGTTTCTTGTACTTAAAAGAACTACAAAGTACTAAGGGCTTTATAGATCGTGGGTAGTTGACCCCATTAAAGTTTCCACAGAAATCCCTCAAGGTAGATATTCTGGACCTATGAGGTTCATTTTAACCATTAATGATTTATGCAGATTGTTTCATCAATCTGTTTGTAGATGTAGAACGTAGATTGTGGTCAAAACGGAGTTAGTGTGAAAAATTGCATAATACAACGTTCAACATCACATCATTCCAAATGGGACTACAAAAACCTTCTGCTAACCCAATACACTCCAGTAAAACAACCAAGAGTCTGCCTATAAACAATCCCTGACCTTTCCCAACACTCGCCTTAAGGCTCCATGCATGAGGACGATAACTCACATTTAAGCAATTATTTCAATTATTTACTTTAGCGAGGCACAAGTCGCGTCTTTATTTGACTCATTCCCCGTCATCATGACCATAAATAACACATTAAACTCGCTCCACATAAATACACAACATTTGCCACACTGGCTGTTGTTGCAACAAACAAAGGGATACAATTGTGCTCCAGAAAATTTCGCGCGAAAACGAATCCATTTAAAGGGGAAACTGAAACCTTTGTGTATGGCTCAACGACATCGGAATCGGATTCATAAAGCGAAGGCGAAGGCGTCGTCATTTAGAAACCAAAAAAAAAAAAACTATGCTTTTCCTTCGATCTGTTTCTAAACACAAACGGGAGGAGGTCGGGAAATATTCTGAAAACTGGGAACTAGCCAATGAGCTAAAAATAATTTCAAGACAACAACGGAGGAAAATTCTATGTGGTTACTTAGATACCCGTAGACGTTGAGAATGAGATGACGATGATGATGTGTACAGTATACCCTTGGAGGGATTATAATTGTCGCATGGTAAAAATAGTTCTTCTGTTTTCTGTCGGGAAAACATTCACTAACAACGCTCCGAATGACTTTGGGGAGCTGTACAGCATCGCTTCAGTATGGAAAAACGTCCGGAACAGCGCCGCCGATTTATGGATGAATGCGACTTTTCGGTCGCACGCCTGTGAAATTGACGCGAATGTAGCAGAAAGTTTGTTGCCTTTGGATGGTAATTTAAATTTTCCATCTGGTTGATGGTAAACGAGAATCATTTTGCAACAAAGTTGGAAAGTATTGAACTTGGATGTGTGAAAAAGTCATGAGTCATGATGAATCAATTCAATTGTGTGGTTGGAAAAAGTAGCATTTACTTGGAAAAACAACCACCATGTATACGTAACTAGTTTCCAGACGACATAGAGCGATTATGGACGACAATTTGAGCTTAATCAATTGTTTAGCGTAAACGGAAATCAGATAATTAAATGCGGCAAATGCGATATCAAAAGAAAACAGAAAGGTAGTAGAAAGCGAGATTAATGCAGATAGACCTATGGAACGGGTTTGTTGTTTCGAGGGAAATCTTTGCCGATTTTTCAAGGCGGAATCCTATTAGAGATAAGATTTGTATCTTTTTGTGTGGATTACATATATGTATATTCTCAACAAAGTTGTTCACACAATTCTTATTCACGGCGATTTTCAGTAGCTTTCAAATAATGCGCGGAATCTTTCATCAACTTGGAAAATATGCAAATTTGTTTGAAACCCAGAATTTATGGTTTACAGAAATTATTTTTGAATAGGTCGTTACTTTCTGGGGAAGCGGCAATAAATTTTATGAATATGTGAGCAAGGCAACCAGTTTTTCATTAAATTTAAGAGACGGATAGGTATGTACATATATCTGATTACCCGAATGGGAGATTGGATTTTATTTTGGCAATATTTTCTACTTTACTTTTGCGAATTTGACATTAAGGATCAATTGTGTAGTGGGTTGTTTAAAATTAGATTTTAGGATTTTTGCTTCAAACCTTGGAATCACAGAATACATGTCTCCGACTGTAGCCTTGGGGCGCACTACTCTATATCCCCACGCCGCCTGTCTCTCATTTCAAGTAAACGGCTGTTAATGAGCAAGCTAGGCAGAATCTCTGAATTTTAAAGGGATAGAAATGATCCACTTGGTGTTGTTAAATAGAGATCTCAGTCTAACCATTTTCATCAAATGAAGGTTCGCGATCGTGAAAGAGTCCTTTGATATACCGATGCCTCCGAAGTATTTAGAGTAAGTGCTGGTATGTTTGTACAAAGTCATAAAATTCTGAAACTATTGGTAATGTATTTAAGTGGTTTTCAGACACCAGTGGTGTTAGTATTAGTCAAAACGCCAACAGACTGTTTAGAAATACTTATACATAGATTGCAAACAACGACCTGGACCTTTCTTTCTAAAGGATTGTTTTAGAAACAGCGTTTAAAGGAAACACGTAAGTTAGCATTAGATGTATATGACATTATGTATGTTTAAGTTGATGACTCGAATAATAACGAGGTTTACAGTTGAACAGTCTTTGGGACTGAGAAGGCTTTAGGGGGCGAGTTTCATGTACGGAGACATGGACATTGTCAAAAAAAACTACACGCTGGTAGATAGAGACGGCTAATAGGTGTATAGCGAATGGACAAGAACGCTCCGGCTCGCAAAATATGAATATGTAACTCAAAGGGACATGGCAATAGAAGGAGATCTCGTTATACGCTACGGAAACCACCAATTGCAAGCAGTTAATTAGGAAGGTTTGATGATTGAGGTTCAGATTCACACCGTACATAAATAAGTAAGATTATATGGACTCTACTTTGTACTAAGCCCAATGTAACCCGTTCCAAAATAGTTCGAGAATGCAAGAATTCTTTGAATTTGGTCGCAAGGCTGAACTCATTGACTCTTTTCTGGGTCCCAGGTCACACTGGGATTGCGGGAAATGAGATCTCCGATGAGATTGCTAAGCTAGGCTCAGAGGATGATTTCTCAGGACCTGAACCTGCGTTGGGTCTTCCCGCGTCCCCGGTCAGGGCTTCCATTGACGATTGGGTCTCCTACGAGCACAATTGTGTGTGGCATGGCTCTCCAGGATGCAGGCAGACTAAACGTATGCTCCCGAACTTCTGTAAGAAATCAGCGGCATTCTTGCTATCTCTCAGCAGAAAAGACTGCAGACAACTTATCTTACGGGACACTTTCCTTTTGCTAAACATCTTAGTGTGCTAGGCTTAAGAGATACCTCTGTCTGCGACGCTTGTGGAGAAGGCGACGATACTTCGGATCATTTCCTTTGTTATTGCCCTGCCTTTGCTCGGATCAGGTGGCAGATCTTCGGCGCTGATGTGGTGAGTGCTGATACTGTAAGCTCCTCATCACTAAAGTGCATTCTCGGCTTTCTCCGAAAATCGAAGAAATTCCAGTAAAATGGGTAATACTGGATATTGCTTCCTGGTAGTACAATGGACCAGTTGTGTCTGAGTGCTCCAGTGGAGTGTTTCCTAACCCGACAAAAAAAAAATAAGCCTAAGGTAAAATGTATGTAGGTACACCACAAACTACAGCTGATGGAGTTAAAATCAGTCAAAGCCATATTTGATAATCATATTCTAGATAGAAAATGTCTCTGGTATGTCTCTGTGCTACTGTGAAATTGTTTGGCTTCGGAGAAGATTTTGTTAGAACACTTACTATCTAGGCTTATATTAGTTTCCAAGAATAACATCTAGGACCCCTGCCTTGACCACACACAGGTCCAGCTTAGCCAGTTGATAGCAACCTTTTTCCCTATATTCTGCAACATTTATGGACTTATCATAAGCACTTTTCGGAAGTTCGTGCTTAGTTCATGTTTGATAACTCATAAGTTATGGGTATGTATATACCATAAATAAATACGAGGACAGACATAGCATTAATTTGAAACAATTTTAAAATTTAAAGCTGGAGACAGTCAGTACTAGTATAGACTTAATAATAGTTTGGTTTTTTATTTGTCTTAAAATATTTATGCAAAACTATTCCGATAATCAGTATCTTGAAGGAAGTGCAGCGTTTATAGCTTTTTCCTACAGAAAGTTTAAGTGGAAAGTAATGTATGCTGTGTCATAGGCAGCCTTTGCAATAAACATTCATGCATTCAAGTGCAGGTACAAATACAAAAAAATATAAATTTTTGGCGCGACAGGTCCATGGGATCCAGAGCCTAGCTTCTCATAACCGTTCGAGTTGTGCGTGTTATATTCTTTACACGACTGGAAGGTGCCTACTGTTTAATGCTGAATGGCGTTTTGAAAAGCTTTTTCATGACCGTTTTACTCTCGAATGTTTGTCAGACGTTAGCGAGAGGTGGGGACGTATTCAGACTTTTTAAGCTGTAGGTTAGAAACCCTAAAATTCGTTTTCTTCTAGGATAACGTCGGCAAAAGTTGTTGGTTTGTTTCTATTAAATACATAAAACTTTTACTTTTAGTTTGAAATCCAAAGATGGTAAACCCCCCAAAAAGTGAACATAGGTTAAGATTTTAGAAAATAGGGTATACACCTTTTTATTTTAAGTAAAAGTCTGATTGCAATCTTCTGTTTCGTAGATACCTAAGTGGAAACAGAAGTAAGTATAGGGTGGGCCATCTCTTGGTTGGACTTTTAAAAAGGCTATAAAAAAACACTGTTCAATATTTTTCAACGATTATTATTTATTTAAAGAAGTAAACCTTCCGATTAATTGTGCAATATTGTATCATTTAAATAACTGCCTCGACTTGCTTGCGAGAAAGCCATCCTGTCAACCCAATATTTCAACACATTTTCGATGGTTATTTTCAAGAATATCTTTATCAATAGTGTGCTTGAGTGCCTGAATCGTCTCGATCGAATCGATTATTCGCATTGCATTTATCTTTAATGGCATTCCCCAAAAAAAATGTTCAAAAGCGTCAAATCGCAGCTCCGTGTCAGCCAATCAACATCATTAAAACGACTGATTACACGATTATTGAACTTAGTGTGCAATAAATCGATTGTTGGTAGGCTTCTGCGGCAAGTAGGCTCATCTTGCAGAAACCATAGCTCGCCCAAGTCCAAATTCTGAATTTGTGGGCATAAAAAATCGGTTATCATCGTGCCAGGTTTTATAAACCAATTATCTACAATAGACTATATGTAGTCTAAGTGACCGTCAAGTCAACAAAGATAGCAATATACATGTATAGTATGTAACCTACTATTATACTCTACAATTAGGCAGTGTATAAAATAGATTGATAGTTAATAAAAAGTCAATGGGGGCCTACATTTCAATGGACATAGATATCTATGTATTCCACTAGGGTATATTAATATTGATGCAAAGTTTGTAACTCACAGTCTTCTTTAGCTGGCATTGAAGTTTTAGTGTCTTATGGAAAACAATTACTCATCCGCTTACCAAGGCTTTTCATGTAAGGTCATGATAATTGCGTTTAATTTATTAAGCTAATTTGTAGGTCGGACAATTCTTCTATGTCGGCAGGCTCTTCATTAAGTGTGGATATGCTTGAGTGATATACTCGAACACTAAAAACACTTCTCAGCTCCATCAAGATTAAGTATTACCTAAGCTTCTGTAAATATATGAACAATCAGCATTGTTATGGAGTGTCTTCCTTTGTGACTAACTAAAATTGTCATATTTCGACCATGAAGTTCTCTTTGCTTTTCCTTAATACAAACAAAATATTTTTTTTTTAAACTAACGTCCTTCATAAAGGCGACCATAGTCTCGAGATAATTCTCCGCGAAATTATTTGAAAATTTTACAATGTAAATATTAAATAGCATAAAACAATGCACCATTATTCATTTACTCGTTAATTTCCATTTTTATCATTTTAGCCTTTGTTGTATTATAACTCCCGACAGACATCTCATCAGAATTATTTGAATGCATAAATATATTCGTACAATCGAACCGGAATTCATTCCAATTGTATAAATAATTCCTCTACTGTTTGTAGTAAATCAAAAAAAAATATATATACGTACATATATATTTAAAATTGTATTCAATTGGCAGAAAAAATGCAATCAATATGTTTGCTTTATCCTCCGTCATCATTCATTCGATTTATCACCAAAGCGCGCTATTAAAGTATTGTTTAGCAAATATTTGAGTAAAATGTACACTCAAATCCATTTATTGTGTGACTGACCACCGGGCTGTTTGTTTTGTGCCCAATACTTGGTTTTATTATAAATATTAAATTTTATTTATTTAAAAAGTGATTCACTGTTTTGTGTGTAATTTTTGCACGCACCTACATATTTTTTTTGAGATGATTCAATCAGTATTCAACATGCGAGCTCATTGAGCGTAAGATTGATAAATCGAGAAAATGTTCGTTCTTCGGTTTTTAATTTTTGAGATCATCCAGGACTGACTGAGACCGAGACGATTGGTACCAATAATCCATAGTAAGATAGGCCTAGCAACTTACACGTATCAAAGACAGGGTTGCCGTTAGGCGACTACAGTCGCCATTTGGCGACTTTTTAGTGCCTGGGATACCAGGCGACTAATTTTTTGAAAAATGCCGAAATTGGACCCTTTTTTAAAATCCAGGCGACTTTTGGGACACTTTTCTCAGGATTCATTTATAAATTGTGCTGCCAAATTACTTGCTTGGCTGCTGTGAGCCAGAGTTGTAAAAGAATTAAATCTGTTGGGAGGTTAATTCTATTGAATTCATCTAGAAATGATTTGAAATCTTTTTTCTAAATGGGATAATTCGCCATTCTTTTGAAGTCAGTGATTAATGCATTCCATATTTAACAAACACTGAATTGAAATCATTTTGGAAGTCAATCGAATTCACATATTGCGTTGAAATCAGTAGTGAATTCTCTTGAAATCAGTTAAAGTTAGTGAATTCAATTGAGATTATTGGAATGTGTCTGTTTCAAAACCTTGAAAAATTTTACGTAAAAAATAAAGTTTTTGTTATGTAAATCATTAAACGATGTTGAGTCTCGTCAGCTTGGTTAAGCAATTTTACCCTCTTCTGTTTTCTTAAGACATCAAAATCTCCTTCACATTTCAGATACCACGGTATCTTTACTACCTTAAAATTTGAATCTTGTCCACAAATGTCTTATAATCAGATATCAACATTAACATGATCCACCACCTGTAATCAAGTGAATTAAAATTATTGCAGTTGAATTCACTGATTTCAACTGAATTCACTCTTTTATAACTCTGCTACTGGTTTGGGAAATTCCATAGCATTTGTAGCGCAAGTAGCAAAAGTTTGTATATGTTCGTAAAAAAGTGCCAGTATATGGAATTTCCTTTGCTAGAAAGGCCAGGTATAAAATCTGTTTCATATCAGTAATTACTTAAGAAAAGGGTAAATACTCGTAGTGCTGCCTATATGCCTATCTTATAGTTTGTATTGTGTTAATCCTTAATTGCTTAATATGATTTAAAGCGATATTTTCAAGATTATATTGTATTGGTGTGCCTTACTTCTGCAAATATGTAACTCAGTGGGGACATTTTTTATGCTCTGAGTGACTTTTTTGGCGACTTTCTCAAATTTTTCAACGGCAACACTGATCAAATGTATATCAACTTGTTTAGTGTAGTTTTAATTCCGTAAAACATGCTAGACTTACAGCAGTAAGGTATTCGCCAGGACTATAAAAAACAGGACAGGATTATAAAGCTCCAAACAAAAATAGATACTTGCGACAAAGCTTTATATGCTACATTCGGTATTCTAAAAATATTGATTATGAGATGAACAACAAGTATTGTTTTTGAGCCCGAGAATGGTGGATTAGTCGAACTGGTTAAGCATCGTATCAACTATTCTAACCATAGGCAGTGGTTACAGTTTCAAATCCCTGCCTCGGATGCTGAAATTGGTTTTTTGTTTATTTTTTTTAATTAGTAAACAAATATCAACAAATCAATATAACACATTTTTTAAATAGAGGACTGAGAATATGGTAAAGCTACTTCTGCTGCCTGTATAACGATGATGGAGGCCAACGTCTGATCAAAGAAAATTTAGATAGCAATATCCGAAGTCCAAATGATTCAACTATAGTCCAAGAATACGACGTGGAACCGGCCGAGCTATTCAAAGCAGGAGAACATAACTTGGTTGAGAGTATACATACTTCAACGACTTTATGCCTGATTCATGAAACTTCTGCTTTTGTCCGATCCATAAAAAGGAGATTTTATCATCATATAGTTTTATGCTCATATAGAAGACGCGACTGATGATAGAACAATGTCTAAAGTCAGTTAGGCATTGTCTACAATCTTATGTTTAATGGGAACATCGTAATGCTGATAGGGGATTTCAACGCCAAGGTAGGAAGCAATAACTCTATAAAATGATGAAGCCAGGTGCGTACCCTCAAGAAAGGACCCAATATAGTTAACCATATTGTCTAGCTTGGGTGTTCGCTCTGACTATTAAGCAAATTCTAATACAAACCTTAATACTCTACTTTATCCCACTGAAGTATGGATTCTATCGAAAGCAGATAAAGGCATGAAATTCTTCCTAAGATACTTGGTCGTGTTTGTACAACTTGATAAAATCAATTAAAACAAAATGTGCATTGTACGTTTAAGATGGTTACATTTTGACAGAGTCCTTAAGTGCTACCCACATAGAAAAAGAAGTAGAGTAAGACCTCGCCTTAGATGGTGTACACAGTTACACGGGAACCTCAACCAACTTAGAGGTTTACAGTGTGTGGACCAAGTTCATTTCACAAGAAAGTAAATAAGTGGGTAAGAAAGATCATCACATGAGATCGTTCAATAATCGCATCGTTTTAGAAATCGCATTGCCTACAACTTAAGTAACAACCTGTACTTTATTTCATTACAAAGCCAGTTCTGATTTTACATGTGCAATACACAGCAAATGCTATGATTACCATCCCAACTCTCATTGTGATTTTAGTCTGGAATATATTCGCCATTCGCCAGAGTACTGTAAAATTAAATTTCATTCTCGAAATAACAGCGAAATAAAGGACACTTAGGTAATCCTAAGTTCATTTGGTATGACCGTCTCGGAACATAACATTATGAGCAGAAATCATTGCTCCGAAATAGTGCGCCTTACTTTATATAAAGCTCGTCATGTCAAAATTCGATTTTCGATACACCACATTCATTCCCTTCTTCTAAAGGGCTAAGTCCAGTAACAACAAATAAAGCGAGACAGTGAGAGTAGTACACTTGACATCAGTAATTCCAAGGGAATGGTATGATTATGTGAATCCTTTAAGTATCTTTAATGATAATTAGTATTTGACGTCCATTTGTCAACCGTAGATGTTAATAGAATTGAAGTAGACCCATGGTACAGAAGCATTATGACAACATGCTTTCGAGTGTCTCTATGGATATTGAATATGTTTTCTTGGAAAGAATAACTACGAATTTATCAACTCTCTATATACGTTATCAACTCTCTATATATGAAATGATTTAATTTTTGTCCTACGCGCCTATAAAATATACGAATGTCAAACCTTGACACGCTACACAATTATGTATCTCAACTCACATTGTTTCTGAGAAACATTCAGCATTTACATATGTACATATGTCTTTCCCCAAGTATCTAAGAACAAACAACACTTAAAGTAGATCATTATTCCCACTCTTAGGTCTGCGAATCACTGACTCCAACCAGAAGAACCCTAAACTACTTGTTTACGATTTCCTGCACTTCATAAGAGAAAAGTGTAAATTTCCGTCCCATCATTATAGCATCAATTTTACACTCAAAAAAAACTGTTTTCACTTTGGAATTAAATATTTATTCTATTCAATGAATCTCGAGTGTAATTCAGCTGAACACGAACATGTCGAGTTTTCCAAAGTGTATTCACCTCTCTGGTTGACCCTAAAGTCTTACGAACGCATTCATCTCTCTCGGTTTCGAATTTTCTTCCCGCATTCGAAAGCCATCGGGCGCCAACTTTTGTTCTCAAATACATATTCCTACAACCCGAACCGATACGGATACCATCCTACGATATGGCAGGGGAATATCAAAAAAAAAAAAAAAAGTGGGCGGCACGGCGTGAATTGATGCATTGTATATCAAACAAATTAAACATTCATAACCGCCGCCGCGTACTGGTGTACATAGGTACTGGAAGCAATCGGAAGCTTGATTGGTTTCATATTGGCTCGATTGTTTGTTATTGAAGTGCGGGGAGATTTCTTTCTGAAGACGTGTTTATATGGGTAGGGTGTTACAATGCATCTGGCTGTAGGTTTTAGGGTAAAACTGGGGTCATGTGTGGTCAGGAGAAGTACCTAGTGAATGTACGGAGAATATTTCTCGTTTTCATGTCAAGTAGATGACATCTTCCACTTTCTTGTGATAAATGATTATAGCCCTTGAGAGAACTTCATTCACTTCATCGAGTTATTAGATGAATTCTCTGAATTAGGTTGCATTCATTCCCAATATTTAGTTTTCTGGTTGAATAACTGCAGCTCGTCCATTGTGTCTTCTTCGTTAGCTGTCATTGTGTGCGGTTCTTATTTGAAATAATTTCTAGCAACTGTATTGTGAAAATGCATTGGATTGGATCAAATTTCCACATTGTCAGTGAGACAGAACGGCCCAACTTCCTTATATAGGCTACACGAATTTATTGGAGCCTTAAAGTTATTAGTGTCATTCATTTCCAAAAGAAAGAAGTGCATTCAACTAAGGCTCTATTGTCTGGATCGATGTGATGGCGGAAGTACTGGAGTCAAACATTAAATGGACAACTTAGACATACATATTTGAAGCTCAGGTCTGCATAGTTTTCTATGAATACTGAAATGAATGAGTAGAATCTAGAAATATGCGCTTTCTGTTCGGTTCTTTAATAATGTGAAAACCATTACCTGATAATAATGAGAACGCTTAGTTCACTATGAGACTAAAATGCGCTAATGCTCGACTGACGATAAAGACGATGAAATCTAAGATTCTTACTAAGACTTGTTCTACAGGGTTTGGGGTCAGTGCTTAATAATTTGAAAGCGAAGATATGACATAAAGGTATTTCTGGAAACATTATGAAAAAATACAAGGTGGACACCTCAACGTCCAAATAAAAATCCAGACAAATCGAATTTGCCATTGGAAGTTAAAATATTCATAAGGAGGAGTGACAATCATATTGTGATAGATACAAGTCACCCTTCTTGTATTTTGGGCACACCGTTTGTGATCCCAAGTCGCACGAGGAATGAGATCTGATATTGAAATTTTACTATACAAGACTCAAAGTACTTCTTAGGACTTCAGCCTGTGTTAGGAGTTTGTGCATCCTCGGCCATGACTTTCATTGATGATTGGATTTCCTTTGAACATACCTAACATGCACTCCAGATTGTAAGCAGAGTAAAAGAAAAGTCCCGGAATATTTTAGCTGACTACAGACAACCTATATGCGCCGCAGCTGGTCACTATCCCATTTGTTAAGCTACTCAATCAGTTAAGTTTATTGCGCGATCATAACCAAATCTGTTTTCTGGTATCTCAATGGTTCAGTTGCGTTTGATTGCTATAGTAAAGCGTTTCCTATCTAGGAAAAAACACTAGGAAAAATAAAGAGAATATACTTGCAGGGATGAGGAGTAGAGTCCCAGCGTTAAACTGGCAATTGAAACTCCACTATCAAATCAATGCATTCCATTTGCATAACTATAGTCAACTAAACCCAAAAAAATTGATGAAAAAAGGCTCCAGGAACAAAGATACTAGCTGCTCAGATATATTTATTTTTGATGTAAGAAACATAGTCGGATGAAAGTACACTCGATGAATGGAAACTTAGCATCATTTACGGATCATGAAGCAAGAGTTATATCAATCTGAGTGTCATATAGACAATTCTTGCGCATACTCCTACATGTATCACGAACATGGTAGTGTAGACGGAAATGAATTTATATTAATGTATCCAGTTCTCTCTTGTTGAAAGTATCTGCTCTACAACATTAACAAGGAGGAATACCCCAGGGTTCTGTCGTAAGTAAACGATAGTATTCTTAGACCAGTCACAAGACATCGATTCGAATAAATATGAGGCATTGGCTTCTCTAAGTGGGACTTCGCCTAAAACTAAGTCTGTTCTAATAATGACCAAGAAATTAGAGGAGATTAAAATAAAGCTACTCCATTTGATAACAAAAAAACCGTCTGTCTGAATAGAGTCATGAAGCGCATGCTAACTGTGGTACACATGTATGTATATATTTGGGTAGATTTTTAGCGTCTAGACTGACTAGGCTTTCCTTGCCATTTTTAGTCTAAAGAGACAAAGGAATAATATCTGATGTTACTAGTTTTCATAGTTTTGGGATTTTGTTTCCACACAGAAAAACGTTGTTGAATTATTTTCTAATGGGGTTATTATTTTTATTAGTTTCTCAGTGCTTAAGTGTACAATATTCTCCGCATAAATGCCAAAATACCAAAAAATATACATCTCTCTTCATTGACTTCTACCCTTACTATGACCATGAAAAATCGTCATGATTTTGTGACTTCAATGATTCAATGAAAACTGGTCCAACGGGTTGCTATTTATAAAATCAATTTGAATCCATTAACAAGCTCTAGCCACTAAATTAGCAGATTCATCACTATACAACTTCTTCATCCGTCATATTAGTTCTACTCTTTCAGCAGGAACAACCATATTTGAGCATTCACAGCGAATGATCTCAATTTTCCAATTAAGCCTATAGTCGCGCGGAAATAAACTATAAAACATACTATATTTGTCAATGCCCACTAACTCATTCGATTTGATTTGATTATATACACAACAAAAAATTTTCGGTTTCATTTCACAAATTAACTTCATTTAGCGATGTAATCCACACACAAAGAGTTTTGAAATGATTTCATCGAGCGTACTAACGTTCACAGATAATAAATGTTGTTGGATGTTTTATAGACGATTCGAAAAGAAATGCAAACGTGTACCATCCCACCAGCTCGCAGTCCAAAAATGTAACGCTCTTCTATAAATATTTACATTTGAATCTATCGTTTGATTCTAATTTTGGAATAACGAGTGATTGTGATGTGAACGATGTGCGGCTATTTGTGTACTTTCGTCCGGTGGAAATGAACGAAGTGTGAAATTTGCTTTTACCTATGTGTATTTCGAATTTTAATTTATTTCTTTGCATAAACAATTGAAGGTCAGTCTGGGATTAGTTTTCTTGTTTATGGTAGAATTTTATATTGACGAACAGTGAGGGTATCCTAGTGTCCTTGCGGACACCTCTAATGAAAACACTGATGAAAAACATGGGCGAGAATATATTTGTTTTGAAGGTCAATAAGCATTAAGTCGCTCACATACAAAATGCTTAGTGATCCATCTGGGGGACTTATGTACATATGTTTGTAGATACATATGCCTAAGTTCTGAAAGTGAAAGGTTTCACAGTGATTCAAAAAACTACAGCCATAAGCTATGTTTTAAATAAATAGATAAATAGATACACCTAACTTTAATAACTCTTACTAAAGACTGAATCATTCAGAATGAGTAGCTGACTGACTAAAAACATATTTAGGACTGCTTCCAAAATATAAAAGTAAAGCCTTATATGACAAGAATAATTATCGAATAATTCAAAGAGATTACTGCTCTATGACACCCTTAAGTGAAAATCACAGGAAATGTATAGAGATGAGTGTAGGCCTCTTTCTATTCATTACAATGTAAATAAAGTGTTTTTAAACCATTTAGGGTATGCCGTTGATATCGCTACAGTCGTAGTCACAAAACACCCAACTGTTTAATAATTCTGTAATGAGACAATAACTACTTACAATGCCAATGACAATGACTTCCATCAGTGGGACGTAGCCTGGTCGAATGTTAAACCGAGGGTGTTCTGATTAGCAGTAAAAACGTTATGAAAATTATTGTCTCACAACCCTGTACCTAATAAGTGGTAAAATAATAGATGCAATATACAAAGGATGTGCTATTTGAGATTTGAAATACAAATTGTGATGTATTGTAGGGAACCTAAGACTTACACTCAAACGAAAAAACTGATGTACTCTCGAAGGATGCCAAGAGTCTATAAAGTATTCAAACAACGCAATCATTGTAGTCGGAAAGTAGCTAGCTACTAATTGATCTCCTGGCCGATGATATGAAACGGCTTTAAAGTACGATAAAACAATAGTCTGAAGCTTACGAAGAAGAAAATGGTAGAGAAGACCTTCCTACGATGCCAGGATAAATCACATGTGCGAGTGGTTATATTTCTCTCTATGCATCAGCATCGTTTTAAACTTGAAGATACTCCATGAGTATGAAGAAGTAAAGTAAAGTAAAGAAGCAGTAAAGAGGAAGAATATCATAGAATTCATGGTGGCATCTCAGGAGATATAGGAAACAATGTTAAGAAATACATTAAGTGCGAGTTTCATCGCCAAATGGAAGAACAAATAGAGGGTCAATTAAGAAGCTCTGACAAAGTAGACCTCTAAAGAAGAAGTCCAACATACTCTTAAGCACGGGTAGTTGTTTAAAAAAAACTTCAATCGCAAAAAAAAAGCTCACGCAGGCTCATTAGTTGAAGGAAGATGGTTAGATGAAGTAGTAGATACATAATGGGAAAAAGTTTCAACATAAGGATGGCTCTAGAACTCCTACAAGTTTTATTAGTCTTTAAGTTTATATCGTAGATTTGTTTTTGTTATACATAAGTGTACCTATGTAATACAATCATCCCAAATTATTCTAGTAATACAGATTTTTTGTAGGTTCTGAAATTACATGGATAGGTTGCATACTCGTAGACTAAGCCTTTGATCACATACGTAAGTCTTAACGGTTGGCTTAGCAAAATGCGAAATAATAAGAATCGTGAATGTGTATACGCCAACTTATATGACTTGCCTTTTCTATGGGCATCATATTCAGCCAGTCGAATTCAGTACAGACCAGCAGAAGCGAGAATTAAAGTATTGACGAACTTGTAAAAAAGTCAAAGCTCTAGGCCAAGAAGTGTAGACAAACGTTAGCAAGATGATACTAATAACCATTTACGGTGTAATGATTTAAGCTTAACAATGTAAACTAAGCTTGAAATCAAATCAATCGAAAAAGTGCAGATACTTGAGCTTTCAACAATCATGACGATAATTTCATCGCTTCAGCTCGTAATAGTATGAGAGCAGCAAGAAGATCTCTACTGATTATTTATAGGAAACGCGACTCCCTCTTCTCTGGTAATTTCCCAAAAACATTACATTTATTTACATTTAACATCATATGAGTCTAGAATCAAACGTTATTATTATGTATGGTCTGCCTTTTCTAAGTAGGTACTGAGCACCTACAACGTCAATTCTAAGATGATATCGCTCTCTACATAAATGTGTATAGATCTACAAACTGAGACAAGCTGACAACTGAGTACTGGCACAAATGTGTGTAGTTCTTAGGAATCTCCAAACTGAGACAACATATGAAACATCCCAGTATTTTAGCCACAAAATCTGTGTAACTCCGATGGCAATCTTAGGTTTAGAGTGAGAAGGTATTATATGTAAATCTGAGAGAAACAGAGTCTAGATAGGTTCCAGCTGTAAGAAAATTGTGAGATACATCAGGAGTGCGTACTTTCACCTTTACTATTTACTATTACTGGTGGTCATCCATGATCAATAACCATACAACAACGGTTTAAAAAACTTAAGAAACATAATCAATCATTACAACTGGTCTTAAAAATGTGGAGTATTCGGATGATATCTATTTACTATATATGTATAGGATTCTCACCTTAGAACAGATGGCTTATTGTTATTGCATAGAAGATTTTTTTTACCGCATCATATCTCAAAAGAACAGATCGAGACTAAAAAGCATCAGGTACCACATGACGAAAACAGGCAGCCTTGAAGCCAAACTAGGATAAAGGGGAATCGTATAAATTAGGGGAAAGGTCGCGTACCAAACGAAAGGTTACACACTCCGATTCAGATGGATGCCGAAGATAACCTTCGCCAAGTTATTCTGAAGAAAAATGGTGAAAATATCACTTGCCTAGAAAAACAGCTAAAAGTAAACTCTTATTAGAGCAAGAGCTTGTAAAATCCCATCAAAGATTATGGATGGATTTATGGCAAATAGGGTCATAATGCATTGGACTGTAGTACCTTTCACATAGTATCAGAAGATGCTATACATATGTGTGGGTTCAGCTGTAGAAGGAAACCAAAACTTTGGAATGATTAGGTAAGTATGCATTACAGAAAACTAATCAAGGATAACAGTAAGTAAGCAAGGAAAACTCTGTAAGGAAAACTCTAAAAGGATTAGTATATCTACCAATTTTCTACGTCTGACAAATTTTGGTACATTATTTGTGACTAATATTATAGCCAATGAATAATAAAAATTAAGGAATAGAAATGATCCGCTGCTAAAGTCTTCTCTTGGGTGTAGGTGTCGACTTAAACGAAAAACAAAAACCCTTCGATTGAGTAGGTATACATATAATACTTAATTTTGACTTAATCTTTAGATGACAAGCAGTAGCATTAATGTTATAGTTAAAATTAACCAAAATTTCGTAATAAATTATGATTTTGAGACAATAGCTGCGGACAGACTCCCCGGAGTCAATAAAAATGGATAAACATAAAAATCCAACTACGCATTCGGACCAGCGCATGGCAACCAAGGCGTTAAGAACCCCATCTCGAGATACAAAAAACCCGTTTTGGATATTCCGATATCAAGATCAAAAGCAAGCGATAAACATAATGAATAATGATCATGACACGAATACTGACTGAAGTCCATCAATGCGGGTGGCAAATACATATAACCAGTCGCGCTTTAGCAACCTAACACTCGCTCTATTAATTTATTAATAATTGCATATTATTCCCATCACAATAATTCGCATGCTATAGCCTGACAAGCGTGGGATTCACTTCGGGCGATCGATGTATAAACAGCCATTTGTTTTTTCCTACCTACCCTGACATTTAAGGCATCTTGCGTCAATCGGTTAAGGAAACTTAATTAAGTACAACTTTGTAGATGCAAACGAGGTAGTATCGCTTGCTTAAGTTTATTAAACATCTTTCACAGGCGTTATTCTCTCGGTTGGCTCTCATTGACATGTATAAAATAACTTTGTACCTACATTTCAGTGCAGAAATCGCAATCGTTATTTACTGACGCCAAAGAAACCGTATTAATTGTAATCCAAAATCCATATAAGAACGGGGTGTTTGTTAGGTGTGTTTTAATTAGCAAACTACTTTAGTAGTTTCCATTTCCATCACTATTCACTTTTCACAATTTATTTATTTGCTGAATCCCCTTTTTTTTGGGGAAGCACTGCCAGACACTTTTTGCACCAAATTTTTGAATTTTTAAATCTAATTTTAATTTTATTTTATTTTTGTTAAATTAAAATTCCACTCTGTCAAATCTATCATCAAAACAAATCTTCGAATCTAATTTTAGCGAGAAAGAAAATGAAAATCGCAATTTGGCATTGCCAAATGAAAACGTTCTCGCGCGCTCTATTCAAAAAGATACACGCACTGGGAATCCCAACCGACACAGAACCGCTAACAAATCCACCGGAAGCTAAAAGTGAACTAAACTCAAACTCAAAACAGAGAAACGCGATGAAATCGGATTTCATTCAACGTTTTCTCCCTCAAAAGAAGCCGAGCCGAGAAGTGCTAGTGTATGTTTGTGTAAGCTGAGGTATCTCCCATGATGCGTAACGCGATGTTCATTGCATGAAGATAGAATAAACTTATCCATCAGATACACTTCAAAATTCATCAAGTTTTATTGGGTGGCAAAGCTTTCATTTCAATTCCAATTCATTCTTGGGTGTATTCTCCCTAAAAAAAAAGCTCTGCTTTTGGAATCCACCTGAATCTGACAGATGCAAGTTGGAGAAATATGAATTCATTTGTTTGTTCATCGGAATTGGAACATGGCTGATTCATTTGGTCTTGGTTTTGTTTTGGTCTTCCATTCGCTGACGTATCAACAGCACCTGTTTATATGGCGTTATGTTAGAGACACTGCGGTGATAATTGAGTTTTGATGATGACCGCATGTAAATTGGAGGCGTTCCTCCAAATGCGGATTAAGCGATTACGATTATATTCCCATGTGTATTATGAGATAACGAGTGCAATTTGTTTACTCGTTTTGAAATACACGTATCGAGATTTGGGTAAACAGTTATGTGAATAATAGGACGGTGGTTTGTGGTCCCATGGAAATTGAATTGTTAATTATTTAATTAAATAAGGGCTGCCTAATTGTGTGACCCATTTTGCTATAAAAATTATTTGTAAGTTGCCTTGTTAATGATTAGTGTCAACATACATACAAACGTATGTACAAATATGGTACTACATACTCTGGTAGCTAAACTAACAAGCTAGCAACTGCCATCATCGCGTGTCTTCAATCAAGTGCCTGTGATTATTTTAAGTGCTAACGAAGTCAAATCGTATTGCTCAGCAGTATATGTACATATGTAGTTCAATACATTTCAGTTATCGATTTCTATTTATTTGAATAACATCCATATATAGTAGAACCGAATGATTTCGTTTAGGGCAATTGTAGACCTTATATATACATACATAAGTATGTAGTATGTTAATCCCTAAATGATGAAAACGATCCACTGTAGACTAACATCTACATAGTAGCTGTATTAGAAAATTGTCAACTGGAGAGGATGAATTGGCTATTGATGCAAACAACAATAGGATTTTGGAGTTTTAGCTCTTTGCCGTCTCACGGGATGATGGTCCCCAAAATGAATGATTTAAAAAAAAAAAATCTTGGTGGTTCACGATGAACTGTGTGAGATGAGATGTCTGGAAATGTTCTTATATGTATACACGAGGACAAAAAATACAACTTTTAAAGCCAATAAGTTGCCGCCCACGTTTTAATACCTAATGGAGGCCTTATACTGGTGATGAAAGGAATTCAATGCTATAGAAGGAAATGGGAATAATGTGCCCAATCATATAATGTATTTCACTGTTTCATAATAACAAATGACAATGGCGTACGATTTGAGAACATCTCTGATACTCAGTCCTTGGAGGCATACTGCTCGTCAGCAAGCATTCAACATCGGATAGATACGCGATCTTTATCTTATTATATTTAGTTTCCTTCTACCAACCGTGTGAATATGCTTGCAAAACCCAGGATACAAAACTGACTTCAAATCGCATAGCACGCCAAAAATGTAAGGACCGTTTCACTGTAGGTTCTGATAAGTGTAGTCTCAGTAGTAGATAGATTAAATTTGAAACTATATGCCGTGTATGTGGGTTTAAGTGGTTATTGCGTTGGACTACGAAGCGAGAGGTTCGAGATTCATTCCCCAGACAATACCTAAAACTTCTTTCACGGTCCCATTATATGCGAGCGTCTGACAAACATTCGAGAGTATAACTGTCATGAAAAAGCTTCTTAAATAAAAAATTGTCCTTCAAACATACAACAGCATTAGAGCAGGCCCCTTCCATCCGTGTAATAAATATAACACGCACAAGACGGATGATAGTTAGAAGCTAGGCCCTGGGTCCATGGACCTCTCGCGCCAAATCTTTGTATTTTTTTTTATAAATGCCTTGTGAAGGGAATAAAGTTTAATGTGCATACATAGATAGTGTTAGGCATAATCATACGAACGAATTTGCTTCTAAGGTTGAAGGAACAGCATACATGTTTGGAGCAGGACCGTGTATAATATTACCCACGGAGCTAACAGATGAGTGATGCTCCAAAAGTTTAAATAACACCCGCTGAAGTGTTGTAGGTGAATTTTTTCAGGGTGATGGTTCAACTCAATTCTTAACCGTATTTTATTGGTCTTGAACTTAAACAAAACTTTTCAAATCTTCCTAGCAACATAGACATTACAACCGAATTACAGCAGAATCCCCAAAAGGAACAAAGCGGTCGTCAAGGCATTGACGATATTTTTGCCATCCTGCTCAGGCTTCTAGTTGCGTTTAGAACCTTCTGTTTTAATTACAAAATCACTCTGGGGGGTCTCTGCTTTACATGCTCCTTGTGGATTGTGCTACAAAATCAAGATTTCATGTCTTTGTTCTTACAAAGATAAGACATTTCAGAAAAAAAAAAGTTTGGATAAGGCATTCGAAGACTTTGAAATTAAAAAGGGGTAACTACCACAGGGCATTCATTATTTATGGCAGTCACCAGTGAAGTTATCACTGCAGCATCCAATGACATGATGAGGTATAGTGTGCTGATATTGGACAGGAGGTTGCGAAAAGCGTCAACTTTCAACATATAGAATTGGATATGGGAAGCAAAGTTATAATAGTAAATACTTTGTCCGAAATCTGTAAAAGTAATATTTTCAGCACTTAAGCCAAGCTGCAACTATTTAGCTTCCTTTTAGAGCTTGGAAGTGAATCACCCCTCTCACTCGTAAACTGAAAATGTAGGTATACGTTTGATCTCGAAAACACAGATCAATGGATTTGTTTATTCGGTAGAAGCAGCGACAGTGGAAAGGATGCCTGCGTTAACTTAGCTGAACCTACACATAAGCATTTGAAGATACGATTCTATCAATAGAATACCTTAAAGATGTGTTCAAATGTCCCGGCAAGCTACTTAATGCCATATCCCGACTTCGATGTAAACTTCCAAAGAAGATTTCCTTCACGTGAAGAGTAGATTGAAGACACGGCAACCTTTACAATGTATCTGTCTTCACGGTATGAAGATCAATTGCAATTAAATAGAAAAGCTGTCGAACCGGGAGTTTCGTAACAGAGGATGATTGAGAATGCATCTTGTACCACACGAAGTTAGACGATTAAAATTATCTTATCTACAGTGATGAAGTCTTAAGCTATCGCAATGAACTAAATATTTTCTGCTGAGAATGAGAATACAGTGTCACATTGCATTATGTTCTGGGTCACAGAATGCAGCGGGAAAGGAGAAGACCGACGAATATTTAGAGATATAGCCCTTTCGCTCCTGACTCCATTAAAAGTTTTGAAAACAAGTATAAGCTTGAATTTCCAAAAAAAAGGAAGATGAGAGATAAAACGAACTTGTATATAATACCGCACTCGGGAAGCTATAGATAGAAATAAAAAGAAAAACAGAACTCCTAGCACGTAGCAAATCGCGCATAGGACTAATAATAGTGTACAACTCTCTGGTTGCCCATATGAAAAGTAAGCCCCTTAGTAAAAGAGGCTTACGTAGAAGATCCAGAAAGAGCCGGCGTTGTGTAGGATATTGAAATTTCAGCAAAGATAGGTCTCGGAGAATACAATTTCCATAATATTTACAAACTGTCAACAAATTAAGTCCTCCAAATGGTTTAAGATACCTGGATGAAAGTAAAGAATAAAAGTGCATATACTGACGCACGAGCAGATCCTTTGGAGTGAATCACCCATTTTTTTTTGATTTGGTTTATAGACTCAGAGCCAGGAGAGTGCCAATCACAACTAGTACATGATAACTTTGCATACTTATTTCTAACGTAATATCACTTTAGGAAACACTCACCTAAATCGCTGTAAAGTGTCGTATTCGCTGCAATATCTATCGGACAACCATCCGATTCCTCGGCTTCTTCACGTACTGTTGGTGGTCCATCCCAGAGTACTTTAGCCGGTCTTCGTACACGGTCTAAACGGACTCGTGGGTATTCATTGAAAAGGATGTCCGTTAACTGTCGAAATTAATTGTTTTAATGAATAATTTTGAATTTTTATTTTTTAATTTTTATAAGGATTTTCTAAGTTCAAACTTGCACTTGATGGACATTTTAAAAGTACCATCAATTGCAAAGCGTTAAAACTGTTTAGTAAAAACAAATAACTAAAACTAAACTACTGCTAAGTAGGAAATACTAGGACAATACCAACCTCTCTGTTAGGAGTCGCAGGAAATATCTACATAAAGTGCATATTTTTGGGAAATACATTTTTTTTTTATTCCAAAATTGTTTGCATGTTAATTATTATTTTTTTTTTTTCAAGATTTTAGTGTGGGAAAGAAGAGAAAGAAAGAAAAGCGTGAGTGTTAGTTGTTATTTAAAAGATAGTTTTATAAGTTTTTGGTCTATAAAGAATCATTTTGAGTAAGACTTACCGAGATTTCTTCGCTACAGTATGCTGTAAATGACTGTTCATCTTGTTGAAGTACACAATAAAGCGGACCCCATGGTAGCATTTTAGTTTTTCGAGATAGCTCTCCTTCATTTTCTGAAAAAAAGAAAATTTGTGATCGTTTAAGTACATAAATTCTAAAAACTAAACAAATTCCATTGAGATGCCTTAAAGTTTATAAAAAGATGAAGATCCAATTTTGTTCACAACATTATTTCCATGAACATCAGATAAAACTTATGTTTACCAATACTATGGAGTTCATTAAATCATCTCACCAGTGGAGCTGATTTAATATAAAGCTTATGATATTTGTAGAAAAAAAGGTACTAGCTCCTGATACCAAAAACAACAAGAAGATTTCCACAGGAATATTTTTATCTCTCTATACGTGGAGGATGGTTCTGAATCAATTCTTTGAAAGGGTAACTAACCGTGGCATTAGCTGCTTATGCTAATAAAAGAATATTGATCGCCGGAGGTATGTTTGAAGAAACCCTTAGTGGTATCATCCAATACTTAAAATAACTCCGGTATCTTGGCCTCAACCAGCAAGTCTCTCCAGTTATGCACATTAAATTGGTTGAGATCCTATCCACTTGAATGCGCCTTCTTAGGTGGGGTCTTCCTCTAGAGCGCCGTTCATCCTGGGTAGTTTCGATGACCATCTGGTCTCGTTATTGTATATTTTCTCTGAATGAACCAGCCATCTTAGTCGTTATATGTGCACTCTTCTGATTAGTGAGATGTCGCTATAAAACTCTATATGGCACCACACAGCCAAATAAACTCAAAATAAACCCAGCCCGTGCAGTAGTACCAATCACGAATTTAAGTCATATTTATGCCTGAACCTAGAAATATAAGAAGCAGCAGTTCTTGGGGATCCACTCTAATCACAACGATGGAGACACTTAAAAGATAGCAAAGACTACATGTCACTTCTACAGCACCTAAAAGTTAAAGGCAGGTACAGGTGGAGGAATAATTATGATTAAAATATGTATTATACGATGGTATTAGTTGTTGTTAGGGAAGGTATCGATTTGATTGGTAGCATTCATTAGATCATCAGCTAATTCCTTCATAGTAAGGTGAATTGCCAACAGATCATTGCATATTCATGGCCTTAATTAAATTGAAGTAGATCAAATCAGTTTTTGACACGTTTCCTGATTTCAAAGAACTAATTGCATCAACGACCGGTACAGATGGGTTAAAGACCTGCGATTGGACGACCCCAAATAGTTGGCTTCAGTCATATTTGCATTGCTCAGATTATCTAGCTTGTATGTACATATGTATGTACGTAGCCATTGACATTAGAAATCAGCCCGCACTCACAAGAGCCCAAGGAGTATACCAATAGGTTCTGGCGTTTTAAGCAGTTCAAAACAAATCTAAGCTTATTGTCGTAGACAGATAATGTTTCCAGTAGCAAGTGCAGCCAGCGAGGGAAGTGGGCGTTTGTTAGCAAGGCTAGTACTTTGTTTTGCATCAGGGCAAATCGGCATATGTGGTTTCAACAAGACGGCGAGAGCCACCTGCCACATTACTGGCCAAGCAATCGAGTTATTAAATTCGATGTTCCGTAACCAAAGGGTATAGATGCGGATATATGGAAGCACAACCGGTCTCACCTTAGCCTCTCACTATCAACTCCTACTCTACACCTCTTGGTGGCTACAGATTAGGTAACCAACCCCTTTGGAAAGTCGTTGGTGTTAGCAAACGAGAGAGGGGGTAGGAGTGTCTTCTCACTAAGGCACTTCCTCTTGATCCGGTCGGCAGCGGACGAATTCTCTAGATGGAATCAACGGTGCTGTCTACAGTTTCAGTCAAGCCGAACTATCTAGTGTCATGCCTATATGAGCTGTTTTGACTTATTCGAATCCCAGGTCTATAGGGATCTCCAACACTGAACCAGGGTGTTGGAAAAGAGTTGGTGGCGGACTTCGAATCCAACCCGGAGGGACAACGCAGAAGAGGAAGACCTCGCCTTAGGTGGCATGTCCAAGTAGAAGTAGACCTCAACCGGCTTGGAGTGCGCAACTGGAGGCAGTTAGCTACGGACCGGGCTGACTGGAGAGGCTTGTTAGTAGAGGCCCAGGTTCACGCCGAACTGTAGCGCCACCTAAGTAAGTAAGTTTCGAGACTGGCGACTTTTTTTATTTAGAGCTATGTCAAGTCCAAGGTCTATAGCTATAATCCAGAGACTTTAGACGACCTCAAGATCAAGATTGAACGCCAAATTGCCTGTATATCGCCCGGTTTATTTGCGAAAATGTTATTGAAAATTGAATTCAGTGCATTCATTTGACTGGAGTGTTCCATAAATAAGGGCCTCGATGGTGCTTTAATTTTTCAAATGAAATACCTTTTATTTCTTTAATGAATAACCCTTTATCCCAACTGATGGTTGGTCAGAACCTGATACTGCAAGCCTCTTTAGTGATGAAATGTTGAAGAAAGAATGGTAAAAGTCTGAAATGCTTTTTACATCTGTAAAAAGTCTTTTGTGGAATGGACAACCTTACAGTACTACGGATAAACAACAACCATCAGACACAATCATCTTCTATCAGTCTCCAGTCTGGTCGATTGTACAAAGGCTTTAATCTCCTCCAAAGGATGCACCATAAAAAGAAACGGATGGGTTGCTTCAATATTTTTAAATGGAAATAAGTTTTACTATCCTCTTCATATTGAAATAGCTATTAAAATAGTCAAGCTGCGTGAAATCAATTGGATCAACTACATCAAGAAGGCTATAAGTGTCAACCAGCTGACCGGCAGTTCATGTGTCGGTATCGGCGGATTCGATTTGGCAAAATCATCATTTTCACAAAGCAGACGCACTTTCAACTGGGTGGCTTCATCATAAAAAACACAATTGCCGGATTTCTCAAACAGAGAATTTTCGCGTGAGTACCCCCCCAAACATCTTCAACAAGTCACCACATATTTTGGTGGAATTTTTTCGCAGACTAGTTAAATCTCAGCCAACTATAAACGATTCGTGGGCTCAATGTCGCTTTTTATGGTGTGTTAGATCAAAGTGTACCGCATCTCTGCGTTTATGTCATCAAAAGCACAAAAGGGTTGCGTTAGACTGAAGCAAGTCATTCCAACTTCCTGCTTTCCCAATCAACCAAAGAGAATTTAAAAATAACGACAATTCATTCCTCTCAGTATTTTCTGTCCGAAGCGACGTCTAGTGTATTTTATTTTAACTGCACGTGTAACATACAATACACAAACCTCAATCGAACTCCGAATTAGGAATGACCGGAGCGGTTCGTGCATTTACTAACCATCTACTTCAATGAATCCCACTAGATGGGACTGACAAAATTATTCCGCAAATTTCACGTCACACGCCTTAACAGCTTTGCTTTTTTGTTTGTAAACACTTGTTTGTTGTGCAACAAAAAATTCAGAAAAAAACACTTAAAAACGCTAAGCATTCATGCTAAGCATTACAGCAACGGGCGATGATTTCTGTAAGTCACAAGCCCGTCAATCAGCCGGTAAATTTATGCTTGGACTGTACCTCTATATTTTTACCGGCTCGCTTGCTCCATTCGACTTGTTTACTTTTACATTACATAAGTAATTAGATGGATTTTTTTGTTTAAAATTGTTAATTTCGCTCGGTGGGATTAAGGAAAAAAGTATTCAAGCTGCAAGAGTGTAAGCACTATGAGAACCGCCGCGGTACCAATTGTGTGCAACATGGTATGAGCCCAGCGGCGGGTAATAGTTATTGTGTAAGTTTACATTAGTGCTGTAGGGGAAAAATTATTAAAAAAAAAAACATCATAACTATTGATTTATTCATTTATTAAATGAAAGGAGACATCGTAATTAAATAGACTTGACAAGTAATTTCTACGAGGAAGTTGTCAGACCAGTTATTGCGTTCGAACTCGTTCTCAATTATTTCGAAATGCTTCAGTAGTTCTATAGATTGAGAAACAATAAGAACGGATAGTGTGTCTGAGAACTAACGGTGTTGCAATAGACAAACTTGAGACAGATATCTGATGATGAACACAGAAGTGTATGCAAATAACTCAAGGTAACTGTGTTTCAAGGTAACTCAGCAAGAGGAGTAACAAGATGAGGTATTGACCTGTCGTAAAAGTACTAATGCGAAACTATAAATCTTTCGACAGAGGTACTATAAGATTATGTACTATTTGGGGTGGGTTCTGCTCAATCTGTGTAGACGCCAGGTTGCTTCGTTCCATACCTCTATTTATGGTTCTGATGGTATTGATATGTACAGTATCTTTTTCATCGGATGATCGATTTGGCTGATTTCTCCACTATTATTGCCACTTATTGTCCAAATTAAATATGAGCCTGGACCAACAGGCCGCTTGCTAGTTAATATGTCAAATCGGTACCCACCACTTTGTCTTTGATTCTATAGCCGCCTATGACACCTTTTATAAGGACGGGGCTATACACATGTTTAGTTATGACATCCCTGCCAAACTCGTCCAGTTATGCAGGATGTCGTTACAGAATGCACGTTGCTCCATCTAGGTCGGAAAAAACCTAACCGAGACCTTTGATATCAAAAAAAAAAATTTAGACAAGGTGACACAACATCGTTCGTGAAAGAATTATGCAGAACTAACACGCCAATATCAGAATTACAAAAGTTCGTGCAACTGTTTGCATACTTTGACGATATTGACATAATCGGAAGAAAAACAGGGGGATGGCACTCGTGCTTTTGCGAGCATTGAAACGTCTAAGGTGGGTTTAATGGTTAGCGAGGGCAAAACAAAGTACATATCTACATGCTGTAAGCAAAAAAAAACCATACAACACTGACATCTCGGATATAACGTCACCCTCGACAGATACAACTTTGAAGTAGTAAGAGGACTTTGTTTACCTAGAATGCGTTTTAAATGCTGACAATGACACCAGCGCTAAGAACAAACGAAGATTAACCCTTACCAATTGCTGCTTCTTTGTACTAAGAATGCAATTGTGTAGCAAAGCCCTCTCTCGAACAACTAAAGTGACGCTATACAAAAGCCTAATCATCTTAATCCTGCTCTACGGAGCTGATGCCGTTTCGGTCCCGTTTGTCGATGAGTGAAGGAAAAGATACAACCAGGAGCTGGATGAGCTACATACATATGTAGCGACATGGACCTAGTCAAAAAGGTTCATACAATATACAACGACTCAGATGTCTGTGTCATGTAGAGCGGATGGACAACAATGCACGACCCGGAGAGTTTTCGCCTAAGGAGAAAGGAAACTGAATCAACTTGGAGTCCGCAACTGGAGACAGTTGCCTAACAATAAAGCTGTCGGTTGAAGCCGAGGTCAACCACGGGCCTTAGAGCCACCCAAGTAAGTATGTAGTTGCTGAAGTTCCTTTTCTCCTTCTGCTAAAAGAGGTATTTTTCTAAAGTTCCGCACCGTTCTAGCTGGAGAGACGATCGAATATCACTCAAAGTATTTTATAGTATGACTCTGGTAGTTCCTGAAGCAATTGAATTGTCGTCAAACAAAAGGCTTGGGTAAAAGAGAAGAATATTGTAAATTTAGACTTGCTCCGAATTATATGCAACATTATCATCGTAGTCAATTTCTTTAAATACTTGGTTTTTAGAAGATTAGAGTTGGCTATTTGCAATGAGGGATCCAGATACCGTCTTAAGGAAACCCTACAAAGTTTTGAAATTAAGTCATGGATACTGGTGTGTGCTGCATTCTCCTTTCATATGAAGAGTTATTGAGTGCTCCTTCAATGTTTCGAAAGGTAATAAGACACATCTCCTGTCTGTGAGTTTTAAGAAAGCTATAGGGTTTGAGAGTTTAAGCTTGTGTCTAATGTCTACTTGGTACGTGATGCGATCCTAAGGCAATGCTCCTGTCACAGACATATGTATCTACTAATGCTAACATGGGCTGCTAAAGAATTTTGGTCGACGGCCGTTACGTCCAGGAATTTTAAAGAAGTAAATCCATTGACAAACACCGTAAGTAAGATTTGAAAATACTTTCTTCGCGATAGTGTTGAAATAGCTTGAATTTGATTTCAGTAGCAAAAATTGCTTTAATGGCCTCCTGACTATCAGTAAATATTGATAATATTTCATATTCGTAGTATTGCCATCATTGGTACCATACTGGCTACATGGTACCATGTCACTGCCAGGACCTCATCTTGGAGTACACTGCTATACTCAGGATGTTTGATTGATCTCTGTATGTTTAGTTTCTCGGTGAAAATATATCAGACCTATTCCTGTATCCAACTTTAACTCATCTGTATAGATTGATATAGACTAGTCTTTTGTTTGTTGGTTCATTGGTTTCCTATTCTTCACTACTTGGAGAAGTCGAGGAGAATGGTTTTTCAAAATCAAGGTATGGTGACGTGTAATCACTGTTTGCTCTTCACCTACTAGTATTTTAGAATCTGTGCAGGCCCTTTGTAATTTAAGTTTCAGCCGTTTGATTGGCTAGAGGTAACATGTTGAGATTTGTTTCCAGCCCTGGTGTCGGCGATGTCCCCATCGAGCTGTACTTTAACATTGGTGGAATATGGATACCTACGTTGCCACATGTAGGTATAGGTCTCACAATTGCCGTATACATCCGTAGAATTATCTTTGGATCCAATCACACCTTCTGCCGAAGATTCAGTTGCAAAGCGATATGGTTGTCTTTTTTACTCTCTCATTGCCATTAAGCCTCCAGTTAAGTTTCCTGTCTAATATGAGTCCTGGATTTCAGATATCCCTAGGCGTATGCCCTCAATAGCTCCTTATTTGAATTGCTGCATAACTTCTATTATTAGTGAACAACACGAGCTTAGTCTTACGGAAATTGCCTCTGTTTTCCAGTTTCACAAGTATATATTTCGTTGATGTTTGAAGAAAACTAAAGACTCCCTCACCTAAGTTCTCCTGTAGGGAACATATTTTTCAGTTTCACGATTTAGCATTATAACTCATCCTAGAGAAATGTACAATTTAACTAGTCGTGTTAGACTGCTGTTTAAGTGTCTGCTTACACATTTTCAATTGAATTTAAAATTTTGATTCCACATCAAACAAATAAACAAATCATAAAATACACAAACGCAACTATGTACCTATTTATTTGCTTTAAAAGAAAAAAATCCATTTCCCAGAAATATGTAATTACCAGTGGAATTGTTACCCAACTGCAAAAACGCAGAATCAATTTGCATATGAAAATGTTTCCAATATTTGTTTACACAGTTTTCCCATATTTATTTTCATTTCCACACATGCACCAAACGTACAAACATATATAATAAGTATGTGTACAAACGTGTTGAAAACACTTGAAAAACTTATTGGGGTAAAGCCCTCGGAAAAACTCTGCACCAGAAATGATGTCATAACGTCAAGTGAAAGAATGACAAATGGTTAAACGTTTTTTGACTTATTGTGGCAAGGTCAGTGGGGGCTAAACTGGCTGTTGACGCCTTTTGGGAACTGTGTCACGGTAATTGGTGGGCAGTCGTTGAAATGTCACAAATTGGTTGAAGTGTAGAAGATCTTCAATTCAGGGTTGTTCTGGATTTTAATTAATTGAATTTTCAAGTAGAGACTTTGGATAGAATGCGGGGTCAGTTTAAGTTTATTTGCAAGTGGTTTGGACTGGGCGATATTCTGTTCATCTTATACTAATCAATGCTGCTCGTGTTTTAAAAAAAAAAAGTGCTTCGACGTATTAATAGAACGACTTGGCCTTGGTGAACGTAATGAAATCGATGAAATTTTGAATGAATATCTGCAAACACTCGTTTTGTTCATAGATGGTACCGTGTACATCTTTCAAAATGAGCATATAGCCTCTCACAGAGTTAACCAAATCGACTTTATTACTTTTGAAATATTCTTTTACCACTTTGTATCTTACATACTCGTACATTTATGTTCGTGCTATAAGCAGGGGACTACGTCCAGTCAAATCAGGCATAAGCTCTTTAGTGCTGGATACATGTTTCACTGGAAAAACGTTGCACAAATCTAGTAAAGACTTGGTGCTCTAGAAATTGTCTTAGATATCCGCAACAACCGTGCCCGAATATCGGAAAAGTACAGCATCACCTTCTATTGGTAGCTCTTCATTCGAGATTTTAAATTTAGACAAAAAGTGTTCATTATGTATGTAGTGTTATTTCATTTTATTTACATTAAATAATAATTGAAGTAAACGTACAATATCTTTTAATTTTTTAATATTTTGGTTTTGGTTTTGCCAACTATTCCCCACTAACTTTGTTTGGATTCCAATGCGCTTCGAGATCTTATAGTGCGTCAAACTTTCAGGGACCATCTCACTAAAGGAGCTGAAACGATCAGCGACTTAGTACCAGCAAAGCTAAAGGAGCATTGGAAAGATGTGAAAAACGTTTCTGTGACAGGTGCAGTAATATTTATCAGTATATGTAAGAAAAACGAGTCACAGCACATGGGAATCCGAAAATACCTGGAGCTTAACCTTTATAGAGATAGAGGAGAGCTTGAGGCCCAATATCGCATAAAGTGTACAAAAGTGCAGTGTAGTGACAAACGAAACCGTAACATCGCCCATATGTGACACGCAGAGCAAGCAGCTAGCAAATCACAAAGGATCTAACGAGTGGTCAACTCCCCACTTAACATCCAGTGAAGAGTGTGGATGGTCCCTACTAACTTCGGATGAGTAACAGGTAAATACCCGCAGACACTGGCTGATGTCATGCAGTCTGCTCTAAATATACTGACAAACTGGACTAAAAGCTGTGGTCTTTCCGTAAATCCGACGAAGACTGAGCTGGTCCTTTTTAAAAGAAAACACAAACTTCCTGACTTTAATCTCCCAAAGTTAAGAGGCACCCCCTTATCCTCTCAAATAGTGCCACATACCTAGACCTAAACCTTGACCGCAAGGAGAGAAAATACAGTCGAACGTGCCAGGAAATCACTGGCTGCCCTATATATGTATATGCAAAAAAGCAGTAGGCTCCACCTGGGCCCTCCAACCAAACACTATGCACTGGCTATACACCACGGTAATAAAGCCGATTAGACGATTATTATGTACGGAGTATTGGTCTGGTGGTCCGCCCTGGAGAAGAAGCCCAACCTAATTTTATTGGAAAAGATCCTACGAGTTGCATGTCTCAGCATTACTGGTGCACTGAGAACCTCTCCCACAGCAGCGCTTCAAACCATACTCGACTTACTCCCAATCGACATCGTCAGCTAACAATTGGCTGCCTGCTCAGCAATAAGGCTGAGAAGCTCTAAACAATGGAAGGAGCAACACATTGGACATGCGAAAATACAAAATACAACTTCAACACGGGCTATAACTCCTTATTACCTGGCAGAACTGAATGGACACAACGGGATGTCCTATACCACGAATCGTTGTCAATTTTCACGAATGGGTCCAAAACCGAGGACGGAGTCGGTGCTGGATATTTCTCTGAAAACCTGGACATTCACCTCTCCTTTAGCCTTCCAAACTATTGCAGCGTTTTTCAAGCCGAAGTCACTGCCATTCGTCAAGCAGCTGACTGGCTAGCAGTTAATGCAATATCAGCTTCGGATATTGTCATATACATCGACAGTCAGGCAGCCATTAAATCCCTTGCATCCAGCAAAATGAGATCCAAGGCAGTGGAAGACTGCCGCGTATCTCTTAACGAGATAGCTGGACAGTACAACCTCACCCTTTGCTGGGTACCAGGTCACTGTGACATACCAGGGAATTGTGAAGCGGGCGAACTAGCCAGACGAGGCTCCTCTGGTCATAACAGCATAAACATCACCGACATTAAGCATCACCTCATCAACGCGGAAGCGTTGAGATGTCTCGTGGAATTGCCTAACTTTTCGGCATTCTGTGGGCATGTTAATGGGTTTGGTTTGGAAATTGATGGCCTTGTGCTGGTTAGGACTAGATTTTACCAAGCTTTAAGATCAGACTCACATTGCGCAGTCAATCAGAAACTTTTTGCTTAGGTCTACACACAGTTTATTGTACAAAGGAAGGTAATCTCTAATGATGGCTAACAGAAATTTCATTTCACCATGTGTTTTAGAATGATATTCTCACTGGTTACATAGAATATAAAGCATCTAATATACCGCCCTGAAACAGAATGAACCATAGGACCTAGACGATAATAGTCAAAACTTCCATCCACATGCCTAATACGAAGTGAGGTTAGCAATATCCAGGACAAGCGCAACAACTCCAGTTAGCCTGATGACTTAACGCGTACCAAGTTATTCAAAGCAGCTGGAGGTGACCTGTTAAGACAATATGTATATGCACTTATGTAAACAATTTTATTAGACGACGCCTGATGGATAATATCTCAAAATCGTTTCCCCCCTACAGAGTTAAAATATTTTCGGCAGTCTAATCGGAATGCATAACCTTAACAAAACGATTCCAGACAATGGCTATATACTGAACTACACTGCGTCGTGGCTAAGTAGTTATTGCATCAGACTACTGAGTGGAAGTTCAAGGTTTCCAAAAACACCATAGTTTTCTCAATCTCACCTCCAGCGAATGTAATACATGAATGACAAGCATCCAAGAGTAGAATTGGCAGGTAAATGAACTAAAATAAATGGCACAAGCAAATTTAATGTTGGAGATACCAAAAACTACTTTTGTTTTGTAATTTAACAAATTTTACAAATTTCAAGTTTGTGTTGCGACCAAATTGTCCGCCCATCAGACCATTCAGTATCGGTTCCGATATGCCGCGATATTGATTGATATTAATCGGAAGTATGTGAGTTCAAAGGAACGTATTTAAATCGGTCTAGTGTCAAATTTACTGATGCTGATTGGCCACCTCATTTTTTCTTATTACTCGCTCTGGATTTCTATCTACGGCGATTTCTTAAAGGTTACATAAATCAAGCAATGGACACATTTCTGTCAGCCCCGATGTTGTCTTCACCTTCCAGACGAGTCATTCAACTTCGGCACGCATACTATATACATATGTACGTACCTCTACCTATGAATGAATCCAAGACGCCTGTACTATATTTTTTGATACTGATGCCATGAACCTTTTTTACAAAAAAATATAAAATATATTCCAAACACGCATCATAAATCGTCTAATGATGCCGCCATGTGAACACCCTATGCACCTATGCGCACGGTCGCGAGTCATCTCCGGAAGTAATTAAAGTTTATTTACCCGCCATTTGACTCGTAAACTCTGTAAACACCAAACTTTTTGTAAAGACAGTATCGTCTGCCCAAAAAAAAAACCAAAAAAAAACAATTGTCACTTCTGGAGATGTGCGCGCAAGACCACCGTCTAACCGCATGGCTTGTTTTTTACGACTTTCTCGCTCCATTAAAAGTTCATTCATTCGTCCGGCCTGAAGTTAGGCATTGTAGGCGAAACGCAGTTTTTGTTCGCTTAATGTCCATAGACACTGTTGACCAGCTACGCGCAGTATAGTCTACCAGCAGATAACCGTTTAAGCATGCACTACCACCGCCACCGAAAGACGCAGCCCGCGTACAATTAAACGCCACGAAAATGTGCCGAACGAGACGACAACGGAGGGTAGGGGCCACGGAGTTGTATCCAAATGTGGAGTTACGACGATGACAACGAGTGTTAACTCGACGAACGAACTGGAATACATTTAATTTGGAGTTAAATGGTCAGTGACATTGATGTGGTGCAGTAGAAGAAAAGAAAGAGATACATAAAAGTATCTAAACTGAAATGTTTAACAAATTAAGATAAAATGCAAGATACGAGTAGAAGGCTTTAATTAGCGCTGTGCATGGGTTAAGTGTGCGTTCGACAAATTAGTCGAAGGTTGGAGAAGTTAATGTAAATTTTTGAAATCGGCAAGTGTTAAGTCTACACATGTACGAATCATGTATCTAAGGAGTTACAATGTTGTTGGCTGGTTGTCTGGACGAACTAGTTGGTGCTCGATTTAGTTTACTAATATAAGCAGTCATAGCGAATGACAGTTGTAGATGCTGTTATTCAATTAAAATGCACCAGGAAATTGAAGATGACGTGAGATAGGAAACGAAAGTTATCCGTTTCAGATGTCCATCTTAAGGCTTAAAATCCAATTAAGTGTTCCGCTGTAAACGAAAGTATTAGCTGATCATTTCAGAGAATTTCATCATCACGTTAGGTAAGGAAATGAAAGAATGTCGCTCATGTCGGTTTAGATAAATAATGTATAATAACATTTCATTTATTACTTACATGCTCATGTATGTATGTAAGCATATATAAGATAGTAATTTCATACCATCTAGAACATGCTACCTATTCCTGCCAAGCAGATGGAATTTAGGGGAGATGTACATATTTAGGTTGGTCGTTGCAACCAGTATTTTTAAAGCTTTTTTTGTGTACAATGAAGTTGGACAAGGAGTTAGCACACAACAAAGTGACAGATAATGACGCAATTTGAGAATTTTATGGCAATATCGTTTGAAATATACATTGGTTACCTCCATCTCATTTCAATTTCAGATAAGACGAGATACTTGTATATTCAACCGTAAGACTTGGAAAGAGAACACATCAGAAAGGATAAGAAAGAGATCCATAGCCTTATACACATGGAGCAAAATCTTTTCTAAAAATGGTGGCCCATGCACGCCATTATCCACTGGAAGTATACAGCCATCGTCCGATCTGATCTGACTGAAAAGGATCCAAAGAGTAGATTACCAGCGCCATCAGAATCTCGCCAACTCCAGCCCTTGAAACCATTTTGGCACTGATTCCATTAGATTTGCACCTAAAGGCAAAAGCTGCAAAAAGTGACATATATTTGAAATAATCTAACTTTTAGAAAGATGGCAAGAGGACGTCACGGGCAACCGCACTATTACGAGATGGGCACAGATGGGTACCGAGACAGACTATATACCACCATCCAACGATTTTAGCCAAAATGTTAAAATGAACTTTTCCTTAACGGAGGACTAAATAAACGGTAGAGCCATTCACTCGAACAGTATTTCGATTTTCAAGAGGAGAGGAAACTAATGAAAGGAGTAGGCTCTGGAATATACTCTTTTGAAGCGAAGTTTGCTTGCTTGCTCTTGGTAAATCCACTATAGAACAAGCCTTCGTGAGGCAAACTAATGAGAGATCATCTTGTCGTGTCTCCAGAAAACTTTGGACAAAACACGACGCTTTATAGATCCAACTTAATAGTAGCTTAATCGATCTTCTTCACGCGGATCATTACCGGGCACAACATCCTGGAGGCACACCGAAGAAGAATCCGACTAGCCACAGATGGCCTCTACAGAGGTTGTGGCGACACGGACGCGTCACGGAAAGAAGATATCTCTAGGACACCGGGCTTCGGCGAACACTTGTTCGAAAACCTGGGCGTCATTAAAATCACCATTCTGAAATTTAAAACAATCTCGGGTTGGTTCACGGAGGCCGTTTAACTATCCCAAAGCTACAGATAACTTTAGTCTTCTTTTTAAGTTACCCCAAGACAGGGGTTTCACGATAGATACATTGGTGATCCAAGTGTTAGCTGCATATGTAGCTACCCCCTTCTATACCTATTGGTTCACGTACCTGTAAACTTAGTCTCAAAATTATACTTTCAACGATAGAGTTTGTAACTTGGAAAATTGTTAACATTATGAGTCGCATAATAGTTGTTACATTCGTAGGGGTCTGTATACGAACTCGGGCGGAAGTTATGAGAATACATAATCTCGTTCAAGCGTCCAATATCTAATCGTCTTACCTGTATGCAACAAGCTATTCAGAGAAATTTTTAGATACAATATCGATAATCTTGCATGATTACTTGCGATTGATAATACTAATAGACGAATCACAGAAAATATACGAATAGAGACATCAAAGCTGAGATAGTTCACAGTGACATATGTACATATTTCCATATAATTTGGAGATATGGCAACAACGATGGAATGTGTCACTTAAGATTCGATGAAGATATTGTCTTATTTAAGGAATATTAAAAAAAATTAACGTTTCAAAACAACTTTACATTTAAAACACTCGCAGATACAGGCAAATACATGTGCATCCTTAATTGCATCCATATTTGTCACAATTGCCTGAGAATTCAAACTCTTTAAACTAATTGGTGTCGATTTTATGCTACCATACATAGACAATAAATTAAACAGCTCATTACTTTTTTGTGTCTAGTATAGGACCAGTTAACTCGTATATGGTTACATCATTAGTCACCGAAAAGATTAATGCTGTGAATAAGCATGCATTTGAACCACTTTTTTACTGTCTATAAGGCACAGCGGAGGTTAGAGTGTTATGTAACGACATGTAGACGTATTCGACTCTCACGCAATATTTAACTTTAAGATTGATTATCTTAACATGCCGACAGTGTTATATTAATCTCATTTAATGATCAGTTAAACTTTTCGCCTTCTCTGAGCATCACCATATATGGTTGGTTCGAGTTAAATTTCTTTCCCGGAGTGCTCTACGGGCCTCCAATGAAATACCGTCATGTACTTTGCTTTGTCGGAAATTACAATTATTTATAGATAAATTAATGAGTCCCAGTGATTACGAGTAGATAAAGTATAAGTGAGGAAAGTTACCATCAACGGCAGTTAATAGTCCTTAAGTGAGGAGTATAACTCTTTAACTTGTTAATGACGTGCGATGTCTTGAAGGATGCCTAGACAAGAAGTCGATGATGCTTTTAGAATGTTTAATCAATAAATGAACAAATATTTACAATGTGCCATCATATACCTACATATATGTATGTAAGAAGAACAGAAAATAAAAAGTGTTATTCGTTTTTGTTCCAGTGACCAATATGAGAGCAGATGACTTAAGGGAAATGCTTTCATGAAAAAATAATTTTCTTCAGAATCTTACTATGCATACGACTCTAGCACCTCAAATATACAATAGCCGGATTAGACTGACCTTTGAACTATTTAACTGAATATACTTCTTATGACGAATACATTCCAAATGGAACTGGAGGCCCCACTTGGAGGAGCAATTCATAACATTCGAGGAAAAAGCTGCGTTTCAATAAAATGTGTTTCACGAAAAATCATTCTCTGCAAGAATAGGTAGGCCTACAATCTTATGAAAAAGTACTCAATTTGCAGTAAATATACTCAGTATGTATACTCGTATTGACGGTGATGAACGGATGATCTGAAAACATATACATATAAACGCACTCAAGGCATCACGACAAAATGTATCTCATATGTGCTCCGTATCGTTTGTCAAGAAAAACAAGGTTTGCTGAACTTGTGTCTATCCATTATTAAATTTTTACAGGCATTTAGGCCATCCAAAGGTTCTAGGAGGTAACATTAAAACCTTTATATTGAGCCAACTCCGAGTTAATGCTCATTACATCAGCACGGAAAATTTGCCACCTCCTGGAATGGAACTCCTGACCGTGGACGCAGGTTCAGGTCCTGAGAAAACATCCACTGAGCCTTGTTTAGCAATCTCATCGAAAACCTCATTCCCTGCAAATCCAGTGTGACCTGGGACCCAGATTAGAGTGAAAGAGTACAGCCTTGCGGCAGAATTTGGAATGAGTGAACAGGTTAAGCAAAGTCTTAACTGCAGCCTGACTGCAGAACCAGATACTACAACCATCTATTCCTTACATATAGTCGGTAGCCATTAGAATAGCATAGATCTCCGCATAAATAAAATTGAGGAATTGTTCCCTACGTGTAGTAAGGTCTACTCTTGTGTGTCTCCAAAGACACCAGCACCGGACATTTGACTAGTCTATAATATCAGTGATAATTCTAAATGACTAAAAATGGCAATTGAACTCTAAATTTGCACAGCAGCCGAGGTTCCGGTATCATTGCATCAGACGTCATATCCACACAACCAGGGTCATAGAATAAGTGTTGCGAAAGGACATCAAGGCTCCAGTATGGATGATACCAAAAGTGACCTTTTTCGGTGATAAACCTTATGTCTTGCCAAAAGCAGTTTTACACTACCAGAAAACTGAATCGCCTTGGACAGCCTTGGACTTGATATGCTTTGCCCAAAGAAGTTTTGTATCTAGGATCACTCTCAGACATATCGCTTAATCGAACTTCTAGATAGAGACGCCCCCTTTACCACTAGCTAAATCAGACCGGCCACTTAGGAAACGATAGAGTCTGTGACTAGCCCACTAGAAACAAAGAGCGACAATACAATTCTGATGCCCATGACATGCTTAAATATCAATATAACTATGGATGGACTACCAAAAGCTGATCGATGACAAGAGATAGAGTGCACTGAAGGACACCAAGTAAGGATATTATTACACTCACTCAGTAGATTAAGTTTTCTACTTTTAATAGGCATAGGCGATCACTACAACTTCTCCGCGGTCTACCTTAGAAAAAATTAGTCAACTATGTGCAACTGGTGTATGTATGTATGTATATAGAGTTTATAGGGACGTAGATACAGATGATGACCACGAGGTGCTTGGAGAGTAATATATCAATGATCTGGGCAAACTGCAACCAAAGGTAACAAATTCCGCTTTCACTCATGTTAAATTCATACTGGACTCTGAATGGTTGTGTAATAAATTGCAACGAACTAATCGATCTTCATTTTTAATTTTATTTTTAGGTTTGGTACGAGTATTCGAGTTAGTACGTACCTACTCTTTAACATCATGCAGATACATTGTTCTGTTTATCTTTTGAGCTATCTATGTACATACAATAGGCTAGCTCCAGATTGCACATTTAAAATCTTCGTACATAAACTATTCATATCATCTGATACATTTGATATATGTATGTAAATGCTGGAGTACCGCAGGGATTAATACTTTCGCCGACTCTATTTCTACTTTTACAGTAGAAATATCACAATTACATATATCATATCCAGTTTTACAGTAGAAATATCGGAAAATATGTATGTTTCTTGGAAGTGTACTTCAAAGTTTACTCATTCCATATAAAAAGGAATTTCGATGTTTATGCAATTGTCAGATGAACGTAAAAGTGATGGATCCTAGCTGCTCAGCAAGTTAGATGCATAATTGTATTTTTAGCGATCATTTGATTGAATTATTCAGAACATTGGCACTGGTTATACATATGTTTGTTGCCAAGCATGAACAATGAACTATGTAATACAAAAGTTTTGTTTATTTTTGTGAAATAAAAGGGTGCACTTTAGTCTTATAAACAAACTGTTCTAATTGATTATTTTCCCTTCAATTAATTCCCACTTATTACTAATAGTATTGATTTACACCGTCTACCCATGCTTGGATGACTTCCAAAAAAAAAAAAAAAAACATATTAGATAGTATTCGTATGTGTGACACCCATATTTCCCCCGCATAAAACGGCCAGACACCCAAATTATACAGTCACACAAATTGTCATGAGTGACATTGTTAAAATGATTACTCAAGCTGTTCATTCCTAATAAATTTATGATAAATTATAATTAGCTCTCAGTTTGCATTCATTAAGGCAAACGTACTCTGCCAAATGTGTGTATGTATGTATATCTCCCAATAGTCATAGTCGCTTCACCACCATATGTATCTGTGAATAACAAAATCGGAAGCCATCATCACAAAAAAGTCACATAGTCATAGATTTCATAATAAATGCGTTTGACCTACTGCCTAGGGTAGTACTCCATGCATAAATCACCACAGCGGCGACTGGACATGGCATACGACAGATACATAGATAACCACACGCACTTTTTCTATTTGTCAACTCGAACAACCTTCGATTTTGTAACAACTCCTATGAATCGATACACAATGTCAGCCAGTAGAACCCACATTTCAACAGCACAGATACAAGATACATACCAAACCGCGAGTAAGAGTTTTTTTTCCCACAAAACCCCCCTCCTTGGACCGAATGACTCTTTTATTGTCCGCACGGCTAATTTCGAACGATAGCCTTCGTATCGTGCAACCGGCGGCGGCGGCGGCGGCGATCGTAGTCGTCGTCGCGGTTAACGTCTCATTACGGTATCGTTGTAATCGGATCGCACAAGGCCTGCAAGATGGACAGCCGATCGCCATGCATGTGTATGCCTACTGTAATGGTAGGTCACCCATCCATGCGTGTATCTACACGTCCAAGAGAAGAGACATTAGAGACATACATATAATGCCAATCGGATCGTTTCCGTTTCGTGCTCTATTGGATGGATACCAGAAAGGTGTGCTTGTGTGTGTTTTGTTGTTTCTATCGAATTCTTTTCCATTATGGAATCAATCGGCCGAGAACCAATTAAAGAATAGGAAATCGGTTTTGAGTCCACGATCCCATATGTTACGTTTTAAGTTGATTTCTATTCTTCGATTAGAACCCGTGTTGCAGTCAGTTGTTCGGAGTTGAAGTCCAGAAATTGAGTTCAAGAAACTCCAGAGTAGTTTTACTCTGAACGAGGCAAAGAAAGTTACAACGAGACGAACAGCAAGAAGAAGAAGAAGAAGGTATTCTGATTGAGATTTCCGGATGCTATAAGATATTTATTTTTGTGTGGTTAACCCAATTAAGTGTTGGGTCTGGGGAAGTGTGTCCAACTGGGAGATAACACTTTCTAATTGGTCGTTTGATTTATTTGTTAGTAAATGAAGTAGCCGTGATTGTGTGGCTAGATGTGGTATTAGGGGCGATTCTTAGAGCTGTAGGAACATGCATGATACAACGGAACGTTGATGAATGTAAATACAAACAGTTGGTGTTGTTTGTTGTCAAATTATCTTTTCTCATGATTTTGTAATGTTTATACATACATACCTGCCATCAGAGGATGGACACAGAGGAAAGGGTATTGGAAGGAAGTTAGAAGTTAATAGGCGACGAAGCGGGATATTATTAAAAAACTCTTTGTGTTAAATGTAGCATATCTAAGTATGAGGAAAATCAAAACCACGGGTATCTGCTCTAAATAGGATTTTAGTTCACATTTGGTGGAAAATTAATCCAGAGAAAGAGAAACATAGACATTCAAATCAAGAAGGTTTACGAGGCATTATATGCATGCAGCCGAACGTTCTGGAAAACATGGGGATTGAAACTTAAAGTGGTATGCAGGCTATACACTGCAGTGGTAAGACCTATTTTAACTTATGGTTGGGTTGTTTGGTGGAAGGAGTTCGAGAAGAAATATCATCTTGAAAGCGTGACAAGGATTCAACGGGTAGGGTGTCTGGGAGTAACGGGATCTATGAGATCAACGCCAACAGCAGCACTGGAAACAATACTGAACCCTCTTCCACTTGACATTTACTGCAGCAGATCGGCAGCTTAAACGGCGCTAAGACTAAGGGATCCGGACTATATTTATCTAAACCATATGGTCATGGTCATGCTGAGGACATGATTATCGAGGGAAATATTTCTGGTAATATTATCAGTATCTATGTTGACAGTCAAGCAGCCATTAAAGCGTTACAGTCAGGATCGGTAATTTCCAAACTTGTTAAAATGTGCATCAAGAGACTGGATGTTATCTCAGTGGCCAATAAGGGTACCCTGTGTTGGGTATCGCGTCAAGTGGATATCCCAGGTAACGAAAAAGTGGATGAACTAGCCAGAGTAGAATGACATCTAAGCTCCCCGAAGCCCAGGGAGATAGACATCGAATCCAATGAGGAGGGTTACAGGCGATGGTATCTATTATATATACATATTTGTTACAACTAAATCATTATGGCCAGTCTATGACAAAAAGAGATCTAAAGATCTCGTGAAACTCTGTCGCAGGGAAATTCGGATACTCGGTGTCGTAACAGGACCCTTTGGTGGCCAAACGGTAGGGATACGGAATATATGGGAACACAGGTAATCTCACCTTAGCCTCTCACTATGAACTAATACTCTACACCTCCACGTTGGTGGCTACTGGGTGCCTAGTACCTCGGATGGAGATTGGGTAACCAACCCCTTTGGAAGGTCGTTGGTGGTAGCAAACGAGAGAGAGAGTGTTGTCTCACTAAGGATGGCAGCGGACGAATTCTCTAGATGAAATCAACGGTGGCGTCCACAGTTCCAGTCAGGCCGAACTATCTAGTGCGATGGGATAGGCCGGGCAAGAAAAGGATGAAAAACTGTGACGTATACTACGGTGATTGCTATAGAAAGCAGTAACAGCGCTTAATCGGATGTAGAATTGTCATAAGCGGTAGACTTAGGCAAGAAGTCTTAAGCTTTCAACACGTGAGCGAACGACTTATGACAATCCGCATCAAGGCTAAGTTAGCTAACATAAACCTTATATGCGCTCATGCCTCCACAGAAGACAAGGACGACGCTACCAAAGAATGTTTCTAAGAGCTCCTCAACAAAACTTACGAGAAATGTCCTAAATATAACGTTAAAAGCGATTTTAAAAGTACGCGTATCCTGAAATCTCGCTACGAATCCTATGGCGCCAGCATCAAATGCCGAAGACCAATGGCAACGCTGTCAACACGCCATCAGAAACGCCGCAACTGATGTGCAGGGTTTTGCTAGACCACCACAAAGAAACCCATGGTTTGACGAAGTATGCCGGCAAGTAAATGCAGCTAAACAAAGAAGGACGAGAGAAGCTCGTGAGCTCTACGAGCAAAAGAGCCGGAAGAACATCGGCTTCTCCAAAAGGAGAAAAAAGAGCACGAGAAGCGCGCGATCGATTATATTGAGAGATTATACTCCAGGAATAATGTACGGAAGTCTTACCAACAGGTAAAAGGAACGTGTCAGGCCAACAATAGCCGTACAGAAACCGGTAGAGATAAAGAAGGAAACCTCGTAGTAGAGTCACAGTCGGTGATGAGAATTTGGAAAAATTTCTTCTGCAGACTGTATAACGGCGATGAAGACCAAGACGATGAACGCTGTCAGGCAGAATGGACCATTCAACATAGACAATGATAGCCAAAACTTCCGTCCACCTGACAAAAACGAAGTGAGGATAGCAGTATTCAAGCTTAAATCCAACAAGGCTGCTGGACCTGTCGGCTTACCAGCCGAGCTGTTCAAACCAGCTTGGAATGACCTGGTAGAGAACATGTGTACAATCATTTCTAAAATTCGGTCAGATGAATATATGCCTGATGAATGGAATCTCAGCACCGTTTGTCCGATCCATAAGAAAGGAGACCTCCTCAATTGCGCCAATTACAGAGGTATCAGTCTCCTCAACATCGCGTACAAGACTCTACATATCTACATATTGTGTGTACGTTTGAAACCCTTCGTCAACAACCTGATTGGGCCCTATCAGTGTGGTTTCAGACCAGAAAAGTCCACAATCGATCAAATCTTCACACTTCAGCAGATCTTGGATAAAACTCAAGATGGCCAAATCGATACTCACTATCTTTTCATCGATTTTAAGGCCGCATATGACAGCATTTATAGACACGAGCTATATAGAGCCATGTCTAGTTTTGACATCCCTGCCAAACTCGTCAGATCGTGCAGAATGACGACGGAGACATCTCGCTGCTCCATCAAGGTCGACAACGAATTCACCGAGACCTTTGATGTCAAAAAAGGATTTAGACAAAGAGACACGCTGTCATGTAATGTCTTCAACATCATACTTTAAATAATTGTGCGAAACTAACAAGCCAACCCTGAAAGCACAATCTTTCAAAAGTCTGTGCAACTACTAGCTTCCGCCGATGATATTGACATAATTGGTAGAACACTGCGGGCTGTCAACGGTGCATTCGTATTCGTAGTATTGAGACGGTGCTAGCCAAAATGGGTTTAGTGATAAGTATATATAAGTATATGCTGTCAACAAGAAGGGACAGTCAACGTCGACGAATTGGACAGAACGTCACAATCGATAGCTATAATTGTGATGTAGTAAGGGACTTTGTATACCTCGGTTCTGCTATAAACTCTGACAACAACACCTCAGCAGAAATTAGACGAAGAATAACTCTTGCCAATCGCTGTTTCTTTGGGCTAAAAAGGCAATTGAGTAGTAGAGCCCTATTATCCCAGTCCTGTTTTATGGCGCTGAAGCGGATGAAGATATCCTCGGTTCCTCGGTTGCAAATATATTACTTTGGTGCTACTACAATCTACAATGTCGGATCCTACAATGGCTTAATGTCTTGAAACTCTACTAAATCTTAAATCACAGATTCTGTGGATGCATGCAGCTTTTTTAAACTGCTCCTCTACTACTACTGGCTAATACAATACTAGGAGTATGTTCATTTGTTTTTAAATCAGAACTCGGAGTCATAATGTGGAGATGATTCGAGTATTGACTTTTAGGTTGCTTAACAGTAAAGTTCAGCTCGGAATCTAGTACGGCATGAACAGGAAAAATGCAGCGAGTTACAAAGTATAACAACCAAAGTCGTCTCCACTTCTTAGCTTTGCGAACCGAAGAAGCAGAAAAGTGATGAAGCAGTTGTTGAAGAGTTAAGTTTAATAAAAAGTACTTAAGTACTAAACTAAAAGGGATTTATATTCTTGTCGCGGTTTTCCTAGTAATACACAGATACATCTGGAGACCGGCATACTACACCAATATCCATTCCATCCATTGTGAGAATAATTTAACTTTATAACATACTTGACTACATCAAAGAATAAATTCAAGAATAAACATTTTATTTTACGCAAGCAGATTTCTACTCGTAACCCTCTTGCATAGACCATGACCATATGTTTTCATCGACTCCGAGAAATCTTTGAATACAAATATATATGTTCATACTTACTCCTATATGTAATTAAGATTTGATTTAGAGTAGAAAATATTATTCAGAAAAAATCTTAGTTAAGTAAAAATGGAAATTTAAAGAGGAGTGCCACGAGGCTGAATATTTTAACCACTATTTTAACCAATACATGTCTAGAAGCCAAAAGACTATTTAACATTGCACGAAAAATTATTGAGAAAGTAGACAGCTTTCTAAATCTGGCTCAATTGACTATTGCACTGAACTCAATATGGGTCACAGGGGCGGAAAATGAATACTATGTCGAGCCTGTTAATAAGTTTTGGTCTAACGAATAGTCAGTATTTCTCCTATGTATTTGGGAGTAGTACTTGGAGAGTATGTACCAATAAAGGGTTCGCAGGTTACATAATAATATTTTCTAAGCTAAACGGATTTCGAATGAAAAGCACCAAAGCTGGTTCACAAAGAAATTCCATTGCAAAATATCTAATCCAATGGATCCACTCATTTGCACTGACAAAAGAATGAGTTATCTTAAGCAAACCTGCCGCAGAATACTTGAAGATGAATCAGGAATACTAGCAATGAATTGGAAAAAACGATAACGCCTATGCGTTGAGCTAAACTAAATTCACCCTGAACAAACTGTCATATGAATCCTTTATATCACAATGTTATATGCTTCTCAAAAAAATAGATACTACAAGCTTTATAACTTCCTCATCTAATTCCGCGCATATCCACATTCCCTACAAAATAACTTCATTCCAACAGAAAAACAAAAAAGAAGGCGGTGCTTAAACTTGAAGTCCAATTTGTTATTAATTTGCTGGGTACTCTTCGGATTCAAAAACTTAAAAATTCAATATTGCACGACGGTGAAGTAGGCAAGCGTTAAACAGCGTTAAAAATTCGAAGAAGAAACGCAATAAGCGGAAAGAATTAGCACGCTCACTCGGTTCGTTCTTCGGAATATGTACTTATGTACATACATATGTACGTAAGTAAGTTAACGATTTTTACGGATGAAGTGAAATTTAGTATTTAAATTAGTTTCAATTACCTTCCCGCTATCGTTGCTAGTTTGAGTTTGATATGTTTTTTTTTGTATCTAGAACTATATTAAAGATATGATTTTTTTATTCGGTTTTGGTTTTAGTTTATGTAATGCTCACTGGGGCAAAAACAAAACAAACAGAGGAAAATTGGTTACAGTTAGAGAGTGTATACTATGTATTCTTCTTTACGTGATATGAATAATTAAATTATTCAAGACAGCAGCAAGCTACCGACATGTATGCATACCATCCCAACACAAACTTATTATTTATAACTTTTTTTTTTTTTTGTTGTTAGTCGGCCTCGCTATTATAGTTCGTGGGATTGCAGACGTATGTTTCCATTCTCACGCGTCGGGCGGAAGAATTCTTTCAAAACGAAGTTGTTCCTGGTCTCAGGAGGGGTTAGATGGTCATAAAAATATTTCAGAAGGAGGACGATTGTTATTTTTATCCAACTGACAGAGACGTGTACCGAATGGGGAATCATTTCATCGAAGTGCTTAGAATGATTGGACTCAATTGTGTTGTTTTTAGATGAACGAGAAAGTTGTTAATAAGTTAATGCTTATGAATTGTGGGAAGTTCGGAATGTAAGCTTGACTTAAATTAGCTGGAATGTGGCTTATTGTGAAATAAAATGGGATTGATGAAAGAAGAACAGATGGTGCGACAACAGACGCGAAAACGCTTACTTAGTTTTGTAAACACCTCTAGAAACAGATAAACAGACCAACTAGAGAAACTGGAAGATAGCTAAAAGGAGGTAGCCGGAAAAGTCAGTATCAAGATAATCAGCCTGGGTATTAAGTGCTTGCTTTACCCCTCTACATACATAATCCCTTACACAGGATTAACTTACAAGCAAGAGCTATTGAAAATCTTAATTCTAGATTAGGTAACATGATGTTTTCAAAAGCTTACCATTCCTGGATGGGATAGGAATTTAGTAAAGAGGGCCCTGCAATTTGCAAATTTCTATAACTATATTCTACATATTCTTAAAATACTTGTACAATGTACACAGGGTAGCGATGACTAAATTTAGGAGTAAATTTAGAAAAATCACAATCAGAAGACCATTTCTAAAGCCAACCAACTAAACAACATGGGATGGTAGATCTTAGGTAGGTAGGTAGAGTGGCGGTTCTTAGAAATAACCCAAATAGCGCTAGGGTTGTTACCACAAAAACTCGTGTGAAAAAACTTAGCTGATGTGAAATTAGATCCAACCAGTAGAGTTCAAATAACGGATTAGTTCTCTAATCCTTTTGTCAGCTATCTCGCCGAGGTCCACGAAGAAGGGTCTTCCTAGAATATTTTGCCTGGTCCTCGTTAGGGCCGGACAACTGCAAAGAAAGTGATGTAGAGATGCCTTCTCATTGATATCCTTGCAGCTTCTACAGAAGGTGTTGTGAGGAATACCAAGCTTGGCCGCATGGTCCCCTATTGGCCAGTGACCTGTAATGATAGCTACAATTCTGGCAATATCTGGTCTTGATTTACCAAGTAGCTCGTTTGATTTAGGTTTGTTGTAATCAGGCCATGTTTTTCGTGATATTACACAACTAGTCAGGCTTTTCCACCCTTGATTGGCAAGCTGTAGGAAGTGATAATGTATGTTGCCCTTAACGACATCTAGCGGAATATCGACTCTTTCTGCTAAAGAGCCGTTAAGGGCCGATCCTTGCCTGGCCAGGTCGTCAGTGCGCTCATTACCCTCATAGTTACTGTGCCCTGGGACCCAGATGAGTGTAGTTGTTGAGTGGACACTTAGGTGATTTATTTCAAACAGGCATTAGTCTACCAGTTTTGAGGATATGGTGACCGCATCAATGGCTTTGATAGCAGCTTGGCTGCTCCGTTTAGCAAAAGGCAGGCTTCTCGAATCGCAAGAAACTCCGCTTTGAAAATACTAGCAGAGTCAGGAAGACGAAAGGACTTCGATATATTTAGTTCGTCAGAGAAGATACCTGCGCCGACTCCGCAGTCCATCTTCGAGCCATCCGTATATATACCTATATTATAGTCATTGATAAAGCGTCCGTTTTCCCATTCTTCTCTAGTAGGCAGTTTGACTGAAAAAGATTTACTAAAATTGAAGGTTGGTATTCTGTAGTCAGTTGAAGACGAAACCAATTCTCTTGGAATCGTTTCCAAGATCCTACAGTGTCCATACGGCTTAGCAGTCCAGCACTCAGATTCCCTGAGCCGGACAGCACTACATGTAGCTGAATCTTTTATATGAAGTTCAAGAGGAGTCAGTTGCAGAATCACACTTAGAGCATCCGTAGGACATGACCTCAAGGCTCCTATGATGCCTACACACGCTGATCTCTGTATTTTTTTAAGTTTTTCGATATTGTATTTCTTGCTCAGGGCAGGCCACCAAACGATGGTAAGAATGGGACGCACAACGGCTGTGTACATCCATAGGGTCATCTTTGGCTGCAGGCCCCATTTTTTACCGAATGTTTTATTGCAGGCATAGAAAGCTCCACTTGCTTTCTTTACCCGCTGTTCTATATTAAGCTACCAACTAAGTTTTGGGTCGAGTGTCGTAGGTATTTTGCACTGGAATAGAAAGAGAGTGACTGACCATTTAGTTTTAGTGGTAAATAGCATCATTTCGGTCTTTTCTGGATTACCGAGGCCCCTGTTTGTAGACCACGAGTGTACCTTAATGGTAGATCTTACTTACTTGCTTATAATGGCAATACAGTTTGGAGAGAATCAGGACCTTAACCAACAAACTCCACGATCCTTATCCAACTGACTCAGGAGGCTTACGTCTATTTTGTCACCCTCCACTTGTGCAGACTATCGAAGATGAGGTCATACTCTTCTGCATAATCCCCAAAGGGTATAATCGATGATTTTTCGGGCTGGAAACACGTTGCATTCATTATGTTTTTGATTAAGTCTGTCTAGAGCTTGTATAGTTAATGCTTAAACCATTTTCTCCAAACACTGTCAATGCAGCCCATAAACCGATCGCAGAGCCTTAAACAAAATAATGACATGATTTACTCGCATTTCTGTTGAGTTTTAAATTACATACATATACATATATGTATATACATATATGTAATTTCGGTAGAAATTCATTCGGAAATACATTCGGATCAAGCAGTAGAGGGTAAGTTCCGCACTTTTTTTCAATTGCCAATGTTATGTCCAAATAAAAACCTCAAACATATAAAGGAACAATTCGAAAATGAACAAGGAGTGCTCCTTTTCAAGTTCTCTTGTATAAACCAAATCAACAGCTGTAAGATATTCATCAAACGAACGCACCGAAGATATTTGATTTCAAAATTATTATTTTTTTTTTTTTTGAATGACCACTGACGAGCTCTGCAATAATGAATGCAATTCAAAGGAGACCTAGAATTGAGATATCTTGAAAATCTCAAACACCTGGATTTCAGTGATGGCAAAAGAGGCTTTGCTCGATAAAAGCATGTCGTTATGGATCAGCAAAATTCTACTTGGTCAGAACGGGGAACTAAGTCCTCATATGACACTTTATGTAGTATTGTATGTATTCTCAGAAATAGCTAGATAAACTTTTACGTAAGCAGCCTGATAGTATTAAACTACTTGTGCGGGCTGTTCTGATGCTGATTTCTTCCACTAATGCATGGAAAACTAGGTGAAAATAATTACATACTACTATTATTTGGTATCCCAAACAAGGATGCTCTACAAACAGGTAGATCCATATTGGCCGCAAATTATCTTCCTCTGCTAAAAATCTGTCAAATAGAGCTGGTTTTTATAAAGTCTGGTCAAAGTCTTTTTCCATAAAAAAAGGGTCAATTTATGAATAAAGTCGTACAGCGGCAACACAGGACTGAAATATACGACTAAAAATATTCTACATTAATTAATATATGAGAACAAACAACTCCGAATTTCAATCCGAAATTCATGAATGCATAAAAAAAAGCCCCATATTTGGTTAAGAGTGCTCTTTTTTTTCAATCTTATTAGAGATTCAAAGATCTTGTAGTCTTCAGTATATGTACACCAGGTGCCACAAAATAGTCAATTCGCTGATTGATATGTATAGGACGATATTTACTCTATTTTATTGTAATGCATTATGCAAACCAAAGAGTAGAGATCACTGTGATTTGATAGTGTCTTAATAGACCTTTGAAACGATTTAAACTTAAGAAAGTAAAAAGCAGAAATGGGGTTATCGAGATCACAAGTGACTAAGAAACACCTGGTGTAGAATAATAAGCGACCGGCATGAGATCATTGTGGGAATGTTTACCATTAAGCAATACATTTAATACATATGTACATACACTGGTGATTACACCAAAATTAAAAAAGAATCAATTTCGAATAATGTATGTATGTTCTATGCTGCGTTTATTGTTTGCGTAAAATTGAACCCATTCCGAGAATTTACAATCCAAAAGAATCATCTTTATTGAGATTTATTTATTTAGCCTGATTCAAAATTTTTTGGTGATCGCCGATCCTTGATCTATTAAACTTTACCCATGAAATGATGCCACTTTGGGCGATAGTTCTGCTCACTTCTACACAGACAGCTAAAAGACCGAAAGCGGTCTCTTTTATGGCGATCAAGGAAGCCTTATTCTGAATGAAATGTAATCAGTCAAGCGACAATCAACTGCTGTGTGTATCACTCGGAGAGGGATGTGTCATTCTCTGACCACCGCTTTATACAGTTCGGTATTGACTTCAGTACTCCCTTAAAATCTGTCTTTAGGAACCCAAGGAGAACGGATTGGGATATTTATAATACGAAGTTGAAAAGTCATCTCATGATAGGTTTGCTTTAGCCCAGCCGCATTCACCATCTAAAGTCGATCAGATGGTGGACGCAACCACAGGAGCAATGTAAAGCCTGCCCAATCAGTAGAAACAAGAGTACCTAGACGTGAGCTTAGACGTGAAGTTAGGAGGCTTTTTAATCAAGCAAAGCGCACTAGGGACGCACTTGACTGGGATCTCTACAAAAGCAGTCTTAGAAAATTTAAGTTAGAGGTACGAAAATCACAAAGGGCCTCTTGGCATCTTTTCTGTGAAAATATAGAAAAGACTAGTGATACATCCCGGATTAGAAAAATCTTATCCAAATCTCCAATTATTCCTAGTTACATTAAGAAACCAAATGGCAACTGGACTATGTCCAGCAAGGAAACTTTAGAGATTCTTATGGACACCCATTTTCCTGGTAGCAAAACAGAGACAGTACACTCTGTAGAAAACCAAATTAGAGCCCAACTTACAGTGCCAGAGGATGTTGTCACCTCCAAGGAAATATAGATGGCTGTGCACAGCCGCTGGTCTCGATTGCATCTTTACAGTGGAATTGCAGCGAGGTTTTGATATTCTAAGCCCGTGGCTCCACACTATCTTTAGGAGTTGTTTAAACTTCGGCTACACCCCTAGATCCTGGAGGTGGGCCAAAATTGTCTTTATACCGAAAGCCGGTAAGGCCTTCCATGCATTCCCTAAAGACTTTCGTCCGATCAGCCTATCCTCCTTTCTATTGAAGACTCTGGAAAGGCTAATCGACGTTCACATTAGAACTAACTTAGATAGTAATCTCCTATTAGAAAAGTGGACTGATAGTGTCGGTCTCGGAGTTAATCTGTCGAGGACTGAACTAGTATTGTTCACAAAAAAGTATAAAAAACCACATATAACTCCTTCAAAACTCAAGGGTATTGCATTGCAATTTGCAGATCATACCAGATACTTGGGAGTTATTATAAATAAAAAAAACTCAGTTGGAAACTGAATATACAGGACCGTGCCAGGAAGACCTCTATTGCCCTCTATTCATGTAGGAAAGCCCTAGGCCCAGACTGGAGTCTCCAGCCCCGAGTCGTTCACTGGATGTACACGGCAATCGTCAGACCCAGCCTTATGTATGGAGTACTAGTCGGGTGGACGGCACTGGACAAAAAAAGCAACATTGCAATACTCGAAAAGTTATCTTGCGTCTGCATAACGGGCGCCCCTAGAACTACTCCTACAGCCGCACTAGAAACTTTGCTCCATCTTCGTCCTGTTGATATCTTTGGGAGGCTGATGGTGGCTAAACCAGCACTACGGATTAGGGAATCCTTGCAACTGGCTCGTAGAAATATGGGCCACGCAAGCATCCTAAACGGCCACAATACTATTCCTAGTAATTCGGACTACATAGTGCCCTATCTAGACTTCAATGTCAAATCACAGACGGATCCAAGACAGCGTCTGGCACAGGTACGGGAGTATACTCCTGTGTTTTCTATATAGATAGTCAAGCTGTGAGAAAAGCCTTGAAATCGCTAACAATTCGATCCAAGTTGGTAAAGCTATGCCGCGAATCTCTTAACGAGGTCGCTGTCAGGTGCGACGTATCCATATGCTGGGTTTCAGGCCATAGGAATATTCCAGGCAATTACAGACAAACTATCTAAGGAGGGTGCAAACCGGGACCCCCCTGACAATAGGGAGGAACCGTCAGCACCTATAAAATCGATTAAATTCCAATTAGATACTGCAGCCATGAGTATGGCAAACAGTAGGTATAATAATACCAGCACATGCCTCACTCCTAGATAAATCTGGCCATAGCTCGATTGTAGAAAAACCAGTAGACTTATTTCCGGCAATAGGATAAATCTTAGAAAGGTAGTTGACGTCCTCACAGGACACTGTTTGGTAGGCAGACATGCTAGAAAACTTGGTGCCCCCTTCAAAGATTTCTGTAGAAACTGTAGAAATGAGGAAGAGGAGGAAACCATGACACATCTTCTGTGCACCTATCCTGCTCTATCGGTCTTGAGAAGGAAAACCTTAGGCTAATACTTCTTCGAAGATCTGAACGATCTAACCAGACTAGTTTTAGGCAAGATTAGGAGCTTTGTCACGGGGTCAAACTGGTTTAATGACTAAACAACGAACCACACATCTTCGGCATGGGTCTACACCGAAAATGGTTGCCCTGCCTTCTGTCCCATCTGGGAAGTTTCAATGTACGCCTCCGGTGCTCTGGTAATCCGGTTTTCCATAGTGGTATCACAATGAACCTCACCAATACCTGAGGTTAGGACGAAAATTCCAATTTCGCCTCTAGGGATCATCGCACAGACCCCAGATATGAAGTTTGAAACAAATCCGTCCACCCGTTTAGGCTGCAGTCGAATATACAGACAGACAGACAGACAGACAGACAGACAGACGGACAGACAGACAGATAGACAGACAGACAGACGGAATTGGCGGACCCACTTTTTTGGACTTCTCCATCATAGTAATGTCAAGTTTGATTAAAATCTCGAGTTCGAAATTTTTCACGAAACCAATACTTGCCCTATAGGTATAGGTGCAAGTAAAAAATACACTGACTCATCAGTATAATATGATCAGATGGAAGTATGTCTTTTATTATTTAATCCTAAGAAAAAGAAGAACTTGTGAGTTTAGCTAATTAAATGAAAATTTACTATGCGTTGCTGAACAAGAGTTCAGTACATCTAAAGTACAAACTCTGAGGTTAGTAATGGAATACAATATCGGCCAAATGTCCGCCTCTGCTTTTTTTACAAATAGTCATTCTTTTGATGTAATTTTTCATCACATTTTCGCATAATTGCATGAGTGCATGAATTGGCGTAGAATTTATATTTAATTTATCTTGAATTTATCTTAAAGAAAGTGATGAGTATATACAATAAAGTTCATCAATTTCATTAACTTTGTTTTCTCGTTTTCTAAAACTATTGAATAACATTTAAAGCCATTGTGGGCGTGGCCATTAACAGACTTAATAAAATCAAAAACTACATAGTACGTTATCTGTGTGTAAAATGTTGTTCATATAGTAACTTATATTTTCGAGTCATTATCCAGAAGGACAGATGGATGCACATTAGCTTATTTTACTCAGCTGTTAGTGGAGAGTTTATTATAAGCAGTCGGTATGTCAGAACTAGAAGATACAAATGCAATAAAATTTTGTATAAGTATACTTTAACCGAATTTGGCACATGAAAGATAATAATTGAAAGAACATTGTTAAGTACGAACTCGGCACCGTCTTTTGAAGATTCTCATCTTCCAACGCAAAAGCATTGTATCGAACTATAAAAACTGTGGGCACCTATTGCTAATATATTTACAATCGAAATCTACAATCACAAAAACCTTGTTTGGATTTGTCGAAAACATGTGACACACTGTGAGTTTTGGACTCATTAACATGCGGTTGCTTTATTCGACCACAAATTGTGCGTGTCATCAAAAATCTTCAACAGAATGACGGAGTAGACCTAGCCCGGATATAAGACTTCATGAACAAAGATTAACATACTCAATCATTATCAACAGTTAACCTTTGTTTTTCGTCGTTCTTTACCAGTTGAACTTTCTGTCAAATTTATCAGAATTTTATTTCTTAATCCGAAGAAACACAGATCCAATATTTATAACCGAATAAATTAATTACAAATTCTCTTTTATTTTTTGTTTATTCACTGGGTGTGCGAATCCGGACATACAAGCCAATTAAACTACCAGGAAGCAGGTTGGTTATGGCCATGGTTATTGCTTACCCATCTGCAAAATGAAAAAAAAAAAAGCGATTGCACATCATCGTGGGAAACTTTAAAGTCAAACAGACTTGGCTCTCGGAATACCAATTGTATGTTGCGTTTGAATTACAAGAAAGCCGGGTTCAACACTATGCAATTGTATCTGACAACAGCGACCCACTCACCTATGCCAAGTTCCCACGTTAAACCCTAACAAAGGCACAAACAATGCATCTGCACAACGAACTCTTAATCTTAAGCTTGATAATAATTAGGATAGACATACAGCCTTCCGTCGTCTGTGTTATGAGTACCAGCATTACGAATTCTAATTTATTTGCATTTCTGTGATATAAGTCAGAGTCTCGTTTCACATGCGTGTTTAGGAAAAGCCAAGGGTACGCACGAAAGGTTCCACATACCCAGGCATATACAAACAAACTATTATTAGTTTATGAGGTAATATAGGGGGCTAGAGCCGGTAAATGTTGCCCTCTAATCTAATTTGGAATGAAAATCAATTTCAGTTAATCGATGTTGAATTCGGGCATAGGTATGGGTGGAACGTTTATTTATTAATGTTTATGATATAAAGAAATACCCTTGTTTATGTGGGTAAGGGTTGAACTATTTTCGCAATGCTTAGCTTAGCATATTTGTTTCTTTTTTTTTTCTTATGGCCGGGAACGGGAGGGGACTGCAGAGTTTTGTTTTTTTCTTTCCTTCTGACCTTTTGTTATTTATGGTTAGGGTCGACTATGTGAATGTGATGACAAAAAAGGTTCACTTACGTAAGCACATTTTTAGGGGATCAAATTGTTTTTGAGCACTCACCTGAAAATAAAAAAAAAGAATTTATTATAATCAGATAACATGGTTTAAATTTACATGTTTACATGCGCATAAATATGATTTTTCACTTATGAATACACAGAAACAAATAACAAAATACTTTCGTCTTAAATTGTTAGAATGTTAAGACCTTGTTTAGTGGTTTGTGGTGTAGCTTATCTGATACAATGTAACTTAGTGTGTGGTCAGAAGAAGTAATATTTTGTAATGAATTTTCGAAAATATATGCAATGTGTAAGAAAATTAAAGGTTATTGAACGGTCTGTTTAGTTCTTGCATTATATTCATTTAAATGCGAAAATTTCTTTGATTGGACTTTGGTTGACATTGAGAGCGAGTACATTTTAACAGAGATTTGAGTGGTATCAGCTTTCAGACTTGTATTGCTGTCTAAAGGAAGTAAATCACCCAGCGAATCTCTATCATACAGTATCTATAGTAACTAGTATCTATCTAGTATCTAGTAGTAGTATAATGTATCTGAACAGGGAAAATTCTTAATTTCTTTGAAATTTGAAAGTCTCACAACTCACCTCACAGAATACCAATAGCTTTCCGCAACTCTACCTTAACAGGCAACACTTTATATAATGTTATGGTAATTCTATGCAATTGTGTCATTAGACATGGATTCAACCGAGGTCCAAACTTGTAAAAATGTGCATCAAACACTAGACCCTCTGTATGGTGTCGGGTCACATGGATATCCCAAGTAACAAAAAAGCGCATGAATTAGGGAAGATAAGGGCACATTTAAACTCCTCGCAGGCGATGGTATTCGTATCTAATACATACATGTGCTATAGCCAAATCGTTGTGGCCAGTTTATGACAAAAAGAACTCACTTACAGGGATATTGGGACATCTGTTGGGATCGTAACAGGACACTGCGTGATAGGCAATCAAGCAGCACAGCTAGGACTATCTCATAACGACTTCTGTGTTAACTATAGGGACGAAGAGGAAATAAAATCTGTTCATCACTACATATGTGACTGTCCAGCATTAGCCACTAAAAGGAAAGACACTTTCGGGAGACTTCTCCTTGCGGAACTGGAAGATCTAAGTAATATTGAGCTGAACAAATTCCTGAGATCTGTACACGTACTGGGTGATTTAGGTCAGCCGTCGTTAATGACTGAAATTTATGTTCTCTGGAGTTTTATAATTGGGCACAATGGACTCATAGTTAGTCTACGTGAACCATTTACAATTTTTTGTCAACAAGGGCATCCATTTACCTAATTTAACATAACTCAGCTGTTAGTTGTCAACAAACAAAGAAGCATCTGTCCACCGCCTAGACCAAATAGTAAATATCAACTCCACGAATGACACCTTAGTAGAGATTCGATGAAGACTTATCCTAGGAAACCGCTGCTACTTCGGTTTAAGCAGGAAAGCAGAGCTGATTTTGAATACTTTTGAGAGGAAAGTTCTTCGTCGGATTTTCGGTCCCATATGTGAGGAGGGCGAATGGAGGAGAAGATACAACCGCGAACTCTATAAGCTATACCAAGATGTGGATGTAGTACAAACATTCAAAAACCGTCGACTGGACTTACTCGGCCACATCGAGCAGATGGACAATAATGCTTCAGCAAATAGGATCTTCGACTCACAGACCCAGGTTCGAGACGACAAGGAAGACCGAACCTCCGTTTTAAGTATCAAACTATCGCGGTTGCCAGAGCGCTTGGTCTAGACAACTGGAAGCAGCGAACCCGGGATCGAATAGAGTGGAAGGCTGCCATGTCTCAGGCAGAGACTCTTCACGGGTCGGCAGCACGTTAAGTAAATAAGTAGTAACATAACTCAGCGAAGCGAACACTAATCAGTATTTATGACGAAACACAAGACTACGTTAGGAACAGAATACTACTATACAATAACGACAATGGCACACATGTGTTAAAAATGAAAATCGGAGTAGTCCCACAATGATGACGACGGGCTAAGTGGAGGTGTTTTCTCTGATAGATAGGCTTAGTTTTATTCTCTCCTTCCGTCTTTCAAATCAGTGCAACGTATTCCAGGCGGAGTTAATGGCGATTAAAAACGTCTTTTCCTTGCTAAAAAAAAAAACCGTGATATCCGCTAAAGATATCCTAATCTTTTCGGATAGCCAAGCAGCAATAACATCTCTGAAATCTTTCTCTAACAATTCGAAAGTAACTCTAGACAATCGATCTCTCTAAGAGATGGCAGAGTAATTTAATATTTACCTCTGTTGGGTTCCGGGTCATAGGAATATTCCAGGGAATTGTAAGGCTGGTGAACTCCCTAGACATGGGACAACAATGCATATTCTGCAAAGTATATCTACCTTAGGTATACCTATCGTTACCTGTAAACTTAAATTGAAGCTGGATACTTTCGAAAGAGGAAATGTAAGGCGAACAAGCGGAATAACGTGACAAGCGACAGAACAAATTCGACTGAATCCGGAACAAGTTCCACAAATTGCCGCAATGAACTCATTGCAAATACTTGCAGAAAAACCTAGTAAAAGAAATAAAATTGACATCTGCTTTGACAGTAAAGCAGCAATAAGTGCTATCACAATCTCCATGCCAAAATTGCGAATAGTTAGAGGTACAGCAAAGCAGCTGATCGCAGAGGAGAGAAACGGTGCAATAATTTGTATGTACATACATACACATGTTTCTACAAAATATTCGAAGTCATTTACTGTAACTGCTTTTAGGAATTGGAATGCCTTTCTCAGCATCCACTTCAACCACTCTAACAATTGCTTATGAGAACACAAGATTTGCCGAAACAGTGCACATTTTTGAGAACCAAATAAATTTTTTTCCATTTATCTACGCAGCCCTCAAGCTTGATTTCCATCCTTCCATTTGGGTCGCCTATATATATGTACTTTATGTAATTTTCCTTGCGACCACTAAAGATGTTAACATGCCAAATTTCAATCACAGCCTGTAGAACCTGATTTTAGATTGAGTACAGGAAGGCGAAATTGTGGATATCATTAAAAAAAAAATGTTCCCACGTTCGAAAGAATTATTTCTCAAGCAACAAACTAACAACACATAACAACCGCATAATAAGCGCATTTTAGTATTTACACATACCCACGAATAATTTATGATGACGCACTTAAATTTAAGTGAGGTCCATTGAAGTAAAGAAAATAGGAAGCACACTTTACTTAATCTCAATGAACAAATACCAAAAACGACAATAGGTCAATATTTAACTCCTTCACCGCATCATTATTCATAATTATCAAACTTAGCTGAGGAGCAACAACACCCCCTAGAACATAAAGCTGTCCATTTTCATCATAAATAATTAATTTTAAAGCAAACGATGACCTTAAGTGTTCCCAGGTCATAGATCTCAAAAAAACTATTTACCATTCCGCCAATCCATAACATGACATGCAACGATAACAAATATGAGTCATTAATTATAGCCTCTTCATCATGGAGATTAGAAGTCTCAGACAGTCAAATGGTATTACACACTTAGGCTTGCTTTAGGTTTAGTTGTTTTGTCGTTACCGAAACTGACTTACATATGTATGTATGTATGTAGATAAAGATATAAAAAGACACTTGATAGCCAACAAAAACATTTGCATTCCGACACGTTACTACCGATTGTCATTTCATGTCAAATGGAAATATTCAAGACGTCTCTGTATAATTACTCCCCAATTCGTAGATAATGTTACATTACTCCGCCAGTAGTTGCAAATAAAACCTAATTGACTCGAAACGTAACGTATAAATGTCATTGTGACCATTTATTGGCATCATCGAATGTCATTTTGAAGTATACCGTCAACACCCACTGTCAGCGGTCCAACACTAAAACCTGACGGACATCTTGGCTGTTATATACGACGAACGTGGCCATGAATACCACTAGCACTAGGCAGGCAGACAAACGCTTATCGCTTTTATCGATTTCTTTTTTTGAAAGTATTTTGTTATTCCCTCCGTCTCGTCATAAAGCCGTACGCATAATATATTCGAAGAATTAGCATCTTTGCATTTAATTAATCAGATTTTTAGACAGCGACTCCGCGCGGTTTATTGCCCAACGAAGTATAGTTTGCATGTTTAATAACTTTGCAAGCCTGCTGAACTTGATTTTGAAAAAAAAAAAAAAACAAACAAAAAAAAAGATTATTCTCCTGAGTCATAGTTAGTTTTTTGCAGTCAAGTATAATCAGAAGATTGACACACTTGTACATGTTTGGCATTTAAGCGCGTAATTCTGCTGCGAACGATAGGGAAGTCAGATACTTTTTTGGTATTTCTATGTAAATTTGAAGAAGATAAGCTTTGGGTCGGATGTCCAGATGCGTGGGAGGACCTACGACTTGTATAAATGTTTTGATTTACACTGAGTTGTAGTAATGTATTTATAATACAAACAAAATGAACGTAGAATGGAAATTATAATGGCTAAATTGCGGACCTTAAGGACTGGCAGGCGGAAATAGTAAAAATTCAATGTACAAAATGTATACGTATAATTTCTACTGTATCGACTGTTTTGCAACTTTTTACTTGGACCTAGCTTCATCGATTTTAAGTAGCTGTATTCTACAGAATCATGTACCTCACCCATGGAGACGAATGAGAGTGGTTTTCATTCCAAAGGTACGTAGACGCGGATGTAATTCGAAAGACTTTAGGTCAATAAGTTTAACCTGCTTTGTACTGAAGACTCTCGAACGTGTCCTAGATTACCACTTGCGAATAGCAATTGAAAAAAATATACCTCTCCTAATCTCAGCCCGCGTACCTCAAAGTAGTGCGGACAACAGTAAAATCCATATTCTATACAGAATAGACCTCACCCTCCTTTCTGGACATAGAAGGAATTTTTAATAATGCACACCCGGAAGCAATTCTTGAATCCCTTTCGGAATTAGAGATAGAAAATTATCTAAGCCAATGGATCGTTTCTATGCTTATCACAAAACACTAAGAAATAGCTATATAACCAAATTCGCCAGTAGGGGAACACTTCAGGGCGATGTCATCTCACCTTTACTATGGCTGGTAGTCAGGAATGAAATCCTTTGAATATTAGATAGACGAAGAATCAAAGTAGTCGGGTATGCGGACGGCATGGTGATACAAGTGTCAGGAATGTTTCCTTTTGTAACAAGCGAACTTATGGAAAATACTCAAAGTACTTGGTCTAAAAAATGCGGTCTCATTCAAAGTGTGAACTCGATCAAAACTGAACTAATGCTCTTGACCGCATACTGGACTAAATACTGGACTTCCTGCTTCCTCGACTAAATGGTCAACTACTCACCTTATCGTCCAGTACTAGATATTTAAAAACTATTCTAGATCCTAAACTTTCCTGGAAGCTAAACATAGAACAACGGGTAAAGAAAGGATACAAAAATACAAATTTTTGGCGCAACAGGTCCATGGGACATAGGGCCTAGCATTCGCGTTGTGCGTGCTATATTCTTCACATAATTGGAAGGGGCCTACTGTTTAATGCCGGATCTGAACGGCAATTTTGAGAAGCTCTTTCATGACAGTTTTACTCTCGGATGTTTTGTCAGACGCTCGCGTGAGGTGGGGCCGTGAAAGAAATTTTAGGTGTTGTCTGGGGATTAAACCTGGAACTCCTCGCTCCGTAGTCCAACACACTTACCACTTCAGCCACGGCGCCCACTCCGTGAGCCACTAACGGTCTTTCTGCATCTTTAACTTCTAGATCTGCATATAACAAACATTACAACATATAGCACGATTAGACTCAGAGAGTCTGGGTACTGGACAGCGAAAGCATACACTCTGGATTCTGTACCGAAAGAACTCATATAGACGCTAACTTTCACTAGTTGCTTTGACACACAATTCCCTAGAAGAACAGAATAGTAAAATGTTGGACAATCTACACAGTCGGCTCAAAGATGGAGTCGATGCATGTGTATTCTCTGAAACCTTAAACACTTCAAAGTCATATATGTAGACTCCCGGATACTGCTAGTTTCAAGTGAAAGTTTTTGCTATTCACGAAGACTATCGCTATATCAAAGTACAAACAAATATTTAACCAATTTTATTCTTTAGTCGAGCTGGTATCTAAGTCATTGACTCGGCTACCATATCATCCAAACTAGTACAAGAATACTAGGATGAGCTAGCCGCGCTAGATGGTCAGCTCAATTACACAGCAAAGTTTATGGAAACGAATTCAATGGCCAGCCAAGGCTCAGCCCTACACTGCTCACTTGCAGAATTAGTCCACATTCCGCTGGAAACAGTAGAGGAAAAAATATTTTTTAACTATCTTATATGTACAAACCAACCTTAGATGGACTAGGCTGACAAACTGTGTCATATCTAGAAATATGTGGCCAAGCTACAATAAAGCAAAACAATCAACCTCCTAAACAGAATGCGTAAAGATATTACCAGAATAATAGCGACCACCTCAGGACACTGGCATCCCACACAATGCACACTCATTCATTATATATGCGCCTGTCCGGCACTAGCTAGGGCCAGGCAACGGGCATTAGGCAAACTAATTACTTTCAGATTGGATCTAAAGAATCCTCATCAACTCACTTTAACTGGGCGATAGCATGAGTTTATGGTTGTCGCATCTATCAGCGCGGCCTGATAAGACGATTCCTGCTAAAATTCCCAAGTCCCAATGGCCGGATCCCCGGGCTAACGGCTATCTTTAAGGGATATCTAGTCCACATACTGAGGTTGTGAATGAAGTTAAAGGTAGCCTTCATCCCCAAAATAGGTAAAGTTTCTATATGTATCCCAAAGACGTTAGACTTATATGACTTATCATTTCTTCAAGACTGATGCTCAACGATTTTGTTGTAAACTCACACCATAAGGTGGTGCCCGAATGGGTCTTGGTATCTTGCTGCCTCTTGGTATCCAAAGCTCTAGTCAACCTTAGTTGATGAAATGTCTGTCATGTTTCTGGAGAGATCTAGCCTAAGCTGAATTGAAAATGCTATACCTAATTGTACCATCTCCCTAAAAAGATTGCATATCAGCACAATAGGTGTCAACACAGGACACTGTCTCGTTGCCAGACGTGCAAAGCGGCTTGGTATATTTTCTTCAACAGGAGCTATATGGATGTGGAAAAGGAGGAGATAATTCTTCATATTTCTGTATCTGTCCATCTCCTTGTAGCTTTATAACAATTAAGATTAACAAATGTCAAAAAACATCACCGCTTTACTAGAAGCTTCAACAGTTCCTAAAGTAGAAGTACAAATTTCTAAAATTGTATGTCATCAAAAAAGCCCTACACTGGTGTCTACACTCAGGCAGCTACTCGAACCCATTTAAACCAGCTCGCGAAACAAAAACCCCACTAATTACATTAAATTCAATTTGGTCAAGACTAGGAGAAATAATTCGAAAGTCTGTATCTTCTGTATAACGTTCCATATAACAGAGAAGTTGATCTTCGAAGCTACACAATCGTAAAGCCTGGTTCTACTGGTTACTGATGGTGGGACTGCGATAGACGACAGAAAAACATAAACAGCAAACCTAAGAGAATATACACCCTTGTGGCCGAGGTTAAATAGTCTTAATACCCAAGACAAAGTCTCGATAGTTAGTAACACACTAATCGAGTCACAATATGCCTATCAGAAAATGAAAACTTCTCCTACACTGGATTTTCAAATTATATTGCATGTTTGGAAGTAACTGGCTAGAGAGCGGCGTTTTCTATTCTTGAGATAGTCCATGCCTCTACAACGAATGGCTGAAATCAGGGATGAAGGTTTCTCGGAATACAATATCCCATCTTCGTTAAGTTTTGCAAGCCATTGTAATATTTTGACAATAGGTCTTAACTTATCGACCTACCAGGTCTGTGAAATACCAGTCATATCGTTATATCGTTTGCTAAAATGAAAACCATGACAAGATCATTGACTTTCTCTCATTAGGCAAATGACGTATTATACTGAATGAATAAAGGATTTGATGCGGGAGTCCTTGTTTCGAACTTTTTCTTTTTAAATCTAATCTCTGGAGAGGCGAGAGTTAGCTCACCAAAATGCTGAGAGGTAGCTATTAATGTTACCCTTGAATTGTTGGAAATTACGACCTTTTAGAATTATGTATGTCTCTTAGTAAAGGACTCCAAAGTTTGCTCGTTCTGTAAACTCCAAAAATCCAGCCCTACCATCTAACTATACATACATATGTAATTATCGCAGATGAGCTGGTAATAGTGCCTTTCCTAACATCTGAACTGGATTTGAGAGGCTGGGCGAAACAAGAACTTCTCTCTAAATGGACCTGAATGCAGGGCCTTCATCAAGAACACAAATCCTTTGACTTCTCAAATTGCCACTTAAAAAATGCGATGCACGTCCAAAAAATTAAGGAAAACTCAAAATACAGTCAAACATATTTTGTACAAATGACGCACCAAAAACAGCCTCCTCGGGAAGGTATTCGTATCTTACTATAATTTTCAAAGGTTATCTGTTTATGTGCAAGGCCATGTTTTGACAGTTTTCTTCCTTAAGTCTTTCAAAAATAGAGCCGCTTAGCCCTATGGCACAATACATTTAAATTCATTCTTTACTATATTTCATTTCCTTAATTAAGTCTCCATATATAATAATATACTTAGGCTCTTAAATCTAAGAGCCTAAGTATAATAATACATATATTCAAGCATTGCAATCAGCCCTGTTTTTTTTTTAATAATATTACTCTATTATAGGGAAACCAATCTGAAACCAAAACCCATCTCTGATCCAAATATCAATTTCCAAACTCAATCCCTTCACACATTCATTGGGCTGCGGCAGACAAATCCACAGACAACTCTTTCTCAGCATCACCATTCTGTTGTATGGTAACCCCGTAACGGAACTCAAAAAAAGGAAAGGCAGCTATTCTGAAATACAACAAATATTTCATCCCGAATAATAAGAATAACAATCTCATCCACCATTTCTAAATGTAACCCTCCACTGCCTTCCGCCTTATAACCAACGATGCATTAAAATACAGTAATAGAGGCACAGCCCTCTAAATTCTCCCATAAATCCGCACAGTAAGCTCGATTTAACCCCCGGGGAGTCGTATACCATAGACGACCGCCTACCGATGTGATAAACGAAGCAAAACATGGGGAAACATACTCGTACAGCAGCATTGGCACCAAAACAATCCTGAATGAATTCGGCCAGACACAAAGGCACATGGGGAGGCATTATTATTGATTGTGGATGTGTATGCACGAAAACAACTTCGACTCGTAAATCATAGAAACATAGATAAAGCCATTCGTGGATGCGGAAGTTTGCCGAAGATTTCTCAATTATTTCCATTTGTTTGCTTAGCTTTTGCCATAATTGAAGATGGCGATCGATCAAAAGCCAAAAAAACATTTGCCCAAGATACATGGCGAACCAAACGTAGAACAACAACTGATTCTAGCTTACGTAATCAAAAAATGGAATGCGACACAAATCAAGTATTGATTCAAGTTCGCTGACTGAGGTACGGATACATACATACATAAGTAAGTACATATTCGTGAGCCAAAAACCCCAAAAGGAAATTTGATTCTTCAAGATTCTGTTAAGTAAATGAAAACTTCAAATGCCATTACGAAAGGTATTTAAAGAAAATTGACCCATCTGCCAATGGAGTTGTAATGCTGGACATTGCGAAATGTATTCCGTAGATGCGTGTATGTTGTACATAAAACGCTCATTAACAGGTATGCGATAATGTTGATTCTAAGTGATTGGCAAAATATTTGCATTAAGCCTGGCGTCAACATCTGTGCGTGGATTTTATTTGTTTATCATTACTTTCATTTCTGGTTTTCTGTTCGTAATGACTTGCACTATGCTAACCTTTACCTAACCTATTAACTTTCTTGGCAAAGAGAAATGTAAACGATCCATCTGTTGTACGCCGACTGGTTAATCTCTGCACATAGTTTTCTATTAGAATTCCTTAACTTTAAGAATAATTTCATAAGATTTTGTTGAAGGCCGACGAAATATGCTAGCTAACCGATACTGAAAAGGTGGTAAATTTAATGGATCCACTCAGGGCAGATCACGAAACCCGAAACTGTTGAAAGGTCATTGCACATGACATGATACGGTGACAATACCAGAATAACGTACTCAACATTTCTGTTTATGATGTTATCAATCGCAGATCGCGAATATTAGTTATAGAAGAAATTCTATAGGAATTGGTAGCAGACGTACGTAATAGCTTGATATTTGTTCCCATGAAGCTCCAGAAATATTTTATGGTAACAAATCGAGAAACGATTTAAGTTTCAGATTTGCATGTCACCTGCTAAAGACGAAAGGTTTTTATTCATAATGATGAGTCATTGTTCTTTCTAGAGGTTGGATTATTGAATAAGATACTGAAAATGTAAAGCGAACTCTAAGCTAACGATCGTCCAAGTGCTATTTAATTTACGAAAACAAACCCTCGAATATGTTATTGGAAGATAATTTGAATGATAAATTGTTATTCACCCATGCTATGAAACCAAACTCGATGTGGAAAACAGCATTGCCAAGTTAGTCGTAACAGCAGAACCCTATCATATTTAACGCAGTCATTAACAGCCATCATACAAATAGTGAAGCGGCACTTAAAAAACTACTGTTCCAGATCTCGAAATCCATTGTGTAATTTTCAACCGAAATTCTGATCAAGCTGGGAATGGGTTTTGGGAGAAATTAAATTGGTGGGTAGCTCTAAATTTTGTATAGAAGACCCCAGATTGCCACAAACCGTATAAGGAAGCTCTCCTTCTATACAAGCCTCTGGCTATTGTATTTTTAAGAAAAGTCACGTCTCTTCGATTATATCTATTAAGAAAACAAAGGCATCAACCTTGACGAAAAGGCAACACATAATACCTTAGTTTATAGCAGCTCTATACGATTCCAAAGAGAGGCAACTGACTGGTATTCTCGGACTGAAAGACTGCTCTTAATTTCTGATGCCATACTTTAACTCTTACTTCATACAACCCTAGCCATATATATGTAACTACGTATTCAGTAACTCAAAATATGGAAATTGTAAACATTGTTTGAAAAATCCGCCTGCAATATTTTTAACCTACATTACCACAAAGATAAGCATGTTTAAAAATAATAAAACTACTGAAATCCAAACCATTTCCTGCAATGCACGGAAGTGGTAGACCCCAATCTGGCTCAAAGCATCGCGCCCCTACAAACTAAGCTCTTACAGTCATGAATCTATAGATCACAAGCACTGTAATCCCAGAACGACTTCATTCTTATACCCAAGAGTTGAAATTCAGAGACTCTAGGTTAGGTTAGGTTAGGTACGTGATTAGGCGAGTGAAGAGATATGGATTCTACTCTTGTGAACCAGCAAACTATCCAGTTCCATCTCCACATCCATAACATAAGTTTTCTTCCGTTAAAATAAATATTTGGCACGACAGGCCTAGTTTCCCACGTCTATTCGTGTTGTGCGTGTTAAATTCTTTACCCGAATGGAAGCCTACTGTTTAATGCCGTGTCCGAGGGCAATTTTTGTATTTGAGAACCTTTCTCATGACATTTATACTCTTGGATGTTTGTTAGATGCTCGCGAGAGGTGGGGCCGTTGGTTGTCTGGGGATCGAATCTCAAACTTTTCGCTCCATAGTACAACGCACTAACCATTTGAGCCACGGCGCCCACTTCTTTTTCCTTTAGTCTTAGTTTTATGTTTATCATGTGGTACCGCAGAGTGTTATGCCCCGTGCTGACTCCTTTTAGGATAGAAAGGGATTTCCTATCCTTTTGCATAATCATGTCGATCCTACTCTTATCGAAACAAGGCTATATACTTCCTGTGATCACACAACTGTCTACGGAGGACCATCTGATGTTAGCCTCTCTTACGTCCTTAATCCCTGCTTCGAGCCTCAGTGTGCAAGGCGGGATGAACACAGAACTGACGGCTTGTTCTGATGTGGATTACCTTTTATATCTTCATGTCCAGAGACTCAGCAGAACCCAACCTTGTGCTGTGCTCCAAGAAACTTAAGCTCTTCAAGACACCACTTCACAAGCTTAGATTTTAGAGTCTAGAGCAGGTTTGATATTACTCACAAGAAACTGACAACAATCAAGTCTGTAGATGACATGGATTAGATGCATTCCATGGTGAATAGTAAGACGAAAAATACTTAGGACATTACGTTGTCTTCTAAATGGTAGATACACTAATACAATACATATCTCGAACAAATGTCTGAATGTAGAGGAGATGATATCAAATACCTGGTCTTAGACTGTTTTCAAAAACTCAACCCCCATAAATGCACCTTGGAACGAACTTGCACCAAATGACTACCTGACTGTACGCCAAAGGTAAACGCAACTTAAGGGTTTAAGGAAAGAGACCAAGGATTAGATATTTGCCCTACGTAAGAATACTGCGACTTTATTTTTAAAGTATCTGATAATGGCTTTGTTTTCAAAGCTTAGAAGCTGAAATGCCTAAAAATTCAGCAATCTAATCACAAAATATCTATGTGTCTACACTGTGGCCTTAGTTACTATTCACCACTGATTTCCATATGTGCGAAAAATATAAGAAGCATAACACGAATGGCTACAATAAGGTATACCTTGGACCTACATGGACATGTTACGCTAAAATATTTTTGACTACCAACTTAATTTTCATTTCTCACAAATCAAATTGAAATTACTACATCGAATGCCTGAACAGCAGCGATAGAAACCAGATTACAGACAAATGAGTACCGATGTACAAACTATGAATGTCTACTCCATCATTTCTATTCAACCCTCGTCCAAACTATTCGCTGTTACGAGTGTCAGCGGTTGTCTTTATTCGTATCCATCATTTTCCCATCATCATCTAGCGGTTATTCAAAATAAAACAATTGTAACAGAAACAATGGCAGTGCACTTTAAGAAAAGGCTAACTGCAGCGGGACAATGGTTCATTTTAATTATTTATTGTCAACGCATTGCACGCATTCTTTTGAATAGACGAAACCCCTTCTGAAATTGAATCGCTGGATAAAAATTCCATAACGTACAGCGACTGCATACTAAAGCTATTTTATAACAAGAAAAATAAAAAAAAAAAAAACTTCAATCCAAAGGCTCACAGATACTCGGACTGTCTATGTAAATTCATCATCTATACACCCATTGATGGAGTGTTGCCTTGTGAATACTTTTTGCTGCAATTAGTACCAGTGCAGTGGGGTGTGATGTATGGACGACGAATGGCATTGCTTTTTGTGAAATATAAACGGAACCCAAGGCATTCGATGAATAAATTAAAATTTATTGTTTCTATCTGGTCTCCGAAAGGGGGGTGGGATCTTGGTCAGAGCTGTTCACCAGAAATAATAAGTCCAAGACCATTTCGAACTGCTTTTTGTGTTTGGTGAGATATTCTTCCTTGGGAAAATTGTTGAGTCATTTGTCAGGGTTTTTTTTTTTTAAATGAGTAATACTATTTGGTTTCTGACATGAATATCCCGGTCAACTAGAGCCTTGATAGGAGTGGACATATCAATAAAAAAATTATTTTTCAACATATGAAGTCTTTTCCAGAATTTGCCTTCGTGGCACCTTTTAGGTGATAGGCATATTGCTACTGGTAAAATTCGATGAGACTATTTCTGAACTAATGCAAAAGTTCCTTAACCTAAATTCCGGGCGGTGTAGAACTAACGTCCTGATCATAAATCCCTGAAAAACTGTCCTTGTACACTTTCCATGAAAAGAAAACACAATTTCAGACAACTGTGACTGAAAACATCACTATCGATTCGTCCGGTGAAGCGAAATACCTGAAAGTAATGCTTGACAAAAGGTTTACCTATAACTTGTACCTAAATTAGGATATTAGCAAGATGACTAGGGCAATGCTCATGTGCCAACTACAGTATGGCTACACCAAAGGACTTCAATCCAAGTTTTATGAAACTATGGAGCAATGCTTAGCCTCAGGCCGATACTTCTGGCGTTGCAGAAAAAGCTATACTTAGTGCTCTCAGGCTGCATTAGATTTCGGACCTTAGTCATCTGAGAATGTTAAAATACGTTCATCGTTACCCGATTCATTAGTTTCCAGATACAATGCCAATTTTCAGGAATTTTGAAGTTGTTGTATGTGATCGCCGAAAATCGAAATACATGTAAAGGTCTAATTGAAAAATGACAGCATTGGTGGCGGAGTATATGGTCCCAGTTTCCAACTCACGGTAGTACTTGGAAGGTCACTAACAATTGCAAACAGAAGTTCATGTTATTGTGCACGAGAATGCCTGCGAAGAAAAACTAAAGGAACCCGCATTTATATCTTATCAGACAGTCAATCAGCTCTATTAGCCCTTAAATTCTGTTCGGTAAGGTCTAACTTGATGTGGGACTGTCTCAGTTTCCTCAAAAATCTTGCATTCATGAACAAAGTAACCGTAGCATGGATTCCAGGACATGCGGGTTTCGAAGGTAATGAAAGGGCCCGGCAAGAAGAAAGGCTTGTCGTCCACTCGTTGGTCTTGCGCTCTGTTTTGGGATACCATCTAATAGTACCCAATCCAAGATAACACTGACTACTGGACCAGCCTTCCGGGCTTAAGACAAGGGAAACAGTTGATCAATCCCAACCGGTATAAGGGCAAGACTTGATTCGTTCTGAACAAAGACGACTATATTTCGCACAACGTACAGCTGCTGTGCTAGTATGGCAGTATTTGCATGTTCATCCTTCTATCAGGATGATCCTCTATTACAAAGTGGTTATATAAACTATCAGATGAGCGATTTCAGTGGTATAAGTTAGTAGAATACTAAATAGAGACAATGGTCATAACCACAGGAAAGAAGATAGGAACAATCTCTTGTACAATCGATAGTCTATCACATTAAATGTTTTCTTGTTGCAGCTAAATTCAGAGCTCGACTATCCAACGAGAAGCTGCAAGCCGCCCAGAAAAAGAAATTTAACGTTGGAAGCTTTAGCACGACTGGAGTAGCCAGAGTCTACAGAGACTCTCCGCTGTGCATTTACCATCCACAAACGCCAACAATTTGTGGAACCAGTATCGCGACATCATCAAAGGGGTAGCAGAGGACCACCATAGGCTAACAGCCACCACCCAAAAAGGGCCCTTGGTATGATGATGAATGCATGCGTCGGAAAGAGGTGACAGAAAATACAAGCAGGCAAGCGTTGCAGCGCAAAACAAGGGCAGCGAGAGAAAAGTATCGAGCCAGAAGAAGGGAGGAGAAGAAGATCCTGCGTAAGAAGAAAAGGGCCCACGCAGTCTCCCAGCTCAAGAATATCGAAGAGTCCCGCGATAGGAACAACATCCGTATGTTTTTTAGGAAAGCCAAGCAACTGGCAGCTGGCTTTAAGCCTGGAACGCAGGCTCTTCGACACAGTGAAGGAAACCTAGTCACCGAAGCACAGGGAATAGTAACTGTTTTTAAGCAGCATTTCCACCAGCTACTTAATGGACATCAGGTGGAGAGAGTGATAGGGCAAGAAGAGAACCCGCATCCAATCAATGAAGAATCCATTTCCGGTTTTGAAGAGGTCGGTTCAGCTATCAAAAAGCTGAAGAACAACAAGGCCACCGGCTCTGATGGTCTACCAGCAGAGCTTTTCAAACATGCTGGTGATGTTTTGGTAGGGTGCATGCACCAAATCATCAACCAAGTATGGGTGGATGAAGTCATGCCCGATGACTGGACTATCATCTCTATATGCCCCATCTTCAAGAAAAGTGATCCTATGTCTTGTAGGAACTACCGAGGCATATCCCTGCTGAACGTCTGAAGCCTTTCTGCAGCACACTAATCGGCACGTACCAGTGTGGATTCCGGCCCGGCAGTGCGACGATCGACCAAATGTTCACACTAAGGCAAATCATGGAAAAGACCAACGTATTTCAAGTCGAGACTCACCATCTCTTCATCGACTTTAAAGCCGTAAATGATAGCATGCATCGTCTTGAGCTCTACAAGGCGATGGTCGAACTCGGGATCCCGGCTAAATTATTCCAAACATGCACCGGATTTCGGCAAGGAGATGCGCTATCATGTGACTTCTTCAATCTTGTGCTGGAACAGATAGTAAGCAGGGCAGGTGTGAACACGGAAGGCACTATCTTTAACAAATCTGTCCAGCTGCTGGGATACGCAGACGACATCGACATCGACCGATGATGTGCGCCGTGTTAGAGGGTTTTACGGCAATTGAAGAACAGGCGAAACGAGTTGGCCTTGAAGTGAATGAGGACAAAACCAAGTACATGTTGTCAACAAACAAAGAAGCATCTGTCCACCGCCTAGGACAGAACGTCACTGTTGGCAACAGTAACTTCGAAGTGGTTACGGAGTTTACCTACCTCGGAGTAAATATCAACTCCACGAATAACACCTTAGTGGAGATTCGACGAAGACTTACCCTAGGAAACCGCTGCTACTTCGGTTTGGTGAAACAAATGGGGTCAAAACTCCTAACTCGCAAGACGAAATGTATGCTCTACAAAACTTTTATCCTGCCAGTTCTACTGTATGGAGCCGAGTGTTGGACGATAAGTAGGAAAGCAGAGCAGATATTGAACACTTTCGAGAGAAAAATTCTTCGTCGGATTTTGGGTCCCGCATGCGAGGAGGGCGAATGGAGGAGAAGATACAACCGCGATCTCTATGAGCTGTACCAAGATGTGGATGTAGTCCAAAAAGCCAAAACACGTCGACTACACTGGCCCGGCCACATCGAGCGAATAGACAATAATGCTCCAGCAAAGAGGATCTTCGAATCACAGCCCCCAGGTTCGAGACGACACATTATGAATACTATCATTCAATGTTTCAGATGCAGTGCAGAATTAATGTGAGATTTATACCTCTACTCAGAATTTACACCATCGTTGATGATTCCATCTGGAGAGTTCATCTACCGTGATCTGATACAAGAACTGCCGGAGTGAAGAGAGCCTCTAACGACAAGCACTAAATTGGATACCCAATCTCTTTAAAACACTCATTACATCTGCTTTCTATCGATTTCGTAACCAAATTTCATAACTCAATCATTAAAAACTGCGCACTATCTCCATAATACCCACTTTGTAGTACGCAAATTGATTTTTTGTTTTCTTCAGATCAAACCGATCGTTTATTTATTTTGCGAAGCAAATGATAAATGATTTTGAGATCTCAATCTACCACCACCACCAGTGTCCATAAAACAGAAAGCAAGAGTAGAGATGTCATTATCCAAAATCCTCCACACTTTCAAAAGTCGGCCAATTAAAATATGTAAGACAACGAGAAACGCCATCGGCTAACACAAGATGCCACAAGATGCGCGTTGTGATGCGCGTCCTCTTGTCGAAAGGAAAATTCATTTTGTTTTCCATTTTGAATCCCATTCACAGTGAACTAGCTAGCGTCTGGTCTGGACACTCTTTGGAAGAGTTTTTCGTAGAAAGTTGTTTGGCAACTAAATTGGCCGATAAAAGTGATATTCCGCCGATTCAACAGTGTCTGTTGCATGCTATCTGTTTGCATCTTCTTGTTAACCAGTTTAGTAGCTATAACTCGTTGTTTATAGATGGATTCAAGTTTCTTTCCCAAAACCAAAAAAAAAAAAAAGGTGGGTCAGTATTCGTGGTCGTGGTAGCGATTTCATATTTTGATTCATTTGACATTTTTTAATGAATGAGCCTAAATGCTTAATGGCCAGAGTCACACTTTTGAGGCCGTAATTTACAAGTTAACGACCCTGATTAGGCGGCGGGAAAGTGAGTCTTTTTTTTCCTAGTTCATGGTGGAGGAAAGGTTTAAATTTCTGGGTCAGATGAAAAGAAGCCATTAGAAGATTATTCGCAAAGAAGATGAATGGGCTGCTAGCCACAGATTAATCGTTAAGGAATGTGGCTTTGATTAATTAAGGCATTACGAAGATACGAATACTCTCTGAATGTCCGAGAATATGAAAGAGTCATTGGTCTACACAATTTATAGGTTCAGGCTAACGCTAAGCTGTGAGAAGAAAAGTATAGGTAATTATGCGTGGGGAGAGAGAGTTTATCTGAAGCTACGGCTAAATATGATTGATTGGGGGAAATGGTGAAAACATGGCTTTAGGCGCGGCATCAATTAGAAAATTTATCTTTTCATCAGTGCAGCGATCCTGTTTGTTAACAGACGATGTAGGCGATGTAGGCGATGAAATAAACAGAGCGATACCAGAAGCGTCTACAACCTACTTGTGAAGGTTACACGATCTGATTAGTGGATGAGGCTAAGTTTAAGATATTTATTTATTCAAAATGTTTTCATTTGATATTCATCCACTTATCGTTATCGAGATTGGTTTAGTGCCATCATTTAGTCATCCATTAATGGCGTTTGAATAAAGCTGTAAACAATTTCTGATCCATTTTAGGAATAATGTTTTGAATTATAATAAAAGTACTTTAATTAACCAAAGATTATAATGAATTTTGACGGAGGGATATCTATCCAGTTCTCAAAACATCGAACAGAACTACTTTCGTTAGAGCACTTATGTAGATGTTAAAAGAAAGTCGAATGGTCTGGTTACCAATCAAAGGCAGATTGTAAGATGACAGTTCTGACTGAATATCAAACTAGACTTCTGCGGAGAGCTGACGAATATGAAGGAGTTTCCTTGGTTCTGTATAGTAAACACTTTCATAAGGACAACAGAGCCAAACAGGCTGACGATACCTTCACTAGTTCAGTACAAAATATCTTCTAGATCTTCTGCTCGCAACGCACTTTGTAAGTCGTTAGGTATATAATACTGCTTCTGAGGAACGTGTGAATTGAAATCTCTGGCTTTAGTTCTTGGATCACTAAACTTAATTGAAATATTGACTCCCAGATAGGAACTATCTTTCACAAGTATAAATGATCCATAGCTTGTAGCTTGAAGCCTAGAGATTTTAAGCCGTGCTTAAGCCATTTAACCTAGTTGCTGTGGTGTTTAAGTCGACGGCATCTTAAAGAGGACGGATTATACCTTGGAGAAAAGCTTTAGTCCCATCAGTCTTTCTTCATTTCAAAACTCAGAAAGATAGTAGAAAACTACGTGAATAAGATGCGCGGTTTTAATGAGATTTCCAGTGATTAAACACCAGCAAGGGGAGCCTGGCTTAATGGTTAGTGCGACGAACTACTGAGCGGGATATATCAAGATCATCTGACAAGCATCCAAGAATACGAGTACAACTGTGATAAAAAAAAAGTTCCTAAAAAGTAAAGAAGAAAAAAATGCATTCGGATACAATATTAAACGAATGGGGGTGCAAAGGTAAGCTCTGGGTCCTGTACGGGTCCGGATCCTATACGCCTATTAGACCTAGCCTTTCATGGCCTTGCCTACAAAATCAAGAATGCTATAAGGAAAGGCATAAGTCACTTTAAATGTTTGTCGACATAGAGGTGGCTTTAACCATCCTACTTCTCACTATCACTATCCTATCTTCTCCTCATTCCCAACTTATGTCATGCAAAAGAGCACATAATCTTAGGTGAAGGTCAAGTCTATCACTCGTGCTACATATTTTCTACTTTACATGGATATTCCAACTCACCGCAAGCACATCATAAAAAAGAAGTAGTTAAATGGATACAAATCATAGTATTTAGTGGGATATGGCATCGGTAGAAGATAAGAGACGGTGTCTGCAATGTGGAGTGCTTTTACATCTACTATTTTGAGTACACAAGTTGATACTGGTATTGAGGAGCGCGAATACGAAATCGATGATTTGTGCATATAAAATAACTTTAGTGTTTTCTAAGAGAAAACGTGATGGTTTGGTGCTTACAAATTGAAGAGTGGAACTAATTAACTTGCTATCATGTTTCGACAGTGTAGAAGAATTTCTATCCATAATGTATACTGCTAAACATAACGCTTACCAAATCAATTATCACTTACGCGTCAGGAAGTGTGAACAAGACTAGGCTGTAAAAAAAAGGTCTACCTGGGACTACTCTTCAACAAGCTCAAAACGCTCTGATTTATTTCAACTACCACTGAAGTCCGAAGGAGGTAATGAAAGTCTTTAAGCATTTTTGTAGTAATGCCATACTACATTCGACGTCCTGGAATATAAGAATAGATTTAACAAGTTTTCCGGGTCATAGAGGAATTGTAAGTAAAAGAATCTCTAATGCGCTTGAATAGAAGGCTCAAAGACTACATCTACAAAATCTTCACTGAATGGACTCTAATACGATTCACAATGGGATATGGTCTATCGATGGTAGTATGAATGCTTGCAGAGGCACCAAGTATTAGTGAAAGGGACTGATAAAACAATCAGCAAAAGGAGAACTATAAAACTATAAATGGACTAATCATAACATATAAACCATATGACCATCACATGACTAACATAACGAGGTTATAGTGTTGCACTTTCTCTACTGATGTCCTGCTTTTGCAGGTTGTCTTTTGGATATCATAGTTATTGCGGATATGCACATGTCATACGAAACATTAAGCTCCAGATAACATTTAGCTATGACAATTTACTTGCAAAATGGTCTGACTGCATGCTAAGAGAACGCCAGATTCCTTCAACTGGAACATGAGTTCATTCGATATAGGCTGGACATATTGGGAGTAAGCGAGATAAGGTGGTTAGATGCGGGTGAGTACCAATCCCCAACGCGTAACACTGTATTACTCTACTCCGGAAGACCATCCGGATATGGCTCCGTGGATATGGAGTTGGACTGCTGTTAACACCCACAGCACGCAGAGGCCTAATTTCCTGGCAGTCACACGGTGACAGGATTTTAACGGCCAGATTCCGGACGAGAGTATGTCGCGTCACCATTATACAGTATTACGCGCCCACGGATGGTTCGTCTAAGGAAGAAAAGGAGACCTTCTACAACCAGTTGGGAGCTATGTATAATGCAACACCCAACGGCGACATTGTCATACTGATGGGGGACCTGAATGCCAAGGTAGGCAGCAACAACGAAGGGCTCAAACATGTTACGGGACGACACGGATTAGGCCACCGCAATGACAACGGCGAAAAATTCGTTGACTTTTGCAACGCAAATCGCCTTGTCATAGGTGGCACCATGTTTGAGTACAAAACCTGCCATAAAATCAGTTGGGTGTCAACTGACAGGCAAGCAACCTCTAACCAAATTGACCATTTCGCTATCAGTCGCCGTTTTAGAAGTAGTCTTCTAGACGTCCGAAACAGACGAGGAGCGGACATGGGGTTGGCACGAGATCACCATCTTATGATAGCTATTGTCCAATTACGCACTGCCGCCGTTCGAAGATCCAACGGCATGAGAACGCCCAGGTTCAATATTGACCGACTGAGAGATCCCACAGTGTGCCAAGAACTAAGGGACCATCTCTCACGTGGAGTAGAAACAATCAGCAACTCACTGCCCGCCACCATCCAAGACCATTAGTATGCTGTGAAAACTGTTTCCACATCAGGTGCTGAAAGGATTGTCGGTCGATCGCAAGGAAGCCATTGAGCGTGGCTTTCTGAGGATACCTGGAGAAGAATTTACGAACGAAAACAGCTATGAGCTCAAATTGCAGCAACTCCAGCAGCAGGGAGGATCGAGCGAAAGTCCCTATATCGAATGAAGATAAGAGAAGTGCAGCATAGCGTGCGACGTGACAAGCGTGACAATTACATCAATGCGCTAGCTATGGAAGCAGAAGAAGCAGCAGCGAGGTGCGACAGCAGCATCGTTTATAGAATCACCGAAGAGCTAATAGGTGGCCGAAGCTCTACACAGCACCCAGTGAAAGGCTTAGACGGTTCGTTGCTAATATCGGATGAGTATCAGCTCAAGAGATGGAAGGAGCATTTTGCTTCAGTTTTGAACAGAGTATTCGCCAGCAATATACACCCAAGTCAGACTGAAGTATCCGTGGTAAGAAATTCCCGAATTCGAACCTCAACCCCCAGTAAAGAAGAGATCATTACCGCGATCAAAGCACTGAAAACCAATAAGGCGGTAGGACTTGATGGCATACCCGCGGAGCTTTTTCGAGCTACGCCAACTGCATCGGCTGAGCTACTGTTTGGGAGAACCTGGGAAGCCGAGGGTTTTCTGGATGAGTGGAAGAAGGGAATGATCGTCAATCTCCCTAAAAAAGGCAACCTAATGCAGTGCGAAAACTGGAGAGGTATCTGCGTGCTAACTGCTGTGGCTAAAGTAATGGCTAGAATTATCCTGGAGCGAATCAAAGAACACCTCGAAGACACACTCGACGCTGAACAAGCAGGTTTCCGCTCTGGATCCTCCTGTGTCGACCACATCAACACATCATCATCGAGCAATGCGTTGAATATCGATCACCATTACACCTGCTGTTCATCGATTTCGAAAAGGCGTTTGATAGCGTCAATCGGGAATGTATTTGGCTTGCATTGCGCAGGAGAGGCATTCCTGATAAATTAATAGCTATTATCAAGGCTGCATACGATGGAGCCACATGTCACGTTTTGCACAGAGGAAGGCTGACTGAGGAATTCGAAGTTCAAAGTGGGGTTCGGCAAGGCTGCATTCTTTCACCACTATAGTTTCTATTGCTAATAAGCGATGTGCTAAATGCGGCTTTGTCGACGGGAAATGGAGAAATTCGATGGACCCTTACATCTGAACTCAAACACCTCGACTACGCCGACGATGTATGCATACTGTCTCACAGAATAATGGACCTTCACCAAATGACAGCAAATGTGGAGAGGGAAGCTGACATAGTTGGGCTGAAAATTAACTCGGCAAAAATAAAAATTATCAGCCTAGGACCGAATTCATCAACTCATATATGCATTGCTGGACAAACGGTTAAACTGGATATAGCCAGCCGGATAGGAAAAATAAAATCTGCGTTTGGGATGCTATCCACAATTTGGAGTATTAATACAATTAGCCTAACACCAAGCTACGACTGTTCCGTTCCAACGTTGAATCCGTGCTGCTATATGGATGTGGTACCTGCTATAAGGATGTGGTACTGCGTACGTTCGTTAATAGGTGCCTACACAACATCTTAATGATTTTTTGGCCACACCGTATCTCTAACGAACAGCTTTATCAGAGAATGTGTCATGAACCTATAGGCACAACCAGACAACGACGAAAGTAGCAGTGGATTGGTCACACTCTCCGAAAAGGTAACAGGTCCATAACTAAGCACGCGATGCAATGGTACCCGCTTACTCAGGATGGCAGAATACGCGGCGCTCCCAGAAGTACATGGCGCAGAACAGTCGAGAAGGAAGCACGGCAATTGGGAAAGAGTTGGTGAGAGCTGAGGCACATTGCCAGAAACCGCACACGATGGCGAGTAGACGTTGTACAGGCCCAGGACCCACAAGGGGATACAGGACATAAGTAAGTAAGTAAGTATGCTAAGAGAACCCAAGAAGAATTTTCAGAGGGAAAAATCCTGGATGTCTGCTAAAGTCTAAAAAAATGTATTCTGCAGTTCCCTGATGTTCTGAGTAATGTTAGCAAACGTCCAGGGAAATTCGGCCTATCTTTTACAGATGGTTCTAATAAGCTCTACGTTACTTGTGCTTTAGAACAAGATCTGAACTTTTCTTTGAACTGGAATTACATTTTTTAGATTAGTATAGTCATGTTTTACTTGAATAGGTGCCCAGTAAATGGTGGGTAATCCACCAATAAGTTCAGAGTCACTGAAAAGTGTTGTAGATCATTGTCCTCATAAAAAAGAAAGACAATCTCCTCTGAGACTGCCTAGTACTTGCACAAAGATGAACTTGAATATATTTCTTGTATACCTCAGGCCGTAGCACTCCCTCTAAGAAAAAATCCCCAACAACTTTTAACCGGCTGAGTTATGATTCATTCATTTTTGATCCCACCAACCTTGACCCAACTACTTACAAAAGAGTTCGTTTTCTTTCCTCAGAAATTGTAGAATATTTAAGGCGACTATCGAGTTCTATCACTTTATAATGTGAATGCTAAAATGTGTACATAGTTAATCGAAGCGGGGTGGCGGTGTCTTTTTAACAGTCTCACCTTGTTATGAATAATAAAGAACACGCCATCATTATGTCGCTATTATGAAATGCATAGCTCATCCTCAATTGTTTGAATTCCGATTCATCTCACCAACAACTTGAGCACTATGAGAAGTGCTTGTCGTTGAATAGATGTGTACGTCCGTTGGAAAAAGTGTCGGCATCACTTTATAACACTGTTTCATCAGAGAATACAGAACAGAACTAATTTTGTTACAAAGTTTGTTTCAAAGAGATTCTATGCCGTAAACGAAATCTATATGTCTTAAGAAGTTGTGCGAGACCATGAGATACAAAGTGAACTTTAAGATCCAATTGGCTTTGTTTTATTCCTAATACATGCATTGCTAACAATCTTCCTTGACCTTCATTTAGACGCGGAAGAAAAAAGGACCTCCATAAAACATTAATGTCATTCTTTACATCATCCATTTCAATCACATCTATCCACTAATGGCATCTGAAACGATGTAATTTTTCACTTAAATCGTTGGTCGCTACCAAAATAAATTACACTAAATGGTTTGATATTTTTATACGTCTTACCACCGATAGTCCCTACAATAAATCCAAACCATAAAATAAAATTAAATAACCATCACGTAGAGCTTTCATTTCAATATTTTAAGAGCAACTCACACAATTATCCAAAGTATGGGAAACTAATTTGCCAACAATCACTCTCGGAGATTTTAATAATTTGAAAAATTATGCATGCGTACTTCGTTTATGAGGTAATCGTATGTAAACATAAATATACGCACATAAGGCGAACCTACATAGTATTCGTACTTGGAATTGAAGACATTAACGTAATTCCTTTATGGTTTGGTCTGGCGCACCCAAATAAAAAGTTTAATTGGTCGTCGCACAATAAGACACTATTGCTGTGAGAAAGCATTGAACGTTACCCTATAAGGGATCGAGTTAACAAAGTGAATGGAGTCATGTTTACGATTCTATAAAGTGTATGCATGTACATATGTATAAACGAATACGTAAGTGCGATAATTGAATCCAAGTGAATGCATCAAATGCAAACGATAAAATATTGAATATAACGACACCCATTCAGAGGGAATCTTATTTCAAGTGAGTTGAAACGTGATTTCGGAAAAAATTTCGACACCATCGACTAAGACACTTCATTGAAGGTCAGCTGTGAATAATTACAATTTTCATTGAAAATAGGACGCTTTTTTACGATACAAACCAAGGGTTGACAAGATATAAAATTACGGGAGGAGTCAGTTCTAGGCCCATCCCTATGAAAGTGACTAAGTAACTCCTGCATGGGCAAGGGCAACATCTATTAGTTCATAGATGAGAAGGCTAAACTTTGTGCAAAAAAGAGCATGCTGGACATGCAGAACTGTATCGGAGGATACAATAAGTGTGATAGCGACGGGAATGCTTATCGAACTGGAGGTCAATGCAGCACATAATGTAGAAAACTGAGAAAGAAGATACATCAGAACAGCTAATAAAATAGAATGGCAACGCGATGAAAAGCCTCAGAAAGCGCTAGAAGAGTGGACTAGAAGAAGTAAATTTTTCCCAATTCCTAATGGGACATGGAAGTTTCAGGAAAATCTTTCAAAAATGCAGTCGCAGATGACCTATTCTGCCGCCATTCTGAAGAAAAATTTCATAACTAGACAGTGCTACAGTGCTGTTGGAACGAAGTAGCCAGAGATGCCTTAAAACGACAGAAAGGTAATCTAGTAACCCCAAGGAGACTGATATAATTCATGCTATCAACGGTGAAAGCACGGGACATTATCAACCAACAGTATCATTGCGATCATCATGCAGGAACTACGGAGAGAAAATTAAACACCAAAACCCCAAGAGGGAGGAAATAAAAAGGAGAAGAACAAACCTACCCCTAAGGCAACAGGACAGATTTGGGAGGGCGGTATTTTAGCCACATACCGAAGCATGGTGTCGGACATAATTCTAAAAGAAGATACAAATTACTTTATATATTGTACAGATACTATCTGTGCCTTTATGGATATCGAAGGGGGGATTAATAACACTTCCAATAAACCTATCAGACAAGCCATTGATAAAAAAGAAGTCAATGGCACAGTATCTGAGCGAATTTACGAGCACAAATTGAGGGCAGACTCAAAAGTCGGGAACAAATAATAAAGGGTAAATCAACAATAAGTTGCCCACAACCTTAGATCCTGTCTGTATATGCATGTAAATATATGTATTATCATTGGAGATTAATGAAGCAATACCATGGATATAACAAAACTGCATTTCCTGCACTTCGCAGTAGAAGGCAGTGCAAAAAAAAACCCTATTGGAAAAATAGCAAAACTTAACTATCGTCATATCTGTATTTGAGGGAAATTTAAACATAAGCTAACCAACATAACGTCTTTAAAACAAAGATCATGCTTGACCCAAAATGATTGCATGCCCAATTAAGTCTTATTACTTATCTACTCTAAGAAACGCTTATTGTATTTCTTAACACCCAGGACCCTGAACATAAAACAGTCGAAACCAGGATTCAATGAACTTGTATGACTTATGTATAACAGTTTTCAACTTTTTAAATCATCTGGCCCAAACGATAGCTGAACTACATGATTTTGAAAAAAAAAATATTATTGTCGTAACAATTAAGATTTTAATTTCAAGAGAAACGAAGTGCATTTTCATTCCCATAAAGCTCTGATACTACTTGCAAAGATTTTAAAGCCATCAGATTATCTTATTTATTTTTTAAAAATTTTTGATCATTGCAGATGATTGATTAACACGATTCTGTGCAGAAAACTGTGGTTTAAGTGTCGAAACCCGAACTAAGACTTTTCGCAAGTGAGTTGGAGAAACTTAGACAAGGCAAGAGTTACATCAGGACTCGATTCTGATTGAATTCACAACACAGATCTGCGTCCGAATCAAAAGTGTGCATCGGTGGAAGAACTTTCACACGAATTGTAGTAAATCTTAACTTAACTGCCAATTCTCTGCACTGTCATTCAAACTAAGGTAATTGCTATTCCAAGGACTTTCAATTTGTTGTTGACGCATTCAATTCCAGTACCAGTTATAGCCAGAAAGTAAAGGAAGGAACGATTTAACAATGTCTTGGCCAAAAGCGATAGAAGATTCCTGTCCCCATCAAGATACGGGAAAGAGTTAACCCAACAGGGCGGCGTAATAAGTGCTCCACCATTACCTTACCTAACCATATGTTAATACAACTGCGATCAAATACAACTTCTTCGCTCTAAAAGGAGGAGTTTAGGAGTTTTCTGTATTTCCTCATTTGTCATTTTGTCAGTTCAGTAGGTATTTGAATTCTATTACAGTGGGCAGTAGGTTTGTGGTGCCGGAAGGTATCCTGTCTATTGGCCAATGGTAAAACTAAATGACAGTTGGTGACTTCCAGACAAGAGTATGCGAGACTTCTGATTTTTTACGGCAAATACTTTAACTTGAGCCTGTGCTTCGGTAAGGGCTCCAATCCAAGTTTAAATGAAACAATTTCTAAGATGAATACCATTGTGACGACATAAGTAGCGATAGCTTTTTCAGGTCTTCCAGATAACTGAGTACTCTAAAGGAACTCTAAGCAAATTGGTCTCTGACTGGGCTGATAGCATATTGACTGGCGGCAACCCTAAGAAAACTGAATTTTTCCTATTTACCGGAAAACACAAGATTCCTTACATAGACTTGTGCAAACCAAGGTTGGCCTAGTATAGTATATGCACAGGCCATTCCAAAATTCGTAGTAATCTACAAATCTTTTCAGAAAAATAAACTTTACACCACATTCCCATGCTAAAAAGGCTGGGAGGAAGACTTGACCGCATATGAAGAGTCTATGTACATATATACAGTGCCTTGCAAAAGTATAACCGCATCCTTTACAATTCATACAACGTCCACCGTCGCAGTTCCTCGTCGGAAAAAAAAACCTCAGATCCTTCCGTAAATCGTGCGAATATCCAATAAAGCCATCTGGTTCATCAAGATTAAACTTCATTCGTCACTACTGTCGAAACTGGCACGATTTACGGAAGGATCTGAGGTTTTTTTCCGACGAGGAACTTCGACGGTGGACGTTGTATGGTAAAGGGTGCGTTCTGCGCTCGGGTAAGGTTCCAGTTGCCTTTCCTCCACAAAATGGATAGTGCAGCTTATACCCTGCTATCCGAAGACAACTTGGTATCATATTTAAGATGATATCGTCGATTTCATCATGTGTTTCAACAAGATAACGCAGCGATTTACGTCAGTCGTCAAAGGTTGCAATGGGTTCAAGCCCAAAACATTAGATTGATGGAGTGGCACCTTCTCTGCATTGCAATCCGAAAGAAAATCTTTAGGGAATCATACACGCCGAGTTTATACCCAAAATTGGTAATTCTAGAACTTTTCCGAGCTCCAAAGATCAATTATGGGTGCATAGCACTTTTTAGGGGATTCCCTATTAAGAAAACTAGTTGGAAGTGTGCCCAATGGAATTTTTAGTATTATTGAAAAAGGGGTAATAAAACCGCATACCAATTTTTGTAAAAACAATTACCCAAAACAAAAATAAATTGAGAAAATTGTAGTGCGGTTATACTTTTGGAAGCTAGCCAAAACAGTTTTTTATTGCTAAAAATCATCGGGGATTTTTTTTACTCTACTTACTTGTTTTTTGATGCCATAAAATAAAAAAATAATAAGGGCCCTGTATCTGTTTAGAGTTTCCTGAAAAACAGATTTTACAGGGTGCGGTTATACTTTGGAAGGCACTGTATGAACGGTTCCAAAAATGCCAAAAGGGTTAGTAGTTCCAGAGCACTGTAGCGCATTCCAAACAGAGAATTTATAGTTTAGGTGGAAAGTGGAAAGTGATATCTGCTAAGGATATTAGCTCAAAGGTCTGCTGAAAGATTCACCTGCCCTAGGTGCCGGGGCAGAGAGGTGTTCCAGATAAATCGGAAGATAACCTTCCAAAAATTGTACTACTATAAAAATAATGTCGGAAAAAGAGACTCTAGTCATTCTCTCTTCATCTCTTCCTTAGGCAGGAAAAGTAAGCAGATCTAGCCTAAGCTGGTTCACAAGGGTTCTAGCTATTTACATATGTATCTTCTCTCAAAAAAGATTGCAAATTAGGACAGTAATAGGTACATATTATTACTGAACACTGTCTGATGAGCAGATAAGCAAAGTTGATGGAAGTTTTTATAACGCCTTTTGCGGAAGTTTTCTATATGAGCAATAGCAAGTGACAGCCCTTGGACATCTACACCCTTTAAGTTCTAGCTATTAGAAAGCAGTTTAAGGTAAAGCCTTTTTTTTTCCACAATTTAAGTGAGCTTGCGAACATAAACGTCAGAAACCTACATCGCTTCAAGCTCCAACAAGTCCTAAGGTAGAAGTAAAGATTTACTAGATATTAAGGTATGCCAATGGGCATACACTGGTATAAAGTGCATCGCAAATAAATCTACATTTAATACAATTTTTTTAAGAGCGCTCACACTTCCATTTAATAGCAAACTTAATTTACCCTATAAATTTATTTACGTGTCTTTTCTAATGACACATTAGTCTTAAATAAAATTGAGTACAAAAAGCAAAAAAAAAAAAAAAAAAAAAACTACGAAGTTGTAATAGACAAAATGAAGTAATAAAAAATAAATAAAACATAATAAAACAGCAAGCAACTCAAAATAATAGGGAGGAAACAAAACAAACGGTATAACAAAGCCATTTCCCCAACTATGTGAATGTATTCACGTTTACCCTTCGAGGTCTAAAAGGCATCCCATTCTATGTACACTCTATGCCTCTATCTTACTGTTTACTGAAAGACAGTAAATTGTGCGCAATGAATTCATGATTAGGCGCGCAACTAAATTTGCGGACGATTACATGCTACATCGGGAGTGACTCATTGTAATTGTGGAATACGGGCTACAATTATGTGGGACGAGAACTCCATAAAAATTCAACAGAATTACTTACGCCTAGCGGACAAAACGAGTTCACTTCAAAGAAGCGCAAACAGAAAGATACTATTTTTTTTTTTTCAGTTTAATAGATCTTATAACGTATTGGAGGCTTGAAATGGCATGGCATTGGTGTCTATTAATAATGTGTAATGTTAGAAGTTGAACTTCATTAATCTACCATAAATGGCTTTAGATGAGGTTTTTGGAGGGATTAGACCCTGTGGAAGGAACAAACTCTTGAAGCGGATTGATCAGTCAATACGATGGCCATACATGTCGTGATTTTTTTTATAGGTTTAGACATAGGTACTATTAAATTTATGAAAAGAAGAAAAGAAAACAATGGTTACTTTGGATATTCTGCTATAAACACAACCAATTACTTTCTGACGTCACCATGCCAACTTAAGAGATCGCAACATTTTATAGTATGATACATATGTATGTACACATTTGTTTGCATAGTTCCGTACTGACACCTAGATGTAAACACTAAGAGGCTGAAATTTAGTTTTTTTGAACAAATATATGTACATAAATAACTACACAGATGCTAATAAAAATAGTAGCCGGATAAAGAACTAGTGATTGTGCAAAACATACATAATTCACACATCAGAAGTCCAGCAACCAAGTTCACTGCCAATGATCGTGCTTTACCCATTAAAACTTAATTTATAAGTTAAGTAAGTCATAGCCATGCAAAAAAACAACAGTCAACAATCTTAAAGATGTCTACTCCTTAAGCCAAGGTGGGCTCCTTGTCAATGTTCTGGATCTCTACTACTCACTTTATTGCTCAAATAGCTATCACAAACGGTGTTTACCTAATTCTGTAAAGTTTCTTACAACATCTCTACTTACAAAAATTAATGTAGGTGTGATATTTAAACTACATAGAATCCCATTACTATAAGTTTAAGCATCGCTAAGGCATTTGAAAGCATTTTATCTCAATCTTCTCCACGAACTAACATTAATTTCTTAGGTCGCGTCTACACCAAACTAAAGCAGAAAACAAACAAAATTAGTATCAATTCGAACCTATTCATCCCTGTTCGAATTGTTTCTTGTTTTCATTTGGTGTGAACAAGGCATTAAGGTTTGTCTCTTGCCGAGTTTCCCTTCATAGATAAACTCTTACTTTTATAAGTACATGATAGTGAGCAAAATATTATTTCAAGATTTTTATAGACGGTCCACAGGGAAGCGATCTGAGACCGCTAATTTTTTTAATAACCATCAACTATTTCGAGCTAGGATTTAGTGAGTGTTCTTCTTTTTTTTATTACATACTGGTATATTGGCATCAGTTGTGGTCATCCCATATTCCGCTGGGGTTTTAGCGAAATAATTTGGCTGCAAATTGACTAATTACCGCTAAATTTCTACACTAGTCGCGTATTATGCATAAAAGTTTCTTAATTTCTGCAGTGTCAATCGCCTTGTGATAGGTGACACTAGGTTTGAGCACAAGACCTGCTATAATGTAACGTATAGTGACAAGCAGCAAAATCCAATCAAATTTACCATTTTGCTATCAGCCGCCATTGTAGAAGTTGTCTCCAAAATAGATGAGGAGCGGATGTGGGGATAGTACGAGATCCCAAAACATTATAAGAACGCCCAGGTTCAACATTGACAGATTTAGCGATCACATAGTGCATCTATAGTTAAGGTACCATTTTACGCAATAAGCAGTTCATTGCTCGCCACCATCCAAGATGATTTGTGCCTTGTGAAAAATATTTTTACATCTGGTGCGAACTGCATTATCGTTCGATCGCAGGGATGACAAAGGACGTTGCCTTCCACAAACATGTGGACATTGATCGACGAACGAATACAGCAGAAAGCTTGCATTTTAAAATGTCCAGCGAAAGTCTAAGCTAACCAGTTAACTTTCCGCTTACTAATTCTATACGTGGGTACTCAAGTTTTCACTTGAATTCCATAGGATCTTCCACAAAAAAAGAGATGAGAGATTGCAAAGCATTTGCGTCTTTTCTGTGATCATAACATTATCTTGAAAAACCCATTTGAATGGTACAAGATTTATAACTTGTACAATGTCTGGTAGAGGAGGAATTTACGAGACGTAAACTAGAGGGATACGTACATAATACACACGTGCAAAATCCCCACCTTTGACTATCCCCAAGTACAAAATCCCCAAGAGCAAAATACCCATGTTATCCCCACGATCTTTAAGGAGCAGTAATTTTGGACGTTCTATGAAGGATTTATTGTCAACGATTTGTGTTTGGGGATTTGGATTTGTGGATTTCGATATGTGGATTCTAATTTAGGAATCTTGCGACTGGGGATTACGTAGCCAACCCGCAACAAAGTCAACGATTTGTGATCGGGGATTTTGGATTTGGGGATTTCGGGTTCGGGGATTTCGGATTTGGGGATATTAATTTGGGGATTTCAATTTTTGAGATTTCGTACCCAACCCTAAACTAGAATCCTATAGCTTACGTAGATTCTTCCAAATAGAACAAGACTTGAATCACTTAGATGACTGAACGCTAGAGAGTACCTATGCATATCTACCTCTTTACTGAAAAAATATAGTCTTACTCCACTCTAGAAAAGTAGCTTGTAGTATAAGCGAGATGGGCGTAGAATTGGTACTGTCACTAACAGCACGAGACTGCCTTACCTTCTAGATCGTTCAGGTCTCAGCAAACATTCAAGCCGAGTTCAAGATCGAACTCATCGCATTTAACCGGCAAATTAGGGCTACCACTTGAATGTTGAAGCTCAGTACCGACTGAAAACCAAATTAAGCGTATTGTTAGGAACAATTAGCGTACTCAAAACAACTTAGCTACAAAAGCTGAAGAAACTTGGAAAATGAATAAAGCCAATACGAGGTAAGAGCTCCAAATAACATGTAGCCCTAAAGAGGAACAAACCGAAGGGTATTGATAGCAGTCAATAGAATACCAAATTCAAACAAATCCACGAAACTATTAGCGAATGCGTGGGCAAAATCGTTTCCCAAAAAAACGAAAGAATGGGATGGTTACCAAACTTCTACAGAAGGAGTATCGAGGATAAATTTGTGGTAAGAAGGAATATTTAGATTCCACTCCAGATATTGGAATGGAATAGGTAAGCATTCACTCTAGAGTAAAGTGTTAAAGAGTAAAGTGTCGCCTATAGTGCTTCCGCTATATTTGCTTTCCATCGACTCAATGAAACTTGCGTAAATCAAAAAGTCATTCATTAACGGTACCCCAGGATTGGATAATGTCAGCAGTTCTATTAATAGTGATTAACAGGGAAAGATTATAGTGGACTAAACTCACGATATCTGTATATTTTCACACAGGATTTAAGTAGCTACATCAAATGGCTTAATATATGGAAATTAACAAAACAGAGCAAAACACGGCACAAGAATAGCACTTTCAAAACAAAAGCCCTGAGTCTTCCGTTTCCAACTAAATATTGCTGAACCATAAAGGATTCATTACAGCCCACAATTTCTTAGGAATTACGCTATAATTATGGAATTACGATCTCATCCGATGGTGGCAACCATGGGTAACGAAATTGATAAACCGAAAACTAAGTTCGAAACGTTATGAAAAATCATGATTTCAGCACTAAAACCAAACTGCAACTATTTCACTTCAAGATAAAGACAAATACCCTTTCTTTAAGGGTTTAATGCTAGTCACTTTGTAAATATTTATAGGTCTACACTCCACACATATCCTGTTCTGCATATCACTACCCCACAGCCATTCCTATGTACTTCACTATGATACTCATAAACTTAACATGATTCTGTAGGCCTTCCTGGTTATAAAACACCAGTTTGTGGTTATCCCCTGCTGACATATGAGCACATGCCCTAATACCATTTCAAGAATTTTGTCGTCAGCATCCTTGTTTCCATTTATGTTCTCCTAAAAGAAAAGGTCCATTCCGACAAGACAAGCAAAATTTCTCTTAACCCAAAAACCTCTTAAGTCACCTTTAAGTAAATTCTTCAGTGATATCTTTAACATAGTGCCTCCCCTATTTTATTACTTCTCCATCAACACCTCCATCCCCTACAAAATCGATTGATCTAAATACTAAAATGACGACAAGCTGAAAAACGTGTCCCCATTTACCGCGTTGTTTCGTTCCTTTTATGCGATAGGGACTGTGACTGTGACTGGGACTGGGACATCCTAAGACTAAAATCTTGTTAAATCGATTTCGCATTTGATTTCCCCAAAGCCATTTGGAAGTCAAATACGAATAACATGTTATGTTTCAGGGCTTTAGAGGTGCAGACCTTCCCTTTTGTATAAAAATAAATGCGATCGACATTTTCCTTATCTTGTTTTCCGAGAGTTGGAAAATACATTTCCTCCGGAAAGGTAAAATAAACGATATTAGAAAAGTTGTTAGCTAAAAATTTATAATCAGTATGTTGGAGAAAAATGTATCCTTCCTGGAAGTAGGTAGGTATCATGTTTTTGAGATGACGCGTTTGGTGTGGGTATGGAGGAGTGGGATAGAAGAATGTTTTGAAAATATTCCAAAGGGTAGCCAAAAGTATCGTAAAAAGTTACGATTATTATTCTCGATGTCATCATTTAAAAGCTGTAAGTGAGTAAATATTTGTGAGGTTTTATTTTATTTGTAAAGTTTTTGGGGTTAGTCGCCGACTAATGGCAATCATTTTGTGAAGAAGTCTGTAGTTTATGGTAAACCAATTGTTTTTTATTGGCTACGTTATGCATGAAGTGTTTATATTAACCTCAGATGACTAATATAGTAGTGGAAAATGTCACGTTAGAGACATTAAAGATTGGGTACTATTCCAATGTATGGAAAATTTTGCAACATTTTTAAAGATTATCAGAACAAGAAGGAACAAGAAAGGGCCTAATAGCATTGTGGTGGATGTATGTACATATATTCGCTTATTGAAGTTCCGATAACCCGGTACATGGATAGAATTGCTACTGATACAGGCGTCACAAACTGTTATTCATTGTAGGATGCGAACTTGTCAGCTGAAGAGTTTTTGACTTTAGCCCGATAATCGATCGCCTGGCTGTAATTCACATCAAAGCTACCTTTTTCAATTTCAACCTTATATACATAGGTATGTATGTATGTAGGTATATTCACGCACCTACCGATGAGGCTTACGGCCACATGTGGGAAGAATTTAACGACCTACGAAGCCTGTGTTAAAGCCATGCTCGGGACCTCAAGATAAGGGGTGTTCACATACTGTCAAATCTGGTTCCCAAAGTCATCCAACCCACTTGAATTTGCAGTCACATTCATCGAATCTAGGGTCATCATACCGATTTGGCAACCGATTTGATAAAGGTGAACACTGAACACCCCTATAAGAAAAAGATTCTCGGTGGATAAGCTGGAAAACGACAACAGATAACGCGTCGATTAATCGACTTTGCAGCAGGTAGGTCATAATACAATGATAAATAGCATTAGACTACGAATCTACACAACTAATCTCTTCAAAGTATGGTTCCAATGCACATATATAGGCAAACGACTCTGGGCTCAATAGCCCAACGAATTGGAGCTTCATACATTTCAGAAAGAGAGATTCAAAGAGATTCAAGTAATCAGAGACTACATAGACCACCCGAGAGAAAACTCTCTTCTGAGCATTTATCAGCCACAAACGTCAATCAGTGTCGCAACATTAAAAGAGGCAGTAGGAAGCACTGTGGGATACCATCCACTCCCGAAAAGTTTTTTTTAAATACTGAGGTGATGCATATACCAAACCATCAGCTAAGACTGCGAGTCTTAAAGCATGTCCAATGACTAGAATATCAATACCATATACCCCATCGACAAAAAAGACGATCCTATATCGTGTGCCAACTACCCAGTCAATGTCGAATACTAGCCTTACAGATCGACAATGTGAACAATTTTTACATAGTCTTTACAAGTTCCTGTTATTAGAACAAACACACTTTTCTTCACCATCTAGGACCAAACGTCACTGTTGATAACTACAACAAGAAGATCAAGAAGTTCACATACCTTTTTATTACATCTGTATTTGGTCGATTAAGCTAGGAGGCCGAACTATTGAGAAAAGGCTTCAATCCTAAACTCTATGACCTGGTCTAGAACGTGGATATATTCCAAACTAGCAACCATGTTCGAAACGATAGGAAACTACGTTATGGGAATTGGTAGAGCCTTAGATATAACAAAATGAAAGCATCATACCCGACATTGAGAAGGATAGGATCTCTTAAGCATGGATCATACACAGGTTATTGACCAAGCGCTCATACTTTTGAACAGAGTTGTAAAGTACTGAAATACATTTGTACTGCAGTATTGTGTAAGTACCCAGTACCTTGTACTTGTACTTGTACTTAAAAAAAAAGGAGTACAATGTACTTGGTACTTTAAAATCACCAAGTACAAGTACTATTTCAAGACCTCTCTTCTAAGTACATTTACTGGGTACTGTAATACTGGGCAGTACATTTGCAAGTACTTTTCAAGTGATCAGCTTTCTGATTAGGAACAGTTTTAGTGCTAACCTCATCCTCTTTTCCCAGTGAACTTTTGTTTTCAGATCCTAGGTACTTCCAACTTAATCTAACTGACTTCCACAAGAACTGCAATTGGTCTAAAAAGGGATAGTATAAAAGAATATGTGCACTCCAGAAGAGCGACCTTAAATTTAGCAAACTAATGCAAAAATGCGATGGCTAACTACTGCTCAATGGGAAGACCTAAGGACAAGTGCAGACCACCATTATGGAGCCAGTATATCTAACTAACCCAACCCGTCTCTGGATATAGTAGACTTAAATTCAGATAAAGAAATCTTCAAAGCGTAGGAAAACCCGACGGAAAGTATTAATCCATAAACCTAAATCGTGTAATTCTCATATTCTAAGGGGCTAAAAGCTTGTACGTCTATAAGGTCTATAGAAACCTGCAATTAAACTCAAACTGGACGAACAATTTACTTTATCTAGGTTCCATAGTACAGGGCAAATCTACATGGCCGACGAACTCGCCAGGCATGGGCAAAACATTACCGATTATACCGCCTCTATAAAGTTTGATATTATTACTATGGATGGCTACGGGTACATGATTTAAATCTAGGGTAAACAAACATTAGAAATGGAACCTAATGCAAAAATTTCCAAAATTTTTCACCACTTAGTTTAGACATCAACCATGGAATAATGAAACCTACCAAAAGTTGAGTTTCACACCACGAAACCAAGTACGTATCTTTGTGTACCTACATATTTTTCCTATCTCTCTCTCATTTTTAAAGTAAGTTCTAGAATTATGTACTTCACAAGGATGTATCTATACTTTTAGTCTGAGTTAATAATTAAACTGTCAATTTCAGGATTCACAATAAATTCAATCAACTAAAACCTTGACAGTCAAATCGACTTAACAATATTCAACGATTTCCATACAATAATGCCCTTTAACTCTCAATTAAACCCATTAATTGCTTTTCCTCGAATCTAGTTCATATAAACTGCTACCATTTCATGCTATTTACATGTTTTCCTTCCTATTCTACGTCAACCATTCTCAACATCCACACTAAAGCAAACACAGACATTCGTTAACTACCCCTGCGCCATCTTCCCCCATCAAAAAAAAAAAAACAAAGTTTAATTGTCTACGCGAAGGAAAACGTTATCCCCCCTTGGCATGACTGAATGAATAAAACAACGAAGTATCCTCCATACGCCCAAAATGGGGATGGGATTTACTTCTTTTTTTGTCCCTCCCTTGAAGTTTGGTACGTCACAATTGAAAAAAAGACTAAGCTCCGTTTAACGTCGACGAAAAAAGGATGTGATTTTTCTACAATTTGCTTCACTGCAGCAAGGGATTTCCTGTGAAATGAATTAAATATGTTTATGACTCGCTCTTACATACATAGGTATACATATACATAACATATTTAAGGACGAAATGACGCGGCATTCATTCATGGCTTGGTTATTTTTTGGGGAATTCAATGGTGTTGCCACGGATACGCCGGCCGGCTGAAAGCCCCCCCCAAAGAATTTTCCATGACAACCTTAACATCACCCCAAAAGAAATGATTCTCTCAGACGCACTCAAACATAAACCGAAGGAAATACATACACATATACACACATGCATGCATATATAAAAATGTGGTAACTGCCTTTGTACTGCAGATGAAGTAAGCGTATCCACTTGTCATATACAGGGTAGCACGAGACTGAGTGGAGGGATTTCCTTGTTTTACGACCTCGAAGGGACTAAATTTTACCTAGGGGTTCTTCTGAGTACCGGTCGTATCTATATACATATTATGTGGGTTTATTGATTATCACGACTGAATTCTTACAAATTCAAGCAATTTATGCAACAGTCGTAACCGGAATACAAGTCGCCTAAATTTTGGCAATAAAACTTGTCAGAAAATTGAGTAATCGGAATATTTACTACTACTTCTACGCGGAGTAAAAATTGCAATTCTATCTTTACGTTCCCTCATTTTTATCAACCACCAAAATATTTCTCAATATAAGCAACATCGAATGAGAACTCAAAGGATCATACAAACGTGCAACCTTAAGTGTCAATATCGGGGGCAGATTTGTTATCAGAGGCAGACTTGCAGAGGTCATGAGCTTTAGTTATTTGTATGGTCAAACTCCTGATATCAAGGTCAAGTTTCCTAATGCGCCCCTACTGATGAATGAGATGACCGGTTCTTTGAACTTTTTGACAAAAATCTGTAAACAATGTCCAAAGCACGACATTAAAATCATCATTTGGTCATCCTTGGGAACATTGTTGGAAAAGGCAGCTTTCTCGATAACGCCCCCGAAAATAAACTTAAATTTAATGCAGATTGTGGAAAACTTTGTCATTTATAGTTAAAAAGCAAAAGTCCATGCAGACTGCTGAAAGGTTACGTTACCAAAATACCGGCAGAGCGAGCACTTCAACATGAACGAGGACATACATCTTGACCGAAGTTAGAAATACTTCACTGAATTCGAACTAAGCTCTTGGTGACTTCGGTCGGATGATGACATGCTTAATAGAACCCTTAGCATCCTTTGGTCGATACTTAAGATAGGTAGCGTGTCATGCGCGTCATTTCTTCTGTTGTTCGGTTTAAAAAGACAATTGAGTAGTCATCTTAGATACCTTAAAAAGTAGAGTGGATAAACATAAGAATGCTTCTACCCGCAGGGTCTTTGAATTCAACCCAACGAGGAAACAATGAGGTAAAGGAAGAACTCCGTTTTGGTGAAAAGTAATCTCAAACATCGGCAAAACCTGGAGTCCTAGTCTTAAAATCATCACTTGGCTCTACCTCCAAAGATACCTTCTTAAAGACTACGATTAAGTTTCAAAGAACGGTCTCCATCGTCACCACTGAAGAACCACCCACATAGCGAGGCTTAAAGCTGTACTCAATCTTAGACCTCTTTTCTGTCACTTCCTTTGACACTGCCCAGTACTCTGTGGTTAGTGCGTTATAATGCGGAACGAGGGATTCGAGGTTCGATCCCCAGAAAAAAACTAAAATTTATTTCACGGCCCCACCTTTCGCGTGCGTCTAACAAACATCGGAGAGTAAAACTGTCATGAAAAAAACAAAACAAAAGTTGGCCTTCGGATTCGGCAATAAACAGTAGGCCCCTTCCATTCGTGTAAAGAATATGACACACACTACACGAATGGTTGTAGCTAGGCGCAAAAAATTTGTATTTTTTTTTATATGCCACGACTTGACTTAGAGATGGCGAACAGCTTTATAAAACAGAGCCAAAAGCATTCGATTGTCTAGACTAAAAAAGGCATGTTGGGTCGGTAATGAAACCCAACCTAGCCTTGGGAACTTTGCACCAGCTTTGGAACTGGACGCCTGCATCCGGTTGAGATTGCACCAAGCCATCCTCAGGAGTTCAAATTTAGATCAGTTTTTGATGCTGGATATTCATATGTGTATGCCGATTTTAGCCCATGATGAAGACCAGAATTTTTCGTTTCAGCAATCAACTTTTTGCTAAGTTATTTTGGAGGAAGTCTCAGTTTACCATTACCTTTTCTGAGGTCTTGATTATAACCATGTAGACGCTAACAAATATACTGGCGAATCTCTCAATGGTTGTGCTAACAACAGATCTCAGTTTTGGTAAACGCCACTCGTTGCAGTATCCTGGAAAGGATACTTGCTACAGGCTGTCAAATGTTACTAGCAAAATGCAATATTCAGGAGGTCGTGCCTGGTACATCACAGTACAATTAGTTGCTGATTTTTATTAAAAAGATAGCCCTAAGAAAATCATAAGAAGTACAGAAGACATTTTTTTCCATACATTGTCGTAAACTGCTGATAAGTGAACGAAAGAAACACATTAGGTCCAAGATTTGGTTCGTGCATCTGCTCGTTTATCGGGGATATGTAAGTATATTTCTAGATATCAAAGCCTATCCTATTCAGGATCATGTGATTCGGCGATAGCTATCTGTGAAAGGCGCTTTAATTTTTTGCATGACATTGGAAACTTTCCAGACTACTAAGGAGTCAGGGTAGATTCCACCTATGCTTATGCAAAGATCATGGATGCAGCATTCATAATCTATAAAGTATAAGATAAACTACACAGATACGGATTCACAACTGGTCAAAATCAATAGGGCTTCAAAATCATATTTACACGGAGTTCCAGAAAATAACTACACGAGTTTTCAACTGCAAAAAAGCTTCAGACTTGCAATTTACATCCATGCTTTGGATGTATGTACGTATGTAGATTGAATCCATTAGACAAATCACTTGCTGGCGGACTGAGCTACAGGACTAAACTCACTAAACACAAGCAGCACTAGTTTTGGGCATAAAACGCACGCACAAATGAGTATGTTTCTTCATTAACTTGTTCGACAAAGGCTCTTCAGCAAAGGGTGCATTTTGACGAAGAGAACGCGTTTTGTGGTAGCTGTTTACATGTGGATATGTGGCGAAACTTTGAACAATACAGAACCTCAGAAGAACACCTGATTACATAAGCCCATAATATAACCTAAACATGAAAATACTGATACCATTTACCAGACAGGTTGATTGACTGTCAAACAGTGTCATAAGTACCATGTTCTTCACTGGAGGCTTAATGGAATGGGTTACAGGAATTTGCTTCTACTAAGAAATGTTGCAATAATGGGAATTTTCAAATAAGTAGAGAAAAAGATGTTAAGAAAGTTCAAGAAACCAATCCCTCCACATGGGAAATAAACATCTTGTTAGATCATCATCTGAAATTTATAGGATCGATTAAAACCAAAACAAAGGAATTAAAATAAACACCGCAAAGTCGCGCAGGTTTCCTGGAGGAAGCCACCTAGAAGGGAATCCAATAGCATATGTTCATGGGCCTGCAATGGGTAATCGGAAGCTGATACCATTATATTATAATCGACAAAAACAAAATTGTAAAATTCAACCGACGGCAAACAAGATCAATGCCTTGTGGTTGGCATAAACAGAGCAATGAGACAAGTTTTTCTAGACAGGCTCAAAATTTGAATTGTACTGAGGAAATGGCAAACAAGATCCACCGATTTCCAACTAAAGCTGACGTTTTCTAACTCTGCGCTATAAAATTTTTCGCGAGCTAGAAAATAATCAACAACTTATGTATCGCGAGAGCTGGCGAAAAAAAAGAATGAATATCCTTGAAGGAGTGATAATGATACATTACACTCTTTTCAAACTAACCTATTTATTGTGACTTTGGAAATACATGCTAGATATAACCAATAGTCTTGTATGCGCGATGTTATCCCTAAGAATATGTTGAAGGCGCTGAATCCGTGCGAAAGGCCTGAGGACCAAATCCCAAACCGATTTTTGTGCATTACCAACCCACCAGTGAAACCATAAACCTTAAGCTAGCACGAATATACAAAGACTGACAGGTGTTGGCGAAATTAGGGCAAAGCAAACTACATTTTTTTTCTTCAAGACACAGTGAAAGATTGTAAGGATCCTTCAGGTGATAAACTGGCTAAAAAGCGAGCCACTATCAACATCAAACAGATTTTCATCCACTGTTTCCTAAATCGGTGTAGAAAAGAAAATAGACAATTTCATTAAGACTGCAATGTAAATAAAATACACGACTGGGTCATACGCACTTACACCTTAAGCTATAAGTTTAAATTTGCGGACCCACTTTTTTGGATTGATAAAAATCTCGAGTTCGAAATTTTTCACGAAACCAATACTTATTCTGTAGATATGTACATATATGTAGGTGCAAGTAAAATTGATGCCAAAAGCAATTATCCTTTCAGTTAGCTTATTCACGTTTAAAGTACAAAATTGTTGTCCTACGTACATAGATTTAGTTCCCTATGTGTTTAGGAAAACCGGAACAAAACTTATACTCATATTCTAAAGACAAAGTTTTCAAAAGTTAAAAATACCATTCAAGCGTGTGCTTATTTCAAATGTATGAAAATAACATCTCCTGTGTCACCCTCTGCTTTCGAGTACACAAATGTTAAGATAGTACTACGCATTTGAATATGTATGCAATTATTTATGAAAAAAAAAAAAAACAATTATGACACTCATTATGGGAAAATAAAGTGCAGCATTCAGCACGCAAGTCCTGGTTACATATTTAAAAATAGTCTGTATGATTAATTCAAGGATACCAGGAAAATTAAATTCGGATTTTTTGCTGGTGTAGGTGGAAAAAATAAATATATAATATTGCACCATCCTATATTTATATTTAAGCTACGGTCCTTCAACAAAGTCACCTCATCATCCCCATAACACAGGGGGCGTGTATGTATTTGAGGTAAGCATGTCACTGACAGAGGGATTATCCACAGGAGTAATCCTGACACGGACAAACACAAATCTCAATACAGACTGTATGGTTTATTGATTTTTAAGTGGAAGCAGAAAAACAAAACAAAAAAACGATTGCACTCATGATTAGAGGATAAAAAGCTCTCATACCGAATAAGCTCTGGCTACTTATGGACTTGTAAACAAAGGGTCATTATTCTCTAATGACATGACGCCAACAGTATCGCTGTAGTTGACATGTGTCCGCTTTTGTACCAGAAAATATTCTTTTTTTTTTACTGGTTATTTATAACAGAAGGGAATTCTAATTTGTAGCTGGAACATGATGTCCTTGAAATTCAAAACTGCCAACATAAACATAAATTTGCATGTTGTTTTTGCCCAAATGCAAGTAATATTTATGAAGGAGTTTTTTCAAGGATATGCATTATAAAATGAAACAACAGGCGACGCAATTTCCATAAATAAACAACCGGGTTGTGTAAAATACGTCAGGACTTTTTTGTTGTGTGTGCTTTAAAATTCTTACTTTTTCAAGTAGACGACAGAACTTTGTTTAACCAGTTTTACGTGATAGAATTTGAAACAAAAAAATGACTGCCATGTAGTTTTCCGCATAATCAGGAAAGGTTATCAAAAGTAAATCGGTTCTAGGGATTTTAATATCAAAGAAATCTTGTGTGACTTCGTACCACACTGCCGCGGTAGTGATAGACCCCACAAATAGTTGCGTTGAATATTTATTTCATATAACAACCAATAGCGGAATAATGAATCTAAGTCTCCATATTTCATTTCTGTGATTACGCGTTAACAATTTCCGTCGACGTCAATTCGCTGTTTGGTAACAGAGAAATAATGACAATTGAACTTACCAGATAGACAAATAAATGCAGAGGACTAATGTAGACGATTCAGGCCTATCAGTGCGGCTTCAGACCAGGGAAGTCCACATTCGTTGAAATCTTCACACTTCTGCAAATCCTGGAAAAAACCCAAGTTCAAATCGATACCCACCACCTTTTTATCGATATCAAGGACGCATATGACAGGATTTATAGAGACGAGCTATACAGAGCCATGTCTAGTTTCGACATCCCTGGCAAACTCGTCAGATTGTGCAGGATGACGATGGAGAACGCTCTCTGCTCCATCAAGGTCGGTAACGACCTCACCGAGAGCTTTGATGTCAAAAAAGGATTTAGACAAAGAGACGAGCTATCATGTGATTTTTTCAACGCCATACTTGTAAGGATTGTGCGAAACTCACAAGCCAACATTGGAGGCACAATCTTTCAAAAGTCTGTGCAACTACTAGCTTACGCCGACGACATTGACATAATTGGTAGAACACAGCGGGCTGTCACCGGTGCGTTCGCTAGTATTGAAACAGAAGCTGCCAAAATGGGTTTAACGGTAAACGAGGGTAAAACCAAGTATATGCTGTCAACAAGAAGGGACACTCAACATCGACGAATTGGACAGAACGTCACAATCGACAGCTATAACTTTGAGGTAATAAGGGATTTTGTTTACCTCGGCTCTGCTATAACCTCTGACAACAACATCTCTCAGAAATTGTTGAACTGTATTGTTGCGACAAAAAATTGCGCATCAGTCGTTTCAAATGGCTAGGACATGTAGAGCTTTCAAACATGGTGGTGATGCTTTGATGGTTTGTTAGGGTGCATGCACCCAGTCATCAACCAAGTATGGGTGGATGAAATCATGCCCGATGACTGAACTATCAGCTCTATATGCCCCATCTTCAAGAAAGGCGATCCTATGTCTTGTAAGAACTACCGAGGCATATCCCTGCTTAATGTCGCATATAAGATCCTATCCAACGTTTCTTCTTCTTCCTTCCTTTCTGCAGCACACTAATCGGCACGTACCAGTGTGGCTTCCGGCCCGGCAGATCGACGATTGACCAAATTTTCACACTAAAGCAAATCCTGGAAAAGACCAACGAATTTCAAGTCGAGACTCACCATCTCTTAATCGATTTTAAAGCCGCATATGATAGCATGCATCGTCTTGAGCTCTACAAGGCGATGGCCGAATTCGGGATCCCGGCTAAACTGATCCAGCTGTGTCGCGTGACGCTGGAAAACACACGGTGCAACGTGCAATTCGGAAAATCCTCTGAACTATTCCAAACATGCACCGGATTTCGGCAAGGAGATGCGCTATCATGTGACTTTTTCAATCTTGTGCTGGAACAGATAGTGCGCAGGGCACGAGTCCAACATTCGGCTGTATGGAGCCGAGTGTTGGACGATAAGCAGGAAAGCAGAACAGATATTGAACACTTTAGAGAGAACAATTCTTCGTCGGATTTTCGGTCCCGCACGCGAGGAGGGCGAATGAAGAAGAAGATACAACCGCGAACTCTATGAGCTGTACCAAGATGTGGATGTAGTCCAAAAAGCCAAAACTCGTCGACTACACTGGCTCGGCCACATCGAGCGAATGGACAATAATGCTCCAGCAAAGAGGATCTTCGAATCATAGCCCCCAGGTTCGAGACTACAAGGAAGACCGAACCTCCGTTTTAAGGATCAAGCTATCGCGGATGCCAAAGCACTTGGTCTAGACAACTGGAAGCAGCGTGCCCGGGATCGAAGAGAGTGAGAGGCTGCCGTGTCTCAGGCAGAGACTCTTCACAAGTCGGGAGCCCGTTAAGTAAGTAAGTAAGGACATGTAGAGCGGATGAACACCATTGCTCCTATCCGTTAAGTCTTCGAATCTAACTCTAGAAGGAAACCTCAACAAACTTGGAGTTTACAACTAGATGCAGTTAGCCAAGCACCGAGCTGACTGGAGATGCTTGTTAGTGAAGGCCCAGGTTCACCACGAACTGTAGCGCCACCTAAGTAAGTAAGTAAGTATGAGACTGGATAGCGCTAGACAAATGTAATGTAAGACTGTCGAGGATATTTAAGAACGTTGAAAAATCCGAACATAATGATGCGCAGGCCTTATTGCGCATTAAGTCCCAGAAGCGGTGACTTACCAAAAAATGTTCTATAAGGACATAAGGAGCTGTACCTATTGAGGTCTAGAGAAGACACTCTTACAACAATTTTTTTCGGGTCACAGTATCCTCACGCACTTACGACATTGAGGAAAAAAAAGAACCGGCACTTAGGAATATGATCATCCCAGTTCAGTTTTGTTGCCAAGAAGTATGAACATTCTTAATATAGTTTAGGAGTGGCGTACTATACGAGCTACATAGCGATATTAAAACCCAACTAAAATCACATATAGCGTCAAGGACGATTTGGTTGCGTGGACATATGTAACAGCTACAAGCAAATGAGACTAGAGTTCAAACCAACCTTAGCAACACGTTACCATCTCCGAACTGGATGAAGATGATTGTTAGGAGGCCACTCCACCACCCTACAAATAAGAAACTTGCTTTGTCTATCTGACAGAAGGCTTAGCCATCATCATTACATTTAGTTCACATATATAAACATATATGCAAGTTGTCTATTCAAACTCCATTCGTTATTCATTCAAAATCAATTGATGATGTCATTCTAAGCTTTATGTACTTTCCCACACACATAATGCTGGTATTCCAATCAGTTGTTTCAAACTATCCCAAGAACCCTCATCGTAAAGCAAGTACTACCACAACTACTGTCATAAAAAATCGAATTACTGCCGCTGACAAACCACCTATAACTACGAAGCATTCTAGTCATACCCCGTCCAATCTCTGTTCTTTTCAGCGGTCGGTCCAGTAGCTGCACCCTACTGTGAATACTTTGCATTATTTCGTTTCCATTTGATTTGATTCATTTTATTGCATTTGATTCAAAGTGACTGTGGAATAACATAAAATCGACTTTAATTGAATTACACTGGCGGCGTGTGTCTCCGACATCGACAACGACAACGACAACGAGTGCCTTTCACGCTTCCACTTTACCTATTTCGGTAGAGCACACTGTGGCCGCGCTACCATGGAAAGTATTTTTAGGAACACAAGTGACAACGCGTGTGTTCAAAAGTTGACCGACCGACCGAACCATTGGTATTTGATTGCTTTGAGTGTTTTTTTCTTATTTTATTTGGTGCTGTGGAAAAACCCCTGAATTCAACAGGATATTAGGGAACTTCTCACATTTTTTTTTTTAGATCTCACCCATCAGATAAATGAATGCAATTCTCGTTCGTGTCTCTTCAAATCGAGTCCAACACTAGTCGAATGAGGTCAATTTCACAATTGATGACGGGCGACCTAACCATCCAACCTACATCTGTTAACAACAAACTTTTTCGTGTCGGAACACCAAGCTGATGTCTGCATAATCAGAAAATCAAATGTCAGCAGAGTGCTGTTGATTTTTTTTTTTTTCATTCATTCATTCACTTCGTCTGTATCTTCTTTTGCTGATGGTTTTCGTTTTTCTTAGAAATCTCATTTGGATTTCTTTTTTCTTTAAATTGGAACTTTTTGGATCAAAAAGATACGCCGAGTCGGCTTAGTCTGACCGACTGACTGATATTAGTTTTACAAGAACATTCATCATAATTGAGATAAATAAAACTGGACATAAGATTATCAGATGTCAGGTAACGGATTATGATGATTAAATGGTGTGTTGGAATAAAATTTCACAATAAGACGTTTTCAGATCTAGAACACTTTCCGTTTGATGTAGATCATCCGGCCAGAGTTTACACAATTTTACCATTAAATCGGAATGGTAATTTAAAATATTTGACATTTAATTGTGATCGTATGACGTTATTAGGTTAGTTAAGAAAGCCTGGCTTCTTTTTAAGTATAGTATGCACAATCCACTAACTATATTTAAAATATTTTGAGAAGAAAAGTCTGAATTTGGCTATAAGCTTGGCTGATTGGGGTTGGGTTAGGTGGCTGCCCCCGCTTAGTAGGGACACACTTAGACCGCAAAGAAGGTGCATTGTGGTACGACTGTGGAAAAACCGGATTACCAGCACCTAGAGACCTACATACATAAGTGGAAATTTCCCAAATGGAACAAAAAGGCAGGGCAACCAGTTTCTATGCCAATCCATGCCGGAAAAGTATGGCTCGCCATTTGGACATTAAACCAGTTTGACCCAGTGGCTATATTTAGATAGTTAAAATCTCCGAAAAAGTACTCGCCTATGGTTTTTCTTCTCAAAACCAATCGGGCAAGACAGGCCAACTATCTTTCTTAGACTTGTCCTATTAATGGAAATAAGTCTGCTGGTTTTCCCACCATCCTGCTCTGAGCAGATTTCTTTAAAAGAGATACAGGTGCTGATATTTATCCACCTACTGATTGGCATTCTAATGGCTGCGGTATTTAATAGGAATTTTATCGATTTAATAGATATTCACGGTTTTCCCCTAGAGGTTCCGGTCTGTACAATCCTTTTAGCTAGCTTGTCCGCTTTGCAATTGCCTAAAATATCCCTAAGGCTTGGAACCCAGCACATGGATACGTCGACTCTGATATCGATCTCGTTAAGAGATCCCCCCCAGAATTATTGGCAATTCCAAAGCTTTTATCGTAGCTTGACTATTTATATAGAAAACAATAGCACTGCACTCTACAGAGTCAATCGGAAGCCAGGTCCCGACTTCACGTACTTCTGTGACTTCTGCTTGAAATACACTACAATCCAACGGTCCGGAAGTCGTGTGGTGATGCAAATATCCAGTGCACTGAAGTAAACTCCGGTGAATGTTCCAGACTCTGTCTGGGATCTGTCTGTGTAAATAACCATCGTAGATTCATTAAAAATGTCTGCCGATTCCCAAGGACTTCTTCTAGGAATCCTGGTTTTATACTTCACGTTAAAGTCTAGATCAGGGACAACAAAGTCCGAATTACTAGGAATAGTGTCATGGCCTATATTTCCACGAGCCAGTTGCAAGAATTCCCTAAGCCGTAAAGTTACTTTAGTCGACATCAGTTTTCCAAAGATATCAACGGGAACAAGATGAAGCATAGTTTTAGTGTTGTTGTAGTCGTGGTTCTCAGGGCACCCGTTATACAGACGCAATATAGCCTTTGAACTTTCAGAAGTAGGTATTACAATGTTGCTTTTCTTGTCCATTGTCCAGTGTCATCCACCAGACTAGTACTCCGTACATAAGGATGGGTCTGCCGACTGCCGGATATATCCAGTGAATAATAATAATTGGGTCTACATGAATAGAGAGCAATCGAGCCCTTTTTAGCACGGTTTTGAATATACAGATCCATATTGAGTTGACCACCTTTGACACCATTGCCATGTTCAGCTTTGGACGCGATTTTTTTTCAACATCGTTTTTAAAAAATTGTGCAGGACTCACACACCAACATCAGATGCACAATCTTTTCAAAGTTCGTCTTAAGCTATTTGAGAAAAGTGTAATATCCCCTAAGTTAACCGTTGAAATCAATTGGGTCGCGTAAAGACAAGTCCTTATTGAACTTCATTTATACAGATTACATATGTAGATATGCACTCAATTCTATTAAAACTCCTCCGAAGATTAAAATATGAAGAAACCTAGGAACTCACCAAGATTCAAAAACACATCAACGGGTTCGAAAACTTGGCTATTTCTGACATACATTCGTTGATTGGATCCATAGTTTGTAAACACGGATAATACCATGTTATATTTCTTCGACAAGGTTCTCGCAGTAACAGTACAACAGAAACTATAATGGCCTACATTTAGGCCATTAGCGGATACAGGTCAATAATACAATACCCCATAGAACGGACTATATTCCCGATGCGATTCCCGGCCTTATCTTATGCTTTGCGTGCATTGTAAAATGCACTATGGTTTGACCTAAAGCAGCTACTTTTTTTGTAGCTATTTTTGAAGTAAATATAACTACGATACATTCGAGCTGTTGCATTCTAAACACGGACACGCTTAGACTAGATTACATCCATCAAAAAATCTCCCGTCTATTTACCATACCTTACAACCATTTAGAGGCTCTAATAAGGACTCTGCTGCTAGACAAACTGCTAGACGAATTTATCAGATCTAGCTTAAAGGTTTAGTGCTATGCAGGTAGGAAGGTAGGTAGGAAGCAAAGATGACTGTTATCACAGAAATAATGCAAAGTACTCTTAAACTCTGAAAAAGATCTAACGCTAGGCATATGACAAGAGCGATGATAACACGTCCAACAGTATCTCTGAGAGTAATTCTGTAAATCACACTGCTGGATATACGAGGTGGAAATGGCTCTCAGTGTTCTAAGGAATCAGACTAGAGACGGGCCATTTAGAGGCCGTAAAAGTTTTACGAAATACCACCACGCTTATTTGAAGTCACTGACTGAAAAATCATGATTATAAGAAAAACTTTAATACCTCTTCAATGATTTGAGCAATCTTGATAAAGCCTGCATAACTCAGATAAACCCGTTCATCACTAGAAGCAAATGTGTGATCCATCCGGATGTACTTAGTGACGTCACATCTTTCTAGTTCACGTCTACTCTAATGAAGTTAAGAAAACTTAATGACCACGACCCAAGGACTAAACTGGATATCTTACACTGGCCTCTCATATAGCCATTCCATAACATTGCACTTTCTGAAAAAATATCTTGCAGATTAACTGAGACTTCAGGACATGTATCTAATTACTCTGGAATTGTTCCGCAGTGGCAATAAGACGACTAATTCATACCAAAAGGGCTCAGTTCAACCCTATAGACTTAACCCCTAGGTAATAAAAAAAGTTTATATGTGAAAAATTACATTGTATGCCGGAGATCCAATGAATAATCGCAAACAGCAAGGAAAATCTTGCCAATGACGACTTCCTAAATTATTTTATCCTTCCCTAATAAAGGAGAATTTCTGAAGACGTTTACTACTAACAATTAGAAGAAAACAATCAAGAAGACATGATTTGTAAGAGGAGCCCCTGTGATTGAATACTGCCTGTTTGGTAGACGTGCTATAAGACTAGAAGTTCTAGATATCTCATATCATATTTCATGAGTCATCTTTTTCTTCTTGTAATTTGAAACAATGATGGAACCTTCGTATATTTCATTCTTCTTTTCATATCATTGTTTTCAAATTACCTCAAATCCAATCATCCATCAATATTGCAACAAACATTTTCCAAATATGACCAAAGATACAAGTATAGATACATACGTTGATTGGAAACTTACCTGAAAGAAAAAAAAAAAAAAAGAAAATACATTAGTAAAGCATTACACCAGTTGCATTTAATTTTTACACATTTCCAAATACGGTCAAAGAGATGTACATAAACCCCCACATACCTAACCAACACATAATAATTGCTTAATCAATGTCTAGAGACCCTAATCGCCCTACCAAGGCTAACTAGATCATTGACTCGGTAGACCGAAAATCCCACACACTAAGACCCATTACAAGCGGGTGAACATCTCTACCATCGATGGCGACATACAACCTACAACCTACGGATTCCATGGCTCGAAATCATTGTCGCCTTACCCATGACTAAAGCGTGCAACCGACGACACACAACGAGGATAATGACGACGACGATCTTTGTATGCATCTAATCACCCATTAAGGCCATAAAGACAATTTCCAGTTAAACTGATGAGGCATATGCGCGCTGCGCGTTGGATAAAATGGATAAAATGGAATTACACAGAAATGTTGTCATAGAAATTGCAGTTCTTGTAACTTACAGTTGGTTTATGTCGTTCTGCCGAGGTTCTAAGGCGGGTCTAGTTAACTGTGCTAGGTGTGGTGCACACAGATATTTAATTAATGTGACTACTCCTTGTCGGTTTGATTTAATGTTTACGCATGTGTGGGAGGTGAAATCATTCTTAGGAAGTGTATTCGAACTGATATGGTAATTTAGGGAAATTGAAAAGGATATACAGAGCTGTACATAATGCAGTTAAAGTATTATTTTCTTAAATGGAAACGCTCATACTATTTGAACGACTTTATCAGACGATCATAGCATCATATCTAGGTTAAACTAAAATTTTTCTTAGCCTTCCAAACGACTAGTGCCACCAAACCACCATTCCCAAAGCGTGCCATGCTCCAATTTGTTACGCTTTGTTACAAATAATACGATAAACGTTGACCACAAAGATACGATGAGAAAGCTCATCATAAAACTGTGACAAATTTTATGCATCACGTCTGCCAGTAATACTCAGGCAAGTGAACAACAAACAAACAAGAAATCCATCCGGATGTACTCTATCATTGACACCAGGTACAATATTTATATGCATATAAATATGTACACATAAATGAAAATTTACTATAGATACACGGACACTCACTGTCCGCTGAAAGCACGTCTTCTTCGCGCGAAAGCAGAGTTTCTCCACTTCCTAATCTCACATTTCATGAAACCATACGATCTGTCAATGTGTGCTCAGCTGCAGCTGTAGAATGCTACAATCAACATGAACGTCCACTGACTGACCTACACCTTCGAAGAAGCATCAAATTGAAGATTACACTTAATATATGAGTAAATCCATTCACGGGCGTGCAACCTACATTCGGACTTGATGTGATGCACCGAGTGTCTCTCTCACGTCACCGTATAAGACAGACGATATTCTAGATACGAGTATAAAGATACAGATATAGTGTAGTGAAGATGATCTTGCTTTGCCCCTCATGGGGTGTCATGTTAGACTTGTATCTTTTACACAATTCGGACTGTGTGTGTGGGTATGAGTGTCCTCTTTAATAATTTCACTTATTTTGGATCACTAGTAGTGTTTTTGTTTATTTTGGGGACTAACAATAGACCTATAGTACAAGTTATTCTACGATTTACATACATATGTACGTGAATTTACTATCGTCCACGATGCAGCACGTTTTTGGAATGAACCCCAAAATCTGGTGCTTTTGTAGTAACTGAGTATCAAACGATCCTCGTAGGGTTATTGGTTATAGCGGTCAACTTAAAGAAGACCTCGTAGGCAGAAATTAATAAATCTATAAAGCTGCTCTGTTCTTTTGATACGGACTTCGTAAAACGATAACCATACTTGGAAGGTATACTCCAGGGCCTAACGGAGGTAATGTAGAAGGACTTAGTTACATACGGCAACACAACTCCCGACAACTCCCTGATCTACAGAGACGGGTAGATCAGAGTATCTGGTAATACATTGAGTATCATTAATTATTATCGTTAAGATGAATGGTCCAAGATTGCTCCCTTGAGGTATCTCCGAAATAAGAGAGGACCTTATGCAGTTGTTTTACATTGCCAATTAGAAAGTGATCTGGAAGGATGCCGAGACTTGGAGTTGGAATCATTATTATTATTGTCGACAAATATGTTATACCAGTAAAAAAAATTATAACACTTCTTATTTTCAAAGCATCGTTGTACATCAGATGATATAGTAGGGCACCTAAAATGGAACCTTGTTGAACACCGCTTATGATTTGCTTTTTGTTATAATTTATTAATAGTGTGATAAGAGCGCTATATTTCTCCCACTTTTCGATAGTTTGCCAGATAGAATCGATCGTCAAACACGTATTTTGCAAGCTGCTACGTTCTGACTTCGTCATCATGGTGTCCAACATCCACATACCATAAAGAATCTTGGGGAGGTCTGTTTTCTTTTCTTAGTAGAATCAGTCATTATAGGTTATTTGATGTTCAAACTTTTTGTTTGTAGATTTAAATGATTTCTTTAGATGAGCGGAGGAAGTTCTATTTTCTACTTTGAAATCGAACTTAAATTTAGAAGGCATTTTTAACATTTTTTTACTATCTCAGTCTCAACTAGTTTTATTTCAATGAACAAACCTACAACGTCAAAAGATCGTTGTTTCTGTGGTTGGTGGTTGTACTTATGGCAGACTCTACCCCTTGTATATCTAGGATGGTAGTGCAAAGCCTACCAAGTTGCATCATTCTGTGACTACAGCCACTTCTTATGAAGACCAACGATAGGATTACTTTGGGAATATACAAAGAAAAGTGGTCACCACATCGATCTTTGACTAAGACTCCATCTGAGTGTGGATCATACACCTGCTACAGTACATAGGAGTTAAGAGCGATGAAAATTGAAATGTTACAGATCCCAATAACCGTGAGATGTCTGAAAATGCTTGTGGATTCAGTAGTGAAAAAGCAGGTTCCCTTTTTTCCACTTAAGATTCTTACGGTTTTCACATAAAGTGCTTGTAAAGACATATTAAGACTCTTCTCGGAAGGAATGGATTTGGTGATGCCATTTTAGAATCTAGATTTTTCTATACTGAAATCGTAGTAAAATCCAATCTGGATATTCCTCCCTTGATTCAGTCCGGTATTGCCAGCATTTTCAAGCCACTTAGACCACAAATTTCTCGTTCAAATCGCCATATTTGGAGAGATATTGAACGTATTGCACATTGCAATCCACAAGAGCTTACTTGGTATATCTAACTTTGGATAATTTTCTGTCTTCGTCAGATAGCTGCTTAGTGTTGTGCTTTTGTTTTTTAACTGCATTCAATTGAACTATTTTTGTTACCAGTCGTGCATGTAATAGATCAGGAGGAGTTATGTATGTACTTTTGCCGTTTATAGACCAAGATATTCCATAGTATTCGTGGCGACTATAAAAATGTGGTTCTTCCAAAGAATAAGAAATCACGTTTCGATTCAATGACAAGCGACACCATTAATTCTATTTCATTCAAATGAGATTCTTAAACAAAAGGTTTAAAGGAGGTTACTCTAATTGTTTGCTTTATCCAAATTATTATAATTTTAATTTAAACTGTACAGGTCAAACATTGTACCCACTTTTAGACTTTCCCACAATTTACTCCTTTGTGGGTTCAATTAGAACAACCCATGTAAATAAACACAGACCACAGTGTGACTTGTAGTTTATTTAACTATCTTTCGAGTCAATTTATTTAACCTACTTCAACATCCGTCAGCATAATCACATACTCACGCAAATTGTCGCCCGAATTACCAACAAATTACACGATTTAACAAAAACCCCATCGAATCGCACCTTCTTTCGTCGTTGTATCCGAAATAAGAATAAGTCTTCCAAATCCAAAGAAATCCCAACTTCATCTTCTCTCATCTGTCATCTGTCGTCGTGCGTTGTTCGCGCAAAAAAAAAAAAAAAAACTTCAAACCTATGTATGTGTGAAAGTTTTTTCCTTTTGTACACAAAACAAACTTTCGTTTTGCTTGCAGCGATATGTAAACAAATCGATAACCTACTAAGGCAGAACGACGACGACGTTTAATCCCCACATTTTGGGGTCAACAGCCATTCAGCGAGACCCCGAAATACGGTTGACATTCATGTATCGCGAATATACAGTGACGTAGCGAATCCAAACACATCGCATCGATCTAGATAGAGATCGTTAGTCCAGATCAAGCGATTCTCATTTTTATGGAATTCTAGTAGACATTCTTGACATGTTTTTGTCGCTCGCTGTCTGGTGTGGTGCAGTGCAGTGCTGAAATAAAAAAAAAAAAAACGTAACAGCATCCAAGAATATCTCCGGTGCACCAGGCAGTAGGCAGTAGGCAGCAGTGCTGGTTGTGATCTTTGTATGTGGTCGCTTTCGGAGATACTTTTTATAGACTCTTCCAGTTTAGTGATCGTCTCCGGTGTAAAGGCCACGTTGGAGTGTGTTGTAAGTGACGTCATTTGGCACAGTTTGCATTATTTATGAATGTGCGTGAGATATTTTTAGTTTAGTTACTTTTTTTTCTCAATTTTTCTATGGGGTTTTTCTCCCAAAAAGGGAATCAACTTGTAAATCACCTTCTTTTCTCTGAAACGGGAGCTCCTTCGTTTATCTGAAGGATTCTTTCTTTTTTTGTATTTTCGTTTCAGGAATCTTGGATTTAGTTCTTTATCATTGCATGGGATGATAGGCTTTGGTAAGTAGGATGCTTACCACGTGATTATGATGGTATCTTGTGTGGTGTATGATATGTATCTATGTGCGATGATGATTCGTGGAAATTTTCTGATATTTTTGGGTGCGGAGATTTTTTAAATGAAATCAACTATCAGGTAGGTATTTAGGTTGAAATTTAAAAGTTCGTTATTTATGTGATGATTCAGTGCGGCATTGCTTATGGTTAGGCATACAGAATGTATAATTAAATAGTAGTGAGAAATGGCATGGTCGGGGTATAAACAAAGCTCGTCATAGAAAGTTAGACATGTAAAACCACAGCACTAAGCTGTGCATGTAAGGTTGGAACAAAAACAAAGTGGTTTTGGTTAAAGCGTGACTATTTAACTATACGAAAGGTGCTCAAAGCAATAAGAAATTACTGAAAATGTACATATGAAAGTCGATGATATGTAATTTGAACCAGAAAAATACTAGCAGTAAGCAAAAAACCTGCCTGTTTAATATTCGAAACTCTGATTTGTTTCGTGTGTAGTAATTTTTCTTACATGGTGACTATAGGTATCCCCGAAGCGGCTTATTGACTCCGGAAAATAAAAGGGAATTGGGGTAACTTCCCTACTACAGAAAAAACAAGGGTTACGAAGCGAATAACAGTCTCGAAAAAGGATGATCTGACTGTTGGCGACCCCGGCAAATGAAACCACATGCAGACGCCCTAGATTGCTATGATGGAGATATCACTATCATCCAGAAAGTGGGATGAGATGATCCCGGTGAAAGGAGGATGATAAACTGCGACATTTTATACGGTGATTGCTATAGAGAGCAGAAACCACGCTTATTAGGATCCGGATTTCTCATACGCGGCAGACTTAGGCAAGAAGTCTTGAGGTTATGGCAATCCACATCAGATCTAAATTCGCCAGCATAAATTTAGTTTGCTTATTAATGCCTCCGCAGAGGACATGTTTCTTAGAGCTCCTCGACTAAACGAATGACAAATGTCAAGATAGGAAAGGAGGGCATCTTTGGTATGACAGTTGATGAGCACATTATACACTACACCACGTCTGGCAACGAACTTAGGCTTATTGACTTTGGGACTGGGCGAAACGTCACTTTTGCAATCACAAGATTTCCTAATCTTAATGTCCAGAACCGTTCAACCAAATTGATCACATTGCGATCGGCGTAAATCATGCCTCCAGTATTCTGGATGTTCGAACCTTCCGAGCAGTTAACATCGACTCGGATCACTACCTTGTTGCGACCAAGGTACGAATGCGAATATCCCAAGCGCCTCAATAAAGAAGAACAGCTTTGAGAATACTTTACATCGAAAAGCTACAATCTCAAGAGATCGCCAGAATCTTTGCCCGAAATTTCTCAGCGAATACTATGCCGCCAGCATTAAATGCCGATGAGAAGTAGCAACGCTGCCAAGATCCCATCAGAAGCTTCGCAACTGATAAGCTGGGTTTTTCCTGACCAAACAACATCATACAAAGCGGCGCTGCAAAGAAGGACGAGGCCTGCTCGTGAGCTCTATGACCAGAAAAGACGGGAAGAACATCGGCAAGATCGAAGATATTGAGAGATTATATTCCAGGAACAATGTAAAGATAAATGTCAAGGCTACTGAACAGAAGCCTGTAGAGATAAAGAAAGAAACCTCGTAGCAGAGTCACAGTCAGTGCTGAGAATATAGAAAAATTTCTTCTTCAGACTGGTATAATGGCGACGAAGGCCAACATACCGCTGTCAGACAGAATGAACCATTTATCCTAACCGATGATAGCCAAGGCTTCCGTTCACCTTATCAGAACGGAGTGATGATAGGAATATCCAAGGTTAAAACCAACAAGTAATAAATAATAAAGTGGATCCGGAAGCTAAGAAGCATCCAATCTAAGTAGGACTGAATAGATCAGAAACTCCAGAAAGTCGAGCGCATTCAGCAAGGTACGAGCGCCAGTGGCTCTTCTACAGATCACCTGTTTCGTATAAACTTCCAAACTATATTATGAACTGAAAAGACCCAAAAGGTGCGGCTTACTAATGTTGACAAAATGGCGGAACAGAGAACGTCAGATAGTCAGGATCGAACGAATCTGCAAAAAACCTTGTCTTTCACTTCTAGGCCCAAAACGTTCCAAAAAAAAATAAATAAATAAATATTTGACGCGACAGATCCGTGAAACCCAGGGCTTAGCTTCTCACAAGCATTCATGTTGTGCGTGTTATATTCCTTACACGAATGGAAGAGACCTACTGTTTAATGTTAATTTTTTATTTGAGAAGCTTTTTCATGACAGTTGTACTCTTGGATGTTTGTCAGACACTCTCGAGAGATGGGGCCGTGAAAGAAATTTTATGTGTTGCCTGGGGATTGAATTTGGAACCCCGAGTTCATAGTTCAACGCACTAACCACTTGAGCCACGGCACCCTAAAACTTTTCTACTCTGAAAACCTAATCACCATCACGGACTTCGTGGACTTAATCCACCTCGTGGATCTTCTAGACGTCCCATTTGACTTTTTTTTGACATGTACAGAAGGTCTTTACACATTAAGAACGTCCTTCAAAGCATATTATTAAAATTGTTCAATACAAGGTTAACTTTTTGCTGACGTCTACGATATGCTGGTGTTTAGGTGTCAAAGGCAATATCGACAAAATACGCCACTATCCAATCAAGAATTCCTAGACTTATATTAATACAATACCACACACGTATTCCCAGCCGACATAATTGGATAGAGAACACGATTATCAATAATTCTGCACTAAAAATCTACATTGGTGGATAGACGAAGATTAAAAGGCTGGAATATTTTCAGTCTCTCTTGGCACTGGCATTTTCATGTCTCTTAGACTACCAGACTACTGCAGTGTCCAAACGGAGGTTATGGCTGTTCATGAAGCCGCTGATTGGCTATGGATGAGATCGCTATCGACCGACAGCAAAGCTGCTATAAAAGCACTCGAATCACCAATAATAAGATCTAAATTTGTAAAACAAATGTCACGCATCTTTTAATGAGATATCAAATAATTCTAATCTCACACTGTGCTAGGTTCCTGGTCAGTCAAATGTTCCACGAAATCGCGAAGCAGACAAACTAGCAAAAAGTGACACTAAAAATGAGCTCTCGAATACTGAAGGGGGGCTTTACTTACCATTTACCTAGGCAGATGTGGCCACAGTAAAGCACAATAAGTCTACTACTCACCAGCAGACCACGCATAGGTACCTTTTTCAGAATATTGACTATTGAGGCTTGGAATTCCAGATAACGACTTCTGTCGCAGCTGTATGAAGGAGGCAGAGGAGGAATCACCATTTGAGCTACTCTGTAGCTGCCCTGCGTTATCCTCAGCAAGAAACCACATTCTGGGTGAATAGGCACTGCTTCGAGGAATTTGAAGATATTGCCGATTCGAATGTCAATAATATCTGGTAGCAAGTCCAAAAATTAAAATGGTTCCAAATGGTAGCGGAAGTAACCGGTTCGTGTGGTAACACAATAGATGTCTCGTGGCGTAAGTGTATCCCATCATGAACCGAGGATATCCACCTTAACTAATCAAAACTTGGAGGCAATATGTCATTACTAAGCATAATATTGAGACAGCTTCTGACAAGCCATGCGGAGGTAGTATACAGGGCCAAAGCACTAACAGCAATCAACGCTTTTCGAACATCGTCGTACGATCGGACTTGTGTTGTAGCCACCATGATGATGATATTTTGGGACATCAAGCCCAAGTGAAGAATAAAGTCAGAAGATTACCGTCAATCATGATCATCAACTGGAATGCGTTCAAGAGTGAAAATCCGTTTCGATTTTCAAGATAACTCTTCAAACCACTTTTTAGTATTTCATCCATAGACTCAAGATCAAGTAGCTCACCTTAATGTTAATTAGATGATGCACATAAAAAAAAAGTGGATTGAAAACCAGCCAATCAACATACATATAATCTGACCACAAAAGTGACTAATTCCCTTTGTCTAGTCTAACAATGTAATTTCAGATCAATCCACTATATGTACAAGGCCCTTTTGTATCTAGCAAATAATAGCCAAATACCCGTTGAAATGAAAATGAAAATGAAAATCTAGCACACCATCGCTATAAAAGGTCAATAGATGATATTTAGCCCAAATACAATTCATTAACCTTTCAACGAAAGCGAGACATTAAGAACGTTTAACAGCCACCTACCGTGGCAATAAATGCCTCGCCTTTCTCTCCAGCGCACAACTTCTTCGTGTCGATTTTATTTTTTCTATTTCATTTGAGTGGAATTCGAATGTGCCCATGAAAAGAACAATTCATGCGGAATGAAACATTATTTTCATAACGGAATATATTTGACATCATCACTGACAGAATGACAGATACAACAAACAGCAAGACATCGAAAACGCAATAATTTCCATACCAGCTATTGACAAGGTGAGCCAGGAACGGTTGTGCGTATGAGATAGACTTAGTTAGCGAGTATCTAAACAAATAAAAAAAAAATAAACAATCAAATCCGCATTATAATTAATTAAAGAAAAGAGAAGAAAAGTTTATTAAAGAGAGAAAAAATAGACATGGTAGAGGGTCATAGATAAATTTGGTGACAAGATGGACAAGTGATTAGAAAAGTTTGTTCAGTTTAACACTTTTTGGCTACCAAAGCAGAACAACATTAATAAGCTCTCGAATCTGTCCGTTTTTGGATACAATAGCTTAAGCAGCTTAACGAAAATACGTCCACTTAAGCCTCGACCTAGACGTTGAATTTCGCAGCAGCGAATTGGACGCAGTTCAAACTTCAATAAACGTCTCGCAACCATCTGAGAGTATAAGAGTTATAAAAAGCTTCACAATAATAATAAAAATTAGGAGGAGCTAAACTTTGGGTGCTATAGAGTTTGTTGCACCAATATTAGTGCTGAATATTAACCCAATCCACGTCAGTCTTCTATTTCTGGAATATGATATTCAGAGTAACCCGGGCACCAAGTTTTAAAATTCTATGAATCTATCGTAACACTCATAACTAGTTATGGCACCCTAGTACGCTGGCAAGCCGGGAGCAAAAGTACCCTAATGACCATGCCTTCTGGCACTAAATCGATCCTCTATCCGCATCCTTACTGGTATAATCACAGGACACTGCGCCATCGGAGTCATGCTCCGTAATTGGGAGGGTGGAGTCCAACGACCTATGTAGAAGCTGCGGAGATGAGGAAGAGGTGGATTCTATCCAAGATCTGCTTTGCTACTGCCCCTCTCTGCAAGAACGACGCCTTCGCACTTTAGGTTCTAGGTTTTTTGCAAGCACCGCAGAGCTAGCAGGCTTTCAGATATCGGATCTTCTCCACTTTATCAGAAGCACTAACTGGTTCCGAACCCAACCAGTGACGCGATAGTTTTCTGTATTTTGGTGTTCTCACTCCATCTATATTTAATAGGAGATTCACAATGGACCTTTAGGTCTCCGAGCGGACGTGATGAGTTTTTAACCGTCACACACCCCTTCTTAACCTAACCTAACCTAACCTAATGACCATCACGAAAATACAAGGGCTAGAGTGAATTGAAACCTCTAGTATAATAAAAAGTATTCCAACGGCAAGTCTTGACGTCATCATCCACCTGCTTCTGCAAGAACCTTTCATACAAGAAACTATGGCTGTTGGCTATGGTCTTCGGAATCAATCAATCTTATAACTGAGAATAACACGAACCTATAAGGATATATGAGCAATGTAGTGATAACTCACGATAAAGCACCTTATCCACCTTATCCATTTCGGACCATCTTGGCGTAGGAGCAGTCGTCTTTTCCGATTCTCTGGGCTAATCCAAATCAATCAGGCTTCCGAACACTGTTTCCCAAGCTTAAGTCTTAAGGACTGACAACTATCATCCGTGAAACTAACTTGAAAGTAATATCACAGGATAATATTACCTTTTTCATCGACACCCAGAAAGTTGTTTAATTGCTGTCGGTAAGAACTCAGGGTTCACGAAATATAAGGTACGACTCTGCTACATGTAAGCTCGTTAAGAAAGCCTGATCCAAAACGTTAAGAATGACCTATCAATCCTTACTTAAGTGATTACAGATCACTCTGTACAACACTCTGAAGATGACATCTGTAGAGCTTGCAGAAAAGAGAAGGATCACGAAAATAAAACTCACTGTCATTGCCATGGCCCAGCTTAAACCCATTCCGCTCAATAAGGAACATAAAGATCTATTGTGATATACCAAGCCGTTTAAGCGCAGCAAAACTAATTTATACATATGTATGTCTATCCAGTTTGGGTAGATCATTCAGAGCTTCGAATACTTGCCGAGTACTCTGAATGCCGGTAGAATGGGGTACATGGGCACAAAAAGTATGTATTCTGTCGTGTCTACCGTGCAGAGAATATGACAACGAAGATGGTAGGTACTCCTCTGATAGATATGCAAAATCATATCCAATCATATCTCATTTTTAACATAACTCAGATGTTAACAAACCATGTTTACTTATTTACTCATGCAGCGGGAAGGACAATAATCCACATGTCTAAGTCGCACAGAAACAATTGAAGACGTGGAACAAGTCATATTCTATTGCCGTACAAGACATAAAAAAAAACATAGCCAGAGATAACCAGGAAAGCCACGCGGGCTCTGATGATCTGTCGAAGCCTAGCGGGCAAATCTTGGGGATGTAGCCCTACCATCCTTAGGTGTATGTATATTGCTATTGTGAGACCAATGATCACATATGGAGCGATTGCATAGGCAAAAAAGAACCAATCTGGTCACCACGAGGAACACACTCATCAAGGTGCAAAGACTGGCATGCCTCTGTATCATAGGGGCCATGAGAACTTGTCCAACTGCGGCTGGTCGGGCTCAGAACCAAATACTCGGAATCCATGGGCAAAAGCACCAGTATCTTTCAGGCTGAAATCTATGCCATCGATAGATGTGTCCAAATCAATCTTGATAGAAACCATGTCAACTGTGATATAACTATAATGTCAGATGGCCAAGCTGCTATCATGGCACTTGACTCCTATATCATTAAGTCCAAACTTGTGTGGGAATGCCTGCAAAAACTTAATGAACTAGGTAGTAGAAGCAAAGTAACCCTCTGTTGGATACCTGGTCATGTGGGAATAGAGGGTAATGAAATGGCCGACTCCCTAGCAAGAAAAGGAGCATCAGAATCCTTCATAGGTCCTGAACCATTCTGCGGAATAGGGGATCATACCATCAAAGAAGAATTCAGGAAACAAGAGAGGGAAAACAGGGCAAGAACCTGGAATAACGCTCATGGAATGAGGCAAGCCAAGAAACTTCTAGGGCAATCCAACCGAAAAAGATTCGACGCATGCATCAGCATGAGCAAGAATAACCTTCGTATCCGGGCTTACTAACGGGGCATTGTAAACTCAAGAAGCACCTAACGAAACTAGGTACATCTGAAGAAGGACTCTGTAGATTCTGCAATGAGTCCAGCGAAATTCGAGAACATGTGCTGGGATCTTGTGGGGCACTGACCCACAAAAGACAGAAATACTTGGGCAAGTACCAATTAGCAGATGAAGAAATACCGTCACTAGATCCAGCTCTCATCCTTAGATTCTTAAAGGAAAGTGGATTAGAGAGAGTGCTCTAGCATATACGCTCTAGCCAATGCGTAGTAAGAGTGCTTTACCCTCAAAATGATTCCGAAAGGAATCCAAAAACGAGGGGAACTCTAATGAGGGCAAAGTACCTTCCCGAGCTGTTAGCTTGGGGCACAATAGACCAACAGGTCGCAGTGTAACATACCCCATTCTCAAATAATAATAATACTGCCGTACAGATCCGAAAAATATCAACTGGAGTTAAAATTAGGCGAAACTATCACTTCGAAGTTTGTATATAATTAGGCAGATGGTAGGGTCTTAAAAAAACATACTTTTACTGAGAAGGGCTCAGTTTCGTCTTTAAAGAATCCCCATCATCCATCCAATGGAGAAAAAAATACAGAAAAACTACTATAAAATAGTGAAGTTATGAAAATGTGGGCGTGGCAGAGGGTAGATTTAAAAAATGTTAACACCTGTTCTTCTTCTCTTTCTCGGAACCCCAAATATAAAATTTCATCCTTCTAGCACAAAATTTATGGCCCAAAAGTTAGTGACGACAAACTGACGAAGGGACGGACAGTACATGGCTCAATCGTATTCGCTATCGATACTGAACATGAATATACATATGTATCTCTCTTAAAAAAATTAGTCGTCTCTGTTTTTGAATTCCCGGTTTGGCCAGATCGGTTTAGACGAAAGGTTATATTAGCTACAGTGTCAAGGTGGAACTTTGTCGACAGTTCTCTCCTCTTAAGATATAGCGTGGACGGCTCCGGCTTGCACTCTCCTAATATGTCCTACTATTGGAGACCTAGCTGTCAAAAAATAAAAATACAATTATTTGGAGTAACAAATCCGTTTGGGATCCAGCACCTAGCTGTACATAACCATTCGTGTTGAGCGTGTTGTATTTTTTACACTTATGGACTGTTTAATGTCCCATCGGAAATGCAATTGTTTTTTGCCTTCCAGTTGAGATTTTATTGAGAATAACCCGCAAGTATCTGGTCAACGAATTGCAGTTTCGTACCCTTCATGTATACAATATCCATTCAGTTTTAGATAGTCGAAGGCGTTAACAAGTTGAAGGGTTTATGCAAGTCTAATAAGAACAAATTCCATCAGATCTCTTATTACAAGAAGGAACTATGTACATCAGTGAAACTTAAGAAACACAAAGAATTTGCAATAAAAAAACACAAAGTGTAAAACCGTAAGCTTCATTCACAAACCCTACAAGCTACGAAATCTCAAAGCATTTTCAGAAAAAACAAAAAACCCACTTTTAGCAACAACATCATTCAAAATTCCACGAATCCATCAAACCACCAATTAAAGATACCTTAAATAGACTCAAAAAGCTTAAGAGTAGATACATTACAGACACTTGACGACGGGATTTTTATCTGACGGCTTAGAGGTGGCAATAAACGAAACCATTAAAAATCAAGTTTCAAATAAGCTTCAATGAATTGCTGTCTATTGACAGGGAACCTGATTTTGTGTCAATCAGAAATTGATTTTCAATTATTTTATGACTGACCGATTGAAATCGCGTTACAAGTTCTAAAATTGAAGTCTCATCTTCTATTGGCTTTTTCAACCCAAAAGGTGGACATGCATATACATATTTTTAATACTTCCTTGAACGCTCTGTAGATACAATATCTATACCCGTAAACATACATACATAGTTATGTTTTTCTTCTTCACTCATCAATGCCAAATTGATGAATAATGAATGGTTTTTTATACTTTTTTTATTTTTTTTACTTTTTGTTTGTGGTAATGCGGATATCTTTCGAGTTGCGTGTGAAAGATACTTCTTTTTTCTTCACGTGCTTTGATTAATTTGATTCTACATGGTTTTTGCCAATTGTAAGGGTCATTGACTGTAAAGACTGCTACAACGGAAGAATAGGTGTACCTAAGGCACAGTAGTTCAAGTCATCCAAGAATAGAATGTGGTATCGCTGAGCAATGCCATTTGTATGTTATAATTAAAATGTCAAAGGAAAAAATATATAAATAATATAGCAAACTTGTTTTTATTTAATTTGTTCACCATGCTTGTAAAAACTGGAATTTAAAACGTATTAGTGGTGCTGATATCATCGACGTATTATCAGTTGAATGGTAATTTTTTTTTTCTCTTTGAAAGCAAAGCATATTGAAAGTAAACATGAATTATGCTGGCGGGGAAATTGTGGTTTGTTATATTAATTTGGATTAGGTTGGCCGTTAAAGTACATAGTGTCCGGTGGTAATGTTTGTATTAGGATCTAGAATTGGCCACAGAAGTCTATCAATGCTGCAATAGTCCATAACAAAATACAAGAAGTGCTTGTTAAACAAATGAAATTTAACAACTGTTGAAAATTTATAAAACAATAAGTCAACGGGCACTACAACAATATTGTTTTGGAATCTTTCAACAAGTGGGTAACTGGATTTAAGCAGGTATTGTCGCTAGTTCTCCAACTCATCGCGTAAGACTCACTTGTTGAAGTCATTTAACAAGTCGAGGTACTTTTTTTTCAACAATTGTTATAGTTTTTGTTGTGTTACATAAATGATCTTCACTTGTTGTAAGGTGGTTGTCCCGGTTTAGCAGGGACGTCCTTAAACCAAAAGGGAGGTCCATTGTGATACCACTATGGAAAAACCGGATTACCAGCAACGGAGACATTCATTGAGACTTCCCGGATGGAACAGAAGGCAGGGCAACCATTTTCGGTATAGACCCATGCCGAAGATGTGTTGTTCGTTGTTTAATCTTTAACCAGTTTGACCTGGTGACAAAGCTCCTAATCTTAGTCTGGCTGGATCGTTTAGATCTTCGAAGAAGTATTCACCCAAGGTTTTCTTTCTCAAGACCGATAGAGCAGGACATGTGCACAGAAGATGTATTATGGTTTCCTCCTCTTCCTCGTCTCTACAGTTCCTACAGAAATCGTTGAAGTGGGCACCAAGTCTTCTAGCATGCCTGCCTACCAAAGAGTGTCCTGTGAGAACGCCAACTATCTTTCTAAGATTGATCCTATTGCTGGAAATAAGTCTACTAGTGTTCTTACAATCCAGCTCTGGCCAGATTTGCCTAGGAGTGAGACATGTGCTGATATTGTTCCACCTACTGTTTGCCATACTTATGGCTGCGGTATGTAATTGGAATTTAATCGATTTAATAGGTGCTGACGGTACATCCCTATTGTCAGGGAGGTCCCGGTCTGCACCTTCCATAGCTAGCTCGTCCACTCTGCAATTGCCTGGAATATCCCTATAGCCTGAAACCCTGACAGCGATCTCTTTAAGAGATCCGCGGCATAGCTTTACCAACTTGGATTGAATTATTAGCGATTCCAAGGCTTTTCTCACAGCTTGACTATCTATATAGAAAACACAGGAGTATACTCCCGCACCTGTGCCAGACGCTGTCTTAGATCAGTCTGTGATTTGACGTTGAAGTCCAGATAGGGCACTATGTAGTCCGAATTACTAGGAATAGTATTATGGCCGTTTAGGATGCTTGTGTTGCCCATATTTCCACGAGGCAGTTGCAAGGATTCTCTAAGCCGCAGAGCTGCTTTAGCCGCCAGCAGCCTCCCAAAGATATCAACAGGCAGAAGATGAAGTAAAATTTCTAATGAAGCTGTAGGAGTCCCTAACTGCAAGAAGGAACTTCCCTGATATCGCTATAGCAATGTCGTCCGCATAAGCTATAACACTGAACCCCTCTTTACCCAAGGTTAAGAGTAACTCATTCAATACTATGAGCCACAATAGTGGTGATAGTACTCCACCCTGAACACCAACCTTCTGGTTAGACAGCAAAGGTAGTTGTCAACCTTCAAGTCAAGAAGTGCAGCAGATATAGCTTCTGTTTTGGCATTGTTGAAAGCTCATTCAATATCAAGGAAGGACACCATAGTGTACCCCTTATTTTCAAAGGATTTTTCGATGATTTCGACCAACGAATGTAAAGCAGTCTCTACCAATTTTCCCTTGCGATATGCGTGTTGGGATATCGATAGGAGATTACTATCTAATTTAGTTCTTATGTGTACGTCGATTAGTTTTTCCTGAGTCTTCAATAAAAAGGAGGATAGGCTGATCGGACGGAAGTCTTTAGGGGATGCATGGGAGGCCTTACCGGCTTTCGGTATAAACACAACTTTGGCCCTCCTCCAGGATCTACAGGTGTTGCCGAAGTTTAAACAGCTCCTAATTGTTGTAAGGTACAGCTAAACAAATACTTGCTGACTTGTAGTTCTATGTCATAGGCCTCGACTCCCTGAATCAGCGTTTATAAAGTAATCAGCAAAGTAGCTTGCGAACAATCAACAAACAAATTTAAAAAAAAAAAACTGGCTTGAAACAGCAGAAAAAAAGGCAGCTCAGGAAGGACGAGGTAATACTATGCTATTAATAAACAAAGAGTGAAATGGATTCTGCCTTATGAAACATAGAACGAAACAAAGAAGCACAATATGATAGGCGTTGGTCGGCTAGGCGCATTGGTTGGTCCTTTGCAATGGAACTCAATGTAAGTATGACGAGGTAAGGTAAGGTAAAAGATAAGCCAAAACAGTTAGATTAGGCGATGACATGGAACTCAAATACCTTGAAAAAATATGACATATTGACAAAGAACCTATTAGAAGAGAGAAGAGCGATAGTCGTACTTGCAAATCAGCAGCAGGAGACTAGTACCAGCAGAGAGCATTACGACGCATCGCTCAACCCTGTCATCAATATAAATCTAGTTATATTACCATCTACGAGTACATACATATATATATATTGTATGTACCTATAAAATGCCAAGCATTGTTGGATTAAAAAATGATAGATATATAGGCAACATAAATAATCCTAAACAAGAACACGGAGGCAGTTTACAAGACTAATGCACTTAGATCAATCAGTGTCGTTCGGGAAATTGTACTGATTGACGTTGAAGAGTAAATAAATTGCAAATTTAAGCGAAGAGCAGCAATACCAATGAACAGTATCTGGTATCGAATGGAAACGACGATGAATTTCATCTGATAAAATAATATACAAAATCTATAAAAACATGGAAAGCTGAATATGGGTGCTTCAAGGTGTTTAACAATGGAGTCGGACAGAATCCCGAAAAACGTAATCCCGAAAGCCCAAAATCCCGAAAATACAAAATCCCAAAACGCCAAAATCCCGAATATGAAAATTTTTGTATGGATTTAAAGAAATTTTGCATATACCTCGCACTTACTTCAAATCCAACAGTGACTCTAAGCAGGGGGGCAACATGCCCCCCCATACATATTCCACTGTTTATGCACAAATCGAATTGTGGACTTATAACCTGTGGACTTATGATACTGCGCCGAAAAGGATTAGATGCTTTATTACATTGTCATACCCAACCAAATTTTTCGGGTTTTCGATTTTCGGAATTTTTGGATTTTCGGGATTTCGGTTATCGGGATTGTGTCCCCAACAAAGTTTAACAAAAACTCGGACATCAAGCCGGCTTTTAGACCAGTCGCATAGTGGAAATAGATCTCGAAGTAAGACACTCAAAAATACACAAGGCATTCACAATGTTCATTAAGCTCACAGTAGCGTATAAAGACATTAAAATGCCAAAGATTACACGCCCACCTACTCAACAATATTCCGTTTAGCGGGACGTACTAAGTCTGTAAGAACCACACCAAAGGTGACATAAAAAGGTTTAACAATGGACTACCGCAAGGATTAGTATTTATACCACTCCTATTCAACTAGAATTATACTATCAGCATCGCAATAGTTCCTCAATATCGTATGTTAAACACTGTCGTTAAGTGTGGGCGCACAATCAGAGTGTGCTTTCAAAAAAGGCAAATAGGAGATAACTTACACAATGGCTAAAAGGCAACGCAACTGGTTTCGTCCCTATTGGATAGGGGAATCATACAAATTTTAACTTTTCCGCATGTTGAAAGGGAAATGAATATTCAAATAAAAAATTCTCACTCAGTTCACTTACATTTGACCTCTTGTACGAATATTCCAATGTCACAACATATTACGTTTACAAGTCATTACAAGGATTAATGTTCCCTTATCATTTTACAAAGCACACTCCCACGTAAAAAAACAACCCCAGTACATAACAAAAACCTATGTTCTATGGTATACTTCATTATAGCCCACGCACCCTTTTCTTGTGGCTAACGTCACTCATCCGTTCACCTAGGTGAAAATACCAAAACATTAGCTCTTTCCTTTTGCTAAATGCAAACAAGCCGCAACCGACAATCAAGCAAAAAGGAAATCCAAATCTATGGATTCATAAACTTTGCGTGGCGAAAGGTCGTTAAAGTTCCCGACTATAGCATGACAGGTATTTCTAGTTTTTTTTTTTTTTGCTGGAGCAACAACCCAGCAGGTACAACAAATCTATCACAAAGAAAAGAATGAATGAAGATGGACGATTTATTAGCGTGCAGCAACAAAGCCGGTCGAAGGGATAGCTAGACTGGTTCAGTGGTGTTTTAGTGTACTATGTCAAGGTCATGATAGTGTGTTGCAATGACCGCAACAATGGATTGCATGACATCTGATATTAGAGTATTTTCTTCGCCAACGTTTCTCTATAATGATTTAATTAAGGCTATAGTGGATAGTTGCACGTTTTGGCACCTAATATCCGCTTGATATCATTTACGGGTGTGAATTCTAAAATGATCTACATATGCGATTGCTTTACGATTTTCCAATGAAGTGGAGTTGGTACCTATGGGGTTCTTGACGTGATATATTATACATATATGAGTGGAATTAATAAGAAACTTTCATTTGTTGTGAAGGGTGTATTATTTGAAATTTCATTAGCATGCATGAATATATACGTGGTATCCCATTAATATTTATAAGTAGTCTATGCGCCAGGTTAAGACAGTCATCAGACTGGATGTTGCAGATAGTAAGTAGCATGATAAACATCTACCTGGAAAAGTCATTAGTCTTATTTTGACTCTTTCACCGAAGGACCAGTTCCAAAGAAACTCTTTCTTAGGGACCAAACAATTTTTTTTGGGAATACATGTATGTATGCATATGTACAAAGAAAACATACTAATTGATGGGAAAATCAACAAAACTTGGTTTTCTCAAGAATAAGTTTCAGAAAAGGAGTCTAAAAAAAATTTGGAATTAAAAAATGAGTCTAGAGAAAGATATTCGACGTGATGCCCCCAACTATATACCGAAAATGACAAGATGTGGTTGAGTGAGTTGAAGTTTATGCCTAGTGTAAAATTTTGAAAAGATCACAAGAATAGGTAGTATACCAGCTATAAATCTCAACAATTTCTCTAAATATTACGCTTAAAAATCTTTCCCATTGTGCTTGAATATCGACTACATCCACCCGATACCCAAAGCAGAAAAGAAAAGCCTATCATAAAGTTACCATCCAATGTGCGTCAGTCATAAAGGGGTTCGATGGAGACCCACGCATGGCCATACAAAGCAAGATAAGTTGTTCACTCATTTGGGCTACTACAATAGCCCTTCCATGGAATAAATAGCAGTTCTAGTCAATGGTGGGTCTTCCGATACATTTGCCATTAATGCTGGTGTGCCTTAGGGATCTGTTATTAAACCTATTCTATTTTTTCTCAATAATAATGACCCTACTAGGATCAACAAATAACAAGATAGTTTTGTATCCATGAGTACAATTGAAAACAGATAATATGTATTGAATAAAAATATATAATTCTTAGACTTTTTTTTATCTAGTACCTGTTTTAAAATCTAGTACGTTTCACTCGTCTTTCGATAGTACTCTTCACATTTCTTAAATACCATCACTAAAACTCATAATTATGCACAAGCAATGCGTAAGATCAATAGGTCAATGTGATACTTAACGAAAAAGTCAAAGTAACGAATGTGTGTACATTGTACTTGAAAAATTGCGTGGTTTCACTTTGCATTAAAACCATGTATGCAAATGTATCTGAGAGTTATGGTTCGCATTTGTCATCTTGAAACTGTTTAGTTGCCACTAAGTAGTAACTATTAATTGAAATTAACAGACTTTAAGTCCATTATGTGACGCGAATAATGAAATATAGGCATCGTAATTCTTTTGCAGCTGGAGGTCAACTTGGAGTCCCACGAGAGAAAGAGTCATCAAGTGAACCACTTATAAAAAATAAAGGGTAGGTTTTTGAGATAAAATTTCTCAAAAAGTTTCTGAGATGACTTATTGTATTAAGGCAGTTGACGGATTTCAAAAAGCGGACGCTAACAATATTGGAACTTGGATATTACGAAACTAGGATCGTTTGCTATAAGATTGTGTCGGAATTGGATACACACAGATGTCATTAGACCCATTCTGACTAATCCTTGTTTGGTCTGTGGTTTGTACATCAGGCTACTGAGCATAGGTTTTTTTTTTTGAATAACCCTTGCCCATATGGCTGACACTACGACCTGAAATGATCTATTGTGTCAAAATAGGGTATAACTAAGCCAAAAGACGTTCCATCTCAATTATCAGCAGCAGAATTGCTCAACTCCACTGAACATATTTTTTTGTGGAAAGTACGCCTCCATAACTAATGTAATGCTGGGCATTCAGAAAGAATGTACTCAGAGGATTCGTCATCTTCTCAGCAGAACCTACATTCCGTTTCTGGGCACAGATTAAGTTTGTTAAGGTGATATCGCAGGCCACAGTGTGAGAAACTCACCAGTTTTCTGATACTTTCCTTATCTAGATTAAGGACTTCGTTGTAGAAAAAAGGCATGATTAATCGCTTGGATTGTCTAAGCCTCGAAACATTTTCCCAGTAGGCCAGACGAAGTTTATGTTCGCAGTCATTAATCAGTGACGGTCAAGTCCTATGAGCGTAGATTCTGAGCCAGCCCTAATTAGTTCATCTGCAAATTCGTTGCCTGCAATTCCTTGATGACCAGGGATCCAACCGAGTTTCACCCTGTTATGTCTGGCAAGATATTGTAGTGCATAGTAGCAGCATTTAGTTGATATAGAGTTCATTAAATTGGACGACAGCGGTTAGAGTGCTGCATGGCTATTTGAAAAGATATATATCCTGCGCCCTTAATACCTTTATCAAGGTTTATCCTAGCGCAGATCTCAATGGCATAGAGTTCAGACTGGAAAATCGTGGGACACGTTCCCATAGGTATCGAGACCTTGGTGTTGGTTCCAAAGACGCCAGCTCCAACTCCAGTTTACATCTTTGATCCATCTGTGTACCAGATTAGACCTCTAGGATCCAGTGCCGAAACATCATTAGACCAATTTGCATGGTTCAAAATTTCTACCTCAAATAACCTACCGAAACAGTAATCCCTGACCATGATGTCGGGAATAGTGCAAAACATGTCCTTTTTGAGAATTGAGTCAAGAATTATCAAGTGTCCTGATTTATACTTGTATTATAGTTGCAGCTTAATAGCGCATCTAGCGGCCGTCTTCCTAATAAAGATTTGTAGGGGAGAGACCCCAACAACAGCTTCTAATGCTGCCGTGGGACAGATGCGCATACCGAGACATGCAATTCTTTGAAGCTTCTGAGGCTTCGTTTCCGTTGTCCGTTCAAGAACTTTCGGCCGCGTACGTGATAATGGGCCTCACCATCATTGTATACATCCAATGTATCATTTTTGGACTTAGACCCCAAGTTCTGCCGTATAAGCGTCTACTGGCCCACATGGCCTTAGTGGCGTGCTCAATGGATAAGAGAATTCCAGCTAAGCCGTTTGTGAAGGATGACAACAAGATATTTAACCTCACTGGAATAAACTGAAGTGGTGCCTTTGATGGTTATAGGTCCTAGATTGACCAGTCTCCTTTTTGTAAAAGGCACTAGAACGGTTTTGCAAGGATTAATTGATAGTCCTTCTCTGCTGCACCATTCTAACACGTGTAGTAAAGCACATTGCATGAAACTAGAAATGATTGTACTGATAAAAATTGCCAAATCATCTGCATAACCAATGGCGATGTAGTCTAATCTCTGAAGATCGACTAGAAGATTGCCGATAACTAGTAACCATAGAAGGGGAAAAAGGACTCCTCCCTGGGACTGTGGTCACAGACACTTACACTCCTCCAGAAGAGGAAGTAATAATTCAACTTTCAAGCATGGCCCGTATCCATTGGTTGGTCGAATTCTCGATACCTCTGCTACTAATTGCTCTTGCTATTGAGTCGTAGCCAGTGTTATCGAATGCGTCTTCAATGTCAAGGAATGTACACAGAGCTATTTCCTTGAAACGTAAAGTTCCTTCTGTCTTCTTCACATGATTTGTGTAGAGCACTTTCTGTTACCGAGCGTAGGTTAAAGCTTCTAGTCCTGCCGAAAGTTGTCATGTGAACGTCTGACAAACATCCAAGTATACATTTGTCAGAAAAATATAAAAACTAATAATAATCGTCGTAAATCGATACTTATCCAGATTACAGCCAGAACAGAGTTTCACGGAGATGCTTTTTTTTCATGACAAACATACATAAGTAAATATATCGATATTTGTATAAAAAGTCAAATGCTATCACTAGTCAAGAGATTGGTACACAAATGCTATCACTAGTCAAGAGATTGGTATTAAGCCACGATATCACACTCTGTTGTATCCCGGGACAGTAAGGAGTTCACGGAAACCAGAAGCAAATAAAGGCTCAAAACTGGACCAATCAATGGTTCACTACATACTAAGTATAACAAATGAAAACAGGCATCATAACAGGGCAGAACTTGTTGGAGGTTTACCTAAAAAGCATGCGCTCAGGCGCCATACATACAGAGAACAAGAAAGACAACTATGGGATTCCTCTTATACCAATACTAGTCTAATCTAACCCTGTTCTCTAACCTACCTACCTTAACCTACCATTTTATAAGTCATAGAGAGTTTTGTAACTTTCTGTGTCTATAATGTCATTCGTTAGGTTTCGCTAGAAATAAGAAAACTTCCGGTTCTCTCAAAAACTTTTGCGTGAACGGATTCGTTATTTCGTAGGCATGTGAAGCCAACAGTCATCACAATGAAAGCAGATACCCTGACGCGTACGTCACTATCGGGTCTCATTAATCAACTTGATATATCAATTTGTTAAATCACCGCTCGATTTATTTACAATTCCCATTGATCCCGGCCCTATCTCTCGGAAATTTGTCAAAATTGATTAACAAAATGTCAAACTTTAGACAGTAGATAACCAACGCAATGACATAACCGCTGACACAAATACCTACATTTCCTCAAGCGAAGTCGTTCATGATGCATCCGAGCAATTTAGCTCAGCTGATTTCTTGTTATTTGTTTTATGTTTATAATTTTCCCTCTGATTTCACTTTGCCGGCTTAGTTTTTTGTTTTTTTTTTTGCGATAATAAGTGTTGTGTGGGGCTTTATCACCTCAAGGTCTGTCGTATTTCATACAGACTGAATGGGGACGTTTATAGTTCGTCGCTACGTAGACCAATAATTAAATTACTGTTTCTCAACGGCTTGAAATGATTTGTTTCTTATCTTTTAGAGCGAAATGATTTCATTGTTAAAATTGTTTGATATTTACATAGTTTACGGTGGTAGGTGGCGCGGCGGTGTCAACAAACACTCTCCGGCATGCAACACTCGTCTCAGAGCTTTTGTTTTACTCGCTATCATGTTTGTTAATAAATATTTATTTTTCAGTTTTTATTGTAAACTATATATCATCGGATATATATGTATGTGTATAAATTAGTTTGGTTTTTGCATATCAAACCTATACATGAGTTGCAGAGTGGAAATTCCTGTTTCGCAGGCGACATTTCAAATTCACTATCAAAATTATGACCCTGAAGATGGAGTATCGGTATCGGTATCGGTGTGCTGTCAACAACTTGGTAGCTTGTAAGAATCAATTAAGCTCCTCTTGTTTTCGAATTTAAACAACGATTTGTTTAGGGTCAGATTAGAGAAATCTAAATTCTGTTCTGGTTATTATAAATTATCTGCCTATTTTGAGGTGGGAATACATTATTTTGAATTTATCAGAAGGCGATCTTACCGGAAGGTTTTGTAACAAACGCCACTAATTTTCGAAAAAGTTTTTGACGGCTTAATTTTTTTAAATTTGTGTTTTATCAAGCGCAGACATGTAATCATTGATATTCCAATATATTCCACTAAAAGATAAGCGTAGATAGAATGCATACAATACTGCATTTGCGTCATTTCATGTTGCGAATGTATGATGACCAACTTATGTCTCTGATACACCTAGTTGGTCATCAGCTAAACGCAATCTTTCCGTAAATATATATAATTTGTTTGGCTCAACATTACTCCGTTGAGCTCTGCAAGAGCTACTAAGCATTAGCATTGGCCCAAAGACGCCAGCTCCATTTTCGATTTGTCAGCAACCATACCACACTTCTTGGGATCAGAACTAGACCCAAGACTTTTGTGGCAGTAATGGCCCACAAAAGAATCCACATAGCAAGCTAGATGGAAAAACCTCCAACCAATACGTTCTTACCGATGCCAGACACGTAACAAACATTTTATAAGTGGGCACGCTCAGGGTGCAAATGTCGACTGTTTCTCGGTTGCGGCCCTATTCAAAGCTCGACTGTTAAATGAAAACTGTCAACTACGCTGGAGAGAAGACTTAACATTGAAAACCTTATCAGGCCGAGAGCATGACTGGAGTAGAGATGGCATCATGCCATTACCAGCCACAAATGCCAAATGTAAGTGGACTCAGTGCCGCATCGTATTAACGGAAGTACCCGAAACCACATACATCGTCGTCCAAGAAAAACCCATTGTTTGACGAGAAACGCACGCAGAGGTTAGGAAAAAAATGCGGTTACGTGTCAAAAAAGACAGGGAAAATTGAGAAGAAAAGCCAGACTATAAAAAATTGAACTTCGCAACCGCCTACCTAAAGAGTCACGGGACAAAGACAAGATCAGGAGATTTCCCTAAAAGCAGCTGGCCTTCTTATTGAAAAGATCTTCGAACCAGTGAATGAAAGATAGTCACCAATCTGCAGGAAGTAGTAGATTAATCTTAGAAGCATTTCTCACAATTTCTTCAGGGCCGGCAAATCGACGATAGATCAAATGTGTGCACTATGGCAAATCCTGGAAAAGATCACCGAATCCCAAGTAAAAACCCACCATTTTTTCACAAACTTCAAAGCTACATATGTTGGCATATATTGTCCAGAACTCTAGAAAACGATGACTGATTTCGGAATACCAAATAAACCGTTTCGTACTGTTGCAAAACACCCTGTAAACTGTGCTATTTGACAAAATACGATATTTTAGAACAGGTACATACATACATAATGTGCATAGGTACATAAATATATGCCGATTTGTACACAATACCATGTGTTGTGTGACAAGCAGGAAAGCTGGGCGGATTTTGAAAGAAAAATATTCGGTCTGCTATGCAGAACAGCAAACAGTATTTTTGAACTCATGCCTCTGAGTTTGTGCGGACAAGAAAGACAAAAAACCAACCAATCCTGGATGCAGCTTCTTTAACCCAATCTTGAAGCAAGAAGAACCTCTAAATCGCGCCAGCTACGGACGTATGAGCCCCTCGATGATCGCACAAATTTTGAAAAAATGCCAGGTCTTAGAAAACCCAAGAATCTTAAATCGATACTCATCGGATATCAACAGAAAAGGATGGACAAAATGTATCATAATGGACAGCATGGATTGATATCAAGAGTCTATAGTTCTTAATGCTAACCTCTGTCTAATTCTACGAGGAAACTTAGAGACTTCTTCGATCCTTAGAGTATTAGGACCTTATTGTATTTATAGCTTAGAAGACGTACCGCTTTCGTAAAGAACACATCCCCTTTGTAGAAGAGTTTTTGGACGACTACCTATTTCGGTAAGGAAGATACGTCATCTTAAGCAACTTAGTGTCTAACTTTCATCCAAAAACTTCCTCCCCTTCTATGCATAAGAGGGGATCTGAATTACTATTGATCGAAAAACTATTGACTGCACAAAACTTGGTTTGAGCCAGTAGTGCTTCAATCAAGTTGGTAATCAGGTACTCGCTTTACCTGCTTGTGATGAAACATTTTTTCTAGACTAGATAATGCGGGTTAACATTCTGCGTTACAAACGCAAGTTTGCCTACGACACCGACAATATGACCCGGATAAAGCATGATCTTACGATGATGACTTTTAACAATTGCACCAGGACTAAGATTGGATTCTGAAAAAGGAAGACTTTCCTTTATTCTGGGAGCAAAAAACGTCAAAATGCCAGACTCCTTCGATTAGACCTTCTAGATAACGACAACGACAAGCTCACATAGGTATGTATTCGGGAAGCATCGCTTGGGTATTCGCAACGATTTTCACAATGCCAAACGCGTTGTCATATAGGCTGCACCATGTTAAAGCACAAGATTTGCCACAACGTCGATTGGATATTAATTGGCTGGCACGTGACCACCAACTGCGCCAACAAATAAGGCAACACCTACATAAAGAGTGGAAACAACCAGCAGCTCATTGCCAACACTCTTCCAAAACTATTGGTAAATGTGGAAAGGCTTCCCATCTGGTGCCGAAAGTTTTGTCGGATGATCTGAAGATTCCCTGAATCGGATCAACGATCCAAAAGAGCACAGGTGAGTGAACCTGAATCGGAAGTAGAGGAAGTAATAAAGAGTTGTGATACTAGAACCGTTTAACAATTGCGGAAGCGCTGGCTCATCTTTAGGAACTGTAGAAGATGATATGTACATGTATTCAAGGCCCTCAGGCCTATAACACAAAGATATCCTGAATCTGAATGTATCGCATTGTTATATAAGTGCATAGAAGATATATGTTAATACCTATACGTATGTACCTATGCAGAGACAGCAATCTGCCTCCGTAAATAAGTTTCACTTCTTGTTTAGTGTAAGGATTTAAGAATCACTTTCAAACGATGCTACATATTACTACTGTCCGACAGAAGTAACAAAAATACTCAGTGTTCATTTCCGGGAAGCGCATTCCCTCCAACATAATATCTATGTATGTACATATGTAGGTACTAAAATTTTATTAAGCTGCAGTATTAATTTTACTAGTAAAATAGTTATAAACATGACTCACTTCCTATAATCTTCAATAGGATCAGTTGACAACCATTACCACCGTTCAACGAAGACAAGCAATGTGCTGTACATTATGCAAATCACGTTTTACTCATCAAATGGCACAGCGTCATTGGTAGTGAAAGTCTTCAGATTTATTGCTAAACATGGGATATAATGTTGAACTGATTGGCAGATACATCTGCAAAAGCAAGAAGCTTGGATTGATCAGTCACTCTTGGCTGACAACACTTACATAGTACAGCGTCCGATTTTATTTGGTAATTTCGTTTAGTCTTATTTAATTACTTATAAACCGAAAGTTGTAGGATGTATTCCCGCTGAAATATAGAAAAAAAATGCTGCAGATACTAATAAATCCAACAGTTAATGTTATCAATGAGATACATGACCTATAACCGAAAAAATTGTTTGGTTTTCGTTTATTTTATTTAGGATTGTTTGGTTTTACTTCTCTCTAAGAACAAGATGAAATAAAGTGCATAACTGGATCGCACATACTTCCACAGTATTAAAATTAAATTCCACTCTGTTGTTTATACGGAATTTAATAAGCTTAACATACACTGCTGCTCCAGTTCTATCACCGAAGACTAAGGACTAATATGAGAAGCTGACGGTACTGTCGTCCATGAAGGAATGTATTGGATCAGAAGTAGCCGACAAGAGATCATTTAGAAGATAAAAAAGAGAGTCGGAGACAAAACGGAGTCTTGGGGACACCAACATTTCTATGGTGAATTGAATTGAACGTTTCGAAAGGTAGTTTCTAATCTAATAAAGAAGAGATTCATCGATGCCAAATGTACGCATTTGCGACGAAAGCTTGATGGCAAACTCTGTCTAATGCCTTTGAAATATCCGGCGCAATAATCTTACATTCACCCGAATGGTGCAGAGATTAGTTCCACTAATCGGTGAGGTATACCATCAAATCACCAGTAGAACTTTTGTTACGAAAACCATACTGTGGGTCATTGCGGAGTTTTCACGACAATTTATCAGCGCCGAAGAAGATTCGTCGTTTTTAGGAACAGATTGAAAAAATTATGTTTTTCATCTACTCGGGAAGGGTCCAGAATATTAGGATATATGAAAAAGCTTAGAGTGGCAGTGGTTTTTTCAGCGTGCTTTTCTCAGCTTGGAAGAACACCTCTTTACAATAATAGGTGAGTTACCATCTGGACTAGTGGATTTGTTTATGTTAAGATTGTTAAGTACTCTTACTCGAGTGCGAAAACGGATTTGCTCCATGGAATATTGAACACGCTCAAGTACAGAGGGAGGTAAAGCCCAATCTGTTAGTGTGGAGTTCGTAGCAAAAAGGGCTGCAACCAAATAGCCTTGTGTACAGAGCTGACAGCTAGAATGTCATTATGAACGAGAGATGGGATGGATGATTTTTTTTTGTTTTTTAACGAGCGACCAAAAATACCTACTATCATTGGGACAATGTAGAATCTTTATTGAACAATTTTTGGTCAAAAAAGAAATTTATACGACGAATGAAAGCATTGCAGTCATTTCTGGCTGGATTAAATTTTTTCCGATTTTCCTCAGAAAGGTCGACCTTGACCTTGTAAGACCAAAAATTTAGAAAAATTATCCGTATTCTTAGAAATTGTTCCAGCGATTGATAAGGTAGAGAATGCAGGATTGTTATTCAAACTTAGATTACTCTTCTAGAGAAAAGCTAATCAATGATTACCTTTCGATTACCGATTACCATCTATGGAATACAAATCCCCTACTGCAACACAGCAAGATATCCAGGAATGAAGCTAAATACTAAACTTAAATGAAGAGAGTATTGGTAGACCTTGTCTATACATATTAAAATGTTATTTTCTAAACAAATACTAAGACCCGTATGGACATAAGGAAGTCAGTTATGGAAATGGAGTCATAGTGAAAGCACAATGGCATATAATGAACGTGGATCTTCATCGCGATCTTAAACTGAAGACTGTAGCAGAAATCTTTGCAGATTACGAAGCTAAATAATAAATGCTTCCCTAAATCGTTTGAGGTTTTGTTAGAGGTGTGGTGGTGTTTTTAATATTTATTATATTCAGGATTATGATGATTGTGGAGAGTTAACAAGTATCTATTGTTCTACAAAACCACAACTTGAAGAGGTTCATTGCATTTTAAAAAATTGTATGAGGACAACTACATATGAACCAACCACCTCCACACAACAAATATTGACTTCAAAATTTGCACTATTAGAAGAAAGTCAACAATCTTATAAAGGAATATTTCTTTTTTTTTTTGCTCCCATTGAGTCCTTTTTACCGGAAACTACCTTCTGGGTAAGTATTTTCTCAGCTGCATTGTTAATGTTTTGTTTGTATTTCTTTTCTGCCATTGAACCTACGGCTGCAGACAAGTGTCTCTATGTAAGTAAGTATGTACATATGTAAGTGTGAGCCTACAATGGCATACCTTCTGTGCAAAATTTGACTTTTTACAAGATAAGTACTCAATGCAGGTAGCCTATTTTGCTAAGTATATCCATTCAACGTATAAGGATGTTGAGAATAATAAAAATCAGACATGTTTTTATTATAACCTCTTTAATTAATCTAAAGAATAACAAACGATTCTATAAATGGATGCATTTGGAAATAAAAGGACATATGTGGAGTTTAAATTCGAATTTAGTACTTTATCTATTTATGGCTAGATGTCCCTTGATTTTTCTTTTTAATTATTAAGCCACCAAGCATTGAATTTTGTTTTAATACCATTTTGCTTAATGATAGTGTTGTGCGACTACAAAAACGCTACTATTTGAATACCACTAACAAAACGGGCGTGACTTTCTGCATTTTTGATCGAATTATTACGATCCCCTTCAAGAAATGTTATCTAAGAAATTTCATCAAAAAAAGTTGTTTGCTTACAACGTCCTAAAAAGTGAGCGTAGCCCTATATAATGTTCAAGTGAATTTTAGAAAAATGTAATACCTACACATTTGGTTTAACCAAAATTTTCCGATTTCTAGTAAAAATAATAAAAAAGGCATATCCTCTAAATGGAGGCGTAACTATTTCAAAAGTTAGTACGCCATATCATAAGCATACTTCCAATAATCCTCAGATATTAAGTATAAGACTATTCTTATTGAAATCGGCCTTAAGTAAAGTAATCTTAATTTTGAGATTAGAATGAAAATTCCTATTGTGCCACGGAATGACACCTCGGAATGGCCCTAGATATAAAGTTTGAAGCAAATCCAACCAGCCATTTAGGCTGCAGTCGAACGTTCAGACACACAAACAGAACTGTCGGACCATCTTTTTAAACTTCTTCTTCATAGCAATGTTAAGTTTACTTAAAATCTCGAGTTCGTATTTGTCCCGAAACCAATACTTGGCCTATAGATCTTTATAGTTGCAAGTAAAAATTTAAATGAAAATAATACCAAACGTTATTTATATGAATTATTGCACCACTTTGCTCCGTTGCACTCCCTTTCTCTGCTTTATTCTGATTTTCGTGAACTAAAGCTTATTTAAAATGGACATAAGACCAAGTGAAGAGTACCTAATCTTAAGTATGGCTTCACAAATGAAATGATCTTTGTTCTAATCAAAGTATTTGAGTCAATTAGCCAAAGACTCCAACTCTTGCTCGTAAGGTCAGGTCAGTCGAAAACATGCTGTGACTGAAAGCTCAGGTTTATCCAGTAAAATACGTTCCCAGCAATTAGCCATATCCCAAACCAGCCTACACTGGATTTTGCATAAGAATCTTGGAATGAATGCTTACATCTTAAGACCAGCTTTCTCAAAAATTAAAGACGGATAACCATAAACAACGCCAAGCTGATTTTTTTTTTTATTTTTCAGAAAATCATCATTATCTAATCGTCTCCATTGGGACACAGAAAACCTGAGAATGATTCTCAAACAAAGGACTCATATTCTGAACCAAGAATCAAATTTTTAAGAATATAACCGCTGGCGCAGCACAAAGGATCAATTAAGTGAACAAATTTATGAAATATCTTCTAAAACATATCTTTCAAATCAAGAAGCTCAAAAACGTTGATTCAATTTCGATAATGATAATGAAAATCACGGTCTAGGCCTAGCAATGGATAAGATGGAAATAGTCTTGGTAACGAGGCAGATTCTTTCTATCTTTGCAGTCTAATTAGAGTCAGAGAAAACCATAAAAATGTCAATAAAGTACCTGGAAGTCAGACTGATCACTAAGCTTAGGTTAGGAACTCTATATACGGCTGTAAGACTCTAGCGCTCAGCCAAAAATCATAAAGAAAGCTGAAGGGAAGCCTTTTGCAAAGGCAAACCAAGAATATGAACCTTTTGTTCTGAACGAAGAAGTGATATTTAATCAGAAGTACAAATAAAAATTATAACGCGTTTCAATGACCGATTCATCCAAGTCGATGAAACGAGTACCTTTTATTGTAAATATGTGTGCTAAACGGATAAGAAAGCGCAAAAACCGCCAACGACGTCTATTTAATACGTAGATAACGTGACTACATAGTCACGAGAATAGGCAAATGTTTGCCAACAATATTTGTAGCGTATACCCACCGGTTTTTTAAATTCTTCCACCGGATATCCACCCCAGCACCTACACATACCAATTCAGTAAAATCTAAAATTAACTTCGAAACCTACTCCGATGCCGTTATCAGATAGGTCAACACACATCCTACGCAAAAACAAAACATTTAAACTTTATTCTAGAAAAACCGATGAACATTCGCTGGCCCGAGATCCATCAAATTATCACCACCAACCCCCAAAGAGATACATAAGTACATAAATTCATCGATTACTGCACGCCCACTTAAAGTTTGAACAACAAAAACAAAACAAAAAAAAAAAAAACACTTCGAATTGAAATTTCCATCACACTAACCCCAGGTATGATTCATATCTCTTACATAAGAGAATAAATCTTAACAAAAACCAATCTCGTGAATACAAACAAACAAAAGGGGTCAAAGACTCGAATATAAAATACTAGAATCTCATTAAGATTGCACAATTTCTCGCCCGACTAAGAAAACACCCTCCCGCCACGAGTAAACAAAGAGGAACGAAATAGACGAAAACAAATGAAACGAAAATGCAGGTAAAGGATAATGAAACTCCTTCCAACTGTTCTCAGTTCTACATGATGACGATGTGCAGCATCCCACACACACACACACACGTATAAAATTCACCCAACTCACCACAAACATCCAACCAACCCTCAACGCGGCTGGGGTAATTTATAGCGCAGACTCGATTGAATGGTCTTCGTCCCATTTTGCTTATCCTTGTTGTTATCCGATGAAATGATGTACGTTGCAGAAAAAAAATAAAATATCCTGGAGAACTTCTCCCCCACAGCAGGAAGCTGATAGAAGCTTGACTTGATGTATATCCAAAGGATGCTTGTATCCTTATTTAATCCTACGATTTATTCGATGTATCTTTGTATTTGATAATGCCGATTAGAGATTCTAATCCTTAATTAATGAATTCTATCGAAACATATCAAATCATCACTTTTCACATTTTCACAAGGACACTTCAATAGATGTCCTCTGTTACCACTTTCTGAACAGAAAATTTGTTTATTTACCACACAGACACACTGCACATTCGCGACAATTACTCGACTAGAAATACAATTGTAAATAAATTCTTTGCAGGTAGATGTGGGAAGTGTCGCGAGAAAAAAAAACCGTAAACCATAGAAAATTATGCTCCACACGCACCAGACCAAGATAATGGCTATGTATCTCACAGATAAAACGCGAGTATTAATTAGGCAAATAGTAACACGTTAGCACGAAATTTCCCACATGCAAAAATTATATCTTCACACGATTTATTCCTTTTACCAAACCAATACACGGACTCGTCGACATTCACTTATCATCACTTGATATCACTACCCCATGTCATTTTCACCTGTTTTCCCTGAAATATCCTCGCAAGCGAAAGAGAAGAACAGAGACAGAGAGGAGACTCAGGTATCCCTATCTTATCCGCAAACAAAATATACACCTGACACCTATCTGAGAATTAAATTTCACCTACACTAACAAACATTATTTTTTCTAATCCGAAAACCGTACCGACACTCGCCACAGTTCCGCTGAAACTGAATACAAATCCATTAGATACATTCGCCGCGGCATGATTTTGTATGTTTCGCTGGCCGGTTTTCTTTGCTTTGCTTTGGTGTTTCGCTTTCATGGTATTCCAGTGGTAATCTGTTACGGCTATGTAGATGAATTCGCCGCATGTTAACTGCATGAGGGGGTGTTGATAGTGGTGGATTTTTGCTTCTATTTTGAGTCTTAGGGGTTAATTAACCCTTAAGTGGCTGTTATACTACTTTTCATGTTTCCCACGTATATTTGTCGGTATGACACGACGAGCGATTGCCTTAGCACTTGTCTTTTGGCGAAACTCTTGCAAGGTGTTTTCATTTTTCTTTTTTCTTTTTTTTTCGCTTTTATGGATTATGTCACTTGGGGACACTTTATTTTCGTCTCGATTGGGTGTCCTGATGTGTGAAATTGATTTTAATTAATTTTTTGTTTTTATTTTACCTGCGAGCATTTGACTCTTTTTAATTAAATTTTCAAAGATACATCTAGATGTTACTTAGTCAAGTAGGTATTTCGTACTTAGAACCATCGTGCGGTGGTTCCAGGAAGAATTTTTCATCTGCATTTCTAGAAATTTAGGTTTGAGGTTACATATGCATTTATGTATTTATACATCCTGTCTGCAATAAATTGGTGTGTTGTCTCAAAAACAAAAATGTCCCTAACACTTTCAGAACTGCGAATTAAATGATGTTTAGTTAAAATTGAAGAACCCTGCTGAATTTGATTTGGAAATGTTGCAGTTCCGGCTTATTGGAAGAGAGAAAATCGTCCGTAAAGAAATTTTATTCGTTGACCACAGTTTGTTATGAGACTTTCAGTTATATGATATTGGCCTCTAAAGTATTGCCTATTGGCAAGAAATGGAAACCAACCTGTCCTTTGGAGTACATCCTCGGGACTTTAGGGGTTACAGACATTCAGTGAGTTCGAAAACAGAGTTAACTATGTATCTTTGGACCTGAATGATTGGAAAAGTTGAAGGGCGGTCGGTAGGTAGGAGGGTGGGTGGATGAGGGAGTAAGGCTCAACCTCATCACACTTATGTAATTATAGACCGATTTGGTCTCAATTTCTATACTGAGTCTGTAAAGTGAGACAACATATAGTTCTAGTAAGTCCTGAAAGTAATATCTTCATAGTGTTTTGTTCCTCAATTGACATAGGTTTGGGCAGTAGTGAGGTGTATCCTCGTGAATCTCTTCGTCACAGTTTAAGTTTCATTGTGTGAAATGCACTTATTGGCCAAATATTTCTTAGAATATTGCCGTATACACCCATAGAATTATCCTAGGGTTTGGTCCCCACTCTCCGGTCGCTGCATTTTTAAATCTTTCATTGACATTAAGCTTCCGATTAAGTTTCCTGTCTAGTATGACTCTTAGGTATCTTGCACTAGCAGATACTCCCTCAATAGCTAGTAGCTTGGATAGCGATATAGTTATTTTACATTGCACAATGTCCACGTGTTAAGTGTCTTTAATGCATTTTATAACAGTTTGCTGATAGTGGGTAAGAATTTACCTCTTGCCAGCAGTATGACATCGACTGCATTGGCAACTATTTTAAACAACCTGTTTCTCAGTTTCAGAAGTATTTCGTTGATCACTAGAATCCATAGCAAGGAAGTGACGACTCCTCCTTGCGGCTTGCCACTGGAGGCAATGAATGGGTGTTACCCAAATTCCCATCCAGGCAATTAAAGGCACAAAACCACCAATCAGCTTGTTCAAGAGGATTATTCTCGTTAAGATCATCAACATGGCTAACCTAAGACGTTCTAACTTAAGAGGGCATATGGTGTCTAAGGCCTTGTGGCCAGTGTTTACTCAAAAAAATCTGGGGAAATAATAAAACTAAGCAGATCATGGATAAGAATAGCGATAGGGATGCTCTCTGGTCATTGCCTGCTGAAGAAACACGTTACGAGGTTAGGATTATTAAATAAGGATGTATGCAGATACGGTAATGATCTACATGTCTGAGAGGAGATTACCTACATCTACTCTTTGAATGCCAAGGCATCGTTCGGGGTAAACTAAAAAGAAGGGAGAATTATTTTATTTTATTTTATTTTTTCTCACTAAAGCAGGCCTTCTTGATCCGGACGGCAGCGGACGAATTCTCTAGATGGAATCAATCAATGGCGTCCACAGTTCCAGTCAAGCCGAACTATCTAGTGTCATCCCTATATGAGCTGCTTTGACTTATTCGAATCCCAGGTCTATAGGAATCTCCAACACTGAGCCAGGGTGTTGGAAAAGAGTTGGTGACGAATAAACCCTTAATGGGCTATGTTATTATTACGACCAAAGGTATAATTGTAGAACTTGGGTTTACTGCTGCTGAGGAATTCTCCGTTCCAAAAAGACTTGGCAAACCGTCATTATATGCATTAGGTGTTTCTATCAAAACAAATCATTTAAATCTCAATAACAGAAGATCTCCAAGTAAAATTTTAGAGCACTGATTGTGTATAGTTTCCTCTCTTTACATCTCAACGCCTACGCATACAGGTTTCCCTTTCACTATGTTTTCAATTAAATTCAATAGCTTTTCTCATCGATAAATTGAATCTTTAACTTTCGATTTCCAACTGTGTTATGTACATTTGAAGAACTGTCAAATAAAACAGAACACAATCAGATATAAATATTTATAGCCTGTTTAGCTAAAAGTATACATCGTTGCAATGGCTTACCTTTTAATTGAACTCGTGGTTTTCTTTCTCATCGGCACACTAAAGAGACTTAATGATTTTACATGCAGACGTAGGTAAAAGATATTGCTTTCGTTCAATTGTAAGGTTTTCAGCTCTCGTTGTAGTATAGTTATAGAAGAACTCAAAAAAAAGGTTTTTAATTTTGTCTCTCAGCCCATTTGTACGGGTATGCAAGATCAACTGAATTACAATTCCATTTACCACACTTCTACTGCATTCTGCATTTTTGATGAAATTATAACGATAATATTAACCACTGGTCAAAGAGTTTGATACAGTCACGCTCTTCGATTACTTCGTAAATTTTCATCGGAAATACTTCGCAAAGGAAGCCGGAAGCTGGAAAACGAAAAAAAAATACTACACGGCGGGAAGACAGCATTATTTTATTTTATATACCGCCGCGTATTCTGCCATGCTGAGTAAGCGGGTTCCATTGCATAGCCTGGTTAGTTATGGACCTGTCACCTTTTCGGAGAGTGTGATCAATCTACTGCCACTTTCGTCGTTGTATGGTTGTGCCTATAGGTTTATGACACGTTCTCTGATAAAGCTGTTCGTTAGAGATACGGTTTGGCCAGAAAATCCTTAAGATGTTGCGTAGGCACCTATTAACAAACGTTTGCAGCTTCCTCGTGATAGTAACGGTCACTCTCCAGGTACCACATCCATATAACAGCACGGATTCAACGTTGGAACGGAACAGTCGTACCTTGGTGTTTAAGCTAATTTCATTACTACGCCAAATTGTATTGGATAGCATCCCAAACGCAGATTTTGTTTTCCCTATTCGGCTGGCTATATCCAGTTCGGTTCCGCCATTAGTTGATGCAATACTCCCAAGGTATTGGAAACTCTCTACTCTCTCAACCGGTTGTCCAGCAATGCATATATGAGTTGATGAGTTCGGTCCTAGGCTAAGAATTTTTGTTTTTGCCGAGTTAATTTTCAGTCCAACGATGTTAGCTTCCCTCTCCACATTTGCTGTCATTTGGTGAAGGTCCATTATTCTGTGAGATAGTAGGCATACATCGTCGCCGTAGTCGAGGTGTTTGAGGTCAGATGTAAGAGTCCTTCTCTTCCTCTGTGCAAAACGTGACATGTGGATCCATCGTATGTAGCCTTGATAATAGCTATTAATTTATCAGGAATGCCTCTCCTGCGCAAGGCAAGCCAAACACATTCCCGATTGACACTATCAAACACCTTTTCGAAATCGATGAACAGTTGGTGTAGTGGTGATCGATATTCAACGCATTGCTCGATGATGATCCGCAGGGTGTTGATGTGGTCGATACAGTCAGTAGTTTCCCGATCAATCGCCATGTAGATCCCCAATAGATTTAATATTAATACGAGAACCTTTCGGAGAAGACTGAGAAAAAATGAGGCTTTTTGAACGAAGGCATCAAAAAAAGCCAAGAAAAATTCGAGCTCCCCGCCTGAGATTTGCAAAAGACTATCAAAATTGAACTTAGGCCGATTGGGAAAGAGTAATATATACAGATAAGTCCAAATTAAACAACAGCAGTCGTATGTACCCCGAAGAGTGAATGAAAACTTGAAACAACACTGTGTTGTTTCTCGGTATAAGTTCCCACTTAGTTCTATGGTCTGAAGAATCTTTAATTTTTATGGCTTCAGTCAACTAATCTCTGATCCATGTCATACTTTCAACAACAGAGGTGGATACCAAATTCGTTCAGATTCAAGACTTTTATTTATTATCTTTTATTATCTCAATACCTCAAAAATCATACTGCTTCGATTTTATTATTATTTATCTTTTTGATGAGGATTAAGTTGGAACATACTTGCTACCGCAACAAACAACGAAAGGATAGTAGGTACGACTCACGTAAGCACTGTACATCCACAAGATAATTTAAGACCAAACAAGGTCTTACTTGTTGCACTCCTAGAAAGTCATTGTGGACATCTTATTAAACCTTCGTATACAAGTCGAAATTGCAGTATTTTACTCAGATGAGAGACCTTTATCAACTCTATTGTCTTTGCTTCTTACGTTTTTTTTTCGTAATTCCACTGACCAGTATATGTATCTCCATCTCCCTATCGAGTATCTATGAAGATGTATGTATGTACACCAAAAAATCCACAACCCGCAGCACCCCACTTTACATTACAATCACAACTAACTACATTGATCAATCAAAACCTTAGGCTTTCCAATGTTTCCCAACACACTGAAAATATGCCACGAATTCAAATTGTATCCACTTAACGACACTAAAAACACTGTGCATCTTTGGATTCCACATGCAACAAGAAACTATTCACCCTAACGACCATGATGATGTCCCATTTTGATTTGTCGTCCCCGAGAAAAAATCCCGAAACAAATTCACAAACGAATCAGGTCACTTCGCTTGAACACATCTCAACTCCCTGAAATATTTTCGTCATCCTCATCGTATCTAGGTCCCCAGGGAGATGGAATCATTGACGAGATACCGCTGATTATCTCTACAAAAACAAACACACGTTTGTTATGCTAATACAATATACCGGCGTTGCACACCTTAAAAATAGATACCTTGAAACCGATTTTTTATGGTTCTCTTCACTTTGAGAATTTTGTTTTATGTTCTGTGATTTTTTTCTATGTTAGATATAAAAACAAAAATTCTAAGTGGAGCATGTGACGAGAGCCGCCAAACTTCCCATTCATATTCATTTCAAACTTTTCTCCCTGTGCGAGTGTCACATTTGATATTTACGAGTTCTATAGAAGCGGCTGTGTCGTCGACTGGCGAAAGAACGTGCATCCATAACTTTGGATAGAAAAAGATACACGCATGTATCTCACACACTCCTGGCCCAGTCTGCTGGCTAAATAACAGAACTGCTGCTTTAAATGGGTTCCGTAGGCTTTATACGGCAGCCGAACGGAAACTTGGATATGGGAGATTCTTTTTTTTTTTTTTTAATTTTAAAGTTTTCGGATGAGAATAGATATTATTATTCCCAGTGGTGTCATAATTAAGATTAAGATGATAAAAAAGTTTCCAATGACATTCAAACAGATATGGGATTAGCTGAATGTATCTATAAAGTGACTCCAAAGACATCAAATGGGGCCTGAATCTACCGCCTGTTACTTATAGGAGGGGGAACCCGGAAACTCGTGAAAATTGTCTTTCTCACCTTTGATGATGAGTAAAAAATCGAATGTGGTGTGTACATACGAGTATGTTCATATATTATTGCTTAGGTGAGAGAAGATTTAAGAGCAAACGTACTAAAATCGTAATTATGGAAGAACAATGTCACCGGGCGATTTGGATGAGCGTGGTCCTTGCGGTCCTTGCTGAAATGCTATTGTTATCGTAAACTATACGTCCCTACGCTACTAGCGATACTAGCGTACCAATACGTTACGAAACAATGTACATTTTAGACCAGTAGCATAGGAGTGTGAGGTTGCAATTTGTATACTTGTTTCTAAGACTGTTGCTGAAACAAGTTCCAGAAGCGAGGGTCTTAAGCTTTTGCTATGTATAGCGCAAAAAAGACAAAAAAATGATCTAGTTGCAGATCATAGTTAAGAACAGCGATAGTCATCTCTCATACCACTGTCTTCTAAGAAAGCATTTCAAGGGATTATAACTGGTAGATATGAATAATATCTATACGTAGATACTGTAATTACTTATGTACATACCTACGTAGATATGTGTCGCGAGGATTTGCAGGATTTGTGTAAAGCAAAGTAATGGTTTTACTTAAACCGGTGCATAGTTAGTGTCAAGTTAAGTTACCAAATATCGCAGTAGAACCTGTGATCCAATTTATTCTGCAACTGAACTCAAAAGTATGTATAACAGAATGATAGAATTCTGTAGAAACCATTGAGAGTTTTAGGTAACAATATCTCATTCCATGTTCCGAAGATCATCTTTCTTCTCTTGTATTTGCAACCAAAGACGACACCTTTTTAATCTATCTATCTATCTATCTACATATGCACATGTGAACGTATCAAAGATTTCAAATTACCTAATGTGGAAATATGTACGTAAGTACAAAAATGCAAACATACATCCAAATGGCAAGTAGCTAGAGAAAAATAAAATATGAGTAAATCATTACAACCATTTCAATTAATTTTACATACATACCTACATATTTCCAAATACAGTAAAAAGGTGTACAGAAACCCCCCAGTATAACCCCATATAACAACTACTTGCATCTGAAATGATCAAAATTTTGTCAGCCCTAATCAGACAAAAATAAACGGAAAACTAAATTAGGGGACTCTTCACAGATATCGGGGACGAATGGCCACCTTACGTTATGACCTACTTGTATCTGATATTGAATTTATGATTGAACAACCTATGAGTTTGGCCCTTTCAAAGGAAGCAATTCATATTCCTCCCGAAGCATTTGATTCCCCAAATTCAATAGAACGAATAGCTACCTACACTAAAACGCAACGAGAAAGCAATCCCTTCAAGCACAGATGCTCATGTTTGTTGTCGAACTTAGTGGGTGGGAGCTGCCATCTAACAGAGTGACTAGATGAATTGTGTTGAACTTAAATGAGGTTACGCACAGCAACCTATTGTGACCTTTTTTTTATGTATCTCTGCTCGACTAACGTCTTTTCGTTCTTTCAAATAAATGAATATAAATTAAGTAGGTACTTAAACGAGAAGAAGTACTTTCGGGGAGAGAGAGCTGTCTTTTAATTATGACGAAATGAATGTCAATCAGAGGAGGAAAGTGCATTTTTGGAGTGTTCTTTGAAATTTATTTGTTTGCAAATAGTTTTCTTTTTATGAAACAATTAACTAACCATGAAGTACTCAGAAGTAGAACAAGACAGCTTGTTTAATTTAAAGTGGATTTCTCCAAAATGTATTACTTGATTGAATAGTAGATTTCAAACTGTTATATTATTATTATCAAACGCTGAGATATGTAGGATCTATTTAGAACGCATTTAGTTCCATGAAGTGTATTTTCACACCAATAAGACATACTGCTAGGAAGTGGAAGCCAACTGGAGTTTCATGACGATTACAAATAGGACAAGTTACTCAGAGATCGTGTCTATATGGGTTGGAGTTTAGACCTAAGATTTCAGTTTTAGCTTTGAAAATGAAGCTTATTTGAGAGGTTGATAAGTCCCTGTTAAAAAACAACTGTAAACACCTAACGTATGGTACAGTTCTTTCTTTGGTCAAACTCTGCCGATAAAATGTTTCGTGGACCCTTGCAATACAATTGTAGGACCATGCTGTACGAAAGCAATATCATACTATTCTGGAAAAATCATATTTCATTACTTAGGACTAAAATCCTTTAAAGTTATAAACCCAGTGATGGGCTGAAAGGAAAGAGTATAGGAAAGTTTAAATATGATAGGAAAAGGAAAGAGAGTTAGGTAACGACGTGCATTGACTTAAAATCTTTGTAAATCATAATTTGTTGGAAATATTGAGGAGGGCAAGTCATTCAACATATGTACCTGTACCTGCTAAAGAACCAGCTTCTGAATTTCACTGTGCTACTGAAAATAGGTTTAGGTATGCGGAAGAGGCCGCTCGAACAACTGTGGTGGAAATATCGGTACGGGACCAATAAGCATCCAACATTCCGACGATGCTCTAGCGAAGAGATCCGATCGCAAATTGAAATATCATCGATAAATCCAAATGCTTGACGCTGAACACGATCTATCAAACAAGTTGTGGAAGCTTCCGCCCAAACATGCGAGTTGTATTTAAGTTTCAGCCGAATATAATCTTCATAGATAGTAGGCAAGTCTGCAGGACTGAAAAAACGATTACACCCTTTTGCGGAATCCGAGACACCTAGCGCTACTTTTCCTAGCTTCGGAAATCTGCTAATTCCAGCGAAGGTCATATGTAACTTGCATGTCAAGTATTGGCAAGCAATTAGAATCCTCAATACCAGCTCTATTCATTTTTAGTTTGATTACATTAGTATTCCGCTTCAGAGACAGCAGACAACACTGGGTTTTTGACGAATTGAATTTAACTCGATTTTTCACACCCCAATTGATGATTGCATCAATATCAACCCAATCAATATTAAAAACAGGGTCGGAGAGATGACTGAACCCTGTGGTACACCAGTATTGGTTGAGAATAAGGTAGAAATATACATACATACCTGTTCAATACAACTTGTATTGACCGATTACTTAAAAAGCTTTCGATTCAAGATGAAGAGATGCTACCAACAACGTAAGCTGGAATTTTGCTTAAGAGGGCACTGTGCCACACTCGAAAGATATAGAAATATCCAGGGCAACTATTCGTCATTCACTGTGATGGAGAATACCATGTTTCCATTTTCGTTAGTTACCCTTAGGAAAGCTGTTGATAGAAACCGTATTGAAGGCCATGTAGAAAATGATTTCTCTCAAGATATGGAAGATGGAAATTTTCAATGCTTCCCATGACCTTAGAGAGAACCGATGTTAGGGCTATGGGTCGGTAGTGTGAAGGAGAGGTTTAATCGTCCCTTTTAGCGATCGACTGAAAGCGCGAGATTCCACCCATTTGGAAAGATGCCTGTAGAGTATGACAGGTGGAAGAGCTTACGTAGAGGAGGTATCGTCAACAAAAAACACACGGAATTGTACTTAAAGCGCAACCTTCAGACACACATGACTCAATACTAAGAAAACTTGACGTACATAGACCTGTCATCCACAGCCGCGGTTGCGTTAGAGATGAGTTGTCTTATATTCTTATGAATATTGTGAAGACGACGAGAGTTGACAGTTTGTACAGCAGGACATTTTTGAATGCAGCCTTGTAATCGATAAAGAAAGCAAATTACTTTTTTTTCGATATACTTATGTACATACCTTTTAGCTTGGGCCTACTGTCGACATTTCAGAGCGAAAACCTGTCAGAAAAATGGTAATTTATTTACCAAACGGTAATGGAGAATACTGGTAAATATATTTCGAAAAGCACTAAGGTAAGTTACAATAGCTTTTCTTATATATTGCACAAATTAAGGAATAAAGAAACTCTTGGGGGATTACTTCTTCGTCGAGGATTTTGTTGCAACGTAAATACATTCGTAAAAGTTGGTGCCCCATCAACCCCAAAAATAATTCTACACGTCTACTCGTTATTGGTGGCTATGTAAAGTGAGTTGAAAACATTAGGGTTGGTTTTTTTAAACAGATTAAGGAATAAAAATGCTTTTCTTCTGAGTTTTTTGCAATCAAAATCAAACCACTCAGAAACTTAGGACGCTCTTTCAGGGAGATAGATGTTAGGTATAGCTGATTATATAATACAGATTGTAGACTGCGTTGCCTCTGCTGTCTGTTCACCATCACGGCTAACTTGAGCGTCTTTAGGCCTACGCGTGTACAAATCTGTCCTACTTATTCTCTACCCAATTCAGCTTTTTTATCGAATCTTGTTGGGCTGCTGGCACTAAAAAAGCCAAATGTATTAAACTGAAAAGAAGGTGGACAATATGTCAAGTAACGCCCACAACACGAATTTTTTATGAAACAGTGCTGCTTTGACACTTGTGTCCACTGCTTGAGGATTCGTCATGAGTTTCAGTTTACTTGCCATACACGTCTTCAAACTAATAATCCGCCAACACCCACAAAGTTATCTTCGAAAAAACCAACCCCAACTTCTTTTTTGAAAATTAATTCATTGGCACGTCCATAATGATGTCCTTGTTGTGCTCCCCTAAAATTTGCCCTGAAATTTACGTCTTTCATTGCATGACGACTTGTGTGTCTCTGTACAAAAAATGGATGCTGTTCTTTTTCATGATTGCAGGGTGATATACTTACATATACACTTATACATAGATGTGAATAGTAACTTCCCCGATAAGTCCTGAATAGCACATCCATATGTATACATTCAGTGGCCACAGTGACTACAAATTTGATAAATATGAAAGTGGCGAAGATACTTCCGCCTCATGAGAATTAACCGGGTATTGTGTGCGTGGAACGAATTTGATTGTGAGCACGCATCACACAAACGCCTACGAGTAAATTACAACACAAGTACAAATGAAAATTATCTCGTCCTCAACATTCTTTTTTAGACTTCAATAACTGTTTATACTGCTAATTCTACCTTATACATACATATGTACTTATAGACAAGCTATGTTATTAGGATTTCATGTCTTCATTGGGTCAATTCGTTTGTATTGTCCGGTGTTTTAATATTGCCTCGTTGCTATTCACAAAATGATTTTTTATCTTGTTCACCCAACACGTAACCTACATAGTTGGGACTCCTAAAATTCGTACAGCACTAGGACCAAATTAAAATAAATCAGATTTATCAAACCCTATAACTTACATTGCTTTCTATGGAATGGAACGAATTATTAAGCGTTTCGTGTTTTAGGTGTGCCTTTGCAACTTCCGAGGCTGTCACAGAGATCAAGGACTTCAGCGCTAACAGTGTTATCGATTTCGCAAAAAAAAAAAAATTATTATTTTATGTTAAATTGAATCCTTAGTCCAACACCTTATAAGAACTTAATGCAGAATTTGAAACGATGTTTGCTTCGAACCAAAGACTTCTGCAACTTCCTCGTCGAAACATTCGTAAGACTGAACCAAGTTTATCAGACAAGAGTCATTGAGAAAGAGGCCAACAAATTTAGCCTCTAGATTTGTTGGACTCTAGAGGCTAACAAATCTAGTTTAGTCTCCCTTATCAGACAGACAGCTGATCGAAATGTTGTCGAAGCTTAGACTAGCCTGACTCCGAAAGCTAACACGACTTACTAAGAGCCACTAGATGAAGGTGACGATCCCGAGTATCCACTTTGCATCCCCTATCTGCAAGGGGATCCTACGTGCTACATGCAAGAGGCTATCGAGGTACATATATATTGATGTTCAATCTTGTCCACGGTCCAGTTACCCTATAATGGAGTATATGATGCATAGTCAGCATCAACACAGAAGGCACCTTATTCCACAAGACTATCTAGCTGCCAGCATATGAAAATTTATTGTAATAAGCTCATCAACTCAACGTTCGTAGTTAGCTGTTGTAAAGGTTTATAACAGCATTTGGAGAATTGATGTCGAACTCAATGTAAATTCCACAGATCTCGACTTCGTAAATGCCAAGAACTTGAGCCAATCAACATTTTGAGGCGTTAACACTAACATATGTATGTAGTTCATTGGGGCATAGAGACATAGGTCCAAGAGATATAAGTCCACGGAACATAGCACCATCATATGCGTATGTCCCATTTCAGTGGGACATGAGTTACATAAGTTCATTGGGACATAAGTCCATAATTCGATTGTGGACTTATGTCCCACTGAAAAAGGATATATGTTCTTTGGACCTTCCCGTTAATACGGTCGTGAAGTGTGTGAAAATTAATCTCGATTTCGATAAAAAGATCGTACATAGCGACAAAGCAGATGTATGGTTTGGTTTGGATTGTTAAAGTGCACAAATGATTTCATTTTCTTAAGTAAGATCAGAATAAATGAAAATGGATTTTCAATGTTTGCAATCCAAGCTCTTTGGAACTTTTAACCCTAAATATGTCCATTATCTACGGTCCAACTAATCTATTTACAAAAATTTTAATTCAAGAAGAATACAATCGAATAGAAGTCAAATAAAACTTCATTTGTGTTCTTGCATTCAATTCAGAGATTTAATTTCAATTCCATACTCATTTCAATGCAGTTCTATCCCACCCCAGGCAGAGTTAGTTTAATCTGACGCCGCACAGTAAGAACATATAAATAATGAAGTCCTCCAGAAATATCTACAAATTACAAAATCAACATTTGTCGAGATACTACGGGTATATTGCTGATTCGCATCAAATAAATGGGGGTTGACAAAGAGATGGTGTCATACATAAGCGATGCAGTAGCACCGATTTCCATCCCCTGTTTCAGAGCACTCCCTTTGGGAAAGTCACTTAGTTATGGTGCACAGACTGTGTACGTTTCTTTGCACTTTCATGGATTATGAAATTTTGACAATTATTTCTGCATGATTGGGATTAGAGAGAACATGAGAGCGCATACGTGAAAGGGGACGGTAATTTTAATAGCAGACTTTATGTGTGCAGGGGTTGTGCACAATAACGTCCTGTCCTGCTTAGGAAGTTTCCCATTTCATTGGCATTGAATGGAAAGATGCCTTGCCACCCTCAATATTACACAGTACTATATCGATGCTAAAGATGCTATTTTAACAAAAAAAATTTTAAAACCTATTTTTTAGTTAAGGGACTCAAAGTATTTGACAATAAAGTCGATATGAAGAGTAAAAACAATTAATGAGAAGTATTACTCAACGTTGTTGGGATTTAATAATTCTACTGTAAGATATCATATCATTGGTTGTGATTATATACATACATATGTATGTACATATATACATACATACATATATAGGACAAATTTTAATAAATTTCAGTTTATTTAAAATCAGCTCGAAGGACCAAATGTAAATCTATAAGTAAGGATCGGCAATGAGTACCGACACGTTCATGCTCCAAGACGAGAAGAATACAAGGCAATGCAAACTAAAACTGGATCCAAGAATAAAAGAGGTAATAAAAAGTATCCGAAGTAGGAAAAGTAAAAGTAACACGTCGTGAGTGTCAGCTAGTGCAATTCACAAAAACTCTCTCTCAAGCAGCTTAGAGCAGAAATGACACTGCCAGTTTTGGCAAATACACAGATTATTTTCAACATTTTCAATACATATGTATGTATATGTATATATTTTGAATATTATAACCAAAACTGAAACTTAATTGGAAATGTACATACATTCATCGGGATTATCCGACTTATTGAACAACTAGTATCACAAGGGACATAAGTTTTGGTCTAACTGCCTAGTTTTATCTAGGTCTAATCCTAATCCAAGTAAGGCGCCATAGTGCAATCATCACAACCACCTATCCTCCCTAACTTAGTCGAAGGCAGTGTAAAAGATTTATTTCCAAAAAAAAGAAATAAATCCGATTAACTTCAAGCTTCCCACAAGAATAGCTCATTTTTTCTCTTTTCCATTTGAAATCCTTCAGCACCCCACTAAGCTTTCAAGTGTAAATGCCCACTGATCATATCCCAAAAATGCTCTTACATCTGACAAAAGAAAAAGCTCCCAAGTTCTGTATGAACATGTTAAGCAAAGAATAATATAAAACACTTACCAACTTTATTCTTAAATCGCAGGACCTCAGCGTTAATTTAAAGATGGTTATCCTATCACATACACATTTTAAAACTTTGTATATAACTATCACATATTTTCATAAGAAAACATTTGCACATTATCTGCTTCATGCAGTCGATCGCTCTGCACTTTTTGCTCATGATTTACAAGAAACCGAGAAACAATTTGCACTTTTGATACACGTTCTTTAAATTTCACTTCATGCACTTATTCTCATGCAAATAACTAATTTGAACCAAAAACACTTACGATTTAATCGAAAGAAACAATTAAAAATAATGTTTCACTTTAGGGACGCGCAAATTACCACGCTTTCAACAACGTACGGCACTTAACTGAACAAACTGTGCTACTAACTTCGTAAGTCAAGACACCCATTCATGTCTGCTGGCAATGTCTGTCCTAAATTTTTGGAGATTTCTGCTAGAAATGGTACGGATATCACTTTTAAAAGGTCTGGCATGTGTGGAGTGTGGTTTCTGTTGATTTGTTTATGAAAGATACAATTATGCTGTATTCTTGCGTTAAAGTCTGAATAAAAAAGTGATGATACCCAGAGGCCATGTGTAAATTTAGAAAAGTCAAACATTTGTGCAGTGATGCGGCAACACTGCTTATTTGCGATGCTAATGCGATGCATAGATATTGATGCTTTCATGAGAGAATATTTCGTAGGCGGTTTTAAAACGTATTGTTTGCATCAAACATTTTTCACATCGCGTCGAATCAAAAGTTTTGCTAATGAAAGTTTTAATTAATAATAGTAATCATAAAGACGATAGGATTTTATTAAAAAGAAAGAATCCTTCCCCACAAAAATGGTTTTGATTACTTTCCATAGTTTCACAGCTACGGCGATAAAACACACTGTAAACAAATTACATACAAAATTATTACTAATCTACTAAAAAAGTGTTTTTGCCAATTTTTCTTTCTCCTCCGACATTTGTTCATACTTCTGTCTGTCAAATAAACAACGCATCAAGGTGTTCGGTGATGCTTTTTTTTTTTTGTTATGTTTACCAGTTTACTCAACTTTGCAATAATAAGCACTTAACGTTGAGTGTGATGCCATTTATTATGTTTGCATTAATGAACGTTTTACACAGCATCTTGAGTATCATGATGCCAGATTGAATTTACACCATAGTTTATTGGAACTACCTACATATGTATGTGTATACATACGTATGTACATATTATGAAGCAACGTGATACTCTCGGTAGACTTGGCAAACTTTTGGGATAGAACGTTAGTACCTACAACTTTTTGATGTTTTCTGGAATTAGAATTTTGAACTCCCACCAGCTAAGCGCTGAGCAACCTTTGACTATGATGATATACCACACGAATGACACAATTTACCTATTACTTTGCTTTTTTTTTAGTTGTCTGTGAGTAGGTAATCGTGTATGATTGTGAGGTTACTGCAGAAAACAATAATAATTTGACTACATACGGCCGTGTAACATATTAGTACAGGGCTACAATTTGACAGTGTAAAATTAGAAATTACAACTCGCAACCATATGATAGGAGAATAACCGAAGAAAAATTCGACTATGTTAGTTACATTGCTGCCCTGTTTGTTTTGCTTCCAAAACAGTCCTCTCACCGACCTTCTAAAATTTGTCAATGAGATCTATGTTTGTCACCATCAAATCTATTCTTTTGCCAATGACAGCACTTTCGACTTTGCTTATCCTTAACCGAGTCCCCGACGGACTTACAAATTGTTGAATCTAAGCAAAAACGAATGTCATCTAGTCCCTCCTAAAGAAAGGTTCAACTTTTTTTCTAAAAAGAAAACGATTGCATTTTAAAAATAATACATATGTACATACCTGGGTATTACTTTGTCACTATCTTAAACTCCGATGGCCGATGCCAAAGTAATTTTTGTTTGGAAATTCAAAGAAGACGATAAAAGGAGTTTTCTTCAAATAATATAATCCAACGAAGATCTGTTTTAAGGAAAAACAACTCTTAGGGGTTTATATTGGTAGCTTTGACAACTCAAAACAAGTGCACTTTTTAGTGCCTAAAAACTCTGAAAGAGTTCAACTGATGTTTTTAGCTTAGTATTTTCCCCGAACATAGATTTAAGGGGAAATAACTTAGTAACGATTCACAAAACGACACATGTAATAATTTTTCATAAATAAGAACATTTTCCAAATGTATTACACATCTTTCGTGTAGATGATACCTTTTCTGAAGTTCATGGTTCATGCAACTGTGTGATTATAAGTAAAACACAAAGCAGATATTCGTTTTTTGTTCTGGATAGAAGTGTAAATTATATTTTCTTTTTTTTCTTTTTTGCATTTTTTTTTTTTTTAGTTTTTCTTTTATAATTTCAATAATAATATTAATTATACATATATATTATATTGTTTGTTTCTTCTTTTTTATTCATTCTTTTTCCAGTTACTTTTTTTATACTTTTTATGTCGACAATAATTTTCTTCTAGATTATTTGTTATCATTTTCATGTTTATATATGTTTTAAATTAAAGTAAAAATGTGTTACCTTCCTTCCTCCGCATTTTCCATTAAATTTAATAATTATATCATTTTTTTCTATAATGAAGACGGGTAGGCCTATTTTTATTTATTTGTTTGTTTAATTCATATATTTACTTCTATTATTATGTGTTTCGTACATATTATTTTCTTAGAAGGGAGAAGGATAATAGCTTGTTTGTCTTAAATTAAAATTAAAAAAAAAAAATATAACAAACAAAAAACTATAATTAAATTTGTAATAATGCTATTTAGTAATTATTTCCTAAATGTAATTTTTTTTCGAAAAGTGTATGCATGTTTACCTAATCATTTGTTTGTAATAAATATGTTTTTAGTTTTAGTTTTAATTGTAAAAACTGCGTTAAAGTGTGTTTCATTAGTTTTTGCTTGCTTATGTAAACAAATTGGTATGTTGTTTAAGTGTACATATATTTATAAGAGAGAAAAAAATAAATTAACAAAATTTCTCATATTTGAATTGCAATAAAATTTTCTTTGTTTTGTTTCCATATTTTAAAAGTTTCTCTTTTGCAAATATATAAAACAGTTTATTCTTTTTTATATATACCTATATATGTATTTTGTGTTACACGGTTAATTGAAATATTTTTTTTTTTTGTTTTCCTTTATAGCAATAATGTTTGCGATATTATTTTTTTTTTTTGTTTTCTTACAACTCACTTTTTATTGTTTGTTTATTATTTATGAAGAAAAATAAAACAATAAAAATAAGCACAATATTTAAGAATATTTTTTTTTGTTTATATAGTTTTCTTTCATGTAAAATATTTTTTTAATACATTATCTATATATTTATGCCATATATGTAGATGCAATTTTTTATTTATTTTTTTTTTTTTGTAAAATGTTTCAAGCCTTTATTGTGACTCTATTCTTTTCTGTTTTGATTTTGTTTTTCTTTTGCTTTGAATAAATAAAGGAGGCTTTTGTTAGGGCCTAACATCAATTTTTTTAAACATATACTGTTCGTAGTTTTTTTTATAATTGTCTTCAATGTTGTCTTAACAACACAGCGATTTTTTTTTAATTTAGAGGAAATAGTTCACATTTAGGTTTCATCAATTCATCATCGATTATTTTTGTTTCGATCAAAAATATGTTTTGTTCGTGCCCTAAACAAATCAAATTTGTTTGTACACGATGTAGTTTTTTTTAATGTCTCTCTATCCTGTCGATCCGTTTTTTATTTATATATAAATTATTTGTTTCTTTCCCTTTTTGTTCTCAAAGACGAATAGTTTATCATCCCTCAATGTAAGACAATTCACATCGAATTGAAAATTTAAACACACACGTGAGAAGTTTATTTAGTTTCATTTAGATTTTTCTTTTTAACATACTCGTAATTATTATTATTATTTGTTGTTTTCCTTTAAATATGTTTTTGTTTATCTTAACTAAAAAAAAAAAGAATTCGAAGAGACCAAAATGTTTAGGTTTCATTTGTTCTCACATTTTACATAATGGTATTATTTTGTTTCATATTTATTAATAGAAAATAATCATAATTATAATTAAAAATATATTTGTATATATAAAAAATATAGAACTACAGCAAATAACATAATTTACGTTTTGTTTTCTTGTTTTTTTTTTTTACAGAATTATTTTGCTTTGTTTTCTTTTAATTCATTTTTAAGTGTTTTGCGAAAAAAAAAGAAAAAACTAAATTTATATTCGTCCGAGTTTTTTGTTTCTTTTTTTTAAATCTTAGTTATAAATAAATTTAAATTTACATTACGTAGTATCATTTTATGGGTTCTCTTTGTTTTTTTGTTTTTTTATTAACGAATTGGCTGAATTAATTAAAAACTAAATTTTATTTTTCTAAATTTGTTTATTTTTATTTCTCCATCGTGTTGCAGTTTACGAATGATTTGCTGAAGAGATTTAGAAGAAGAGAGATAAGATTAGAAAAATGTTATTGTAATTCTAAGTTTTAATTGTTGATGTTTTTTTTTCAATCGGCATATTTCAATAGCTTGGTTTTTTGTTTCTAATTATTGTTTAGTAAAAAAAATGTTGGTAAGCTAAATTTAACAAAAAAAAGTTTGAAAAATGTACATACGTACATATGTATGTATGTACATATGTAGCGTACAGATATTTCTTAACCACACTAAAGTTGAAGCAATGGGAGATGCCATCTAATTGCTAAGAGGGATCACTTTCTTATAATGGAAAGAGAACCGAAATTGTATCCGATATTGTTGTGCGTTTGCAAGAAGTATTTGGTGATTTTAAGGACCCCACTCGAGGAAACGGGTGTAAAATCTGAAAGCGCTACTACTGCTTCAACCAGACAATGCAATCCCTCACAATACAATGCTCCCAAAAAAAACTGCTGACAAGCTGCTGTTCGTCTACACACGATGTGGCCACTGATTAGCATACAGAAAAGTACAAATCTTTCAAAATTCATTTATCAATGGACAATAATAATTCCCGATCTCAATCCAATTAACAATTTATGGAATAAGAGTAATAACCAAATGAGATGATGAGTCCTCTATCAATCACAATAAGATGAAAGAAGTGGCAATAAATTGATCAGTACTTATGTCGCGAGGAATACTCTATTTTGAAACCAGACCAGGAAGGATATATGCAGTCTTTGTGACCCAGACATTTTGCAACCGGATCAGAGAGTATAATTACACCACCATCAATCTTACTTCCTCCAGAGTGACGAAAACTGACGGATATGTCATAAGTTGAAGTTTTATAAACATTTTTAGAATCTTAGCAGGAAGGCTTTTTGATGGGTAAGAATTTCTATACTAAAAGGAACAATTTGGAAGAATAATGCTTTAACTTGTTTATGGAGTATTAACGAGAACGAATTAAATTCACCAAACATTTAGCTTTCCCGAAATTTGAATGTAAAATAAAGTCAAGACTGAACATTGGCTCTCACAATCATGCGTGTCTTAAGAACAATTACATACATGTTAGCAGTAATATTTATACCTAGCAGATTTCTTATTAAGGCTCTCCTTAAAAATTAAGTTAGATAATTGCAAAAAATATTTTATTGACTTGTATGTTGATATTTTCCTTATATCTTTCTCGTGTTATTTTGTTTTAAAACTATGTACTTAATTAGTACAAACAGTAGTTTTATAAGCAATGGGGTTATTTCCAGGTCGACTTGACACTGAAGTTGTTCATTTTCTTACAATATTTTTAAATAATTCTTCAGTAGCTAAGGAATGTATGTAATTCACATTGGAATGAAACAAACATGCAATTACTCTGATAGCATAATCCTCTTGGAAATTTTGACAGTACAATCAATTTTGATACACCACATACATATTCCTATAAACTAATCTAGCTTGCTGCTATCACACAGTCTTCTTCTGTCAGTTGTTATTCTTATCCTATTAAATACCTGTTGTGTTGAACAAGTTGTGGAGTACTAATTTAGAAAATACACCGTGAATCAATATTCCTTCACAGTACAGTAAATTGTACCCAGCCCTATCATGGTATCCGATTGGAACGGAATTTTCTCCGATTTGTATGAAATAGCAGAATTTCATATTATGCTATCTGTTCCGACACCCTTGTCGGACACATACTCCGAAAGGTAGAAGGTACAAGGTAGCACAACGGCTACCTGCGATGTATTGCATTTCTTTTCTGACAAGAGTTATGATTTTTTCTTCGAAGTTCTCCGACAGATATTCGGCACATTGAAATTGTCTAACTTTTCGTGGGGTAAGTACATTTATAAGCGTTAGAAATTTCTGCACGAAAACGGATACCACGGTGCATTGCAATCGGAATTTTTCTACGATCCGCAACTTTTTCGGAACGGATACCATGATAGGGCTGACCAATTTGATTAATGCAATGATTTGAAGCGAGTTTCAAAATGATGTCCAATATTTGTTCAAAAGTATTCAACAAACTGTGTAAATTCTTAAACTGTTCTACGGTGGACTTAAAGTACATTTCCTTAACATTTTTAAGAAATAAACTATTGCACGAATAAAACAAAAATATATGTACATACATATGTATATTAAATGCGCAAATTGCAATTAGAGATTAAAGCAAGCAAGTAACCTAAAAACGCAAACTATCATAAACAAAAACATGAAATAAAAATAAATATAAATTAATAACCAAGTATGGATGTGCCTTCGCTTAAATTTTTTTGTTTTCTTATTCTCCTATTTTGTTTAACATCTATTAATATGGTTATTATTTCTAGAAGATCGCTCATTTTTCTCACACGTTCGTTATTCAACCATTGGAATTAGCTTCCTTAGCAGTCATATCGGGTTGTGGATTAGTTGCACCGGTTGCAGCTGTCTCCTTGTCGTTGTTGTTTTTATTCGTTTCGACTGACTGACTGATCTGGTGATGTCCTGGAAGTGAAAATAGAGATTGTTTTGTCTTGTTTTCTCTTTCGAGAGACAAGTAGAGTGAGAGAATGAGATTTCGAGGGATTTTGTCAATAATTTTTTGTTTAAGTCAATTATAGCGAGATCTCTTCTCTAGCATATTTCAACTATTTAAGAAAAATTATAAATAAAATTAGAAGACAACTTAAATAAAAAAACAAAAACTAAAAAATTTAATTATGTACAAGGCCATACAATTTTTAAATAAAATTATTCTTAATTTGTAATTGAACTCAACTCGAACCAATTTTTTCACTTCCAACACATTCAGATTGCAGATAGGTACTTAACCCCACTTCTTCATTTTACTACGGAAGTGAGGTGTAATATATACACTTTATGTCTGTCTTTAAACGATTCTTCCTAAGTACTTACCACATAACATATCAAATTTTTTTTTTATAAATTGATTTTAAAATTAAAAAGATTTAGTGTAAAAAATGGCTGTCTTTTTCGTAACTAACTGTAAAGGCGATTTTTGAATAAAAATAGAAACGATAATGTAGAACCAGATACTAGAATGAATCCTTTGATATTCTATGCGTAATGTTTTAACGCACACTATAAATAGGCTTACGATTATCTGATTTTGGATTTTATGGGATAATGTGGATATTATTGGAAAGAAAATTTTTTTTGTTTGAAAAACAGGTCCAACAATAAGGCACCTATGGAAATGCAGAAAATGCCAAATGGCATATTTCTAATTGAAAAAAAAAAAAACAACCCAGATCAATTGTAGAAGGAAGAATATAGCCTTTGTTTCCCAAAGAGGCTACACACGTTGTTTGCAATTACCTTCATTATCAATAATTCTACGATGGAAATTGATGTCTGAGTTAAAGAACCCAAAACACACAGTCTTTACTTAGATGATCATTTAGCTTTAAAATTGCTTTTAGTAATAACGGGATTATTTACTACTTTATGGAGCTAAAGCACACAATCTATCGAAAGCAGATGATGTTATTCTCGGTCGTTTCAAGAGAAAAATTATTCGATATTTCGGAGGAAATTCAACGACGGATTATACGAGCTGGACACCGAAATCGATCTAAAGGTAGCTAGGACATGTGAAACGAATTAACCCTGGTCCGCTGAGCTTTCAAAACTTATCCAAAGTGATAACGTAGGTCAACAAGGAAGACCTCGCATAAGGTGGGGCACTCAAGTTGCAGTGGAGCGCAACCGTGCGCAGCTACACGTAATTAGCTATAAATCGAGTTAAGAATCTCTACATGTAGCGGCACCTAAGTAAATAAGTATTCCAAAATTGGCCACGCAAACTTATCAACGCTCTTTGCTCAGTGTGGTTTTACCAATTTTGACGGTTTTTCGATTAAAATGTTCATTTCTATCAATTCCGGGCGCAATCCGTTCTGTCATCGCTGCACAACGTTCCGAAAACCTAGACGATCAAGATCTATACTCACCAATATTTCATCAATTTTTATGTCGATTAAGAAAACATATGCTGCTAAGTATACTGAAAAATATTTTATTTTGGCATACTTGCTAAACTCCACTAGGCAGATTTGAGTTTCAGAAATAACCGTGCGATACTTCGCCATATAATTTCTTCAATATAATTCCGCAAACGATTACTCAAAATCCACAAACCAATATAAAATACAATTTATACAATTACAACAACGGCATTCACATTCGAGGAAAACAATTAGCGTGCAAATCGTCGACTTACAAGTTTTACAAATATAAAGGAATTGACCGGATGTCCCAACAATCTGAGCGTATTTCCTATATAAATACACGTTCAAATGAAATTGCAACTAAGTTTTCATACCTACAGTGAGTTTTTAAGTGCGAATCTAAGTTTTAAAACTGAAGCTGCTTTTATCAACTTTTATGAACACAAACAATGTTTGATTGGCGATTCGCTAAGCAGCAAAAATAATTTTTTTGCATTTTATTTACGGGTATGGGCTAAGCGACTACTCAATCGAAACCAATAAACTTTATCATTGTCTCCCAAGACACAAAGGCTATATGCTTGATGAAATGACCGCCTTACTAGTCAAAAGTGACACCGATTGTGCACGTTTACTCCATGTTAAGTAGAAACCATTTAAGAATTACATCACCAAATAGAACCTGTAAAAAATACAACGCTTGCTAAAGACATACCCTAACCCAACTAATTTTATATGTATGTGGTCTCTGCCTACTAAAAAGACTTAGCACGCAAACAAAGCCATAAGGCAAAAAACCAACAGTCAACAGATTTACTTTTTTTTACTAATTACTAAAACGTCCGTTTGAAGTGAGCAACCAATAGCAAATGGCAAATCGTGCAAAACAAAATGCGAAAGCGACATATTAAAAAACACAATTAAAACAAAAGACTACAACAAAAGCAAAGAAAAGGTTAAATATAAACCAAACACAAGTGAAAAAAAAAAACTAAACCACGAACGAGAAGATAGATGAACCAAAAATAACCAAGAACACATAACAACGTACATAATGAAATAAAAAAAAGAGCATTGTTGTTCATGCGGAATCAGTTCTGTATATTATCCTTTGAAAATGTTTTCTTTTTATTGTTCATCGTTTTTTTTTTATTTTCTTTGCATCGAATCGATTATATTTAAATAATCGGATAACTTAAATATGTTACATTTCACAATTCCGACAGACAAACTTAGTATGTTTATAAGTTTCTGATTCGTTTTGTTTTTTTTTTGTGATTTTTTTTTTGTTGTTTTTGTTTAAATAATACATATAAGAATTTGCAAAATAAAAAATAAAAAATATATATTTTAATAAATAACGAAATATGTAAATGTAAAAAAGTGTTGCTACTTTTTTATAGTATCGACTTGTTTAATATACTTTATGTTTCTGTTTAACTGTAGTGTATAAAGCTAAATATTAATTTAATATAGGAAAAGAATATCATTAACATAATTTTGATTGATATAGCATTTTATATTTTTATCGATTGATATTATTTATTTTTACAATGTACTTCCAATGATTTGTATTTCAGTCAATTGAAATATGCCGACAAAGTTGATTTGAATGCGTATATAGATAGTTCTCTATTATTATTATTATTTTTTTTTTTTTGTTTTTTTTTTCGAATTATATTTTGTGTGGGTATGAGAGAGAAAGAGAGAGAAAGTACGAGTAGTAGTAATAGATTCTAATTACCTCTACTTCCGCCAGCGTTATTCGCATAATACGGTTTATTCATTTGTGGGCCGCCAGATGGATTGCCAGAACCTCCTGGGCCTGGACCACCCCCGGCTCCACCCTGTCCACTTTGTGGTGGACCTCCACCGCCACCACCGCCCGTATGACCCTGTCGTAGGGGTCGTTGTGATTGTGGTGGAGGTTGAGAGGGTTGCATATGTTGTGGATAATTGTTAGGTCGTTGGATTGGTGCTGGATATCGTCCCTGACCACCAGATCCACGGCCACCAGGGTTCATGTTATTTTGTGGATTCACACCGCGGGCGTTTTGCTGTTGAGATACTTGTTGCTGTTGTTGCTGCTGCTGCTGCTGTTGTTGCATTACTTGATTTTGCAAGTCCCACTAAAAAGAAAAAAAGAAAACAAAAAAATTGTAATTAGAATATTATTCTGGCGAAGTGGTGCAACGCAAAATAAAAGCAGAGATAATACGAAAAAGAGGAAGAAAATACTTTTGCAGGAAAACGTGAATTCATGCTGTTTCCCATGGTTCTTCAAAAAGAAATTAAGACCTGATTAGTGGTTGTTTTAAACCACGGTGGATCTTTGTAATTGCCAAATGAATTGAGATATCGATTTTTAGAGAACTGTGAATATACTTAAATGACACATCCACCACCAGCTTAATAAGCGAAAAGTATGCTTTTAATACAGATCCAATAAGAGTTTAAGGACTTCTTACGGTAGGAAGTTACTGTTGAGTTTCGTTCATTTCATCGTTCGTATCAACATGTGGCGGAGATTAAACTACAAATACAAATACACCGAAGGTGAAGCGTCGAACCGGATAGTTACTTAACATGAAACTTTAACACAGTGTGTGTTTTGCTGATTTTATAAAGGTATCTAATAACAAGAGAGTACTGCGCTGATCTCTTCAAAAGCCTAAGCTATAAAGAACTAAATGTTGCGATGCCTGCTATGCATCGGGGGCAGAAATATCATACGAAAAGAACTAGCAACCCATTTTAAGAAACTTTGATCGACATTATGAAGTCGACGGTATGTAAAGAGCAACAACCACTGAAAAGTATCAACGTGTGGTTCCAGATTTGAGTCCACAAAAGCAATATGGGTCAATATGACACATTGCATCAACTATTTAAAGGAATAAGAAATGCATCAGTACCAAAAATTTGCATAATAAATCGTTATTATATCGGTGGACAGGGTATCTTACACAAAAAAAAAAAAAAACTGCATGTCATCTGCGGATTATCCTATCCCAGAGTTTCACGGCCATTGAACAACGGTTAAAACTATTTAGACTTGAAGTTAATGAAGACGAAGCTAAACACATACAAGTTGTCGGCAAAGAAACAAGCATCGTCAATCATAGGCCGTCGTTGTTGATACCTCGGAGTAAACACAACCAACATAACATTTTATATTACAGAGATTCGTCGATGACTAAGCTAAGAGAACTTTTATTCCTGTACTTTGACAAAACAACTTTTTCTAAATTAAAAGACGAAATTGATGCCGAAATTTGGAAAATAAGCAGAGAGCCAGAGATGTGATGTTTCCGGCAGAATCTCTCAATGCCTATCGGAAGCCCGATAATTCAATGATGTATCATTTGTACCCTTTGAGTTCTAATGGAGTGCGAGACTACAGCCAGCCGTCAGAAGAAAATATAAAATACTTTTGTTCGTACTCACACTCTGATAATTTTTATGATGCGGTGGGCTTGGTTGGGATTGCACTTGTTTAGCTAAATTCAGACTCACGTCAGCCCCCAATGGACTCTTCAACTGCCTCCCCATCTACAAAACAAATGAAATAAAATAAAAAAAACTCATCGTCCAACGTCTTTTTATTAACTTACCGAATCTTGCATGTGATTCTGTCCTTGGTTCGGTTTCATATATGCTTGCGCTGCCGTTTGTTGCGGTGTTGGGCCACCACGAAATTGACCTATCGCTGCTGCAGTCAACAAAGGTGAATTCAAAAACTGCGAATTAAAGTTTGCTATTTGCTGTGCCGATTGAGGAGGAGGTCCTGTCGATGGGCCACCTGGGCCAGCATGACCTCCGAACATACCAGCCGCAGTTTGAAGACCATAACTTTGTGTTCCTCCTGCGGCTGTCGGTCCACCATAGAATGGACCTTGCCCCCCGCCCGAGTTCGAGTAATAACTATTCGATTGGAGAGGTGGCGGTGGTGCTTGTTGTGGGGGATACAATCCCATATACTGTTGCGCAAACGGACCAGAGGCAGCGGCTACCGCTACCGCTGCCGCATTATTCTTTGAACCGATAGTACCTAACTGCTGCGAGGTTGGTTTGACCGAAGCAGACATTAACGAATTCGAACTAGACGATATCAGTACAGTGTTGGGGTTGTTCAATTGTTGATTCTGATTGAAGGGCGATTGAACTGCACCGCTCATTCGGAATTGCGACGGGATATTCGAGTACATTTCAGGCGCTGGCGCTGTTGGCATATTCGGGGGCGTTTGCATGTACGCGTTATATGGTCCGCTGCCTGTTGTGCCGTAGTGTGGGGCGGGAGGGAATTGCGAAAACTGTGATCGACCCTGATCAATTTGGAATGGAGCATAGAGACCGCTTTGTGACGGCATTGTGCCTGAGTTGAATAACACAGCTGGTGGACTGGGAATGCCAGTAAATTGAGATGCTTGATAGAATGGTTGTGGTTGTTGTTGCTGCTGTTGCTGTTGTTGGGCAGCAGCGGCGGCCGCTGCTACTGCCGCTGGATGCATTTGGTTCTGATGCTGTGCCTGCTGCTGCTGTTGCTGTTGTTGTTGCTGCTGCTGCTGCTGTTGTTGTTGTTGCTGTTGCTGCTGCTGTTGTTGTGCTGCTTGTTGTTGCTGTTGGGCCTGTTGGACTGCCTGTTGCTGTTGTTGTACCGCTTGTTGTTGCTGCTGTTGCATTGAGTTTGGCGGTGGAGACATACCTAAGCTGGGTTGATGCATTTGCTGTTGCGATGTTTTCACTTTAGCCGCATCCGCAGCATGTTTCATTACCAAATTCGGCACGCCATGGCCACCAGACCCAGGTGGTACTGGTCCCTGACTGCCACCATGTTGTGGGCTTGGGCTATAGCCAACAACAGAAGACGCATCGGAGTCAGAGACGTCCTTTTGTCCAAAATGCTGCTCTAGGCCTTGATCATACGAGTTACCATAGGGACCGGATTGAGGTCCAGGAGAGGAGAGTGCATGCTGCATGTGCATATTACCGGCATGTGTCACAGCATAGTGCTGAAGATGCTGCTGGTTGGCGTAGTTCGACGTTAAATGCTGAGCAGCCTCTGCTTCACTTGCCTGTTGCGCGGCAGCCGCTGCTGCAGCAGCCGCAGATACATGCTCTATAACAGTTGGCATTGGTGAGACACTTTCCCAGACTTTCTTCACACTGGCAATTTTCATATTGAGATCTGCTGTCGAGATGATGTTCTGTTGTCCAGATGGTGTGCCAGTTGTTGCCGGTGGTGGTCCACTCTGAGGTGGAATTTGTTGTAGACCAGCGGCCAATTTAGCTGCAACTGCTTTAGCATTTGAGGCGCCGGAAATACCCGTCGTATTCTTATCTTCTGGCATATGTGAGTATTCTGTGTCGAATGTGAAACCCAGTTTCATGTCCTTATCATAATCGGAGCCACTGTTGGGTTCAGTTGATGCGACTCCACCTGCAGATTGCTTGCCACTATTGCTGAACGACATCTGCGAGAGAGCGGTGGTAATAGCCTCAGCCTGTTGTTGTTGTTGTTGTGGTTGCATTTGAGATGCATCTGATGACTTTTGGTTCGATTGGCTACTCTGAGAAGATGTATCCGAGTGATTGGATACTTGTCGTTTGATCTGTGGTGTTTGTTGATTCTGTGCTGCAGTTTTGTAGTTGGTATTCTCAAATATAATTGTATTGACCGGGGCATTGACACCGTCTATACCACTTTTGTCCGAAGAGATCGATTTCTTATCTTTTCCTTCACTACCACTCGTAATATCATTTGCTGGCCCTTCTGGAGATTTATCTCCCTTCTCCCAGTTTCCGCCCGATGGTGCTCTATTATTACCTTCCCATTGCTGCTGCGGCTTATTAATCCGTTGGGGGAGATTCTTGTTGTTCGCAGCCGATGATGATTGCTGTAAAGACATTGAAGACGATGATACACTGCCGCGTGCATCGGATGAAGATTTACTTTTCTGCAAGCCAATGTCTTTAATGATCGAACCACTTCCTACGGATGATTGCTGTTGGATACCAGTTCCAGACGATCCAGACTGTTTGTAACCTAGTCCTGGCGGAGGCTTTGTAGTCATTGTTGTTGATTTGGCTGAACCCGATGATGACATCGATGGCCGATCATCTTTCTTTTGCGTTATGCTTGATGAACCACCACTTGCTCTCTGCTGAGTGCTTAATTGGCCAGAACTATTACTGCGCTGTTGTTGCGGCAATTCCTTTTCCTTCGACAGTGACTTCTTGCGTTCCACATCTCTATCCAACTCTCCCTTATCATCGTTCTTTCCACTGGAAGTGCTTTCTTTTCTGATACTTTGATAACCGGACCCACCACCAAAGGTTTTCGGTGGAGACGGTTTCTTGTTCCCATCCTCCGTCTTCTTACCAGGTTGGGGACTCTGCTGCTTCGGCTTGTTTTTATCTGAGTCCGAAACGACGCTATCCGATTTCTTCAAACCCGCAGTTAATGCTATCTGATTCTGCTTTGTTTTGTCGGATGTTTCAATCGAGTCCTCGGATATGCTCTTCTTGTCCTTTGAGTCATCATGTGTGGAACGCTGCGATCCATAGCTATCGCCCGATCGACGGGGCCCTATGTTGCTGTTACTGCCTCGATTGTCCCGGCGATAACCGGAATTTGAGTCAGACATTCGTGAACTACTGCCGATATTACCTCCACCACGACCACGTCGCGAGGGTTCGCCGCGCGGGGCAAAGCCTTCCTTAAGGGATTGAGGACCGCTGTCGGCACCACTTCCACCACCTCCTCCACCACCACCGCCGCCGCCTCCTCTTCGTTGATCACGACCGAGATGATCCTATTGAAGCAAAATATTTACATTAAATAGGTACCAGTAAGGATTAATAACAATACATATAACTAGTCTAGAGCTATTACGCATGTCGTTCATGTAACTAAGATAACGACAAATTAATGACTTACCTTTCGTGGAACCTTGGGACTTCTTTCTGAACGTCTTCCGTATCCATCCTCGTCCACATCCTCTGAATTCTCAGATTCACTCCAATCGTTTTGGTAGTTTCTACCACCTCCCATGCGCATACCACCTCCACCACCTCGTCGACTCCAACTTCCACCGCCTCCGCTTGGACCACCCCTGTAGGATCCATAGCCACGGGAGGGGGCACCACGCATGTCTTGTCTGCGGTCGTTTCCGCCACCACCCCTGGGGCTGGGACGTTTATGATCACCGCCTCGCTGTGACCTATCATCGATCTTCTCATCATCCTTCTTTGCTATCACACCACTGACACTACCACTTTCACTGTCTTTACGTTTCTTTTGTTGCACATCACAACCAGCTGCTCCTAGGTCTTTTTGATCATGCTTCTCATGCTGTTCGTTTTTATTCAACTGTTCGGAAATACTGCCCTCGCTGATTGACGAAGACTTTTCTTTCATTTTCTGATCATTGCATTGAGGGGTTGGACTCTCTGATCGACGCAATATTTGCGTTGGAACGAACGTAGATTCGCTGTTTGAGTTATTTCCCAGTTCCTTCTGCTCTTCGTTCTTTGCGGCACCACCTGTTGAGTAGGAGCTATCTTTGTCGGGAGTTGCTCCGCTAATCTTTTCTATTGTCGCATTCGTGCTACTTTCTGATGCACTCTTTTGGTGCTGCTGCGGACGCTGTAAAATGTGTTTCACTTGAATATCATCATCATTGCGACTATGACTACTGGAGAAGCTCTCATCTCTCTGGCGACGCAACTCGGCGTCTGTTTCCTCCGCCCAGGAACCAACAGTTGAGGATGTACCAACGGCACCACCTCCACCGAAATCGGTGGAACGCTGTTGTTGGGGATCATCGTTCGATGAAACACTAGTCTTGCGTTGCGACGAATCGGAAATGCTGCGCGACATTCCACGATGGTAATCCTCGTTGCTGCGTCGATTATAGCGATCATCATGCTCACCAGAATCCTCCATTCTATTTCTGTTGTAACCGGATCGATTGACATAACCCCCATGATCTCGGTCACCTCTGTCGTTGCGTCTCATCATGTCGCCACCATCGTTGCGGCGTTGTTGTTGAGGAGCCTGTGATCGATAGTGTGGGTTATGACCATATCGATTGGATTCATACTGCTTATCTTGGCTTGAGTAGCTGCCGGCACCACCACCACCACCTCCTCCGCCACCTGTTGACTGTTGCTGATTGGCAGTGATGGATCTGGCATTGGATTGGCTAGGCTGCTGTTGTTGCTGCTGCTGTTGGAGCAACTGTTGCTGCCTCTGAAAACGTGGTGGTAGATTAGACTGAAAATGAGCAGAGAAGACCGCCTTTTGATTGCCACCATGTGGTGGGCCACCCCGTCCGTAGTCTCGATCTCGATCACGATCGCGGTCACGCTCGCGCTCACGATCGTAACGATTGTAGTCGCGCCCTCCATTACCTCCATCCTTTTGGTATGGGCGACGGCCACCACCATCTCGTGTCGGTTGATGATGATAGTCATCGTCCTTCTGACGAACTTCCTCATACGAACCTGTATTCACAGGTGTTGTGCTAATTCCTGCTCCACCAGAGGATCCGGATAAATCATTATCGCTTCCCGCACCAGAACCAGATACCTTCTTGCTGTTCATCTTCATTTCTAGTTCTTGAAGTTTCTTTGCGGCCGCTTGCCTACGCTCCAACTCACGTTTCTCTTCCTCTTCTTTACGCTGTTTAGCTCTTTCATATACTCCGGCATCTAATGCAACAACTCCTCGATGTCCGTTCTGTTGCGAAGAGTTCGAACTATTATCTTCAGATTTACGATGCTGTTGTTGTTGTTGTTGTTGTTGTTGTTGTTGCTGCTCTTTTGGTGATTCTCTGTCACGCGTCCATGATCTGCTAGGTTCTGTAGTCGACTTGCTGATGGTGAAAACCTTCTGTTCGCTGTTTGCTTTTATTGCTGTTGTCGTCGTTGGGAATACTGGTTGTTGTCTATCAATGTCTGGCGAAGGGGACTCATCATCGTCGTCGGAGAAGGCTAATTTTGGATTGTAATCGATGTCATCTTGTTGTGTCCAACTGTCATCCTTGGCAATTGCATTCAGTCGCTCCAGATCCTCCTCCTTGATAATGGGACGTTGTTGCAGAGCCACTTCAGGTTCAACATATGGAGGTGGTAGATTCGAAGCGGATGAGTCTTTATTTGGGCGTTGTTGCTGCTGTGGAGGGGGTGTATTAACCTGTGGCGGACGTTTGCCCATCATATTTACATTTGATCGGAATGAACCGCCACCGCCGCCAACTCCTCCTCCCACATTAGGTGAATTCGATCGATAGTCTTTCTGACTCCTGTTGTTAGCCACCTGGTTCGCGGCTGATGAATAGTTTCCTCCGCCGCCGACTCCGCCATTTTGTTGACGGTGATATTGATAATCGACGCCGTGCGCTATGGGTGGAGTCAATGATCGTACCTGCGTATCTGAGGAGGATGCAGAGGAACCACCACCGCCACCGCCACGTACCATAAACGATGGCATTAAAGCGAGCAATGGTGGAGGAACTGCTTGCAGGGGGCCCTGGCCCTGTTGGTTGCTGTTGTTTTGTTGTTGACCAACATCGTTCTGCAGTTGTTGCTGTTTTCCACCCTGTTGCTGCTGTATCCATGTGTTGGCATCCGTTTGTGGTCGTAGACTTACTTGCACATCTCCCTCTTGTGTCGTCGACATCGATGACGATTGCTGCTGCTGTTGCTGCTGTTGGTGGTGTTGATGTTGTTGTTGCTGCTGCTGTTGTTGTTGTTGATGATGCTGCTGGTATTGGTGTTGCTGTTTGTTGTGGTGATGGAAGTGATCTCGTTCGTCTCTTCCGCCGTTGCCATCTCTGTAGTTTTGATGATGATATTGTTGCTGCTGATGATGATGGTGGTAATTGTTGTTGTGATTGTGGTGTTGATATTGCTGCTGATGCGGCTGATGTTGCTGGTGAGACGATGAAGACAATGAAGATGCACCCTTGTGGTGGCTCGCAGCACCACTGCCATCTAATGATGGAAATTCGTGTTGGAATTGTGGACTTTGATAGAGCGGTGGAGCGGAATTCTTTCCGCCGCCGCCACCAGAACTGTTCAGATGGTCGTGACCCGTTGTTACCGATGACCATGTTACCGCTGAACTGTTATTTAGTGTTGAATGTGAAGAAGAATGTGAAGTGGTGTTGTGCCTCTCGTTTGTCGATGATATATTATTCAGCAACTTAGAAGAGTTATTGCTATTGGCGTTGTTGTTGTTGTTGTTGGTAGTAGCAATGGAATTTATGCTGTTTGTATTTGACGCCACTGATGAGTTAACTGATGTTCCTTGTGCTGGGCCGCCTGATGTTTGATTTGATGTTCCAACTAAAAATAGAAAATAATCAAAACACTTATTAATCAAGCTTAAAATTTTACTTAAAGGCGGTTAATAATATTCTATACATAGTGAAGGTGATAAAAGGTCACTCGCCCAATTTAGTAACGTCCTATGAAGAGGGCCCTAAAAAAAACAGAAGTTGCAACTTATCTCTTCCATCAATGCAAAATTTATGGAAAAAGCAGCCACTGTTATAGACATATTCATTGCATCACAACCTAAAGCACCCTGCAGTTCCTGTCAATAAAACTATGGAGACCAAAACAAATCAGTAAACGAAGACTAAAATACACAAAAAACAAATTCGTTAAAACTGAACAAAGACAACAACTGACTGCTGGATTGCTGAAAAAATTAACTCCCCATTTTTGCCCAGTAATGCGTTTGCGCAACGTTTAGGCCAAAATATTTTCACAAATATATCAACTATTCTCTTAAACAAAATATACGAATATCTAATATAAAAAAAATATGAACGATAGTCTACACCTTACTCCAGTTACTAAATTTAATCTCCGTTGAAAAGAATTATTGTTATAATTTTAAAAAATGTTTGCCCAAATGTTACGCAAACGGACAGAAATGGGTTTTAACAAGAGCATGTTGCAATTTTGTAAGGCCAGCCCGTTACTAGGTCTTTCGATGTAGATCGCTGAAAATTTATCGAAGAAAAAGGAATAGCAAGGGTGTCTGAATTTCGGTACAAAGATTCACCAAACATACCGCACCATCCGTCAATTTACTGTTGAAACAAGCTAAGGTCACCCTGAAATGTTTTCTAAAAGACCACGCAACGCTGGCTCACATAGATTTTAAAGAAATGGAAACAACTATGAAGAAGTTGACAGAAAATTACATACACACATCCTGAGTCGTCATGCTTTTGGGCTAAAGCCATAAAAATAAAAACCGGTAGCTTTCTATCTACCGATTAAATGAGTTGAGAGTAAGCATCGCCTTCTTTTATAAGTAATACTTTTATAAGCATCACTGCCTAATTAAAGGCAATGGGTATTAAGGAGTCTAAAAATGTCAAACCCGGTTCCTTGCGTCGTATTACAACCATGACAACACTTGTGTATGGGTGCATTGTTTTGATGAAAAGAACCGCATTCGCAATTACTGCCCTGCATTAATCTTTAATAGTATCACGACATATATTTATTTCTTTTGCACTGCATCTCCTTCCTATGGTGATGCGGGTATTTAGATTAATAATAAAACGTTTTTAAATATATTGCTCTCACTGAATAAGCAGTGCACACCTCGTAAACCCACCCCAAACTAGGAAAAACTAAAATGACATTGTATGTACTCATCATCATACTCAAAGGGGTTATGCGGAGAGCATAGGTTACCACAAGAAATAAAAAAACGTAAAATGTAATTACTGAATAAAACTTAAATGATGAAGTAAACATACCTTCTTGTCCAGGTGTATTATTATTGCTACTTGGCGAACTAATTTCAGCTTTTAGGGATGGAAGATTAGCTGGTGGTCGCCTAGCGGACGGCACTTTGCCCAAACTTTGCATTCCATGTTTACGGGGCACTTGGTTCTTTTGTGCAGATGGTTCGACAGATTCGCCCTGTGAAAAGAAACAAAAAATAGAAAGTTCACACTTTAGTAACCACTTTAGTTTTCACACACATCTTGATGAATGTATGTATTAAGATGACCACTTACGCGACTATTTTTGTACATTCGATTTATATCGAGTGCTGAGAACTTGGGCTTGGCATTTCGCTCTCCCCTACTTCCCCCCAGTGTACTCATGCTGCCAGTGAATCCTCATCAGCGTAACCTCCCGTTGACTGTGCACCACACGACTACTCTACAGCTACTGTTTCTCGTCTGCTGCTGCTACTGGCTGACGGGATGAAACCTTTTTTTTTCTTTGAATACTTATTTCTCTCCTCACTTTCAAATCAAGTCTTTTCTTTTATCCTGTTGATAAGATTGTATCCTTTTTGTGTTGTGATTTCCTTTTGGAACAAGGTCCTTTATCCTTTTTTTTGTTTTGCGTGGATTTATTCTTGTTGTTTTCTTTCGTTTTTATCACAGGTATGTTTAACTGTTGCTTTGAGCCTTTCTGAGAGTGTGGGTCGCTCTGTTGAGATGATCACGCAGCAGGAAATGCAGCGGTAGGTAGTTTGTCCCACTTTACAATCCTTTTGTTTTTCTTATTTGCGTTTTAAAGTTAAAAAAAAAATAATTGAGAATAAATCGAATTGCGAAAGGAACCTGTTATCTTTTTTTTCGTTAAAACTATATTCGTATAGTTTTTTTTTTTAGTTAATAGGTATGCGTGGCAGGTTAGAAATTATTTTAGGTTTTTTTATTTAAATCTAAGTCCTCAGTCTTCTTCAATCCTGAAATGAAAATGAAAACATAAACAGTTGTATTAGCATTTCATAAACTTGAAAAATTGCTGTTCTAGAACAAAAAATATTTAAAGGGTATGACTTCAAGAAAGGAAATATAGGTAGAAACGCTCGGTAGCAGCAAATCGATTTTTCTTATCTCATAGGTGGGTTGGTAAATCACTCACTACTTTGGGACAAGGAACTGGATCCTTTGCTCCCTTTCATTCACATGTGTAAGCTTTTCATGATTTCACATTAACGTGACCAAAAAAACATATCGATGCTGATAATTTAGTATGACTACTTGTTTGAGAGGCAGCAACTACAGAAGCACAAGTCTGCGAAAATGTTAAACATTTATTAAAACCACAGCACTAATTTTACTTTCATTATGCGTCAATGCATATCCACTTACAATGAACTCACTTAAAATGGATCCTCGCATATTATAGACAGAGTGGGGCAAAAGAGGCTATACTCGATAGCAGATTAGAAGGTGTCTGAATTATTAGTAACATTTTATATATGTATACTTGCTTTAAAGAACTGACTCTGATCAATTTATCAATAATATCTGATAAATACAGGAGAACCAAAGTATTGCATCAATGTTTAGTTTGACTATTACAGGCGCAGAATCTTTAGGTGGCGCTTTAGATGGTCCGGGTGCACCTGGGCCTCAAGGCGCAGAATCATGTTATATAATAACTTTGGCCAGGGAAATGCAAGTAGTAGTGGTGTAATACTATCAGAATCAATTAGCACCAAAATACAGTTCCAAGATATGTCCCGAAGCAATTCTCTCATCAGCTGCCATTTAGAAGCTTTACCTCGCTTTTTCCGATAAATTTTCTATATAGGCGCAGCAATACCGAATATGTATATGCATAATTTATATTTACATTTGTTTCTTCACTTTACCACAAAATAATAACAAAATAAAATTGATTTAGGTTTTAGAAAACAGACAACTCGTAAACAAAAAAACACTACGTAAAATTATTCCATGTCAAGTTTCGGAACAATCATTGCTAAAAGAATACTTTTGTTAGAAAAAATTTCTCATTGAATGCAATATCCTGTAAATTTCTTGTCCGAATAGCCCAAAATTCCTTCTTAATACTAAGAATGGCGTACCAAGTGGTTTGGCGTTGTGCCCCCACGGCTATTGAATATTAAGTATGAAGTGATTTATTTCGGTTAAATTAACACAAGCTGAACACACATCTGGCTCGATGAAAAATATACATTTAATATACAGAACAGCTACAATCCGTCTGGAATGGAACGTAAAATACCCTAACCTCCTTCTTATGCAGCCTTTATAAAATGGGCGTGACCATTTAGCATTTTTGCGTTTGCATGGATAGTTCAAAGTGTGTCCAATGTTGCAAATATGAAAAAAATAACGTTGGGAAATATTTCTGTGTTGCCGAAACAGTGCGAATTTTGAAAAGAAATTTCGGGCGAAATAATGCACCAACTCGAACAATGCACTGTCGAAATAATGCATCAGCTGGGGTACGCAAGTTTGTGATGAAAGTTCGTTAGACTGGTTTGCTGATTGATAACCGAACATAATCCCATGTTCGTCCTGAGTGCTCAACGGAGAATAATGCAGAGGGAAGCATGCTAGTAAAGATCTATGTAGGTATGTTATACGAACAATCCAGAGACGATTCAGGCACTCAAGAACAATGTTGGTCAAGCTATTCGTGTGAATTGTTCTTTGCATATCAAACTATCGACTGTTTCAAATGTGACCATGACAAATCTGCCTTAGAAAACGGGGTTATGACTTGTGACTTCTGCTAATATATGAGAAAACATATTTTAAATTGCTTATCATACAAAAATTTTGATTGATAATGCGAAAGATACAGCAGCAATAGCTTATATGGAAAGAAAGTGACTTTTACGAATAAGATGGCGAATCGGGCAAGATGTTTTGGGCCAAGAAAATTAAACAATGGATGTACTTCTAATATTAACATACTTAAATGTGTTATAGGTACCTATACAAAATGTTTATACATATTAGTTTTTGCAGTTTCCATCACATGTGCTTGCATACTACTTTACCAGTAATTTCCTCGTACATTACATAGAGTTTACGCCATAAAATAATTCTAACAATCAATAGAACATACATACATTTGTATGTGCATGTAAATTTACATCTACTGAATATCGAATGAGGCAATAGTAACCTAGATTTAAACGGAAATGGTCGCGAGAAGGCCAGCGACAGAACACATACCTATGTACACGAGATAAATCAATTTGTGTATCAAATACAACAACAAAGCATCGAAGGATTCTACCCTAGCCCTTGTAATTTGAAACATAAACTAGTTTAAAGAATTGTACTTCTAAGAATATGTAACGTGGCCTGGTTCGCGTTACGTTCTACGAATCTACTTTCATAATACAGCGACCTTTTTATTTGCTAGTTTAAACTGAAAAAAAAAAAAAACAAATTACGATAAAATGCCAACACAGTTGATAATGCATCTAGTATAAGCGATATGCCGCAAAACCTTCTATTTCTCATTTGCCTTCATCTCTCTCTCTCGGGGGTTCAATAAAATTCAGTGACAAAACAGATTTTCATTTAATATAAAATATTTCCTTTTATTTATTTTGCTGTTGACCCTGAAGTGAGTCATTATCCCAAAATTCCACAAAATCCCCTTGCCGCATGATAGTGTGTATGTGCAAGAGGTGAATAACATTTCAAACTTCATTCTTCTTCGATTCGATGAAGACGATGATGATGACCGGGAATAGCGCAGAGTTTGATGTGTGGTGGTTGGCTGGCTGACATTGCCCCTTGTGGTCGTGCTCGTCTTCATGCTGTCGTTGCTTATCTCGCGCAGCATTCAAGAGCAAACAACTCGTTGAGATTGGACAATATAGACACAGCATCCTACTGTATCGCACATTTTGCAAAAAAAAAAAAAAAATCAAGAGAAAACAAGAGAATTTGCATCAATTATCGACTGGCGAGAACAGAATTGGCATCCCCAGAGTGATTCTCCAGAAGGCCCAATCAATTAAACAAGTACAAAAAAAAAAGATCTGGAAAATTTGTATATTTCTACAAAAAACTTGGATACATGTCAAATGTGTGAGCGAGAGAATTTCATTTGCCTTTTTTTTCGAATGCAACGCATCGGTAATGGAACAAAACTAACTTCATGTCAGTGGAGGGAAACACCGGCGAAAAAAAAAACTAAAAACTTGACGATACAAAAACAAAATGGCAAATTCTACTTGACGAACTTCGAACCAAAGTGGAATTTCAACTCACACGCACACCATTGCGAGCAGAATTCACAGACGAAGGCCGGGAATGAAATAGAAAAAAAATCGGTGGCGTCTTGCAATAATGGCGAATTCATCTGCTTTTAATGCCGAGTAGATATATCTCTTGGGGGGTGAGGGTGTTGAACAGTGCTGTCGTTTGTTGCACTAAAGTACTTTTTGTACTTCTTTTGGTCAGCCTGCAGTACTAATTTCAATTTTAATTTAATTTACTTTAAATTAAAGACGCTAACGGGGATGAACACATACCATTGATGGCTCTACTACGTAGAGGTCCTCCACGTTACTATGACCGACATTAAATAGAAGAGGGGCCATCGGATTTCTGAAACATAAAGACGAGTCTTCTCAGAACTAACCAACGTCATCATTGGACACTGCAAACAGCAGACAAGTAAATGGTAGGAATTGTTCATAACGATTCCGCAGGAGCTGCAGAGAAGGAAGCAAAAATAATCCATCGATTCCAATGCCCAACAAAAAAATTCAAATGTTTGGTGCATGGGATTCAGGGCCTAGCTTCTCACTACCATTCACGTTGTGCGTATTATATTCTTTACACGAATAGAAAAGGTAGCTAATGTTTAATGCCGTGCCCGAAGGTCAATTTTTTATATGAGGAGCTTTTTCATGAGTTATTATCTCGGATGTTTGTCAGACATTCGCGAGGGGGGGATTGGGGATTGAACCTCGAACCCCTCGATCCGCAGTCCAACGCACTAACCACTTGAGCTATAGTCCTAGCTCCAGCTCTCACCCACATAAAAAAAGGTTACACGAGGTGAATGCCTCTGTAATAATTTGAGCGATCTCGACAACTTACCCTGCCACATGCGCACTAACGCAAATTCTTTAAAATTATTATCCAGGCAATCGTTAGAACCATTTCAGAGAAAATCAATTGATTCCCAAAATAGGCCTGGTTTCTACAACATTCAAACTCGCGCTTTGGAAATCGTCGCCTAGAGATACAACAAGATAGGTAGGGGATACACTGAAAATTTGAATCTAGCCCCATTCTTTACACTTCACTGATCGTACCTATAGACGTTTAAGCCCAAGACGCACAGGAGAGTTGTCTCAACTCGACGAGCCACTAACTCCCTAACACATTGTTGATGAAAATCTTAAAAGTCTTCATGGCATGGGATGTAACCGCGGACTGTGTAGCAAACAAGAAATATATGTATAAGCCCTGCTGTGAAGTACCGCGATACCACAAGGATGTACATACATATGTAGTTACTACAGGATACTCTTTGTTTTTCCCACCTCCAAGTGAAATAAAATAAAGGGTAACAGATGACCTGGAGTCTGCAGAAGACATAATGAAACACCTAATATTCTTTATTACATGAATTTCTCTTGTACCCAGTGAGGTAGAAAACAAAATACGATTAAGTACGCAAACACTCCCTGAAGTAGGATAGAAGGTTTATCAAAAGCTTCACGTTTTAACGAAAGCTTTTGATATTTTAGGATGAACCTAGCCCGATTACATCATACATCAGTTCACCAAAATGAAGATCAGTGGAAAGTTTAAGAGTTAACTCCTCTAGCACAAAACTCGCACAACCGAGTCCCTGTATTATTCTATGAATGTAAAGAGCTATCGTAATACACATACTTATTTATGGCTAGATTAATGGCAAGATGTCAGCAAAACCTCCAACCTAATGTACCACGAAGAAACAGTGGGTACCGTCCATTTGAGCAACTAGGGCAAGAGGAAACACGCCAACGTTAGGAATCGAAACCTTCCTCAACCTCCTTCGCCGGCTATTATCGTTCTAAGCATCAATCAGTCTGATCTCTAGAAGACGAATTACGAAAAAAAAAAAACCCACGCTACAATCCCACAATGTGTCTTTACGAAATAGTGGCAACTTACTACACAGCACCTTGTCTGGACTTTGAAGGCTTTTCAAGCTTCTACCCGAGTAGAGAAGAATGGTCATGTTGCAAGGAGCTGTGTACCCAAACAAGTCCAAAATAGACAAAATAGTGTAGGCGCTTTAAGACTTCCGAATCATGTGATGATGGTAATACCACGACAGTCAAACAGAAATAAAAGTAATATCTGCTACACAAGTCAAGTCCAGAAGGTATGACTTTGTTGGATGCCTAGACAAAAAAGTGTACCAGAGGAAGAAAAAACTGACAGTTTAACAAGGATTCCGTTGCAACCGATATGTAGGAAATAATGTACAAAAATAATGAAATTTTCTTCCTGAATGAATGTCGATGACATGACGCCGGAACAGACGGCGTTGATTAAGACTTCTTTGAGATGTTGAATTGAGAATTTGCCCATGTATAGAATTTGTGAAGCGCTTTTTGTCTATCCATGTAATGAACTGCAAATTAAAATCTACGAAGATAAATTCTTTTCAAGTTACAGAGAATTAAACTGTTGATACTTTATGATACTTTTTTTTTCTGTAAAGTTGTTATACATTTTTAGAAAAGCATGTGGCAACGCGGGTTGGTACCACATTCGTGGGGGTGCGGAATATAGATATGTATATGAAATGGGGAGTTAGGACAATTGAAAGAAAAGAAAAAAAATAAATAAAATGCCCAACTGCATGCGTCGTGCGCTTACCTTAAATGCAGTCTCAGCAGAAAAACTCTACACACTCCTTCGATCGCACCAAATCGCAGTGCACACTTCTTTTTCTGTCGTTTGTCAGAATTTTTTTTCAACTGCATACAACACGAACACAAAAAATGTCTCCTCGCTGTTTCTATCTCCCTTCTTCTGTTGTTTGACCCTATATGCACACCGTGTGAAAGATACAAAAATTCGTCAGAAACAAGAGAAAACACAATTTTTTTCTTTAAAATGTCTACTAGCTGTTCCCACTGTTCTGCACTGGCTAAAATTCTTAAGAAAACGCGATGAAAAACCATAAAAGACGAAAAAACAAACGAATTTCACTCGCGAAAATTAATTTTTTTTTTTTTGTGGATTCCCACCTTCTTTGCTGGTTGATGGTGCTACTGCAACGTTTTCTTCACCCTTCGTCCCACTTGGCTTTTTGAGGTTATGAAAGACCACGAAATGGACAACTTATTAACAGTATAGATGTGGAAAAACTTTTCCCGCGTGTGTGCTAGGTTTCTCTTGAAATACTTTCTGTACTCGATGTAAATTTTTGGCTGGAAAAACAAAATAAAACTTCCACTACCGACGACGGACGAGATCCTCCTTTCGATACTTGAAAGATTTTTTTTTTTGTTCTCCTGTTTCGTTCTAGATTTGTTCCAACTCTTTCAAAAAGTTTTTTTTTTTTTCTGTCAATCTCTATCTGTCCACCACCACTACCACCTGTATATAGCGCACTCGCTTGCACTCACAGTGCGAAACGTTTAACATAAATTCAAGTTTTTTGAATGCTTACCCTTTTCTTGCTCGCTCGCATAGACGTATGTGGGCTTGATGTTTTGTTGTATCACTGTATTGTGTATTGTTCGGGGGATGAGTGTAGTGTATGGATATGCGTGTGAGAATGTGTGTACGGTGTGAATGATGAGAGAACGGAATAGACAAAAGATTTTCTTTTTGCGAAAAAAATTCGAGAATTCGACTTTACTCCGACACAAGTTTGCTTGATGAAATTTACTTTTGTTTTATTTGATTTTATTGGGAACGAATTGCGCGTTTGTTTAGCTTTCGTATTTCGTTTGTTTGGTGGATAATTGAAAGCGTTTTTTAGGAATAAATTATAATTTTCCTTAACCGTCACGAACAGGATAGAGAACACTTTCTTCTGTGTAACTTCAAAATGGCGTAAGTATGAAGAAATTACGTATTTCGTTGAGTTTTTGGATATCGGTGAATTTCGTTTCGTTTCAGTAGTGTTTTGGGGATGTTCAGCTGGTGTTTAGGAGGGATTCTTCTTGTTGTTTAGTGCGTCATCTAGCGGTGAGAGTTAAAAAAAAAAACAGGATTTTAAAATCCTTTTAGCAGATATGTACCTATGCGAGATGAAGATAAATACTAAAATACGGTCCCAAAATGAATAACTAATCGGTTTATAACGGTTTATTGCAAGGAAATTTTATATGGTAGGTACTAAATTCTAACATCGATGAAAAAGAACTTATGTATTTACATAACTGGAACTCGTATAAAAGTTGACCTATTGAGCGAAGTGTTCGACATTCGAGTACTAGAAAATACCAAATTATCTATGTTCCAACAATCGTAATCATCTGACCAACCTCTGAAGGTATGATTGTCATGAGTGAGTTTGTAAAAAGAGTAAAACCTTCGAAAACTGTATGTCGTGTGGAAGTACCAATGATCGGTTCTTAAAACATTGATTCGCAAGCCATGTTTCCTTCCAACATCTTTTCAGAGAGTAAGTGCATAGTATGTTCCAAACCCTTGATTGCTAGATGTCTTCTGTTTTGAAATTCATCAACCAAATTAAACATTAAACGACTTAGTGCAGAACCTTGATGTAAATCATCACTTATCTGAAATGATTTCCATACAATTGATGCAGATGTGTATTTACTTTTGATTTTCGTGTGGCAATCGATATATGTACATATTTTTGATAACTTACCCAACGTATTCTCCTGATACACCATGACATGCATACATAGCTTGTAACATAGAGAATTAATCGAGATCGATTAAGCCATGTCCGTCTGTCTGTATAACACAGCTTTTTGGGCCTTAAATTTTCAGCTATGAGGATGAAATTTCATATCTGGGCTTTTGAGAAAAAGATACAGTACAAGGGTAAAAATTTTGAAATCCGCTCTTCCACATCCAATCCCTTTTCGTCCCTCTTCCACGATTTCTTCAGAGTTCCTATTCTTCATGTCAACGCTAGCAACTTAACAGAAATCTGATTCATCATCTGTGTTTCTACTCAGTGGCTCCCCAGGACCTTCATTTTTCTGCTAGCTAGTGCCGGACATTGGCACAATATAGAACAGGCATAGTTCACAGGTGTCGTCCCCCAGAAAACCCATCTTCTTTACGTGATACCCGAAATTTCCATGACCTGTAGAAAACGCTGCCACCCATTTCAGTGTTCCTCGCCCTAAGCTTAGAACTTGTAAAGCCTGTAACCTTCCACGGTTGACGACCTTCTCTGGTGTTCCGCTGCTGCCCAGTTTCTATATAGGTGTTCTACCATTCCTCTGACAATTGCAACAAATGGTTCCGGACCAGAGAATTTCGTGGTTGACCCTTGTTTTGCTAGAGTCCGCCTTTTCGTTGCCCTCAGTCCCTACGTGCCCTCTCACCCAGAGGAGTGGCATCTCATTTCGAGATGAGGACCCATTGAGCTTGATTAGCTCCATTGAGCTCTAATGCCAGTTATGCATTGATATCTGTTTGCTCCATGCGTCTAATTACTGATTGATTGTCCAGTGCTACAAAAATGTTTTTACTCTTTCAGGAGATCTAACGCATGCAACAGAGCAATCATCTCGGCTTGATAAACTGAGGTATATTTCCCCAGACTAATATAGCAGGCTAGTTCTAGTTCTTCTGAGAATACTGAGAATATATCTGCCCCCGCTCTGCCACCCATCATGGACCCATCCGTAAAGATGATTATATCACCAATTTTTTTTTTCCGGAAGTGTTCCATCCTCGATAAGTTCCTTTCGGTAACACGCATTCCATTTATTCCATCCATGGGCATATTCTACTCCCTAATCTCGTTTTACCGCGTAAGTGCCGTTGGCATCCCAGTGCAAGCAAAGTGCAGTTGATGCCGCCGCTTTTCTTATAAATAACTTCCTGACATGAAGGCACATTAACCAGAACAGATGATTCTTGCTGTCTACTACCCAGTAAAAAATAATTCATGAAAAAGTATACTTCTCTGCGAAAAGTAGTAAAAGTAAACAGCTGTAAACAGATTAGGAATTAAAAAATAAAAATTTTAAACGTTTAAAATTGCTTTATTTTCCTTTTGTATATATATTCCTTTTCACTTATTTAAAAATCTCATTAAAAACTTATCTACTATAAACCCTACTGCATAGTTTTGTGTTTAAAATACAAAAAAAAAAAAAAGAATCCTTCAGTATTTTCATTATGCTTTAAAATTATTCCTTAAAGTCGACTATAGCCCGCTTCAATAAGTTTTTCTTAGCAATGTTTTTTTTTATATATATGATAGTTAAAATACAATAATACTCGGTACATAAAAAACGTTTTTCTTTTGCACTATGTAAATATGCCAAAGGATCGAAATTATAGGCTGAAATATGTATAATCTGCAATCGATTGATTATATTAAGTTTTTGTTTTATATTTAAGGAATTGAGATATCGTAGAACTTAACTTTAACTATTTGTATATAGTAATAATATATTATTTTATTTTTTAGTTATAGGCAAGTCTGCTTTGTATGTATGTTTGAGTTTTTTTTTTTTTTTTCTGTTGTTATTTGCACTCTGGAAACTTAAAGGATGTCATTTGAATCTCTCTCATCCATTACGTGTCCAGAGCACACTTAACCTCAGTAATAATTTTTTTCTAATGGCTATAAAATACCATCTTTAGATTTTTTCTTTTAACTCTGACCTTGATAACAAAAAAGGATCAAATGTATGTATATAATATTTGTTTTTTTTTTTTTTCTGATTCTTTAACGATTCAATACTATGTATGTGTATACATATGGATGTAACTGTAATTGTTTCATTTTGATTAAATATTTCTGTATATCATGTATATAATAAAAGTTTTCTTTTTTAATCTTCACACATCTTTTCTTTGAACGAGTTGAAAGGGAGAAGAGATCACAATTTTTTTTATTTGCATTTGAATTTCTTTACAAAACGAAAAAATATAAATGGAAAAATTAAATGCGAATGTGTTGTTTATACCGACGTCTTAGTCTGTGACTCATTAGTCATAAATTTTACAATGGGTGGCCATCATACAGCTTTTACAAATTCTAAACATAACATATTAATCAAACAATACCCTACGAAGTGAATGGTTTAAGGTAGATTGGTACTAACAAGAGGTGGTATAGTGAAAGCTTTGATCTTTTAATGGTAATGCAGGGCCTGTTGTGTCAGTCCGATCTGTTTGCAAAAGACCTGATATGTCATTGTCCCAACAAAACACCAAAACTTTCATTGAAAAAGTCAAAGTCCTTCCGATACTACTAATGATGTATAAGAAATGGTGGAGTATCTTTAAAACATTCAGATGTATTAGAAAAAAAAAGTAAAAGAAGCACGGTTTATTGTACCTGTCCGGTCTCTTTACAGAAGGAAAAAAACTTTGATGTATTTCCCAAACTACCCTCATTAGACTTTTGTATAGCTCTACAGATTACTAAATACGTACATATGTATATGCTCGACTTTCCGACACAGAAACCTTATTGGGAACCTCATTTTGCAATTAACAGGGTCTTAGAATACATGCAGGTATATAAAGCCTTTTCATCCAAGCACATTTAGTAGTGCAAAAATGTAGACGATGTTGATAGCCTCTTCATATAGCACTAGTTGATTTAATATCTCTCCTTGAAGTACACATATCTGGCCCTAAATACTAGTTCATTCGAAGCTAACGCTGACTTAATAGGAAGAGCTCCTATCCATAACCCTAATCCTCTTCAATTATCACAAAGAAATAGGTTTTACAGTCTATTTAATTAGCTCTAATATGTTTATGTGAATCAATTGCCTATCCTTTGCAACTTATGCTCTATAATTTGTATATAGACACTAGTATGTGGAATAAAACTATTTCACACATCCAACTGAACTGAGTCCAACGTTAAGTAGTGATCACTGACTAAAACATAAGTATAAACAATATCAATTAGAGGAAAGGCACAAGGATACAAGGATTGATTCTTCTATTTTGTCATTACAAATTAACAAACCAAATTTAAGCTGTGTTTAAATTGAATCTATTTTTATAGAAACTAGAGATACATATATTGTTTACTCAATTGAATTTTTTTCATTTCTTTATGTAAATACTTTTAAATTTCTTTGAACTATTGAGTTAATATTGCTGTTATTAGCCGCCCAGCTACATATGATACTGAGAATGCTACGACATTTATTCGTATTGATAACTTTTTTGTAAAGTAATACCCGTACTTTAAACGTTTTCTGTTTTTTTTTTATGACATTATTCAATCAAAGAATGTCAGTGCATTCGAAATTTGTGTATGCATTTTTTTTTTGTTTTTGTTTCCAAAGTACGGAAGAATATGCCAACAATGCAACTTAGAAATAAACGAGAAAAAATGGCTCTAAACGTAAAAAATTGTGAAACGAACACTGAGAACACATTCTGTTAAACTGTCATGTGTCGCCGGCGGTTAATTGATGGTACAAAATGATGAACATGTTAATTTTTATCAATTAAATCTCACTGAAAAAATGGATTTTTTGATGCCGAAGATTTCATAGTGCATAAGATTTGGCGTTCTAACTGGAAGTCATAATCAAGATCACCTACGGACGTAGATATATTTGGCAGTGATGGAATCTGAAAAGATGTCAATATTATTATATTCATTAGCATGTTTAATATATGCAAGCATGTAAGTTCTGATGGTAAACATACTTCGAAATTTTTCTTCAAATTTGGATGAAGAACAAATGGAACACCGTCTAACTCTGAATATGCACCCAATGTGCCTATAGAGTGTGCAGAAGAACCGATAGCGACATTAGCAGGTGGCTTTGGTGCTGGACGCATTGGTGAGATTTGATAGGAAGCCTGAATTTCTTCATAATCGTGGTCAGTCGACTGAGGTACAGGTGGAAGCTGAAAGATAAAAAAATAGTTCATTGAAAAAAAAAACAGAAAAAATGGTGGTAAACTTTCTTCAAAGAATGATGTCACTAAAAATTAATTAGCAGTGCACAAACAAATATTTACACTATTCAACTGTAAGATTTATAGTTTGAGAAATGATGTGAGATTTAAAAGTAATTTTTGAATGGATTTTCCAAACCATTTGTCATATGTCTTAAACAATAAACAAGCAGTCCACCACACGATTTGCTGTACCTATTCGTGTTTCTAATTTAGTTTTTAAGTTTGTTGTAGCTTATATTAAGCCAAAAAATGGGAGTCTTTAAAACTGGCTATTAAAATAAATGATATGGGTGTAATATTCTATTCTAAATGAACATTTGCTTCTCATATTGAATATTGTAACAGCTAGCTTTATTAAGCGTAATTCTAAATAATTCAAAATGACTTTATGTTTCGATAATACGCTCTTAATCTATCATATTGGTTCTATATTGCAAAATTAATTTATATCATCTTCAGAGAGTTCAAAAGTTCTTCATAAAATTTGCAATAAACAAACTTGATTGGGATTTCATGCCATCGTAGTAGATGTGCCTTAATATGTTTGACTTCTCCGGAAAGACGACGTAAATGGCTAAAGGAAATTCAATATGCTGCGCGCTCATTATGACTTTTAGAGGTCTTTAAATGCGTTATATACATACATACATATAAAAGCTGATTGGGTGTGGCTTTGCTGTCGAAGTCGGAGTTAAACAATACGTGGCTTAAAACAATCTGCATTTAAAATTTGTTTCACCATCATAATTTCCATTCCTTTCAAAGACCAGAAATATTATATGTACCTCCAACGATTGTCTTTACAATTGTTTCGAAGAGACCTGAACAAACGCAAATTAAAAGGAACAAATTTTTGGTAGGACAGTCGGTTAGGGTAACGCCCATAACGACCGATGTGCTGTATTGTGAGTGCTTAAACCCCTTAGTTAACAACTTGATTGATTCATGTCAGTACTGTTTTAGCCCAGGAAAGTCCACAATCGACCAAGACGGAAGATCTTGGAACAAATCCAGGAATAAGAGGTGCCCACCCACCGTATATCGATTTTATACCGATTGTGCGGGATAGCGAAGAACAATTAGTCTACCACGGTTCTGCTTTTAATTGAGACAATGAGATCAATGTTTGCTCTCACTACGCCGAGTGAGTGGAGAAGATAGAACAACCATGAGCTGTTCGAAGTAAATAGCGACAGGGCAACTGATCAATGCTTTTCGTATCTAGCCACAATCATTTGGTATTCCTACCACAAAATCTGGTATTAATACTTTAGTTGGGCCTATATGTGCATTTGACACGTGTGCGACCTCTTTTACATTTATTCTAAACCCTTTCAGGGTTAAGAAAACCAATATTTTACCACACTATGTACAAAATAAAAGCTAATTTCCAACTCCGTCTCTTCTTTTCCTATCCAGTCTTTAATCCATTCATCCAGGAAGCAGAAACACACTTTTTGGTACTGAATATAGAAAGAGTTTACTTCTGCAAAGTATTAAATGGCCAAAGTGTCAACATGTTGGACGATGACCAATGAAGACTGGTATCAAAGAAGCTACAGCGAGTCTCTTAACCAACAAAGGCACTGACTTGAGAGTTTTAATGCTGAAGAGGTTGGCTATGAATGGATATGGTCGTTTACTTTCATGCCAGATGATTAAAGTCTAAAACTCATTTGCCTCACCAAGAGAAGATCGCAAATTTTCAGCAACCACAACAACCCTTGAGAAAGTCCAAGAATGAGAAATATGTAGTTACCCACTATCAGCTTATTGATGTCAAGGCCGCGTATGACTGCGGCAATAGCAACAGGTAAAATATCCGATACCGCATAATCGGATAAACATCAAACCACTACCCGCCTTTGAATGCATCTCGAAAAGACTACGTAGAAAGGTCGAATTTGAAGGCTAGGTGAACTGCGTGAAAGCACGCAATGGGATTGTCTTAGAAGCGTAAGTTAAAGTAAGTGTGATAAAATAAATGTTATGTCGCTTGTTTAATCACGAGAAATCTTATCGATCCTTATTGTTAAATTTTGCAACCTAATTATAAATCAGTGTACAAAAAAAAAACCCAACTTTTTAATTATTTGCAAAAATTAAGTTCCTACAATTTTTTAAGCAATTCTATTATCAATTGACTGCGTAATGAGTCACGAATAACTACGACACTAATAAGCAATTTTATCAAAAAACAAGCGCATGCCATCTCCGTAATAATTCTACAAGTGATTATGCGATAATTGATAAAAGTGAAATTTCAACACCAATATGGCAAAAAGTGTTTCGTACTCGTAATTATCATCCATCACCCCTCACTATAATTCCATCCACCATAAAAATCATAATTTGCATATCAAACTTACAGGTTGATTCGATCGTCTGTTAAGATTCAATCGATTTAACGCCTTTTCCACCTCACTACTACTGAGATTATTATCGATTGGTTGTTGTGTCTGCTGGGGCACTGGTGGTGGTGCTCGAACGTACGTAGTTAGTGCACCAGTTTTGTAGCAAACTAAAATTCCATTTATATCCCTAAAAAGAAGACAAAACGAAGAATTTGTTTAAAGAAAATACCCAAGTGATTCAACAATAATAAATGATTCATCGACATACATATGTACTTACCCAGCTAACTTGAAACCTTCCGGTGCTGTTTTCAATTTTGAGCACAGAATTATATCGGTTACAGCCTGTGTAACAGTTCCACGTTTGGAAAGTTTATATGCAATCTGACGCTTTCTCCACGCTTTTTGTTCAGTGTCAGCAGTTCGCGAGAGAAGTGAGAACTCCTTTGGCGGTAATTCTTTCTCTGATATTACTCTGTGGTGATATTAAAGCAGGCCGGTCAAATGAATTAAAATAATAGACATGATTGAAGCCAACCAACCTTAATGTTTCCACAACGTATTCAGGTAAACCTTCAGTCTTTGACAAGCACAGGTAACGGGCCGTCTGTCGTCCGAATATAAGGCTATTCTCTCGCCATAAATCTGCATCCGAGTCTTGGTCGTATGTGCGGTGTACCGATGTAAAGTTTTTCGGACATCTGAGGCGAAAAAATGCACTCAATATTTTTATTTTCTTCTAGAATTAACAAGCAACTTACTTTTCAAAGTCTTCCACTATCTGCAAGGAGGTTATTGGCCGGTTGTCGGGCAGAAAACTCATAATAGAATTAATGACATTCTTTTGTGGCATCGTAGTTGGTATTTGTACATGCTTCCCAGCTTTGTTCATCGTTACAATGGCGTTTGTGTGGTCTTTCTCTTGTGGCACTAGTAGATTATGACTGCAATGAACTAGAATTCTACATTACCCCAAGTTGTTACACACACTAATGTTGTCTTATGTTTGATTACGACACCGCAATCTAATAGTTTCTCGCAGTTTCATTGGGCTTTTCTCTTACCTTTTGTGACATCCGACTGTAGACAGGACCGTGTTGCTTTCGACGGTGATGCTGCTGGTGATGATTAATCGCCAACGTAATCATTTATTAACGCCGCAAATCTATTTAAATATTTAATTCAAATATTCTCTCCCGTCTCAACAGCAGCTGTTCTAAGCAAGTTCCAATGCACGAATAGGACGGGAACGGCAGAGAGGCTGATGAACACTACGCGACCACTGCAAAACAAATAAGAATTTTTTGTTTTCTTTTTTAATTTGCCTTTTGTCAGTCGTTCTTCTACACTGGTCGATGGTGTATTTGCATTGATAGCGCGAGGGGTTCTTGGGGAAGAAACACTTCGGTTCGGTTTCTACGGGTGGGGGTGGACAGAATGTGAAAAATACACCACACCACTGCGAGGGAGATGGGTATATTGGACACGTACTTTTCGTTTTGTTACTGAAGTTTGGCAATTTTGTGGCGAAACGGGTTTTATAGATTTTGGTTAAAAATAATTTTTATGTATGTACTTATTTTTAAATTAGAATTAAATTTTACGCAATCTTTGCTCTCGTATCGTATTTGCCTGTTCTTGGCCGTTCTCTTTGTTCTGTCAAATGTCATTCAACCGCAAATTACACGCTGAATAGTTTCAAACGTCACAAATTCGCTGAATATGCTTAAGCAGATACGGTGTAGAGGAAATTTTGTTATGATTTTTGTTAATCATTTCTAAAAGGTGATCTGGATACTATGTAGGTCCCCGAGAAGCTTGGAAAACAATGCATTTTTGGAAGAATGAGATGTGCCGGGCAATAAGATGATGGAAAACAGACGATTGGTAATCGACTTGGTTGATAAATTTGTTGGACCGAAGATACGAATGGGTATATTCCAATCGACAGAACAAAGCGTCAGATACAAAGTGGAAACCCTTCAATCGTAAGAGTCGGCCAGAATCCTGTTCGTAAATTTTTCAGCAATTCCCATTCCGGAAGTAAAGAGCTTTGTTTCAGTAATAAATGACAGAAAACAAATATAACTGAACAAGACGCATATAGAGCAGCGCTGAAAAGAAGGATGATGGTAGCGCACCTGCTCTACAAGCACAATAGAGGGAAAGGTCAACGACTTTTTCAAAAGAAGAAGTAAGACCGTTGAAAGACCGTGTTCCAGTTGGTTGAGAATATTGAGTATATTGAAAGAGTACTTCTTCGATAAAGGGATACATAAGAACGGCATATTGTGTAGTCTATTGCATAGTACTTCACTTTAGGAATACTTTAATACTACTCTATGCGCTGAAGCAAAGGCTCGATCAAAAACGGATGGACGTTTCGAGAGCAAAATGTTTTGTTAGATTTTCGGTCTCGTTTGGATTGGACTACTGTGGAGGAACAGACTCAGGAACAAAATATTCGATTTGCACATTGGCATGAACGTAGTAAAATAATTGAGTATTAATTTGAGATTCTTAGTGATGGACACGAATGTTCCGACACAACAGATTCCACCTTCTTTTCATATAAGAAAAAATGTACATTCCCACTAGGATAGAAAGATCCTAGCATTTACAGTATATAAGTTACAAATCACGTATCGATTACAGCTGGATTTACTACTTGATATGTATATACGGTCCGTGAAGTCACAATATGATACAACTAGTCAGCCTGTAGTATGATCAATTGTTCGAAGATCGGGATTGATCAGACACTTTCGTATTCCATGCGACATGAGTCTTGGTTTAGATTAAGAGATGGTCAATTCAATACTAATAGTGGCGAACATACAGTAATCTAGATGATTGCGGCCAGTCAAACTAGAGATCAACAAAACAAGCATTTGCAGACGTATGGACAGAAACATATACTTGTCATATCCAAAACGGGTGAATTTATTACTTCTCAGAGTAGCCTTGACTTTTACTTAAACATTTTCATAAATTCATTCAGTTTTGCTTGAAAAATGAAAAAGTTGGGTTTATTTGAGAAAAACGAAAAGAAAAAACAAATTTAGTTTTGAGGAGACCTACATTTTTGCAAATGAATACGGACAGATCGTTTAAGAACCAGAAACCTTCAGAACACGTGCTTGCTACATTCGAAGCAGATCCTCTCGCTGATGTCCCGAACACTGCTATAGAGCCAAGCATCGATTTAAGGGAGGGAGGAATAGAAGACTTGCCAACTAGCGAGGGAGATCCTCTCGCTGATGTCCCAATTACTGCGATAGAGTCAAACCAAAAAGTCAGCGATAGTGAAATCGAAAGTATACTGAGTGTTGAGGCCAATTTTCTTGTTAATATGCCAGTCATCAGCACAATGCCTGACACTACGAAACACTTAGAAGGTGAAACTGAACCCAAGAAGCGTCGTTTGAAAAGACGTAAAATTAAAGCTACTGGGGCACCAAAAATGCCTTTAACAGGTTAGTAATTGTTCGTACTTTGGAAATGAAGGCGATTTTTGTTAAGGTATGTCTCTTGCAGGCTATGTGCGATTTATAAACGCTCGACGGGAGCAGTTGCATTCAGAGTTTCCAGAAAAGACCTCAATGGAATATACAAGAATGATATGTGACGAATGGAAAACAATGTCTTTAGAGACAAAAGCTCCATATTTGAAGGCAGCCGAGGTAGACAAGGAAAGGTATGAGTTAGGCAAATGTGTAGTGTAAGGAAAACAATATATACATACGTGATATGTCGCGTCATATGTACAACAGCTTTAGATAAACTATGGACAAGCTCAATATACAACATACTACATGATACTTGCGAAAACTTCTAAAAATAATTCCTCTGACTTTGCTTAATCTGCGTAGCTTATGTTTTAAATGAATGAATTGAACTTTGTTAAGGGCAAGCCAAAGTTCTTCTAGACTAGACAAAACATTTTCCTCCACTCAAATTACCATCAATTATCCTAGATTTTCTTTCATTTTAAGGTACATAAAACAACTAAAGGATTTCCTCAAAGCTCGTCCCGAACTTTTAGCCTCTGAGTCAGCTAAAAGCAAGATTCGAAAGCCAAAAGATGATCTACTCACCGAGTCAGTGCTTACTGGAACTTCTCAGGTTAACTTGAATGAAAATCATACTGTGGCTCCCGCAAATATCCCAATAATACAAATAACCCAAACTACCAACAACACAAGTTATCACCTTGGTCAAACGTACGGTGGATTGAACGATAATGGAGGCATTCCAATCTTCACCAACGAATTTCTCGAGCACAACAAAGAAGTTGATATGGAACTTCGAACACTTCGTAAGACCAATATTGATTTCGAACGAGAGAATGCATTACTAGAGAAACACGTACAAACTATGAAAGTCGGTGTTGAAAATATAGCAACTGAGAACAATGAATTGCAAGAAAATAATTGCTTGTTGGAGTCATATTTGGATAACTTAAAACTGAAACTAGCACAAGCTCTTTCTGATCTGGCACTCCCTTCGGAACCAAATGGTGCTACTCGGGAAAATATTGACAAATACATGAATGATTTGTGCGAAATGACTACATCGAATACCAATGGATCAGCAAGTTTGATATCAGCAAAGAATATCATCCGAAAGCTTGACTTGACGATTCCATTGTAAGAACAACTGATTTGTCAATTCAAACTTCCGGGTGGTATCCTTTACCTTATACAACCTTGCTGGTCAATGAGTATTCTATGTGGACGTTTTGTACGATTTTTTTTAATGGTTGTAAGTGATGTTTGGCAATATATTTATTAAGTAGTTTATCAATATTGTTTTTTATCGTCACCATGAGTAGAAGGTTTGTCATGAGTTGATACGCTTTTCGGTCTGCTTATATTCGCTTTGGGTGCTCGAAAATCACCACTGTGATTTTAGGTTTAGTCAAAACAAATCTTTGTCTTAGTGGGAACAGACCGCTTTATCTCTGTCCGGATAAGAAATAATTCACTTGAGCACTCAGACGCCACTGGTCTATTGCAGTGGTCCATTTTGTCACCATTCATAGAATCTGAGTAAGCACTTCTGTGATGAGGAGCTTACGGTATTAAAATCCAGTTTTTAATAAAGTCCCTACCCACCGACGTGTAAAGGTCCAACGCAGGATAAGGTGCTGAGGAACTATTTTTTGAGCTTTCTTCAGAAATCTCGTGGGAAATCTTATTACACGTGATACCAGTGTGACCTGAGAACCAAACAAGAGTTAAAGAGTTTAGAATTGGGACTGAATACGGAGTGAAGGTGAATGCATACTTGCCCAACAAATATCTAAATATCCACCTAACTTTTCACAGTTTAAGAAGCTCTCCCTGAAAACTCGACAACAGCTTAATGGAAGGTCTTTGGCAAGGCTGAATGATTGCTTTTCTAAAATGAGCTGATCTAATGTTGTTTTCTTTCATTCCGCTATAATATATGCTAAAATTTGTATTAAAGAATATATTATGTAGATATGTGATAAGACATACAAATCTTTTACAGTGAAATTAAAAAAAAATTATTTTGATAAAATAAACATGTGAGACGTTACCCTACGTGCATATACATACTCGTAAATCAACATACCTTGACATAACATACCTGGATTTTGCTACATTTGTAATGTCAATATGAATGCAATATTAACCTTTTTTGATGATGCACAGTTAGATGAAGCAGAAGAAATATTTTTATTTATCAATTTAAAAGTAAAAAAAAAGTGTTATCGAAAAAAGGACATGCACAATATTTAAAAATTACTCCTCAACTGCCATCCTGCAGCACTTATACAAACCCACATAATATCCGCTGAATTCACCCTCAAATTAAGCGCCTTTCTGAAACGAGACTCGATTGTTTGATTACCCGCCCGCAACCCTTACGACACTTCATCCAAATGACAAGCCAGCAAATTTTCAACTGCTGGTGCACTGAACAACATACCCCAACCGAAAAAATCGAATTAAGGCGTTCGAATAGCCTTATCAATTCTTTCAACTTGAAGTTGTCAATTTTTGGAGTTTAAAGAAAAACTATTTGCAAATGGATGCCGATAAATCACCGGAAAAACAACCTTCTGCATGCATTGTTGCTGCAACTGGAGCGACGACAACATCACCACCATCAAGTACACCCGCACCACCACCGCCAGCTTCAGCACAAGAACCTAAAAGCCCCAACTCCAGTGCGGGTGAAGTAGAAAACATACGAAGTGGCGAAGGAGACCCAATTGCCAATGCTCCAATTGCTGAAATTGAATCTAGCAATCTGAAACGTGCAGCAGGTGAGGGATTAGCAACTGAACCTAAACGTTATCGTTTGAAGAGACGTAAAATTAAAGCAGCTGGAGCCCCGAAAATGCCATTAACAGGTTGGTAATTGTGTGAAGTGTTAAGTGTAGTGAGTTTATATGAAGATTGTTATCTTGCAGGCTATGTGCGTTATATGAACGCACGTCGGGAACAACTCCGCTCAGAGTTTCCAGAGAAAACTTCTGTCGAATATACGAAAATGATTGGCGAAGAATGGTCTGCATTGTCTGAAGAAAAGAAATCACCATATCTGAAGGAAGCCGAAGTGGACAGGCAGAGGTAAGTGTTAAGAAAACGTGGGCAGTGTTGCCACAACTTGAGTTTGATAATAATAGTTGCAGAGATTTCCTCGAGTTGTTTGATCGATAATTTCTCGGAAACAAACATTTGCATTCGTCTGATTCGTTCGTTCGTTTGTTCTTGTCGAATCATTAGTTGTAGTAGTGCCTATACATACATACATGCATACATGCATATGTAGGTATTTGTATTCAGAGGTGTAACGTGTAAGTATGTTTTTCACGATTTCACTTATTCGGTACTCGGTAGTAGTTTTTGGATCTTCCCAAAATTCATCTTTAAATTCGTTTGTTGCTTAACAAGCAAGTAGGGATATGGCAAACAGCTTTAACCACTGGTATCGGTTTATATCTCAGTTTCTGATATCCTGTGTAATATATAATAAAGCTAGATATGAGTCGGTATTTTTTTTACCGTTTCCACTTACCACCTGTAGTTCAACAGTGATCATGACCTTTTTTTATTCTTTTATAATGAGTAGCAAATTCAACACAAAGAAATCCCTGGGCTGTTTATATCAGGATGATCGACTTTTCATTTCCTTCGGTCCCACATTGTTTTAGACCCAATCAAATTATCGTTAAATCTACATCTATTGGATATGGAAGGCGAAATTGGCAAGGTAGATTATGGACCTTATCTGCAAGTGATAAGTCCTCAATGAGAGTTTTGTAATACTTTACGACCATTCACGATTTTTGCCGAACTCTAGTATATCTTTATGCTCTTTAATTGTTGGAAATTTAAATCTTCTAGAAATAGGTCTCCTTGTAGTATATTCCAGAGTTCACTTATTCTGTAACAAAAGAGATTTTGGTAGAGATGCTCGCATAGTGTCTATTTGAACAAGGTGGTGTGACCCAGTAGCCTCTATAGTAGGACTCCCAAATAATATATTTCTATGGATCATTTCATTGAGTATAGGCATACATCTGTAGCGCAGGTCTTAGTCACCTACCCGCCTTCTGAGTTATCTGCCACGTGAGAGCAATACCCAAGCGCTGGTTTTACTACTGCTTGGTGTAAAGCTAAAGAGCTGCTCTGACGTCCAGAGCAGGTAGTTGATTTTGTGATGTTGGCTATCTGGTCATGTCATGTAACTCCACAGTTGATGACATCAAGTAGATGCTTGATTTCCTTGGATGTGACTATTGTGTTACCCATTGAGAACTGAGGTACATTATATGTATTTTTCGTCGAAAATGTGATTGATTGCGTTTTCTTCACACTGCAACCTACTGGATTCGCTTACCTCCATTCAAAAATCTTATTTTTTGTTGAACCTAGTGGGACTTTAACACAACTGCCTGTATGGCCCGTTCTTGTCATTTAAGGCTAGCTCACAATCTTTGTTGATCCATGGTTTGGTAGGGTTGATCTTTTAAAAGAGTATGGGGTATTCCAAGCCATATACGTCGGCTCATAGAAAAGCCGCAAAATACGACGATCCTTTTGCTCTATTGTTGCATTCAGTGGCAGGTGTTGTGTAGATTTTAAGTCATGAATCATCTGCCATCCATGTAGACGCATACAATATCTGAGTGAAATTGCATCTAATGGCAAAGCCTTCTGTTTGTATATTCGAGTGGAAAATCTGAAATCAGTTGATCTGTTTGGATAGAGGGTGGATCGTGTAATCCTTTAGAAATCAATTCGACGAGTAGAAATAATCATCGTTCCAGTATGTAAGAGAATACAGGACCAAGACAAAACCTGGAGTTGATCGGTGTTTTCTCGCTAATAACCGTGGATAAAGGGTTAAGACAGTTCTTGGCTTGTTAGTCAATAATTGTTTAATTGGCAAGTTTATGTCGACAGATGCCCGTCGAAACTGTTCTTTAAAAATACTGCTTGACGAATTACAATTCATCTGTACGTGTTATCAACAAACAAAGAAACTGTTTCCTACCGCCTAGAAAAAAACAGTTAAAGAGTGTATACCTTGGAGGTCAACTCCATGAAATGTACCTTAGCTACTTCGGCTTGGCGAAACAAATGTGATCAAGACACCTTACTCGGCAAACAAAATGTATGCCCTATAGAACACTAATCTTGCCAGTTTTTATGAACGGTCCAGAGTGCTAGACAATGAACAGGAAAGCAGAATTGACTGATTTAGAGCGAACAATGTTAGAAGGGCGAATGGAAGAGCAGATACAACTGTGAACCCTATGAGCTGTACTAAGATGTGTATGGAGTCCAAAAACCCTAAAACACGTCGACTACATTCATTTTCGTTTAATAATATTTATTGTTTATTTTTCTCATTTGCTTCCAGGTACATAAAAGAACTGAATGACTTTCTCAAAGATCGTCCCGATATCTTAGCGTCTGAATTGGCTAAAAACAAGATTCGCAAACGCAAAGAAAATCTTGCCGCAAAATCAGTGCTCACCGAAAAGACTCAAGTTAATGGTAACGTCATTAATGGAAATTCATCCGTGAAAACCTCGCCACCATCCAACATAAATGAGAATGCTCATGTTGGTTTGGCAAAAAACTCTAAAACACTCCAAACTACCCAAACAACACAAACGAACACTAATGTAAGTCGCCGCTTTGGTCAACCAGGTGGTGGTCTGTACGATAATGGCGGCATTCCAATCTTCACCGAGGAATTTCTCGAGCACAATAAATGCGTTGACATGGAGCTTCGAACACTGCGTAAATCGAATGTTGACTTCGAGCAACAGAACGCTGTACTCGAGAAACATGTGGAGAATATGAAGTTCGGTGTTGAGAAGATGGTGACTGAGAATGATGAGTTGCAGGAGAAAAATCGCCTGTTGGAAGCTTACTTAGATAAATTGAAATTGAAACTGGCTCAGGCTCTCTCGGGTTTGGCAATTCCCACAGAACCAAATGGTGCTACTTTGGATAATATCGATAAGTATATGAGTGATTTATACAAGATGGCCACATCGAATACCCACGGACCAGCAAGCCTGAATAAGGCAAAGGATATCATTCGCAAGCTTGACTTGACGATCCAGCTGTAAGATGTTTATATCATAGAATCGAATATACATGCATTCACCCATCCATAAACGCGCAAGTAATCATTGTATGGCATTTTTGTCGATGTATTCATGAACTAGTTCCTAAGTTTTGTTATTAAATGCCATTTATTATTATTTTTTTTTTTTAATTTTCGTTATAAGAGATGACTGCCGGAATGATGGTACACACACGGTTGCATTTTTTGCTCACTTTTTCAAATTGTATTAAATAAGTGACCATTTTTTATAAATAAATTTAGATAAGAAACGATAAGTTTATTGTTTATGAAGTTTTTGTTTGTTTTATGGGGAAGGAGTCCGTAGATGGTGAATGTTGTTGGGGTGGGGGCTTGGGAGTCAATGAAAGACTATGAGGGGACATCATTTACTAGTTGACAATTCATTTAACGCAATTATTAATAGTTCAACAGACGACGTGTCGGTTGATTACTACCCTAGAAAAGAGCTTAAAACTGACATCAGTCAGTCAAACATAGCCATCAGATGGGCCGAATGCCAGAACGATACAAAATACAAATTCAAATTTTTGGCGCAACAGGTCCATATATTCTTTACACGAATGGGAGGGAACTGTTAAATGCCGTGTCCGAAGGGCAATTTTTTGTTTTCAGCTTTTTTATGACAGTTTACTCTGTTTACTGTATCAGACGCTGGCAAGAGGTGGGATCGCGAAAGAAATTTTAGGTGTTGCCTCGAACCCCTCGCTCCGTAGTCCAACGTACTAACCACTTGAGTCACGGCGTCCATGTGAGCGCCAGAACGAAAAAAAAACGCACCAACTACGGTCACTGTTTTAGGAAACAGATCCTATCAATTTAGACCCGGTTTTGTTGTCAGAAGTATGGTTTTTCTCAAATCTACTTTTTCCTTGTCCGTATTTTTACACAAAATGTATTGTCAAGTCAAGTCCAAGGTGGACGTAACCACTCATTTTAAAAAAATGGTGAAAAACTGGTTGGTATTGAATTTAATGGCGCTAAATGAATGTCCAGCATGCACGATGATTGCTAGAATGCTTGAAAAGTTAGCTAACGATTACGCAGATAAGGCTATAGTGCTTAAAAATGGTGCTAGTGAATGTCTATATAGATCTTCCATCAGAATACAAAATTACCAGTGTGCCAACACTTTGTTTCTTCAAGAACTCAGCCAAGTTCGGTAAATTTTTTGGTTCATGGAAACAAATTCGTTCTTGTAACAATAAACTTGTAAAAATTATTTGTAAATTATCTGTTGTTTTGCAACTCACGTACCGAGCATACAAAAACTTTTACAACCTACAACATTGCAATTAGGACATCAAAAAGACATGAATGACATTCTGCTAGAGTTTCTGTTAGAGTTTCAACAAAACCACTAAACCCACAGCAATGAAATCTGCGCTTTATGCATATGTACATGAAGCGAAAATGTTTGCCTACAGAACGATACCTTCGGTATCGCATTCGAGATTAGTAAAAATCCAGAACCAGTTCAAAAATGCAATCAGGAAATAGGCGTACACAGCTGCAAGAATTATCACAAGAGAAGTTTATTCCTTCTTGGCCAGGAAATCTCAGAACTGTTAACTGATGTACCCCAAAGATTCCGTCACAACTAGTCGTACAACCACATGATTTGAAGAATAAAGAACAATAAAACATCGTTTACACTTTCATTTCTATTTTCTTCTAAACAGTACTGTTTGATTAACTTAAGAATATTAAATCTTCTTCAAGTCGGTGCTAAACACGTTTGCCTCCTCACTTCTTCTTTGGCTTGAGTACGTTGTAGGCGATGATCAGTCCAATGACGGCGTAGGTAGCCTTTGCAACCTAGAAATTACGTAAAAAAAGCATTCTTTAGAATATCTGTCTTGTTATGCAATTTTTTTGTTAATTTTTTCTGGATCGGATGTTGAAAGTGATAACTTACATTAGCACGGCCAGAATTTGTATTGCCATTGAAGTATTTTGAGAGTCCGGTTAATTTGGATTCATCTACAGCGTCACCAGCCATTCTATTTGGAATAAGAGACGCATTTAATTATTTAGGGTTCTCTACAACTTTTAATAAGTGGAATTGTTGATTCTTGTGGAAAAATTTGCACTTACTTGAAATATTTGTGAGTCTACTTGCTTCGACGAGAAATATTTCTAAGCAGATTTGTCAAAATAATTCCAGGTTAGGTTATGTAATTTTTTTGACTGTTCGAAAAATCGATATCGAAAAAGAATATAGTTGGTCTCTTCATTTAATGAAATAATATTTACGATATAGAGTTGTGTCTGAACTTAGCTATTCCATAGTGAGTGGTGGGGTTTTGGGATAGTGTACTATATTGCCGACAGAATTTTAAATTTTTTCGTTGCATAAACCTAGGATTAATATAAAACACGTTGGTGAAGAAATACGCGAATATTTAATGGAATTAGAGGAATATTAACCTAAACAACAGAAAGGCTCAAGCGATTTCTTTAACATCATGTTTATTTCAGGGGATTGCATATAATTCGTAAGACAAAATCAAAAGTACTAACTTTTCAAGAGACTAGCCGACACATCACAACTTCACAACAGTAGGTACTTTACCCCAGAAATCCTCCGCGGTATAAGCAACACAACCAACTTTGCACATATGTATGTATGTGCAACAACCTGCACCTAATGCAATATCACTCAATGCATTTGCCGCCCATGTACAAACTCTTAAACACACCATCACAGAATTCGAAGGTTCGTGCCTCGACATTCGAAATTGGCAACAAAGCTCAGTCCAGCTCAGTTAAGTGCGGTCTGCGGTCAAAATCGTAGTTATTTGTGCGTCCTTAAAGTAAACATAATGTGTTATTGTTTTAATCTATTAAATTGTTGTATTTTTCGGTTAAATTTGTTTAATTTGCATAAAAAGTGTTGGTGCGTTAAAGTGAAAGGAAAAAAAAAAGTCGAAAAAGTGCAAGTTTCCCGGCAAGTGCAGCCGGTCAACTGTACAAAGCCGAGAATGTGCAAAAGTTTTGTGAAAATTTTGTGGTAAGTATTAAAATGTGTGTGCCAGGATAACCGCTAACAATTTATCAACAAGTGAATTAGTCAACGAGGTCCTGAAATTCAAAAATGAAGAGTAGGTGAGTCTTTCTCTAAGTTTCCTTTATATATGCATTTTTTCCTTTCCCCACGAATATTTCATTTTCTGAGTGCGTTCATTAATGTTCTAGCGCTATCTATCATTTATGGATTTTTCTAAGTAAAGAGCTTTTATGGGATCGGTCGGTGCAAAAAGGGTTACGCTTAGCATTTAATCTGCTTTTGTATGTTCCTAGGAGAGAAATTCGTCCAAGAAAAAAGGTGGGTGCATCTTTGGGGTAGTACTGTGGTATAAATATGAGAATTTTGAATTGAGAAGGGAAAGTTGTCGAATGGGCTACTCTGTGGGACTATTGTTTATAACTTGACAGTATCCAGTAAATAATACTGTGACTGTTCAAATCTGATACGTAGACAGTCCTATTTAGTCTCGTTATTGTATGTGGGATTGTTGACAGGAAACTTAAGCTTGACTGTCTTGACTGTCCAGTAATGATGTGCATTCTCTTTTCTTCTTTTTCGTACTGAATCTATTGCCGGTCTGTTCTTGTTCTGGCTTGTAAGTCTGCAATTTCATTGAATTATGTATGGTCCGTGTCTCCTGGCACTTAAATGATAAAGGAGTTAATAATAGGCAGATATAAGGATATGTATGTCTGCTTTCTTTATCTGGAGATGAAGGCGTAGAAGATTAAGGATAATTTTTAACGCTGCATTGGCGGTGATTTTTACTGCGCTCGTGGTGCATGAAAACTATAGTCTTTAAAGTTTTTGCTACCATACTGGTGTTACGTAAATTACAATTGATCCTTCTATTGCTGTGGAGGTCATTTTGGAGTTTATGCCTCAGCACTTACCAATAACACCCAGCAGGTGTAACAATTTCTGGCTTTGTCGACAATTTTTAAGAGAAGTCAGTTTCACTGCGGGTTGATCATGGAAGTAGTATTTCGCAGACGTGACGATGCACTTGTCGCTGTCTAATGTATGTAGGTTAGGTTAGGTTAGGTTGAGCAGAGTTATGGGGTTACCATAGGCCGCAGTTATCAGGCTCAGCAGCAGTTGTTCGAATTAAGTAAGGATATTGGCATCCTCACTTCGTTTTTGTCGTTTAAAAGTAAGTGGTCCATTCTGCCTGACAGCGGGATCTTGGTCTTCGTCGCCATTATACAGTCTGCAGAAGTTGTTTTTGAATATTGTCAGCATTTACTGAAGGTTTCCTTCGACAGGCTAATAATAAAAATAATAATAATAATAATACCTTATTTCAAACTTTAATTACAATGTGTATATTGTTTGAAAAGTGAAGTAAGACAAGTTACTACACGCGGTTGAAGAACACTGTGGACACGTTCCTTTTCCTTTTGGAAAGACGCCTGTACATTATTTTTGGTGTAAAATTGTTTAACGTCTTGAATCGCGTGCTTCTTGAATTCTGTCTTCTGGTCTTAGGGAGGCAGATATTATTCCTGTCTATTTTGTTCCTAGAGCTTGCAAGGAGCTTTATATGTTTCTTTTTTACCTGTATCCTGATGGCATGATTGCATCGTTACTGTTCGCTAAAAGTGTATTTTCCATTGCGACTTAGTGGTCTGTTGTTGAAGTTTGTTACCTTATTGGAGTACAATTGCGAGCTTCTCGTAAACCTCTCGCAAGCTTCTCGCACTCAAACTCTTCTGACCACTTTTTCAAGCGATTTTGTGCGAGAAGTATTCATTGTTGTTGTTGTTTCTTTTAATGAAACTGCATACTCTCTGATGATGAATACATCGCGACAAGCATCAGAATAGCACAGAACAGCTTTCACTGTGCGCACCATCTCGCATGTCGCATCGCATCTGGCTTCGCATCTCGCTTCGCATCTCGCTTCGCATCTCGCTTCGCATCTCGCTTCGCATCTCGCTTCGCATCTCGCTTCGCATCTCGCTTCGCATCTCGCTTCGCATCTCGCATCGCATCTCGTACGCATCGCTTTGTCGCGCTACTGTGCGCGCAACCTAATATTTCAAGAATTCTAGTTAAGAGTCTAGTACCCTAGCTTAGGCTCGACAAGAATACTTTCCCCTAGAGCTCCTTCTCTTAGCCACTTTCTCAGAGGATTCTAAGAACAAAAACGGGTCTATAGCTAGATAAATTCAACTGATATCTAGAACTTGCCTAAATATTTCGTTCTTTTGTTAGTGCTCTACGAGATTCCAGAATGTTTCATCTGACATAGCTGATGGTCTTTCCTGATTTTGCAGTGCTACGTTAGGAATCATGCTTTGAATCTATTCTGGTTTTTTGTTTAGATGTTTCTTCATAGACTAAGGATTCATATCGGAGGACTACGAATTCATTAGACCCAACGTACCTTTTGCTTCAAATTCCTTTGGACGATATTAGGCTCTTTTTATTTGCAGTCTCCTCAATCAGTTAGAGTTTGTTGAGTGTCTGCCTCATAGTCACTAGACTAGTTCGATTTGTCCACTCAATCGCCCTATAGGTGATTATTGGTCGCAAAATGACCATGACTTCTCTACGGTTTGCATTCTCAAAAAAAAAACCGTCTTGCCCCTACATGCCATAAGGGCACGGGTAGCCTTTCTGTAGAACTCATCCATGTATTTTTTTCATCAAAGTTCACTATCTAGGTACAGTGCTAGATTGGTGTTAGTAATATGACCGATGTTGTGCTAAGCGCTCAAACATCCACGGCTCGTTTGATGGCTTCATATGAAGTGTTATTTAATGGGGAAGGTACAGAGTACAATCAATGGCCCTCTCTATACGCATGCTGATATGCTTATGTGGTCTTAAGCAGTTATATTCAGCCTTTTCTATCGTCTTAAGTAGGAACGGCTATTCCAAAAGCAGGCTAATTGGTCTGCTTTTGGAATACAAGCTTAGCCCGTCGCTCCATCGCTCCATCGCTCTTTAGCCATATACATACATAGTTTCTTAAAATTCTATGGTATTCGACAAGTTTTTGCCAAGGATTTGCCAACCGTTTTTGCAGGTTGTACTCACAGCTGTTTAGCCTACGATGATCTTTTCCGGGACTTGAACCGTTCATTGCACATTGCATGGATTTCCGCTTGGAAAATGCTGGGATGCTAACATATTGGTTTCTGGTAGGCGATTGGTTTTTGGTCAAAGCAAACTAGTTGAAGCAGCAACATCATACAAAGTATTGAAATGTTATTCCAAAAACGCTATGTATTCGTAAAATCCAAAATTTTTCGCTGTAATAGTGCAAAAACTAAAAACATTTCACACTGATTTTCTTTCATTAAATGTATTATATTTTCTTTTGTCGTTTTTCTTATACATACTGTAATATATATATTTTGTTTGTATTAATTATGTCTGCCAATTACAAGCAAAACAAATACATTTCTTAATTTCTTTTTCTTACTATCTCAAAAAAAAAAGAAGAAAAACTTGAATAAAATGTTAAATTGTTTATTTGTTTTTTTTTTTGTTTACTTTTACGTACATTTTAAAATATTTATATCATCCTCCAAAAAATAAAAAAAAAAAATAAAACTTCCTACAACTAAAAATGGAACTAAAATAAAAAATAAATCACAATAAGAGCTGAATTTATACATATCCTTCTTGCTTTCTTAAAAATGCAGTGTTATAATAACTAATAAGAAAGAAAGTGATTATTAAGAACTATATTTGCAAAACTCCTTCGATACTATATTATAATCTTAATGAATATTTTCATTTGAAAATTATGTGTGAGTGTGTGTGTTTGTGAATACTATTTACAAAGTGAGTTAATAATTTTTGTTTCCTTTATTTTCACTCGTTTTTGTTGCACTTTTTTTGGGAGACACTGTGAGTTATTTTTGAATAAATTCAAGTCGATTGAGGTGGATAAAACTGTTCTAAATGTCATTTGAAAGTGAGTTTTTGGAAATTACCGTTATTTTATAAAAGATAAGGCATGAAGGTCCACAGTTGCAGAAATATCTGACTTTCTTTGAAAGTTTTTGTAAAAGAATTTTTCCCGGTTATTCTGACCATCTGGAGACATCGGAATAAGATTTAAATAATTTCCAAATCAATTTGAGAAACGATGGAATCTTTCGTAGAACTAGGTGATTTAATTCGTAAAGCCTCATCGGGATTATACCTATAGAATTACTGTCATTTTTTGGAAAACTTTCTTCTGAATATGGACAGGGTGAATGTTTGCACCCAAAACTCAAGACTTGAAAAACCCTGCAGTGCTCTGAAGTGTTCCTTGGGTATGTGCACATTAAAAAAAAATAAGAAAAAATCTATTACCTATAAACTCTATTACATTTTGTTCACTTAAAAAATAACGAGACAAAAATCGTTGCGCTTTTCACTGGTGTGTGTTTGTTGTTAGTTCTGCTGGTTTTTTTTTTTTAAATGTTTTTTTTTTTTTTGTTTATAGTTCAATGACATTCGATGTGTTTAATGAAAACAAATCTAAAAATCTGCTTTGTACAATAAATTAATTAAATATTTGTTTCAATGCGAGTCTGTATTCCCTAACGGTTTAAAAATACTCAAATATTTTTCTCATAGATTATTCTTTGTGTTTTTGTTTTTTGTTATTTTTTGTTTTTGTTTTTATGCTATACAACATTTTGACGTTAGTGTGTGCTTAAAAATTAATCAGCCTTCATCTGGAGTCCTGCTCCTTGATGGTTATGTTGTGTTCTTGTTGACGCTGTTGATGCTGTTGCTGCAGTGACAATTGCAGTTCATGTTGTTGCTGTTGCTGTTGCTGTTGCTGCTGGGACTCATGCTGTTGCTGTTGCTGAGATTCATGTCGTTGAGATTCATGTTGTTGTGGTGGCTCATGTCGCTGTGATTCGTGTTTTATTGCGACATGTTGATTGGTGTGATGCTCTTCGTTTTTCGGTTGGTGTAGTTGTTGCTGTAATTGTTGATGATGGGGATGTGGTTCGGCAGGTTTCCGTGGTGCATCGAACAGTAGCCTTGATATTGAGAACGATGAGATCGGTGAATTGTGCGTACTACCAGCTGAGTATGATGTGTTGGTGTCATCGGAAGTTGGTGTTTCTCGGTCGCTGTCGTCACTCTTAAGAATGTCGGCTGCTTCGAGGGACTTTTTATGCATTCCTAGTAGCCATGGGGCTACAGATTCGTCATCTTTGGCTGATTTTAATATTGTGTCAGGTAAAGGGAGGGAATGGCGTACCATTGCACCGTAGAGACCGTATTCTGCCATTTTTGTACTGTGACCCCAGCATTTTTCGGTTTTACGCCATTTTGCTCGACGATTTTGAAACCAGACCTAGAAGGAGAAAAAAGGAAATTGTTAGTATTTCCTTTAATTGTGACAGGTATTATGAAACTATGTACATCTGTATATTTATGACAGCAGAAGCAGTAACAATAGAAAACTGTCAATAGCCGTGACTGGGATCCTCAGGTTTAAAAAAAATAGGAAGATAGAACCGATAAATGTATGCTTGGCCTGGAGAACTGTAAGCGACTTGCCTACGGCGAATAGAATAAAGATGGAAGACTCACTCACACTTTGTAAAATTGAATCCATATTGGCATCAAAGTCCATCGACCCCATGTTCACAACAAAAAGCTAAATAAGAGCCGGCCTGCATTTTTGGACATTCAACTAATCTTTTACAGAACAGTTGCGTATTTGAGTATTCGAACGTATGGAGGAGTTGTTTGATGGTCGAGAGCCCACATCCACACCTAGCGTGTTCGTTACACGCGTCTATTCTGATAGCCAAGTCTGTTCTGCCCCAATGATTACATTTGAAATTAGGGAAACGACCACCGTTCAGCTGAAATGTCTCCCTCGACACCTAGACATCCAATGTAATGAAAGAGCTGACACTTTAGCTAAAAGAGGCTCAGAAGTTACCTTTATTGGCCCACTGCCATCTATAGGCATTTGGTATTGGCTTAACTCATTCTGATATTTGACGAAGCTGATTGAGAGACCAAAAGAGGACAGCGTCATATACTTAGTTCAGATTGAAAAATGTCACTTTAGAATTTTACGAGTATTGGGTCTAGTCAGAAAAAGAAGGTTATAAACTTCGAGTCCATCTGAGTCCTGCTTTGGGGCGATTGCAACGAAAAATACAAAAATTTGGTGAACAAGGTTTGTGTTTGGCCTAAATATTAGCTTCTTAGAACCATCCGTGTTGTGTATATAATATTCTTCCAGCAGAACGAGCTGATAGAATTGAACCTCATCAGTTTTCTTCTCTTTGCGAAGCCTACTTGCATAGTTAGAGATCTCGGCTCAATGCACTATCGCTGATAAGCAACGATATTTTTCTTCGAATCAGATCCTGATCAGATCAGATCAATGTTTCCTGGAGATCTAATCAGCTTTTATATGAATTTGTTCTGAGATTCATTAGAGAGTTAATAATGTTTGCTCATGGAATGGTTGTTTGGCGATCGAGGATGATACTTTTCAAACGTAAGAAAAGAAAATTCCTATGCTTCCAAAGCGCCCAAAGCCCTAAAGAGGTGTAGTCCGTTTGGTTTTTTTTGTATTCCAGGAAAGTGTGATGATTAACTGGTAGCCCTTACACGACAAGGGATCACTCTTCTATTCGTGCGTCGTAGGCTTTTGAATACATTTAGGATGTATGAGACACGTGGACTCTGTTCGATGTAGGGTTTCAGTTTTTATGTCTATATACAGTTTATGGACAAAGCACGATTGGTAAATTAAAAGTGCATTGGGTGACTCTCAAAGAATAACTATATCGTATAAAAAGTTTCGCTTTAAGTGGCTACAGAATAAAAGAACATATCTTCACGCTAAAACAACTTGAAACTCCGTTAAGTCTTAAACAATGTTAAAACGTCACTTAACTAACCAATTTAAGAGTTATAGACCTGTCAGTAAGTACCTACACTTGTTTCTAAAAGCCTGAAGCACTCAAATCTGTATCAGAAATCAGATCAAAGAGAATTGCAATTTCGATCATTCCTTTTGTGGTTCACAACAAAAACAAAAACCTTAACATCAATCGAAAATCACTATATGTACCACCGCAAAAGGATTTACCGGAAATTCACTAAAAAACCTTCCATTAGTAGCTTGGAAACTCTTTTAAAATCAACAATTCGCAAAAGGATTGAGCACTTGTTACTGCACGATGTCCTCCAATAAACCGATGCCTTCAAAGTGGGTTTATTTTTTTTTTAATTATACAAAAATCTAGCCATACTGTTGAGTGTGTGCTTAATGCATTTTCAGTATACATACAGTATACATTTTGAGAGTTTCGTATAGTCTCAAGTTTGAAATATAATTATTGCATTATTTGCCATTAGTCGCTGTACAAATATCCTTAATGAGATTTCAATCAAAAATCTTCAAGGAAAAAAGAAAAGCATTAATTGAATAACAAGTCCCTGTGTGTGGCTGTATCAAATGTTTCATATTACTGCACACACGTGACGTACCAGCTATACGAGATGAGAAATGAAACAAAAATCCTTACTCCTTTGGATACCTAGTTACAGTCACACTTAAGGTCTAATTATATTTTTGTGGTTTACTGAGCGAGTAATGTGATTGGTTAAGTAAAAATGTACTAAAGTCCTTCTGAAAGGAAGGGGAACTTCATCTTGTTTCTTATTTCTTTGATTTTTTTTTTTCTCCACGGGATTGCGGCAATGATGAGAAGGACGATGGAGAATGGCAACCAACGATGACGATGGTCGGCTGCAATGCGCGCGTTCGCAGCGGGAGAACCTGTTTGTTTTTTTGTTTTTTATTTTCAAATTCCTTATTAGAATGTAATTAGTTTTTTGTGGTTTTCATGGTTGTTTATGAATATGTGTGAAATCTCAGCGAAATTTGATCCAAATTCCATGCAAATATGAGGACACTCTGTCGTGATCGAGATTTTTCGGACAAAGGGCTAAAAATATTTACCCAAAATAAAGGTGTGAAAAGTCCTTTTCTACTGATAAATATTTGCACAGTCAGAGAGAGGACAAAGCATTGAATGGAATTCTAGGTCGTTTAGCTTTTTTGTGAGTTCCCAGGACAAAGAAATCATCACACACTCATTAAAAATTACTCTTGAATTTATGGACATTAATTGCCTGCAACGCATCATATGCACTCCATTAACCGGTCAATTTCAAGGATTTCCCAAAGGACATTATCCACTTGACAAAAATGCTTACATCGTCGACACATTTTCCCACCACGCGTTGCGAGTCAAACGTTTGCAACAATTCTCCAAGGACCATAAACAGTAGTGTGCCAAAATAATCATTACACAGCGCCCGAACTACTCATTCGTATGTCAAATTAAATCAGGATGAGTAAACAGAACAGTGAATTATCCCCGAAGGATATTTATAGAGATCTTGCGCCCCTTTTTTCCACTCAAAATAACCGCACCCTTGTTTGTATCTCTTATACCAGATCCATCGTCTACTCTTACTAGGTATTCGGCTTAGTCGAACGCCACCCTAAACAACGATTTTCATAGTTTGCTGGTTCATGCACAAATATTCATAATTCTTACATTACGAATACATGCGTCTAGTTGCCGAAAAAACAAGTGTATGCGTATTAATGTTTACAAATTGTTATTTTCTGCGGCTGATGGTGTTGCTGCACATCCCTGGTAGGACATTAAATTGTTATTATTCCCAAGCCCATGCGGTGAAATACCATAATTAATTTCCACATCAGTGATTCCTTGGTCTGTAGTGGAGACAGTGTTTTTCTTACTAATCGGGTTGTTTATGGCGATGTCCTTTTTGAGTGTTTTATGATTTATTTTATATGCTAAGAGGAGGAGGTCGAATAGTTGCAAGTCGCACTAGTTTATGTGGTGGCAACCTAGAACTTGGGAAAAGTATTTTAGATACTAGCCACAGGATAATACGTTTATGCAAAAATTTGTCGTGAATATACATATACAATTGACTATGATTGCCATTTTCTTTGTCATCAAATCTTTAAGGACTTAAGGAACGAGTTTAGCCAATTTTTTGAAGATTGAAAAAGAACCAAAGGTTGGATTGGTACAACAAAAGTAAAAGGAGTTACTAGCAGTGATTTGCGCAATTCACATCGAAGGGGCATAGGTTTCTTTCTGCTCTTCACTTTATTGAGTGTTTTTACATGTGTTTAAACCGCACCAACCGATGCAAGGATGTGGTAATGGAGTTGTGATTCTATCAGGGCATAGTAAGCTTTCTGCAGTACTAGTTGTGGTGTCTACTTTTGGAATAGGGCCAACAAGGTATTCTTTAGGTTACAGCCAAGATTTGTAGCGTAAGTGCATTCGTTAGTGGTTCCTACATACTCATAGTTCTTTACTTCTTTGATACATAACGCGATTGAGGCAGTTGAACAGCCGTTGTTTTGCAAAATGATACCTACATATAGCGATCAACAATGAGTTTCGTGGATACCACTGTCGTGATACTAGATACATATCTTACAGCTTTGTTGTATTCTCTCTACCTTATTTGTTTTATTGTATTCAGGGATCTGTGTTTTATTGCATTCGATGCATAATTGGTGTTATAAGTAATAGTGGTCATAGTTTCGACCCCTACGGGACATCATATTCTATCCTCTTCGGTACACCGTGATTAACAGAAATTTAAAATTAAGAAAAGGCGATATCAAATTAAGAATTATGCCACTACAGATCGAATGATACCATAGAACAACAGATAGGATCTTTAAAGCATAAGGTTTGTGCAGTTGAAATATCTCATCGGCGACAGGGACTTAATAGACATCACCACGTGCTCTATCTGGGGTTAAAGAAACACTTTGTTTTGGTACCTTCGTTGTCATTGCCTACAGTTGATTACTTGTCGTGGATGATCACTTTCCCCGTCCGGATGGTTTGGGTACAATTTCTAAGTTCTAAGCAACATATACCAATCATCTGTACCAGCGTTTCATAGTTTTAATTATTTATATCACAAAGGTTTTACCTTGTTTGTGGAAGGACTCGTGAACTTGGTTTCATCAAATGTTGGTCTAAGCAGATCTATGATGTGAATGTTAAAAGGCGTTCCTACATCACTTTCCATGGTCATGCCATGTAATGGAATCCACTAATCCGATTGAAAGCTTCTGGGAAAAGCCCAACGAATAGCATGTTGCAACATTACTGGTATTCCAGACCATGCTGTATCTCCCAGCTCAACAATAAGACTGAGAGATTTCAAGTTAAAATGAACTCGCCAAAATTATTTTGAAGAATTATTTAAGCTGAACCCTATTAGCAATACCAAACATAGATGACGTTTCACATATCGAGGCAAATCTGGCCTAAGTTGGATCAGAACGCAGTACCAGGTTGGTTATGCTAAAGTGACCAAACTGTATGATAGGCCAACATTTTTAAATGTTGGGCATATTTTCAAATGATGTCTCCACGAGGTGTAGAGACAAAGAGGAGAAGAAATCCATCCCCCGCCTCCTATTCACCTCTCTGGAACTGTTCTAAAGAAATACTGTTCATGTAGTCGTCCTATTCTTGAACGACCTCAACGAACTGGGGTCCTTAGACGTCACGGGAATCTTTTGCTTCATTAGATGCTCCGGTGGGTTGAAATTTTTCCCTGGCTTAAGTCACTTGATAGGCAATCCTTATTGGAATTATAAAGCTGTCAATTAAGCCTGAAAAGGATCCTGTGCTATGAGCCATAAGCTTCACCGTCATGTCGTTCTCTAAGTACCTCACCTAAGCAGGTGCGGTAAATACTGTAAAACACCGATGACACCAATTAGGTAATAGGTTGGTATTAAACAAAAAGAGAGTTATATCGGACTTCTGAAACATTAAATAGGAATCCTATCTAAACTAACTATCATAGGCTAAGTTTTTTTCTACCCATAACGATTTCTGTAAATGTTCCAGAGATCTAGAAGAAGAAGAACTATCAGTAGCTTTAGTATTAAGAAGACTACGCTCTTCAATAGAGTAAGTAGTATTCAGAACGCCTGCATGATTTAAATGAATACTTTTATTTGAAAAGCAAATAGTCCTAGAGGCAAGCGGTGGGGTTTAGAGGCAACATAAAGTACATCTTTCTGATCAAAATACATCTCATTCAAGGCCACTTGAAATGAGGCAGACGAGCAGTCGTCGTAGACCCTGGGTGACATTGTTTCGAACATAATGTAGGATACCAAGAGATAGGCCCCACATTTGTAATACGACCAATATTTCTAGTTACTCTGGGTCTTGAATCTTGGAAATTTATCTTCATCGACCGGTGTTATTTCTATTGTTAAAAAATTATTGGATGGAAAGGTTTGTACTAGAACTAATTAAGGGCTGCATTGGAACAACATCTAAGGGGGAAACAACAATTAGGTTCAAAAGCAATGTCGCACATCGAACTCGGTGGATCTGAGTTATATTACTACGCCAGATGCTTTGAAGAAGACTTTCGAACACTTGTGTGTTGTTTAGGAATCGAACCTCAAACCTTCCTCTCAGAAGTACGAACGAGTACGAGTACATACAAACTCCTTTTTAGGTCCATACAAATAAAAAACTGCACTGTTTTGCTCCGCTGCTCCATTTACCTTGTTTTCGAGAGTGATAGCAGTAAGTACGAGCTGTACAGCGACATTGACCGGTCAGAAAAGTACGCATCAGTCGAAGTATAAAATCGAAAGATCTCTATTTTAAGATTAGACGAGAAGTGTACTCTTCAGAACCGTCATTGTTTCGCAGACTTCGTGTGCATATTTCCTAGGATCTGCTCTTCCATTTCATAATCATGGCCTGAGCCGATTATGGCGTTATCTGCAGTGTTCTTGAAAATGTATGGTTCCATGATTTTTTCTACAATTTCATTCGAAACAGTTATCATTTGGGGACTAAAGAGCTTCTTGTATATGTTTGGGTTTTCAGTTTCACAATAGCGAGTATCTTGTTAGTTCTTTGCACATGGCGATTGCGGGTTCGTCGAAAACTGCATTTTTTTCATTTAGACTTAGCATGGCTTGGGTGGCGTCTGAGAAGTAGCCAACTTTACACGAGAACACATTCAAAGTCTTGGAGAAAGTTTTGCTGAATGGTTGTATCCGAATTTAGCGGTTAAGCGCGGAATTATCTTTTCATACACGCGTTATTGATGAACTTGTCTAGTTTCCAACTATACTAGTCGTTATCTGACAGGTAAAGCAATTTATAAAAAATAACTACGTCTGGCTTGAATTATTAGCTTCTTAAGCCAAAGCCGCTGTTTAAGTCTTTTAATAGTCTTCAGTAAGCCACCAATTGATATTAAGCTTAATTTTGTTTGATGCAATGTTTTTTTTTTGACTAAAGGGAACTTTAAAACCTTTGTCTTAATATATACATACATTACGTACTAGCGTATGATAATGCAGTCTATTCCCGTTTGCATAATTTCGCTATAATCGTTTGTTTTTTAAGAGCCGAGAGTATTTCTTTTGCACATTACCCTTTTGCATATAAACAATGAAAAATATAAAGAAATTAACATAATTTTAGTATTTGAAGTAATTCAACTGTTCTTGCACACACCATATACCACTTAGTATATGCAATGGAAGGACAAACGCATAAGGATATCTATGTACATGCATACATCTGGAGTGCCCTTTTCGGAATAATTCTTTTTTTTAATTCACTTTTCTTTTGTAGACAATTTTCATTTTTTAACTATTATTATATTTAATGCGCTTTATTTAACTTCAACAAAGGCAAGTCATTTACGAATTATAATTATGTGATTATCGCTGTGAAATTAAATTTAATTAAATCAAAGAGAAGAAGAAGTGGAGGAAAAAATCACATAAAATGAGAACAGGAAACAAAACCCGGATTTTTATGACTGACACTTTGACTTTCTTTGCGCTGGTTTTGCTGGTTTGCCGGGACCGGGCCATACTCACTTGGGCAAGTGTGCTCTGAGGGGAGCAGGAGAGAATATAATTCATGTGCTCATTATGCGTGAAATAGGATAATCGTTTAATTCTTTTTATTTTTTGTTTCTTCTCTTATTCACGTGGTCTTTTGTTGTTGGTGGTGGTGGTTGCCATAGGAATTGGGGTGTTCTTTAGGCGGTCCACAGAGTCAAGTATTGGTTTCGTGGAAATGTACTTTGATATGGTTTATGCCGACGGGCCGAGTAATGGAATCCTTGGAAAAAAAACGGATCGTTTTGGCTCAAGACAATCTTGTTGGATGTATAAAGCAGAAGAGTTGGATTATTAGTGACGATGGTGTTCGGGCATGATGGATGCCCTAAGATCCACAAAGAGATTGGTGAGCTACATAAGAATGTACATAAGTATCTTTGTGTATCTCAAATTGGAGTCTAAGTAATTGGACGAGTTTATGTTCTGAAATAATCCAATGTTGTTCTCGTAATAGAGCACCTCGCTCAGTCTAGTATAGTCGAGAATTTTAAGAATATTTGAATAGTCTTTATTTTCTATCTATTACTAGATAGCTTGCCATCCTTTCATCCAGTGCGCCCCAGTTTCTTTAAAGAATTTGCACATCTCTTCACGAACCTTCCAGTGTCCACCCCAGTTTAGGTTGAGTTGGGTACCAACTAAAGTCTTACACACTTACACACTTACACTAGTGATCAAAAGACACTGAATTCGAAGAATAAAGCTGGTAAAGTTGGCCAAAAAACCAGTGCTATGCAATTCAGCAGTCATGTTAAGACTGCTGGTCGCTATTTTTTTCTAGATTGCTTTGCATTTTGAAAATATTTTGAAAGTAAAGTAGAAAGTTTTTTCTTAATTTAATAAAGTACCGATGTACTTAGATGAGACAGAGACAAAATTGGGTAAGAAAAATGCACGAGTTTAAATAGGGTCAGTTATTTCCAAGTGGAACCCTTCATCTTCTCGTATAGGATTGAGGATTAAATCCGATAGCAATAAAGCTATGACAGTGTACCCAGTACGTATGCTGAGAACAATAATATAATTTCAGTATTTGCATTTTTTTGAAACACTTGAAGCTTTAAGACCAAAAATATTACTAGTAATAAAAGGTTCTTAAGATAAAGCACTACCATCTAAACTACAGTATAGGAGGCAACACTAAATCTTAGCCCTTTGGGTAACTACTGCGAAGAGATTGAAGTGACCATTTAAGAGGTCAGGGTCCTATTATTTGATAGATTTTACAGAATATCTAATGGAAACTGTAAACCAAATCGGATTGACTCCTGTCGAATTTTTGAGCTGGCCTTATTCACTAATGGACATTAGTGCTGAAGCATCTTGTATATGAAAAAACTAGACCGCAGTAAATAAACTACTTCTTAACACCAATAAATATTTTTAGATTTCTACTAAACCCAGCGACTATTAAGCTCCTGCAGGTTGAAAGGTTAGTCTTATGGGGATTTCAGATCTATGTGATACCACAATGTACCTTTACTGCTCTAAGTGTGGCTGCTCAAGCGGCCTAAGACAACTTACCTATGTACTTGGCATTCCATTATACATTATACCCCTAGACCTCTTTATGGTTTGAAAAACGTGGAGGGCACTGCAGAGCTCTCAGTAATCTAAACTTCTTTCCAGAAACATCGATTATACATATTTCAAATTTTCTTTTAAGAAGAAATTCTAAGCCAATATCATAAACAGGCAAGATTGGGACGAAAGCATGGACCTACACAACCACTGTATACATTTCTAAACAGACTTCGTCAAGACCGTCGGAAGGGTGGGGGGAAAGATGGGTTATTCCAAAGAAACTCGCCGACTATGGTATGTACTACCAACAAGTTTTAAGGGAAAAAGGGAATCTTGGGATTCTTCTTGCTACATGCAAACAATAACTCAAGATGAAAGTATTCAAAAAGGACAATTTTGCGTAGATCTGGCTTAAGCTAATACATAGGTATCACACATCAATGACTTGTCAAAGCTATATATGTATGTATGTAAATTAGCAAGAGAAAAAGATAATCATTCTTCTTATCTGAAATTGTCTGGCGCTCGTATCGAGAAGGAAGGTCCTTTTCTTTTCGAGAATTTGAGTGATCTGGCCAATTGACTTATTTAAACGCCAGGACCTTCAATGGCTTCCATAGAAACTCCAAATGCTTCTAAGGTAGAAGTGAGGACTTTCAAGATCTTGGGTTACCTCTTATAATGTTTACTCTTACAATGTCAAGACACAATGCGGGCGGTTGATGTTGACTTACGCCTTAGAGTATACACTCCTTTACGGAATAAGTCGAAAATGAGGAACGAAGATTGACTAAATTTGGTGGTGCATTACATTGGACTAACATTGGTTCAAGTGTGGTAAGAGTAGATACCCTCAACCTTGTATTTTAGACCAGTGCTAATAATGAGAGTGGGAGCATATTTAAATTTAGTTTAGAAACTCCTACACACATTCGGCGTGTCCTACATATGTAGTCGGTGGCTGAATTAAGTACGTAGAAGTCTAATACGTTCATTTTTCTTTTATAAACATTTTGCAAACATTTTTACATATAGGAACATAGTTACAAAATCTTGGCTCAAAATTTAAAACACAACATTTGGTGACAGAGGAACAGGTGACTCTATGGCGACTAGATTCAGTAGTAACAAGTATATTCTTGTTGGGCATCATTTCCAAGTTAGCCTTCGATTTAAGCCATCACTACCACTCGGATTTCAGACTTAACCACATTAACTGTCATGGCTCTGCATACTATGAGCTCATATCAGCCATGTTGCATCACATTATGGCTGAATATTGGTTCTCTTTTGTAAAAAGAAGTAACTTTGTGCCTTGCATTCCTTGTGCCACTTGAAAAGGAATGAGAAGCCCACCAATTCGCCATCCAAAGCATGCACACATATGTATGTATGTACCTACTACTAGCCCGCTCTCTACATATACGTGCGTAAGAGTGAGTACACGACGGGTAATTGAAGAGGTCCTTTCGTGTACACGCTTCCACTCGAATAATGCAGAGCTGTTGTTGCAGTTGTTTTGTATCTCAAACTTTTTTTTCGTATTTTTTTCTTTGTTTTTCTTTTTGACAAACTTTTTGCACAGTTCTCTGTGTGTTGTCCTCTTGTTTCAGCCGCCATTATCAGAGATGAAACAGAAATGGCTGCTGCTACTGCTGCTGCTGTTACATAGGCAATGAAAACTTGTTTCTCTACTATATGTACGTCTTGTGCATACTCCCAGCTTTGTAGGACAACATCGGTGGCCGACTGCGAAAATTATTATATTCGCACGCCCTCTCCTGGGTAAATAAAGAAAATAAAAAAAGAAGTGTGCGTTGTGTAACAGTTGTATGGTTAATTTTGTATTTATTTTTGAGTGGGCCGATACGCCGTATGTCGACTTAGTGCGCCTCGGCAGAAATTAATGCAAAACTAATTGAATTAATTCGAGGTATGGCTACTTTGTTGCAATTGTTGCAACATGAAGTGTTGCGGATAAATTTGAATACGAATTGGAACGTGTAGGTAAAAGTGGCACCAATTCTCAGGAAGTGAGTGAACTAGATGCAATTATCGGGTCAACTCAGTGTCAGAGTCATGAGTTATGACATGATAGCGTGAGAATTTTGCTTATTTGTTGAAGAAGGCATGACATGGAATCGTTTAAAAGTGCAGTTTTCACATGATGATTGGTATTTACGTGGCAATCGTACAGTACCTACTGAAAGAGTCCAGATCATCGACGCAGATTAGGAAGAAGTAATTATTTGACTGCACCACGGCCCTTATCTACAGCTTGTTCGATTCTTAAATCGTTCTACTACTGATTTCACTTAAAGAATGTTAGACTAATAGGTCTATAAGCTTGCTAAAGCGTTGGGAATGAACCTTTATATAAAGAGGTTTTAAAGGGCTTAAAAAAGCCCCCCGCTTATTTAACCATATTCAGGTTGACGAGGAACCATGGAATGGGCTTGTAGCCAAGTAACCAGAGTTTATTAGAAGACATCGCAGATTCCTCTTCAAATCCGTTCTAGTTTGCATATTAGTTTATAAGGACTAGGAGGCTAGCTGTAAGACTAAGTTAATTTCATTGAAATGAGTCGCTCTTGAGAGGGGAATCTACTGCAGCCTCAAAATGTTGTCAGTATCTTTTCGTCTGTATCTTCAGTAGACTTTAACACTTGGTTGCTACACTATAAGTAAGTACATAATATATAGATAAAATAGTTCTTAACACCTACCTGAATTCGATCCTCGGCCAGCCCCGTTTTCATCGACAATAATTCTCTTGCACTCACATCGGGATAATGTGCTTCTTTGAATGCCTTTTCAAGCTCTTCCAACTGATTGCTGGTGAAAATCGTCCTTCCATGTCGCCGTTTATTCTTCTTCTTGCCACTGTTACTGCCGCCTAAGCCACCCGGTCCAGGTCCTCCTCCATTGACACCATTCCCATAGCCACCGTCATGATGATGATGCGGGTGATGATGATGATGATGGTGATGATGTCCAGCCGCTGCCACAGCAGCAGCATGATGTGCACCAACTAAGGCAGCGGCAGCAGCCGCTGGAGAATGTTCCACTGGTGACATACCCCCACCTGTGGGTAATCTCAGAGTAGCATTCGATGTTGTCGTTCCATTGCCAGCACCGCTGCTGCAGTGTTCGTCGTTGCCATTTAAACTGTTGTGGTAATCGTTTCGAGATTGCTCTGCAAAAAATCAAAAAAAAAAAAAAATATATATATATAAGAAAACAATGAATGCAAAATCATGGAAAGGATTCCTATAATCCTTTTTGGGTAACATATCAAATATCATATCAAGGCTTAACACCTTTCGATCGGTTGTCTTCGAAATGTCACAATGGCATTTCTTGAAGGGAATAATTCTTTTCATTGTTATAATCTGTGCGAAATCTCTGTCCTTGTGGCGAAGAAAGGACATGTGCTTCGATAACAATTTGAATTTTTATCGAAAGTATTTACTCGTCTAACCCTAATTTTATGAATGGAAATAGGATCAAATAAAAAAGTGGGTATGGTATATTGTGACAACAAAATGAGTACACAAAAGGACACCGTGTAATTTAGGCAAATTCGTTTTTGGTGAATGGAGTCTGAACAGTTTTGGTCCTTCTCAACGTTTGGTGCACAATGTGAGAGATGAGAAGGATAATTCATGCAGAAAGAAGTGGGCGTTTTATTGCTTACATTTTGATTCTTTTGTTATGCGAGACTCTGTGTGCCTGCAGCAGGAATTAGTGCCTGCAGCATCCTATAGGAGTGTGTGTGTGAAGAAAAGTGAAAATGGATACCCGTTTTTGATTGTGTTAATTGAATTTCAATAAAGGCTTCTTTCTGTAGGTAATTCTGGGTAATTGACTTCTATTAAGTAAGTGGTTGATGTGGAGTGTAAGCCTTTGTAGTAAGAAATGGTGCATTGGTTCAAGGAGTGAACATATTTAAGCAAATGAGAGGGCTCACATGGTTAGCTCATACCGGATCAACTTGAAGCTTGACGATCTTAATCCTTTTTTATTGATTCTGATAGCTCTAAGAGTACCTATAGAAAATCATCTCAAGGTCTTTGTCGAGGTAAGAAACTCTTTGAATTCGGCGACAAAAGCAGGAGCCAGAGAGAAACTAAGCCATTAAACAAAGGTAACCTAAAGCATCGTACGAATTTTCTCGCAAGTCATTGGCAATTCATCTACTATCGTTAAAAGATAGGTAGGTACAAGTCCCACGGACATATGTTGTGGTTTAAGGAATACGAAATTCTAGACCACATGTCTATTTCGCTAATTATGGGTCAAGCACACGGTTAAAAAACTCACTGCTGCCTCCGTCGTTGAAAATACTAAACTGATGAGTTTGTAGGAATTGGAATCACATACTAGACTTCCTTCAGATGTAAGGATATCTAACTATATTATCAATTAAGGAACTTGTTTTACTGTACTCCACTGATGATGTATTGAAGAAATACCAGATAGACGACAGAGTTCCGCAAGGGTCAGTCCTAGGTCCGATTCTGTGGAACATAATGTATGATGGTGTCTTGGAACTACGTAACTCAAGAAAACCGATTACTTAACGCCATGCGAATAATAAAGCTAGTTTTGGCTGGAATCAGTCGATTTGAGTCCAACCGAACGCACAACGGAAGTGTTGACCAGTAACGGAAAAACAAATGCACTTCGAGTCTGTGGTCACGACAGTATCTCCCTTACAGCTATAACGTGGTTGAGAATGATCATCAATACGAAGGTTTGGTTTTTTGGATTGCGTCAAGGCTATACCCGTGAATGCTGGTTTGTAATAATACTAAACTCAGGAAGAGTAGAAGAGCGCTACTGTTACACTATAGTTCTATACACAGAGAAGTGGATTTTTACTTAAATAAAGTTTTAACAGGAATGTTTCCGGGCTTATCTGCAATGCTTGGGGCACGACGATTCTATATAGTGCACTAGTGCGGCCAAGTGCAGGAGAGAGTTTGAACTGAGCTGAAGGGATATTTGCATGCCTACCGCAACTGAATAATAGAAAGAGCTACGTACAAGGTCCTCCTGCGTAATCAATTGCGGTTGTAAAAACATTTCACAATTTTTTTTATCAAACCGTATATGAAATGCAAAAATCGCATGAGACAATTTGCATGAAACAAATAAATGTAATTGTACGAATCAGATGGAATCCAAGTGGACCAAGCCGAGTGGATAGGCTAAATAAGGTATGAAGAAGTTTTATAAAAAGTCTACGACATCTAGAATGTCAGATCAGTAAAACATACGGAAGGATAAGCATCTTTAAATTTAATGATCATATCTTAATTTTTTCCCTGGCTTATCTAATTTTAGATTGTTCTCTTTCCAGTCAATGTATAGGTAGTGTCATTCGTCAAGCTCCTTTCTAAACCTAGTCTTTTCTGTTAACAATTGTATGATTATTTCATGCAAACTCTCTGTCTAAGCATAAATGATAAATGGTGTCTTGAAAATGACTGCCCAGCCCAGTACACGTTTTAAAGACAAAACATTAGAACGAACGACTCAACCAAAAGCCTACAATCCAAGCCACCCCCTATTAAATGAAAAACAAATTCCACCACCCGCTGACTCGATAAATAAATTATTTATCTCAAGTGCTCTCTTAAAAATAAATTTTGCTCTCCACAACAAAACTGCCGAAGGACGATGCGAATAACATTTCGTTCCACTGCTCCTGTGATCCGCCGTGTCGTGCGTTTTCTTTTTTTTCCAACCATCCACCACTACAAAATGTAACTTTACCATAAGAGACATTTCACTTAAATTGAATATTACCCGTGTAAAAATTGTTAACTCACACTTAACGTGTTAAAGGAAAGAAAAGGGGTTGGTTGTACGAGTATGGTAACCCCACGGGTGGATATGTCACCATCATCATTGCTATCACACCCAGAACGCAATTTGCAGGTTCTGATGGGTTAATAAATATTTGAAAACAGCCTACCACCAGAAAAGCCAAATTTTACTCCTTATTTCTTTCTCTCTCTCTCTCTCTCTCTGTGTGTGTGTAAGGATCATATATGTATCTAGTCGTTTCCTTTTAAAATAGGGTGTAAACTTTTATTTTATTTTTTTCTTGGACTTGTTACGATATATAGCAAAGGGTGTTTCGACTAATATTCTTTCAGTTTTACGAACCTTATGGTATGTTTCTAATTTTGAGTTTTTATTTGGTAAAAGTATATAAATGTAAGGTACTCGTGCATGTGTGTGAGTATGTAGGGTAATAAAAAAGGGGTTAAAGAACAAACATATTAAAAAGGGGTGATGTGTGTGCTCTCAGGATGCGTGCTATGTTTACATGTAAACCATTCGGACAGGGTAATGAATGTTAAATTGGATACGAAATTACGTTATTAACCAGTTTAATTGAAAACAATTTCACTTATTATTCTATTTTTTTTTCTCCTCTTTTGTATAATGATTGTGTAGTAAAATGGAATACAAATGTCACATAATACAAATGTATACATATGTAGGTACATATATATTCCAAAAAGTTTTAGGACATGGCAAAGATGTTGACTTTCAACTGGTAAAAAATACATGCTCGTAGAATATGTATGTATACAGTATATACAGGTTTCTTCAACCTTGATTCACACTTTATTTTTGTAATAACTGCAAGTATCCCAAAGGAGTTAAGTAACTTGATCATGTTGAGTTGATCAGTGATCCTGATCACCGAACTTCTAGCGCTATGAAGCATTTATTCAGAACTAGTATGCGATGATGTGTCTTCTTGATATCAGAACTAATTGGCACACATTTCGAAATTTAGACCTTTTTTGTTGCCATAGGACCCAGTCCAATGGAGCACTCAGACGCAATTGATCCGTTGTAGGTACATACTTCACGGAAGCAAAACCCAGAGGTGAGTTGTTAAGCGTTTCAGTAATGAAGGCCTTAGGTCTGGTGTCAGTACCTACCACATCATCGTCCAAAGTGTACCACCAGCAAAGACAAGGCAACCACAAACGAATTTGTGCGAAGTAACATAGCCCTCTCCACAAGTCACAGACTGTAAGTATAGTATCACTTGAGCATAGCACATGGAGATGCTTAGTAGTGGTCGTTTAGGGTGTTAAAATTCCATATATACATATTTGCAAGGCCAGTATTCTGCTTTCATCCTACAGAGTGATGTCACACACGATAATGTTCGAAAGAAAGGTGATCATCTATGGAACCCCTGGGAGTAGACGCGCGCAGATTCTGCGCAGAAATGCTCCGGTAAGCCTTGTTTAGCAATCTCCTCGGAGAATTAATTTTGACATGGAACCAAAAGAAGACTAGGGGTATGTTGCACCGCGACCTTTTGGTCTATTTTACCCGCTACTAACATCTTGAAGGGGTAAGTTCCCTCATTAGGGTTCTCCTCGCAATACGATTCCTTTTGATGTAAATTTTGAGAATCTTGCAAAAGAAATCTGTCCTAGAGTACTCTCTCTAATCCAGTTTACTTTAAGAATCTGAGGATTAGAGTTGGCTGTAGTGACGGTATTTCCTCATCTGATAACTGGTACTTGGCCAAATTTTCTATCTTTAGTGGAACATTACCCCACAGAATCCCAGCACATGTTCTGGGTTTTCGCAGAATCTGCAGAGATCTTCCTCTGCTATACCTTGTTTCCTTAAGTGCTTCTTAAGTCTACAATGTCCTTTTAGAATACGTACATACATAGCTTATTCTTGCTCATGTTGATGCATATGGTTTGAACCAATGAAAGGTTTTCTTGCTTGTCTAGTGTCCTGAGTGTTATTTCAGGTTCTAGCCCTGTTTTTCCCTCTAGTTTTTTGAATTCTTCTTTGAGGAAGTATTTTCTATTTCGTAGAATGATTCAGAACTTTTAAGATTACTGATGCTCCCATTCCTGCTAGAAAATCGGCCATTTCATAGAATCCATGGATCTCTAGGGAACGAATAACTCCATAACTCCTTCGTGCAATGGAAACTTAAAGAAAATTACTCGCCAAATGAGCAACGGCAGGAACAATGATGTGACAAAGCAAAACCCATTCACTATCAAGGGGAACAAGTTTCAACGCATGGCATCAGTGTTGTGATCACTTTTAAAAGGCCAAATGGACGCGTAGAATGGTCCTTTAGCAGTAAATATGAAGAACTAATCTTCACAGGTTTGACACAACGAGAACCCCCGTTTTCCCCAAGCTATGGGACAAGGTGCGTATCCGCAGTCAGATGATGAGCACAGAAGATGACAGGGAAACAGTTAACGACACTGTAGCAATTATCATGAAAAAGCAACCACAACCAAGCAGCGGCAACGAAATGCAATACCCAATAGGACACTTTTTTTTAAACAGAACCGGCGCTGGGGGATTAGCGCCTTGAAGTGCTTTGACCAAAGACATTTCCTATCCAGCACCACTGCCGCAAATTGTATACAACTGCAATTCACCTCATTTGCTCATTACACCGAGTTGTTTGGCCGACTAATGAGGAATACGTCCATAGCTGTCCTGTCAAGCGTGTGTTCAATTCTGGCAACTACATTTTCAAGCCCAGTCTTGCAGGATTTTCAACGTTGGTATGTATGTCGCCCATTCCCTCAGGTTGGCCACGCTCAGAGTAAACTTAAGGACGTGAATTTTAACCACCATTTTCAGCAGGAAGGATGTAAAACTGAAATTCATGGCGAATCAATTGAATTTATTGTTTCTTGAAAAGAAGTGATCGAGATAACGATGGGATGTTGAGTCTTGTTGAAGCCAGAGCTAATGCACATCCATTCCATTCAAACTTTGTAAATAAATCCAATAGAACAGTTTCTATTTTCAGGTCTGACGTGCTCAGAGTTCGCTGAATTGTGAAAGAATTTCAAGACCAGAGAACTTTCTGCCACAACAATCGAAAAATTAAACTATTAACTATTCGAAACCATTCACAATGGAATGTAACTAATTCAAAAGAATTGTTGGAGATCTTAACTGGAAATAGTAGAAGTTACCCCAACCTTTGTCATCATTTCACCCAGTCTAGTACTCAATTCTTTGACCCAAATAGAAGTATAATCATTATTTCAGTCCACACCATCCCATATCAAAAAATTAATATAAAAAGAATTCCCAATAAAAATTCCCCAAAAATATATGTATGTATGTACAGCCACCGTTCATCCTTCCTTCCGCTCTTGTGAAATTACCCAATTATTTCGAAAATAGCTTTTCTTCACAAAATACTTGTCGTGTCGTTCTGAAATCCAATAGTATTCATCAAATACCTTCTCCCTTCTCCCATACACATCCCAATTTTCACATTCCCTTACGCAGTGAAATCCAAGAAAGCAGCAGACATGTACATACGTATTTCTGTCTGAGTGGTTTGTTAGCAGCCATCATTATTTCCGAGTACCTACCCTACCTACCCTTTACTCCATATCCTCATCATTTTGTAACACACTACTATGCCATAGTTACGGAGATTGGATATCACATCATCTGCATCCACCCTAAGACTTGGGAAGCAGGCAAACGAAAGGGAACTAACAAAAGTGCGCAGCGCAAAATATTAGTCAACAAACGATCCACCGCGCCATCATCATCCCATTGCTCTTGGGTGGATGTAAACACCCCCAATCAACCCCCAATTCGAAGTAAATATCTACCGTTTTCGTGCTATTTTTGCCAATTTCAAACGTTTAAGAGAATTCTTTGCAACCCTGTAGGTATATGTATGTATATACGAGGTACCTAGGATAATTTGAATTCAGCACCCTCTCGGTGATTTTCAGCATCCATCCGGGAGTGGGTTTAAAGTCGCATAATAAACACACCGCGTATAAAATCGTAAATTGGCAATTTTGCGTATATCCTGTCAACGGGAATTTCCTATAGTCAATTTCTTGTGATCGGTGGTACCTACCAGCAATACGTCGAATATTGAATTCTATTGAAGTTATATCGACTTGGTTGTTATAAGAGGGCCTTTTCTTAGAATGAAGGTGTTGAAGGAATATCTTGTGCGCATAGTTCTGTTTGTTTTTAATTAGTATAAATCAGCATATACATAGTAGGTGCCTGCTTATTGGAGAAATTGGTAATAGGTTACAATACTATCAAAGTATTGTAACGTAGAACTACGGCCGTCTGCAGCCTTTTCGAAAGGATTTAACCTTCTGATTCCACGAAGGAGCTCTTGGTTTGTCTCTAGATTTACTGATTGGGCAGGAGACAGACATGTTGTAATTAAGAGCGCTTGCCAATTTCTCTACAGAAGTGTCTAGCTCATGGGTATTGTAGGGGCTGGTGAATCTGTACTTCTATACTGTACCTATACTTAGATCAATCTTCTGTAACTCCTAAGGAATGGCTGAGTTACCCCAAACTGGGTATATTTATGATCAGAGAAAGAGTGATTAGATTAGATTAGATTAGATTAGAAAGGTTACCTTCCAATTCTTAGACTAAGGTTGTATCGAAGACTTCCTGTCTATTACTAGTAACGAGGGCGGGTTCGCAACCGATGTTACAAAGAGCGAGATTAGTCCCTACTTAAAATTTACTTAATCAAAAAGTTGCTCCTTGGTGTTGGTCCTACTCTAAACTGTAAAATGCGCGTTCACATCGCAACACAGAATGAGTGAAGCTTTGTTTTTCCACATCCACAATCGTTTTTCTTAAAGTAACCAGAGGTCCGCAACGGTCGCAGGCTAAGTACGCCAAAGTTAGCCATTATCTCCGGGACTCAACTTCAGGATAATCATAATCGTGTACGTTTAAACCAGTTTCTTGGTCGTTGTTAACGCTGATGATCCTTCAGAAAATCAAATAGGTACTTCTACTTCTAGAGAAGATGGAAAATTCGCATTCATGTGCATCAACGGTGGATCCACGCATTCCGCATAATTAAATATGTCTCATCGGATGCTATTTTCGATTTGAAAATCGAGTCATTTGCCAAATGTTTTCAAATAGTCTATTGACAACAATTCAGGACTACACCCTCCAACCAATTATAAATAATAATTGAATTACTTTCCAGACACAATGTCCCATTTTATATTGATAACCATTTCCGTCATCAATTAGACACCATAATAGGCGCAGGACTCTGTCGAACCCTCGCCAGTAACCCTCCGGCAATGTCCAGATAATGAAGCATCCCCGTATCGAGTATCCTTTAGAAAATTTCGCAGTCTCTCTTATGTGCGTTTGCGTGTGTGTCATCCAAGTAACGTGATACTTTCTCTCAATTATCATCGTCATCATCGTCGTGGTCGTCATTCGCAATCAATTGAAAGCGATATTTAATTGATGACCATAAAGACTAAACAAACGAATCGAAATCAAATCAGTGAAATTGCCATAAACCAACTGTGCTTGTGTCCGAACGCCTAATTGTTCAATTAACTAATTTCCCCCCTGTCGGCCATTTGCCAATTTCCCACTTCCCGAGATCGAACACAGTTCTCTCATCTCCAAGCACAGCCTACAAAATTCAAGTAGTTAAATACCAACGAAAACACTTGACGTAAATATTACAGAAGAATATAAAAAAAAAGTTTTTTTTTTTTTTTTGAAAAAATTATGAAAGATAATGATTCCTGGAAATCCGAACCGCATCACCTTGTGTTTGGCTGCTACTACGCTCTGTTTGCACACTACTTGTACTTGTGTAGTCTCTCTGATGCCATTTACACGGGAGAGCTGCTGCAGATAGACGTATGACCCAGCTGCAGCATCGCTGATGCACACGCACAAGATCATCATCTCTAGCATCGACATCATTGACTACACTGCGACGACGACGACCTCAAGTGGAAACATTCACTCATCATCATTATCGTCATAATCACCATTGGGCTGTCGTCATCTTAGGCGTCATCATCGGAGCTGTATGCCAGGGATCAGAAGTCATCTATGTTATTACGGTGTGTACCCACTTAATGTCATCGTTGTTCGCTGAAGAACAACAACAAATAGTGGAATATACCGTGAGTGAGTGTGATACTAAGGAAGTGTTTCATTGGACTCTAGAATTTCTGAGGATTGCAATTGGAAATTGGATTGGGATGACGTGCATATGGCATTGGAAGCTTTTGATGCAAGTGTGGGCATCCACTACCACGTGGTTCTGGGAATGCCCCGCTGCTGTTGGAGTTCTGGGAATTATCTTTGCTTCTTCCGATCTATAAATGAGTTCGTCAAGGTGGGCTTATTAGTTGGAATTTGCTGGAAGGGGGTTAAGTAGATTCATTTCAAGTTGAGTAAAATGAAATTCTATCAAATGCTTCTGTGGTGGGTGGAGGTTTGTTGGATTATATTACGAGGACGTATGACTTTATTTTAAGGTAAGCTTTCAACTTGGATTAGGTTATCGGGTTGATGTAGAAGAAGGAACCCCCTTCTCGTAGCGGAAAAGCTTCGTGTTATATTTGCATTGTTAAACCTACGCTTTAATACGATCCAGTTCATGTTGGTCTCCAATATCTCGACAAAAATGACATCAATTGAAGCTACTGTGTCAGGCAAACACGTGACAGTTTAAGATATTATGACGTCAATTATGTTTAAGTAGTATGTTAAGAGAAAGGTAAGGTTGAAGTCCAATAAAGAAGAAAAGAATTTGATATAAATTAAAGGATCCTTAGTTATACAGAAAACTTAACAAGAACTCCTGCTAACTTTGTAGTCCTGGCTAGCGACGCTATCATATTCTACTACCATATTGCCACCCCAGTGTCAAGATATCCTCTTTATTCCCTTCATCGCCCATTATTCTACTTCCGCAAATATGGGATCATTCAGTACCCTCCATCACACGCCGGCATCCAAAATAGCATTCACCGAATAAATAATATTTATTGATCCTTTACAGGATAAAATCGATCCCGTACTTAATTTCATCAAAATAAATATCAAATTCCACTGAAAACTGCACCAAAAAGGACCTTCTGCCACCACAAAAAAAAAAAAACAACAAAATAAATATAAAAATCCCTTTAAAATGTTAAGTGGATTACAATTACGAATCCCATAATTACACGGGTGCAATGCGCGCTTCCACACAAGGATAATCTAGGTAGGCTGCACTCCTGACCAAAAAAATAAAAAAAAGTATAAAACCAACCGCATTTAACAATTCACAAGAATTCACCACAAAAGAAGAAACTACCCGAACAAGGTAGAGTAGGATGTCCGGACACATGAGAACAGTGGTGGTGTCCTTTCTTACAATTTGTTCTGCACCTTTTGCGAGCACCTTTTTGGTCCTTTTTTTCAAGTACGTGCAAGAAAGTAGGCGTTTTGTGTAAATAATTTAATGATGACATATTATCCTTTTTTCTAGTGCGGTTTCCTTAATTTCATGCTGCTACTACTCTTAAGCTGTTGCAATAAAAACAAACAAGGATATGAGCGCAGAATTGTCCTCCAAAGTTTTTTTTTTTTTTTTTTTCCTTCCCTAAGGACACTACAGAGTTTTTGTGTGTGATGATGGTGAGAGAGAGTTCGTCTTCGTATTCAATTTTCTTTTGGCTTTTTCTCCGTTTTATTGGAGTGGCTATTGAGTAGTAGGTGCGAACAAAATAATACTCTACGAATGACACTCAAGAATGTTTTTACAGGATCACTGTGTTGTACATTTTGTGTTAAAAAAAAAAATAAAAATAGTTGGGACTACTACTTTACACCTAAATAAAACGAAAGGACAAGTGTCGATAGATTTCTTTTGAAACGGTTTTCGTTTTCTTGGGAAAGTCAACAAGGACGAACGAGAATGGTTGTTATTTTTTTGCGTAATTTTGTGGTGCACCGGACTAGTGTTTATTTTATGCCCCAGGAATGGCGGATGGATAAGAGTATAATTTCCTCTTGAGGGCATTTAATGTTGTGTTGAAATTCGATCACAATTAGTGGAAGTGGTGTTGACGGATTGGTCCATTGATCGTTGAACAGGTTAGGCACGTTTATATGGTCATTACTATATAAACGCAATCATAAGTGGCAAACGATTGCAGAAGATGATGCCAGACAACCATCGGGTCGTGTTGTTGTGTCCAAATTAAGTTGTCAATTCAATGGAAGCTCAGCAGAGATTTGTTTATTTGGTTAACTTCTTTTTCTTGATTAATGACAATGGGTCAGTTTAATTGATTACTTTTGGCAACATTTGAGGTGTTATTTGAAAAAAAATGTTACTGAAAGCGGGCGGTGATTCGTCAAGAGTGTGATTTTTGAAGTTTGTGTTCATAGTAAATAAATTGTATATCGATGACATAGTCTTGGAATTACCAATTGTATACAGTCTAGTCTCTTACATATTATGTTCCGGTTCGCACTATTCAATAATCCGGAGACGGAGATTGTAGACTTGCCTTTAGAGCTTTTCGAATGTGCTGATTGCTGTAGCAAGTTCAATGCCAGATTTCATTCTGTCATTCTTCCATCTATTGACGATGCTGATGACATCCATCCTAAGGAAATGTTACTTAATGCAGTATGTATGTAAGTGCTTACCAGTTGTTGGACTTACAGTGTGTGTCCTAGCACCCACCAAGTTAAAAAGGACTAAGAAGTTTTTAAATCTTGAATGTTGATGAAAGGTGGAAGGAGATCCTTAAGTTGCTTCGGTAAAGAAACTACCTTCGGTTTTGGAACTGCAAGTTTTTTTAGATTGTAGGTATATACGCATGTATGTTCCAGTCAGCTTCTTTTTACTCCTAGGAAAGCCTTAACTGTTCAAGTATCTACGAATGGTATGTATGTATGTTTTGAGTAGTTGGCAGCATTAAGTCGAGTTTGAACTGCACGCTCATGCCCTCTCTGATTCGTAGCATTTTTACACAATAGACCAACCGATATGCAGGAACCTCTTACCTCCCTAGAAATACTGCTGAAAATAATGGAATGCTCAACGGTATCCCACCGAACTCAGTTACACTTTAGGCTACTTCAGAAAAGCTACAGATTTAGCAAGCTTCGGATGGCATTTCCAAAGTAGCCTTAACGGCGGTAGTTAAAAATAGACTGTACATGTTTGTGGACATCTACAACACTAGAATGAGGTAGTGTTTCTCAAACAGTAGGAGAAACACAGGATCGCGTCCTACAATCCTCTTAGACGCGATCAAAAAAGTCCAGAAGTTCATTATCTGCAGATGATTGAAAGCAATATGTCTGTTGAAAAGCATTGATCCATATTGAGCTCATTAAAGTGGTTGCTAACACAGAGCGTAAAGGGCCCAAGAAGAATGATGAAGAAGCTCTAAGCAGTACTATTGCATTAGAAGATTGGACATTAGAAATACATTATGGAAGCAGAGAAATATCAGAAGGGTGGAGATAGACAGGTAGCAGAGAACTTCGCTATTTAACATCGAAAATGTTGTCAAGGAATATGCAATCAAACGTGGGTTACCCCAGGGCTCGACATCTGAGCCGATACTTGTAACATTTTGTATAATGCTAAGGCCGTGGGATATGTGGACGAAATTGTCAAAGTTGCACAACTGTTAAGTTGTTAAGAAGTTGTTAAATCAGCAATGAAACTATTTCAATTATTTGGCGCTGTCCAGCATCAGTTGGTCTATCGCTAGCTGAGCATGAAACAGTCGGTGGACACAATCATTGAGTAATTGATGGTTCTGGTGTCTCTTAAAGGAATTAGATCCTTCAACTTGTTAAGCCATTGTAGTGTTTTCTATTAGCTTTTTTATATATCAAGGGTAGAAATGCCGCATATCTCTTAACGAGCCTGCCAATAAAGTTACCACCATTCCCACCATTCAATATGGGGTACCTGCTATATAGTTGGGAATGATGCAGTGATCTAAACGTTTTATTGGATCAGTTTTGTGATTCTTCTTCTGGGAATATCATAAACGGGTTGCTTCTTTTCTGGAACTTCATCGTTCTCTACAAACTAGTACATATAGGCCTAAGATAACCCAGGTTCTTGAATTTGTGATCAGTGGAAGCGATCAGTAATAATGTCATAAGACCTTATTATCTTGATAGCACTTAGCTATCTAACATAATCATGGGAATTGTCTCCTGGAAGATGCTAGAGGGTTTACAGATTGGTTGTGAATATTTGGTTCTTGATCAGTTTTGTTTATGGCGTGTAATCCTTAGTGGCTTATTGTTGGGTTGGTTCATTCTCCTTTCATGCTCAGTGTCGTACTTATTCGTTTAATGACATTTTTAGTCTTTGATCAGGCCATCCAAGGGACTTGCAATTAAGGACTGATTCCGTAGTCCTGAGTCCGATATATTTTTTTATTTCTTCTCACTTACAATGCGGGAAACGAACTCATTGCACCTGTCGTCTCCTCCGTGGTTAACTTATTATTCTTCTCTCAAACCAATGAGTTATACTTTAAGGTTGGTGTCCCATCATGGTGGTATATATGTTAGACTAAATCAGGTTTTACCTGCATAGTCCATCATGAGTGCTCTAGTAATACAGCTATGTACATAGGTGGCAGGTTTCCAAAAAAAAATGTAGGCTTCTGCTCAGTGTTATCTTCTATTACGAGGATGGGACCTAATCTTGTTTCAAAAATGGTATCACCATGGTATCGATCTCGATTGATGCCTAGATTCAATGAAAGACACCATTCTTAGTTATCTCAAAATATTTCCTCGACCTTGCCTCCAGGTATTGCCAGGTTTTACTTCATTTGAATAGGCACAGGACGTCAAAAACTGCGCCTGCGCGCAATCTTGTTCGGACTACTGTAATGCGTTTGAGCTCATTTTCAAAGAGCTTTATTTCTTCTCAATTGTTCTGCGCTACATTTCCCTAGACAAGACACGTGTCTTCACGCCGTAGCTCATAGGGTGTGTCCAATGCAGTGCCACTTTCTCCTTCTTAAACGTCTATAGGCTCTGATAAATTTGTGCTTTGGAGGTACGATTGGACCAACAAAAGTCCTCAAGCATATTCAATCCCCAAAGCAGTTTCTAATTTCACCTTGCACTTGGATAGTATTCCCGATTCTGCTGCACACAACCAGTTCGGTGCCACCATGGTTAGTCGAGACTACTTTTCCTATATATAAAGTTGTCTACTTTCTCGAATTCTAGTCCGGCATTGTTAAGCTGAGCGCGACTGTTAGAAGTGGTCAGGGCTGTGTTTATTTCAAGCTCCACTGTGTTTGCCTCAGTTTCTATATTTTGAGCCTACTGATGAAGGTTCATTTACCGATGTGAAAGTGACCAAATATTGTCAGCGTAGTCGAGGTGTTTAAGGTAAGATGTCATAGTCCATCGTTACTTTCTGTCAATGTTGAACAGAATACTTACATCGTTGATGACCACAAAGAACAATAGCAGTGGCAGTAATAAAACTTCGTGTGACGTGAATACGTGACACTTACAACTCTCATGTGTAGCTTTGATAATGGCTAAGAGTTTTTCTGGTATGCCTCTTCTGCGCAAGACCAATCTCGAGTAAAGCTGTTGAAAGCCTTTCCGAAATCGAAAGATCGAGACACTGATCTAATTTGATCCCTAAAGAGTATCTGTGGTCGATGCAGGAAGATCCAATGTGAAATGCTGTCTGTACGACATAAATTTGTGCTAATATGATTTTAGATATTGTCGGGTTACGGCAGAGAAATAGATATACCACTCCAGGTTCGACAATCCTTCAGATTCCCCATGTCTGTGTAAATAGTTGTCAAGGGCTTTTTTGTCCAACAAGACCTAGACAGTTGTAGTGGTTTTATAAACCCAAATGCACATCTGCCTTTGAATACAAGTGATATCGAGAGCGACTTCAGTTAGAAAATAGCGTATCATTAGTTTTGACAGCTTCTTGAATTTTTGGGGAATGACTTAGACTTGCTACAGTGCCTTTAAATTTTCATTCCACGCTATGATGCTGGCAGTCTAAATTTTCTGAAAAAAAGTAGACACGAACTAGGAGAGGTATTTGTTGAGATCACGAAAGGTGTTTAAGGTTGTGATATTTATTTCATGGATACAATAGAACATGTAACAATAGAACCATCAAACATAGTAATTCCATCTGAATGTACATACACTTCAAGGAGCCAATTTTCATCAAAAGCATGCATTCAACAGCCGCAGCAATCCAACGGTAAGAATTCATTAAAATTAATTAACTCCCTCCCTGTCATATGTTCCTTTCGCTTTAATCTCCTTTCAAAAGCCCCAATGTGATGATATTTATGCCACAGTGACTATAAAAGTTACTTTTACTCTCCGATGAAGGACGAAGGATGCAACAAAAGGCAACAAACACCATTGCAATTCATGTATGCATGTATACGAGTACAACACTGTCCATTTTTTGTTTTAAGCCGGTCTCCTCTGTGCCCCTTTGCCTAGTGTTGACTTAATTCAAGGAAAGCTTCTTGAAAGAAGTGACAATTCAATCCTGAAGGGATTCTCCTCTCATACACTCGGTGCTCTCTGTCGTTGTGTGTAGGCTTACAATATTTTTCTATGCTACTGAGTGGCTCACAGGGAGATGACATGCAACGACTAAGTAGCTTTAGTATTTCATATTATTTGTTGTGCAAAGGATTAAGAAGAAAGAAAACTCACACCACCCCCGGCATTAGCCCCTCTTCGCATATTCATAATTCTCTGGGTTTTAACTTTTTGTTGCAATTTTATTGTATTTCTTTGGTGTGTTTCGTGTTAAACGTCATTTCGTTCGCATAGCTAATTAGATTTTTTTTTTTTTTCGGTCTGACACTTGTTTTGTGTTCTCAAGGATTCACCGAGGTGTACGGCTTACTATGCAATTGCACACAAAGGGAGAAGAGGATTATGATGATGATACGATGATGATGTGGATTAATTTGAGAAGAAGTATGATGGTAGAATGTTGTTGCACATTGTGGAGGCGAATCAATGCGACATCCTTTGGGCGCAGTTTGCTGCTTGCTTATAATCAAGCTCAAGCTCATTTCCCTTTGCTTCCAGTCGAGGAGGCGCGAAAGAATGAGACCAGAAACTTGAAAGTCTTATCTTTCACACCTTGTGCGTTCGAGTAGTTGCAAAGGGTGTACAATAGGCGTGTGCAGTAGTACCTACTCGTACCTAACTACAAAGAAAAAAAAAAAAAGGACCGTGATATGGTGCGAGAAAGGGCTTCTTCGGCGGAATTTTCTGACAGTATGTGTATATGTTTAGAGCAATGTCATGGTTTTGTGCTCAAGGACATATACTTGTTAATATTGCAATGGAATTGAATTTCTTATATAAGAATAAATGAGGCAAAGCGGTGTTCAAAGAATGCATGAAAGTATGTACAAAGGTCAGGTCAAGTGAAACGACTCTGTTCAGTTCGGTATCATATGGAGCATCAAGACGCGGAAAAGAACTAAGTACAGAGTTGACACTTTGATGCTAAAATTGGATGGATCCTAGTAGTGTATACATATGTATGTAAATCTTGGAGTAGGGCTACACTAAAGCTATCGAAGTAAAGCGTGAAAAAGAATGCTACTACAAGACAGTATAAATCCTGGCATACACTTCTGATTTAGCTCAGACACTTGTTGTCATTTTTGTTACAAACGTTGGCCGAATGGCTGAGCTGATTATCCTGCAGTAAGGCATGCTTTTTAATCCAGTTTGGCCTTTTTATTTAAAGCATTCTGTATGTCCACAGCAATACTGCAATTGTGTATTCTTTTAAGACAATTTCTCGAACCATACGAACATACCAAACTGTATAGGGGGCTTTCCACTGGTTTACCTTTAATCGGAGAGGATGTTTATAAGGTGAAGTACAACCTCGTCTAGATATTGTTGCACGATTGCTGGTATAAATTCATAAGTTTTTACAGGCTCTAGGATTTCCACGAACTCATTGGCCATGCCACTTTGACATATTGTCAGATTAAAACACTGTCTTGTAACGGGTGTCGGTTTGAAGGCTGGGGTTGTGAATAACTCTGTCCAGAAGCCCTGTCCTGGTGCTAACTGGTCGTAGCTCGGATGTCCACCAGATCATGTTAGGTTTCCTAAGAAGCAGACTGGTAATGCAAAAGGTACATATGTATTAAACGGCTCTTTCCGAGTATTTACTGGTCAATTGATTTTCAACGTTTGTTTTGAACTGCTTTGTCTAAAGTAGCTTATCAGCAACCAGGCTTAAGAATGTCCATCAATAGGTTTTTTTAAGCTTCTGAGATTGTTGATTTTAAATTTCCTACTTAAAGGTGAAGAGAAATAGGTTGTGATCCGAAGAAGAACAAGCAGGTGGGACTTTTGATCTTCAACAAGATTGGTTTCGGAAATAGTAGCTAAGGTCGTCCATGCATGACATGGCACATGCTAATAGAGATTCTTCCATCCACATTAGAAAATTGTACCACAAGTGTCAATTTTCGGCATGGGTCTGTATCCAGACACCCGTTAGTGGGTGATTTTTGTTCGAAGACGAACGACAAACTAGTAGAATTTTGAATGACAGCTTAGAGTTCTATGTTTGCAGTTTACTGAACATGACGAAGACTTCTTGAAAGGATAGAGTATCCTTCTGAAACTCCTACTAAACTTATTTCGAGAGACGACATAAGTGTTGTAGGCTTAGATAGATTTTGAAAACCACTATGTACTTATGTCGACTTTGCTTACCACTCTACCGATAACTTCTTCATTTTTTTCTAATACGTCCTCAGATATTCAGTTGCAAGACAAGCTTCCTATTCCAAAAGTAGGTGCATTGTGATAATTAGACTGACAGCATATTACAATGGCTAAATGGAAATTTATGAAATAAGCTCTAACCAAAAGAGGGGTTCAAGAAACTCATAAAGAGTTCATTTTAAAGGTGCGGCTGAATGGACCAGAAAATACAGGGAACGCAGAAAGCTAAGTTTTGCTAGATACGTGCGCTGATCGCCCATTTACTTTTCGACTGATTATATACATATATGTCTGTCCAAATGGCGTAATAACCAGAGCAAGTCTCTTGACGAATCCAAAGTGGCATTCAACTTCTGTTATGGTCCGTGGAACCAAATCGTCTATGGAGATAGACGTTGCAGATGCAATACTGGTGGATGTGGCAGTTTCGTCTCAACAGTCTCGTAGAATTTAGCGGTTGCTTCACAACATTTACCACACCAGTATGGGCAAGATTCTTAGAATATAATATTGGCTATGCTATTTCTAGAAAAAAAAATATTTGACTACCTCGTCAGCTTGGCAATTTCACAGGATGATCCAGCTATGTATACTATCCAGCTATGTGTATCGTTACCATCATTTGATCTTATGACGAGGTATGTGCCTGATTTTTAGTCTCTTGGATGTCGATTTGTTTAAAATCAATGGATTGACAAATTTTCGGTGTTTCTAGCCTGATAAACGCTGCATTAGGGAATCGTTGAAAAGCGATATGTAAACTTAGTTTTGTCCTGCATCAAGTGACAACCTTAACCACGCAGTTGGCAGTGAACCATTCGCCCTAATTAGAAAACTAGTTTAGAAATGCAGGGTGGCATAGTATGTATCCGAAAATAAATAATTCCTGGTAAAAGATATAAAGGTTCGGCTAAATATTGTCACACTTTTAGCTATCGAACCATACGTAGAGACACTATATACAGATTCGATATCACTGAACGCACCTTACATGGTTCAGAGAGAGTCTTACATGGTCTATCAGAGTTAATGTTCGTGATTCTTGGAAACTGAAGAACGTGGATCGTGAAAAACTGCAGCACTCCCTCAATCTGATAAACATTGCAATTTAAATTTTGATGAAGTACATACATTTTACTTGCTCTCTCTCTTCTCTCTTTCGTATCCCGCGGATGGGTGGATAAATCAATTGGTGTCCGTCTATCTTATAAAATGGTTTTGATTCTACCATTGGGTTGGCGTATTCTCTTTTACCAGTTTATCCAGTTTTTAAGTCTCTTTAAGCACTTCAAGCTTTGGATTGTATGAAACTGTATCTGGAATAGCTTCTAGACTTAAATACTCTCGTCCTGATATTCTCTTGATCTCAACCGATCTTCTTTCTTTCTTTTTTTAAACTGGACTTACTAATGAAAGATTAATAATAATCTTTTTACCAGTTGTTGGAGTTAAGTACATCTGTACGAGTTGGTCACTTTTCAAGACAGGCTTTCTTCGATGTGCGCAGCTTAAACCTCTTGAGACAAGCCAGTGCATCGTAGATAGTAATTTTCTTGTCGCTTTGCATTAGATATACTTTCAAATCCACTCGTTTTTTGACTAAGATAAGAGTTTCTTCGGTTTTGCTAAAGATTTGTCATTGACTTTTTCCAGATAAGGATCTTTATTGCTTTAATTTTTAATCCCACATGATTCAATATAAAGGACACTCTTGTCTCCCATACTGTATGTAATTGAACCACCTTGTGACTACAAACTTCATAATTTCTTGCGAATCTTTACTCATCAAGTAAAGCATCGTAAAACCGTCGAAATGAAAGCCATATGCTTCCTCACCTTAGCTCCTTTCTCAGGACTAGAGCATTTTCGAAAGATAATAGCGACGCTGATGACGAGGACACGGTAATATTTATTGGAGGTGTGAAAGAACGCGATAATTTCTGTTGTTCGCACGCGTTAAAGTGAACTCTCAGGCGCAATACAAAAATCAAAAAAAAAAAAAAAAAACGAGTCCTCGTGTCAGGATGAGCACAAAAGCAATACAGAAACGCTGAATGAAAAAAAAAAAAAGACTACGACGATGCTGGGGTTGATGATGAAAACTTACAAGAAAACGTACACGAGAAGACCTCGCAAGATTGAAAAAAAAGCTCGCTTAGAGGCAGGATAACCCTTCACTCGTAGCATTGTTTGGAGACGTTGAAATATTTTTTTTTTCCTACGTCTCTCATGCATTCTATTCTTTACACATCTAAGTAGTGTGTACGGCATAGCGAATAAAGTAAACTATAAATTAAAAATGCTCGCCAGGGCATATGGGAGAGATGATTCAAGTGAAGGCTCCGTAGGCCAATTATTCTTTGCTCATGTCAATGTTTTACGTGTATGTCCGGGTGTATGTGTTAGCGGTGGTTTTCTTCCTTTTTTTGTTTTCTTCATCTTAGTGTGTAGTGATGTGATGGATGAAAGGTGACAAAAAGGGTGGCAAGTGGATGGAAGACGAGTGCTTTAGGGATATACTCATATTTCGAATCTAGCGCCTATTGCTCCTTGGTGCATTATTCTGGGTTTGGAAGAATTGTTGTTGGAGTTTTGTTTTGTTCCATGCACATGTGTGTGGTTATTAGGAGAAGATTGGCACACTTGGGTGGCAAAAGTTGGAAAATTAGCGTTCATTTCGTTAAGAGTGGAACGTGGAGGATGTCATAGTGTGTTGGGTGTATGAATGTTAAGGTTGGAGTGATGTTTTTGACATTTTTAGTGAAGGGAATATGTTTTATTGTTTAAATGTTCTGTGATTCTTCTTGCTAATGGAATCTTTAGTTTTCTCGGGAGAATAGACACATTAACCACGTCCTTTAGGAAAGGACCGAATCGTCGCCATTTATAGAAATGTGATTAGGATTGCCTATGTGCTCTGTCACTGTTATATATTTTTATTAGCGATAATTTGGGTGATTGAAGGAATGGTGATAGAAAGTTATTAATCAGGCTTTTCATAGTAGAGGCATAGTTTTGTTGTGAGCTTCGTCTGATGTGTATTCCTTGTGGGACACCAAATATCTTAAAACATTGCATGCCTCGTGAGCTTGGGATAGTTTTTAAATAGGATGGACACTAAGATGTTTTCTTGTCTTCTCCTTTTTATTTCTTCATAAAAAAATGTTACCGAAGGACACTATTACTCCGCAGAAGAAGATAGTACCTATCAGCGTATAAAGTATTAGACTGTCATCCAGACTCTCATCCAGAAATGACTCTAATTTTAATAGGGTTTATTAGCTATCAATTTAGACAGATACTCTACATATTAGCAGGGCAACATGCTAAGCCATACTTTTCACAGGACGGGCTACCTAAAGTTGTACATAATTTGCATGTTTGTATACCAATGGCACGTCATTATATATATATTTTAAAGAAACCTGGCCCATGAATTGAATCCTGAGGTACACTTGGTTTAATAAACTTTAGTTGTTAAGAGGTCTCTTACACAAAACCAAAAATATGTTGCAATTTTAAAAAAAAATGTCCCATGATCGATTCTATCAAACGCCTTTGAAAAATTCTGAAGTAAAAGAAGTGTAATGAAAAGTTTATCGAAATCTTGATTTGTTTTACAAATTTTAACCATGACTGTGCAGGAGTTGTAATTATTTAAAAAAAAAAAACATTTAAAGACAATTATTGTTGTCATTGGTGAACATTTCAAAAAGCAGTGGCTTGATGTGGTTTCCTTGGGCCAAACTTGACAAGATCTCAATGTGCCTGAGCCAATCGTGTGAAACTTAGTGGAGGAGGAATGTGAATTTGCAATTTATGCGCATTTGTTTTAAGACAGTTGCAGTAACGTTGTCCGGGATTTACGCATCGTAACCAGACCTAAAAGTCTCTTTCTTAATACTAGCAGCGTCTTTCGAGAAAATATTCTAATTGGGTTTAAGCCACTGCCACTTGAGATGAAACTTATATCCAACAATTATAAAAAAATCTACATTGATAGTAAGGCTGCGCTTAAGACGCTAGAATCTGTTGTCATCAAAACTAAACTAGTCAGAATTTACCTCATAATGTTAAAGCAATTTTTTTTTTATAGAATCCATAATGCTGCGGTATGTACAATGACGATCTGCCGAACTTCAACGGAATACCTTTCCTTAACACTGTGAAGTGTTTGGCGCCTTACTTTTCAACAAGCTTACGCAGAGGGTAAACAGAGAGAATGAGTTTCAGGCAGGGTTTAAAGGAGATTATCCAACGATGGACCAAATATGTATTAACAATTTGCTGTTTCTTTCAATCGAATGTAATCTATTAGAGAAAGAGAAGTCTTCTTCCATTTCATCTCAAAATGTCCTATTCTGGGTAAGCTATAGAGAATGTACTTTGGAGTAAATCAACTGGGGTTGAAGGATATATTGTAAATCCGGAATTGAGTCCAAGATTGGATTTTACAAATATACTATGTTCGTATGTCTATGAGTCTGCTTCATCGATTGCAAGGATTTGGTTTCATATCTGGGGTCTATGGGGTCACACCTTTAGGAGAAATCAAAAATTTTTATTCTAACCTCAAAATTAATGGTTCTTTATTTAGGACTGATATGAATAAAAATTGATTTTCTCGAAAACGGCTCTAACGATTTTGAAAAAATGATACATAGGTTAGTTTAGATGGCATACCACATTTTCGCGAAATTTGGCTATTTCGTCGACGATTGGGCTTAAAGTAAATATATGAGAAATATATGACATAGCAACGATATTTGTTGATAAATTTCAAAATAGTCACGCCCATGTTTTAGAATTTTTAGGGCGTTAAGATTCTATATAATTCACCTGTACAATATATATGTATGTACGTAGATCTCTGCCCACTTTTTGAAGGAATTTAAACAAAAAAAAGGGTGTTATTTGTGAAATCTCGCAGATAACATCAATTTAATATTATCCTTCTAATTCCAACAAAACCTCATAATGCCACGCCTACTTTATTCGATCTCATAGGAGTATAAGAAGAGCAAGAGTTGAATTTCTTTCCTGAAAAATTTGTAAACTTATAGTGTGAAGATACAAGCACTTTATTTATTTGTTGTGTTTAATGTTTCATTTATTCAAAAAATTTTGTTTCTTATTTCAAATCAAAAATTTGACCAACAATTAAATTCATTTAAATTTATTTTAATAATACCAACTCGTAATATAATATAATATAAAATACAAAACATATTCTTTCTCTACTAAGACTAAAATACCAGATTTAAGACTTTCTCCTATAAAATACTATACACTATGTATAAGTATTCAATCCAAAGATAAACCGGAAGAATACGTAGAACTGCTGGTATATGCGAGTAAAAATAAGAGTTTCGACTGGAAATCACCTATTGAATATACACAACCGTCGAGCAATCCTTCATTAGTCTAGGAGTCTGGTTAAAAAACTGTGTTAGGCACTAAAAATGTACTAAGACCATGCTCTGGGGATGTGTCCTCTTGTACCTTCTTAATCTTGAATTACACGCCCTAAGTATAAGTAAAATTATGGGAAAGTGTAAAAAGACTACGATACCTTAAATATCGCATTTGGCTAACTACTTATATAAGTTGAATTCTTGTGTGTGCTTATGTGTCTTCTCGAAACATGCTAAATACCATTTGATTATAAAACTTTGAGCATATTCTAACAATGCATAGAGATTGCAAGGTACTTAATAGTAACCTAACAAACGTAACATAGCATTATGTACCGACAGTCAAGCACACATTCAGGTCTTCGTGTCTATAGCTAACTAAATCCTACAAAGTAGACGAACAGTGTTGAAATGAACAAATTATTCAAAATACAATTTAATTATAAAATACCGAAAACCACGGTATTTTATTTTCTAACTAAATTAAAGCAGTGCGCTTAACAAATGTTACACTCTGCAATTGCCGCTGCAATTGCAGTGCTGTGTCTAGTCTAACCGATTTATATTTTTCCGGCCCCTACGTCAAGGTTTCAAGTTAATTAAATAAACACAATCCCTATATTCAACTCTAGCTGCAGTTAAATAATTGTGTAGTATATTGTTGAAAGCTAGAAACCAGTTTGCCTATATTAAATATTTTGTTTAATGATATGTACAGTTTTTTTTTGTGATGAACGTCCAATGCAACAATAAAGTATATGGTTGTGAAGTACATGTTATTAGAACTTCTGGTATAAGAAAAACGTATTTTCTTTGACTTTGTGCTGAATACAAGTCGACGTATTTCATGACTCGGCTAATATTCATTTTATGTAAAATTAATTATTTCCCCATTATTAAACAAGCTGAAAATTGATTTAACGTACAGACGAAAGAGTTCTGGTCTAAGAACCGACCCTTATGGTATACCTTCATTAGTGAGATCATCGTGTATGTAACAAGAACTTAAACAATAATGGTACATACATGAGTATACATATCTAAAACCATCTTCACTCAATACCTAGGTCAAATATTATTTCACAATTAGTGATAATGTCAACAATTGCATCTTCAATATTTAATTTTTTTTTCAATTCTAAAATCAGGCTTTCATGAAAGTAATATGTTTTTGAAAGTTTTGGAGAACAACCAAAAACAAACAGAACAAAACAAAATGTGGAGATTTATTGTGGTATTTAATATGAATTGCAACTGTCAGTATTCCAAACTAGCACTTTAAATTCAAACTGGAATAATAGCTCTAAATCTGATGCTCAGTGGACACACAAAAAGATTGACCTAACAAAAATACGGATTTTCGTTTGGATTTATGCTAAATATTTCAAGGCAGACACACCCGTGATCTGCTGTAGTCATATATTTTTTGTCGTAGTTTTGTAAGTTAAAGCACATCGACTACATTGCCTCGGTCATATCGATCGAATGGACTACAATTGAATCCCATGTCATAAGTACAAGACCACAAAGAATGTCGTCTTTAAAGATCTAGCAATGGGTGATATCAAGATCTTTAGTTCAATAAACTGACATCAATGTGCTGGACCAAACATTATATTGGCTTTGATTTTCGAATATATTTGAATTCTGATTTTTGTCCATTTCTTCTTTCCTAAGCACCGATTTTGTCTTCAAAAAAACGCTGCTGACGCCATCTGATACATACATGTAGTTTAATGGTTTATGTACACACTAAAACAAATATGATACCTTAGAGTCATTTTCTAGAAAATTTATGGGAATTTTTTCCACTTTTGTTGGGAAATAAATGCACTGTAATTATTTCCCACTGACATTGAGCAGCAATTTTGCCCGAATATTAGTGAAACGCATAAGCACATCCATGATGTATTTGTTCACATTGGCTGTTACTCTTGCCGCTGTTGAAAAGTGAACTGCTTTTTAAAAAAGTCGAGTTATTTGTCACAAAAAAAAAAAAAACATAAACTTGCTCACGTCCCATGAAACAGTGGGACAGGAATAATCTTTGCACATCCACATTCTACCCTAAAACAATTCTGAATCCCCTAGTTCATTCAAACCGACAAATGAATATGTAGTTTCTTATTGAAAACAATACACATATTGATCAAAATCGAGCATATTTTACAAATCAACAAATACCTACTGGGTGACGAAAGCTGGACCTTCTACGAATTCCACGAACACCACGAATTCGAGGCTCAATATTGAGATACTCACATGTTTACATCCTATAAGTACATATCGAACTACTGTGATTATGTTCTTATATTCTCAGCGTACGACTTTTATATTTTGAAACCGATTTAATGGCATATAGACTGGGTGGTGGACACCTTTATCGGCACACACCATGAATTTATTCCTAGCAAATTTCAAAACCTATGCCTATATTGTAAAGATTAAAAACTAACACCCATCGGCACCTCAGGCAAAGTATTATTTCTTCCATTCCTCCAAAGGGTTTTAAAATTGATATAGTATTCAAAGTGGTGAAGAGAATAAAAATGCCTACATGGCTACCAAACTAATCAGAACTAGATGCCATCAATTTGCTTCAAGATTATCGCAATAAAGCTAATTGCTTATCAAAAAAAATAAGTCCACCATAAACTTTAAATTTTTTCTAAAACTATTCACAAAATTTTTTTAATTAGATCTCTTATCTGCGTTACTGCACCTGTAAGGCTGAGTCCTTCGAAAATATTAACAGAGCTATCGAGTTTTTTTCCACCACAGATACATATCATATTACTTTTGTCTAAAACTTACCAAATTGACTACCGAAATGCTGCTGAAAGTGTCCCCTAAACTCATGTGGCGTACTAAAACCCGGCGGTAAAAATCCACGTAAATAAGCTGCCGCAGCCAGTGTCGTCATGTGGTGATGATGCGCTGCATTCAAGGTACTATGGTCATAACCAGCGGCAGCGTAAAAATTCGCAGGATTAAAGACGGGCAATTGGCAGTGGTTAGCGGCTGCAGCCGCTGCAGCAATTCTAGCTGCATCCGGTGACATAGAGCCGGTATCTCTGGCCGAAGCTGGTGATAAAGCTGCTGTCACATTTGCCGGCGGTGAAACATTATTTGTTTGCCTTCCAACACCGAGTCCCAGGATCTCCTGTATAGCGAAGGGGGTACGCATTTTTGTCGCCTGCATTTTTTAATCACTGTTGTTTTTGCCGACGGGATGTTTAATGTATTTGAAAGGATTTTCTTTAACAACACTTGGGTCCTTATTGGGACATTTTTTTCTCTTTTTTTTTTTTTGTTGAGGATTTGTTTTGTATTTATTGCACTCAGTTCACTGTATCCGTTCACTCAATTAAATCCAAACGGAGGGGACAAAGGACATTCAAGGCACACAACGCTTTCGCATAGAAAACTCCTTCAAGGATAATTCAGAGAAAAAGAAGGAAAAAACAAACGAACGAACAAAATCATCCACCACGAAGCAAAAGAAAAAAAAAACAAGAAGGTGACGTGAGTTCGTTGAACGTTGACAGAGAGGTAGTACACACAACACAGAGAATTCACACCGTGTACACGATTTGCTGTACTGAGAACAACTGATTCGAGATATCGCTACGCATCCGAGTAGGAATTCCAATTGCCATTCCGGTTAATCCGATCCGATATACCGATTCTCCCCGAGACGACAGAAATGCCACAACCCACCCTTGACGATGACGACTTGGCTGCTGATGGTGAGAGCTGTACCGAAGGGATGCTGTACAAAACTTGGAATGGAAAAGTCTATCTCGAACTCTGTCCAACCTCAGCCGATCCGGTATGCATCTATCGCACGGGTGGAGCTATGCCTGCTATTCCACTTATCCCAGTTCCATTGGAAATGAACTACTCAACCTGGACTCCTTCCAGTTGATAGAGTACACGTATACTGTACGTGTACACACACGGCGTATCCATGAGATACAGACGGGACTGTAGTTGTGTAGTGTGTATCTATAGGCTTTGCAAGAAAGAGAGCTTGTGGATTTTTGAAAAGCAAAATGATGGCCGTGGTGGCTGGTGGAGGGATATTTCTGAAAGTGGGATTCTCAAATTAGTTTTTCAACTATCCCCATCTCTTTTGGTCGCCAAGGCTTAGATACTTTGCTCTCATTTCGATTGTTCATCGTTTCGTTTCTTTGGTTGATCTGTACCGGGTGTTGTTGTATTTTGTTTTTTTTTTTTTTTTTGTCGTTGGTTTCGTCTTTTTGGGAGGTTTTACCGCCCCAGCTAGAGTGGAGAACATGTTAATTAAGAATTTTACCTAGCAATGCCAATAATTAGTCAGTTTTATCGATTAGCTGGAGGATGTTCGTTCTTTTCTCATTCTCTCTGTCTCTGTGTGTAGCTCGCTTCCTCACTCTCTCTCCCTGGGTATCTGCCTCGTTTATTGTAATTTTGTAGTACTCAGCCCCCGCTTTGGTGTATCTTTTTTGAATCTACTTAACAGAAGAAAAAAAAAAAAAAAAGCAAAGCGAAAAATGTATATAGATTCATTTTGTATGTTTTGATGACAATTTTGCGGTTGTGCATTGTCTTCGTACAACTTCAACAAATTGTGTTATTGTGTGTATTTATTTATTTATATATCTATAGGCTAAATCGATATTTTCAAGTGTAAGTGAAGTTCTATATGTAGGTACACTTATTTATCAGCAGATATGTGTAGATACACAGAGTTCACATACCCACTGAGTGCGAGTGAGTTATTTATTTAAATTAACAATCCATTGAAGAGGAGTGTTTTTGCTACTTTTGTTTTTATATCTACATACATACATACATACATGTATGTACAATGTATATGTATATATATTTTTTTTTGTTTGGTTATTATTATTTGTTGTTGGTGCTGCTGTGCTGGTTGTATTGATGGCTGTGTGGATTGGCAATAGGTTGAAGATACAATTGATTTTTTTTTACCTAGATAGTTGTTGGTTGGTTGGGTTTTGGGTGGGAAATGACTGTTCGAATGGATGGGGTGAGATGAATTTAAAATTGAGAAATAATAAAGACATCAACATCAACAATTTCGACCTGAAGAGCATATAGCTAGGTATTTTTTGGGTTTCTCTGTTATGTTTGATGTTGTTTTTCGCAGTGGCTCAATTGAGATGACGAGTGGTGTAAAGGGGTGGCAGATACAACTCTATCATACTTGAAATATGAAATCAATTATAGTTTAATTAACTTACCACTTTTGGTAAGATATTTCGATTTTTGATGGGAATATGTATCTGTAATTGAGATGAGTTCTTGGAAGAAGTTATTTTTGATTGGAGACTGCTGATAGAAAAGGGCCACTTAACTTGTTTCACGGATTTTGTTTTCATTAAGTTTTTATTCCATTTGTTGTACATACATATGTATGTACATATGTATTTAAATAGGAAGAATTTATGTAATATAATGAATACATACATATGTACATGAGAATAGTAGGTACCTTAGTATAAAACAATTTTTTTGTTTTGAATTTCTCTTAAATAGCACCTGCGAATCTCCTAAGCCATCTAGGAATCCCAAGAGGACAAATTTTGATCTCTTAAGTAAGGTAGTGTGTGCAAGTAGCAGAATCTGACTTGCAAAATCCCTCAGACATCGACCGCAGTTCTGAGGAAACATATGTATGTATGTATCTGGTGACAAAAAGATAGAAAACAAAAAATCACCTCTATGGTGCAGTAAAGAGCCATCAGACATTAGGAGAGCAACAAGAAATCTCCTTAAAGTGGCCAAGAGGACTAAATCAGAAACAGATTGAGAACAGTATAAAACCAGTCAGAGGAAGTTCAAAAATTAAAATCAAAGAGCTAAGCGTTGCTCACGGCAACATTTCTGCGATGACTTTAAAAGCAGAGCAAAATCTGCAAATCCCAAGGGAAAGGATCACTCTGAAAGGTAAAGGAAACTCTGACTGAATCATGCTCAGATTCACTGAGACTACCACTAAGCACGCACTTCCCAGAAAGTGAAAACCAATCTGTTGACAGCACCAGAGCTAGTACAAATACGGAGTTTAAGTTTCCAGCGGATTTAATCTTAGAGGAGAGAATGGAGTCGGCGATTTGATCGTTCTTCCCTTATAAATCGTCAGGACTTGACAGAACTATCCCGATCATCCTACAGAGCACTGTGAGCTCTCTGTTTTCTGTTCTCAAGAAACTATATACTAGCAGTCTCACACGATAACATATCCCACGAACCCGGTGAAAGTTTAAGGCCACACCATCGCCGTTTGATATCTTTGTTTAATTCTCTGCAGTTGGGTGTATCCAATTTTATTCGCCATCCGAACCAGAGCAGTGTTTTCTAAGCGAAGGTCCTGATAGAGCGATTGCGTTGAAGGGAATACCACAAGAAGGTGTCAATTTTTTTATCGATAGCTAGACAGCATTAAAAGCGATTTCTGCTATCAAGGTAAAATCAAAGCTTGTGAAATGCTGTGGAGAAGAGCTTAAGGCTCTTGGAGCATAGCACAAGGTTACACACTGCTAGGACCCTGGACATTTAATGAGATGGCCCACGAATTGGGTAGAAGAGGCACGAAATTCCGTTTAGAACAAGTTGTCATATCGGCGAACATCCCGCTTTGTTCATTGGACCTCAATACAGGGGTTAAGGCTGTAGGGCTACGCACGAATACTCCTCCCTAGACACTTGTGTGACCACAAGAAGAATGTTGGCTTGCTTCGACATAAGTATTAAAGACAGAACTATGAAAAAAGATAGGAAAGAACAGGGGTCTGTAACATATATCACAGAAGATGTAAAATTTTAATGATTCTGTGCAGAAATACCTTGTACCGATGAGAAGGATAGTAGAACACGTGGTCCTTCAGAAGATCGAGAAGTTATTCAATGCGTTTGATTGGATTATCCGTGAACCATCGTACAAAAACTTGCTCTGTGGCGCAACAGTCATAACAGATTTTAGGAATAACTAATCAGAAAAGTTTTAAACCTTTCATCGTAGGGTACCACATCACAGAGACTCTTAGGGCAATCTTAACGAATTGATGAAGGAATTATGTATTTCAACTGAGACCGAAGCGGTTAATGGAAAACACTTCTTTCTCGATTAACTCGGGAAATGTGCGATTTAACACTGATCCAGGCTGATTAATTCTTAAAATAAAAACAGGGTAGCTACCTAGACAATGCTACTTTGATACCCAATAGATGGTACGTACGCTTAATAGTTGACACGTATCACTATTGAATAATTTACATAGTCTCTATTACAAACCGATGAATACATGAACATATAAAAACTTTTGTTAGGCTACGTCTAGCCTACGTCTTTGAACGCCAAGAGGTTTGCCATTCAGGTCTACACAAACTTCTGCAAACTTTCAAGACAAGAAAAGTGTATACCTTTACAAATGGCTTAAGGAATACTATCCAAGTTAGTGCTACTTCGAACCTTTTCAATCTCTTGTCAAATAGAATATGGTTAAACTTGGTTCATAACCTCGTTACCATCACCAATCTGTGAATCAACTGGCTAGGGTTGACTCATTGACTCAGCTATCGCATTCTTTGGACAGGGACCCTTTTGTGACTTTAATTGGGCAGCTAAAACAGTGCTGAATAAGGACTGGGAGCACCGAATTCGCTTAAAATATTGGGAACATTCTTCGAAACCTAACCAATCCAAAAATTAATCAAGCCTTACGAAGGACTCTTGACCACTAGAAAGGGGGAATTCGCATCTATTTCTGAGTGGAAGGGCATCCTACGATGTATAGGGAAACCAAAAGGTTAACAAACCACCATCAAGAACACCAAGAACACCAGCGGTTACTGTATGCATCCTTGACGTACTCTACTTTGAACTTTAAAATCCTTCTTACGATAGTGTAAGACGATGATGCTTACTATTATTATATGTATGTATGTTGATAATAGCTATGCGTTTTTCTGGGATGCCTCTCCTATACATGGCTTATCAGATAGCATATCGTTTCAAGCTGTCGAAAGCCTTCTGCAAGTCGATAAACAGTAGGTGTAGCAGAGACTCGAACTCGAAGCATTGTTTTATTATGTTCGACGTCGGGAGTTGAATCTAATTGTTCTTTAACCTATTCTAATATGCTTCTTAGCTATTATCTCGGCTACCCTTTCCCTTTTTCGGAAGTTTGATGATAATAATCTCTGTAAGAGCGGATGAACCCAAATGCTCCATGCCGTAGAGTCTTCGAATCTAAACCTAAAAATACCTCGCCTAACTGGAGAGATTTGTTATTGGAGATTCAGAAGAAGATGAGCGGGTGTATCAGTTTTGTCGATGTATAGGGCAGGAATGCCATCAATATCCACTGCTTTGTTATTTCGGCTTTACTAGGAGGTCCGGTATGAATTCACGAATTGCTTTTGTAGACTCGTTAAAGTTCAAGACCATATCATTATCGTGTCTAAGTGATTAAGGACTGTAGTGCACTGCTCTCTTCTTATATTAAGCTGATCCTCATCAGAAATCAGAAGGCTACCATCAGAACCCTTCACAGGATGTTGTTTGGAGTTCCGACCACCAATCAGCTTTTAGGTGATGTTGTAGACAGTAATGTAACACCTGCTTCCTGTTTGGTTCACGGTAACAAGAAGTGGTGATACCATTTCTCCTTGCGGTGTACCTTATTGAACTGATCTTTATTTTCAATAACCAAGTTTTTAATTGATAGCCTTACTAAGTGGAATCTGGTTGATAAAATGCCTTAGTCTTATCATAATATCTGGAGCTGCCTCGCTATATAATTGTTTCTTCTATATACAGTAAAACCTGACAAATTGGACTACCCTTGGGACCGAAGAAAAGTGGTCTGATTAGAAGGTGGTCCCATTGTAGAGGTTTTTTTTTTTAATTGGACCGGTCCATTTACGAAAGTTTTTCCTTCATGCTTACCTGTCCATTAAGAGTGAAGTATTATATGTATATACCGAGGAAGACTGCCCTCGTAAATTTTGCCGAACAGTTTGAAAAGAAGAACTGAAACTACTTTCTTAGAGCGTCCTAGTTAGGGCGTTAGACTACTAGTGTTCTAGTACTAGCAGGATGTTCAAAATGCAAAGGAAACCCAAAAATTCGTCAAATGCGTCATATAATTATCATGACAAAGATTTTTAAAACCCCCATTTGGAGAAGGTAGACCCCTTTTATTCAAGCGAAACATTTGACTCGCCAATAGTTTCGAGAAGCTAAGACCCTGGATTAAGGATCAAATAGTGCTTTTACTTTCAAAGAAATTCCGTTTTGCTTATCTTATTTACCGATTAAAGTGCAATATACTTGAGCCAGGTTTGGTGTTGTACTCCATTCACCTTCAAGGGATCGACCATCGTATCTTTATTTCTTCATCAACAGGACTATTTACGGTTTAAGGTTTTTACTTGTATTTAAGGTTTTTACTTGTATTTAAAGTTTTTACTTGTATTAAGGTTTTTACTTGTTTGTAATGACCTTAACGCAAATATAGGAAAGCAATTAGGTTAGACACCTGTCTAAGGAGTCGAATTTCAACTTTGAAATTTAATCGATGCTTCTTATTGAACAATTTTACTGTTATGATCATTGTCTTATATACTATAAATCGTCTGTCATCACATGAAAATGATGACTCTATAAAATTCACATTACAATACCCTCTTGAGGATTTTAAAGATCTTCCCTTCAAAGGAGCCATTCACAATAAAAGAAATATTCTACTTAGATGTACACCTCTTTGTTCTTCGATAATATTTTGCCACTGACAATAAACGCACACACGCCACAAGGACCAAAATCCATTTACGGCCATTACACTTGTTAATTCTTCATAATCACTTCATTTTCTCTGATTGTGATTTCTTTTCCATTCGTCCTTAATTTTTCAATTGAAAAACACAAATGAAAATGAAAGAAAGGATTTTGTTTTTTGCGAAATTAAATTTCATCTCACGTAGGAAGGAGTGTTGACAGGACAACAGCAGTAGGAGCAGAAGGATGAAAAATGGCGTCACGTTCGGGGCTCGCAAAGCGTTTTGTTCCATATTGAACAACAAAAAACGAATTTGTAATTGCACTGCTTCCAGTGTTAATTTTTATCAGGAAATCATTTTTGTTTTTTTTTTTGGAAAAAGGATATCGCTGTACATGGGCATAAGTGAATAATTATTATTTATCGTAAATAAGCGGAGGAGTACAAAAATATCGCTCTACATGCATTCACATATCCTTCAGCTCCATTAGTCAACAAGAGTAGTACAACAAAACGAATATGTATTTAAAAAAAAAAAAGGTTCGTAAGCGGCGAATTTCAAAGGAGTTTTCCTTTTAATGCCATAAACGCGAACATATTTGCACACCATTACCAATGGTATCGCCAACGTCGTTGTCGTCGTCGTCAATTGCAGCCATCATCGACACAACACCGAAGGTAGTGTGCAAAAAAAAAAAAAAAGAAAAAAATACAAAGGACTACGAAAAAGGACATTTACTCGGATTTGCATGCTGCATACCCACCAACTGGGAAGGGATGGTGGTGGAACGCATATTGTCGACACGGTTAGTGGTGTGAGTGCTCTACTGTAAAGGGGTGGGATAAAATCTTGAAGGAAGGTATCGATAATTGACTGTTTGGGTATAAAACGATTTTCGGTTTGACGAATGCCAACTTGCATAATCGGTTCGTTCGATTTGGCCTCATTAACAAGAAAGTTTGTGAGACTACTCCATGATTAAGGTTCAATTCTTGGACAACATTTGTGTGCGCAAGGTGCAAGTGCATCGAGACATGAAAGATTTTGTTTTTTTTTTGGAAAAGAAAAAGTGTGCAACATATTTATTCCACTTCGGTGGAGACGAGGCGCTGCTTTTGAAGTTTGTTTCATTGAATCGCACCTTTTCGATATACTTTTAACGCGAACACGGTTATTAGTTTTATTTATTGGGATTTTCTCAAGTGGAAAATACAACCAAAGGACGCATATTAAGTTAAGACTGCTTTGAAATGCAAATCGAAGATTTTTCGAGAGATTTCTTTAAGAATGGAATAAATACTGGTCACAGTTACATGGATTAGGAACGGAATCGAGTGAGGTGCAGGGAAATTACAACATGTGTGGTGTTTCGCAATCCGTTCTGAATAAAAGGATCTTAAAGCCGCGAATTAAGTGGGGCTTATGTCGTTGCTTTTCTGATTTATTGGATGGATTACAGGACTGTCTAGAGTAGGTGGAAGTGGCGGTTCTGTTAAAGGTGTCATTGTAATACCACAACTCATAAAGCTGGTTGTTGGAGGTGTATTGATGAGAAGTCTCTAAATCCAACCCGTGGAATTTAAGAAAGTTATTAATTCTTTAATATTTTCCATGAGACCTGCTCAAGTAAATTCCCCCTGAAAAACACTGGCAATATCCGGGAGTCTACATATATATAGAGATATTTAAGAATTTAAGGAAAACACGCCTCCACATCGACTCCACAGTTCATCTTTGAATCATCGCGTCTGTGTAGATTTTGGGCTTGAAATCCTTAATCAACTATCCATCTTGCTATATTGATCTTGTGGGGAATCGGACATACATACGTCCAAACGATTTGTGAAAAACATTTTTGTTGGATTCGATACGAGTTCTTTCGGTAGAGAATCAAGCATATTACTATGGAAATAGGGTCCAGCACCCAATCTCGCTGAATCTGATCGCGCTGTGGGCTGTAATGTTTAATATAATGTATGGATCTAGGTCCCTGTGGTGGCTACACATGCTGTTCTTGGCAAAAACCTTATTAAGTTTGGTTATGTTATAACTTTTTCTTAGAGCCGGCCACTATACTATTGACCCATATGTGATGACTGGGCGCACTATTTTGCCGAATGTTTGGTTACAGACATAGAAGGCTAAACATGGTTTCCTTACCCGTTGCTCGAAGTTTAGTTTCGACTTAAGTCTAGGGCTCGAGGAAACTCCTAAATAGTTAGCACTGGCCGTTTCAGTAGTTCCTTCTTTGACGTAAGTGTGCTGATAAAGGAGGTTAAAAAAATTGTGCTTTTGAAATGAATGGTATGGAATGGAATGAAAACTACTCTCCTTCGCCTCCATGACTGGGATACGTGAATACGTGACTTTTTAATATCTAAAACTATTTAACTCCAAAACATCGGTGTTAACTATGAAATTGTTAGGTCTTCCAATTTTTGTAGTATAACATAACAATCATGTGTTTCCACGCCGGGGCACTAGTATCAATCTACGTCACACGCTTACAGGGCTCCAACAATGACTTTGGATTATGTCATTTTCATCGGCTTATGCGAGTAATTATATGGACTTGGGGATGGGGAACATGTTGTGACAGAAATCGCATGACATAGATGTGTTATCTAAAACTTTTTCTATTCTTCATCGGTATCCATAACAGTGCAAATAAGTGGTCGGTAGTGGACAGTCTTGGCTCAAAACCATTGTAAAGTCGTAGGCGCTTATGCAATACTAGTATGGGGTTAAGAATTAAGAGGATCTCCTTTCTTGAGGATCGGGTCAACAGTACTATGCAGATGAGTTGGTGCTAATGCGATTTCAAGTTATTTGCCGGTGTTTTAGAAAGCTCAGCAAATAGGCTATCAACTGCAGGAGCTATGTTCTTTTATGCAACTCTATCCGCATCTGTAGAGGTCATCTGTGTGTAGTCCAATTGGTCAAAGGTGGGCTACGAAGAGTTTGTGGATGGTAGAAATCCATGTGAAGTGATAAGTGCATTCTTTCAAGGGTATGAATTTGCCTGATTTTAGTTTTGTCGTATTTTGTTTTCTGAAGAAACGACAAGATGATAGTACGCAACATCTCTCTCTGGTTAGTTCCAGGAACTCTTGTGCTATGCTAGATCTAACAAGTGCTAAGGGAAGTAGACTATAGATAACGACAATTATTAGGTCCTGCTTAGACCCCTTTCTTGTCCGCCATTTCGTTTTCTTTAGCTACCGATGTGTCCTGGAATCCACCAGAGTAATATGCTGTGAGTGTTTTAAGCTCGATGAGATGGGTTTAATAGCGACTTGTCTGTCGATTTAAATATCGATGACCATTCTCTTGGAACACACTACCGTGGCTTGAAAAATTTAGTGAGCGTTCAGCTTCAGGTTCAGACGAGTAGATACCACTCCTACATCGGTTTTCAATCCGTCCGTGTAGATCGAGATTTTATTCGTGTTAATGGCCCTACCATTTACCCAATACTCTCTTGAAGGGAAGACTGTTTTAACGTGTCGGTACTCAGGTCTGCCCATCTCGCTATAAACTCACGTCGCTCTGGGAGTATAGTTTCAATTGTTTCAGTTGGCGTTGTTCTAATGGCCTTAGTATAGATGTATATTTGCATGCATTTGACCCCGTAGCCTCACTAATTTTGGAACTGTGTAGGTATACAGCAATTTCATTTTGGAAAGCGACTTCCTTCATTTGCTAATTCTCGTCATTGTATTTTGGATGGTTTATCATATTCAAGAGTACTAAGGAATTCATCCGACTTGCCAAAGATGCCTTAAGAATGGAGCTATGCCGAAGGCGAAGAACACTACTATCTGCTTGAAATTTGATCTAGTGGTAAAGATACAGAAATACTTTGAATACAGCAGTGGGCTTAGAGCGCAGAGCACGGGCTGAATACGGGCTGTTCTTTGTACCATGGTCAACATATCCCTTGTGCTCTTCTTAATCATTGCCTTTCTCCACATAAGAGCCGCATATGTAAGGATGGGTTGGACTATGAAGACAACTAGCGCGAAACGAAAAGTTCCCACCGGCTATCTATGGCAGTTTGAAGGGTGGTGTTTTGTATTTTCTGCTAAAGAGTACCAAAACTGTCTTGTTCAGGTTAAAGCAAAGTCCACAAGAACTAGCCCATTTTCCAAAGCTACATATTAATAACTGATTTAATTTTTCACTTGATGTGTCTAAGAATTTTTCCACCCAAAAATCACCACGCCATCCGCATGTACAGTGACGGGAACTCCTGAATTACTTATTTCTTTGAAAGAGATATAATGGCTTCGTAGGGAATTCCTCTGGTAATAGATTTCCTTATTGAATTATATCCAAGAGTGGAATTGATGTTATTTTGTGACGAACATTTTGCAGAGCCAATCGGTAATGCTATACTCGATATGTATATGTACATACACACTTTCCAGGGCACGTTTAAAGGGGGTCCACTTTTAAGTTATCGAAAACAAAACATAAGTATAAGTCTAAGAAGGTATTTCTATTTTTCTTACTACGTCATGTCAAGCTATTTTCACTGATTTGCCCATTAAAATGCATGCACGAACTATCAGATTCCCTACTGAAGCTGGGAATTGCAGGTTCTTTGGCCAGCATCTATCGAAGTTTTACTAGTATCTGCGATCGACTCACAGAATTTTTGCCACCGTATTCTTTTAGACTGCCTGATTAAGAACTTAAACTCTCTCTTCCTCTCTAAATATTAAACCTTGCTAAACATCCAGTCTAGGGACGTTTCAGAGCCTTGCTTTTTTATGTTCTAACAAAAGCTTTCAATTAGCCCTCGTGGAATTAAAATAAATTTTCATAATTGGAAAACCTATTTATCTCTTTAAAAAATAATAAAAACAAATTCCATGAAACTGGGTACGGTCTATGGATAAAAACAACAGACTGCAACACCACCACCCTCTCTAACAGCAGGTCAGGACCATATTAGCCAAGTGCGAGCACTTAAATAGCACTAATTAAAATCGAAGCATAATTAAGTCAATGATGTGTTGCCACTAATTTAGCACGCCACTTTTTCTGTTAATTGCTTTAATAAAATAGATCTAGGTAACTACTATTTTTCAATTAGTTAATAGCTTTTTATCTAATTAAGTGCGTGGCCCAGCAACTATTTGCGTGTATCTATGTGCGCATTCCAGGCGGCCAGCTGTCTACACTTTGTGTATTTATTTGTTAAATTGATTTTGTATTTTTTAATTATTCGAATGTTGTAAAATATTATGTTTCACACGTGGGATTGTTTGACATATACATACGAGTGTGTACTATGGGCCTCTCGGGACCGGGATAAGAATACAAAAAAAGAGAGTTAATTTTTTTCTCTGCTCATTAATGTGTCGGGGGCATATATATTGCGCATAATTATTTGCGGAAATTAAATAAATATAAATGGTAAATTCGATTTGTAATTCCATTCAACTTTTTAATTAATTTCCTACTTTGTTTTTCGTTAAATTAATTGTTTACGATAGATTGTATTAAAGTTACAATGTGAACTGAAACCAATTATTGCATAAAATAGGAGAAGTGTAAGGTCCATACATTGTTAAGTCAGAATCTAAGTACAAGTAGAAAACAAAGTGAATAAATTTGAAGGTATGAGTATCACTAGTTCCTTGTGTACAACTTCAAGCGCAATGCAAATCAATATACATCTGCACTACCGCTCAAAATCTTCAAACTAGAGAGGCTTTGAAGATAGGAATACCTTCTGGTTTTAATAAAAGGACCTAGAAGCTCACTCAATTGTAAATATATTTGCACTAATGGGTCTAAATTTGACCGGTGTATTGTATCTGAAGGCATTACAAAAAAATATAAATATAAATATATATACTCGTTTTGTGCGAGTTATATTGTTTTACACGTTAGGAAAGGGCTGTTACTGTTTAACGCTGTGTCCGAAAGGTGATTTGTTATTTGATGAGCTTTTTCATGACAGATATGCTCTCAGATGTTTGTCAGACGCTCGCGAGAGGTGAGGTCGTGAAATAACATTTAGGTGTTGTCTGGGGATCGAAGCTCGAACTCCACCCTCCGTAGCTCAACCCACTAACTACTTGATCCACGGCGCCCATATCTGAAGGCATTATAACACGAAAAACTTGATTCTTCTGGGACTGTAAAGAGAATATCTAAGAGGACTTAAGGCCTGGCAGAAGACTTTTGCTGATAGCCCGAAAGACTAGGAATTTCTGTAACAATGCCGCTCGCAGAAGAAATAATTTCAAACTACACTTCATCTTGTCAATCACTAGTGACTCAACCAGGGGTTAATTTTAATATGCATTGCTGAGATGTTGGCAACGATTGATCCGCAGGAGATTAAAAAATTATTTTTTTCAAAAAACCGGTTTTAACTCCCACATTTTAGACTAAAAGATACAATTTAGTTGACATGTTCTTAGTTTATCTAATGATTTGGCGAATATCCACTTGCGTCGGACTACTAATCGGGGGCTCGACATTCGGTGCCCAGACAACACCAACGTTTTTAAGGTCCACCTCTTGCGAACGTTTGACAACCATCTGAGGCTATAATTGTTGTAGATAACCATAGATTAAATAAAAATTTCAATCACCCTTGCATACCACTTTTGACCTTCCTTTTAGATTCTAATTGCGGGAACACAATGTTGTTCCCTTTGCCAAAACCTCCTATAGTTGTACAACTATCAGCACAAGGCTTGGACACTCTCCAAGTTTTAACTATCAATAAATCAATCCAAATCGTACAAATCTAAAGAGCACCTACTAAAGTGTAAAGACAAACAAGCAATCTATCTGCTGAAATTAATGACATGGCACAAGCCTCAGAGGTGCGACTCATCCCTTCGGTAAAGGTGCAAGAACTTTACATACAAAAGAGACGTCCAATCTCTGTCTATGGGATGTGCTCAACAAATGCTTATTGATTCCAGCTAATCTGTTACGAATCATCTTTTTTGAACTAAATATGGAGCACAATGTTTAGGTCGTAGCCCGTGAAGTAGTGAATATTGTCAATGCAATGGACTGGATGCACTACTTTCTTCGCCACTGAATGACATCTGGTGCACTTTTACGACGAGTGTGTTTTTGACCCCCTGGTTCAACTACTACTTACTTTTAACGCTCTTCAGGTACATATCTCGGTGGCTTTTTCGTTGCTATGTGTATGTATTATGTAGTATCTCTTGAACTTTTGTTGCTCAAATGAAACATTTTAGTACTCATCCAGTTTTTACCAAGTACTACTCGTGTAATTTCTATTCAGCGATCGTATTCCTTAAAATTCTAAAAATTGATACTGGACCTATACGTAAGCATGAAAGGAAACCTAAATTTTTAGGCGCCCTTCCTTACCTTATGTCATATATCTCCTTATAGGTCCCAGGGCTTCCACATGTGAGGTTTCTGATAATTTCCAGGATCAGAAGATGGGATCGTTTTAAACATGAAACTGCGCCCGTATTCCATAGCACTCAATAATTGCTGATCACTAAATTCACCTTTCTGTCCCCTTAACCATGTGGTAGTGGAGTTTCAGTATGTTTTCTTTTTTTTATCCTCGGTCTATATTTTATACGTTTCTTAAACACTTGGACTTACGGCTGCATTCCATGGCTCATGGTATCTCATTTCACCAAAAATATTTAATCTCGAGGTCTCTTCACAACGGAAGCCTACATATTCTAGTAGGAACTAGGTTAGAAAATTCAGTTTCCCTTGCCGGGATAAACTATTGCTAAACGATGTTTGTCATATTTCGGTCGTTGTGCTATATGAGGTTGCTCCTTAGCCACCCACTTAGTCTGCTGCTTAGCTTGGAACTCATCCTGCCACTCTAGCTCAAGTATTGTCGCATTACGATGCGATAACGATGCCGATGTCATTAGCAAATCCTTCTATTTAAGCCTATTTGGGTAATGAAAGATACAATATGCCATCGTGCATAATATTCCTAACAGCGGTCCTCGCACAGAACCCTTTGGTATACCGCCGATGTATTCTCTAGGTCCGTTGTCGGTATTGGATGGTAGATTCTCATAAACATATTTAAATTTTACTGTGCATTCCTATTATAATCCGTAAAACGAAGCTCGTCTTAGATCGTTTAGTCTAAAACATCTACATCTATACTAGACATTGGCGCTCAAAATCAAACCAAACACCTACAGTAGGAGCATAAAATTTCTCAGATTTTTTTGGCCTCCTACTTTGAGTTGGCATTTTACTTTCATGGTCATGACTGGAAGAAGTATCACATGATATAAATTTGATCTGACAACATGAGAAATACATTCTCAATCCAATTTGTCATCCGAAACTGGAAAAACTGCAGGAATTTCTCAGTCGATTTAACCCCATCGGTGTCATAAATTGGCAATTGTGGCAGACCTTGGTTCTTTCGCACGAGAATAGTTCATGCCATCATCCCCAATGCTAGGTACTTTTTCGTTCCATTCGACTTGTCTGCATTTGCAATGGCATAAGTCAGCGAGTTGGTGGTGCTCCTGCCACAGGAATAGTAGACGATTTAGCAGACAGTTCTTCGATGACAAACAACAAAATATATACATCTCCATTAATCGTCTAAGTAGGGAGTAATTTTGGTTCTATTATGCAATTATCGCATTAGGCATCCCTTAGAGTTGTACACGTATCCATACACACACACACACATACATATGCAATGAATAATTGACATTCGTTTGACAGTTGAGTGGGCATTCTCTCCATGTGTAATGGAATAATCATTACAAGTCGAAGTCACTTAGCTTCTCGAGAGGAAGAGCGTTTAAATTTGAAATTTTCGCTTTTTATGATATAATTATTAATAATTACACTTTGTGTTTACACTAGGATATGGGGGTGTGTAAGTAAGCCAGCATCTAACTGGATAATTTTATGTTAAGGGGAATGGGTAATTATGGGTTTCACTGTGAAGTCTTAAAGCAAGCAATTTGCCGTACAAAGGTACATAAGTGAGTTGAGCTTGAGGAGGATACTTTTCTCACTTGGAACATGCGTGTACGTGAAATAGAAATAGGAAATGAAATAATTGAAATGATGTGCGTGAAGTTAGATCTAAACGTAAGGTTTAAAGTGGTTAAAATTGTATAATGCGTATCCTTGTACTACTATTATTCGGCTTTGACAATGTGGTTCTGCTTTTGGAATTGGTTTTTGGAGGCTTAATGGGATACCATGCGTAATATTGAATTCTATTAGAAACACGGACTGTAATAGGAAAGCCAATTGAGCTTAAACAGTGGCAGAAAAGCATTTTCACGTTTTTTTTTCCTGAAAATGCACGCATTCATGTCCCTTGTTAGTTAGTTAGAAATCCAGTTCTCTGTGTCATCTGACAAAACGTATATAGAATATATGAGTAAGTCTGTGTGACCATTTACTTTTCTCATTATTCTTGCTATTCTGTAGGCTTGGCGTTCTTTCTGGATGTCCTCACGTTTGAACCTTTATAACTCACATAAATATACAAGCATTTGCATGGAATTCGTGCTGCTTATGAGAACTGTTTCGGTTTTCTGTTACGCCAAACTATCCTTTTTCCTGCATTGCCTAGCTTCATTCATTCTGTCAACATATTAGTAACAGCGACAATACGAATATCATCATAAAATCATATCCTATCTTCTTGTTCTCGGGTATTGTGTAGAATTTCATTGTGGTTATTTTTTAAAAGCAATGGCTCTAGTACTAAACCCTGTGGCATGCTGCCGGTGATCCTGTTCTCTTTAAAGCCGTTTCTGGTATTGTGTAACAGGATCCTGCGACTGACATATGTATGTACATACTTTGTAACAATTTCTATGAGGTGTGTAAATAATACGCAATATATCTTACCGTATAATATTAGGGTCCAGTGAGCTGCTGATGTCCAAAAAAAGACTTTACTATGTTATTTTTGTTTAGTAAGGATCCAAGTTTGGGCGATTTTCGGTAATCCTAAGAGCTCATGTGGTTGATCATCTTACCCTTGACAACGAGTCTCATGATTCTCGTTGGAATTGTCAGCTGAAGGCATTGGGCTTTAAACATAGTCAGTTTGAGTCCCTACCTATCTCTGTAAAGCTCTTTATTTCAACAGCACTTCGGGCATTCGGAAATAATATGTTAATTCTAAGTTGATGCATAATCCTTAAGAGTATATTTTAAAACGATAGAAAATCATATTCTTTTGACTCTTCTTCACAGACATACCCTTACATAAGGCTTAAAATTTAGATCTCTAATACTAGATCTTTGTATTTCTATGAAAGGCGATTATCTGCGTTAGTTTAGGTTGGGTGACTGGCACCACTAAGGCAGCGATGGAACAAAAAAAAGGTACATTCGTCAAAGGAGAGAACTGGATTATCAGCAGCAGGAACAAAAGCCAATTTCGGTGTCAACCGATGAGACTTGATGATTTTCATTTAGGCATGAATACGAATTGAGCCAGAGACGAGACTTTTGCCTAAAGTAGTAGGCTAGACTGTACTTTGTCAATAGGATGGATCTGAAGCCCCACGAACTTTCTAGAGAAACGAAATTTCCTAAACGTGGCATTTTGGATATTAGCAAATCATCTGACTTGGGTTGAGTTTGAAATGGAAACGATAGTTTAGGTCACTTGACGACTCGATCAGTGATCGACAGGTGATCGGCGGTAGATTATCTCCATTCGTTTTGCTGGATTTTTATTTTCAATGTTGCAGGTGGTTTGGAAGGTTGAAGGTTTCCACTGATCACTAGCTGACTCGACCTTGTGGCTTAAAGGTAATTGAGTCCATAAAAGATGGAGACCGATTGGACTGTTTTAATAGTCACTAGTTACTTGAACATAATTGCTCATTGCACAACTATTGAAACTAACTTGGATAATCGTGAGTATGTTTACAGAAAGTGTGCTGTACGCGTTTGAAGCTTAAACACGTCGTTTATTCAACTTTATTTATTTATTTTGTTTCTTTTTTCCTTTTCTTTAAGTTTGATTTTTAACCATGAGTTTTGCAGTACGTACGTTCTTGGGTTTTACTTTATGTTCATTTAAGAACACGGACGATCTTTTGATCGGTCTTCTTCTCGCATGTGACGCTAGGGAAATTTTTGTCCCAAATTCGGTTCCTTTGAAGTTGTCATGCCATTTTACCTTAGAGAGAGTGTGCCTGAGCGTTGTTATGCAGCGTTAGTCCCTCTTCGGTCCGTCGGATGATAGTCTTCTAGAATACATCTCACCAGATCTAGGACACTATCGACCATATACAAGATCAGCTTATCCAAATCCTTGATGTTACTGATACGCTTCAGCTTTCTGTTGAAGAGCCACGTTTAGGTTCTTTCATATTCTATTACTTGTTTATAATAGCGAAAATTTCCACAAAATGTATACTCCAAATGGCAAGCACCCCAGCTGAGTTTTTAATCGGTTGTTTTGTTTCGCATTTTGAGATTATACTTACTTAGGCAACCGTGCAGTTTGGGGTCGACCTGGGTCTGAGACAAATTGTTTGATATTTCTATATGACCAGATATTTCTCTAGTGTGTCATATCTTTGTGATCGGTTTAATGACTCTTCATGCTTTACATGTTTACTCAACGCATAGTCGGCAAGTGTCCGATTGGCTTATACCAATTTTCTTCAGGCGGCGTTATATTTGGTGATTGCTAGAATATCTTTCGGCATTTTGTTTTTTACTAATTGATAAATTCCTTGGCATGTTTTAAGTCAATTTGTGAATTCCAGTAAGCTAACAAATAGACCACAGTAGTGTTCAGCGGCAATAAATGGGGTTGGGCATCGGATTTGACAAGTTCGCCAGTAGCTTCATTGTCAGGGATGCCTATGTACCTACATTATATAACCTGGGATCCATGAAATGTGGTTTTAGTATTTTACTGATGATAAACTTTGCTGACCTAGATTCGGACTGATATGGAGCAATTCTTGCACAATGAGGCAAATAAGCCATATAGCTCTCTAACGTCCTATCCACTTGCCAACTTTTAGGTCATTTTACAGCACTGTATGTAGTTCGCAAGGTTTTATTTTATTTCAGGCAAAGGAGTGTATTATAGTGTTGATGCATGTTCCTTATGAAGTCAAATGCTTGAACACTTCAAATGGCACAGTAATGTAACCTCTTCAGTTTTAGTTGGCATTTTATAGAATGTGTGTCGATTGGTCTATTGTCAGCTCCCAGCTGAATGAGAAACGAAGTAAGGGCTACTTAAAACACTTGCGTTGTAAGTTAGATTGGAAATGTGTATCTATGTTTAGCATATATGTATCTATGCTAAGCTTACGTCTCTTGAAAAGTTGTGACAAGTCCTTGATGTTATAACTGAACTAACGCAATGTACAGCAACTTTCAAAGAATTTCTGTGTTCAAGGCTTGTATTTAAAGTAGATTTTGTTGGAATTTAAATCATTACACAAATTGTTGCTTTGCCATAAACAGATACCCCTGAATATTTCCTCTGCTCTGCTAATCAATGTAAAAGCCCTGAAATCTATAAGATAGAATCGTTGTACCAAAGAGTTCATTTCATTGAAATCCACTTTTAGAATGCAATTCCCATGTCATGTGTGATAATGCTTAAATTCCCAATGGAAAATCAATTACCACTCATTCATCCATCTAAGGTACGGCAAGACTTTACCCCAATTAATAAATAAATATTTTATAAAACTCAACATATCTTCACTTTTTCTAATTACTTTCTCGTTCCCAAAATTCACTCCTCATTTAAAGCACTCAAAAAAATGAGATATTCATTCAACACTCGATACAAAAATGTAAAAAAAATTCCCTAAGGACCCTTTATCCATGAGCTAATATGTCTCTTTCACCTCAATGCCTATTTATTCCATAAAAATATGCGCCAGCAGTACAGAAAAGGCAAACGAAATATATTGTTTTTGACAATTCCCATGTCCCGACGACAAAGTATTTTGTACAATACATTAGCAACCGCGCGCGATGGAGTCATTTTTTCTTCGCGCAAGGACGAATTAAAAGTACATTCTCTAAGGACATGCTATGCTTTTTTTTTTGTTCTACTTTTGTTTATTTTCTATTGTTTCTATTACCATATACTCGAGTGCCAAACCGCATAAAACAATGGCAGACATTTTCTTCATCGTTGCGTTTAAACAAGGATTTATTGAAATATTCAGGATAGCAATGTTCTCTTGTAATTAGTTGTAAATGAATGCCGAAAGATACTTTCGTGAAAACGCATTTAAATGATTAATGTGAATAGATTGTAAGCTGCTTCAGACGTACATACATATTGGAGATACAAAATTTCTTTTGGGAATTTATTGAACAAGTTGTGTAGGAAGTAGCTGTTTCGGGATATAAACATAAGCAAGTTCTGAACGAAATACGTAAGATTTACTTGTCCTCTTCTCCGAACCACAAAAGAAATAAACGACAGTCTATAATAAATGCACCTCAGGACAGGTCAGAACGAAGAAGTTGGCAAATATACACAGTTGATTTGATTCCAAAGCTATTCCATTGACTGGTATCACAGTCCCCAGGGAGTTGTAGATAGCCTTGTTTGAATAGACTTGAGTGCTTGTGCAGACCCCACAAGCGTTGAGAATAACTTACACTCTAAGGCAGTCTTAGAACTGCCAAAGCTCTTTAGTTCTCAGCAGTTTATTCCTAGAGCTCTGGATTCTATCTCAACCGTTTGGCGCAATGTTTTTTTTTTGGTGCTTCTGACTCCTCGCCAGATTCGGTAAATGGATTCCACTGTAGGAGCTATTTGGTGACGGAATTTTTTCGGATTCGTTAAGGATGCTACCATTAACTTTGTCGAAGTAAAATATCTGTAAGTGCCTGGTACATTCTCGTTGGAGAAATGATTCAGTCACAATTTCTAGGCCGAGGGGCCGAGTATCTGCTAACGAAAATCTAGACTTTAAAGGACAATCGTCCAAATACTGCTCTCATTTAATAAAAATACAAATATTTGGTGCATATGAGGTGTAGGACCTAGCTTCTGGCAATCATACGTGCTGTATCATGTCCGAAGGGCAATTTTTGTTTTGAGAACATACCTTGTTATTGTGCCAAAAACTTTTGTTCTCCAAGTTTTTTTTTTACACTGATTTGGCTCTCTGGATTCTCCTTTCACATTGAGTTCGATGTCATCGTCGGCCAAGACGTCCAAGCTGTCAACAAAGGAGGATTGTAATCGACTTTTTATCGACTAAAACCAACTCCCCTGATCCACATGGGACGTTAGTAGGTCCAACTAACTTTCCTAATATTGTTCCACCGAGCTTGCCACGCAGTCATTGAAGCTACTTTTAGTTCTTCCCTGATCCTTAAGATTTCTGTTAGTTCTAGAAGCTTCTAGGTTCTCCTGCTGTATATCCTTAGCATTCTCGTCTAGTAGGATATCATATAGGACCATTCCCGCTATGACGAAAGTAGTTTCATCCAAAATCGTTCAAAAACCGCTGATAGTGCGTAGAGTCTGTAGACTGATGACAATTTGCTCCTCAGTTCCATCGTCGCTAATACTTTTGCCCAAACCGGAGCAGCGTATAAGAAGACTGAACTGGTACGTAGATATGGCGATTTAAAAGAAAGCCTAATTGACGGTGTAGTGCCATACCACAAACTGATGCTACCCGGTTGTGTGTAAGTTATTGGTCGTAACAAGATATATGCTAAACCCAACCTATCGAGTGCAAGTATAGGATGAGTTCTTCAATCCTTTTGATAGATATCTCAATTAGATCGTTAAAGAAGGCGCTGCCTAGAGTACGTTGTCGAGTCGTCGCTAGGGCTGTGAAAGAGAGATTCTTTTTCATTATTATTCCAGCGGTTATGTCAGAAAGTGTTATTTGGGATACAAAGCTTGGCTGCATGGTTTCCTATACACCAATGGCCTGTACTTATATTGTAGCTACAATTTTGGTTGTATCTGGTCTCGATCTGCTTAGTAACTCATTTGATTTTGGTTTGTTATATTTCGGTTATATGTTTTTCGATATAACGCAGCTTAAAAGCCTGTTTTACTAGAAGTTTCCCAGGAAGTAGTGATGTATATTGCCCTTTGCGATTCCCAGAGGAATATTGAATCTTTCTGTCAGAGAGCCGCTCTAAGGGCTGATCCTTGCCTGGCCAGGTCATTTGCTCGCTCATTTCCATCAAAGTTACTGTGTCCTGGGACCTAGATGAGAGAGATTTTCGATTGAACGCTTAGTTCGATTAGTTCATTTTAGTACTGGTATTGCTCTACCAGTTTTGAGGAGGTGGTAGCTGAATCAATGGTTTTGACAGTAGCTACTAACCAATCTTTAATTTTAGCCACTGCTTCGTTCGTGACTGCCTCTATTTCGCGAATGCGTTTCGTTGACACGGTAACAATGGCGATGTCGTCAGTAATTTCATGTATCTTTACTTCTTGTGGCAAGATTAGTGGGAAAACTCCACCGTACATGATGTTCCATAAGAGAGGTCCCAGTACCGATCCTTGTGGAACTCCCCCCGAGACATTGTAGTGCTCTACTTCTTCATTAGTTTCTTCTTCAGCCTTTACGGCGTCAATGGTGGAACATGGTTTTTTAAAACCATAGGCCGTTCCACGATAAGGCTTAATTAGAACTTTAGTTCCATTTTAACACCAAAACTCACGTGACCTGATTGTCAATTCAGTTGTAAAAAACCTAGGAGACGGGTGCGAAAATCCTCTACAATCATCCTGTGGCATTTAGGAAACTCACATGTTCGCTAATCTTTTTCTCTGAGATTTCGTTAAGGCCCTGCCTAGAGCCGGACATCCGCAGAGGAGATAGAACACTATTTCTTCCTTTCTCTCATTGTTGCAGCTGCGACAATGTGCGTTAAATGGAGCACCTAATTTGGACGCGTGTGTTATTAAAGCTCAATGAACCTGCATTAAATAATTGTTATGATCCTTAAAATGTCTGCTGGAGTCCGGTTTTGTAGATCTTGTGTTCTGGACCAGCTGTAGTTGGGCCATATCTGCCTTAAGATGACATAATTCTGCAACCCGTGCCACTTGGTGTTGAGCTTTGAGTTCTTAACTCATACTGATGGTCTGACACGACTCCTCTCTCCTATGCTACAATTTGCAATCTGTTGTACATAATTCGCTAAAGTATCTTTTTCAGTGTGTCTTATAAGTCATATTGGTTCTCCAGGTGGTTTGTTTCCCTTTGGTAACAATACCAAATGGTACAGTTTCCCAGGAAAACTCCCTCCACTAGACACGCTGGTATTATTTCCATGAACAAGTCCGGTCTCTGTTGGCGCGTTCACAGCGTTGTTTGGGATGCCATCCGGTTCAGGCGCCACACAAGAGTTCATCCCACACGTGACTCCTGCAATGTCCTCTGTGCCTTCACAGCTTATTATGTTGCACATAGTAGATGGTCTTTATGGGGAGATGTTCTACTACTGACCTCAGGATTATCGATGGGGACCTGTCATTACAATCCTGCGTGCCGAGCGAGCCCCAAGGTCAAGGTTTATGTCAGCTTCCTCACACAAGCGTTTGAATCATCTTGTTTTGCTTTCCTTGATCGTTTTTTGTTTTTAAGTCTCACACTGGTATTCCCAATGTGTCGAGACGTTCTAGGAAATTATGTAGCTCTCCTCCTAGAGATCGTTGAATTATGAGTGGTTTTGTATATACATATGTCTAACGAACAACTGCATCACAATATGATGAAGAAATTGGTATCCGTCACATTACAGATCGGCAGTTCGCTTCAAGCAAACATGACCATGAACTGTCAAGGAGGAACTCAGGTTTCTGAGTATAAGTTGGAGAGTTAGAACCTGTTGCAGAAACTCGTTGTAAAACTCCTAAACTGGTGAAGGGGTTAATAGGACTTTATCGGAAAAATAATAGTCCTTCTGCATTTTCAAGACTGCATCAAGCATGTCGCAGATTACGGACTCTAAGATTTTGCCAGTAGTATACAGCCTGCACGTGACACTCATTTGGAAGGGGGTTTGGGTTTGAAGCTTGTACTGTGGTACATAGGTAGGTAAATTTAAAGCCCAGAGGTGCTTCACGTAACGACATTCAACTTATCAGAACCAGAAATTTCCCATTTGTTTGGAACGTCAATTTGACCGCGAAAATCCTGCCAAAAGTAATTTCTATTTGCACGCACACATGTCTAAAACTTTTATTTCCACCAAAATTTTTCTAAAAAAAAAAATCCTCTTGTAGGTACCTAGTTGCAATTTTTTTTTTTAAAGTTCAACACTCAAGAGAAATATAAAAACCGATAAACGACAAAGTTTTGTCCAGCAGCTGAAAGAGCCGAAAAAATCCGAAAAGAGTCGCAGGCAAATTGGAAAAAAAAAAATATACAAATAAAAACATCCTGAAAGGAAATTCAGAGAACATGAATTTTTTTCCGCTGGTCGTCCTATCGTATGGTGGTGGTGAACTCATGTGTGAGATTTAATTTTAATTAAAAAAATATGTATTCATCCATTTGCCGTTCGGGATGTGTGTGGTATGATTTGTTTTTTTTTTTTTTTTTTTTATTTTTTCTGTTCGCCCCATTCAATCGTCGCATGTCCTTGCTCCACCCTTTTCGCAACACACAATTAAAACATTCAACTTTAGACAGTTGCCACAAAGTTGGATAAGGACTCATCATCCTCATTGAATAAACAACTTAATTTTTCTGTTGAATATTTTTCCAATTTGGCAAAGAAATGCAAAAAGCTAGGCGCTTCTTGCGAGCGTCGTTTTCTTTTTGTAATGTGCAGGACGACCGACGCTTCTGCTGCTGGTGCACTGGTGCGCTGGTGCTGGCGGAAATGTCGAGGAAGAAATGAGGAAATAACTTAATTTTAATGCTCTGTCAAGCGGTGGGTATTTTTTTTTTAACCATAGAAATAAATATAAAAAAAATATAAAGAAATGGATTGTGAATGCTATTTGTGAGAAACATGGCGTATAATTGCTGCAACAAATTATAATTAAAAATTAAAAGGAAAAGATGTCAAAGGAGCAGAAGCAATCTACTCCGCCGAGTACAAAATGGGTCGGCTTTTGTGGAAGATTTTATAAAAATTGTTTTGAATGTTTTAGATGGATCTAGAATGAATCAGATGCATGATCCTGGTGCTTCTAACCTTCAGAGTTTAATGGTGTTATTCAACGTGTTACTGAAAGCATTTTATCCAAGGCAGATGTGTGTGCATATATTAACTGTGGGGTTATTAAGGGAATATAATTAAGACGAGGAGTCTCGAGTCGGACCATGTCTAGGATATGGAAATTTGAACGATGGTAGACGTTCCTGTTTGTAAAATCATATTGATAGAAACTAATCAAGTTGTTGTTGAATGCTTCCAGACCTTGACACAAAACGACGGAGAAGGTCTTAGAAGTCATGTTTAGGAGAAACTTTTGTCTGTACGATCTGGCAAAATATGCTGAATCTTCGTTCATTGAGGCTTACGAACACCAAGTCATCACCTGTGACTTTGAAGAGTTCGGTGGGGAGTCTATCGACGCTGGTATCTTTACTAGAAAATGGAGCTAAAGGTCCATTGTACTACCAGAAAGCAAAATCCAGTATTACCCATTTGACTAGAACTTCTTCGAATTTCGGAGAAAGCCGAAAATGCACTTCGGTGATGATCTTACAGTACCAGCACTCACCACATTAAATGATCCGAGGAAGGGCAGGACAATAACAAACGAAATGATCCGAGATATTCTTCTTCCTTGCCACAAGTCGTCGCAGGAAGTCGTAGTTAGTTGTGTTTCTTATGTTTAAAATACATGTGCAGAATTGTAGATGCAAAGAAATTAGAACCTTACGTCAAGTAAGTAGAGTAAACAGTTTATCCGGCAAAATTTTCAGTCCGTATAAGGTCAATTGGGCTGTAGGGTAATTCAAACGATTCAAAGCCCCCGGCGGCGGTGATGGTAGGTTAGGTTAGGTAGATGGGTGCCTTGTGACAGTGTCACTGCTCACTTATACCACAGTTCGGGTCCATTGTGCCCAATCATTTAACCCCGGAAACCTATAAAGTCCGCTATTGGAACCACCCAGATAGTGATATGAATCTCAGGAGGTCCGTCAGCTCTACGTTACCCAAGTTCTCCAAATCCGAGAAGAAGTAACTACTAAGAGTCCTCATTCTTCTGACGGATAGGGCAGGACAGTCGCACAGCAGGTGACGAACTGACTCAATTTCTTCTTCGTCCCTGCAACTTCTACAGAAGTCATTATGCAGTGCACCGAGTCGCTTCGCGTGGACACCAATGGCGCAATGACCAGTAATTATCCCTAAAACGACCCGTGTTTTATAACGACTTTGTTTCACCAGATAAGTTGATCTCTTCTTGCTGATACCCGGACTATTTGCTCCACCGATGGAGCAAATAAACGACAAAGTTTTGTCCAGCAGCTGAAAGAGCCGAAAAAATCCGAAAAGAGTCGCAGGCAAATTGGAAAAAAAAAAATATACAAATAAAAACATCCTGAAAGGAAATTCAGAGAACATGAATTTTTTTCCGCTGGTCGTCCTATCGTATGGTGGTGGTGAACTCATGTGTGAGATTTAATTTTAATTAAAAAAATATGTATTCATCCATTTGCCGTTCGGGATGTGTGTGGTATGATTTGTTTTTTTTTTTTTTTTTTTTATTTTTTCTGTTCGCCCCATTCAATCGTCGCATGTCCTTGCTCCACCCTTTTCGCAACACACAATTAAAACATTCAACTTTAGACAGTTGCCACAAAGTTGGATAAGGACTCATCATCCTCATTGAATAAACAACTTAATTTTTCTGTTGAATATTTTTCCAATTTGGCAAAGAAATGCAAAAAGCTAGGCGCTTCTTGCGAGCGTCGTTTTCTTTTTGTAATGTGCAGGACGACCGACGCTTCTGCTGCTGGTGCACTGGTGCGCTGGTGCTGGCGGAAATGTCGAGGAAGAAATGAGGAAATAACTTAATTTTAATGCTCTGTCAAGCGGTGGGTATTTTTTTTTTAACCATAGAAATAAATATAAAAAAAATATAAAGAAATGGATTGTGAATGCTATTTGTGAGAAACATGGCGTATAATTGCTGCAACAAATTATAATTAAAAATTAAAAGGAAAAGATGTCAAAGGAGCAGAAGCAATCTACTCCGCCGAGTACAAAATGGGTCGGCTTTTGTGGAAGATTTTATAAAAATTGTTTTGAATGTTTTAGATGGATCTAGAATGAATCAGATGCATGATCCTGGTGCTTCTAACCTTCAGAGTTTAATGGTGTTATTCAACGTGTTACTGAAAGCATTTTATCCAAGGCAGATGTGTGTGCATATATTAACTGTGGGGTTATTAAGGGAATATAATTAAGACGAGGAGTCTCGAGTCGGACCATGTCTAGGATATGGAAATTTGAACGATGGTAGACGTTCCTGTTTGTAAAATCATATTGATAGAAACTAATCAAGTTGTTGTTGAATGCTTCCAGACCTTGACACAAAACGACGGAGAAGGTCTTAGAAGTCATGTTTAGGAGAAACTTTTGTCTGTACGATCTGGCAAAATATGCTGAATCTTCGTTCATTGAGGCTTACGAACACCAAGTCATCACCTGTGACTTTGAAGAGTTCGGTGGGGAGTCTATCGACGCTGGTATCTTTACTAGAAAATGGAGCTAAAGGTCCATTGTACTACCAGAAAGCAAAATCCAGTATTACCCATTTGACTAGAACTTCTTCGAATTTCGGAGAAAGCCGAAAATGCACTTCGGTGATGATCTTACAGTACCAGCACTCACCACATTAAATGATCCGAGGAAGGGCAGGACAATAACAAACGAAATGATCCGAGATATTCTTCTTCCTTGCCACAAGTCGTCGCAGGAAGTCGTAGTTAGTTGTGTTTCTTATGTTTAAAATACATGTGCAGAATTGTAGATGCAAAGAAATTAGAACCTTACGTCAAGTAAGTAGAGTAAACAGTTTATCCGGCAAAATTTTCAGTCCGTATAAGGTCAATTGGGCTGTAGGGTAATTCAAACGATTCAAAGCCCCCGGCGGCGGTGATGGTAGGTTAGGTTAGGTAGATGGGTGCCTTGTGACAGTGTCACTGCTCACTTATACCACAGTTCGGGTCCATTGTGCCCAATCATTTAACCCCGGAAACCTATAAAGTCCGCTATTGGAACCACCCAGATAGTGATATGAATCTCAGGAGGTCCGTCAGCTCTACGTTACCCAAGTTCTCCAAATCCGAGAAGAAGTAACTACTAAGAGTCCTCATTCTTCTGACGGATAGGGCAGGACAGTCGCACAGCAGGTGACGAACTGACTCAATTTCTTCTTCGTCCCTGCAACTTCTACAGAAGTCATTATGCAGTGCACCGAGTCGCTTCGCGTGGACACCAATGGCGCAATGACCAGTAATTATCCCTAAAACGACCCGTGTTTTATAACGACTTTGTTTCACCAGATAAGTTGATCTCTTCTTGCTGATACCCGGACTATTTGCTCCACCGATGGCTTCATCCTCTATTTTCTTTCGTAAGGAACTAATTGGGGTTACTACAAAAGGGAGTGCCCGCGATAGGTGCAGCGCCGACCCTTTCTTAGCAAGTTCGTCAGCCCTTTCGTTTCCTACGATATCCGTATGCCCTGGCACCCAACAGATGGTCATCGCATTAGCTCTAGATATCTCGTTTAAGACTAATTTGCCTTGATCTGATTATAGCGGAGTCCAGAGCCTTAACGGCTGCCTGGCTGTCTACATACACAGTAATCGTTCTGCCAACGATATTGCTCTCACTTATAATCTTAGCAGCCTGTATGATGGGTGTGACTTCGGCCTGAAAGACGCTGCAATCAGCATTTATTCTAAAGGAGTTGTTTATTCCTAGGGCCTCACAATAAACTCCGGCTCCCGTGCCAACGTCCATCTTAGAACCGTCGGTATATTTAGAACGCCAACTCCTTCTTTTTCATGGTTCTTCGGCGCTTCCAGTACATTCTGTCAGGAATTCTTATAGCGAATCTCGTTTTAAAAGCTAGCATGGGGGTCATGTGATCAGTTTCTGACAAACAGTTGGTGGATCACCATCGGGATAAAATTGAGGCATGGCCGTACAGGCTCGATGACCACATTTGGCCTTCCCTTAGTCTTACAGCGGTTTTAGCCGCCAGACTGCCACAGTATATGTCAAGCGGAATGAAACTGAGCATGGTTTCCGAAGCTGGTATTGCTTCTCCAGTACCGTCCACCATACCAGTGAACCATATGTAAGAATGGGTCTTACGACCGCCGTGTATATCCAGTACACCACAGCTGTAGTAGAGCTGTAGTAGAAAGCTACGCTTGCTTTCCTGACGCGTTCTGCAGTGTTATCCTTCCAATTTAGTTTGGAATCTAGAATTACACCCAGGTATCGGGCTGAACCTGAGATACTTAGTTCAGTACCACTGATACTTGGGGGTCTGAAGGCAGGAATTGATCTCTTCCTGGTGAAGAGAACTACCTCCGTCTTTGAAGGGTTCACTCCTAGCCCTTTGCTGCTAACCCAATTCTCCACTAGTTGTATTGCGAGATTGAGTCTTTCGCTTAGGACTGAAGGGAATTTCCCCGAGACCAGGATAGCCACGTCGTCAGCATAGGCCGTCACGGTGAAGCCGATTTCCTTTAGTATTACCAAGATCTCATCCACTACAAGGAGCCATATTAGAGGGGGTAAGACTTCTCCTTGGGGGGTTCCTCTGCAGACGCTTCTCCTGATTGTAACATCTCCTTACGATGAGGACATAACTCTCGATTGAAGTATCTGAGCAATCCAGTTGGAGAGACCGATGCTCAGCCCAGCTCTGTGTAAAGGCGGTGATGGTATATTCCCGACGCTTTTGCAGAAGATAATCTCATCCTGCCGGGTTTGATTGCTTTATTTAGAACCAGATACAATTCGGGTTACATCCTGACTACCTGGAGATAGGTGAATGTAATATTTATCCCCAAACCAGGAAATAGGCCTAGTGCGCTGCCTAAATCTTGTAGACCTATAAGTACCATGGAGAGACTCATTGACGTTCATATTAGATGCCGACTAGCTTTGTCTACCTCTCTGCATTCAAGTGAGTTTGCATACAGAAAAGGTAAATCAACAGAAGGTGCTCTTCACATCTTGTGAAGAAGATAGAAGGAACTTTACGTTCCAAGGAAATAACTCTGTGCGCATTCCTTGACATTAAGGGCGCATTCGATAACACTGGCTACGACTCAATAGCAAGAGCAATTATTAGCAGAGGTATCGAGGATTCGACCAAACAATGGATACGGGCCATGCTTGAAAGTCGGATTATTACTTCCTCCTCTGGTCTGTGACCGCAGTTAAGGGCTGTCCCCAGGGAGAAGCCCTTTCTCCCCTTCTATGGTCACTAGTCTTCTAGTCGATCTTCAGAGATTAGGCTACATCGCCATTGGTTATCCAGATGACGATTTTTTTCAATGGTAAGCACAGTATGATCATTTCTAGTGTCATGCAATGTGCTTTAATACAGGTGTTAAAATGGTGCAGCAGAGAAGGACTATCCATCAATCCTTGCAAAACCGTTCTAGTGCCTTTTACAAAAAAAAGTCTGGTCAATCTAGGACCTATCACCATCAAAGGCAACACTTTAGTTTATTCCAGTGAGGTTGAATATCTCGGTGCCATCCTTGACAAACGGCTTAATTGGAAATCTCATATCAAGCCCGCCATCGAACGCGCCACTAGGGTCATGTGGGCCAGTAGGCGCCTATACGGCAGAACTTGGGGTCTAAGTCCAAAAATGATACATTGTTGATGTATACAATGATGGTGAGGCCCATTATCACGTACGCGGCCTTCGTTTGGTGGCCGAAAGTTCTTGAATGCACAACGGGCACTAAGCTTCAGGAACTTTAAAGAATTGCATGTTTCGGTATTACGGGTGCTATGCGCATCTTCCTCACGGCAGCATTAGAATAGTTGCGCTCTCTCCCCTACAAATTTTCATTAAGTAGACGTCCGCTTGATGCGTTATTAAGCTGCAACTAGAATACAAGTATATATCAGGCGATCATGTGGGACACCTGATAAATTTTGACTCAATTCCCAAAAAGGGACATGTTTTGCACTATTGGAGACATCATGGTCAGAGAGTACTGTTTCGGTAAGTTATTTGAGGTAGAAATATTGGACCTTACAAACTGGTCTAATGATGTTCCGGCACTGCATCCTAGAGGTCTAATCTGGTACGCAGATGGATCAAATATGGAAACTGGAGTTGGAGCTGGGGTCTTTCGATCCAACACTAAGCTCTCGATATCTATGGGAACGTGTCCCACGGTTTTCCAGGCTGAACTCCATGCCATTGAGATCTGCGCTAAGATAAACCTGGATACAGGTATTAAAGGCGCTAGGATATATATCTTTTCAGATAGCCAGGCAGCGCTTAAAGCGTTGTCGTTCAACTTAACGGACTCTTTATCAGTCAAATACTACTACGATGCACTACAATCTCTTGCCAGACACAACAGGGTGAAACTTGGTCATCAAGGAATTGCAGGCAACGAAATTGCAGATGAACTATCTAGAGCTGACTCAGAATCTGCGTTGATAGCACCTGAACCCTACTGTGGTGTCAACTGGGCTACCGCCACAGCGCTGATTAATACTTGCAAATACAAACTTCGCATAACGACTAAAGTTATCTTACGCTGGCCTTACGCGCTTAAGATTACGCTAGTATTTAGCTCGTCCTTTGGTCTACCATTACCCACTTGGGTCAGCAATGAGTTCATAAATGAAAGATTTACGACTAGATTGAGACAGTCTCAGACAACCATAGTGCTTACCTTGACGGATTTAAGTGCGGTAAGTGCTGATAGAATATCTGAAATGAAATAGATAGCTATAGAAGAGATTCGGTAATCGCTTGAGCACGGTATACGTTAGGCACGTTGCTTGTATAAAAACCGGTAGTTTCAAATTTATGACACAATGTTATTGAGCTCTTTGCAGATAACCCCATACAGATAATTTTCGTTGATTCTAAGAAGTCAATGCCAATACTTTGGGTAAACAAGTATCTGAAAGAAAAACCCAAACGAATACGTCACTGGTGATAATAATTTGGACAAACTCGATTCAAAGTTAGTCTGCTGCGCCAGTATATAAAGATCTCCTCTTCCATTAAGTCATTCAAACATTAGTAGAACTTGAAGTCAAAATGAAGTCATCAGCAGTGTGTATCGCTATTCTCTTAACAATTTGTGTATCGTCTTCCCTTGGTGCTGCAATGACAGGAATTTTTAAAGATCCAAGTGAGCATTTAATACAAAAGATTCAAGCAGTTTAGAAATATTTTGTTTTTCGTTTTAAAGACAATCCTGGCAAGTGCACCATAAAGCCCAATTTGGTGCTTTCACCTGGCGAGAAGGTCAAGGATCCCGATCAGGCGTGTGGGCAAATCGAATGCCAGAATGATCAAGGACTTGCCTCAGTTTTTAGGTCAGTATAAAACCTTTTTTGTTTTTTTTTTTTTGTTATAATGGATTTTGTTTTATTTAGTTGTGGTTTGCAAGGTGTTAGAGAATCATGTAGATTGGGAGATTATATAAACAGGAGTTTACCATATCCGGACTGCTGTCCAAAATATGTTATTTGCAAGTAAAACTATACCGAGATTTTATTAATTATAAGAAGTTGTGGAATACACAAAAATCAAGGGTTTCAGTGTTTTTCTTATACCTAAAGACTATGGCGGGAGATAGAGGGTACATTTGAGAGAACAGACTGCAATCTTTTTGTTCAACAATAATACTCAAAACCTTGTCTTGTCATGTCTGCCAAAGAGATATTTGTGTCTGTTCTCCCCCAGAACGGGCATCGCGTCCAATCAACAAGGGCATTTGAAGCTTGTTACTGTGCATCACAAGGCGTTGTAATTCCATTGACAAGGTTGCTTTGTCCCAAGGACAATACACCGATGCGATGATGATGGTGGAGTATTCTCCATCGAGCTCCAGCGATATGCGCAGAGGCACCAAGTCTCTCTGAAAGTTACATAAAAACAAATTTATTATAAATAAGAATGCAACCATTTGGTTTGGTTACCCGAGTGTTCAATATTACCTTCATATTCTCACACGCTAGTCCTTTGAAGGCGCATTTCAGGATCTATGGCTTCTCAAGCTTTCTTTATCGTCCTTTACTTGTAGGCTATTACAGCTGATGTCGCTATATCTTGATGGATGTTCACTTAGGCTGTCCGTATTTTACTGAATGTGGCTATCGAGCTATTGCTGGCTCGAGACTTTCCCCCCGAAATAACACTTCCTCTTCTATCTCAATCGCCGTCATGTCATGTTTTTCGTCTGAGAGCGAGCTCTTTGAGAGGGACATGTAGTCCTCTTACTACGCTTTTTGCACTACCTGCTTCAACTTGCTGCGGATCTAACTTCTTCGCTGTAGGTTTTTGTCCCCTGCGACAATTCTCCACATCCTCCAACTTCTTGTGTCACTGTGATACTGTCATCTTGCCGAATCTGGAGCTTAGAGAATTATTTTGCGTCAAAATACTTTTGCTATACCTAACAGGTTGCCTCTTTCCTCCCGTTCATCGCAGGGAATTACTTAGTTTAGGACTACCATGTTCAGCCATTCCAGAGTCTGAAGTCTAGCTGTTGATTATAAGCATCACAAACTTGAAATGGATCTGCATCCCATCAGAAGGGTATTTCATCTATTCTTAACACTATTGCCAATGCTTTGAGATCTTCGGTGCTCAGTATTTTCCGCAGACATTCGACTGCGAGAACTACCATCTGATCAGCTTGGCCTGTCATACTCTGGCTTCCACTATCTGCAGACGCATGCTTCGCAGGCAATACCCTCCGCTTCGACTACTCTCGACTTCTTTTTGTTTTCTTTGGTGCAAGGCCCTTTTAGAGGTAGGGAAGATACCATTTACTGCCTGCACTACCGAGCTAGCATAGAGGGTCCTCTTTACCATGGGGCTTGTCTCGGCGATAGGATCGGTAGGGAGAATCTCCTTTTTCTTTTAGCCCCGCATCTGCTAAGGATGGTAGGGTCTCAGGCTTTTGAACTGGGGTTGTTGCCAAAGAGCAACTAAAGGTCGAGGGTTAAGAGTTTCGCTCCCGCCCTCCTATTTGGCAACTTCAAGGCGTTTTACCCAACATATGGGACAGCGCCAAACCATCCTAGCTAGTTTTGGTTGGTTGACTGTTCTCATAGCCAGATGTCCGACTGGGGCAATAGTGTCAGGATCCAATGGTAGTGTATCAGCAGCTCATAGTGCTGAGCTATCAGTTTGGTGAGTCGGTTTAAGCCCTCGTCTAGCACAAATGGCCCCAACTTTTGCCAATGTTGGGTTGCGCAGATTGGGTTCGCCAAATTGTGCAGATGCATGTCAATCCTTGCGTTTTCTAAAGTATCTTCCTCATAGTGCCTAAACTGGTTTGACTTGTCCATGATATTGTGACCATTGGTGTCATAATAACAAGTACATCCATTTCAAACTGCTCAATCGTGTATCCTCCCTAGGAGTTACCCTTCAGGCTCCTACCTATCATAAGGGCACGGGTAGCTTTTCGTAGATTTAGTACCTGTGTCCCCCGAAGCTAACTATCTAGGTATAGTTCTAGATGTTTCTACGACTGGTTACAGCATGAGAGTCATACTGTCGGATGTTTGCCAGACGTTTGCGAGAGGTGGAACCGTAAAAATGAAAAAAAAACTTTGATGTTATCTGATAGTCGAACTCCCAGACAGTAGTCCGATACACTAACCATTTTAGTGCGATCGTCTTGTTGTGTTAAGCTTAATAGTTCTTAGGGACGCTTGTGTCTCCACCGATCTTGTCCTCAGCAACTCATACATCCATTTAGATACTGTTTGGTTTTTTTTTTTTATAATTCACTCTCGCTCAAGGGATTATTACTACCCTTTTAATGTTAAGACACAGCGCGGGCGTTAGGAAAATTAGGAAGAGAAGAAGATAGGAGATACCGATGAACGTTGGTTTTAAATGTTTGTGGATCATAATATGAGGGAAAAATAGAGCTTGGTAGAGCATTCCACATTCGTGTTGTACGGTTTAGGAAAGAATCTCTATACTTGACGGTACGTCCGAAGATAGGCTTGAGGGTATACTGATGAGCATTCAAAGCGTGACGGGTATTGCGAGAAAGTTGTTGAAGAATGCAGCTGGCTATTTCGCTGGAGCACTGTTTATGAAAAAAGCGATAGAATAAGGAAAGGCAAGAGACATTTCTGCGATCTTGGAGCGAGTCAATAGACTCCGCTATACTTCTGTTCCCTATTAGTTTTAAAGCGCGATTTTGGATTCTGACCACGAAAAGGTTAATGGCCAGACATGAGCATTTTACTCGAGCTTGGGGCGGATGTATGCCTTATATATTACAGCCAGATCAGAGGGGGTAAAGAACTTCTTGCAGCGTTTGAGGAATCCTAGACATTTCGCAGCATTCTTAGCGGATTCGAATATGTGGTCATTCCAACGCAGATGGTCGTTAACACACATACCGAGAATGGAAAGATTTTCGGTTTCGACGATGCAAATGCCATTCATTGATAATGGCAATGGGTTTAGGTTACGCTTAAGCGACAGCTAACTGCATTGGGTCTTTGAAGCATTAAATTCCACTCTGTTCTTAATACCCCAATTAATTATGCTGTCAAAATCGGAATTTAATGAGCTTAACATACGCTGCCGTTCCAGTTCCACGGCCGAAGAGCAGGGACATGAGTTTGGGAACGAATATGAGAAGCCGAGGGTGCTGTCGTCAGCGAAAGAATGTATTGTATTAGAAGTAGCAGACAAGAGATCATTTATGAATATAAGGAAGAGAGTCGGAGACAAAACGGAGCCTTGGGGAACACCAGCATTTATATGGTGGATTCTAGACTTGAAACCATCCAAAACAACTTGAATTGAACGTTCCGAAAGATAGTTTCTAATCCATTGAAGAAGAGATTCATCGATTCCAAATGCACGCATTTTCGACAAAAGAGCTTGATGCCAAACTCTGTCAAATGCCTTTGACATTCACCAGCATGATGTAGAGAGTGGTTCCACTTTTCGGTGAGATATACCATCAAATCACCAGGGGACCTTTTGCTACGAAAACCATACTGACGGTCATTGAGGAGCTTTCGTGATTCAAGATATTTCATAAGCTGACGATTTATCAGCGTTTGGACCTTGGAAAGAAGGGACGTAAGTGCAATGGGTCGATAGTTGGAGGGAGAAGAACATTTGCCTTTTTTAGGGACGAGCTGGACAAATGCTGTTTTCCATCTACTCGGGAAGAGTCCAGAAGAGTAGGAAAAATGAAAAAGCTTACGCAGTGGTTTTGTCAGCGCGAAAGAACACCTCTTCAGAATAATGGGTGAGATACCATGCAAGCAGATTGGCCTTGTCCAAAGAGCTGACAGATGGAGTGTCATTGTGAACGAGCGTTGGAGTGTAAGATGAGGCACAATTTTTTATATTTTTGACGAACGACCAACAATTTCTACTACCTTTGGGACAGTGTAGAATCTTTTGCCTCAATTTTTGGTCGAAGGAGAATTTTACACGGCGAATTAGAGCATTGCAATCATTTCTGGCTCGTTTAAATATTTTTCGGTTTTCCTCTGTTGGGAAAATCTTAGCTCCCTCAACCTGATAGCCTCTTTGCGGCTAGAGTCATACCACGAGTTTTCTTTTGGCTTAATACTCTTTATTCTGTGAGGAATAAAGGATTTCATGCAGAGGAGGATAGTGTTCGTAACCGTATCGGCGGCGGCGTCCACGTCGTTATCGAGAAAACAAAAAGACCAGTTAAAACTCCTAAAGAAGCTGTTCCCAGTAGGCTTTCTCGTACTGCCAAACTAATCTTCTTTAACTGTGTGGTTAAGGTACGAAAAAATAGCCGATACGACACAGTGGTCTGACGAACCTAGAGGCGATAATACATTTATGCTGTATTTATCGGGGTGGGAGCAAGTTCAGAGTATTGGCGGCGTGACTGTCAATGTCTGGTATCCGTGTGGGCTCATTCACAAGCTGCGTCTAATTATTTACCTTAGCAAAAATTTCAACATATCTTCCTTCGGGTGTTGTCTGTCCAGAATGTCGAAATCAACCAGAATTGTGTATATTGAAATCGCCCACAATGACGATCTCAGTATGAGAGTAATGGGAAACAATTCTTAAGATGGAGTCAGACAGCTCATCAAACTCTATAAATAAAACAGTAGTAGATAATTTGCCTACGGACACTGATTTCTAACCACATGAAGCTAAATTTCGGATTAGAACAGGATTGTGGTTGAATTTGGTAGGTACATCACTACGGATATAAATGGCGAGACCGCGGTTAGAGAAGAATAAAGGCACCAGGCTATATCCAGGAAGGTTCAAATCTGAATAATCAGAGTTGACTCTTTTTATATCGAAGGCTCATTTAATGGCAGCATGTGAAGTGACCTTTATATAAATAGTACTTTGAATCATTTCTGACAGCTGGTCGTAGTGCAATTTCAGTAGCATTTGCATTTCTCCTTTTTTCACTTGGCTTTCTTTCGCGGTACCGTGCTGGTGACTATCTGAAATGAAGTAGGTAAATATAGAATAGATTCTGGAACCGGGACTTCCAAATTCAGGACACAATGCTATTAACCTCTTCGCAGATAACCCCATAGAAATAAGTTTCGCTGACTCCAAGACGTCAATGCCAATACTTTGAATAAACAAGTATCTGGAGGAAAAACCCAAACGAACACGCCACTCCTATCTCCAGCTAGCTCATTATTGCATTCTAATTTCGATAAACCCGATTCAAAGTCCTTCTGCTGCAGTATATAAAGTTCCATTAAATTATTCAAACAATATTGAAACTTTAAATCAAAATGAAGTCATTACCAGTGTGTATCGCTGTTCTCTTAACAATTTGTGTATCGTCTTCCCTTGGTGCTACATTTTCAAAATTTTTTAAACATCCAGGTGAGCAATTAATACTAAAGATTCAAGCAGTTTAGAAATACTTTGTTTTTCGGTTTAAAGACAATCCTGGCAAGTGGTTTGGTGCTTTCACCTGGCGAGAAGGTCAAAGATCCCGATCAAGCTTGTGGGCAAATCGAATGCGAGAATAGACAAGGACGTGCCTTATTTGTCACGTCAGTTTCAAAACCTTTCTTTTTGTTTTTTTTTGTTATAATGGATTTATTTATTTTTTTATTCAGTTGTGGTGTGGTAGATGTTGGAGAATCATGTAGATTGGGAGCTTATATAAACCAGAGATTACAATATCCGGACTGTTGTGAAAAACATATTATTTGTTACTAAAACTACACCGAGATAATATCGACTTTTCATTACAAGAAGTTGTGAAAAATAATTTGTAAATCAAGGGTTTCAGTTTTTCAAGTTTTTGATGCGAGATAGAGGGTACAAATGAGGTATCCTGCTGTGATCTGTCCCCCCTAAAGTTTGTTCAGAGTTTCTAAGTAAATTTTTATAGTTTGAAACGGATGTGGGTCACGATCAATAAGCCTCAACACCTTGTCTCCTCATGTCTTCAGTAATTCACATTAACTTGGATGAGGTATGCTACTTCGGCACAATCCACTCCTGTTGTTCTTCAACTCTACATAAGCGAGTGCTGGAGTTTTGCTATATTTGTTAGCTTACTTCGTGGTTAAATAATCTCCTCCACATGACCATTCAATCAAAAAAAAAAAACTGTTCTCTCGAATACTGGTAAAGTGATTTCAATCGACAGTTTTCTTCTGTGCCATACACTTGGAGTCGTCAACTATTATATTGTGAGAATTCGTTGCAAAAAACTCCTCAAAAGGGAGTTCTTCTTGTAAAGGATACCAAAAAGTGCTTCACGGACTCATTCGCCACAGAGGTAAATTGTGCCGTAGAAGCATACTTCAACGTACATATGCAAGTGGAGGAGGACATTATCAAAGTTGGTGTAAGCTACTGAAGACATGGCAAGACAAGGTTTTCAAGTTCTAAAGCTTATTGATCTTGGTCCACATCCTTCTCGGACTATAGTACAGAATTTAGAAAGTTGCCTACTTGCTAGGTTTCTGAAGAAAGATTGCAGCCTATTTTCTCAAATATGTCCTCTATCTCCCATCACTGCCTATAACAAAAAAAAAAAAAAAACACTGAAGTCCTTGATTTTCCAAGTGTATTATACAACTTCTTATCATGAAATCTCGGTATTATCACGGTATAGTTTTAATTGCAAATAGAATGTCGTTCACAACAGGCAGGATATGGTAAATTCTTGTCTATAAAATTTCCCAATGTACATCCTTCATCATATGTCGCATCACAACTAAATAAATAAAAATATATTTATTTAAAAAAAAAAAAAAAAATTTTTCATACTGACGTGAGAAATACGGCAAGTCCTTGTCCATTCTGGCATTCGATTTGTCCACAAATTTGATCGGGATCTTTGACCTTATCGCCAGGTGAAATCACCAAAGTAGGCTTTATGGCGCACTTGCCAGGATATTCTTAAAAAAAAAAAAACAAAAACAAAATAATTCTAAACCGCTTGAATTTTTTGTATAAATTGCTCACTTGGATTTGTAAAAAATATTGAAAATGTAGCACCAAAGGAAGACGATACACAAATTGTTAAAAGAATAGCAATACACACTGATGATGACTTCATTTTGACTTCAAGTTTCAATATTGTTTGAATAATTTAATGGAAGTGACGATCTTTATATACTGGTACAGCAGACTGACTTTGAATCGGGTTTATCTAAATTATTATCAAAACTAGAATGCAACAATGAGCTAGAGATAAGAGTTGCGTATTCGTTTTGGGTTTTTCCTTCAGATACATACTTGTTTATTCAAAGTATTGGCATTGACGTCTTGGAATCTACGGGGTTATCTGCGAAGAGCTCAATAACATTGTGTCGTAAACTTAGAACTACCGAATTACCGGTTTTATATACAAGCAACGTGCCCAACGTATACCATAATCAAGCGATTCCAGAATCTCTTCTATATATGTATATCTATGTACATACATATATCATGTCATTGCTAAGCTAGTTTTTGGGTAATGGTTTTCTTACTAGGCCAATCTTGAACGGCTAAGGCAAGTGAAAGAGTACTGGATTTTCATGATTTTCTTTGGGTTTTCAATGAAAGATATTCTGTAGTCACGACCCGTTGTCCTTGTTCAGGTTAAAGTACGAACGTTTAAGTAACTAAAGGACCTTTTTTTCCAAATTGTAGTTTGTATGTTTGATAAGCTGCGAAATTTTAAGCCTCACTAACAACAAAGCTCAAATAAAGGCATCGGAGCTCTCGATTGAATATTCACTTACCTTCTTCAAACTGCGTGAGGAATTAGGGTCACTTTTTACCGAAAACGGGGAAGCCCACTCACTCATCTTTGAAACACGTCAGGCCTATACGAAAGTTCTTCTATAAAAAAAACTCAAAAAATTCTTATTCGCAACTCACTATCAGAGTCGTGTAAATAATATGAATGATGTAAAGGAGTAAGGTACCACAGGGTTCAGTTTTGGCATCAATGTTGTGGAACAGTGTGTACGGAGGCCTTGTTCCCTTAAAAGAACTAGTCGATGAGAACGTCATGAGATTTTCAAACGATTGAAGGAAGGTGTTCAAATAAGCAATGGAACCATTTCAATAGTCCGATCGGTCCAATCGGTGGTTTAAATCAGTTCAGGCCGACACTCGCAGTAAGTCGACAATAGATCAAAGCAGCTTTTAGATGTTATGGTAGATTTAAGCATTGCATTCAAATTACATTATTCCTGATTAATAAATCTCCATGGTTGACTGCCTTCTAGATAAAGTCATCACACCAATAGTAGGGAGTACCAATTTGGGCCGAAGCTATGAAGTATACCAGCCCAAAATTATTAATCCATTCCGCACAACTTCGGAGTAGACAATTTATGTTATCGTTGGAAAGTTATCGAACGACTTTCTGGCAGACGAACTACAGAGAACGTACCAGACCCGAAGGCGGCAGGTTTCATCATTTTTCTATGAAAGACAACGCAAGAGAAAGTATTATTCGCTTGAGGTAATGGCAACACCGTCTGATTCCAAACATAATAGCACATTTATTAAAGGGATATGGTCGCTTTCACTAATACCGCCACCGCTTTGATCGTTTATATTGATTAAGTTAGGGTTGGGGTCACAATCCCGAAAACCAAAATCCCGGAAAGCCAAAATCCCGAAAATCCAAAATGCCGAAAAAAATCCCAAAAATTGGGTTGGGTACGAAATATAACAATGTAACAAAGCATCTAATCCTTTTCGGCTCAGGATCATAAGTCCACAGGTTATAAGTCCACAATTCGATTTGTGCATAAACAGTGGAATATGTAACCCCCCTGCTTGAAGTCACTGTTGGATTTGGAGTAAGTGCGAGGTTGAGTATATACAAAATTTCTTTAAATCCATACAAAAATTTTTATATTCGGGGTTTTGGCGTTTCGAGATTTTGTATTTTCGGGATTCTGTCCGACTCCCATTAAGTTATCTGTTTATTTTTTTATTAGTTAATTAAATTATTTATTTCTTAATGTTTATAGATACCTACCTACTCGTTAGTTGTTTCTTATACCTATTGTTTCTAAACATTTCTTTGGTTTTTTTATATCCCTTATTTGACCACATAGTTTATTATTATTTCAAATTTTCCTTTTGATTGACGGTTTTTCTCTTCGTATTTACCTCCAAATTAGGAAATTGTTTATTGTTAAATATAAAAAATTATAATACAATGTTTCAGTAGAAAGGTAAATATAATACCAAATCTCTACAATGTAAAATGTGTGGTAAGAAAGCCTAAGTAAGTAATTTCAACGAAATAAAGATCTATCTATCTATCTATCTTCTAATGAAATCTTGGTAGTATCCCGGTGTAGTCTTAATTGCAAATAACATGTCGTTTACAACAGGCCGGATATGGTAAACTCTTGTCTACATAATCTCCCAATGTACATCCTCCAACATATTCCAAACCACAACTAAAAAATTATAAATTAAAGCATGTAAATTCATTATAACGGAAAAAAAAAGTTTCTTTTTTTACTGACGTGTGAAATTCGGCATATCCCTGTCCACCGCAAAGGATTCGCCCACAATCGTGATTGGGATCTTTGACAATGTCGCCAGGTGAAAGCACTAAATCAGGCTCTATTGTACACTTGCCAGGATTTTCTTTAAAAGGAAAAACAATATAGTTCTAGACCGCTTGAATCTTTTGTATATAATGCTCACTGGGATCTTTAAAAAATCCTGAAGATATAGCACCAAGGGAAGACGATACACAAATTGTTAAGAGAATAGCGATACACACCGATGAAGACTTCATTTTGACTTCAAGTCTTACAAAAATGTAATGGATGCGGAGAACTTTAAACTAGTATGTTCAGCGTTACTCGGAAGACTGATTTTGGATCGGGTTTGGCTAAATTATTATCAACAACAACAATGAGTAAGAGATAGCTGTGGCAGATACGAGATTATTCAAAGTATTGCCATTGACTTCTTGGGGTCAGTGAAAGGAATCTCTATGGGGTTATCTGCTAAGAGCTAAATAACATTGTGTCATAAATTTGGAAGTACTGAAAATATGATTTGATAGGTATACTAGCAAACGTATGTTCATACATATTTAGAAAAATGTTTCTTTAATCTAAAAATGGGGTAGGTATACGTACAGGCTAGTTTTCAGGTTATCTGGCGAAAACAATGCAAAAGACTGCAGTTGTTAGCGGTCTATGATAAGTGCCTTAAAGCCGATGAGTGATAGCCTAGCTGTGATACGCTTCAAAACATCAGTATAATCTCTCCACACGTCCCTAACGACGAAGCTGAATATTCAATCAAAGAGTATTCTTATGACCTCTTGGATGGAGCATGTCCGAAGTTTCATGTCAAAATCGTACTTGGGTTCTTCAATGCCAAAATCAGTAAGGAATACATCTTCGCGGATTAGTCGGCAATCACAGCTTCCACAATACGATGATAAATAGGTGATAAGTAGTAGGAGGAGAGAAAGTACACACATTCGTCGCTGCGCAAACTTAGGGCAGTGAGAAAAAGAATATCGAGCCAGAAGAAGGGGGGAGACGAAGATTTTGCGTACGCAGTCGCCTAGCTCAAGGATATCGGATATAGGAACAATATTCGGGTGTTTTTCAGGAAAGCTAAACAACTGGCAGTTAGCTTTAAACCTAGAACTCAGACCCTTTGAAACAGTGAATGAAACCTAATCACTGGCACTACCTAGAAGGGAAGGGAAAAGTAGGTGTCTATAAGCAGCTCCGTAACGGGGATCAGGTAGAGAGAATGATAGAGCAAGACAAGAACCCGCATCCAGTCATTCTGCGACACACTAATGGGCACTTACCAATGTGGCTTCCGGCCCGGCAGATCGATGATCGACCAAATTTCCACACTAATGCAAATACTGTAAAAAACCAACAAATTTCAAATCGAGACTCACCATCTCTTAGCATTCATCGTCTTGAGTTCTACAAGGCGATGACCGAATTTGGGATACGGATAAAATTGATCTATTTGTGTTGCGTGACACTGAAGAACACCCAGTTTTTGTTTTTGATGCGCTGGAGGGGTGAAATCCATTATGGATACTTCATAGCCCGTTCTATGAGTTATGCCAGACACCATGCTCCTGCATGTTTACTTGGCTAAAGCACCCCCCCTAACCCTGTCCTATTTCCCCGTATGTTCCCCCTACGGAACCGCTGGTCAAGGCATTCCTTCATAGGGACAGGTTTTGATGTCATGTCTTCTCCTTCTTATGATGCAGGGTTTTCTCCCTCTTGGGCTGAGGGTTTGGTTTTCCGCCCATAGTTCCTGCATGATGCTTGCAAGGATTCTGTTGGCGGTCTCCCATGCTTCCTTCGTTAATAGCATGAACGATATCAATCTCCTTGGGGTTAACGCGTTGTCTACCTCTCGTTCAAGGTAGACATTCTAGAAATATGTGCTCGGCGTTCTGGACTTTGACTTCACAGTGGCGGCAGAATGGGTCATTTACGATGTTGTATTTGTGAAGGTATTCACGGAAACTTTCATGCCTCGTTAGGAATTGGGTAAGATGAAAGTTTACCTCACCGTGTTTCCTTCTGGTCCACTCTTCTATGTTTGGTAGAAGTTTGTGTGTCCACGGACCGTTTTCCGAGGCGTTCAATCGCCGTTGCCATTTCATGTTGGCATTTGCTCTGATGGCCTCTCTCCCTGGGTTTTCGCCAATATATATTGGTGCCGCTACTTTGACCTCTAGGTTAATAGGCATTCGCGCCGCTATAACACTTATAGCGTCCCCCGATACCTTTCTGTATGCACAGCATACTCTGAGCGATGTTCTTCTCATGTACCAATTTATTGTTGTTCCCGGTGCCCATATAGAGGCTGCGTACATGAGTATTGACTTGCTCACTGTCGCAAGCAGGTTTCTTGTTGGCTCCTGGGCCCTCCAATATTTGGCATTAGCCGGGATATTGCGGCAACCGCCCGATTGGCCTTCGCGCTTGTGTGGATCAGGTGCTCTCTAAAGTTGAGCCTATGATCAAGCAATACCCCTAGGTACTTTATGAAGGGTTTCGAATCGATGCTGTGTTCTGCTACCTGTATGCTCAGGCGCTCCACTTTCTTGCGGCTGCAAATGAGGACAGCCTCCGTTTTTTGATCTGCTAATTCCAGACCGGATGAACGAAGTCATATCTTCACGTCGTTGATGGTGCTGTTGCAATTTTGTGTCACCTCCTCTAGGGTTTTAGCCACTAATACCACCGCGATATCATCGGCGTATCTGATTATTACCACTCCCCTTGGTCTCCGCATACGTAGTACTGCATCATACATAATTTTCCACGGGGTAGGACCTAAAACTGATCCCTGTGGGACTCCTCCTGTAATTTTTTGTCTTTTCGGCCCTTCGTCCGTATCCTAGAAGAAGGTTCTGTCTTCAAAATAGCTTCTAATTATTTGAAGCAGATAGCTTGGAACCTGCATGTTCCTCAACGCTCTCATGATTAAAATCTAATTGGCCGAGTTGAAGGCGTTCCTGACATCTAGTAACCACGGCGCAGTACTGTTTATTGCCTCCTTTCCATCTGGTCCCAGATATGGCTTCGCGTGCAATATTGCAAACTGCTTCTATCGCATGAGTTGTGCTTCGTTTTTTTCCTAAAACCGTCGGTCGGAAAGCCCGTTGTCTCCTTCGGTGAACACCCAGTGAAATATCCGATTTGAAAACAGTTCCTCCGAACTATTCCAAACTTATACCGAATTTCGGCAAGGAGTTGCCCTATGATGCGACGTCTTCAATTTCGTGCTTAAAGAAATAGTGAGCAGGGCAGGTGTTAATACAAAACAAATCTTCGGTCGCTCTCAGCTCGCCGTCATAGAGGCTTTTACATCAATTGAAGAACAGGCGGAACGTATTGGGCTTAGGGTAATTAAGGACAAAACCAAGTACTGTCTAGCACCTAGTACAAAATGTAACAGTTGACAGCAATAACTTCGAATTGGTTAAGGAGTTTACCGACATTAGATTGAACATCAAATCCACAAATGACACCCTTGTGGAGATTTTACTTACCATAGTCAATCGCTGCTACTTCGGTTTGGCGAAGCAAATGGGCTCAAAACTCCTAACTAGACGAAATGCGGACTCCTATAAAAACTGATCCTGCTAGTTCTGCTATATGGAACCGAGTGCTGGACAATAAGCAAGAAAGCAAAGTAGATATTGAACACTTTCGAGAAAATTTCTTTGTTGGATATTTGGTCCCGTATGCGTGGAGGGTAATGGAGGAGATACAACCGTGAACTCGCGCTGGCTCGCCCACATCGAGCCAATAAATAATAATGCTTCAGCAAGGAGGACTTTCCGTTTTAAGGATCAAGCTATCGCGGATGCTAGAGCGACTGAGCTAAACAACTGTAAACAGCGAACCCGGGAGCGAAAGAATGGAAGGCTGCCGTGTCTTAGACAGAGACTCTCCACTGAATGAAAGACTCTAAGTTGTAAGTAAGCAAGTACTCGTATGTTTCACGAGTAATCGTCACTCTTTCAGACATTGTGGTTCAGATTCTTCGACAAAGCAGGTGTCTAAGAGAGAAAAATGGTCCTACTGCAGAATCTTTATGTAAGAAAATTAGGTTTGCAAAATCACAAAATGGATCAAATGTCCATGTGTATGCCACTAAAAGTGCCCTCTCGGATCTTCCATTTTATTATATTATCCAATTATCAAGGTCCACTTAGTAGGTCTCATACTTACACAACAAAAAAAAAATGAGGATACATGCGGCTTAATTAAAAACTTCTTTTGATTCCAAAGTACCAAGAGACAAAAGCGAATGCAAAATGGAAATGCAGTACTCCTGCAATCGTTGTGTTGTCCTTTCAAATAACAAAATACGAATGAAAAGAATATGGAGAAGAAACTCTAGTGGCGGTTTCAAATTAGAAAAGTCCTCGACGAGCGCATGCTGCAATTGCATTTCGTATCATATTTCAAGAGTTCAGATTGAAATGATTATCACTTGTCGCAATATGAAATAAATGGCTTTATAAATGTGTTCTTATGCCATTTGGGGTGCACGCACACTCACGCAGAGCAATTGAAGGAAAAAGGGATGTAAATTGCAGTAATTCGCAAAAGTTACAAGTGGATCAAATGCCCACATGACTTCACGAGGGTAGGTTTATTTTTTCTTTTTGTTTTGATTTTAACAGAGAAAAAGGATGTGCAGAATAATTTCCAATTGGGATACATTTTTCAATAGCAAAATGGTGAGTTTCTTTAAAAATCCCTTTTGGGCATTTCTTGGCTAAAGGAGGCTAAGCTTCTTTGAATTACAACAGAGGGCGCTCAACGAATTATATCTGCTGGGGTCTTCGCTTAAGTTAGGTTGCAGAACTGGTTTGGTTTTTTATTTGTTAACATTTTTTTGAAAGCAGCTGTGTTATGCGTATGCATACATATGTGCATAAATGCTTGTAATAGCATTTCCTCAGTACCTTGAGAGTTTTACATTTCAAGTGCCTTCTAAGCCCCAAGTAGACGTCCTGTTACAGGACTTACACAAGCAATAACATTCCACATTGGTTTCATTTCAAAGTTCGCTTAAGCTAAATGCTTTTAAGGGAACTCTTTATTTCACTGACTGTTTCTTAAAGCAAGTTTATGTATTATTATTTTTCCTTTCGGGGTTTTCTAAAAATTAATGGACCCTTCAATGATACCCACTGTGACTAAAAAGGCAAGATTAATAATTTTATCATTTTGGAGAAGTGATTCCCTTTGTTTATCCTTTTCTGAGGACTAAAGCAATAGACAATCCAAATTAATTGTATAGTTGAGGCTACATAGCTATCATTTATGCTCATGACCCAGCGATTATTGGACAAGAAGTCGTAAGGTGCACATTGTGTGTTTTACAACATGTTCCTATACCTTTCTCCAAGAAAAGAAATTCTATGGATGGACTAATGATACTACTAACATACTTAAATCCTTTCACCCCTCTTGGTTCTTGTGCCGAAAACATTGCTTCTTCAGACGTAAGATAGCATTCCGAACGTAGCTTTTACATTCCCGATTCTGCTGCATACATCCAGTTCGGTGCGACCACGTTTACACACATCCTAGATAGAAAGTTTAGGACTTTTGTTTGGTTGTATTTATTTTAAGTCCCACTTTGTCTGCCTTAGCTTTTAGATTTTAGGGCATTACATTAAGATCCATTTACGATGTGAAAGTAGGCGAAAATTTGCAGCGTATTCAAGGTCATAGTTCATCGAATCCCAATGTCACTTTTCATCAAAGGTACATAGAATACATTGCTGGCGACCACCAAGTACAACAGCGGTGACAGTATGCGTATAGGATTTTCTGTGCTGCCTGTTCTGCACAAGGCCGACGAGATAGCATCTCTTTTTAAGCACTCGAAATCCTTCTTGGATCTGTGTTGTTATTTCGATTTTATCAGGAAGTCCGGCGCTAATTCAGGAATTTATTCCTTTGAGATTATATCACCATCCTGTCTAAGTGGTTAAGAACTTTAGGGACGTGTTCTCTACATTTAGTGAGCTGATCCTCATCCGATATCAAAATGTAAACTTTACAGTGAATGTTGTTTGGAGATTCGACCACCATTGAGGTGCTTGGTAATGCTAATAGATAAACAGTTCTACTGTCACAACTGTTTGCTGCTTTGTCAACTCTTGAGGCAAGTCAGTCGATATACTGAGGTTTTTTATGAGTCACACTACGTCACACTTCCTTTATTTTCTTCTGCTAATTGTTTCTGCTTCTAAGGCTCAGCCTATCGATATTGAACCTGGTAGTGTTGAGCAAGTTTTAGCAGATGTAGTATGAAGGCTTATGAAAGCTAACTTAAAATGGTGATCGCGTTCTTGTCCTATGTCGAACACACGTTTGTATCGGTTGTCTAGGTGACAATTTCTGAAATGTCGGCTTATCGCAATGTATTCAACTAAAAAATTGAGATTCAACTGATATGATATGATCCAATGACTATGCGGTTGGTATTGCAAAAGTTCATAAACCGCTCAGCGTTGTCATTCCGACCTCCAAGGCCATTAACTCTCATCATGTACTTAAGCACATGTTCCTACATAGGCGTTGAAATTCCCCATCATCACTACGATGTCCTCATTAGGAAGTTGGTTGCAGACGCAGCCTACATGGCTATGGAAATGGTCTCTACTAGAGTAGAGCACAACAGTGTACACTCCCCAGTATCGAACCATCTTATCTCGTGAACTCTCACTCCAGTTGCTGGTAAATAGCGTTTGAGGCCCTTCTTGGAGTAAGTCGAGGAGGATATTGAGGTTCCAGAAACCGATGATTGTCTGGTAAAATATCCAGAGTTTGTCAACAGAGTATCCGAGGCGTTGTGCTCCATTTTGGGTTTCTTACGATTGCTCCGCTCTCAGCCACAGACCAACCGACACTTGTTCTGTTCGTCCTCTTCTATTCACAATTTCCAAGGAAATTGTTTTGGAAGTAGGTCATCAACACCAATCATATCTTGTCTAAATTGAAATTCTCATATAAAGTTTGTTATAGGGTGCGCTATTTAGATATTGTAAACATCGGTGGCAAAAATGATACATTCGTTGTACAGTAGACTGTTCAGGAAACCTTTTGTCGTATTTTTTGATTCATCATCACAAATGTACGCGATTCTAATTTAGTACTTTAATCCCCGAAAATATTGAAAACTCGAAAAGCGTCTTAGTGACATGAGGATTAATTGAATCGATGGAGGATGTTGCTACTGATTTGAGAAGAACACTCAACATGAAGCTTCTCATACAATGATGAAATTCTCCTTATGGTTAGGTCTCTTCTCGAATTTGTCAGCCTATCCGTAATCGATTCGGGGAATCGAATCTGTTTACTAGTTTTGTTTTTTCCACGATTTGTCATGAGCTGTACTGATAATACAATTTGTGGAAAAAACTTCGTGGTGTTGACGATATATTTCTTGTTATTAGCTGGAAACGCAGATTGCTGAATGCTGCTACATGTGATGTCTTTAAATGCAAGTCTCTAGGATTGCAACTCCCTTTTGTCGCATCTATTATAATCAAAACGAATCCCTGTTCAAAATCCTGTGCAAAAACATTACTGAGTGCGACTTTCATGCTAAATGGGTGCTGAACACTACTTTTTTTTTGTAAAAATCACCAAACTATTAAAGTAATTCTCAATAAAACTATATTTATATCCCTATAAGTAAATTTGTAGTTTTTTTTTATTTTCACTCTTTACGTACAAATGAGGTACCGTTGACAACATTCCGGATACGGTAGGTTTTTGTCTATAAAGCCTCCCATTTTACATCCGTCAACCACAGCCAATCCACAGCTGAAAAATCATTTTAGAACAATTTTGATTTTGTTATACATGCACTCATAAAATAAAATGTACATTCTTACGTTTGAAACTCAGCAAAACCTTCGTCATAGCAAATGATACGTCCGCAATCCATATTGGGATCTTTTACAATATCACCAGGCGAAAGGATTAAATTGCCTCTAATTGTACATTTACCAGGATTTTCTTTAAACAAAAATATAATTAAAATTCTCGATGATTAAAGTAAGATATGTATTTACCTGGATTTTTAAAGACTCCTCTAGCCGTGGCTGCAAATGCAGTTGTTGCGAAAATACTCAACAGTAGAATAATGGCAAGAAACGACTTCATGTCGACTTAAGGTTTGGATTTCAACTAAACATATTTTTTAATTAATACACAACATCCCCATTTGATTAATCAATTCCGAGAGAACTTTGCTCATAGCTGAAACTAAAAACAATTTGATTTCATTACAAACCTTATTGTGTTTTGGAACTGTACATACAGTGGGTGACAATGATATTAGAGACACTAAAGAAAAAGTTATTTCAATTGGGGCGTCCCATTTTTTCAATATTAAATTTCTCGGCTATGCTTAATTATAGTTGTGGTTTGTTTAAATATTTCATATCGTTCTCTATATTTGCCATTTAATTATGGACAAGTACATGCTTTAACAACGACTGCAAATCATCCAAATTTATTATTATCAAATTTCGCGTTCGGTTGCGACAATCATTCTCAGCGATGGAGCCCATTTCTGTCTCAACGACTTCGTTAATAAGCAGAATTGTAGCATTTATGCAGGTCAAATACCCAAAGCCATTCACGAACTAATATTAAACCCATAAACACTGACTGTTTGGTACTGATTTCATGCTGGAGGGGTCACTGGTCCAACAGGATACTTGAACATGTTAACTGACTATTTTTGGGATAAATTGGAAAAGGATGAGCATATGTGGCTTCAACAAGACGGCGCCACATACCACACAGTAGTCCAAATAATCGAGTTCTTGAAAGGAATCTTTTTTCTTTGGAGCTTCGTCAAGTCTATGGTCTATTCCAAAAGCTAAAGACTATAGATAACCGGCATATCGCCCGATTTATACAAAAAAGTAACCGAAAATTTAGTTCAGAATATTCACTCGAACAGTCCTTTTTCGAGAGGATAATTGAATGATGTTGTATTCCCTTGATCATACTTTAACTACTTTAACCGACATGGAAGGAATTTTGTTTTGATCTCTCAAACGCAAGCTGTTTTATTTATCAAAACCAAAATGGTGCATTCTTAACGAAAAACCTTACATTTTGTGATAAAAGTATTCAAAATGATTTCTCTAATCTAGTAAATAATGTAATTGTTCTCGTATCTATGCATTTATAATAATTTTTTTATTTTGTACTTACTAATGACCAGAAATACTAACAATCTTATTAGTGGCTCTAATAATATGGCCACCCACTGTACATAATTACGCGATATCAACTTGGTGATTCTAGTATTGGAACTATGGGAGATTAGTTATTTGTCATGCCGATGCAAATTAGTATGCTAGTCTGGACTTGATTCTGATAGTGTGTAATAAGAATACCTACTCATACAAGTCATCTGTTGTATATGTCGAGCTGATAAGCCTTTCTTATCTTGATTAATTTTAAGCTAAGCAAAAAAGGCAGACATAACCAGTGACAACATATTTTGTACTTACACACATGTGTGAGTCTATTGGTAGATCTCCGCGAAAAAAATATTAAGTGATAGTGTCAGCTTTTGGTACAAGTACAGCAAGCACTATCAACTTTCATCCAAGTGTTTTCTTTTTAAATAAATAAATTAAAATCAATGGCTTCAAAATATGAATTACCACAACTTTCCCAATTCTATGAAGTATCTGTTTTGAAACTTGGTACGCAATGTCCTTAAATTTTATTAACTTAAAGCCTCAACGCGAAAGAAATAGCCAATCTTCGACAGTACCCTTATATTCTTCTATCTGTTGTCAAAAACAAAAACGACATCTAGTAGTGTGTGTCCGAACTAACCCAAATATGCAAATTGTCAATTACTTTCGCAGAAAGCTGATTAGACGCTTCAATGAGGAAAAGCCTACGATATTAGCGCTTACCCGCCAAGATCTACGTTACGATACGATACCATACGTTACGATACGATACGATACGGTATGATACAGTGCGATACGAGGAACTGGACTGCAATATCAAGGGAAGTGTTGAGAAACTGCATCGTTCAGAGGTGTCACAGACTCTAGTTGTACTTAAGCCTACCACTTTGAGATGTTAAGCAAACACGTTAGAAGACCATTAAATTGTCTGTATACACATGATAGGTGATCTGCGACCCAAACTAGACTTAAAACGTTCAACATTGCGATCGAATTCTAAGAGATTTTGAATTCTTACTTACTTGCTTAGGTGGCGCTACAGTTCGGGGTGAACTTGGTCGTCCACTAACAAACCTCTCCATCTAGCCCGGTCCTTAGCTAACTGCCTCCAGTTGCGCACCCCAAGTTTGTTGAGGTCCCCTTCTATTTGTGCGCGCCACCTAAGGCAAGGTCCTCCTCTACTGTCCCTCCAGTTTAGATTCAAAGACTCTACGGGCCGGATCATTTGAAGGTTTTGAATTCATGAACTACTTAAGTAGGGCTTAAGCAAGGCTTGAAGTGTACCTTGAATATTGCTACAAATATTGAGAACCTTCCGATTGATTGAAAGACAGATACATATGTACATAAGTATTATCTAACAACTGTCGATGCCTTATGTAGTCGACTCCAATCAGATACAGTACAGAGGAAGTAGATACAGGAAAGGTAATGGAAGGACAGCTCGTAAAAACTCCCGTGCAGCTGAGACAGTTGTTTTAAGTTTCGTGCAACATTTAGTCACGAAATATTGGCTTATAGATCCAATAGGTTTTTTTTCGGTGGTAAGTCCCATGCCTTGTCTAAAGAGCCCCTACTTTGAGAGTACCCTGGATGACTTCGACTTAATATTCTTTTACCAAAGATTAATATTTTATTTTACTATGAGCTGAATCCCAACGATCGCGATTCTACTTCTTGTTAAGAGAAAAATAGAGATTTTATAGAAGGCACATGCCTAGTACATCCATCTTTGTTCATTGCGCCTTCTGGGCAGACAGTCTCTAATATTTAAGCATGAGACTATGGCTAAGCGTTAGAGCTGTTAAAAGTATGCAGCACTTTGGCACAACGCCAACGCTTGCGTACAGCTTCTGTTTACCTTTGGCAAAACCAACCCACAGTCTATGATCCGCAATACTAATGTCGCATCAATCACTTGTTGGAGGCATATGTGTATAAAAATTATTATAACGTAATATTTCCTATCACCACCACGTTAGGAATTGTACTTGAAAAGTACTTGCAAATATACTGGCCAGTATTACAGTACCCAGTACATGTACTTAGAAGAGAGTACTTGGAATAGTACTTGCACTTGGTGCCTTTAAAGTACCAAGTACATTGTACTCCTTTTCTTCAAGTACAAGTACAAGGTACTGGGTACTTGACTGGTACTGGTACTTGAAAGTTTACAGGTCTGGTACTAAGTACTGAACCACGGCGAACAACTACTCCGCGTCTCAGTCCAAAAAACACCGATTAGCTATTCTTCCTTTTATTTGTGCCAGGGTGTCAGAGTTGAAAGTCGTCAACGTAGGGTATAAGTTGAACAGACATTTGAAAGATTGTGCCTCCGGTGTTGAATTGTGAGTTTTGCACTATTCGTAATTATGTCTATTTTTGTTTTTTTGACATCAAAGGTCTCGGTGAGGTCGTTAATGAGCTTGATAGAGCAGCTAGGGTGTTCTAAGAAATCTGCCGAAGTATGGAAATTTAATCAATTGTGGACATTGAAGGCCTAAAACAGCGTTCAGACAATAAAGCTTGGAAGATCTTGTAAGCGATGTGTTTTGCAGTTAAGGGCATTTTCTTCCTTATGGATCGAGCTGACTTTGTACTGATCATTCGATCAAGTCGATATCGGAAACAGTACCGGTTGGATGCCCAGTCTGTGTGCAAACAACCTCATCGATGGTTTACATCAAGAGCGTGTACGTTTCCATCTAAAAGCGGTATAAGCAACTCTAGTCATGGGACGCAAATGTAGTTAACCATAGTTAACATCGTTTTCCATAAAAACCCTATTAAATCCATGTTAATCATTTACATATATTCTGATCCTTTAATTACATACAAATAGCGTGACGTTCACAACATTCTGGGAATGGTAGGCTCTTGTCTACATAATTTCCCAGCTTACATCCTTTAACCACTGTATGTTTACAGCTGAAAATTTCATATTTTGTTATAAAACTTTAAAATAAAAATATCTAAGACATTCTTACGTATAAAACTCAGCAAAGCCTTGGTAACCGCAAACAATACGTGCGCAGTCTGCGTTGGGATCTTTCACAACATCACCAGTTGAAAGAACTAAATTTTCCTTAATTGTACATTTGCCAGGATTTTCTTTAAATGAAAGCCAATTTTAATTGTCGATGGTATCTGTCCATTCAATGTACCTACTTGGATCCCTAAAGAATCCTGAAGCCTGGGCTGCAAATGCACTTGTTGCAAAAATGGTTAACAGTAAAATAATACCAATAAACGACTTCATCTCGACTTAAGTTTTTGATTTCAACTGCGATATTTTTGAAATCTAATCCAACCTAACAAAATTCAGAAATTTTGATTTCATTGAAACTCTTATCAACTTAGTGCTTGTGTACTGAAAGTAGGCGGCAGACACAGTGGTGTGTGCAGTGTACTATCAGCATTTTTACTTTTATATCAATTTATTTTTTATTTATTTTTATACATATGTACTGATAGAACAAGCACGGCCAGACCAGACATATGTACATATGTGCAATATATGCACTTGTACAGGGCGCTTGTACAGAGGGGGCGCCTCTCGCCATTCCTTATATGTCGTCACTATTCCAATCCGTCTAGACCGGATAGTATAATACGCTATACTTCCTCCTTTGTATCACTATCAGCCTTCAAAATTATTGTTTTTAAGAAAACGCCCTAATGCATGCTTCCCAATATTGTTCGTAGCAATAAAACTCGTGCGGTGTCCAATAATAATCCATTAAATGTAATTCTTAATTAACTATAGTTAAATATATTTATATCCTGAACGGTTAGGAAGTTGGAAAGTGAAAGAGAAGAAAGATTCAGATAAGAAACCTCATGGCACGGTGGATAAAAATGCCTCTTTTCTAAGTCCTTCCCGCTAAATTTGGGTTAATCTAGTCACATCCAAGTGAACCATTAGTTTCTCGTCCTTCCTTCTTAAGACACTAGAAAGGTTTCTAGATACACACATCAGAGGCAAGTGTCGTATCGGCAGATTATGCAAAACTCAACATGCATATCTTAAGGGTAAATCAGTGGAAACTTCATAACATGAGATTGTAGGGTAGACTTCATTACAAGAAATTTGCACTAGTTTCATTCTTAGACACAGAAGGGGCTTTCAATAACGTAAAGGGGGAGGCCATTAGAAGCATTACCAACTATATTTGCAAAATGGTCATCTTAAGAAATATCAATTCCACATTCGGTTATAGTTCGATGAGGAAATTATATCCCCCTTTTCTGAGTTCTAGTCATTGATAGCATACTTAAGGAACTGACTAACACAGGAGTAGGCATCACTGCGTGTGCGGATGACGTAGTAATATTAGTTCAGGAAAAATTCCTAGACACATTAAGTGCAAAACAGATCTGGTACTGTACAAAGGAGAATAAAAGATACCACCCTTTAAAATGCCGAAGCTGGATGGGGTGGAATTATCCCTTTTAGATCGCTCAAAATATCTTGGCATTGTATGGAAAATAAACTGAACTGGAAGCTTAACAATCTTCATTTGCAAGAGTACAGCGGGGAAAAAGTGGAGCCTGAAACTAGCATTAATGCATTGGCTATATATTTTGATAGTTAGACCCATCCTTACATATGGGGCTCTTATATGGTGGAAGGCCATGATAAAGCAGAATTTACGAAATACCATTACCGGTGCTCTGCGCAATACACCCACGACTGCAATCGAGATGTTTCTGTATCTTTTACCACTTGACCTACAAATAAAACTACAGGCGGGTAATAGTGCCCCAACTCGAGAGTATAGATATCATGAAAAAGCTTCTCAAAATAAAAAATTGGCCTTCGGACACGGCATTAAATAGAAGGCCCCTTCCATTCGTGTAAAGAATATAATATGCACAACACGAGTGGTTGTGAGAAGTTAGGCCCTGGGTCCCATGGACCTGTCGTGCCAAATATTTGTATTTTTTTGGCCTTTTTTTTGTGAAGACGGATTATATAAGAGGTCTTTCAGAATATTGGAAAGCCACCCTTTGGTACAGAGAGTTGAAAGAGTTTGGTGAAGGGTTGAACCAAATGGATCCATGCGTTTTTTCAGAACTATGGCGGGTAGACCGTCAGGCCCGGCTGATTATTCGCACTTGAGTTTTTTATATTATAGAAGTTTGGGTTTCTCAAATGGGAGAAGTAATAGCAATCGGGTGCCAGGACATGTTTGGTAAACGATTGTCTGTAGTAATAAGCAAAAAGATTTGCGGTAATTTTACCCGACGATGAGTTAAATAGTTTCAGAGTGAATCGAAAGCTGTCCAAATTTTAATTTATTTTTTTAGTGAAGTGAAAAGAACGCTTGAAATCCGAGATTAAGTTAGTTTGCATACAAACTATATGCATATGCATATGAACTATATGGGAAAGAGAGTCGCATAGTACGGAAAAGTTGGTATATGCATGCAGGGAGTTGGCGAGACGTTAGATACGCTTGTCAAAGTTTATTTCTTTTATTACGAAGCGAACCTAGTTCATTCGTGGAAGGGGACGGGAAAAAGTTTTCTGCGGTACAGAAGTAATGGATTGCGAAAAACAAATGAAAACTATGGAATAAAACATGGCTAGGGCGTTATCAACATTTGAGTTCAAGTTAAAGTTGAACTGGTTAAGGTAGCCAACACACTTAAACCATAGTTAGATACATTGCGATATCACAAGGATATTGGAAAAATTACATACTCGTTGAACCAATTGGAACGTAAGAGGTAATATACACTTCTTTAAGAAATATTTCTGATCCAGCTTTGGTCAAAACACATTCTACAACTTGTCCACCTAAGATTGGTTCTTTCGATACCATCCAGCTTTAATTTTATATTGCACGTAGCGAGCGGCATACATAAGGTACCTTTTGCTGATGCAAGTTGATTTTTTTTTTACTTTTGATGATGTGCACTGAAATTGCCTCAAGAAGCACTACCACCTCATACAGATCTTTTGTGCTATATCCTAAAAAAACCTTTTTAGTGTAATTTTACTGACTAGCTGATCTCAAGTTCATGGATATGTTCACCAGTTTCAGTGTCCTCCAAATATGTCTAATTCGCTAATACTAATGTTCTTGAGGATGTGTTTGAGATAACTATGAGTAGTACCTACCTAAGGAGGTCCGTCATGATCTTAGCGTTATTATCATTAGTCTTGGACATTTGGTCGGTTCGGTTTAGTGTCATTTTGTGTGATAAAAGCGTAATTAGTACGAAATATGTTGTTTTACAGTTCCTGTGATCTGAAATTAAGGAATTTATAAGGGACCGTCAAACTGGAACACCTTCTAGGATTTGTTTATCTATTGGGTTGGATTTAACCTTACTAACAGTGGCACAACAGTTACATAGTCTACCTTTGCAGTGTCTCCAGGCCAGTAAGTTATACACATTTTAATATGAATTCCATAAAGATAATGGTTATCTTCATAGTTAACCTTAAAACCTTTTTAATTCCATACTAATCATTCACATATACAAATTTTGGTTTAAGTGTGTAGTTTTAACGTGATGCGTATTCAACATATGAATTTTACAATTTTATTATACATATGTATTTACATATAGCTTACAAAATTGTATAAATAAGACCAAACGACAACCGTATGGAATCGCCTACGTGTCGGGTATTGTTACGACAGTTAGTTGAAATCCTATTTCCTCGCCAAGAAAGTAAGGAGTTGGATTAGACTATCCTCACGTAAGTGCATCCATGTCGCAGAATTATTTGAAGTATGTAAGAAGGAACGGTATAAAAAGGCATCACAAATAGAGCCCTTAAGGGCTCCATCAATACCCGACCCGACTTATTTGTTGAAATGTTTAACACGTGTTTTTGCAAGGGTGACCTTGGAAGTACCAGCGACTAGTTCTAAGGAAACTGTAGTCCAAATGAACCTTTATCCTATCATCTTCTTTGTCTGCTCGACACGATCGCGCTTAGGGCCGCCAATGCTTTCCGAACTGTTTCAAACGATGCTATACTTGTCGTGTCTTCAATGCATTTCCTACGATATGGAACCGAGAGGATCGCCCTTCGGGACCTTTGTGGGGAGTGGTCCACTCCTGAGAATTTTGTAAGCTATCTGCCTCAGAATGACGAAAACTGGACCAACGTAAGTTTTACTACTGGTATCTATGAAGATTATACATCCTTTGGCGAAACCATAAAAAAATTAGAGTACCTATGTATAGATAACAAGTGAAAGCAAAAATAATTAAGAACTAACGAAATAGTAAATCGGAAAACCTGGGACGTGTGTACATACATTACGTACGTCTATGTTAATCGAAGAATCAAGACTAATTTTATTAACTTAAGATCCACATCCCCATACTTACATGCATACCTACATATGTATATGTATTTCCAATCGGCATACAAAATACATACCTTGAAAGAAAGGATTGGTAAAGTAAGTTTTATATACACGGATGTATCGCCAGATTTAGGTCAAAAAAGTTCCATGATACCCAGAGGGGGCAAATCACAGGATCCCTCTCAAAAAGACAAACCATTGGAAACAGCCCTGCATTCACTCAATCATCATATCGAAAGATCGCTCTTGCTGAAGGAATTTGGCACGACAGGTCCATAGGATCCAGGACCTAGATGTCTCTTAATGACAATTTGTAATACCCACTCATGTTTACTCTAGTCGACTCGGATCTCATTCGTCCAACTAAAAGATTTACGAATCGTTAAGCTGCTACAGCTCGTGGGATTCGTTTATCCATTTGGGTGGTTCTTAATGGCTCTATACTGATGCAGCACTTGGTCTACGTAAGCAGCGATTCCAGTCATATGTATGTAGGTCACAAATTAAAAAAACGAATCTTTGTACATACATATATTTATTCCGATCCTTTAATTACAAATAACGTGACGTTTACAACACTCTGGGTATGGTAGACTCTTGTCTACATAATCTCCCATTTCACATCCGTGAACTACTGATATTCCACAACTGAAGAAATACAGTTTTTATTATAAATATTTCAAACAAAAATAAAATAAAAAAATTCTACCTTTGAAACTCAGCTAAACCTTCGTTACCGCAAATAATACGTCCGCAGTCCTCGTCGGGATTTTTCACACTATCCCCAGGGGAAAGAATTAAATTGGAATTGATTGTACATTTGCCAGGATTTTCTTTAAATGAAAATTAAATAAACTTTTTGATGGTAAAAATATTCCTTATACCTACTTGGATCGTTAAAGAATCCTGCAGCCGTGGCTGCAAATGCACTTGTTGCAAAAATGGGTAACAGTAGAATAATACCAAGAAACGACTTCATTTCGACTTCAGATTTGGATTTCAACTGAAAATATTTTTGAAATTCATAGACAACATCACCATTTGACTAATCAATTTCGTGAGAATTTAGCTGATAGCTCCAACCTTGTAAAATTCAAAAAATTCTATTTGATTGGAGCCCTTATCAACATTGTGGTTGTCGACTGAAGGTACGCGGCAGAGCTTAAACTGACTATTAAAACACCGTATACTATCAGCTTTACATTTTTAATTTTATTTCATTTTTTTAGTTACATATGTATATATGTATTTTTATAGGTACTGATAGAACAAGCACGGCCGGACCAGTCATATGCACATATGTGCAATAAATGTACTTGTACAGGGCGCTTGTCCCCGCCATTCCTTAAATGTTGCTACCAACAATGAGGAATATTCTGTGAAGATTTTTAACTTGTACATAATATACTAAAATGGGGATCTCCATTAAAAGCTTTAATTTGAAATTAGTAAAAGAAAGTACTATACGTCTAAAACCGATAGTACAAAACCCTATCCTTCTTCGTTTGTAAAAACCCTACTAATCAGTTTCAGCTCTCAAAATTGTTTTTTTTTTTTATGAAAACGTCCCTAAAAAGTTAATGTGGCAATAGACAATATATGTGTAAATTGTAGATAATTTGAATATTTACAAATGTACATATATACATATTTGGTCTTAATGATTTTTTCGATATCAAGTAGAATAGTGAAGTTACGAAAAAGTTGGCCTGGCAGTGGTCGGATCTCATTTGAAAGACTGCCACTTGGTTTTTTTGTCAGTACATATTTTAATTATTGCTAGAACACCATCTATTGATATACTCCATTAATGTCTTTTTCCCTGCCTCGAGTCTGTGCAAGGCGGAATATTTACCGAGTAGTAGGCTTGTCCTTAGTTTAGGCTAGTCCTGTGCTTTTTAATTAGTAAATCTTCTCTATCCACGGTACATTGTTATGACCAGGAACTCATCAGGGTCTTACTCTAGGTTAGGGTAAAGTGGCTGTCGCCTACAGCCAACACACATAGACCATAGGTAGAGCCATAGTGATACCACAAGCATCTTGGGAAAATTTCCCTTAGCTACTCGTTGAACTAATTGGAGCATAGGAGCACTAATATGCACTCTATTGAAAGTTATCAAATTCTTAGAGCGTTTCTGGTCCAGCTTTGACCAGCTTTGACACGTACCACTTGTACCACTTATCCACCAAAGATTTGTTTTTTTGGATACCTTCCAGTTTTAGTTTAATTTTGCATGTAGCGAGCGGTATACATAAGATACCTATTGCTAAAAGAATGGGTATAGCTGTTTCCTATCTGACGAGCTCGTCATCCTGTTTTTTTGTCTCTAAGACCCCACACAGATCTTTTGTGTTATACCTTTAAAAACGTTGTTAGTGTGAATTTGCCGACTAGCTGATCTCAAGTTCATGGATGAATCTTACAATTGTTTGAGCTGAGGAGGCGATCACATTAGAAAGCGAGGTAGAGCCTTTATGGAAGTGTTTAAATCTCGTCTACTTTTTGTAGAATGGCGACACATTCACAAAATATGTTCGACAATTTCATTGTCCTCCAGGTATAGTTGGCTCATCTTGAGGTTGTACATATTTGAGAGCACCATGGCTAATTAGATAGTTCGTCAGAATCTTAGTGTTGTAGTCGTGCTCTGACGTTTAGTCGGCTCTTTATCGTAAATATCGTAGACACGACTTTTGTTTCATTTTGTGTGATAGTGAGGGTCATAATTAGTACGAAATATGGCCTTTTTATAGTTCCTGTGATCTAAATTTGAGGGATTTGATATGTGCCTTGTATCTCTAATCTTGCGCTGATCCTTGGACTTCCATAAAGTGGCACTTGTTTACCTCTAGTCATTGATATAAGAAGAGAAAGGTTTCTTGTAGTCCAGGCTTACTGACCATTTGTATTACCTCTCCATGTTTACTTAAGTCTTAAAAGGACTTCTTTATCCATTTGGGTGGTCCTTAATGGCTCCATTGTGATAAAACACTCGGTGTACGTGTACAACGACTCTAGTCATAGGACAAACAAATTAAAAAAAAAACGAATTTCTACATAGATAACCTTAATCTTAAAAATCTTTTTTATTCCATATTATTCATTTACGTAGAATTCTGACCCTTTAATTACATATGAGGTGACGTTTACAACATTCCGGGTATGGTAGGCTCTTGTCAACATAGTCTCCCATTTCACATCCTTCTACTACTCTTATTCCACAGCTAAAAAAAAAAAACAGTTTTTGTTATAAATCTTTTAAACAAAAGATATTCTTACGAATGGAACTCAGCAAAGCTTTCGTCGCCACAAATAATACGTCCGCAGTCCGCGTTGGGATCTTTCACAATTTCACCAGGTGAAAGAATTAAATTGTCCTGGATTGTACATTTGCCAGGATTTTCTTTACAAAAATGCAATTTAAACTTTCGACAATTAAACTATCACACGTACATACTTGGATCATTATAGAATCCTCTAGCCGTGGCTGCAAATGCAGTTGTTGCAAAAATACTAAACAGGATAGGATAATACCAACAATCGACGTCATATCTTCTTGAGATTTGGATTTCAACTGAAAATGTTTGGAAAATTATAGATATCACCTCATTTGATTAATTAGTTTCGTGAGCGATAAGCTACAACCTTGCAAAATTAACAAATTTTGATTTCATTAGATTCCTTATTGTGTGTTGACGGTAAGCGGCAGATCTTAAGCTGATATTAAGACACAATGCATATAATGCAAGAATTGTAGCGATTAGCACAGGTTATTGGCTGATAAGGACTGAGGATCCTCGGTTTGAAAACGCGCGGTTTTCGCCTGTCTGAACAGGCCCCTAACATAAGCCGCTGACGAGTAACAATGAAACAATAACAATGTGAAAATTTATCACGAAAAACAAGATCCACAAAAGCTCGTTTCACACTATATTACGAATATTACAATCAAAGCAAAAGTAATTACGAACTAACGAAATAGTAAACAAATAACTTGGAGCAACAAAACGTACGTCTATGCTAATCAAAGAATAAATTGAGACTAAATTTATTTCAAACTCTTTAAACTTTTTTTAAATCTTAGAATAGTCGGAGTTAAAGAGAAACATTTTTATTTTATTTATTTGTCAACAAAGATCAATTTCTTTCTAAGATTTAAGATAAAAAAAAAGAGTAAAAAATAAACTGTAATTAACCATTAAGATGAAGCATAGTGCAAGCAATCATTACTGCAATCTACTTTTAAGAGATGTCAAAGATATATTAAAGTCAATTAAATCTGCATTAGCATTGTAGGTTAGCAATAATCCGTTGAGTGAGGATGAGCGACCGTAGTTTGTGTGCGAATGAGTAATAGTAAAAAACCTATTATTACGTAGATTGGCAGATGGGACATTTATGTTGAGGCAGTTAAGAATTCCTGGGGAATCAATATCAAAAGTAAGCACTCTATGGAGAAAAACAATTTTAGCTATCATTCGTCTCTTATCAGGCGATTCAAGATTAATCAACTTTAGCCGTGATTGATAGGACGGTAGATTATAAATGTCAGACCATGGAAGACCCCGTAATGCAAATCTTAAGAATCGTTTTTGGACAGTTCCAATTCTGGTGATATTAATATTATAATATGCACCAAATAATTGATTCATATTCCAACAGGGATCGAACGAAAGATTGATACAGGGATTTAATGACATAAGGGTGAGAGAATTCACCAGCATAACGCCTTATACTTCCCCAAGATCGGTTAGCCATATTAATGATATAATCAATATGACTGTTGAATGATAATATAGTATCTAACAATACACCCAGCTCTTTTATCAAGGTAACACGGGGTACAATATCACAACCAAGTGAGTAATTATAGATAAAGGACGATACGCGACGTGAGAAGGTAATTACAGAACATTTCCTTACGTCCAGTGAGAGGTAATTTTTTGAACACCACAGATGAAATTTTTTGAGATACACATTTAAAGGATCACGTGATTGATAGTCTTTACCTGATATATAAATTTTAAAATCGTCAGCAAACATTAAAATGTTGCATTCTGGCAAAAATATAACTACATCATTGACAAACAAATTAAATAAGAGAGGCCCGATGTGACTGCCTTGGGGAACCCCAGATCACACACAAATTTTGTCAGAAATGTGATTTCGAAAATTGACAAACTGCCATCTTTCGGATAGAAAGGATAATAACCATCGTAAAATGAATTTGGAAATCCTAGTTTATCCAGTTTATAAAGCAGTAATTTATGGTCAACACGGTCAAACGCTTTACTGAAGTCAGTGTATATTGCGTTAACTTGGTTACCTTTACTAATTTCTGAGATTATGAAATTTGTGAATTGAAGAAGATTAGACACTGTGGATCGTTTCTTTACGAAACCATGCTGATTGCTGGATATTAAATGTTTGCAATGAAAATACAGGTTTTCAGAGACCAACTTGTTAAACAACTTAGGGATATATAAACCTATGTATATACCTCTGTAGTTCTCCACTTTATTTTTCCTACCAGATTTAAAAAGAGGAATAATAAAGGAGTTTTCTTCCAAGCTTCAGCGCCATCTTCTATACGCTCTATTTTTAAGAATTTTTAAGTTCCGGGTTATTTCATTGTCCCAAGGACAAGAACCCAAAGAAGCATTTTTGACTAGTACAACGGGAATGTATTTAAAAACTATACCCGATAAAATTCAGAACATAGCTCTTTTATTTTCAATGAAAGATGTAGGTCCCAGTTATAATTGCTTAGCTCCTCACATAGATCAATGTAATTCGCATTTTTAAAATCAAATTTATAAGAGTAATAACATTTAGCTTCATTTACACATATGTTGCAAAAAAGGTTTAGGGAAGGATGGTAACTATCTTCAGGAACGAGAGGTGTCAGGCTTTTATTGACAAAGCTTTCATCATTATTATTAGAGACGATAAGATCAAGCGTACGGTTTTGATTATTTTTAATTGGATTTAATTGAAGGAAACCAAGGGATTGGACAGTATCAATTATTTCCGAACCAATCACTGATAAGGCGTTAATCGGATTAAGGAAAGTGCAGTCTGTATCCCCGGGAGCCCAGTCAATTTTCGTTTGATTGAAGTAAAAGAAGAAAAAGAAGGCTAATTCATTCAGTTTTTTGGCTTGTTTTTAGAACTTGGACGGTTTGTGAATTCCTTAACAATCATATTGCTGGGCCACAAACTTTGATTCACAATGTTCTTCCCTATCAAAGAAGGAGCAATAATTTTAAAGGACGCTGATAAACACCCAGGAATATTGGCAGGTGTTAAACTCTGACACGTTATGCTACTAGTGTCGATGCCTTTGTATGCCAAATATTTAATTATATCCGTCGGTTTAGTTCCGTATTCTACACGAGATATAAAAACAGCAAAAGGTGGTGGAACAACCGTTAGAGTGCAGTCTATGGAATACTGCAAGTTGGCGGCCGAATTGGCAGAGCCAGAAGTAGAAGTACACACTACATCTCTTGTTAATGAAGGGTTGTCTATGGAGGTGGGTATAGGAGGAGAGGAAGATCCTATGTTTAGAGGGGTACTGGGGGTTACAATTGTAATTTGCAAAATCTTTAGTTATTATTTTTAGATAGTTCGTCAGAATCTTAGAATCTTTTTTCGTAGATACGACTTCTATTTCATTTTGTGTGATAATGAGGATTCTAATTAGTACGAAATATGGCGTTTTATAGTTCCTGTGATCTTAAATTAAGGGATTGGATCTGTTTTTTGTGTCTCTAACCTTGCGCTGATCCTTGGACTTCCATAAAGTGACACTTGTTTACCTCTAGTCATTGACATAAGAAGAGAATGGTTGTATTACCATTTGTATTACATTTCCATGTTTACTTAAATCTTAAAAGGACTTCTTTATCCATTTGGGTGGTCCTTAATGGCTCCATTGTGATAAAACACTCGGTGTACGTGTACAACGACTCTAGTCATAGGACAAACAAATTAAAAAAAAAACTAATTTCTGCATAGATAACCTTAACCTTAAAAATCTTTTTTATTCCATATTATTCATTTACGTAGAATTCTGACCCTTTAATTACATATGAGGTGACGTTTACAACATTCCGGGTATGGTAGGCTCTTGTCAACATAGTCTCCCATTTCACATCCTTTTACTACTGCTATTCCACAGCTGAAAAAATACAGTTTTTGTTATAAATTTTTTAAACAAATGTTATTCTTACGTATGGAACACAGCAAGGCCTTCGTTACGGCAAATAATACGCCCGCAGTCCGCGTTGGGATTTTTCACAATTTCACCAGGTGAAAGAATTAAATTGTCCTTGATTGTACATTTGCCAGGATTTTCTTTACAAAAATGCAATTTAAACTTTCGACAATTAAACTATCACACGTACATACTTGGATCATTATAGAATCCTCTAGCCGTGGCTGCAAATGCAGTTGTTGTAAAAATACTCAACAGTAGAATAATACCAACAATCGACGTCATCTCTTCTTGAGATTCGGATTTCAACTGAAAATGTTTGTAAAATTATAGACAACATCACTTCATTTGATTAATCAGTTTCGTGAGCGTTAAGCTGCAACCTTGCAAAATTGATGAATTTTGATTTCATTAGATCACTTGTTGTGTACTGGCGGTAAGCGGCTTAAGCTGATATTAAGACACAATTTTGTGTACCTTGTACTTTACATTCGTATTTCTTATTTTCGACTTAGTACTAATAGTACCAATAAAAATACGAAAACAACAGTGGCCCGTCTTTTGATTGATTGTAGATGTGCAGCTAATGGATTCAATGGATTCCCTTATCTTTCTTATTGGGATCATTATTTAATAATTTTGTTTTTGTCTACGTTTCATTAGAAACTGTCAACGGACCATGCTCAGAATTTCTATCAAAGGTCACCATATTTCGTTAGATATCGCCAAACTCTAGCCGAGAATACAAGTATGTACTACAAAACAGGGCTCATGCAAATAATGCAAGAATTGTAGCGATTAGCACAGGTTATTGGCTGATAAGGACTGAGAATCCCCTTTGACAGACAATACTAAACCAAGGACAGATGTCGTGTTTTAGGTTGATAAACACTATTTTGATAATACAAATGAAGTTCCAAAAAAAGGGATTCAGATTGAACCATTTTGACTTAAACGTGACTCGAAATTAATAAAAAAAAAAAAATAAGAAAATATTTAATAGAACAAATCTTAACTTTTCAAATCCAGACAAAAGAAAAAAAAACGAACCGCTTAACAGAAGCCGCCGACGAGTAACAATTAAACAATAAAAATGTGAAAATTCATTACAAAAGACAAGATCCACAAGTTAAAACTCGTTTCACACTATTTCACGAATATTACAGTCAAAGCAAACGTAATTTCGAACTAACGAAATAGTAAACAAAAAACCTGGAACAACAAAACGTACGTCTATGCTAATCAAAGAATAAATTGAGACTGAATTTATTTCAAACTCTTTAAACTTTTTTTGTAAATCTTAGAATAGTCAGCGTTAAAGAGAAACATTTATATTAAACAACTAATGTGTCTATTTATAGAAAGTAGTAAATATTATCTCTTCAGAAGTCTCTTTGTTATTAAATAAACCGGTAACCTCACTGACGTGATATAGAGGTGTTTAAACCTGGTCTACAATATTTTTTGTAGACATTCACAAAATAAGTTCGGCAATTTCAATGTCCTCCACGTATAGTCGGCTCATGTCCCATTGCTTACTTACTTACTTAACGGGCTACCGACCCGTAAAGAGTCTCTGCCTGAGACACGGCAGCCTTCCACTCTCTTCGATCCCGGGCACGCTGTTTCCAGTTGTCTGAACCAAGTGCGCTGGCATCCGCGATAGCTTGGTCCTTAAAACGGAGGTTCGATCTTCCTTGTCGTCTCGAACCTAGGGGCTGTGATTCGAAGATCCTCTTTCCTGGAGCATTATTGTCCATTCGCTCGATGTGGCCGAGGCAGTGTAGTTGACGTGTTTTGGCTTTTTGGACTACATCCACATCTTGGTACAGCTCATAGAGTTCGCTGTTGTATCTTCTCCTCCATTCGCCCTCCTCGCATACGGGACCGAATATCCGACGAAGAATTATTCTTTCGAAAGTGTTCAGTATATGCTCAGCTTTCCTGCTTATTGTTCAAGACTCGGCTCTATACAGCAGAACTGGCAGGATCAAAGTTTTGTAGAGCATACATTTCGTCTTCCGAGTTAGGAGTTTTGACTCCATTTCTTTCGCCAAATCGAAGTAGCAGCGGTTTCCTAGGGTAAGTCTTCGTCGAATCTCCACTAAGTTGTCATTCGTGGAGTTGATATTTACTCCGAGGTAGGTAAACTCCTTAACCACTTCGAAGTTACTGTTGCCAACAGTGACGTTTTGTCCAAGGCTGTGGACAGATGCTTCTTTGTTTGTTGACAACATGTACTTGGTTTTGTCCTCATTTACTTCAAGGCCAACTCGTTTCGCCTCTTCTTCAATTGCCGTTAAAGCCTCTAACACGGCGCGCTGGGAGCGACCGATGATGTCAATGTCGTCTGCGTATTCCAGCAGCTGGACAGATTTGTTGAAGATAGTGCCTGTCGTGTTCACATCTGCCCTGCGCACTGTCTGTTCTACGACAAGATTGAAGAAGTCACATGATAGCGCATCTCCTTGACGAAATCCGGTGCATGTTTGGCCGATTAGTGTGCTGCAGAAAGGCTTCAGACGTTCATACAGTACGCTGGATAGGATCTCATATTTGCGACATTAAGCAGGGATATGCCTCGGTAGTTCTTACAAGACATAGGATCGCCTTTCTTGAAGATGGGGCATATAGAGCTGATAGTCCAGTCATCGGGCATGACTTCATCCATCCATACTTGGTTGATGTTTTGGTGCATGCACCCTACGAAAACATTACCACCATGTTTGAAAAGCTCTGCTGGTAGACCATCAGAGCCGGCGGCCTTGTTGTTCTTCAGCTTTTTGATAGCTGAGCCGACCTCCTCAAAACTAGGAGGGGAGATTTATTCTTCATTGACTGGATGCGGGTTATCTTCTTGCCCTATCACTCTCTCTACCTGCCCATAAAGTAGCTGCTGGAAATGCTGCTTAAATACATCTACTATTCCTGTGCTTCGGTGACTAGGTTTCCTTCCCTGTTTCGAAGAGCCTGCGTTCCGGGCTTGAAGCCAGCTGCCAGTTGCTTGGCTTTCCTGAAAAACATCCGGATGTTGTTCCTATCGCGGAACTCTTCGATATCCTTGAGCTGGGAGGCTGCGTGGGCCCTTTTCTTCTTACGCAGGACCCCTTTGATAATGTCGCGATACTGGTTCCACAGATTGTTGGCGTTTGTGGATGGTGAATGCACAACGGAGAGTCTCTCGCTCAGGAGCTCTCTGTAGATTCTGGCTACTCCAGTCGTGCTAAGGCTTCCAACGTTGAATTTCTTTTTCTGGGCGGCTTGCAGCTTCTTCTCGTTGGATAGTCGAGCTCTGAATTTAGCTGCAACAAGAAAATGGTCAGAGTCGACGTTTGCCCCTCTGAAAGTTTGCACATTCAGAATGTTGGATGCGTGCCTCGTATCTATTAGCACGTGGTCGATTTGGTTGGCGGTTCGACCATCTGGAGAGCCCCAGGTTGCTGTGTTGATTCGTAGTCTTGGAAACCTAGTGCTACTTATCACCGTATTACGAGCTACTGCAAAATCGATTAGCCGGAAGCCGTTGTCTGTTGTCGTGTCGTGGAGGCTGTGCTTTCCAACTAATCCGCCGAAGATGTTTTCCTTACCGATTTTGGCAGCAGGCTCAGTAGGCTCCGTCCTTAGTCTTCAGCTTCGTCGGTAGGGGCTTGTTCACATATTATGCTAATATTTTGGAATGTTGCCTTTATGCGGATCACAGCCAGGCGATCACTGATCGGCTTAAAGTCAATTATCATTGAGCGAAGCCGATTTCCCACGACGAATCCGCATCCTAACATGTACAGTCTTTTGTGACAGCTGTAATAAATGTCGCAATCTTTTCGTTTTTGCATACCTGATCCTATCCATCGTATCTCCTGGATCGCGGTAATATCTGCCTTGTACCGCGTGAGGACAGATTCAAGTTTTTGAATAGCACCTGGAGTGTACAGTGTACGTACGTTCCAGGTGCATACTCTTAAATCGTAGTCCGTGGACGTTCCGGGTCGTGATATTAAATGAGGCGGTCCATAATCCGATGTCCCATTGGCTAATACCAATGTTCTTAAGGTTGAACCATGGTTAGTCAGATAGTTCGTCAGAATCTTAGGGGTATAGTCGTACTTTGGGCTGCTCTTTATCGTAAATATCGTAGATAGGACTTCTGTTTCATTTTGTATAGTAATGAGGATTGTAATTAGTACGAAATATGGCTTTTTATGGTTCCTGTGATTTAAAATTAAGGGATTGGATTTGTGTTTTGTGTCTCGGATAGAACTTGTTTCCATAAAGTGGCACCTGTTTAGCTCTAGTCATTGACATAAAAACAAAAAGTTTTCTTGAAGTCCAGACCAAATGACCGTTTGTATTACCTCTCCATGTTTACTTAAGTCTTAAAAGGACTTCTTTATCCATTGGGTTGGTTCTTAATGGCACCATGGTGATAAAACAATCGGTGTACGTGTACAACGACTCTAGTCATAGGGCAAACAAATTAAAGAAAAAAAACAACGAATTTCTACATAGATAACCTTAACCTTAAAAATCTTTTTTATTCCCTATTATTTATTTAAGTACATAGCATTCTGACCCTTTAATTACATATAAGGTGACGTTTACAACATTCCGGGTATGGTAGGCTCTTGTCAACATAGTCTCCCATTTTACATCCTTCTACTACTGCTGTTCCACAGCTAAAAACAAAACCAGTTTTTATTATAAATCTTTTAAACAAAAGGTATTCTTACGTATGGAACTCAGCAAAGCCTTCGTCGGCACAAATAATACGTCCGCAGTCCACGTTAGGATCTTTCACAATTTCACCAGGTGAAAGAATTAAATTGTCCTTGATTGTACATTTTCCAGGATTTTCTTTAAAAAAAATGCAATTTAAACTTTCGACTATTAAACTATTACACGTACATACTTGGATCATTAAAGAATCCTCTGCCCGTGGCTGCAAATGCAGTTGTTGCAAAAATACTCAACACTAGAATAATACCAACAAACGACGTCATCGCGGCTTAAGATTTGGATTTCAACTGAAAATATTTGGAAAATTATAGACATCACCTCATTTGATTAATCAATTTTGTGAACGTTAAGCTGCAACCTTGCAAAATTAATAAATTTTGATTTCATTAGATCCCTTGTTATCTACTAACGGTTAGCGACAGAGCTTAAGTGGCAGAGCTCTTGCAAATATTGCAAGAATTGTAGCGATTAGCACAGGTTATTGGCTGATAAGGACTGAGAATCCCCTTCAACAGACAATACTCCACCAACGACAGATGTCGCGTTTTAGGTTGGTAAACACTATTTTGATAATACAAATGAAAGTCCAAAAAGTGATTTAGATTGAACCATTTTGATCCCACAATGTATCTAAGAAAATTACTCCCATTGTGGCTCAAGTGTGACTCAAAATTAATTAAAAAAAAAAACAAGAAAATATCTAATAGAACAACTTTTAACATTTTCCAATTCAGACAGAAGAGAAAAAAAAAACAAACCGCTTAACAAAGCCACCGCCGAGTAACAATTATACAATAAATATGTGAAAATTTATCACGAAAAACAAAATCCACAAGTTAAAACTCGTTTCACACTATTTTTGCGAATATTACAGTCAAAGCAAAAGTAATTACAAACTAAGGAAGTAGTAAACAAGAAACTTGGAGTAACAAGCCGCACGTCTATGCTAATCAAAGAATAAATTGATATTAATTTTATTTCAAGCTCTTCAAACTTTTTATAATCTTAGAATAGTCGGCGTTGAAGAGAATAATTTATATTAAACAACTAATTTGTCTATTTATAGAAAGTAGTAAATATTATCTATTCAGAAGCCTCTCTGTTATTTAATAAACCGGTAACTTCACTGACGGAGGCTGTTGGAAATGCTAATCCAAGTCATATGCTATCGATGAAGTCACTCAAATAAACTCTTGATTTTGAGTGAAAAAAGTTCATGTAGATTCACTGGTTATACATATATTACTATATACACTTTTTTCTCTATTTATTTATCCACTTAAACACTATTCGCACTACGTTGTTTAAACTGAACAAATTACAACCTTATTTCTCAATACTTATATGTACATTCGCTAAAAGACCAGCCCGGCTTCGGTCGTGTGTTTTGAAAGTGCAAAATATGAACGTACATACCGATAATATTTTCTAAGAAAACCAAATTAAGAAATTAAAATGGCAAATTTGCCGGATTCGATTTTGAATATTTAATTTTTATAAACTACGTACTACATATGTATACATTATTTTGTTCGAGGTCGTATTTATGAACCAGACGATTTAAGTGTTATGTATGATATCTTACGCATGGCAGGTACATCTCTAAGTCCGGGTATTAATTCAACTAATGGAGCTATCAAACTAATGGACTAGCCATGGTGTTACGAAAATTTTAGACCTCCGGGTTTCCTTATTTCTTTAGCACCTCTTTATATAATATGTTGGCTATTGTTCCGATAGTCTGTAGAATGGGCAGACTGCGAGTTTAGCTAACCCTGGAGCTCAACATTTAAATCAACTTCAGCCTTCTTTAAGAATTGACCTTAAACCTTATTTATTGTCATCGTTTAGAACAAAATGGGTATCTATCACATTCTTATGGAAAGCTTTCACCTGCAATCTGGTTCCGTCGTACATTTGGGTTTAAATTCCTTAAGAGCATAATAAGTGCACCCACCTTCAATATTATTTTGCGTGAAGGAATACCTGGGGATTCAGAGTATGCTGGAATTCCGGTATTCACCACTTCGCGATATCTACTGCCTTCTATGTCTATAGGGTTGTATATTATATCAAAAGCGTTTAATTCAAGTGAAAGCATTGAATTGGATTGCATCAATTTTCGGTTTAAGTATAACCCGCTTCCTTAGTCTTGTCCTTTCAAGCGATTTTTTTTAAATACCAATCCCTGTAACCTCAGGTCTGTTCCTCTTTTCCGTATACCTCCTCATCGTACTAACTACGGATATAACGAACCATTATCAAGAATGCTGCGCAAATCAAATAATGCGGCACACTTTTTTGATTTTAATTTAAGTAAATTCGTACTCCGTAATGCCCTAACCATACCTAACCCCCAATCATCCCCTTCATAAGACTGACTCGCTGCCTTTCTTCCCTATAAATGCCATAATGCCCTTAACCACAAACAACTTCCAATCATCCCCCTATAACCATTTAGTTTTTTAAGTTTAGATTAAGTTGTGCTTGTATTAAGCTAAATAAATGCCGGTAGAGCCGGCGGCAAATATAGATTTGTTGGTTCTGTTCTTTAAATCCGAAGCGTCTTTATGTCGCCCATGATGCAACACAAACTATTAAGAATTTGTACTTTCCCCTTTTCTTCTTCTATATCTCCATCCTCCATGTTATAAGTTTGCCATGTCATATACCAAATGTACCCTCATATTCATTTTAAGAGTCAACTGCTTCGTTTTTGGCCATAAGTAGGATTATTTTAGACAGGCCCTTTTTTCGTTAGCACAAAATCACCTTGAAAAGACTGGCAACTACGTCTGAAGTGGCCTGTAAGCAGTACAGTGATTCCAGCCATGAGAATAGTATTGTTTCATAAATACTATCCAATGGTTCGATTCTCTTTTGTGTGACATAGTGCACTCATCCCAGAATATGAGCTTGCATTCTTAAAGCACTTGATCAATATAACATTAATTAGACATGTTGCAAAAAAAATTGCAAATGTATTTAAATTGACAGATACCTGGAATGTTCAATGCATAACCTTGCCACGCTCCAAAAAATGTTGGAGTTGTTATAGACGAAGTGACAGTGCTCTTATCTTAGCAAGCAGCAGGTTAATGAGAAAAGTGTTTACCGTCCCGTCTGGAGCGTCTAAAAAGAAAATGTTATCATCTGTTGATTTGAAGCTTTGAATGATTTCATTATGAACTTTGTTTTGATAACAGTTGAGAAATGAGTGGTTTTATAGATCGTCTATGTCATATGACGTTTCTCTTAAGTAATCGAAGTTGACAAGAGTTTCACCTGAAACCAAGGGTTGTGGTAATCCATAGTAATTAAGGTGTTGAGGTGCCACCTTAACCACTAAATTCTCGAGCAGTATCAATCATTTTTTGTAGACAACATCCATACTAAGTTGATAATACAGTTTCAGACTTTCTTTTTCCATCTACTGATTTATATCTTCAGCTAAATTATCTCTGTGTTCAAGTTCTTACTTTTAACCTCGTCCTCTTTTATTTTCGTTATCAGTGATTTAGCTCTATCTGTATCTGGTTAACAGGTATACCATAGAACGATTCGGGCTAATAAATGATGAGTTCATTGTCAGGGATACTTTTATGTCTGAGAAGGAACTGGAGCAGGAGTATTTGGGCCCAGAACCAAATACTCTGAATCCATGGGCAAAAGCACCAGTATCTTTCAAGCTGAAATCTATGCCATAGATAGATGTGTCCAAATCAATCTTGATAGAAACCACGACAACTGTGATATTACTATAATATCAGATAGCTAAGCTGCTATCATGGCACTTGCCTCCTATATCATTAAGTCCAAACTTGTATGGGAATGCCTGCAAAAACTTAATGAACTAGGTAGTAGAAACCTAGAACCTGTTGGATACTTGGCCATGTGGAATAGAGGGTAATGAAATGGCCGACTCAATAGCAAGAAACAGAGCATCAAAATCTTTCATAGGTCCTGAACCATTCTGCGGAATAGGGGATCATACAATCAAAGAAGAATTCAGGAAACAAGAGAGGGAAAAAAGGGCAAGAACCTGAAATAATGCTCATGGAATGAGGCAAGCCAAGAAACTTCTAGGGCAATACAACCGAGATAGATTCGACGCATGTATCAGCATGAGCAAGAATAACCTTCGTATCCTAACGGGCTGCCTAACGGGGCAGCGTAAACTCGAGGAGCACCTAAGGAAACAAGATATATTTGAAGAAGGTCTCTGCACATTCTGCAATGAGTCAAGTGAAATCCCAAAACATGTGCTGGGATCTTGTGGGGCACTAACCCACAAAAGACTGAAATACTTGGGCAAGTACCAATTATCAGATGAAGAAACACCGTCACTAGATCCAACTCTCATCCTTAGATTCTTAAAGGAAACTGGATTAGAGAGAGTGCTCTGCTATATATTTCTTCCGCCAAGGCGTTGTAAGAGTGCGTTACCCTCAAAATGATTCCGAAAGGAACTCTAATGAGGGCATCTACCACCCCAAGGTGTTAGCTGGGTTCAAAATAGACAAATAGGTCGCAGTGCAACATACCCAATCTTCAAATAATAATAATACCTTTATGTCTTGGGCCCAAGTGAGTGTGATTTTATCTGATGAAAGGTTTAGTGTGACCTTCAAAGGTGACCTTTCGAAGCAAAAACCTCTGTTTGGTTGTCCTATTGGCGCAGACAATTTCCCGATTTGACATATTTGAACCAGTGTACCATTTGTATTGAGTGATTTGAGGATTGTGATTTGGAGTTGCAACTTTTAAGAGGCTAGATAGACACGAGGTAAATCTTCTTATAATCAACTAGGTTGGTGGTGTTGTTGTCGTATAGAAAGATTTCCAGAGCAACATTCGGACATGTACGCATTGCACTCGGAATACTTACTACTTTCAGTCCTTCGACTTTTTGTGGGACGCAATGATGCAATGTGGCCACACTTTTTCCAAAATTTAAGTATACCTAGTACTCCACCATCCTCGGCATTGAATCCTGTCATAGAGAGTACGACAAATTCCATCGAATAATAAAGCTGACTGACTGACTGATTGATTGATTGGTTGCGCTGACTGCAGGCGGCTCCTTAAATAAAATAAACAAATTATCCACTCTCAGTTATTGTTACTCTAGCTCAAGTTTTATCGTTGCAGAGCCTTTCTTAAAGGCAGGACAGCATGTACAAATGTTATTAAGCCAACTTTTAGTAACAATCATGTGTAAAACGTACTTCAATATATATACTCTGCAACACCCTAGTAGGAGAAGATATATAAAAAAAAAATTTCAACTCCAAATACAAGCCCTCACAATCAATCCTTCTCAGTCTCACTCCATGACAAATACACACATCACCAATTAGATTAATATCCATATAAAGCTGTTTGACATTTGAAGTCACAAACACAACAGGGAATATGAAAGTAATTTGTTATTTTCGAATTTATCTGTCAGTTATTTCACCATTTACATCCTTTACACTCTGTCATCCCATGAAAGTCATATCATCATCACCATGGGAGGACATCTCACTTACTTAAGTGGCATCATTTCGAAATAAACTTGATTCAATAAAATATCGAACGGCAGTATTAACTCTGCATATGGAGAAGCAAAATAAATCCCAAAGTAATATGCCAGTTCTGTCAAATTCCCCGCCTCATCCCTGCCAGTGCACAACTACACACATGAACTACGTGCCAAAAAAAAAAGGACACAAAAACTGCTTGCATGAGTGACAAATGACTGATGTCATCATGTCGTCGTTCGTCGCCGGTCCTGGTAAATTCAGATTTCAATTTAGTCCGCTCGTGTCGTCGACGCTTTTTCCTCCACACTTTGTATCTGTTGATTGGCCAAATTTATCCGATATGCCAGATCATTGGGGATATGGAATTTACTCATTTTTGGATATTGTCAATAAATTTACAAATGCATGCAACATGAGTTCTGTTACTCATCCTCACTGTGGATGTGTTAAAGTTGTGATCAATTCGTGACAGTTTCAAATAAAATCAAACAAACATGTTTTTTTCAAGAATTTTTGTTAATTAAGGACATCGCCTGCATAAGGACATAGGCTCATGACCGTTGTTCACACAGTGCGACACGCGTGACCTTGCTAAATGGCAAACGGTTTTGTGTTTCGTCATAATTAACACACGCATCATATTGTTTTCCACTTTTTCCACTTGTCCTTTATTTTTATGTTAACTGCCAAGGGGCAAATAGAGCGTGCAGATTGAGATGATTACAGGACAACAGAACACCCACCCCTCTAGTGTGAAAAGCACACACGCTTGCCCTCCGGTGTTGTCAATCATATAACCTATAGATAAATTTGTTATAACGCCTTTTCGCAACATCATTATGGGTTGTTACTTTGACTTCTAATTTGTTGTGTTTGCTTTTCGTTATAATTTCCTTTCCTGTTCCCTCTGACCGTCATCAAGGAGGAATGGGAGAGGATTGGCTACCGTGTTGGTGTGGTGATTAAGGGATGATTAAGGATTTGATTGATTGGAAACATTGTTAACTTTGGCTCGTTGATTATGGTTTATTAGAAATAATAATTATGGAGGAAGAATTTAACAGGATAATGTTGTCAATTTGCGGTCATACATTTTGACGTATGAACCTAGTATCTAGTTATCTTCTGAAAATTCTAATAAGAACTAGTGCACTTGTTGGTACAGAGAAGACACCACCAAACACTTAAAATGGTTTCTCGGTTATGCGCGAAGTTAGCCGCGGTTTGTTTGACGTTTCAACTCGTCTATACTTGCTATATATGCTTGGATTTTGCTTAAGACGGTAATGTGCCACGCTCTATCAAAAGGTTTAGAGATATCAAGGGTGACTACTCGGCATTCACCGTGATGGTGAATACTTCGGTTCGATTTTTCGGTAATTTCACCATAAGGTCCTCTGTGAAACCTTGTGAACTAAAACCGCACTGACTGTCATTTAAAAGACGGTTTCTTTCAAGATAGCTCAAAAGATGTACATTTACAATGGTTTGCATGAACTTAGAGACCTTTGATGGAGGTTTTATCGCTATTTTTAGGGGTCGGCTGGACGTGAGCGAGTCCTAAGGTATGTTGAACAGGATTCAGTAATGGTGTTGGTCGAGAAGTGTGCAGATTATTTTGGGAGTCTTGGAAGTCTGTAATATTTTGATCGTTATAAGCAAAAGCTGGGATGGACAATGAGGTGGAGCCTTTGATTGTTTTGACAGAAGAGCAGAAGGATTTACTGTGTTCTGGACATTGCAGTATTTTATGCCTCACTTTTGGTCTCGTAGAAATTTCGCACGCTTTTGAATTTAATTGCAATAGTTTCTAGCCACTTTATAGATTCAGGTACTTACTGTCATGCTTCCGCCAAAACTATAAATGTTCCTTTGTAAAGTTTAAAAACCACTATACTATGTAGTTGGGAAGATAGAGGATAGTCTTTCTTAGAATTGGAAGGAGCCTTCTACAATATCGAAAGTTGAACTATCAAAGAAGACCTGTAAAACTAATAAGTTGAGAAAGGTATAATAGAGTGGCTGTACATAATGCTTGACTCTAGGATTATCCATTCGGATTTAGGACAGTGCTCATTAAAAAATCACTAGATAACCAGAGGCAATCCATAAGTTGGTGTCATATATCCACTGCTGTGGTTGATGGTTAATAATGTCACACTGATGAAATTATCTTCTCTTGAAATAGGAGACACTGCATATGCAGACGACGCATGTGATAATACAAGGTGGCGCACCCTATCGGAAGATGCTATGATTTTTGCAAATGGCAGCAAATGTCAATTTAATTTTGACATTTGTGAAGTAAACAGATACAAAATACACGTCAACAAGACATGAATCGCTATACTCCTAAAGAACGCGGAATAATTGTTACGATGCGGAACAATTCGTTGGTGTTGGTGGTCCCGGTCGTCCCACACAAACTGGACAAATACGATGACGTTCAGCCGCTCGCCTAGAAGAGTATGGGACAACACGACATGCTGCCAGGTCTGGCCGGCCCCGGAGCAGCCGTTCTGCTGAGAATATCGCAGCTGTGGCTGAAGATGTCGCAGAGGACCCGGGAGAATCGACCAGAGAATTTCGGTGAAAGACTGTAAGATGTACAAAATGCAGACAGTGCATCAGCTGTTAGCTGTTGCCCGCCAAGCGCGTGTAATCTACGGTCAAGCCATCATGAACCTCGACCACGAGCGAGACAACTTTTCATCGAAAATCATCATGAGCGAGAAAAGACATCCACATCTCTGTGGATATGTGAATAAGGTTGTGGATAATGATCGCTTCTGTGGCACCGAAAATGTGCGTATAACCCAAGAAGAGCTATTACACCCGCTCAAAGTTATTATGTACATGGTGTGCTGTTTACGCTGGAGGCGTCATTGGGCCTTATTTTTTCGAAAACGCCGCAGGCGTAAACGATTACTGTGGACGGCAAGCGCTCAACGACTTTCTTCTTCCTCAATTGGATGAATTGGAACTGTAGAACATGTGGTTCCAACAGGATGGAGCAACGGCTCATACTGCATGAGCCACAACCGAAATTCTGAGGGCTGCATTTTCGGGTCGCGTAATCTCTCGTTTTGGCGATTCGCACTGGCCGGCAAGTTCGCCTGATTTAACCGTTCCAGCCTTCTTTTTGTGGGTTTTTTGAAGTCACGAGTCTGTGTCAACAATCCTCAGACTCTTGAAGCTCTTAAAGAGAATATCCGTCAAGAATGGGAGGACCTATCGCCGGAGGTTCTGTCAAGAGTGATGGAAAATGCTATAAATCGGGCCCGAATGGTCATCAATTCTGGCGGCGGCCACTTAGCCGATATAATTTTCTCGACTTAATAGAAAAAAATTAAGACACCAAATAAACATAATCCAAAAGCAGAACCAGAGTTTTCATTCCTAAAAAAAATGACAGCCAAAGAAATCACAAAACAGTTCGTCCAGAAAGGGTATCTAAAACTTTATGGCCGTCGTTTAATGATAAGAAAATCATGAAAATCCTTAGACTAACAGGCCACAGTTATTCTGATTCCAAACCCTTACTAACGTAGCCCCTTATGTAACGATTTAGAAAAGACATAACTATGTACTGTATGTGCTGTATAGAGACCTCGACTTAGGTAAAAAATCTCCCATTCTTATTACCAGTTCATTCCAATAATCAGTTGGAAACAAGATTGAAGAGAAATATATTTTGAGGCATAGGCCAAAGTCTATCTTCCCAACGACCAGTGTTATTGTATAAACTTAGGACTATTTATTCACTTTTTGTTTGTACGAAAATAATTTGTCGGAAGACTTTCGTATTTTCAAATTTCCTTTTTTTGTCCGAGTACTTGGATGCAACCCGGTACAACTCCATTTAATCGCCATCCAATCAAATAATTGCAATTCAATTCTCACTTCTCCAAAAAAAAAAAAACCAAGTCAAACGAAAACAATTATATAAGCTCTATTCAAAATCCCTTCAAAGGAATGCCACCATTTTTAATTTGCGTAATTGATGCCCAAATTAAAAGCGCGAACCCTTTCCTTCAATTTGCCAAAGCGACAAGAAAGCAAAACCACCAATAACCCTTCCGGACTGGTGTTGAGGATTGAATCAACCATTTTATTTACTTTTTTGCTAAATATTTTGACATTCGAACAATGTCACGTTTGTCAAAACGACAAGAGAAAGGATTTTTTTTGTTTGTTTGTCATTTCCTTTCAATTTGAGAATTTCAGAGTACGCATCATCAGTTATATTTGACGATTTATATGAACGAGGACAAGGGGTATATCATTTATCCAAAGGATGTGGAACAATTAAAATAGAATAAAAAAAAAAAAAAATTTGAAATAAACATTTGTCATTCGTTAAATGTAGACAAGGATTGATTTCACGAGCACATTGTACGTCTTGAAACAATAGAAAGGAAGTACTATGTGATGTACATAGGTATACCTTTGAGTAATCAAAATTCATCAGACGATTATCCTAATGGGAAAGGATCGAATTATATACTAAACAGGTTGCTCTTGGTGTGAAGTGGCGTTGTTTATGTACTTCCAATCTGTCAAAACATTTGCGCGGTTGAATGGATAGGGTGTCCGATTTCAAGAAGTGGGATGAAGGATATCAATTACATTGATGTTCTGTAGATTGTCTTCACCAAGTTCGTTTTCTTTGATGTGAACTATTGAAATTGAGTAATATTTCCTAATTGCGTTGATTTTAATTTATTTAGTTAATAAGAGTTCCTAGTAATGAAGAGTAGTTGTGTTGAAGAAAGTGGGCATGACACTATTTTTATTTAAATGCTATAAATAGGGTTGTTATAAATACACACATAATTAATTGCAAAATGAAATTTAAGAGAGTTTAGGTATAAAGTAATTAATCAGTCCATCTCTTTGGTACATATAATAGTTACATAGGGTCAACCAGGAAGAGATGTCAGGTTGTTGACGAAGGGTTTCAGACGTTCACACAATATGGCAGATAGTATCTTGTACGCGATGTTGAGAAGACTGATACCTCTGTAATTGGCGCAATTTAGGGGATCTCCTTTCTTGTGGATCGGGCAAACGGTGATAAGATTCCATTGATCAGGCATACATTCATCTGACCAAATTTTAGAAATGAGTTGGTATATGCTCTCACCAGCTGCTTTGAACAGCTCGGCAGGTAAGCCGTCAGGTCCAGCAGCCTTGTTGGACTTAAGTTTGGATATTGCTTTCCTCACTTCGTTTTGGTCAGGTGGACGGAAGTTTCGGTTATCATCGTCTAGATTGAATGGTTCATTCTGCCTGACAGCGAGATGTTGGTCTTCGTCGCCGTTATACAGTCTGCAGAAGAAGTTTTTCCAAATTCTCAGCACCGACTGTGACTCTACTACGAGGTTTCCTTCCTCATCTCTACAGGCTTTTGTACGGGTCTTGTTGGCTTGACACGTTCGTTTCACATTTTGGTAAAGCTTCTGTACATTGTTCCTGGAGTACAATCTATCAATATCTTCGATCGCACGCTTCTCATGCTCTTTTTTTCTTCTTTTGGAGAAGCCGATGTTCTTCCCGCCTCTTCTGCTCGTAGAGTTCACGAGCAGCTCTCGTCCTTTTTTGCAGCGGGGCTTTGTATGCTTCCTGTTTAGTTGCATGTGCTTGCCGGCACTCACCGTCAAACCAGGAGTTACTTGGTGGTGATCGGGTGAAGCCCAGCACTTCTGATGGCTTGTTGGCAGCGTTGCCACTGGTCTTCGGCGCTTGATGCAGGCGGAATAGAAGTCGCTGAGAGATTTCGGGATACGCGTTCGGCGAAGGTTCTGGCGATCTCTTGCGAGCTTTTCGACGTCAAATCTTCTTATAGTAGTTTTTCTTAGTTGTGGCGTTTGGGATATCCGCATTCGTACCTTGGCTGCAACAAGGTAGTGATCCGAGTGCATGTTGGCTGTTGGCTGAAGGTTCGGACATCCAAAATACTGGAGGCATGCCTTGTGTCGATCGCAATGTGGTCAATTTGGTTGACCGTTTGATGATCAGGAGATCGCCATATCCCCTTGTGGATATTGAGATGAGGAAACCGTGTGCTTGCTATGGTGACGTTTCGCCCCGCAGCGAAGTCAATAAGCCTAAGTCCGTTTCAGGACGTGGTGTCGTGAAGGCTGTGCTTACCAATGGTCTTACCAAAGATATCCTCCTTTCCTATCGCCTAGGACGATTTTAACGTCATACTTAAAACATTGCTCATATGTTTTGTCGAAGAGCTCGTAGAAACTTTCTCTTTGGTGGCGTCGTCCTTATCCTCTCTGGGGGCATGAGCGCATATTAGGCTTATGTTCGCGAATTTAGCCTTGATGCGGATTGTCATAAGACGCTCGCTTACGTGTCGAAAGCTCAAGATTTCTTGCCTAAGTCTGCCGCGTTTAACGAACCCACATCCAAATAAGCGCTGTTTCTGTTCCTTAGCAATCACCGTAGTATACGTCACAGTTTTTCATCCTCTTTTTGCCCGGCCCATCCCATCGCACTTCCTGGATGGCGGTGATATCTGCATTGTAGCAGTCTAGGGCCTCTGCTAGTTGTTCGGCTGCACGCGGCCTGTTAAGTGCTGAACGCCTCTTTAAATTTCGATCGACCTGAATAGTATTTTTTTTTTAAATACTTATACAACTTAGGGTGGTAATTGTACCTGTAGCCACCTGAACACTGTTCTAATATTAAGAGTTAGAAAGCTTGCCGCCACTTCGGCAAGATCCTTTGGGTAGTACCCTTTCTGGCGAGCTCGTTCGCCTTGCAATTTCCTGCAATGGCTCTGTGGCCTGGCACCCAATATAGGTGAATGATGAACTGCTCACTCATCTCCAGATCAGACAAATGGCAGTTTTAAGCGGTCTTTGAAGTGAAGAAGTACGATTCCAGCGATTTGATTGCCGCTGGACTGTCAATGAAAATGCTTGATCGCCATGATTTTCGCCTGAAAAAAGCTACAATGGTCTGAGAGGACGAAAGACGTGCTCAGATTGAGCTTGTCGGAGAAGACATTACAACCCACCACCTCTCACCAGTTTTGGAGCCGTCCGTTTAGCTCCTACATTTGACCTTTTTACAGGAGTATAGAGCCACGGTTGCATTCTTTACACGATCATGTATGATATGATATATTGGGTTTTCAGTTGAAAGTTATCTTTAAAGGATAGGCTGCTGGCATTAATCGTAGGAGGCTCAACAAGGCGAAATTTAAATTTCTTCGTAGAGATGGTAAGTTGTGTTTTTAGGGCCTTAACGTATAGTCTGCATTTTGAAGCCGTAGGAGCGAACATTGGAGGATATCCCTGAGAGTATCAGTGTATTTTCCGGAGGTGGCGATTGCAATGTCATCTGCATAGGCAACCACTCTGCAACCAGTCCTTTCTACATGTATCCAATAACAGCCCGTTAACCACTACGTTCCACAGAAAAGAGGACAAGACATAGATGCACCACCCAGCTGCGTTCTGATAATCCTGTATGTGAGCAATTGATTTGTCAATACTCCAAGCGAAGCATCAACTTTCAGGCTTGCAAGTGCATCTGTAATTGCCATAGATTTGACATTGTTAAAGGCTCTCTCAGTGTCCAGGAAGTCAGTCTTCGTAGTTCTTCTACAGTATTCAATTAAATTCGAATGTTGTCAACGTGCTTTATGACTAATCTGAAACCTTTGTGTGTACGACTTCAAATAGCGAATCTTATCTCTGTTTCTACTGAACTATTGATGATTAAAGCAGAAATATGGAAATAAAAAATAAACAAATAAAATTTTATTTCACTTCATTTGTTTATGAAATTTGAAAACATATCTGTTTTGGAAAGGCAAGCTTCCATTCGTTCTTGAAATGATATGTTTTACCCATGACGCACTTTATGCGCTGATAAGAGATTCAAAACACAACGAATTTTTGTTCATTACGTTTCTAATTCTAATCTGTTTAGTTTACATTCGTACATTGTTTCGAAATGAAATCGTTTTCTTGTATTGTTCTGCTATTGACTATTTTTGCAGCAACGTCATTTGCTGCTTCAGCTAGACGGTATTTCAATAATCCAAGTAAATACATAGATCCAGTTCCAACAAGTGCATACAAAATTCATTTCCTTTTTTTTTTAAGGACATCCTGGAAAATGTGCAATTAGAGAGAATTTAATTCTTACACCGGGTGATATGATAAAGGATCCGAATCAAGCATGTGGCCGAATTATGTGCATGGATTATGGTTTGACGATGTTTCACTCGTAAGTACCAGACTGTTTACTTAGATCCAGAAAAATATTGACGTGATATTTGAAAATACTTTCTAGTTGTGGAGTGCAGGTGGTTGAAGGATGCGAATTGGGAGATTACGTTGATAAAAGCTTACCCTATCCGAGTTGTTGCAGGCGACATGTTATTTGTGACTGATATATCGTGTCTTAATGTTTGAAGTTATTTGATTCATTGAAATATGATATTCATTGAAATCCAACGAATTAAAAATATTTTATTTCAACAACAAGACATTTAGGTCAGTACAACAATTCATCATCATCTAAGTTGCTGGTTATTACTTTATATAAGAAGTGAACTTACTTAGTGACGTACTAAATGAGCTCTAGACTCGTGACGAGTTTTTGTCTGAGGCAGCGCGCCCTTCCATACCCTTCAATTCCGAGCACGGTGCTGCCAGTTCAACAGACCCAGGATCCTGGCATCCGCATTTGCAGGAAAATTATAATGGAGGTTCGATCTTCCTTAAAAGCTGAGTTTTGAAGACTCTGTTGACTGAATCTTTGTTGTCCATTCGCTCGATGTGACCAGTTCAATGTAGTTGACGTCTTTTGGCCTTCCGGACTGTGTACATCCACAGCTTGGCACAGCTCATCTGGTTCCAATTGTCATCCTGGCATATAGGACTGAATATTCGATGAATTTTTTTTAAAGAGCCCATTATATGCTTCACTTTTATTCACTCGGCGCCATATAGTAGGACAGCCAGGATTATTATTCTGTAGAGCATCGCTTTCGTCCTTCGTGTTAGGACTTTTTAACCCAATTGTTTTAGCAAACCGAAGTTTTTGGTGATTCTTCGTCAAATCTCCAGTAAGGTATCATTCATAGCGTGGAGTTGAGTGAACTCCTTAACTATCTCAAAGTTGTACCTGCCGCCTATGATTATGGTTTAAAGCGTTAAGCCAGTTCCTGGGCTTTCGTTTAAAAATGTCGGATCAGGCTTCTGTCACGACTCCTCGATATCCTTGAGCTTGAAATCTGAGGAGTCCCACTTCTTTCTTTTCCTCTAGTCTTTTGGCTTTGTAATTTTCCCGCACTGCGCTTGTTTTTCGTCGCAACACTTGTTGGTACGCCGCTTCTGCTACCTGTTTCCGACCTCTGTACTCTCATCATTCCACCGATTTTTTAAGGAAATTTTGGTGGTCTATCGTAGTCTAGGCTACGTACTTGATGATGGGGTGACAATGGAGCCACTGGTCATTGGCATTTGTAGCAAGTGATGCCATGGTAGAGAGTGTCTTGCTCAATCGCTCTCTGTAGTGTTTGGCTCCTCCTGGTGTGCTTAGGCTATCGATATTGAATTTTCTTTTCAAGGCAGATCGAGTTTTCTTCTTGTTTGATTGCCGAACTCTGAGGTTGGCAATGGCCCTAAGATGGCTCAAGCCTATCTAAGAGGCCATAAAACTCCTTCTTGATAGCGGAGTCAGCTTCTTCGGTGGGAGGAGGGTGTACACATATAAGGCTGATGTTATAGAATGTACCCTTGATGCGAATCATAGCCAGGCAATCGCTTATGAGTTTAAAGTCCATGACTCTTGACCGCCGTCGATTCTCAACAATGAATACAAATTCAATCCCAACACGAGCCTCAGGCTCCGAATCCGAATCCTGTCCAACGTATCTCCTGGATCACATAATGGCTGTTTTATACTGTGTGAGGACAGTCTGCAGTTTTGAAGGAAACTTTTAAATCATTGTCCATGTTCGTTCCGCGTCTGCTTGCCTGTTGAATGGCTTCATTATTCGAGGTTTGGGGTGTCTCTCTCCTAATTATGTTTTTGGGTATCCACTGTAGTATGAAAGTATGAAATGAAAGTACGAAAGTATGTCTGAGTGGTGCAGCGGTGGTGTCAGGAACAAGTGCTTTCCATTAATGTGGAAAAGACAGATCTAATCATCTGGAATTTCAGCCCTTGACAGTTTTCAGATCGGAGCTAGGGGTAACCAGGAAAGTTAAGTATCTGGGTGTATATCTAGATTCTGGACTAACTTGGAACTTCCATGTGGAAGAGTATATGAGAAAGGCGAAAAGGGTGCTTCATCAGTATTACACGGGTATTTGGACTAAGGTGGGGAATCAAGGCCAGGTCAGCATACTGGATGTATACGATGATAGATAGACCGATTATCACATATGCGTCAGTAATATGGTGGCAAAAAGCCACCCAGAAAAGTGTAAAGAAGCAGTTAGATAGGATCCAACGCCTGGTATGTTTAGGGATCGCTGCTGCAATACGAACGACATCAACATGCGCAATGAAAGTGATCCTAGGTATTTTGCCGCTGGTCTTATTTATAAAGAAAGCGGCGACATCAACGGCACTTCGCCTGCACAGAATGCCAACTGGCACTGTTGTGAAAAACGAGATTAGGGAGTTGAATATGCCCATGGATGGAATAAAGGGAATGCGGATTACCGAAATGTATCACAAAACTCTTATTGAGGATGGAGAGCTTTCGGAAAAGATGATTGGTGATATAATCATTTTTATGAATAGGTCCATGATAGATGGCAGAGCGGGGACAGGTATCTTCTCAGAAGAACTGGAACTAGCCTGCAATATTAATCTGGAGAAATATACCTAAGTCTATCAAGCCGAGATAATTGCTCTGTTACATGCCTAAAAGAGGGTCAGGTTGCGGGTAAAAACATTATTATACCACTGGACAATCAATCAGTGATTAGACGCATGGAGCAAACAGATATCAATACATCACTGGCATTGGAATGTGTTCCTAAACTCAATGAGTGCTCATCTCGAAATGAGATGACACTGCTTTGGGTGAGAGGGCACATAGAGACTGAAGGCAACGAAAAGGCGGACTCTCTAGCAAAGCAAGGGTCAACCTCGGAGCTCTCTGGTCTAGAACCATTCGCTGCAATTGGCAGAGGGATGGCAGAGCACCTGATTAGCAAGTGGGCCGCGGTGGAACACCAGAGAAGGTGGTCAACCGTGGAAGGTTGCAGGCATGTGAAAATGGCTATTAGAATGCCAATTGGCACCAATCACAGAGAATTTCTAAGCTTAGGGCGAAAAACACTGAAATGGGAGGTAGCGTTATCTACAGGTCATGGAAATTTCGGGTATTACCTAAAGAAGATGGGTCTCCTAGAGGAAAACACCTGTGAACCATGCCTAAAGGAAATCGGGACGGTAGCACATATATTGTGTCCGGCACAAGCTAGCAGATGAATGGAGGTCTTGGGGAGCCACTGGGTAGAAATGCATTCTGTTAAACAGATGCCAGGGTTAACACGAGGAATCCAAGCCAGAGAGGAACTGTGCAGAAATCCAGAGTGACTCTCGGGCTAAGATGGGTCGTGGAAGGGAGACTAAAAGGGATCCTACACTGTGGTCTAGTTCGCAATCTCTCTAATAATATGTATATATCATAAAGCTCGTGCAAGGTGTTCACCTAGTAGTTCGACCTGACTGGAACTGTGGACATCATCATGGAGGCTCCTCCGCTGCCGTCTAGAAGCAGGAAAGAGTCTCTTAGTGGGGAACTCCCCTTAAACCTCTCTCTCGTTTGCTGCCGTTAAAACTTTCCAAAGAGGTTAGCACTCAATTTCCAGTTGATGTAATAGGTACCTGAGCTTCACCGCGTTAAAGTGAGAGTAGGAGTTGCTAGACAGAGGCGAATGTGTCGACACTTGTGTTTTCACTTGTCTACCATTTGAAAGTTTATCTCAATTTGGGCACAAATTTCGATCCTATCACAATACCTGTAATGGAATAGAACGTGCTTTTCATCTTCAACCGCTTTCGTACAGCGGTTGCTTCTAGTCACTTTTCTGCTACATTGAACAGATAGTTTTTTTTAATATCACGTCCTTTAAAATATTTAACGTAATATCTACCTATCTATCTGGATTTGTTCTTTGTGCTAGTTCTATATGTATGCGGTAGCAATGAACGAAAACCCTAAGTCATTTTCAAATTAACTAGACTGGTACTTGATCAGATAAACCAAGCTTTGGAACCAATAATGGTTCAATATGCATTTTTTTGATGGTTTTGTGTTTAAATATTGGAAAGTATCCATTTTAACAAATTATGAAGAAGTGGTGTCCCAATGTCGCTGTTACTAAATCTGTCGAAATGGCTCTACTCATGGTACATGATACAATACGAGTACACTAAACGTTAAACAAAGCGGCAACATTTTGAAAAACATTTTTATGGAAGAACTGTCGTCTTAACCTATAGCGTAGCTTGTACTTCTTAGTGTTATTAAACTTATTAAACTCGAAACTTTGCCCAATTTTCTTATATGTAATAAGAATCGACATAACCTAAAACTCATAAAAAAAGAAGAAAGTATAAAAGTAATGCTAATGAGCTAACCTTTTCAACTAACAAAACCTTCTAAGAAATCATGTTGAAGTATTTACTTAATTAATTTCGATGGTATCCTTCATTCGTTCCAATTTACTATCGCAACGATTCCATCCTACAAACAGCTCTACTAATTATAACTGCTTTCATGCAAATGAACATCTATAAATTTGACACCCTTTTCGAAGCTAAAAGTCACGTGTCACTTACCAAAAAAAACTCAAAGCAATTTAATGAGTTACATGATACGCCTCTTGCTTTCAAAGATAATACCATCTCCTTCTTATTTCGAAAAAATAATTGTCATCAATTTCTTGCCTAGCTTAACGGCTAACAAGGATAGGATGCGCAAAAAAAAAAAAACTCACCCCCACCCACTCCGGCTTCCTGCGAGACCTTGTCAAAAGATTATGACAATTTTCCCACCACACTTTGTCGTCGTGTCGTAACAAGGAAAAAGAAGAAAATTATTAATGATTCAGTTATTGAATGTCACACAGAAGTAACAAATTGGAAAAGCACCGGTTGGCGGTGGAGTGGGCCACGAAAGAAAGTCCCAGATAACTAAGAAACATCCTTAAAAGTAAAGAGAACAAAAAAAATAGAAAAACATTGCGTGCGCAAAATGTCCTTTAGCTTCCAGTCCTCTCATTGGATTTTCCACTTCAATGCAGCTATACTACGAACACAGTACTCCATCCTGCTTCAGTGTGTATACACCTACATATTATCCTTTTTTTTTTTTCGTCTTCCACTGACTGGACGTTAGTGAAGCTCCTTCCCTTTCCTATCTTCTTCCATTTGCTTTGATTGTATAATGCATTGAATTGATTCAATTTAATACTGTCACATTATAATAATGATAATAACGATAATAAGGATTGCTCGAGTGGAAAACAAGTCCTTTCTTTCGGCGTGAATAAGGAAGAGAAAACAAATTGAAAAAATAACGAATAACGAATAAAGAATTATCCTATGAGTGATTTGAAAAAAAGATTTTATCTCTTTTATTCAGTCCATTAGAGCTGTTAACAAGAGACTTGGGTGTAATTCAGTGCGAGATGCCGTATGCATAAATTGTCTATTTTGAGGTATTGTCCTTTGAAGAGATTTATAACAAAAGAATGAATTTTCTTTTTATCGTAATACAACTGCAACGAATGAATCAGCGAATCATATTTTCATATTCTAAATAATAAAATATTCTACTACTCTGGATTTGGCTAAGCTTAGGTACTGGACGATCTTCTTTCTCATCTTTGGTGCCATTCTAGCTTTGTCGTTGTTCTATATAAGTATTAGATTAGATTGACTCTTATTCAAGTCTGCCTTGAGCCCTTTGTGTTTCCCTTGCTTTATTAACTGACCAGTTTTGTAATGTAGTAGCAGTCCAGCACTCAGATTCCCTGAGCCGGACAGCGCTACATGTTGCTGAGTCTTTTATAGGGAGTTCAAGAGGAGTCAGGTGCAGGATCACACTTAGAGCATCTGTTGGACAAGACTTCAAGGCTCCTGTGATGCCTACACACGCTGATCTCTGTACTTTTTTAAGTTTTTCGATATTGTATTTCTTGCTCAGGATGGCGCCGTAGGTAGCCAAGGAGAAATGACACCACCTTGAGGGGTGCCTCTACTAACCGCCTTAGTTGCAATGCTGCTACCTAATGTTCCCTGAATTATTCTGGTTTTCAGCACGGATACAATCCATTGACTAAGAAAAAATTCTACACCTAACTCGGTGAGAGCCACTTGAATAGCATCAGTATGGATGTTGTTAAAGGCTCCTTCTATGTCTAGAAAGGTAACAAGAGTGTATTCTTTATAGTGGAGAGCCTTTTCCACCATACGCACCACCTCATGAAGAGCTGTCTCAGTAGACTGACCTTTGAGGTACTCATGCTGGGATTTTGACAGTGAGGGGCTCTTCAAAGTTTCACAGATGTGAAACGGACTCGATAGATTGGCAGTAATCCATCCAGCCCTGTTTCTTGGCCATTCTGATGGACTTCTTATACATGGACTTTCGACAGATCTTCATTCCACCACAATGGAACTTTCTTTTTGTTGTAGCTGACTTGACACGAAACTTTGAAAGCAACATTTATTGCTTTCTCAAAGGTTTCAACCTTAGAATCAAGGGTTAATCCTTACAAAGGAGTCCTCTTTCCGAGAAATTATTCTTTATTCCTTCAGATTATAGGTAGGAACTGCGATATGAAACTTTAAATCACACGCTGGTTCTACACGTCCGTAGCTGCTGTATGGACTGGTAATCTGAAAAGGTCCTTAAAAGGTCCGCATTGCAAATTTGTGTATCAACACTACTTGTTCTGCAACATTAGATATTATGTACGTTTCATTTGAACAAACAGATGGTTGCCAGAGTGGACATCCGACTAAACCTCTCTTTACAGTGGTTTGTGGTATCCAGTTGGATCATTGATCCTCTTTTTGCAAAAGAACTTCTACTATGATCCGCTAAAACTAAGATTTGACCGTAACTTCAAAACAATAATTCCTACCCGCAACGAGTAGAGCAATGTTGTTACTTTGGATGAAAGTTCAGTTCACTTCTACACAGATTCGAACCGAAACTAGGGTCGCTTGTGGCGGATTTTCAAAAACTCAAACTGAGTATCGTTTTCCATCTATCAGATCCCTGTAACGTTTTCTAAGCAGAAATGATAGTGATAAATGAAGCCTTTCTTCTAATCGAAGTGTAATGCAATGTGCAGTGCCTTTCGAAAAATTTTGGTCAAACATTTTATTACCATTTTCGGGTGCAGTTCTTAGAATTTATGAGAGCTACAGAGTTTTTTGCACTAGGTAGCCAAATGTCGTTCAAATAGTGCATAAAAGTCGATGCTATTATGAATAACAGGTGCATTTAGCTTGTGATAGCAGTTCGAAATGAACCGAAGTAATTTAGTGAAAAAAATCAGTTCGGAGTGCAAAGCTTATATTTTGTGTCTGTCACGTCTGAATTTAACAACGCATGAAATTTCTAGAAGATAAAATGTTGCTCAACAAGCTGTGGCATGGAATTTAAAAAAATATCGTGAGACGGGGACTACCAGCAGAAAGACCCCAGTTGAAGATCGTTTTTTGGTGTTGTACAGCCGTCGGCATCGGTTCAAGACTTCGGTGGATCTTAACAACGATCTATGTCGAGCTACAAGAAAAATAATTTCATCAAACTCAGTGAGGAAAAGGCTCGTGAAATCTGGACTTAGAACACTCAAACCAGTACTGAAGCCGGATTTTCCAAAAGAGTCAGAGAAAAACGATTGCTCTGGGCTCAAAAGCGTCTTAATTGGACTCAAGACATGTAGAACAATGTTATCCTTTCCGACGAATCAAAATTTTGGGATCTAATCTAGTAAAAAGATAAGATGTATATATATCTTTGCTACTACTGTTTGCGTCACAAGGTTTAAATTTTTTTCCTATTGAGGTTTTTAAAAAGGTAGGAATAATGTGCCCATTTTATCCAACGAATCAGGTATTTCATTGCTACACTGTCGCCAGGATTAATTTCGATTTCAGTGTTACTGAACTCCGAGAAGATGATAAAAGTTCTAGCATGGATATTTTTGTAAAATTATGAGATACATTTTTGCTCAAAACTATCGGTTAGTTCAGAATGACTATTGATCATCAGTTAATCAGACAAAGATGACTCATTGGTCAGGCTTGGAGTTTAAGTTTACTAGATAAATGAACATGGTAGGGTCATTACAGTTTCCGTATCTGTATGATCCAAAGTCTTCAATAGTTCAGGCTCAGGATCAATACAAGGTACTTTGCTTCTTTGGAGTTACCGTTCAGTAACTTCAGTCTGATATCTCAACATGCTAAAAAGCACAGACTCTATGGTTCTTGGGACTAGCTATACCAAATAGATTTGGGCCGACTTTAAGCTGAATCTTAAGAATGAATTGAGCTTCTTGACTATGGCAGTTCGCCTTGATGAAATTCCTACTTGCTTTTTGGGTGGAAGAATTAGCGATTTCTTCTGATGTCGACAAGGACTGAACGGTACTGGTTATATAGAAAATCAAACAAGGAGAAGCTGAGCTCTATTTTCGAAATAACAGGTGAGCTGATTAAACTGAATTTTGTACCTCATCTCCCAGATCTCCCAATTTTATGGAACCTTTGCTATCTCAAAGAACGAGAGGATGTATTCCATTTTATTGCGATTTGCCCCATCCTTAAGGAGTTTCGACTAAAGTTCTTTGAATTGCACGTACTCGAGCTACTTAGAAAAAACTTTGAATATACTAAACCGGGACCGAGGATGGGAGGTGTTATATTCATAACTACACTGTAAATGCACTGCGCTATAGAAGAAGATTGAAGAACATTTTTTAGAAAATAACAAAAATAAAAAAAACAAGGGTTGCAAACATGGTTGCCACTTGAACAAAAAATTTACAACCAAAATTTAAAAAAGAAAGTTACCAAACGAAATAAAAAATTGCCAACAAATTTTAAATCTTAAAACGTTGATAAAACAGGAAAAATATACAGTTCGCCTTAAACAAATCGCAATATACCTTCTCTTTACCCTTAATTTTGACTTTTCACTGGTTTGCGAACTTAATATAAATAAAGTGCACGACTAAGTCATACCTCTTGCACCTTTACGTTGAAATTGGTGATTTATAAATTATTCAGGACTAAAGTAAAGTAGGCTTGGCATTTCGCACTTTTAAGACACTACAATGATAACTTATAAGCGTGTATATAACCTCAATGCTCAAAGGCAAGTTTAAAGGTGTCTACATTCTCATAGCTCAGAGGCCGTTTTAAGCGTTTTTATGACCTCATAGCTCAGAGACAGTTTTAAGCGTGTCTATGACCGCACAGCAAGTAAAAAGGACTCAGCAATGGGACAATTTCCAAATGTTTAGTCTTCAAAGAAACTAATTTATAATTTTTGGAATAGAACATGTTAGATGTATGTAGATGCAGGTACTCCAATAAATATATATAATCATCATCTATTATCATGATTGCCTTAGATTGCGTGACGCATTCAGTCACTTAGGGAGGCATATTCAAATTAATATAATTCATTCGATTCTTGACTAACATTGTTTTATTGCTCTTGTTCAAAAAGTTACCAAATCGAGATAAAAATTACTATAATACCAGAAATTGTTAAGCTGTCAAAAAATTACAAAATTTGGTAAAAAATTACCAAAGTGGCAACCGTGGTTGCAATCTCTTTTCAGCTCCGAGAGTGGATGATTGCCTTGCTTTAGGGATTGATTTAACTTGTTTGAGTCCATACAATCCTTAGTTTGTCGGAAGTTAAGATACATAGTATACATATGTATTTTTGTATACAAATTTGAGAGTTATTGTGATGATATTGTTTCCTGAAGTTCTCCCTGATCTGTTTTGAATCATTTACCTCTATAACATAGGTTGCTGGTCCATATGGTTGGTGGAATGTGAATCTGATCCGAAAATATTCAGCGATAGCCGTCCTTCTTTGTTGACCATGCTCATTATATATCTATCTGTCAAAGCGGCGGCTATAAGGGGTATACTAGGTGTTGAGCTTACATTTCGTTTGGTTCCATTTAACCAATACTATACACACTTAAAAACCAGGGTCCATCTAAAAAAGAAGTAAGTAGGACCATGTACGTACTTGGCTGTTTTATTGTTAGCCTACTATACCCAGTCACAACCAATCGACAACCTCCCACCGATAAATTTGTTCAGTGAAATAAATTTAATCGTTTGTTTTATTACCCCTCTTGAAAATACATTCGTAGGCCCGATGAATGTATACCCTTATTTCGGAGTGTAGGTACCTACATATAGTTGCTTTTTTAGTTGTATATTTGCGCAACCCGCAGACACATTAAATCAAAATGAAAAGATCTTAAGAGTCTGATTGCAAACAACTCATGTGATCAAAGACAAAACAATTTTAATCAAAAGAATAAATTTCTTCATGAAAAACGCCACAAAAAACGCCTTACCCCAAAAACATTTGCATATCATGTCCCATTATCCTTTCGTTGTCGTCGTCGGGGATAATAAAAACCCAGTCATCCATCACTCACTCACTCACTCAACTACACACAAATCCATAAATAACGATAATTATCATGAAAATGTACAAAGTAAGCGCTACTTGCGATCTCAACTAGGAAAAGGATTCACCAGGATGCGTTAAATAATTTCCTCTTCGACGACGACACAGTGATAATTTTTCTTCATTTCGCTTTGCCCAGCGAATATACACCTCAAATGCTGCTTACAAAGGACATACATACAGAAATCACTCTGCTGATACATGCAAAATTTAACAGGAAGGTTATTCTCCTCATATCATTCCGTTCGGCACAAAGGAAATGAGAAGAAATTATACCTAAAGAATTTTTCTCATATTTTTTTTTTTGTTTTTTCTTTCATTTTGTTTCTGGTGCAAAGAATAATGATTGCATTGCATATCTCTGCCGTACCTCACATTCACTTTTCACGCTCTGTTAACGAAGCCAGGACTACCTATGTATGCATTTGCATTTTAGTGACAGAAGAAAACATGGATGTGTTTCCCCCCCATTATCGTTACGACCGACGCAAACCACCTTTATAACAACGTATCATCGTTTACTCACATTTCCTCATAATTTCTTTCAGTTTTTTTCCTCTTTTGCTGTGCCCATTTGAATCAAACAGGATTCGCACTGGTGATCACCATAATCGTAATCATCAAATAAGGACCCAAAGTGGGGGAGAAAAGGCAAATGGATGGGAAGCACAGAAGTAACATCCTTTGGGTGAAAAGGGACACAGAAAAAAAAAAAGAAGAAAAGTTGCACAAAATATTTGCGAATAATAAAATGAGTCCTTTTGTGTGCAAAAATGTGTGGTGAGTGTATGTGTACACGTTCCATTTTTCAAAAGCTTCATAAATTTGAATTTTTTTTTTAAAAAAACCTCCGATGGTAAATGGTAATACTTTTCGTTGTAACTACCACCCTCTCTCATTTACATTTATTTCCTGCAAGATAACACACACAAAAAAAAAAGGACGAATGTGGTAACATGAAGGTGTCTAGAAGAGGATAAAACTCTGAATGCGAATGGTACTGTAGGACTCCCTACGGGAACGTATCCTATTTGCTGAACGTAGATCAAAGGATGTCATTATAAATTTTATGTTTTTTTTTTCTTTTTTTTCTCTCTCTGTGCTCTGAAAGGATACTAGATAGAGTTCTGTTTCTGGGTATGGTGCTGGTAATATATACATTTTTACACTTTGCCGTGCACGTAATGAACATTGGTTTGAAAGAATAATATATTAATGCCACAGATGATATAATGGCGCTAGCTTTGTTTTCATTTTGGTTTAATGTAAGCGGGAGAGTGAGCCCTTGGGGGATTGAAGGAGTTTCTACTTTTGATGTTCACACTATGGGTGTGGTGTGATGATCATGGCTTGGCGTTGTGATTTTAATTGAAAATACCTTTTTCATTACATGGAAATTTATGCTTACTGCTGATTTTCACTGAAGGGATAAAAAAATAATTAAAATATTTTCCAAATATTAGTGCGGATTGCGTTTTGAGAACGTTAACATGCAATCTCATAAAAATGAACAAGCCTAGGTACAAGGTATAAGACAGGTTTGTATTCATTTTAGTGTATGTTTGTGTTTGTACATGGATGTCATCTTTCAGGAAGAAAATGTGTGGAAGCCTATATCTAAACCAAACGTGTTGGAGTGGATAGTTCAAAGTCTAAATAAATCAGTAGTGTAAGAAACACTGGCACGATGCGATGACTCCGATTTAAGAAAAACAGAGAAAGTCTTGTCCTTTGACCACAGTGTGCGTTGAGAAGGCAAATCAAATTACATACCAATATGAGAAGTAAAGCCTACAAGGCCATTAATCTTGGGCAGATTGCCATGAAATGAAATTTAACCTCGATGTCGTTTAAGTTGCAAAAGGACCGGATGTATGGAGTAGGACGTATAACACCATACGGAGCCCTACCGTGGAGAAAACTAAATAGGAAAAGAAGACAAAATTAAATTGTGGCTTTCATCTTACTATCCGTTTTCCCTAAACCATCCTGAGATTGTTATAAATTTTAGGATGGTTAATGGTGGCTTTCGTAAATGGCCGCCCAGGTCTCCGAAGTGGGATCTATTGAGATCTACTTTTCTGAGCTGTGCTTTCTTCTTCGTCTGTGTCGCCACAGCCTCTGCAGAGGACATCTGTATTCAGTCCCTATTTTTTTCGGGACTTGGAACATACATATGTATGTACTACCGTGGTTTCTATTTCTTAGTGTGCAATTTTGAACTTAGAAGAGTAGATGTCACTCCTTCATCGGTTTTTGACCCATCCATGAACATTAAGATTCTATTCGTTTCTCCAATCCTCGCTTGAGGGCAGGATTGTTTTAAAAAGGCATGTCGCCTTCTGGAGCATTCTTTTCAGTCGTTCCCTTTAGGTGCGAATCTCATTTGTTGTTCGAAACGGATCTAAAAGGAAAAAAGATCGAAAATATGTCAGGATTCCCAGGAAAACGGACATGTAAAATACCAGGTATACCAGGTGTTACGGGTACTCAAAATACCGAAAATCACTTGGGATGTAGAGTCGCAGCTGAAGCTTTTACAATCAGCTTTTCTTTGGTAAATGAAAAGGAAACCTCCCCTTGGTGGTGTACCAAACTTAAAATTCTAAAGAAGGAGGTGAGAAAAGCCTTTAATCATGCCATGAGAAGGGATGATCCTGAATCATGGGACGAGTATAAGACAAAGAAGAAAGAGCTAAAAGCAAAGCTGCGACGACATAAAAGGGAGTCGAGGAGGGAATTTTGCTCGAATATGAAAGCACAGCTGAGGTCAATAGACTTCAGAAAATTGTCTCGAGGGATCCAGTTTCCAAAGTCGGACTCATTCGCAATAGAACGGGGGAGATTGTTGAGACACTGGATCGTACAAATGAGGTCCTCATGGAAATACACTTTCCGGGAAACCTTAAATCAGATCAGCACTGGGCTCTGAGGAAACAAGGAGCAAACAGGGTGGATAGGACTGAAGCGGAACGGATAGTAACTCCAGAAGCGGTGAGTGGATCGATAAAAACATTTTCCCCTTATAAGACCGCAGGACCGGGTAGTATATTTCCAGCTTTAATGAAATGGGTTGCAGATCTCATTGTACTAAGGCTTAGGGTTATATACATTATATGCCTAGCGATAGGCTCCATAACATGCGATAGGATTTATACCGGTAACATGGGGAGAAACAAATGTGTTTGTGTTTCTTCCAAAACCGGGAAAAAAGGACTACACCGAAGCGACGTTATTCAGCCTAACATCATTTCTGTTGAAAACAATGGAAAGAATTGTGGTGGACCATATGGAGAGCACGGCGCTGAAAGCGTGTCCTTTGAGTAGTAGACAACATGCATACAGAGCTGGCAGGTCTACGGAAACAGCGCCTTCGATAAAATATGTTTTGGAAGTCTGAGAGTAGCATTAGAAGAACGTAGGGTTAACCCATTGGTGGTCAGATGGGTGGACAATATGCTGAAAAAAAGGGCGATAAATATTCAGACGGAAACTTCAAGACTTACAGGAAGGGTTAGCAAAGGTTGCCCGCAAGGAGAAGTTTTGTCACCTACTCTGTGGAATATAACTCTGGGCTCTCTCCTGAAAAGACTTGAAGGGACTGGCATCCAAACTGTGGGATATGCCGATGATATAGCAATAATGGCAAGAGGTACATAAGTTTATGAACATCACAGCAGATACCATGAGAAATGATCTCAGGGTGGTGGAGCGGTGGTGTCAAAACAATGGCTCTCCATTAATGTGGAAAAGATAGATGTAATTATCTTCACAAGAAAGAGGAGAGATCTGGAATTTCAGCCGTTGACACTTTTCGGATCGGAGCCATAAGTGACCAGGAAGGTTAAGTATCTGGGAATATGCCTAGATGCTGGACTAACTTGGAAGAATAGAAAGGCGAAAAGGGTGCTTCATCAGTGCAAATGGATATGTTAACTAAGGTGGGGAATCTCGCCGAGGTTAGCGTACTGGATGTATATGATGATAGTTAGACCAATTAGCACATATGCGTCAGTTGTATGGTGGCAAAAAGTCACCCAGAAAACTGTAAAGAAGCAGTTAGATAGGGTCCAACGTCTGGCATTTTTGGGGATTGTCGCTGCAATACGAACGACAAAAACATGCGCAATGGAAGTGATCCTTTAAGAAAGCGGCGGCATCGATGGTCATAGGAAAATCCTGGATCTCGTGAAAAACGAGATTTGGTAGTTGAATATGCCCCTGGATAGAATAAAGAGAATGCGTGTTACCGGAAGGCATAACAAAACTCTTATCGGAGATAGAACACCTACGGAAAAGAAGATTGGTGAAATAATCATCTTTACGGATATGTCCATGATGGATAGCAGAGCGGGGGCAGGTATCTTCTCAGAAGAACTGGAACTAGCCTGTCATATTGGTTTGGGAAATATACCTCAGTCTATCAAGCCGAGATGTTTGCTCTGTTACAAGCGTTTGATCACCTGAAAGAGAGTCAAGTTGCGGGTAAAAACATTATTATACCACTGGACAATCAATCAGTGATTAGACGCATGGAGCAAACAGATATCAATACATCACTGGCATTGGAATGTGCTCATAAACTAAATGAATGCTCACATCGAAATGAGATGACACTGCTCTGGGTGACAGGGCACGTAGGGATTGAAGGGAACCTATGATCTCTCTGGTCCGGAACCATTCGCTGCAATTGGCAGAGGAATGGTATAGCACCTAATCAGAAACTGGGCCGCGGCGGAACGCCAAAGAAGGTGGTCAACCGTGGAAGGTTGCTGGCAGGCGAAAATGGCAAATAAAATGCCATTCGGCACTACTCACAGAGAAGTTCTAAGCTTAGGGCGAAGAACACTGCTAGCTAGCAGAAGAAGGGAGGTCCTGGGGAACCACTGGGTAGATACCCATAGGATGAACCAAATTTCTGTTAAACAGATGCTAGTGTTAACACGAGGAATCAATGCCATAGTGGAACTGTGGAGAAATCCAGAGGGACTCTCAGGCTAAGATGGATCGTGGAAGAGACACGAAAAGATCTTATTCGAAATCTCTCTAAAATTTATATATACATACATACGTATATAGATGCGAATCTATTTGAATCAGTGGATTCATATCTTAAAGGGCTGCACTTGGCTTCTCTCTAATAGAGTTAGTAGTGCCTATGTATCTTTGTATCATGGTTAGGTCCCAACAGACTAGGGATTCATAGAGATAGAATGGGTCTGATGACAGCTGTGTACATCCAGTGAATGTTGACAGGCTTAGGCTTTGTCTGGGTCGGGTGTTTTAAAAGGCGCAAAGGAGTCAATTACCCAATTGATCTTCTCTTCGTCTATAATCTGGTAGCCCAGAAAGTGACTTATGTATAGGTGTGCAATATAAGGTGTTGAGAGTTGTACACTGGATAGCATGTCCTAAAGAAGAGTTTTGGGGTTACGTTGCATGATTTCTTTCAGGATCCGTCGGGTTTTCAGACAAATCTTGGGACTGGGACGCTTGAAGAGAAATAGTTAATCTTTCTCAAATTCTTCTACATATTTGTAACCGACGACTTGGTAAGCATCCATGTATTATTGTTGATATCAAATACCCCGAACTTAGAAGCAGTATCAATAGGTGAATTCGAGAAAAAGCGTCTGTACATGAGATTGACATTAGTCTTAACTTCTGCCTACTACTGCTTATTATTGGGGAGAGGGTCTAAATGAAATAATGAATTTCAGATATTTGAAATGTTTTACAATTTTAATTGCTCCATCTTCCAAAGACCAGTTCTCTTGTAATGTCTGCAAATTTTTTTTTACACATTGTCTGTACTTTACAGGTGTTCGTTGGGATACTGACATAAGCGGGTAAGGACGAGTCTGACAAGGAGTTAAGTTTGCCAGTTTGCCATCAGCATCTCAACATCTTCTATAATATTAGATGAATTCCGTCTTATAAAACAATAATCGATCACGGAACGACCTTGCCGGAGATAAATGTAAGTTTCCTAATTCTATTGCTTGTGGAGGCCAACATAAAACCGAAATCCTCCGTAAATTGAATAAATCGAAACCGTTGGCGTCCTGTTTTTATATAAAAGTTATTATAATACTGGCTTACTTGTGTTAATGAAAACTGTCCATCCTACAGCTTAGATCTCCGAGCACCATGATGTTATTTAAATCCATTACGATTAAGAAATCGTATAGCCTATGAAAGTCTCAAGCTGGCTCCTAAGAAAGCTCCTAAGAATAGCTTGACAGTTGAGTAGATATCTATTAGCACGTTGACCGATGGCAGATTCTGACCAGGATCTATTCGGATTCGTTTGATCATCATTTAGAACATTTGTCATAGTTTGTATGGTTGTAATGTACTAGCGACGGCATTATCCTTGTTTTTCTTCTCGTACACGGGTAGCATTGTTGACTTGGCTCTGTGTAAATTGGTTTTGGTTTTATGGCAAAATCAAGTTCTGCATTCACCGTTGCGGACGCTCGATTGTGGAACACATAGTTCATTTCAAGACACATGAGATGTTGCATCACTCCCAACCCGGTTCGGGAAATTCAGTACTAAAGGTGATCAAGAAGCCATCATTATTTTTTTGTTAGCTTGATGTTTTGAGAAAGGTGGCTAGACCTTTCTGAGCTCTGTTGCCTTTAAGATCTCTTCCACGTTTCCACAAAAAATTCTCAAAGATTTACGTTGAACTTTCCTAAGGTTAGTCTTATAATGTTTTAGAGTCATTTAAAGGGCAGGAGATTAACATTGTGTGATTAAAGGCGCCAGTTAGTTTCCGTACTAGAGTGTCCATCTCATGGGAGTTGTTGTACGTGAACCAATCGGTTTTCCTGTCCTTTTTAAAGTGTTGTTTTGCTTCATACTGCTCCATGAACACCTTAGTGTCCCAATACTCCAGTTTGAGTTCTGGCGAATAGATTCTGCAGTCATGTACGTGATTACTCTTCAAATTGTTAACGGTTTCCATATCCAGACCCTCTAATTAAGAACACTGCCGTCAAACCTATTCAAATTCAAACAATTAAATTTACATTTAAGAAATAAGACGCAAGTCATTCTTAAGTCCATCTGCAGAGGCAACTCAATTTAAATAAAGAAATGGTTGCAATAACGAGACCTCGTTATGCGTAACGCTAGAGCCTGGCATAAATTATTCGAAAATTCCCAAAAAAAAAAAGTAAAAACATTAATCATTCCGTTTTAATTACACAAATGTACAACTACTACACGCTTTCTTATTTCCCAAGAAATTCTCAAATTTTGAATATCAAATCAATTGGAAAATATCTCAACGCTGTTTGGCTTCAAAAAGGTTTCTCTGTGCCGACTATTCCGGTGGTGGTTGCACAAAACGCAGCGAAAAGTTAGTCGGCCGAGACATAGGGTGTTGCACACCTACCCACGTAAGTCACTTTTTCACATGTTAAGCGACTTCAAAGTGATGCAACCAACCCATCATCATCATTGCCAAGCGTCGCCTTCAGTTCCTTTGACATATGAATGGATGATTTCGAACAAAAGATTGGATTTCTATTGCGAAAGAACCGTTAAAAAGTGTACAATTATGAGAGTTACAAAGAAAAATAATACCTAAAGCATTTGTTTGCACAGTTTTCATATGCAAATGAGTCAACCTGCCGTTTGCTTCTTCAAATCCTCGAATAGGAAACAAAAAATAAATCTTTATTGCAAAAGTAATTAAACAAAAATACGAAAGGCGACCAATTTGACAGGAACAGGAGTGAAAAACCCGAATCGTTTATGTCTGCGACACGCCATTTTGCCATTCCATTATTTACGTCAAATTAAGGCAGACATCAGACTTGTGCACTCAACATCTCGAGTACATGCATGAAAGAAACACATAAAAGGCACTGCCATCCTTTTTTTACATGCCTCTCCTTCTGGTCGGGCTTTCTGAACGTCCTTTTGTAATTGCAATTTCAAAGGACATCACGCGTATACATATCTGGATTTCAATTTAAATTCGTCATCGCATTGGGCAACAAGTGTAAGAGTTGGCCATATTTATGGCACCCTGCTGAGGCGGAATGACATGAGGTCCTGTTTTGCGAGGGTTCTGCTTGTTTTACCCCCAGAAGTAATATTCACTTGAAGTTTCCATTTTGAAGTAAGAACCATTGTGACAATTGAAAGGGGAAGAAAATACGCGTCATCTTTCCATACACATGGGAGATGTCATAAGTGCAAAACCATAATTTGATTTGACAGGCTTAGGGCGCTCAGCAGGATTTTAAATTGTAATAACGTTGGTACAAGTAAATGGAGTGGTAGATGTCATTAGTTAGAGATGCGTCTTATGTCGAGTATTTGCTGATTAATATGCTGGCGGCAATTGGTAAAGTTAATCTTTTCATTCGAACGATTGGATATTTGTGTATGTGGTGACGGATTAAGGAGTCTTAAAGTATTAATATTAATTGATGAGACTTTATATAATTTTGTGGGGCTTCACTTAATATATAAAAAAGTTCACTAGATATCTCACATCAAATAGTAGTTCCTAATGTGTGATGGCCTTAAATTGTATGAATGGAAAAAGTTTGTTGCTAGATGTTGCCTAGAGTGAATAAAGAATGATCAGGGGTAGGGATACATTCTTCACGTTGTTTGCCCATGCAACGCGAATATCGTAGACAATTCTGTATGAGTAGAAGATGACAATACTACGTTCGATTTGAACAACTTCGGACGGTGGTAGATGTGAGCAATGGTGGAGCCATCGAAGAATGAAAATTTTGTGCTCGAAAGTAGAGTCACAATAAGGAACATCAACAATAAGACTTGGCATGCAAATTGGTATTGCTCGCTAATATCTGCGGCATATTTTGTTTTTTTTTTATTTGATAGTTTATCGACTTAAACACTATTATACATTATGGTGCTTACATAAACCTAAAAATTACGACCTTATTTACAACTGAAAGTATGTAAATAACCTGAAAGGCTGTCAATACTTATACTATTATTATTTTTTGAAGCACTTAATTCTAACAATTGCTTGTTTTATTTTACTTATTTTACCTTTTATGTATACTTATCTTCTTTTTTTTCTTAAAAATTAATCTAGGCAATAAAAACTAGAACTAGCTTAACCTAGCTTACCTAGGGATAGCGTTGGGCCTTGACATATAATCTTCAGTTCGCCGATAACAAGTTAAGCAAATTGAATTAACTCAACATCATCCAAGGATATCGGTTCATAAACAATATGTTTATCTGTCGCCCTTCTAGCAAGATGGTAAAATTGGTACGTTCGTCGAGCCTGATAAGTAGCCATTGCATCTAGATATAAGAATGTCTCAGGTGGGATATATCCACTTACTAGAGTGTTTTTGAAATACTCATGGTTAGGATAAAACAAGACCGAGACAAGTTCGTTCTCTGTATCGTTAGGTGATCGTGCGAAGTGGTTCCTCACAAGATCCAGAACGTCATTATTGAAAACGTATCTACATAATAGCGAAAGTCGGAATGTGTGCTTCTGTACATCTCTATGCGAGCTCGAATACATTTTCTTTCAAACAACCAGAGCTTCTCCATATACGAGTGGATTATCTTCTATGAATGGACGAATAAAGGCTTGGTAACAGATGATCTTCACATCGGATCTCAGTTAGTTGGTGGAATAGGCTTTTGAGAGACACATCATTATAATATAAGTATTTTCCCAAAATGTAAATACTACACTACGGTCTTTGAATCGATGTGGAGACCAGTCAAACTTGTTATTTGTAGTTTTTTTCCAGTTTTGTCTCAAATTTGCATTACCGCATCTAAGTGGGGTGCAGAATGCCTGTAGTTTATTGAAATTGCATAGCTGTTGTCGTGTGTGTTTTTAAACCGATTGCATAGAGAATGACGTCATCAGCAAATGCTATCGAATTACACAAGCCCCTCGGCATTTCTCAGCACGGGTGCGGTAACTTTGCCTTGATGAAGACCATTGGAGACATTAAAGACTTTACTTGTGTATTTTTTATGTTACAACAAATTTCTTTAATCATAGATGCAGTCATAATTTATATAATAACCCGTCAATCCAGACCGAAGGCTTTTTCGATGTTCACTAGACAGGCAGCTGTATGTATATCGTTTGGCGTTTAGATTACACGGTTCCGCGGTATAATCTCCTTTCTTTCGCAAACAAGCAACATTGACTTATTAATAAATTACTTCAAAAACTTTCCCGATGTTAGGCAGGAGGCTAATTGGCCTGTAATTAGAGGAATCAGAAGGATCCTTCTTCTTTTTAATTTTTGGAAAAACCTTCGATATTTCCAACAAGTAGCAGTTGTTTTATAAATTATTAAACATAACTTGTAACTCTTTGTTATTTAATTGCATAAATATTTGCGTCAGTTCGTTTAAAGTTGTAAAGTAATTGTCAGTATTTTCAATAGTTAGTTGGTCAGCCTTAAAAAATTTCAGAATTATTGGTGTGTCGTTATTATGAAACCTCATCAATTCGTCATTTATGTACATCGCCAGTTTTGCAGCTAGAGGGTTCTCTGGCGTTAGTGGCCTCAAAGTGAGAGCCGATCAGGTTAGCTTGTCCACCCCACTATCTATAACGAAATGGTTACCAATAATAGGGCAGTATTGGCTATTAATCTCTGTCTAGGAGAGAAGTGTACCCAGCCACTCACATAGTGGGACTTTGAGTTTTCCAATTTTGACAGCATTACGAGGCTTAAATATCCGATTTATTTGAGGAAATATGGTCTTCGAATCTGAGTTCAGCCGCGTATTTTGCAGCGTAACTAGAGTCCTATCTGCAACTGACACCAACAGTGATGCCAAGTATTTGCAGATTTCAGCGAAGAATTTATCATTTGTGACGAGAGACTAATCATTAGCGACGGAACCTATTTCAACATCTTGGGTACTGAAATACTGAAATACTTCACAACAATAGGTGGCTTTCGCAAGATACTCACAGATTATATAAATCAATAGAAATTCAAAAATGCAAATATTTGTCTGGAAAGGTCCATAGGACCCAGGGCCTAGTTTATTACAACAATTCGTGTTGTGCTGGTTATTTTGCTTACACGAATGGAAAGAGCCGATTGTTTAATCGCATATTCGAATAGCAATTTATTATTTGAAAACCTTTGTCATGACAGTTATACTCTCGGATGTTTGTTAAATACTCTCGAGAGATGACGCAGTGAAAGTACTTTTAGGTATTATTTGGGGATTGAACCTCGAACCATTAACCATTTGAGTCACGACGACCACAATTTCGAAATCATTTTAGATATTTCATAGGCATTGAACTATATGATCTAAGTTTCAAGCTCTCTTGGACATTGGATGGCTTCTATAACTGATAAATACTTCTATTTATAATCCGCCTGTCTTGTCTGATAGTTATACGGACGAGTATGATTTTGAGTTTACTTGAAACGAAATCGACACTAATGACTAATGAGCTGAAGACAGTACCTATTTAATGCCTTAGTGGCTCTTTTTAGTATTTTAAGTTAAAAGTTGCTACTGAGCTTATGATTTCCAATTAAAATGGGTTTTTGCTGTAGTTTTCCGATTATTATCAATTTGACTGGTGTGTCCTTGATTGAAGGACGGTGCAAGGCACATATGTATGTCAGAAGCGAAGCAGGCCAGGGAAAGACAGGATCGACATAAATATAAATGCTTAAAATTTTGCCAAACACATGAGGGTTCCTTGTACGTATTCGATTTGAAACAATTTTTATTTATCAAGGATCACTTATAAATATTTAATATTTCTATCAAGCATACAGTCAATTCCAGAAATGCTTCAATTCTTTGCAGGATTCTCCGCCCTAGTACATATGTTGCAACAGGCTTTCCATGCTCTTTAACAAGAAGCAAGTCAGAATATATATTTTGTCTGCTTGGATCAGAAAGAACTCGATTCCTATTCTATACTTGTGATTGATTATGGAGTTTTTTTTTGGCATCCTTTCTTAGGCTCAGACAATTATGATTTTAGTCAGTTCAAAATATCTAGAGAAAATCTTAGCCAAGTTTGGGACAGCTTCGTCCACCTTCCAACCTGTTCTAAGTCTAAGAGGAGTTTTGGCAGATATGTTCCTCTCCCTATTTAATAAATCCTTGTGCGTATTCGTTCCATACAGTTAGTGGAGAGCTTTGCTGGAAAAATGTTGCTGAGAGATGAAAAACATCAATTAGGCTTCGTGCAGAAAAATTGAATCACTTAAGTCATCTCCTTGCACCAAATTCTTACAAAAGCCTTTTCAAAACTTCAACTAAACAGACTATTCTAATCGCTGATAGGTTGATAGTCGGAATCCAATTAACACAATCTTCTCGACTTGGTGAATATATGTATAAAATTGGAACAGAAATTTGTACAAAAGTATTGTAATACATTCCGTTAAAAAATGTATCGTGACTTGTCTATTTTCTTTCATACATGCCACAGATACATTTTTTTTTGCCACACACTCATTTACATCTACGATTCAAAAATCCATATCTAGTACCATTTTCACAATAAGCGAAGTGTTGGAATTTTTTTCGCGGATTGAAGAAAATTACAGGGTTTATGCTGTAAAGACTAAATCAAGTAGCTTTCTTTCAATAAATCTATATTTATTTGTCAGAAGTTCTCCGTAGATAAGATTCAAAAAAGAAAAAAAAACTTGTTGGTATCTTTCGAGGTTTAAACATTGAACTCCTGTTCAGTAATTCGATGTATTAGCGTTATTGTTGTTCATCAGCTAGCAGGTGGTAACAGAATCATTATTGTAACTGCTGAAGATCGTGGACATGTATGCAAGATTGCCTCAGGAGATACAGGACCCGATTTCATTTGAGTATGTCTAAACAAAATATCCAAATATAGGGCGCTTCATTTCAGCTAGTGGAGGACTCCATGTGTCTACTTACTTTCGTTTCAAGATTCACGCTAGTAGGCTGCCTAGGAACAGCAAAAACCTTTTAGGCAATAATTAAAAAAAAAAAAAAACTCTTAACCTCAAGTGCACACCTTGACAAATATGCAACTCTCAACAAATAATTACTGCATCCCAAGGGATAGACCCGTACCAAAACATTACTGAAGCGAAATCATTTAAATGTTCGCTTACATTTAATTGCTTACTGCTTACGAAGACATTATGCACAATTCCAAGGACATAATCACATTAACGAAAGGAAAAATTCAAATTTCAGTAATAAAACCTCCTCCGAAAACATACATACATACATACATATGTATTACCGAGCACACTCCACATCCCGAATACATCTCGGGCATCAACAATCGGAAAGCTCCAGGGGCTGTTGCAAAGAGGAGCACACGCTGCGCTGTACGGCATAGAGCAGGCCAAATAGTGAAAATCTCCAATTGGGAGCAAGAGAAAAACTCCAAAGACAAGAAAGCAAAAGAAAAAAGAAGAATAAGAACAAAACACAAAATTATTCCCAACGAATAAATGAATGAATGAATGAGAGTTCAGAATGAATAATGAGATGGGATGGCATCATTATGCTGATGGATATGGGAACAAGGATAAACATTAATGCCGTGTTATGGAATATAATCGAATCAACCATCAGGCTCGTTAAGCTAACGAGCGCGCATCCACCTTAACTAACAAGGATTGAAAAATTCCACCCCCGCATCCGGACAGACGTGAAGGGCAACTGGGTGGGTGGAGTTCCTTCTATAGTTCTATGACGCGCAATGGATCCTCGTGCATACTTCGCATTGTAATGGTGGCGTATCCTTCGTCGTCGAGCGTTTTATACTTCATTATGATTCAGGAGGAAGTTTTTTTCCTCTTTTATTTTTTTTATTCCTCTCAGTTCGTTACTGGCTTCGTGAAAATGTTCGCATGGGAAAACGAGCGCACCAAACCTCCTCTCTACCAATCCTAAAGGGTTCTCAAATTCGTTTTGCATTAACTGAAGATGTCATCATCGTCATCATCATCATCATCGCATAATCATCGCTGAAGGACTATTATTGATGTGATAGAGGACACAAAAAAAAATATAAATAAATACACAGAGAAGGAATAAGAGGGTTAAATCCCATCAACATGCTTGCGGAGGAAGTCCAATTTCAAGTAAATAAGGACGATGAATACTGCAGCGCGCCACGTTACTTGAGGCGAAAATTGCAAAATCTTTCATGACTTATTCGTCATATAATTTCGTGTCCGATTCAGGAGGGTGGAGAATTATAAGAGGGCACTTGTCAATATAATTGGGGACATGAGGTTTTAAGTCGGAGGGGTTTTGTTTTACGAGGACCGAACTTCGGTTTGGTATGCATATGGTTAATGCATTGAAACATTGAACTCGAGGTTCGCAAGCACTTAACAGTATAAAACTTTTCAAATACTGCCTCTTAAATACCTAAGCTCGTGCAAAAGATATACATATCGTCAACGATAACACAAGCTACGAAAGAATAAACATTAGGATCTTTTTTTGTTGATATTTGCCATTAAATTTTAAAACATCAACATAACTTAAAATCAATCAAACTCGGTTTTCTGTAGCTTTCAGTTCATTTGTTTTTTTTCCACCATTCGCATACTTTTATGAAGTTGCACTTAGTGATTATTTGTATCCTGATAGGACAAGCTATGAACAATTTCTAACCAGCCGTGGAAACAATACTAGACATATAATTGAGGGAATATTTGACAATCTTTAGAATGTGGTTCTCCTTATCTTACTTACTCAGGTTAGGCTTTTCTTTTATGTCAGAATAATAATACAGCGCAGTTTGATGTACCACTCTAAACGTTGCAACTGCTAAAGAATAGATAATACTTTTTGTATCTTTACTTAATGCACATACTACGTGGGGAGGACCATCTGTTGGTTTCTTTTTGAATCATTTGTTATTTTGACACTGACAGCTCTTATGCGCGCAAAAAAAATCGACAGAATTAGAAATAATATTTCACTGCAACCAATATTGTGTTACGCAATTTTTCTCGCCTTGCACTGCAAAGTATGACCGACTGCTACTCCGTCCTGTTCTCGTAAGGATACGAATCCGCTAAAAATCCTCAATATAATACGAGTAGCAGCCATTTTCACCTGCTAAGTACTAAACCCGTAGGGGAGTACTGAAACCACATTTGGGGCGAAACAGACGGACTTGGTTTGAGTGCTAAAAATATTGCTTCTACAGATTTTGACTTGTCGTTCTGAATCTAGCTTTTGATTTCTCCTATCCGCTGCCTTCGTTTGGTTTCACTCTCTTCTGAGACCATACTTAATAGAGCCTGTTGCACTTGTCCAATGTTTAATCAAGCTTTAGAACTTGAAAGGTATAAGGTCGTTGTTCTGTTCTTACAAAGTTTCGCTTGATTTCCAGATTGTGAGTCGTTTCGACTAGGTCTAAAATCCTGTCTGAGAGCAAGCAGATATCGTGGAAAAGATGTCAGTTCGCTTTGTATTCATCTCCAGCATTGCTGCATAATTAAAATAACTAACTAATTTGGTTCTGACCTCGGTAAAATTCTATTAAGGATCACTGCGAGGATCGCGTTTCTTATCTTTATGTGCCTGGGATACTGTTTCTTCGAAAGACTCATTCAATTTCGAGACTTTAAAGGAAAGAAACGCACTACTTATTTATTTATTTAAAAACACTGGTAAAAGCCAATTCTAAGCAGAGATACATGCAAATCAGTTGGTCTACTATTATGTACTTCTTTTTTTTAAGAAATTACAACTCTGTGTATGACTTGTATAATTTTGTAGCATTCAGATTGTAAATCTATAAAAAAAATCTGAAGAATACGTTTGCAAACTGTAGGACCGTCAAGGATGTTTGGCGTTTGGGAATGCTTCTAAGAAAATTGCATTTTTGATAATGCAATTAAAGATCTGAATTATACTTTAACAGAAGATAACACTCGTTTGGGTCGCTTTCGAGCAAAAACAAATGAATCAAAATTAAGATTGGTCGTCTGAACTAGAACGTGGATAACCTGGACTGGAAGTCTTCAAATCAAATGCGTTTCCTTCGCACTCTCTAACGAAATGAAATACATACCTACACTAGTTTAAACTTACTACTCTTTCTGCAGCATTGGACATCATGTTAAGAAGGCATCATATTAAGCAGGCTGCACGCTAACAGTTTTGAACTGACAGTTTTGGTGAACTGACACGCAAAACGACAGTGTGTAGCTTGGAATGATGCCGAGAATGATGACTCTGAGAATTGAAATGTTCAGACCTGACCATCTAGGAATGTCAGTTCAAAACTGATAATATGTACCCTTTTTTATATAAAAGAGTATCGTAAACAAAGGTTATATTATACTAAAATCTTTCTGTGAATCTGGTTGTGGAACCTGATTAAAAAGAAAAGGTTCATTAAAAAGGCCCTGGTTCACCCCGAACGTTAGCGCCACCTAAGTAAGTAAGTAAATAAGATTAAAAAGATATTGAGTTCCTTTTGCCTGTCACACAGTCTGACAGTTCTGAGTCCATGTAGAGCTGCTTGACACGAAATAACTGCAGGGTTCTTTATTTTTTCTCCAAATGCATTCTCGTGTACTTAGTTCAATAGCATGTACCTACATCTGCTTGTATACCCCGGCACAAGTGCTGTCATTTCCAATTTGAAACCATCGATATAACAGATTTGAGAACTTATGAGAGTGTTATGAGACCTTCAATTTTTTCGTTCGTGATCACCTACATAGATACTATACATATGTATGTATATATATCAACTTCGAAACTCCTGGAAAATCGAAATCTCAAGCATGGTAGGTATCGGTACCTAATCTTAAGAATTGAGTCACAATGAATGTATTCTAATATTCCCACATGCCCTGTAAGATCACTTGCTTTAGGGTAATTGTTAAAAACTAATAGAATCTTTCTGCACCGGCAGATGTAGTACCTAATGCATATTTTCATCGCTCCGATGATACCCACACAGTCTTGACGATATAGTTTATTAAGTAGATACTAATGACGCGTAAATGATCATGTGTTTGATTGTGGCATTGTTTAACCAATGAATCAACTTGGGTTTCATTCCCCATTGCCCTAGTCGCCTCATTAATAACCTTATTTAGGTACAAGTACAAGTTCCAGGCAGGTAAGAATTTTGTCAAGGATCACCTTCAAGGTACCACGACCCCTACCTCGACTACAAACTAACATACATATGTATGTATGTGCATAACTAATTCCTCTGTCCACTGATGTCCTCTGATTGTTCATTTATTAAGAAGTCCCTTTGATCCTAGCAACATTTTATCTGATTTGCGTATTATAGCTTGGAATCGCGGCAAATACATCGTAAAACTTTTTTCACGCTTGTTTTTTAGTTTGTCTTAGTAGATGCTGAGTTTGTTAGGAAGGAATTATTAAAAATTCGAAAACCCTACCTCGGCCTTGAACTTATCACCCGGTTGACAAGTATGTTTTTAAACTCCACAAAGGACATTATAAAGAAAAAATACCGAGTAGGGCTACGCCATACCGCCCAACTAATATTAAGCTCAAGGAATTCTCTTTTAATTGGTAATCAAAGGTCGTAACAAGTCCTTTATAAGAGGTAAGTACATACAATACACCTTGAGTATTTGTTTATTTCAAAACTCAATTGTCTTCAGACCCTGGAATGCATACAGCAACTTAAAATGCGCCCTGCTGTATATTCAACAATCCTGCACACTTCACTTTTTCCAATTCCCAGTAAATTGACAAAATTATCCTCAAACACACATTTTATCATTTTTGTAATTTCGATTCATTTTCGTCATTATCCTTGCTTTCTGTAAGCAAAAATTCACCCACCTCCTATCCATACATCTTACATTCCTCTCGACGAACGGAACTCCAAGCCGGAATCCATATACAAAGGGATATGCATAATTTTCCTCTTCCCAGAATTTTTTTTTCCACTCGTGCTCTTTTCCTTCTTGTTACCTCCTGATTTTTAATGGCGGTCTGATTTCCATTTTTTCACTTCTTCCACTCAAGCAATAATCATTATTCCTCTAGCGTATAGTCGTAGCTATGGTTGTAGGTATAAGTGCGCCTTCCTTAAACGCACCACTTCCATTAAGTTCACTACCACCATCGCCATCACGATCGTCATCAACATCACCGTTCAGCGCAATTATACTCGTTATTATCCTTGCCAAAGGATATACTCGCATATCTATGTATACGCGCTAGAGCGCACATATGAATGTACGTACGAAACCCTCCCGGGCTCATATCTTTTTGTTGTGAGTCCTTACACATCATAACATTCGTCATAATTTCTGATTTTTTGTTCTCCCCTCTCTCGAAGTGTATGCCAAATCCAATGCCATTCTATTTGGCTAAAAAAAAAAGAAATCAAGGGAGAGGCTGAACGTTAATTTAGGACGAAGGAGAGCCAAAACAACCACCATTCATTTATCGTCGTCGCATCTCTTTCACTCTTACCGTTTGAAATTATTCGTATCCTTTCCTTATCGTTAGCACCGTCAGCGCATCACCTGAAGAGACAGAACAGCCCTGTTTTTTTCTTGTCTATTGAAAAAAGGATATCTACTCTACGGAACTGCTTGGTTCGCATGCCCCTCCCATATCCGATTTTTTTTTGTTTTCAAGAAGAAAATGAGAAAAAAATGTCGTCCTGTTTCGTTTGTTTTTTTTATTCGTTTGTGCTGCTTTCGCATCCACTACTGGATAAGGAAGTCTTTCTCTTTAGCAAACTAATAAGGCAAGTTTTCATTTGCTATTCCCGGCTAAATAGCAAGGAAATCCTATTTTGTTAAGGATCTTTGCTGTTTGAGGAAAGACTTTTCTTTCCTTGAGATGATTGTTTGGAGGCTTTCTTGCCTATTGGCTGGATTTCTTTGTTAAGTACTTTGGCTGGAATTCATAATAATAATTAGAGAATAACTCGATATGGATCCTTTTAGTCCTCGTGTTTTTTTTTTTCTTTGTTAAGCCGCGGGCAATGAGAAGAGTTCGTATAATTTTTTGGAGTGAGGATTGAATTTAATTATAAATGCACAGGTAAGGGAGATAATAATTGATTTTTCTGTTTAATTAAAAAGATCTTTTAGTTAAACGGCCGATGTCGTTTAAACGGTGGATGGTCTTTAAGGATTTCAGATTCTCCATTCAGCTTCCTCGTAGTTGTTGAAAAAAAAATGGGATTGGGAGAGGATTAAGTACACAGATTCACTTGTACTAAAACTTCGAACTCGAAGTGACACGCACAATTTTGGGCAGGAATTGAATTGGACAGCATCTTTTCCATGATATCACGGGGCCATGAAGTGTAGTCTAATTCTTGGAATAGCAGGATATTGGTAGGTAATGTTGTGGCGTTCTCGCTTTTGAGATAAGATTCCCTCTTGATGTGACAGGAGTCTTATTACCAATCATTGAACTTGGAGGAACAGTTTCATTATCTTAATCTCAACAAGCCTACCTCAATGGGAGATTTACTGAAATGGTTCGTCATGGGAAGACCTTAAGAACTATATCCAAGTCACGTGCCAAGACATAAAAGGCGCTTTGTATAAAACGAGCACACGAAAACCGTCCAAGAATTTCTTACGGGCTGTGAAGAAATTAAACAATCACCGATTCAAATTCTTCCTCAGGTGGATTAAAACTAAACGCAGTCTTGACTCGGACTCTGGCTTAAGGTATCGTACGTCATATGGGCACATGCCATAAGTAAAGCGAGTTGCAGTGACCTTAGACTCAAAGAATCTGGGTGCAGAACCATCCTGCCATATGGGTATAGCAGCAGAGTGTTTGAACTTCAGAAAAGTGCTCTATGCACGTTTTCCAATCAGAGCGGAACACGAAAGTGAAGCGATTCAGTCTTAGGTATCTTCGGCAAGCTCGTAAGGGTTTCAAATAGTGCCAATGCGACGGGTTTAATAGGGGCGTAAGAGCATATAACACAACAATGAAAACGACAGTGTGTAACTCAATCGGTACAACACAGGGATTAAGGGTAAATAATGGGCGCCTTGGGTCCAGTGGTTAGTGCGTTGGACTACGGAGCGAGGGGTTCGAGGCTCAATCCCCACACAACACCTAAAAGTTCTTACACGGCCCCACCTCTCGCGATCATCTGACAAACATCTGAGAGTATAAATGTCATGAAAAAGTTTCTCAAACTAAAGAATTGGATTCGGACCCGGCATTAAACAGTAGGTCCCTTCCATTTGTGTAAAGAATATAACACGCACAACACGAATGGTTGTGAGAAGTTAGGTCCTGGGTTTCTGGACCTGTTGCGCCAATGTTGGGTATTTTTCCTTAAAAGTGTGAAGAGTCGATATCATAGCTGATCGATTCATAAGACATCATCATAATCACTAAATCATAAGACACTAAATATCGGCCTTAAGTTGTGAGAAATTTGTAAGGATGTGCTTACTTATAGAATACTACCGGGTACAAGGCGTGCATTGGTACGCATTACAAAAAGATATACATGTATTTTAATACAAAAAAATATAGTTTTTATTAAAATTTTCCTATGTTACTATTGTAATGCACTCAAAATGTAGTTGTGCGCACACCGACACGTGAAGAGTCTCTGCCTGCGGCACGGCAGCCTTCCACTCTGTTCGATCCCAGGCACGCTGCTTCCAGTTGTCTAGACCAAGCGCTCTGGCATCCGCGATAGCTTGATCCTTGAAACGGAGGTTCGGTCTTCCTTGTCGTCTCGAACCTGGGGGCTGTGATTCGACGATCCTCCTTGCTGGAGCATTATTGTCCATTCGCTCGATGTGGCCGAGCCAGTGTAGTCGACATGCTTTGGCTTTTTGAACTTATTACAGCTCATAGAGTTCGCGGTTGTATCTTCTCCTCCATTCGCCCTCTTCGACCGAATATCCAACGAAGAATTTTTCTTTCGAAAGTGTTCAGTATCTGCTCTGCTTTCCTGCTTATCGTCCAGCACTCGGCTCCATACAGCAGAACTGGCAGGATCAAAGTTTTGTAGAGCAAACATTTCGTCTTCCGAGTTAGGAGTTTTGACCCCATTTGTTTCGCCAAACCGAAGTAGCAGCGGTTTTCAAGGGTAAGTCTTCGTCGAATCTCCACTAAGTTGTCATTCGTGGAGTTGATTAAAGTGGTAAACTCCTTAACCACTTCGAAGTTACTGTTGCCAACAGTGACGTTCTGTCCTAGGCGGTGGACAGATGCTTCTTTGTTTGTTGACATGTACTTGGTTTTGTCCTCATTTACTTCAAGGCCAACTCGTTTCGCCTGTTCTTTAATTGCCGTAAAAGCCTCTAACACCGTGCGCTAGGAGCGACCGATGATGTCGATGTCGTCTGCGTATCCCAGCAGCTGGACAGATTTGTTGAAGATAGTGCCTTCCGTATTTACACCTGCCCTGCGCACTATCTGTTCTATCACAAGATCGAAGAAGTCACATGATAGCGCATCCCCTTGCCGAAATCCGGTGCATGTTTGGAATAGTTTGGAGGAACTGTTTCCGAATTGCACGTTGCACCGCGTGTTTTCGAGCGTCACGCGGCACAGCTGGATCAGTTTAGCCAGGATCCCAAATTCGGCCATCGCCTTGTAGAGCTCAAGACGATGAATGCTATCATATGCGGCTTTAAAGTCAATGAAGAGATGGTGAGTCTCGACTTGAAATTCGTTGGTCTTTTCCAGGATTTGCCTTAATGAGAAAATTTGGTCGATCGTCGATCGTCGCCGGAAGCCACACTGGCACGTGCCGATTAGTGTGCTGCAGAAAGGCTTCAGACGTTCACACAGTACGTCGGATAGGATCAGAAACACTCTCGGGGCAATATTGAAGATTCTCCATAGCATGCATACAAACATAGGTACATTGAGTTTTGTATATATAGATTCCTTCATAATGGTTTTAAAATTGACCATTTAAAAACTTTTACGATTCTAAGGCCTAAAGAAGGCCTTTTTCGGTGATTCTGAGATTTTGGATCTTGACATTGATTGCGGTTTCGGAGAATCCTTTGAATTGAAAACGGTATGGAAAACTTGAGACACTAACAAATGTATTCACTTCATCACGTGAGTATCAACAGACTTTGATGTATCGCCGTGTTTCTAGATGCGCATAGCTGATGCCCACAGTACTAATGCCCACAGTACTAAACAACGTTACTCTGCTTTCAACTCTTTACCAAAGGCAGCCTGATTGAAAGATCTATGTTGACGGCACATTTTGCTGTGACCCAACCAATCGGTATGCAAAATGTACATACATACCTATTTCAAAAAAAAAAATTCTTCTGCTCACTTCTACAGAAAGTTCTGAGCATGATCTTAATACTCAAGTTTGTCGTTTCGGGTAAAAATAGGTCCAAACAGTTACATACTTTAGCGCCAGCCACCTATATTCTTTTACTTCGTTTCGACTCCTTTTTGTTCGTAAAGTCCATATTAATTTGCACCTGCGTTCTGATCATTCGTCAAATGAATACAAATTTTATACTAGGACTAGATTTCGATGTACTGTACTTCGAGCTAACCTCCGAGAATATTATTACATTTTTTTCAGTGCGATTGCTAAAATACGAGTGAATATTTATTACATAGAATAATTTATAAGAAAGAAAAACAATTCATCTATAAAAAACTTATAAGAAATAATACCTTCCAAAAAAAGACTTTTGAAAAAAAATTGGAGTGTTCATGTATCTCACTGTAGTTCTTTTTGTATTTACGCTCTAAGATTGCAAATTCAGTCCGAGATGAATCATCATCTTAGAACGTAATACTGTGCGCAAGACTAAGTTGTAAGGAAGATTTCATAAAGAGATTTATAAAAAAAAAAAAATTACGACAGTATTGTATCTACAAGAATGAACCGTCAAACACAAGGATCTTTCCAACACTTAGGAGATGTCGTCGTGAGGTTTCCGTCCTTACCAGCCATGATAATACTTGACGTCTATTGGGCACATTATTATTAATATTAATATAAAATATTAATTACTGAAACCCACAATCGTATTAAAAAGATTCTACAATCGTAAGGGCATAGTTCACTGCTAAACAATTCGTTAATAGATTTGAAATTTGGATGCCAATCGTCTTTCCGAAGAGATTGATTGATTGATTTTTGATTGTTTGATTGATTTATTTATTAGGTAAATTTACAATTTTCATATACATTCATTATAAATTAGTCATTAGGCAGTTGATTAAAAAGTTTAAAGCCTCTGTAGATTAAAGAATTCTGCTCACTAGAATTTAAAAAATTTGGTAACCTAAAATCGTTATTATTTCTTAAATTGTAAGGCTGTTAAATATTTAAGCATTATATTATTTCTTCTTTTAAACACAAAAATCAACATAGTCATAACAACTCTTTGTTTAACTGACAACCATTGTAATATATTCAACATGAAGTTAAATGAGGTGTATCTATTGCACTTTAAGATATTTCTCATGGCATAATCAAACAATTGCAAGGAATCAAACGTCGACAGGCCACTCTTATTCAAGAAGTGCGTTTTGAAATGAAGAAACAAGTTCACTAAGCTCAAAGAAGAACCAAATCTTTTCCATTGGCCTTAAAGTACATACATCAACAAAAACTAATCAAAGAATAAAGTTTCACTGCAAACAACTAGCTACAACAATCAGAGTACAGTATCAAAGTCTTCACCCCTGATCTCCCCGGGCAATAATTCATTTGCAAGAAATGTGTCATGCAATTGAAATTTCCAATATTTGGAAATGGATTAATCCAAAAACGATGCTTTCTTTTTTCCCCATTTTTCCATCAATTTAAAGCAATAAACAATTCTGGCATTAAGTCTGACATAAATATGTGTTGTGGATGTGTCATCCAGCTATAAACTTGTGCATATGTCATCCAGCTATAAATTTACAATATTTGCACGCAATTCGGCGAATTCAAACTTATCCATCAAGTTAATTTTTCTTTCAGTCCGCCGCCATTCATACTCGACTATCAACTTCAGTCTTTAAAGCAAAGATGTAGGTACACTATTAAGCTTACTGTCGCAGAATGTATATCATCGTATACATATGTCGAACATATACTCCTCTTTTTCGACCCAAAAACTGCGAAATTTTCAATCTGAAAAATCGAAAAAAGTGTACCGAAAAATCAAATTTTGTCAGTTAGAAAAACAGTATAGTAAAATCGCCGAATATATGTACATATATATGTATTTGCTGTTTAACTGAATCCACGCCATTTTTTGAAAAAGTTTTTGCTGGCATGAAAAAAATTTGGACCGAGGACGAATCCCTATTGAAAGTGGATACTCTCAAAGCCATTTAATTGGCAGAAGTCGATTAGAAAATGACGCGTATGCAGTTTTACGATTTCATACAACGTCAGTCTGATATGCCTGATAAGTCTGATAATTTCTGGAATCAAGCAAATTGAAAACGAATAAGGTGTCGAGTGCGACGAATGAAATGACTCCGGATAACAACTTAATTCATTCCTTTTTCTTTTACTCTGGTTTTCGAATACGTATTTACAAATGTTTGAACACTTTTCACTTATAAAAAAGTATCCTACTTTTATCCTGTTTTACGTAAAAAAAAATCCTGTAAAGGGTCGAATTTTCGCAGGATTATCCTGTTTTTCAGCGAAAATGTGATACGAACATTATACATAGTATGAGGCACAACATTGGTGACAGCTGATAGTGCATAAATTATTTTACCCAAAACCACATTAAAAATCCTTAACTCCTACTATTATCATGAACTGTCACGAATATTTAAAGTATCAAAGTCTCATTACACTTGGTACTAAAATGTCAGAATGTCGAGGGTAACGATATTGCGGATCAGCTTACAAGGTTCACTAATGCCTTTCATTTGTCTACTTATTCACTAGTTCCCTGAAATTGAAACTGAACCTCATGATCAATCTTTTAACGAAGTTAATCGCTCCTTTCCTATAAAGACTTTCCCCACTTACATAACTTGAATTAACTTTTACACATATGACACGAATATTTATTAGCATTTTCACGGATAACTAAGCAACATTACTCTTGAATGCCTTTTATATGTCTCTCTGAGAGGCGGGTGAGAATACTTAATGCTTTTTAAGGACACTAATAGATGCATCTTTCTGAGACTAGCCAAAGTACTCTCCTTATTAGGCAGACATTCAGATTAATCAGCGCATATTAGATATTTTCATGGCTTTACTATCAATTTTGAAGTATGTTTGTATAGGTCTTTAGAAATAGAAACACATTTATCTGAACGATATAGGTTAGGCATTTTACAAAGTTCCAACGAAAATTTAGTCCGTTTTTGTCAAAATCTTCATTATATTCAAAATCATTAATGACCACTGTGTCGAATCAAATGCCGAGCTTAATAAAAGAAAACCATTTCATCGTTAGAATTAAATTCCCAAGGATAACAGCATCCCTAGTATCTATGTATGTATCTTATATAACCATTACATACTATTGCCGTTTGAACAAGCATAAATGTAGTTAACTTACAAGTTATACTTCACTTGCCAACATTTCAGATAGCACATGATTTATTTTTTTTTTCAAAATATCAATGTACAAGCACGAGTGCCTACGTCGAGCTGTTATATCACACCTCCTTCAGTGTGAATGTCAATTCAATTTCTCTTTCGTAATCGAAAAATTGCATTACAGGACAAATACCAATCCAAGTGCAATGAAAACATACTATTCCGGAAATTCTGTAATCGTTTCAGCGACAATTTTACTCCTTCTGCCTTCATTCCACTCAAAACTTTCCACATCACTTCGTTTCATAGGAATGTCACAAGAGTGAAAAATATAAAGTGTGTGCAATTGAAGGATTTTCTTGCTTCAGTTCTTCCATCGAGAGGAAATGGAAAAATCCTGTTAAATGGACTCGAGTGTGTGAACTGCAAAAGAAGTTATTCTTTAGTGTAAATGTGATTTTACTGTTACGATGAAGACTATTTGTAACTATGTTAAGGAAAAAAAACTACAAATGTGTATTTCATTATTTGTGTTAGAAAAGAAGCTTAAAAGGATACAGTCAGTGGGTAGCGTGTTCGCTTACTTAGTCGAGGATTAAGGTTCGAGTATTACATAATGTTTTACTGTCCAATATATCTGAAGAAAATAATGCAGTTTTCAGTAGCGTATACCTGCTATTGGGCATTCATGATCGGTTGGGCTTTATATTAGGTACTCGGTCTTCCTTGTCGTCTTGAATGGATGATGTGGGATCTAAGAATCTTTAGAGTTTGAAAACAATAGTAGTCGTTAAGGTAATACATTTTGCGGGGTAATCCTTGCTTCCATTCATGTGCTGCACACTAGAACTAATATTGAAAAAAAAAACGATCGTTCTCTCTGTTCAATATTAGGTCTAATGTGCAGCATATGAATGTATCGTTATGCACTCAGCGCCATAGAAAAGGACTCGTAAAATTAGACGTCTGAAGAGCATCCAGTTAGGCAAAGTAGCTACCCTTTCTTGGGTAGCAACTCCTTAACTACTTTGCAGTTGCCAATTGCGGCAAGTCCTTGGTGTACCCTTATTTATTTCGACATCAACAACGAACGATTGATATAGTATTGTTGAAAAGATGTTATTTAAAAATAGAATAGTTTGAGTGTCTCTGTTAATTAGAATCCTGTAGACTACAGTGCATGCTTTGCTGTTTCGATATGAAGTTGATGAAGTCGTCAGATACCTCCAAAATTCGGAGCAAATTTGAAAACCTCCGATGAGCTGTTTTATATTATGGGGCATAACCGAGTCAGCTTTCTCAGGATCCCAAATTCGGCCACAGCTTTGTAGAGCTTTGAACGATAATTGGACTAGTGAAACACTGTCTTGAAGATGACGAAAAGATGGATCGATTAGACTTGAAATCTGTTGTTTTTTTTTTTTCAGAATACGTCTTAGAGTCTTATGGCCCTTCGCCTTAGAGCATTTAGGCTCTTACGAGAATATCGCCCTTTGTTTTGGTATTTAAGTCTGGAGGTTTACCTACTTTCATCATACTTGGGTAATAACTTGCTACATGTACCCTGACAAAACCTCTATATTTCAGGAGTCTTCATGCCGACTATCAGTTCACCGGCTGACCTTATATTTTTTCAACGACTATTGTTTCCTCAGAAACCTGGAAAGATTGTATAGTGAAATATGATATAATTCTTATATGAGCATGGCTTAGTATCTTTAAGGCTTCCTTGTATTTTATTTTATGTGAATATCCCGCCCCTGCTCGGACTAGATTCATATACTTCCATAAAACCATTACTACGTTTTCTGATGTCACAATGTCTTTAAGAAGATATCTATGAGGTCATAGTGCCTCCTGAAGCAATTTCAAAGTCCATCACCTCAATTATTTTCAAAAAAAGGACATAGGTTTCAAAAGTGGCAGATGAAGTGAGGTGTATGCTTATGAGTCTCTTCGCCAAGTATGTTTCATTGCGTGTTTCCTTAGAAGGTTATGCCCAGTAAGTACACCTACTAACATTGCCAGCGAATTCTGTCATTCTTTAGAATTTTGTTCGTTCTGGCTTTGTTGTATCCTAGCCAAAGCTTCCTTGATACATACATATATCGCAGGTGGTAACCAGATTCCACCTATTGTTGGCTGTTATTAGGATCTCAGGATCAACTCCCATCCTGAGGTTAAGTGCTCGATGTTGGTCTATGACAGACCATTTCTTTGGAAGTTCGTCAGCTATCTCATTTTCGATTGTATCATTGCGACCCAGGAGAGAGTAATATTGTCTTGCAAGCTAAGAACCTTTAATTCTTCTCGACAGTGTCGAACTAGCTTGAACTTGATTTCAGTAGCAAAAATTGCTTTTAAGGTCCACTGACTGTCAATAAATATGATTATTTTTATTATTTGAAAATGGGGTATGTTGCACTGCGACCTGTTGGTCTATTGTGCCTCCAGCTAATACCTTAACATTAGGGTATGGATTCCTTTCGGAATCATTTTGAGGGTAATGCACTCTTACAACGCCTTGGCGGAAGAAATATATCCTGGAGCACTCTCTCTAATCCAGTTTCCTTTAAGAATCTAAGGATGAGAGCTGGATCTAGTGATGGTATTTCTTCATCTGATAATTGCCCAAGTATTTCAGTCTTTTGTGGGTCAGTACCCCACAAGATCCCAGCACATGTTCTGGGATTTCACTGGACTCATTGCAGAATCTGCAGAGTCCTTCTTCAGCTATACCTAGTCCGCAGAATGGTTCAGGACTTATAAAGGATTCTGATGCTCCTTTTCTTGCTAGGGAGTCGGCCATTTCATTACCCTCTATTCCCACATGGCCAGGTATCCAACAAGACGGTCCCTTTGTTTCTACTACCTAGTTCATTAAGTTTTTGCAGGCATTCTCACACAAGTTTGGACTTAATGATATAGGAGTCAAGTGCCATGATAGCAGCTTGGCTATCTGACATTATAGTTATATCACAGTTGACATGGTTTCTATCAAGATTGATTTGGACACATCTATCTATGGAATAGATTTCAGCCTGAAAGATACTGGTGCTTTTGCCCATAGATTCAGAGTATTTGGTTCTGGCCCCGAATACCCCTACTCCAGTTCCTTCATCAGGTCTTGATCCAACTGTGTACCACTTTGTTGTATGATTGCTCAGTTTGTAGATAGTGGATACAATGCTCCAACTTTTTTTTGTTACTGAGCTTGGTAATCTAATCAAATCCTCCCTATGAAAGGCTAGAAGTGGTAGTTTATTGAGCAGTGCCTCGAATTGCCTTGATGTAATGCACTTGTCTCTTCCTATTCCTTCATTAGCCATCCTTAGGATCGTTTTACTTGCACATTCCTCAACCACAAGGTGCAAAGGAGTCAATTCCAATAGTACCTCCATAGCTGCAGTTGGACAAGTTCTCATGGCCCCTGTGATACAGAGGCATGCCATTCTTTGCATCTTGATGAGTGTCTTCCTCATGGTGACCAGATTGGTTCTAATAAAATAAATATGATATCATCTAGTAGTATGTTCATCATTGATATCATACAGTCTTTGTCAGGAATTTTGATTGAGCTGTTTATTTCTTCAGAGAATATACCGGTTCCTATGTATGTCCATCTTTGACCCATCGTGTAGACTTGTCTTGTGTTAGTTCTTTGGTTTCCCATTCTTGGCTACTTATAAAAGTGCAGAAGAATGGTTTCTCAAATTCTAGCAAAGATGACAAGTAGTCACTAATTTCGTATTCAACAAAGAGTTTTTTTTAGAACATCATGTCCTTCAAGATTTGAGTTTCAGTTGTTTGATGGGCTTATACTCAAAGGATTCTTTGCGAGTTACTCCTGCATGTACGATTATATGGACAGTATGATGAAATTGTTTTCATCCATGCTGTCTGCCTTGTTGACATCCCACTGATTCTGCCTATCCATGTTGGTTCCTGTATAAGATCATTGCATGGTAAACTTAGATGTGTATGTACATATGTATATCACTAGAGGTTATAATGAAATTCCAATCAATATTTGCAAATTCCTCCAGACAGCATCACACATAAATTAACTTTCAATCATTCAAAATCCCATTCATTTCATTCATACCATACATAATTACTTGACGATCTTAACGAAATAATTTTCTTGCAAATACATTCATGTTCGAAATTTGCAATTCTTTGCAACATTTTCTTATTATCATCAGTTTTTCTTAACCCAAGATAACTTTAGCTCCTTCTCAACACTGAGAGTCCTTACTCAAAGTAAAATCACCTCTAGGAAATCTCCCCTCCACATCTTAAGTATTCTACCAAGATGAAAATAATTCATGATTGGAGCCTTTATATCGCAATTTTCTTGTTTCCTTTTTCTTTAATTTATATAATAATAAGTATCTAAGGACACTACCACCACAACCTTTGCAAATTGTAAAGGACACAACAAAAAAAAAAAATAAATAAAAAATATGTATTCAACAACACTGCATTAAATTCCGTTTCTCCTATTACTTATCTACCACCTGATTTGCTGATTTACGAAGGACTCCTCTCCAAGGGGATCTGTCTGTACAAAGAGATTCAAGGAGCACACCGAACCGAACAGAAATGGAATGGCGATGTTGATGACTACTGCTAGCAATTCAGCGTCAGGGACACGGGATAACGAAAAGATGAATGGAAATTGATGAATCCGTGTTTATTTCCGTTGAGAATTATTTTAAAATTTCATTCAAACGACGACGATGATGATGTCCTTTCAAAATTATTCTTGATTCATTTAATGCATACACAAGGACGAAGAGGGTGGAGAGATGATGAAAAAGAAGAAAAAAACCTTTCACCCGCTTGGCAAGGACTTGTATTGAAATGAAAATTTTTATGCTTATCTAGCGATATCCTTTGTGAGGATTGGAATGGAAATATCTATTCAAGGATATTGAATGGTTATTAAGAGAATGTACCGCAATACTCATTCATTTATTCACGATTGTTGTATTACATCTTGAGATGTCAGTGTGGAGTAAGGATTTACTACGTTTAACTCATGAGTAAGACATTGTCAGTGTAGAAAAGTAAAGATTTTGTAAAATTTATTTACTTTACTCGAAAAGTTGATAATTTTTTTGATTGATTTTCACTTACCGTCATACACTTGTGGTTAGAGATTGAAGTAATGATAGGAGAATGGCAATAGGAGTTTTTAACTTTTAAAGCTGCTTGGCTATCTAACAGAATATTATTGTTTATTTGAAAATTTCTTCGCATGCATTCTCTGATATAGAGTTCAATTATTCCAAAGACCTCAAATTGGGAGACTGATGTATGTAGATACATATTTCTGTCCTGAAGTTTGGACTATAAGGTCCCCAAGACTGCAAATCATTTTTAACCATCCATTACGAATTGGGATCAGTCAGAAGGTGGCGGTCTTTTGAACATGAAGTCAAAAAGTATAGATGTTCGATTCTTACTAGAATTTTCAGATTCTCTTGTTAGCAGTCCTTGTTAGCATAAGGTAACCCTTATTGTGAGCAGTCTTTCGCTTTGGTACATTTAGGTTTTCCTTTGCCTAAATTGGCCCTTCTTCAGTTGGATTTACGCTGTATAAGACCTTCAAGGGTATCAATTAAAGGCATTCTTCTCACCACGAAAATTTCATTGCTTGAGGTAGTGAATATGCATAGTTCACTATCAATGCACGTGTAATAGGTCCTCCAGTGCTTTATTAGATTCTTTGGTGTGGTACGTGCATTTTGAGATGATCCTTGGAGGACAATTTTTATCTCCTTCCAAATTTTACAATTTTAAATTTAGATGGTAATCAGCGAATTGCAGACAATAAGTAGACGGATGAACTAGCTAAAGTTGGTCCGCATTTATAGGATCAGAACCTTACTGTAACGAGAATCAGGCTTATTGATTGTCTAAAAAGTCTAAAAAGATATGTCGAGTCTTATTCCTATTGCAAATATCCTTAACTTAGATGAGGAGAGTGGGCCTAGTTGTGAGTGCGTCGGTCCCAAGAGGTGCCACCTCTCGCGAGTACCTGACAATAGTCCGAGAGTATAACTATAAAAAAACTCAAAAAAAAAATACTTCAAGCCAAAACAAAAAACTTTTGTGCGATGTTCCCGCAGGTTTTTTTATTTCTGGTTGATGTAGAAGCAATTCTTTATATATCCAGCTTTGTTGTGTGAAAACTTGGGGTTTGATAACACTGCTTAAGGAAATACATACTTCCACTTGAACATACAAAACGTACGTTCTTGTTCGGATATTTCAGCTGTTCACTGTGTCACGACCAAAGGTGCAACGGTCAAAGGTCAAACCGTATAGATCTTCCTCAAAATACTTTGATTTCTTCTTGCTTTCATACTGACTTTGCTGATGTCCTATTTTGAATTACTTTTATTTTTCTAGCGTTCATTATAAGTTCGCTAACTTTCCAAGCTGTCAATTACAGATAGGCATTAGTTAATATATGGTCATCCGGCAAGAGGTGTCATTTTAAATAATTAGAATAGTTTAACAGTTTTATGAAAAGTGATAATATTTTTATTTTAGGCTAAACAGTAAACTCTGAGGTTAGTAATGGAATACAATATCTGCCAAATATCCGCCTCGGCTCTGCCTGCAAATAGATATTGTTTTAATAAAATTTCTCATCACATTTTCGAAAAAACGCGAATAACAGCTCTGATATGATCTTTGGTGGAGCACTGGCGTATACTTTATCTTTAACATAGCATCAAAAAAAAATTTCTAATGATCTAATGACGGTGGCCAATTAAAGTCTCCATTTCGAGAAATCACACGTTCAGGAAATTCGTCATGCAATAGAGGCATCAGCTTCATCAGCTGTATGGCATATGGCGACACCATCCTGCTGCCATTTTTGTAATGAATTTTCACTTTTCAACAAATTGTGCGAGTACGTATCGATCCATATTTAATAATCTCTTTGTTTTTACTTATCAAAAGTCATCGTAATAATAGTCATGACAATCCAATAATGCTGTGAAACCAAAAATGACACCTCCTGCTAGAAGACCCTTTAGCTCTTGAATATACCACCTTCATCGGTCCATGCATTAGGTTACCGGCAACTAAGTTCCAAAGCATCATGTGCTAATTTATATGGGGTAGATTCTGAAAGAAATTCGAAAGTTTTAACAAAAGCTAAAGGGTGCTGTTTAAGGTCCAGGTTCACCCTGAACTGTAGCGCCACTCAAGTAAGTAAGGGAGAAGAAAGGACTTCGATATATATTTAGTTGGTCAGAGAAGATACCTGCGCCGACTTAGCAGTCCATCTTCGCACCATCCGTATATATACCTATATCATAGTCACTGATAATGCGTCCGTTTTCCCATTCTACTAGAAGGCAGTTTGACTGAAAAAGATTTACTAAAATTGAAGGTTGGTATTCTGTAGTCAGTTGACAACGAAACCAATTCTCTCGGAATCGTTTCCAAGATCCTACAGTGTCCATATTCCCTGAGCCTGACAGCGCTACATGTAGCTGAGTCTTTTATATGAAGTTCAAGAGGAATCAAGTGCAGGATCACACTTAGAGCATCTATTGGACAGGACTTCAAGGCTCCTGTGATGCCTATACACGCTGATCTCTGCACTTTTTTTAAGTTTTTCGATATTGTATTTCTTGCTCAAGGCAGGCCACCAAACGATGGCGCCTTAGGTAAGAATAGGACGCACAACGGCTGTGTACATCCATAGGGTCATCTTTGGCTGGATGCCCTATTTTTTGCCACAAGTTTTATTGCAGGTGTAGAAAGCTACACTTGCTTTCTTTACCCACTGTTCTATTTTAAGCTTCCAACTAAGTTTTGGGTCGAGTATCGTGCCAAGGTATTTTGCACTGGAAGATAAAGAGAGTGACTGACCATTAAGTTTGGGTTGAGTGAACTCAGGTACTTTAGTTTTGGTGGTAAATAGCATCATTTCAGCCTTTTCTGGATTAACACAGAGGCCACTGCTCGTGGACCACGAGTGTACCTTATCCAGAGCACTTTCCATGAGTTGACTTATCGTGGAGAGAAACTTTCCTGACACCAGTATAACTATATTATCTGCGAACGCAACCACCTTAACCCCCTCTCTATCAAGTCGCACTAAAATCTTGTTAATTGCCATGAGTCATAGTAAAGGAGAAATGACACCACCTTGAGGGGTGCCTTAACTAACCGTCTTAGTTGCAATGCTGTTACCTAATGTTCCCTGAATTATTCTGGTTTTCAGCATGGATACAATCCATTGACTAAGAAAACCTTATACACCTAACTCGGTGAGAGCCTCTTGAATAGCTTCAGTGTGGATGTTGTTAAAGGCTCCTTCTATGTCTAGAAAGGTAGCAAGAGTGTATTCTTTGTAGTGGAGAGCCTTTTCCACAGTACGCGCCACCTCATGAAGAGCAATCTCAGTAGACAGACCTTTGAGGTACGCATGCTGGGATTTCGGCAGTGGGGAGCTCTTCAATGAATGTTAAACTCTAGGATACGGTCTAGAGTTTTCAGTACAAAAGAGGATAGGCTAATAGGTCCGAAATCTTTCCCGGATCCGTGGCACCGCCACTTTCGGAATGAAAACAACTTTGACACTTCTCCAGGACTGGGGGACATGATTTAAATATAAGCTGCTCCTATAGATCGGTCATCGGTCGGTATTGCTATGTCATGCAGTTTCTGAAGCATAATGGGCATAATGCTATCAAGGTCGGTTGATTTATAAGGAGAGAAGCTATTTATGGACCAGGAGATTTTATCCTCCGTGATAATATTTATAATGCTATTCTACGATGTTGACGGTGCATTGGCGGTACTAGCTTGTTCTGCATTACCGTCACAACAACCTGGAAAGTGTACTCTCATAAGAAGTTCAAAAGATTTCGCAGTAGAATCAGTCCAGTTACCGTCCGACTTTTCCAGGAACTGAGCCGAGTCGATTCCTTCAGGGACTCGATAGAATGGCAGTAATCCATCCAGCCCTGTTTCTTGGCCATTATGATGGGCTTCTTATAAATTTTTAGACAATCTTTATAGGGCTGCCATAAGTTATGATTGTAGCAAATATTGAAAATCACTCTGGTCAACTTCCTGAGTTTCGACAGATCTTCATTCCACCACAATGGGACTTTATTTTTGTTGTAGCTGACTGCACATGAAACTTTGAAAACAACATTTATTGCTTTTTCAAAGGTTTCAACCTTAGAATTAAGTTCCGAAGTCGAGTCGATTCTGTGATTTGGCGTACTAACCAGTTTTGACTTAACTATACGATTAAACTTTTTCCAGTTTATTCACTTTGGGTTTCTATAGGGTTTAGGAGCCTCTATCTGACGTCAAAAAGCATCCATTTATGGTCCGAGAAGGACTGTAAGTTCGATACTCTCCAATTTTCAACCCTAATGGTTTCGTTATTTGATACTAATGTGATGCCAATAACCGACTCCCACCCATTAAAATTGTCCGTACTCGGAAAAACAAAGGTTGGAGAGTTACCAGTATTGCAAACTGAAAGGTTATTGTTAAGGATGAAGTCAAAAATGCACTCACCTCTGCCGTGGAGCGTGGATAAATAGACACTTGTAAAGACGAAAGAAAATATCTTTAGTTGTTCCAAAAGAAAAATTCTTTCCGTGAGTCTCGACCAGTGACATTGATCTTGACAGTGTGGTGAGTAAAAATTTAATAGACTCAACTTACATCCTTGACCAAGTGCTGTTCTGTCAATACGAATTACATATATTATGTATTATTTCAGGTAATCATGGACCAAAATAAACGTTAACTTACCACTATGTCGATACCAAATTATTACGTCGAATCTAAGCTCCTTGAAGCAGCTTACTATATAGATATGTACGTTCAACAAGATTTGCTTTCTTTCCTATGTACCTCATGGTATCGAAGAGAACATGATAATTGCCTAATTAGCAAGGTGTACAACTCCTTTCATGGGTCGTGAATACTTCTGTGGACTATTCATCAGCTCCTTGATGTTGGAGCTCAACACTTAATGGATTCAAAAGTATTTATATTGATCGAACTCTTCACTAGGCATTTAAAAACTAAGGGACTTTTTCTGCAAATGTTTTCTGTGCCAAAGAATAAATTCTATGAAAATCTCTGCTGAAGATTTTTAGTAGAAAATATAATCTCTGGCCTAGAATGATCCTAGTATATCATGATTCTATAGTCTGATGTGTAAATGTCAGACCGACATGCCTTACATGATCGTTGCTCTGGAAACTCTTCTTGAAGTACATCTTGAAGGAAATCTTGAGTGAAAGTACTTCAATCGCAAATTAAAACTATGCGACTGACAGCTACCTCGACAAGTAACTGACAAGCCCAGCGATGAATGTTGCAGACATCATACAAAGAAATGGGGCTCTAATATGTATGCGATCGCAGAACAAATTTTGGAAAGACCAAGAGGATCTGGATAAAATAAATTATTGTCAAGTTCTTCACTAATCGAAAAAATGTATTCAATTCAGCAACAAAAGAATATTCTCCTTGATTAAAAAGAATAAGACTATTTCGATGAATAATAAACTGCATAACACATTTTATGTGAAGGTCCTACAGTTGGCTGCTGATTTATCAAATCTTTTACGAGTCCTAGGGGATAAAGCAACATATGTATCTATGAAAGTATTGCACAGGTCTGTATTGATTTCATCGCCTATGATAAAGTACCCCTTACCAGGATTCCATCTTGAGCACAATTATCATAGTGTCCTTGAAATGACGTATATATTTCACCGAATTCTTTACAGATTCAACTCACTTTTCTTTACAATTGGCAACATTTTATAATCCTTTTCACAAGGAGAACCCTTTACATTAATCCTCGCTTAATTCGTTACAAAATTTTAACGATTTTTATCTTACATTCGTCGAAGAAGACAAATGTTGCCATTTCGAATGCTACTATCACAATAAAGATATCAATTCTTAAACGATCAAAAAAAAAAAAAAACTATTCCATCACCTTTTTATGGTACATATCTCTAGAATTCGGAACAAAACACATTGTTTACGAGTTTCCTATCTCTTCATCGATTTCTATGTCATTTCTCGTGATGTGATGATGGCATAACAAACAGAAATACATAACCGAAAGATGATGTCTTGATGACATAAATACTGGAAGCAGAGATAAGACCCGCGTTTATTTTTGAATACATTTTGAAATATGTGAAACCTACAACAGATGTCCTTTTTTTTTTTTGGAAAACATACCCAAACAGGGTGTGAAGTTGGCAAATATTTTTCTGGGATGTTTTTGTTCTCGTGTTCAATTCTTTTTGGTTACGAATGACAAAGGGCTATAAATAGAAATAGAAATGTCATGTCAATCATTTCGGAGTACCTATATGACGGTTTTTGATTGGTCGATGATGAAAGGTGTTATGTTAGCTATTAAAGCATCTCTGTTCTCTGTGTAGACACATTTTTTTATTATATGTATGTATGTACATATGTCTCTAGACAAATTGTCCATTAATTCTCTCTCCAAGGGGACCTATTTCCGATTTCTTTTATCGTATCGTACCCCCATCGTAATAGATTTTCTATTTAATCTTGTAGATACAATAAACCTCTCTAACCAACCACTTGAATGGTTCTTGTCGTCAGTGTAGTATCCAAACACACACTTTGGACAATTGTATCCTTCAGAGATACTTGTCCAGGCATAAGATGTGGATCCATTTAGTTTAAGTACCGTTTAGAAGGAGATTCACACACATACATACATCCATACATAGTATGCTAGGAAAGGCAAAGAAAATTATATTTTCTGGCGCCTTCTGTGTGTCTTTTTCATCCCCAAAAAAGAAAGAACTCTGTCGGACTATTCCTGCTCTTGGCAGAATAAAAATGCACACGACGTGCGAAGGATGATTTTGAAAGGCGATACTCTGACAGTCAGGAACAACTTTAACTCGATTTATTGTAATTGAATCAAATATGGAACAGGGATGACACTGGCCGGAATGATGAATACGACGAAGGACAATGGAGAGCAACTAAAGTAAATTAGGGGCGTACATTGGAATATAAATTACATAGTGATTTAGATGTTCACATGTGTGTGGATTTAAATTAATGTGTAGGAATGTCCATATAAATTGAAAACATCCTAAGAACGAAAGCTCATTTCGAACAAAAAAAAGCTCAATTCAATTCACAAACCACTTACAAACAAGCACGTGCAACCACCACGGGTGGCATTGATGGCGGTGCAAAAACTTTACCCAAAAGGATTCAACACCACGTTCAACCCTTTCAATTTGCCTGGTTGAACAGTGGAGTGATGAAACTCTACACTTTTTATTTTTCCCCGCACAGGGCAGGGCACTTGAAGGATTTTATTTGATTTGTGGTTAATGATTTCTTTTGTTTTTGTGCAATGTAGGATTTCTTGATTAATCTGAAGAAAGGGGTGGGATTGGTTTAGAAAATATCTTGCTGTTGGATGTATACCCTTCATTGGAGTTTTTATTGTTTAAACCTCGGGAGGCATATAATGAATGCATAATTCAAGGAAATTGAAAAAGAATACGACACTCGTAGTTTCCGACGTTGTTAATAAAAACTTGTGTTTTAAAATTGCTAAATCGAAATCTGTACATTCACTCGATGTGATCGAGCTAATGTGGTCGACGTGTTTTGGACTTCCGGACTACATCCATATCTTGCTAGAGCTCATAGAGTTCTCTGTAAAATCTTCTCCTTTATTCGTCCTCGCATATGGGACAGAATAGTTAACAAAGTATTTTTTCTTTGAAGAATCCTAAGATCTACTTCACTTTCATGGGTCCAGCACTCACTGCCATATAATAGGACTGGCAGGGAGTCGGTTGTCTAAAAGGAAGAACTTTAGAAATGAAAGCCAAATTTGGACCAGATGCATGTAAGGCGATTTGGGACATCCTGCTACTAAACAGATGAACAGACATTTCTGGTTACTTGTTTGTAACTGTATATAAGTGGACTGAAAAAATCTTCGCAAATTTATTTGATAATTATTTATTATTATAATTTTTGTTGACATTTGTTGTATCAAAAGTTCTAGGAATTGCTCCTCAATTTCAACCTCAAATAAGTCCTGCAAGATCTCTGTACTGTACTGGTTAGTAGCTCTTGGGGTAGTAGTTGATGTGTGGCCATGGGTTTGGGTATACGAATTAGGAGCTCGACAAATTCTTCACAGAATGACCAGTGGCCTATTTCATAAAACTACAACACTAATAATTATTTGTGAATTCACTTGTAACTTGTAAATTATGTGCACATTTTTGTTTCATAAAAAATGCCAATTCACTAATAAGTACAAGTATGCTAGGCCTGTAACTACAAGTGAATTTACAACTGCGGCGAGCTTTTCTGTTTCATAAAAGTATTTGAGCAAAAAATTATTAGCGACGAACTTGTGAAAGTAGAGAGACTAATAAAATCACGTACTGTGATCGCTTAACTGTGAAGTATAGCCGCAGACTCGTAGTTCTTCGCAAATAATTTTTAACTTGTAGTTACAGATTTGTAGACTTGCAGCATTTTGATCGCTACACTTATAATTTGAATTTGCGGCGCTACAAGTACTGAAAAATGTTTATGGTTATTCCAAAATTTGGGATTGGAATTGGAATTTTTTTTGAATTGATTTGTCACAGCCAATCATGTACCCCAATCCACATCTATGTAAATATGTATCTACAGCAAGGTACGTCGCCACATCTACGTGGCCCCTTATAGTTTAACCATCCGAAGTTTTGGCTTGGGACGATGAGGAGTATTAATTGTGCTCGGTGTACAGAAAGTATTTTGTTGTTCTGAGAATGTCAGAATGGCATGGAGATCGACATGATTGATCGACCATTAATTGGTCCAGTTCTGAACTATTTCTAGTTATTGCATCCATTTTGACATCTCTATGTCTCAAGCCTCACCTAGCATTTGCTTTTTTTAAACAATTAATGAAAATCAAAAATTAAGGCTTCTGTCTGACTAATCCTGCTTTTGAGAAAGTTATTGTTTTTACATTGGGAAATAGGCCAGGTAGATAGTATCCATCTCTTATAGGTATGGCGATGGGACCTTGTGGCGGAATGATTAAAAAAGATTCACAATTTCTTTATCCTTTCTAAAGTGTCTTTTCTCCCCACAGATTTTTCCTTAGTCGAGATTTTTGATTGACCTCCATCGTGAATAAAACTAATTTCCTTTCCTTCCAATTTTTCCATCATTTTCAATGAGAACCATATACTAGGTGTTTTAAAAGGTTCTTGAAAATGAAAACTTGCATTGGAATAATGAAAGGATCTATTTACATAAATAGCGCCTCGATCAAAGACATCAAAGGGTGAATGGGGAAATTTTAATTACAAAATTCTGCCTGTCATTTTCCAATTCCTATTCATGCAGCTTAATCACCCGGTCTTACTTAGTGGCCATGTTATGACATTTTGCGAAAGCAATTTAGCAAATGAGCGCTGTCGGTGACCTCTGTGTCAGGTCTCGGGATAATTGCAAGGAGAATTTTTTTTCCTCCTCAAATCCATACCATCCATCATGCTGCTGGGAAAGTAAGAACGAAATCCTTTTATCTTTAATTTGCGTGTGCATGCAATTTTCACATTTTAAATTAGTGAGGAAATTATTATATGTATACACATTTTTTTTTATATAACTTTGCGCATTAATGTATGCACATATGAGGGTATATACGGCAAAGAGGTGTGTTCCATTTTTTTTTTATACACCGGTGAGCCATCCCCAGCCTTGGTCTTTTAATTTATTTTACGTGAAGGTACCACCAGATCTCTGGTTCTCCATTCCTTCATATTTTAATTATAATTCGTTGGCGTTAATGGCATAAGGATGTACATATACCGGCCGTGTGTGACGAATGACTGTGATTATAAGAAACATTAGTCAAATCCCCGTGCGATATGTGTATGTAAGTACATCATCATCAACATTAAAAAATCCTCTCAACCATAAGCTTTTACCGCCAAGTCAAAACTCACAAACTGAAATATTAAGAAATTATGCAAATGAGTCCTGTTTTTCCTTCGTGTGATGCCGTGTTGAACAAATGGTAAAAAAAAAAAACAAAAATAAAAAACTTCGCATTTCTTTCTCCCGTTCTCCCATGCTCGGCGCTTATGGAAATCCTTATGAACAATTACGTTTTAATTGCAGTGATTTCCCTGGAAATTTCATATGCTCCATATAGCTTCTGTGGGATGGAACTACACGAGTAAGCGTGAAAGTCATTTGAATAATATTCTGGTCGCGCGCATCGCCCCTTCGCGCGGTCTTCGTGGAATCCTGTATGGTACGACAACCCACGATATCAATTTTCTGACGAATTATCCTTAAGAAAATAATGCGATGAAATTTACGCTTGACTAACCCTGAGAGGTGATCAAAGGATTTTTTTGTTTTCTGAGATTCCTTTTGTTGCTCCGAATTTCGTGGGCGATGTTGGAACGAGATGAATGGGTCTATTTGCATCTTTTTGCGGCAATATCATTGATTTAACCGGCTTAGCAATTGTAATATATATGTGTACATAAATACCTGTGATCCTTGGCACTGGGTTGACTTTCAAAGTATCCAGTGTAGCGTGATACGTTTGGGATTCGTTTGAGAGTGAATTGGTGTTTTTCCAATTAACATTTTGACTTTGCCAGGCCGGTCTGAGTGATAATTATGGCTTGGTAGAGTTAGCGTTTTCGAAAGAGGGTCGATTTTTAATAAGAGAATTGAAAAGAATGCATATGTTTTGAGATGTCTTTGAAGTTAGCGTATGTTGGAAATTATTTTGTATAGTTCTTTTGTCCGTACAATGAAGAGTTCTTTTTGAATGGGTTTTTTGTATTTCCTTGCAGGAGTTTTATAACCTCCAAAAATGGACAATTTTTTCATCTTTGATGGTGCTCCCAATATTCTGCAGCAAAGAACTGACAAATTCTGTATTTTCTGATCTAAATTCAGCCAGGAGAATCGCTATAGTAGGTTCTAGAGTCAGTAAAGCTATCGTTAAGGGATTCGTCTTTATATAAGACAGTTTTACTTGGCTTAAAACGGGTTCAATCCTTGCTGTTTCATTTCAAGCTATCCGTAAAGAGACTTCAGGTCATAATCGGCGCTGAAAATTCTATTTGAAACACGCGATGTTAAGTGTCCACTCCCAATGGTATAATACTGTAAAGACATTATTGTAGACGACATATCTATAAAGACTTGATGGCTGCACTTTGAACAAGGCTATGCAAGCGAGGGTAGCAAGCAAGACTTTCAAGGCAACAGTAGAATTTCCTATAGGACACTTTTAATGCACAAATCTTTTAGCTTACATGGTTGATTTTTCAAGCACAAGAATACAGTTCACCTCACTTGTCATAGAACCATATCAATTCTGCCTTAAATAGGTTGACGGAGTATGCATACCTGTGGATTAATTTTTTGGAATTGATCAGACTGCTGTCAAGTCTTCAAAGTCCGTCATGTCCACCGTTGGTTTCGAGAGAGAGAATTCTATGTAATCTCATCAATCCGTTGAAGTGATAGTGTTGCATTGCAGCAACGCGTCGGTTTAGCACCACCAATCGCCTTCCCAAGACAAGGAGTTAAAGTATCTGTGGATCCTTATTTGAGATACTCCAATGGTGTGGCTTACTAATAGGTTCATCAGCTTAAACCTAACCGAGGTCGTTCTTCAGTCGGGGTACACCACAAGGAACCACACCTCCCCTCTTCTTTGGTACTTAGTGGTGAATGAACTGCTTCTAATGCAGATGACGTTGCTATTACTGTCTCAGGACAACACCTCAATAGGCTTATGGATCTTCTACAGAACGCCATCTCTAAGCTCTCCAAATGAATCGTGTGCAAAAAACGGCATGCGTCTGTATCAGTGGAGCCCTGAGGACCTAACAACTGCGGCTATGGACACACTGCTCCATTTGCTTCCGCTCAATATCTATTGCAATCAAGTGGTTTGTGGACCAGTCTGCGTACTGACCACTGGTCTTTTCTAAATAAACTAGAATATATTCCAAATTACACTGAGTACACACTCCCCCACCTCCTTTTCAACAATTATTTCGAAACTTATACCCTCGAGGACTGACTGGGAGGGTGATATAGGATCCAATTGCCTCTATACAGACGGATTTAAGACAGAAGCAGGTGTGGGAGAGGTGTTTTCTCCAAAGATAATCTCCAAGAATCTCCGAGAACCTGCAAGATCTCTTTGAGCATTCCCAATCACTGTAGTGTATTCCAGGCGGAAGGAATGGCGATTAAGGAGGCCTTGTAGTGGCTAAGATACAATGTAACATCCGCGAGGGATATCACAATTTTTACTAATAGTCAAGCTGCGATTAAATTCCTGGATTTGGTCGTCACCTTCAATTCCAAAGCTGCCCTTAATTGCCGATTATCTCTTAACGAGATGGCAAAACAATTTAAAATTCACCTTATATGGGTGCCGGGCCATAGCGGACATTCCAGGTAATTGCATGGCCAGGCATGGCACAACTCTGTCGATTCTATCGGATAAGGAGAATCTCTACATGCCTCTCGAAACGTGTAAACTCGCTACTAACCGTAGGACACTGTGTCATTGGGAGGCATGCCTTCAGGGTCTTCCGGCAAACAACTTCTGCAGAAGCTGCATAGATGTGGAAGAGGAAGAGATTATTCTTCACCTCCTATGCACCTGCCAAACTCTCTCAACTCGAAGGAAACTATTTCTACCTAACCTACGGCTACCTGTGTTGATTTCTACGAAGCGAAGTACCACAAGACTGTGTACTATCACGACTATTTTTCTCAGTAGTAATAAATGGGTTTCTTCATGCAGCACTGGATTGCGAATATATGAGGGTAATGACATATTATCTTAAGTAATTAAGAGCGGTAATAGCAAAAATTATATTGGAGTAAACAAGAAATATCTTGAAGGCACACTTGTAGCATAGCAGACAAATTTTCGATCCAAATTCTCCTATATCGAACCTATGTATATATCAAAATCTTTCATTCAGCAGTGCTTTCGATACAGTAAAGACATTCGATGGTGTCGAAACAGACAGGACAGAAAGCTTATGTGGCTTGTCTTCATTAGGAATGTTCTGTCTCAGAAACTAAATGCAATTATCAAGACTAATTTAAAATTGTCAAAGAGCCTAAATAGAGTGTGATTTTGAATCAAGTCAAATGCGTGGTCATACTAGAAATCCTTTGACCTCGTACATTCACTAGAAGAGCATGTATTATTTGTGCCATAGCGCTAAAATCGTGTAAGACTATCCTTAAATCATGATACTTACTCGTAATTGGATTACATTTTTTTTTATCACAGCTTACGGGTTGAACTGAACTCAATATTTCCTTCCCCTACGCAGATTCGATAATATCAGCAGAAAAACTCATAAATTAAATTTGGCAATCGTAAGATGGGTACTACAAATCTTCCCTATTTGTCCTTCCTCCACTCCACCATCACTTGACTACAAGTTGCATCTACTAATTGGAGAAAATTGAGTAAAAAATCTTTCCTGCTGCGGCAATTGCATAGATGAACCACTACACCAATCTGTGGTTCTACAAAAAAAAAAAAAACCAAAAACCCTCTCTCTGTTCATAGGTAGCACTGTTCAAACCTCAACAAGAGGATAACGACAAGCAAAACCATCATGCATACATAAATGCACGGCAAGCCAAAGAAAAACAAAGAAAATTTCTTCCTCCTTTTTTTTTTTTTTTACTCGAAAAAAAACACTTGAATTGATTACTAGGAATCAGTCATCCTTCGTCCAATTGTTCGTCCGCATTTGGTACGTCAGAGCACCTGTTTTCTACACTCTCTGCACTGTTAAACCGGGTGGCACTTGAGAGTTCTAGAGTATTGACGAAAAAAAAAATATTAATAATAACCGCCCACCATTTAGCGGGAATTTTTTCCCTCAAATTAATTGCTTCAACACCCGCAATCACCATCATCGCTATAGGTGTTGTCTCAATGTCGTTGTCGCTGCGGCTCGTACCTATAGCGTAGTTATTATCGTTTTGTTCCAGTTGAACCGAGTCGTTCTTCAAATAGCAATTAGAAGCCACCAATGCTACTAACAAACCATCCATGTCATTCCCTCATTATCATCAATTTTGTTGTCGTAACGATAGATGTTCTCCATGAGGAGGTGTTACTGCCTGACGATATGGTGTGGCTTTGGTTAAGTAGACCTTTGAGCTGGTTTTATTGGTTATGGATTGTAGAATTTATTTTTGGATGTGTGAACTCACAAGGACCTTTTAGATGAAATCTTCTGCAAAATTGATATTACAAACGTCTAGGGTGGGATCAAGAAAATTCTGTTGTATTTATTTCCTAGTTAATGGTGGTGTGGGTTCTTTACAAGACTTATGTGGTAGAGACTAAGTATTTAAATTTTTGAACACATTTGTCCATATTCTGTTATGACAGACTGAAGGCGGAAAGATCCAATAAATGGGGTCTTGGTCAGCCTTTGTATACAGAAAAAAAGGTTCCCCGTAGAACCTCCTCGATCACTTTTGATCTCTTATGTATGTACTTCTTGGGACCATTAGGTTGGGGTCACAATACCGAAAACCAAAATCCCGAAAAGCCAAGATCCCGAAAAATTGGGTTGGGTACGAAATATAACAATATAACAATGTAACAAAGCATCTAATCCTTTTCGGCGCAAGATCATAAGTCCACAGGTTATAAATCCACAATTCGATTTGTGCATAAACAGTGGAATATGTATGGGGGGCATGCTGCCCCCCTGCAACCCCTCTGCTTGGAGTCACTGTTGGATTTGGAGTAAGTGCGAGGTTGGGTATATGCAAAATTTCTTTAAATCCATACAAAAATTTTCATATTCGGGATTTTGGTTTTCGGGATTCTGTCCGACTCCCAGATTAGTTGTCTTGTCGCCACCATTTTCATGATCCTCATGTTTTGAAGATTTCAATGACGTGCTTTCAGTTTCCGAAATTAGTATAAATATTACATATCACTATTTTGTAGCAACCATCCATCTTCTGCATCTACGATTGCAGAGCATATGGCCACTTGGATTGCATCTATTGTTGACTGTGACTTTCAGTATCCGTGTTGATGTTTTACCAATTCTCCTGCGTATAGTGTTTTTCAATCTGTTGTTGATGTTAGAGTTAAGGATTTTTCTAATCATATCCAATATTTTACTTCTTTCGTCAATTTGAGAACACTCCCTCAACCATGCGTTAGTTTTACTTAGGTATACGCTGACATGGTCGGTCGAATTCAAAGGCAATATTGGGTATACCTCTATTATAGGTATCTTCAAAGCTGTTTTTAATTGTAACCATGGAAACTGTAGGTGTTTCATTCAGTAGTTGGTCATCCAAAATCATTGTTTTCGAACAGGTACTCTTGGCCGAACGATCTTGTTTTCCATAACCACCTGCTATACCATTTCCTATGGATTTTGCTCGACATCGTTGCAGAAGTGGTCAAACTCCCGCTCTTGTAGTTCTGGTTTTTAAATATGGATTATTGTTGGTATTCATTGAGTGTCATGTCATTAAGCATACCTGACCTATGACAAATGCTGTGGTTGTCTCCTCTCTGTAAACAACTTGCATATCAGCATACCAATGGGGGTCAGCACTGTCTCATTGACAAGGAACGTTCTCCGAATCTCCAACTGGTTCTGAGAAATGATTATAGAGTTTGTGTGGGTGTGAGTGGATATGCTGTGCTACTTAGGTCACACGTAGCCAGTAGAATGTAGTCCAACCTAAATAGGGAAGTACAGAGTTGGAGTATACAACCACGAACAGTTCTCTGGATCTTCTACATCATAGTGAGCACCACCTTAAGTTACAGTCTGCTGGCCTACTCTAGGTTTGACTATATCGTCCTCCTGATGCAATACAAGAATCCCTAGCAGATTTGACAGGAAGAAGCCACCAAAGAGATGGCTAATGTGGACAGCGATAGTAAGGTTGCTATTAAGCAGGAAATGTACTCTATACAACCCTGTATGTTATGTGTGTCTGTGTTGGTAAAGTCGTTGAAAATGGGCGCACATTCTTAGATTTATCTCATACGATGAAAAGTAGGTTCAAGTTGGTTAGTACAACATACAGGTGATTTGTGCATTTCCTACTTTAGGCGCTGGAAACATCGATTCAAGCTGATAAAGCATTACTGCACATTGGTTGCCGTAACAGAGTGATGTAGTGTACTCATGCATATTCGGAGGATATGCACCTTACCCAGATTAACCTGACCATATCGTTTCCAGTATTTATTACTTACCCATTTTTCGATCATATTACTTATTGTTCCCATGCCAATGGCTCAGAACCAGGAAAATCCGATACTGTTATATCCATTTATTTCACCACCGTCAATGACGTATCAATTCCCTAACAAATGCATCCGTGAATTTTTGTCTGCATATGAAACACTCCACAGGAGCAATCAGATGCAACTGGTCATTGATATTACTAGAAAATCTGCATTGAAGACCCCCCACTTAACATGAGGAAAAGAACGACAATCATAAAGAAAGTCGTCCAGATTATCGTCGTTTTTCCACAAGTATCTAGACTGTAGCGTCACATGAGCATAATGCCCCAAAGACCGATAGGATACCAATAAGTTGCCTTTTCCGCTCAAAGACAATAAAAATGATACAGGTTTCTTAAGGCCGACCAGTGCATTCATTAAGACTGTCTAACTACACAGCTATGCATAATTATACACAATAGTCATTGAGGACTGAATGGCAAAAGCCTTGCCTAACAATCCTCTCATAGAACTGAGCTCCCAAGATCTCAGTGTGACACAGTACAAATGTATGTATGTAGTGTGACAATGTAAATGTAGTTCAACCTTGCGATGGTAGTTCCAGCTGTGGATTTAGAAGCAGACCAGATCTTCGAAGATACATAGTTCTCAACTGTATCTTTTATACCAATTAGCATGTCGAAGCAACCGAAGTCCTATGGCTCCCACTGTCAACTCAATGAATGAACCCAATAGCTCTTAAGGTGAGTGACGACAAAATCAGGATCAGAATCTTCTTCTATTTAAGGAGTTGATCAGGTATATTCAAGGGAATAGGTATTTGTGTGCCTGATGTTAGGCAGTAAAAGTGTTGAAAAGGCTTAAGGCTGATCCCTGATGCACGCCAACTTTGACTGAAATTTCCCCTAAGTCCTACTGGGCTTCTAATTTGCATGGTTCTACCAAGGTGCATGTTTCATATGTATCCGATGTAGGTACTGTTCTGGAACTTTTTTCACTCTAAATGCGAGGTATAGAAGTTTTCTCGAGACTCGACCGAATTCCTTTTCGAGAACTATAAATCCCATATGAAGGCTTCGCTTGGCACTTCGATACTATTCAATTATTATGCGACCGCTTTGTTCCGCTGATTTTGCCACTTTTATAATTTAACGCCGAGATATTGAACTCTTTTGAAAGAAAAATACTATACGTCTAGGAGAAGATTTAATAGCGAGCTTTGTATTTCAAAAATCGAAGACAATGCATTTTTTTCGGAAACATTTTTTGGCGTGAGAGTGGTTGAATTAAAATAAAGGCTAAAGGCTACATTTTTTGTATTGAAATCGGGCTGAAGTTCTGCACTATTCTAAGCTTTATTGACGAATAAACTTAGCCTTTTAAGAGTTGGTTTCGAAAATGTCAGTTCTACCAGAAAACTCACCCTTAACTCGAAAATACTCTCATCGAAGTCCGATGAAGTGCAAATAATAGGTAGGTATTGACGTCACTTTTTTTATTAAAACCTGTCAACACAATGAGATTTTCTCACACCTTAAGCACGATTCCATGTGAACACTACTCTCAATTGAAAAGGATTCCCACATCCCATTCTCGTACATTATAGACTGTTCACTTAATCGGTTTTAGGCGTACTCCACCTTAAACGGATTAACCTTCCTACGTCCTGAAATCAATACGTCTGCCCCCTATTCAAAGTTACACTAATCCGGTATGGTATACCTCAGCAAATTCAATTCAATTTCCTTCCTTTACGATTACGGTACTTACAATTCTTCCCAAACAGGATGAACTTTATTATTCCTCAATGTTTACACGGATATTGCACTGTAAGCGTAACCTAAATATCTTCAGTCCGACTGCTATATTGATGCCTGTCTGTTCGCCTGTCGGAATTTCAAATCCATTTCATTTAATTCGCAAAACAAATCTCAGTAGTAGTGATGGAATTTCTATTGAAAAGGATCACAGCAGGAGACTGACAGCATTCATTGTCCACACATTAGGCATTTGTCAAAATATTTACCTTAAAGATGTCACTGTGGTATTCTCCTTGTTAACCCATACAAAAAGGCTGACAACGAATAATGAGCGAGTAGAATTTTGTCGTTCCTGAGTCCTTTGCAAGCAACTTTTGTAAGGCGACCTCAAAAAAAAAAAGAAGAAAAAAAGGATCTGCAAAGAGCTCCACTGTTTGTTGAGAAAAAAAAAAAAACGAACAGAAATGAAGTCCTAAACTGTTTTCTTTGCGCACTTTTCACAGTGTGTGCGATTGTGACCAACTTCAAGGATTCAAAATGGTTAAATTCGAATTCAAAATTGAAGTGGTTTCTTGGTCTGTCGGTCTGTTTGCCTTTATATCGTACATATAGTATATATCCCAACCAGAGGGGTGTTCTTCAGCCATAATGGCCACTTGATGTTTGCTTTTGCGCTTAGGTGCGCCGCTGGTAGCTGCGGTATAGTGTGAAGTACTTCACACATCGTTCACGCCTGTGCGTGTGTAGGATGCATAGTGCGGTACTTAACGCGTTGTTAATGACATTATTGGATAATGAGTATAATTTTGACAGGCGTTCTGACATGGTGTTGATTTTGTTGTTGCTGCTTCTTTTTCGTATTGTGCTCTTCTATTTTTGTTTGTTCTTTGGATTCCGTTTGTGAGGTATGTGTGAGGAATTGCTTTACATGAGGATTTCCAAAGAAGCGACTATTGTTTCGGAGAAATGAGTGCACGCCTCTGTAGATATTGAGTGTGAGAAAATAATCATCTTTGGAAAATGATTTTTTTTTCCGCTGGCTGGGTGTGTATTTTAGACTACTTTTTACTTACTTACGTGCAGTTTCTTAGTATTGTATTACCTTTACAGACCGTCAATCATTTATTGAATTGTCATTAAAAGCTGAGACAGATTTTTAAGTAGGTTCATAGGCAGCTTATAGCTTGAGAAGATGAAAATATTGTTTCTCCTTTGGCCCTGGCAATAGGTACTACACGTATTCTTAAATCCTTTAAATTCATTTAAGTATTTCAGATAGATATGTATATATGTATGTAGGCATCTTTTGATGATGAAGCAAGGATTCCTATTAACTCCAGAAATAAATTTTTGGTGCTAAAACTATTTATCATAAGACGGAAGATCGTTGGAAAAGTAATAAATTCGAAAGTAGGGCATCTAAAGGACAACTTCACAGGAGAGGACCTACAAGCATTTTCTCTTTGTCTAACTACTCGGCGAAGTGTCTGTTGTAGGCGCCGCTTTTGAGACTCAACCACTGATGAATGTCCAGCTGTAGTGGTATCTTAGTCTTTATTCTATTGAAATCTATTCTTGGCCACAGATGTCCAGAAATGTTGCAGTACTCTAGATGCCTCCAGCTAGGAATATAGTATCATTTACGACAAAAAATGATATTAAACTGTCGGCAATCTTGTACATTGCTTGATTTTAGCAAGTTGGTTGCGAGAGATTTGATTGCTGCCTGACTATTAAAGTCAATTGCAAATTCATTTTGCGATACTGAATTCTTTGACAACCAGATGATGGTCTGAAGAATAGTACTGAATTCAGCAACAACTCGCTGAATTGTTTTTAAACCTTTCGTAAATAAATGTAGAACCTTTCGCTGATTCCACGTTTTTCTATCCAGTACCTACCTATTAGATGTCTGAGAATCCAATTGAAATATATACAGATACCAGTGAGAATAGTCATGTCAGGGACATTGCAACTATCGTGAAGTTATATTGTAGGACAGTATGAGACCAACTAGTGATGCGTATAAACGTTGATAATTCTTCGATGTCTTGGAAGAAATATCTTCCGAAGAATTTGACCCTTAGATGGCAGATGTTTTCAGAGGCAATGGCACAGAATGAAGGTAGTGTCTTTATGGACTTTCTCAACACTACAACCTCTAAAGAGGTCTTCTTTAGTCAACTGAAGGGTAGAAAGAAATTTCCTACCTTTTGGTACTAGTTTGCCGATGCTAAATTTATTAAATACATAGAACACACGGTTTTCTTGTTGCAGCACATGTGCTCAGATAGCTTCGGATGGCATAGTCTCTTCAAAACGTACAAAAACGTATCTATAACAGTTCATAGGTTATACTATTTAAAGAGGTTATACCACTAAATCGAAGGTGTTCCAAAATAGACTCCCCTACCATATGATTGTTCACCGGAATTTCAGGATTTTCCTCTTAAAGGATTATACCACTTAACTGTGACACCCTGTACAAAAAATGAAGTATTGTGAGGATAGCATCAAGTACTGCCGCTGGTCTTGTCCTTATCACACTTCAATGCACGTTAGCCTTTGTAGTTTTGATGATGGTTTTGGCGTTGGTGAGCTTGGTGAAGGTGTGTCATCACAAATTTTCGGACTTGGTACCCAGGTTTTTCAGAATATTTTGCTGCACGTGGCTATCATAATGCTTTCATTGACAATCATTCCTAAATTTAATTTTTGTCAAGCACTAGTCTCAGGTCCCATTGGCGTTGTCAGAGACTCAGAGACTCTGATTGGAATGTCTCCAACAAAACGAGTTTTGTTTCTTGAGAATTGTTTGTAATCAGTACCAAGTCCGTTCTTTGGGAATTGACCCTCAGTCCGCAATATGCTGCTTCAGATGTGCAAGATCTTTAGAGCTCCTTCAATTTACTAACTATGAGTAGCAATAGTGAGGTGAGCATCTGTACCTGAACTTCGACGATATTCCCCGAAATCACCACATTTTAGTTTGGTGTCCGATTTCAAATTTCTCAATTTCACATGTTTTCGCAAGTACATTATATTTTGACAGGAGAGTAGTCTCAACTGAAAGTGAAGACATTGCAAGGCAATAGTTGCTGTGAGGGGGTACCAGAACATGAAGTAGATACTATTCCCACTTTGGAACGATTGACATTTAAACGGCAGTCTGCCCCGTGGTCAGATGGGTGGCAGATGTAAGATTTAAAATAGATGTGTGTAATCATCATGTATGGAATTTCAGTATCGTTTGACCCAACCATACAAAAAATGAAACTCCCTTAAATTGTCAGCATCTGTCATATTGAGTGATCGCCTTGCAATAACAACCTGATGCCCTTACTAGTTTGTTTTTAGACCAAGAGGGTCTACACTCGATCAAATCTTTACACTTCAGTTAATCCTAAGAAGACCAGATCGAAAGCCACTTATGATCTACATACATATATGTATAGCTATTGTGCATAGCGGTAGTGAAAGCGTTGTCTGTCTTTGGAGGAAGAACAAAGACGATCTACTCAATTTGTACAGCAACATTAGTCAAAAACTGTGCACTGATCGTTTTGTCTCGAGTATTAGCCTGAGATCGATGATGTCATGATTTCCTTCCACAATCTGGTAAATAATTTTGTAAACTTTTTGAAATGGAACCTTAACAATACCATTTGGTCCCGAACAGTCTATTCTGACTGCAAACTGTCGATTCTATTTTTTTTTTTTTTCAAAATTCGTATCTAAAGACACACGTGAACGTTAAATACAAAAAAAGTAAAAGACGTTGACCCAGAAAAGACAGGCTTTGACTTTGACTGATCTGAAATCTTTCTTGTTCTTGCAGCCAATGGCAGTAAAGTCTATATTCGTGACCATAGTATATAATTCAGTAAACGCTTTGTTTAATCCAGCTGTTTAGATTGTTTGATTCTGCCTGCGTGTGGCAAGCTAGTAGACTGTTTCGTTCTTTTGAGAGTTGCCATCACAAAAGGCAGATGTAACATCTAATAGCTTTTATTTCGACCATTCCTAACTTTCTGTAATAGTGAGAACAGGTGCCTATTTCATAAAACTACAAGTGTTGTACTTGTAAACTTGTAAGTACAAGCACAAATAAAGTATGGAGTTGTAATTTTGTGTTCCATAAACATTTTTCAGCACTTGTTGTGCGGCAAATTCAAATTATAAGTGTAGCGATCAAAATGCTACAAGTCTACAAGTCTGTAATTACAAGTTAAAAATTATTTGCAAAGAACTACGAGTCTGCGGCTATACTGCTCAGTTAAGCGATCTAAGCATTTCCCGTTCTTCTTATTTCTTTCTTTCTTTCTTTGTGACATTGAATTTACTTAAACCCTAAAGCGGCGTACACACTTACGCGCAAATCTTAGCACTTGCATGCGTGTGTCTGGATGGCATTTTGGCATGGCTTTTGAATGAAGAAAAGGGCAACGCACTTGCGCGCGCACTTACCTGAACGCACTTGCTCGCAGATTTGCGCGAGAGTATGTACGCCGCATTATAAAAACCAATTTGTGCCGTTAATTTGCATGTAAATTACGTGGTTTGGTGCACTTAAAGCTCATTTCTATTATTTTCATTTTGCGTTCGGTCACCACACCGATTGTCTTCGTAATCACTATCATCACTGCTTAAGATCATTTTTATTTTAAACTTCTTAACCACACGTTGTCTAAGCACTAAATTCTAACCGCGAATAAGCCCAATTTTTCCAGTACGTGATTTTATTAGTCTCCCTACTTCTGTAAGAAATTCATTTGTAGTTACAAGTCCGTCACTAATAATTTTTTTGCGCAAATACTTTTATGAAACAGAAAAGCTCGCCGCAGTTGTAAATTCATTTGTAGTTACAGGCCTGGCATACTTGAAGTTATTAGTGATTTGGCATTCTTTATGAAATAAAAATTTGCACATAATTTCAAAATTACAAGTGAATTCACAAATAATTATTAGAGTTGTAGTTTTATTAAATAGGTCCCAGGTTGCACCGAACTCAAAATCCGAACCATGTAAGTTTCATGGTAATTTTGTGCGGAACAGATTCATACTCCATTTCAAAGTCGTTGACTGTTGGCCTGCAAATTATGGTTTACTTACTCGAGTTTGTGTTTAAGTTCAACTTCATAAAAACTGCCAGTCGCAGCCCTGATGAAATTTGCCGAAGTTTGATTCTCACATGTCATAGCCGTAATGTTTTAATGATCCCTTACGTTTCATAGGTGATCTTTCGATTGTCAGCACAAATATCCACTATCACTTGATGTGTACGTCATCTGCGTACATCTGCATCTAAACAAATTTGTTAAAGATGTTGTCTTTCTTATGGACGATACATGAGTGTTGCCCTATCCGTTCCTGCAGGAGATTGAAGAATTCACATAATAGTGCCCTTCTCAAATTCGGATGCACGTTTGAAACAATTTGAAGAAATTGTTTGCAAATCCAACCTTTCACGGTTTATTTCCAGGATACCGATTTCCCCTTTTTGATGACACATGCTATAAGTATACGAAGCTATCAAGTCTAGAAATTTAGTTAGCAGCGACATCAAAAATCCATTAAATATACCTAAAGTACCTGAGGGACACTATCCACTGCGGCTAAGAGCACATATCCAAATTAATCAGTGGGGTACCGCATATGCCCTTGCTGGTTCCACCGCTTTAGAGTATGTACGACCGCTTTCAGTCTTGAAGATGGAATATATTAGAAGGTTCACGTATAGATTATCGAAACAGTGGTGTATTTTTTCGGTTGCAGGGATATCAATGGAACTTAAAACTAGCATACCTCTCATTTTCAGCAGTAGGCTCTCAAAAACGTGGGAATGTGCTCATTCTTTTCTCCTTCTCTACGACTTGTCTTAGACAAACCTATAAACACTGCTAGGCTCCTTTCTAGAATGTCTTGACTTTGAGAAAATGCTAAGTATAGTGAAAGATACTCGAAAACCAGCTTTAATCGTCACAAAACCCATCAGCGACAAAAAAAAAAGCGCAACATCAGCGATTACAAATTAAAATCACACTTCACGAAGAAAATACATTTGCTACCGCCCATTATCCTTAAAACGAAGATCAAAGCACACAACAGTAACGCCACTCATATATCCAATGATTTTGTTTGATCCATTCTTCATGAGATTAAAAAATTTCTCAACGAAAAAAAAAAAAAAAAGGATGCCTTTCGGGCGTTTTCATCTTCAGCTGAATGCCCACATGCATTATTCTCTTCAATAATAATGAAGAAGCAAAAGGATTTCCACTTCATATTCATTCTCAAGGATTATGCACATTGAGATTGCAATTTAGTCCTTATCCTATGAAAAAATTATAAAATATACTTCCCCTTGTGCATACATACTATATGGAAGGAAACAGAGAATAAAAAAAGAAAGAAATATCGCGCAAGGATATGCACTTTGCTGTTTGTCTTCGACAAATGCGCGCTCCAGAATAAAGATTCACAAATAGCGTAGCGCAGGGAGCAGAGTGGACTGAGAAGCGTTGAATTTTTTTTTTGTGAATGTGAATATGAATATGAATAAGAATATAATGACACCCAGAAAAGAAAATGAATGCAAATTGCACTCAAGGATGTCACTAATGTAGAAATCCTCCTGAATGGATGATTTTTAATGAAGAAAGTCCTTATGGGCCGATGTATGCAATGCGTTTGAGTTCATTCTGCACTAATTCCCCGCATCCTCTCTGTGTGTCTGTCTGTGCTATATGCAGAGTTTGTGCAAGTGTTGTTGCCCCCAAACACAGAGCTGCTTTTTTTCTATCCTTTTCTAGTGTCATCTATTGAATCCTTTTCTCATTTTGTAATCAGTGGAGATTATTATTTTCATCTTCTGCTTCTGCTGGCTTTTGGTTTTTGTGTGGTGCACCACACTTGATTGTTGCTGGCGTTGTAGGCGATTGTCTCTCTATGATGTGTGTGTGTATGGGGGGGATTCTACTCTGTGACAGGATATTTTTTCATCCTCATTCAGGATAATTTATGCACGCAAAATAGGAGAACACGAAAAAAGAATCTAAGGATGCATTATGGAAAATACCTTCGGCGGTTCTGTGTGAGCTTCATTATAAGGCGGATGAATTTCGTCCTTTTTCATTATTTTTTCATATGGAAATAGAGATAGTGCTATGTACATATGTGTGGGATGCATTTGGGCTCTTGGAGATTATGCCATGCGTATACGTTGAGCTTTCATATCCTTGTTTTCTTATTTATGAATGCGTATGCAGTTAATTGCGGTTTCATTATGAATAAAATGGATGGTTGTTCTCATTTTTTTTTAATGAATCCTTGCACTAAGACAGCAAACAGAAAATAGTCCATTCATGTTTGGGGCGATGCTTTAATTAAAAAATATAAAAATTGAAATTTCGGGTTTAATTATGGAATTATGTGGGCGTTTTCGGGGCGGTCATTCTTTAATTTTCCTTTTATTTTAGTCATTAAAATTTTAAGTGAGATGTGAGGGCCCTCCTTGTGCGTCCTCAACTCATCAGCAGGCTCAATGGATGAATGAATACGAAAAGTGTAAAGTGCACTTGACAAGAGGGATTATTCTTAATGACTTTATGCATGAAGGAAGAAGGACTATTTTAATTTTTTTTTCAAAGCAACAGCAAACACATAGAAATAAGTGAATGCATGGAATATGTAGTAGACTCTGCTGGTGCTTCGTCTGCATTTTGCATTCCCTGTTTCCTCGTTTAGGTTTTAAAGTTTTAAAGAAAGAGAGTTTTTGTTTTGGAGGCGGTTCCGCGGTTAAGTGATTGAGTGGGCTATTGATCCCATCTGTCAACAAATGTCATTATTGAGGTTCTAACCTGCAATTCACTATACAAATGCTACTCGCTTGAATGCAACGCATATGCCTTACTTTTTCACAATACGTGAACTGTTTGCATGAGGGTTTTACAAGCGAGCTAAATTTTGTCCATACTTGCTGTAAGTTTCTTCTACAGCTGAGTGGCATTATAAGAATGAGGCAATATTCATACAGGAAATATGTACGTCGAAGTTTGTCTTCTTTGCGGAGATCCTTTTTTTTTGTTTTTGGTGCGTAATGTTTTAATTAGCATATCGCTACTAATAGAGGTATTTATATGGACAATCTGTTGAAGAACAAAATGTTTTGTGCTACGAGAAGGGTCAAAAACTATGACATTTTGAATTGAACAGACAGAAGCAACAGCGATTAATCGTAAATAGTCATTTCTTTGATAGCTAAACTGAAATGAACAACTAATAAAACACTTACAACCACTCTACTCACTTACTTAACGGGCTCCCGACCCGTGAAGAGTCTCGGCCTGAGACACGGCAGCCTTCCACTCTCTTCGATCCCGAGCACGCTGCTTCCAGTTATCTAGACCAAGCGCTCTGGCATCCGCGATAGCTTGATCCTTAAAACGGAGGTTCGGTCTTCCTTGTCGTCTCGAACCTGGGGGCTGTGATTCGAAGATCCTCTTTGCTGGAGCATTATTCTCCATTCGCTCGATATGGCCGAGCCAGTGTAGTCGACGTGTTTTGGCTTTTTGGACTACATCCACATCTTGGTACAGCTCATAGAGTTCGTGGTTATATCTTCTCCTCCATTCGCCCTCCTCGCATACGGGACCGAATATCCGACGAAGAATTTTTCTTTCGAAAGTGTTCAGTATGTGCTCTGCTTTCCTGCTTATCATCCAAGACTCGGCTCCATACAGCAGAACTTGCAGGATCAAAGTTTTGTAAAGCATACATTTCGTCTTCCGAGTTAGGAGTTTTGACCCCATTTGTTTCGCCAAACCGAAGTAGCAGCGGTTTCCTAGGGTAAGTCTTCGTCGAATCTCCACTAAGTTGTCATTCGTGGAGTTGATATTTACTCCGAGGTAGGTAAACTCCTTAACCACTTCGAAGTTACTGCTTCTTTGTTTTTTTGACAACATGTACTTGGTTTTGTCCTCATTCACTTCAAGGCCAACTCGTTTCGCCTGTTCTTCAATTGCCGTAAAAGCCTCTAACACGGCGCGCTGGGAGCGACCGATGATGTCGATGTCGTCTGCGTATCCCAGCAACTGAACAGATTTGTTGAAGATAGTCCCTTCCGTGTTCACACCTGCCCTGCGCACTATCTGTTCCAGCACTAGATTAAAGAAGTCACATGATAGCGCATCCCCTTGCCGAAATCTGGTGCATGTTTGGAATAGTTCAGAGGAACTGTTGCCGAATTGCACGTTGCACCGCGTGTTATCCAGCGTCATGCGGCACAGCTGGATCAGTTTAGCCGGGATCCCGAATTCGGCCATCGCCTTGTAGAGCTCAAGACGATGAATGCTATCATATGCGGTAAGCCACACTGGTACGTGCCGATTAGTGTGCTGCAGAAGGGCTTCAGACGTTCACACAGTACGTTGGATAGGATCTTATATGCGACATTAAACAGGGATATGCTTCGGTAGTTCTTACAACCACTCTGTTGCTCTCAAAGTTGATTATGCAAATAATACAATATACAAGATACCCTAAATGACTAAACTGGCCATCTCCTTGGATCAGATTCATGTCACAGGGACGTGCACTAGACTTCATGCTCAAACGATCAACTCCCATCATTCTTTTTGAACCACTATCCCAGATCGTGGGATGAGACTTTTTTGAACTTAAATATACGAAAATGAATGACGCTGGCTTAAGCGATACACTCTCGGGCTCTCAATATCTAGAATTTTGTATTTACTGAAAGTTAATCCTAGCTAAAAGATTGTAGTTACTCATTTCATCTAACTAACACAACTTGCTCTTTCAACAGAGTATCAATTGATACTCAGATATTAAGATATTGAAGGCTACGAGTTCGCGGAAAGAAACCTTAAACTTTTCTAAAGCCGTTTATTTGTTATGAAATCGTTAGCGGCCATACCTAAGAATTTGGACAGGTAAATCTCTGTATACTAAAGACACAATATTGGTCTCAGGACACTGCTCTATATACTAAAGATACAATATTGGTTTCAGAACCTGCCTTTATTTCCCTTAGGTTCGAGTATTCATTTTCATATCTTACACGCAGATATTTCTCTGCAATGTAAGATTCAAGAATGCGGTAATACTCCTCAGGGAGATCTCAACCCAGTTTACATTCTAATCCTTGAAGTCAAACATTATCACAGACTTGTGCTACATCTAGGAAAATAGGTGAACAAATGTTTTTGCTTTTCCGTACATTTTCTACAATCCTCACTATTCTTTGCACTTGTTGAATAGTGGAGGGTTTTTCCTTAAATCCAAATTGATGGGATTCTAATAATGGCTTGAGTCCTTTCAAGAATAGTTTTTTCGAAAAGCTTTGATATTATTGAGAGCAGAAATATGGTTTATATGATTTCTTTCATTCGGGTTTCAGAATACTTATCACTTCATCCACCTTCTCTTTTCTATGGAGATATATACATATATATGTATACATAACTATGTTATGTAAGTTGCATTAATTACATGCTATAATTTTGGCACTGCTCTTTCAGAGAGGTCTTTTAGTATTTGTCCTGTTATCAAGTTATAACACGGTATTTTTATTTTTGAGTTGAAGTTATTCTTAATTTCGATCTTTAAATCTTGTAGTAACACTACACTCTGCTGCGTAGTGTTCGGTTGTATCAGTCTTCTTCTCTAATTTGTTTGGCAATGATTGGAATCTAATGATAATCAGGTAATAGATTGGCCTCTTGCTTGGGATTCCTCGCCTAAGACCCATTAACCTGATAAATATGTGGTACTTGTTTCATTGGTTTTTTGATCGTCTTCCATAGTATAGGGTGCGCCATCTGTTGGTTACGTTTTGAATCATATGTTATTTTGACACCGACAGCTCTTATGCGCTCAAAAAATTGGCAATTGCTATTATATTTTCGCGGTACGAAATGGATCGATTTACACTTGAACAACGTTGGGAAATATTGCAAAGTTACCCTAAAGTAGATGCTATCGAAATATTGCACCAACTGCAGCTGGAGTACGCAAGTTTGTGATAAAAGTTAGTGAAACTGGTTTACTGATTGAAAACCGAATATATTCCCGTGTTCGTCTTGTGAGCTCATTGGGGAATATTGCAGCTTTTGCAGGTTTTTGGGGTAGCAGTATTATTGGCCCATTTGTCTTCCAGGACGATAGTGGAAGAAACGTTATAGTCAACGGAGAGCGCTACCGGGGCATTATAACCAATTTTTTATGACTGGAAATTGAGGATTTGGATTTGGGCGAACTATTGTTTCAGCAAGATGAGGTACTGTCTCACAAGCTGTCCAACAATTGATTTATTCCACACAAAGTTCAATAATCGTATAATCAGTCGTTTTGGTGATGTTGCTTGCCCGGCACGGAGATGTAATTTGACTCTAGTAAACTGCTTTTTTGGGGGGCTACATTAAAGATCGATGCTATGCGAATAATCCAGAGACGATTCAGGCACACAAGAACAATATTCAAAAAAATCGAAAAAATATTGAAAAATTGGGTTGATAGTAGGGTCCCAACCATCCTCCTTTTTTTTGGAGGACAGTTTTTCTTTTCAGCACTTTGTCCTCCCGTCCTCCTTTGAGTAAAAATGTCCTCCTTTTGCTCTTAAAGCAAGCAAAATAAAAATGGGATTAATAATTGTTTTCTTTTTTCTTACTACTATTTCTATTGCACACATGCTTTTTCCGTAATGACCCTGTTCGCAAAAGACTGACGGACTGGATTTTTTGACGTTTCCGTGTTCAGATTGATAGTTCTCTCTGAACACTTCCTTTCTTACTTTATTTCGAAAGTATACCACTGGATCTTCTCGGCTCTTGGAACACTGCTCGGTAGTCGTCGTAAATTTTCTACGCATAAGGAATACCCTAAGGATGTAACTTTAAATTTCGATGTCATCATTTCTTTAAGGACTCTATGCAACTTATTATGTATATTCCATTATCCCAACGACGTTTATTGGTGGCGGTAGACGAAATTGCGCTCGAAGCTGTTTTCTTGTGGTTCTTTTGCCTTTCTTCTTTTAGAAGCTCGACTTTGGGCGAAGAACCAGCACTTCGTTTCTTACTAGGCCTTTTCTTAGGGACCCGATTCGTCTTTCTTGTCAGTGTGGTATTCCTGACTAGGTAACCGGGGTGGAGTACATTCGAGTGGACGGATTTTCCAGTAAAGCTGGACTGCCACCTGGGGTAATAAATCTTGTCGTTTTGTTCATTGCATTTTATTTGTACGATATACACTGTACGCTTGGTATACGGAGGTTGGAATTAAGTCGCCTCTTATGACAGGCACGCCTACCTCGAGTATATTCTAAGCTCTACCAGAAGTGGATACAACAAATCTAATGCTTTTCACAACAATTGAATTGGTTTACTTTCGTTTTTCTTTTGTTTGCCTCGCGATTTCTTAGATTTTTTATATTTTTTTCACCGATAGACACCGATTGACATTTCCAAACGACAAAATAAAATCGAGAAAATCTGAACATCCAGTTTGCCGTAATATGTCACCTCTCTGCTTCCTCAATTGCCTGTAAATGACAAAAAAAAAAAATTTAAACCGTCAGTCCTGTGGGAACATGGTCAATCATTCATCTGTCATTTCCATATTTCCAGCAAGTGTCACTTTTAAATCAAAATAAACGTGTAACCAGCTAACCTGTTCTCAAGTCCCACAGTTTCTGAATTTTGTCATTTATTCATTTATTTATGTGTTTCACTGATTTACTTTATATTCGTTTTTGTTTTATGTAAGTAATGCCCAGTTATTTGTAGAAATATATTTACATTATTATTTTAAACAATAAATGCAAAGAACTGAACTAATTCTAGTACAATCGGTGTCCTCCTTTTGCTTGAATCAAAGTTGGGAACCCTAGTTGATAGGATGGTCTACTGCCAAGCCAGCCGAGGCAGTCATTTGAATGAAATAATATTTCGTAATTAATCGGAAGGTTTACTCTTTTTAATAAAGCAACAATTGTTGAAAAAAAGCAACAATTGTTTAAAAGGCCAACCAACAGATGGCCCACCCTAAGTATAAGTAATATGTATGTGTTTTATAGACCGAGAAGTTATTTGGATATCTGGCAACTGATACCATTTTAACCTCTTGTATTAACACCTTTAGTTCATAGCACATTGCGTTTAAGAGGTTTTATTTTCTGGTGTTTGAATTTTTTTTGCCAGACTTTACGAGTTTTACGTTTTTTTCTGATAAGTTCTTTTACTTCGTTAGTATATTTTTTTTCGATACGTAGGAGTCCTTTCTTACGCTGTTCGCTGTATACGTATATCTTTATAACAGATCAACTTCTACTTCAAGTTGAAAAGGGTTTTTAATAGCACCTGCAGATTAATGCTACCGTCTAATATAAATACATATGCCCAAACAGTGGCTATCTTGTCTTGTGCTGGTTATGATCTACATAGTTATCTAGCTGTAAAAGGTATAACTTATTTTACTCTAGTCTAGCTCTTAGATTTATGAAAGGTCATTGCATAAAGTGAAAGCAATAGGCTTTACAAAAAAAAAAGAAAGCTGTATGTTTTTATGTACATACGTCCTTTAAATGGTTTCTTATATTTTCAGATCTGGCCTTCCATTTTGGTCACCAGACGTAGGTAAACACCCATAGCCCCGTACGTTGTCAAGATGTCGGCTTCTACAAATAAATCTTCAGTCCGACATTAGCCAAGTTGAAGTTTTGGAAACAAATATTCCACCTTGCCTCCATTTCATTTCTCACACAAACACAAGTTTTTCAAAAGCTCAGCTTACACAGCAAACATGAATGTGCTTGTCCTAAGCTCGAGTTGCGAAGTTAGAAACAAACTTCAGTCAGTGTCACCGTGGAGATTGTAGTCGAACGTGTGTTAAAATAATTTTTTTTTGTTTTTCCTGTCTGTCAATCAAATTGCAGCGTGTTTTGGTTAATTTCTAGTGAAATTAAAAGAAGGTACAAAGTGTTAAACATATATTTCTTGAAAATCAATAAAATAAAAGTGCAGATCAGCCAGCAGACAATGTTAAAGTTTTTTTTTTTTTGTGAAAGTGTAAAGTGAAAATTGTGTGACAAATGTCAAAATGTGTGTGCTACGAGTGTTATCTAAAAATACATCAACAAGTGGAGAAATCACCGACAGAGTCAAAGAGTCCTGCAATCAAGAATAAAATGTGAGTCCTTTTTTTTTATCATCTTCTATACTTACATATGTACATACATACAATATTTTACCTCTAATCCTAGTAGTCGCGTTAGATATTTCTTCTGTCAGAGTAAATATGGTTTTATGGGGTGAGATCAGAGTGGGTGATGCTGTAGCATAGCTTTCGATCTACATATATGTACTTGAGTGCATATGTCTCAATTTCTTTAAAGACAATACTGGTAGGTGTTTGGAGTTTACTTACATACTTAGGTGGCGCTACAGTTCGGGGTGAACCTGGGCCTCAACTAACAAGCCTCTCCAGTTAGCTCGGTCCTTAGCTAACTGCCTCCAGTTGCGCACTCCAAGCTTGTTCAGGTCCCCTTCAACTTGTGCGCGCCACCTAAGGCGAGGTCTTCCTCTGCTGCGTTGTCCCTTCGGGTGTGATTCGAAGACTCTTCGGGCCGGAGCACTGGTGTCCATTCGCTCTACATGTCCTAGCCACCTCAAACGACTAATGCGCAGTTTTTTGACTAGGTCAATGTCGCTGATGTTTGGAGTTTCGGTTTCTTTTATTTGCGTGGAGAGGCGGAAAAAATTGCTGAATGCTTACCGGCAGCAACTTTCCTCCTCAATCCGGCTCCCTGCAATATCAACTGCCGCTTATAGGATTTTTCTCAATGGAGATTTCTGTTTAGCTGTTTATTGCGGTTGATTACTTCGGCCGGGTTCTTTCGTTGGCCTTTCTATGTGCGTTATGCTACGAGCTAACACATCCAAAGTTTCCTGTGGTTGTGCTTCGCGTTCGGAAGGGTGCGAAGATTACGTACTTGATGTTTTCAAAACATCCTACAAATGTAATGTATGTAAATCGATGTTTCCATCTCTCTATATCGAAGGCATTCCACCGTGTTGTCATTCTCTCCCTAGTTTCTTTGGTTCATGTCACCTAGACCATGGTTCATGTGATGCATTTGTTGCAGTTTGGTGGGCCGATTGTCGATTGGACACTTCATTGTATAAGGCGTTCACCCATTGATTGAGTGATATTGGGTTGAATAACTGTGCGTTTTGAAGCAAATATTGTCGCAATAGAGGCTAGTGGCTCTGCGAACCCACATTCGAGGCCGTTCACAGGAAATAAGTTCGTTCCGTAGAAGATTTGCGATAAAATCTTGAATTAACGCTTACAAGATTCCATTAGTGCAAGATGTGAATCCAAACGATTTCAGCGCCATCATTTACGCTAAGATTTCACTACTTGAACATTAAATCAGCTGGAGGTAGAACTTTTCTTTTTATCGTATGACGATAACTTACAAAAGTGCATGAAATGACCTTACTTACTTACTTAGGTGTATAGGTTACATTACAGTTCGGGGTGAACCTGGATCTCAACGAACAACCCTTAAAATGAAATGAACTTACATCCACAATAATGTACTATTTCGTGTGCTTTGTGCGCTGGTGGGATCATTGAACTTTATTTTTTTCAAAATTAAGTCTGGAGCATGTTTTATCATCAATGGAGCTCGTTCCGGATTGATGACCAGCCAGATTCCAAAATTGCGTGACATCGAACTGAAAGACAGGTAACAGGTCTGTACGGAGCCTAGGGCACAGCATTCCGCTAGTCCGATGCACTAACCACGGAACCGAGCCCATGCCAACAGCCACCTAGTGGTCTTTATGAGTATTTTAAATGCCGTCGGAACAAGGTGCTTCGTTCTTTCCAAACTGCAAACTACTACTTTATTCATATGTGTTGTTTCTGCTTTGTTGAGCGCTGAGTTCATGGAAACATTTCACTTTATTATGGCTGCTTGGAACTTACTTCTAGAGGTGTAATTCTATTAGAAATGCTTACCGCTTGGTGACGTATAATAGTCGTAGCTGGTCGGTAACTCTTTTTTTTGTCATTGAGACATTAGTTGTTCTTGTAAGCCCGCTCTGGGCTTATACTGATTTATTCCAGATCCTGTCAAAGGAGTTAGGGCGCCGTGGCTTAAGTGGTTAGTGCGTTGAACTACCCTGACAACACCTAAAATTTCTTTCACGGCCCTACCTCTCACGACCGTCTCACAAACATCCGAGAGTAAAATTGTCATGAAAAAGCTCCTTAAAACCAAAAATTGCCCTCTGGATTTGGCATTAAACAGTAGGCCCCTTCCAGTAGGCCCAATGGTTATGAGAAGGTAGGCTTTGGGTCCCATGGACCTGTCGCCCCAAAAATGTGTTTTTTTTTTGTCTCTGTTATCCCTGCACCTGAGTTAGTTCAACTGATGTTCTCACATGCCCTATTCTTTCAATGACCTTCGCATTAAAGTAATATGTAGGTAATAATATAATCAATGGCTTTCGACATACATATGTATGTTATCATCAATCAATCTATCATTAAGCTACGCTGTGAGCAACTTACTTACTTAGGTGGTGCTACATTTTGAAATGAAGCTGGTCCTCAACTAACAAGCTCCTCCCCTACGGCGAGGGTATCCACTATTGCGTTATGCCTCTGTATTATATTCGAAGAAATTCTGAGGGCCTAAGCGTTGGTATTCATTCGCTCTACATGTCCTAGTCATCTCAGACGACTGATGAACAGTTTTTTGACTAGGCTGATGATAGTTAGATGGTAGGTATTCTCTCTTAGAGACCATACATCCCAAATACCCTTAGCCCGAATTACTGTAAAAAGTCCATTACCCATATGGTCTACACCATATGGTTATTAAGTGTGTCAGTGTACTTCCTTAGATCGAACCGTGTGGGGTTGGTATTACGAGAAAATCTTTGCTAGAGCGTTGTTGAATGGGCAACAATCAATGGGACCGAGGTCCTATGTGGACGCGATTAAGCTCTTAAGATTATACACACATCTTGGTATAGCTTATGGAGTTTTTGGTTCGATTTTTTTCTTCATTGGTCCTTCATAACATTGGTCCTTCTGAACAATGACGCCCTGCTTGCAGAATTGACAGGATCATAGCACCATAGCAGTTTCAATCCCAAGATAGGTTAACTCCTTAACGACTGCGATGTTCTAGCGGCTGATGAAAACGTTTTGTGTTTGGTCTTGAAGAGATATACATATCTTTGTTTTTAGACGGCATGTTTTGACTGTGTCTGCGTCGACTTAAGAACTTAAAGGACCAACATGTTACGCCTCTCTTCCAAGACTCCAAAGTCGCAGATTCGATTCGGTTTTAAACAAGCCTCCTGGTTAAGACTCTTATGCTAGCCTTTGATGGGGGATTCAGTTATCTATCAGAAATGTGTTCAAGTGTTTCTCACAGATGCAGGAATGAAGATTTAAGGGAACTGTCATAGGATAGTAGTCGCATACCAATCCAATGACACCATGTCTCTTTCGAACAAGAAAATGGTAGCTCTTCAACGTCGGCCTAATTCAATGTTGTGCTACCTGCCTACTAGATGTAACATGTCTAAGCAACTACATGTTGCATGCCTATTGTTAAACTGTTGGCATTTCAAAAGTCCTTTGGCTTGCTGTCGATGTTGACGTATTTTATATTCGCACTGTTCACTGTCCTCTTATTCTTATTTCACTCTACTCCTCTGCCTGAACGCCAATTCTAATTGAAGAAGTCTGGCATTAAAGGGACCTTGCTTCCGCAAGTCGAGAAGAGTTCCACATTCATAAATTATCGTTCTTCGTAAACTATGGCCAAAGTTCTTCAACAAACTATCGATTCGTGGTCTTCTTAATGCGTTTCAGATTAATTTCGTCTCTTACAGTTGCGGCACACCAGTCCACAGATCGACTGACGTTTATTCTATTTTGTGGCGCTGCTGATTCATCATTAGTAATATCGCAAGAAACTCTAAGATCATGGCACAAGTCTTGGCTTAATACCAGAGCTACACTATGGTAGCCTGCACTGTACAACATCTATGGGGAGATACCATATCTACGAGGGTTTTGTTAGTCGTTTGCATCTAAACTAGTAGTGTATGTGAGCAGTCTGCGAAGTCAAATTGATGATATTTTCCTGTTTTCCATAGGATGTCTGTGAATTAGCAAAATTTAATTACAAATCTGGACAGAAGTCTGGCGGTTGTAACAGGCCCAAGGCGCTAGTTAATTTAGTTCTGACTACAGTACCTACATACATCAATATCATATCCTTCAAGCTGATAAAGTTTTGTGATGCTACTGGAAATAATTCTATTTCAACACCCAGAAATGAATTTCCGGCCGAACTGCCATAGATTGATCCGCGAAAACCATTAAAACTCGAGCAATTTACACTCGCTTAGCCTGCTTATGCCCTCATTTCGGAAACTAACAACCATGCCAGCCAATTCAATTTCCAAAAAGTAACATGAACACACCCCAATTTCGTGACACAAAGTGGGCACTTCAGCTGTGCATAGGTGGGTACTACAAATAACAACCAGCAAACCTAGGGGCTGTGTCAGCGAAGCACACACACCACGGCCATCAGTCAATCCGGCAAGGTGGGGGGTAGTAATTATCTAACATGGCGTACTTATATTCATTTCTTCCCCTTGGCATTCGACTTACTGCCACCAGCAGCGGCTACCGAAAGTATACGCTGTACCCTAACCCTCGTTGTTAACTCGTCATAATGACCATCCACAGGGGGACTCGCAATGAGCCCTCCCCGCACACGGAACTATACAAAATGGCTCTCAAATGTCCGTATGCACTGCACACACCGAACACATCCAATTGTGAGCGCTATGTACATGTTTTTAAATAGCAAAATTATTTGATTACGTGATTATTGTGACAATTTGTCGGCCTCTGTTCTAGCCGGGACCATCGATATAAGGAAAAGTAAATACAGCGGGAACCCCTCGCGATGGTTGTCTAACGAACCAATACAGTAATTGAACGAGGGGTTTGGTAATAGCAGGCCTCTCCGAACACCACCCCTTGTATGCTACAATTTTTTCGATTTAGTCAAAAAAAAAAAAAGTGGGAAGTGTAGAACAGAAATTTGAGTGCGTAAATTGGGTAAACGTCACCCACTAGGGCAGGCGACATGTGGTGCCGTGATGGTAGGTAATGGGAATATTTTTTGACACATCTCATCATCTACTGTAATTTGCAATTTTCTTCTTTTTTTTTTTTTCAACCCATCACTCACCCTAATGTCGAATTTTTTTTTTTTTATGAAAATTATTGTAATTTGTGTGAAGCATGTATGGATATACAGAGGATGTTGAATTAATACAAAAAATATTCTATGAGTTGTCAACCCTTATGATTTATTTGGTGGTGATGAAGAAGAGCACTGGATTGGAAGTGGATTGAAGATACTTTAGGTTCATAAGAATATCTGAGGCTCTTCTAAGATTTCGGTAGGTAGGTACTTGTTGAAGTCAGTTTTTTGTCGGATATGTGGGCCTCTTGAGTCGTGCTTATGGTAGAGTTCTAGACTTTGATTGATAGTTCTGTTCCGGGAAAGTAAGTTGGAATAAATTATAGTTGATGTTTGGGCTTTAAGTTGATTTTTTCGACCGGAACCGCGAAATTTAACTGAAATGGCCCATTTAACTCCACTATTTTGCGATTACAAAAAAATAAAAATCGCATTCCACTACACATATCAATAGTAGTCGATCGAAATAAATACGTTTCCGTCTTTGAGATTCCTGCAGATATCTGCCGATTCTGCTCTTGAATAGATGGAGATTGGAAGCTTCTCCATCCGTGGAGTGAATTAAAAAGACTTCTTGTTCTACAATATGTACAAAGAAATATACATAGATACATATATTGAAAATGAAAAATTACGGGCTTTGCAGCTCAAAGTAGAACGTCAGAATATTGTTTAGTTTTTTGAAATCCGTCGAAACACTGTATCTACATAGTATCGTCACGCTTGTATATAACGCGTGGAAATTTAATGTTCGTGTGGGATCTTCTATTAAATGACGTATTCCTTCCAACTCCAAAAGTCTAATTACATAATATCCAAGATGTGTTGCAGACTGTCGTTTATATAAGAGTAAGATTACAGTTCGAAATTTTTATGGAGTAGAAGAAGAATTGGTAAACGAAGAGAACCCTGTGGTACACCAACGCTTACAACAGAGATGTCTTATATGAACAATTGGGGTGATGAGCATTGACGTTAGCTCAAGAACCACTACGATCTCTTACACATTTTTTGTGCTATCCCCTTAAGGAGGGTATCAGTTGCTTATTTGGTGAAATTAAGTTTTTGAATAGAGCTTAAGTTTGCTTGAGCTGAGGAAGAGCTAACATCAGAAGGTGAAGTAATCCCTTTATGGGAGTGCTTAGCTAGCCCAAACAAAAGCGCGACGTTCACTGTGTTCGCCAGTTTTAGTGTCCTTAATGCATAGTCGACACATGTCCTATTGGATAAAACCAAGACACCAATGGTCAGACAGACATTCCGGCAGGATGTTGGCGTTATATTTGTCCAATTCTAGAATCTCTTTTGTTCTTTAAAAAAAAAAAAATACGCAAAATTTCTGTACCTGTTTTAAACCAGGTGTATTCTGGCAAGAGAACCGTTCCGAAGAGAATTTTTTGTTTTCAGAAGAAAAAAAACTTTTGGTGTTGTCTACGGTTCGATCCTCGAACCTCTAGCTCAGTAGTCCGACGCACTAACCACTAAGCCACAGTATAAAAGTATGGGACGGAAACTTGTGACCATATCACTACGGCCACAGATGGGCCTATTGTGATTTCCTCCAATTAGAGCTCACTCATGACACCCCAGTTAGTAATAAATCCTAGTAGATCTTTGACTGAGGTAGCAGATACATATGTCCCCTGTTTCAAGGTGGAATTTACTTAAGTGACGAAGACGTGTTCTGATTGGAGAGTTACAGTGACACAAAATATGTTCTGCTGATTCTTCGTCCTCGTTACACATTGCAAGTGTTATCTTGAGTTCTTTCCATAGTCATAATGTGTTTTTTAATTTGACAATGAATTCTCCTCAACTAGTCCACAACCGACCAAATATTCACACTACAGAAGATTCTGGAGAAAACCCAAGAAGTCCAGATCGACATCCACCATTCTTTTATCGATTTTAAAGCCGCATATGACTGCATTTATAGAGTCGAGCTATATAGAGCCATGTCTAGTTTTGGCATTACTACCAAACTCGTCAGATGACGATGGCGAATGGTCGCTGATCCATAAAGGTCGGAAACAATCTCACCGAAACATTTGATGTCAATAAAGGATTCAGACAAGGTGATGCGCTGTCATGAGACTTTTTCAACATTATACTTGAGTCAATTGTGCGAAACTTACAAGCCAATACCAGAGGCACAATTTTCCAAAACTCTGTGCAACTTCTTGCATACGCTGATGACATTGACATCATCGGAAGAACACAGCGAGCAGTCACTAGTGTGTTTGCAAGTATTGAGAATGAGTTTCGTTGTGAATGAGGGCAAAACCAAGTATATGCTGTCAACAGTAAGGGACACACAACATCGATGAATCGGATAGAACGATAGCTATAACTATGGAGTAGTTAGGGACTTTGTAAACCTCGGCTCCGCTATAAACTCTGACAACAACATCAGATCAGATATCATACGAAGAGTTGCACCTGCCAATCGCTGTTTCTTTGGTTTAAGAGTAGAGGTTTAAGAGGCCTGTTGAGTAACAAGGCCTTTTCAAGAAAGGCTAAGGAGACTCTACATATGTAAGACCCTCATCATCCCAGTCCTGCTGTATGGCGCAGAGGCATGGACGTTAACGAAGGCGGATGAAGATATCCTTGGTCGTTTTGAATGCAAAATTCTTCGGACGATTTTCGATCCCGTTTGCTTTGACGGGATTTGGAGGAGGAGATTTAACAGCGAATTTTACGGGCTGTACAGCGACATAGACTTAGTTAAAAAAGTACGCTTCAATCGTCTAAGATGGCTATGACATGTAGAGCGAATGGACATCAACGCTCCGACCCGACGAGTCTTCGCAACAACGCAATAGAGAAAGACATCGCCTTAGGTGGACAAGATCGAAGTCGAAGTGGACCTCAACCAACTTCGAATGCGCAACTGGTTAACCAAAGATCGCGCTAACTGGAGAGGGTTGTTGGTTGAGGCCCAGGTCCACCTCGGTCTGTAGCGCCACCTAAGTAAGAATTTAACTTCTAGTTAAAACTAGAGGTTGTTTGGTTCTTGTAAGGAAAATGTTTGTCATGAACATTTTGGGCTTGTACGTTACCTTCAACTTTCGTCCAGTAATGGTGAGCTTTATTTTTCAACCCATTTTTAATGCAGTATTTCGCAGTGCTGATAGGTAATCCACAAAATGGTCTTGGCATCATGAAAGTCGATGCAGATCCTCTTCTGGCTAGTATGTCCACCTTTTCATTGCCTATATGTCCGCTGTGTCCTGGCACCCAAATGAGAAGAACTCTGTTTGTGCTGGTTAATAACATAAATAGTTGAAGGCAGTCTCATACTAGTTTCGATGTTATTTCATATGACTTAATGGCTAGAAGCGCAGTTTTGCTATCAGAGAGAATAAAAATGTTCTTATTTGTTATAGATCTGTTGATATTATTTCTCTGAGACATAGTTCTATAGCAAAGATTTGTGCTTGAAATACGGAGTTACATTTGTCCGTGCTTGTGTAGATGAATGTTTTTGTACTGACATAGTATATCATATTCATATGTTCTTGATTCATCTGTGACCATACATGAGAATCGCTATCAAATGTGTTTTTGTTCTGTTCCCAGTTATGGCGGCCCGGGAATGTAACCTTGCATTTTTGGCTGAAGTTAAATTTTGGTAGACAGTTATCCGTTAAGGTAATTCCAAGACTATCTTATATATGTTGTTATTTTCAGATATGAGCATTAAAGCGTTAATTATAGCTACTTTCTGTATCTGAAGATGTAAGAGTGGGAGATTAAGGATAACTTCCAGCACTGCAGTAGAAGTTGTTCTCATAGAGCCCGTAGTGCATACACAAGCTAGTCTTTGAAGTTTATTGAGCCTGTCTTGTGTAGACCTCTGCTTCGTTTTTTGCCACCATACCGGTGCTCAATAAGTGACCAGCGAATAGTGTCCTGTCGCATTAATCTTCATAGCACTTATGTAAGTATTGTAAGTTGGGGTGGGTGATCTAGAAGGACTTTTTTTTCCTTTGACAGTAGAGCTAAAGTTAAATTTCTGTACGTTTCACTTCTACCATTTGACTGCATATACTTCGTAGCCTTACAAAGGTTACTCTTCTTAACCCTTCTTAACCGCAGTATAATGCTCGCAAAATTTGTCGGCAACCAAACAAAATTTACGGGTAATTTCATTTTAGTGATTAAGGTATTACGTCTTAAATCGTTTGCAGGTTGAGCCACAGCCATGCAAGCCGACCCTCAATACAAAATCGAGTAGAACATAGGCAGACTGCCAGTTATTCTTGTTAAGACTAGAATGTGTCGTTCTTTTTTCACTAGATGTTAATGAACTCTGTTTCTATAAAAGAAATTCGATAACAATGTCTGTGGATTCTTGTGAAGAAAACAACTGAGACAAGTCTAGAAAGAAATCTCACACTACTTCACAGTACATCCGATGATAGACTAAGGCTCGTCTCAAATTATCCAACTTTTAGCTGTACGAAACGAAAAGGGCCATTATCTTCTTTAATTCACTGATAAATTATCGCCATACGACTTTTTGTTGTACGGCTAAAAGCCGGAAGCTTGTGAAAGAAGCCTTAAGTTTAAATATATTGCATTTGAATTGCTAAAGCTATGAAATACAATAACCAGATCTAAAACTAGAATAATTTCTTCCCCTGTTTGAGGAAACCTTGTCAATGCGTTGCAATTTTGGCGACTTTAAATACCTACATATTATGTCATTCCAATAGGGAATCATTAACATATTTACCAATCATAGAAACTCTTTCGGAATTACGTAGCATTTCGTCGTGAAAGCATTAAATTCCAAGCTATTGGTTGTACCGATTTTTGTGATAGAAATCACAAGAGATCATTGATAAACTTGAGAAAATAAATCGGAGACAAGACAAAATCTACAATAATTCCAGCATTTAATAATGAGAAATTGCAGACTTGCCTACTTATTTAGGTCCATTGACACTAGGAGGCTAACAACACCCCTCCCATTCACCCAAAGACTTCGACTATTCTTGGATGTGAAAAGACCAGCAGCAGACACAAAGCATTGCTTCATTAAATATCTGAAACCATTTTGATACAATTTCCTTTTTCATTTCCAAACAACAAGTACAATTAACAACTAATAATTTCGTATGATTTATGTGCAAGGGATGATTTATCTGCTTTTTTTTTTAATTGTTAACTCATCCTATATTTATTGGGTTGACCCTAAATATCTCCCCAGAGAAATTTAGACTCCTAAATCATATTTTGTCGAAGGCAGCAGTAGTACGATATGTGCTTGATATGCCTCCTTAAACCTGATAAGATTTTGTAGGCATATCGAGAGGTATTCAGTATTCCGAAACCACATACACCTGATGCTTAGACCAATGCGGTCTTTTTGGATTCTAATAAATCTCCAAACGTTACGTGATCCATTTTAACTTGATAGTTTTCTCTGTCTGTTCTTTATTCCTACAACCTATACTGACACCTCTCCTCTGTAGTCATTGGTACTACTGCCAGAAAATATTATGAGCATTGCATTGCAATCAACTATTAGGTATTAGGTACATTCCATTCTTAACAGCACTCACCAGTAGGTACGTTTACTACTCTTGAAAGAGGTAATTCTAATGAATCATATGAAACATATGCAGATGCCCCAAAGAAGATATAGTGGGACATAAATCTAGATCTGGCTACGTTCTCTGATATTTCTCTGATATTTCTCTGATCTTTCCATACACAAATGCATTGGTTCCTTCAGCACAGCAATACAAATCCTTTGATTGTTTCTCGGTATAGATTTATTTTTGGCTAGTATTTGTCTCTCCCTTTACTCACACTTCCCTTTTCCTTCATTTTCTTACAAAGTTGAGTTGCTCGTACCTTTTATTGTTCGTCACTGCTATCTAAAAATTGTATTGCATCAAAAGGGTGAAATTAACCTAATAGCCGTATGTATGTATGTATCACATCCGCGGTGGTAGAATGCCGGACATTCACAGAGAATATGTTCGGATGATACATCATGCTCTGAACAGAACTGCATTCTGCCTTTAGACATAGATTCAATTTTTTAAGGTGGTACACCAGGGTACTCATCACGTAACTTTTCACACGATAATCGTCTAAACGATAGCAATGAACGCTATAACTCCATCACTATCGTGTCGTCTAACTCTCTGACTTTAGTTGTCATTCGTTGTTTTTGTGTTTACTTTTTGTAAACTGAATTTTATGAATTTATTAGAAACTTCACAATGCGGCTACTTCATTGTTGGAGGAAATAAGGGATCCGACGCATCTCTAAGTGTTTTTCGCCTGTGGAACAATTCTAATTTCTCTTCATTTCCAATTCTCGTTTCCTGAAAACAAACATCATAGTGTGATAAAACATTTTTTTTAAGAATATATGTGTCTTTAGTTAAAAGTCTTTCATAAACACAAAACACCAAAAAATTGAAAAACGATACTTCTTTAACTATGGTGTAAACGATATCGTGTAACGATAGTGTTTGACAGTTTTTGGGTTTATGTGAAGCAAAAGTTGAATCGTCAAAAGCATAACGCCCAAACGATAGAGATTTTGAATGTTACGTGAAGCAAAACTATCGTCAGGCATAGTGACCTGTGAGAAAGCTCTCCAGCTTTCTGATGTTTTCCTTATCTAAGTTAAGGATTTCCTTGTAAAAAACTTACTTACTTACTTACTTACTTCACGGGCTCCCGACCCGTGAAGTCTCTGCTTGAGACACGGCAGCCTTCCACTCTCTTTGATCCCGGGCACGCTGCTTCCAGTTATATAGACCAAACGCTCTGGCATCCGCGATAGCTTGATCCTTAAGACGGAGGGTCGGCCTTCCTTGTCGTCTCGACCCTGGGGGCTGTGATTCGAAGATCCTCTTTGCTGGATCATTATTATCCATTCGCTCGATTTGACCGAGGCAGTGTAGTCGACGTGTTTTGATTTTTTGGACTATATCCATATCTTGGTACAGCTCATAGAATTCGCGGTTGTATCTTCTCCTCCATTCGCCCTCTTCGCATACGGGACCGAATATCCGACGAAGATTTTTTCTTTCGAAAGTGTTCAATATCTGCTCTGCTTTCCTGCTTATCGTTTAACGCTCGGCTCCATACAGCAGAACTGGCAGGATCAAAGTTTTGTAGAGCATACATTTCGTATTCTGAGTTAGGAGTTTTGACCCCATTTGTTTCGCTAAACCGAAGTAGCAGCGGTTTCTTAGGGTAAGTCTTCGTCGAATCTCTACTAAGGTGTCATTCGTGGAGTTGATATTTACTCCGAGGTAGGTAAACTCCTTAACCACTTCGAAGTTACTCTTGTCAACAGTTACGTTTTGTCCAAGCCGGTGTACAGATGCTTCTTTGTTTGTTGACAACATGTTGGTTTTGTCCTCATTTACTTCAAGGCCAACTCGTTTCGCCTCTTCTTCAATTGCCGTAAAAGCCTCTAACACGGTGCGCTGGGAGCGACCGATGATGTCGATGTCGTCTGCGTATCCCAGCAACTGGACAGATTTGTTGAAGATAGTGCCTTCCGTGTTCACACCTGCCGTGCGCACTATCTGTTCCAGCACAAGATTGAACAAGTCACAAAGCGCATCTCCTTGCCGAAATCCGGTGCTTGTTTGGAATAGTTCGGAAGAAGTGTCTCCGAATTGCACGTTGCACCGCGTGTTTTCTGGCGTTACGTGGCACAGCTGGATCAGTTTAGCCGGGATCCCGAATTCGGCCATCGCCTTGAATGCGATGAATCCTATCATATGCGGCTTTAAAGTCGATGAAGAGATGGTGAGTCTCGACTTGAGTCTCAGCTTTCCTAAAAAAAACAACCGGATGTTATTCATATCGCGGGACTCTTCAATATCCTTAAGCTGGGAGACTACGTGGGCCCATTCGTTCTTACGCATGATCTTCTTCTCCTCCCTTTTTCTGGTTCGATACTCTTCTCTCGCTGCCCTTGTTTTGCGCTGCAGGGCTTGCATGTGTACATTTTTTGTCACCTTTTTCCGACGCACGCATTCATTCACCCAAGGGCTCTTTTTGGGTGGTGGCTGGTAGCCTTTGGTGGTCTCTGCTACCCCTTTGATGATGTCGTGGTACTGGTTCCACAGATTGTTGGTGTTTATAGATGGTGAATGCACAGTGGAGAGTCTCTCGCTCAGGCGTTCTCTGTAGACTCCGGCTACTCCAGTCGTGCTAAGGCTTCCAACGTTGAATTTTTTTTCTAGGCGGCTTTTTCTCGTTGGATGGTCGAGCTGTGAATTTAGCTGCAAGAAGAAAGTGATCAGAGTCGACGTATGCCCCTCTGAAACTTTGCACATTCAGAATGTTGGATGCGCGCCTCGCATCTATTAGCACGTGATCGACTTGATTGGCGGTTCGACCATCTGGAGAGCGCCAGGTTGCTGTGTGGATTCGTAGTCTTGGAAAACTAGTACTACTTATCACTGGGTTTTTTACGTGATAAGGAAGTTACCCCGACGGCACAACCCCCAACCTGGAGGGCCAGCTCCATTTTTTTGAACCCCTAGGACGAGAGGTCGGTTTTAAACCGATGTCAGTAACCCTCTTCGGGGGTGTTGTTGGTTGTTGGCCCAGTAAGGGCTCATCCGCCACCATCTCTTTTCCAAAAACCTGAATTATTTTTGGAAATATTTATCGGTCTGAGCTCCGAATATATCGAAGTAGCCCAGATAAAGTGTTATGCTTCCATTTGAAGCTGTGACACCACCGTTGACTTCATCGATAGAGTTCGTCCGCTGTCGTATTTATAGTGCTGCTATTTTCTCTTGTTCAACACTCGCGCTTAAAAGTTCAGCAAGTCGGGTCCGGATGGACACCAACCAGTACCCCATGCCTACCAGTAGGAGGTAAAATAAGCACAATTGATGCACAGTAACAGTTACAACACTGGTCGTTCGCCAGATTGTCGCCAGTCAGTGCCTACCCTATTCCTACAGCGTCCAGCCATCGAACCTTGTAAAAAAGACATGATTAATCATTTGGATTATCTAAGCCGCAGGATTCACATTAAGGTTCTGGTCTAATGCATGTGAATTCTGAACCAGTCTTGGCTAGATCATCTGCAGATTCATTGACCGAGGCAGTGTAGTCGACGTGTTTTGATTTTTTGGACTATATCCATATCTTGGTACAGCTCATAGAATTCGCGGTTGTATCTTCTCCTCCATTCGCCCTCTTCGCATACGGGACCGAATATCCGACGAAGATTTTTTCTTTCGAAAGTGTTCAATATCTGCTCTGCTTTCCTGCTTATCGTTTAACGCTCGGCTCCATACAGCAGAACTGGCAGGATCAAAGTTTTGTAGAGCATACATTTCGTATTCTGAGTTAGGAGTTTTGACCCCATTTGTTTCGCTAAACCGAAGTAGCAGCGGTTTCTTAGGGTAAGTCTTCGTCGAATCTCTACTAAGGTGTCATTCGTGGAGTTGATATTTACTCCGAGGTAGGTAAACTCCTTAACCACTTCGAAGTTACTCTTGTCAACAGTTACGTTTTGTCCAAGCCGGTGTACAGATGCTTCTTTGTTTGTTGACAACATGTTGGTTTTGTCCTCATTTACTTCAAGGCCAACTCGTTTCGCCTCTTCTTCAATTGCCGTAAAAGCCTCTAACACGGTGCGCTGGGAGCGACCGATGATGTCGATGTCGTCTGCGTATCCCAGCAACTGGACAGATTTGTTGAAGATAGTGCCTTCCGTGTTCACACCTGCCGTGCGCACTATCTGTTCCAGCACAAGATTGAACAAGTCACAAAGCGCATCTCCTTGCCGAAATCCGGTGCTTGTTTGGAATAGTTCGGAAGAAGTGTCTCCGAATTGCACGTTGCACCGCGTGTTTTCTGGCGTTACGTGGCACAGCTGGATCAGTTTAGCCGGGATCCCGAATTCGGCCATCGCCTTGAATGCGATGAATCCTATCATATGCGGCTTTAAAGTCGATGAAGAGATGGTGAGTCTCGACTTGAGTCTCAGCTTTCCTAAAAAAAACAACCGGATGTTATTCATATCGCGGGACTCTTCAATATCCTTAAGCTGGGAGACTACGTGGGCCCATTCGTTCTTACGCATGATCTTCTTCTCCTCCCTTTTTCTGGTTCGATACTCTTCTCTCGCTGCCCTTGTTTTGCGCTGCAGGGCTTGCATGTGTACATTTTTTGTCACCTTTTTCCGACGCACGCATTCATTCACCCAAGGGCTCTTTTTGGGTGGTGGCTGGTAGCCTTTGGTGGTCTCTGCTACCCCTTTGATGATGTCGTGGTACTGGTTCCACAGATTGTTGGTGTTTATAGATGGTGAATGCACAGTGGAGAGTCTCTCGCTCAGGCGTTCTCTGTAGACTCCGGCTACTCCAGTCGTGCTAAGGCTTCCAACGTTGAATTTTTTTTCTAGGCGGCTTTTTCTCGTTGGATGGTCGAGCTGTGAATTTAGCTGCAAGAAGAAAGTGATCAGAGTCGACGTATGCCCCTCTGAAACTTTGCACATTCAGAATGTTGGATGCGCGCCTCGCATCTATTAGCACGTGATCGACTTGATTGGCGGTTCGACCATCTGGAGAGCGCCAGGTTGCTGTGTGGATTCGTAGTCTTGGAAAACTAGTACTACTTATCACTGGGTTTTTTACGTGATAAGGAAGTTACCCCGACGGCACAACCCCCAACCTGGAGGGCCAGCTCCATTTTTTTGAACCCCTAGGACGAGAGGTCGGTTTTAAACCGATGTCAGTAACCCTCTTCGGGGGTGTTGTTGGTTGTTGGCCCAGTAAGGGCTCATCCGCCACCATCTCTTTTCCAAAAACCTGAATTATTTTTGGAAATATTTATCGGTCTGAGCTCCGAATATATCGAAGTAGCCCAGATAAAGTGTTATGCTTCCATTTGAAGCTGTGACACCACCGTTGACTTCATCGATAGAGTTCGTCCGCTGTCGTATTTATAGTGCTGCTATTTTCTCTTGTTCAACACTCGCGCTTAAAAGTTCAGCAAGTCGGGTCCGGATGGACACCAACCAGTACCCCATGCCTACCAGTAGGAGGTAAAATAAGCACAATTGATGCACAGTAACAGTTACAACACTGGTCGTTCGCCAGATTGTCGCCAGTCAGTGCCTACCCTATTCCTACAGCGTCCAGCCATCGAACCTTGTAAAAAAGACATGATTAATCATTTGGATTATCTAAGCCGCAGGATTCACATTAAGGTTCTGGTCTAATGCATGTGAATTCTGAACCAGTCTTGGCTAGATCATCTGCAGATTCATTGCCTGCAATTCCCTGGTTACCTTGGTCTCAAGTTTTACCTATTTATGTCTACCAAAAGATTGTAAATCATCGTAGTAGGATTTAACTGAAATTAAGTCCACTGAGTTGGATGATAGTGCATTAAGCGATGCCTGACTATTAGAGAAGATATCTTTTCTGGCGCCCTTAATATTCTTTCGAAGATTTGACATAGCGCAGATCTCAATGACTTCTAGGGTCCAATACCAGTACATCATTGGACCAATTTTTACGGTATAATACTCCTACCTCAAATGGCCTCCAGCGATAGTACAAAACAGGTCCCTTCTAAAAACTAAGTCAAGTATTTTCGAGTGACGCACAAAATCTTCTCGTTTGTACTTGTATTTTATTTGCAATTTGAGAGCATGTCATGCACCCGTTTCCCTAATGAAGATTTGTAGGGAAGTCAGCCCACAAACAGCCTCTCATGCTGTCGTTGAGCAATTGTAATAGTAAGACAGGCAATTATTTGAACCTGCTGTAGCTTTGTTGCTTTTATCCATTCAAGAACTTTCCGCCGCGCAGTGGCCGCGTATTAGATAATGGTTCTCACCATAAATATATTAAACCAGTGTAAGTATCATTTTAGGGCTAAGACCAGAAAGTTCTCCCGTTCACATTCAGTGCCGGGCTTGATATGTGAATTCCAGACAAATCGATTGGTTAACTGAATTCTTTTGTTTCCACTAACTTTTCACACATCGTTTCTCTCATTTCAGCATACTCCACGACACTCGATTTAAATTGTGCATTACTAGTACAACGCTCATTTTTGGTCAGTTTCACCGTTCGCCTTTGCCCTACCACTTTCACAATCCACATCAGTAGTATATTAACCATTTTGAAACTTAAAAATGTTGCTTCAAATTCTAAATACATACACAACGAGTGTTATATATGGATAATATCAAGAAATAGCTACTCAATATCTATTTACATAAATCTATCCCGCAGCAAGTTCAAAATTAACTGCCAATTTCGTTCATAATTACCTACACAAACCCATCCACACCAAATGCACATATCTCATGCACAAACCCAATCCAGCATTCCATTCAGCTCCATCTTGCGTTAATCAAACTCACCACCATCACCCTCATGATGACATGCCCAATTAAATTTCCCTCTCCCGTGTTGACAGGCCATTCATCCATCCACCACGGAGACTTCAACAACCACCAACCAACCACATGTCCATCTTCAAGATAATTAATCCTGAGTACACAACATAGACATTTGGGAAGTAACAGAAATAACCATTTCGGACGACACACACAGACACTTGACATCTTAATTTTAAATATTCATTAAGCATTCATCGACAAATGAAGATACACCGGGCCGTGTGTCGCGTTCCTGCCTCCTCGGGCACTGTAGCACCCTCTATCATATCACCACGAGACATGTGACAATTATTGCCATAAAAATAACAATAACAACATAATTACTCGAAGAAATAATTCACAATCAAAGAAATCGTTTGCTCAATTAAATTATTTCGCCTAAGAACATAATTGACAACGAGAGCGTATGTAGATGAGACCGAGACGATAGGCGAACACTGCTCCGCGCTCATTATAGTCAATTTAAGACGACTACACTCTCGCAAGGCTCATAACCGCACCGCGCCGCGCCATAGCCATGTCACTTGAGCGTTGAAAATGATTAATTTACCTGTCAATGAAGCCGTGCGAACAGGGGATTGAATAAATGAATGCCAACAGCAACACCACCACCACCACCACCAACAACAACAAGAACAAGATCGTTCCACAAAATTAAAATCAGCGAGCACTCAATTAAGCAATTAAAATAGAAACTCAGGCAAAAAAAAAATAAATTCCTCCGTTTTTGACAGCACTACCATTGGTAGTGAATACCGTGCATGAGCCCTGGAGGTCTTGGAATTCCTGAGCGATGTCGGCCTCAAGGAGCGCGAGTAATTTGATATTTGGTCCTTGTGTTCTAAGGAGGTTGGTTTGCGTTGTTTATTGCCGTTCGCTAGCGAACAATTGAGTTTCCTTTTCAACGAAAAGTATTTCATCAGCAGGATAATGGAAATCGATGTGAAAAGCAAAACGTCAATCTGCCGCGGGGAGGGTATGGGAGTTTTTGTTATGATTTTTCAATTCACCGATACGAGTATGAAGAGGAATTTTCGGTTTGCGAGGATATGCGATACCACAGGTATTTGGAGAATTCCATTCCTGTTTGGTTTTGAAACTCAATAAAATCAATCAACATCCTTTACTCTCAAAGTAGGTACACCTCACGCGCTGGAGGAATTCTTTGGTCCAAAATGAGTGCGAAATTCTTTGGATGTACGTAGTTTTTATGCTTTTTTTCAAATGTCCGATTTCTATGAAATTCTATCAAAAGGATATCACACACACCTTTTCAGGAGGAATTCAGGTTTTGACCCTTTCACAATTCATTATTATTGTAATGCTTGGCGTGCAAGCATCCAAACCGAGTTTGTTGGGAAAATATTTTGACGTGTTCCTTTGATTAATTTTTATTTTTGTTTTTTTTTTGTTGTTGCTGCCATTTTTTGCGGGAATTGAAAAGGAAGAACCAGTGACCTAAATGAAGAGACAGATAAAGAATTGGTACAGGGTGATTCAAGAAATTTTTTTTATTTTAAATCGTATTGTCTATCTTTATACTTCTAATGTAACCAAGTGGCCATCTTATTGTATTGTGGCCATACTAGACAGACTTTATGCCATGTCCTTAATCAGTGATTTCTTACGTAGGGACTGAAAAAATAGTAATTAAGTCCTGTATGTCTAGTAAATTGAAATATGGAATCTGTACTATGTTGTTAAATAAATGCCTCATAGTTATATCGCAACATCATCGTTGTTAGGTAGCAGCAGTTTAATAATTATGTATTTGGATGCCTTAAGTTGCAACGACCAAGTTCCATTCCAGTGGTGCATATTCAACAAAGTATATTCTTTTTGAAGCGGGGGAACCGTCGCTCGAAAATTGTTCTATCAAAATCATGAAGGATATTTATATATGTAGGTAAATTAGGTACATACGTGAATGTCTCTACGCAACTTAGGTTGTTCAAGAGAGGACTTTGCTACAAAATTCTCTTTTTAGTCGAAAGAAACAGCGATTGACCTCAGCGATATCTACCTTAAAGTTGGTGTGGCATATCGTGTCGTTTGTTTTCAAAAGTCGAGTGTCCTTTCTTGTTGACAGTAATAAAAGGTTTGGAAGGTAGCTGATCCTTAAACATTCACTTTTTGGTCTATTCTGCTCGTGTTATGATTATTATTATTAAACTCTACAGAAAGGATCTCTATTGTAAAAACGCAAATATGAAAAAAAAAATCGCAAAGTTTATTCAAATTTTGATTGAAAATTGCTTCAAATAGGATGATAATTTTGAGATGGATTGAGATATTTAAGTTCACACAAATACGAATATCGTCGCAAGAATCAAAGTGCCGACAATAGTCATCATTCACAGCAACTTATTATCCCTACAGTGATTTCTCATAGCAATCAGTTACAGGTCTTTTGATTACAGATACCAGTTGACTTAAAAATTGAAAGCCATTTTAAGCCCCCTTAGTCTGTAATATAAGTTCCGTATAACCTAGAGGACGTCTATAATTTTGCTAATTAATGTCAAAGCTAGACTTAGCTTTCCACAAAATCAATAAAACTTGGCTGGTGTCCTTCAGAGATTAGGACAACAGTGTAAATATGTGGTTAATTTTTCTGGCTTAGAACCACACCGATTTATATCATATCATACAGAAGATATAGGTATACCATGTTTGATAGCCTAATATCGCTGAGGTCCCATTAAAATAATGATTTTATGTATTCTCCATACCAATCGCTGAAGTGGTCATGAAGTTAAAATACATCGCTGACCAAGTAAGTTAATCGGAAAGAAATCAAGCCGGAATTGAATTAAGTTAGTTTTAGTGGCTCTTGACTTTTTGGGAAAGCCGTAATACGGCCTCTTAAGTCTCTTTTTCGGAAGTTGTTGAAGATCACTATTTGAAAAAAAGGCTGCCGCAGTCGCTTCAAATATCATAGCATATGGAGCGACTTTATAACGTCTGTAGACCCGACAAAGGGGTCTCAAGAGAATCTCAGAGCTATATATGTAACATCTGGGGAACTGGCCCAGCTTCTTACAACCATTTGTTTTGTTCGTGTTGTCGTTGAGTGTATGGAAATGTATGGCCTACCTCTTTGAAGCAAGGAAAAAGCTGAAATTTGACAACATTGAGGAAGTGTCAGTCTTGTTTTTTGTTTCTTTTAAAACACTTTGTCCTTTGTCAATGTCGATAGAAAAATTGTTTTATTAAGAAGAATAATCGGAATGCACATCCTCCACATAAAACAACAGCGGCTTGAGGGTAATGTACTTTGCAGCAGCTCACAATACGGTAACAATTTAAAGCAAGTGTTTTCGTTTAATAAACCAACAAGCAACCACTTGGTCGAATGGAAAACCAACTGGTCGGGTTTCAATCGATCCGAGGACTAGGATTCTGGATGTATACATATTGAAATTGAATATTGCCAAACACTCACCATATCCTTGCTACAGAAAAATAAAAAAAATAGCGAAACGCCATGAATCACCCATAAAGAGAAATACAACATTGGGTGCTTGAAACACCCAGAGAAAATGCCTAAATCAAGATATCAGTGGATTATCAGTGGACTAACCAAAAATCTAGGAACCAAAGGATGAGCGAACTATCATCAAATAGTTCTACCTATCCTACCAATGTAGGCTACTAACTATCACAAAGAAATAGTCCGACACCATCTGAATTTTTATTTTTACAAAAAGCCCATGCAACTGCAAACATGGTTTTAATCTTGGATGTAGCCTTGCACGAAGAAATGCTGGTCTCTGAAACGAAAGGTATAAAAGACGTTGTTAGGCAGTACTTTTAAAAGCTAGAAATCACGCATCAGGTAAAACGAGTGACGTGTAATAAGAGCTGTCTAAATGTGTTCGGATTTAAATCGGCCAAAGTGGTAACATTGATTCCACGAAATAATAGTATGTTTTTCGCTGTTCTTGTCTGTGTTGCTCAATTTTGCCTAACACTGATCAGAACGCAAATTTAAGTCTTAGTACAGATTTGAAAATGTAACAGTTTGAATCGGTTTCTTGAAAAATCTCAAGGCGTTAACATGGATCGGGGGAGATTTAATATGCTTGGATCTTCTTCATAAGCCAGGAGCCATTAACAGACGTCGTGATGACAATGTTGCCAAATTTCATGTTGCTACCATTTTCGGTATAGACCCATTTCGAAGTTGTGTGGTTCGTTGTTTAGTCATTAAACTAGTTTGACCCGGTGACAAAGCTCCGAATCTAGTCTGGCTAGATCCCTCATATATTCGAAGAAGTATTCGCTTAAGGTTTTCCTTCTCAAGACTGATAGAGCAGGACAGGTGCACAGAAGATGTGTCATGGTTTCCTCCTCTTCATCGTCTTACCAGTTTCTACAAAAATCATTGAAGGTGCATTAAGTCTTCTAGCATGTCTGCCTACCAGACAGTGTTCTGTGAGGACGCCAACTATCTTTCTAAAATGTATTCTATTGCTAGAAATAAGTTTACTGGTTTTCCTACAATCTAGCTCTGGCCAGATTTATCTAGGAGTGAGACATGTGCTGATATTGCTCCACCTACTGTTTGCCATACTCATGGCTGCGGTATCTGGAATCTGTTACGATGGCTTAATTTATAATTCGTTGGTAATGGAAATATCTTGCACGTTTGGAAGAGTTGTTTAAAACGAAGAAACCCAAATAACAGTATAGAATGGCGAGGAACAATCTAAATCGTTTCAGACAAAGTCCACCCTAAAACTACGTAGTTTTCAAATAAATTTGTGGACTTAAGTAGCGTCATAGTTTTGTGATTTAAAAGCAGAGTTATAGTGCCTCTTAATAATGATAGATTCATAGCAGATACACCAAGTATAAATCTTCAGCTGATAGACTCATTGAGTCCAGCACGTAAGAAGTTAGTTGAAGGAATCACTAATGTGAAATGTTTCATTTCAGAAACAAAAACTTGTCCCCTGAATAATTTTTCCCATTCCTTATTAAATTCTTAAGTAAAATGTGTAAACAATTTAAACCTTGTTCCCTCTTAATTCAGGATATCTATCTGAAGTGAGCTATAACCGACTACACCCTAAATTCAATTCATGATTTATTCAAGGTATCGTTATCGTTCCTTCTCGTTGACCATGTGACAATAATCTGGTTTCCTGCGTTAACATACTCAGGAATCTTATTCAATTTAGGTCACCGAAAGTTTTGGTTTATCTTTTTATTTGGTCAACTGTACGAAGAAGTTGATTCCCATTTTTGGTGACGTAGTTGATGATACTTAGATTTTTTCTTTAATGTTACCCGCAAGTGCTCGAATTTACTCAAATCTGGACTGAAACAAACGAACTACAATATTGTCCCCCTTCATCTAGAGTTACTGTATGTATCTAAGTAAATAGAAACCCATCTTTTGTCATAGCTGCTCTATTGCAATGGTAAACATTTTTTAAAGAAATAATCCAAAATTTTGATTAATGTTTTCCTACATCTTTTAGTCTCCTTTTTGAGGGCCTACTATAGGTAATGTTAATCTACGACCCATTTACTGGAAAATAATTCAGTAAATTTGGTAGTTTTCTATGCAATTGGGTGCAATGAGCTTTTGCATTTCAAAGTTATTACAGAAGGGGTACCATAGGGTTAAAATCTAACACCTATTCTATTTTGTCTGTGTATAGTAAATAATTGTTCCTCTATGTGTATCTATAACAATATTCGCTTAGGTCGACGAAGGATGAGCTTGTTTCTAAAATCATCCTCTCATGCATTTCGCTGTTTAAGGTGATGTTTGTGAAATCTGTAACAAGTTTACACAAATTCTTCTTTCAGTATTATAAATGTTGTTGTAGGATATACCTAGATACATATGTACATCGTATCTTGTTCACTTAAACTGTCAAAAATCTTCTCAACTTATTCCATATTAGATTGCTTTACGAATATATCAATCAATGAACCATCAAATGTTTATACTGCTGTAGGTGCTCCCTTAACTCGTTGCTTTTATGCCAAAGATTTCCAATAGTTAATGTGTCTACATACATATGTATATATTCGATACATAATTTCTCTTTATCTCCACACTTTCGCAGCGAAGTTCAGCTTTGTCGCACATAACCCAATTACTGGTAACTATACATACTCCAGCAGCTAACTCGAACCTATCGCACCTACCTATACACTATACTTCCTGTTACGGAAGTCTAATGCAACCGCTGTGCAATCAAACGCTGCACCCGTTCATTTCCCCAACACTAATTCACCAAATTTCCCAGGATATTACCAAGTTAATTAGAAAAATCCTCCGGCACCATACCCACGCCCTTTCCATTTGCTCGTACTAGGCACCAGTTTCGTAGGAAAATCGAGGTGTACACCCATTCAATTGACTAATTACCGTTTGGAAATTAACACATGTCAACTAAGGATCCTGCTGAAGGATAACTGCTCCTCTCCACCGAAAGCATCACATCACCCACATTCATAGTTGGATCCTAGGCGAAAATGAAAATGATGCAAATTTATCAGGACGAACAGCAGCACCAACAACAACAACAACAACACCAACCAACAAGAAGTTTAAGGATGGGAAAGGATGATGACGACGACGACGACGTCGACGACGACTTTTGTCTACGATTTAAGTCGACCATTATTTCCCATCATGATTATTGGCGTCCTCCATTAAAACAAAATAGAAGGAAACAAAAAACCCTAAAGCCAGAGTGAGAGCGATAAATGCACGCACACACCTCGGCCAGAAGGCACCAACACACAGCCATCCGCTGTTTAGTAGTGTGCGAGTGAACCAACACAAGCTCACCGCTTGGAATACTGGAAAGCGGAACGAAGAGAGTCTGTCAATAAATGACACCCTCCGTCTGAGTTGCTCTCTTCACACAGAACGAGAGCGACTATACGTGCCGCATGCGACACGCTTCCAGTTTGATTTATGAACACTGCGTACAACAAGTGGACACGCCCCCTTTAACCCATTTCAGCATCTCAATCTGGTTTGCAATCGCCAGGGTACACTGGTGCGCCTCTTCTCTTGTTCCGGTGGTGGTTAGGAGGTTTTCAATTCGTTCCGATTCGAAGTTTTTGGTGCTTTTCCGGCTGCGAATTTGTGCGTTTTTTTCGCCGAACTCACTGACGGTGGTCGTTGTGTCGTTTACGTTTTTATCGCCGCCGATTGAACTCCAATGATGTACGTGGAGGTAACCTGATGAGGACGTTGATGGCTATCAAACGTGTACGAATTATTGCCAGCGACAATCGCTCAAAACCGGTTTGCGTATTAGGACGCAATTGGAGCGCGGTATCTCCTTCGTTGTTGTGGTATCGTCTAGTTTCTTGTTTGTTTGTTTGTTTGTTGTTGTTTGTATTGCCGGGCATCTTACCTCGTTTTGTTTTAGTGAAATTCGGTTGACAATGACATTTAATTAAGGCGAACTGTCAAAACAGTGCAAATAATTCCACTAATAAGTTGCGCTGTCAAAAACCTGGCTCGGTAGTGGCGCAATGCCACAACGATCCCCATTCGCGATACAAGAACTTTTAGGATTAAGTGATTCGGCGGCAGTAGTGGCAGCCGCGGTAGCGGCTAGGAACAATAATAACGTCAGCAATGGTGGCAATAGTGGCGGAAATAGTAATATTATTAGCAGCAGCGGACGAGCTAATGGAAATGCATCATCATCAACGGCAGCATCGTGTTCACCGCCATCCGTGTCGTCGTCGTCATCGTCGGCGACTACGGCAGCCACAGCGGCGGCAGCGGCCGTTGCAGCTGCAGCAGCTGTATCAGCCGTTACACCGAGCTTGTATCCCAATGTTGGGCAGACACCGTTCACGGCCGATCAGCATCATCAGATGACAATGGCTGCAGCATCCCGGATGGCGTACTTCAATGCACATGCAGCGGTGGCGGCTGCGTTTTTACCGCATAATATGAGCGGTGTGGGCGGCGGCAATGCTGGCGGCGGTGGTGGTGGTGTAAATGGTGCATCTATGTCGGGTACGGGTGGTGTTGGCGGGCATCATCATCATTTGTTGCATCCACAAGGTGGGGGTGAGTTTTTTTTTTTGTTTGTTGTTTGTGGTTTGTTTGGGGTGTTTCCACTGTGACAAAGGAGAGTAGGAATATGTTGTTACATTTTTGAAAAATGTTGTCAGTTTGTGCAAGTGTGTGTACGTTTACTTAGAATTACTTTTTAATTAGAATCAATTAGGTACATGCCACTGCATTATTATTTTGTGTACATCACCTTTATGAGGTTTGGAATGGAAGTTCATAGGCTTGCGATAGTAAAATCTTTATTTCATTTAACAGCCTTCGTTATCAAACTAGTGATGAGTACCTTCTAACTTCGATTCGTAACGCAATACAGAAACTTCACTCTACTCATGAAGAATAAAGTGATTTAGGAGGGTTCCGCGGAGATTCTATAATGCATGATGAGACCTACATACATATGTTCTTACGTCCTAATGAGAACAAGTGACGAAAAAACTATTATTTTGCAGCAAACTTCATAAAAACATTATCTTTTAGTGGTATTGCATCCACGTGCCTACTAAAAGCAAGTTGTTCAAGTCTCGAAGCCTTAAAAAAAATCAAAATCTTGTTTCTCGGCCTTGTCCAAAGATGCCTTTTTTTAAACTGCAAAAGTGCAACTTTTAAATGTAGGAAAATCAGTCTGAAATATTTTATTTTCAATTTTAATTTATTCGTGGGTAGATTTTCACAGTGTAGTCAAATTTTTAGTAATTTTGTAAGGTTTTGAGATACTCCTGATTAACGTTAAAGAAACGATGTTCTACTTGTGGAGCGAATACGCAAAATGATGTGACATCACCGTGTGTATTTAATTAACCTTAAAAATGAGACTTTTGTAGAATTTGCCTGTCAACATAAAGCTTTTGAATAACATTCTGTCCATTTTCCAGTGCTATTCTATAGTGATAGCGATTCCGATGGAAAAATTGAACCTGTTTGCCCTGAATTTGTCAGCCTCTCTTTTTTGTTGGAGAACTTTAACGGAGAAAGAAGTGTTATTTTAGGTTTTTTGATGATTTTCCAAATCTTGGTTGAAATTTGAAGGTACTGCCTCTGTGGTTCCCCTGGCTTCATGAGTCTGAGTGGGATTTTATCCTTTCTTATGGCCTCAAGCCTAGCATCTACTCACAAAAGTCCTGATTTAATAAAGTCCACTGCTCTATCGTTGTCGCAAGTATCTTACACAGAGAGGAGGCTGGGATTCAACTTGCACTTCAGAACTTTTCAGCTCTTATAGCTGATTTTGCACACCTTGCGGTTACGGTCTGTGATTGCCATGAACATATATGTAAGTCCCTTAGAAGCAAACTCCTTTCTCGCGTCCTTGCTTGGGTTGACTCTTCCATTCATTTACCTACCATTATTTGAAGAAGCACTCAGAAGTTTTTAAGTCATTGTCGTTTCGATTATTCTTACCCTTTTCCTAATTTTTCCTGTGGCTCGTTGTCAGGTTTGGTAAGAACTGTCGACTTTTTGTGACAGTCATTTTGTTCTGTCATTTCTTTTTGAGTTTTTTTTTCATCAAAGATGTGTTTGTTTGCTTGTAGGATTCATGATTTGAAATTGAAATTTGGTTCCACGTTTTAACCAGAAAAGGAATGTCCATTTTTAATAGAGTCGGGTTTATCGAGGTAAGGCACAAATTACGATAAGCCTTGCCAAGGCACTGGCCAGAGCTTTGATAGTGGTAGGTTTATTCTCTAACTTGTGAACGACTTACAACAGACTCAGACCACTACTAGAGTAAGATTTACCACTCTTTAGCTTCTATCCTTCTGCCTGCGACCTAACAGTATGGGTAGTCCTGCTGCTGAAAGAAGATATCTAAAAGATTTTAGTTCCTTTTTCTAAAAACCTCATTATCTTCAAATGTAAGACTAAAGGCTGCAGTCCTTAACGTTGTTATTCGATGTTGCTATTTTTCGTTGAGTGCTTTACATTTATTTATTTTTTATGAAGAAACTCTTGTCAAAACATTCGAATATTAATTCAAATACGAGTACAGCCCGTAGAAATACATTCCAATGAAAATCTACGAATGCAGGAATTATGTATTTCCCGGGAGAAAAACTGTTCTAGCCGTTAGGGCTGAGTTGGCTACGTAATTCCCAGTCAGAAAATCCCCAAATTAAAATCCCAAACGCAAATCGTTGATATAAAATCCTTCATAGAACGTCCAAAATTACTTCACAGCTCGCTTCGCTTCGCTGCTCTTTTCTGATCATGGGTAAAACATGGATATTTTTTGTTTGTGATTTTCTTTTTGTATATTTTCTAAAAGTTGAGGATTGTTTTTGGGGATTATAATTTTAGACATTTTGTAAGTATCCCGTATCTACAATTGTTGTAAAAAATCTACTCAAATGTTGTTAGAAATGTTGTTAAATTTTTATGAAAAACTCAGCATTTGGCACAGGTTTGACTGTTAGATGTTAAGCTTCAGGCCTTATTATTCTCGTTCACTTGTCCACTGTTCATTCGTTTACTAACCCACGTATATTCTACAAATATTACCCAAAGAGACGCTTAGTGGCGTAAAATCTGCTGTAACCTAGAATGGGAAAATATAGGCGTTACTGTCCTTAAAAATCTCATTTCAGGTATTCCCATACGAATTTCCAATTAAATAATTGACGGTCTTGGAGGTAATACACACTATTAAAACCAAGAAGAGATGGCGAAATTCAAAGTTAAATGTGGAGTATGAAAAGTTGACTTTTAAGGCTGTGCGAAATTAGGCCCCTAAATCATAGTTGTGTTCAAAATAATAAGAGCGGTATAAGTTTATCACATCTCTATACAGGCTATGCAAAAAACAATATATTAATGTAAACCTGATGTTATCTACAAGAATCAATAAATATCTATCTATCTATCTCGAGGGGTATCTCACAAAATGGGAAAATGCTATTTTTCTTAAATTTATTTACAATTTATTTTTTTTTTTTGTTAAAAAACAAAATTCATTTTATTTAACAATATTTGTAGGAGTGCTCATGAAAAACATAAATATTTCACATAATAAGAATAATACTTTCATATTCCTGTAATCCAATTCTTTTTTTTTTTTTTTAATATTTTTGAGATTCCCTCAATTTTGCAAACCTTTCCAATGAAAGGTTAGTATTAAGCAGCTTAATACTTGATTGAAAATCCTTTATTTTTCAACAACAACCTGACATAGGTTCCACAAGATTCTGGCAACGGATGGGAGTTATTTTATGCCAGAGTTCCTCAACAACCGTCCAAAGCTATTGGTTGTTTGCAGGTTTGGTATCTACAACAAATTTTTTGACATCACACCACAAATTCTGTATTGTATTTAGGTCGGAAGATTGTGGTCACTCCCCAACCTAAATTTCTTTGACCCGAAAATACTCCTCTGACTTTTTGCTGGTGTATTTCGAGTCGTTCTTCTGTTGCACCCAATTTAGTGGAATTTCGTACTCGCCATACGGAAGCATAATATTATGAAGGATTAATGTGTAGACATTTTGACCAATTATGCCATTTATCAAATGTATTGGCCCCCACTCTGTAATGTGTACTGAGGCAAATATTCTGTATTACGCGGACGACGAATGTATTGTCAAAAATCAGTTCCACCAAATAAAACGATTTTCATTCGTCCTTTTAAACAATATCGCGCCATTTCGTCCCAAGCTAATCTGCATTAGTTTTGGCAAATTTAATGCGAGCCTGTGGATCTTTTTGTTTTTTGTCAAAAGTTGGACCTTGCCTAACATTTTTTTTAATTTCTAGAAGCATTCTGTGAATCGTAACACCACTAATATGAAGTTGAATATTATAGGATAATGACCTTGAAAGATGCCCCTGAGTTGTTTTTCGAATAACGTATGTTATGTCATCAGTTTTTCACCACCAGTATTTTTCGCGATTTAGTCTGTCAATATTATTCGAATCCCTTTCAGGAACATCCACGCAGTATCTCAGAATAGCATTATCCTCCCACAAGACCATAGGGTCATATAAAAATCGTTTTTCTGTTGCCCTCCTAGCAACATGATATATGATAGCAATGTTTGATGATATATGTCCATTTACTAATGAATTTCTAAAATATTCAGGGTTAGGATAAAAAAAGCCCAGAGACTAGTTCATTTTCTGTAACATTCATCGATTGCGTGAAGTGATTCCTGGCAAGGTCCAAAATGACATTGTCAATTCTGGACACAACGGAAGCATCCAAAAGTCTTTTGTTTGAAACATAATGCCGAAAGTCGGAATCTGCGCTTCTGTACAATCTCATGCAGGCTCAAAGACATTTTCGCTCGAAAATTCGCACTTTTTCCATGTAAGATGGAGTTATGTTCCACCATACTGGACTCGTATAGGTCAGAATTGGAAGCTTGATAGCAGATGACTTTCACATCAGATCTCAACCAATTGGAGTAGAAAAGGCTTTTGAGGGTCATAAATGCCGCTTTGCTTTTTGTTTATGTGTAGTATAAAAAATTATCTTTTTGTATTTGTATTTGTATTTTTCCAATTGCGTCTCAAATCTGAACTACCGCGTCTTAAACGGGTGCGGAACAGTATGGTTTCGCACTTAGTGTTATTTATTTTCAGCTTCCAATTTTGACAAAATGTGAGGAGGTTGTTGAATTTAACTTGGAGCTCGTTTTGAATTTCTGCGATCTTAGAGCCATGAGCAAAGAGAATAACATCATCAGCGAATGCTATAGAATTATCCACATTCCTGAGCATTTCAGAAACATTGATGTAAAAGAATATCCACTGTACCCTGCAGTAGACCATTGGCGATATTAAAAACTTTAGTCGTCATGTATTGCCTATCTGATAAAAAAAATTTCTTCTCGCGTACCATTGGAAAATTATATCTGATAAATTTATAAATTAACCCGTCCAATCCAAACCGTGTCGAAGTCTTTTTCGATATCCACCCGGCAGGCAGCTGTACATCTTTTGGCGTTAAGATTCCAGTTGACATCTGAAACCAGTTTAGTAATAGCATGCACTGACGAGTGTTTTCTTTTGAACCCAAATTGATTCCGCGGTATTATCTCCTTTCTTTCGTACGCAACTTACTAATAACCACCTCAAAAACCTTCCCAATATTAGGCAGGAGACTAATTGGCCTATAATTCATAAGATCAGAAGGATCTTTATTTTTTTTAGCTATTGGAAAAACCTTCGAAGTTTTCCAACATCTTGAGAAGTAGCATTTATTCAGCAAGTTGTTGAAAATAACGCAGTATTGCCATATCATTTCGATTGGTAAATGTTTTAGCACAATATTTGGAATGCCATCTAAATGTCTCCGGAATATGTCTATCAGTTCGTCTAGTGTTGTGTAGTAGTTGTTTGTCTGTTGAGATGTCAGTTCGTCTGCTCTTACTTTGTCAGAAAAATTAAGCAAAGTGTCTAGATTTCTGTTTATGCTGTGAAACCTTAACAACTCTCTTGATACGTCCTCAGCTTTACTACTTGAATGGTTTGTTGCGTGAACTGTCTCGAAATGGGAGCCGATAAGATTAAGTTTGTCCATTCCACCATCGACAACGAAGTGGTTATCGATGACCGGACAGTGTTGGCTAATAATCCTCGGTCTATAGGTAATGCTGTATCAAGATAGTTGCTCCTACTCAGGCGTTTCCGAAATGTGAAGCCATGGAAATACGTGTTGGTGGTTTCTGAAATTCTAATCGTAATATATTTTTAGTACTAAAACTGAGTAGCGACACATTTCCTCTAAGATGGTAGTACATACTTAGAATATGACGATAATTGTCACTCGTATGTTACGAAACTTCGTGTCTCTGTAACATTCTTATGGTTTTTTGACCGATTCCCATCTGAAACGATGAGCTCCATATGAGAATAAATTACGATCCAATAGACGTCGAAAAAGTGGTTGTGGTTTTGTTGAATCTTAATAGGAAGATACTTCCCTTGCAAAACATGTCATGCAGTGAAATGCACTTATTCAATCCGGTAAAATGAAGAAAATAAATCTTTGAATATGAGTTGCAGACAGGTGAAGCACGTTATACAAAACTGAAGATACCCTATGCGAGAAAAGAGAATATTTTTGTTCCAAACTCTGGATTCCAAAACAAAGCAAAGCCTGGTTTCGGAATGCTGTCCAAGATTTGTCCATGCTGTCTAGGATTGATTGGATGTCGACTCGGTCCTCAGCGGTGCCAACTTAAGAGATATTTCATAGTGAGCTTGAGCCAGTTGATAGGTTTTTACAAGGCCACCATAATACTCGATATGATAACATGCTGAGTTAGTTCTCTTCGTTTTTGAGTTCACCCGGGCATACGTATGTGTACGGGTGCAAAATTGGGTACCCTAGGACCAACAAGAGAGTACAAAATAAATAATTATTTTATTAATATATGTCTGCGCTTAAATATACGAAATAAATAAATTGTTATGTGTGCAATGCCAGTTGATTAACTCAACTTTTCGGTTTTTGAAGAGTAAGCACTTGTAAATTAAGTGATCGTTTGGCATAAGGATGATGTTTATCTTTCGTTTATAGTCACTAAATGAAATACATCTACTTCATCTACTAAGGACATATTATGACTTACTTAAGACTTCTTTTATTTTCCTACAAAATGAAGGAGAAGTACTGTTTGGTGTTTTTTTTCATATTATTTCATTCAATTTGGTTTTTAAAAGACACAAAGGACTTACACTGTCAGACTTTGAAGCCAAGAATTAACAATTTGCTGTTGAAATATAATAAAATATTTTCTTTGTTGTCGACTCATCCGGGTAAAGGAGGATCGGATGAATATTTCAATTCACTTGTTCAAGATTTTGTTTATCATTCATTTGAAGAGAGATAAGGAAGATACTTTGAATTTTAAGTTAATTTTTTGCTTAATATTTATTCCAGACAATGCTTTTGATTTAATTTTAATGGAAAACCTTTGTTCCGGCTTGAATGTCTCACATGTCCTTGTGTAGAATGCACGACTCTCTGTTAATAAAAAGTATACAAAATGAATTAAATTACATTTATTCAAGGAGGTGTTCTGTATAAATATTCATTACATCATTCATTATACAACATTTAACATTATTAAGAATTATTTCATTTCCATATTTCAAAGGATAACATGAAAATACTTGTATTTTTAGAGCCTTGAATGCGGATCTCAAAATAAGTGCTTATATGACTCGAAGAGTGAAGTTACAATTTAAAAACAATGCACCTTTAGATTATATGTAGAACAGGATTGAAGTATTTAAAACAAAAGTTCTAACGTAGCTTTCCATTCAGGCAATATGTCCTCACCATTGATCTTAAATTTTAACCACATTACTGTGTCTGCTTACACAGGACAGCAAATTATTTTGATACCCCTTTTCTACCTATTTATCTCTTAAATGTATTTTAAATTTTTTATATTTTGATTTATTTTAAACTACTTTAATACATTGAGACCGATATTTGCCTTAAATGAAGATACACTCTGTGGACCTGTTCATCATGGTATCGAAGGAAGAAAGGTTGCAATAGAAACTGTTCAGTATCTGCCATATAAAAGTAAAGCTAAGCTCATATGAGTTCCAAAACCAAATGCCCATAGATTTACGTATATTTAACTCCGAAAAAAGACGAAATCAAAAATGTACCTTCATGAGCAATTGCGATACAATTTCCAGAAGCTCCTTGGTCACGTGCTACTTGTAACTACTACTTGGCGAACATATTGTAACAACGCAGTGATAACTGGTTGAAGTCCTTTTCACTTTCTTTGGTGAATTACGTCCTAATTCTTCGCCAAGTTTGTTTATTTAGGTAAGTGACTTCATACTTTGCTTGTTTGTTAAATTCGGGAGCATCAGACTTGTGCCTTGTTTTCTTTTCTTCCATCAGTCCTGTTGTAGACAATGAACAGTGACATATGTACGTTGATGCTATATCTTCTACTGGCAAAACGTTTCTCGAAAAAAAGAGTGAATTTTGGGCGAAAGGCTGGTTAATACAATATGAAACGAAAGCAGCGAAATATTGATGTTCCCTCATAAAATTGTTGTCCACCATTATCCAATCAATTGGATTTCCTCTGCTTAGGCTCTGGTTTTGTTGAACTTCAGTACTTTATAAATGTTGATCGCACTGGTTCTTTTGGTTTAGATATTAAAAAAGCTTATCACGGCTGACAAAAACGCTGCTTTTAGGCATCAAACCTGTCTAGGAAAAAACCTCCATAAATATTTATAAAGAGTGAGCCATCTACTACATATTATAAAAAAAAAACTGTATACCTTTTTTCAAAGCTTTATTGAAGAGAGTACACTTACTAATTGTTTACGGAAAATGAATCTATTTAAATAGCTGCCATGGTTGGCTTGGCTTGGCAGTACCCCATCCTCTCAACGCTGCATATTTTCGATGGTTCGGGGCTCTATTTCACGAATAGTTCGATCAATATTGTGCTTAGGTACCTGAATCTTTTTTTTTTTTTGATTATCTGTATGTATGTCACATAGTTCCATCCGCCTTACTGAAACCATAGATCGTTCAAGTTGATTTCCTAAGTTTATGGTCAAAAAAAATCGGTTATCATCCCTCTGTTGCGCTCTTCGTTGATCGTAACGTTGTTGCCATCTTGATGTTCCAAGACTAATAAGTCAGCAATGCCTCTATTCCACAGGCGACTTGAGGTTCTCGGTTTTAGGTGCACATATTTCGACAACACAGCACTCTTTTTGGAAATAAGTTTTTAACGTTTCCCAATGTAGTTCAAGCGTAAAAGCTCAACCATAATAGTCGAATGGATTCGGACGTGGTCGTACAAAACTGTACGAATACAAGCAAATTGTATTGTAGGACCATAATAGCTTCTTGCTTCGTTTCGTTTAGTTTTCGTTCACTTTTGCTCACTTCCGAAAGAGCGAAACTTTTCTTTTATTATGGGCTCCTCAAAAATCTTTTAAGAATATAAATTTTGACATCATCTCATACGATATACTGCAAACCTTTATTTCAAGAATAGGCCACTATTTTCTTGACTTAATTTCTATTTAATTTTATGTCCTTTTCTCAGTTTGACGTTATTTCCAAATTTGAATTCTGCTGTATTTTTCAACATTGTTTGTCCAAAATATATGTTGTTTTCGAAAGCCCTTACTAATCGATGTCGTTTTTTTGCGACAATATGCAGTTTACCCGTAGATCCAACTGTCATCAAGATCCTTAGTTATCAGTTTATAGCAGAAGAAGTCGGTTATGTTAGTGCAAAACCAACGTCATTTCGCAGTATGGTATACTCGGCTGGGTGCCGTGGCTCAAGTGGTTAGTGTGCGTTAGACTACGGATCGAGGATTTCTAGGTTCAATTCTCAGACAACACCTAAAATTTATTTCACCTTTCGCGAGCGTCTGACAAACATCCGAGAGTAAACCTGTTATTAAAAAGATTCCCAGAACAATTGCCCTTCGGTTACGGCATTAAATAGTACGCCCCTTCCATTCGTGTAAAGAATATAAAGCGCACAACACAAGTGGTTGTGAGAAGCTAGGCCCTGGGTCCCATGGACCTGGACTCAATATGATTTGCTTTGCTTTCGTCATTTTCCTCCAGATTCCCACTGATAGACTGTCAGCGCTTACATTTATTTTACGAATATCCTATTTGCTCTAACATAGCAAAATGGTACACAATTCCTGGAGACCATTTGATTACACAATGTCTTAAAGTTTTTTTGACTACCTACCTTTATATTAGAATAAATATCCTGGCTTCAGTTGCTGTATCACATACATATATGTATTCAAAACAACTTCAATTTCGTAAAATGTCTGCTAATAATACTAAGTACAACTTTTCCACAATTTGTCATATGCAAAAGCACTTGAAAATACCGCACGAACTATATGCCCACATCTACTTAACTCTCTGCGAATACTATGCAGCGTAACCTAATTCTCGAATCCCTTATCGGTTAAGGGATTGAAAATCCACATCCTAAACTGGCCACTTCAACATTGTTAATGGGCAAATCGGAACGAATATTTGCTGCAGTGTTTTTATAGCCCTTACTCCCGTATTTTTATTTATTAGCCTTACGCGCACATTATACAACATATGGCAGCCGCGTCGTCGACGAGCGAAATCCATCAACTAAAATTGAGTTTGACAGACAAGCGCGCTAATTTCCTTTGTTTTGTGTCCTTTGTTCATTAACGCTTTTCTCTCCTCACTCAAACACTCCAGTCTGTCCAACAAAGAACAATTATTATAGTCCTGACAAGAATTTTGCGCAAAAAAAAGGAAATAACTCGAAAAACCACGATTTAGATTCATGATGTGTGTTTGTAGTAGTTAACCTCAACCATGTGGTATTATAATAAGCAATAAGGACACAAGACCCTCAGAGAGCTAATCAATGATGATGATGTTGGCGGTGACGATGATGCTGTGGTCGATGTGTGTTTTCCGTTGCGCAGATGTAATTTGAGAAGGCGCTGGTATTTCACATTCATTGAGAATATTTTTTTTTTTTCTTTTTAAATTTCAATTGAATTTCGAAAATGCAAGTGACAAGTTAATTAAATCAGGATCCTGTGAAAAATTGGAATAAACCCTTTCGGGAAAAAAAGAAGTGCTTTCATGAAATCCTATACTTCTGAGTGTAAGCCTTGTGAATCTTCATCATTCTATGAATCATTCAACTCGTGAACGATTTTGATAGTGGTCTATTGTGCCCCCTACTAGAACCTCCTATTCTGTAGAAATATGTTCGAGCTTTGGAAAAGTATTTCACCCTACAGCTCCTACTGAATGCCAGTTTCACTAAGGAATCTGAGCATGAGCAGTGGCTTTGTCATCGAGATGTCTTTGTCTAATATTTCTTTCTTTTGTGGGACAGTGTCGAACAAAATTCCATAATTTGTTCCAAATTAAATAGACCTACACCTAGTTTCGTCAAGTGTTCCTCACTGTTACAGTGGCAAAACTAGAAATCTATTAGCATACGTAGGTTATTTTTATTAAGTTGATGCATGAATCTTTTCTAGTTTCTTTCCTTGCTTCACAGCGTAAAGTGGTTGCTGGGTTATTGTCCTATTCTCTTTCTCCATTCTACTGAATTATTGTTTTCAAATATGGTCCCGTTCTGTCCGATGCCAAAAGGCTGGGATATAGGTTCGGACTGGTGTTCCAGAGAAATCCCTAAAAAATATGATAATATTTAGCAAACATTAATTTTTAGTAATGCAGCTTCAAAAATATTGTATTCCTTTTCACTTCCTTATCATTATGACACAGTGGAACGTAGCTATTAAGGGCACTTGCACTGACATGATGACATATAACAGCCTAACACTAAGACGGAAGTCTGCCTTGCCACGTACAATATCCTGTATACATTGATTAAGCTCAATTAAGACACTTATGCAAATAATTCTATCACCTCACCTAATCCATCATCCACCAGATTCTTGATTCCCAAAGAAAACAAATAACAAAATGAATAATTAATCAATTCAATGTGTTGTGAGTCTGACACTTTCCAGAGTCAGAGTGAGTGGTGGAATCGGAAGTCACAATCTCTCTCCACCTGATCTTCTCGTACGCTAATTACTCAAGGGGGTCCAATACCATCAGCACCAATCCAACAGATGCAACTGTCAACGTTCATCTCATCATCATCATCATCAGTTTCATTGAAAACGAACACAAAGTATCGAAGAGACTTGGAAAAAATCCAATTACTCCAACAAAACACTTGAACATGTTTTTCTTACTCCAGTAATCCCATCGCGGAGTGTCTTCGGTGTCGTCGTTGTCAGAGACCCTAATTTCCTCACCGTAAGCTTGACGCAGGCAACAGCACCGACGCGACATAGAGTGGCTCATCGTCTGGTTCCGAAGATCAGATCGGTTCTCTGGTTGACTGTGTCGTTGTGTTGTCGCATCCAGATGATGTCATGTGGATTGTTTTCTCTCTAAATATTCTCCCACTTGACGTCCGGAGAGTGGAAAAGTTATTAAATTAATTTTCGGTTCGCACACACATCCACACATGCGCTCGCAGTCGTATGCAGGACTTAATTGGACAACACCTTGATACAACGATGGTCGTGATGACTGATATCTTGGTTTTTTTTTTTCCTATTTTAATCGACCCATTGTGTGTTGTAATAACAAGCCAAGCGAAAGGTAGCAAGCGGGCTAAAAAAAAAACTTAAAAAACCAAACTAATAACAATAACACTAACAGCCGTGGAGAGGGCAAATTTGTATCTGTGTCCGTATTCGGAGAGGAATACGTATGTGTACGCGCTTGGGTGACAGAGTGGATGAGTGAGTTGACGAAATTCATTTAAAAATCCCGGCTAAGACTTTAAGTGGCCAAATAATTTCTATTATTATCAAGTTTTTCATTCATCAGATACTGTATCTATACAGCGTTCCTCTTAGCTCGGATTGTTGTATTAATATTAAAAAACAAAAAAGTTTTTTTTTGTACCTAAATTAATTTGTTATTTTTTGTTGTTGAATGACCGCTCAATGAGCGCGGCAGCAAGGGGGTGGATAATTATACAAAATACAGTTCATTTTGAGTTCAATTTACCTTTTAGGAGAACTGATAGTTTGTGTGGGTTGACGTGTGAGAGTGGGAGTGTGGGAAATAGAATTCAATTGATAGCTTTTGAAGAGGGCTAATATAACTATGCCTACGTTGAGAAAAAAAAAAAAAAAATGTTGGGTAAATTTGTTAACAATTGTTTTTAACTAATTATGTAACTGGGTGTACTAGGTAGGTGTACGCATTTGACAGGATAATGTCGCTGTTGACAGATGATATAAGCGATACCTAGATAGGAGGAAGGTTGATTCCTTCTTGTTTACATTCTTAAAACTGAGCCAACATACATGTGTACTTGGTTTCCTATTGATCAATATTCTGTGCCACAGTTCTTGTCCTTGCAACGAGTCTTGTTTTGCAGCCCAATTTATTCCATTTTAACCAGTCGTCAGATGTTGGCGATGATAAAATCGGCAAAATTGCCAAATTTATAGATCTTGTGAAGACGTACGATGTGAAGCATCGTTTTTTGACGTTAACCTTCCAGGAGAAGATTGAATCTAAGAGTTTTTTCCATAGGGAGTCAACGTCTTTATCTGAATCGTTCTTTCGGTTCATCCAGACAAATACAAGTGCTCCTTTGAGAATGATCACATTTTTTTTTCTTTTTTATAATACATATGCGCACAAGGTTTATTGCTGCCCTTCTTATGTTAAGACACAGCGCGGACTTTAGAGAAGAAGATGGGAGATACCGACGAACGTTGGTTTTAAATGTTTGTGGATTATAATGGTAGGGAGAAATAGAGCTTCGTAGAGCATTCCACATTCGTGTTGTACGGTTTAGTAAGGAATCTGTATACTTGACAGCGCGTCTGAAGATAGGGTTGAGGGTATACTGATGAGAAAATTGTTGGAGGAACGGAATGCAACTGACTATTTATAAAACTACTGGACCACTGTTTGTGAAAAAAGCGATAAAACAAGGTAGAGTCAAGAATCGTCATCTTTTTTGTGACTTTGGTACCTCGATCAACTTTCTCTTCCTGTCACCTTTTCGGAGAGTGTGATCAATCCACTGCCACTTTCGTCGTTGTATGGTTGTGCCTATAGGTTCATAACCCGTTCTCTGATAAAGCTGTTCGTTAGAGATACGGTGTGGCCAGAAAATCCCTAAGATGTTGCGTAGGCACCTATTAACGAACGTATGCAGCTTCCTCGTGATAGTAGCGGTCACTCTCCAGGAACCACATCCATATAGCAGCACGGATTCAACGTTGGAATGGAACAGTCGTAGCTTGGTGTTTAAGCTAATTGCATTACTACGCCAAATTCTGGATAGCATCCCAAACGCAGATTTTGCTTTCCCTATTCAGCTGACTATGTCCAGTTCGTTTCCGGCATCAGTTGAGACAATACTCCCAAGGTATTGGAAACTCTCTACTCTCTCAACCGTTTGTCCAGCAATGCATATACTTATGAGTTGATGAGTTCGGTCGTAGGCTAATCATTTTTGTTTTTGCCGAGTTAATTTTCAGCCCAATGAATGTCAGCTTCCCTCTCCACATTTGCAGTCATTTGGTAAGGTCCATTATTCTGTGCGACATGCCTACTGTCTCACAGAATAATGGACCGTCGGCGTAGCCGAGGTGTTTGAGTTCGAATGTAAGAGTCCATTGAATTCCTCCATTTCCCGTCGTTAAAGCCGCATTTACCACATCGCTTATCACCAATAGAAACAATATTGGTGAAAGAATGCAGCCTTGCCGAACCCCACTTTGGATTTCGAATTCCTCAAACAGCCTTCCTCTGTGCAAAACGTGACATGTGGATCCATCGTATGTAGCCTTGATAATAGCTATTAATTTATCAGGAATATCTCTCCTGCGCAAGGCAAGCCAAATACATTTCCGATTGACACTATCAAACGCCTTTTGAAAATCGATGAACAGAAGGTGTAGTAGTGATTGATATTCAACGCATTGCTCGATGATGATCCACAATGTGGTCGACACAGGAGGATCCAGAGCGGAAACCTGCTTGTTCAGCGTCGAGTGTGTCTTCGAGGTGTTCTTTGATTCGCTCCAGGATAATTCTAGCTATTATTTTAGCCACAGCAGGTAGCACGCAGATACCTATCCAGTTTTCGCATTGCATTAGGTTGCCTTTTTTAGGGAGCTTGACTATCATTCCCTTCTTGCACTTCCATCCGGAAAACTCTCTGCTTCCCAGGTTCTCCCAACAAGTGGAAACAGTAGCTCAGCCGATGCAGTTGGCGCAGCTCGAAAAAACTCCGCGGGTATGCCATCAAGTCCTACCGCCTTATTGATTTTCAGTGCTTTGATCGCTCAGTAATGATCTCTTCTTTACTGTGGGTTGAGGTGCGAATTCGGGAATTTCTTACCTCGGATACTTCAGTCTGACTTGGGTGCATATTGCTGGCGAATACTCTGTTCAAAACTGAAGCAAAATGCTCCTTCCATCTCTTGAGCTGATCCTCATCCGATACTAGCAACGAACCGTCTAAGCCTTTCACTGAGTGTTGAGTAGAGCTTCTGCCACCTATTAGCTCTTTGGTGATTCTATAAACGGTTCTGCTATCGCACCTCGCTGCTGCTTCTTCTGCTTCCGTAGCCAGCGCATTGATGTAATGGCGCTTGTCACGTCGCACGCTACGCTACACTTCTCTCATCTTCATTCGATATAGGGACTCTAGCTCTATCCTCGCTGCTGCTGGAGTTGTTGCAATTTGAGCTCTTAGCTGTTTTCGTTCGTCGATCCTTCTCCAGGTATCCTCAGAAAGCCACACTCTATGGCTTCAGTCCAACTCCATATCCACGGGGGCTTCCGGATGGTCTTCCAGTAATACAGTGTTACGCGTTAGAGATTGGTACTCACCCGCATCTAACCACCTTATCTCGCTTACTCCCAATATGCCCAGCCTACATATGTATATCGAATGAACTCATGTTCCAGTTGAAGGAATCTGGAGTTCTGAGGTCCTTCACTATGAGAGTCAAGGAGCGTCTTCACATTTCAGAAACCAATCTTACTCCGGGTACAGAACTTCGCTCGAATATGACTGCATGACAACCGCTTGCTAAGTAGACCACTAAACTTGTGATGTAGGACAAATTACAACTGTGTACATCTCAAGCTCTCTTCACATGCTGATCTATGGGTCAGCTCAACTTTAGTGAAAATACATATGTACATATGTATGTATGCTTGTAATTTGTAATTGTCAGTGACATTAAAAGCTAATGGTCCAAACATGATATGTAAAAAGGAAAGACAGACAAACAAAAACAAAAAGTGTTTTATGTCAGGGTACTCTCCAGTGCTATACTGAGTTCCAAGAGGGCCATGGACCAAATGTTGTTGCCAACTATTGATTAGTTCAGTTCAGAAATATTTTTCTCTAGTTCAACACAAAAAATGTTCTGCTTTGCAGCGATATTATTTAGTTCATTCTGATAACGTTTTAGAAGTTCTTATTTGATTACTAAGGTAGAGATGGAGCTAATCGATGATTGTTTTTCGTTTAGACTTTAGTTCGTTTATGATTTTAGTTTCGCTCATATGGTTATGATATGATTGCCAATCACCCGTTTTCTAAAAGTCAGATTGTTTCAATTGCAGGACGCTTCCTGCTCTAACTCCTTCATGCGCAGGTACATTGATATACTTAGTGCTGGAGGACTACGCATGACGCCAGTTGTGCCTACGCATGGCTATGTATATTATACGGTGGCTGATTTATACATCCACTTCTCACCGAAGACGTTGTTACATATGTACATATGTCTTTTCCAAGACTTGGAAAAGGCTTCGCTCAATTTCAAGGACGCGAATATCGGCTTCATTCGTTTATTAGTGAATACGACTTCTACATCTACGTTCAGTTTACATGTTCTAGTTTAGTTGTTTAAAATGTTCAGGATCCACTGTTGCAGATCAGATCGGACAAGAATTTGCAAGAATTTTAATTTTTTTCTGCAACCATGATTAATAGTACGGGAAATAATACTCCTCCTTACGAGATGTCATGTATTTGGCGGTCTTCCGCTCATGTTCATAATCATTACGTTTGAAGCATACACACTATAGGTTTCATTTCCACATTATTGGAAACTTATTGCATCTATACCTACATACATATATCTAGGAATGTCGGTAGAGTGAATTCCTGTTAGCATAACTGTGTTTTGACTGTTGTTAACACTTTATGTATGTAGGTAGAGTTCTTTTAACCATTCAGGCCTTATTTTCTAAACTTGATTCTGATGAGATACTGATGGAAACATACTTTCTTGAAAGATTCAAACAACCTTGGTATGCATTGGGCTCTGGAGAAAAAAGGGCCAATAAGCGATAGTTCATTGCTTAAACCCTACAACTATTGGCAATTGACAGTGTTATCGAAAAAAAAAAATCATTTTAAGCATTAAAGGACATTTTTCGGCATTTCGGAGGTTTCTCAGACGTTTGCGAGAAGTGGGACCGTGAAAAATAAAATAAAAATAAATTGGTGTTGTCTGTTGGTAAATCTGCAGCTATTCGACTGAGTTTCATTTCTATACGTTACTGCCTCTTTTGTGTATAATGTACACCCTATTAGAAGAGGCTAGAAATAGCGTGATGCGAATCATGAGTTCCACAAAGTTATGGCAATGCAAATATGTACCTACATACATACATAGATATGTATATTCACATTCCTCTGTACAGACATATGTATGTTAAACAAAGCCTCATATCACAAAGGCAAAATGAGTAAAAAAAAAAAATCAAAATCTAATCAAGCCTCCTCAAAACTCATTACCGCTGTGAATACTCAGCGACCAGCACCAAGAAATAAACACACACCGAAGTAAAACAAAATAATGGTTCCCCATAACTCATAACACAGCCACTCGACTTTATTGATTCGTTTAATCAATTTGAATGAACGAATAAATCCGAAACTCCACCACATCCCCACCCCACCCTCCTGGCACTGCTAATTTCAAAAGTACGCACTTCAAGTCCCGCTGCTGCCGTGTAAACGAATCGGACCGTTTTTCTCAACCACATACCGCACAAACTTGCACCCAAAACTCAAGACAAGAGAAAGAGAAAAACCCGCACACGAATTCCTCCCCCTTTCCGTCCTCCATCGATTAGCACGATCTAATCAGCATATGTACACAAGGCCCGCAGCCAGAAAGCTCCAGATACACTCTGCCAAAAAAAAAAAAAAAAAGTCAACAAAACAACCAAAGAAAGAAAAAAAATATTATTTTGCACTTGAGACTATCTCAAGGAGCGAAATATTCAACTGCTCGAGTATCTTTACACCACACAGTCATTCCGATAATTGAAGAAACATATGCGCGATACCAGGTACAGATACTGTACCCACAGTAGAGTTAGACTTTCTTTTCTCCATCGGTGGTCCTATTTAAATGAGACATTAACAAACGGTTCACTTTGGTAATTGGGAGGCTTAGTGGCCATCATCTGGAGCAGCAACAGCAGCTACAGCTCTAGCAGCACACCACCGGTGGCGAGCATCTTGAAAGTTTGTTGATTTAATTCATCGAGTGGCCAATTTCAGGTGGGAATGTGAATAAGAGTGCGTGTGTGCGCTAGTGTGATTAGAAAATTTGACTCGCAGCTAAAAGTAGCTATTTTTGGAAATTTTCTTAACTATGGAGATGCCTATTGCCATAATGTGTAAGTAGAGGTAGCAATAGAAGTATCCATTAACTTGGGCAATGACGCACATGGAGTTGACTTGACCTGAACTCCCCGACGGCAGTCGTATTGAACCATTTGTCGAGTATTTAAACAAACATAGTATACCTAACCGGAGGGCGGTACTAAACGTCTAAAGTGCCTATTCCTTGCAAATTATATCGTCATCCACTATCATGCTACTTGGTGTTCGTCTGTGCGTAATTTTCTTGTGGAAGATCGCACTTTATTGTGGCTAAAGCGATTTCGCATCAAGTGGTTTGAAATTAGAAACTTTTGTGCTGGTAATTTTCGTCCTAGCTAAAGAAAAAAAATGTCCTTTTTATAAAATTCACTTTCTTTGAAGTAAGAGGTATGAGGTGAATGGAGTATTTTTTTAGAAAGAACTTCAATATGGCTTAATTACTAGTAACAATCCATCTGCCATCCTGCTTTAAAAAAATACAAACAATCAGAAAAAATACAGAACAATCATATCCCGGCTTATTGTGGTAAAATTTGAGTTTGCTGGAATAAATCTTTCGAGAAGGTCCTGTGGTGTTTCGATATAAACACTTGTTCACAATATTACTAAGATTGGTTTGTGGTGAATACCTAAGTATTTTTTGGAAATAAGTCATCAGTGTCTAGCTAGTAGAATTTTTCTGGTTCACAATGAAACTCTGCATTTCAATAACAAAAGGATTAGCTCTGTGACTGAAGGCTTCTCCAGGCTTTTTTTTTAGGAAAACCAATTAAATTCAAGCTGTAGCTTTACTAGCCACCTTATCTATGACGTCTTGGCACGTCCTGACTGATACATTTATATTTGCTACAAATGTAACAAATCGGCAACGCGATATTGTAAATCGACTTTTCGACTCAAAAGTTCCTCACAATGGAGAATGACGAATAATATACTTCAACGCCTTTACGTGAGGCAGTACTTGTATCTCACTTTCACACTTGAGATTTCTTTCTTTTTTATTTTTTTTTTTTACTAAGAAGATCAAAGGACATGGCCTGACACAAAGACACAAATAGAAGATGCTCTCTAAAACACCATGAATCCAAACGGAAGAGTGGAATATGCTGCTGCAAAAAAAAAAGCTAATTGATATTCACGTTATTTGTTTAAGCATAGTCTGTCGTGGTTTGTTTTTGTTTTTTTTTTCTACCCCCGCGGGACATTACTTGATTCTTTCGTTTTCTTATTTTACTCCTTCTAAAGGACATTTTCCTCTTTGACAAAAGAATGGAGAATGAAATTGAAGTGTGGAAAAAAAAAGAAAAGGATTTTTTTTTAAAGTGAATACAGTGATGACTTTGACGTTGCGGCGGGTACTCAGTGGAAGTGCACTCGAGGGGGTTAACTTGCTCTATATATACAAAAAGAGACCCATAGACAAAGTGAACAGATTTATTCCGCTTTTATCGATTTAATTAGCAGATACTTGTTTCTTCTTTTTAATTCTTGATTTGTTTGAAGAGTTATGTCACACATCACATAAGGTATCTTTTTTTTTTTTGTATCATATTTAAGGTTTTCACCACTTGATGGTGCTGAATTTAAGGCAAATAAATTGAGATGATATGCCTGATATGTCAATGTCTTTGAAGCCATTTATAAGGCTAAACACTTCTGACTAAGGTCGGCTGAATTCTATGTTTAGCGAAGAAGTGTTTCCCTTCAAGTAGGACTTCGACTGGAAGGAAGTATACGACTTTTTGGTATAACGAATTCAAGCTAAGAACTAAGACAACGATATGCACAGACAATGAATCTGTCGACACTAACACTGTGTCTTCAGCCGATCTTTGACAATAATTACTTATTTAACGTGGTCCGTACCCGTGAAGAGTCTCTGCCTGAGACAGAGACACGGCAGCCTTCCATACATTTTTATCCCATTCACACTGTTTCCAGTGGTCTAGACCAAGGGCTCTGGGATCAGTGATAGCTTAATCCTTAAACCGGAGGTTCGTTCTTGTTTATCGTCTCGAACAGGAGGTTGTGATTCGAAGGTCCTCTTTGCTGGAACATTATTGTCCACATTCGCTCGATGTGACTGAGTCAGTGTATTCCATGTATTTCGCTTTTTCTACACCATTCGCAGTCCTCGCGTATGGGACCAAATATATTTCCAAATTTCCAAGTTGCCAAATATATTTCCAAGCCTGAAAAAATCTACATTGATCTGGGACGCTGAAGACGATGCTCAGATTGAACTTTTCATTGAAGACACCATAACCCATCTTTGCATTTTTGCTCTACGTGAAGTATGTAAACGGCTTTATCTGGAACTGGGCACCAAACGATCCAGCGTGTGATTCGAGGTTGCATACCCCAGACCTATGGCTCCCTATAGCCTTTTTACATGAATTGAGAGGTATATTTGCTTTCTTTACGCGTTCTAGTAGATTGGCTTTCCAGTTTAGTTTCCTATGCAAAATAAGACTCAACCATTTTTTCTTTTTCAGTTTTGTTAGGTTTACCCCCAGTCCACATTTGTAGGTGACCAGAACGAGAGAAGATTGAAGGATTTTCCTAACAGTGTCCGGGTGTTTGCCTGAGGCTGCGGTAGCAATGTCATTCGCATATCCAATCACTTACTCTCCATCCAGTACTTTCTTGGATTAGCAAGCCATTGACTACCAGATTTCAGAAAAGAGGAGAGAAGACACCACCTTGGGGTGTACCGTGACTGGCAAGCCTTGAGGGTGATGTACCGCTGGGCGGTATTTTAATAATCCTACCTGTAAGCAATTAATAATTCTACACTCCGAGTGATGTGCTCACTTTCAAACTTGAAACCTAACTGCTACTGATTAGACTCCCTTAATTCCAAGGAAGGCCATAATCCTTATCCAGTGATCTCTCAATGATGCGTAACTAAGGTAAAGCTGTTTCGACTGATTTGCCTTTGTATCCATATTAGGACGCAGATATTATAGTTAGATTGATGTTCTGGCGCAGATGGATATGAACCAGCCTTTCCAGTGTTTTCAGCATAAAATAAGATAGACTGATATATGTAGGTCGGTTCCACAACCGAGCTTTTACCTGCCTTAGGTATGATGACGTTTGGTTTGGGAATGTAGACGAGATTCAGACATCCCGACATAATGACTAGCTCTTCAGATTGGTGAACCTTAGTAGAAATGATACCAGATCGTAGGTGCTTGAAGGGTTTGAAGATTCGTATAGCCTCGGGGATCTTTGCTGTAGTTACTACCTGGTCTTTAGACTGGATTTACATAAGTGTACAAGCACATACCCAATATGATGCAATGATTAAAAAAAGCTTGAAGTTTTGTACAAAGCAGTTTGTGCGTATTTTGCGCTGTTACGCCTCTAAGCGGTCGTGCCGTGCTTTTTCATAGTTTGACGTACAATGCTGTTCTTGCTGGAATTGCGTGCATCGTACTCGTACTTTCATTCACTAAAGTCAAAAATCCAATCAAATACAAATAAAATACAAACTTTTGGCGCAACAGGTCCATGGGACCCACGGTCTCACAACCATTCGTGTTGTGCGTCTTATATTCTTTGCACGAATGGAAGGGGCGAATGCCGTATCCGAAGGGCAATTTTTGTTCTCAGAAGCTTTTGTATGACATTTTTACTCTCGGATGTTTGTCAGACGCTAGCGAAAGGTGGGGCCGTCAAAGAAATTTTATGTAGTGTCTGGGGATCGAACTTCGAATCCCTCGCTCCGTAGTCCAACGCAATAACCACTTGAGCCACGGCGCCCACTCAAACATCCAATCAGTTCGGATTTTGTTTCAAAAATCCAAGAACTGCCCTCTTTATGGTTACTAGTCGTATTTATCGGTTACATATCGGAGTGCTGAAAATATTTTTTTCAATTCCTTCAGATATTTTCGAACTTATATTGGCACATGTAAGTATCAAGATACCCAGACGAAAAGTATATTTTCACCTTTCCACATCATACTTTTCTACTCAATTAAATTGCGAATAACTCACGAAACACACAACTTAAGGATTTCATTTAATTTTCTTCGAAAGAAATCCGATATGGGTTGGTTTTCTAAAAGCGATGTCAACGTACTGAGCGTCGCTTAATCGGGTTTTCGATATAAATCCGAATACCTACACGATGTCTAATGCAATTTACCTGCGTTGATATACTGACCTACCGTATACTTGATAATACGACAGGATATGACACAAAGGATCTTCAAGGAAACTGAATAAAAGATCAGTAGTTACCTAACTAAGGATCTGCTTGTTCCTTTTCGTTCATAAAAAGTAAATGAAACTTGATCTAACCATATACAGTCGCAAAAGCTTTTAGTTTGTACCGGAACCATAAGGATCGAGTTCGAAAAGGGGTGTGTTTTACAAGTTACCATGTTGCCATTGTTGTATGTTGGCCAACTTTAGTGGCTACCATTGGTGATCATATATTACAATATGTAGTGAGTTTTATTTGAAATTCTCCAGCTTTGCGATTGCGATGGATCTCGTGCTGTGTTCGATTTCGGTAAAGCGTCCTTCTATGGAAATAGACGACGTTGTGGAATAAAACGTGGAGATGAGGAGCCCTGTTCTGGTACAGACAATGAATAACTCTACACCAAGACCATTCAAGTCAATGGTGGTAGGCGAATCTATCTACTTTTGTATATCGTGGTCATCCTTTTCGATGATAGTGCACGAGTTCAATGAAATGTTCAACACATCTTTCTGCGTGTCCAACTTAGAATAGAATTCGTATAAAGAAGTTAAATTTTCTGGGAATGTCCAAGATACGAGGATTCCAACGCAACTTTGTGTGACTGGACCTACAAACTTAGATATCACTTGTGTCTGGCCATCAACAACGTTTAATTTTAACAATAACTGTTGCACTGGGGATACCGTAAAAGTGGCCTTCAAGGGGAACTACTGTACAACTGACAAGTGGGTTGACTCGATATACAATGCGTTCGGTGGCCTAAGTCAGATGGAAGGAATTACTATGAAAGCTGCTGGGCGTTGAGTAAGGTTTCAAACATTCCATCTTTGATTGGAAATTTATGCATAGGAGGGCAGATGTTGTTCTCAATTTGCTGCAAATTATGCGGCGTATCTTTCTTGTTTGACTGAAAGTAAGTTTCTTTTTTAGTCTTGGCCAAGGGATTATAAACCATAAGTTCAGCTAAAGGGCTTTCGAAGAAGTTGCAGTGTGAAATCACATAGGCGTATCGTGAGTTTTAGCGTAATCTTGAGTGAAAATCGGAAAAGTTGGGGTTATAGTGGGAGATACTTCCATTCAGAGAAAAAAGTAACAATAAAATTTTTACACACTCTTAACTATAATAATCTAGGACTTCACTTGAGACTAAATGAGTCTCCAGTTTGCTTTTATCGAAGAACAATAAATGCACCAATTTAACTACAACCGGCAACACTTTCAATTTCGAAAAAAAAGGACCTCCTGCTTCCTTTATACCCATCCCACAATGCAATTGAAATTATTCCACTTTACGGTCCCATCGATAGGGTGTGACCGAATTTAGCACTTTGATGTCAAAGTCGTATGCATTTGCAAGCATTTCCCTTGACAACTTAATTTCGTTCAAATAGCCAATTAGTTGAGATGATAAGACAAACCGCTCGTCGCCGCCTCCTTGGTGTTACTCAATTGTGGAACAATTAGAATTTCACACTTTTCATACTTTTTGAGAAGGGACCTGCTGCACGCTTGTGCAACACATCCTTGAGCTGCGGTGACTGTGGTTAGGGGAGTTGGGAATTGGGTTGTATTCAATCATGTTATTAAGTTTTTTTTTTTTTTGTTTTTTTGCATGTGCAGTAGAAGACGGATTCCACTTGACGAATGCATTCTGAAATATAACCTACACATGGCCCCTGTCACATGCATATGTTGCAGCTTGCAGGATGCAGTATAATGCGAGTACTCGTGTATTCGATGATGACGATGATTTTCACACCTCACACAATAAGAGTGCATCCTCCAAGGCCATTGTGCAATGTGTGTGGAAACCTCCGGCGGCTAATGAAAGAGTTCTTTATGTTTTTATTTTTTTTTTTAAATTTGCGGATTTATTTTGCATCTTAGCCTGTTCAGGCTTGAACTAATAAACAGGGAATGAGGGTAATCAATTGGCGGACTGAATTGTTATGTGTTAGTGAGTGTTATGAGCCTGGTTTCTCTTGTAATTGAATTGTATGGGTATTAATGCGAATTTTGTTTTCTGCTTGAATAAAGAATGTTCTTAGAGTGTGTGGTACTACCATTTTATGAAAAATCCTTGCACAGCACTTTTTAGATGGATTTTCGTGCACTACTATGTCTACCTTTGTTTTATACTAATTGTGGGCAACTTAGTTTTGACAAGACTGAATAAAGGTCAAGTTCACAGAATTAATGACAGAAATTGGCAATAAAGTCGTGCATTTTATTTCTTTAAAAATACAGATTCATCCAAATATACCTAGGCAGCTTAAGGACACTTAGCAACCAAGCAGTCGATACGCAGTGACTTAGCATTCTTTCTAGTAAATGGCAAAGTTGATAAGCAACAAATTTAGTGAAGAAGAACGGGTTATGACTGCCAAAAGGCAGGACTTAATGCGGATGAAGAAATCTTGGTAGATTCTTTGAATGATTTTTACCGTATGTATTGATGAAATATAGATAGTAGTTCATTGCTGAACAAATGTCAGACGAATACATACATATATATCGATAAAGATCCATGGAATTTGTAGAGCAAAAGAGTCTTCGACCCCTGGAATCATTTAGTCAACCCCAAAGTGTATTTGATACATACCGCCTGGTGTTGTCAGTAAGGAAATACATGCACAATCCTTACAAGTTGAGCAATGCGTAGTTGAGGGTTGGAATTTGAAAGATTTTTCTCTTGGTCGTATGAGGATTCAGGTCGGCCTATGAAGGATTCTGATGCTCCTTTTCTTGCTAGGGAGTCGGCCATTTCATTACCCTCTATTCCCACACGGCCAGGTATCCAACAGAGTGTCACTTTGTTCCTACTACCTAGTTCATTAAGTTTTTGCACGCATTCCCACACAAGTTTGGACTTAATGATATAGGAGTCAAGTGCCATGATAGCAGCTTGGCTATCTGACATTATAGTTATATCACAGTTGACATGGTTTCTATCAAGATTGATTTGGACACAACTATCAATGGCATAGATTTCAGCTTAAGATACTGGTACTTTTGCCCATGGATTCAGAGTATTTGGTTTTGGGCCCAAATACCCCTACTCCAGTTCCTTCATCAGTTTTTGATCCATCTGTGTACCACTTTGTTGTATGATTGCTCAGTTTGTAGATAGTGGATACATTGCTCCAACTTTTTTTGTTACAAAGCTTAGTAACAAAGTTCTTTTGGAATTTAAACCTTCTAATGATGTCATCATTAGGAAAGGCTAGGAGTGGTAGTTTTTTGAGCAGTGCATCGAATTGTTTCGATGTAATGCACTTGTCTCTTCCTGTTCCTTCCTTAGCTATCCTTAGGATCGTTTTACTTGCACATTCCTCTCATGGCCCTTGTGATACAGAGGCATGCCAGTCTTTGCACCTTGGTGAGTGTCGTCCTCGTGGTGACCAGATTGGTTCTTTTTGCAATATACATCCACCTAAGGATGGTAGGGCTACATCCCCAAGATTTGCCCGCCAGGCTTCGACAGATCATCAGAGCCCGCGTGGCTTTCCTGGTTATCTTTTCTGTATGTGTTTTCCAGATGAGTTTACTGTCTAGGTTTAGTCCCAGATATTTAACTTCTTTGACTGGTGTCAGTATTGTACCCGACAGCCTTATTGGCTTTCAAGTTTTATTTTCCTCGTGAAAGGTACTATTGTAATTTTTGCCGGATTAAGGCTTAGCCCAGCCGTCAAACACCATTCGCGAGTTATATTAAGTCCCCGTTGTACTATATCGCATAGGGTTTCCTCAAATTTGCCTCTGGCAATAATGACTATGTCATCAGCATATGCCTGACAGTTGATGCCATAGTTTGTGACATCCTCAAGTAGCTCATCCACGACAAGGCTATACATTAGGGGAGAGAGGACTCCTCCTTGTGGGCAGCCTTTTGCTGTGCTGACCTTGATGATGCCTTCTGATGTATGAGTCTTTGCTGATTTTGTGCTCAGAAGTTCATACATCCACTTACATAGATACTGTGTTATTTACCCCTTTTCGTTCTAGAGCTCGCACAATTGCTGCATGAGATGTGTTATCAAATGCTCTTTCGATGTCCAAGAAGGCACACAGTACTATCTCTTTTGCTTCAAGAGCGCTTTGGATAGTTTCAGTCAGCTGGTACAGTCTCTGTAGATCTGCCCGCTTTGTAGGCATGCTGACGGTGATGAAGAGGAGATGTACGTAGTTCTTCCTCTCTTAAATAATTCTTCTGATACCTTACCATCTACCTAAATCTAGCTTTAATTATACATAAGTAGGAGTTGTGTTTTTGAGATACCCCTCCTGCGCAAAACCAACCAAACAAAATCTCGATTTATACTGTCAAAGGTCTTCTCCAAGTCGATCAAAAGCAGATGTTACGGAGACCTGTACTCAACGCATTCCTCTATAATGCTCCGCAAGGTATTAATGTGGTCAACAGAGGAAGATGAGCGAAAGCCTGCCTGTTCTATAATCCTACCCAGAATTATTTTTGTTACTAATGTTACTAACTGCAAACTGAACTTTAATTGCAATAAAGTCAACAGATCTGGTAGTCTTTCAAAGATACTAATTGGATACTCCCAGCTCGTTCTGCATGCTCATTGTAAAATGGCAGATCTCCAACCAGTCGTCCACTGACCTTGTCATATCGCTTACTGTAAGTTACGGGATTGGTAGGTCCTTTCTTGAACATAGTGTACTCCGCGTCTTCCTCTTCCTCTGGATATTCTGGACAGAAGGACGAGGTGTCGTGTCCGAATCCATGGAGAGATTTGCGATAGTCGCCGTGACTGGATAGGAATTGAGTAAGGTGGTAGTTAAAGTGCCCGTGTGCTCTCTTTGTCCAGACCTGGGAGCTGGGAATCAGCTTGTGGGTTCACGTTCTTTTTTCTATGTTATCCCACCTAACTTGTCTGTAGTAGGTTCTCGGTTCGTCTAAGGTGAATCCTTTGCATCTCGTTGGCGAGAATATCGATAAGCGAGCATATCTGCCTAACACAGACTGATTCGTCCGAGATTCTCTGGAAATTCCATATTATTCATATTGCCCAGTACACTGAGTACACTGCAGTACTCGACTTGGGTTTTGTAGTTTGGTCGGTTGTCGAGCATTACGGGTAAATATTTTAACGCCTCCTTAGACCTTGCGTATTCTACAATCTTTTGGTTGGTTATTAAAACAGCCTCGGTCTTGCGGTCAACTCGTTCTAGGTCTGCAGACTCTAGCCATTTTTTTATCCTGTCGATCGCCTCATCCGTGGCGAACTCTGTCTCGTAGATGTGTTTGGCTACGGTAACCACAGCAATATCGTCAGCAAAGCCGGTAACATTAGCTCCTTGTTTCACAGCATTTCAGTGTTGCTTGCATAGTGCTGCTGATTGTTTCCGCTCCCAGAGTAAGATGGTGCTTAAATTTTTGGGACACTATGGAATCTCGAAGCTTGTCTATACTCCTACTGCCGGTTGCTACTGATGAATGCAGTACGAATACGTATGTCGGCTCGACGTTTGTTTCGGACGTTCAAGAGATATCGTTTAAAGCGACGGCTGATTGCAATGTAGTTGATTTGGCTGGCTGCTCTCTGCCCGTTCAGATAAGATCCAGCTAACTTTGTAGATAATGTTGTGCTCAAACAACGTGCATCCAATGATAAGACGGTTGGCATTACAAAAGTTCGCCATTGTCGATTCGGTCTCCGATGCCGTGGACTCCCATCACATGTTTGAGAACCTTGTTGTTCCTTAGTGAATCGTAGGTTAAGCATGAGTAAGTAGGACTCTTTAAAAAAAGGCGCCAGCGGACACTATTTCTTCCACAATGATTTAAACCGCCATTTGCAGTTAAGGTACTATGAATTCACACATCATTGTGAAGATATTAGAGTAACAATCTTTGGATTCTATCGTGTATATCTATAAAATACCTGTCTACCTAATTTCCTCGTTCCACAGGTTTTAGAAAGTTTTCAACTGGATATCCGGGGATATGCATATATGTCACTAAACCTGCCTAGGTTATTTTAATACATAATTGCCGTAAAAACTATTTTAATATTAATTTTCTAAACACCTGTGTTAAGTGAGTAATTTGAGCTTTTCATTGTCATGCTGGAAACGATTTAAGTGCCAATGGATATCGGTATTAATAGCAGGATATGATGCTTTAAATCACATACATGGTTATGTACTCAGTAGAAAGTGTGCTGCTTTTAACGCGACATTTCGTATTCAATAGTATATAAAATATCAATATTATTGAAATGTATCTGCATTGAAACTTAAGGCACTCCCAAAACTGTCACATCACCCAAAAACAAAACAATACTATTTTCCTAAAATCCAAATCTAAATATAAACCAACAACACCGTCTTAGCCAAGATAATAAGATTATTATTGCCAACAACAACTGTTTGGTAATTTTCCAATTATATTATACTTAACCGTTTAAAAAAACAGATACACAACCACCTCCATTAAGTGAAGCTAAAAAAAAAACAAAAAAAACAAAGAATCTCAAAATTTCAAAGGAACTCAAGAACTCAATCACTTTCAATCGGATTTCATCCACTAATTGTTTTGTGTAATCGGATCTGGTCCATTTAGATACGCGACCACCCATCTCCGGCCAAAGAGGAGAGCGTTCACATATCAAATCTATAAGTTTTGCTGATGAAAATAAAAAAACAAAAAAAGTAGTATCCTCATGGCCCATATTTTTTGGCCGCGAAGTAGCCAAGATTGCAATCGGACAAGTTAGCTCGCCATTAAAACAATTGTTGTTCCGCAGCGAAGTGAGTAAACAGGAGGAATTTTATTTTTTATTTTTTTTTTCATATTTGCTTCCACTTAAAGTGACAATGAACTTGGTTGCCACTTTGTCGAGATTCGCTTGGCTGAGATTGTCGCCGGTTGGCTCCATCACACAATTACTGCGGTGATGAGTGATAGGCCCTCTTAAAAGCGGCAGTGAGGTTTTATATTATTATTTTTTTTTAATGAAATTATTTTCGCTCTAGTAACGCTGACGAACGCATTCTGACGCCAATTTTGTTGTCAGTCAAAGTGAGGAATGAAAAATAAAATAACGCGCTTACACCCACGCATGTTGCTTTTATAGTATTTGCGGTGTTGTGTTGGAATTTTGCACAGTGCGACGTGTTTTTGTGATCTGCACCACTTAATCACCGCTAAGTAGTGAAATATCTAATTACAGTCATAGGGTGTCACTTAGAAAGACATTAGCACCTTATTGCTGAGGTAGTATTTATACGCATCAAACTATTTATACAATATTTTTAGGGACAACCAATGTTTTTGGTTTTGTTAGGACAATTTCGGTGTACATTTTGGTGGACTGTATAATAACATATCGAATATCTTTTCAATTTTAAAATTATCGCACATCACTGTGGTTGAGGCTTAGGTTTGGAGATGAGTTGAGGAAGTATTTATCATTAAGGATTCGCGTTGATACGAATCAGACCCGGACGGACAACACAGTACAGGTGGCGCACACAAGTAGAAAGGGACCTCAACCGACTTGGAGTGCGCAACTGGAGACAGTTAACTAAGTACCGGGCTAACTGGAGAGGCTTGCTGGTTGAGGCCCAGGTTCACCCCGAACTGTAGCCCCACCTAAGTTTTAACACAAATAAAAATACAATAGGGCCTAGCTTTTTACAATCAATCGTGATATATTCTTTACACGTTTAATGCTGTATCTGAAGGATACTTATTGACAAAGCCATTAAGGCAAAAAAGAGCTTCGATGATTGATTTGAATATGATGATGAGTTTTCGATGAAATTGAGGATTTTTTTCAAACTTTTGCAGAGTCCAGTCGGAGAAGTTTCAAATGATCAGGAGGCTTCTGTTCTTGAGTTAATTTGATCTTGTAAAGATGTAGGCCAAGATCTTTACGAGAAATTCGCAGCAATGTGGACTGAGAGATTCCCAATTCCTGTGAACCCTGGTGAATCGACTCATTTTGAACTGAACTGCAGCCCTAAGTGCTGCGATATTTTCGGTACATCGACCGGTGTTTGCGTAGCACAGGATTATTAAATAGTGAATATAGTACGTTGATTCGAATTTATCCACTATACCACACACAGCCTGTATGGTGGGACGATTATTACGACTGATAATTGGAGTAAGCGCTTTTAAAAATGCGAGCACCGTCTCAGAATTTCGGTAGTAATTTTTAATAATTTCCAAACGATGCTCATTTGTGAAGTTCGCCATGATAAAAACGTAAAGGGTTTGTTATTGCCAGATCATAAAAAAAGTTTATGAGTACAGACATACTAAAAATAAGATACAAAACCCTTTACAATATTTGGTCTAGTTCTGAGGGTGTTCTGGCTAACTCATCCGTTCTCTAGTTTCCATGTTACCATATCCGTATGTCCAACAATGGTATGCAGGGTGATTTTAGGACGTTACCGAATCGTTTTTCGAGCATTTACTTGGTTATTTTGATGGCAGTTTGGCTGCTTATGAAAATATAATTTTTGTTCTAGAGTCGACGGGATCTTATGCGAGGACTCCGAGATATGTGTGTACATATTTGGCTAGAATTGTTGCAAATGCAGAGCACCTACATTTTTTGGTGGAAGATGGGAATCTTTTAGAGAAGAAACTAAGGCCGGTTATTATCTGGTCTTCTTTTCACTGCAATTTCATATGTCGAATGCATCCCAACTTTCCTGAGCTTTTACCATTTGTCTGATTATGTCATTTGTAATAGTCTCACCCAAAATTTCTTCCTATTTTCGATTCTGTAGAATGAGCAATGCAATGCGACATATGTATGATTTCTATTCCACTTGGACTATGTGAATTATTGTGTGCTATGTTAACTTGTCTTGTTTAACCTCCAACTTTCCATGTTTCGAATTTATCTACGTCTCAATGTTGGGTACGACTTTGTGTCTCAATCTGCTTTATTAAAACCATTGTGCCATTGTAACCCTTTCTACAAAGTTCCTTTTTCTTATGCTTTACAAATCCGCTCATTATTCCTAGGCTATATAATTTTCCCCCACAAATTCTTTAATTGGCGCTTTTAAGCAAGACATCTTTTGATCCCCGATTTAATCCCCAAAACGGTGTGGGAGTAAGGCTACGACTATGTTTTTCAGTATTGTTGCGGATGCAGGCGGGCGTGGTGCCAAGACGTTATGTAAGTGGACTTTAAATTTGAATACATTTTTATTTTATTAACGAATGTTAACAAAACTAAAAGGATAAGGAAGCTTAATCTTTGCTATTGTATATGATGTTAAGAATGAAAAATAATATCCTTCAGTTGATCTCCATTTTGGTTTCCGCTAAAATCCAAACTTAATGTCCCTTAATCGAATGTGTAGCAGTTGCTGTCTAAATATAAATTTTAAATGGAAATAAGGGAAATCGTTTCTTAAAATTCTCAGCAAGGTCATCCTTGGGCAAGTTGGATAAGCGTCGCCTGGTTCATGTCGAAGGGTGTTCGTCAACAAATGCCTATACGCAACAACGATTATCTCGGGAACGTCCGAACGTGGGTCTTTCAGGTTGGCTATGATCAAACACAGTCCCTTCTTCCCGAAAGTGGGCAATAAAACTCATGATGGTGGGCTCTTTTACATTACATGGGCTACCCTGTGCAAGTTTGAACATTTGTTGAAGCTCCTCAGAACTATTTTACTTCTTGGAGCGCAGGTGTTGTTGTCTATCATGTTGGTATTTTTTTCCTGTCAGATTTTGTGGTGCATAATAACTGACTAGTCGAATTTGTTGTCAAATTTCTATTTTTTGCGGCTGCACTTCGATTATTACCTAGTGTGGTACCGCCTGGAGTCTGAGATTTTAATGTAATGTCAACTTCCGCGCCTCCTTCTTTCTTGTGAATGTCTTATATTTAAAATCTTTGAAGCAACAACTTTGTGGTCATTTGAAGCATCTTCAAGGACCAGTCTTGAATCATAGTTGTTGCTACCTTCTTACAAGTTTCTTCCAATACAATGGTTCGTCTTAAAAAAAAAAAAAAATTACTATAAGACCAATCACTTCTCTGCCTCTGCAGTGCAGTGCTCTTCCCAAACCTATTTCTCAATCATAGCAATAAAACGATAGAAAAACCAAACATAAAAGAATTCTTGAAATCCTATCAATTCCTGGATTGGTTTCTCCAGCAGCAAATCACTTGTCACCGCCACTAAAGTGTGCGATACAGTTTTGTTGTTTTTTTTTTTTTTTTTTACTATCGAAAGCTAAAAATACAGGAAAGAGGCAAACCAAACACTACCTTCTCAAGGACTCTGCTGCGCTGCTCCTTTTTTTGGTCGGAATTTTACTATCGAAACGGGGAATCGTCAACGGTTCCTTAAGCTGTCAAGGATTCCCAAGACGAAACTGGTTGTTGCGATTCTTTTGTTGTGCCTTTAACGTTCGCCTTGTTGAGTCATGTATGCATTGCCTGTGAAGTGTGTTTATGGATTTCGGTTTTTATAGCCTTTGACTGGAGGACAATTTTTCAGGAACTGACTTCCACAAGCTATCAAAATGTTATTCTGACCTTTTTTTTCCAATTTCACTTGTCACTTTTTCATTGGCGCTACGTTCGTGTTTTACATATGTTCGTGGGAACACGTGATGGCATTTAAATGTGGCCAGGTGGAAGCCAGCGGAGTAATAAATTTTCGAACAGCTTTCGATTGAGGGCAGGGATGTGAAAGATTTTTCGCGGATCACGTTGAATTGATTTCGATTGTTCGCTTTAGTTAGGCGATTGACAGGAGTTTGGTGTGGGTTTGGTTTATTTTTTCATGTTTTGGGGTTAGAGTGGAGGAGGTAGTGTTATATTGCTTCTGGTGGAGTGTTTAGTAAGCATGGTTTTGGCTGGAGGTCGTCCTTGTGAGAGGGACTTTGGTTCGTTGAACTTTGGTAGTGACTCTATTCATTCGCAAAGATCAAATGACCTAATCCAAAACAAAAGTATCAAAGTAAGTACTTTCGTTTACATGAGTGTCCAATCCAACGGTGACTTGTCCAGCCTTTATGAAAAGTTATCTTGCAAGGTAGTAGGTATCATCTCGGTCGATTTCAGGATTGAAAAACTGTGTCTGTTCAAATCCTAAGAATACTTAAGAGCAACCGCTTGTTAGAGCATATTGCTTCCATTGAGACACTATATTTGTTAGCGACTTATACGACATCCAGATATTTGATGAAGGAATAAACCTTACGAAAGTACTATGTAATAGACGGCACTATAGATCACTTGGTCGTAGTTAAAAAATCTAAGAGTACAAGTAAGTAATAAGAGTACACAACAATTGTTCCAATAATAGGATTAATAATGCACAATCCAGTTGAAATCCCGATAAACTAGTTATAAGTTTGACTTCGAATGTTGCAACGAGTTTTGTACTGACCTCTAACCAGATTGGAACGTATGGGTTGCATAATGAACTTCAGATACCATGATCACCTCATTGTCCTCTCTTAGGCACTATTAGCCGTGTTTCATTAATGTTAGCAAAGTACCTTGTTTTTAACAGAAATAGATACGTTTAGCGAAAATATACACTTAAACTTATGCTGTTCTTATGAGAAAAAAATCACAACACAACTATCGCGGTAAGCTCAAGCAGAGCTACCAATGCAGTATTTTTAGCATGCTAAAAGCATGCATTAAGACTCAAAAGATCTTTGAAGCCCTGAAGGTGATGCTAGTCGAGGATATTCGCAGGTTTCGGTTAACATAGTTTGCCCCAGAAATTTAAATAGTTGATGGGTTCAGAGATCTAAAACTTTTGTAGAAATCGTCTTTTTTTGCAGAGGAGGTGATACTTAATCGAGGGATTCCCAGTCATAACCCCAGTGAAGATAATACCAACTCCATAAAAATATACACCTGTTCTCCAAGCACAGGGTGTTTCTTCACAAAACAACTGATCTTCGCGCTCGGGCTGTAGGTTGACATACATTTTTCTCTACTTCCAATCTCCATAGATCCATCATTCGGGGAGCTATTGATTGTCTTTGATTGTACTGAGACTTGAGCATTTGCAGAGAAAGTGGATTAAGCACTGTTCTACAATTACATGTATTGAAATTCTATTAATGAATGCATGACTGCGTTTGTTTTTTTTTTAAATTTGATTCTTTCCACAACTCTACTGAGAAGTGGCATGATTGCAACGTCTGTGCTGCAGTTTCTAAACAGGACCACTGCTAAGCCTGATTTGATTTGAGTTTTTAAAAGGAGTCGGACAGAATCCCGAAAACCAAAATCCCGAAAATCCAAAATCCCGAAAAATCCCGAATAATTGGGTTGGGTACGAAATATAACAATATAACAATGTAATATAGCATCTATTCCTTTTCGACGCAGGATGATAAGTCCACAGGTTATAAGTCCATTCGATTTGTGCATAAACAGTGGAATATGTATGGGGGGCATGCTGCCCCCTGCAACCCCCCTGCTTGGAGTCACTGTTGGATTTGGAGTAAGTGCGAGGTTGGGTATATGCAAAATTACTTTAAATCCATACAAAAATTTTCATATTCGATATTTTGGCGTTTCGGGCTTTTGGATTTTTGGGATTTTCGCTTTTCGGGATTCTGTCCTATGTTCCTATGATCTAAGTCTTCAGATGGTGAACTTGTATTTTGAGTTGAGAGTCTTCAACTCATTGCAACACTGATGTTGTTGTTTTTATTCACGCTTTGTAAATGAAATATTTATATATTTTCGCGCATGAGTTATAAGGGACATTTCAGGAGAAGTCTCACTGGCAGCTTAGACCCTTTCATGACATAGAAGGGGAATTGCGGGATCATCTTAGCAAAATTCCAAGATAAAGCCTTCTGTAGGTTTTATTGGCATATCAGGGACAACCATATATTTTGCTTTTTTCCTTCCGCTTAATCTTACCGGAAGCCTAGTTGGAGTCAGCTTGTGATGTTAAATAGTCAGTTTTCAGGTGTTTGATTGTTGGTAGTGTAGAACATTTTTGACTCCACATTTCATGGTGTATATGTCAAATGGTGTTAGAGGAAGTATCGTTTTAAGGAGGTCGGGCTTTTTTTTCATTGTTCTTGCTGTGCCAATGGCAGCTAAACGTTTTATTTCCGTGAGTTTTTTTTGTGACTTCTGATCCAGCTATCCACTATACATACAAACATCTGAATGGTATCGGATGCTGAGTATCAATAGTTGCAAATCTTGGATTACACAGCATCTTCTGCCTAAGATTTCGCTGAATCCGTGTCCTAAAATCCACAATAGAGGAGACAGTACCTACCCCGTTTAGAGACTTTTCTAAATGCCCGAGCCTAAGCTTGGTAAATTTCGAATTCTCAGTCGTAAGGAAGTCTTATTGGTGCGAAATCTTTTGGGATTCTTTGGATAAACCTATTTTTTTCCATAGTCAATGCTACTCTCTCATCGTCCTGGTGCTCTAGTTGCTTTGTAGCATTACGAATTATTTTCGCAAAAGAGCCAGTTTGATTTTTAAGAATTTCGGTCTAGAAGTATTTTTACAACGTTGTAGGGGTTTCGAATAATAATATAGATAAATGCTACTTCTTCTGAAGGGACATTTACAATTACGTTTTTGGTGCCTTAATGATCTAAAAACGAATGGTCTCCGAATACCATAAAGTTCGTATTAACTACATTTGGATATAAATTGCCCGCAAATATTCATACATACATACATATGTATGTGTGTAATACGGAAAGGTATCGATTCGACAAACCAACATGCTCCAACAACAAGAAATAATAAAGGACCATGCTTGTCAACCGCAATCCCTTCACCCATGAACAACTCACAAGTGGATTTCCTCCTGGACCCTAAACAGAAGTGAATCCCTTTAAACGTAATTCCCATATTGATTTCTTCGTCCTTTTACCATTCTCCTTCAAGTGTACACAACTCTATTCTGATTGCTTAATCATGAGGATATAATTTTATATTCCTTTTTTGTACATTCACTTTGGGTCAATTTAAGAATTCGTCTGTGGTCCTTATTTATGGATCAATTATATGTAAATGGATATCTTATGATGATTTTTTTTTTCTTTTTGTTTTTCCTTTGCAGGATTTTCACAATTGAAATCAACATTTGGAGCGGCGGGGTCATGCCTATCGGGTGAGTTAATTAAGTTAAATTTCCACGTAAAGTATTTTTGTTTTCTTCTCTTAAGCGCGTGTTTAGAAATTGCTCTTAAATTTGGTCTTGTTCTCTTCGGAATCCCTTGGGATTAATTTCATTCTTATTGGCATTTAAAACAAAAGAAAAGGAACATCAACATGTGTGCGGGGAATTGCTCTTTTTATGGTGTTTTGCCTTGTTTACCTTTGACTGCACTGTGCTGGAGGGAATTTAGTTAGTAGTTAAACAGGGATAGCAATACGAGTGTTTTCAAAATGGCGCACATAGTAGTGTTGGTGTGGACAGTAAAAAAAAAAAAATCGGTTTTATGTTGAAGTCTAATTGGAGAAGAAATGGAAGGAAGGTTACAGGCGAGATGGTGGGAGTATGTGGAGATTTGGTAAATAATTCTGATTTCTGACTTCTTCTCGGTTGCTGCTTGGAAGGGGTAATTAAATTTTGTTTTTTATCGGAATTCTTTTTTTCTTTTTCTTAAGTGAGTAACAGACGACCACAGAATAAGTTAATAGCAACGCCTTAGTTTCGTACTTACTTTACAGATACTAATAAGGAATGTGCTAATAAGAAAATATGTCTTGAGAGATGTAGCATGACTGTGGCCGTATAAAGTTCTGAGTGTTGACACAATATGTATCTGCTAACTATGAATTTGGTTAATAGTCAGGTAACCAGTTGATCGTAGCTCAGATGATCCACTTTTTCCGTTTTTCTGGATCAAATTTTCCATCGGGAAGCATTCAATTCATTTCTGTCTTCTTAATCGAAGCGCCGGTTCAGGAAAAGAATTGACATTTCAACACCTCGATAAAATTTCTGAATCAATAACTAGTACCTATTTTATCCCGCTATCCCAAAACTGAAATTGTTATTGCGGGTTATTTCAACGTCCATAACACTAGTTGACTTCGCCACTCTGGACCAACAACACCTGAAGGTCGTTACACAGAGATCTTCGCTGAGTTTAACCACCTTACTCAGCTTGTGGACAAGGCCACACACATTCCCGATGTTGACGGTCACGACCAACACACTCTATACCTGCTTTTAAACTCTCTTCCCGACAAGTATTCAATCGCAGTTTCTGCTGCCCTGTGAAGATCGGATCATTGTCTGTTGTCAGCTAAATTCTCGTACTCCCATCAGCACTCAGTTAACAGAAGATACCCTAGAAGAACACGAGAAAGGCGATTGGAGCGGCCTTAATTCGTTCTTCAGGGCTTTTAACTGGTCTCTATGCTTCCTCGATAGAGATGTAAATGCCGCTACCGACATGATAACAGAATTGGTTTTACTTGGAATGCGCTCCTTCATCCCAAGTAAAACTGTTAGTATCAAACCTAAACAAGAACTCTGGTTCAAACCGACCTGTGCGATTGCCGTCCGGAAGAAGGAAGAGGCTTTTGCGTTATGGCGCCAAACACATTCTGAGGAAAACCGAAGTCTCTATAAACGGGCTAGAAATGACTGCAACTCAATTTTAAAGCGTGCGAAATTTCTGAGACCAAAAAGTAAGACAAAAAATACTCCAATGTCCTAAAGGCAGTAAATCTTTTTGGTCTTTCGTTAAAAGAATTAAAGGCTCCGCCTCATCATCTATCCCAGCTCTTGTCCATAATGATCAAAGTTTCACTGACTCCCAAGAGAAAGCCAATCTGCTAGCAGCTATGTTCGCTGCAAATTCCACCTTGCCAGATACTTCACTTCCACCACCATTGCTGAATCCAGTTCAATATACACTAGGACAAATATTTTTCCGAACCCGCTTAGTAGCTCGAGTCCTCAAAGATCTTAAAAGTAACAAATCTTCAGGTCCAGATGGGTTCCCTCCCCTTGTTTTGAAGAGGTGTTCTTCTTCCCTGGCTAAACCTCTACGTAAGCTCTTCCACTTGTCATATTCTACAGGCATCTTTCCGAATAGGTGGAAACTCGCGCACGTCTAGCCAATCCCTAAAAAGGATGATAAAACCTCCTAACATCAGTGCTCTACAAGGTCATGGAAAGCATTGTTAACTTCCATCTCATGAAATATCTCGGAAAGAAACCGTCTTCTCAATGACCGTCAGTACGGTTTCCATCAACAATGTTCTACAGGTGACCTTATGGTGTACCGAACAGAAAAATGGAACCAAAGTATTAAACATCACGGCGAATACCGAGTAGTTGCCCTTGATATCTCTAAAGCTTTTGATAGAGTGCGGCGGAGTGCCCTCTTAAGCAAAATCCTGGCTTATGGTGTCGGCAGCATCCAAGTTGTATTGGACGGATATACATACTTCTACCCCATTCTCAACCAATGCTGGTGTACCCCAGGCCTCAGTCCTCTCTCTGACCCTTTTTTTAATATTTACTAATGTTCTTCTCTCTCTTACTCGCAATCCAATCCATTCCTTTGCGGATGACAGTACTCTTGACTTCACTTATTCTTTGGCAACTCCACGGCTGAGACCCCAAGTTGTAGAGTCTCACCGGCAGCGAATTGCAACCGAGCTCAACTCCGATATTGATGCAATCATCGACTGGGATGCTAAAAACCGAGTTGAGTTCAATTCGCCAAAAACCCAGTGCTGTCTCCTGTCTCTGAAGCGGGATATCAATGTAGCCAAACTAAAACTGAATGGAGCTGATATTGAGGAATATAATGGCTTGTCAATGCTTGGCATGCAAGTTACCCCAGAGCTTCGAAAAGTGGTGCTAGATACCTCGGTTTCCTCAAGAGGTGTAAACGTTTTTTTCAGTCTTGCAGACTTGGCTACTATTTATAAAGCTTACATTCGTCCAAAACTCCAATACAACTCACACGTTTGGGCGGGAGCTCCCGTAACATGTCTGAGTTTATTAGATCTTGTTTAGCGTCAGGCTTGTAGATTGATCGGTGACATATCAATTTACAATCAAATCCCTTCGCAAGAGCATCGTCGGAATGTTGGATGCTTATCGGTCCTGTACCGATATTTCCATCATAGTTGTTCGGACAAAATCTATAATTGTGTCCCGCCTGTCCGTCAGTTTAATCGTACTCCACGAGCGGCCTTTTCCGCACACTCTTATCTTGTGAAACCTATTTTCGGTCGCTCAGTCAAATTCAGAAGCACGTTCTTTAGACATTCAACCACGTATGTGGAATGACTTGCCGTCCTTAATATTTCCAATAAATTATGATTTACAACCAACTTCTAACTCTCCTATACCTTTTCCTTTCACTCCATCACTGGGTTTATAACTTTAAAGGACTTTAGTCCTAAGTGGTGCAGAACATTTAAAAAAAAAAATCTTCATACCCAAATGTGATTCTTCACCTTGTTTTGAAGAGGGTCTCTGTTTTAATCAACCTCAAGGTGAGGATTTTTCGTCGTTTTCTATAGGCATCTTTTTTGCTCAAAAAAGTAGTACTCCCCTCGATCCCCAAAAAATACCATGAATATCTACCTATTGAGTAGACCTGTGTGTTTACCGAAATCTATTTATTTTAAGATCTACCACTTCATAGGATATCTAGAAGGCAATCATGCAATCACTAATGGTATGGTCCTTATTGTACCTACAGCTAACGGAAAAAATACTTATTTACTTAGATTCTGTATCGCCTTATGCGTCTTACGTCATCATTCAGGCCTAAGCGTTATGGTTGTGCTTCAACTCCATCCAACTTTGTCTCGGTTGGCGAGATTCCTTTTTTGACGAGATTCATACGAAAACCTCCCTGTATTCGCTCTTGTTGTGTTAGCGGATTTCATATATTGCATGGTTTGTAGAGCAATACAATCATCGTCTTTACGTAGGGTGTGATCAATCCATTGCCACTTTCTATTTTGTAAAATCACATATTTACGTTCCTGGCCATTTCTATATTTAACTAGAACACTTGTTTAACAAAAGTTTGCAGCTTACCTTTGACATTGATTTATCAAGTTCAAGGTACCTACTGCAGCTACATACGTATGTATACAATAGAACCGATTTAACGTTAGAACAAAACAATAGCTTCTTGGAATGAAAGCTGTCTACTCTCTCAACCTGTTGTCCTACAATGTTGATATGATTTGTTGACGAGTTTGAGAAAAGACTACGTATTTTATTTCTAGTTCTAATTTAATTCCCCAGTTCTATCAATATTGCCCTTGCCACTCAACCAGACCGCTTCAGATCTCACCATTCCACCGACAATCTACTTCTAGGTAGCACATGATACTTTAGACCTTCATAACTTACTTTTACAGGGTGACCAGATAAGAACGATATGTAAAAAATTTAAATAAAACAACAATGGTGTGAGATATAAAATTGATTCTAAATTTATTTTGAAACTACATTCATGCCATTATGTGTGGAATTTTTGATGACTCGGTCCAATATGTGCGGCTTTATTCCGGCAATAGCGTCTTGAATGTTGGCCTTGAGCTCCACCAAAGTGGTTGGCTTGTTAGCGTAGATGAAAGGACTTGACGTAGCCCCAGAGAAAATAATCGAGTGGTGTCAAGTCGCATGATCGCCGCGGCCAATTGATGAACGCTGGCCGTGAGATACTCCAGTCGCCAAATTTCTCCATCACACCTTCGAGCGTTGCGTCGCTTGTATGGCATTTAGCGCCATCTTGTTGGAACTATAGCTCGGATATATCAATGTTGTCAATGTCTGGTTACAGAAAGTCGATTAACATCACTATATACATTACACCATTGACGGTAACAGTGTCTCCTTCCTTATTTCAAAAGAAATAAGGTCCGATAATGCCGCCATGCCATAAACCGCAACAAACCGCACCTCTGAGGATATTGAAGTCATTGAACTTTGGAGTCCTCAGGTAGCATTCTCCAGTATCATTGTGATCGCTTTGCAGTCTGTAATTAAAAAAAAATATTTTTTTCTTCGACCAGGTATCCGGTGCCGTAACAATCTTTTTGAATGCATTGATGCTTGGTCGAACACTTGTGGATTGTGTTCGCTCTAATAACGGCAATTCCGCTTGTTGACATAGCCGCTGAGCCAAAAATGGGCCTTGTCCGACAAGATGATTTTTTGGCCAAAATCCGGATCTCCGGTCAACATTTCCAGCGCTCAATTAGCGAACTCATGCCGTTGTCTATGGTCCTCCGGCTTCAATTCTTGCATTAGCAAAATAAGCCGGGTTCGCTAAGATGGCTATGTTTTCTTCATTTCGCACCAATCTCTATCTGGTTGGTGGCTAAAGATCCAAAAGAGTGTACTAACTTTCAAACTTTTCCACGGTGGGAAGAATTGCCTGCACACTGAAGCCATTATGACGACCGACTTCATGACGAAATTTCGATATTTTTTAATAATTTCCTCACGTTCGGCAAGCATGAAACGATGCATGATGAAATGGCAATTTTTTCTGAATATTTTGACAGCTGGATGTCATTGGTAATTTGTAATTGACAGCTGCTAAAACATAACAATTGGAAAAAGTATCATTGCTATTTGGTCCATCTTTATAATAGCCCCCATTTTTTTCGGGATGCGTCTTTCCTGTCCGTTTACAATGTCGAACAGTTTTTCGAAATCAATGAGCAAAAGGTATATTGAAGATCTACATATATTCGACGTACTGTTCGACGGCGGTGATCCGTAAAGTATTAATGTGGTCAACGTATGAGGATCCACAACGGAAAAATCCTTGTTCGTTGTTGCGAGTACTTTCTAGATGTTCTTTAATATGTTCAAGGATTACTTTGGCTATAATGTTAACAATTACATGAAGTACACCTCTCCAGTTTTTAATCTCCGTTAAATTGCTTTTTTGGGAGATAGACAGGATTTCTTTTTCTCCTTTCTTTGGGGAAGGTTTCACGGTTCCAAACTGTCTCCACTAATGATCAGTTGTCGCAGGAGAAGACTTGTATATATACATATGTAGATTAGGTAAATGGCCTTCAAGTCCTGCCACCTTCTTCGGCTTGGGATTTTAATAATGTCATTATTGATGTTTCTTCACTGGAAGACGTGATGAATTTTGGAATTTCGTTCACCGAACAACACGTCTTGTGGGGACATGATCCTCCATGGTGTTCAAAATTAGCAGAAAAGTGCAATTACCATCTCCTTAGCACGTCCTCATCAAAAATTAGCAGAGTTCCCACCAAACGGGTTTTGGTACAAACTGTGACCATCTACCAGGTCTTTGGCGATACTATACAAATCTACACGGTTCTGCTGTCACGTTTACTTCCTGCTTCTTTGGCCAGTGGGTTGAAGGCATTTCTGTTGTCACGGGCGGCGGCACACACTACGCTGGACTTCTCTTCTCTGCAGATATGTTTCTGGTATGGAGGCTCCATACCTGTTTCGAATATTCAAGAGGGAGCATCTAAAACGCCGGCTATCTATCTATCTTCTACTAGCAGATGCGTACTCACCGAGTATCTGAGTAAACTATATTTAATTTAAATTTTTAAATTCATGTACAGTAATACTACGAAAAGTGAAAAAGAAAGTCCCTCCTTTGGGAGGGACCTTTCGAAATCGCTAATGGAATCTAATCTCTTGATCCATTCCGTATCAAGCATTAACTTCTGGGTTTTTATCTTGTGATTGTTGTATCACTTATATCATTGTTCTACATATATGAAATATGTAGGTAGTAGCCGTTTTTTTTTAAATCTCCCCAGCGGACTAATGGTGAAAACGTGGTTTGCAAATATTGATTTTCCAGTGCTAACTATCAAAAGAGGGGTGGGCGCATGGCTCAAGTGGTTAGTGCATTGGACTGCAGAACGAGTGGTTTTAGGTTCAATCTCCAGACAACACCTAAAATTTCTTTCGTGAGCGCCTGGCAAACATCCGCGAGTAAAATTGTTATGAAAAAGCTTCTCAAATAAACAATTGCCCTTCGAATTCGTGCAAAGAATATAAAAAGCACAATACAAATGGTTGTGAGAAGCCAAAATATGTATGTATTTTTTTTTTGTTACTATTCAAAGCGAGGGTAGATGTAATAATCCTCTTCCTTGTAGTGTATCTCTCTCCTGAAAGATCTTTTTATCTTGCGTGCGACCATTTTTGCACTTTTCACATTGAAAACCACCGATACTCTTTACTCAAGAGTTGATATCTTCTTTATTGCTCCTATTTGATTGTATCAACATTTGAAAGGACTTTGTATGTTTATCGATCTACATTTTCTCATTACCATGCCCATTTTATTCCTGAATATTTGGAATAGAATAAGGATAGGATTTCTTACGATATGGTCTATCACCTGTACAAATAATTATAGTATCAGTACCAAATATCTACTGTTCAAGTGACTTACATAAATACAATCCATTTCTCGTTAACCATTAATGAGTTATTCCTCCAAATACCATGCTGTTCCACTAAATTCATGGATTAGTCTCTCTTTCATGTCATGTACATACATATAACAACGGAACTTTAATAAGGCATCAAATTACCATGCTGATCATCGACATTCCCGTAATCAATTCCCACGTCTAAGCATCTTGTTCTCACACACTTCAACGAAATAGTCCCGTCGACGTCGTCAACCCCATTTGAAGGGCTTTCCCTAGAATTCCCTGGCACTCACATACACACATGCCGAAATACTAATTGCTCATGGTATGTATAATGATGCGCACCTACATGCCATGCATATATGAGGCAATCACTGTATATCGCCGCAGTCAGACGAAATCCTAGATGAGCACTTTCTGCTGCAACTTCCCGACTTTTCCCGACGGAGACTTGTTACAGTTTCTTGAACGCCTTGATATACCGCACATTTCGCTACAATCGAGAATCGAGTATGTATTGAATTTCCCAAAATGATGCACTAAGGGGCACTACGGAGGAGAATATATTTTTTTTTTCTTCACATTTTCCCGGATGAGTGCGCAGTGATGATGCATCACATACGCGCTGCTGTCGCCGTTAAGTGACAATTTCGCCGGAATTATGTATATATTTGGAATCCTTGACGAGTTACATGGAATCTGTTGGTGGTGGCGGTGCGGCGCGGCGCTCACTTAGCATTCGGTGAAGGTAGGTAATGGGATATCACAAATTGAGTTGAGTCTGAGTCGCAGTGGAAAGAAAGAATTTTCTTTGAAAACTTTGTCAAAACAAATTGGCATTCATCTCTCTAGGACCATTTTATTCGCTGTTTTCTGTCGTCATGAGTGCAATTTAAGATTGAAACGAAGAAAAAGAAAAAGGATTATAAGGACGAAAAAAGACAAAACCCCTAATGAAGAAGAAGAAATTACCATCTTTGTCCTCCTTGACTAGCTGCAATTGAATTTCATTCCCAAAGAAGGAGGATATACTATGTACAAAAGTTTGAAGGGGGGTGGTTGAAAACACAAAATAGAAAGGACTTCTTCAAGCTAAGCACCACCATCAACGCTGCTTTTGCTAATTGACATAAAGTCATTCTCTTTTCACTTCACTCTCGCTGGGTGTAGTTATATAGTTAACGAAACGGTATCATCCTACTACTGAATGCAGCTTATCTTGCCCTCGGGAAGGAACCTTACATCCTGCTGGTGTACTGCTGCTGCTGCTGCTGCCGCTGCTGGTGACTCCTTTTTCACTGCGGAATCTAATTAACAATTTTCCATTGGTATGAAAAGCTTATGAAGGAGCAAAAGAGAGAGAGCGACTGATTGTACTGTGTAGTGTCAAAGTGAATTTTCCACCAATTTTCCAAGCTCTTAGTAAGAGTAGCAGTAGATGATGTTGAAGACATTGCCTTGAGGGAATTTTATATACGTATGTATATGTATGTATACCCGTAGAGGGTGAAAGGAAGCACCCACTTCCTGTTAGTTTTGAGGGTAAAAGGATTTTTTAAATATGTCCTCCTTTCAAGGTTTCAAGTTTTGCCGAGTGCTTATATATTACGTTGGGCTTAGCGATTATTTTATTACTTAAGCTAGGAGACGGAACTTAATTGCTGGAGTCATCTCGGAGATAAGAATAGCTTCATCAGCCAGAGGCGAGAAATGCTAGAAAAAATAAATAAACTGACCAAATTTCCATTGTCGTACTTCATAAAGAGTTGGCGATATGTATACGTGGTGGGCTCCTGTGAATAGTTTTTGTTGTTTTCCACCACTTGGAACTGTGTTAGTTTTAAAAACCCCACCACTGAAGAAAAACAAGGAGAATTAAAGATTCGATATTGAGGTGCCGATGAGCGTTGCTTGTGATGATATATATAATGAGGATGATAGATAGTAGTTGACCCTCCCGACTGAGGGTTGTGCATCGGCGGAAGACTATACCTACTGTTGACAACCTCAGCAAACCTCCTAAATGCTGCCTATGACGGCATTTATGGAGACGACCTATACTGAGGCATCTTCAGTTTAGACATACTTTTGGTAAAACTCGTCTGTCTGACCAGTCGAAATCGGTATCGACCTTATGGAGATATATGGTATCAAAAACGATTCAGCGTGTATGTCTGCCATGCAGCTACATTAACATCATACTCGATCGGATTGAGCGATATTCATAAAACACGATCTCCTTCCATGTCTTGAGCCAGCGAACTCTTTTTCTCCAGTGTTGCTCTGCATTCTCTCAATGTGACCAAGCTAGGTTAGGTTAGGTTAGGTACATGGGTCGGCGAGTGGAGTAATCCACAACGCCACATTCAGGTCAATACAGACCCATTGTGATAACCATAGGGGAGAGATGTCCCTTGCCCATTGGTTAACCCTAGTAGTACGAATATGGATCTTATGAACTGACAAACTATCCAGTTGATTTGATGTAGTTTAAAATGTCATTGACTGGTCTACCGGATAATTTTTCTAGATCACGGAAGAAGTGTCGCCCAAGAAATTTCTATATAATCTAAGGTGGATAAGACCTGGAGAGTGACGAAGCAGGACAGAGAAAGTGGGTTGTATCCTCATTAACTTCCTCATCACCACATCCATGACATATGTCTTCTTCTGTTAGCCTTAGTTTTTTTCATGTGATACCGCAGAGTGTTATGACCCGTGATAACTCCTATCAGGGTAGAAAGGGATCTCCTATCCTTTTGTACAATTCTGTCGGTCTTACTCTTATCAAAGCAGAGCCACATACTTCTTGTGAGGACACAAGTGTCTAGGGAGGACCATCTAATGTTAGCCTCCCTCCGGGCCCTAATCCCTGCTTCGAGCTTCAGTGAGCAAGGCGGAATGCGCACTGAGGTGTCGACCTGTTTTGATGTAGATTCTGAACCTCTTCTTGCCAGCTCGTCTGCCTTCTCATTACCCGGTATATTTTCATGTCCAGGGACCCAGCAGAGTGCAACCTTGTGCTGTGTTCCAAGAACCTTGAGCTCTTCACGTCAGCACTTCACAAGCTTTGATTTTATTTCAATAGCAGAAATCGCTTTTATTGCTGCCTGGCTGTCGATGAAAAAGGTTATACATTCCGGTGGTATTGCCCTCAACGCAGTCTCACGGGTAGCTATTGTCAATGCTAGGACCTCCGCTTATTGTTCGGGAGACGAACTGATCTGGATATGCCCAGTGGATCAGAAAAGGTACCTGAGCCATCGCCTACATCCATCTTTGATCCATCAGTGAAGGCAGAGATGGAGCGTGTGTTGGTAGGCTGACCGCTTTTCCATTCTTCTCTGCTCGGGAACAAGCTTATGAAGGGTCTCTTGAAATCTAGGTACGGAGTCAAATAATCCGTGTTGGGAACATACCTAGATATTTATTCGGGATCATAGAATGACCCGCTGTATTTTGTCTCCAGCTGTTTGACTGACTTATTCTCAGGGCGGTTATAGCTGCCGAGGCTCGAACGAAGATATCCAGCGGAAGCAGATTGAGGATAGCCTCAAGTCCTGCAGTAGGTGTGGTTCTCATGGCGCTTGTGGTGGCAATACAAGCCAATCTCTGTATCTTCGTAAGAGCCGCTAAGTTGATAGTCTTTCTGGCGAACTGCCAAAATACAAGACAGCCATAAGTCAGAATAGGTCTTACTATAGCCGTATACGTCCACAGTATAATTTTGGGTTTAGGTCCCCAGGTTTTAGAACGCAATAGTGCCTTTCTTGATTCTTTCATTAATATTATGTGTCCAGTTCAGTTTCTTGTCAAGTATGAGGCCTAGGTATCTGGAGGTATCCGAGATTCTAAGGAGTGTGACCAAGCTAAAGCAGTCGTATATAGTAGAACTAGTTTCGATAAAGTGTTTCCAAGTGGTACGCACCATACTGGAACATTTTTCTAGATTAGCCATCGTCTATCGTCGTGTAGTCGTGAATATCGACTTGGAAAGTTATGTCTCAGTAGCTAGATTGAACCCATGTACGCACGACGGTTTGGAACTTTTTACAAATGACTGATGAACGTTTTACTTAGAACTTTTTCTTTTCAGATACATATGTATGTATTTATATGAGAGCTGACGACAGGAGTCTATTATTCCATTAGATACTCCAATAATGGAGCTAGACTACTCTCGGTGTGTCTAAATCTTATCCATTCGGCAGCTGTTAAAATTGCCATGTACCCACAATTCACTGTGCACTTGTGTTCAGGTGTGAAGTTAGTTTCAAGCTGCTTGATTTTCTCTTGTTTCTGACAAGTGGTTTCAGAATATCAATTCAACTCTAAATTTCTTTTGTAATCATGTAAATCATGAGCAACTCGACAAAAACACAAATCTACAAATTAGTGGACAACACCAAACTTAAAAAACTCACAGAACATGCATACATATGTATGTAACTTCCTTTAAGGGCAGCTACAGATGGCAGCTGAATACCCTTATACCATAAAAACCATAAAATTCGAGTCACTTGCAGTTGCACTTACTCGCATTGGTCAAAGTGCGAGTTTAGCAATTCGAAAGTAAAAACAAATAAGACCCCTTTATCTGTTGCAAAATATTTGCTTAACATTGAACTTGTACAGTATCAACCCCCTACCACATCAGCAACAGAACAAACTACAACTAATAAATAACAGCAGCATCCAAAATTTCACTAATTGAAAAGCGCAACCTAATTTACTACTTTCGTCTGAAAAACACCCTCCAAGTCTTTGAAACAAACTCATTCCGGAAAAATATCCCAATTTTCCACATACGTGCCGGTGCCCGGCTACAGGTACGAGAACCATATGCAGTCGTTCTACAGATAGACAATTCCACACATGTTCATCTCCACCCTCATCCCCGAGTGAGAATACGTAAAAAAACAAAAAACAAACAGAGCCACTAGCGACAAATTCAGTGTAACGAATTGTTTATTTGTTTAGTGTGACTTATTCGCATTCGGAATGTTTTAATTGAATTTCTAATGCAGCTCTGCCAGCGAGCACCGTCACATGTGTGTGCCAAGCAAAAGCAGCCACTGGCATCGGCATCAGCAGAGCAGCGCATCATTGGCAAGGATGATCTCTTTCCAAAAACCCAGCATATGTGTGAGCGGGGAAAGTTCAAATTTGTTATACACCCCCAACCCTCGGTTACACGATTTTTACTCGATTTTCCTCAGTATCACTCATGTGTTTGTGGTATGTAACAATGATGCCATGTGCAAAAGGTGTGAAAAATCACTCCATCACCCTGTGGGGTGAGACTGCCTAATAAAAGCCCTAGAGTACACGGGAAGGGATGCAATGCGCACGGCAGATACGAGTAGATACGAAAGGGTTATAAGTTTTATTACCGTTTAAAATTAAATTCTTTCAACCTGTTTGCGTTTATTGGTGTGCTGTGCATGTGATGAAATTATAGGGGAGGGGGTGCTCGTATGTGTGAATTAATATTGTTGAGAACCAATTTGTAGAATTGGCTACAAATTAAATGATGTGTTAGACTCGAGTCTCCTGGAAGGGGGATAAAGTATCGTCGTAAGATACTAAATTATATTAACAAATTCTATGTATCTACTTGTTCCAAAGAATAATTTAGATCTTTACTAACTGACTGGCTATACTCGTACGACACTCGTTGTTTAATTTCGTTGAGTTTTTCTTTGTGATTTTTCGAGTCGTTCAGATATTTCAGGAAACTTATTGTGTTGCTTTTTAAAATTGCAGTCTTTTGACGACAAAGAAATAATTTTGGCGAAATAATGCAGCCTCCCACTCTGGATTTCGAATTTCTCAGGCAGACCATCTTATAAAGCCTTGATAATAGATATTAATTTATCGGGTATTATACCACTCCTGAACAAGGCACGGCAAATTGGCACTGTCCAATGCCTTCTCAAAATCGATTAATAGCAGTTGAATTGCTGATCGCTATTGAACACACTGCTCATCGATGAACCAGGTGAACGTAGGATCCAGAGTAAAAGCCAGCCTTTTCGGTATCGAGTGTGTTGTTGAGATGCAGGTACCCCCACAGTTTTCGCATAGAATTTAATTTCCCTCCTTGGGAAGCTCTTTGGTCATTTTTTAGAAAGTTCTGCTGACGCACCTGTTGGCAGCACTTCTGCTTCTACACATTATAAAAGATTGACGTGTTGAAACCAGCGTATTCGTACTTATCATGGAATCTTGAAACTGCAATAATGCATAGTTGGAGATGGATATATGTTTCATATATCCAGGACTCTATTTCTAAAGCGACGGCTAGTTTCAAAATGGGCAATTTGATGAGAGGTTGCTTGGCTGGCATTGAACTTCTAGCTGACTTTATGGCACGTCTTGTGCTTAAGCATGGTGGCAACAAAGCGATTGACATTGGAGAAATCAACAAACTTTTTCAGTTTATTGTAATTGCGCTACATGAGCCCTTATATATACATATATTTTAGAGAGATTTCGAATCAAACCACAGTGTTGGGTCCCTTTTCGTCTCTCTTTCATGATCCATTTTAGCCCGAGAGTCTCTCTGGATTTCTCCACAGTTCCTCTCTGGCTTTGATTCCTTGTGTCAACGCTAGCATCTGTTTAACAGAAATCTGGTTCATCCTCTGGGCATCTGCCCAGTGGCTTTACAGGACTTTCCTTCTTCTGGTAGCTAGTGCCGGACATTGACAAAATATGTGTACTGCCAGCCGTCCCGACATCTTCCAGACATAGTTCACAGGTGTCATCTTCTAGAAGACCCATCTTCTTTAGGTGATACCCGAAATTTCCATGACCTGTAGATAACACGACCACCCATTTCAGTGTTCTTTGCACTAAGCTTAAAACTTCTCTATGAGTGGTGCCAATCGGCATTTTAATAGCCATTTTCGCCTATCTGCAAACTTCCACGGTTGACCACCTTCTCTGATATACCGTCGCGGCCCAGTTGCTAATTAGGTGTCCCTCTGCCAATTGCAGTGAATGGTTCCGCACCAGAGAGCTCTGAGGTTGACCCTTGCTTTAGTAGAGAATCCGCCTTCAGTCCCTACGTGCCCTCTCACCCAGAGCAGCGTCATCTTATTTCCAGATGAGCACTCATTGAGCTTATGAGCACTTTCCAATGCCAGTGATGTATTGATATCTGCTTGGTCCATGCGTCTAATCACTGATTGATTGTCCAGTGCTATGGTAACGTTTCTACCCTCGACCTGACCCTCTTTCAGGTAACCCAACGCATGCTACATAGCAATCATGTCGGCTTGTTAGACTGCGGTATATTTCCCCAGACTAATATGACAGGCTAGTTCCAGTTCTTCTGTGAAGATACTGCCCCCGTTCTGCCATCCATGATGGACCCATCCGTAAAGATGATTATATCACCAATCTTCTTTTCCAGAAGTGTTCCATCTCCGATAAGAGTTTTGTGATACCTTTTACATGAGCCCTTAGCAGAAGGTCTTCTTGTCATCATCAACCGCACAAACCGTTGCAGCGTAATACTGTATAATGACGACGGGTCGTCCTTTAGTACGGAAACTGGCTATTAAAATCCTATCATGATCACACCCTTGGGTGTTACTGGTGTTAACTGCAATCCCATTCTACATTCCCGCCAGCTTCCGAAAAGTAATTTTGCTTACCCCCAAGATATCCAGCGTATACATATCGTATGAACTCTTGATCCTTCGCTTCATACAATACTTCATGCAGCGGTTTCCTAGGGCAGGTCTTTGTCGAATCTCCATTAAGGTGTTATTCGTGGAGTTGATATTTACTCCGAGGTAGGTAAACTCCTTAGTCACTTCGAAGTTACATGATGACGACATGCACTTGGTTTTGTCCTCATTTACTTTAAGGCCAACCCGTTTGCCCTGTTCTTCAACTGCCGTAAAGGCATCTATGACTGTGTGATGGGAATGACCGATGATGTTGATGTCGTCCGCGTATCCCAGAAGGTGGGCAGATGTGTTGAGGATGGATAGTGCCTTTCGTGTTAAAACCTGTCCCGTGCACTATCTGTTGTAGCTCGAGATTGAAGAAGTCACATAATAGCGCATCTCTTGTTTCCGAATTGCACATTGCACCGCGTTCCGTGGCACACCTGGATCAGTCCGAATTCGGCCATAGTCTTGTAAAACTAAAGACTATAAATGCTATTACATGCGATGGTGAGTTTAGACTTAGACACAGACTCACTGTGAACATTTGTTCGATCATCGATCTGCCGGGCCGAAAGCGACACTGGTATGTGACGATTAGTGTGTTGCAGGAAGGTTTCTGACGCTCATACAGTACGTTGGATAGGATCTCACTTGCAAACAATAAGCAGGGATATGCCTCGATACTTCTTACATAGCATAGGTTCGCCTTTCTTGAAGATGAGGTATATAGAGATAAGAGTCTAGTCACACGGCATGGCTACATGATTCCATCCATCGTATCTCCTGGATCACGGTTATATCTTTATTGTACATATTCAAATTTTTGAGCAGCACGAGGAGTGTGCAGTATACGTAGTGCATACTCTAAAGTCATAGTCCGTGAATGTTCCGAATCGTGATATTAAAGGTCCATTGTTATTCCAAGCTGCTGCCTCTCACATAACTAGATCTTTTTGTATGTGGTAAGAAAGTTACTCCGACGGGGGCCCAATAAGAGCTCATCCGCCACATCTCCTTTCCAAAAACTTGACTCATACTTGGAAATCTTTATCGGCCTGAACTCTGAGTATGTTTAATTTAAAATCAATATTGTTTCCAATTCTTGCATTACATACTTTCACGCAGTTTATAAAATATTCTTCATCAATTCAAATAAATAGATTTTCTATTAATAAATCAACCCACTTAGTTGACAAATTGGCCAACAATTTCAATAAATTCTCAAAATAACATGCAAATTAGCTTTAAATTTTAAACTATCTACGAAATGCATCATTTCATATAAAGCTGCATACACACATACGTATACGTATGCAGATGCATGAATAAATTATAAAGATAAAAACCCACCTCCTCGATGCAAGTATCTCTCTTCCTTTCGCCCGTAAATGCACACTAAGGTCGAATTAGTCTTTTCAGCAGAAAATTTTCACGCTCCTCTGACTAATTAGATTTCCTAATTAAATTCATTTTCAAATTCAACGCATGCATATTCATGAAAGAGCACATCCGTTATATACAGCAAATATTCGAGCCCATAAGGATATAAAACTGAGCGGAGATGCGGCGGACGACCGACGACGTTGAAAAACAAATCCACCCAACCAGACTGTAAAAGGCTTTCGAAATAGAAAAGGCGCAAAGGAAACGCCACCAGCTAGCTCTAACTTGTTCCAGCTAACGGCAGCGACTGGTGCTACTGGAGTAATTAACCAGGAAAATTTTAATTGCTAATATGTTGTGACATCGTCATATCGTCATACATACACGAACTCACCACTGATGGCATCGACAGTAATCTGCATAATAATTTATTTAATATAAAATTGCCCCTTTTTTTTTTTTTTTTGTTTTTTTTCATCCTCTCATGAGGCATGAATGTGCACGGATGTTGGGCGGAAACTGTGCACTGCACTTAATTGTAATGCATAAGTATGCGGCAGAAAGGAGCACGTACATATGTAGGTGTAGATTGCAAATGAAACGCCTAGTTATAGAGTGGCAGAACGGAACTGCCATGTGAAATAGTACTTTTTATTTAGTTTGTGGTTTGAGTGAGAGTTCTATTTTTTAACTTTACACTATTGGTGTTTTTACCAAAGAAAAAATGTTGCTGACAAATAAACTTTTGCAAAATATAGATTTAAATGAGAATTGGTATCCAAAAATTTTGACTTGCGATACCAAGTAGCATACTAATTGATCGACTATCTTGTGACTAAACAATTTGACAAATCTGGTTTACATGTTCAAAAGCTATCACGTATCCGATTTTATTTGAAGTTGCGTCTAAGGATCAGATATTCGTTTTGTCACCATCAGTCAAAGTATAATAATGATCTGGTGCCTCTTGACAGATCAATCTCCAGTATTTCATATCAAGTTGGTTAAGTTCAATTGCCACTTTAATTGCTAAAAAACGGTCTCTGTAAGATTGATTCTTTGCTTAATCTCTGCACTCGGTTCCTTTTTGGAAAATAAAGTAGGTAGGTAGATACTAACAAATTATAGCAATCTGCTTTAAGATTCTCTTTAAGTCGCATGTGCTAAGTTCTTCTATTTTGATGGCATTTGTACGTAATGTGTTTTAAAGTAATTTATTGCAAAATGCAAATGGAGTACCTGTATATATTGTATATTTTATACAAATGCATGTGTTCTTAGTTATACATTAAAAATGGACAGTGGATTAATTCTCGATTTGTCTATTCAACCACTGTAAGGGCAAAAGTATTTGCTATCCTAAATGTACCTAAACGTTACCATCCACGAGAAAAACTATCTTCATCGATCTAAAGGCATTGAACACATTAATGATTAAATCAGAACTAACCTTGCAGACAGATCAAATATACACTGAGTTACAAAAAAAGTGGCGCACCTTTATATTTCGCAATTACTTCAAGTAAGTTGGAAAAAAAGGTGTTTTTTTGTTTATTAATATAAAAAAAAGTAATTCATGTTAAAAAAAAAAATTAAAAAGGAAGACCTTAGAAATAAAGCATAAATTAAGGAAAATGGACAAAAACTTCATAAATTAACATATTACATTTTCATTATTATTTTTTTTTTTAACGAGTCTTTGTTCCTATAATAGTGTGTATTGTCTCCCCGAACATCTACCAAACCAGATATTTGCCGAGGCATACATTGGATTAAATTTTTTACGATAGTATCGTCCAAATTGTCCCATTCCTCGATCAGAGCAGATCTCAGGCCGCTGAGTGTCTCTGGAAGGGCAGGTCGTATCCCAATCTTTTTCACCAGCAGGTCCCAAACGTGTTCAATGGGATTCATGTCCGAGCTCATCGCAGACCAAGCCATCAAGTCGATTTCCACTTCTTGCAAATATTGGGTAACGCACCTCACGACGTGTTGTCTAGCATTGTTTTGCACCAGCAAGCAGTTTTCCTCCATAAATGATGCGAATAGAACCACATATTCTTCCACAATGTTGGTGATATAATACGTAGAGATCACTCATCCTTCCATGGTGCACAGCTCGGTTTTTCCGCGCATGACAATTTCTGCCCACACATGACGGAACCGCTCCAGAAATATTTCCGCTGGGCAACTGTTGCCAAAGAGTATCTCTCATCTTATCATCCCCACAGTCTGCTACGTCTATTTGTTGAGCGGAGACGAAACCTGGAGTCATCAGTGGAAAGGACTCTACCGCAGTCGGCATCTGTCCAATCCTGGTGAAGATAAGCAAATTCAAGTCGACGTCGCTTATGTTGTACCGTGAGTCTTGGTAGCCGAGCAGGTCTTCTTGCTCTCAAGCCACTTTCTACTAATCGCCTCCTCACCGTTTGAGCAGTCGCAGCTGTCCCTCTAACAGTTCGAAGTCTGTGAGCCAGCTCAACTGCTGTTTAGAGACGATTCCGAAGACTTTGAATCACCAAATATCGGTCATCCCTTGCAGTAGTTACTCCGAGGCGACCTGGTCCTTGACGCCATTTGTAGGAGTTGGTCTCCCTGTACCTTTAATGTCTTCTCCGGTTTTCTTATCATAATATCGGCATAGCGTACGCCCCGGCCACCCTCAACTTAAGCCAGCGCACAGGCGACTTCTTGTGCCATTATTTGCATATTTTTTTTTTACAAAAATCAGTAACAACTTATAACCAATCAAATTAAAACAAATCCAGAACAATAAACTTACAACACTAAACATACGGGATCATGGAAGCTAGATTTGGTATGTCTCACGGCTACAGGAAAACACGAATATAACACGGTTTTCTTCAATACGATGTGCACATCACAAAGAAAATTAAAAGAAATTATGCAAACTAGCAAACAAATAAACCATTAAACCAGTAGCCCACTAAAAAGAAATAAAGCTCGGCAAAAACATAGCCGCATATTATCAAAATGATAACAAACAACATTCGAAAAACTATCACTGTGCCACTTTTTTTGTAACTCAGTGTAGATCAGGATCAGAAATGTCACAAAAGTTCGGATTTATATTTAGAAGAGCCACAGAAAAGCAAAATCTCTTGAAACCTTAACAAAAATTGGGCCAAAATTATGTCCTACATCACGCGATCTGCATAAACGTTCATAGACAGAAATGTAATAAATATTTTTTGCTTGTCGTATTACACATTAAATTCAAAGTTCTTGCGAATTTGAACAGGACAGGAACTATTGAAGACTTTGACTGATGTCATAACTTGCCTTTGACTCAAGACGCTCAACTCATTGTCGGATCTTACCTGTAGAGGAGCAGATTGAACGAAGTTTCTCAATATTCTTTACTACTGCAGATTTTAGTATTTTTGGCTTAAGAATATTCTTATTACCTTTTGATAAACTGTTAAATTGCGGATTTTTGTCTCAAAAGCTAATTAGATTACACAGCAGTCTTGGTTTATATTAAACTGAACAAAATCCCAGATTTATGGTAAATATACCTTTCTATTTTGTATTTCCTCTTTAGTTGAAAATATGCGAGAGATAAAACAAAGACAGACACCAACTTTCTGCTGTTATTATTCTCAAGGTCACTCTCATTGATCAGCGCGACCTCAAATCAGTACGGGTAATCTTTTAAGCATTTTCTGGTACAACACTGGAAGATTAGCAAAATGGAAAAACCTAAGAAGATGGAAAGATTAATAGAGTAAACTATCCTTAAAGAAATGATAATACATTTGCACTATTATAGGTCTATGGCAATCCTACAGCCTGTAAAAAATGTATCAAATTCCAAATTTCTTGTCCTGAAATGTAATTCCTCCAAGTTACAAAAACCAAAAAAACGTAATGCGTCTAAAAGCTATAAGTCTAGGTGGTTTTCTTAAAATCTCGCACTGGACATAAAGCTTTGAATACTCTATGTTTAACCTTGATCCTTTAGAGATTTTGTCTGCGGCACTTGCATAGACTACACGCACATTAGTAGTTTGAAGTTTACACCTTTTTTTTGAGACAATCCCTATCTCTTCTCAGATGATTAACGAACTCATGTCACTCTGTACTGCAAGTCTAAGTATCTAAACTTGACATATGCAATTCTGCATGATACCCTGATGTGCTTCTAACGCTTTTCCCGAATATCTTCTTATATTATCAATTATCATACAGTAAATTTGGATCTTTAAGCACAGTTCGAACCGAAGTTTGAAAGACATTGCATGTGTATATGCTTCACCTATAAAGTAAAGTCTCCTCGCATAAAGCAATGTCTTTTCTTTGCATTTTTTTTATCCCTTTTCCAAACCAACTTTCTACTACCACTTTTCCCAAAAACGATGCAGACCAGAGAGGTGGCTTACGACTGGCTTCTAGTTTCTGGATTATTACTTGTTAAGCTTGCCCGGTGGCATACTGCGCTCAATCCTTCGGCTTTCATTCTACTGGTGGTCGACGCATTTTGCCTACCCGTCACTACATCGATGGGTTACAGACTCTTGCCATTTCTTGTGTGAGCTGATTCTCCTTGTCAGTGCCTGAGCCGAATTAAGTCATCTATCATTAGTTGAAGTAACTTAACATGTGTACAAGATTTGGGGTTTCAGTCCCATTTTTGTGACTTTTTTTTTGTGTGCCTATATTTTTAATTCGTCTGGACCGTAGCTCGAACTAGATCGCCGATCGCTGTATAATCGTACATATGTACTGCGATCTTACTTTCGACGCAGCTTTTTTGTCATACACGTGCTCTTAAAGCTGAGGTTCACTATGGATCGTCTTCTGTTTTTGCCGTTTTTGCACAGGCCGTTTCCTCTGGCGTTTCTGAAACTTTGAAACATACAGAAAAGTTACAATCCGTCTGGAACGGATCGTATGATACCCTAACCTCCTCTTTATAAAGTGGGCGTGGCCAAATTGCATTTTGTACTCAAATATGGCTATAACGTCGAAGGTTTGAGGATGTTACATGTAAAATTTTGTCAAAATTGGTTTTTTGAAGAAAACGCCCCCAAAAAGTAAGCGTGGCCAAAACTTTTGTAGGAGTGAATTGTAGGGAATCTGAATACCTAAATATTTGGTCTTAACAAAATTTTTCGGTCTTATATAATTTAGTGAAGTTATGAAAAAGTAGGCGTGGCAGTGGGCGGATGTAAAAAAATTTTACACTTCTTTTTCTCAGAAGCCCAGATATGAAATTTCATCGTCCTAGCTCAAAATTTAAGGCCCAAAAAGCGATGGCATACGAACGGACGGACGGTCATCGCTCAATCGATTTCGCTATTGATGCTGATCACGAATATATATAATTTATAGGTCTATCTCGATTATTTCTCTGTGCTACAAACTATGTGTCAAACTTAATATACCCTTAGGATAGGGTATAAAAAGGGCTGCAATGACGACGCGGTTGGTTGCTAATGCAGTGATCATGACTCATCGTCGTGCCTTAGTATTCTTAAACACATACATAATCAATTTATTATTCCATGCTTAATTTCCATGCTTTCTAAAATCCATCTGCAAATTCTAATCTCTACCTCACTAAACGCTGCTAGATTCTTACGGTTTTGCTTCTGTCTTTCGTACCATACACATTACACAGAGATATCAAAGATATCTGATATCATCTGGAGTTAAGTTAGTCAATGTTCACTTTTTGAATTTTCCAAAACTAAGAGCAAACCTCTGCGAAACTGTGTAAATATGAACGGAAACTACTATAATGTCAGTTTCGGGTAAAAACGACTTCTTCCCCACAAAACGTTTTACACACTTGTACCATGTATGTACCATGAAAGTAGACACACAGGATTGATGGATTACTCGTAACACTTCTGGAAAGACCATATTCCAGAAGTGTTACGAGTAAATCTTTGTTATTACAAAATTCATGAAAGTGGCGTTGTCGCACTTAATCACCAGTGCGGAGCAGTATCGGATTGTCCTTTATATAGTTTGCTTAAGCTAATCCTCGAAACATTTTGACTTCATCAACACAGTTTCTCATTAGAATACTACTCCAAATACATGTACATACCTGCATAATATTTAACCCAAAAGTGGACCGACTCTGATGGAACATTTCGGCACTTAGATATGACTGATAGCAGCCATCGGTGGTGCTGACTTGTTGTTAAAGTAGTCAATCATTCTCCAGAAATTGACCATTCGAAGATATTCTTCATCATTTTCCTGTATGTCCTACTGCTCCAGAGCTTTGCATGATCTCATTATGCAAAGCAGTAACGTAAACAACTTGACTGCTTATATAAACTCAAGCCTAACCTTATAGGGTCTTTGTGGGTTTTTATTTCAGACACCTCCTTAGGAGATCATCAGGGATGATTCGTAGACTATTTCAAAGCTGTTCTCTGGCTACCATTCCTTCTTTTTAATTCTCGTATTTACAAATACAAATTTTGGGCGCGACAGGTCCATGGGACCCAGGGCCTAGCTTCTCACAACCACCAGTGCTGTGCGTGTTATATTCTTCACACGAATGGAAGGGGATTACTGTTTTAATGCCGGATCCGAACAGCAGTTTCTTGTTTTGAGAAGCTTTTTCATGACAGTTTTACTCTCGGATGTTTGTCAGACGCTCGCGAGAAAATTCTTCTATTTAGTTGTAATATAATTACATAATTGCCTTAGTAGATGGGATCTTCTAAAGAGTGCTCCAATTCTTCATTTCACTAGATGATATTAAAGATACATGATCACAATTTAAAGATACAGCGGTTATCACCGAGTCTATTATTTCCCCAAGAGAAGTGTTATAATGTGGCTAAATAGTGGTTGGTATTTGAAAATCATGTTGACTGATATGGAATGAGTGAGTGACATGATTCGTGAAACTCTTTGCTATTAACATCTATTTCTAGTAGGTATCTATCTCGTCTGTGTATTTCGATATTTCAAAATCACTATATACAACTTTCATCTGGCAATACTGGTTGGAGTTTGCTTTCGTAAATACCGGATTTCTATATACTTCACTTCCCTTCATTATATGGATTGGTTGGAGGGCCCACTTACGGCGTCATCGTCGTCCTTCTCGTCCTCGTTGTTGTTGTCGTCGTCATCGTCATTATATGACGTAATGTGTGTGTAAATCCGCCTACAAAGTAAGCAAGCAGTACCCAAGCGGAATATCCTCCGGGATGTGCCACTGCAAAGAACCCCCTCCCCCCTACCAACAACCATCGACACACATTCGCATTTGAGTATTTGTAAATTTCCACCATTTCTTCTTCCTCTTCTTCATCCAACAGCAGCAGCAGAAGCAGCAGCAGTAGCAGCCACTTATTACGTCTGATAAACATGAATATTAGCATACCCGAGCCAAGTAATTACAACTCTCCTCTCTCCGTGCTGCGGTGGTGATAAAACAAAAGGACTCGAATTGCATATCCTCAAAACCAACCAGCACACACGACACTACACCACACCACACCATACCATACCGCCTGTGAACACATGTGTGTACATTTTGCGCATACTCTCGCCTAATAGAACCCATTTCGACTTGAAATGGTTTTGCGCTGCATACATGAATATCTTAACAGAAAGGACGACTGTACGGTGTGTGTTCTCAAAAAGTTTTTCTCCCGAAAAATAAAATTTCTCGCATGAGAAATTTCGTACGATCAATGATTCCCAGACACATACATACACAAACAGGCAGACACACACCCATGCACACAATTACACAGTTCCTTAAACTTTTCATCGTAATGAAATTTATGCCATTTTGTGCCAACATGGTTTCGTCTTTTGTACTTGGAAGACTCCTAGGAGTACACTATAACCACCATTGCTGGGTAGAGTCCCGACATGGGGCGAAGGACTAGCTAGAGAGTGAAGAATGTCAACGGGGGGTTGCTTGCTTGCTTTTGGATGGGGAATCCTTTCAATATTCTTTCACTTAAGTGGTTTGTGTTAGGAGAAGTTGGCTGCTGATGTGACCCAAAGGACTCGCAAAGCGGTTAGTCATGCAAAGTAGAAAATTGCACTAATGTTGGAGGTTTAGCTTCATGTCCTTGAGAACAAAAATTATAGCTGAAGGAAGTTGTGTAGAAGCAATGCCTGGTAGTGTGGGCTTTTCTTGGCATTAATTGGGAATTCGAATTTGATTTTTTTTTTTTTTGATTTTTGTATGGGCTTAGCTTAAGTGGAATGGCTTGCTTTTATTTTGTTTTGGTGATCAATTTATGTACACTTATGTATGTATACCATAGAGGTCATGGAAACAAGTTGTGTTCAAATGTATCCTTTGGCTTGTTCATGCATAACATGGATTTTGCTGGAATGTGAACATTCCAGGTGGTAGTAGATGTGTCATTTGTCTTTCATATAGGTACTACAAAAGTAGGGTAGTTTCTATGTACGTCTCTGAAAATCTGACTCTCTAAAATATTTCCCCTTGAGATTGAGCACTGATATGCTAATAGCCTAGACCTTCGATAGGCGAATTATCGATCGCTTAGCCATTCCTACTGTGACATCCCCATTCTGTACGTTAAACGTTGTTAGTTGATTTGAAAATCTAAACAGACGCCAGAGCTCACCTCTTCAAGACAAGATTCAACATTTCGGTATAGCCGCCTTTGAAATGCTGAGAAACATATTTTGATTTCAAATTCTGTCGAAATAGGTTTGTTACATTAAGTTGTCAAGAGGCAATTTAATGAAATCTGTTATATGGTCGTCAAGCTTCTGTCTGTTGTTGTGAAGTCTGTTAAAATGAGAATCTCTCTTGCTTGTTGTTGGAAAAGGTACGTTTAAAGTTCTGTCCCAAAACATACCCCTTCTCGACAGCATGCAGATGTCAACAATTCGTTTAACAGACGACCCTGCCCTAGTATCCAATCTCCGACCATTGGCTTATCGAAGGCTACCGGCAAACTGATATTGCCTCCTAAGATGCTCTGAATAAGTCAGTAGAATACTTCTTAGAAATCACGGCAACATACAGGCTATTCATCCCGTCCATTAGACATGCATACATACTTCTGTGACTTCAGAAGTTAAACATCTTCAACTATTCAAGACTAGATTCAATATAGTCGTGCAAGCGTTTAGATCCCCTATCCAAGCGTTAAAGTCTTTCCTTATTTGTATATTGAATAGTTCTGTATCGTAGTCGGATATCGTTATCTATGTACATACATCGACAATCAGACATCGACAGTTAGGTTAGGTTAGGTTAGATAAATGGGTGCCTTGCGACAGTGTCACTGCTCACTTCGTTCGGGTCCATTGTTCTCAATCATTTAACCCCGGAAACCTATAAAGTCCGCTATTGGAACCACCCAGATAATGATATGAATCTCAGCTCTACGTTACCCAGGTCCTCCAGATCCGAGAAGAGTCCTCATTCTTCTGACGGATATGGCAGGACAGTCGCACAGCAGGTGACGAACTGACTCAATTTCTTCTTCGTCCCTGCAGCTTCTACAGAAGTCATTATGTAGTACACCGAGTCGCTCCGTGTGGACGCCAATGGCACAATGACCAGTAATTATCCCTGAAACGACCCGTGCTTTGTAACGACTCAGTTTCACTAGAGAAGTTAATCGCTTCTTGCTGATGCCCGGCGCATGTTTCCAGATGAACCCAGCGAATATTTGCTCGACCGATGGCTTCATCCTCTATTTTCTAATGTATGGAACTGATTGGGGTTACTACAAAACGGAGGGCACGGGATAAGTGCAGCGCCGACCCTTTCTGAGCAAGTTCATCAGTCCTTTCGTTTCCTACGATATCCATATGCCCCCAACAGAGGGTCACCGCATTAGCTCTAGATATCTCATTCAAGAGCGATTTGCAGATCTTCACAAGCCTTGATCTGATTATAGCGGAGTCCAGAGCCTTAACGGCTGCCTACATACACAGTAATCGTTCTGCCAAAGATATTGCTCTCACTTATAATCTTAGCAGCCTCTATGATTGCTGTGACTTCGGCCTGAAAGACGCTGCAATCATCATTTATTCTAAAAGAGTTGTTTATTCTTAGGGCTTCAGAATAAACTCCGGCTCCCGTGCCAACGGTCCATCTTAGAACCGTCGGTATAGAACGCCAACTCCTTCTTCTTCATGGTTCTTCGGCACTTCCAGTACATTCTGTCAGGAATTCTCATAGCGAATCTCCTTTCAAATTCTAGTGTGGGGTCATGTTATCAGTTTCTGACAAACAGTTGGTAGTTCCCCATCGGGACAAAATTGAGGCATGGCCGTACAGGCTCGATGACCACATTCGGCCTTCCCTCAGTCTTACAGCGGTTTTAGCCGCCAGACTGCCACAGTATATGTCAAGCGGAATGAAACTAAGCATGGTTTCCATTGCCGCTGTTGGTGTTGGACCTGCGGACATGTAGGTGACTACCTCATGAAAGATCTAAGCGACTTTGACAATGCCTACATGGCTCAGCTTAGCTCGATCGTCACTAGAAGCAAATTGCTCTGGTAATAGGCGGTGTGATATATGTGCTTCTACTTAGCAACTGCACACTGGACCTCTCTCTGGTTTAAGTGCACCTCATCGAGGGCCAATTTAAACCAACCAACAGTCAGCAGATGGCGTCTACCTGCATCAACTGAATTTGCAAATCGTTGTGGTTGGTGGGAATTCATTACAAGAAACTGCGTGAAATTGTTGTTATCTTCCGACGACACGCTTTCATTTCCTGTATTTGTTTCAGTAAATCAACATAATGCTCTTCTGTTTGAAATCTTTCAGCCGATTGCGGCATATCGTGCTTCTTGCCGTCGATGCAGATAATTTTTAAATATTTGAAGGTAGTTCAACCATTGCTGATAGTCACTTCTCATCGTCATCATCCAATGCAAGTCGATTCAATGCGCTGCCCCGAACCAGGGTCTTCAAAATATGGCTAAAGTATTATTGCATACAAAACTGTAGTTTTGTTTTAGGATTTAGTCCTCTTAAACCACTGACTTTGATTCCAAAATGGTTGTGACGATTTTTCTTGTTTGAGGGAAAACAAAACTCAAATTTTCAGAAAGGAAACTATGCCCATATATCACCATCTACATACATCTACATCGCCATACATTTATTTCGAAATGTAATTTCTGAAAACCTTCTTTAAAAAAATATAATTTCCAAATGAAACCTTTTTTTATTACCAATTTAATTAATCTGAGGATTAAGAGCTTTGCTACAGTGCTTACTAATTCAGGAGTATCTTTGTCGACTGTTTTCCCTTATTTTCTAATTTATAAACAACCACAGCTCCTTTCTGTGAACCCCAAAAAATTGCCTATCATACAAATCACCAATTGTAAGAATTTTCTTTACACGAATATTTTTTTTTTTGCCCGTCCAACCACCAGCCGATTTTTGAGAACTCCTACCGTGAAAGGCGGCAATTGTCAAAACAAAAAAAAGAAGTAAATCAAATCCTCTTGCCGCAAGGAGTCTTAACCTTTCCAAGGACAACAGGAGATTCTTAGGTTTGCTTGGTTTTGTCCTTTCAATTTTTCAATTTACTTCAGTATTTTTATTTTTTTTTTTTTATGTTTTGTTAATTTTAATTTGGTTTCACATTCCGTTTATTCACTCTTCAGTGGGTTATCACAAATAAATTGTAGAGAAAGCGAAAATTAGACGATGTCGCTACCGCCGCCGTACGTCATCGGTCGTCGTTGTATTAGGCTTTTAGCCGTAGAACGAGACTGGGAAAACCGAAAAATTGAAAACTTCTTTTAGCTCCAAAAGGGCGTAAATTCGTTTGATTCGATTGTTATTGGGTAAACGTGGTGGGCTATCAAAAAATAAGCCGCAGAGTTTTATTGGTTTAGCGGCTGCTTAAGAGCGTCTTTTGTGCGATATACTTTCGATTTTAATTGAGTGATTGAATGATGGTTGTTGCATTTGAGCGATGGCTTTGTGACTGTAGAGGATTAACTTCAAAGGAACCGATATGAATGTGAGAAGTGATTTATTTGAGTTAAATAGGTTTTTTTTTTTTATTTAAGAAATACTTGTACTAAGTGCTCCTGTTAATGGATTTCTACACATCCAATAATATTCCTTAGTTTCCTTTGAATGCTTCCTTATAAAACTAAGAATAGAAAACTATCTAAGTCAATGGATCGTTTCTATGCTTAGTACAAGAATTATTCAGGCAACACCAGGAAATAGCAACCTGGGGCTTATTTCTTAAAACTACAAGTGTTGTACTTGGAAACTTGTAACTACAAACACAAATAAAGTATGGAGTTGTAATTGTGTGTTCCATAAACATTTTTCAGCACTTGTAACGCGGCAAATTCAAATTATAAGTGTATCTATCAAAATGCTACTAGTCTACAAGTCTGTAACTACAAGTTAAAAATTATTTGCGAAGAACTACGAGTCTGCGGCAATACTTCACAGTTAAGCGATCTAAGCATTTCCCGTTCTTCTTCTTTCTTTCTTTCTTTGTGACATTGTGATTTTATTAGTCTCTCTACTCTTATAAGAAATTCACTTGTAGTTACAAGTCCGCCGCTAATAATTTTTTGCGCAAATACTTTTATGAAACAGAAAAGCTCGCCGCAGTTGTAAATTCACTTGTAGTTACGGACCTGGCATACTTGTAGTTATTAGTGAATTGGCATTCTTTATGAAACAAAAATTTGCACATAATTTACAAGTTACAAGTGAATTCATAAATAATTATTAGTGTTGTAGTTTTATGAAATAGGCCCCTGGACAACTCAGCCCAGTGTCATCTCACCACCACTCTGTGGCTCATAGTCATGCATAAAATCCTTTAAATATTAGATAGAGAAAGAATGAAAATAGTCGGGTAAGCAGACTACAGGGTGATATTAGTTCTATTGGTCAGGAATATATCCTTCGTTTCCTTTCCAAACAGGGCATTGTATGCCCGGCTCTAAGAAAGAGTAAGCTATTTGCGACCAACTCCGTCAGTTGCACTGATGGTTTTTCTGCATCTTTTACATCTAGATCTTCACATAAGAAACATTACAACATATAACGCAATAAGACTCATACAGCCTGGGTATTGGACCGTGAAACCCTACCGTTATGCATAGTAAAATTCTGGATTATCTACTGAAAGAACTCGTATCGACTGCAACAGGTGAAACTATCCCCAAAACTACTTTCACTAAGTATTTCGACACACAATTTCCTACAAAACGGAATAGCAAGATGGAGAAGTGATTAAACATAACGATATAGCAATATACACAGCCGTATTAAATTTTAACCTTAAACCTTTCAAAGTCATATAGACTCCCGGATACTGCCAGTGTCTTTGTTATCCACGAAGGCTCTGGCCATATCAAAGGACAAACATATATAGCGCCAAGGCTATACAAATCGACTATCCATTTAAGTCGATAACGAAGCTGCTATTAAAGCCACTAACTTGGCTACCATAACTTCCAAACTATGTAGTACAAGAATACCGGTGTGAACTAGGGGCGCTATGAAGTCAATCCAAGGTAACTCCGATGTGGGATCCAGGATACAGCAAGGTTTATGGAAACGAACTCGGTGACGAATTGGCCAGGCAAGGCTCAGCCCTCCACTGTTCACTTGCAGAATTAGTTCACATTTCTCTGGGAGCAGTCAAGGCAAAAATCTTCCTCCAAGATTGTTGACGTTGATACGTACTTACTTACTTACTTAACGGGCTCCCGACCCGTGAAGAATCTCTGCCTGAGACACGGCAGCCTTCCACTCTCTTAGATCCCGGGCATGCTGCTTCCAGTTATCTAGACCAAGCTCTCTGGCATCCGCGATAGCTTGATCCTTAAAACTGAGGTTCCGTCTTCCTTGTCGTCTCGAACCTGGGGGCTGTGATTCGAAGATCCGCTTTCCTGGAGCATTATTGTCCATTCCCTCGATGTGGCCTAGGGAATGGACAAGAAATACCACATCTTGGTACAGCTCATAGAGTTCGCGGTTGTATCTTCTCTTCCATTCGCCCTCCTCGCATACGGGACCGAATATCCAACGAAGAATTTTTCTCTCAAAAGTATTCAATATCTGCTCTACTTTCCTGCTTATCGTCGAACAATCGGCTCCATACAGCAGAACTGGCAGGATCAAAGTTTTGTAGAGCATACATTTCGTCCTTCGAGTTAAGAGTTTTTAGCCCATTTGTTTCACCAAACCGAAGTAGCAGCAGTTTCCTAGGGTAAGTCTTCGTCGAATCTCCAGTAAGGTGTCATTCGTGGAGTCGATATTTACTCCAAGGTAGGTAAACTCCCTAACCACTTCGAAGTAACTGTTGCCAACAGTGACGTTCTGTCATGGTCGTGCGACCAATATTAGTTATACAAATCCCAGGAGAGCGGCCAAATGAAAGTTCTTTAATTTGTAAAATGATTGTCAAACTGCTTACATACAGGACACCAGAAACGAGTCATGCATCTCTGCTGTTCAGTTTCGCTTAAGAAAGCAATCTCCAGCATTATTCTCGCTAGTGGCTATTGAGAGTTTATCCAAGTCACTCATTTTATCTGAGTCCTAACTCATGCAGAACCATCGCTTGATTCACAGACATCTATCGCGATTATGAGCAAATTGTCTCCAATCTGCTTCGCCAAATCTTGAACTCCTCGGTCGTCTTCATAATATCTTCAGTTCGTTTGCCCAACATCGGGTATTATTTTTCATTTGTCCGATATCACAATGTTTCCTAGGCTTTTAACTACATCCGCATCTTAGAGGAAGCTTATAAAATTTTCAGCGAAAAACCTTTCTTTCGTAGATACGCAGAATATACTTGGTATTTGAATAAGTCGAGATCAAAGCGGAAACGGTCACTCTTCTTTTGTCGGATCTCCACTACGAAGTTTACATTTGTATCGGTGCACGATAGAATTACTCCGAAGAAGTAACTTGGATTTCGTTTGTCTTTTTCAAGGCCTTCCTGATTGAGAACACATTGTCTATCATGGAGGTACATGCTTATGTGGGTACTGCAAAATTACTTCAAAAGTTCACACAATATTATTAGTAGAGACATGCCTTGGTATTTGCTGCAAGTCTGCTTTGTAAACAGCATAGGCTGATTTTCCAGTCATTGGACATACAAATATCTTTGTCTTGGAAGTCTTGCGAAGGTATCATCTTTGTTACTTTCTTAATGATCTCGCCAAGAACCATTGCCGTTGGTTGTCGAAGGCATTGAAAACCCGGTCATCTAAGCGCTTTCTGTAGGTTCTAGTGGCTTTAGGTATGAACAAGTATTTAGTGTTCGGTTATTCTTCTTCTTAAGGGATGCATATTCAGCGCTTTCATTTGTTGGATGGAGGAGCTTTAAAGTCAGTTCTTGTCAAGATTAATAAGAATTTATACTCGGCCTCACTAAAGATTCGAAAAGCTCTGCTAAACAGTCATCATCACAGACGAATTTGGCAGAGTCCTGTAAGTTAATGCTATTTCCGGCGGCCTTTCTCAAGCTATCCAAAGATTAATTGAACCAATTGTACACTTTTTTTTAACAAACCGTTGCCCTTTTAGCTCCTTGGGTGTCCAAAATTATGTAGATGGAACATTTGATCGGATATGGCTTGTTCGTACGAAAGGTGTCCGTATACTTATTCACATTGGGCTTCTACTAGTTGTCTTGATAATGTTCTTATATCACATTGGTGCACAGCGTGGAGAATAGCTGGCTAGAGTAACGACAGAACATCGCTTAGCACTACAAAGTATCACTGTATATCTTTCATAGTTTCTCCAGCACTTTGTCTCCCACTTTAATCTCCTAAGACTTTTAGTTATATGTTTCATTTCTTACATTGTAAATATTATCCTTAAAGCTATTTCATAAAATTTATTCCTGGAATTCCAGGTTCGTTGGATACCAAAGACTTTACAATCGATGGCATCAATGGTTTCGGTAGTAAAAAGAAGAAAAAGAAGCGACGACATAGTCGAACGATATTCACCAGCTATCAATTAGAGAAACTTGAGGAAGCATTTAAGGAGGCACATTATCCCGACGTGTACGCACGTGAAATGTTGTCCCTGAAAACTGAATTACCTGAGGATCGAATACAGGTAAGTGGATAGTACATTTTTTTTCCACTTATTCTAAACAAATATAAATTCCATCTTAACATCCGAGGTAATTTGATATGTGTTATTTGCCATTCCTTTTTAAATTAATCATAAAAAGCAAAAAAAAAAAAAAGAAACTAATTATTAAAAAAAAAAAAATTATCCTACGTAGTCCTTCACACCTGTAGGAAAATTAAACAATGAGGCTTCATAGAACAAAAGATTCCTTTCGGAATGCTTTTCGCACTCTGACTTGAGTTTAATTGAATGAGATTCGCTGAGTAATAAAAAGTGGTCCTGACTGAAGTATATGTAATGGAATTCAGGTGTCCGTTGAGGTGTTGTTGTTGGCAAAATATTATTTCCTTTCAAAAAAAAGGAAGAGATTCATAAGTAAATAGCCATCGCCCGGAGGCCATTGTGGTGGGTAGGATTGTTTGCAAATTTTTGTTAAGATTTTCACACCTTCCTTGAATTTAATGAATGCACTTTTGTACTACGATGGGATTTGTTCGGTAAGGAAGGACTGTCCATTAGAGGGTTCGCTTTAAGTGGACAGTGATTAATGCAGTTTTTGGGACACATTTAGTTTGAATAGTACGGAGATAGTGAAAGCACAAGCGATTTTAGTGTCGGTAGTTTTAGAGGTTACTAACTCTATTTAGTTTGTGTCAGATGAATAAATTTTATTGTCAGTGTCTAGTACATTGTAAGAAACATACAGTGGTGATAAAAAAACACAGTTGTAACACTAAAACCGCAGAAGCATTACTTCCATTAGTTGATCTAAATTGAATGAACCGCTGTATGGTTCGCGCGTAGCATGGCCAATTCATATAACAAAAAATACTCTATTTGTTGTTAATGTTTATTGATTAAGAGTAGTATATATACTTAAAAAGTGGAAAAGAAGGAATTAGAAATCGCGGTTCTACTGAGAAAAATTTGTGTCCACGATTGTAAATCTCGTAAACTATACGAAAGCAAAGTACTTTCGTACAAAGTATGCACTTTCAGTCTTACAATAATTTTGTGGCAGAACCCTGCATGCTTCGTGAGTGAGTTTAAGGTATTACAGGTAGTATCTTTCAGCATGTGATATTTTCATTCATCTAAAACACATCCTTTCTCCTGCCACATTTTCAATATCTTTGGGGATCTATTCGTCTTTGTTTCCGCAGTATTTGGCTACACGAGGTTCCTTAGTTTTCATAGAAACATATGCTATGTGATTTCATCCTGAGGTTAGGACTAACTTCTTTTCAGTTTGAGTCTTTCGAGTTCCATTGCGAATGCCAGAGACACGAAAAGATATGTGCCACATTCACTTGCACTCCTTTATAACAAGTGCAACATATAGGATCGTCTTGCACAAGTAAAAGTTCAATTCTTATTCTACATCTTAACCTTCCTTTTTTAGTTGATAGCCCTACCGCCTTTCAGCTGGTAAGCTCCAGCGTTGCAACCACTTGAAAATTTTGTTTGTATCAGAATTGAAAGCACTCATAGTAGCCCTACTGCCAGGAACTTATTTGTCTTTCGTAAAAAGCTAGTGCCGAAGAGTTTACGATAACTAGCAAAGGTAGGACAATCCAAAATGAGGCGTACCGAAGTTTCGGTGCTTTTTCCATAAGATTCGCTTACTAGTGAAATGCTTATTGGTCCGTTTGTATCCTAGTTCTAAAAACTTAATTTTGTCTTCAACGGAAGCAATGATCTAAGACACAGGATGATCGAGATCTGATGAGGTTCAAGTTCACCTCTGCGTTGTATATCATTGTGCATTATATTCAATAAGAGCGGACTTATCACTGACTCTTGTGGGGCTTTATTGTGTTCGTACCAAGCTGCCCACTTTTTTGTAAGTTCACTTCCATCTTCTCTCTCTTTTATGAGTATTGGTGGGTTTCCTGTTTTGTTTCAGTGTAGTGGCCGGCCCGAGCTCGAGCTAAACGGTCTATGGTCCCGTCAATATTTCTTGGTTTGGGGTACTAAAGCACGGCTAGATCGTAGCTCTAACCAACTGGTTTTGTACTACGTACTACCTCATTAACAGTCGTCTCTGTGGAACTCTCCTTGAGATATGCGTGCACTGATTCGGTTATGTCTAGAATTCGTTCCAAGATTTTTGTAATTTTTTCCAAGCTACTGTAACTTTGAAGTCTTTCTGAATTGGATATACCCAGCGAATCAAGAATGGTACCTCTTTCCCGTTCTTTTCTACTCAAAAAGGATATTTGTTTGTTAAGGTACTTACAACCGCCGATAAAAAGGCCTGCCAGAAGATGGAGTATAACCGATTTTATCATGGCCATTCGATTGGTTGATTTGTTGCCAAATCTGCTACCATACTAGGCTGTCATGATTCAGAATATGTCTGATCATCCAAACTACAAGTATAACTTTTTAGCTGACGAAAATTTTACAAGTTAACACTACATTCCTGATCGATACAATTGGTACTAAGATCTGTCCGGAGAATGTTAGGTAGGGAAGCAAAAAAAATTCCAACAACACCCTCACTACAATAACCTTACTATTAGCTCTATTTCCCAAAAGTTACATCACCAGCTTTCTTTATGAAAACAAAAAAAAAAAAAACCTACTCTACTAAGTCACTGCACACCAAGGTGCTTTCCTTTCTCCAATAAGATTTCCAATCATAGATACGCACAACAGTGTATGTATACCTTCAAAGATCCCAATATGTCTGCTATAATTTCCTCGTACATTTCTATTGAAAACATTTCCCACGTAATCATTCAAGTAATTAATTGGGATCACCGGATTTGTAAGCTCGCAACGTACATACCTCCTTCCCATATACAACGTCTTTTCACAGAGGTCCACTTCAGTGCCAGACACTTCACGGATATTCCCATGTAACCTGCGCAGCCAAACTGGCGTTTCGATGGAGCCTATTATCGGTCTCTGGAAATTATCATCAAATATTTAACACCTATTGTGGGCACAGCCACTTGTGTCCGATTTGAAGATTAAATTAAATTGAGAGCAGAACGGAACAATACACGTTCACGTTTACGTCCACTGGACAGACAGACAGACATACAGACACAGTCAGAGGGAGTTATTGTGGTCGGGGGATCAGAAAATTACTCCGAATCATTTTGTATTGTGGCATTGTGTGCTGAACTTCAGGCGAGAGGAGAAACAACGATCAAAAATGGTCGATGGGCTTATTTCCTCAAGTGGAAGATGACCGGAGACCGGTATTGTTTGCGGGTGATCTTTTGATTGTCGTCGTCCAATGATGGAGAACAAAATTTCAATAATTTCTTCGTCTTTGATGACTGGCTGGCAACTTAATTACAACTGTTGACATCGTCAAGATGATTTTTATTCCCTTCTGCTTTTTTTCATTTCTCATCATCATGATCATCGCCGCATCGATCGACGACGGGTTATTAGTCGATCATGAGAAGTGCATCTTCTTCTGCCTACCATGGTTGGGGTACAAAAGATACACTCATACAGGTATACAGAGACAATGTTGTTTGTCTCTACGGATGGATGGGATTCCTTAGAACTAATTTCTCGGCACGATGAGGATGCTGAGTGCCACTTGACGCAATGCAGTCTAAGCTGTGCATCTTGTTGATTCTTTCCTGGAGATTCAGTTTTTTTTTTTCTTTTTGTGTGTACTTCGTACAAATGGATGCGCCAAGTGGATGATATCAATTCGAAGAAACACCTCCTTAACAACGTCAATTTCAAGGGCTTTTCCTGGTAATAATTAGGAGATGAGATTCTATTTGTTCTTCTCCTGGAAGAAAAGATAGAAACCAATGTTCTTTGGGGCGAGCACATTCTTATTGGGTAAATACGGTGAAGGGAGTTAGTTACTTGATGTATCTTTTGGTGCTTACTTATATTATTGACGCAATATGGTTATGCAGACAGTCGAATCCCATGATTACTGCTTCGTCCTTACTATTTCAACTACTATAAAGATAATTGAAATCATTACATTACTTCATTTCTTAGCTGGAGTCCGCTAATGTGCATTATATCCGCTGATTTGAACAGAATATTATAATTATCCTTTATATTTGCTGACTTTCCTTAAAATTGGCATTTCTGCCCTGTAGTAATCCCAAGACATTCCGAATTCTGCCTCTCTCCCTCAAAAGTATAAGTTCATTCGTCGAATTAAATTATATTATCCAATTATGAGAACCCATCTCGTTGCTAAATGAACTGTAAATGCCTTCACAGAATTGCCAATTATGACAGCCATCTTTATTGGCACAAATACACAATTCAACCCCAACGGCAAAAAGGAACTTCTTTATTGAGTACTTTAAAACAATGGAATGTGTGTGTTCATTGTCTACGTCGCCATTTTATTTTTTATTACTCCTGCCATGGTTCAAGATGATTGCCATTCATACCCCTAATAATTGCCTCTTGAAATACACAGCTGTGTGAATGTACACACACATTTGTACATAACACCCCCAACTGCCAGTGGAAAGAATATATGAAATTATGGGTGAACAATGGCGTATGGCCACCCTCGGGGTGCTGTTCAACTGGTTATTAGCAGAAATGCTTGCGAAGAGTTTACTCCTTCTCTCTGTTCAGGCCATCAGATGTTGAATGAGGCCGGATATTCATTTTTTGAGGATCTCTATTGTTTCTGAAGACTGCACATTAAGATTATGGGTGCAACAATGCCAAGCCACTGGATGAATAAATTACCTTCCTCAGATTGCATTGATTGTGCTTCGTGTGCGAAAAGTTAAGGATACTTAAATTTTCTGGTTTTTTAAGGATGCAAAGTGGTTTCTGATAATGTGGAGACAGGGATATTATTGAGTACTTATTTAATATGAGGGTGTAGATGTATGAACATATCTGTATTCAAAATAAGTATACCTTCTTAGAAACCCTGTATGGATGACGATCAATGTAGTTTAGTAGGTAAGCGAATTTCAATAAACAAATGATTGGCTTTTCTTAATTGTCGCTGGACCCAAATTTTAAGTCCACTCATGTCACAATATTTGCTTCCATCTAGATGATGGAAATCAAGATTATCTTTCACTGGGCTCATGTAAGGTGAAGATAAAATTATGTGTGTAAGCATACTTTTATTTTATAACATCTCGTTTGCTATATGTATGTACATTTACATTTTATATATTTTATACATTTTATTTTAAATTCTTAGTTTAGCTACGTGGAACTCTTCAGAATAAAAAGTGCCAGCATTTCTCTACTGGAGGTCTTAAGGTCTATTCACAGGTCAGCGAAACGAAAACGAGCGAATATTCGCATATTTTGACATTTTATTGACAGAAACTTTTTTTTTCTGGTCGCAACAATCTGCGAATTTTACTTGTTATTCGTGATGTTGAGAAATAATTGTAAGGTGAAACTGTTTGGAATGTTTGGGTCGCGCAAATGTGGACTGTATCCTACATGTGTGGAATGTGAATAAAATTTGACAGTTCGCTGAAAGCATTCGCTTATTCGCGGAAAAATCAGCGAATTGTTAATTTCTTCACAAAAACTAATTGAAATAATTTTTTATTATATCAATCGATAGATAAATTAAGCTGTTCTTCTGGAATAGTAAAATTACCAATGACTTATAAATGTGCTAAAAACGGTTTGTTCACAGTTAGCATATTTGCAGGTCGCTGAGATGTGAATGCACGTTCAGGTCTTGTTTATTAATTCTTTAATGTTGTTCCAATCCACTATGCGGGGAAATCGAGGACAATGGCTCGGAATTTTCGATGTAGTCCATGCATCGTGGATGGAAGGAACTATCATCATGCTTATCCTTGTATAGGTATTAAATCGTGGCGTCGGATTGTTCCTAATCCGTTTCCAGAAGCAGTCCTTTCTGTGAGTTCGTTTTGGCAGTAATATACATATGTATGTATGTATTTTTCTCTCTAGGGCCCGCATAGTACTGATATTACTGTTCGACTGCCAAGATGTCTATTGGAAGCATTCCTGCCGACTACAGGACTAGATGTGTTTGATGCTGTTCCCTGATGTAAGGTTTCATTTATTCGGTTTTATCTATCTAGTTTCGGCCCAAATTAGTGCGGTGTATACGATGATCGATGTTACTACTCTGGCTAGTAGGAATATTCGCCTATATCTTGATATTTCTGTATACCTAGGTACTGCTTCGGTTTCATTATCCATGTTAGGCCATCCCATTGGCTTACAATTTTTATTGTCATATTGCTTATCTATTCTACATCACCAGCAAACTCTACTGGTGTTACTTTTGGGTTTAGTTTAGAGCCTTGTACCCCGATGTGACGCTGAATTCATTTAGACCATTGTCGTTATTATGTAGAAAGATCCTGTGCCTAGACCAATTCGTTATGATTTCTTTAAGTTACTTGGCATTCCGACAGTCCTCTAGTATTCTCAAAGGCTGTCTCAAACTCCTATCTAGAGCTACTAGAGCAATCTAGAAACGCATGACTTCAACTGGAAATGACGTGTTGGTGCTTTTTTATCTCCGATTTTGTTGTAGATCTCAATTAACTCCACTGTGGTGACTACTGCCATTGACTTCTATGTCCTGCCAAAAACTGCTTCTTTCGTCTTTCATCTTTCGATCCACTTCTGTACATCTCTATGCTGTTTACCAATCGCTTTTGACAGTTTCTAATACTCAACTAGAAGTATTTGTCTGTGCCCTGGTTCGCTCATGTTGAATAAAATGCATGGTTGCTTTCGACTTTATACTTGTATGTAGCTTGAGATACCTGATCATCGGCTCAGATATAATTGTAGGTCTGTCAACTATTGAATAAACCTCTCTATCCTTTTCTTACGTATTCACATAGCAAATCCTTAAACGATTGTCACTCTTAACTGGGACACCCTGTATAAAGAGCTGTTGGAACTGACATCTTAGAAAAATAAGGTACAATGAAGTCTCAATTTGAGTGGGGTTTCAAAGGAAATAATACATTTAATGTTCTAAAGGGAATGAATGTTAGAGTAAATGGAGATAGAAGCTTTTTTGGGATATCAGTGCTTTCTCTATAATATTCCATAGAAAGAGACTGCTACTCTTCAGACGTTTCTGTGTGGTCCAGCTAGAGTTTGATACATGTACGTATCTTCACAGAAAACCTTGATGAATGAGGGTATATACCAAACGTTTCATTCGCTTGACAGTACCTTATTTAATGTTACGGGAATCAATTGGTTTGCTTGTAGCTTCTCCAAAACACTTTGGCTCATGGGGTGGTCGGTAACTATTGTCAGAAAAAACCGCAAGTGCTGGTATTGCAATCCACTGTTACACATTCTTAAATGGCAAATAAAAGGCTAACTAAAACTTCTGTACATATTGTATGTATGTACGTATTTTTAGTAACTTGCTAATGCCAACTACTTGCATAACACTCTCCCTTCCTAACAAATTCTCCATCATTACACATCCTTATACAACTATACAGCACAAATGAAAGTAGTAAAATCACACAAAGTCCAATTAGTAGCATGACTAATATACTCCAACCCAGTACAGCCACTACTCACTCGAATGAAACCAATTTCCAGGAATCCACAACGAAAAAGGATCCTCACGCTGGCTACCGCCACCATCATTGTTAGCTTCATGTAACCCAAAAATACCATTCAACCGCATTGCATACTCGCATAGTCTCCCAACACACATTCACAGTCTATCTGTGTACATGTATTGATTTTAATTGAAAAATTGTTAATTTTCCAACATCATTGCAATTGGAGGAGCTTATAATCCTTTTGGGAAAATATCTAGCTCTGTCTGTCTGTACGGACGCACACAATGCGCACGAGATTTTACCCAAAAACGAACTTTATCCTTTTGTCGGCACAAAAAGGAGTATATATGCATGCATATAGTGACGAGTGTATGCCACACCGCATCCTCTGGTTAATTATGTATCCCAGAAATTTTACACACGCAAAAACGTATTTTAAGCATAAGCCATTCGGAAACAATGCGAATCCTTGCAGTAGTGTTCTAGGAACACCCAACGGGGAGGGTAAAAGTAAAGGCTTAGCGGCAAGGATTGTTGGCGTCGTTGGTCTGTGGCCTGTGCCTGTGCGTGTTGCTGAAAGAGGATAATGTTACTTTATGTGCCAACATTTTAAATGGGTTTACATACATATGCTGAAGGGTAAACTTTCATTCTCGCAATGGAGTGCAAGAAGTTTTACGAGACTGGGGCGAGACTCGGCATTGATTTTAAAGAACAGCAGCAGCATAGCAGTAGTGGTGAACGTCATTTAGGGGAATATTAAGATAAGTTGAAATTAGGCTGAGTAGGAATCCCCATTGATTTAAAATGAATACTGGGGTCTGTTAACATTTTGTGGATTCTGGAAGAGGATGAAAAAAAAGGTTGCACAAGGAATGAAATATTTGTCGATGATACCATTGAACAGACTGGACAGTCATTATTGTGATTTTGATATACTCTGCTGCTATATTAATTACAGCAAATCCAAAATCATATTATCACCTAGTGACTGATGGGTATGTCCAGACATACTGGTATGCTGAAGACCAACAATATATAATAAAGCTAAAAGAACAGACTTGCGCATCACATCTGAATGAACCTTTGCACATGGACATCTTTGTTTGATCAATTTCGGTGAAAGATACATTGTAGAAAATTCCGTTGATGTTGTCAACGGGGCTTCGCGAACCTTTATATTCAGACTAGTGTCGATATATGTACATATACGAAACTCAGATCAGGGGCCTATTTCAGAAAACTACAACACTATTAATTATTTGTGAATCCACTTGTAACTTGTAAATTATGTGCACATTTTTGTTTCATAAAGAATGTCAATTCACTAATAACTGCAAGCATGCCAGGCCTGTAACTACAAGTGAATTTACAACTGCGGCGAGTTTTTCTCTTTCATAAAAGTATTTGCGCAAAAAATTATTAGCGACGAACTTGTAACTACAAGTCAATTTCTTACAAGTGTAAAGAGACTAATAAAATCACGTACTGTGATCGCTTAACTGTGAAGTATAGCCGGAGACTCGTAGTTCTTCGCAAATAATTTTTAACTTGTAGCATTTTGATAGCTACACTTATAATTTGAATTTGCCGCGTTACAAGTGCTGAAAAATGTTTATGGAACACAAAATTACAACTCCATACTTTATTTGTGCTTGTAGTTACAAGTTTCCAAGTGCAACACTTGTAGTTTTATGAAATAGGCCCCAGTAAGGATTCTAAAAGTGTAAAAAAGTAAGTAACCCAAACGACAGACCTTACATCTTGAAGGGGTTACTACTTAGGTCCTGTTAACCTTCGTGGTGGATATGACCATAATATGACCTACGAGGCTTCGTAGTCGGATTTCAGTAAAGTCTAAATCATTCCCAATGGCCTGAACTCCTTCTCAACAATTCTGTACCATGGTTGTTTAGGGTGAATTGCCTGAGCACTTAATAATTTCCCACTTTCAAATCCTCTGGACTTGATGGTATTATTCTAGTGGCTTCGACGTAGGTACTCTCCGCGGCTTCACTGGATATTTAGTAGGTACCTACCTCTAAGTTACATTCTTGAATCGTAATCGCCAGTTCCTAGCCGTAATCCGGGCAGATCTCTCACTATTCTGCTATGTCGTATCTCGTAGGATTTTAGTCCTACGAGTATTAGTCTTTCCACTTTTCTTCTAAAAACTCTGAATGTTGGTTGATGTTTATATATGTATGTATGTACGTACATAACTGAATAACTCAGGCCAGTGACATGCAAGAAGAAGTATATATATCCACCAATTCGGAGCTAATTCTCGTTTGTGAACCGTCTGAGATTTTTAAAGGGTGTTATTTGGACTTTTGGTTATCTAGGTATTTGTGTCTTGTTGAATTTGTAGGTGATTTTGCTTTCATACCTATTTGCTGCTTCTCAGCTATTTCTACGATAATGGCACTCAAGATCTACTCTCTCTACTGTACACACTTATAGATCCTTTAACGAACCTATCCAGCACGGCTTCTGCTGTCATAATTTGAATTTAGTGATATTATAGTCGCCTGCTATACCTTATCCCTGTGTTAAAAGTTTGCCATGCAACCGCGGTTTCTACCCTGTCTGAACAGGCGCTAACAGAGCAGTTCAAACAGCGCGGTTTGCAAACGCACGGTTTTCACCTCTCTGAAAGGTCTCTTACGTACGAATAATGTATCCAACTACTTACAGCATAACGTTGGAAAATGCTCAGAGAATGTTCATATGTAGGACAAAACAATGCCCTGTCATACGATATCCTTGACAATTTTTAAAGGATGATAGTAATTCTTGACGGTTAACCACAATCCTGTCAGAGGCGATGTTGAAAAAGTCACATAACCGTGTGTCACTTGATCGAAATCAGTTCTTGACATCAAAGTTCACCGTGAGATCGTTGCGGATGCTCGCAGATGATATCTATCCTTAATCTTCATTCTGCACAATCGGGCACTTTGTACAGGGATGATTAAAACAAGCTCTGACTTTGTATAAATAGATTTCGAACTGAAGACTATTCTTCAAAATCTATCGCAATGTCAAATCCACGCCAATAAGGTTCAAACATGTTTGAACTCATCTGACCATCTTTCTGATCGTAGAGCTTGCGAGCTGTTCTCGTTCGTCCTTTTCTGTGGTGGCATATCGTATGTATGCCATTTGTGATTGTCTGTATTTTTCATCACACTTGGGGTTTCGCAGTGTCGGCCAGCACTCAGTAACTAGATGATGCGTTTATGATGTCCTTCTGACACTGTTGCAATCGGTCTTCCTTTCTTCACCTTGGTGTTACTAAAAATCTATCGACTAAGTTCCGGGTAGTCTCTGCCGATTGCAGTCGATGTATGCTCAAAATTTCTCAAATTAATCCTTTGACTCCGGACACGTACCTTAGCTGCAATGAGGTAGGATATGGTTCTACTTAGCTTTAAATACCAGTCCATTATTGCACAAGTGTTGAATGGTTTCAAGTTGTTTTCCCAATCGAATAGAGTCGTTGCCTGTTCTTTATCAAATAAGTAGAATAATTAATTTGCTTTCAACTGCACCACGCCCACTATTATCCCTCCAGAATGAACCAATTTCGTTCACAAATATAATTTCCAATTATTATCAATTTACGTATTTCAGCAATTCCTCCGCATAGGCTAGGCGTTCCGTGAATTCTTCTTTTCTGCCACCAATTAACCTGTCAGGAACACACACACATACAACACTTAACGACATGAATTTCTTTTTGGGGCACACAAAACCAGCAGGTAGACCAGCAGCGCCCGTAATATCCTACCTCTCCCAAACAACCGTCCTGGATATTTTCGTGTATGCATTTAATACATCTATTGTACGGCGTTTTGATGGCAATTTTCACCCATTCAATGCTCATCATTCGGGCCAGTCGACAGCTCACCCCCACTATATAGTCAAGGAGCGCAATAGCAAAAAAGCCAACCACGGCAGCCCACCCTTAGGCGGCAACACCAGGGTTGTTGCTTTTCTCTGGCTTTCTCACTTTGGGTTAGCGCGTCATACCTACATATAGCAAGAGACTTGCAAACATTTAACCGATGAGGGAGAATGGAAAATCTGTCGACCACAGATAAATTTGTTAATCATTTTGGCACGGCAGGTGGTTAGAAAGTTTCTAAAATAATCACAATCCTCATCTGCCTGGAAGTCGGGTGTCCTAGATGACAATAAGTTTTGCATTAGATGGTGCATTTGATGACATGTACACGTCAAGTTGAGAAGTGGACGAAATGTCATGTGTGTGCTTGGGGGCGATTTCAGTGTTGTTTTTTTTACTCATAGCTCTTTAGTGTGTAGGTAGATCAGAAAATACAATAATACCGATGTGAATTGCTGAGATGGGAAACAATTTAATTCCTAGATTGTTTGTTTTCCAAACAACAAAAGCGGGAGTGGTAGGTACGGAGTATCGAAGAGAATCTTCAAGAAAAACATCTACATAAAGCCGAGTTCTAAATACCATGGGATTGATCCATAAAATAAGTTTTGATGTTTAGTGCTGAATGCTGATGAGATAAGAACACTGAATACAATGAACAGTCGTATGTCAAGATGCGGTCCATAAGGCTTGCAACACATGGTAGTGTATCGATCAAATAAGATCGAAATTTGTAAATCAAAATATTTTACTTTGGTTGCTTCACGGAAACGGGAAAGAAGAGAAAGTAGTGAAAGGCTGCTGGGAAGTGGACAAGATCTCGCCCTGATAATACTTCAGATGCCTTCAGTGCTAGAAGGCAGGGATCCATAAATTTTCTTATCTGCTCGGGTAGCGATTGATATCTATACTCAGCTCTGGTTTGATAGTAAAAGCGTTTAAATTACATTTTCTACTAATTTAAAATCATTACTTGTAAATCCAGACATCATGCAATTGGGATGTGGCACTTTATCACTGTGTCGGACACAGATTTTTGGGCTGGATTGCCGGATTGGTCGTGAAGACTTTGTTGGCTTAGAGAAACTGTCTTCTATACGAGAGTTTGTTTCTAGGGTTTCAAGAGTTATCTGAAGTTTCTAGGAATGCTCATAACAAACCAATCACTGCCTTGACTGGCAACACTGTCTTTTTGGCAGAGATCATTATGATCGTCACTGTAGCACGCATGCTTTGAAGAACAGTCTTTTTGCTATCTTTTCTGTTTTAAAGAGTGCTTTTAAAAGGACCTAGTGGCCCTAAAACCTCATAATAACCTCATAGGTACAGTTATCGACGGCAACAAAGATGGCGCTTTTCCCAATCGTCAAGTGATTAAATTGGTGCATCTCCAGCACTGTGTGGTCTTAGCTCATGCCATCGAGGAGCTGATAGGAGACCTAAATAGGTAAGATTAAGCATCTGTTCGGATTGTGTTGCGTTTCTATACTGATTCCAGTCCCTTATACAAACATCTTACAACCATTTGTATAATAAGCACGAGCTAATTTGAGGCAAATAAATCGGTTTGTTGAACCGGTTTGAGGACAAACAATTCAAGGGTTTTGACTGGAAATATAGTATATAATATAGTAGCATTGACTTGAATATATTGGCTCCATCGCAAGTAATATCACGACTTTGACCATCTACATACCTGCAAGGTATCTTAAATATACTAAGAGTCTAACTCTAAACTGGTCTAACTCCAAAAAGTAAGTTACAGATTCGAAATAATAGATATGGGTCTGACTATCATAACATACAACCTCTACATTCTTCTTAATGTTCAGGAAGTGGGCATCAGGGTTGCCGTTAACCGACTGAAGTCGCCATTTTGCGACTTTTTAGCGTCCGGTACATCACGCGACTACTTTTTTGAAAAATGCCGAAATTGGACACTTTTTCAAAGTCATGCGACTTTTGGGACACTTTTCTCAGGATTCATTTATAAATTGTGTTGCCAAATTACTTGCTTGGCTACTGGGCTAGAGTCATAAAAGAATTAAATCTTTTGGGAGGTTAAGTCTATTGAATTCATCTGGAAATGATTTGAAGTTTTTTTTTTCTCTAAAAAAATTGAGATTTAAAAAACGTAATTCGCCATTCTTTTGATGTCACTGATTAATACATTCAATATCTTACAAACACTGAATTAAAATCATTTTGGAAGCCAATCAAATTCACATATTTCGTTGAAGTCAGTAGTGAATTCACTTGAAATCAGTTGCAGTCATTGAATTCAATTGAAATTATTGGAATTCATTTATATGTATGTGCAAATGTATCTATTTCAAATCCTTGAAAAAATTTTAGCAAAAAATAAAGTTTTTGTTTCATTAGACCATGTTGAGTCTCGTCAGCTTGGTTAAGTAATTTTACCCTCTTCTGTTTTGCTAAGACATCAAAATCTCCTTCAAGTTTCAAACATCACGGTATCTATACTACCTCAAAATTTGAATATCGTCCACAAATGTCTTATAATCAAACATCAATATCAACATGATCCACCTGGAATCAAGTGAGTTAAAATTATTGAAATTTATTGAATTCACTGACTTCAACTGAATACACTACTGACTTTAACGAAATATGTGAATTCACTACTGACTTCAACTTCAGTGATTGTCAAAAATTAAATGCATTAATCACTGCTTTCAAAAGAATGGTGAATTAAGGTCTTTTTTTTAAACGCAGTCTTTTTTGAACTTGATCCAATCAAAAATTTGAATTATTTTTTTATGAATTCTGCGAATGCATTTCGAAAAGAATGCATTATTTTATAACTTTGCTACTGGTTTGAGAAATTCCATAGCATTTGACGGGCAAGTAGCAAAACTTTGTACATGTTCGTAAAAAATGTGCAAGTATATTGGAATTTCCTTTACCAGAACTTGCTCGTGTGATCGCCTGCTACAAAATCTGTTTCATATCAGTAATTACTTAAGAAAAGGATAAATACTCGTAGTGCTGCCTGTATGCCTATCTTATAGTTTGTATTGCTTTAATCCTTAATTGGTTCGGTTAATATGATTTAAAGCGATATATTCATGATTATATTATTGATGTGCTTTATTTCTGCAAATAATTCAGTTTTTATGCTCTGGGCGACTTTTTTGGCGATTTTCTGAAATTTTTCAGCGGTAACCCTGGTTGGCATTAGTTCTAACTCTAGTAGAAATGGTCAACCCATTAAGCTTAGGTAGTTTGAATGGTATCTTTAATCCTTTGAATTCGTTGGAAAGTCGACAAAATGTTGCCCAACTTACACTGTTTGTCAGAGCAACTCTCCGTTTACTTCTTAGCGATATGATTGTACTCTTTAAAGTGCCTCGCAGTATCGATTTCCTTACTGCACTACTGCATGTTTGTAAAGGCAAAAAGGATGAGAAGTTGTGGCATTAATTACGGTGGACTGTCTTAGGTAATAAGGCTTGTGCTTCGGTGATTTGAGCGAATGCTTGATGATAAACCGAATCAGCATACCAACAGAATTATACCAACACAATACACACCCCTGGAGAGGAGACTGGAAGAAATGTGAAACAATCAGAGATTGTTTACACAAACTCCTCGATGTAATTAAATGTAGTCATTGATTTTAAGAGGTTATCTCTTCTTTGACCAACCAAGTTCATCAGAATATTCACCCTTATTCTGTGTGGCGTTTTATTAAAACGTCGTTAAAACGTTTCGTTCTTTAAGGCGATTTTTAAGAGTGGATTGTATGTGGAGTGTATACCTACTTACCGATGAAGCCGTTTTGTGGCGTTTAATTTCTGAAATAAGTCTTAAAAAACGAAAAACCTTAAAAAACCCGGAATAAGGGTGAGTATCTACACCAAACTTATGTACATATTTGACTTTCTTATAAGTTCAGCTTATGATCGAGTCTATCTTTGTATCTTTCTCCACAAGATACATACATACATATGTATATTTTCAGTACTTACTACTCTTTATTGAAACTATAAACCTTTAATATTCGAAACTTTAAAAGACCAGATGGGCTGTCCATGGTTATTACATCGACTTCTTATTTCAATCTACCTCAACCCACCCAGAACTAATTTAAACTCAATTTGCCTTAACAAAAGGCCATGGAAAGCTCTTCAAAGATTATTCAATTATGTGCGGTTTAATTTTTTTTTCTTCCTTCTAACAAATATACAGACTTCACAGCTTATCGACCAAACAAAAGGACTCTGCAACAATTGCCACGTATCGAAGCAATGTACACCCTGCCTCCTTTTACCCACCTATTCATTAACCCACGCAAACAACTGTGTACATATTTATAATAGATTCTCATTCCCTTCTGGCTCACAGCACACATATACAGCTAGAACTCATTTTGCAAAGTTAACAAACCAATTGAATTTCTCCCGTGAGACACGCAATCACGCTCCTATACGCAGGATTCACTTCAATTTAATCCACTTAAAGAATTACAAAATTTTTCAAAAAAAAAAAAAAAGAAACGACGACAGTAGCGCATTTTGATTTGGTCTCTTGAACAAATCTCCCAGGAGTCCTTGTTGATGCCGAAGTGAAAATCACAGATAAAACACTTTGGCGAAACATTTGTACCGGGTGCGGGAGCCAAGTTTATCTATTTGCTAACTATTTATCTACCACGCACACACACTTATCCACCTGCCATTTAAATAGAAAATACCATCCCCAGCCGATAGACACTCAGACGAGAGCTGCCAAGTGATTAGGGTTGAGCGCTCACATCCTCTTCTTTTTTTTTTTGCAAATGATGTTTGCCACAAAACAAAAGGACATTATGTCAAGTAGTCTGGGCGGAAGGGTGTGGTGCTGTCGCATCAGCGACAGATAGTCAATTCAACGCAATTCGGCCTAATCTAAGAAATTAATTTTCCTAGATGGTCTCCTGGGGTTCGAAGGTTGTCATGGATTTGTAGCTTCGTCCTTTTTCCCAATTCGATTTGATTTTTGTGGGACCTTGCGTCTGAAATTTTTGTTGCTGTTGTTGGAAAAGTTTCTGCTCGAAAGAAATTAATATTATAAATTTGTTTTAGGGGCTTTTATCACTAGGTAAGGTAAGGTAAGGTTAACCGAGTTATGCTTTAAATCTAAAAAAGAAGTTTGATCAGGGAAAAGTTTTGGACTTAGTGTAAGACATTAAACAGAATTTGCTTTGCATTCGTGCCTCTGCATTAGATGGGACTTTGGTCACAAGAGAATGATTCTACAAGATTCTCCATCTTTCCTGTTAAGGGACATAATTTCAAAAATAGAGCGCGTTTCACGCCTCTAACATTTTCAAAGGCTTGACAGTCTTTATAATCAACTCAATGGATCTCACTTCTTCTGAATTTTCGATGTCTGAACTTTCTGATCAGTAAACACCGGACTAATTGGAGATGCTTATTAGTGGAGGCCCAGGTTCACCCCCAACTGTAGCGCTACCTAAGTAAGTAAGTAAGTAAGTAAACATCGATCTGGACCGTTTCTGTATTGCACCTCAGGTACAAATACCATCGAATAAGGGATTACGCTTTGGGGCAGTGCAGAGACGAATGCTAGAGGTGAGTGCATTTTTGATTTCATTTTTACCAGTAACCTGTCAGTTTGCAATACTGGCATCTCTCCAACCTTTGTTTTGAAAACAACCTTCAGTCCTTTTCGGACCATAAACGGATACTGTTCGATGTCAGTTTTAAAATAGAGGCTGCCAAACTCTATAGAAATCCAAAGCGTATAAACTGGACAAAGTTTAATCGTATAGTTAAGTCAAAACTGCGTGGTATGCCAAATCATAGAATTGACTCGACCTCGAAACTGGATTCAAAGGTTGAAACCTTGGAGGAAGCAATCAATGCTTTTAAAATTTGGTGTCCAGTCAGCTACAATAAAAATAAAGTCCCAATGTGGTGGAACGAGGATCTGTCAAAGCTCAGGAAGTTGACCAGAGTGATCTTCAATATCTGCTACAATCATAACTTCTGACAGCCCTATAAGGATTGTCTAAAAATATATAAGAAGTCCATTAGAACAGCGAAGAAACGGGGCTGGTTTTACTATTGTCAATCCATTGAATCCCTGAAGGAAACCTCTAGGCTCAGTAAAATTCTGTCCAAAGGACACAGCAATCCGTCCTTCCTGAAAAAGTCGGACGGTAACTGGACTGGTTCTACTGCGGAATCTTTGGAACCTCTTATGAGAGTACACTTCCCAGGTTGTAGTGATGGTGACACAGAACAAGCTAGTTCCTGCAAGACATAGCAATTCCCTGGCTACTACCAATTTATAGGAGCAGCTTATTCTTAAACTATATCCCTCAGTCTTGGAGACGTGTCATAGTTGTTTTCATACCGAAGGTGGCCCGGCGAGAGCATGAATCCGCGAAAGATTTCAGGCGTATTAGCCTATCTTCCTTTGTACTGAAAACTCTAGAACGAACCACAGATTCGGTGTCATTTCCCCTTTGCTATGGCTCATGGCAATAAATAAGATCTTAGTGCGACTTGATATGGAGGGGGTTAAGGTGGTTGCGTACGCACTCAACAATTACACTCATCTGGGTCCATGGGCACAGCAACTATGAGGGTAATGAGCGCGCTGACGAGCTGGCCAGGCGAAGGTCAGCACTTAACGGCTCTTTAGCGGAAAGAGTCGATATTCCGCTGAGTGCCGTTAAGGGCAAAATACGTGATCATGTCCTCCAGCTTGCCAGCCAAGGGTGGAATAGCCTGACTAGTTGTGTAATATGAAGAAAGACATAGCCTGATTACAACAAACCTAATTCAAACGAGCTACTTGGCAAGTCGAGACCAGATATTGCCAGAATCATAGCCATCATTACAGGCCACTGGCCAGTAGGGGGCCATGCGGCCAAGCTTGGTATTCCTTTACAACACCTTTTGTAGAAGCTGCAAAGACACTGACGAGAAATAATCTCTGCACCACATCCTTTGCAGCTGTCCGGCCCTAGCGATGACCAGGCTACATATCCTAGGAAAACCCCTCCTCGTGGATCTCGGCGAGATAGCCGAAAAAAGGATTCGACAACTAGTCCGTTATTTGACCTCCACTGGTTGGGTCTAATTCTTCGCACTACTTTAGACTTTTTCCGCACGGATTTTGCTTGTGGTTACAAAACGGCGCACTCTAGCGCTAATTGGGCTCTCCCAAGAACCACCACTCTACCTACCTACCTAAGTGATTACTAGGAAATTTGCTTAGCTGTCTCCAAATCGGTTTATGTCCCCTTCTACTTGTGCACGCTACTTAAGGCGAGGTCTTCCTCTACAGCGTCTTCGTTTCTAACGTGGAGGAACAACGTTAGATACGAAGACTTCTAGGCTTCTTTGGCTTTCGAAATTACTTGGTTTTTTTTATGCCCCTACCACTTCAGGAATATGACGGCTGCCGTTGGTCTATTAAGGGTTCATCCGCCACCAACCCTGCCACAGATTCGAATATGTCGAATCCGCTCATATAGGATTGACACTAGATTGCATTAGAAGTTTTCGCATAATCTCAGCACTGATTATACTGCAGAAGATACTAGATGTCCTTGTTCATCCCCGTACCGGTTCTTGTTCCATAACTTGGGCATGTATGTTCTTTCCTGTTTAAAAACTGCCAAGCCTCACTTTTGCAAAAACTAGTTTTAATTTCTACGATCGCCCATATCTTATCCTTCTTCCTCTTCTTTAAGAAGCCGGTCCTCATCATCTCATATTGCTCACGAGCAGCATTGGTACTGACTTACATATATGTAGCGCTTTTCCATAGGTCTCCAGTTTCGTTGCACGAGTGTGTCTGATGTGCAACTGCCCTTTATTAGGTTCACTGAATCTAGTATTTTTTCAAGACCCTGACTATTTTTAAAGTTCCTTATGGCAATGAGAGGCAATAAGTACGTCAAAGTAGCTCAAAAATGTATCCCCCGTCTTACTGTTGATGTCATTCCATTCATTCCATCAAGTTAACTTGATAGTCGAACGACCTCCTTCTAAAGAAGACTTGGTTATCATCTGTGACACACATTTTCAAGAGTTACCTTGTCTGGTTGGGCACTTGAGTGCTGAAGTTCACCCGGAGGAGTCCATATGTAGTCAAATCCTATCAGATATCAATCCAGAAAGCACTGTGTGGAAGTGAAAATGCTGTAACAAGCCATGACTATCGAAATCCTTATTAATTTGCGCACGATCTTAAAATCACTTAAGGACTTTACATGATTTTTTAAATCGGTACAGCTACTTCTTTTTTTTATATATTTGCTTCCAGTTAAAAAAAAATACTACAAAGCACTTCAAGCGAACATCTCTACAGCGCCCATCACCCAATTAACTTCGACGAAGGATAATTGATGGTTTCACTCAAACAAACTAATCTTCCAATATCCGTGCCTTGTTGTTACATAAAATGCACTTAGGGAAACTCGCCAAAAGTGATGTCAGTCTATTTATGGCGAGTTGTCAGAAGAACCCTTTTTACTTGTTTTTACTCCACACCCTTTCGGCTCGGGGCTGGTTATCTGTGCTTGGTGGAAAAAATAACAAATTAAGCATTTGTCGGCCTGTTAATGAATCCGAGGGTAGCTAATGGGTGTAAAAAGTGGAAAAACAATGAAAAATAGGTTTAGCCGGCGCTCTAAAGGATGGGAAAAGCAGAAAAGCGTTCATATCTGTCGCTAATTGTTAAACAAGCAATTAGTCATTACTGAGAAGGAAAACATGGGGTGGGGTGGTAGCTTTCATTGTTTTAGGGAAAATTCGCGTTGGAAGATGATGGATTATGGTGTTTGTGTGAAAAATTGAAATGTATATCCATATGTACATGTTTATTTGCTTGATATGGTTTCTTGGAAGTGGGTTAAATGTCTTCTTACATAATATAGAGTGCACTCTGTGCATTAACTGACACGGATGGTGTTGAACTTCTTAAAGTAGCTAGATATAGCTTGATATACTGCACCAAATCATCTGTGAAGTAACAACGAAAATATATCCGATGAATATTTTGCCCGTTTCTCAAAAAGGAGTCAAAAACTCAAAACTGCACCAAGTTCTCATCACCGCTCACAAGATCTTATCAATGCGCTTTTATATCACATCATCATCCTTGGTGAACATCTACGAATTTTTGTATTCACAAATTTCAGTTAATTTTAAGACTGATTTGAACACATCTCTGCCAAAAGGGCCTTCAAAACCTGTTAATAAGTTGGTAGTACCGATTTGAAATTCTTTAGTTCTGTTGTAATGTGTATAACTTGATCGTTGACTTTGCTGGAGTGAAACTGAATCCAGTTGCACAATGTGGCAGACAAGATCTCTATCGTGATGCTTAAGAGGTCTATACTTCTTTGAATGGTGCAATTAAGAGACTTTTTTTCTCAACATTGGCAAAAGAATGCTGAGGACCTCATCGGATCTCAACATCTCTTGCCGAGCTTTTGCGTTATATCGATTCAAAGCCTAGTCTCCTCACAATAATTCGTTGCCTTTGCAATGTTGGCGATCTGTTCCCTTACATTGGCGATGTAGTCAAAATCAGTGTTCATCCTTTGTATACTTACATACTTAGGTACTTAACAGGCTCCCGACCCGTGAAGAGTCTCTGTCTGAGACACGGCAGCCTTCTACACTCTTCGATCCCGGGCACGCTGCTTCCAGTTGTCTAGACAAAGCGCTCTAGCATCCGCGATAGCTTGGTCCTTAAAATGGAGGTTTGGTCTTCCTTGTCGTCTCGACCATTGCGACTGTGGTTCGAAGATCCCATTTGCTGGAGCATTATTGTCCATTTGCTTGATGTGGCCGAGTTAGTGTAGTCGAAGTGTTTTTTTCTTTTGAACTACATCCACATCTTGGTACAGCTCATAGAGTTCGCGGTTATATCTTCTCAATTCGCCCTGCTCGCATACGGGACCGAATGTCCAACGAAGAATTTTTCTCCTCAAAGTATTCAAAATCTTTTCAGAACTGGCAGGATCAAAGTTTTGTAGAGAATGCATTTCATCTTCCGAGTTAAGAATTTTGAACCCATTTGTTTCGCCAAACCGAAGTAGGAGCGGTTTCCTAGGGTAAGTCTTCATCGAATCTCTACTAATGTGTCATTCATGAAGTTGATATTTACTCCGAGGTAGGTAAACTCCTTAAGAACTTCGAAGTTACTGTTGCTAACAGTGACGTTTTGTCCTAGACGGCGGACAAATGCTTCTTTGTTTGTTGACAACATGTACTTGGTTCTGTCCTCGTTCACTTCAAGGCCAACTCGTTTCGCCTGTTCTAAAAATGCCCTGAAAACCTCTTAAACGGCGCGCTGGGACCGATCGACGATGTCGATGTCGTCTGCGTATTCCAGCAGCTGGACAGATTTGTTAAAGATAGTGCTTTTCATGTTTACACCTTCCCTGCGCACTATCTGTTTCAGCACGAGATTGAAGAAGTCACATGATAGCGCATCTCCTTTCCAGATTTCGGTGCATGTTTGGAATAGTTCGGAGGAACTGTTTCCGTCACTCGGCATAGCTGGATCAGTTTAGCCGGGATCCCGAATTCGGCCATCGCCTTGTAGAGCTCAAGACGATGAATGCTATTATATGCGGCTTTAAAGTCGATGAAGAGATGGTGCGTCTCGACTTGAAATTCGTTGGTCTTTTCCAGGATCTGCCTTAGTGCGAAAATTTGGTCGATCGTCGATCTGCCGGTCCGAAAGCCACACTGGTCACACAGTACGTTGGATAGGGTCTTATATGCGACATCAAGCAGGGATATGCCTCGGTAGTTCTTACAAAACATAGGATTGCCTTCCTTGAAGATGGGGCATATAGAGCTGATAGTCCAGTCATCGGGCATAGTTTCATCCACCCATACTTGGCTGATGATTTGGTTCATGTACCCTAGCAAAGCATCACTACTATGTTTGAAAAACTCTGCTGGTAGACGATCAGAGCTGGCGGCCTTGCTGTTCTTTAGCTTTTTGATAGCTGAGCTGACCTCTTTAAAATAGAATTTTTCATTGACTAGATGTGGGTTCTCTTTTAGCCCTATCACTCTCTCTTCCTGATACCCATTAAGTAGCTACTGGAAATGCTGTTTAAACACACCTACTATTCCCTGTGCTTCGGTGACTAGGTGTCCTTCACTGTTTCGAAGAGCCTGCGTTCCGGGCTTGAAGCCAGCCAGTTGCTTGGCTTTCCTAAAAAATATCGGGATGTTGTTCCTATCGCGGGATTCTTCGATATCCTGCGTGTGCCGTTTTCTTTTTACACAGGATCTTCTTCTCCTCCCTTCTTCTGGCTATATACTCTTCTCTCGCTGCCCTTGTTTTGCGCTGCAACGCTTTCATGTGTCCCTTGTATAACTCGGGCATTTATCATATTGATGGAACACTCGATCCAGTATGTCGATACATCGATAGCAATGTAATTGATTAGGAGACTTCTATGTCCCCGCATGGTCGACAAGCCTGAATCCGCAATCAGAAGTGCAGTGTAGGCTATAATTTCCTATAGTACTACCAAACAGCACTACTTTTGCTTGCTGTTCGTTAAAATTAACCTTAATATGTAATTTCAATGGGAATCCCTACATCTTATCTAGGAGCAAGTACCAACTATTCCTGGTGTCGTGACTTCTTCTGTAGTGGCGTGAGCGCATATCAAGCTTGAGTTGGGGAATTTATTATAAAGAAAGGCTCTTGGGTATGTTTAAAATTCACGGCTGTTTCCCGTTCGCTGTTCGCTTTCAATAAATCCGGGTCAAATAATGTCCTTTAATTCTCAAGAAAATAAGCCTCACCATCCCAGAAATCTCATACCTATCGTGCTTCCAAGGAATTTATTTCACAGAAATGAAAGGGGGCCTCGAAAATCATGAAGATTTTTTTTGAAAAATGATCAATTTCGTTCCTCAGGTTTATTATGCTTTGAGCATTTGGCAGATGGGATTGGTAGTAAGAAAATATTTGCAGGTCTTTTGCCAAAATACGCTACAAGAACCTAAATCGAAGTGCCCACTTATGTAACTCGTCGTACGTAAGTGTGTCCAGTGCTTCTTGACCCACACTCAAAAGAGTAAGTATTTCGTCACCTATTTCGCATGGTTTTACTCCATAACTATCAAGACCCTGAGGACATAGGTTGACATTTTACATCGACTTGGAATAAGGATATGCAGATAAAAGCATAAGTACATACATAGTTACTGGAAAAAACATCGCTCCACCCTATACTGACTAATATGCAACACTCCTTTAACCCAAGCTCAAACCAAAGACAAACCCTCATTAAATCGCGTTTTCACTCCAAACTCGCGCCCCAAAAGAATTAAAGAAAAAAATAAAAACTAACTTGTATCCCTCATTATCTTATCAAATGTCAAACGAGTCCAATTATTATAACGAAATTTTCATTTAACTCCAGCTGCACGGAATACCAAACCTCCAATTTGGTGACTCTGCAGGTTCTCCGCGCGTTTAAAACTCAAGTGGTTGACGTATGTATGTACATGGGTGTACCTACTTTTCTTTCACTCCTGGGTAGGCATTAAGTTTTTGTTGTAAAATATGAACGAGATCAGAATTCCGCAGAACTAATCTGTACCCTCTCACCCCGAGATATAAGTAGAATGACGACGCTATGTCTCCACCGGTCGGTGGGTCGGTGGAGATCTCGACGGAGACACAACGCAAGCCAACTAAACAATAAATAGCTGGGTGCATTGTAAGGCTCTCTTCCTGTGTGCGCACCTTCGGTGTTGAAAATTGAAAATTAAATGAATTTTCCGCTCGCTGACAATGTGTAATTACACACAAACTCGATGAATCAACAATCAACATGATATGATCTTTTCTAGTTGGGTGCACGCTTTGCCCGGTACTGCGTGAGAATGCTTATTTAAGGTTTTTTTTTTAATTGGACACAGTTAGTTGCGGCAGAGGTGTAAATGTGATTAAATCCGAATTGAATTAGGCGAATGTTTTTGCAATGACGAACGATGGTAGGTTAATGACCGGGATTTTGAATTCAATATCATATCGAAGACAAAACTAAATTGGACGTATTTTTAGCTTTCTTGCAAGGATGATACCTATGTGTTGTACCTCCGATATCGGTAGTATTCTTTCTCGTACTTTGACATTCAATTTTTTAGACTCATCACACGACTTAAGTAAGTATATTCAGTTTAAAACGGAATAATATTTAAAAATCATAATTTTACAATTTCTAGGAATGGCTGATGTTGCAAAATGGAAGGATTTCCGAAGGACTTTTGTCGATCCGAAAACTGATAAGTCTGAACAAAAGCTGCTAAGAAAACAACACACTGAACTTACAGGAACATTAAGTAATCCTATAGCATATCAGAAACTTAAAAATTGACATTACCAGCAGAACGTTATCGTTAGCGCTGTGTGATCATGCAATCATTGTTCAAACATTAAGCTCAATCTGTTCCGCTCTGACTTTCAATCCAAGTTGGTGTATGTCTGCTGCACTTCAAAGGTGACCTCAACTATAAAAAAATAGGATCAAAGCGTACATAGGAGCCCGTGAAACGTACTAACGAACATTTCTGCTAGACAATGGATCAGAACCTATTCAATAGGCGCAACAATCTAAAGCCGAATTTAAGTTTTCTAGAGGACAACGACAATTCTATAACTAACTACTTACGTTATGCATTAACGCAGAATGGTCGTAAAACCAAGAACTCTGAAGGTCTGCCATCAGTTGCCTTAGCGCATATCCATGATCTTCATCAAAACAGTCAGTTAAACGTTAGTAGCTTAAACATTATTAAAAAATTGATAAAAATGTATGTATGTATGTATCTATGTATTAGAGACGCCTTACCTAGTGATACCTACGAATAAATCATGTCCTAAAATACCCTCTAACTATGTCTTTTATTTTTTTTACATTTAATAAAAACAAAAAACATTTTAGCAAAAACAAAATATGTAAACACAAACTATCTGAGTCCACCATGTTGGATGGTTTTGTCCTGCTCTACAAGTTGCTGAAATTCACTTACCTCTACGACTTGTACTTTGTCTCCAACATAAATATCAGTTCATGACAGATTCTTTACGAAAAATTTTCGCCGCCATATTGAATTCGCCATTTTGAATTTTTACGTCAATCTATTCCTCAAAGGATGCTCTTTAATTTGACACCTGAAACATCAAGATCCATTGAGAAATAAAAAAGTTACAATAAAAACAAATAAGCGCTAGAATTAGTATACAGTGGCCTATACAACACAGTGTTTGGGGAGCTCTGGAGGCTGGGTATACCTACTGTTTTCTGAGAATTTCTGGTGGCCTGGTATTTTATACGAATTTGTGGTTTTTTCTTGGTTTTTTTCGACGTCGACGACATTGTGGGTGGCGATATCTTCGGTTCTAGATGGACTAGCGCCATGAAAGAGGGATCAATTTTTTTGATAGAGGGTGTAGTTTTTTTCTTAGCGTAGATCTGGATATAGGGTGATCCGACTTAAGGAATGGATGGGTAAGTAAAATTCTGCAATTGATGCTTTAGCGGAAATAAAACAAAGACCAGCAGTTGTGTTAGAGTGTGTAGTTTATTTTGATTTATTTTAATTTTAAGTACAAAGTGACTATGTAGTTAACTTATGTATCTTATAAAGAGGATAACATGTTTTGTGGAATGAAATCGTTTGTTGATCGGTCCCATTCTCTGGATCGATGTTGACATTCGTTGAATTGTATTGTCTCGCCCACTTCTGTAACAAAAGACAAGTTAGGAAATAAATGCAAAGGAAAAAGACGCCTTACTTGCCTTTGTATATTATCAGCTTCATTGATCGAGGTAGATAGCGTCTAATATAGAGTTGATCGTTGGACAGTATGGCTCGATGGTTAGAGTCGATGTTGACATTTATTAGGAAGTTTCACCTTTGCGTCTGATTCTGTGAATAAGATATGTAAGTTAGAAAAGAAATGTGAAGGAAGGAGACTTCTAATTTCCCTTTTGAAGTTTCCAGCTTCGTTGATCGAGGTGGATATCGTCATTGTATGTGAAACTAGTTTTATATACAATGATATCGTCCAATATGAAGATAAAGTATTAGGATGATCAGCATAAGTCCCATTCTCTGAATCGATGGCTGGAGTCAATGCTGTTAATTGTTGATAGTACGACGAGCATCTGAGTTTGTGAGGAGAGAGGCAAGTTAGAAAATAAAACAGGTTCTGTGATTAGCAATAAGTTAGTAAATAAATTTTATATGTAAAGATATAGTAACTTAGCACGATAAGTTAAATGGATGTATATACACAGTAAAAAGACCATTTTATTGTAGTGTATCACTTGCTTACTTACGTTTGTGGTGGTACAGTTCGGGGTGAACCTGGACCTCAACCAATAAGGCTGTTCAGTTAGCCCTATTCTTAGTTAACTGCCTCCAGTTGAGCTCTAACTCGGTTGAGGTCCCCATTTTGGCAGCCTCCGTTACAATACTAGCGAACACACCGGTGACAGACCGCTATGTTCCACCAATTATGTCAATGTCGTCGGCGTACGCTAGTAGTTGCACAGAATTTTGAAATATTGTGACTCTGGTGTTGGCGCGTCACCTTGCCTAATCATTTTTTGACATCAAATGTCTCGGTGAGATCATTACCGGTCTAGATGAAGCAGCGAGATTTCTCCATCGTCATTCTGCACAATTTGACAAGTTTGGCAGGGATCCCAAAACTAGATATGGCTCTGCATAGCTCGTCTCTATAGATGCTGTCATATGCGGCCTTAAAATCGATGATGTTGGGTATCGATTTGGATTTCTTGAGTTTTTTCCAGAATCTACCAAAGTGTGAAGATTTGATCGATTCTGCACTTTCCTAGTCTGAGACCACACCGATAGGGCCCAATCAGGTGGTTGACGAAGGGTTTCAGACGTTCACACGATATGGTAAGCCATCAGGTCCATTAGTCTTGTTGGACTTAAGTTTGGATATTGCTATGCTCACTTCGTTTTGGTCAGGTGGACGGAAGTTGGCTATTTTCGTCTAGATTGAATGGTTCATTCTGCCTGATAACGAGATGTTGGTTTTCGGCGCCGTTATAGAGTCTCCAGAGGAAGTTTTTTCATATTCTCAGCACCGACTGTGATTGTAGTATATCAACCTACGATTAAAGTTTTTGCAAAATGTCTGCTGTTCTCTCTCGGGTTAGAAGCTTGGAAGGCAAGCAGATACATGATGAGCTGTAGAGTTACCTAGTTTAAAGATCTGTTTGAAAGGACACTACTCAGGGGTAGTTCTGTCCCCAATTGTGTGGCTAATCTTACCAATCTGAATACTAAGAAAAAAAGATAAATAAAAAAAGCTACAATCCGTCTGAAACACATAATCAAACTACAATCCTTTTTCCTTTCCATAAGCCCTGGGCATGGCATACTGAATTTTTATATAGAATTTCAACAAAATCGGTTGTGGCTATACAAAAGTTTTCGAGTTCAAGAAAAATGATGAAGTTATGAAAAAATGGGCGTGGCATTGGTTGGATTTTAAAAAAAAATGTACACTGCTTCTCTTTCTCAAACACCCAGACATAAAATTTCATCCTCCTAGCTCAAAATTTAAGGCCCAAAAAGTGGTGACATACAGAGATATATAGACAGGTGGATGGACAGACAGACATAGCTCAATCGTCTTTGCTATTAATACTGAATACGAATATATTTACTTTATAGAGTCTATCTCGATTATTTCTCTAGGTTACATTCTAGGTTACAATGTATCAAACTTAGGATAGGGTACCAGATCAGGCAATGTAAAAGGAAATCTTAGAAGCTATTCTGTGAATCGATCGCAGACACTACTGAAGTTCTTGACTCCGCAAAATGATGTCAAAAGATGCGGCAGTTCCCAGCTTCATTAGTATATCTGACGGATCGTGGTCAGAAAGGAGTGAAAATGTTTTAGAAACATTAGTGGAAGCTCATAGCGTGCATTCTGATAACGTCAGGTTGTCAATAGAGGAAGAGTTAAATCATATCATCCCATGGAAGAAGCCATGTTGAACTATAATGTCTTTCGCTCGTTTCAAAGCGCCGGGCGCTGACGGCATTCTGCCAGTTATACTGCAGAAGGCTCCAGCGAAGGTTATAAGCAGGATCAGGGAAATTTTCATTAATTGTCTAAGGTTAGGTTACATATGTACCTATGGTATGGAGAGAAGTGCGGGTGGTATTTATACCCAAAGCAGATAAACCAAGCTATAGACCCATTGGTCTTTCGTCATTTCTCCTCAAGACACTTGAGAGGCTTCTTGACATTCATATAAGCAAGAAGCAAGAAGCAAAGCTCAGCACGCATACTTAAAGGCCAAATCGGTAGAAACAGCTCCACATGAAGTAGTAGGCAAATTAGAAAGCAGCTTTCAGCATAAGGAATTCGCACTAGCTGCCTTTTTAGATATTGAAGGGGCATTCAATAACGTAAAAGGGAAGGCAATAGCATTACCAATTGGCTCTGCAAGATGTTCGTCACGACAAATATTAATTCCACTCTCGGACTTAGTTCAATAAGGAAATCGGTTACTAGAGGCAAGCTCTCTCCTCCTCTGGGTTCTTGTCATAGACGATATACTTAAGGATCTATGCAACGCAGGATTTAGTTCAGGGTAAATTCTAAAATACATTAAGCGATATGATGGAATCAGCCCTTACTAGACTAAAAAGTGCGGAATCCATGTCCATCCGGAAAAAAACAGAACTAGTACTGTTTAGCAAGAAATTTAAAATTCCACCCTTCAAACCGCCAAGGCTTGCTGGAGTGGAGCTTTCCCTTTCGGATCGCGCAAGGTATCTTGGTACACTACTAGATAGAAAGCGAAATTGGAAACTTAACGTTCAGGAAAGAGTCCGTAAGGCTCAGAATGCTTCCTTCATCTGCAAGAGGACAGCGGGAAAAAAGTGGGGCCTGAAACCGACAATGATGCACTGGCTATACATTATGGTAGTCAGACCCATTCTAACATTTGCGGCTCTGGTTTGGTGGAAGGCCACGATCAAAAAGATTGCACGGGATATGTTGACCAAGGTACAAAAAAGGTACAGCCTGCATTCATTGAACTCGAAGCTTTTATGGATCTACAAATAAAATTACAAGCAGGGAACAGTGCGATTCGTCTTAATAACGCAGGGGTCTTCAAATCTAGCTATATCGGACATAGCTCTATTCTTAAGGAATCATTCCCAAACATCCATGACGAAACGGATGAAAGTCTTGGTACACTCGATTTCGATACACCCTACGAAGTAACGTACCCTGATAGGGAGGATTGGCAAAGGAAAAAGTTTCAACCGAAAACGAAATCTCAATTTATACGGACGATTTCAAAACTAGCGAGGGTATGGGGTTAGGCATATATTCGAGAGATATAGACCTACATATGGCTCTGAAATTTCCGGACACATGTAGTGTGTTCCACGCAGAGGTTCTGGCCGTACTCAAAGCTGCAGAACTACTGAGATGGGATCAATATCCAACAAGAATATCGCCATCTACATTGATAGTCAGGCTGCGCTAAAAGCGCTAGAGTCCTACATCATTAAATCTGAACTAGTCAGAATTTGCTGCAAAATGCTAAGGGGATTAGGTTCGCAGAACCGAGTCAGATTATGTTGGGTTCCTGGACACTGTGATATAGAGGGTAACGAAAATGCCGATGTACCTATTGGCCAAAAAGGAGCATATCTCCCGGTAATTGATATACTTGAAGGCATTAGACCACCAATGGCTGTGGCTAAGGGAATAATTCTCGATAAAACCATTAATATGGCCGACCTAAGATGGACAAACTTAGAAGGGCACAGGGTCTCTAAGCCTAACTAACTTGTGGCCCAAGTTAAATCGGAAAAAATCAGGAGAATTAATAAAACTAAGCGGAACAAAGTTAAGAACATCAATAGAGATACTCTCTGGCCATTGCCTTCTGAGGAAGCACGCCATGAGATTAGGGACACATGCAGGTATTGTGATGACCTACATATCACAGAGAATATTATTCATATATTATGTGAATGTCAAGCCATTGCTAGGAGTAGTGTAAAATACCTCGGAAGATACTTTTTCAACAATCTGGATGAGGTTGGTTTACTGACCAAAATTGAGCACATAATTAGGTTTTGTAGGGAAATTAAATGAAGGTGCCCTAGTGATCGCGATGGGCCCACTATGGTGCCTATTGTGTTATGATGAACTTATAACCCTATACAACCTATAACCTATAACCTATTAGATGATATACCGAAGAAAAGAAATTTTTTCAGCGATTGGGCTTCAAATTAATATCTGAAGTGAGTGTGACAAATACAAAGATTACTAAAATCGAAAAAAAATTAATAGGACTTGAAGTTCTTTGAACTCTCTCTGCACGTACATACGTATGACCCAGTCGTGTAATATCCTGATTGTTGTAGTTTTCTGTACCATAGTTTTCTGCTACTTTTTTTTCGTAAATTTGATGAGAATTCCCACTTTTGCTCTTTCGCAGGTTATTACTTCTGACAAATATATATATTTATACACAAGTTTTATGGTGTGACATGTATATGTATGTCCTTATTTGATAATACATAATATAATAACCAACCTGGTTTACCACTTCGAATGAGTCTTCTATTGTTCGACGATTAATTTTCATTTAAATAGATTCCCTTTGTCAAATCTATCACCTAATTCCCTTACTCTTAGCACAGTCACGAACTAATAAAACTTTCCCCCAACATAAGTTCCTCAAAATATTTGCGACTCATTGGCATACGTACACACTAGTGCGCATTAATTCGTATCGTAATCCTTCAGGAGAAATTTAAGGATACAATAAGAGGAAGTAAAGAATGCCACTGAAAGTTCATGGCATAGTTCTAGCTGAATTAGTCAATTATTCTATTTATGTCCTATTAATGAATGACGGCAAAGAGTAGAGGAGGTTAGATAGAACACAATCCACCACTATATTATTGCGTGCGAGAATCGCATTCCATAGGGCATGCCATTCTTTTATTCCTCCTTTTACTTTAACTGACATCCATCTTATTAGTTAAGGACGAGAAAAACTGTACTGCGGTGGTGAAGGAGTCAATAAATGCTGCCATATTTTAGCCCTCAAGTGAGGTTGACACTGGAGGGGTGTACATAAGCACATAATAGAATAATAAGAGGATCAACATTCCTCTTTTTTTTTCTTGCCGCAATTGTTGTTACCCCGAAGAGTGCTAAGAAAAGAAATATAAAAAAAAAAGAACGTCAAGGACAATTTCTTCGTTCGGTTTTTTTTTTTTTTCGTTGCCTTCTTACCTTTATCCTTCGCTCTGTCAACCAGTTGAAGAAGAAGCTGATCATCTCTAATCACTCAATCGTCGAAATCAACCCCTAGCGGGTTGCTTGCTACCCTTAAGAAATGCGTAACATAAATAAAGCAGTAAATTCGAGGACAGGAGAACAGGGGCGAAAGGACATTTTAATCTCGCTTTAATGAAATCCAAGCGAAATCGAACTACAGGTTAACGTCTTGTGACCAGATCCATTTTTATGGCCACTAGCAGAGTGGAGCTGTAAAGAATCGGAGACAGAGGATAACAACGTTATCCAGGACATTTGGGAGGGCGGTTTCCGTTCTTGTTTTTTCTTTTTTATTTTTTTTTCTTTGCTTTCCTCTGTTGTGGTTTCAATCACTAAATTGATATCCTGCTATGGAAACGATGATGATGATGCTCAGAACGAATAGCTTGCTACTTTGTAGTTAGTGCCCAATGTGTCTGTGGTGGGTGTGTGGCTTTTATCCGTCCGGCGGAAGGATGATTCGGATGAAATGTTGAATCTATTGGACGGACAACGATACGATTCGAGGATTTGACTTTTGAAATTTGTGGCTGCACACACAAAAATCCAATTTGTTTAATTTCGTAAAGAGCTTTCGGGGGGACTCATTGTGAGGCCGAAGTGCATTTTATTTTTTCTCTGAATCAATTTAGTCGGCTTGACCAAATAAGGACATTTATCATTGTTGAAGGATGATAAAGACACGCCTTCTGGGCTATTCTTTGTGAAGACATTTCTATCTAATGTAATTGGGATTTTATTGAAATGTACTCGTATAAATTAATTAAAATGCCGAAAAATTATGTTTGTTGTAATTTATGGAAACAGATTGGAGACTTGCAAGACGCGCCAATGCACTCCCGAAAATTACTAGTCATAGGAGAAGAACGTGCAGACAAATCAAATGAGTGTGTCGAGAGTAATGAATGGAATCATGAACCACAGATTTATGTCATCTGAGACCTCTTGTTTCTCATCTTCATTCATCAACGAAATTGCGATCAGCAATTTGATAGCTTGATAGCTTCGGGTAGATTCAGGTACAATACTGAAAGAAAAAAGGAAGTACGTTCTCCATACTGTTGGGCATGATAAACGCAGTCGGTCACATCACAGCATCATCTTCGCGAGCCGAAAAGCACCAAATGAACCACTAGAGCCTAGAACTCTAATGATTCCTTCAAATAAAAAAAAAAAATCTCAAATACAAGATTTTCTCGAAATCCGGTTCTCCTTTTGACTGCTTACCATGTGGCTGAACACTAGCTCCTGAAACTTACCAACACCAATTTACTATCGTTTAAGAGTATTGCGAGGGGTGTTAAGTACTAACTAAGCCTGGCTGTCCTAGCTACAGTGAGGACTAATTTAGACCAAAGCTTATGTGTATATTTTTTTGTCCAGGATCAACCTTATGTATTTAACTTATGTGGTCTGCGATTTTTAAGGAAGTGTGAACATACTAATCAAATAACCTCCAAACATCGCATGGACGCCTATGCTTCTCAGCAGCATAGGCAGAGAAAGTTTTTAATCTTTAGGGTAATGAGATTTTATTCATAACAGCTTCGGTTGTAACAAGGCTGAAAAGGACTTCAATGTATATGAAGTAGACTATAGTGAATGTCTTACATAATTTCTAGGAACTTTTTGATGGTTTGCCAGGATGAAATGTTGGGTGATTCCCGAAACAAATAATATTATCATATTACCACCTGTTTCCCAACAGACAGCACAGGAGCAACTCCCTCTTAGCAAATGCACTACAAAGGGAGTCATTAGATTCTTTTGCGACAAAATTGAGACTTTGAGCCCTAAACTCCTCTTCACAAGTCCGACAATTCCTAGATATCTCGTCCAGTGATGAGTCCTTGGAATTGTTTGTGGATACCTTATTACCCTGTTGTTCCAAAACAGCATTTAATCTAATGGACAATATATACATAGCTTCAAGCATGCAATGCAATGTAAAAGTCCTTGGGAATTATTTTCCCCTGGGTAACAGCTGTGTTCAATGGATTAAGTAGATATAACTTGGTTCATTTGGAGATAGGTGACGGCAGTCTTCAATCAAAAGTCGTTAAAAAAATTTCAAACAAGTGGACAACAAATAAAATACAATTTTGTATCTTTTCTGTATCTGTTCAGCTTTTTCAACAATTTTACCTGGCGAATATAAACTTTAGAAAGATAGGAGTTTTCACTAGTCTAAGTGTGTCTGTCCTTCAGGCATACATAGCCATGCGAGCAGAATAGAGCAGTTGGAGGCGGAATTAAACATTTTTGGGGTAAGGTAGACAAAATCTCTCGCTCGCTTGCAGAAAATGAAATGCCTTATCCAACGAAACATTTAAGAATATGTATAAGTATCTAGTGGATGCATAAACCTTCAATTGACAAAATAGTTTTCTTCAAATGAATACATACATACACTCGTGGTAATTATAATAAAATGCACCCTAGTCTGCTTTCATGAATCCATTTATCACTATCATCAAACAGAGAAGTACAAACTTTGCACAAAATAATTGATAAATGAATGACAAAAGGCACAAGGATAATAATCATTACTATCCCGGGTAGATAAATCGGAACAAAAGAAGAGATAAATGAACGGATAAAAATATTGAAGTGAACCACCCCTTCGGTTTGGGTGGTGACTGGCGGTATTAATGTGGTCTCTGGTCGGGTGGGCTGTTAAGGAAGAAGTGTTTAACTGGCAGTTATTACTGCCTTCCTATCGGGGAAATTAACGATGTTCCGCCAGTGTAGTGCAATACAGGATGTCAGTGGTGAATTTAATTAGGATGTAATTTATTATCTACGGATTGCGCAGAATATATTAATGGTGGTGTAGTTCAATAGCAGTAGAGTTTGCAAGTGGTTAGTACTCCATGGCACTAGACGTGGATTTTCCATCCGAAATAGTGATATTTTTCGGGTTGAGCTGAAATCGACTATATTGAGCAATAAGCCAACAACTCTCTAGCTTAGAGAATATTTGAATCTCATAGTAGCATCGATGAGGATGGGACATGGGATAATATGTACATATGTATCCTGATTTGTTTTAACCAAAGCTAAATATTTTCAAATTGGCATTTTCTTCCTCAATAAATAAGAATTCATTCTTAAATCCTTTTTCGTTCAATTCACAAACTTTTCACAAGCAAATCACTGAATCTCAACTAAAATTCAATAAACCTCAATCGTTGTTCCATACTATACAACTTCTCGAATGTATTGGGCCTACATATGCGGCAATATAAAACCTTCCATTTGCCCACCTCCGTGTCTTTTGTTTCGTTCCATAACCCTTTCTCTCCCTCGAGGGGCTTAATAACCTGTCAGAATTTGTTGAATGAATTACTTTTCGTGTACACGTTCTCTACTAAAATACCTACTCCTTCATTCGCCATTTAACATCACTCAGCCTCATCATTCTCAACAACATCACCATCACTAGCACCAGCACCAGCACCATCATCGTCATCATAAACTAATGTTTGTGATTCACTTGAGAAGAACACCCGATGCGAATGCCTACAGACAGAGCCTGCATGTTATCCATTTCGAGTGCATCATCCCTCCTCTGCCAACTACCCCTGCCCACTATGGCCACTGATAACCCTTTGTTCTTGGTTGCAATTCAATTAAATATTTTCCACCGGGCAAAATGCTAAATACCTGTCGTCTGTTGATCAATATCACACAGGTTAAATCAAATTATCACAGTTTGTTAGCGAAATGATAATCAACTTTCATTCACCGGGACGGATGGTCGGATCCGTCTATACGTTCATTGATTTATCAAAAACATTCATCGGCTCGGTTTAGGTACTACGTTACGGACATGTGTATGTATGTATAAGTACATAATGTATGTGGCTTGGGGGAGGATAACTCATAGAGAGAAGCTCGGACACTCGAGTGGCCTGTTGTGCAGAGAAGGCTTCTTCGTTCTGCATAACAAACATTCACTTGTAAATAGATAGCGGCTAGTCGAACTCTCCTCGCCAATGGCACAAGTTGTTCGTTGAAGAGGCCTGAAGCTTAATGTTCATGTTCTGTCTTGGTATTTGTTAGCTTTGAAGTTGAATTTCCGTTGACAAGTGAATGGTACAGTGGCGGATTAGAAATGAAAATGGGCAGGGCGCCTGTAGCCTATTTCACCAACTTACAAATTTGTATTTACAAGCATTTTTTCACAAAATTTGTACAAAAATCGAAAAATTTGTTTTCACCAAATTATGCTTTACAAATCTTTAGTTGTATTTTACAAAGGGAAATTTGTGGGAATTTTTCACTTTTCGTTTCACCGAAATTTATTTATACTTGTAGTTCACAAGTTGCAAATTTGTAAAAACTCGGCTGTTTTGTGTTCACCAAAGACAAGAACTTTACAAATTTTCATGAATATGTGAGAATATTTTACAAGTGAAAGTTCATGTGTAATTGCTCTTACAATTTTGTTTCTAATTGACAGTAATCGAAAAATGCCCTTGCGAAGAAGACATAGTAGCAGCGCGTGTGAACTATGATTTTCTTGAATTTTTTGAGTTTAATGAAAGATTTCGTTTGAGTCTTTGTAAGGCCGAGAAAATAATTGTAATTATTGCGCCACAGATAGCTCATACTACTGAGAAAAAATGCGCTTTGACACCAAGACAGCAGTTTCTTACGTCCTTACATTGGCTTGGAAATGGAGGGCAATACCATGGAGTTGGAGACATGCATGGGATATCTAAATCGACCGTATGCAGATGTGTTTACCGGGTTTGTACAGCAATTGTTAAAGTTGTTAAAATTTTCCAAATAAAATTTCTTTTTTGTCTCTTATCAAAGACGCAACAAATATTTTATTTTGTTTATTCATTTCAAACGTATTTCTTCGACGATATTCCACAAATTTGTGACAAAAAACTTGTAAATTATACATCCCGCAAAAACCCGGTGCAACGGCAATGTTGAACACTTGTGATCAACAATTTTTTTTCCCATTTTTTTGACATTCTAATCACAAATTTGTAGAAAACAGATTTGTGCTTTGTGAAACAAAAACCCAGATTACAAATTTGTAGTTGTGATGCACAAGTAAAAATTTGTGGTTGTAATTTGTAATTTGGTGAAATAGGCCACTGGTTGTACATACCTGAATCGTTTAGAAAGGAAAATGTTTGCTGAATTCGTGGTTTTGTAAAGTTTCTGATGTAGTCTTTTATTATATATATATACGTATATGTATGTATATTACTAGCAAATTTATACCTGCGGACAGACGAAGTGTATAGGTTTACTACAAAGATAATTCCGTTTTAATCTCAGCCTTAATTGCTCAATATGGATCTCTAGAATAAGTGGTTTACCTAGTCTAATATGTTGACTGTATGTGCATCTCTGTGCCGAAACGGCGGCAAACTTAGAAGGACTATTTCCATATTGTATAGTAAGTACAATTGAAGATCTCACACATCATCGAATGCCCAACTGTTATACTGTAGATACTGCCATTAAAATTGGCAAAAGGGAAACCGGTAGGTGGAATAGTATTAGTACATGTCTTTCTTCTAAACAAATCTGGATAAAACTGGATTTTAAGAAAGCTAGAAGACTTATCTCCTTTAGTAGGAAAAAGCTGAAAAACATTGTTGGAGCTTTGACTAGGCATTATCTGGTAGGCAGATATGCTAGAAGGCTAGTCGCTTTCTGCAATGATTTCTGTAGAAGCTATAGAGACGAGGAAGAGGAAGAAACTATGACCCTTCTGTATACCTGACCTGACCTTTAGGCTATGAGAAGAAAAACCCTTGGCGAGCACTTCTTAGAAGATCTTAGTAGATCCTAGATCTGGCTAGACTCGACTCAAGCAAAATCAAACGTTTTGTCTCTGAGTCAAATTGGTTTCTATCTGAAAGGCAAATCATCTTACGGCATTGGTTTATACGTAAACTGGTTGCTCTGCATCTTATCTAGTTTGGGAAAGTTGCATGTATGTTACGGTGCTGGTAATCCTACCTTTTGGACGGTCTCTATCTGGGACAGCCTAAGCTAACCCAAACCCCAACCCTTTAGGACTACAAGTTCTACAGCTATCTGCAATCTTTTTAAATGGACGATATAGCCACAATAATAACAGGAAAACACCTACATATCAACGAGACACTATGTCACGAAATGTCTGCTGGGAGTAACAGGCACTTAAAGCTTTTAATCAATTTGATGAAGCAATGAAGAAGACATGCATGAACAAGACATTGTAAAATGACAAAAAACCAAATGAAACATTCGAAACAGTGTCTCATCAGAGGTCTTATCAAGCGGTAGTATGAATTACACAGCGATGACCTCTAAAACAAACTCCGGATTAAATTCACTGTTGATAAGGTAGGCAAAACTGAACAGAACCTTTTACTTACTTACTTAGGTGGCGCTACAGTTCGGGGTGAACCTGGGCCTCAACTAACAAGCCTCTCCAGTTAGCTCGGTCCTTAGCTAACTGTCTCCAGTTGCGCACTCCAAGCTTGTTCAGGTCCCCTTCAACTTGTGCGCGCCACCTAAAGCGAGGTTTTCCTCTGCTGCGTTGTCCCTCCGGGTGTGATTCGAAGACTCTTCGGGCCGGAGCACTGGTGTCCATTCGCTCTACATGTCCTAGCCATCTCAAACGACTAATGCGCAGTTTTTTGACTAGGTCGATGTCGCTGTACAGCTCGTATAGTTCGTCGTTGAATCTTCTCCTCCAAAGCCCGTCAACGTAAATGGGACCGATTATTTCACGAAGAATTTTTCTCTCGAAACGACCGAAGATATCTTCATCCGCTTTTGATAAAGTCAAAGCTTCAGCGCCATAAAGCAGGACTGGGATGATCAAGGTTTTATATAGAGTCTCCTTGGTTGTTCGGGATAGGGGCTTAATACTCAATTGCCTTCTGAGCGAAACAGCGATTGGCAAGAGTTATTCTTCGTTTTATTTCTGCTGAGGTGTTATTCTCAGAATTGATAGCAGAGTCGAGGTAGACAAAGCCCCTTACTACCTCAAAGTTATAGCCGTCGATTGTGACGTTCTGTCCGATGTTGAGTGTCCCTTCTGGTTGACAGCATATACTTAGTTTTGGCCCCGTTTACCGCTAAACCCATTTTGGTAGCTTATGTTTCAATACAAGAGAACGCACCGGTGACAGCCCGCTGTGTTCTTCCAATAATGTCGATATCGTCAGCATACGCTAGTAGTTGCAACAGACTTTTGTGCCTCTGGTATTGGATTGTGAGTTTCGAACAATTCTTTCAAGAACGATGTTAAAAAAATCACATGACAGTGCGTCACCTTGTCTAAATCCTTTTTTGACATCAAAGGTCTCGGTGAGATCTTACCGACCTTGATGGAACAGCGAGAGTTCTCCATCATCATTCTCCACAATCTGACGAATTTGGCAGGGATGCCAAGACTAGACATGGCTCTGTATAGTTCGTCTCTATAGATGCTTTCATATGCGGCCTTGAAATCGATGAAAAGATGCTGGGTATCGATTTGGGCTTCTTGGGTTTTTTCCAGGATCTGCCGAAGTGTGAAGTTTTGATCGATTGTGGACTTTCCTGGTCTGAAACCACACTGATAGGGCCCAATCAGGTTGTTGACGAAGGGTTTCAGACGTTCACACAATATGGCAGATAGGATCTTGTACGCGATGTTGAGGAGACTGATACCTCTGTAATTGGCGCAAATGAGGGGATCTCCTTTCTTGTGGATCGGGCAAACGGTGCTGAGATTCCATTCATCAGGCATACACTCATCTGCCCAAATTTGAGAAATGAGTTGGTGTATGCTCTCTACCAGGTCATTTCCAGCTGCTTTGAACAGCTCGGCTGGTAAGTCGTCAGGTCCAGCAGCCTTGTTGGACTTAAGTGTGGATATTGCTATCCTTATTTCGTTTTGGTCAGGTGGACGGAAGTTTTGGCTATTATCGTCGAACAGAACCTTTTAGTCAGTCGAAAAAAAAAACTCCAAGTAACGAACAGTGCAGAACAGAACCTGATTGCCTGAAACAACCACCTTATCAGATAAGCAAAGGTTTCTAAAGAAACATTGATGTGCCCCAAGGTAGTGAGTTTCATCACTAGGTTTGATTCTTTAAATAAGCATCCAAGCAACAAGACAGTCGGTGTTAGGTTAATTTGTACGGTTTGTTCAAGCACTTCATAAAGGCGGACTTATTATAAAAATCATTTTTCAATTGAATATTCAACCCCAAATTCCCCGATAGCCGATGGTATGCATATGTACATATATATTTTGAGGGAAATGTTTGTCCTAACAAAGTGTGAATTGTTGGTCCGTCCTTGGAGAGGAGACTCTGCGACTTTTTGAAATGTGGACTCTGTTCTCTTATTTCTTTTCTTCAACTGAAAGAACCGCTCTCTAAAGATATTATTTTTAATTAATATCGAATTAGGTACGTTTGTGTTGTTTTAAAAAACAGAATACAGAAATAATCCCAATTGAGGCGCCTTGTTACTCGCAACTCCAGCCCATTATGTTGTTCACTGAAATTTCACAAACTCCTGTGTCTCAGGAGTGCATTATTAATCAAAAATTTTCAATTCTGTGTATTTGCACTCCGGCCATCGTTTGGTATGAGAAGCTAGAGCCTTAAGCCAACGGTAACTGTCAAATCAATTGCATCCATGAGTACCGATGGATGAATAACCATAGCTCCATCCTCTCATACCAATCACATATGCAATGAAGCTGTAGCCTAGCAGTACGGAATGCGGGACATAAGCTTCGCATTGAAGTTTTGATTGGGTTCCAATATCGGCGGCGTAATTATACTGTTCACCGGTTGTATGTACTTTATCTCCTCGCCATTCAATGTGACAACCATAATTTATGGGTACATGTCTTACTGGAGATGACATGAGAACCACCTCATGGCAATCGCGCGCCATCTTTCGTATGCGAATTGCGAATTGCGAATTGCGGATTGGGGATTATTATTCAATTTCATGTTTTGTGGAGAAAAAAAAAAAAAAATTAATATTGCATCGGGAGAGCACTGCACGGTTCAGGGCTCTTCAAAGCGATTTGCCAATATGAATAGAAGACTCTTCCACGGATAGGTTATGTATGGGGGAATTGAAAAGGTTTACTGCGCTATGCTAGTCTGTCACAAGCATCCAATTGCATGTTAGATTGATTGATTTGATTGCAGAGATTGCATGAGTGTTTGTAATTAAAGTGGCAATTAAATGGAGAAAACAAAATCCGAAGTGGTCCATTCAATAATGTGAAACGATCCCCTGGGATACATTCATTTGAACAAGACACACAACACTAGTTTATTTATGATTACTTAAAAAAGTCAACACATAAATTATGAACATACAATTTGTATGTACGACCAAGGACACATCTCTATGCATCACCCCCTTGAGACATGACACATAGTTGCGCTTTATATTCTTTATTTGCGTGCCAACGGCAACAACCCGCCAGGAGACATTCGTTACCACCCAGAAGTGTGTGTCCTGGCACGTGCGCATGCAGCTAGTGAAATAAAGCTAAAAAATCCTACAATTTTCTTGCTAATAATTTCCCAAAGAACGAGTATCCTCGTTTGCTTTGTTTTTGGTTAGCAAATTTGTTACTCATCTCATCAGGCACTCGTAAAACCCAGTCGTGCAAAAAACGCAACATTACCGCCGGATAGTGTGGTGGATTTTGTGCTCATCACAGACGTCCTGCTGTGAAGAAACGTGTCTCTTTGTGGCCATTATCCTCATTCTCATACCCAATTATTATTTGTTTTTCTGCGTTTTTTTTTTTTTAGATGAAACTACAATGGTGAGATGGAAGTAGTGAATATGCACTTTGTTTGCCCTTTTCTTGAATAGCCCTGTGGGAGGAAACGTAATTAGCGGAGAGTATTGTATTATTCGTGAATGTTGGGTAGTTGTATTGAAATACTAATTTTAAATGTTTTATAAAAGAATTAGTAAGTTTGACAATTTTGAAAAAAAAGTCTAAAGTATCCAATGCTTCCGAGAAATAGAGAGAGCCTGTCACATATTCGAAGCCATTCAAACGACATTTAATAGTCTTGAACTACAATGACTTTACTGAAGCAAAATATTTCAGAATATACACCAGTCCTTTTAGAAACATAGAGATCGCAACTGTGATCAGAGCCTTTAAGAGGGTTAATTGATAGGCTTTGATAGCATTTCTGGCGAGCTCTTTTAATGTACTTTAAATAAAACAGTAAGACAGAAGTCGTAGAAGTTCGATGCGAAATACAGCAGGGTTGCATACTATCACCTCGCTTTTTTTTTGTATTCATCAATGAAGAATACCAGACCACATGACCTGGTAGAGAGCATACACCAACTCATTTCTAAAATTTGTTCAAATGAGTGTTAGCCTGATGCATGGAACTTCAGCACCGTTTGCCCGATCCACAAGAAAGGAGATCCACTCAATTGAGCCAATTACAGAGGTATCAGTCTCCTCAACATTGCGTACAAGATCCTATCTGCCATATTGTGTGAATGTCTGAAACCCTCCGTCAACAACTTGATTGGGCCCTATTAGTGCGATTTCTGACCAGAAAAGTTCACATCAAATCTCGAATCAAAGTTCGAACAAATCTTCACACTTCGGCAGATCCTGGAAAAAACTCAAGAAGCCCAAATCGATACACACCATCTTTTCATCCATTTCAAGGCCACATATGACAGCATCTATAGAGACGAGCTATGCAGAGCCATGTCTAGTGTTGACATCCCTGCCAAACTCGTCAGATTGTGGAGAGTGACTATGGAGAATTCTCGCTGTTCAAGGTCGGTAACGATCTCGCCGAGACCTTTGATGTCAAAAAAGGATTTAGACAAGGTGACGCGCTGTCATGTGACTTCTTTAATATCATATTTGAAAAAATTGTGCAAAACTCACAAGCCAACAACGGAGGCACAATCTTTCAAAAGCCTGTGCAACTACTAGCTTACGCCGACGACATTAACATAATTGGTAGAACACACCGGACTGTCGCTAGTATTCAAACGGAAGTTGCCAAAACGAGTTTAGCGGTATATGAAGGCAAAACCAAGTTTATACTGTCAACCAGAAGGGACAGAAGGGACAGAACGTCACAATCGACAGCTATAACTTTGAGGCAGTAAGCGGCTTTGTCTACCTCGACTTTCCTATCAATTCTGACAATAACACCTCAGCAGAAATAAAACGAAGAATAACTCTTGCCAATCGCTGTTTCTTTGGGCTGAGAAGGCAATTAAGTAATAAGGCCCTATCCCGAACAACTAAGAAGACTCTATATAAGACCTTGATCATCCCAGTCCTCATTTATGGCGGTGAAGCATGGGCTTTATCGAAAGCGGATGACGATATCCTCAGTTGTTTCGAGAGAAAAATCCTTCCTAAAATATTCGGTTTCGTTTGCGTTGACAGGCTTTGGAGGAGGAAATTCAACGACGAACTATACGAGTTCTACATCGACATCGAACTAGTCAAGGATCGGGGTAACTAGAGAGGCTTGTTATTGGAGGCCCAGGTTCACTCCGATCTGTAGCGCCGCATAAGAAGAAGACGAAGGTCTTCCTGGGACACAGGATCTAGTTTCTCATAACGAATGGAAGGGACCTACTATTTAATGTCGTTTCCGAAGGGTCAATTTGAGAAGCTTTTTTCATGACTCGTGAGAGGTGGGGTCGTGAAAGAAATTTTAGGTGTTCTCTGGGGATTGAACCTGGAACACCTCGCTTCGTAGTCCAACGCACTAACCACGGCGCCCTCAAGACCCAACAATGGTTGTACTATAGGTTAGTGAAAATATTGAATTGATCAACGTCTCTGAAAAAAAGGTCAAGCTCAACATTGCCGACAAAGTCCGAGTTACGTGATATTAATCCCGCGCTTTCCGTTTTTTTTGTAATTAAATGTGGAATGGTCCTAAGCACACCCATATCCGTTGTCCCTAAATATGTATCATTGCCTAGTTAACGACTACCATTACACTGGTATAGAGTTGTAATAAATCTATTAAACTTCAATCATTCTTCCGAAGCTCCACTACATTAATCCTTCCGATAGTCAACGCTTACTATCGATTATCTCATCATTGTATTACGAAGGACAATCGCCCACATTCACCCTTCCTTAACTCTTTTCCATAAAATCTGATTACCGAGCCAGCTCTCTAGACCAACGCCAACTGAATAAAATTTATTTTGGATGATTAATGTCTTATGGTCATATTTCCTGAAAGAAGACATGTAATTGTAAATTTGTATCAATAATACACTTACACTGTAGTGCACACCATAAGCTGTCACCCATGGTCATGAGACGAGATAAGAAGGGGTGGTGGCAGGCGTGTGAATTGTTTCAATATTCATTCCTACCCTCGACGGTACTTGGCATTTAGTGGTGGCATACAACAAGTCGTAAATACGTAATTTGGCATTTATAGATGCCTAAGTAAAATAAACATACGACTAGTGCAGCCCAGCAGGGTTGATGGGCATCTCAAGGGATGTTGCGGACACGTTTTGTAAGTGTGTTAAGGTTATTGGATTGCAAGAGAGAAATCGCCTGGTAACAATTGTAACTGGTAAATATTGAGAGAAGGGTGTAAATTGTTGTTTGTGCTTGGTAAATCAACTGCTATTGCTAAAAAAGAAGGGTCCTTGTGGTGGTGTTTTTGTTATTTATGTCAATCCTTTTTGTATCTAATGGGTTTGTTGTAATAATACATATATGTACATATATTTAAAAATAAATTTCGATATGTTTTCCAAAATCAAAATAATACTTAATGACAATAGTCTCAGTCGTAGATGTTTAATTATAGTTTACATCCTTAAAGGACACCATTTTTAATTTAAGAGTTTTTAATCAGAAAACCTCCAATGTCTTCCATTCATCATAATATAATTACAAACACATTACCTACGAAAGGGTCTAATTGGACTTTGAGATGAAATATTGTTGAAATGAATGTACACCCCGCTCTTATTTGAAGATCCAATAATCATTCAATAAAGTTTCTGATATTAATAACAAACCGACACGTGCATAAGCGTCGGCCAATTATTTTCTTTGTGGTTAACTAGGATTAACATGTGAAAAATGATATCTTTGTGGAAATAACACTTCATAACAAAGGGATGTGTCCTGAAAGCATAACTGACTGAATAATATTTACTTTATTTTGAGGGTGATGATTCTGTGGAAATACGATGGAACTAAAAAATTTATTCTATACTCATACTACTTTTGCGGAAGTCCTTAAATTCACCTGATGTCAGCGTACGTAGTACAGAAATAAATAAATTACAGTCGTCAGCATAAGTATTTTTACGAAAAGTCGTGCGTCTATTTTAAGTGAATCGCAAATAATGGTTCAAGATGTCAGTCAGAGTAAACTTTTGTTATGGCTCATTTAGAACCAAAATAATTATCTTCATAGAAGGTTGAACCAAAATAAATCTATAGAACACGGTGTTAAAACAGCGAGCATCTCAAAGAACGACAAGAATAGGATAGTGATAGAAGAACTGATAATCCATTGTCGGAAACAAGGATTATTTTGCAGTATGACTCTCAAAGAGTACATGATGAAAGACAGTACGATTCTGGTCATTCTACTGCCAACCGGATTAATCATCCGGTTCACAGTACGTTTACATACGAACGTGCAAGGAAGGAAAAGGATACAGACAGGAAAACACGAGAAAGTTGAAGTAAAAGTAAAGTAAAAGAAAAGAAGGTCAGAAAACATACGTTAAGAAGAAAGAAGAGGTGAGATTGGCGACCTTAAATCAAGGCAATACACGAAGTATAGGTCTAAGATGGTTTAAGAGCTGAATTATTTGAGTAGCTAAAGTGATAATTGGATGCCAGTTGCATTTTGGATTGGGTGTGATATGGAGGAACCAGCTAAAAAGATATGTAGGCGGACTAATTTGCAGCCATCAGCTCAATTTTGGTTAACAGGTGTTGAAAGTCTTCATATAAAAATTTTTGTTAAAAAATGTAGAACGAGCTATGGGTGCCACTAGAAAAGATGGCTCTTTCATGACACTTTTTCCCTACATATGGACGTGTTCGCATGATCTCAACAAATAACAATAGCCACCAACAATAGCAATAAAAGAAGCAATGAAAGAAAGATATATGCATGTAGATACTTAATCAAATTCAAACAGGGAAATCTCTTTACCCACTGCTGTTTCTACAAACTAAGAAAGCTATTCAAGAATAGTTTCCAGGAACTGCCCTGCCATATAGCGCAGAAACGCGAACTTTATCAAGGAGATAAATTGTTCGCCCGGATTATTTAGTGGCATTAACCGATATATTCGAATCCTACTGGCTATGACCCTGTACAGTTCGTGAGGTCGGGAGAACCCCTTCGACATACTCAATGAATACATACAGAACTGAAAATCACTTTCTTTCGAATCGGTCAAGGAGTTTGTTTAAACAGTGACCGATGAACACTATATTAAATGCTTAGAGCTTTATTCCCGGTGCTATCGTTGTGGGTAAACACATGATGAATGGCAGAACTGAAGCAGGTGTTTTTTTGAAAAACAAAACTTGGCCTGTTATTCTAGTCTAGATACAAAACATTAAGTGTTTCAAGCCATACGTTGATAGTTGTCACCATACATGATTCCAAACATTACTTATGAACCAACTTATCAGTCCAATCATATTGGGAGAGAAATTTACCAAATTGCAAAGACTGTACCCCTGCATTCCTTCAAACGCTGCTATGGTGGAATTTCTGGAACCTACTTATCCATACCTCATGGCTAAGAAAAGTAAAATAAAACGATCCCGAAACGATGAGAAGTAAGAAGTGCATATAATCTCAAAAATTTGTTGTAATCCTTAATCGAAATAATTATGTCTTCTTATCCTTAGTAAAGGCAATAGGTATCAGGAAATTCAGTTTTGGTATGAATTTCTTTATCAAGCTCTACAATAAGGCGACAGGAGTAATGAATCCAGTCCATTGTACAGATAGTTGGAGACTTGAGAAAGGAACTGGTGCAGAAGTCTCCAATTCGTGGGTGGCCACGTTGTTGGGGTAATGAGGTAACGTTACCTCAGTTAATAAACTACTGCATCACAAAAATCTATCCTCTCTCCCTATTTTATTCCGACTCCCGCCATACTCACTGTTAGGAGTAAGTTCACAACTTTCGCCCGTGCTGTGTTTTAAAGGGTAATCATAACCCCCTTGAGCGCAAGCCACAATATAAAAAAAATATTGCACCAGTATCAAGTGGGCCAAAATATACGGCATAGGCCTAGATAAATGCGTTCAAATTGTTCTTAAGAGGCCTCCAATCAAAAAATACGAAAAAAGCGAAAAATGAGCAATCGGCTTACAATGCCATTCAGCAAATCGGTAACCGATTTAAATGGTAGTTATCACATATTAAAGAATAGAGTTCAATCTGCAATGTGATCGAGCAGATTTTTGAAAAACGTTTTTGTTGCTGTAATATTTGAAAATTCCGGACACAACTTCCACTTTTTTGTATAAAATTGTAAATCGGTTTACAGTTTTACGATAAGAAATCGTTATTGGTATAATATGATGTTGGGCTCTTTGGAAAGGTAATGAATAGATCTCCAATGTGATCGAACAGAATTTTGAAATTTCCTTTCTTTTCCAAAATATAAGAGTTTGAAAATTGATAAAATTAGTCAAATTAAACAATGAGTTTCATGTAATATTTTCAATATTTTCAAACTAAATTTTCTTTAAAATGGTAAAGGGACATTCCATGTAGCCGCTAAAGGAAAAACAAATAACCTTCGTCCCATAGTTACTAAGAACCACTGCATTTCATATGACTCCATTTTAAGACAAATTCCATTTTTAGCGAGTAGAATTCAGTTTTTAATTCAAATTTTTGTCGCTAAGCGTTTATTTCAGAAAAATATTAGTTTCGATTTCGAAAATATTTTCTTAGGATTTATTTGATTGTGCAAAATATGAGTACGGTGTCGGTGTGCCATGATGTGAATGTATTTGAGGTTCCTATACTTCGTTGTTTGTTGCGAAAGTATGTATTATGTGTCTACATATATTCATTGAAAATTATTTCTGAACTCTTAAAGAAATGTGTTTTTTCATATGAATATTGGATATAAATTTGATACAATATTTCTAATGAATTGATTGCAATATAAAAGTGACATAATGTATTTATCCTTCTTTGCAAGAGTTGACAAAGTTAAAGTTAACTTGGTGAGAAGTGTGGAAGTGTTCCTTTAAAGGAAAGTGGACACAATCAGAAACGTAATACCTAATAAAGACATTGATTTGTGATATTCTAAATATTAGTTAATATGTTTATGTACGCAGATTGCAAATCAGTACTAAACCCTTTCAAATAGTCTTGGCAGTCATAATCATTCTATCTGTACTGTAAGTACCTAACTCAGAAACTGGTAAAGAGACAGTTTCAGCATCGTCAAACTTTGCGTACGGGGAAAGTGATTTCCTTGGACCTTCGAAAGAAATACTGTGTTACATATGGACTGCATAAAAGCCCAGATAACATATGTAACATAAACTACAGCGGACGTTCAACATAAATGGAGTCCGATTTGCTTCTTGAAGAGTCGTTATGAATACAAGATGTCTTTTGATGGTTACTCAAACAACCTGGCTAAACATCATAATTCAATCATTGCCAAGCTTTTTAGAAGGAAATGTATCTTAGCAATGGATATTCAAATAGATAGTGTCATTATTGTGATGATTATTCCTGGACAACAGATGCATATAGTCCAAGGTTGCATAGAGAAAACTTTTACGAATAATTGAGGCGGTTAAAAAAGAATAACTTATTAACAAAAACAACAATTTTGAAAATATACCAAGGGCAGAATTTTTTTAAGATCAAACATGACTTCCGACGAAATTATTAAAAAAAAAAATGACATGGTAGACAAATTAAAAGAAAATCAGTCAAATCGCCAAATTATAGAAAGACCGACTGTAGGACAGTCAAACAACAGAAAGTTGATGGAAATTCGCAAAAATATGTTGACTGCATCTATTTTTGACCTAGTGTGCAAATATAAAAAGTTTGAGAGGCATGTGAAAAGGCTAGCTCATCGGACTGAAATTTTTTCGACTACCATAATTCACGGAAAGATGAACGCTGATATTGCAAGAGTGCAGCTTTAAGATCAGCTAGGCAAAACTATTTCAACTTGTGGTATCTTCATAGATAAGAACAGGATACTTATTTTAACACATTTCAGAAAATTACTATATTAATATTACATATTAATATTACCTATATATATAAAGGTAATTTGATGTAAGAAAAAAAAGCAAAACCAAACTAATTCCCTGCATGAGTCTATTTTGATAACAGCGATCGGATCAACTGAATTAAAAGAAAGTTAAAGCTTATTACTTATATTTCTTACTTGTTTGAAGAACAAAAAATACGTTACAAACGGAAAACGTTACTACTGTAGTATGCTATAGTTGTTTAACGGTCGAAATAAATAGCCAAAATATGAAATTATTCATAAAATACCAAAATTAAATTTTTCATGTTTTGCTCTGAGGCAAAATCAAAATCCAATACTAGTTTATATTTTAACCCACTGGTTGTTCTCTAAACTACGTGTATGTTCGACTCTGAGTTCGAACTTTTGGGTGGAGGCCTCTTAAGAAAAAATATAGAAATGGCGACATAGCAAGATACTTGACGTGACGAGACACTTTATTAGCTAATCTAATGAAAGAACAGAGTCAGAACCTAGAAAAACGTTCAAAGTCTTAGGCAGGCTTAACAAACTATGATCGAAATATACGGGTATTTGTAAAGGAAGAAAGAAATGGTTCCTTTGATAGTGCGCCATTTTGTTTATATTATTTTTGACATCAAAAATGTCATGGCTCAATAAACGCTGTCATAGACGGCCTTAAAATCGATAAAAAAAAAGGTGGTAAGTCAAAATTTTGATAATTTATTTTTTTTTGTCTTTTTTCTTCTGGATTAGAACAACGATGCTTAGATTCAATTTATCAAACACTCGTCTGAACAAATATGTGATTTTTACCAAGTCATCTCTGGCTTTGAGCATGATAAGTCATTAGCCTAGTTGGACAACTTTCCAAATGTCTACCACTATAGTGGTCCTAAGGTTACCAGAAATTCTACAAGTTCGATAACTTGCCTTAGCCTTCTACATATATGTATGTACATCTAAACCTTCATAAGTTAATATTTAAATAGAAACGACCTTCCACTCAGATGTCTCCATATGTATATACAATAAATTCCTATAACCTGATTATTCGTATTACCTCGACACAGTTAGAATTTTTAATGAAGTGTTTAGTCGGTTCTACTGCCAGATAAGTAAGTACAAAAACGTCACAATCAGGTCCTTATATTCCCCCCACATCATCATAAAACATAAATTTTCCTAAAAAAAAATATCTGAAAACACTTATTCAGTCGACATTTAAAAAAAAAAAATGTAAAATTTGCATTTATTGCTCATTTACTTGCTACTACTCAATTACATGCTAATGTCAACCTATCTAACTCTGCAGACCCTTATAAACCGTAGTCGGGAACCGTCAACATGAAATAATACAAAATAGCAAATCTCCGCATATAAGTGACCAAATTAGATTATCTTCCAGGACATTAAACCGATTCAGGGAATCGTTAAACGTGGAACACAATCTTCCTGATGAGAGGACAACGATGACGATAACGTCAATGGCAACACGACCAGTAAAAGGATTCCACCGTTTTCCTATTGTCTTTCGCCCCATCAAACAAGCATTTTATAATTTTTTTTCTAAAGAATGGGGAATCACTATTTGTTGTTGCATTATAATAATTTTTCTTTTTAACATCCGCACTTACATATACATATGTGAAAATACAGAACGCGTCCTAATGTCCTTTTTCCTCGAATGTTTTCTTTTTGACTGCACAATGTTCACCCTTCGGTGGAGTGAAAGATTTACGAAAAAAAAATAAAAAATTTGCATAAGATGTGATGTTGTTCGGTGTTTTTAAGACTTTTTAAGACGCCCTGGACATTACGCATCTGCCAAAATTTTATTTATAAAACTTTACATAGTTTTATAAGTTTATCGTTGTTTTTTTTTTAATGTGTATACTATATATACTTTGTTTTCGTTTCAGGTTTGGTTTCAAAATCGTCGTGCTAAATGGCGGAAGACTGAAAAGTGCTGGGGCCGCAGCACTATAATGGCCGAGTATGGACTTTATGGAGCGATGGTGAGGCACTCGCTACCACTGCCGGAAACGATAATTAAGTCAGCCAAAGAGAATGACGCAGTGGCTCCGTGGCTACTAGGTATGGAGGCCAAAAGTAAATACATTTCAATTTGCTTTCTTTTAAAAATTAATTCTAAGAAAGATTTTTGAAAACTATAATTTGTTTGGGTTGTGTTGGACCAATGCAAATTGTAAGTATTAATTTTAATGATTAGAATTGGATGGAATTATTATTTGTTTTCTGGGTGCAGTGAGCACGATCCTTATAGGAAATGCTCTTGCAAGTGTGATTCAAAATCCACATCGTTGTGCGTTGTCACGTTGGTGCAGTTGTCTATATTTCAAACCACCCCTGTCGCCCTTTCAGTCATCTCGATTGTTTTGCCTACTTTAACAGATAAATAGCTTACCTATTGTTAAACTCATATCATCATTAGGATAGGAGGGTAAGAATTATGAGTGTGGCAGGATTTAGGAAGAAACATTAACGCATAACGACATTCATTTGGTTCTTATTAGAATGTGATGATTTATTGAGTTTGAAATTGGCCTTGTGGTTCGATAGAAATCCTTTTTGGTGGCATATGGTGGTATCTGCATATTTATTAATCTGTTGGAGTTGGACAAAGGGTGTACACACCCAAACTACGAATACACATATATTTTCATTCAAAAGTGCCTTTTGGAATGTGTTAAGTTTAACTGACTGTGGTTCTTCTTCAGAAAAGGGGATGTCATGTTGTCAAATCAAATGTTCACAAACCATATAGATAGTTAGAGAGTGCACACATCGTCGATTCCTGATTGTTAAATGCTGCTACAATGCACTACAATCTCTTGTCAGACATAATACGATAAAAGTAGGATGAATGCCTGGTCATCAAGGAATTACAGTCAAAGAATGCCCAAATGAACTAGCTACGGCTGTCTCAGAATCTGCGTTTATAGGATTTGAACTTTACTGTGGCGTCAACTGGGCTGCTGCTACAACGCTGATTAAAGATTGGGAACAGTAACTTCGTCTCTCCCACTGGAATATATTCTGGGGTTAAGACAAACCAAACGCTGGTGCCGGACGTATTCTTTTTTATAAGGTGAATGAAAAAGGTAGTTTTAGGACCATTCCCAAATGGAGAGGGAATGTGGAGAATACCCAAATATTACTTGTTCAAAATCCTCTGCAATGTCCAGATACTTCATAATTTCAGTCGGTACTGGAACACCACTAGCAAGGATTTCATTGAACTTCTGCTTGTTGAGACTACCATTCCATCATATGGCAACCCTCAAGGGTTTGTACCCTTGAATTGCATACTGAAAATCAGTTTTAAAATTTTTAATTGCAAGGATCAGGCAGAAGCAAAAAAAAATTTGGCGCTAGCTTCTCACAACCATTCCTGTTGTGCGTGTTATATTCTTTGATTGAATGGCAAGGCCCTACTGTTTAATGTCGTGTCCGAAGGGTAATTTTTTATTTGAGAAACTTTTTCATGACAGTGATACTCTTGGACGTTTGTCAGACGATCGCGAGAGGTGGGGCCGTGAAAGCAATTTAAGGTGTTGTCTGGGGATCGAACAACGAACTCCTCTCTCCGTAGTCCAACTCACTAACAACTAGAGCTACTGATCAGACAGTAGCATACCTGAATGAATCGGAAAACATAATGCGTTCCTGGCTTAAAACTGTTGCAACGGGTTGGAATAGAAAGGCTGATTGATATCCATCTGTACCAAAGTATCACTGCAAAGGCAAATCAGTTGCAATAGCTTTACGTTCGTTGGTGTACATTATTTTTTATTTTTTTTTTTAAATGTTCTGCATCACTTAGGACTAAAGTCCTTTAAAGTTATAAACCCAGTGATGGAGTGAAAGGAAAGGGTATAGGAGAGTTAGAAGTTGGTTGACTTTAAATCTTTGTAAATCATAATTTGTTGGAAATATTGAGGACGGCAAGTCATTCCACATACGTGGTTGAATGGCTAAAGAACGTGCTTCTGAATTTGACTGAGCGACCGAAAATAGGTTTCAAAAGATAAGAGTGTGCGGAAAAGGACTCTCGTGGAGTACGATTAAACTGACGGACAGGAAGGACACAATTATAGATTCTATCCGAACAACTATGATGGAAATATCGGTACAGGACCGATAAGCATCCAACATTCCGACGATGCTCTTGCGAAGGGATTTGATTGCAAATTGATATGTCACCGATCAATCTACAAGCCTGACGCTGAACACGATCTAATAAACTCAGACATGTTTCGGGAGCTCCCGCCCAAACGTGTGAGTTGTATTCGAGTTTTGGACGAATGTAAGCTTTATAAATAGTAGCCAAGTCTGAAGGACTGAAAAAACGTTTACACCTCTTAAGGAAACCGAGGCATCTAGCGGAATTCTGATGATTCCAGCGAAGGTCTGGGGTAACTTGCATGCCAAGCATTGACAAGCCATTAGATTCCTCAATATCAGGTCCATTCCTTTTTAGTTTGGTTACATTGATATCCCGCTTCAGAGACAGGAGACAGCACTGGGTTTTTGACGAATTGAACTCAACTCGGTTTTTAGCACCCCAGTTGATGATTGCATCAATATCGGAGTTGAGCTCGGTTGACATTCGCTGCCAGTGAGACAGCTTGGGGTCTCAGCCGTGGAGTCGCCAAAGAATAAGTGAAGTCAAAAGTACTGTCATCCGCAAAGGAATGGGTTGGATTGCAAGTAAGAGAGAGAAGGTCATTACAAAAATACAAATATAAATTTTTGGCGCAACAGGTCCATGGGACCCAGGGCCTAGCTTCTCACAACCATTCGTGTTGTGCGTGTTATATTCTTCACATGAATGGAAAGGGGCCTACTGTTTAATGCCGGATCCGAACGGCAATTTTGAGAAGCTTTTTCATGACAGTTTTACTCTCGGATGTTTGTCAGATGCTCGCGAGAGGTGGGGCCGTGAAAAAAATTTTAGGTGTTGTCTGGGGATTGAACCTGGAACCCCTTGCTCCGTAGTCCAACGCACTAACCACTTGAACCACGGCGCCCTCATTAAGGTCATTAATAAATATTAAAAACAGGGTCGGAGAGAGGACTGAGCCCCGGGGTACACCAGCATTGGTTGAGAATGGGGTAGAAGTATGTATATCCGTCCAATACAACTTGTATTGGACTAGAAGATGCTGCCGACACCATAAACTAGGATTTTGCTTAAGAGGGCACTGTGCCACACTCTATCGAAAGCTTTAGAGATATCAAGAGCAACTACTCCGCATTCGCCGTGATGGTGAATACTTTGGTTCCATTTTTCTGTTAGGTACACCATAACGTCACATGTAGAACGTTGTTGACGGAAACCGTACTGACGGTCATTGAGCAGACGGTTTCTTTCGAGATATCTCATGAGATGGAAGTTAACAATACTTTCCATGACCTTGTAGAGCACTAATGTTAGGAGGTTTTATCGCCCTTTTTAGGGATCGGCTGGACGTGCGCGAGTTTTCACCTATCCGGCAAGATGCCTGTAGAATATGACTTCAAATGAATATGACCTCTTCAAAACGAGGGGAGGGATCCCATCTGGACCTGAAGATTTGTTACTTTTAAGATTTTTGAGGACTCGAGCTACTGAGCGGGTTCAGAAAAATATTTGTTCTAGTGTATATTGAAAATTATCAACAAAAAAGTTCACTGTTTTCAATTCAGATTCGTTTATTTTTAAGCAAAAAACTTGAACTTCAAGTCAGGTGATTAGCGTGCCCAATAATTGCTTCCGTGTCACACAACATGGGCATTGGGGTAGGAATCAGTTAGCCATCGTTTTAGCCTCATCTAAAGAGGACGAATCCGATGAGTATGAAGACCACGACATGCTCGAACTTAGTATGCAGGATAGAGATGTCTATACATCTGATGAAGAACCTCTCAATTATTTACGGATCACCACTCAAACTAATTTTTGGTTAAATTTCTGGACGATGGGTTTTTAATAATTTTGTTGATGTTCGCATTAGTTGCAATAGTAAAGAACGAAATTAAAGTTAGCAACACTAACCAATCTCAGAGTTTGGAGTAGTCGTTACACCCTCTTAGGAAGGTGAAAACTTTTTGTACCCTAATCTTTACAAAGTCGGCGCCAACTCTAACAGATATGATTAGACTATGTACAACTAACAGCCAAGGCCAGTAGGATTTTTTCCTTCCAGTTTTCCTAGGACACTGGGTTTTGGAGCTCATCAACAAATGCAATTTGTACCGAAATTTCTACAACCGTTTATAAATTTTATTAAAATAGCCTTCAAATGCTTTGTTTTGGGACAAATTTCATTTAATTTTCAAACTTTCATTTTAGGCATGCATCGAAAATCGCTCGAAGCTCAAGAGGCTCTGAAAGATGACAGCGGTGGCAGTGATCATGATGACAATACATCGAAGTCAAACGATGAGTTCCGCCAAATGACATCATCATCTGAATCCCTCAATGTAGTTAGCCCACCACCTCCGCCACATTCATCGGAGGGTACAACGCCAACCGGGAATTCGTCCTCACCGATAAATCCTCACATTGACTTAGGCAGTCCACCACAAGCTCACACCCCTCATCAAGCGCACAATCACCTCTCACCCCTGCATCACCATCATCAGCAGCAGCAACACCAAACTCACCATCACCTTCAACAACAACACCATCAACTACATCATCACCACAGTGGCCATTTGTTAGACGCCTCCTCCAACAAAGATCTACATTTGCTCATGAACTCGGCGGCTGTGGCAGCAGCAGCTGCTGCCGCAGGTCATCCCTCTCACATACCTGGTTTACACCATGGCGTCGGGCCACCTCCACCACCACATGCCCATCCACAGTCACATGGGGCACCTACAGGCTATATGGACCAGGACCCCGAAGCCTTTAGGTGGGTTAACAACTACAATCGTGACCCAATCTCAATGATACGGTGATTTGATTTAATTTTTTTCTTTAATACAATATTCAATATATTCTCGGGAAGGCTTTCGAGAACCTTAACTGAACATACGACATTTTTCGTGTTTTTATAGGAACAACTCCATTGCCTGCTTGCGAGCCAAGGCTCAGGAGCATCAAGCGCGCTTGCTAAACAGTGGGCTCTTCCTCCAAGTGCGGTCATTAGCTGGTCTGCAAAGCCCTACAGCTAGTAGTAGTGCAAGTCTATCACCTCAACCCCAGAATAACAATAACAACAATAATAATAACAACAATTGTGATATCCTGAAAATCCACGACGAGACATCCGAACAACCCTACTCCCTTAAGCGCAATCGTTCTCCAGATGGACAATCGGCGCATTCCCTGCCGTCAAACGATGCAAATTTTTTCTACCAACAGTCGCATCAACTCAAAATTGAACCAGGCCATGGCTTGGGATGTGGCTCCGACATTTGACATAAACACAATAACAACGATGGTTTTTTTCAAAGAAATTTCGTGAGCAACGACAGACATGATGGAGGATAAGATGAATCCTCTCATCTCAAAACTCGAATTTATTTTACAGGACCTACAGGTCCTTCTTGTAAATACAGTAGTGCGTGTAGATTTTTTTTCTCACATTTTAAATTATTATGAAGCACACGAATGATATTTTTATTAAAAAAAAAAAAAAAAACAGCTTCGCAGCATCGAATTTATTTGAAAAAAATAAAAAAAATAAAAATTTACTTAAAGTTAATTTCGATCTCACGAGTACATTAGTATAAAATACACATGGAAACCAAATATTTTTTTTAAATATAATATATACAAATAATTTATTTATTAACAAGGATAACGAGAATTTTAATTCGTTAATATTGTATGAACTCACACAAATGTATTTGTATTGCAGGTCTTCTTCATTCTATTCTTCTTCTTTTTCTTTTGTGCAATAAGAAATCATTTTAATATAATAAAACGTTGTCTTTTATTTCATACGTCTGATCGTCTGGTATGCGCCGTGGCTTAGTGGTTCGTGGGTCGGACTACTGAGCTGGAAGTGGAGGTTCGAATCCCAGACAACAGCAAAAAGTTTTTCACGACCCTACCTCTCGTGAGCGTCTGACAAACATCCGAGAGTATTACTGTCATAAAATAAAATCTTCAGTCATTGGTAGAGCATAGCCCACATGACCGGATATCCTGCAACTCGGTGAATTGTAGTAAGTATAACCTTCCCTAAATCACACAACATCGTCCTGGTGGTCTACCCCACAGCAACATCGAATATATGGTTAACAATGTGGGACTTGTTTGGATCAAAGATCTTAGATGCACAACTTTACATAGAGTCATGTAGCACGTCAACGGCAGGCAGACACTATTAAGGGCGACTGAGCTAGAGCCTCGACATTTTTGCATTTTACATGAATGGAAGAGGCCTACTCTTTTAAGCCGTTTCTAAAGGACTGAATTTAAAAGCTTTTGTGTTTAACAGACGGTCGCGAAATGTATAACGATTCATGGTTATCTTTGGTATTTTTTTTAGGATTCGATCTTTTAACCCTCGGTCTGTAGTCAATGCGTTTACCACTTAATGCCTACGATCAGGGTCGCACTATCGTAAGAACGAACCAACACCAGCCTAAGAGTCCAATAATAGAATGTAACAGAAGGTTGGAGGAAAAGAAAACCTTGATGAAACAAAAAGAGCATTTTCAAGCTATCTACGCAACCTCTTAGTTTTATAAGAAAGCCCTGTAACTGAGTGCTGACTTCAAATTCGGGATGCGGACTCTTCGAAATAGAGTCAAAATACTAGTCTCTGATATGCATGGACTTCTAGGCCTTAAAGGCGTGGAAAGAAATTGGTAGCGCAATAGTAAATATCAAATCCCGTCGATGAACGAGTGTCCCAACCAGTTGCAGTTCAGTTCAGTTCATCGAAATTATTCGAATATAGGGACGATGTTTCTGAAAGGAGTATATATTCAGCAGAGATCATTTCCAAAGACTGGAGTATCAGCCGTATATAATACCTTGACTGCGTGTAAAATTTTGCTTAAAAAAGGCCTTCTGAAAGTATCAAATGGCGAATTCCAATATTTCGCCTCGTTCCACGTTTGTATGATACAATTTATCCCAAAAATAGTCAGTCAACATGTCAACATGGTCCGGTAGCCTTCTCCATTGGCTGTAATTGTATTGCCAGGATTATTGAAGAAGTACTGGTCAATGATCACTCATATGAGGAGCACAGCTAAGGTCAATAGACTTCAGACAATTGTCTCCAGAGGATCAAGTTTCCAAAGTGGGACCCATTCGTAACGTAAGAATGGGGGAGATCGTTGAGATACTGGATCGTGCAAATAAGGTCCTCATCGAAATACACTTTACGGGAAGTCTTAAGTCAGATCAGCCCTGGGCTCTGAGAAAACAAGGAGCCAACAGGATGGATAGTGCAGAAATAGAACGGATAGTAACGCCAGAAAGGGTCAGTGTTGTGATAGAAACGTTTCCCCCTTACAAGACCACAGGACCGGAGGCTACTTTCCCAGCATTAATGCAATGGGTGCAGACCTCATTGTACCAAGGCTTAGGGCTATATACGTGACATGCTTAGCAATAGGTTCCATACTGGTAACATGGAGAGAAACAAATGTGTTTCTTCCAAAGCCGGGAAAAAAGGACTACACCAAAGTGAAGTCCTTCAGACTGGTCAGCCTAACATCATTTCTGTTGAAAACAATGGAAAGAATTGTGGTGGACCATAATGGAGACCATGGCGCTAAAAGCGCGTCCTTTGAGTAGTAGACAACATGTATCCAGAGCTGGCAGGTCTACGGAAACGACCAGGTGGTACGCGTTGCGGTAGTGGAGATACGTACCGGAGGCATCGTAATGATCATAATAATGGACATGGGCCTTCGATAAAATATGCTTCGAAAGTCTGAGAGTAGCCTTTGAAAAATGCAGGATTAACCCATTGGTGGTGAGATGGGTGTACTATATGCTGAAAAATAGGGCGATAAATATTCAGATGGGAACTTCAAGACTTAGAAGAATGGTTAGCAGAGGTTGCCCACAGGGAGGTGTTTTATCACCTACTCTGTGGAATATAACTGTGAACTCTCTCCTGAGATGACTTGAAGAGACTGGCATCCACACTGTGGGATATGCCGATGATGTAGCAATAATCGCAAGAGGAAAATTCATGAACATCACAGCAGATACCATGAGAAATGCTCTCAGAGTGGTGGAGCGATGTTGTCAGGAACAAGGACTCTCCATTAATGCGGAAAAGACAGATATGATCATCTTCACAAGGAAGACGAGAGATCTGAAATTTCAACGCTTGACACTTTGCGGATCGGAGCTACATGTGATCAGGAGGGTTAAGTACATATCTGGGTGTATACCTAGATGCTGGACTAACTTGAAAATTCCATGTGGAAGAGAATATTAGAAAGGCGAAAAGGGTGCTTCATCAGTGCGAACGGGTATGTTGACTAAGATGGCAATTTTACTTATAAACGAAGCCTTTGAGCCAGAAATGACCCTCATCACTGAGAATGATTTTAGGATGAAAATCAAACACGTAAAGTTGCAACCGAACGCGAACTTTAATAAAAAAAAGCCAAACAGACAAATCAAAACGTTCATGCAAGATACCTCCCATACAAGTACAAAACAATTCGTAGAACTTACTAGAAATCAAGTTTGAATAGTCACACGATTTTCTACTGTACACAACGAGAATAAAGAATCAGCAGAATACATTTTGTGTCACTGTAACTGTGTAATTGTTATTTAAGTAAACTCTTCCTTGAGGGAGAGGACATATGTTAGCCCAAAGACATTTTTCGATTCATCATGAATCATGAGCGAGGTTTAATTGGAATATATCACAATAGACCCATCAATGGCTGCAGTGATAAGGTGACACAATCCTACCTCTATCCTCAATCTACAATCTTGCTTAGCAATTTGATTGGAGACTACTTGGCGGTGTTACTCCAAGTAGTTAAATATCGATCGGTTTGTGGATTATGCCGATCTTTTTGTGCTGTCAGTGCTGTATCTACATCTTCAGGTGACAATTTTGTATTTTTATCACAAAAGGCTCTCATAGCCTGCTGAGGAGGATTACGTGGGATCATATGGTCATATTGACAGCTTTAGTCCGGGGGACATTATCTTTCATTTTGTGAATGTAATATACTGAAGCCTGGAGGGACGAACGAAGGAACTTAATTGTAGAATCGCAGTTGGTGTTGAGGATATGGAAAGACCACTTCTTCAGACTATATAACAGCGACGATGACCAAAATTTCACTGTCAGGCAGAATGAACCGTCCGAGAAGTTCACAAATGACCAAGTTTTCACACTACGAGAGATTATGGAAAAAAAAGGGAAGTCCATACGCGCCACTTTTTGATCGATTTTAAGGCCGCTTATGACACCATTTGTAGAGACGAGCTATACATAGCTATGTCTAGTTTTGGCATCCCTGCCTAATTCATCGGGTTGTGCAGGATGACGATCAAGCCCGAGACGTCGTCAAGACCCTTGATGTCGAAAAAGGATTTACACAAGTTAACGCGCTGTGGTGCGATTTCTTGAACATCGTTCTTGAAAGAATTATGCAGATATGCCAACATTAGAGGGACAATTTTTTAAAAGTCTGTGCAACTGCTTGCATACACCGATGATACTGACTAATCTAAAAAAAACGCATCAGCGTCAGGTCTGTAGTGCTTTTGTTAGCATTAAGACGAAAGCGGCTAAGATGGGTTTGACGGTTAATGAGGGCAAAACAAACTACCTACTTATGTGCTGTCTGTGTGGAAAATGACAACAAGGGGCACGCCACAAGGACGAGTCCTTTCTCCACTGCCTTGACTCCTTACCGTCAACAAAATCCTAAGAAACTTCACAGAGAAGAGTATCATAATTGTAGCGTATGCAGATGACTTAGTCATACTGATTGAAGGTAAATTCTTGCCAACAATCAGTGAACTAATGGAATCTGCTCTCAAAGAGCTCTCTATGTGAGCAAAACAAAACGGTTTAGGGGTCAATCCTCAAAAAACTGGACTTGTTCTGTTTACTAGAAGAAGAAAGATACCCGACTTCACATTACCAAAGCTAGATGGCACCACTATAATTCTCTTATCTGGATACACAAAACAATTATCAGGCCCATCATCTCCTATAGTCTGGTGGACGGCAACGAGTATAAAGAGCTATATGAAAGAACTCTACAAAGACTCGCAGCACTCTGCACCACTGGAGTTGTGAGAAGCGGACCGCAAGCAAGTTTGGATACAATTCTTCATATTCTTCCCTTAGACTTGTTCATCGAAGGCTCGCCACGAAAGAAGCTCTCAGACTGAAAGAATCCAACCTGTGGAAAGAAACCACCTATGGACATGCGGTAATACTAAACGCTACAAAGACAATGGCCACATCGGATTATATAGTCCCCTACAACGACTTCAATTTTGATATCCCAGTCCTATTCCCAAGCCGAGCAGAGTGGGAGTCCAATAGTATAGACAACGATCTAGGGATCACAGTCTACACAGATGGCTCAAAAATGGAGATAGGTACGGGAGCAGGATTTTACTCGGAAACATTGCAAAAACAGGAATCATTCAGACTACCAGAACCATGCAGTGTATTCCAAGCTAAAATCCTGGCAATAGAAAAAGCTGCTAAATGCATAGAAGACAGTCACCTTCCCCCGTCGGATATAAACATCTTTGTTGACAGTCAAGCAGCTCTAAAATCGATTAAATCTAATACAATACGGCAGGTAGGAACTGTCGTGATGCACTGATCACGATTAGACACCATTCGGTCAAACTCTGCTGGGTTCCCGGACATAGCAATATTGAAAGTAACGAGAAGGCAGACGCTTTGGCAAGAATGTGGTCGGAAATGAACATCAGTGAAGCGGACAAATCCATATTGCCACCGATTGGAAATTTGTATAGTATAATTGTTGGCATAATAGAGAAAGAGGCCAACTCGTCCTGGGTATCTAGGGAGGACTGTGCCACCTCTCGCACGTTATGGCCGATATTAGATAAAAAGAAAACAAAGAGCCTTCTGGCACTAAATAGATCCTCTATCCGCATCCTTACTAGTATAATCACAGGACACTGCGCCATCGGAGTCATGCTCCGTAAATGGATGGTAAAGTCCAACGACCTATACAGAAGCTGCGGAGATGAGGAGGAGGTGGAGTCAATCCAACATCTGCTTTGCACTGTAGGTTCTAGGTTCTTCGCAAGCACCGCAGAGTTAGCAGGCTTCCAGATATCGGATCTTCTCCACTTTATCAAAAGCACCAACTAGTTCCCAACCCAACCATAGAACGTCGATCAAATATTTTTTAAATGAATTCTTAAAACTGTTGATGACATCTGGTTTAACCAAAACTCCTAAGAGTATACTTCAAAAAATGGCATCGGTAGGGTAGTTTGCAAATGCAATGTTTCCATTTGTTCGCCAACCCATGATTCAAACCAATATCGTAAATGAATGTAATCAGCACCAGACTGCAAGGATTCCTTCTTTAAAACAAGAAAACGCCAAAACCTGACGTTCACCATGGAAGTATTACTATTACATTATTTTTATTTTTTTTCTTTGCAATTTTATAGTGTTGGACCTTGCTTACACTGAACTGACAATGTTTGTAAATGAAAATCGGTATCACTCGACGAAAGGGTGGAAAAATCTGAACACGGAAACGAAAAAAAAAAAAATCAGTCCGTCAGTCCTGTGTGAACAGGGTCTTAAGAATCTTTTCCACCACAATCAGGTGTACTGGAATTTCGATACAAAAACGAATGCTAAATGAAAAATATTGTGTGTATGAATGTTACAAAGAAAAAGCCTTTCATGCTTTGACTAAACTATTCCATGATAAATAATTAAAAAATTCATTAATTTTTCTGTTTTAAAATGTTTTTTTTTTTTTAAAAATGTAGGTTATTCATTCCTTAAACCCTGAGTTAGTAGGATGCATAACGCTGTACTACATACGATTTCCACTATTGTAAATCGAAAACGATACCATCCCTGAAATCAAACTGTCATTTCTCTAGACAAAAAAAAAGAAGAGGAAAAGCCACTTAAATACACGTCAGTGTTGTACTCGTAAATAGAGCCCGATAATCTCCTAGAATTCTATCGAATCAGCTAAATCTGTTAGTTGAGCAATGTTATTCCATTTATTCATCGTTGTTTCACTAGCCGTGAGTGCCTTAAGTGGTCCAGAAGAGGATGAGGGTGTCAAATTCGCCAGTAACTGCGAAACATGTAAAATTCTAGCCACCGAACTGCAGGATAGACTGAGCGAGACCGGCAAATCTCACGATGTTCTTGAAATGGGGTATGAAAGGAAACATGGATTTGATTCATTAGTTAATTTGTTGCCTTTTTCAGATACTCCCTGGTAAAACCAAAGAAGCGCACGGAATACCGACGCAGTGAATTGCGGCTGCTTGAATCTATCGAAAATGTATGCGACCGGATATTGGAGTACAATCTACACAAAGAACGACAGGACAGTACACGTTTTGCGAAGGGAATGCCTCAAACATTCAAAGCGTTGCACGGTCTGGTCGACAAAGGTGTCAAAGTCGATTTGGGAATTCCGTATGAACTCTGGGACAGACCGCCAATCGAAGTTACGCAAATGAAGTCACAATGTGAAAATCTTTTGGAAAAGTATGAGGATGTGATTGAGGATTGGTATTTCAAACATCAGGAGGTGAAGCCTCTTTTAGAGTACCTTTGCGAGGAGAAAGCACTGCCAAAACATGACCAGAAATGTCTTAAAGAAATTGCGCCACCACCAAAAGAGGAAGAGGATGAAGAAGAACATCCCAAAGGAGAGAAGGCAAGCAAGGAAGAACTTTAGATGAAATGTGAAGAGGTTTAGACTAAACAAAAACTAGAGATTCCAATTATGTATTTATTTTACTTCGAGCTTGAAGTCTGAATTTTGTTTTATGATCAAACAGAGTGAAGCCAAAGAGCTTGTAGAACTTTTTTTTGTTTATTGGGACTATTTTACCGCAATAAAGTGAAATCATTTAATGTACACGTTACTGCTTACTTATTTATGATCTATGGGTTATGTTTGTATCATCGGCTCCATACATAGTACATAGAATCATACACTTCAGTCACCTTTTACCAAATAACCATTTCGAAGTATATTGGATGGAAAACGGCGAAAATCGTGACTCAATCACTCGATAATTGATGGCGTAATTCGACACCTGATGTATACAACTCTTGGCTAAGAGAAGAAACTTTTTCCGAAACAGCTAACAAAACCTAATACTGCTACGAAAGGCGAAAAACTGACAGATGAACCATTTAACGTCCTATCGCCAGTTACTTACATATGTATGATGGGTTGAAAAAGCAATCGGAAGTCATCAAGGCATGCTCCGTCTACAAGTTCTACTCATAAATTGGAGTTATATCCAGCGAACGTATTAAACTGAGAGACGAATTGAACTTCTCTAATATGTAATCCACTGTGTATTTGGAGGAAACCCTCCAGAAAGTTAGTAAAAAGTGGACAAACAATGATTATTATGTCTCAAACAAAGTGCACAGGATAAACTTGGAGACGCATTCAAAGATGCCCTATGTAGTGATATGCCATGTTTGCAAGATGGGTATTCTGTACAATAAATTCTGCAGGAGCTGCCGGGATGTAGAAAAGAAGAAACCAATGGCAATTTTCTATTCCATGCCTATCACTCGACATTAGGAAGGTTATTCTTACTAAATACCTCTTTAATTATCTGAGCTAAATCGAGAATATCTGCTGGTTTTAGTAGACCGAAGTTTTATCCATTATACCTAGCTCACATCACTGATTTTTATCATAAAAACTTTAACGTACTTACATGACGTTTGTTCTTACATCGGCGCTATTTTGCTGGTTACATGTCTTTCTGAATTCTGGAAGCTTCATTAAGGTGCCTATAGTGATGGGTGAACTATACATTAATAATATGTACGAACAAATATATTTTCCTTATTACACTAGCTTGAAAAATTGTAAATTAAAACCATCGTATCACACGCTCGTCACTTGGAACCTCTGAAGATTGTCTGCAAAGAAATTATACTATAAAACTTCGGCTCGCAAAAATCCTATATTGCTGACCTTCTATGGCTTTCGCACAATTGCTCAAGTACTCATCACTATTCATGTCTTCCACTCTCCTTTTTGCTACTTGCAAAACATAATCCGGGCCATAGTCCAAAAAGAATTCATTTTCATCGGGAATGTCATCGCTTAATTCTTGTCCACAGACGGCAGCAGTGATCTGTGTCCAATAGCGACTTGTATTTGCAAAGTTATAACCACCACCTCCAAGAAGAACCATAGGCAAGTTCGCTTCCATCACGAACTTAAGGCACTCAATCAAGTCTATGGGGTATAGATTGGAGGAACCTAGAGGATCACCAGCGATTACATCCCCACCGCATTGTATTACGCAAATTTGCGGTTGATAAGTGGTTAAAATTCGCCCGGTAGTTCTGTAAGGAGACCTGTAAGTCACATATTTTTTCTTTGAGCAGCTCCTACCTCTTAAAGTATTTTATAAATCGCTCTCCGGATATACCACTTTTGAAAGGAAAGTTCGCTGCATAACCCTTGCCACCAGCGAGTCCGCAATCTTCACTACTACCGGTTCCGGGAAAGAATCCAGCCTCATATTGATGAAAGGATAAGGTAAACACTCTTTTTGTGGTCTCAAATGCCTCTTGTACGCCGTCACCTGAGAAAGACAATGAATTCGCCACCCAATGAGGTTTTAAAGGGATCCCTACCATGATGGACATCTAGGTCGAGGTAGAGAACTCTTTGATATTTCTTTCTCAGCACCAGAATTCCAAGTACAATATCGTTGACGTAACAGTAGCCTCCGGCTTTATCTCGATGGGCATGATGCCATCCACCGTTCCAATTGAGCACCGTATCCGCCAGCCCTCTACATAGCTCGTCGCAGGCAGTCATAGTGGCTCCAGCAATGCAGCAGACATAATTAAAGATTCCACTCCATGTTGGACAATCAAAACCTAGAGCACAATATATTTTCATCCGTGTTTTCAAGCATGATGGTGTTCCCACCTACCTAAGCCAAAATCGACATCATCTTCCGCATCTGAATCGCTATCATCGTGTTCAGAGCACCTTCTTAGATATTCTAAGTAATCGCTTGAGTGAAAACCTCTTAAATCACCCAGTTTGCATACTTTGGGAACCAAAATGTCCATGGAATCTAGAAGCCCATATGAGTTAATCAACTCATGGACCATTGAAGCCTTAAAACACAAATTAAATGATAAATGGACACAATTCAGCAATTTAAACTCACCCGCTTTAGAACAGCAGAGTTCGTATTACTTTCGTCTATTAAATATTCACTGTAAACATATTTAATTTTATTCGTTTTCGTCGCTAATTGCATTTTAAAAGTCGTTTTGAAAACAACCCGCCACAAGTGAGAAATGAACTGCCAAGAGAAATGTCAACGAGCTCCTAGCATGTTTTGCAACCAATTGAGGTTAGGGTGTATATGCAATGGTGACTGAACTTAAAAGCGTTTGAACGAGGAGAAGCTTTTTCTGATTGCATACTGCATGGTTACAAAAATTCAAACAAATTGTTTTGCCAGTTTAATGAGATGTGACGCTCTGGCATTCGCGATAGCTTCATTCTTAAAACGGAGGTTCATTCTTCCTCGTCGTCTCGCACCTGGGGACTGTGATTCGCAGATTCTCTTTGCCGGAGCATTATTTTCGTGTATTTACCGAATATCCGACGAAAATTTTTTCTCTCGAAAGTATTCAAAATCTGCTCTGCTTTCTTGCTAATCGTCCAACATTCGGCTCCATACAGCAGAATTGGCAGGATCAAGATTTTGTAGAGCGTGCATTTCGTCTTCCGAGTTGTGAGTTTGGAACCCATTTGTTTCGCCAAACCGAAGTAGCAGCGGCTTTCTAGGATAATTCTTCGTCGAATCTCCACTAAGGCGTCATTCGTGGAGTTGATATTAACTCCGAGGTAGCTAAACTTTTTAACCACTTCGAAGTTACTGTTGCCTACAGTGACGTTTTGTCTTAGGCGGTGGACAGATGCTTCTTTATTTGTTGACAACATGTACTTGGCTTTGTCCTCATTCACTTCAAGGCCGATTCGTTTCGCCTGTTCTTCAACTGCTGTAAAAGCCTCTATAATGGCGAGCTGGGAGCGACCGATGATGTCGATGTCGTCTGCGTATCCCAGCAGCTGGACAGATTTGTTAAAGATAGTGCCTTCTGTGTTCACACCTGCCCTGTGCACTATCTGTTCCAGCAAGAGATTGAAGAAGTTACATGATAGCGCATCTCCTTGCCAAAATCCGGTGCATATTTGGAATAGTTCGGAGGAACTGTTTCGAAATTGCACGTTGCACCGCGTATTTCCACCTTCACGCGGCATATCTGGATCAGTTTAGCCGGGATCCCGAATTCGGCCATCGCCTTGTAGAGCTCAAGACGATGAATGCTATCATATGCTTCTTTGAAGTCGATGAAGAGGTGGTGAGTTTCGACTTGAAATTCGTTGATCTTTTTCAGGATCTGACTTAGTGTGAAAATTTTGTCGGTCATCGATCTGCCGGGCCGGAAGCCACACTGGTACGTGCCGATTAGTGTGCTGCAGAAAGGCTTCAGACGTTCACACATTACGTTGAAAAGGATCTTATATGTGACATTTAGCAGAGATATGCCTCGGTAGTTATTACAAGACATAGGATCGCTTTTCTTGAAGATGGGGCGTATAGAGCTGATAGTACAGTCATCGGGCACGGCTTCAACGACGCATTCTTGGTTGATGATTTGGTGCATGCACCCTATCAAAGCATCACCATTATGTTTGAAAAACTCTGCTGGTTGACCATTAGAGCCGGCGGTCTTATTGTTCTTTAGCTTTTTAATAGCTGTGCTTACCTCTTCAAGACCGGGAAGAGGGGATGGATTCTTCATTGCCTGGATGCAGGTTTTTTTCTTGCCCTATCACTCTCTTTACCTGATGCCCATTAAGTAGCTGCAGAAAGTGCTGCTTAAAGACATCTACTATTCCGTGTGCTTCGGTGACTAGGTTTCCTTCACTGTTTCGAAGAGTCTGCGTTCGGGGCTTTCTAAGAAAACATCCGGATGCTGATCTTTTCGCGGGACTCTTTTCGATATCCATGAGCTGGGAGACTGCGTGGGCCCTTTTCTTCTTACGAAGGATCTTCTTCTCCTCCCTTCTTCTGGCTCGATTTCCTTCTCTCGCTGCATTCGTTTTGCGCTGTAACGCTTGCATGTGTGCATTTTCTGTCACCTTTTTCCGACGTAAGCATTCATCATCATACCAATGGCTCTTGGGTGGTGGTTGGTAGCCTATGGTGGTCTCTGCTGATGGTGTCGCGATACTGGTTCCACTGGACTGATGCCAGTGAGTGTCTACAGCATCCAACCATCACCACATATGAATACTTACGTCAATAACATGAATTTTGTCCCTTGAAGCCATATTTAAAACTGGCTTCCAGTCATTATAACATTTTTTACAAGCTTTAAAGACGAAGAACCAAAACAAAACCAATTTATAATTAAATTAATTTATTTTTTCTATTATAAATACATGTACAATTTAGTTTTATCTATTTTTTCTTTATCATTATTATTAATAATATAACAGAGCTAATTTAATTTTATTTTGTTTTTGTGTACAAAACTCGAGAATATTGTTTACAACTTAATGGATTTTATTTCTCCTTAGCTATACCTACCTTTATTTTTATTAAAAATTTACATACTCGTATATATTTTGTTAATATGCTTAAATTAAATATTTAACAGAAATAAAACAGATTTTTTAAGTTCGTAGTCTGGGCTTAAGTGGTGCAGTACTTTTGGTAGTAAAAGGAACTTTGTTGGATTCTTTCGATTTGGAAAGGGTTTCTTTCCAATTTAGCAAGTTTAAGTTTAACTGTGATGGATGTACTGAGGAAAACATGTAGGGCCTTTATTAGTATGGGATTTAATTCGTTTAATGTTTTAGGAATGACCCGTAAATCCAATTAACGCAGCCAAAGTTGATGATGCTTTAAGCGCCGAGTACTCTGATGCATTTACAAATTAGACATATCGCATACCAACGACATCAGCTGCCTTGAAAAGGCGATTACATGAAATTAATGTTGGGAATTAACATCGTTTAATATTTGATATTAAATAATTAAATTGATTAAAAAATTAAAAAATAAATTAAATAATTAAAGTATATTATGTTACTAGTTCTGATTGAAAATACTGCCCCACTTAAAACAGCCGCATTTCTTAAAACCAACTTCAAAGAAAAATTATTTGAAATTTATTTTATACATCCTTAACAAAAAAAAAAAGAAAAATAAAACGTTCTATATAAAACCATCATCACTTACCTTGTTAAAAAATCGTACAATTAATTAATATACTTATACCTTATAAGCTAAGTTTCTTATTTACTAAATACTGTTTTAAACTTTCTTAGAAGTTAGATTTCTTGAGTTTTAGACTTTTTCTTATTCTTATTTAAGTTTAACTATCTCTTTCTGTTTAATCTAAATAAATTTAATTTTGTTTATATTAAATGATTTCAGTCGATATTTGTTTTGTTTATTTAACTCTTAAAAAAAATATTTACTTTACAAAATTATTTTTATACTTGACAATGAGAACGAGGAAATGTTTTGCCATTTTACAAACAAAAAATAAATAATAGTTAAAGATATGTAAAATGTAAGAGATATTGTGTCTTAAATTTAGTTATATTTATAATAAATTCTTCCTATATTACTGATATTATATATAACATATTTTTGTTGGTATAAAAAATTTTCAATGTACAACAGAAATAAATGCTTTTAGCTAAGTTTGTTTTTTTTTTTTACTTTTTCGTAGTTTATGTTTTTATATTTTATTTTTACATTAAAGTTCAAGGATAATCATGAAATTCGGTTTTTGGCTTACAAAACAATATATGCATTTTATTTTTTTGGAAGATTTTACTTTTCGAATTTATATAGTACTTTAATTAGTTTTTTTGTTTAACTTCTATGCATACAAGGTTCAGAAAAATAATGAATTTTAGTCTTTGCCAGTGAGTTCTGTTGATAAATTTTAATATTGCCAAATGTGTGTTCGAAATTCATTAATGCTAATATTGACTTGTATGGTCGTGTAGGCGTTTACGGAGTCTGCAGAAGGATATGAAATCTATGTGGTAGTGTTTAAAATACAAATATTTGGTGCAACATGCTCATATAGGGCTTAAAGCCATTCTCACAACCATTCGTATTGGAAGTAAGCATTATGTTCTTCGCCGTTGAACACAGTATTCGTTACATAATTTTATTTTTAGAACGGGGTGCTGTAAAAGAAAATTTTAATCTTAATTCATTTGCCATATTCTAAGGATGTCTTCAATCCTTCCCCAACGATTTAATTGGCCTCTATCACTGCAATTCTAGGTCAGAGCACCCCACATCGATAAATTTTCCACACCTCATTAGATTCTGGAGAAAACTCAAGGAGTACAACTTTAAAATCGCATGTGCTGGCACGTTAGTTGAAGCCTAACTAAGGTTATGATTAGAAAAGTTAATTCAATTTTTCAAGACAGGCATCTATGGAATGGAGTAGTCAAAGAGTAGTGATGCGAATATATGAGAACACAAGCGTTCTCACGATAGCCTCTCACTACGTTCTCTTACTCCACATCTGACAATACAATACACATGAAGGCTAAATTCAAGAATAAGGACGACGTCACAAAATAATGTTTCTACTAGCTCCTTGACAAAACATATGAGCAATGTCCCAAGTATGTCGTTAAAGTCGTACTACGCGATTTTAACGCCACGATAGGAAAGGATGACATCTTTGGACTTATTGACTTAGCTGCGGGGCGTAACGTTACTATAGCAAGCACACGGTTTCCTCATCTCAATATTCACAAGGGGACATGGCTATCTCCTGATCATGAAACGGTCAACCAAATTGATCACATTGTGATCGACGCAAGGGATGCCTTCAGTATCCTTGATGTCCGAATCTTCAGAGCAGCTAACCTCGACTCGGATCACTACCTTGTTGCGTCCAAGGTACGAATGCGGATATCCCAAGCGCCGCAACAAAGAAGAAATACTGTGAGAAAATTTAACGTTGAAAAGCTGCAATCGCAAGAGATCGCAAGAAATCGCCAAAAAATCTTCGCCGAACACGTATCCCAAAATCTCTCAAGGACTCCTATGCCGCCAGCATCAAGTGCTAAAGACCAGTGGCAACGCTGATGTGCCACAAGAAACGCTTGGTTTGACAAAGAATGCCGGCAAGCAAATGCAACTAAACGAGAGGCATACAAAGCGAGGACTGTTCGTGAGCTCTATGAAAGAAGAAAAAAGAGTACGAGAAGTGCGTAATCGAAGATATTGAGAGGTTATACTCCAGGAATATTGAACGAAAGTTTTACCAATAGGTAAAACGATCGTGTCAAGCCACCAAGATCCATACAGCAGCCTGTAGAAATGAAAAAAGAAACCTCGTAGTAGAGTCACAGTCGATGCTGAGAATATGGGAAAACTTCTGCTGCAGACTCTATAAAGGCGACGAGGTCCAACATCCAGGACAGGCAGAATGAACCATTCCATTTAGACGAAGGTAGCCAAAACTTCCGTCCACTTGACCAAAACGAAGTGAGGAGAGCAATATCCAAACTTAAGTTCAACAAAGTTTCTGGACCTCACGGCTTTCCAGCGAGCTGTTTAAAGTAGCTGGAAATGACCCGGTAGAGAGTTACCAACTGATTTTTAAAATTTGGTCAGATGAGTGGAATGGAATCTCATTCCATTTGTCCGAACCGATTTTAAATCGGCATATAGATAACATCTATAGAGATGAGCTATACAGAGCCATGTCTAGTTTTGGCATCTCTACCAAACTTATCAGACATCTTCAAGATCCCATTTTCAAACTCCAGTAACTGGAGACAATAGCGACCTACATTACAAACGATTCTTATTAGTTGAACAGATGGATCTGAAACAGATAAAGGAGTTGGGGCTAGAGTACACAGCAAGTAGTCAGAAAAGCGACTTCGTATTCCAAGTCAAAGGACATGCTATAGAACTTTGCATCCTGCGCCCCAAGGAACCTATCCGATAAAACCGTTTACGTTCAAAAGCACGGTCGGAAAGTTAGCTAACTTCAAGACTTATAAAGCAGCTTTAAAACTAGTTTGAGACAAAGATGTGTCGAAGAAGACGACAACTTGGAAAGAAATAGGTGCTTTCTCCAATTCGTTGCAGATCATCGGTGCGACAAGTTTGTGTGTAAATATCCAGACATACTGAATTAAATGGTGAAATGGTCTTTAAATAACTTCACGTATGTGTATAGTTTCTTCTCTTCCTTGATGCAAAAGAAAGAAATTACTTCTCCATTCTGCTGCACAGCGACACATCGGTTCGAAAAAGGTTTATCGAACTCAAATGCTGAACGTTGTCCGCGTTTCGTTGGACGCATACTATTAAATTTGAGCCTTTAATGTTTTTAATTCACCTAAATCTCACCACTTGCCAGTCTGGTAATTTTAGGAACTTCACTGTTGCCGAGGACTTACCCCATCCCTTAAAGCGGAATGTATCCCGATAAAGCAAAGTTTTAAATCGCAGTTTTTGTTTAAATAAGTTTCATTATTTAACCATTGCCGTCGACCCTGCGTAGGTGTTTGTACTCCTTTTTGTTTTCATTTGCAGGAGTGAGTATTTTCGTTCAACGTATACATAGTAGGACAGGGATATGTGGGGTAAAATACGGTCATTGAACAGCTGGGACTTAAAAATTCCAGAATAAATTAGAAGCAATATCTGTTGTTGCTGCTGGCTGGGGGTAGATGTGTTTTTTTTTCTCTGTTCAAATGGTTGCCTGGCTGAATGGATGAATGGATGGATGTGGGTAGAAAGATAAAATTGTGCTCCAGGGATAAATTGAAATATATGTGGTAATTTATTTTGTGAATCGATTGACTGATATCCATGGCCATTCGCTGCTAAAAGGGTCTCTTAACCGTCGGCATGGACGTGGAGAAAGGATCATATTTTGATTTGTGGAGTATATTTATTTTCGTTTGGTTTTTTTTTTTATCCTTGCTTCTTTGTTTTGTTCTATTTTATGTTTGTATTTTTCGTCACAGGACTTCTTGTTGTTGCATTTGAAAGTCAGAGGTGTGTAATTTATTTCTGTTTTGATACGAGGACAATACAAACAGAAGGCGTTGGAACATGTAGCAAGGACGACAATGATAATGATAGGGTTCGGATAATGTATGTATTTGAAGGAAATTTACATATACATATATATATATATATATATTTTTTAAAAGAAGTACTACATATCTACATACACACATACTTATGTATGTACATGACCTTCTTTGAATTTTGGAATAAATGTTTGAAAATAAATTAAAGGAAAGATAACGAAAAGACTATGAAAGGAATTTATGTATCTGTGACCGCAAATGTACGTTCACATTTGATATTATAATGGCAACTGTCCCTCAACCAATTGATTCTCAGAAATAGAGAAGCAAACATGTGGTGCACTAGTGGAAACTCAGAAAAGTCAACAAATGCAGGTCACTCGAACACTACGTACCTTCCGCCGAATATTCTACGACAAGAAACTGGGAGCTGAAAAGTAATGGATCAAATATAGATTTTGATTGTTAGTCGCTTGTACCGTAGAGTGGTGGACAAAGACCTATGAAATCACTACATAAGAAGAAACATAGAAAAAGCTCGTCAAGCTGAAATATTTATGACAGGCTGTTTGTGCTTCACTCCCACTGCATCTCTTAATGTTATTTTGGGTCCAGTTCGAGTACAATTTCAAAGATATAGGGATTCCTCAAGAGCATAGACTCCAAGGACCCCTATCTTTATGAGGTTCGTCGCGGCCTACTTAACTGTCCACTAAGCACTGAAATCAGCATGCCATTATTGTTTTGAAAGTTACTCCTAACTTATCTAAGGTTTAACTGAAAATATTCAAAAAGCTAAGGAGGTGCGGACCGGAACCTGCCTGACAATAGGCGGAACTGTCAGCAACTATTAGATCGATAAAACTCCAATTAGATACCGCATTAGAATGGCAAACAGAAGGTGGAGCAATATTAGCACATGTCTCTTTTTCTAAACAAATCTGGCCAGAGCTGGATTGTAGGAAAATCAGTAGACTTATTACCGTCAATAGAACAAATAACAGGACACTGTTTGGTAGGCATAGATGCCAGAAGACTTGGTGCTCCCATCAACGATTTCTGTAGAAGCTGTAGAGACGAGCTTCTGTGTACCTATCCTGTCCTATCGGTCTGGAGAAGGAAAAACCGAGTCAAATTGGTTAAATGCCTAGCTGCCGAACCATACTTCTTTGACATGGGTTTACACCGAAACTGGTTGCCCTGTCTTCTGTCCAATTTTGGAAGTCTCCATATAGGTCTCCAGTGCTAGTAATTCGGTTCTTTTTCTATAGTGGTATCCCAATGGACCTTCTTTGTGGTGTGTGCCCCTCACGAACGGGGACAATCACCAACTCCAACTAACCAACCAGATGGACAATGAAATATTCAACTTATTGGCCAGTTTGTGTTCATCTGCAGTAAAAAAGTAAGCGAAAGCCTTTCTAAAAATCAGAATAGGAAACGGACCTAAACAATGATAAATGTTATCTGAAATCTAGGTTTCTTTTGAATAAAAGTTAGAATAACATAAGAAACCTGGTATTAAGCAGTCACTTTCGCTTGAAACTTCACTTCTATGATCAATTTCTCATCGGATGCTACCTGTAGTGTGAGTGTTAAGACTTCGTTTCTTATCTTCACTGAATGTTCTGGTCGTAGATATCTACGCACGAAACAAGACTCCGGGTGGTCATGGATTTGCGTTGATCCAATGCTCCCTGAGAAGGTGTTGATTCTTTGATTTTAAGGAACCATGTCGTATAAAACTATTTCCACCAAACGGTCTTCACTCTTTGAGTTTTCTTGAATTAAGACATCTCTCTACAACCCCATCTCTCCCTACACAAATAGAATTTGGATTACAGAATGCTTTCACAATACACACAGAATCATTTTCCCTCCATAGCCATAGCCTCCAAAATAAACACCTACAACACTACATACACATTTACCTTATAGCTGTCGAAATATCATCGTTATCGTCACTTTACGCAGAAAAAATATACAAAACCAACCCCGATTGACTCCAATCTCGACCCCGACCAACACCTAAATGGCATCATCTTGATCCTGTTCATCGTCGTCTTCTTCCTCCGCCTCTAGCTCGGGTTCTTCAGCCAATGTATAAACTCCAGTAAGAGCCAGTTGCACCTGCTGTTGTTGCTGTGGCTGCAGGGGTTCTGTCGATGCTTGTGATGGTGGAGGCAAACTGTCCATTAGTTGAGGACTTTGTTGTAGCCCACCCATTCCTGTCGTTGGTGAGATAAGATTGTTTAGGGGTAATGACACGACATTACTCTTTAGCAGATGTGTCGTATTGCTGGCCGCACTATTCGGATCCATTGTCATAATTGGCACCAGCTCATGATTCACATAGTCCTTGAGACTGTGCATTTGTCCCATGTCTGGATCTTGACTGAACACAATTGAGGTTGGTGTACCTATAATGGGGGGAATACCAGTTATTTGGATTTCAAGTACGATTATAACAATACAAACCTGACACCAGAGTCTCCTCGGTGGGATTTCTGTGATATAGATTCGTGTTCTTCGCGTAATGTCAGGGTGGCATGTAATAGCCCGCCGCTGCGTCCTCATTCTCCAGCGTCGAGTTCTTCTTAAACTCCACCACTACCTTGATCCGGTGCACAATCTCCTCGTGCAACACATTAAAGCACATTGCCGTCAGCGCCATTCCCGACATTATGTACACCGAGCAGAACCACGTCGTTGCCGTCGACTCCTTCTTGAGGCCAGGCACCAAGTCACCGAATCCAATTGTCGATAAGCTCATAAAACAAAAGTACACTCCGTCGAGGATGGGCCAATTCTCCAGTCGATAGAGCACCACCGCCCCGAACATTATGTAGATGATCATCATGCACAGGCACAGTAGGATGGGGGCCAATATGCTCAGACCGTGCATGGAACCTCGAGAATCAGATGCACTCAGCGAGTCAACATCAGGCAGCATGTTATTGTGATGGCCGACTACGTGCTGCTGCTTCTCCGGCGAGTGGAAGTTGTTGTGTAGTGAACCGGGTCGCACGTAGAACGGTTCGTTCATGGCACTTTGCTGGGCGCGCATTTCCTCTTGCTGGCGCTTCCGTTTCATACGACGTTCCTTCTCGGCCATCCGTTTCTCATCGTAGCAACAGTAGCCGCAGTTCGAACACAGGCAACAGCAGAGGGCCCGAGAGAACACCTCTCGAGCCACCTTCGCCAGGACACCTCCTGTGCTTGAGAGATACACCAGCGTCAGAGGTATGCCCAGGATAGCGTATGCTAATGTTACCAATCGACCCAGAGTTGTTTTCGGAGCGATGTTACCATATCCTGCAATGGACGGGGGAGAGTAAGTACAATAGCAGTTAATAGGAATGGCGGAAAAAAAAAATACACACACTCCCAAAGTGGGTGGCAAGGCCACCCCCTCGTTCGAGAAGTGAGAAATTTATTTTTCGAAAATTTATTTGAGTTGTTGTTGGCATGGAAATTCACTTTGTCTCTTTCGAATCTCGGTCGCTTTGTGTGGCAATCTGTATGGTGTGGTGTAGTGTGGTGTGGTGCTTGGATTGAATCGAATTTATTTGAGCTAATTTTATTGGCCTGCCTCGGTAATGGAAGGTAATAAAGTACCCGAATTGCGGGAGAGAGTGGATTTTGGGTATGGGTACGGCAACGGGATTTTCTAAAGCAAAATTCGATTAGTAGATCGGTTCTAATGGATTTTCGAATATTGCCTGCATGTACTCAATTGTAACCAGCTTTGTTCGTGCAGTGATGGGACACACAGCCGGCACGAGAGAAAGACAGAGTCCTTTTGTTTTTTTCTTTTCAGTAGGTAGAACTGCGGTCGTATAATTCTCAAAAGGAGCAAATTGTAATGAGTTTTGTTACGAATGTGGTCGGGTCGCCCACTTTGAGTGTGAACGTTGTGAGTGCTTTTACAGTTAATTTAATTGTTTTTAACTTTATTACCAACACAACTCTCAGGCTTTGTTCCGCATCGTAAATAGTTTATGGATTTGTTTTAGCGAAGTTACTTAGGCTAAATTGATTAGTGGAGAAAAGTTAAAACATACATTCTTGCCTACACTTGTACAAACAATTAGTTGCTGATTTGCAAGAATATTAGTGGCATTGTATGATATTTAAAAAGGGCTGTCGGTCTATATTTGTCTATTGTCGATTTACTCACTTATAGGGGCGCTTGCACTTGTATAGTTGAACTCACATAAAAAAATAATTGTCCCACTTTGCCATTCAAATCGGAAAACTGATAACTAATGCAATGGGAGTACTCAGGGAATAAAGGCTTGTACTGTTTATTATTTCCCATCTGATTCAAGGTTCTACTATCCAATAAAATCACCTGCGATCTGCCCTGAAAAATAAATCAGACAACCAGTTTTCAATTAAACCAGGAGATGGCATCACATTAGCCTATTAATCGAATCCTCATTGTCCTCAGTATCTAGTTGCAGCTAAGGTACGATATCCCCAGCGCAATAACAAAGAAGAATTATGTATTGTGAGGGAATACAACGTCGATAGGGTGCAATCGCACGAGATCGGCTGCATATTTTCCGGATCTGAATCGCAATCATTTAACGACAGCATCTAGTACTAAAGAGACAAAGGAAATGCTGCCAACATGCAAACATGGGTAGACAAAGAATACCGGCAATTAAATGCAGCTTTACAAAGGACGTATCAAAAAGTGAGGCAAAGAAGGACGAAGTATGCTCGCGAGTTCTACGAACGAAAGAAACGATAATAACGTGCGTTTCTCTAAAATAAGAATAAAGAGGATGCAGAGTGCGTAGTGGAAGATATTGAGAGACTTCACCAAAGGAACAATGCGTATAGAAGGTACCAGGAAAAAAATTGTTGAAGGAACAAAATCCATTTAGAAGCCTAAAGAGATGAAGATGTAATCATATGGGAGAAGAGAATATAGAAAAAATACTGCAGTCTGAACATCTGAAACTCTTCATTAATAACCTGATTGGCTCGGTGCGGTTTCAGGACTGGAAAGTCCACAATTGTTTAAGTTTTCAAGGTTCGTCAGATTCTGAAAAAACAACCCAAAATGTTTAAATCGATGCTGGGAAAACCTATAGACTCATCCGTCAGTGCGGTGATGAAGATGGTCACTGCTCCGTCAAGGATAGTAACGACGTTACCGAGACCTTGGATGTCGAGAAGGGATTTAGACAAGGTGACGCGCTGTCATGCAACTTCATTAACATCACACTTCAATAGATTGTGCAAAATTCATAAGTCAACAGTGGAGGCAATAGTTGTCAATGTTCTGAGGAACTATTATACTTATTTACGCTGAAAATATTGGCATAATTGGTAGAACTTGAAGGGCTATCACGAGTCGTTAGACTGAGGGACTGAGGGTGCGAAAATGGGTTTTGCTTTGAAGTGCAAAACCAAGTACATATTGTCAACAAGAAGGGACACTAAATATCGACGAATTATGCAAAATATTTTTAGAGCCTGAAAACATTTTATAATGAACAACTTAAGAATAGGCTTAGGAAGGAGGAGTTCAATTAATTTCGTAAAGGCTTATGCCTATAGAGGTTTTCCTAGATTACAAAAGGACTTGCAAATGAAGGTGTCAAAAGAAGTTGGATATTGTGCCACTAGAGTTACAATGTATGCAGGCTATGAAGATTTTTTATCGATGACCAAATGCCCACCAACTACTAGAGAATAAATAGATGAAGTATTTACAAAAAAAAAAGGTATCGGCATCGTTATGACTTTCACTTGGTATGACAGACTTCTATGCGAGCAGTAGATTTTTATGAAAACCTGGAACGTACGCATGTGGGCAACCACTTATAATAGCTTGGTATGATGTTAACCTTTTATAAAGATATTACGAGTGGTATACATCGATGTAACTAGAGCAATCTAAGAGGCACTCTAAGATTCTAAATTTATAAATTGCTAACACTGAAGTTTGCAAGGCCTATTTTCAGTAGAAAGGAATGGGGAATGTTAACTTGAGCAGCACTAGAAGGTCAAGTCTCTCAGACTTTCTGACTATAGCACTGTTTTCAAAGGCGGTTCTGGATATAACAGATAACAGACAGTGGACAAACATTTTATCAATTTTAGCGGACACCGACCGAAACCATGTCCTCTGTACAAAAAACTACCAAGTTAATTGAATGCCCTTGTACAGAGAATTTCAATTTAGAGTTTTGTGTGAATTCTGGATATCGACTTCTCCGATTTATTCAAGGAGTTCATGAGTCGGAGCTCCCGGATGTAGCGTAGTGCTAATCTCCGGTTGACATCACATTTTCAATCAATCTAATCTAAGTCTTATACCATGTTCCCACCAAACCAAATCGCGAGGTTTCGTCTCCAAACCTCCGAGGTTTCGCCATACATTATCGGGTTTTCGAAATCTCGTGAAATCGGCGAAATCTCTTTGAGTTCATTCGTCCGTGAAAGGTTGTCAAACCGAACAAACCTATAGCGTGAACTTTGGTTTATTTTGATGTTCATTTATATTGTCAATTGTAAATGTCACAATTTTTCGATTTTATTTTCATTTGAAATCGGAGAAAGAGCTAATATTTTTAAAAGAAATATTCTAATTACAAATAATTAATTTTGTTTTCAGCAAACGGAAAAGAAAAAATATATAAAAAACGAAGATTGTTGACATTTGTTTTGTCAGCCACTTCAAAATTGGCATTTGAAATGACTTCAGATTGACATTTGAAATGATTTTAAATTGGTGGGAACGGCTTTCGCGGTTCGATAAAAATTCATCGAAACCTCGGGGTTTCTGTTTGATGGGAACGTAGCATTAGCTCAAAATCTTCTCAAAAATTGAGTCTCTACTCAACGGAACTCGTTATTTACTTAAATTTTTTTGAGCTCTTCCTGAGAAATTTATATACATATTATCGCTACACTAAATTTCCTGAATAAATTTACACTTCCTTCATAATCTTTAGAAAAAGCGCATCATTGTATATTCGTATTCCATTATGAGCACAGTCACATCTGCCTTTCATTGCAGCTCTTTACATTGGATCATTTGCTAACCACATAATTTTATCTTAACATTTCAGCCTTTTGTGTCGCCTTCGAATACCAGGACCATTTAAACGCGCTCACATATGAAACCCTTTAATGTGTAGTCACACAAAAGGCATCCATAAAACCTCAAAACTAATCCACTCATTCATCCACGAGTACTATCTGTCCAAAGTCAACAATTCAAGCCGTTGTTATATCACAATGTTAAGCTGTGTCGTTGCTTTCCGCCCACAAAACCGCCTTCATTAAACGCACACATACATACATATGTATGTACATACATAAAATGAACTCACCAATTGTCGTTAACACTGTCAGCGAGTATAAAAACGCTTTCGCAAAATTCCACTCGTACTTCTGTCCATCGTTCGCATGTGACAACAATAGGACCGCCTCTGTAGCCGGACTATTACCATCCAGATTTGATAAGGTTACGTCCTCGCTCAGTCTCTTTATTAATTGGTCTTGAAATTTTGCAATTTCCAAAGCTGCTAATCTGAAAATAATGGAAAATTCATTTATGTGAAATAGGGCTGGATACTAATTCCTTCATATATGTATATACATATGTATGTACGTACTTTGTCCAGTTCTCCTTGTACAGGATATTCAAGGAGACCGTAATGTCCCAGATATTCTCGATGGTCCGTTGCCGTACGTCATATGTGTCCGCCTCTATCGCTGATTGCGGATCACTAATTCCATTCAAAAGTAAACCGCTACTGCTACCACTACTACTACTACTGCTACTACTACTGCTGCCAGCGATGCTGGAATTATCTACACGTCGCTGTGGAAGGCTATTGCTAGCGCTCTGCCGTTTGGTTGACGCCAATGTCCTTTGCTGATGATGTAACAGTGAATAGTCTTCGTTCTCGATGGTCAGGAATATGAATGAACCTGCAAAGAACAAAAGCAAGCAACGTGTAGTAGAAATCATCCAGGAAGGAAGGACGGAACAATGTGTGAGACACTAAAATGCTGAAAAGAAATTGCTTCCATTAAATCCTATCTGTGGCACTACGACGAGGCCTGCGGCTACGGGTGTGTGAGTGTGCATTGTTTCACTTTGCCACACATTTTATGTGCTCCGATGCATTAAAAATGACACGGCAGACAGCGAGGATAAAAAAGAGGGAGAATGTCTGTATTTTGTGGCTCCTGACTTCCGTTTTTGCAAAAAAAAAATAAAAACCAAAGTTCACATCATGAATTGATTGTACATTGTCTGAATGGAGGATGGTCGGTACACGGCGAAGAATGTCACTTAAGACTTAATGCTGTTAATGATGTCTAGGAATACAAATATTTACCTTGTCCTGAATATTTAAAGCTGATGTCTGCAAGGATCTAGGAAATTGAGTCAGAGATTTCGCATAAAATTATCCCTGCTTCTTTTGATTGCACGAGTACAAGGTTTGGATAAGAATGAGAGTGCTTCTGACGAAGAGAGAACATTTGGACCTGAGTTATTTATTGGCGACACAATTGAAAGGGTTTAAACCCGGAAACCACTGTCTTGAAAAAAGTGAAAGAAAACTAGGAACCGATCTATAGAGATATTTTTTTTAACTTTAACTTAATGGGCATGCTACAGAAGAAATTATGAAAATGTGTAAAGCAGCCGGTCCGGATAGCTTGCCATCACCAAGTAAACAGCCAAGTGGAAAGTATGTATGTATGCCCGATGACTGGATTATCAGCTCCACATGCCCTTTATACAAGAAAGGCAGATCTACATATGTATGTCCTGTAAAATGATCAAAACATATTATTGCTCAATGGCGCATACAAGATCCAGTATGGCTAAGGTTAATCTACATCTACCACGATCAAACAACTTAAAAGCTGCATGTGACTGCATTTAGAGCGACACCGGGGATTTCAAGAAAACTTGGTTTAGTGCGAAAATATTTACCTCATTGGAGCTTTCTCAAAAATTATTCGAATTTTGGCAAGGTCGGACTATAAAGCGACTTCTGCAAACTCATACTCGAGTAGATTTACTATCTAAGACTAGGAAAGGTACTCTATTGCACTGATTCAATCATTCTTAGCACGGTGTTGAAGAGGTTTTCATGACAAAAAGAAAGAAAGGCTAACAACGTTGGTCTTAAAGTTAATAAGGACAAAATCAAACACTTGTTGACAAAAGAAAAATAAGTATCGTTCAAGGTTGAAGCTACAGCTTTGATGCAGATCCGGCAGAATTTTAAGTGCCATTTTGGAATCCTCTAACGTGAAGGACGAAGGTGATATTGGATATAACAACGATCCCGACAGGCTTGTTATAACAGTACCAAGTGATGTATGATAAGCAAGAAAGCAGAGTAGTTGCTTTGCAAGTCCGCAGTAAATAGTATTGTACTTCGTCCAAATTCCAATTCAATGGTCCATATGGTTTGGAAACTCGATTTCGATCTCGAGGTAAACCTCAAGAAGATGTAGAAAGAGTAGCAGATTTTATTTATTATGAAGTAAAAAAGGAAGACTGGACGTGACGCGCTCAAAAAATTCCAAACTAAACGGCAGCGATTTATTGAAAGATTTGCAGAGTCTTTTATTTTTAAAGGTATGTTTTTTAAAATCGGATTGACATGAAAATGTCAATAAAACTTTTTGGAATTTTGTAGAACTTACCTATGTATGCATATGTTAAGCTGCTGCCAAGTTATTTGAGAAGCTTTTTCATGACCGTCTTACTCTCAGATGTTTGTCAGACCGTCGCGAGAGGTAGGGCCGTGCAGAAATTTTAGGTGTCGTCTGGAGATCGAACCCCGAACCTCTCGCTCCGTAATCCAACGCACTAACTACTTGTGCAAAGGCGTCTCGAATGGGTGACTCTATAGACGTCTGAAATAAGGCTCCGCTCGCTTAGAGACATTTCAATATCGGAATAACATTCGTAAAACCAACGGATCTGCATGGTTTTGTGCTCACAATTAAAGAAATACAACTAACCCAGACATATTTGGGTATATATTCGACGTAAAGAGTAGCATCAGTTAAAGGAGAGATCAAAATGATTAAGACGATGTTAGGAAACACCTAACAAGTCCAATTCCTACCAGAGGAAGTTCTCGGGGGGAAGCAATCACTTCTGTGGTCTTTTTATTCTTCACAAGGATTCACCGTAAGGAGTGAAATAATTGAAATATAAAGTTGAGTACCTTAGCAAGTAGGTGTAGGCTTAGTGCTAGTAAGACAGAACTAATTCTTTCTTTATCAAGACCGAGCAACTCGATTTTAATCACTTTATTTACCGTCTAGGTGTGTTGTAGTCATGCCCTATGGCGTGCAGTATCCATCCTCCTGACCTACACGCCATAAGTAAGTCAATGAGCATTTTTGTTAGATACAAAGAATCTGAGAGATGGTCCACCTGTGTTTTAACCATAGAACACTGGATTTCTTCCTGAATTTCTGTTACAGATTATGATACCTAAATGCCGATGGTTCAGAGATAGATTGTTGGGTGAGCCTAGGTATGTTTCCGAAAGATTTCAAAACCATTCGATTACCGAACCTTACTTATCTCTTCCTGCCGGGAGCTGTAGCAATATTAAAAGCTGACCTTGATCTTAGTTTGTATCAATCTTACTAACAAGCCGCTAAGTACTAAAGCCGGTAACCACATCCTCCAATACAGAAGGAACAATGTCGGAATGAACTCGCAGCTAAAAACACAGGTTGGTTCAACTGTGTAGGAATGGTCTTTGTGGATGGAACAAAATAATTTATCGATATAAGGAAAAAACACTATCGGCAGAGACCGGAAAATGGATCTCAGTAATTGACTAGGCTATACGAGTAAAAGCGAAGTATCCACTAGCAGTCTGAGGCTTAACAAACGTCCAGGTTCATAAAAAACAGTTAAAAGGGTTACAGATTCATAAAGTAACTGATACATAGATTGTCACAGTTCCAAGCAATAACCAGTAAAATTAAATGCAAAGATGAAAAAAGTATTAAGTCAAGGTCTTCGGCAAGAATATCGCAACGAGAAACTCAAATGGGCAGTCGTCTTAGTTATACATACTTAAGTACATTCATTTTAAATGCAATCAGAGCACTCAAGAAATATAGAACAGTAAGCTTCCACTTGGGATCCATCTTCAAAGACTACATTAATATTTTAAGGATTATAATACGTAGAGTAATGCGTCAAGCCTTTTGCCTTCAGCGTGCTTCCAACGCAACGGGGTGAATCACTACGACGAAAATGTCTCATGATTTCCATATCTTGAGTTAGGTGCCGCAAGGCTGCATACTTTCACCACTCTTATTATTGATTGAAGTTAGTGACATCCTTCAGGTAAACCAGTTGCTAATCATCAGAGGTCCACAATGGGAAACAATCTACCTAGGTAGCACCAAAATTCAGAAAAATTGCCAGACAGCGGTTCGAAATTTACAACTTTCTTTTTCTAAGAAGTATTATATCACTCGAAGGTGGTACAGACACAGAGCTCGATTCGCAACAAAGTCTACGAAAATGGATCAAGAACCGATGGACATTATAATATGGTCAACCTTTCCGGCCCGATAAAGTATTGAGAGCACAATATTCTATTCTGGCAGAGGATTGAAAGTTGGAAATATAGTAGTAGCTATAGTGCACTCAGAACTCTGAAAAATATAGCGCACATACATATACGAGTAAGTGCCTCTCTATGGATACCAATGGTGTTGGGATGTGAAATACAAAAATAATAAGGATAATAGAAAATGAATTAAGTCTTAAGTGAGTCTTTGTTACATCCAAAGAATCAGGGATTGGTCTGAAAGTTATTCGATGCATTGGTAGCGCTCCTTTACTGTGCATAGTTTTCAGTTAATGATTTTTACTCTCTTATTAATAAAGGACGAGTTTGGAAGTGATTCTGTATTAGCAATAAAAGAGCTGGCATGACAAACCTTCCTTGTAATGTATTGACTACATTGAACGGTTCCAGATGAACGTTCGTAATTCTTTTTTTAAAGTTGTTACCAAATAATTTGTTTCCGTGCATAAATAGTTAAAGAAGGAGCTGCAAAATATAGGATGAGCAAAACGATAGGTACGTCGTTCACGTCGAAGCAAATGCATTAAGTTTAAATGCCGTTTTCAGCCTAACCACTAGACGAAATAAGTGGTTTCAGGTCGACCCCTTGGTACTGTTGTGGTGACAGTGATTATCCATCTCCGTATAAAAACAAGCAAAAAAAATTCAAATCTAATTGAAATGGGATTTTTAAAAGACCAACTGAAAGAAACTCAGATACTGGTGGTGGTCTGGAATTTTTTTTTAAAATACAACTTGTAGGCTGAAAATGGATAGAGGCTACTCCGTAGGATGGATCATCTCTACCACACAAGACTTTTTTGTGCCATGTGTAGCCGCATGCAGAACTTCTTATAACATATGGATATGTTCCTTGGGCAACAAATAAACGTGCGCATTTCAACATGCGACCATAAGTACGGTTGTGTTGTCATAGGAATAGGACTAACCACGAGGCTGACTATGAGGATGAGTATGATAAATAAAATATAAAACATCAGAGAAGCGAGTGGTACAATGAGTGTTGTTCACCGTCTAGATCTGATGCGGGCGGCAAGGGAAATCATAGAATAGTAACCAACCGACAGGACCTTATGTTACAGCTCAATGCTATGGTTGCATGTATTTGAGGGTCAAGGATAGATGTTGGTTATTTGTTCATGTTTTCTGAATGTTTTTCACAATTCGTGTTTGCTTATGATGGACAATGGCTGGAATTTAGAATTGTTGCGGGTGAGAACGTGCATCCAATGGGTTCACATAACTTTTCTGTTGTATACTCTTGGTGTGTATGTGTATGGAACATTTAATAAGAATTTATTGTTTTGGTCGTCTATTAATGGATAAAGCTTCGGATAAGTGCACTTGGAAATGTGAAATAATTGTTTGCATTCTCGGTTGCATGATTACACAATCTATTACGGTTAGGTTATGTCACATCTTGTATGGTATAGGGTGTCAACAATGGTTGAGCGCCAGGGTTCTCTAAATACATTTTTTGTAAACTTAATGTCTTCCTGGAAACATTGATAAATTGATGAACGGGCGGCAGACAAGAAAGATACGTACATATATGTACCTATATATGTACATGTATACAACTGTTGGCTAGGTAGGAAGAGGATCTTCGGCCGAAATTAGATTTACCACACAATGGTCACAAAATACTTAAAGTAGGGTACATATTCTCAGTTTTGAACTGATATTCCTGGACTGCCAGTTCTCAACATTTCAGTGCAGAACCATCATTCCAAGCTACACACTATCATTTGCATGCCAAACACAATCGTAGTATAGTGCAAGAGCTTCCTTTCAAAGTTGCGAAAGGAACATGGAATGTGTACATATGCACATATGTACATAGAATCCAATTACATAGGACTACAAAATAGTTTAATCATTAGAGGAAATCGCATCTGTAATTTGCTGATTCCTGCTACATTTTTACATAATTGGGTCGATAGATATTTGTTTCCTTGATATTAACTTCATTTAATTTTAGTTGTGTCACATTAGTATCCCACTTTAGGGATAGGTGACACCACTACGTGTTGAATTCAATTCCGTTTTTCACACCCCAAATTGATGATTAGATCATTGTCAGATGAACTCAGCGGATGACATTCACTGTCAGTTGAATTCAACAACTTGAAACTTATACCATGGAGTTTTTCAAGAAAAAGCTAAGTCCTTCGCAAATAACAGAGAAAAATGAATTGAAAAATATCACAAAGTAGGTCGGAGACTGGGGTAGACGGCATGACAGGAAAAAAATGGAAGAAGTATGTAACTACATTTGATTTGATTTTTTGCAATTTTTTTTAGTGTCAAGCTTTCAATCTCAGGCCAAGGTCTGCCGAGTTCTTTGGAGATATTGTGAGCATCTAATGTACGCAGAATGTATTGATTCTATTTTTCTGACAGGTAGAACAAACAAACAATACTAATTCTACAGTTCAAGGAATAATAGGTTTGGCCAGAAAACATCCCTTCGCTATAAAATGAGGAAAGGGACGATATTAAATATGAGAAGGTGTTCATGCAACACTTGGGCAAGTAGATTAGTTTCATCTTCTGGGCCCAGTTTATTATTTTAACAAAATATGTTTGTATGTACATATGAAAAGGCTTGCTTTAGTAATTTTTGTCTCACATTTTTAGTTAGGATAAGGACAACCGAAAATAGCCATCTGATTTCTAAAAAACTTGTTCAACTTCATGAAGAAAACTATGAAGATAAGATAAATTACGAAGCCATTCCAAAATAAGACACAGAAAGCAGACAGTTGTTCATGGCAAACCTTTTGAAAATATTTTAAAAGCAATAATTAGCTCTTCTGTGATGGTAACGGGTACTACTAGATTCGACTGTCAAACAAAAAGGCATATTCAGTAAACAATGAGAGAATAATCGACATTTAAAACCAGTCAGTCGTTGGCAGTCTTAAAAAAACTTTAGAATATGGTCCGTTTGGTAGCAATTACAAACATTGCAGGACCTCTAGACTAATCTACACTAAAGTTGCGACGACTAGGTCTTTCAAATCGAACATGAGCTAAAGACACCGAATATGTGTCCTGGAAGTTTGCTGTGAGTATCGCACCACATCCAACGATGCTACGTTCGTAACGTGAAAATTTAGAAGACGGAAATCGTCACAAAAAAAACTAGAGATCAAGCTAATATGGTTCAGCCCGATACCTGGGTGTAATTTTGGATTCCAAACTAAATTGGAAGGATAACGCTGCTGAACGCGTCAAAAAAGCAAGAGTAGCTTTCTATTCTTGCAAAAAGGCATTCCGTAACACGTGGGGTCTTAAGCCAGCTGTGGTGTACTGGATATACACGGCGGTCGTAAGATCCATTCTTACATATGGTTCACTGGTATGGTGGACGGTACTGGAGAAGCAATACCAGCTTTCTAACCTCACCAAAATCCAGAGGGCAGCGTGCATCGGAGTCATGGGATCAATGAAGACAACACCAACAGCGGCAATGGAAACCATGCTTAGTTTCTTTCCGCTTGATATATACTGTGGCAGTCTGGTGGCTAAAACCGCTGTAAGACCGTCATCGCTAGTCATCGAGCCTGTACGGCCATGCCTCAATTTTGTCCCGATGGGGAACTACCAGCTGTTTGTCAGAAACTGATCACATGACTCCATTTGAAAGGAGATTCGCTATAAGAATTCCTGACAGAATGTACTGGAAGCGCCGAAGTACCATGAAGAAGAAGGAGCTGGCGGTTCTAAGATGGACGTTGGCACGGGAGCCGGAGTTTATAAACAACTCCTTAAGAATAAACAATGATTGCAGCGTCTTTCAGGCCGAAGTCACAGCCATCATACCAGCTGCTAAGATTATAAGTGAGAGCAATATCGTTGGCAGAACGATTACTGTGTATATAGAAAGCCAGGCAGATCTGGACTCCGCTATAATCAGATCAAGGCTTGTGAAGATCTGCAAATCGTTCTTGAATGAGATATCTAGAGCTAATACGGTGACCATCTGTTGGGTGCCAGGGCATATGAATATCGTAGGAAACGAAAGGACTAACGAACTTGCTAGGAAAGGGTTGGCGCTGCACTTATCCCGTGCCCTCCCTTTCGTATTAACCCCAATCAGTTCCTTACGGAAGAAAATAGAGGATGAAGCCATCGATCGAGCAAATAGTCGCTGGGTTCATCTGGAAACATGCGCAACAGCCAGGGCCCTATGGCCGGGCATCAGCAAGAAGAGATCAACTTCTCTGGTGAAACTGAGTCGTTATAAAGCACGGGTTGTTTCAGGGATAATTACTAGTCATTGCGCCATTGGCATCCACGCTTAGCAATTCGGTGTACTACATAATGACTTCTGTAGAAGTTGCAGGGACGCAGAAGATATTAAGTCACCTGCTGTCCGACTGTCCTGCCCTATCCGTCAGAAGAATGAGGAATCTTTGCTTCTATTCGGATTTGGAGGACTTGAATAACGTAGAGCTGACGGACCTCCTGAGATTCATATCATTATCTGGGTGGTGCCAATAGTGGACTTTATAGGTTCCCAGGGTTAAATAACTGGGCACAATGGACCCGAACTGTGGTCTAAGTGAGCAGTGACACTATCACAAGGGACCCATTTACCTAACCTAACATAAGCTAATATAGTAAGAACGCTGGAATGTATTCAAGTTTGCCAGGGGGACACATTATCATGTAAGTAGTAGATTCCATAGTGAATCTGAATTTTTAACTTCTTAGTTTCTAACAGAATGCGGTCAGGGCTTCCATTGACAATTGGGATTCATGCAAACATAATTGTGTGTTGGATGAATCTCGTGGATGCAGGCAGACTAAAGGAATGCATGTGTTCTTACACAGCGGTATTCTTACTATATTGTAGTCAAGTTCTGTATTACTCTGAATCGAGCGCAATGAAGTACTCTCTGACCTGTCCGCTTCGAAACCAACCTAACACCAACTTTTGATAAAGGAATCAGGTCAACCTTCCTATATGGAAGATTGCCAGAAAAAACGACCAAATGAAACCTGCTACTGCAAATGAAGAAGACAGCTAACGCCTAACCTTCAGACTCTCAGCAGAAGGTGGTGAAAATCTTGAAAAACGAAGCCGGATTCAGAACAGTTGTGACACATAAATTCCTGATAGAAGTGAAGGATTTAAATAATAGTACGAGCAAGGAAGATATCCACTCCATCAGTGTCCACCTAGACAGCGTCTACGGGGATGATCTACATATACCGGGAGATAGACAGTTGTGGTAAGCCTTTCCACAAAGAGCAAGCGATCGGCAAACTTCACATAGGTTGGGTCAATTCAGAGAAATGATCGACCTGAGAGTTTGATACCGAAGCCTCGGGTGTAGTCACCTCGCAAAAGCACTTCGTTAAATCGCAATACATGCTCTGGAAGGGTAGGGAATGTTATCAAACAAAGCACGGGTATAATATGTCCTGCCTTCCAGCTTCCTTCCTGCCAATAAAAAGGTCATCCAACTTAACCTGACTGACTCCGAGGCAGCTCGAAATTTACCTACCCAGATAGTTTGTGAGTACAATTCAGGTGTATACTCAGCGAGTCCTTCAAACAATGCGTATAGACGTCGGACACCATGGTCAAATCCGCTGCTTATAGAATTTAAAACGTCGTCCTCATCAATTCTGGAAGGCAATTAACCTTCAAGAGAAACGGAAGGGGATCCATAGTTTACATCACATAGTCGATTTGTGCGGGTGTCTGTCTGTTAAGGGCACACGGGCGATAGGGATCGAACAAAGGCCCGGTGGTGTCGGAAATTTCAGAGCACGGAGAAAATCGGAAATCAAAGAAGGTGAAAACCCAAACGTATTTACCTCTTGGTAACTAGAGGTGTAGATTAGGTGCATCGAGGAGGAAAGCGTTCAACTCTAAATACCAATCATACTCACAATAAATGTCCAGCACGAACTAGAGAACAAAAATCTTGTAGCAGTAAATCATAGATAATTGAATCTTAAAACCTGTGCAAAAACAACCTAACGAGTATTGTTCAAGAAATACCAATACAATACGTTTTTTAAACCTTCCCTTGCCATCAACGAAACACGTCCTAGTTTTACTCAAATTGCCTAACAAAAGGAATGTCAATTACTAATGATATCTTTAAAAAGTTCAAATCAATACGGGAAGCCGATTTCCTAATACCACTGTCTGAAAACATTCCAGAAACGATTGGGGTATTCCAATACATTGAAAATTCCAATATTGACACCACGCTGAGTAGAACCTGCTGTTTTGACACAAAACAATTTACTTTTGTCATCCTGATCTCAGCATCACTCTTCGACCCATCATCGATTGTTTATGCTTTGCTTTTAGAAATGGTGTCAAAAATGTTTTATCTGAAAGCCGAAACGACACTCCACCTCATGGCCTGGAAAACTGTTTGTTTCCATTTAATACGTTGTTTATCAACCACTCAGTCAGTGTATCCCCAAAGCCCCCGTCCCAAATCCCATTTGGCACTATCGTTGTGAAACTATTTTCAAGAAAAACGAAGAGAAAACTCTCACAACACATCGCTTCATCAATATCCTTGAGGATGAAGGAAAAGTTTTTAACCCCTCATCCTTTGTGTTGTATATGGGATTTCCTAACTGGCTTTAAACTTTCAACAGAAACACACACGACACCCAAATCCTCTTACTCGACAATATCGATGCTAAACAGGGGAAATGGAAGACAAAAACAAGGAAACACACAAATACACACACACACACACACAGGATACAAAAAGATGTATATCTACTTACCTAAAAGTGTATACGCTAAGAGTAATGTACAAATTCCCAAATTTGTTATCAAGCCGGTCCAAAACGACATTGGCTTCGTCGTCGACGGTCTTCCAAAGCAGGAGCAACATTTCCGTTTTGCGTTTCGACTACTGCCACCGCTTCCACCAGTGGAATTCTTGTTGCTACTTGTTGTACTGGTTCCGATGTTTCCACCACTAATTCCTCCGGAACTCATTCCGATGCCGTGCATACCAAGACCACCACCACCTCCGCCACCGACGACGCCGCCGCCGCCCCCCAGGACTATTGACGGATTCGCGTTGTTCATGCTCTTGCCAAGGATGAGGACATTGCCGTCTGGTAAACCCGAAGTTACACCGACTATCCCACTGCCAAGACCGATCCCGCTCTGGTACTTGAGTAAATTGGAAACTTCGTCAGCTTTGGGGGACGTTGTCATCGTCATTGTCATCGTTGTTGTGGCAGCGACTGTTGGCGTCGCTGTCGCCATCGTGATGCCATTATTGTTCGATGACTTTCCGAGAGTCACATATGCTGCCTCATATTGATATTGATCGTTCGATGGTGGGGGTGGGGGTGGCAGTGACAGTGTGTGCTGCATCAAGAGGGGTGGTGGCGGCGGCTGAGGGGGTGGGGGCTTTTCACTCATGTTATTCATGATTAGATGATTGTTATGCCCTGGTCTAGGTTTCTATTTTTATTTTCTTATCCGCTCTGTTGGATGGATGCTTCTATTGGACTCGTTGTGGCATTATCCTTGTGAGCCTTATTAGGGGGTGATTCGATTTGTTAAAGTTTGTGGCACCGACCTTCTCTCGTTCTCCGTCTTTGTCTTGTTCGTCGTCGTTGTCGACGGTCGTCGATCAAAGACGAAGTTCAATTAATTTTACGAAAAGTTGGTCCTGTGGCCGATATTATTAATGGTAGTGTGGTGGCAGCGGCGATACTATAGCTGGGAACAGCTGTGTCGGCCATTATCGTTCGAAGACCGGCAATGGAATGCACAATAGTAAGCAATGGTGGGTCTGCTGTGTGTGCATTTGTTATGCCGATACTGTAGCGGTCGGGATTATTGATTTCATGCTACTATTGGTGATTGTTCTTCGTCATCTTTGCTCTGGAGTTTCTTCCTTAGAGAGGGTCTTTCCTTTGATGGATACGCCTGAAAGAAGAGTGCGGCAGTGGTCGCCGGAAGTCGTCGTTCCTCTGTAGCTCCTCTCAATTCTAGAGAACGATGTGTACGAGTTCTGAAAGAAGATTACAAAACAGCACATGAAGTCATAAAGAAAAAAAAAATTCAATTTTAAGTTTTATTCTTTGGAACGATTTTTATTATTTTTTTTTCTGCCTCACTTTGTACTTCTTTGGCAGAGAGAGAGAGAGAGAGAGCAGAGTAAAGAGGATGAGAAATACCATATAATAAGAAAAATCAAAAAGTAACTTTTGAGGGAAAACTTTGCACCAAAGAAAAGTTATGAGCAATAATTTTTGTGCCTGGAAATGGGAAAAATTGAGGACGGAATTTACGAGAAAGAAGTGTGCTGCCTCGCGGGTGAGTGGGGTACATAGATCGAGGTACACATTTGTTTAATGTTTGTGCTTGTTTTGGATTCTGAGTTTTTTCTTTTTTTTCCATCATAAGTAGTGCTGTAGTGGGCTCATGAAGAGGTTAAGAGGGAAATGCATTTCTGTTAACTTTTTATAAGCATTTAAGTGAAAGTAAATAAGCCATCAATTTTGAGTGGGTTATTCGGGTGAAAAGTTTTCGAAAGCAATTTGATTCGAAGCCTATGTTAGAGTTGTTTGCCAAGCTTTTTGTTTTCGCAAAAGGACAGACAGGCAGACTGTAAACGTGCTTAACGGTTGGGATTTTTTTTTTAAATTATTTTTCACAAGGAACCAATAAATTATTCTAATGGTTTATGAGTCATGTTGTTGGTTGGTAACTAGTAGTTTTTCTACCAGGTATAAAACACTATTGATACTTTTCTCTGTATTTTGTATATGGAGATCTTAAGTCAACAGGATTTGCCATATCAGACAATCGCAGAATAAATGCTCTCCAGTGTCACCTGGAGTCCATAGTATTCATAGATAGTGACATCACTTATAACCACGAACAGAGCAACTTTGTATTCCTATTTGTACCGAGAACTCGTAGCGTGATGTTTTGGAAAGGGTGTTATCATTCTCCAGTGGTTAATATCACATTCAAAAACGCAACTTTCGAAAACACTGTCATTGTCGTCTTTGTGTCTTGTTGACTTCCCATTCTACCCTATTGTCAAAGGAGCTAGTACAATGATCAATGGAAATCTATATACTTATGTAGGTTACGAGTGGGTCTCTGAATTATTTTTTGTTCGAATGAACTCCGAACGACAGCAGCAGAAAAGGACTCTGGTTTCGATTACGATATGCGTGCTCTATAGTATTCTAATGATATCACCATTTACATTGATAGCTGGGCCTAATGCGTGCAGAAGATGGTGTCACGTATGGGATAACGTTTATCGAATATCAATGGATACCTTTTTAAAGGAGTTTTGGAATGTCTTGTTAATGGACAGTAATTGAGCTTAATTGTCACGTTTTTACCTATAGGTACATTAAATTGTTTCGATATTATCAGTTTTTAACAAGTCTGTGTGGAAAAAAACCGAAAATGTGTAGATCGACGATCTAATATGGGACTCAAGGACTAGCTTCACACATCCATACCTACTTGTTTTTTTTTCTCTGTTAACGCAAACATGCTTTCATAAGTTGTGTACCGTATTCAAACAGTGGAATAGAGGTACTGGTAAAACACACTATCAGAGTCCTAAGGAGCAAAAGAGAAGATACTCCAATTCAACCGAAACCATGCAGCTCAATGAGGAGCTCCTGCTTAAGTGGCGCTACAGTTTGACTTAAACCTAGGGCAAACCTATTAAACCTAAACTAACAACATTTATAAGTACATTGATGTGTAATACAGGCTCTACGAAACTGCTTAGAAAATTATCTCACCAGTACACATGGAGTTTTTTTAAACCTTAAACCGGCTCTTCAGAAGAATATTCTCCTTCAGTTCGACAAAGATGAAGTCCTCCAACCCACAATAGAAGACGACCAAGTATCTATTCAAAACCGAAAGACCAACAAGATCTCAAGATTTTATAGTTTTCATCAGCTTTGTTATCAAAAAACCTTCGACGTGACCAACGAAATCCAAATCGATTCTTTAACATCTTTTTTTTCACTTCAAAACCTATGTGACTTTAACTGACAGCACTCATGGCGTTGAGCTCTAGATGACGATGGCCGAGTGATTCCGAGAAAAATAATCCAATTGCATCTCGTAATACTTGAAAATTCACAACACTTCGTCGAAATTATTTCAAACATGTACCGTCTGTCATTATCAATTTCAATCTCATCTGTCATTATGAGGCGCACAGCTATTGCACAGGGCTGTAGTAATAATATAGCCAGTATTGACAGCATATGTGTGTATAAAGTAGGTTGTCAAGTAAGCAAGAATAAAACCAGAAAGGTACAGACCTGGATCGAATGAAAAGTGACACTTGATAATTGCTGCTTCTTCGGTTTGTACGCACAACTGGGTCCGAAATAGCTGGTTCGAAGGACGAAAGCTCTATTCTGTGGACTAGAATATTGAAGAACGCTGCTGCCAATATTGTGGCGTTAGTAGTTTTTGCATACTATAATATACCTGATGGCATTGAAAAAACGCCAAGCTTTAAAACTGTAATAGATAGAATTGGGTGTAGACCTTAAAAAATACTGCCAGTTTCATATTTACTGAGAACGAAAATCTGGTTATACTTTTATAGATCTGCGTTAGAATAGATGACCTACCGAACATTGGCACTTGAAGACGCTCCTTGACTCCCAGAGTAAAGGACCTCAGAACGCCAGATTCCTTCAACTGGAACATGAGTTCATTCGATATAGGGTGGACATATTGGGAGTAAGCGAGATAAGGTGGTTAGATGCGGGTGAGTACCAATCTCCAATGCGTAACACTGTATTACTCTACTCCGGAAGACCATCCGGAAGCCGCCGTGGATATGGAGTTGGACTGCTGTTAACACCCACAGCACGCAGAGGCCTATTTTCCTGGCAGCCACATGGTGATATGATTTTAACGACCAGATTCCGGACGAGAGTACCTCGCGTCACCATTATACAGTGTTACGCGCCCACGGATGGTTCGTCTGAGGAAGAAAAGGAGACCTTCTACAACCAGTTGGGAGCTGTGTATAATGCAACACCCAACGGCGACATTGTCATAGTGATGTGGCAGCGACAACGAAGGGCTCAAACATGTTATAGGACGACACGGATTAGGCCACCGCAATGACAACGGCGAAAGATTCGTTAACTTTTGCAACGCAAATCCCCTTGTCATAGGTGGCACCATGTTTGAACACAAAGCCTGCCATAAAATCAGTTGGGTGTCAACTGACAGGCAAGCAACCTCCAACCAAATTGACCATTTTGCCATCAGTTGCCGTTTTAGAAGTAGTCTTCTAGACGTCCGAAACAGTCGAGGGGCGGACATGGGGTTGGCACGAGATCATCATCTTATGATAGCTACTGTCCAATTACGCACTGCCGCCGTTCGAAGATCCAACGGCATGAGAACGCCCAGGTTCAACATTGACCGACTGAGAGATCCTACAGTGCGCCAAGAACTAAGGGACCATCTCTCACGCGGAGTGGAAACAATCAGCAGCTCACAGCCCGCCACTATCCTAGACCATTGGTATGCTGTGAAAACTGTTTTCACATCAGGTGCCGAAAGGATTGTCGGTCGATAGCAAGCTTTTTGAGGATACCTGGAGAAGGATCGACGAATGAAAACAGCTAAGAGCTCAAATTGCAGCAACTCCAGCAGCAGCGAGGATCGCGCTAGAGTCCCTATATCGAATGAAGAAGAAAGAAGTGCAGCGTAGCGTGCGACGTGACAAGCGCAATTACATCAATGCGCTGGCTACGGAAGCAGAAGAAGCAGCAGCGAGGTGCGATAGCAGAACCGTTTAAAGAATCACCAAAGAGCTAATAGTTGGCCGAAGCTCTACGCAACATCCAGTGAAAGGCTTAGACGGTTCGTTGCTTATATCGGATGAGGATCAACTCAAGAGATGGAAGGAGCATTTTGCTTCTGTTTTAAACAGAGTATTCGCCAGCAATATGCACCCAAGTCAGACTGAAGTATCCGAGGTAAGAAATTCCCGAATTCGCACCTCAACCCACAGTAAAGAAGAGATCATTACCGCGATCAAAGCACTGAAAATCAATAAGGCAGTAGGACTTGATGGCATACCCGCGGAGTTTTTTCGAGCTGCGCCAACTGCATCGGCTGAGCTACTGTTTCCACTTGTTGGGAGAACCTGGGAAGCCAACAGTTTTCCGGATGAGTGGAAGAAGGGAATGATCGTCAAGATCCATAAAAAAGGCAACCTCCTAATGCAGTGCGAAAACTGGAGAGGTATCTGCGTGCTACCTGCTGTGACTAAAGTAATAGCTAGAATTATCCTGGAGCGAATCAAAGAACACCTCAAAGACACACTCGATGCTGAATAAGCAGGTTTCCGTTCTGGATCAAAACCCTGCGGATCATCATCGAGCAATGCGTTGAATATCGATCACCACTACACCTGCTGTTCATCGATTTTGAAAAGGCGTTTGATAGTGTCAATCAGGAATGTATTTGGCTTGCCTTGTGGAGGAGAGGCTTTCCTGATAAATTAGTAGCTATTATCAAGGCTACATACGATGGATCCACATGTCACGTTTTGCACAGAGGAAGGCTGTCTGAGGAATTCGAAGTCCAAAGTTGGGTTCGGCAAGGCTGCATTCTTTCACCAATATTGTTTCTATTGGTGATAAGCGATGTGCTAAAGGCGGATATATCGACGGTAAATGGAGGAATTTGATTGATTCTTACATCCGAACTGAAACACCTCGACTACGCCGACGATGTATGCCTACTGTCTTACAGAATAATGGACCTTCACCAAATGACAGCAAATGTGGAGAGGGAAGCTGACATTCGTTGGGCTGAACATTAACTCGGCAAAAACAAAAATGATCAGCCTAGGACCGAATTCATCAACTCATACATATATGCTGGACAAACGGTTGAGAGAGTAGAGAGTTTCCAATACCTTGGGATTATTGTCTCAACTGATGGCGGATATAGCCAGCCAAATGGGGAAAGCAAAATCTGCGTTTGGGATGCTATCCACAATTTGGCGTAGTAATGCAATTAGCTTAAACACCAAGCTATGACTGTTCCGTTCCAACGTTGAATCCGTGCTGCTATATGGATGTGGTACCTGGAGAGTGACCGCTACTATCACGAGGAAGCTGCAAACGTTCGTTAATAGGTGCCTCACAACATCTTAAGGATTTTCTGATCACACCGTATCTCTAACGAACAGCTTTATCAGAGAACGGGTTATGAACCTATAGGCACAACCATACAACGACGAAAGTGGCAGTGGATTGGTCACACTGTCCGAAAAGGTGACAGGTCCATAGCTAACCACGCGATGCAATTGAACCCGCTTACTCAGGATGGCAGAATACGCGACGGTTCCAGAAGTACATCGCGCAGAACAGTCGAGAAGGAAGCACGGCAATTGGGAAAGAGTTGGGGAGAGCTAAAGCACATTGCCAGAAACCGCACACGATGGCGCGTAGGCGTTGTAGAGGCCCTAGGACCCACAAGGGGATACAGGACATAAGTAAGTAAGAACATTGGCACATTGAACTATACTCTTTGGCTGACAAAAATTCTACTAGATACAATGAAGTATTCCCCGTTATTTGTCGTTCTTTAATATTAATGCAGTGTTCCCATAATCTGACATTACATCTTAACAGTTTTTATAGCAGATCCTTTAAAAAATATAAACCTGTTTAAATTAAATGAAAAAAAATTCAAAAAATGTTTCCCGAGGAAAGCAAGTCCTTCTCAATTAACACGAACAACGCAAATATATATATTTTTTTACTTTCACTTCATTTCCTTCGTGTTTATTACTTTCGAACACACCCCCGCGTGTAACCCCTTTTTGCACATGAGGCATAAACACTCGGTCCCTTACCTTCGACTATAAAACAACCTCTCACTAAATGCAGCATCCTGGCAGCGTCTCCTTTTAATTGTTTGGGTCTCTCTTCTAATTGCAATAAATTCCTTCCTTTTACAACTGTGCACAGGCATAGCCTAACCGGTACACAGCTCCTCTTGTATAGTTCGTGACTGCTGCTTTGTTAATTACGACACCGATATTAGATTTTCATCCAAAAGATACTCTCTCTCGTACAAGTGGAATTTTCACACTCACAGAGTTAAATTTGCTTTTAAAGAGATTTATACGAAACGAAAAGGAATGCTGCCTACGTGAGGGTCTGTAAAGGGGGAGCCGCTGATTCGAGGCAAGTCGAAGCCCTTTCAAATGTGAACAACATCTCTAGATGATTGCATACCTAGCTATGGTATGCGAATAAATATCAAGAGGGGGAATGGGTACAAGAGGTTTCTTTTAAAATTATGTAATGACTACCAATTTGCATTCTCCCTTGAGACATTGATACATATTTGTTCATGATTATCCTTTTTCGGTTACTTCAAGTTCCATGTACGGCATCGGTTTCCATATGTGAGAATAATTCGACAAGTGACTGAACAACATGAGACAGTATCGGCGGAGTAGGAAAGGATTCTGGGGAGGTTGATAGAAAATATTTTCGACAGCAGAGAGAGGGTGCAATGTACTTTGTCCTGCTGTCAAGCGTGTCCTAATGATATTCGCAGAGGAATTTGGTTGGAAAGATGTTGCTCGCTTTTTGCGGGTGACATTTCAACGGGGATTTCTGATTTCAGTTCAGTTAAGTGGATTATGGGGAAAGAGTTGTTATTTCGAGAGAAGCGTTGCTGTTGTTGTTTAGATGTTTTTTGGGGAAAATCCTTTCCTAAATTTTGTATAATTAGCAACAGAAGCTTATCCGTTTACTTTGCAGAGAAATCCACTTAATTAATTTGGGATATTTCATTCAATATCACAATGGAATAACAGTCTCAAGGAATTTACGTAGGATCAGAGTGAAAGGAGGAAGAATTAGAGAGTTTTGATGTCGTAGTTGTGATTTTAATGTTGAAGGTTTCTTAGCTTAAATGTATTACGGTAAACATTTGTTTAAAACTTAGTATATTCATTAGCACTGTCTTGTGGAAATGATGAGATGCGCGTTATGTACATACTTTAAAAGCTAGTGATATACGAATGTGGTCTTAAAATGCTTAATGAGTCGATAGCAGCTCTAATAAACTCACATTAGTTGTTTACGGGATGTCAACATAAGGGACAATATTGACATAATTGCAATTGATACATATGTCAGCGTGATGACAAACGCTTTTTTGCGACCTTTATGAGATACATTAAGCAAAATGCGAGTAACGCTATTAATCGAAGGTGTTCCAACCGTACCACGTGCTCTATCACGAAACAGATCTGGCCCAAGCTGGATCTCAAGCGCTCCAATAATCTAAGAAGACTAAAGAGATCCCTCATCAGCACAATAGTAGGTGTCATTACGGGACACTGCATCATCGGGAAGCATGCCTTCAAGCTGCATGGACGCGGAAGTGGAAGAGATTATTCTTCACATCCTATGCACCTGCCAAGCTCTCTCAACTCGAAGGAAACTGTATCTAGGAGAGTACTTCTTCGATAACCTTGGCGAATTAGCTAACATAAGTATTAACCACCTCTAGAACTTTATAATAAGCTAATGATGGTTCAACGGGTAGTTGAGGGCACTAGATCCTGTGTCATCACAATGGGTCTATTTTGGCCTAAGTGAGGCTGCACATTCTGCAGCCTGCCAATCAAAACGAACCTAACCTAACCTATGAAATAAATAGCGACATTGATTCATCTATATCCGAATTCATATCTCAAACAAATACAAATACAAATCTCTTTGCAAAAAGCTTGGGGATAATTATTACAATTATTGCCAACAGGGCTAAATCTTCCAAAAATGGAAACTCAACAAATTCCGACTAATTTTAAGAATATAAATTAGATAAATACATATCTACTAGATATACGTGCGTACCCGGGTATGCATCCTGTCTGTTCATGCCAATCATGGTAGTACCTTACTGTCTAGACAATTACCGACCCTAACCTTCTGTAGTATACCTTTACAGTGTCTAATAAGACTGGTCGGATAAAACAAAAATGCAAGTGTACCATATGTTATGCTAAGTCCAAGAGACGTCCAACTAGGAAGGAATGCCGAGTTTGTAACAACCCAGTCTGTGATCAGCACAGTCGCGATCTTACTACATGTCAAAACTGTTTGTGATTTCTAACTTCAAATAAACATTAAAATAAATTATTATATTATTCCATTATATTTTAATGCCTTTTATATTAACTTTACATTCTTAGATTCTTGATTCAACAGTTTTAAATACAAGGAATGCAATGTTGCGTACCTGGGTATGCACGTATTGACTAAGCGTTGTGCTTTAACACAAAGGTTAAAATTCCAGCTGATGAGCCAAACCTGAGCCAAATATCTGAGACAAAATTTCACTCTTTTGAAAAGAAGCCAAAGCTAAATATTTTTACTTCCACCTATAACATATGTATGGTAAGTATTGGATACGTGCAGATTTTTGATCTCGAGATTTTAATGAATGAATGAATGAATGAATATCGTCTATTGACATTAACTATATTACTTGAACTTCAATCCTGAATAATTTATAATCCTTCAGCATAAAGGTGCAAGTACGTACGACCCAGTCGTACACTTTATTCGATCAGTAATAGCCAAGCTATACAGATAGTTAAACCTTTTACAGAGTTGCCGAAGAGTGGTCAGTTTAGGTTGGTTCTCTACTGGTATCATCAATAAGCAGATGAATTCCACACGCCACTCCACTTACTATTTCTTAATTGTAAAAAGGCATTGGACACCACCAACAAAGTAAAAGTGGTGATGGTGGTGTTTTCTCTAAGAGGCTAAATATACAAAACTTTTTTTTGCTTTCCATCTGGAAACGTATTCCAGGTAGAATTAGTAGCGATCTAAGGGGTTCTGTTCTGGTTGTGTCATGCAAGCTTCTATACACTCCCTCCAATCTCTTTTGCATCAAAGGTCATTCTAGATTGCCGCAAGACTTTTCATGAGATGGGATGATGACTTTGCCGGAAAAAAAATTAAATTTTAACATTCTCACTATGTACATGCAAACAATTACATAAGCCAGCCTTATATAGGAAAATCAGGCATCAAGCGTAATGTTGTTATACCGATCTGGCCAAGCCGGATGCAAAATGCTCTTATTATGTCTTCTCTCTAAAGGGATTGCATATCAGACAACATAAGATGTCATTATAGTAGTAACACTATTTCATAAACTGACACCCACATATACTTGGCATCTTGTTAAACGTCCAATTAACTCTCACTACCACATGGGAGCTTTATTCACAAGTTTTGCGTCTTAACAACTTAAGTAATTTGGCTAATACAAACGTTACGAATCTTTATTCACGTCCATGGGCTCAAGGCACAGATAGTCACTCGAACCAAATATTTTTTGCATAAAAAATATCACTCATATCAATTACGTATATATTTTTGGATGCCTGCCTGGCTTTGGCAATTAAAAGGACCTCACTCAGTAGTCCAATGCACTACTGACTGAGGATATGCAATTATTTCATTTCTTGGTTTTATCCAAACTGATAGAATGACACGAACTAAGCAAATATGGCTCAGAACAGTTGAAAATACATACGAACATAACATAATTGGTAACGATTGCATGATACAAGACCGGATCCTATCACCGTATCTAGTTCAAAGCATAATATAAATAAACTTTAATTTACTTTCATTTACTTCACTACAGTCTCCTCCCATTTTCAAAATTTTAATTTATCCAAATCTTTCCTTGTTGCTTTAATCTATGAATGCATCTGATGATTTTTATTAAGTGTCTAATAGACTCGATTCTGCTTACTCTAGTACGTTCTTGACAACTTTATTTGGTAATAAAACATCTCTCTTTCATTTTAATGAAATTTCTTCATCCAATTTCGTATATTACTGTGCGCGACAGTATAGGTCACTGTGAAGGTTGAATCCATACACTAGCTACAGCAAGCAATCGATAATAATTCGATTAATCGTCAAAGCTATAAATTCTCGATATCAGCGATAAATCTTCGCGTTAAATTACATACCTACCGAACCACCAATATCTAATACCACAGCGGAGCTTCTCAAATCAACCATAAATTTACAATATCTCGTGATTTCCCCCGAAAATTGTTCGCATAAAACCTCCTTCTTTCGTCTAAGCACACGGCCCATTAAAAGGATATTTTCCATTCATGCAATTTGAATCTCATAACAGCCATTTTTTTCCGCACGACTTCAGCACCCTGTACTCAAAAACCCAAACAAAAAGAGCGTCACAAAAACCACAAAACAAAAGCGTAAAAGAAAAAGGATCAGTGGATGTATATTTTAGCATTCCACGCAGATACATTTCACCCAAAAAAAAAAAAACCCCAACCGCCTTTCAGTGTGGATAGAAAAGTTGAAGTGAAATTAACCACCGACAGTGATTCATTTTAATTCAATACATATTCCATTGAAATTAGGAAGAACTCATAACGAAGTTTTTTTTTTTTTTCTTTCAAAGCGATGACACAGAAACGAAGGTATACTATCGGTATAAATGTACCCTAACCACTCAATGCTCGCAGCAGATACATGCAGAAGCTAGTATATTAACAAGTCAACCGACAAAAATATGCAAAGTAGGTACCATCAGGCAGGGACGCACCCACCCACTCATTAGCGTGATATTGTTGTCAATTTGTTTCTGGTTTGGTAAACTTAAGTTTTTGTTGATTTGCCGCCGCCGCCGCCGCCGCTACTATGCCGGATGGGATACCGAATAGATAGAGTGGTGTGCTGGCGGAAGGAGTATCTTTAGGCAGAAATAAGATAAATTGTGGCTGAGGCATTCTGCTGCCATTATTACTTCGAGTCATCCAATAGGGGGTGGATGAGTTGTAGATAGAAATTTTCCTCTTTTGTCAAAAGTTTCATAAATCTAATGATTGTCTGGGGCACTTTGCTTGCCAACTGGAGCGTTGTGACATACTTTTGTGGCATTGTAATGTGTGTGGGTGTGAAGGATTCGGTTTCATGATGGAGTGCTTTTTGCAGAAATCATATTTACTTTTTTTTTTTTTTTTAAGGGGAAAGTTGGACCGCAACAATTTTAAGAGAAACCCGTGTTGCAAGATGTTAGAACCTCTGGCATGGAACGGGACATTTCCATTAAGTATTGTCAGATATCTATGGTAATGATTTTTTTCGATCACATTCAGAATCCTATTACAAGTCGTAGCCTATATCGCCTAATTTTTTTTTTGTGTATCCCATTTCAATTTTTTTGAAGAATGGCAAACTATGTCGTTTGTCATACAGCGATAGCGATTAGTGTTCATGAAACGTTAAACGCAGTATATGTACATTACGAATATGTATGATGAAAATTCAGCAGAGACCTTGCAATTTTTAGTCGTCAAAGTGTACAAAATCTCAAAAGCTAGTATTAATCTCATCCGGTCAATTTAGCAGTTTTGCGATGCGGAAGGAAAATATGAGCTGAGAATATCGGGCGTGATTACTTAAAAACAGAGAGGGACTCGATTCACTTTTTATGAGAATGCCCATACTTTAGTTAAATCAGTTAGTATCTTAAGCTACCAAAAGCCATTATAAAATACTGATCTAAGAGGGCTATTGGCTAAACGAACTAACTTCGATCGGAAGCCCCTCTGTTTTTAAAACCTCCTGCGATGCCATGCCCATCCAATGTGCTCAGAGTTTTTGGACTGACCAAATTCTGTAAACTTCGGGCACTTAGTTTTTGATACAAAAAATATGGAGCAACATTTCTTTCCCGAAGATGGTGAAGATGCTTCGCTTCGAGGCTACGTCCTTTTACAAGAACTGTTATTCCAGATTTTCCACTTTGTCAGCACCACCCAGTACTGAATGATATTGGAATCCAAATCCCCCTGGTCGCCTGCACACAACAACCACGATAGAACTTCATGAAAGCAAATTGGAATAGTTTTGCTAAAGAACTCGACTCATGCTTGAGGTTCGCCAACGCCCCAAAAGGTATGATCGATTTATTGAAATAGTCATAGATACTGTTAAAAAGAACATCCTCCGTTGCTTTCACAAATTGTATATCCCTGACTGAAGCGCGAAAAGTGAGAAACTTTATGATGACTTCGAGACATCTGTAGACCAAAACGAACGAACTTCGGAGATCATTAGGCGAGAACCACAGTACTAACGACGTATATTGAGATAGGATTTAAAATGGGACTAGAAAGATCTGTTGCATTTGTCGACCTAACTGTAGCATACAACACCATATCAAAGGATGGACTCATTTATAAAATTTCTCAAGCTTGAGGATATCGCGGCTTTTCAGTAACCTACTATCAAATCGCCTTCCCAGGTGTTCATCAATTGAAAAGCAAAAGTGAGGTCAAAAGGTAATCAATGGCTCCGACTAGGGTTCCCAACTTTGACTGAAACAAAAGGAGGACACCGATTGTACTAGAATTAGTTCAGTTCTTTGCATTTATTGTAAATTTTTTTGACGTTTACAGGCAATTGTAAAAGCGGAGAAGTGACATATTACGGCAATCTGGATGTTCAGATTTTTTGAATATTTTTTTTTTGACGTTTGGAAATGTCAATCGATTTCTATCGACGAAAGGGTGAAAAAAATAAAAAAAAATTAAGAAAAGCATTAGTTTTGTTTTAGTCCTTTCGGGTAGGGGTAGGAATATACCTGAGGATAGCATGCCTGTCGTAAGAGGCGACTAAAATCCTTATACCGAGTGTATAGTGAATGCAATGAACAAAACGACAAGATTTAGTATTCCAAGTGGCAGTCCAGCTTTACTGAAAAATCCACCCTCTTCGGAGCTCGGTTCTACGGATTCTGGGGAGAGACACTTATTGCAATCCAATGATCCTTTTACAAAAACTTCAAGGGTATCGCGATCTCAACCACCAAGGTCGAATAACCCCGGGAAAAGAAGTCCACCGTGAGCTCCAGAGCACGAAAATCGGGACTCTGTGAAATTTAAAAGCTTTTACGCAGAAAATGAAGCACTCCGAATCAAGCTTAATGAAATGGATCTACTCTATCAAGATCTTAAGAAAGAGATAGACTTATTAAAAGAAGAAAATAATGTTCTAAAGGATACACATTTGCAGAAAGAACACAAATGTACTTCATCACGGTTAGCTAGTCTGGAATACCACACCGACGAAGAAGACCTAGCACGCGAAACGAATCGGGTCTCTAATTAAAGACCTAGTAAGAAACGAAGAGCCGAAGTCGAGCCTCGAAAAGAAGAAAAGTAAAAAGAACCGCAAGAGAAAAAACTTCGAGCGTAATTTCGTCTACCAACCAATAAACGTCATCGGGATAACGGAATATAATAAGTTGCATAGCCTCCTTACAGGAACGCTAACATCGAAATTTAAAGTTACGTCTTTGATGTATTCCTCATGCGTGGAAAATTAACGACGACTACCGAACAGTCTCTCAAAAGCTAAATACCGAGAATATCCAGTGGCATACTTTCAAATTAAAGTCAGAAAAGAAGTGTTCAAACAGAACTATGTATCAATCTGAACACGGAAACGACAAAAAAATCCAGTCCGCCAGGCTTGTGTAACAGGGTCATTACTGAAAAAGGGTAAAACCAGCCAAATCATCGAAAATGGGTGCGTGCAATAAAAGTAGTAGTAAGACAAAGGAAAACAGTTTTTAGCGCCATTTTTATTTTGCTTGTTTTAACAACAAAAGGAGGACATTTTTCATTAAAGGAGGATGGGAGGACAAAGTGCTGAAAAGGAGAACTGTCATCCAAAAACGAGGACGGTTGGAAACCCTAGCTCCGACCAAAAACATTTGCTTTTTTCTTTCAGGAATTCTACACCGATGCGTAACGATTCGAGTGAGGTTGTTAGTGAGTGTATTACCTTAAAATTCAACTATTCCTCTAGAATTAGGTTAAGGAGGGTTTTCCAAATCCTGCAAAAGTAGAATACTGATAAAGAGCGTTCTGTTACACTACGGTTCCAAAACAGAACGCATACGTAAGGTAGACGTAAGGTTAGTTCAAGGGCCTCTGAGTTTTAAGCAATGTCTGGTAACTCTTATTTTGGGAATGTAGGAAATATATTTGCATACATATGTGGGTTAAAATTTGAAATGCATGTATGAATGTACACATTTCATCGTGACATTCAAAAATTGATAGGGAACCTAGTAAAAATTGTGTAGGGGGTGTTCGAGATACAATGAATATCTACATTAGTTCGTACCGCTATTACCTAACTAGTCACACATCCCTTCTTCATTTTTATTTTTTAAATCTTCAACCACTGAACAGTGTTTTTTTTTTTATTTTTGATCTAAACTTAAAAGGAAAACGCACTCCTCTTCAGTGATATCTATAGTTCTGTGAGTCCTCTTTACATTTAATGCTCATTCATTTTCGGAAACTGCTTTCGTCTTATTGTCCCTGAATAGCGCCTAAATTGTTGCTTGAGATTCAACAATGATCGCAATTTAAAGCAATCAGTTTCTATACAAATGTCGTGAGTACTAATGTCTGAGCATACTGCTATTAATGAAAACACTGCAGACATCCGGCAATTTGTATAAGTTTGTGATGTGCGGCGATTTAGAAAAAAAAATTTGCAGATAGGTTTTCTAATCATTTCAGTTCTGTAAGTGTGGAGTTGGATACCAGTCCATTGGTAAATTATTTATTTATTTATAAACATTATGTTTTTTTCGAAAAAATAGAATTTAAATCCATGTACGGTATAAAATACATATCGAAACATCAAACTTCTGCAATGTTAAATGTATATAAATCATCAAAGTTGCGTTGTAGATACAAAAACCAAATGGAAACCAGGGCATAGCTTCTTACAATCATTCGTGGTGTGCGTGTTATATTCTTTACATGAATAGAAGCGACTGACTTTTTAATGCAATTTTTATTTTGAGTAGCTTTTTGATGACCGTTTTACTTTCGGGTGTTTGTCAGAAGTTCGTGAGATGTGGGGCCGTGAAAGAAAGATTTAGGTGTTGTCTGGGGATCGAACCGCGAATCCCTCGCTCCGTAGTCCAATGCATTAACTAATTGAGCCACTGCGTTGCATATGGGGATCAAAAAAGTATCATACTACCGCATCGAAACAATTTTTTTGACATTTTGAAACTCAGCCAAAAATTTCAGAAATAAAAAGTCTATAACCTATTATGATCAAAGGTATCAGATTGGTTACTTTCATTACAGTGATGTATGTAAAATATTGTGGCGTTATCTCACGAAAAGACTAAGCTGGAATTCACATATCAAGTTCACAAGTAAGCCTTCCCCTAGAGCTTAGTAGCCAGTAGGCGCCAGATCTGCAGAACATGGGGTGTTAGTTCCAAAATCATATCTTGGTTATAAATTATTATGTTTAGTGTCATTCTTACATAAGCAGCCAGATTCCGATAGACGAAAGTTCACTAGACTATTGCGGACAATAAATTGGCACACGAACAAGCGTCGGCTGGTTTAAAAACCCCATTCTTAGGACGAAATCCGTTCTTTTCAGCACTTGTAGAGCGGCAAATTCAAATTATAAATGTAGCGATCAAAATGCTACAAGTCTACAAGTCTGTGTGAGCTTTCTCATACAGCACTTGTGCCAGAGGTGTCATAGTAAATTAAATATGTATCCACAGAGATAGTTTGGACTGAAGAGGCCGAAAGATCCCAACACAAAACATGTCTGGCAATATATTGGTTAAAAAATGTTCGGAGTTGAAAAACTTCTCTATTGAGGAGCTACTAGCCTTCATGTGTAAGTTAGGAGATGGTAAGTTTATAAATATACTTATTACGCTGCAGTGTTAGCAAAATGATCAAGGGGTCAATGTTTAAGTCTAATTTGACCCAAACCTGTTTAGTCAATAGACAAGCCATGCCTTTCTCCAATCTGATTGTACCTGCTTTCGTAAAACAAATCAACCACAATTGCAGGACTATGCAATCACTATACTATGTACAGAATTGATGTTCTCTATAAACTAAACATTTTTACATGTGTACAAATGGCATATGAAATATAAATGTTTGTATTATACGAAACTTAGAATAAGATCTTCTTACAAATGTAGGAAATGTATTTAAAATGCCTTAAGCCTAAAATTGTATCTAACATGATTTATTGAATTGATTGAACGAATGAATTCGAAGCACCACCGTAAAGAGAACAATTTTCAGTTAGTTAATTAACAAGTCCAATACCATTATCCTACTAAGAAGTAAATTTTAAATATTTATCATTTGCGATGAGCCCAATAATATGAATTTAACTACCAATTTGTGGATGTAATCCTACATAGCGTTGTCGATTCCTTTGAATACAATTCACATCCATAAAATATGTTTGGCACTGCCTCATCTCTGGCCAATCTCTTAGTCTTTGTGTGTGGTATATCCCAGCACACAATGTAAATGGATAAATTCTCTCAAGGAATTATTTGAGTATAGAATCGGCATTTAATATTGCACAACGATAGATAGATAGATGGGATTCCACAAAGGACTCCCCACTCTTGGCAAAAAGGCCAGAATGTATACACACTGCTGCTGCTACTGAAGCTGTGAGTAGAAGGAAGTTTAGCACACAACAAAGGCAAGCAGCAGAAGCATTGTCCTTTGTTGGGCCATTCCACTTGAATTCTTTCCGCAACTGTTGTCATTCAGCCCTCAAGTGTGTGTTCAACTATGCCATTCAGGGCATAGAGAGAAAGAGGGATTTAGAGATCCTCCATTTCGAAGTATGAAAGAAGTTTTTTTTTTTTTTCGCTTTATAACAACGGCAACAGCCTACAAAATAGGGCCTTTTGAAATCAAAAGCTGGCTTGGAACACTTTAAAAGAATACGAGAGTACAGTTGGTGAGTTTTTTATGGCATTTGCGGAACCGTAAAAAATGACAAAGGAGGAGGAATTTTTTTTTTACAGTTCTCCACGTCTTCTATTTTATGAATCAAATTTTGCATCTCGTGAAAAGAAAGTTTCAGATCCAATTAAGGGCAAGCGAATTTTCCATGGTTTTGTGTGGTCGGTTCCTTGCTTTTTTTTTTCTCTCTTAACAAAGCGAATTATCACAATCTCAACATCTCTCTATGGGAGATTGCATTCTTTTCAACGAGCGTTGTTTGTTTTTTTTATTTTTTTATTCTACAGAGTAGAAAACCTATAAACCGGTCGAGGACCTCAAGTCTCTACTAAAGTTATGCTGTCAATGTGCAGACAGATGGCATATAAACACTTGTTTCATCTCGGTCATGACACTGCCGACAATCGTGCTTCGAGGGGGCTAGATTTGTAGACTTGTCAGAGCCTGTCAGATGTTTGAAATACATTGTTGTTTAAATAGATAGTATAAACCTACATTTATGAGTTGTTTGTGTGGGAGAATATGATTTAAAATGCAGTCCAGAATGATACGTGAATGACATGGGTTCGGTTGTTCGTAGTCTGATGAACAAGAATATTAATGAAGTACCCAAAAGTTGGTAGACGAATTTTTATGTAAGAAAAATAAAAGCAAAATAATGCTTTTTTTCAAACTTGAATTTTTTATAAGAATTCCAGGAAAATGGACAAGAAAATAAAAGCAAGCGAAACTAAGTAAAATGAGAGTAAAGTTGCCAAAACCCAAATTTTAATGATCCACGATGACAAGCACTGTCAGGGAGGTAGTCAGAAAAGACGTACAACTCACTTTTGTAAACGAACTCTTTACGAGAAGAAATATGGTGGTCTACATACAAATGAGTAGGGACCTATAGACTTTAATACATCATCTGAACGAATCAAGAAGTCCCCACAGTACTGCAGCTCAGCTGACAACATTACATCATAAAGATATATTAAAGCAAAGACTGTTTTTCTGAGGAGTTTCTCACTGATAACCCGAAATGGGAGACACAACGTCTGCAATTGATTCGCAAACATTTGCATGTAGAGTGAAGAGTTAAGTCAATGTCTTAAAACTTAAAATTTTCGATGTTTAACCTAATCTTTCCAACCTAAACCCATAAAACAATCTCATCACCAACTCCAAGTGGTGCCTGATGGATAGGTATCTGATAGTGAACGAAAGATTCTAAGTCTGTCTATACACGTGGAGCTAGACAGTTGGAACTGCACCGGGTTAACTTCAACATAAGCGGCGTTCACAACCATATCCTAGTGAATTTCTTATTTAAACTGCTTGGAACTATTTTAAGTTCCAAGAAAGACGGTATCGAAGTGGAGCTGCTCTCCCATACCTGAAGTGGGTGACTGACATCGGTTCATCCGGCCACTTTTCATAGAGTCTTAAAGCAAGGCTTGTCCCTCCGTATTAGGTGTTGTGCATCGGAGTAGCATCGCAAAAAAAAAAGACCACTGCCTCGGATGAGGCATTTGTTGACGACCCAGCAAACGAAATAAGAACAACGACCTTTGCAACTCCATGTGGAATGTTCGTACCCTTAACAGGACGGGTGTCGAATAATTAGCAGAAACCCTAGACAGCTACCATGCAGATAATACTGCCATCCAGGAAGTATGGTGGGATGGCAGAAGCAGCACTTATTCGGATGTGAATTTGTCATAGGCGTCTTATCAATCCAAATCAACGCTGAATTCACTAATATTATCTTTGTAATATCTGTGCCAATGTAATGCCTTCACAGCCCTATGAGTAGAAGTGATGGGAAGAACATAGGCTTCTTTAAAAGAAGAAACAAATCATTGAGAAATTATATTCCAGGAACACTGTGCAAAAGTTTTGCCAAATGGTACAAGAATGTGACAACTCAACAAGACCTGTACATATACGTATGTAGCTGTAGAGTTTAAGTAGCAAGCCTTGTATATAGTAGAGTCATAGTTGGGTTGAGAGTATGGAAAACTTTTTCTACAGACTATATAACGGCGACGAAGACCAACATCCTACTGTCAGGCAAAGAGACCATGAGTACCAGAATACGTGCAGAAGATAATGACGGACTATTTAAGAAATAGAATACTGCTTTACGACACCGACGATGGAACGAGGCAGTATAACATTACAGACGGCGTTCCTCAAGGCTCCGTATTAGGTCCGCTACTGTGGAACGTCATGTATGATGGCGTCGAACCCCGAGGTCTTCGAAAATAATTGGTTTCGCCGATGATATAGCAATCGTTGTAGTAAACAAACACCTTGAGGAGTTGGAGCATGACTGCAATGAAACTATTGGGATGGTCCAGGACTGGCTAGTACGCATGGGCCTACAACTTGCAGAAGAAAATACTCAAGTAGTGCTCATCAGCAGCAGGTGAATCATGGAGATTACATATAAGGGTAACCGAGGGCGATCACGTCGTAGCTTCCAAACCAGAGCTGAAGTAACTTGGCATTACCTTAGATGCAAGATTAACCTATAAGCAGCACCTGCAGTATGCAACTGAAAAGGTAACAAAGGCAACGGCTGCCCTATCAAGGATAATACCGAATATCGAGGGACCGAAACATAAGAAGAGCGCATGTGTAGTGGCTGGCATAGTACCAATAGACCTTCTTGCAAAAGAAGCGCAACAGAAATACCGTGCCAGCAGGACAACGGCAACAGCAACGATTAGAAGTAATACAAGGACAAGGACAAGGACAAGGACCACGGACAAGTCTGGAAGAATGGCAGGAGAGATGGTGTCACTCTGACAAAGGCAGGTGGACGCAGAGATTGATACCCAATATAGACGCTTGAATTAATACGAAGCATGAGGAGCTGAATTTCTACCTGACCCAGGTGCTTACTGGATATGGATGCTTCAGAGCCTACCTGCATAGATTTGGACACGACGACAACCCCTATTGTCCAACGTGCACGGAAGCAGTGGAGGATGCGGAACACATCATGTTCCACTGCCCACGATACTCCGAAGAACGCCACCTGCTGGTAAATAAATTGGGCGAGGATTTAACCCCAGACAACTTCACCAGACAGATGACGAGCAGCGAATAGGCTTGGGACGCAGTTAACGACACTGTGACTACAATAATGAAAGAGCAGCGAAGACAGGAGCAGCAACGAAACGCAGCGCAGCAGGCTGCTAACTTGTATGAGCCGAGCACATAAAGCTGAAGTCCACCTCGCGATGAAATGCTTGACGGCAGTGCCGCGAGGACCAGGGAAAATCCCACACTGTTACTGAGTACGGGCTCAGTTTCGTCTTTAAAAGATTCCCACTTTCCTACGGAAAAAAAGGGCAAAGAGACCATTCAATCTACACAATGATAGCGAATCCTTCCATTTACCTGACCAATCCAAAGTGAGGATAACAAAATCCAAGCTTAAATCCAACAGATCTACTAGAACTGACGGTTTACCGGGCGAGTTATTCACAGTAACCGGCAGTGACCAACTTATTGACCAACTAATTTCTTAGATTCAGTTAGAGAGTGAATCTGAATCGGAGGGACAACGCATTAGAAGAAGATCAACATTGATTGAATTCCGATAGATGTTAGTGCACTAAATGATGAGAAAGAGTCACTGTAGCCGATCATCTTACAGCTTTGGTAGTAAGACATACTCAAAACTCCTCTCTGGATTTATTTTCGAAGTTTACAAAGAGGAGAGTTCGCATGAGTAAGGTTTGGTTGAGTTAAGGTCTAGTAACCCACAACCTGTAAGAAAAGTTCTAAAAACTTCGAACTTTCCCATGGAAATGGAAGGATACTTATTTAGCGATCTTTAACTAACGAATAAGGACAGTAAGCCATCTGAGACTAAGGTACCGTCGCAATGAAGGGATTATTGACAGTATTTCGAGTAGTGAAAATCCATCATACTATCGATTCAGTTGTTTGGTATTCCTTCCGCGTGGGAATTCCTAAATGGTCTAATTTTACCCCAATTTTACAAACGAAGTAAGTAAGGACAGTTTTGCGGCACTCCTAAAAATATGGAACATTTAAGGAAGATATACTAGAAGGAAGGTATACTAGAAGGAAGGTATACTAGAAGCATTAAGGTTTAATTTCTAATCTATGGCTCATTGAACGCTGGTAGCAGACATATGCCTACACTTCGAAAAATGTAATCAATTGATCCATAAAACCAACCGTAAGACTTGAACGAAAGAAGGCATTTCAGAGAATTGAGATACATTGCCATGAAAATAATAGCGTGGAAGATACAGGACCGGGTATACAGGACTTAAGTAGCCTGAGGTAAAGACACACCCAATTATTTGTACCCTTTGTTGCTTTTGGTTGTTAAGGGATCTTCAATGGTGACAAAGTGTTAAAGATACCAACAAGGACAATACGGTAAAAAATGTATATTCATAGATACCAAATCATCCTGCGACAACAAACGCCAAGTTACCATAAAAATTAAAATACTGTCCCCTTGAGAAAATGTTACAGATAGAAGCCCCATTAGAAAACAAAAAAAAAAACAAAACCCACTACACTGTTCCAATTGCAATTCCACTATAGTCATGCAAGTTCTATAGACAGATAATCTACACATTTTGGATTCTGTAGTGAAATACCCAAACACAGGACCACTTAAAGCCTCATTCACATTTGCATTGGATGCCATTTAACAGCAACCAAACAACAACGGCACCCGGCTTGTAAGGTTTCGAAGGACGTCGATGGGTGCTAGTGGGTGTTTGCCATTTGCATCTGAACATGGCGTACAATCGAAAACACCGACTCACAATCGAGTATTATCAGAGCGTCCTCAAATTCAGATGCAAATGCGATTATGGCAACTCTCTAACAGCAATAGCGTTAGCTATATAGTGTGAAGGAAAGGATTCCTTTAGGTTTTCTCGTTTTGTCTCTATTTCTGTTCTCCATTTTGGGAGGGTGGTAAACGGATACATGGTTTCTGTTAACAGAATAATTGGTGGCACTTTTCTGGGATTTTGATTGCAGGAGCATGTACCAAATGTATGGATATTGTATCCAATAGAAGAGGTCGTCGAGAAAAAAGATTTTACTATTTGATAGTTTAATGGATGGAGTATGTGGAGAGCAGCTGACTTCCCAGGATGGTTGGTGAATCCTGTTGATTTAATTTACACTTCCGATAGGCACACGTAGGCTGGAATTTCATTTCAAAATTAAGAGCCGACATAGAATTAGTGTTTCTGATGGTTCTGAGGTCCTGAGTTACCTTGTGGGTTCTAGAGACTATATTTTTCTATTCCCATTCTTTGGTTACCTTGATGCCTTTGTTGTTTCTTAGAAAGCTTTTTCTTCGAGGTTTTTCTTTAATAGGACAGTACTTATATTTGAAACCTGTGTGGGATTCAAAGTAATTCGACGAAGTAGTTAAACGCACCCAACACACTTTTATTGGCAAAGGTCATGTAAGTACCTCTTAGCCACTGCATTTTCTATTACAGTCAACACACAAAGTATATCAAAGACTTGCCGGTAACATAGCAATTTAAAAAACAATCTAATATCCTTCCTTCGTTTAGGGCAAAATCCCTTTGAGCCAAATACACCCTAGGTGCCATTCGTCTCAATTAAATTCATGACGTCATTAACTGACCTTTCCTCATTATCTTTAACCCTATGTTTTTAGAAACTTGTGCCATCTCCTTATTTCAAAAGGGTACATGAGTGCTCAATTAATTTTGCACTCAATTTCAGACTCTTCTGTTTCTGTCTCTGTCCACTTGTTTTTGTGCTCACTCATTTGTATAACTCAGCAATAAAGGATAAATCCTTTGACTTTCGCCGGACGGATGTAATTAATTAAAAACATTAAAGGATGTGACTGCTAAAAGGGAACAAACGCTGCAATTGCACCCTTAATCGGTGCTACTTGGCCTTTTCGAATTGGAATTGCACTCCTTGCTATCCACTTCGTGTTAATGGTCTGTTAATAACCCTTGTTATGGGGATTTATAGGATTCCAATTGTACACGTGTTTAACACACCTAATGCGAGTTAGGGGGGCGGATGGTCAGGTGGATATTCAAAACATATCTTCTGCTGGTGTATCAACAATGTTTTTGCTCAATCTCCACGCTACATCGATTCCATTCAACCCGATGGTCTCTGGCAGAAGAGATCCTTCAACGCTATTGCAGGGAATTTCATTTCAGTCTTCTCATCATCCTTACATCATGTCAGAGGAAGTGCGGCAAAATAAAATCCCGAGAACTCTAGGAAATTGTGTTTGGGCATCGAATGTCCATCAACCTCCGTGTTCATTCGGTCAATCGGATTGATTGATTGTGAGATTCGATTCAGCTCGGTCGCAGTCAATACCTGAACGTGGTGATATCTGCGGATATAGAGCATTGAGCGTAGTACATTTAGCCCACCCCAAACCACCTAAGTAATTGCGAAGAGGTATTAGGCGATTCGGAAGGAAATTTATGCGCATCTGACTCCAGTATCTGTATCTGAGTATCTGATGGATGTTGGGGATGAGTTTTTGTGTTGTCGTTTCTTCTTACTGGTTTTTCTTTTTGCCGTGCCGATGGAGCGTAAATGCAGCAATCAATCATGTAGATGGGCATTTTGGATAACTGCCCTCGTACATTATTAACCAAGTTGATTGCTTATTCATTTTCAGGTCAGAGGTTGATGGGCGTGTGGGCGGTGTTTTATATCGCCTTCGTCATCCTCCGTACGTATTTGATGTGATGTGTATGTGTACAAGAGTGGGATATCATTTTTAATGCTACTCAAGGGTCATAATGAATTAGGATACATTTCTCAGAGCATTATATGTGTGTTTAGGTTTTACACGGACAAGAGGGATGATCTATAAATTTTAATCTCGATTAGTCGACCTTACGTGTTAAAAAGGTGAGTTTGTTTTTTTTTTTTTTTTTTGTGGGATTTCTGAGCGAAAGTGTATGTTTTCCATTTGACCTTTAGGTGTGAGGGATCTCGATTGATAGACGATAGATGCGTATACATTGAGAGAGGTTCAATTTGAAAATTGACATTTCAGTTTAAATGTTTTGTGCCCTTGTATCTATCAAATATTTTGAGTAATTTTGTATCTCGAAAGTGATGGAGCACGATTGGCTAATAATTGAAGTTTCTCTTTTTGGAAAGTGCCTTGGCATTTGAAAAATATTCTTTTCACATTTTGGGTTCTACTTAGCCCACATTGAAAGGTAGATATGATGACAGGCATTTTATTTCACTATGTGTTTTGAATTGAAAGGAGTTAAGAATTAAGTGTACCATCTGTAGTATGATCTGAGGATGAATCATTTAATCTGGTAATGTGCCTATGCCTTTTCATTAGAATGCTCTACGCACGCAAGGAAGGAGGAAGTGTGTGGTGAACAGTTGGTATCTTTTCAGTGCATATTTAGGTAGATTTCTAAATTGTAAGATCGAAACTGATCTGCATTATTCAATGATATCTCGCACTTGGAGCTATATTAAGCATCTGGATTGAAGTAATAAGGATAAGGTAGGCAATGTCTCACACAAACTTCATAAGGACCTCATTCCGATCAAGCTTATGTTTTCCTATCCACAACTCTTGGAAGATCTTACTGGGATCTTCATATTCAGGAATAAGTAATTAGTAATTTGCTACTTAGGTCACAATAAGTTTTTCAAAAAAACAGATTGCTTGATATAACTTTAAAACACAGTAGGAAACACGTATCGCCATATAGCGCACAGTGTGCCACTGAGGAAGACGATAATCGAGAGGCTGAAAACGCTGATCAATCAGGCAGGGAACCTTGCTCATTAAAAATATTGATTTCACAAAAGTACGGTCTGCGATCGTCAAAAAGAAATTCAACTCAGTGAACTGCAGAAACATCATGATTCAAAAGATTATGACGGGCTATCTCGAAATTTGTGTGATGGAACTAGACAGAACAATGTTACTAGGTTCGCTAATGTGGAACCTAATAAAGGGTTTTTCAATAAGGACATAACACTTTTGTATTTAAATAAAATGCAGAATAATTTAGATATCGTTCTGAAATTTATCGGTCGCAACGTTGGCTATTTCGCATTCGATATTATTCCTGAGGTCCTCTAATGTTGTTGACTTGTTGGTATAAGCCAACGACTTAACATAACCTCATAAAAAAAATCTACTGTCTTCCAACATGCCACGATAGCTAACTCCATTGACCGTAACATGGCGATAATTTTTATCTATAACAAAATACGGTCCAATTACACCTCCGACATGAAATCCATACTACACGGTCACTTTTTGTGGATGGAATAGAATCTCTTGAAGCACATGTGGGTATGTTGCTGTCGATTAATGTAGATTTTGCTTATGAACAAAACCATTAAGCCTTACAATGAGATTCATCGCTGAAGATGATTTTTCGATGAAATTCAGGATTTTCGTCAAACTTTTGCGAAGCCCAATCGGAGAAGTTTCGGCGCTTCAAATGATCAAGAGACTTCAGTTTTTGAGTTAATTTGATCTTGTAAGGGTATTGGGCAAGATTTTTATGCAAAATTCGCTTCGATACAATATGGCCTGAGAGATTATATGAAACCTTTAGTTAGTTCCTCTGTCTTCAACTGTTAAGGATTAGATTTTTATGCTCTCTAGTATACAAAATGCAGACAGGCTAAATGAATGTTCAGCAGCAAAGTTTGTGGACAAACCTTTGAAGTTATCATCATCGAACTAAACGAATATCTTATTTAGAATTTGGAATGTAAGCTAGAAGCATGGATTCTCCGGATTGCATTCTTCGTGTTCTGGCTAAGCGGGTAAGTTAAAAATAAAAGTAATTTTTGTATCTTACTATTACAGACATTTCTTTTAGACCATCTACTTAGTGAATTAAAATCTTTCGAATAAAAACTTTAAGAATCCTTGTATAGCCATAGAAACAGGGACCATTGCAACGCTTTTATCTCTCTCGATGCAATCAAATCTGGCCTGATGTGTTCACATTAAATCCTTAAGTTCCACATTGAGTCAAATTTTATGTCACTCACGGTAAGGCAAGTTTAAATTTGTCAATTTGCTCAAGTTTCTTCCAATTAGAATGAAGTCGAACCAATTTACAAATTTCAGGACTGAGTAACCTCGTCCAAGTTTCTCTTCCGCTATTCACCGAAATTAGAATGAATGAAGAAAAAAACCTCTGGGCGAAATATATTTGCATTCAAATTGAAATTTTCCATTCCTCGTAGATTTATCACTCCAAATTGACACGATGATGCGAAAGAAAATCTGAAAAACAAAAAAAAAAAAAAAAACAAGCAAGCAAGACAAACTGCACACCGTGGTCCAATAATCAAGAAGCTTCAGCTTGTTATTTTTTGCCCATAGTATCATGACTTGCAGCAGGAGGAGTATAGAACCCGGATGAAGAAAAAAAAAAAAAAAAGGAACTTTGAAAATACTTGAAATTATCCAACGTGCAGGCTCGTATCTTAAAAGCAATAGATACACTTCACCCACCTTCGGCCCATATCTCGTGCTTACAGCTTGTTGGATCTACGAGCACTTTCCTTATCTGCCCAGAAGGAACTCGTGTATCTTTTTCTTTTTGGTTCCACGCTGTAGAAACTTCCGATTCAACTTGACCTGCTCGCAAATTAACATTGCACCTAGAGAGACCTGCACCAATGGCCGGGATTAAATTTCTTTTCTTCTTTTTTCTTTGTTCCCCCCTTTATCCTTTCTTCCATTCGACTTTACTAGTTTTATACTGTTTTAAGTTTCTTTTGACATAATAACCGAAGGACATTCATTTGGAAGGAGGCGCACACATACTAGCCGAAGAGGAAGTAGCATTCGAAACTACAAGAATTTTCTAACCACTATCGCCGTCGGTGAAATAGTTTTAAAGTTTATATCAGACCAAAAGGAGGCTAATATACCATCAGACCATTGAGTGAGATCTGGCGACATAGATAGAACGAATGACGCAGGGACAGTAGAATTCCTTGAAATGGAAACCCTTTAATTTTTGAAAGCATCTCTGGAATGCAACTTTTTGTCTCCCTCTCTCGGTCGGAGGACATTTCTGGGAACTTATTTTATATTCGTCCTTTATAGAGAGTAAGAATCCTGGCAGCATATAGTGTGCGGTAAAATACTTTGTAAATGGACGTGCTTCGACTTTTGGAGTTCATTGGTCTAGTGATTTATGGCGAAAATTTCTAAAATTCCAGAAGCGGAACGACAATCGGCTGGTATGGGGTTTAAGGTGGTTACACAGTGGGAGCTCAGTAGCGTAATGCGGGATATCTGCTGAATGTTAGTTTATTCGGAAGAATAATGATGGAAATTCTTTCTGAGCTGATTGCAATTAGCTCGTGTGTGTATGCAGCACTTCGTTTTTGTTCAGGAATAGATAAAATAAAATCTGTGATCAAGCAAAAGTTTGTTCGACTTTAAGAGATTGAGTAATGAAATTCGATTTTTCTTGGTTAACATCTTGACAGCTCTATTTGTAAATCAATGTGTCAGTAATTAGAAGTTTCGAAATCCAATTTTCTAAGGGAAGACGCAAGTTTGAAAAATGTGCACAGTAGCCGGAATTAAATTTGTGATTCTTTGTGGATTTGTGCAAACTTGGGCGTTGAACGTACACAGTTTCTGTCCATAGCGAATTGTTCTATATTTTCATCTCGATGGAGATTCATACTGCGAAAATTAAGAAAACTTTAGTTGGAAAATATGGATGAGACCAGCGATTTCTTAAGGATAAACTATAGCCAAGTCGAAACTATGTATAGCCCCAAGAGATGTAGTTACTACCCGAAGAATACCTCCAAAACCGGTACAAAAGAGCGCGTAAGGACCTAAAACAAGCTATCTAAAATAACAAACGTAGATGTTTCTGGGAATTATGCAATGAAGCGGACCAAAATCCATGGGAGATGGCGTATCTAGTGGTTCTGAAAAGACTTAAAATATTCCATCTACCACCACCAACGTGTTCGAACCTGCTCCTCGAGATCGTTAATGGGTTTTTTCCAAGTCAGCGTGAATTGCAATTCAGTACAGTACAGCTAGCATCAACCCAGTTGATACCTATGGTAACAAGAGAAGAGCTGGTTACTATCTACAGCAGAGTTGGAGACAGAAATGCACCTGGTCCAGATGCAATATCCAATAGTGCACTAAAAACCGCAATTAAAGCCAGATCGGACTTGTTTTTGGATCTTTACAACTCATGCCTCCGAGAAGGAGTATTTCCGAGTCAATGGAAGATACAAAAACTAATCCTCATACCTAAAGGAAACAAACCACTGGGAGATCCATCATCTTATCGACCACTCTGTATGCTGGATACAGCTGGAAAAGTGCTCGAACAGATCATTGGTACCAGGCTAGAAACAGCGATTGAAAACGCGGGAGGTCTAGCCGAGCACCAGTATGGCTTTCGAAGAAACCCATAGATGGCCGAAGATGGAAAGGAGGCTCAAAAAAGTATTGCTCTGTCATTACTTTATGTTGATATAAAAAATGCGTTCAATTCCGCAAATTGGGAACATATCTTAACTACGCTAAGAAATAAGAGAGTTCCACAGTATCTAATAAATATAATAGAGGACTACTTTAGACAACGGATCCTACTGTATAATACAGATGAGGGTATTAAAAAATACATCGTTTCGGGGGGAGTGCCACAGGGCTCGGTCTTGGGGCCGCTATTGTGGAATATCATGTATGATGGAATACTTCGGCTGCCAATACCAGAAGAAGCAAAAATAGTGGGATTTGCTGACGACATCGCCATTGTCGTTGTGGCCAAATTTTTGGAGGAAGTCACCCAAATCAGCAACGACACTATTAGGATAGTCCAGAAATGGCTTACATCAGTAGGTCTTAAGCTCGCTGAAAATAAAACCGAAGTGGTGCTGATTAGCAGCAGGAAAGAGTGTGAGACAATCACCCTCACGGTAGGTGGACACGAGGTTGAATCGAAACCTGCAATCAAATACCTGGGTATGGTGTTAGATGCTAGGCTTACCTTCAAACAACACCTAGAGCATGTAAGCGAGAAAGCCTCACGCATTAATAACGCCCTCATGAGGATAATGCCAAATGTAGGAGGACCTAGTTATAGTCGAAGACGATTGTATGCAAGCGTAATTAAGTCCGTAATCCTATATGCTTCACCAATTTGGGCAGGAGCTATGAAAACCAAGTTGTATAGGAAAAAAATCGAAACGACGTATAGACTATGTGCCTTGAGAGTATGTAGTGCATATCGTACAGAGTCTAGCGAAGCAGCGAATGTCATCACGGGAATGGTCCCCATTGACCTGCTATCAGATGAAGCGCAGAGAATCTACGAAAAGAAAAGCGACGGAATGAACACCACTGAAGGAACTAATGGCATAAACGAAGCTGAACGAAATGTTAGTCTAGGCAAATGGCAGCAGCTCTGGAATGCATCTGATAAAGGTCGATGGACATTACATTATATCGACAATAAACGATTGGATAGAGCGGAAGCAAGGAGAACTAAACTTCCACATTACTCAAATGCTGAGTGGGCATGGATGCTTTCGTGCTTACCTATATATGTTCAAACTCGATGACACGCCCAATTGCCCGACTTGTGAGGGAAGGGCTGGTTTTAATACCATCGAATTTAAATTATGACTGAATTGCAATGCATATGAAACTAAGAAATGATGACCTACCAATTGATACTAAACACAACACTATGAGTGAAACGGCCATACGTAGAAGTAGAATTGCTATATTAAAAGATTCGGATATGATGAGGCCCTGTAAATGTTGCAGTACGTTTTTTTTCATTGCCTGAAGTTCTGACTTGATTGTAGGAAGCCAGAAGGAAACGTGAGAAAAGTAGTAGGTAAGGATTAGAAATATAATGAAAGATACTGAAGGATATAACAAAAAATACTACGACAACGCCAGTGAAATAATAATCTTAAAATGCAACTTAAACCCGTCATGAAATATTTGACAGTAGTACCATGGGGAAGACCAGGATCTCAACGGAATTGAGGTACTTTTGAGGTTTTTGGATCATACTATGAATATACTGCAACTGCTATGCTTCCATCCAGCTTTAGTGACTGTATAGTTTTAAGATATTCTCTAAATCTTGATAAAGTTTAAGGTGGTATCTATCATATGCATTGTGACAGCCTTTAGAGGATAATTCTTCTCAACAGAGAACTGATGAAATTAGCTGTCAGCAACTTTGTGAATGAAGACATTTAGTCCTTGGTAAGGTTAGCATGCATTTTTAGCTATATGGTGCCGTTTTTTGCTATTGCTATCTTTCGGAAGGTGATGGCCGCGAAATCAATGCAAACACTATAAGAATCTGAACAACTGAAAATCTTAAGAACACACTCATTGCTTTACCTAGTTCTTTAGCAAAGAAAGCCATATAGTTCTTTGCCCTTAATCCCGCTATGCTATTGTCCCTTAGGACCCATGGTTCCTGGATGAGGGCAATATCTTCTCCGCTTTCTTGTAAGCTGAGCAACAGATTAGGAGAAGCTGCTTTTGAATGGTGGAGGTTAATCTGTATCAACGGAAACATTAGCGCTAATTGATACAGACGCCTCTATTACTGCGGTGTTACAGTCGTCCGAATCAGAGGACTGATCAGCACTACCATCATCGGTAGACGCCAGCACTTTTGACACTGTGGTACTGCAACTCCCCGAAACAGAGGACCTGTTTAGCGTGAAGCTTTAACTGGGACGAATCAACCTGTTTCTCAGCTACGCCAGAAACCAGTTTTTCGTCACTCTCGTAAAGCTTGAGGTGGAGCGTCCCCAGCCCATAGAAGATCCTGAAATCTCTTGCAGCGAGGGGCTCAATAGTAGTATTGAAATCAATCGCCCAGCCTCATTTGGCTCCTCAGCTTTTATGACCTTCCAATTATGCGTCAGAATACCAGGATTTTGGATCCCTATGAACCGAAGAATGTCCTTCGGGTCACAAAGACCAAGAAGTATCGATACTCCAGCCCTCGGCCGAGTTGGAATTTCGGCTTTAAGAAACAGCCTTTCACACAGCAGCGACTTTCGAAATTGCCGACTTGATATAGTCAGCCGTATTCTTGTCGCTGCAAATCAATAGTTTGGCACCAGTCTGATGCCAACCGCCATCCTTGAAGGTCGGCGGCGCTAACAGTGGGAGAGGATGCCCGAAGACACTTGTGCCTTCAAATGCCTCCAGTTCTCCGTACTGATACGACCTTCCTCGTCACCCTGGTCAATGATCCCAAAGATCAGATCTTTGTGATCTCGTTGAAGAACCTGGAAACCGGAATGGTTTTTTTGGCACTCCTCGGCGTTTTGGAAGGATCCTACTGTGACCTGGGTCTCTTGGAGGCCAGATCCCTTCTGGCTTCAGAACTGGTCGAGGGTCCCTCCGATTCGAGTTGACTCCTCCGCCGGTTATGAATTGGGAGCCTTCCCGTAACGAGCTGGCTTTCCCTAGCAGCAACAGGGTACTTTCCTTTCTCAGATGGCTTCCCCTGGAATAGTGGACTGGACGGAGTGGAGTGGCCTGCCGGGTTCTCACAAGAGTGCCCTCTTGAAATAGGTTGGCTACTCTTGTCATCGAGCAACGCTCTCGCCCAACTGGCAGACATCCTCTCGTCCTCATCCCAGCTAGATTCTCCCTTCTTCAGGAAACGCTCCAGGACAAACTTCGCCGATCTGCGTTTCTTATACGCTATTATACCCGTTTCAGCAGGTCGTATGTTGGCAGAGGTGATTACAGTTGCGAGCTCCGAAACAGAGGTCGCCACTGAATTGGAATCCGTATCAGTAAGAACTATGGAACCGTCAGTATTATCATCAATACTTAATCTGTACAGCTGTTTCTCCACCGTCTTAGTGACACACCTGGTATGTTCAGTCGTTGTCGTCGTCATTTCTTTAGGCTTAGCCTCGGAAGGTTCTTTTAGAATTTAGAAGATTTGTTTTAGAATTGTTCAACATTAGTCCCACGAGTAAGCCGATTTGAAGTGGTCCATCCTCAGCATAGCCGGTTTTACTGGGATAAGGCACTACGACGACAAGCCCTTCAAAAGCACTTGAAGGAGCTTGTTAGAGAGTGATTTAACCCTCAGCCTTGCATCCTTGGGCACGGTTTGCTATGAGCTCACACCACCACTAGAGTCAGGTTGACTACTTTTTAGTTTGGACCCGCCCCCAAGGACCTTACAGCATTGGTGACCCTACTGCAATCGCTCCCCGGAATCATAGGTCGTACTGAGCACCTCCAACACGGCAAGGTAAGTAGTCGAAGAAGATGTAGAGACGGAATAGTGTCCAATGAATATACACTTCATGTATAAAATACGAGATCCTTCTTGTTCTCCTTACTCATCAGAGGGAAAAAATACTAGTAATCATAAACAACCAAACAAAAAGTAAGTATTAATCCCTGCATTAGTTTGAATATCACTCGGCAGAGTTTCAAGCCATCACAAATACTACCTACTTCAACTCTTCCCTTCACGTTTAACTTGCCCCATGCATCGGCTAGTTGTTTTAAAATAGTATATTTGTAGGTATAAGTCGATACTTTAGAAGTATAGAGTTAACTCACGCACTTGTAAAACTAACTACATATCCTGATTTTATTTAAGTCACGCGCCTAAAAGTGTTTAAATGTAGCATTACATTTGATCGAAATTTACATACCTAAATACCTAATGTGTATAAACCAAAGAAATTTAGTTGACGGTATGTATCTACGTATAAAGGACTGTGAATAAGCAGTATCTAAACACCCACACTTCCCCTAATAGACTGTCAAGCATTTAGCACAATCTCTACCACAAAATATTACATTCTAATTAAATGACAGCGTATGTACGTAAATCCCAAGCTTACATTGGCCTAAAACACACTCATTCCCACGTACAGTTTCATATTTATTTTCCAGCCTTAAATATGGCACCGAAATAAAACGTTATGATCTCCTCCGTTTCGTCTCGAAATAATAACCCTTAGGACAATTTTAATTGGTATTTCTCCTAATTTAATCTCCACCATCATGTAAACACCAACCTAAAACACAAGCCAAGAAGAAGACTAAAGTGAAATGGAAAGAAGCACGATGCGGATCAACCAGGTGCCGTAAATGGTTTAACCAAACAAACAAGTTCCTCCTTGTCGCTTGCACAACGCCACACTCATCTTCTTATCTTTATTACATCCACAGCCACTACTTTTGTATAGCGCCTCGTCCCTTGCCCAATCCCTCTTTCGGTAATCTCGTTTTTCCAAAAAAATGACTTCTAATTAGTGAAAGAAGTCTACCGAACACAAAGAGACGCAAAGATAAAAAAAAAAAAAAAAACAAAAAAGCAAAGACATATACAAAAGGCTCAAACAAAAACCAGCAAAAGGGGTATTGCTGCGTACTGTCGTACTGTGCTGATTCAAAGCCTTTTAGTCACACAACTTAATTCGTCCTTTTTGTGAGCGCGCACAAACAAAAAAAAAGAATAAAACCCTCCATCGAAAGAAAACTCCACCGCACGAAAATTGGAAGAACACCGCACAAAGTGGATAGCGAAACTCAATGCCAAACCCACGGCTCAACAAAGCATAAAAAGGACAACACTCTTCGTTATCCTTCTTTTTGCAGGCGAAAAATTTAATTAAAATTTATCTTGAAACAAATATCCTTAAATTTTGCTTTCCTCCTTTTCAGGTTGCTTTACCCACTTCCGTTACCTCCTCCATTGGCCATCAAACTTAGGAAAGAACGGTGGCCCAGTCAGAATTACGACGAATAGGCCTCTCTTGTGTGTTATATGTACAGTAGCCACAGTTTCCGTTTCTGTTCGCCTGTTTTATGTTCTTTTCCTTCCGTTTTCATCCCGGTTATGATTGAAAGCAGCTTGCGACTGTATGACCGAGTGACTGACGATGACGCTTGTATTGGGGGTGCTGATGCTGATGCTGACGCAAGGATAAACTCAAAGAACCAAAAGGATATTTGCTTTCGTCTGAACTGCAGGAAATGTAGTTTGGTTGTGTAATTTCAGATCCGACACACAAGCCTCGTTTCTGTTGCCGCCATCGTCCTTTTTTTTTTTTTTTTTTATCTCTCTCTATGTCTATGTCTGAATGACGATGATAGGAAGAAATACAGAAAATTATGAATGCCCAAGCAGATTCTTTGGTGCTCTTAATGAGAGAACGATATCATATCCGGCATTGATACGTAACAGTGTATGTCGTCCTTGAATGGATCACGGCGCGGCGCGCTGTTGCTGATGCTGCTGTGGCTTGGTTTCTCATCCTCCTTCGGTTTGTGCGAGAACTCAAGCTTAAGTTGTTTGTGTGTACCGAACCAATAACAGTGAACGATGGCAGGATAAAGTTTTAGCAGCAGCAGCAGCCTCCTTGTGCTGTGCGGTGCATGCCTTTGCGAGAGTTTTCTTCTTGAATCAATAAGGAGATGATATCCTTGCTGGTATATCATCATTTTTTCCAGGAATTAAGCTGATTTTGTTGTGTTTTTGATTTTGATTTCATTTCGGATGTGCAAATATGTAATCACATCTTGTTAATTTATAATTTATATCCAAAGAATGTTGAAATGAGTTTGGTTGTGTAGTGTTGTAGGTGGAGCGTTGATTTAGTTTAACGTGAGTTCGTGTATTTGAAATTAAGAAAGTTGGCAAGGCGCAGCTTGTGTTTTCAAATGGGTTGTACTTGCTATATGTGTGTAGATTTATGAAAACAGTTAAGAATTAGCGAGAGAAATGGTTGCCATAATATTTAATTTAAGACGACTGAAGCCAACTGTCAACTTTTAGAAACTTGTGAATGTATATATGTACACACGTACATTGTTTGGGTGTTTCGTAGCATACATATATCTGCGGCTATCATTATATATTTTGGTATCTATGCTCTCAAATTCAGAAGATTAATTGGAAGAAGAGGTATACTCACTCTTCTCAATTGATTTTGGATCGCCGCCTGTAGCTCTTTCTTTTACATTTTTTTTTTTTTGTGGAAAGTTCAAACGAGTATGTTCATTTGCCAAGGAAAATGCTGTTCTATTATTCTCTTTGCGTGTTGGGAATAACTTGACAACTGGAGATGGTGCCACATTTGTCCTGGTAAATACAGCAAAGCTTGGCAATAGATAATAAAATAATTTGAGCACTACCACACTGGAAAGCGTTTTAAAGCAATCCAGGCAAAGTCAGGGCACCGCATTTTAAGCCTTTGACAATAACTCAAGGATTGATAAGGAAGTGAATTACTTTGCATTTACTACGACTTTTCGCGCAGTTTTCTCTGCGAAATGAATCACAGATCTTCTTGGTAGTTAAACGAGATTTTGACTTTCCTTAAATTCAGAATAAAGTGCTATCATCTCACCAAAACCAGAAATAATACGTAATGATACTGAAATCGTAGGCAAGGATCTGTACAAGGATAGCAAGATATTTAAAAAAAAAAGTAATTTACGCTATAATAGCTGCATGGAAGAATGTTTGCAGTTAACGTCCACTGCACCATAGGAGCTACAAAATATAGTCCTAGAATTGAAGACAGGATAAGAGACAGAGCCATTATACATATATACTAGGTTAGGTTAGGTTAGGTAAATGGGTGCCTTGTGATAGTGTCACTGCTCACTTAGACCACAGTTCGTGTCCATTGTGCCCAGTCATTTAACCCTGGAAACCTATAAAGTCCGCTGTGTACTACATAAGTCATTATGTAGTACACCGAGTCGCTCCGCGTGGATGCCAATGGCACAATGACCAGTAATTATCCCTGAAACAACCCGTGCTTTATAACGACTCAGTTTCACCAGAGACGTTGATATCTTCTTGCTGATGCCCGGCCATAGGGCCCTGGCTGTTGCGCATGTTTCCAGATGAACCCAGCGACTATTTGCTCGACCGATGGCTTCATCCTCTATTTTCTTCTGTAAGGAACTGATTGGGGTTACTGCAAAAGGGAGAGCCCGCGATAGGTGCAGCGCCGACCCTTTCCTAGCAAGTTCGTCAGCCCTTTCGTTTCCTACGATATCCATATGCCCTGGCACCCAACAGATGGTCACCGCATTAGCTCTAGATATCTCATACAAGAGCGGTTTGCAGATCTTCACAAGTCTTGATTTGATTATAGCGGAGTCCAGAGCCTTAATGGCTGCCTGGCTGTCTACATACACAGTAATCGTTCTGCCGACGATATTGCTCTCACTTATAATCTTAGCAGCCTGTATGATGGCTGTGACTTCGGCCTGAAAGACGCTGCAATCATCATTTATTCTAAAGGAGTTGTTTATTCCTAGGGCTTCACAATAAACTCCGGCTCCCGTGCCAACGTCCATCTTAGAACCGTCGGTATAGAACGCCAGCTCCTTCTTCTTCATGGTTCTTCGGCACTTCCAGTACATTCTGTCAGGAATTCTTATAGCGAATCTCCTTTCAAATGCTAGCGTGGGGGTCATGTGATCAGTTTCTGACAAACAGCTGGTAGATCCCCATTGGGACAAAATTGAGGCATGGCCGTATAGGCTCGATGACCACATTCGGCCTTCCCTCAGTCTTACAGCGGTTTTCGCCGCCAGACTGCTACAGTAAATGCCAAGCGGAATGAAACTAAGCATGGTTTCCATTGCCGCTGTTGGTGTTGTCTTCATTGATCCCATGACTCCGATGCACACTGCCCTCTGGATTTTGGTGAGGTTAGAACGCTGGTGTTGCTTCTCCAGTACCGTCCACCATACCAGTGAACCATACGTAAGAATGGGTCTTACGACCGCCGTGTATATCCAGTACACCACAGCTGGTCTAAAACCCCACGTATTACTGAATGCCTTTTTGCAAGAGTAGAAAGCTACGCTTTTTTGACGCGTTCAGCAGTGTTATCCTTCCAATTTAGTTTGGAATCCAGAATTACACCCAGGTATCGGGCTGAATCTGAGATACTTAGTTCAGTACTAGATCTTCCTAGTGAAAAGAACTACCTCTGTCTTTGAAGGGTTCACTCCCTTTGCTGCTAACTCAATTCTCCACTATATTGCGAGATTGAGTCTTTCGCTTAGGACTGAAGGGAATTTCCCCGAGACCAGGATAACCACGTCGTCGGCATAGGCCGTCACGTTGAAGCCGTTTTCCTTCAATATTACCAAGATCTCATCCACTACAAGGAGCCATATTATAGGGGATAAGACTCCTCCTTGGGGGGTTCCTCTGCAGATGCTTGAGCCATGGAATAGCAATATCCACTGACTGTTGCAACATCACAGGTCGAATGTTATTCATTCCTCGAGCCTTATATGGAGCAAATGACTTAATTGCCCAAGCTATCTTATTATATTACCCATCTGCAATGGGTAGATCATCTCCAGAGATTGATGTACATCCGGGAAAGTGGGTGCTCAGAAGTATATCCAACGTTTCCTCATGTGACTCTGCCCAGGTACCATCACTTTTCCTGATATTGGATGCCGGTGTTGGTGTCTTGGCCAGGATCTTCCGTAGGCGGGACGCTTCGTTCGTTGATTCTATAGATGCGGAAAAGGATATCCAAGAATCTAATTTCTTTCTTGAGGAGCTTTACGCTTTCTTTATAGGTGGACTACTCGACGACCCCCTCTTTAACAAGGTTTCATCCTACTCTTGAAAAGCAAATGAGTTCCGCTATTTTATTATTCCACCATGGTGGACGTTTTATGTCTACTGACCGGGCAGGATTTTTCAAAGGATTGCATAAGGGAACCGGTCAGTGCATCGACTGCATTGTCAACTGCTTCTACAGAGTTGAGATCCTCAGTGGAGTGATTCACTGATATCCTCAGTTCTCTATTGAATTTTTACCAGTTAGCCCTACGCGGATTTTTAAAAGTCCCCTTTCCACGAGTAGATATTTGTAGTTTGAAAAGTATCCAACAGTGATCAGACAGTGACGCTTTGTTGGAGACTCTCCAGTCAACAACTTCAACAGAGCTCTGTTTATAATACTAAGAAGTCAATCTTCAAGCTACCTTCAAAATGAGTATCTAAGAAAAGCTCGGTAAGGAAATGAAGTCAAGTAATAATATCGAGAATTGCTGATTAGGGCATAGTGAAGTATGTATATAATAGACGTGGTATACGCCTGCTGTGTGCTCTTGCCCTAAAAACTTAGGCAGAACTGTATTCATAGACGCGAAATGAACTTTATTTAATATTTTTTGTTAATCGCCTTAAGAAGAGAAGTAAACCCAAAATACAAAAATAAGTAGTCGCAGTCACTGATGGAAAAATAATACCGGCTTCTAAGACTTTATAGTTTTTAAAAAGGTAAAGGCATGCTTGATGGTAAGTTGACACTCTAAATAGAATAAGAAGAAAATGGATACCATAGCCCATCAACTTGCATTGGATCTACTCAACCATTATCAGTTTATTCTGATTTACGCCAACTTAGTCTGATGGTCAGCGGTATAAAAATCTGAATCTGAAAATCTGAACTCACCAAGAACCAATAGCTCCACAGTTGCAACGGGCCAATATGTGGAAAACGGTGGGATCATCACACTATGATCATGAAAAATGACATGTTATGCCATGCTCCGAGTTCAGTGTCGCCTCAAGGAACTTTGGGCAAACCAAAGAGTGATTAACGTAAGCAGTATCTCGATTTTAACTGATGTTTCCAAATCCGAAGCAAATCTCAATTGCTTGAACTGCGGTGGTACCCAGTTAAAAGTGAAAATTCTGACAATTACGTAGGCAGATTGTCCATTTTCAGACGGACGTTTCATAACTGGGGAACACAGTGGATCTGCTGACATAGCAGTCAGTGTAGTAGCATACTTTGTACAGACACTTTAATAGCCGAAGCTGAGGACAATCAATCGAGAAAATGAAACTCATCCCATTTCTTACAAATTATTCAGAAACGGACAAGGCGGATTGGTTTCAAATCTTTGTTTTGGTTGCGTTGACTGCCACATTGACTCGAATTTTTGGGTCAACGAGTTGACTATTTTCGTTGACCGTGTAATCACTCGTCAACGTCGTTGAGTCTCGCTGATAGATTTTTTTCGGATTTCTCGTCAACACGTTGACAGTGTCCCAACGTTGACATGGCAGGATTTTTTGCCGCGTTAACGTTGCCTGCGTTGACTGTTTCAGATGAGTGTTTTGTATGAACGAGATGTAGTACTTCGTTCAAATGAACGTTTTTCAAAAAAAAAATTATGTGCACAACTGGGTTGCACATACATATTTGCATCTTTATACTGAAGGTTTATAAATTATTAAGGACAGAAAGTTAAGTAAAACATTTAAATTCAATAGTCTGAAACGATAGGTATGAGGTTCTACCCATTTTCTTATGCATGAGGCCTGATAAAGTGGACGTGGCATACTGCATTTTTGACTGCACTACCACGATAACTTTTAATGGAGAAAAGCGTACATATGCATGTGTTTATATGAAATATTTCTGCATTATATTTTGGTATTAGTATAGCCCACTGAATGTATACAACGGGATGTACAGTACCACGAATCGCTGTCAATTTTTACGGATGGGTCCAAGACCGAGGATTATTGCAGCGTTTTTCAAGCCGAAGTCACCGCCATTCGTCAAGCAGCTGAATGGCTGGCGGTTAATGCAGTATCAGCATCGGATATTGTTATATATATCGACAGTCAGGCAGCCATCAAGTCCCTTGCATCCAGCACAACGAGATCCAAGGCAGTGAAAGACTGCCGCGCATCTCTTAACCAGATATCTATCATCTCACCCTTTGCTGGGTACCAGGTCACTGTGATATACCAGGGAACTGTGAGCTAGCCAGATAAGCCTCCTCTCGTCTTAATAGCATAAGCGTCAACGATTATTATTAGGCGCCTGCCCAGGAGGCCAACCTCGGGTTGTGACCTTATGGATTCCACACCTGAAGTTTGAAGCAAATGCGCCCATGAATCAGCACAGACAGTCAGGTTTTTGCTCCAGTAAAGAGAATCTTCGAATCACAGCCCCCAGGTCGAGACGAAAAGGAAGACCAAACCTCCGTTTTAAATTGTTTCTCAGGCAGAGACTCTTCACGAGTCGGGAGCCCGTTAAGTAAGTAAGTAAGTAAGCGTATTAATGCAAGTTTGTATATAACGCCAATGCTTTCATTGGCAATATTGTTGCACCATACTCCCTAAGCCTTGTGATCTAAAAGAGACCACACTAGGATTGCGCAACTGGAGGCATTTAGCTAAGGACCGGGCTTACTGGAGAGGCATATTGGTTGAGGCCCAGGTTTACCCCTAACTGTAGCGCAACCTAAGTAAGTAAGTAAGTAAGCAGTAATTTCGGTGCTTGACCGAAAGTGCAACGATTGAACACACCACCATTCGAGAATTTCCCATTAGGCTTTCGTGCTGGCCTCGGACTTTCGCGATACATTGCTAATTTTGCCATTTCCAAATTTATTTAATTTATTTAATTTATTTTGTTTTGTTTGAGAGAAAAAATCACATTGACACAATCTCTCAACGTCGTGTGATCGTCAACGTGAAAAATTACCGATTTTCGATTCTGTTAATGTGGCTTCAGCTCACCGTCAATGGTCAACGTGTTCGAAAGTCGTCAACTAGTGTGATCGTCAACGTTTTGCGTGTCAACTCATTGACACCGAAGGAGAAAAATCGCATTGAATCAGATTACGCGTCAACGTATTTTGGGACAACATTGACTGTCTCTCGTCATTCGTGTGATCGTCAACGTTTCATGCGTTGACACGTTGACCGTTGACGATTTTTTTTGTGACGTCAGAAAGTCAACGCGTTGACTGATTTCGTTGACCGTCTAATAGTAGCTTTAATCGTGGAGAACAGTCGCAGAGACGATTTAGTGAAAGTACACAAACATGAAAAAACGTCGACAGGCTTCAGGTGACCCCGAATGCGACCATTAAAGACATTGGTGCGCTGCGAAACTATTTCTATGAGGCTACTATTTCTGATGAGGTTAGGGAAGACATGGTATGTATGTGACTTGCCGAAGGAGCATTTCAAACAGAATATTTTCCCATGATTCCATCAGATGGGCTATGTCCAAACAAATAAACTTTGCAAAAATTATTTCAATGTATTTTATCGTTTATCCCACTTTTTTTTTTTGCTAGTTACAGTCCAGATGCACATGAGTCTGGAACTAGTGTCTGCACATAGTCATAAGGATGATTAAACGTATCTTTGGGCTATGAGATCCAAATAGACACGTCCAAATTTGAATCTGAGCTATGAGAACTTATACAAACTTATAACTGCCTTTGAGCTATGAGGTCGTATACACTTTTAATGGCGGTAGTGCCCTTAAAAGTGCAGAATGCCACGCCTACCTTACTATAATCCTGAATAAATTATAAACCTTCAGCATACAGGTGCAAGTAGGTACTTATGAAAGTATTACGTATGACTAAGTCGGGCAATTTATTTATAGGTATTAAGCACACAAACCAGAGAAAAGTCAAAATTGAGAGTAGAGTGAAACCATATTACAATTTAGGGCCAACTGTATCTTTTTTGTGTTTTATTAACGTTTTTAGCTTTAAGAACTTTTTAAAACTTGTTGAGAGGGCTTGCGAGAAGAAGATTGATTTCGATAACACTACAAATGCTTACAAACAGGTTTTTACTCTAGATCCTGGGCGATGATATAATTCAATACTAAACGGAATATCCCTAATCGGTTTGACCATAGCGTAGCAATGCAATCAACCCGAGTGTTCAATACACGCTGTTACATGGGTGCAGCAGTTGGGCAGTGATAGCTGTTATTAAAAATCTGTATCGTGAATGAACACCGTTACCACAAAATGGTTTGTAAACCTATAGGCACAACTATTCGATGACAAAGTAGTAGTGAATTCGCCAAACAAAAAAAAAAAAGATGACAGATTCGCAAATCGACTGAAAAATTTATGACGCAGAATGGTAATTGGAAATGAGTTGTAGATATCCGAAACACATTGCCAGTAACCATAAGCTATGACTTGGAAATAAAGGACATAACACTATATCTACACTGCTGTTCAGGGCAGTAACAAATTCCGTTACATTTCTGTCGTAAATGTACTTAAACAGACGGAATGCTTTTTGCTCCAATGTAGTGTCACCAGACATGATTCAAGTAAACCCATTCAGCCACGAATTCCCATAATTGTAAATAAGCCTGAGGCGAATAATCACTTTTTGCATAAAATGGAAGAAACTATGTCGTAAGTAACATAAGTAATCCAAAACCATTTTCACCAGTCACTACTCTATTTCTTAGCAGACATAAGAGAAACCACTTCATGTATCCTTTTCTACTATAAATCCTTCCCAGTTGATGAGAATAATGTCCATCTAACATACGACATAAAACACTTCCTCATTTGTAAACTTTTCAGCTTGTTTGTTATGGCGAAAGTTCTTCGCTATCGAAATGCAAACACAACTACACACACACCATCAACTTAACTCAACAGAACAATTCCAAAGAAACATATCTTTTCATCATTATTATCTAAGGAAAAAGGAACTAAAGTTATTCCATGTCCGATTGCACATAATTAAAAACTTTCTCCTTATGACATATTTAACAAGTCACCTCCCATACACACAGAATACAAAAACATTTCATTCGATATTGCTCCCTTCTCAAATCCTTTCGCCCACCCATCGCCAATATGATGAGTACAAAGAAGACTTGAATAAGTGAGGGTAAGATACCATAAACTAGGCTAAAAAACACAGCTCTCCATCCCCTCAGGTTAAACATATAAAAAAAAAAGGGAATTTTAGAAACAAGAACATGGATGTATCCCCAACATGGAACAATACAATTGAGATCAACAACCGACCAATATCTTCAGACATCTTTCAAAGCAGCAAATCCTTCGATTTTTGCCTTTTCATTAAAAAGGAACAAGGAGAGACAAAAGGCAGGCAAAATAAAAGTGAAAAAAAAATAAAAGGAAAAGTCCAAAGTTGCTGATGAAGAAGATTGCTACCAAGGCGTTGTCCCTTCGACTTCCTTCGGGCTATCTATTGTGTGTTTTGTTTTTTTTTTTTTTTTTGTTTTATCTCACTCTCAAGCTTTGAAAAGTTTCCAATTTGACTGTTCTTTTGAGAAAAATGAGTTTTTTACGCGTTCAAATAGAAGAGGATTAAAAAAAACAAAAATGGAAAAATGTCCTTCCATGTTTGTTTTTCTTGGAAAAGTACGTATGAGAAGTTTGGTGATTCAAAAAAAATGACCATATGCTTACGGATGGACACTTTGTCTTGTCTTTTGATGGAATCACTTACATATGTAGGTATGTGTTATGTCACGCATGACTTAATATGTACCCTTTGTTCAGGGTAGTTCGGGTTGTTAGGTTAGGTTATGTTAAATTCGGGTGGTTATCTACGCCCTGAGCACTGAAAAAACATTGTGATACAAAATGATTTAAAAAATCTTTAGTCCTACCTTAGAGCCATGTGAACCGCTGAAGGTGGTTCCAGACGTCTACGTTTGTGAACGTTGGTTATTAAGACAAAATGCCTTCTTCTAGAGGAGAGCGCCAGACAGGTAGGTTTAAAAAAATTGTTTTACCATTTGCAACCTACATTCAGCTTTAAGGTTGAGTAATTTATCAGCATGTAGCCCTGCGGATATGTACATACATATTTGTCTTTACCCCAGTATAGGTAGGTTAATATTGAAATGTTTAGACATTTCGTTGAGAATTGAACAACAATGCACCTTTAAAGGTCGATGTTATCGAATATCAATGAAGATGCCCTTTAAAGTGACCTTATACCTTGTATGCTCGATAAAAGATAAAAAAGGACACAGATGTATGTATACCCTATCGGGAAAGCCGGCCACCATGTTCTCGGCCGCATTCAAAAAAGAGGTCCTTTCGAACCAATAAATTAATAGTTCTTCATGAAGAAACAGAAATTCATTATCTCGTTTCTGACTCGCTCTTGGATGATTGGTTTGGAGACAGTTTACTGCTTAAATTAGACTTTAGGGGTAAAGAAAGGTATATGTGGTGCATAGTGTGAATCTGAATTTCTGTTCTTTTCATGTTTTTACTGCCAGCAGCCTTGTTCATCGAGAATGTACCTCATTTGCCATATAAGGATGTTTGTTGTACTTACCTCTACTGAGAAACCAAACAGTAGAAGCACAGTTCAGGTCTTATTCATAATTGAATTGTCCAAACATAGAGGGTTTGAAGTTGCAACTTTCTATATTTTGCATTTGAAATTGTTTCGTCAAAATTCCAACATCCTAAGCAATGTCAGTCACCGCATTGAATTACTCTACCGTGAACTGATTTATTTAATCACAAACGATGAATTTACATGCACATTAGAGGAACAATCATTCATTGATATCACAGAACACAGAAACATTTGACTATTTAGTGCGGTGAATGTATTATTTCGAAATCGGAGATATAGGCTTACACAGATGACAGTAGCAAAGGTTCACTATCACAGTGAACCTGGACCATGAATTTCAGGTTTTGGTTCCTCAAACCATCTACAGCTCCTCTCGACTCGACACACATAGTCATGATAGGGGGATATATCCACTTACTCGGTAACCCATAATTTAAGGAAGTCCATATCGTTCAAAGAATTAACATTCCTACTAGAGTAACTTTTCTAGCTTGCATCCCTACAAAAAAAATCGAAATTTCTTTCTTGGACTTAGATTCTTTCCAGTAAGATATATATCTAGTCACCAGTTGTTAAGCTAAGTTTTTGGAATCAAACGGAGCTGCTTAATAAGTGAGGATTGATCGGGAAGTTTTGCTTTAATTGTGGGCCAGAATCGTCGACGGAGCTTCTTTAACGCTACTAAGAGATTCACGGAGAAAGGAATATTACGAGTATATAGGGTACAGGACTAAACATTTAGGTATTAGGAGAGTATTTCCTTACATTCTCTAATTTTATATTCTTACTTCCTTGACAGCGCAGCGCAACAAGGATTTATTACCTCCCCCCAAGAAATTATAGCCTTAATGCCTAGATTTAATCTAAACACAATCGAATTGGTTACCCACCCATAATTTCTTTTTTTTTTTAAGAAAAACCATTGTTCCTTAAGAAATCCTTGAAGACATGATACGAGTACCATTATCATCTCCTTCATATTGCCTCTATCGCTTTAGTATACTTAATAATTTATGTTGAAAAATTCCCAGTTAATGTCACACTCCCCAATAGAAACTATCGCCAAAGCTGTCTACTCCAGGTGGAGTGTCCTTTTATGTTTGGATGTATCTATGTCTCTGGAGAATTTCCGATACGAAGATAAGTGGAAACCAAGAAATATTTTATTACATACTTAAGTGTACTTACGAAAGTTAACAAATGTGCCAAGAGAATTCTTATCCCAAAGGGCAACACAACTAAGTGAATACTATTGAAACATACTATCTGTAGTTCGGATCTACTAAATCAATAATAGAGGCAAAGTTGATTAATATTTAATGTGCCATAGAGTGTTTGCCAATAAGAGTTATTTTACGGTAACAAACAATGTGATGAATTGTGTTGAATTTTTATTAGAAATTCTTGTTGAAGGTAGTGTCATTAATTTTGTCAAAATGTTATTTATTTTTACCAAGTGGATGTAATTATAATTGCCTTTAATATATTAAAGGTACATGTCCTTTAAAAAAAGAGGGGCGATTACAAAACTTCCTCTCAAACAAATATAATTCATAATTGCTGGCCTATTTTTAATTGACTCATATTTGTTTGTTACGAAACGAATCATTCCCACAATATAATATTACAAAAGTGTTAATTATTTTATTCGAATACTTTACCTAAAATTCAATGGTTTTGGTCGGCACACAATGGAATATCTGAAAACGAAAATAAAATGTATATGAGTATAGTACTGTATGTCATTCAGTTTCATATCCTAATTACGAAAATGATGGTAAATATATATTTGGTTGCTTTAATACAAAAATCTACCATCACCTAATTAAAAACAACAATGATGTGAACTAATTATGACAAGAGCTAATTTTACATTAAATAGAACATACCATGACAGCATTAACTTTTGTTTAACACTACGGAACAGTGATTTGCATTGTGAAAAATGTGAAAGTAGATTTACTTATTTTGACTACATTATCTAGATAGGATTTACTATATAAATTTTATTATCCAATGCACTATATACATATATTTCGAGTGACTAAATGGTGAAATTGAAGTAGAAACCGCACAAGGCGGTTTATTCTTAAGCACTGTCAGCCAGGGGTATAGATCATAGAGCTCATGATAAATTAGTTCCCATGACTACAAGATCCAAGACGCATAAGCGAGTTTTATTGGTTTTTAAATAGGACACTGGCCAAGTAAAAAATCTGGTAAGTTCTTATTTCTAGCATTTCTAGACAAGACTGTCACAGAAGGCATTGTATTTCTCATGCGGAAAATGTGATAATAACATTGTCATTGGTTCAGTAAATAGCCAGTTATGTAGTTCTTCCTACTCGGATTGAGAAGGTATTTTTCATTGGTGGAGTTAGAAGTTCTGCAATGGTTCAAAATATAACATCCTTCATGATACATAAATGAGAATCAATTGAGCATAATATTCTTGCTAAACTGACACCTTGACAGTGGGCGCCGTGGCTCAAGTGGTTAGTTCGTTGAACTACGGAGCTAGGGATTCCAAATTCTATACCCAGACAACACCTAAAATTTCTTTTATGGTCCCACCTCTCACCAGCGTCTGAAAAACTTCTGACAATAAAACTGTCATAAAAGGCTTCTTAAAATAAAAATTATCCTTTGGATACGGCATTAAAGAGTTGGCCCCTTCCAATCGTGTAAAGAATATAACACGCACAACACGAATGGATATAAAAAGCTAGATCCTGGGTCCCATGTTTTTTTTATTAAACTGACACTCATTACAGATTTTGGACTGAGGAACAGATTTTTAAGTCTCTTTCATAAGAATGTCAGAAATTTATAGCCCAATACATAAATAAGATAAACCGGATTTTTTTTTGAAAAGGCAATATAGTCCATTTTTCGAGAATCACACCAAACGGCAGGACAGAAGGACTGTTTAATCTGTTTCCGCTCATCAATCATATAAAAATCAGCGGCTATTAGTGCCTTAATAGTCAATTTATAGCAGGACCTTGATTAACGCAATAGGCTGTCATGCATGTTAGAAATATACGAAAGTGGAAACTGAAAATACAGCAACTAACCTTGTAAGATCTTTTACGATGTCGGATCAATAAGTACCCGTGTTCGAAGACAGGTGGAGTTGTTGATAAAAGTTTGTATTACCATTGTGAACTACCATCTTTCAAAAAACACCATACCAAATTTTAGACCGATTCATAGGTTAGTTTTGACTTGCCAGCCATTTAAACTAAACGTTGTTAGAGTTTTTTTCGATAAGATGGAAAAAGAACAATATCGATCCGTAATTCATTTTTTATTTTTGGATGGAAAAACTTGTGAAGAAATAAAATTGAAGTTGGATTCTGTCTATGGGGACTCTTCGCCATCTATGACAACCGTTAGTTGAACGTTATTGGTTTAACGAATTTAAACGTGGTCGTACCTCTGTTTTTGATGAGGAGCGCCTAGGGCGCCCGACAAACGTGGTTACTGAGGAAATCGTTGAAAAGGCCCATGATGTGATTCCCGCTGATCGCCGAACGAAAGTGCGCGAAGTAGCAGAGACTGTAGGCGTCTCGTACGGAATGGCATTCAACATTTTGCATGACAAGTTAGGAATGAAAAAAAGTATCTGCCCGATGGGTGTCGCGATTGCTCACGGTAGACAACAAGCCGATTCGGCTCACAACTTCAAAGCAGTGTTTGGACCTTTTTAAGCGAAATCCGTAGGAATTTTTGAGTCGAGTCGTCACCGTTGATCCATTACTACATGCCAGAGCTTAAGCGACAGTCAAAACAATGGATTTTTTCTGGTGAATCTGATCCGAGAAAGGCAAAGCTTAGGCCACAATTTTCTGGGATTCAAAGGGAATTGTTCTCATTGACTTTTTAAAAAAAGGAGCACGATCACAGGACAGTACTACAGCGAGTTATTGGACCGATTTGATAAGACATTGAAGAAAAGGCGCAATTTGGCAAAAAAAAGTGCTGTTTCACCAACACAACGCTCCAGCCCACTCATCTGGAATTGTTGCGACCAAATTGCAGGAATTGCGGTATCAATTATTGCCGACCACCATACTCACCCGACTTGGGTCCCTGCGACTTCTTTCTGTTCCTCAACCTGAAAACTTGGCCCGCGGGAAAAAAATTCAGCTCAGACGAGGAGGTCATTGCCCAGACAGAAGCCTATTTTGAAGAGTTTGATCCTTCATATTTTTTAGAAGGTTTAAAGAAATGGGAGAAGTGTATTGCTCTAAAGGGAGATTATGTCGAAAAATTAAAAATAGTTTTTGTCAAAAGTTTGCGTTTTTATTGTAAACACGGGTACTTATTGATCCACCGTCGTACACACTTTCTCTTGAGTAGAGAAGAATGGTTATATAGGAAGATAGCAGCTACCGTATATTGTCGAAGGCTTCTTGTCTGATTAGTTATGTTCACCTAAATCGGTCAGTCTTCCGAGCTAGAGAGCGGCACTTAGTAATGCTACATAATGAAATGACTTCATTGCCCGTGTAGTGAAACGCCTTTATTCTTTTCCCCAAACCTTATCTAACCCAAAATAGTCTATTCATAGATTTAAGTCTTTAGCGTGTCTAAATATATGAATAGACTATTTTGGGTTAGATAAGTGGGTTTGGGGAAAAGAAGAAACAGAATGCCTGGAAAAATTGGTTGTATTGTGGTGCAGCTCACTTGAAATATACTTCGTATACACCTTTTGCGGACATGGAAACAAGACTCATACCGACAGGCGCAATGAACAAAGCACACTTTTCTGATATCTTACGAAAAGTGCTTCATATCCGTAAATCTTCTGAACAACTCTAGAACTCTAGTAGCAGTAATGCCCGACGACTGGACTATTAGCTCTATATGCCCCATCTTCAAGAAAGGCGATCCTATGTCTTGTAAGAACTACCGAGGCATATCCCTGCTTAATGTCGCATATAAGATCATATCCAACGTTCTGTGTGAACGTCTGAAGCCTTTCTGCAGCACACTACCAGTGTGGCTTCCGGCCCGGCAGATCGACGATCGACCAAATTTTCATACTAAGGCAAATTCTGGAAAAGACCAACGAATTTCAAGTCGAGACTCACCATCTCTTCATCGATTTTAAAGCCGCATATGATAGCATTCATCGTTTTGAGCTCTACAAGGCGATGGCCGAATTCGGGATCCCGGCTAAACTGATCCAGCTGTGCTGCGTGACGCTGGATAACACGCGGTGCAACGTGCAATTCGGCAACAGTTCCTCTGAACTATTCCAAACATGCACCGGATTTCGGCAAGGGGATGCGCTATCATGTGACTTCTTCAATCTTGTGCTGGAACGGATAGTGCGCAGGGCAGGTGTGAACACGGAAGGCACTATCTTCAACAAATCTGTCCAGCTGCTGGGATACCCAGACGACATCGACATCATCGGTCGTTCCCAGCTCGCCGTGTTAGAGGCTAGTAGCAGCAAAACACGTAGAGACTTCAAATACATAGATATTTATAGGACATTTGATGCCAGCAGTTGGAGACTGGTAAATTGTATTCTGGTAAGTATAGAATAGGCAGAATAAACTACTCCTTTAGGCTATCATACAACAGAGATATGTACTATAAATTCAGAGTACTACAACATCCCTCAGAGAGCTCTAGATTGTCACTACATAATGCACAATTTTTTTTAAGCGATTTATCAGACATTATGTGTGTATGACCAACCAGTATTCTTAGATAAAAAAGAAATCAACGAACTCATCTCTCAAGAGGATTAAATTAAAAATCAAATATTGAAAACATATGAACTCCTGCTCGATAGTCATTTTAAGAATGGACTGGTATTCATACCTTACTGGCCATGTCATGAAAGTTTAAGTGGGTATTAGGAACCAAAGGTGGTAAAAAAGACAAGATGGGAATCGTTAAGGTAAACCTGACAATACGTATGAGTTTCATACCCACTTAGAAATTTATTTTCTTCGTCCAACCCAACACAACAATTATTCCCTACCCAGCAATTATTTGAACCCAAAATGAGCATTCTAAATTAGCTTACCCAACAATTTAAACTTTTGTTTCCAAATATTTATTTAAGTACCAAATAAACTCCCAGAATTCCCGACTAAATATTTACGCAAACTCATATTATTATATTTCCTTACAATTAGCAACAAAAAACATTATCTCGGATATACTAAAATAACCACAAATAGCAAATAACCTACAAATATCCCCTGAAACTTTGAACTAAATTCAATTGTCCATATTTCATTAAATTTTCAATACATTTGCTATAAGTACTATAGCACTATGGCCGACAATAACCACATTCCAGGCTCCCTGGATAAATCAACACAACCTACGCCGCAAACAGAATAAAAACGAACACAAACCCATATCCAAACCGATGCCAAATTTGTGTCACAACATCACTCCCAATCCAGGGGCTGCTCCCTGAATTCGAAATCCCCAAAAATTCATCCATAACAATCTTGTGTGGCACAACACCAAATGTATGCTATTCACCATCCAACCCAGCTTCCAGATAGATTGCTTCGCATTAAATGAAATTATTTACATGCACTGTAGGGAATCCATCAGTATTCACGAATCGTGTAGTGCATTTAGAAAGCAGAACACAAAAACTACTGGTAGGGCGCGTCATAAATCGGTTTTTCAAAAAGTTCAAAAAAAGATTGAACACAGAAAGCAGTCATCATCGGTTGACCAAATAATGGTGTCCGTCAGAGAGCACGAACCATGGACATTTGACAACAGAGTAGAGAATATTCAAATCGAGGCGTTAAACTGACTTCGGTTCGTATTCATGGTAGTGTGAAGGACTCTGATTCAAAGCTCGTTTCAAATCAATTAAGTAAACTGATGAACAAGAGGAAATTCGATTTAGGAGGCTGAATATGGTTTACAGACCACTGCTTTGCTTACAGATGAACTAATGTTGTTATGTGGTTTCAACGATAGACTACGATGGCTGATCAGATTGTTAGACAGGACTATAGAGCAAGTTTGGTTTTGTACAATTGGCTCAGTAGTTTATCTGTCAAACTTCTAAGCGGGATTTTGGGGTTCAATTACCAAACAGCACCAACGTTTTTTTTCAATGTCCCATCTCTTGCGAGGGTTTGACAAACATCTGAAAGTTCTTCATGAAAAGCCTTCTCCAAACAAAAACTTACGCTTCGGACAAGGCAATAAATCATAGGTCCTTTCCATTCATGTTGTGCTTGTTATATTCTTAACATTGGGAGAAGCTGGGGGCTTGTACGGACATGTCGTGCCAAATATTTGTATTTTTTTAACCATGTGTTGTCTTAGGACAAACATCACTGGGCCAACATGGCTACCTTGAGGAACACTCAAAGAGTCGTTATTGTGGTCAGAAACTGAGGACTGAATAAGACTTTAGTAAAATAGTATGTAAAAGCAGAGGTGAGTTTAATAACGCAGGAAATTCTCAAGGAGTGGAAAGGCATATAATTAAGCTTTAACAGATCAATACGAAGACATCCCTAGGCTGCAGATAACAGTTGAAAAGCCAATCAGACAGAAAAACAAACAGCTATAAACAGCCTTTCCGTGCAAGCAGCTAGAAAAGTCTTGGTCTTGAGAATGTAAGAATCCGGTAAATATTATGTTGAATCAGTAGTCCTGCAGTAGAATTCTTGGATATCCTGGATGACTTGAAATAAAATTTAAATGCTTCAGAACTTTCTCTATCAATTCATCTCATGGTGCTTAGCCTAGCTATTAAGCAATTGCATAATATATAGTTTAGTTGGAGTAAGGCTCAGTTTAGACGTAAATACTTTACTTTTGATGCAATCGGATGTCTGAAAAAAAAGTCATCCCACCGGTTTTGATGATTAGACTGATTGGCAAGGATATGTATAAATGATGAAACTCTTTTGAGAATAAGCTGACAATGCTGTAATTCTGGTTTCAAATAGATTCCTTCCAGTGGTAAGCGAATTCATGAACTACTACTACCTGTTAGTAATTAAATCAAGGGTTTATGAATTTATCATTTAAAGGCAGAGATTAAGAAAAGATCAGTTACTGCTTTGGATAAAATCTTGGGGATGTAGCCCTACCATCCTTAGGTGGATGTATATTGCTATTGTGAGATCAATGATCACATATGGAGCGATTGCATGGGCAAAAACAACCAATCTGGTCACCACGGGGAAGGCACTCATCAAGGTGCAAAGACTGGCATGCCTCTGTATCACAGGCGCCATGAGAACTTGTCCAACTGCGACCATGGAGGTACTGCTGGAATTGACTCCTTTGCATCTTGTGGTTGAGGAATGTGCAAGTAAAACGATCCTAAGGATGGCTAAGGAAGGAATAGGAAGAGACAAGTGCATTACATCGAAGTAATTCGATGCACTGCTCAAAAAACTACCTACTACTAGGGACGATATCATTAGAAGGTTTAACTTCCAAAAGAACTTTGTTACCAAGCTCAGTAACAAGAAAAGTTGGAGCAATATATCCACTACCTACAAACTAAGCAATTATACAACAAAGTGGTACACAGATGGATCAAGAACTGACAAGATGGGCCCAGAACCAAATACTCTGAATCCATGGGCAACAGCACCAGTATCTTTCAGGCTGAAATCTATGCCATTGATAGATGTGTCCAAATCAATCTTGATAGAAACCATGTCAACTGTGATATAACTATAATGTCAGACAGCCAAGCTGCTATCATGGCAGTTGACTCCTATATCATTAAGTCCAAACTTGTTGTGGGAATGCCTGAAAAACTTAATGAACTAGGTAGTAGGAACAAAGTGACCCTCTGTTGGATACCTGGCCATGTGGGAATAGAGGGTAATGAAATGGCCGACTCCCTAGCAAGAAAAGGAGCATCAGAATCCTTCATAGGTCCTGAACCATTCTGCGGAATAGGGGATCATACCATCAAAGAAGAATTCAGGAAACAAGAGAGGGAAAACAGGGCAAGAACCTGGAATAACGCTCATGGAATGAGGCAAGCCAAGAAACTTCTAGGGCAATACAACCGAAAAAGATTCGACGCATGTATCAGCATGAGCAAGAATAACCTTCGTATCCTAACGGGCTTCCTAACGGGGCATTGTAAACTCAAGAAGCACCTAAGGAAACTAGGTATATCTGAAGAAGGGCTCTGTAGATTCTGCAATGAGAGAGATTTTGTGGGGCACTGACCGACAAAAGACTGAAATACTTGGGCAAGTACCAATTATCAGATGAAGAAATACCGTCATTAGATCCAGCTCTTATCCTTAGATTCTTAAAGGAAACTGGATTAGAGGATATCCTAATGTACTTCTTCCGCCAAGGCATAGTAAGAGTGTTTTACCCTCAAAATGATTCCGAAAGGAGTCCAAAAACGAGGGGAACTCTAATGAGGGCATGTACCTCCCCGAGGTGTTATATATATTTAATAATAATTATCAAAATTAAAAATCTAAATCGGCATGACTTATAAATTTTAGGGAGATTTCGAACCAGACCACAGTGTTGGGTCTCTTTTCGTCTCTCTTCCACGATCCATCTTAGCCGGAGAGGCTCTCTGGATTTCTCCACAGTTCCACTCTGGCTTTGATTCCTCGTGTCAACACTAGCATCTATTTAACAGAAATCTGTTTTATCCCAGGATCCTCCCTTCTTCTGCTAACTAGCGCCGGACATTCACACAGTATATGACCATATCCATGACCTGTAGATAACGCTACCACCAATTTCAGTGTTCTTCGCCCTAAGCTTAGAACTTCTCTATGAGTGGTAGGCATTTTTATAGCCATTTTCACTTGCCTTCAACCTTCCGCTGCTCATTGAGCTTATGAGCACTTTCCAATGCCAGTGATGTATTGATATCTGTTTGGTCCATGCTTCTAGTCACTGATTGATTGTCCAGTGCTATGGTAACGTTTCTACCCTCGACCTGCTCAGTATACACTCTGATAAAAAAGCCAAAAACTTCTATGAAAGAACACCTTTCCAATAATCCTTTAAAATAGAGCATCACAAACCTTTTTATGAAATCGCTCTAACCAGAAGATGCTATGCCATAACAAAATCTCCATAAGTGAATCCATTACACTTACAGTTCGTAGAACTTATAAATTTTTAAAGTAAATACGCAATTCAATTAAATTGAGTAGAAAAATATTTCCTTAATGTGTTTTTTTTTTTCTTCCATTTTTTGTCCTGAATAATCCCCTAACGAACCATAATTTTGTCCATAGCCGCACACAATGCGCTGAGCGCTCCAACCGTGATTCACAATGCAATTTGGTAAATTTTTCGAAATTATCTCGAAACAAAAGAAATTCTGGATATCGTCATGGTTATTGTTATTGCTAGTTTTTCTAGGACTCGCCCTGAAAATGTAAACGGATAAGGTGGCGCCAGAGTACATGTTTGCATGCTCATGCAACATCTAGTTTTACATTTATACTGCCATGCTACCCCAGTTACATGCAATAAGTATTGCGCTTCTATTTTCTTTATTTTTATTTTTTATTTTTTTTTGCTGAACATATACACTCAAGATGCATTGCTCCCTGGGAGAAGGATTCGTTTTGTTATAGAAAATGGATGCTTCGCACGCAAGCATCGATTTCCGTTTGGGAGCAATTGCTCAAATTTTTCGCATCGAAAAGTGTCGGGTTTTGTTGTAAGCTTTTAGTTTTCATCGGAAAAATAATTCCTCAGAGGGAGTTTTATTTTTTTTTTTAATTTACATTTTTTCTGTGAAATGTAGAGCATTGAATTGGTATTGTATTTCAGCAATCCTTTTCAGGTGATTAGTTCGATGTACATACACAACGTTTCATGTCTGATTTGTTTGATTTAACTGATGGTTGAGTTTTGAAGGACTCAAGAAAACTTGAAGGGTTTCAGGTTCTTGTGCTTTTGCTGACGATTGTCAGGATTGCCTAAATTCTATGGAATCATTTCTTGAGCATGAGCATGTCCCAACTTTAACTTGAGCGCACTTCCTAAGGACGAACTCTTTAAGTAGTCATTTAAATGAAAACAAAAAATTGTGTAAACATTTCACACTGTAAGCAAAATTGTGAACCATCTGTGCCTTTCAGATTGATTTCCCTTAAATCGAGGACATGTTTGAGAATATTTAACATGATACTGTTGTTTGTGTATGTCAAATAAGGTTCATCAAACCCAGAAAGTTATCCAATAAACTATCGCACATGCCATAGCCCATCCATTTGATAGAATTTGAATTATGATGAATATACAAAACGTATCCTTCTTCTCCAGTGTATGCCTGTGTGTGTGTGTTAGGCAACTGTCTGCCTACCGCCCATTTGTATGTTTGTCAGTCATATTCCACTGCATCCCAATCTAATTCTACATTTTATCGGTCCATAACAAATGGCACAACCCAATTTCGTTCAATCCCAAGCAATAATTTATCTCGTGTATCCTTCCTTTCGTAGCCCCCAAACAAACACAAAAAATAAGCCCGACTGAGGATATCTCTTGCGAACATTTGCGTTCCATGTGATAGGCATAAACATCAAATGCCATTTGCTTGTTATTGACAGGCGTCCTCGAATGAGTATGATAGTAGTAGGCTACCCCCTCTTGCTTGTATCTGTGTGTCATGTTTGCTGACGCCGAATAAAACAAATCTTTTCCCAGAGACCCACCCGATCCCCCGGCTAGCGTCACAGCCCGACTGCCAAAGTGCCAGATGGACATTGGATTTTCAAAAAAAAAAAAAAAAAGAACACAAAAAACAGAAAAGGACGAAAGATTCTTGGCAGTCGTAAAAAATGTATTTTAGCGTCAATCTGTTGGCTGAATGTGTTTTCGTAGAGTGTAAGTGAGAGCAGCCATAATAGGACATCATTTCTAGGATGTTGTTGAATATTTAATTAGACATTTCGAGAGTGTAGTCAAAGTTCGAAATTGGATCATAAGAAGAAGATTAACATAACTGTCAATTGGATGACGATGATGATGGGGGGTGGCACACACAGTGGCAAAATTCAAATAACATGAAGAGCGATTTATTGGTCCTGGATGATGACGAAGATGATTTTTTCCCATAACCAGCAATCTGATCGGGCACATAGATTTGCACGGGACGTTTTATTGCTTCGCGTCAATAAAACTTTTATTGACAACGAAGAGTGCTATTCGGTGTTTGTGTTCATTCTAATCGCTGAATGGTTGTTACGGAGTGTAAAAAGGTTATATATAAATGTAGGTTATACTCGTATAAAACTGGGATACCACCTCGTTTGATTATTATCGGACTTGTTAAATTAAACGGGGAATTTAAAGAAAAATTACACAAATTTCTTTTATTCTAATTGGACTTGGTACTACCTGAGCTTGTGAAACTGTAAAACGTAGCTATGTGCAGCATCAACCTAACGTGATAATTATTCGTGATCTGAACGCGAGAAATTGAGAAGGAAGAAGGAAATAAAAAGGAGTAGGTTGTATATTCCGATAATTTGGAGATTTTGAGTTCAATTTTTTGGATTCAGTTGATTTAATACTGCCTGTATTCTGAAAGAAAATGCTGTTGAAACCATGACAGAAAATTAGATTGACGTGGTGCTGGTCTTTAAACTCAAGAAATGTACAATTTCTCACATTAAACTTAAAGATCCTACAGTTGTCTTTTTTAAAAAAAACTATGGAGAGAATAAAAGATCCTTATATCCACGTCCTATTCGATAGTACCTCGTTACTCATGTAGCAAAATGTCTATTAAAAGGCATGTCTGTTGAGACAGTGATGCACTTATAAGTTTCGAAAAATTTAAAAAAAATTGGAAACCATTTGAAATAATATAGACTAAACATTTACAGACTCATCTACACATATACTCAAGAGTGGATTAAAACTGTATCGTTTTCAAGTGAACGCCGTATCTGGATTCTGCTTCTGCTGATGATTGCAGCAAATCTTCCCAGGCACAGACTGAAGTCATACAGTCTACTTTCATAGATACAATACAATAGATGTATACAGCAAATAGTTATATAAATATATATTCAGTTTCATTTAGGATGACATGTTACCTAAGACATCTACCACAGTTGCATCACCAACAAACCAGCAATTGGAGGGAACAATATACTGGTTACGCCCAGATTTTATATCTAATAAGGGATCAGATCCCAGTATTATTACCAACAATAGAAAAACAGTTTCTGAAACACAAACTCTATCACTGTCAAAACTAAACTAAATCACTGTCAATATTTGGATGGTATCAAGAGATGTGCCATTTTCAGACCACTGCTACACATCATTCGAAGAACGGATTGGGATCTAGATATATAAAGCAAAGTTGAATAAATATCTCAACTCAACCGCATTAGCCTATTTATGAGGACTAGATGGTCAATATTTTAATAGAAGCAATGCACGAAGCCTTACTTAAAGCCTGATCCAATCAGTCGTCACAAGAATGGAACTAAGCCTGCATATTGGAGCTCTGAAATGAAAGGTTTCGGCGGGAAAGCAGGAAGCTTTTTAATCAAGTAAATCATTCTAAAGACTCATCCAATTCGGATCTCTAAAGGGCAGTGTATAGAAACTTAGTCAGAGCTGAGGAAATTACAAAGGGTTTAATGAAAGCTTTCCTGTGAAAATATAGAAAAGGAGAGTGACGCATAAGACAATCTTGTCCAAATTTCCAAATAATCCGAGTTACATAAAAAACCGCACAGAAATTTTCTAATGAACCCCTGCTAACAAAGCTCCGCTTCTTAAACCTAAAGGTTGATAGCTATCTTTCCTATTGGATCGAGCAAATGCTTAACAACAGAGTAATCCATGCTGAGCTTGGGTGTTGTCTGTCGATGAATAGGGGGGTACCCGCAGGATGGAATATTATCACCATTACTGTGGCTCATGGTAGCGATGATAACTTTATCAGCAAGGTTCTTTCTTATAATAAAATACTTTGGGGACATTCCTGATAAAAAAAACAGCCTAGAGCTGAATATTCAAACTATGCCAGGAGTGCCTTGTTTACACTATATTCATGTCGAATGGACCTGGGGTATTTAGTTTTTAGTATGTAGCATACATGGCAGTTGTTAGACCCATACTGATGTAGCCCTACGAAGCAGTAGGGCTTAGGGAATCCCCGCAGCTTGCCCATGCTAATATGCCATGGCACGCAAGTATCCCAAACGGCCATAATAGCATTCCTAGTAGTTCGGACTACATTGTCCCTTTTTTGGTCTACAATCTCAAGTACAAGACCAGAATTCTTAGTGAAAGTGCTTGAAAATCTGGAGTAATGTTGAGTGAGTGTACGATAGAGATATAATAGTATACATACATAGATGGATCAAAAACAACGTTTGGTGTAGGCGCGGTAGTCTTCTCCTTCCGGATTATGGTGGTGTATTACAGGCAAAAATTACAGGAAGAAGCCGCTGAGGATTTTCAATAAATGCAGTTGATTGCAATGCTATTGTTCTGTATATACATAAATACATATGTGAATGTTCAAGTTGCTAAAGCAATGCCGCGAATCTTTTAACCAGATTGCTGTCAGCTGTGATAAACGTCATTCTGCTGACATGTTCCAAGCAATTGCAAAGTGGAAGATCCGAGGTCGCCACCATTCGCCACTACAAGATTGGATGGAAGACTGTTTGCTTTGCTAGATTTAGCCAGACAAGACTTCTCTGGTACTAACAGCATAACCATGGCCGATATCGAGGCATCAATGTTCCTGGTTAAGACCCACGGTTTCAGCTTTTTCTTCAATTGCAATGGAAGCCTCTACTATAGTTCGAACATGCGATGATGTCATTATAGACTGCGTATCTTACCAGTTGGAAGTTGAGCATTTTGAAGTCGAAGATGTGGTCCAATTTTGAATTGTCGGATTTGAGTCTACCCTGGGGCGTGTGGATTTATGTGACATAAAGACTATAACTGTTTGTTGGACAGGATTTTCAATTAGACTTTTTGGGGATCCTAACTCAGTCTTAGGCCATGAAGAACAATCTTAATCGTTAGCTCCTTGTTCTCCTTTAGCCAACCTCTAACAAATTAAGTAGAGAACTTGTTTTTGTTTTCTTCTGTCACCTCTCTGGTTATTACCCATTTGGAAGCCGCTGGAAATGATTCATAAAACCTCTTTGGTTTCGAAGAAATGACCAGTGATTGCCCGTCCGATCGTGTGCAGATCTAAAATGTATGATACGTGTCCCACATCGATATGAATGTGATTGGTAATTCGATTCAAACTCAGGTTGCTAGGTGCATCCTTGAACTCCAAGTTTTATCCATCAAGATATCCCGTCATATAATAAAACATCCACTCCCTGAATGATTTCGAACGTTCAAGGCAAAGTCAACTAGGCTATCCTCACACGATTATGGTTCTGACTTTATGATCTCGAAATTAAACGCCAAAATATTGGCAAATGAGTACAAAATCGCAATCAACTAAACTTTAAAGTTAAAAGTCCTAACTCAGATTTAAAGTTACCTCCCCACTTTAATATTCAACACATCTTCCCGTCTGAGTATCAACTCTTGTTCCGTAAAACAGGAACTGATCTACCGTCAAGGACATTTACCATGACACAGCATCAGGATACTTTTGGGGATACCTTTGTTTTTCTATTTTTTTTTTATTTTCCACAACATTTCAGGAAAGAAAAATAGCAAACGAAACTACTTTTGGTAGCACTAAATTATCCACTCGAAGAATCCACCAACCAATAACCAGAAACCGAAAAACCACATCAATTCTCATGCATTTTCAATAACCCGGTGACATCGTTTTCGGGTTTGTTTGGTTTTAAAATCCCCATTTCGTGCCAAGTAAGGCACTATATGTATGGGACGGCGGCGGCGGTAAAAATCCCCAAAGTACCTGAGCACGGAGACATGAATATTAAACGCGGGCAAACGAACACAAGGAATCCCCTTGAGGTGGGGTTGGCTTACAGCACCATCGTGTTGGATTAACCACTTTTTTTGTGCAAATAAATGTTTTAGAAAGACGAGTACGAGTTGTATGTATGTATGTACATATGTATGTATGTATGTATGTGTTACTGGGTACAATGAAATGGAAAATCAATACATATCGAATTTACTACATTACCGACACATGCACACGAAGGCTGAGCCCTTGGGGGTGGTTTAATGTGGTAGGGGTTTGTATCCTGCCTTGCGCCAGATTATTATGACGTATTTTATGATTATAAAACCCTCGTTTCCAAATGTTTACTTTCGACTTTTCTCCGGGTTCCTCTCTCTGCTCTGATAAAAAAAAAATTGTTTGTGTGATGAAATTCCCGATTAGGGATTTCCGGAAATGCTGATTTTCAGGCTTTTATACGCATAATGCGTGAATTTATGTGACCAAATGTGGAGTTCAGTTCGGTAGTGGTACGTGTGTTTATGCTGCCACTTTCATAATACTATTTTATTGTGGTTAATTTAGTACCCTCTGCGTCAACATACCTATGTATACATAATCGCATTTGCGGTTGGAAATATTAAACGTTCCACATGTCAGAGATTCATCAAATTACTCCGCACCATGAATGCGAGGATGGTATCTTTAATTATAATTTTTGATTAAAAACGTTGAAAAAGAAATAAAAAAATATAAAATTGTATCTGAATGGTTAATTGGTTTGTTAAATTGTCGGTCGACAGAGATTATGTGGTAGCGGGGCCAGTATTTTTAATTAACGATTCCATGATGAAGGGGCGCTGTGTTTACGCAATTAATTTATGATTAATAAAAATCAATTTCATTGCACAGAATATTCTACTCTAGACCTAATTGACGTTATGACTATTGATATGTGTGCAAACGTGCACGATTCATATTGAACAAGGGACTTGAAAGTGTTTTGCAATTGCCCTAGGGTTTATTATACTATTTTCGTTTTCAATTAGAGTAATGTGTATTAGACTGATTTGTGACTTGTCATATACAAAAATTAAGAAACTAAATACATGCGCCGTGACAACTGGGGATTGTTCTCAGATAGAAGGGGACTAAACGCAACCTCTAAGAACCTGTGTGAAGTGATCTTCACGCCTTAAGATGACGGCAACCTTCGATTACTGCTGAGCAGATATAACACCATTCTAGAAAGTGTGAAGGGATCAACAGATTATCCCAAAAATGAGAACGTATGATATCTATATACCTATCATATAAAAACTGCTGCCGATAAGAGAGAAACAAAGTGCCTTGGGATACTATGTGTATTCTAGGTAGACAAGTATGGAATTCCTGGCAAGAAAGTGACTGAATATGATGATCCATAATAAATCTACAAAACCTCATTTGTGAGGGGATAGATGTTTGTATGTTAGAATAAAGCTTTACACGGTCTGTACGATACTACATCTTAAACGGATATGTGCGGGCAACCTAGACGATATCTGATGAAACTACAACTTATAAAATTGATCATATTACACTCGACGGAAGATTTTTCATCACTGGAGGTTTGAATAATTCAAAGTGCACTTAGAACTATGAAGAATTCTTACAGCAGAAACAGTGGTGGAGTAGCGCTTTGAGAAGGGAATATTACCACATGTTAGTTCTATGTTTGGAAAGATAAAAAGGACAAAAAGAAATCTGTCAAGATCGTTTTCGATGTTTTGTTTCTGAGGTCTGACACTAGAACGAAAACTATAGTTTAGCCGTCAGGCACTCTCTTAGTCTACACTTAGATGATGCCCAGCTTCTACAATAAACTAGGTCCATTCAAATCTGACGACAAGCACTTAGTCTTGGAATATTAGTACCATATGCCTTATTCATGTGTAAATAGACATTCTTATCTGAACGAAATAATGAGATTAAACACTACTCAACAAGAATAGAAATAGGGGTGAGAAAGCAACATGGTACGGCAATAAATTGTAAAGACTAAGGAAACTTCAACGATTAAAGCGAATTATACTCTCGGGAATGATTTGTCAGTAGTCAATGAGCATATGCACCTAGTTAGTAGAATCATTCACAAATATTGCTCTCAGGATGCAAGATCCTAGTGGATAAGTCCTGACGATACACATAGCCGACCATGTTGAGATGGTAGATGGATGATCGCTTTTGGAACAAAAGCATGAGCAAAGTGGACCAATTTAGTCCCAATAAGGTAAATTTCAACAAAGTGCAAAGTGGAGTTGCTTCCCAAACTAACTTCTTAAGAAGTGGTGATGAAGTTGAAGACCGCAAATACAACGTTCCTAACGGACCCATATATCCATAGTCTACGGCCTGAGATATCACACAACAAATTGGTATACAGATTTGTCGAAAACTGAGAAAGAAAAATCAAGAACAAAGCGCTCCAAATCCCTGGTTATACGCATTTCTTATCCGTCTCGATAACCAGTATAGAAACTGCGACAAAGGAATAGAATCAAATAGATCAGCCCCCACCAAAGCAGCTGATTCACACTTTAGTCTATACTGGTAACGTAATCTCTGCAAAAAATAGCCTCTAGATACTCAGTCAAGTGGGTGTAAAGAGCAACACAGCAATAGATAGAAAACCAGGACATGATATGAAATCAAGAAATCAAGACTAGAACCTGGAAATTTTTAAGCTCAGAGGCAGTATCGTAAGGTAGTTTCAGCCGGAATACGGCTATGCTAAAAAACTTAGTGCACTTAGGAAGTGCAGTGAACTTAAGGAACATGTAAGAAAATCTGGCCACTGCATGAAGCTTCTCTAGCTGAAGCTTCTGAAATGTTACTTGGACGAAGAAATTGAGAAAGGCTTAAGTCTGAATAGTAAATCCTCACTTACGTCAAATATTCCGACAATTCCTAATTAAGCTAATACAAATCATACCTTGGAAGTTACTTAAGTAAAAGTGGCAGTTACATGTTAGAGTGGGTCTTCTTGGAGGCCAATTAGCTCTAGAGCGATTAACTAAACTGACTTGTGCACGAACATGTTGACTGTATTCTAATGAAGGGATCACTGTTCTTAAACCCGACCTAAGGTTCAAAACAACTCCCCGACAAGATGTTTAGTTCCCTACTGGACAGTGCGGTTTGCTAAGCCCTGTTTTGAAGTTCTGATGTGAGCCTTCCGTAAGTAAATAATACAATATCCATCACTCGACAGTGCCTATTTGTATGTACCGCAAATGATGTGACAACGATGAATCTCTGGTACACAAAAAGCACTGAATGTGATCTAATGACCTATCCATGTGAGTTGTTCTTTGCGTTAGTCATCAATAAAGCCGAATCTGGAGCTTTGATTATCGTCCGATTTTCACTGAAAATTGCTATGATATGAAATATGCTCCTCTATATGTCTGAGTATTCGACAGGCTTCTCGAATTCTAGACGAACCTAGACTTAGAATGCTCCCGCTCCGATCGTACTAGGTAATCGAGTAATTGAGTTCTACAGGATCGCCAAAACTAAATATGGATGGTATGGAGAATATACGTTGCTATGTCAACGTTTAAAATACTTCAAGTATTTAAGGCGATTCAGCCAGCTGATTCAACCTTCAAACCGACAGCACTATAAAAATTTCTATTTTTTCTAAAATTGGTTCAACTTTGTGGAAAAACAGATGATATTGCCATCAGATAAAAGTCGCGAAGAAGCTACTAATAAGTACATTCTTTCCATGAAAAAAAAGGACAGCGCTGATAACAATGCTTAGATTCAATTTCAATGATGTCATCCACATTTTCTATTAAATCTGGCAACGACATCAGTACGCATGCCAAACAGAAAAAATAACACTTGCCAGACGTTGTTTTTGGCCATCAACAAGAACCAAGGTGATGCTATAGAAAACCTTCATCAGCCGTTCAGTACAGAAACACCTGCATAAAGGTCAAGTCTTTATAACTCTATCAATGGAATACGCTGTGTTAGAAGCCCCTGGTGGCCCCTGGTATGGATAAACGTCATTCAGTCTCAAAGTTCGGTACATACTAGTTAATCAACGACACCCTAATATCGAGAAAAATATTCGTCCTAATGCCTTTCAACTCTGAATATAACTTTGCAAAGCGTTGTATCTACCGATATAAAAAAGTTTACAAATGTGAACTGCAATTTCAGATAGACATTGCCCTACATCGGTGCATTAGAGAATGCGTCTATGATATCATGTAGCCACAGACATGGATATGTTTTGCGAAATTTCCTACAGTGACACTCAGTATAATATGATAAAAGCCCCTTAAACAAGAAATAGCAAATTATTGTATGCTATATGAAAGGACATGAAATTTATTAAAATGTCGTTAGGGATACATACACTAGTCACAAGTTTGGTTATACCAGTAGTTCATAGCAAGTCTCCGTACCCAAGGTAACACTTTCTTAATTACAATATAATGTTTATTCTTGTGGAAGGGACCCTTACTAACCTTGAAATCATGATGATAACAAGAATTCGTTTCCCCATATAGCGTGCAGGTCTACGCAAATAAAACAAAGTCCTTTAGTTGAGCACTCTAATGGAAATGATACATCTCCTTTGATGTCAGTTGGCCCTGATTCAATCTTTACTTATATTTCAAACAACTGAATTCCTATCAATTCATCAAAGTCGAAATATTTGTGAACCAACAATAATTTATAGTGATTCGCAGGACACATCAATCCTGATTCGATGTAATTTATATTCACGCTGTAAGGTCATAACCAACACAGTGGCACACAAAGTGCAAAATGTCCCTTTGATTTCAAAAGGAAATTACAAACACGTGCCACAAACCAAGCAACAAAAGGCCCGTGCACACACCAATTGCGTAGCTTAACCTTATATAAATGAGAAAAAAGTACGTATACGCCATAGTAACATTGAGGGAATAAAAAGTAAAAACGTCTTTTGTTTCGCTTATTGTTTCACTTCTTTTCTCTCCCTTTGTTGAGCCTTTAAATGTGAAACTATGTAACAAGGAAAACAACTTTAATCCCCTTTGACACACAGCATGCATGGCATCACTTTGTGACTGCGGCTGTGGAATGGGTGGAAGGATGTCTTTCGTCCTATGTCGCATTACTGTCACAAAGTTTCTCACATTCGTCTTCTCCTTGGTATCTAGCAGACATGTGTTTACATTATTATATGAATAATTTGTGTTGAAAAGAATGTTAGTAAAAAAAAAAAAACACCACACTCATGCATACACATATATACATATGTACATACCTATATGTATTTTTTTTTTTCATTTGAAATGAATAATTGCCCAGACATGACGAGAAATGTTTATTGGCGTAAACCAGATGGGTGTTTATAGGATAAACAAGAGCACGTGTTTCGCACGATAATCAGAATTTTAATGCGGATTTGTAGATACAGCAATATGGTTTTGCAAGAGTACGAGTTTGAAAAAGGTTCAGATGACCCTAAAAATAATTTTAATAAAAACTTTGCGTTGTGTGTATTTTGTTTTTTTGATGTATATTTTATTTTTTATTCTACTGAAGGTCTGTGAGATGAAATCAACCGTGAAAGGATCAGAGCTAAGAATAAAGCCTTCAAAAAATCAACATATATAACCCTTCTAACAAATAAACGGGCTGAAGTTGATTTAACTGTTTTTACAAAACATTTCCCTCGTCAAAATCCACTTACCAGTCTACACATTATACATATAATATTTAAGTAGAGTCAACGAAATAGGATCTGTAGTATCAATCTCCACAGAGCGAGGCAATATCTTTCGAGAAATATTGATCCATTTACCTAACACCATCTTATGATATAGCACAATTTAAAAAAAAATATTAGTAGGATAACAAAAGTATCAAAAAAAAAGTCTACAAAAGTGATGGACATTTACAATTTTTACGAACAGAATTAGATTGATGAAAAACCAAATTGATTTTGAAAACTTTGCTAAGTAGACCACACTGTAAAATCAAATTTGAACACCAACCAATTCAGTTGAGCTAGGTCCTTCAGATCTTCCACATCTTTAACAGATTCTTTTGCCCATATGAAGTTAGGTACCACCATAAAAAGAATTAATATTTCGAAGTGAAGAAAGTTGTCAACCTACTGGTCATCTTCTTTTTTTTTTAATAGCGGAATTTGGAAGACTTTTGTAGTTTCATTTATTCTCAATACTACAGTAGTTTGATTGTTTTAGCCTTCATATTCTTTTAGGTTTGCACATAGAACGGCATTTACCAAAAGTGGTAAAAGTATGCAGCCTTGTGTCACCCCAATTTGGACTTCAAAATTATCGAATGTTTTGCGAAACTAGTTTCTAGAGTTCACATGTGGTTTGAAACTATGTTCTATCTTCTGAGCTGTTTTCGTCCGAAATCTGTAAGGCACTATCCAAAATATACAAATATATATACATATTTGCCGTCCAGGGGCTTATTTCATAAAACTACAAATGTTGTACTTGTAAACTTGTAACTATAAACACAAAAAAAGTATGGAGTTGTAATTTTGTGTTCCATAAACATTTTTCAGCACTTGTAGTACGGCAAATTCAAATTAGAAATTATTTGCGAAGAACTACGAGTCTGGGGCTATACTCCACAGTTAAGCGATCTAAGCATTTCCCGTTCTACTTCTTTCTTTCAATGCTTGAGATCATTTTTATTTTAAACTTTTTAACCACACGTTGTTTAAGCACTAAATTCTAACCGCGAATAAGCCCAATTTTTCCAGTACGTGATTTTATTAGTCCCTCTACTCTTGTAAGAAATTCACTTGTAGTTACAAGTCCGTCTCTAATAATTTTTTGCGCAAACACTTTTATGAAACAGAAAAGCTCGCCGCAGTTGTAAATTCACTTGTAGTTACAGGCCTGGCATACTTGTAGTTATAACTGAATTGGCATTCTTTATGAAACAAAAATTTGCACATAATTTACAAGTTACAAGTGAATTCACAAATAATTATTAGTGTTGTAGTTTTTATTATTATCTCTGTGTTATCTCACAACCATTCGAGTTGTGCGTGTTATATTTTGCACAAGTGAAAGGGACCAACTATTCAATACCGTGTCCGAAGAACTAGAGAGTTAGACGATCGTAAGAGCTTGGACCGTAAGAAAAAATATTGGAATTGTCTGTCTACTAAGAAGTCCAATACTACCGAAGGCATATTCTTTAAAGTCCTTCTTCAAAATGTTCTCAGTGTTCCAGTGATCATCGTGATCCTGTTCAATCCTAATCGTTTCAGCCGTTTTGCAAAAGGGTATGCGAAACACAATGGTCAGGTTGACGAAGCTGTCATAAAATAGTGAACACATGCCCTTTAGATGCCTGTACTGCATTTATTTATCAATCAAGTTGTGTTCTCAAACCACACACCCCTGATTTACGGACTACATTTAAAAATTGCTTTTTTTAAAGATCCTTGCACATATGGCTGACACTGCGACCTGAAAAGATCTATTGTATCAAAGGGTAATACTAAGCCAAAAGACATTCCACTTCTCTTATGAAGGATAGTACGTCCTTAGCAGCGGAATTCCTCAGCTCTGTTGATGATCATATTTCTTCGTGGAAAATACGCCTCCTTAACTAATGTAATGCTAGGCATTGACAGAGAATGTGCTCAGAGGATTCATCATCTTCTAAGCAAAACCTACATTCCGTTTCTGGGCACAGATTAAGTTTGTTAAGGTAATATCGCAGCTCACAATGTGAGAAAGCTTTCTGATGCATTCCATATCTGGATTAAGGATTTTCTTGTAGGAAAAAGGCCTGATTAATCGCTTGGATTGTCTCAGCCCCGACCCAGACGAAGTTTGTGTTCACAAGTATTAATCAGCGCTGTGGCAGTAGCCCAGTTGACACCACAGTAAGGTTCAGGTCCTATGAATGTAGATTTTAAGCCAGCGCTAGCTGGTTCATCTGCAAGTTCGTTGCCTACAATTCCTTGATGATCAGAGACCCAACCAGGTTTCACGCTATTGTGTCTGGCAAGAGATTTTATTGCATCGTAGCAGCATTTGATTGATATAGAGTCCATTAAATTGGACGACAGCGCTTTAAGTGCTGCCTGGCTATCTGAATAGATATATATCCTAGCGCCCTTAATAACTTTATCAAGGTTTATCTTAGCGCAGAACTCAATGGCATGGAGTTCAGCCTGGAAAACCGTGGGACACTTCCCATAAGTAATGAGACTTTGGTGTTGGGTCCAAAGACACCAGCACCAACTCCAGTTTCCATCTTTGATCCGTCTGTGTACCAAATCAAACCTCTAGGGTCCAGTGTCGGAACACCATTAGACCAGTTTGCACGGTCCAATAGTTCTACCTCAAATAATCTACAGAAACAGTACTCCCTGACCAAAATGTCGGGGATAGTACAGAACATGTCCTTTTTGGGAATTGAGTCAAGAATTTTCAGGTGTCCCACATGGTCGCCTGATTTATACTTGTATTCTAGTTGCAGCTTAATAGCGCATCCAGCGGAGGCCTTCCTAATGAAGATTTGTAAAAGAGAGAGCCCAACAACCGCTTATAAAGCTGCCGTAGGGCAGGTGTGCATGGCACCCGTAATGCCGAGACATGCAATCCTTTGAAGCTTCTGAAGTTTTGTTGTCGTTTTTCGTTCAAGAAGCACCATCACCATCATTGAATACAACCAATGTATCTTTTTTGGACTTAGACCTCAAGTTCTGCCGTATAGGCGTCTACTGGCCCACATGGCCCTAGTGGCGCGCTCAATGGCGGACTTGATATGAGAATTCCACCTAAGCCGTTTATCAAGGATGACACCGAGATATCTAACCTCACTGGAATAGATTAAAGTGGTGCCTTTGATCGTGATAGGTCCTAGATTCACCAGTCTTCTTTTGCAAGGATTGATGGATAGTCCTTCTCTGCTGCATCATTCTAAAACGTATAGTAAAGCACATTGCTTGACACTAGAAATGGTCGTACTGTGTTTACTACTGATAAAAATCGCAAAGTCATCTGCATAACCAATGGCGATGTAGCCTAATCTCTGAAGATCGACTAGGAGTTTGTCGATGACTAGTGACCATAGAAGAGGGGAGAGGACTCCTCCCTGGGGACATCCCTTAACTGCGGCCACAGATACTGACACTCCTTCAGAGGAGGAAGTAATATTTCGACTTTCAAGCATGGCTCGTGCTACTAATTGCTCTTGCTATTGAGTCGTAGCCAGTGTTATCGAATGCGCCCTCAATGTCAAGAGAGGCACACAGAGCTATTTCCTTGGAACGTATAGTTACTTCTATCTTCTTCACAAGATAGTGAAGAGCACATTCTGTTGATTTTCCTTTTCTGTACGCAAATTGACTTGAGTGCAGAGCGGTATACGAATCTAGACGACCTCTAATGTGAACGTCAATGAGTCTCTCCATTGTTTTGAGAACAAATGATGTTAGACTTATAGGTCTATAAGATTTAGGTAGCTCACTAGACCTATTGCCTGGTTTGGGGATAAAGATTGCATTTACCTGTCTCCAACTGTTGCCTGCTTTTATCATTTCGCTGAAGGCCCAAATTGTCCTCCACAGGTGTAAGCCTTGTTATTGTCTACCTCGTTCTCCCACTCCTTACTTTACAGGGAAGTTATTCGTAAACAGGAATTTTTATCATTTGTAGCTTTCTCTGTAAACGAGTAATAACTTGGCTGACAACATCAGTTAACTTTATTGTGCTGTCATTGCCAAGTTCAAGTAATGGGGTGCACTATGACTTTAACTAATCTATTTTGCGCCCCGATATTTTGCCATAATCCCAGGTGGTTTCTACTATAGTGAATTAGTGCATTGTTGCACATTCCATGAGAAGGTGTTCTGGTGTTTCTTCGAGCTCCATGTAGTACTGCGGGGTACATTGTCTTCTACACCCAGTTTCCTGAGATGCTCCTTAAGTCTATACAATAGTTGTCACATTTTTGTGTGAATGTGCAATCGGTATAGGCTAAGACTTCGGCAGGTTGAACTTCGTTTCTGGTTGACATTTCATAAAAGTTCTTGGCCTGTTGTAGTTAGGAGATGTCAATTCAGAGTTTAACCCATTTGGTTGTGGATTCTTTTGCAGCTCTTCCCACATTTGGTGCATCTTAATCCGCAGAAATGCTCCAATTCCAAGAACTCGGCTTTCGAATGTCATTCTACTAAATACAAAGTGTTCTGGTACGTAGCAAAGAGTAAATTTGTTAGTCTGGGCCAGTCTTTTGATCTTAGTCATACCAGCCTGGATTTGATAACGTATGTATGAACCCAGAGCTTCGTTACGGCTTCTCTGTCTGACGGATGATTATTAAACGCTCGCGAGAGGTGGGACCATGAAAGAACTTTGGTGCTGTTTGGGAATCGAATCTTGAACCTCCTGGGTAGTATTTCAATATACGAATATATTGAGCTACGGCGCCTATGAGGACAACTTTACAAAATGGCTATTGGAATTCCTCAGGGGTCAGTCGTATGCGCCTGCAATGTACATGATGGTAGACCACAAAAGTCAAGATCGAAGAATATGCCGATAAGCTTAGAGTAGTTATTAAAATTACACTGCAACGATCGAACATAGAACAAAGATGTTAAAAGTTAGCGGTCTCAATATTGTCCTGCAATCCTTTAATATTATATAGAACCTACCAGTTCCAAAAGCAGATTATTCTTATCCAGAGTAGTATGCTAAGATTGGTGTACGGTCAAAGTGCGGTAAGAGTTTTTTTCGAGTTCCGAATCATTGGTCAATGAAATGAAAAGGATCTGTACTGCGGATTTATAACACGACATGCAAAAAAGTGCCATAAAATTCGAAACGCATTTCGATTAAATGCTTGGTTTTATCATCGAAAGGGGAGTGCTTTTAAGGAGACTGTGTCAAGCGACCACACGAGACAATATCATAGACCCTGTTGTGGTATCTTAAAAAATGGGAAGTAGTACTGCAATATACACCATCTGACCATACAGCTCGTCCGACATTCTACGGAATAAGAAACGTCTTCGACACATAGACAACTGAAGAAAGCAAGTTATGTTAAAACCCGCTGCATGAAGTACTATTTGACAGTTATACGTTGGAGTATCTAAAATAGATTACCATTCAAAAACAAGTGGTTTTACAGACCAGAAATTCCAAGATTATGTCTAAACCCTAAGCCTAAGCATATACATATGTATGCATGTATTATCCACAAATGTTGGTTCTACTTCCATCTTTTTGCTAACTTCTTCTAGTTCTGTCATTCTATCTTAACAAAATCTCGCATAAAGTAATCGATTTCAAAGATAAGTAGCTACACAAAAGTTATCAACAGATCCAACAATATTTCAAGCAAAAGTAATTTCCTACAGCTGTGTGTAAGCTATTATGAGTCCTATTGAAGATATGCATCCTGCCGGAAAATATTTCCAAGGATGCAATTCATCTCTTTGTTTGAGTACTGCATAGATTAACCTGACTACAAATCAAAATGTATTCATCCCCACAGAGACATTTCACTCGTAACACTCATACAGATATAATTAGCTAGCCTTTTAGAAATGGGGTCACCCAAACCTATCGACAGCAGATACGTATACAATTCATTCAGGGGAAAAGTTTTTTTTTTTTTTGGTTTGTCCTTTAGTTATTGCCAACATTATGCGCCCGGCCATCTCCGTATAATGGATACTTTTCCTCTCTGGTCACGGTATGTTAACAATTATTTCTATCTGGGATGCCACTGACTAAATTTGCGACAAAACAGCAGCACCAGGATGCCGAAACAACAAAAGCAGGCAGCAGCGGCGGCATCAGCATCAGCAGGACCAGCATCTGCTTCTGATGTTGTTATTGTTATGTATTCTTGTTGTTGTTGTTGTTATTATTATTGTTGAGGTGCTTCTCCATTTGTAGTCGGCTCTCTAAATTTTCCGGAAATAATTTCACATCACTGCATATTGTCCTTGTTTTTGTTTATTCTCGTGCTTAAATGGCGAAACGGTGGGTAACCAGGATATTGTGTGTTTTGTCCTGTACGGTATGCATTCTCCATATGAAGTTAGGGTAAGCGGAAGTGTGACTGATTTTCAGGAAATTCTCTATCTATCCATGGGTTTTGGAATGTAACGATTCGGTTCATATTGAAATGGGTCTTATGTAACTGGAACTGGAATTGTAGGAATGGGTTTTAGTGTTGCAAGTGGATTTGGGGCATAAACAGTGGATAGCAATAGATCAATGTTGGGCGCATATCTCGTGAAGCAATATTGATATTTTAACTATTCTAGATGGTCGTTTTCGGAGAATTCAAAATTGTAATTCACTGCATGAAAGAAAATTCAAACGATTCCGAGATATGGGACTTTTCCATTTATACGTACGGATTGCAGGACGAAGTTAATAATCAGTGTAGTCTTAAGATAGACTATATACATTGGACGTGTTGAGGATGAACATTTGAAGGCAATTTATGAGTTAGTGTGTGATCAGCATGATGAAATTGGATAGGATGTGTGGGAAATAGTTGGCGTAATTTGTAAAAGATCGGCAGTGACATAAGTCCACAATTGAGTTATGGACTTATGTTCCACCCTATCGGGACATAACTTCACAATTTTCTTTCTTAGTCTGTACAGATCATAGGTACATATGTAGGTAGGTAGCTAAAAGTGGTGGTTTCCGGAAGGAAAGAAAAACCCAGTTAAAGATATGACGACCCATTTTAAGATCCATCCAGTACAGTTTAGAGAAACGATAAGCTCTCTTATCCTTTTACCAGGAAGCTCGTCTAGTTTGTTGATGATGAGTTTACTGATCCTCGCTATGGCCGGATATCTGCAAAGGAGGTGAGTTCGAGATTCTTTTTCGTCATTATCTCTGCAACTACTCCGGTGGTGTCCACATAAGCTGCTCTTTGAATTGTTTTGATTCAATCGATATAATATTTCCTGATTAGGTCGAGCTATCAGACTATGTTGCCGTAACAAAGAATGGAATGCACAACGTCAACAGACTGATTTTTGGCTGAAGCCTTTACTTTCTACCGAAAGTCTTATTGCAGGCACAGATAGCTATGCGGGTTATTTCCACCGCAAGCACAAATAGAGTTACTATCAGCGCAAGCACCTCAGGAAACATACGGGGTTCCGCCTGTCACCCAAGTAGAACTCCTGGACGTATGCAAACGACTCGGCAATAAAAAGTCACCTGGACTGGATGGCATACCTAACAAGGCTCTTAAGTTAGCTATCAAAACAAACTCAGCAACGTCTGGTACTGCTGCCTTAAGGAGAAAAACCACCAGATGAGCCCTCGTCGTATCGTCCCATATACCTGCTAGACACAATGGGTAAAATACTAGATCGGCTCAAATGCAACCGACTGGAGGTGGCACTTGATGAAGTCGGAGGGCACTCGAACCAGCAGTATGGCTTTAGAAAGGGTCGTTCTACAGTAGCTGCTATATGGAGGGTGACTTTAACCTTGGAGAAAGCTATTCGGGGTAGTAGATGGAGGAGCTGCAAAAAAAAAAATGCGTTCAACTCTTCAAACTGGGGTCTCATAGTGCACTCACTCAGGTCAAGGATGGTGCCATGGCCATTAATAAAGATTATGCTCAGCTACTTCGAGAAATGGTTTCTGTTTTATGATACCGATGATGGAGTAAGGCAGTACCACATATCAGGAGGAGTTCCACAAGGATCGGTACTAAGACCCATTCTATGGAACATTATGTACGATACGGTCATAAGACTTGGAATTCCTAATGAGGCAAAAATCAAAGGCTTTGCCGATGACATAGCAATTGCGGTGGTAGCAAAACACCTGGAAAAGATAGAGGACATTGCTAATGAATGTATTCGTCAACTAAAGCGATGGATGTCAGCAGCTGGACTAGAGCTCGCAGAGCACAAACCAGAAGTTGTACTAGTAAGCAGTCGCAAGAAAAGAGAGGCAATCACTATCAAAGTAGGTGATCATGATATAACGTCAAAACCGGCTATCAGATACCTAGGTGTGATGATCGATGCTAGACTCGCTTACAAGGAGCACCTTGGAAGAACGTGCAATAAAGCTGCAAAGGTGAGTGCTGCCCTGTACAGAATAATGACGAATATTGGAGGACCTAGACAACAAAGGAGACTAGTCCTGTCAAGAGTGGTGCAGTCCATCATAATGTATGCCGCACCAATATGGGCCAAGGCTGTGACAATCAAGTCGTACGCAAAAAGAAGAAACTCAGTCAATAGACTGTGTGCATTGAGGGTTTGCTGTGCATACCGAACAGTATCAGAGGATGCTATATGTGTCATCGCGGGATTGCTACCAGCGGATATCCTGGCCACCGAGCTACAGAGGACCTACGATGCCAAAATTCAGGATCTCCATGCTTCAGTCAGAGATATCCAGCTAGAAGAGAAATAACGAAGTATGTGAGCATGGCAAGTGAGATGGATCCACTCTACAAAGGGAAGGTGGACCCATCGACTCATACCAGATGTTCACAAATGGATGAACCGAGACTACGGAGAAGTAGATTTCTACTTAAGCCAGTTCCTAACCGGACGTGGCTGCTTTCGAGCGTACCTGAATAGGCTTGGTATAAAAGAGTCTCCAAATTGTTTAAACTGCGGCGAGTCCACCGAAGATGTATATCACGTATTTTTTCAGTGCCCTCTCTTCAGTGTAGAGCGCAGACTACTAGAGGAAAAAATCGGAAAAAGATCAACTCCCGAGAACTTAGTGGATCATATGCTGACATCGAGCGAAATATGGGACGCGGTTAAGCAGGTTGCGGCAGTGATCGTGAAGGAGCTTCGACGTTTAGAAAGAGTCAGGGAGAGCATTAACCAAAGTCGTCCCCCGACGGGGCCTTTTACGCAGCAAAGAACAGCAAACGCTGAACTTATTGTTGAATCAACAAACGGGAAAGAAAAGCTTAAATTGCTAACCAACCCCGCGAAGTAATACCTAACGGTGGTTCCACGGGAAGAGTGGTTGAAGTGTGTGTTTAGTACGTAGGCGTATTCCTGGAATCGAGTAATCAGGTCTGCAAATCGTGCATGCTAGGAACCCGGGTTACTGGTATCTTTAGAGGATTACACATCCGTTGGCGCAAACGAGAACTAAAAAAAAAAGGACATCCACGACTATCAAGGGACAATAGTCGATGAGACAAAAGTCATCGGGACATAAGACCATAATGGACTAACGTCACAGTTCTGTGGGACATAGGTTCACAATCGAATTATGAACTTACTAGATGCCTTATGGCCTTATGTCCCACCTAACGTACTCTTAGTGAAGCAATGAAGTTGCGTGAACGGCTAAACCCTGCCTGTTTTTGAGACAAAAACAAACCAAACTAATTCGTCTAGACAATGAATTAAACATTTTACAAGCCACTAAAGTTCTCCCATTGAACCTTCCGTATTTTAAGTCTAATAATACACCTTTCTTAATCAACAATAATACTATAATTCCTGAGCTTTTTATGTCGCATTTTAATTCCTTAATACTTTTATCCTATACCCTGTCTCTGCTTGAACCTTCATTTCGCACAGAATCCAGTTAATGTTTTATCTGTGTCTATCTTATCCAAATAAAAAGGATTATACGAATATCGCTGGGAATGAATACCCATTAACAGGGGTGCCGCTACCAAAAACCCTATAATATGATTTAATCCTAACTAATAAGATACTTACAGTTGATTTATCTGACGTCCTTTGCTTCAGCATTCACGAAGCGCTCTTCGCCGCGTTTATTCTGCAAACAGAAAGATAAAAGAAACATTAGCTGAGTGTTTTTTCGGTTGAGATGCAAATTAAAGTAAATTTTAATGGCATTACGTTGTCTCTCCTCCTCTGACAGGGAGGACAAAGGAACAAGGTTAATGATATCATTATGAAAGCCCCGGACAAAAAAGTACCATAATCCTATTAAGTATGTATGTATACGAAAACCTTATGCTTACATCTACTATATAGATGACCTTTACGATACAAACAAACGAAAGGAAAATAGACATCAGACTGGAAACAGAAAGATTCGCCTCATTAAAAATGCAAATAGGTAGGAAATGTGTTCCGTCTTTGTTCTAAAGTAATAAATACATTGTTATCCTTCGAGAGAGCATTTCTTATGCAACTTCAAAAGAGAATGCTCAAGTAGAGTCCATCGAAACTTCTTGAGAGAGCATACACTAAGCCAGATCCAGTGTACAGTTTAATCTGTCCATTAAACCTCAATACATATTTAAATAATTGCCAACCCCATGCTGGTGAGCTCCGGCGCATGGGAAGCAAACTCGTGCCCAGTACATGTATATACTCAGCACTCAGTCGTTACTTACTTATTCATCATATGCCAACTAGGGTAGTGGAACCGACAAACTCAGCGAGGAAACAAAAACCCAAACCACCGCGCCGTGCGCTGCTCCAAAGTGAATGCGAACTAATTTCAGAAATTGCATCCGCAGGATGTCCCTTCGAAGTACATACTACATCAGGTGGGGGTGGTGATCGGGCGAAGGCTGTTGCGAAGCAGCTTACGCGTAAGTTGCTCACAATATGCTGTACAAATACGAGTCCTTTTTTTACGCTTTGCACTTTTACATGGTGCTTGTGTCATTAATGGTGATTTAATGTGGTGCATGCAAATGTTTGCCAATAACTGTTGTTGCTATTGGAGGCTGCTGAAGCCGATACCGAGGCTGTCAATCGATTGATTGCAATGATACACTCACAGATACATTCAGCCATATGGGTCGGATTACGGGGAGAATGCTCGATACTATTTGTGTGTGGTGCAGAGAAAGTGTAGGGCAGAATGTTTGCTTATCCCGGACCAAGGTTGGGTGCGTATTCAGCACCGATGGAGAACGTGCATAATATGGCGAAATTTATCATTAATTTCGTACAAACAAGTTGCGTTCCGCCTCAGTGCTGGTGATAATGGTGACCATTTTTTGCCTGATTTATTTATTACTCCATATAATGAGTACATTCAGAGAATATTATTCTCTTTGAAATGACACGATGTATACAGCCGAATAAAGTAAATAAAAAAATCTCATTATTGGGTCAAAACAGGTTATGTTGCCAGAGTTCTTTCTTGAAAATAAATCTCCTGCATCGGGATATTCGTTCAACAGTAATTATGATAAATATTTATTATTATACATATTATTTACGAACTGTAGAAAGTTATATTGGAAAATAAAATAAATTAACTACATAGATACAGAATTATACAATATCAATATTTTTAATATGTAGTGAAAAACGTTTTATGGTTAAGCCTGAGATTTCCAATGAGACTTTTTTTTAAAAAAAACTGAAATTAATGAATTCATTACTAGAAAAGGAATGTACACAGCATTTGGCCTCTGGAAATATTCCCTCTGATAACGTTAAGATCTAAAAAAAACTACCAAACAGGCACCAACCATGTGTATGGAAGTATTCTCATGTGGTGAGCTACCCCAACAATGCAAAAATAACGGGTTAGGTCGAGCTGACCTTAGCCTAATATAGCCCTAAATCCCTAGAGGTCGAAAAGATGAATGTACTAAAGGCGAGTTTCTACAAAGTTCGGGACAAAATGTGGATCAATGCCCTAAGTAAATATTAGGAAGGGAAGAATTTTAAGTAGTATTGTCAAAAGGCACAATTTGCGTGACAGATTGAGATTTAATCTACAGTCGAGTCCATCAATACATAGTGAAAGCTTGTATAACTTTCTCATGCTGGACTTCAAAATCGAAGTCGTAGAATCAAGTGCTATGGAGTAAAGAGTCTCTAAAGTCAGATCTCAGAAGATCTCGCCTTACTTTGGAATAAAAGAATTTAAATGTAAATAGTATAAATGCAATATAAATAATAATTCAAGTCAACATTCTCTATCGTAACTGGCAAAGTGATTGAATATTTGTAGTGTGCTTCGACTCACTAACGTAGAGCTCTTTAAAACCATTAATATGGGACATAGCTCCATTGGGAGTTGAACAGAATCCCGAAAAACAAAATCCCGAAAATCCAAAATCCTCGCACTTACTCCAATTCCAAGCAGGGGGGTTGCAGGGGCAGAATGCCCTCCATACATATTCCAGTGTTTATGCACATCGAATTGTAGACTTATAACCTGTGGACTTATAATCCTGAGCCGAAAAGGATTAGATGCTTTGTTACATTGTTATATTTCGTACCCAATCCAATTTTTCGGGATTTTGGTTTTCGGGATTGTGACCCCAACCCAGCTCTATTCTTAGGGAATCACTGACGATTCCAATCAAATCCTTGGTAGTACCCTCGACTTCGATACACTATACGAAGTTATGTACAAAGGAAGGTAGTCTCAGTCTCTCTATAAAATGAGATTGTATTATATGCAGGTAGTTTCAAAGCCAGTGAGGTTACAGGGGCAGGTATATACATGTGTACTTCACAGATATAAACCTACAGCCGGCTCTGAGACTTCCGTACACGTACAATTTGTCCCAAGCAATGGTTGTAGGTGCGCTCAAAGGTGCGGAATTACTAGAGATGGGATCAATATCCGACCGAAACCACCATCTACATACACTGATAGTCAGACAACGTTAAAGGCGCTGGACTCTCACATCACAAAATCTAAACTAGTCAGGAATTGCCACGCTATGCTCAAGAATCACGTCAGATTATGATACTCCCCAAGAAGGGATCAGAGCTCCCACAAAGTATTACAATTAGAAGTATAAAAGAACAAATCTGCGTGGCCAAGAGGATTATTCTCGATGGGATCATCGATATGACTGATCTGATAAAATGGTCTAACTTAGGAGAGCATAGGGTATCTAAGACCTTCTGACAAGTGTTAGATCAGTTTCTTTCTTAAGAAGCTTGGTATGAGATTAGGACACGTTTCGGAGGATATCACGCATTTACTCTGTGAAAGCCAGATTATAGCCCGGGGAACTGAAACCTTGGAAAATACGAGATATTAAAATTTTGTAGGGATATCAAATACATGTGAGAAATGGTCTAGGTTTAGGTTCGTCATCGTTAAGGTTCTCTACGGATCGCGATGGGCACACTACGGTGTCTAGTGTTTTGTGATAAATTCATAACCCTACACTTCCTAACTTAACATAACCTAATTTAACTTATACGCGACAAAATCGTGACGTGCTACAATATTGACAGCAGATCTGCAGAAAATCGTGCGGAGAGGGAAAAATACTTAGTTAGTCGAATACATCTTGAAGGAAACCAGTTCTCATTTTAAATTGGTTGAATGTTGAAAAATCCAATCTAAGTGTGTTTCAGAAAACGGTGACGAGCAGGACTCTCAAAATTCACTTTCCCTTTCATGCAGGGCAACACTTAGAGGAGCCTTATGTACATATCTTATCAGGACAAACAAAGAATCGTTGAAACAATATTATCTGAACGTTACATAGGCATATAAGATAAGGCCAAAGGTCTGTGGTGTAGAAGGTGCTAAGAATTTTTTAAAAGAGTGTAGCAAATGAACTCCTATAGGATGTGGATGAAATCAACAGGGCATGTTCAAAAATGTCTTTCAAGCATGATGCATAGACATTTATCGCACCGAAATAATTTCAAAGGTCCCTAAGTGCTATGGCCCTAAATTGTGTCAAAAAAAAAAAAATATTTCGAAAACAGATTTTAGTTCAAAAGGAATTATAAACGAATTACACATTTTGTTATGCAAGGTTTACCCGCCCGAATATAAATCACTCTACCCATCCATCAGTACCCCATAACGGACTGTGTATGCATATTAATACCCCTCAATGCTTTGCATAGCATCAAAGTTAAGTGGACTGTAATTACATCACCCGAAAACGTTTCCTCATTCCCCCCATTTAATCCCAGTCTAGACAGGATAACACAAAATGAATTGCCTCTAAACCAACCTCAAAAACCAGTCCGACTACACATTACGTGTCTCGTCCAAAAGAAATAAAAATTTATTTCAAAAGCCCCCTCTGTCTGGGGAGCGGGGGTAAAAGTATTTCTCCAACCACATTCACTACTACACAAAGAGTATTTTGCCTTCGGCAACATTTTTCAACTTTAGCTTGTTAATCTCTGCGTGTCGTCGGGACCAAAATCAAAGGACGAATAAGCAAAAGCCGGAAAAAAAAGCAAAAATTTCTCCACACCCAAAACGAACCCCTCCGTCAAGAAATTGTCAGCGGGTTGCCGTCTTTGACAATTCCTATTGCCGTAGCGAAATGCTGACTATGATCTTCATGAATCTTTCAGTATGCACTCCCGTTCGTGCGCTGGAATCCTTTCAATTCATTTTCCTGATTTTTAATTAGACTATCGGTTAAAAGGATGCTCGTCGAGGGAAGGGGCCAAGACAGCGGGAATGCGAGAATGATGAGAATGAAAATTATCCTTATTAACTTTCGGGGAAGCGTTCCCATTTGTTCGTCTGTATGTTCCAGATTCTGGGCGGTTTTTTTCTCCTCTTTGTGTTGGTGGATTTCAATTATTAAAATTTGGCCTCGTTGTTCTTTTGTGAGTTTGTGTGTCTATTCTGATAAGTAATTGTTGAATGGAATTTCGGTCCCAAGGACAAGCCAGCAAAAGTTGTTTTTATTGTAATAATATTGAAATACTGGACGAAGCTAAATCACTAAAGGAGATAAAGTTTTAGGCTAACCCACCCTGTAAAGCAGAGGGGAGCAGTGGTCCGTTAGTCTTTCTACTGTACTTAAGTGCGACATTATGACTGTAAATTGCGACCTTGGGACTTGCGTCGAGTGAAATATGATCTCAAAGTTTGCGCTGCGATACAAACTTAAGGAACAACTTCGTTTGTCCTCTTTGTGTGACTTTTGATTGTCGTAAGTTTGTTGCATTTGCGAGTAAAGTAATAGGGTCCAGGTGGGTATTTTAAGGTTATTTCCATGGGGTGGGATTAAGTTAATTTAACTTCATTATCTTAGATTAGTCAAAGATAAGGTGTTTTTAGATAAATGCGCTGTATGCTGTGAGTGTTGCATGAGTATCTTGTATATAATCCTGATGAAAAGTTAATCAACGATAAATTTTATAATCTCCTGGATGAACCCTACGATCTCTGTTTGGAGTAGATTATCAAGTGCTGCTTATGATGTGATTAACCAGAGGAGGTACCCCTGCTTAGAGCAAGCTCTCGAGACAAGACGTTCTCCTTTATATGCCCCCTCTGTAGAATAACTTAAGCCTGTGTTATAGATTCAACATAACTTGCTGGTATGTTAAAAGAATCATGTTTTGTTATAAATATATTTGATATCGTTGGTCGTGAATCTGAGTCTTCTAAGAGAATCGATGTAAACCTGTAACAAGCAATTATTGCACCAACATTATTGCATCGCATTGATTACCTGCTCTTAAGCCCCTACAGCAACGCAGATCCAACATCAGTCCGACTTCCACAGGCCATAAACAAGCCTTTGATCTCCTTATCTACCTGCTTGCCTTATGATGATCCGTCGCCTTCACCTGCTGAAGAGGTAAGTTAGTTAAAGGTACGGCGGTACCTAATAGTCGGCTGCGATGTCAACCCACACCACATACTTTGGGGTAATGGCGACATACATAAAAAAGAGGTGAATCCTTACTAGAATCTAGGTATAATTTCAAACAATTTATGTATTGAAAATATAGGGTCAGAACCCATCTTTGTTATGATAAACAGACAAGGGGTTTTAGAAGTTATTTTGACGCTAAAACTCAGGGTCAAAGACTGGAAAGTATCCGACACTGTAACATTCTCTCAATCTATATTAACCTAACAGCAATGCTTTTAGGATCAAATCTAGACAGTCCAAGGCGTCTTCAATCTATAACCATAACCAACCATTGTGTAATTAACCGTAAGGTAAAAACACATACTTCACAACACTACAATTCAGTTAGGAGCAAAAAGTAACCCAACCCCGTAGGATGTTCAACTGAGCTTCCCATGTCAGAAAATTATGCAATCCCAAAGGATTCCGCTGACTGAGGCCGCTGCAAGGAAAGGAAAGGTGATTGCAAGATAATATACGCAAAGTGAAGTATGTTTTGCAGTGAAATAGAATCTACCAGAGATGCAGCTAGACTTCAGAAGATCTATTAAGAGTGCCCACAGTCCCAGGCTTAGTAAATGCAAAATCTGACGAAGATGGAATCGTGCACCGAGACCTTAGGATACCTCTTTATAATACATTTTCCACACTTTAGCCACTTCGACTTACACACAATATCATGTGCAACCAAATAGTGGACAAACAGTTTCTGCGGGTGCCTTTACTACTCGTATGTACCGCGAACATGGAGAGAAGTCAAGGCCATTCTCATACCCAATACGTGTACAACTTTATATATGACCCCAAAGACTTTAGGCTAATAGGTATCACTTCTTTACCATTCAAGACATTTGAAAGGCTAGTAGATTTGCACATTCGCTCCAGATTAAGCCCTAATGATACGTCTCCAGCCTAACATGCCTATAGTAAAGTCCGGTCTGTTCAGACAACCCTGCATGAAGTGATAGCAACAATGTAAGGATCTCTCTATCACAAAAATTTACGCTAGTAACTTCCCTAGTCATGGAAGGAGTCTTCAATAACATGAAACTTGATTCTATAAGACTATGATTCTATATGACTATGAAACTAACTAATCTCAGATTGGGTTGAATGCATGATCAAGAAGAGACATAAGTATTATTTCAGAATTGGTTAACAGCTAAGTACCTCCACTGGTTTAAAGAGGAACTTCGTAGGAGGGGTTCTGTCTCCTCTACTATGGATACTGATCGCAAACAGAATTTAAACAGTCGGTTTCGATTTGTTACATATGCGAACGATGTTGAAATACTCGCAACAGCCAAACCTTGCCCACCACCATCGAACTGCTACAATCGGCGCTCAATACCAGACACAAAGCGGAAAGATGTGGTTTACACGTCAATACAAATGCAAATACAAATTTTTGACGCCACAGGTCCATAAGACCCCGGGCCTAGCTTCTTACAATCATTCGTGTTGAGCGTGGTATATTCTTTAGACGAATGGAAGGAGCCTTCTGTTTAATGCCGTATCCGAAGGGCAATTTTTGTTTTTGAGACGCTTTTTCATGACAGTTTTACTCTCGGATGTTTGTCAGGCGTTCGCTAGAGGTGAGACCGTGAAATAAATATTAAGTGTTGTCTGGGAATTGAACCTCGAACCCGTCGCTCTGTAGTCTAACGCACTAATCACTTGAGTCAAGGCGCCCAATAAACCTTAGTCCACTGAAAACAGATGTGGTCCTTATCACTAGCAAGAGCTACCACCAATCGGGCCTTTGACATTCAATGGTACACCAGTCTAAATCACAAACAAAGTGAAATACTTATGATTTATACTCGACAGAAAGCTTACTTAGAACGAGAACACCTTAAAAAAGATACAGTAGGCATCTGTAGCTTTCGAAAAAACAATGGCCTAAGCCTGCCATCATCGATTGAATGTACACAGCCGTCATTGACCCATCCTAACTAATGAATGTCTATTCTAGTGGTCGGCAGCAGGCATGATCACGTTCCATAAAAAATTGATTATGTTCCAAAGATTATTTTGTATAGGTACTACTAGTGTCATTAAAACGACACCATCACACCCCTTGAAACTGCATTCGCAGTTCGCACTAATTTCAATGTACTGCAAGTCTAAAGAAACGTTTAAAACAATCCAACTTTTGGGACAGAGGGTGACATAGACCACCGCACTATTGCCAGATAGGCACCTCTGGGTATTGAAATCATATAACACCATCCCCTGACTTTAGCCTATTTTTAAAAGAGTTTTCTTTTCGACATAGGACTGGATAAATGTTGCATGAACTAGGTCAAACACGAAGTATACGACGTAAGACTTTGGTGGATCGCAGGACACATCGGTATTCAAACAAATGAATTGGCAGACAAATAAGCAAAAAACGGTCGTTTTATTGGGTATTGTACTTTACCTTTACAGAATAGCACAAGACTTCCAGCGTCCAGCCGAAAGAAGCGCACTCTATTATGACGTGTCTCTGGGAAACTAAAAAAAAAAAAAATAAAAAATACAACTTCAAAATAGGCGGTCCTATCCTGGCAGTCCTCCTAAAAAGAATGCGACTCAAAAAAAGTTCAGTTCACTTTGTATGCGAATGCCGTTGCTTACGCAGAAACATAAAGAGGGTTATCGGTAAAAACCACTTCAAAGATCTGCGTGATCTATCACAAAAGCCACCATTAACTATTCTAAAATAGACCCATAGTCAATACAAGGTAATTAATTAATTTGTATTTCTTTTCTCATTCAGGTTTCTCCACGATAGGGGTATACAATGGATCCATTAGAGTGCATCCGAGTGCTAGTTGCATTGCTACCCCTCCTACCTAACCTAACCTAATGTAAAACTCCGTCAAGTACTGACCGTGACCCTATGCCTAAAATGTATTTTTGAATAAGAATTCAAACTTGTCAAATACAAAATTCCCTTCATATATGTAAGTGGATGTTTTGGTTTAAACCATCATCAGTATAACTCACAAATCGAAGGCAAGCAAACCAATACTTCAATTTGCTGTACAAATGGGAACATTAGGGCAAAATCACACCTAAAGGGTTCCATTCAATCCCCATTCATATACAATCTTTACCAGCCACCTCAGCTATTGATTGTGGGTATTACCTAGAAAGGTTAGCCACATACAACCAATTCGAAAGAAGAATAATGGAACCTATCCTGCTTGATATTCTGCATCACAATATTTCCTGGAAATTCCCCCGTCTTCCTGCAAAAACGATGCAAACGATGAGATTCGCCTGACCGCCTTTATAGAAAAGGACTTTCTTTTTTTATTTTCATAAACGACGAACGATTTTTCTTTATACCGAGTAAATCTGCTGCCAAAAGCATTGCCATAATCTCACACTTGCTGTGTGCTCCTTTTGAATTGTTGGCCCAAATGTGTCGACCTGAAATATACCTTATGCCTTCGCTATCTTTCCCCGAAAATATGTATTTTAACTTCGAAGTAAGCCTGAGTTATGTAATAGTTATAGACCCGCATACCCGTTCCCCCCGGGGGGATACCTCTTATATGTGACTTAATATCGGCGTGAAGCTGCTCCGCATCTCATCGATTTAAATCTTTGTGTGCACGGAGCGGCCATAAACTTCTATACCTTAAATGGCACACCATTTGCGACTGAGAGCACAAGTTTTCCAATAAAAATAAAATTTATAGGTTTACCGTACTGAGATACACAAGGAGTGGAGGGATGCTTTTCGTTTTTTTTTTTCATTTTTTTTTTTTTTTTTGTGAAAAAGAAATGAGGTTGCCTTCAATTTGTATCAATTGTTCGGGTTGTTATGATAAACTTCTCCTCAAGGTTTATCACTTTCGTCTTAGATTACTTTTATCTCCGAATGAGGGAGAAAAAGATCCTGCAAATCAGCTCTTAGGTACACTGTTTGTAAGGGTTTCCTACCCTCACTCACACACATACTTGTTCCCCTTTTTACGGTCTGCCAATTAGAGTGAGGGCTTTAATAGCCGCAAGGCAAGGATCACACTTAAAGGTGTGCGCTATTTTTCTCGTTAAACCCGTAAAAAGTATTTTCCTCAGCTTACTCGCAAGGATAAAAAGAAAACTGTTCGCATCCTTCAAAGCTAAAAGCTAGGAATTAAAAAAAAAAATAATAAGAAAAAGCGGCAAAGCCGGTGACGAAAAAGCAAAGGAGCGAGAAGAGGTTCTCCGAAGGAGCAATAAGAACTCTTTAACAGAGGGGTTGGTTAAAGTAGGGAGGAATAAAAATAAAAAAAAAAAAAAAAAGATTTAAGGAAATGTTAAAAATCGCTTATGAACAAGTTGCAGTGAGGGTATATGCATGCAACTTCGGCACGATTTTTTCCTGAGCGAAGCAAAGCTCCAGCGGTTATTGCTACGTCACCGAGTTAAGGAGCACTGAAACGAGTTTTACCTTTTAGTCACTGTGCATTGCAGGGAATTTAATACTTTATTTAGGAGAACGTTGCAATAGAAATAAGTAGGAATGAAACCAAAAAAAAAACAACATCTTAGTGGTTTAGTTGTATAACAAGGAAGTGGTAATGTTAACAAGGCTAGGTACATAGTTGTTTTAAAAATAATAAGAGGATATATTTTGTGTTTTATTGGGAAAGTTTGTCATAATTCAGTTTGGTTTTTTTGTATCTAAAAGTAGTGAAATTTCGTTGGCAAGTGGCCAAATGATTGCAGATAAATACACGCCGCCTACTATCCTTTGAACGACTGTACAGTAATAGCGACATTAGCCACTAGTAAGGACTAACTTTTTATTGAATGGAAATTTATTGGACAAAAACATAGGATTGGGTGGATTAAAAGTGTCATTGAAAGGGAAATGAAAAATATTGCAGCGATGGTTTGGTTTAGTACTGACATTTTGGGCAACCTTTACCTTTCAATGACAATGACTCCTAGAAGTAACATTTTTCTACAGATCTAGATTCGTAGAGTTATCGCCAACAAACGTCAATAAACGTTTTAAAAAAAAAAAGTTCCATAGCTTCTGGGAAAATTGGTGCCAAAAATTCCACCCATAGGGGCCACTTTCTTTGTAGTCTTTATGCCTCCAAAGAGGACGCGTGCCTTCTGCTGGATTCCTTGCTCTGTCGATGTCATGAAATCTGCTTTGTGACATGCGTCCTTTTCTGCACCTTGGAAGGATTAATGTCCGCTTTATTTCCAAATAAGTGCAGAAAACGGACGAAACCTTGAGTCTATGTCAATGACATTTACTCAGATAAATTTGCATCATTCCAAGGCTGCTACCGCTCTTCTAAGTAGCAGACTCTCCGTGGTGCGTACAAAACCTCTTATAACAGCTATACAAGAACCGTGGGTGCGGAACAAACGCATCTGTGGTTTGGGAGGTGTTCGGGGTATTACGGTACTCTGTGACAAGCGATCTGAAAGACCGAGAGCCTGTCTAATTATACCAAACTTTCTCTCAGTGACCAAGCTTGGAATTTTCTGGCCAGGATTTGGTTGCTGCAGTACAGTAAGCTACGAAACAAATGGCGAGTGGAAAATCTTCGTCGTTGCGTCAGCTTATTTTCCCTATGATTCGGTAACACATCCGCCTCCGAAGGCTATTATCGAACTCATAGAATATTGTAATTCTCGGGAAATGGAATTACTCATCTGCGTGGATGCTAATGCTCAGAATACAGACTGTGGCAGCAGCAAATGCAATGTACGAGGAAACCATCTCCTAGATTTCTTACTAACCTCTGACATGGTCATTAACAATGTTGGTTCTCAACCCACCTTTGTTACGACAAGACGAAAGAAAAGAAGGTGATTGACTTGACGCTATCTAACCGATACTCAATGTAGCTGGTATACTGCACCGTGATGACAGATGAAGCTATCAAATATGCTGTAACATCTTTTGATAGCTTCAAATCGCCTGGCACCGATGGAGTGTATCAAGCCTTGTTGCAAAAGGTTGTAAACCAGTTGCTGCCAACTTTAAAGATAATCTTCATTGCGTATCCGGCACTGGCATATATTCCTGCACTTTGGCGTACGGTTCGAGTGGTTTTTGTACCAAAAATTTGTAGAGATGACTACTCCCTCGCTAAGAGTTTCAGACCTATAAGTCCGTCTTCCTTCTAGCTGAAAAGCTTGGAGAGACTAGTCGAGACTCACGTGCGCAAGTCTACACTGAGGATGCACCCTCTATCGGAGATGCAACATTCATACCAAATCCTGTGAGACTGCGCTTCAAAATCTAGTTGCTAGAATTGAATGCGCGCTCGATAGGAAAGAATACTGAATGGACATTTTCATCGACATAGAGGGTGCCTTCGACAATGCGACTTTTGACTGCATGTGTGACTCTGCTAGACAACACGGGGTATATGAGACATTGGTATTGTGGATTAGGGCAATGCTGATGAATAGACTGTGGCCGCCATGTTATGGCAGGTGTAAACAGAGGCTACCCTCAAGGTGGCGTTTTGTCTCCACTGCTTTGGTGCATGGTAGTTGACTCTCTGTTGCATGCTCTCAATAGTTCAAAGGTCTACGCTCAGGCATACGCGGATGATGTTGCCATACTTTCTGTTGAGTCATGCCTACAGACTGTCTGTGCTAACGCGCAGTTAGCCTTAGACTTGGTCGATGAATGGTGCATTAGGAATGGGCTTTCGGTCAATCCTTTCAAAACTGAGGTTGTTCTCTTTACGAGAAGGAGGATTGTGACCGGTCTGACTCAGCCAGTACTAAAAGGCATCATCCAGATCTCCGATGAAGCGAAATATCTGGGAGTGATCCTGGATAAGAAACTTCTTTGGGCAAAGCATGTCAAGTCGAAGACATCCAAGGCGCTCTAAGTTTTCTGGCAGTGTAAGGGTGCTTTTGGCAAGACATGGGACTTATCACCGAAAAAGGTTTTCTAGATCTATACGGCTATGGTAAGACCTTTTCTAGCTTATGCGTCGTTTGTTTGATGGAGAGGGTATGTGACTAAGTATGTGACTGCCTTCTGCAGCGAACTCCAAAGAACGGCCTGTCTCGGCTGCACGGGAGCTTTCTTGCGTACGCCTGCCTCTGCTCTAGATGCTTTGCTTGATTTACCTCCCCTTGATACTTTTACCATGGGCTGTACTATCAAAGCAATCTATCGTCTTAGACAGGTTGGCTTTTGGTATCATCCGCACTGGAGTTTCGATGACCTTGCGCGACACTTATCCTATGACCCTAGTTCCATGGATGATGCAATGACACCGGAACTTTGGCTGCTGTGTAAATTTCGAGTTGACTTTCCTTGCGTTCACTATTCGTTAGGCAAGCATACCTCTGTTTTCCAAGCGGAGATCTATGCTATCCTAATGGCTGCCGACTATATTGTTAAGAATAGGTGGCGGGGTCGGAGTATCTGCGTCTGTAGTGACAGTCAGGCTGCGCTTAAGGCCTGGCTCAACCTTGTAACCCTGTAACCTGTAACCCGTTACAAAAAAGTTCGAGAATGCATGAATTCCTTGAATTCGGTCGCAAGGCTGAACTCATTGACTCTTGTCTGGGTCCTAGGTCACACTGGGATTGCGGGAAATGAGATTTCCGATGAGATTGCTAAGCTAGGCTCAGAGGATGATTTCTCAGGACCTGAACCTGCGTTGGGTCTTCCTGCTTCCTCGGTCAGGGCCTCCATTGACGATTGGATCTCCTACCAGCACAATTGTGTGTGGCACGGCTCTCTAGGATGCAGGCAGACTAAATGTATGCTCCCGAACGTCTGTAAGATATCAGCCGCTGTCTCTCAGCAGAAAAGACTGCAGACAACTTATTGGCGTTCTTACGGAACACTTTCCTTTTGCTAAACATCTTAGTGTGCTAGGCTTAAGAGACACCTCTGTCTGCGACGCTTGTGGAGAAGACGACGATACTTCGGATCATTTTCGGCGATGATGTGGTGAGTGCTGATACTGTAAGCTCCTCATCACTGAAGTGCATTCTCGCCTTTCTCTGAAAGTCGAAGAAATTCCAGTAAAATGGGTAATACTGGATATTGCTTCCTGGTAGTACGATGGACCAGTTGTGTCTGAGTGCTCCAGTGGAGCGTTTCCTAACGCGACATTGTAAGCTCGGTTAATACTTAAAAAAGTTGGGTTTCGATAGTAAACAACATGCATAGATTCTATGACGGAATAGAAGCAACTTTGGTTAGTATTTTATGGAACTGCGTTGCACTTACTTGCAGTAGGAACACAGATTCTCAAGTTCAAGCATCTCAAGCATCTAGCTCCACTATTATTCATTAATCCTTGACTGATAAGATTTTAATTAAATGTCTATTCTGTATAAGATTTATTCTGTAAGATTTGTTAAAAGACAGTGATCAACTAGGACCTCTTTTTCTCCTTATACTATACATGAATATTTACTTAACAGTTTTGAATATTAGAATTGATTTACAAACGCAATAAACAAACATAAAATACTCCCAGAGGTGGTGCACCTAATCCCATTAGTTGCTACACAGGTTGTAGTGTATCCCACAGCAATACACCGTAGCTGGCATATAGAATTAAATTATATTATAATACCTATGCCAGGAGAAGCATCATCTTTGACATGTGCCTTGCCGATACAATTCACTCGTGTCCCCCGAAGCTACAATTTTCATTAGTCCCGGCATTCAGTCATGCAGCTTATCACGAACTTACACACAACCAGGCCCCTAAATGCAAACTCAAGCTGCCGGTAGAGTAGAGAGATTAATCGAGCGAAATTAACACCTTATGACGCTTCCAGCACTCATCAAATTATCTATGTATACCTACACTGAAATGAAAATTACCCTTTCGTGACATCGACATGAAATCACGGAATTATGACATTCGTGCCCGCCACCCCCCGCCCGCTCTGCTGCACGTAAATCAGTTTAAATGAAATGAAATTGATTTCATGACTATTGCAAATAACTGGGGGATACCCCCACAATTACTGTCACTTTTGACATTTCTAGATCGCGGCAGAAAAGAAAGGAGTAAATCCTTACATCCCGCCCATCAAATTACAACTTTCAAGTGAATTTTTGTGCCTAGGAAAGAATCAGCATCAACAAGCATGTCCTTGTTCCTTCTTTCCTCATTTATACAGGGCCGAGTTCAGTTGCCATTTAGAATAGGAAGACGAAGCAGCAAAAGCCATTAGGCGAACCCATTCATTAGTATTAATGGTAATTTGTCGAAGGCATATTGCCAGCTAAAAAATAAATGAAGGCCAGGACGGTGGTATTATGATTGCACAGACATTCCCAGTATACTGGCAGTTGTATTGCTTTCTTTCGTCCTGGAGAGTGAGAGGGATCACTGAGTGCACAAGGACCCGCAATTGGAAGGAGGAGAAAACCTCCGAAAATTTGTTCGTTAAGAGGAAAAATCCACTCTGGAAAGAAAATGTATATTCTGGGCGGATAATGAGTTTAGAAAAAGAGAAGCAATCAGTTGGTGGCCTTGAACAGCCAGCTAAAGGGGTTAGAGGTGGATTGTTAAGTGAGCAGCACCCTCCGTCCACCAAATGCTGAATGTGGGGTTTTGGACTTTTGACCTGAATAATGTGGACTGCTGTGGTTGCCAGTGCATGCGGTGTTTTAATGTGCTGACTTTTTAAGTTTTTTTTTTAATGGATATGAGGAGGTAAAGGTCAGAGGAAAAGCACCGGAAAGTCGTAATTAAACGAGTGCTGGTAAAGGAATGGAATTTTGACACCCAATACCGACATACGAGGCAGAATGGAAAAAGGACTAAAACGAATTTGCGGATTTGGTTGCAGATTTTTTCCGGTGAGTATACATATATTTTTCATCGTCCTTAGTGATGTTGGTCTAGTTGGAAAAGAAATAGAAATGAAGGCCAATCTGAACTAGCTTGTGGTTAAAGGAACTTACTCACAATGGAAAGTTTAGAATTTATGTTTGTTTTTGCATGCATTACACTTTTCGCAACAGAATCTGTCTTCTCAAACCTTATCAATATTGACTTATTTCTAACGACTGGTGTTGGCGGCCTTTCCAGAAAGGAATTTGGTGTTTTTCGAGGAATCGAAGGGTCATTTGATCTAAATCCACAGATGAACACAAGTGAAATGAGCCTAGAGTATAGGGGGAGAAGTAGAGGATCGAAGCATATCATTCTAACTTCATGTGACTTGACACCACCTACGTCATTTGACACCAGGGGTAGATACCAAAAAGTTGAAAAGATATGTACATTGTCTTACTTCTACGAAAACTCTCTTAAACGACCGGTTGCGATAGAAAAGTAACAAACAAATGCGCATCTGATTTAGTGATGTTTATAGTGACCAGAGCTCTGGACGCTAATAGAACACAATGGTTGGATTTATAACATCAATTCCAATTCCTAACTCATATGCAAGGAGAAACAAAAAAAGGCGATTGTAAGAGTTAAAGACAGGCGTTCTTTGTGGAAGGAACACTCAACGGAAGGAACAAGAGGGAGTACTTAGAAGTATCGATTCTAGGCGAGCATATTGAACAGCTGCTTCAGCCATCAAGCATGAGATATGCGTTGCCTTACCAGTAAGTGGATGTGGAGGATGCACCGTGAGCACGATTATTCATATACTCAAGGAACTATACACTAGTAGTCTCATACGAAGACATATCCCACGAATATGGAGAAAGGATAAATCACACTATCGCCATTGTATATCTTCATGCAAGCCTGTGCAGCTTGGTATATTCAAATCTATTCGCCTCTCGAACCATAGCAGTGTTTCCAAGCGAAGGTCCTAGCAGTAACAATAGTTGGCCGTGAGACTAAAATGAGGGTAATACCAAAGGAATGTTTGAAACTTATTCATAAAATCCAAGTTTTTGAAGCTCTGTCGTGAAGAGCTTAAGGATCTTGGAATAGAGCACAAGGTGCAGTTTTGCTGGGTACCTGGACATGAAAATATACCAGGTAATTAGAAGGCTGACCAAATGGCTAGAAGAGTTCCGGAATCTAGATCAGAATAAGTGGACAACCTCAATGTACATCCCGCGTTTCACACTGAAGCTCAAAGCAGAGATTAAGACCCTAGGAGAGACAAACATCAGATGGTCCTCTATAGACACTTGTGTAACTACAAGAAGAATTCAGGCTTTGTTTCGAAAAGAAAACGGACACTCTGCGTTACCACATGAAAAAACTGAGACCTGTGTCGTGGATGTGGAGATGTGGAAGTCAATGAGGATACAACCCATTTTCTCTGTCACTGTCCATTTCTACTCCACCTCATATTTAAATTTCTCAGAAGAGATTTCTTTCAGGACCTAGATAACATATTCATAAGAGCAGTGAACGACATCTTGAACTACATCCAATCAACTGGATGGTTTGTTAGTTCAGAAGAATAAGAACCACATCTGTAGAATAAATCACATTGGGTCTCCACGCTCACTAACCTACCTGCCTAGTAACTACAGAGGGATAATCTTTCTGAACTCATTAATGAAAATTTTTACCAAAATCCTCTTTGATCGGCTGACAGCCTGGCTTGACTTTTTAAGAGTGTTGCAAGCTGGGTTTAGATATATGTAAATATTCCACCCTGGATAATATCTTCATACTGACCAGTAGAATTGATAGGACCTATCTCGACAAGGACAAAAAAAAACCGTGTTCTTCGTAGACTTCAAGGCGATACGTTACTCAATTGACAGAAAATCACTTTTCTAGTAATGTTGGAGTTCTGCTTTTACAGGACCGTCGCGGTCGCTCTAAAGAATTTCTTGTTCCTCGAGAAGCAGGCCACGTTTTAAAATTCCCTGATTTGAATAGTAAACTTCTTACATCAAACTAGAATTCTCAAAATAAGACAATTTAGCACGATTTTACATACTGTGTACGAAAATTATCGCATGTACCTACAACCCACGTAAGAATTGTTAAGAGCAAAAAAATAAAAACGTGCTCATGCATATTCCGCCTTCATGTCAAACGAAATTTTATTTTGTCTGTGAACTGTCTTTTTCAATTTGGCAATTCCCAAAATTGTTTCAACTCAATTATTATTAGCATAAACATATTTACTGTGAGTGTCAAAAGAAAGTGTATCTACACCTCCAAGTTGCATTTGTAACATTTTATTTCTATGAAAGGTCTGTATCCGTTTGCGGAATATTGATGTAAATTTTTAAGGTATTCTCAATAACTTGGCAGAAAAAAATTAACAAAACAAGTAACAATAAAAAAATAACAAACAAAGTTAAAAACTGGAAACTTGTATTCCCTCTGCTTCACTTTCGACTTTAAAACAGTTTATGATCTTCGTGGCATTGATTCAATTAACTTCTTGGTGAATTCTTTTCGAATTATTTGACATTTGACATTCAGTCGACGATCTAACCACTAAGCCATAGTATAAGAAGATCTATGAAAATTCTGTGATGAGTAGAATGGTTACTCTATAATATACTTGACAATTTTGGGACACTTACTTATTCAAGTATAAAATTTTAAGACAAATTTTGGAAACAGACAAGAATTATTATGTCAACCACAGACTCGTTTCTGATTCTCAGATTTCTTAGAGGAAATAAGGGGCTAATTAAAGAGCAACTATTCAATGCTTAGTCAAATTACACGACTGTCGAACAATATATCGCTAAGAACAACTCTACTAAGGAAGCAAACCCCTTCACACCATTTGTAGGCGTTGAAGTAGAATACGAGTTTGAAATATTGTCGCATTAAAAAAAGACTGTAATAAACAGGATTTGAAGTGATAGTATTGTATAACGTTTATATCGTCCCTTATCTCATCTATAGGAATATAAAGTTCATTCCGATTTAGGTCATTTATAGTGCTTCCGCTTTTATGGAAATTTATGCATTAAGTATGCTTCGACAGTCAATTGGAATTAATATTTAACGATACACAAAAACAAAACGAAAAAACTAACACAAATATACATACATGTTTTAATAATAATTTATAAATTTAAAATAAAATGGTAATTGAAAGAAAACAAGATAATAATACATCATTGCTGTTAAGTGATTTTCATAAATTTTAACAAATTATTTAAAAGTGCTATGGAATGGTATTGAAAGGGCGAGCCCTCAATGACTGTTAATTGGTTTGTAAGCAAAAAAATCCTTTTGAAGACAATGAAGGGGTTCTTTTGCAAAAAAAAAATTCGTGAGACTGGTTCGCTGATTGATAATCGAACATATTCCCGTGTTCGTCCTGTGCGCTCAACGGAGAATATTGCAGCTTTTTGCAGGCTTTGGAGTAGGGGCATTATTGGCCATTTTTCTTCCAAGGCGACAATGGAAGTTACAGTCAATAGAGAGCGCTACAGAGGCGAGCTATGGTTCAGGAAAGATGGGGCTACGTACCACACAAGCCGTCCAACAATCGACTTATTGCACACTAAGTTATAATAATCGTGTAATCAGTTGTTTTGTTGATGTTGTTTGGCCGGCACGCAGTTGCGATTTGACGTCGTTGGACCGATGGTATGCGAACAATCTATGAGATGATTCAGGCACTCAAGAACAATCTTGGTCAAGCTATTCGTGAAATAGGGGCTGAAATCATCGAAAATGTATTGCAAAATTGGATTGATAGAATGGCCTACTGCCAACCCAGTCGAGGCAGTCATTTGAATGAAATAATATTCCATAATTAATAGGAAGGTTTTCTCTTTTCAATAAAGCAACAATCGTTGAAAAATATTGTGTAAGAGTCAAGGAATAGCGAATGGAATAAAAGATAATGCTGTCCGTTCAAGAGTTGGCTTCGAACTGAACTTTATTTTTGGTTGATAAGTTTATATTTTAAGCATGAACAGTTGCATCATACGATAATAAATACATTTAGAACAGGCTTATACAATGAATATAATGTATAAGCCATAAAACATAAGGGATTACATAAGGAAATGAACACAATGATAATTGAGTGGAATTTTCGACTACAATTGAACAGTGTTTTTTATAGCCTTTTTAAAAAGCCAACCAACAAATGGCCCACCCTACGACTAAACTGTCGATAAGCATGAATCCATCTGCATTGATGGCATTACCAAAACAAATGTCACGGTCTCAATTCCCCAGGAATGCCTTCTTACTAATGTTAATGACCAGCGATAAATTTTCGTTCGCTCTTATGAAATTTTTCTCTCTCGACATTTTTATTACTGATGTTGATATTGATCTTTCCTTATTCGCTTTTCACGTGATTTTGAACGGTTTGTTACACTTCCAAAGAACTCCTTCCAATTTTAAGAACTAAGTACTTAATCCACCAAAAAATCTTATACATATGTACTTGCCCGTAACAAATCTCTTAAGAACCTTCCCAAGTGTCTTTCCCTTTACTACCAAAATGTAAGAGGATTGCATAATAAGACCTCTACTGTAGACCTTAATTCTCAAATTCCGCCTTATGACATTTTTGCCCTCAATGAGACCAATCATACATCTAATATAAAAAATGTTGAAGTATTCGCTATAGACTTTGATTTACATCGCGACGATGGTCAGACTAAAGTGGATGACTTTGCTGGCCACGTAGTGCTCTTCGCTGTATACACTCGTCTCGATTCTAGACTCTTAAAAATGCATCCACTGCATCTTTCGAATTTGTGTGTGCTAGAGTTACTACTTATTTCTAAGCGTATCTTTTACATTTGTTGTTACATCCGTTCTTCTCAACCAATCCATAGTTACCAGCTGGCTGTAGATAAATACGAAATTGATTGCATATTTAATACTACCGACCCCAACGACGTTTTTATTATTTTAGGAGGTTTTAACCTGCTTAAGTTTAATTGGGATATGATTGATCAATCTTTCTATACCACCAGTAATACCGACTCTGATCTTTATCTATTAAGTGGCATCACCAACAACATTGCCAGACTTGATCGGATTTTCTCCACTGCTTCCGATAACTGCATTGTTTCAGCAAACAATCATCTTTTATCTAAATTAGACAATTACCCCCCGCTTCTTTCTCTCACTCCTTCGTATGAAAACGGTCTTAAAAGTATTCCCTATAACAACTCCTATAGCTTTAATTTCCATAGACCAGACTCAAACGCAATAACCTGTTTAGCAACGTTAATTGTGGCATCCTCTACAACCCCAAAATCTCAATTAATAAAGCTCTTCAACTGCCTTTCACAACCCGTGCCATTTTTACCCAAAAAGAACCCTTCATCGTCCTCACTCTGGTATAATAAAGAGCTACGCTTACTTCGTAACAAAAGAAACAGGCTCTGACACAGTTACTTCGGATCACAACCATTGCAGGTTCATTTTCGATCCTAAATGATTCTTCCAATACATTAATACCAAAAGAAAATCGGATAACTATCCATCTTCTCTCAAGCTTTCCAATACTTCCTTGGATGATCCTCAAACGATTGAAAATCTATTTGCTAATTTTTTTAGCCTGTCTTTCGCCAATCACGTCCAAATGCCTAATCAACACTATTTTTCTTATTTAAACAACTGTCCACAAACTACGTTAGATTCGGTGGATATAATGTAGGACTAAGTGATAGGCCGCCATTCTATTACAAAAATGTAAAGATTATCTAGTACAACTCCCCACAACTATCTTTTAGTTTTCCATCTCACAGGGATGTCTTCTACTGCAGGAAGACCTGTATAGATTTTATACTTGGTGCCTTAGCAATTTCATTGAGCTTAATGTCAATAAGTTTCAAGCAATAACTGCTCCGACTACACCTCATAGTTATCAGATTTTAATTGAACCCATTCCTTTAGTAAGTGAAATGCTCGAACTACATAGGTGATATCTTTGACAGAAAACTCAGTTTCCGTTCACATATCGATAACATTATAATGAAAGCCGATTTTTCCCTTGGCTTTATCAAGGGCTGGTCTAAGGAATCCTCGAGTCCTTATGTCACTAAGTCCATTTATATAACCTTTGTTCGGCCACTCCTAGAATATGCCAGTCAAGTTTGCCCGCCTTATTATACCACCCACATTCTTCGTGTAGAAGCTGTACATCGCAGGTTTATTCGATTCACTTAAAGGAGGCTTCCCTTGAGTGATACCCTAAAATGTATCGTCGTACTCAGACCGACTGAGTTTTTTAAATCTACAACCACTCTCTGTTTGTCGTAAAGTTTCTGACATACTCTTCGTTCATCAGCATTTAGCTGGTAACATTGATAGACCCTCTCTACTTCAGCGCATCTCTCTTAACACTAATCCGCGTAATCGCAGATTTATACCCTTTTTTCGAGTCAATATGCATCGAACAAGTTACGGGTATCAGGAGCCAATGTCGAGAATGCTACGTGAAGTCTACGATATTTACCATCTCCTTGACTTTCACCTTAACAAACTGACCTTTAAGAAAGCCATTTAGTCCCTTTCCTCTTCTTTCATCCTATTTCTCCTACTCTTAGTTCATAAATATAGCTCTAAGGAACCCTGTTAGTTTAAAGGAACCTTGTTAGTTTTAAGTTTGTCCTTGTACTAAGCTTTAATAAATATCCAGAGTTGGCCCGACACCACCCACCCCAACACTACTACTATCCGGGGTTGGCCCGAGCCTCGAAGTATTGAAAATACGTGTCCTACCCAACACTACTACTTACTTTTCTTTTGACAATCAAGGTTTGGCCAGATTTGTTTAGATGAGAGATACACATAAATATACTGGTGCAATTCCACCTACTTTTTGCCATTCTGAAGGCTACAAGTGGAGCTTTATCGATTTTCTGGATTTTCTAAGCCATAATGCTGCTTTTGTTGATATCAAATCAGACACATTGATAACATTGCCTATAAAGACGGCCGGAGAAAGACGGCTAAATCACACTTCCTGTACTAATTCCGAGTTAATAGTGAGGATGTTATGGTCGTTGTAATTGCCAATCATAAGGCAAAAAGAATAAATAAAATTGGATCACATGTATGGGAGGGCTCCTACTGTTTAAGGATTTGTCCAAAGGACTATTTTTGTTTGAGAAGGGCTGCTCTTGCTGTTGTTGGTAGTTTCTCGCACTGAACAGTTTAGTCTAAGTCTACCTCAACGTCCCCCATTAGTCAGCCCCTAGGTTTTTCAAACCCAACAAGTGGCATACACCGACTTGCAGCTAAGGCCATTACATTAAGATTTTCACAGAAGTGCAAACTTGAAGGTTGCTTCCGAAAAGTGTAGTTAGATCTGTAGTGCTCACAGACCACCAGTATAGGCTAGATAGGGTAGAGATGTTAATATAAAGGCAAAATCATGTTAAGATAAGTACGCAATATCGGTAGATACAGTAACCGTTGCTGTAGGAGAGCTCCGTATTAAAAAATCGTCCTCGTTCTCATTGTTTAATGGTTGCTACTACTTGAGCTTAAAACTTAACTTACACTTACATGCAGTTCCAGTCAACATCAATTCACAGAGGATCCATTATCATAGCTGTCAAGCCATTGAAACGAGTACTCTTATCATTGTAGGGAGTGTTAAGCAGTTGCACTTAATATCTATGAAACTATTGATAGAGTGGCACGTGTGCCTCATTATAAGGCTTCAGGAATAGTGTCTGTGACATTTTCTCAAAACAAATTGACAGTATGTATTTAATTAGTCGATTAATATAACCTCTTCTATTCAATTATTCCATAGACCTGGTGTCATTTCCACTTCTCTGCTAGATGTAATGCACTACTTTTGACTTCGCCTATTAATAAAAAATTGAAAACGGCAACCGAAATCATTTGATTTCTAAAAGTATTCTTTCTTATTATTTACACATGTTACACTTGTCTGTAATTTGCACATTTAAGAAGAAATTGTTTACCCAATTCTTTTAGTGCACTTAAAAACTATTTACATTTTTTCATTCTAGCACCTCCAAATTATTAAATGCATAACGTTCCTTCCTCTAAACTTCCACGACAAATATTCGGAAGATATACAAACATACAAGTACCTAGTAACATGATCAGCACTTAAAGCACTCCCATAAAAATGCGCAAAATTGTATGCATAATGGTGGAACATTTTGCTTAATAGACTAAACGATTTTAAGGCGGCTATCTGTACTACGTGGTTATACAGAATGATGTCATGAGCATGCATTATACAGAGTTTGCAAAATGTTCACTCTCTTACATGTGCCAGAGAGAAATCTATTCATTTACTCCCACAGACCCGTCTAAGTGCCATGACCAGCATGTCCATTAAAAAGTGAAATTAAATTAAACAAAACATTTCCAACTGCAGATACACACTGTCGTGTGTCCATTTACATATTAGTAGATTCCTAGCCGTGTCCTGTCATTGCGCCAATTTCAATTCAGGAAAAAAAAAAAATTAAAAAAATTCAATGAAAAGCCGGACTACCTAGAAAATGTAGAACATCCCTGTCCATACCATAAACACAACCCTTACGGCTGAAAAATGGGTCAGACCTCAAGGCTCGACTGGACCATCATCAATGCAAAGTACACAAGCCCCCATCCATACCTACCAGGTATACCTCCTGTTGGAGTAACCTCATTTTCTATTTTATTCATTCAAAGACATGCCGTTTAGAATCAGCCATCACACATACTCGTACGCCGCACACACATCGCTGTGTGAGTGCGCAAATATACCTCTCGCCGAGTCCTAGTCCTAGTACTGCTCTCACTGTGAAAGGACAGTTCCTAATGTTGGAAATGTTTCATCCGCATTAATGAGGCAACAATTAAGTTGTTGGTAGCCACATAAGAGCCAAATGGAGGTGGTGTGGCTACGTGCGAAAAACGTAATTAAAATGTGTAGTAGCGGGAGATTTTTTTTTTCAATGCAGCAAGAGATACGACGAATTGAAGTACAAAAAGTACGAGGATTTATATGAAAAACCATTCCAGGAGAGATAGAGTGCTGGTGCTGCTTTTTCCGCTTTTATCTGAGTGCCATCTGTTATTCAGGTTAACGTGTGCGGAAACCCATTTCAGAGCTATCTTCATAATTAGAGAGAATGCATCTCGAATAATTAGAATTGTGAAATGGTTTTGTGCGATTACGTCGAGATATGTTGCCTGAAATAATTAAATTAGATGAGCGGATATGATATACTTTGCTGCCGATGGCTTTGTTAACTTTCGTTGGATTTTTAAACGAAATAATATAGTTTAGACAATTACTTTATGAAATTAGGCTCGACGCAAGGAAACCCATTCAGGGTTCATCGGCTTTAGTAGGACTAACAAAAATAACTTGGAATAGATTTCGATAATGATCAATGTAATCAATACAATCTCTATGTACATACCTTACCTAGGTCAAAGCCAAATAAAACAAAAGAATCTGCTATAGAAATTCCTTAACTACGTTCAGACTAGACGTCCCACAGCAACGATTATCACGTACACTGCCGACAAAGTGCAAACATTAGCCTCGACTCTGATTCAATTGACTAATGAAACGATGCTCAGGAAGGGGATACTTGCTTGGAAATTAAAACGAGATACAATGTAATTGCGTTGTCCCAGGAGTCGTATTTTGTTCGGCAATTACGCGCCGTTAAGGTGAGAAATTTAAAGGATGTCTGAATACACGAAACACTTGATGTAATAGACGGTGGTGGTAACCTATAATTGAGACATCTTCCAAGCACATCAGAGAGCTGTTCTGCAGAACTGCCTACATCGTTTGTTGTACTTTTTGAATTAATAAAGTTGTTATTTTCGACTTTACTTGATTCAGAACTTGATAGTTTTTCGACGGGGAAGCATAAGTACCTTACGCAGTTGTAGAGTGGAATTCCCAACCACCTCCATTTTGTCTACCTTATTTTTCATGGTTCTAGCTTCAGGAAATTTTTGGTAAGGAGATTGGCATTAGCTAACCACTATATTCTTTTCGGATTGCACTCAATCTGGGTTCTTTGTTGCTTTAAGCAACTCAGTTCGATGGCAATTCTCGTAATTCTTGGCTTCATATAGATATCCATGTATTTTTTGCAACTTCTCGGTCAATAGTTACGTTGAAGGACTTGGAGGGAGGAAATTCAACTACTAACTATGCGAGCGGTACATCGCCATCAACAGCTAAGTAGATGGTGGGAGCACTTTTTCAACGTTTGGAACATCATATTGAATGAAGCTTAGTCCCAAAAGAAGGAGGAGTTGTTTGACGCTTGAAATTCCAGGATTCATACTACACCTCTCAGTAAATATAAAATCACTGCTGCGATTAAAGCACTTAATCCAATAAAGACAGTAGGAGTTGAGGGCCCTACCGCAGAGCTCTAAGGAGCTGCTTCCTTTATTGAAGAAAGTTTGGAATAGTGGTATATTTCCTGAGGAATGAAGAAAAGGAATTCTAGCTTCCAATGAAAGGCATTTTAGCAGTAGATTGATAACAAGAGCTCACATCTAGAAAGTACTCGCCACAATGAGCAAGTAGGTTTCCATTCTGGATCCTCCTACGTGGACTACATTATTACTTTATGGACTATTGTCGATCAATGTGTCGAGTGGATTTTGCTGACATTGTAAAGTGAGAGGTAATACAGCAAGTTTTGAGCAAGAGATAGGGTGAATTCCAAAATGTATCCCATGCATCATAGATACAAAATTATAAGTTCCAAAAATCAAATGAGAAAGTTTTGACAAAGTCGCAAGTTTCTAAATGTATCCTAAACGTTATCGATGCGCATCAACTGAGCAAACTATGCATCGTTAATTTTTTTGATACTTTCATTTAAAAGTTTGTCATTTTAATTTTGGCAATTGCCTGCTTTGTATAAACTGCGTTCCAAAACATCAAACTTGTGCAGTGTAAAATGTATACAAATTATCGAAGTTGCGTTGCAGATGCGCATCAAAAGAATAATACTACCGCATCGAAACTCTTTTTTTACATATTGGAACTCAGCCATACATTCCTAAGAAAATGGAGCAAAAGCAAGTTATGAAGGTGCGAATTGTCCGCATGAGTGCATGAGTCTAGGTTGACGTCAAGTTTGCATACTATCACCACTACTCTTTTTGGGAATTATCAGTGTAGTATAGGCCGCTCTATAGACCATAAGTGATGGAATTGGACAATGTTTGCCTATTATCGTAGAGAATCATGAACGTGTAGCAAATGAGCATTAATTTGGTATACAGACGCAGAAAGCGAAAGTTGCAATATATTGGTCACACCCTACGTAAGGACAAACATGTTCTTACTTAACAAGTCATGCTATGGTAGTGTACAACTGGCTATTTGGACACGTTTGTTGGTTAAGCCTATGTTCATCTCGAACTGAAGCATAAAGATCAAGAATTGGTAGTGCTTAATCTGTACCGGTATTTATTAAGACCCTGAATTGTCGTCAACGATGAATACAAGGTTAGTTTTCTATCTAAAGGCTATGCCAAAAAATCAAGGAAAGGAGTACAATTGTAATGTTGGACAGAGAAGAGATGAAATGATATCAAATTTTGATGAAAAAAGAGACTCATTGACGTCACGATCAGTATTGGCAATCAAAATCCACTTTTTTTTAGCATTTATTCGAAAAAGAGTAATTTAATATCTAAATAATTGCATTGTGTCAAGTTCGAAGACTTCGCATTGGCAACTAGTATATTTTTTAATAGTTTACGGAATTTCGTCTTATCCGTTTGTCATTTGAGGGTAGAGAGACATTGATTTGGAGTTTGATAGATAAGAAATCTACGCTATTCAAACTTTTGAAGTCAGGCTGAAAAGAGCTAAAGATTCTTGGAATAGGGCACAATGTTTGGTTCTGCTGAGTCCCTCGATGTGAAGATATACCAGCTAGAAGTGGTTCGAAATATATAGATTAGAACAAGTTACCTCCTTGATGAACATAATGTTAGCTTGAAGTGGGGATAATGGCTCCAAGAGAGGGAAACAATAGATGGACTTCCCCAGATACTTGTGTGACAACAAGAAGAATATGGCGTTACTTGTATTAGGTATTTTTTTTAATAAGCAATCAGATTGTTTGTCCGAATTGTATCATCAAGTGTTGCGAGATATAACTGGATAAGTTTTCTTTGTTTATCGTTGTTCTCGACTGTCAGGTTTCTACGCTAACTAACCTTGTCCTTGTCCAATTTTTCGTCGAAGATCCGCATTACGCACGAGATGTTAACGTAATTGTTCTCCTAGATGAGATCATCACTTTCTTGTTTAAAAATAAAACTCCTGCCGTCCCATTCCCATAATGCACAATATTTGGGTTAGTCTATAGAGACAGTGCTAGTCCTTGTCGCCTTTCTTAACTTTGAGGCTTTTAGTAACAACTTATATACAAAGGGCGAATGTAAATCCCTCAAAATTGGGCTAAAATATGAATTATAGAGAAGGTGCAATATTAACATCATCTCTGCAACCTGAGATTATGAAAAGTAGAAAGAAAAGAAAGCTTTTTTTAATCTTGTGATAAGCTTGCAAGGCCTGCGGAAATAAAGCCCGTGGGGCTTATTTCTCAAACAAGAAACGAAATAATCCACACGGGCTTAATTTCCTTTCTAAAGTAGCAGTTAGGCCCACCATAGAATAGCAATAAAGCCCAGGGTTGTTATTGCCATTCAAAATAGGCATTAAACTAATTCCCAATTGAGAGATTACAAACTTATACTGTTTTTAATGCTGTTGAGCAATCTTCATCAAATTATTTTATCCAAATGCACAATAGGAGGATGAATAAGACCAAGAGATGTCCGTAGTGTGAATAGGTGCAAGTATATAAGATCAGACCTGTCTACCAAATTCCTACGACGATTGTTAAGGACCAGTGAAGTTGTTGACTTATGTATGTATGTCCCAACTTCCACAACAAATAAAAAGTCCCACCCCATATCGGGACATAATTCCTGAATTTTTTTTGGCGTAGATGAGATTTAAGTTCACAAAGACCATACACTTTTTATTGTGAACGTAAGTCCCGATGCGGTGGGACATAAGGCGATTGTGGACTTATGCATGTCCCACTGAAATGGGGCCATAATGGACTTATTTTATTATTGCATTGTTCTGCTACCGAAAGCACATATTATTAATAGCAATAAAAAAAATCAAGAAATTTAACTATTTTCCACCTTTATCAGCCATTGCACGGTGATTTCAACTAACTTTTGGAGGGCACTGTAAGTCCAATGGATGATTGTCTGATTATTCGCACAGCCATTTTTTACCATCTGACTGCTGGTTTGACTGTCTTTAAATTTTAAAACTCCAAGTCATAAGATAGTTCATACTATTATATTTTTTAACAAACTATTTTATATAGTCTCTTTGACTTGTAAAAAATTAATGTAAATCCAAATTCGCATGTACATACATACATTCCTAAACTTAAAGCCTCATACTCGTAGAAACAAAAAAATAAAATAAAAATTCATCCTCTTATCATATTTGATTGAAAAACCTTGTTTTGTCATTCAAAAATGAATGTTTTTCACTATACCGTATCTATTAGAATAAAATATGCAAAAAAAAAAAAAAAGAATTCACTTAACAAATACCAACAATTCAAATCACGTTTTTCTAGGTTCCCTTGATTCGATTAAAATTTGCATGAGGGAACAGTGCTTCAAGTAATGAAACTTATTTTAATTAGATGGAAAAAAGAATCGACTTTGAAATATATCTTGTATTCGCACGACCGCCTTATTCATTTAGTTAAAGTTGCAAAGTATATTTAGCTGACAGCTATCTACGATGAAGAGAAATCTTTTCTGGTAAACAACTTAATTTAGGTGCTCGTTTAATTAGAGGTATTGCCGTAGTTACGCTTGCTGATTGTGAATTACGTAATTATTACTGGAGAAGAAGATTAAGAGGCATTCATTTGAAAATAGCAAAATAAAATAAATATACATACATACATACATATGTACATATGGGCAAATAAGTGGGTGGCTATAACATGAAGTGTGAGTTGTATGTTTTTGTCAAACTTTTTTGATTTGGATAAAAGAAAAATGATGGTACCAAGTTCAATCTAAACTTCTTAAATATTTTGTCATATTGCTTAAGGCTATTCCGTAGAACTTATTGAACTTTTAATATATGCATGCATGTGTGTACACAGTATGAATATACAATAATCATGTGTCTGTATGAATGGTAGCCCAAGACCCCAAGGGAAGTATTTAACAAAGGTTCCAAACATGAAAATAAATCAGCTAATGGATATTGTGATGAAGAACTGTCTATATAAACCTACTTTATTCTTCAGATATGATACGCTTACAAAATCGTACGTACATACATATGTGGTATCTATGTACATAGAAAAAATGTAATCAGATTTTCCTCACTGCAGTGAATGTGTTTTCAGTTGCCTTCTTTGAAAAATACATCAATGGCAGACAAAATTAGAACTTCCACACGTATTACACAAATCCGGCCGAAATAGGATGCAGGAGGGGACTCCTATTACGAGTAGTAAGCGGTTATTATAAAATAGAAGAGATATAGAAGTGATTGGATACTTCTTGTAGAGTACATTATTTTAAGCGTGGAATAGAGACATTTCTTTTTATTTCTAAGAATATTTTAAATTAATTTTTCATTAAAAAGAATTTTTAAAGCAATAAAAGTGATTGGAAAATAAAAACAGGATATGCTTAGAAATTAAACTCAAATGAAATTTAAAACATTCTAATCAGATTTTTTGAAGTTTGTTGAAGGTTCTTGCATTGGAAAACATAAAAATTAAGTATAGATAAAATGAAAAGTAAAGAACCTAGACGAGTTCCCTAAGGTACACTAATAAGTATTTTTATAGATGATAATGTTGATTACCCGAATTGATTTTCTGTTTTTAGTAAAGAAAATATATTCATTAAGTTTTGAGTAATTATTCAGAGTGTTCAATTTTTTCGAAAGAATGTTGTGTTGTGACGCTCTTGAGGAATCGGTAGGTATACATAAAATGTTTCCATTCAGGTTTATTACATTCCCTAGAAGTGCTGGTTTGTTAAAAATTGGACGTATAATCTGTAACCATGTTTTTTAAACTACATAAATTTAAGAAATTACAATAACTACATATCTTCATACGTTAAGAAATAAATCTAATTTCAAGACTAAGTCCCTTATTGTGAGTGTCAATCAGCAACCGTCAGGACAATTGCCGATTGCATCGATTGAATTTAGCTATGGCATTGTGTAACTCAATCGATAGAGGAATAAATTATTGTGAATAAAAATGTGAATATTGTGAATATGTCATACTTTGACAGTTGTTAAAAGCAGTTGTATAGAATCAATTTTAAGAAGAGTTCATTTAAATTATGGCTGAGCGATTGAGACACTGAAAATGAAAATAATAGATTCTTTGAAATAGAAAAAAAAAAATAAAAGAGACGCTTCCAACCCTTTTGGAATTGGAAGAAAATAAATGAGTTTTGTTTATCGAAAAAAATGTCTTTCTGTTTCTTTTGCATAAATATTATTCTATTATTATTTTTATTACAATGACATACATTTTATACGCAGAAAACCTTATTGCATTGAACAAACAAGGAGCATCGACCAGAAATTTGTCATCGATAACTAACGACTGTCAAATCGACAAATGTCGATCACAATCAAAATACACAATACCAAAATTCACAATCGACGGTCGACAATAGACCTTTTGGCCTGCTTGTCAAAATTGTGACGTTTAAGCTGTTACGGACTTTTGGTGGAATATCGCACATTATACAATTCTTTCCACTTTTAATAGATATTTCATACGATTTCGCCCAATTTCGCCTTTTGTTTGGCCACCAAAGTTTGTGACAGCTTAAACGTCAAACCGCGAAAAGGTCTATTGTCGTTAATCGATCAATTATCAATAAGGGTCCTAAGTCAACAACAATAACGATGGAACCGTTGAAATACCAAAACGTACGATCACTGACCGTAGCAGCATTGTCCTTATTGTTTATATTGCTTTACCCAATCAGCACTAATCTGTCTTCCGTTTAGTTTTACTTCCCCAAGTATAGTTATTTTCCTTGCATATGATGTCTCTGAGTTCGATTACAAATGATGAGTCAATATTAATAATTTATAACACAAAATTACTAAAATTAGGACGCCATTCATGGTCTTTAGGTTAAACACTAGGCATCAACAAAATTTTATAGTCCTTGTACCAGCTTACTGGAGGCGCATTATTACAAGCTGAATTTCTCATTGTTTGTTTACATTTTCTCAAACCAAAACAAACAAAAATTTGTTGATAATATTTTGAGAATATATGTTTCACGTTCCTAGGTTTCTAGAGTTTAATAAGGTGAATTGACGAAAAAAGGATAAAGTATCAGACTCAGACGTACATCAATTTGCAATGTTGATAGTTTATTTCCATGTACGATACGAAGATAATAAACCTCTTACTGACTACTTGTATTTATGAAACAAACAAACCATCGTAAAGCCGTATATGAAAACATGATTTTGTAGGTAAACCTCTGTACCTTAGGACCATATTAAAACCACCACGATTCTTTTAAACTTATTTCTGAAAGACAGATTGTTGTTTGATTTTTCCATGGGTAGCAAAAAAATGTCTTACTACAAAAATTGCCCTACGAACACGGCACTAAATAGTAGGCCCTTTCCATTCGCGTGAAGAATATTACTCGCACAATACGAGTATTTATGAGAAGCTAGGCTCTGATTCCCATGGACCTGTGTCGCCAAATATTTGTCATATACTGATAAGACGTCAATTAAAGGAGTTCAAAACCCAAACATTTCTCTAATTTGTGAATGATAACAAACAGACTATCGATAGAAGTTAATCAAACACCTAAAACGTCCCATACAACAGAACAGAACCCACAATTAATATCACGAAACACTTGCCCCAAAACAAATACCGAAAAAAACGATGTATTAGCTTAGTATGTATCTAATGTATACCTATTAATCCAACGAATCTCAAATTGATGAAATATGGTCAGAAGTGGAAGAGCCGAATTAAAAAATTCCAATAGTCACACGCAAATGAAATGAAATTAATTGTTGAAAATAATTCAAAAGAGGGTGAGTTCCAAAATGTATCAGATGCATCATAGATGCAAAGTCATAAATTTCAAAAGTCAAATGAGAAAGTGTTGACAAAGTCGCAAATTTCTAAACGCATCCTAAACGTTATAGGTGCGCATCAACTGAACAAACTATACATCGATAATTTTTTCCAATTTTTTCGGTGCTTTCATTTGACATTCAACAAATCACTCATTTAAATCAATTTTTTATTTTATCGCTTTGTATTTATAAGCGATACGTTCCGAAACATCAAACTTGTGCAGTGCAAAATGTATACAAATTATCAAAGTTGCATAGAAATTTAGCCATAGGTACGCTAGTATCAAGGAGTCAGCTCAGTATCTAGGAATAAACTGGAATTAAGGAATGGGAATTCAAATAAACAAGGAAATAAGAGCAAGATAAAATTGAAAAAAATGCAATGAGACAATGAAAGCCAAGAGTCAATTAAATTGAATGGAGATAGTCCAAATGACGTTCAAAATTAAGTGGAAGAAATTGTATTAACGCCTAGATAATATTTGAAGATAGAATATACAAAATATTCCCAAATGCAGCAATCACATATATAACAAGGTTGAGGTACTCCATGCACGAAGATTTTGATTCAAGCAACCTTATAACCTTATAAAGAATGAAAATGGTTGGAAAAGATTTTACGAAAATATCCGAACTAAAACCGTCTTCAACTTATATTCAAAAGTTTTTTCATCAAGTTATATGTTCGACCTATGTTATGGAAACATGGTCATTATATATGTAGGTTTGAAGGTTATTAAATGTGGAACTATCGTGTAAATATATCAAAAATAGAAAACCATATGGCCTGTCAGATGAGAGCAGTAGCTTCATGCTATATGAATACTTCGGTCACATCATTGGTCGCAAAAATTATAAACTACAAATAGGAAGCAGTTCAAGGAGAAAAATTAAAGGCAATGGACAATAATTGGACAGGATTGAAAACCATCAATGAATTATGAAGAAGTAACCATCCAATCGCTGAAATCCAAAAGTAGGATCTCTATCAAGACACATAAAGAAGAAGAAGCTAAGAGCTAAAGGTCACAAAAAATGCAGTCACCACAATTAGCTACAACAACGTTAGCATCGAGAATACTTTCAAAGGTCTTAAGAAGAAGAATATGATAGAGATATGTAGATATACTAACTTAGATCGCAGACATGTTATATGGTACCAAGTGCTGTACAATAATCTGAAAAGCAAATCAGATACACAGTGAAGTATGTACCCCATCGGATATTTTGCCCAGTTCTGAGGTGAAGTAATGGAGGAAAAGACTTAAGTTTCTTCAGACGATTGCAACTTAAGCTTCTTCAGACGGTACAATATTGTCAGGTCTACCAATGTGCGGACAACTGCTGGCAATGAGCTGACAATGAAAAATTATCTTACAACGTTAAATTGTCAGTGCACACGGTTGTTAGATTTCGTCCCAATTTCTGACAATTTATTGTCAGATGGCTGCTTTGACAATGGTCGGACAATGCTCTTTCTTACAACGTTGTCAGATTAATAATTGGTAATTCTCGGGATTGTAAGACATTTGGAACACAGACCTCATAAAAATTGTAAGACATAAAAATATCTGAATATAGTACAAAAAGTTAAATCACGTTGACTTCATTAACTACATCCAGCTAAGAGAATATTTTCAGATATTTCTTTCAATATTAACTATGTCAGGCTATGTTCGAGTAGTATTGATTAGCGAAGATAGAAGGTCACGATCCCACAGACAGACATTCTACATAAGTCTGGAGCCTTTATAAAGTAAGTGGCTCAAGTACAGTACAAAGAATTTGACATAAGGTTTAGTTTTGTTTTTAAAATTTCAAACCTGCAGCTCCTTACCGTATTTAACCAATATTTCCATGCCTTCGTAGTTTAAAAGAAATAAGATGAGATCCATTCAAGTGATGTTTGTAAACTTTGATTACGAGTCGAGCTTATGCTTGAGAAAATGAGTTGAAAGCTTAATTATTTAGTCCACAAAATAGACTAAATGAAGTTTTCCTTGGCAGCTAAGCCCAGTCTACTTGGTACGTACTAAGCAAGCGTCATCAAAGTTTTGGAAACTTGTGTTGTTCTTTTAGAATTGTGACAATCTTTACAAAATATTTTTGTACCTATGTACATACTCAGATAAACATCGATTGTGGGTTAGTTAGAAAGCTGTTAGAAAACGTGTTCAAATCCACGTAAATAATACACTTCAATTCAGTGTCACTCGAGTACCTCTTCAAACAGAATGGAAAAAAAAAATGAAAATCCATGAAATCTCTTTTCAATAAACAAACAAACTAAAGAAAAGTCAAAATCCAAAAAAAAAAAAAAACTGTTCTGAAATACAAAATCCCTAAAAAGCAAATATAGCGCCGAATTTGAAACAACTCTCCACTTAACCCGTGCTGAATAAGTATGCAAATGCTGCGATAAATCAATGCTAAACAAGTCATCGTCGTCCATGCGAAAACCAAACCAAACATCAAATATTTACCTTGAACCATAAATGCAAATAAAAGAGCCGTATCCAAGGATAAACACAAATACGTTCATACATACATACATATGTACGCCTGTATATGTACAAAAAAAAAATCTCCAAAAAAATCAAAGTAATCGAGTACGAAACTTACTCAAGCACCGCTATGGCAAATCCAGATAACGTGTATTTTCATATCCTGTAAATGTTTATCCACTTTTAATCCTTTTTTTCACCCGAATTTCACCAAAAAAACACACAAAACGTAACGACTGAGATAAGTATCAAATCGCACCATCGCTATCATAATCAGCCACCATAGAAAATGGGTGAGTGGGTGACGAAGTAGAAGATGAGAAAAAAACGAAACAAAAAAATCCCACAGTGTTTACCCACTCAAGCTTTCATCATTGATAAATCACACGTAAGATACACACACTCTCATAATTCACTTCGCATTTGGACAGGTATCCTTTTGCTGATTTCTGCTAAACAACCACATTACGGTGGATGTGTGTGGCATAGATTTAGAGATATATATCCTGGCCGCAATAAATTATTCATATCACATTGCCACTGCAATCAATCTATTCACACATGATACACATATGTATACCTACACATATACACGTTCACTTGAACACGAACAGAGGACTCTTTTCTTCTACGTTTCCTTGTTTTATATCACTTAGGACATTTTTCCTTTTTCTTTTCTTTGCTTTGCTTAGCTTCTTTTTTGTTGTTGTTGTTGTTGTGATGATGGCTTGCTGTGAAAATTTTGTATTTATTTATTCACTCACGGCTGTCATCCGCACACACTACAGACACTGTTAACAAGGACGATAAATAACTGCAGATACATAGTACATGTACTATATCATTAGAAGATTTTTCTCCACCCCATCATCATCCTTATCAAATCTTTGTTTCGAGTACGAATGTATCCTTAAATTGGAGGAAAAATAAAAACAGAAAATGAAAACCTTTCTTTCACGGTGAATAATTTAGACCGTAATTCCACTACCACCGACTCTGCCACACATGACTTAACGCCGGGTCAACTCTCTCGGTAGGTATGTGTATTTATGGGTGAGGAGGCGCGACAGACGACTCACCCGTCTTATGAGTAGGGTGGCAAAAACGCAATTTCAAAACTCGATTTTTTTTTTTCCTTATTTATTTTATTTTCTTTTCTTCTCTTTCGTCCTGTTTCCAGGACAATTCACACACTATCAAGCACAACAGAGGGAAAAATGCAAAACCGTACACAATCGTTGGAATGCCAGGGACATTTTCTTTTATCCTTTATTACAGCGACAGCAGAACATCACAACCAATACACTTTTTTTTTTCTTTTATTCACACGCAATTAATCCTTTCTACGATAGAGAGGGTATGACAATTATTTAAAAAGTTTTTTGTTTTTTTTTTCTTCAGCAAACACGCACACGTTTCGGGAAGAGAAAACAAAAACAAATAAACAATTAATTTGGGGGCGGTATTTTTCATGGAACGTATCGCCTAACACCGCTAGTGAACCGTCGTTCAGTGACTGACCGTGGAAATTGGTGTAAGGTAGGTCCTTGGTGGGTCCTTCGATGATGCGTACGGCCCAATTGGTTCATTGGTGAAAAAGCTTCGATGAACCTTTTTCATCTAGTGCGCATGATATCCCCTGCATCCCTTAAAAGTTTTGCAGTTCGAGGTGGTTTCACCAACTGTCGACCGGCTTTGGTAATAAATTCGTTCGAAAAAATTCCTGTTTATGAGTGAACATACTCAAAAACTGCGAGAGAGAGTGACATTTTTGAACATCTAGGCCTCAGTCATTTTCAGTATCAAAGAATGAACTTTCAGTTGTTGACAAATGCGCATTGTACGACTGCAATAATTAACAGGTAAAACCCCTCTGATGTCGAATAAGTTAACATTTCAACAATACAATAAAGTGTATCTACATGTAACTGAGAAGTGAATTCATCATTAACTTTAGGTTAACTTTGGCCTTGGAACTCTTTAGAAGTCAGGGACAAGTTGTGGAATAACGAAGACGTTTTTTTTTCCATTTTTTTATGAATTAGTTCGTTATGAAACTTTATGGTTGGCCTAACTGGCAATTGACTAAGGGGCTGCTTTGATTGCAATGAACGCGATAACATTGCAGTAATTGGATGTAATGCTGGCGTATGAACAGCTGAGTTAGAGTGGTTATTAAAGGAAGACTTAATACGCTTGAGCTTCGGGTTTGTAATGATAAGGGGTGATATTCAAGGGGTCACTTGACAGACTTGATGTGTTTAACTATACCTACAGTATATGAGCTTTTTGAGAACAATAAAAGAGACGAAAACTAGTTCTGCTGTCCTAAGTGAGATATTCCTGAATGTACAATCTGTATGCCTAATAATATGGTGAAAGTTCTGGAGCGTTCGGAAACAGCTAGTGACAAAGTAAGAGGCCTAGCAATATATAGTTCTATCTAAACAGTCACAACTGTAGTGCAAACAGAAACCATACCACTGAGAAGGTGGAAAGAAGATACGAAGAAATACTGTCCGGTTTTGATATTAGATGTGAAAAACTCCTTATACTCTGTGATTAGCATAAATACGAAAAATGAAAATTGATAGCAGTGCGGGAATATCGAATGACCGGTAAGGTTTCACAAGGGTCGGTGGTATGGTCACTACATGTACACTGATGCTCTGAAATTGAGCAAACTAGCATTTAATTTATACAAATGGTCGAATGCTTGTAAAATTGGGTTGGGCTAAATTAGGCGAACGTAAAAGTGTAAATATGTGCCACGGCATGAACCCAATTCCGTACGGCACATTGATTGTGACAAGGAGCTTGTAACATAATGAAAAGGTTTTGATAGGCTTCATCCGTACCCATCCGCATGCCACATGTTTTATCACATACATATATACGTATAGAGTATCTAAGCCGATATTGCATACTTCAGCTTCTTGAAGTCCAATGCAGTAAAAGCGTACTCACTTCTTATATTCATCAACTGAAATGACCAACTTTACAAAAATGTCCTTTGGAGGTGTTTTCTTCGGCGTTTTCTTACTAGAACAGACATTTAATTGTACGTACCATTCCACTCCATGGATGGTACGCCTACATATATGTTTGGGATAGTTTAGCAAATAGAATATGGTACAAGGCATTCTTACTGTTGCTCCTAATCACTTCAGTTCATCGCTAATACTCTGAGTTTGGGATGAACTTCGACATTAATTTTTGACCTACAAGTACATATACTGCTATGGTAGCAGTAAGTTAGGCGATTTCAATCGGAGTGGGTGGCTTTAAAAGATAATTAATACCTAAATACGAGATGTACATATGTAATACAAACCATTGTGGTAAAGCAAAGCAGGTTACGCAAGTTTTCGAAATAGCTAACGATGCATCGTTGAGACATAAGACAAGAAATATGCAGCCCTATTATTCCAATACCCGAGACCGGTGTTAAAAGATGAGATCAATACTGCCTAGCACTATTGACCTTCGCAATCCTTACAAATAGGAATCACATCATATCTATGACAGATGGAGTATTCCAAGATCACAGAAAGGGACAAAGTTTGACCCGACTCTCAAAGCAAAACCAAACACCTCAACCGACTATATTGTATAGACGATTATGGTTATTGGACATCATTGGAAGGTTTTAATTTTTATTGTTTTCTTTGATGCTGAGGGTAATGTGGTTTTCGGAAGACGAGCTTGACGCTGTTGCAGGAGTTGTATAATCATAGAAAGGAGAGATGGACGTCAAAAAGGTGTCAACACCGAAAACTGAAAACATTTTCTGCGAGCACTCATTGTCAAGAGGAGTGTTGGAATATTTTTTGAAATAGAAAGCTAATTTAGGACACTGCAGGTAGTACCTTAAGGACAGGCTTCGTTTACAGTCCCCTACAATCTAAGTAGGTTCCAAGGTTTTTTATAAATAGTAGGCTAAACGCTTGAAGATGTAGAGCACGAAAGAGACGACGCGATTTGAATCGTCCAAGCATGGAAAAGTGGCTTGGGACTATACTATCTAGCTGAACACAAAATGGAAGTGGTATAACTACATATACATGTGGGATCCGTCTAATGAAACAAATTGCGCTTGTATTTAATTTCTAGTTTTAAATTAGTTTTATTCTTAATTTCAGTAGATTTACATAATAGATTAAGATTAGATTGTTTAGATTTAGTTTAATAGATTACAAGTAGATATGACAATTTAGTATTTAATTCACTCATTAGTTTTATTCTTAATTCAACAGATTTGATACAATAGATTATAATTAAATATTACAACTTGGGATTCAATCTACTCATCTACGCCCGCGCCCACGTCCACGTCCACGTTGTTCAACAACCGACTCCACTCTGCCTCTCTATCAAGCGTTGAACTAGAAAAGTGGATGTTGCGAGAGGACGGTTCATGTGTACCGCTAATCGACCACTCACTCCACATACATATATGCAGCGTACTAGTAATGGAAACCATGACATGAAAGGAGTCGGTAATGACGTTGTAGTCTCTGAACTAGAGATAAAGTATCTTCTCATGATAGATGCCAAAATGACTTTTAAAGATCATCTGCAATTTACCGCTAATAAAGAAGGGATGAGGGAACTATTCACAGGATTATACTCAGATTTACTATGTATGTAGATTGTAGATGATAGTGGTCTACCATTTTAAACTTTTGACTTGAATTAGCCAAGCGTTCCCTCGGGTAGAGTGCTCATGTCAGCGACTCAACAAAATAAGAAAAACTAATCCTAGAATGTAATGCTAGCACTCACTATACTTTGTGGTGCTAGCATTACATGCTAGAGGCGAGATTTTTTTTCGAATCCATACTAAACTCCGATCTTTTCTTATACAATAAAGGGACCGATCCCACCTTTATTACTGTAAATAGAAGGGAAGTTTTAACCTACAGCAAACAACTGAACTATGAGGATCCACGAGACGAACTGGGTAAGCTTCGATAAGGAATTGAAAACACACTATCCATTGGAAAATCTTACCTCTACAACAGCAGCTAAAAATGGAGTCGAAGCACTTTTTGCCCATCTTACTCAATTATGCTGATGGAGCACGACAATTGCGACGCGGGATATCATGCGATATCGAGTGGTCCCAGCATCAAAGCGCAAATGTTTTCTATTTATGATCCTTTATAACGAGATTTTTGGATAAATTTGTGCGTATCTATAGAATCAACAATTGAAGCGTTTCGTCTAAGAAAGCCAAGACACCAGCAACGGTGTATCGAGAAAGGCGATGGTACCTGGATCGGAATGAGTACCCATTTCTTTGTATTCGGATATAGCTCATCTATTGCAAGTGCTACGCTGGGACTGGATGCGGACTTTAATGATAAAATCCTAAACATGTGTAAGATATACTGGGCAACTACATATATCCTTTGCTTCATTTAAAGCAACAGGAATAGACAACATTTGATCCGTGATGCTGAGAGAGTCAAAGAAAACTACTATTCCGAGGTTCAAATGGATTTTCACAAGCTGTCTTAAGCTAGGATATGTACCGAAGAGATGGCGGAAAGTTCGTGCGATATTCATTCCCAAATTTGGGATAGCTATCTGTCCAATCAGCCTGCCTTCCTTCCTGCTGAAAACCTGGAACGCCTTTCAAATATGTACGTCGATAGATATGGCTCATTAAACAGTGCACTTTGGGTCGTTTCTCGACTTTAAGGGAGCCTTCAACAGTTCGAACCAGCAGTGATGGACAACCTACATACACCGTTTGTGAGGTTCTATCTGGCATATCTATGCGTCCATGGTATCGTTCACCAAAATCCAAGGGCGGTCTACATCGGTATTTTAGGTGAATGACATCTACAGCAGCAATGGAGAACAAGATAAGTATCATTCCGCTGGATTTCTAATTCAATAGTTAGGCGTCAAAACAAGTAATCAAACTAAATCAAGATGCTTACCATTATGCATCCGTTTTGGATCGATGGAAGGCTATAAAAAGCCAGACTGATACTGACTATCAGATTTCCTGACAGACTTGATTTGATAAGTCGGTAGGTCACTAATGAAGGAGAGGTAGGTCAACGGGGTTCTATGAAATGTCGTATCATAGCCTATCTATCTAGATTCTAAGGTGTAGAACCAATACATTGACTTTGGTTGAAGGTTTTATGGCCACAACATTTTTTATATATTAAAGTACCTGTCTCTGAGGTAAAGACGTCATCTGAGTATGCAATCATCGTTAACCATCATTCAACATCTGAAAATGTGGCTTAGCATATCGGATCTCTTATTTCTCACAAGTTTTGATGATCGAATTAATTGTCGAATACTTCTTTCTTTCTTCTTTGACACGTCTACAACGTCGACTAGAGGAAACGACACGCTTTGTATATTAGGTACTAAAACGACAACTACTTTTTATTTGACCCTAAAATATGTAGTACTCTTAAATTAATCGAGCAAAGTTTTGTCCTTCTATGCATCGTAATACCCATGTGGTCAAAAGAAGTTATTAGTAAACTAACTACAAGCAAACATGTCTCTAATTAAAAGTGTGATTGACCATGTAGATACCACAAGTTTGCTATTTCCTTTCCACTCAGATACGCTTCATTGTCCTTCGCTTTCAGATTTTCAATTCCATTTCTCTCATTGTGCACAGACCGTATTCATTTAACCTAACATCCTTCTTACAAATGCCAATGCCGACTTCGCAGTAATTGCAGCCGACATACTTCACAAGGCAACACAAAAGACATTCGAAAAATCGAATTTTACTTCCCTTGTCCTTTATTCATCTTTCACTACCAATCAATGCATAGTCCACACCATATGTTACTTTTCAATTCCATTGAGCACCCTTGATGTTCCCTACGAATCCTCTCTGGCACTTAAGCCACCTCTTCCTAAATCTACATAAATTTTTGTTCAACACCCCAAGTGGGGATGCAAAGATAAATCACAAAGTTTTGAAAGCCAAAAGCTGTGGGAAGAAATCCTGCTAACATACTCGCACACACATGAATACATATATCACGCATTAGTTCAAAGGATAGTTCAAAGCGTTAAAGCATCATCCCTTAGTCACATACCTTACAAAGCCTATAAAAGAGATCCTGGGTAATGGCGTATGTTAGCCATTGATTTATAGCTTCAGAACGTATCTGGCTAACGCATAGATAGGACTTGGTTAGCCATCGATAAAACATGTTATCACACAGAGAGAGAGGTTATCGAGCGAGACGTTCTACGCCACCACCTACATGCACAGTTGTTCTTTTTCTCTGAATACTTACCACATACCTCGAAATTGATTAAATTTAAGGATTTGCAAACAGGAGTCACCCAGGTTACACACCGAATTCAAAAAGTCCTTTCTCATTTCAATTTCGCTTCTCATCCACCCTGCGCCCCGCCACGCCGCTGTCATGTTTGTTTTTCGACGACGAAGGAACAAATATAACCCTCGAACAAGTAGCGAGCACACAAACGTCCTTGCTCGCTCCCATTCAATATTCAATAAGTTGTGACAAAGGGAAAGAAAGTGTCGCCTCGAAAGTGTCGGGGGCTGGAGCAAAAATTCCATTTCATACATCATTGCATGCCTTGTCACTTTCTTAACATATTACAGGCAAATTTATATCGAATTGAAGTCAGCACAGAAGTCTGTCAATCACCAGTCCATTGTACACGTGAAAATTGTTTTCGCTCCTTTCCACTATATGGTATGCAAGGAGAGGAAGCACAAAAAAAAAAAATAAAAAATCGTGTATGTTCAGCACAAAGTGCGTCCTTTACGGTTGGTTGGTAGTGCTCCCTGAATGACTGCGAAATCCGAGTCGAGTGTGGGTTATTTTGACGGTGTTTACACTGACTGCAAAGAGTTATTATTGGAATTCTAAATAAGGATTCCCGGTTGAAGTGTTTAACTTTTTAAAAAACTTTTCAACACCTTTATATTCACAAAGAGTAGCTATACACACACCAAATTCGAAGCAGAGAAGGTCCTTCGGCATGCTTGATGTGTCTTAAGAAGTCACTACCAGAACTAAGTTCAGTTTTTCTGAATTTATTTATTTGAATGGAATACGTTCAGAAGTTTACTCCACCTATGCATCAATGCAATAAATGACAAGAAACGAGCACAGTCAGAAAAGTCGGAAACCAAGAGCGCAGTGTGTCGATGGCGCCCTTAACATTGCTTTGAAAATAGCAACTACCTAGATGGCATCCGCATATTTCTACAGATCTCTGCGGACCGTGGTTTATGGAAGGTGTATGGTTGGACCAATGGAAGATATAAAAACTGACCCAGTGCAAGGTCTTTCAACGTATGGTGAACCCCGCCGCACTGGAGACTGTCTAGTACATAGTTTGTTAATTCAGTTTCTCGGTGAGGTCGCAAGTATGAGGGGTACAACTATCGAAAGTAGACGATTGAAAGGCATATGTCAAAGCCATACTGCAAATTAAAAAAGGGTACCCAAGAAATATCGTGAGAGCATTGACTACCAAAAGAGTATCAGTCTATCTGCAGAAAATATTGACAGACTATTTCAAGTAGGTATAAGGACAACGACGACAAAAATAATAGAACTACATAGTGAAACAACAAAGGCAGGATTCTTTTAAGCTTTATAGTAGGTCTGCTACAGGTCTGATTATGATCCTAGATGATATCGACGATGATATCGCAAATTCTTGAAGGAGTTCGAGCACGACTGTAGCATCAAGGAAGTAAAAACAGAATTCCACAGTGCTCATCAGCAACAGAGGAGTCATAGAGACCGTTGTGATTTTTAAACCGAGTACCTTGGCATTATTATAGATACAAAGCTAACCTTTAAACAGATTCGATAAGTTGAACATTGCGCAGAGTAATCTCCAACATTAATCTATTGATCAACATGAAGCATGGAGAACTACATTTTCACTTCACTTAAATGATTAAAAGCCAAGGATGCTCATGAAAGCCACAACTTATATGAACGAAGTCGATGATGTAGAGAACGTAATTTTTATTGACTATAAGCATCAGCATCTGGTAGGACTCTGTTTGACAAATTTTTTCTGAACAATAAATTCATATTCCTTGACATTGAGGTTGCTGTCAAGCTTTCAACAATATAAATCTATATTCTGCTAGACTTCTTAACCTGAAGTTCAACAGCTGACTTTGCTATTGGACCGAGCAAATGGCAGATTTGTCTTTTCTAAGCCTTAGTGCTGTCTACCAAAACAGTGGTGTACATGCGTACTCTGGGGATACTATCACTACTACCGTGGCTCATAGCAGTGAATGAAATACTCCTAGCTCTGTGTAAAGGGGGTTTATTGACATAGTCTATAATCTATTCATGGAATCTGTTCTTAAAAAACTTGAAGATTGGGCGGATAGTATCGGTTTCGGGGTCAACCCATCTAATACCTAATTAGTTTTGTGCACAAGAAGGTTTAAAGGACAATGTATCTCACATACAAAATTCAAAAGCATGGAACTACAATTTGCGGGACCACGCCAGATACTTACTGACTTACTTAGATGGCGCTACAGTTCTGGGTGGACCTGGGCTTCAACCAATAAGCCTCTCCAGCCAGCTCGATCTTTAGCCAGCTGCCTCTAGTTTCGCACACCACTTGAGCGCGCCACCTAAGGCGAGGTCTTCCTCTACTGCGTCGTCCCTCTGGGGTGGATTCGAAGACTTTCCAAGCCGGAGCATTGTTGTTCATCCGCTCTACATGACCCAACCATCTTAGTCATTGTATTCGAACTCTTCTGACTAGGTCGATGTCGCTATATAGCTCGTACAGCTGAGGATTGTATCTTCTTCTCCACTCTCCGTCTATACAGACGGAGCCAAAAATCATCCGAAGCATTTTTCTCTCATAACAACCGAGAGCGTCCTCCATTCTTGACATAGTCCATGCCTCTGCGCCGTATAGCAGGACTGGAATGATCAGGGTCTTATATAGAGATACTTTAGTTATTTGAGAGAGGGCTTTACATCTAAGTTATATCTGTCAAGGGTAACGTTCTGTCCGAGGCGTTGGTGTTGTATGTCCTTTTTCGTTGACAGCATATACTTTGCTTTGCCCTCAGTAACCGTTAAATCCATCTTGACCACTTCCGTCTCAATGCTCACAAAAGCACTACTGACACCACGATTTGTTCTTCCGATTAGTTGCACGGACTTGCATGTGAGTTCTGCACAATTCTTTCAAGAACGATGTTAAAGAAATCGAATGACCGAATCCTTTTTTCCAAGGTCTCGGTGAGGTCTTTCCCGACCTTGATGGAGCAGCATGCATTCTCCATCGTCATTCTGCACAATAGGACGAGTTTGTCAGGGATGCCATACTAGACATAGCTCGATATAGCTCTTCTCTATAGATGGTATCATAGGCGACCTTGAAATCGATAAAAAGGTGGTGAGTATCGATTTGAAATTCCTGGGTTTTTTCCAAGATCTGCCGTAGTGTGCAAGTTTGGTCGATGGTGGACTTTATTGACTTAAAACCACTCTGATATGGAATCAAATTGCTGACAAAAGGTTTTCAGTGTTCAAACAGAATAGCAGATAAGATCTTGTAGGCGACGTTGAGGAGACGTTTTCCTCTATAGTTGGCGCAGTTTAGAGGGTCTCCTTTCTTGAGGATTGGGCAAACAATGCTGAGGTTCCATTCATCGGGCATACTTTCGTCCGACCCTATTTTGCAAATGAGTTGGTGCATGCTCCTTACCAAGTCATTCCCAGCTTCTTTGAATAGCTCAGTACTTAGGCCATCAGCTCCAACAGCTTTATTGGATTTCAGCTTAGATATCGCTATCTTAACTTCATCCAGGTCGGGTTGATGGAAATGTTGGTTATCATCGACCAGATTGAATGGTTCATTCTGCCTGACAGTGGAATTTTGGTCATCGTCGTCGTTATACAGTCTGCAGAAGTGATCTTTTCATATCTTCCACATTGACTGAGATTCTACTACTAGGTTTCCTTGTTCGTCCCCGCAGGCTTCTAGTTGAACCAAATAAGTACACCACCATTTATTTTCAAAACAAAACATTCCAAATTTTCTTAAAGGTATTACACACTTGTTCAAATCTAGATGAAACAAAGTCAACAAAAAGTATTGGCATCCTTTAAAAGTGTTTAGATATTACTATCTATTTATATCTGGTTTATTTTGCGCAAAGTATTACAGTAGGTACTATGTGTTTGCAATAGGAACGACCTCGAAATGTTAACTCTAACTCAGTTACCTTAACACCACTTGACGTCTTCCTCTCAACTCGCCAATCTCTTCTTTTTTTTTTTTTTTTTGCAGAACGATAAACATCTAAGAATACAATACTCTTCACTCAAGTGTTTGTGTTTTTCGTCTGTAAGGCGCTTTCATCTAAAAATACCCCAAAAGGTACTAACCCATCCCATAAATCCTCTCCAACGATGAACCCTAACTTTATGTCTCTTCATGTTTATTTTCCCTGGCATTTTCCACTCAGTGATTTCCATGACAACACAGGAAATGGAATTTATATTTTTTTGAATACGAACAAGAAACTTATTTCTTCTTTCATAGTTTTGTTGAAGGTTTTTCGAGATATGTATGTGGGTACATACAATCCATAAAAAGAAAGTTTGCATCCTTTTCCCCTTTCACTCTGCAAGGTGACTTCTTAATCGTGGTATCTCGGTAACTTCTGTTACGAAGGACTTCTTTATTTCAATCGAAATGACTTGTAATTGTAATTAAAACGTCAAGTTTCAGATGATACTTGAAACAGTACACGTATCGGTGAGTAGTTTTCGTTTACGATGGTAAAGGAAAACCCATCGAACATAACATAGAATGCCAGTTTTGGCTTTCCAATTCGAATGGCTTTATTCAACACTCACGAATCGAAGACTGAACCCGGCAGACAGTTCCAGTTAACTCACAAGTGCATCAAGTGCATCGAAAAAATAAGTGTTAATGCTTATTGGAATGGAGCTTGTGTTTCCGTCAGTTCGATTTTATTTTTATGTTTTGCTGGTAAATGCAGAGAGATTGAGCCAAAAGTCCGGAAGTCACCGTTTTGCGTGACATGTGGTCTTGAGTGTTCTCTCTTCACACTTAAACTAGTGTTGTGATGTGAACAGAGTGTGGGGTTGAATGGTAATTGGGAGTTAGTGTGGAAAACTGCATGACCATGAAACAGGATGTAAGGAATTGGCTGCAGTGTCAGTTTCCGAGATAGTCATTCGATAAATTCTTTGAATAGATGCATGGTACATCTAAAACGTTTAACAATTCTCTTTAAAGTGGATGGGTACCCAACCCGCCATAATTATTTGGCTACAATCGGCAGTAAAAAGTATAACTCCCGAACGAGAGTTGTATATCAAAATTTATTGATTTCGAGAAGAGAAAAGAAAAGACAGCTCAAGCTTCTACGGATTAAAGCGAGAGTTCACTTCGCACTGATTTCAAATACTTCTTATAAAATAGATGTGATTTTTTTTTTTTTTTTGTCGGGTTAGGAAACACTCCACTGGAGCACTCAGACACAACTGGTCCATTGTACTACCAGGAAGCAATATCTAGTATTACCCATTTTATTGGAATTTCTTCGACTTTCAGAGAAAGCCGAGAATGCACTTCAGTGATGAGGAGCTTACAGGATCAGCACTCACCACATCAGCGCCGAAGATCTGCCACCTGATCGGAGCAAAGGCAGGGCAATAACAAAAGAAATGATCCGAAGTATCGTCGCCTTCTCCACAAGCGTCACAGACAGAGGTGTCTCTTAAGCCTAGAACACTAAGATGTTTAGCAAAACGAAAGTGTCCCGTAAGAACGCCAATAAGAACGTCTGCAGTCTTTCTGCTGAGAGACAGCAAAAATGCCGCTGATTTCTTACAGACGTTCGGGAGCATACGTTTAGTCTGCCTGCATTCTGGAGAGCCGTGCCACACACAATTGTGCTCGTAGGAGACCCAATCGTCAATGGAGGCCCTGACCGAGGACGCGTTAAGACCCAATTCAGGTTCAGGTCCTGAGAAATCATCCTCTGAGTCTCCGACCCCGCCACCTATTCTTAACAATATAGTCGGCAGCCGTTAGGATAGCATAGATCTCCGCTTGGAAAACAGAGGTATGCGTGCCTAACGAATAGTGAAGTCTAGTGTTGTCGGTCTCCATGAAGACACCAGTACCGGCCCCTTGACTAGCTTTGGGGCCATTCGTGAAGATTCGACTACAGCCCAGTCCAGGCTTAGGCTCTGACCGAAGCCAGTCCTGAACGCAAGGAAAGTCGACTCGAAATTTACACAGCAGCCAAAGTTCCGGTGTCATTGCATCATCCATGGAACTAGGATCGTAGGATAAGTGTCGCGCAAGGTCATAGAAACTCCAGTGCGGATGATACCAAAAGCCACCCTGTCTAAGACGATAGATTGCTTTGATAGTACAGCCCATGATAAAAGTATCAAGGGGAGGTAAATCAAGCAGAGCATCTAGAGCAGAGCCAAGCGTACTCGGGAAAGCTCCCGTGCAGCCAAGACAGGCCATTCTTTGGAGTTTGGTGCAAAAGGTAGACACATACTTACGCGAAAGCCCTCTCCACCAAATAACCGACGCATAAGCTAGAAAAGGTCTTACCATAGCCGTATAGATCTAGAAGACCTTTTTCGATGATAAGCCCCTAATCCACAATACCTATGTCTCATCTACCCCGTGTTGTCTAGCAGAATCACACATGCAGTCCAAAGTCGCATTGTCGAAGGCGCCCTCTATGTCGATGAAAATGCCCATTGCGTATTCTTTCCTATCGAGCGCGCATTCAATTCTAGCAAATAGATTTTGAAGCGCAGTCTCGCAGGATTTTCCACGCTGGTATGCATCTCCGATAGAGGGTGCATCCTCAGTGCAGACTTGCGCAATGGATGTGATAGACAGCTTTATATTCGCGCATTCATAAAGCAAGCGTTTGGTATTTACTACTTCTTCCGTATCCTGACAGCTCAAGTAGTAATCCCTAGCGTAGCTGATAGGACAGATACGTGTGTCTTGTTTCAACTTTTCGACTTCAAAATGATAGTCCAACTAGTGCAATACTTTGTCAGCTTTCATTTTAAATAATTTCTAGTAAAGTACTTTAAATAAATCTTCATTAAGTCCAAAAATATTCAGAACTCTAACCAAAGTCAACAATAAAACACGATCCTATTGATGGTGGCCTAACTAGCTAGCCACTCTTTGTAAAATGCAACAGATGGTTCTAAAATGTGGCTAGAAGCCGAAGAGATTCTAATGATTAAGAGTCAGTAGAGAAAGGAGGTGTCAGGGTTAGTTGCTGTTCTAGAAAGGCTTAGAATGCCCAATTTAGATTTTCATGCACTAGAACTCTCGAAGTCCACTGGGGATAACTGACTCGTCTGGTTGTATGATACTTTGACTAATATCCACCGCCTGGAGAGAGTGCAAGATAAAATGATTAGTAGTGTCAATCTGGTCTACCAGATTGTACAAGTAAAGAGAGATTGAAAGATTGTACATGGAACGTAGAAAGCCTCGTTCAAATATTAAGAGTATACTTGAACTGTGCCGCAATCATGAAGAGAAATAAACATCCTTCCTCGTGAAATGAAACCCAAATCATAGAAACAGCGCTATAATCGAGCACACTAACCTAAACAGATTAGATTACATATTTGTAGTTGTAATTCGCTATTACAAATTTGTGGTTTTAACTTGTAGTTTTGAAAAAAAGGTATTGTCGGGTTTCGGCCGCTGTCTGCTGAGATGGTGTCAGTGAAAGATCACTACCGATTTCAATTCGAACTGCCCATTGACGAGATCGGTGAAGAGCCTAATGTTAAAACAGATATCCTAGATAGTCAGTTCATCACTTTAAATCCAGGTAAGTTTGCTTTGCTGCACAGGGATCAGGGTCGACTGAATTAGAATAAGAATCAGAAAGCAACCAAAATGCAGACAGTGGAAACAAATCAAATCAAATTTTGACAAGGACTAATATTGAAAGTGATAGTCCGTGGTCTAGCCGACGAAGAGCATGTGCAAGAATAGGGCACGAGTCCAAAAAAAGGAAAGCTGTCAGTGCATCTGTTATTGGTAATTACATATTGGAAGGCAGTGGCAAGCAGTCTAGATCAGGTGTTGATTTGTTTGGACCCTCTTTGCTCTTATTCTGGCTTGGTGAGGCATCTGCGAGGTTGTGAAACAAAACCAATGTAGACTGGAATCTTTGGCCTGCAATAACCTAAACGGGAATGGACTACGCGTTACATTGCGAAGTCTTTCCAAAAAAGTGCGAATCGAGTGTGAGCAATGGCATAGTCTGTAAATGTACGATTAGCTAATATAATCTCTTAGTATGTCTATGTCCGATTGTGACAGACAGCAAGAGCAGTTTTCTTTGTGTTTCTGGTGGTTTAGCTCAATCTTTATTTGAGTGACAGTATGTAAGTCAGAGGAGGGTCTGATAAGATCTTTATTTCCAGGGATATCTTTGACCAGAGACCGATATTTGTGTAATTTTATCGAAACTAACTTAAACTCAAAATTTAAGGACTTGACAGCTGCTAGGACTGCTGGGCTATCTGATGGAAAGTTTATGCCTGACCTTTAGCTGATGCCTTCACGGAAGCTGATGATGTGAGCACGGAACCTCTGGTTGGAAAATAAAAGTATAGATCGACCTAATGGCGCAAAACATTTTTTGTTGCGACTGGCATTCCAACACCCATCCCATGTGTTCTGTCTGAAATGTACCAGTTAGAGTGTGTTTCTGATTGAGGAATTTGGGGATGGAAATATTCCATCTGATGCAATCAGGAGAAGAGTTTGAGATATTCCTAGTATGCCTATAAGAAGGATGTTGCGCAAATTTGTAGATAGGAGGTGTGAATGGATCAGTAATCTAAACATCAGGAAAATTAAATTTCAAAAGTGTGAAATCGCCACCAGTGTTTTGTAGGAGAACAATTTCATTGGAATCGTTTTGAATGAAGACTTTTTGAATTGTGACGACTCTCGTCATGTTCGGCAAGAGATACTCTGTGTACATTCAAACCGAGTCTAAATGAGTTTCTGCAGAATATCACAAATATGGTTCTAAAGTCACTGGCGAAACTAGAACTTATCCCGGGTTCTGAGCAAAATGACGACTGTCATTTTCCAGATGGAGATTTTTGTCATGTTTTCAGTTGCAAACTATAATCGATGAGATTTGGCATGTTACTCTCAGTAGTTAGGTATATTTAAAGCTGCAATGTACTTTCACAGTTTACTCAAATACTCTTCTGTTCCAAAGCTACTGGGGCAAGGTTCTTAACATTGTTGTCTTACTTTGTTTTGACAGCTTTAGGTATCAATATTGAATTTCTAAGAAATTTACCATGAAACCTTTTAACCCAAAGAAGTATCTAGTAGTTTGAGTCGGTTTGTGGTTTTAAAACATTTCACCTTAAATTAAGAGCATCAGTGAGGCATAGCAAAATACTTTGAAGCTTTGACACTGAATTTCTGAAGATGATCTAAATAGACACCTTTTACCAAAACAAACTTTTTTACAAACCCTCTTCACTGTGACGTATCATCTACGTACGTACATATATCTACATACATATGTATGGATGTATATAAACAAAACAAAACTCAATCTATCATTGGTCTGATGAGCCAGCAACATTAAGGATAAAACAGCCAGCCCCTTCGTTATACAGTATTTGACATAAGTGAAACCTCAGCATAATGTCAAAGTTGGAAGCGCCTATTTATTTCAGGGAACGAAATGAATTTTATTCCTTCAACGCAAGTTCTGTTTGTTTGTTTTGCCCTCTTGTGGTACGCGTGAGTTTTCGTAGCCCTTCGTATTCGTATTTGCATATGTTATTACGTTGAGTAAATATGAAAATTTGTTGGCAGATGACAGGTTTTTATGACAGTAATCTGTATGCTGACACATTCGTGACTTTTTCTCTATCGCCTAATATACACACACACACACACACACACACAGTTACATTTGAGACTCTCTGTTTGTTATTACGCATATTAGAATATTATATTTTCGCACCAGCTCTGGGATTTTTTATGCAAGCAATAAAAGTAGTGTTAGGGGAGCACCAAGGATAGGGATGATGGAAACAATCTGTGGAGCCTATCAATAGGTGGGTTATGTGCATGAATTTTATCTTCTGGTGAATAAAAGGAATTGAATTAAACTTTTTCGAGTAGGTACAGCAATTGTTGGACATCATTCGTGGACTGTACGTAAATGTATGTAAATGGTGAAACATAAAAACATTTGGAGAATTGTACGATAAGATAACATTTGTCCAAGAGCAGAGTTGAATTTTCGGACTTACATATGTATGTAGTTAATAACTCTCAACATAAGTTGGGTATATGTTATTACTTATAGATGTTTTCTGCTTTAATTTTTAGTACCTACTCATTTAGTATTCTCAACCTACCTACCTACCGACTCACTCAATTCACAAGGTTTAGCAGGACATAAGTTTGGTTAGTTTTAAGTTTCGGTAATTTTACTTAAATGGCGCAATAATCAGAGTGGAATAATGCGTAGTTCAATAAAGTCCATCCTAAGCTGCCTTATAGAGATGTACGAGTTTAAGATTCAAAATTCCTTAGGTTGATTGGCAGGAAGATCTGTGTCTAAAAACGGGATCCATATGTCTCTATACGGATCAAAAACAGAATCGGGAGTAGGAGGAAGTGTCTTCTGCAATGATCTAAGTATAAGTATCTCTTTCCGCCTTTTGCTGATCATGCTGACCAAAGAGGCCTTGTCGTGCTGAAGAATAATGTGATATCTAATCAAGATATCACAATTTTTACGGGTAGTCAAGCCGCAATTCAAAATAGCCCTAAATTGTCGCCTGTCTTTTAATGAGATGACTGAGCAATTCAACATTCACCTCAATTGGTGATAAAAAGTGATATTCAAGGTAATTGTATGATCGACGAACTTGCGGGGAGGGTACAACCTTTTCGATTTTAATGGATAAGACAAATATCGTCATGCCTCTCGCTACTTTAAACTGCTGCTTCAGCTCAACTTTGTGAATTTAACCAATCGTAGATGGGCAGACGGCACTACGTGCCTCATAACTAGACAGAACTAGCCCAAGATGGAGCAGAAATGATGCAACTATCTAATCAGATAGAAACGGTCCCTCAAAGCAAGGTGCCATTACAGGACCTTGCATTATCGGTAGGCACGCCATTATGATGGGCTTCCTAGCTATTGACTTCTGCAGAAACTGCATGGACGAAGGAAAGGAGGAATCCATACTCTACCTCCTTTGTTAGGAGGTATGCACTTACATAGGTGCCTATCTCCTCGATAATTTAGTAGAACTGGTTAACGCCAACATCAATAGCCTCCAATGCAGGTTCCAACTGTAGCCTTATCAGAATTTCAGATCCATGTGGTACCACAATTGACCTTTACTGGCTGCTCACGCGGCTTGCTACGAACAGCTACCTAGCTAGCTAGGTTCTGTAAAAATTCCAGACGAGATGTCAAACTAAAAGTTAGAGCCGCCTCGACTGTGGCGTATAAATTGTACCTCTGATCTTTTGGACTATTGCTGGCGCTAAAATTCCGGAGACTCAAACCAACAAGTCCCAGATCAAATAAGAATTAAGGAGAAAGTGACTGAAACTTCTTACACATTAAACACAAGTTTAGTCTTCTCCACCATAGGAAAGCAGCAGGAAGGTTGTATGGTTTATCGGGCTCCACATTTGGTGAACTCTGGTGAGTTCCTTACCAGCGAAAGAAAAAAATTAAATAAGCACTTTGATGGTAATTTAGAAAAGTTTCAAGTCTGTAAAAGGTTATTCCTAAGTCCTACACTACGTCCTTTTTCGTCAGCTAGAACAAACCAACACTTAAGTTCGTAAGCTCCATATGAGTGTACTTCTGATGAAACCATTATCTACACACAAAATTTTCTAGAAGCAATTAGATAGAAACTACTGGAAAGTTGTTTACGTACAATAGTGCCACAACCTCTAAAAACACACAAGGCCGTAATTTCTCTGCGATCAATCGCATTGAAACTATCTTAGATTGAAGAAGTTACGAAGATGGACTGGAAAAGCTAGCTATGGTAATACACATGTCCTTGCATTCAAGTAGAAACAGTGTGTAAAAGATTTCAAACCTATGAAAGTCAAATTCACTTTTATTGAACTGCTGCTACTTCTGTTCTAAGTACATATCACACATTTCGTAATGCGTGGATGCGTGTTCGTGGTGTCACGGTGCTTAGTCTTTGTCTAGTTTTCTTTCAGTGGTCAGACTAAAACAGTAGTTCGGTACTGCCTCTATCAACGATTTGTTATGAGTTGGGACTAATTAAATGCTTCAAATATGCACTAGAGAAGCAGAAAACTATATTTTGGTAAGGGCATTTGGAATGTTGGCTAGCAGCCAAAAAATCTCAAAACTCTATCTAAACACAGAACGAAGTAAAAGGTACTTTCACCAGATATTTTGAACTGATTTGGACACCAAAAAAATGCACCGGCATATTACAATGCGGAGTTAGTCATTGGTGCGTCGAAAAATATCAAAACAAGTTTGTCATCGCTCCAACTTTTGCGAACGTATGACAAACATCCGAGAGTATAACTTCTAAAAAAGTTTATTAAAAAGAAAAAAAAAGCCATAAATTCGGATAGATCCTCATCTGGTATATTTACATTTTCTTGATCTCTCGTGCTTGCGAAGTGGTGTCAAATGCAATGACTTTTGCACATACATACATACATAGGAATTGAAGAATTCTATCGAAGCATCTAAATAGTAGCATGCTTTCATTCCTAGTGTGTACTGCAGATTAGAACTAATACAAGTTTTTAAAGTCTTTCGAAAGCGTTTATAGATATGAACTATACTAAGTTTTGGATAGCTGTATGCCTAGGACCATCTCGTACTATAACCATCAAAAGTAAGTAAGTTAATTACACAGATTACTTTAGAATAAATATGTATCGAAGATGTTTTTATCTTAAAGGAACGACTTATTTAAAGCTTTGCTAGTCCTATTCCCTTTTGACAAAATATATGAGGCAAAAACTCGCACTTTGATTACTGTTTATTAGATGACATCTATCATCTGACCTAGACATCTATGTTCAAATAATGTGAACTAAACTAAACAAGTCAACAATGACAATCAAATTTCTCGGCATCTCAATTGTCCAAAATTCAAACTGTGTCACCTGAAAAGACACAACGCCTTCTACCTATGATTTATGTATCTAAGTATGTACATCCGGGAAGGTCGCCTGACCCTGTACTCCATATGTATGTTTATTCTAATTACCAAATTTCGTAACATATTTTTTTTTTGTTTCCCATAACCCTACAATTTTCCACTTGACTGCAATTGGTACTGAAATCGAAAGTCTAACTGCTGGTTAAATGTTTATGACAATGCCTACAGTCTGCAACAGACATGAATGTCAAAATAAAAATTATTTTATTTGTATAAAAGGCTCTGTAGACAGTCGTTTATTCATCAGTCGATTCTGTGTACTATTCACTTAAAGATACTTCTTCTAACGTTTTGAATTCAATTTAAACAAATTCCATTCCAAAATGAAATTCTTCGCAGTTGTTGTAGTTCTGTGCACCCTGGCAGTTGTAGCCAAGGTTTGATTAAAAATCCAGTAACTGTAAACACTTACAATTAAAATTTTTTTATAGGCTGGTGTGACGAAGGAAGAAGTTATGCGTTCTCTTGCTGCGGGATGCTTGGAAGAAACTGGAGCTACAGAAGGTTCTATACGAGTGCAGACTCCGAGTTCTAGTTTAATGAATATTCTTGTATCCTTTAGCTGACGTTGACGTTATGGTCAAACATGCTCCGGCTCAGAACAGAGAAACCAAGTGTCTCCGTGCATGTGTGATGAAAAAATTGGATGTGGTAAGTGTTAGGGTTCTCGAAATAAAATCAATTTACAAATTGATTTTTGTTAGATGAATGGTGATGGTAAATTCGTGAAAGATGTAGCAGTTAAAATTGCTGAAAAGCATACAAATGGAGATGCAAAGAAAATGGAAATTGTCGAAGCAGTAACAGGTGCTTGCAAGGACATTGCCGTTCCAGATGACCAGTAAATATTATTATAGTTTAAGCGGTACACTTTTCTCTGAAAAATATTTGTTTATTTTTTTTATAGCTGCGAAGCTGCAGAATTATATAAAATGTGTCTAGCAGCCGAGGCTAAGAAGCATGGAGTTTAAAAGATGCTTGAGTGCAGTACTATGATGTCCACGAAGAGAAGTAAATACTCAAAAGCCATTGGGATTAACTTCTGTTAAATATTCGATTTTCGGGACACTGTTTATTGTTTTTAACAAATCAAGTCAAATATAAATACATACTAAATAGCAACAAATTCGTTTAAAATTGTGTTTTAAGGTCTATATAACAACTGAAAGCCTTAGCTATGGTTACTGTGCTTGACTTTCGCTAATCCTTATTGTTTAAGCTTCTCGAAGTGAAGATCATTTCATTAATACAACAAAAAATATTGATAGGCCAATCCAATCTGGTAGCGAATCCATGGGATTGTACGTCAAAGTAATCTTTCAAACAACTAATGTGACTAATATATACAACAGTGGGCATCCTAATTTTGATTTATGCCCCAGAGGCATGAATTTTACCAAGAGTGGATGTTTTTAAAATGGAGTATATTCGATCCCATTTACATATATAAACGGTTAGTGGAAAAGTGAAAACGACATTAACAGTGACTGAACGAATGAGGAGACGTGTCACAAGAACGATGGACAGACAGCTTCCATCGACCTCACTGACATGGATTCGGAATCGGTGGGAACTTCTGCTTCGGAAGCTCCGACCATGATCACGTCTAAGAACAGACGACCTGCTGCAGCCGGACGTCCTACGGTTAACAAGAACCATAAACCCAGTGTGAAGGCGTACAAAAAAACAATGCAGATCTGCAAAGTACGTCCTAGACCGTTTCCTGAATAAAGGAGTAGGTAACAGGGATGTGGATGAGCGAAAATCTGCCAGTTGGGCGAGAGCTTTTCTAGAGGATAAAATTAGTCAGCCGAGTTCTTCCCAATTCTACCAGTGTACTTTTCCAGGGGTTTTTCAGGGCCACTTCAAGGCCTCTTTTTGTTGTTAAGGGAAGAGGAAGAATCAAATCAAATCGAATCTCGAAGGTCGGCGCTGTGTGACCTGACAACAAACTCAAGCCCGTATATAAAGCCGAAATTTCAACTCGGCCTAGAGCCAGAGTCTGGATACCTCTTGACATCCAAAATTCTGACCTTCTGATATACAATTGGAAGGCCATTAAAGCTGAGGAGCGGAATGAACCCGGAGTCTATTGAGCCCCTTACTGCAAGAGATTTAGGATGTTGTAGGAAAGCCTTGATTGTCCTCTATTTATGTAAGAAGGCCTTAGGCCCAAACTAGGGTCTCCACCACAGATCGTTCTCTGGATATGCACGGCAGTCGTCAGACCCATCCTTATGTCTAGAGTACTATTCGGGGGGACGTCACTGGGCGAGAAAAGCAACATTGCAATACCTAATATCTTTGGGAGGCTGATGGTGGCTAAAGGAACACTACGGCTTAGGGAATCATTGCAACTGGCTCGTGGAAATATGGGCCACGCAAACATCCTAAACGGCCATAATACTATCCCTAGTAATTCGGACTACATTGTCCCATATCTTGTCTTTAACGTCAAATATAAAACCAGGATTCCTAGCAGAAAAGCCAGGAAATCAGGAGCAATTCTAAACGAATCTGCGGTAGAGATTTGCACAGACGGATCCAAGACAGCGTCTGGCACAGGTGCGGGAGTATACTCCAGTGCAGTGGTGGGCCGTATGGAGAGTATGATGCTGAAAGCGTGTCCTTTAAAGACACATTGCAATATCATATCACTTCCACTATTCATCGCGTTGTTTTCACTTCGAAGGTGAGCAATAAACTAATGTTCGCGCACTTGGTGCTATGTGTGTGGCAAATAGTTTTTTGGTGTCATGTGTATGGGGGGCTTAAGGCATCGTAGCAGCATTTGACTGACTGATCTGCGAGGACATGTATTCTACATTTATCACTAATAGCGACCAGTAAGTCATCAGCATAACCCATAGTGATGTATTCAATCTGTGCAGTTTGACTAAATATTCAGTCATACCTAAAGGATCATCTATCATCGATCATATGTACATAATTCTCGGTGTCGCATGTAATAGAGAACATATAGTAAATATCTTGAATCTCTCTAGCTTCGAGAAGGTCTTCGACAGTCTTGATAAATAAAAGCTCATATGATGTGATGTGATATCAAGGACACGTAGTGCCATCTACATATATAACAACGACTTAGGAATAGTTAATAAAAATCACACAGTAGAACAAATCTTTTTCACCATTTAAACTCAATCCGCTTACGACTACCTTCAACCGTACAAAACACAGAAGGGCGCTGTTATTATCTTGAATTAGGCAATAAATTGAAAATACTGAATTGCAAATATCCTCATTATTTACTTGAGTCTAATTTCTCGTTGATTTGTTTAATGCTTCCTAACCGACTCTAACTCCTTTGGCTAGAGGTACGAACAGAAAGATGCAACGATTATAATCAGATCAAGGTAGTATCCACTATAATGGACATCATCCCACTCGAGCACCAAACACCGGTGCGCGAGAATACAAGCAAATAAAACCCTAGGCACACCCCCTAAACACACCCCTTGCAACTGCGATTGCAAATTTAAGGATAACTTTCACCCAAGCTACGTGCGAATAACAAGTGAACGCATAAATTATCCTCATTCTCTCCACAGTGCCACATTTCGTGAATGAGAATTAGAATGTTTTCACGTTGGCGCAGGAGAACAGGATGCAGACCTCCTGCTACTTTTGTGAATGCAATTCCGCCTTTATTATTATTTTTTTTTTTCGTGGCTTCTTCCCTGCCTCCCTCGGGTGCACGAGTGTAAGGAATTGTTATTCAAGGTAGCAAACCAGGAGGTAAGCCAAGCAAAACAAATGTAAAATATTCTAGTGCAACTGCACAACATCAGGATGCAATGGCGTAAATGTGACCCAGGAGCAAATAAAACAAAAAAAAAAAAAAACACAACGCAGGACTTGAAGATATACGGTGAATCCAGGTTTTGGTACTGTTACCATACCGGTGTGCGCTGTGGTGTGCAGGTGATGATGGTTATACTCTGATGTTGGTTCGGGTGTGGAGAGAATGTGTTTTTCCTCTGATGCTTAATGCGATTTCGGTCGGAATTGGTATCAGGATTTTTTGTCTTTTGCCAGGAAGGAGAGATGTTTTTTTTTGCAATTGACGTGATAATAGAAGGGAACAGAACGCAGAGCACGCCCTGGGAACTCCAAATGGGGACCTTAATTAAGTTGAGTTCGTGGTGCAATTTGTTGAAAAGCTTAGCCTTGGGTGTGTTTTCGTTTTCGAAAATTTTTGGAAACAGGTTTTTAATTAATTTTTGTTTGTTTGCGGTTGAACTGGCCTTCTTTTAAAGCTGATAGTTTTGCCTCTCCTGAACATGTTGTACGATTGGTGAATGGAGTTACGCATTAATTTCCCAAGGGCGGTTTCGGATATTGTTACTATTATTGTATTATAGTATATTAACACTTTGAAAGTGTCATAGCAAGAAGATTCCTACAGAAGCCTGTAGAAAAAATTAAAAAGGAAACCTCGTAGTAGACTCACAGACGGTGCTGAAAATATGGAAAATCTTCTTCTGCAGACTGTTTAACGACAACGAAGACCAACATCCTGCTGTCAGGCAGAATGAACCATTCAACATAGACGATGATAGGCCAAACTTTCGTCCACTTGATTAGAACAAAGTGAGGATAGCTACATATATCCAAGCTTAATCGAGCTATTTAAAGCAGCTGAAAATGATCTGGTAGCGAACATACACGAACCCATTTCTAAGATTTGATCAGATGAGTGAATGCCTTATGAATGGAACCTCAGCATCATTTGCTCGATTCCAATAAAGAAGACCCCTTCAATTGTGCCTTGTTACAGAGGTATCCTTCTAAAAAATCGCATAGAAGATCATATCTGCCATATTGTGTGACCGTCTGAAACCCTTCGTCAACAATCTGATTGACCCATATCAGTGTGGTTGCAGACCAAGAAAATTCCGAGAAAGTTTCAAGAGAAAAATTTTTTGTAAGATATTTGATCCCATTTGCGTTGACGTCCTTTGGAGGAAGAGATTCAACAACAAACTATACGAGTTGTACAGCGACATTGACTTTGTCAAAAACTGCATATTAGTCGTCTGAAACATGGCCATGGTCACTCTAGTGATTATGTGGTAAAACTATTTTTTTAAAATCCAATAAAATGAATTTGGGGCCCTTGAAAGGATCTCCTTTCTTGTAGACTGTAGTTCAGTCGGTAAGACGACTAACATTGAGAATGCGGTAGACAACTTGGTACATACTCTGAAAGAATCGTTCAATAGTTCGTGTCCTATCAGACGACCTCGAAGGAAAACCAACGCGGTTTGGTGGACCACAGAGCTTCGACAACTTAGAGTAAAAACTAGGAAACTTTTCAATAGGGTCAAAACGAGTAAGAATAGAGAAGACTGGAACTTATACAGATCCAGTTTTAACGAATATAAATACGGTATTAGAGCAGCTTAACTAAGATCATGGTAAAAATTCTGTGAATCCATAGAGGACGAAAACGAGGCCGCGAGGCTTCGAAAGATACTATCCAAAAACCCCTGCGTCCCCGGATATATCCAGAGAATTGACGGTACATGGGCAGAATCCAGCCAGGAATCTTTGGAACTGCTAATGGATACTCACTTTCCCGGCTGTATAGGAATTGAAACTGCCACCCCTTGCAGGACTGCAGTTCCTCTAGAATACGGAGAAGAGGAAGTGATATCCAACATCATAAATGAAGACAAAGTGGCATGGGCTATAAATTCGTTCAAACCCTTCAAATCCGCAGGACCTGACGAAATTATACCAGCTATGCTGCAACAGTCTCTGAGCAAGGTGGTACCCCAACTCGTTTACATCTTCTCAAGCTTTATGCGCACGGGATACATACCTAGCAAATGAAGAGAGGTAAGGGTAGTTTTCATTCCTAAAGCAGTAAAGCCTTACCACTCTACCGCTAAAGACTATAAGCCAATTAGTCTCTCATCGTTTTTGCAAAAAAAAACCCTAGAGCGACTCATTGACCTTCATATCAGAGAATTGATCAACTCCCAAAACCTATGTGAAGCACAGCACGCCTACCTTAAGGGTAGATCGGTGGATAGCGTTCTCCATAGCGTGGTCAGGGAAATTGAGTATACCCTAGATGCGAAAGAATACACTATGGCAGCATTCCTGGACATTGAGGGCGCTTTCAATAATGTAAAAACGAACTCAATAGTGAAAGCCTTGGAAGATTTGACAACAAGAATCTTGACAGGATTCTTGCCAACAATCAGTGAACTAATGGAATCTGCTCTCAAAGTGTTCTCTACGTGGGCAAAACAGAACAGTTTGGGGGTCAATCCTCAGAAAACTGAACTTGTTTTGTTCACGAGGAGAAGAAAGATACCCGACTTCACATTACCAAAGCTAGATGGCACCACTATAATTCTCTCATCTGTGGCGAAATATCTTGGCGTCATTCTGGATTCCAAGTTATCCTGGAAAAGAAATGTTGAAGAAAGGACAAAGAAAGGAATGAATGCTCTATGTGCCTGTAAGAGGGCCTTTGGGAGAAGGTGGGGATTGCAACCGCGTATCATTCAATGGATGTACAAAGCAATTATCAGGCGCATCATCTCATATGGATCCTTAGTCTGGTGGACAGGTACGAGTACAAAGAAAGAACTCTACAAAGTACAAAGGCTTACAGCACTCTGCACCACTGGAGTTGTGAGAAGCGCGCCGCAAGCAGGTTTGGGTATAATTCTTCATATTCTTCCACTAGACTTGTTCATTAAAGGCTCTGCCACGAAAGGAGCTCTCAGACTGAAAGAATCCAACCTGTGGAAAGAGACCACCTATGGACATACGGTAATATTAAACGCTACAAAGACAATGGGCAGGAAATATAACTCTGAATGCTTTACAGCCACATCGGATTACATAGTCCCCTACAACGACTTCAATTTTGGTATCCCAAGCCGAGCAGAGTGGGAGTCCAATAATATAGACAACGATCTAGGGATCACAGTCTACACAGATGGCTCAAAAATGGAGATAGGTACGGGAGCAGGATTTTACTCGGAAACATTGCAAAAACAGGAATCATTCAGATTACCAGAAGCATGTAGTGTATTCCAAGCTGAAATCCTGCCAATAGAAAAAGCTGCTAGATGCATAGAAGACAGTCACCTCCCCCCGACGGATATAACCATCTTCGATGATAGTCAAGCAGCGCTAAAATCGATTAAATCTAATATAATTAAATCAAAGGCAGTTAGGAACTGTCGTGATGCACTGATCACGACTAGGCACCATTCGGTCAAACTCTGCTGGGTTCCCGGACATAGCAATATTGAAAGTAACGAGAAGGCAGACGCTTTGGCAAGAATGTGGTCGGAAATGAATATCAGTGAAGCGGACACATCCATATTGCCACCGATTGGAAAATTGTATAGTATAGGTATAATTGACGGCATAATAGAGAAAGAGGCCAACTCGTCCTGGGTATCTAGGGAGGACTGTGCCACCTCTCGCACGTTATGGCCGAAATTAGATAAAAAGAAAACAAAGAGCCTTCTGGCACTAAATCGATCCTCTATCCGCATCCTTACTGGTATAATCACAGGACACTGCGCCATCATGCTCCGTCATGGGAGGTGGAGTCCAACGACTTATGTAGAAGCTGCGTAGATGAGGAAGAGGTGGAGTCTATCCAACATTTGCTTTGCTACTGCCCCGCTCTGCAAGAACGACACCTTCCCACTTTCGCTTCTAGGTTCTTCGCAAGCACCGCAGAGATAGCAGGCTTCCAGATATCGGATCTTCTCCACTTTATCAAAAGCATCAACTGGTTTGTTGTGTATTTTGTTGTTCTCACTCCATCTATATTTAATAGGGGATTCACAATAGACCTTTAAGTCTCCGATTGGACGTGATGAGGTTTTAACCGTCACACACCCCTTCTTAACCTAACCTAACCTAAGACGTAGCTAAGTTAGATCTTAACTTATAGTATGAAAGTTTTGCTAGCATCACTTCATGTTGGTTAGGTGGGCAGAACTTGAGCTATCATCATCTCTGTTGCCGTTATACAGTCAGTAGTTTTTACAATACAAGGTTTCCCTCTTCACCTCTAGGCTCTTTTCACCCTTTCCTCTTCTTTTGAAAAGTTTATGTCCAAGTCTCGATTTGTGTCGTCTTTCTTTGCAGCGTTGTCTTATTGCATGTGTTTGTCGATCAGAGAATTAGATGTAAAACATTCCATCTGTCTTTGGTCCATATATCAGATCATGCCACGTACCTACTCATATGCATGGTATCTAAAGACCACCTCGACCTTGAGTACATCTTTCCTACGCAGTAGGTAATATGTTTAGCCTGTTATCTCGCTCAAATAGGTCTTCTGCTATGCAGTCTCTTACGCCGTAAGTGTTATTTGATTGCTTTCGTCTCGTACTTGGGTGGAACAACATTTATGGAACAACATCCGGCTTTAATGCCTTCATAACATTTTATAATTCGCGTATTTTTCAGCAAAAGTACTTAATTCACGGAAGAGAAAGAAAAAAAAAAAACACGTCCCCCTGAGAAGCGAGTCCTCTTTAAGTTCCCCAACATACATAAGTGTTTTGTGTTAAACAGCGAAAAGATAAAATTCCGACAGAGTACGAGATACACTAACTCGCTGAGGTTTTGCATGAACGGTGGGGTGGGAATGTGTAAGATTTATGGTATTTTTATTGGTGATTTCCTTGAGAGATAGAGGCACCCCCACCCGCTGGCAAGCACTTTGTCACGTGTACACTTGTACATAAGCGGGGCACTGTAAACATATAAAACGAACAAATGTAACTTTAATAATCTGGAGAAGAATCATAAAAAGGATTCGGCAATCGTTTCGTACCAAGCGAGGATAACTTCAAGTATTTTAATAAGTTACGGATTAGCTGTGTTTTTTCTTCCGACTGTGACTGAGTTTAATTCAATTTCGTGAATTCCTTGGCTTAACTTGATGCGTTTCCTTAAAGTGAAGACGGGGGTAATTGGAAATTAAAAAGATCCTGAACCCTGCTGCATGTAGGGGGGCGTTTGGGAAATTTATTTTAGTTCGAGGAATTTCATTTATTAAATGAAAATGGTGGATTCCTCTTCCAAACTGTCAGAATCGTTCTGGCTCAACAAAGTTGAGGAATTTCGTCTAGCTACTGTGTTCGCATGAGAGCTCGAATTGAATAATTAAATTTGTTATCCAAATTTGTTTTCCTTGTTTGCTTCCTGTCAGCGTGCTGAAGATTTAAGGACAGTGGGGAGTTAAAGGTCATGGTTTCATCTCTCAACAAAGGTCAGATTTGGATTTGTGTCATACTGAATAGCTAATCCTTTAATTTAAACCTTTAACTTGGTAGTTACAGCAAACAGCAATGCATAATCCACGTGTGAGCATTTATTTCGACAGGTAATTACGGTTTGTGGAATAATAATAATAATAAAACTAGCCACTAAGCGTCATGACACTTAATGCCATGCGGGAAGCGCTGGTTACATGCCACATTAGGGGGAAAATGAACCACTTTACAAATTCATGAAGCAGCAGTGGTTTGTTGGTTTACTGGACAACATGTGTTTGTATTGTTAGTGTTGAAGGGATTATTATCTCCTGCAGTGAAATTATTTTGGAGGTCTTTGTCATATACTATTGCACTTTGGGTATTCGTAAGGGTGCACTAAAAATTTGAATTAAAACTAATCACAATCGGGTTTTTAATTCGTGCAGAGTCCCTGTCGTATAAAGCGCGAATGGCATGGCTTTTAAGGTAGCAAGTCGGCATTCTCGAGGCTTAAAAACACTATTCTTTTCAAACTTTTTGCACAATACTATCTGCAGACAAAATAGTGAAGACTGACTGAATATCGTTTTCCAAAGAAACATTTCATAACCAATGCCACGTATGAAGTCGATGTAAGGGCTTGGGTAGGTAGGTAGGTAGGTAGAGTTGCGGTTCTTAGAAAGAACCCAATTAGCGCTAGGGTGTTTTTGTTACCACAAAAACTCGTGTGAAAAAACTTAGCTGGTGTGAAATTAGACCTCACCCGTGGAGTTCAAATAACAGATTAGTTTTCTAATTCTTTTGTCAGCTATCTCGCCGAGGTCCACGAAGAAGGGTCTTCCTAGAATATTTTGCTTGGTCCTCGCTAGGGCCGGACATCTGCAAAGGAAGTGATGTAGAGATTCCTTCTCATTGATATCCTTGCAGCTTCTACAGAAGGTGTTGTGAGGAATACCAAGCTTGGCCGCATGGTCCCCTATTGGGTAGTGACCTGGCTACAATTCTGGCAATTTCTGGTCTTGATTTACCAAGTAGCTCGTTTGATTTAGGTTTATTGTAATCAGGCCATGTCTTTCTTGATATTACACAACTAGTCAGGCTTTCCACCCTTGATTGGCAAGCTTTAGGAACTGGTAATGTATATTGCCTTTAACGACACCTAGCGGAATATCGACTCTTTCTGCTAAAGTGCCGTTAAGGGCCGATCCTTGCCTGGCCAGCTCGTCAGCGCGCTCATTACCCTCATAGTTACTGTGCCCTGCGACCCAGATGAGTGTAGTTGTTGAGTGGACACTTAGGTGATTCATTTCAAACCGGCATTGCTCTATCAGTTTTGAGGATATGGTGACCGCATCAATGGCTTGGATAGCAGCTTGGATATCTGAAAGAATAGCGATGTTTTGACTGGATATAGGGAGACCGTTTAGCAAACGGCAGGCTTCTGGAATCGCAAGAAGCTCCGCTTGGAAAACACTAGCAGAGTCAGGGAGACGAAAGGACTTGGATATATTTAGTTGGTCAGAGACGATACCTGCGCCGACTCCGCAGTCCATCTTTAAACCATCCGTACATGTACCTATATCATAGTCACTGATAATGGGTCCGTTTTCCCATACTTCTCTATAGGCAGTTTGCCTGAAAAAGATTTACTAAAATTGAAGGTTGGTATTCTGTAGTCAGTTGAAGACGAAACCAATTTTCTCGGAATCGTTTCCAAGATCCTACAGTGTCCATACGGCTTAGCAGTCCAGCACTCAGATTCCCTGAGCCGGACAGCGCTACATGTAGCTGAGTCTTTTATATGAAGTTCGAGAGGAATCAAGTGCAGGATCGCACTTAGAGCATCTATTGGTCAGGACCTCCTGTGATGCTTGCACACGCTGATCTCTGTACTTTTTTAAGTTTTTCGATACCTATTGTATTTTTTGCTCAGGGCAGGCCACCAAACGATGGCGCCTTACGGCTGTGTACATCCAGAGGGTCATCTTTGGCAGGAGGCCCCATTTTTTACCGAAAGTTTTATTGCAGACATAGAAAGCTACACTTGCTTTCTTTACCCGCTGTTCTATATTAAGCTTCCAACTAAGTTTTGGGTCAAGTATCGTGCCAAGGTATTTTGCACTGGAAAATAAAGAGTGACTGACCATTAAGTTTGAGGGGAGTGAACTCAGGTACTTTAGTTTTGGTGGTAAATAGCATCATTTCGGTCTTTTCTGGATTAACACCGAGGCCACTGCTTGTGGACCACGAGTGTACCATATCCAAAGTACTTTCCATGAGTTGGCTTATCGTGGAGACAAACTCTCTCTATCAAGTCGCACTAAAATCTTATTAATTGCCATGAGCCATAGTAAAGGAGAAATGACACCACCTTGAGGGGTGCCTCTACTAACCGTCTTAGTTGCAATGCTGTTACCTAATGTTCCCTGAATTATTCTGGTTTTCAGAATGGATACAATCCATTGACTTCGAAAACCTTCTACACCTAACTCGGTGAGAGCCTCTTGAATAGCTTATGTGTGGATGTTGTTAAAGGCTCCTTCTATGCCTAGAAAAGTAGCAAGAGTGTATTCTTTGTAGTGGAGAGCCTTTTCCACTGTACGCACTATCTCATGAAGAGCCGTCTCGGTAGACCGACCTTTGAGGTACGCATACTGGGATTTCGATAGTGTACTCTCATAAGAAGTTCCAAAGATTCCGTAGTAGAATCAGTCCAAATACCATCCGACGGAAGAAAGACGGATTGCTGTGTCCTTTGGACAGAATTTTACTGAGCCGAGTCGATTCCTTAAGGGACTCGATAGATTGGCAGTAATCCATCAGCCCTGTTTCTTGGCCATTCTGATGGGCTTCTTATAAATTTTTAGACAATCTTTATAGGGCTGCCAGAAGGTATGATTGTAGCAGATGTTGAAGATCACTCTGGTCAACTTCCTGAATTTCGACAGATCTTCATTCCACCACAATGGGACCTTCTTTTTGTTGTAGCTGACTGGACACGAAAGTTTGGAAGCTTGGGTACTGTGTGATTGACACAGTGGATATCAAAAACGCATTCAACACAACGAAAACGGAAGAAACATGCTTATCACCAAAAGAACGTCTAACAAATGGCAGGCGATTTTGACGCACTGTTTTAGATATAAGAAGCCACTCTATGACACCGAGAATGAAACTAAGCAGTACAATGTTTCTTACTAGGTGGGCTACTGTAGAACTTGATGTTTCACGCCATTTTTAGATTGTCAACCGGAAGGTCATATAATATAACTGACTTCCCGGACGACATAGCAATAAAGAGGCAGAAACTGTCAGAATGGGTTTAGAGGTGATGAACTGACAGAAAGTCATAGACAGCTACCTATACCTTTGAGGTAATAAGGGGCTTTGTCCTTAAAGTTTCTGCTATCAATTCCGAAATCAAACGCGGAATAGGTATTGCCAATCGTCGAGGTGACACTTACGTAGTAAGGCGCTATACCGAACAACTAAGGCGACTCTATAAAAGAACTTATTTGTCCCAGATCTACTTTATGGCACAGATGCATGGACATTGTTGAAAGCAGATGAAGATATTCCCGGTCTTTTCGAGATTCCCGTAAGATATTACATCTCACTTGCATTGAAGAATTTTGTAGATTCAATGATGAACTATGTATACTGCGATACCGGTCTACTCAAAAAACTGCGCATTGGTCGTTTGGTATCGGTACGATATGTAGAGTGAATGAACACAAGCACTTTGTCTTAAAAAGTCTTTGAATCTGACACAGAGGAACAAAGGAAGCGCGCACAATTAGAATAGGACCTTAACCTACTTAGATAGCGCATTTCAAGGCAGTTAGCTAGCGAACAGGTTAAGCTTAGCACGGAATTGGTACGAAAGTTGTCTCAGTGATGTTCACCTCTCACCGTAGACGCATATTGTATAATGAGATTTCTAAATTCAATTTCCTTAAAAATTTAATTACAGTAAAATGGGGTGGAAAAGTTAAACCACAGCCCTTTATCGACCAATGTACTGGTCCATTTCTGGACATAACACGGTTACCGAACTTCGACTCCAACAACTCGATGACTTGGCTAGCTGTGTGACATGTGGCGCCATCTTATTGAAACCACATATGCTCCTAGTCATCCTCTTCCAATTTATCCCAAGAATTCTCACTCACTATGGTCCAGTAGGGATCTCCATTGCCTGTGATTGTGCTCCCAATATTTTTGTAGAAAATATATGGGCCAAGGACCCCCAGCATGAAATCCGCACCATACAGTCAATTTTTGTGTGAGTTATGGCATTTCGTGAAGGGCTTCGGATTGCTGACTTGCCAACTTGCCGGAAATGGATTCATCACTTTGGATTATTTTACGATTAAAATCGACATAAATCGTTGGTTTATGTATGAATTCTGAATGTTTAGGAAAATATTTTAAATTTATCTATTTGGGTCAACTGATGGCAAATTATATATTTTCAATTTTACGTTTGTTCATCCTATAAATGTAGATACATTCATTCATATATTCCTTTCAACCAATAGCTACACATGTGACAACATTCTGAAATGTTATCTAACATTTTTTTTTTTGAAATTCTGAATCCCTTTGTGTATCTTTTTGTTTATTAGTAGACATTAGATGATTGAGCAGAAATAAACTTTTTTCATCTATCAATGGGATGCTGATACATATTGAACTAATTCGACAGAAGAAAAACTTGACACACAAAGGGAGAACTAACAAACGAAAAAAAAAAAATAAATAAATTCGTCATGAGTGTTGTCGGTGTATATGATGTATGATAGTAATTTGTCAAGTAATTGACATGGTCCTATTGTCATCATCTTACACAATAGACGGGCTACGTGCCATATAATATTGTGCTGCGGAAAATCAAATACATGTCGATTGAGAGGAAAATATATTTACGGATGGAAAGATTTTTTTGTGAAGCATTAGAACCGGGTTTGTTGGAGTATACTCGTATGACGTACCTTGCTGATAGTTATATTTTATCAGTGAGGGTGTTGAGAGCAAATAGGAAGAGAGCGACAAATTAGGATTTAACAACTTAAAGTTCAGGGGCTATAAGTTGTTTAATAATTTCATTTATGATGAGATGAAATGCTATTGCAGTTTATATATCCCAAGACCGTCACAACAAACGTATGACAGTTGAAAGTCTGTTCAAACTTATGGTAGATGACCTTATGCTCACTTGTTGTGCAACCAATCAGGCACCATAAGAAGGGTATTGCTGTAACAAAATAAAAAGGGAATATGTCAATCCATGGATAGTATAGTAGAAAAATGAATCGGATAGTGGACACGCTATTCTCTACCCATGCTGTTCGGCCAAGGACAACTTCCCTGCCCAACAACAGGACGTCCCACTGTTTAGGGAAGCGGAGCTGATGCTAGCAGCGAAAACCATGAAGAACAAAGAAGCTCCTGGACCTGACGGTATACAAGCAGAAGTGCTGAAGGTGATAACAAGAACTTGTCTTCTGCTTTTACTGAATATGTATAAGAGCTGCCTTCAAAGTGGTGTTATCCACAAAAGCTGGAAGACACAACGGCTGGCACTCATCAATAAAGGCAAAAGAGACCCGGACTTCACATCGGCGTACAGACCATTGTGTATGCTTGACACGGCAGTCAGACTCCTAAAAAAGATGTTAAAGCCGACTCACAGCACCCGTAGAGAGCGCAGGTGGCTTATCCGAGAAGCAACACGGGTTTAGAAAACGCCACTCCACCGTATGTGTTATCATGGAAGTGGTTAAAACTGTCCAATCTGCTCAACGGGGAAATCACCACTCAAGAAAAGTCGTCGTGTTTGCCGCCCTAGATCAATGCAGCTAAATGGAGTGACATACTCAACGCGCTCAAGAATAACTTCAGGATAACTGGAAAGACCGAGAACTGTTGTATGACACCACAGAGGGAACCCGAAGAAAAGAAATCACGGCCGGAGTAGCGCAGGGCTCAATATTAGGACCAGCTCTGAGGAACATCTCCTACGATGGGATTCTTCGCATAGATATGCCCGAAGATACCTTCCTGGTATGCATGACATCGGCGCGGTGATCACTGCAAGAACCACTGAAGATGCACAGAGAAGACTGAACCAGAGACGCGTATTTATCTGGATGGAAGACCATGGACTAGTCTAACGGCAGAGGAGATGGAGATAGTCTTTTTGACTAAGTGACATATACCAACGAGCTTCGACTTTCATATATGCACAGAGGTTATAGTCAGCGCTGAAGCAATTAAGTACCTGGGAATGGCTCTTGACCCTAAACTAACATTCTGGAAACAGATAAAAGAGCTGCACGTGTCACCGCATCACTCAGCAGGCTCATAGTAAACACGGCCCAACGGCAAGCAAGCGGACACTCCTAACTTCGATTACCCACTCCATTCTTCTGTATGGCTGTAAAATTTGGTCTGATGCACTCAGACAGCAAAAGTACAGGAAACAAATGGCTGCAGTATAGAGACATGGAGCCAGCCATCCTCGTAGCCGTGACAGAGAGGAAGTATGTGTATTGAAAGAGAGCGGTAGTGAGAGTGGAAACTGCAACGGCAGAGGCTAAGAAATTCACCAAGGACAGTGGCAATGACGATGATCTTCAGAGAGAAGAGGGAGATGTACTGCAAGACTGATTAGAGATGGTGGACGGAGCGGAAACATGTTGAAGTTAACTACTACTTCACCCAGTTTCTGACTGGACGCAGGTATTTCAACGCGTTCCTCCGAAAGACGGGAAAGGTCAACAGCTTAGCCAGCCAGTACGGCGACGCATGAGAAGATGATGCACACAACACATTCTTCATCTGCAGCAGATGGACAGCAGAGAGAAACAGGCTGGCAGGCAGGCAACGTAACTCCTGAAAACGTCGTGAGAATAATGTTGTCAAGCTGCGACAACTGAACACGAAATGCGCATTCATTGAATCTGTGCTGAAGCAGAAAAAGATAGAGAAAGAAAATAACACGTCCACATAAATATGTATGAGTAATGGCCAAAGTGAAAACGAGGCCTGTAGAGGCACAAACAATGCCACAAGCAGTCCCGGGGTGGGTTCGCTTGAATATGGAGAGTGATTAGTCGGTTGAAATCCGACACACTGGGGAGCCATATAGCCGTGGCCTCCTGACGGTGCATGATGCATTTAGTCTTCAATAAAAAAACAAAAATTGCACATTCTCACCGAATAAGCATTGTCAGTTCATTCGACACCTTCAATTACCCAGATCGTTCCCGTGACCTGAAACATACTGCAATGATAACTCGCACCTGACATCGCACTGTTGGCAGTTTCCAGGCTTTTATCGCTTCTTGACCAACTACGTATAGAACTATAGGACTTTCTGAATATGTACATATCTATATAAGTATGTACATAATTTATTAAAAAAAATAAAGACATTTATGCAAGTACAAGGAATTAATATTATTACTACAATTAGTTACAGATAACATGTCGTTTACAACAATCTGGATAAGGTAAGCTTTTGTCTACGTAACCACCCATTTTACATCCTTCAACCGTTTGCACTTCACAACTAGAAAGTATTTTCAAAATAGTTCAAGTACATGTTTCTTCCTAGTTTTAGTATGATACTTACGAGTGAAATAGCACCAAGCCATGTTCCATGCACATTATTCGACCACATGCTTGATCGGGATCCTTTATCATGTCACCCGGTGAAAGAACTAAATTCTCTCGAATTGTGCATTTTCCAGGATTTTCTATAAAAGAAACCAAATAAAATCCCTTGAATCAACAGAGTCTTTAAATTCACGTACTTGGATCATTGAAAAACCCACTAATTGAAGCAGCAAATGAAGTTGCTGTAAAAATAGTCAATAGGAGAATAACAAAACACAATGATTTCATTTCGAAATGAGGTACGAGGCCAAACTGAAGAAATTTGAATATAAACACAAAAACTATGATGCTATCTACTCAAACGTATCTAATGAACAAAAATTATATATGTACTTACTTTTGGAATTTCTTATCAGCGCATGTAGTGCGACAACAAACAAAATATATTGTTTCAAGTACGAGTTGAAATTGGACTTCCGAAAGGAGATAAGACGGAAACATATGTTTTTAAATTTTATAAACAAATGAATTTCAACCAAATTTGGTTTCTTTATGATTTTGTCTATATATGTAGGTACCTACTAAAGAATACAGATGGGAGAGAGGCATACATTATATCTATCTTCGACCACACTTTTCGAAAACTATTTTACATTTACTAAGTGACTAACTGACTCGCTTAGATACCCTCGTGTCTTTGAAATAGTTTGAATAAGTAGAGTTAAGCATACAAACAACAATAAAAAAGGCAGATGGACCTACAGGTTGATCCTAAATTTCGAGATCTAAACAAATCGAGTCCACGGTGACTGCATCTACCATCTTATGTCCGGCCGCGGTGGCTATCGCAAATATCTGCACTGATTTGGACACGACAGAACACCCTTTTCCGGACTCCCAAGACCAAGAGGGTGATACGGAGCACGCTATATTTCATTTCAGACACTTCCTGGTATGGAGAATCAATTTTTCAAGCCCACAGTGTCTTATTCAAAAGAACACTGAATGGAAAACCAAACGTGCAAATAGAGCTTAGAAGATCGAGCAGAAACAGCAGAAACAAACCATGTCGTCAAAACAAAGAGAAGCGAAAAGTAGGAAGCAATTTCTTTGCAATCGTTATACCAGCACTGTGAGAAACTACAAACACAATTCAATGTTTGATGGCAGTTAAGGGAGGTAAAGGGATAGTAAGAACTAGGTGATTTATTCTATATACATCTGGCATGCAATTCGAAGAAAGAAATAAGCTGGCACCAAGAAAATCTTCTCTTAGCGCTCATGTAGAGCTAAATTATAGAATAATATTTGGATAAGCTTACAGTTTCGTGAAGAAATCTCTCTATGTCTTCGATTCCCTGGGTAGAGACTAATTAGACAAGATACTTTCCGATAAAATACAACAGTAAAGCAATAACAAATATCCTGAAAGATATCAGAAACTAGTCCTCACTCTAAGACACTTCGAAGCCCTTACTTTAGTGTTTTATTTAAAACTACGAGTATACTCTGCAGCATCAAAATCAATCAATCAGTTCAGTGAGTCATTTTGTAGACCAAATATATGCAAAGAATGTCAACCTTTATATAAGGAAGGCACTATTAAAGTAGTCAATTTTATATTTAACTTTCAAAGACATTCGACACTTTCTTTGTACCTGCACGACCAACTGAGCAATCTTATCACATCATTAAGTAAATTCCTCTTGCGTGAAAAGTTAAAACAAAAACGAGGAAATTGCTGAGTAAAGTATTTTTATCCTACCACTAGCCACAACAGGATTTTCTTTTACCATAACGAAATCTTGTAATAAGTTCACCTAAAACCTTTTGAATGTCTCTATACAGATACTATATAGGTAGAAGGCAAGGAACTACTCTCCTAGGACTCCAGAGATACAAGTAATTTAAATGAAATTATCTCCTTGGTGCTGCTGGAACACAAATTTATATTACAACGAGAGGTACATAGGTAGGTGGTAGTTTCACCGCAGTTCCATTACGTTACTTTCAAGTAGTCATGCAATATCGTATGAAAATACCATCAGCGAGTTGTGGACTCTTGGGGTAGAATTATGTAAACATTGTGTACATACGAATATATTGTCAAGCAGAGTTCGGTGGCATGTTGTGAACGTTAAGTCCGTGTATTAATTAATTATGGGTTAATTTCATCCATAATATGTTAAGAACTTTTGTTCTTATAAACCCAGTTAACGATGCAGCATCGTTAATGATAATGAGATGATTTCATTCTTAAGGAAGAAGAAGTGCTTTTCGGATACATAGCACTGCATGCGTCATCTTTAATTCTGCTGATTCGAAATTTCAAATGCAAACGCATCCAGAAAGAGAGTGACTCTGTAACGGAATAAAAAGGTCGGTTGTGTGTCTCCGTTGGTTCGGATTGTCACCCGTATCACCTTCGCATAGGTCACGGGCCGTTGTGGCCGAAGGTCCACCTGCCACCGAAGCAGGGACCAAATGGAGAGTCGGGCTGAAGAGGACACAACCTTTCCTCAGAACCTTCCGCCCCTTATGCCCCCGTTATGACCCAAGACTACAGGATTTCTTGGGCCAGTCCGAGCAGCCAGGACGGAAGGGTGTCCGCACCTTTGCAGCTGTAGGCATGCTAGCTCCCGCCAGGTTCTAGCTCGTCGGATTGGGGGGGGATCTTGCTGCAGCAGCGACGGACGGTTGTTACGTTATTCCATGCCTGAGATTAGATGTAGTTGTCTCTACAAAATTGTTGAGGGGGACCCGAAATGTCTTGAAACCTACGCGAGGGAAAGCTGAAGGTGTCGGTTGCTCTCCAAGGTGTCTTCCAGTGAGAGGGAGAGCGTTAGATGGATTTGCTCTTCGGGAGATGACCCACCCCTGTGTCAAACCGGATCCTGTGAAGGGATCCGATCCAGCACTTCCTTGGCTACCATGTCTCCATGTTGATGGTAGCCCCTAGATTGATACCAAAAAAATAACTTAACCTATTGTGTGCTCCTTCTTCGTCGTCAGCTTGAGTTACCGTATTGCCAGCCTATCGGTCACTTCTCCATCTAAATACCTACCCTAATAGCATCCTAAAAAGCTACAAAAGAACAAAAAATATAAGAGAATCGACTTCCCGTGAATCCTTCCAATATTCGGTAATCAGGAAAACAATAATATCAGAATCGATCGAATATGACACAAAAAAAAATCTTAAATTTATACCATTAGTTAATTTAGTTTTTCTTTTTATTTTAATTTATCTATAAGCACAATAGAAAGAAGAAAATAACAAATACAATTCATTTTATTTAAGTTTTTTTCTACTATGTTTTTTGTTAAATAAATTTGTACAAAAAAAAAAAAAAAAAAAACAAACTTTAATTTTGACTCTTCCTTTTGTAGGAGACTGTACACTATATAAATATGTACGTTTATGTACTAGTAAAAAAAAACATATGTATAATCCAAAAAGGAGAAACAATTGTTACTTAGTGTACCAAAAAAATTAAATTCAGTATGAACGTCAGCAAAGAATTAAGAAAATGTTGGTTTGTGTATAAGCTAGTAAAGCTTTGACACTCGAATAACAAAAAAAAAAAAAAATTTCGTTTATTAATTTGGTTATGTACATATGTATGTATAGATCAAAGATCACTTACCCCGTGTATTTTCGATGTCATCCGGATGTTGTGCACAGCATCGCAGGAACTATGTTTGTCCTAATAAGGAAGTTAAAAAAAACGAACACTAAACGAATTTTTTTTTTTTTTTTTGGGTTGCCTTATATTCACTTTCTATTTAGAAATTTAGAAAGAGATCACATCAGATAGATATGTATAGATGTACTTTTATATACATATATTTAATACTTTTTTTTTTTCTGCAGGCACTACTGAACTTTTTTTTTTTTTTTCACAAATCAACTTCTAATTATTATTAATATTAAAATGATCTACACTGTAATTAAGATAAGGGAAGGGGGGATCGATAAGGAGACTAGGAGGGAGACGGCTTGATACCGGGGGTGGTGGGAAATTTGAATTTTGCTGCTGCATCTCACTGGCTGGATGTTTCGGACTCGGTGGTAAAGATGAAGTTGTTGTTGGGCTGCTCACTGGTGTCTTACTTTTAGGTGGTGAGGTGTGTTGCGAGACCCGGTGTGGTAACTCTACCTGGTGTCTCGTTTCTCAAGGTGTTTTCGTGTATGGGTTGTTGGGGGGGTGGTGTGGTGATGCTGTTGGTGGGTTTTTTTCTTGGGGCGCGTGGGGTGAATTTACGCGTGATCTTGCGAACACTGTCAGTTTGGCAATTTTTATGTATGTATGTATTTAGGTGTTTAGTTAGCGGGGGTGACTTTTTTTTTTTTTTTTTTTGTGTTGCGGAGCACTGTTTCACGAAGTAGAAAGAGGGTGGTTTTTCTAGGATTTCTTGTTTTTTTGTTTTATTCAACTTTCCTCCTTTTTTTTTTTTTTTTTTTTTTTTTACACTTTTCCACTTTTTTTCTATTTTTTTTTTTTTTGTTTAGTCACGATCTAATATTATTTCTTTAAGCATTTTCTTTTTTTTTTTTATTTTGTTTCGACGCTACGAAATTTCGTGTAAGTTTATCAAAGAAATACTTTTTTTTTGTTTCAACACTTCTACCGCCGCGTTAACCCATCCTCACTTGAGGAGACCGTCCCGCCACGACCGACCAATTCTTCCAAGAACTTTCCAAAATCAGACTAAGAGAGCGAATCTGGGTCCGCTCGCCCTTATATAGGGTCCTGGGATTGGGGGCGATTCACCCACACTTTCTACGCCTTATGGTGGCGTGTCACTTCCGGGTGACCTGTATTTGGCTGGATTTTATTGGGAAAATTTTTGAAATGGCAGGGACATAATACTTAGCCACCTTCACATGTACATGTATGCCAAACATAATTTTTCAAATAAAATCCTGCCAAATAAGGACTCCCGGTTTATTACTGACGCACCCGTTAAGCCTTTTTTTGTGTCGGTGTGGGTGAGAATCACTCCATCTCAAGTTCAACAGTACGCCTCATCTAGGTCCATATATTTTGGTTATTTTGGGGGTCATCCTCGAATAAGGCCGATGGTCCGATGGTACGGACTTCGGGTGGTAGCAACCAGTCATGGGTTCAAAACCCACGAGCGACTTCACATAATTTTTTTTTTTCTTTTCATTTATTGTATTTTTATTTTGTCAGCCACTCCTTTTGTAAGCCAGTGTAATGGCGCTCCATTGTGGTGAATACATCCTATTCTACCCCCACCCTTACCAACTGCACATAACCGGAAACCAACCCATACTTATTCAAGAAACACACCACATCTGATCTCTATAAAAGCTTTTTTTTTTTTTTTTTAAACAAAATGGGTTTTCACTCAAGCTAGGCTCCATTCACAATAGCTTCTATGCCACAGCTTCTCCAATTGTAAAAAAAAAACTGATTTGTAAATGAAGGATTCCCCACAAAACCTTAGCGTTTTCAAGTTTTACGCTGAAAACGAAAAGGGAAAAAGAATCCGAAGCACCTTAACTGATAATGCCGAACCCCACGCCTGATAAACGTCTCATGCTCAGATTGAGCTAGCTAAGCAAAGATATGAACAGAATATCGGAGATACTCAGCTGTCTCAGATTCAAAGTAAATAAAATCCAAAAACAAAAAAAATATTGAATATCAAAACTAAATTCAGAGAGAACAAGGGTATCCTTGAAAGAAAATTAAAAAATATAATAACAGACTTAAACTGGATTAAAAATAAAGCTATATGAATGAACAAAAAAAATTAAAAGGATCTATAACTAAAATGAATCAATTCCCAAAAACTAAAACTATCTTTGTGTATACAATGAGAATACAAACTCAAAGCATACCTAAACCAAAAGAAAAATCAAAAATCCAAAATATGAAAAGTATCTATGACCAAAATAAGAATCTGAAAATAAGGGTTCCTGCCAATCAAATAAAAAAAAAACAAATCTCAAAACTAAATCAAAGAAAGAAAATAATAATAAACCAAAAATCAATCAGTATCGTACAAGTAAAAACTACAAATCATAAAATAGGCGGGGAGGAGAAGTGACTTTCGTAGACGGCGGTAACAACGAAGAGTTTGAAGAAGTAATAGGTCCATGTGCACATCTCACTGTAAGACAATACAAATTATTTGAATTTTTCAAGGCGTTCAGGCGCAAGATCGAAAGCGCTGTTTTTCTGCTTACTTCCCAAGAGACTGTAAGACGATGCAACTGATACTTGCATTAAAACCAAGCTGTAATGCAGGACATACGTCTCGTGGCCTCTTGCCTTTCACAGATGCTAGTAGTGGAAGGGTAGGGTTGAAGAGGGATCTCAGGGTATGTTGCAACAGACGTAGATAGAAGCTATGGCATCCCAGCTACCGGACAATCATCACCCCTCAATCTCTCCTACTACCCGATAAGGTCTGCTCAACCGACTCCTCACAACAGACGTAGCCATGCCTACGCGCATGCATCTACCGGCTGAAGAGATCGGTCTCACACTCCTATGTCTGGTGATCAAGCTAGCTAGGGAACCGCTTGGTTACGCAGCAGACGTATACGGAACTCCTATGTCCATATACCGGACGAACCTTACGTTTCCCAGCGTAGCCTAATCAAAATAAAAACCAATCTGTAAAAGGAAGAAGAGCTATCATAAAGAACAAGAGGTTAGTATGACAGACAAAGGTCAGTAATACGGAAGAGCGTAACTGAACTTCGATCTGTAACTGAACCAAAAAAAAAAGAAAACACACGTAGGCAAAAAAAAAAAGGAAGAACTCAAGACGTTTTCGGGCCCCACGTTGGGCGCCACCTGTAACGGAATAAAAAGGTCGGTTGTGTGTCTCCGTTGGTTCGGATTGTCACCCGTATCACCTTCGCATAGGTCACGGGCCGTTGTGGCCGAAGGTCCACCTGCCACCGAAGCAGGGACCAAATGGAGAGTCGGGCTGAAGAGGACACAACCTTTCCTCAGAACCTTCCGCCCCTTATGCCCCCGTTATGACCCAAGACTACAGGATTTCTTGGGCCAGTCCGAGCAGCCAGGACGGAAGGGTGTCCGCACCTTTGCAGCTGTAGGCATGCTAGCTCCCGCCAGGTTCTAGCTCGTCGGATTGGGGGGGGATCTTGCTGCAGCAGCGACGGACGGTTGTTACGTTATTCCATGCCTGAGATTAGATGTAGTTGTCTCTACAAAATTGTTGAGGGGGACCCGAAATGTCTTGAAACCTACGCGAGGGAAAGCTGAAGGTGTCGGTTGCTCTCCAAGGTGTCTTCCAGTGAGAGGGAGAGCGTTAGATGGATTTGCTCTTCGGGAGATGACCCACCCCTGTGTCAAACCGGATCCTGTGAAGGGATCCGATCCAGCACTTCCTTGGCTACCATGTCTCCATGTTGATGGTAGCCCCTAGATTGATACCAAAAAAATAACTTAACCTATTGTGTGCTCCTTCTTCGTCGTCAGCTTGAGTTACCGTATTGCCAGCCTATCGGTCACTTCTCCATCTAAATACCTACCCTAATAGCATCCTAAAAAGCTACAAAAGAACAAAAAATATAAGAGAATCGACTTCCCGTGAATCCTTCCAATATTCGGTAATCAGGAAAACAATAATATCAGAATCGATCGAATATGACACAAAAAAAAATCTTAAATTTATACCATTAGTTAATTTAGTTTTTCTTTTTATTTTAATTTATCTATAAGCACAATAGAAAGAAGAAAATAACAAATACAATTCATTTTATTTAAGTTTTTTTCTACTATGTTTTTTGTTAAATAAATTTGTACAAAATAAAAAAAAAAAAAAACAAACTTTAATTTTGACTCTTCCTTTTGTAGGAGACTGTACACTATATAAATATGTACGTTTATGTACTAGTAAAAAAAAACATATGTATAATCCAAAAAGGAGAAACAATTGTTACTTAGTGTACCAAAAAAATTAAATTCAGTATGAACGTCAGCAAAGAATTAAGAAAATGTTGGTTTGTGTATAAGCTAGTAAAGCTTTGACACTCGAATAACAAAAAAAAAAAAAAATTTCGTTTATTAATTTGGTTATGTACATATGTATGTATAGATCAAAGATCACTTACCCCGTGTATTTTCGATGTCATCCGGATGTTGTGCACAGCATCGCAGGAACTATGTTTGTCCTAATAAGGAAGTTAAAAAAAACGAACACTAAACGAATTTTTTTTTTTTTTTTTTTGGGTTGCCTTATATTCACTTTCTATTTAGAAATTTAGAAAGAGATCACATCAGATAGATATGTATAGATGTACTTTTATATACATATATTTAATACTTTTTTTTTTTCTGCAGGCACTACTGAACTTTTTTTTTTTTTTTTACAAATCAACTTCTAATTATTTTTAATATTAAAATGATCTACACTGTAATTAAGATAAGGGAAGGGGGGATCGATAAGGAGACTAGGAGGGAGACGGCTTGATACCGGGGGTGGTGGGAAATTTGAATTTTGCTGCTGCATCTCACTGGCTGGATGTTTCGGACTCGGTGGTAAAGATGAAGTTGTTGTTGGGCTGCTCACTGGTGTCTTACTTTTAGGTGGTGAGGTGTGTTGCGAGACCCGGTGTGGTAACTCTACCTGGTGTCTCGTTTCTCAAGGTGTTTTCGTGTATGGGTTGTTGGGGGGGTGGTGTGGTGATGCTGTTGGTGGGTTTTTTTCTTGGGGCGCGTGGGGTGAATTTACGCGTGATCTTGCGAACACTGTCAGTTTGGCAATTTTTATGTATGTATGTATTTAGGTGTTTAGTTAGCGGGGGTGACTTTTTTTTTTTTTTTTTTTGTGTTGCGGAGCACTGTTTCACGAAGTAGAAAGAGGGTGGTTTTTCTAGGATTTCTTGTTTTTTTGTTTTATTCAACTTTCCTCCTTTTTTTTTTTTTTTTTTACTTTTCTACTTTTTTTCTATTTTTTTTTTTTTTGTTTAGTCACGATCTAATATTATTTCTTTAAGCATTTTTTTTTTTTTTTTTATTTTGTTTCGACGCTACGAAATTTCGTGTAAGTTTATCAAAGAAATACTTTTTTTTTGTTTCAACACTTCTACCGCCGCGTTAACCCATCCTCACTTGAGGAGACCGTCCCGCCACGACCGACCAATTCTTCCAAGAACTTTCCAAAATCAGACTAAGAGAGCGAATCTGGGTCCGCTCGCCCTTATATAGGGTCCTGGGATTGGGGGCGATTCACCCACACTTTCTACGCCTTATGGTGGCGTGTCACTTCCGGGTGACCTGTATTTGGCTGGATTTTATTGGGAAAATTTTTGAAATGGCAGGGACATAATACTTAGCCACCTTCACATGTACATGTATGCCAAACATAATTTTTCAAATAAAATCCTGCCAAATAAGGACTCCCGGTTTATTACTGACGCACCCGTTAAGCCTTTTTTTGTGTCGGTGTGGGTGAGAATCACTCCATCTCAAGTTCAACAGTACGCCTCATCTAGGTCCATATATTTTGGTTATTTTGGGGGTCATCCTCGAATAAGGCCGATGGTCCGATGGTACGGACTTCGGGTGGTAGCAACCAGTCATGGGTTCAAAACCCACGAGCGACTTCACATAATTTTTTTTTTTCTTTTCATTTATTGTATTTTTATTTTGTCAGCCACTCCTTTTGTAAGCCAGTGTAATGGCGCTCCATTGTGGTGAATACATCCTATTCTACCCCCACCCTTACCAACTGCACATAACCGGAAACCAACCCATACTTATTCAAGAAACACACCACATCTGATCTCTATAAAAGCTTTTTTTTTTTTTTTTTTAAACAAAATGGGTTTTCACTCAAGCTAGGCTCCATTCACAATAGCTTCTATGCCACAGCTTCTCCAATTGTAAAAAAAAAACTGATTTGTAAATGAAGGATTCCCCACAACTCATAGATACAACTTGGCAGATCAGTCTATTTACTGTACCACGTAGTTTCTGGCTCCTAGAATCCATTCCAATGATACTGAACTCCTCAAGGCTATGCAACTGGATTTCTACCACCGACCGGCACCAACATATGTACATGTAGAGTTCCCTTATGGGATAAGAGGCAGGGCAACTAGTTTCGGTGTGAACCCCTGCATTAGGGTCATGAAATAGTCCATAAGGCTGAAAATCCTCTATCCAATTTCAAGAGGACAGCGGGAAAAAAAGTGGCGCTTGAAACCAGAAGTGATTCATTGGGTCTACATCATGCTAGCCAGACCCATTCTTACACATGGGGTTCTGTTTGGTGGAAGGCTACGATTAAGAAGAATATACGGAATAAGTTGGCCAGGGTACAAAAAACAGCCTGCATTACCATCACTGGTGTTCTACGTACTACGCCCAAGACTGCATTCGAGGCGTTTCTGTATCTTTTACCACTGGATGTACAAATAGAATTACAAGCAGGGTAACAGTACGCTTCGGTTCACTAACTCAGGGCTCTTTCAATCCATCTATGCAGAACATAGTTCTATTTTTAAGGAATTGTTCCCCAACATACCTGAAAGTCTTGGTACACTCGACTTCGATACACCATACTAAGTAATATAGGTATAGTCACCTATACCATACTAGACACTGTGATATAGATGACAAAAATGTAATGAAAATGCCGACGTAATGGCCAAAAAAAGAGGAGAGCTCCCACTAAATGATATAATTGAAGGCATAATGGCCATGGTTAAGAGAACTAATTCTCGATAAAATCATCAACATACCGACCTACGATGGTCAGATCTAGAAGGGCATAGGGTTTTCTTAGGTCATGTGGCCTTGTAAGATCAGAAATAATCTGGACAATTAATATAACTTAGCAGATCAAAGTTCAGAATAGCTATAGATACATATTTCTTTAGTAATTTAGAGGAGTTTGGTTCCTTGAACAAAATTCAGGTCAAGCGGAAATTATGTGTAAACTAACCTAGGGTTGAAAGCAATTTGAGACAGTGACAAGACTTTGGATTTTGTTTACCCCGAGTGTAGCTAGATCACTAAGATCTTCGAAGAAGCTTTTGCCAAGGGTTTTATTTCTCAAAGCCCATAGGGCAGGACAGATTTTGTCCTCTTTCTTGTTTTTACAACTTCTACAGATATCGTTGAAGAGAGCAGCCAGCCTTCTGGCATAAGATAAATCTTCTAGTTTTCTTACAAATCAGTTGTGGTCAGATTTGTCAAAAAAGAGACATGTCCTGTCCTTCCACCTACTGCTTGCCATTCTGATCGCTACAATAGCCAACTGGAACTTTATTGGTGTAATAGGTGCTTACGGTCTCACCCTATTATCAGACAACTTACGATCTACACCCTATTTAGATAGTCCATCCGTTTTCCAATTAGCTTGAATACCTCTGTGGCCTGGTCTCGGTCTTGTTAAGAAATCCACGGCTTTGCTTAACCAACTTGTATCGTATTATTAGCAATTCGCTGCTTGAATATCTATGAACACTTTGGTAAACTCCCGCACCTGTATAAATCGCTGTTTTGGATCGATCTGTGTCGCTCCTTTATCGCTGATTCACTTAAAATTTCTCTAGATTCCTAAGGAAGGAATTCTGGTTTTATATTTGACGCTAAAGTCCAAATTAGGGACAATATAGTCCGAATTACTAGGAATACTATTATGGCCTTTAGGGATGCCATCAGCTTCTCCAAGATATTACTGGGAACAATGTGAAGCATAGTTTCAAGTTCATTTGTAGGAGTGGTGGGCGCCGTGGCTCAAGTGGTTAGTGCGTTGAACTACGTGTTTGAGGTTTGATCATCAGACAACATCTACACGGCCTTTGTCAGGGCCCCACATCTCGCGAGTGTCTGACAAACATCGGAGAGTATAACTGTCATAAAAAATTTCCCTTTGAACACGGCATAAAATAGTGGACCCTTTCCATTCGTGTAAAAGAAAACGCACAACAGTATAGAAAGACCTCACCTTGAGTGGACCTCATATAAACCGAGTACATAACTGGAGGATGTTAGACAGGGACCGGACTAACTAGAGAGGATTGTTAGTTTTAGTCTCAAAGCAGTCTTTTCCGGATTCCTACCATATGAATTTCTGAGAGCTCCTGAAAATGGTACCACACAACACGAAAACAATTATTGTTAAATGGATTCCTTTGCATCTACCAACTTGTTTTTTTACTTCAGTGCCTGGAAGTGAAACAAAAGTTGAATAGAAAATATAAGGCTACCTACAGATTTGAGATACAAACCATCAGAAGTATAAACTCTATAATCAGAAGAATAGAATTCATAGTCAATCATAACCAAAGCTGTATGAAAAGGTTGAGCATACATTGATGCCAGGATTTTTAATTAGAAAACTAACTTCCCGAAGAATGTTTCCACTCCCATTTCAACTAAAAGAAGAAAGTGCATAGAATATTTGTTTGGGTCAGTTGTTTGGCTTTTGAATAGAAGGTTCTACTCAGATAAAGGATCCGACAGACACATCAAGTGTCTAAACGAAACCAGGAATGCTCATACAGACAATAAATTTACCCTGGCCTGGTACTTGAGACAACGACGCTAAAAATCAATTTACCCTCAACAGGCTGCAAAAGAGAAATTGATAAACATTGTTCAAATAATCGCAGAGCATACTTTGCTTAAAACTTGAGTATACCCATCTAAACAAAGCAAACCCGAACAACGCTCTCAAGTAGCTACCACCACCAGTAGCCATTTGGTAGATATTTTTCGACACAAATTCTTTTCCACGAGATGAGAAATAATGATCCTTGAACAGAGGAAATATTTCATTAAATCCACAGGTCTAACTCCACTCGATGTCCCCTGAAGAGGCAGAGGTACCACACCACCACTCTTTATAGCGACACCTTAGTTCTTTATGTGTATTTCAATTTTCAAGGAAACTCAGTGAACAGGACAGTCCGGTTCCTTAATTAAGAACATTTCTCCCTCTACGTGTACGGTGTAAAGTCCACACTAGAATGTGTAACAAGACCAATTTGCAAACAGGAACCAACTAGGATGTGGAGTCCAATTTACTCTCTGCCAAGTGGGGGTACGGGTATAAAATGGGTTGTTGCGGGAACTACTAGTAGTTCACTTGAACTTTGATGTTGGAATTTGAAGCACTCGTAGGAAAATTCACATAAATCTCTGACCAGACTACCACCCCTAACAACCAGTGACCAACGGTATATGCATGCAGTAACAATGGATTTGCGTCCCAAAATGAACACCTTTTTGTTATGCTCCAATGGACATACTTGCCACGCACACACAGGCACACTCAGCCTGGGGGGGTGGGTGTATGTTGTATGAAAGCCTTTCTACGAAAATAATATACGAGCCTAAATGGCCTTCAAAAATATACCTTCCAGTCGTTGTAGTCGTCGATGTCGTCCTCAGAAGTGAACAGTGTGCCTTTGGGCCTTCGTAATGAGCTTCGAAAAGGGTATACTACCTACTTCCGTAGACCGTAGACCGTAGACCGTACATCGTAGACATTGGGGCAAAAATTAACTTGATTTCAGGGAGAGGTTTGGGCACTTAATTGTCCTTTTAGATTTATGAACTCACATTGGCCATAATTTCATTCGTTAGGGAAGAAGGCTTTTCACTTGAGTGCATTCAAGTGGTCCGCACCGTAATTAATGTATCCTTCCGAATGGATCCCAATTAATTTTGAATTATAGTGCGTGCTGGCTACTTACTAATCTGCTTAGATGGGACTATAATTAGGCCTGGTATTTGTAACTTTATCAAGTAAATTGACAGATATTGTAATGATGGTAACTTTGGACTGCAAGTTTGTGTAAGTATCCTTGACAGCATTGTTTAGTCTCTAAACTTAAGATAAAACTGTGATTGCTACCAACGATATTTCATCAAAAGCGTTGAAACATTTCACTGGCAAACTATCTTCAACTTTATTTTTTGGTGGCCACATTTTGATGGGCTCTGTAAAACTGGCGGTTAAACTCCTACTTGCTGATGAAACCTTATGAATTCATAAGAAAATGTAATTTAACTTGTCGACCACTTTTCCGAAAACTTGTGCGCAGCGGAATTCGGTTTCCAAATTCAAATAAGTAAACCCTCATCCACACATAAGCTTATTTATTTACCAACACCAAGTTTACGAAAGTTTCCACAGTTTTACAAGTTTCCATTGTCCTGCGAGAAACCTGCCACTGCATCCGCCCTCACACAGTCGTTGTAAGCCTGTAACATTAACTCAATTGCAAGGGTAAAAGTACAGGCTTTGGGAAGTCCCGCGAATTTAAATTTGAACCAACAAAATGCACCCTTATGCCGCTACACACATACATAATGAAGCAACAATTAACTCGCCACTTGGGTTGCATCCTCACTCGAGCATATGTGCCCACGAAATGCCAGTGCATTTGATGAATGGTATCCAATTGTGAAACAAGAGCCGTGCACTTCTGTATGCATCCTGCAAGCAAACAGGCGGTATGGTGTTGAGAAATTTAGAAAGTTCGGCTTAGCGCGCTTCAAGGTAATTACATTTGGCGGTTTATACACATGCCTGCTGTTTCTAATTTCCGGAAGTAAGTTAGCGTGTTTGCACTTCTTCTCATTCGGTTAAGGGGCTTTGCACAGGCATAGGAGTAGGCAGGCACTTCTGGACTATTGTTTGTGATGTACACTTGCTGTCATGTTATCATACATAGTATTTGTTGGTGGGCAACCACATTTCGGTGAAAGGATGTCATTCAATCCGACTATCTATCATCTCGGATATTTATGGGATTCTATGATAAATTGTATCGTTTGCGCGATGCAACTGCTTCATGTTGCATGTAACAGAAAATATCGACTCGACGATATTGTTGCGAAGATACAGACTTAGCTCCACGCGCAGTCATATTCATCATTTGGACATCTAATGGTTTGTGCCTTCAGTGCCAATTCGAATCTTGTATGACTTGTCCATTATGGCAATTTTTACTTGCACCTATACCTATAGGGCAAGTATTGGTTTCGTGAAAAATTTCGAACTCGAGATTTTAATCAAACTTGACATTACTATGATGGAGAAGTCCAAAAAAGTGGGTCCGCCAATTCCGTCTGTCTGTCCGTCTGTCTGTCTGTGCGTCTGTCTGTCTGTCTGTCTGTCTGTCTGTCTGTCTGTATATTCGACTGCAGCCCAAACGGCTGGACGGATTTGCTTCAAACTTCATATCTGGGGTCTGTGGGATGATCCCTAGAGGAATTTTCATTCTAACCTCAAAATTAAGGGTAGTTTACTTAAGGCCGATTTCACTAAAAATGGATTTTCTCGAAAACGGCTCTAACGATTTTGATAAAATTTCACATGTGAGTTAGTTTGGGCATTTGCTATTAGATGGCATACCACGTTTTGCGCGAAAAATGCGTATAACGGTAATTTTACTAGTTTTGGAACTGTCACGCCTACTTTTAAAAAATTTTACTTTTTCAAAATTTTTACTAGAAATCGAAAAAAATTGTTAAAACATAATTCATAGGCTGTGAAAATCTCTATAATTTACCTTAACATCATATATAGCCACGCCCACTTTTACAAAAAAAAACTTGAATTTCATTGCTTATACGATTATAAACTAATAGCATTAAGGTGCAAGTACGTACGACCCAGTCGTGCACTTTATTTTTTATAAAGTTACTCAGATAAGCTCCTAGCCTGCCTGGTATAGCTTGTACCACTCAAACAATCAGTTCGACTGAAAGTATTTGAATTGGAAGAAAAAGTGTCGTTATGACACACCTTAAAATGTCTCAGTCTCAGAATATAGCATTTTTTCTACAATATCCGGACGCTGTACCAGCTGTGATCTATGGACATCAAGGACCGTTCGACATACCGTCTAGGCAGCATTAGACTGTTGAAAAATACAGCGCATCCGAGAAGAGAATCAACTTTCAGATTCATATGTATATCCCCAGAATCTTTGCCGATCAAGTGTTTCCTAATATCTTGAGAAATTCTATACCGCCAGCATCAAGTGCAGAAGGAAAGCCATCGAAGTATCTGATGAGCTGGTTTGCCAAAGAAAAGAAAGGTGCCATCCAGTACATGAGGCGAAGCAGAACGCTTACGAGGCGACACTGCAAGAAAGGACGTGAGTCTACATACAGGTACAAGGAAAAAATAACGATTCAATCAAACGAAGAATAAGTCTTGCAAATTGAAAATGTTAAAAAGTGCTACGCAACGTTTAGTTACCCGAAATGGAGCCTGCAACAACAAAAACGGGAATGCCATATTAGAGAAGCTGAATATATGGAAAGACTATTTATGTAGATAGCTAAAGGGTCCCTACCTGGATGAAAACCAACCGCACTGAAGCGAAGTTGAAGTAGTCACAGCTAGCCGCAGGTGGCCTAGGAGCTGAACTGTTCTATAAGAAAGGAGACCGTTTAACCTGCGTCAATTACAGAGGTATAAGTCTTTTAAACATCAACAAGGTGATGCGCTGTCATGTGACTTTTTCAACATCGTACTTGAAAAAATTGTGCGAAACTCCCAAGCCAACACCAAAGGCACAATTTTCCAAAAGTCTGTGCAGCTACTTGCATACGTTGATGACATTGACATCATCGGGAGTCACCCGTGCGATTGCAAGTATTGGAACAGAAGCGGCAAAAATGGGTTGAGTTTTGAATGAGGGCAAAACCAAGTTAGGGACTTTGTCCACTTCGGCTCCGCTATAAACTCTGACAACAACATCACATCAGAAATCAAACGAAGAGTTATACTGGCCAATCGCTGTTTCCTTGGTCTAAGAGGGCAATTGAGTAACAAGAAACACTAGGGAGACTCTATATAAGACCCTCATCATCCCAGTCCTGCTGTATGGCGCAGAGGCATGTACGTTAACAAGGCGGATGAAGATATCCTTGGTCGAATTCAATTCCTTGGTGGATCATGTTGATGTTCATGTCTGGTTATAAGACATTTGTGGACGAGATTCAAATTTTGAGGTAGTAAAGATACCGTGCTGTTTGAAACGTGACGGAGATTTTGATGTTTTAACAAAATAGAATAGGGTAAAATTGCTTAACTAAGCTGACAAGACTCAACATCGTCTAATGATTTACATAGTAAACACTTTATTTTTTTCGAACAATGTTTCAAGGTTTTGAAAAAGATACATTCGTACATATAAATGAATTTCAATAATTTTAATTGAATTCACTGACTTCAATTGATTTCAAGGGAATTCACTATTGACTTCAACGAAATATGTGAATTCACTACTGACTTCAACTTCAGTGATTGCCAAAAATTGAATGCATTAATCACTGACTTCAAAAGAATGACGAAATACGTTTTATAAATCCCAATGTTTTTTTTAGAAAAAAGACTTCAAATCATTTCTAGATGAATTCAATAGACTTAACCTCGAAAAAGATTTAATTCTTTTACAACTCTGGCGCAGTAGCCAAGCAAGTAATTCGACATCACAATTTATAAATGAATTCTGAGAAAAGTGTCCCAAAAGTCGCCAAGATTTTGAAAAAGTGTCCAATTTCGTCATTTTTCAAAAAAGTAGTCGCCTGGTGTCCCGTATGTTAAAGAGTCGCCAAATGGCGACTTATGTCGCTTAACGGCAACCCTGGACCCGAGTTCCAGATTGATACCAATCACCAATTATCGATTAGGAAAGCTGCGTGTAATAGAGTGAACAGATATGAGCTAGTCTAGTTTTGGTATTCCTTAAAAACTCTTCGGTCTATGTACAACATTCCCTCTTCAGAAAAGAACCGTGGAGATTCTATGTAAGAACCTTAGCATCACATGTGCAATCTTTGTTCTACGTTCGATTTACGGTCCCATTTTCGTTAAAGATGTATGTAGGAGAAGATTTAACTATGAACAATTCGAACTATATAGTGACACTCATCCGGTCAAAAGATATGTCTACAACGATTCACATGGCTGGGACATAACAAATTTTCTACTAGAGCAGAGTAAAGCTGATCGGAACGAAGCTCTACACATCCCTAAATTTTTAATCAAAATAATTGACCTCCAATCAATTACAAACTCATCTCCTTTTCTTTCTTTTTTTCAAGTACTAGAAAGACTCTTCAAAATGCTCTATTCATTGCCGTAGCACTATAACTTCAAACTCACAGCACGCTCGCTTTAAAGAAAAATTAGTTGAAATGTAGAGGTCTCTAAATACATGGGGTCTAGCTTTGCTTGACATAAAGTTGGCGTTCACTAATTTTATTTCGGAAGCAATAACAGCTACTAAGTGTGGAGAGCCAAATGCCTGTAGTTGGATTCAAATTACATCTTTTAGTAGAAAAATCAATGCAGAAGTAGGTACAAGTAGCTTCAAGAGTTTTGTTAATAGGGACAAGTTTATAGGGAGAGATATTAGCTTATGTTACCACGCTTAAGACAATATGTACATACTTTTCTAATATTTTTAAAATAAACCTGTTTTGGAATTGTTTTGGGCCCCAAGATTTAGTTGGAATGCGAGAGTCGCGAAATGAAGTCATGGTCATCGAAAGTGAGTTAGATAGTTTTCTTTATTTCAATGTTTCGGCTTAATGTTTGGTCAAAGTAATTAATTCCTTTGATTGCTGAATGCCATTTAAATATTTAGTCATGGCAGAAGAATCCTTATAATATCATCGTACAAAGAATTACAAGGCAATGGATCCAGAACTAAACCTTGCGAACTCCGGGATGGAACCTCTTGCTCGAATATCAGCCTGATATAAGATCTCACTCTATCAGAGGAGAAAGATGATATTACCAAAGAATGGTCGTCGTCTAAACTTTGTAGCAATTTTAATGCATAAGTAGTTCATTAGTTTTGGTAGCGTAATGGAGAAGCGTAATTTTCAGGACACTGACTCATACTACTCGAATTTGTCCTGAGTATAAACCACATTGTAACTAGCATGATTTTATGACAACACACATCCAAACAATCAAACATGGCGGTAGGTTTGAATTTGCATACCCCGAACACCACCCATTCAGAGAACTACTGTGAGAAAGTAGGCAGCAATCGCAAGAGACGCAAGAGAACCTTTGTTAATCGAGTGTCTCTTAATGTCTTAAAAATTTCAATCCTGCTGGAATGAAGTACAGAAGACTAATGTTTCCTAGGTTAAGGTCTCTCCGTTATCACACTGAAACACTTAGTTTAATAAAGAGTATCAGCAAGGACATGCCTAAATTCAAATAGTCGCGAGCTCTGTGAGTAGAAGGGTTTAGCAAAATGCAATCTTTTTGAAAAATATGTGCCATTGTAGGAATAACTTGTGATAGTTTAAACCTTGAAAAACATGCCCAAGCCTTATAGTCCCAACTGAAACCTGCAGAAATAAGAAAGGAATTCTCTCATTGGAACATTTCTTCGAACAAGATAACGATAGAGGCAATTCCGTTCAGACAGGATATCATTTCGTACTTGAAAGAATTATGGAAACTTCCCTGGAGGTACAAGAACGCAGAACTCGGTTACTAATCTAAGTACCTACTACGACGAAATGGGTGCATGTAATCCCAATCGTAGTAGTTTTACAGACAAATCCTTCGAGTGATTCGCTGTCTCGTATTCATTGACAGAAGGAGAAGATACAGAGCAGAGCTTGGGATAATGAACCGAGGATCAAGCCAGTTGAATAGATTTGTTGGATGAGGCATATATCTGTAGCCCTGTCTTGAGTAAAGTAGAGTATCGATCCTGTCCTACGGATAAGTGATCCTATTCAGCCCATTTCAACGCAATCCTCCTACCTTTTCACTCCTTTTCCAACTGACTTCATGACTATCATACCTCATGGCTATGGCTTTAAAAGAGTCGATTAGCACAATTTACACAAAGTTTTCACACATCACTACAAATGTCTGAATGCGCGTCTGAATACATACGGCGACGACGAGCGACGGAATAAAAACTCACAACTCATCTTCATGCCCATTTCACAACAAAACAAAGACGTACCCCCACACAAGTTATCATTCCATTGTCGACATTGTGTCCTTGATCTCTGCAATATATGTACATACATAACAGTACATAACAACCAGTTTAATGACTGTACCGCAAAAGCATGAAAACGCAATTAAAAATTCAAGGATAACAAGGATTGCTGCGCGCCTCCTTCACGTTAGATATCTCTTGCAGATGCCAAGTGCATTCATAAATTTCTTACCTCTCATCGAGCGAAGCATTTGATGCATAGGAACTATGTATAAAGTACTTCCTTCTCCCCACCTGGTTCACCAGAGATTTATCCTTCAGAAGTGGAGAATGCGCTCTCGCAGTGCAGCGCTAGCAATGAAAACTTGTTATGCACAAGTTCAACGAGATGGCAGGTACAAGGCGAACAAAGAGGAATACAAATTTCGCCATTTCTAGGGCAAACAACAATATATCGGAGATGGAGTGTCGCTAAGTTGACTGAAGGGCAAACATTGAGGATATATTGTTTTGATTTGCTTTCCGGTAGCCCTTACAGTTTTATAGCATGGAAGTGCACCTTTAAGACCGGCTGGTTTAGTTTTTCTTGGGTTAGGGCTGAAGGCGCTATTTCCAGTCCAACTGAATGTCACTTCCTTTAATCCTTTAATCCTGCACCAAAGCAGTAAAAAGTTGTGATTTTCACTTATGTCCTTGTCTCGCCGCTATCTCAGTAGCCATTCGAAGAATTTTGATAAAATTACATTGCTGCAGTGGAAATCAATAAGAGCAGTGCACACGTAGGACAACTGGCCACTCATTCAGTAAACCTCACGTACGGCAAAACAAAGTGTCAGCACGTACAACAGTGCACATGAAAAATTCTTCGCTGGAAGTGTGATTAATAGCGAAAACAATGCATGCATCCAGAGCTTGCATGTTAAGCGTTTGAATTTAAAGCCTGAAGGAGCACGCGAAATGGACAAATCGTCTGTATGCTTTGTCTTTGATAAAATGCAGAGGATTTCTTTTGAATGCGGTAAATGTTTAGAACTATTGTTTTATAGTTATCCTGGTGTTCTACAATTATTGTTATTATAACAATGAGGATTTAATTTATTCAATTAAGTTTTATACAAGGAAGCGCTTAAGTATGGAAAGATGTGTACTAACTGGTTATATGATTTTTAAGTAGGACTCTGAAATTCGAAGGATTTGTGTTACGAAAGATCATTCGAGACATGTTGTTCTACATATGTAAAGTCCTTAGAATATTAGCTGCTCAGACCTCACATGCGTGTGTCTAGGTACCAACACATATTATCTATAAAGTTGAAATAATCATCCCCTCGAGGGAGGACTGGGTAAACGAAAGGGTTATTAACCCGAATGGAGTCTCGATCTACATTAAGGAGTTTCAAATCTATGAAGGAGTAAGCTCTGGAATCTACTCGTCTGAACCCGAAATTGCTCGCTTACTAACACTTCCAAATCACGGAAAAATGTTCGAAATCTAGGCAATTGCACTAATCCATGAAACTATACTCCAAGAAGGTGATCGATATCCACACAGGCGAAAGCACAGCTCACTTCCATTTCGAATGCCCTTGCCTATGCAAAACCAGAAATATGGTCCTCGGCGAATATCATTTCAACCTTTTTATAACAATATCAGGAAGGACCCGCATAGAGCCATTCGTTAATTTGACTTTTTTTTTCTGATTCCAGTTTCTTCACGACAAGGGAACACAATGGATATATCGGAGATCCAAGTGCATCACTGCTATTGTAGCTACCTTCTACTACGTAGCTTAGAGAGGAGACAACATTTTTGTGGATATTCGCAGCATGTATGTATGCCTTATAAAGACAATAGCTCGGAAAGTTTCAGACAGTGAGACGAAATTTAGATAACAATAATGACCATAAGTTGGATAACAAACGAGAATTTAGTCTTAAGTCCTTTGCGAAGAATAAATAGATCCTCTATAATGTAAGTCTTAAGGTGAAGTACCCAATGAGGAGTTTTATGACCTCCTGGATGAAGCGTGCGAATCCCCCCGTACTTGGGAACTACAAAGCGAAGATCAGTAAGAAAACATTTTTAGCGGATTAATTGTCTCCGTCACAGTCTCCCGTGTGGTTTCACTAACTCGTAATACGGTGATAAGTAGCACTAGATCTCCAAGACTCCGAAGCCACACAGCAACCTGGCGCTATCCAGATATTCAAACTTCAAACCAACGTCGACTCTGACCACTTACTTATTGCAGCCGAATTCAGAGCTACTCAACGAGAAGTTGGAAGCACGACTGGAGTAGCCAGAGCCTACGGAGATTCACCATCCATCCACAAACGTCAACCATCTAAGGAACCAGTATTACGACACCAGCAAAGAGATAATCGATATCAAGAAAAAAGATTCCTTGGTATGATGATGAATGCGTACACCGAAAAAAGGTGACAGAAACTGCACACATACAAATGCTGCAGCGCAAAACAAGGGAAACGAGGAAAGAGTAACGAGGCAAAAGAAAGGAGGAGAAGAAGATGCGGGATAATTAGAAAAGGTCCTACTAAGTCTTCCAGCTCAAGGGTAACAAAAAAAAAAAGCGATAGGAGCGACATCGGGATGGAGCTGGCTTAAGGACCGAAACGCAGGCTCTTCGAATCAGTGTAGAAAATATAGGCACCAAAGCGCAGGGAATAGATGTGTTTAAGCAGCTACTTAGTGGACGTTCAGTAGAGAGAGTGATAGGACAAGAAGCGAATTCGGATCCAGTCAATGAAGAAATCATTCTCTCTCCCAATATTGAAGAAAATGGCTCAGCTAGCTGAAGAACAACATCAGTTCCGATGGTCTACCAGCGTAAGTTTTTAAACATGGAGGTTATGTTTTGGTTGGGTACATGCCCCAAATTATCAACCAAGTATGGGTGGATGAAATCATGCCCAATGACTGGACTAACAGATCTACATCTATGCCCGTGTTTAAGAAAGGCGATATATCGATATGTCTTACCAGAACTACCGAGGCATATATCTGCTTCATGTCGCATCTAAGATCCTATTCGAAGTACCTACTGTGCATGTGTTTGAAGAGTTTCTGTCACACACTAATCGGCATTTTTGAGTGTGGTTTCCGCGCCGGCAGATCGACGGTCGACTGAATTTTCACACTAAGCCAGATTATTGAAAATACCAAAGTATTTCAAGTCAAGACTCACCACCTCTTCATCGACTTCATCGTTTAGAGCTCTACACAGCGATGGCCCAATTCGGGATTCTAGCAAAACTTATCCATCTGTGCCGCGTGATGCTGATGTGCAATTCAGAAAGAGTTCATCCAAAATATCCCAAACGTGCACCGGATCGGGGCAAGGTAATTAGCCATCAAGTGACTTTTTCAATCTAGTGTTGGAACAGATAGTGGTCATGGTAGGTATTTGAGATGCCTAGGACATGTAGAGTGAATAGTCACCACCACTTCGGCCACAAAGTCTTCGAATCAAACCCGGAGGTACAAGACAGTAGAAGAAGACTTCGCCTTAGCAGGTGACGGCAAGTGGAGGGGAACCTCAACCGACTTGAAGTGCGCAACTGGAGGCAGTTAGCTAAGGACCGGGCTGACTGGAGAGGCCTGTTAGTTGAGGCCCAAGTTTACCCCGAACTTTAGCTGGCGGTACAATAAGTAAGAAAATATATTTCCAGAAGCTTTAAATCTTCGTCAAAATAAATTCAAAATACCTATCAATTCCAAACACTAAAGCTTGTGTCACCATTTAGTCTTATAATCTCATCTAGCGTCGTTGATTAAATTGGACCAGAGCGCTGTAAAAGCAACAAAAAAAAATAGATCCGGAAACGTAAATGTCATTTAGCTTAACGCAAAAATCACGCCTTCTAACAAATTCAATATCCCGCACCGAAGAGCTGTATTTTGTATTTGGAGCACGAACTGCTGATGGATTTTAAACTATGTAATCATGTGAGCATATCATGGCAACCCACCAGTGTATGCACTTTTTTTGTGCGCTGCTTCCATTATACGTTTGCTTCCATCAGCCGTACCGCAGTTCACCTGGGTTAAATTATGAAACTTGCTCTGATGATGATGTGTTCACCTGTTTAATGCGGAGCGACTAGCAGCGGAGGTTTCTTCGTCCCTCGAGGTCTGATTTATCCGCGAAGAGTAGAGAACTCAGAGTATTTTTTTGCCGTACAATTTTGTTCCCTTTTTTTTTTTTTCTTGGTGTGCTTACCACATTCAAGGAACGTGATAGTGGGAATGAAAGCTTTATAGAGGCTGATCCCTTTTTGCAGTTCACCTGAAATTGATATGAAAATGTTTTGCGGTAAAACGAGGACGTGTCTTTGTGGCCAGAAGTCTTCGCGAATAATGCGAACAAAAAAGGAAAATACTTTAATTAAGAAAGAACAAAAAACAAAAACAAAAAACAAAGAAAATTCGACGGAGGATGTAGGTTCTTGATCCTTGATATTTGGGAAGACTCTGCTATTTATTGGAGGGAATTTGTTTTAAATTATAAAACCGTGTAGGTTAAAGGTTTTGTGGCTGATTTGATATTTACGGAACGCAAGTGTACGTATGTACGTCTGATAGCTTATTAAAAACAACGATTACCTTATATCGTCAGTTGAGGCTTTTATAAATCCTGTGGGAGGTTTAGTAGCGATGTAAAGGTAAGGAGCGTTACAAAAGAAAATGGCTACTAGACTGAGTCATGGAATTATTTATCTATACACGCGCTACCAATTCGACGAACGCAAAGAAACGAAGAATGACTCAATCCACCCAAACAAAGGGACAGGATCTGTTTGTACTTTTCCAATATAAAATTTATTTTAAATATTAAATATAAAAGAGTTGGATCGTTAAACAAATCGCAAATAGCTGCGAAATCCTATTGGAAAATTGGATCGTCCCAATTGAAAAACCCTTTACTTCTAACAAGGAGTGAAGTAGGTGTCATCTTTATACCCAAATCCGGTGAGACCAGCCACATAACACCAAAGGCATTAAGGCCTATTTATACATTCGATAATGTGTAAATAAATTTTGGACCTAGAAATATACTTAAATCAAGAGACGTAACTTGGAAACTAGGAGAGAAACGAACACGTATGTACTTCTGTCTCCACAGGAGAAGTTCTATCATTTATACTATGGATCTTAACGGGAATAGTACTCATGATTACATGGGTTTGTAGGGGACATCTTCAATATTCAATATTTATAGAAAATACGAATTTCACTCACATAACCCCGAAAACTGTACACATATCAGACCTTCACATATTATTGAAATGTTAAAGGTTAAACCTGATAAATCAAGCACCAAGATGGTTAAACAGGAGTTTATAAGGCTGATGGCAATAGAATCTGATTCTTTCGAATTCTCGAGAGACGTCTCAGTTGAAAATCTACATAGATGCACCTATGTATGAACAAACTTAAAAGACCTGATTTGATGGCAATAGTATATGCATCTATACATAGATTTCTAAAAAAATATTCCTACTCTAGCATTCTTAGCTATCATACATTCTAAGTTAGTAGAGATGATATTGAAAGCTGAATAATGGTTTACCACAAGGCTCAATTATATCTCCGCACCTGTTCAAACTTTACATGTAGCATATAACATTCCCAAAATAACATCGACTACACTTTAGTAACCCAATGATCTTGCTTTAAATTGTTGAAGCAGTCTACAAATATGTAAGGCACAGTACTAATACTTTCAGATCCCAAGGCTTTGGGGGAATATCTAAAAAAAATGGAGTCTAAGGATTAATTTGAATAAAACTCGGATCGATTAGGTACTATGCTTGATGGGACACTTGGATTTAAAAATCAACTTGTTCGCTAGATACAAGAAAGCTTTTTTGCCAGCGAAAGGGGTGAGATTTACTGATCAACCATAGCTTCCTTCGATCCCACTTCAAATAATTGTAAAACATACGGATTACCGATTACTTAGCTCCTAATCCTCCCAAAGGATCATTGGATCAAAAATCAGAATAGCCAATCTTTGTAGCAGACGTTTCAAAGGCAGATGGCAGATCTGGGGTATAATCCAGTGTATTGGATATACCTCGATTAATTAGATACCCAAACGGTAAGAGTGTTTTTTAAGCAAATATTTCCGCCATTGCAAAGGCTTTACGTAGAAAGCCAAAGAGCTACATATAGAAACGCAAGAATGAATCAAACAATGCGGGACAAAATTGTTGACATGATGCCCGTAGAACTTTGAAAATTCATCATAATCTTGGACTTCTGAAAGCTGATCGATAGCCTAGAAGGTCTGCACCTATTGCGCCTTTTCAGATTACCGAATTCTCTTTAATTTAACTTTTAAGTTAAACCCAAGATTAACAGACAAAACGAGTTCTGGAACGAACCGCTGATCATGACAATTTTTTTGCGAATCTTTGGATTTTGTATATGAGATCGGAAGACTCGGTAGGTGAGGGAACTAATTAAGGTCACAACATTTGGAAATCTGCGAGCAAGTGTATTGATGCCTTCTTCATCAAGAGAGTTAGCTTGCAAGTCTTGTACTCTGGCTTAGTCTTGACCAGAATGACTTGACTCTAGAGCATTTGGAACTTGCCCAATAATCATTCTTCAATGCGTCTTAAGATTCTAGAATATATTGCGGAGTAGAATCTGCAATGGCCTACTATACTATACTAATAGCACTTAATTCTATTTGAAAGTGACTGGTACTTATGTTCATGGATTCGAGGCATGAGAAATAAAGAAATGATCCAATTCCTTTTGTAGTACTTCAAATGAATGTGGATACATGGAAAACTATGTGGAAATGATTATTTTTCTTATCCTTTGCACCAAACAAAGATACTCTCTAGATACTCTCTATTAAAATTGTTATTTTCTGCTAATTGACTCTGTATACATAGATATCTAAAAGCCAATAGATGCTACGAAACTTCATCCACACTTTGTGAACGCCGCATTATTCGAAAAGCCTCAAAGAGTCTTTAAAAAATGAAAGGATTGAAATAGATCTGCTGTTTCAAAAGTCAAACGGAAAAATCCCATAGTGACAATCCAGCTTACGTCACAGCTTATATCCAAAATATTTGTAAGCTCATCACCAGATTTCAGTCGCAAATCACTGGAATGTTTAAAAGGCTGTAAAAATGCAACTTCAAAGACTTATAGTTAAAAAGCCATATACCGCTACAAAAGCTATTTAGCATGTCAACTGTCAACTCAAGCTCATGAGAAAATCAACTACTAGCGGAAGTACAATCACCCTTGCTGTTATACCTCGTTCAGCAAACAAACAGTAAGCCACTGTCGAGCCTCTTATTCAACAAAAAAGCATAATACCTCTAGCAATCAGAAGTGAAGTACAGATACTTTTAGTCAGTACGGTTCTGCAATGTTCAGATTTTTCGGATGTCTTTCTTGAAAGAGAATGAGAATATAATGATTCATATTTATAGAATGTAGCTTAGCCATTAGCCATAAGCACAACTAACGAGGAGCTTATGAAGTGTATTATGAGAGTGCTCCTTTTTTAGGATATTTGAATACTTGCTGATTATCTTGCAGGTCTCGCTTCAAGGATCAGTATAAGTTCATTTATTTTTAAGATGAAAAGTAGGGTACATAAAACACTACCTTGCGGTATACCTTAAACATCTGTGTTCTACAACTATGTATATACCATTAGGTAAATTAAGATAGAAATCATAAACGTTAAGTATCTCTGCCTCATGTTTCCAATCTAGTCTGCTATTGGTATTGCAGACAGAATAAATAATACAAATAAATACTCATAAGTCCCTCAAACAGATTTTCTGCTTCATCACGTGTCGAATACGACTCTTGTATCTCAGATTGACTACAACCATGTCACTTGTTATCAGCTGCGCAAAAGTTCAGACCAATGAACCTAATAAGAGTCAAGCACAGACAAAGATATGCAGCGAATTTAGTTGCACCGTTAGCTCGTATCCTTTCGCTCATAAAAACACCAACCGAGGGAATCTTGCCAAAGTGGTTAAATCGATTTTGTAGCGGGCCAAGTCTGGCGTTCCTTTGCTTTACTATTTGGCTCCCGTGGGTAGTAAATTTTCGATTTAAATGCACGTAGAAGCATAAAATTTGCTGTTTGATGCTGCAATTGGGGGGTGGATAGCTGCTATGAGTTTATGTCTTACTATTATGCAGATTTTTTTTATTTTTCTTTTTCTAAACTGAGTTGTGGATTGCAATGGAATGATTTGTAAGAATTTGTAGTTAATTTGTTGTTTATAGTGGAACTATGGATAGATTAAGATGGATGGGTTGAGGATGAAGATGTTTTGTTGGAGTATCCCTTGTCGAAGTATTCCAGTAAAAAAACAGGAAGAATAGCATTCGTCGTTGTACCTTATTGGTTTATGTTCAATCACATGAAGCAATCAAATCAAAATACAGTGCATATACATATGTATATGTTTTTTATTACCTTGGGAATCTGCAAGAAGGAAAGACAGACGGGGAGATCCCCGTGGTATGAAAAGCCTTTATAGATATTACATTTACTATTGCACTTTTGGTGGGCAGCTACACCAGATTAGAGACCTACATATGGGCAGTGTACCTACATCTAGTAGAATGTGGGATGATAAAGGAGTTGTTACAGTCATATGAATCGGAACCTCGGAATGTGGAATGTTAAAGCAGAACAATATAAGAAGTAATTTTAACATGCAATAGTTGGGAGTTTCGAGAGTAGCATTACAGTAAAGTAGCATCTTGAAAAGCAATATTTTCGACAAAATCAACGTAATGGGTTATTTTAGGATGGTCCATTATAAGGTAGAAGGTATCTCGATCGATTTGCCATGCCAAGAGACTAGAACTGATTTAGATGTCATAGAGGATATAACTCATGTATTATGGAATGTGATTATCTTTTCATCGATTTTAAGGCATCATATGACAGCATTTATAGAGACAAACTCGTCCGTTTGTACAGAATGATGTCTGAAGTGGAAATGCAAGGAATAGTTGCAGTTAAAATAAACCTTGGTATTCAATAGTACGTATGCACACATTTGTCGACCATTAAGATATCAACACAGTTTGGACCTTGGCAGATGGACCAATGCAATAAGGGTGGGATAAAATATTCAGGAGGCAAACTTGTCTCTCGTTTAGATCTGTTTTATTGACGTGTGATTGTTGGATGTTCTAAGTACGACTAGATAGATAGAGTTATTTGACTGCATCTTTATTTCGACCTTCCCCGCAGTGTTGAGTTCTCTTAGAAGGGTAGTATACATAAATTCAACAAGGAGAACAAAGGTTTCGCCGCCAGTATCTACACTACGGTTGACAACTAGATATGTTGAATGATCCTAAAAAAAAGACTTAACGCCCATTTTTTCCAATACTCCAAAGTGGAGTACAAAAGCAGGGAAGTATCGCAGGGGATGCAACATTCAACAATTAATGTGCATCAAGCAACGGAAAGGTTGAAACCGCATCTGCTAGCCATATCAGAGACCCAAATTAACTCAACTTTTGATTTCACAAGACAGCGGGACCAGATGGTATATTCCCAGCTTTAATTCAATGGGGTGCAGATCTCATTGTACCAAGGCCTAGGGGTATATACGTTACATGCCTAGCGATAGGCTACATACCGGTAAAATGGAGAGAAACAAATGTGGTGTTTCTTCCAAAACCGCGAAAAAAGGACTACTCAGAAGCGAAGTCCTTCAGACTGGTCATTTCTGTTGAAAACAATTGAAAGAATTGTGGTGGACCATATGGAGAGCACGGCGCTGAAAGCGTATCCTTTGAGTAGTAGACAACATGCATACAGAGCGGGCAGGTCTACGGAAACAGCGCTACACCAGGTGGTACGCGTTGCGGAAGAGGAGATGAATACCGGAGGCATCGCAATGACCATAATAATGGACATTGAAGGTGCCTTTGATAAGATATGCTTCGAAAGTCTGAGAATAGCCTTAGAAGAAGGCAGGGTTAACCCATTGATGGTGAGATGGGGAAGACTTAGGGGAAGGGTTAGCAGAGGTTGCCCGCAGGGAGGTGTTTTATCACCTACTCTGTGGAATATAACTGTGGACTCTCTTCTGAGAAGACTTGAAGAGACTGGCATCCACACTGTGGGATATGCCGAAGATATAGCAATAATGGCAAGAGGTAAATTCATGAACATCACAGCAGATACCATGAGAAATACTCTCAGAGTGGTGGAGCGGCGGTGTCAGGAACAAGGACTCTCCATTAATGGGGAAAAGACAGACCTGATCATTTTCACAAGGAAGAGGAGAGATCTGGAATTTCAGCCCTTGACACTTTTCGGATCGGAGCTGCAGGTGACCAGGAAGGTTAAGTATCTGGGCGTATACCTAGATGCTAGACTAACTTGGAACTTCCATGTGGAAGAGAAGATTAGAAAGGCGAAAGGGGTGCTTCATCAATACAAACGGGTATATAGACTAAGGTGGGCAATCTCGCCGAGGTCAGCATACTAGATGTACACGATGACAGTTAGACCGATTATCACATATACGTCAGTTATATGGTGGCAGAAAGCCAACCAGAAAACTGTAAGGAAGCAATTAGATAGGGTCTAACGACTGGCATGTTTAGGGATTGTGCGTGCAATACGAACGACACCAACATGCGCAATGGAAGGTATCTTGTCGCTCGACTTATTTATGAAGAAAGCGGCGGCCTCGACGGCACTTCGTTTGCACCGGGATGACAACTGGCATTGGCGCGGTACTATCTATGGGCATAGGAAAATCCTGGATATCGTGAAAAACGAGATTAGGGAGTTGAATATGTCCATGGATGGAATAAAGGTATCACAAAAGGTATCACAAAACTCTCATTGGAGATGGAACATTTCCGGAAAAGAAGATTGGTGAAATAATCATCTTTACGGATGGGTCCATGATGGATGGCAGAGTGGGGGCAGGTATCTTCTCAAAAGAACTGGAACTAGCCTGTCTTATTAGTCTGGGGAAATATACCTCAGTCTATCAAGTTGAGATGATTGCTCTGTTGCATGCGTTGGATCACCTGAAAGAGGGTCAGGTCGAGGGTATAAACGTTACCATACCACTGGACAACCAATCAGTGATTAGATGCATGGACCAGACAGATATCAATACATCACTGGCATTGCATAGTGCTCATAAGCTCAATGAGTGCTCATCTCGAAATGAGATGACGCTGCTCTGGGTGAGAGAGCACGTAGGAACTGAGGGGAACGAAAAGGCAAAGCAAGGGCCAATCTCGGAGCTGTCTGGTCCGGAACCATTCGCTGCAATTGGCAACTGGATTGCGGCGGAACACCAGAGAAGGTTGCAGGCAGGCGAAAATGGCTATTAAAATGTCGATTGGCACCACTCACAAAGCGGTTCTAAGCTTAGGGCGAAGAAGACTGAAATGGGTGGTAGCGTTATCTACAGGTCATGGGAATTTCGGGTATAACCTTAAGAAGATGGGTCTTCTGGAGGACGACACCTGTGAACTATGCCTGGAGGAAGTCGGGACGGCAGCACATATATTGTGTCAATATCCGGCGTTAGCTAGCAGAAGAACGGAGGTACTGGGGAGCCACTGGGTAGAAAGCCAGAGGATGGACCAGATTTCTGTTAAACAGATGCTAGCGTTGACATGAGAAATCAAAGCCAGAGAGGAACTGTGGAGAAATCCAGAGAGACTCTCCGGCTAAGATGGATCGTGGAAGAGAGACGAAAAGGGACCCAATACAGTGGTCTGGTTCGTAATCTCTCGAGCAATATATATATACATATATGTAAGTGTTGTACAGGATTCTCACAAAAAAGGTCCAAATTCCTTTGGAATTAATATTCTATTCTAATTTATTCCACGGTCCTTTGAAACCGAAAATTATATGTAAATATGTATTCATGTGTTCCTACACGCACTCATTTCCTTGATCGAACAACATTCTGCTGCATATTTAGCTAGCTTCAAAAATCTATCAACCATGTAGCGCTTGAGCTATTAAATCTTTCAAAACAATTCCATTAAGCAGATCATAAAAAGACTCACCCCCGATTTATTCTTGAATTTCAGAACTCTTCGTTTCGATTCCAGTTGATTGCTTCACTTGTTGATGATTCACAAAATGGATCCCCAGCACACATTTTCACATTTTCACATTTGCAACACAAAATTCCACAACACTTTTTGGAAACCTTTGGACACATTGTTCTTCTTTCGATTTTCAAGAAACCGGCAACCGATATGCACTTTTCACACTTCTTCATTTAATTACACTATAAATGCTCGCATTTTTTGTATAAATTAATCGATATACACTGCATTTTGATCGAGAAAAAATAAAAAAAATAATAAAACTGAACTTTTGCTACCGCACGCCATCTACACAGTTGACAACTACTCTAACAACTGCAAAGCCCTAACCGCTGAGAGTTTGTACTTCTGAGAGAAATATAGCAAAGAAATTGCATGAGATTTGAGAATGCGATTTAAAATGTTTTATTGTTTCTTTTGTTTTGAGTGGAATGATTTTTTTAAAAATTTGTTAGGTTAGGTTTAATAGATGAGTGCGGTGTATATCGTATAATTACACTTGGATCTACGTAAATTCCGGTTTGATAGAAGAATAAATTTATAAATCGACTTCAGGAAACAATTGAGCACTTGGAAGCCAACGTTCGACGAGTTATTGCTCGTCGCTAATATAGCCATTAAAAGATCAGGAATTTATATATTTTTTCATTTCCTCGAAATGAGACATAGTTAGAGCGCATTGCAACACATTTTACTTAGGTTTTGGAAGGTTATATTTAATTTTATAAGACTGATGAGTGCCGATCATTAATTAGTACGCATGTAAAACGGATTAATCAGCATATAGGTAGGTAGGTAGAGTGACAGTTCTTAGAAAGAACCCAATTAGCGCTAGGGTGCGCCGTTTTGTTACCACAAAAACTCGTGTGAATAAACTTAGCTGATGTGAAATTAGACCTAACCCGTGGAGTTCAAATAACGGATTAGTTCTCTAATCCTTTTGTCAGCTATCTCGACGAGGTCCACGAAGAAGGGTCTTCCTAAAATATTTTGCCTGGTACTCGCTAGGGCCGAACATCTGCAAAGGAAGTGATGTAGAGATTCCTTCTCATACTTGCAGCTTCTACAGAAGGTGTTGTAAGGAATACCAAGCTTGGCCGCATGTTCCCCTATTGGCCAGGGACCTGTAATGATAGCTACAATTCTGACAATTTCTGGTCTTGATTTACCATGTAGCTCGTTTGATTTAGGTTTGTTGTAATCAGGCCATGTCTTTCTTGATATTACACAACTAGTCTGGCTTTTCAACCCTTGATTGGCAAGCTGTAGGAAGTGATAATGTATATTGCCCTTAATGACACCTAGCGGAATATCGACTCCTTCTGCTAAAGAGCCATTAAGGGCCGATCCTTGCCTGGTCAGCTCGTCAGCGGGCTCATTATCCTCATAGTTACTGTGCCCTGGGACCCAGATGAGTGTAGTTGTTCAGCGGACATTTAGGTGATTAATTTCAAACCGGCATTGCTCTACCAGTTTTGAGGTATGATGAGTGACCGCATCAATGGCTTTGATAGCAGCTTGGTTATTTGAAAAAATAGCTATGTTTTGACTGAATATCGGGAGATCGTTTAATAAACGGCAGGCTTCTCGAATCGCAAGAATCTCCGCTTGGAAAACACTAGCAGAGTCAGGGAGACCAAAGGACTTCGATATATTTAGTTGGTCAGAGAAGATACTTGCGCCGACTCCGCAGTCCATCTTCGAACCATCCTTATATGTACCTATATCATAGTCACTGATAATGCGTCCGTTTTCCCATTCTTCTCTAGTAGGCAGTTTGCCTGAAAAAGATTTACTAAAATTGAAGGTTGGTATTCTGTAGTCAGTTGAAGACGAAACCAATTTTCTCGGAATCGTTTCCAAGATCCTACAGTGTCCATACGGCTTAGCAGTCCAGCACTCAGATTCCCTGAGCCGGACAGCGCTACATGTAGCTGAGTCTTTTATATGCAGTTCAAGAGGAGTCAAGTGCAGGATCACACTTAGAGCATCTATTGGACAGGATCTCCTGTGATGCCTACACACGCTGATCTCTGTACTTTTTTAAGTTTTTCGATACCTATTGTATTTCTTGCTCAGGGTAGGCCACCAAACGATGGCGCCGTATGTAAGAATGGGACGCACAACAGCTGTGTACATCCATAGTGTCATCTTTGGCAGGAGGCCCCATTTTTTACCGAAAGTTTTATTGCAGGCATAGAAAACTACACTTGGTTTCTTTACCCGCTCTTCTATATTAAGCTTCCAACTAATTTTCGGGTCGAGTATCGTCCCAAGGTGTTTTGCACTGGAAGATAAAGAGAGTGACTGACCATTAAGTTTGGGGGTCTCAGGTATTTTAGCTTTGGTGGTAAATAGCATCATTTCGGTCTTTTCTGGATTAACACCGAGGCCACTGCTTGTGGACCACGAGTGTACCTTATCCAGAGCACTTTCCATGAGTTGGCTTATCGAGGAGAGAAACTTTCCTGACACCAGTATAACCACATCATCTGCGTACGCAACCACCTTAACCCCCTCTCTATCAAGTCGCACTAAAATCTTATTAATTGCCATGAGCCATAGTAAAGGAGAATGTTGCAATGCTGTTACCTAATGTTCCCTGAATTATTCTGGTTTTCAGAATGGATACAATCCATTGATTAAGAAAACCTTCTACACCTAACTCGGTGAGAGCCTCTTGAATAGCTTAAGTGTGGATGTTGTTAACGGCTCCTTCTATGTCTAGAAAGGTAGCAAGAGTGTATTCTTTGTAGTGGAGAGCCTTTTCCACCGTACGCACCACCTCATGAAGAGCCTTCTCAGTAGACCGACCTTTGAGGTACGCATGCTGGGATTTCGACAGTGGGGGGCTCTTCAAAGTTTCACGGATGTTAAGGTCTAGTTAAGGCTCCTAGTTTTCAGCACAGTTCAGTAAAGAGGATAGGCTAATAGGTCTGAAATCTTTCGCGGATTCGTAGCCCCGCCGGCCCACTTTCGGAATAAAAACAACTTTGACACGTCTCCAGGACTGGGGGACATGATTTAAATATAAGCTGCTCCTATAGATCGGTATTAGCCAGGGAATTGCTATGTCATGCAGTTTCGGAAGCATAATGGGCATAATGCTATCAAGGCCGGGTGATTTATAAGGGGAGAAGCTATGATCAGCATATATTCAAATATAAATATAAGTACATACATATGTATATGTAAGATCATATGATGAATCCGGAAAGGTACCACTGGGAGGCAAAGAAAGTACAGAAAATGTCTGAAAGCGGGCGTCGTAAAACCAACTACCTCTGTCAAGATCGATCAATCCGAATCGAATATGAATGTGGGTGCGTATACAATGCTGATGGTTGAGGTAATCTGTGCACAACAAACTGAGGGAAAGTAGCTTTTGTTTGACGTCATCTCACCAAAAAACCCTTTCGGCCATGTCAGCCCATCATTTCCTTTCATGCAAAAGAACAAATCAATCGATTCCTTCTAAAAGTATTGTATAGTTAAATTGCTTTCTAGTGAATTGTTTATAATGGGTTCTATTTTTGTGCTTAATTAGGATATTTACTAACTCCTAGCTCCTAGGTGATCTGTTACAATAAGAACAATTTCTCTTTTCTACTGTTCACCTAAACACTAACTGTTTTAAGTTATGACAAAATGTAAGCATAGGAATTATTAAAACTGTTTTTGCATCTTGTATAGTCCTGGGATATCTTTTGCGGTCAACATTTTAAATTTACTCAATTAATCCCACGAAAAACATTTCCACAGCAACTTTCATCCTACATAAAAAATACTTTCATCCTTATGTTAAAATACTGAAAATTCCATCTACAAAGTACTCGTATCATGTTACAGTAATTACATCCATAGTTCTGTGACGCAAACCGACCACACGTTGGGTAAATCAAATGGAAGCCTACCCCTTCAGTTAATTAAGATGAAAAGGTCAGCAGTTAAATATAACTTAATTGGCTTTTAAGCCTATTAATTTGAAAAGTTTTTGGATAATATTTGTTGAGAGATCATGTCAGCTGCAAATTAAAGCTTATAACATGGCAAGGATTCGTTTTGAAACTAATTTTAACCCAAAAAATATAAATGGGTTGAAGCATGTAAATATGAATTGTACTTTATTGTAATTTATTTTTTATTGCTAATTATTCGAGAACTAGGCATGTATCGTATGATGTTGTGCACAGTATGTAGTCAGTGAGAATGCAAAATAAGTAATACGCTGCTGGGCTGTACGTACATAGCTGCTTGCCAGAACCATGTTGTACATATATATAATTACAGTCATCAAACAATAGGAAGTGGTATTTTCTCAGCATAAATAATGTGCATACATACATATGTAGGTGACAAGGTCATAATGGAAAATGAAATTAACTCAACTTTATATTTAACACGCGCTGAAATTTGCTAAAACAACTAACTGGATGCGATATATAATAGAAACTAGAACCGAAATATTTGCAAAATGGTTGAGTACTCTGTCATTGTCAGAATCTACGACCAAACCAAAATGTTCACAATTCAAGTACAACTTTAAGTTTTGCAAATATTCCTATGGCGCGTTCGGTACAGCTGCTGAAAATGTAGATAAGGCAAGAGCGTTGATTCATCCTTGATTTAGAACGAGGAAATTCATAATCTTCAAAGCTTATCGATATCAACGACAACAAAAAGGGAGATGAAATTCCTCTATGGGACACTTTTCAGGTGGAAGAAGAATTTCGATTTTTCAGGATGGTTCTTATCCAATGGTTGGTCGAATGTTTAATCCCTTTATTACTATGCATACATAGCTTGTATGATCGATGTCAAGGAAGGCATATAGGGCGATTTTCTGTTGCGGTAATGAAGGGTGACTACGATGCACTTGCCTTGCCTGAATGCATATTGACTTGAGTGCAGAGCTATATTCTAACTAGGCCACTAATCAGCTGAATCTGGAGAGATGTTGTTTTAAGAGACAATGGCTACGCGGATGGGTATGCCGACGGTTGGGATCTTAATGCTCTTCCTACTTACATTCACTTAGAAAGTGTAAGGTTTGCCGAGACGTGTGTCTACAGATTGTAAGTATATGATTTCAGTGTGATTCCTGTTAGATGTATACAGATACTACTGAAACTGAACTGTCTGAACGTTCTAAAATGTTTTAAGATCTGATATCATTATTTTTCAAGAAAATGAATAGTATGTATCTCAATTGAAAGGCTTCTTAATGGATAATGAACTCGAAACAAGGTTATATAGGAAACTCCGATTCGAGCATCTGTTTATATCTCAAATCTCCCCAAATTGATGCAACTGGACTGAACGCTTTTTAAGAGATTTTATTTTTAAGAGATTTTATCAAAAATAAAATGTAAAATGTGCGTGAGTAATGTATAGTTTAATACACACTAAGATAGATTTTAATAAGAATCCTCATATAAAGCTTCACCTCTGTCACTTTTCAATTGGCTAAGCATGAAGTTGGCTGCAGTTTGTTTGCCACTTCATCAACTCATCAACGGTTCCAAATTTTTTTTTTGCGTCCGGTTCCGGAACTGTGCGAAGAAAAAATTGAGACAACATGCACATGAACTTCATAATATTTCCGTACCAACACGATACAGAAACGCAAGGAGTGCCGAGAATGTTACTGCTGCAAAGCCGCGATTGTAGGTAAAGTCACAAATTTGTCGATTCCGCGTCGATATCAGTAATTGAGCGTTTCTGTGACTTGGGCTTGAGCTTTAACCCAAGAATTGAAGCTAAATGACTATCAGCATTGACGTAACTTCTGTGATTCCCCAAACTTCAAAGACCCTAAACATGCGCGAAAAATGATCTCGATTTACAAAATCATTCTTAGCGATGAAGACTATTTCCGGTTCAACGGTTTCGATAATAAGCAAATTATTAGATTTGGGCAGAATAGCAACCCAAAGTCGTTCACAAAATGCCATTACGCTCACGAAACTTGGCTGTTTGGTGCGGATTTCATGCTGGAGGGATCATTAGCACAATGCTTGTATTCAATTATGCTAGCAATCTAGTCACTGTCAATGGAGATTCCTACTGGACCATCTTGACTGCCTATTTTTGGGATAAATTGAAAGAGGATGAATTTGAGCATATGTGGTTTCAACAAAACGGGGCTACATGTCACACAGCTGTAACTGAAGTCGGTGTTCGGTGACCGTGTTATCTCCAGAAATGGTCCAGTCAATCGGCCTCCTCTTTTGTGTGATGGCTCTGAACTTTCTTCTTTGAGGCTTGCGGCCTTGAAACCAAGGACACTGACGAACACAGAAGGTCATAGTTGAATGTCCTTTAGAGTCCTCTTTAACTTTGCTTCAACCTACAACCATTCCCTTGAGAACACAAAGAAAACGATTTCCAGGAGCATCCTGTCTTTAAAGGCTCCAAACGTACCATTTTCTCAATTTTTATCACATTTCTTTCAATTAATATGTACATATGTTGTCCTTATGCTTAAGATTACAATTAACATAGAATACTCTAGCAAACATCAAAATTAATGACAAACACAAGAAATATTCACGAAATTTTACATATTTCATGCGTGTCACAAATCGAAGAAAAAAGTTTCCTCAGTTTCTTATTGATTTGCCTGCACTTTTTGGCGCACTGAGTGTTAATTTGCGAATTTCTTTAAAAACACACATTTGTGTGTAAAAAATTCCTAAAACCATTTCAAATGGTTGATATTAGACGTTTATTTTAAAAGCTAACCGCATTCGGGTGATATTTCGTCTTCAAATTCTTAAAACCTTGCAAAATGATCTCCATGTTGTCACAGAAAGTTAAATGGGTTATGGCCAATAAAACAATATTAAGAAGAAAAAAATGATCGAAAAATTATCCAAAAATACTGCCAATTATCTATTTAATAAAATGTGGGCTTCACTTTAAGCGTTTGGGGTTAACACGACTGAGATTGGAGCTTGCATGGAGTAATTAAAAGTATGTAGGTACCATCCATACCCAATACTCTAGGGTCATCCAAGAAGAGGTAACATTATTAAGAGAATATGTGGTATTTTTATTTCAGTCTAAAGTACGAACTCTGCGAAATATCCCCCTCGAGGCTGTCACCAAATAGTCATTCTTTTGATGAAATTTTTCATCACGTTTTCGCATAAATGCGGCTTATTTTGCTAGTAACAGCTCTGATATTTACTTTTGCGTAATAAATTGTTGGTGAAGCATTAGCGCAAACATAGTCTTCAACATAGCTCCAAAGAAAAGCTGTAATTCTTGTGCCAATTGGACCTTACAACCTTATAAGCATTTATACAAAATGCCGTGTATAGTGGTTGCGGATAGTCTCAATTCCTGTGATCGTCTCGAAATGGACATACCTGGGTTTTCAGTCACACTCTCAGGTCCGGAGGCGATATTTAATAACCTTTTAGTTCTGAATTCTTAAAAGTCATCATAATGATAGTTGAATGTTGACATAAAGGATGACCCTTTACATTACGTATAGGTATCTCTCAAAATATTTAAGATATCATAAACTCACTTATATGTCGTAATATATCCAATGATGTTCTTAAGCCGGGCCTTTATTTCATCTCTCTAAGTTAAGTATCATTTAAAAATTCGAAGGTGGTGACACACATTTGTCTCCAACAATCAATGACTCAGCTAGACTGGACAAGATTCAGTACGAGGAGTGCTTACATATGAGTTATACAAATTCCTCACACTTCAATATCTATATCTATATAAATGAAATCCATCAATAAGTACTACAGAATTTCGTTACACCAACTTTGATAGTCTGTACTCTAGACGATAGAGACAAAAAGTCCGTTGGACGTGAGCATTAGAGTACGCCCAGATATTTGTGTCGATATACAGGTCTTATGTTTGAACGACGGTACCTCCCATGAACCAGTGAAGACTATGTACATAGCTCTCGTTCTCAAAGTGACCACTGAGTCTCCAAACAAGGTCAATCATATTAACTGATAGATATATGTAGCTGGAAAACAACAGTTGAAGAACAACGAAAAATTAGTTTTTAAAATTGTGACCGCAGTTTTAGAATTGTAACCATTGACCTAAATACAAATTAAATACAAGTATCCACAAAAAGTTCTTTCGTTTAGGACATTCAGTTCAAGTCGAAAATCGACATAAAATCCGACTATCTAATCCCATATCCTGATTTCAGATGAGATTTCTAAGAATACGTTCTCTCAAGACAGAGTAGGATAGGAAAAGAAGTCAAAAACGGGATAGAATCAAGGATTTTGAATTTTTGTGACAAATTCGAGTGATACGGGTTTCAAAACATTTTCGACAGTTATTAAATAAAAGCTTGTCAAACGTTGTTTCTCTTTAAATCATAATATTAACTTGTGTTGAGCTTTGGGAAATAGGAATGTCCTAAAAGACTACAAGCTTACTGAGAAGAATTTGTCTTTTAAGATTCAACTAGCTCATTGGCAGCTTACCTAAGGAGAAGTTCAACAAATACATTCACAGAGTCTGTAGTTACATAAAAAGAGAGGAGAATACGTATCAACTTTTATATGAATGCCCAAGCTTCAGTGGATCTAAGGAGCCTGCACACGAGTATTGTGCCTTCAAAAATTTTGCCAAATTGTCAAATTAGCCACCAAAGACCATTCTACGATTTATTCTGATTCTGCCTCGGGAAACCTTTGCTTAATAGACCTTAATTTTCGGGTACCCACAGTAAGCAGTATATTCCTTGCGTTTGTGTGATTGAACTAGTAATATTTTTGCTTTTTTATGCATTAGCAGGAGAAGGACTAATGCATAGAGGTATTGCAAGCAAATGCTCTTCGAAATATTAGTGCAATAGGTACTGTGAATTATATTTCTCTTTAAGCAGTCCCATTTCTTCGACTTAAAAAACCAATTTAAGGTGATTGCTTCCTTCATTGCATCGACTATCTGAATAATTCTCCATATTTATTTCTTAAAGACAATTCCAATCTACTGAAGGTACATATCTACGTTTCAACTGTAGGTAACTGAAGAATTTAATATGAATGTAATAAAATCCAATGCAGCAGGACACTCACAGTATCCGCGGATACATGACTCTAATCGCAGAATCCCATTATAAAAGTTAAGAGAATCCGATTCCCAGAAATCCAGACATAAAATAACTCTCAACCAATCCCTAGATGTTGTTATCCTTTGACATCTGACCTTTGATCACTGTTTTCAGGTAAAATCCGAATGTAATCCATCTCAGCCATAAAGTGTCCTTACTCCTTCGTTGGCACAAATAAAATCCACATTAAAGTAAAATTTCGCTTTCGGAAATTGTACACCTCGTCCATTAAAATCGAATGACATATTCACCACCAGAACCGCGAGGGCCACTGGGATCGCCATGGCACCAATAGAGGACATGCTCACTAAAGAGATTATGTCTGCAGGCAGGACTCGTCGAAAATGGTGCGGTTTCGCAATTTCATCCAAGCACAGATCGGTGATTGATTACGCCATGGCATTGAGTGATTTTGGGTTAAGCAACCACACACACACATACACACACACGCCTCCAGCAGAGAGAACAACACAATTTGGTTCGGGTAGAGCCGTAGCGATAGCTCGTCTGGGATATTAACGAATAACCATTTATTAAGGACTAATTCGTTCGCCACAAAATTACCCGACAATAGAGTTATTGTGAGTTCAATTTAAGTGTCGCACACTGGTCTATGACTTTTTGTTTAACTGCGTTGTCTGACATAATCAGTTTATAGGATTCGAAAAGGCTCTATAGGTTGTTAGTATGCAGTCGGTATTAGGGGTAAGTAAATTGGACAGATGAGTTTAGTACTGCTATTGCATAGTAGCTCTAATTGCATTTTATTGTTGGGGAATTGTTTTACGTTCGTATTGGACTTGGACCGGGTTTTGATAACCTCAGCGTTGTTAACTCCAATTGCAGTTAGTTCAGTTTGTGCTCTAGGAGGACATGCTATCATATGTGTCATAATTTAGTTTGAACGCATGTGTATATCCTATTGAGCTATCCACTGTGAATCAATGCACAAATATCTTTGGATGATTCCCTGATTTTCATAAATTTCATAATTTCATCAAAATCTTGTTGAGCTTGATCAGCATGAATGATTTGATACATATTCATAGTCATATTCGATATCTGCGAAGCGGTATATAATCAGCGAACTTGTCGTTTAAAAACGCCACCAAAAAGTGGGCGTGGCTGAAGACAATGTATGGGTGAATTGTAGACAATCTAAATATCTAACTATTTGGTCTTAACAAAATTTTTCGATTTCAGGCAATTTAGTGAGGTTATGAAAATATAAAAAGACTACTCTATCTAGGAGCTCCCTTCTTTGACAACCAGAGCATGCAGTGCTCTAGATGCTCACACGATTACTGAGAATCGTTTCTGATAAGGCTCGCCAAGATCAAAAGTCCTTTCGTCAAGAGTTATTCAATTTTCCGGTGAAAATTTCTCACAAGCTGCTCTTTCCGTACAGGCAAATAATTCAACGGCAATTTACTCCTATTGGGAATCTATTTAACCTCCTCCGTTGGGAAATAATTGTTATTAGCTGCTATAATACTAAAACAGTATCCTTCTTGTACCATAGAGAGCTTATTATTCCAATTAAACTGCGTACATAAACTATTCATAACTTCACGCCATCCTTGGAGTATATTCACTAAAATATTCTTATAGTCAGCCATAAAGTTAATTGCAGACAGAGTAATGATAGGAAACTAATTACAAGGTTATTTTATTAGAAATTTATAGCTTGGCTTTTATGGCTCGGAGTAGAGTCGGAGTGAGAGAGAAATCAACCATCCATCAGCATAATCAAATTTTATTACGCGTGACTGGGTTCAGCTCAGGGGGTTCCCAAGAAATTGAGTGCTTATAGATTACGTCGATGATTCGGCAGTACGCAACATTACGTTTAAGTGATATACGTAAAAACTTTAGTGCGATGGTAGGCTTCTAGGAAATCATCGCATGATGCCTGAAAATATCTACATTGACTAAGATTTGATTAAACAATGTCCAATACCTAATCGTTCTTAAATTTCATTTCACCTTTGTTTTGCTACTTGCATCACTTATGTCACTCAACTTTCAGATACACCACCTTCCAGTGGCTATGTTACGAAATCTTCCATATCTGAAATGTTACCTCAGATGCTATAAATTTCACATGAGTACAGATACATCTCTGTCAGATGTTGTCAAGTGTCGGGATAATATTTCAAGAATTGAAAATCTGTCCCAGAATTCCTCGTATCGAGTCTCAATCAATCGTCCGGAAGGACAGATAAAAATTGGAAACATATTCCTCTGGGTAAAAGATACATAACTAACGAAGCAGCATTGCGCCAGCAGCAAGGAGGTCTGCAGATTCCTAGAACCGAATTTGCATCAAGCAGTTACAGTGTCATCAAGGAAATTGAGTTCTCTCTTTCTGGAATATTTGCCTCTCCCTGTGTGGCTGGGCTGCTACCACTCAAATGTATGCCTGGACAGAGCCATGTGTGTGTGGGTATCTTGGGAAACTATATGTCAAGTTCTAAGTCAATAGCAATTGGTTGATATGTGGTACTCATTGCATAGCTTTGCACAAACAATTGATATAAAGAAGTTTCAGTTTTTCTTCTTTTTTTTTTTTGGTTAAGATTGCATTACGATATCCTCAGCTTAGATATCCTCATCCTTAGAGATGCGATGACATGGATGAGCAGATGAGATAAAAATGAAAAATAAATTTAAAGTGATTTGGTAGTAAGTTTGCTGTCTGTCATGGACTGTAATGTTTTCTTTGCCAAACAATGGAGATATTGCGGAATGCAAAGTATATATACTTATTGTTTTTCTTTTGAAAAGGATGTGAGATGGAAAGAGAAAATGTTCCTGATTTTATTTAATAAAAAACCCGAAACTTTAAAATTGTATTTTCCTAAAGAACTGCAATTTTGCATTGGTCAACATGAGAAAAACGATTAAATTTCATTCTCTTTGCTTACAGGATAAACAGAAAGAGTATTGTTCGTATTGGTATAACAATATTGGTTATTGTCTTTCAAAAGGATTTGCACAAGACAAGGACGTACAGGAATATTAAACTTGTGTGAGCTCACCTACTCCTGCACTTAAAGCAGTTGCCCAACTTCATTTTAAAACTAACAAACAGGAAAAATACCTGTAAGCACACACGTATTTATGTATGTGTTCTCTAAGGATATGACTTTGAATTGCAGAGATTTAGTAATTTATATATGTATATAATACATGGATGTTGTAATGAGTTAGGGGCAGTTACAAGGAAAATAGCTTATTTTAGAATTGCCATCTTGGGTACTCGAGTACCTTAGAGTTCTGTACTGACAGCAACTTACTTTCTACTTTATATAAGTCAGTTATTTAATTATGTGCATATATTTACGAATACGAACTGAGGCGGTCTTTAGTGGTAGAACTATCCGCGGAGCAATAGACGGCAACATTCTGTGAAAGATTTGAATTAATGTTCACATCATCCTAAGCCACATTGATAGAGGCAGAGCCGTTCGGTGCCTGAAAGTCCAGGATTCGTATTCCAACCTTACAGTAAATAGAATAAATAGTAATAGAACAAGCAGTGTATCTAAAGTTGCGCCAGACATATCCGCAAAAGTCCCGTGCTGTGGAGAGGTCGGTTTTTGAAGTATAGTGTAACTTTTACCCAAGAACCCTATATCAAACGACCCATAATCAATCCGCAATCCGTTTAAGTTGCCTCCAACGCATTCCCAAAGAGCTTGATTCTTCCTCAACTACTCGGCACCACGTTTGCCTAGAGCGTCTACACTGGAGTAGTCTTCGAACTGTAGGGTGTCCAATCCACTGCCACTTTCTCCTATGTGTAAAAATGCCAATATATTCTATGCCCGTTCTCTGTTAAAGTTTTTTTGGTGTAGTTACAATTGGGCCAAAAAATGCTTAAGATGGTTCTTAGACAAAAGTCTACAGCCTGTGTGTATTAAAGGCATCTCCGTACCAAGTACTGCTCCCTTATGGTGCATACTGATTATACTTTTGAGCGGAAATGTAGTAGATTAGTAGCTTCCTGTGCTGAGAACATTGTTTCTCCAGAATTTGGATAGTATTCCGAACGCAGAGTTTTTTTTCCGTCCATTTCAGTGTCACCGCGGTTAGTCGAGACTACACTCTCTAGGTATAGAATGTTGTCTTGCCGAATGTTGTCTTATCAAATGTGTAAAAGTAGGCAAACATTATCAGTGTGATAGTATGCACCCCTGACGTACTCCACTTTGGACTTCCAACTTTTCCGATAATTTACAATTGTGTAAGACGTGACGCTCACTTCACTCATATGTAAGCTTGATAATGGTTATGAACTTTTTTGGAATGCTTCTCCTTTTTTTTACGTAGGAAGGTGGGAATTGTTTAAAGACGAAACTGAGCCCGTACTCAGTAACAGTGTGGGATTTCCACCCACTAAACCCACCACCCCTTCTACACCTGCTCCTCGCGGTACTGCCGTCAAGCATTTCATGGCGAGGGGGGACTTCAGCCTTATGTGGCTTCTGCTCCTGCTCCTGTTCCTGTCTTCGCTGCTCTTTCATTATTGTAGTCAGTGTCGTTAACTGCGTCCCAAGCCTCTTCGCTGCTCATCATCTGTCTAGTGAAGTTGTCTGGTGTTAAATCCTCGCCCAATTGGTTTACCAGCAGGTGCCGTTCTACGTAGTATCGTGGGCAGTGGAACATGATGTGTTCCGCATCCTCCACTATTTCCGTGCACGTTGGACAATAGGGGTTGTCGTCGTGTCCAAATCTATGCAGGTAGGCTCTGAAGCATCTATATCCAGTAAGCATCTGGGTCAGGTAGAAGTTCAGCTCCCCATGCTTCTTATTAATCCAGGGGTCTATATTGGGTATCAATCTCAGCGTCCACCTGCCTTTGTCAGAGTGACACTATCTCTCCTGCCATTCTTCCAGACTTGTCCTTGGTCGTTATCTTTCAGTATTGCTTCTAATCGTTGCTGTTGCCGTTGTCCTGCTGGCACTGTATTTCTGTTGCGCTTCTTTTGCAAGAAGGTCTATTGGTACCATGCCACTACACATGCCGCGTCATAGGAAGCTGTTCGGAAGGCGCTGCATACTCTCAGCGCGTTGGTTCTGTAGACTGCCTCAGTCTTCTTTCTGTATGCTTTTGTTTTCACGGCACTAGCCCATATTTGGGAACCGTAAAGCATTATTGATGCGGCAACTCTTGCTAAGAGTAATCTCTTCTTATGTTTCGATCCCCCGATATTCGGCATTATCCTTGATAAGGCAGCCGTTGCCTTTGCTGCCTTTTCAGCTGCATGTTGCAGGTGCTGCTAATAGGTTAACCTTGCATCTAAGGTAATGCCAAGGTACTTTAGCTCTGGTTTGGAAGCTACGACGTGATCGCCCACGGTTACCCTTATAGTCTCCATAGTCTGCTGCTGATGAGCACTATTCAGTCTTCTTCTGCAAGTTGTAGGCCCATGCGTACTAGCCAGTCCTGGACCATCCCAATAGCTTCATTGCAGTCATGCTCCAACTCCTCAAGGTGTTTGTTTACTACAACGATTGCTATATCATCGGCGAAATCAATTATTTTCGAAGACCTCGGGGTTCCAAGTCTGAGGACGCCATCATACATTAAGTTCCACAGTAGAGGTCCTAATACGGAGCCTTGAGGAACGCCGCCTGTGATGTTATACTGGATTGCCTCTCCTGCGCAAGGTGAAAGCAATCGACCAGACAGTATCCCGATTAAAGCTATTGCAAGTCTCTCGAAATTCGTAAGCAGTTGATGAAAGAAAGTCTAATACTCTACGTATTGCTTTATTATGAGGTGTTTATGTGGTCGATGCAGAAGGATCTAGCATGAAAGGCTGTATATTGGACGTCGAAAGTTGAATCTAAATGTTCCTTAGTTTTTAAAATCCGTCAGATTTCCTTTTTTCGGAAGCTTGATGGTATTAACCTCTTTTCCATTCCTGCGGAAGTTGCTCATGTTCTAGGAATAGTCTTATTTAAGCCATTTAAATCTAGAAGTCCTTTTTCGTTAATAAGTCATGTGCCATATTATTACTACCGATTTGATATGGACATGCTTTACATTTTTTTTTTTTATCCAGGTATGACCTAGATATGTGGCTTCATTTGAGATGTTGTTAGTAACGTCCTATAGCACTAAGAGTATTGATGAATGCTCATTCATCGTGCACCAATCATTGACCATATCGAGGGCCATGCATAACCCGACATAGAGGTAAGAACAGAGTGTGCAGCAGAATCACCATATACCACAGTAGAGTAAACAAAACGACACCTAGCGGAAAGTCCTCTTACCCACGTGAAACTCAAACTCAGCCTCTACCTTTCCACGGCTATCAGCAACAAGGAGGACTCATGGGTCTAAAACGCTTATCGAGTGAGTATCCTGAACCCTTTGGAGGAACAAGATTTTCCTCATACATACTACAGTACATCCAAGCAAACAGTTGACCAGCTAAGGAACCTTCGCCTCACAAAAATTCGTTGAAGATGCAGTCCAAAAAATATGCCATTAAAAATTGGTTTATTAGCCAACCAACGATTGCCAAAAAGAAAATATCCTTAGAACACATTCCACGCTAATTGGAATCACTAGAACAGATGTCGACCAAAACTTGACAAGTCTCTTGGAATGATTGGAAGTATTTCCTCCAGAGAGGTTCTTAAAAATATTTCATGAAAAAAAAATTAAAAAAAGAAAACGAAAAATTTAGAACTTACTATTACGTCTATACCTATGAAAAGAAAAATTGGGAGTTATTTGCAAGATCTCCAGAGGTACTCCAACGAAAAGAGAACCCAGCTAATTGACCATCTCAGGAGAGTAGAAAATATTCTTTCACTTTTGGAGGGTTGGCTTTTGGTTTATGGAAAGCAGCCTACTTTGAAGGTTCCTCTTTTCCTAGGGAGCAATAATTCTTCCACCTCGAATGCGCGTTCATTTTCATCCCGAAAATTTCTGTCGAAATAAGGTCATATTTTTTCATGTTTCATAGTAATCCTAGAAGAAATACCGTTGCGGGACCTAGGGTGGCAGTGAAATTCTTTAAATCTTACATTCTCTATACATTAAATCTTTTTTTTTTTTTGTTTTCTTCTTTTGTTTAGGTTACCCTGCTGGTTTTTAAACCGCCTCCTTACCATATTCACATACAACATACATATACAAGGAGCAAGGAAAAAATGGCCACTTGCTCCTTGTGGGTTGTGTAAATCTCACTTAAATCCTATTTCACCTGATGCCGGAAGATACTGCTGGTTGGGTTGGTGGGGCGAGTAGAAGGACCAATGAACCAATAAGTTCTTATGCTCAAGTCAACCTCCCGTTCGACATTTATGAGTGAGGCAGGAGGTGGGTGGGTTGTGAAAGAATTCTTCTCCTGCCGACCAGGAGTGTGGAAATATTTAATATTTCAATTTTTTAGGGATTCAGATGGTGTGGAGATCCTTTTGCATTGTGCTGCCTTTTCTTTTTGGCAATTTCATGGAGAAGCGTTTTTGGGGTTACTATAGATTTATAACACATCTAGGACTACGAAATGGGGGCTTACGAAGGACATAAAATTCTATTTTCTATGGTTCACCATTTGCGAATAAGTTCTCAATAATACAATGAATTGATTTAGTTCGCTGCCGGAAAGAAAAGGACTTTATTGGAAAATCATTCTTTGTAATGTAGTAGGAATTTTTTCGGAGGGTAAACGAAAATATTTTCCTGTATAAGGAGGGGCTGCGAACGTCATATTAGATTGATGAAGCACCATTGTGAGGGAAAATATGATTTCACAAAAAGACCTTGGAATTGATTGTGAAACTTGTAGGGATTAACTATATGCGATGGAATCGCTCTTGGAGTCCCTTTGTAATGTATGTAGCTGTTTGAAAAGCTGGTATAAGCTTGGCTTAGATCGCCTTTATGGACAGATATATTTTTCAAGAGTTTTTTAATGCCTCTACGCCATAGAGTGCGTTGTTCAGAATTTGTATTGATTTACTTTAGTTACTGTGATACTTGTTTGCGTTTTTAGTTGAATGAAATAGCAATGGTCAAGAGTTATTTAATGTTTGATCTCAGTATTGGTGTCAGTTTATGAATTAATAGCAAACCCCAAATCGAGATCGATATGCATGTGTTAGATATCCTTTTTCCTATAACTTTGAAAAAATTGTATCAATGATGTTGGGGTGTGAGTTCTGTAATATTCTTTCGAGAACAAAAAGAAGATTAAGAAAATCCATGACAGCAACTGTATAAGTATAAATCCTTTGTTGTAATATCCAGCTTTATGTCTTCTAAAAAGTGGATATGTATGTTTCTCTCGTGAAAGTGAAGATGCGATTTTACCACCCAGATGTTCCGGTATTTTTCCTACTAAAGGTTCATTTTGCATCAATAGAAAATTGGATGAAAAGTAATGATATATTTATTTTAGTCTAAAGTACCAACTCTGAGGTTAGTAATGAAAATAAACCTCGTCCACTTCAATAGTATCAATGCATGACATGCCCCATTATCAAGAAAGGTGATCCTTGTAAGAACTACCAAAGCATATCCCTGCTTAATGTCGCATATAAGATCTTATCCAACGTACTGTGTGAACGTCTGAAGCTTTTCTGCAGCACACTAACCAGGACGTACCAGTGTGGCTTCCGGCCCGGCAGATCGACCAAATTTTTACACTAAGGCAGATCCTGGAAAATGCCAACGAATTTCAAGTCTAGACTCACCATCTCTTCATCGACTTCAAAGCCGCATATGATAGCATTCATCGTCTTGAGCTTTACAAGGCGATGGCTAAATTCGGGTTCCCGTCTAAACTGATCCAGCTGTGCCGCTTGACGCTAGAAACCACGCGGTGCAACGTGCAATTCGGAAACAGTTCCTCCGAACTATTCCAAACATGCACCGGATATCGGCAAGGACATACGCTCTCATGTGACTTCTTCAATCTCGTGCTGGAACAGATAGTGTGCAGGGCAGGTGTGAGCACGGAAGGCACTATCTTTAACAAAACTATCCAGTTGCTGGGATACTCACACGAGGCTATTACGGCAATTGAAGAACAGGCGAAACGAGTTGACCTTGAAGTGAATGAGGACAAAACCAAGTACATGTTGTCAACAAATAAAGAAGCATTTGTCCACCGCCTAGAACAGAACGTCACTGTGGCAACAGTAACTTCGAAGTGGTTAAGGAGTTTACCTACCTCGGAGTAAATATTAACTCCACGAAAGACACCTTACTGGAGATTCGACGAAGACTTACCCCAGGAAACCTCTGCTACTTCGGTTTGGCGAAACAAATGGGGTCAAAACTCCTAACTCGGAAGACGAAATGTATGCTCTACAAAACTTTTATCCTGCCAGTTCTGCTGTATAAGCAGGAAAGCAGAGCAGATATTGAACATTTTCGAGAGAAAAATTCTTGGTCGGATATTCGGTCCCATATGCGAGGACGGCGAATGGAGAAGAAGATGCAACCGCAAACTCTATGAGCTGTACCAAGATGTGGATATAGTCCAAAAAGTCAAAACACGTCGACTACACTGGCTTGTCAACATCGAGCGAATGGACAATAATGCTCCAGCAAAGAGTATCTTCGAATCACAGCCCGCACAGTTCGAGACGACAAGGAAGACAGAACCTCCGTTTTAAGAATCAAGCTATCGCGGATCGCCAAAGCGCTTGGTCTAGACAAATGGAAGCAGCGTGCCCGGGATCGAAAAGAGTGGAAGGCTGCCGTGTCTTTTGCAGAGGCTCTTCACGGGTCGGGAGCCCGTTCGTGCACTGCTCCAGGGGAAGGTTTTTTTGAAATTTTTTCTTGTTAGACGCTTGCGGACCTCGACATATGTAAACAAAACTTTGGTGTTGTCCCTAACTAATTGCGACTAACCACTGAACCGCGACCTATACTATCCCTCACACCGCTCGGACCTGTATATTCAGTCGCCATAATCGAAATTTGAAACTCAGAAACTAGAAGGCCGACAATTAAGACATTTACAGTATTAAAGTGAAGCGAATTGGAATTCGAATTCAACGAACTATACGAGCTGTACAGCGATATCGACCTAGTCAAAAAATTGCGCATCAGTCGTTTAAGATAGCCAAGACATCTGGAGCTTTGAATCTAACCCGGAGGGACAACGCAGTAGATGAACACCTTGCCTTAGGTGGCGCGCACAAGTGGAAGGGGACCTCAACGTAGTGTGCAACCCGAGGCAGTTAACTAAGGACCTGGCTGACTGGAGAGGCTTGTTAGTGGAGGCCCAAGTTCATCCCGAACTGTAGGGCCAGCTAAGTATGTAGGTAAGTAAGAATTCGAAGTGAATGACGTTTGGTTAACACAGCGGAAAATAGCAGTACTACTGGCTTCGCCCTGATTCAAACCCAATGTAGTCTCTTTACCTCTCTCTCGTTACCTAACGATGCAACTCATATGTATGAGCTTCAACTGAGACATTTGTACCGTACCTAAATTTTGTCTACAGAGTTGAACCACAAAGAATGAAACTTTGTCGTCGAACGTCCACTAATATTGCATCCTCGAGATCTCTCCTGCTTTCTAGCTCGAAATCTCAAGCTAAATTGCATTCCATGATGAAAGTGTGGTAGACGAAATCTCATCTAAGATGGCGCAACCGATTTAAAAGGACCTCAGTCAAATTGGTCTACATCAAATTAACTGGAAAGATTTGTTAATTCGTATACAGCTTTAATCCGGATGAAAGTAAGTTAAAAAAGGGAAATCATAGCATCCTCTTTACAGTCTGGTTCGTCGTATAAAAATTTAAAAACCCTGCTTTTGAAAAACATTTTAATTAATTAACAGATATTGACTCGTCACATTCTGTTCTCGTTTGCAAATTAACGAGTACAAGTAACGAATTAAAATGACATCTGTTACTCACAACCACGCTACAAGCACGATTGGCAGACATCAAAGGACACGATATGCCAGCTATGTACTTAGTACTAACGGTATGTGATTTCCCAAAGGAAGCTGTCAGTCAATAGTCACAGAAAATGGGTGCCAAGTTTCGCTTTGAGTCGGTATCCCATCTGATATCCCTTTGTAATTAACTGTCATAGACACATGTATCTACGGAGATAAACTCAGTACACTGCAGATATCAGTACTGGCTCGATGAGTTTACCGAAACATCTATTAATCAAAGTGTATTTTGGATCACACCCCAACCCCTAAATCGGTTTGAAAAGTTGATTAAAAGTGCACCCGTGTTGTTACTCCTCCGCATACATCCGATCTATTAATATAATCCGCACATCCGTACCGCCCACTCATCCGGCAGGTAAATATTTGTAAAGCAGAGTCCTATGCCAGCGTCGCTACCCACCCTCACGTCCTAGCTAATTTATATGATTTAAGGAAAAAGGATTCGATGCCATAAAGTCCTTCAGGACCTATCAAGATACTTTACTATGGTGGCGTGCCATTGACGGGGCCAGAGAGTTTTATGCTGTACGCTGTGCTCCTGGGAAAAGATTAATATCGATGTGAAAGTTAAATGCCAAAATAACAACAACACGGGTGCGGAAAAGGGATGAAGGAAGAAAAAAAAACGTAACAGAAAATATCGACACGGAGGGCAGCAAACAACCTGAGAAGGGGTGGTTGAGCGTGGGCGACGGCGGAGGAGGTTCGTTGGCCTTTAACATCACATTCGATTGAGATTTTTGGCAGGAGATTTACTTCGAGGAATGTAAAGAATACTGTTGTTGCTGCGGTTACTTAGAAAGGTTGGCTGCTCGGATGTTGGGGTGTGTGTTCTGCTTTCGGTGAGAGAAATTGATATTTGTTCGAGATGGAATAGGTTAAATTGGTGGAAGGTGGGCTTTTGGGTGTTTTCGCAAAGAAACCCAATTTTCGTGGTCGGATCTCATTACATTTTGGTGTTTGGCATTGTAGTGACACTTCAGGAGAGCATTGTTTTGAAATTTGTTCATATAACGAAAATAGCTTCGCTGTGGGTTGCCGCACACTGTGCATTTGGTTTGATTACGATCTGATGTTAACTCCGGGTATCTTTGGTTTCAAAGGCATAAAATCATGTTGTGGTTAAATTGTAATTGGTGTGATCATTTATCAAACTTGAATCGATATGATGTTGGAAAAAAGAATTGTCTTTAAGATTGGTGATGTGACATATGTGGTTGCAAAAGCACTATAACACACCTGACTAGGAGCATACTGCATAAATACTTTCAGTTGGTGACTTAGATCTACAACGCACTGTCTGAAGTAGAAATAAGTCGAAAAATTAAAGGAAAAACCCTTTAAATTGACTTGACGGAGAGTCAGCTTTATCCTATATGTAAGTGTAGGTATAATGGTTTAGACAAGCATATTGTTCATCTTTCATCGTGCTGTGATGCTTTCCAGTTAAGTAAACCTAACCAACATTTTGAGTCCTTAGTCACACAAGTTATATACCGTAGTTAGACCAGAAGGTTATATGTATGTATTTTATATAATAGTCAATTAGACCAATGATGTTGCCATTAGTTAGAAGAAAACGGCTCTTACGGGTGGACTTTGAATTGTATTGGCATATGTTTTCATCATTCTCTAGAACAGACGGTTATCACACTGCCACAGACTGCTGTTTGGCACTGCTATTGCGCACTGCACTGGAACGTATCTAACTCTCTACGTCAAATCAAAACCATATAACAATCGACTTGGAGGCGTCTCTTTAAGATAGTTCAAACAAACCTCAGACACACTATCTGGTAAACCTATCTGTTTTTCCTCGCGACAGATCTTAATAGATCCTTGATCCCTGTAACAATTATTCCATAAATGAAATGCTAGGCAGCAATTGAGATCCACTTGTGGAACAAACGTTTTGCGTAATAACGTATACTGCCAATACAGAGAACAGCTAAAAACATTCAACAAGGAACTCACAAAAGCAGAAAAAGTAAGACTTTCCAATGAATGCTCGTCTTTAAAAGAAATCTTTTGAAACTCCATATCCGTCGCTTTAGTGCAAAGTCACTCTTCAAAGGTGTGCTTCAAAGAAAAAAAATTGTTATTTCATTAAAACCTCTGAGGAAACCCGCCAATTATTACTGAACCCACTTCCCAGAGTGTTTCTACGATAGAGCTGTGTCCCTGCATCTATTAAGAAACCACATTCTCATCCCGAAAGCGGAACCAATATAAGGCTAAGCCTTTACTCGATCTCATCAAGGTCGACATTAAAACAATAACGGGCTACCTAAAAGGACATCTTCTGTTCTTTCTTGAATTTTAGAAACAGGTATGCATCCTATTGTGACTAGCTTCCTCCTACTAACTGCAGCATTCCGTACAACAATAACACCACTTACTGAACAAGGCGAGGAAACAGCGAGTAGATGTAACAGCAGAACCGTGTACAAAATCACCAAACCGCTGCTGATAGGTGGTCACGGCTTGCGCCAACCTCCGGTGAAGAGTTGTAATGGGTTTACGGTGATTTTTGACGAGGACGAGCTAAGGAAATAGAGGGGGACTTTTCCACTCCTTTGAACAGCATTGTGGACGATGACATGAAGGTGTGCTTCAATTAAGACCAGCGTTTTGGCCAAATTGTATCTCAGACGAATAGCTTTATGAGAGAACGGGCTGGATGTGTATAGATATGATTATATAAAAGCGAAAGTGGCAATGAATTGGTCGCTCCCTCCGTAAGGACGATAATTTTATTGTCACGACCGCTCAACAAAAAAGGACGAATACAGGGAGATCCTCGTATGAAGTGGCCACTCAACGCTTGAAGAGGAATGTCAGCAACTGGGAAAAATCGCCAGGAACCGAAAATGATAGCACGGAAGTGTGGTTGATTCCCTAAGATCCATAATGGGACACAGGATTTAAGTAAGCAGGGATCAGTACTAGGCCCTGCCCTGTGTATGATGGAGTAATATGCATGCGGAGATCAAGAGGAGTGGACATAATCGGATACGCCGATGAAATCGTGGTGGTGATGCTAGAAGAGGTGACGGAGAACTGCAACAACACCATCAAAGACGTGAAGATATGGATTTGCTCACGAGGTTTGGAATTAGCGGACCACAAAACTGAAGCTGTCCTCATAAGCAGCCACAAGAAAGTTGAGTGCCTGGTAATACAGATAGGAGATCACTCTATCGAGTCAAAACTTTACATAAAGTACCTACGGGTACTGCTAGACCATAGGCTCAACTTCAGAGAGCACATTACTTATATAAGCGTGGAAGCTAACTGGGTTGTTGCCGCAATATCCAGGCTAATGCCAAATATTGGAGGATCAAGGCAACCAATTAGGAATCTACTTGCGACAGTGCGCAAGTCAGTCCTCATATACCCAGCCCCAATATGGGCGATAAGCGATAAGTTTGTACATGAGAAGTATAAACTCTGCGCTCAAACTATGCTGCGCATATAGAACGGTATCGGGGGATGCAGTAAGTGTGATAGCGAATGCATATCGAACTGGAGGTCAAAGTTACATCATCAACAATAAAAAAGCCATCAGAGCAGCTGCTGAAATAGAATGGCAACGGCGATGGAACATGTCAGAAAATGGCAAATGGACACACAAACTGCTGCCGAACATAGAAGAGTTTGCCAGAAGAAAACACGGTGGAGTAAACTTCTAGCTTACCCAACTCCTAACGGGACATGGAAGCTTCCGGGAATTCCTTTACAAGTATGATATCGCAGATGACCTATTCTGTAGTCACTGTGAAGGCAAAGAGAAGAAATGTTCTAGAACAAAAGATAGGCAATGAAATAGCCCCAAGGAGACTGATATTGTTCACCGCCAATAGTATCATTGCAGGAACAGTGGCGGGAAAATCAAAAAACCGAGAGCTCAAGAGGAAGAACACCCTGGATCAAAAGAAAGAGAAGAAATGATGTCAAAACCTGCCCCTATGAAGGAATGCCTTGACAGGTGGAATCAGAACAGGGTTAGGTGGTGTCTTAGCCATGTAAGCATACAGAAGCATGGAGTCTAGCATAACTCGAAGCACGGGCTACCGAGTATCCGTAAAGGATTTCATCCCTCCAGCGCATCAAAAAAAAAGAAAGGATGTTAATAAGTCTATGGAGAGCAAACAGAGCACATTCCTTGTGCATATCCAGGAGCCTTAAGGAAAATATAAGTATAAATATAAGGTACTGCATTCGGTCAAAAAACAGAAAAAAAAAACAGTTTTGCTCTCGTTTGTCAGATGCTCAAGAGAAGTGGGGCCGTGAAAGAAATTTTAGGTGTTACCTGGGGATCGAACCTTGATCCTCTCGCTTCGTAGTCGTAGGCGCCCATTGCACTCGGTCAAGCTCTCGAAATCCCGAAATCTGGAATTGAAAGTCTTCTGGTTAAATTATTTTGGCATGTACAATAGATCTCAAGGCATAGTGCACTTGAGTGCACAGTGTACTGTCACCATTGAAATGGAATTAAAGTGGAATCCAGCCGCACATTTTGAGTTAGTTGACAATGACGATGAATGATAAAATCGTATATCTACAATAAAACTTTGGAAATTTTGTTCAAATCGGATGGCTTGCAGCTTGTTTTTAACTGTGGGCTAAGTAACTTTAAACTAACTAAAATTTAAAGATTTATTTTTTCGACCAAGCGTTGCCTGAATTTTGAGAACTAAAAACCCAACATGGAAGCTGTCGATGAACTACTTCACAAAGAGTACATCAATTTAACGCTTGTTGATATCCTGCTTTAAATAAATACCGCCTGAGGATTTCTTGTTGTTGTTGCAGAAATATATTAATAATATTGATGCTTTCACCTTTTCCACTTCAATCACTTTAGGGACAAACCATTATGTACTTGTGTCCACATGTCCTATATTAAATCCTTTTTTTTTTTTTTAATTCTTGGAAATATGAAAGCAACACACTACATATAAAGTGTATATGTATGTATACAATATATGTATGTACATTCTTTAACCCTTCCAAGAAACTTATATCTTCTCTCATTTAATATTGATGTAATGTTTTAGCCAATTTATGAAGGCCATGTGCCTTGTGGGATATTGTGCATATCTAAGGCAAAAACTTTGAGCGTATTCCCGGAAGGCACATTCAATGGGATGAAATATTTTTACTTCACCCCGCCGGTGGGATGTCGTAAATAGTTTTCGATGATAATTTTCCATAGATTGGATATTACGAGTTAGATTGTATCTTGTGTATCTATGACACGCTTAAGGCTTCCTGTTGGAGTATCTGATTCATCGAAGAATTTTCTGATTTCCAAGAAAACAGGAAATGACAAAAATATGAGAACATTTCTCAGAGGTAGAGGGAATAAATGAGGAAAAATCATTGGGTACGTTAGCAAACTGGTTAATCATTTAGGGTAGTTTATTGTCTCCGAATCTGTTACGTGTACATACATATGTATATGAGAACTCGTTAATGGCGACCCTTATCATAAAGATTAGGAGACTAAGATACCACTAGGTAGTCCATGCTGGAGCCTAATTACCACTCAAGCGCAATTTTAAAACCACAACCCACGTGACCTAATTGTTAATGTTGTTATAAACCAAAGAGAAGGAAGTCCTTACATCTATTCTGTGGTATTTAGGCAGCTGATTTATTTGACTGAGATTTCGTTAAGGTTTTCAAAGAAGGTTTTACCTAGTGTGCGATGTCTGAGTGTGCCTAGAGCCGGACACCTGAAACACTGTTTCTTTCGCACTCTCATTGTTGTAGCTGCAACATGGAAAGCCTAGCCCGGACAATTGTAGTTGGGACACATCTATCTCAATATAACTCTATTCTACAAATCATGGCCATTCATGGAAACCATTCTCTGATGGAAAGTCTGTTGTTGTTTCACAATCCTCTATCAGTTCACTTTTTTCCAGTTCACCCTGGATGGAAAATCTATCGTGAAGTCTTTCTTAAAGTTCAGTTTGGGTATGCTGAAGTTACTTAAAGTCGTTGCCAAATCCCTGGGTAAAAGATCCAGAAGCATGCCAACATCCTGCTTCTCTTAATCTAACCGCGGCGGTACCTATACACGACAGTATATTTTTAATGTCAGAATCAACTGGTATAAGTTGTAGTGGAGGATTTAGAGCTTTCGCTGAACAAGATTGCATAGCACCCGCATTGCATATAGCCGCTGTCCTTTGCATTTTACCTAGTTGTTTTGTATTGTATTCAAACAAGTGACTTGTATGAGAGGGTGGAACATACCACTGCGGTATACATCTCTTAGACTACATTTTTACCGATCGATGGTTTAAGTGCCAGGATAAAGGCTGGACTGCAAAAAGCATCAGTTTAATTTTGCTTGGATTGACACTAGTAGGCAAATCTGTAAAATTTAAGTTCAAGTGTCAGTACAAGTACAATTACCTTGTACTTATGTTTTACTTAAGTACAAGTACAATGTCTTGGTACTTTTATTTAAAAAATTCAAATACCAGTAACAAAGTGGGGGCCGTGGTTCAAGTGGTTAGTACGTTGGACTACGGAGCAAGGGGTTCCAGGTTCAATCCCCAGACAACACCTAAAATTTCTTTCACGGCCCCACCTCTTGCGATTGTCTGGCGAACATCCGAGAGTAAAACTGTCATGAAAAAGCTTCTCAAAATTTCGGATTCGGCATTAAACAGTAGGCCCCTTCCATTCATGTGAAGAATATAACACGCATAACACGAATGGTTGTGAGAAGCTAGGGCCTGGGTCCCATGGACCTGTTGCGTCAAAAATTTGTATTTGTAAATACCAGTAACAAGATTTGTACAGGTATTTGAAATTCCTTCAAAGTACTTAAAAATATTATCTAAAGTAGGTACTTAATTACTTGGAATTGTACTTAAGTCTTTTTTAATTCCTTTATAGAATACACCTCCGGAGCTCGTGTAACAGAACCATGCGCATATATGAACATACGTTACACTAACAAGGATCGTGTCTCATATTGGACGACGAAGGTAAAGGCGTAAAGCACTTCAGCTCTCGAGATACTTGACTGTAGGGACCCGAGTAAGATTAGCAATTCCGGTGGAAATTTCACAGCTGCGAAGATTTTCCATAAAAGGACAGTACATGTAGGTGCTGGTTGACTGGAAACTTTTAGTATTGTCATAACCGCTCTACACCTACGTATTTTCTCATGAATTTTTGTCTGAATACAAGTGGTGGGCATTAAAAAAAAAATAAATCTGCTCATAAATACGACATGATTTGCATGAACGTACATACATATATCCGTATCTATAACCTTGCATAAACTATTTCATTTCTAGGAACAAAAGCACTGCATACCATGGAACTCTACCCGTCTCCATAAAGCCGCAGGGAACTTAAAGAATTTCGTGATAACACATTCGTACCTCCTTTGCATTTCAATAATGTAACCGTATCTAAGGGGATTTACCATGTGCCCATTGCATTGTTAGGAATTACCAAACCTTAACAATGTACCCGAATCCAATTGGCTAGAATGACTTGCCGAAAGTTTCGACACTGAGTAAACCAAGTACAGTATCCCTATAGTGTCTCCAGTTAATGAACATACTTAGTTCAGGAATCTGCCTCACAATGTCGGCCAGTAAACAAAGGATGAAATTCCAATCGCATGGAATCGATATTACACGCCAACAATAGATCCACCTAAAGGCGGATACTACCAATTGATTGTTTTCACCGGTTCGATATCGTCATCTATCCAATTGAGTTTCGTCTTTCCTCTATTTGCACACACCCACTCTATACGAGTAAGGCAAGGTTTTTTCCCATCTCAATCGGGGCCAGCACAAAGGCTTTTGTTGAATATGATTCCCAATTTGCTAACTTCCGCAGAGTTGTGTGTCGAAGCATCTCTCTACTCAATTTAGATGTCAGCCGTATGTCCCATTATTCCCCCCATTATTCGATTCGAGTATCTGAGTGGTTCTATGAGTATGAATTTCATTTATCTAATGAACTATACTAAGCTGTTGAAATTGCTGGCATATTCAAATAATTTGAGTCGAAAAAAAAGAAAAAATCTAAATAATTCCAATTGAAATGTTCTCAGTTGATTTGATGAACTTTGAATTGATAGACATGAAATCATTTTCGTGCTGCATTCACTTCCGCATTCCGGTAGATATAGCTCTAATCAAGGATATGCCAAAGCAGGGAGTTGCCCAATCGTTATTGTTTTTTTTTTGTTTTCGGATCGGATTTTCAACTACTTTTTCGACGTGCATATTTTAGTTTTCCCCTCTGGGTGTAGAAAGAAGGAAGGAAAAAATTGAAAATCCGAATTAATCGAATTCGATGTTCGTGTTTTGGAATCATTTCAATTGACACTCAGCTGTTGTAGCATGTCCAATGTATTTGGCTCACGTTCACTTAGCCACGGGGGGTTCTATTTGATCAAATAATTCGGTTTGCACTGAATGCACTGAATTAAAACGAATTATATGAATATATCAAATGTTTGAAGAGGCACCTGTCTATTATCGCGCACGCAATCCATTTATACTAGGTGTCACTCATGTGGGAATAGACTTAAAATGGTACATTTGCAGTGATTTGCTGATTTTGTCAAATTAACATTCAATTTTAATAAAATTGAGAAAGTGGAAAAGTTCAAATTAAACCAAATTGGTCAGATAGTATCTAAGCAGACGATTTTGTGTAAAATTTTTGTCTAGTCATCAAATGTCAAGCATACAAGTAGTTTAAGTAAAACTGGTTGATAGACCCTCATCTGAAATGGTGCTTACTTACGTACTTAGGTGGCGCTACAGTTCGGGGTGAACCTGGGCCTCAACCAACAAGCCTCTTCAGTTAGTCCGGTTCTTTGCTAACTGCCTCCAGTTGCGCACTTCAAATTTGTTGAGGTCCCCTTCTACTTGAGGGCGCCACCTAAGGCGAGGTCTTCCTCTACTTGTTGTCCCTCCGGGTTGGATTCGAAGACTCTACGGACCTGAGAATTTGTGTCCATCCGCTCCACATGTCAAAGACATTTTAGATGACTGATGTGAATTTTTTTGACTTGGTCAATGTCGCTGTAAAGCTAGTATAGTTCGTCGTTGCATCTTCGCCTTCAAAGCCCGTCAATCCAAACGGGACTGAAAATTTTACGAAGAACCTTTCTCTCGAAGCGATCGAGGATATCTTCATCCGTTTTAGATAGAGCCCAAGCTTCAGCACCATTAAGCAGGACTGGGATGATCAAGGTTTTATATAGGGTCTCATTGGTTGTTTGGGATAGGGCTCTAATACTCAATTGCCTTCTCAGTTCAAAGAAACAGCGATTGGCAAAATTTATTCTTCATTTAATTACTGCTGAAGTGTTGCTGTCAAAGTTTATAGCAAAGCAGAAGTAGACAAATTTCTTTACTACTTCAAAATTGTAGCTGTCGATCGTGACCTTTCTGTCCAATTCGTCGATGTTGAGTGTCCTTTCTTGTTGACAGCATATACCTACTTGGTCTTGCCCTCGTTTACAGCTAAACCTATTTTGACAAGCTCCATTCCAATACTAGCGAACTCACCGGTGAGAGCTCGCTGTGTTCTACCAACAATGTCGTCGGCGTAAGCTAGTAGTTGCACAGACTTTCTTTTGATGGCTTGTGAGTTTCACATAATCCTTTCAAGTATGATGTTGAAGAAATCATATGACAGAGCGTCACCTTGTCTAAATCCTTTTTTGACATCAAAGGTCTCTTCATCCTGCACAGGCGAATGAGTTCGACAGTAATGCCAAAACGAGATATGGCTCTATATAGTTCGTCTATATAAATATTTTCAAATGCGGCCTTGAAATCGATAAAAAAATGGTGGGTATCTATTTCAACTTCTTGGGTTTTTTTCAGGATGTGTCGAAGTGTGAAGATTTGATTGACTGTAGACTTTCCTGGTCTGAAACCACACTGATAGGGGCCACTCAGATTGTTGACGAAGGGAGGAGACTGATACCCCTGTCTGCCGCAACTGAGGGGGTCTTCTTTATTGTAGATTGGGCAAACGGTGCTGAGATTTCATTCATCAGACATATACTCATCTGTATGGAATGGAATGGAAGAACCAACAGGCATAACCGAAGGGCATGTACCACCAATGTAATATTAACAGATCGGATATTGGTGAAAGGATTTTTGGATAGATTACCACGAATTAGGAGCTGCTACTAAAAATGAAAGAGATAACTCAATGTAGCATTGTCAACAAAAGACCAGATACAAAGAGAAATGCAAATAAAGTAGTCCTTCCACGGCCTTAGAAGTTCTATCTCCTGGTCAGTTTAGAGTGAATAGGCACCCTCATAATCTTCGAATTCATCTTTGTCCAGTAGACGAAAAATTCCTATGGGGTGTAGCGCGGAACTCGAGACAGGGAGATAAGAAAAGTTACTAAGCTTTGGTTGCAATATGAGACTTACATTCAAGGTTTAGACCTTAAGTGCCCAACTGTAGTGTGTTAGTTCTCTGACATAATTATTTGTCAATAAATCACTATCTACTACTTATTAGGTTAACATTAAACTATGGAAACCAATGATAACTGTACGAACAATTTGAATACAAATTTGAAAAATTCTGATTGAAGATTATTCCTTCTTAATATGATATTCAAATTTCTTTAGTGACTATGATCTGAAACGAATATCCTTCTTGACAAATACCAGATGAGGGTACAAAACCAAAGCTCTCTGATGTAAATGACAACAAAACTCCGAGTAGGTATATGTATGTATGTATGTGTAAATGATTACTGTTATTCACCCATTTCGACATCTATTTAACGTGTGCCAAAGGAAGTACAATTTGTGGTAACAGTCACATTCGATGCCGAAATTGTTTCATTATATTCCATTACACATCCTATCTTCTCTCTATAACTCATCCGATTCCATTTTCATCAATTTGTGAATTCTTTTTTTTTCCTTCTACTTGCTGCCCTTCATTCTTGCGCGTATACTTCTTTGAGGATAATAAGGATATACACCACGTACACACGTACACATACAGTAATTGTGTACCGTTGTCGTCCTTCGTTTTTCTCTGGCGTTGTCGTCTTTGTTGTGTTTTTATACATTTTACGTGTTCAGATCATTGATGCCCAAAAGCAGCAGCATCAGTAGAAGCATATCTCCTACCAATTTTCCTGGAGGATGTTGTGTCACTCCATGTTAGATGCAAAGGAATTGACACTCCGAGATAGGTGGGTGAAAGATATCGATAATTTTCTTCTTTTTTTTTTTTTTTTTCTTTTCGTTTTGTTATTATTTGTGAAAGTATCGATGTATATTTATGGAAAAGTGAGTTTCATGTTTATCACTAAAGATGTTTTCGATTTAACTGATACTTGTTCGGGAATTGAAACAAATTACTTTGATAAAGTAAAGTAGGACAGAGTAGAGAAGAGTATTAGTTTCGCACTTCCAACATCGATTGGTTGTTGTGTAGTAAAGGTCATAAGGTATTTTGGTCAATAGGCATTAGATCAGGCTTAAATTATTATTCACTGCCTTCCAGGCTCAACTAAGTTGTAGGTACTTATCTCAGTAGAGAATAGGTTAGCTAGAGTCAACAAGTTTTTCTGCGGCTTTATCGAAAATTCATCTCAAGGTCGTGGAACAATTCCATTCTGTAAAAATCTTATAAAAATCTCTATGAATATCTAACGATAATTAAGGTTTTCGGTGCCTGCATAAAGAAGCTTTTATACAGGAATCTGAAACTTCAGTAATGAGAGGCTTAGGCAAAAACATAAAGATTTAGTAACGTAACAGCATTTGGGAGCAACTAGAAGGATTAGAAAATCTGTGGCAATGTGTATTTGAAAAACGAACTGTACAAATAGTCTTGTGTAAAGAACATCCTAGTCGCACTACTTCTCATACAATCAGCAAGAAAAAGCCCCTTGATTCACCTAGAAAGAGCTGAAACTACAATATGCCCCTATGTTCCATAATTTCCTGATGCTTTACCAACAGAAGCTTTGAGGGTTATTGCCCACTTTGACTGCTTCATTTTTCACAGTAATTAACATAAAGAATTTTCTTCAAAGCATTAAAACTGTAACGTCCGGTGTTAATTATTAACGCAAAAGGAGATGCAGCATATACCAACATATGTTGGGAGAAAGGTAAAGTTGCGAAACTATGCAGTCGCCCAAGAAGAAGATGACATATTCAGGCAACTAGAACTCAGAAAAAAGGACTGTAGCAGTAGAGAAGGGGGCCCAGTAGAGTTTGGGTTGGATTGGACTGGCTGGTTGTCCCCGCTCAGCAGGGACCCACTTAAACTAAAAGTAGGTCCATTGGGATAACCCAGAGTAGTCGCTACTTAAAAACACCATCATGCTTTCGCCTGTGGACGGAAGGGTCCTGTTAACTCTGAAACTAACTCTGAACGAAGTTAGGAAGGAAATTTCCACATCCGCTAAACAATACTCTATCCTATCATCTGGCCTTAAAAAGGATTCTACAAATGAAAGTGCCTTGAAATACTATTTCGAAGGTACATAGAAAAGGCCAAAAGAAGGCTTAAGTAAGTCATGAGATCGTATATAGAAGATCGTAGCCTAAGACTAGATTTGCTTGCAGAGAAAACTGCATAGGATAAAAGGAAGGTCCTATCTAAAAAGGCTGTAATGATCTCTGCAGCGTTGAACAAATTGAGAGATTATGACATCTGGGTTGATGTGCTTGGACAAGAAAACTTTAAAAAGCCATCTGGCAGCGGGCAGTAGTGCGTAGGGTAGGTATTCTTTTTCACACTGTCGAAGCTATCTAAGGACATTATAAGCTGGTAAAAGTCCGACACACCAAGGCTAATATTGGGTGATGTTCTACAATCCTTTTTATACAGTTTTCCAATTGGGTGACTAATGGTATTCCCCAGGAGATTTTTTTAGAAAGCTAAACTATGTACCTACTCGTATTTTGTTGTTTTCTGACATTTGTCTGTGTCTGTAGGTGTGCAGATTCTTAGCATCTTCCTTTCAAAATTTCGTGTTCCAATTGGGAAAGCAATATGTTGTCACTGATCTTATCAATTATTGTTTGTACACAAGAATTTCGCCTTCTAGCTTAGTCTATTCTGACTTTGCTTCTGTAAATAAAAATGTTGGTATGCGATATTGGTTCTTTTAAGAATGATAGCTGATGAATTTAACTGAAACAACTCGCTGAATCTCACTCCAAGGTATTTTGTTCCTTTGGTCATTTCAGTTGGTGAAATACTTTCCTTTCAAAGTAAAGCTTGTTTTCTGGAGTCCACATATTGTGTTCATAATCATGTAGTCTGTAACCTTTTAGGCTATTGAATTTATACTTCTTAGGTATTATAATAGCCAGCAGAATCATATTAGGTAAATATTAGGTAGCATTTCTAACAAGAATTCGAAATTATGTTCAGTCCTTTCGACTTCCTTCTGAATCTCTTCATTTAATGTTGTCATTTCATTGGTAGGCTGTTCAATACTATACGTTTGAAAAACACAACGAGTTCTGAAATAAAACTAGAAGAAGGCTAAAAGTTCTTCTTCTTCTTGGTTTGTGGTTATATTTTCCGGCATCACAGTTCGAAACCTTTTCTTCAGCTGCCTATTATGGTGGTACAGCCTAGTTTGTACAAAAGAGCCTGATAGTCTCTATTAACAGTACTCCACTTTTTTTTCCTGAATTGCTTGTAGCTATTTTCGTAGCCACTATTGGTGATGGAATATGGGTACTATGTAAAGAACCAGTCCTTAAATAATTTTCTCTAACAAAGATAAGGATTTTTCTAGGTTAGAAAGTATCTTGTTACTGCGAGAATGATGTTGCATACATTGAAGTTTAATATTTATGATGTCGATGATGAACTATGCCCACGCTTTATCCATTGTTGAAATGTATTATGGAACTCTTACTAGGAGGTTTTCTAAAATTGTATTATATCAACCTTTATCAACACCCCCACAATAGATTAATCAATTAATGAACCAATTTCCATTAAGAAAGGCACGGATTCCCAATTAAAGAATGAAAACTTAAAAAAAGGTTTCACTCCGTTTAAAGAACTGGGGTACAGCTACTAAAAATAGAACCGCAGCTAGAAAGTTACATTTTTCTCCAGAGCACAAGGCTATAATTGTAAATACTAATTATGTATTTGCAAAATAATACAGCAAAAATATATTAAGCTTACGTTATCAATTATTAATCGTTTATGGTAAGAACTTCCTTCATTAATCTACCGAGTGCAAACCCCAATTTGTTGTCAAATTAAGCGCACATCGACAGCGGTTGGCCTTAACCATGACCTTTTATCTAAAATTATTTAGTATGTCAAATATTAATTGAAAAGCTTTTAAATATTCAAAATTGTGTCGCATCTGTTAGTTAAATTTTGTATCCGGATGAATTTTAAAAAAAAACTTTTAGGAAGCCGTTAACATCAAAGGTTTGCAAACATAAATAATACAGTACCTTAAGGACTATCTGAGTGATATAGACTACATTATAAGCCATTTCAGGGATATACCAACATGAAAATCAATAGATACAAGTTAACGCCCTGATAGAACATTAATGAGAATGTATCAAACATCAGACATGTCAAATTATGGAAGGTAAACTCAAAGGACATAAGTACGCATGCAATGAATTAAGCTAATGAAGTAAACACGGCAAATCTATTGAGTGCACTCAATTAACCAACTATCAATGCCCAATTAAGCAACACGATAGTATCCTCTATAAGCTGGAAATTCAATTATCGTATACATGCGTTCAAATGGGCCTTCTTTGTTCTTGACAGTCTGAAGGCTAATTTTTGAGAAGATTAAAGTAACACAGTTCACTATTATAAGACGAAGTATTGAACTGATTAATAATATCAACATTTTACTCTAATTACTGAAATTATGTCTGACTCCTTTTTTATTTTATGCAAGAATGGATAATTTAAATAATTTAGAACCATACACATAGCACTATGTGTAGAAGGACTAATACTGTGCCATACGTTCTGATTGCAAAGTTCAAATTATTAGAGGATCATGTGCACAGCCTTTATTGGTATCTAAAACTTCTGGATTTTGCAATTACCTATAGAAGTGAAAGGCTCACTTTATGTAGACAAAAAATTCATTTGGAACCTTTGGAGAATGTAAATTAATCGTAACACTCCGATCCGTCTTCCTTAAGTAATTTTGATGGAGAATGGATTGAACCAACTGAAAATCTTTGGAACTCTTAATAATCGCAAATTCGAATTTTGCCAAATTTCAGTTCAAGCATTCTGATTCTCTGATTTCGAACAAATTAAAATACATCGCCTTCAAACTTTTCTAGGCTAAAAAGCTGAGCTAAAAAAAATAATAGACACAGTAATTCTATGACCAACACCGCCTTCTAGCAGTTGTGTACTAATAAGTGCGAATGATTTAATCCAACCAACCTAACCCATTTGCTTCTTAAAATACCAGAGGGTGTCCTTGGTAAACAAATGCAAGTCCTAATAGAATAAAGTACACGACTGGGTCGTACGTACTTGCAACTTATTTTATAGGCACTGAAATTCAAAGTTTATGTATGGTGTTCAACTGAATTATAGAAAACTTCAAGGACTATTAATTTCGTTTTAACAAATTTTTCAATTTCTAGTAAAAATTTTGAAAAAAGGTACATTTTTTGAAAAGTGGGCGTGGCTGTTCCAAAACTTGGTACGTCATATCTTTGCCTTTGTCATACCCACCTCAGATATTAATTTTAAACTCAATCGCTGAAGAAATAGCCCAGTAATAGCCAATTTCTAAAATTACCGTTATACGCATTTTTTGCGCAAAACGTGGTATGCCGCCTAATAGCATATGCCCAAGCTAACTCACATATGAAATTTTATCAAAATCGTTAGAGCCGTTTTCGAGAAAATCCATTTTTAGTGAAATCGCCCTTAAGTAAAGTACCCTTAATTTTGAGGTTAGAATGAAAATTCTAATTTCGCCTCTAGGGATTATCCCACAGACCCCAGATATGAAGTTTGAAGCAAGTCCATTTAGCCGTTTAGGCTGCAGTCGAATAGACAGACAGACAGACGGTTTCGTACGGTTTCAAACGATGCTATTCTCGTCGTATCTTCAATTCTACCCATCGACTTACTCGCTGACGAAATGAAAAGACTTCGAAATGAACGAGTTCGAAACGGTCGGGTAAACGACGAAAAAAGAAAATACGAAAGGAATCGCAATATCGCAACCTGGCAACAACAGTGCAACGAATCCTTAAAGGGAAGATGGACGCATCGCCTTATCCCAGAAATTGATGTATGGATAAAACGAGATCACGGTGAAACAAACTTTTATCTAACTCAGTTTCTGACGGGACGCGGATGTTTCAGAGAATATCTCTTCAAACGAAAACACGAAATTGTCCCAAACTGTCCACATTGTGAACGTGGAACACGTGTTTTTTCATTGCCCACGATATAGAAACAAGAGGATCGTCCTTCGGGAACAGTTTGGAGAGTGGGTCACTCCCGAGAATGTTGTAAATTACATGCTCCAGAATGATGAAAACTGGAACATAGTAAGTAATGTGGCGGTACGCATAATGAGCGATCTTAGGCGCCTAGAGCGCCAACGTAACGCGAATAATTCAAACATCCGAGCTTCAAACGTCTAATAACAAATAATGGCGTATAGGAGAAAATTGCCTAAGAGGCAAACCAGCCCCGCGAAGTAGTACCTGACGGCAGTTCCGCGGGGAGAGTGGTTTGAAGTGTGCAGCACGTAGGCGTATTCCTGACAACCAAACAGACAGACGGAATTGGCGGACCTACTTTTTTGGACTACTCCATCATAGTAATGTCAAGTTTGATTAAAATCTCGAGTTCGAAATTTTTCACGAAACTAATACTTGCCCTATAAGTATACATACATAGGTGCAAGTAAAAAGAAGAGAAATTAGGCAGTACCAACAAAACACATTTTGTACTTTTACTACAAATGCTACTTCCTTTAATGTGGAGAAAGATTTGAATAATATATACACGGAAACAATTCTAAAGACTCTTTCGAATCTACATACTTAGGTAGAGAAAGCTATCTTAGTCAATTGATAGTTCCTAACTTAAGACATCTAGAGACATCTAGACATCTAGATCTAGCCTGAAAACAATTACATGTTGCATGATTTGCCTCCAGTAACAAAAAAAGTCTTAGTAGCGGTCGTAGTAAAAGACCGCGTGGAGTAAATGCTACAAAGGTCCTAAAAATATCTACAGATCAACATATTGAAAAATCGCAACCGCCCTACATTGAACTCCACTAGACGTTATTAATATCTGACCCAAGAATTCGAGTGCTAAATGTCAAAAGCCTACAGTCACAGAAATCTTTTGGATTCGTTACGAAAGGCTCTCTTTTTGCAAGTTGTAAAGCAAATCAACACTAGAATGTCTCTCAGAAAATTAGTTTCAGTTATAGAGAAGTCATAAACGCCGTAGGGGGTCTTTGTCTATTTAGCAGTACGGACGGGCAGTATGACTTTCGTAGAATAATTCTAATGGGGGATCTGTTGAGCTATACAACTCACATATATCAACCATCAAATAACAACATGAATTGAGTACTATTGCGCTAGACATCTCAGTGGCACCCAATAGAGTCTGGCATTCGATAGGAGATCGCTATAACGTTACCGACTGCAGGACTCTTATAGCAACTTACTGGAAGAGCATGCCTATGACTGCTCCTACATCACAAAGTCAGAAATGCGGTCAAATTGGCACAATTAATGAAGTTCTGCAAAATATTACAAGCTACGAAAGCGATTGTAATATATTTAGATCGGAGTCTAAGTATTGATTATCCTTGCAGATCGGCCCCAAATAATTATTCCTATAGATGTATAGTCTAGCATCCAGAAACGAATGACTACACTGATTGGAGACTCAAGATCTACTAACACTAGCACATCAAAAACGAGTAGGTAACATATGCCTAAAACATATGTACTAGTATGGCAGATTCTGTAATAGAATTATTACTAGAAATCCAATACCTGAATGTCTGACCAAAAAGGCAACGCTAACATCTTTCTATCAAAATTTATTACAGAAGGAAAAAAACTAGTAAAATTTCTACACATCTGCCACGATGATAGCTTCTCCCTTTCAGATTGAATAAATTTGTGTTCGGAGTCAACGTATTTTGTAAATTATTTACTACGAAGGCTATCAGAATAATCGCAGGAAGGTCAGAACTTTTCAGGATATCTGGCAGTTATTTTCGAAAATTTTGCATCTAGCAAAGTGGTACTGGTTTTTTTTTCTTGATCTAGATTAGGATCGAAGTGACAGCAAGGACACAAAGATAGTTCAAAACGAAGTAGTATATCTTTTACACCTATCTTTTTTTGTTGAAATAATCTAAGTAAACTCATTTCTAAGCAGCTTTGATGCATACACCCTATGTTGGTATACATCCTTGCTAAGTAAAGTTAGGGTAAGCTAAGTAGTTCACTTAGTGCTGCATTTCATAGAAGGTCGATTGATAGTGCTTTCAATTGTTATAGGAGGAGGAGAAAACCAACCACTCCTTGTATTGTATTTATATTTATATAGGTCATAACTACGGAATTGTTTTAGTCATATTGAATTGTTTTATCATATATGTAGGATCTTGGAAATCATATATGTAGGTTCTTAGGTATACACATACAATAGTGGCTTTACATTAAAACCGCCCCTATTCGAAATGGCTTTCATTCATCATTTTGATGGTAGTCATCCGTCATTTGGAATATACAAAACCCCATTATTTAACAACACTTAAGCATTATTTAGGCCAACAAGGCCTAGGCAAGTGATATAATCCACCGATACGAAACTCCCGTCCGGAAAACATTCCCCTAACAATAGAAATGTCAACGAGCCCATCCATATGGCAATGAGGAAACCTATTCCATTGATTGTATACACATTCATCCCAGCCCACAAGCGATAACCGTCATCTCTAATGGCACTCATGTATCAATTACCATAAAAATAAAATAACCATTCCCCACAAAATAGTATCTCCAACAGTTATTTCGTATTCCTATGATCTCTGGAGCATTGCGGAAGTAACAAAGTCAATAATCCACTCAAGGAAACAGCCATACTTGAATTCTTCGAATAAGTTTTCGAAGCATCAGCGATACTCAGCGGGTGTGTGTTCGTTTTTGGAAAACTGCTTTCGCGTGGATTTTTTTTTTCCACCAACTTTCTGCTCAATGAGTATCTTACAATCCGTTAAATGGCAGGGCGTTCCTTAAAGAGGGCATCAACTCAAAATGTGATTAAATGCAACGCCCTTTCCACCACCGACATCACCACCCACCCGCACCCAATCGATGTCAGAAGCATTTTACATTTTTTTTTTTATATCCTTCGCAATGTCATTCAAAGCCACGCTTTTACCCTTACTGTAATGCTGGCGAGGAATGACCTTGTGACGCGCGTACCGTTTGACTATCGGATATAAATCAGAAAAGTTTTTGAACGCTAAAAGCTGTAAAGAGGAATTATTCAAATATTTGTGCGGAAATTGTTCATGCTAAATGCTTTCCGCATACTTATTCGACGTCTTTCTTGCTTTTTGCAGATTTCCAACCCCTTTCCACCTCCGGGCGAAGTGATTTATCGTTGTCAATTGAATTTTGAAATCTTTCATAAGAAATACTGGTAAGATATGGTAGCAGAACGCTACCAGCATCCAACGGGGGGCATTCCAACGAAATCAGATTTATTACACATTCAGGAAGTGGAGAGTAATGTCGATTTGTCGCAATATTTCCTTTTAAAAGGATTTTCATTCACAAAATCGTTTACTGAAGAACAGAGCAACGGGACTTGTATCAAAGTGAACGTCGATATTAATTAGTTTTGTATTTAATGTTTCCTTTCAGTAAGGATTGGTATTTAATTTTGTCGACTATGTAGTGTGGTGAATGAAAATTGATATTCTTTTGTTGATCCTACGTTGTTCTCTTTACATCCCTATTAAAACATGCAAATTATATATATAAACTGGACATTGGTTCTCGACTGCCTTACAGTTTATTTTTGGATAGGGATGTCTCCTTCGTATGAGTTAGACAGTCTTAAAGACGTACATAAGCTGTGCAATATTTTCGAGCACAAAGTTCCATAATCTAGTGATGCAATTCAGAATAGTTTCTAGTCCAGAGGTTTGGCTTGATCTTAAAGTACCAACAGTGATGAATCCTTCGAATCCGTTAAATCCAATGAAGACGTAAATATTAGAAGTCTTCTTCCTTTTGTTAAAGACTATAGCGCAGTTGCATAAGACCTGGCAGACAAATTCAATTTTATAGTCATCCATGTAACTTCTGCAATAAAAAAATATAAATATTTGGCGCGACAGATCCATACGAGACCCAGAATCTAGCGGGTTGGGGTCACAATCCCGAAAACCAAAATCCCGAAAAATTGGGTTGGGTACGAAATATAACAACATAACAAAGCATCTAAACCATTTCGGCGCAGGATCATAAGTCCACAGGTTATAAGCCCACAATTAGATTTGTGCATAAACAGTGGAATATGTATGGGGGGAATGTTGCTCCCCTGCAACCACATTGCTTGGAGTCACTGTTGGATTTGGAGTAAGTGCGAGGTTTGGTATATGCAAAATTTCTTTAAATCCATACAAAAATTTTCATATTCGGGATTTTGTATTTTCGGGACTCTGTCCGACTCCCGAATCTAGCTTGTTACAACCATTCTTGATCTGGATGTTATATTTTTTAATCGACCATTCCACGTTTAATGACAAGTCCGAAGACATTGGAGAGGGGTTTGACTGTGAAACACGTTTGTGTTTTCTGGGAAGCGAATCGCGAACCTTCCATTCGAGGAAGTCCACACACCAACCACTGAGCTACGGACGCACACCAACTTCTGAAGTAGTTGTTGTAAAACAATCCGACATGACATGTACTTCAACAAATCCGACATGACATGTACTTCACTACTATTAAGTTTACTCATAGATATTAATCTTTCCTATCATAGACCAAGTGGGCGCCGTGGCTCAAGTGGTTAGTGCGAGTAAAACTGTCATGAAACAGCTTCTCGAAATTGCCGTTCGGATCCGGCATTAAACAGTAGGCCCCTTCCATTCATGTGAAGAATATAACACGCACAACACGAATGGTTGTGAGAAGCTAGGCCCTGGGTCCCATGGACCTGTGGCGCCAAAAATTTGTATTTTTTTTTTTTTTTGTATCATAGACCAAACAAAATGTCATTTCTAATTAGATCAAGCCAGGATCACTGTGGTACTACAGGGATCAAGCTGAAGACGACTGATGTTTGTGTTCTCCACAAAATTTTGTTTCAGATCAGATATGTACATATACACATAGGAATCTTTCTCCGAATCAAGCCTGGAGGAAATGTAAGTTTCAAAGTTTTTGGCGAACAGAAGGTGTAGTAGGGTGTAATCGGTGTCTTGCGAGAGGAAGTTTAGGTGGTTTGGAGCAGTGTCCGGTGCGAGTGACTGGAATAGATGTGACGTTTTTACTTTACAAGTTCAAAGATGGCGCTTGGAACAGAGTATCTAGAGCTGGTGTTAAAGTGGCTCTTAATACTCCACTGATGCATATGCAAGCGGACACTTACATATACTCGGTAAGGATAGTTGCGGTGAGCGGCTTTCTGAAAAAGACCAGTTCTATTTTTTTAAGTTTAATGCCGAGACCATATTCTTAAGGCAATTTAAAGAGCATAGAGAGAGTGTTCTACGAAATATCTTTAAGAGTATTGTGGTGGTTGCCCGATTATTACCTTGCAGTCTCCTCTTAGGACTAAAAGCAGTTCGTTAACCAATTGGTTCCAAAGTAGATTCTACCTTAGGCAGTGCTGCTACCATCGAACCTTCGAGCAACGGCGTTGCCTAGCTTAGGGTTGATCCATGTATTGCCCGAAGTTTAAGGTTGTTAAAAGCTTCGTCGATGTATGCTCTTTCAAATCTAAAGTTTTTTCAATGGTGACAACCAGCTTCCGTCACTGTACGCATGTTAGGAGACTGACAGCAATTTCGAATTGATTCTGCATCGAATATGGCTGTTTATCGGTTACTCCAGAGCTTTGGAATTGACATGTCACATTTCACCTGTCTTCGGTATTAAAATCACATTGGTGATCCAAGAATTAGAATTGTGAACCAAATCCAAGCAAACATTGTTGTGAAGCTCTGTATTGCTCAGAGAAGCTCGTAGTAATAATATGAGTTGAGCTACATTGCGTTGATACTGAAGTGGTTTCTTTAGCATTCCCTACCTCATTCCAGTTTCTAGAGGAACTAGAGCTCTTACGCAAGTCAAGGTATTCGAAATGGGAGACAGTTTTGAGTTTGGAATACTTAACGCCTCAGAGATACCTACATACGTCTTCTACTGTTTCACGAAAGGGTCCCCAACATTTTCGTTGGTCTGTTTTTTGGGTTGGTCAAGGATTCTTTGTACAGATCCCAAACTTGAGCATCTTCTGTCAAATCTCAGAATCGAGATCATGAGTAGGTATATGAGTACATTTCTCGTTCTATTATTCTTACTAATTATATGGTAGTGTTTTTCTAAAACCAAGAATAGATGATGCATTAGCTTCATGTGAAGGTCTTTTCAGAATTCGAAAAGTTAAGCTGTAAATGGAGGCCTACGTTCATTCCAAATACATAGTGACATGTCATTGCATTTGAAATTGGACAACAGTTTGCTTCATTGTCAAGATGATGGGTATCATAATCGTACCAGGCGAATCAGATGAATTCAACGATTTTGTACATTTTGTATGTCCTGTGCCAATTAGAATGTTTAAAACACAAGATGGGTAGACATAAAATTACACGGAATACAACTGAATGCCAGTCTGTAAGATAGTTCTGATGAGACACTATGTTATCTTTAACTCCTTATATGCATTTTCAAAAACTTTTAAAAAGGGCTAGAAGCAAAAGATAACCCAAACATTTGAATACCATTTTCTTTTCTGATAACGTTTTCCCTTTCCATTTACATAAACCAAGACAAAGGACTTTCAGCATTTTATTTTTAAATAAGTAGAAAATACCCTCGAATATCATTACCAGCTCAGAGCAAAAATTACTATCTATGCATCCGCCCACTGCGCGCCGAGTAGACACGACGTGAATATTCAATTAACTTCACTTCCGGAGTATTCTACAAATGGCCGGTAATACTGTGAAAAATCATCCTCGATAAGACTTGGAAGCTAAAGTTAGCACCTAGGTCAGGTAATTCCATTTTGACCTCCGGTTCCTGCGAAAATAAAGAGAATAACTCGAGAGGAAAACTAACTTCCCTTTATGTTTGAAAAAAAAAAAACACAACTTCAACGCGATTAAGCCTCAAAAGTCCAAGGAGTGGAAGGAGTATCATTCTGAAAGATACTGCGTAAAATGCAAATTGAATTACGACAGGAAACGTGTGCAGATGGAGAGGAATTTTTGAAACCAGATAGCGCTACTAGCTCAAAGAGTACGGAGTCAGAGGAGTGGAAAGTGTGCTCGCGGATAGTTTATGGAAACCGGTTGAAAGTAAACTCCCATCAGCGAGTTGCAACGTGACATGCCATCCATATTAAGGAATAAAGCGTATTCCCCTCCAAAAAAATTATTTCAATAATCTATCGAAATGTCTGCTGCCATAAGCAGCCGTGTCATTTACATTCAACTTTACGGCTAACCAGTCTCATATTTTAGACAATCGACCTTACATGTCCTTCCTTCAAGTTTAGCATTCAAAATTATTAAAATAATAATAAAACCTTCAAAAGATCCTCTCGCACATTGACACTACCTACAGATACACCCTTCTAGCACAAGAAAGTCACAACCATGTGGTATAAGTTTAAGCATTTTACGACTGCAATCTACATAACTGACAACCATGCAAAAAGGATCTCAACTAGAATATTTCTAATATTTTATTACGGAATATTTCTCCAGGACACTGGTGTGGTATTGAAAATCCTTAAGATTTTATCACACAATGTGTGTAGGGTAGTGCGAAAGCACCATCTGGCCAAGTGATAAAAATTTACTTTCGAATATCTCAATTGATGGAATAAAAAGGATTCCTAGAGCAAAGCACTTTGACAATTGATAGTCCTTCTTTTTCGGAAGAAATCCCAGCAGATAGCGAAGGTCTCTCTGTTTGTAATTCAATGGTCCAGCTGTGCGAAGGCACTCCTTTTATGATTTTATCCTTTGATGTTTGCCGGAGTGAACAAATAATCAGATATCCTTGTCCTATTTTTGGGGCGAGGCGAATGTATTGCGTAAATGGTAGGCTTTCGAAGGGGATTATCAAAACCTCTCATGGTTATGAATGTATCTTGCTTTTATCTCAATTTCCATTGAAGGCAATGCGATTATTTAATAGGAGTGTACTGATTGAAAGGAGTTAGGAGCTCGTTATCGCCGATGATTAGATTACACTACAATGCAGGAAAGATTTTGAATACAAAAAGGGACTCTTTTTAATTAGATTAGGATGAACGTTCTGTGTCATGGTCATGGATAGTTTGGTTTGTTGTTGTAATAGAAAAATTCTTCTCTTTCCGAGTGGCCCGATGTACAGAATTCGGTTAGATGTGTGTAACTTGACAACGATTGTTGTAACTTGTTCATTTTGCAGTGGTGGGCCGGTTCTTATTGTTCGATGAACGAGAAAAGAGATAAATAATATAAGAAGAACGAAGACACAGCTCGGAGTTTTCCTTATTACTCGACTCGGTTAAGAAGCACACTAACAAGAATCAAGAATTTTGAACAAAAAAGAGGTTCATTGGACAGTGGCGCAGAGCCATGTAAAAGGTATGGTAAATCAGACCTCATGAACAAGCTATTGGAATATGGTCTCATAGTCTTAATTCATCGACCCTTAATGGATTTATCCTTCGTTTTTTTAGTCTGACTCTATTAGTCAGTGACTATCTCAATTCCCAGATAGCAAATAAAGTTTTTCCACAGTTTCACATCTACGTCTGACAATGATCCGAGAGTATACAAAAATTAGCAACACGAATGGTTATGAGAAGCTACTCCCTGAGCCGGTATGTAGATGTGTTGACTAAGGGATCTTTCCATAGTGCACTAGATGGTTCACAAATTCACTAATTACAGCTTCAATGAGCCTAAGATTTTCTGAAGTGCTTCCCGCTTAAATGACCGATATGTTGAGTACTGATCCCTAGGGATCTGTCTTAGATTAGGATTTTTGTGTGACCACAAGAAGTATACGACCTTGTTGTCTTATAAAAAAGGGTATAAAATCCTTTTCAACCCTGATAGGAGTCATCAGGGGCATAAGACACTGCGATAGCACATGCAAAAAGTAAGACAAGCGGAAAAAGACTTATGTCGGCGATGTGCAGATGAGAAAGTCAATAAGGACGCAATCCACTTTCCCTGTCACTTGTCCAGGTCTCATTAAATTTCTTGGCGACACTTCTTCTGTGACAAGAAAGAAGAAGAAATATCCAGTAGACCAGTGAATGACATCTTAAACTACATCAAATCAATTGAAGGGTTTTCTAGTTTAAAAGAGTAAGATCCATATCTGTAGAACAAAGGTTAACCAAAGGGCAAGGGACATCTCTCTCTCTAGGTAATTTCTGTAATGTCTTTGCGGATATTGCTGCAAAATACAAAATACAGATATGAAAGTCATCGAGCTTAAAGCAATAGATTCAACTTCGATTAGTCTTTTAAACCAAGGATGTCATCGTATGTAATGTTATCGATCCAAAGATCGAGCACTGTTATACCTCTTAGCATCGCCTACGCTGGGGTTAACCAAATTTCTTTGCACTCTTAGGAAGTGGTCTAATGCTGCCAGTTGTCATACACAAATTTTGGTAGGGGATCACGAAACAAAACCTAATTTTTTGCTTAGAGAGGAAACATTGATGTTACGAACGCCTAGATACAATGTCACAAAAATCCGATAGAATGTCACACATTAGGATAAACTCAGATATGCTACAACAAGGTGATCAATCATGTTATGTACTTCCACCTTGCCATGCTCTTTGACTCCTTTTCGTTGACTTACTTCACATATGTAAGTGCAATTGTAGTTATCGACAGCATAATTGAAAAATAATCAATTCATTGTCAAGTCCTGGATGCATCAAAGTTTCCATTCTCATATTTTTTTATTTGTTTACAATTTATAGAAGTACTTTCCGGTGATGGCCACTAAAAATAGCACCAGGTAAGTATGTGGTTTGTTTTGCTTTTCTTGGCTGTCGAAAAGAGCCAATCTTTATCCTTCCACCACCTTGATAGGATAACATTGTATTAAATTTTCAAATTCAATTCTAAAATCTTCACCAAAATACCCACAGAAAGTCAATAAGCTTCGTCCTTGTTTGCATAACGTAATCCATTTATTTGCTTTTTTCTTCGCATATGCATTTAAAGACTCGGCCACTTGATGTATTGCATAGTGCTCCCTGCAGGACTTCGCTCACATAATCCCCCGACCCAATGGAATATTGCACAAATGGGTGGATAAAGTCTCAAAAAAAAGTTTTTCCATTGTTTTATCCACACACTGAGAACTGATGGCGCCAGAGAAATGTTTTCGTTCGAGGTAAATATCCTTGTAGGATATGTTTGCTTACATTTCGGTATAACCCTGTGCTTGTTGTAACCAGAGCAGCTAGTCGAGGAACGTCCGCTAAATCAATAGGTCATTATGTCACAACTGGAAGGACGTTGAGATATTGAACTTAAGAACCCTTTTAATTATGTATATCTTCATTGCGATTTATCAAATTACTTTTTCGGTGAAAGGAGCACCTTACCTTTGCAAACTTTTCCGGCACGACTTGAGATATCTATCAAAGGGATTCCCATTTAATTACAAACAATCCCCGCATAAACTTCATTTTCGAAGTTGTATCCTTCGTCTTGTCGCAACATCTTCGACGTGAACAATAAATTCGCAAGTGTGTGGCACACTTACACCCACGAGAATTCGCTTTCAAAACTTGAGATTATCCTAAATGCGAGTATAGTGAAGTGAAGTATTTTTTTTTTTGCGCTAAATTAAATGCAGGTTATTTTAGCAAAGGGTGGATGGTAGTGGTGACACTGTTTCTTTTCGAAACAAAAAAGGCGTTTTTTATCAGCATGAAAGCACTCAGGCGGCAGCGGCCCAGGCATTTAGTTGTAATAACAATTCCTTGGGGTTTGTTACTCACAAGGAGGCGTGGGGTAGTGCCACTTTGAAAGCCGGAAGAATGCGAGGCAAAATGTAAGAACAACTAGAAAGTTGCTAAGTAGCCTTATAAGTGGATAAACGTGTTAAATGTTTTGAGAATTTCTCATTTGAACAAGCCGAGTGGGAGTTGACGATGTTGTTAGGCAGAGCTGAAACTTACTGTTGATGATGTTTCTTTTGTATTCCAGTTGGTTTCGCATTTAATAGGAAACTGTGTCACAGCAACATAAACATCAGAGAAGTATTTTTCTTTCCCTTTTGTTAATTTATGTAGTCAGCTTAACGTTTTGTGAAACGAGAAAAAAAAAACAAGGAAATATTAAATAGTGTAGAGTGGGTGAAGTAGGTATGTAGTTACAAGTATTTTGATTGCCATAGTGGGACTGGTACTGTGCAAGAATTTACGAGACCGTCATTTGTTATACACTAAGCATTGCTATGTACTAATTAGTTAACGCCAATCTAGACAAAAATGTAAACGAAGCTAGTTCATATCTGAAAAATAATAGGTACATATTCTCTCTACCGATACTGCTTAAACTTCCTCATTTGAACATTAACCTTTCAGCAAACTCGCAGACGTACATACGTGCAAGATGTACGTATGATCTATCAAGGATATGGGGATGATATACATATATAGTTACCATTGCAAGAAGTAGATCACTCAAAGAGGATTAATGTTCACCTAAAGTGGTGAGGGACAATAGCAGCTGTAATAAATTCAGACAATAATATTAGAAGGAATTACAGTTGAACCACAAGAGCAAGTCTAAAATCAAGGTATAGCACTAAACTCGTCTGAAAAGAACATCGTCGAAAAGCTGTAGGAACAAATACCATTCGAGCACTTATGGTGGCAATGTGAAATCGATTGCCTACGATAAATGGTTTTCATTTAACACTGTTTGCCTCAACAAGAAAGCATTGATTCCCACAGACGCGGCAAGGAACACGATCGAATAACATATTCAAATCCACACAACCTTTGTAAAGGGTCATCCAACAAGAGGTGTCATTTTAAATTTCGGGTCATTGTTGAACTGTCGATAAATGCATTTATATAGAGAAGTCTTATAGATACGTACATATGGGACTGTTCGTGTTGTCTAAGTTCATCATTGTTGATATCGTTGCTTTGATAAAAAAGATGCACTTCATTTGTCAAATCTCCATTAGCACCGAGTAGAGTCTATTACACACCACTAGAAAAATGTTCTAAAGATCTACATCCTCCTAACACATTCCTTTTATATGTTGTTCCGATTGTCTTAGAAAAAACTAACCTTCTCAGGGCACCATAGAGCACAATCGATGCCGAAATTCTTGTTAGGAAAAGTCGCTCTCTATACAGTCGACTTAGTATGATAGTCGACTTAGTATGATAGTCAACTTAGTATGATAGTCGACTAAGTATGGTACTAGGATACTGCAGATTTTGTTGAAGGTTAGCTACATATTTATAGTAATAAATTCAAGGTTCTTTACAACATTTCTGTTACAGGTGAGCTGTACTTATTTGCTCTAAAAGTTTGACTATCAAAAAGATTCCTAAATCGTCACTAAAGCCATTTGTCTTTGAGGTCGTTAATCTTAATGGCTATCTAATTGTCGATATCCAGGCTTTCCTTTTCTCACAATGACTCAACTATTGCCTTAATGTCTTGAAAATCTCAGCACGTGTAAGTATGGAAACCTACTTCAAAAATTTGCTCATAGAACACAATACAAAAGCAGCTTCGACATCATTCCCCCTAGAGCTCTGTAAGATTTCCGTCAGTTTTTTATAAATTTCCCAAACAAGATGCCTGTCGCCGAAAATACCTTAGTTATAGTAAAGCCTGACTTTATGGAGAATCGAAACCCTATACTACAGTTATTACTGCTCAATGGATTTCGTATGACACATAGAAAAATCATCGCCTTTACACCGGAACAAGCGGCCGAGTTTTACAAGGAGCTTGAAAAGCAGGATCCATGTTTTGCAATAAAAGTCATGTCGATGTCGAAAGGACCCGCTGAAGCGATAATACTCAACAAAGTGAATGCGATCATGGATCTCTTGACGCTAATGACTTCTCCAAGGTGAACTAAAATAGTATGTTATCACAAATTTAACCGAAAAATCCTTAGTTGTTGTCATCATTTGAATTCAGGCTTGGAGTATAAAATCCATGCTAGCGTCTCATCGGCGTCTGCAAGGAATGAAATTCGTTATATTTTCCCAAACTGTATGTAATGCTGATGGGTATCCTTTCGAGGCAAAGCTAAAAATATTTTTGATTGTTTTCAGTTGTTTTCTCGCCAAGCAGAAAAGTGCGCTTTGGAGAAATGTGTGGTCGCAAGAAATTGACAGGACTCTTTGCTGATGGTATCTTTGATGCATGCAAGAGTGAAACCGATGATAACAGGACCTTTTTGTCCAAATGGCTACTTGCACATTCCTATGAATTCGAATCAAATTCGGGATGTGATCAATAAACTTTTTTGTTGACATATTGTAGATTTAACTGGCTTGTCGGACTGTAGGTAATAGAGGTGTACATTGCACCTCGTTCGTTAGAAGTTTTCAATTTAATTTCATCATCCAAACAAGGTGTTCCGTAGTTTTTAAGCTGAGTCATATTTTTTAATTAAAAAAGGAAATCTCACAGCGCACCTCAACAGTCATGCATCTGACATTTCCTAACAGACTGCCGGAGAATGTGATTTATTATTGGCATCCACTTGCTCCATACGCAGCGACAAAGAAAAACCTCACCCAATGCCACTTACGAAACTTTAAGTTCAATTATTAAGTTCATTCCATTTCGTATCTAATACATTAAGAAACTTTCTGAAATATTAAAGTAAATGTAATGGAAGCAATTCCAGTTGGCGTAATAGCTACCTTGAAAATGTATTAAACTCCTGAAAACTGAAACATCACCTGCAGTTACATAGTACCTGTGCACTGTTTTCTTTGCAGTTCTCGGTTGTTTTTTTTTTTTTTTTTGGGATGAGAATTGGAGGTAACCCAGTTACAGAAGGTACCTACATCGCACATTTTTATGATGTGCACACGTTACAGCTTAAAAACTATTTCCGAAGTTTTAGAAATGAGAATACACGAATTCCTGTACGAAATGTTACAAGTACCACCTACTTGTGAGTTGTATTTCGTTGTTTTGTACTGAAACGGATGTGGAACCATCTCGGGTATTTTTTTTTTCTTTTTTCTTTCTGCGGAAGGAATTCGAGAGATCTGACATGATGGAGTCCTGAGGTTTTTTGCAAAGTGGAACAAGGAAAGATATTGATAAGTTTTAACACACACTATGGAGCAGTTAGGAACAAAATAACAATTCAAGTATGAATGTAGACTAGCGAATTTCGTGGGCAAATGAGCTTATACATCTTAGTTCTTGTCCATCAAATACTACTTCCACATCCAGGTGGAAATTCATAGGTACCGGGTAACATCAACCTGCTGACACAGACTTACTTCAACATACTTTTTCAATGCGTAAAGAGCCATTTTCCGTAGTTAAAGTTGAACATAAATAAAGTAATCTTGGATGATGAGAGAGGAACGAAGGAATGTAGGAGCGATGTGTTCGAAAGGATAATGATAACCGTTGCTACAAGTCCGAAAAACAAAAAACTGCACATATTACGATGCGCGATAGGATGCGAGTTTAAAATGACTACGATTGAACATGATCATTGCCCAGTTGTGATACACTTACTTGCTTAGCTGGCTTTTGTTGGGTCCCTAGGGTCTGAAAGGGTCTGAGATACTACAGCCTTCCATTCACGTTAAACTTGGGTGCTTTGTGCTCAGTTTTCTTTTTGTTTTTTGGGCTATATTCATATTTATCTTTTATTTATCTTCTCCTCCATTCGCCTTTCTCATATACTGGCTCAAATATTTGACGCAAAATCTCAATATTCACCCTTAACACTCAAGGCGTTTCGCTCTCATAATTCTGACACTAAAACGCCACTAAACCACCACGACTCAAAAAACAACAAGAGTCGATGAACTAAAACGCCAGTCGTAATAAGAGTGATGAACTCATCTTTCATGCTGTATAACCGAGTAGAAGATTTGAAACCATTAGTTCCACCAAACCGAAGTAGGAAAGGGTTTCTGGGATCAGACTTTGTCGAATCCTTACTAAACTACTCTTCATCGACATGATATTTACTCCAAGTGATCTAATGGTTAGTGCATCGAACTACTGAGTTAAAGATTCAATTCCTAAAGAATACCAAATTTTGTTCTTCATGAACAAAACCTCTCATGAACTTCTAACAAACATCCAAGGGTATAACTGCCCTCATTTACTTCAAGACCTACTCGTTTAGCGTGTTCAACGAATCAGAAGATTATCATGTGCGGTTTAAAACCGATAAACAGATGCTGGGTTTCGACATGAAATTCGGTGATCATATCCAAAACTTGACTTTCTGTGGAAACATTCATAGCTGCAGTAGATGCGACTTGAATGCATCTACAATTTCCCTGTGTATGGCTGACATGATTCGTTTCACTGTATTTCAAAGAGTGTTCCGGCTTCGAAACTACCTGTTTCTTTAAACCTACCTGATGGTGTTCCTATCGCTGACTCTTCGATTACCTTTCCTTGTTCTTTTCTTATGAAGCTTTCTCACAATCCCTCTTTTTGGATCCTGTCTTGTGGTGCTGCTCTAATCCATTAGTCTGCATACATCATTCTACCATAGACAATTTCTCAGGGATGGATTGTAGCCCACAGTGTTTTCAGCAACCTCATTGATGATGTTGCGACACTGGTATATAGCGTGTGTAGCAGATGAATGCATGGCAAACAGTTTCTCACTCACGTTGGATCGTGGCAGTATCTGCTATGTTTCGTGACATAAGTATAGTGTATATAGCGTACGTCATCCCAATTTCTTGTCCATGGTCGTTTCAAGCTACTATTTAGGGTATAAACATACTGAGACTTATTCGTTCGCATAATCTACTTACGTTTATGTAAGCAAGTTATCCTTATGGCACCATGCTCAATATGAAGGACCAGATCATTGGTTAATAGTCCTGAAATGATAATCTGAGCACTGCAGTTGGCCCAGTAAAAGCACATCCGCCTTCTTAATGTCCTTGGAAATCCTTAGCGACTTCAGGTTCGAATATGTCAGTATAGTTTGGGCGAGGTATTTATTATGTTAGACCTAACTGGATGTCATCACTGACTGCGTCCGAATGAGTAGAGTAGTAGTAGAGTAGTCTTGGTGATTGGACATCATTCCCCATTATCCTGTCACCTGCCGGTAAGCCCCTTCCAATGGGATTGAGAACAATCTCCTGTTGCAGTATTGGGTACCTAAGGTTCTCGATTATGGAGGTGAGATGCTTGTGTTTTGTTATGCTGTGCCTATACACTTCGAACACCCAAAGTGTGAGCAGCATCAGAGCTGAATTTCACAATATATAATATGTAGATAGTTCTTTTCGTAAGTTTTGTTGAGTATATCACTAAGATCGCGGAAATAAAATCACTTTTCCGTTGATTCTAATGTGACCTGGGATGCAAGAAAGATTTACATCGCGTCGTCTTGCATTTGAATGAGGATATCAACCTTCAGGATTGGTTTTAGAACAAGTCTTACTATCTCTATAGACATATGTCAATATGTATTTTAACCCCTACAACTGTTTCTTACATAACCATTAGAATAGCATAAGCCACTGCTTGGAAGGCAGACCAGAGATCGTAGATCACTCAAGGTCATCATAACTCAAGTAAGAATTATACCAAAGCTACTTTATTTAAGATGGGAGACTTCTTTGATAGTACAGCCGATTATATCAGAATTATTAAGATCCGGATACAGAAGTGGAATTAGAGCTGGTGTACTTAGAAAAACTACCTTCTAGCCATGAAGTTTTGTACAGAGGACAGTCACATACTTTTGCGAAAGCCCACTCCACCAAATAAGCTATGAACGGTCTTATCAAAGCGATATATGTAGATATTGAGGACCTTTTATAAGTCCCATGTCTTACCAAAAGCATATAGTTTCCAAAAAACTGAGAGCTCTTTGAATGGTTTCTACTTGATATACTTTTACCAAATCAGTTTTATTATCCCGAACCACTTTTAGATATTGCATTATTTCAGCAGATATTTCGACTTTGATATTACGTCTGTAATAAGAGAATATTAGATGCTTCCAATGTATCTAGAATTGACAACTGATCCTGAGTACTTGATAAACACTTTGCTGAGTGAGTATGTCCCATGTGAGACATCTGGATGCACATAGGTACTTATCAGATTTAACAGATTGCCAAAAGGGCAAAGAGATTAACATATCCCCTGTAAGCTGATCGACTTAGGATAAGCATAATCAATCGTGAAAAATATTGGTTGTACTGACAAGTAATTTGTGATCCGCTAATAATTTTGTTGATAATTTGACTTACGCATAGACGGACTGAAAATCAGCGGTTGAAGCTCATCTATGCTGTTGGAATTGAAGGAAGTATTGACAACGTTGGGTCCATAAAGTTGCTCATTTTCATTTTCGAGTACCTTCTACCTACCCGATGGCAGCAAAAGAAGTGCTGACATCCAGTACGATGCAGTCTTCAATCGTTTCTTTTTCCACTTCCTCCTAGTCGCGAGCCCACTGGACTGTTCAACTTTTGGAGCTCATTCAGCCAAATCGGCCTACTTAGTTAATCTGTCATCGAACGTACTTCAATCAGTTCTCTGTCTATCACAAGGGAGGTTAGTTGGAATGGATAAAACCTTTCTGTCGCTTTATCCATCTTTTTACCTGACATCTCTAACTGTCTTCGATTAGTGAAATCTTAGCACACTCCAGAATACTTGTTCCAGCTGAAGTTGCCTACTACTTTAAGGGTCACAGTCAAAACACTTCCAGAATTTATTCCCTCGTCTTCCTTGTCGCCTTCGGACAACAGATCTTTGACTCTTTATCCTTCTCGCTCCACCAAGCCACCTTAAGGAAGGGGAGATTGAGATATACTGGCTGGTTTTGTGCCTAAATAGTATACATCCAAAAACAAGGCGATTGAAATAAATTTGTAAATTATTCTTTCTCCATCAAAATGTAACTCTGTGTCTGTGCTTAATGCTTATCTTGGCATTGAGATCCTTCACTACTAGGATGATGTCGTCTACTTGATAGGCACTGTGGTGTTACTCCTTAAATTGTAAACGTAATCTTTCTCTTACCCAGTTACGAGTTCTATGACAGCACATGAAAGAGTACCATTACTTCGCGACAAGAACAATTTTCAGAAACTTGACCGTTTCGAACATATAAAAAAAAGTTAAAGTTTTTCAAAAAGTGTGCGTTCTTTTTCTCACTTAAACGTTGTAAGAAAAGTACTTTTTTGTAAAGTTGAAATGCATCTCTCAAACGAGCTTGAATGTTCTTAGGACAAACCAGGACCAAACCTATTTCAAAATATAAGGGTATAGCTTAAGATGTATAGCTAAGCCATTGTAAAAAGAAACTATTCTCCGCCAATGCACGATAATTTCAAAACAAAATGTTAATGTTAAAAAAAAATATTGCAGAAACTAGTAGCTGCATTTAAATCAAGGGGTAATGCCATTTAAAGTTCAAATTCTCCTCAACATTAACAACAACGAGCAAAGTTTAAATACATACATAGACAAAATATGCATTTTTTGTTTTGAATAGTTTCCACTGCTGTTTCTATTTTTTGCATTTTCAAAACGCACCACTGCATATACATACATACATGCACACATAGAAGCAATAGCGTAAAGTCATTATTCTCTGCACGTATAGGAATATATTTAGGAGTCGGGACTCGGGTATCCTCGTTCCTGTTGCTGCAACTGCATTGAAAAACATAAACCTGAACAAAAAAAAAAAAAAAAACGAAAACAGTGAAAACTTCAAGTGAAAAACAAAGGGAAACGGTATTAGTCCCGAAAAGTTTCTTGTTTGCTTCTACATCCAATGGTGCAATGAGAATTAGCACGCAATTAAGGAAACGTGAGGTGAATTGTGCTTGCATTTTGTGAAAACTTCAAGAAAAGGAAATAAGGGAATAATCACGATATTGTCCTGAATTCGAAAGTAGCTACAGGTTAGCTGTTGTCTTGATTTTGATCGTGTGTTGGTTTTCAGGAGATTTTGGAGAATTTTTAATTAGAAAGACAGTGCAGGCAGAGCTGATGTGTAGGACCTGGCAAGTGTGAATTTAATTGGAATGAAACGAAGTGGAGTTATGTGATAAGGAATGCTTTTTTTAGACCTAGATTTAAATTCCTTGTGGATTTTTTCGCTTGAGAATGCAAGGAATTGTTGAGAGTATCTCACGATTAACATATACTCAGTCTTTTAAATTATTTTACGTGTTTCTTCTGCCGTGAAGTTTTCAGCAATCTTCTTTTAGACAAGTTCCTTTGGAGGATGTCTTGAGCGGAATCTCCGGCGGCGCTGTTCTGAATATTTGCACAATGTGAGACTTTGGCTTTTTCTTTTATGTGAGATTTTCTAAGTGCTTGTTTTCTTTTTAGGCATGGAGGACATATCTATCTTAGAAACCATGGGATGTCATCCAATTCTGTAACCCTTTATTAATGTTCAGTTGGAGATAGTTTTGGTCGGCATAGTGTGGCCAAACTAGCAATTCAAACGCTGCAATAGACCAATGAAAGAGCAGAGGTTCTCAAGTCATTTCCTGAAGCACCACAGGAGGTATCTGCCAACCTCTATTAGGTAAGACACATGGTTAAGCCGGCTATTCCGTAGTGAAGTTAAGTCTCAAGTAGACATCATCAAGTAGTAATCGCAGTTTTCTGCAAACCTCTCTAGAAATGATTTCGAAATAACAAATTTCAGTACTGGTAGCACTTAGTTGAATGCACCACTTCTTGATTTAAGTGTATCAAGTCGGATAGTTGCTCTAGATTATCAAACAAGCCATGTTGGAATATGATCCCCATATCTTTAGAAGTGCAATTATTTAGGGCAACAAGTGCATACGGGACCTTAGGGCTATTTTCTCACAATCATTCGTATTATGCATGTTATATTTTTCACATGATTGATAGAGACCTAACTTTTAATGCCTTGTTCCCTTCGGACAATTTTTATATGAGAAACTTTTTCATGACAGTCGGATGTTTGTCAGACGTTCATAAGTAGTGGAACCGTGAAAAATGATAAAAAAAAAAAAGTGTTATCTGGTAATTCAACCTCCAACTCTCTCTCAATAGTCTGACTAACCACAGTCCAGTCCAGCTTCAATAAAATATTTGTTGGTTCAGAACTTGGTCGGTGCCGTTCTTGAAGTTTCTGAAATCGTGTTCATCGTAAATAGATTTCTCCATAACAAAACAGGCAGCAACTTTTGTTAAGCTTGAGGAAACCTAGAATTTTTTTAATGGCGCGCTTTATTGCATACAGTCTGACGTAACAATTCAAAGTTCCGCTGTAGCTGTAATAAGACCAGCGAATGGTTCAGTTTAGGACAGGTTTAAGAAAATTAAATGAATGGTATCAAGGCCATTTTTACAAAATTTGTTGAACATCCTTCAGCTCTTGTCCACTGCAAAACGGTTAATGCCAAGGAAGTCAGTTCCAATTGTGGGTCTAATACAATCTGAGCATGGATTTAGGTTTCAAATAAAATCAGGGCAGGTTTCAGCATGAGATCCTTACTAGTCGCCTTTATCAGAATGTCCAGATTCCTAAGACAAAATAAACCTTGTTGAAGACAACAAGTTGGTCTTGTGTCAATTTGAAATCGATGGGTAGTTGTTTAAAAAGTTTGTAGTTGAACCTTTAGCAAACTCGAGTAAAAAATATATACCCACATCAACTCTACTCTCAATTTGAGGCCGTCTGAGGTTGAGGTTATCTGAGTAAAGGCTTCTCAAGTCTGAAGAGATTTCAGCAAATATTAATACTACTTTAGAGTTTTGAAGTAGTTCTAGAAGATTTGAATGCATAAAAAACATTTATGGAGACTATCAGTATGCGATATTGTGAGACCATATCCATACCTCTAAAAAGCTTTCAAAAAACAGCGTGTCAAGAGAACCACTATCTCAAATAGTATTCCAAATATTTACACTTATAGAGACAGTATACATCGCTCGACCACTCTATCTTAGATTCAGCTAAAATCTACCTCTTTCACTGCGTATACATAAAGCACAAGTTAGTCCGTATCCGTATCCGGAATAAATAGCAGAATGTATTCCATATATCCTGCATTTGTAAATGATAGACGGAACTAAATAGAATGATCTGCTCTGTACGTTCAACCAGTAACGATGTAGTCTATCACATCCATCTCCAGAAGATAATAGCTCGACGTTCTCTTTAAATTGTTGGTTCTTCAATGTATGAACAGGCTTTTAAATACTGCTCCAGAAGATATATTTTCACTAGCTATTAATTCCTTACCCAAAATGGTAAGTTTGAGAAGTATCTACAGACATCTAGGGTCTGCAGCGGAGCGTTATATGTGTTATGGAGGACCGAGGGAATTTTGCAAGTTCTAAGGAAATGTAAGGAAACTGTGTGGATTTGAGGAGGTGATTAGAGGTCCAAAAAAATTTGCCGGCTGCAAAATTTGGTATTTATAAATCTTACGGTGAAAGCAGTTGTATGTAGGGTTTAGATGAGACGAGTGTTCTAATCAAAAATGGGTAAATCTGAACCACTTTGTTGACCAAACGTAACTTCGCCTCTTCTCTGGATCCATTTTGTAACCTCTTCCACCGATTCGAAAAAAAAGTTCCAAGATTGAGTATCTTTTGGCGAACAGTACTAGATAAAAATAACTCAGTTCTTCTCACAACCCAATGCTCTGCATCGAATGAAAAGACGGATAGTTAACCACAAAAGATAGCAACACAAGGGGGGATGAATATTTCCAAAGACATAAATTGATTCTTCTTTGTTTCAATAAAGACTTCACCTACAAAAAGGAAGTGTCCTCCGCTCCTGTAAAATAGCAATAACATACATATGTTTGTGATTCAATGCCAACTCACTTCTACAACCGCAATTCCAATCGGAACTAAGACAAAAACGCTGCTTTTTTTTTTTTGCTTTACTTTGAACACTCCTGCTCTTGGCAATACAAGGTCTTTACATCAAAGGGAAGGTTCCAAGGCTACCTCAATGCGCAAAGTTATACCAATTTCAAAGCTAGTAGTCCCTGAACTTCATCTTTGTGTAGAAACCCTCAAAAATCAGACTACAATATGAGAGAGATAACATTCCAAATGCGTTCATAGAGAACAGCGAAAGCAATTGCTGAGGTCCTTTGAAATGCCTGAAAGGGATATATCTAACGATGTCCTCTCATAATTTCCGTATACGAATACCAACCAGCAAAGACATGGAAACATATATATTTTTTGTATGAGCTTTTTGTTTAAAGAAGCTTGTACTTGATATTTTGAGCATCCAAGTGTATAGGTATTGAAATTTTCGTTTGAAAATCGGTAGGGAATGAATAATTGAAGTGCATCTTCAGAGTTTCTTTGTGCAATTGCTTGTTATTGCGCTTCAGAATGGAGCACAGAAAGGTACCAGTTATGCATATGTATCTGGTGAAATGATATGACAAACGTAAGAGGTTTTGTAGTTAAATGTCAGTGTGCTGACTGCAGTTTCTTGAAAATGTTTACGTAAAGGTACTTTTATCGAATTATTTATCTTTCTAACGAATTAAGTCAGTATTTTGTTGCTTTCCTTAAGGTTTTTCATTATCAGTACAAAGACTACTCGTACTACATGCTTCGAAATAAGAATGTCAATCTTGTTGTAGATTATTTCCTAGATTTCGATGAAAGGAGCACAGAGAAAGGAAGAGAAGAGAAGGGTGGCCTTTATGTTTCTTAAGTGAAGGAGCCTGAGTTTAGGATATCAAAAAATTATTTCTGGTTGAAGAACAATGAATGCCATTCCTTATAGAATATACCATCATTGAAATGTTCTGCACGGAAGTCTCCGTATGAGTGAATGCTCTGAACCCATGACATTTTCGGATAAATAGGGCGATATGTTAGCAATTGGTCTCGATGTTAGTTCTAAGGTCGTTTGAAGTCTCTGACTTATTGACACAAATCATGGACTTAGTATGGTACAAATAAAAGGTAAAAGCCTTCAAATCACATGAATGAATAACACGGTCACCGAAATTTGTCTTTAATAACTCAATTGTTTGGCCAGTTAGGTGGCATTTGGCACCGTGTTGTTACTATACCATACACATATACTTCAAATCATCTTGCATCCTTTTTTAATTGAAGAAGAAGTATGGGCCTATGACCGCTTTAACATAAATCCCGCACAGAATAGTTAATTTTTGTGGATGCAATGGCATTTCGTCAATAGCTTCGGGGTGCAGACACTGCCATTTAGGCTGATAGAAACATCTCGCGTATGTACTTCTGGTCTGGCCTTCAATTGAAACAGGCTGTAGATACATATTCAAGTCAGTTTAGTTAAACGTCTATGTAGATCACGAATGAAAAGTTATGCAAGTGGTACGTAAATAACCATTAAAATCGGTCTTCGAAAACTTCACTAGACAATGCTCAGAGGAGACTTTGTCATTAGATTTCCTTCGAACAGCAATACATAGCTTTCCAGTACGCAAGGAAGTATTTGCGAGAATTCTGTTGCCCTCCTTCTGCCTAAATTAAACTTTTGGTCGGCAATGCTTGTGGAGATGGTGCTTATATTGCGAAACACTTCTTTTGAAAGAGTAATTCGGCAATTGATGTTCGTTAAATGTTAAGGAGAGGTATAACTGCGATAATCTTTTGAGGCTTCTGAGTTTTAAGACTTATTTTCGACAAACAAATGCATGCTATTGTAGCACCTAAAAGGCTCTCTACTATTGGTACAACCTTTAAATTTGTCAGTTCTTGTACTTAGAGAAACTGGACCCAAGTTCCGAGCAACGATTCCAGCCTACAATGAGTGCTGTAGAGATGAATGTTCAGTTCACTTGTATACAGACTGTACCAGCGAAGGTGTCTTTTGTTTTAATAGTCTGACTTCAGCATCTTCTTCTATCTCTCAAGTATTTCAGATTTAAAATAATGGTGAATAAGGAAAACTTCTTCTAAAGGAAATCTTCTGACAGAGATGGTATTAATTCATCAAATTCACGAGTTTAGAATGTTAGCATATGACGTAAAGGTATGCCTCTTGTTACTAAGGCATAATGCAATGACCAAAGTGACTAGGTCTTAAATTAAATCATAAACCTTAGTCAGTATCTGAAAATGAATGAATGTCTTCTATGAAATCTTGGGAGGAGTAGTTTTATGTTTCACCTCCGCGCTCTGGTGTCGTTTAGAGAGTTTAGTGCGGATCCAATTGATCCACAATGCCACATTGAGGTCAATAGTCAATTCAACCCATTGTGGTACCCATAGGGGAAAAAGGAACATTACTCATTGGTTAGCCTTGTTCTATAGGTATGGTCTTAACTGTGATGAATTTGTAAGCCCAGTTTATTTGATATAGTTCAAGATGCCGTTCACTGGATATTTTCTCATGGTTCCAGAAGAAGTGTCACCTAAGAAATTTATATTTGAGATGGAGAGACGGATCTGAGATGGATTGAAGTTTGCATACAAATACTGCCCAATCTTTTTAAGAACTGTGTTAAAGATTTTTTTTTGGGCTTTTAGCCTTGGCATGTTCTCTCTATTTCCTGGATCGCGCGCTTCTCCTGTTCCTATTCATAGAACTCGCGAACAACTATGGTCTTTCTTTGTAGAGCTGATATACTTTTCGCTTCCTTGTATTTGGTTGCCGGTAATCTTCGTCGAACCAGGGATTTTTGAGAGAAACCCAGCATATCAGAGGCGATTTCCCTGAAAACCTTAAGCAACGTTGAGTGCAGATAGACACTTCGATTGAAAAGACTCTGGCAATCTTTTGCAATTGTATACAGATGCAAAAAGTCCGAGTTAATATTGGTTTCTCGAAACTTTCTAATCGATTGTTGAATGATCAGGAGACCTCCATGATCCTGTGTGAATATTGAGATGTAGAAACCACATGCTAGCTATGACAAAATTTTGTCGGAAGGCTATACTATCCCGGTTTTGCGTTGAAATTCCCTGGGAAATTTGAATTTGAACTCGTAGAAGCAGTCTTTCATATTATTATCTTTCTCCTCAATTTTACCCTTGATGCGAATCCTTTAAAGGTTCTCGTTCACAGAACTTTTCGCATAATCCTCCAATAACGAATCCACATCCAAATAGACGCTATTTCTGTTATCGGTAGCAATTTCTGTAGAAGATATCGCAATTTTTCATTCTCCTTTGAATGAAGTTGAATCATCTTCCAGTAAGGTACCCGTCATTCTGACAGATGATTTCATTTGCGGAAGTGCAGGTCGGCGCTTCTAACATTAACTATTACTTTATTGACTCTTACCAATAAATAGTCTACGTAACAGAATACTTGCCAAGTTAGTATTTCAGGTAGTAGTCTGAAAGGAATCCTGTATGTAGAAAAATGCTTCAGAAGATATTCTTTAAGGTCGTTCTTTACTTCATAGTCGTGGAGTATGGATATTTTTTCGATGCTACAAATCTCACTTATTTGACTACTATATGTTCTAAACTTTTAACTCCAAATTAAACGTCTATTAAAAGTTGAAGTAATACAGCTTCGCTTTGGGACTCTCTACAAGAATTTCGATGGCCTCTAGGTACGAGACTTCCGCTGCAAGACGATATTTTCCTAGCACCATATTATCAATTCAAACCTTGTGTCCCTATATAAGTAATTAATTGGACTAAATGTAATACTCTACAAGACCCAACAGTTCATTGATCCCTTCAGTAGAATCCACTTGCCAATATGTAACTACTTCAGAAGTACTCCCCACATGTATTTACTTCGTTAAACTGTTGGAATTGTTTCAAAACTTCCAACACATGCACAAACACATTCGCTTTTATCCCTGATACTTTCCATATTAAGGATATTTATTTGGCAGCCAGTCAATACTCGTGTCACTGCAAGCTGTTCCACTACAAAGCACTGAAAGTGGCTCCATTTCATTTTAAATTGAAACGTGTTATCTGCCATGACGACTGGAATCTGCCAAGGGAGGCTCTAATATTTTGACTTTCTAACACTTTATGCTAATGTCACATAAAAAGTTTTACTGTCGCAAAACAAACAACTGCCGACATTAACTTTAGGCCTAGATGTAAATTACCAAACGGTTTTGCAAAATTCGAATTCAATAAAAGCCGCCACCGCCGCTACCGCTACGAAGAAGGCTCAACAATGAGCATTTAATTAAAAACTTAGCCCCGGGCCACTCGGGCGTATGTGAAACAATTAACCATGGTTCCCCTTTTAAATGTTGAAAACAGAACTTTTCATGCCCGGGGCGTTGAATTATATTCTGAGGTGTGTACAGGTACATATGCACTGTTGTTCTTGAAAAGGGCTCTGAATATTCATGGCCTATTGAGACAGATAAGTGAACAATAAAGTTTTAAATTGTTGGTTGCAGTGTTATTAAATTTTCGTTAAATGAACTTCATCACTAAGGAGTAAAGTCCTTTAAAGCTATAAACCCAGTGATGGAGTGAAAGAAAAGGGAAGATAGAGGTTGGAAGGAAAAGAAAGCAGAGTTTTGTGACGTTGACTTTTGGTAATTTTGTTGGTAATTTTGAGGAGAAGCATTTCACAAACGCATTGGGTGACTAAAGAATGGGCTTCTAAATTTCACTATGCGATCGAAAATAGGTTTTATAAGATTAGGGTGTGCGGATAACTCTGCTCGTGTAGTTGGATTAAACTGATAGATAAGCGGTACACATCTATAGACTTCATTCGAACAATTGTGGTGGAAATATCGGTACAGGATCAATAAGCATCCAACATTCCGCCGATGATCTAGCGAAGGGATTTCAATCCAAATAGACAGGTCACCGATCAATCTACATGTCTGACGCTGAACACGATCTAATAAACTCAAACAAGTTGCGGAATGTACAGTATACAAGTCATTCGCAAAGAAATGGATTGGATTGCGAGTGAAAGAGAGAAGGTAGTTAGTCAATATTAAAAACAGGGTCGAAGAAAGGACAGAGCCTTGGGGTACACCGGCTTTAGTCGAGAATGAGGTAGAAGTAAAGAGTCTTCCAACAAGAGGTGTCACTTTATATGTCAGCATTTGCCTGTCATTGCGATCACTGCTAAGAGGAAGGTCCACTATAAAACGTTGTTGACGGAAACCGTACTGACGGTCATTTAGAAGACGGTTTCTGATATTGGGACTATGGGTCGGTAGTTTGAAGAGGAGGTCTTATCGGCCATTTTAGGAATCGACTGGACGTGCGCGAATCTAGATATCATTACTAAGTTATCTGTATAGCCTTGAGTTAGAAAATGGAAATTGTTTAGGTGCATCAACTATACATATATATGCCCGTATAGAGGTCAAACTCCTTATACCGCCCTTTACATTTTACTGCAGCTATTGCTTCACGAGCTTTGTTACACATTTTCTCTCATAGTCAAAGTATCGATAAGTAAGCCTCAGGTCTCCTTCCAGCATTCTGTAGAACAATAGTTGCTCAAGTGGTTTATTTCCTTTTGAGATGAAACCCACTCTTTTTAGTAAAATGGAAGTTTACCTCCTCTTAAGTATGCCATCTAGTACACCTGAATAAAGTTTTCTGGTTTTGTTTCCCATATCCAATCCCAATGTGTCTGCTCCTCATTGCTATCATTGTATCTAAGAATTCTTCAATTGTGAGCGGAGATATCTTTACCAACACCTCTGTTGGTTCTCATGGTAATGAGAATTAATAGTTCGTTGAGACTGCTGACGATTGAGTTCATGACTTTCTTTCTTCATCCGCCTAACACTTAGGTCGCAGGCCCTATCAAAAAATTAAGAAGTTTCATTTGAATGCATGTCGAAAGAAGGTCCCTCCTACTTAAACATTCAAACCTGGGGGTGTAATAATTCCAACTCTTTAAAAAGGTGAAGTGTGTTATTCAAATATTAAGTGCAGTGTGCCAAACTAAACCAATTGGTGTTCCTCTTGTCCAATAGTACGTACCTCTAGATACAAACATCCGTAATGCATATAATAAATAAAAAGACAGGCTCTCCCATCGAAGCAAATACGTACATATTTGAAACGAAACAATGAGAACTTTAAACACTAAAATATTCTTCTACTCTATTAAAGTTACTTTAAAATACTTTACTTTGTATAACCTAATGAAAAAGATGTCCTGAGAATATTCTCAAGGAACCTGCATATTCCGTCAACTACCTTCCGTGATGGATTTTGAAGAAATCATGAACCATTGCATCTCCTGCATTATTCATGCCACTTGAGTGATTCGCACTTAAATTTATCTCAAATTCCTGACAAAAGAATTATTTATTAGATTCCAAGAATCATTGCATCTCAAAGCAGTGATGCAACAAAATTAAACGGCTCAGTCATTTAAAATGTACAAAACCACTTTATTTTCAAAAAAACAATTTCGTTGGCTACACGAAGATGCAGCAGAATCCCTATATAGCTCCATGCCTTCGACCTGATGTCGCCACTTAATTGATGGCAAACACGTAAATCAACCACATACGCCACCAACTCAGCAGGCGAATCCAACAGATGCACCAACAATTAATGAGGACATAGCTCTCCGAGTGTAATTGAATTCCTATTTCTGAGCTTCACAGCAGCAGCCGCAAGCATCTTGTACCGAGTTTGCGTATAATTGGCAACGACAACCAAAGTCGATGAAGGATTCTTCGTCCTTAAAGTTTTGCTGCGACAACAACGACAACGTAGTCTACCTCGGCATGTTGCATAATGAGGAATATTTGGCAACTCATATAATTACGAATGCCGCATATTGGCAATGACATCTCATTAGGGCGAAGGCGAACGCGTTCACATACTGCGCGGTTCCTTTGGAATTTTTCATTTCGGATAATTTGTGCAAAACAGCCAGAGTGTTTTGAATTGGCAGTGACATATTATGATTTCGGCATGTGGAGGTGGTGCTGGAATCAAAACTCCTGTGGGGAATGTATCCATTGAAAGTTGAAACGATATTTGGATAATTTGCATAACGTGATACATATCTATGTAGGTGGGCAACGATTGCTAGTGATTTAAGGTATGAGAGGTATTGGATGAGTTAAACTACCCGAGATAAGTATTTAAGATGATTAAATAAGCCCAACAACTCTACAGCTAGTTGTGGCAACAAAACATGGCATTAGGAACTATTATGCATGGATTATTGTACTGCACTGATATATTAGATATTTCGACATTTTCTTACTGCTCACCGTCACTGAACAGCACTTCTGACTACAAATGTAAGACCTCGGAAAAATAAAATGCCTTGGATACGTACTCAACTATATAAGCTATTGTTTGAGAGTGAAGTGAAAGAGTTATATGAAGCCAAGTTATTTATGGCAATGAAGTTTTTGCATTAGTGACACTATCGCAATTTGCGGACTACCTGCTATCGGAACCTTGTCACTGCAACCTTGGAGGTTGGTATTCACTAACAACACAAGGGATTCAGGGTTAGAATTTGCTATTGTTCTTATAAAGGAGATTTGCTTTATTCTTTTCGCAGCTTTGTGCACTCCTTTAGAGTATAGATAGATTGTAAATACATGATACGTCTATGATACGTCTAGTTGCCCCTTAATTTTCTTGCAAAGATGCAGAAGTAGTTGATTACCTGGTGATCATTATGTGTCCTTAGAGGTTACAAATATATTGATCCGTGTATACAAATGTTATATATTTTATTTTGCTAATGCATTTGGTCGGATTTATCCATTCTTTCTTGTAGTTTGAGCGACTAAAAACAACCATATTTAAATTCTCTTATTATTTCAGAGTATGAGCATTTTTTTGACATTCACCTGAACTTCTGGAATAAAAAACTAATCGCTATTATATATGGAAACTATGAGGAAGGAACTGAATATTTTGAATAGAGAAATACAAATTAGAGGCCGAGTCCTACATCGTACTATAGTATCCAAGCAAGATCAATGTTAGAGAAATGTGACTAAATACATGTGGACACATTTTTGTGAGAATCAAAAAGAGGGAACGTCGTTTAAAATTAACTTGAACGTTGCAAGATGACGGACTATGACAATATAAAATATTCGGAATATTTAACTTTGACGGATCCTGGGATATAGGACTCAGAACTGGACTTTTTTTTTGTAGTTGTGGACTGATCCCTCAGTTTGTCGTTTGATCTCTTCATTTAAGTTCCATCAACGTAAACTAATGGAGACTGAATGTTTATGAAAAATTTTTCTGTCGATACGACTATTTTCAATACAATTCATACTTTAACACTAATAAAGTGAGACTAGGATAAATATGGTCTACTTAGAATCACCTTGCGATAGGGCCTTACTATTCAATAGTGTTCTCAACCTAAAGAAACCGCAATTGGCAATTGGAGTTGTTTTTTGTTTGATTTCTTCTAAAATGTTGTTCTCCAAATTTAAAGCACAATCGAGGTAGACAAAGTCACTTACTAAGTTTTTTCAATCAGTCCATGATGAGTGATCGATCTTGATAAAACAGCGAACATTCTTCACCCCTACTTTGGTCAAACGAACAAGTTTAATAGGAACACCAAAATTAGAAAATCGTCTGCATAGCTGGTCGCCACATACATAAATGCTATAATAGAAGCCTTAGAACGTCCAACAGATGGAGGGTATTGATTTGGGTTTCTTATGTTTTCGCCAGAAACTGACCAACTGTGAAAGATTGGTCTAAACTAAAAATTTTAAAATTAAACTCGTAATTTTACATAAAGAGCATATTAAAGTGTGCAATATAAGGTGCATGTCGCAGCTTACCACAATCAACTCTTTTGTTCGTTAACCCGTTAATCCATTTGCAATTCAATTACCTTTTTCTCTGTTATCTGAATAAAGCAGTAATATAAAAGAATGCAAAAATAAAAAAAAATAATGCAAACTCATTTCCCCATTGTTGGTCTCTGAACGAATTATTGATTGTTACGGAGATACGGAAGGTCCAGTCCAGCAATTCATGAAGATAAAATGCAACACCCTGTATATGCATTGCTCTTAATTACACCCCAAGAGAAATCAAATTACCCGCTTGAATGAATTTGAATTTTTCCCAACTATTCAAGTGTGTTATGGAATAACTTCTCGGCGCTCAGTCCTTTTCATTACAGTAGAATGTATGTAGATGTTCGCTCTTGTGTAGTTGCCAAAAGGCACGAAAAGCATTACAAAGAAGAATGAATAAATGTACTTATTGCTTTATTTTACTTTTTCGTTTGCATTTTTATTTTTCAAGATGTAGATTTACACTGGCTTTACATAGTTTTAGTTCTTTTTCTTTTGTGGCAACCAAATTGAAGTTCTTTAAGGACAGTTTTGGTAAGGATATGGGCGCTGGCCTTGGATTATTTGAGCAGGGTTAGTTCTTACTTTCTGCATTTCTACATTGACTTTGTGAAATATGGTGTTTTAATATATTGAAAGCATTATAATTTACTACTTTGTTATAACTGCCCTAAGGTTATGTACCTACTACAGTAGCTGGGTGAAATTAAATACAATGAAGATGGTTGTGCATTTAAAACAAATTGCGTTTATTCCATTCATTGGTTCTCACTACCGTATAGTATACGTATGTATATAATGATCGCTATAAGGAGCGTTAAAGTCTTTCAAAGCCATGCCATGCCATACCTCCAGTATTCTGGATATCTACTCGGATCACTACTTTGTTGCAGCCTAAGTACGAACCCAGATACCCCAAGCACCAGATTTAGTGTGACAATGCCATAAGCTACGCTGCCAATATGCCATAAGGAGTCTCACAACTGATGTGCTGGGTTTCGCCCGACCACCACCAAGAACCAGGGGACGAAGAATTTAGAGATTACACTTCAGGAAGTTTAAACAAAAGTCAAAAAAAGACGTGTCAAGGCAACGGGAGCAGTATAGAAGCTTGGAGATATAAAGAAGGAAACCTAGTCAGTGGTGAAAATATGAAAATATTTCTTTTTGAGATTGTAGCAGTAGGGGAGGATAGTGTACCTTGGACCAAATGTACCTCGGACCAATAGCTATAACCTATGTTTTTACTGTTTTTACCTTACCAAAACGACTACTCCCGCCGAAACTCCAGTTCACATGTTGTTTCATGTCAGCTCAGTTAGCAGCAGTCGTCTGTTGGCAGTAGTTCGATAGAAATTCTCGAGAACTTTTTTCGTCTGCCGAAAGTATTTTTTTCAGGAATTCTAGGAAGTGCACTCTTAGTGTATGAACAGCTGGATTTCGCCCTGCTGTTTTTCTTGCCTTATATTTGGTTTTCTTGTGTAGCTGTAAAGAAGGTGAGCTACGTTTATTGTATTTAAACAAATTTTACAACTACCTCAATAAAAAAAGACTGCATGGTGTACCTTGGTCTATGTTTTTATGTATACCATGGACCAGTCCAAGGTCCACGAACGCTATAGTTTGAAAGGCCTTTAAGAAGAACGTCTTAGATTAATCATCTGAAAGCGATGAGACTATTGAACTGCCACTTAATCCTCGAACAACAAAATCGCGGAAAGCAAATCAAATAAAAAAAAATCATGGAACAAAATGATGACAACAATGAAGACTTCAGCGCAGAAGATGAAATAACAATTAATGAAATTCTTCGGCTGGCCTGATCTAAATATTGAAGTCATTCAATAAGTTTATTTTATTATAGTTTGTGAAGTGTTTACTAGTTTAGTTTGATTAAATTTTTGTTTATTTTTACTTTAAATTGTGTTTTTATTGTTAAGGTTCTGGTTTGGTTCATGGTACTTTTGGTAAAATCTGAAATGCGCTTTTGCTCTGAAAATATTTCAAGTGTTCGTTCTGATCCTTTTTAAGTTGATGCAGCAATCACATAAAAAAAACAAAAATACTTTTATAAAAATTGGTCCAAGGAGTGTACACCATCCACCCCTATGGACCATTCCAGATGGTAGTCAAAACATCCTTTCACCTGACCAAAACGAAGTGAGGATTGCAATATCTAAGCTTAAATCGAACTAGGCTTCTGAACCTGGAGGCTTATCAGTCGTGATACTTAAAGCAGCTGGAAACGACTTCGTCGAGAATACCAATAGATACATAGATAGATTTCTAATAGCTCCCCTGTTACTGTCCTTCAAGTTCGAAACACTTTATCTCCACTGTCCTGCAACTCCCTGCCTATAGTAACTATAAAAGAAGAGATCCTCTGGGCCATGCGCTGCTTCAAAGTCCCTAGAAACTGGCGGTGTCATTTCTGTGGAGATTCAGCAATCTGATGTCATAGTGCTTCCTTGGCTTAAAGTCATCATGTTGGTTTGTCTGGTTTACGTTCCCAAACTGTGTTTAAAGCTGCCTTCGTACGTACGTACGTAAGACAGGCTAAAGTTCGCAACTTTTAAGGAAACTTGGGACGCTAAGCAAGTCCTTTCCATCTAAATTCAATCAAGATGTAGTTCCGGCAATGCTGCGTTAGTGTTTCCATTATTGTATTTTGTCGCAGTAAGTGACATTCTTCATATCATATCATACATTCATAAGCCAGACTACCACTCTTAGCTTTTGCATAGATTAAAGGACTAACATCGCTTGCATTAAAGTTTTGGTTAAGAAGTATAACCTCGACTAAAGATCCCACCTTAATCCATGTAGTCAGCAAATCGTTCGGTATGCCATCAAGGATTTGTAAGAGCAATGCTTCCACTCCAATGCTGAATCTTTTTTGTTCTTCGTAATCGGAATGCATTTATAAGCAGGTATATTCATAGTATCCTTATGAGTTTCTGGTACAACCTAGTATTTCTGGTATCTGGAATGAAAATATACATACGGAAATGGATGCAGAAGGAGGGTACATGAAAATGACAGAATTTAAATAAGTACTCAGGGAATAAATAGGATATGCAAAATACTTATGTGAAGATGCCACCTTAAAAGGTGGAAATTAAAAAAAACAGCCAAAATGAAACCCGTAACTAGTAACTCTGAGAAGTTCTCATGTAGATATGAACGTGTATGTATTACTGAAGCATATGCCTTACTATGTTGTCCAGACTTTAGCTCACTTTACAAAAAACGCGGACATTTTAGAAGCACATACAGTGCTACTTCTTGATGAGTTTGATGGTGGTTTCCAAAGCGAGTTGAAATGCATTGAAGCCGTATATTTCCCCGCTTTTAGTCAAAAAGGATATTCCCACAATGTTTCACCATTTTCCAAGCTCCCATCCCTTAAATTGGACTTTAGGGATTGCAATCCTTTCAAATTAGTTCGCGCGCATTGACAATGCATTTCCGTACTGTTTACTTTGAAAACATTGTCAGTTTAAGCAACATAAGCAATCCTTTCGCAGTCAATATGACATGCATTTCATCGTCCTTGTTTGTTTCTATGAAAAAACTCCCACGTTGACAATAGAGAAACACTGTTTCATAACAGCAGTCGTGCATGTACTCGTATAGCACGGCATTGTGTTGGAAAGCAAGTCATGCACATATCAATTACGATAAAAGTCACACGTAGGGAAAATTGCATAGATTGTGCAAAACCAACTAATCTGCGAGATGGCAACCCAAAGGGCAAACATTATCTCAATAAACGAGAACGAACTGCATTCACCTTTTGGAAATGAATTGCTCCTTTGCTGCCTGTGGCACATTGTTAACTTGCTCCTTCCAACTGAGCTCGCTCGTTCGCTCTGTCTCTGTTGGATGCGCTTGCAAACAGACGGGACTTTTCGATTAAGCAAATTGCACATTTCGTGAATGTTTTACAATTCTTTTGAGCAACTCAGGTACTCCTGCATATCCTGTACCTCCTTATCCAACATACTCTCGGCAACTTAGATTACGCAAAATTATTATTTCGTTTAATATAAGATGCAATCAGGTGGTTGCGGTGCATATACATAATATTACATGTGGGAGGACAAGGTACTCATTGATGAGATATGAATTCATTGAGTCCTTAGAGGTCGGAGATATTTAACGACGCATGCAAGGACTAATGTGTTGTTTGAAAAATTCCCTCCACCTCTCATAGAAAATGATTTTCCTATTTCATGGGACTCAGCTAGATTATTCTGACACTTACCGCTGTAACCATCCTAACACTGTGATGGTACATTTGCATATTGCATTCCAAGACAGTTGAGTATTTTTCCACAAAATTGGAAACCTGTCTAGTTGAATCCCATTCTCTTTTGGGTGATACCTAGGGAAATACAAAATATTTGCATTTCGAGTGACAGTGTACGTTTTCTTTTCGACAGGACATGTCGGGTATATTGAATATTTTCTGCAACTGTACGTGAAGCAGCAGGAATACTGTATGCAATATAGGGATAATAGAAAATGCCAGCTCAGTCGTAAACCAAATTGAGTGGGTGTCAGTAGAAGAAAGGTGTTAACTGAGCGAATAAATCCCTAAACTACGAAATGGGTTTTAACGGAAGATTTAACATCAGGAAATTGTTGAAAACTTATTTGCTACTTGAAGTTACTCGCCGAATTTTTAAACGAAATAGTCCTTTGTCAGGCTTAAATGAAACATTTGATTTGTTAACCGATGATAATCAAGATTACCTAGATTGCATATCGTCATGCAATGTCCTGTCACGACACTAAATATCCTTGTGACTTAATTTCACGAGATCCGCAAATCTCTTTTTATCATAGACACATGTATGTATTATGGAATTCCTGTTCAAAATTCTAAGCTGTGTACTAATCTCAGGAAGTGCCTGCCTGAGGAATTTAGATGTGACCCTACTCTGGCTAGTTCATCCGCTTTTTCGTTACCTGTGATATCCATGTGACCTGGTACCCATGTCGTTTAGTCTTTTGAAGAGTTTGGACCTTACCGATGTTGACTTTAACATTTTAATGGTAGCTTGGTTGTCAACATAGCGAGTGACCATCTTACGAGAAATATTTTGCTCAATAATCATATCCGCTGCTTATTTTATTGCAGTGACTTCGGCTTGAAAAATGCTGCAATCGTCATTAAGTTTGAAGGACCAACTTATATTTCGAGACTATCAGTAAACCCTAGCAGCAATATTTATATCCATTTTGGATCCATCGGTATAGATAGCTAGATCATTCTCGGCAAAAACTATACTATCATCCCACTCATCCCTGATAGGAATTCTTATAGTGAATCTCCGACTACAGCTTGATGGCGGGACGATGTAGTTCGTTTCCGTCCGGAGTGTCGATATATTCCACCGGTTCAGAATTGAGACTTGACCATAGGGTGTAGCTAACCATAGTCCAGCTTTCTTTAGTCTTGGACCCGTTTTAATTACCGAGCTGCCGCCGTAGATGTCAAATGGAAGAAGATTTATTATTGTTTCTTGTATTCAGTCTTGGAGCCGTTTTAACTGCCCAGCTGCCGCCGTAGATATCAAGTGGAAGAAGATTCAGTATTGTTTCCAATGCTGCTAATCTAATCATCCTTTGACCCAGCCACTCAGTTCAGTTTTTCTCTGATTAAAGAGGAGAACATCCTTGATACCACAATGGCAGTATCGCGATCGTCGGCATATGCTGCTAGGGGAGTGACATTTCAAGAGGGCGTCTAACGTATTCTCATAGGCTGTCCAGGTGCCATTACAGTTTTTCATAGAAGAAACCTGTAACGAAACATTTGCAAGGACTTTTCTCATTCCAGCTGCCTCCGTGGTACATTCAATAGAGCCGGAAAACTTTTCCAAGAATTTTTATTAGCGAATTTGATTTCTTTTTGAGAAGCTTGACGTGTTCTTCATGTGCTGACCACTCGATATCTCCCTTCGATAGCTCCCATAGCGTGGTTCCAGATATATCTTGAGGTGCGCAGACACTCTTGGTTTGACAGGGCAGGGTATTCCAAGCGAGCGTTGGATGAGTAAGATCATCTATCATTTTATAGATGCCTTCCGTGGAACTGGGAATTTAATCAGGTGAGAGCCTGATATTCTCAGTTTTTCTTTGGCTGAGATAGAAATCAATTTCTTTGTGATGCCGATGTGTCTCTTTTTAAAAGTCGATTGCTCCATCTTCCTTTCAAAGATTGGTTCCGTCTCTCTTGCTATGACCTCTTAAATAGCTATTTCGCTATCTTTCTTTGTTTGTCTTTCATTCAGCTTAATATCTTTGACTGAAATTTGGTATCGTCTTCGGTAGTTCACTGGCCAAGATATATCCTTGCCAAGACAAATATACGTAGTATCAGTTGACATAGTATACCTTCAGCGCTGCGATGGAGTTAATAAAACTTCTAGGGTACGACTTACATGTCACTGCTTTGGGTCTAAATAATGCTGCATACGTTATGATGTTCTGAACCACCCTTGGCAGAACACTCTTCTTTGTTGTCCGGGTTTTCCAGTATTCATCTTTACTATAAGGATAAAGCTGCACTCTCCCGAGCAGCTTTGTCGTACATTCTTTTGAGATTCCCCTTATAAGCAAGTGATCATAACCCTTACATAGGTATCTGATAACCGGTTTTGATATTATACTATCTTCCCCTGTAATGATGGTGATTGGTTCTCTTTCCTTGCTACTACTCACTAGAACTACTTCTGTTTTATATTTTGCGGGCTCTAGCCCAACTGCTGCCATCCACCGCCTCATTTTCGTTCAAAGCCTATGATATTTGATTTTAGGGCTTAGGACCCTATGAAACATAGTCTTCCATAGGCTGTAACTGAATAACAATCCTTGTGGAACTCCGCCATATATATCGTACTGACTTACTCCATCAGCGGTAGAATAAAAACCTTTTCTCGAAATAGCTTGGTAAATGCTATTTTTATTAAGAAGCATGAGCATCGTAATCCAATGCGACTGACTTTGAAGTTCGATTTCCAAGCATCTGGGAGTTTAATTGTCATGAAAAAGCTTCTCAAATAAAAATTGCTTTTCCGACATGACCGATTGAATTTGTAAGGAGTATTTTTATCTTTGTAAAATCCATCACTAACTTCCTTCAAGTGGTCTGAGCCTTGGCGGACGAACATCTCTAGTCATCCTTAAGTGCTATATTTTTGGTACCACAGTTAAGTATGAACTTCTTACGAATATTCCCAGCCAAGCGCTTTAACAAGTCTATTATTCCAGAAGCACTTTACGAAGATCCTCTTTAACCATGCACTAAAGCAGTTTAACCTTCAACATAAAGTGAACTGTATCAAATGTACATTTGTATTCAAATAGATTCTTAAGTTCCCCTTAACTGTAATGTATTCTCAATCCTTAAACTTTTGCCTCTCATTCTATTTTTATTATCTCACTTCTACAACAAAATACGGAGCACACCTTCCAGATACTATACAACTCTGGCACAATCTTTCAAATGTTATCAAATTCTGAAAGACCACTCCTCCTATCTATGTACCGTATCTGTGTGTTCCTCTGTCTTTGTATATATCAACGAAATTCGAATTCTCCAATTATTCGAATACTCAGCGGAAAATTTGAAATTCAAATTCGCCTCAACCAAAAGCACTATTCCGGGCCGATTCAAACGAACTACGGCCACCCACAATCAAGGACAAACGCTGCAAGGCAAGCACTTTTGCATATCACATCCTGTCAGCTTCATATGGCGCTGCTACATCTCGCCTCGCTATCCCAGTAAAACTTACAACTTCGATGGGATTTTATTTATAGAAAATACAAAATCAATTTAACAACTAACCGAGATGGAATCGTGTTGTATAGTGCGTTGTCCCGGTAAGAAACTCGAAACAAGTTTATTTCTTCTGAGAATTTACTTTGGATTTTCCAATTTGGAGATTCAAATTCGAATCTGCTGCTGTTCGGTGTGTGTTGACATTTTTGGAAGTTTCCGTGGAGATATTTCATCAAGTCCCTCGCACACCGACCGGCCGCACAGAACAAGTGGGTGGTCAGTGTTCAGTTCTGTTGAACAATGTTTCGGTTTGGGTTTCGGAATTCTATTTTTAAATTCAAGGATACATTAAAAATGTATTAGGCTTGATGTTGAGAGCTATTTTTGGGGTTCGTCATTAGTCCTTCTATGTAATCCACGTCGATCCTTTTTGATTAACCAATAAAAATAGAAACTTCTGATGACGGATTTTTACGATCTTTTGATTTTCATTGTGATGACGCAGCCGGAAGTTACGCAACCGAGAGTGGGAATATCCTTTTTTAATTGCCATTCCACTTGGATGTCCGAAGGTCATTGTTTGGCAGAACGCAAATTTTAGCCCACAAAATGGAGTTTTAATTGACGAATGAAACTTTTTTACGAGTATGACTACCCAACCCTCGAGTGGAAAAGTTTCGGACACATGGGACTCATGGGATGGCTGGATGCTGTAGAAATAGGGTAGGCACTGACTGGCGTCAACCTGGCGACGTCCAGTGTTGTAACTGTTACTGCGCATCAATTGTGCTTATTTTACCTCCTAGTGGTAGCCATCGGGTACTGGTTGGTGTCCATCCGGACCCGACTTGCTAAACTTATAAGCGCGAGTGTTGACCAAGAGAAAATTGCAGCACTATAAATAAAGACATCGGACGAACTCTCTCGATGGAGTCAACGGTGGCGTTAAAGCTTCAAACGGAAGCACAACACTTTATCTGGGCTACTTCGACATATTCGGAGCTCAGGCCGATAAAGATTTCCAAGAATAAGTCAGGTTTTTGGAAAAGAGATGGTGGCGGATGAGCCCTTATTGGGCCAACGGCAGCGCTCATATCCCCGAAGCGGGATACTGACTTCGGTTTAAAACCGGCCCCTCGTCCTAGGGGTTTCAAAAAATGGAACTGGCCCTCCAGGTTGGGGGTTGTGCCGTCGGGGTAACTTCCTTACCACGTAAAAAAAATTTAGTTATGAGAGAGACACAAGCCTCGGATAATGGACCCCCTCATTTAATACCACGACCCGGAACGTACACGGACTATGATATAAGAGTATGCACCTGGAATGTACGTACACTGTACACTCCTGGTGCTATTCAAAAACTTGAATCTGTCCTCACGCGGTACAAGGCAGATATTACCGCGATCCAGGAGATACGATGGATAGGATCAGGTATGCAAAAACGGAAAAATTGCGACATTTATTACAGCTGCCACAAAAGACTGCACATGTTAGGATGCGGATTCGTCGTGGGAAATCGGCTACGCTCAATGATAATTGACTTTAAGCCGATCAGCGATCGCCTGGCTGTGATCCGCATCAAGGCTACATTTCAAAACATCAGCATAATATGTGCACACGCCCCTACCGACGAAGCTGAAGACTCTATCAAGGAGGAGTTTTATGACCTCCTGGACGGAGCCTACGGAGCCTGTCCGGAGTATGATGTCAAAATCATACTCGGGGACTTCAATGCCAAAATCGGTAAGGAAAACATCTTCGGCGGATTAGTTGGAAAGCACAGCCTCCACGACACGACAACAGACAACGGCTTCCGGCTAATCGATTTTGCAGCAGCTCGTAATACGGTGATAAGTAGCACTAGGTTTCCAAGACTACGAATCCACACAGCAACCTGGCGCTCTCCAGATGGTCGAACCGCCAACCAAATCGACCACGTGCTAATAGATGCGAGGCACGCATCCAACATTCTGAATGTGCAAACGTTCAGAGGGGCAAACGTCGACTCTGACCATTTTCTTGTTGCAGCTAAGTTCAGAGCTCGACTATCCAATGAGAAGAAGCTGCAGACCGCCCAGAAAAAGAAATTCAACGTTGGAAGCCTTAGCACGTCTGGAGTAGCCAGAGCCTACAGGGAGCGCCTGAGTGAGAGACTCTCCGCTGTGCATTCACCATCCACAAACGCCAACAATCTGTGGAACCAGTATCGCGACATCATCAAAGGGGTAGCAGAGACCACCATAGGCTACCAGCCACCACCCAAAAAGAGCCCTTGGTATGATGATGAATGCGTACGCCGGAAAAAGGTGACAGAAAATGCACACTTGCAAGCGCTGCAACGCAAAACAAGGGCAGCGAGAGAAGAGTATCGAACCAGAAGAAGGGAGGAGAAGAAGATACTGCGTAAGAAGAAAAGGGCCCACGCAGCCTCCCAGCTCAAGGATATCGAAGAGTCCCGCGATAGGAACAACATCCGGATGTTTTTCAGGAAAGCCAAGCAACTGGCAGCTGGCTTCAAGCCCGGAACGCAGGCTCTTCGAAACAGTGAAGGAAACCTAGTCACCGAAGCACAGGGAATAGTAGATGTATTTAAGCAGCATTTCCAGCAGCTACTTAATGGGCAGGTAGAGAGAGTGATAGGGCAAGAAGAGAACCCGCATCCAGTCAATGAAGAATCCATTCCCCCTCCTAGTTTTGAAGAGGTCGGCTCAGCTATCAAAAAGCTGAAGAACAACAAGGCCGCCGGCTCTGATGGTCTACCAGCAGAGCTTTTCAAACATGGTGGTGATGCTTTGGTGGGGTGCATGCACCAAGTCATCAACCAAGTGTGGGTGGATGAAGTCATGCCCGATGACTGGACTATCAGCTCTATATGCCCCATCTTCAAGAAAGGCGATCCTATGTCTTGTAAGAACTACCGAGGCATATCCCTGCTTAATGTCGCATATAAGATCCTATCCAACGTACTGTGTGAACGTCTGAAGCCTTTCTGCAGCACACTAATCGGCACGTACCAGTGTGGCTTCCGGCCCGGCAGATCGACGATCGACCAAATTTTCACACTAAGGCAAATCCTGGAAAAGACCAACGAATTTCAAGTCGAGACTCACCATCTCTTCATCGACTTTAAAGCCGCATATGATAGCATTCATCGTCTTGAGCTCTACAAGGCGATGGCCGAATTCGGGATCCCGGCTAAACTGATCCAGCTGTGCCGCGTGACGCTGGATAACACGCGGTGCAACGTGCAATTCGGCAACAGTTCCTCTGAACTATTCCAAACATGCACCGGATTTCGGCAAGGGGATGCGCTATCATGTGACTTCTTCAATCTTGTGCTGGAACAGATAGTGCGCAGGGCAGGTGTAAACACGGAAGGCACTATCTTCAACAAATCTGTCCAGTTGCTGGGATACGCAGACGACATCGACATCATCGGTCGCTCCCAGCGCGCCGTGTTAGAGGCTTTTACGGCAATTGAAGAAGAGGCGAAACGTGTTGGCCTTGAAGTGAATGAGGACAAAACCAAATACATGTTGTCAACAAACAAAGAAGCATCTGTCCACCGCCTAGGACAAAACGTCACTGTTGGCAACAGTAACTTCGAAGTGGTTAAGGAGTTTACCTACCTCGGAGTAAATATCAACTCCACGAATGACAACTTAGTGGAGATTCGACGAAGACTTACCCTAGGAAACCGCTGCTACTTCGGTTTGGCGAAACAAATGGGGTCAAAACTCCTAACTCGAAAGACGAAATGTATGCTCTACAAAACTTTGATCCTGCCAGTTCTGCTGTATGGAGCCGAGTGCTGGACGATAAGCAGGAAAGCAGAGCAAATACTGAACACTTTCGAAAGAAAAATTCTTCGTCGGATATTCGGTCCCGTATGCGAGGAGGGCGAATGGAGGAGAAGATATAACCGCGAACTCTATGAGCTGTACCAGGATGTGGATGTAGTCCAAAAAGCCAAAACACGTCGACTACACTGGCTCGGCCACATCGAGCGAATGGACAATAATGCTCCAGCAAAGAGGATCTTCGAATCACAGCCCCCAGGTTCGAGAAGACAAGGAAGACCGAACCTCCGTTTTAAGGATCAAGCTATCGCGGATGCCAGAGCGCTTGGTCTAGATAACTGGAAGCAGCGTGCCCGGGATCGAAGAGAGTGGAAGGCTGCTGTGTCTCAGGCAGAGACTCTTCACGGGTCGGGAGCCCGTTAAGTAAGTAAGTAAGGACTCATAAGTCCTTTAAGTATCTGCCCATAAATGGTATTGAATTCGGCCAACTGTATGTGTTTTGTACACATTTTTGCTTATCAAAGCCACAGATACATTTTCAAATGCAAAGTTGAACCAATTATTTGCTTTTTCCCGGGAATTTTCAATAAATTGTCGCATTTCTATGTTTTCGCGAAACTAAAATTGCTCAATCACATTTGTGTCACTCTTTATTGCCATGCCAGCGGGAGATAAAAATATTGACGGTGTGCCTGATTGCTTTCGCAAACAATTTTCAATTTTTAATGTCCTTCCTCGCATTTGGAACGTTGCGTCTGTCGTAGTGGCATAGCAGCGTATTTCACTGATTTATTTTATTGGCACATTTATGTTCGTATATTAGTCGACTGACTGGCCAAATGTTATTCGATGCAGAAAAATATAATTTATAACACAAATAATACCAGTTTCGGTGGCAGTTAGTTAAGGTGTGCCTTTTTGTTTTTCGCCGAAATGGGGTATAAAAACGTGAACTTCCCATTATTGTTGGGCTTTGCGACGCCCAAATTGAGTTATAGTTAAACCTTTGTGGCTTAAAATGAAACATTGACAAAGTTTATGCGTATATTTCTGTACAATTTTACTTTCCGGCAGTAGCCCTTTAAATTGGGTGTATTGTTGCCTATAAATTTTTTGCCACGAATAAAAGAGGGAGGTGTACAATATTCAAATATACTGCGCTATTGCAATGCAATGGTGTAAATTTAACAAATTTTACATTTTGAAATAAGATTCGGGGATGTGAAGAGAACTCAAGTCATCAAGGAAGTACTCGCATATCCTGGATGAGTGAGTGGGTAGGTAGATTGGGGGGACTGCACTAGTAGTGTGCAGCCTCACTCGGATCTGAGCGGATCCATTGTGTTCCCCGGTGTGGGATACCTGAAATTAACAATAACTATTATTCCCAAAACATAATCCACAGAAGCGGCCCTCCTGAACCATCCTGTTTTCGTAATGAATTTTAGAGTGGCGTGCTAACTAGTTCGTCGAGGTCGTTGAAAAATACCTTTGCCAGGGTCGAGTATCTTTTTCTGTTGAGGCTTGGGCATTCGCAGAGTGTCCTCTACTTTTGGGTCACAACAGCTTCTGTAAAGGTCTGTGGTGTTGTTTCGCCTTTTTCTAAGATGGGCCGCCATTGCATTGTGGCCTGTAAGCATACCTATCAGGAGACTCAGCTGTGGTTTATTCAGCGATAAAAGTCCTCTAGTCCTTCTTTTGTCACATTGGGCCCAGAGTTGGTTGTGATGGAAGTGATAGCTTTGATGGTTGCATGGCTGTCTATATAGATGTCTATGTGTTCGTTGTTATTCAGAGTGGATAGGTCCCGGCAGGAAACACACTTGCGTGGTTGGGAAGTTTCATGGACTGGGCAATTGGTGAAAATTCTTGATCCCATACCTACTTCCATTTTTGACCCATCCGTGAAGATGGATATGGAGTCGGGATTAATGATGTTGAAGTCGAGAATGAGGCTAAAGTCTGTGGCTGTGGGGGGTAAGGTGGACAGAAGGCAAGTTGACATTTGGCCACTTTTTGATGGTGCTGTATCCGATTTGATTATTTTTCTACATCCAGGTTTGTCGGAGTGGTAAGGCGCTTTTAGCCGCTATTTCTTTGGTGAAGAGGTCCAATGGGGCAAGCCCTAACATAACTTCGAAGGCAGCGGTGGGTGTTGTCTTAATTGCGCTTGTGGTACCCACACATGCTAGACGTTGGATCCTTGTGAGGGTGTTCAGGTTTGTGCCTTTTGCGGCAGCAGGCTACCAGACCAGACAGTCGTACGTAAGGACAGGTCTAACGATGGCGGTGTACATCAAGTCGATTGTGGCTGGTTTTGGCCCCCAATTTTTGACCGAAGACTCTCCTGCATGCGTTAAAAGCAATCGAGGCCTTCTTTGTACGTTCGAGTATATTGTCTTTCCAGTTCAGTTTGCGATTTAGTACGCACCATAGGTTGTGGGCAGGAATTTACCAGTCGCTAATATGACGACATCATCAGCATAGGCGACGACTCTAACCCCGTTTTGGTCTAATCTAATAAGCAGACTCCTCCTTGGGGGGTTTCACGCGAGGCCACAGCATGAGCTTGGCTACTACCCAGTTCAGATTTAATGTTTCGTGCATTGTACATACATTCTATCCAATCTGATAGGATAGTATTCACGTGCATCTGGTCTAGTGCTGATCTGATTGATTTGTTTTACATTGTTAAAGTTTACATTTGTTTTTTCTCAAAAGCCTTGATATAATGCTCCTAGCTCAAAATTTAAGATAAGTACCTGCCCACTACCGCTGATCTGCTGAAAACATAGGTGAACACCGTGACCAACTGAGCGGACTTGGACTTGGAAGAAAAAGCATCAAAAATGGACGAAGGTATTGGCTAAGGAATATACTTGGAGGAAACATCAATTGCTTGGTCCATAAAACTTGCCAAGGTTTGCCGGGACCTATCCGCTCTCATCGGTAATAAACGTATTGACATCTATATAGATAGTCAAGCAGCAACCAAAGCCATCACTTCCATCACAACCAAACGACAACTAGTTAAGGGATGCAAAGAAGCTTAAAGGTTAGTATCACCCTCTGCTGGATTACAGAAAATATGGGATTAGATATGAAGAATTAGAGGAACTTCTGTCGCTAAAGATACCACAATTGACTATCCTCATGGGTAATGGCAATAATTTAGTCCTCTTTCCAAAAGCTGGATTGCTTCGAACAAGAACCCCTTTCGCAGCTTTCTTTAGGTAGAATTCGTCTAGAATTAGAGAGTTCTAAATATGAATGGTAATATTTGGAGCTTGGTAAGTTCCCAGATGTACGTGATCTTACCTGGTGCAGACCACCAGATTAGGCACTCGTAGGATAGATTGGGTCTGACTGTGGCTGTGTATATCCAGTAGATGATGGCAGGCTTAGTGCCCTATTTTATACCAAAGATTTTGCTACATGAATAGAAAAATATTGATAGCTTTCTTATCCTTTCTGGGGTCTTCTCTTTTAGGCCAGTTTTCGGTCGAGTATACAACTTATCTAAGGTTTGAAGTGGCGTACCATTGGGTCTTAAGGGTCCTATTTGTAGTATCAATCTCTTGTTAGTGAAGAGGACCACCTCTGCTTTCAAGGGGTTAACGTTTAATTAACAAATTCCCCCAATCTGTGTATGGTTCACTGATGGTCGACAGCAACGCACATACAGTAAATTAGACGCCACTGCGGTCTAGTGGCATACAAATTTCATTTGCAACCAGTATCCAAAATGGAGGAGATAGGAGCCATCATTGTGGGGTTCCTCTAAAGGCAGAACATGTATTTTAGTTCCAAGTTAATGTGTATCGTCTTGAGAATGCATTCAAGCCAGTCCGAGATAACTTGGCTTACGTTTTCTTGGTCCAATACTAGTCTCATGCAATGGGATTTAATATTGTCAAAGGCTCTTTCTGTCTCCAGGTAGGCTGATAGCGTGAATTCTTTGTTCACTATATCGAACTTTCGATTGTTGCTACCACTTCATGAAGGACTGTTACAACTTTTCAACGCCAATGCGCCCTTTAGTATAGACATTCTTAGCTGAAGGTATATTCCTCGGACTTAGTTTGGTGTAAATGTTTTAGTTTCTCCAATGTTTTGAGTAGAAACGAGGTGAAGCATATCGGCCTAGCGTCTAAGGGGCTCGTGTGTGACAGTTTACCCGCTCTCTCCAGCCCCTAGATATGCACATATGTACATAAAGCCAGTCGCAGACTGATAATTCTTGTTTATTTGTAGTATCATGTGGAATATATTGAATGAGTCGATTTCTCAGTTGATCTTTGGTTCGGTTACGGTTGTGTTAGCCGTTCTGTGTCGCAGACTTATATACTAACTACTGTGCAACCTAAAAAGAGTGTCCTAAAGAGGAGTTATAGGTTCTCGGTGCATGATTCCGCCCATCTTTAATGAAGCCTGTGACTGTGTGAACCTTTGATAGGATCTTCCGGAGTCTATCTCCCTGTTTGGTGAATTATATTTTGTTGTTTAACTAACTCCGGGAATCTTTCTTAGCATATATAGTCTATTTGCGTTAGATACTCTCAATGCAGTTTTTCAGACTGTGATGTTAAGAGTATCCACAAACCTATCTACGACAATGCATTGAATAATCTTCTCCACATGGAAGTTGTTTAATATTGTTGACAGTTGAACCGGTGAGCAACTTACTCTATGTTTTCTACAGAAATGTTTCACTCCAGGTTTTTTTTTATTAAATAATGCATTTAAGGACTTCAAAATGATTCACTGCCTACAGAGTAAAGCTTTAAAACGTGTCAACGCTAATCACCTATAAATTACACCCTACTGCAGGGAATAATCTCACAGGTATCAACCGAAATCGGCATCCAGCCGACATAATGCTTAAGCACTTTCAAGGTATGCATGCTGCCGCAGGTATCCTGCCAAGCGAGATATGAGATCATGATGACGGAACAATTAAATTCCGAAATCATTGCACGCATAGTGTTGGGTGATTACGCGAATACTACGATAAAACGACTTAGGAATTGGATCGTTAATTTACCTTAGACATTTGTATTCAGCAATTAACCCGAAGCTGGCAGCCACTAATGATTGTTAGGTGCTGCCTCGGTCGGTGTTGCTTTCCAAAACGCAGCACTGACGATATTAATCAGCTTAACTATGTGGTAAATGGTGGAATTTGCAGACGAACCAACAATCAATTCTGACACGAGTACGACAATGTTCCCAGGAGAAATTCCAGCAAGGATTTACTTGTTATTAGATTAGGAAATTTGTAATTAAAAAAAAAATCAACTAATCTGATGAGGATGAGGCATCCTACTTCCTGCTAATAGGTTATTTCGTCATCACTAGATACTACCGCAGTGTAGAGAGACTGGTTTGAACTCTTGCTCATGGAATTTTTGTTATAATTCAATTAAATACAATCCTTCAATTTAAAATTGAAATCAGTACCGGAACGGGGAACGGAATACAATAAGCGGATTTTAATTAAAACGTCCATGAAACCATTTTACCATTCTCGAAACGTGCTCTCCTCATTCCCCTAGTATTCGCAGTTCTCTGGTTTTGTGCTTTAAATCCGCAACCAAACGGAGGCTCTACTCACACTCCAGTCTATGCTGATGACAATGATTTTTGTATTTTCAGCGAAGGATTTGTTTCACCGAAAGTCACGAAGCTTTGTTTCTCCGTCCCAAAAGGAATTAATCCACCAAAATCGCCCGCAATGTTAGAGCATTAGGATTAGGAATTTTTTTTGTCTATTTTTTGTCTGCTCTCGCTTTTAAACCACTGACGGTGTGGTAGTAGGTAGTTGAGGAAAAAATTGGTTGCCATCATTTATTGCTTCTCTTAAGAGTTTATGCCACCATCACATCATACATAATTTATGTAGCTGAGTAGTTTAAATTATTATTTATAAGGATAATGCTTTTATCACTAGATTTACGTAGAGGATTGTTGTAAAAGGATTTGCGGGAAGATTTTATTTGTGGAAGAGAGAAGAAAAACATGTCAAGATGAATTAAATAAAAGTTTAGCTAGCTTAAGTTTACGTTGCTTTAAGGGACCCTTATGACTGCGATCTATCTTATCCAAATCTCTAAATATTCGTTTCCAGTAAGGAAACCTTAGAGCTTCTTATGGATACCCTTTTTCCTGGTAGTAAACCACAGACTGTACATTCTGCAGAATACCATAAGAGAGTTCAATTTATAGTGCCAGAGGATGTTATCACCCAAAAAAAAAAAAAATTGTGGGCAGTGCACAAATCCCCTGATCTCGATGGTATCTTATCAGTAGAACTACTGCAAGGTTCGACTTGGCTATACTCCTAAAACCTGGAGGAGGGCCAAAATAGTCTTCCTACCGAAAGTCAGAAAGATCTCCCACGCTTCGCCTAAAAACTTCTGTTCGATCAACCTATCCTCCTTTCTTTTAAAGACTCTGGAAAGACCGATTGACATTCACTTTAGAACAAATTAGATAGGAATCTCCTATCGGTATGTCAACACGCGTATCACAAGGGAAAATCGGTAGAGCCTACCTTGCACTCGTTCTTATGACTAGAAGTCATTGAGAAATCTTTTGAGAAGAAGGATTTCACTATTGTATCCTTTCAATGTTAAAACAGAAGCTATATCTGCGGTACCTGAAGGTTGACTATCTTTGCTATTGGATAGAGCAAATACTTATCAAACAAACTTATTAAGCAAACTTATCCATGGTGAGCTGGGTTACTGTCTAGCCAGAAGATCGGGGTACAGAGGCACGCTCCAGGGTGGAGTATCATCACCACTACTCCTCATGGTAGTGAATGAGATACTCCTAATCTTGGCTAAAGAGGAATTCAGTGTCAGAGCCTATACAGACGACACTGCGATACCGATATCAAAAAAATTCTTTCTTACAGTTAGACACCTGATGGAGCCTGCGCTACATAGTCTCGCAAAGTGAACGGATAATGTCGGTCTCGGAGTTGATCTCCGAGGAGGTACTAAATACCATTTATAACTCCTCTAAGACTCAATGGTATTGAATTGCAATTTACATCATCACGCCCGTTATTTGGGATTATTCCCGATACAAAACTCCAACTGTAAACTAAATATTCAAAACCGTGCTAGGAAGGCCTCGATTGCCCTTTATTCATATAGAAAGGCTATGAGGCCAAACTGGACAAGAAAAACAAAACTTAAGAGGGTTTGAAGGCCAGCCTAATGAGCACCCTTAGAACTACTCCAGCTGCACTAGAAACTATTTTCCACGATCTTCCTATTGATATCTTTGAGAAGCTGGGAGTCCTTTCAACTGGCTCGTAGAAATATGGAAAACGCAATCATCCTAAACGATCATAATACTATTCGTAGAAGTTCAGACTATATTGTCCCCTATCTGGACTTTAACTTCAAGGATAAAACTAGGATTCCTACCAGAAGTGCTTTGGAAACGAATCTGCGATACAGATATACACAGAAGAATCCAAGACAGCTTCTGATACAGGTGCAGGCGCCTACTCTAGTGCTCTGGGCATTTGTATCCCCGCTCGCTTACCGATTCACTGTAGTGTAAGTCACAGCAGTCCAAGAAGCCGAGGCCTGGCCCTTAATTAACTCTATTGAATGCAGAGCTATTGTTGTCCATATAGACAGACAATCAAGCAGCAATAAAAGCCTTGGTATCGCTAATAATAGGATCCAAATTGGCAAAGCAATGCCGTGGATCTCTTAACGAAAACGCTGTCAGGTACGACGTAGCTCTATGCTAGGTTCCAGGTCACATGGATATTCCAGGGAATCGTAAAACGGAGGAGCTAGCTAAAGCGGGTGCAGAGTAGAACCTCTCTGACAATATAGAGAAACCGTCACTGGCACTGATTGTAGGAAAACCAATAGACTTATCTTCGTTAATAAGACAAATATAAGAAATATAGTTGAGGCTTTCGGGGGACATTGTCTGGTAGGCAGACATCCCAGAAAGATTTGTGCTCCATTCAACTATTTTTGTAGAAGCTGTAAACACGAAGAAGAGAAGGAAGTGTGTACCTGGTCTGCCCTATTGGCATTGAGAATACTTCTTCGAAGATATTAACGATGTACCTGGTTAGACTCGCAACGAAGAATAAAAGCTTTGTATCTGGATTGAATTGATTCAATGCCTTAGCGGCGAATAATAGTTCTTCGGCATGAGTTCACGCCGAAACTAGGTTCCATGTAGGTTCCAGTGCTGGTAGTCCGGTATTTTCATTGCGGTTTCACAATGGATCTTCTTTTGGTCTAAGTGTGTCCCTGCTGAGAGGGTACAGTCACCCAACCCAAACCAACTAAATTGGATCCTGTTGACAGTTGTGGAAAATCCTTGGTTGATGGTTCACTTCTCTTTGCCCAATATTTTGAATATTGTTTTCCCATGTGGACATAGGTTTGTGGATACTCAAATATTGAGGACCAGTAAATGTGCAGTAGACTGCTCCTTGCCTATTGCTTCATTGTGATACCACTATGAAGTAAAGATTTCAATTCCTATCTCATGGAACCAACTACTCGTTTATGATCTACGATTTAATTGAAATCGCAATTATATAGGTCAACAGTGATAAATTCTTCCTCCTAACTGATTCTTTGTAACTATCTTCACTAAAATTTTTCTGATTGCATATTCAAATAATTCGTATATCGACTTTGGAACGAGCTACTGTAACCTGACTGAGCAGATTGTTTCCTGAGAGACACATGAGTTTCAAGTTAGCTCTGCTATACGGCATTTTACTCAATTTTAATTATTGCCCATTTTCAATTTCCTAAAATTTTGTGAGTTTCACTGCTACCTGTATGTATGTACCTGCAACTTCCATTTAATCCTTACCAGAGATAGAATTTCTGTTGACTGCGTAAAATTCCTTTTGATAAACGACGTGATGCATTTATATTCCTACAGTACTAGGTTTTATCTCAGACATGAAGTTTCTAAGCCCGAAACGATTGCTAGTCAACATCGACTCAGTTCCCTACAGGGTATTCTGCGGTGCATAAATTCCGTATATCCTTCACACTTCGTTACACCTAGGCAATCCATCATTTTAATTGATACCATCCACACATCCAACACCATCTGAAGCATATTTTCCTTCATACCCTACTCCGAATTGATTCCATTTGCCTCGGATCCCAGAGAGAATTATCCAGAGCATTCGAATGCTCCTGCAAATCCTTTGAACTCACTTGATTCATCGTATTTCATTTCACTTTGCAATTCAGTATTCGCCCTTCATTATTCTGCACACCCAGTCATAAGTAAAATTACATTTAAAATGCTTTGCATCAAAGGCAGCAGCTTTGAACTTGAACAGTAGTGCTCCACTACTACCGGCATATGCTTACCTAAGGAGAGAACTATTCGAGAGGAAAAAGGACATTTCTTCGAGAAGTTATGAAACTACTAAAGTTTTACCGATTAAGAGCCCCCCTGTGAATTTTATGGGCAAATTTATGTTCAGCCATTAAAAATTATGAGTTCACACGTTATTACTTTCGAAAATGTTACGTATTTCATGTAGGCTTACGTTTTAGGTATTTCTCGAGCGGAACGAAAGGGTATTCCTCCGAAACTTGGTAAAATCGATTTTACGTTCGTTTTTATGGAATATAGCATACGTTATGGGTTTTAGGGCTGCGAAATGGCTGTAATCTTTGGGGGACGACTTGTTTAAATAGTTGTAAAGTTTTAGAAATATTTAAATGAAGGCATGCATATAGTAACCAAGGGTTTTGGTTATTCTGCTAAATTTGATGGCCAAAAGGAAATTGTGTTGAAATTAAAAAAGTTTTCTACTTTTTCTATGACAAGCGAAAATATTTTGCGAGCCTGAAAATGTCCAACTCAGATGGTTTGCATTAAATAAACTGTTTAGATGTTTTAAGCATCAAATCTTTGAACCTGGGCGTTCACAAAGCCTTTCCGAAAGAATATCTTCATGAGCTCATCGATTTAGCCTATTGAACCGTGCTTCAAAGGTTCAGTTTTTAATCGCAAGTTGTGTTAGCTAAGAGGAGGAGAGAAAGACACTCTACTTTATCACACTTATGGAGATCTCAGTGGATCAATTGTGATGCCCAATAGGGGGTTGGTCTCAGTTCCTGTACTGGGTTTCTTTCTAACCGCTCGTTGGTGAATAGGATCTCCAAGTAACGCGATGTTATCTTTTTATCTTAGAATCCAATCTTCTTATCTGTAATAGAGGCAATGACCCCACCTTTGTAAAGTCTGCAAGAAAGGAAGTCTTAGATGTAACTTTTGTGTCTGAACAGAGCTCTGTTGAAGTTGTTGACTGGAGAGTCTCCAACAAGGCGTCACTATCTGATCATTGTTGGATACTCTTCAAACAAAACTATCTACCCTTGGAAAGGGGATTTTTAGAAATTAGAAATTCGCTTAGGGCTGGTCAAAATTCAATAGAGAACTGAGGAAATCAGTGAATCACTCCACTGAGGATCTCAACTCTGTAGAAGCAGTTGACAATGCAGTCGATGCACCGACCGGTTCCCTTACGCAATCCTTTGAAAAATCCTGCCCGGTCAGTAGACAAAGCGGTAAAAAACGTCCACCATGGTGGAATGATAAAATAGCGGAACTCATTCGCTTTTCAAGAGTAGGACGGAACCTCACTAAAGAGGTGGTCGTCGAGTGGTCCACCTATAAAGAAAGCGTAAAGCTCCTCAAGAAAGAGATTAGGTTCGCAAAGAGGAACTCTTGGAGATCCTTTTGCGCATCTATAGAATCAACGAATGAAGCGTTCCGCCTACGGAAGGTCCTGGCAAAGATACCAACACCGGTATATAATATCAGGAAAAGTGATGGTACCGGGGCAGAGTCACGTGAGGAAATGCTGGATATACTTCTGAGCACCCACTTCAAGGAATTCACTCTTGGGGCGTTCCTACACATTGAAATGGCGTTCAACAACGTAAGCACCGATGCGATCCTGGGCAGCTTACACAGAGCTCGGCTGAGCATCGGTCTCTCCAACTGGATTGCTCAGATGCTTCAATCGAGAGTTATATCTTCATCGCAAGGAGATGTAACTATCAGGAGAAGCGTCTGCAGAGGAACCCCCCAAGGAGGAGTCTTATCCCCTCTAATATGGCTCCTTGTAGTGGATGAGATCTTGGTAATATTGAAGGAAAACGGCTTATGCCGACGACGTGGTTATCCTGGTCTCGGGGAAATTCCCTTCAGTCCTAAGCGAAAGAATCAATCTCGCACTACAATTAGTGGAGCAAAGGGCTAGGAGTGAACCCTTCAAAGATGAAGGTAGTTCTCTTCACTAGGAAGAGATCAATTCCTGCCTTCAGATCCCCAAATATCAGTGGTACTGAACTAAGTATCTCAGGTTCAGCCAGATACCTGGGAGCAATTCTAGATTCCAAACTAAATTGGAAGGATAACACTGCTGAACGCGTCAAAAAAGCAAGCGTAGCTTTCTACTCTTGCAAAAAGGCATTGAGTAACACGTGGGCTTTTAAGCCAGCTGTGGTGTACTGGATATACATATGGTTCACTTGTATGGTGGACGGTAGTGGAGAAGCAATACCAGCTTTATAACCTCACCAAAATCCAGAGGGCAGCGTGCATCGGAGTCATGGGATCAATGAAGACAACACCAACAGCGGCAATGGAAACCATGCTTAGTTTCATTCCGCTTGATATATACTGTGGCAGTCTGGCGGCTAAAACCGCTGGCCGAATATGGTCATCGAGCCTGTACGGCCATGCCTCAATTTTGTTTTGTTCCCGATGGGGAACTACCAGCTGTTTGTCAGAAACTGATCACATAACCCCCAAGCTAGCAATTGAAAGGAGATTCGCTATAAGAATTCCTGACAGAATGTACTGGAAGTGCCGAAGAACCATGAAGAAAAAGGAACTGGCGTTCTATACCGACGGTTCTAAGATGGACGTTGGCACGGGAGCCGGAGTTTATTGTGAAGCCCTAGGAATAAACAACTCCTTTAGAATAAATGCTGATTGCAGCGTCTTTCAGGCCGAAGTCACAGACATCATGCAGGCTGATAAGATTATAAGTGAGAGCAATATCGTTGGCAGAACGATCACTGTGTATGTAGACAGCCAGGGAGCCGTTAAGGCTCTGGACTCCGCTATAATTAGATCAAGGCTTGTGAAGATCTGCAAATCGCTCTTGAATGAAATATCTAGAGCTAATGCGGTGACCATCTGTTGGGTGCCAGGGCATATGGATATCGTAGGAAACGAAAGGGCTGACGAACTTGCTAGGAAAGGGTCGGCGCTGCACTTATCGCGGGCCCTCCCTTTTGTAGTAACCCCAATCAGTTCCTTACAGAAGAAAATAGAGGATGAAGCCATCGGTCGAGCAAATAGTCGCTGGGTTCATCTGGAAACATGCGCAACAACCAGGGCCCTATGGCCGGGCATCGGCAACAAGATATCAACTACTCTGGTGAAACTGAGTCGTTATGAAGCACGGGTCGTTTCAGGGATAATTACTGGTCATTGTGCCATTGGCGTCCACGCAGAGCGACTCGGTGTACTACAAATGACTTCTGTAGAAGTTGCAGGGACGAAGAAGAAATTGGATCAGTTCGTCACCTGCTGTGTGACTGTCCTGCCCTATCCGTCAGAAGAATGAGGACTCTTGGTAGTTACTTCTTCTCGGATTTGGAGGACTTGGGTAACGTAGAGCTGACGGGCCTCCTGAGATTCTTATCATTATCTGGGTGGTTCCAATAGCGGACTTTATAAGTTTCCGGGGTTAAATGATTGGGCACAATGGACCCGAACTGTGGTCTAAGTGAGCAGTGACACTGTCACAAGGCAGTCACCCATTTACCTAACCTAACCTAACCTAACGCGATCTCCTTAGAAACCCGGAAAGATTGTATAATGAGACGGAATTAATGTCTTTCTAGTGTTCGATTTCTTAAGTGGCTTGGGCTTGGTCAATGACAATAGAAGTGATGTGTGACCTCTTGATCCTCTTGGTAACCGTAGCCTCTACATACTTGATATACTGTCATCATTGTGTTTAATTTCATTAAGTGGTTCCTTAGGAGATTGTGGCAATGTCTAGTAGTTTCTTACTTAGAAACCACCATTGAAATGAAGTAATATAGGAAATCAACTTTATACCGAGAGTCTGTGCAAGAATTATTGATAAAATGCGAGGTTTACTACACGCATTCGGAACATCGACGTCTTAATTGATTTTTTTTTTGTAGACCCTTGTCCATAAGGCTTATACTGCGACCTTAAACGATTTATTGTATTATCAGGGTAGATTTAGTCTAAAAGACGTACCACTCCCCTAATAAAAGACAGTAGCGAAGAGTTTTTCAATTTCACTGACGAATATATTTTTTTTACGGAAAATACGCCTTCTGAACAAATGTAATCCTGGGAGTTCACAGAGAATGTGTTTGGATGATTCGTCATCTTCAAAGCAAAACTTACATATCTGCTCAGTGGCCTATCAGAAAGCTCACCATCCTTCTAAAACTATCCTTCTCTATATCAAAGATTTCCTTGTAGGAAAAGATTGTAACAAAATTTAAGTGATATATGTACATTCCAGTAAATTCGACAACAGAGCTTTGGGTGCTGCCTGGCTATCTGAAAAGATATATATCCTAGCCCCTTTTTACCTTTATTAAGGTTTAGCATAGCGCAGGTCTCAATGGCATGAAGTTCAGCCTGGAATACCGTGAGACGTTTTGCCATGGGTATCGAGACTTTGGTGTTGGATCCAAAGGTACCAGCTCCAACTCCAGATTATATCTTCGATCCATCTGTGCACCAGACCAGACCCTTAGGGTTCATTAACGGAACACTATTGCACGCTCCAATACTTCTACTTCAAATAACCTACCAAAACAGTACTCTATAACCATGATGTCGGGGTTAGTGCTAAACATGTCTATTTTGGGAATTGAGTCAAGACCTTTCAAATGTCTCACATAAATATGTATATGGCTTCTAGCTGCAGCTTGATCTAGCGGTGCCATCTTATAACGCTGCCATAGGGCAGGTATGTACGGCTCTTGTGATACCTTTACAGGCAATTATTTAGAGCTTCTAAAGCTAAGTTGCCGTACTCCGTTCAAGAACTTTCGGATTTAGACCCCAAGTTATGCTGAGAAGACGACAATTACATAGAGTCATGTGGGCTGACTCTAGTGGCATGCTCTATGGCAGACAGGATATGAGAATTGCAGATAAGCCGTTTGTCAAGGATGACGCTAAAGATGATCTTAATTGATAGCCAGACTGCGACATCATTTTCGAAGGTGTTGTGGAGTAGTGTAAAAACAGCCGCAAGTCTGGTGAAACTGAGTCGTTATGAAGCACGGGTCGTTTCAGGGATACTTACTGGTCATTGTGCCATTGGCGTCCACGCAGAGCGACTCGGTGTACTACAAATGACTTCTGTAGAAGTTGCAGGGACGAAGAAGAAATTGGATCAGTTCGTCACCTGCTGTGTGACTGTCCTGCCCTATCCGTCAGAAGAATGAGGACTCTTGGTAGTTACTTCTTCTCGGATTTGGAGGACTTGGGTAACGTAGAGCTGACGGGCCTCCTGAGATTCTTATCATTATCTGGGTGGTTCCAATAGCGGACTTTATAAGTTTCCGGGGTTAAATGATTGGGCACAATGGACCCGAACTGTGGTCTAAGTGAGCAGTGACACTGTCACAAGGCAGTCACCCATTTACCTAACCTAACCTAACCTAACGCGATCTCCTTAGAAACCCGGAAAGATTGTATAATGAGACGGAATTAATGTCTTTCTAGTGTTCGATTTCTTAAGTGGCTTGGGCTTGGTCAATGACAATAGAAGTGATGTGTGACCTCTTGATCCTCTTGGTAACCGTAGCCTCTACATACTTGATATATTGTCATCATTGTGTTTAATTTCATTAAGTGGTTCCTTAGGAGATTGTGGCAATGTCTAGTAGTTTCTTACTTAGAAACCACCATTGAAATGAAGTAATATAGGAAATCAACTTTATACCGAGAGTCTGTGCAAGAATTATTGATAAAATGCGAGGTTTACTACACGCATTCGGAACATCGACGTCTTAATTGATTTTTTTTTTGTAGACCCTTGTCCATAAGGCTTATACTGCGACCTTAAACGATTTATTGTATTATTAGGGTAGATTTAGTCTAAAAGACGTACCACTCCCCTAATAAAAGACAGTAGCGAAGAGTTTTTCAATTTCACTGACGAATATATTTTTTTTACGGAAAATACGCCTTCTGAACAAATGTAATCCTGGGAGTTCACAGAGAATGTGTTTGGATGATTCGTCATCTTCAAAGCAAAACTTACATATCTGCTCAGTGGCCTATCAGAAAGCTCACCATCCTTCTAAAACTATCCTTCTCTATATCAAAGATTTCCTTGTAGGAAAAGATTGTAACAAAATTTAAGTGATATATGTACATTCCAGTAAATTCGACAACAGAGCTTTGGGTGCTGCCTGGCTATCTGAAAAGATATATATCCTAGCCCCTTTTTACTTTTATTAAGGTTTAGCATAGCGCAGGTCTCAATGGCATGAAGTTCAGCCTGGAATACCGTGAGACGTTTTGCCATGGGTATCGAGACTTTGGTGTTGGATCCAAAGGTACCAGCTCCAACTCCAGATTATATCTTCGATCCATCTGTGCACCAGACCAGACCCTTAGGGTTCATTAACGGAACACTATTGCACGCTCCAATACTTCTACTTCAAATAGCCTACCAAAACAGTACTCAATAACCATGATGTCGGGGTTAGTGCTAAACATGTCTATTTTGGGAATTGAGTCAAGACCTTTCAAATGTCTCAAATGTCTCTAGCGGCGCCATCTTATAACGCTGACATAAGGCAGGTATGTACGGCTCTTGTGATACCTTTACAGGCAATTATTTAGAGCTTCTAAAGCTAAGTTGCCGTACTCCGTTCAAGAACTTTCGGATTTAGACCCCAAGTTATGCTGAGAAGACGACAATTACATAGAGTCATGTGGGCTGACTCTAGTGGCATGCTCGATGGCAGACAGGATATGAGAATTGCAGATAAGCCGTTTGTCAAGGATGACGCTAAAGATGATCTTAATTGATAGCCAGACTGCGACATCATTTTCGAAGGTGTTGTGGAGTAGTGTAAAAACAGCCGCAAGTCTTCTTGGCAACTTTCCACAAGCCCTTGGCAACGTGTTGGTGGAATGGAGTACCAAGCTTCTTGGATAGATGTCCACAAATCGTCCAAATTTCCATTTTCTTTTCCTTTCAAAGCCTTGTCCACATCGTTCCACAGGGTCTCGATGAGATTCAAGTCCGGACTCTGTGGTGGCCAACTTAAAGCCTGAATTTTGTTGTCCCAAAGCCAAGTTTACACGGTCTTGGCTGTATGCTTCGGGTCATTGTCATGGACAAACCTCCAAGCTAAGGGAAGATTTTCGGAAGCATAAAGCTCCATATCATTTTACAAGATGTCCTTGTTGTGATGTTGATCCATCCTGCCAGATACTCTGACTATAGGACCAACACCATGCCACGAAAATGCTGCCCAAACCATGACGTTCCCACCACCGTGTTTGACCGTTTTCATTGTGTACTTTGGATTAATGTCTTGACCTTTTGGGCGACGAACGTACACTTTGCCATCGGATCCAAGTTTGTTGAACTTGACATTTTTTTCCAAAATTGAAGAGGTTTATTCAGATGTTCTTTGGCAAACAGCAAACGTTTGCTCAGGTTCTTTACTGACACAAGTGGCTTTCTCCTTGCAATACATCCATGCAGTCTTGCCTCTGTTAGACGGTAGCGGACAAGTCTTGACGTTATATTGACGCCATATTCATCTTTGATTTGGTTCTTTATATCAGTTGATGTCTTAAACGGGTCTCTTCGACTTGCCGCTCTGTCCATAGCTTTAGTTGTTTTTCTGGCTGGTTTTTTTTTCTTGGAAGGTTTTCAAATTTCTTGTGATGCTTAACATGTTTGAAAGCATTGTAAACCATTTTTTTTTGAATACTTCAAATCCTTTGCTATTTCCAGAATAGTTTCTTTCCTTTTCTGCCACTGTATCTCAATCCCCAGCGAACTAATTTTGTTCCTTCTGAGCTTCGCGTAAGGTTGCCGGTACTATCAAGAATCAAGAATTTCTTTTTTGTCGTCATGTAAAACCGAGCACATTAGTAGCAGCGTTTTCGATAGCTTACCTTCAGTTTTGTTTTCTAAAGATACTTGATGCTGGCATTTGACTTGTTGACAGATCTGTAAACACTTTACCAGCTCCACCTAGATACCTTAATATCAACGAATAAGAAGCAGAAGTATATTTAAAGTCTGACGACCTAGGCATCAACTCATTACAGCATGTAACGCCTTACCATGTCAATATACATTCACTCGACAATCATCAGCTTTAATTTGATTAACTTCTTCTCCCTGTTTACCATGCCCACCACCTAATGAATTTCCACACACTAAACTCAAGAATTAAATTTTAAACTCCAAAGTTTAACGACACCCGCCTCGGTGTGCGAAGTTCAACATTTTAATATCCTTAACATGCTCCGCTCCCGCCTTCGGTATAATTGGGTTGACGTACGATGTCCCACATTATTAAGTGGTTTCACCACGTTCATATATCATCCGACGACGCACAGTGGACAAAATTTCGCAATTTGGGGCCAACCCAAGGCCGCCCCTTTATTGGATCCGCATCCGATACAGTTGAGTGGCTTTCAGCAGCTGGAAATCATGATATCATTCCAGTGAACGGCTTATAATTTATTTAATGTTCGGGTTACAGGGATATATATGTAATTAGCCGTTCCCGGTTAGACCGATGACTGACTTCGGAAACTGAGCATGTTATTTGAATTAAAGCGAACCGCTGACGGCCTGGCCCGACTGGCCTAATTTAATGTGTACAGTCAACCATCAGTAAAAGAAATTAAGTCCTTCTAATGCATTTAGTGGAACGTTTTCGCCGGCAAAATCACAGCCACTTTGTACACTCTTGATGCCCTCTTGTGAGCTATGCTCCTTCGTCACACTTGAGGGTGAGAGTGCACTTAAATGCAGCCTGTGTTTATTCTTTTTAGCCTCGAGAGAGGGCTAAAGTGATGGTAATTATTCATGCTAGCAAACGTTTGTGTGCTGGGTGAGAGCGTGTGCAGTGTAGGAGGCGTTCTTAGCACGTGGGAAGGCAGCACCAAGTGGAGAAATAACTGGCAATTTTTATACGGATCATGACGAGCAAGAATAGGAGAAGACAATTAAAAAAGGGGTGGCTTAAGTATGCAAGTGTGCGCACTCTAAGCTGTTGTTTGGATTAGATGGTGGAATAGAGGAACTTTTTGCTTAATGCGGTGAAACGGAGGTCAGTGTGGGCCTTAATTGCTGTGACATTTAGCTACCTATAGAGAATTCATGACAATTTGGAGTTTGTGAAGTCAGTAAAAACCAATGTTGGATAAAGTAACCTTGTCGGCGTAGTATTAGATGACCTTTAACAGAAAATTGCAGCCCCCATGGATGTGGTTGTTTTTTCAATCTTCCCTAAAGAATTATCCCACTACTTTTACTTTAATAGGGCTCATATGCTTTATAAAGGCTCATAGGTCAAAATCCCAATAAGCCAGAAACCAACCAGACGATCTTAATGTAGCAACATTGTACACTAATTTCTGTTTGTTTGGTGGTGCGCTGTCATAATGGAAATCTAAGAATACCCATATATGGCATTTAAATCTTCACAATAAAATCTATGAAATTATTAAAAAAAAATATATTGAAAAAAGCAATTTAAGTCAGTAGATCCTTCTAAGCGGCGACAATTTATCAGTTCTGTTCTGTAGCACTAAGAGTGATCTATGAAAGTCATATCATGCATCCATTCTCGGTGACCAACTATTTGGTGTTATTCTTGGCAGGAGTTGGTCAATGCTAGCCAACTTCGTGGGACATCAACTGATTAATATTGAGCTTAACGACAGTAAAACTATGTGCGTTAGCAAATATTGATATAGAAGGGGTGAAAATGAGTTTAGTTCTGAATGAAGACCAAACCTTTTCTTTAAAAAAAAGGGGCAAGCAACATCGACGAATAGAACAAAACTATTATGACGTTTTGTTTTGACCGCTACAATTTTCAAGTGGTAAGGGACCTTGCCTACCTCAGTTTCGCTATAAACTCTGACAACAACATCACCTTAAAAATCAAACGAATAATTACACTTGCCAATCACTGTTTTTTTGGCCCAAGAAATATTCAGGAAAGTCTATGTAAGGCCCTTATCATCCCAGTCATTGTCAAGAAATACTCAGGTGACTCTATATAAGAACCTCATCATCCCTGCTCTAAAGCCCAGAAACATGGACGTTAATGTAGGCGGATGAAAATATCCTTGGTCGTTTTGAACCTAAAATTTTTCCAATGATTTTCGGTCCCGTTTTGATTGATAGAGAAAATTTAACAGTGAACTCTGTGAGTTATACAGCGACATCGACCTTGTCCAAAAAATACGCATCACTCGTCTAAGATGGCCATCTAGATCGGACATCTAGAGCGACGTCTTCCCGCAGAGTGTCTGAATCAAATACAGAGAGACAACGCAATAGAAGAAGACTTAGGTGGAACAAATTGAAGCGGATCTCAACCAACTTGGAGTGAGCAACTGGAAGCAGTTATCCAAAGATCGCACTAACTGGAGAGGCTTATTGGTAGAACTCCAGGTCCACCTCGGACTGTAGCACCATCTAAGTTAGTAATTAATAATCTAGCATAAAACCGTAAGCAATTGATCAGCAAGACCATGTTTTGAAGTCATGTGACTTCCTTATGTAAAATTTCAGGTTAATGCCAGCAAACACCAAACGATTTTGGATTTCTCTCAAGGCCGAGAAATACCTTATTATACCATATCATAAGGCTATATTAAGTTTGATACAGATGTAGTTTGTAACATAGAAAAATAATCAAGATTCGTGATAAGTACCAGTATCAATAGCAAAGACGATTGAGATATGTTTGTCCGTCTATGCATTCCATACATAGGTCCCCCTTTTTCGGCTTAAATTTTGAGCTAGGAGGATGAAATTTGATATCGTGGCGTTTGAGAAGAGGGAACAGTACGAGGTTCAAAATTTTTTAAATCTGCCCATTACCACTTTTATAAAATTTCATATTTTTACTTGAAATCGAAAATAGTCACTTTGCCAAATCTGCTGGATATATGTACATATGTATCCTTTTCGTAACTCTTCTTTCGTGTGAGCGCCGTGGCTCTTGTGGTTAGTGTTTTCTTTTCTAGATTTCTAAAATGTAGATCCACAATGACCAACTAGAACTAGAACGTAGAAATGAAGTCGATGTGATCGACACGGATGTCAGCAAAGCCTTCGACAAAATCTCGCACAAAATTATTCTCATTAAGTTAAGGGTCTATGATTTCCGTTCAAATAAAAGCCTCCTCTGGAGTACCTCAAGACAGCTGTCTTGGTACTTTATTATTTATTTTGACAATGAATAATGTTGATCGTATCATTGTTAATTAACATTTATCTGCTTACGCAGATGATATCATGTTCTTTAGCCCTATATTGTCCTCATCTGACTGTCTTCTACTACTGGAGAACTTGGATAGATTTTCTAATAATTTCCTTCAGCTCAATGTCAATAAGTCTTAACCACAAACATAATCATCAATATGGTCGACCTAAAATGGGCACATAGTCTCTAAGGCCTGGAGAATTATTAAAACTCAGCAGCTCAAAATTAAAAATACCGATAGGGATACTGTCTGGCCATTGCCTTCTGAAGAGGCACGCCATGGAATTAGGTTTAACGAACACGGACACATTGAGGAATTGTGATGACCTACATACATATATGTTGCAGAGGATATTACTCATCTACTCTGTGAATGTCAAGCCATTGTTTGAAGAAGAGTAAAGTACCTCGGAAGATACTTTTTCAACAATTTGGAGGAGGTTGATTCACTGAACAAAATTTAGGTTCCGTAGGGAAATTAAATGTGTGGGCGAATTGGTTCTGGGTTTCTGACCGTGAAGGTTCACTAGGGATCGCGATGGAGCTTAATGTTTTATGACGAACTCATAACCCTATACAACCTATAACCTATAACCTATACCCTTTAACCTATAACTATAAACATACTCCCGTAAGCGTGCTTCAACTACACCATGTAGTTATTTGATTTTCTTAGTAAGTTTTCTTAGTAACTGAAAAGCGCTACCTAAATATTATATGTGTTCGACCTCTCCTTGAATATGTCAGCCAAGTTTGGTCGCCTTTTTATTCGATTTACTTTAAGGGGACATCCCTGGACTGATATCCTAAACTTACCTCCGTACTCAGACCGACTGAAGTCTCTCCGATATACTCTTTGTTCATTAATTTTTAGCTGATAACATTGATAGCCCTCTCTACTTCATTTTATCTCTCTTAACACTAATCCGCTTAATATCCGATGTATGACCCTCTTTTGAATCAATACCCACTGAACAAATTAAGGGCCAATATCTAGAATGCTACGTGAAATCAACTATATTCGTCTTCCCTTTGACTTTCACCTTAACTACACCTTTCGTCCCATTGCTCCGACCTTTAGTTCATAATAATATTTGTAAAGAACTTTGTTAGTCTTAAGTTCTTGTTCGGGGTTGACCCGGGCTTCAAATTAAATGATAAAGAGTCCATCGAATTTCTCCGTATCTCATCAACACAGCAGTGTAATCATGTTTTTAAACGTAAAGGAAAACAAAATATATATGGGAAAATCAATAGCAGCCTCTGGTTACTTTTAATCTCAAATTCCTCAGACATTCTTCCTGTATGTAGAGGATGCCCTTTATTCTAATCGCATGTAGGCTTCCTACATCTTACCGGGGGCGGCGCGGCGCTGGGTATAACTTTGAACTTTGGGGGAACAGTTTCCAGGGGACTGTGATTTCAGGCTTTGTTGTTTTGTGTCGAGGTTGTATAACTGGATACAAGTCTCATCACATCTTCAAATGCGATGGGAAATTTTGTTCGCACATATCGAGAAATTTATTCGCAAACCCGAGTCATTCGCGAGAGTTTTCGATTGAAGCAGTTTGGGCACTCAACAACAACTGACCTTATTTATGCCTAATTGTTTGTGCAAGTTGCGAAATACACTTTCTTTCCCATAGCCGGTGGAAAGATCTCTCGATCTTCTTATCCGCGATTGATAAAGTCGATACTTCAACACGCTATGAAATAGGATTCAGTTGATTAAGGTTTTATATAGTGTCCTTAGTCGTTCGGAAAATGGCTTTACTACTCAATTAACTTCTCAGCACAAAGAACCAACGATTGACAAGAATTATTCTACGTTTCACAGTTACTCAAGACAAAAATATAAATCTTTAGCCCGACAGGTCCGTATGGGACCCAGGGTCTAGCTTCTCACAAACAATCGTGTTATGAGTGTTATATTTTTCTCATGAATGGAAGAGCCCTTCTCTTTAATGCCGTGTCCGAAAGCCGATTTTTGTTTGAGAAATTTTTTATGACAGCTATACTATCAAATGCTTCTCAGTCTTACTCAAAAGTAAAGAAAACAACTTTTCTATCTATGGATCGACCCTCGAACATCGCTCAGTAGTACTACGCACTAGCCACTGATCCATGTCGCCCAAATTACTCAAGCTAAACGCATTTAAAAACAGGAAACTTTGGTGCGAAAATGGCATCATATAAACTGCATTCCACAGATCTGCCATAAGCAGGCTCAAAAGCTTTGTAGATACATGTGTACGTTTGTTCTCTGTCTGAAAATATTACAACAATTGGTAGCATTACATTCGCAAGGCACACAAAACGACTTGATATTTTGAAAGAATACATTTTTGAATGCACACATTTGACTATCAATCTTCAACAAATCTTTTTCAGTACCGAAGCAAAAATATTTCCAGATACATATGTCAAGCACGCCGTGTCCCGAAAATCTATTATGCCTATACATAACCACATCCCGCCTATTCCATGCTTGTAGTCTATGATTAGACTTAATTAATTTTATATCATATGGAAGAAAAATATAGTTTAAAACATAAAACAACAAAGAGGCAGGTTCAGTGGATATTATTGAATAGCAAAATTCAATTAAACCCCACTAATCGAATAATCTGCATAATCGGATTTAATTCATACAACTGTTCACGTCTCATCGAGCGGAATTAATACGTACATATATGTATGTATTTCAGCGGGAAGCGCGCATCCACAAATTCTAAGCGCGCATTTAACAGCACAACACGCATTTAACAAATTTGTGAATATTAAATTATCGCCCCAACAGGATATCGCGCACACATACCGATATGTTTTAATTTTTGATTGCAATCAATAATAAAATATTTTTCCCACGAATGATTACACAGCAAAAAAACAGCGCGCGTTTGAATTAAAATATGATGACATTTCAAATTCACATTTAAAATAAGCTAATTAACTGAATTCACTTTTAGTCTATTAGAGGTTTAGTCACCTTTAAAATGTGACTAACCGAAAAACCCAAGGGATACCTCTGCATAAATTGGTTTTAGTTTTTATGCGATTATCGAATAAATACGAGTATGAGATGACCACCCCACAAAACAAACCCTATTCCATATAAAACATGACTTAGTCCGGAAATATTAGAAAATTTCTCATCTCCCACCGCTGGCATGGCAACCCGTTCGTAAATCCTTTTACATCAAAACTAACCCTAAGCATCCTTAGCAATTATACTTATACGTAAATTGCTTATGCTCTCGGAATCCCTAAAATGTAAACCACATTGATCCCGAATAATCATATTAAGTTGGTTGGTAGGTCAAAGCAACCCGTTTACGGGATAATAGGCGCAAAAGGAAATTGGCATCTGAAGGAAACACGACAAAAGAGAGAAAAAAAAAAATCGTCAGGAAATCCACAGATAAATGTTACCAAGGGACTCAAAGGGGCCTATGTAATCTGCTGAGGATTTATGCTAATTTACGATGTTCACTCCTTTTTTTGAGGGTGGGTCGCATGGGAATGGGATACACTGGGTGCGTATATAAATCAAAATGTGATGTGATATCTCTCAGTGAACAGTGTGTGTGTGTGGTGTTGGGGGCTATGCCTGGTGGGGTGACAAAATGAATGTATTCCGTGTTAACTGTGAGCCTGTGAGCTACTTTCGGTCGCGGAACGTCATGTGGAGTAGTGTATGTATTTATTTATGAATCCATATTTTAGGCATTTAGGTTTTGAGTTTATGGTAACGAGGACATTCTGAAACTGATTGATTACCGACAGGAATGTACAATCACTGAAGGCATGTAGAAGGTACTCAACTTTGATGATGGTGACCTTTATATAATGAAAGGGTGGTTATACGGTGTAGGGTAAGAACTCTTCTGGAGCACATGGGACTAAAATTTGGCGGAATGCCTGTTGTAAGACTTTCCATGGACATTTTATGAACAGTTTATCTGAGAAACTTAACTTTAACCATATGAATAGGAGGACATATCTCAAGCACATATGTAATTTTGAATGTAAGGGAGGGATATATGGTGAAGTTAAGTTGGGAACACAGCTCTTTTAGAAGTTGAACCTTCTAATGATATGGTCTCTAGAAAAGGCCAGGAGTGGTAGTTTTCTGTCTGCTCTGTAGGCATACTGACGGTGATGAAGAGGAAATATATGTAAGTAGTAAATAATTGTCCACAGCCTTTTCCATCGTTTTGAGAAGGAAGGATGTTAGGCTGATCGGTCTATAAGACTTCGGTAAACTTGGGTGTTTCTTCCCCATTTTCGGAATGAACACTACCTTCCCCCATCCCCATTGGTTCGGTGTATAGCCTAATACCAGACTACATTTTAATATCCTTGCCAGATGTGGAAGTCTTGGGTCTTGGCTCTTTTGTAACAGGATTGGTGTAATTCCATCCACCTCTGGTGACTTGAAAGACTAAACGGAGCCAATTACCCATTCTAAGTGTCCTCTGGAAAAGATTTTTGTCGCTATTTTCCAGTCCTCTGTCCGAGGTTCTCGTCTGTGCTCGGAAGACTGTAAGGAAAATGAGTTTCTAATAGAAGTCGTGCCCTCATTTTCGGTGAAGCTGCTATCCGGTTTTCTTTGAGACATTGGTATTCGTCCCGTTTTTCCTAGCGCCTTCTGTAATTTGGCCGCAGCAGGAGTACTGTCGATTGTCTCACAGAACTGCCTAAAGATTTTTCTTTTAGTTTCCCTTTTTTCCTTGTTATACGAGGTCAATGCCATTCTGTAGCTCTGCTACACTTCGCTTCCCTGCGATAAACAGTTTACGCGTTTTGGGTGGGAGGCTTGTCAGATTATTGCTCCACCATGCAACCTTATTCCCCCTTACATTTCTGCTCACTCGGTAGCTAGTTTCAAATGCAGCTGTAATGGCTCTTGTTATGTCCTCTACAGTGTGCTCTAGTTCTTGATAGTGAGTTGGAGCTCTCCTAATACCAATATGGTTCAGAATACTTTCAAGAGACGAGGAAGTGTGGAGTATCCTCATGCACCTCCTCGTCACCACAGCCTCTGCATAGGTTGTATGTGCTAAGTCTCATCTTCTTTGTGTGATATTTCATCATGTTATGTCCGGTAATTACATTCACGAGAGAGGACAAGGATTTTTTAATCATTTGTAGGATTCTCTCGGTTTTTTGTTTGTAACACAGGAGTCGAGCCTGCTCCATCTCATTTGCAGCGTCTAGTATTTTGTTCTCAATCGCTTGTCTAAGATTATAGGGTGGGATTTTTACTAAAGTGTCTGCCTCGTTTAGTTCAAGTGATGATCCTTTTCCTGCCAGTTCATCAGCTATTTCATTTCCTGGCACACCTTTGTGTTCAGGAACCCAGCAAAGTCTTACATTGTGCTGCGCGCCAAGAACCCGTAACTAATTGGGTTGGGTTACTTTTGCCTTTTTTTTTATAAGAAAGGTAAAAGATTTATTTTTATTTAGTCTGTCCATTGATGATGTTTCTGAAGAACAGGCAAACATTGCTTTACATCTCCAATATAGAATTGGCGTAATATCAAGACTATAATTATATTAAAGAAAATCATGTAATCATAAAAAAGATTTCAGTTGCTTGCTCTTTGAAATGTTTTATATTTTATACAGAGCTGCGCACTAATTTCCCTGAAAATTTGTTGTCCAAAACCCGCCATTCACTATTCTGATTGTCAGTGATACCTACCCAAAAGTTGAGCTTGTGCATCGAACTATTGGTCTGGAATAATTGCAATGATTTTAAATCATCACAATTTCGTAATTAAAATTCGTCAATTCGCATACAGTGCAACTATAATTATTGCCCCAATAACTATAAATATGTACATACATCCTAACACGTCTGTTATTATCAATTTCGTAATAGTACTACCATTAAAATTCAATTTGCCGTCATCGACTAAGCCTTCTCTGTAACTAACGTGTAATTGAGTCGAAATCAATAACAAAGATTATTTTTGTTTGCTGGCGTCAGGATATAAGCCTCGCGAAGTATCTACGCCCCGCAAAACATTAAATACATTGCCTATATCGGAAACACAAGCTGACGCCAGTGAGGGACCTCTCTATATTACGACCCGCAAATTTGATAGATAAAATTGTCAGCAGTTGCCAACAGGAATTATGGTTCAAAATTTAGAAATTTATGTGAAATTTTAGTGGCAATAAAGGATTCCGTTTATGGCCCACAGTCTATAATCGGATTTGATGGGTTTTCTTTTTCCTAATAAAGTGTTTTCAATACACTTTTCTCTCTTTTGTATTAATTGGCTCTTAGGATCGTTGCCCCTGTTGAATAGGGCAATAAGGATGTGAACAATATTTTTAATGTGATGCAACAGTTGGTACATACAGGATTTTATGTACATATATGCTACTTTGCCATAGGTGGTGGTGAATTAATAGGGCAATTCTAGCGTCTATATACATTAATGATGTTATCAGTGATTATATGAAAATGATTCAAGGTCGGCTAATACGAAAACCTTGTTAAGGCTCTTGGTTTGAATGAATTTATCAAAAATACACGATATTAACACAATCTACAGTCAATATGTGAGTCATCGTAAAGATAATATCGTCTACCAATTTATCCCCGAATGGTGAGTCAACATGGTCTCGTAGCGATCTCCAGTGACTGTGACAGTGTGTTTTATCATTATATGTAGAAGAAGTATGGACCAAAGATACTTCCAGCATGAAGCCCACACCAAACAGTCAATTTTTGTAGGTGTAATGACATTTCATGAACGGCTTCAGGTTGCTAACTTGCCAGAATGCAAAAAAAATTGCTTATTAAGGAAGCTGTTAAGACCGGGCTTCATCGCTAAGATCGATTTTGCAATGAAATTCGCGCATTTAAAGTTTTTGCAACCGAATGCGAATTTTGATAAACAATTTAGATAAATTGCAAACGTTATTCAAACTTGCACTTCTCGCAAAAATGTAGAAGAGTTGAAACGTCAAACGAATCGCAGCTAGCTCCACGCATAGCCGAAACCTTTTTGGCAGAATGGGGCATACCAATCGAAAAACCTTTTAGATTGGTTGATATTGACGCCTGAGAGTATATACTCTTTTATGGCGTAAGGTTGAAATATGGATAGAAGTTAGGACAGATTTTGTGGTGTAGGTGAAACTCAGCTACCGTAAGGCTTCAGTATATGTACATCCTGGGTGGTTTCGACACTAACCGATTTTTTGCAAATTTTTAAATACGGTTCTTATTTCGTGAATTATTATTCTTTCAGCTATTAATAGAGACGTTTTGTCCTCGTCTCTAGACTGATGTTTTCTTGTTCGTCGATGGCATGTGCTGGATCTTCTTCTCAATCACTAGAATGGCAATTATTTCCGTGAATGCTTTTATGTTTGTTTAGATTAAGACAGGAGTATACAATTGTAGACAATCAAGATATAGTCTCTCTAAAAACGATAAAATGTTCAAATTTTTAAATGATTTTTGCTTAAGTCTGTTTAGAAAGTAATTTGTTACAAAGGAGTGGTTATCACAGATACGTTTAACCTATCGTTTAAGACACGGCTCGATCATAATCACTAGCTACATGGATACATATTTATGTATATTTTTCTGAGACAACTGTTTTCAGAAACTGATTGTCTGATATATTAACCAGTTTCGGTGTAAACTCATGCCGAAGATGTATGGTTCGTTGTTTAGCCATTAAACCAGTTTGAGCCGGTGACAAAACTTTTTATATTGCCCAACTCTAGTCTCGTTAGATCGTTTAGATCTTCGAAGAAGTATTCGCCAAAGATTTTCCTTCTCAAGACCGATAGAGCAGAAATCGTTGAGGTACCTACCAGACAGTACCCTGTGAGGACGTCAACTATCGTCCTAAGATTTATCCTATTGCCGGAAATAAGTCTACTGGTTTTCCTACAATCCAGCTCTGGCCAGATTTGTTTAGAAGAGATACTGTGCTGATATTGTTCCACCTATTGTTTGCCATTCTAATGACTGTGGTATCTAATTGAAATTTTATCGATTTTATATGTGCTGACGGTTCCTCTCTATTGTCAGGGAAGTCCAGTTCTGCACCCTCCTTAGCTAGCTCGTCCGCTCTGCAATTGCCTGGAATACCCCTGTGGCCTGGAACCCAGCAAAGGGATACGTCGCACCTGACAGAGATCTCGATAAGAGATCTGCGGTATTGCTTTACCAACTTGGATCGAATTATTGTCGATTCCAAGGCTTTTATCGCAGCTTGACTATCTATACAATAACGCTGCACTCTATCGAGTTAATCGAAAGCCAGGTCATGGATCTTGAAAAACACTACAGTAGTCTGGTAGTCGAGTGGTATACGAATATACAGTGCACTAACTCCCGCACCTATGCCAGACGGTGTCGTCTGTATAAATCTCTGTCCCAGATCCGTTTAAAATTTCTCCCGATTCACAAGCACTTCTGCTTGGAATCCTGGTTTTATATTTGACGTTAAAGTCCAGATAGGGGACAATATAGTCCGAATTACTAGCGATAATAGTATTGTGACCGTTTAGGGATGCTTGCGTGGACAGTTGCAAACATATCAACAGGAAGAAGATGGTGCTTAGTTTCTATTGCAGCTGTAGGAGTGATTCTAAGGGCGCCCGTTATACAGACGCAGGATAACCTTTGAACCTTGTCTAGTATTTCAATGTTGCTTTTCTTGTCCAGTGCCGTCCAACAGACTAGTACTCCGTACATGAAAATAGGTCTGACGACTGCTGTGTATATCCAGTGAATGATCCAGGGCTGGAGACTCCAGTTTGAGCCGAAGACCTTCCTACATGAATAGACGGCAATCGAGGTCTTCCTATTCAGTTTCCAGCTGAGTTTTTTTTATCGAGAATAGCCCCCAGGTATTTGGCGTGATCTGCAAATTGCAATTCAATACCTACCCTAGAGTTTTGGAGGAGTTACATGTGGTACATACTTTAAACCTTCTTGTGAACTATACTAGTTGAGTCTTCGGCAGATTAACTCCGACACTACCGTCCACTTTGCTAGTTTATTTAGAGCAGACTCCATCAGGTCTCTAACTGTAAAAAGGAACTTCTCTGATATCGCTACCGCAATGTCGTCCCCATAAGCTATGATACTGAACCCCTCTTTACCCAAAACTAGGAGTATCTTATTCACCACCATGAGCCACAATAGTGCTGATAATACTCCGTCCTAAACAGTACCACTGTACCCCGACCTTCTGTTTAGACAGCACCCCAGCTCAGCATGGATAAGCCTGCTTTTAAGCATCTGCTCTAATCGATAGCAAAGATAGTTGTCGTCAACCTTCAAGTCAAGAAGAGCAGCACATATAGCTTCTGTTTTGACTTTGTTGAAAGCTCCTTCAATAATATTTATTATATGAAGGAAGGACATCATAGTGAAATCCTTTTTTTCAAACGATTTTTCAATGATTTCTACCAACGAATGTAGGACAGTCTCTACCGATATTTCCTTGCGATACGTGTGTTGGGATATCGATAGGAGATTACTATCTAATTTTGTTCTGATTCTCTTGATCTTCAAACAAAGTACCAACAAAGTGTCAGAAGCATTTTACTCTGCTGTCCATCAATGCTTACCTAGGATATTGATGGATTATCCAGTTTGATAATCTACGATTTGGAAGACCCACCATAGAACCACTTGTTTGCCTCTTCTACCAAATGAGTGGTAATTTGGTGCAAAGCCATTATTCATTATGGAAGGCCGGTTTTAGGCTCTAAGACTCCTCAAAAGGCCTTCTGCTATACCACTTTGAACAATCAACACCAATGCAACACGTTCGCGTTTTGATAGTAGGTTTGAATGTTTCCCAGATACCCCTTGTACGCTGGGAAAGACATATGAAGTGTTTACATACTATCGAAAGTCATGTCATAGTCAATGAAGGCAGGTGTAACTGAGTTCAGGATTCGACGCATTGTTCGATTGGAATCTGTAGATTGTTGGTATGGTTATTAGAGGTGGATTAGATCGTAATTCTGTCAAAAACGAAAGTTGACGAAAGTTAAGGAAATGTACCTTTCTATGGGAGCCTGACAATTATTTCCATCTATCTCTCATGAAGATAAGCATCAGTCGCATATGCCCTTTCTTAAAAAGATGATTTTTTTTTTTATGGTAGGTAATACATGCCTACATACATACATATATACATACATACATATATATGTATGTAGGTACGTATGGACCATTACTTAGTTGCCTAGACAAATTAACAAAAATTAAAAGATTCAGAGCGATTCAGTATTTCCACCTTAACAGGCACGCCTTTTAAGCCCTACCTATCTATTAGCACAGTCAATACAATTTTGATAAAGTGAACCACAAAGAGTGTGTTCGAAGACCTTCTACTCCCACCAAACACACGAAAAATAAAGCAATAACGTTTGCTCTCAGCTACCTTTCACATAACGTTGCTTGCTCCTTTCGAATTGTCTCTCCTTCTCCCTTAACTCCCGAAGCCAATAACATACCCGTGTTCTTAAAACGAAATAAAAACCGGCATAGAATAGAATTCCGAATGCAGTGTGGTTTCCCCGCGCCACGCATAGATATCGTTCCCAATATCTTTTGCATGACTAGCAGAAAATCTAAAATTCAAATTTCTAGCATAATCATTACAACATTGACATCAACTGCCAATCCCGGAGATAGGGACTTACACATTCGAGAAACGACGACGACGACGACAAGTACTGAAAACAGAATATTTCCGTTTCCTTCGGCTTTTTTCTGTTTTTTTTTTTTTTTTTTTGTTTCTGTTTCCTTTTTTATCCTTCAAATCGTCCTTGAGTAGCATAGTTTTCCTCTTATAATCGCATAAAAAACCGATGTCCTTGCGAGATAACACATCCGTTTCTGGCAATCACAACAAACATAACCATTCAACAAATAGTTTCTGCTCCACCGTTCCGTATTCCCGTTCTGGTTTCATGGATAAGACAACTTTATTTTCTTTTACTCGGTGCTTCATGAAGTCAAAAGTTTTGAAGTTCTCCATTTTTCTGTTTTATTCTGTTCAAAATTAAGATGTCGTCCATAAGGAATAACGGACAAGTAAAAAACAAAAAAGGACAAAGACAAAAAAAAAAAGAACAGCATTTCCTTTCTTGTGTCCTTAAACAGAAAAAAAAAATAAATCGATATATTCCCCAGTGGCTCGCAGTCCGCATTGAAAAGGTTCTTTTCGTTTAAGTACCCCTAACTGAAGTTGTTTCGGGCCCGTAATCCCGAAGCTCTGGTCCGACATTAAAACAACATAATCTGCAGCGCATTCAATGACCGCATAAAGAGATTAAGATAAGAAAATGGGTCGAAGACGCGAGTGTACATATCTCGTATCTGGTTGTGTCGTCCTTGCGTTCGTTCGGTATGGTCCCTCACTAATCCATTTTCATTAAAGTTTCTCTCACCATTCCGTTGGCTATTATATCTTGAATAGCTGGTGGAAGAATGATTTCGATTCTGTTCCCTTTTCTCAGGACACCCATTTGCAATTCAATTTACGGAAGTAAATCTTCTCATTGAAATGATGCGGTTTGATGGTATATTTCATTAGGGTCACTGATGAAGCGAATGTCTTTTCGTCGAGAAGGGAGAAAGGGCTTTAGAATCTACGAGTATTCGTGGATGGAGAAGAAACAAAGGCACTCTGTCGGTCGTTCAAATATCCGATCTAATTAAAAAGGGAATCTGCCTGATGGGAGGGGGTTGTCTTGTCGTAAAGTTTTTACTTGTAAATCAAAGAAAAATCACGAAGCTTGTAAGAACCAGGTATATATCTTTGGTTGAAAGATATCTGTGCAGCTAGATTTATAGCAAAAAATTATCCTTACATTTCTTGGAAGTTTCTGATTCAATGCATCTCATCAGGTACTGATAGTAATGTCCGCAGTTCTATTCTATTCATAGAGACTTCAAAGCCATCCTTAAAACCAGTATTTAATAAATAATTATGATATCTTTGAGTAGACAAAATGTGTCTCCGGAAAAATTTGATAGCGTCTGATGACCTACAAAACATTATTCGTAGAAGCTATGTTAACAATCGTTGTGCGGCTAATCCTCCAATATGAGTCTTTAAGGCTCCGAAACTCCAGTGTCGTTTTATTATCGCATAGGTTTCCGTATAATTTAGTAAAGAGTCATCCAACAAGAGGCTTCATTTTAAATTTCGGGCCATTGTTGAAATGTCAATATTCAACTATGTATTATTTTGATGACTTTTGACAAGTAAAACTAGATTATTCAATATGGACAGTATGGATACACTCGCACAGCGTGTTGAAATATAAAATTCATAAATTCACTGTAAAACATGTGAAAACATCGCAAAAACGTTTCGTAAAGTTCATACTGCTTTGGTCAACATCAAGCGCCTTCTCGTACAGCTACATATATTGAATTTAATCGATAAAATTGAACTTCCCGGACAGGTTAGTGATTTGAAGGCTCCAAATCGTATTTCTCCTCAAGGTCAACTGAAAATATCGCCACCGTAGCTAAGAGTGTGACTGAAAACCCAGGTATGTCCTTTTCGAGACGATCACAGGAATTAGATCAACGCAAACTCTTTGCACCGCATTTTGTATAGAGGTCTTGGTTCACATGCTTATAAGGTCCAGTTGGCACAATAATTGAAGCCAGAAGACCACGCACAGCGCCGTACTTTCATTGATTGGGTGCTGGAAATAAATGAACACGATCATGATTTTTTCCACAAAATTTTTCTATATTTGAGGGATAAGGATAATTTCTATTTGCCTGAGTAGGTACGTAAACAAACGAAACTGTCGCATCTGGGGTCCGAAAACTCAAAAGAAATATAGCAACAACCTCCCTATCTATAACGAATGACACTTTGGTGCTGCTTTTGGTCTGGCGGTGTCATTGGGCCAATTTTTTTCGAGAATGATACTAGTGCAACTGTTGCACCATGGCTCTATTGCGTGACCAATTTCCTGGCCATGTGATTTCACGAAATGGAGATTTCAATTGCCTGTCGAGATCGAACCATTTAACAGGTTTGTGGTTCGATCCTCAGACAACACCTAAAAATTCTTTCACGGCCCTCACCTTTGACAAACATCCGAGAGTAAAACTGCCATGAAAAAGCTTCTCAAAAACAAAAATTGCTCTTCGGATACGGCATTAAACAGTACGCCCTTCCATTCGTGTAAAGAATATAACACGTACAACACAAATGTTTGTGAGAAGCTAGGCCCTAGGTCCCATGGACCTGTTGCGCCAAAAATTTGTATTTGTATACGAAAACGTGATGAAAAAATTTCATCAAAAGAATAAATATTTGTAAGCTGAGCTGAGGAGAACATATTGCAGATTTTACATTCCTTATTAACTTCACAGTTTGTACTTTAGACTAAAGTAAGAATATCACCACTTTTCAAAAAAAATTTTGAGTTTCTTTCTTGATTAAAAATAGCACGTCTTATTGGAAGACTCTATAGTTATCCTTCGGTATCCTGGTACCAAAAATTAATAAAACGGCGGCAAAATAAACTCATATGCTTAGGTAATAAGCTTGTGTTTGGTTTTTGTACTGCATGAAAGGAGTTTAGAAGACAAGTACCTAACCCAGAATCCGCTCTCAATATTTCCCTAGCCGAAAAAGATGTAATTCCACTTGAACTACTGTTGAGTAGGGTTTTCTGACACTACTTATCAAGAGTTCAACAAAAGTCGTGTGCTCTAGACATCTTGGTATGATGCAGAGCACACGAACATCTGTATGAAACTACTATGTACTAATATCCATTTAAAACGTCCTAAATACCCATCTAAACGCGGCTAAAACTAGGTACTGCATGCCACATTTCGGTAAATAAAATCGCTAATATGAAAATCATCCTAAAAACCTTCGGTTGAACTTAGAGCCCATTGTCGGAGCTAAAATGTTAAAATAAAATTCGGATATCATGAGGCAAAGCCCAGAAAACCTTTTGTAAAAATAGGCCGTCCCAATTACATAGGTTCAATTTACTAAATCATAGTTTTTGGAAACCGTGTACGCCTACATGCATATGTACATACGACGGTTTGTAGCATACGAGTGACAGGGGTCATTGATTACACGTTGTGTTGCAGCGAAAGTCACATCTAGGTACCATTAATGGTTCTAGGTTTTAGAAAACATTTCCGCGGCACCTTCAATCGATAGCAAGAAATTTATTGACCCTTACGACGGTTTTTCTCATTTTTTAATGAAGCTTTTACCTTGTGCGATGCTGAATAAGACTTAAATTTCAATCCTGAAGAGTTTGTAAACGTGTGTATAGCTTAAGAATGTAAGTACGCACGACCTAGTCGTGCACTTCATGACCAATTAGATCTGAATTCTTGCACAGTATCTGAGGTCAGTATATCCTCAGCCAGAAGAATAGGCATATTAAGAATTGTCCTATCTCTAGCAACATAATTGGTATTAAAGAAAAATTTTTATTAATGAATACCTTTCCTAAGTGTGCACAGACATTACTACACTTTAGGGTAGCTCAAGCAGTGCAGTCCTGTAGTTATGTCTTCTTGGTCTTGGCTGACTTAACGGTAAGAGAAAGTGTCTTTGTATTTTTTTTTCTGCAGCTTTTGCTATGTAGCCATCTGCCTTCAGACCTAACTAATTCTTAGAAAAACAAATTCCAAAAGTACTTAAGTATGAGGAGAGACGAACACTCCTTTTAATCTATTTGATGTTCTGATTTCTTAGAAAAGGGGATTATATAGTTTAGTGAATTCTTGAACAGTTTTCACAGGCTGATTTTGTTAAATATATCATTGCTCCAAGTTGTCATTAACTTTTGTTCCAGGCACACCTTTGCTTACCTTCTTATGGCGTTACAGATCAGGATGAGCCTAGGTCATAGCCAGCAAGAGTCTATAGCTAGCCTGTTGCTTAACTAAATGCAACTAGTTGCGATTGGTTCAACTTTTATTCCAGTGCTACCCATATTGATTTCTTACTAAGGTGATCCAACAGGTCATCAAGGCATCCTGACCCTTTAGCTAGCCAGTTCCTTAGGTAACTGCTTTCAGTTGCGCACTTCACCGTGAACGAGGTCACTTTCTACTAGAGTGCGCCACATAAAGCGAGTTCTTCTTCTACTGCGTTCCAATCCCGCCAAGTTATAATTCTCAACTATGAAGTTCTGTCCAATTCTTTAGTGTTTTTTATTCCTCCTTGTTGATAGCGTATGCATTGTAGCAGCTTCCATTTCAAGGCTAACATAAATTTTTTATTATTAATATTTTTATTGTCAATATCGTGGCCTTACGCTATAAATTGCACATACTTTTCCAAGATTGTGCCTTCAGCATCAGATTGTGGATTTCGCACAATATGTTCAAGTACTCGTCGCTCAATCGCTCATCGGTCAGTCGCTCAGTGCGTGGCCCTAGTCTAAGTAGGTAGTTAACGAAAGGTTTCAGACGTTTCAGACATTCAAACAAAATGGCTGGTAAAACATCGTACGCGTTTTTGAGGAGACGGATGCTTTTCTTCTTTGAAACATCAGGTAACTTCTCAAAATAAATATTCCCATCATTCGTATCTTACTTACTTACTTAACGCTACAGTTCGGGGTGAACCTGGACTTGTGGCAGATTCCATTTTGAGCTTCTTATAGGTACATGATTTTCCTATTGGGAGATAGAATAAGTGTATTGAACAAGCGTGCCTCAGTGGTTAGTACGTCGGACTATTAAGTGAGGTGTTGAAAGTATCTATCCCAGAAGAACACAAACAAATAATATTTTTAGCACGGCTCGGGAGTATGACTATCCTACGAAAGCTGCTTCCATTCCCAACACGAATGGTTATAAGAAGCTATACTTTGGGCCCTATTTAGAACAAGGAGACTCAGTAAGTGTCGCTTCACTTAGCAGGTTCCCGAGTACATATTGTACTTACGTAAGTGCCATGACGCAGTGTTTACTGGCTAGGACTAATAACGAATCCAAGTTCGATTCCAAGAAATCACCACACATTTGAACACTTCACACACATTTGAGAGTGCAACTGTTATCAGCAAGGATACGTACTTAAACCATAAGTGCTTTCCATTCATGCTAATGATCTATCACGAAAGGCACAATTAATTGTGAGAAGCTAGGATTTGGAATCTATAAGTATACAACTTTGTTGGCTGAATTGATGAGTTGACTGTTAAGCATTTCATCTATCCAGTTGGTCTTAGAGTTGATTGCTTAAAAGACTTCTAGAGTTATTTATGTGTCTAGTTCCTTTACTTTATCAAAAGCTCCTTCTGTACTGAAAGAAATTGCCATAACTTTTATGAACGTTCTACGTTCTGTACTAGCCCATGTAGCGCGTTTACTCCTAATCGATTGGTCCTCTGATTGTCTGGTATTCGGTCCTGTTCTTCTTACAGGTAAGTGACTTTATGTATACCTTTCTAGTACTTAATCTGTGTTGATCTCTGAAATCACTTTCATACGTGCTACCAAAGTTGGTCTCTAGAACCCAAGAACTGTTTTTCCATTGAAAATTGTAGACATATCTGACTAGATTCTGTCCATGAATTGTCAGGTTTCTTTTCGATATAAAATAAAGCTGGTATCTTTGACTATAATAGCTCATTTGGCGGATTCAAGCCAGTCCTTTACTTTTCGCAAATAAGTGCTCTATTAAAGAATTATCTAAGTAACTTTAATTCTAATGAACTAAATAGCTTCCACCAGTGTAAGATTTTTGAACTAATAGCTAATAGCTGCTGAATATAATAGATCCAAGACCATTCAAGTATCCGACCAGGACTCCAGGTACTCACTCACCCTAAATACTGCAGCTACAATCAGGATACGAAATAAAACAGTATCAGTCACTTGCCTCCGCTAGAACTGGAGGTTTTCACACAAGTCTCTCTTGCAAATATGAATTATGCCATTAAAAGTGTAGATTGATACAAAAGACCTACCAACGAATAATTATAAATGAATAACTGGTGCTCTAAATGCAATAAGAGAACACAATGGAACAGAAGCATAAATGCAATCATTATACACTTCTCACACATTCAATTTCAATCATCTCTATGTGTACCTACCATGTTTACAAAGAAGAATCCTCCTTGAATCCCAGAAAATCAAATAAAACAACTTTGTCGTAGCCGATCTGGCCTAAAAGCCAGGAAGTTATCACAACGTGTACACAAGGCAGAAACACAAATTGGTAAAGTTGTTTACTCACAATGCATTTGACTCCAGAAAGTGAATAAGTCCTATTCAATCTATGCTTGTGTGTCGTCATCTACTTAAGAAACCACTTAGCAATTCGGTTCCAGGCTGACCATCATTTGCAGCAAGAATTCAATTTCGATACAGTTTCCGGTCACCTATGCAGGAAATTCACATTTCTCCTTAAAGCACTATCACAGTGTTAATAACTTCATAAGTTTCCTTTCGTTTTCTAATTTAAATATATCAGGAGCACTCAGTCCTGTGGGAATACTCGTCCGACACTCTGACAATGTCCTCTTGAAATGTCCTTGAAAGTTGCTCTCTCAAGCATAAATTCTCAACCTATAAACCTCATCAATGTGTGCCCCCGTATGCACAGCACAAGCAAAACATTTCACATCGTCATTTGGAAGCCCATTTCCATTATTTCAGGACAGCATTCTCACTTTGTCCCTCCAGTAGTCATGTACTTGAGCAAATGAGCCATAATAAAATTTCCTTAACCTATGGGTATCACACTCAATGGTAATACCTTTTAAGCGGGAGGACTTGGGCTTTTGTTGTAGTGTTCGGGGGCTCGGGTCTCCTATTATTTGCCATACGATTGAATGAGCATGAAATGGAAGTCCTTGACTTATGGTCTCCACGGGTTTATCCATCACCTTCTCGTCGTCATAGTCGTCGTTGTGTTTTTTGTCCATTTTGTCCTCCTTCTTTCGATATTCTCAACTCAATCTGTACGACTTCCTAGATACATCATCAAAACGTATTTCAATGGAAAGTGCACTGAAGCACAAAGCACCAGCACAACTTGGGTGTATTCCATCATTCCAGTTCGAGGTATAGAAAGGAAAAAAAAAATGTATATCTATATGTATCTGAATGCCGTTGGGAGAATCATGAAATGTGTTGGTACTCACTCCTCTTAAATTTAGTAGATGCCTGAGTGGTAAGTACCAAGACACTCTCTTTGTCTCTCCTCACGAGGCGCTTGTTCTCGAGAAGCCGTATTGAGTTTTCAACTTAAGGCCAGCCACCTCTTGAAGATTAAATTTATTGCAAGAAATGCATTCTACTCTTTTCCATTTGCTTTCTCTCCCTGTGACATGGAGGGCTTTTAAGGGCTTTATACTCCGTCATTATATCATAAATCACGTGGGCTTCCTATTTCAATGCGTCCTGCCTTGCCACGTTCCGTTTTACAAGTGGGGTGCTGGGGAGGTACATAGCACATTAAAAAATTGGCGTCTGGGATATCGTTTTATGATCGTTAGCCATAACGAGGAAGAAATTCGGAGAACCATTAAGAAGACAATAAAAAGAATTTAACAGAATAAGAGGAAAAAAACATTCGAAATTGGTTTTGTACCACCCTGGCCCGTTTTGGGCCTCCGAGACATGATTAAGTAAAATTCTCTCAGAGCCATATAATGGAAGCAATTTCGTTTCTAAATTTCTTTCAAGGAATGTGTAATAAAATAGGAATTACTGAAACTTTATAGTGTTATTGAACTCAATGGGAAAGAGATCCTTTCACTCTCCTTGAACGAGTATATACATAGATGGGTTCGTGGTTAACGCAAACAAAATAAACATTTTTATTTCAATCGTTTTCATTTTTATGGTTTGAGTGGAAAGCGGTTTCTGACAATGTGCCTCTGCTCTCCCCAGCTCTTTCTCTGTTACCGTGTTTCGTTCTTTACTCTTCTGCGTTATGTGTTTCTAGTCCCCTCGCGTATCCCACCATCCTGAGTTAGCGGATTCCAAAGACTTTGTTTGCCTCTATCCAGTTCGATTCCGCCATCGATTGAGACAATACTTCTAAGCTATAGGAAGCTCTTTACCCTCTCAATCATTTGTCCAGCAATGCATACATAAGAATGAGTTCGATCCTATGTTGAGTTCGATCCTACGTTGCCCAAGGCACCCCAAATAAATTCCCGATAGACATTATCAAACGCCTTTTCAAAATCTATGAATAGCAAGTAAAGTAGTGAACGCTATTCAACGCATTTCTCGATGATGATCCAAAGTGTATTGATGTGATCAAGACATGAGGATCCAGAACAGAAACCTGCTTGTATACATATTTGCAACAGTTGGCAGCACGTAGATACCTCGCCAGTTTTCATTAAGTTGTCTTTAGGGAGCTTGACGATCATTCCGTTTTTCTAGTCATCCGGAATACTTTTAGCCTTCCAGTTTGGTACTTCAAAATATTCGTCAGGAGACAAGGACGTTATGTGCCTAAGGGTCTTAGCATCTCCCTTCTTCACACATATCTGAATTTGAGTGACTGGCTTTATGAAGACTATTTAGTTGCCACCCGTACAAGTTTTCAAACATGTACAGCACTTGCCTTAAGGATGAAGTATTCCCGGGACCAGTAAAATGAACTAAAACTGGTCCTTCTACAAAATCAAAGCGACTTGTGAAGAGTACCTCTACGCATGTAGACACTCACTATCAAAAGAGGACCATATCATAAGCCCAGCGTCAGAAACAAATTATGACGAAATCTGACGGAGTAACAGCCATGGAACCAAACTAGGTCCACTAGTGTTTAAACCAAATGCATAATAGCTTCAGACTGACTAACTGAAAGGGAAACTTTCGATAGGCACCGCGCCCCAAGTTGCGCTGTAGATTGACGCTGAGACTCTCATCCTGTGGAACTACCGTCAGCTATTACATCCAAGGCATGGAGAACATTATGGCGCGTCGTCGAGTTTAGAGCGATGAAGATATTGTCTATTACTGACGTAACCCTAGGTAAACTAGGTAAACCCTTCTTTAACATTGGGGATATCATGAGTTTTCTCAATGTAATGGGGTGGATCTGAATAATCATTGCTCATCTCCCTTATTCTTATTAGTCGACAATTTTTCTATATCCGATAGGTCACTTGAGTTGTGGTATTAAAACGACGCTCTTGCGCTAATTATGTTTCGGCACGGCTTGCTGTTACAACCACTTTTACCTACCTACCTATGTCTGCAGGGATCATGCCTCTAATACTGAACGCTGCCCCGTTTCAAATTGTCCTATAAGCACATATGTACATATAACTCTAAGTGCAGTTAGTCTATAAAAGCTATTTATTAGTGATCGATTTTTCTTTACTCCTAACCTATCCGCCCAGACTGCAAATGCATAAATAACCTGGTTCCAGGTTCAATCTCCAGACAACACAAAAAAAAAAAATTTTTTCACGGCCCCAGCTCCCGCGAGCGTCTGACAAACATCCGAGAGTAAATCGGTCATGAAAAAGCTTTGCAAAAAATACGACATTAAATAGTAGGCCCCTTCCAGTCGTGTAAAGAATGATGTTGAGAAGCTAGGCCCTGGGTTCCATGGACCTACTGCAAGTAGTAAGAATAGTAGTAGTAGTAGCAAGGGTAAAAAATTCTCCACCCTTTTAAAGTTTAGAGACGACACCTTATCATTTTATACATAAACCGTAGTAAATACTAATTATTTGAAACACCAAGTAATCTCCCAAATACATGCAAACTTCTGTTCATCATTCATTTATCGTTAAGGAAATTAAGAAAATCAAACTCAAATGGGAGTGTATGGGAGTGTATGGTCTATTATGAAACTTCCGGCTAATTGTTCCCATTCCGTTGATTTTAGATTACAAGTCGATTAAACTACATTACAACTTCAAAACAATTACTTTAAATGAATCGAGCTTAACCTATCCATGTCAATAGCTGAGCACTTATAACTTGAAGCAGTTTATGATTATTTTTAACGAATCTACTAGGGCATCCCCTCTTCCAAAATGTAAATCCCAAATTCAATCCCTTCTGTAGAGTCAACAACAGCAACACAATCATAACGACCCAAAATGCAATTAAGGAAATAGGAATCCCATAGATATAAAACGGAATCACCAATGCATTTCAAAGTAACAGTCTTCCACTTGAATTTCATTAGAAACGATATGGTCTGAGGCGAGGGGTTAGCTCAGCTCAATTCTCGTCTTGGATTCATTCAAGTTAAATGTCTTAGAATCCCGCCGAAGGAGACAAGTCCAGTAGGTTGTGCTTTATGTGAGAGGAGTACCAACAGTTTGTGGATTCCGATCAGCAACAGAACTGTGGACGAATATAGAAAATGAAATTGAAATTGAAATGCCAGGGATTAAGAACTGACGCAATTTGTTTAATGGTTCTCGTAGAATTGAATTTATTGTGTATATCTTGCACACGTCTGCACAATAAATAAATTGTACTTATAGGGCAGAGAGGACAAACAGATCGACCCTTTTGGATGGGGAGGATTGTACATTTTCAATTGAATTTTATTTGATAGAACTATTCTGGAAACATGATGTGAGAATTATAGTTTTGTGTACTAAGTACATACATATGTGAATGAAGTATCTTTGAATCATTTCTGTTTACACTTATAAAAGAATCCTGATCTCTAGGATTTAATAAATGTTACTCTTAGTACAATAACCTCAGACAGCTACAGCATAAGTGGCTGAGTAGATTTTCACTGAACTTCATACATATTTGGGGTCTATGGCCTACATATTTCGTCTCTGTTGTCTCTTAGTGTAGTTTGTTAGAAAAAAAAGCTGAATGACATATGCCAGGATATTATATAAAAAATTGTAAAGAATAGAAGAATTGGACATTGTTTCAAAAATTTAGCTAGAATTTCAAATGTCAATAATTGATTAAGGAATAGCTCGTATTTTATAAAAAAAAATCTTATCTTTATGGTTGGGAACGGAGTCTAAAGAATGGAAGTGAACCTTTCTGCCATCCGACTCAGAAATCGTAGTTAAAATTTTGGTCTCGCGACAGCTACTTTCTAAGATCTGATTTTTTTGTTATGTAGACCCTTGCACATATGGCTGACACTGCAACCTAAAAGTTCTATTGTATCTTTAGCGTAAAATTAGTCTAAGAGACGTACCACCTCCCTAATGAAAGATAGTATGTCCTTAACAGGAGAGTTTCTCAACTTTCCTGACGAACATATTTCTTTACCGAAAATACGTCTCCTTAACCAATGTTATGCTGGGCATTCACCGAGAATGTTGATGATTTGTCACCTTTAAAGCAGAACCTACAATCCGTATCTGAGCTCAGATTAAGTTTGTTAATGTGAAACCTCAGACCAGAGTGGCCTGTGAGAAACTTCATCAGCTTTCTAATACTATCATTGTCTAAATGATAGATGAAGTTTGTGTTGTTTTTTTTCTTTTTTCATTTTCAGCACTTCTCAGAAACTAGACTCTTTGTCCCATGGACTTGTCGCGCCAAAAATTTGTATTTGTACCTTTACCTTAATACCATTACTACGGTTTAACCTAGTGCAGATCTCAATGGCATGGAGTTCGGCCAAGAATACAGTGGAGCATATTCCAGATTCCACCTTCGATCTATCTGTGACCAGACTAGACCTCTAGGGTCCAATGCCGGAACTCCATTACACCAGTTTGCACGGTCCAATATTTCTACCTGAAATAATCTACCAAAACAGTACTCCCTGGCAATGATGTCAGGGATAGTGCAAAACATGTCCCTTTTGGGAATTGAATCAAGAATTTCCAGGTATCCCACATGATCACCTGGTTTATACGTCTATTCTAGCTTTGGCCCATCTAGCGGCCGTTTTCCTAATGAAGATTTGTAGGGATGAAAGGCCAACGATAGCTGCTAATGCTGCCGTACTTGAAGCTTCCGAAGCTTCGTTGCTGTTGTACGTTCAGGAACTTTCGGCCTCCTTCAGTACGTGATAATGGGTTTTCACCATCATTGTATACATCCAATGTGTCATTTTTGGACTTAAACCCTAAAAAAAAACTTGCATGGCGCTTGGCTAGAGATCTCCAAGTCATCCGCATAACCAATGACTATATAAACTGATCTATGTAGATCGACTAGAAGATTTTCGGTGTCTAGGATAGCACCGAACTGGAGAAGGCACTCCCTTAACTGCGGTCACAGACACTGACACTAATTCTACTTTGAAGCATTGCCCTTATCCTTCCATTGGTTGGTCGAATTCTTGATAAATAGTTAGGTAGGCATAGTTGGTGAAATCCTCGTTCTTACAAGGCAGGCAAAAAATTATGTTGGATTGATTCCACCTAAAATCGTTGAACTCTACCATCCATTTACGGAGCATAACTCCAATGCCGCAGTGTCCTGTGGTTTATTCAGTTAAAAAGTAGCTATGGCTAGCGACTGGGCTAGCTTCACAGCGACTAGGTTTGCAAATTGACCCCAGTTAATTTCTCGGGGATTTGTAAACGGTTTGGGTCTATCCTTATTTAAGTTAAGGGCGAAGAGAATTCAATTGTGATGCGAAAAGGAGCAGGCAGTGGGAACTCTTCAGTCCTCAACAAGATTGGTGTTAGAATCCTCCCTAACACAGTTATGAAACGTTGGTATGTTGCCTTTCTTGTATATAATAAGGTTGGAAGACTGAATGAATTCAAAAATTGACTCACCTCTATTATTGATGTCCTTACGCCTCCATTGGATATGGTGACCATTAACGTTACGTCCAATGACCAGATTTCGTTCGCAATTATAAGGAATATAAGTGCATATTGGTATTGTGCTACCAAGACCATTGAAGCTTCGAGACATCTGTTTTTCCTTTACTTTAGCCAACGAAAGTGTACAACCAAAATTTGTAATATTTGCTTACATATAAACATACGTATCTAAACTAAACTCTGTATTTCGTTTTAAGAAAATATTCTTTACCTCATGTTACGAAAACATTCACAAGAAATCTACCAACTAAAAACATTTTCTAGATTCCTTCTTATTATTGCAGCTTGTGCGTTGCATAAGGATAATCAAGACACAATTGCATTAACTTTTTCGCTTGCATTAACTTAAAAGTCCCCATGCCAAAGGAGTTTTCATTAAAAATTCGCCCAAGAAGAAAACGAAGACGTAAGGAGGTCGACACCATAAAAAGCGAACAAAACGGCAAAGATAAAGCAGTTTATAAAGAACTTCTTCCTTCAAGAAATGATTATAATAATTATTCTTAAAGGAAGAATTTACTCTAGAAATGTTGCTTCAAAAAGTAATTGAAGAAATTCCTAAGAAAAAAAAAATCCAACACTAAGTTATAGTGTAGATACATTTTATCATGAAGGGAAAAATAAATAAAGCCTATTTTAATGATTTGTACAGTCAGTGAAAGTACTACACAAAGCTGTTGTGTTGGCGGATAGTCCATGTGATATTGAATAATGTTTTTAGGGCATTGAAGGACCTGTTGTAAATTATTTGAAAATTCAAACTTTTCGGTATGTAGTTTGAAGGATAAAGTAAAAAGTCAAAGAAAAAATAGAATTGCAAGACCCTCGTCCGAGTTTTACTACATAAATCCTTCGAAGATCCTTTGTTTTATGGATCGAATAAATTTTGACAACCTTAGTTTTTAGACCTGAGAGGTTTACTTGGTTGTATATATCAAGCATACACAGGTAAAAGATACATCGATGTTACACACACGGTGAACATCCATCACGAATTTAATTATATTAATTCACCACTAGAGAGATTTTGCTATTACAAAGTAAAAATTAACCAAAAGCATACATACATGTATATGTATGTATGTAAAAACCAAAGAAAAATAAGGTGAATGTTTCGTTAGGATATACTGATGAAATGTTCACCGCAACGTGCGTACCAGATACAAGTATCTGAAGGGTTGAAGCTTTTCAAGAGGCAAAACTAATTGGTTTCGCTCACGATGTTTAGTTGTGGTACACCACACTGTGTGTTTATGGTAGAGAGAGCCTTGAGTGTACAAAGACTGCTGAAATTAAATTTACCTTAATAATGGACGGATGTGGGTCCTTGGTTTATGTCGAAAACAAATACATCTTCGAAGGTATATTGGTAATTTGCTCTGAGTCTCTCTTTGAGTGGAATGGGGAAAGGCAATATTGCCTGCAATGAACGTATTAAAATACAATCATGAAAGTAAATAGCCAAGCATATATTGTTGTTGTCTGGTCAACTGTAGAATGGTGTAATTAATTAGAAACATACAATATTCATGATCAAAAGGTACATAGTTTGTTTGTTTGTTGATTTGTTGTAAAATTAGCTTGAAGCCTATTAAAATTTAATGCTATCAGATGTGATGATGTTCGGTTAGCTTTTTAATGAACTAACGATGAGTGTATGGTGAGTCTGACTCTACTCAGATCTACGTAATCATAGCCAGGCTAGCTCCACCACCCATGCGAAAGGCGAGGCATCTCTTGTTCACCCGATTGGCGTCTAAAATCTCTAACAAAAGGAAGATGTTCAGCATAGGAATTTTTCTAATGGAATCAACAGTGACGTCTAGAATTTGGATGGGGTTAGTTTTGTCGTGTTTTGTCCAGAGTTTCCGGGAACAAGATGAATGAGAATGCGATCCATCTCTCATTAGCTAGTCTCAGGATGTCTTGTGCTAGCAATGTTGTAAATATGTCGTTAAAATCTACTTAGGTTGAAACTTTATTCAAGCTCGAGTATAACTTGTAAGTACTTGCTGAAGAACCGTGGCGTATTTAAAGTATCTTTGGATACTGGTTCGTCTTTATGGTTCGTCTAAGTGTCACCAATTTGAAGCTGTAGTTTTAAAAAAGTATCCTGTCATGCCTGGATACGCACATGATAATATGATAATCAAGACCAAATACAAATCTAATCAAAGAATACTCAAAACCGCTCTCGTTGCAAGGACCAGAAAGTATGGCTTTCTTCTTTTTATTCCAATGGGAGCATCGTCTCCGATTTTCTGTAACGCCTTTTAACATTTGCTTACTCCTAAGCCTTTGCATTCGTCTTCTATTACGCTTCCTTTGCGAATGATAGTCGTGAAATTGAGAAGATACGAAGTGAGTATGCTATTATTGACTAAACATTGAAGCGGAACTTACGCAGTCGGATTTAGCTTTCTCGATTCTACGGCTTACATCGGCACCACCGTAGATTGTTAGGTACAGATTTCTAGTATCTTCCTCCAGAATTATAGGCCAATCAGTTTAAGCTTATCCGTACTGAAAGTCCTAAATCGCATTTTAGACGAGTTTTAAGAGAGTCGCCAACACCCAAATCACATCCTTCCTGAAGGGAAAATCCACATAAACGGTGATCTTTGTTGAATCTCTAAAGGCCTTAGTTACAAAGACAAAGTTTTCATTAAAACTGTAACGGAAGCAATCTTAAAACCTTTCATAAGATTCATATACAAGTTTAACTTATGCAAATGATAGTCTCCGTGCATTATATTAATCCTTGGAATCATAGGAAATCATAGGAAATAGCCGCATTACTGACAAAGAAACATTCAAGTGTGATTATTATGGTTCTGAAAAGCTTAGATACCCATCTTCCTATAACTAGATATTCAGGCTTCGTTTTGTATTCAAAAATTAAATGGAAACTGAAAATGTAACAGCAAATCTGCATGCAGAATCTGCAAAGACATTCTTTTTGCATAGTTGCCTTAGGTGTTCTTTTAGTTTACAATGACGCACTAGGAAGACTGTTACATTCGAACATACTTTTGTGTAGCTTGGTGTATACTTTTTCAACTCAAACCATTTTCTAGTCATCGCCAACTTTAGAGCTTGGCTAAAATGTGAGACTAAATCCCGGTCTGACTTGGAGAAGAAATACAACATCATGCGTCTAAACAATCCAGGAATAACCAGAAACTGCGGCAAATTACTGCAGGCTTTACATCTGGAGCACTGGCTTTTTGAAATAGTGGACGAAATCCAGGCACCGGTGAACAGGGAGTTGTAGAGGTTCATTTTCAGCTATAAAGAGAGAGAGTAATAATGTTCGATGAAACAGTTCTCCTTCCCAGTTTGGAATAGGTTGATATAGGTTTTATGAAGATAAAGAGTTACAAAAGTCACCAAACTTGACGGCATATCGTCGAAAGAAATATACATCGTTGAGTATTCAGTCCTTATGCAAGAAGGACGAATGGAGTAAACCTAGTGCGGATCAACCAATTGCGAAAACTAGGATACCTGGTCTGATGAACTGGAAGCCATGTGTCCGGGACGTTGAAGATGGAAGACCATAGTGTATCAGGCATAGACTTTTTATGCGTCGGAAGACTGATAATTAAGTGTACTTTGTATGAATTCCTACCTTAAATCTAAAAGGTTTTAGCGGACTCTGACTCTAGTTCTTCCTCAATCATCCTTCTGCTAGTAATTACCAACACTTTCGCCTTCCACCACTAAAATTAGGCCAACTGACGACAGCGAGATAAATAATTTAAGGTTACAACAAGGCTAGGTATCAGAGAAGCAGGTGCCGTCTATCTATTTTCAGAGATTCAATTTATGGAACTCAAGTGTGGCCATGTTTTTTTTTTTGTTTGATAGCGCCAGCGGATGTGTAATCTTCTAAAGATACCAGTAATCCGGGCTACTGGCATGCACGATTCGCAAACCTGTTTTGACAATTTAGGTTGAATTAAGTTTTTACACTTAAGTCTCTTATTCAGCTTATGTAAAGAATGCGTAGCATTTTCTCACCGATGATTTGTCAAAAATATTCATATCTGCTACAGTTTTTAAATTGTTTGTGAAGTGATAAGGAGCATAATGCACTTATTCCGATTACGTTGTGAATCAATGCTGGATGTCTGCTAATAGTATGTTCAAATAGCTGCCGTTTTTTGAAATGGAAAAGCCTGGGCTATATATGGCTCCAACGAGCCCCATTTCAAAAATCCTGAAAATAATAAGAGCCTTTCTACCGACGAATACATATACAGACTCTTGGATGTTTATCAACTTTTCACAAAGATGGGATTGTGGAAAAATGTTTCCGATGTTGTCGAACTCTGAACCTTGGAAAATTTGTTCATTCAATTATTTTACGGTGAACAAATTTAGTCTGGCTTTACGAAATGTCCTCACAATATCTCCATCTTATTGCGTTTACTCTAACAGTACCTAGGTATAACTAAATAAAACAAAAATTAAAACTTTTCCGAGTCGCCTTACACGTAACACGAGCTCTGTTCCAACCGAACCTGGTTAATTAAATTTTCATAATTCCATTCATCTAATTGAAGTGAGATTAGGCTTTTCAATAACTTTTTGCCAGGAGAATAAACCAAGTACATACCTACACCCATCCATGGATGTTATCCTTGAAAACATAAACTTTTCCCTTCTTAGTTTCTTTTGATTATGCAAAACCGTAAATACCAAAAGAATCCAAACCATAGTTACTGCGAAACTTTTCCACAAAAACCGAAATTTATTATATTCCATACTCCACCCTCACCGCCACCCCATTGAGTTAAAATAATTATGTACGCCGGATTGGGAATCGTCTTAGCCGTGAAGAAAACTTTCCGGTCTACGGATTTGCATACATTATTCACGAGACAAACAATTAAGTCCTTAAGATGTTTCATTAATGATTTTATAATTTATATGCGGACCATTGCGGGCAATTTGTTACCACTAGTACTTGTAGGGCTCAGCTCAGCTCAGGATAGCTCTTTCTACCGAGTGGGGTTCCCCGTCCCGCCGACGGTTAACGATTTAATTATAAGCACTAAGTGCCAGGTGCAAATACGAGGTGTAACAAATACACATACCGACAGTTGTAATTAAATAGCGGTTGCCTTGAAGCCTTCCAGCGGATGTGACACGACGCACGGTAAAGGAAGCTCGCAGTGCAATTACTGTCGTTAAAGGCTGCGGAAAGGCGGCACCTCAAATACCGACGGTATACAGGCGGAATACAGCTGATTAATGTGACAACACTGTTCGTGTGTGGTAGCGTCGACGTTGTAAATGCAAATTCAATTAGTTCGGCTGAAGTTTACTCTGGATTTAGAATCTTCTCCTGGCGGGATATGTGTTACCTTGGGAAAGTTCGAGTCACATTTTGCAAGTATAACTATGAGTGGTGCGTTGGTAATCAGCTCAAATGAGGACACCTGCGAAATTAAATTTAAATTAAAGCTGACTCTCACGTACTTGCACAGATTCGATGTTCAACCGTGAGCCAATGACTATTGAAATAAATTGGAAACAAATCACTATGGACCGCGTCGCTTGTCACAAAAAAAAAGGCGAAACGACTAGACCTTCTAATTCGAATTTTACCCAAAAAAAATTAGAAAATGCGTCCATTGTCTTAATTGATCTTCTTCCGAAAGCTGTGGAGTTCCAACACAGTCTTCTATGGACATTGACGTAAGTTGGTTGGTTGGTTGAAACCGGCCCTCGATGAGGATTCACTTAGACCAGAAAAGGTCCATTGTGCTGCCGATGTGTAAGGTGGGTGGATCACCCTCTTACTCTGGAAACCATCCACTCCTTTGTATGAATGAGCGTATCTTAGCCATGCAGGCGTTGTTAAGATATGGAAAAGGTATTCACATAATGTAGCCTTTCTAATGTTGGCGAGTGCTACGTGCAACGTTGACTGATGGTCTCCTATTTCTCTTCCAGCTTCTACAGAAGCCGCTGGGATGCCCAATCTTTAAGCATGTCTTCCTATTGCACAGTGTCCAGTGAAGGTGTTAACTATCTTGGAGAGGGTTCCTCTCTTATGTTTTAGGTGTCCGATGGGCCTAGTTTTGTTTAAAGTCGGCCAAAGCAGCCTAGCGATATGACATTGGTCAAATTGATGCCATCGATGATTGGCCCCATTCACCGCGTCGTCTTCGATAAGGTATTTAGCATAAGACGTAGGCGCCTCGATGTTGGTGTTGCTTATGCTATTTAGACCAGAGGAGCCTCATCTAGCCAATTCATCAGCCCCACAATTCTCTTGTATGTCACATTAACCTGGTACGCAGCAGAGGGTGAGGTACTGTCCAACAATCTCCTTAAGAGATACGCGGCTGTCTTTCACTGCCTTGGATCTCGTTGTGCTGGGTGCAAGGATTAGATGGCTGCCTGACTGTCGAAATATATGGCGATATCCGACGGTGATAGTACATTAACCGCCAGCCAGTCAGCTCCTTGACGAATGGCAGTGACTTCGGCTTAAAAAAACGCTGCAGTAGTTTGGAAGGTTAAAGTAGAGGTGGATATCCAGGTATTCGAAGAAGACTCCAGCACCATCTCCATCCTCAGTTGTGGACCCGTCCATAAAAATTGACAGCAAGGATGTAGCTCTTGATAAGTTTTGGATCATCTTCGACATAGTGCACTGATTTTAACATAAAACACTGGCTGTGTCCAGTTCTGTTGGTCGTCGTCAAAATATAAAGCAGGACTGGAAATAAAACTCGTCGAGGTACATTACGCTATGCTGTCTCTATAGCTATAAAACCTAGTCCTCTACGATTTTTAAGGTGGAGTAACCCCTCAACTAACAAGTCACTTTAGGTAGAGCAATTTGTTGGATTGTTGTCTTCTATAACGACTTGAGTGAGATCAACCTTCACTTGTGCTCACCATACGAGATAAGATCGTGCTCTTACATAGTACCTCAGTACACAGCAGTCTATATGACGAATACCATAGTGTGTATGGTCTTTGTCATTACCATTCTATAGGAACTTTTCTTCTGCTGTTGTATAGATGTTTCCAATTGCGTGACCTTGCCACCAAGGGCTTCTATGTCCAACTATAAATCGGGTATACTTTATGTATGTAAACTCTCAAAGCCTATTTCTAAATATTGTCAAACATTTGGTAGCCATATAGCTAAGCCCCTTAAACCGAATATTCAAGACTAATTAACCACAAATTCATGTTATGAGGAAATAATAAGGACTTTACCCAAAATCCAAATGCAGCACTTACACAAGTAACTTTCTAAGATAAAATTAGCTTCATAATCAATATACAAATACGAGCACATACTCGTACTTGATATTCCACTCCTTCGTGCAATCCTTTGCCTCTCAACACAAGGATCAAAATCATGAAAACTATCTCATCAGTCGCTCAATTAATTCCGGAGGCAAACTAATTTTCGCCCAACCCACGACCTCATTAAGCAAGTCGACTTAAATCCAAAATCCATGCAGTCAAACGGTGAATTCCTTTTTCATAGTTCAGACATCAAAGCCAAGTTTCTTGCTCTCCTCCTCGGAAGGATATTGCCTCTGGACAAATCGAACTTTCGCTAATTAGGTATTAACTCCCTCTATCTAATAGAGATGGTGCGAAACTTTTCCTATTAGAATTTCCAAGAAAATAAAGTTACACTCGTCGGATATAACAAAAAAAAAAAAGCCTTTCCCCCAAAGAGTGCCCCAGGAAAGTATGGGGCTGTTTTATCCAGACAAGTTTTGACATCGGATTCAACGGACACATGTATGTCGTGTAAATGTAAGTGTAGCCGGAGTTTTGGGTAATCTACTTTAAACATGGTGAGGAAGAAGACCTTCCAAACTTAGTTAAGCTTGTCGTGTTCTTGTTTTAAGGGCGCAGGTAATGGAATTAAGTTTGTTTAAAGGAAAGTTGTTTCATCGATGGAATTGTGTTTACGAAAGTTTCAGGATGTTGTTTGGATTCCACACTGTCTTTATAAACCGATAACGTCATGGGTGTGAGGTTAAATACGTAATTTGTAATTTTAAATTAGACACATGCATTTTGAAAACTGATGGATTCACCCACAAAAGTTTTTGAAACCATAAAGGACTCACTCATACTCTGGCTTTCAATTTGGGTTGCTGGTGAATAATAGTTAGAAAAAGATTCTAATGGATAGATAGATATACAGCATGAGTTTCTCGATGAAAGAAATATATACCGACGTAGGTTTGTTCAATATTGAGCAGTTTAATATTCACTTGTGTTGGGTACTGAAGCATAGAGACATATCAGGCCGATGAACTCGCCAGAATAGGATCAACTGCCGGACAAGGGCACCTTAAGTATACCAATCGCTACTTGGAAACTAAAATCCAAGCTGGATGCTATCAAGAGTACAAATCTTAGATGGACAAGTGGACCAACATATCTAGTGACAAAACCAATTTCACCAAAGCTGCCAACGCTCTAAAAATTTGATTTCTTTTAATAGAATAGGTCATCACTGGGCACTGTCTAATAGGCAAACATTTTTGCGAATAACTTTTGTAGAAGTTGCATGGATGAAAAAGAAGAAAATACTGTTCCTCATCTTCAGATGAAAAGGACCCCATGCCTTGATTACACCATCTTGGGAACTAGAAAATCTAAAGAAGGAAGTGAGAAAAGCCTTTAATCATACCATGAGAAGGGATGATCCTGAATCATGGAATGAGTACAAGGCAAAGAAGAAAGAGCTAAAAGCAACTCTGCGACGACATGAAAAGGTGTCGTGGAGGTAATTTTGCTCGAATATGAGAAGCACAGCTGAGGTCAATAGACTTCAGAAAATTGTCTGGAGGGATCCAGTTTCCAAAGTCGGACTCATTCGTAATAGAACGGGGGAGATGGTTGAGACACTGGATCATACAAATGAGGTGCTCATGGAAATACACTTTCCGGGAAGTCTGAAGTTAGATCAGCTCTGGGCTCTGAGGAAACAAGGAGCAAACAGAATGGATAGGGCTGGAGCGAAACGAATAGTAACTCCAGAAGCGGTCAGTGGGGCAACAAAAACGTTTTATTCTTACAAGACCGAGGGACCGGATGGTATTTTGCAAGCTTTAATGCAATGGGGTGCAGACCTCATAGTATTAAGGCTTAGGGGTATATACGTCACATGCCTAGCAAAAGGCTACATATCGGTAATATGGAGGGAAACAAAAGTGGTGTTTCTTCCAAAACCGGGAAAAAAGGATTACACGGAAGCGAAGTCCTTTAGACCGGTCAGTCTAACATCATTTCTGTTGAAAACAATGGAAAGAATTGGAGTGGACCATATGGAGAGCACGGCGCTGAAAGCGGTTCCTTTAATAGTAGACAACATGCTTAGAGAGCTGGCAGGTCTACGGAAATAGCGCTACACCAGGTGGTACGCGTTGCGGAAGAGGAGATGAATACCGGAGGCATCGCATTGACCATAATAATGAACATTCAAGGTGCATTCGATAAGATATGCTTCGAAAGTCTGAGAATAGCCTTAGAAGAACGCAGGGTTAACCCATTGATGGTGAGATGGAAGGACAATATACTTAAAAATAGGGCGATAAATATTCAGACGAAAACTTCAAGGGAAAGGTTAGCAGAGGTTGCCCGCAGGGAAGTATTTTATCACCTACTCTGTGGAATATAACTGTGGACTCTCTCCTGAGAAGACTCGAAGAGACTGGCATCCACACTAAGGGAGGCAAGAGGTAAATTCATTAACATCACAGCAGATACCATGAGAAATGCTCTCAGAGTGGTGGAGCGGTTGTGTCAGGAACAAGGACTCTCCATTAATGCGGAAAAGACAGATCTGATCATCTTCACAAGGAAGAGGAGAGATCTGGAATTTCAGCCCTTGAAACTTTACGGATCGGTGCTGCATGTGACCAGGAAGGTTAAGTATCTGGGTGCATACCTAGATGCTGGACTAACTTGGAACTTCCATTTGGAAGAGAAGATTAGAAAGGCGAAAAGGGTGTTTCATCAATACAAACAGATATGTGGACTAAGGTGGGGAATCTCGCCGAGGTCAGCATACTGGATGTACACGATGATAGTTGTATGGTGGCAGAAAGCCAACCAGAAAACTGTAAAGAAGCAATTAGATGGGTCCAACGATTGGCATGTTTAGGGATCGCGGGTGGAATACGAACGACACCAACATGCGCAATGGAAGTGATTCTAGGTATTCTGCCGATCGACTTATTTATTAAGAAAACGGCTGTCGAGGGTAGAAACGTTACCATAGCACTGGACAATCAATCAGTGATTAGACGCAAGGACCACACAGATATCAATACATCACTGACATTGGAATGTGCTCATAAGCTCAATGAGTGCTCATATCGAAATGAGATGACGCTTCTCTGGGTGAGAGGGCACGTAGGGACTGCGAAAGGCGAACTCCCTTGCAAAGCAAGGTCAACCTCGGAGCTCTTTGGTCAGGAGAATACTTGATTAGCAACTGGGCCGCGGCGGAACAGCAGAGAAGATGGTCAACCGTGGAAGGTTGCAGGCAGGCGGAAATGGTTATTAAAATGCCGATTGGCACAACTCACAGAGAGGTTCTAAGCTTAGGGCAGGGAACACTGAAATGGGTGGTACCGTTATCTACAGGTCATGGGAATTTCGGGTATCACCTAAAGATGGGTCTTCTGGAAGACGACACCTGTGAACTATGTCTGGATGAAGTCGGGATGGCAGCACATATATTGTGTCAATGTCTGGCGATAGCTAGCAGAAGAAGGGAGGTCCTGGGGAGCCACTGGTTAGAAACCCAGAGGATAAACCAGATTTCAGTAAAACAGATGCTAGCGTTGACACGAGGAATCAAAGCCAGAGAAGAACTGTGGAGAAATCCAAAGAGAGACGAGGAACCCAATACAATATATATAATACGTATTCCTTATCTTCTTTGATTCTGCGCAGCTATTTCCCGCAGAAGGAAATTTTATTTTGGAGTCTTGTGTTACAACTATATACGCGATCTGATATACATATGTATGTAGTTATTAAAAGCCTCTTACGCTTCATCAGAAGTCCAAAATGGTTAAATGAGTAGGTAGAAATAAAGTTTCTAGTACGATCTAGGCAATTGCGTTGATCTAGATTTTGACCGTTTGATGATCAGAAAACCGCCATGTCCCTTTATGGATATTGACATGAAGAAACCGTGTGCTTGCTATAGTGACGTTACGACCCGCCGCAAAGTCAATGAGCCTAAGTTCATTGCCAGATGTGGTGTCTTGTAGGCTGTGCTTGCCAACTGTCCTACCAAAGACGTCCTCCTTTCATATCTTGGCGTTAAAATCGCTTAGCACGATTTTAACATCATACTTAGGACATTGCTCATATGTTTTGTCCAGGAGATTGTAGAAACATTCTTTGGTAGAGTCGTCCTTTTCCTCTGTGGGGGCATGAGCTCATATTAAGCTTATGTTGACGAATTTAGTCTTACTGCCACTCATATGACGATCGCTGCAGTATTCCCGTTACATCCTGGCTCAGTATTGGAGATCTCTATAGACCTGGGATTCAAATACGTCGAAGGACCTCATATAAGAACAACACTAATAGTTCAACCTGACTGGAACTGTAACGCCACCGTTAATTCCATCTAAGGAATTCGTCCGCTGTCACCTGGATCAAGAGGAAGTGCTTTAGTGAGATAGTACTCCTCCCTACTTTCTCGTCTGCAACCACCGACAACCTTCCAAAGGGGTTAGTTACCCAATCTACAGTCGAAGTACTAAGCACCCAGCAGGCACCTACGTGGAGGTGTGGAGTAGGAGTTGATAGTGAGAGGCTATCGTGCGACCGCTTGTGCTACCATATATTTGTATCATTACTCTTTGGCTACAGTTCTGGGTCTAATTATCTACTAAATAACACAGTTCCTGTATTTGCTTGGCTGGTTTCAGATCTCTAAATGACAACTAACTTTGGATAAACTTAAAGTTCAGCAACATCCATAATAACAATATCATCAGCGAAACCAATGATTTTTTTACATATCAAGGAACATGCCATCGTACATTACGTTTTATGCTAGACGACTCAATCCTGAACCCTGTGGAACCCACCATCGGATTTTGATTGTGTAATAGGTCCATCATAAACCCCATCTCTATATTTCCAACCAAAAAATAAAATTGGCATTCCAACACAGTATCAAGTAAACATTCAATTCTATTGAAATGGAAATGGGCACCTGAGCAGGAATTTTTCGTAGCTCGCTGCCAAGTCAATGAAACGTTCATCTCCTTTGACTGAGTAGCTTTGGCCAACCCTTACAAAAAAAAATAAATTTATCGTTTAATACAATCTGCATACTGCATACTTCATAGACAGCAATCAAGTGTACACGGACACTGAGGCAAGGACTATGCATTTTCCGCGGAAGGTATAATATTGCAACAAACTCTGCAATTATCCCCATTAGCGTAGTGAAAGAGACCATAAGCCTTAAAGCGAGGAAACTCAACTGGGTCTTCAAACAGGATGGTATTACTTCTTACAACTACACTAATTTGCAATTGAAGTGTAGCACTTCAGGCTATCACTTTCTATTACGAATCATTTCATCTATGTTACCTGATACGAACTCGAACATAGACAAAAACTTAATTTGAAAAACAAACAAGGACACAATTTCATCTGAACTCCCCCTATCGCTGTTTTCATTCCTAGAAAAGTAGTTCTGTTTGCATACGATATATGTACTCATGTTAAATAGAAAATAGTTTTTTCTTCGTCTTTACCATGAATATCTGTTCTCAGTATAGGTCATGGACTCCTTCCTGTTATAGTGAATTGTCGAGAGAAAGCTGTATAAGCCCTAGCGAGAAGTTAAATGTCAGAAATAATACTTCGAGCAATTGCATTATGAAATGGTATACGCTGTGACTTTGGTACGTTGTTTCGCAAACATAACTAATATTTAATAGCCTATGGCTATGCTTTCAAAAATGTTTTTTTCGACTTTAAAATAGAAAGATACGTATGTAGTCAACTGGATATGGCAGTATACTCTATACCGTGTAACTACTCGTATTACTGAACTAGAAAACTAAACCTCTATGGCCATGATGTTTTCTAAACAAAAAACCCACTTAATTCGAGACCTATGCTTAAGCCCTATCCAACTAGGTTGGAATATTGTGTATAAAACATCATATATCCCACCAGCATCGTACATAGCTCTTGTATATACAATCTGCCTTTGACATTGTACATAATTATGTCGCCATAAACTCTCCTGTCGCACTAAGTTACCGAAAATTCCGTCATTAGACCTTCCCCTATTCCAGGCAAATGAAAAAAAAAGTCAATATTAATTTATTACTGGCTGGAATCTCTAACACTTGAAATTAGCTCGCAATAAACGTCAATTCATATTGAAAAGTTTTTATTAAGCTCGTTATTGATGTCCACGATGTTCGTTGTTGGTGTGCGAGTCACGCTCTTTAAAACCGATAAATTGAATCAATTAAGCTATTAATAATAATCGATGACACTCGGTATTATGTTACCAATAAAGTGCAATCAAATTCCGGGCATTCCAATAGTCGTCTGTATAAATTATGTTCTTACACTAATTAGGGAATTTACAATTTTTAAAAGCCTATTGTTGGCCAAAAAAAATAGGGAGGTGTACAAGTTAATCGTATTACACTTCGTTTATTGTAGGTACTTATTGTATGGGGTCGTTTTTCCGACTTAATTTGACATTAAGGTGTGGGTATTTCCACTTCAACACAACCTCAGAACCACAATCAACACTTTAAAATAATTAGACATTTAAGTATCCGTGTTGAGATTTAAGTGCTGAGTAGGAGGTGGAGATGTATCTACGCCTAAGTTTAAGTCTGAGTTGAGTTAAAATATTGAAAAGTTTAATAAATTCTATATTCCAGACTCGCTTGAAAGATTTTGAGATTCTCAGGGAGACGCGTCGGCTCTTTATTTCCTATGATGTCTGACGTCCATATATGCGATACATAGCTCAGTAGGTCTCCAGTTAAAACGGCGGGATATCGAAAATTTTATAGCAGATCTCTTATTAATCCGTGTCTATTTAGATATATTTTTGGATTGGAAATTTTATCATTAGATGACATTTACAATAAGACATTGATGTAGTCGTTTTGTTAATTCTTTGACGAGATAATTCTTCACTGGAAAAGCTGAAGCAACAGTTTTGCTTTTGTCTAGTGACGAAGACCGTCGAATATCTGTCACCCGATACAAGAAACAAGTGTGCTCCAAGTCTAGCATAGTCGCCCCTTAAAATGCCAACAAGGTCTACATTATTTTTTGCTGAAAGACATCAAAATCATCAGATTGAAGACACTAATCATCTAACAAATATCCGGCAGAATTATTTAAGTCCAACTGTGCACTGAAGGGTCATTTTAATATGTTCGTGAAAAAACCCCATTCGTCTCCGAAAGCCCTAGACGAGGACGGGAAAGAACCCCCAGAAAACTCTGATATTGAGAAATCGTTCCATGAACCTTGTTTAAAAATTTCAGAGTAAGTCTCAATATCTATAATCCCGGTTGACCTGCTATGTAAACAAGAAACAAAGACTTGCAATAGAGTTTAGAGAATTATAGCAGTTTCAGTAACTAAATGTTTAAGCATTTTTCGACGGGCACAGATTGTAGATAGGAAGGTTAGGGGTGACTGCACTGATAATGCGCAACCTCCCTCAGATCTCAACGGATCCATTGTGTTCCCCGGTATGACATAGCTGAAATAAAAACAAGGACTTTTATAAAAAAAATTACTTTTATGTCAGAAGCAGCCCTCCTAACCCATCCGGTTTGCATGATGAATTTTAGGGTGGTTTTAGGTGGCGTGTTAGCTAATTCTTTAAGGTCGTTGAAAGCTACCTTTCCCAGGATCGAGTATCTTGTTCTGTTGAGGCTTGGGCGTTCGCAGAGGAAATGTGTTGTATCTTCCTCTACTTCTGGGTCGGCACAGCATCTGCATAGATTTGTGGTGCTGATTCTCATTATTCTAAGATGACCCACCATTGAATTGTGGGCTATGGGAATACCTATGAGGAGACTCAGATGTGGTCTATTCAACAATAGAAGTTCTTTAGTCCTTTATTGGGCTCAAAGTTTTCTCGAGACGAGGTATGAGAACAGCGTTCTTCACCTTATATTGGATATGTTAAGAAATTCCGAGGTGATTTTGCACATAAGAAGACTAATGGTCGTTAGGACTGAGTGATCTGCTGTTAGGTCTTTTGATTTTGATCCTTTTTGGCTAGCTCATCGTCCATTTCATTCCCGTGGAGGCCCATGTGTCCCGGAATCCAGCAGAACGTGATGCTGTGCCTTGAGCTGAGGGATTTAAGTTCCTCTTTACATCTTCTGACCAATTTAGTGTTGGTTGAGATGGAGGTGATGGCTGCTTGTCTGTCTAGGTACATAAATGTCTATGTGTTCGTTGTTATTCAGAGTGGATAGGTCCCGCCAGAGCTCGGCTATACCATATATTTCCGCTTGATCCTTCCACATAATCCTTGCAAAATCGATTCATATTTGGAAAACAAACATTTAAGCCCTAAGTTGTCACCCTCCATGAATACATAAGCAATCCTTTTGAAGTAACCTGTGAAACTTTAAATTCCTAGCTCAGACTTCAGAAGAATTTTTTATATTATTGTATCAGTCGGTGTCTCGCGCAATGTTATCAGAATTCCAGTGCGGATTATGCCAGAATTGTGCCACACCGTCTATGTGCGCCGTGACTCAAGTGGTTAGTGCATTGGACTTCGGAGAGAGTGGTTCGAGGGTCGATCCCCAGACAATACTTAAAATTTCTTTCATGGCCCGACTTCCCCAGCATGAAAAAGTATCTCAAATAAACAACACAAATGGTTGTGAGAAGCTAGACCCAAAAGACCTTTATGAATAATATACTCCATGTCTTGCCATAAACACCCTGTAACTGCCTGAAACTAAGAGCGCCTTGGATGCCTTCAAATTATTGCGAGTGGAAGTACGTACAAGGACTACCGTGTTACTATCTTGGTAGGGTAGGTACTTCTCAAGATAGCCGTAGTGATTATAGCTTGTAAAAGATAGTTTTTCACTATAGTTTAGAAAAGTCTTTCTAGGCCAGTTTTTTCTTATGTTGGATATTTGCTTAAATATTTCATTCTTTTGAAGGTCAGTACCACAAGATTCCAAACTGAGCTATGGAGGAGTCTTGCTGGATTCAGGTTAATCTACTAAGCTCTTTTCCTGCTATACGCAGTTTCTTTAAGTATTATTTGCACTTATAGTGCTAGTTAAGTCAGTAGATTACTTTCCATGGCCGAAGTGGACTTGAGCCTTGAATACGTCAGTTCTAACCACACGACTAAGAATTACCTCATCCGCCTTTGTACCTCTGCGTGCGTCGTAGAGTAAAAGTGAGATCGGCCTTACTTCTTAATGTCATATATGTACATATGCAAGTAGTTGAAGCGACTATTGAAGAAATCCTGGAGTCCTGTTCTTTTCATCAACAATGTGTAAAAATTAGCAAGACAGCTCGACGCCTTAATTAATATATTTTTCGACATCCAAGGGTTCGTTATGGTCAACTTTTGACTTTATTCTGACGTATGTACGAGTATTGTAGGAATTTCGAACACTAGACATAGTTTTAGCTGTGCATTCACCATCCACAAACGCCAACAATCTGTGGAACCAGTATCGCGACATCATCAAAGGGGTAGCAGAGACCACCATAGGCTACCAGCCACCACCCAAAAAGAGCCCTTGGTATGATGATGAATGCGTACGCCGGAAAAAGGTGACAGAAAATGCACACTTGCAAGCGCTGCAACGCAAAACAAGGGCAGCGAGAGAAGAGTATCGAACCAGAAGAAGGGAGGAGAAGAAGATACTGCGTAAGAAGAAAAGGGCCCACGCAGCCTCCCAGCTCAAGGATATCGAAGAGTCCCGCGATAGGAACAACATCCGGATGTTTTTCAGGAAAGCCAAGCAACTGGCAGCTGGCTTCAAGCCCGGAACGCAGGCTCTTCGAAACAGTGAAGGAAACCTAGTCACCGAAGCACAGGGAATAGTAGATGTATTTAAGCAGCATTTCCAGCAGCTACTCAATGGGCAGGTAGAGAGAGTGATAGGGCAAGAAGAGAACCCGCATCCAGTCAATGAAGAATCCATTCCCCCTCCTAGTTTTGAAGAGGTCGGCTCAGCTATCAAAAAGCTGAAGAACAACAAGGCCGCCGGCTCTGATGGTCTACCAGCAGAGCTTTTCAAACATGGTGGTGATGCTTTGGTGGGGTGCATGCACCAAGTCATCAACCAAGTGTGGGTGGATGAAGTCATGCCCGATGACTGGACTATCAGCTCTATATGCCCCATCTTCAAGAAAGGCGATCCTATGTCTTGTAAGAACTACCGAGGCATATCCCTGCTTAATGTCGTATATAAGATCCTATCCAACGTACTGTGTGAACGTCTGAAGCCTTTCTGCAGCACACTAATCGGCACGTACCAGTGTGGCTTCCGGCCCGGCAGATCGACGATCGACCAAATTTTCACACTAAGGCAAATCCTGGAAAAGACCAACGAATTTCAAGTCGAGACTCACCATCTCTTCATCGACTTTAAAGCCGCATATGATAGCATTCATCGTCTTGAGCTCTACAAGGCGATGGCCGAATTCGGGATCCCGGCTAAACTGATCCAGCTGTGCCGCGTGACGCTGGATAACACGCGGTGCAACGTGCAATTCGGCAACAGTTCCTCTGAACTATTCCAAACATGCACCGGATTTCGGCAAGGGGATGCGCTATCATGTGACTTCTTCAATCTTGTGCTGGAACAGATAGTGCGCAGGGCAGGTGTAAACACGGAAGGCACTATCTTCAACAAATCTGTCCAGTTGCTGGGATACGCAGACGACATCGACATCATCGGTCGCTCCCAGCGCGCCGTGTTAGAGGCTTTTACGGCAATTGAAGAAGAGGCGAAACGTGTTGGCCTTGAAGTGAATGAGGACAAAACCAAATACATGTTGTCAACAAACAAAGAAGCATCTGTCCACCGCCTAGGACAAAACGTCACTGTTGGCAACAGTAACTTCGAAGTGGTTAAGGAGTTTACCTACCTCGGAGTAAATATCAACTCCACGAATGACAACTTAGTGGAGATTCGACGAAGACTTACCCTAGGAAACCGCTGCTACTTCGGTTTGGCGAAACAAATGGGGTCAAAACTCCTAACTCGAAAGACGAAATGTATGCTCTACAAAACTTTGATCCTGCCAGTTCTGCTGTATGGAGCCGAGTGCTGGACGATAAGCAGGAAAGCAGAGCAAATACTGAACACTTTCGAAAGAAAAATTCTTCGTCGGATATTCGGTCCCGTATGCGAGGAGGGCGAATGGAGGAGAAGATATAACCGCGAACTCTATGAGCTGTACCAGGATGTGGATGTAGTCCAAAAAGCCAAAACACGTCGACTACACTGGCTCGGCCACATCGAGCGAATGGACAATAATGCTCCAGCAAAGAGGATCTTCGAATCACAGCCCCCAGGTTCGAGAAGACAAGGAAGACCGAACCTCCGTTTTAAGGATCAAGCTATCGCGGATGCCAGAGCGCTTGGTCTAGATAACTGGAAGCAGCGTGCCCGGGATCGAAGAGAGTGGAAGGCTGCTGTGTCTCAGGCAGAGACTCTTCACGGGTCGGGAGCCCGTTAAGTAAGTAAGTAAGACATAGTTTTATACATCTTCTCTGTTTAAAAACGTCACGAGAACGTTGTTCGTTGTTGACGAATACTTCAAGTTGGCATATGAGTTTCACCAAGCGACATGTTTGAAGGAATTTGGCGTGAAGTCCATTGGGCCTTACAGCTTTGACAATAAGTGTCGTGTCTTGATCCTCAACACTTATAGATTGTTCATTTATTCTTCGCCGTTTAACAGTATACAAGACTGTGGTGGCCATTGGAAAATCAAAATAAAAAATTCGGTGTTTCTGTTGGCTTTCTGGTAATGTTGCCCATCGTCTTCTGCACTTGGTACTGATGGTAGAGGAGTTCTCGGGATTTTAGAAGACACTCAGTCTTCGAAAATACTTGCGGTATGTTGTAACTGCAGCCCTTGGTCTTAGATTTCTTTTCTTTCCTTTTCTTTACCCATATGTTCTCGCCTGTATCTGTGTATCGTGCGGTTGGCCTCCTGTGTACTGTGAATTCATTGCTAACGTTCTTTTATTGCTGACCTTCATACACATGTAAGCAGGATTGGGTGAAGAAAATTGACATGATTTATAATTCCATGTTTTGTCTATAATTCCACCTTTGTTTCTTAGGATCAGTTTGTATACGATCCCCCAGTATATCAGGATTTGTTAAAACAAAAGTTGGATAAGTTGCTATAGCCCCAGTAATGCAGAGGACTGCCATTTTATTGAGTATTTCTTTCCTTGGTTAAGCTATTACCATTAAAGAATGCTCGGTTTGCATCCCTATATCTTATCCTAATATCAGTAGGACTAGGGTAGCCTTTCTGCATATCTCTTTAAGGTGTTTTGACAAGATGTATTTACTATCCTTGAGTACTTAATATCTTTGACATGACTATAAACAGTGTCATGTCCCAGAAACTGATTGAATCATAGAAGTTTTGATTGCCTTGTGAATGATGCTTTTGGTTGTTTATCACGCTCAATGTCCCCTTTGGATGATCGCACAAAAGGTTTTTAAAACCTTCCTATGACAAACTAGTACTATGTCATCCGCGTTGCGTTGACAGTTTATAGTTGTAAGTTAATCAGCTTGTCAATATGCTCATCCGTAACCTCCACAGTAAACTTATGGCCACCTTCATCTTGATAGTTCTTAGAGACATTTGAGTTTCCGCCAATCTTGGACTCATCATACAGATACAACCATGTAGATGTTCTGCTTTTTATCTATGTCTAGTTTGATGGCTTCAAAGCGAATGTTTCCAAATGTCCCTTGGATAGGATATCTAGTAAGGCAAAAAGTACTTTTATCTTCGCATCTAAGTACATACATATATCACTTTGAATTATTTTCACCAACTGATATAGTCCATCATCTTGAGAGGGAACGATTTAAAGTTGAGTGTTCTACGTGATTCAGGTGTATTAGGTCCCTTTTCCGCACTTTTATTATGAGAACAACTGGTGTAGTATGTACTAATTTCACACCAGTCCCTTCTAAAATAAGGATAGTATTAGAAACTGAATCTATTTTACCTCTTTTTCTAAACTTACTGTCGAGGTCTATTTATGTTGGCACTGCTTCCACTATACGTAATTGTAGAGTTTTAATGGAAGTAAGTATCTAAGACTAATTGTTCTTCTTTGTCTTCATTCTGGGTATAAATGTTAGTTGATTTTTTGAGACACGATTTTTACCAAAACTCGATACGGTCTGAGTGCTTTACGAGTGCTGACGATTGTCTCTCAGAATCTTCTGAAGCTACATTTGAAAGTTTTCCATTCTTCGTTGTAAGTAATGGCTTTACCAATCTCTGCTACGCCATTCTATGTGTAAAAACTTGCGGATCTCGGAGTTTATTATTATATATTAACACATCTATTATATCTACCCCTAATCTTACTTATAGAGAAGCTTCTTTCTCATGCATGTCAACTGGCTCTTGTATTTATACTCTACGGTGGTTTTTAACTTAAAGGAGCGGTCCAAACGCTTCAGATTGCTTCTGATGTTTTTTTAAAGATTTCATAATAAGATTTTCTTATGTTTCTTATTAGATATTTATGTGTAACCAATGGTAATACATATGTGTATATGGATTCTGTGGGTAAGCAACGATGATTCACTGAATACTTAAGTTCCTAATTCACCTAGTGTGGGTAAATGAACTTCTAGCCTTTCTCATACTCATCCTTGTTCAAAACTACCAATAATAGAGGACGAGTAATGGCCAAAAACCAGCTTTAGGTATACGAGGGCTCAGACGCCAACATCTCTCCTTGTGAAATCTTAACCAAGTCTTAGAATGTCTAAGCGGCTGTAAAGAAAATATGTTTTTCTTCCACTTACAACCGGGTATCGAATGCAAATAACAAATACGTGAGTTTGTTGTCATCGCAGAGTGTATTTCAAAAACAGACGATGTCCTACAACATTTACAACAAGACGTGAAGTTATGAATGCCAATATTTGATTACTAGTTCCTTACGTCTTCACATATTGCTAAAGTCAAACTTTACATATATGCACATATACTGAAAGTGCGGACTGATTTCCAGTTCGGATTTTATCGACTCCGTCCTCCGTTTAAAGTCTCTGAAATTTATTAAGTTTTCATGAATTTTAAAATTTTCAAGCCTTCATGTCCTGCATCCATAATTCTTGAATTTTTCAATCCTCCCTTTTTTTTAAACGATTAACAACAATCGAGGAAAAAAATATGTATTTTTACGTTTTAAATCCTCTTCGTATCTTTTCTGTCATTTGCACTTTTTAAAGCCTCACATCCCATCAGAATGAAAACTTGACGCAAAAACTGACTGCAATGTCCCATTTGCATTACACAGACGTTCACTGATCCGCACAAGGGACACATTACAGAGCGCAGAGTTGTGACATTTTTTTTTTTTTGCATTGCACAATTCTCTGTGCCAAAAAAAATTTGTGCGTAGCTGCATAGAGCCTGCAGATGGTGTTGCTAGCGCGACACCTACCTCTCTGGGTTTTTGCTTTTTAAATTAACCTCATAAAATGCAGAGTGAATTCTGCTTGTGGGAAGACCGGCCCAGTACGTATTCATAGTTGGATTTTCCATTGCAGTGGCACTTTATGTGGCACAAATTGCAAATAAAATGGAAACATAATACAGCTGAATGGAAAAAAGGAAACAGAAACACAGATCAGGATCAACTCATCAGTGGATACATATGTGCACATGGGCAAGTCCATTATTTGCTTGATGTTGTTATCTGGGATACATTCGCCACTTATTTGCTATTACAAATAGGCCTTAAGCTATACAAGGACAATGTTAGTATGAGAAGATTGATTAAAAATAGCACAGCATATGGGATTGTATAAAATTGGTTTTTTTAACGATTTAAATTGGCTCTAGGCCGGACAGGGAGTTAGTGGTGATATGAAGGTCAAATGAATTGTTAGTTCAAGGGGCATTCTGCATTATAAGGATTCAATGACTGATGGAGAGATGAGGAATAAGATAGTACGATCAATGGACACTAGGAACCAGCGCTAGACGTTATATACAGTGGAAGTCGCGACGGTGAAGGGACCGGAGAAATGAGGTCGTTTTAACCGGTGATAGTTGTATCCGATGACGCTACATCCGATGGAAGAATAGCTTTAAATATAATGAAACCGATGAAATGAAAGGGAAGAGTACGTAAGCGACTGGTCGTAATAAACAAAGTCCTTATAAGCCACTTCTACTGTAGTTTGTTACAATAAGCTTAGCAGCGAAATACACTCACGACCTCACATGACCGCTATCTATAATCGATACAAACTAAACTAACCATTTATCATAACCACAAATAATCCGCATTCATTCATTTATTTCCACCACAAAAAAGGAGAAACCACAAACAACTTTTTTTCAAATTACTACACCCTGTGGGATAGCTTACAACAAAATCCATTTCATTTCCAAAAGCCACGACCGGTGAATGAAAGTTTTAGAGGAATACCTAGTTTTTTTTGTACTAGTCCTTCAATAATCCCAAATGAATTAGCTAGCACTAGGATGTATGCAATATATTTGCCACTCTATTGTCCATTCAGCGATTGTTTAACCTCGCGTGGATTACTGTTCAGGACATTTTTCTATGCTATCCACTCAGAAATTTCCATTTAAATATAGATTTCATAAATCCTATTTTGGTTTGATTTTACTTGAAGCTTAGGAGGTTTAACTTTTACGTTACGAAATTGTTTTTTTAGTTTTCAGGATTTATGAGATATCGCGAAAAGAAATGATATTTGTAATTGTCGTTAGGGACATTGTACGCAAAGCTTTTGCAAAACAAATTGTGACTCAGATCCTTGCTGTTTCTAAAGCTCGATGTATAGAGAGTGCAGCAGCTGGCTTTATAGTTATTTTCAAATATTCGTTCCTGTTCTTGAGGACATCTTCGAGTAGTTGTACACGGCAGCCTTTCATCTTTGCCTGTGGCATCCCCAATCGCGGGACTCGAAGATCCTCTTGACTAGAATTTCGTTGTCCATTCGTATTATCTTGGCTTTTTGGACTACTTCCAAATTCTTGTTAAAATTCGTAGAGCTCGAAGCTCCTCCATTCAACATCCTCGCAAACAGGCCCAAATATCCTCGTCTATATAAATATTAATATCTGCTCTTCTTTCCCGCTTATCGTCCAGCACTCTGCAGGATTGTGAGTCCAGTAGAGTTAACTTTTCATGTTTCGGGTATGCATTTTGACGGTATATGTTTAGTTTTGCCAAATCAAAGTAGCAACGGTTCTCAAAAGTGAGCCTTGGTGGAATTTCCACTAGAGTGTCATTCGTGAAGTTGATGTTAACTCCACGATAGATGAACTCCTTAACTACATCGAAGTTGTTGCCAATAATAGTGGCGTTTTTTCGTAGGCAATGTACTGATGGTACTTTGTTTGTTGAGAGCATGTATTTTGTCTTCTCCTTATTCACTTCAAGACCAAACCGTTTTACCGATTCATAAACTGCCGTGAAAGCCTCTAAAATAATACGCTCTGTGGCGACCGATAGTTTCCATGTCGTCTGCATATTCCATCATCTGTCATACGCAATGTGAGCTCCAGTACAAGATTGATGAGGGCATATAGTAGCGTATCTCCTTGCCGAAAGCCGAAGCGATGAACTAATTCCAAACTCCACATTGTAGTGTTCTCCAGCGTTATACAACACAGTCAAATCAGTTTTTCCGGGATTCCTCATTCAGTTATGACTTTTTGGAGCTTGTTCAGCTATCATATGCGACTTTAAAATCGATAAAAGTTTTGTGAGACTAGACTTGAAATTCGTTGGTCCTTTCTACGATTGTCTTGGTGTCAATATTCGGTCTGCAGTCGATCTGCCGGGCTGGAAGCCACACTGGTATGTGGTATGTATATCCAGTATCTCTATAGAATCTGATAGGTAACATTTAGTAGGCATATGCCTCGAATTGGTGATAGAATCGCATGTAATCGAATGTAAAACCAAAACACACCAAAACATTACCTCTCTTTGTGATAGCTGTGCGACTGCTTCTATACTAGGAGGGAGTTTTTCGTTGACTGAAGGTGCCTACATTTACAATTCCCTGCGTATGGGCGACTAAGTTTCTTTCACTATTTTGAAGAGCTTGCATTTGGACCTTATAACCAGCTGCTGGTTACTGAGCCACCGTGGGCGCCGTGGCTCAAGTGGTTAGTGCGTTGGACTACGGAGCGAGGGGTTCCAGGTTCAATCCCCAAACAACACCTAAAATTTCTTTCACGGCCCCACCTCTCGCGAGCGTCTGACAAACATCCGAGAGTAAAACTGTCATGAAAAAGCTTCTCAAAAACAAAAACTGCCGTTCGGATCCGGCATTAAACAGTAGGCCCCTTCAATTCGTGTGAAGAATATAACACGCACAGCACGAGTGGTTGTGAGAAGTTAGGCCCTGAGTCCCATGGACCTGTTGCGCCAAAAATTTGTATTTGTCTTTATTTTTTGGTTACTGAGCCTTCTTATAGCATTGCTGGATGCTATTCCTGCTGTGCGAATCTTTGATTTATCTGAGCTGGGAGACTGCATATACCCTCTTTTTCCTACGCAGAATTTGCTTATTTTCTACTGGTGTTATGAAAAGAAGTCCAACGTTAAGTCTGTAGTCGGATTTCCTGGACTGAAATTTTTCTCATAATCGAAACTTTTTTTTAGATTTACCAAGAAAGTTTAATATCTCGGAATAACCTTAGACCAAAAACTGACCTGCAAACCTCATCTAGTTAGAATCGAAGTAAAGGTCACAAAAGCCTTCTTGCCTTGTTATAGACTCAAGAAGAAAATGGAAAAAAATGAAGACTAAATAAAGCCTTACATTATTCACTGGTCATGTATTGCTATTGTTATCCCAATCATCACTAGTGGCTCAATGGCATGGTAGGAAAAGATTAACAAAGTCCATCCCCCCAATACCATTTAAAAGGAGCAAAGACTCTCCTATGGAGGGATCTCGAGTGCATCTGATACATGTCCGACTGTGACGCTTGAAGCCCTTCTGAATCTTCTGCCTCTGCATATAGATGTCATGAAGATTGCAGCTATTAGTGCACTAAAGCGTCGCCTGAAATATAACCTCAACGACTGCGAATCTAAAGATCCTCAACGAAATTCGGTTGATTCCCTCACCAGCTACGAACTTTATGCTAAAGTGATTATTCTGAATCGCACCCATTGAGGCAACCCTCAAATCCTTCTGGTTGAGAACAGATTTACAGAAGAATCAAAAACTAAATAACGGAGTGGAGGCTGGAATCTTTGGTCCTTACTTCAAACTATAGGGCCCCTTGGGTAACAACATTACCATTTTCCAAGTAGACGCTTACGCTATCGAACTGTATGCTAAAGAATGCATCAAAAGAAACACAAATTCACATTCTTACAGCTCAGTGGACAGAACCAACTCTCGCTAATCTGTGTCCCCATTCAAAAGTTTATTAAGACCAATACGACATCTAGTGCATTTGACATTCAAACCATTCTGAAATAATCCTCCACATAGATAAAGCAAATGCTTTTATGTACTTCAATGTATGTTCGAACTAAGTTCTGAAATGCAAACCATGAAAAATAACCGTATTAGGGTATTGGAGGTATTTCTTCCAATTAATTCCAAATCTGATATTTATCCACAGTACCCACAGGATATCTGAAATATGTACACATTGGTTAATCCATCAGAATACATTCCTTTGTATGTTGCAGACATTGCAACATCCCTAGCTTTGAGGATATTTTACATCATTACCTCGAGGGCAACATTCCTTTAGTTGGAATCAGAAACCTTTTCAAGTGTTGGAAGCAGATATAATTTTCAATGAATGGATTGCATATGTAACTACAACCAACCCCATTGCCATTCGAATATATTAAAAAACAACTCCTTTGCTAACATTGACCTATCCGGTCTTATTCAACTTTCCCTTGCTAAACTTATTAAATTTATACTTTTTCTCATTAAATCTTAATTAAAATGGACTTCCAAGAGGACTTGTATAAAAAATATGGAAATCTAGACTCAAAAGGCGGGTATGTGATCCCATTAATGATAATGAAAACGACATATATGCACATATGTATATGAGCATCTAAGGCACAATCGCTCGGAATAAAAAGTGTTTTTCTACTTTTATGTGTTTCTAAAAAAAAAAAGGGGTATCCAGGAATAATAAGGCAAAAACTAGTGGCGACAAAGTGCTAGGAAATAAAGAAAAGAAAAAAAGATTCCAGTGCTAATGAAGGTGGTTTGGCTTTGCGCTAGTGTCGTTAATGATATGCATACCAGCGTTTTACTTAAATTATCTTCCTAATTACGAAAAATGCATTTGGTCAGGTTGAAATTAGAAAAAGAGAGATTACTCTTTTTTTTACTTTCGTTTTCCTTTGTCGTTGTTCTGTAGAGAGGATTGCGATGAAAATCCATTAAAGGTATTTGCAAGGTTGGTGAGCTGCACCGTGCTCAAAAGCAACCTTTCGTATATGTATATAAAAAAGTCTCCTAGTTTTGGCTTGAGTTATATTCAAGAGGTATGCAAGTAACCAAATAAATCCAAGGTTTTTCTAACCGCTGCAGCATTAAGTCGTTTCTATCTCCTTTTCGTTTTTTGATTCCAAGTACTCAACTCATCAGGGATCCCACTCAAGGAGTTAGTTAAACTCCTTTAGACTTTTTGTTGTAAGAAAAAACATGTATATAAATAAATGGGTCTAGAGTTCGTGAGGCTGTTTTTCTTTACTGTGCTGTCCCTTGAGTTTCTGGGTCGAGGTCCCGATGTCCATCCATAGTCGGAACCAAATGTATCTATATCTCTTAAAACATCCAACTTTACTACTTGAATGCCTTGATAATATTTGATATTTTTAATCTTTAGAGATCTGGATAGTGATACAGTTTAGGACTGGTTGAGTAGAGAATAACCTTAGTCAATAATTATCTCAATGAACATTTCCAGCCAATTCAATAGTTAGTACGAAACCTTACTCTGCTCCTGAATTGCAAAAATAATTTTTCAGTTGATCTCAACACTGTTGTAATTGTTTAAATATGGTAATGCCTTAGTTGATCCTTGATGCCATTGCACCCCCGTCTGAATTCTGAAAATGTACTACTGACATAATACAGAGTTCTTCCTCTCGAATGACTCTATAGTTTTTTTAAAAGCCTTTGCCTCTGAAGTTTGATTGTGTAAAAAAACGCATGAGAGCGTTTTGCTTTGCCTAAATCATTTTTTGACGCCAAAGGTGTCAGTTGGGTTTTCACCCCAACAGTGGAATGTACGGTGGTTATTGCCTTTGTAGTTTTCGTTAACAAAAAATGCGACCTTCTCCGGTTATGCTGCTGATTTTGAGATACTCCACTCACAGCGTCTTGATTTCATGTGTCTCGACATAGTGAAGCTATAAATTGAGTTTTGTAATGTGTTGAGAGAGTTTTACGTTAAGTTTCCAAAACTTTGCTAAGGATCTCGATCGATTTATTAAAAGTAAAATTTTGTTGGTTACATCCTTTTGCATGAAAAAGATTTTTGAAATCCTCGTACGGTTATCTTAAACTCACGTAAATTTTTTGACCTTTCGGAAGCGACAAAAGTGCGTCAAAAACGTCTGCCGCCAACTTTCAGGAGTTGTGCAACGCGTTTTAGGTGCCTTCAGCTCATTTCACAAGATTTCTACTCCTTCTCTAGTGTTCTACACCACGTTTTATTAGATCTACCCGACGTACTGAATGAGTGAATTCAATTGCGTGGTGTATTTTGCAATAGAGTTATCGTCACACCTTAAAGTGTGTGAAGGTCTCGCTGGTAGCCATCTTGATCTGCTGTCTGTCAATGTTGAGTTAAGCGTAGGCCTTAAAATCATAGACCATTAAATGAATGTCCATTATCTAGTGTGAATTGAAATTGATTACCTCGGATCGTTCGTTTGAATTCGAGAACTGAATACTATCTTTTCCCGAAATCAGCAGTTTACTGCCTAAACTCCTTACTAAGCCCTGTTTGGAGTTTTAATCCCTTGTAAGCCCCATGGTGATGATGTAGACTGTCCTTCTATCGCACTTGTGCTTCCTTAACCACAAGAATATTTATGTGCGTATGCTTCTCACGTCTCACACTATGCTACAGTTCCTTCTTCCGCGTGGGATACTGGACTTCTAGCTCAGGTTTCTTGGTTTCTCTACTGCTAGCTCCACTACAATCCGAGGATTGATTGTAATAATCCATGGACCTGTATCCAGGAGTCCAGAAGTAATTATTAATGATTGTAATTAATTGTAATAATTAATTGATGATTGTTTTTGCTTCTAACGCAAGGAATAGGTACGTAGGTATGTAGAAGTGGCCCTAAGGCCGTTTTAATACCACAACTCAAGTGACTTATCCGATGTAAAAAGGATGTAAACTAATAGGGATAAGGGGTATGAATGACGATTACTCAGATCCACCCCGTTACATTAAGGAAACTGATGATATCCCCAATGCTAATCGCTTTCAACTCTATTAGGTTGTCAAAGAAGGGTTGCGCTGTCTGTACAGCTGGACACTTGCAGAGAAAGTGTAGTATTGTATCTTTCTCGTTAGCGATATTACATCTGCGACAGTGTCCATTAAACGAAATGCTTATTCTGACCGCATGAACCCCGATGGGCCAGTGGCCAGTACTAATTGCCATAACTCTTGCGATATCTGCACGGTTTCTATTTAAAAGTTCTGGTGATCAATTCTACTGATACCTGGGCCACATCTGCCTGGATATGACACAATTTCCCACCCCTGCCATCTGCTGACAGGTTTTAATAGATAGTGCTTAAAGACTCTGCCCTAGGAGCAAGCTCCTCTTTACACTGTTCTACGAGCTTCGAAGATATGGTGGCAGATATAATAGCCTTGATAGCGGTCTGGCTGTCAATGAGGATGGCTGTGGTGTTAAGGGGTGGTTTGCTTGAGTATGCGGCAAGCCTCGTGTGCAGCAAGAACTTCCGCCCGGATGACTTGGAAATGTTGAGGTAATCAGAGAATATCCCGTCGAAATTGTTGTTTCGAACTCATTTTTCACTTCGCCTGATTCCCACTCCGCCCTGGTTGGGAACCTGAACGTGACGTCATTTCTGAAGTTCACTCTGGGAATTATATAGTAGGTTAGATTAGCTACGAAGTCTCGTGATAACAGATTCAGGTGACTATAAGATTTGATACACCAGTACCCTGTTTTTCTCAATCTGACTGCACTGCATGAAGATAAGAACATACTATGAAAGTCGAGTGGTAGAAGATGCAATATTACGTTTATGGCCTCAATTGAACCTGTTCTCATAGCTCCCGTTACGCCTAGAGCCACAGTTCTTTCTACTTTGTTAATAAGTTTGATGTTATATACTTTCCTTAACGCACCACAGCTGTGTACATCCATATGACCATCTTCGTTCGAAGTCCCTACCTCTTACCGAAGGCTTTGCTGCACGCATAGAAAGCCACACAGACTTTCTTTGACCGCTGTTCAATGCTTAGTTTCCAACTAAGTTTTGGATCAAGTACCGCACCTACATATGTAGGTACTTGGCACTGGAGGGCGAGGAGGCGTAAAGGTCTGTATTTTGGTTTTTGTAGTAAAAACCATCAGTTCTGTTTTGCTTGGGTTGACACTGAGTCCATATTCAGTGGCCCATTTGCTAATCTTGTCCAAAGCACTGATTACTGAAGGAACCATCCATAAATACCAATATTACCACATCATTCGCATACGCAACAACCTTGACTCCATCTCTGCCTAGCCTACACAGGATTTTATTCATTACCATAAGAAGAAGAGATATGACTTCACCCTAAGGAGTTCCTCTTACGACAGATATGGTGGAAATGCTGTTACCGACGGTCGATTGAATGATTCTGGTTTTTAGCACAGTCACTATCCATTTGCTAATAAACTCTTCAACACCCAGTTGGATCAGAGCTTCCTGAATCGATTCAGCGTAGACGTCATTGAAGGCACCTTCAACGTCTAAGAAGGTAGTTTGTAGGGAATTGTCTCTTCTATCTTTCGCACAACTTCGTGGAATGCCGTCTCTGTCGATCATCCCTTAGTGTACGCGTGCTAAGATTTACACAGAAGGGATTCATCTAGGGAATTTCGTATGTGTCTGTCTAAGATACATTCTAACGTCCTTAAAGGAGAGAGGATAAGCTGATGGGTATAAAATCCTTTGCGGATTTATGTCCACGTTTTCCAGTGTTCGGAATAAATACAATACGAACACGTCTCCAGCTCAGGGGAACGTGGTTAAGGAGGATACAGCCTCTATAGATTGGTACTAGCCAAGGAACCACCTGGTCCAATGTTTTCTGCAGCATAACCGGAAGTATGCCGTCAGGGCCAGTCGATTTATAGGGAGGAAAGCTGTTAATAGCCCAGGAGGTATTAACTTCTGTAATTGTTGTTAATTCCAGGATGAGGATTGCGCGGCCTGAGACTGATGGGGTACGTGAAGATCATTTAACATTTTACTAACAAGTTGGTGCGATCGTTATAAGTGTGTTTTTTGACTTCAAGGGCACAATTTCTAAAGCGTTGGCTAATCGCAATCCTGTCCATTTAGATGAATATTCGGTGACTCTCAGTAGAGACCCAACTAATTCTGTAGCAGGATTCATGATTAAAAACAAAATAAATCTCCAAAAAACAAACTCAAGGAAGCCTGTACTCATCACGTGTTGAGCATAGTACCGACATTACCCACCTTTCTGTTAGAATCATCAAAGAAAGCATCACTATCCGCGTCAAGGGTTCAGTTATGATCGGGACCTAATTGACTGTAAATTGACAGATCACACTAGTCACGCTTCTCCCGGAGCATGTTAATGTTTGCTTAATATCGATATCCGGTCCCTATAATGTCTTCAGGATATGAAAACGCTGCAAGTTTTAGGAGTTAATATTTCCTATGCATCACTGCCGTCTGCTGCTTACCGGATTGCTATGGTAGAGTGAGGCAGTGACTTTTGTTTGTGAGTGGAAATCCACGGCCTCACTTAGAGTCAAGATACATATTTGCATCGCTTAAACTCCAGCTCCCGTGCAAGGAATCTGGCGTCTAAGGGGAGTCTTACAGTTTCAGAGTCTAATCGTTGTTCGTTGTCTATAGCCAAAGGTGGTAAAAAGTATCATATCTGTGAAATACAACTCTATCAAAAACAGTGTTTTTTGTTTTTTGCGGTTTGCTGGGCCATAGTTAACCCACAGGTTTCACCATTCGTCCTCTCCTGTTCACCATTTCCCAATAAATTCTCAGATGCGCCTATGAGAAGGTGGGAGAAGATCATACATATAACAGAGATGCTAGATCATCGGCGGCAGGGGCTCTTTCTCATTATTTACTGAACCAATATCTATCGAGGGATACTAATTCTACAAAGGTTTGTTAATCATTTCCCATCGAACTATCCATAACACATATGTAGTCCTTACCGAACCTTTTCTGTTTCCTCATTCTTAAGCGACTTTAAAAATATTCATATCTCTAGTCTTTAATTATATAAAAAAAAAACCTTTTTCTCACACAAGATTCCATAGATTCCTTCTGTTTTGAACAATGTTCACGGTCCTTTAAAATTTTTTGCAACATCTATTCGCACTCGTATCTGTATAATTACACTTCCAGGTATACATAAATATTTCCTCTTTCTAGGACATTCCTTAGCTCGATTGAAATATGTACATATTTGTTGGAAACATTTTTCTTTTCTGATAATAATTGCATTTCTTTTTTTTTTTCTCACAGATGAATAACACACACGTGTTTTCAAAAGAATATTTGGGACTGAGCCACAATTAAGACTGTCATCAAAAGTATCTAACGACAACGGTTTCCGTAACTAAGCAGAATCGATTTGCACAAGCATTGCCTATTCATTTTGTGTTTATCAATTTATGTATATTGTAAAGGAATTTGAAAGGACAAGGCCAGGGTTTTGGGGTTTTTGTGTTATTTTAAAAAGAAAATGTGATTCGATTCCTTTGAATAAGATGTAAGGCCTCATAATGAGTTTCTCAAAGTTCCTAGAAGTCGGTAATATTTACCGACCATTGTTATGACAGCCATCGTTTATTGCAGGTCAATTCAAGAAATGCTTTTCAAATTAGATTGGTGGTTACCAATGCTTCACTCATATCCGTGTTTGAATGTGATACCTAAAGAATTAGATTGAAGTGGGTGTGTGTAAATCATAGAGGGAATGTTATTTTCAAAATAGTATTAAGGTCCTTCGATCCGTTTCGATAGACTCATTTCTAAAGAACCTTTTGTAGCCATAAATAACCCATCGGCACCCACTTTAATATGAAAGTTTCATTGAATTTAGCATTGATCGCATATTCTGACTGGACGTAGTAGGTACCAGTAGCTCCTTGTAATAGGTATTATGTTATGTATTTAGATCCGGTCTTCATCAACCCCGCCTACGCGCTATAATGCTCATTTTCCGAGGATTTGTTTCAACTCCATCCAGCTCTTTCCCCGTTACCATGATTCCTGTTATGCGCCACGTGTGCTATAGCTGATTCGTTTGCCTGGTTTGAGGGGAAATACAATTTTCGTCCTTACGTAGGGTATGACCTTTTGCTTTTGTATAATTACGTCCGTTCTCTCATAAAACTATTCATTTGAGATACGGTTTGACCAGAACACTTTTTGACATTTACCGTCACTTTCCAGATTTTGAAGCCATATTAACACCACCGATTATCACGTTAGAATGTTTCTCTATATTTGCAGCCGTAGCTTTGCATAAGCGATTGCTAACGCCTAATTCGGAACCACCGTCAATCGAGATGCTACTTCCAATGGTAACGGAAGTTATCTACTACCTTTCGACCTGTTGTCCTGCAATGGTTATATAAGTTATTAACGAGTTCGAGGGAAGACTAGCGGTTTCTAGTTTTGGCGGAGTTAGTCCTCCGTCCTACGAAGTTTGCCTCTGCTACTAAATCAGTAGTCATTTAAAAACAAAAAGAAAAAAAATGTTAAACCATATCCCAGAGGGCACAGAATCCGATTTGGTCCACGGTAGACAAATTCACTATTTAAGGACATCTGTGCAGATAAATATATATTTAGCATAGTCCACATATTTGAGGTAGGTTGTAAGACTCCATTAAATTTAATCGATTTATGTGGATAGAGCATTCTGATTACCACTAGAAAGGGTAGTGGTGAATATATACAACCTTGCGGAACGCCGCTATTGATCTCAAACTTTCCGACAACCTAATGCTGACACCTCACACCTTCATAACTTGCGCTTATGATAGTCATCAATTTGTCTAGAGTGCTTCTATAGCGTAAGGCATTCTTTCTTCGAAACCAATAAATACTGTTCGACAATGATTCGTAAAGTATTAATGTGGTCAGAGTAGAAGGGCCCAGAACGAATGCCTGTTCATTGTCGAGAGTACCGTCTAAATGTTTTGTAATATATTCGACACTTTTGTGTCGAGTTCTGCACTTGAAGTGATTTTCGAGTTGGGGGTCGTATGGAGCTCCAATTTAATGACTTGGCAAAACTTTGTCCAGTCAATATTTTTGGGGTTTCTGAAAGGCTTAGGAGTCTCGACCTCGAGATCTACGTTAAAGAGGATCCAGTTATAATCAGAGAAGGTCTTCAGATTGGATACTCTCCAATTTTCTACTTTCATAAACAACAATGTTGATTGAGAGTATGACATCTCTAATATCCTCCCAACCGGTAAAACTATTCGTACTCGAACAGATAAAGGTCGGGGTGCTATCTTTGTTGTATGTAGACAGGTTATATTCAATGATAAAGTCGAATAGAGACTCACCGCGTTCATTAGTTTCCGAGCAGCCCCATAGCGTATGTCTGGCATTGGCATTTCCATCAGTTGGTGTTTTTAGTAGAGGTGATGGTTATTGGATCATGGACTTCCTCCGGCAGTACTAGTCAGTTGCGAGCCATGTAAACGGATGTGATAAGTAGGTCTTCGCTACCTGCAGTCTCTATTCTAAGAACTGTTAAATAAGATGAGCTAAAATTTAGACATATGAAAGCTTTAAATATTTTTTAGGTAAAATGCAGGTTCTGGGCTTACCACGGTTGGTGTTATTACGATTGTAATATAGATTGCATCCGTTGTCGTTCAGGCCCTTCATGGTAGTGCCTTTTACCCACGATTCTTGGACAATGCTGATGTCGATGTTTTCTTCTTTTAGAAAAACCATCAGATTATCTGTAGTACATATCGAATGATCTGTATGACTTTCAGCATTGGTAGTATCGGTGATTGGAAGGGTTTGAGTGGTAGATTGGGTGGTTTCGATCCTCATGTCTTCCAACAATTTGTTGGCATCGTCGATTTCGTCTAAGTCGATCTTCTCTATAGAGTATGCGCTGCCTTCGTTTATCAAAAGTAGAAAAGAAAGGGTGTTGTTGTGCGGGTCTTCGCTCTTTATGACTTTCTAGTCGTCCATGGGGACCATAGAATTATGCACATAGCTTTAGACAATTGATAAATTTAACACTGTAGACGGTCATATTTGGGAGCAAAATGCGGATTCTGGGTCTCCTCGAAATATTTCTACCCAGGATCAGCTTGAGTCTCATGCGTCACGGATCTTATGAACGCAGTCTAAGGAAGTCCTTGGAGAAAGCGTTCTCGCATTTGATGGCTCTATAACTCCTTATGACCTCGACTGAGTCGAAACAGTCCTCCTTGGTTGTTTAATACGTGATCCATGACCATTTCGGAAAGCTTGAGCTCTCCTTGCCGCTAGTAGAGACCTCATCTACCAAAGCGACTTGGAGGTCATCTCTGATAACCTCACTGATAATTCGTGACGTTAGGGGTTCCGAAGTCAATGCGTTGTCTGGTTTGGGGATGGAAAGCTTCGCGACTTTACTCCTTTAAGAATCAGGCTTGATTTCCTCTTGGGACCGGTTTCGCTTAGCCGGTTCGCTTTTCTTGGACTGTCTATGGTTTATGAACTCATCAACAACTTGCTGAGTAGAAGCCGTTCCGGTCTCTTCATACTTCGCAATCTTGTCCAGAATAAAAATGACCCTCTGTTACGAGCTTTTTTTGCAGTTGCTGGCTGATTTTCGGGTATTTACAGCACACTTTTGGGCACTGAGTCGAGTGTCCTGCTCTAGAGATGCAGAGGATGTGGATAGTTTTGGGAGCGGTCTCCTGACTAGAGGTAATCAGTTCATCATGGATGAAACAGTCTTTTTTATGACCATTGCGAGCAGGTGGAAAAGAAATTTAAAATCATTTTGAAAAGTAGAGCAAACCCTGCAGCTCCATTTGAAAAAAAAAAATTCCTAAGCTCTGTAGAGGAACACATATCCATGGATAATCATTTCGGCAGAATCTCAGAAGTAATACTCTTTATGGTGATCTTGTCTTTCTTGCATTTTCCCGGAATGTCTCAATGCACAGGCACCCAGCACTGGGGAATGTCAAAACTTCTCCGTCATTTCCATGAAGGCGAAATGGCAGCTTAAAGCAATCTTTGGAACTTTCGAACCGTCACGTCGAATTGTATTTTCCTTGTTTTTGGCATTGACAGAGTTTCCAGCAATTATTGCAGAACGGATGTTACCCCTAGGTTCGCCTAGCGGACATGAAGAAGTCCATATTCTATTGAGAGCTATAATTCTTAAGCTAACAACCTAACTCCTAAATGTTGCAAGTGGTTATAAGCAAGCAAGATGTAACTAAATTCTTTTAAGCCTCCCTGTAAGGTAGTAGGTTCATTGTCATTAGTACTTTGCTTTACTTTTCAAACACATTATTTCGACTTAATCTACATATGTATGTGTATCCACTTTCTATCAAAATCTATTTATTTGTCCAATATCCTTCTCTAGTCATACTAAAACAAATGTTTTTATCCATCTCTGTTTCTCAGAGTTCTAAAATGTTTTCCTTTCTTTCTGTCAATAATGATGTTCTTCAAGGTTCAGCTTTTGGTCCTCTACTTTAAGCAATATTTTTAAATCAAACCTTTGGGGATACCGTGTGTCAGTGGTTAGTGAACCGGTTGTGTGGTTTCATTACAGCGTCCTTCATGTCATTTCTTCATTACAGCGTCATGCATGTTACGGAATTCTGCCATCGCCATGCAGAGCTGAAAACGATGAATATTATCGACCTGCCGAATATATACCAAATCATGCCGATTATCGTGTTTAAGGCGCCAATTCAGGAACAGGATTATGCCTCAGTGGGTTTTGTCATAAAACATCGTTCCACTGTATTAGTAATAAAACTCGCTGCGCATTATTAGAGAAGTCTTGCACTGTATTTCCCCTCACCTATTCTGTTCGTACACTTTCCCTTCAGGTATAACGATTTGTAGTTCATCTAACCGAACAAGCCAATATGGTGTGGTGTTGAATATCCAATATTCAGAGTCAATATTCACTTTAAAAATATGTACGAGTACATGTAATGCCAAAATTTGAATACAATCTTCCCATAGATGCACCTGACTGCTCGTCATGACCAGTCTAAGGATTCTGTCTTGCTGTCTGTTAATCTGAGTACAACTGGAAATTCAATCTGCGGTCAAAAGCAACTAGCCAAATGTATTAATTATCGATCTGCTTTACATTGCTTTACATTGCATCCTGCTCGAGTTCAATTTTATAAGACAATAGAGCTGTCAGTTTGAAATGAAACCGTTTGCATTTACGAAAAGAGGTCATTGAAAGCTGATCTGTTGTATTATTCAGAACAGGCCTTTATGTGTCCATTACGTGTTACCAAATACAGTGTGCATGCCCATGACTGATTTATACAAATAAAGTATCCTCGGCCCTGTCGCTCTATGTCGCATCTGTCTGGTGGAAAACAATGTTTCAATGCCAATTAATTAGGCCAACTAATTTAACTGATGGGGCGGCAGCAACGGCGGCGTTTGGTTTTCACTTCAATGATGGTCGTTATGCAAACTAATCACAAAATAAACTAATCACGTCCTTGCTCAACCGAGAAGGAAGTTAATCGAAGGGATGGTAGCTTGGCAGCCAGCATTGACTGTTGTCAGTGGTGGCTTTGTTTGGGCTTCAATGGTGGTGGTCGATTACCACTCAGTTAATGGTAGTATCATCAGGGTGTTGTTAGTATATTCAAGTGGATCAGGTTCAGTAGTTTTTTTTTTTTTTTATCCTTCAACACTCGATGAGAGAATCCAGAAGACTTGTGTTTGCGTTTTTTTATTATTATGATTTTAAAGACCTTATCCGTTTGACTTCAAGGTGGATAAGGTCTTTAAAGCGACAGCCATGTCCTTCAATTACAGATTTATCCTTAAATGTTTTTTTTTTAGTCCAGCTTGATCTTGTAGAGCTAGCATCAGAGATGGCTGTAAGTTAGAGTGTATGAGAAAAAACAAGATTGGAGATGAAGACCATCCTTCTTCTTGTTCGGTGAAATTCCATCACACCTTGCTTTAGGCTCTGTGAAGTGACGCTTGGGAGTTTTGCAAAATGGCTCCAACAAAATAAGACTACGATGTCACTTTCAGAGAAAATTCATTGTAGTCTATTGTAGCTCCTACGCCTAATAATTGGATTTACAGGTAGGGTTGGGGGTTAGAAAGTTAGTGTAACAAAGGTTTCGTACTATGGCTACGTCCTATATTGACGGGTTTTAATTATTTACGTATCAACGTGTGGAGCATACCACCACTAGGTGTGCGCACGGATAGGTGATGTAAGGTTGGCGTGCACAGTACAACTCTGAGAAGGCTATGTGTTTGCACATTTTGTCCGATTTAGATCCAATAGATGTCATTCGTTTGTTGGATAAACTTATGTTCTCAGCTGGGTTTGAAGTCGGGCGTTGTTTTAGTAAAAAATTTTGTATAAATCGCATTCCAATGACCGAATCATCAGAATCAAAATTATGAAAACATACGCAAACAGATAGAGTGAGTCCAGTAAAACAGGATATTCTACTATAAGTTAGTCTAAACAGGTTATAAAGTACAGGCACTGACAGAAAGATACCGCACCCTTTCTACTCCTTATATCTTCACTGATTTATAGATACATACATATATGTATGTATTTAAGTAGCGTGATTAGCAAAGAAGATCACATCGTAGGTCCTAGGTGGACTATAACAGTTTTGTTGAGTTGATAACAGCTACTTAGTTTTGTCGACGTTCATTTCGTTTATTTGGCAATAGCCTTAAAAGCCTCTACAACGACATCGATATCTGCATGAAATGACTCTTTTAGAGGCGCTACTTCCAAGCTTTACATTGCATCTGGTATACTCCAACGTTATGCAACACAGCTGGTTCAGTGTTGCTGCACCAGCTTTTCTATTCTATTTACCATTTTCCCTTTTACTCTGTCGATACAGACCTCTCCTGTTCACGATTTGGTTACCCGTTTTAACTATCTTAAGGTAATCAGATTTCTGGTCGCATTCATAGTTTTGAGTACCCTTTGCTGCTTAATAACGTATTACGAGCTGGAAGCTATGGTTTCCGACTAACCCTTCAAAGACGTTTTCCAAATCAATGTTGCCATTGAAGCCTCTAATAAGAATTTAATTTTGACACTTTCCATGAAGTTAAAAAAAATGTCTCTAAACGGAGGCCCTCAACTTTGTTGGGACTAACTTACATGCATATAAGGACGGGCTCTGTTTTAGGGTATACCAGTTTCAAACCTAATGAGCGAAGCCATGTCTTTACGTTTTTGATGGTGTCATTGCAGTGTTGCGTTACTTCGACAATGGTTTTGATAACAACTACTACTGCGATGTCATCGCGATATCCGCTAATGTTCACACCTCTTGGCCAGTAGATTCGTAGTACTCCATCGTACATTATATTTCAAAGGTCTGGCATCAGAACTAATCCTTGTGGAACGCCTGCTATTTTGTATATGGCCCTTCGTATGTGTCGTAAAAGTGTATTCTATCTTCAATATAGCCTATCGCGGTACTTAGTTTTGCAATCGCATTCGCAATCACAAGCGTCAAAGATTGGATATGTTGGGATGATGTTCCATAGAGTTGGAAACTCACGTATATTGGCTTTTCGAAGCTACAGATCTCGACATCTTTCGACTATGACATTCAAGCAAATAAGGTGCTAGCGACCTTATGCTTAAGCTTAAGGGGTGCATTCTATACCCCAAGGAGACACATTTCCGGACTATTTATTGAAATGATTGAGAATATCTTCATCCGCTTTAGATAGAGTCCAAGCTTCAGAGACATAAAGCAGGACTGGAATGATTAAGGTCTTACGCAGAATATCCTCAGTTATTCGGGATAGGACTCTGCTACTGGCTATCATCGTCTATGTTAAATGGTTCATTCTGCCTGACAGCTACATATATAGTCAGCATCGACTGTGCCTCTACTATGGCAATGGCAGTAAAATGAACCAAATTTTAAATTTTCTCAAATAACATGCATGTGAGTAGAATAGATTTTCAGGGTGAGTAGTATGGATAGTTTAACTCACAGACAACATAGAAATATGCTCAGGTGTAAATAATTTCTTTAATACACAAATCAGCTGACTTGGCTTTCCATCCCCTGTTAGGAACCATATTTCATGTTTAACTAGCATAACGGCATCCATGACAGGTAATTCATTTCGAAAGCAATCACAAATCAATTAGCAACGAAACGAAAAAAAAATCGACAAAAAATACTGCGCTCCCCTTTAGTAGCGAAGAACATAATGTCGGATCAGAGTCAGGTGAAATATATGGCCGCCGACAGGGTAATAAAATCAAATTAATTGAATGGGATTTGTTTTTGTCGGAATAATAAAATCTAAATTAACCTACAACCACTGTGTGTGTTTTGTGATTAATCACCTTGACTGCAATAATAGATGGGATTTTGTATTGCGCTAAGTAGGCGCATAGGCATACAAACTTATTTGTTACTTATTTCTGAAGTGGAGCTTTAAACATGGACATAATATAGCTCAGGAGGTGGTCCCCTTTGTGTCTGTTGAAGTTTTATTAACTGTGGAATGATTTATGTCCTGTTTTGTTGAGTTTATGGTTTAGTTACTTCTCTCTGGGAACATGAGTCTATAAGGCTTGAATAGCATCGAAATGTTTGCCGACTTATTGACTGTTCTGCGCCATGTTCTTCTTGGACCTCTAGGTCTTGCCCATCATTAGTTAATAGCCAAAAATCATCAATGGTTTCAGTTGTGATGTAAAAGTTGAAAACCCTTATTTTTATTTCCATTTGATCAACTGGCGATAGTCAGGATGGAAACTGGTCTGAAAATGTTAAAAAAAAAGTTGCTAAAGAAATGCCTTTAAATTTTTTTAAATGGTGACACTGCTTTCCCTTCTAAGAGTAATGTGAAAATACATATGAGATAGAACCAAAAACTTTCCATACTAAATATTTCAAAAAAATCACACGAAACACCCGAATTTAGTATAGATTGTTTGATAAATATTTCTAATATGAATTTTATTTGAATTTAGTTTGACAACGTTCAATTTAAAACGCAACATTTATGTGCAATTCTATTTTTGAATTTTCAAACAGAAATACCATCAAATAAAATATCAAAGAAAGTAATTTGAGTTAGACACCATTCCTAACACATCCATACACATACTATGTTTCCCTCGTCCCTTCAGTGCAATATGCTTCGAACTTGCTACAAACGCAGTGAATGTTAAACGTCAAAAAAAAAAAGTTAAAATGTTTTGGAATTTTTTAGTTTTCAACTCATTTTTGTTTTGTTCTACTCTGCGATTGAATTATTTTATCACTTTGTTCACTTTGAGAGTTCGAAACTATAATAAAAATGGAGGAGTATTATGTACAATCAAAAATTAAAATCATAGGAGTAATACTTACATAAACCTAAGTGCAGATGCAAAAGAGTCCGGCCGTTTACCACAAAGAAAGATGATCTCTCGCCTGTTGTGGATTTAAAATACTTATCTGGAGCTTGCACCTAAATATCAGACCTTAGACGATCAATAATATTTTTATTATCCGCTACCCAGGCTGCAACAAAATTCGGCAAACAAAATATTTGGGTCTCATACTTGATAACAAACTTAGCTGGAAACCAAAACCTATCCTTAAACGTGTAAAGAAATCTCCTACAGCCCTAAACTGATGTAAGAAAGTAATGGGAACTATAGCCACGTATATTACATATTGGCTCTATGTTTTCCTCATTAGGCCCATACTAACGTATGAGTTTGGAGAAAGTCTGCCTACTTAACTCATCTGTTACCAACATAGGTCGGCTTGCCTAAGCATCATTAGAATAGGTACTAAGAACCACCCAACCCTAAAGCAGCTCTAAGAGTCTGTTTCACTTGCCAACTTTATACATCTATAGTAAACAAGCTTGAACAGCTACTCGTTGGAAGGCTATACATATCTCAGTGGTCTAGTTTAAGTACTGCACACTCCTCTAATCTTAACAATCTTGAATTCCTTCCTCAAGCCACTGACTACGTACTTCACAACTTCTGTTCGATAAAAACTTGGACACACGTATCCTCTCAAGAATGGATTGGGAGGAGGATCTGTGGCTACAAAACACGGGATCCATTTGTTTCTATACGGACGGTTCAAAAACAGAATTAATAGTAGGAGGAGGTGTCTTCTCCACTGATATAAATAAAAATATCTCTTTTCGCCATCCAATCACTTTAGCTTCTTCCAGGCAGAGATCATAAAGATCAAGGAGGTCTTGTCGTGGCTGAAGTACAGACAGTCAAACCCCGATCAAATCTCTGGCATTTTTTACATTCGATTCAAAAAAAATGTCCTTAATTGTCGCCTGTCTATTAACGAGATAGCTAAACAACTCAACATTGACTTAATTTGGGTACAAAGTCACATGTACATGCCAAATCTTATCGGATAAGGTGAATATCACTCTAAATTTAACCAATCATAGATGGCCGGACGCCATTACGTTGTTCATTACTTAACAGATCTGGACCAAGCTTGATCATTAATGTTCCAACTGTCTGAACAGACAGAAAAGGTAGCTCATAGCAATCATATTAGATGTCATTACGTGCAACTCCGACATCAGTAAGCATGCCATTAGGCTGGACGTCCTCGCTAGAAACGAAGAAGAGGACGAAACTATACTCCACCTACATGGTATTTGCTAAGCTCTCTATTGGCAGAAGATTGCACTTAGGTGACTATTTTTTCGGCAATTTAGGGTAACTGGCTTACGCCAGCATCAATAGCCCCCGATTGTTTATACTAAGCTTCTGCTATTTTCAAGGGTAGTCTTATAGGGATTTCAGATCCATGTGGGACCACAGTGCACCTTTACTGATCTAAGTGGGGCTTCTCACGCGATCCGGCACGACAATCTACCTACATACCTACCTACTCAGGGTACTTGCAACCCTCGACTTTAAAGTCCGTGATTTTTAAGTTCATCTGGGAATACTAGTGTATGTACATCAAATAAATACTCAAGAGAATTACTTAGTAGAATTTATTCTCCAACATGCGGTAGCGCTTAGAAAGTCACCAACAATATTTCATCCCGATTTTCACGCGGAGGAGAGTCACGCAGCACCATTGGCCCTTAAATCCTACACGTTAGGATCTGAGGTTATCATTTACTGACTCAATCTTTATAAAAAAGGCCTTCGTAGCGGGTTGATTGCTTGGCAAGAAAAGGCGGTTGTCGCCAATATAACATAATGGGAGATCGACAGACAACCCGAATATGCTGGCTCAAGCCAATCGAAAAGGTTAATTAACTAGAACCACTGTAAGGCCAAAATATTATTCGAACTCAACAAAGAGAACCTTAGAGAAAAGAACCATCTGTAGAAAAGATAATTCTTAGATAACAATACAAATATGACGGTTCTGTGAAGTGCAAAAATAGACGTGTATAGGAGTCGCAGGAAAAAGTTTACTTAAGATTTGGGCAGCCGAACGAAGTCTTTAGAACAAAAAGCAAAGGTTATGTTGAGATTCATAATGAGACCCAACATAGCTTCCGTTTGAAGTGTTTATTCCAGTACAATAGATTTTTTAGATCGCAGTGCAAATTCAGGACCCTAATGTAGAACAGTATACTAAGCACGTCAAATTCAAGTGGAGTCAACCCACCCTAGTTCATATTCACTTAGATAATCTGTCATCGTCTTGGGTTTGTATAGTTCTAATTCAGTCTGTTGTGGTACATTTGCGGCATTGTCGTCTTCTATCTGATCATATACTCGTGGTGTCAATGTATCGTATGAATATGCTAATTCATTAATTGTTGTTCGGATGTTTTATACTTATTTATTAATAAAGATTTTTATTTTGACTAAATATATGATTGATGATATCTTTTGTGACATACGACCACTAGAGGGCATGTTATTTGAGCAATATCCTGTCGCCGGCAACGTTAGTAAATGAATTTTTGTTGACAGTAGATCAATAATATGGAGAAGAAGCAATGCATGCCAGATCCCTGTAAAATGCCAGCATTATTAAGAAATGTATGCCAGGACGTATCGTCGACCACAACTTGAATTGTTGTAATAGTCCTATGTCACCCTCGATTGAATACATTTAACAAGTCCAGTGAAACCATGTTGTTCTAGGTGGGTGACATAGCTCAGCAGATCATCTGTTGAACTGCATTTATGAAAATCATACTGCCTGTCGCTTATTAGTCCATTTTCCTCTTCATTTTTCATTTTTCATTATTTCAGCATTAATGACTTTTTCTACATATGACTATAGAAAACATAAACAGCAGTGCTATGGAGTAATGTTTTGACAGGGTTTTATTTATTTCTGTTTGGTGTAGACTGGACGTGGGCCGTTTTCCTATACGATCCATAGTTGCCTACGCAGAAATCTTTAGTTCTGGAACACAGTTTTTCCTACTATTTAGATGTCCTTTCTCTATATGGTAAGTTGGTACATGGGTGCCTTGTGACGTTGATCACTGCTCACTTACACTATTTGTTGGCTCCATTTTGCCTTATTTGATTACCTACCTTGGGAACCGACATCGAACAGATCGCTGATTAGGAATTTCATGTATCAGTTTTGCATTAGGAATAAAATAAGAATCTCAGGATATTTCTCCAATCTTCCCATTTCATGAAGAAGTAACTATTTATAGTCGATTGTAGATTGAAGATAACACCGATTTATAACCACTTAGATAGGGATGAATCTCAGAAGGTCTCTTAGCTAAAAATGAAGCTGGGCAGGTAAGCACCGTGGTGCAATAGATATGGCATCCTACTTCTGAGCCGGACGTTCAAGGTTAGTCTCTTAGACAATGCCAAAGTTTTTTTTAATGGTCCCATCTTTCATGAATGTCTGACAAATACTTCAGAATATAACTCTCATGAAACAAAATTCAAACGACGTCGGCACTTTAAGCAAAAGTATAGTCCACTTACGCCGAATCAAAAGTTGAATCGACTGAAAACGTACTTATTTTCAATAAGATCAGATTTTTCACTAAGGGCTGCTGATATTTTTGTTTTTTTATACTAAAGACAGTAAGTAAGACAAAAGATATTGTACCAAATGTCGCCGTGAGCTATTTCCAATGCCCTACCTACTACTTAGCTCAACATTACCTAACTTATCCTACATAACCATCGCATTGACGTGCTGATACATACCAGCACGTAACGTAACAGAATTATTATATTTTAATCCAACATTGCCCTCATAAAGCTCTTCTTCAAAACCAATTTTCTTTACAAATTTTTCCAATTTCATCGAGTTCTCTTTAAATTATCTAATAAAACTTTTATTCTGCCATAGCTTACATATGGATAACATTGCACATTTGAATGTCTGCAGTAAGAAAAAAAAAATATAAAACACCATTATTCTGAATTGAGGACATGCATCCGTTCTGAGTTCAAAGTTCTCTGCAAACACTGATAAACCAGTATACAGAGAAACATACTGACACGAATCGAGAGAACATCCATAAACAAATAAATTTTCTGAAAATCAATAACACATTTTATGGCGGAATGGTATTTTGTGTTGAATGGCGAAATTCAGCAACATCCTGTCCTGTGGAAATAAAACTCTCCCCGGGGATGAAAATTGATGAGCTTTGGGGATACTTTTTTTTTTGTTTTGTTTTTTTCTGCCCAACTTTAGGTTGACGCTGCAGTTGTAGATACACTGCATTGGGCACATAAATTCTTATTCAAAAAAAACAAAAACAGCAGCATGGCTATCGAAATGTAATAATATTTTCAGAACAAAAAAATGGACATTTACATATACGATTTGTGATGGAAAACATGGTTCAATTAATGCAGTGCTAATGCTCATACTAGGAAGTATAGAGTGGCTTACTTTGTTAGATATTGTGCACATGTGTACTTATTCAACAAATTGTATGCGTTTTGTGGATTCATAACCATTTCAGAAAAAACAATATCTTCTTTTCGATTGCCATAAAAAAATGCATTCTCAGTCGTTAAAGATACAATTAAAAGTCAACTGTTTTCAAAATGAATAAACAAGTTATAATGAGTAAAGAGTTGAAAATTGGCTTATTCCACCTCTTAACCCTGGAGATCAATTGATCCAATTTATTTCGCTTTTAACGTTTTATTTATCGGTGAAGAGTTTAAGCTGCACTCTATAATTGTACATTATTAAGCAGACACTAAAGATAAATGTTTTATTTTGCAAACCAAATAATACGAGTATTTCATCAGGAAAAACCGCAGCAATGAATGGCTATTAAATCTGTTTCCGTTTGCTTCAATGAGGTTGAATTAAAGACAGAGATGTTTTATTTATGTCAACCTTTACCCAGGAAACAAAGATACCCCTAGGTTCATCCCTATATTTTAAGAACTGGGTTAAAGGTACATATGTAAGTATTTCGTATTGAATTCTTGAGATTTTGGAGAGAGAGAAATGGTCTTGAATGTTGCATTAAGGCTTTGGAAATACGACTGTTCTTCTTCCAATTTATGGAGCTGAAGCTGACGAAACCAATTCGTATCTCTACGTATCCAGCTATCTTAATAAAGATTGCTCTAGAAGAATATTTTACTAAAGATGCATGCATGCTATATAAGTACATTCATCAGAAAATTGAAATTTTTAAGCCGATATGATAGTTGAAAACTAGCAAGGCTTAAGCTGTCAAGGCATAACTTAACAATATTAAGGTCTTATTACGATAGTAAACCACTACTTTTATGAGTTCCAGACCCTTACTTTATTATCTAATAATACCATTTCGAAGTTCAATTGAAACAATAAGACGGGCTCTTGATCAGTTTTCCTTTTGCTCTATACATGTGGTATCATATTCGAATCTAAAAACAGACTTAAGCACACTTTTCCCATACCTTAAAATTCCGAAGGTGATTTAGCATTCACCAGATTAATCAATTTGCGATTAACGAAAGCGTTGTTGACGGTCGGATGTTTAGAGGAGCCAAAGTAGATGCGGATAACTACTAGTTATGAGAAGAGATTTAATGTCATATGCCTACAGTTGTCACAGACCACTAGTATCTTTCGCGACTGATTATATCCTTGTCTCGAGAAGTTTTACATTGCCAGCACCAAGTGCAGAAGACTACTGGTACTATTTCCACCGCAGATGACAAATCTGATATATTGAGTGAGATAGTATGTTCTACATAGCTGGAATGATGCTGGAAATTTTATTAGATGGTAAAACTAACATGATAGATATACAAAGCACGAAATCTGTATATTGAGATGAGGAAATCGTGTTCATATTACCCAAAGTTGCCAGAAATGGTGTATATCGTCCAACAAGATTTAACAGCATATAGTACATATTTGGGACCTGCGTCGCTTATAGGTTTTGTTCAGGAGCTCGCAGGAACAGTGACACACTCTTTGGTGGCACCACTCTAAACAACATGAACGCATATTAGGCAAATATTGACAAATTTAGCCGGATTGTCGTAAGGTTCTAGCTCACATGCAAAAGACTTCTTCCTTCTTCTGCCCAATATGACAAATCCACGTATATACATCCCATCGCACATCCATCACTATGTAGCAATGTAGGGTTTCTACTAATTTTTCAGCGGCATACGGGCTTTCCGAACATTCCCCGTGCATATCCGAAGATTGTAGTCCTTACTTCGGTTGCTGGAATTGTCAACGGTAGTTTAATCGGTATCCGAATCTTGTACCAATGAGTCTTTTCCGTGGTAACATAATTCGATGCACAACCCATAACCTGGAGGTACATAAACTTGATTAAAACCTAAAGACAAGTTAACCCACTTTGCTGATACTGAAGCTGAAGCTCGCCAAGCTAAGCCTAACTAGAGCTGGGTGTTCAGATACACGTATATAGACAAACTCATTGCTCAACATTTGTTTACTATCAGATAGTTATCCGGTGGGTACCACCACGAGGCTATGATCCGGCTCTAATCACAACCATATTTTCACCCGTTCGCAAAGAACATCAGTTTATATGTCGACAGTCAGATTCTGGTAGCACTATGTTGGATCACGGCCTATGAATGGGAATATCACTTTTTTTTAGTGAAGGTTAGCCACTGTGCCATTGTGTATGTACACGATAGTATCTCTAACTTTCTTATCGTGTCCTTTTAAAACCTGATTTATGAGTTTTGTTCTGGCCAAAATAAGATCGAACGCTTTAGTCATTTGTTGACAACCTTGAAATGACAAGCTTTCAATCCACCCTGGCTTGAATTTGGTATAGTGGTACGCAAATATCATTTTGATATCCAAGGGTGTTGCAGAAATAAGCTGCTAGGTGCAGTTTTCTTCAGGAATTACCTCTTCCTCTGTGTTCAAGCAGCTACTGCGCAAATCATTCGAGGGTTGCAGTCCAATGAGACAATATCTTGTTGTATTAAATGATATCCCTTACATATAAGTAGTTTTTTTTTTTCAAGCTAAGCTTATGATCTAAATCTGTTCAGTGTTCTTTATAACGAAAGGCGGGAGGCGAGTTATCTCTTCCTTAGTGGAATTGGTAAAATTTTCCATGCGTTCATCGGTTATACAGTTTCCTTAGCACTTCCTGTTCCCTTGCAATCAGATTTAGTAAATAAATTAAGAAATAAATGCCAATTCTTAAAGTTGAAAATTCTAGGAATTCAATTGCAGTTTGACTATTAGAATTGATATTAAATTACTCTAAGCCCAAAAGCAAGAATTCAACTCTACTGGTACATGTTGTCTATTTTGCATGAAAGTTTTGTAGTGAGAAGGTTTTCAACATACAAAAAGAGACTAACAACCAATATTTTCGTAAAAACTGTATAATGTTAAAACTCAAACCCTCTATACCCTTACCTAGTCGTTAAATAGAATCACCTGAAGTAAATCAAACCCCAGTAATGGTAACCAACCCACACCAACCAGCAATGACACGCATGATCAGCTCTTAACTTGAACTTATACCCCATTGACTGCAAAAGTCCCTATTGTATTTTTTAAAAGTAAAAAAAAAAAAATTCCACCCTCCTCCTTCGACGAAAAACACATCTAACAAAATTTAACAATGCTCTATGGAGGTAAACTTTATTTCTCAAAACATTGACATAACCAGCCCGAAGACCGAGTAGATACCCAACCAAAAAGGTGCTTTCGTCCGTTCTTCAAATATAAAGCGCCTTCCCACTCCTTCCCGATGACCACATAACATACTAGATGACTTCATAAAATTTAAATTTCCTCTGCATGAATACAGGAATACAACAAAAACAAAAAGGACAAAAGTATTACCACGTAGGACGCAAAATCTCCGGAAGTACTTTTGAACAGAGTTAATGGAAGAACTGCATGAACCGGAAGCCGGTATAACTTATTCAATAAAAGAAAATGATCCATAAGTGCAGGTAACAAAAGTTTACCCAAACCGTAATGGCTCCGTGCGGAGTGTAAACTTTTCGATTCCAACATGTGGCATACGGACAAATGAAGCCATAAAGTATTTTGCTATTTTCGAGTTTTGTGCTCGAAGAATTTTATGTGCGTCTGGGTGTGGGCACTTCACTTCGTTTCACTGTACAATGATAGATAATAATAACTCCTTAGCTCTGGTAAAAAAAAAATGTGCAAAGATCTTATTTTTTAGTTCATTAACTTTGAATGGGCCGAATAGAACTTCTGAAAATTGTTAAAGCTTGGAATTAATTGTTGCCTTTACAAAGCAAGCAAGTACTTAGACAGGTGTAGTTGAAAAACTGATGATTCTACATGTTCACAAACATCGGGAATAAAATGCAGTGAGAGGAGATACTTTACGAAAAAAATGAAAGACTTCAAAATCATGCAGGGAGTAGAAGCTAAGTCAAAGATTTACAAACGAGTCACGTGTCATGTCCTATTCCCGAGGAAGTAACAACCTTTGACTTCAGAAGTTCTTCAAAGGGTGACTCTACCATTGAGCTTTGGAAATGTGACATCAAAATGTTTGAATAAAGTTATAGAAAATCTAGTCTGTTTGCGAATAAAAAAGTGAATACTTTGGGAAGATACGGGATGTTCCTACTAACATTGAATGTGGGAACCATATGTAGCTTCAGTAGTAAATATTTAAGAAGGAACAGTCATGTCATTAGGTTCTACTCGGAATAAAATGAATGATTGTTAACAAAGTGCGATTCTGAAGCTCATACTTTTTTGGATGTTTGATGAACTATCTGTCGAACTCTTCAATGTAACCATCTATAGAGTATAGTCAGATAAAAGTAAGTCCGATGAATATCAACTCATACATTATTTCTATTACTATTCTGTTCTTTCATTAAAGCGTCGTTTCTCAAAGATCCTTTAGCACCAGAAGCTATCTGATCCTCCTTAATCTGTAAGGAAAAGATGACGTAGGTGCTGTACAGTTTTAAATTGTCAAGTCTGCACTACTGGATGATATTTTGAGGTGCAGTTTCAAGTTTTAGAACCATTCGGCGTTAGTTGCCTGTATTCTAGTCTAGTCATGTAAAATTTGGATCGAAGTGAGGGTGACTTTCATATTCAATGCAGGCTAAATTTCGCAAACTTTATCCAATGAATTCGGACCTATTCAGCTGTATGTACTCGGCTCTTTCATTTTGGCAGCCTGCTGAGCTGCATTTCGTTATCATTCCCGTCTTTGCTGCTCTTTCATAATGCTTGTCAGAGTGTCTGCTTTCCAAACTTCCTCGCTGTCCATCATCTGTCTGGTGAAGTTGTCTAGGGTTAAATCCTCTCCCAGTTGGTCCATAGGCAGTGGAACATGATGTGTTTCGCATCCTCCACTGCTTCCGTTGTACAATAGGGGTTGTCGTGTTTTAACCTACGCAGGTATCCATGGCCAGTAAGCATCTGGGTCAGATAAAAATTCAGCTCCTCATGCTTCGTATTAATTCAAGCGTCTATATTGGGTATCAATTTCTGTGTCCACCTGCCTTTATCAGAGTGACACCATCTCTCCTGTCATTCTTCCAGACTTGACTTTGGTGGTACTTCAGTATTACTTCGACTCGTCGCTGTTGCCGTTGTCCTGCTGGCTCGATATTTCTATTGTGCTTCTTTAAGAAGGTCTATTGGTACCATGCCAGCCGTAGGAAGTTGTTCGGAAGGCGCTACATACTCTCAACGTATTGGTTTTATAAGCTGTCTCAGTCTTCTTTCTATATGATTTAGTCTTCATGGCATCAGCCCATACTTGCGAGCCGTAGAGCATTATTGACATGCGGCAACTCTCGCTAAGAGAAATCTCTTCTATTGGTTCGGTCCTCCTTTATTTGACAGTGCACCCATTGCCTTTGCTGTCTTATCAGCTGCATATTGCAGAAGCTGCTTATATGTTAGCCTTGCATCTATGGTAATACCAAGATACTTCAGCTCTGATTTGGAAGCTACGACTTGTTCACCCACGATTAATCTTATAGTCTCCATGACTCGCCTGCTGCTGATGAGTTCGGTCTTTTCTTCTGTACACGTAGGCCCATGCGTACTAGCCAGTCCTGGACCATCCCGATAGCTTCAGTGCAGTCATGCTGCCTCTCCTTCAGAAATTTGTTCATTACAACAATTTTTCGAAGACCTCGGGATTCCAAATCTGAAGACGTCATCATACATTAGATTCCACAGTAGCGGCCCTAATACGAAGCTTTGAGGAACGCCGCCTAGGACGTTATATTGCTTCGTTCCATCGTCGGTGTCGTAGAGCAGTATCCTATTTCTAAAATAGTCCGTCATTATCTTCTGCAGGTATTCTGATACTCTTTTGGCAGTAAGTGCTCGTAGGATGTTTCTCTAATTTACGGTGTTAAAGGTATTCTTGACATCTAGCGTGATGATTGCGTAGTTCTGTTTACACCCGCCCTTCGATCGTCTTCCTTCTAAGGCTTTTCGCACGATATTCATGACTTCGTCGATAACGTCGTTCGTAGACTGTGCCTTACGAAAACCATACTGGACATCTGCAAAGCCTCCAGCCTCATATATTGCACTCTCCAGTATGTCACTTACGCTGGACTCCAGTATTTTCCCCATGTTGTCACACATACATAGAGGCCTATACTATGAGAGATCCTCCGGTGGTTTATTACCTTTTGAAAGGAGGAACAGTCTTTGTTTTTTCCACTGGTCCAGGAACACTTCTTCTTTAAGGCAAGTGTTGTATATATCTGCGAAGATGTGTAGCCGCCAATTGAATGCTGCTTTTAAGGCAATGTTAGGGATTCCATCGACGCCAGGCGCCTTTTAGTACTTGATTTTTGCGCAGACTTGCAGGACATCTTCTGTCGTGACGAGTGTAATGATCCCGTCACTTATATCATGTTCTATAGGTCCTATCAAAGCAATCAATCGGCCTTAGACATGCCGACTTTTGGAATTTTGATGACCTTGCGTGGTACTTATTTGATGGCCCTGGTTCCATGGATATGCCCCTTGATGCAATGATACTGATGTGCAAATTTAAATTGGATTTTTCTGAACTACCTTTGACCTGTAGTCGTTTTTTCACTTAGGGCCCTAAACCCGGTCAATGGTCCAATCGACAACATAAGTTTTCAGTACTTGTTACCTAAGTATGCCCCTTTTTCCCCAAGCTGAGACCTATGCTATCTAAACGCCCACGGATTAGAATAGCTAGAGGGCTCTAAGTATTTGCATTAGTTGCCAGAGCTTAGGGCCTAGTAGGTAGGTTAGATATTTGGGCTTTCTTTTTTGAATATCTGGGCTGTTTTTGGACAAAACTTGAAGTGTCTAAATTTTACGTTTATTTCAGTAAAATAAAAAAAATATCGTAAACATAAGAAACGACCGGAAAGCTATTACAATGGCCGGCTTTTCGTTTGGAAGAGTCCAAGATCGTTGCATGCGCTCTATAGCAAGTAGAATAGAATTATGGAAATAAATTTTCAATTGAGATGCACTAGACATGTTTCTTACACAATGTTATGTGCAGTATTATAAACTCAAACTACAAAAACCAGCAAAGCATCACGGTTACCTAGCTCGTATGTAGCTCTCATTTCCATTACGCCAAACATTGAAGGACAGAGTTACTGTCAAAAACTACTTCTAAATTCATACAGGAAAGAATTTGGAACAACCTTCCGATTGAGCGACCTGAGAGTGTGCAACGAATACTTCTGAGGACCCAATGTCCGTTGCTTCCAGAATTCTACCAATCGACCACCTCATGGAAGAGGTACAGACAAAAAATGCACCAGAATAGCCAAGAGGGAAATGTACATGGTGAAATGAACACAGTGAAAAGAGAAAAGAGCCTATCAAAGTAGCAGCAACGTTGCAGTGCATCAATCAAGGACGGATGGACTTATCCCACTTAAGAGAAGTGGACAAGCCGTAGAGGCAGAGAGTTGGATTTCCAATTAATGTAGATACAGGAGTTCTCGCGGACATACATTTGTAACTATCTTTACTCTTCGCCTTGTGATGAAAGCCAGGATGTTGTAAGGCATGTGTGCGCCCGGCTGGCGCAAGCACAAAAAATGGTATTTTGTGGAAAATCGCGCAAATACTTCAAACGAAATGAAGAATACACAACAAAGAGTGTAAGTAGATGAATTCGATTCCCTCTTTAGGAGGGAATTCCAGCCAAGCATACTATCCGAATACTGTAACTGAATTGAATGTGGTTTTTGTGGATAAATATTCCACATACTGCCAGTGGAAATATTTTTGATAATTTTTTTTTACATTGAAACTACATGGGCATTAATTCCATCAGTTCTGGGTACTACAAGCTATGCGTCAAAATTAATATACATACATATACATATGCATATAACCCATGTGACAGGATATGAATGTCAAGGCTGATAGAGACATCCACCAAGAAGTGTCATTTTAAATTAATAGAGAAATGCAACATTTTTATGAAAAAGGATAATATTTTTATTTCAATCTAAAGTTTACACTCTGCGGTTAGTAATGGAATGCAATGATAGTCGAATATAGACAATTCGACAATAGCACGAAATTTAAAATGACACCTCTTGTTGGATAATCATTTGAAAAAGAAGCCATTCATAACGAACAACAAACCATTACCTCTCTCCAATACTTTGACATTGCAATGGTTAAGATTTCATTCGTCACAAATGCAGTCCACTTCCTTGAAATCCAGAACTCATTTTTAATTCGATGTACATCACTCCGAAAATACAACGTTGTTGTCAAGTACTTGGTAATGGTGACCACAATACCACAATTTAAAGTGCTTTTCCAGGAATTCAATCAGTTTTCCCAAAATTGTTGATTTCGATTAACATAATGTCCTTTCGTTCTGATACAATTCATGCAGCTGTGATTCTCGTGGATTACAAAAAGCACATCCCTACCATCCAACTGTTCATATAAAGTTTATCATGAGGAATCGTTTTTGTTCAATTTGTCAATCAAACCGGTAGATCCCATGCTTACACCATCCATTCTACACTGGGTGGGATTAATTACTCCACTTTGTCAATGAAACCCGTGGTAAACGATAACGAGTGGTTGGGTCCAATTCAGACAACTCAGTCATATTTGTATAGTTTGTAGCATTCCTTTGTCCCAATGATAGAAACAAGTCGTACAATACCCCCGGGGCACTTATACACAGAGACTATGAAACCCAATACGGGACATCATATCCTTCAACTTCCCAGTTATATTCTTCCACTTCACGACGTCTGTCATATGGTTTCACAGTTTCCCGAAGTAATTACATTTTGAACTGATGCTTCCCAAAGAATCAAAGGTACGCGCTCTTTGGGGACAACCGTTTTTGTCCATCATTGTACAAGGGCCAATCTAAAGAGAACTCTTCCAACTAGTCGTTTTTCTGTTTTTGTCGAGAGGATATCCTGAGAATTGAATCTCCGCATCATATACACATCAAAGGGAACATCAGGAGACCGCCGACAAACCAACGTATGGAGGAATGCAAACGAAACTAGAAAATGAAATCATATCCCAATCCCCCACCGTTCGCTATTTTTTGTTTTTTTTCAGGACACAATCCCAGTATATGGGGGTAAACCATGAACTTTTACCGTCGCTGGCTGCTACTGTCATAAGAGGAAAAGATATTTTCTGTTTTTGTTTTGATGACCAAGGACATTGCTCTTTTTTCGGTGACAATCTCTATGGGATTCATTCCGTTCAGTCTTTATGGACACAGCGCTCACCATGGGTAAGCCAATTTATGATGAATGGTCAACATTTGCACAAAACCCTATCCCTACCCGCTCGTTCACCCTTTCGATTCAACTCTTTCGGTTATGAGAGGAAGAAGGAGTAAACGAATAGCACCAGTGCCATTGCCTTGGGCCAAGCTACAGATAGGAAGCTAAAATTAGTAAATAATTGTTTTGAGACGAAACTACGGACTAGAAATTATAAATTCATCCAAAGTGAGGCATGCCGGGGTAACAGGACAACGATAAGGACTTTCCACAGTCGCCATGTCATGGGGAATTAAGTTAAAACACTTATTAGCATTTTATGAAGTTTTTGTTACGCTAAATAAGGAACTACCACATAATGTGTTTCCCATGAAAACGAAAGCAAATCCCCGCGAGGAGTGAGGGGATTTTTTGTTATTTATATTTTTAAGTGATTAATGATCCTTTTAAGACCGGCAAAGAATGTGACAGCTCGTTTGTATGCTAATTAAAGTGGTCAGGAATAAATTATGCTAACTAGAATCGAGTTTATCTTTATTTTCTCATCGCAAAGGATGGCGTTTCGTCTTTGTTCTTATTTAAAATTCTTTAGGAGACCGCAACCCTTTTGTTCCGCAGACTTATGTGCACGGACATAATTAAAAAACAGATGAGTGACAATAAATTTAGGACATTCTGTAGGATATTTTTCGATAGGAATGAGGATTCAAATGGATGTTGGGTATGAGAACGTTGTCATGTCTCATACGATGTGCAGAAGGGAAAAGGGGGATAACGAAAGATTAAGGAAGTGCTAAGTAGGAGTAAAAACTAACAATGGAGCTCAGTACAATAACGAATGCTTAAAAGAGAGCGTTATATTCTATAAAGGCGTCAAGCGCAAAGTGGGCGACTATAAGCCTACAAGAGTGAGTGACTTCTATGTGGAATGGTATACAAGTACCTATCGATCGATCAAATTGAATTTCTGTTCCACTGCAAAGAGGATATCAAGGAAAGAGTATTTGACATCGTGTTGATGATGCACATTGATGGTATTTTACCTCACTTGCTTCTCGTTAACATCGTTGGGAAGTTGATTTTGGCGCATAAGGAACACTCAACCGGCTCGTGCTAATATGGGTCATCCTTCAATTCCTGGTGTTAGCGTTTAATATAGGTGCAGCAATACTCTCCAGTTCACTAGTCATGTATATCATTAAACAATTGGGTTGCAAGTAAGGCAACATAGAAAAAAAAACATAAAATCACCAATAGTACTCTCCAAGTTGGGTAAGCATTGCAATGGATACGACTCCAGCCAGCGATGTTCCGGATAATTGCGAAGAAACCGAGCTAGCTAGAGAAGACGCAGTCTGTAACATGCCTCCAGTTGTGCACTCCAAGTCGGTTGAGGTCCCCTTCAACTTGTGCGCGCCACCTAAGGCGAGGTCTTCCTCTACTGCGTTGTCCTTCTGGGTTTGATTACAAAACTCTACGGTCCGGAGCACTGGTGTCCATTTGCTCTACATGTCATAGCCACCTCAAACGACTGATGGGCAATTTTTTGACTAGTTTGGCAGGGATGCCTGGCTCTATATAGCTCGTCTCTATAAATGCTGTCATAAGCGGCCGTAATATCGATGAAAAGATGATGGGTATCGATTTGGACTTCTTCAATTTTTTCCAGGATCTGTCGAAGTGTGAAAATTTGATCAATTATGGACTTTCCGGGTCTGGAACCACACTCATAGGAATCAAGTTATTGGCAAAGGGTTTCAGACGTTCACACAATATGGCAGATAGGATCTTGGACGCGATGTTGAGGAGACTGATACCTCTGTAATTGCGCAACTGAGGAGGTCACCTTTCTGTTGATCGGGCAAACGGTGCTGAGATTCCATTCATCAGGCATACACTCACCTAACCAATTTTTAGAAATGACTTGGTGTATGCTCTCTACCAGATAATTTCCAGCTCGTTTGAACAGCTCGGCTGGTAAGCTGTCCGGTCCAGCAACAATTATTGCTATCCTCACTCCGTATTGGTTTCTTGGTGGTGGTCGAGTGAAATCATCAGTGGCGGTACTTTTGATGGCATGTTGACAGCTGGTTTTCGGTACTTGATGCTGGCGGCATAGGAGTCATTGAGAGATTTCGGGATACGCGTTTGGCGAAGATACTGTCCCTTGCGATTGTTTGTGGCGTTTGGGATATCTGCATTCGTACCTTGGCTGCAACAAGGTAGTAATCCGATTCGATGTTGGCAGCTCAAAATGTTCGGACCTACAGAATACCTGAGGCATGCCTTGCGTTGATCGCAATGTGGTCAATTTGGTTGACCGTTTGATGATCAGGAGACCGCCATGTCCCCTTCTGGATATTGAGATGAGGAAACCGTCTAGGATGATTTTAATGTCACACTTAGGACATTGCTCATATGTTTTGTCGATGAGCTCGTAGAAACATTCTTTGGTGGCTCGGTCCTTGTCCTCTGTGGGGACATGGGGTTATATTAGGCTTAATCTGCCGCTTATGACAAATCCACATCTGAATGAGCACTTTTTCTGCTCTCTATAGCAATCATCGTAATAGATGTCACAGTTTTTCATCCTTTTTTAGTTTGCCTGGCCCATCCAAGGATGGTGGTGATGTCTGCCTTATAGCAATCTAGGGCCTTTGCTAAGCACGCGATCTGTTAAGGGTCCGAACATTCCTCGTGCAGATCCGAAGGTCGTTGTCCTTATTTCAATTGCTAGGGTCGGCAACAGTGAGTCCATCCATATCCGAGGCTTGTTTTCCGTGGTCGGGAAGTTACCCCTACGCACAACCCCCATCCTGGAGAACCAGTTCCCTTCATACCCCTAGGACGAAAGACCGGATTTTCCGGAGTCAGTAACTCACTTTGGGTTACTAAATAAATAGTACTAAATTAGTCCTATGTAATATTGGTGGTGAACCCACTTTTATCACTTGTAATAGGCAGGAAGTACTAGATATCACTGAGAGCATTCATCATGTTTTCAAAGATTTGAAAGTTTCTAGCGAACACTCCTTCTCAGATCATAGATATATTTAATTTGGTATAAACTACCTCCCTCACTAAACCACATTGGTGGAATCAGGAGATTCTTTCTCTCCGAAAAACATACAGGCAACTCTTCAAAAAGGCCAAGCGTTCCCGTGAAGCCTCCGACTAGACTCCGTATAAAGAGGTCTACCATAACCATTAACCGCCTCCAGCGCTTTATAATAATCTGATGTGGGTTCAACGGGTAGTTGAGGACACTAGATCCTGTGGTATCACAATGGGCCTATTCTGGCCTAAAAGTGGCTTCACATTCGGCAGCCTGCCAATTGAACCTAACCTAACCGAATCAAATTTTCGACGAAATTGCTTTACTATTGTAGCATAAGTATTTTTGAGCAAAACATAATTTTTCAGTTCATTTTAGTTTTATTTACCATTAATGGATTCAAAAATATATGTACTTTGCATATTCTCTCGATTTCTCTCCGCCTAGATGGCGTTTCACTGCGTAATTGAATTTCTTATTGATATCACTATCCGTTCAGTACTCCGACGTACTATACACTGAACCACGGCGTCCACTAGAGGTCTAAGTCAATTAATTCTCTCGACCAAAATCTGTACATCAAAATTAATAAACCCTTGTGGCATTGTGTGGGTATTTAAAATAAATTAACAAATTCCGAATATGGCTCTCCTCTGCTATTCATTTTTCATGAACCGAAACCATTAATAAAATAATATTAACATCGCTCTGTTGGAAGCAGTAGAAGTTCAAATTTTAATTAGAACCGAAAATTGGTTGTATACAAAATATTTTCCGCCATTTACTTTTATTAGCTACCACACAAATTAAAGTGCATTGAGTTTTTTGAGTTTCTACAAAAAAAATAAAGTGCACGACTGGGTCGTACGTACTTGCATCTTTATGCTGAAAGTATACATATAAATTATTCAGGATTGAAGTTCAGGTAAAGAGTCAATAGTCTGCCCAATAGTCCACTCATTTTCTTATACATGAGACCAGAAAAGTGGGTGTCGCATTCCGCATTTTTGAGTACTCTACAGCAATAACTTTTAACGGATGTTATATGCAAAATTTCAGTAAAAAGATATATTTTTTTTAAAAAACGTCCTCTAAAAAGTGACGTTGCTCAACATAATGTCATATGAAGTTTAAAGCAAATCTGTCAAACTGTTGCAGTCACTTACAGACATATATGTAGAAAGAATTGACGGACCCACTTTTATGAACTTTTCCACCATAGTAATGTCAAGTTTGATTAAAATCTCAAATTCGACATTTTTCACAAAACCAATACTTGCCCTATAGGAAGTAAAAAACAGTTCACTGCTTTAATCGATGATCAAAGAACTCCAAAAATGAACGCCAAAAGCGTTAAAATATAATAAACTGCTTGAAAACGTATTTTGCATAAATTATGCACTTTCAACCCCCCGCAACTAATTTCGCGAGTAGTTAATATAAATGTTTGCACTTTCGCAAACACAGATACATACAAGTAGCACATGATGCGGGTAAACACCATATCGAGGAGAATAATGTTAATTTTCATTGTGCCACCACCCCAGGACAGGACTCGTTGAAAATTTAATCCCATTCTTGGTGAGTTTCGTGCAATGCGCGCGCTCTTCACTCTATCCGTCTCGGTGTTATTTCGAAAATTTATAATGCACTGCACAATAAAATCGCTTCAAGCGAAAACAAATTTCGCGAATTGTTAACAATCAGGAGCAGGAATAGCAACATCAACTGCAGAGCTAAAGCAGCATACTGTGCGCACTCGGCACTACGGAAGTTACGAATTTTCGATTTTTAATTGCTTTGCAAATCGACTGGATGTACATACATACATATGTACATATGTACGTACGAGTACGCGGATGGGAAAACTTCGTCGATATTATATTGTGTTTTTAATTGTAAGTGCGATAGAGTTGATTACGAAATGATCCTTGTCGTGATGGGTTATATCGTCGAAGCTGGTGAGCGTGTGTTTAACGCATTGTTATTAAAATCTGTCTTACAGATATGAGTAGAGAGATACGAATCCGACAGTTACGAGTAAGTGCCGAAGTTTCTAACATAAGCTAGTCACAATTAATTTATTCATCGCGATATGATACCGCTGTAAGGCTGGTTTATATTTTACGGGTTGCTACAGAGTTCACTTAGAACTCTGTGCATCTATTGTTTTCCACATTTGTGGTATTTGCTCATTGAAATAAGAAGAGAAAAGGAAGTGCTGCCAAGTTCTTTATGGATTTTAAAATGACGTTTGGTAGCTTTATTGACTACTACGACTTGGATCGTTAGTACGAGATCGCCTCACTGGTTCCATATAGGCTTATAGCGCCTATATTCGTGTAGCTCACTTGTAATTTATCGTATTCCCAATAAATGGGCAATGGAGGAATGAAATCCTTTATGGAAGGATCGACGGACTCGGAAGCCCTTGATACGAGTTATGCCCAACTCTATGGTCCTATATGTTTAGGTAAGCTCAAAGTTTACTTCACTGTGTTTTTCTCCGTTTGCATGTTCACCGAATGTTTTCTGATGTATTCCATCGCCGCCGTTCCCATTCCATTTTGGAAGTTACTCTGATAACTCTTCTCTCTGGGTATTCGCAATATTGATGCTGCTACTTTGACATCCAGCTCGATTCACCCCTTGATCACACTTATTGCTTTCCCTGATGCCGTTCTATTTGCGGAGAATACTCTGAGCGACGCTCTTCTGTACAAAGAGTTTATCTTTCTGTTTATAACTTTTCCCGTTGCCCACATGTGTAGGTGCTGCATGAAGATCAAAATTGGCCTTCACTCTTGTATTAGGAGTTAGGAGTTAGGAGGAGGAGGTTAGGAGTTCTGTACAGTTGACCCTATGGTCCATTAATACCCTTAGGTTAGGTTAGGTTAGGTAAATGGATGCCTTGTAACAGTGTCACTGCCCACTTAGACCACAGTTCGGGTCCATTGTGCCCAATCATTTAACCCTGGAAACCTATAAAGTCCGCTATTGGAACCACCCAGATAATGATATGAATCTCAGGATGTCCGTCAGCTCTACGTTACCCAAGTCCTCCAAATCCGAGAAGAAGTAACTACCAAAGTCCTCATTCTTCTGACGGATAGGGCAGGACAGTCGCACAGCAGGTGACGAACTACTCAATTTCTTCTTTGTTCCTGCAACTTCTACAGAAGTCATTATGTAGTACACCGAGTCGCTCCGCGTGGACACCAATGGCACAATGACCAGTAATTATCCCTGAAACGACCCGTGTTTTATAACGACTTAGTTTCACCAGAGAAATTGATCTCTTCTTGCCGATGCCCGGCCATAGGGCCCTGGCTATTGCGCATGTTTCCAGATGAACCCAGCGACTATTTGCTCGACCGATGGCTTCATCCTCTATTTTCTTCTGTAAGGAACTGATTAGGGTTACTACAAAAGGGAGGGCCCGCGATAAGTGAAGCGCCGACCCTTTCCTAGCAAGTTCGTCAGCCTTTCGTTTCCTACGATAACCATATGCCCTGGCACCCAACAGATGGTCACTGCATTAGCTCTAGATATCTCATTCAAGATTGATTTGCAGATCTTCACAAGCCTTGATCTGATTATAGCGGAGTCCAGAGCCTTAACGGATGCCTGGCTGTCTACATACACAGTAATCGTTCTGCCAGCGATATTGCTCTCACTTATAATCTTAGCAGCATGTATGATGGCTGTGACTTCGGCCTAAAAGACGCTGCAATCATCATTTATTCTAAAGGAGTTGTTTATTCCTAGAGCTTCGCAATAAACTCCGACTCCCGTGCCAACGTCCATCTTAGAACCGTCGGCATAGAACGCCAGCTCCTTTTTCTTCATGGTTCTTCGGCACTTCCAGTACATTCTGTCAGGAATTCTTATAGCGAATCTCCTTTCAATTGCTAGCTTGGGGGTTATGTGATCAGTTTCTGACAAACAGCTGCTAGTTCCCCATCGGGAACAAAACAAAATTGAGGCATGGCCGTACAGGCTCGATGACCACATTCGGCCTTCCCTCAGTCTTACAGCGGTTTTAGCCGCCAGACTGCCACAGTATATATCAAGCGGAATGAAACTAAGCATGGTTTCCATTGCCGCTGTTGGTGTTGTCTTCATTGATCCCATGACTCCGATACACGCTGCCCTCTGGATTTTGGTGAGGTTAGAAAGCTGGTATTGCTTCTCCAGTACCGTCCACCATACCAGTGAACCATATGTAAGAATGGGTCTTACGACTGCCGTGTATATCCAGTACAGCTGGCTTAAACCCCCACGTGTTACTGAATGCCTTTTTGCAAGAGTAGAAATCTACGCTTGCTTTCCTGACGCGTTCAGCAGTGTTATCCTCCCAATTTAGTTTGGAATCTAGAATTACACCCAGGTATCGGGTTGAACTTGAGATACATAGTTTAGTACCACTGATGCTTGGTGGTCTGAAGGCAGGAATTGATCTCTTCCTAGTAAAGAGAACTACGTCCGTCTTTGAAGGGTTTACTCCTAGCCCTCTGCTGGTAACCCAATTCTCCACTTGTTGTAGTGCGAGATTGAGTCATTCGCTTAGGACTGAAGGGAATTTCCCCTAGACTAGGATAACCACGTCATCGGCATAGGCCCTCACGTTGAAGCCGTTTTCCTTCAATATTACCAAGATCTCATCCACTACAAGGAGCCATATTAGAGGGGATAAGACTCCTCCTTGGGGGGTTCCTCTGCAGACGCTTCTCCTGATTGTTACATCTCCTTGCGCTGAGGATATAACTCTCGATTGAAGCATCTGCGCAATCCAATTGGAGAGACCGATGCTCAGCCGAGCTCTGTTTAAGCTACCCAGGATCGCATCGGTACCCTTGGGTACTTTATGTAAGTTTTTGACTCGAACGTGCATTCTCGTACCTATAAGATCAGAACCTGCTAATGAAGATAGTCTCCTTTTTGTGATCTGCATTTTGTGTGGAGTTAGTTATAGTTCCTTGGAGGTTAGCCGTTATCGAATGACCCCAATTTGTTCATTACTATCGTGATCTACGCCAAAAGCTAGGTAGGTATATCATTGGTAAAGTCTACACCTACAAAAGGTATATTAAGGACATCATCGAACATTAAATTCGATAGTAGGGGACCCAGTATCGAACCTTGTGGAACACCTGGTATATTTTTCTATTTATATAGTTCCGTTTTCGTTTTCATATAGTAGACAGAGTAGATTCACATTTGCAGTGACTGAATTCTATCACATTTCTTGTTCTTCTTCTTCAAACGTTATTTAACCATTTCTTCACAGAGGGTACTTAGGTCTTTGCTTCCTACTCTTTTACCTCTCTGCAAGTCATTTGTTGTAGGTACTCGAATATGAAACTTTTGTTTAGTATAATTTTTTTACCTCCTTCTAGGTAGTTAGCTACGACTCCGTCGACTTCCAATCAGTTTCACAATCCGTCGTTCCCAGATTTTTCTCCTCCAGAGTTGCAAACAGAGTTCCTTGGCCTCCGCAGTTTGCTTTCCTCTTTCAAAGGTCAACCAAAAGAGGAATGAAAACTGCGGAGGCCAAGGCTCTCTACCTCTAGGAGCTCAATGAGGATCATTCCAAAATATCAGTTATTTCAGACGCATGACTATTCCCTTTATGTGACGATCTATTATATCCATCTCATATACCGCAGAATTTTGAATTTGATCTCTATTTAGAATCAAAGGTCGGATCATCGCTTATATACTTACGTTCAATCTATAACTGTTATACGTGTTGTTGAATTTGACTTTAAATGATTGGAGTGACAATAAAAGGTCAATCATATATCTGAGCCATAATTTCATAAAATTTTTATTTGCAACCAAAAGGTAAAAGCATTCTAAATGACAAAATACTTACTGGATTCCTTCCCAGTTCTGAGTTTTTACGTCTCGTTCTCAACATGCACTGTATGCAGACTGAGAGCGTCTACGTTAAGTTTGACATCTTGACAGGTGAATCAATGAACTTACAACCTTAATACAAGCAAAACCTTTACACAAATAATAAAACACGCTTATTGACGCTTTCTATAAAATATTGCCAAACCGTATGACCCCCGCTGAGAATAAAGCCAGACGGCCATTACCCGAACAAAAAGGCACAGAAGAGTAAGTCAATTAGTCTGACCAAAATAAAAATCCATTTACCCCCACATTCAGTTTCGGTGCAAAACTTGCCGGAGACAAAACAAAAAAAAAAAAAAATAGAAAAGAAAAGAAAAGTAAACCATCCCTGTCTATTCCATAAGGATACTAATTAACGTAATGGTCGAATAAAATGACAAAAACCATACATAAAGGACCATAAAGTTCGTAAAACACGAAATCATTAAATGAGAAGCTCTCATTAAAGGCCATATAAAAAGTGATATCATCATTAATGACGGCACATCCCCTGCCGCCTGAAATACAGACATATATTTACTCACGAGTATGTGTATCTAACTGAATTTCCGTTTCATAGATACAACCCAAAACGGCAAGGACTGACTGACTCCTTTCGTTTATTTGATTTTTATCAACTCATCTTCATTTTCAATTGAAAACGGAAAGAAGATTCCTCTTTTGCCATCTGTTAGATGTATTAATGTGTCACATCTGTTGTGTGTTTTGTTGAATTGACGGGCGAGTATATTTCAAAGGAGCACTCGTGTAGGTGACTTGTGAATTGGAAAAGTAAATATTAAAAAAACAACCACGAGGAAAATATTTCACACAACTTTTACGGCGCATAAATAAGCTGATTGTGAATGAAGAATGAAAAAAGGATGCTGGGTTATGAAAGCAATGTCCTTGAGCATCTATATTTGACAAATGGAACGTATTATTATCGCTTTTGTGGTTATTGACGAGTTTCATTGACGAACTTTTGTTCGAACAGCAGAACTTGGATGGTAATAATGGTATTTTTGTGGTCCATTAGACCATAGACGATATGTGGTGGAGTTTGGTGAATATTTTGTAGCCGCCAGCCATGTATTTGTCTTTGGAAAAGTTTAAGGTTGAATGTAAGGTTGTATTATGTTGATATGATCTTTTTATATAACTTAAGTACTACGGCAGAAACAGCCTTTTCATTTAGATCATTAAACTTGAAAAGTTATCGGCAAGTTCTTGATCCAAAATCGCGGATAGATGCAAAGTATCTATACAAGAAAAAGGTGTGCAACGAAAGGGGACTCATAAAATTCAGAAACAGATACCCCAGATAAAGCCACATAGAAACTTAAGTGTAGGGATGCTTAGTGCTCAGAATATGCTTATAGAACCTATAATGGATATGCCAAAAGTAACCAAAAGAATTAAGGATAAAAATTTTATAATGTTTAAGTTGGTATACAGGTGACTCTGAAATGGAAAGTGGTGACACTAGTGATAGGACCTACTTAATTACCAAAATCGACATAGCGATGGACACACTATTTTAATTTCTGTTCGAGAATGTTAAAGACCATACATAAACGTTTGGTATTTATGTACATACATACATGTCAGGTATCTCTGCAAATCCGGAAATCAAACAGCAAAGCTAGGCCGAGAGTACCTTAACCTTACTTTACTTACTTAGGTGGCCCATTCCGGGGTAAATCTTGTCTCAACCAATAAGCCCTTCCAGTTAGCCCAGTTCTCAGTTAACTACCTCCAATTGCGCACTCCAAGTCGGTTGAGACCGTCTGGGTTAGATTCGAAGTATTTGTAGGCCGGAGCATCAATGTACACTCACTCTACATGTACTATCCTTCCTAGACAGGTCGATGTCGCTGTACAGCTTGCATAGTTCTTTGTTAAATTTCCTTCTTCAAAGCCCGTCAACGCAAATGGGACATTCTCTCGAAGCGACCGAGGATATCTTCAACCAGTTTCAACAGAGTTCATACTTCAGAGTCATACAGAATTACTAGAATGTTCAAGGTCTTATACATATGTATACATAGAATCAGTTTCATTGTTCGTGATAGGGACATTACTACTCGATTGCCTTCTAAGCATAAAGAAGCTGTGATTGGCAAGTTTTACTTCGTTTACTGCTGCGATGTTATTGTCAGCAAAGATAGCAGAATCAGTGTAGAGAAAGGCCTTTACTATCTCAAAGGTATAGATATTGACTTTGACGTTCTGTGTAATTTGCCGATGTTGTATGTCCCTTGTATTTGACATCATGAATTTGGTTTTGGCGACATTTACCGCTCCATTTTGACAGAAAAACGCTAAGTTCCACCAGTTATCATCAGCGTACGTTAGTAGTTACATAAACTTTTGAAAAATTGTGCCTCTTGTGTTGGCTTCTGAGTTTCGAACCTTTCTTTTAACTATGGTCTCAAAGAAGTCACATGGTATCGCGTCTTACTTACTTACTTAATGGGCTCCTGACCCGTGAAGAGTCTCTACATGAGACACGGCAGCCTTCCACTCTCTTCGATCCCGGGCATGCAGCTTTCAGTTGTCTAGACCAAGCGCTCTGGCAATCCACGATAGCTTGATCATTTAAACGGAGGTTCGGTCTTCCTTGTCGTCTCGAACCTGGGAGCTGTGATTCGAAGATCCTCTTTGCTGGAGCATTATTGTCCATTCGCTCGATGTGGCCGAGCCAGTGTAGTCGACGTGTTTTGACTTTTTGGACTATATTCACATCTTGGTACAGCTCATAGAGTACGCGGTTGTATCTTCTCCTTGATTCGCCCTCCTCGCATTCGGAACCGAATATCCGACGAAGAATTTTTCTCTCGAAAATATTTAAAATCAGATCTGCTTTTCAGCTTATCGTCCAACACTCGGCTGCATACAGCAGAACTGACAGGATCAAAGTTTTGTAGAGCATGCATTTCGTCTTTCGAACTAAGAGTTTTGAAACCATCTGTTTTGCCAAACCGAAGTAGCAGCGGTTTCCTAGTGTAAGTCTTCGTCGAATCTACACTAAAGTGTCATTCGTGGAGTTGATATTTACTCCGAGGTAGCTTAACTCCTTTACCACTTCAAAGTTACTGTTGCCAACAGTGACGTTCTGTCCTAGGCGGTGGAAAGATGCTTCTTTGTTTGTTGACATTCATCATTCACTTCTCATTCACTTCAAGGCCAACTCGTTTCGTCTGTTCTTCAATTGCCGTAAAAGCGTCTAACACGGCACGTTGTGAGCGATCGATGATGTCAATGTCGTCTGCGTATCCCAGCAGCTGGACAGATTTGTTAAACATAGTGCCTTCCGCGTTCACACCTGCCCTGCGCACTATCTATTCTAGCGCAAGATTGAAGAAGTCACATGATAGCGCATCTTCTTGTCAAAATTCGGTGCATGTTTGGAAACATTCGGAGGAACTACTTCCAAATTGCACATTGCACCGCGTACTGGATCAGTTTAGCTGGGATCCCGAATTTGGCCATCGCCTTGTAGAGCTCAAGACGATGAATGCTATCATATGCGGCTTTGAAGTCGATGAAAAGATGGTGAGTCTCGACTTGAAATTCGTTGGCCTTTTCGAGGATCTGCCTTAGTGTGAAAATTTGATCGATCGTCGATCTGCCGAGCCGGAAGCCACACTGGTACGTGCCGATTAGTGTGCTGCAGAAAGGCTACAGACGTGCACATAGTACGTTGGATAGGATCTTATATACGACATTAAACAGAGATATGCTTCGGTAGTTCTTACAAGACATCGAATCGCCTTTCTTGAAGATGGGGCATATAGAGTTGATAGTCCAGTCATCGGGCATGGCTTCATTCACCCATACTTGATTGATGATTTGCTGCATGCACCCTACCAAAAAAGTATCACCACCATGTTTAAAAAGCTCTGCTGGTAGACCATCAGAACCAGCGGTCTTGTTGTTCTTCTGTTTTTTGATAGCTGAGCCGATTTCTTTAAAACTGGGAGGGGGGATGGATTCTTCATTGCCATCGCGTCTACTTGTCTTAATTCTTTTTTGACATGAAAGGTCTCGGTGATGTTGTTACCGACCCCAATAGAACAGCGAGCGGAATGCCAATACTAGACAAGTATAGCCTGTCTCTATTCATATATGCTATCATATGCGGCTGACTTTCTTGTCTTGAAGTCACATTGATAGGGACCAATCAGGTTGATAAGGAAGTCGATAGTTCTATATTTGACATAATCGAGGGCATCTTTTAAAAATTTCGTTTATCAGGCATACCATGAAGCATACACTCAGGCCACTTGTCTGATCGAATCTTAGAAATGCATGGTGTATGCTCTCATTTTCAGCTGCTTTAAATAGTTAAAATATTGCTATCCTCACTTCGTTTTGGTGGTGAAGATGGATGGATGTTGGACCTGGAACATAAAAACATAATACATAAACTGTGCTCTCTTTACTGGTTCTTAAGAGCCTATAAGTTGATTGGCTTTCTGTAAAGGTCCTCGTCCTATGTAGTGTCTCTTTTCCCCTAAATTTTTTTGTCCGATACTCGTCATTCTTAAGTCCTTATACAACACCAGGAAAATAAAAACAAATTCATCTATGTACGTACTAAAACAGTTCAATATTTTTTTTCAATTACCACGCTATTATGCTAGCAGCTTTAAATCAGTTCTACATCGGCTTTTACCGAATCCATTAATATCACTGATTTCGCATGGCCCTTTTATTTACCAGGACCCTTTTATGTTCTAAAAAAGAAAAGAAAACTTTATTTTCAATCGGTAGTACCTCCAAATTGCTTCACATTTGTCTTTCAAGCTGAGATGAACGCAATCTATTTGTGTGGCAGATCATACGTTAGAAGAGGAGTCGGACAGAATTCCGAAAACCCGAAATCACGAAAACTCCAAAATACCAAAAATCTCGAAAATGAAACTGAAAATTTCCGCATGTATTTAAAGAAACTTTGCATATACCCAACCTTGCACCTACTCCAAATCCAACAATGACTCCAAGCAGGGGGGTTGCAGACGGCAGCATGCCCCCCATACATATTCCACTGTTTATGCACAAATCGAATTGTGGACTTATGACCCTGCACCAAAAAGGATTAGATACTTAGTTTGTTTTGTTACATTGTTATATTGTACCCAACCCAAATTTTTGGCAATTTAGGTTTTCGGGATTGTGACACCAACCCGCGTTAGAAGTAATTTTCGTTGATTCCGCCGGTGATTTTCTAAAAACCAAGCGATATCGAAGACTCTTATCTTGACGTCTTCGAATTTGTAATTATTTCAATTTCCTAATATAGCACTTACCGAAAAGCAAAAGGACTTTTCCTGTAGTTTGCACATCAACCATCTCTCTCTACAATTCAACGCGTTGGATTTTCAACAAAAGTGCTTTAATTGAAACTTCTTTGAAGTACTACCTAAGAGTATTTATTAATCTCTTGCACAAGAACCTTACTAAGAGTGAGTACAGTGAACATTTTTTACTCGATTGTTATGGATCAAAATAAAGGAGTATGTTCTCCAAGCCTAATTTTTTCAACTGGTTTCGAAGCACTGTTAAACCCTTAATTATTTTCTTTCATGTTTTTTGATAAAAGAATACCATCAGTACCCAGTTGGTTTCCTTTAGCCATTCCAACATTTTGGAAGACATTTCAGAAATTAATTTTATAATAAAGTACAAGATTTTGGTTAAAGAAACAAGAACGTCTTCTAATTTATCTTCCAAGAACAGTAAGAATAAGATTTGTAGAGAACGTAATAGCCTACTCTGAGAAAACACCCTAGAATTTCAATAGCTTTTAACGTGCACTCTATTATCTATCTAACGTCCTTTTCGGTACTGCCTCGTATTTTGTGTCTGGGTTAATAATATTTAATCCAATTTACTTTGAAGTAAAAGCTTACTTAGTGTGACTGTACTCAATCACAACCATAGCCAACATGAAAACGATTAGTCAACCTTAGCTAATTGCTCTACTGTTGAGCACGTCCTTGGATTGAAAAGTCTACCACTTGAACTGTAGCTTCTCCGTTGAAGACGCAAGTAGAAATTCAATTAAAAAGGTAGTACCCTTTGAGCCTAACAACTCAACCATGTTTCAGTATGAAATGTCAATAGGATTACTACCATCAACTTTAACAACCACTTAAGCGTTCCCTTGGATACTTCTACTTCCCCCAAGTATATCTAATTCAAAAATCCACACATATAAACATCCGCCGATTCAGAAAGTATATCAAAAGTATATTTCTTTCATTACCTGAAAGTTACCTCCACACATACTCCCCCGAAACACACACCAAATAGCGGCTCAATTTCATGGCTCATTAAATGTCATGTCACCATCATTACCTTTTTCACATTTCCTATCCGAAGCTCAATGATGCATTCCTTGCCTGAGCATCCATGCGTACGCAAGCGGATGCCAGTATAGTAGGCATCCTGCTCCGATTTTTAACTTCTCTCTGAATATTAAAGAAGGTAATTGCCTTGAGGTAAGGGCACACAGCATCAACATCAGCGTGCCTCCCTCGACAGAAAAAGGGATACGTTTTGTTAGCTAAGACGTGCGTGCAAAGTATCCCAAACGGGAGCGTATAGTATGTGCGTACTTGGTTTCCCCGAAGCTTCTCACCCCGAGGCCTTGCAAAAATTCAATTATCTTTTAGAAGGATAATCCCGAGAAACATTCCCCTTCTGCGTCCGTGTATTGTGGCGTATACGTAACATATTTAATTACTTGAAGAAGTAAAAAATGTATGTATGTAGGCATAATGAAAATCTCACTCGTGTGCTTGAAAGTGACATCAGGACTAGGCTTTGAATGTGGAATCGTGGATTTTACTTAATGATGTGGGGCTTCAGGAGGAAATTTATTGATGTTAAGTGAATTGCTTGTTGTGGAATTTAGATTGAAAGGATATATGGTAGAAAAGAAAATCTAAATTAAGTCTTCGAATTTCAAGGAGGAAAATCGAAAACGAAACGAAAACGCTTTGAGGCTGAAACCTGAGTAACCGGATTAAAATTTACAAGCCCTGCAGTGTGTAGGCCATTAAATCAGCTCTGTGGGTAGTAAAATTCGTGGAATTTTAACTTTCATTTGGAATGGTATTAGGGGATAAGTGACGGTAACACGTAATTTATATTATTACTAATTTTAGATTCCTAGGTACACTAAATAAGGAATGCTGCTATGGGTATAGGGTTGGTGGATGTAGGAGTTACTGAAAACAAATCCTTACAGTTCCATGGAAAAATATTTATGGAATTTCATTACTCAAACGAAATACGATATTTGATGTTTGATCGACATACGTAATTTCCGGAGAAGAATCCTTACTTAATTAGGGTGACAGTAACATTGAGGGGAAAGCTTTGTTTTTCTTCATGTGCGTATCATTCTTTACCATTGTATCATCCTTATTGGGTGATTAAAAGACATTCAATTGAAAAGATGAGATCTCTTGGTAGTGTAATGTGACGTAATCCCAGCACGAGCCAATTATGAATGAACGCCATAATCGTAATGAACTTACCTAGTTATCGTTACCATGTAAAGAGTTTTTCATTATATTCCCTATATTGCTTTTTCAATAAAAAAAAGGCTGTGTTTGCGATATGCATTTCAAGTTAAAGTACCGTCGATAACATAACCAATTACAAGTCAATGCCTTGAACACAATTTGACTTTTGATTGACTTTGAATGACTTTCTCGCATAAATCCACCGATATGCTTGCAATTTGGCATTCAAAATTGGTCATGACGTCCTCCAACGTCTCTAGCTCATTGGCATAGACCATGGACTTGACATAGTCTCAAAAAAAAAGTCAAGAAGCGTCAGGAACTTACATATATAGGAATACTTTAGTTGTTCGACAGAGGGCTTTGCTACATAGTTGCCTTCTTAGCCCGAAGACGTAGCGATTGGGAAGAGTCAATCTTCGTTTAATCTTAGCGCTGGTGTCATTGTCTGAATTTATAGCGGGTCCTCGGTAAACAAAGTCCTTAACTACCCCAGAGCTATATCTGTCGAGAGTGACGTTCTGTCCGAAGCGTCGGTGCTGTATGTCCTTCTTTGTTGACAGCATATACTTTGTTTTACCCCCAGGAACCGTTAAACCCATCTTAGCCGCTTTCGCCTCAATGCTCACAAAAGCACTACTGACATCACGCGTTGTTCTTCCAATTATGTGAATATCATCGGCATATGCGAGCATTTGCACGGACTTTTGAAAAATTGTGCCTCTGATGTGGGGTCTGAATCCTTTCTTGGCATCAAAGGTCTCGGTGAGGTTTTTCTCGACCTTGCTAGAGCAGCGTGCATTCTTCATCGACATCCTACACAACCGGACGAGTTTGGCAGGGAAGCCAAAACTAGACATACATAGCTCTATATACATAGATCTTCTCTGTAGATACTGTCATAGGCGGCCTTAATAAATAGTTTCACGCAACGCTGCCATTCTGGCCTACCCTCCACGGTCCGTAGAGGAGGATATCCTTCCTACCTAACCCTAGCTAAAAACTTATACTGATCGCGAGATTTATGCAGTTTCACGCACGTTAACATTCTGGCCTACCCTCGACGGTCCGTAGAGGGGGATATCCCTCCTACCTCGCTTGAATGACTTGAGCGATCCGATACTTTCAAGAACGATATTGAAGAAATCGCATGACAGCGCGTTGCACTGCCCGAATCCTTTTTTGATATCAAAGGTCTTGTTGAGGTCTTTCCCGACCTTGATTGAGCAACGTGCATTCTCCACCGTCATCCTGCAGGGATGTCAAAACTAGACATAGCTCTATACAGATCTTCTCTATAGATACTGTCATGGACGGACTTGAGGTGAGTATCGATTTGAAATTCCTGGGTTTTTTCCTAGATCTGCCGTAGTGTAAAAATCTGGTCGATGGTGGACGTTCCTGGCCTAAAACCACACTGATATGGACCAATCAGATTGCTGACAAAAGGTTTTCAGCGTTCAAACAGAATAGCAGCTAAAATCTTGTTGGTGACGTTGAGGAGACTTATTCCTTTATAGTTGGCACAGTCTCCTTTCTTGAGGATCGGGCAAAAAATGCTGAGGTTCCATTCATCGGGCATACTTTCGTCCGACCATATTTTCCAAATGAGTTGGTGTATGCGTCTTACCAATTCATCCACCGCTGCTTCGGTGTGTGCAGAAAGGCTACAGACGTCTACACAGTACGTTGGAAAGGATCTTATGTCACATTTAAGCAGGAATATGCCTCCATAGTTCTTACAAAACACTGTAAATAGAAACCGAAAAATAATTTGTTTGTTTGATAGACTTGAAGAAATTATTTAACCCATCGACAAACTTGCCTTCAGACAGGCGGATTATTTGTAAATAGTTTGTCAATCAGTTGGCCAATCAGTTGCTCCTCTGTAGCGGGCTTTATGGAATTTCTAAATAAGGACGACTAGGGAAAAAATTACACTAGCTTTGTGTTAAAATCGAACAGGACAATTTTCAATATCTTACCTCTATGGTTCTATTCATAAGTTTTGTTCAGCAGATTGTAGAAGTTGTATTTGGTGTCATCATCGTCCTGCTATGGTATACTTCTGCATAAACTAGAAATACTTCTTACTCATACGCTTGTGACATATAGAAATTCTTATAAATGGAGTGATTGCATACAATGGAATGATCACTACCCAGATTGGTGAAGTCTTCCTTAAAGCACACAGTCTTCTAAGAAATGATGCTAGCAATTCACTTCTGTGATAGAACCGTCACCGATGACACATTTCCTAACCTCTCTCTCCGATAACTCCAAAGATTCCTCCTTTAGTGAAGTTTTATATGTATTTATATGTATGTACCTAAAGTAAAAACTAAATATTCAACCTGACTGGAACAGTAGATGCCTACTTCGACTCCCTTGATCCACATCTCATGTCTACGAATCTAACTACAGAAAAATATTATCCTTTCATCATAAAATTTCGCCTCCCTGCCCTCATACTTAACATCATAATAATCTACGTTTATCAAACCAACACATTCTGCGTTGATTAAACAGATGAATGCGGCAATTGATTGCCGGCACGAGTATATCTTAAGTACTTCGCGGAAAGACATTAATTTCGCATATTTATCTTGGCCACGAAGACAAACGACTCTGCTCTCCTCTTTTATGCCGGTTTTAATGTGACATCAAAGAGCAATTCCAAACAAGTTCATAAATTTTCCCGTCTGATTCTTGTAGCTTTGTTAACCAGCTCCTAGTATCTTTCCGAAGACAAAGTACCTAATTCCTCATCTACTTCTACTCACAGGTGCTCCGTGTAACTATCAGCCATTATTCAGTGGAGACAATAAATAATTTCAACAGGAATTATCTTATGCTTAATGGTGACATCTTTCATGAGCAATTTTTGAGTTGAGACATTCGCAGTAAATTGCAAAGCAGTTCTTTATATTGAATAACAGGTAAAGCGTATGTTTTTGAATGAATGAAAGACTTTTATTGAATTTTTCAGAACGGATTTGTTTACTGAATTCCATAGCGGATGTATATAAACTTTGACACATATTTATGTACCTACATGTATAGATTATATCAATGTAAGAACCCATTAAATGTTAAGCTATGTATGTGCATGTGTCCATATGTCCGTCCGTCCATTAGTCAATTAAAAACTCAGCTTGTTAGTAGACTTGACTACTGTCTTAAGGTTAAAGATTCACCCGAGTCATTTCAAAACCCTCCTTGAACACAAATCTCATAATTAACTTAAAACATTCTTCAAAAATGCCCTACATATATAAATTAATTCATAACACCATGCGTTCAAGACATATGAAGATGCTAAATATGATTATCTGTATGTACATATATATATATTTCCAAATTGAGAAGCTACCTATCATACCCTTCCACCATACAATTCAATTCAATGCGATACATGAAAAAGGAACGAATCCCTGTGAATCCAATCCGTTCCACTGATACGAGTACCTTAACCAATGTATCGGTATTCGAGTACCCTAACCAATGCATCGGAATCTACTAGGCTACCAAATAACAAAATTCGTTGAAGAACTGGGAACCAGAGATAATTCTCCAGACAGCCTTCTTTATGTTTTGTGATATGACCAAACTCTTTGTTATCACTTCCACTTGGAAACCATTTGAAGTCTCTTCTTGGTTGAAATAAATCCGCTTACCAAAATATAAATCAGTTGGTCCTTCCTTAAAATGTTCATAAATCCGGTGTCTTTGACTTATATATACCTTTGCCTTGAATATAAAGGCGTCGTTCCTGTAAAGCAGGGCAAGTAGCTAGTAAATTCCGTCCTCGTTCATTTTTGCAGCTTCTCTAGTCAGTCACAAGTTATTATCCCAGAGAGTGTGCGAATAAAAAATCTATCTAGATGGAATAATCTATCTGTTCAGTATATATCAAGTTCTTGTAAAGGTATAAGCGTTACGCATAGAATAATGCATTTGCATGCTCCTACAACGCCGTTTGGAGTTGATCTCATTTTCGTTAATTGAGTTCTATCTCAGCGCTGCGATAAACCAGAAAAATGTAAAGGAGTTTATATTAAATAAATGTTCAGATAGTTAGTCAATCGTGAAGGCACCAGAGTCTCACTCAGTGGACAATATGAAAATCCGGGTGTTGCTGGGATCACGATATCTTACAATGATCTTAAGTGTCATCGAGTTTCAGTAGTAAGACCTAATTTGTTGTCAGTTGGCATATATTTGCTGGAAATGAGAATGACTAAGTGGTTGGACTTTTACAGAGTCTGTATACAGCCGCTTGTGGCAAGTAATTCATGTTCTGCATGTGATTTCATTACAAGTTCGCCCCTATGTCTAAGTCCATGATTCAGCTTGTAAGCATTTCGGCTGTCGAGTCACTTGTTTCAATTATTATACTTTTAGGTCGACTTGGCTATCCGAGAAGATAAAAGTAGTTGTACCCTGTTTGTTCAATTGCATTTAAATTGATCAAATATTTGCCTCAACTGATCAAGAGTTTAGTGTCAACAGAAAATCTAGACTCAAATTCACTTTTAATTTTTGTATTGTACTTGATCGTATTTGGCTGCGCAGAGTTTGACTTTTGACCAGCATCACAATGAAAAATGAAGTTCCTCTTGGAGCAATATTCTGGTCTTTTGCTCTGACACTATGTGTTTGACATCATTTCGAATGAAAATGTAAAAAAAGCTTTAGCGGAATCGATAATTTCAATAAACTGTCTCTTAGAGCCCACAGATCGCAAATATGAGGCCACATACGGGTTTGTACATTATATCGCTATAGAGTTGATGCTACCTATTAGCGACTCATTAATATTAAATTCCCGCAAAATATAGATGGTTGCATAAGTACCTACTTACCTCGTGCTAGTTAAGAGGAAAAGGAACTGAAATTAAAGTCAAAATCTTGGTCTCTTACTTGGTTGGGTTGAGTTGGGTTTGGTGGTTGTCCCCGCAAGGTTCATTGTGATAGGACTATAGAAAAACAGAACAAAGACTTGCCAAATAGGACAAGAAGCAACCAACTAATTTCGGTGTGAACCCATGCCGAAGAAATATGATTACGCGTTTAGGGATTAAACCAGTTTGACGCGAAGATGAAGCTTTTTATTTCGAGTCAAATTTTCTTAAGCCTTTATTATATCTTCTCGAAGCTTTTTATTAACTCGAGTCGAGCTAGATCGTTAAGATCTTTGAAGAAGTACTCGCTTCCTTCTCGAAGACCATAGGACTGGATACGTGTGTCATGGTTTCCTCCTCTTACATGTCTCTACAGTTTCTACAGAAATCGTTAAAATGAGCACCCAGTCTTCTGGTAAGTTTGCTTACCAGTTAATGCCCCATGAATGCCTCAACTATTTTTCTTAGATTTGTCCTATTAACAGAAATAAGCCTACTGGTTTTCCTACAATCCAGCTCTGGCCAGATTTGTTTAGAAGAGAGACATTTGTTGATATTTTACATCTTCTGTTTACCATTCTAATGGCTGCGCTATCTATTTGGAATTCTTTCAAATTAAAAAAAGGTTTCGGTCAACCCCCTCCTTAGCTAGTTCGTCCGCTTTGCGATTGCCTGAAATAACCCTATGGTTTGGAACCCAGCACAGGGGTACGCTTCACCTTCTTGGAGTTCTCTTACTTAACCCGCTTGACTATTTCCACCTACGTACTACGAGTAAGTATGGAAAAACACATGCGACTTTATATGATAAAAGTGGCATGTTGATGCCTTAACAAGGATAAAAGGAAGCTATCAGCTAGTCCAAATAGTATTCAAATAGATCATACACAATCATAATGTACATTATCATATAATGTTACCATACTATTAGTATTACCACTTTCATTCGCATATGAACCTCTCCTTCGATTGCTTGTTTGGGTCAGAAGATGACTTCGTGACAAATTAGGGATTGTAGCTTACGGGCAACAGCAATGACTACCTTTCAAGAGAAGGTGCCCGTAGTCGATGCATTACATAATAGTTGGATGATTGTGGTATCGTCAACCTTTACTGCACGTTTATGATCCAACGTTGTTAGACATGATATTGGTTTAAGAATTTAGTGCTAGTTTTAGATCAATGCTATACTACCACCGCTAAATACTCCATCCACTTATTGATCCTCATCTTAGATCAGTAACGAACTATTTAAAACATTCACACAGTGTTCCCTGAATCTGTGTTGACCTATCACATTCCTTGTGCTCTGTAGAAGGTTCTACTTTTATAGGAGCTATCTCGCTTATTTCCCCATGTAACAAACTATGTATGTTATATACCATGTATATGCATATATTATAGTGTGACTGGCTACTAGCATTACATTCGTTTTTGAATCTGGCTGGCTAACAACCAACATCTGACAACTCGAACTGATACGTTTTCTGCTTCGTCCAAGTCTTTCGATGCCACCACCGCAATATCGTCTGTGAAACGTATGATTCAGAACACCATCGAACAAGATAGGTCCAAGTGCCGCTGTTTGTGGAACTCCTACCACTACAGGGTATTATTATACCCCGCTATTCGTGTCGTATAATAATATTTTTCTTTCAAAGTATTTCACTAATATACATAAATAGCTTCCAAGGCACTTGTATAGCACTAAGAAAATGCTATCAGGCCTAATATGATGACTGTGTGGAACTGTTTGGTACCGCCCTTCCATCGTTACCTTAGATTGGCATATCTATGATGTCTGTTATTCCTTTTACGACGTCTACTGCTGTACGAAGTCCATTTATTTTATCAATAACTGATTTGTATTTAACATGGAAATCGGATTTTTAACTAAAGCTCTTCTGATAGATAGATTATTTCCTTAAGATATTAACGCTAAACTCTATTTTTCAAATTATCTACTTTTGCATTAACGTCTAACTTGAGAGACTTGTCTCTATCGCATATAATCCGTGTGCTTTGCTATCCTCAAATCGATTGGCCACGTCTAAGAGCATCTTTTGGGTGAAGTGTTGTGTCAGGTGTGGTTCTTATAAGTGGTCTATGCCCATTTTTGTTTGTGATGAAAAAAAAAGTCTTTCCCATAACAAATGGGGAAGAAGGAGAAACGACTCTAGTTGCCTTGAGTTTTGCAATGACAATTCAATAGGCGTCAACTTCTTAATCCTACAGTGTTTGCAGTATCGGATTGCTAGTTATTCTTTGCGTTTATTTTTTTATAATATACTCTTTAGTTCTTGTTGGGAATCTACCAAGAATTGTACGCTATTGCTGCTGAATGTGTGCTCCTTTCCTGTACTGTCCCAGACTATTACCCATGAAAATAGGTAGGTAACGCAGCTTCTGCCTTGTCGTCTAGCACAAGTCTGCCAAGTATTCCTTCCATGCTGTCAAGATGCATGCTCGCATGTCTATTTCTCTTACCACAGCTCACACAGATTCTACTATATCTTGTCTTGAAAAACAGATTTACAACAAGCCGAGATTAGGCATTCGAGGTAATCAGACCTTATTAGCAAAGATTCTTGTACTAGACTTTGCAATTTCATAAACAGATTTATTGATTATATCATGATAGAATCTAGCTTTCTATGACTATACCTTTGTACGATGAGTTGATGATATATTTTGTCACCTTTGGTATCGCACTTGACACTTTACTGTAACGACCTCAAACATCGATAATTGCTTAAGAAAAAACCTTCATTACTCTATTGAGAATACAAATTCCCATCCTTCCGGACGATAGTCATTCTAGCAGTCACATCTACAACAATCAACCTTTGCTAATGCCTTGCGATGAATACGTGCGAAATTAATTGCAATACTCCACGACATTCTTGGTACCTACTCTTCTAATCTCATTAAATACAATCTCCTGCTGAAGTCCTTGCACAATGAGAAAACATTAACATGCTATTCGCGGAATCTAATTGGGACACAATCCTACAACGAGCCAACAACTTTTCTATTCCCGCCTCCTTCGCCTGTCATTTACTTCCACCTCAAAGGTCATTCTAAACGAACCCTCGTGTCTATAGCGCTACGTAACGTAATTTTAGTACCATCTTATTGCATAGTCATGAAAATATAATTTGGTAGTCCTGGTATTTTTTGTTCCAAATGACCACCGACCACCTTCGAAATGAGAAAATGAAAATCGAATAAAATGATACCTATCTCTCGTCGGACCGAAGGCTTACGTTCCTATCGTCCTTAATTCAAGTGGGTTATTTTCGGACTATTTTTGAATTCCATAAAAAAAATTCTTGTTTTGTACGACGAGATACACGAAAAAAAAATATATCAAATCAATTTCAATTACCCAATCCCATTCAGTGAGTTAGACCGGAGAGCCAGAGAGACTCGGGAAAAAGGTCAAACAGCCAATTTTCCGTGTAGAATTGAGATACACAGAATGCAAAAAAAAAAAACCCGGAAGCCTTCAAACATCTTTCCGTCGCACTTTACGCAAATCAATTTGAAACTATTGACCGAAATTGAATTGGTCAAGTTGGGCCTTCACAGAAGCCGACAGCAAATCGAATTGGGCCCCGCAATCAGATGAAATAGTATTTTCAATATTCGTCCTCCTCCTGCCATGATTTTTATTCACTTCTCTTTTTTTTTTCCTGTTTGTCCTATTGTACCAGTGGTACCGTATCGGAACAACATAACCGTGTTAGGAAGCCAATTGCTTGGAATCCAAATTGCTTTCAATTTGTTTTGGTAGAAGTGTAACATTTGGTATATGAAATTAGTTTTTTGAATTTCCCTATGGCCGGTGTGTGTATTGTTGTCAGTAACAGACAAGTTTTCAGTTTACTTCATATATGCGGTTGATTAGGTACACTTAAGTGTTTAATGGTATTTTTTAAATGAATTGAAAGTACATAACTACAAATTCGGGTTTCTGGGACGCTTTGTGTATATCGCTAGTCTATATTTATATCCTCTACTGGTAAATGACATTTAAAATGTATAACATTAAACCAAAGGGAACTTCAAGTATGTTCTTTGGCACTACCAATAGATTAAATCAAACCTTGCAAAAATCACAGAAGTGTCCATTAAGTGTGTGCTACTATTATACTACCTGTACTAATCACATCCATGTTGTTCTTCTGGAGCGAGGTTGTTAGATTTATCTTGTGGCATTCAAGAGACTAATCATGTCTTTAATTCATTATGTTGTGTATTATTTCAGGATGTCGTTTTTTGATACTACACATTCACAAGAAAAATGAATTAGTGTTTTTTCCCTTCTCTTAAGCACCGAAGCAGGCTAAAGAATACATTTATGTAGTTAAATGCGTGTTGCATTTTAATCTGACTTTTGTCTGCAAGTTATCCTACTAGATGATACACAAAAAGGGTGAAATTATTCCTATTACAGCTTTCAACTTTCTAAAAAATCAGTAACAGCGCCAAGTGGTCTCCAATACAATTGCTCCGGTATTCTGTACTTCAATTTCTTTTCAAATTCTTTTTCCTGAACCACTGCAATTCCATATAATCACGATGATCTAGGATAAATGAGCAATTTCGAAACCGACAAAACGAGTTATTTCTACCCTTCCTTTGAAAATATTACTAATCCACTAGCAATTGTACTACTCTCTCTCAGTGTCTCAGCAGTCCATGGGCTTAATTGATGCTTTATTGCAATCACATGAGACCACAATTTTAAGTTTCTAACACCAACATTCATATACCGAAACATATGTAGTTTCGCAGATGGCTGGCTGGCTACTCCTCGAGCCTTGATCTAGTTAACTTTAACGAACGAGCACCCCTGCCTACAGTCAATGGGGCAATGGTACCACCTTGGATGATAGTTAAGTTCACTTTTACACATACAGCTCTAAGACCGAAAGCGGGGTGGATAGTGTTGTGTTTGCTGAGAAGCTCAAACTGAGCATCTCCTTTCACCTGCCACATCATTGTAGTAATTTTTAAATGGAAATCTTGGCGGTCAAGGCACCCTTTTCCTGGCTGAAATGTAATCCAATATCTGTCAGGGATATTAGCATTTTTACTGACAGTAAAGCGGCAATCAAGTGCCTGGAATCGACAACTGCTGTTTGTCTCTCTCGGAGATGAAGAAGCAGTTCCAAATTAACTTTTGCTGACGAGCTGGTCAGAAAAGGTACGGATCTACGACTTCTCCCCAAAATGGCAAAACTTAGATACGCCCATATGTAAACATCTACTAAAGCTGAAATATTGCAGTAGCAGCAACCACAAAAGAGAAAATGGTTCGTCCTGGATCAGAAATATGCTAAAGCGATCGATATGTTTAAAGTCTGGGCTTCTTTTCAAACGATTTCTGTAGAAGCTGCAGGGACAAAGAAAAGGATGAAACCATTCTTCACCTCCTACGTACCTGTCCGGCTCTGTCCCAAAGAACACTGCTCTTCAATTATCACAGGGAACATGGGTACTTAGATGTCATGAGAATCGTTGGCTTCATTAGAAGCTCCGGTTGATTTTATTAGTCCCTGGGTAGCCTAAGAGGAAAAATCTATGATATCACAAAGGACCGCCCCTAGTCGAAGTATCTTGTCTTGGTATAGACATCTAGTCTAACTTAAAACTAAACCTCCCATTTTTGCGTACTAAGTCTTACTATTTTTTTTTTACAGTCTGCTGTTTTTTTTTTTTTCCTTTTTTCAGAATAGACACTAGGTCTGTTCGCGTGTGCTACCAAAACAACGAATTTTCACGAAAATTTACGAAAACGAAACCCTGTTCGAGTACGCAAAACTTTCGTAGTTTTTCCTAGAAGAGAGCGCTCACATGATAGTTAAATATTTTCCCGCTCTACAAATTTTAGTACAAGAAATTTCCTTGCACTGATTTATGAAATATCTCAGAATTGACAGAAATAAATCTGTCAAATAGCTGTACGTAATTTCTTTGGATTATGTATTTTTATACGATTGTCATTTGACGTCTAAAAAGTGGGCAAATTTCGTTGATTCGTGTTCATTTACTTTTCGTAATTTTGTCTTTCTCTGAGAGAATTTTACTTCCACTCCTTGAAATTTCACAATTTACGAATTTTGGTGCAGAAAGTACCCAAGCAGACCTATTATTATGTGTCACTTGGAATCAGAAAATGACATCAAAGACTCCCTCTTTTCACTGTCAAAGGATCAACTGGTAACAGTAATGTCCTTCCACCGAGCTTCATGTAAATCGGTATATGATCAGCATTTGAAGTAAGACGTTACTCTTCATCCCATTCCGGCTAATATGCATACATATGTACATACATACTTGACAATAGAATCGATGTGTACAATCATAAAGGTAGTTAGATACTCTGCAACTATAACTTATAAACCAGCCTTCTTTTGTTCACAGGAAAATGTATATATACATACGTGTATCTACTTTGCTACCACTCTACTCACCGACAATATTGCAGTGCAGTGAAATCATTGACTATAGAGCATTCTACGACTCAATTCCATTCCTATAATACCAATCCGACTGTCTTATCCCATTATATTTACTTGTTTTCAACCAAGGCAAGGATTAATTTACATGACTCATCGAAAAACAAAAAATGTCACCAATTCTTCTTCAACACTCCTAAGGTTGCAAGTTATGCTTATCTCATTCTGTATGCCACTAACAACATTAGTTTCGATTACTGCTACAACAAACGAATTTCTTTAGAACAATGCCATTAAATTAGCTGCTGTCACATCATAAGGACATCTATTTCGTTTACCCCGTTAAATATGATCTTATTCCAAAAATAACCTTATTTGCAACTATGAGTCAAAGCAAAACAAGTTTTTAAAATCTCGCCGAACTACATCTTCAGAGTTACTTAAACCCCGAATTTGTTCGACAGATCCAATCAGTAAACCAAAACCATACTTCTGAAGCCACCAGTCGAACATTAATCTGCTACCCGTCGACCTCAAAAATGTACCAGCTTCGTATTCCACAAGATCATAACCATTTCATCAAAGCAAGCGCATCAATTTGACATTATAAAACTATTTCATTTATTTATTTATATTGTTTGTATATGTATGTATGTATATATAATGTGTCCTTTATGTAGCCAGCTTTCCTCAAAATCTGAGAAATATACCTAAATGTACCTAAAAATTTAATATAATCTAAAAATTTCAGCTTCAACATGGTTTTTTGTTTTATTTTGCAAAAACGAAACAAAAAAAACAATTACACATTTCGACACCATCCTGTATTCAAATGTACCAACAAAATAATCTACATCCTGTGGTGTAAATTTTGACAACTGTCTCACATCGGTAGCCCTTCGAAAATATCGTCTGCCACCCCAAGTGAAAACAAATTCAGTTTTTGTTACGAAATTTTCATAAAACATCAGGCCACCAGAAACTCTCAGAAAACAGCAGGCATACTGACCTTCCTCAACTACCCAAAATGCTACGTTTATTATTGGCCTTTGTGTACTGAATTGGAGGCCATATTTATTTTAGTTGTAACTTTTTTGTTTGTTAATAGATTTTATTGATTTAGGTGTCAAATTAAAGGGTATTTTCCGAGAAATAGATTAGTAGAAAAATGAAAAAGATAGCGAATACAATATGACGGGGCAAACTTTTGGAGAAAAAATGTTTTGCTTAAAATAAACTACAAGTCGTAGAAACACGCGGTTTTCATAAATATATGAAACTAAAGTAAATGCAAGTCTGTCAGTAAAAAATGGTGGCTTCAACTATTTAATAAAGAGTTGACTGATGTAATAAAGATGCATTAACTAAGCAACAGAAGTCAGTTGTATCCAAAATTACTTCTGCAAATTCCCTTTAATTTGGCATATGACGTTTGGTTATCCATGAGTAAATGAATAAAAAAGTTATAGCCAACGCAAACCATCTACCCGGTAAGCAGTATTCTATGTTAAGCACCTGCCATTGAGACTACCACCTTGGATGTTTTATAGTTTAATATTTTTTCTGTAATGAAATTACCTTATAAAATATAAAAAAAAATTTTCGGGTAGTTCGTCTACTAGTACTTGCAAATTTCTGGTGGCCTGGTGTTTCATAAAAATTGTGTTAGAGTTTCATACAAAATGCCAATCTTACTTATCTAGATGATATAGACTTTATAAAAGAGTACAGTTTACTTTTAATACTATTTTTGGGTATAGCTTGGCCCATATTTTTGTAATTAATTTAGGCTCGAGGTGCATTTACGCCACATGACTTCTCGTAGTCACATTCAAACTAAATGTCCTGCATTTGTTGGTCAAGTTTTAGCTGTATGCCAAAATCGTTCCCAATTAAAGCCTAATTTTGTCCTGAAAGTTCCAATTCACTTCAAACCAACTGCACGGTGAGACTCTAACAGGGACAGACTTACATTTATGTATGTATGTACGTGGTATACACCACTTTAAACTTTTTAATAACCGAACAGAAATTCCAACGTTCGCTTAACATATTAAAACTTCTCGCATAAAATTATTTTATTATTCATCATTTTGAGTACGTTTCCACATGAACTCGGCAATAAACTTTTATTATGTTCGTCAATGTGCTCTGCCGGCACAGTACAGTACGGTATAACGCTGTGGTCGAGGACGCTTGTCAAAAATTACATTGAAACATTTCATTAAAAATTCAAAGAAAAAAATTAAAAACAAAACAGCAGCAATGGCATCTGATATGCAAAAAGAGAGTTACAACAGCTCACCTCCGGCTCAGCTCACATGGCTTAACGGTGAGAAGGAATTCCAATTAAATTTAAATGATGAATTAGAGAGGTGATACGGATAGGGGTGTCTATAACATTAAAACGATGTGGTTTCGAACCGGAAATGGTATTAAAGCATGAGGCTAAATGAATTCCCAGCTAAATTGCGAAAAAGAGAACCTCCCCAAGGACATCAATTACATGCAATGAATGGAGATGTTCAGCTGAGCCGTTAAGCACTCGATTGTTGGTTCCTGGTGAACCAGCAGCAGTTTTTCTTGTTTCATCCTAATCGGCTTTCGCTCATGTTGCCGTGAAAATGATAATCCGCAGCAAAGCCTTTCACACCATTTGAGGCGGTGAGGAAGAGGCGCGCCTCTTTTCGCTTTGTTTTTCGGTTTTTGGGGCTTGCGGTGAGGGTAATCAAGTCGGCGACGCTAGGAGGACTGTATTTGAACCGAGATATTGAATATTTATGAGGACATTTGTATGGACATAATAATGAGATTTGGCAAGCGATGGTGGCCGTAACAAATAGGCGGATAGAAGGATACTTCATTACTAGGGGTGGCCTTTTCTTTTCCCTGACACCCGGTAATTATGGTTAATACCTGATCGTCTTAGAACAATTACAGCTATTTTCTTGCCGTAGACGGAGATGAATGTTATCTGCTAAGGAATGAGTGGGTTATGATTATAATTTGCGTAGGCAAGTGACAGGGATATACTCTTTATGCTGCAGAATCATCTACATAGATAAAAATAGAATGTTTAATGGTTGAAATAACTTTAGTGTAGCTCCTCTAATTTCTCATTAATCCTTTTCACCACTTAGAACTGGGTTCTTTAAACCTTTAAGAACTTAGTGACATGAAATGGTAGAGTGGGGTGGAAATGTGCGTCAGTTTTGATTTCAGTTTACACTCACAGCTGGGACTTAACAAATTGACGCATTCGCTTTAGAGTCATGAATGGATTGGAGAGTCTCGGAAACAAAGTTTTTTATTCAAGAGCAAGGGATCGAGCAAAGGATTGAACGTCTTATGGTCTTTAGGTACAACCATCTAAAGCAACTTGTATTGATCTATATATGTATATCGAAAGCTGAAAACCAAACACTTAGGCCCACTTTTTCAGTGATGAGTTAACTCTGAGTCTCTAGAATCTAGAGTTAACTCATGAAGCAGTTTTTCAGTGCAGGATTAATTTTGACTCCCTGAGCGGTGATTTCCTTTGGTATGACTGCCACTGAATTATCGATTCAGTTGTGGAAAAAACTATCGAAATCTATAATTCTGCACTGATAGCTCAATTGTCAATTTTTTTTTTGATCCAGAGTTAACTCACCAAATTTGTTGGGTTAGCTCGTAGTAAGCTCAGAACTAAAAATGCTTGAAAAACAAATTTCCGAAGTTAATCCGAATTTAATTCCGAAACTCGGATGATCTCGCACTGCAAAACTGGCACTTAGTATAAATAGAAAGCAAGCGTTCAAATCGTTGTAAAAGCAGTAAGAGTGCCTCTATTTCAGTCAAAGCGTTTGATCCTATAATCAATATTTTAGTGACACCACTTGCATATATTATTCTGAGAACTGACCTCAACAAAAACCTGAAATGTGTAAAGAGATGCCTGGTTAAGACACAGATTTATGGAAGGGCTTTTGTTCACTTTGCACAATACTTTGAACTTGATATCAGGTTGAATGTTAATTAAGATCACTTCAGAATAATAGTGGCTGTGGAAAAACCACTGCTTTCTCTTTAACACTTTTCAACTAGCCATGACTCCAAATAAGACTCCTATTGTTTCTGACAGATTCATTAATTGGATTGGATGCTGTTAAGTTTTCTTCTCTTTTCATAAACCTTCACTCTTACTCTGTTGGCAGTTGCATGTGCCGTTAAGTAAAAACTTTTGAATCAGTCTTCACTACTTACTTTCCTAAGAATAGAGAAATATACATTTCTCCTGAACCCTTCTTGGGAATTTAATACTCCACGACATATTATACAGATGTCTACTCAAGAGCACAGGCATCCGCTTATTATATGATATTAACAAAATTAAAAATTCTAAATCACATTCAAGGAATATTCTCTGTAAAGGAAAGCGAAACCGAATTGGCAAATCTTCATCATGGATACTCTTATTCCGATAGAAATTCCTACATCGCCTCCCTATATTAGATTTATGTACATAGGTCCGCCACTACCTTATTTAAAATTTAACAACCAGGTATTCCAAATACAAAACAAATATGAGAACATCGCGGAAGTTTATTTTCCTTTCTATCAATGCCAATGGAAGTGCACTTCCCCACAAAGCATTCAGTTTTCTAAACATGAAATCCCAATGGTAAGAATTTGTTTCTTTTGAGGTAGATCATGCCCGATGCCCACACTAACAAGAAATAAAAAAAGGATCAAACCACAACTTTGTGGAGCTACACATTCATAAATTTCTTAAAATATTATTTGTATGCCAGTGCCCAGCAGCTCCAGTAGCATATACCCGAAAAGAAAAGAAAAGAAAAAGAAAAACTCCTGAGAAAAAGAGAAAATCCCTTTGATGACCTTATTTCCTGTCCGAGAACACAAAGGCAACAGCACCATCTGTCTGCTCCCATAAAGTAGCCTTAAAGACCAATTGAGGAAACAAGGACAAGCAGTAGTCTCTTCGTAATAAAACGAAAAAAAAAACAAAAAGTAGAGCGAAGACGATTCGTGTGGTCATCTTAGTACTGCCATAGCCACGTCAGCTGTCTGCTTCCGATTCTATGTGCCTTTTGATAAATCACTTGCCAGCTGATTGCTGCACATTCCATTCCACGTTATTGCCCATAAATTATTCAATAAAAATAAGCTCGAGAATTGAGTTGAATTAACACTGATGTACCTTAGGGGCATGCCACCCCAAGTTCACACAAGTGTGCAAGTGTGCGATGTATTCCCAGCCATTTCCCGGAAATTGCGTTAATTTTTCTGCAAAAATACTCCTTCCCCCCCAACATCCTGTCAAAAAGAATTTACAACTCGGGGGGTGTTAGACATGCCTCGCTCACCCCTTTCGCAAACCATTTTTATACACATTAGTCTAGACTTAAATTAATTACGCCGAACAATTTCGGGAGGGTGTGAGACTCGGGCCCCCACTAGCGACTCACGTTCCTTTCCTTTTCAATCGTGGGCGCGCGCAATTATTTTCAAGCAACAGTCACGAATTGCTGAAATAATTTATCTCGCACCAGCTGGCTGCATGCAATATGCATAGCGGCAACAATAATCATGGAGCGTGAAATATGACCAAGTAAGACGGAAGTTTCCTCTCGCGCTTCAGGATGTGTTCCGGATTTGTGCGTAGGAAGGATGTAATTTCCGCTGTCAGTCAGCTTTTGAGCGATTGTCAGGCTTAAGTGTGTGGGATTAGATTCTCGGGGTAATTAGGCTGTCAAAAAGTGGAAGTTGAACCTATCAATTGTGAGGGAGAATCCCAGAGGAGAAGGCTGCGGATTGCTACGTGTTAACTATTTAGCGCCCGTATTATTGTGATGAGATAGTGATTACAGAATGACAATTGGTGTCATGAAACTCTCAAAGCAGGAAATATATGATTCCGGGGTTATTTGTCAATGAATTTACTAAGGAAATGTGTGTAAGTTTGCCAGGAATTTCACGAAATTGAACTCTGAAAGTTGTGTGGTTTCAATGCAGATACATCTTTATGGTTGAATACATTTGAGATAAAAAAAAAAGCGAATCTTTCCTTAAGAATTGAAGAAGAAACCACACGGAGGAAGCTAATAATAAAGAATAAAACTTAACAGAGACAAGGTGATAATTTTAAGATTGGGGATTGTTGCTTTAGGAAACAGGAGGTTGTCTTGGTTAAGGCAACCACGTTGTGGACAAACAGCAGTAGGGTCAAATGCCTATTTTCTTGCAACCACTTGTGCTATGCGTGCCATAATTTTTCCACAAATATATATATACATATGTTAGGTACCGAGTCGATAATCATACTATCTCAGATTGGTGTAGCAGTTTTTGTAAATTACGATCTTTGTTTAACTATAGTACCTATGCGTGTACTATTGTAGGACGGTACGATTTCGGACTCGGTACCTATGCAACAAATATAAAGGACGTAGAGTTTAGAAAGGGCAATTTTACAATATTTCTCTCTAAAGTTTGTCAGATGTTCACTAAAAGTGGGTGGAAGCATACAAATCTGAACTGATACATGCTTTCAATAAAACCAAAATACTAACGTTAGCTGCACCACCGTTAAGAAAAACCACGTACTGCCTTTGTCAGCACTACGCTCCTAGGAGTAGTACTCAATTCAAAGCTCTACTAGAAGTTAAATAAAGAGCAGTTAATCTTTTGGGCAAAGACTACAGCAGCAAACAACTAAGCAAGGTTGCAGACACTGAATTTCAGACTTCGTTTCAACGTAACTTTTTTGTCCTTCCATTTAGAATATACTGAGAAATGGTTGTAAGGAACTGGAAGTAAACTATATTTCTAAACTATAATACCCGAGGCTTGTCGGTTACTGAGACATAATACCAAACCCAAACGAAGCGTCGCTAACTTCATTGATAACTAGGATGAATGGATCAATGTCTTGTGCACTTTCGGACACATCATCTTCTAAAAGGCCGGAGTAGTGTAAAGAATGGCGGCTCAAGATCAGTCTTGATTTGTATTGGTGTCAGACTAAATAGCTAATGAGACGGATTACTGCTACCTTGGAATGACTTTGCAAGCTAAGAGAAGGTACTATGCGGAAAAAAAACAGTATTACCACGACGTGGAATAACCTTCTCAATAAAAGAGGGTTCTCCCTATGATCAAAATGGTATTTATGTTTTTCAAATAATGCACAGAACTGTTCAAACAAATGGACATACGCTGTTCGATGAAGTTGACAACCTACAGAGGTGTTTTGTAAAAAGGATACAGAGGCGTCCCAGCTCCCAATTACTCTTTGAATAAGCTAGATAATGACTTTTATCTCAGTTGGAGAGACTAGAACGTAACGCAAGCGGGGAGGAACAATAAAAGACCACAATTATTGGGCAACCTTGAGCTAAGTTACCACCGAAAACGAATTCAAAGAGCGACAGAGACTAGGAGATTTTAAAAAAATCTTGACTTTTCAAAAAGTAGTCAGTATTTTGTCAACGAAAATTTCTAAAATAAGATAATGTCGATTTCAAGGAAAGATTTTCGCTGCGACACGCATGTAGACATTCTGCCCTCTTGGACAAATACCCTCTGTCCTTAATAATTTATAAACCTTCTTTATAACGACGCAAGTATGTACAACACAGTCGTACACTTGAATTTTTTCTCGTGCATCCAAAATACACATCTGAAAAGGATTCAACGCAGGCAACGTTGACGCGGCAAAAAATCCTGCCATGTCAACGTTGGGACACTTTGGGACAAGCGTTTACACAGTCAACGAAAATAGGCAACGCGTTGACCCAAAAATTCGAGTCAATGTGGCAGTCAGCGCAGCCGTCAACGCATTGACGGCGTTTTACGTTTTACGCATTGACGGCGTCGTGACGATCACACGACGTGACCGATTTAGGACAAATTTTCACGTCATTTTGTCTGACGTCAAAATACGCATTGACTCATTTCGTTGACCGTGTACTAGTAGCTTAATACTTAAAATCTTGCATTGCATTATATGTATTAATTATTTTTTGATTAAATAAAAATTTATTCCTAACAATGACAATTTACACCTTTCTGGTGGTAAATATTCTGTTTATTACAGCACAGCACTCTTGATGAACGTCACTTGAATGATGAAGGAAACGATTGGAATTATATGGAAATTCTTCTTGTATTCGTTAAGCCTGTTTTCATAGCTTTATTCGTTTACAAAATATTGAAGTCCTATTGCCTCCTCACATATGTACAACCTGCTGTGTATATGCAACTTAATTATCCTATCCGTTAAAAATTTTCAAATGTTACAACCGTGAATGCACTGTGAATGGATAAGTAGAAGGAAAGTAGTCGAAAATGCAAATCTACGTAATTAGGAAACCCGTCACCTTGAATTCGTTAATAAAAGATAATTCAGTCCCAAATCTAGTTGGACATACATACATATGTCTACCTAATTGATGCCATAAATAATAACAGCCCCTCTATGACGAGATCATCCTCGCAACTTCAGTTGTAATGCTTTCAAAAATAGTAAATACAATTGCAGTGCAGTACTATCCCATTGCAATAATGAGTGTCTTGTTTTTTTAAACCTTATTTTTGTTAAATTCCAGGAAAAAACCTTCTAAATCTGAAAAAAGTTCCTCCTCTGGACCCACCACCAACTTTAATATAGTCTGACCTAAAGGATTGTGAGTTCTTCAAAAAACTAATCACTCACTTTAAAAGACTTGCCTTTATTCGAATACATTTTATGTAAACACCAATATCATAGTTATGGCTTAAATTTTGTATTGTACGCTCCTGAGGAATTTTTCTTTTCAATGAAATTAATATTATCTAAGATATCTGTATAGAAAATCGTCCATTAACTATGACAATTTCCAAAATCCTAATTCAAACTTTCATCAAGGACATTAATAAATCACTGTCACAACGTGATTTCATTATCTACTTTCATCACAAAACTTCTAATAACAAAGTCCTTTCCATTCCTAAATAATAATCAATATACTTTGTACATGTCGAAGCCAAAACAGCTATAGCCAAAAACCTAATTAGTTGATTAACGCTGAACATTTAATTTAAAAAAATGCATAACCTTCAAAATCAGTCCCCTCTGAAAAAAACATTTTAAATTGCTTAACTGCATTGTTGACAGTTAATCCATGATTTGCAATTATTCCGAATCCAAAAGAAAGTGTCCTGCATTCGTTATTTCGCCTGACAAAAGAATCCATTGGAAAGCCAAAAATAATGTAAGCAAACTTTCAAGTACACTCCCGTCGAGTATGCTAATGGCACATTTATTAGCCATTTCGGTACGTTGAAGTTTCTTAAGTTTTTGTTTTGGTCCTTTTTTTTTTGGGTAAATAGAAATCACTGGAGAAAGCTAAAAACAAAAGACAAGGTTCGAAATCCGTCAGGAAATGAATTGACTCTTTTTAAAATGTTCATTTGGAAAATGAATTAAATTGAATGAAAGCTAATTTCTCCATCGTTGGTGATGGGTGGGGGTATATCGTTCATTTAAGGAGAAAATAAATTCACTCTATATTTCGAAAATGGGAAATGCAACTACTAAAGGGGTTATTATTACCATAAACCTTCGAGCTTTAAGGGGTATTTTATCCTTCGTAGTTTAACATCTCATTATGTCCTGCCTCTCTACAAGTATTTAGCAAGATTTTATTCTTTTGTTTAGTTTACTGAGCAGTTTTATCATCTGCAGAAATGGGTAAACAAATTTAGAACTCTATTAATAACTCACTAAAGTCCGAAAGACAGTGTTAGTAGACCTATCCATCTGTACATATAAATTGGAATTGGACTGTTAAAAATTTCTGTAGAAATCTGATGGGGAAGAAGAAACCACTGTCAAATGAATCCATACCATCATGTCACGTAGAGTGCTAACTGTTGATAAATAAATGGGAAAGCAAAGAAGAGAATTAAAGTTGAAAGAGGTTGGTCCCAAGACGGAATCGATTCACTTTTACTCTATCACTTTTTTGTCAACGGAAGTAAAAAATATGATTCCACGCATATGCTGACGATATTTATATACTGGTATCGGTATTTACATATCCAAACCACCTTCATAATCAATTATAAGTACAATAGGCACACACTATCCCTAAATATAAATAAAACAGCCTAGTGCTATTTACTCGTAAGAAAGAATATATTCACCTAGGGCTTCTACATAAAATGGTGGAATTGTACAACTTGCCACTTAAGCCTAAATATCTAGGGCAAATCCATGATACCAAATTAAAGTGGCAGAAGGGCCTTGAAATGCGGAAAAAGTTCATTTGGCGAAGTTTGGCATTTTAGGCGATCATCAGATCGTTTTCCTACTCTATACTGACCAAGCTTGGATTCACTAGGTCTATCTGCATTAATCCAGACGGCACCACGAATATTTATTTAAATATGCCGACATTGGACTTAGACATTCAAAAGGATGCTATAAAAATGTTGAGTCGATTATGGAAAAACAAAGTCTGTCTTAATGTCTTTGCTTATGTTACATATCGATAATACGAGTCCTATCATTATGTCAGAATACATGAAGTGTGTTTGAAATAGAAAAAGCGAAAGAGCTCCTAGGAGACGAGATAATGCATAATTCTTAGACAATGAGCTCGCATATCCCTACGTTTCAAGTGAAATAACAAATTTATAGGAAAGACTGCAAGACTATGGTCGAGTTAATAAAAATTTAATACGAAACCTGACCTGTTGCGCTGTTGTTTTTGTTTTTTTATCCGGATGTGGTAGATTTTATATCAGGAAAATTGGAGAAAATACCGCCTCCCGTATTGTACATCATTTTTGATCCGCCTTCATAGTTGCTCAATAGACCATTCAGTTATACATATGTATGTACTTCGAGTACTAGTCCATTATTTTGTCTCAAAGTTCTAGCGCAGCTAACAGTTCCCGAAAGATGCAGCATGCTTTCTAACGTTCTAAACGCATCAATGTTAAAATATCAATGAAATGTAAAAACAGTCATTTTATAATTGGGTAGGAGAGAGAGTTGAAAGTAATGGTAATATGTTTAGAGCAGAAATACAGACGGTTCGTGTGTACTGCACACAAAACTTTATTAAGAACGAGAAATCATGTTAGCTGCAATCATGAAAATAATCCAACAGAGTAATACCAACCCCGTTGAAGGTACCACACAAATGAAGTAATGCATAGTGGATGTCTGCTATTTGTAAGGGGTATACCATAATAGATTCCAGAATCGGAAAAGTCTTTAAAAGTATTCTATGATCATGCGCTTTAGATATTATACCATTCACAGTAAACCCCTATAATGTATAGAATTACGCGTACTATCTCTTTTTTTTCTTATAGCACGTTAACAGTGTATCTGATGACATGTAATGTATCTGCAATGTACATTACATGTCATCAAGAAAAATATCGATTTTGAATTTAAAATTAATAATTTAAAATTTATAAACTCTGCGATTAGTATGCAGTATAGAATTATATGGCACAACAAAAATAAAGACCTGTGGCAAATTGAATATTAGTCTATTACTTATAATTATTAATCTTCGAGTATTTTCAATGCTTAAACTCGTTTAAATGTTTCAAACTCTTAGTTACAAACAAATGATCTCTTCTAGTCGGTGTTGATACATCAGCAATTTTATGTTCATATGTATAGTATGTGGATGGATATAATGATACCACCTTTCGGGTTGATGCGTACACTATTAAGAAAATCACACTGCATCTGTTTTAGCAAATTCTGTAGATTTTTGGAATATCGTACTTTATATGAGTAGTTCCAAAACTGCATCACGTGCTTCCCGTAATCAGCCAAATTTACAATCTAATGCGCTCTTGACAAAGCGCAAGCTATTATATCAACACTTTACTTACAATGACTTAAGCGCATGTATTCGCTACATCTGCTTCGTATTAACTTTGAAAGAACTTTCGAAAGTGTATGTCAAATGCCACGGAATTTCAGATTCGACATGAACTCCAACTAGGCAGAATACCATGACCATTACTGTTTCTATTAGTTATCAGCTATGTACTTTGCAGTGATCTACGAGAAGTGATCCAGTGGAGCTTCTTACAACTATACTTAAATACCTTGATACGCTGAAAATATTTGCACAGAATAATGGATCTGCACCAAATGACAATCGATACGTTCCGAAATCCCTCCGCCTGAATAACCCCTCGACATTGTAAGTAAGCATTGTTGCCCAACATAATATATAGAAAGTCTAAGACTTTTCATATCTTGGATAGTGCGTATTCTCGATAAACAATGCAATGAAGGACTCTTGGTAAGGCTTATAACTGAAATAATAATCTATGACATACTATGGTTGTGGTAATAGTAAGTTGATCAGTGACAAACAATCGATTGTCAGCGATACTAGTGATACCAGGGCCCTATTTAACCAACCACTTTTCACTTTGTACTTTTCAACTTTTCAATTTATCTTTGCAAATTTCGTTTCAGAGGAAATTATTCTTTTGAAAAGTTGTAAATATTACCTTTTTGCATTTTTCGTTTCACCAAACACAAATTTGCAAAGTGACAAGTATGTTTTTGCAAAATACAAACTATTGTCAGTTTGCAAAAAATTCTTCCATTTCGTTTCACCAAACAAATTTGATTTGAACTTTACATTTAAAATTGTGCAAAAGTTGTCAAAATATGCAAAGAAAAAAATTAATTTGCAGTTGAGCTTTTGTTGTGAACAATTGGTGTCATGAAAAAGCTTCTCAAAAACAAAAAAGTGCCGTTCGTATCCGGCATTAAACAGTAGGCCCCTTCCATTCGTGTGAAGAATATAACACGAACAGCACGAGTGGTTGTGAGAAGCTAGGCCCTTGTCCCACGGACCTGTCGCTCCAAAAATTTTTAATTTTTTGAAAGCTTCCAATATTGAATGTGTTTTGTCAAAAATTGGACATAAGCTAAGGTTTAACAGCCAAAGAAATAATTTCTTAGTCCCTTGCAACAACTTCTATGTACACTACGTTGGAATGGAAATGAAGGTCAATATCATGCTGTCGCTGCTATGCACGGAATAAGTAAAGCTACAGTCTGCAGAGTAGCACACCGAGTTTCGGACGCAATAATTGTGTAGGTGGATGCGTTGACGGTACGATGATCAACATTGATGGAGTATTAGACAAAAAATATTTTTTTTAACCAAACTAATTTTACGCACACAAAACTTGCTCTATATTACATGTGGGTGCAATTGAGTATACCTACACGTGTATGTTTTACTTTGTAACTTTGCAAAACACAATTACAAATGCAAAGTTCGCTTTTTAATTGGTAAAACGCTTACACTTTTCTCTTTACAAAAAAGTCTGAAAAAGTGCAAAATGCAAAATCGTCAAAACTTTGCATTTTTAGTGAAACACATCGCACTTGTACTTTGCAGGAATTAAGTTTTTTGAAAAATTGCAAAGTACAAAGTGAAAAGTGCTTGGTGAAATAGGGCCCAGGTTTATCTCAGACTCACATACACATGTAGGAATCGGTGATACCTTTGATTTCGACTTCGACATAGGCTGCATCCACGAGATCATAACATCTGTGGAATCCTCTTTGGCCTTTGATGCGAATGACAGGCGACCACTTAAAGTCAATGACTTTCGACAGATATACAACAGCGAAAATGGCCTTAAATATTCTAACTGAATTCCGTTTCAGTTTTATCTTTAAAAGATGCCCCTTCTGCAAGTTTTAGGAACGAAGAAGACAAAGAGACCATAGATCACTTCTTATGAGCATTTCTTCCATCTGCCGACATCAGAAAACCTAATCATCTCATCGCGGGCCTCATTCTATCTATTCATCTCTATTTCTAAAGCCTTCGATAATTACAATTATTTAGTTCTTTAGAGGTAACTCCTAAACGATGAAAGTTTTGCTTAATGTAAGTACACATAGTGGCCCCTTTCATTTGTTTGCTCTCCAAGTATAAAGTAGATAAAGCACTCTTTAACTCATTTGTCAAAGTTTCGGAAAGTTTTTAATTGCACTTGCATTTTATTTTTCTCTTCCGCCATTGCTTTGTGCGTGATCTAAAGTGCCGACACAATTGGAGCTTCTTGGATACTGTTGATAGCAACTGATAGCAAAGTAAATACACTAACAGGGCAATCGTTTGTCTGGAGAAGGTGTTGCACACCCACCCTGTGTTATGAAAATTTAATTTTTGCATGAGCTTCAAGTACGATAATTGAAAAACGCGCTGAAAAGTTTTCCTTTTAAGAGGAAGACGAATATTATGTTTTGTATTGAGGTGCTTCATAAGTTTGTTTTGTGGTTAAGTTGATGATGGGGACTTGAAACTTCATATTTACTGAATTTCAGTTTCCGTTTTTTGAAGGATTTTATCCTTTACTGTATTACGGAGAGTGACCTAGTAGTCGAGGATTTCTAAGGGGAATAGGAATTTTATTCATGTGGAGGAAGGTGCTCAAGTTTTATTTCCTTTCAAATATCTAACACAATCATCTGGCGGAACTATTACAGACAACAGGATGTGCTGACAGTCTAGGATATCAAAAATTCCATTAAACCACTAAAAGCGATTAAGTTCCTTCATAAAGCCTTACCGAACCGTAAATGTCCTTTGAGCTCACTGTCATCGTTATGAAACCGTAATAACTTCCTCGTAGACATCAACATAGCTTACACAAAAACGATTCTCATCAAATTTACAATTTCCTTTGGGCGTCACCTTTCCGCCTCACGACTACTTTGCTTGCACTATTGCCGGCGTTATCACCTTTGCAATATCTACGAATGCACTACAAAAATTCCCTAACCACCGTCCTATACCTACAGCAAATGAACTAGTCGTTGAGGGCTTGACCTTTCGCTATAATTCTGGTTGGAGGAACCTCTTCGCCGTCGACGTCGACTGTGATGATGACGATGCTAAGGAATTTAATAGAATATTATCTCCCTGCAGCAGTTGTAATTTACGGTGCAAAGGTGATGGTGAGCTTACAGTTAGGGTTAGGGTGGAACTGCCACTGTGATAGGTGAAGTGGTGGCCATAAAGGATGATAGTGGTAAGACAAGTCCGTACCGCATTTTTATGATTCCAACGGAAAGATATAGAAATTCAATTATGGAATTTTCATTTATTTCCTGATGTGGCTTAAAAAACTCGCAGTCCAAACCCGAAGAGCAATGAATTCGGTTTCGATTGCAAAAATTGCATCACGCAAAAGTAATGGACGGAGATTTGTATCTCTCTGTCGAGATTTTCTTTTAATATTTTAAATGGATTTTTGATTATAATGTGCTTGGTATCAGTGGTAGCAGAACGAATGTATATGTATATACGAGGAGGTGGTTTTTATTTGCTCTATCATTGGATAATGCAAGATACTCCTTTCATCAGGAGTGGTAATAGTAATTTGGTTGCTGCCTGTTGCTGTTTGTATGTATAGTCAATGTACGTTTATTTTGTTGGAGTACATGGAGCTCTGTATACATTTTTAAAGGCCATCCTCATGTTTCGTAATATCACTGGCTTTTAACTAATTTGATAAAAACGAAAAATATATTTAATGAAACAATGTTTCAGAATATTAAACAGACGGAAACGGGATTTGAAGGAAGAACATAATAATATAATATACATATATGTAGGTATGCGGCGTCATTAAAATTGTGATAATGAGGATCAAGAATAAGGCAGAATGATCTCTTGGAAATTTTAGTTAATATTTGAATATTTTGGGTAGCGAACTCCAATGCATTTCAGCTAAACGGAAGCAGGATAATCGGACTGTATGACACATTGAACCTGATTGACAACAACAGGAGTACTTTTTATAGCCAGGCTGGCGAATGCCTTATTTAAGTTACCTCGACACATTTTGAGCTTAGAATCGGAATCTTTACTCACATCAGGGGTACTGGGTTACTGACATCCATTTATTTGGCCCCTTGCCCCACGAGTTTTTACCAACGACCTAGCCCTTCAGGTTGGAGGTTATAACTCGGCATAACTTCCTTACCACATGCAAAATGAAAAATTACGCGCCTCGGATACGGATTATCTAATAGATTTCAGATCTGCACGAGGAAGATTAGGCAAGGAATTTCGAGCTTCCGACATGTGAACGAACTCCTTATAACAATACGTATCAAACCAGATAATGACAAACTGTTGAAGTCTCTTTTCAAATCTCTGGTCACCCCAGTCTTGGAGTCGACTTCGGTTTTTTTGAGAACAAAAGCTTCGTACATATGAACACATGTAACTCAACAATGACCATGTACAACAACTGAGAACGGTCGAACCTATCACGCTAGCCCGAAAGATCTTTGAATCCTACCTAGAGGAACGATGTAGTGGAAAATCGATGCACAACCCCTCCTTAGGTGGCGCATTCAAGTGGTTAGAGAGACCTCAACCGACTTGGTGTTGAAAACTGATTACAGTTTTGCTTTGACTAATGATCAAGCTATCTAGACAGGTTGAGTCTATAAGTTTACTCTGAACTTCATCGCTACCGTATTGTCATATCGTCTTAGCCATTTAAAGCATTGCATTCCTGAATATCTTTTTCATCCTTGGCAACTCAAGGGTTCAAGGAGGCTAAAAAGAACTAGTTTCATATATCCTTTTCAGGAAACCATGAGATATCATGCAAAATGCTTTTCATCGGAATGTAGTATGTTGTAGACTATGATAGCAGTGGTGGTAGGAATCTATCGACTGAAATTCGAAGATGATTTGAAACCAACAGGTTTTGATGTGCCTTGTGTTGCAACTGCTCTTTATGCAATTAGTTTTGACGAATTATAGTCGTAACAATTAACGAAATTACTGATTTGCTATTTACCGAAAGGTTGGTTTTGCTCTCAAAACAATGTTAACGTAGACGGGTAGTTGCACCTAAGCACAACCCCCAACCAGGAGGCCGGGCGCTTTGGGTACCCCTTGGATAGACATGGTTGGTCCTTGCTATCCTTAACTTTGAATAAGTAGTACTTTTATATATGCTCCGTTGACCTCACCATGAAAGTTACTTCGCTGTTGACCGAAAACAGGAAAGAGTGTTTTGGTGGGAACACGATTTCTTCCTCTCTCGTTTGCTGCCAACAAAATCTTTCAAAAAGGTTAGGACGGGATCAGATTTCCAGTTGAGGTACTAGTCACCCGAACTTCAATACGTGGAAGTAAGAGTTGCTAGACATAGACGAATGTGTCGACGCTTGTATACCATTTGAGGCAGCACCTGAAATGTACGTACTTTTTATACTCTGGGGTTATTTATCTTGAATAATGACAAAACGGAGTTACGATGCACATGTTGGGATCCGGATTATTCGTTGACAATTGGGTGCAACCAACCACCATTCACTTCAAGCTTATAAGTGAACGACTGGCCGTGATCGTCATCAAAGTTACATTTTACAACATCAGTCTAATATCTGGATACACTCCTACTTAAGAATGTGAATACACTATCAAGGAGGAGTTTTATGACTTTCTAAAAGGAGCCTGTCCTGAGTAAGATGTCAAATTCTTTCTTGGCGACGTCATAAAAAACATATATGGTCGCGTAGTCGGAAAGCACAACTACAACACAACGTCACAACATCAAACTATGACAGACAAGTTGCACTAGATTTCAGCTTAAGAGAAACCACACAACAACTTAGCTTTCCCAGATAGTCCATTCGCCAACCACGTGCTCATTTATGCGAGGGATGCTTCAAATATGCTCGACCAACTTCTGTTCGTCGCCAACTTTAGAGCTCAACTATCAATAGAGAAAAAATCTCTCTCTGCCCCAAAGACGAAAGTGAACATTGACCGCCTAAGCACAACACGAGAAGCCAGAGACTACAGACAGCTATAAGTAAGGAACTCTCGTGTTCTCGTGTCATCAGCTGACATAAATGCCAAGTGGTTCCAGTGTCGTACCATCAAAACAAAGCATCCTCGAAAAAAAAAACTTGTAGTTTGTTTGATAGACGTAAGTCAATTATTCAACGCTTAGAGCTTTATGAGGCGATGGCAGAATTCAGAGCCCCGAAAAAAATTATTTAACTGTGTCGTGTTATATTGGAAAAGGTACGTTACTATACTCGAGTACGTTACGAGTTAATTGTTACTCAATGACACACTACTGTATACCCAATCGAGTGTACATCGAATCTTTAATCGCTGTTTGTAGTTTTAAATCGATAGTTGTCACAGGTCCCACGCTGTCTACCTTTTATTTACATTGCCAGTGCTAACAAAGCTGCAAGTACATAATCCTGACATTGAACCTTTAAAGGCTTTTTATTTATTCATGAACAAAATAAAGGAAATTGAAGAGCACACAATTTCTCCAAATTTTCCACAACCTACCTATAACAGGTAGAAAAACCAACTCGACCCTTTTTTTTGTTTATTTAGAAAAATTCATTAAAATTTTAATTAAGTTCACATTAAATATAAACAATGACAGGCAAAGTGGTTAACCTTCGCCCAGTGTTTACCAATCCCGGAAACATCTCTGTATGTATTTTTCTCCTTTAACATGACAACAGGAGCAGCACCGGTATCTAATTGAATATTCAATTTGATTATTAGGCAGGGATAATCATAGGCAAACACAAGCTAGGACGAAGGAAAATATAGAGGATACAGGGTAATTTTATGCGAAGATTTCTCTTCGATTGGGGGTTCATAAATCAAATCTGTGGGTTCCAGTATAAACACCACCAGATAAAAACAAATATGGTAATGATATTATTTCATGTGCAGAAATGTGCATCTACTACATTTTTTTTAATAAATCGTGCAATGGGAATTGCCTGGACGATTTTAGTACAAAGTTACACAAACTTTTCTTGAGATATCTACATAATTTGTTTGCATCAATTTAGTGGTAAGATATAGAGAATGTCTCACCATTTATAACAATAGTCCCAAGCGAGTTGCATTTTCCTATAAAGAATGAAGATCTACCTTTCAGGAAGTAGCTTATCATCATACCTTAAAGATAAATTTGTGAACTTTCCCAGCAGCCTTAAAGGTATTGTACTACATAAAAAGCTAAACTGGAAACTTGACATAAAACAAAGAATCTTCAGGACTTAACAATACTCTTTTCATTTCCAAAAGGACAGCGAACAAAAAGTGGGGCCTAAAACTACCAATGATGGACTAGTGTATCACGATAGTCAAACCATCCTCTTGTATAGTGGAAAGCCACAATTAAAAATAATACAACTTATATGTTGTACCATCACCGGTGCTCTGCATACTACGCCCACGAATGCACTCAATGTGTTTCAGTATCTTTTACCACTAGACCTACAAATAAAATTATACGCATGTAAAATTACGCTCATTGGGTAATAGTTCATTCAGTTTAGTTGGACATAGCTTCGTTCTTAGGGAATCATTCTCCAATATCCCTGATAAGTCGAATAAAATCCTTGGTACTCTTGACTTCGATACACCATACGAAGTAATGTACTCTGTTCGAGGGATTTGCAAAGGAGGAAAATCTCTTTCCAAAATGAAATTGCAGTATACACAGATGATCTAAAGAAGGAGGTAAGAAAAGCCTTTAATCATGCCATGAGAAGGGATGATCCTGAATCATAGGATGAGTACAAGGAAGAGCTAAAGGCAACTCTGGAACGACGTAAAAGGGAGTCGTGGAGGGAATCTTGCTTGAATATGAGAAGCACAGCTGAGGTCAATAGACTTCAGAAAATTGTCTCGAGGGATCCAGTTTCCAAAGTCGGACTCATTCGTGATAGAACGGGGGAGATGGTTGAGACAATGGATCGTACAAATGAGGTCCTCATGGAAATACACTTTCCGGGAAGTCTGAAGTCAGATCAGCCCTGGGCTCTGAGGAAACAAGGAGCAAACAGGATGGACATGACAGAAGCGGAACAGATAGTAACTCCAGAAGCGGTCAGTGGGGCGATAACAACTTTTCTCCTTACAAGACCGCGAGACCTGATGGTACATTCCCAGCTTTAATTCAATGGAGTGTAGATATCATTGTTATATACAATGGGGTATATACGTTACATGCCTACAAACGTTACATGGAGAGAAACAAATGTGGTGTTTCTTCCAAAACCGCGAAAAAAGGACTACACCGAACAGAAGTACTTCAGACCGGTCAGTCTAACATCATTTCTGTTAAAAACAATGGAAAGAATTGTGGTGGACCATATGGAGAGCATGGCGCTGAAAGCGTATCCTTTGAGTAGTAGACATACAGAGCTGGCAGGTCTACGGAAATAGCGCTGCACCAGGTAGTACGCGTTGCGGAAGAGGAGATGAATACCGGAGGCATCGCAATGACCATAATAATGGACATTGAAGGTGCCTTCGATAAGATATGCTTCGAAAGTCTGAGAGTAGCCTTAGAATACCGCAGGGTTAACCCATTGGTGGTGAGATGGAACAACAATATACTTAAAAATAGGGCGATAAATATTCAGACGAAAACTTCAAGGGAAAGGTTAGCAGAGGTTGCCCGCAGGGAAGTATTTTATCACCTACTCTGTGGAATATAACTGTGGACTCTCTCCTGAGAAGACTCGAAGAGACTGGCATCCACACTAAGGGAGGCAAGAGGTAAATTCATGAACCTCACAGCAGATACTATGAGAAATGCTCTCAGAGTGGTAGAGCGGTGGTATCAGGAACAAGGGCTCTCCATTAATGCGGAAAAGACAGATCTAATCATCTTCACAAGGAATAGGAGAGACCTGGAATTTCAGCTCTTGACACTTTTCGTATCGGAGCTACATATGATCAGGAAGGTTAAGTATCTGGGTGTATACCTACATACATAGATGCTGAACTAACTTGGAACTTCCATGTGAAAGAGAAGATTAGAAAGGCGCGAAGGGTTCTTCATGAGTGCAAATGGGTATGTGGACTAAGGTGGCGAATCTCACCGAGGTCAGCATACTGGATGTACAATATGATAGTTAGACCGATTATCACATATGCGTCAGTTGTATGGTGGCAAAAAGCCAACCGGAAAACTGTAAAGAAGCAATTAGATAGGGTCCAACAACTGACATGTTTAAGGTTCGGGGGTGCAATACGGACGACACCAACATGCGCAATGGAAGTGATCCTAGATATTCTGCCGCTGGACTTATTTATTAAGAAAGCGGCGTCATCGACGGCACTATCTGTGGTCATAGGAAAATCCTGGATCTCCTAAAAACGAGATTAGGGAGTTTAATATGCCCATGGATGGAATAAAGAGAATGCGTGTTACCGAAAGCTATCACAAAACTCTTATCGGAGATGGAACACTTCCGGAAAAGAAGATTGGTGATATAATCATCTTTACGGATGGGTCCATGATGGATGGCAAAGCGGGAGCAGGTATCTTCTCCGAAGAACTGGAAGTAGCCTGTCATATTAGTGTGGGGAAATATACCTCAGTCTATCAAGCCGAGATGATTGCTCTGTTGCATGCGTTGGATCATCTGAAAGAGGATTAGGTCGAAGTCTGGTCCGGAACCATTCGCTGCAATTGGCAGAGGGATGGTAGAACACCTAATTAGCAACTGTGCCGCGACGGAGCACCAGAGAAGGTGGTCAACCGTGGCAGGTTGCCGGCCGGCGACAATGGCTATTAAAATGCCGATTGGCACCACTCATAGAGAAGTTCTAAGCTTGGTACAAAGAACACTGAAATGGGTGGTAGCATTATCTAAAGGTCATGGAAATTTCGGGTATCACCTAAACACCTGTGAACTATAGAGGAAGAAGTCGGGACGGCAGCACATATATTGTGTCAATGTCCGGCGTTAGCTAGCAGAAGAACGGAGGTCCTGGGGAGCCACTGGGTAGAAACGCAGAGTATGAACCAGATTTCTGTAAAACAGATGCTAGCGTTGACACGAGGAATCAAAGCCAGAGAGGAACTGTGGAGAAATCCAAAAAGACTCTCCGGCTAAGATGGATCATGGAAGAGAGACGAAAAGGGACCCAATACAGTGGTCTGGTTCGCAATCTCTCGAACAATATATACACAGATGGTTTCAAAACCAGTGAAGGTACGGAGTTAGGTATATATCCAAACAGAAAATTATGACTGTACTCAAATCTGTAAAATTACTCGAGATTGGATCAATGTCTGACAAGAAAATCGCCATCTACGTTGACAGTCGGGCTGCTCTTAAGGCGCTAGAGTCTTACTTAGTCTGCTTAACGAAAGTCCCAACGTACAATCAAGGACCAAAACTCTTACAAAGAGACATAATTGGAGGCATACAATCACCAAACTACATACATGGCTTAGAGGACTATTCTCGATAGAATCATCAACATGACATCATCTAAGATGATCCAACTTAAGAGGGCATAGGGTGTTTAAAATGTGGTCATAAAAAGCCTGGGGAAATTATAAAACTAAACACATGACGGATAAGAATAGCAGGAACCACTCAATCAGATTGGGATTATCGAATACAGATGGATGCAGATACTACAATAACCTAGACGTCTCAGAGACGTCACTGAAAATACTTTTATAATAAAATAACCTATTCAATTTCTGTAATTTCTTTTTTTTTAGTTCTCTAAAGATGGCAATGGGCCCACCACAATGTCTAGTAACCTTTAACCTCTTAACTCTACTCAACCTAACCTTAACTAATGACCGTCCCCTTTATGACCGTAATACATTTAGGTAACGTTACGATTACCTAAAAGAGAGAATAGTGGAAAAACGAGGGATCCAGGAAAGTCTGTTATCTCTGGAAATATAAAGTACATATGGTAGAATATTTTGAAGAAGGGAAGGTGTTGGATATATTAAAATAATAGCCACACGCAATCGTACAAACCAAAATACCCATCCATTATTTAAGTTGCAAATAAAAAAAACCAGCAAACATAAAAACCACAAAATTTACTCTCATTGCAAAATCAACATCAAACTGCGATAAACCTCATTTCATTTCCCATCCTCCCAACATTTTAAATTGTATAATTAGATACCCTTAACAGGTACAAGAGAACCCCGGAGTCAACAAACCCCTCAAATCAAAGTTCACCATCTTCAAAATAAAGAGCAACAAAACAGCATGACTAACAAAAACATGACCAATTTAAATATTTATGCATAAAGAGTCCTGAGAGTATAATTCACTTCGCTTATTCCATTAATGCTCATTAGGAAATCAAATGTTCAAACATTAATTCCCTTCATTAATGAGATAAAAAAAAATAAAAAATAAAAATCACTGACAAAAAACCGAAGACGATGAAGATCTCTATTGACAAACAAATTGCACAGCACACCGAGAAAAAGGGAGAGAAATACGCGAAAACGAATCCTTAAATTCCAAACATGTCCTGGCTTTGGTTGCGAGGCACGAATGGAGAAAAGCACTAAGCACTCTAAGCCAATCTGAGGGGAAATGATTTATTGAAGGTTATCAACCGGGAGGGGGCTTGTTTTATTTTTTTATGGCACAACGGGAATTTATCGATTGGTTTTTAATTTGTTTGGTTTCTGTGTGTAATGTCTGGTATTTTTATTGCTCATGGTTGGGGTTAATGGAAAGGTCTTGGAAGCGTCCTTCAAAGTGAACCATTTTGATTAGAAAGTGATTGCCATTCGCCGAATCATATGAGATGTTCAATGCATTCCTGACATATTTTTTTCATTAGAACTGAGATGTGGTTTGAGAAATGTATTTTCATTTCAGTTAACTGCGTCATTCATTTTGTATACATATAAAAAATGTGTCCCCCCTGGTTTGTAGCAATTCCTAGCCTGGTTTTCGACTTCCCCATGAAGTCCTTCGTGCCATAATAGAATTTAGAAACACAATCCTAAGCGCACTTAGTTAATTGTAGAGGAATTTAATTGATATGCATAATAAGCCCCTTTGGGTTACCTTTCTCGAAAATTTCTACTACATAGGCTGCGGGAGTACATTTCTGCTAATTTAGCCAAAAGGATGCAGAATCAAATTGCTAAATCCGAAACTAAGTACACTCAACAATGACCTTGCAATACTTAGTGGAATGCGGTTTCTGCTGCAAAAGTAAGACAGTCTCTACGTTAGGGACAAACAATAGGCTTGGTCTTTAACAATAGACCAGATTTTCACGCTTGTGAACATTGCAGTAATTCCTAAGAAGAGGCATAAAAACTTTCGCTTTTTTCTAAATTTTCGTCGTACTTTCGACTTACCTTCGCAAAAAAAAAAAAAAAACACTTTTCTACAAATAATATATGTAGTTATGGAAGGTGTAGTTAATGATGCGAGCAATGTACGAAAACAACAAAGCATGTGTTTGGGATGGCAGGTATCTCTCGGAGGATTTCGAAACTTCAGGAGTAAAACAAGGTTGCGTCCTGAGTACTTTCTTATTTTTTTTGTGCTAAATGACATAACTGAGCATGTTCAAGGAGGAATATAGCTGAGCAGAATTAAAATTGCAGCACTATTGTTTGCAGATGATATCGTTTTACTACTTACGTAGGTGGCGCTACAGTTCTGTGTGAACCTCGGCCTCAACCAACAAGCCTCTCCAGTCAGCTCGATCTTTAGCCAGATGCCCCCAGTTTCGCACAGCAAGTTTGTTGAGGTCCCTTTCCACTTACGCGAGGTCTTCCTTTACTGCATCGTCCCTCTGGGGTAGATTCGAAGACTCTCCGGGCCGGAGCATTGATGTCCATCCACTCTACATGGCCCAACCATCTAAGTAGTTGTATTCGAATTCTTCTGACTAGGTAGATGTATCTGTATAGCTCGTACAGCTCTTGATTGTATCTTCTTCTCCACTCTCCGTCTATGCAGACGGGACCAAAAATCACCCGAAGTAGTTTTCTCTCATAACAACCGAGAGCGGACTCATCCATTCTTGACATAGACATAGTCCTAGATAAACAAAGTCCTTAACTACATCAAAGTTATATCTGTCGAGGGTGACGTTCTGTCCAAGGCGTCGGTGTTGTATGTCCTTTTTTGTTGACAGCATCTACTCATTAACCGTTAGCCGCTTCCGTCACAATGCTCACAAAAGCACTACTGACATCACGCTTTGTTCTTCCGATTATGTCAATATCATCGGCATATGCGAGCAGTTGCACGGACTTCTGAAAGATTGTGCTTCTGATGTTGGGATGTGAGTTCTGCAGAATTCTTTCAAGAACGATGTTGAAGAAATCGCATGACAGCGCGTCGCCCTGAATCCTTTTTTGACATCAAAGGTCTCGGTGAGGTCTTTCCCGACCTTGATGGAGCAGTATAGTAGTAGCAGTATAGTAGCTCTATATAGCGCTTCTCTGTAGATACCGTCATGGGCGGCCTTGAAATCGATAAAAAAAGTGGTGAATATCGATTTCAAATTCCTGGGTTTTTTCCAAGATTTGCCGTAGTGTAAAAATTTGGTCGATGGTGGACGTTCCTGGTCTAAAACCACATTGATATCGATGAATCAGATTGCTGTAAAAAAAGGTTTTAAGCGTCCAAACAGCAGATAAGATCTTGTAGGCGACTTTGAGGTGACTTATTCCTCTATAGTTGGCGCAATTTAGAGGGTCTCCTTTTTTGAGGATCGGGCAAACAATGCTGAGGTTCCATTAATCGGGCATTCTTTCGCCGAACACATTTTCCAAATGAGTTGATGTATGCGCCTTACCAAGTCATCTATCTCTGCTTTGAGTAGCTCGGTAGTTAGGCCATCAGCTCCAGCAGCTTTATTGGATTTCAGCTTAGATATCGCTATCTTAACTTCATCCAGGTCGGGTGGACGGGAATGTTGGTTATCATCGTCCAGATTGAATAGTTCATTCAGCCTGACAGCGGAATTTTGGTCATCGTCACCGTTATACAGTCTGCAGAAGTAATCTTTCCATATCCTCAACATTGACTGCGATTCTACTACTAGGTTTCCTTGTTCATCCCTTCAGACTTCGGTTCCTGGGTTTGTAGCCTTGACATGTTCTTTATACCTTCTGGTAAAATTTCCGAATCTCATACCTGCAATAGCATGCTCCTTCGTTCTCCTTCTGAGAAGTCGGTGTTTATACCTTCTTTTCTGCTTGTAAGGCTCGTAAGCAGCTCTTGTCCTTCTATGCAGTGCCGCTTTGTATGCCGACATTCTTCGTCGAACCTGGGGTTTCGTTTTCGTGGACGAGAGAAAACCCAGCCTGTCTTTGTCTGTCTTTGTTTGGTATCGTCATCTTTCTCCTCTGTGGGGTTATGAGCGCATATCAGGCTAATGTTTGTGAATTTACACTGGATGCGAATTGTTACGAGATGCTCGTTCACATGCCTGAAACTCAAGACTTCTTGCCTAAGTCTGTCTCCAATAACAAACCCGCATCCAAATAGGCGCTGCTTCTGTTGTCGGTAGCAATCGCCGCAGTAGATATCGCAGTTTTTCATCCTTCTTTTGCCCGGCCCGTTTCATCGCCATGCGGTTGGTGATAAATAGGCTGGATACATACTGTACAATTTAGAACTTGTCTGTCAACTGTTTGTAGAACCAGGAACTTTTCTAGCAAAGTCAAAGGTGATGATTTTGAGATATTGTGGAGGAAAGAATGCTAGAAGCGATGAGTGGGTGTTTCAAGGCGAGGAGACTGAAAAGGTAAAACGGTACCCCCAAATTGAACTTGAAAATACATATTGAATTTAAACTTGCTGAAGCCAAACGGCGGCAAATTTGTGCAGTTTAAAAGAATTTGCATCTTATTGGAAATTGAAAATCAATATCTTATTAAAAAAAAAACCGGACACAGAATATACGACAGGTTTGTAAGCGAAGACCACGCACCCGAACATAGGTCATACTATACTCAAGTCGATCACTGTTTAGATGATAAAACGTATTTGTTGATCAGTAACTCTATGACAAAATCCTTCAAATAAAAGTAACGCTATCTTCCTAATAAGAGGAGAACTATTGAGTCTTAACTACACACCCCACACACATATTAACTGTCAATTGCGAAAGTTAACAAAACCTTGCTTCACTCAGCGATGAGATATGCACACTGCACAAAATATCAAAAAAAAATTGATATCTGTTACTTTTAGTCACACATACAAACACCCTTGAATGCGTTTAAGTTCCTTCGTAACTCAGTCTATTAATTTTGCACAAACTCCGCTCTCTGCCTTAAGAGACAAGCAATTTTTTTCTTCTTGCTCCTACCAACTTTTCAATTAAGTTGCGCCTATGGAATGTCCTTTTTGAATTATTACACAATTAACTACGCAGGCGGTGGTCTTTGTCACATCACCGTCTGACGATGACACAGCCATCTGTATTCATAAAAAAGTCAACACCTCCCACATGCAGTCACTACACTCATTGTCGTCCGTGGCTGACGTTGAAGTGCTCCCTGCGTAATATATATTATTTCCATAAATCCACGAATCCTTAATAGAATATAATCTCTACAGATGTCTTTGACATGCCAGCGATATCTCCCACTTACACCAGACTCTCTCTCGCACACACAAGTACTCGTTTTACATATCAACAGCGGCTTAACAGCAAAATTGCGATGACACACGAATATTGATTATGTGCCAGTTTGAATTGAATCCACACACTCACACACCCGGTCATACCATGTTGAATTCAATTTGTCAGCATGTCCTTGCCATTAACTGAAAATTAGATGGAATTGTGTCCCAAGGAAACTGTCTCTTATCAGAAAGACGAATCGCTTCCGTGCTAATGCATTACATGATTACATGAATTAAATGTCAACCCTCGCAGGCTGGGATACTGTGCGGATAACAGATATTTGCTCCTTTTGGGCATATGGGCGCATAATGGCATTTCCTCCTCTGAGGCTAACAAAAATATGGCTTCATGATGTTAATTGGCCAATGTTATCCCATTCCACTTGGGGCGTCCTGCTGGCATGTACCATACAATGTAAGATTAAGTTACAAAACCTGACGACAAGTATGGGTCATGTCCTTCGTACGTGGTTTCGCTGGCGAATCACAGCAGCAAAAAGCATTATTGCCTTAGCTGCAAGATACCACTCTCTCTCTCTCTCTCTTTTTCTCTGTTAACAACAAAACACAAGAAGTGCAATTCTTTGTCTATACTTTGTTGTCTTGGACAAAACAAAAGGAAGAAGAAAAAAAACACGCATTCACCATGGAAGACCAACGAACCATCAAACCCACATAACTCTTAAGCTGTGCTCACTGGAGGAACAATACTCATTCCCTGGCCCATCTCTCAAGTGTGGACTTAAAGTTTCATTCAACTATTGACATAATGAAGCAAAAGGAAACAACGAACTACTACCAAGACGACTACAGTTTAGTAGTATGCACTTGCAACATTTTAAGTTCCTTGTTTTATTTGCCATACAATTCCCCAAAGGAGAAGCAAAAGAAGAAGAAGAAGAAGTCGGTGAAGCTGGAAAAGAACCAGTGCAGTAGTACAGGATAAAAGATATTGTCACAGGTGTATCTGCATTAGAGGTTGTTTGCCATTGGAAAGTTTTTAGGAGATACACACGAGTACGAGTATACTGCTCTTAATGATGTTCTTGAAATTGTCTTCGAGAAGACAATTCCTGTTTTAGTTTCAAATGTATGGCAAAGGCAGAGGAAGTGGGTACGGGTGCTCCTCTGTTGGGCTGGCTGTAGCGCCGGCGGCGGCATTAATCAAGTTTCTTTTTGGTTTTGAATTGGATGGAAGTAGTTTTGTTGTTCTGAAGTTGTACGGTACTCAGTTTTAATGGGACCCCAAGTTACATGGGAGGGTTAATTGAAATCTCGCTGAACTCTGGGGAAAGTTTCTTTGCTACTAGCTTTCGGAGCATGGATGATAGTTGTCTTGCCAAACTCATTACAAAGACGGTGGACCTTGACCGATTTATAGATAGAAACAGCAGAACAATGTTGAAGATAGTTTCGTTCACTGTACGATATCTGGTCACTTTTATAAATCTAGGATAGAGGAACTGCTACAAAGCAGTGTTACCTATTCTAACGTAATTTGTTCAGTCCCACTATGGTCAATTTGTATCGCATAAACTCTCTTTCGATCCAGTGGAATCTGGTTTTCTGCTATCCTTCACTTCCATTTAACAAAACAAAACATTATCCTAGTACATTAACTTTCGATAAATTGTTCGTTGCTATTAATGCTGAAAATTAGGTTAGAATAGGTGACTGTCCCCATTGTGATACCACTTAAGGAGGCAAACGGATTAGTAGCACCAGAAACCTACAATCAGAGCTTCCCTTGCGTAAAAAAAACCAATACCAATTTGACTCAGAGACAAATCTAGTCTAGTGTTCTCAATTCAACTAAGACAGGACATGTGCTTAAAAGTTGCGTCATTTCTTCTTCTTCCTTTCCTTACAGTTTTCCAGCACCAAAGCTACCAGCGGTATGTCTATCCACCAGACGATGCCTTGTGATGGCGCCAATATTATAGCTTAAGTTTTCCTATTAACGAAAATTAATCTTTTAGTTTTCTTCAAATCCAGGTTTTGTCAGATCTATTTCAACAAGAGAGGTAGGTAGTTGCTGACAAAGAAGAAGAAAGAACAGAAAAATTTCTGTCCACTCTTAGTGATCAAATAGGACCAAAATGGACCAAGAACTGCAGACAATAGTCAATCCACAGAAAACAGAATTGATTCTTTTTTACAAACAAAAGGACAATACCGGAATTCAAAATGCCATCAATTGAAAGGACTCAGCTAAAAGTTTCTGACTACGTCAAATACCTGGGAGTAAATAGAAAACTAAACTGGAGCCTCAACATAAAAGAAAAGGCAAAGAAAGCAATGATAGCATATCATGCCTGCAACAGGATAGTCGGTAAAACCCTGGGTCCAAGCCCTAAAAACATCATGTGACTTTACACGGCGGTAGTAAGACCGATACTGACGTATGGTAACTTGGTCTGGTTGCAAGCGACGAAAAAAGCCACCAACCTTAAGATTATGACAAAAATTCCAAGAATGGCCTGCATTGGTACCACTGGGGCAATGAGAAGCACCCCTACAATGGGGCTGGAAGCAATACTCAACCTAAAACCCCTAGACCTCTTTGTACAAGAATCCGCCGCAAGTAGTGCCCTTCGACTAAGATGCTGCAAGCCCAGTCTGACAGGGCACGCACAGATTCTACAGAAATATGCGGGCAATATAGTATGCACAGACTACATAGAATCCCGTCTTCACTTTAAAAGACCATTCGTCACTTACTTTCCCAGTAGAGAAGAATAGAAAGAAAAACAACCACCAGTTAATGGATCAACGATACCCATCCCACGGACGGTTCCAAGATGGACACCGGCGTTGGTGCAGGTTTCTTTTCCGAAATGTCCTCCTCGATCAGACTCCCTGACTACAGCAGTGTTTTCCAAGCTGAGGTCCTGGCAGTGACAACAGCTGCTAAACAGGTTGCAATGACGACATGACCACACACTGATATTACCTTCTTCATTGACAGCCAAGCAGCAATAAAAGCGATTTCTGCCATTGAAATAAAATCGAAGCTTGTAGGTTGCTGTCGCGAAGAGCTTCAGGTTCTTGGTGTGCAGCACAACGTAAGACTTTCCTGGGTTCCCTGACGTAAAGGTGTGCCGGGAAATGGAAGAGAGCTGATGAACTGGCAAGGAAACGATCCCCACTTGAACTAAACAAAGCAGACACTACAGTAAACCATGTAATCTTAGACAAGCGATTGGGAACAAAATACTTGTAGCAACAAATGAGAGGAAAATGTGGCCACTCTACAACAAGCAAAAAAACGAGAGAATCTTACAAATGAGTAAAAAAGTCCTTGTTTTCTCTCGTGAGTATATTTACCGGACAACACATGCTGAAATATCACACAAAGAAGATGAGACTCAGCACGGACGACCTATGCAGAGGCTGTGGTGACGAGGAGGTGCATGAGAATACTCCACACTTCCTCTGTTTTGCTCAGCACTCTGTCAAATCAGATACAAAATTCTAGGAAGACATTTCTTCCAAGATTTAGACGAACTTTCCGACAAGTCTTTAAAAGATTTGCATAAATTCATAATCGCCTCGGGATGGCTTGAAGATCCATAGGTTTTTCATAGGTTCTATAGTATAGGAGGTATAACCCTTAAGGGGCATCACAATGGATCTACATTGATCTAAATGTGACGGGTGCAAGTTTCTCTTCTCCCGTCAACCCATTAACCTAACCTAACCTAACAGATAAGAGACTCCAATCGATAAAACAGAATCTCTCATAGATGACATATATTTCAGCTCTCCTTTCACCGCACAACCAACTTCGAGATTCCAATCGATAAAACAGAAGACCTCATAAGTAGGAGTAAATATGTTAGGAACTCAAGCCAATACTTGCCCGAACTAAAGGTGAAAGTAAAAAATAGTGCCAATTAGCGGTGGTACTATCACGTAGAGTAAAATGACAAACATAGGTCCATTGCAGGACCTTGACACTAATATAGAAGCAAAAATAACCTTTAAGAAAGTAAAACCCATGACAACGTCGAACAACAACATACGACATTTGGTGTTTAGTAGGAAATAAGTACTAAAGAAGTACATATATGTACAAATGTGCATAGGCATCGATGTATACATATAAAAAATACCCATAAAGCGTAAAAAATTTCCAAACATGGAAAAAGCTATTGGACGCATAGTGTAACTCCCAACATAGATGAACTTCTATTTAGCCCAAGTGCTTACAAGTAATGATTATTTTAGAGCCTAACTCCACAGGCTGGATTACTGACCAAGCTAAAACAGTGCAGACTTCGATGAGGAACAGTTCGATACACAACATCGCCGATAAGTTCGACAATGAAATGCAATGTAGCCGACTTTAAATACGTATTAGCCGAACACTTAGAACTGGAGCCCACCTCATGATGTACTGCTTGCCCACCTCATGATGTACTGCTTGCCCACGAGGGCAAATGATAAAAAGTGGAAGGTATTTGTAATCGGTAAAATGCAGCATATATGTTTGGACCGGTACGACAATTTAGACCAAAGATTGTCGCCTTCTAATTGGGGAAAAAATGACTTATGTACATAGGTTCATATGTAGGTAAGTACTGGAGAAGGCATTACATTTAATTCAACACCAGTCCTGTAGTGGTAGATAGCATAAAAAAAGTAGTAGATGATGACAAAATATGGTAAAAGGTGAATTTATTTCTAAGAACTTTTAAGGACCAAATTTTCAAATCTGTTTACCACCGGGATTTAGACTAGTTCGCATCGGTATATCCCATTTTCTAAAACCGCACATTGCCACTTTATGTGGTAGTTTCGTTCCTTTTCTGTATATTAAAAAATCAATTCCTAATTCTTCGTCTAAGCAATTATGTAGCTTATAGTTCAAAGGAACACATTATCTTAGAAACTTTGCATGCATTTTTGTGCAACGTTTAAAGGTGCAAGTATATTTAAAAGCTGAAAAATTTAGATCTTGCCTTCGATAATTTATAAAATTAAATCAAAAAGTTTCATTAAAATTAAACTTTGTTCTACCACAAAATGTCAAGAAACTACCACCATTGCTGTTTTCAGACCAAAGAACTAATGTGATTAAAAACCACTACAGGAGGAACCGCTAATGAAAATGTACTTCACTTACGTATTTCTTCCATCGACAAGTTTTTCCAATTAATTACAAGTTTTAAAAACATTCTGAAGACAAGAAAAATGTTCTCATATAGTAAGTTTAACTAAAGTTTAATTAGCAACTCCTACATGTTCATTATTCTGCAGTTCCAATGATTTATAACTGGTCCCAGAGAGGGTTCAGTGTAATTAATCATTTCCTTTCAGCGCGCTCTATAACAGAATCGGTTCAGTCAATAAAAATGTGTCCGCGTAACAAGTTCTATAATATCTGTAGGCTCTTCTGTTTGGCACCGATTTCATCGAATCCACTCACTCAACGTGCTCTAACAGTGTATTCCTGGATAACTCTGGCTGGCCTAATTCTTGACACAATATTCGGTTTCACAATTGACCTCTATGGGGATGGATACATTGTCTCGAGCCTAGTGACTTCGGCTGTGTTTCTTTCGATAACCATAGGGCATATAGTTGCCATAATTGAATCCTTAGTCAAACGTGAGGAACAAAAGCTATTCTTTGCCAAACTCGACGAACTGGATGACATTTTTCTATTCAAACTACGACACAAAATGCAATTCCAAACGAAACAACGAAAAATTACTTTCAAATATTCAGTCATATCGGCTTTAGTGTTTTTGAACTTTTTTCTATACGTGGGCATCATTCTCACACATGATTACGAAGGATTCTTTTGGTATGGAATCCTTTCGATACTAGTATCACGGATTGTATTCATTCAGACAAGCATCTATGTGGAGCTGATTACATGTCGATTTGACCATTTAAATTTATTGTTAAAACAGATTACTAATTGTAAATTGCACAAAAAGAACAGAATATTGGACGTGGATTACAGTGCTATTGACAATCCAGAAAGGATATTTATCTTGAAAACGATTTATATGAAGCTACACGATACGGTTTGTTGCTTAAATGACACCTTTGGATGGTCAACACTGGCATTCTTTATATACTACTGTCTGGACTTTATTTGTAACAGCTATTGGCAATTTTTGGCATGGGAAGAGTATATTCCCTCACACATGAATTATGCGTGCTTTGCAACGCTATTTCCTTTAGGATTGTTGCTGACAATCTACTGTCACACGTGCTATGAGTGTGTGAACAGGGTGAGGTCTATAGTAAGGTTTTGAATATATTTTTACGTACTCACCTATTTTTAGAGTAAAAACACCAAAAATCTGGTACAGAAAATGCTTTTGATATCGTCAGATGACCACACAAATTATTTGTTAAATGAGTTTCTCATGCAAATTCATCACCAACCGATTGACATCCATTCGAAGAGGTTCTTTTCTATCGATTTAAAGCTCCTAAGCAGTGTACGTTTATACCTACGTTATTTATGATATGATAGATGGATTTGACTGTTTTACAGATTTGTGCATTAATAATTGGATACCTAGTGATCCTGATTCAGTTTCGGTACACGGAAAATGAACTCTAAATACAAACACTATAACCAGGAGAATTTTTTAAAGGGTTGGTATGGCATAATTGTTTTTAAGTATATTCTCAAACTTGCTATAAACGCTTTTCTGAAGATTTTATTTGTAGCGATTGTAAACTAGCCTACTTGGAGAGTTATAGAATTTTAATCATTAAATAACTTATTCTTTTCTTAATTAATTGATCATAGTTAATGACAGTTTGTTTTAAGTATTTATAACAAAAACGTAAATGTATCTGAAGTTGTGAAAATGATTAAAATCAACTGTAGCCCGGCTAAACTGAACTGAACTAAATACTAATATCTGCAGTTTGAAAGGTAGATTTGGCTCACTTTCATTTACAGTTACCTGCACTGCGTTTCATTGTTGCCCCTGCTGCTGTTGCTTCTTCTTGATGGTTACCACAGGCTCATCATCAGCCTGGCAATATTGCCTGGGGTTAAATCCATACTCGAGAGAAGAGTATCGAGACAGAAGAAGAGAAGAGAAGAAGATCCTGCGTAAGAAGAAAATGGCCCACGCAGTCTCCCAGCTCAAGGATATCGAAGAGTCCCGCGATGGGAGCAACATCGGGATGTGTTTTTGGAAAGCCAAGTAACTGACAGCTAGCTGCGTTCGTGCGTAGAAGACATTTGAATAATGTTGTGTTCCACAATTAATAGCATCGATGGTAATTTAACCCAAAATACTCTCTTCAAGCCCAGACCGCAGACTTTTCGAAACAGAAAAGGAAACCTAGTCACCGAAGCACACGGTGATCTACTTAATGGACATCAGGTAGAGAGAGTGGTATGGCAAGAAGAGAACCCGCATCCAGTCAATAAAGTTTTGAAGAGGTCGACTCAGCTATCAAAAAGCTGAAGAACAACAAGGCTGCCGGCTCTGATGGTCTACTGGCAGAGCTTTTCCAACATGGTGGTGATGCTTTGGTAGGTTGCATGCACCAAAACATCAACCAAGTATGGGTGGATGAAGCCATGCCCGATGACTGGACTATCAGCTGTATATCTTCAAGAAATGCAATCCTATGTCTTGTAAGAACTAACGAGGCATATCCCCGGTTAATGTCGCATATAAGATCCTAATCCTATCCAACGTACTGTGTAAACGTTTGAAGCCTTTCTGTAGCACTCTAATCGGCATGTATCAGTGTGGCTTCCGCCCCGGCAGGTCGACGATCGACTAAATTTTCACACTAAGGCAGATACTGAAAAATACCAACGAATTTCAAGTCGAGGCTCACTATCTCTTCATGGTCTTGAGCTCTACAAGGAGATGGCTGAATTCGGGATCCCCGCTAATCTGATCCAGCTGAGCCGCGTGACGCTGGAAAACAAGCGGTGCAGAGTACAATCCGAAAACAGTTTCTCCGAACTACATATGTATTTCGAACATGCACCCGATTTCGGCAAAGATATGCGCTATCATGTAACGTCTTTAATCTCGTGTTGGAACAGATAGTGCGCAGGGTAGGTGTGAACATGGGAGGCACTATCTTTAACAAATCTGTCCAGCTGCTGGGGTACGCAGACAACATCGACATCATCGGTCGCTCCCAGGTCGCCATTTTAGAGGCTTTTTCGGCAATTGAAGAACTGGCGAAACAAGTTGGTCTTGAAGTGAATGAGAAAAAAGCAAGTACAAGTATTCAATAAACAAAGAAGCATCTGTCTACAGCCTAGAACAAAACGTCACTGTTGGCAACAGTAACTTCAAAGTGGTTAAGGAGTTTACTCGGAGTAAATATCAAGTCCACGAATGACACCTTAGTGGAGGTTCGACGAAGATTTATCCTAGGAAACCGCTGCTACTTCGGTTTAGGGAAATAAAAAGAGTCAAAACTCCTAACTCGGAAGATGAAATGTATGCTCTACAACACTTTGATCCTGCCAGTTCTGCTATATGGAGCCGAGTGTTGGACAATAAGCAGGAAACCAGATCTGATTTCGAATACTTTCGAGAGAAAAAGTCTTCGTCGGATATTCGGTCCCATATGCGAGGAAGGCGAATGGAGGAGAACGGTTTATAAGGATTTATGATCACTTTAGTGCCTTGCTTGTTATATGTATATTTTAAAATTAGCAGCACTGAACATAGGCAAACCTGCTTTAATCTACCCCCTTTGATAGTTTTGTATGATAATATTGGAAAAGTATCCAAAAGTATCCATTATTTTCAAAAGTACCCATTTTAGCTAATTATCGTGATATCCAATTGAACACTTTAGTGTCCCAACCGCAATGCTGCCGGTCATGCAAATGAAAAAAGTGTACACTGTCACAAAAAAAAACACATACAGATTCTGGTTGAGCAAGTTGAAAAATCTGCAAGTAGGTGGACAATATGCAATAAAGAAATTTAAAAAGTACGCAGTAAGAGCTTGAACATATGAAAGATGGTTTTCAAAATTTCGTTCGGATGACTTTTCCTTGAAAGACAAGTGCTATACAGCGTAATCTGAACAAATCCAAGAAAACCTACGTTCAATGTGCGGAAACTCCAACGTCAACAGCAGATGTACATCAGAAGAAGGTTATGCTTGCGCTATAAGTGGGTCCCCAAGGGTGTAGTGCACTATAAGCTGCTTAAACAAATCAAAAGGATAAACGCTGATCATTATTGTCCTAAACTTGTTTGGAACACGGAAATTCCAGCAAAAAGGTTCATCTTTGGCAAACAGAGCAGCAAACATTTTTCATCCCGAAAACGCTAAACCGTATGTGGTAGAAAAAACCGTCTAAAAGCTTGGTAAGTTGATGTGGGCCATATTATCAAAATTTGAATTTTAAGGATGTTTGCTTCGGTTTCCAATAAAATGGATAAGTTGCTAGACATATAGTCACTAACGTAAGATATTTCGAACATAAAGGATTTTCCATTTACAGCTTTCATTTTAAATTTTGCGCTATTGTTGAACCTTCATATTTATATGAAGTTGTCATTTTTTGACAGCTGTCAAGTAACAGGCTTGATTCTTATTTGTCGGGTGAGTAAAGACTAAAGACAGCATCAAATTTTCTAAGTGATTCTGGTTTAAGTGGTTTGATTTTTTGGAAAATTTAGCGTTTAGATCTTTTCACACAGAAACAAGGTGACCTTATACCCGATACTCGAGCCCTGGAACTGGAAACCTGCATGTTTTTTTGAAATCAATGGTAAGGGGTCTATTTTGGGTTTGAACATAATATTCTACCTTTTGTCTTATCGTGAGTTTGAATGAGATTTCTTAAGGTCAGCATTGAAAATTTTGTGAAATAAAAACGATAATTTAACCTCTCGTGTACATGAAACCCAGTGAAGCCCTTTTGGCCACTAAGCCGATATTTTGTTCCAACTTACTAGTATCAAATACCTCACACACAACTTGTTTTATTTAACTTTAAATATCTATTAGATATTATTCACACTAGAGACAAATTTAAGTATACATTTCCAGAAATCTTACACCTATCCACGAAAACGCTTTCTCCTGCACTTCTTAATCCATCTTTAACGCCCATCAATCACACTCTGTCAAGTCATTTAGCACCAAACAGCCAACTATTGCCGTTTTCAATTCAAGAGGAATTTATATAGACTCAAATTAATTTCAATTTGAAATTTAATTTCTTCGTCTGCAGTTGTGGGTCGGTTTCCTCTTTAACCCGTTCTTTCGTTTCAATGAACCTAATGACTCTCGCAACGAGCGGAAGTAATGTCAGTTCATTTTTGCCCGTAATTTGTGCTAATTAATCTAATTCCACTTCGGGAGATACTCAACTCGTGCTTTGTTTCCGATTGAGAATGCTAACTTACTGCTAATTATGGTTTATTAGCTTTTAGTTGAATGAAATGAAAATTAGCTGGGCTTGTTGCTGTGAAACTGAAGATCCTTGATTTGAAAATGATTTTTGTTTGGACATCCTCCTCAGAGATAAAGGATTTTATATTGGGATATACAATTTTCTTCTTTTTTTTTCTGACAGAATTACAAAGGACGTTTCAGGAATAAAATTGCAATTCTGTTCGAGCTGTTTACCATGACAATGGTCAACTGAATATATTGGCTATAAAATCAGTCGACTGCATTCTGATAGTACCACCACTCAGTGTAGCTAGAGGGGAATATTTCCACTGGAGCATTTTGCAAAGGGAACGAAAGCAGTATTTACATTTTTGATTGTTAACCTATTCGAGACTAGTTGTGCATAGTGCTCGGGGTTATGGTGTAATTTGACGTTTGAAAAGTTTCACTGGCTCGAGTTAGAGTTGTGGCTCTGAGTTGCCGTCGAAAAAATATTCAATATTTGCGCAAAACATCTATGCACATGTGTTCGTTCTTTTTTTGATGACTGACCCAGCGGCTATTACACACTGGAATTAGGCAAATGTGGTTGGTTACAAAGGTTTTTATTCTGCATACAATTTTCAAATAAGCATCATCAAGGCATTGACCTCCACTTCTGAGTAACTTTTAAATTGACTGGTGTGTATTATGCAGGGGTGGTTATTGGTTTAAACTCTGGAACTTTCTGGTTCGAAATGGTTTTTTGTTCGTTTTCGCATCACCTGCACTATGGATCAGTGTCGGATCTATTTGTATTATAACGAACATAAATACGTCGCCATAAACTATGAAGAGAAATAAAGTAATGTCATGATTCAATAAAATTATTCGTTAGCATCTAGGAGTGTGTTGCAAATAACCTGATTAAATGACAAAAAACTGTAGAAGTGTCAAAGACAAGTTCTACTGAACACACGGAAAAGAACACCCGACAAATCGACGCAACAGTTCGACAAAGTTCTGAATATAATGGAAGCCTAGGAGCATGTAGGCAAAACTTTCGTCAAACAGCAAAGAAGGGTGAAAAAGAAAAGAAACACTAGATAAACTAGGTACTTTAAGAAGATGGAATTGAATTTGTATGCACACTCAGTCCAGTGTCCCTTAATCGTTCATGGCGTCTGCATAAAGTACTGAAGACCGAAAGTAGTTAGAGAATGCTGCCTTTAATATGCTGGATTTTTATAGACCAAGGTATAGAACAAAATAGGAGTCGTATAAAACAATAGCGAAACATTCGTAAAATGACAAGGAAGCAGTTCCAAGCTCCAAACTAGCTTAGAGTCAAAGTTTAATCAATTGATAGCTTTTGAGGTTATCTGAGAAAATTTTTATATGTATGCGATTTTCGGAGGTGTCTTCTAATGCATCCTTGGGCACAGTCGAACGCTACAAACCTCTGCTTGGAAGATGCTAAAGTGCTTTGAAGTTGCTAGAAGTGCATACCAATAGAACAGCAGATATAGTTTGGACCCTGTATTCCGGCACCCACTCCATTTAACATTTTAGAACCATCGGTTCTGAACCATCCAATCGGATTGGCACTCCAGCTAAGGGATTCGAGTGTTATCCCAAATGAAGCGATTTGATGTGACAGTTTTCAACTCCAATTTAGGTTGACTTTATTGGGCATAAAATCACTGAAACATACTACGGATAAGGATAGCAGCGTACGTCTATTTAGGATCTTAAGATATCCAACTAAAGTTTTAAAGGCACATGGGAGATGAAGTGTTAGGGCGCTAGATGCCTCTGTCTTAGTAATTCTTATCTGCTGAGGAAAGAGGTTGGTAATAGTGATATAATTTCAATGAATAATATTTGTTGATTTTTTATCAAATAGTCTAGTACAGATCCAGAACGCCTTTCTGTGGTTCTGTTTAGACCAGGTTTTCAGGTGAGATTATTTTATTGGTGTACAGTCATTAAAAATAAAATCTGGAATTGCCTCTCATTCGTCACCCAACGATTTTGAAATTTCTGTCTGTTATAGCAAGGGTAAATCCATCCATCAGTCCATCATTCACTTGTGGGAACCATCAAAAGATTCTTAGAGAATAAAAAATTCCAAATAGTCTCCTTCCTAGACATTGAAGGAGCCTTAAACAATGTCAAAACTTAAGCCATAAGGACTACACTCAAAAAATTAAGCACAGATTCGATTACGTTAGTATTTACGAGTGTACAGACGCAGAGGATATTCTTATACCAGAAGATACCCATTCTAATACCACGCATCTATTAATACTACCCACCTACTCAAGAACTAGTTAAACTAACCGAAACAGAGGAAGCTAAGGAGAGCCTCTTATGGTTCCCCTATTGTACAAAGATTTCGTCAAGGCAGACCCTGGCGAACTGATAGTGTTAAAGCTTCTCACGATCAGTTCGGGTCATTTAACCTGGTCACTCGTTCTAGTCTGTTGCGTCTAGGCGTGATGTGATACAACCTGTGAACCAAAATTCTGACCGTGAGTACACTTGATAGGAACAGTGTGTGCATGCATATAGGTGATTTATACTATACTATGTGATATCAATAGGAAAATAATATTGGGAACGGTGTTGGAAATGTGTCGGGACGGTGGAAGTTCATACCGTGGGAGAGTTTGATTGAGTGGGATTGTAATTCCTAACAGGAGGAGATGGAATACTTTCTTTCTCCTCTTGTTCACTGCAGCTACTGCAGAAGACATTAGAGACGAACCTAACTTTTTGGTATGTAAGCCTATCAGGAAGGATACCGATAAGGGAGATGATCTACGACAGTTTTACCATAACCAACCGAGTATTACGTTATTGATTAACGACAACTTAGGTTAGATTTGTCTCGAGATATGACTCGTCAAGCCAATTTTCCAGCTTTGGGAATTACCAGCGGATTCTAGTATAGTATCTAGACTGCTCCATCATTTCCATTAAACCCAAATGACAATCTAAACCGGCTTTCGATGGAATCAGCTCTTAACAAACCTCGTCGAACGCCCAAGACACTTTCCAAAGAGAAATAATAAATAGAAGTGTTCGAATTCGAAGACCTTGTCAATTCTCTCGTGCTAATGGGATAATAAAAAAGCATAATATGACAGAAAGGCCGCAGTGGGCCTTTAGTTTTGCAAAAAGCCTTTCTGTTCAGATGGAGCTTTCAGGGTTAATCTGGTGGCTAGCTATCAATAACAATCAGTGTTTCGTTGTACTTTTGGCCAGAACGCGTTCAAAAAATTAGTGGTACGCCTGACATAAAAATGACTACTAGAATTCCAGACCATAGTACCTTACTTCAAACGAAAATTAAACTAATCCGGGAACAAGCGAGTTTGCTATGTATGTACGTAAACAATAGGGGTTTTCTTGTCGAGTCAAGCATCAGTAAAAGCCTTGGAGTCACCAAAAAGAAGATGTTACTTTAAGCAATGCTGCGGCTTTTTTAACGAGATCATACAGATGCAAACTTTTCTCATACCAAGCACTGACCAGGCGTTGTTTAATTTGCATGCACAGAAGACTGAAAATCCTCTTCAATGATTTCTCTAAACGCTCTGTCAGAACGAGGAGGAATAGACTGCAACCCACCGTTTATGCAATTGTTTTATGCTAACTTCAATTCCAAATATTTGGCGCAACAGTTCCGTATGGGACCCAGGACTTATCTTATTACAAGCATTCGTGTTTGCCGTACTATATTCTTTACACGTATAGAAGGGACTTATGCCTTCCAATACCGAAACTAAAACTCTTTTTCAGTAGTCCGACGCACTAACTGCTGAACCACGCTGCCCTGCGCTATAGGGGACCTATTAGACCTCGATATCTGCAAGATAAGCAGATTTGTCTACAGTTCAAACGGGTTGAGCTGAGGAACTGTTATACATAAGTATGTAAGCCCACTTTGAATGATATCACTTTCTCCTTCAAGAAAGACAAGTGACCTGGCAACCGGCCTACTTAACCTAATCAAAAGTCTGACAGCGGTTTCAATGGCTTTTGCTGAAAAAAATAGTAGCACAAGTAGAAAGGAGCCTGTTTATTACAAGCTGTCTCAATGTCGCACATCAAGTTCGTTAAGCTCTACCTCGGGAGTTATATTCCAGCAGCATTATTGGATTTATGTTTTCGAAAATACTTTCCTTTCACTTCATGTTGCAAATATGTAGCACAAAATAGCCCACACTCCTCTAAGTATTGGTGTCCTTACTTATTTTATTAGGATGCAATGTAGTTTCCCCAAAATCACAAAAGTTTTCAGACTCCGTCTTCAAAGTCCTCTATTTAGTTGGTTGTATCTCCCAAAGGAGTAAAGTTTCCAAGCAAAAGCAAAAAATAGAATTACCTGTCTTTCCAAAATAAATGGTTTTAACCAATTGGCTGTTTAAAAAATAAAAAAGTAAAACTTTAAACTTACTTTCTGAAACTTACACACACAAGCAATCGAATTTTCTTAAATTATTAGAAATACCAATCGAAGTTTCCATGGCGAAACAGAAAACCATCGTTATTCCCAGTTCCATTCCACACGAGAGAGAAATTGGAAAATTTATTTAATTCCCCCAAAGACTTTGATGATACCTTCTATCTCCAACTAAGGAAGAAAGAAGAACAAGTTCATCACAAATTGCTGCGCTTCTATTACACCACCACCACCATCTCGAGCGAGTCCTCCTCTAACTCCTCTACGCTCTTTTTCTGATAGTGACGAAGGACTTAGTTACAACACCTTATTCCGTTCCATTGCACTTGTACGATGCGGGACTATCACACACACTTTTATGTGCACCAGTGATGGAATAAAAGAAGTCAGTCAATTGCTTCCCTCGCAAAACACATAAATTGATAGATGATACCACCCCAAGGAAAGACAAACGAGGAGCCCGGCCCAGGTCCTTGTAACTGAAATCCTTTTTCCATTCCGCCAGAACGAAGCAGTTATTTTCTTTCAAATTGTAGGGAAATCGTTAAGAAGTCCCACTCATCCTCACGGTGCGTAATGCCAGAAAGCTGTTCCTGCTGAAATGTGCGACATTTCTTGGCTGTTCGTGGTGCGGTTCATTTGGTAACGTATCTACTGCAAATTCCCCGAGAGTGTAGGTACTCTTGTACCATCTATCTGTCTATTGAGTCTAACGGGTTTTTCGGTGGCAGGGTGCTAAAGCGTTGAAAATTATCCTGGTGTGGCTTTATGTGGAAAATGTTTATTGCTCAATGCGTTCGCAGCAAAGGTTTATTGCTTCGATTTTGCTTGAGTGAGCAAATTTAATAAAAAGGGGTACATCGGGTGTAAAGACATTCTACCACCCACTCCCTAAGCTAAGTAAACATCTCCACCTCTGCGATGTATTGTTGGATATAGATTGTACGAGTCCCACATGAACATTTCAATCTATTTTTAATTATTGGACAACTCGAGATGAGTTATGTCCAATTAGACAAGGTTTCTGCTGCTGGGCTTCATTCTGGAATCCATTAGGGCCACATTACACTTTAAATTCTGCTTCCGTTTGGCAATTACCGAGTACTGAGACCTGAAATGAACTCCAATCCTGAGATGACCTTAATTACACTTTTGTCCCTGATGGAATATTACACCAGGCTATGACTACGGCTACGACTACGGCTATGTAGCAAAAGTGTTTGTTTCTCGGAATCATTAAATTTCGAATGAACGATGTAGGAAAAGTATCCCAATACACTGCGGCTACGGATATGGGTCTCGACCATACTGTGTCTACTGGGTAATGAAAAGTTAGACTGGATTTACAATTAATTCTGGGTCTCCGATGGGGATAATGTTTTAACCAGAGAGTCACTTTTTGGTGCAGGAAATTGGGTTAATTGGGAAGAACTTTATAGGGTTGGTTTATTTTTTTTTTTTTTAAAGAAAGGTCATTTGCATTTCAATGAATTTTATTAAGATGAGAGGTGATACGTATGTATCATCTTTTTGAAGAAATGTTTTTGCAGTAGAGAATGCTTCGGCACCTGAATAATGAGGATATGTATAGCGGTCTTCTCAAATAGAAGGATAGCTTCACCCTCAAATAGTTCAGAGGATGTTAGCAGAAATTGAATTGTTAGCACTTTATACTTCTGGAACAAGTATCATACAACGGTAGGAGATTAGATAAGAACAATATCAACTGCTGTATTACAAACAATGCATTACCGTCTTCCTTTTGACATCTTTGGAAAGCCGCTGAACACGAAAGCAATACTAAAACTTCGGGAAGTAGATCTAAATGGGAGTCCAATAACATTGTAACCAATGTAAAATAATAAGCGGTACGAATAGCTACAGGTATCAATGCACATTGATCTCAATTGTCTGTGGATTGGAAAAAGAAAAATTGATAGATGCGTTGTATGGATCAGAAAATGTTCCCCACTGTATTTTGAATGAATGGATTAAGGTGACAAGAGGCTTACAACTGGAAGTGCCGCCAGAAAAAAGAAGGGTAAGAGAAATTTTGAGTATGAAGACGAGGGCACTCATATCCTCCCAGTTTAAGAAAAGCATCTCTTAGTAAAAACAACATCTACCAGTTTTACAAGAACTGGCTTCAATACAAGAAAGCAGGCGCTTTGAATACTGATACATGCAGAACGAAGAGAACTCACTTCCAAACAATGAAGAAGTTCAAGGTATTGAGAACAAAGACGCCCGTTCTTATAGCCTACTTGCGGGAATATTCAAATCCGGTAATGAGACTTTAATAGTCTACACATAAGACTTGGCTTACCAGCCAAGCTTATCAAAGCAGCTGGAAATAACCTGGCAGAGAGAGTACACTCATTTCAAAAATTTGGTCGATCTCTTTGAAAACGGCCAAACGGCCCCTCATTTGCGCCATTTACAAAGGTATCAATCTCCTCAACATCGTGTACAAGATCTTATCTGCCATCCGGTGTGAACGTCTGAAACCTTTCGTCGACAACCTGATTGGACCCTATCAGATTGGTTTTAGACCAGGAAAGTCCACAATCGATTAAATCTTCACATTTCGGCAGATCCTGGGGAAAACTCAAGACGTCCAAATCGATACCCACCATCTTTTCATCGCCTTTGACATGTCTAGTTTTGACATCCCTGCCTTTCTCGCTGCTTCTCAAGGTCGGTAACGATCTCATCGAGAAATTTGATGTCAAAAAAGGATTTACACAAAGTGACGCGCTGTCATCTGATTTTTTCACCATCATACTTAAAAGAATTGTGCGAAACTCACAAGCTAACACCGGAGGCACAATCTTTCAAAAATCTGTTCAACTACTAGCGTACGCCGACGATATCGACATAATTGGGAGAACACAGCGGGATGTTCGCTAGTATTAAAACGGAAGCTGCCAAAATGAGCAAAACCAAGTACCTATGTATATGCTGTCAACAAGAAAGGACACTTAATATCGACGAATTGGTCAGAACGTCACAATTTGGCAAATAGCTATGTATCAATATAATATCCCGAAATAAATTCATTCCAATGTCTTGTCGAATTGTATCTTTAACCTACATAACATTATCATGTATGGAATATAGCAATTCGATTCCAACATCCTCGATAGTATAGTGGTCAGTATCCCCGCCTGTCACGCGGGAGACCGGGGTTCAATTCCCCGTCGGGGAGAGGAAAGCATATGGTGCTAAAGTTTTTTTTTTTTTTTCCAAAATGCATACATACATATGTACATACCTATGCATATGTACATAGCTACATAACTTACATATACAGTGGACGTCCAATCTAACGAATGATATAACGTTCGAGGTCATTCTCTATATCGAGAGCGTTCGTTATATCGATCGATTTTTCATTTAAAAGAAAAATTAAATAAATGTATTTATGAATATGTTTTTTATTGGTTATATTAAATTGAATGGTCCTGCCATTATTGTACACTTTCAATTTCAAAACTTAATTTGAAGAAAAAAAATCGCTTATATGACTTTGTCTCACTTCAAGTTGAGATTTTAATTGTAAAGCCTAACTAACACGCACTTTTTAATAATAAACAACAAAAACACTTCTTAACTGCTAACGGAATTTTACGCTCGTGTATGCGACGACTAAAAGAGAAAGAGAATTAAAACTTGAAACAGCTAGCTCTTTGGGCCACACACATACGAGAATAAACTTCCGTATTGACAAAAGAACAGTTGCAAAAATCACAATGGCAACAAGAACACATTTTTTGCCAATTCATTTATGCGTTCGTTATATCGGATAGCAAATTGTGACCATATTTAGAGATGTTAATGTAAATCTAAAAAGCGTTCGTTATATCGCAAATTCGCTATATCGGGTATTCGTTATATTCGACGTCCACTGTATATGTATGTCGGCTGTAAGTCACAGTTTCATGAACATATTTCAGTCGTTAGTATCAAGTCAAGCGGTTCCCGCAGAAAATCTTACTAAGGTGACGCTACGGTTCGGTGTGAACCTGGGCCTTACAACCAACAAGCCTCTCGGGTAGGCCGGTACTTAGCAAACTGCCGCCAGTTTCACACTCCAAGTCGGTTGACTTGTGTACTTATACGCACCACCTAAGACGAGGTCTTCAAAAAACTCAAAATCTGTCTATCGTTGGTTTGAGATGGCTGACATGTAGAGCGACGTCAGCCAATTTGTGCTCCGCAACCGGAAACCTAAAGATCAGGATAGCTGAACGAACTGTACCACCAACTAATTAAACTCCTTGTAATTACATAAAATAGGAACGATCAGTAATAAATAGCTCAAGTTCATAAGGCTGTTATAAAGAAGCGAGAAATATCTTTCTCGTAAATAGAGGCCAAATAGTTCCATAATTTTGAAGATTATAAATGTGGTCGAAATCGAAAAAAAGGACAAGGGATTAAAATCTATAACACAAACTGTAGAAACTACATTTTCTAGCTACAACTAGAGTGAAAACCTTTATTATGTCGTCAGTACTGAATACTTTATTCTGATTTTCATTATTTGTCCATACAAAAAATCATAAATATACTTCTACTGCATACATACATATTAATCTCATACATATATATTTTTATATATATATATATAAATTAAACAAAATGCAAATGGGGAGCGAAAATAAAACTTATACAATGTGTAGAAAATTTTAAACAACTTCCTATCGGATGGGTTTTTATATTGCTTTTGTTTAAACAAAATATGCTGCCAATTGTGCCATTTTATCCTTGGGCTGTTTGGGTCGTCCTCGATTACCGCCACTGGCACCACGACCACCTTTGCTTGGACCACCACGTCCACCACCACGACCTCCACGAATATTTGCCGGTCTGGCTGCAATGGCGCGATGTTTCTCCACTAAATGGGAAAAATCTTGAGAACAAAATACGCAGCCGGTTTTTTCTTCAGATCCATCCTTAAAACGGGTCTTATCGGATTTATACAAAGCCGTGACTAGCTGTGCACCACATTCGCAGCGATTACCTACAAATAAAATTTATAGAACAATTTCGGTCATATTCTGTTAATGAGAACTTACCATCTACTGATACTTTGGTGGCACCCTTGAACACATTAATGATGACATCGCATCGATTGCAACCAAGTTTCCAACTGCTAGGCGCAGAAGTACAATCCAACACGAGAACTCCATTTTCACATTCAACACAACTAGAGATTCCGAGGGTGTACAATGAATGTTGGCACGTCGGGTGGGTGCACGAATTGCAGCCGGAATTTTTGGGCATGTCCCTAAACGGTGGGTTATTATAGCAGTACGGGCATAGTGGATAGGAACGTCCTTTCGTGCCACTTGAAAATGCCAGCAATTCAAAATCATCCAAAGGGCATTTTAGTTCACGATATGCTTTAACATTGCCATTGCCAGGAAGAGAGTATGTTTCGTCACAATGAGAGCAATGTAGTCGAGCCGGCTTAGTCTGGAGGAAACAAAGAATTATAGAATAGATGTACTTTGAGTAGTTGATGCTGTGTTTATGTATACAAGTGTTGTGTGATAAGGTTACGTTGAAACTCAAAAAGATGTGTAATGTTTCTTCGAAGCTCACGAATGATATAACAGAATCGCAATTGCAATAAGCAGCGATGATACAATTTTAGTGGATGAATACACCAAACACTGTGTAGTACAGACTGGATAGTGTTTTTGGAAGATTTCCACCTCCCCACGAGACAAAAAAGCAGCGTTCATTGGGAAGTCTCTAAAGTTCTCGGGACTCTCTGTAGCTAACTCTTACTCTTAAAGACTATGGTTCGTAACCAAAAATGTCATCAACTACCATATCTAGATTCTAATTAGCAGCATCTGCCATTTTGTGTTGGGTCTTGAAATTGAAATGACTACTTACCTGAATATACTTCATGTATCGCCGACATTTGCCACATCGTGAATGCGCCTTTCCTGATTCCGCCAGCGGTGAGAAAGACACCTCAAACAGACTATCCATGTTCGATATGTTTTGTACGAAATACAAGAATTTCAAACGAAATATGTCCACTGCATGCCGTAGCACTGCATTGAAATCCGCCGAACCCTTAGCAATTAGGGTCAGCATACGTTCCACTTCGGAGCGCATAGTTGGAAGAACTAATTCACGGTCAATCTGTAAACAAACACATTTCCATAAAACTCAATACAATCAATCCGCGAAACTAACCTTCTGATAGCCATGTACTAACACAATGCCCAAAGTCGTGGGTATCAACCTCCTGCCACCCTCAATTTTTACATAATTCCTTTGACAAATATTATTTATGTGAACAGGAATCGATGCATCTGTTCCAATGCCATGCTGTTCCATTAACGAAATCAACTCAGATTCCGTCAAATAATCAGGCGGCCCAGTTTGTGATTCGGCCAACTTGACATCATTAATCTGCACCAAATCTCCCTCGACAAATGGTGGAATGGATTCGTCTCGTCCAAACGCTTGCCATGTCATAACCTTCGTGAAGCCCGGATCTATTAGAACATTGGCTGTGCAGGAGAATGTTTCCATGCCGACTTTTAGCTTAGCCGTAGTGGTTTTGTATTTTAGATCTCGTGAAACAGTTCCTAGGAAGTACCGGCAGATAAAGTCATACACCCTCCACGTGTCCTTCTCGAATTCACCCCGACTAGCGAGTTTCATTGGTGTAATCGGTGGATGGTCTCCGCAATCCTTACCCTTACGTGGCGGATTGAAGTCAGATAGAATTGCTTTGGCCTCTTCTCCGAACTCGGACGATGGTTGTAATACTTTCAACACGCCGCTGTGAAAAGTAAAAAGTAAATGTTCATAAAGTTATGATCTTCGAACGTATTCTACAAAATATAAATAATTTAGCGCAAAAGACCCGAAAAAGGGTGCACCTGGTTATACAGCCAGAAACACTGGCAACTTTGTGTGTAATACACACCAAGATCAAATTAGCATTTACATATCATTTACTACGATGAACCACAATAAGGGGATGAGGACTCCACCTTGGGGTTTTAGTCGACTATTTACCGAGCTTTGAGGAACTTTTAAAATTTTTTTTAAAAATGTTCATTTAAGCCTTGGCGCTAAACATCTACAAGCTCAACCCTACTTACTGCAAATCAAAATTGGCTGGATACTGAGTTGTCTCTGTCCTAGGATAACTGATATAGCCTTGCGTGTACAAGCGTTCAGCAATTGTCATGGCTTGATATGGTCCGATTCCAAGCCCCGAACTGGCAGTTCTCATCAGCTCCACCGTATTCAAAGCTTGTGGCCTTCCTTTGAACTGTTCCTTCGATGAAACACTCTCCACTCTGAAACAAATTGAACATTATATTCACCTTTCACTTCATGACACACTTCAACCACTTACAATGCCTCCTTCGTCTCCTTGACCTTATTCAATAACATTATTGCAACTTCCTTCTTGAAAACCCTCCCTCTAGCCCACTCTAGAACAACTTCTGGAGTACCAGCTAACAATTGCAGGTACCAAAACGACTCCGGCTTGAAAGTTTGAATATCATCATGCCGCTTAACGCAGAATCCCAACGTTGGTGTTTGACACGGTCCATACGATATCAGTGATGCATCCAAGTCTCCATATCTGCCTTGGAAGAACTTTGTCTGAAACCTTGTAAAAGCACACCCAATACGCAAGTCCAACTCCTGCCGGGCATCCACTGACTTCGCCTCGTTTTCATTGGGATGTCCCAGCGTAGCCATGGCATTCTTGATGTCCTTCTCCGTAATTGCAGAAAAATGCGCCCGGTATGTCACACTCTGACTGAACACATTCTTTATAGAGCGTGAGACAGCATCCATTACCTCAAAGCAAATGTTCTCGCCTTCCTTGTCACAATCGAGCCACAACACGAGGTAGTCACACCCTTTAGCTTCTTGTGCCAGAAATGCTGGCATTCTTAACTTCACATTGGCTTCCTTCTTCTCGGTGGGACAAGAGAACAACTCAACGGGATCAACTTTATCCCAAGAGTTGTATTTTCCAACGAAATCCAGCGACATAACATGACCGCACACCGACGTCATCTTGAAGCGCACATTCTCGCCACGAAAGTTTCCATCCCATTCATGTGTGCAACACGAGTTGTAGGACCCTGCAAACAGGAATAAAAAAGATATTTTTTCAGGAATGATGTCAGGCGAAAAATTAAATTTCTGACAGCAACCCTGCACTTGCAAAAAGAAAAAAGTTTTGCAAAGTGAGGGTGGCAACTTGCGGGTTTTCATTATGATTTTTAATTTTACCTTTTTTTGACGAACACTTTCCATTGCTAAGGATTGTAGCCAAGGAACCGGCTAACGAAGGTTTCTCCGCTACCATTAATACACTTTTCATATTGAATTTGCAACTTTTAATCGGTGAATATTAATAAATTAAGACTGTTTCACTGATCGGCCTGTATGCAAAACGAAAAACTGTAAACACTCACGGAGTTATGACACGAACCGCTGTCAGTTCAGTGTGAGTCTCGTTTGGAATAGAATCGAGAATCGAATATGAATCTGATTGGCAATGAAGCGGAAAGGGATATTTCGGGAATGGGAGGAGATAGTTTAAAAAATTATATTTTGATGTAGAATGATTGTTGATATAATGTTAGTCAGAATTACTAATTTTATTAACACATATCCCTTTGTTTTGATTTTTAGTTGTAAGCTAGAAGAAGGCGTTTTACAAGCTCCCCACAGGGATGCGGACTAAACAGTGGTAAACAGAAGCGAAGGGTCTTTACGAGTTTGGCAGGGATGCCAAAACTAGACATGGCTCTATATAGCAGCCTTGAAATCGATAAAAAGATGGTGGGTATCGATTTGGACATCTTGGGTTTTATACAGAATCTGTCGAATTGCGAAAATTGGTCAACTGTGGATTTTCCTGGCCTGAAACCACACTGATATGGGCCAATCAGGGTGTTGAGGAAGAGTTTCAGATGTTCACACAATATGGAAGATAGGATCTTGTACGCGATGTTAAAGCGACTGATACCTCTGTAGTTGGAGCAATTGAGGAGGTCTCCTTTGTTGTGGATCGGGCAAACGATGATAAGATACTCATCTGACCAAACCTTAGAAATGAGTTGCTGTATGTTCTCCGCCAGATCATTTACAGCTGCTTTGAATACCTCGGCTGGTAAACCATTAGGCCCAGCAGCCTTGTTGATCTTAAGCTTGGATATTGCTATCCTCACTTTGTTAAGTCATGGTTCATTCTGTTATACATTTCTTCCTTGTTGTGGCGTTTGGGATATCTGTATTCATACCTTGTCTGGAACAAGGTAGTGATCCGAGTCGGATCATCGAACATTCAGAATACTGGAGGCATGCCTTACGCCGATCGCAATATGATCAATTTGGTTGACCGTTTAATGATCGGGAGACCGCCATGTTAGCTTGTGAATATTGAGATGAGGAAACCATGTATTTTCGGACATGGTGTCGTGAAGGCTGTGCTTGCCAACCGTCCCATCAAAGATTGTGTTAAAATCCTATCTTAGCGTTAAAATAAAAGGGGCTCTGCTAATTGTTCGGCTGCACGCGGTCTGATAAGGGTTCGAACATTCCACGTGTATCGGTTACTGGAGTCGTTAACAATAAAGTCATCCTTATCCAAGGCTTGAGTGGTTTTCGTAACTATTCTTTTTTTCTGTGGTCGGAAAGTTACCCCTACGCACAGCCCTGAACCTGGAGGACCAGTTCCCTTCCCAGAATCATTTTGGAAGTCCTCAAGACTGCTGCAGGATGCGCACTTTCCGGTTGAGCGGAGATATCTCCCCAATACTGTCGATTTTTGTACCAACTCCGACCAAGTCTGAGTGAACCAAAACCCTTTTCGACTGAGGAGAAAAGAATGGGTATGTGACCAACAATAGATTCCATATCTACATACCCCTGAACACAGACTGATCAAAAATAGACAGTTCCAAACTGAGGTCCTAGTAGTAACAACTACCACCCATAAGGCTGTCTATGCAAAACAGTGAGTATCCTTTGATCTCAAAAAAGAATGTAGACAAGATTATGCATTACATAATGAAAGGCTCCACGTGTCCTTATGTTGTTTCGTTACTGAAGTCGCCTTGAATGTAAAAAATCCCGAAAGAGAGTTTAAAACCTTCTTCAGGCTTACATATATGCATTAACAACGTCCAACACTTTCTTAACATAAGTGTTTCTATTTTGCAGCAATGAATCCCGATTGGTAAAAAGCTCGAGCTTAGACTTTTATGATTCTGATGCCAAATGATTAAGAACAGTCTTGCGAGGCTGAACGAGAGAGAAATTCATTATTTTCGTTGTGCTTTGGGCAGAAGTTTGATTTGAATTTTTTTAAAGGAGTTTTGACGGAAAAACTCACATGCACGTACAAAATAAAAATCGGGATCCTTATGACATACATAACTATAGATATGAGTAATGTATTGCCATTAATAATAAATATGCATATGCATACACACCTTGACTTGCAATTGCAATTCAGTTTCATTACAAAGCACTTTATACGCACAAATCAATACATTAGGTCAGTGAAAAGTACATGCATGTACTTACAGTTCATACATGAGAATGTGATTAATTATATTCTTAGCTAAATGTCAGCAATACTTATCAGATGCAATAAATTTATCCAACACTATTTCCATTGAGTTAGTAGGTAATACTTGACTTAGTAGTAGGTACGGTGCAATAATTTCTTTAGACAGTCGCTTAAAATGCTCTCCGACAGCAAGTTTGTAAAATTCTATAAATTCTTCGGTTTAGCTCCCTTTTCGAAAAATCCAAAAACTCAGAGGCTTCTAGCTCTACACGCTTATGTACTATTACTGGTTTACACATTGATCAACTTTTATGGCTTTAATCTTAACATTTTCGGTGACGGTTTTGCGATATCAAGTATGGCTGGCGCCATAGTGTATGCATCTCAGATACTCGCTCATGGGGTTATCTTACTCGAATCGGTAAATAAGCGGAAAAATCATTTTCTAATTTTTGCTAAAACCCACGAATTTGACGATCTGTTACGCCTGAGATTACTGCATAAAGTTAATCTCTACAAATTCAAGAAAAGATTGATTTGGAGATATTCTATAATTAGTGCGGTCCTTCTTGTGAACTTGTTTACGTTTTTCGTCTCAGTTTTATCGCATGCACCATTCTTTTATGGATTCTGGTCAGTTTTAACTGCAAGGATGCGTATTATTCAAGCTGAGGTTTACTTGGAACTGATAAATGCTCGTTTTGAAATTCTCCATTGGAATCTCAAACAAATTGCTGAGTGCAAAGTAAACAAGCGAATAAGATTTCTGGACGTAGACTACAAGGCCATTGAGCATCCGAATAGGATAGTAGCCTTGAAAGCAGCTTACGACAAGTTGCAACAAGCAGTAGAGTATTTCAATGAGAGTTTTGGATGGTCAATGTTGTTTGTGGTCAGCAGTTATTTTATGGAGTTTACATGCAACGCTTATTGGATTTTGTTGACTGCGGATAATAATTTCCCAAATTTTATGCGATTGGAGTGTACAACTGCGTTAATTTCATTGGGTTTGCAGATGGGTTCACTGTGCTATATCTGTCATAAGTGTGCGAATAATGTAAGATAGTTTTGTTATGTGACTAAACGACTTAGAGTGAATGTGATTCATCTTTTAGGGAAGTCAAACAAAGGAACTTGTGCAGCGAATGTTTGTATGTTTAAATGATGACCATGCAAGTGATTTATTGGATCAGATTCTTCTACACATTTCTCTTCGACCGATATCAATTCACGCCAAACAATTTTTTCATCTTAACTTGGAGCTGTTGGGAGCGGTAAGTCTTATTGAAAATAAAATAATGTGCATATGCAACCGTAAAGCATGTTAATTTGTTTTTCAGATTTTTTCTTCGGCTATTTCAGGATTAGTTATTTTGATTCAATTTGTTGTGATAGAGAATAAGGACATCTAGGAAGTGGCTACTTATTGTTTGGCTCGAATCTACCAACCAATTTTATCTGTTCGACACATCGAACGTAAATTTGAATGTTATTAGAATTATTTTGAATAAATTCCAAAATTTTCTCAAACAATGGAAGAGGATATTCAACGACATTCTATACGAGCTGTAAGACGTATGCACCAATAGTTTGGAATGGTTAGGACATAGAGACAGTAACGCCAAGAACCGCAGTGCTCAAATCTGATCAGGAAAGAAAAAGTAGATAGGGAACTATTTCGCATTAGGTGACGCGCAGCAGTAGATAACGATATCAACCACCTTAGAGTAGTTGAGCTAATGATAGAGAGCCTTTTTAGTTGAAATATGTTTACAAGTAGCTGTCCTCTTTACTGCTCACGAATCGAAAGATTAAGACTTCGTGCCTAAGTGTATCACGTAAGATAAATCCATATCCTAATAAGCGCTGTTCCTACTCTCTGTAGTAATCACCATCACAGAAGTCAAAGTTTTTCATCGTCTTTTGGCACGCTTTCTGTTAATTCCCTGGATACACGCGGCCTCTTAAGAATCTGAACATTCTACATGTAGATCTATTCTGCGGCAGGAGATTTCTTTGTCACAGAACAGAATTTGACAACAATTAGTCTTCGTTTTATCTCCGTCATTGTGCGTATGTAAAGGTCCATCTACCGGGAGTGAATTTCTGCCCCAGACTTTCATGTTGGCTGTACTTTCTAGTTGGCGGAAGCATTTAAATCGCAATCCCTCTGTTCGGCATCTATTTCCTGAATAAACGCCATTTCCGTTCTTCTTTAGCACTTCATATACAAAAGCAAACATTGGGACAGCAAGTTTTCGTTAGTGTACTAAAACATTAACATACTTTTATGCCCTGGCAATGCTGTTCCTCGAAAAGTGACATTCAATCATTTACAAACTTTTTAAATCTTTGGTTTAAAGTTTATCAAATTCTTAAAATACCATGTATTTAAATTAAATTTGCACTTTAAGATCAAGTGCAGATAGTTCCATTTTCCCTTGGAGCCTACTCACTTTACTGGCCAGCTGTTGCATTTACCAGCCTGCAACAACGACCTTGACACAGATCCTATCTCAACTCTACCAAATGTACACAATTTTTCACGGTGCATCCGAACAAATAATCCGCTCCGTAAATAACCTCTCCTCTGCCATAATGACCAAGTTTGCACCGCCCAAGCGTTTAGCCGCATTCGACTTCGATAATACAGTAGTCTTCGGCAACACAGATATAGTAATCCGCGACTTCATTAAAGACGAGATACCACCGCACGTACAGGAACTTGTTAAAACCGAAGGTTGGACACGTTATATGGAGGAAATCTTTCGTCTATTGCACACACATAAGTCCAAGTACACACAGGATAAAATTCTTGAGGCAATCCGAGGGATTCCAGAAGTTCCGGGCTTCGTAAAACTACTGAAGAGCCTACATCAAGCTAATTTCGATTTGATAGTGATAAGTGACTCGAATAGTGAATTCATTCGTGAGTGGATACAAACTCATGGTCTTGGCGAGACTTTTACAGAGATTTTCACCAATCCGGCTAGTTTTTTGGAAGATGGTTTATTGACCATTCAGCCATATCATCATCAGACAGAATGTAAACTCAGTGCAGAGAATCTTTGCAAAGGAAAGATACTGCAGGATTTCATTGCAAAGCGAGAGGCAGAGGATTCAGTTATTTATGAAAATGTAGTTTATGTAGGCGATGGAACGAATGACATTTGTCCAGTGATGAGATTGAGCGAAAAGGACGTTGGCTGTGCCAGAAGGGGCTATGGAATGAAACGCATTTTAGAGAAGAACAAACACAAATTGGTGCCAAAAGCGAAAATTATTTATTGGTTCAATGGATTTGACTTGATGGACCAGTTGCAGGAAGTTTTTCAAGAAATCAAGTAAAAATATTTACATGTTAGGTGTATGTATGGATGTTTAATATTTATTGTTGTTGAGGAAATATAACTTTTATGTGTACAGAGGGCGATGTTCTTTTATTTTTTCTCCTTTTTTGCAAGAAAAACGTGTAACGTCTAAGAGCTGTGCCTACTATAAATATGAACGCGTCTTAAGGCTTTCGATGCCTGACAAGACGCATATGAACAGGTAAGCTTTGGAAGGTCTGGAACAGACAACTTTGGATGTGGCTTTCTTGGGTTAGTTTTATTCTGAAGGTGAAGATATAATGGCCTTTGCATCCATTAACCAGATGTTATGAATGCCAAGGATTATTGCCTTGATTGTCCTACTGATAGACAGACTTGCAAGAAAAATAGCAACAGATAGTTCCGCGTCAGAAGGGAGAAGAAAAAAGATAGGCATCCACTTCACTCCCCAGAACGGCAAGAATAAGCGCTGCAGTTCGATAAAATACACACGAATCCAAACATACTGAGGTTAAACAAGAGTTTAGTCTATTAAAAGCAGAACAGCAGAGCCGGAGATTTTTTAACAGCATGAAACATCTGATATGCAAAGACAAAGGCTTTGGGTTGGAGTACGAAATATATCACAAATTAGAATAATTGCAATATTCTCAGAATTCATGTCTGCGTGTCATATAGCAAACAATAACGAAATAATAATCAATATGTAAATATAGTTTACGGATTTATTCTTTAATTATATTGGACACTTTTATTTTTATTCAAAAAATTTAAATACATACATATGTGTATCTATTGTAGAGGTTTAGCAAACTAGAAAAAAAAGTATAATAATATAAACAAGAGAACGCACGGCATTCTAAACATCAATAGATTATAGTTGTTAAAAAACTAGCATCAAGTTATTACTGTTATGTTTCAATATCTTACATCCAACAGGTGAGAGTGCTTCACAATTATCATCGCTTGTTTAACATTTAACAGAAATTCGTGCAGTTTACGTCAACTTTATGTCTTTTTTCTCTTCAAATTAAAATCATACTTCTTGTTATACAATTCAGTATTGATATTATGATCCCATTTCCGAGTTTCATTTCATTTACTTGTAGTATATCGAAAAAATGAAATGTACTTGTTTACATCCTTCATAGTCAGTGTAAGTCTCTATTCTTGCAGACTTTGCTGTGTCCATCTTCCCAATGAGCTTTCTGACACTCTTCTGAACAGTAAGATGCCTTAAAGCAGCAAAGTAGAATTGCCTCTTTGAAACACCAAAAACACTGACAAAAAATAATTAGTCTTTGCTTGGAGGGAAATACTTAAGCGATATCTTACCCACTGTTTCCTTTTGACAATTTCCATGTTACGCTCCATTTTTGAGATTGTGTCCTTGAAGGATTTAATTTGATTTGTTAGCTCGGTTCGCTTCTTTTTGTTTTCCTTGATAATTTTCAATGCTGCATCAAGATCTGTTTGAAGCTGTAATCGAAAGGACTGACATTAAGTGGTTTGGTTGGTAGAAGTTTTGACTTACTCTCTGTACTTCTAAGGATGGGAAAAGATCCTCTTTAGAACGTGTGTGGCATGTGCTGTTTCGATTTGGTGAGTTTTCGAATCTTCTTCTGGAATTTAAGAGCCAATCATAAACTGATTACGGAACGATGCCTCATCATTCGACTTACCTCTTTCGAGAAGAGCTCTGTGTAACGACCATGGACTGTTCATCATTTTCCTCCTCCACGGCTGATGTACTATGAGAAATATCAGACCGTCTTTGTTTTTGATGGCTATTTGCCACCAAAACTCGTTCCAAAATTGCCCGCACTTGTTCTTTATCAGCTCTAAACGAAAACTGACTCGGCGGATAATGCAATAACATCTGGTGATGCTTCAACTCTTCCGTAGCTGATCGCAATGCATGACCTTTTGATAGTTTCAACTGTTTCGGATCGGAGTCAATTGGTCGAATGTGTTTCACGTCAACCAAACCTCTCGAATGATTACCACCAAAGAACCGAACATCATACTTATTGTTTGGCAAAACACGTATAACCTTTGCTGGCCAAAATGGAAAACCAGGATGTTTTGCATAAACCAATTCATGACGTTGCACGCATGGTTTACAGAACCAACCTTTGGATTTCTTATGATTCGAGTAGCGATAACAATCCGGGCAGCGACCAATCTCAGCTAAATCGTGAGTTACATCACGCACCATCCATTTAGTTGAGTCAAATTCTGTCGAATCTGTAAGCGAATGGATAGTAGAGCTAAGTTGTCTTGAAAAGTCAGTAACTCACCGCCAAACAAAACACCAATATTGTGTTGAATGTCAAGGATGTCGATCAGGAATTCCATTAAGAATGTGTAAGAATTGTTGTCAATTTTTTGACCGACGTCTTTTAGGGTCGTCGGAATTTGTAGCAAGACTTTTTGAAGTACTTGGAGGTCTTTGCCTTCAGATTTTATTGAGTCAATATAGGTGATGGTTTCAGGTGCTATCTATTGAAGAAAAAAAAAACATTGGTAGCATGTAATCAATTTATTTGGTGGCTTAAAAAAGAAAGGATTTTAAAGTGGCCGTCATGAGTTTCAACCACTTTGCGATCTGGGTGCTTGCTCGAAGTTGTTTTGTATAACTTCCTCGGGCAGCTGTCAGATATGGTTGTGTATCACGGTTTAAAATCATGGCGTATGTTGGATAGAGCAAAGTTGTTCGTATTCTGGAGAGTTCATCAGCCTTACAGATCCCTGCAATATCACTATGATCCGCCACTCAACAAATGTGGATATTGAACTTTTCACCCATTTCCGTGAGACGATCGGGACTATAGAGACACTAAAGAAGTAATAGAGATCGAACCCAAGGATTGAATAGCTGCTTGGCTGTCCGAAAAGATGCGGATATCCCCAGCAGATATCACGTTTTGCTTAAGCCAAGATAAGACTTCTTTAACCGCAATAACTTCTGCCTGGGACACGCAGGCGGCCGCTCTAATTAATTTATAAATATTTTTTCTCTCTTTTCGCCTTTTGGGTATATTAAGGACAGGGATACAGAATGGACCCATTGGTGAGCCAAGTGTTATCTGCAGCACATCAAAGCACATATCATTTATGGACAAATGTAGTCAGAACTTACCCAAGACTTATTTCTCGTAAAAGTGAAATTCAGCAAATAACACAATTCGTCAGCTTCAATATTTGGCGGATTTCTCAGTGCCGCACACTTTGACAAACGGCAACACGTGCAGAGCGTATCCTCATGGTCGTCATCATCGTCTTCAAATGCAATCACTTCATTTTTTGCATACGAAGAGTTGACATTCGACCTTCTACTACGATTCGGTGGACGAACTTGACCCAAACACATTACATCCACCTTTGATTTCATGTCAACATTCATATCAATGTGCCCTTTGTGTTCCATCGGTCCACTGAGCACGCTGTCTGTATCGGCTGTAGTATCAGCTGCATTTACGGCATGTTGTGGTGTCGATGACTTTGTCTCCGGTTCAGAGGCGGAGTTCTCCACTTCATGTTCGTCCTCAGAACTGAACTCGGGAAGTGGATTCTTTTGTACTTTTGCCGACGGAACTTCATAATTCGGTCTCTCGGGATCCTTGCGATAGCACTCGCGATGAAATGTTCGCGGACACTTAGGGCAGTGCTCCAAATTACCTGGCAAGTGGCACTCAAAGCAGTAGTGGTCGTGTTGTGATGTCTAAGATAAGAAGAGCATTTAATCGCAACAAGAAATAACAATCAATTCGATTCTTACTGGAATTTCAATTGGTTTCGGGAGACTTAAAGGCCGTCCTTCAGCCACTTTCAATCGTGGAGATCCACGTCCATTGTCTACCACTACAGGAATGAGAATTTTATCAGTTATGCAGTTTGCTACAATTTCCGCGGCGGCCTCTGCAAAAAAGGAGTTAATTAGACACAAACCGACGTCGTATGTTTTCAGAATTATCTTTACCATCACTGGCCAATGCATCGTTTTTTAGGATTTTAATCAACTGCTCCAACGTTAGTTGCTCGAATTTTGTATTTGCTATTGCCCTGTAGATGTATCGAACGCAAGAGGGAGGCGCCTTTCTTATACGATTCATTGTCGGTGCTCCGACGTAAGTAGAATTTGTAAAAAAAAAAAAAACCTCGGAACTATTTATGTTACACTTCAACGGAACTTAATTTATCGTCAACTTAGGCATTCTTCACCAGACTTTGGTTTAGTCAAATAGTTGGCAACGAAATTTTCTAAGATTTGATGGAAAATATGTTTAAACAGCGTTAAAGCGGATAATCACAAAACTTTTCTAGACACGCATTTTGACGGACGATGACAACAGATTTGTTTTTGTTTTCTTTTTTGACATAACCAGAGTGCGGATATAAATGGAGGGGCATTCAGCAAAGGTATGAAAAAATTGCGCGAAATTATGCGTCCCGGTAGAAGAATTGTAGTAGATTTTGTGATACAACTATTTTAGAAATGAACCTTATGATTTAATAAGTCCCCGAATAGATGGTTATTGTCCAGTAGATCGTGGGCAAAATGTCGTGAGTACATACTGTTGAATTCACTCCTGTACTGCTTTGCTAAAGTTTAGGAGTGGAATAAGTGAAAATCAGACTAGACTCGAAAACAGCACGGCACTTTTAATTATGTCCAATCGTGGATAGTTCAGCTAATACTGAGAGAATTTGAATGAAAAAGGGAATATTTCGATTGTGGAATCCCGATTTTTATATTTTCCTCATGAGTACTCCTTATCTCTAGCCCTCACTCTTCATACACACGAACACTAGATACAACCGGGTAAACAACCACCAATACCTTGTGTATCCGCCCCAACGAAAGCACACACTTTCCAACCACGTCCTATTGGTCGCACGTTTGACATCTCAAACATCAGTTGGGCTACTATTTCAAATTTGAAAGAAAATAAATCAAAACATTTAATTTTTCGTTCTAATATTTCTGCAATTTGTGCAATATCCTGCATTAAAATGGACAAACTATTAAATATATTATCAGAACTACCAACTGACAAAACATACATCTTAACAGGGATTGAGCAAATCGAGTTGTTATCAAACAAAATCTCGGAAGCAATAAACTTAAACCAGGAAAACTCCCAAGAGATCCAACAGAAATCTATCGAAATCGAGAATTTAAAGGAAAAAGAACAATCTCTCTTCACCAGGATTAAAGATCGAGAAAAGGAGTTTTCAATGGCAATGGAAACTTGTGAGGATTTGCAGAGTGAATATGAAAGTTTAACAAAGATTGGTATGTAAACAAATGTTCTAATGAAAGGCTTTTTTAATTTTTTGCTTTCTTTAGATGAAACTGATTTGGGTTGGTCAGAGAAAGAGATTCTGAATAAATTGGAGAAACAAATGAAGCTGTTTGGGTTTGACATACAGGCGGTTTTCGTGGCACCAACAGTTTACCAAGCAAAGGTATGAGAAGATGGAGGAAAATGTGCTCAAAGTTGTTGGGTTCTTTCTTTTTTTAGATTAGTTTTGCGGAAGACAAATTCGTTGTGATTAACTGCGACATCCTTCGGAATTCTTATGACCTGCAGGTCATGCAACCAACACATAAGAATTGCGACGAAATGCGGAGGCTTCTGCTGGAATCTAAGGACATAGTCGGGTTTTTGTGTCATGTTCGGAAGTTTTTTGCGCAACAAATGTAGTTTTTTTACCTACCCAAGTTTTGTATATTTTTGTTGCATGTATTGTAAGTTTAATATTATTAAAGAAATGAAACGAATTAAGTTACATGGATTTATATCTGTTCTTGTATTCAACCAAATGGCTCCTTAACATTGTACCTCTGCCTGATACATCGGGGGTATCATAGTTTACGCGGTTGTACCTTTTTCATTCGTCCTACTCGCAAATTTGTGGTGGGTAGCTGGGAAAGTTCAACTTGTAACCATACAACAGAACTGGGTACATTATTGTATTTTATAGTATGTACCATTTCTGGGTTTCTGGAAAACTCATTCCCTTATGATGAATACTGACGAATAACGTCCTCTGCTTTAACGACATCGGAAAGACGCCACCGATATCTTCACTATCACTCGATGTACTACAAATACAAAATACAAATTTTTGGCGCAACAGGTCCATGGGACCCAGGGCCTAGCTTCTCACAACCATTCGTGTTGTGCGTGTTATATTCTTCACACGAATTGAAGGGGCCTACTGTTTAATGCGGGATCCGAACGGCAGTTTTTGAGAAGCTTTTTTTCATGACAGTTTTACTCTCGGATGTTTGTCAGACGCTCGCGAGAGGTGGGGCCGTGAAAGAAATTTTAGGTGTTGTTTGGGGATTGAACCTGGAACCCCTCGCTCCGTAGTCCAACGCACTAACCACTTGAGCCACGGCGCCCACTCGATGTACTACTTGAAAATATAGTTGTTCAGTAGATACAACTTGTTGGTTAACTGAACTGAAGATTACCCAAAACTTTACGTAAACTGTTGTAATTGTGTGGTAATTTATTAAGTGGCAATGACATCTGCACTGGGATGATAAAGGTCTTATACAGAGCCTCCTTAGTTGTTCGGGATAGAGCTCACTGCAAGAGTTATTCTTTGTTTAATTTCTGCTCAGATGTTATCAGAATTTATAGCAGAACCGAGGTAGACAAACTCCTTTACTACCTAAAAGTTATAGCTGTCGATTGTGACGTTCTGTCCATTTATCGCTAAACCCACTTTCGCAGCTTCCGTTTGAATACTAGCGAACGCACCGGTGACAGCCCGCTGAGTTCTACCAATTATGTCGATATCGTAGGCGTACGCTAGTAGTTGCACATACTTTTGTAAGATTGTGGCTCCGGTGTTAGCTTGTGATGCTAAAACTAGACATGGCTCTGTACCTATAGCTTATCTCTATAAATGCTGTCATATGCGGCCTTGAAATCGAGAAAAAGATGGTGGGTATCGATTTGGACTTTTTGGATTTTATCCAGGATCTGTCGAAGTGCGAAAATTTGATATACTGTAAACTTTACTGGCCTGAAACCACACTGAGGAGGGGCCGATAAGGGTGTTGACGAAGGGTTTCAGATGTTCACACAGTATGGCTGATAACATCTTATACGCGATGGTAAGGTGACTAATACCTCTGTCGCTATTGACGCAACTCAGGGGATCTCCTTTCTTGTGGTTCGGGCAAACGATGCTGAGATATCATTCATTAGGCTCTCTTCTGACCAAATTTTAGAGATGAGTTGGTGTATGCTCTCTACAAAGTCATCTCCAAATGTTTTGAACAAGCCGGCCTGTAGAACATCAGGCCCTGCAGCCTTTGGATACCGCTGTCCTAACTTCTTTTTGATCAGGTGGATGGTAATTTTGGCTGTCATCGTCTATGTTAAATGGTTCATTCTGCCTGACAGCGCGATGTTGGTCTTCGTCGGCTTTATACAGTCTGTAAAAGACTTTTTTCCATATTCTCATTGTCCGGCTGTATGATACAAAAGCATGGAATATACCAACAATAGATGAAACTGCCATTGGAAACGTAGAGAAAAAGCTATAAACGTTGAAGATACATGAAGGAGAAGATTCAATAACAAAACGAACAGGGCTGTACAACAACAGGATCATCGATGCTCCGGTCTTCAAATCGTTGAATATGAAATGGAAGATCGTTCTTATAGTTCTTATGCAGCAAAGGTTAAATATGTGAGACACGAATGACGGATTTCAAATGGTCAAAATTTAAATTCAATCTTTAAAAACTTTAAAAATGCAAAAGAAAAATTGGTTTTATCCGACAACTTTGATAGGATTGTTCCAACATTGATTGAGTTTAAGAAATGTTCATAAAAGTACTTAAAATATTTACTATATGTAACATTAAAGTGAGAAATATCCTCAAGATCATTTCTTTGTGGTTATTCTAAGTTCAAGTTTCCAGGGTAAAAAACTGTTCAAACTGCAAATAGAGGGACTTAAACAAAACGAATACTTAACCTCAGAAAAACTTGACCTATTTGAATTGCAACAGCGTTGACCAGTAGTATGCATATGAACTAAATAAGTACACAAGTTTCCGGCTTCCATGAATAAATTAAATCCTAGTTGGTCCTACATGTATTCATAATATGCAATGTAGCAAATTCCCAGTGCCTACTCACAGCTAATGAGTACTAAATCGAAGCATTATTTACTGGCATTGTCATGGACGGGCCAACAATCGGCTCTAAAAATTATTAATTTCCTCGAAAAGTGCTGTATCCTAAACAGTTTTATTCGTAATTAATTATACGTACACACTTGCAGTCACGAGAATGCAGTAGTGTTCAAATAATGACCGAGAAGAGCAACCCGCTCGGTCATCGTGCAATTGTGCAGCGATAAACGTTTTGTCGACACGCGAATTTCCAAATTTTCCAAAAATATCCAGTTGCACTTTTATACGAAAATAATTGGTTTTGAGGTAATTTATGGAGATTTATGTATAGGCTGGTGTCAAAACATTAAATTATGTGCAAACGTTTTGGCTATTATTTTGTTGCTTGTTTATTATCGAAGAGAGATAGGTATTTAAGAGGCTTTGTAGGGTTCAGCCTTTGAGTATTACTACATGTAATTATACAGTTGATTTTAAAACGAGCAACAATGGCAATATCTATAGATAATAATATATCAAATTAATTTTACAGTTCATCTTGGGATTAAGGAAGTTTGGCAAGCTACGATATTAGTGGCAATAATTTCGACTTAGATATAAATTTCATCTACAAATTTCATCTACCTAGAAAGAAGAATTGAACTACATGGTAACCAACTGACTCTTGTCGTTTATGGAACTTTGGTCCTATCAATATATCGATTTATACGTCAATCAGCATAAAGATGGGAACAAATTGAATATACTATGTAACATTCCTTGGAGATACTCTAGCAAAACAAATTCGAATGTCTTTGTTGCCTAGATTTCCAACTGCATAGCGAAATAGACTAATCTTGTGGAAAGCTAAAAGTATTTTATCGTCATCAAGATAGTTAAAAAAGTATTGAAAGGTTGGGCCATGGTTAAGTCTAAGGTCCGAAACTGTGATCAAAAAACAAAGGCAAAACCCTTGTTAGGCGAATGTTAAGTTCACCAAAAGTTGGGGAAAAACCTATTAGCATCGAAGATATAGAGGCCTAATATCATCCCTTCATTAAACGATGGAAAGGCTGTAGCTAGCTATTTAAGAGTGGAAGTTCTAAGCATATGCCCTCTGGATCACTATCACTTCGATATTGCAACGAAGAGGCATTTAATGTATTTCGTAGTACCTAAGCCAGGTTTTCTAAAGAATCTGAGAATTAGAAGCCGAGTCTTGCCGGACTTAAAATACACAAAGAGGTGCATCTTATGTTTACTTTTAAATTTATTTCTCAATTATTTTTCTTAGTCTATGGTAACATATTCCAGCAATGGGGTATTATGGATGCCCTCTCCAGTTACAGTAAGAGGAAGGTAATAAATAACTTCATTGAATACATGCCATCCAACCGGATAATAAGTGCGGATATTGTAGTGAGAGTAGAAAAGAGTTTGGGACCCCTCAAGGAGGAATTCTTTCTCCCTGGTGTCTGAAAACAGTGGAAAGCAATAGGTTTACATGTTTTAGCATATGCTGATGACCTCGGAATCTTAATTGCGGGGAAAGCATCTGAACACACTGGGTGAGTTAATGCAGTCGGCACTGAACATCATGCAAAGTTGGGCGGACCGCTGCGGCCTAGTCGTCAACTGTGGAAAGACCGACAGGGAACTCTTCACGATCTAGACCTAAAAAACGATTTGAGGTATCTTGGGGTCATCCTGGGCAGCAAGTTAACTTGATGAAGAAATCTAGAAAACAGAAAGCCAGAAGAGCATACTGGATATGCCACAGGGCTTTTGGGCTTTTGGCAAGACGTGGGGTTTGAAACCGAAGCAAGTCTGTTGGATTTACACTTGCATCGTCAGCCCCATCTTACTCTATCGAACATCCAACGTATGGCTTGCCTAGGAATTACCGGATCCCAACCCAGTACCCCCACAGCAGCTATGGAGACAATCTTGAACTTACTCCCTTTAGGACTCGAGGTGAAAAGATCAGCCTGCTGCTTTTAGACTCAAGACTATATAAGAAAGTACAAGCGGCCTCTGTACTCGTAAGGTATCCGAGTGACCTTTTAAGTAAGGAATACCGTTTCAATACTTGGTACACAGTTCGATTTTCTAAAGAATGACGACAGGGCTCTGCCGTTCCAAACGAGGATGGAATGCAAGGAAAAACTTAATATCTTGTCAAACTCCTCCCAGGTCAACCTGATTTGGGTATCTGGTCACTGCAATATGCCAGGGAAAGAAGCTGCAGATGAACTGGCGAGGATGGGGGTGGGAAACATAGATCCACCTACGGTTATAACATTAGGAGCCTTAAAGTTTGTTAAAACCGCATACAGAAGCAGCGTTCGCTAAACACCACGAAAACATGTGGTGCTGCTCAGACGGATGGTCTATACACCGGACACATCAATCTCGACAAACATGTATACATATTGGGACTAGTGACAGCAATCACCTTTCCGGGATGCGAGGAAAAGCAAGAAAGCCCCGAGCACTTCCTCTGCGAATGCCCCGCAGTAAGGGCGCTAAGATACAAACATATGGGAAGACATGTGCTGCTTGTGGTGAGTTATCTTAGACGTTACAGTTTTGAAAAGATTCTGGAGTTCGTCAGAAACACAAGGCCATTTCCCGGAACAGTGTACTCCACCCAAATTGACAATCGTTTCCCTATCAAAATACCTCTTTTCACAGTACAAGCTATCTTTGGAACCCTCTCCAACTATAGGTACAAGAACACAATGAACTAGCAACATCAAGAACGGGGTCTGGTCCAGGACCCTACTTTGAATCTCAAACTTAACTGAAAATCAGCTCCCATTTTGGACTCATCATAAGATGATGTGATTATCTACCATTCAATGTATGATTTAGTTATGATCGGAAATTTTTTTGACAAGCATTGTTTTTTCTATGAACTAGAAACTTACTTCCTCGGAATGTCGGCATTCTTTCCAAAACTTGAGACAACATTTAAATTCCGTTCCATTCCGGTTTTGATATTTCCTTTTTGCAAGGCCTATACAAAAAATGTTTTAAAAATAGAGGCGACCTTGTACCATTAGTTCAGGGACTTCTGCACGCATCACTCCAAGACAATAGCGGGAGAGGTTACTAGGATTGTTTTAACACAAACATGGCCTTCATGGCAATCAATGAAGCTCTATCTATTTGTTTTTTTTTTCGAAAGTCTTTGGTAGAAGCTAAGGGGAAAGAAGCAAATACAAAACTACTTGAAATCGCTGAGTCTTATATGTGTTATTAAAAGCTACAATCATTTCTCACTAGATCCTCTGTCGATCTTGTTTAAAAGTTTCGGTTCACCTCCAGGTATTTATGGATACACCGTGGTATGATCCTGCTGCAAAAGAAAGAACATCTGTTACAACTTGTCAATGTTCCAATCAGCGTTAGGTTAGTGAAAGGACCGACAGCCTGCTTAGTTTCAGAATTTGGAATCTTGAAGTATTTTTATATCCGTCAGAATGGTGAACTGGATCAGATCTCCTAATGTTAACCAATGGATTTGTTTTGAAATGAAATGGTTCAGAACGAAGGAACCACTTCACTGTGAAATTCTAGAATCTTTGGTTGAGGACAGATGTCAAGATCATTAGGGAAAGTCCTTACTTAACTAAATCAGAATTAATAATAACTTTTGAGAAAGCATTCCATAATGTAGGTTCAATAAACCCCAACGAATTGCTTAAATTTTGTAGAAATGCCAACAGGCTGAGGTTTTATTTTACCTTTTATTATCCAGAATCACGGTGGCCCCATTATGTATCTAGTTTTTTCCTGTCCAGTCTTTCCGTTGTTAACGTCAAAGTTATCTTCTAAAGTATAAACCTGCCTATCCATTTACTTGTGTGTCAAATATATTGATTCACCCGCCTTTCCTGACTTTGTTGCGAATATAAGGTCGAATGTATTGGCTTTTCTCTTCAAACGATCGACATATTTACTGAAATAAAATAGTTATCGACAGCTGATCACAAATATCCATAATTTCTCTCACAATAGACACATCTTCCGCACTATATTTGTCCTACATGCCATTGTCTTTTCGATGAAAGTCAATTTATTGACTCAAAGTAAACGAAAAGCGAACAGGAAACGGAAACTACGTTTTCAGTTACCAAGTTAACACTTCGACCAGAACGTACACAGGAAATTGACTCGTACTCGGGACCAACACGACATCCAACAAATATCAGCTTGAGGGCGAGGTGGTAATTTCTCGCTTTGCTTTGTTTGCAAAGTGCTTGTAGAGAATTTGTTACCTACTAGTAGCATCTCCTTGAACAGTTTTGTTATTTATTTTCCTTATTTTCTTCACCGACTGCCCGGTAATGGAAGTTCATTGTTTGAGGCTATAAAGTAATACATGCCAAGGGTGTGAGATTGGCAATGTTGACAGATTAATTTGTAAGATGGTAACATTTTGTGAAAAACGTGGTCAAGTTGAGTTGAAATTGAATTGCTGTCACTTGGGTTTCGTTGGTCAATGAGAAGTTAGTTAATTGGTTGGCTAATAGTGTAAGGTATGTACTTACATACATACTTCAAACTGCACACTGTACTAGAGGGAGCTTATTTTAAGTGCTACCCCCACTAGGCAATGAAATTTTCAATCGGCCAATTCAATCTCACTTGTCTTATCCATCATATCTGTAGCCATTAATCGTTTCCAGAACTAAATAAAAGTCAATTTATCTAACCTTTCAGAAAGTTTCTCAAGTTGTCCGAATTTATAACTCGAAAACTATTCGAGTGCAAGACCCATCCCTATGCAGTTAAATGGTTCGGAATATATGTATCTCGATATGGTAGTTTATCTAGGTCTTCCAAAAATATATTCGCTTTCATTTTGATTGTGAAATCATAAATTCCATCCAAGCTCTTGTGTGTGCATATGTAATTCGAGTGTTGTGTATATATGATAGTTTACGGAATATTGACTTTAACTTATGCTCGACTTGGACGTACCTGTGTATTAATTTAAGTATAATAGATTCCGTGCTCAGTACAATATTGAATGAAAGAGGAATATTAAACTTGTAGATACACATTCAGTTTGATTCTTATAAAATATGGATGCATGTAAGTGGTACACTAGTATGTTTAATATTTATAAAAGGATTGCTTTTTCGTTTCTGTATAAAGAAATTGAAATATGTACCTATGTATGTATCTTTAGATTAGACAAATCTACAGGATATTCTTTCTGTACTCCGATTTTGCGGTTATTAAGATCAATGTAATACTTAAGAACTTCTTTCATTAGGAACAGGCAGTTAAAATATAAGCAAGAAATCCTACTAAATGGGGACAAAGTTGATCGGAAATAGCTGGCCAAGACTGCAGTCTTAGAACAGGATATTATATTAAATATTAGTTATTTGAACAGGATATTAACGACTATGCACTGTGACTACAACACCAATATACATACTTATACTATACTTATACTATACTACAGTCCTTGAAGTGAACTGTGACCTTAAGTCGTCTTTGTTGAAATCAAGTATAGACTTAGCCTTATGTCAGTTGATGAACTTTTTGCTTGCTTCAGATCTTGATGGTTGAACAAGTAGTAAACATGTATGTCGATCTCCCATTGTGTTATCTTAGAGTGGGAACTATTAAGTGATATACCAAAATAGGGCCTAAAACCAACGAGTGAGCAGCATGCGCCTCTTCTCATCAGACAGTCAGTCCATTCACGACCGGGTTGGTTACGAAATCTCCAATTTTAAAATCCCCAAACCAAAATCCCCAATCACAAATCATTAACATTAAATCCTTCATAGAAGGTCCAAAACTACTTCACCGCTTACTCCGCTGCCGCTCCGCTTCACTGCTCCTTAAAAACCGTGCAGATAACATGGGTATTTTGGGTGTTGGGATTTTGTGCGGGGATTTCAGTAGGAATCCTTTCATGACCATCGACTACCTTCATGGCGTGGAATTCATGCTACGGTAATTTTGTTCATAGATGCAAAATTTCCGAGGAGATTAAGACCAACCTAAACAATATAGGATTTAAGGGCTTATAGAACTGCTGGACTTTCTAAAAAGATAGGCAGAGACACCGTCGTACACATAGTTCGATAGCATGTATGTAGGTATGTACTTCTGCTTGAAATATTGTTGGTGCCCCCTTGGGTTTGAAACTGGGACCTTAAACCCCGGTATCAGCCATTTTCCAATTTCGAACCACCGGTAAACCGAGTTTGGATATTAGGTCGCTGGTTCCCCTGGTTGATGTTAAGCCTACACTCGTTTTGGAATGCCCGCATGTGCCTGCAATATTTATCATGCTGAGCAAAAAATAGAGTATGTAATTTTCTATTGATCCATATTTTTTAACAGCCGTCTCCAGGGAAGGAGATCGACCAGAGAGGAGTGGAAGAGACCAAAGGAAATTTTTCATGAAGACAAAATAAAATGGGCCATCAATTGATTTGAACCATTTAAAGATGGAATCTTCCGAGTACTCTCCAAAAATGTATCTCACCTATAACTCCACTTCTAATCAACATCTTTAAAACAAGCCAAGCCTGGGGTTACACACCTGCTATTTTAAAAGAGGTCACGGTAAATTTTTTTCCCAAAGTAGGTCGTAGGTTAACAGATCTGTCGAAACCATACCGACAATAGCAATATATAAGAATTCACTTTACGAAAACCAATATCCCTATTAGGCTGAAAAATCAACAACGCATTTTCTTTAGGAATTCACCACAAGGATTGACAAAACCCTTAGAGATAAAAAATGTGGTGGAATGCTTCTTTGACATCGGAGGAGCTTTCGACAATACTAATCATGCCCAGATATACATATAGTACAAATGTATCCAGAAAACAGGCGTAGATAATACTACTTGAATTGAATAATCCACGGTTTAATTATCAATGCAACACTATGCAAAGTGTTGACTTCAGGGTGGGGTTCTGACCGCCCTACTATGGTCCATCGTAGTAACTGAGCTTTTGAATATGCTCAGAAATGACGGGTTCTATATCCATAGATACGCTCATGACATTGCGATGCTAATCAGAAGTTAGTTCGAAGAAACAATTTCGGACCTCCTTCAGACTGGTGCAAGAAAAGTGGATAAAAAAAAAAAAATACAAATAGAAATATTTGGCGTGGCAGGGCTAAGCTTCTCACAATAATTCCTATTTTGCGTTTTATATAATCGTTATACAAACAGAAGGGGTCTACTGTTTAATGCCATATGCGAAGCGTAATTTTTGTTTGAGAAATTTGCTGATGACTGCTATACTATAGAACCGTGAAAAAAAACGTTGGTTTTGACTAGTAATCGAACCTCCCGCTCTGTAGTCCTACTCACAAACTGCTGACTTAAACGGCAACTCTAAAAAAACACTATAGTTGCTTCATAAAAAGAAGAAATCAGGACAAGCTGTTCAAAAACCCACTCTGTTTAGTAAAGCAATTGAGTTCTTAAAAGAAGTCAAATACCTGGGCCTAACTCTAGAATAAACTTGGAACTCTCATCTCAAAAATCGTAAACAAAGCCTGAATTTCTTTTGGACCATCGGAAGTTTTATTGGTAAGAGTTGGGATATAAACCCCAAAATGATGCTCTGGCTTTACACAGATATAACCAGACCAATTGTCACCTAAGCAGCACTGGTATGGTAGCAAGAAATTAAACAAAGTTTACACAAGATACTCGCAAACTTACAATGGGTTCAAAGCAGAACAACTCCTACTTCAGTGCTCGAGGTCATCCATAACGCCTTTATATTCATATTCATATTGCTAACTCTAAACTACTTCGTCCATACATTGAATTAAGCATAGATGAAGAACCACTTTGGAATTACCATCACGGAAAACTGTCCACCAAAATTTAACATCAGTCAAACCTTCAAGGTTAAAAACCTATATTTCCTAGCGTTTCACATGTATTGTCGCCAGATGGATCAAAAAAAGATGAAGAAGTCATCATTTAGGTAAATTCTAGCTTGAGGTAGGGGATATACGTATACATATCTGCCATTTGGCTCAAAGATATTCTCTGACTTGTCACGAATTCAGGTAACATGAGCGAGCTCTAATCACAAAACGCTAATATGTGACCGTAGTGATGAAGTGAAGAGCTCCTACCTCTTCCCACCATTTACGATCTACAATTGGACTTTAGACTATGAGAATTAGTACATTAAATGGTTTAACACGACAAGGGATAGCAAAACCTCAGTATTCTATGGAGTGTGTCATACTCAAACAAACAATAAATAATTATTATTATATAAATATTGAATATCTGCCAAAATTGTGATTTTCCAGAACTCTGGAATAATGTTGTCAAGTCCTGTCGCTTTGTTTCCTTTGACTGCTTTCATTGCAGCTTTGATCAGTGTGATTTTGCTGATTTTAAGCTCATTATACAGGTTTGCTATTTATTTATAAGAAATGGCTTAAATATATGTAATTGGTATTTTAAAGAAAATAACACTTTCAAGGGATTATAGTTAAAGCAGTCATCTGAATGAGTTTCTTTTATGTTGATTGAAAATTCCTACCTTAAACAGAATTCATTAGAATACATTCCACCTAGCATATCCTACCTAGTACCCCATCATCACTGCAACCTACTTGAGTGGTTCAAAAGGCGTTAGCATAACAGTCTAATGTTATGTTAAATCCACAATCTTCCAAAGGAAACATCTAATATACACCGAATTAAGAACCCATTTTCATGTTTATATCTCTTTCCCAAGGTATATCAAAGAAAAAGCATTTATTTAAAGGGATCATTTGAGCCCATTTATTATTCGAAAATACCTTGCAAAAGGGAAATCTCTTAAACATTCGACGGAGTAACAACAAAACAAACCAACCCAATCCTTCCCATGTTACTGTACTTTACGGATCAACCCCAATGGACATGGGACGATTTCAAAGCTTAACATACCTGACAGAGATTTATATGCTCATTTGTAGAATGTTTCCCCAAAATCAGAGTGTGTTTTACTTTCCCATGAGTTTTGAGTTTGAACAGCTTGATAAAGTCACACACCCTACCGGTTGCAGCACCGATAAGGAATTTAGTCACAAAACTTTGAACGAATAGAAAATATTTCATTTTAAGGATAGGTACCTACATACCTAATTAACCTCACATGTGAAGCATGAGTGCATATAATCCCCCTCATCTTATACGGGTCCTTACTCATGCCGGTCTACTTCAGAATTGTATGGAAAAAAAATAAGTTTATTCGTTTCTTTCTTAAAACCTATCCAACACAATGACATAAGTGGCCCCATCTACTGGCGGACAGTTTACTTGTTGAAAGCTTTCTATTCACCAATGCACTTTGCATTAATTATTATTTTTCGATTTGCATTTTCAATTTGCATACACTTAGACGGGAAAAGTTACTCATCACCTCGAGAAGAAGTGGCTTTACTAGGCTTCTCTTTAAAGTGTCTGCCAGTGTCGGCAAGAATTACAAAGTGAAGAAGATCCTTTTTAATGTTGAAAATTACAATACAAGGATATGCAAAATGAATTCAAATGTTTTAACTATTCTGTTGTGATAGTTGCTCATTTACGCATTAGTGGATAGTCGTGGTTGTTCAAATGCTTATAATGATATCAGTTTGTATTAATGGCAGTAAATTGCTTTATGTTGTATTCCCTGTCCTGTAGGATATAGGCAAACTCATTTTGTTAAGTAGACAACTAGTGAAGACAGATCGATTTAAGAAAAGTTTATTTTGTAGTTATTCTAACAATAATTGTTCCCTGAACCAGGCAGCACAGTCAACTCAACACTCCCAGATTGGTATAAATTTGTGGTTAATGCTAACTTTCCTGACTGATAACCAGGTCTCCAAAGTGGTATGAGCCGCTTTCTTGATTCTGCAAAGGCTAGTGAAGTTGCGTTATTTTAAATGGTAGGATTTGCCTGGTTATAAATAGTTTTGTGCTGTTTTGTCTGCATCAAGTTTTCTGGACACATGACAAGATGAGAGTGCGCTCCATCTCTCATTGGCGCTAGTCTCAGGAAGTCTTGTGCTATGTAGGATTTTACAAATGCTAGAAAAGGTTATCGACCATTGTCAAGTAATGATCAAAGATCTTTCTTGCTCATTCGTCCGTCAATTCATTCGCGTGGACACCGGGGTCTCTTGGAACCCACCAAAATGGTACGTTATGAGCTCCTCGCGGTATTGTTTCACGAGCTACGATTTCACAACAGTGGATGAGATGGCTTTTATAGCCTCTTGGCTATCGATGTATCGTAGACATCCACCACTTTCCTTGCGTGCAAATTTGGATTCAGACGAGTACATTCAAGAGCCCACCCCTACATCGTTTTTCAGCCTTTTCATAAAGATCGAGATTCTATTCGGGTTAATGGGCCTACCGCTTGCCCAATCATATCTTAAGGGGAAGATTGTTGTAACGTTTGGGCTGAAGTGAGCGGATGTTGTTAGATATTCTGTGTCAGTACCAAGATTTGTCCATCTCCAAATAGTAGAGTGTCTTATGTATGATATGCATGATAATCTGCATATTGCTCATATTTATTAGATAAAGTACACCATGAAACCTGAATCAATCCTGGCTTCAATCTGCATTAAATTTAAATTTAAAGCTGGTTTGCATAAACGTCTGACAGTATTATTTCATTAAATGTCGAACATAGTTAATTGAATGTAGATTTGAATTATTGTTGTTGGCAACTTCAAGTTCAAGTCATTAGCAAGATCGAGAACAGAATCGGGAGTAGGAGAAGGTGTCTTCTTCAACGATCTTGGTAAATATAAATATCTCTTTCCGCATTCTCAATTACTGTAGTGCATTCCAAACGGAGATCATTGCGATCAAGAAGCCGTTGACGTGGCTAAAGTACAATGCAATATCCAATCGGGATATCACAAATTTTACGAATACTCAAGCCGCGATCAAATTCCTGGTATGTTTCACATTGAATTTAAGAACTGCGCTAAATTGTCGCCTGTCTCTTAAAGAGATGACTAGCCACCATTGTTGAGGCTCACGGCAGTGAATGAGATACTCCTTACTTGGGGTAAAGAGCGATATCAGGAAAGTTTCTTCTTACAATAAGATCCCTTGGATAACGTTGGTTTCATGATTAATCCGTCGAAGACTGAATTATTATTATTCACAAGAAGGTGCAAATACCATTAATAACTATTACAAAATTGAGGCGTATCGAACTGTAATTTGATATTTGGGGTTACTTTCAATAAAAAAAAAACTCAGCTGGAAACTGAATATTAAAGATCGTGAAAGGCCTCGATGTAGGAACGCCCTGCACCCGGACTGGGGCTTTCAGTCCCGGAGTGTCCATTGGATAAACACGGCAATCATCAGACCCATCCTCATGTAGGGAGTACTGGTCTGGTGGACCGCATCGAACAAGAAAGGGGACATTGCAATGCTCGAGAAGGTTCAAAGGTTTTTCGGCGTATGTATAACGGGCCCCTTAGAACTACTCCTACGACTACAATAAAAACTATGCTCCAACTTCTTTCCGTTGACATCTTTAGGAAGCTGATAGCGGCTAAAGCATAGCATTACGGTCATATATGTATCCTAAGCGACATTAACACTATTCCTGGTTCTTCGGACTATATAGTCTTTTATTTACTTACTTATTATGAACTTATTGGTACTTTAACGTCAAGATTCCTAGTAGAAAAGCTTGGAAATCTGGAGCAATTTTGAATGAGTCTGCAATAGAGGTATACACAGATGGATACAAAACAGCGCTAGCGTTTGGTACAGATGCGTCTACTCGAGCGCATCGGAAATTTGGATCACCACATGATTGGCGGGACACTGTAGTGTATTTCAAGCAGGGATCTTACCAGACAGAAAAGCTGCGGCGTGGGTTTTAATTAACACAGAAGATTGCAATACAGATAGTCAAGGAGCGATAAAAGCCTTGTAATCGCCAATAATACGATCAAGGAATAAGCCGGACAATTGTAAGGCGGACGAGCTAGCTAAGGAGGGTGCAAGACATATATTCCCCTGTGAAAGGGGCATCCTCAGACCCTATTAAATCGATAAAGTTCCACTTTGATACTGAATGACTGAATGACATCAGAATGACTTTCAGTAGGTGGAATAGCATCAGTAAATGTCACTTATCTAAACAAATCTTGTCGAAACTAGTTTGCAGGACATCTCCGTTGTCTGATAGGCAGGCATGCCAGAAGAGTTGGTGCTCCCCTAAACCATTTCTTTCAAAGATGTACAGACGTGGAACAGGAAGAATTTACGACCCACCTTCTGCCCTACTGGTTTTGAGAAAGAAAAACTCTTTGCCCTGCCTCTGATCCCATATGGGAAGTCTGCATATATGTATGTATATAGGTCCCGATGCTGGTAATTTGGTTATTTGTTTTGTGGTGTCACTGGAGTTCCGTAGGGTTTTATTCTTTCACCAATTCATGGAAATTCCTAAAGCTCTATGGGACCGATGGCCTAGGTTCTCACAACTATTCATGTTGTGCGTGTTATATTCTTTACACGAATAGAAGGGACCTGGTGTTTTAATGCCGTTTTCGTGACAGTTATACTCTCGGATATTTCTCAGACGCTCGCGACAGGTGGGGGCGTGAAAGAAATTTCAGGTGTTGTCTGGGGATTGAGCCTTGGTAGTGTAGCGCACTAACCACTTGAGCCACGGTGCACACCATAATAAATAAATACTGTTTCTAAGATAAAAAAAAATCGATAATGTGAACACATCATCAAAGATGTCTAGGTTGAATTACTCACTGAACGAAACTCATAACTGGCCCTATGTAATCCTTACAGTCCAAACAACAACAGACATCAATCAAGAGTTTAGTACCTTAGAAAATAATATAATCCTCTAAACTTAGATATATAATTCAGCTAGCAAACTCAATTCTAATTCAAAAAATACTATCCTCTTACGTAAGAACTTCTTACCCTCACACATGTTATGTCACATCATACTCGGTATAATTTAATATTTTTTTTTCATTTCTAGCATTCCGTACTCCGGAAATAAATCCAATTAAAATATAAAATTGTTTCACGTAATCCTTTCATTAATTCCCAGTCGCACACAAAAAAGCAAAAATACGAGAAAGGACTAAATAATACTACGAGTAGCAACATTTTCCTCTTAAAATAAAAGCCTATTACCGAATGAATATACACACAGACACAAAACACAAAACACAAAAAAGTAGACTCGTGACTCCAGTGCAAAATGAAATTAATTAAATAGATGGACAAAAAACATTCGCTGACTAGGCATCGAAGGCGGTTATTACCCATTTTTGGGTCTCCAAAATATTCCAGTAATGATGACAGAAACTGTATTCACTAAAAAAGCGGAAACGACGAAAGCTTTCTTCTGCTGACCTTAAAGGATAATTATCATTAATAACCAAGCAATGTCCTACGGATGATAAATTTTAATTTTTGTTACTGATGCTTGTCAACCCTATTAAGGTTTGTGAACTATTTAATGGAATTTAAGGTATTCAGTTTCAGGAAGGACATGATCAAGTATTTCAAGTAAATATAGTCTTCTATACTATGTGGCTATCATAAAGGATACCTGAAGAATGTGGAAGGTCAATGGAATTACAGTTGATGTTGAATGTTGGGAAGAAGTATTCCAACAGAGTTTGAAATGGCGTGGATGACTAGCACTTTGCTATGATTCATCTGTTATGAATCTACCTCCAATTTTGTACTTATGAGCTAAACAATCATATAGTACAATTCCGTACTGTAAGTAGAAACAACATTTTCCATAAGAAAGCGGAAGTCCACTTATCCGTGTCATCTTTCCATTCATGTGTTGATGTACGATGTGTCTTTTCAAGAGACTTTCAAACGTTTTTCGTTGAGATTTTGTCTTCTTTTTGGTTGATGTCGGTGTTGGAGTTTCTTTAAATAGTTTTAACTTCGTCCAGTAGTAGTCTACTATAGCTTGGCTCTCTAGTACTAGAAATAAACATGTTGAAGTAATTCTTCGAAATGATTATCTATGTACGTGTTCAAAAACGTATTTGTAACTTACTCAAAATATGTCAAGTGACACTTCAAAGGTAAACGAACACATAAACAGACAAGCAAGGGTTCTGTAAATACTACTCGGACTCTAAGGATGTTTCCACTTCGGAAACATGAGACACTTTTTGTATGAATGATTGTTTCTATTTGTATAAATAGATGAGAAGAGACTATGAAAATGCAGGTCACTACGAATACAACCTCATAATTTAATTGCAAATTAAGAAAACCAAACTCAAATGCAATTTCGGAAATCTTAAAATTAAATCTCCAGTCTTAAAAGAGAGCCTCATTTCTTTTACTTGCAAAGAGGATTTGACTACCGAGAACACTTCCCTTTAACACGTTAGCACATGCAGAGGCACTCATTTTCCTTTCTCTCTGTCATTCCTTCCTCGAGGCATGCAAATTGCAATTCAAGTTTGTAATTACGCTCGAGTTCACACAAAAAGTCAAAGATAAGGGGCTATCCCCCAATCACTGGGAGGTTGTTTTTACTCGTTTTTTTTTAAAGTGAGTACGAACATCGTTTTCTAAAACTTTTGACTCTATATTGTATTGCACTTATCGTACATATGTATGTGTGTACATACTTATACAGCGTCACATTGCAGGGTTTTTAGTTTTAAGCGCTGCCAAAAATTGCAGCGTTTTTGAAAATCTTTTTTTGCTGATGTAAGGGGAAATGCATGAAAGTTTCCCATACGCCATGATAGTGGTTAGGACTTCCGTCGTTTTTTTTTATGTGTCTGTGAAATGAGAGAACTCACATTTGATAGCTCTGACAGCTGGAAATAGTTAAAGTTTTTTCTTTAAATAGTCAAAGTCGTTTAAAATGGCGTTCAGAGGAGTATGTGTGAATATGGTTTTAGTGAAATGGCACTGATATGTTGGGGCTTAACAAGTGAGCAATAGACTGACAAACTGTAACAAGTGGACTTTTTATAGGATAACCAGCTTGTCAAATAGTTAGACTTTTGTTGGATAAGGGATTTATGTACATTAAGTCAGCAAACATTCCAACTATGGCACATACTTCGACCGGTATATTTCCCGGCACTTTCATGAAGACGAAAGATAACTGGGAAAGAAGAACCTTTAAATGTGTACATTACAGATGTGTTGGCAAAGCCTTAGCTATTCAGAAACAAGGGTATCTGCTATCCTAGAGGTGCTTTATGATAAGCTATCCGAAAGGTTTTGAACTTGCCCACCTAAGTCAAGGAGATGATAAAAGGTGGAGGAAGATTGTGCATTTAATTATAGCTCCTTCGAGATAAATTCAAGACCTGGGTAGCTCAAGGCTCTGTAAATAGATTGCTACTGTGAAACTTGTTGTACATATGATGACAGTTATGCAACCCTAAAGTCATGAAATGTATGAGGCTTCGTCGAGGATGTAGCAATTATTGTAGTAACAAATTTCTAGAAGAATTTGAGTATAATTGTAATGAATCCACCAGGATAATTAGAGACAACTGGCGAAGAAATAGCGGAATATACTTGAATTAACAAGAAAACGTGAGAACATAACCTTTTATTAGACCCAAATTGTAATAGTGCGTCGATCTTTAAGGGTTTACGGATATCTTCTGCACACTCGAAGATGTGAATCACTTTATATTTCATGATGATGATGGTTGACATGCGTTGGTGGAGAAACTGGTTGAGGACTCAAACTCAAACAGCATCGTGACACAGGATAGCTAGGACGAAGTTAGAGGCACTATGGTAACTATAATGAAGAAATAACCCCGACAGGATGTGGCAAATACGAACCAGTCAAAAAATTAACGTTGATTAAATGCTTGATGGTAGTTCCATGAGGACATAGCGTGCGAGACTGATAGTTTTTAACATTGAAAAATAATCGAGAGAGAGCCTATAATGTATACATATTCGTGATCAGTAACAGAAACCTTTGTCTGTCTGTCCGTCCGTTCGTCTGTCAGTCCGTGCGTGTCATTACTTTTTGGGCCTTTATTTTTAGGCTAGGGTTAGGTTAGAGAGGCACATTTTGATGCCACGGATCACACCATTTGACTACTCGGGACTAAATAAAACCTACCTGAGCTTTTAATAAAGCGAAGGAGGCTTGTGAAACCTACTGACGCCAGTTCGCCTAGGTTGTCAAAGAAGTGAGGTCCTATATGGAGTAGTCCTTTTTGGGACAGAGCTAGGCACGTACATAGAAGGTGGATAATGGTTTCTTCCTCCTCCGTATTCCTACAGCTTCTGTAGAAGTCATATGAAAAGATGCTCAGCCTTTTGGGATGTTAGCCTATCAGACAGTGTTCAGTAAGAATACCGATAATGTGACTGATCTGTGAATACTTGAACATGGCTAGCTCAGTTTCAGATCAAGCCTGGATCAGATTTGTCTCGAAATGTTGTAAGTAGAAAGATTTTCCCATAGTTGGTTTGGCTAAAATCGTCCAGCTTTAGCTAGGAGAATCAAATTTCATATCTGAACTTCAAAAAAAACAGTACACTCCTACCATAACTTCACTCTTTTACTTTAAATTGAAAAAAATCATTAAGGCCAAATATTTACGTATTTGAATTATCTACAATACAACCATACAGTGTCTATAGCTACGCCTACTTTTTGGGGGCGTAAAAAGCTATTTTGATGATATTATACTTGTAACATTCTCAAACGATCAAAGTCATAGTAATAATTGAAAAAAGGAATGCAGTATTGCACTGATACAAAGGAAGAAGGATAGGATATTATACCATCCGTTCCAGACTGATTGTAGCTTTTGTGTATGTTTAAGTGTACAAGACAGTAAGTATCGTCAAAACCCGACTCTAAGTTCTCGACAAATGTCGCAACTGGTGGGCTTTGTCACTTTCACATCTTTGGTTTCGAGGTTTTTGAGGTAAAGTTTAATACACTGTTTTAGCAATTAACCCGTTAGATATTGAAAAGTGTAACCACTACGACTTGACACACTTAAGTCGCAATCTCAAGCAAAGAATTACCCAAGTCATTCGCCAAAGAACATTGCACATTTCTCACTTCACCGCACTCATGGTTCATTAATCATATCTTGAAAGTATAACTTTCATTTGATAGATTTATATTGCTATAAGTTTCTCCTTCATTGGGTGCATTCCAAAAACTTCCAAGCGCGAATAAATACCAACTGGCGCAATGGATAATAATAGTTACGGTATTCCGCATAAGATGAAATGCCACTTAATCATAGAATTTATTTATGAGATACAATATCCAAGAATTCTTTTCACGTTCCACACTCAAACTGTTTTCAACTAGAAGTCACAGAGTGAGAGAGTGCTTAGCAAGTATTTAACTCGTCGTTTCATTGCACTGTAGTGTGTAGTAGTAAGACTGTGGTGGCCCTCTGGCCCTCTGGCCACAAAAAAAAAAGTTTTATCAACCCTTTCTGCTTTAAATGTTAATAAAGTTTACCCTTTCAAAAGACAGATATCAACTCAGGTGAATAAATTACTATTTTTGGAGAACACTTCGTAAAAGTTTTCAACTGGCTTTCTTGCAGAGGTCTTCTCAATTCCCAGGAACATTAATAATCGGTAATGAGATGTCATACACACAAAGTTAACGAAACTTTTTGTTGTTTACTTTTTGCTTTTTGAATTTGTTTGTTCGCCTGTAAATTTATTAGATTATGTCTGGCGAAGTTGTATTTAATGATGGAGTTATTACCTAGGTAATTATTTGAGGATTAAGAAAGGACGATTCCTTTTTGTGCATATTATAATTGGTTCGAGTCTATGACTACAAAGTAAATAAAAGTTATTAAGTATCTCCAATTTATTGTCGAAAATTCTGTGAGCTTTTTTTATCCTTGCATCCTTGTAATTTGCAAATGCATTTTGGGTGGCTCTGGGAAATTTTCAATTTTCTGTTTCCCTTTAATGCTCCGATGCATTCTATGCATGTGCACAATACTAAAACGACACAACACGGAGGAGGGTATTCCTTCCATGGAAACATCACTTGCTTTGACCTGAGAGTGAAAATTACTTTATCCAATGTGCAACTGCACATTCGGATCAAATTGCTGTGCAGTTACTGTGCCCGAAACAATTGAATTAGGTACAGAAATGTTAGTTTTGAATTGCTGGCCCTTTTGTTTTTGGAATTGCTTTCATACGGGGGAGTAATTGAGTAGATTATACGATATGAGAAACAGGGATTTCATGGTTATGATGTTTTCATAATAAACCACATGGTAAATAGCACAATGTCACGTTGCCTGCACAGAACAAATAAATAATAAAGGTATGGCACTAGGTACCTAAGGGTTGGAAATGATTAGATTGGCTAACGCACAGGTTTCTATTATTTTGTTTAAGATTAAATAAATATTTTTCAAATACCATTCGGCATTAACTTTTCCTTTAGGTAGTCGAAGTTGAGCCAAGTGCAATTCTAAAAAGCACGAAATTTAATTAGTCAACTCTGATTGTTCTTATCCAATTAGGTATGTAGATAGTAGGAGCTGTTACAGTGTGTCTAGTTGGAATCCAATTAGAGAACTGTTTTAAATCAAGTTCTCATTACATTACAGGCGGAGCGATTTAAATCTATTTTGTGGCATTTAAGAAACTAATTGGCTAATTCTACTGTTTTAGATTTACGTTGTCGAAATTACGTTCTTCTTATGGATATCTATTCCCCTGGTAACGAAAGAGAGATTAGGTACAAAATCATAAAAGTCTAATTTGTAGTACCAGAGGATGTTGTCATATCTCAGATACCCGAGTGAGCAGTATACAGCTTCCTTCCGTACAAATCTCCTGATCTCAATGATATTTTATCAGACGAACTACAACAGGGTATTAATACATTAAGTTCCTGGCTCCACATTATCTTTAGAAGCTGTTTAATATTTGACTACTTCGTGGGTAGGTAACATTGAGAAATCTTTTGTGCACAAGATTTCCACTGAAAGGTATTGAACTTCTTTCCTTCATCTAAGTCCCAAAACCTAGGTCAATACGTGTTATGTTCTTCGCACGAATCGAATGGGGGAACCTTCAATTAAATGTCATTTTTGAATGATATTTGATTTTGTTCATGTAAGGGTCTAACAATTGCGAACCCTCCTACTCTTCCACACGTTTGAGTACACTCTTAAATATGAGGGATGCTTCAATACACCGATCTTAGATATTTGCTCATGTCTTCCTCCTCAGCAGTAGTTGAAGTGATTCTGTCTGGATCTGTATTTCATTCACCCTATACTAGCCCCATCTGTTAGCAATCAAAACACCTCACGTCACTTACAGGATTGGTTGGGTTGGGCTGTGTGGTTGTCCCCGCTTAGCAGGGACACACTCAGACCAAAAGGAAGGTCCATTGTGATACCACTATGGAAAAATCGGATTACCAGTACCGGAGACCTACATGAAGATTTCCCAGAGGGGACTGGAGGCAGAGCAACCAGTTTCGGTATAGACCCATGCTGAAGATGTGTGGTTCACTGTTTAGACATTAAACCAGTTTGACCCGGTGACAAAACTTTTTATATTAGACTTAGACTAGTCTCGCTAGATCGTTTAGATCTTCGAAGAAGTACTCGCCTAAGGTTTTCCTTCTCAAGACCGATAGACAGGACAAGTGCACTATTGGAAGGTTTTCTCTTTTTAATGTTTTGAAACGTGTTAAACTTTTTAAAAAGAAATTAATAAATGGCCCACTTAATATATTCAGAGCTGTAGTGCTATGTAACAAAAATTACCAAATAATAAAAGACCAACTCAAGGATACAAAGCCCATATAGCAACCCTAATCCTTTAGAGGTGGAGAACAAAATCTTGACAAAGAATCACAGTGTATGCTACGAATATAGAAAACTGCTTGATAAACTTTATACCACTGAGAAAGATCAACAGTATTCAGATTACATAAGATATATCCCTGTATAATGAAAACATTTGAAGTTATCATGATTCTTAGATAACTTGATATTTAGATAGTCATCTCATAATGTAATATCCTACAGACCTATCTCACAGATATTTAAATCTTTTGGAAAGCTTTTGACCAAGAGATTCAATTATTACACTTGATTATCGCAGTATTCATCCTTGCGTTTGTCAAAAGTATATCATCTCACCCTCGGATGTTTTAAAAGTAAATAACTTCAAATGATGTCATACTCTCTTGGTCTATTTCTTTTCGTGTTGAAGTTTATTTCATGAAAGCCTTCAGCCTTTTACACCTCCAAAGTACGAATCGTATTTTCCCTTCTACTCCACACAAAACTGTGCTATTGAATCCTGTCTGCAGTAAAATTTTTCTTCAGGGTCTATGTCATGATTACAGCAATTAATACTCGATTTCGATTTCGATTTCTATTATTCTGGCTAGAGGGTCACATCCACACCGTAGGCATTTCAATTCACATTCGCTTGCCCCAGAATCACATAACCCTTTGCCAGGGGCATTCAAATGACCTTGTGGCTATATGTACCCAGTACAAATTTTGCAGCAAATGAATTAGTTTTTGTTCATGTACTGCACTGCCTTTGAAAATTCTATTCCTTTCATCCATATTTGTACAACCTTCATATTTTCCTAGCCACAGATGCCTTTAACCAGAATGCAAAACCTTAACAATATCAATCAATCCATTTTCAAATCCAATCCAAATCATTCGTCGTTCCAGACAAAATCTAACCAATTAAATATTTCTTCAGAGGAAAACTTTATTATTTGTATTCCGGAAATAATTGCCATTGGTTAATAAAGCAATTCCTTGGATTGTGCAACCACTTGGTAAAATTAATTAAAATTTCGCAAACAGAAAATTGTCCTTCTTGTCGTCTGCAATTTTGTCGGTGTCATGATTTTGCCTACGAGCAGGATGCCAAATTTGCCAGAAAAGCAATTTTAGAGTCCTGCCTTGCCTAAAAGCGAAACGAGAAAAATACAAATAGTCACTGAGAAATAATATCCTGTTGCTGTTGCATTCGGGGTTTTTATTGGCTTCCTGTTCTGTACCCCCGATTGCAGCATTGCACTAGGGCAGCAGCCTGAATACCGAACCGAGTAGTACCGGGTATTGGTTTGTATTGTAATTCCCCAGCAACAAAAAAAAAAAATCACGAATTATTGATTCAACCTCAGGAATACCTTTAAGCGTATCGGTTTCAATATCATAAATTGTCCCAATATGACAAGCACAACCACAAAAATGCAGGGTCCAACTATTGTTTTTTTTTTTTTTTTTGTATTCAGAGAACCAAATAAAGGAGTCAGGAAGCGAAAGGAATTATTGTGAGGACTTTTGAATGGGGTAGCTATGTATACCAGCTCCCAAGTCCGTCGATGATCCTTGTCGTTTTCAGTTCTTTATGTTGAATGAATGGTAGTGGAACAATGAGTGGTTCGTTTTTTATGTTCAAGGCGATTGGCATGTTGATGGTGTGTTATGTCTGACAAATGATTTCTATGTTTTTCTCTGGAATAAATGATTTCTCATGGTTAATTAATCAATTGAAACTAGTTAGACTGTGGGGAATTTCTTCGTGAAGTTAATGCCATTACTCTTGGGTGAATCAGGAATATAAATTGTTCGCCTTAAATCCATAGATCTGTGTGCATGAATGTCACAGAGAATTACGGAGATAGAATAAAATATTGTTTTATCGTTTGATACTTGTTTAAAGCTTAAATAGAGTGTACAGTAGACATTATTACTTTGAAACCTCTGTATGTGTGAAGACAGTAACATGTGTATTCTACTGATATGTATTTTTGATAATCGGAAAATTTTGTCGCCGTGAATGTGAGGTCTAAAATTTATCGATTCCGCACTGGCCTCAGGAATTGGGCATTTCAGTGATCAGTTTATGGTACAGGGACTTGGGCCTGCATCCCTAGTACCAAAGCCAAACGACCATCAGCTGCGACTTAAATTCTGTGATTGTGGCCTTTACATGCACGAAAATAATTCCAATTTTCATTCCAAAATCATCTGAAGCAATACTGTCACATTTGGGCAAGCCACCAACCCGAAACCATTCAAGCCATTCACGAAATGCCATTGCACCTAGAAAAAAATTACTATTTAGTGTGGGTTTCAATGGCCCACACATTTTCTTAAATGATGGTGACAATACAGTCACAGTCGCTGAAATCGCTACCGGACCATATTGACTGTCTATTTTTGAGATGAATTCGAAGAGGATGACTTGGAGCTTACACGGTTTCAATAAGACGACGCCATCATCACAGCTGATCGAACTATCGATTTATTGAAGTTCAGTAAGTTAGGAAGACGCTCGGGAGAAATTTAGTACCAGGAGAAATATTTCCTCAAAGTATTAAGCTCCAGCAGTCCAAGAGCAGATTCAACAGCCATCTCCTAGGCTGTCAAGGAAGGCTACTAATGTGAATTCTATCAACCAGGGACGGAGACTGTTGCATTTTCGCTGGGATGACTCCATCCGGACCTGCCGATTTGTATGGAGGGAAACTATTAATTGCCCATTGAAGCTTACGATCGCTTACTACCTCTTTCAATACTGAAGACACACGCAGCAGTGTTTCCTGAATAGTGTGCATCTGTGAGCAAATCTAGAGACTCTCGACTAGACATTGCCATTGTTCCATCAGATCTCTTGATATAGCCTGGTGCAGTAGGTGCCTCAGACAGGATCCTCATAACTCTTGGATTGTCGCAATCCGAGGGCTTCTTTGCCGAAATGAAGAACCTTCTACTACTCTTTCTCTGTATGTTCAGTTCAAACATCCACCATTGGGGGATTATTACCCTTTACATCTTCTAATGGTGCTCGGTTGAGAAAGAGATTTGTTCATGCCACCAACCCATTTTCGTCGTCAATGAATCGTTGTCGGCGAAAGATTCTAGATGTGTGAGGAGGCAGGCGTGGGCCCTTGTCCTGAGTGGGATATCATCCCTGCTCAAGCTTAGCACCTATTCATAGCTCACCTGTAACACAAGATCTTCGGACTAGTACTGGGTTGACTTCCTATGCTTGGAATGAAATGTTATCTTCTGGTGAAGATGAGTCTGCTTCGCCAAGGTTTCGTTTCGCCGCCGACCCATTTCGTTTGCTTCTGTTCAAGTCTATTCTCCTATCTCTAGTAACAGCTGAGTCTAGTAACGCTAGCCTCAGCGTAGAGGCGAAAAGAAGTTTGTGCGGGCTCTCCTTAGTCGTGCAGTTCCGAACAGTGTTCAGTCCCCATTGGACTGCTCGCAGATGGATTGCTCAATCTTTCCCCTTCCCCGGCGAGTACATGCATTTAAGGGTTGACAGGACGGTTTGATTGAAGCTCTTCGCCTGTTCATTTGCTCTGTGCATCCCGACGGCAGTCTTGATGGAAAATTCCACAAACGTTCCCGATGTAAACGCCGTCCCCCGGCCAGTGACTATTCTCTACGGTAATTCAAAATAGCTGGCTACTTCTGTCAGCACATTAGGGACCCCCTTATCGTCAACCTGCTGTCGCTCAGCCTGTTCATTAAAAAATTAGCACCTTAAGAATCAGTGAGTCTGATAGTTAGAAGCCTACTTTGTTTTTTTTTTACAGAGGCATCTCCTTTCAAGTTTTAGCTGCAATAGGTTATTTTTTTATTTCTAGGCTTTCGTGGATAGCCACATAATATTACTGTGGTGCTCTAAGCTCTTCAGTGATCATTGAGCTGGGTGCCTGATCACTTTGGCTAAATCACGAAGACTGTCGTGATTGTACTTGAGAATGTAAAACACTTTAGTCGCAATTGTTTCAGATACTGTATGCAAACAACTATTGAAGGGAGCAACAAAATTGTTTGTGCTAGGATTACTTAAAAAATCTGCGAAAGAGACCCAGTTAGACACACTGAGAATATCCACATATACAGCTTAATGAAAATAAGGAAGCTGATCGACCTAAGAGAAGAAAGTGTAGTAGAATACATTATAAAAAGAATTTCCGATTCCAGCCAGATTAAAGCGTGTTTATACCAGGCAAAGACCCGGTTTAAGTAAACGATGTCAAACGACATTAGAAGAAGGAAGGGTTTGTGATGCCAATTGACAAAGAAGATTGATCGCTAGGGTTTAACCACATCTATATGATCGATGTGTCGACTAATTCATACAGGCATACAGAGATGGTCCAGCAGGTGATAAATAACACGCCGCGCCGTCCAGGATTACAAAACTATTGCCGTTTAGGATATTAGCGGATTGCGCAGAATACAGATATGGAGTCTCCCCTGGATGATGAGTTGTTAGAGCACTTGGATACAGAACGTGAAACTATATGGAAGGAAGCTCAAGAGAACATAAATCAGATTTAACAGTAAAATTGAAGAACGTTTGATACCAGTATGAGCTTGAGGAAGACTATAGGGTCGGAGATCTAGTAGCCATCAAATGAACGCAGTACGGGATAAGGTGGGATAAAGTTAAAATTAAGAGCTACGTTTTTGGGACCTTATATAGTCACGGCTAACACTAAAGTTGACAAATACGACGTCGAAAAAGCAGCCGACTACGAAGGGCCTGATAAAGCTGCGACTGCGTAGGAGTATGTACATACATATATGAAGAGGTGAGATCCAAACGACGGCCCAATGTGAAATTAGGATCGGACAGATGATAATAAACAGGATACACAAAGAGGTATAAATACGTATGTATATTGCTCTAAAATAAAAGGAGTATGACAATATCTACTAACAGTTTTGAGTTCAATAATTCAAGATGAATCAATTGCCATAAACAAAACTGGTGTAGAACTGGATTATGTTTCCGCATTCTTGGGGTAAATTTTATGGAAAAAACAGGAGGAAATTCAACTCTCAATTTTGTCAATGATTGCAGAACTTAGTTCACACTAATGGAAATTTAATCGCCTAATTTTATTCACTTGCATACATGGATAGGGAATTATGGTAGATAATTTAGGGTTCGCCCATTTGCGGGTTTTAGCGGGCAGGGGATGGAAAGTTGACTATCTGTTTAATCTGTGGTTATATATCATTATTTTATGTTTATTTGCAATCTACCGCAGTGATCCGCTTATTGTATGGTCCAGAAAGTTACTAGGAACTCTGTGATAACCCTGAAAGATGAAGAAATGGAAACATAAAAAACTTGCGCTGCAAAAACTCCACATTATTAACCACTGGCCTGCATTGTATGCTATGGAATCTTTACTCTAAACAAAAAATTCTAAACCACATCACATCGGTTAACATATCATGCCCTACATCATTTCTGTAAACATAATAGAAAACATACACAATATCAGATTTAATACCATATTTAAGATACACCCCTACATACGCGTATGTACATACATATATGTAATATTTACCAAGTCAAACATCAGCCATAACTTAAGGTTTTACCAAGATATCTCAAGTGTCATGTGGTTGCACCGCTGTGCAAGGCGATATCTACAGAATTTATACGTCAACATTCATGCATCTTACATGTAACCGCAGAAACTGCCATTCAGTGAAACCGCCGGCCGGCCAGCCGCCTCCTTCTCGAAGGCCAACTCCTTTATTAAATATTCACACACAGTGTGATCTTTGATGTCCCTAAACTAGTTTGCTCTTCTACTTCGTCCTTCTGGTCATGGTAAATAATAAAGGACATGCTCTAATGTGTTAGGGTGCATCCAGTTGACATGCAATAATTTACACAAGGATATCAGCAGCCGTTTGGCATACATATAGAACACGTGTGCATAGGGACACAAAATTTACACTTAAGTTGAATTTTTGAATTAATGTGGTACACTTGACTAGGATGGTCGATGTACATATCTAGATGTTAAGTCTTCACTAAAGTTTTCGGGTTTTGCACCTAACCGCTTACATGAAACGTAGACGTACTACATGCATTTTATGTATGTATGCACCCTGCAAAGGCAAATCAAACGAACTAATTTATTTTTTATTTTTGCTGCCATATAAAGAGATTGCTGTTTGGAATGTGACGTGAATAAATAAATTCGATTAAAATTCGTTTGAAATGGACCACGAGGAAAAAACAACCAGCAAAGCGAAATGCGATTTCCATTTCCCTATAAATGCAGATGTAAATCGTAATGAATGTGTGGTGTTCATTTGCTATCGGTTTTTTTTTTGTATCACTCAGTGAAAATTTATTTATGTTTTATGTTTAGAGTTAGTTTTTAGACAGTTTTTTATTGAATATTCAGTTAAAAGCAAATTTAAGTGGCAGATATGTTTGGTGTGTGTGCGATTTAAATTAAGCTGCTTTAGCAATATATGTATATAGAGTAATGGTTACCTCTGCAATTAGTAGTTAGTTGAAATATCCATATCCATCCGTTAAAATTGAATTAGAACATCTGAGTATAAGTGTAAAGGAGTACTTATATTCCACAAGCCGAAGAATTAAGCTAGAATGAACGAGAAAAAGGGAAAATATCCATCATCACAGAGAGGCTGCTTATCAAAACTCGTTTTTTGATGGTTTAACTCTGGAATTGACTTCCTTTTCCTAACTAGGAGCCATTGAAAGAGGACAAGAAGGAAAGTAGTGATCACTGCAGTGATCGCTCCAAGCAGGGTAAAAATCATATGGGTACAAGGTACATAATCCAACCGAAATTAACCAACATCTTGTCAGATCGAGTAGGGTAAGGCTAAAGATGCAAGCTTCTGCAGTCTTCTTGCCGTTTTGGACACTTACTCTCGTTGGCTAAGCATGGACAATTTTTTGACCTGGACTTACATAGTTTCTGGAGCTATAAGCTACGTAACAGAAGGAGAATGAAAAACTTTCATCACTACATTAGTTCACTTTCATTATGATTTGATACTGCCTCCACCACCGAAGGCAGTTGTTGTTAGACCTTGAGAAATCGGACTATGTAGTCATATGTTACGATGATAATATCATCTGAGATGGTTATTAACAATGCTGATTCTGAGCCAACCTTTCCTATTATAAGAAGTGGGCTTTTTGACTTTATTTAACTGGTACTTCAAGTCGATTTCGAATTGAAGGGTTCTGGTGGAGTTGTCGCGCAACACCCACTGAATTCGCTTTAGGGAAGATCTAGAATGAAATGAAAAGCTGAGGTTGCTGCTAAAAACCTGACTAGTATTCTCACCAGATGTTTCGAACTGACGTACTCGGTTACGAAAACCTTTTGTAGATCGCCAATTTTCTGGTAGAACCCAGAACTTCGGAGACTTAAAAGCCAGAAAACTTTTATATCAATTTCCTTCGATAAGTTTACATAGAGACTGGAATCTTTTTCATTCTTAATAAACTGATTTTAAGAAGCTAATTTGCTTGTCGAAAAGTGCTTCCAAAATTGTCATTGGAGGTACCATGTTTGATCACAAACCTACCACAAGATTAATTGATTTTCAACTGATAGGCAACGCAAGTCCAACTAAACGACCACTTGCCGATAAGCCGGCTAATTAGAAGATGTCCATTAGACATCCGCAACAAGCGTGGCGCATATACAGGATCACCACCTTATGGTAGCCCTTGTATGCCTTATGTACTGCATCCGTTCGATGCAAGTGCTTCCAAAAAATTTTGTTCTGTGAAAATATCGAAACTAGTAAGTTGGTTAAAGTATGTCAGAAAATCTGACGGTACTTATACTGAGACGAAAGTTGCTGGAAACTCATTTTCAAGGTAACCAAATAGTGATTGGTGACAGCTTGGCCCGCTTATACAGGCTGAGCTTGATCTAAGTTCCGAAACAACATTTGACACTGTCAAATATGCTGTGGCATCATTTTTTGGTTTCAAAGTGCCTGATACCAATGGAATGTACTCACTCTTGGTGCAACAGAGTATAAACTTCCTGATGAAAAGAATGGAGGGCTTGGTTGAGATTCACATACCCAGGGTTTCTCTGAGCATGCACTTTTTATTTAGAGCGTAGAAAATCCTGTAGACTTCGCTTCAAAATCTAGTTGCTAGAATAGGAAAGACATGCCTTCTATAGCTTCGTTAATATGACCTTTGACTGTATGTTAACCTCCAGGAGACAACACAGTGCAGACGAGACATTGATGTTGTTGATCAGAGTAATGCGAATGAATTTAACTTTAGTTATGCATGTGGATTATGCTTTCCATTTTATTGCGGAGGCCTCTAAGGTTTTCGACTTCTTGATGCATACTTTCAATAGTCTGTGCTGATGCGCAGATAACCTTAGACATGATCGATCACTTGTGCAGTACGAGTTTCCTTTTGGTCAATGCTCTAAAAACATAGGTTGTTCTAATATCACATGACCTTTATAATAAAAATATACAAATATTTGAGTCATATTGAACTCGTCAAAAAGGAACTCGCTGCAAGATCAGTTATCTCTGATATAGAAGGCAAGACCGGTCTGATGAGCTAGCAAGATGAGGTTGAATCCTTAATAGTTCCCTGGCGAAGCATGTTGACATTCCGTTTTGAGTTGTCAGGTGAAAAATCCTCTTGCACTTTCTACCAGAGGTTATAATCCGTTGGGGAATCATATCAAGATATGGCTCAACTACAATTACTACTCTGCTACATTTAGCTTCCCTTAATAATTACATATAGGCTGTACTACCAAAGCAATCTATCGTCTTCACTACTCGTTACGCAAGTGCAAATGCTTCTTTTTTCCAAACGGAGACTTATGGTTGCTACGGACTAAATTGTAAGGAATAGATAGAGGCAGAGTGTCTACCTCCGCAGCGATAGTCTAGATACTCTTAACCATTTGGTTGCAAGGATGATCTCCGTGACTCTTGTCTGGGTCATACGTCACACGGGGATCTCTGTGGATAACATCTCTTCTTAGTAATCTTGTTGTCCCTCAGACAACTTTTTGGCATTCTAAGGGGACTTTTTACGTTAGCTGACACTATAAAACCCTTCCCTTGGAGATTCAAAGCTTCTACAAACATTTCTCATGGAATATATGTTATCAGTCAGTAATAATACGGTGGTGAAGAGTTCTAAAAGTATTGTTTAAAGCATCTGTTCTACGATCTACGATCCTTTAATTATTTTAGTAAGCTGAAGTTTGGGTTTATATGTTATTGCATGACCTTGAGTTAAATTTGCTCATACATGACTTAAAGACTTGCCTTCGTAGATGAAGATGTTCTTCCGTGACATCTTAAACCCTTTAGGATATATGTAGCTTCTGCTTTCTTTTTACCCAACCAACTTTTAACTGCTCTTCAGAAAAGTAGGTGTTCTTGTGACTATTTTTCTAGATTAAAGATTCTCCCTTCGGCGAACTTTAATAGTAAACTTGAAATTGAAACAACATTCACTGAAAAAATGGCACGTCGTCGGTCGGTGCCAACAATATAATCAAAATGTTCCCTGTAAACAAATAGGTGGTACCTCTGGCGCCGCCGGAAAGTAAGGAAAATATTTTCCGTATCCTTGAGAACAACGTCGCCGTAAAGGATATGAATACTTTGCACGAAAAATGCAATACATCACAACTATGCATATTTCGCCTAGAGTCATGCAGGGTGTTTTCCAGAAGAAATCTGGGCCAACTTAGCCTTTGTAAATTGTGTCACGTTGTGATTTGTAGCTTCATTGCTTTATGAATTACTACGATAAACAACAAACAGACCGGGGGTACATCAGGTGAATGGAGTAAATGTATTGCCCTTGAATGGCTTCCTGTCGAACCTATTCAATTCTATTAAACCCTCACTTGTATCCCATTTCTATAAATTTCACCGCAAAATTAAATTGTCCTGTCACATCATTTAAAATGAACGACGTCATCTACTCCCATTCGGTTGTCATTTTATTCCCCAAATACGAGTTCCGGCGGAAATATACATATATACCCGCACGTGTACTTTCTGCTTTGACACGTTTCCATTTCATGTGATGGAGAAAATAATTGAGTTATAAATACGTAGAAGGTGCAGTAGCAGCACATAAAGGCGTTCGCCCTTTCCAAGGTGTGAAATTCTCAGTAGAAACTATAAAATGTCTGTGCGAGCGAATACTAATCCTTTACAGGTCTACACGGTCGGTGTGGCAGCGCGGCGAGGTCGATCATTAAAAAGCGTTTAATAGGGAGAGCTGTTTACGTTTAAGATTGTTTCTGGTTTGTTTTGAGGGCGGTCTATAATCTTAACCCATTATAGCGGGGAGGTAATTTCCATTAAAAAAGACTTGAAAACCTTTTGCGCTGTGTAATGGGTGTTGGTTTGTTTTAATTATTTGCGGGTGATTTAAACGGAAGTTGTTATTAAGAAGGAAAGGCTGCTGCTGCTTTAGTGTTATACTTTCGCATTTCAATTCTGGTAATTGTGATGTGCTCGGATTAATTGGGTGATTAAATGGAATTTTCGAAATGCTTTTGTACGACAATGTTGTAAATTTAGCCGGCTTTTGTATCTCTTGTATACAATTGGACATTAAGTCAATTAAGTTAAATTTTAATAAAGAATTATAGTTTAGGTAAGTGGGATAGCGTAACATGGTAGTCTTTCTCATACGATCATGGCGTTCACATATTTCAGACGAAGAACTATATGAAGAACTCCTGACGACCCCCGATTTGCTTTAGGGTTGTAGGACAGGAACTCAAAACATTTTCTGACAGGTTCTTGTTCGTTTTGAGCGAGAAAGAGCCCCAAAAGTCGAGAGGGCTAAGGTGGGAAATCTAGCCGACGTCAGCGTACTGGATGTACACTATGATAGTTAGACCGATTATCACATATGCGTCAGTTGTATGGTGACAAAAACGCCACCCAGAGAACTGTAAAGAAGCAGTTAGGTAGGGTCCTAAGTCCGACGATCCCTAACGGTGCAATACGAAAGACACCAACGCGATGGAAGTGATCGTAGGTATTCTGCCGCTGGACTTATTTATTAAGAAAGCGGGATGTCAACTGGCACTGGCGCGGTACTATCTATGGTCATAGGAAAATCCTGGATCTCCTACAAAACGAGATTAGGAGTTAAATATGCCCATGGATGGAATAAAGAGAATGCGTGTTACCAAAAGGTATCACAAAACTCTTATCGGAGATGGAACACTTCCGGAAAAGAAGATTGGCGATAAATTCATCTTTACGGATGGGTCCATGATGGATGGCAGAGCGGGGGCAGGTATCTTCTCAGAAGAATTGGAACTAGCCTGTCATATTAGTCTTGCGAACTATACCTCAGTCTATCAAGCCGAGATGATTGCTCTGTTGCATGCGTTGGATCACCTGAAAGAGGGTCAGGTTGAGGGTAGAAACGTTACCATATCACTGGACAATGAAGATGAGATGACAACGGCGATCATTTTGTGGACTTTTGCAATACCAGTAGCATCATTGGAGGTGACATGTTTGAGCACAGACATTTTCAACTGATAGGCAACGCACATCCTATCCAAATCGACCACTTGGTGATCAACTGACGATTTAGAAGTTGTCTACTGGACATCCGCAACAAGAGTTAAACGGATGTCGGAATGGTACAGGATCACCATCTTATGGTATCCCTTGTATGCCTTCGTACTGCATCAACATTCTTCGGATTCCCTGATAGAATAGGTAACGTGCCAACATTTTGGGGATCACCGAAGAAGCCGAAACGATCGGCATGTTAGTGCTAGCGAATATAACCACCACTTCCAGTAGATTGGCAATGACGGTTATGGCAATATCGTCTCGAAAGCTTACGACTTTGGCTTCTTTTTGGTATGGATAGATTAATTATCTCATCATATTTAATATTCCACAGCAATGGGTCTGGAACTGAACCTTACGACAGGCCTCCTATCACAGTACATAGATATATTCCTTGGGTCCACCACCCGTGTCATATATTATGATTACTTGTCTAAAATAATACAGGATTATATTCATGATGTTCATATGAATCTATGTATGTATGTATGTATGTTGATTCATATTTTTCATATTTCAAAGAACTTTGAAAAGTTGAATGCATTTCAATGACTTTCTTCTATGCCTTTTCTAACTGTGGTAAGCACCACTTTGATTGCGGCTATCATAGACAGTGATTTTCGGAATTCATACAGCCAGAACAACAGCAGACAATGTTCCAGACTTATTCAACATACCGAGTGGGGAAAATGATGTTCCATCAACAGTAGAATTGCTTCCTTTGAGGATAAATACTTCCATGAACCAGACAACACTCTCTCAATCAGGTATAAGCTGTAGATATCTACAAATACGTTCAGTAGAGTCCTGATTGTTGTCTAAAGGGGAATATGCTTTGAATTTCCGAATCTGTTTGGTTATCCAAAGGGATTTGCTGATGTATAGAAATAGCCCTCTGACTTTGTTTTTTAATAACCTTAGTCAGGCGGGAGTTATTACCCAAAAGTTATTTCCATTACCATTCGCCATGGATCTGGTCACAGGTCATTGAAACTCCTGTGCTCGCTGATCAAAATTGCGAGTTCTACACTAGGATTTGTGTTATTGTTTGTGTTTTATGGTGTTAAGCCAATAAACAACCACAAGCATCAATGTCAATCGCGTATCATTTGATCTCATGCCAGTCTCCTCTCCCCTCCATGCCCAAGTCTAAAGTAATTAAAATGATGGATTAAAACTTCACTTGTCGACACAAATCAGTTTTGCTTTAGTAGTTTCCCCCACACCCACTGCAATTAGCCCATCATCTGTTGCATACATCCAAATAGCCTACGCAAATCATAGGAACAATTAAACATGCAAAGAAACTTTGACAGCTCAATTTGACACAATTTCCCCATGCATAAAGAAAAGCCCCGGGACCCGGTATTAATTAATTTGAATATGCATATGTTATTTCTCCAAAAACCCCATCCGCATCTTTGGGCTTTATGCCAAGGATGTTTGAATGACTTGCGCCCTCTCTCAAAATGGAATTAATTATGCAAATAGTAGAAGTGATTACAAAATGCAAATTTAATGAGCGAAAGTGACGGACGACTCTGAATTTGAGTGCGGATTCCGTAGTCGGTATGTGTGCACTTGATATGGTTGCAATCATAGTGTTTTCGAATCAATTAACTCGAATAGAAGGCATTTTTATATTCCCATTGTTCCAGTGTATGTACTTGTACTTGAAAGGTTATGAAGCCTATCCCTATCTAGTGTCAGATCTCCCAGCACCCAATCCACACTATTTCACATTCGTTAAGTATTTTCCATTACCACACAATATTCATAACTTCTTAACAGCATAACGCTCACTTTGCCTTAAAAGCCCCCTCCTGTCCCGTAGCCATTCACTTTACGTGCCGAGCAGGATAATACTGTTTGTGGTTGAAGTCCCCATATCTTATCGAAATTGTTTCCTTATTCCCTCGATTTATACGAGAAAAAAATCCATACGCATTCCTCCTCGGCTTGCCTCGATTTCATTTTCTGTTTTTTTTTTTTTTTTGTATCTACTCCTCTATTAGATAAGGATAACAGCACGTAGTCCTGCACAAATATATGTGCTTGTATGATATATATCATTTTCTTTTCGGTAGATGGAAGGGGTTCATTCTTTCTTTGTCGGGGTGTTTTATATATTTTACGTGTTCTGATCATCGATGCTGTACTCTCCAAGGACACTCTGCAGTCTGAGTGAACTTGGAATTAGGAATTGTACGTGAGCCAGAGAGTTGTTTAGTTTTTCACTGTATTTATATGGTGAGAAAAATGAATTGGACAGCATTTTCCAATAAAAAATTGCAAATGAAATTCATCTGAAAAAATACACTCGGATACATGGGAGCATTTGTCTCAATTTGGTATCAAATGATCTATGGATGTGCTCTCAGCTTGATACCGTATTCTTGTAGTACGTATGTGGAGAGATTTGATAGTCCGAGATGTTGGAAAGTAAATTCAGTTTCATGTTGTCCATGGACTTGGACTATAGGATATTTTAAATATTAATATCAACAGATAGAGAGGCTATGGAACAATACTATGGATTTAATATCGGTAGAGGATAACTAAGTATCCACAATGTTGGCCATGATCGAACAAGCAATTGCGTTCCAAGTAAGAGGATCATCGATTGATCTACATGCATCTATTTGATTCTATCCTCAGAGGAGTAAATTCAAGTACTATGCGTGAGTTTTTGTTCGAAGATATGAGTTAGTTTTAAATGACAGTCTCTGTAAGATGACCTCTGCTTCAGTTTTCTGATCCTGCCTATTCTCAATTAAGACTCTTTTGGTATTAATTGGGCAAAAAACTTCCATATTTACGACCACGAGCAATAGTGCTACGGGAATAGGCGGTACATCAAATGATAATCTACCTTATCAATGCAAGAAGATCATTAACAGATCTATGCTTATGCTACATATATATGAGAGGAAGTCAGAACTAATTTATTCATCCGAGGAATAACCAAAGAAAAAACAAAGAGTTTTTTTTATTGTTTGTGTAAACATCATGTCTTCAGTCATGAATACTCTGTTCAGTAACATTCTTTAAATATATTCTTAGTGAAGGAGGATCTCTCAGCCTCTGAATCTATGTTGGGTTACTCTACATCCTCAGCCAGTATGCAGCATAGCTACAGAATTTAGATTGACTAAATGAATCTGTAAAATGTACACGTGGATCAACTTCAACACCCATGTGCTAGACGAGGCACATTTGCTAACCTGAGCCACTCTTGTTGATCTGATTCGCAATAACATATATACGTCTCTAATGTCTAGAAATAGTTTCTCAGAGGAAGGACGTGTAATGGAGGAATTTTCTCGGTGGAATAAATGGCGATGTCCCAAGACAGACTAGTGGATGCCTTATTTGAGCAACTCGACGTATTTGGAGCTCAGGTTAATACAAGTCTTTCAAGACTGAGACGGGGTCGTAAATTTTGGTGGAATAACCCCTAATAGGCCAACGCCCGCGTTCACATATCCATAGAGGGTTACTGGCATTGGTGTATTTGGACCCTTGTCCTAGGATTTCCTACCAAGGACGTGGCCTTCCTGGTTCTAGGTTGTGTATCGATTAAGATCCTTACTACGGAAACATGTTTTTAGATACGAGATAACCGATAGCATCGGATATGGATGATTCAACTGTCAACGTCAACGTCAACGACGCCAGAAAACATGATAAGAAAGTCTCTGAATAGACCGTGTGCAGCCGAAGAATAAGCTGACTTCTACGGTAAAGCAGACATTACTATCATCGAATAAGTTCGATGGAATGGACCGGGCAAAAGGAGGATGAAAAACAGCGAAATTATTTATAACCATTACTACCAACAATAGAGGCATCGTCTATTTGGACGCCGATTTATTATTGGAGACAAAGTGAGCCAAAAAGTCTTTAGTTAAGACATGTGATCGGGTGACTTAGAGGGAAGAAAGATGACGATACCGTAAACAGCTTCTACGAGTTCCTGCATAAAACATACGAACAGTGCCCTAGCTATCATTGTTGAATTGTTCAACGCTATTTTAAGGCGAAAACACATTCAGACTAATCGACTTTGCGGTGGTGCAAAATCTTGTTGGAGATCAGTTCAGAGTGATGTTTAAACGTATCGGGGAGCAAACTTCGACTTGGATCACTACTTTGTTGTACGTAAGGTAGGGCTGTGGGAATCCAGTATATAGCAAAGACATGAAAATACTGAGTGGAAATTCGACTACAAGGGCGGGAGATCATCAAACCATTTTCCTGTCCAATACCGCCATCATACAGTATTGAAGACCACTGGCTACACATCCCAAAAACGCCATTCTGATGTGCTGGGTTTCTGTTGACCACTATAAGGAAACCACTGCAGGAGTCATATAAACAGCGCTACATAGAATGACCAGACCTGCTCGTGAGCTTTACGTACAGAAGAGAAGTGATGAACAGCAGCTTTTCAAAAGCAAGAAGAAGGACCATTAGAACAATGCGATCGATCGATAGGGAATTGCTATCACAGGAATGGTAAAATGTAAAAAAATGAACATGTAAAAGATATGTCAATGCCACAAAGCAAAGACCAAAGGCTTCACGAACAAACAAGGAAATCTAGTAGTAGAATCGCATTGAGATTATTTCGGCAAACAATATACTGATAATGATGAACAAAGGAACTATTTAATCTGGACTGATATAATCTGATAACCAACACTTCCGCCCAACTGGCCTGGATAAAGTTAAGATAGTGATACTTGAACTGGCATCCAATAAAGAATCCAGAGATGACTTGGTAAAGGGACCAGTTATAGAGGAATGGAGACTAGACGGATATAAATTAGGATATGCCCGATACTAGATGTGTACAACTACCTAAAATATGCCCATCTTCTAGCCAAAATCTGCAAGATTCTTGTGGTTATGTACCTATGTCAGCAGTCAAATATATATTTAATATTTGAGTACAGAAAAAGCCTCAATATCTGTATCGTTCTATTATTAGTAAACAGGACTACTATTATCTATTGGAATGCATGTCTTTTTTTTTACCAAGTCGAGTAAACTGCTGTTACCTCTTTTAGTGCTCTTTATATTTACATGCCGGACGTTTAACAATGCGCGTAATTCGAAGAGTCAGTTCTCTTACCAAATCTGAACATGTTTTTTTCGGTTACAAGAGTGTCGGATCTCCATGAGTTGGAAAACTTCATTAATCTACTGTAATAACTACTCAGTCATCGTATAACCATCGCGATATGAGTTGAAGAACTATGTATTTTTATTGCTTAATTAAATATTTGAAATACTATCCTACATTGCAAAGTACATATATACGAATACTGTACAGCTTCTACTCTATAAATATTCCTGAATGACAACTATGAATCTGAAAATGCATAACAGCAATGATATCCAAGGACTCTCCCATAACTAAAAATATCCAATGATTAATTATTATGCTATTCAGAGCGAAAAAATACTGCTTCTCATGGCAGCTGAAAAAAGAACTCATGAAAGACGAGACGAGAGAGCATTTTTTTTTACAAGCAAATGAAATTTATGTTTATAAAGCTTCCACACTGAGTTTCCCTATGGTTTCCTTTTCTTCGGTTCCTGCAAACAAATTGTATTTGCATGCAAATTGAAGTTTTTTTTTTGTTTTTCTGGTCTTCACCCCAGAATCATGTTGCCATAGGAGGGAACGGAATCTAATGAGAAGAAGTTTGGACTGAAAAAAGCAAACAAAATGAAACTTACAAACGAGAACAAATTTCATAAAAATCTATGAACCAAGTAAGGAACTATATGACTTTCTACCGTGGTCGGTGGTTGAGACAGTACAGACAGATATACACAGATGGGGTTCTCGCCACTTTACGTTCATCTGTAGTAAATTTAACCCGCCAACTTAAATCATGTGTAATGACTTAGATTTTAAGGTTCTCGGAGCATTAAAAGTTTCTTGGAAAGTTTTTTGCTATAAAAAGTTTTTCAGTAGCTGAGTTAAGCTGTATTAAGCGGAAAATACCCACTGCACATCAAAAGGGAACTGCTCACTGTTGTTAGGTAAATTGGATCATCTGAGGAGTTTAATTCTGGAAAACAAATAAAAATCTATTCCCACCAGTCACCAGGCTATTCTACTAGTTCTTCTATTTCTATTCTTGTGGAGTCACCTACAAAAAATGTATGAAATCGATAGCGCACCATTCACCTTCTTAGAAGGCGGGCGCAGTGTGATTCCATCCATAATAAACACACATTGGTCGGTTTAGTTGACATCGCAAGCCTAGAAATGAGGCTATGAGAAGACTTGAATTAAATTGTAATACAATATCTGTCTGAGATTAAGTCCCTGGAATTGTCCTTTTTTTTTATCTCAAATGCAGCGTTTATTTCTCATGAAGTTGACGGAGCAGCTCCATACATCTCTGCTGGGTGTCATTCAATTTCTTCCTCGTTTCTGTAACATTCATGTAAAATATCTGTCTATGGATACCAAAGGCACAAGGCGCAGAATAATACTATATACTACCAGTATTTCATTGCACCTAAACTTCGCCAGAGAAAAGATTTATACCCTGCGGATCTTCTATCACGAAAAAGTCATCACCCTCGACCACGTTACCTGGATCTATACTTGCTGTTGTAAGTATTTCTTCATAGTTCGTCATTTAAGATACCCCTTAAGGCACGGAAAGTCGTTAAAGTGATTTTTCCGAAAAATCTTATTGATCTGCGGGAATATACTGGGATTGTTGGATTTTATCGCCGAAATCTTTCTGTTCTTGGCTGGCCACAGTGTAGATCAACATAGTAACAGGTACAGTGATAAGATTTTCGTGCTTGGGATGGCAATTTGTTTGATTTTTGCAGAGCGTTGCCAGATCGTATACCTTCACTCCATCATCGATAAGTCCCTTGAAGCCAGTACGAGTACCCAGCTTTGGGGTGTTTTGTTTTTGAATATTCTGAGCACTAATACTCAACTCAAAAATGTCTTACTAACTAATACTCATCTGAAACCCTAAACCATAGAGTGGGAATCAGTCGTCTTGGAAGAAAAATGGGACAATAATACCACCACTCCAAAAACCTGGAAAAAATTGCAATATTCTCCATTGAGTGCACAGGACAAACACGGAAGTATTTTCGGTTATCAATCAGCAAACCAGTTTCACCAACTTTCATCACAAGCTACACCAGCTGCAGTTGATGCATTATTTCGACCGAAATTTCTCATCAAAAATCCCACTATTTCTATGCAATATTTCCCAACGTTGTTCAATTTTGAGTTGCGCATCGCTTCACAAATAATTTCCAATAACATTGCAAACTTCAAGTACTTGGTAAAGAGGACAACCATTGTTGAGACCATAAAGAACTTACCGCTTTTCGTTGCAAGAGTTTAATGTAGCCAGAGCCACTAGACTGGCAACGTATCCTCTCTAAAACCTCTTAGTTTAAACAACCAGCACTTAAACAATGTCAGATGGACACAACGAAGCTATTCCGACACTACCAACCCTAGATTTTAGTAGAACTAATGTAGAACATGCTAGAAACAGATTACTTAGATTAACCTCTGTTATATATGAACACTGCGTGATTGGTAGACATACTATTAGAAACTGTTAAATTGTTGGCAATGATTTCCGCAGAAGAGAAGGATCATTGCTCATATTTGTTCTGCAGATGTCCTTCCATTGAAATGTCACACTAGGAGACTACTTCTTGAATGATCTAAACTATGTAAACAAAATTTTAAATGCCAAAATAAATGGGTTCATCCAAAAGAGTAGATAATTCCAGGAGTAGATAGGGATTCTATTAGTATCACAACAGACGTACATATGTTGGTCTAAGTACATCTCACCGAGAAAACCTTTCTATCTATCTAAGACCACTACAGATACTCCAGTGCATCAGGGCAGTCTCTTTAGTTCGAAAATGTTTTCGACAATAAGGGTAGCATAGCAATAGTATAGTGAATTGTAATTTTACTTTTGAGTCCAACTGCACAGACTTAGGCTTTGTAGTGTAATAGATTCATTTCAAGATTTAAGTGGTCCAGAATATTGATCTTCTTTTTAGACATACACAAATCTCATTGACTAGAACTCCAATTCGAGAAAGCCCAATAGATCTATGAATATCGCAGTGTATACACAGTCTATCTATTTATCAACGGACCGAAACTTATGAAAAATAAAAATGTCTGAATTTTACTCATTTTACTCATTCATTCATTTATACTACAACCCAATTATATAAACCAATTTTCTTTTCTCCACCTCCCAACGTATGAAATTTTGAATTCTCCAACAATCCATGAATCACATACACAGCACAGATTAAGTGTAAATTTGACGTGTCCCACTATTGTTGATGGTAGTTGGTGATGGTAGTTGGTGATGGTGGTGGTGGTGGTGAATCTCAACGTTGAACTCGCATACACCATCAGGTGAATTATAGCATGTCAACCCCCACACCCAGTGGAGCTGCAAATCAGTGAATGCATGCACATTCTGCCATGTCTTTCCGGCCAATATCTTTTCGCTCCCCGTGTCCGGTGACCCAGAATCCAATTTAGAGCATCAAAGATCACTGTGTGAATATTTAATGAGGGAATTTACATCAACTTAAACACATAGTACCCAACAAACATTCATGGCACAGCGGGTGGCTGAGCCACGATTACATACAACGTTCATGATTTATAGTGTGTAATAAGCTACAAACTGCAGATATCAGCTGCATTCAGGTGCAATTACTTGCATCTAAAGTTTACTATACGACAGGTGAAGTGTTGATAAAATCTCTCCAAACAAAGTGCAAATCAGTGGAAAAGGTTACGTATACGTAGTGGAGGCCCGATAGCTGAAAATTATATAGCAGTTGAAGATGAATTATTGAACGTGAATGATCAATGTACCATGGATTTGAATATAATTAATATTTGTGATGTGTGGTATTCAAATAGGCTTTAGAAATATATAGAATTAAGGATGGTTCTGCTGTTAGAATTTAAGGTACGTGGGTATTCGGGGTGGAATTGATCCAGAGCACCACACTTACATATGTCAATATTATTAATATACCCATAGGGAGAGATGTCCCATGGCAATTGGTTGACCTTTGTTCTACTGATATGGTTCTTACTTGAAATGCTTATGCCAATAAAGGCAACTTCAGATTCCTTTGATTCTCAAACTATACGTTACTTAGTAACGTTTTATTTAGGTTTGATTCTATATCTTCATCTATTCTACATATATCTTGAGGCCAATAGTGTTCTTATTTAATTTATTAAGGCAGAAATCTGAATTTTGGCATTATTTAGAAAGGTTATTACTTTCTACTTTGTAAGGCAAGCAAAAATATGCCATAGGGATCCATGCTGGGTCCACTATTGTAGAACATAATAAATGCTTTATGGTTTGTATATTGTAAACGATTTTAGGTTTCACAGGAATTATTACATACATGTGTTCTAATCTACTGAAAGCGATAGATAGAATGGGAACTATGCAGCCAAGATTCTCCTTAGCCTATGTTCACACTGCTGGGTACTAATATTGATGACAATGGGTTTAACTGAAGGTTATTCATTTCGGATCAGTGTACGACGCTTCTTAGATTTAGCAGCTCCATCTTCTATCTTCCCTAGTTTACAACTAATTTGCACATCATCTGAGTACACAGGCAATGACAAAAATTTAACTGCTTAAAGATGACAAATAATAGCGGTCCTAGTGTTCAGCTTTGAGGTACTTCCGATGACAATTCAATATAACTTGACTTGTTTCTATCTACAACGACAGCTTGGGTCCTTCCTTTGGGGTATGACAACATCATTTCAGTAGCTGCCTGAGAAAATTGAAGCTGGTTTTTCATTTTGGAAATTAGTACCTCATGTCCTAGACTAGTTATTACTAGTCCTATCTAATGCGCATCTAAGGTCGTCTGTAACTTTCAGGATGACTGAAATACAACTGTGTTTTTCTCCAAATACCGATTTGTAGACACTAAAAAGGTTATTTTATGTAATAAAGATTGATATCTGTTCAAGCAAAAGATTTTCCAACACTTAAGATAAAACTGAGGGTATAGATATTAGTCTGTAATCAGGTGAAGATGTATGGGTAGCAGGTTTTTTTTATTATGGCTACAACCTTCGATGCGAATGAAAAAGAGTTTGTTAAAATAGTAGTGTTAAATATTTGTGTGAAAGTGCGAAGTACGTAAGGCAAAATTATTTTGATGAAGAGAGAGGATGCATGTTATCAAAACCCATGGCTCTAACAACATCAGCCTCATCTACCCTAGCACTATGGAAAATATCGTTATTAAGGGAGTTTACAACAACTGAAGTTTGATTCGGAATCAAAAAATTTGGGTTGGATTAATTTTTTGCAAATTTAGCATTTAAGTTGTCTGGACATGTTCATTAAACAAATTATTAACAGCATCCTATAAAGAGTTAACTTGATCATTTGGAGAGATCATAAAATAAATTGATTACCAATTAATATGAAAAATATCCTCGTTCACACAATTCAAATCAAATCTTTTAAAGTCTCTCTTTGCGTACAAGTTAGGTTTTAATGGTGTATCAGCCTTAAAAATGACGAAAACAATATCATATTGTGATAGCGGATAGTTGTGAGTAAAGCAAGACATTTTGTGGATTATTCACAAAAAATAGGTCCAGCAGAGTAGCCGCCGTTACCGAAAAATGAGTTGGGTTATTGGCATTAAGTGTCTCTAACCCAAGAGTGGTCATTTTTTCCACAAATAACCTTGACCTCTCCTTGCTAAGCAAAATACAATTAAAATCGCCACACACAATAGTTTTCTTATAGGGGGAAGAAATATTTTCAAGAGTTGAAAAAAGAAGAGACATGTAAGTAGATGTCTATTGAGAACACTATATCTGCCCAAACAGCACGCCTAAAATTAAGGTAATTTCACACGTAAATGTTCCACCACCCTGGCAGTCACTCCTATTAGCGCGAAGCAATTTGTAACCAATTAAATTGTAACATATATCTAGGATTTGAATTTGAAACCACTTCTCTGACAAGCTTAATCAATACTTGACCCTTCAAACATATATCTAAACTCATCCATTTTCGGATACAGACTTTGTGCATTAATGTGACATACCCGACGGCCAGTAGACTGGTTGCACAGTACATTTAGCATAATACGTGTATTTATGTTTGTATCATCAATTGCAGTAGTATTGTTAACATTCAGGAATTAGAATGACTAACATGAAAGTATGCATCAAGTGGAACAACGCTCATAGAATGAGGCAAGCCAAGAAACTTCTAGGGCAATATAACCGAAAAAGATTCTACGCATGCATCAGCATGAGCAAGAATAACCTTCGTATCCTAACGGGCTTCCTAATGGGGCATTGTAAACTCAAGGAGCACCTAAGGAAACTAGGTATATCTAAAGAAGGACTCTGTAGATTCTGCAATGAGTCCAGCGAAATCCCAGAACATGTGCTGGGATCTTGTGGGGCACTGACCCACAAAAGACTGAAATACTTGGGCAAGTACCAATTATCAGATGAAGAAATACCGTCACTAGATCCAACTCTCATCCTTCGATTCTTAAAATAAACTGGATTAGAGAGAGTGCTCTAGGATATACTTCTTCCGCCAAGGCGTAGTAAGAGTGCTTTACCATCAAAATGATTCCGAAAGGAATCCAAAAACGAGGGGAACTCTAATGAGGGCATGTACCTCCCCGAGGTGTTAGCTGGGGGCACAATAGACCAACAGGTCGCAGTGCAACATACCCCATACTCAAATAATAATAATAATAACGCAACAAGTCCTTCAGTTGCTTGTTTGACTCACTGACGATTGTGATATCCGCATCATTGTTTCAGTCTTGTAAGGATGTAGAACTTGAATAGTGCGCAACACTATCCCTGATAAGCTGTAAACATTTTGTTCACCATTTTAAGAACCAACTTTATCATACAATGTATTAAAGACCTATAGACACCACCATAAAGACTAAAAACCAGCAAGAGATCAGTCACATTTCATGCCGTGAAAGCAATGCTTTTGAAAAATATGTCCAGTTCTGTAGAAGAGCGGGTAATTCTAATCAAATATGGGATACAGCAATTGAAGAGGAAACAAGGAACAAGCTAGAGAAAGCTGATGCACCTTACATAAGTGCTCTAACCCCTAATTCCACTTCAGGGCGATGAAATGGTTAAGTAAACCATTAACACCAAAGCAAGCCTACTAAAGTCTTGGATTTAATTTTTCTTGCCATGTGGGATGAAATTAAAGAGTACTGACAAATGGAATCAATATCTTTTTCTACCACCCATTCACAATGGATCCACAACGACCTGATAAAAGTGATGAGGTGGTGTCTTTATCCCCTCATCAACCCAGTAACCTAACCTAACCACCCATCCATGATATCTCCTATTTCATTCTAATAATAAGAAGGATTTCCTAGAATTTTTTCATTTTGATTAGTTAATGAAGGAATAATGGTAGTCCTAAAGATTATTCCTGTCCGACATAATATGTCCAACAAGTAGACTTGTGATGATTATTTCTGGCCTAATTATGTCCTTTTCTTCGAATTTCACTAATCAATTACCAGGAACGGCTATAGCTTTTGGCATGGCATGGGTTTAAGATATTTATCAACCAACCAAGCACTAAGGCATTTCTGTTCACCAATTATTTTGGTAAACATGTTGTTGTTTTGATTACATATTTATCTATAAACAGAGCGAATTATTCTCAGAGGCTTAATGTGGACAGACACAAAACGTCCTCCTATCCACACGTATGAGTATTTCATATCATGATGCGACGGCAAATCAGAAGTTATTTTAAAATTCATGTTCATAGCAAAATGGGATATAATTCGTTGAACTTCATTACATTATTCCATGATGCCTCTTGAAAAACAGAAAACTTTTCCACACACCACATGCACCAATATCCTTTAATGTCAAGAATCGATATATTAATGGTACTTCAGGCATTTCTGAATGCCAATACATCGGGTATTTTCTGTGTCTATAAGAGCCATTAAAAATAGTAGGTAAGTACAAATGCCAGCTCGTTACAAGCGTTCATCATTTCGTTCTAATTAGGTATTCGAACGTTTTCAATGTTCAATCAAAGCCAAGCATCCATGTTACGCCAATCGTACCACTCCAACTACGATGACGGCGAGGACGACAACGACGTGAAAAACTCTCAAATGTAAGTGAAATTCAATTAAAGACCCAGTCAGTCAATCAATTACTAATTAATGAAGTTTCGTCTGCAGTGGCTTATCTCTCCAACTGCGTTCGATTCAAATAATTAGGAAAAAGAAGACTAGGATCCTTGAAGGGTTGAAAAAAAAGTAAATACTTTCTGGAAACTATGCGGGTTCTGTAATTAAATTTAAAACAAGGAATTAAGTGTACGACTGGGTCGCACGTAGTTGTACATGGTATGGGTTTACTAACCGTTTGGCGTACTGTACACTCATACTCCTAAGATATTCATTGTGAACCAAAATAATAGAGAAATAGCTGATTTTTTGCCATGGTCGAAATTAGCATTTCCCCATACATTATGTTCATGCAAGTCCCAAATATAAGGATTAGAAAAAATTCGCAAAGTCTCTACGGTTACAGTTCAGGCCAAATGGTAATGACGAGATTGACTAAAATGATGAAATCAAAAACTCTTATGAATCCAATACTTGTCCTATAGAAAAAGGTGCGACTGAAGCTGTTATTATATAAAAAAAAAAATTATTCCTCGTTAAAATGAAGAGTTGGTGACTAATGAGAGAAGTATCGTTAAGAGATAATTGTGAATGAATCAATTTTAAATCTCCGGCGTTCGTTTGCAGGTATTTTACGAATAATTTTTCTGCAATTAATAACTTGTATAAATTTAAGTTTTTTAAATTTGTATTTTTTATAGACTTAAAGGTTTTTAAATTTAAAACAAGTGGGATTTGAAAGCATCCTAGTGTGGTCGAAAAAAAACGAAAGGAATAACTCACATCATCACGTAATTTTTTAGACGATCGTCGTCTAGACGATACCAAATTGCAAGGAGACACTTCTTTACCTATCGTGCAAACGATGTCATCTAGACGATGTTGTTTGACAGTTTTGGGGTTACATGAACCAAAAGTTGAATCGTCAAAACGATAGCATCTAGACGATAATGATTTTTAATGTTACGTCATCGTACGTGATGAGTACCCAGATCTATCTTTCACGAAGAAAACTTTGTATCATCGTTTCAAAACTTGGTTGAATTGGACATATATATATTTCAACGGTTATTCAAAAGCGACATAACAATTTTATGTTTTAATACAAACGCCCCTTAAACTTTTTTAATGATCAGTCAATGTCAAAACGTAAGGCAAGGTTTACGTTTTTAACATGGTGAAGTGCAATGTTTGGAAATTATTAAAAATTACTACCGAAATTCTGAGTCAGTGGTCGCAACTTCAGTTTTCGGTCGTACTTATCATCACACTAAACGTATGTGCTATAGTGGATAAATTCGAGTCAACATATTCACTATTGAAGTACCGAAACTTCACAGGAATTGGGAACCTCTCAGTCCACATTGTGAAGAATTTTGCGTAAAGATCATGGCCTACATACTTACAAGATCAAATTAACTCAAGAACTGAAGATCGTTTAAAGCGCCGAAACTTCTCCTTTTGGACTCTGCAGAAGTTTAAGGAAAATCCTGAACTTCATTGAAAAATCATATTTAACGATGAAGGTCATTTTGGCTTAATTGACAAAGCAATAAGCAAAATATGCATTATTGGACAGCAACAAAACCACATGTGCCTCATCAGACTCCTTTGCACCCACAAAGAGTGACCGTGTGGTGCCGAAAGTATGATCTTTTTTCGTCGATGAAAATGATCACCATGTTACGGTTATTGGAGTTAACTATCGTGCCATGTTGAAAGACTATTTTTGAACAGAATTGGATGAGCTTGATATCAGTGATATGTGGTTCCAATAAGATGGTGCCACATGCCACACAGCTGGTCAAACAATTGATCTTTTAAAGAAAAGTTCGTGTAATCTCGAGAAATGAATGATATTGTGCAGTAAATTTCAGTCCGATATCTCAATTATTCTGTATTTTATTTATTTACAAAATTGTTATGTCCTTATTGAAAAACCCTTTACATAGGATATTCCCAGTGCAATCTGCCATTTTCGAATAATAAGATGAAATGATGAAAAAACGCGTAATCGAAGGTGTTAAGAGAATAGACTCCAGAAATACTGTACTGTACTATGTTTTACTAATATGTAAATGGAACGCGTCTAGTTAACAAGACCCGTACAGAAGCCTGTTAAGATGAAAGAGGAAGCCTTGTAATAGAGTGACAGTCGGTGCTGAGAATATGTACTGTACTAAGTTTTACTAACATGTAAATGGAACGCGTCTAGTTAACAAGACCCGTACAGAAACCTGTAGAGATGAAAGAGGAAGCCTTGTAATAGAGTGACAGTCGGTGCTGAGAATATGGGAAAGCTTCTTCTGCAGACTGTATAACGGCGACGAAGTTCAATATCCCGCTGTCAAACACAATAGACAATTCAATCAAGACGATAATAACCAAAATTTCCGTCCACCAAAACGAGGTAAGTTCAAATCCAACAAGGCTGCTGCTCTCCACAGAAATCATACACCAACTTATTTCTAAGATGAACACAATGCATCCGTTGAGATTCGAGTCAGGCTGCATATTGTGCAGTAACTCTCCTAACCATAAGTAGGAACCTATTTCTCAGATTTGGTCAGACGAGTGTTTGTCTGATCCACTAGAAAGAAGACCCCATCAATTGCGCCAATTGCAGAGGTATCAGTCTCCTTAACATCGTGTATACGATCTGATTTGCCATATTATGTGAATGTCTCAAACTTTTCGTGTGGTTTCAAATCTAGAAAGTTCACAGTCGATCAAATTTCTACATTACGGCAGATCCTGGAGAAAACTCAATAAGTTCAAATCAATACCCATGGTGGGTCGATTTTTTTTATCGATTTTAAGTAAAAAATTGGAAAAAGAAATTTTCATAATTTTCAGTTTAAGGAGTCATAAAGTCATAAAGTCTTGTGCCTGCATAAAATTACACAAAGTTTTCACAATTTTCATGGCTATTAAATTGTCTCTCCGAAATGTATAAAACCGTTTTTATAGCTATAATATATAGTTGAGAAGTTATACTATTAACAGTGGTTACACCTCTAAATCGGAGGTACCCCCCTGCCATACAATTTTTTGTTCGCCGAAACTTCAGGAATCTTCCCTTAAAGGACTGACCTTCTTAACTGGGACACCCTGTATGTACAGGCGTTGCAGCGGAAACGAAGAGGATTATGCAGCCTCCCACCTCAACAATATCAAGGAATCTCGTCACAGAAACCTGATATATTTTTAAAAGAAAACCAAGCAGCTAGCCACAAATAAAAATACAAATTTAACCCTAAATACAGACTTTAAACCCGGAACACAGTTTCTTAAAAATAGTGGGGAAAACCTAGCCACCAGGGTAGGGAATTTTACATGTATTTTCAGAAGAAGCACTTTTAGCAGATACTGAAAGTGCATCAAACTGAGATAGCGACCAACGACTATTGGTCACTGAAGTAGTTCTCTCTACTTCAACTATGGAAGCATATCGCTGTCAAATGGCGTTCTGTACTACTTTTATTGGCACTGTTCCTATCCAGCAAATGGATTGTAGACCTAACTTTAACGCTAACACAAATCCTGTAAAACACCAATGAATTTCGAGTCGAAACAAATAATCTGTTTATCGACTTTAAGTCTGCGTATAACAGCATTCATTGCTTTAAACTCTACAAGGTGATGGTCGAATGCGAGATTCCGAAACTTTTCCAGATATGCACCTAATTCTGTCAAGGAAAACGCTCTGTCTACCACAAAAATTTACTATCGACAACTACAACTTCAACTTATTGTAAAACCAGCAGCTACTATGGTTTAACAAAACAAATAGGTTAAAAACTCTCAAACACAAGGGATAAAAGTTATGCTCTACAGAACATTAATCCTTCTAGTTCTACTGTATGGCGCGAAGTGCTGGACAACAAGCAGGAAAGTGGAGCAGATGCTGGGCTCCTTGAAAGGAAAAATAATTCGTCGAATATTCGGTCCCATATGCGACGAGGACGAATGAAGAAGAAGATTCAATCGCGATCTCTATGAGCTACACCAATATGTGGATGTAGCCCGGAAGGCAATAACACGTCGATAACATTGCCTTAGCTACGCCAATGTTCCAACAAGAAGCGGATACCATGAGTATTGGTATGTCGAACTGGACGAGATGGAAGTTTGCAGTATCTCAGGCAGAGACTTTTCACGGGTTGGGAGCCGGATAAGTAAGTAAGCACTTTACGTAGCAATCGCAATAATTACTGTTGGAATAAGGATTTGTTTGTATACACACGTATGTAGCAATAACACATTATACAACACGAACTTTTGGTAGTTGAATGTAAACCAAACAATAACATATTTATTTTCACCGCTAACGTATTATATCAATGTGTAATCAATGCATATGTACTAATAAATATTTACAAAATAAAAAAATATTAATTTTTTACATATGTAGATATGTAAATCAGAAAACTATTGTAATATCACAATGGCTCGGCTAGAGCAGAATCTTTTGCATTTGGCAAACAAGGAGCTTTTGAAACGTTTCGTTCGTGTTTTTTTCGTCATCAATAATACCCGTGGAATGATTTTTTTATAGAATTATTTTATATTGAAATTCAACATCACTGCTAGCAAAATGTTAAATTTAATTAATGCTTATGATGTCTGACCGTGTACCTAGGTACTCATTCGATTTTAAAGCGACATACATACATACGTTTTTGGTAGAAGTACCTAGAACTAACAATTTAACAAAAAAAAAAAAAAATTTAAGGGCATTCCAGTTCTAATAGTACGTCATTCTAGTGTGTCTAGGTTTGCCATAGAGAGCACCCCGGCACTCACTGTATATGCTTTATATTGTTCATGAGAAAATGGGAATATTTTTTTTTTGTGTACAAATCACTGTGATTTTTATTCGTCCTGTATAATATCGTTTGGATAGTTATCGCCTATCAAGACTTCCAGTATCTTAAGTAGATAAAGTGATGAATATGTAGATGGAGTCCTGGTGCCTTTTATAGAGTACAAACATTAATTGCGCAACCTAATTAGTCTTTTCCAATATTATACTACCATTCTCTGGATTGAACTTTTCTCAGATGCGATGCTTTAAAGATTCGATACCTATCGAGCATAGATACTTATTCATTCATAAGCTTCTCCTTATCAAAGTTAATTAAGAGTCCCAAGTATTCTGAGGATGATTTCTTCCAATAACAGGACTAGAATCATTCGAAGGACAGATCGAGTGCAAACCCTGCAATGTCGATTTTTTCAAGGTAGGTCAACTTGGTTATCCGTATACACTGCATATGCTAACAGATACGTCGGCACCGATTCTACTTACTACCTGTTCCAGCATGGAATTGGAAAAGTCTTATGAAAGCGATTTACGTTTCAAAGACCCACTTTTCTTAACAGACTACACTCTGGGAACATTATCACTAGTCATAGGCAAATTTGGATTACTTCTACTATGGGGTGCATCGATGTGCTTAAGAAGTGGACGAACGCGTCCAATTTGTAAGAAATTGTAGTATCTGTTATCAGGACTTACTTACTTACTAACGTCACGCTAGTCCGCCTCCAGTTGCACACTTCAAGTTGGTTGAGGCCCTCTTCTACTTGTGCGCGCCACCTAGGGCGAGGTCTTCATCTATTGCGTTGTCCTACCGGGTTTGATTCGATGACTCTGCGAGCCAGAGCGCTGGTGTCCATTCATTCTATATATCCTAGCCAACTCAAACGACTGATAAGCAATTTTTTTACTAGGTCGATGTCACTAGCTCGTATAGTTCGTCATTGACTCTTCTCCCGCCAACAATCAAAGCACCTCAATGCAAATGGGACCGACTAATTTTCGATAAAGTCCATTATTCAGCGCCATAAAGAAGAACTGGGATGATAAAGGTCTTAATAGAATCTCCTTAGTTGTTTCGAATAGGGCCTTACTACTCAATTGTTATTCTTCGTTTTATTTATGCTAAGATGTTGTTTTCAGAATAGCAGAGCCAAAGTAGACAAAGTCCCTCATTACCTCAAAGTTATAGCTGTGGATTGTGACGTTCTGTCCAATTCGTCAATGTTGTATGTCCTTATGTCAATATCGTCGGCGTACGTAAGTTGTTGCACAGACTTTTGAAAGATTGTGCCTCCGGTGTTGGCTTGTGAGTTTCGCACAATTTTTTCAAGTATGATGTTAAAGAAGTCACATGACAACGCATGACCTTGTCTAAATAATTTGTTGACATCAAAGGTCTCGGTGAGATCGTTATAGACCTTGATGAAGCAGCAAGAATTCTTGGCAGGGATGCCAAAACTAGACATGGCTTTGTATAACTCATCTCTTTACGATACCGTCATATGCGGCCTTAAAATGTATTTTTCTCAAAATTTTTACTTAATAAAAATAATTTTTTTTTATAAAACTTTTATCTTTGATAAATTTTCTACAAATTATATTAAATATCTTTTTCACCTACGATTAACAGAAGTTGTAGAAAAAGACATTTTTTGTCAGACAAAAATGGTAACTAAAAACATTAAATGTAACGAATTAGAATATTTTTTGCCCGCTTGAATGGTATTCTTCGATTTGGGTAGGTAATTCGGTACATTTAATGTTTTTTTTTAAATCGTACTCAGTGACAATTCACTGAATAATTTTGTCGTTAACAAATGCTAGTAGTTCCTTCTGAGAGATTTAACTTCTGAAGTTTGGTTGTCGAGTTCTACACATTTCTTTGAACTCAACTATAAAGTTCTAGCGAGTTTTTGTCCCACACTGTCCTACACCGTCTATCCTACGATGGTACTAATACACTATTTCGCTTGCTTGAAAAATATCCATTATCAGTGTTATGCACCAAAGAACAACCAACAATGTGGCCACACAGAAGAGTGTACTTTCATCGTGGTTACATCCCTTATTCCCCCTGTAATGGCATTCCAATTTAAGTCTTAAATACTAACCGAGACGGTCAACCCAAAAGCTACCCACAAAGAACACTCATAAATACTTAAAGACAAATCCAAAACCTAATATCGTTCGTCCTCAAGCACTGATGATTAATGCAGACATCCCCCCAGTCAAGTGCAACTTTTTCATCCACCACTGCTGCTGCATATCGTTGCAAGGATATATATGCGCGGCGCCAAAGCATATTTCTTTTTTGGCGAGTAACACCGCTGCTGGTGCAAGTAATCCCACACCAATTCCCGGTAAAATGCTTCGCTTTTGTTTGGAACAAGGATTAAGTGGGAATGCCAACTTGTTGCCCGACTGTGAGTAGAATAAAAATAAGTTTCGCTTGGCTACGGATTGTGGTAGAATAAATATGTTGTGCATTGCTCCTGATGTTAGGTGGACCAGAAAACGGAACACAGTCCCAAACGTCAGCGTAAATGCTTTCTAATTAACTTTGAACAAAAAAGGGATAGCTAACCACCCTCAGCGCTAGTCTCAATATTGAATGTATTCGCACAGCAAGGCTGAAACTGCAAGGATATCTGATTACTTTTCGAGGCCAGCACACATCAAAGGGTAGTATAGAAGGATAGCTATACCCGCTGCTGCCGCCGCTGGTTTATTTATACCGATATGGTTGTGTGCAGGCGTTTTACAACAAAAGGATATCACTTTTAGGAGGTTTTATTGAACGTAATACCGTAGTACCCTTTCATTTGCTGAATGCCTTGGAATGTAGTCGGTAGTCGGTAGTTTGGATCGTTTGGCTTTCTCATTTTATAGCATTGGTCAGCCGGAGGGGGGTTTTATTTTGCACATTGCCTCGATGTGCCTACTGCTACTGTGTGGAGAATGATAAAATCAAATGTGTGTCCGGTTTTATGGTTGTGGATCCAGGGAACGGGAGTTGGCAGCAAAATGATGTGGTTTAAGTGTGTGGCAATGGAAAAGAGATCCTTTTGTTCCTTGGTAATATTTTCGAATGGCTTTGGGTATAGTTTTGGGCACTTTAGTTGAATTTTACGAGAAAGTGTTGCAAAGCAATAACCGGCGACTGGCTCTGTAATACTATTAGCTATGAAGGAAGAAAGTGTGTACCAAATGACCAGAGGTCATTGGATCGCTTTTTTTTTTGTGCTTTGATGGCCAACTAATAGAAGTTATTGTGTTTTAGATGAAAAAATGAGCCAAGGGCTTAGAAACTGGAACAATATAACCGAAAAGAGTATGTATTATATTTAAAATGGTAAAAATTCCTAGCATAGGTTAAGTCTTCAAGAAAAGAAAGCTCATAGACCTGAATGTGGCTCATGAAAACTATTTGGCCTACTACCTTGAATGGTGGTGAGTCCTAACGTGTTAAAGAGTCTTAGAGAGAGACGGAGGAGGAATGTGTCCTTACAAGATATTATTCGTTTGATTCAAGTAGTAGTGAGAGACTGCTTCATCATTCTTAGCATCAGGCATTTAAAGTAAGGCATTTAGAAGAAAGGCATTTAGAAGAAAGAAGTGATAATGACTTACAGGCATCAGTCTCTTACCTTAAGGATTTTACATAATAGAGGAGCTCTGTGTTGAAATAGATGTAAAACTATGATACATATCCATTCTGGACTTGGGTATAGATAACTTGATTGTAAAGAACTCCAGAAAGCGACAACGATAAATCGAACCAGCAGATGGAAAACAGACGGTTAGATTTGATAATAGAGAAATTTTCGGATATCAAGCTTTAAAATGGTCACCAGGTATTTAATGACTCTTCCTGATGGAAGCAGTTTCTGTAACATAAGTCTGGGTATACTGGGGTATGCACCCACATATTTCTACAGAATACTAAAAAAAAGGTCACGATCCCAGAAGTAAGCCATATTAGTACACTTACATAAAATCAAGTAATTCGTCCAGGCTGAAGTCCAGAAAACTAATGGTTTCTTTATAGGGAAAGTCTAGATAGGAACTTCTGTACCTTTCGCCTGTACCTATATCTTTAAGAACAGCCTTAAATGATACAATTTTTGCATAGTGAATGCAATGCTGAGCTTTGCTAAGAAGCTAAGAAGAATCATTTTGATGGAATGCCAGTCTCGATACTTTCAGAATATATGCAAATTTTTTTTAACTAATGAAGAACGGAGTCGATCTTGCTTCTTTTTTTTTAATCCATTTACGCTCAAGGGGCTATGAATACCCTTATAATGTAAGAACAGCATAAGTGATAGTATGACTTACACCTGCCAGTATACGTTGCATTGCAATACTACGGAGTAAAGTTGGAAGCAAAACAAAGCTAGGGTGCTAGCTCAAAGGAATTTCCACAGTTTCTAGGTTGCAAAGAATCCAAAAACTCTCTTAAAAAGGATTGATTCATTATTGGCTAGTCACATTCCTGGTAGTCCTTTCTTGTTGTGACCAAACTGAAATGCCTTTCTGCACAATATGCAGCATCAAACATTTAAACAACCTGGTGGTAACATACTTGTTAAAATTAAGCAAGATATAGTGCTTTATTAGCCTAAAACCATAATCATGGATTGTCTAGATCTTGTTCACATTCCCTGACATACTCGTAGAAGCTGTAATTATACATAAAGCTCCTCTTTCCGATATACAGTCACCCTTGTAACAGATCGTGGTGATATTAATGGCACCAGCCTCTCCTGAATAAAAATGTTAGATATTCGGGTTTTATTTTATTGAGAAAAGTAAGTGTTGCATTTCGTTTCTGTAAAAGGACTATAAGTAGGAACTTATCACATGCTAGTCATATGTTTAAGGTCTATATTTTGGTAATAGCATGATCGTCTGGTGGAAAGCTCTTAAAAAGATATCTCAACCACTTCATCGTACCGCTTGAATCAATGGATTCAGAACTGCCACATTTTCGGAACGTAAACCAATTCACTGCCACTTCCATCGTTGGATGATTATGCCTATAGGCTTCTGACCCATTCTCTAGTAAAGATATTCGTTAGAGATACGTTTGAGCCAGAAAATCCTTGTGATGTTGCATGGGCATGCTGTATTAGAGGTCACTCTCCTTGTGCTGCATCCGCATAACAACACGGACTCAACATTGGTGCGGAACAGTTTTAGCTTGGTGTTTCAGTTAATTCCATTGCTTTGCTATATTTTGTCATATTTTGCACAACATTCCGAACACAGACTTTACTATACCTATTCGGATAGCTTTATCCAGTTTTACTTTGCCTTCGGTCGAGACAATATATAGAAGATACTGGAAAACCAGCAATGCATATCTGACCTGGTAAGTTCGTTCCAATAGTGATTATTTTTCTGATCTCTCTCTCTTTAAACTTGGATAAAGTGTTTACTTACTTACTTAACGGGCTCCCGACCCGTGAAGAGTCTCTGCCTGAGACACAGCAGCCTTCCACTCTCTTCGATCCCGGGCACGCTGCTTCCAGTTATCTAGACCAAGCGCTCTGGCATCCGCGATAGCTTGATCCTTAAAACGGAGGTTCGGTCTTCCTTGTCTTCTCGAACCTGGGGGCTGTGATTCGAAGATCCTCTTTGCTGGAGCATTATTGTCCATTCGCTCGATGTGGCCGAGCCAGTGTAGTCGACGTGTTTTGGCTTTTTGGACTACATCCACATCCTGGTACAGCTCATAGAGTTCGCGGTTATATCTTCTCCTCCATTCGCCCTCCTCGCATACGGGACCGAATATCCGACGAAGAATTTTTCTTTCGAAAGTGTTCAGTATTTGCTCTGCTTTCCTGCTTATCGTCCAGCACTCGGCTCCATACAGCAGAACTGGCAGGATCAAAGTTTTGTAGAGCATACACTTCGTCTTTCGAGTTAGGAGTTTTGACCCCATTTGTTTCGCCAAACCGAAGTAGCAGCGGTTTCCTAGGGTAAGTCTTCGTCGAATCTCCACTAAGTTGTCATTCGTGGAGTTGATATTTACTCCGAGGTAGGTAAACTCCTTAACCACTTCGAAGTTACTGTTGCCAACAGTGACGTTTTGTCCTAGGCGGTGGACAGATGCTTCTTTGTTTGTTGACAACATGTATTTGGTTTTGTCCTCATTCACTTCAAGGCCAACACGTTTCGCCTCTTCTTCAATTGCCGTAAAAGCCGCGTAACACGGCGCGCTGGGAGCGACCGATGATGTCGATGTCGTCTGCGTATCCCAGCAACTGGACAGATTTGTTGAAGATAGTGCCTTCCGTGTTTACACCTGCCCTGCGCACTATCTGTTCCAGCACAAGATTGAAGAAGTCACATGATAGCGCATCCCCTTGCCGAAATCCGGTGCATGTTTGGAATAGTTCAGAGGAACTGTTGCCGAATTGCACGTTGCACCGCGTGTTATCCAGCGTCACGCGGCACAGCTGGATCAGTTTAGCCGGGATCCCGAATTCGGCCATCGCCTTGTAGAGCTCAAGACGATGAATGCTATCATATGCGGCTTTAAAGTCGATGAAGAGATGGTGAGTCTCGACTTGAAATTCGTTGGTCTTTTCCAGGATTTGCCTTAGTGTGAAAATTTGGTCGATCGTCGATCTGCCGGGCCGGAAGCCACACTGGTACGTGCCGATTAGTGTGCTGCAGAAAGGCTTCAGACGTTCACACAGTACGTTGGATAGGATCTTATATGCGACATTAAGCAGGGATATGCCTCGGTAGTTCTTACAAGACATAGGATCGCCTTTCTTGAAGATGGGGCATATAGAGCTGATAGTCCAGTCATCGGGCATGACTTCATCCACCCACACTTGGTTGATGACTTGGTGCATGCACCCTACCAAAGCATCACCACCATGTTTGAAAAGCTCTGCTGGTAGACCATCAGAGCCGGCGGCCTTGTTGTTCTTCAGCTTTTTGATAGCTGAGCCGACCTCTTCAAAACTAGGAGGGGGAATGGATTCTTCATTGACTGGATGCGGGTTCTCTTCTTGCCCTATCACTCTCTCTACCTGCCCATTAAGTAGCTGCTGGAAATGCTGCTTAAATACATCTACTATTCCCTGTGCTTCGGTGACTAGGTTTCCTTCACTGTTTCGAAGAGCCTGCGTTCCGGGCTTGAAGCCAGCTGCCAGTTGCTTGGCTTTCCTGAAAAACATCCGGATGTTGTTCCTATCGCGGGAATCTTCGATATCCTTGAGCTGGGAGGCTGCGTGGGCCCTTTTCTTCTTACGCAGTATCTTCTTCTCCTCCCTTCTTCTGGTTCGATACTCTTCTCTCGCTGCCCTTGTTTTGCGTTGCAGCGCTTGCAAGTGTGCATTTTCTGTCACCTTTTTCCGGCGTACGCATTCATCATCATACCAAGGGCTCTTTTTGGGTGGTGGCTGGTAGCCTATGGTGGTCTCTGCTACCCCTTTGATGATGTCGCGATACTGGTTCCACAGATTGTTGGCGTTTGTGGATGGTGAATGCACAGCGGAGAGTCTCTCACTCAGGCGCTCCCTGTAGGCTCTGGCTACTCCAGACGTGCTAAGGCTTCCAACGTTGAAATTTTGAATTTCTTTTTCTGGGCGGTCTGCAGCTTCTTCTCATTGGATAGTCGAGCTCTGAACTTAGCTGCAACAAGAAAATGGTCAGAGTCGACGTTTGCCCCTCTGAACGTTTGCACATTCAGAATGTTGGATGCGTGCCTCGCATCGGTTGGCGGTTCGACCATCTGGAGAGCGCCAGGTTGCTGTGTGGATTCGTAGTCTTGGAAACCTAGTGCTACTTATCACCGTATTACGAGCTGCTGCAAAATCGATTAGCCGGAAGCCGTTGTCTGTTGTCGTGTCGTGGAGGCTGTGCTTTCCAACTAATCCGCCGAAGATGTTTTCCTTACCGATTTTGTCATTGAAGTCCCCGAGTATGATTTTGACATCATACTCCGGACAGGCTCCGTAGGCTCCGTCCAGGAGGTCATAAAACTCCTCCTTGATAGAGTCTTCAGCTTCGTCGGTAGGGGCGTGTGCACATATTATGCTGATGTTTTGAAATGTAGCCTTGATGCGGATCACAGCCAGGCGATCGCTGATCGGCTTAAAGTCAATTATCATTGAGCGTAGCCGATTTCCCACGACGAATCCGCATCCTAACATGTGCAGTCTTTTGTGGCAGCTGTAATAAATGTCGCAATTTTTCCGTTTTTGCATACCTGATCCTATCCATCGTATCTCCTGGATCGCGGTAATATCTGCCTTGTACCGCGTGAGGACAGATTCAAGTTTTTGAATAGCACCAGGAGTGTACAGTGTACGTACATTCCAGGTGCATACTCTTATATCATAGTCCGTGTACGTTCCGGGTCGTGGTATTAAATGAGGGGGTCCATTATCCGAGGCTTGTGTCTCTCTCATAACTAAATTTTTTTTACGTGGTAAGGAAGTTACCCCGACGGCACAACCCCCAACCTGGAGGGCCAGTTCCATTTTTTGAAACCCCTAGGACGAGGGGCCGGTTTTAAACCGAAGTCAGTATCCCGCTTCGGGGATATGAGCGCTGCCGTTGGCCCAATAAGGGCTCATCCGCCACCATCTCTTTTCCAAAAACCTGACTTATTCTTGGAAATCTTTATCGGCCTGAGCTCCGAATATGTCGAAGTAGCCCAGATAAAGTGTTGTGCTTCCGTTTGAAGCTTTAACGCCACCGTTGACTCCATCGAGAGAGTTCGTCCGCTGTCGTATTTATAGTGCTGCAATTTTCTCTTGGTCAACACTCGCGCTTATAAGTTTAGCAAGTCGGGTCCGGATGGACACCAACCAGTACCCGATGGCTACCACTAGGAGGTAAAATAAGCACAATTGATGCGCAGTAACAGTTACAACACTGGACGTCGCCAGGTTGACGCCAGTCAGTGCCTACCCTATTTCTACAGCATCCAGCCATAAAGTGTTTGGATAAAGTGTTTGGGTTGCATTATATGTAAGAGCCCATCCAATTTCTCCTAATGTAATATCTGCCAGTTAAGTCATTGACAGTTAAGTCGCAATCAAGTCTCTGGAGTCTATTAAAAAACAGCTTTAAATTAGCGCTTATCTCTGATGGTAATGTGATGAAATAATGTCCCAAGCCACAGAGGCTGACAAACTCATCAGAAATGACAAAGTTTTTTTTATTCAGCCAAAATGGTGATTAACCACAGATGAAAAAGTAATTCTACCTACCATATCTCGAGACTGATCTGATGTGGGCTTAAGATAAGACACTTCCTCTTACACCCTTAAACTTTAACTTTTTTATTTTAAGTGCCTTCTTCAAAAAATGCAGAGATGAAGAAGAAAAAGAAATGATCTCCTACTTCTATGTAGCTGTTTGTTTTAAAGAAGACAACTCTATACAGGCACTCTTCTCTACGATTACCTCAGTGAACATAAAGACGTCAGGAGCTTCCTCTACTACTCTACAACATTGATAGAAGGTAACCATGAAATTCGATGGACTATGACATCTTACTTTAAACATCTCGACTAAACTAACAATGTTTGCCTAATTTCACATCGAATAATGGACCTTCATCTGATGGCCCAAAATCTAGAAGTTGAGGCAAACAAAGTGGAGTTTAATACAAACACAGCTGGACAGGAAGTTAAGAAAGCCAACTATTTTCTATATTTAGAAAGTGTGATTTCGGCTAATTGCACCTAACTGGATGTGTGCAACAGACTCGGGAATGTAAAAGCTGGGTTCGGAATGCTATCCAAAGTCTGGAGAAGCAATGTTCCAAAGCACAACAACCAAGCTACGAATGACCCTCTCCAAAGTAGACTACGTACCTACTGTTAAATGGATGCAGTACATAAAAAGTGGATGCGACTACAACAAAACTAACACACAAAAATATAAAAAAAAAACCATTGCCAAATAACATTAAGGACTTTATGTAAGGCCTCATCTATATAGAGGAGATCTATCGAATAACGTTTATGTTTAGATCCATCTAATCTGCTATCAACTCTTCAATACAACTCCTCATCTGGAACTGTCAGCATCCACCGAGTATAAGCCATTTGTTCAATCTTATCTGGATCTACTTTATCCCTACTTGATATTTAAATTGTTATGTCCATCTTCTGCAAATCGTATACACATACATATAGCATTGTAAACCCTACATTGAATAATTTTTAATATACCTCCCAACAACTCTATCTACCTCGAGCGCACTCTAGATGAAATTCCTACACAAATCTAGGATTTCCCAAGTTAAACGTTAACCATTTTAATATACATGTATCTACATGTACATGGTCTTAAAGAATGTTTTCCTAACTCGTCCCACTCTATGTAACAGGAGTATAGCAGGAGTTATTTATTTGTTTTTATTTTGACGCTAAAGAAAAACGAAGAGGAAAAACAAAACAAAGATAAACAAAAAATGAGCTTAAAGGACACGTGCTTGACATCATGGATCATGGATAAGGGAATTCCAGTTTTCATCTGGAATTTGAGATGTATGCATGGATGTATACAATGGCTAGGATCCCAGTGTTCCGATTGTGTATAATATTTTCACACTGTGAAAAGCTTTGACATGTAGGATGTCATATGGATTCCGAGAAAATTCTCATTAAATCATTGGGGATACAAATTAGGATTTTGGAGGATAAGTCCGTTGGGTGAGATTATAAAGGACATATGTTTTTGTTTAGCTTTTTAGATTAAACATATTAGTATCTTCATATTTGAGGTATGTTTCAGATATCAGCTAAGGATATGCCGATCATACTTACTTACTTAACGGGCTCCCGACCCGTAAAGAATCTCTGCCTGAGACACTGCTTCTTTCCACTCTCTTTGATCCCTGGCACGCTACTTTCAATTGTCGAGACCAAGCATTCTGGCATTTGCGATAGCTTTATTCCTAAAATGGAGGTTCGGTCTTCCTTTTCAGATCCTCCTTGCTGAAGCATTATTGTTCATTCACTCGATTTGGCCGAAACAGTATAGTTGACGTGTTTTGATTTTTGGACTACATCTAAATTTTGGTACAGCTCATAGAGTTAGTGGTTGTAACATCTTTTCCTCCTGTAACATTTAGTTTCCTCACATACGAGACAGAATATTCGACGAAGAATTTTTCTAAAAGAAAGTGTTTAATATCTGCACTACTTTCCTGCTTATTGTCCAGCACTCAGCCCCTTCTAGCAGGACTGGCAGGATCAATATTTTGTACAGCATGCATTTCATCTTCCAAGTTAGGTGTATTTAGTCCATTTGTTTCGCCAATCCGAAGTGGCAGCGGTTTCCTATGGTAAATCTTCGCCGAATGTCCACTGAGGTGTCATTCGTGAAGTTGATGTTCTCCGAGGTAGGTAAACTTTTTAACTACTTCGAAGATACTATTGCCAAGAGTGACGTTTGCAGGGATAAGATACCAATCTATGATACTCCTTAAACGCCAAGGCGGGCATTGGTTACGTATTTTTTTGGTGATGGCCTTATGTGCGACATTCATTTTTTCCAACCTAGGTTTAAGAAAAATGTGAAGTGTGAAGTTCTTAGCTATAGAGACTATATATTGAATCATGAGCTGCTGAATGTATGCCTATGGAAGCGATAGTCGATGTTGTGAAGGATTTTCATGCCAACAACTGTCAATGATATCAGTGCGGAGACAGAATGGAAGAAAATGGTTATCATCTACTGCTATTGTCCTAAGAACACAATTGATTACTAAGACTGCATTAAAAGAAACAAGTACAAGACTCTTATCATCCCCATTCTGCTGTATGGTAGGAAGCACAGACCTTGCCAAATTTTCTCACAATATTTAGTTCTTCATACAATCTATAATCCAATAGAGAAACTAGACTTAAAATGAATGATTTCAAATCCAACACAACCTTACCCGCAAGCCGTCTGTAACTTGAACCAAACCACTGTATGCGAGAGCGAATAGTTAACTAAACATCGTGCTAGCTTTTGTCAAATTTTAGCTTGATCTGTAAGGACTTACTAACAAGTAGTCTTGTAACAGAAAAGATCCTATAGCTAACTGACTATAATTGGCTCACATTAAATATTACCCATAATACTCTTAGTGTGAATCAGTTGTAACATTAGCCAGTGTCAACTACTGTCAACAGTGCCCTTAATCTATAGAAAAACAAAAACTATTAGCACATTGTTGAAGAATTTGTTGTTAGATTGTTACAAATGAGACGGGAGACATTGTGCACAAATGGTATCAGAAGGACATGCTTAAGTACCAGGTAATTATTGATGAATACAAAAATCACCATCCCAACTGTTATCCAGTAAAAAAAAATTTAGAAAAATCGCCCAACATTTTCCGATCCAGCTTGTACTGTAGGGATACATATGTACATTCCCCGAGGTATACACACATACTGTAATAATTAATTACTTCAACTTTGCGACACTTTCCAATTAAACAAATTAATTCCTTTGAAACGAAAATTCTGTTCCTCCTGAAGCCAGCCCGCACAGAATATAAGTAGGACGAATACGTTAATGTTCTCCCATGTCGGTGCACACACGCTCCTCTTAACCCAATCCTGTCATATTTGTGGCGAATAATTAATGCGGGCGTGAACCGTGTGAATGTATCAGGTGTTCAGTCACCTCCGTATCGGGAGAGACAATGGCAAAAACCTTAAGAGACCTGTCATATTATGTGTCAGTTAATTGAAAACCCGTCCTATCTGTAGTCTGCCACTGAGCCGTGGCCAAATAGAGAGACGGTGTAATTAATGCGAAAAGGACGAACCGAAAAAAGAAAAAAGAAAAAAAAAAAACAAAGCGCATTAAAATTCGTTTCGTTCCATATCAGAGCCAGTTTCGTGTACACTGTTCGGAGGCGTATACGTAACAATTTTTCCTGTTTTCAATTATTTTCATCTGTATTCCCTGAAGGATACAAAAATAAAAAAAATGAGCAAACACGAGTGAAAAGTGCTTAGAGGTTTTTCTCATCTGATTTCTTCTGCTTTGTTTAATATTTAATAACTTTGCCTTGAAGTCTGTTTCAACGGGGGGAAGCCCTGACATAGAGGTCAGGTCATCTATTCATCTTGCAAGAAGTTCACTGGGCAGTGAGTGAGTGGTGGGTGTGTACTGGCGATTACTTTCAAAAAGGAAGTTCCTTATTTCCAGTTTTTTTTATATAGAACAACAATCATCTTCACGCTAAGCTGCTTCTCTGCCGGAGAGGAAGTGTTGCCTTGAACAATGAACCTACTTTTAAAATTTCCCGTTTAAAGTAAACAAAGAAGGTTTTTAATTAAAGTTTCTTTGTTTGCAAAAAAACAAAAAAAAAAACAGAACGGAATAGGAAGCAAAAGGATAAGATATTCACGACAAGTGTGTCAGAAGAGAATCTGCTCTTTTGCCTTGGAGGGAGCTTTCCACAAAGAGCTGAAGAGCAAAACTCAGACAGATGATCTCTTGTGCCAGCGAACATGAAACTTAACTCGGAATGTTTACAGAGAAGTGCTGCTTTGTCGCTGTTATGATGTGAATGCAGCAATTAAAAAAGTTTACTACGTCTGTGACACAAGAAGCGACGTTTGGTTATGTGTTATGGAGTCCTTGTATTAATCGGAAACTATTATTACTATTTATTGTGTGATGTAGAGATGTACCCTCAATTGGATCCTTGAATGTGTAGAAGGTTTTACTTTGATGTACTTAACAAGAGCTAATGCACACTGAACTGACTAGGACAAATATTGAATATTTTCGTCTGTCGTTGGATAGGAGGGGGATGGTTATCTTATTTGACTTAGTCGTAGAAATGCACGAGTAATCTTTGAACCATTAGTATTCACTTGGAGTTTACATCGATTGCAAAATTGCAGAGATGATTAGAATTTATTTAGCACCGGAAAGACGTTTAAAACCTAGTTTGAACCTATAGTGCAACAATCATTTACGTATAGGATGAAGTTCTTGTTGTACCTTGTATGTTTTCTAGTACAGACACCGTGGATTAGCACTCTGCGTTGTTGAAAACAATTTGCCAATGGAACGAATACCAATTGTACCCAAATAGCTATTGGTTCTTGGAATGTCGTCACACTTTTCGAACCAAACAGCATTCTTCCTGCCAAAGACTATCGTGATAACTCCAAAAAGTCCCAACTGTGACGTAATTTCTATCGATAAGAACTTGACATTTTGGGAGTGAATGAGATGAGGTAGTTTAGCTCTAACAAAGTCGCCAGTCGCACCTGACGGCAATCACGAATATGAAGAGGGCTTGATGCTGTCCAAAACGAATCTTGTGACCAAGAATGTAAACGACAACTTCTACAACTACTTCAGAGTAGTCATCAACCCATCACCAAATGGAGATATCTTCATGATAGATCTGTCGGTATCGAAAACTATAGGCTCAGACAAGTGAGCTAAACCAAACAAAGCCTCGAAGAGCGGAATGGCAATGGCGAACTATTTGAGAATTTCTGAAACACCAACCGCCTTGTAATAAGAGGTATCGTGTATTAGAATAAAGTCTACCACAAAGTCAGTTGGGTTTCAGCTGATCCGCAAACGGAAAACCTCATTTTGGGATAAGTCGCCATTTAAGAAGTTTTTTCACGGATGCCCAATACAGATGAGTCTTTTCCCAATGGAGAGGGCACTTGACCATTACCTTATAGTAGCTACTCTGAAGCTACATACTACAAGAAAAATAAGAGAAGAAGAAGAAGAGAATAAGAACACTAGAATGCTGTGAAAAATATTTTTCCTTTTTTAAGATCGAAAGGAAGGCAGATACTTAGAGATCAGCCCTAATTGGAGCAACTGCAGCAGTAGGCAGGAATGAGCGTGTGTCAGAATACCGAATGAAAATGAAGGTAGTCTAACATAGAATGCGACGTGATAAATGCAATCATATCTACGATTGGCCTTAGGAGCAAATAGGTATAAAAGCAGAACTGTCTACAGAATCAAACATACAGAAAAGCTACAATCCGTCTGGAACGGATCGTCTAATACCCTATCCTCCTCTTTATAAAGTGGGCGTGGCCAAATTGCATTTCGTACTCAAATATGGCTATAACCTCGAACGTTTGAGGATGTTACATGTAAAATTTTATCAAAATCTGTTTTTTGATGAAAACGCCCCCAAAAAGTGGGCGTGGCCAAAACTGTTCTATGGGTGAATTGTAGGGAATCTGAATACCTAAATATTTGGACTTAACAACATTTTTCGGTTTCATATAATTTAGTGAAGTTATGACAAAGTGGGCGTGGCAGTGGGCGGATTTCAAACATTTTTACACTTGTACTGTATCTCAGAAGCCCAGATATGAAATTTCATCATCCTAGCTCAAAATATAAGGCCCAAAAAGCGGTGGCATACGGACGGACGGACGGTCATCGCTCAATCGATTTCGCTATTGATGCTGATTACGATTATATATACTTTATAGGGTCTATCTCGATTATTTCTCTATGTTACAAACTATGTGTCAAACTTAATATACCCTTAGGATAGGGTATAAAAAGGAGCTAACAGGTGTGCAGAAGTCTGTACAATACTCGGTGAAAACCTTAAACGGTTCTCTGCTAATTTCAGATAAGAATGAACTCAAGATTCGAAGTAACAATTGCCTGTATTTTTCACCACTACATTAACATGGGTCCTGAATTTATACATACATATATATGTAGGTATATAGAGCTGCTACGCCCATATATGAAATGGCAATGAAGATACTGGCGAACTTGCCAGATCCAGTGCTCAATCTTCATTTGTTCGCTCTGAACGTTTCTGTAGTCTACCAGACAGCCAAGTAAGAATGGAGCTAACTCACTGGAAACAAAACAAAAAGCTCTCTTAGTGGAATTTTTCCTGAAAAATAGAAAAACGGAATTATCATCAAGCTTCCTAAAAATTGAGACCTGAAAAAGTATTTTTGTGCTGCATACAGTTGCCACCAAAATAATAGCAAAAATTAGCTTGAAGATCCCGACAACAAAATTTCATATTCTACTTAGAAGAATGATCTCAGAGAAATTCGAAATCCAAAGTGACAAAGATGTGCTAAATGCTGCTCTATCAATAGGAACTGGAAGAGTTCAATAGGCTCTAACATCTAAACTGAAGCATCTTCACTATGCTGATAACGTCTTTATTATTACAGAGAATAATGGACCTCCATCGAATGATAGGCGGCATTGTGAGGAAAGCAATCATCCTCAGACTGAAAATTAACATTGCAAAAGCTACATATATGTATATGTATAATCATCAGTCTTGGAGCTATCTCACCCTCTCAAGTTAGGTTGCAGGAAAACTTTCATTTCATTTCGTTTCACTTTCGTTTCATTTTGACCGAAGTCGGAACTGATAGGATATAGCCAACCGAATAAGTAAATTCAATGCTAAATCCGTAGTGGACTATCACAAGAAAACTGCAAATGTTCCTAAACTGGTATCAACGAAACATCTTGAGGACAGGTAGGCATATTGGCAGCTTTAAGACCTACAAGGGGATACCAGGACCTAAGAGGATGCAATGTCTGTGATCTGGAGTCCGCTGTTACAGATTATCTGTACTCACTTGCATTACCCTTCAATTTATTTGTCACAACCTCCGATTGTTCCAAATATCCCATTTACATTAAAAAAAACTGATTAAAATGAAAATGTCTGCACTCAGCATCAAATACTTCTCAATTCATCCTCACATCCTTCAATTAATTTCCTTTCGACAAAAATTTCTGTCGATCAAGTTATTAATTTTCCCAATTAAGCCGGTATACTCAACCTTCTCTCCATGACAAATTATGGGCAAATAAATGAATTAAATAAAAAAACTTAATTCACAATCAAAGAATCGGTTGCAGAAACTTCCTTCTGCCGGATAATCCATTTTCAATTTAATTAATTTTTCTTTCTTTCAATGTAGTAGACGAGGCTAAGTCAACAAAAAAAAAATTGAAATTTCCATTATCGTTACTTCGGGCAACGCTGATTGATTGGTTTGGTGAAGCAATGAATGGAAAAAGAACAGAAAAAAGGACACTCCATACAGGATGCACCGTTCTTAATTACACTCACAGAGAAAGCACTGTGCATGCTTGGATAGTTTTTGAATTTTTGCCGTTTTGCAAGTGTGCGGTTGGCAGAATTTCTTTTTGTTGTGTACCAACCACCCTTTTCATGAAGTATGTCCCTTGGGGGCAGATACAAAATTTTTGTTTCTGTTATTCTTTGTAGTCTTCACATGGAATTGGAACACATCATCGACTGGGTGATAAGCATGCATCATAGTGGGTTATACATGTAGTCAGATTCGTACAAACTCCCAAGAATTTCACTTAAAATTGTATCAAACTCAGTACCATTGCTAAGCAGCTTATGTGCTGGAATTTGGCATTTAAAAAGTCAAGCCCAATTTGCCATCCTGCATCGTAGAGGCACTCGTCCTCTTCTCTTTGAGATTCTTGCGAATTTTCAAACATATTCATTCCATTATGTAGAGTTGATCCCACACGTGTTCGAGTTCCTTAGCTTTGAACATACATACATATGTATGTACACCTATTTACGAGTACAAATATTTTTTTTCTGAGAAACATTGCCTGCTACATTGAACATAATTCACAAAGGCATTCATTGGCATGTTGTTAATGTACATTATTCAAGGAATAAATGTTATTTCATTACCATTGCATTGTGGTGGGATTCATGTACGTTTCCCTTCCAATTATGATTCCATTGTTAGGCATTCCTTTGGCTTGACAATGTGTGTGTATTTTATTTTTTTTTTCCTGTGGTTATTCCCTGTAATTGAATCGTAATTACTTTTGACGTTTTATTACAGCTCGGGATGGATGAATTTCCTTGGGCGGGAATAACACTCAATGAAGCATGATAAATGAAATTATAATTAAGGTCATGCGTTTCTATTGCGAGTGAGTGAGACCGTTTAAATTCGATCTAATTAATAAGATGAATGATATTACATGTATTTTATTAAATAAATTAACATGAATCCTTTTAACTTGCATTATACTTTATATATTGTTCGTATTTCGAGTAACATGTGTCAGTCAGTACATAAGACTCAAAAGCCCTGATAAGAAAATTTCATCCTCCTAGCTCAAAGTTTAAGACCCAAAAAGGGGTGACATACGGATGGATGGATGGACGGACGGACATGGCTCAATCCATTTCGCTATTGATACTGATCACCAATATATACACTTTACAGGGTCTATTTCGACTATTTCTTTATGTCACAAACTATGTGTCAAACTTAATATACCCTTAGGATAGGGTATAAAAACAACCCGTTTCCTTTCCGAAAAATTTGTCGAAATATTTGTTTCGAATCTCTTAACTGCAGCATAGCCGCCAATCCAAATGTTGATGGTAAGTAGAAAAGGCGGTTCTAGTAAAAAAAACCCAATTAGCACAAGGTGCCGTTTTGTGACAACTCATGTGATCTGGCTGTGTACTGATAGGAAACCTCTAAATCAAACTTGTGGGATTTAAGAGAGTTATTAGTTCTTTAATATTTTTACCCGATACCTTCTCAAGTAAATTGAAAAAGGGTTTGGAAGGAACTATTTTCAACAAATCAACATCATCGGTCAGTCTCTGCTCGCCGTCATCGAGACTTTTAAGGTAAATCAAGAACATGCGAAATGAGTTGGTCTTGAAGTAAATGAGAACAAAACCAAATACATGTTGTCAACAAACAAAGAAGCATCTGTCAACGACTAGGTAAAAACGTAATTGTTGGCAACAATAACTTCGAAGTGGTTAAGGAGTTAACCTACTTCAGAGTCAACATCAATTCCACTAATTGCACCTTAGTGAAGATTCCGTTCCAAGGTTCACCCTTAGAAATCGTTGCTACTTCGGTTTGACGAAACAAACGGTGTTAAAACTCTATTACTCGGATGATGAAATATCTCCTTTACAGGTCTCTCGCCAGTTCTACTATACTGCCCCAAACAGATATTGGTAATTTTCGAATGCAAAAGTCTTCATCATCAAGTCTTCAAGATTCCGTTTTCCAGGATTTTATAGTCAGCAACTGTAATTCGAACACAAACAAAGAAATAATGAGCAGAAGTAGGTGACGAACGAACTGAGGAACACCTGTGATAGAACGTGATAGATTGAACAGAAGATAAAATATAATAAGCAAAAGAGTACAAAAAGTTTAGAAACCACCTCAACAAATAATTTTTTTTACAAAAAAGCGTATTTTTTTAGTTAGTTATTCCAGAAGAAGATACTCTGCAAGCAAACTTTGCCAATAAAAGCAACCTCAAAGACTTCACCAACAGATTTGCAAGTGTCCTTTTGTAGGTAGTCGAGGATATTGTCTGTGAATGCAACTGTAGAACTTTCGACCAAACAGCGCATAAAGATAGATGTACCTAAACGAAGTCTCTATTGCATAAAGACCTCTTAAAAACATAAGTAAGTTGGCCAACCGATTTATAAGAGTGGAATACAATATAGCCAAATATTAGCCCATCTAGATACTCTCAGTTGTGGATAAGGTATTGGAAGAAGTTCTGACTAAAAGGCTCCACGATTACTTCGAAAAATATACATAAGATCCTGCATGTCAAGCTTTTTGGAGACTTGGCAAACAAGTTGTACAGCCTAAAAAGAATTCAGAATCACAGTTCCATAGTATTGCTCATCGACTTTTAATAATTTATGCCACAACAATATCTGGAAATAGCTCGAAAAATCGGTATTGGCAGAGACATTTTATCCATTTTATCGAGAGCTAATTGAGAAACAGAAAATTAAGGATGAGTAAAGTAAGGAAGAAGAGATTAAATAAGGGGTCCCACAAGAGTCAAAACTGGCACCATTCATCTTTATCAAAATATATCAACGACATGCCCTCAGTCCTTCAACAAAGCAAAGCAAAAGAAAAGATAATGAAGGTTTTACACGTAAGTATGTATGTTCTCCGTATATTTTTCTGAAAATCCATGATCGGAATTGCAGACTACCCTTTAAGACTCTGCAGATATTTGATATTGTATGAAATGAATTTAAATAAAAAAATTAATTTAAGTTTGACTTTCATTTACTATGGTGATGTTTTTTATTGGACCGGTAGAACATGACCACGAATTCCTATATTCATAATCCATCCCTTTTTCCTAAAGTTTTTTTTTTTTTTAATAAAAATTTAATAGTTTTTAAAAACTTTTTTAAATCTAACTATTCAAATTATGTCGTCTACTAAATTTAATATTTAATCGATTAAACAAACTTTCGTAACTTTCGGATGTCCCCGAACCAAACTCACACCGATATCAAATTATAAAAAGCAACCACTTCCGCTTTGCAACAAACTTTTCCACATGTCAGCTTATATCGGTGCACCAGCTCCACACAGGAACCATACCATTACATCCCGAATTCCAAAATAATGCTGTTTAAAGTTCAACTAACTTTTAGGCAAACATCAGATCATACAATAGAGGGATTACCACTGCATAAATAAAGCACAGCCAGCATAATATTAAAATCGATAAACAGAAAGTTCGATTGAAATCGATGAATAGTGGTGAAGTACACACCACTGTTTGCGTTGTGGTGTTTCTTTGGATTCAGTTTGAAGTAGTACCGGGAAAAGTTTCCTTGTATGAAACTCAAGTTTTTGGTGGTGACTGTGTTTCTTGACACAACTCGATGACGACGCTGAATAGGTTCTGTTCGTTAACTAGTTTGAAACAGGTTAGAAGTTTCTTCGATTTGTAAATACTATCCGCTGAGTGTATCTTGAGAGTTGAATGTTGAAGTTTAATTTTGAAATAATTTACAAATAACTTTGGGTGACTGCCTGGAAATCAAAGAAATTGTGACAATGCCATCCACAGAACACACGTCATGCAAACCTCCCATCCTTTAAATATTCCCATACAAATAAATGAATGATGGGAGCAGTAGCCCACATACATAATTGACTTTCAAATTCAAAACAAAAAAAAAATTATTTCACATTTATATTCAAATTCAACATTTGCATTCAGTTTTCAAATGATCAATATTTGAAGGAAAAATATAAATGTAGCGCACAACTCGTCTAAACCCATTAAATGGAACGACCTCTCCATTAAACTTGCAGCGTGTTTTTATAAATGTATGGCATCGATATGATTCAATTGCTTTAGTGAAATTCACCGTCAGACCATAACCACTCATTAATTATTATTTATTCGACAATAATTGTTGTTTTGATTTCATCAATTAAATTCTAGAGAAAAATTAATGCTTCTGACAAAATTAAACAAATTGGTAAACAATGTTTGTGGTTTTTGTTTATATGGATCCGTCTGAACGTCCGCAAGCATATTAATTACATTTAAAATCGATGGAATTTTTTTTTCATGTATGTGCATATGAACAGGGTGAATGTTCTAAATAAGGTAATTAACTTTTTTGTTTGAGAATATCTATCTATTGTGACACTGAGCCGAGTAACGATTGGATAGGGTATCTTACGATGCATTCCAAGCAGAACATACCAACTAACCATGCCAACCTAACAATTCTAACCACCGACCAGCATTATCCTTCGACCAGCTAGAAGCAAAACAAAATGCAAAGAAATGCAAAACACGTTTTACTTCAAATTAACTTTTTCACAAGAGTGGTAATGGAGAGAATTCTCAGAGACACACCTGGGCACATGGAATATTTCCAAAGAAACCTTCTTCAATATTTAATTCTTTATTTTCAACACTTTTCTCCTGACTCATCCTTTCTCTAAGCACTGTGTCCAGAAACAAAAGTCTGTGAACGTCAGGTGTACTTAGCTCCAAATCTAGAACTGTTATCCTCTTGCATTACACCTAAGAAAATAAAATAAATCCTTGAAAGTCTGTTTCTACCACCACCACGGCAATTGCATCTAGAATGTAAATTCAAGTAAACAACAAGAGAAATCCTAGAAAAGAACAGAACACGCTGAAGGTTCACTAGAAAAATAAAAGAAAAAAAAAAAAAACTAAACTTTACTTTATATGCAAACGTTTCTTTTGTTTTCGCAAGGACATGTTATCTAAACAAGAAAATGCAGTTAGGTGACATCCTGGAGGTATGTGTTGTGCATCTAATTTTTTGTTTTGTCCCCTTTCTATTCGTACGTATGTGTGACAAATGGAGAAAGAAGGACTTTAACTTTGTCGCAAGGATTAAATAAAGGATAGTATGCAAGAAAGATTTGCAACAAAGTCGAAGGGTATTAAAGTAAAAGTTCATTTGTAAGGAAACCAGTAATCGAGCATCTTACTACACCCAAAATAGTAGGTGTACAGTACATCCACTTGGAGTTATGCAGAACCACTAAAGTGCTAATGTATGAAATTGTATGTTTTGAAATTTTGTTCCACTTTCCCAGGCATCCGAAAATTTCTTTATAGTGGGTTAGGACTTGTTTCTTTGGTTTTGTGATAGTGGACCACACAAAGGATAAGCATTCCAGTAATACATCAAGTTGACATCTTTCACTATCCAAAGGAATTATTATATCGCAACACTTGCTGGTTGCATTAATTGCAACAGCTAGATGAGTATACATTATCATGAACTCTAGTACTACACATTCATCAAGGATTCCTCTTATCCAGATGAATGAGCGCGCTGTACAAATAGCAACAAATTTGATTGCGTACAGCAGCTATGTGCTCCATGAGCATTCATTTTATGTAATAGCATATTTCTGCATGTGCACCCAGTGATTTATCCTGAGCCACACAACAAGTGCATCCTGCTGTGAAAGTTATTTATTTTCCCCCGGCCACCCAGCGAGGAATTGGTATTCAACGTGAAAACCAAGGTAAGTCTTGAAAACTAATTTCAATTTTTCACCAGCTGTCAGTTGGGAAATCGTTGTTTTGTTTGTCAGGCGAGTAGGGGCAAACTTCTGGCAGCTAAAAAGCGTGCTCGTGAATTTGTTATCTTTTCCAGCGCAAATCTGTTTATCCTTTCTTTTTTGCATGGTAGATTGTATTCGCGAAAAAAAACCATTCAAATGCAGCGAAGTACCCTTTATTAGCTGCATTGTAGCCAGCTATCGATTGAAGTGGTCGTCCGGGTGCGGGTTAAGCAACAGTTGTGCCAAGTTGTTGGATATACCACCGCCACCGGGCCATTCAACCACACACTTCACTCTCATGTCAAAGTGAATGGTTATGAAAAAGCGAAAAACAGCACGTGCAACCGCCACATTTCATATCTCACATTGCAATTTGTGCGGAACCAACCCGTGTTTCAAAAACACAGTACCACGAAGGATATTCATACTTCTGGGATGAAAAACATACATACATACATACATGTCATTGCATTAAAATTTAAACAGTTTTTTAAGCAGACAACTATAAAACCTCCCACGTAGCTTGATAAGCTTATGCAACTGAAGGACTTGAAGGTGTTTATCGCGACAAAATCCTGCTCACGCAGTGGAATTCATTCAAAAGGATTAAGATAGGTAATCAGGTATTTTCTCGTGTAATTTTCAGAAAGTATGGGTTCGTAAAGTGGAGTGCACGTGCACGTAGTTAAGGACAAGGGAAAACTGAGAATCTCCATCATTTTGCTTTCTCCCTAACATAACTAAAAAAAAAAGGATATCCTACAGAATCGCATTCTTTTTGTAAATTCTTCAAATTTTATAATCTTATTTAGCAAACATTCTCATGTAGTGTCTGCAGTGAATCAATATTCAGTGAAGGATAACAGGATGGAGATGGAACTTTTCATATCAGGGAAGTCCAGTGTTAGACAGTGCAGAGTCGCCAAAGTTGAATGAAAAAAAAAATAGGGAAAATGTTGCTAAGAAGGCTTACAAAAAAATAGTGTTTGGTGTGATAGATTGTAGCATGAATAGAATGTAAGAATATGTATGTAGCAAAATCAGGAGAGATGTTGCAAAGAAAAAAAAAGCTACTTAATCTTGGAGAATTTACTAGATCTAGGACAGGAGCTTGAGATAATACCAACATTCATAGACTCATTGAAGAACACGATCTCGAAATGGAACTTGCTAGGTACTAGTGGTTCTGAAGTTCGAAACTGGTGGGACAAAACAAATTGAAGCAGGATCACCCTTAATGTGAAGCCTTCAATAAACATCTTAACTGAATTCAAATGACAAAGAAAAAACTAAACATTTGGCGCCACAAGGGGCCTACTGTTTAACGTTTGAGAAGGTTTTACATAACAATTATACTCTTGGATGTTTGTTAGACGCTCGAGAGGACCATGAAAGAAATTTAAGGTGTTGTCTGAGGATTGAAGTTCCAACCTCTCGCTCGATAGACCACTAACCACGTGAACTGTACATAATATTCTCATGACAATCTTCTAATAGCTGGAAACAAGTTCAAAGTAACACTCTGTGATGTAATAGAGAGAATAAAGTCGAACAATTAGCAAAGGCTTTATAAACATTATAAAGCAGAAGCCTAGCCATCAAAGATGTGCGATGGAACACAGATACAGATTTTTTATTGGAAGTAGTTTTGGTAAGAAGTCTTGAATTTCATGTTGACGAGCCCGCTATTAGAATTCTCAGCAAAGCTTAATTCATCAACATTAAACTGATATCCTTTTAGAACTATAAAGATGATGATATCAAGGATATCTTCTACTAAATTCGTATGAATAAGCTATACTCTTGCTATATGGATATAATGTTAAAATTTAAGCAAAAGAAAGCTAGGAAATGAAGACATTTCCATTAATATTGTCGAAAACGGACCGATTTAAATTTATCGTAGCTACCGCATAGTTCTTACAACCCTAAATTCACAAGGGAACATAGAGATCTGCTGATCAGACAACCAAGATTTATTGTCTCTTAATCTCTCAAGAGATTCTCTCGACCATCACGACGAAGCCCCCACTTCAAAGAATAATTGCGACAAGTTAATGCAGTAATACTACAGGTAAGTATATGGAGTATATGCTATTGTTGCAATGAAATTCTGAAGTTTTACTAGCGGGTAAGAAAAGCATCTCAAGGCTATACAGTCCGAACCCAAGCCTGAAAGTAAAAACAAGAACTATATAAAAGTTACTGATAACTGATATCTCCAAAAATTAACCAGTCAATTGGCTGACTCGTTCGAGGGATTTGACGGCTCTGGACTCATTTCTTGGTCGTTATGTCAAGATCATGGTAATAAGAAGAGCCATACATTTGACAAGTACCAATTCATACAATATACAATTGAATGGTACACAGACATTCAAAACGTCTTCACGAACTGGGGCTGGTGTTTAAAAGTAGAGGTTCACGTAAATGAAATATGCCTCCAATTCAATCTATATAGTCGATATTGTGGGCAAGATATTGCGATACTGTTAGACCGTGAGGTGGTAATCTAGGCGCTGGATTCATACCTGAAAAGTATGAAGCATTAAGTTCTTCAAGCCTTCACCCTTATTCAAAACCCTATGTAAATCAATTTCCTCGTTCAGAAATAATCTTCTCAAAGGTGCCCTAAAAGTAAGAGTTCCTATACTTATCTATAGCTTAAATGGAAAACGAAATGTTTATCGAGTAACATACTCAACTCCGATACAACTTGGTCTTTCTTCTGTATGGTCTACATCAATAGATAATATTCATAGATACACTGATTTACCAGCTAAAGCTACGCAGCTGCTCAAGCCGTGGTCATTACGGGCGACGTTGAAACCAACTTCGGTTGATTTAGTGTAATCTGCTCTAAGTAGAATCGAGAATTGGAACACAAACGTCAAAGCATCAACTCTAACAAATCAGTCATTACTCCCTTTAATAAGATTAGAACTTATAAACTTTCTCTCACTATTGAAATTCCTTTCTCATCTCATCGTCTATCTCGCCAAAGTCTTCAAAGAAAATTGATAAATAGCCAACTTGTGAACCAGATCCCAACAAGTCAACAACTGACCATTAACTTTATAGTCTGTTCGCCAGTGAATCTCACTATTCCCATTGAAAAGTTTCAAAAATCTTAATTCAACCTCTCGAAAACGACTCAATCATTTCTCTCATTATGATGAATGCTGTCAGAGCTTGAAACTCCCATTACTGCCTCCATTTACAAACTAATTTAAAGTGAACCAGAAAGGACAAACTTTTGACCCATAGCAAATTATGTCTGGCCACCTAACAAACGTGGTGGTCTTCTCCTTTGAAGTTTTAATTGCTCTTGTGTCTCGAGTTGTATGGAGATATCTCTGGGGTGTTTGTAGTCCTGATATCTTTGCCATTAAATATGTTTTTAAAGTGTGCGGAGAAGGAACAGGACTGACAAGGAGAGGTATTTTGTAACTATCATTAACGGAGAAGGATATGTGTACTGGTAAACATGACAATACAACCATATGACGCTTGCCTGAGTCTGTACTTCTTCAAGAATAAACAAACTCGAATTAAATGCAAATATTGAGACAGCTGTACGAACATAAAATCGGCATTCCTGGAAGCAGTCGGAGTCGGTGCATTCTTGACATACATCAGAATAGTTTTTGTTATCACCATAAACAGGAACAGGAATTTGTGAATAAACAAAATTTTAAAGGAACGAAACTTTCTCTAATGTTGTTATAGGGTGGGTGAATGTTGTCATATGGAATACTATTCAGCTATGTAAATGGGGAAGGCTTGATTGATAGATTCAGTTGTTTTGTAAGGACTTGACCCTGCCCAGGTCGTACTTGAGAGATATTCTCTATCAAGAGTGGTACCGGACTGCCATACTTAACACCTCCCTTATGGAGTTTAGTACCGGTTCTCAAAACGAGCTCCTGAATATGGAATATGGATCTGCGGGAAAATCGCCTTCCAAGAGAGAATGCTAACACTAGGAAATTTGTTTGATATATCGACGGCATAAATATTTATACCTGCAATGCACCGCCAAGCCTATCGACAGCAAACTTCGAAGAGCTATTTGACAGATTCGTAAATGATGCCTTAGGTCGAAAACATATCACCATTGCTGTTGACTTTAATCCGTGGATTACATTCAAATGTATCGATAGACATACCGTCGACGGTGCCGTGACATAAGGCCATGTGACATAAGGCCATATTTCAAAATATGGCCTTATGGCGCTTTCATAAAGTGACATGAAGCCATATTTCGGGGTATGGCCTTATGTCGCTTTGTGAAAGCGTCGTAAGGCCATATAAATTTGAGACTTAAGACCATATGTTTTTTTTTTATTTTTCCAATAAAATCTCGCACCCACTCCAAATCCTACAGTAACCCCAAGCAGGGGGGTTGCGTGGGGGCAGCATGCCCCCCCATACATATTCTACTGTTTATGCAATGTGGATATAATAGATATATATAAATGTAACAGTGGGATATGCATGGGGGGGGACATGCTGCCCCCCTGCAACCCCCCTGCTTGGGGTCACTGTAGGATTTGGAGTGGGTGCGAGGTTTTTAAAAATCCATTTGAAGGCGACATAAAGCCATAAAGGCCTTATGCTGTGCGTGCGTGTAATATTTTTCATACGAATGGAAGGGGCCTACTGTTTAATGCCGGATCCGAAGGGAAGTTTTTTTTTTTGTTTTTGAGAAGCTTTTTCATGACAGTTTTACTCTCCGATGTTTGTCAGACACTCACGAGAGGTATGGCCGTGAAAGAAATTTTGAGGTGTTGTTTGGGGATTGAACCTGGCCTCCTCGCTCCGTAGTCGAACGCACTAACTGAGCCACGGCGCCCACTATAGAACCATACCGATGGTTATAAGATCAAGTGCCACTAGAAAGCATGAACAGCAAAGCTATGTGCCTGTAATTTTCTGAAATAATCAGAGGGTATCTGCGAGAATTAATTCCACTCTAAGATAGTGCTGTCATTTGCACATCCAATCCTATAGATTCCTGTTTGCTATGCCTTTGTTCACATTACAGTCTTGTGCCTTAGAATTTGAGTTTGAGTATTGGGTAGGTATTTCATTATCGAAAAATCGCAGTCAATAACCACAAATTTGTCATGAAAACGAAGCAGTAATTTCAAGTATGATTTTGCGTTAATTAGTTTGACACTGACTTTTCAAAGGAAGATGTTAATAGAAACTTAATTAAATTGGCAATCGATCAACGACGTTTTCAAATGTGTCAAAGAGTACTTTATCTACACATGCTGAGAGCCAAAAATAACATGGAGAACATCATTTCAACCCTGTCAAGTCAATAATTAAACATAAACAGTTTTAAATCTTTTTCAAAAACCAAAGTATTTCTTAACGTCAAAGCCATATTATCCTAATTAACACGTAAGTACAGTATTTTCGTTTCATTTTAGATTGAGTATTAACGAAATAAATTTCATTTCCATATTATTCGAAAATAAATCTGCTCTTTAGTCTGTTTGTATTTTATTTGTGACACTTAATGCCCTATTAATTAATTAGCGTCTCTCTCAAAGCGTTATTTTTAAAGAACTCATTGGTACACAGCTTTAGCTTCCATTTGTACACGTGCAAATGAAAGGACGCACGCTGTAGGCAGCAACACCATTTTAATTATCCATCAGTTTCAGGTTACCTAGCAATAGGAGAAGGTATTAATTAACTTGGAGAGTAGCTGCTTCAACATATTAAATGAATTTCAATTGTTTAAATTGAATGTTAAGTTTATTAAATGGGAAGTGAAACGATTTTAAACAGGTTCTTCAAATTTTTGTGTTATGTCTAATCTAGGAGTGTCCTGTGATGATTTTTGTTTTTGAATTTTCATTAGCCACGAGGCGAATTGCTGGCTTAATGGATTTGTGAACAAACAAAATGCCTGCATTTGAAGTGAAGGTTCATAAAGGTTCTTAGATCCACTAAAATGCATTATTTGATGCGCCTTGTACTTTCGTGGCATCATCGGACTTCATTTTGAAATAAGGAGCAATTGGTCAGCCATTATTTGTTTCGAAATCCGCGTCACATCGAACTGAAAAACATGTGGTGCCAACTAAATGGCGCAAACATGCCATACTGCCGGTCAAACTATGGATTTATTGGCAAAGTAATTCGTTGATAGCACCATCTCACGAAATGGACCAGTCAATTGGCTAGCAAGATCATGAGATCTAGATAGATAGCGACCTAGGTATTTGCATACATACATATATGTAGGTGATACATCTATGAAGCTTGAATTTCAATCGGCCCTAAGTAGAGTAACAAGCCTTCATTTTAAGCTGGAATTGAAACTCCGATTTGTCCTCGAGATGTGACGCCACAGACCCCAGTTATGATTCAGATAAGCAAATTCATCAACCCGTTTAGGTTGCAGTCGATGATACAGACAGAGCGACAGGCAGACGAAATTGGCGGACCCACTTTTTTAGATATCTCTATCATAGTTACGTCAAGTTTGAATAATATCTCGGTTTCGAAATTTTTCATGAAACCAATACGTACTCGCCCTGTATGAAGGTATAGGTGCTACTTGCAAAGGACTTGCTAAAAATATCTTAAAATCGAAATGGTTGCCATTGAAAGCGATAAACGTCTCGATAAACCTATATCTCTGCTATGGTTATAGATCCGATTCTCATCGCAAAATCGTTCTCATTTCTTGCTCAATAATCTTCGTTACTTAGTGGGTAAGTCACCAATCCAAAGGCATTCACGAAATGCACTTACACGCACAAAAATTGACTCTTTTGTGAGAGTTTTATGCTGGAGGGGTCCTTCTTCCATACTTCTTCTTCAAAAATTATGGCAACAGAGTCACAGTGAATGGAGATTACTACCGGACCATGTTGAATGATTATTTTTGATATAAATTAGAAGAGGATGACTCGGAACATATGTGGTTTCAACAAGACGGTACCACATGCCACACAGCCGACCGAACAATCGATTTATTGAAGTCGAAGTTCAGTAACCGTGTTATCTCCAAAATAGATCAATCAATTGACCGCCATTTTCGTGAAATTTAGCGACTCTAGACTTATGTCTTTGGGCAAATGTCAAGTTCATGCTCCTTAGAATGCATTTCAAATCGAGATTTACCATCTTTGTATCGATTTTATACTGGGATCACGGCAAAACTGATACAGTTGTGCCACATAACCCGACTTCTTCAATCTCGTGCTGCAACAGATAATGTACAGAACAGGTGTTCAAATACGCAAACAACATCGACATCATTGGTTGCTTCCAGCGCACTATCATAGAGGCTTCCACGGCATTCGAAGAATAGACAATTCCTACTATATGTTCTCAACCAGATTCTACTCCTTCACGAACTTTATTTCTACCGTATTGATGACTCATATGTATCTTGTAATCGGTGAATAACGAGATTCTAATATCATCGTGTTCAAACAACATGCAAGTAAATGCAAACACTTTACGTTAACATTGTGAGATTCGAGAAGTAAATTCCACTCATTAGTTAAACCCCTGTCGTAAAAAATAAACCTATTTAAGGACTTCATTCATTTATCGGGCATGGCCGAAGACAATCGGATATTTAAACATACAGGAAAAAGGAAATCGATATTCATTTGACTACTCCTTTATGGACAGTACTTTATATTAATCGCCCTTACTTTATGTAATGAATATAAAAACATTGTCCGCACTACAATCAGTTGGTTAAGTTCGTTCCGCCGTAACATGTTATCTTTAGAGAACCAATATCTGAGGCGTATCCTCAAATTTCTCACCACTCTTGGAATCATCATGGGTGTCATAAACTTTCGCCACAGTTCTAAGTTCAAAACCACCGTAACTAGTTATTGGTTGAATGCTTATTCAAAAATCTTCTCGGTAATTACCGCTATCTTTGGCATTTTACTGATATGCTCGACCTACAGAAATGCAAAAACGGAAGACTTTGGACACTTCTTGCATTGGATAACAATAGGTCTCAACGCAACTATTGTTACCTGTCTCTGCATGAGCAATATACTAAAAGCTAGTTTCCTAATGCAGCTAATAGAGCTTTTCCAAATTATTTGCAACGATGTTCACAAGCTGACAAGTAATGGAAACTTATTTAGTTTCGACTACGTTTTCATGTTCAAATACAAATACTATTTATACATTGTGTATCTTTTACAAGTTGTGGTCCAACTTATCCTTGTGCAAATAGATTATTATATTTTGTCTACGTTCTTCGCTATGACATTTTGTCTGATTCAGTTTATTGCCCTTCAGGTATCGAACATAATTATTTTAACTCTCTTGAAAAATTTGACTTTGTATCTGCAAGTAATCTGTGATAAAAATGGAAAGCGTAAGAGGAAGATTTTAAGTAAAATTTACAAGATCGTACGAAACATCTTTAAAATAATAAATTGTGCTCAGAGATGTTTTGAAATCTACATTTTCTGTTGTTATATATCATTGATTTCGGTCTATATTGCAATTTACTATGCTTTGGCTGGATTTCTTTGTCCCGATAGCAAGGTTTGGATTCATATCTTTATTTGCTGCATGTTTGCTTGGAGGCATATATACTGCTTTTTGGATGTACTATATATAAGCATACTCACGGATAATATTTTTTTCGAATATCAGAATTTGGTGGAAAGAGTTTTGGTAACATATCGAATGATACCAGTGTGTCAAAAGGTATGTATTTGGATACTTTCGAGGGTTTATATACATTTCTATCTTGCATAGGTCGATACCATCATACTTCAGTATCAACTGCTGCGTGACGTCAAATTCATTAACGCATTTGGGTTTTATCAAATCGATAGAAAATTCACATTCGACTACTTTGTAACCATATGCTGGCATTCGATAACTATCTTACAGTACTTTCTTGGAATAAAATTTATAGAAATACAGGCTGGTTGTTGGAAAAAGAAATCAACCGAAAGGGATGTGTAGTTTGACAATTGAAGTTCATAATTGGCGTTTTTTTGTGTTAGTTAAGACACTTTATAGTTTCGAACACGTGTTTCTTTTTTCACTCAGAATGCGATTAGAACACGCATTTGGAAACAGGTAAAATTGAGCTTTTAATAACATAATAAATATTTTATTTATGTATTCAGTGCTTAAGCGATATAGTAACATGTAGTAACGCACATGAGGATAAAAGTAAAGTAATATGTAATGTACAATATAGTTAATGAATATCGAGGATAACATTGGTGCAAAGGACACAAAATAAGATTTTTGGTCAGTTCGATGCCAATATTGGACAGGAGAGTGTTTAAAAAAACAACATTTATTTTTTAGACCAGCAAAAACACGAAAAAGTGATCATGTTATTATTAATTACTGTTTTACAAATATTTGTCAATGTTAATATGGAAATATTTGTAAGTTATTTTATTGTTGTATATATGCAAAGAATAAAGTAAAAAAAAAAAGTTAATACATTACTACTTTTACTAGGCTAATCATTACGTTTTGTGTTCGTGTTACAGTTCTGGAGACTGGAGACTGTCAGAGCTACAAAATGGCACTGACCTCTTACAACAAGGAAATAAGGAAAGCTAAACGAGAAAGCTTTAGGAAATTCTGTGAGACAATTACTAGAACTCTTGCTGCGGCCAGATTGCACAAGGCACTGGCAAAAAAGGGAGGAATACCAACGTCTCTAAGAAAACCGGATGGCAACTTCACCGAAAATGAGGGACAGAGGGCACGACTTCTATAAGAAACTAATTTTTCAACATACTAAGACCTTGGAAAGATTATTAGAAAATTGCGACAAAAATCTTTTACAGAGGGCACTTAGAATGGGCAATTGACTCCTTTCAGTCTTTTAAGTCACCGGGGGTGAATAGAATTACACCAATCCTATTACAAAAGGGACAGTGTAAATTACTTCCACATCTGGCAAGGATACTAAAAAGTAGTCTGGTACTGGGCTATATACTGAACCAGTGGAGACGGTCGAAGGTAGTGTTTATTCTAAAAATAGGGAAGAAAGACCCAAGTCTACCGAAGTCCTATAGACCTATCAGCCTAACATCGTTCCTTCTCAAAACGATGAAAAAGGCTGTGCGAGTTCTAGAAAGAAAAAGGGTAAATAACACAGTATCTAAGTGGATGTATGAACTTCTGAGCACAAGATCAGTAGAGACTCATACATCAGAAGGTATCATCAAGGTCAGCACAGCAAAAGGCTGCCCAAAAGGAGGAGTTCTCTCTCCCTTAATGTGGAACCTTGTTGTGGATTAGCTACTTGAGAATCTCACAAACTATGGCATTAACTGTCAGGCATATGCTGATGACATAATTATTATTGCCAAAGGCAAATTTGAGGAAACCCTATGCAATAAAGAGGGCTTAATATAACTCGCGAATAGTGTTTGACGGCTGGGATAAGCCTTAATCCGACAAAAACTTCAAATGAGGAATGTGCAAGTAAAACAATCCTAAGGATGGCTAAAGAAGGAATAGGAAGAGACAAGTGCATAAGCAATTCGATGCACTGCTCAAAAAACTACCACTCCTAGCCTTTCCTAGGGATGATATCATTAGAAAATTTAATTTCCAAAAAAACTTTGCTGCCAAGCTCAGTAAGAACAAAAGTTGCATGCACTATCTACAAACTGAGCAATCATACAACAAAGTGGTACACAGATGGATCAAGAACTGATGAAGGAACTGGAGCAGGGATATTCGGACCCAGAACCAAATACTCTGAATCCATGGGCAAAAGAACCAGTATCTTTGAAGCTGAAATCTATGCTATTGATACCATACCAATCTTGATAGAAATCATGTCAACTGTGATATAACTATAATGTCAGATAGCCAAGCTCCTCCTATATCATTAAGTTCAAACTTGTGTGGGAATGCCTGCAAAAACTTAGTGAACTAGGAGTAGAAACAAAGTGACCCTCTGTTGGATACCTGGCCATGTGGGAATAGAGAGTAATGAAATGGTCCCTACCAAGAAAAGGAGCATCAGAATCCTTCATAGGTCCTAAACCACTCTGCGGAATAGGGGATCATACCCTCAAAGAAGAATTCAGAGAAAGAACCTGGAATAACGCTCATGGAATGAGGCAAGCCACGAAACTTCTAGGGCAATACAACCGAAAAAAATTGGACCATGTATCAGCATGAGCAAAAATAACCTCCGTATCCTAACGGGGCGTTGTAAACTCAAGGAGCACCTAAGGAAACTAGGTATATCTGAAGAAGGACACTGTAGATTCTGCAATGAGTCCACCGAAATCCCAGAACATGTGCTGGGATCTTGTGGGGCACTGACCCACAAAAGACTGAAATACTTGGGCAAGTACCAATTATCAGATGAAGAAATACTGTTACTAGATCCAACTCTCATCCTTAGATTCTTAAAGGAAACTGGATCAGAAAGAGTGCTCTATGATATATTTCTTCCGCCAAGGCGTAGTAAGAGTGCTTTACCCTCAAAATGATTCCGAAAGGAATCCAAAAACGTTCCAATGAGGGCATGTACCTCCCCAAGGTGTTAGCTGGGGGCACAATAGACCAACAGTAAAACAAATAAATAGTGTTACATATGTATATGCAACGCTCACGTATTCGCTAGATGGTCTTTTATACTCATTTTCTTTTGTTTTATAACGACTTTTTTCGTTATTTATTTTTATATTAACCTTAATGCTGGCCACAAGAAATCTTTGTATTAATCTATAGTCTTTACACATTTCTTCTGTTTATTGAGAATAATCTTTATCTTTCTATGAATGTAAGACGTTTCTGATCGAAATTTGAAAAATATTGAAAAGTTTTTAAACGTGGCCGTGGCCTTTAAATGCATAAGTTTTGAAGAACTGGATATGAGTTTGATAACCCATCTCCACCAGCCAAAACTACCTTCTAATAGATGGTATTTAATTTCCTTCCCAATAAAAATAACTCTACAACTGCTTTGCTACTAAAAAAAGCAATAAACAAGCAATTAACGTAAAAAAAAAAGTTTGCAAAACATGGATAATAATAATCAAAAAATTAATTAAAACCATGATGCTGATAGGCATGCAATATTTGATATCACCAAAGACTGCATTCCATAAATTGCTTACGGAATTTCACTAATTTTGTACTTTCATTCCAGTTTATGGTACATAGTGCAAATACCTGCTGACATGAAATTTATAATTTTAAGTATTTCATCAACATAGCAAATCTTTCATCACATATCATAACTGCCACGCTTAATCATTCGGACCCATTAATACACGATAGATATCTGTGTGTAATTTTATTAGACAACTAACGATTTTAATTACATTATCATCCACAAATGCAATAGGTACGAGCAATTGCATAATTTAGAACTATGAATAGTATTATATGGGAGATTAATAATTTCATAATCATAATCCTCCTCATTGTGAATAGTCATCATTTGCAAAATATTAGCAATACTAATTATCATTGTATGTAATCGCATGTATATCTAATACTAGTATTACTTGAGGAAATTAACACCTTTATCCCTTACTGTTTCCCAAGCCTCTTCCCAGCTCAGTGATGTTGTCTGGGGATAGGTCCCCTCACCCATTTTATGCACCAACAAGTGCCGTACTTCATAATATATACGACACGTTTATTCTGTAAGCTACCTCTGTATTTTTTCTGTACGATTTTGTCTACATGAACCAGCTCATATTTGAGTGCCGTAGAGCATTATCGATCTCGCAACTCTGGCTACGAGCAATCCCTTATTGTATTTTGGACCGCCGATATTTGGCGTGATCCTTGCAAGACAGCCGTTGCATTTGCTACCTTCTGAACTAAATATTGCAGATGTTGCTTAAAACTTAGTATTGTCTTAAAACTTAGTCTTCTTGCAAGAGAATGCGTGCTACCGAAAGGCATCACAAAACTCTTATCAGAGATGGAACACTTCCGGAAAAGAAGATTGGCAATATAATCACCTTTACGGATGGGTCCACGATGGATGGCAGAGCGGGGGCAGGTATCTTCTCAGAAGAATTGGAACTAGCCTGTCATATTAGTCTTGGGAAATATACCTCAGTCTATCAAGCCGAGATGATTGCTCTGTTGCATGCGTTGGATCATCTGAAAGGGGAACGAAAAGGCGGACTCTCTGGCAAAGCAGGGGTCAACCTCGGAGCTCCGGAACCATTCGCTGCAATTGGCAGAGGGATGGTAGAACACATGATTAGCAACTGGGCAGCGGCGGAACATCAGAGAAGGTGGTCAACCGTAGAAGGTTGCAAGCAGGCGAAAATGGCTATTAAATCACCTAAAGAAGTTGGGTCTTCTGGAGGACGACACCTGTGAACTATGCTTGGAGGAAGTCGGGACGGCAGCAATATATTGTGTCAATATTCGGCGTTAGCTAGCAGAAGAAGGGAGGTCCTGCGGAACCACTGTGTAGAAACCCAGAGGATGAACCAGATTTCTGTTAAACAGATGCTAGCGTTGACACGAGGAATCAAAGCCAGAGAGGAACTGTGGAGAAATCCAGTGGTCTGCGTACTACCAAGTCTTGAACCATCTTAAAGAATGATAGCTATATCGTCTGTCAATGGAGAGTGAGTATAGGATAAGGGACCCTGGGGTTGTTTATTATCTTTTGATATGAGGACGATTGTTTCTATTACTGGTCTGAGAATACTCCTTCCTTGATGGAAGTCTTGTATATATCTGGGAAGCTGTGTGAACGCTTATTGATTGCTGTTTTTGAGGCAATGTTTTGGATTCCATCGTCACCGGCGTTTTTTGGGTATTGATTTTTATGCAGATTTCATCTTCTATGGTGACGTGGGTATTTGTAACGTCCTCGTCAAATTTATCCTCTCCGTTTGTCCCAATTTTCACCTTCTTCCAATGGTCACAGAATCCTTTAAGCTCATGGAATGTAGAGTGAGCATCTACGGTCCTTAAGCCTGAGGAGGATGTAGGCCCTCGCACCTCGTGAAGCAGGAAACGGAAGTAATAGTTCTTGGCGCAGTTCGGATAAACAGTATAAATCCTACCGACTTCTTGGTCTTTTTGTTTTACTCCAGAGTACCCCTGCTTCCTACTTCCTTCTACAAAATTTATCATTTCTCCATACGTAGGTATTAAAGTGATACTATATGTTCTGGTATTATATATTCTTTGCATTTTTGTACCATCATAGAGAAGATGCCATCAGTTCCCGGATATTTATACGGTGAGAAGGAGTTGATAGCTCATCTTCATTTCCGCTGGTGTTGTTTAATATACATATACATATATGTATAGGAGGCACATCCTGAAAAATGAGTGTCAAGTAGGAACTCAAGCGTTTCATTGCAGAATTCTGTTCTATGCCCGTTGGGAACTTTAAGAGAGCCCAGTGCGATTGGTTCCTTATCAAGGACCTTTCTAAGCCGCCTAGATGACTTATCAACTTAGATAAGATAGAATGTCAGGTTGAAATGGACGAGGGTGAATCATCTGAACACATTCTCTATGAAAGCCCAAAACTACATTGGATAAGCCATATGTACATATATTCAAAGTCTGTATTTAAATATACATATATTGAATCGCATTCAAAATAACTCAGAATATGTATGTAGATACATATATACCTCATTGTTATAAATCAATTCCACAATTGTACATACATTAACGTTTCAATAAACTCTCCCAACATTCTCGAATAACACCTTATGAACCAAATGAACTCGCGAAATTGCTTCGCCTTTGTGCGACCACATTATTCCTTGCGTAATGCACATCCGCAATCAACTATATATGTATTTGCAATTAATATACAAATTTATTCGTCCTTTAAAAAAAAACAAAACGACGAGTTTTCATTCTTCCTCCTATTTAACACCAGAAATTAAAATAAATTTCACAAAACATGACGAAGGCAGACTGAAAAGATAACGAAATTACCGCAATAATGGAAATATCCTTGTCGTCCATTTTGCTGTAACAAAGAATTGATTTCATTTTTCCATTTTGTCGGTGTGTTTAATGTTCCTCCTCACTTATCTGCATGTGAAATCCACTCCCAATACCAGTCGCTGACAAGTAGGGTATGTCGTCCCGAAACTGTGCGGTGGTTATTTTTGGAACAGGTTTTTATTCCTTAGTAATTTTTTTTTTTTTTTTAACCAGCCACCTTTTTATTGGGTTAATTAAAAAAAACGATGTGTAACCAGGTTTCATGGATATTCAGTCGAGTCGAAGGAGGCGCATGCATTTTCGAACGCACACAGAGTGTAAGGCCTTCAGACGATTTAATCTATGTAATATATTCCAGGAATCCACGAATGGGAGGATGAGTCACGGATCGTAATTTTCATCATTTTGCAGGATTTTATTGTGGAGATACATATTACGAAAGATTTACCTCGGCAAGGAGGGATTGTCTAGATACTTAAATACAGACGAACATTCGTTCTCTCGTCAGTGAATTAAATATTTTTTTTTATTTTTTTCTTTAAACAATCCATTTGCTTTGCAAATAAATAAATTTATTTTTAATGCGATGAGTAATGAAAGAAGGTGTTTGATAATAAAAAGGAATATTTTATTAACCACCTTCCACAAATATGTATGTCCTTGCACAATGACTGAACTGAATAAATCACAACGAATTTATTTCAATTGTATCCTTCGGAACATTAAAATGTGCTTTACGTACATGTCCTCCAGACAACGACTGTCTGGGATGAAGAATGTTTCATGATGGTGTATCTGAGGTGATGGTGCCAAGTCTGGGTGAGCAGAAGTATATCCAATATTTTGAATAGCACCTTTATATACAGCAGCCACACAGCAATGTTGATTCCATTGAGCAAAGTACGTGGGAAACTCTTAATCCAGTCTCCAACACACTGATCATCCAACGCCAGCTTTCGTCCCGGCATTAAGGGCAATCCTGAAATGGACCAAAGAATTTCAAATCGAGGTCTACAATTTATCGACTTCACGTTTGTATAAAGAGTTTATGGATTGGGACGCACCATTTTCCAATACGGTTTCTCGGCCATGGATGATGTTAGCTACGGTACGTTTCAACCCTACTATATGTATTTGCTATTTTATCATGAAATAGTTTATTTATTTATATAGTTCGCGTTCCAACAACTTTATGTGGGCGGTTTTACGATTTTCATCGCAAAATCATTCTCAACGATAAAGTCTTTTTCAGGCTCAATGGCTTCGTTAAAAGCAAAATTGTAGCATGTGGTGTCCTTCCTTGATATTGAAGGAGCTTTCAACAATGTGAAAACAGAAACTATATCTGCTGCACTTCTTGACCTGAAGGTTGACAACTACCTTTGCTATTGGATCGAGCATATGCTTAAAAGCAGGCTTATTCATGCTGAGCTACTGTGCTGTCTAACCAGAACGTCCGTGTATAGGAGTACCCTCCAGGGTGGAGTATTATCACCACTATTGTGCAATTTGCAGATCACGCCAGATACTTGGGGGTTATTCTAGATAAAAAAAACTCTGTTGGAAGCTGAATTTACAGGACCGTGCCAGGAAGGCATCGATTGCCCTCTATTCATATAGGAAAGCCGTGGGCCCAAAATGGGGTCTCCAGCTCCGAGTCGTCCACTAAATATATACGGCAATCGTTAGACCCATCTTTATGTACAAAGTACTAGTCTGGTGGACGGCACTGGGCAAAAAAAGCAATATCGCAATACTTGAGAAAGTTCAAAGGTTATCTGGCGTCTATATAACGGGCGCCTTTAGAACTACTCCTACAGCTGCACTAGAAACTTTACTCTCTGTAACTGGCTCGTGGAAATATGGGCCACACAAGCATCCTAAACGGCCATAATACTATTCCTGATAATTCGGACTATATAGTACGCTATCTGGACTTCAACGGCAAATATAGAATCAGGAATCCTAGTAGAAGTGCTGGGAAATCGGAAGAAATTTTAAACGAATCTGCGATAGAGATTTACATAGACAGATCCAAGACAGCGTCTGGCACAGGTGCGGGAGTTTACTCCAATATTTTGAACATTCGCATCGCCACTTGACTGCCGGACCACTGCAGTGTTTTTCAAGCAGAAGTCTCAACAGTCCGTAAAGCCGCGACCTGATTTCGATTTACTCGATAGAGTGCAGCGCTATTGTTTTCTTCATACATAGATAGTCAAGCTGGGGTAAAAGCCTTAGAACCGCCAATAATTCGATCCAAGCTGGGTTCCAGGCCATAGGGATATTCCAGGCAATTGCAGAGTGGACGAGCTAGCTAAGGAAGGTGCAGACCGGGACCTCCCTGACAATAGGAAGTTACCGTCAGCACCTATAAAATCGATAAAATCCCAATTAGATGCCGAAGCCATATGGCAACAGTATGTCAAACAGTAGTTGGAACAATATCAGCACATGTCTCACTTCTAGGCAAATCTAGCCAGAGCTGGATTGTAGGAAAACCAGTAGACTTATTTCCAGTAATAGGATAAATCTTAGAAAGATAGCAGACATGCTAGAAGACTTGGTGCGCCTTTCAACGATTTCGGTAGGAACTGTAGAGACGAGGAAGAAGAGGAAACCATAACACATCTTCTGTGCACCTGTTCTGCTCTATCGGTCTTGAGAAGGAAAACCTTAGGTGAATACTTCTTCGAAGATTTAAACGATCTAGCCTGACTAGACTTAGGCAAGATTAGGAGCTTTGTCACCAGGTCAAACTGGTTTAATGATTAAACAACGAACCACACATCTTCGGCATATGTCTACACCGAAAATGGTTACCCTGCCTTCTATCCCATCCGGGAAGTCTCAATGTAGGTCTCCGGTGCTGGTAATTCGGTTTTTCTATATTGGTATCACAATGGGCCTCCCTTTTGATCTAATTGCGTCCCTGCTAAGTGGGGACAACCACCTAACCCAACCCAACTCAACCAACCTACGTCTATTCCATGAAGATATCCTCGATCGTGTTGAGAAAATTTGTTTGTAAGATATTTAGTTTCATTACGGGCCTTAGGGGAGACGATTCAACGATGAACTGCGTAAAAGAAAAACTTTGGCCATTTAAGATGGTTAGGTCTTAGAGCGAATATAGTTTTCTTAGGCATTCATAAGGCGAGGTCGTCCACTCTAGAACACCGTGGATGAGTTGGCGATGGCAAAAACGATTTGCAGAACTTAAAATAAGATATTGCACTAACTGACAATCAAACGACAAATTGGGTGTCATGGTGTATTGGAAATACATTCGGTTATTGCCATATATATCGGAAATTCTATTCGTTCAAGTTCCAGCCATATGCAATCGATTTCTCTAGTAAGTGGAACTCCCGCAATTCACCCATCAATTGGTACATACATGCATACTTGGTTAAAGTAATAGAAATTAAGAAATTAAAAGCCGAATGCGATTTAAACCATGAAGCACATACATAAACCTTAACGACATCTGAGTTCCAAACCAATACACCACAATACTTACGTTGAAAAGAGTGTATACTCTTAGGCGTAAGCCATCATCGAACACTTGTACTATGTCTCACAAACCCTCACCCACAAAGATAAAATCTAAAATATTCGATCAGTTCCTGTGTACTTAAATGATTCGAAACTACAGTCTAGATATTTTAATTTTCTGGCACAGAATATAATTTGTGACAAAAGAAATATAAAAGGCCCCGACCCACACCTATGTACACTATGGAATACCAATCTGTTCATTACTTTTTATGTACATAAATATAATACCCTTGCATAAATTCATACATATGTATGTGTCTCATTAAAACAATTTAACAGACATTCCCATATGCATAAGTATTAATTCAGCTTAATTTTAATTTATTTGCTTTGTATTTGTATGTGATTTCGAATATAAGAGTTAAATAGCGCAAATAACTTTCATTCATTATACATACTTATGTGCGAGTAAAAATAAATTTGCGTTTCATTTCAATTCTCTGCGCACAGTTGTTTTTTTTTTAACAGAAAAGGAGGAGGTAGTTAATGCCTCAATAAACTTATTGAATTATAAAAAAAAAGGAATAAAAAACAATTATTATAGTACTAAGGATTGTTGTTGATTGATGACCTGCAACGCTACTTAATTAATTGAACACACGTGTTGTGGACTTTTTAATGTTAAACTTAATGGGTAACTCATTAAAAAATTATCAATATTTTTTATTAATATTAACTCAGTATTAAAATAAGTAAATAAAATGTAGGATGGTTATGATTTAATTTATACCATTGAAAGTTGCTTAAATATGACACAGAAAGGAAGCGCTGAAATATTCAGCGTTTGCATTTGGCTTCCGGCACTCTACCGAATTCTATTTAAATCACAAAATCTATAAATGAATGCAAATGGCTTCAGTAGAGTGAAGTTGGCATATTCATACTGTTCTACCTACTGTTAGCTCTTAAATTTGAAGATCGCCAAAAATGGAATCACTAGGTAGGTAGGTAAGTAGGTAGAAGTGTTAGCTTAAATGATCCACAATGAAACTTAATTAGTACTCACGTAACCTGGTTGTCAATGTTCTTATAAAAACCTAGAAGATGGAAGAGAGCGAAAAATCTCTACAACCATCTTGTGGCAATTGGAAAACTGACTTGTTCGCTGATGTTTTTAGCCGAGATTTCATTAAGGTTGTCAAAGAATGTTTTGCCTTTAGCCAAATACCCGTAGAGGGAATGAAACACTGTTCCTGTCTCTGTTTCATTTTTGCATCTGCGACAATGTGGATTGAACGTAATGCCTAATCTAAAAGCGTCTGTTCCTATGGGACAGTGAACCGTACTAATTGCTATGATCCTTGCAATGTCCGTGCGAGTCCTGTCATTCATTTTCGTTCTTAACTCATTTTTATAAAATTCATTCATTAAATCTTATATGCTAGCAAAAACGCTTAGAACTAGCTTTAGCTAAATAAATAAAAGGGCTAATGAGCGTCTAGGTCCAGGTCCACCTTGGACTGTAGCGCCACGTAAGTAAGTAAATAAAATATCCAGCAGGTGCGGGTCCTATTCTGTAGATCCTGTGTTCTAAACCAGTTGTATTTGGGCCACATTTGTCTTGATATGACACAATTCTGCAACCCGTGCCACCTACTGGTGGCCTCTGATTGCGAGGGTATACTTCCCTTGAGAGCTCCCAAAGGGATGAAAACACCCATCATAAGTGACCTATTAAAGGCTGAACCGTGCCTCGCCAGCTCATCAGCTCGTTCATCCCTAGCACCCAAAGGAGACTGGTCCGAAAGCGAGGCCCTAGTGAAGCGAATTCCTCTTTACGCTATTCCATCAGCTTAGAAGATGTCGTGTTCGATGCTGACTTGATAGCAGCCAGAGAGCCGTTATGACTCAGATATCTGGAGCAACGAAATCGATACGGCGCATCGTTCAAACAGGCTTCTTGTATACAATCAAGTTATTTTCGAATTATAAATTATTTGATGGCAGTTGAAGAACATCGCGTACGACATACGATACAGATGCTGTACTATACTTGTATTTTGAAGTTCAGGTTTCATCGGATAACAATTGTACATACAAGGCCATAAAATCTCCAGTCAAATGCAAATATTTGGCGCGAAAGGGCCATATGGCACCAAAGGTCTAGCTTCTCATAACTATTCATGCTGTGTGTGTTATATTTTTTACCCTTGGATGTTTATCAGAAGTTCGTGAGAGGTGGGCCCAGAAATCCCGTAGTAGCAGAATTTTTTAACTCCACTGACGAACATATTTGTTTATGGAAAATATGTCTCCTTAACCAACGTAATGATGGGCATTCGCAGAGAATGTTTTCGAATGATTCGTCATCTTCCTAAAAGGTGTTTCAATAAGGACATAACAATTTTGATTTTGAGATATCGGGCTGAAATTTATTTCAGGTATAGTACACGTGTTAAATTTAAGTGTACTAAGTGATCTCGTTCAAATAACCAGCGCGATCAAGTTTGCAGCAATCGATTATTTAGAATTATCGAATGTGCTATCGATGTCAAGGAAGGCACAAAGAGCTGTTTTCTTGGACCGAAGTGCTCCTTCTCCTTCACAAGATAATGGAAAGCACCTTACCAGTATAGCTATACTAAAGATACTACTATTAGTTCCAAGAATATTCTCTGAAAATAGAATATTTTAACTCCCTACAAAAAAAAATCCAGGAGTGGTAATCACTCGAATGTCCCCTTATCGAAATTTTTTCAAATGATAAAAAGATGTGATGAACTTACTTCGACTGAGAGAATTAAATCTCCAGTCAGTCAAGAGCAGAGTCATCCTTTCCTGAGAGAATCTAGTACAGATAATACATAAGTTGGTGATGTGAGTACGAAAAGCACTATCTTCAACAAGTTTGTCTGTTAAGATACGCACGCTATTGGACATTCTCTGTGTACTGTAATAATGGTTTTCCCTGTAATTCAAGATCGAGTGAGATGAATCGTGAGACTCTGTCGAGTAGAAGTACATTCAGGGATAGAACAGATATATGGTATCGGATAAAGGAATAGATTTATCCGCAAACTCTCCAAACTTATTCCCCGCTCTTCATACAAGTTTAAAAAACAATGGCAACAAATCTTATTTTTTAAAATCCATTACGAGGAAGTGATGTGATTGCATCAACATTGGAGTTGCATTTGTTATATTTTTTTCTGCTGATAACCATTGTTCCTGTCATTCACACAACACTCTCTAGTTCTACTTTTCATTTGTCGTAACCCTGACAAGTTCCCTTCGCTTAGAGACGAACATTTCCATTCAAGTCCTTAAAACAACATACTTTTTCAGTGCGTTTCCTGAATAAATATGCCGCTGCTTAATGCCTTATCCTCCTTCATATACTATTTATTGCGTACTTCCTTGGAGGAAATACATCAAAATTCCCTTCCGGTTTCTTAATACAAACAGCAGCAACAGTAGATCTCATGCATTATGTCATGACTGCAAGAAAATTACAGCGATTCATCTCAATTTTAGACCCGTTCCCACACTACCACCAACAGAAAAATATATAATATTGAAAATGAGAAAAATAATTCTTTTACATCTCTCTCCGCAAGTCACTGTGTCACTGTGTTCTTAAATTTACTACATTTTCACTTTGGACTGCTGAGGGACGTCGTCATCGGGAAAGTACTCCCGTATTTCACTCGTCCTTAAAATGTTCGTCAAGGATATTTATGTGTTTACTCGTGCAACTCTGTTTTCTCCCGAATTGATGATTGATACGAATTTCAGCGTAGGAGACCGACAAAAAAGTATAAAAGCGTGGATACTAGAATTTAAAACTTCTCGTCACGTGCTGTTTTTTTTTTTTAAGATACCTTTTGACCTTTTTTTTCTGTTTATTGATTGAAGGATTTAATTAAGGAGTGGAAGTCTTGAGGAAAATTGTGTAATTTAAGTATTTGGAGAGAAATTTAAAGCAGAAAAAGGGTGGAAACTTGATTATTGGGAAGGAAATATGAATTCAAAATACGACGTATGATGGCATTTATTTGAAACAGTTGGATTTATGGCCATCAAAAGTGATCAGTATTTCTCTATTCTACTGGTAATACAATTATGAAATAGATATCATGACGTGGATAGTTAAAAGATACTAAGATTTAATTCGTTTTACCAATCAGATATCACATGAAAAGGTAATATGGTCGAAACAAGGATATTTTTACCATTGTCATACATTCTCGCTTGGATTATGAACGCGACCTTGTGATTCGTTTTGGAGAATTGCCACTCTGCCACCTTTAATCGCCTCATACTCGATGGCTGGAATCCAAGGATTCTTTAAGCTAGACCTTTGTTGTCTATTCGCTCAATGCAGCCGACTCAATATAGTCCAAGTTAATAGTCCAACGAAAAGTTAAATAGACCAACGTTTCTTGCCTTTTCTTGATTTTTAAAGCTTATTAAAACATGATGATGATTTGCTAAAAACATGCGACAATATCGGTAACATGATATCGCATGATAGAACGCGTAATTGCATCAGTTTTCCTGGAATACAAATACAGACATAGCTTGGTAAAACTCCGAGTGATAAATACTTTTATGTAAGGTATTGAAATCGAAGATGGGTCTATAGTTTGAATTTACCAGTTACAATATAAAATTAGACGTAATCGACCTTAATCGACTTTTGATCATCAAATCAGAAATCATCCTTTACCAATTACAATATAAAATTAGACGTAATCGACCTTAATCGACTTTTGATCATCAAATCAGAAATCATCCTTCTTAAAGAGTCATAGCTATGTATCAGGAACTCTAGATCGTTTACAATCACTGATGAGCTAGAGAGACGATCTATGATGCAGAAAGTTTATTGGTATAAGGCAGAGAATTACCGCAATACTTTCATACATACCTATCAGACCTAGAAATGAACCAAAAGGTGACCTTTGTCACAGCTTTATGCATAATGCAACTTCCACAATATCAATGTCCTATCTCTAGTCGATATAGATAGATCTCGGCTAAGTCAGTATTTGCTACTTAGACGAGTATGTCGGTACCCCTAACTTAAATGGGCCGTCCAAAGCAATGAATTCCAAATGATTTCAGCTGATATTTTCTAAAGATCGCCTATTGTATCAAGGTATACCAAGGTAGCTTATTAAGAGTCCGGTAACCTCACCTATAAGTGGCACCGACTATTTTTTGACTTCGAGAACGTAAGTCGATATAATAGTGTACAGGTCCTATGATCTCGAAGTTTAAAATAGAGTGCAACACTGTATGCTTGTCTTTCCTTTTGACGTGACGTGAACTTTTTATAATTCTGTTTACCGGAAATTCGGTAAAGCCTTCGTACGACAAAAAGTTGCTGATGGATTTCGTTCCATATCAACGTGCGCGGCATGTTAACACTATGCGACTAAATAATAAGTGCTCCCAACTACTGAACTTTGATTCTCAGACAACACCAAAGTTTTTGGCATGGAAGTCATTCTTAGTTCTTGTACATACCTACTCAAAGGAGAGTTAACTAATTACAGGTATTTTCGAAAACTCTGTTCTGCCTCACATACTATAAGCTTCTTGATATGTTTAAGTTGATAGCTACACCACTCTTATTTTTATATAACATTCTCTTGCAGCTCTGACGGCAAAAGATAGTAGCTTACAATGAATAATGACATCATACACTGATGACATTGTTTTCACACATCGCATCGTCCTAAAGCTACATACATATATACGGAAGGAGGCCAGAAACCCATATTCAGCTATATATTACTGCGCGATGTAAATTACGTTGTTAAATATGCCATGCAACTGAATCTAATTTTTCCAAGCTGCTGTAAAAGTGAGCGTAAAAGGATTGTATCACCATTAAATTTCAAAGCTAATTTTAACTAACTGCTGGCATACACGTCATGTGGTAACCGTTTTGAACCTTGGCATTTCCTGGTTGTGCTTGCATCGCCTGCATGGCCATGCGTTCTAACATCATCTTAATATAACATCTGTAATTATGACTGAGCTTGTATTTATACTTTACCCAACGACTGGAGTAAGCACATATTTTCATAATAAAACCGTGTGTGGAGAATGTAATTAATTTTTTTTCTCCTATTTACTTGCTACATCCAAAGTGACTCATCATGAATTTGTGTTCATTTCATTATCCTGTGAAAAATTACGTTTATTCATCTCGCTGATGAATACCATGCAGCAGATGGTCTGCCAATTAATACCTCGGGAAATTTATTGATTTGCAAAAAAAAAACCCAAAAGTATTTGTTCCGATGTTGCCCGGAAATTGAAAACAAAACTTGCTGGCTGAGGATATTTAAGCAGAATCCCTATAAAGGAACTTGTATGGGGCGTGTTCATAGAGAAAAACAACTTTGAGATTTGTGCTAATAAGCAAATTTAACATGAGAAAGGGAGGCGTATCGTTTCTTAACTGAGGGATTGAACAACTATTCGTTTTATGTAATCTTTAATCCGAATAAATAAGAATTGATAAAATCGTAGTGCTGTACGTTAAAGTAGAATATAATTGGAATCTGTCGTTGTATGCTGCATATCAGAAAAGATAAATATTTATTTACTTCCGCTGACAGGGAAGCATTTATTTAACCCTGTACTAAGTTCAGACAGTTACATATATCTGTCAAACCAATTGTCAGATTACAAACTGTCAGCCTCATTTTTATTCAGTAGTCTTTGCAATTTTCAAATTTTAGAAATTTGGTTCCAAAATTATGGTTTCGTGCGCCAAACTTATAGAGCACTTGCATCATATTACACCCGACATAATCTACCATCTGAGACCGCTATTCGCCGTATCGTTGACCGTTTTCACACAACATTGTCTTTTCAAGAGACAGTGGCACTGAAGAGAATATTGCATCCGTTCAAGAGAGTATTAAAAGAGGTCCAAATTTATTAATTCGACATCGTTCAAAACAACTTGGTCTTTGTCCGTCAACTTTATCGAAAATTTTACAGATAGGTCTTGAAGTCATGAAATGACCATCGTTTGCGTCAAAATTTCGTTGAATGGGCCCAAACTCAACTGGCATTGGATCCCTTGTTTTATCGAAAAATTGTCTTCAGCGATGAGGCTCACTTGTGGCTCAATAGGTATGTCAATAAGCAAAATTGTCGCATTATCGAAACGCCATTACATCTCGAAAAATGCAGAGTTTGGTGCGGTCTTTGGACTGGTGGAGTTATATTTTTGAGACCATATTTTTTTTCAAAAATGAGTCTAATTAGCGCTGTAGAACTATGATTAATGACTTTTCGTTCCCCGATTGAATGGCATGAATGTGGACGAGATGTGGTTCCAGCAGAATGGTGCCACGTGTCATACAGCAAACGAAACAATCAACATTCGATGAACCCATAATTTTGCGTAATGGACCTATAAATTGGCCTCCAAGATCATGTGATTTGACTCCTCTTGATTATTTTCTTTGGGGATACGTAAAGTCGCTAATCTACTCTGTCAAATCAACAACAATCGACGTATTGGAAGCCAACATTATTCATATTGTTGAGGACATACGGCCACAAATGCTTGAAAAAGTGGTCGAAAATTTTGTCTCTCGGATGACATTCATCAGATCCACCCGAATTTGTGTTTAAAAATTGTCTGCAGAACGTATTCTCTCTATTGAACACAAAAAAATGCCTATTTAATGAAATTTCATGTGTTTTGTTCAAAATCAAAGTTAGTACTGGCTTAAAAATACACTCTCTACATATAATTTCTAGAAAAAATAGTAATTACTTTCAAAGTTGCTTCGAAGTCCAATTGAATATCTTTCACTTAGTGACTTCGGCAATAAGGGCCTACCATGGTCGAAACTATAGAAACTATTGATTCATCTTAACTTTAGATTATCTACTCTCACTAAATCAATTGCTGATATCTTTTCTAATGGATCTTTTAAATAGATTTCAATAGTGGCAATTTACTTTCATCATTCCCATCTAGTATTTAAGATCCAACCTCTTATTGTCCAGAGAAATCATACAATACGTCTCCCTAGACACTCAACAGCTCATTCCCATCTAGTATTTAAGATCCAACCTCTTATTGTCCAGAGAAATCATACAATACGTCTCCCTAGACACTCAACAGCTCTTTCACCCAATTCAACCAAACATCAGCACCATTATGTAAAGTTTTGCCATCATTTCCCTACTATCCTGGTTTGTAATTAAAACTTCTTTGAGAAGGTCTCATTATTACTGTTTTTCAAGCTATGCTAAGTAAAGGGAAATTCAGGACTGGTAAAATAATTAGGGATACATGGTCGCTACTTAATAAATAGAAAATCTCGAGCGTCTGACAAACATTCGAGAGTATATCTGTCATGGAATATCCTCTAAGAAAAAAATAATGTTTTTTAAATACGGTTTGCGACCTTAACAAATAATCCCAACTAGGAAATTAAATTTAATAATCATTACACATTCATTGTCTTTTAGAAGAAGATGGCTTGTGTGTGTACCTATAAAGCAACGCTCCACCACAGTTGTGTAGACCTGATGTATTTCCTACTTACTTACTTAGTTACTTAGGTGGCACTACAGTTCGGTGTGGACCTGAGTCTCCACTAACAAGCCTTTCCAGTTACCAGGGTTCTTAGCTAACTATCTCCAGTTGCACACTACAAGTTTATTTCTTCTACTTGTGTGCGTCATCTAAGGCGAGGTCTTCCTCTATGGGCCGGAGCATTTGTCTAAGGTTTAATACAGAATCTCCTTAGTTGTTCGAAATAGGGCCTTATTACTCAATTGCCTTCTTAGCCCAGAGAAACAGCGATTGGCTGCTTAAGCTTAACCGCCTTGCAGTTACCTGAATTATTCTTATGACCTGGGACCTAACATACGGAAAGTTTACATTTATCTGCAATCTCGTTAAGATCAAGGACATTGCGTTATCAACTTGGATCTTATCGTTGAAGATTCTTAGTCCTTTATGGATTTAGGCACAGCGTTCGAATTATTCTAATCGTACCCATTATGCATGATCACATCTGAACTTTTTCACTACGCCAGCACCAGGTTTATTAGGATAGGTTGTACAATCGCCCTATATGTATGTACATCCAATAAACAATTCAAGGATGAAGACCACTTTTAGACCAATAACCTTTTTACAAAAGTATACGGCTACAGTAGTTTTTTTATACAGAATTAACTCTCGGTATTTGACGTGGTTCGCGTGTTTTAAGACTGAGCTATTAAAACTTTTACTATCCAGAAAGTGATTATGAAGAAGAGTTTCTATAGATTTTTACTTAAGTCCATATATCACTGGTTTCTTGATATAGCTTGGCATCGATGGAGACTTGCACCAGATTTTTCTTATCCTGCAAAAGTCGCTGATTTACGCTATGTTTAAAAAAAAAGGATGCTAATTCGTCCTTCGTGATTCTAGTAGTTTAAATGTAAAAAGCATTGTTGTTATTTTATCCTCTTTTTTAACGATTATTCTATTAGAGCTGCTAGCCCTGTCCACAAAAGCATCCCTTTCCACAATGCTACCGTCAATTATATACATCAACGTTAAATAACAAGGGATTAAAAATCTAGTCCTGTCTAAGTCCTTCCTTCAATTTAAATGGTCTTTATTCCTCGCCATGCAGCTCTGGCAATGATTAATCTTTCTGCAATTTTTTTTTGTTTTGAGCTTGTGCAAATGGATTGCCTTGGTACTAGGTCGAAAGCGACTTTCGGGTCCGGGAAAGCTAGGAATTACCCTTTTCTTTTTGCTATAAATTTTTCGATGTGAACTCTTAAGGTGAATAGAACCTAACCTGCATAAAGTCTCTTTGCTCCTATTCTAGAGTACGGTGTATGGATTTCCTCAGTCGTATCTCGAGGAGTTGCGTATATACTTTATAAATAGTTGATGATAGGTTGATGAGGCCTATTACAGTCATAGCTGCTGCTAAGTCCGGCTGCTTTACCTGTTTGCATTGTAAGGATTGCTTCGTCTACTTCCGGATATGATCTATAGGAGATTCCTTCCACCACTGGCGTTCTTTCGTCTATTTTGAACTTTTCTTCATGTAACTTTTTCCAGAAATCCACCAATCGCTGGAGATCGCGACGCCTTAATTAAAAATGCCGCAGAACTATCGAGGAGGAATCTAGGTCATTAAAACTTAGTGGCAGAGAGTTAAAAGGCATTCCAGACACCCGAATATGTTGACTTTTAAGCATTAGTACTCTATGTAATCTATGAAGACTGATATAGCCTATGTAGTGTATTTACTGTATCTAAATGTTATAGATATGACTCTTCTAAGGTTGAATTACAAAAAAGGCTTTAGGAGCTTTAGTAGCCATATCTGAAACTATCCTTGGATATATGCAAGAGATACAGATTTGTTACAAGCATTCTAAGGAATATTGAACTACCCTCTACCCTCTGGAATACCTCTTTTTAGATTTCCTTTAATGTATGTCTTCCCAATAAAGGTACAAGATGATTCCATTATCCTTTGATCCTCCCACCATCGTATTCCGTTTATATCCCAATCCCCAACCACTCGTATATCTCAATTCAGTCCCGCCTAATATATCACCAATATAGTTTTTCCCTCTAGCTTTTACTTACCCCCCTCCAAGACATAATATTTTCTGCATTATAAATAATTCATTGTGCAATATGTATGTATGTATAAAGAGAGGACTGAAGAAGAAGCATAGCTAAATCAGAATACACTTAACAAAGTCTGCATGCCAAAACACACTGCAAAAACGTAAATTTAAATAAAAAGAAGGATCTCGGGCAAACGGGAATGGAAATAAATTCCATTTTACAAACTGTCATCGCCATTCGAAGATAATATCGCTGTAAGCGCCAAGCAGAGACGAAAAAGACAAAAAAAAAAAGAGAAATAAATGCGAAACGAAACCAAAATGATTGCACATTCATACATATTTCATCGAAGGATATTCAGCGATTTATTTATACATTCACCCGTGTGTGGAAACATTCATACATACATACATACAATTGAATGTCCTGCAGACATATTTATGTATGCCTCATGTTGGTTGGCATTGTTTCCCTCGGTTTCGTCTTTTGTTTGGTATTGTGGTCCTTGTTCTAGGATACGGCGCGCGAGGGCAAATTACTATTTATGTTGAACAAAGGTAAACATGAGGTTTCTGTCTGGCCTGGAAGCTTTCGCTTCGGGAAGATAACACCAACCTTACATGCGTCATCTGCAATTAAGAGTGGAAATGTAGTTTGAATTCAAGAGCTATTTGTGGACTAGTCGATCTTTTCATCAAAAATGGGTATCCCGCTGCGGAAGGTATTATTTTTCCTATCACTGCAGTAATTTATTTCCTGTATTTACTAGAAAAATTTTTCATTTCGAATGTCCTCCATTCTCCCACACTCGTATGGACCCTTCTAATCGGACATAGGACAGATGAGGTTTCTTCCTTGTACATTTTGGGAGATTACGTTATCAAGAGGATTTTCTTCTACGCCCCGCCTCGCTTACATATCATAGTATTCCTGAAGCATTTCCTCGAAAGGATGAACGTACTTTCATCTCTCCGGTTGAGAAGGCTTATGTGCGATACGGTTACCCAGGCTACATGATGTCGTATTAAGTGTTGCGTTACATAACAAAGAAATGCTGTGTGCATGATGTCACATTGTTTTTCCTGCATAAATAAAGAAATTATTAAATCACTAGAGCGCATATTTAAGGACATGTCGGGAGTTTTTGTTTTCGTTGGCGCTATCACACAAAGTCTGTGGCAGATAGTTTTTAATTATAATAGCCCTCAGACCAGCCACAACCCGAGACAGCTATATATCCAACAGCAACGACACAATCCTCTAGGAAAATACTATCCTGCGTATGTCCTGTATCCCCTCCAATCATGCACAAATCCAGTGCAGTGTGGACCGGAAAATCCCACTTACAGTACGTAAAGTTTTGTGGACATTGAAGCGTGTAATCCTTGCACATTTTACGTTTGGAAGTCTCTTTTGTAGAGAAAAAAGATTAAAAACTAGTACTCGTACTGTGTAGTGTGAGGGAGCTTGTTGGGGCTAGTGGATGGTACGGTGCGTTCAGTGACTCAGTACATCCAAATGCGATTTAGGATAAGCGAGTGTGTATGGAAAAGTGGTGATGTGCGATTTGGGGTCAAAGATACAAGTTAGCGTGACCTGATATCATAGAGAGTCTGCGATGTTCCAAATTTAATTCTCCGTCTTTTACTACGTTGCTGTGAAAGGTACACGGAATCCTTTGAGACGTGACTTGATTTTCTGATGTAGCAGGCATTTAGTGAATGATTTAAGTAACTCATCTGGCAACAGCGAAGGTGTCGACTGGATGCACGAATTACTCAGTACAATCAAATGGAGACTGGTAACAACAAAATGTTGTCGTTTTCAACCAAAGTTAGCACTTTATAGTGCTGAGTTGGTTTTAAAAACCGACAGAGTCATGTATCGATAGTGGTAGTACATTCTAAGATTAAAAGATGATCAATTCAATAGTACAGGCCGTTTTTTTTTTAAATCCTTTAACAGTCATCTGGAAAGTAACACCAACGTGATTGTAATAATCTACATACATATGTGCATCAAACATTTCTAATATTTATATTCAGATCGTCTCACCAACAAAGAAATTTTATTGAAATATTCGAAGGAAAGTTTTATGGAATGCATACAAGCAGTTTTCAAGCAAACCAAAGTATTGGGTTCTGCATTCACTAAAAATTTATATATGTATGCCTGCATTAAAAGGCAGGAACAGTTTTCCTTGTCGTCTCAAATCTGGGGACTGTGATTCGAAGATTTTCCTTCTCCTTATTCTCCATTCGGTTGATGTGGCCGAGCAAGTGTAGTCAACGTGTTTTGGCTTTTTAGACTGCATCCAGATCTTGGTACAGCTCATAGACTTCGCAGTTGTATCTTCTCCTCCATTCTCCATCCAAGCATAAAGAACCAAATATTCGGCGAAGAATTTTTCTGTCTAAAGTAGTCAATATCTGCTCAGCTTTCCTGCTTATCATCCAGCACTCGGTTTCATATTGCAGAACTGGCAGGATCAAAGTTTTGTAGAGTCTGCATTTCATCTTCCGAGTTAGGAGTTTTCAACCCATTTGTTTCGCCAAACCGAGGTAGCAGCAGTTTCCTAGAGTAAGTCTTCACTGAAGTGTCATACGTGGAGCTGATATTTATATATATTTTAGAGAGATTTCGAACTACACCACAGTGTTGGGTCTCTCTTCCACGATCCATGTTAGCCCGAGAGTCTCTCTGGATTTCTCCACAGTTCCTCTCTAGCTTTGATTCCTCGTGTCAACGCTAGCATCAGAAATTAACAGAAATCTGGTTCATCCTCTGGGTATCTACCCAATGGCTCCCCAGGACTGCACTTCTTTGGCTAGCTAGCGCCGGACAATGACAAAATATATGCGCCGCCGTCCCGACTTCTGAGCGGTTATTTACTCCAAGTTAAGTAAACTACTTAACCACTTCGAAGTTACGTTACGTTTTGTCTTAGACGGTGTACAGATGCTTCTTTGTTTGCTGACAACATGTACTTGGTTTTGTCCTCATTCACTTCAAGGCCAACTCGTTTCGCCTCTTCTTCAATTTCCGTAAAAGCCTCTAATACGGCGCGCTGGGAGCGACCGATGATGTCGATGTCGTCTGCGTATCCCAGCAGCTGGACAGATTTGTTGAAGATAGTGCCTTCCGTGTTCACACCTGCCCTGCGCACTATCTGTTCTAGCACAAGATTGAAGAAGTCACATGATAGCGCATCACCTTGCCGAAATCCGGTGCATGTTTGGAATAGTTCAGAGGAACTGTTGCCGAATTGCACGTTGCACCGCGTGTTATCCAGCGTCACGCGGCACAGCTGGATCAGTTTAGCCGGGATCCCGAATTCGGCCATCGCCTTGTGGAGCTCAAGACGATGAATGCTATCATATGCGGCTTAAAAGTCGATGAAGAGATGGTGATCCTCGACTTGAAATTCGGTGGTCTTTTCCAGGATTTGCCTTAGTGTGAAAATTTGATCGATCGTCGATCTGCCGGACCGGAGCCACACTGGTACGTGCCGATTAGTGTGCTGCAGAAGGGCTTCAGACGTTCACACAGTACGTTGGATAGGATCTTATATGCGACATTAAGCAGGGATATGCCTCGGTAGTTCTTACAAGACATAGGATCGCCTTTCTTGAAGATGGGGCATATAGAGCTGATAGTCCAGTCATCGGGCATGACTTCATCCACCCATCATACTTGGTTGAAGATTTGGTGCATGCACCCTACCAAAACATCACCACCATGTTTGAAAAGCTCTGCTGGTAGACCATCAGAGCCGGCGGCCTTGTTGTTCTTCAGCTTTTTGGTAGCTGAGCCAACCTTTTCAAAACTGGAAGGGTGGATGGCTTTTTCATTGATTGGATGCGGGTTCTTGCCGCATCACTCTCTCTTCCTGATGCCCATTGACATAGCTGGTAGAAATACTACTTAGATACATCTACTTATCTCTGTGCTTCAGTGACTAGGTTTCTTTCACTGTTTCGAAGAACCTGCTTTCCAGACTTAAAGCTCTTTTTGTGTGGATTTTGGTAGCCTATGGTGGTCTCGGCTACATCTTTTAAGATGCTGCGATGCTGGTTCCACAGATTGTTGGCGTTTGTGAATAATGAATGCACAGCGGAGAGCTTCTCTGTAGGCTTTGGCTAATCAAGTCGTGCGTTCAACGTTGAATTTGGGTTTGCAGGTTCTTCTCGTTGGATAGTCGAGCTCTAAATTTGGCTGCAACAAGAAAATGGTCAGAGTCGACGTTTGCCCCTCTAAAAATTTGTACATACAGAATATTGGATGCGAGCCTCGCATCTATTAGCACTTGGTTGATTTGGTTGGCGATTCCATCATCTGTAGAACGCCAGGTTGCTGTGTAGATTTGTAGTCTTGGACACCTAATGGTACTTATTACCGTATTACGAGCTGTTGCAAAATCGATTAGCCAATAGCCGTTGTTTTGTTGTCGTGTCGTGAAGGCTATGCTACATATTCCGGACAGGCTCCGTCCAGGAGGTCATAAACCTCCTCCTTGAAAAAGTATTTAGCTTCGTCGGTAAGTTCGTGTGCACATATTGTGCTGTTTGATGTTTTTAAAAGTTGCCTTGATGCGGATCACAGCCAGTTAATTGCTTGTCGGCTTAAAGTCAATTATCATTGAGCGTAGCTGATTTCCCACGATGAAAGGAACAACCCAGTCGAAACTATTCTCAACCTAAGGATTGCTGGGTAACAGATCGAGACATTCGATGTACCGTATTAGATGTATGCATCCCAATCAAGAAGAATAAATGGAAAGCTTCATCTTTTCTACTAAAATGAATTATTCTGCTTTATGGTCCAGCTTTTTCAATCATTGTCTCAGAAACATGCTTCGACTGTGAGTGTTCTGTCTGAACCATATCTTATTCGGGCAACGAACGTACCACGTACAAATAGTTTCATAAAACAAGCATGAAAGTGGTATTAGATTGTAAGATATCTCTTTATCAAGTTATACTCCTACAAATCCATGTAGTTGGTGCAAGTAAATATATTTTAGTAAAATTTACCTTCTCGCAACATTCGCAGCGGAAGTATGTCCGTTCAAGGAATTTAATGTTTTAAAAAGCTAACTATTCTATTATTTCAACAATGGAAGTTAACCTGGGTCATCCTTATCAAAGGCATGCTCACGTTAAGTAGTTTTTAAACAAAACTACCATAAAAATCTCTATCTACTTTCTGCCAAAGTTTAAAACAGTCCAAAAGTCCTAAATTGATAAGCAAATCTCATTTTCAAAACTAACAACTTCATAAACTATACACTTCCGGTTTGCATAGTCTCGTAGTCTTCTCAAGTTTTGTTACACAATCCAAAGTTTAGTATGCAATCAGAAAATCGATTCCTTCCTTTTCTTCTCAAGATTCAAACGCAATTATGATATCTTCACGGCAATCTGTATATCCCTCTTTTGTCGGTGTACTCCTGTTTTCTTACGCTCAGGTCCGGGTCAAGTAGCTGCAATGAATAAATATAAACATTTTCTTATCCCAGCCATCCGCTCTGTCGAGGCGAGGCACACACAAATACTTTAAGCTATGGAAAGTGGAATTTTGAAATGAAAATCCGTACACTCCTTCTTTATCTCATGGCTGTTCGTCTCTACTGTGTATTGGATTCCTATTTCCGTAATTGCATTTTGAATCGTTTGTCCCATTACACGTACAATGACTCTTCAATTGTAATCCTTATCTTCGAGAGAAGTGCTTACGACTGTCCCTACTCTACTACATTCAATTGGTACGATGTAATTCGAATTGATAAGTCATCTTTATGTCACTTTCGTTTTAAGGGCGCGCCCAATTAGGTAGGGAAATATGGACGTGCATCTGGGAGTGATAGGAGGGGAAACATGTCTAATTTTGGGCATATGGTGATTATAGTAAAATGTATCTGAGAAGTGTGTTTAAGATTTTTGGGTAATTTAGATATTGTAAGGTCGAAAGATACTAAGTGAGTAGTATTTAAGTTTCTATCCATTGCAGTGCTTTAAAAAGATTTCTTAACCACAGACATCAGTTACAAAGTAAAAGTCAGACAAGAATGTATTTTCAGATACCCTCAAGCCGTATTTGACTGCGTCTGCAATTCTTGTTGAAATTAATAAATCAAAGAACGTGACTGAGACGTTCTGCAATGTGCTCGTATCCCTTATAACCAAGCGCCATGTGTGCTCAAAGAGTTTTTACACCATCTGCAAATAAACAGCGCAAATTATGTACCCATATGGAAGGCATAGCACTCATTCATAAGCTCGGTTCGCAGTCGTTACTCCGGCTAATGATGCTTATTATTTTTCCAGGACTACCTACCTCTGAATTCTTGTCATTTATCATGTGTCAAAAATTAAAAATTGTATTACCCGCAGCCAGGAATACAAAAAACGGTCCCTTTTTAGAAAATAAGCTGAAATCTCAATCAAACTTCCACGTCTTCTTCCATCCAGTATGGCAAAGTGACAGTCATGTACTGAAGCAATCTGTAATTGTACACTTTCCACATGTCTTCTGTGCACCCCTGGCCCGGGTTTCCTTATTCATACCTAGGTTCGAAATAAATTTCACTCATTTAACAGGTGCACATCTTACTCTTTCCCTCTCTAGGGAAGTAGCACATATGTGGTTGGAAACATTCGTTTTCCTAATTAAACTTACCTCTGCGTCATCCTCGTTCGCCTCCTTTGTAGCCTCAACATCGGCGCCGTCTTGTCAGGGCTGCCGGAGAAGAAAAAGAATTATGTTTGGCATTTGTGAGGGATGTGTCGTGCACGCCACGCACGCAGGGAAATATGTAATTTCTACTTCTGGTGGTTTTTTGAAAGGACTCATTACGGTGGATGTTATAAATACCGCAAGAGAAACACAAAGTGGTAAATTTACAGGAATAAGGATGCGGTGTGGTGGCAGATGTGTACCACCAGGCAACACTGTCAGAGAAGAGCACTCTGCAATGGAGATAAATTCAATTTGTAGCTAGCTCCTATGATGGGGGGTTTCTTTAAGAAGATTTTCTAAATTAGGGAAAGTATTTCTTAGCAGGGAAGTAGAGACTAATGTAATTTATTAAATGTAATTAGTACGACTTGACTTTAGGAGGGGTTTTAGTTCTTAGCAGTTCCAGGACATGTTGTTGTTTCTCGATTTTATAGTCGCGATGTATGAACTGAAGAAATGTGTGTATACCCAGCAGGAAGCGATTCTCAGAAAATGAATTGAAAAGCAATACAAATTTATGTAAACCTAATTAATCCTCTTTGCTTTGTCAAAACATGTTTAGAGTATCATCAGCATTCTAAACTACTTTGGGTTATTCCGAGCACGATGTCGTTTTTTTAACTATAAGGCTATAGTTTAATTTTTGGCAGTAAACTTATAGGTACATACTTTCGCTATGTAAGTTTGCTCTAAAGAACTTCTGGCTACACATTCACTGGTGAAACTTCCTTTGACATTTCGTTCGACATTTTTAAGAACTCTACCTCTATAAATGCACTCTTCCTCTAAGATGATGTGGATTCCGGTACACATCACATTTAGGTTTCTATTTTATTTTACGAGTTCTATCTGACAATAAAATACCAAAACTTCAAGGGCTACGAAAAATTATAACCCTCATGCTCAGAACTAACAACGACTAGGGTCACTTGGGCACCGTGACTCAAGTGGTTAGTGCATTGCACTACAGAGCGAAGGATTCCAGGTTCAATCCTTAGACAGCACCTAAAATTTCTTTCATGGTCCCACCTCTTGCGAGCGTCTGACAAACATCCGAGAGTAAAACTGTCGTGAAAAAACTTCTCAAAACAAAAATTCTCTTTCGGATACGGCATTAAACAGTAGGCCCCTTCTATTCGTGTAAAGAGTATAACACGCACAAATAGGAATGGTTGTGAGAAGCTAGACCCTGGGTCCCATGGACCTGTCGCTCCAAAAATAATAATTATTATTATTATTATTATTAGGGTCAGAACAAAAAAAAGAGTGAAGAATCCAGTGCTGCTGTCAGTTTTCTCTGACAGCTAAGCCGCTTTAAATGTATTAAACTCAGTAAAGATGAAATCAAAGCTAGTCCAGGACATATGTAGCATATTTTTAGAGCTAGCAAGGTAAGATTCTGTCATTTTTCATAGGATCCTTGAAAAAGTATTCGCCTAGTCTTGAAGATCAAAGTCGCTTGAAATATTACAAAGTAACTTCCAAAGTGGATGCTGTGTTGTCGAAACAGTGCGAATTTTTAAAAGAACTTTCGGTCGAAATGATGCACCAACTGCAGCTGGTGTATGCAAATTTGTGAGTCTGGTTTGCTGATTGATAACCGAACATATACCCGTAGTCATCCTGTACGTTCAACGGAAAATCTTGCAGCTTTTTGCAGGTTTTTGGAGTAGAGACGTGAAGACGACAATGAAAGAAACGTTACAGTCAATGGAGAGCGCTAACGAGGCGAGGATTTGGACTTAAGCGAGCTATAGTTCCAGAATAGTGATGTTGCTTTGGCGGCACGGAGCTGCGATTTGAAGCTGTTGGACTTTTTTTGTGGGATGCCATTAAAGATCGATGCTATGCGGACAATTCAGACACTCGAGAACAATATTGGTCAAGCTTTACGTGAAACATGGGCCGAAACTATCGAAAATGTATTAAAAAATTGGGTTGACAGGATACTGCCAAGCCAGCAAGGTTTACTTACCTACTTAGGTTGCGCTACAGTTCGGGATGAACCTGGACCTCCACTAACAAGTACCTCCAGTTAGCCCTGTCCTTAGCTAACTGCCTCCAGTTGCGCTCCGCTAGTTTGTTTATGTCCCCTTCAACTTCTGTGCGCCACATAATTCGAGGTACCTAAGACGAGGTAAAACAAGGTTTACTCTTTTCAATAAAGCAGTAATCGTTGAAAATTTTTGAAAAGAGTTTGTTTTATAGCCTTTTAAAAAGGCTAACCAATAGATGGCCCACCATAATTACGGGTATTTGTACTCGTCATTTGTTGGGATTTTTTAGTCTTGTTGCCACCTGAAGACGGGAAAATACTACCTAATGCCAATTTTTTGATGCAATGCAGTTAGTCAAGATCTTTTTATTACCTTTATTCATTGCTCACTAGAATCCTTTGAGGGAGATCTTAATGATTTGCATGCCTTAGGCCTATTCTAAATTTTAACACCAAGCTGGTACAGTTCAACTTTAATGTGAAATCGGTGCAGTGTATATGTACATATGTATGCTTCAGTCAATCGCTGTCTAAGAAACATATTACAAGTACTCTAGCCAAATCGTATTTCAAACGAACAGATTTATGAGAGAACGGGCTCGGAGAGTATAGATGCGATTGTAGAAAAACGAAGGTCAGTAGAACCTACTAACACAATAAGGGATCTCCTTGTATGACGTGGCGCAGAATACTCGAAAAAGAATTTCGGCAACTAGAAAAGAACTAGATGGAGTTGAAACACATTCCCTTGTACCAAAAGAATCTTTAAGGGCTTCATCGTTACTTGTTTATCTACCATATTAAAAGGTACCCAGATAACTTTCACTTCTCAAGATGACATGCTGTTGGATTTGTGTCTATGATAATTGACGAACATTCATCAATTTGGCCAGTAGCCAGGATGAGGCTATATTCCGGAAGCTTAAAACAAAATTAGATATCAGACTTGCGTCTGCACGGACACCACTCTTGGTTTCGAGTCCATCCCTAAAAATTTACAAGGATAATCCGTGTGGAGTAGCAAGTACTGTGCCTGAATTGAACTAACATTCAAGTGAATCTATGTATATTTCATTATTGATTTCCATTTTAGAAAGAAAGGCAAAAGATACAATGTCCATAATTTGCGAATCATAAGGAAGACATCATTACTCGTAATGGAAACAAATTCACTCTACGTAGTGCAATGAATAAGGCATACATAAATTCAGGAAAGTATTTCAATTGCATTCTCAGTTGTTAGAGACTCCGTAATAAAATGCCGAATAACTTGTACACACAGGGTACCTTGTGCAGATTGATGCAATAAAACGATATCATTTTGGAGTGCAAGCTAACGCTAGATATGAATGACGCAGCCGTCAACAAGCACGACAGATAAATTAAATTTGACCATTCGCATGTCGAACGTGTTTTCAAGGTTATTCATCAAAATGTATCCAAAAGTATCTTATCCACACCAATAACTGTAGACCATTACTGTTGCAGGGAGTTATGCTCATTATAAGACTCATATCCACAATTAAGTTATAGCATTCCATGGAAATACAAATGAACCGGCGTTCAGAAACTGACTGAGATAGTCCTGCTAAAGGTCTAGGTATCACACTACCATTAAGATTCATTGGTGAATGTGAAAGCTTTTCACCAACTTTCTCCTTTCAATGAACAATCTCTCAGACTTTATCCAGGGGAGAAAATTGGAGAACATTTTTGATGGTGATACAACCGAATGAACTTAACCTTCACCAATCATTGAAAAAGCCCTTTCTCAGCTTTCGAAGAGTAAAACCACTTCCCCACTTGAGCTCGACAGAGAATTTTCACACTTAATGACTCTGCCTTCACCGATTTGTCTTTGCACGACTCCCCACTTAATGCAATTTTGTATCCTGTTTTGTTTATTTTTCCTTTTCGGGTCTGCGGAATATGTACATTAACAAGGTTTGATGTAAGTCTTCAACTTTGACAGACTTGATATCATTTTGGAAAGGACGCACCGAGAATGCTTTTAACAAAAACACGTTGTATAGGGTTTTATGCACATGTGTTGTACACAATGCAGCTTTACTCGTAATGGAAGAACATCGTTCTTGGACCAATATTTACCAGCTCGTTTGTTAGGGGTTTTGTGAAAATGTCCTTCTAAGGATTCTATGCAAACCTGTTGATGTTTCAAGAGAGTTAATGGAACTTACTTTGTAAGTTGAAAGGTGAAATTTGATTGAAGGGATGCAGACTATGTGTAGAATGTGTTCTATTACATAATAGTTTTAAACTTTAGAGAAGTTCTTTTTTGGAATTTTAAAAAGAACTAGGAATTTGATTGAAATAGATATTATGATACCGAAACGGTCATAAAGTAGGTAAGTGCTTGCGGTATTTATGACGAAAATTCGAAAATGCAAAACAGAGAACTGGGGAGTTATCCTAGGAGTAGGTATTTTCTCTAGAAAGGTATTCGCATATTGTAAGGAAAATAAGTATCTATGGATCTGACCCAGATATCTTTGGTAGTAATTTAAGGCCCATCATATCCTAACATCTGCAGTAGGAATACTTGGAGAAGCGTTCTATATAGTGTTAGGTGCGATAAGTGCAACATACCATTGTATGACAGTCGAGAAGAAGAAGGAAGCTATAACTTTAATCCTAATTTAAGCAGAAAGAATGATGTGTTCATTAGGTAGAGTCTAAAGTTCTTGGCGAGAGGTATTAGAAGCGCATTCCGCTATGTCTAGAGTACATATTCTAGTGAAAAGCTTTCGAGTGCAGGGCTTGTATCATTAACTGTTGCGAGGTAGGTAAACTGCTTAATTCGATGTTGGAGTGACTTCTTGTCTTAGGATGTAATCCTCAATTGTTCATATTCTGACTGCATATTCTATTACAACAACTGAACAGATTTTATAAATACACTGTCCTTGTAAAATCCTTCTATCTTTAAATTTTTTTTAAAAGAATACACTACGTGCTTGCTATTATTTCTTGACTTAGCTTGGTTAGTTTGTTTCGGATTCCAAAACCAAATCCGTAATTTTGCGATCATATGCCATAAGGCAATCAATTTTGATTTAAGTATGTTACCACTCACCTGAGATGTTCCATATAATTACCAATCACGCCGTGCTCAGTACTAAAGCTAATCCACTCAGTACTTTACTGCGGATAAACACTTCACCATCAAGGTTCTATTTTTTATCTTGTACATTTTCAACTTTAGCTTGGACTATCTCCAATAGGCGATCTTCACAGCTTTCTGCGGAATTTGGTTCAGTATTGACCCTACGTATATTATTCCTTATAGGATATCGCCATATGTCTACATATGAAAACCAGAAAGGCTTCGGTCTTCAGGCTCCTCTTATCGAATTTAACCTTTGAATACTCCATGGGTCAGTATTTCGAAGTTGATCCGTTTTCTTTCGTTTTAAGTCATAGTAGTCACATCGTAGTATGTCAACTCTTATAAATGTAGAGATATCCTCAATGTACCGACTATTCAAAAGTTCCTAAGACATAATTCAAAGAATATTGTGTTCTGAGATGTATAAATCAAACAGACCTTAGAAAAAGGGTTTACGCTAGGTTTTTTTTTTTTGTAGCGAAAGTGAATAAAACTTGCTCTTGGATTGACAAGGTTCTTGAGCGAAGTTTCAGTTTTGTACTACCATTGGAGCTTCCAGAATCTGCATAGACCCGAGACGCTTTAGGTCAGACCACAGGGGCATTTGTAGACTGTAGACATTTTCTTTTTTGTTTGATGAACACAAGTTTCGGTATTTGTAATGCCTTACCGACAGAAACCCAGGAGAAACTTACGACCTTTCTTAAAAATACCGTCTATGCTGCCGATATTTACCTATTATTGCATAAGATATCAATCTGCACAAAATGACTGTCGGTTTGATGAGAGAACCCCATATGGTGGACTTAAAGACCAACCCCGCCCAACATAGGACTTAAAGACCAACCTCACTCACCATCATAAGTAAGTAACCACCTGATCAAGAAAGTCCAAGACAACCGATATGGTGGGAGTAATGTTTCTGGAAAGAGTAGTGCCAAAGTAGATGTAAGCACCCGAATCGGAAGAGCAAATGCCGATTTTGGTATGCTCTTGGAGATCTGAGAAAAGATGTAACTAGCCTAAGCACCAAGCTTCGTCTTATCATTCAATGGCATGTCAAGTGTAAGCTGCAAAAAGATGCTAGCGTTCTGACCGAAACAGATTAGTCTGAAATTGGTTCCGAAAGGACCCCACTTCATCGCAAATCAGACTATCTAATAGAAGAGCAGTTAGTAATAGTATATATAATATAGGAGACATGCCAGTATTGGATAAGTTGTAGGGAAGATACATCATCGCTAGAAAACGAACACAATAGCGCTTAGTAGTGTAGTAGACGCTCTAAATTCTATAAGGATACAGTAGACCTATGTGAGTACAGACAAGTTTGGTTTCGGAGCCGGCACTATCATGCCAATTATTTACATAAAATACTCAGTTGCGTCTCGATTGACCGAGTTTTATCGCCTCTCCTTGTAGATTTCTTATATGAAAACATCTAATGATATTTCTAAAGTTTTAGACAGAGAACCAGATTAGATCCGCAATTCTGCCCTAAAGGCTATCGTTCTTCAGCTGTTGGAACTTACTTCACATAGTTCAAGATCTTAAAGTCACGCTAATTTAGATCAAAACGAAGATGATACTATGTACATCAGACAATGTATGAAATTTGGAGTATTTCATACCAAAATTATCCCCTAAATGTGTTCCATATCAAATTATTCCTCCTAGCCTATTCGATCATAACAAGAGTTTTTGAAAATCCACAGAAAACCTCTGAAATCATTACCACATTACTTCAATAAGTCCAAAGCCACCAAAGCATTTGCATCAAAACGTATCTCTTAGCAAATCTAAAACTCATTACAACTTATTCCTTTCTGCTAACACTAAAAATACTTTAAGCCTCTTAAAATAAAAAGTAAATCTAAATTAAAGAAAAGCACATTTTAAAGATTAAGACAAAACTAATCTCATTACGCACACCAGTTGCGTTTTGCCTACAACCGACGCAGGAGAGAAAAACCGCGCTCTTCCAACTTCAACTTCAAAGATTAATTTTAATCAAACTCATAATGACATTACATTACATCCACCTTCTTGTCTCAATTTCTCGTTCTCTCTCTACGGCGAACGTTCATTTCCCATTCCGCGAATTAGAAATCCTTACCGCCACCGACACTGCGACTGTGAGTGAGAGTTCTCGAAGGGTATACTGTGTTCTGCAATCTACTTCCAAACAGACACACGTAATGTATCTTGATCTACGCGCCTGAAATGGAATGACTATACCCATTCCTTAAAGTTGAAATTTTCCTTCACCGACGACAGCGACAGCGACATCGACATCGACAGGCAGACAGACAGACAGACAGATAGATAATTTCTATTGAATTGTTTGATACGTCCTTGTGCGCTAAGCGTCTCTTTGTGGGCTTTTGCAGAAAGCTGCGGCAATAGCGCGGCGGAACTGTAGCCAACTTTTATCTTCACAAGGGATTGTGTGTGTGTATAAAACTCATTACAGGATGAGGTAACGAAAGGATGCGGATGGGCGGAATGGAAAGTTATTTCTTTACGGAACACGAGCTGGGTGGGTGAAAGGAGAAACGGGTGAAAGTTAAGAATAAACAGCATCCGAGAACTATAATGGTACAGGACGGTTGCAGTTGGCAGATAAACATAGCAATCAAGAACTGCGACCAGCGGGAATCCTACGGTTGGGATGTAATGGTTACATTTCACTTAAAACTAAATTTAATGTGCTTACTTTTGCTTTGTGTCGTTTGTGTTGTGGGACGATGTTGTTGTGTGGGCTTTAGATACACCCAGGTCTTCGTGGGATCTGTGTTTGTCTGGCAAACTGTAATCCCGCTTTTGTTTAGGAGAATTAGGTAGGCGCGAATGTCATTCGCATTATTTCCCTATTAAGATGCCAAGGGTAACCATGGACTTTCTTGTGTTTCAACACGAATCGATATGCAGATACTGTGTACTGTGTTTTGAGTGAAAAATTCCTCTGAGTAGGTCCTCTATTCCGCCTGGCATCCAAGCAAGGATTTGATTTTTGTCGGAATCGTGAACAATTTTTAAATCACGTTCGATTCATGTTATCAGTTCGATATCCCATTTCTCACAAACTTCAATCTCTGTACTTTACCTTACCAGGAAAATGACAAACATATTGGTTCTACGAACCAATTTAAATCAAATCTCGAAAACCTAAATACCGCCAGTCATTTAGGAGAGTTTTCCGAGATTCAAGATTATGGAACAAAATAAAAAAATTGTAGTCCATCCCTAAGTAGGTATAAGAACACAACCCATCATATCCTTCAAATAGAAATTTCTGTCTTACCTTCAATGCTATTTTCATTTATCATCATTTTTCTTCCTTTTTTTTTTTTGGCCCGCCCGCACGAGATCCTTTGAATAAAATGAAAAAATAAAAATAAACCTCCACCATTTGTCATTAGGTATGATGCCTGCATCATCGTGATAAGACGTCAATGAGTAGCTAAAATATTCGGCATATAATGATAAATCAGCAAAACGGATGTAAACGAGGCACGCCGCGCCGTGTTCGGTTGACTTGAGGTAGGAAAATGAATTTTATTTCTTCCTGAGTGCTTGGCCTTAATATCCTCGTACCATACGTACGTAGTCCCTCGGATTTTTTGATATTTTGACATTTGCATACGGTTTTATAAATTGTTGGTAGATGACAGTATTGTTTTTTTTTTTAGGAATTATGATGACAAATTGAATATGTCTGACACATTATCGTCAGATACATTCATCCAAGTCACTGATAATTGATATGTGTGTGTACCAATGTGAAGTTTAAAGTGTTATTACAAATATAATTATAAGCATACTTCATAAAGGGTGTTTTTTAAGAGGTGTTAGATTTGAAATTGAAATAAAACACACAAGTGGAGCAAACCAGCCAAGCTTTTTTTATTATTCGATGGATAATTCTATGGCATTATTGATGATAAAAAATTTCGAGCATATGGTCAACGTGGGAACGTCTCAAAAACTGCATGCTGAAACTCTAATTTTCGACCACTTTTTCGAACATTTAAGGCCGTATCTCACGAATGGTTCACTCGATGTTGACTTCCAAGGCTAAAATCATTGTTGGCTTGTTCGCATAGACCAAATCTTCAAAAAATACTCCACTGGGGTCAAATCACACGATCCAGCGGAGGCCTGGAGACCAGACTACAGGTTCATTTCTATAAATAATGTTATCATCGAACACATCCTTCAATAACTCGATGATTTCGGCGGCAGTATGGCATGTGGTACCATCCTATTAATACCAAATGACACGAACTTTTGGAAACAAAGAATCGTTGATCTTGTCTCTGTGCCGGGCGCCATTGGCGGTGACATTTCGATATTCTTAATTTTTGTTTTGGTGCATCGGTAACTGATGTTGGGACCTCAACAAACTTGGAGTGCGCAATTGCAGGCAGTTAGCTATGGACCGGGTTCACCCCTAACTGTAGCGAAAGTAAGTATTAATAAAGTTTGGCGTTTTAAACATTTCTTAATGAATAGAGATTTTGGAAATAAATGTCCACAATCTGTCAAAATGTTCCCAGCTTTCAGATTAACTATCAGCTGCCTGAGTGTTGCCATGAAAAAAAACCCTTTATTTTAGATAGTGATATTTGTTGATGTGTTGACGGTTGGAGGCTCTCAAACCATCATCGTAGCCACCTGCTATTTACGGATGACCAATCCAATTTTGAACTGCTCCACCATCCTTCTAATAGGTACACTAGAAGTCTATCAAGTAGATTATCCTCACCTAACTCAATAAATAATAAGGCTATCTCCACTCAAAGTCCTTTAAAGCTTCTTGAGGAAACGGCATTTTGCTGCCTTATTATAATATGGAATTGATGCAGTCATCAATTCCGTGATCCAAATTCTCAGATACACTTATGAACTGAACAATATTTCTGTTGCGTGAAGAAATGCGTTAATATGGTTTTACTTTCTAAAGTTGGCTGCAGTGGTTAGTGCATTGGCGTACGGAGCGAGGCATTCGTGGTTCGATCCCCAGACAACACCAATGTTCTTTCACGGCCCCACCTCTTGCGAGCATCTGATAAACATCCGAGAGTAAAACTACCATGAAAAAACTTCTCAAAACAAAAATTGACCTTCAGATACGGCATTAAACAGTAGGCCCCTTCTATTCGTGTAAAGAGTATAACACGCACAAATAGGAATGGTTGTGAGAAGCTAGGCCATTGATCCCATGGACCTGTTGCGCCAAATATTTGTATTTTTTTTTTTTGCTGCAGATCTCCTTTAGGTCAATTAGGCCTCATCATCCCAAAGGTAGAAAACCCTCTCCACGAGCTCCAAATTGCTTGTCAAGCAGACGACAAGCCTTTGACGACAATAGCCTTGCACCACATGCTCAATAAGATCGAAAAATCACTATCAAAGGAAGATATAGCCATTTGCGCCTTTTTAAATATATCCCATCCCTGCAACAAGGATTCGACTTCGTTCCAATCTATCGAAACAGCAGCCAGAGCAAAGAACATTCACCTGTAAACGACTGGATTTGCTCCATACTAGTAGCAGAATTATTTCTGCCAATCTGGGTTAGCTTTCACTATACATCAAAAGTAACAATAGTTGTCCACAAGAACGGATCTAATCTACTTTGGGCTATTGTGGTTGTTCAGCTCCTAACCAACTTAAGTAACAGCGACTTCTTAACTTAAGGTTACGCGAATGACCTATCTAAACTAATTAGAGTTAAATACGAAGTCATGATCGGTAAACGGATACATTAAACAAAATCATTGCCTAATTTGAGTTCACTAGGACCAGAAATATATGTAAATCTCCAGACCCTAACTTTAAATTGTGTCTAAATCAGCTTTCCCAAGAAAGTTATATAAATATGTCGGAATCATCTTCAACCAAAGTCTTACCTGAAATCCATCATCCAGTTAGAATCACAATAAAGGCCACCTGAAACTTCTAGACTTGTTCCACACTCTTCTGGGAAAATCGTGGTCTTGAGCCTAAAATGATTCATTGAACATATCTAACTATTGCCGCCCCAATCATAACTTATGTTGCTATAGTATGGTGAGAAGAGATTAAACAAGCTCATGCCCAAAGACTCGCATGTGTTGCAATCACGAGTCCATACGTATTCGCGCTTCCGTATTGCAGATTGCTTTGCAGTTGGTTCGAAAGAAGGCTTGTTGCGGCTAATCCATCATCTTAGCACTTCTTATCCTGGTGCCTAGCAATGTGTGATTGTATAGCGATCTTGTGAAGAGCTCTTGGGTCTTATAAATGTGGATGCAACTAATTTGATGGCTATTTCACTGTCGATGTACATACATCTATGATGATACCCCGCCTTTATAAAGCTTGGAACGCCACAAGGCTGTATTTTGTTGCCGCTCTTATTCCAAGTGATTTATAAATGATAAAAGCTTTTGAAAAATTCCTCGCAAAGAAGTACTGTATACCTACTCAATTTAGTAAAATTGTAGTTAGTCCAACAACATTGCTAAACAACACGATGATGTTTCGCAGTCCACCTGAGGTGACAGTAACTAAGTAAGTATCAATTATGTTTCGTATCCCACCCATTTATTTTTGCTTTCAAGGATAAAATAAATCGATTAAAAAAACACCAGAAAGAACATCCCATTTAATAATCAGTACCATCGTGGTTTAAACTATACATTAAGGTACAGATCGTGCCTTCATTAAAAAAATTCCCAATAGATACATATGTATACCTTCAAGGACATCAAAAAAGATGGAAGGATTTTTTTGAAGTAAACCTCACGTATCTACTCATTCACCTCCAGAACCACCAGGGGTTCAATTAGGAAGAAACTTCTTACCGCTATTTCCTTCCAAACTGCATAAGCTAATGCACGTGAGCAATCTAAAAGCCAGCAAACTATGCTTTCCATTCAATGTTTTGCGATCCTTTGAGTGTGATAAATCGTCTAAACGTACAGCAAGCAGTCCCTAACATTTTCATTCCATAACTTTTTCGCTCGAACATTTCCTATCCTCGGATTTTAGCTTTCAAAAAATCACTATCCTCAGGGACCACTTATCATTTTCACACGTCCAAAAATCGATGAAACTACGTAAAATATCCTTGAAGGCATCTAGGCACTCTGACACAATGGGGAGAAATGTCGATTTATCTTTGAGTTCACACGTCCGTTCGAATCCTTAAATATTCACTCTTTGCCATTAATTATTCTCTCCCTCAGCTGCTCACTCTATAAGTATACATCTAGTAGTAGATTTGCTTCCTAAATGTGGTTGCCAGTAGTTGGCTTCTACTTTTAAGAGAAACTCCCATGCAATTCAATGAGGTTTCCAGGTATTTGGCTGCTCCCAATGTGAGTCCATTTCTTGACCAAACAAAAACAATTGAGAACCCGGATACAAGTACCTCCTCCGGCAGCATTAGAACTTCCCTAGTTTGAGAAACACACTTCCATGTAGGATGTCCTTCTATGGATGGAGGATGCTATGCACCTTCGAAAGGTGCCAAGCAAAAGACATCTCACCTCGGGCGCGTGATATCGATTTTCATTCTCTGGTGACACGTTAAAGTCGTCCATTCTACACAAGAAGAACCAACTCTGGAGAAGATTGTTTGATATATTTATAAATTTTAACCAACTCTGATATAAATTTGAAAATCAGCAAACAAGGAACGTCGTCGTCTGCATGCTTTACATATGTATCCCCATAATAGGAAGGGAGAGGAAAAAAGAAATAAGTGTCTGGATCCCTCTTCGGCGCTTGTTTTCCATTCGAACATAAACAACTGGAAGGGACATTAGGGGGACAGCTGCACTGACTGAACTGGGTAGGGGGTGCTGCAGAATGGCTTCATTCAAAATTATCACGACAGCAGTTCCTTACACATCCTGGGTTTTATTGCATCCTGTTCTGGCTGTGGAAAATGCAATATTTTTGTCGAGGTAATAAAGATGAGAATATATGGAACGTTGTCCTGTCGACTGCGAGAATTTTGATGGAGAGACGGAATATTTTTTTTCTTTTTTTTTTTTTTGTTCGCTTCTCCTTGCTGCCAGAAACCAGGATAGGTCGACAATGTTGGCATGTTTATTGAGGTGAAAAAGTCAAACAATGAACATTATATTGAGCAAAGCTTTGTTGTTCCCTGGCAATTTTCAGCACACTTGGTTGTGACAAGGCAAGACTATGATATAGTTCTGCATTAAAAAAAAATATACAAGCATTGTGTGGTTCAGTTTTTTAAAATGTCCACCAGTGGTTCTTAAATATGATTACTCTTCTCGTGGACTAGCACCGTAACTGTTTGAATCTATATCGATGTAACCACTAAAGTCCTGGAATGGAAGACACCCTTAAACCAAAAAAACATCATCCTCCAATAAGTTCAAGTAAACGCTGCATTGGCAAGAATATTGACCTAAAAAGCACTTCTGTTCTAGTCATGTAGTCATCGGATATATTGGACACAAATTTACTGACAAAAAGTTACAGTCGTAAAAGACAGCTAGACAGTCATAACAGATGCCAATCGAGTATCTCCTAATCCTTTCAGAAGATCAATAAAAGAAATCCAATAGAGACAACATAACTTCCAATGGCCACCACATGCAACTCCTGATTTGTTAAAGAGTACAGGTAACCACATTGCATAACATGGTGGTACTTGGCAATGTAACATGCTCACACCTCCGTTTAGGTCGGAATTGACCACATCAGTTTCAATGGTTTTAGACAAATAAATGCACTTTCCTGACATTTTTCATCATCGTCCTTGGAAAAACAATTCTTCATACGCAAAAGTCACATCAATGAAAACGTCGGATATTTTGGGCCTCTGTGCAATATTGTTTCAGCCAATTGTTCAAGAGTTCATTGCTGTTATTTAGGCCCACAGCTTTGCATTCATAAGCTTGTTCTTGGCACTTTTCAGCTTGGTTCTACAAAATGTTGCAGATATGTAGCTGTGGATCCTATTGCATTCTTTGGAATCATTCGATTCCATCAGTAGTCCATCTGCAGAACTTTCCTAAAAGTTTGTTTTTTTTAAATCTTGAATTAAAGCAGATAGTGCGTAGGGCAGATGTCAACACTAAAGGCGCTATCATCGGCATATACATACATGGAAAGGAACCTTAACCAACTTCGTGTGGGAAACTGGAGGCAGCTGGTTGAAGATCGAGCAGGCTGGAGAGGCCTTAAAGCTAAGGTTCATCCCACAGGTTCATCCCAGACCGTAGCGCCACCTAAATAAGTAAGAAACCACTTACAATTCTAGTTCCCGAATCGTATGGATGCATTTCCGTTCTGATGTTGACCAAATAGTGGATGTTTGAATAGAAGCAATAGACAAGCCTGCCCAATCAGCAGACACAAGTACGGAGATAAGCATCCATCGTGGAATATTGAACTATGCAAGTACCGGTGTGAAGTCAGGAAGCTTTTTAACCAGGCATAGTATTCAAGACACGCATTTGATTAGGATCTTTACAAGAGCAGTCTTTGGAGTATAGATGTCGATGTGGATAAAAGTAATGTGTAACCCCTTGGTGAATCTTTTGTACGCCACAATCTGTTGCTCTAATCGATGGAATACTCGAGATAAAGCATCTCCTCCAGTCTAACAGCTTTGATAAAGCGGAGTATCTGAAATGGATTTAGTGAAGAGAGGGATGTTTCTGAAAGAACATAGATGTTTTTTTCTTCCAAGAGCTAGTGATTTACATTCCATGAAAAGATGTACTGGTGTTTGTTCATGACTTTCCCATAATCTGCACTGTCCATCGTCTTCTATACTCAATTTATTGAGATTCTTGCTAAGTCTACAGTGGGACGTTAACATGTCTGTTGGAATGCGTAGTCGGTTTTTACTTGTTTTCCAAAAGTTCCTTGGCCTGTCTCAGTAGAAGAATCTCGTCCAAACGTTCAAAATGCTTAGCCTTACTCTGTTGGCCCACGCCACTGTTATGGCGTGTTATGATGAGTCTACCTATCATTGTATACTTCCATCCTAGTGTGAAAAGGATGAAGAATTTCGTTTTACACGCGAGGACCTGTTTGCAAAATAACTAAATCGACATTCTTCCAGTTGCAAGCTTTCATTTCATGAAAATATTTCCTGTATAACTTCAAACTAAGTCTAGTTGCTTTTTCAAGCAAATTGCTCATTCAATTCTCTCCAAGGAACGTGTCAAAACCAACTCTTTCAGATCCTACTCCCAAATCGAATTCATGTAATTGCCCATGAAATCAGATTTTGACGACGAAGCAAAGTTTTCTTATTACGATTCAAGGAATTCCAATTAAAGTTTAGATGCCGAAGGCAATTCATCTCCTGCGGGCATTGAGAAATTATTTTACGCTAAAGAAATGTTTTAATAATAATTTAAGAGAGAGTGCGACTTGGATGACATTTGGCGCCCGAGTAACGTTTTGGAATTGTCACTGCTTTGCGTTTGACTTTAAAGAGTATCTCAGTTTGAATTCAAGACAGTGGAAATCAGAGATTTTCAATGGAAATCCAATTGAATAGGAATCATTGAATTTTAATTGGACTTAAATTCCACATTTCTTCTTCTTTTCTTTTTTTTAATTAAATCATCAAAGGAACACCAAGGATACTTAAATTTCTAATTAGAGATATACATGTATTGAGGTGATGATGATGACTTTTAATGCTTGTCGCTTTGATGCCAATGGCGTAAATTATGAGGACGTTTTATTTGCTTTCCTTGTGTTTGAAGGATTCAAGTGAACAACAAGGATACGCAACGAAGTTGCGTATGCTAGGGGAATTGAGTGTTGACTAAGAGGGTAATACTGAATGAAAAGATTTATAATAAGCGTGGTAGTGTCAATGGTAACGGAATGCAAATAGTTAGTGCCATCTTGAGTCAAGTAGAAAAAAAAACGAAAATGGTGGCGTTGTACGCCTTGAAATAAATAAGTCTTGGGGGCATAAAAATAGTCTTCATTTCCTTCATCTTTTTACTTTTGTGGGGAGAGGACACTTGTGCAGCTATTCACAATAAATTTCAAAGAGCAGCTTGAAGTTTAATCAAGGCACTTGATACAGGTACGAAGTGAAAGATATTGCATTCTTGTATTTTGCAAGGCATCTGATGTAAAGAAAAGCTTGTAGAGATACATAAGTGAAACAGTTACAAATGGTGAACATTTTGTAGGGACAGTTCGCAAAGTTTTTTCTGAATTTGGTTGACGTGAACCACCTTTTCGCCCAACTTGTAGTAAATTTACTCGCTAAATTTAAATATCTTGGAAAAGTTATGGATCTCAAGAACACAAAACGTGTACGTTTAGCACTACGACAGCCGAAAGTGTAGCGGAAGATCCGGAAACGGATAGAAAACGCAATTAGACAGAAAAAGAACCAGCCTTCATAGTATTTTGTATTAAAATCTTGTTCTAAAGGCTTACAAGGTTTAGTTAATACATGTAATGAAGCAGGCAGACGTCGAAGTAGATGCCGATAAAACTGTTTTTAGGTTGACGTTGGACGGTCTTGCGGAAAACACGGAAAACGCTGCAGGAAGGTGAGATATGAGAGAACTCTGCAAAAGTAATACCAACCATCCTGTACTGGATGTCGATGACACATAACTGATATCTATTAAAGATCAACTACGCAGTTAGAAGGAATATTTTTACACCATGCTTAATGACGATTTTGGCGAGCAGAGTGCAGCAATGAGTCTTCATTTGTTGAAAAATAAACTCCGAGCTCCAACAAAGCAGCTGGTCTCAATGACATACCAGCTGAGTTAGTGAATGCACATCCTGTCAAAACGGCTAGTTAATATAGAGCATTTGGGTAAATCAAACCTATCTCAAGGGCTGAAAGGACAGAGTTATTGTTAATATACAGAAAAAAGCCATATTAAGAACTGCAAAACTGCAGTTTGGACTTGACTTTTATCGTTTTCTTTTTCCGAAACAAGGTTAGAATGAGGACAACACTCTAAAGGTATATCATTCCGTATTATTGTCGAGAAATCAGCCGAGTTTGATAGGCTAAGTCATTGGAACATCATTGGAGATGTGCCATTCACTCCATGTGAATGGAAAGTCGAACGATCTAAGAATCAATGGCAAAAAGATAAATAAAATGCCCATGGGGAGCTCCATAAATCTACGTATTATTCTGATGCAGACGCAAATGAAGGATGTCGAACAGTTTAACTACCTAGAAAGTTTTGTAGCATTTGATGGTGTAACAGATTTAAACATTAGGTTAGGTTAAGTACGTGGGTATGATGGGTAGGAACTGATTGAACTCAGTTCAATACGGACCCCTTGTGATACCCATAGGAGATAGGTGTCCGTTGCATTGGTTAACCCTAGTTCTACAGATAATATATATATATCTATATATATTAGTGAGATTTCGAACGAGACCACAGTTTTGGCTCCCTTTTCGTCTCTTTTCCATGATCCATCTTAGCCCGAGAGTTTCTCTGTATTTCTCCATAGTTCCTCTCTCGCTTTGATTCCTCGTGTCAACGCTAGCATCTGTTTAACAGAAATCTGGTTCATCCTCTGGGTATCTACCCAGTGGCTTCCCAGGACGCCCTTCTTCTGCTAGTTAGCGCCGGACATTGACACAATATATTGCTGCCGTCCCGACTTCCTCCAAGCATAGTTCACAGGTGTCGTCCTACAGAAGACCCATCTTCTTTAAGTGAAATTTCCATTGCCTATAGCTAACGCTAACTCCCATTTCAGTGTTCTTTGTTCCAAGCTTAGAACTTCTCTGTGAGCGTTGCCAATCGACATTTTAATAGCCATTTTCGCCTGTCTGCAACCTTCCACTGTTGACCACCTTCTCTGGTGTTCCGTCGCTGCCCAGTTGTTAATTAGGGGTTTTACCATCCCTCCCGGACCAGAGTACTCCAAGGTTGATCCTTGCTTTGCTAGAGAATCCGCCTTTTCGTTGCCCTCAGTCACTACGTGCCCTCTCACCCAGAGCAGCGTCATCTCATTTCGAGATGAGCGCTCATTGAGTTTATGAACACATTCCAATGCCAGTGATGTATTGATATCTGTTTACTCCATGCGTCTAATCACTGACTGATTGGCCAGTGCTATGGTAACTATGGTTCTACAGATAAACTTAAATGTTAGAAAACAGAATAAATTAAGCTTCCCCTGTCTTTGGCATCCTGTCTCCAGTTTGGAAATTCACTCAAATCTTCGCTCACTAAGTTGAACTCTTCAAAGTCAACCTTAAACCCATACTATTGTTTGTCTGTGAAACCTAGAAAGTTTCGGCATGTATCAAGAGAAAATTTCAGGCTTTTGTTAATCGGTGTCTGCGAAACATTCTATAGATTCGTCGACCGCCTACAGTTTTCGGATGTCAAAGTACGGCAAAGTAATTGACACTGGTTTGGTCACACACTGACGAAGCCAAATGACAATATCACATAGCAGTCCTTCGAATGAAATCCTCAGTGTGCACGACGGATATGAGGACCAAGAACAACGTGGAGGTCAACAGTCTTTGAATAGAGACCTAAAGGAAAACATGGCTGCAGCTGAAATTACCATGTGCACACTGAGATAGATGGAAGAGATTTATTGGCACCCTATGCACCGCACGGAGTTGAAGGATATATGATGATGACGCCAAAGACTTGTAACCCCAACACCACCAAGAAGCTGCTCATCTCTTGATGATCTCGAGAATCACAAGCAAAAATGTACATTAATAGTTAAAAACATGAATTTTACCCTCTCTAGCCGCAGAGCTTAGAATATGTGCAAGATTAGAGACAGTTTAAAAGAGTGAGACCTGCCTGAGTAAGCGGACACTGCCAATGTTTAGGAATAAAGGGCAAAAAACAACTAAATATATAATAGACTACCGCAGGGCTCAGTACTGGCAACGTTACATCATTCTGACTTGCTGTTGCTAACTTTATAGAAATATATGTACGCAGACTGCCCAGTCATTAAATACCAAAAAAAGTCACTGATTAGCAATGAACGTGTACTAAACGACGATCTCTGATGCCATGCAATTTAGAGCAATGGCGACTCTGTCGAAGTCTCGAAAATCGGGATGCGTTGCTTCCGCCTTAGATACCAGTTTTCGAAATATTCAAAAAAAGAACATTTTGTCATTTTGTGTAATTGATGTATTAACGTAATATATTTTATGTTAACTGATTTGAATGAGAATAATGAATACGAAATAAATAAACTAATGCCAAACCATATCGAATGACATGTCAGATATTCCTGACAGGCTATATTTCATTTCAAAATACACTCGATATGTGTAAAATTGGTAACGTTTAAGCAAGCTTCAGGTGAATACATAAATTTATTGATAAACTGATGTTTTTTGTCTCCTAACCATCAATCTCTGAATCCCCTCGATCAGATTGCACTTTTGGATGATATAATGGCATTTTTTTTTTTTTGTTAATGTGGTTTATCAACTCATTTTTTTTTTGCGGCAAATATACAAACATAACCATAGTTGCAACGAGTTCTACAAATTGCGGAAATGAGCGTAATTTCCCTCTGTTGTATGTTTTATTTTTAAAAGAACTTTTTTTTTAATAAATAAATTAATATAATACCCACAAATCACCTTCCATTAAAGTCTGTGCTACCGTACATAGATTGTCGCACATCAATCAACACATAGATCCATTTAAACCATTCCCACAACTCTCTCCCAGTAGCCATCTGCTGCCGCCGTTGTTGGTGAAAAAAAATAAATAAATTCAAGTAAATCGCTTCAATTTCTGTGTCACTATATCGATTAAATCTTTTATTTATTGGCTATGCAGTAGTAGGAATTTCAGCTCGACCACTCCCCTCAAACAGCGTATACCGATGTCCAGAGCCTGCAGTGACCCCAATAATCCGCGCCGCGACATGAGTGTGTTACTTAAAATCTCATGCAAAATTAAAATTAATTTTCCCAAATGAGGACCTCTTTACACTGAATGCGACAAGCCTTGGGTGTGGAACTTTACAGCAGGATTAAATTAATTTCACAAAATTGATTATAAAAAGTAAGGAGCAGCCGCTCAACAGAAGTCACTGCGTTGGTGGATTAATAAATTCATTTTTGACTTTCGGCAGGCAAAACCGATTTAAGCCATTAACTTTGGGGGATATTGTTTTCAAAAAATCGTATCGAGTTATAAAGGTTTTTATACATTAATGCAATTATGAAGATAGTACATACAAAATAGGTTGTTGCGTTTTGGAAATGCGTTAAAGCTGCCGGTGTAATATTTAAAAAGGAAAATTTTATGATAGAACTCGAGTAACCCTTAACGCGATGCGAATGCTGAAAGGGATTTTTCGTTAAGAGCGAAATAAATAAGACAGCTTGTATTTGGAATATAAATAAGAAAAAATAGTTCGGATTAAAGAACCATCGATACGATTAATTAGGAAACAAAACATCCTTCAAATGTCCTTCACAAAAACGCCTATACGAGTGAATACGATGAACCCAATTAATGACTTTTTCCCATAAATCGGACGATATACCGGCAATTTGGAGTTCTATATTGGTCCTGAGATTAAATAAAGTTTATGTCTTATTGGAATATAACATAACCCCAAAGAAAAAACTGCAAATCCGTCAAATTACACGAATCAGGTTGCCAAAGGACTGGCCGATTTCTACATCTAACATGTTTGCCGAACTTTGATTTTAATAACACTATTCTTTGGCCAGCGGTGTGGCATGTGGCGCCGTCTTATTCAAACCACATATGCTACAAGTCATCATTTTCCAATTCATACCAAAAATCCCGTAGCTTGCTCCATTCAATCAAACCCACAGCATACAGTCAATTTCGGTGTAATGGCATTTCGTGAATGGCTTCGATTACCGATTTGCCCAAATGTGACATATCAATGAAGCCATTGAGTCAGAATTGGGCTTTATCACCGATGAGCATAGGGATCATCTTCGTCCTTGTTTAGTGCCCAATCACTCTCCAGCACTTGGATCTAAAAGATCTTATAGGAATGTCAGCCCAAGTCCTTGTGCAAAATTTGCACATATTTGGACCAATTCTTGAGATCGATGCGGAATCGACATATCGACGTATTAGGACCTCACTTATAATCGCGGGTGCACTCTCGACACTCCTTGCGTTTATTTATCTTGCTGGCCCGGAAACATTATGAAGTGCATATATTGTCTCAAACTTATCTACCAGGCGTTCAATTGTTTGTGGACGGATGAGTACGACGACCAAAAATTGAAGTTAGCGCACGTAAAGTTGTCGCAAATGTTGTTGGAGCTATTCCATGATTGGATGGCAAGTATATATAAATATTAAAACAATAAACAAACCGAAGCAAACTTGTAAGTTTATACGTGAAACCCTATTGGAAAAATGGGACATCCCAATTGAAAAACCTTTTTGATTTTTGAACTGCTGACACCTCCAATCTCTTAGGTTAGAGCAACAAGAGACAAGTTTGCAACCCAGTCTGTTTTAGGTCCAAGTCCCCAAGATGCTAAGTAGTTCTTTAAACGCTAGGCAGCTACAACTTAAGAATAACATCATCCGATGTGAACTAGCCATCTTCCATCTTTTCTAGGGAGTTTTGCGGACCATTGAATATGGTATCATTAGACTCTAACGTAGAGGATCTTTTTACAGTGCAGTAAAATTCTATAAACTGAAGTGGTCAGGCTTATCTTTGATAATTATGGTGGTTCTTATATAATGTAAAACAAAGTATGGTTGGTAACATTGAAGCTTACTTTAATGAGGCCTTATCTGTTTCTGAAACTAAAGTGAAGAATTTATTTACTGGGAATATGCTGTATCGGTGCTTGTCTAATCCTTAAGTCAGTTAATTAAAAGTAAACATTTAAGGAGAACTATACCCTTCTTTGAACAAATATTTACGTTTGAAGAACGTTTTAAGATTTCACTCCAGTTTTTAAATGTTCATAGAACTAAAGTCTATTAAATTTTCTACTATAATTGGACACCCTTCCTCTACTTACTTATGAACCTTCTATAATGCCGATATAGACTTTCAGCACGTGAAAATAATAAGTTGGAAATACATAAATCCATAAACATTACCTCATTTTATATCCAATTTCCTACCAACATCAAAGCCACGACCTCTGTGAAGAATAGCTCCAACGAAGCTCTAAATAAATTCTGAAGCTTTGCCTTTCTTTCTTTCTTTAAATACTATTTAAATTCCATTTTCTTCAGAATAGCATATTGGATGCACTTTTTCTTCCATCAGTTGTTGGTGTAAACTTTCTCAAGGTAGACCAAGAAATCCTTTAATAGAAATCCGCCCTACACACATGACAGCAGCAGTGAAAGTTCCATAAAGGTCTTATTTCACATACATAAATATGTACTATATACAAAACTAACTGCAACCAAGAGCATTATCCTTCCTTTTGTTTTTTTTTTTTTGTTGTGAGACTCCCCTCCACAGACATGTTTCATATTTGTTCAACTTATGCATATGCAACTAAGTTTTACCAACAACATGAAGAGATATTGTTGTGGATTTTTCCTTTGTAGTTTCCATTTGCGGGATCCATTTTTTCTCTTCTTCTTGCAACTCCTTACCCTTCTCTTCGATAACAAAACTGAAAAGGAAAATACAAATTTTGTTTAGTTAAAGTTTGCCTCGTTATGGATTGCAATTTGTGTTGCATATGAAAGTCGGTGGTAGAAAGAATAGGAGCACGGCCCTGGAAAATAAGTTTCGTCTGGTAATAGAGTTTGTAGCTCGATGCGGTACTTCAAATTCATGGTTCCTTTGAAAGCATTAGAGGGAAGAATACCCACCTACGTATGTATGAATAGGTATTTAGAAATACACTTTAGTTTATTGACTGAAGTCAGTCCCTGACTTAAGTGGTTTGTCGGAGATAAAATGGTTGTAATAGCATCTCAGAACAACATACGTTGAAGAAACACCCAGTGCTCTTCATATAAGATAGACATATCCTTGAACCTTTTTTACATATAAAAGTATAAATTGTATAATCAGTGAGAATAAAATATCCGTATTTAGATTAGACGAAGAAGTTCCAAATAGCCCATTGGTAGGGCTTGCATCCCCGATGAGGGTTACTGATATTAGTTTACCCGATCTCTTGTCGTAGGGGTTCTTACCAAAGACCTAGCACATTAAGTTGGAAATTGTGCATCGGGATAACTTCCCTACCATAGAAAAAAAACCAATGCTTACGAGACAACAGCCAACAACCTCGGATAAAGATGCCGCAACTGATGATGACTTCAGATCACGAACCGAGGACATCGAATTTTGGATCTGCACATAGGATATTCGGACCCATAACAGGCTGCGTGTAGCTAAACAATATGCAGATGCCAAAGACTACTCCCCAATCTTTCCCCAATCAGGAAGTGCAATGAGATGGGTCGGATAAAAAAAGGATCAAAATCTGTGATATACATATACCTAGTGTAGTCATAAATATTGATACAAAGAAAAACTTATGCCAAATGAAAATGCATTATTATTTTTAGAAACAAATTAATACGTTTTATTTGTTAGATCATTAGCTATAAGTTATGGAGGACGAGGAGTATAAAGCACGACCTGATACGCACTGGCCAATCATCAATTGCATTACGGACCTCATTCATCGGAAAGCTGTCAACAGCACAGACAAGGGCTCGCTTCAAAGAGTCAAAATTTCTGTGATGAGTAGAGCAGGCCATTCACTCCAAAACGGACCACACCTTGTAGTCCAAAGGGTTGAGGTCCGGACTACCAGTGGCCAACCATCCGGTGATATAAAGTCGTCTACATTTTTTAAAGACACTCTTGCGTGGTTTTTGCCTTATGGGCTGAAGCAGAATCCTGTTGGAAGGTCCAATGATTGCTTGCGAACATTGTTCGGCTTAGAGGCTTAACAACGTCTTCCATAGACATAGATTTTTGCGAGATATTCATTTCCCGCGACAAGATCTTCTACTTTCTCAGTGGCTTGCATCTGATTCGAGCCTGCACGGCTTTGATGGCTTGTGGGGTCCTCACAGTGCGTGGACGGCCGGATCTTTGACTGTCACGTACTCCACCAGTATCCTCGAACAATTTTATGGTACGATAAACAAAACACCGGGTGATTCCAAGCGGTTGCAAGGTCCGAAAGATATCACCTTTTGCCATATTAAACTTGTGTAATCCGATCACAACGACACGATTTTCGATATCACCCCATGCCATGATTGTAAATGACTAAAATCAAAAATCTTTTCCGCAACAAGGAAGCATAGAAGCAACGGGTTAAATAACGGTTAACATGAACAGCGTGCAACAAATATTTCATTTAGAATGGCTGCAACAGCAACTGCATCAATATTTATGACTAGACCGTAGTACCTAGGGTGATTACTATAAGGAGCAGAAGAAGCGCTTATTTCGATGCAGATGTGACATACGCGGCAGACTTAGAAAAGAAATCTCGAGTTTGATACGTGAGAGAACGTCTTATGACGATCCGTAGCAAGAAGGCTCATTACCTTATTCGTTTTTAATTAAATGAACAATTTTTTTTATTTTGAGTACATAATAATGTAGGATTGATTTTAATGTACTTTCCACAGATAATGATTTTTTGACTCATTTTATGTTTTTATTTATTCTTTATTGCAATTTTTTAAACAGCAAATATTTTACGCACAAACAATATAACGATAGAATTACAATGATCTAAATTTTAGGAAGCAAGTACATATTTAAATATATTTCTTTATTTATGCAAGTGAACAAACTGTACTAGATATACACCACTAGAGAAACTCGCGTTTTTCTTCTTCGAGTGTCGGATTACTGCAGAAATACTTAAATATGTAATATAAAAAACGATTATAATAAACAAAGAAAGAAACACAATTTATTAGCTTAAGTTACAAAAGGTTAAGTGACAAGAATAGGTGAATATATGTATAATGTAATGTTTATTGATAAAGTGATGTAAATGACAAGATCTGTTGGTTTAAAACGATTAAGTTATTATTTATTTATCATTAATTACAACTACAACGCTTTTGATACGCCCCAAGTTTTAAAAACGTCATTTGAATCATCTAAGTTAATGTAACAAATAATTGTAACATTTTCCAAAAAAAATCATTTTTTAAAGAACTGTCGGAAGTTCTCAAGCTCAATTCTATTCTTTATTTATTATAGGTTTCTAGGTTTAACTTTGTAAATAACGGTAAACAAATATTTAAAAACTCTCACTCTTTTTTGCTTCTTATTCATACTGTCTTCCAAGAAAGTACCAGTAATATACAGGATTAGGGTTTGATATTTTTGCATTATTCTTTGTATCAGTGCATGTCAAAGTACTACCCGGTTTGAGATGAGTGCACAATTTTTGTGCGGCTTTATAATGCGAAAGGATTTATATCAACGACGCATGAGAGTGTAGGTTGAGCACAGCTCTAGGCTTAAAAGCAATAATTTTTGTTTTCGATTTTTATTCGGAAACTCACTAGAACTAGATTTGTGTACATTTCGTTTTATTTCCCCAATTAGTGAAAACTTTCCCAAAATCGAGAAAAATCTGGCATCGGTGGTCATGTGTCGTTTCGTCATCTCTTATTTTATATACACAGGACGTGTCCTCTCCTTGGTCCATCATGTCCACTCTAAACGATCCTACAATACTTATAACGTTCTATTGTGAAAACGCACATCCACTCCGGTAGGTTTAGTTTTCCAACAAGAAATATGTATATCCATAAATGTTATTCCCGCAAAGTACTGTAAGATAATTATCGAATACCGGCATATGGTTACAAAGTAGTCAAATGTAAATACTCGATCGATTCTAAGGAATCCAAATGCATTAATAAATTTGACTTCACGCAGCAGTTGATACTGAAGTATAAAGGTATCGACCTGTACAAGAAATAAATGTATGTATATACATTATCGAACGAAACCAAATACGTACCTTTTTACACATTGGTAGCATTTGGTATGTTACCAACACTTTTTCCACCAAATTCTGATACTCAACAAAAATATTATCCGCAAGTATGGTTATACAAAGTACATCCAAAAAGCAGTGTATATGCCTCCAACCAAACACGCAGTAGATGATGATGTGTTTCCAACCATCTTTGGGACAAAGTAAATTAGCCAAACCATAATAAACTCCAATATAGATCATAATCAATGACAAAAAACAACAGAAAACGTAGATTTCAAAACATCTCTGAGTACACTTTATTATTTTAAAGATTTTTCGTATAATCTTGCAAATTTTACTCAAAATATTCCTTTTATCCTTTTCATTTTTATCACCGATTATATTTAGGTACGAAGTCATATTTTTCATGAGAGTTAAAATAATTGTATTCGATACTTGCAGGCCGATAAACTGAACAAGACACAATGTCATAACGAGAGACGTGTGAAATATATGAAAATCTATTCCAAAAAATAAAATTTGGAATAGAACTTGTAAAAGATACAAAATGTAGAAATAGAATTTGAATCTGAACATGAAAATGTAGTCGAAACTGAAGTACTTTACATTACTTGTCAGCTTCTGGACATCGGTACAAACAATTTGAAAAAGTTTCACCAGCTGCATTAGGAAATTAGCTTTTAATATGTTGCTCATGGAGAGACAGGCAATAATAGTTGCGTAGATACTCGTTATCATGCAAGATAAGACACTTCCGAGGTCATTCCAATCGGCGCTGTAGATCGAACAAATCAGAACAACGCTATAGCTGGCGATAATCAGCGAGACGATTTTTGAATAAACGTACAACCAATCGTTAGTTACTGTGGTTTTAGACTTAGAACTGTAGCAAAAGTTTATGACACCCATGATGATTCCAAGAGTGAAGAGAAATTTGAGGACATGCCTCAGATATTGGTTTTCTAAAGTTGACATCTTACGGCGGAACGAACTTAACCAACTGATTGTAGTTTGGGTAACTGGGGACGTTGTTTGTTTATCGAATGCATAAAGGAAGGGCGATTAATATAAAGTACTTCCTATAAAGGTGTAGTGGAATGAATATTGATTCCCTTAGATAGACCTCAGGTTATGAATATCGATCTGCCTCCTGCCATGCCGGATATGTGAATTTCATCCAAAAATAGACTTACATATTTCCTACATCAGATCTTCAATTATTGAGTGGATTTACTCCTCGCTCGCTCAATGTAATTGTAAAACTGCCCCTAGACGAACAATGTTATTGAGCAATTTATTTATTTATTTTATTGCAGACAGTGCAATATTATTGCACAATAATTTAGTTAATTACTAAAACTTGTAAGGACAACACGTTGAATGATACCGAACCTCGTTCTGCGGTCATTTCATTGACTGTGTGGAGAAAAATAGAAAAAAACATACAGAAAAGCTATAATCCGTCTGGAACGGATCGTATGATACCCTATCCTCCTCTCTATAAAGTGGGCGTGGCCAAATTGCATTTTGTACGCAAATATAGCTATAATGTCGAACGTTTGAGGATGTTACATGTAAAATTTCATGAAAATCGGTTTTTTGATGAAAACGCCCCCAAAAAGTGGGCGTGACCAAAACTGTTCTATGGGTGAATTGTAGGGAATCTGTAAACCTAAATATTTGGTCTTAACAAAATTTTTCAGTTTCATATAATTTAGTGAAGTTATAACAAAGGAGGCGTGGCAGTGGGCGGATGTAAAAAAAATTTACACTTCTACTGTATCTTCTCGTCATAAGCCCAGATATGAAATTTCAGCGTCCTAGTTAATAATTTAAGGCCCAAAACTCGGTTTTGTGATGAAAACGCTCCCAAAAAGTGGGCGTGGCCAAAACTTTTGTATGGGTGGATTGTAGAGAATCTGAATGCCTAAATATTTGGTCTTAACAAAATTTTTCGGTTTCATATAATTTAGTGAAGTTATGAAAAAGTGGGCGTGGCAGTGGGCGGATTTCAAAAATTTTTACACTTGTACTGTATCTTTTTCTCAGAAGCCCAGATATGAAATTTCATCGTCCTAGCTCAAAATTTAAGGCCCAAAAGCGGTGACATACGGACGGACGGACGGACGGACGGACGGACGGACGGACGGTCATCGCTCAATCGATTTCGCTATTGATGCTGATCACGAATATATATACTTTATAGGGTCTATCTCGATTATTTCTCTATGTTACAAACTATGTGTCAAACTTAATATACCCTTAGGATAGGGTATAAAAAGCGCAATTAGATGGAAGATGAGTGTATAAAAAAGGAATGAATACACATATTTATTAAATGAACTATACTAGTTGCATTTTGTAATCCTTTCTCTTCCTTTCTCTATGAAGATACTGCTTTACGACGTACACGGTTCCTCTTGGCTTATCAGAAACTTCATTTCTTCAAAATACCTTAACGTTTTAGACTCATTCAATCTATTCAATTCTTCTCTGAAATTTGCACGCAAAGACTTGAATTTCTTAACCAAGTATTTATTATCAGTTTCGAAATATTTTTGTCTGTATTTTAGGAGTACATACTCATATTGTGAGTCCGTCAATTTTGTCTGTCTGTCTGCCTGCATGCTTCACTGCAGTCTAATCGACTGGACAGATTTGCTTCAAATTTTATATCTGGGGTTACAATTTGAGACGAAATTAGAATTTTCATTTCACCCGCAAAATTAGGGGTACTTTACTTAAGGCCAATTTCAATAAAAATGGATTTTCTCGAAAATTGCTGCTTCTATCTATGCTATCAACGGAATTTTTAAAAATTGGCTATTTCTCGTCTATTTCTAAAGCGATAAGATGTAAAATCAATATATCTGAAGGACATACAACATACTCAAAGTACCAAGTGGTTTACCAAGATACATACAGCAACCTCGTTTTTGAAAATTTTAACTAGAAATGAGAAAAATTCTTAAGTCAAAATTTATAGGAACTGAAGTTTTCTATAATTCACCTGAACACCATACATTTATAGTCACGCTCACTTTTTAAGAGCATTTTTAAAACAATAAAATTTCGTAAAATCTCTCAGACAGCATTTGATACTTTACTTTTTTTCAATCTGTTTATAATGTTCAAAATGAATTCCGAGAACTTATTTTAAACTCGATTTTCTCTATTCAGATTTAATTTGTAGAGTTTCTTAAAGTTGTCTCGAAAAAAATTATGTTAAAGTACGGTCCATACATCTCATCTACTTTGGATGGAACAGCTTCAAAAGAGAGCCAACGTATCGAGCTTAACTTTAGAATTTTACGATGCGTTTATATGTCAGCACAATCGCTCTCACGCTAGCCTCTCACTATCAACTCCAACTCTACGCCAACTCTACACCTCCACGATGGTGGCTGCTGGGTGCCTAGTACCTCGACTGGAGATTGGGTAACCAACCCATTTGGAAGGTTGTTGGTGGCAGCAAACGAGAGAGGGGGAGAAGTGCTCTCTCACTAAGGCACCTCCTTTTGTTCCAGGCGGCAGCGGACGAATTCTCTAGATGGAATCAACGGTGGCGTCTACCAGGTCCAGTTAGGTCGAACTATTAGTGTTTATCCCTATGTGAGCTGCTTCGACATGCTTGAATCACAGGTCTATAGGGATCTCCAATACTGAATCAGGGTGTTGGAAAAGAGTTGGTGGAGGATGAACCCTTAATGGGCCAACGGCAGCACTCATATCCCCGAAGTGGGTTACTGATTCCGGGAGAATCAGTTTTTTTTTCCTCGTCCTAGGGGTATAAAAAAGAACTAGTCCTCCAGGTTGGGGGTTGTGCGTGAGTGTAACTTCCCTACCATGCAAAAAAATACTAGTTACGAAACCACCAACCACCTCGGATAAGGATGATTCAACTGTTGACGACCCAAGCAATCGTGATAAGGACAACGACTTTCGGTTCTGCACGTGGAATGTTAGGTCCCTTAACAGACAGACCACGTGCTGCCGAATAACTAGCGGAGGCCCTGGACTGCTGTAAAGCAAACATTACCGCCATCCAAGAAGTGCAATGGAATGGGCCGGGCAAAAAAAGGATGAAAAACTGCGATATCTACTACGGCGATTGCTACCGAGAACAGAAGCAGAGCCTATTTGGTTGCGGGTTTGTTATTGGAGACATACTTAGGCAAGAAGTCTTGAGTTTCAGGCATGTGAACGAATGTCTCGTAACAATTCGCATCAAGACTAAATTCGCTAACATTAGCCTGATATGCGCTCATGCCCCCACAAAGAAGAAAGAAGACGATACCAAAACAGCTTCTATGAGCTCTTAGACAAAACGTACGAGCAGTGCTGTTTTCTGTGAACGCTTAAAACCTTTTGTCAGCAATCTGATTGGTCCATATCAGTATGGTTTTAGGCCAGGAAAGTCCACTATCGACCAAATTTTCACACTACGGCAGATTTTGGAAAAAACTCAGGAATTTCAAATCGATACTCACCACCTTTTTATCGATTTCAAGGCCACCTATGACTGCATCTATAGAGAAGAGTTATATAGAGCTATGTCTAGTTTTGACATCCCTGCCAAACTCGTCCGGTTGTGCAAGATGACGATGGAGAATGCACGCTGCTCCATCAAGGTCGGGAAAGACCTCACCGAGACCTTTGATGTCAAAAAAGGGTTCAGAGAGGGCGACGCGCTGTCATGCGATGTCTTCAACATCGTTTTTGAAAGAATTGTGCAGAACTCACACGCCAACATCAGAGGCACAATTTTTCAAAAGTCCGTACAACTGCTCGCATATGCCGATGATATTGACATAATCGGAAGAAGAAAACGTGATGTCAGTAGTGCTTTTGTGAGCATTGAGACGGAAGCGGCTAAAATGGGTTTAACGGTTAATGAGGGCAAAACAAAGTATATGCTGTCAACAAAAAAGGACACACAACACCGACGTCTCGAACAGAACGTCACCCTCGACAGATATAACTTTGAGGTAGTTAAGGACTTTGTTTACCTAGGATCCGCTATAAATTCAGACAATGACACCAGCGCTGAGATCAAACGAAGATTACCTCTTGCCAATCGCTGCTTCTTTTGGCTAAGAAGGCAATTGTGTAGCAAAACCCTCTCTCGAACAACTAAAGTATCCCTATATAACACCTTGATCATCCCAGTCCTGCTCTACGGTGCAGAAGCATGGACTATGTCAAGAATGGATGAGGACGCTCTCGGTTTTCATGAGAGAAAAATTCTTCGGGTGATTTTTGCTCACGTCTGCATAGACGGAGAGTGGAGAAGAAGATACAATCAGGAGCTGTACGAACTATATAGCGACATCGACCTAGTCAGAAGAGTTCGAATACAATGACTAAGATGGTTGGGTCATATAGAGCGGATGGACAACAATGCTCCGGCCCAGAGAGTCTTCGAATCCACCCAGAGGGACGACGCAGTAGAGGAAGACCACGCCTTAGGAGGCGATGCTTTAGGTCATTTAACGTTTTCGAACCAAGTTTTAAGTACGAGCATATGTTTCTGCACAATAGTTCCATTTCAAGCGATATTATTGATTAAGTCAACAGATTGACTTATACATAATTTGATGGTTTTTATTGAAATATTTGATAGCGCGTTCAAAAGTGTCCATAATTTTCAAAACGATCCATTTTAGGTAATTATCAAAAAGTGGTGTCCAGTGTCCAGGTGTACCGATCATTAAAAAATCCGATCCCGATCACTAAAAAACGCTGAACATTCTTGCTCATCAGTAGCCACAGCTTGTGGGTCAAAAGGAAGACCCTCTCGAAGCTGACCATCTAACATAATTGGACAGTGGCCTGAACATGTTGAGTGTGCATTTGAAATGAGCATGCTTATAGTGCGCTCGAAGTTCTGTGATTTATTTATGAAACACGATTGAGCACTAAGCTCCCAAATGACTGGCAAGCTGATGAAAAATTCATGATTTTGGTCCTTCTAAACGCTAGTAAAGTTTTCATACTTACTTACTTAACGGGCTCCCGACCCGTGAAGAGTCTCTGCCTGAGACACAGCAGCCTTCCACTCTCTTCGATCCCGGGCACGCTGCTTCCAGTTATCTAGACCAAGCGCTTTGGCATCCGCGATAGCTTGATCCTTAAAGGAGGTTCGGTCTTCCTTGTCTTCTCGAACCTGGGGGCTGTGATTCGAAGATCCTCTTTGCTGGAGCATTATTGTCCATTCGCTCGATGTGGCCGAGCCAGTGTTGTCGACGTGTTTTGGCTTTTTGGACTACATCCACATCCTGGTACAGCTCATAGAGTTCGCGGTTATATCTTCTCCTCCATTCGCCCTCCTCGCATACGGGACCGAATATCCGACGAAGAATTTTTCTTTCGAAAGTGTTTAATATCTGCTCTGCTTTCCTGCTTATCGTCCAACACTTGGATGCATACAGCAGAACTGGCAGGATCAAAGTTTTGTAGAGCAAACATTTCGTCTTCCGAGTTAGGAGTTTTGACCCCATTTGTTTCGCCAAACCGAAGTAGCAGCGGTTTCCTAGGGTAAGTCTTCGTCGAATCTCCACTAAGTTGTCATTCGTGGAGTTGATATTTACTCCGAGATAGGTAAACTCCTTAACCACTTCGAAAGTTATTGTTGCCAACAGTGACGTTTTGTCCTAGGCGGTGGACAGATGTTTCTTTGTTTGTTGACAACATGTACTTGGTTTTGTCCTCATTCACTTCAAGGCCAACTCGTTTCGCCTCTTCTTCAATTTCCGTAAAAGCCTCTAATACGGCGCGCTGGGAGCGACCGATGATGTCGATGTCGTCTGCGTATCCCAGCAGCTGGACAGATTTGTTGAAGATAGTGCCTTCCGTGTTCACACCTGCCCTGCGCACTATCTGTTCCAGCACAAGTTTGAAGAAGTCACATGATAGCGCATCACCTTGCCGAAATCCGGTGCATGTTTGGAATAGTTCAGAGGAACTGTTGCCGAATTGCACGTTGCACCGCGTGTTATCCAGCGTCACGCGGCACAGCTGGATCAGTTTAGCCGGGATCCCGAATTCGGCCATCGCCTTGTGGAGCTCAAGACGATGAATGCTATCATATGCGGCTTTAAAGTCGATGAAGAGATGGTGATCCTCGACTTGAAATTCGGTGGTCTTTTCCAGGATTTGCCTTAGTGTGAAAATTTGGTCGATCGTCGATCTGCCGGACCGGAAGCCACACTGGTACGTGCCGATTAGTGTGCTGCAGAAGGGCTTCAGACGTTCACACAGTACGTTGGATAGGATCTTATATGCGACATTAAGCAGGGATATGCCTCGGTAGTTCTTACAAGACATAGGATCGCCTTTCTTGAAGATGGGGCATATAGAGCTGATAGTCCAGTCATCGGGCATGACTTCATCCACCCATACTTGGTTGATGACTTGGTGCATGCACCCTACCAAAGCATCACCACCATGTTTGAAAAGCTCTGCTGGTAGACCATCAGAGCCGGCGGCCTTGTTGTTCTTCAGCTTTTTGATAGCTGAGCCGACCTCTTCAAAACTAGGAGGGGGGATGGATTCTTCATTGACTGGATGCGGGTTCTCTTCTTGCCCTATCACTCTCTCTACCTGCCCATTAAGTAGCTGCTGGAAATGCTACTTAAATACATCTACTAATTCCTGTGCTTCGGTGACTAGGTTTCCTTCACTGTTTCGAAGAGCCTGCGTTCCGGGCTTGAAGCCAGCTGCTACTTGCTTGGCTTTCTGTCACCTTTTTCCGGCGTACGTATTCATCATCATTCCAAGGGCTCTTTTTGGGTGGTGGCTGGTAGCCTATGGTGTTCTCTGCTACCCCTTTGATAATGTCGCGATACTGGTTACACAGATTATTGGCGTTTGTGGATGGTAAATGCACAGCGGAGAGTCTCTCACTCAGGCGCTCCCTGTAGGCTCTGGCTACTCCAGACGTGCTAAGGCTTCCAACGTTGAATTTCTTTTTTTGGGCGGTCTGCAGCTTCTTCTCATTGGATAGTCGAGCTCTGAACTTAGCTGCAACAAGAAAATGGTCAGAGTCGACGTTTGCCCCTCTGAACGTTTGCACATTCAGAATGTTGGATGCGTGCCTCGCATCTATTAGCACGTGGTCAATTTGGTTGGCGGTTCGACCATCTGGAGAGCGCCAGGTTGCTGTGTGGATTCGTAGTCTTGGAAACCTAGTGCTACTTATCACCGTATTACGAGCTGCTGCAAAATCGATTAGCCGGAAGCCGTTGTCTGTTGTCGTGTCGTGGAGACTGTGCTTTCCAACTAATCCGCCGAAGATGTTTTCCTTACCGATTTTGGCATTGAAGTCCCCGAGTATGATTTTGACATCATACTCCGGACTGGCTCCGTAGGCTCCGTCCAGGAGGTCATAAAACTCCTCCTTGATAGAGTCTTCAGCTTCGTCGGTAGGGGCGTGTGCACATATTATGCTGATGTTTTGAAATGTAGCCTTGATGCGGATCACAGCCAGGCGATCACTGATCGGCTTAAAGTCAATTATCATTGAGCGCAGCCGATTTCCCACGACGAATCCGCATCCTAACATGTGCATTCTTTTGTGGCAGCTGTAATAAATGTCGCAATTTTTCCGTTTTTGCATACCTGATCCTATCCATCGTATCTCCTGGATCGCGGTAATATCTGCCTTGTACCGCGTGAGGACAGATTCAAGTTTTTGAATAGCACCAGGAGTGTACAGTGTACGTACATTCCAGGTGCATACTCTTATATCATAGTCCGTGTACGTTCCGGGTCGTGGTATTAAATGAGGGGGTCCATTATCCGAGGCTTGTGTCTCTCTCTTCATACACAAATAAAATATTTATTAAATTATTAACTGCTAATATCTAATTAATTAACAACAAAGCCTCAAGCGTCATTGCAATTGTTTTCGAATCTTTTTTCCTTTACCTTGCACAAGATGCTCAGTCAATTTATGTTGTGTTCATAGAATGCACTCTGGTCGTGCTCTGTGTGAAAAAAGAAACACGGATTCGACGTTCTAAAGTGTCTCAACATAAAAAGAAACACAAACCGTTTTTTTGACAACACATGCCCGGTTCTAAAATTAAAAAACAAAACCTATTATGAAGTTCTATTTTCAAACTGCACTTCCCCTCCGGGAGGTTTCCAACAAGCAACATCCATATCCATAAATTTCATTCCAAGGAAATACTGTAAGATAATTATCGTATACTGGCATACGGTTATAAAGTAGTCGAATGTAAATACTCGATCGATTCTAAAGAACCCAAATGCATTAATGAATTTAACTTCACGCAGCAGTTGATACTGAAGTATAATGGTATCGACCTGTGCAAGAAATAAATATGTATAAACTCTCGAAACAATCCAAATACGTACCTTTTTACATAATGGTACCATTCGATATGTTACCAACACTGTTTCCACCAAGTTATGATATTCAACAAAAATATTATCCGTAAGTATGCTTATATAAAGTACATCCAAAAAGCAGTACATATGCCTCCAAACAAACACGTAGCAGATGATGATATGATACAAAACACTGTTATTGGGACAAAATAATCCAGCCAAACCATAATAAACTCCAATATAGACCAAAATCAATGACAAATAGCAACAGAAAACGTAGATTTCAAAACACCTCTGAGCACAATTTATTATTTTAAAGATGTTTCGTATGATCTTGTAAATTTTACTCAAGATATTCCTCTTATGGTGATTTCTCATATGTTTCTGATTTTTATCACCAATTCCTTTTAGAAACGAAGTCATGTTTTTCAAGAGAGTTAAAATAATTACGTTCGATACTTGAAGGCCGATAAACTGAACCAGACACAATGTCATCACAAGGGACGTGTAAATAATATGAGTATCTATTCCAAAAATGCTAATTTCAAATAAAACTTGTAAAAAATATACTATGTAGAAATAGAATTTGTATCTGAACATGAAAACGTATTCGAAACTGAAATACTTTCTATTATTTGTCAGTTTCTGGACATCGGTGCAAACAATTTGGAAGAGTTTTACAAGCTGCATTAGGGAATTAGCTTTTAGTATGTTGCTCATGGAGATACAGGTAATTATAGTTGAGTAGAGACCCATTATTATCCCAAATAAGACACGTCCCAAGTCACTCGTATTAGCGCAGTCGTAGCTAGAGCATATCAGAAAAGCACTAATACTGGCGATAATTAGCGAGAGGGTTTTTGAATAAGCGTTCAGCCAATAACGAGTTACGATAGTTTCTGACTTAGAACTGTACGAAAAGTTTATGAAACCCATGATGATTCCAAAAATTAAGAGAAATTTGAGGATACGCCTCAGATATTGATTTTCTAAAGTTAACATGTCACGGCGGAACGAACTTAACCAACTGATTGTAGTTTGGAAAACTGCGGGCAAGGTTTGTTTATTAATTACATAGAGTAAGGGCGATTAATATAAAGTACTGCCCATAAAGGAGTAGTACAATGAATATTGATTTCTTTAGATAGACGTCATGTTTGAATATCCGTTTGTCTTCTCACATCACGAATAAATAAATGACGTCCGAAAATACCCTTACAGCCAAGTTTTATGCAGGTCTAAATTTCTGACTAGTTTTACTCGCATCTCACATTGTGAATATGAAATGTATGCATTTGTATATATTTGGTTTATGCACATTCATTTTAGAATGCTGTCGTCATGCATTGTAGTTCATTGGTATAGAAAAAAGAAAAAAAACTTGTTCAGCCCCCACCTCTTTAGAGCGTCTAGCACACATGCGAGGGTATGTCTTACGAAAGCTTTTCATAACCAAAACTGTTGATCGAATATATTTGTAGAGCGATAGCGATAATATAGTATGCACAACACGATTTGCTTTTTGTTGGTTCATATTAATTTTTGGGATGCATAGCTGAGCAGATCTCTAGTCGAGTGCCAGTTACGAAAGCCAAACCACCAGTCGTTGATTTCTACATATCCGAAAGGACAAGCAAAAGGACAACAAACATCTAGCTTACAGAGTTTTCAACTATACCCTTGGTAAGAAGGGAATCTCTTACCTAAATTGGGGTACATACGCGGAGAGGGACTTAATTAAATTTATGTACAAAGTTGGAGATAACTAACTAAGGATTGACCCGACTGACAGGCCTGTTGATTGAGTAATAGTTCACCCAAGACTATGTCGATATGAAAAGAACCTAATTTAGTTATGGTTTCGGGATTTAAAAACAAATGTTTGAATTCAGGTTCAATTGTATGATAGTAAACACTTAACAAGAAATGTTACACTGCAAACGATTCATAATTGAATTAATGAATACTCTGGCTTTTTCATTGATCTGGGAAAATGTCTTCTTTCAAGAACGAATTGTACAATTTTACGAATATATGCAAAGGTGCCTCCAGGAGGGTTTCTTCCCTGAACCATGGAAACTCCAACATCTGGTGTTGCTACCCAATATACATACAACACTGGAAAGATTCTAGAACGTATCATATACGGCAGACCAATGGCCGTGGCAGAGGATAGAGGGGCTTTGTCTGACCACCAGTATGGCTTTAGAAAATCGCGTTCTACCGTCGATGCCATAAAAGAGGTAGTAGATACAGCTGCTGAAGCGATACTGGGAAAAAGATGGCAAGAGGGCACAAAGAAATACTGCGCAGTTGTAACGCTCGACGTTAAAAATGCCTTTAATTCTGCGAACTGGTCCTGCATTAGGAGATCTCTGACCAGAATGGATACACCACATTACCTCGTGAAGATAATCCTTAGCTACTTCACTAATAGGAAGCTGAGGTACCAGACGGATGACGGCTTTAACTACTACAATGTTTCCTCGGGAGTCCCCCAAGGGTCTGTCCTTGGACCCCTCCTGTGAAACATAATGTATGACGGAGTTCTGCGATTAACGCTGCCACAAGGAGTTAAGGTTATCGGCTTCGCTGACGATATCGCTGTAGTTACCATAGCTAAGCACATCCACGAGGTAGAGTCCGCCACGGATGAAACGATCGCCAGGATCAAAAATTGGCTAGAGGCTGCCGAGCTAGAACTAGCTGACCACAAGACGGAGGCTGTCTTAATAACCAGCCGAAAGATTGTGGAATACGCAAACTTCCGGGTTGAGAGCCAATCAATTAGGTCTAAAGAGGCTTTAAAATACTTGGGTGTAATGCTCGACAATCGGCTTAACTTTAAAACCCACGTCGAGTACTGCAGCAACAAGGCGTCAAAGATGCAAGCAGCGCTTTCCGGGATGCTTCCAAAGATCGGTGGACCTGGATACGCGAGGAGGATTCTGCTTTCCAGAGTGGTAAGCTCAATACTTCTGTACGCTGCTCCGGTGTGGGCGGGAGCTCTTACAACAAAAGTGACAAAAAAAAGCTCTCGTCTGCATACAGGCTCTGCGCAATAAGAACAATATGCGGTTTCCGGACAATTTCGGACGAAGCAGCCTGTGTTATAGCGGGTATGGTCCCTATCGACATTCTCGCCAACGAAATGCAAAGGGTTTACCTTAGGCGAAACACGAACCGACAAGAGACCGGCGTTGCCAGGAGAATAAAAGCAGAAGAAAGGGCAACATCTGTAGCACTGTGGCAGGCCACGTGGAATAGCACGGAAAAAGGCAGATGGACCCACAAGCTGATTCCTACAATTGAGGTTTGAACAAAAAGAGCACACGGGGATTGTAACTACCACCTTACGCAATTCCTGTCCGGTCACGGCGGCTATCGGAAATATTTTCACAGATTTGGACACGATAGCTTGCTCTTCTGCACAGAATGTACAGATGAAGAGGAAGACGCGGAGCACGCAATGTTCCATTATAGACGCTTCGCAGAGGCAGGAATGGACCTACCCATCCCGGAGCTTCTAGTAAGCCGTATAATAAGCTCAGAGGATTACTGGTCGGAGATCTGCTCCTTCATATCGAGCGTGCAAAACGAGCTAAGAAGACTCGAACGAATAAGAAGAGCCACAACGGTCGAACAGAGCACATAGCATAAGTTGCTAACCAGCCCCGCGAAGTAATACCTACCGGCAGTCCCGCGGGGAAAGTGGTAGAAGAGTGCTGGGTGTGGATTAGTACGTAGGCGCATTCCTGGCATTGAGCAATTCGGGTCTGTGAATCGTGCATACTGGTAGCCCGGGCTATTAGTATCTTTAGAAGATTACCACATCTATTGGCGCAACCATAAAAAAAAAAAAACCCTTTAAATGCCGGCTTGATACAGATCTATTGGGGATGCCATCAGGTTCCCCAATATTGTTGCATATGTTCATAAATTCATTTGCAGTGACTGAAGGGGGATGTTAAGTGGTTCTGCAGTTTCACCCTCTCTCTCCGTATTCTGGCTATTGTGAAAACAATCATGTGGCACTTGTATCTACATATTAATGTACATATGTCCATTTCTGCTATACCATGAAACTATGTGATAATTTACTCTGACATATATGAAATATTTCGCATACCACCAAGCTGCATCATAACACCTCATTAAAAAGCTTTTCAAACTATTAGCCAGATTTCATAAACCAGCTCTACATGCAAAAGAGGAAAATAAAATCTTTGCATCATAAATTTTTGTTCTTTTCACACCCAAACACTAAAGAGGATGAACAAGAGAACAGGAAAAAAAAAATAATAATCGACGGAAAATGCTTAACTCTGCTGTTTTGTGTGCGAACTCTGCCGTGATTATCGCAGCTGAATTGAATATCTAAAAGCGCTATTCATGGAAAACTATTAGAGAATGAGGAGTCTGACTTGTTGACGTACATAATTAAAAGTTGGAAAAACTTTGTCTTAAATTCCAAAAACACACTTGTATAAGATTCAAGGGGTCGGTATGTTAAGCCACTCGCTAGATTGACGTGCTGTTATTCAGAAGAGATATTAAATTAGAACTCACGTTCTTTTGTTATGCGTGCCTATCTTTATGTCCGCGTTTACTTTTATAAAGTGATTCAGAATTTATAACCAGAAGCTGTTATGTTTTACTACAATCTCTACCAACTAAGAAAATACCAAATTTACTTATTAACACAGCGTCGTTCCCGTTTAAAATTAGAGCAAAGAAAAGTCACACCATTAGTGGTCCTTAAGTCGCTCTGTAAATTTGAAGGATTATCAGCTTAGCACAGGAATACGCAGCAAGTAATTTCATCCCTCAACTTGTTTACTTTGTTTAGGGATTAGGAATGAAAATTCTTGTCCAATTCGTAAAATGTGGATTAAATAATAGGAAAATGACAGAGTAGTTGTTTCAAGTTCTTTCATTAATCATCCTTTTATACTTAATGACTTCATAGTGTTACAGAAAATTTGCATAGAAATATTGTACCCAAGGTGCTACTAAATATCATTTTAAGCAAGCTGTCTGTCCAAACATTGTCTCAACATTGACGAAACAATTGAGCGAACTACATACAAGATTTGCTACTATAAGTCCGTTCAATATAAACGTCCTTGTTAGATGTATACAGTAAACTTTACTATTGAATTATGAAATATCAAGACCCAAAACTGACCAAAATTATTACAATTTATCAGTAAAATTTGCTTTATGTTGACTAGAAAAAAGGGCTAAGTTTATGTATAGGGACTAAGAATATAAATGGTGGTACCCAAAAGTTGAAAGAGTCTGCTGTAAGGTTTTAGTTTGCACCATATAGATCTTCTGACCTGAAGGGCATTCTGCTAGCAAATGCTCTGGACAGAGCTTGAAATAAAAGGTGAGAAATATATAGGATAATACATGTCGATGTATGCGACAGTAGTGAGACCAACACTTACACTTTTGACGTCCTGCAAACAAAGCAACAAATTTTAAAGCAACACCTAACAAGACTTATACACATATTCAGGAATCTGCTGCCAAGACATTTGGAACTCAATCTTAAAGGACATAAACGGATTATAAAGACCCCTCCCCCCAATACCTTGACTTTGGAGAAACCATCCCCTTGTACTTTTCCGAGTAGAGAAGAATACAAAACAATGAACCGACAAAAACCAAGTCTATGTCTATCTACACAGATGGGTCAAAGATAGATATATGAACAGGTACCGGGACATTCTCCGAGGAACATAACATACACAGCTCAATCAGACTTCCTGATTACAGCAGTGTATTCCGAGGCAAACAGTATGATATCATGTTGGCAGTCACAAGAATACAACCGGTTATGAGATAGCTGGCGAAACTGAAAGGAATGGATCTCCAATGGACCAAAATCGATAATACCAATGGATTAAGCCTCCACTCTGAAACCTTATCGAGCAATATGAACGTGAGGTCCTAATGACAAAATATTTCTGCCAATGTTGACTTCAAAGAAACCACAAAATGAAATTTAAACTCAAAGATGACAATATACTCGTATGTATGTGAGTGAGGCTGCATGCTTGCGTTTGCATGGCTAAGTTCATCAGACGGGGCGGTTTTTGGCAGCCCCACCATACACCACCTACTCAAATTACATAGATCATGCGATTTTATATAACTGAATAAAAAAAAAGTAATCAACAGATAGACTAAACTATAGAATAGAGTAGTAGTGGTCAAGGACTTATGCCAATACCCTGGAGAATGTGGGGAAATGAGATGCGAACTATCTTAACTAAGCCTACCTAACCTAAGCTAAACCTGAGAACTTAAAATAATCCCTAATCTAGACCTACGCTAACTTAAAACTAATCTCCCTTACTCTAACCGCAATTTTCCTTTTCCCAAATCTCTCCAAAATAAAGGTTCGTGAAAAATCCAAGGAATGCATAATGTTTTCGTCATCAGTTGGGCAGCCTAATCTTTATGTCTTACAACACAAACCAAATGCCATCTCTCCGGCCGATTATTGTGAGAGATAGCCCCACCAATATAGTAAGCCACATATCTCTTGTCAATCGATGTTTCTTTGTGCTGAGAAGGCAATTGAGTAATAAGGCCCGAACAACTAAGGAGACTCTATATAAGACCTTGATCATCCCAGTCGGCCTTTATGGCGCTGAAGCATGGACTTTATCTAAAGCGGAAGAAGGTATCCTCGGTTATTTCAATAGAAAAATGCTTCGTAAAATATTCGTTCCCATTTGCGTTGATGGGCTTTGGAGGAGGAGATTCAATGAGAAACTATACAAGCTGTACAGCGACATCGATCTAGTCAAAAAACTGGATAAGAAATGTAGACCGAATGGACATAAATGCCCCGGCCCGTAATAAAGATAGACCTCGCCTTAGATGGTGCTCACAAATAGAAGAGGTCCTCAACCGACTTGAAGTGCGCAACTGGAGGCAGTTAGCTAAGGACCGGGCTAACTGGAGAAGCGTATTGGTTGAGGCCCAGGATCACCCCGAACTGTAGCGCCATCTAAGTAGGTAAGTAAGCCCCACCAAGGTGCCGAAAAGTTTACGAGGAATACACCTCACTTCTTCTATCACTGCCCAAGGATATATCACTTGAGGTACAGAACACTTACAAAAATTATTTGATTTGATACAATCTTTCCAGGTTTCTGCGGACATCACGTTGGTTGGAAACCCTAATCACCAAAGAGTAGAAAGAAGCAGTAATCAAGAAACCCAGCACTTCCTGTTATCTTTAAGAAATCACAATGGCTAGCTAGAGTCTTTCTAGGCTCATCAAATCAGCTACCTTTAATTCCCGAATAGGCAATCCCCATGAAATCTTTTAGTTATAAACTATTTTTTCTAGCATTTCAGCATAGTCGCCCGATTTTTGTTGCACTGCCTGTGCGATTGCGATTGCGCACCCAACCAAGATCTCTCAATTTGGAAGGGTTCTGCTATGGAATCGGCAATAAGAATCGGCAGAATTGGTGCATCTCAGCTTCTTATTCCTTTGGCAATACTGTCCCTCTATCTTCTTTATATAGCTAAATGCTTACTGAACACTTTCCTTGTGACGTCTTGTTCTAACTCATTTCAAAACGCGTATATCTTCAATAGTTCAAGCAAAGCAGAATTCACACATATTTAGCAATATTTATGGTTTCTATAAAACTTCAAACCTACTTCCTACATGTATACAATATACAAACTATGTACATGCTTAAGAACTGCAACAACTTAAGCACCAATTAGGTTTGAATATTCAAAATCACATCCTCAATAAATCTTAAAATGAAAACATCCACAAGAACATTAGAGAAACTAAAAATAATGTTGCCATGGACACAACTTCTACTTATGAGTAATTGACATGATATAATCTACCTTTGTCAGCTTTATCTATAGCAATACTTTTACATCAACGTAAATAAACACGTACTACTTTATGTTGTGCAAAGTTTAGAGACTTTCTACCCACACTCGTAGAGCTCTTGCATCATCATATCAGTTTGCTATACATATCCCAGATTTTGTTACAGAGATTGCATTCTCTTTTGGTCAAAAGTTCCTTCCATATATCCTTGCATGTACAAGTATGTCAGAAACTTTTATATGGAGGATTAAAATCTCCCAGGGAAAGCAATTTGCTTAATCGAAAATTCTGCTTTTCTTTAGCGTTTATTCATTGGAATAAAAACAAAAAAAATTAAAGCAAAGCAAAGCAGAACAGAAAAGGATATCCGGATGTCACCGTTTCCACCAGTGTACGTACTCGTACATACATATGTACATGCATGCATATATGGTTGAAGTCTGCTGCTCCATCAAAAAGTTTATAAAATTTTTTACTCCATATCCCTTTGAGTATTCACAGGAAGTTTGTACAGAGATTGTTCCTTCCCATTTGGGAAGGGGCATGCTTGAATAAGTTTGCCGTTTTAAATTGTAATTATAGTTGGTTTGTTCTTGTCATTTCACAACACAAGACTGAAAGAGAAGAAAGTTTATATGAAGTTTGATTTTAATTTAAATTATTTTCATTCTCATATTAGATTGCAGGTACGACTTTGGAAAACAATAATGATGTTTATAAGTATGTAACTTTTCAAAAACCATTTTGCAGAGTATATTAATCTTGCATTATGTGAACCCTTTGATCCAAAACGATAATTCGCTCACAATCAGTTGAGTTAATCTTTGCGTCTTTCAAGTCTGATAGTCAGAATATGTACTATACGTAGTCCTCGAAACTTTTCAAGGAATAAAAATGTTTTTATGGGAATTTTCCTTCCACTTCCTGAAAATGGTGGAAACACAACCACACCACAAACTAAAGGATCTTCTAAAAAAAGTTGTCATTGCGGTCATCCAACTAGGAGTCTTCACAGCATTAACCAAGGTCAGCTAAAACTATAGCCGCCGTCGCTGAGAGTGTGACTGAAAACACAGGTGTGTCCATTTCGATACGATTACAGGAATTAGCCGTAGCCTCAACCACTTTCCACCATATTTGGCATAACATTTGACATTTCCAAGATCTAACATTCCATTTCTAATCTCAAAGTTTGTACTAGGGAAAGCAAAGGACACGTATGCATACGTATATAAGATCTAAGTAGCACTGCCAGTATTCACTTTACGGCAAGAGAAAAGCGCAATTCCAGTCAATGAAGAAACAGTCCCGCACATTGCTAAGAAAGGTTATATATGTATATATATTTATTATTCGAGAGATTACTAACCAGACCACAGTGTTGGGTCCCATTTCGTCTCTCTTCCACGATCCATCTTAACCCGAGAGTTTGTCTGGATTTCTCCCCACTTCCTCTCTGGCTTTGATTCCTCGTGTCAACGATGACTTCCGTGTACCTCAATTCTTCCGTCATCCTCCAGAAGACCCATCTATTAAAAGTGACACCCTAAATTTCCATGACCTGTAGCTAACGTTCACACTCATTTCACTGTTCTTCGCCCTAAGCTTAGAACTTCTCTGTGAGCTGTGCCAGTCGGCATTTTAATAACCATTTTCGCCTGATTGCAACCTTCTACGGTTAACCACCTTCTCTTGCGTTCCACCGCGACCCAGTTGCTAATTAGGTGCTCTACCATTCCTCTGCCAATCGCAGTAAATGGTTCCGGACCAGAAAGCTCCGAGGTTGGCCCTTGCTTTGCTAGAGAGTCTGCCTTTTCGTTGCCATCAGTCCCTACATGCCCTCTTATCCAAAGCAGCGTCATCTCATTTCGAGATGATCACTCATTGAGCTTATGAAAACATTCCAATGCCTGTGATGTATTGATATCTTTTTGCTCCATTCGTGTAATCACTGATCGATTGTCCAGTGCTATAGTAACGTTTTTACCAGCAACCTGACCCTCTTTGAGGTGATCCAACGCATGTAACAAAGCAATCATCTCGACTTGATAGACTGAGGTGACAGGCTAATTCCAGTTTTTCTGAGAAGATACCTGTCCTCGCTCTGCCATCCTTCATGGACCCATCCGTAAAGATAATTATAACAGCAATCTTCTTTTCCAGAATTGTTCCATCCTCAATGAGAGTTTTGTGATACCTATCGGTTACACGCATTCTCTTTATTCCATCCATGGGCATATTCAACTCCTAATCTCGTTTTTTACGAGATCCAAGATTTTCCTATGGCCATACATAGTACCGCGCTGGTGCCAGTTGGCACCCCAGTGCAAACGAAGTGCCGTCAAAGCCGCCACTTTCTTAATAAATAATTTCAGCGGCAGAATATCTAGGATCACTTCCATTGCGCGTGTTGGTGTCGTCCGTATTGCACCCGCGATCCCTAAACATGCCAGTCGTATGTATGCTGATCTCGGCGAGATTCCTCATCTTAGTCCACATACTCATTTGCACTGATGAAGCACCCTTTTCACCTTTCTTATCTTCTCTTCCACATGGAAGTTCCAAGTTAGTCCAGTATCTACGTAAACACCCAGATACTTAACCTTCCTGGTCACCTCCAGCTCCAATCCGAAAAGTGTCAAGGGCTGAAATTCCAGAGCTCTCCTCTTCCTTGTGAAGATGATCAGATCAGAATGGAGAGCCCTTGTTCTTGACACCACCGCTCCACCACTCTGACAGAATTTCTCATGTTATCTGCTGTGTTGTTTATAAATTTACCTCTTGCCATTATTGCTACGTCTTCTCAGGAGAGAGTACATACTTATGTTCCACAGAGTAGGTGATAAAACTCCCCACTGCGGGCAACCTTTGCCTTTAAGTATTGAGTTCCCGTCCGAATATTTATCGCCCTATTTTTCAGCATATTGTCCACCCATCTCACCACCAATGGGTTAACCCTGCGTTCTTCTAAGGCTACTCTCAGATTTTCAAAGCATATCTTATCGAATGCACCTTCAATGTCCATTAATATGGTCATTGCGATGCCTCCGGTATTCATCTCCTCGTCCGCAATGCGTACCACCTGGTGTAGCGCTGTTTCTGTACACCTGCCAGCTCTGTATGCATGTTGTCTACTACTCAAAGGACACGCTTTCAGCGCCGTGGTCCACCGCAATTCTTTCCATTGTTTTCAACTAAAATGATGTTAGGCTGACCGGTCTGAAGGACTTCGCTTCAGTGTAGTCCTTTTTCCCGATTTTGTAAGAAAAACCACATTTGTTTCCCTCCATGTTACCGGTATGCAGCATATTGCTAGGCATGTGACATGAGGTCTGCATCCCATCGCATTAAAGCTGAGAAAAAAAAAAATACCATCCGGTCCCGCGGTCTTGTAAGGAGAAAACGTTTTTTTTGGCCCACTGACCACTTCTGGCGTTACTATCCGCTCCGCTTCTGCCCTATCCACCCTGTTTGCTCCTTGTTTCCACAGAGCCCAGGGCTGATCTGACTTCAGACTTCCCGGAAAGTGTATTTCCATGAGGACCTTATTGGTACGATCCAGTGTCTCAACCATCGGGGGAGCGTTCTATCACGAATGAGTCCGACTTTGGAAACTGGATCCCTCGAGACAATTTTCTGAATTCTATTGATCTCAGCTGTGATTCTCATATTCGAGCAAAATTCCGTCCACGACTCCCTTTTACGTTGCCGCAGAGTTGCTTTTAGCTTTTTCTTCTTTGCCTTATACTCATCCCATGATTCAGGATCATCCCTTCTCATGGCATGAATAAATGCTTTTCTAACCTCTTTCTTTAGAATTTCAAGTTCCCTACACCACCAAGACGTGGGCTTCGACTCTACATCTCAAGTGGTTTTCGGTTTTTGGGTACCCTCCTATTCAGTTTATGCCATAACACTTCCTGGTATTTTACTTTGTCCGTGTTCCTGGGAATCCTGACATATTTCCGATCTTTTTTCCTTTAAAATTCGTATCGAACATCAAATGAGATGGCTCTGTAGTCCGACATCATTGTCTGATCCTTCCAATTTGATATTCTATCAAGCATTCTATTACTACACAGACTAAATCATTAGCCAATGAATAGAGTACGAGTATCAACCCCATATATGTATAAGATCTTATCCAACGTATTGCGTAAATGTCCCAAGCAAACAGCCTTCTAAAATCAAGCCTGTATTTGTGCTCAGGTGTCCCAAAAGATAGACGATTGAATGATAGTCTAACGATTTTTTTGTCTCAAGTTTCATTGCCATTGAATGTTCAAGAACTTTTAGCCATCAATCTATGGCCTCGTATAAAGTGAATAGTATAATTTTTGGACTAAGACCGTACTCAACTTAATATCTGGACTTTCCACTAACGCTTTAGTCCAACATAAGACCAAGATATGTAAGTAACTTCACTTGCAAAAACTTCGATTTCTTTACTCGATGCCATCGATGCATATTATTTATATTTAAGTAGGCAGCCACATAGAGTGATTTTAATGAAGCACTATACTCGTGCTTCCTTTTTGATGAGATGATGAAGGTTACCCACTAACGACTTGTCCTTTCAGAACGCGTAGCGATTCAAATATCTATGAGTCTATCCATTGTGTTAAAAATGAATGAATACAAAATTAATGTTACACAAGCTTAAAGGATCTATTGCCTGGTTTGGGGATAAAAATTCAATGTACTTGCCAATAGGATGTATCTCCCTCTTCTTTTAACACAAATATTTTGGAGGGAATAAAGAAGTATGTAACTACACTCCACATCATATCTGTTTGACTGACATTGGATCACATAGATAGAGACGGCGCGCAGGTAGAGATACATCCCCTTTGTTTTCGCAAAAACATATACAAACTTACATAACAAAAAAAAACATTATAAAACTATAACTCAAAGTATCAGAAACCACTTTAATGTAGTACTTAAACTTTTCCGACTCTCCTCACTTGTGTTCTTCTACAATCATGTTTATTTATCGAAGTTTCAAGCATCTTACATACTCCATACCATATCTAACCCTTCCTTGCCTCCAACATTAAATATTTATAACCAAGAAATTTATCTTGTCAGCCCTTGATTAATATTCCATTGCAGATACAATTTTAAAGAAAACTTTTCTAATCCCCAACAGCATATGGAAAAGTAATCGCTTGCGATGCTCTGTCAAACACTGAAGAAAGTAGAGCTCCTTCGAAGGGACTTAAGACGCTCCCAGAAAACTTTAACCTATTAAAATAATCCTGAAACTTTATGGTCAAAATTTTTGCTCTATATTAAGCAGATTTAAGGTAACGTGAACACCTTGTCTATTTTATGTGACTGCGAAAAGTCAATTACAACTTCTCCTCACTCAAGTGTTAAATAGTCTGCAGTTCATATGAATCGCCTGGCCTTTGGACCGGATATGAAATACTAACTTCAAAGTATCTTTCAATAAACTGCAATAAAGAATTCTAAGTATTTAGCCATGACCTACTAAGATCATCAAACACAATTCTCAAGGTCCATTGTATCTTTTTCATTACGAGGCATAATACCACAAAGGTTGAATACTTCCTCCGCTAACTAACTAGAAATTGGGGAGAGTACAACATAACAGTTTGCTGGAATCCACAAAAAAAAAAAAAACAAAAAAAAAAATCCTGGCAAACTTACTTTTCGTAACTTTTTGCAACCTTTCCCCCGAAAAAAAAAAAAAAAAAAAACGATGAAAGAAACTTTCTGATGAAACTACGGCGGTAGTTAAAATTAAGAATAATTAATTTTCTCAACAAGTCATCATTTATTTTTGCTGGAGTTAATTTTGTACAGTTTCCGTTTCCTTTTTTTTTTTTTTTGTTTTTTGGTTTTTGAACTCCTTTGTTGGAAAGATTGTGGTAAAGGCTTTTTGCTTCTGTTTGAGATAAGTTGTTTGTCCGATTTTGCATAGCTATTAACTTTTTAACATTTCTTTGAGGTGAACGAATGTTTTTGGTTTTTTCTTTTAACCAACGAAACTGCTGGATTACTTTGGAAAGTTATTTTTTGTTATATAATGAGAAAAACAGCTGCTGGTTGTTGATTTTTGAAGACAAACTTTTTAGCTCAAAGCAGGAGTGACCTTGACATAGTTCTGGAAGTCTGCAGGGTATCAGTTATGGCAATATAGCAATGTTGTACTTTGAAATGTGCTTTTGTACTTATAATACTAATATATACATATATATGTATGTATGTATATCAAACTCTATGGTGGTACAAACCAAGAAGGATTTTGAGATACATACAACCGTACTTCCTTTGACCTCTTACAGACATATATTTCCGTTAATGGCATTAATTCTGCAACTGCTTGGGGCAAAAAATGTACCAGAATGATGAAACAAAGCAATAAATGATCACAAAGGTTGCATACTAGGTCACCTACTGTCAAATGAAGTTGTATAATGATGGAATCAAAATCGATTTGGAATGACAGACACATCAATATCATGAGCGTCTTGGAGGCCCTGATTGCAGCAGTTGGCAATTAGGTTATAGTATCTAAACCAAACCTCCTAAGGGTTATCATGCATTGCAAAGATTATATACCTGGCAAGGAAGGTAAGGAACATCGCCATTATATCGGCACATAGCATACCAAGACGAATGAAGGCGATTTATTGGATAAATGTGCAATATTGTAAAAGCATGTATTATAGATGCAGATACCCAAAAATGAGCAGTCTAATCGAATGGCAAGAAAGTTTCGATTACAATGTCAAAAACTGAGGAAAAAGTAGTAGCAGACATCAGATAGGGATATGTCGCCCATAGATTTACGTCTCATTCTCAGATACTTCACAGAAACTGGTGTAGAGGGTGTGCCATAGGGCTAGTATCCCTGCCAAGGTTAAGCAAAAGTACAAGACTCTCAGCCATAATGTCTGTAGATTATTAGACTCTCTTAAAGCATTATTGAAATGATGATAGCTTGTGCCTTCCTATCATGGTATATGACATACTACTTCAAGACTTACTTGCACCAATTTGGTCACGACAATAGTTTCAACTGAGAAATATGTTATAGCGCGGAGTATCTGCGTCTGTAGCGATAGAGAAGATGCCCTCGCTCAAGGTTCTTGCTCAACCTTGTAACCCGTTCCAAAATAGTTTGGTCACAAGGTTGAACTTTTTGACTCTTGTCTAGGTCCATGGTCACACTGAGAGCATGGGGAATGAGAATTCGCTCAGAAGATGACTTCTCACGACTCGAACCTACGTTGAGTCTACCGGGGTACTATGTCAGGGCCTGCATTAAGGATTGGGTTTCCTACGAATGCTTTGGGGTATGTCACGACTTTCTTGAGCGCTGACAGATTATTAAATGAATGCTCCCGGATATTAAAAGGAAATCAGTGTCATTCTTGCTGTCTCTCAGAAGAAAAGACTGTAAGCAACTTATTAGTCTGTTTTATTAAGAATCTCAATACACTATGACACCACTATTTGCGACGTTTGTGAAGAGGGCAACTACATATACTATAGCAAATAGAATTGGTATGTTCACTTTTAAAATTCAAAAGGAAGACATGTAATCTGCATTTTTTAAGCGTAGGTACTTATGATACAAATGCGTAGCATCCATGGAATAAATTAGATATCCATCGAAATGTGGATGGATGAACATATCTTAGAACGTTATCCCAAATGTATCCATTTTATTATATTTTTTCATTTAATTTAGTTTATTTGGTATTTGGCACCATTAACGTTGACCTCGTAAAATATTTACTACCCTACTCGGCTGCCATTTCATCTGAGTCTGACTTCAAAAACTATCTCTTCCCTTCGCGATCTCCGTCCAACAACCCAAGAAGAACAATTTCACAAAGAAAAAAGAAAAAATATCTTTAAAAGCAGCAATCTAAATCAACTTTGAATAAATCATCCCTTCCTTGCAGCTGTATCAGTGGAAGAGTAAACAATAATCTCGCACATCAAGTGAAATTGAATTTTTCACGCTGAATGAGATGAATCCTTATGGGATTCATGAGTATTGCACAGCGTGCATATATTATTCCAATATTTGTATTAAAAATTTTCATTTTTATTCATTCACAAAGGGTTGTCCTTGGAATGTGGAATGTGTCTTCCCCAGGGCGGGACAGATGTACATGTATAGATACATACATGCATACATACATCTATGGATGAAATAGCTTTTCATTGAAAGGGAAATCAAGGACGTACGGTCTTTGATTGATCCTTTTGGAGTGGGTATACCAAAAAGATGAGATACGTTCCGACAACGGATTCCTTAAGGAGCTACTTAATTTGTTTTGAGTATGCAGACGGTTTTTATACGTTTGCGTTTGAGAGGTCCTATGTACATTTCATCTGAAACCGACATCGTCCTTGAAATACTGTGATTTACGATTTCTAAGAAAAAATAATAAATTCTAAATTGAAAACACAGGCATTTTAGAATATTTAACTTGACTTGAGTCTGAATGGACTTATAATAGGAATAAGAATACGTTGAGTAGCCTTCAAAAAATAAATTTAATTAATTCCTGTTATTATGGGATACCATCACTTTGGAGACATCAAGATAAGAACTAGAAGAATAGGAATTAAGTTGAGAGATGCGATAATAAAATTTAAATCGGAACTGTCCCATAGTGGGTTTATACAATGAAATACTAGAGACGTAGGCTTGTAAAGTAGCAATAGGATGGCAGTATTAATTTTAATAAGACTAAACTAGTCATATGTTTTGGAATTAAGGCAGTTTTCTTAAATGATCTAAGGACTTTGTCCCCAAGCAGACTAACACAAATAAAATAAGATCGATTCCGTTCAGTCTAATAAGTGTTACTGGATAAGTAGTAATGGGATTTGACCATCATGTAGTGCAATGATCAAAAGTGGAACGCACTGAAATAGTAATACATATAATAGTCCGCCTTGATAAAAATGTGATGAGTATGGATTTAGAATTCCTGAATTGTGTCCAAATTCTACCATAATGTGAAAGTTGGTCGATGATGGACAATACAGCAAATAAGGTTTTATAAGCGACATTGAGGTGACTTATTTCTCTACATTTGGCACAGTTTAGAGAGTCTCCTTTCTTGAGGATAGGGTTGGGTTGTTAGCCCCTCTCGAAAGGGACACAATTAGACCAATGTGTAAGGATTAGGCAAAAATGCAAAGGTTGCATTCACCGGGTATATGTATATATGTTCGTCCGGACATATTTTGCAGATAAGTTGGTGCCTACTCTATACCAACTCATCCCCCGATTCTTTGAATAGTTCAACAGTAAGGCCATAGGCTTCAGCAGCTATCTATTTCCGTGATCGCTCGTTTTTCATGCTATTTTTTTTCCCTTCCATAAGGCCGGTGATCATTCTTTCTCTTCTCTTCGTAGAGCTCACCAGCGGCTCTGATCCTTTTACGTAGAACAGCTTTAACCGTATGCATCCTGTTTTTCTACATTTTCTTATCGGGATTCTTTGTCGAACCAGAGATTTCAACGTAGTGGTCAGCATTAATACAGCGCATCAGAATAGCTTTTTAGCAGTGCAGTTTGGCAGTACTAAATGCATGCGGCATAGAACCTCTTACGAATTAAGGGACACTTGATCGGGAACGGATCTGGCGATCTCTTACGATTGTAGTTATGGTATGTCAAACTCTTTGACAGTGTTTCAGTATCTTTGCGACGTTCTGAATATCCGCATCCGTACTTTGATGATGTTCGCTCCCAGGTACGTTTGAACATCCTTTATACAAGAGCACTGCCTTACTTCGAATGCAATCTTAATCAATGTCTCCTTGTGAATATTGACATATGGATACCCGGTGCTAGCCAGATGATTTTGAAACACCGCTAAGTCGATTATCCAGAATCCATTATCAGAGGTGGTGTGGAGGAGTGTATACATGCCGCAGCACCATCCCTTCTTAGCTTTGCCTTGCAATCGTTCAGCATAATATTAATATCGTATGTTTTGTCCAGAACCTCGTAGATACTGTCTTTGGTGTCGTCATCTTTCTTCTCTCTTCTGTGGCGTGAGCGCATATCAGGCTAATTTTGGCGATTTTAGCTTTCATAATTTTTTTATGAACTATTATGAGGCGTTCATTCACATTCCAAAGCTCAAGACTTCTTCAAGACTTTGGAAATTGTTCATCCCCCTTTTTCCCTGTCCATTACATTGCATTTCTTGGATTTTAGCAATGTCTTTACAGCAGTGCAGAGGAAATAATTGTTGGGCTGCATGTGGTTTGTTAAATGACCTAACATTCCACCAGCAGATTCGAAAGTCATTGCCTTTATCACGTTAGATGCCAACAGCTGAGTTATCCTTATTCGAGGCTGTTGATTATCTCATGACCATTGGATTTCTTTTGGTAAGTTATCCGTTTCTCTTGGCCCATTAGGATTCTTACTACCCTGAGCTCTGAAAACATCAAAGAGAATCAAATAAGGCATCCACCAGTCTGAACTGATTTCATCGTGAGAGTCGGTGGCATGTTGTCCTTCTAGAACGTACTTACTACATACCAATCGGTCAATAAGAGATACCTCGCCTGTCACATGTGATTTTGGAAAAGTCTCTCAACCTATATCTATATATGCGACCTAATTTTCGAACTTATTGTAGGCCGGATTATGTGCGTAAAATTAATTAAATCTAAGATCAAGGAATCCAAAGAAGTTTTTTATTTCTAGGCTCAAATCCTCTGTTTAGGGACATGTTCTTCAAAAAACTGAATTTTGCCTTGTCAAGGCTATGTATGGCAGTGGAAATTACATTGAAAAGCTCATTAATGTCCATCTTTGAGTGTATTAAACGATAATGGCCATGCCAACATGTGCCTTAAAATACGCGGCCTTATTTCTTAAGATAACATCTCCCCTCATTTGGGCTAATTCAGAGCCATGACTAACTCATCTCTTTCTGATTCAATTTCTAATTAGGAGGTCTTAAATAACTTTCAATATCCGACCTTTATACCATACTTAACACAATCTCTTTCTCTATCTCTGTAGGATACATATACAACAACTGGAACCTCTAGTTCTCAGGTGTGAATTCCATCCGACATGTTTAAATAAAGACTCTCCTCCCAATTCAGTGAAGCATCCTCAAAACTTAAGCTCTCAAAGCACCACTACGTGTAAATCTAGCTACTAAGTTTAATTTAATAAAGCCAAAAGCAAAGCTACCAATTTACCTTAGTATACCAACGAGCTCGAAACCAAAAAAAGGTTAGGAAGCTTTGTAATAAAGCTAAACCCACATGTAGAACTTTTGGTTCAAAAATTCACCTATGCAAACCATATAAATGGAATTGGTTCCTACAAAAATATCACGGCAATTTGACGCTGTGTTACAGCTTAACCAATCAACTGGGTTAATTGAACGCTAGGCACGTCAGACTCCCGGCACGTCAGACCTATAGCAAACGCTATGTGGAATCCATCTGTGTATATCTCTAACTCATATCTCTATCGCATATCTCCAAATTAAGTATCATGCACTTTTACTAACAGTCCTTGTTTTATACTTCACAGTAAAGTCCAAATCAAGCATAACATAGTCCGAATTATTAGGAATATTGTTAGGGTCATCTAGGATACTTGCGCTACCCAGCTTCGAGGATTCCCTAAGCCGTAATGCTACTTTAGCTGCCATTAGTTTCCCAAAGATATCAGCGGGAATCAGGTGGAGCATAGTTTCACTTCATCTATAGGTTCTTAGGGTGCCTGTTTTCCAGACACAGTATAACATTTGAACCTTCTCGCGTATTGCACTAAACTAGTAGTCCGTATATGAGGATAGGTCTGATCACTGGTGAGTATATCTAATGTACAGGAGTCTTTCTCCTTGAAAATTTCAGCTCGGTTTTTTTTTGTTATCGAGAATAACGCCGTAGAATCTGGCATGATCCGCAAATTGCAGTTCAAAACCCTTCAGTTTTGGAGGAGTTATACAGTTTGCATTGTACCCTTTTGTGAACAATACTCATACTAATCTTATGAGAATTGATTCCAAGTTTAGCACTATCCATCCACTTTGCAAGTTTAAGAAAAGCAGACTCTATCATGCATCTTACTACAAGAATGCACTTTCCTGGTATCACTATTCCATAAGCTATGACACTGAATGCCTCTTTACCCAAGGTTAGGAGTATTTCGTTCACTACCATGAGCCATAGAAGTGGTCGTACTTCTCCACCCTTGTACATCATTGCTTCTATTAGTACATCCAGTATTTGGTCCCCATCGGAGGGCGAATGCAGCTGCGTTAAAGCAGAACTGTTGTTAGACTTTGTTTCATAAATATCAAAACTTTTGCCTGGGATTTTTAAAAATAGATTTTATCAATACTGAATTGAACATCTTGTTAAAATAAAATATAAAACTCGCATGTTCTCCAAATTATTCAAATTCTTCTCAATTTGTGTTATACTACATTTGTGTTCCTTTAAAACGTATGTAGGTATGTACCTCGATTTGTTTACAAACAAAGAAATCAACATTTTGCATAAGCTCTTCACCACAGCAAAGCCTGAATAATATAAATGAAAACCAAGGTAAATCTCTTTACCAAAATCACTTAACTAACCTCTATACAATTAGCAAACTTCTTCAACCCGAGGGCAAACGTTTCCTTTTTCCCATTGAAATTCGAATCGAAAATGTTACGTATACGCCCCATAAACCAACTATTGTAACATAAAACGCACTCAAGCCGCACAACTTAGTGCAGGAAGTGATTTATTCTAATCGATTTAATGAACAGAAAGCCAAAACGTATTCATATAGCCCATTTAAGGTTCGCCAGCTTTACCGGCTTCTCCGGATCCGACCAATTTGTGAAGCACGATAAATACCAATAAATTAGTCATCGATACGACCGCACTGTGCGCAGTCAGCCAACATTTACTCATTACCCGGAATTAAATTAACTTCGGTACACGTTAAGTGTGGGCATTCTTAACAAAAATAACAATAATCATAATAACAGTAAAGAAAAAATCGTCCAAACTTTTCGCATTGGGAAACTTCTGGAAAATATAATTAAATCTGTGAACGAGAGAGAGAGCTACAAACTTTTCTGTTGACCAATAACATAGGATGTCTGTGTGTGTGTTGTTTGTATCCTGGACAACTTTAACGGATGGATAAAGTTCTTTTAGCCACTTAAGCTTTGCGGCAAATACCACAAGACACCACGTGAGGTATAACCAGCGGAAGGACGCTGAACGAAGCGCATTACATCATCGCGTTGATATGACATATGGGACACTTGGAAAATCTCATAATGACAGTTCGCAGTGTTGATGGATTTTGGAAAAGTTTATCTCCCGCTTCTTGGGGTTTTATTAAATAATATTGTTAAAGTTTCGAAAGCGATTATCGGGTGGTTAGTGTGTCAGTGAAGTGAGAAATTCGTAATTAGGAGTGGGGTTGATTTCTATTTGAATGCTATACTGATGTAGCATATGCCTCGTATTGCCAATTTCGATAGTCGGTATCCATTGGAGCCCAAAATAAGACAAAGCTATTTTACCGGCCCCTATACCCGTAAACTCATACAATGGTAAAGGATAGCATCCATTACAAGACAAGCAAGCTATATAGCTAATATTTATTTGATAAGGCAGGCCATTTAGCCGACCCTAACGTGTAATAGGTACTGACTTTTTGCTCCCAGCTAAAGCGCATCCAATAAATAAGAAAGCTAATTGAATTTTTCGCCTTTCATAAAATGGCCACCCACAAAAGAACATCTTCATCCAAAAGATTTCTTTTGTCTCAACCACCTTCAGGGCGTGAAATATAAAACCCTCAATGATGCCCTTATTTCCCTCCTCGCCATAGACCCTGTGAACGTGTGAACGACACCATCTGCCCGGTCGCATAAAGTAACATTAAAGGCCAATTGAATGGGCGCCACAACATAGGCGACCATAAAGAATGATGAAAATTATTCGCTTAGAACGTCAGTATGTCAGAACAGGGGTGCAGTCTTATCAAATCACTGCTGGACCAACGAGGTGTAGAGCGTCTATTATGGTATCACAACGTCAGGTTCTGGGGTGATAAATTACCTGTAACACGATTGCAGGACATACAAGTTTGAAATATGATCCATAAATTATTCAATAAAAAGAAAACAACACCAACAAGAATAAAATATTAAATGGCCAACATTCTTAGAGGACCGCTTTTGTTCGACACATGTACTTTGGACAGAGCTGCTCCTCACACTGAAGAAAAACTTACAAATTCTATGGGTGGGTGTTGAAAACATGTGCTTACATGTTACTTAGGGTGGTGGCTTTTCAAAAGGGAGATAAGAAAACAACGAGGAAGGCCATAGAATAGCCAGTAGAATAGAGTAAAATACAAAGCTTCTTACGACGGCCTTATATTTGCATGTCTAAAGAATAGATTGGAGATAAAGAAAGCTTTTCATGTAACAACGAATCGACTGACAAAGCGAGTCATCCCGTCAGATGGAGGGGAGATTGAATGTAAGGATTTCTTTGTTAGAGCATCCATTAACATACTAAAGAATTACTATTGCTTATGCTCATGTGTCCATCTGTACGTGTCCATGTATGTAAATATTTGTCTCGCTTGACTGTATGTACTGTGTTATACGCTTGATTTTTCTACAGATCGATTAACATCCTTAGATCGAAGAACAATTTTTAAATAATATTGTTGTGCAGGTCTATGTTTCCTGAAGCAATATGGCACTCGTAGAGTACAGTTGGATACATTCCAGATATAATTATAATGAAGAACATAGAAATTATAACAAGTATGCTAAGTACAAGATTTTCAAGCCATACAGTTTACAAAGTTGCTAGAAAGGTCTTCAAATTCATGGCAAAAGATGTCCTCTAAGGACGTTATTTCTAATGTGGCAGAGTGCTGAGCAGTGACAAAGAAACAGTGGAATGACCTTATGCACGTCTTTGTACTAATTTTTATATCCGTTGTATGATATTTCAGATAATATCCCCTAGACAAATTAAATGTTTTTTTTTGTTCATTTGTAAGATTCTTTCGGTTTGTGTTTATTTGTAGATTAGCCACATTTTCCTGGTTATAATACAGGATACGAGCAGTCTCCATCCGACCGCTTGTCAAAGATTACATTATGGGATCTTTACAGTAGTTGCGTCCTAGTTTAATTCTAGTGATTATCCTTTTCTTGTCAGTTCATCAACTTTTTTTATTTCCCGGCACTCCCTTGTCTCCGGGAACGTAGCAGAATCTTACATTGGGTTCCACACCAAGCTCTTCGCGACAGCGACTTTTTTATTGCCACTTGGCTGTCAATGAAAACATTAAAATCAACATTACAATCTGTTAAGCAGATATTGCCACTGGAGGACCTCAGCTTGATAAACGCTGCTGTAGTCAGGAAGTCTGATTGAACAGGATATACGCGTGCGCGTATTTTTTTTAGTACAGTTCGCTTTTTGAGCATATAGCAGGTCTTCCAAAAGCAGAAATAGAGTCTTTAACCAAAACTGATATTAAGAGAGTCGCTAATATGGTGAATAGCATTAATCAAACCAACAATACATATAACCGAACTTAGACAAGTTTAAGGATAGGGCGCATAGAAGCTGCGATCGATGCTCTGCTGGTATTTATGAATCTTTTACTTCATGCAGCGTATTCAGACTTCGAAAGGGTGGTGAAATTGTAAAAGATTACGACCTAGAATCTAGAAGATTGGATTCATTAAACATCTCTCTAGAGATTTCTGGTTTGCGGCAGTGTTACTCCTAGCGAAGTTACTGACTATCCGATAGGCTGTCATCAGCCAAGCAACCATGGTACGTTCATCAATAGTCAAGTCGGTATGAAAGTTATTGACTCGATATTCAGGGAGACAAATACTAGGCTGACTAAGTGAACGGGGTGTTTATTGGTCTTCAAAACCACAATGCACACAAATCCAGGAACCTACTCGCAGTACACGAATTATCCAGGTATATTTCAAACCAAGAAATTGTGTAAAAAATTCTTCGAATTAAATACTTTTAAACGAGAGCAGTGTCTTCTGTTAAATCACGTGCCCTACTGAGCCTACCTGGTTATTGTATACCTGTTATACTGTTGGAAACTAGAAATATGTATTAAATACGCTCAAAAGAAAAATGCAACAAACAAACTTACTAGAGCACGGAAAAATTGAAATTATTTCTTCCTAAGTTAGTCCTTAGGGGAGAACCCTACTTCTTACAATTCTCAGATCTCAAACCCTCGTCCATTGGCACAGATTCCAAATGATTGGCATTTCAGTTAGAAAGGTTCATTTTACCTGTGGGAATTTATTGCCCGCAAAACACTCTTAGATCCTCCATGGCTTATAAGTCAGTAACTTTCCAAAAAATAAAAATAAATAAAAAGATCGACATTCCATTTTCAAGTCATGAAAAACTCATTGACTCTGTTACGTCTCATAAATAAAGATTAATGGTATAAGCTACCAACCCAAAGGTTGTATTTCTTTTTTTTTTTTTTTTCGTTTGCCCTTGAAATAATGATAAACTCTAAACACATACAAAACAGCCAGCATTCAGTCTGCAATCCTTCCAGCAAATATCTACGCGACCTTTCCGACTTAATCCCTTGACGGTAACAAAAATTACAAATTTTCCAAAGGTAAATGACATTTTTATGCTAATGACCTCATATACAATTCATTTTATTTTCAATTTTAGCAAACCGAAACAAAAAGCACCGACAATACTGTCAAGGATGACAAACTCAACCTTGAAAAATTGAAAAGAAAGCGCTTCAATTTCAAGGCTCATTTAAAGTCGTGCCACCACACTACTGGCTCGTCGGTGGCAGGGCGTTTCATCGCAAGTCAATGATGTAGACAATCTTTGCCCTCTCGTGCGTATGACGAAAAGGGTTCCTTTCCTTCTTTGTTCGCCTCCGCTTTGTGTTTTTTTTTTTTTTTTTTATTATACAAGTTAAATGCTTCAAGATAACGCAGGCGATACGCTCTGTTTGTGTTTGCATAGCGGTGCGCATGTTAGGAAGACAAACAGGGTTTTACTCAAAAATCCAAAATTCACCAGGGGAATATTCAATTATTTTCCAAGGAGTATTTATGAAAAGTTTTCATTTTAACGCACACACCTACAAATAGTATGTACATATTTCATGCAGGATTAATCGTTGAGTATCCTGAAATTTACGGATACGAGCACGTGGAGAAAATGAATACATACATTACAATCCGGTAATATGAATACTTTAATGATTGGATAGGGTATCCTGGTTCTTTAATTTTCACATCCAGAACTCAGTCCTACAGGCTCGTGGATTGAATCTGTCCGTTGGTGAAAGGAAAAACCTAATTGCGAGAGAGACGCTCCAGCTCTAGGCTAATAAACATCAATTGGCAACATTGGCTGAATTCCAATAATTTAAATATAATTAATAAATTGCAATGGAATTATTGACATGTACATAATTGTTTCCAAAGCATCGCGTAGTGTTTCAAAACGTCATCATGAATGCATAGCAGTGTCAAAGCATCAAGATTTTGCATCACCAAAGCAGTGTGTGGTCACGATGAGCATTTTTTTTGACATTTTGGAATTCAGCCATTCTTCCTTCAATGTACTCACCTTGAATACTTCAACGGCTCAGGAGATTCGACTTGTCCAGTAATGTTAAACAGTGGTGGTGGTCAAAGAATGATTGATATGAAGAATTATTGACTTCAAGTTGATTAGCCTGCGTATAGAGTACATGAAAATCCATAGAATCTATATTCCTACTAGAGAGGGTGGAGAGATACTGAACTATGTCTACCAATCGCCACTTTAGAAAAACCCATGGAATGATTAATGGGCGCTGTGGTACAGTAGTTAGTGCATTGAAATACTAAACGAGAGATTCAGACAACACCAAAATTCTTTTACGATCCCACCTCTAGCGAGTGTCCAACAAACATTGGAGAGTATAACTGTCATCTCGGACATGGCATTAAACAGTAGGCTTCTTCCTTTCGCTTGGAGAATATTACATACACAACACGAATGGTTGCGAGAAGCTAAACTAGCATATGGACCATTCATCCTAAATATTTTATTTGTTTTGTATGATGATGAGAGAGAGAAAGAGAATGAAAGAATAGCGAAAAAAATATATATAAAAATATATCTTCCTTTCAATGCAGCTCTAATAAAGTGAGCGTGGCATACTGCTTTTTTTTTATTAATATGATATGAAATCTCATAGTCCTAGCTCAAAATTTAAAGCCTAAAAAGTGGTGACATATGGACGGACAGAAATGACTTAATCGTTTTCGAAATTGAAAATGGTCATGAATATATGCATAGGGTCTGTCTTGATTATTTCTCTGTTACAAACTACCTACCAAACCCTTAGGACAGGGTATAAAAATATAACTTACGCAACGTCCCAGCTCAAGGACTGGTCTTCAATTCAAAACGAAGGCTCTTCGAAATAATGAAGAGAACTTAGTGTCACTTCCTATGCACGTGCCCAGCTCTATCTCAAAAAAATCACTCCATCTAGGATTTCCCTTCTTTCACAACCTAGACGAACTGCCGTCATTAGGCATTACGAGCCTCCTTCGCTTTATCAAAAGCTCCAGTTAGTTTAATTAGTCTCGGGTAGCCAAATTATGCGATCTGTGGAATCAGAATGAACCTTTATAGATCTATGTGTGTCAGACGGTGACTCTAACCTCAACCTCAGCCTAGAATCACCGAATCACAGAGAATGGTAGATATATTAAGGGAGCTTTTTTCAGAATCTACTAAATGGACATGAACTATAGAGAGTGGTGGTGAAAGAAGAAAGCCCGAATCCAAAAGACATGTACTCCATCCGATCAATTGTGAAGATTTTAGCCTGCTTTCTGGGAACTATTTTACTATATTTTTGCTTAATGTCGTATGAGAAATCCTACCCAGTATACTAGTTTCCATCTTCCATCGACGCATACCATTTTTTTTATGATCTTAAAACCGTGTACGAACGCCCTCGTCCTAACGCACATTTCAAGAACAGTTCGGACATAAACTTGGCTTCCCTTATGTCGTTTTCCGATGTGTGACACAAACGTTAAGTCTTAGTTGTGATTCCGTTCAGAGCCCAGCTATAAAACGTATGAAATTATGATCTACACTGACTCCAGACCAACGACAAATAGTCAACTCAATTCAGCACTGTCTTATAAGAAATTGCTAAAACTACACCTGACTGCTGACTGCCACTCAGGAGAAACTCAGCAAACAGAAAAGGCATATTGTAGAAAAATCCAGTGATAAGATCAACACCTCAAGATTTTTCAAGCAAACAGACCGAAAGGCAAACAATATGCGAGCATTTAGTGATTCACCTCGTGGTGGTCCCCAGCCTACTACATTCTTAAACCTTTGCATATCTTCGCAGAATTTGCAACTACAACTGTAGGAGATATTCCAAGTCTTTATTCTTGACTAGGTTGCGTGACTTACTATTCTGCTTCCGAAATAAAATCGATCAGACAGCGACAAATCCAAAGTTGAAAACTTATGGTTCCAGTATGCGAACTACGATTGTTTTCTTGAATCTGAAAACGAATGGACATTATCCTCTGACCGCCTCATGGAGATATAATTTAGACAAGAAGTTTACTCATTAACACCCTAAAACTAATTATTTATTAATACCTGAAATGTATTTCCAATGGATTTTGTGAGTGGAGCTCACATGACAAGAAATTTGAAAATTCCAACGAAATTCCATTCAAATCCTCCGGTGTTATCTATTAATACAATACATAATTTATCTATTTGAGGAAATTCAGCTTGTACTCTAATAGCGTTATGTGAATTGAATGCGTAAATTTTAGGAAAATGAACTTGAGAATATTAATTCCAACTTGAAGAATATAACACGTACAACACGAATGGTTGTAAGAAAGTAGAATCTGGAGTTCATGGACCTCTCGTAACAAATATTAGTTCTATTGTGGTCAAAATTCAACACAAACTACGTAAGTGACCTAAAGAATTAGTTGGTACTTGTGACACAAAATTCAGACCTGATGCTTCGTAGAACGTTGTAAGGTATAAAGTATTGAACAATAAGTGGAAGAGTAGATCTATTTCGTAAAAAAAGATTCCTTGCAAGAATAGAGTAGATAGAGAAGATAGAACCGTGTACTATATAACAGGGTAAATGGAGATAACAATCAAGAAAAGTGTACTGCATGATGTGTACCAAGGTGTGAATATTGTAAAGAAAACCAAACCTATCGTCATACGTTCCTTCTACCAACATGCTTCCCATACATATGTACATAGACGGAATATAAAAGGAAAAACTATTTGTCTCCAACTACTCATACTTTCCAAAATTATGTGAATCCAAGACAAATCTAATAAGGAAATGGTGAATGAAAATCTTGTATCATACTTAAACCACCAAAAATGCAATGCTATGCAAGATAAATTATAAGAGATCGTTAAAAAAAATAATGCGCTTAATTTTAAAATGCAGATATCCAATGAAATACCCAAAAATAAACAAAACGAACTCAAATAATTGTTCGAATTAAATACATTTCCAAAATTGAGGGAAATGCAAATGAAACTTTTCTCTTCGTTGTTTCGTCGGAAACTATATCGCGAAAAAATTATGTGATTTTAACTCTCCAACTGCTAGACAGGACATTGAGTTCCCCCTAAAGCTCTTCGTCGAAATACTCGTGAATTTAATTATCCTTTCGTTCGTTATTTTTGTTCATTTAATTTACCGGTCTCGAGCAGTTTTGAAAACTGTGAGAGGACGACTTGAACAACAACGAATGGCATTCACTCTTCTGCGCTCAGTTTAGTTTGAATTTCTCGATTGGCGTATGCTTTAACTGATTTAATTATTTTCACCATTTGATGGTCGAAAGGAGTATAGTTGAGTAATCAATTTGATTGCTTTGGGGTTTTATATCACTGGAAGTTAAGTGGAAAAAGGTATTGTTGTTTTGTGGTTTAGTGTGGAACTGACAGTCGAATTTCATCCAGTGCCATTAAATGGATGACTTTATCTTAGTTCGTTTACATATGGAATGTTCATTACATTAAAACAACTATATGTTATCACGGAAATCGAAGAACATATAGCGTCTACCAAACTTGGAAGCAAAGGGTCTGTATTAAATGAACTCAAGAACTGATTTGTGCATAAAATTCACGTTTGACCACTTGTCAACCGTGAAGAAAACTCTGTTCAAAGTACGTCGAAAACAATCCCAGAAAGAGACAAGGTGAAAACTGAATACATTTCCGAACCTTGAAAAGTATTTACTTATGGTGCTTCATCAAGCATGGATACGTTGTTCAAGTTCTCCATATCTAGACTTCTGAAGCCCAAGATCGCCTATGCATTAAAATGCAAAATTAGTCTTCTTAGTCCTCTCAAATCTTGGAACCCTTCTTAGTTTTTTATCAACATCCCTATCTTGATGTTGCTCATAGAGTTAGCGGTTGTATCTTCTTCTCCCAATGTGTGAAGGGTATGTATGAATACTATTCACACTTTGGACCAAATCTGCTTTACTGCAGAATTACATTTTAAGTCTGATTGTATTGCGTAGCCTAAGTATGTATTAGAGGTTACTTAGGATTAATCTGCGTAGAATCTTTGCTATGACTTTTATACTTATTCTGAGTAAAGAAAATCCTCTTTTACTTCTAAAATTGATATTTTATGTTAGGTGGACGAATGTTTCAATTGTTGTGTGAATATAAAGGAAAATTGCATATTAGCGCATTCACTTTTCAAAGTCCTGTTTGTGTTTTTAAAAATTAGAGGAATTGTTTCCAAAATACATCGCAATAAGTGGTGTGACGGGTCTAACTTGCTTGGACTCCAATGCCGGACATTTCCTTCTAAAATATTAGACAAAGTATACTACTACTCGTATGTGTAACTTTGAAGACGGATTCAGTTAGAAATTACTCTGTTTGAAAACTAGGTCAAAAGCCGATTGAGGGGTAGGAAATAGCGTTGTTATAAACCAAACAGTAAAGCGCAAAAAAGTTTCCGACGTTCACTTAAACGTACAAAGTTTATATTCGTATTCATCAGGTATGCTTTTGTCTTCCTAGGCATAGTGACTATCTGTCCCATATAAGCTCTACCAAGACATCACATTCCTATGTAACTACATCTTTTCTGTATTTAAGTTTCGTTTTTGACCCACCAGTCTCTCAATCTCTTCCACATTAAGTAGTTGCTGGAAAAGCATATTATCTACTTACATATATCTACTACAAGGTTGTTCCCTTGAAAATCGTGACTAGTCTACTCAGGGTGTCACTAAGTAAGAAACAAGAAGTGATCCTAGTTAATTTAACTAGCTTTATGATGGTAGTAACTCATGCATTCGGCTATATGACTGCAAAAAGACTAATCATTGCTTATGCATAAGTTAGTTGGTGTTGCGTAATAGAAAGATTGTCTTTGCATGAAACGGCTTGTATAGACTGTAAGGGAGCCTGTGCTAGACTTTTAAGCACTTAATGCTCATATCTTTGTCAAAGTGATCAATTGTCTAATGCTGTAAGGCTTCAGCTATAATTCGATCTGGAGTTTTAATGACCTTTCTTATTATGACCAAAATAAGTTAAGGCTCCGGAGCTGGCATCTTTGTGCAAGTATCTGTTACCCTCCAATTGAGAAACCGGCCACTATGTACTTATGCCCTGTGCCACTCAGGTCGCCCCGACATACATAGTATAGGAACCAGTTAAAGTGTGCAACGTGGGGAGTAAATGTCATGATCAAATCCTTAATTCAAGGTGAAACAGCGCACTTCGATGGATGCATGGCTAAGAAGGAGCTTAGGTTAGGTTAATGGGTTGACGGGGAAAGAGAAACTTGTACCCGTCACACTTAGATTTTCCATTGTGATGCCCCTAGGGATTATACCTCCCATACTATAGAACCCATGAAAAACCTATTGATCTTCAAGCCATCCCGAGGCGATTATGAATTTATGCAAATCTTTTAAAGACTTGTCAGAAAGTTCTTCTAAATCTTGGAATAAATGTCTTCCCAGAATTTTGTTTCTGATTTGACAAAGTGCTGGGCAGTGACAGAGGAAGTTTTGAGTATCCTCATGCACCTTCTCGTCACCACAGCCTCTGCATAGGTCGTCCGACTCTTCTTTGTGAAATATTTCAGCATGTTATGTCCGGTACGATAGAAGACAAGGATTTTTTTCTCATTTGTAAGATTCTCTCGGTTTTTTGTTTGTTGAATAGTGGCCACATTTTCCTAGTTGTAACAAAGGAGTCGATCCTCCTCCATCTCTCATTTGTTGCAACTAGTGTTTTGTACCCTGTAGTCAGGGAGTCTGATCAAACTGGATATTCCGAAAATTTCGGAAAAGAAACCTGCGCCAACGCCAGTGTCCATCGTTATCGGTATCGTTGATCCACTAACTGGTGGTTGTTTTTCTTGCCATTCTTCTCTACTAGGAAAGTAAGTGACAAATGGTCTTGTAAGTCAAAAAGGGGGCTATGTAGTCTGTGTATACAATATTGCCCGCATATTTCTATAGAATCTTTGCGTGCCCTATCAGACTGGGTTTCCAGCTTCCAGTTTGGCTTATTCAAAGAGCACTACTTGCGGCGGATACTTGTACAAAAAGGTCTATTGGTTTTAGGTTGAGTATTGTTTCCAGCCCCATTGTAGGAGTGGTTCTCATTGCCCCATTGGTTCTAATGCAGGCCATTCTTTGAATGTTTGTCATAATCTTAAGTTTGGTGACTTTTTTCGTCGCTTGCCACCAGACCAAGTTGTTATACGTCAGTATCGGTCTTACTACCGCCGTGTAAAGCCACATGATGATTTTAGGGCTTGGACCCCAGGTTTTGCGGAATGAGGTTAGTCGCAAGTACCTTGACGACCTTCAAGTGCTCAGACACAGAATGTCGGTTCTGTTTGGAGGAAAAGTTACAAAACTCTGCTACTAATGACATATGTATGTACTTACCTTCATAAGGGAGCTGGTCTCCCTCTATTAAGGTAATTCCAGCTTTTTGATACAATTCATATTTTAGATCCCAGTGTCAGTCATATGGGTAAGGATTCAACAAAACAAAATTCATATCTCCAATATGTCCAAACCAACGTCAGTTGTACGATGATTATATTTTCCAACCTACAATCTATCGATCCAATCTGGAATTCCTTCCCTAATCCATAAAGATTTGAAAAAGAAAGTACTAGTCTTTAAACATAAATAACCATTAGTCTAAAAACGTTCAACGAAACCATAAAGCAACTCTCGTACTTGAAACTAAAATCAACGCAAATAATCCTTAACCTAAGGCTTTGCGGCATTCCCAGCTACATAAACACAATAGATACATTAACGTAAATTAAATTTTACTTTGTCCAAGCTGTGAAACGGGTGAAAATGATTTTAAAACCCTTCATCTTCTATCCCTCGCGCTACAGAGAGAAAAAGACTCATAAAAGCCCAGACTTTTATTATATTTGACATGACTTGCAGTAGAAGGATAATAAAACAAAAGAACCGCGATGTTGAATAGTCAAAGGGAAAAGCAGAGAAGCAAAATAAAATAAATATCCTTGTTCCCCCATGGGATGCGCTACCCACTACCATCTGTTGCGTTTGTTAATATTTACAAACAGAAGTTGATTTGATACTAGCCACAAGCTACCATTACTTAATTATTTTGACCAGAAAAGTCCAGCTTAGCAGCCTGAGGGTACGTATTTTCAAGGGATTTATTTTCCTTTAAACAATTTCATGTCATTTCACGAATGTACCTTAACGTGTCTACTTTTGATATTCCCTGAGGTAGTCTTTACACTGTTTGCTGTGTGTGTATCCTACTTATCATTCCGCTAACTGGAAAACCCACAGAAATTCAATGATCAACCAGTCGAAGTATCAAAATGTGTAAGATTAGTTACATTTCAAGACCCGCGTCCTCGCACAGCATAGTAGCTACCCAGAGTCCGTTCTTTTCTTCTAATGTGAGAACAAAAGCTGTAATAAGTCGTAAACATTGTTGATGGGTTACGCCTTTCCCAACAGAATGAATACACTTCTTTCTCCTGTTTTCCCTAAAGTAAAGGAAAACTTGGCAGTACATAAATGAATCCAGGGGTAACTCGTAGTCTTATTCATTCAACTACCCCTGTCAGGAAACCAGTGCGATGTATTCTACGTTCTTCCTATAATCACATTTCATGTTGTACACACCGAACGTACACTTGAAACGGAAAAATATTGTGTAGCCTGCAGAAGAAGAAGGAGAAAATTTTGTTATAAGGATATGTACGAGCGGCGAGGAGTAATAGCATACAATCCATACTACTGTCCTTACACAGGAATCTGTATAAATTGGGAGGGAGCTGTGTTTAATAGTGACACTACTGGAATACAGGGTTCAGGGGTAATTGAACCGCTAGTGGTAACTCCTCAGGGGCAGCTCAATCCTCTGTTGTATGTTAGTTGAGTAGGGTAGGTAATAGAGATCTCTGCCTACCTGGTCCGTAATTTCTCCCAGACTCGTGGAATCACTATACATCCATTTTTTAAAAAACAAAAAGATAACGAGTCATCAGAAGGCAAGGTGGAAGGCTCCGAAGAGCTCGAGAAAGTGCTGCAAGGCGCCAAGAGGTTAATCGACGTCGTGAAAGCCGAACCCAAAGATGACTGTGCAGACCCTGATCCTGAGTGGAGGCTGCGAAAGCAGCTTAAGCAAAAGCGACACATCGGTCAATGATTTCACTGATAGGATTGCTAGTCTAACATCGGTTGAAATCACCCCAGAAGAGGCAAGACCTTGGAAACGGTTCAGAAATGATACCGAGACCTTGGGTTCAGCTAAAGCCGGGGTGATTGAGGTGGAGAGCGGAAAAGGTGGTGGACTGTTTCCGGGAAGATTAATCAGCAAAGACCACGTGAAAGTGGAAAGGCTGATGGACAAACCAGGAAACAGAAGATCAGTCAAACCGCAAACATCCTCGAAAGCGCAGCGACCTGGACCGAGTAACGTTATCCGAAAGCAAGACCAAGCTACGGGGAAAAGAGCAACGCCACTAGAGGGAAAGAAACCTTACGGTAGAAGCGAGCATGCCAAAGTCGACAAGGGTAAAACCTATAGTCAGACGGCGGCAAGCGACCTTCTATTGGGTGTTACCGACATTGAAAGCGAGGGGGGGAAGGAGAGGTGCTCTTTTAGCGGCACTTGACTCTCTTCCTGTCAATGCCGGAGACATAGGAGTAAGGGAAGTAACCTTGGAGCAAGGATTTATCGCAGTAAATTGCGTTAATCAAAGATCCAAGGCGTGCTTTTGTGAAACTGTAGAGAAGATGACCACCCTTTGGGAGAGAATCAACCTGAAAGTGGATCGACTCTACATCCACAAGAATGTGGAGAGGCTGATCGTCTTTGTCCCGGGGAAAACCACGAGCAAAGAGATCACTCTGGCCAGGCTGTGTCGTCAGAATGAATGTTTGACGGACATTTCCAATTGGAAGGTTAGTCTAACAGAAAGGTCGGACGATCTGGTGTCCGAGGGAGGAAACAAGACGGGTTAGGCAAGCAGGGGGGAAACTCAACTGCGGTCTGGAAGTCGCTCTCATGAAATTCCAAGGACCAGCAGAAAGGATTCAACTTGGGAAGCCACCCAGTAGGGCGACGAAGTGATGGACCTCATGTATATGAGGTTAACACTAGTCGACCGGGAGAAGGGCTCGTACCGGGAAAAACTTAGGGTGATTCAATTGATCCTTCACCATAGCAAAGGCATCAGTAATGCTGACCAGATATTTTGTGGAAGAATCGATTGATATTACCTTGTTGCAGGAGCCTTGGATCTTCAAAGGAAGGATTAGAGGTCTACCTGAAAGTTTTGCCACTTTACACTATGTACGATCTGGTGAAGGAGCTAGATCTTGTATACTGGTGAGGCACGGAGTTAAAGCGCTTATGTTTCACCAACTATGTATCCCTGACCTCGTCGCTGTGCGCGTAGGAGCAGGTGCGGGCAGTTTGTCATAGCATCGGCATACCTGCCATATAACTCCCTAGAGCCTCCCCCAACAAAAGAGGACAAGTCTCTGGTGAATGTCTGCAGGGATTGGAGCGAAAATCTAGTGATTGGTTGCGATGCTAATGCACACACTACAGTGTGGGGAAGCACTAACGATAAGTACAGAGGAGAAACTTTATTTGAATTTGTAGTTTACAAAGAGCTAACTATTGTCAACAGAGGAACAGAACCGACCTTTATGGATGCGAGACGAAGGGAAGTTATTGATGTGACTCTGTGTAGTACCTAATAGAATGCTTGATAGAGTATCAAATTGGAAGGTAATGGATCAGAAAATGATGTCGGACCACAGAGCCATTTCATTTGATGTTCGATACGGATCTAAAAGGAAGAAAGATCGGAAATATGTCAGGATTTCCAGGAACACGGACAAAGTAATATACCAGGAAGTGTTACGGGATAAACTGAATGGGAGGATACCCAAAATACCCAAAATCACTTGGGATGTAGAGTCACAGCTGGAGCACTTACAATCAGCTGTTGAAAATGCTTACCAAGAGGCGTGTACACCTACTTTGGTAGATGAAAAGGACCCCACGCCTTGGTGGTGTAGGGAACTTGAAAATCTAAAGAAAGAGGTGAGAAAATCCTTTAATCATGCCATGAGAAGGGATGATTCTGAATCATGGGATGAGTATAAGGCAAAGAAGAAAGAGCTAAAAGCAAATCTGCGGCAACGTAAAAGGGAGTCGTGGAGGGAATTTTGCTCTCATATGAGAAGCACAGCTGAAGTAAATAGACTTCAGAAAATTGTCTCGAGGGATCCAGTTTCCAAAGTCGGACTCATTCGTGATAGAACGGGGGAGATGGTTGAGACACTGGATCGTACAAATGAGGTCCTCATGGAAATACTCTTTCCGGGAAGTCTGAAGTCAGATCAGCCATTGGCTCTGAGGAAACAGGATGGATAGGAAGCGGAACGGATAGTAACTTCAGAAGCGGTCAGTGGGGCGATAAAAACGTTTTTTACTTACAAGACCGTGGGACCAAATGGCATATTCCCAGCTTTAATTCAATGGAGTGCAGATCTCATTGTACCAAGGCTTAGGGGTATATACGTTACATGCCTTGCGATAGGCTACATACCGGTAACATGGAGGGAAACAAATATGGTGTTTCTTACAAAACCGGGCAAAAAGGACTACACCGAAGCGAAATCCTATAGACCGGTCAGCCTAACATCATTTCTGTTGAAAACAATGGAAAGAATTGTGGTGGACCTTATGGAGAGCACCGCGCTGAAAGCGTGTCCTTTGAGTAGTAGACAACATGCATACAGAGCTAGCAGGTCTACGGAAACAGCGCTATACCAGGGGGTGTGCGTTGCGGAAGAGGAGATGAATACCGGAGGCATCACAATGACCATAATAACGGACATTGAAGGTGCCTTCGACAAGATATGTTTCGAAAGTTTGAGAATAGCCTTAGAAGAAGGCAGGGTTACCCCATTGATGGTGAGATGGATGGACAATATGCTTAAAAATAGGGCGATAAATATTCAGACGAAAACTTCAAGACTTAGGGGAAAGGTTAGCAGAGGTTGCCCGCAGGGAAGTGTTTTATCACCTAGTCTGTGAAATATAACTGTGGACTCTCTCCTGAGAAGACTTGAAGAGACTGGCATCCACACTGAGGGAGGCAAGTGGTAAATTCATGAACATCACAGCAGATACCATGAGAAATGATCTCAGAGTGGTGGAGCGGTGGTGTCAGGAATAAGGACTCTTCATTAATGCGGAAAAGACAGATCTAATCATCTTCACAAGGAAGAGGAGAGCTGTGGAATTTCAGCCCTTGACACTTTTCGGATCGGAGCTGGAGGTGACCAAGAAGGTTAAGTATCTGGGTGTTTACGTAAATACTGGACTAACTTGGAACTTTCATGTGGAAGAGAAGATTAGTAATTCGAAAAGCGTGCTTCATAAATGCAAACGGGTATATGAACTAAGATGGGGAGGTCAGCATACATACGACTGGCTTGTTTAGGGATCGCGGGTGCAATACGAACGCCACCAACATGCGCAATGGAAGTGATCCTAGATATTCTACCGCTGGACTTATTTATTAAGAAAGTGGCGGCTTCTACGGCTTTTCGTTTGCACTGGGATGCCAACTGGCACTGGCGCGGTACTATGTATGGCCATAGGAATATCCTGAATCGTAAAAAACGAGATTAGGAGTTGAATATGCCCATGGATGGAATAGAGAGAACGCGTGTTATCGAAAGGTATCACAAAACTCTTATCGGAGATGGAACACTTCCGGAAAAGAAGATTGGTGCTATAATCATCTTTACGGATAGGTCCATGATGGATGGCAAAGCGAGGACAGGTGTCTTCTCAGAAGAAATGGAACTAGCCTGTCATATTAATCTGCGGAAATATGCCTCCGTCTATCAAGCCGAGATGATTGCTCTGTTGCATGCGTTGGATCACCTAAAAGAGGGTCAGGTTGAGGGTAGAAACGTTACCATAGCACTGGACAATTAATCAGTGATTAGACGCATGGAGCAAACAGATATCAATACTTCACAGGCGTTGGAATGTGCTCATAAGCTCAATGAGTGCTCGGCTCGAAACGAGATGACGCTGCTCTGGGTGAGAGGGCACGTAGGGACTGAGGGGAACGAAAAAGATGACTCTCTGGCAATGCAAGGGTCAACCTCGGAGCTCTCTGGTCCGGAACCATTCGCTGCAATTGGCAGAGGGATGGTAGAACACCTGATTAGCAACTGGGCCACGGCGGAACGGAGAAGGTGGTCAACCGTGGAAGATTGCAGGCAGGCGGAAATGGCTATTAAAATGCCGATTGGCACCACTCACAGAGAGGTTCTAAGCTTAGGGCGAAGAACACTGAAATTGGTGGTTGCGTTATCTATAGGTCATGGAAAATTCGGGTAACACCTAAAGAAGATGGGTCTTCTGGAGTACGACACCTGTGAACTATGCCTGGAGGAAATCGGGACGGCAGCACATATATTGTGTCAAAACCGGAATAGATGCTAGCGTTGACACGAGGAATCAAAGCCTGAGAGGAACTGTGGAGAAATCCAGAGAGACTCTCGAGCTAAGATGGATCGTGGAAGAGAGACGAAAAGGGACCCAATACAGTGGCCTGGTTCGTAATCTTTCGAACAATATATATATGTATCTTATCATATCAATCATAATTCTACTGGTCCATAAAGATCTATATTTGTCTATGATTTTGAAGATTCTAGAATTCCAAGTGAGTTTTTTGTCAAGAGTAAGTATCTTACTTCTTTTGAGAAACATATTGCTTCGCCAGCGTGTGAGTTCCCTTAACATATTCGAATTCCTTCGGTTTTTTTAAATAACGATGGTCCTTTTTCGAGCTAGACGGTAGAACTGCCAGCAATAGAGAATGTACCTCTGATTAAGATCCCAATCATCTACGTATCCTTGGACATAGAAACTATCATCATTCAGTTTATGCATTCACCAGCTTATTTTCTAGAGAGAACTTCACCCTGAACTTATGCACCCGCACGCTGAACTATCGCTGCCTAATGATAATACTGCATTATCTACTCCTGTTTATCTCTGATACATATGTCTATCAATTGTGATTTTAGCAGATCTGTTGGTATGCAATCCGCTTCGGCGACGGATTTTACAGTGACCTTTCATATCGATGGGTGGCACCAGGCAAAACAGAAGATGTTAATCCGTAGTGGGGTTATATGTAAGATGGCATTTTGTAGGAATGTCAGGGAAATTCTGTCTTATCCAGGGTCTTTAAATAGTTCAATTTACTTCACTTTAATGAAAAACTTCCTTTGGTCTCTTCCAGTTGTCTCTTGTAGTATGTTTCGGCGAAGTACTATGTATATCTTCTGTAGACCGCTTTTCATTTGAGAGAATTCTGGGAATGCGAGCACTGCTGTGAATATTAAAGAAACAAAAGCAGAACTTCTTCAATAATACTCTTGTAGTTCTTTTAATTCCTTGATTATATAGTAAATACTTTAAAGTACACAAACACATTGCGATGTATTGAAAAACTTTCTAGTATATGTTCTTAATCTAACAAGTTTTTTCCTCCTGCATTCTGCTTGTAGGGCAATTACCTGATTATTCTTTCTCTAGACAAGTTTAATGATAGCCAGACTTAATGGCAGCATTAAAACTTTTGCAACCAACGTTCTAAACTGTCATGTCAGTTGTAATCCAAAACTTCTTGACCGAAATACGCCACTATATTGATCATTGTAATCCAAATGCAGATCCTGCTGTTTGGTGCAGCTTGCCACTTTTATGAATTCAAGTGGCTAGATATATCTGAACAATCAGGCAAAGATTATGCGCTTGGTTTATCACAACGAATGTTGAAATTTAGACGAACCAACACTGGTTTGGCTGAAGCGGCACGTAGGTTATGTAACACTTCTGGTTCCTGTTGGAAAAAAAAACACATTTTCGTAACTTAACAGAAATTAAAAGCCATTGCACATTGGTTTGAAACTCTACGAAACTCCAGGTATTTCTTTAGTCTTATCTAAAATTTTATTTTTAATTTCATGAAGTTTGAATAGTTTAGTTTTCCGTTCTTTAATTCAAAAATATTACCAGGACACTGATCCTCTATTATTAAAATTAAAGAAAAGAAAATGTTAAGCTTAAACGCGAACATACAATTTCAGTCTGTAGTGCTTGATCCAATTCCAATATTTATTCTCTTCTATCGCACACGTGGATTAGTAAAAGCTGGCTTAGTGTAAACAAAATAAAAAGTTAAAAGAAAAACGAATAGAAGCAGTGTCCCGTTGGGCAACAGTAAATAAAGATCCAACCATGAATATCACACACGAATTATTTTCCATTGAATTTCATTTCACTTCTCATCTTTAAGGCTTTTTAATTGGTGGCTATGTTCACCTGATTCAGGAATACTAAGTTGCTGGGTATCTACAATCGATAACTAGCAACTTAGTAATTCCTGTATCAGATGAGCTAAACCACCACCGCCAACTTAAACAATATTTTGTATCCAGGCGAGTGCTCCACGAATGCGTCGCAATCTGGCACGCGCCAAGAAACTGCAAATCAGTAAGTATTCCACATAAGTCCTACGGCCGTTCCTAAAGCTGATTTCATCCTTAGGGACGCGACCCTCGCATATACATTTGGTGGTCAACGACAGGAGCCATTGCAGAACCTATAAAATGAAGAAAATCATTTTTACTGCTTAGAAATTTATATGCACTAACACCTACTTCTGGGCTTGATGGCAATCCTCCAGCCTTAAGCCAGTTCGACGGCGCCCATAGAAAGAGCTGCATAACATTAGCGGCCACATCTGGACTGACACGCTTCGCAGGATTAGGATTCAAAATATTATAAATTAACTCCTGTACAATGTAAGGACAGTCATCTGTCAACTCTGGCAGATCATCCTCCTTGTAGTCCACATTCTTCAAGGATGTCTTTCCCTCCATTTCAGCAATTGCTATTCCACTGCCAGAGTAGAAGGGATTCTTCATGCCAAATATTTCATAGGCAATTGCTCCACATGCCCATAGATCTGATTTTGCGTAGTTCAGCACAGCAAATGGCCCTGGTTGCTTGTTGATAATCTCAGGAGCCATTAGAGCTGCATTACCACCTTTATCGATATCGTACGTTGTGTATGGGACTTGTAGGCCGTGCGTCTTATCAGCTAAACAGCACCCAAAGTCGGATAGCACCAACACCGGGGGTGTACCATCATCGTTCATCTCAATTAGAATATTGTCGGACTTTAAATCACGGTGTGCTATGCCATGTCGGTTTATGTGTGTCACTGCCTCGAGGAGCTGTGTGAAGAGAAGAAGTTTTGTTCGTGTACTCAGCTCATTGGTGTCGAGAAGGTTTCGCAAACTGTAGTCGTAGCGTTTCATTAAGAGGTATAGACTCATATTCCTACCATAGCCTTGGGGATTTATGCGGGGTGGTTGGGCAATGGGATACAGTAAATGACCATCACGGAAGTTACGTACTTCTCCACAGAAATAGCCAAACATTAGAACAATGTTTGGGTGTGGAGGCAGGGTATGCGTCTGGTTGTGAATCAGTTTCTCCCATTCCTCAGAGGATTCGTTAAGCGCTCGTCGACGGGCGGGTACAGTTTCCTTATACATCGCGCGTAGTATGGACATTGCGTTGCTCTGAATATCATAGTTGAACATCATTTTCATCGCTAGCGGGTAGCGATTAATGCTCGCATTCACGTTCTCCACTGGCTGCTGTAAAAGGTTTACAGATATCAGTTAGAGGATTTAAAAAAAAAAAAAACAAATGAATGTTTATCATACCAAGTCATGTATTCCCCTACTAACCCCAGAAAATCTCGTGGCATCGCTGGAGTCCCTACGCAATTGAGCATGTTCCTCCTCCTTTCTACCGGCAACCTCATCACGCATAAACTCTTCAATAACAGCAGATTGGTTATATAAATTTACGTTATCAACACTGCCGCCGAAATTATGCACGAATCGGCTCATATTCTGTATGGGTGACATCATTTCTGGGCGAAAAGACACTTGTTGTACCTGTTGTACCTGTCGCGGTTGTGGCTTGACTTCCATTTTAGGCAATTCATTCACCTTTAGATCATCGGCTGACAACACTGGTAACTCAGCAACATTCTTGGCCTCATCATTTTCTCCCTTGAACGACGCCGCATACACTACTGCAGCACATCCTTTCGCAATTGGAGGTCCTACTTCCAACTTGTCAATGTTGAAGTCATCATCCATAGTCTTTGAGACTTCTTCATAATTCCAGGAGCTCTGTAAACGATTGGCTGCTTCACGAATCTCCAAGCATACACCTTCGAGTTCATCTTCTTTGGTTAGCACTCCAGCTCCCGATGCCAAACTAACACCGATTAAAGCAAAGAATGGTGCAGAGTCGCCATAGAAGAGTTTCTTTGTTGCTTGACTACGAAGCTCTTCCGAGTAAGTAGTTGTGACTCGATTGAGAATGTTATCAACGAAGAGCCGCCTCGCATGTTGACCAAAGCGAAATATGCCACTTGTGTGGGCGTTTATAGCATTTTGTATACTTTGGGTTCCAGCCTAAACAAAGAGATTAACATTTAGAAATTTTTAACTAATAACCGTTGCTCTTTGATTACAAAAGTTGTTGTCTCTAGTTACTGAATTTGTCTTTCCCCAAACAATATTAACAATTCATGCAAACCAAAAAAAATTCTCAGATAAGTGCACCCCAGTAATACAGAAATTTCGACTCTAATTAAAGCATGAAGAGAAATAGTTTATAACGTTCCAGATGCTGTATTCATTAGCAGCACGAATATTTAGAATATATAAGAAGGCCTTCTATATGTGCGCAAATTGAAAATACTTTTCCAGAGTGGAACAGCAAACCGCTATTGGAAAAAACAAATTGAGAAAAGTCTACCGAAGCGTAGCAAAGGTGGATCCTTTCCCTTTCAGAATAAAATGTGTTTCAGCTTCTATGTACATACATATATGGACACGATGGTTCTCCAGAGTGCCTCAACCACAGCAAAAAGGAGTCAGCGTTTTGCACCAAACACACCACAAAGCGAGTGCACAGCAGAGACAATTCTCGTTCCATGAAGTGCGCAGTTTAAACAGGACCAACTAACTCGGACTCACAAATGACTAGAGATCTTGACTGAGACCTCGATTCATTCTAGACTATAGAATTTTTCAAACTAACGTAAAGATTCCTATGAACTATAAAATAACACTTACGAGTCCTCCTTGAGTTGATAAAAGCATCAGCAACGTAGCCTATCACTGCATGACATTAATTTTGTTTTTTTAAAGAGGCTCTTTATCATAATTACTTATCACAAGTCTGTTGTTTACAACAAATGGTCTAAAAATTCAATGCTATCACCGACTTTTAGCAGCTTCTTAAGAATTCCTCAGCTAATACATCATTTTGCACGACTCAAAACAAAAAAAAACGTTTGCGAATTAATTATAGCCTTCCACCTCCAATAAGCATGACAACATACTTTTGTAACCAAAGTAACAATTATAAAAAAAACAACAGAAAAGAATACAAAAACAAATATGACTCACCCCTGTTACTGCTGCCGGAATGCGACGTTTGTTCGTTTGTTCCAAAATGTTGGTGTAGATATCACGTTTACAATAGCTTTGCAAAAAATACCGACCATGTTTAGCAAGTCGATGGCTAAGCAAACGGAAAGACATGATCCTGATCGAAGTGCTTTTAGTTTAGCGGCGTCTACTGACTTCGAATTGATTCTTTTTTCGCTTCTTCTGCCTAAAGTTTTAAGGGCAACAAAAAAAAAATATATCTCACGAATCTTTGGTATTTTATTGGAAGAGACTTACCTTTAGAGTTTTCTGTTAAACCAGAATATCCCCTTAGGGGAGGCTAGTTTATAACATTGACCAAAATATTAGGCACAGAGCTGAGATCAATTTGTCGTATTAGGTAATCGTTTTTGGATGATTAAATACGCCAGTCGACTATTTCGAGTTCTATTCGCCCAGACGGTGATGATTTTTATATTTTTCTTCTAATTTTTTCCTGAGGAATGGTGGAGGTAGAAAATAAATTGCGTATCTCGGTTTTTTCACTTGACAGGCGAAGAGAATTTATTTATTATCCATTGGCGTGTGGGAATTTATCTTTTCGCGACTTGCTTCTATTTATAGAAATTAAATATTCGATTGTTAACAAAACAGCTGACAGCTGCTGGCAGCTGTCATAGGGGAAGATTTGTATTTTGACGGGAGTGGATTCATTCAGGTACAGTTTAATATTATAGAAAATTTTAAGGGATTCCCAGTTTGATGAGATTGGTACCAACGCAATATATTGCCTTGTATTATGTGTACTAATACAAGGTAATATATTGCGTACATTCAAAATGGCGGACGATTATGACCCCTTTCTATGAAAATTGATTATTAATTTAAATTCTTTAAAAATACTGCCAATTTATTCAAAACAAGAACAAATTTATTTCAAATGAACTAACAGCTTTCAATTTGTGGTCACAATATTGCCGACATTTTGCGATTTTTTTGTGCAGATCGAAACGAAAATTATTGCCCCGAATATAATACCTTGTAATATACATATGCATATACCTTGATTGGTACCATTCAATTTCGACCATTCAGATTTATTTCAAATCAAGCCATACAGACGCACAAAAAACTTCCCAAACCCTTTAAACTCTAAGTCATAATCACACCAATGTAGGTAGTAACTAGAAAAAGTAAAGGAAAAGAAAAGAGTTTGCATGGCTTTTGCTATTTCCGCAAAACTTTGGAGTCTTACTCACCCCAATAAAAATATAAAATGCAAATATTTGGCACAATAAATTCGTTCGGCACCCAGGGCCTACCTTGTCACAACGCCAGGCTTCTAGAAATATAAATTTAATGGAACCATATTTAAAGATAAAGACAAACATAGAGACGATGGTTATTAGGAAATTCCTAGGATATACCATCGAGTTCTTCGGGACGGCAGTGATGGTAGTGAGTAAAAGCCTTGTGATGTACATATATAGACATAATTGGATCTTCTGTTATACGGACTGTCCCCATCAATTTTGAACAGAGTCCATTAGATAAAAGAAATTGTCTCTACAATGCGTCTCCACCCCAAGGGTGTGTTTTGGTTTATTTCACGAAAGTCAGCGGGTAAAATTTATTTGGCAACAAATTTCTTAACGTCATAAAAATCTAATTATTAAATTATAGATAAAATAACTCAAGTATGTTAACATACTTGAGAGAAAGTAGAAAACTTTTAAATATATCCGTATGTTAACCTTCCACTCTTTTTTTTATAAACTCTCGTTATCGGGGTTGTTTTTGATTGGTTTTTATCTTGCATTTTCAGGAGAAAATCTGCATAGTTCTCGGCAATGAAAGCTGTGATTTGGATTCAGCAGTATCCTCAATAGCTCTTGCATTTTTCTACGCCAACACACATCCAGAACTTCCGACAGAAGTAAATGGCTTTCTACCGCTTCTTAACATTCCGCGGAGTAATTTTCCGATAAAGACGGAAGTTGCGTACTTTCTTAAGAAGTATAATATCTCAGATGATATTCTGATGTTTAAAGATGATACCAACGATGACTTCATTGTGAAAAACGCTCTTATTCTAGTCGATCATCATGTTTCACGGTACAGTCCCTCTGTTATCGAAGTATTCGACCATCGTCCATTGGATAGGTCTGCAGATCTTCCGAAATCCTGTAGAACAACCATCGAACAAGTTGGCTCATGTGCCACTCTCATCAGCAATCTCATACTTCGTTCCACTAAGCGTCATGATGAATTCAAAGCAGTCCTGCAATTGTTATACGGAGCCATTGTCTTGGATACGGTGAACTTCTCCGAAAAGGCTTGTCGAACAACTGAATTAGATCTAACTGTTGTTGCAGAAATAGAAACTATTCTAGGTGTATCCAATCCCAAAGAGCATAGAGAAAGCCTTTTTGCGGAGCTGGTCAGAGCGAGGGAGGATATAAGTTCACTGACTGCTCACCAGTTGCTTCATAAAGATATGAAATTGATTTCCAATCCGAGTGGGAGTATTAAAGTAGGAATTCCTGGTTATCCCATTGCTGTACAGGAATTCATTACAAAGCCTGATGCTGAAGAGGCGGTGAGAAAATTCGCAACGGAATTAAACTGTTCCCTTGTTCTGTTGATTGGAATGAAAATCAATAGCACAGGTGTGTTGAGAGATATTGGCTTGATTAACATAACAAACGAGGAACTATTTAACAAAATTCTGCTAAAATTGACGTCACACGAAAGTCCTAATTTAGAACTGAAGAAGCATACGAATTGTAATTTTCTTGGTGGACTGTTTTTCCAGCAAGGGAATATAACTGTAACTAGGAAACATATTTTACCAATTGTTAAAAATATATTAGAAGAAACACAGTAATATTGCCTATTAATTAACAGCATAAAATGAAATACATATAAATGTGTATTCATGTTCATATTTTTTCAAAAAAAATAAAAATTTCAGGTCAAAGTACTATGGATGCCAATAATGCTATAAAATGCAGCATAATTTAAATAACCTCCACGGAAACTCCTGCACGAGTGAATGTGTTGAACCCAATGTTCCATGTCACATAAATTGGACCGGCCCTAAAATCTCAGGCATATTACCATGGACCATAGACTTGATATAGTGCCGCAGAAAAAAGTCCTGAGGCATCAAATCGAAGTGGCTAATTGATTGGTCCGTTTCTCTACATAACGGGGTCACCGAATTTCGACTTCAATAACCTGATTGTTTGGCCAGCTACATATGTGGCAAGTGTGGCGAAGTCATCCTCTTTGAAATGATATATGACTGTTTTTCCAGCAACATTAGAGAAGAAGTATGAGCCAATAACACCTACAACATGAAACCTGCACAAAACTGTTAATTTTTGTTGGTGTAATGACATTTCGTGAATGTCTTTGGGTTGCTGACTTGCCCAAATGCAGTAATAAAAAAAATCCAAGGTTTAGCCCCATACAGTAGGACTAGAATGATTAGGATCTTGTATAGAATCTCCTTAGTTGTTCAGGATAACGTCTTACTTTTGGTGGTATTGTATTTACTTACATACATAAATGTAGCTTCTGATTCTTGTATAGTGGAAGCAATACAATAGTGACAATAGTCTCGGGTGCTGTTACTGTTGATCTGGTTCTGACGGCATTGGTTTTATATTTTGGTAATGGCCATTCGATATGTTTATTTAACTTAAACATTTTGTCGAATACTAATCCCAGGTATATTCATTAGTACAAAGTTCCTCAAAAACTCAATTTTTTTCCTGGTGTCCAAGGTCTTTAAAGGTTTTCCTATTTTTTTTTTTCTGAGAGTTGGAAGGGAATTCTATATCGTTACCTGCACCACACCTATCGGAATATGCTACTGTTTGAACTCTGCTGTTTTTTAGTTCTTGGAATATGTACTTCAGAACAAGCAGTGGTGGGCGATAACTTCCCTCTTGAAGTGTGCTCTTAAGAGGCCCACTATACTAAATGAATTTCTCCAAGATCTTATCCCCCTCCTGTAGCATATTCATGATCCTATTGATTAGGATAGCATGTGGTTAATGTTGTGATTCTTTTCACGATTTCCTTTTTTTCTTCTTTTCATTTGTTCTTCCGTTTTAGTTACATAATTCCTGTTGCTTTGGTCTGCTTTAATTAGAGTATTACATTTAAGTATAATATTTGACAATTAGAAGCAACAAGTCAGGATGGCCGAGTGGTCTAAGGCGCTGCGTTCAGGTCGCAGTCCACTCTGTGGGCGTGGGTTCGAATCCCACTTCTGACAATGTCTTTTTTTTTTTATTTTAATTCGCAACAAATTTTCGCTACCTTCAAGGTTTGGTAGCAATAATCCTAAGAGTGAACCGTTTAAGAGTAAGAATACGCAAGACAAAGCTTACATTCACATCCGAAAGGTGTGGTAAATTTTCTACAATGCTGACTAGACTACATAATGGCAAACGTATAAGATCCAACTGAAAACAAGTGAAAAGTTCTTATGGCAGTTACGCACTCTATCCATTTTGTACAGCTGTTCTGTCCGGTATTATTCACTCAGGAACAAAAAGCCAAGCACAAAAAAGCTCTTTGGATGACTTGTTCTAACTGCTAACTTGTTCTAAATGCGCGCGTGTTTTCCATCAATATCAAACCAAAGGATCATCTCCGAAAGGACATCAGTAGTAGGAAAGCAACATGGGTACATTTTTTAAGAACTGCTTATGTACTTTATTGTTTCTTCATATAAATGCTGGGTTTCCTTATCTATAAATGTTATCAACAAAAGTTCAAATAGCAAAATACAATTTTCATAATCGAATTACAATACAACAAATCAAATACAAGGCAGAATAATAATATAAAATACCATTTTAACAAATTCGATCCTTATGACTTTTTTTGAAAATAAATTACATACAAAATAATTTTTTTTTTATTTTGGATCCCAAATTAAATCACTGCTTTGTGCTTACAGCTAAAAAAAATAATATGTGGTCGTTGCCCACTCTTTTCTTGCAAAATGTAGATCTGTAGTTAACATGGACTTCTCTATGCTCTTATTGAGTTGGAGAGAATTCAGTGGGAGCCAAAACACGACAGTGACTCTCTCTGATCAGTGGCACTGTGTAGGCAACGCATTCATCCCATCCGGGAGATCGCCATGCAGATTCACGAGTTTCTTTACGTTCTTGAAGAGATTTGTAGCCTGTAATTAGGTAGACGAAATTAAATGTAACTACAATGGATAATTGTGATCTTACACCAGATGTGATGCACATTATAGAGTCGTCCAATTTGGGAGAAAAATCCAGCAAATGCCTCGTTGTTGTTTTGGCGGAAGTTGATAGCTCGTGCCCAGTTGTTTCCCCATTCAATCATTGTACCTGGTTTTAAGCGGTAAGATCTAGAAAAGGTTATTAAAATTGCATCAAGAATAATGCTTATATGTCGGTGCGTGATTTGTAGTCTACCGCATTTCGTAGATGTTCTTTCCAGTGCGATTTTGAATTTGTGGCCAATAGCTGAATGCCAGCAAATATTGCAAGTGACGGGATCGAAGAAATTTACCACGTTCGTTCATTAACCTTAAGTATTCCTAAAATGAAAAATACAAGAAATACATCAAACATTTTGTGAGTACATTATATCGGATAGCACTGCGACAGACAGTCTTGTTTAAAAGAACGGAATAGTATGGACCAGACTATCACCAAAAATAACTTCATTTTTAATAATGTTTACTTTTAAACTGTGCCTGTGATGTTAAATTTGACGATTTAATTTAAAAACTATAGAAGGCGTTTGGATCAGATCACTCATTTCAATGACTCAACTTCGGCAGAAGTGAATAGTTGTGACTTTAAAAAATAAAGGCAATCATTTGGCTTTGAATGTTTCATTTCTACAAAACAATGAGGAAAACGACAACAGCAAAGAGAAAGAGATTTAAAGCAAAGAAGAAAGGTAAAAACAAGGTGCAGATAAAAATAAAGAAAACAAAAGAAAAGTAGAAAATAAAAAAAATTCCATCAATATTAAGTGCTACACTATATCAAAACACCTCTAGCTGCGTCATCTGCCAAGCGATTCAAAAGTATACATATATGTAAGTCTCCACTTCTCCCTCCGACCTTTCTCTTTAACCAAGATATTGAAAATTTGGACCTCTACTGGTTGCTAAAGAAAAAATCAATCTCACAGTTCTTCACTCTCGAGGCTGATTGGGAAAATTTGGAATTTGTTCTCCGTCCAAATATTATTCAATTAATCAAGTGTTTCTGTATTATAATCAAATCCATGTGGCACCACCATCTTACCTTATCATTCCACAGATCCTCCTTCGCCTGGTCGATCTTTTCGAAACCACCAGTATACCTCCACAGATGTAAACACTGATCCATATCCCCAACTTGCACAGTCCATGATGCAACTAGAACACACTTCAGATCGTCCTTCTTCGAGTGCACCAGCTGCACAGTTGTTTTGCTACACTCAATGAGTCGCAGTAGTAGTCTCATTTAAATGACAAAGAAATTGTTCAAATCACATTTCACACTTACTAATTGTCCAGGTAGCTCTTCATGGAATCCGTCCGGACATTGTGCGTATGCAATGCGTAAATAATTTCTTTATCACTTAACATGCGACTATGGGGCTCCTTTGTTGGCTCAATTCTACGAACTAATAACTTACTAAGCCATGAGTCCTGTTCGGCTAAATGCTGTGAGGTAGATATTCCCCTAAAACAAGACAACTCTTTTAATTAGTTTTAAACAATTACTGACCCCTCTGTGAATGGTTACCGGGCAGAGATGTTCACCACACCGGCGAGGTTCTTGATTTTCATCATATTTCACTTTTAAATCAACGATCGACCCTAATGCAACGAATTGTGTTTGCTGTGAGATATGTATGTGTATGTTCTTAGGGGGAAAAGGAAAAACAATTAAAATTTCCACCAGCCAATTGCATAAACTAAGAAAAAAAAATCGTTTAACAAATTTTGTTAGCAACAAAAAGCATTCAAAAACGTATTGCGTCCTAGTGCCAAGGTTACGAGTTTATTTTCGTCACAAAAAAACTATCAGAGCAACAAATCATCTGTAGATTGGTTGATACCGATTGATTACAACTGCAAATCAACTTAAATGTGAAATTAATATGGATTTGATGAAAATTAAGGGAAAATAATGGAAAATTTGGATGCAGAGTGCCGCTTTTTGTGTGTGGGTGAGTGGGTGAACTTTTTGTTATGAAATTTTGTGGAAAAACGATTTTAATTTTCTCATTCGATTACTTTACGCGGTTGGTTGGATGGTGTAGTGCGATTTTAACGCGACGGAATTTTTTTATTTTGCGAACTTTTTTGGTTTTTTTCCTCGCAAAAGTGGAAAAGCAGAAGATTTCTTTTTTTATTTTCACTGCAATAGCAAATTCTTCACCTTTGCGGAGAAACTGAACTGATAAACAGTTGTCAGCTGGATTCACCACTTTTTGAAAAGTGCTGCCATGTTTAAGGGAATACATTTTTTGAATATATTGACGTTTTACAAATGTTCATAGCAAATTTTTTAAATTTGGTCGTCAAATATTGTATCTATTTCATGTGGAAGAGAAAGGAAAACCATTAAAGACTCCACGTAATGTCCAAGGCGCAGCTTGAAGAGAAAGTCTTACTATCACACAATCAACGCTAATCGGATCTTATGTCATTAAGATCGTCAAAGAACTACTAGTCTAAGATTTTCCATTCCAAAGAGATGTTTCGATTTCTATCTCTTTATCATCTCTTTAGCTTTACAGAAATCGTTGTGGTTTATCAAAACTTATACCAACCGCCAGATTTCGTCCAGACTCTGATGTTTTCTGGTTAGTCTCCTTGTCTCCCTATAATCCAATTCTGGCCAGATTTTTACTTCCACCTACGGTTTTTATTCAATGGCCCAGCTTGTAATGCTGCGTATGCGTGATATTCTTACTAACAGTCCTAGATCAAAGAACGATTAATTCTTTGCCCCACTGTAAACCATTCAAGTTAAACTAAATTACAAATAAAAGAAAGTACAAAATGTAACATGAACCTTATCGCTGCTACACCAGGTTCTGGCACCACTAATCCATCACCGTGCTGTCAAAATAATCGACTGTCTCCAAATTTATATACAAAACTTCCTACGGTTAAGTTTTTAAGAATTTCTTTAGAAACTATCCGATTTCATCAAATATGGAGAAACCAGAAAGTACAACACCAACAGGGAATCCTCGCAGAAAAATATTGAACATGGCAGTGTCAGGAATTTTACTAGAAAAGGGTTTCGACAACGTCGACAAAGATTGCCTCGAAACGCTCACCGAAATGATCCAGAGTTGTAAGCTTTTTATCCAAAATTTACCAAGAGAATGAACTTGAATCAATTATGTCTTTAGTAATCGTAGAAATAGGAACATCAGCTAGAAGTTACTGTGAATTATCTGGGCGAACAATCCCAGTACTCGGAGATGTTGTCGTTGCATTGGTCAACATGGGAATCTCACTGCAGGGACTGGAAGCCTTCGCTAAACGAGAAAACCGTCAAGTTATACCACTGCCAGCGCAAGCATCACAACAAAAGCAACTGAATCTACTACAAGCAGGAACAAAAAACTCCCATCCGCCACATATTCCAAGCTATTTCCCAGTTTTACCAGATCCACATGCGTACATTCGTACTCCGGTGGGTTTTTTTTTTAGTGTTTCCCTATTGGAAAAGAGTTTCATGTTTAGTTCTATTCTAGACTCACAAACAACCAGTCACAGAATATGAAGCGATTCGTGAAAAGGCAGCAAACCAGAAGAGGGACATCGAGAAGGCGCTGACAAAGTTTCTATCCAAAACTTCTGAGACCCACAGCCTATTCGATACCGAAGACAATATGTTTCCACGTACGATTATCCTGATTATGTGTATCTTTATTTTTTAAAATTAGAAATGCAACCTTTTCAGTGATAGCTTGTAAACCCGCCTTCCCACCGTACCTGGCAGCTCTAAATCCTACAGATCAAGTGTTCGATTTTGAGGAACTTGAATATCATTACTTGGTAGCGAATCGAACGGAAGACGTTTCGAGTAAAGGTAAACCATTAACTGTTAAAACACTTACTTATGATGACAACTTATTCAACAGATAATGAGACGGAGAGTGGCAATGAGGACGACAATGACGACAACAAATCTGACAAGCAGGAGAAGGAGCAAAAGGTCGAATCAGAAATTAAACCGAATTCAACTACAAACAATGCAATTTTGAACAACCCGAATATTGATAATCCTTATTTGAGAGCAGCTACACTGCCAAAGAAACCAAAGGCTGAACTGAATCAACCAGGACCAAGCACATCGTTTGGTCAATTATAGTTTGTGTAGTTAATTAATTTTTTTGATAGATTGAGTAATAAATATTTTCAAAATAGGTACAAAATATGATCTTTAAGGTTGGTTTTTGCAGCGTTGAATCACTGTGAATATATATTCTTACTTACTTACTTAGGTGGTGCTACAGTTCGTGGTGAACCTGGGTCTCAACCAACAAGATCAAGGTGTTGTATGGAGTCTGCTTAGTTGCGCGGAATAGGGCCTTTCTGCTCAATTGCTTTCTCAGCTTAAAGAAACAGCGATTGGCAAAAGTTATTCTTCGTTTTGTTTCTGCTGAGTAGTTGTTGCCAGTACTGATAGCAGAGCCAAGGTAGACAAAGTTCCTTACTACCTCAAAGTTATAGCTGTCGATTGTGACGTTCTGTCCAATTCGTCGATGTTGTGTGTATGTGTACGGTAGTAATTGCACAGACTTTTGAAGGATTGTGCCTCCGGTGTTGGCTTGTGAGTTTTGCACAATTCTTTCAGGTATGATCTTAAAGAAGTCACATGACAGAGCATCTTTTTGTCTAAGTCCTTTTTTGAAATCAAGGGTCTCGGTAAGATCGTTATCGACCTTGATGAAGCAGCGAGAATTCTCAAAACTAGACATGGCTCTGTATAGCTCGCCTCTATAAATGCAGTCATATGCAGCCTTAAAATCGATGAAAAGATGGTGGACGTCCACACAGGATGGCAGATAAGATCTTGTACGCGATGTTGAGGAGACTGATATGAATACCTCTGTAATTAACGAATTAATTTTTTGTGGATCGGGCAATCGATGCTGAGATTCCATTCATCATGCTCTCTAGCAGGTCATTTCCTTCTAGAGGCATGCTACTTTGGACAGCTCGGTTGGTAGACCATCAGGTTCAGCATCATTGTTAAGCTTGGGTATTGCTATCCTTACTTCGTTTTGAATGGTTCATTCTGCTTGACAACGAGGTCTTCGTTGGTCTTCGTTGCCGTTATACAGTCTATAGAGGAAGTTTTTCCATATTCCGAGCACCGACTGTGAGTCGATTACTGGGTTTCCTTCTTCATCTCTAGAAGGCTCTATGGATCTTGTTGGCTTAACACGTTCTTTTTACATTTTGGTAAAACTTTTGTATATTATTCCTGGAGTATAGTCTCTCAATATCTTCGATCGTGTGCTGCTCTTTTTTTTTTCTTTCATAAAAGTCGGTGTTCTTCCAGTTGATTGATTTCAGCACTGTATTCTACAGCATAACCCATATTACCCCAAAATGTACCAGCTACGTTCATGCAATACTCCTTCTATTGTGTTTTGGTGGCACTTCTCCAATTTCACTCAAGAACTTCAAACGTAAATACGCTGATTTTATTAAAAAGTAAATTACATGTTGCATGGCGAAACAAAAATTAAGAAAATGAACTTCACTTACAGCTCACCCTGTGCTCTAATAAGAATTGCATCGCATCGCAGTGTCTAAATGCCAACTTCCCGCCGACACCGCAAGTGCGTTCCAACACGTTGTTGTCAGTCCCGTTTCAGTTTTTTTCGCTGTCCGAGGTTTTTGTGTAGTGAGAGACGACGGATTTGCAGGATTTTAAGTGTGAAAATTACAAGAAAAGTATTTGTGTGGACAATTAAAACATAATTATACAAAACGAATGTGAGGCGATGCTTCCAGACAACCCAAAATCTATAGAAAGCAGAATGGTGAGTACATTTTAATAATTTTTTTTCTCGTTCAAAGAAAATTAAGTGAAAATAGAAAGTTGCCAATTTGAGGTTAGACAGTGTATTGCGCCAAAAACCACAAATAACACGAATTTTTGTGCAAATTTCATATCTTTGAATTCAGAAATCCTTTGCCAGTGAATTAATCTAATAGCTTTTTGCATTTTCATGAGAATTGGACACGTTTTGTTTCTAGGTCAAGAACAGAAAATTTCGCAAGACTGTCGAAAAAAAAATGCATTTTGACGTTTCGCTTGGGAGCTCCGTTTGGTTTGGTTTGGTTGTGGAACGAGGAGAGGTGGGTGGCGGTTTTAATTTGTTTCGTCTCGTGTATTCTTCAAAATATTTATCTTCTATTTTTCACATTCGTTTTCAATTTTATTTGCTTTTGTTGACGATTATCTTTTATGTACAAATGTACATATATTTTCATTTTGTTTGTTTTCTACAAATCAAAAAGTTGATATGTAAACTGAATGGTATTTGATTGTTTCATATTGTTCTAGTCGTTTAACTCATTTAATTTACAGTATAATAAATAAAGACCTACGAATGCTTTGATTGCAGTGACCCAACTACATACGTACTTACATACATACATATGTCTATTGATCGTTTATGGACAAGGCCGTCTTTTAGGCCGGCCGGTGAGGCAAATCTGGTGTGAAAAAATAGTTGTTTAACTTGATGGCGGTCTTATCTCGAAAAATACTTGCTTGTGGCATGTGTTTCTTTGTTTAGGAAGGTAAATAAACAAAACTGTACTTAATGTAGGCATTCGATAAATGCGATAGACTAGTGTCAGAAATGGATTTCGAAATCATATCTGGCTGTCTCTCCTTTAAAATATGTACATATGTATGTATATGAATTGAAAGTTTATATTTAGTAAAAGAGCCTTACCAACACTATATGTACATATGTACATATACATATGTAGATTGTACTTTGAGGCTCTTATTTGCTCCTAAACAAGAACCTTTAGTATGAATCTAACATTTTCAAATGATGAATTTTCAATTGATTAAAAATGTTAACTTATATTCAGTTAAATGCTTGTAGTTGAACAATCCGTCTTGCGCAATAACAGCCGTGTATGGGTGTCTTCACATCAGTGTGTCTCTGAATGTGCCTATACATATAAATTTCTCATTGAAGTTAGATCTAGTATAAAGACATTCCTTGTTAGTCGTTCCGTCAAATTGTTACAAAATGTCGTCAATGAAGGAATACCTGGCAATGGCACAACCTTCCATCATTTTCCTACAATCCCAACTTGTACGCGAAATCTCAAGCCCGTGAAAAACCATGTACTATGTACAAATCATCATCGTTGACGAAGTAGGTATACCAAAATGGTGAATTTAGATATAATTCTTTTTTAAAACGAAAAAATTTTTCAAGTACGAGTTTGTTCGCAAACGTTTTATCTAATCTCTTGTATTTCCTTTTTTTTTTACAGACACTGCCAACTGAAACAGGCTGCTTACTTACCCCCATCAACAGCACATCAATACCAAAATGTCCGCTTACAACTGCCGCAGTAGCTGCAACAAAAGCTTGTTCAATATATAGCACAGCATCCACAAACACAACAATATCATTAAGTTTCGATACAACTCAATTAGCATTAGAGAACATCATGCCAGGAATATATTTGACGAAAAATTTTCTTGCATGGTCCGATGAAAAATTACATTCGCATGGATTTACTCACGTGATAACAATTGACAAACATATCCAAGAACTTTATTATCCATCGCTAGACCCCGGTGATAATATCTCAACTGATAATCATCGTGTATATGATGAAGAATTCTCACAGCAGTTACGCTTTGATGAAGAGTTCGAGACAATTGATTTAAATTTTGGCGAAAAAGCCTATCTAACCACAGTATTGCCAAACTGTTATAAGGCTGTGAAATTTATAGACAGAGCTCTCTCATGCGGTGGCACAATACTAGTCATCGACTGTAATGGTGGTGAACAGAAGTGCTTGACGATAATCACCGCATATTTAATGTATAAGAACAATTATAACTTTAGGTAAGTCGTACAGTTTTATTTTTTACATATCATTATTAAATGTGGGATGTAAAGGGTCTAGTTTTAAAAATGTAGTTATTATAGTAATTGTTAAACTGACATGTTAAAAATGATAAAAACACGCATTCATTACTAAGTTGTCTGTAAATTGATTGGTAAAGAGCCGGTAAACAAAAACAAGAAACAAAGTTTTATTCGTAACTTTATTATATTTTTTTTTTTAATTTGATTCTTATAACCAATGATACTGTGTATGACCTGTAAGATCACGAGGTAAATACACGGATTCAAATTCTAAAGATGAAGAACAATAAACGTCTCCATTTGAGAATTATCAGTTACCGTACTGTTAGAGTGTTCCTACTGTTGAGGTGGTCATTGCTCTATACATTCCAATCTATAAACTTGGAGCAGAAATATGTGCATTCTCCACCGAGAATGAAATTGACGATCGTAACAATGTTCAGTTTAGAACAACTGACTGCTTCCTCTTCCTTGCAACATGTTAATTGAGGAGCCTTTCCTCTAATCTGCTTTATTTGAAGATCCAGTGACCAAAACGTTGGTTGTCCGATCAGATCCATATATCCCAACTATCTTACTTAGGTGGCACTACAGATCCGGGTGCACCTGGGCCTGTACCAACGAGCCTCTCCAGCTAGCCCGGTCCTTAGCTAACTGCCTTCAGTTACGCACTCCAAGTCCCCCTCTACTTGTGCGAGCCACATAAGGTGAGGTCTTCCTCTACTGCCTTGTCCCTCCAAGCACTAGTTTCCATTTGATCTACATGTCCTAGCCATCTCAAACGACTGCGCAATTTTTGAATAGGTTGATATCGCTGTTCTGTTCGTATAGTTCGTCGTTAAATCTCCTCCTCCAAATCCCGTCGGGACCAAAAATTTTGCGAAGAATTTTTCTCGAAACGACCGAGAATATCTTCATCCGCTTTCGATAAAGTTCATACTTCAGGTCGTAAAGGAGAACTGGGATAATCAAGGTCTTATATAGAGTCTCCTTAGTTGTTCGGGATAGGGCCTTAATACTCAACTGTCTTATCAGCCCAAAGACACAGCGATTGGCAAGAACTATTCGTCGTTTTATTTCTGCTGAGGTGTTGTTTTCAGAATTGATAGCAGAGCCAAGGTAGACAGAGTCCCTTACAATTCGTTAATGTTATGTGGTTTTGCCCTTGTTTACCGCTAAACCCATTTTGGCAGCTTCCATTTCAATAATAGCGGTGACAGCCCGCTGAGTTCTACCAATTATGTCAATATAGTCGGCGTACGCTAGTAGCTGCACAGACTTCTGAAAGTTTGTGAGTTTCGCACAATTCTTTCAAGTACGATGTTAAAAAAATCACATGACAGCGCGTCACCTTGTCTAAATCCAGATACGCGTTCGGCGAAGATTCTGGCGATCTCTTGCGTTTGCAGCTTTTCGAGTTCGACAGTAACTCTTCTTTGTTGTGGCGTTTGGGATACCCACATGCGTATCTTGGCTGCAACACGATAGTGCTCCAAGTCGATTGGATCAATTTGGTTCACCATTGTATGATCAGGGGTAATGTCAATACGTGGTGTCGTGTAGGCTATGCTTGCCAACTGTCCTACCACAGATGTCCTCCTTTCCTATCTTGGCGTTAAAATCATACATTGACATTGCTCATATGTTTTGTCGAGGAGCTCGTAGAAACATTCTTTGGTGCCGTCGTCCTTGTCCTCTATGGGGGCATGAGCGCATATTAGGCTTATGTTTGCGAATTTAGCCTTTATATGGATTGTCATAAGACGTTCGCTCACGTGTCGAATTCTTGCCTAAGTCTGCCGCGTATGACAAATCCACATCCGAATAAGCGCTGCTTCTGCTCCATTTAGCAATTACCATAGTATAAGTCACAGTTTTTTATTCGCCCATCCCATCGCCCTTCTTCGATGGTGTGATATCTGCATTATAGCAGTCTAAGGGCCTCTGCTAATTGTTCAGCTGTATGCGGCCTGATAAGGGTCCGAACATTCCACGCGCAGATCCGAAAGTCGTCCTTGCTGGGGTTTTCAACAGTAGGGTCATCCTTATTCGTGGCTCGTTGTTGCTTCGTAGCTCCAACTATCTAAATTTTGTTTGTACTCTTCTGCTTAGGCGAAGTCGCTCTATAGCTTGTACATCATGAAAGCAAAATTTTCTTCTATTGAAGCCCCAGATACATAATTGCTTAAATCTACTGACCAGGTCTAGATGAAAACATCAAGCTCTAGCACATCAAAGTTGTTAACTGAGTTATACCTATTTTCTAGTAACTATAACGTGCATGATCCGAAGAAATGTTTGTTGAAAAACGAACCATACGAACATCTCAACAACAAATTCCATTTCTTACAGAACGAGCGAGCTTTGAAATAAAAAGGAATGAAAGCAGTGCGAACGCCGCAAATATAAATTACCATGTGGTTCGATGTCGGCTTCGCGTTTGTTTAGAAATACACTAAAAGAGAATTACTTTTAATTTACTTAAAATTTCATGAAGTACAATAACTATGACATGAATGAAATCCAATAAACCTAAACCTCAAAGCGATTAACGTTGCAGAAGTTGACAAACCTTTTTCCGTTGTCGTTACGCCTTCTTTGGCAATAAAGTCCGCTGTCGAACGGCATTTATCTGTTACAAAAATCGTTCTTTTTCTAAACTATCCATAGGATAAAAATCGTGAGCGATACAAACCCGATCATTAAAAGGCTTCGAGATTTGACATTTTAGTTCCTTCAATGATAATAGCAAGCATATATGTTAGTTCTGCACATATTTACTTTCTGATGGTTAATCTCAATCAAAATTTATAAAAGTATGAAATCAAACGTTCCACTATTTTTTTTCGAAGCATAAACGCCTTTTTGGAGGCTAATTTTTTGTGATCCGGGATGTTTCTCTTTCTTTCTACGCTAATCTTATACTAATAAATCGATTCCAACTTAGAACTACGTATGTATAATAATTTACCGAGAAATATAACCATTACCTCGTTGCAACTCTAACTAGAAGCGTGTGATCTGAAATATGTCTGCTGTTGGCTAAAGTTTACAATATCCGCTTTATTTCTAATTCCCATTTCCTCTTAACAATCCACTTGCTCTGTGATTAGCTATCTCATTCGTCATTATTACATCTAATACATCATTTCAAAAGGTATCCTTCTTTATAGTTCTCATGTTCCGTTTGCTTTTTGTTCTTTATTCATATCTTACAGTGATGCTTTCTCCAGACTTAAGATTTTTTACAAAAAGGCTGATCTAGATCGATTTTATATAAGCCAACTGTACGAATACGAACCGATCCTGCAAGTTCAACGTGCCCAATCCAGAGGCCACAGTTGCTCACGTGAACTCCATTCGGCGATACTGAAACGGAAGAAACTTCACGACGATCACAATGAGTTGCTGCATCCCAATTCATTGGCGCATTTTAGCAACAATACTCATGATGACATTACAATGGAATAATATACACAGAAGACGCATGAACCGATGCGGTTCTCAATTAAATTCAACCAAATTTATGTACTATACATGTGTGTACGATGATGTACTCAAGATATTCAACTGTAACGTTATAATTGTCGATACTGTGTGCTTGTATACAGCATAGCAGACCCCTTGTTGTTCGTTTCGTAGTTATTTTTTTTTTCTTTTAATTTTTTTGATTTAGAGGAAAAAAACAATAACAATTTTTGGTGACTCTTATGTACCTATGTTTCCTTAGTTTAATGTTATTACTATTTTTTTTTTATTATTTAATTTAACACACAAAGTGTGATTGTTGGACATTTAAGAAGAAAATCTCATGTTTTTTTTTATTTTATTGTGCATGGCCAAACAAAGTAAAGCACAACTCTTGGTGTGTATTTTGAAATCAAAATTAGAATTTAACAAAGAGTTTATTATTGTATATCGTCTCTAATCTCGCGACTGGTTTTCCTTAATGTTTTCATTTTTTTTCTTAGATTATTGTATGTAGTGAAACGTAGCATATTTTTATTTGTTAGATGTTTAAGTTTTCGCAAAATTAAAATCTAATAAATATAAAATAAATTGAGAATGTAATTTTATATTCAATTTCGAAGATGTTTTGTGTTATTAATTTATTTATCATCTCATGGTCATGGTTGTGGAGTTGACACGCATTCAGGTATTTTTTATTGATTAAGCGATTGGTTAATCTATTTCTGTGACCTATTTAACACAAAAATTGTATAAATGGTCCTGAAATCTGGACTACCAAGGTGATGTCGATAACGTAGATTTTGAGATTCATTGAATCTATCAATTTCTTAATTTTTGCCAGCCTCTCGATTTCCGTCTTTGTTAGAGCTGAGTGCTTATTTTAACTTTCAAATTTGTTTTAATTTAATGTATGTAATGTAAGGCAAAGAATCTACGACCTATCAATCTGCTCTTTCTTACTGAAAACGGTGGATAGACGGATTGATATCCAGCTACGCCAAAGCGTGAGTCTTATTATGCTTTAGTAGTGACACGTCCGTACTGCTAAGGAAAATCAGCTTAGATACCCTTACAATCGCTTGTGCGGATCATTGAAATATTTCTAGGGGATTCTGGAATATATGTATGTTACGGTGGTTTTTCTTGACAATCCTTTTGACAATGTCAAATAAGAAACAATCAATAGCGCACTTGCAAATCTAAAAGTGGATACTTTGCTCGAGTGTTGATCAATCAAATGCTGAGGGCAGGATTATTAACGCACAATTTAGCGCAGCATTCTTTATCGCTGCCCTCGTAAAGTAATTCGCCCTAACCTTAACTAAAGTTATGTACTCAAGCAGATCAGAATTCACAACACATACTCGCCTTAATGAGAAAAATTCTAGTAGATTAGGTCCTCAATTAGCTGGTCTTAAGGTCCCTACAGTGAGCCATCATTCTTGGCGATTTGGTTGGATCGTTTTAAAACCACAATTCATGTAAGCTGGTTATTTGAGACTGCTTACTTAACGGGCTCCCGACCCGTGAAGAGTCTCTGCCTGAGACACAGCAGCCTTCCACTCTCTTCGATCCCGGGCACGCTGCTTCCAGTTATCTAGACCAAGCGCTCTGGCATCCGCGATAGCTTGATCCTTAAAACGGAGGTTCGGTCTTCGGGGGCTGTGATTCGAAGATCCTCTTTGCTGGAGCATTATTGTCCATTCGCTCGATGTGGCCGAGCCAGTGTAGTCGACGTGTTTTGGCTTTTTGGACTACATCCACATCTTGGTACAGCTCATAGAGTTCGCGGTTGTATCTTCTCCTCCATTCGCCCTCCTCGCATACGGGACCGAATATCCGACGAAGAATTTTTCATTCGAAATTGTTCAATATCTGCTCTGCTTTCCTTATCGTTCAACACTCGGCTCCATACAGCAGAACTGGCAGGATCAAAGTTTTGTAGAGCAAACATTTCGTCTCCGAGTTAGGAGTTTTGACCCCATTTGTTTCGCCAAACCGAAGTAGCAGCGGTTTTCTAGGGTAAGTCTTCGTCGAATCTCCACTAAGTTGTCATTCGTGGAGTTGATATTTACTCCGAGGTAGGTAAACTCCTTAACCACTTCGAAGTTACTATTGCCAACAGTGACGTTTTGTCCTAGGCGGTGGACAGATGCTTCTTTGTTTGTTGACAACATGTATTTGGTTTTGTCCTCATTCACTTCAAGGCCAACTCGTTTCACCTCTTCTTCAATTGCCGTAAAAGCCTCTAACACGGCGCGCTGGGAGCGAGAAAGAGTTGTGTATAAACTCAACCCGTAGAGGATTAGCTCTCCCATCTGCAAAAAATTAAATTAGAAATTACTTCTAGTTGTCATCTTTCCAACTACGTCAAAATGTATTATGCGGCAATAGCTGGTCTTGATCTACATATATTTTGAATATATGTATGACGAACTGTTAGTAAACCCGATGTTGACCAGCTTGGCAGTTGCTAATTTTAACATTTCGCTGGTGAGTTGCTAAGTCTGATCTTTACTGAAAATAACTTTCTGAAGTTTAGTAGTCAGTCAAAGACGCGTACTTATCCGTACTTGTTGGAGTTTTATTTGTTATCTTTGACGTACATATGTACGTATGTGGTCTACCCTTGAGTTGCTTTAATTTTGTTTTAAAGATCAAACCCACCACTGCTTGGTATTTCAGAACCAATTCAAAAACATGTTCCCCCCCGATGGGTTGTCGCCTTGTCGCGGCGGGGGGGCTAAGTAATCTGAAAGATATTGAAAGGCGTAAGTTGTCTTCTGAATGAAACCAAGAACAACCCAACCTTAAGTCAAGGTGTAATTCCGACGTGCCGAGGACTGCATGACTGAGAGGTAAAACTCAGTCGCGAACGACGGAACTCCAGATACCGGGCGACCTCTGGTTTTAATTTAGCCTTGTCTGCATAATGCGGGGCTCTTTGCAGATTGACCACCCCTTCCCTAGCTACTCGTGGGATCACAATTTATAACCTAAAAAACAAAACTATCGAGGCCGGTCCTCGTAAAATACCGGAAATATATTCAATAGAATCGGATTCTGAAGATGAAGGCTCTTTTCGTAGTAGGCAGCCGAAAGTGGAATATAGTGCACCCTTTAAGCCCGCTCCATCCAAAAGCACCAAACCAGTGATATCTGGTATACTGTTAAAGGAAGATTACGAGCAACAAATGACGGCTAAGATTGTGCTAGAACGTCTTCAACAGAAAGGAAGACAGAACTGGGACTCTTCGAACAGAGCATCTTATATGTGGGCGATGAAAATTATTACTGGAAAAAATAGTCCTACTGTTGAAGAATGTACTCCAAATAGAAGATCTACAGCCCTGGATGCAGGGTTTAATACTTCCAGGAGGTCCACGGTGTACGACTACAAAATTTTAAAGGACGGTCTTGGGATGGAAGCATTAGCGCCAATTAAAAGACCAGACGAAGAGACCCCTGCCTTCAATATTATTAAGAAGGCGAAGTTAAATACATCTGCGCCATGCTATGATGAATTCAAAAAAGCACTCGCGATTGATGACGATGATGTAATACCACCAGCGCCTTCCTTTGGACCAATTAGGGAGACTCGTGAAATAATAAGGGAACCAGTTCATAGGCGATCCATAGCACAGCGTACTGCCACAGATGTTTCCATTACTCCAGAGATGATTGCGTCTCGTGAACTTCAAACAGCGCATCGAGTAGTTGAAAGGCTCTTAAAAATTGGAGAACGGAAATGGGATAGGGCGAATCGAGATTCCTTTAGTTGGGCAACGAAACTCATCAGCCGTAGCTCCGTTATCAGTGAAAGGGAGCCGAAAAAAGGGCCTGTAGCGCAAGTGAAACCTTGTAGTGCCTTCAACAGTTCCAGAAATGCTAATGTCAGTACACCAACTTCTCTATTCTACTCTTCAGGGAGCATGAAGGAAGTTCGTGGGAGGGTTACGGATCCAATTCAAAGACCGGTAGTACGCCATGATGTTTCCAGGAAGGTCGATACGCCTGCCAGAGTAAAGGTGCCAATTGCGCCGTCTCCTGCTAAGAATATTACCGCCCGTGAACTAAAATCAGCGCGCCGATTAATGAAAAACATTCCACTTAAGCCCCGAGATACATGGAGTGATAAAAACAAGGAGTCTTATGAATGGGCAACTAATCTCATCGCCAGGTACGAAAAAACACAAGGCAGTAGTTCCACTGACATTAAAAAACAGCCTATAAAATATCCAAAAGGACAGGATAATACATGCACTGTGGTTTCGACGGGAACACATGCGGTGATAAGAGAGCCAATTAAAAGATCAAATCCCCAATCTGATATTCCTCACGTTTCCAAGAAGGCCAAATCGGAAATGGTCTCCAAACCAACAACTGCGGATGCAAAAGAACCAAATAACGTTTTCATCAATGACAGCAAATTAAAATCGGCATACCGTTTGCTCGAACTTCTTAATAAAAAGGGGGAACAAAACTGGAATGAAGAAAACAGGCTTGCTTTTGAAAGAGCAACGAAAATAATCGCCATCTACAAAACTCAACCTTCCTCTAGTGTCACCGTTCGGGAAGGAGAAGCAGTACAAACACTTGTAAAGCAGGATAATTCACCTAAGTCGACGAATGGATTGACAGTGAAATGCGATAATTCTAATGTTTCCAACGAATCTCAGGCCAAGCTATCGACTTTATCCAGTAGCGCAGACGAAAATAGTCCAATTATAATGGCAATCGTCGATCGTGGCGATATTGCAGGGAGTATTACTTACAACAATTGGAAGATACTAGAAATCCATCTAATGAACAGTCTCCTCATTTACTGCAAAGCGAATCCCGGATCTCCTCCTACCTTCAAAGAAAATGGATGGCACTATGGATGTATAAAACTTTTCACGTGCAATGACCAAAAGTCTGTAAACTTTCTTAAGACAGCAGTGTCTAATATTGGCGAAATATGGCCAGGTGCCAAACTCAGAGTCGTACCAAGAGGTGAAATCTGCAACAGGCCTAGATGCTGTATCACTATACCATCAGAGCCTGGTAATCCTTCAGATATATTTCATATGATCAAATTGCAAAATCCTAACCTTCCAGTCAGTTCTTGGAAAGTCACTAAAGTCGAGAAACCAAAAGCGGGAACCCGATCTGTTTCCATCGTACTCGATGCAATCTCCCTTATAAAGCTGAAGCAGAATGGTTGGACAATAAATTATGGATACAGCAATGTTAACATTTCGCTGTACAAGGAATACGCAACAGTTGATTTGCCCAACAAATATACGCCATCTTTAAGAGATGAGGAAATATTAGACTCGAAGGAGGCCGATAACTCTGCAGAGAAATCTTTGTGCTCGGAAAATGTCCGTAGTGAAACTGATGTACCAATCATACCAAAAGTAAATTTGAAAGAAGAGAATGACGAACTTTCCTTAGAGTCGGAGGCGTCTAGGCAGGCTTTGATTGAAATGGATACATCATCGACGTCAGATCTTGATTCGAAAGTGGAGACTGAGCAAACTTCTTCGAAAACGATGCCGTTTAACAAAAACGATGAAATGTCCAGATTAGAAGCAACATTGTCTAAAGAATCTGAACAACCCTTGAAAGAAGACAGCGAAAAGCTTTCTGCAGGGTTGAAGGATATAAACAGAGTGGAAGACGCTGACTCATCGGCGGCACAACCTATTTTGGAAAGTGAGACTGAGAAAAATGGAGGAGTTGACTTGAATTTAGGGGAGGAGGCTAAGAAACCCTTAAACGTTGAAATGGATGGGCTCTCGACATCAGAAACAAAAGAGAATGGTGGACCACATTTTGCGACGGACGAAGCAAACAGCACGGTAGCCATCGATGAAGCGAATGTATCACTAGTAGATTTAAGTAAAATCAGTGAGAAGAAGGAATCTAACGTGGAGCAGCAAGATGAAGTGAATCAAATCACAGAACCAGACAATGCGGCACCATCTTTGGAAGATAAAATTGAACAATTGTCAGCGCTATCGAAAAGTTCGGAGGAGAAAACTGAGAAACATTCTGAGCTCGACGATATTTTGGAATCTGAAGAAATGCTGGAGCTCTTATCATTAGAGTCGCAGATGGTGAACGAAACAGAAACTGGTACTTCTGTAGCCTTGTGTAGTTCTAGTGCTTCAGATTCAAAAGATGGTAACAATATGGAATGTGATGAACCCTCAACTGGTTCAGTTTTGAAAGAGACCAATGAACCTAAGATTGAGTGATTGATGACAACAGTATCTACTGCAGACAATGCTGTCTAATCTGTATTTTTGCAAAGTTGCGGACTTTGTCGTAATCTAAGTATCTTGGGCGGACAATAGCTTTGGAACTGGATTTAAAACTAACATTAAGGTCTACTCTACATGATCTTTAAAGGTATAGTATTACACTGCATTAGTTCTAGCATTCATCTATACATTTTCTTTATTTCATAATAGAGCGAACCGGACAATACAACTTCGACATTTATGGAAAGCTTGGAAACATAAGCTTCTCTTGTTTAACATCAAGATTGAGTGAGGAATATTACAGAGGTGAGTTCTTTTGTGGTATACCTTGTTATACATTTTAGTCCACGTCACAAGGAACAGTGATGTCATTGAGGTTACATATTCAATCATCGGCAATTGGTACCCGATCGCATCCAAGACAGACATCGTTCTAGCTGTCTGAGTTTAACGATGGGCTCTAAGATTTTAAAGGTAACCATTATGGCAGAGTACTTTTCATAGTTCCAACTTCAAAAAAAACCATCAATAAGAGTTTTGTTTATCCATACATACATATGTATGTAGTTTAAAGAAAATTCATGGGTCTGTCCTTATTGGCGTACCCGAGTTCTTTTCCGTACTAAGTCTGCCCCATAAACAAATGACTAACAGGATCTATTCGTGTTGTGTGTTAGCTTTAAAACTTTTTGTTTTTAGTACTTTACTCTCTTTGGTTTGACAAAAATAATTTTTATTGGAATATCTTTTATTTTTTCAGACTTTCTATCAGGAGAACGAACAGCCTTAAGGTTAGTAGCTGTGGCACTAGTCAAGACAAGTGCTTTTTTCTTAGTGACTGAAATTAAAACCGAGTAGGTTTTCATCTTATTACAGAATGCATTCCATATGTAGTATAGTTTTTATTTTCAAATCTGTGGAGGTGTTAAGTGTCACAGCATTTCTTTTTGATTGTCCAAGGGGCTTTCAGTAATATTTTTGTTGATAAAACAAATATATAATTTGTCCATTAAAAAATGTCTCGTAATGACTACAATGCACGTAGAATGTATGTATCTATCGCTGGCGATGGCGATTTTTTTTTTAAATTATAATATTTTACAGCTTAAAAATGGAATTCTGTACCTCCGAAAGTTGTATTGATCGAATTTCAAGTATTAATAGTCTAAGTCAAGTCTTAAGTTCTGTCAATAAAATTATTTTTTTTATAAAACAAGAAGACATTTGTATACTTAAGTATGTATGTATTTACATCTCTAAACAATTTAAATGTCAGAATCCACCCAATAAATGTGGAATACAAAAATAATTCAAGTCTTTATCTTAATTTCAATACTGAAGTTGAATCATCATGAACACTAAGTGAAATCCTACAAACATATGGCATCAAAGCAATTGCTCGAGATTCCTGTCTTTGCTGTTATACCAGATGTGAAATCATTATTAAAAGTAAAGTAAACCACGCGCCTACGACTATAGGGTTTAAAATAAAGTGAATTACAGTGTTGTATGTGCATAGATGAGCAGTAGTTAATGTACAAAAACTAATCAATAAGTAAACAACTTGTAATATGAATTATTCCGAAATTCAAACAAAATCGGAAGTAAATTTCGTACGCACAGACAACTTCGGAAAGTAGCTGTGATTACTTGTACTGTCCTATTTAAATGCAAAGTCATTCGTTTGCTAAATATAACATTTTTTTTTCAAACTGATAGAAACATTTAATCAACAATTGCGGTGTGGGTGAGAGTGTTAACAATCTTTAGTCCAAACTATTTATATATTATTGCGTTACAATGACTGATTCACTCAAGTTAAAATTAGAAAAAATATGCTTACACTGATAGAGCTGGTCAAGAAACCTAGAAAAAGTCTAATATAACGGGTTGGACAGATGGAAATTAGGAAAATCTCTAGCATGCGGCGATCTTTAAATCAGATTCGAACACTGCAGGTTATGTGTCCAAACAGCGTGATCAACAACCAAATATCACTGCATATTCAAAAAGGTGTCACTCACTAATAAAGAGAAGCAAATGATCTACTAGAGTCGACAAATAGCAAAATATGTAGTTTTACATACGTTTACTCTTGGAACGCAGGACATGTGTGCTTCCACGGGAATGAAGTGGCCGATGAACTAGCTAGAAAAAAAAAAGCAGACCAATTGGTTTTAACGCTCGTTAGTGTTCTCGTGTCCAAAAATACTTCGGACTTTGACAACATGGACAACGGTGGAGTACACTCACCTTATGCCGCGTCTCTAGAAAAAACATTTGGGCCCAATACAATAATAAAAGGACTAGAGAACTTCTATCCACATCTCAATGGAGGCCCATCTTAGAAGAATGAGAATCAGTTCCACAGACCTATGTATGCAAAGGTTATGGCGACATAGGTAGAGGAAGACTCGTCAGATTCCTTTGCGAATGCACAAGCCTGAACAGAACTAGATACACCATCCTTGGAAAAAACACCCCACCTAAAACCAACCCACAATTCATCATGAAAACGGGCTGGTTCAAAAGGGTCGCTCCTGCCATAGACTAATTATTTTTCTAATTGTCTTGTTCATTATTTTCAGGTATCCGTATTCCACCTCAGAAAATCAAATGGATCCGTTGAGATCCGAGTGAGGCTGCACTCCTACAGTTGTAGTTACCCCCCAACCTACCTACCTACTGGTAAATGCAAAAAAAAGAATACTTACATATAGCTACAACACTATCAACTAGATCTCATGTTATTGTTCACAAATTAAATATAAATATAAAATACAATTGGCAACGTAATTTAAACGCGCGTTAACTGAAGAAAAAGGAAATCGTTTAATTACTGTATCGATTTTCAGTAACAGCTGGTCGTTTAAATGAAATGGAGAAATTTGATCTGAGTATGCATATGTACATATGTATGTATTAAGTCACATCAAATCAGATTAACTTGTTTTGCAGCATTTCGTTTCATTGTCACGATTCATTTTAGCCCTGCATTTTTTTGAACTGCAAACTACCGGAAGAGTTATGGTATTTTAGTTTTAGTTTACCTTTTATCTGCTATTTCTTATCCAAAATACTCCCTCCCTGATGATAGTACTTATGTATTTTAGCTTGCTCAGATTAAAATCTGTGAAATCGGAGCGTCAGATTATGTAAGGCTTCTTTAAATTCCGACAAAGTACCAATAAGAGTCGAATTCAATGCCTCAAATCCCAATCGGCTCTCAATAATGAAAAACATATCAGTGAAGATTGTCAAATCCAAAGTCAAAAGTGGTACTTATATGTAGGTATAGAAACTATTAAATCTACTAAATAAATGGGGTGCATACTTTACATTTCATTATATTCGAAATGAAAACATTAAAAACCATTAGTATTATCATTCTAGACACGAAATTTAGTGTAATTCGACTCCTCGCTGCTAAGTAACAGGTGCTAATCTTAAATCTACCCTAGTTATCACGAATTTTGTAAAAAGTTTCATTAATGTACTTGTTTTTTTTTTTATTTATTTCCGCCCAGCTGCAGTGCTGGGGATATAAAGTAACAGATGTCCAATCAAAATCAACCAAAATTTGGCTCAACAAACATTTTCGACTCATTTGTACATTTCTATTGTTAAATCACACTACATATGCAATGACACATAAATGTCTCCCATTAATAAACCGCTAATCAAATTGTCAGACTCATTCATTTCCTCCAAATTGTAAGCTTTAGCCTCTACTCCTTAGTCAAAATCGATCGCACCTAATGCTATTGTATTGAAATGTATAAAGCACATGGAAGAGCTCCCTTAAGTTTGGTTCGCATTTCCCAATACCCTATGCATAAATTTGATAATATAACAGACCCCAGGCAAAGTAAGAGTGGCATTGTAAGATTTCTTCAAATAGATAAATGCGCCTTTATAGATTGGGTACTTCCTTCAACGATGTCTCCACTAGTTGTAGAGATGAGGAAGAAGAATAAACGAAACCCCATTTTCTGTGCACATGTTCTGCTCTATCGGCATTAAGAGAGAAAACCATCGGGTAATACTTCTTCAAAAGTATCAATGATTTAATCAGAATCGATTTACATTTCTTATGGATACTAGTACTGGTAGTCTAGTTTTATCCTTATGTGGTATCACGGTGAACTTCCCTTTTGGTATAAGTGTGTCTCAAACTAACCTAACCTTCATACTCATTGTTGGAAGGATTTTTGTCTGGAATGAGTTTAGAACTTCGTAGATACATATGTACATATGTACATTTTTAAAGATTTGTTAGTTCTTGCGTGATGGCTTCATCAGACCTTATACTATCCAGCAAGCTTCTGTTCCCAGGTTTCCATCGAAATTGTAACGTCACCCTCCTCTGCAATCTTATAAATAGTCTTATTATTTTATTCCTGAACGTTAATTGCAGCTTGGCTATTGGTGTAAATAACAATGCCATAAGAGGAAATTGGATTCGTCTCCAACTAACTGTCATCCTCGTGAATGGTCATGTCCTTTGCTTGAACGATACTGCTGCGATTTGATGAGAGTTGTCTCGAACCATCAGTCTTTTATTACAGATCCATGTGGAAAAAAAAACAAGCATTTGGCGCACAGATCCGTATGGGATCCAGGGCCAAGCTTTTCACAACTATTCGTGTTGTGGGTGTTACAGTCTTCACACGAATGGAAGGGGCTTACAATTTAGTACCCTGTATGAAGGGTAATACTATTTGAGAAACTATTTTATGTATATGACAGTTTTACTTTCGGTTAAACAATGTTTTCAAGATAATTCTTTCAAGTTCATTTGAAGGCTGTTAATTTTTTGTCACGGTACCTGCATCCATAAGTATGTGGAAGTGTAAGCTACATCGTCAGCGTATTCGTAGTGTTTTAGTTGAGATGCTGCACCTACTTACATAATCAATTGAATACATCTGTTTCTCGTCGATAAAGCAGCACGAAGTACACTAATCACCAATAGGAGAAATATTGATAAAATAATGCAGACTTATCATAACCCTCTTGAGATCACAAAAATCATCAGAAAAACTTCCTCTATTCATAACATAGCATTTGAACCCTTCCTATGTAGATATTCAGCTATTCAGTAACAAGGTAAGCCAAGTTGACACTGGCAACCGGCTTTCAAAGCCAATGAACAATAAATCAAGTAGTGTATTCAACGCACTGCTGAATCTGTCTAGGAGGCGTTCCAAGATTATTTTAGATACTACTCTATTAAGACATATTTCCAGTTTTCGAACTACACAATTGAGCTTGACGGTCATTCCCTTTTTCCATTTATTACGAAAGACCTTCCGTATCCAGCTCTTAGTATTCATCTTGGTTTTGCATCTACTTTAATCAGTCCAGCTAATGTTGTTGGAGCTGCTCGTAAGAGTATCGTGCGTAACTACATACATATATTATCAAGAAGTGAATGCGGTAGCAAACTCAACTTTCCTGTGAATTTGGGAATTTGTTACATCGCACGCATCAGCCTGACGTCCATGCAATCACGACTCACAAAATGTTCCACAACAAAGGCAAAACCAGAACTGAAGATATGTAGTTCGATAAATAGATGAAGATAGTTGAATCATTAACTTCACAAGTTAAAAGATGGACGATGTACCTTCGACAACACAAAGAATGGACTACTTCACACTCAATTTTTCAAATCAGGTAGGGGTCGGATAACCGTGAATCTACTGAAATGTGTCATGTAAATCTTACATAGAAATTCGTAATTCCCTTAAAATGCTTAGATAGATTTACCTTTCAACGCAATCACATATAATTTCTACGAACTATCGTCATTTATTCTTTATGTTACAAACTATGAGTCAAAATATATATACCCTACGAGATAAGTTAGAAAAACGCCAACTAATCGTCATCAATCGTCACCAAACCATATGCAAACTATACAATGCGCGTTCAAAATGTTATCATCGCCTTGCCGCGCCGCGCCTTATCAATACCAACGAGCGAAATTTGTTTTTATTTTTTTCAAATGCAATCAGCAAAAAGGAAATCAAGAATTAAATGAGAAAATCAACAAGACGATGGACTCATAAAAAACACAGAAAGATAGTGAGAGAGGAAGAGAGCTCACAGGCAAATGCGCATGTGGAAGACCGACTTAACAATAGTGAAGTCCAACAGCTTTCATTCTAGCAGACACTCTGATTTAGCCAGACTGAGTAGTTTTCCGCTTTGTTTTGTTCAGAAAATAACAAGTAGAAAAAAAAACACTCAGTTTTTCGAGATATTTGCGAGAAGCCCGTTCCAGCTTAGACGACTTTTTTAGTATTCTTTCAAAAGTGATTGGTGGCGGTTGTCAAACGGAAGTAAAACAATATAAGTTCAAAACAATCTCGAAAATGAAACAGTTTATTGTGCTCGCCATACTATCGGTTATCGTTTCCAACGGTGTCAATGGATTGCAATTCAAGGATTGTGGTAAATAAGACAAAACTATGCACTAGTCTAGTTTATTTTCAAAACGCTTGTTAGTGTGCTAAATTTAGAAGCTTACTACAGTCATTGTCGTGCTGGGGTGTAATATTTTAGTTAAATTAATATTTCCGGTGGTCAATTGAAAGTAAGATGACTCTGGTGTCATGTTTTCTTTTTTTACTTTTTTGGGGTCAAATGCACTTGCACTGCTTTGTGTTCATTGTATTGATTGATGTCTCAATTGGATTGGATTGGTTGTTATCGAATTACAAGTAAATACAATCAATATTTTACATAAGGTAGTTTGTTTTTACAGAAAAATGTCAGCACAAGTATTCGCTTTGTATTTCGCTTTACTTAATTCAATCTAATTCAATTATAAAATACAACCAGCATTAAATATGTATGTTAAACAAAATGTTTCGACTAAGCAACTCCATAACAGAAACTAATTTCTATAACGAACGACTGTGTGCGGGAATAGATAATGACGTATGTATATTGTTTTGATTATCTTCTTATCGCTGTTCTTTCTTAGTGAGGGTAGGGTACTTCGTTAGGAATCGGTTTTATTTGAATCATTCAAACAATACGAATGTATTTGAATGTTTGTTACAGCAGTTAATACTAATTCTTAAGCTACATTGAGAAATAATTGACCTATACTCCGTATAGTGGGTTCCGTCAATAAATCAAAAGTTAAGCTAAAGAAGCTTCTAAGAAGAAAATATCATTGCGATGATTATCTTTTCTTTGTTAAGGCTTAGAGTTGCCTGTGCGTACTGGCGGTCTCCGGGCAGTACCTGTAAAAATTCACCTGTACTTCCATATACATATGTATGGGATGGGAACATACATACATATGTATGTACATACAGCGTGTCTTGATGCACAATTTGTAGCAAAGATTAGTGACAAATGCCAATTTGTGTCGCCTAGGAAAAGTCAAACAATTGTGTCATTACCCTCTTTAACTGTCGAATAGTGAGTTCATTAAGAAGATACAGAGTAGTATGGTTGGCTGGCTGGTTAAAGAAGAGAAGCATTTGTTCTTCACATAGATCATTGAAATTCCCATAATTTTGTAAGCTATGCGGACAAGTTTTCGTGAACTTTGTATTGAGTACCAAGACTGCGGTGTACTGATTAATTCCAGTATGTCTTCGATACCTTTGCATCCGGTATCGTTGAGGACTTTAGATTTAACCCCGCTATTACAGGAGTAGTTTAGGTCTTTCTCGTTATCCTGACAGTTGCTTTTCTGTCCCGGCAGTCGTCATGTTGCCTTCCTTCGATTGTGTCTTCTGCATTTTGTTGTGATTTGTGTTTGAAACACCTTAACCAATGACTTGAAGTAGATAGTGAGTTCAACCGGCCTTCTATGTTCGATGCATTTGTGTATACAGCTTTGAATTGCTTGTCGTTCTATCATTTGTCTGATATTCTCTTGTTGGGAAAGATGTCCCAAAGTTGTTGATAATGTATGCATGATTTATAAACTGTGTTTGATATTGCATATTGTTTGATATTATTTTGACAATTTTTCAGTATCCTATGACAGGACCTTCGTTAAAATAACGGAGAAGCTTGGAATTTTTTCGCTTCCAAATTCACTGGAGTTATGTTTACAAACACTTCTTGAGGATTGTACTCGCTGGTCAGGCGTTGTGCAACTATGTAAGTTTCTTGCACAAGACCTTCTTGTCTGTAACTGGCCACCATACAATCCCACCATGAAAAACTATGGGCTTTACGACACAATCGTACGAGTGTATCTAGTGCATCTGCATTAGTTTCAATCCTCATGACTTCCCGATGGCCCTTTCGATGGTTGTTCTTTCATTAAAGGTTTTTCTACAAGTCAATTTTCTATCCAATATTATTCTTAAATCCTTGATACTTCCTCAGTGTGTGAATAATCGTGAATAATCTTCGAAAGGGAACAAAAAATTCCGTCGGAAAAAATCAGCCTTTTTCCCCCGATTTTTTCCGGTGTCCTTTTTGTTGGAGAACTTAAACGAAAAAAGAACAATGTCAAGAACATCTTTCTGTATTTTATATTAAGTTTTTGACAACATCTTCTGAGGCTAAATTACATTTTCATATAAACTTAGGCCTATTCTTCTTTTCTCCTCCAATCCACGTCGAACTAAGTGTAGTTTTAAAGATTCAAAACTGCACACAAGGCTTCGTCATCATGCTCCCTTTCTAATTCGTTTTTGGTTAACTAATTCAAATGAGTAAAATCGAAGGACGCAAATCTCACGCGCTTTGCTGAGGTATAGTGTTACATAGTGTACACATGTGTTCCAAACTATATGAAATTTCCGAACCACATTTTAAGGCTTATAATTACAATATGTATGTATGTTTCAAGCGTGATCAAAATCTTGAGGAATGCTTTATTAATATATTTTTTATACTTGTTTAATGGGTAATTAAAAATGTGTTTTTCTTTTTCATTATAAATAGCAAAACCGGTTTTGTTCGTGATTTTTTAAAACAATAAACTATTACATGATCGCGTGTTTATAATGAACATATGTTTTTAAATCTTAATAAATAAATACTAAATGAAAAATATAAGTTTAACGGTGATGAAATGAAATGCTTATAGTAAGGTTGACTTTCTGACGTTCTCTGCCTTAGCAGTATCCACCAGTATTGATCAAAATCTCGAGATTAGAATCATTCACGAGAACAGTGCTGAGAACACGAATGAAAGATGTAAACCGTCCTGCTACCCTGACCCGCAGTCATCCAGTTTTTTTTTAATTTATCGGCTTGCTTTTGTTTTGTTGTTAATAACTTATTAGGGGGCACTAGAGCACCTTAACTTTTTTATGCGCATATAAAATTATCAGAAGAATGAGCATACCATCTTACTAATTTAAAAACACTTGCGGCATTTAAGATTCAATCTCGTTGCTCTGGCATTTCGTACAAAAGAGGTCGGTTTGTCATTTGGACACTTTGAAATTAGCTACTAGGTATTGGTTCCGGTACAAAGTACGGTTAGGATGAGTACATCATCCATGTTATAGTAAGGACTAACCCAAAGTTGTTTCCCATCAACGCTGTTATATTGTAGTAGGAACAACCTAAGGTTTATTAACTTTAATTAATTTCTTTTTCCAACAAAGCTTAAGACGAGTCAGTCAGAAGTCGGACTTCTTATCATCATGCTAATGAATCATTTTCAGAAAACGTGACACTTCTGTCCTTGTTATTGCAATTGATACCTACTAGATTGATGCATAGTTCTTTGGTCGTAAATAAATGGTTTATGACTCATTAGACTCATCAGAAACACAGCATTGTGAATATACATTATACTCTAATACTGTCGTAGTCTACACATACATACTTGAAACTTCTGTTAAAGTCGACATTTTGTAAACATATTCCTTTAGCGGATAACATACGCATCGACATATGTATGTGTATAAGTATATCCAGCTCTATTCATTCCATTACGAATATTTAATGTAATTTGTGCTATTGAGTCACATCTTGTTGTTCAGTCGAACTTGAGTCACAAGTTTGGTTTTAGAGGAATGAAAGTTTGTAAATATATGTATGTACTCTTTATTTAGAAAGACGAGGCAAAAATTTGTTTAGTTAAAAGAAACATTTAGATATGAGAATTTATTTAGTTTGTATGTCCCCATATGGGTCTTAGGTAATCTGACACGCCTACGTGCCATCTTGTTCGGTCTCTCGCGATATGTTTTAATTCCTTTCAGGGAAAAAACCCTTATGTCTCCACTCCCACCCGGTCTACTTCGGTTACATTACATTGTCTGATTTGCTATGCAATTGCCGCCTTTTCACCGCCCAACCTAAGGCGAGATATTGCTCTACTGCGTTGTCCCTGTGACGGACTTGAAAGACTGTGCAACCTAAGGCGAGATATTGCTCTACTGCGTTGTCCCTGTGACGAACTTGCAAGACTCTGCAACCGGTGTGAGTTACGCATAAATCTTTAAAGGTAGGACGTTAAAGAAGTTACATGATAAAATTCCTTTTCGACATCAACGGTGTCGGTGAGATTGTTACCAACCTTGATGGAGCAGAAAGCGTTCTCCATCGTCATTTTGCACAATCTGACGAGTTTGGCAGGGATGCCAAAACCAGGCTGTATAGGTCGTCTGTATGAATGGTGTCAAATGCAGCAGATGGTGGGTCGGTCTCGATTTGGATTTCTTGAGTTTTCTCCAGGATCTGCTGAAGTGTGAAGAATTGATCAATTTTGGACTTTCCTGGTCTGAAACCACACTGATAGGGGATCTGATTGTTGACGAAGGGTTTCAGATGTTCACAGATGGCAGACAAGATCTTGTACCTCGATAATTACCGCAATTGTGGTGGTATCCTTTCTTGTGCATTGGTCAGGTTCAACAGCATTATTGGATTTAAACTTGGATATTGCTATCCTCACTTCGTTTTGGTCAGGTGGACGGAAGTTTTGGCTATCATCGTATAGATTGAGCGAGATGTTGTTATTCGTTGCCGTTACATAGTGTGTAGAGGAAGTTTTTCCATACTCTCAGTCGGGGTTGCTGGCTTGAGACGTTCTTTCCATACAGTAATCTCTCAATATATTCGGTCCGCGCGTCTTGTTATCTTTTTTCTTCTTTTGGAGAATCCGATGTTCTTCCCGTCTCTTCTGCTCGTAGAGTTCACGAGCAGCACTCGTCCTTCTTGTTTAGCTGCATGTGCTTGCCGGTATCCTTCGTCAAACCGGTATTGCCGGCATCCTTCGGTCTGGTGAAACCTAGCACATCAATTGCGGCATTTCTGATGGTATGTTGGCTGCATTGCGATTGGTCTTCACCACTTGCTGCTGGTGGTATTTCGTTAGCTGCTCCTAAGAATACTGGAGCCATGCCCTGTGATCAATTTGGTCGACCGTTTCTCTTCCATGTTCCTTTGTAGATACTGAGATGAGGAAACCATGTGCTTGATATTGTGTCATTTCGCTCCGCCCCAAAGTCAATAAGCCTAAGTCCGTTGACAGGCTGTCATGTAGGCTGTGCTTACCAACTGTCCTACCAAAGATATCTTCCTTTCCTATCTTGACATTAAAATCGCCGAACATGATTTTGATGTCATTTAGGATATTGCTCATATGTCTTGTCGAGGAGTTCGTGACGTCGTCCTTGTCCTCTGTTGAGGCATGACGCATATTAGGCTTAAAAAAATACAAATATTTCGCGCAACAGCTCTATGGACCTAGCTTCTCACAACCATTCATGTTGTGCGCGTTATATTCTTTACACGAATAGAAGGGACCTACTGTTTAATGCCGTTTTCGAAGGGCAATTTGAGAAGCTTTTTCATGGGTCCGAACAGGGTCCTTTATTTTGAGTTAGTCGCTTCGCATTTGTTTACCCTTGGAAAACTTAACTTAAAAGATAGCTATTAAGACGAATTCCGCATTTATTATCTATTCTAAGAAAATGCTGACTTCACTGCTCTCAATAACAGCCGTTTCCTTAAAACCCACACCCACTGGCTTACAATTTCAAAAGAATATTCCTCAGGAAGACAAACGTATTTACAGTTCACCGATCATTACACATCGTTTGTCGGCTGTAAGTTAACTAATTAGAATTAATAGCGATCTATCCTCATAAATGTAATTATTTAATTAATAGATCGTAGTGATCGTAGTACTTCAAAGACCACTCAATTTGAATCATGTGTGAAGGATAATTAAAATTAAAATAAACTGCAGATACTCGTAATTGAATTTTTCATGTACGACTACATCAGATAAGTCAATTTTATTCGCAATTATTGCGAAGGAACTACATACTTCCGCAGAAGTTGAAATATATTAACATACATACATAGTATGTACAAATGTACGTACATTTCAAAGCGAATAACAACTGTGAACACATGCGTTGAATTGAATGTGACACGTAAGATAAGAGAACAATTCCTAGCTACTCGTATTATTGAATGTTAAAATTTCCATTTTATTTGGACATGCAAATCAATTGGAGAGCACAAAGGCCTTGGCTTGATTAAGCTTGTGCTAATTCATTGTATTCAAACTTGATTTAACTTATTAAGTATATTGAAGTTCAGTGACATGCCGGTGATAAGGTAAGGTTGTGAATTGTTAAATGCAACCGCAATCCACATAATGTACATTATAGACGAAATATTAAACAGGTGCTGCGTAGTTTTTTTTTTGTCATAGTTTTTAAAAAGAGAGAGATTCGGAGTATAGGTATACAGGGGAGATTCAATCACGAAATGTACATATATGTATATGTAGATTCTATAGCAACATCGATCTAATGAAGAAGGTACGAAAATGAATTCTAACACTCTGTTTTGAGAGCTTTAGATTTACAAAGGTAAACATTATCTATGAATGCGTGCCAAGCTCAATTAAAGACGAATCTCAGAGATACGATCTTCGTTGCTGCTTCGAATTCTATAGATCAGTCCTCTTAGGATCCATTTTTAAATTAGAAGTTCAGTATTCCTATTCATCTAAAACTTAACAGCGTCTCCCCTATAAAAATCTGATGCGATTGCTGAATCAGTTTTGATTTTGTCTGATCCGTAGTCGACTGTTGGCGTGTAATACTGAAGATGACATATCCTTTTATCCTAAAGCAGCATAGAAGTAATTTTGTTTGTATATACTGCGCCACTAGGACTGAGTTCTAATCCTTCGAAGTTATAGCCCCAGCAATAGAGCAACAGAAAGTGGTGTAGAGTGCATTGCAATGCAGCACTGCCTGCTTTGTAAATCAGCAACCGTTCCTAAATGCAAACTCAAAATTATGACACAATGCATTACGTTCCGAAATGCATTGTAAACGCATATACTGCGTAAAGAAAAGCAACCAGCGCATCGTGAACTTTACAATATATTTATTTGGTTGTCATCAATACCACAATTGTTTAGTAAATAATTAATAATCTGAATTGCAATTAATTTTTTACACATTGTTTCAGATTAACAAAAAAGAAATTGTGCGCATCGCATAATAAAACGTCATTATTCACAACGCAACAGAATGCTCATCGAAAGCATCATGTGTGCATCACCGATGCAAGGTACATTCAGAATGCGTATTTTGATTGAATTTTGAAAAGCAGGCAGATAGTGAGTTTCGACTTGAATTTCTGTTAGGATTTCAACTTCTTTTTATTCGACAAATAAGATTAAATATTTTAAGAGCTGCACTTACTACCTTCACAGATGAAGTATCCTTTTTTTTTCTAAAGTGCGTCCTTTTAAGCTTACATTTTGAAGCTTTTTTTTTAAAAACGATTCGCTTTAATTGATAACCAAAAGAGTTAGCCTTTATGATTTAATTTGGAAGTTTGGAGTCATGGCCAATACATCTTAGTCACGAGACAGTTTTGAAATACATATTATCGAAACGCGAAAGGAAACCAAGTGTTCGTCCTTTTGTAGTTGTAAACGCATCCTTACAACAATTTTTTGTACGAAACATTTTCATTTAGATATTTATTGCTGAACAAGTCGAGAAAAGAGGTTACATAGATAAGTCCTAGGTTTTCAAGAAACAGTGAGTGAGTGGATGAGTGAAAGAGTCCCAAAATGAGAGTTTCGTTAAGTTAAATAAATTGATTTGTTCCCATGTACATACATATGTAAATAAGGTAGCAGTGCAAAAGTTACTAAAGAATTTGGATAAGAAAATAGGTTATTTCTATGGGTACCTTATTTTATTCATTGAATCTACTATTGTACATAAAATAATTAACTTGTTTTTTAGGATCAAAAACTGGAAAATTCACCAAAGTTATGATTTCGGATTGTGATACAACGAAAAACGAATGCATTTTGAAAAGAAATACAACAGCATCAATAGCAATTGACTTGACATTGGGTAAGATAAACAATTTATTCGTAACCATTTTATTTCATTATATCCAACCCAATACTTGTACCTATCAGCCGAAGATGTTACATCAATCAATACAGTCGTCCATGGCAAAATTATGGGCGTTGAAATGCCATTCCATTTGCAAAATCCCGATGCCTGCGTTGACAGTGGATTAACTTGTCCTTTAACCAAGGATGCCAGTTATGAATACAAAGCAACGTTACCAGTTTTAAAAGCCTATCCAAAAGTATGTCATCAAATTACTCCCACTAACATATTTCTAAAATTATCTCTCTTTATAGGTCACCGTTGAAGTGAAATGGGAACTTAAAGATCAGAATGACGAGGACATTGTTTGTGTCTTGATTCCAGCTAAAATTCAGTAAGGATCTTCCTCGACTTAGTTAATTAAGTACTGCGATCTTATTGTATTTAAAAAAAATAAAAGAAAATATTTAAAAAAATTAAATTTAGAAAAAATGCAATGTGTCGAAATTTTGCGATTATTTTGTATTATGTACTGTGGTGTGAATAAAACGGAAATGTAAAGATGAAAATGTTTTGTTAATCTAAATCGCTCTTATAATATCATTTACACAATAGTTTTAACAGTTAAATGCCTTGAACTCCTTTTAATTAGGTTATTTTAAGATCATTAGGATCGTTTTCAATAGTTAAAACATTTCTATTCATATTTAAAGATGTTCATAAGGAAAAAAACTAATAAAATTTGGAAAACCGTCTGGAGAAAGGTGAACATAACTTCGAGTCGACGATGAAGTCAAATGTCTTCAAGTTGTCCTAGACGCAAAAAAAACAGGAAATCAGACATCGAACAATGTTAGCATGTCTTTAAATGTATGATCTACTTTCAAAGATGCTGTTTTTTGATACTTTGATAGAGAGATCCCAACATACGAATATGGGTCCAAACAGAACAACTGACATCAGTTACCATATCTTCAAGTTGTTAAAAAGAATATCCATATACATATGTATGTATATCAAAGAGTCCAGTTTAGTCGCTAATAGTTGTAGAACAATAAACCATGAAATCGTGTTGATCTTAAACCTTGCTTTTTTCCTTAGCCACAGGCATTCGGTCGTCGGTAGGTACATGATGGTAGTTTTGAATGATAAGGATATGTTGAAGAGACTGTTACGAAGAAAACGATTTTCTTAAATTGATCCTGTGGCAATCAAGAAGCTAATCATTTCACTAATTCTGGTCTTTGAGTTTTTATTTAACAATGCCCCTAGAAGGGGGTACCAGCCAAATACAAGTACTAATTGCTGCGGTTCTTGCAATATCTGCACGAGGCTTGTTTTGATGCCCTTGCATTCTGGCTCACTTGTAGTTTGGCCATGTCTGTCATATATCTTTATATGAATCATCCTCTCAATTCATCAATCTGATCATTCGCCTCTATGTTGCTGTCCTGGTATTCAGAGAATACTGACCCTGATCTAACGACTTATACACGCGAGTGACTCTTAATTACAGGTTTGAAGGATGGTACACCTGAATCCAGAGCGTATAGTGGTTGGACTGCGTTGCGTGTCCGATAGGCCGACACTAATGGAAACTGCGAATCAGCGAGATTTATAAATGTTAAATGTCTGTTTAGAACCCTCCCCCCTAAACTCCATACCCCGGTTCTTTAAACAGCCGGTGTCAATTATTGTTGCAGTCTGTGCGAGACGCGAAACCTACTGAAAATCTCACACATCTCCTCATAGTGTATCTATGTAAGACCGTAGGACTTAGTACTGTAATACCAAGACAGGCAATTTTTGTTGCCGCTAATCATTCAAGAATTTTTGGTCACCAGACCCTGAAATATGAAATAATGGGTCTAGCCATCAAAATAATGTACATATGTACAACCAGTGTATCATTTTGGAACCTATTTCGGCGTACAGACACCGAGTAGCCTCTAAGGCCTTAGCAGTACGCTCAGTGAAGAATTTGATAGGACAACTGCATGATACTTAACCGCACTGGACTAAACTATTGTTGTAACATTGAAGATGATAGGTCTAAAATTTAACAGTCTTCAATTCGTGAACAGCGCAGTTTTACAAGAAGTGATGGACAGCCTTTCTCATGTAACACATTCCATGCAGACGGAATAAAAGGTCGTCGATAACTAAGGACTACGAAAGAGAACTCTTTCTTCGGGGTAGCTTTCAACTCCTGCCACGTACACCGGCACTCGCAATCCAAAGTATTGATTATAATTTGACTTTCCAATACGGCTCTTAACCATTAGTTGAGCGTTACGCCCTCTAGGAAGACCATAAGGTGGTTTCTTTGTAGGGGTGTACCACTTCTATCTTTTTCACAAGATAGTGAAGGACGAAAAATAACTCTTGCCAATCGCTGTTTTTTGGGCTGAGAAGGCAATTGAAAAGTAGAGCCCTATCCCGAACAAATAAGAAGATTCTGTGTAACTTACTTACTTAGGTCCTTTAACCCCTCGAGGGGCATAACCACGCCTGCGCGCCAACTAGTTCGTACTTCTGCAACGCGTTTGAGCTGCCTCCAACTCATTCTTAGAGAATTCGATTCCTTCTCAACTGTTCTGCGCCATGTTTGCCTAGGGCGTCCCGCTATTCTGCCTGCTTGGGTGAGCGGATTCCACTGCATGGCGTATTTCGCAATGGAGTTGTCTTCGCGCCGTAGGGTGTGTTCAATCCACTGCTACTTTGTCCTTCGTATAGTAATGTTTATAGGTTCTTGGCCCGTTCTCATATACAGCTGTTCGTTGGAGATCCGATTCGGCCAAAAAAGATTCTGTGTAAAACCATGATCATCCCAGTCCTGCTTTATGGCGCTGAAGCTTGGACTCTATCTAAAGTGGATGAACATATCCTTGGTCACTTGGAGAGAAAGATTCTTCGTAAAAGGTTCGGTTCGGTTTGCTTTGACGGGCTATGGAGGAGGAGATTCAACGACGAACTATATGAGCTGTACAGTGATATCGACACCTAGTCAAAAAATTACGCATAAGTCGTTTACGATGGCTAGGACATGTAGAGCGGATAAACACAAATGCTCCGGCCCGTAGAATCTTCGAATCTCACCCGGAGGGATAACGCAGTAGAGAAAGACCTCGCCTTAGGTGCCACGCGCAAGTAGAATAAGACCTCAACCGGCTTGGAATGCACAACTGGAGGCAGTTACCTAAGGACCGGGCTAACTTGAGAAGCTTGGTTCACCCCGAGTTGTAGCGCCATCTACGAATAAGAAGACGAAGTGAAGGGCACTCTCCGTGAACTTTACTTTTCTGTGCGCATATTGAGCCTATGTCCATCTTATATTTATTAAGTCCATCATGATTTAGAGAGCTATTTGACCACAATACAAACGGCTATGAAAGGACAAAACTACGCATAGTCCTAACATCCTATTTCCAATTTATCACATTTTGAAGCTTCTCTTTTCCGCAGCTCTATACTACCTTACCATTAACTGTGAGTTTGTGAGTTTGTTCTGCACGCACCCATTTCATACGTGGCCGACCGATTTGACACGAAATATCTATTTCTTCGTTCAGTCGCTGTGTTGTTTTCGTTAAGGTATTCCAATTCACAAAACCACAGTCGGTAGAATTAATCGTGTCAAAATTTCTATCGCAGCAAGTTCCTGTACGTAAACTGAAAAAAGTTAAATATCATATTCCAAAGGAACACTGTAGCCCGTTTATTCAATTAAAATGTAAGTACAATTCAACAAGAGACTCCTTATGGAGGGAATAAGTGGATAACTTGGTGAAAATCTCGTTAAACTACAGACAGACTTATCTCTTCCCTTTCGCCTGTAATTTTTGCTTATATGGCATAAATTTGAATAAGAACTTGACTTTAATTTGATTAGCTTCTCGTAAATCCTACAACTATTGTCAGCCCTTCGTAACTAAACAAGCAAAAGAAAGAAAAGTCTGCAGTGTGAATTTTCCCAAGACAATTGTGTGGAAGTGCCACGATGGCAAAGTGAAAGGCGGCCCAGTCGTCTGTTTTCATGCACATTACTGAATTCTCCTTATCTTTTCAGAAAGCACATTCTACCCACAAAACTTTAAAATGGATAAAGTTGTTAAATTCTGTGAACCCGGTCGTCTCTTTGCCAAGGACTCCATCAGGTTGGTGAAACGTTGCACCAAGCCTGATCGCAAGGAATTCCAAAAGATTGCCATTGCCACCGCTATTGGTTTCTGCATCATGGGATTCATTGGTTTCTTCGTGAAATTAATCCACATCCCAATCAACAACATCATCGTCGGATCATAAGTCTTACCGTGGGCAGTGCAAATCCTATTCCTTCGTCGTCATAAGTTTTCATTATGATTTTGAAGATAATCTATTCTTTTTTTTTATATATATATTTGTTAGATGTAATGATATTCCTTCAAAAAGCATGTAAATCAATCTACATCATCTTTCATTCGAGGGGAGTAGCTCGATTTGAAGAGTTCCTCTGCTCGGTTTTTGTGGAACATTAAATGTACTAGAGTTTATTTAAAATGATCATCTTTTTTTTGAAATATAGAGAATTCTTTTCTAAAAATGTCTTAATTATTAATCAATCAATGGGTTTTCTGCTTGGTCTTTGGTGTATGGCTCGTTTGCTTCATTCTTCGCTGCTTTCGGAAGTAAAATTATTCCTGAAGTGATTAGCACTAATGGTAATTTAATTATGTACATGAAATCCTACAACTAAAGCTGCTCAATGGTGCTAATAAGGATGCATAGTAGTTTGGTAGTTTATGATGAAATGAACTTATTGGGAGAAAAGAAATCAAGGCTTATAATTTGATGTGACGGTGTTACTCAGAAGTTGTTTTATGAGTCTACTTTTAATTATTTTTGAATTCTATCTATTGAACTGCTTGCTGACATGGTGCTGTGGATGGATTTTGATAATCTGTTTGTTTAAAAACCATTAAGCTGCTGGGTTGTCCTACCAAAGAAATTCCAAGTCTATCCTGCTGGTTAGTCAACAAAATATTGACAGTATTTCATTTTGACCTCGTTTGGGCATATTTTCATGTGTTTTCAAGAAAGGAAACTACAAAAAATGTATGTACATATACGTAAATATCTTCTTTAGATTCATCAATCCAACTTTGAGCTGATCGAAGACAATTAAGCTACAGAGAGTTTCTGTCTTAGCAAAATACATACAGTGCGAGTTACTTATCCAAATGTCCACATCCATATGTCCATACATGTGTCGATAAATGACAACATATTGCATCAAAAAAATAGTACATATGTACATCATGTATTAAACATTTGTACCGCACTTAACAAAAATTATTTCATTTCTTCACTCAAAATGCAGTTTAAAAAAAAATAACTACCTACCCCTCGCTAACCTCTTCCTACAGAAAATTCCCAGTATGACCAACTGAAAGGAAAAAAATTTTGACACTCGGCATTTTAGTGCAAAAAATCGCAAGCGTAACTTTTCAGCGAAGTAAGTTGAATACTTTCTTGCAAAGAAAACTATTTTTAATTGTGTAAAACTATTTCATTCGAAAGCACACGCATTAATCTCAACTTGTAACGTAAAATCATTGTCAAGTACTTCCAATTTACGGTATAAACTACGTGTGAAAAATTGCCTTGAAGGCAGAAAAAAACCAACATGGACGATGATATGATTCTGAAGCAGCCTGCGGATCGTCGCTTAGCTGGCGATACTAATGACTTGCCTCCAGGTCCACCTGGAGCGGAAAATGATGATGAATACAATGATACAAAGAGAGAAGGTAAAAATCGAATTAACACATATTCTCCTTAACCTCAAAATGTAATTGTTTTTTTTTTTTTTTTCATAGAAAAAAGCGTCACCAAGGAGACATTGAAGTCAAGACGCCGATCACCCTCTGGCAGTCCACCACCATCGAAAAGAAAATCACCATCTAGGGGTCCGAGGTCACCCCGTGGAAGGCGTACACCATCACCACGTCGTCGTTACGGTCGCAATCGCGATTATAGCCCAGATCGTCGTCGTTTCAATGACCGCGGACGCATGCGTCGCTCACCATTACGAAATCGTTCAAGAGATCGTATGGATCATCGTCGCAACGGACGTGACCGATTCCGTGGACGGCGTGATAGTCGCAGTCGTACCCGCAGTAACAGCCCACCATCCAGACGTCGTTGGTCACCTAAGAAGAAACCAAGTTCACCCCCAGTTCCTCCGCCTGGAGCTCAGTACGGTGTACCCGGACCAGGAATGTATGCAGATGCGTACACAGCATACGGTCAGTATGGTCCGCCGCAGCAAGCCTACGTGCCCGCTGACTTTGTAAGTGCTCCACCGCCTGCAGCATTTGGGGCAGCATATCCCCCACCACCCACGTGGGGTGTTCCACCGGAGGGCTACCCTCAACCTAATTGGGTACCGCAACCGGAACCATTGCCGCCGGCCGTAATGCAACCTCAACCGGGAGTTGTTGCCCAACAGACAACACCAGTCCAACCACCAGGTACGCAACCACCCCCACCCAATATCGGAGCAGACAAGAAGAACGATGTTAATCCAACACACGATGGTATGGCTTCTGAATCACAGATTTCACTACATCCACATATTAAGTACTTAAGTGAGATATCATTTGGCTTTATATATCTTTTTTAAAATTTGCCACTTAGCAGCTTTCTGAAGATGCGCAGGGAAATAGAGATATAGAGTGTAGTCTCCATTGGGGAAAGAAATTGATTTTGAATTTGTTTTTTTTCTTTTTCCTTTGAACTAGCCGTCGCCCAAGAAGCCGAGAATCAACGCGATGAACTGAAGAAACAGCGAACTAACTATCTGAAGAAGACCGCCGCTCTGAAGAAGGAACTAAAAGTACTTAAGGAACAGCGTAAGGATTTAATTGGCGGTGACGGATCACACAGCCCAACTACCAAGGGTTTCCTCGATGAGAACGAACGGCTGCAGGTATGTGCATACATGGTGGAGTATATATTTGGATTAGTCATTTAATCAACAAAAAAAGAAGGAATTTCGTTGAAGGAGGAAGTAGTTATTTTCTTTTTGAGTTGAATCGGGACTCAGTTGAAATAGAATCTATTTAAATAGCAGTCTTTACATACAGACGCTTCACTGTGCCAAAAGTTACCCCCTGGTGTTTTCCGGGGCGTAGAATAGTTCAACAGTCTTAGCAAGAGTACAATAGAATCTTATTTGTGGCACCAGTGATGGATACGTGCGAGAAATCACTCGAAACCTTTATGTTCGCCGATGATTTAAAGTTAGGCTCACCTATATTCTCAGAAAATTACCGAACTTTGCCCTTCCAAACGGAAAGGTTTCCGTGCTCTTAGTTTCAATCTAACGTCCAAGCCTGATGAACATCCTTAAAAGTAGAAGGTGAACGTCGTTAAAATCAACATTCCTTTGATGCTAATGTACTGTACAGTTTTTAGGTTTTAGCACTCTTGGTGGGTCTTAAATCGCGGTTCGCGGATATATCTTCTCGACTCGCTTTCAGACACAAACTAGAGTTCTAAAAACGCAATCGGCAGGCCTTAAGCCTTGTGTATGTCTGTTGCAGTATATGTTTTTTTTTGTTTTCTCTGTCCAGCTAGGAGTCTTAAATAAAGTTTCCTATGGCGTTGCCTGAAGCCAACAGTGATGTCAATTCGTAGGCAGCGGACAGACGGTTCTTGATACATTGTTTTGTCTTGATTCGCCCACACACCAACCCGTCTCCCTTGATTTACAACTGTCGAGGAACACTCTATGATGCCACGCTGACGACGAAAAGAATTGATGTAGGCTCTGACATAACTCTAAAACTCTACTCTTAGCGATTATACATATGTACCTATGTATGAAAAGCATAAAATTAATTAGAGCGTATTTCAAATGCCCGTATCAACCAACAAATTCTAAACAAAAAAAAAACTGCTTCAACATTATTCCTTTGATTTTTCATATTTGTAATTATTTGTAGCATTAGGACTCTAGAAATCATAAATATATATTAAATATTTTTCACAGCGTATCCAATTAATTGTGGTCTAATTAAGACTAAAAAAAAAACAGTAAAATAAAAAAAAAAATACAATATAATATTGCTAAGAGTGTTCGCAAACAAATCCCCTTCAACGGCGAATGTGCCCCCAAGAGCTAAATTTAATATTTGCCTCCTGGTGTGGAATTCTTCACCCGAACACTTGCGACCTACATACTTCGAGAAAGGAGAAGTGATTCCGAGATGAGATGACGAAAGAGATATGATGTTAGTTGCTACAACCACCCCAGCATATTCTACTTTGTTAAGCTAGACCTTTGTACATTGTCAACTAAAGAAACTGCAACACTGATGGGATTTCAATTGTTTGTTCTCTCTGTTGCCGATACTTTAGTTGGCAATCCTTATAGCAAACAGAAAACGAAAACGAAAACGAAAAAAAAAATGTATTTTAGCCTGTAATGTTGAAAAATTGTATTGTAAATTGTTATTGTTCTGTAAAACCATCACCCGGAAGAGACGAATGCGCGGATACTGCCCGTCAGCTGGTTGACAATGATGATGAAATCTTTCCAGGCCTCATACATCCTCTCGAGCGAGCAGCAGTCGAGCCGCCTCAAACGGATGATCTTCTCGCACACGTTGTCGCACAAGCATATGAAAATCACCTCTGTCCAAGCGATCACAATAAATACAATTTCAATATAAAATATTTCTCAGAAGAGCTTGCGTAAATTAATAGAAATTTTTTCTCCCATTTGTTTAGAGTCAAATTCAGAAGAAATTGAGCACCATTGAGAATGTCATTGACATGTTGACTGGAATTATCGGGGAAGAGAATCTGGCCAAGGATGACGCATTGGAATCACCGAAGAAACACTCCAAGAAGAAGCGAGGCACATCATCGTCATCCTCATCGGATGATAGTTCATCGTCTACTTCTTCGTCGACATCATCGTCTTCATCAAGCTCAGACTCGGAAGACAATAGTTCACCGGAACGATTAAAAACCAAGGCCATCGAGAGCATGAAGCATAAAAGGGACGTACAAGGCAAGGGTGTGCTCAAAGAGAAGAAAATCAAGGATGAAGTTAAAAAGTGAGTATCACATCTATATTCTATCTAATGTAACCTTGCGACGTTAAACAATCTAAACTAGAATTATATCCGAAGGCTACTATTTAACCAATCCATATTTCTTTATCTTTATAGGATTGAAGAGAAAAAAATCAACTATGTATTCTACGATCCAGAAATGCATTGGTGCAAGACCTGTGACGCATTTCCAAAAACTGCAAAGGATTTCCTTACTCATTTGCACTCGAAGGAGCACTCAGATCATGTTGAGACTATGGAGACGCCGTGGCACACCACCATGACCTCTGATGTAAGTATCAGCATAATTTAGTTGTTTTACTTACAGTAGGTTAAGAACGCAGCTGAGGAGGATAGAGAGATTCAAAATTTGTGAAGCGTCGTTGCTGGTTTGCGGGAGAAAGAAGTAAGAATTTTAAACTAAAAGGCGAACCTTTTACTGTTAGAAAAAGAAAATAAGGTAACGAGCTCTTGAAGATTGCAGTCAGGAGAAATCCCACTGAAACGGTGAGAGAACATACCAGACACCCTAAGCCAGATAATAACGCGACCCATCTCCATCGTTACTTAGGAAATGTGGTTAATGACTTTTGCATAAGGAGGAATACATTTAAACATTCCGAAAGTAATCTTCAGCAAAGCATACTTAACTTACAGAAGATGAAAAGTGAATCCATATTATTTGACAGTGAAAAACAAAGTGAATAGTGTCTCTGCTGCCATTTCAGTAATAAGAAATCCTCCAGACTGCTTCTTCAGATCTTCATCTGTTTGAATTGGATGACTTCATGGCAGCTGTTAAAAAGTACTTAAGCACCTTCTTATGAAATCTACAAGTTTGTATGTCGTTGGCAGACGGTTGTAGAAAAGAATAGTGGCTACGTAGCGTTTTCCTTGAAATGTTGTCGCTAACGTTTCATTTTGAAATCAGGCACGAACTTTTAAGTTGAAGTTCTGTATAAAAATTGGACGGACTTTCGCTACAACAACCTGATATAAAAAAATAGTCATCAAGTCATTTTGTTTTTACTAAATGAACCCTTTTTACAGGAATATCCATCATTTGAATCGGCTCCAACAAAGCGTACCCCAATACGTGGATTAACATTCTTTGTACCAGCAACAGCATGGTATTGCAAACTTTGTTCTGTGTGGATGGGTGACTTGCACTGTGCTTCGCTTCACTTAAAGTCAAGAACTCATTCAAATAAATATAATGTAAGTAACTACTCATTTCATGATTTAGACCACAGTGAATAGAACACTCTATTTCAGACATTCTTGGAGAAGAATCCTCACTTTGAAGTTGATTGGTTGGCCGACCGGCAGAGAATACTAAATGAGAAGAAATCTGCCCCTCCACCGCCACAAATAACATCAGTATCTACAACAGGAGGCTCAGAGCATAAAGAAGGCAAAAGTAAAACCAAACATGAAGACAAAGAGAAGAGCAAGAAGCGAAAGAAGAAGGGGTAAGTTCTAAAAAAAAAAACAAAAAACGAAAACATTCCAGTACTCACGTAATATGTAATCCTTAGCTCTGATAAAAAGGATAAGAAAAAGAAGAAGCGCTCCAAGAAACGCAAGAAGGCCGCAGCCCTGTCTCAGTCATCGTCGTCCAGTCAAGATTCATCATCAGAAACCGAGGCAAAAGCTGCCAAAAAGAAATTAATCGATGCGATTCCCGTCACTGTAATTGGAGCGGCAGCACCAGTAGCCCCATCAATTCGAGTACAAATGCGAAATCTAAAGAAAGATAAAGAGCTCGATATGGAAATGCAAGGACCGGCACCACCACCGCCGCCAAAGATTAGTGAACAGCCACCAACGCATCTAGTCAGTGCAGCATCACCGAGCGAAAATAATAAAAGAGATGATTTGATATCGCAATGGAACATAGTACAACCGGTAATCAGTGACAGTGAGAAAAGACTTCTTGAACAACTGAAGGGTAAGCTGAAGAATAAACCCCCCCAAAAGGAGGAAGAAGAAAAGAAAAAGGAGGAGAAAATTGTAGCACCTCCTCCAGTGGTAACATTCATAAAAGCCAATGAGAAAAAGAGTTCCATGGAAATAAGAGAAAGGGTTCGTAGCCCCTTGAAGCGAGACGATGATCGAGGGGATAGGGATAAGGACAACGATCGAGGAGGAAGTGTTAATCGTCGCCGCAGTAGAAGTCGCCCAACGAGGAGAAGTAAAAGTCGTAGCCTCAGCCGAGGAAGACGAATTCGGAGAAGTCGAAGCCGAGGTGGTGGTATTCGTCGCAGCAGGAGTAGAGGAAGAAGAAGTCCGAGTCGTAGTCGGTATTCCCCTAGGGGCTATGGAAGAAGGCGTAGAAGTCGTTCCCAGAGGAGAAGGTGAGTACTAAAAAATTTTTTTTTCATTTATGCGTCCTGAAACCCAATCCATTTCGTACCTTCATACCGTATTTCGATAGGAAACGAATTTCCTTCAACTTCCTACTTAGAAAGTCAAGTTATTTGTTTGGTGAATAGTAGTAGTAGTAAAGTTAGACTTTTACCTTGCTATACTTTACTAAATTGGAGTTCAATATTAGACTTGCCTGTTATCATCCTTAAACTTCACCCTAATATCTGACTGTTGATAATACTAGTACAAGGAAGACGTTTAGTGTTCAGTTTAGTCCAATGTTCTACTTCCATTGTGTTGTGCATCGATTTCTAGTGGATATTTTATACTTACGCCATTAAGCAAGTTGTTTGGAACTCTATTATAGTGGACAGGATTTAAAATTTGTTCATCAACATTAACAACTCCACCACATCACCTCCACCCCCCCTAATTAACACATAAATTCACATCAAACCAACCAATTTATCTTTCTAGAAGTCGATCTCACGGCCGATCACGCCGTCGTATGTCATCGTCACGTTCCAGATCACGTTCACGTTCGGGCAGTCATCGTATTGAAAAACCAATCATACGTCAGCCAGAATTCCGGCCCCGAGTACCCGAAGTCAGCAACATTAAAAAGAGCAAAACCAAAACTAATGAAGAAAAGGAAGAACGTAAGAAATCCTCCTCGAAATCATCATCCAGTACAGCTCAATCGAATAAGAAACTTCCATTCATTGGCCGTATGCCAGTCTTTAAGAAACAATCACAGAGCTCTGAAAACTCCGAGAAGAAAGACGGAGAGGAAGGTGATCCAACAGTTGAAGTCGGTCCACAATTGGGACCAATGTCAATGATGCAAGATTCATTCGCACATGCGGGCTATGAACCTTCATTGATGTGCGAGTATGACGATTTAATGCCAGATCCGGTGCAGTTTGTCAGTTTAATGGGTGCTCCACCACCACCACCGTCTCAGCCGCCACCACAACAGTATGCAGATGATGAAAAAGACATCTTACCTCCAGGCATTGATGAAACCGAGAGTGAATTTGTTCCCAAACCAATCAGCGATGCGCCAATTCCTCGTAAGGGACCTCTTCCCAAAGATTTCGAGGAAGCTTTGAATATAATATTCCCTGGCGAGAAAAAGCCTGATGATGACTTAGGTGCAGCCAAATCTTCTGGCGAAACGCAGATCATCACCGATGAGCCGGTTATGCAACAGTCGGACTTAATCAAGGAAGGCATTCACATGATGACCGTGGAAGAGACATCGCTTGTAGGCATGGACGAGGCATCACAAATGAGTATGAATGAGCCGTTGCAATTTAATAAACCCTCATCGTCTGTGGCAACACCATCGGGCAACAATAGCGGGGAGAATTCCATTGACAAATCACCACCAGCTATGGATCCAGTTGAAGAAGCAGTTGCGGCTTGTGTTTCAGCTATTCCACCACCTCCACCACCACCAGTGGTACATGAAGAAAAAGAAGAAAAGACCCCCACAACAGTTGAGAAAATTGATGAAATATTAACTGAAACTATTGAAGTAACTCCTCCGAAGGAATTGGACATAAATGATTTCGAACCAAAGCTAGACGCAGTTGATCAACCACCATCGCCAACGGAGAGCGAGAAGAATCGACGACAAGAAGAACTAGACGACTTGGCAATGCTTGGCATCGATGCAGATGACATGGCAGCACAGTGTATGTAAAATTAATTCTAGACCACAGGTGTAAGGTCGTGCCTTTATTTGGAGAAAGTATTTAAAAAATCAAAGCCACAAAATAAAAATGTTTCTTAAGACTTAAAAGAACTTAACTTAATAAATGATTTGGATTTCTAAGAGAATCGTGTTTATTTTGGTTTAGGCGTTTTCTTTTTTAGCTTTGGGAGCAAGTGCTCCGTTAAAGAATTACATCAGTTCTCTTTATTCGTCCGCAGATTGAACTAGTATCAATCACTCCATGCGTTGACTGAGTCTTGGTTTCTCTTGGTACCCTCCATTTGTAAAAATGCACCGCAACACGGCACAGCAAAACTCAGTGCATCCGTCTACGATGGCTTTCCTACAATTCAGTACCGCTTATCCTTGTAGGTCTTTCCATACAAGACCAAGTTTGCATTCCTGTTGCCTGGATTATAAAAGGGCTCAAATTAAAGTTACCTGAAGTGGAAACCTACAGAAGATTAAAATACTCTGAATCCAGTGCGCAACAAGTTTATCAAATGATAAGCTAGAGCGATAAAATATGCGATTATTCTTTATTTAACAAATATATACTTATGTATACACATAATCAGTAAACACAATTGGTACTCAACAATTTCTTTATCCAACTTTAGGAAGTTCTTCTTTAACCATAAACTCGAGACCTAAATGCACAATATCTGGCGCGGCAAACGTTTACCCAGCAAATGCTGAAATTCCTGTTATTGCACGACCCAAAATCAACGCGTGTATATCATGAGTGCCCTCGTAGGTATTAACTGATTCCAAATTCATCACATGCCTTATAATGTGATATTCATCTGAAATACCATTTCCACCAAGCATATCCCTCGCTACTCGAGCAATATCCAACGCCTTACCAGCATTGTTTCTCTTAATTATCGAAATCATCTCGGGGGTATGCAGATGCTTCTCCTTCAGACGACCAACTTGCACACAAGCTAGCAAACCTAACGCAATTTCACTAGTCATATCGGCCATCTTCTTCTGCAGCAGCTGGTTCGCAGCTAATGGTCGCTTGAACTGCTTTCTATCCAAAGTGTATTGCCTCGCTATTTCCAGGCATGACTCTGCAGCGCCCAGAGCTCCCCAAGCAATGCCATATCGCGCATTGTTCAAACAACTAAATGGACCCTTGAACCCAATAGCCTTAGGCAATATGTTCTCCTCTGGCACTGGTAGATCGTCCATAATTAACATTCCCGTCGCAGAAGCCCGCAGAGAGAATTTGCCTTCGATTTTCGGCGTAGACAGTCCCTTTGGAGATTCCGCACGATCGATGATAAAACCATGTACTTTGTTATCGTCACCTTTCGCCCAGACAACCGCAATATCTGCCAGAGGTGAATTCGTAATCCATGTCTTGGTACCATTCATTATGTAACACTTTGCTTGCTTATCGTATTTCGCACGAGTTTCCATCCCAGCCGGATCGCTTCCATGATTTGGTTCCGTGAGGCCGAAACATCCAATCAACTCACCTTTGGCCAATTTCGGAAGATATTTTTCTTTTTGCTGCTCGCTACCAAAGTCATAGATGGCACCCATCACAAGAGAACTTTGGACACTCAAAGCTGATCGGTACGCCGAGTCAATACGTTCCACTTCTCGAGTAAGTAAGCCATAGGCGACATTTGATACTCCAACACATCCGTAGCCCTTCAAGGTGCATCCAAGAGCGCCCAGTTGACCCAATTCGAGCATGATCTCCTTGTCGAAAAATTCATTACGATTCCCCAGCGTCACGCGGGGCAGTAACGACTTGGTACAATAGGAGCGAAATGAATCACGAATAGCAATCTCATCTTCGGTCAGCAACGACTCAAGATTTAGAGGATCTCTCCAGTTGAACTCGGGTTCACTTGAAGATTTTGATGAGAACGTAGCAGCGAAAAGCCGACTGGCCTTTGGCACACGTCTGGTGATAGTTTGGACGAACATTTTTTTTTTGTTTTTAAAGAAAATCTGAACAGAATAATAAATTTAAATTATCACAGCACTCCGTGGCAGCACAAACAGATGACGATCATTGAATAATAAAATAAGTATGAGACGGTATCTCAATCTGAGCATAACTTAACACAAACACTTCAGAAATAAACTTCTTATCTCGAAGATAAGATTCGCCAGATTATGACCTCCTGCAAATAGTAACAAAACAATATTCTGATTATGGGAGTTCAGGCACCGAGACTCGAGAGCAGTTGTCGATCGTTTCATGTTGATTGGGTGGTGTATAGGGGCGTGTCTGTAAACACAAATGAGCAGAAAGAAGTGATTTTATTTATGACGCACGGATTCTATACCTATTTAAAAATTGTCTTCTACAATGATGGGCGCAATGGCTTAAGTGGTTAGTGCGTTGGACTACGGAGTGAGAGGTTCCTGGTTCAATCCCCAGACAGCATTTAAAATTTCTTTCACGGCCCAACTCTCGCGATCATCTGACAAACATCCGAGAGTATAACTGTAATGAAAAGCAAACGCAAAAAAGCAAGACATGATATCTTTCTCTTGGCCGCAGATCGTGGAGTATTCGAAGTAAGACATCCCGAGACTGTCCGCATGAATATCAATTCCTGTGTCACTGAGACTAAGTTTGACCAGAGAAAGAGTCCTCTTCCTACCATAGGCCGTTGATACATACATATGCTTCTAGTAAACCCAGCAACTGTTGGTTTTTCAGATGGTCTCGTTTCTATAGACTTTGTATTACATAATAGAATTGAGGAAGATACACAAAATAAAGAGCAGTCTGTAATGCCAGCTTTTCTTCTTTGCTTTGAACCCTCATATTGCATTGTCTCATGTCGATTTATACATGTGTATGTCTCTGGTATTTATTAAGACATGCCAGGAGTATGTGAGTTCTCTCAACAATATTTATGAAGCCGTCTTTTTTCTTACCAATCGATCATAAGTTTCATTGATTTTCTTAGATGCTTTTTCTTTGATTCCTTTTAAAGAACGTGCAATATTGCCTATTAAATTAAGTACCTGCTTATTCATGTTAGGTGCAGAATCCAAGACTCGATTTGATTAGATCTGTAATCTAAATGTCCAACCAGTGGAAGAAATGAAACCATCCCCAACTTCACCTACAAAGTACCACCTAAAGCAAACGTCAAATTAGTTGACAGTCCTAGCTCGTCGTTGCTTTCGCAATTTTCCCGATTTTCCACAAATGTACACATCTTTCACCCGTCATCGAACAGTGCTCATTTTGCGACCGCCATGTTTAGTAGTTAAAAGCATTTCTCCTAACCCCAAAAGCACACAAATTTCGTTCGTAAAATAGAAAAGTACAAAAAAAAATATTAGATATATTCCAACTTTTAATCAACAAAAGAAAAGAAAAAACCTCACAGAGTGGAACGGTAAAACACGCGCGCGACAGAGACGACTGTGTCCGAGATAACGTTGCAGGAATGAGAAGTGCATTCGTAGTCGCCCAGTATAGAATGAAGACTTTTAAGTGAATTAACTAATTTTTCCATTTTTCGTTGGTTTTTCATTCGCTTTTCGTTTCGCCACTGTGCCGAGATAGCAAAATAGTTTGCATTTGGTTTCCGTTCGTTTTAGTTTTACTCTAAAAATTCCAAAAAATAACGTCGAATCCCAAAATATACATCTACTATCGGTTTCGCTCCGTTCATCGTGTGTCATTTTTTGTGAAAGTGTATCTTGGATTTCGGTTTATTTCTTTGCTTTTGTTCGTTTCGCTTTGGTGCTTCCAAAAAAGATTGGCACACACAGAAAACGACGAGAAATTTGTTAGTAATTTATTTAAAGCATCAATACATCCCGAGACGATGGCTGACTTTGATCTGAACGTGGACAGCTTGATCCAGCGTTTACTTGAAAGTAAGTCCTTTTTGAGTCCAAGTGAATGTTGTTGCCTTTTAAGGATATGAGTTGCTTATTGCTTTTTTATTTGTTAATAATAAGTTGTTTTTTTTTGTTGAATTTCCGATGCAGAAAGTTGTGTGACATGCATGCGAGTGTGATTGGTATGACGTTTAGTTTATTTTTATACAGAAACAGTGCATTTTTTCATTATTTTCTTTTAATTTTTTCACATTTCACATGTTTTGTTCATAGTTTTAATGGGCCTAAAAATTATATAACTTTTGGGGAGTGCTAAGCAGTACTAATTTGGGGTTTGTTTTTGTTGCACAATAAGAACTAATTGCGAATTTTATTTGAGAATTATTTGTATTAATTCGTAGAGGGAAATATTTTACACATTTCTGTTTATCCAATAAGAAATTGGTTGACATTTGAACGCCTAAGGCCGTGACACAATGTACAAGTAGATTGGAATTCGTGTAGAACATTGATAGCAACAAGTTCATGAAAGTCTTAATTTTGACTTGATGAGTTAACATGGTTGTAGGCCTTAATAATTAAAATGCTTTGAAACGAAATTTACTATTGTCTTTCGCCAAAAAAAACTTTCAGAGAAGCTTGAAGAAGACCGTACATTCTAAACCCTCGTAGCCAAAGCAAATAGTGGTGTAACGTGATACATGTCTCTACTTCTTTGCTAATTTACCGCTTATAGTTCGCTGTCGGATTCTAGTAGAAATGAATGGTCTTTCACTACTTTATGGATCCAATGTGTAGCTTTTCTCGCAGTGCAGATATTCACGAGTTAATTTTGGCTAGAGTTACAAGCATTTTTTCCTTGCTTCGTACATCTCCAAATTTTATGTGTCTGTTACTTTACTTCACATTATTTTGCCTTGTTCGACTTCCGAATGTTTCCTAATTGTTCGAAAACTGATTTAGCCGTGCTGATGAGCATATCTACGTCTATATCAGCACTGCTAGTTCAGCTTCACAATATTAGGAGCGACGATACAATATTAAGATATGGTCACAGCACTGCACATGAATTTAGTCTTGTCTCGACTTAGCTCCAAATCAGTTTACCGAGATTTAGTATTTAAGAAGGCAAGCTTCATTTAGATTTTAGAAATCCAGATAGTTTTCTCGTCAGAGTATTTCTTAAAATTCAATTGGTAGAAGTACATGCATCAGGTAAATAGTGCATCCCGGACGACCGACGCGGCATTAATCATAAATAAATCCAAAAGCATTTTGTTACGTTAAAACGAGCAATTTTATTTTGTTGTTTTACGATGTGCTTCAGGTTTATTCTACTCATGCCCTTTTGATGGAGATTATTCTTAGATTTGAAAGGGTTCCATTGCGTAGCCACTAAGTAGATATGGGTGGATCACACTTACTACTCTTGGAACCATTTATTTATAGTGAAGAGCACGCTTAACCAAGCCAGAAAGTGACTGGACAGAATCAGGAAATGAAGTTGGTTACTTTAGAGAGAGGTTTCTCTTTTATGTTCCGAGGAATTCCGACAAGCCTCTTCTTATTTATTGTATCGAGATCGTCTGAAAAGGCTCCAGCACAGACTCTGTTCTTGGTAATGGACTCATCCGTAAAGATTGACACTTCTTTATTGTATACGACTTCGCGTTGCATTTATTGTGTTTTGTATGATGACGAGTGCCTGTAATTGAAGTTTTTACCAGATGTATAGTATGTAAGTAATAACTTCGCACACAGACCTTTCTATTTTCAAAAATCTTCATTGAAAGCAACTTATGTACATATTCCGAAGTAAAAGAGAAAGTTTTGTCTCTTGGCTGGGCTTCAGAATGTGCTGTGCTTGTCCCTTGGCAGAGCTGCGTCATTAATTACGATTCTTGTATTGAGAGTGGTTTCGATGGGTGTAGTCCTGTCTATAGTCTTCTCTTTATGGGTAAGTGGTTTTCCTTGCATGGTATATTTTGCAGCAGAATTTTCTTCGCTCCATAAAGTGGGACATATTCATTGCCACTTCTCTGTTAGTGATGTCCGCCTTCAACAACTATGGAGAAGTACTGATTCCACGTAATATCTCTGACAACGATTGGGACTCCACACTTATTTCGAACATTAATTGTTCATTTCGAAATATGCGTTAAACGATTGGTTGTTCGGTACTCTAGGAAACGAGTCGAAAAGGGTTCTAATGTTCCAGAAATGAATGTACTGCACTTCACAGCACCAAATTCCAATCCTGAATTAACAGCTGGATTGTGTTGTAACGTTTTCACATTCCCTAAAGCGTATACTAGTAAATATATTTAAAAGTATGTATTTAATTCACCGAATGACAATCCTCTCATTCCAAATTCAGACAAATAAACATTGCGTTGTTGGTCCGAAGGTTAACAATGGTTCCTCACAGCTACAGGTGTATAGGAAATTTTGACTGCAAGCTTAATAATGAAAATATATCTACATACATATGGATATATGTATGTATATCATTGGTTTTGTCGTTTACTGTCGCCAATGTGACGTCACTATCCACTGGATAGTTTTGATAACCGGCAACTGTTGTTTTCATCATTCCTACCATTGCGTCATCGTCAAACTCGGCAAAATGATTCAATACATCTAATTCGATATTAAGTGTGCGTTCTATTTTTATAGTATCTGCTGCTCATGAAATGAATGAATTAATTCAGCTGAGAACCTAGATCCAGCTGAATGACACACATGTTTTTGCATCAACATAGGGTAGCAAGCACGAATCGCATTCATGACCATGAATTTCAAATTGAACTGCGCCTGTCCGCACGAAGGCAGAAACAATAAAAAAAAAAAACCAGTCGACTTCATTTGTACAAATCATCCAATTCCTCTTCGTCCACTCAGGTGAAGCGAATTAAAAAACAACCAGAGAGAGAAGCCGAAGAAGTGATTATCAAATTTACTACACCCCCCATTTCAATTGACAAACAAAAAACAAACACGTGACGAAGCCACACTGTCTGTCTGATGTGATTTCACATCATTATCATTATCATCATCAACGCTGTTTTCCTCCATTGGTGGGTGGATTGCAAACCTGGACCAAGAGCTGGAGAACTACCAGCTGCGGCAGCGGTAGGTAATTTCCTAAGCATTTCAAGAGGCAATTAATTTATTATTAGCTCAACCAGTAGCAGGTACTGTCAAGTATGGCGAAATTGCTCCTAAGTAGCTCTCAAAGGTTTTTCCTCTGATGATGGGGGGCCTCATGTGTATAATGTGGATGCGGAGAAGGCGGGTTGCAAATAATTGAATTGGAGAACTGCACTCTTTTATCTGCTTGGCATTTGTATGTGGATTTGCAACGATGGGTGGTATACGACGACGCTCGTCGGCAAGTGAATGCCAATGACAAGTTTGTGGTTACTTAACGCTTTCACTAGCAATGACGGCGGGTATTGTTGTCGTTTGGTTGTTAGGAAAGCTGACAACAGCTATATTTCAATGGAGGTACGAGGGCATTTTTTGTTCTTCTTTTTATTACACCACATATTGTAATATTAGTGTATGGGGTGTGTTTCTATTTTTAAAAAAAATTATTTATCTGAAGAATGCATGATATGATAACAACTGAACTTAAAATCTGTGACGTTACAAATTGCGGTGGATCTGCATAGGTTTCAACAACAGTGCTCTCCAGTCTCCGTCGAGTTAATTTTGAAGATTGTGGGTTGGATCATGGGTGTCCATTTGTGTCTTATAACGTAGCCATCTTCAAAGATAAATGGTGCTTCTTCTTTGACTAGGTCGGTGTCTCGGTGCAGCTTGTATAGTTAGTCGTCGAATCTCCGCCATCAAAGCTTGTCAACGTAAATAGGTTGATAAGGTCCATGCTCCAGTGTCAAGAAGTAGAACTGTAATGATTAATATCTTGTCAGGGATGATCGAGGTCTCTTACTCAATTGCCTTCTCAGCCCAAAGATACATGTTTTGTAAAATCGATTTGTATCAGCTTTGCATGTTATCTTTAACCAAAGTCAATTTTGTATATCAAATTATCATGCTCAACCATGAAATAGGATTGCGAATAGATTCAAAAGATTATAATGGTCGATACTTAAAAATGTCTAGCGAAAAAGACATGGCATATGACCACCTCTCTTGTGATCCACGATAGTTTCCACCTATGTACGTACCTCCTGCATTTATAAATTCTTTCACTGGCCAACTTTAAATCAGAAAGAATCCAACATATCGCATTCCAATGATATCAAATTATTTCAGCGCAGCTACATGTATGTACATATATTTGTGGTTTGTGTGTTTTCCCCCATTCTATCGAGGCACTGATTGTTCTTTTTAACTAATCCCCTCTGATAAGATTAGAAAAGAAAGGAGCAAAAAAAAAATATATTTCAATCACACTGAACAACTCAACAGTTTTGGCACGTAAATCTTATTTTTATTAGATTGTTCCTTACTTAGGAGTAGAGACAACTAGTAGTCTTATCATTTAGTTGGACAAACTAGCATTGAGATAAAAATACATGTTCAAACACAATTTTTTGTTATACAATAATAATTTATAGCACGCGACTATTTCCGGTCGTTTTGCGATTGCTTGCATATGTCACAGGAACTGCTAAAATTAAAAAATACCATAATGATAATGACAAATTCAATTATTGCCCCAATATGTATGTACATATTACTAATGGGCTGATAGAATGTCCAAAGAAGAAAACAAGTGTAACAATCGTTATCTAAGTAACCCTGAGACTGCAAGGGGGCAACACAAGAAACATTGACATTGTCAGTGGGCACACGTGGAACGAAAATTTGGGAACTTTATCTATTGCTTTGTGTTTGCCTGATAATTGTATCATGAAATTTTGTGGAACTGATAATAAAGCTGGTCATAGGCGGTGTATCGTTTACCCCAACAAGGGAAGGGTGTTACAGTAGAATGTCAATCACATACATATGTAGTGTGGTGCAATCTACTCACAGTTGACGAAATTCTGTACAATTTTTTTCATATATTTTCGAATACCAAAAGGCTTTATGCGCTAGGTTGCGCAAGATATTGATGCGATTTTTTCTGGCGGATGCAGTATGAAGATGGAGACGAACTGTCATAAAATCGTTCGGTTTTGTGCTTATTTAGGTCATCTACTTATCTACATATGTACATACATATGATCAGCTGATCTCATCGTAGACCTTATAGTTAAACAGCCTATCTCCAATGACAAGAAAGATCTGAATGAATATCACCACAAGGCCGTGCCTGCCTGTTCCTTGTATAAGCGTTGTTTTGTCATCGCCTAACATGGCATTTATGATACTTTACTTTTTGCACTGGAACGATTTGGTGACTGTAAAAGTTGTCCTTCTCATGTCGTTATAAAAACGTAGTGTCCAAGATATGATGCAAAAAAAAAAAAATACAAATATTTGGCGCGACATGTCTATGGGACCCAGGGCCCAGGGCTTCTCACAACCATTCGTGTTGTGCTTGTTATATTCTTTACACGAATGCTGTTTTATGCCGTTTCCAAAGGGCGATTAGAGAAGCTTTTTCATGACAGTTATACTCTCGGATGTTTGTCAGACGCTCGCCAGAGGTGGGACCGTGAAAGAAATTTTAGGTGTTTGGGGCATTGAACCTCGAACCCCTCGTTCCGTAGTCCAACGCACTAACCACTTGAGCCACGGCGCCCACTATCGGCGAACCTTTTGATGCATATGGATAAATTTGCAAGAGTTTCCAGTGTTTTTTTTTTATCGAAATTAGGTAAGACAGTGTTCCTTGTAAATCATTGATACTCCGTCTGATCCAATGATATAATGTTACCCAGTTTATTTTGGAGGAATCTAGAGGAAGGAGGAATCTATCTTTTTTTAACGTTTGTCCATTGTCCCCGAATTCCAGAAGCCTATCATAGGCCTAGCTTTATAGCTAAACGCCAAACGTGTGTTTAAGACCTACAACCAAACTCACAGAATGCTCGCAATTCATCCTTTCCTTTTCGATATTTACGAAGAAGTTCCCGGAGGACATCGCTTAGAGGTGGAAGAAGGTTTTACTAGACTTAGAATACTGAACCTGTCCAATGGCATATAAGTCCACAACGCTGTAGTCCGATGTACTAACCACTGAATGAAATACTCCTACTATTTCTGTTTTTGATCGATGGCTCATGAAAGGAAACAAGACCAGAAAGGGGATTGGTATCTATTCAAAACTCGAGTGAACTAGACAAAATCCTGCATAAGCAAATAGAGCTACGACTACAAGAGGCTGAATATATGTAAGCCGTTTAGGCTACAGTTGTGTGTGCAATAATTAATCATAATGTCAAGATCGATTTTTTTCACATACGTGCTCTGTAGGTGTAATTAAAAATACAAGTTCTAAATTTCCCTTTGTAAATCATGCCTGCGGGCTGTGGGTTTTTAGTCAGCTTATCAAATATTTCAAATAAAATGCGTATTTTTATTTTTAAACAATAAATCTTACATAATCTAATCTTTAGGAATTTCAGAAAGCCTAAACAATAGTAGTCATGTGAATACGTATCCGACTCAAATGACTTTCGTTTCATTTAGTATAATCATGACTAGACTTCAGAGTCCATCAAAGGCAATTTTGATTTGATAAGTGCAATACGTCTGGCAAGAGGGATATTTTTAGATGGTGTATTATTGGGAATGCTAAGTTGTTTTTAGATTTACATATACATATGTATATTTACAATTTAATATCGACGAAACATCCTACTGGAAGTATCAACGATCATTACTTACTTTCAAGCTCTATCCTTAGCTAGGGCCTTTCACTTTTGGGTATTATGTTGATTCTGGTCAATTTTCTTTGGGTTGGATTCAAAGACATAGTGTTATATATTCTTCATTTAATTGAAGACTGGGGAATAGAACACCTACAACGATTGGGCGCCATTGGCGCATCGCAATATTGCGTAGGCATCACGGTAAGAGCTTTTGTATTCTTCGTATTTATCTTGAGACCCACTTTATTTGCTTCAGCTTAGGACTCCTCCTGCTCCAGATGAACTCTCCGTATGTATCGTTCTGTCTTTTTCTTAACCAATGAAAAGCAAAGATTGATACTCAAAGTATGGCTCTATGATAGATTAGATTAGATTAGATAATGAGGTCCAGTCCAGTCACCATATCACTGCGGCCACAAACGGGCCTATTGTGATTTCCTCCTATTAGAGCTCACTTATGATACCTGAGTTGGCTCTATGATAATTTGTAAGTTATTTACATATGTGGTCAATACTGAAGAATCTTGAGCAGAAGCCCGCTTGTTCTTTGATTTGATACAGTATAGCATAAGCTATTGTTTTGGATAACTTCCGTACTATGTTACTCTTCTCTTCCCTTGTTCCATTGTTTCAAAAGCTTGTCGATATATTTGGAGCTGCTTGGAAAGCTCTGAGGGGATGCCATCACAACGCAGCGCTTTACTATATTCCATTGCGACTATAATCTGAATTCTAGTATTTGACTCCGAAAATAGGTAGCGACACTATCGGGTTTGAGATAGAAACAATATCGTCTTAATGTTTGAAAACCAGGGTTAAATTATCCTTTCACTTTCTGAGTTGACCCTCATCCGAAGCCAGTAACGAAACCGTTCGGACATCTCATAGGATGTTGCTTGGAACTCTGTTGACCTACTAGGTCATTACTGATGCAATGGGAATTGAGCCTTAAGCGAAGTAGGCTCTTCAGTCCGTTTTTAAGTCTCTGCTAATAGCCATGTACTGTTTTGATCCTGCTGCAGAAAATATTTTTTTTTACAGTTTTTCAATGCTCGTAAGAAGAAGCTCGCTGTTGGATCCCGAAGCCTGTCGGTATTGTACCTGGGAATGCGAAAGGTTGGCGGAATCGTAACCTATCAAAAAATGTACCGTCATTTCAAAATGTCTCTAAGATGTCTAGCTACTTGAATTGACAGATTTTGTAAGGGTGTTTATAACAGTTATAAGTTTAGATGGAATCAACATCTAACATGGATGTTGCTTTGATGTATGGCCGTCCTCAAATCGCAAGACTCTTTTGTGTTTCCAGTGAGATAGCTTCTTTTTTTCCCAGTGACTTAGCTCTGTCTTTATCTGGCTAACAGGTAGACCACACACGGGTTCGGGGCCAATAAACACGTTCGTCATGTCAAACTGTCGGAGTTTGAACACAGTTCGAAACCAGCTTAGACTCAAATTCAGAGGACATGAGAGATATTAAGGCTATCCCATAAAATTTTTGTGTGATCTTCGGAAGTATTTTTCCAATGCATTCTCTGGCACAGAACTCGATAGCTATAACCTCTGCTTGAAAGACAGAAGAAGAAGAGCGTCCTAATGGTGTAATGATGAAGATAGGAGCGGATTTTTTTCAAGATATGTACATACATACATGTCATATGTATGATACATATGTATGTCCAACTATGTTGGTGGTTTTGTTGTTGGGTCGGAGGTAAATGTTGCATCTACAGAAGTGCAGCGACACTCGGATTTCAACAGATTCATTTAGTTCCCAGGTGTGGGATAGTTATGAAACAATAAAAGATACTATTAGTCAGTGTTTCCCGTTTTCGCTTAGGTGGCGTGTTTGCCAGTTCACTCAGGTCGATGAAAGATATTTTTCCGAGGATTGTGTATCTAGTTCTGCTGAGGTTTGGGCATTCGTAAAAGAAATGTGACGAGTCTTCCTCTATATCTGTGTCGCCACATCCTCTGCTTAGATCTATGGTGCTGATAGATGAACCGTCATTGGGTTGTGGCCTGTGAGGATACTTATAAAGAGAGTCCCTTGTGATCTGTGTACCAACATAAGTCCAAAACACGTCGTCCTTTTTTTTTGTTATACATATAATTTTTTTAATATAATATAAATTAAATTAATAAATAAAGGGCTTAAATAATAAGCCCTGGTGCCGATCCGAATCCAGTGCCGATCCGATCCGATCCAGGGCTCCTTTGTACTATCGCGTAACAGTCTGTTCGACAATGGTTGCTCTGGTGGTTTTTTTATTTCATTTTTCTAAGTATTTGACTTGTTTAGGCTTCGTTAACGGTGACTAAAAAGTTTTTTTTTTTTCACTGTTGTAGTGGGTTATTGTTCCTGCCTGATTTATTCTTACTTTGAAAACATTTCTCTAACTTCCTCGTTTATATAAATCATTTTAAATTACGTAAAACGTATGTACAGCACCGATTCGAGGTAGCTGTGGCCGCAAAAGCACTTCATACAAACATATTTTCATCGCCACACGAATCTAAGGCAAGGATATTTTTAGATTTATGTTTATCATAAAATCACCAAAGAAATGCTTGGAAGCGGCTATATAATAGCGTGCTTTTTTTTAAATGAAACATTTCTTTAAGAAAATAACATTTAATAGAAAATAATTGCCAATTATCGACGGTAATTTAAGCATTTCCAAGTGTGGCATGGAGACCGTACAAAACAATTAGGACTGTTAATTATTAATTTTAAGTGCTTGCATGTTTTTGAGTAGTTTTTCTTTTGTAAAAGAATCATAAGTACGTATCAACAACTATAACTAGAATATTATTTATAAGGTTGCATTAAAATTAAAAATTAAAAATACCTGTGTTTCTTTAAGAGTAAATATTTTACAAGTTTTTTTTTTTATGCGGCATGAACATGAATTTTAAACAAAACCAGCTCCATAGGAATATACTCGTACATATATACTTTATTTACAAACAATTATTTTAGAATGTTTAATTGGTCGGTAAATGAAATGTGTTTATACAGAGCAATGAGCAGCTTCTTTACATTATTCACTTGTTTCGTTTACAAATAGACGAAATGAAATAAAAATGTTAATTTTTGCAGGAGTATATCGAATCACACTTCGTGGGCACTAACCCGTCAACAAAGTATCCACCACATTGGGTTTGATATTCCCAAAGTTGAGTTTTTTCTCAGCTTTAACACGGTTGAATACCGGTCCTTTTAGACTTTGTCTTCTCAGACCTTTCCATTTAGCATCATAATTCTCATCCTCGGCTTTATTGTGTTCCTTGTAAAGGGTTTTCCAATAGGGACTTACAACTTTGAATTTAATTTGTGAACGCACTCTTTCACTAATCATCAAACTGTCACTGTCAATTTATTCAGTAAACTCAACATTTTCATCATGGTAAAGTACACGAACGAGCAACGTCTGCAAATTATAAAAATTTTCTACCGAAATTCGGAGTCGGTGACTGCAACTTTAGGAGCGTTAACTCCAATTTTCGGTCGTAATTCTCGCCCTAGTAGACAGGCAATAACAAGTTTAGTGCAAAAATTTGAGTCTACATATTCATTGTGTGATGTTGCCGTGTCAGTGAGACAACGGGTTGGTCGAAGTGTCGAAAATATCGCTGGCGTTCAGGCGTCCGTAGCAAACGATCCAAATCAGTCAATTTTTTCGTCGACGATAACGATCGTAACGTTACTGTGAATGGTCAGCGTTATCACGCCATGATCACCGATTATTTTTGGCCCGAATTGGAAGATATGGACTTAGACGACATGTGGTTTCAACAGGATGGTGCCACAAGCCACCTAGCACACGTTACAATCGATTTATTGAAGAGTAAGTATGGTGAGCGTGTTATCTCAAGAAATGGGCCAGTCGATTGGCCGCCTCGTTCGTGCGATTTAACGCCGCTTGACTATTTTCTGTGGGGCTACGTTAAGTCATTGGTTTATGCCAACAAGCCGACGACGTTGGAAGAGCTCAGAGCCAACATTGAACGCGAAATAGCGGCCGTTTCGTCCGAAATGTATGGCCGAGTCGTTGAAAATTGGGTCCAACGAATCGACCGCTGCAAACGTGCCCGCGGTGGCCGTATGAACGAAGTCGAGTTCCATTCATGCATATATGTTTTGATTGTACTTCAAGCCGATAATAAAGTTTTTGAAATATCTCAAATGGTTTGCGTTTTATTTAGAAAAAAAAGTTGTCAAGTCCTTATTGGAAAACCCTTTACTTTCTGGTTCATTAAGCTTTATTTATGAACTTTTTCTGGGCTTATCTGCTCTTATCTGATCTGCTCTCTTGCTTTCCTTAATTTCAACTTAAGTGACTCAATCATTGTATCGTGATGGTACGCTGATTTTTCATAAAATTTTTCTTTGCTGTTTGCCTTACTTATTCGGTTTCTAACCGTTGAAAAGTCTTTGCCTGCATTTTCTTTGGTCCAGTTCTTCCAGTCTTCCTGTAGTCTCGAACTTGAAAGATTTGAAGAATCTTTTGATTGAACCCTTGTCGACAATTTGATCAATATAGTCAACGTGTTTTGGCCTTCCAAAAACTACATCCTTGTTCGCTGTTAAATCTTGTCCTCGAATCGTTTCCCTCGTAAATGAGGCCAATTAGGCGACAAATTATTTCTTCTTTCGAAGGAGTCACATTCCGCTTTCCTGCTTATTGTACAGAACTCGGTGTCATATAGTAGGACTGTTGTGTAGAAAATCACTTTTGTCCTTCGTGCTAGCAGTTTTGAACGCAATTGCTTAGCCAAACCGAATTAGCAACGTTTTGCTAATGTGTATCTTCGCCGGATCTCTAAGGTATCGTACGTAGAGCTAACATGTACTCCAAGTAGTTGAACTTCTTAATTACCTCCAATAGTGAGGTTTTGTTCTAAGCGATGGACAAATGTTGGTTTGTTTGTCGACAGCAATTACGAATATTTGGTTTTGTCTTAGTTGGCCTTTAGATCAATATTTCTAGCCTTTGTTTCACAATTGCCCTGAACGCCTCTACATCGACTCGGTGGGAATCGCTTTCTCTGTATCAGACCCAGTAGTCGGGATCGTTTGTGTTTCTTATCCTCATAAAAAATCTCCATTGAGGCTTCATACATTAGTTGGTAATATGTCTGTCAAAATCTTTATAAGAAAATTGTAAAATTATGCTCGTTCGCGCATCTTGGGTACCCTCGAAATTCTAGATCATTTTGCAGAATGTGATCAATCATAATCTCAGATATATTGTCGATTTCGGGGCTAACCTACGTTAGCTACTCTAGAATTATTATGACTCTTTAGTGCTTTGCTGGTCAACCGCTATCTAAGTTCCGAAGTTGAATCCAGAGAGTGCATTAAACACGCAGTATTTTTCGCTTATTATGGATTACAACTACATACACCAATGACCTACTGTGCCCCGAAAGCGAAATTGATTCAATTAAATAATCGAAATAACCCCCATCTTTATTTTTTTCCCTCGGTCATCCTATAGATTGACACCGTGTGCTGATGATTATTTGTAACTGTACGTGAATGTAGCTTCAGTTCATGTCAATTAAATTTTCTTTAATTGAATCCCAAGAGTAATTATTTCGATTCAATGACTTTTTATTGGTAAATTCAATTCGAATAGTTCACTCCCACTTATGTTCTACTTTAAATGTTTTAATACAATGACTCGAAGTTGGACAAATACAAAGAACTATACTATAAGTAAACAATTCATTAAGGTCAGCCATAGAGAATGTGCATTATTTTGATATATACATATATTTTGTTTACATTAATCAGTCGCAATCGACTGGGACTACAATGGAAGTCTTAGGAAATTTAAGTCAGAAGTTAGCAATTTAAAAAGGGCTTTGTGGAATATTTTCTGTGAAAATTTATTAAAATTTATTAACAAATCAGATGGTCCCGCAAGGAAGCCGGAAAGACACCCATTTTCCTGGTAACAAAACAGTGATAGAACATTATGTAGAGAAACAAAAGAATCTAATTTTTAGTACCAGTAGTTGTTGTCAGTCGTCACAGTAGGGACAACTTCCTTCGGTACAAACCTAATGGTCTCGATGGTATTTTTCCAATAGAACTAGAACAGTGTTTTTATACATTAAGTCCTTCGCTCCACACTATCTTTAGGAACTGCTTAAATTTTGACTACACCCTTAGATCCTGAAAGTAGTTTCGAATAAAGTCTTCGATTCAATCAACCTATCTTCCTTTCTATTTAGGAAATTCGAAAGGCTCATCGCCGTCCATATAAGAACAATTTTGGATAGCAAACTCCTATCGGAATTCCAGCTTGCATATTACAAGTGAAAATCGGTAAAGACTGCCCTGCACTCGATGGAATCATTTAGAATACTTTCGTGAAGAAGAATTTTACTATGGTATACTTCTTTGAAGTAGCACTTCTTAACCTGATGGTTGACAACTATCTTTGCTGTTGGATCGAGAAAAGCTGTCGCTCATGGTAGTGGATGAGATCCTCCTAATTTTGGATAAAGAGGGGTTCAACCTATACGATATTAGGAATGTTTTCCTTACAGTAAGCGACCTTGTGACATAGAAAGTGGACGGATAGTGTTGGTCTTGACGTCAATCCGTCTAAGACCAAATTAGTATTGTTCATAAGAAGGTAGAAAACACCGTGTATAACTCGGGAGTATTGAACTGCAATTTGCGGACCATGGAAGAGTTGGATAATAAAACTCAGCTGCAAAACTGAGTATATGAGTATTCAAGACCGTGCCAGGAGAACCTCCATTGTCTTTTATTCATGTAGAAAAGTCCTGGGCCCGATTTAGGGATTTCAATCGTGAATTTTTTCTCACTTATGAAGTGTTCGTCTGGTAAACGGCACTGAATAAGAAAAGCATCATTGCAACCCCCGAAAAGGTAAGGAGAGGTATCTCTCATGTAAACAAATGTGACCAAACCTGGATTGTAAGAAAACAAGGAGACGTTAACAATTTAATGAACATATGTAGATGGAGTCCGCATTGTCTGGTAGGCAGGCATATCAGAAGGTTGGATGCCTACTCTAGCTGTATAGACGAGGAATGCGAAATGCGAATACTTCTTCCAAGATCATAGTGATCTAGCCAGACTTGACTAAATTAAGATAAAAAGTTTTGTTTCGGAGTCAAACTGGTCATGACGCCAAATCATCATGAATTCATACCGAATTTAGTTACACTTCATTTAGAAAATTTGCATCTGGTTTGTGGTTTGACAATGAACCTTCCTCTTGGTCTAAGTTTGTTTCTAGCTAAGCGGGGTCAGCCACCCAACCCAACTCAAATCACTCGCAATATTTTAGTTTCCATCTATAGTTTCAAAACTATTAAGAGCTCACAAAATAGAAAAATCCCTCAACATTTTACCACACAGTGCTACATTGTCTGTTCTTATATACAATTACATCAGTTTTTAGTTTGCTTTTCATTTCTGAGAATTATCGAATGAATGTATAACACCTACACCTTAGCACATAAAAAGTTTCAGCCTCTGGGGAAAGCGCATAAAGAAAATAAACATTTTGCAAGGAAAAATTTACAAAAATCAACACATATTCGAATCTGAAGGTTACCCACCCCTTCCCATGGCCAAATAAATACATCTACTCGTAGAAAAGGGGAAGAACATTCGCGTCAAGGTGTATAGAACTATGAAAATGAAACTAAAAATCGATCAGAATAACGTTCTAAATTCAAAATCGATTATTACGTTCAGTTCGACGATCGATCGTGTGTCATTATGTGTAATTGAGTCAAATTACATCATGTGTGTATGTAAGTGCGATTGAGAACTGTGTGACTAAAGTGAATTATCATGCTTTGATGGCTTATTGCTAATTTTGTTGAAACTGACAGAACAAAGCGTCCTCTGTTGGTGGTTTTTTTTTTTTTTTTATCTAATCGGCATGACTTTCTATTTCGGTATTGAGAGGTGCCTTGGACATTGTTGCGTTTATAAAAAGTATGATTCAGTTTCATGAGAATCTCCGATCTCAATATCGAGACCTTATTCCGTCGCCGTCTAGAGAAATCGAAACATTATGTTTCAGAGTTTGTCATTTACATATAGGAACTGTATTATACCTTTTGTTAGATTAGTTAAGGTTGATACCTGTCCAAGGGATTATAATTGCCCTTAAAGTGAAGATGTCGACTATCATCTAACAGCTAATGGACTAAGATTTCGGAAATAATAAGAGAGATAGGATAGATTGTGATGTAATCGTTTGAAACTCAGGTGACTTTAGGTTTCAATATTTCCTTCATGGGTGGTGTTCGCACTGACCAGAAATGCAGGCGTAGCTAAATTCTTTATTGAATTGAACCATTGAGAGATTGCATTAATGCGAACGTCTGTATTAGCTGCCATTTGCTTGCTAAAGATGTCGAGGGGTGTCAGATGGAGCAAAATGTTCAGTGCTGCAGAGATTGATCTATTCGCAAAGAAATTCATCTACTCTCACATCTGACCTGATGAGTGCATCAGGAATGGTACAATTTCGTATTTCCTATGAAGCAGGGAATACTCGATGTATCATTTCCACTGAATGATGATAAACCAATGAGTGTTGGATCGTTTGGACTTGGGTTTGAAAACAAATGTGCACTAAATCTAGAAATCTAACCCAGTGCCCTAAAAGGAAACATAAGTAAATGGCAAACTTTTGGGACTTGTGGGTCCTAACAAAGCTTCATCGTTTACGCTTCTTCTCTAATGCATTCTCGAGAGAATTGAGGAACCTGCGGTGTCCAAATTTTCTGCCAAATTGTGTAAATGGGTTCTACTGCATGGCACATCGTAGTAAAATGATAAGTTTGACATAGGCTTACACCAGAGATGACGAAGTACTGCAATTGATGCGTAGGAGTGACAATCATCTTCTAAATACTATATACTACTATCTACAGTCAATTCTGGGTCTGCTTTCGGGCTTCTACTTCCCAAATCCAGTTTTGTTAGCCTACGATCGTATTCGTTATCTTTTATTGCTGTCTACCACTCGGTAAAGAATGTGATAATCCTCTCGTGGTATTGCCATCATCCCAGTCTCATGGGTGGCTTTTATCACTCGAAGAGTTTCGCTTTGACTGACTGATTTGGATAAGCACAATCAAAGAAGATATCTGTACCTACACTTATATGTATTTTGGACAATATACATATGTGTACCTGTACATTCTTCTTCGACTAAAAGCTTGAAAATGGTCTTAGGAAGTCCTAATAAGGCCCTGGGTAGTCAGATGTCACATTGTCACACTCAACTGACTCTTTTGGAAGCAAATTGACGATGGTCTCCAGTCCTAACTCTTCACACCTCCTGACGGTCCCTTCCGAATTGCGGTACCGTGCTTTTATTCATAAAAAAACATCAAGTTACCTGAAAGCTTAAGTATTGTCAGTCCACATTTCCTGGCCCAGGTATCCAAAATTTTAGGAATCTTCCATTTGCTCGCTAATGGAACTTGGTCGTCACTTTATCACTACATCATCTGCATAGGCTTTTGTTTTTACTCCATTGTATCTAGGTGAGCACTGTGGCTCAGTGGTTAGTACATTGGACTACTGACTGGGTGTTTAATGTTCAATTCCTGGACAACACCAAGGTTTTGCTCATATTTCACGGTTCCATTTGGTCTGAAAGCCTGACAAACATTCGAGAGTATAACTGTCATGAAAAGCTTCTCAAACACAAATTGCTTTTCGAATACTGCATTATAAGTAGGTCTCCTACCCTCTTGTGTAAAGAATATAACACGAATGGTGAGAAGCTAGACCCTGGATTCCGTACGGACCTGTATTCTCAAATATTTATACATATTTGTGTTCTGTTTCTAAGTTTCTGTGTTTTTCTCTAGTCTAGCCGTAATTATATCAAATTTTTTTTCGAGGGATAAAACTCGACTGAAGCTTTACTTTTCTGTTTTTCATAAATACTTCGATCGTATTTGTGATCTCTGGGTTACTGGGTATCGAGGCGGTACTAATGATCATGGAAAGATGTTGGTGTTTCGTTGGTGGTTCATCCGTTGAGACCCAGCATGTCCTGAGCCATGTGTGTCCAGTTACAAGGCAATCTACAGTTGTAAACTATTGTCTTTTTGCTTTCTGAGGCTATGGAATCCCCCATTAATGTGTTTTTGGCAAAATCATTTCAGAACCTAGTCCCACACTTCTTTTTATCCTATCCTAAGGGTATATTAAGTTTGACACATAGTTTGTAACATTGAGAAATAGATAGACCCTACAAAGTATATATATTCCTGATCAGTATCAATAGCAAAATCGATTGAGCGATGACCGTCCGTTCGTATGTCATCGCTTTTTGGGCCTAAAATTTTCAGCTAGAAGGATGAAATCTCATATCATCAAGGCTTTTGAGAAAAAGATTCAGTACAAGTGTAAAAAATCCGCCCACTGCCACCCCCACTTTTTCATAAATTCACTAAACTATATGAAACCGAAAAATTTTGTTAAGACCAAATATTTAGGCATTTAGATTTTCTACAATTCACTTATATATAGCTTTGACCACGCCCACTTTTTAGGGGTGTTTTTATCAAAAAACCGATTTTGATGAAATTTCCGATGCAACATCCTCAAACGTTTAAAGTTATCGATATAATTCGAGAGAAAAATGCAGTATGCCGATTTTATTAGGGTTGCTCGGAAAGGAGGATAGGGTATCCAACGATCTGTTCCAAACGGATTGTAGCTTTTCTGTATGTTTCTTAATCGTTGCAGCATTCTCAAAGGAGAGATAATAGTGATTAAGGGGACGTTGAGGTAACTGAAGTCTGAAATATCTGGAATGTGTTTCTCCAACCCCAAAGTACCTATCTGCTTCTTTTTATCAAATTAAATTGCTACTTTCTATAGCAGACTTAATTGGAATTAAAACTTAACGAAACAAATCGATCAATAATCTGATTAAAAATGTAAATACTTCTTTCAATTTACAGACATAAATACTTATGGTATTTCGCACTAATTTGCATAGACAAGCCACCCCCTTTCGCAATGCTATACCATCCGAATATAATATATTTACCAAACACCATGGTGTTCGAAATTGAATAACAACAACCCTATAGCCCTCCTACCCACATATGCATAGTAAATAAATTACACAAAGCAAAAACAAAAAAAAAAAAAATTTCAAATTCTGATGATGTAAATTTTACATCGAACTGTTTACAGAATAATCCGTGTTTTTTGTCTTTTCCTTATATCGCCTGTTCTCTTAATTTTGTTTATGTTCGTTTCTACAGCTATTCGTATGGATATTGGCAAATGAACTACACTCCAATACTATGAAAAATATTGACCGTAAGGATTGTTGTATATTCAAAAGAGAATAAGAAGATAATTCGAACAGTCGAGCAAGCACACCGAATCATTAATCTATTTTAAGAGTTATTAGATACAATTGTATCTGCTGAAGTGAAAACAAAAATATACAAAAGATACAAAATATATATACATATACATGTGTGTACATCTAACAAGGTGCATTTGTAAGACGATAAAAATATACTTTCGAAAGGTTTATGACCGATACACTATTCAGAAAGTCGGGAAAACCTTGATAGAAATTCAGCTGTAACTTGAAGTTGAATTTTTTACATTTTTAACTTTAGGGGCAGTATTTTTGAGTGTGATCTAGACAAATTCTTTTGCATTCAAGCATGACGTTGTATTATGGGGTAGTCATCAAACTATCGCACTTGTTGGCGCACATCAAGATGTTTGCTCTCTTACGTGTATGGGCATCGTTTTAGGTGAGAGTTTTCATCTTCGTTTTTACAAACTATTTGCCTCGGGGAGGGTGGACATGCCTGAGCACTTAGAAATCAAAATACCTTCGATATCGAACCTTTTTTTGATTATTGACATGAAGTTCACAAAAGGTGTGTGTGCCAGCTTGAAGTGGAAGCCATTTCAGTATTTTTGAGTAGCCTTTGAGATTCTGTACTTTGAAACTTGACAATTAATGCCTCGACTTTCTAAACTTCAATTTGAAGTGGAGACAATTTTAAGACAACTTTCAAGACAGGAACGCCATAATGACTATTCAGACAAGTTTTTGAATTTTCTTTAGTGCTCGTGATCGACGATCGTTTAGCTACAGACATTCAGGTGAAGTCCTTCAATCTTACTTAAACATTATCGATTAGGTAGATTCGTGATAGCTTTTAGTTATTATAACCATCATTTTGGGTTAAGTGCCTATGGTCAATATTGAGCAGAAGTCCTCTCACTTCCTCACTGAGGGCAGCATCTATAGTTGTTGATTCTAGAAGCTTTACAGCGCCTTATCCTTTATGCCTTGGAATGATTAAGTATTTGCCTGTTATAGTCTGACTGAGAATTTTGTCCCAAAGAAGTCTGACTTAGGTCCATCGTCCAATTTAGAGCATGTTACTTACTTTGCATGACTGGAAGGGCTTACAGTTGAATGACATGTACGACGTTAATTTTTTAGAAGCTTTCTTATTACTTTTTCATTCTTTAAGAATGGGGCTAAGAATAGGTAGTCAAGGTAGAATAGGTAGGTAGTCAAGCTCAAGTTCGGAAGCATGTCATCCAATAGATGTTAAGCAGACAAAGATGGACATCATGGAGATGTACATAGATACTAGTAGACAAAATTGTTCAGATGGATATGTCTAACATCCACATCTTATATTTCAGATACGCAAAGAATAGTATTGAGAAATCGATTAGAGGCATTATACTCGTAGATATCTTTCCTAGACTTTGTACTTGTTCATCTTCCTTACCGTAGTGACTTTGAAAGTTCTGACATTCGACCACTTCATCTCCTGTTTCATAACCGAAATGAATGATGTCCTTGTATCCTGGGACTTAAAAGATTGTGAGTTTGTTGATGGCAAGAAACTGAACGAAAGTTTGTAAGCAATTCTAAATATTTATGTACATTTGGCATTTTGGTGTTTTCTAATGCACTTCCTGTCGCTAAATTCGATAACATAACAACCTTGTTGGTTTGCGTGGTTTTTATGTAAATTGAAGGTTGTTTAGTGCGTGTAGGCAGGCGTGTAGTTTCGAATACGTATGTACAATACAAATATGTATGTCAAAAAGATTTTGAATTTGAGAGTAATGTGCGGCTAGCTTTGGGATCATAAAACTAAGAGTCAGGAAATGAGTTTGTAGGAGCATTTTACTGTAATCGATTCCGATATTGAGTTAAAGGGCTTAAATTTCTTGAAGTGCTTGCTAACTTTTCTTTTTCGATATTTGAACTCATTAGTTCACCAGGCCACATCACGGTTGCTATATGTAGTTTTAGTATGGCAATTGGATTCATATTTCAACAGTGGCGATTGAATTACAGCTTGAGAGTCCCTGGGTAGAATCACAGTGGTAAGACATTAAGGGTTCTTTTGAAATGTGCTCCTTTTCTAATTGAATTAGTGAGAAGAAAACATGAGGCTCTTTGTCCCATTTTTAAATGTTCTATATTTGTGGGTATTAAGAAATGTTCGAAGAACTTTTGTTGATCTGGCTGCTCACCTAGATCTTATAATTTGTCTATAGAATCCCAGATTTGTCGTATAGATATTTTTAGCCGGTTCTCAAGAATAGATTGAAAAATTTTCAAGGATCAAAAGTTGGAACTTACCTTCTTTAGTCCCTTTACATCTCTTAGTCCTAATATTTCCTTTTCATACCAGAAGTAGCAGTAAATCGAGAACATTATTAATAAATTTAATGAAAACGGTGTTTTTTCCAGTATTCAATTTAACAATTTCAACCAAATAAACAGATCCAGTGTTTCTGACACAGCATCCACTCATTATCCTTTTACATAAACAAATATGTATAACAAACAAACCCTATTTATATATATATATATATACATATATACGCATAACGTCAATTAGCAATTTTTTTAATAAAATTTCTCGAACATTCTACACCAACTATATTGGGTAAAAGATAAGGGATGGGATATCATAGGTTCAAATGTTTTAAAATGTTTCTAATTTTTTTTTTTATTGCTTTGACAAAATTGGTTTCAAATAAAAGTCTGCTGATTCCAATAAATGTATAGCATCGTTATTTTTACTTCACCAGGTCGCAAGACTAAATTAATATCAAAAAAAAATGTCAAAAAAAGCGTGTCCCAATACCATTCTGTTTCCGAAAATAATGCACCAAGATATTTAAATGGGAGTAAATCGTCAACGTCGGGTATGTATGAATTTTAATTTTTTTTTTAAAGAAATACCTTTTAATTCTAGTAGGGAACTTAGTTATTGAAAAACATTTATAACCTTAAACAAGAGACAAAAAAAAATTGTTAAAAAGACCTTTTCGCCTGCTTGTCAAAATTGTGACGTTTAAGCTGTTACAGACTTTTGGTGGCCACACAAACAGTGATTTTGTATGAGAAAAGTGGAAAGCATTATAAAACGTGCGACGAATTCCTTTGAACGATCCGAAGGTGTATATCACTGCATGATTAATCTACATCTATTCATGGCCAAAATACAAATGCAGATATATGGTGTGATATGTCCTTCGAGACCCCGGGCCTAGCTTCCCATAACCGAAGGGCAATTTTTGTTTGAGAAACGTTTTTAATAAAAGCTGTACTGACTGATGTTTGTCAGATTCTCGCGCGATGTGAGACCTTGAAAAACAAATTTGCTGTCTGAAAATTCAACCTCAAACTTCCACTCAATATTGTGACGCACTCACTACTGATCCTTGGCGCTCTATTATTGGCTACGTCTGTCAAAAAATTTCTAACTTATAAAAAGTCATTTACAAAAATCAAGGCCTATTCACATTCATCGATTTATCCTAAGCATAAGTACTTCCTATTTAGTCGTGTACTATTTTTTGTCCAGAGATGGCAATGATCTTTTAGTGTTTTTTACTATTAGAGCGTTTCCACCTAAAAGGGAGTTACAACATGGAGCTGCATGTATGTATACTTTTTCTTAAATCAGGTAGTATTCTGATCAGTTCATTCAGATATTTAAGAGGACCACATGAAACTCACTAGGATATTGGAAGAGATAGCAAATCGTATGCTTCATCTGGAAAAGGACTGTATTGTTATTCCTGACCTATATTTGACACAAAGTAATGAAATGACATTGTTTTCATTTTACAATTGTTCTAGATGGCAGCTTTGTTAAAAATGTTCCACATACGACACAGTTACTGTCCCAAAGCGAGGAAGACATCTTGACAAAGTCGTCATGTTGTTTTTTTTATGCCTTTATTCCTTTCAGAAATGTGTGACTAGTTGTGGTATTGAAAAATGTTAGGTTTTTTTTGTTTTTGTATTCTGTTTTGAGTCATACTCGTACAGAAGATGTTAACTCTTTATTTAATTTAATCAGGTCCTGAATATATAAGAAATCTGTTAGAATCTCATAAAAGATACTGGGTAGAGTGGTGGAAGAATAGTGTTCTCTAGTGCAAAACTAATAAACAGGCCTAAGGTAGTAGGACCTAGAGGAATTTCAAGTTCAATATATTGAAATTCGGAAATAATATATATGTCCTAGTGAAATATCTTCTGTCTTCGATCTACAAGACCAGTACTACACATTGGCCTTTTAGAATTCTACTTTCCCGGAGTAAAGTTTCATCTGATACACAGCTTTTCAGCCTGATGGTATATAAACCCAGACACCTAAATTCAGCCCGTGGAGTCCAAAAAAATGATTCTGTCTCTAATCTTTTTGTCAGATATCCCTTTGAGGACGTTGAAGACGGGTTTTCCTAGTGTCTGCAGGTTAGCCGTTTTTGAGGTGACGAAGATTATTTGTTGTTGAAGTTTATCCGAAGAGGTAACATTGGGACTTATAATGTTAATTCTAAGCTTTGTTTAGAAACGGTTGTATTGGTTATTTCGGAGTGTTTAAACAATGTACTGGTTTTGTAGTGAAATTGTTTCTTTCTGAAACAATTTTCATGACTCCCAGCAACTTATTGTTGTCTACATCATCTGTGTCGTCATCGAAACCTAAAGAGAGGGAAAGACCTTAAGTGGAATGCCTTATGCCGAACCGAAGTTTGTGGTTGGCATTTTACAACTTTTAACGTTTCTCAATTAATGTAGGAAACACAGACTGTCCTACGTCATTCGTTGGTGTAGCTGAACGAGGTTAATACACTAACTGCTCTTGCAACGCTGGCAAGCGTCCCTTTTAGTCATTTGTTTTAGGTGTGGGGATTCAAAATATTATCATGGTGGACGTTGGTAACCTTTGGTGGTCTGCATAGCTCTTTGATTTCTTCTTTTAGGCTCTTCTAAGCTGCTTATTGTTGGATAGTCGAACTTTGAACTAGACAACAACGAGAATATGGTCTGATTTCACATTGACAGAGAGAGCCAGATCAATGTGCTAATGTCTGCTATGGCAGAACTGATGTCTCAGCTTTAGAACTGCGGATTTTTTCTAATATAGCATCTGAAACGCAGCTACATAGATTTACTTTAGGTAATACATACATATGTATGTACATACCAAATGTGTAATATGCATTCTTTGTATACCTGAAATCATAGTTCGCTGACATACCGGGATGTTATGTTAACTGGTTTTCGAGGCTACTGCCCCGACAGTATACATACATATGTGAGTCTAACAAGTTGCTTGGTTAACATCTGAAGGGTTAAACCGATGCCGATAATGAGACATCCGCTATCACTTCTCTTTTCAAATCTTGGCTCAGTGTTCAAAACTCCTAATAGCCCATAAAATGGCTCATCTAGGAATCATCTAGACTAAAGCTGTTTTTCCTTTAGGTTCTATTGTTTTATCGTAGTCCAAAAATTAAGACAGTAAATTCGGTATCGTTAGTAAATTCACTTGTGTGAAATGTTGGGGCTATCCATCCTCTTGAATATGATTAAAATGGTTGCTTACCACTTTCATCATAACCCATAAAGGGAAGCACCCATCGAGACATTCACAAAGTTTGCTAGTTACGTATGGCTATCGAGGATTCGCCCTTTTCGTTATAGCTATTTCGAAGTCCTTAAGTTAGTTGGGCTTAAGCCTTATTAGTAATCTAAAAAAAATTGTCAGAGACTTTCGCGTTAAACACCAATGCAACTTCATCTTTGAAACTGATGTGAAACAATTCACAGATACTTGAATTAGGACAAAGAATACGTGCATACATGTCTAGTTAACCCCTTTTTCAAAATCGTTCGAATAGTTTGAGTTAAACACGAAACTGCAACATAAAATGACTAACTTTTGTGATTACTCCACAATAGGTATCGCACAATCGATTCTTGTCGTCACCGGTCGGTTAATACGACCATAACCTTATACGTTGTTTTATTGGTACTCGCACGATTCTAAACCCACAATTTTACTTTTTATTCATGTAATGTATACAATAACACCATATTTGGCAATATGACATTAGCGGCCAGCACCTTGAGCTGGAGCACATTCTCACCCCGTAACGCTTCATTTCGATATTGCCTAACCGAGAAATTAATCACAAACAACAAACCAACAACACACATCTCCCACGCGTCATTTATCACAACCAACTGACATAAGTAACAGCACCCACAACTGCTGTTTATCACTCATACAACGGTCTTAATTGCAATCAATTATCGGTGTTCCGGTAAAGGGTTCCAAAATGAAGTGAAGCGCAAGCAAGCAAGCAACACTTTACGACAACGACGTGATCAATCGATTAACAAACGTAATGAGATCAATTTAACGATGCAGGTGCCAGAAAATCTCTTCCGAAATCCAAAAGAACGTTACTCGTTTGCGTACTGAATTCAATTTAAAAAAATAAGAAATTTTAAAATCCAACAGAGCGGAAAAGCACGGGTAATGGAAATGGGAAAGGAAATTACGTTAACAAGGAAGATTCGCAATTTGTGTCGACAGGCGACGAGACTCCTTGGAATTTAAAATTTATGTTAAGTCGTTATGCATGTGATGCTTAGCACACGCAGAGATAAATGGTAATAGAAATGAAAATGGGGCATTTGAAGCGCATAAGGTCGTCTCTCTAGCAATGTACGTGCTGGAGATAGACATTTCACTGTGTATACTGAGTACTCGTATGTATACTGTAATGTATTGTGTACCGAATAAGGTTAGAACAAGAATCTGGAATTACTCTGTCTTGGAAAATGTGTCAGAACGATGCAGCTGAAATGAATATAAAGTACCAAATGTGACGAGACAATATGTAATTACATATATGTTGAAGAATCTATGGAACCACTACTTCTTCAGAATGTAATCAGTCATAGACTTGAGCAATATGTCATAAAGTTTGGTAGTTAGCTCATAACTTTTAATGTTATTCGATCTGGGATTCATAACTATTTCAGTGAAAGCTGGAACTATGTTCTTATCTAAATATTTGCAGGCAAAGTGTACGAATTTCGACGATGAATTTCATGTCAAGACTTATGTTTCACCGTAAATGGCTTTGAAAACAACATCCTTCCATCTTCATGCATTATATGGAAGCATTGTTAAAAAGTATTAATATTTATTTAGTTAAAATCTTGTTTTTATGGATTGTAGAAAATATTTTAGAAAAAGTAGTTTTGTGATGAAAAATAGGCGTGTCTCTAGACCTATTTAAAAAAAAAAAAAAAATTCACATGATTTGGAGTCAGAAAACCAAGTTTGGCGTCCAAAAAGTGGTCGCTTCGAGTAGAAATCGATATACATAAGGTTTAGGTAGGTGGTGTAAGTAGAAGTGAGGGTGAGTTCCAAAATATATCAGATACGTTATAGATGCAAAGTCATAAGTTCCAAAAGTCAAATGAGAAAGTTTTGATAAAGTCGCAAACTGTGCATCGAAAATTTTTTCGATGCTTTCATTTGACATTCAAATCACTCATTTAAATTTATTTTTAATTCAAAGTTTGTCATTTTAATTTTGGGAATTGCCTACTTTGTATAAAGTACGTTTTGAAACATCAAACTTGTGCTGTGTAAAATGTATACAAATTATCGAAGTTGCGTAGCAGATGCGCATCAAGAGAATAGTACTACCACATCGAAACTATTTTTTTTACATTTTGGAACTCAGCCTGATTTTTAGCATTAACTGGGCTCAAACCTAATTAGCTCTTAAGCGCAATTTTGAATATCATATTGCGCACTACAATTTCTATAGCGTTCCCACCAGGTGGTTGTGAAGCTTGGTTGTGGGATAATTCTGGAATCTCTTTCAATTGTCCTAGGAGTTTGATAGTATGGTAATTACAAGATGATGTGTCCATCGACAGCACCCAACAGAATAAAGATTTTCGCCATGAGAACTCTGCCTCTAAGTTCATAAGAACAGGTCCGCTCCGCCTGAATCTGTAACCTAGCGACTAAAATCTTTTTTGCATTCTTCTGCGATCTTGGAGGATAATATCGCCGAAACTATAGCTTTGGTTGCAGCAGGAATAGGGTCCGACTATTATTGGAAGATAATAAACGTATTAAGGAGGCAGTAGGTTTTTGATACATATCCTTGAATAGTGTGTAAAATGCTGTTTCGAATTTCTGATCTACCCTTGATAGAAAACTAACTTAATCAATTGGTTCTTAAATCCCCTGGCAGCGAATACATAATGTTGTTTTGACCGTATTACCTCGGGGACTAAGTAAAATCCTTTTAGATGTCATAGAGAGGGCCCAATCAAGTTGTTGACGTAGGGCTTTTAACGGTCACACAATATGGCAAATAAGATCTTGTACGAGATGTTGAGTAACCTGATACCTTTGTAATTGGCGCTATTCAGTGGATCTCCTCTCTTCTGGATCGGCCACACGATGCTGGGATTCCATTCATCAAGCATACACTCGTCTGACCAAATCTTAGAAATAAGTTGGTATATGCTCTTTAAGTTATTTCCAGCTGCTCTGAATAGCTAGGATAATAAGGTTCAGGTTCAGCAGTTTTGTTGGATTTAATCTTGGATATTGATATCCTCACTTCGTTTTGGTCAGGTAAACGGAAGTTTTGGCTATCATCGTCTAGGTGGAATGGTTCATTCTGCCTGACAGCGAAATGCTCGTTTCTGTCTTCGGCATTAAAAATTCTGCAATAGACGTTTTTCCATATTCTCAGGACTGACTGCGACACTACAGGCTTTCTGTACGGATATTGTTGCCTTGGTACGTTCTTTGAAAATCTGGTGAAAATTTCGTACGCCTCGAGTATAAACTCTCAATAATTTCGATCGTGCGTTCCTCGTGCTCTCTTTTCTTCTTTTGGAGAAGCCGATGTTTTTCCTGTCTCTTTTGCTGCAGAACTCAGGTGCAGCTCTCATCCTTTTTGCAGCACCGCTTTGTATGCATCTTGTTTAGCTGCATGTGCTTGCCGATATTGTTTGTGAAACTCAATACAACGTTACTACTGGTGTTCTGTTGGGAGATTTCGAGATTTCGCGTTCGACGAAAATTCGGGCAATCTCTTGCGATTGCACCTTCACAGTAAGATTCTTTGTTGTGGCGTTTGGATTAACTGCATTCGTACCTTGGCTGCAACAAGATTGTTGGCTGCTCGGAAGATTCGGACATTCAGAATACTCGAGGCATACCTCACTTCGATCCCAATATGACCAAAATGTGTATATTTGGATGAGGAGAGCCTGTGCTTGCATAGCTACATTTCATTTCATTGCATAGCTACTGCAAAGTCAATAAGCCTAGTCATTTGCCAGACGTGCTGTAGTGTACGCTATGGTTTTCAAGTGTCCTATCAAAGATGTCATCCTTTCCTATCTTGGCGTTAAAATCAAATAACACGATCTTAACTTCATAAGTATGTACTTAGCATATTGATCATATGTTTGTCGAGGAGCTCGTAAAAAACGTTTTTTGGCGAAATCGTCCTAGTTAGACTAATTTGAAAGCCACAGTGATTGTATTGCTACTACGTTTGGCCTATGATCTTGTAAAAGTTGTGTTTAGTAGAAATTTACGTGGGGCCGTGATGTTTGTTATACAACAGTTTTACTTTATGAGTATGAGGTCTATTTCTCATTTCGAGGGTTCATCATCATCAGCCTTCATCAATTTATCAAGGCCATGACTCATCCTTATTAGCCTATGTGTCGAATATGTCGATTTTGGTCAAATATGGTGTCCATCAAACTGACAAACTGACTTAATTGCATCGAGTGAACTTCTCCCAGCGCATACTTGTTACAGTCAAACAGATCAGAAAAAATACAGCTTCACATGTATTGTACAGTCAGACTCAGTATACGGTCGTCGTTCGTTCTCCATCAGACAGCTATTCAACTGGCACCACATGAGGTGATGTTAATAATTTAATTTGTTGTTCTGAAAGGACGTCGTTTTCGTTGCCCACTGCCTGGGACTTTCAGTCTCTCTCTCTACACTCATCAAAGTAGGACATTACCTAACTTAACCTAGCTTGCTGGGTGCCTGTCCAATTCGATTATTCTGTAAAGCGTTTAGCATCAACTCCTAACGAATCGTTGAGCATGTTGCCGATGCCAAGTTTATGTAAGATCTTGTTTAGTAAACAATATATATTCTCGAAGTCGGAAAACTAAACGATATTCAGCAACGCCGTTCTTATTTGCACGACCTGCTTGTTTCGTATAATTTTACTTCAAAATACCATCTATCGTCCGCATTATTCAATTAATTAACAAAATGCAATTGGCAATGAGGTTACCATGTTAGGTGACAGAAACAATTAAACTCAATTAGAAGCGCACAGAAAAAAAGAAAAAGGAAAAAAGTCAGTCGCTAATATTTGACTTCATTTAGCCCGGTCATAGAGCGTTTCACGTGTGTATGCACATGATGTGTGTTTGTGATAATGATGATTTCATGGGGCTCTTTCTTAGCAGTTTATTTTCTTTTATTTTCCTACATATCATGCCACTTTTATTTTCCTTTATTTTCTTTTTCCAATAACCATTGCAAGCGCTTAAGTTTGTTGTGTGCATCTGAGTGTGTGGGTGACATTGAGATACATAGATACGTAGTTTTTCGCTAGTCATATAGTATCAGTTTTTTTCTTTTCTCTTCTATCTTTCGATTGATTTTTGTTTATTTTAAAATTTTCTTTTATCTCACACAAATATATATATATATATATAAAACACACACACACACACACAAAAAAACTTAAAATAAAAACCACACATAAACATTTGAAACAAAAAGGCTATAAAAAGGATAAGGAGCGAGAGGCAAATGAACTCAAGTTGCTGCAACAGGAGAACACAGATTTAATATCACCGCCATCAACTGAGACACATGTGTCAGCGGAAGGCGATCAAATAACTGTGCATCATCATCCCAAGGAAGAAAAGAAAAAGCCCCGGCTGAGAGATTTCTTTATAGCCGAATTCGGTATTTAGAATGAAAAACCAACCACCAAACCAAAACCAGCTCATTCTCAGTTGTATACCTCTATGTACTTACACAGTATAAATCACCATCACCACCTATTACCAAAAAAAAAAACAAAAACTTTCCCAGTAAATGGCTAAAAATTTGTATTTTGTAGTCCGGTAAAGATATCCTTTGATGTTGTTCACGTATTTATGTAATAAGAAATCGGGTGTACAAACAACCCCTTCCTACACATAGTTCTTGTGTTTGTTCTTGAGATTTAATATCCTTGTTGTGTACGAGGTTAAATTCCTTTGTAAAATAATGTTGAAGTAAAAAATGAATTAAGTTCTGAAATTTCATATATTCGACGTTTATTGTGTGAAAAGGTAGTAGGATGTCAGTTGAATAGTTAAAGTAGGAAGTAGATATTTATTTAGATACATACTTTGCGACTGTGTAACATCTGTATATAAAATACACAATTACAAACTAAGAATCCTACTGAATTTATTCTATGACTTGAAAGAAATGACTTACATAGTATCAATTTAAAAGTCTTAGAGTCCTGCACAGTGGCACAGTTGTTATACCTGTTTCATGAATCTTACAGACTTACTTAGCTTCATATAGTATCGTTGAATGTTGTTTCCAGTCATTACATCTACTGAAGCAAATAGAGATTGTTTTTTCGGTTGTATGATCCTTGGTTTTAAGGCAGTCCATTTACTGTATCCTGTTACGATAGGTTTGTTCTTTATTTCTCAATTATGGTTCGGGACTTAAGGCGATGCTTTCCGTGTCAGTTGAAGAACTCATTCAATCTATTGTCCTTTGGTGATTTGTCATCTTTCTAATTTTCCTGAAACTGCTATCGTCTGGGAGTCAACATTCAAAATTCATTCAATCAACATTTAAATACTTTATTTAAATGAAAGTAGATTTGTTTCGTCACTGTTGACAGCCCATAGATTGTCGACATAATCGACTGGCTCAAGTCCAAGCTACATTTCCGAAACCTCACATCTCATGTGACGAACCCCCAGTCGCAACGAACCACGTTCAAGTATGGCTGGAGACTGTGCTGAGCATCTCTAGCTCGGAAAGATGTAGTCCACTTAACTCAATTATAACTTTTAGGGCAGTTTTTGTCGTCGCAGTCTTGTGATCCACTAGAGAACGTAAGTTTAGTGAGGTTTGGTGTGATTATATTGGTATGACCGTACATTCATCAAAATGCTCTCTGGTTGCCCTACCGAATTTTAGTGTAGTCTTTTGTTTAAATCAATCTCTAGATAACTGGCAACAGTGCAGTAGAGCGTTTCATATTTCAGGGCTTAGTTTTCTCACAGGAATACATTCTTTTCATGACTACGAATGGGTTTTGTAGGGTGAAATGCACGTGACCGTTGCTGTCAAAAGCACTCCCAATATGAAGGGAACTGATCTTTTTAGACAAGTACAAAGTGCATTCTAAAGAACGGACTTTGGTGACAGCTCACTAGAGATAAATCTGCCAACCATGTAGAATAGGTGCTTCGTAAAAGCTGAGCTTAAATAAATCAAGGAATTATTTTTAAACTAGGGCAGACTTAGAGTTGTGCAGGTCTAATTGTGTGCCTCCAGGCCTCAAACTCACATTGTACATTCTATTACATAAGAGTGGTCCTAACACTAAACCTTGTGGAACTTCTCTTTACATCAGCTAGTGGTGCACTCCAGTCTTAGTGACGTACGGTGGAAGCCTTTTCAACAGTTAGAAGCTGATTACAGACGGTACATCCTCCTCTGGATACAGAAGATATATCTGTTTGTCTTGCACTCATGTTTGCTTGATAAACGGCGTTTGACAACGAAATACTATTAATTTTGGGCAAAAAAGTTAAACTAATCCCCAATGCATTCATGTTTTGTATTTCCAAAATACGAATCCGACGCTATTTTAATTTGGCATTACACTGCTGGCTTAGTTACCCTAATTAACCAACTAAATCGCATTCATTTGTCCTGTTTTCTAGTAATAAACCTTCTGAGAAACAAATATTCGTGCCGCTGAGTATAATTTTTCAAACTACTTACGCCCACACATTCTGCCGATTCATCATCATCATCACCTCACAGTGGAATATTTAATTGTCCATGATTTTCCACCAACGTAAAATTATTTTCATATAAATATCCCCCCGACCGGGAGTGAAAAAGCTTGCTTACAGCAGAAGATTAACTTGGTCGGATTTTTCTAAAAATAAAAACATAGAAAACGTTCTCCTCCTCGAAACTACTCTTGCGTCATAATTTTGCGTTTCTTGCATTAATATTCAAAACAAAATGTGTGTGTTTTCACAACATGCCCGGAAGAGGAAGACAAGCATTTTTTTTTTTTTGGTTGTTTCAAAACCAAGGCGCGAAGCAAAGGATTCCGCTGAATGACCTCCACGTGGTTGCTGAATATTAAAATTTTCTAAGCGTTTAACGTTTTAACAGCGAAACGTGAGTTACAACGTGATGAATACAAAAGGTGTCGTGTATTTATTTCCGAAACGAAATGTTGCTAAAAATATTCACAATATAACGGCGGCGGCGGCCTAAAATTATTTCCCGGTATCGTTGCGCATAGAGATAACAAATTTGTATTGTTTGGCTAAAAATACACAGATAATGTGAAAGTATCTATGTATCTGTTTAGTGCAGCGCTCTTGTTTTTTTTTTTTTTTTTGTTGGAATAACAAAAGGATTGTGCAAATGAACAGATGTGAGTTCTGAATATAATTGAGCAAATGCAACCGAGAATAGGGAAATACATGAAAAATTTCGTCAGAATTATTTATTGTCGGAATTGGGGGCCTCACACTGTCGGCGGCGTTCTGTGTGTGTAGTTAAATTTTATTTTAAATGCATTGGGGGGAACATTTCAATGAAATTTGAATGAAGAATGGGATTTCACTCTTCCGGAGGAGGTTTTCTTTTAAATATTCAAAACAATCCTTTGGTGAATTTTGTTATTGTTCCACAATGAAGCAACAAATGGAAATACATATATGTGCATATGTATGTACATATTTGCTTTATTAGCTTACATATTTCCAATTACCGAATCAATCAATTGAAATATCATCCCCATAACCCATGGGCATGTGCTTCATTTCACATAGGTGTATATATACATAGCTTAAAAATTGTATTTACATAATTTTCCATAAGGTCGGACCTATTACTGAACTGTGAGGAACTCCATCGGTTACCTAGTTATTCCGTTACTCTGTCGTCGGTTTTGTAGAGTAGTATCCTGTTCCTAGGATGTACATACATCTATTGAATTGATTAAAGTATGTGGCCACAATTGCGAAATTGATTCTTTGCGGCACTTTTTAAAGTTCGCTGTTGTAGCCATCTGGCCCAATGGCACACTCCTTCAGTGATTTTAGCAAGAACATATGTATGTATGTTATTATTTGGTATTTTGATAAGGCCAGGTTATCTAAGGAACCTGGAATGATAAGCTAATCACATTGGAAGCCCTTTGTTAGAAGTTGCCTCAGTATAGTTGGGCTACGAAAATTAAATTTAAATCCACCATACTGTGCACCCGTAGGGCTACAGTTCGGAAAGTCTATGATCTCTGCGGTTCCACTGCGTTTCCTAGTTGTGAGATGTGTGTTTCTGCAACATATTAAAAGAGAACCAACAGTGGTTTGGACCCTGTTTTTTTATTTCAGTGACTCTTTGAATGTCTGTTTTCGCTTTGTTGACAGCTGTGACAGTTGAAGTCCTTTAAGTAACATCATTTAAGGAAGAGATCTCTCTATCCACCTTGCAACACACTGCAGCACTTTGAAATACTTAATGATCACTGGGCAATAATAAATTGTATTAAATAGACAATACACAACAACCCCTTTTCGGTTTTTGAACCACCAGTTAAAATCGAAATATTATTCGAGTTAATTACTGGCTAAACTCAAGTACTCTATTCGTTAGGTACTCAGTTACCGCTTTTCAAAAATTCGATTGTTTCGCGGGTATTTCATTTGCTGGTCGATTTGTGTTACGCTATGTCCCCACCAAAACTAGAGCCGGGATTTAGCTATGATTTCCTTAGATCCACCTAAATCTTCACTAAATCTCGAGGATTTACCATACGATTTGACGACTATAAATTCCATCTAAATCCGAGATTTATAATAAATCCCACTTAAATCCTCATGCGAGACAAATCGAACAATCCTTTTTTATGTCAGCACATGTCATTTTCGTTTGCTGACAAAAGTCGTTTTTCTTTTTTAGTTCAGAGCAGAGCCTGAGTTGTCAAAAAAAATGTTTGTGTTTCTTTTTTAGTTCAAAGCGCTTAGAGCACTCGATTCGTGTCTCTTTTTTCGTTTAGAGCGCGCTCTATCAGCTCAGCATGAATTGATTGAGCATCCTGAGCAAAACCCGAGCACAGTGAATTTGACGTTTGACAGGGGGTAAAGCAATGAGAAAACGAAATCTAAAACAATTGAAATGGAGTTCGAGGCTTTGTTTTTAATTAATTATTAGTAGTTAATAATTAAATGAAAACTTTATTTGTGTATAAACGCTATTTTAGTGTTTAAGAAGACAAAAAGCATGAATGGTCGATTAATTTTGCAGTCATATGACAGGTACTGCTCAATATATCAGAGCGTTTAGAGCGTGCTCCGTTCAGAGCGCGCTCGACATGTTCAGGCTCTGTTCAGAGCTCTGTTCTGAACTAAAAAAGAAAAACGCCTAAAAAAAAAAAAAATATATTGAAAACGTCAAAAAAAAAAAATCCAAAATCCATTAAGCAAATCAGCAATACAATTTGTATCCACTTCCAAAAATTATAAAAAAAATTACCAACTGTGAATATCTTCTTCACAGCAAACGTCAATATATGTATCCTAAATCCCGGTGGGAACAGCCTATGTAAATCTAAATCTTTTTTCGCTAAATCCCGGATTTAGTTTTGGCTCCCACCAAAGGCATTAGGAAGAGCAGACATTGGATCGCGGTTATATTCTTCAAATTTGTCAGCTATAAGTTAGAATGGGTCTAACAATCGAGGTGTACATCCAATGATTTGTGGTAGATTCGAACCCCAAACTCTTGAGAAATATCGTGATTGGTACATACGAAAACAATTTATTTCAAATTTTTTTCATGTTCCCTTTCCCTCAGGGAATTGGAGTTGACTTCACTATAGTTTCAAAGGCCCTTACATGAATATCGTTCTTGTAGCGAATATGGTTAAATTTTTTTGACACTTTTTTCCAAACCGCGTCTCTTAGCCCAGTTGATAAAGAGGTTTAGAGCCGATTCTAACATTATCAATATGGTCCGTCTTCCAGGACCATAATTTAATTTGGATTATTATTTGAAGAAAGTGTATGTTGCACAACGACCTTTTGATCAATCTATTAAGCCTCTTACTAACACATTGGATAGGTACGTGCCCTTATTATAGTTCCCCTCGCATTAAAATTCCTTTCGGAGTCATTTTGAGGTTCATGTACTCTTACTACGCCTTGGCGGAAGAAATCTGTTCTAGAGCATTCTGTCTCGTCCAGTTTTCTTTAAGATTCTAAGGATGACGGTATTTCCTCATCTGATACCAATTGGTACTTGCCCAAGTATTTCAGTCAGATCCCAGCACATTTTCTGGGATATTGCACCGCTCTCCTTAGTCAGAAGGACCAAATATAACTAAAGACTAAATTCGTTAGTTCTCAGCTGTTACCATGGTGTCAGAGGTTATACCTTGTAATTTATCAGAAAAATCCAAACTGAATAAGCAGCCTAAATGGATATTGTCAACTGAGAATAATATCACTATCAAGTGTAAAGTGTTTAAATCGATTTCCACTTATTCTCAAAATGTGTACTGCCTTACATCGCATTTATTAGGCGCACCACAATGTTCATCGCCAACAAAGTTACAATTTTTATTACATTACCCGCTAAAGTGTACTATGTTTGCTTAGTTTCAAAAATACATACTCGTGTAAGTAGAACGGAATATTTTTAAAGGCTATAATACATGGGCGCATTCAATTTGTGTTTGTAAATTTAATCCGTTTAACGTTTAGTGCTCTTTGGTGCGAATGACTTAATAGTTTTTGAACGTTCAATGCAATTAAGCACCGATGGAAATGAATAAGATATTCCTGTTGAAACATCTCTTCGTGGGTGTTGTTGAGTTTAAATAGAACGCAATACACGCAACAAAGTTGCTTCGTTAATATTTATTGAAGCAGAAAATCCCTTTTGGTAATTACATGAAAGAGCTTAGTGAGGATGATTTCATAAGAATCATTATTTTCTTCTTCGGTTTCCAGTTGCTAACAGTGTTTTTGAGACTATGTAAGCAGGGCATTGGTTAAACTGGGAAGGATAACGACAATGTTTTAAGTGTTTTAAAATAGAATTGCTTTACAACCCCCTTAATAAATTCATGAACGCTTTAATTGAATCCATTGCAAACGGCTTTTCTTGGAACTGATGTCAGCATTTTCTATAAAACTCTCGGTACTCCTAAATTGCAACCGCCTTTCAATCAGTCTCTTTATAAGGAAGCCCTTCGTCGTCATTGTCTGAAAAATCAACAATTATTTGCATAATCAAATTACTTTCATCATCAGCAGAGGCATTGTCTATGTTCATTTACTGGGATATTTTATCATAAGAATTGCAAATTTCCATCAACAAACACATGCACACGGAGAGATGTGTATCTTGCAGAATGAAATTCAAATTTTCTTTTCTGACCCAGTTTCAACCGACTGAAAGAACACCAAGTCAACCGACGCATAAATTCTGAGGCGCAGTTGTGCTTCAATACTATAGAAGTATTAAAAATGATTTTTTTTTTTTAAATAATTCTCAATGGATGTCTTCATAATGGGAAACAGATTTGGAACGCGTCATTTAAGACTCATTCGAGTTGAACAATCGAGCGACAGTTTTGCTTGTCTCATTCGTTAGGGATCCTTTTCTCTCTCGAGATTGTATCTTGTATCCTTTTGTTTAGTGCGTAGATGGTTAGATGCAGTGGTGTTCTTTCGATCTGATTGCATTTTGAATTTGATGTGACGTGGGATGTATGAACATATGGGATGTTACATTTGGTAACCTAAATGATTTTTTTTTTTTCAATCAAATGTTATTGGGAGTACTCAGGCTTCTGGACCATTTTACACTACCAGGCTGTAGTGTTGAAGAGCTTAGCTGTGTTATCTGAATCGAGCAAGAGGAGGAAAATAGGTGCTATGAGCTAGCAATATCTACGAATTAGCCTTTTACAGGTTATTTTTTTCAATTGGAATTTGAATTTAAAAATTTGAATACCTAAATATTTGATCCTTTTTTTTTGCATCTACTAGTGAAAACGTTTTTTGGAAGAGTGCACGTGGAAACTCAAACGCTTAGATAGAATGTCAAAATTCCAGTTCAAAATGTATGTACATACATATGTGTAATATTAGAGTTAGTTAGGAACAGATACAGCATCAGTTCGTTCTTATAGCTTACACTCGTCGAAACGTGACCATCACATGATTGCTAGCTTACACGCGATAATAAGTGCAAGATGCTTACACTCTTACGTGCACTAGTCGTGACTTGCAAGGGCATCGTTTTTATTTGCGGTTTTGTGGCTTTCGTTGGTAAAGAGCCCTTAAATTTCCTTGAAATCTGACACCTGTCAAAACATCTGTCAAAGGAATTCGATTTCTTTCATTCTGTATTGTTTGCATCAGTTAACATGAATACTAAGCGTGATTGGAAAATGATACCGACACAGGTGTTTCCGCCTTGAGTCATTTCCCATTTAATACGAGATTCACTCTTAAATAATTACAAAACATTCATACATGACACATGGGTTTTTTATTTCTCTTTAAGTGGGAGTTTTAACACTGTCAGATTTTTTATCCAATTAATCTATCTTTCCATCGTTGTCTATTTTTTTCCACGGTATTGCGCCATATTTGCATTTCCTCCTGCGAAGAAGATTAGTACTCGTACTGTCTGTTCACTTTATTGTACTTGGGGGTTTCCGACTTCTAGGAACCTTAGCTCTTGCTTTGCATAATCGCTTTTGATTATTCCTATAATTGGATTATAATTGCAAAGTCTTGAAATGTACCTGTGCGCTGGGATTTAGCAGTATTTCCTTTTGGATTGCGAAATATTAATAATCTCTGTGATGAAAGACAGCCAGAAACATTCCAGTACAGAGACCGCCGGTAGCATTTGTATAGTCTGCCGCCAATCTGGAGTGTCATACCATACACAAATGTGTTCGTAAGAATCTACATACATAAATCATTAAGAAAATCGCCGAACAATAGGGAATGTATACCCAACGCGAGTTTTAGTGCTGAGAAATCTTTTTCTGAACCTTGATCAAGTGCAACTCTTGCATTTTGGATGTGGTTAAAGAATTGAGCAAGACCTTAGGTCTTAACCACCAGCACCAATTTAACTACAATTCATTGTTCATTCAGATTCTGGCCGGCGTTCGTCTTTAAGAAAAACCTCGGTTTACCAGATTTCAAATCGTAGTATCCCAGGTTTGTCCATCCATTTATAGGCATGACAGAGTATGTATCTTTGGATCTTAACTCCTTGAATAATTTGGAATGTGCATGAAATACAAAAATGCCGAAAATCTAATGTTATATTTACCTTTCTCATGTTTTTTTCTTTAACCTAACATAGGTAGGGATTTCCTTTTTGATATAAACGTCTTAAAAGAACGCCTTCCATTGTTCCTCTACATTAATGCATTTTTCCCCAATCTTCAACTTCGTTTCCGATGATCCGATGGCCCACTGTGTGCTATTGTTTCTTAAACTAGTAGATCGTTGTGTGTACATACCGAAAACGGGTCGATAAAATATTATAAAGACTATAACATTCTTAGCTCGGTTGCACGTAAATTCCTAGCCTATTATTTTTCTAGCGGGTATCCTTGGTAGTTTCAGAAGCAGCCTTGTATACCCTGCAGTCGTAGAACTCTCATTTTAGCTGACATATTTAAAGGTGTTGACCTCTTTGTGTGGGGTGTGGATAACTTTAGGGTCATCGCTGGTAAGGACGGTATCATCTACAAATACCACCTAGTGAGACGTTAAACTTTAGCTACTAAAGCTACTAAAGATTAAAGATAAAGACAGCTCCAATGCCGATCTTCGGTGGATCCCGACTTTCAGGATAAACTCATCGCTCCTTCGCTGGCAACATCGCTATAATCAATCCATGTAAGGCGGGCTTGAACTTCAGTCGTTCGGTTCGGTTCATGACAGGATACAAAACTTAGCACCGGACCTTGGTAGATTTTCTAGATCCTTAGTAGATCACCTCTACATTCAATTCATCGGTCGCTTCATTCGAGATTAATAATTATCATTTGAGGGACTGTTTTGTAGTCTTTTTCATTAGAATCCTAATCGTATTAAGTGCATCAGTGGTTGACTTTCCTTCGAATGTCACGCATTGTTTCATGTTTGTCAGTTGAAGCAGTACTGGTACACCTAGATACACAGACATGATCGTTAAATGGCTGTTTGGTTGAAGTAGGCTATTTCGTATACTGCTGACGGTCCGAAATATTTTGAATAATATCACAAACATTGTCTACAAAAATAGATTTCCAGTTCGCAATTTCTCATAATCTAAATGTATCCCTCAATGTAAACACGAATAGAATGGTCAAAATGGCACAAAATCAACGCCCGGAAACAAGTGGCCACTACGATTACAAGGCCAATCACTCCGACATTTCCTTCCGTTTCTAGTTTCCTATTCCTATTTCTAGAAAATTCGCAAAGCAAAGAACTCCTTCTCTCCTTCTCTTAACGTGATGTCCATCTTAGCCAAAATTCTGTTCCTAATGAGTGAAATTATCGCTTCATTTCCTCCGGGGTGTTTAAACGCCTTTCGCAAGCATTGTCACGTGTAAAATGTCAACTGCCCGGGAAGTTTCAACATCAAAAATAATGGAAATTTATGATTTCGTAATTGTTTCGCCGTCGTCCCAGGACGTCTAATTAGAGTTGTGTTTCCTTTTCGACTAGTTGTCCCACTTTCAGATTCAACCCAGTAACCGCCCCACAGGCTACATAAATTACAATAAACACTCTGACTTGGTTAATGGAACGCAACCTCTCTTGGCTAACCTTTAACAGGTTTTTTTTTTTTTTTTTGTGCTGCTACTAACCTTGAAAGCACATCCCAAACAGCAGCGTGGTTGGTGCCTCCCTTGCGTGCCAGCCACAACGGTCGTTTCTAACCTCTACTAACATTGTATTCCACTCTATCCTCATCCGGTCTTCTCTGCATTGTATAACAAAGAGGAAAAGGAAGAAAACAATTATTGTATTGTACTGAAGTGGGTATTTTTGTAACCCTTGCTGTGTGTCGTCAGTATGTCGTGGAGAGGATTTTGGTAGGGAAATAATTAACAAAGTGTTTGTATGACATTGCGTCCTCTTCGCTTTGTGTGGATGTAAATAGAAGACAGTTCTAAAGTCTGTGGATAACCCTTCAAAGACTGACTGGGACTGCATAAAAAAAAGAGGAAAAAACTTTTATGTACGTCGTTGTGTGTTGAGGTGCCACTGTCATGACGGATATAAGTCGTTTTTGAAGGAACCGGGCCAAGGATATCTGCGATTAGTGTTAGCGCAGTAAATTCTATTTTTTATACTCCAATAAATTTGTTACTTTCATGTAACACGTTAATACCCTCATGAGGTGGGATAGAGGTAGTTTTTGTTACCTTCGTTTCCAGAAGAAGTTGCATGTCTTTGGGTTGTTATAGGCAATTTACTGAAGGTAGGGAGCGACATAACTATGAAGGTTTTTTTTTATTCGTACCCCATCCGGTAGATAAAGTTAATGTTCACACTTTAGAAAACGAAATTAGATACTTCTACAATAAACAATGGAAATAAGACATTTGTAATAAACTATTCGCACTTAATGGGAAGCGGTACACGAAAGAAAATCAATCAAGATTGGAATCCCACAGGGCTGCATACCGTTAGCTAATTCTTTTTATTGACAAAAGCTGACGTGTCTCTATTGTCAGTTGTCATTGTTTTAGATATATGAAAAGACCGTGACGTGAATGGTAAACGTATTTATTTTAAATGAAAACAGCATGTGGGAGTGTTTCACCCCTTGAAGATTCTGGTTCTGGTTTCCTTTTCTATTCTGTCCAATTCTTTTAGAGTATGACAACAAAAATCTTTCTATGAAGGATTCGTCTGCTCCTTGTTTTAGAGCTTCTGCTGCCTCGTTTAATGAATTTTAAAATGTTTAGCTTAAGAAAGTTTCATTTCAAAGCAAAGCACCTAGTACAGAGCATTGGGGAACGCCGCTTGTGATATTGTGGTGCTTCATTCCTATTCTGAGACTCAACTCACTATGAAGGTGGGTCGATGCATATGCTTTCAATGCAAAAGATTTCATAACCCCAAAGTAGTAAAAATTAAACGTAATCTACCCTCAACAAGTTCTAATAATCAAAAAACCGAATCTCTATTAGTGGAGGGTGACAAAAAAAAAATCAATAAAAAGAAAACCTTGACAAAGAACTGTTCCTCGTTACAGATTACATGATTGCGGTGCAATTTAATCAGTCATAGAGGCAGGCTTTTGTTTGTGTTCTTAGATCATCCTAAGATGTATCTGGTACATGAGCATGCCTTCATTTTAATTATAATTATTCCACATGAAGGACGTTACGTGGGTATGCCACCATTGTGCAAAATAACAAGTGGCTTGGCTATGAGGTATAGTGTAACTGCAGTTGCCTGTATTGTTCTTTCAAGGTAAAGAAATAAATAAAATAGAAACGAATGTGGAGTATTGAGGAAAGATGTTTTGTTTTACAAGCTCTGTTGTACGTTTTCTTTATTTATGAGAAGCCTATATATAGCGCGTGCTTTGTAGATTAAGTAGTGCGTTTCAAAAGCCTTAGGGAAATGTGCAACGAGTGGTATTTTTACCCAGTAAATCACTCTTTTCGCTTTCATCTCCTCAATTAATTAAGTTATATATCTCCTTTGTATGTTTTAAAGTTACTATCTAGTCTATTTTGGGAGATGAACCCAATATCTTTTCTAGAGAAACACACTTAAAATATTCATCGATTGTACATGTTCAATATTGGTAACATACGAAACAGTTCAACTAATCTTGAGGAGCAGAGACATTCATGCACAGCTAGAGAGTTGCTAGCTAGAGAGTAGAGAGATTAGTGATATAAAATCGGGTAGAATATTCAAGCCTTCATAGGTATTAATGTGGCCATTATACGACGGTAATATATTTTGTGCACGGGGTGAGCGAGGACGAGGGAAAATGGAGTAAATTTCTGTTTGTTTGACATTATCACACCAAAATCCACTGTAATAGACAGTCTTTGTTTTTGAATCGAGGCTGGTCAAGACTCTTGATGGTTTTTGTGGTCTTCCCCTTTAGGACCTGGATGAGTTTCCCTTAATACTTTTCGCAAACTGTCTTTTTGAATCTGTTGGTTCTTACAACTGGCGGTCTCTTCAATTTCGGATAATAGTTCTTCGTACATCTTCGATTAGTGCCTTCTGCAGCATTTGATTAGTATGTGTTTTTTGTTCCTTTAAAATCGTTTTTCAGATTTCTTCGATGCTTTAGGGCAGTGTTGAGCTCTCATATGAGAAGTTGCCGACATTCCTCTCAGTTCAGTCAAGCTTCGTTGAAATTCTTTGAAATAGAGTTGGGGTTTAATGTTTACGATTCCGTGTCGGAGGGAGGCTACCATTATGTGGTGGTCAGATTGTTTTTATCCGTCTTTTCTGAACACTTAACGATACTGACTCCTGACATGAACTTATTTGGTTTCATCGTCAGCTGAAGCCAACTTTCTATACGAATATCATTAAGTTCCTATTCTGTCTTTGAATATCTGATCAATGTGTCCAATACAATGCATCACTTCATTTTTGGGCGTTTCTATACCATTGCCTACTTTGAATTTAAATCCTCCATCATATAGATAATACATCGTCATGTGCATTGCATATTTGGTTATAGAAACTGTATTCCCATCCCATTCCATCTTCAGGTGAAACCTCGGGCTGGATTCTTATACTATACCCTATACAACCTCTCTTTTCTACTTTCCAAAACCATGTAAAACGTTTACCACCGCAAATACCGCAACATAAATACATACTTGAACCTATCGTCTTAAATAAATTCTATTTATATATCACTCCAATAAAATATTCACCAAAGTTCAAATGTTCGTAAGCAATTCCTTAAGTTTAAAGTTGGCCAAGGTCCCATTTTGAATTGAACTTGCTAAATGGTGCTCTTTGCCACAACAAATTCTTCATACTTTCCCCTAATCGCATTCGCCTATTCATTTCTCCCTTTTTTATTCTATCCATTAATTTCATGGCAGTTAGACAAAGCACTAAAGCACAAATCCTTTAAAATAATTATGCGTCCTTTAGCCTCTTTTCTTTCATATAGTTATACATACATACATATGTATGTATGTATATCTAAGCTGAGTGCCATTCAAATGGGCAACGGACCAATGTCATACCCTCATTGTCGGCTTTTGGCCAAATATGCAAATTGTTTTTGTCATCGCCCGCCGTCGTCACTCTCCGTAATAAGTTGGCCAAATAACTGTTTGACCTTTTTGTCCATAGTTTATGAAATATCCTTTTCTATGGGATTAGCACGAATAGTGACTCGCACTCAAAAGTATAATGTCAACCGAGAAACTGCATACGATATGGTGTCAGTCTTAGTATGGTCATATGCCGGTCACCTATTCCTTGACCTTTAGTGAAACTTTGTGCTAGTCGCCTTTACATTCCCAGCTTTGTCCAATAATATATTTCATTACATTGAAAAGGGGAGGTGCGCTACTGGTGCTATGTATAAGTACCTACTCCGTTTGCTTGAAATACAATCTTTGCCTTTGATAGTAAATATTTCCTGTAAATGTTTAACCCAGGCAAACACAAAAATCACGGAATTCCTTCTTCCTTTTTTTTTTTTTTTGCAAAAGAACCCTGTTGCAGGATTCTTCGATCGATGCTGTTCTGCAGACTTTGAGTTCACTTTAGTGGTGTGCTCTTTCATCGGTATCTGTTGGTTTGATTTTGTTTTGTTTTGGGGTAGTGGAGGCTGAAGCGGACAGCAGCAAATGTAAGGCACTTTGAAGTTTAAACTTTTCCAGGAGTTGTTGCTACATAGGGTTGGTTAGGCAGGTGATGGGTAATTTATTTGTTTGTTTTTTTTAGAGGCACGAACATAACTTTGGGTTTTTAGTTTGATGTTTTTCACGGTTCGTTTGAAACAGAGTAAATGTATTCGAATTGATTTTCTTTCAATTAGATTGGATGAAAGAATCTCTGTACAATTTATTGACGATTTAAAATTCGAAAGCTTTGGAGTTGGTTTATTTGGTTTGTACATATTTGAAAGAGAGGGTATTTTACACTCCGACCAATAGTTTTGTTTCCTCATAAATGATTTCCTCGTACTCTAATTTAACCTTGGCAAGGATACTTTTCCTAGAATAGTGTCTCTAAACCAGTTTGTCTGAGGAATCGGAGAATAAAAATCTAATAGTTTTTCCATGAATTGTTTGAGTTTATACTGAGCCGTTGGGAAGACTGTTAGCATACGTATGTATAGGTTGTTAAGGTTGATGCATGCTTTAAATCTTTTCTTGTTGTTCTCCCCTCAGTGTTTCTTGACTTGCCCCAAACCTTGGAGATGCATCCAGGTGTTAGCCCTGTTTACCAGCCTTCCTTCTACATCCTCCTCGTTTTTTTTTTTAAGGTATGATCCTCTATTCGCAGAATGGTTCGGGTCCTATGAAGGATTCAACTTCCCCGCTTGTCCTCTATCTCCACATGGCCTGGTATCTAGTAAAAAGTCACTTTATTATTTCCAGTTTGTTAAAGAGTGTGTAGGCACACTTTAGACCTAATATCATGGACAACAAGAGCTTTGCTGACTACCGGATTGTGTAGCTGGTTATTCTATCGACTGTGGATATCAATCCAGTGTTTCTTATTGCTGAGCTTCAAAAGGAAAATCTTTCAAAAACTGCAGAACCAAGCAACTGTAACATAGTAGTTTTTGAGGGAGCTTTCAATACGAATTAGGGGTGCAGGATAACATTTCTTTACAAGAATCCTAATTGTTTGCCCAGTATCATGTGGTTTAAGTTGTAAAATCCTTGCAATATTAACTCGTCAATGCTATGCGTGAAGCTAGATGCAGTTTTTTGACGTTTCTCGTTGACATAATCCTACCAAAGAGTGAACTTTTTCGAAAACATAAAGAAATAGTCAATTTCATCGTCAGGTGATCGCCGTTGTATGACGCCAAAAACATGCATATGTACGTCAAATATGCAATTACTTATTTCAGCCATCAACGTTTAGTGGCATTTCACATGTTCTACTGCACAAACTGGAACATAGATGACATTTTCGAACATATAGTTCAAAATCGTGATTATGTTTTCGAACAAATTACTTTTGCAGTTTGCGTTTAACATTTTACAAAAGCATTTTTCAAAACGATGACAAAACAATCCTAGATATGTATGTAAATATAACGGTATTACGAATCCTATCCCTATCTTTCTTATATTGAATTGTTCTCTATGTTTTTGTTATGTAATTTTACAATTTTTGTAACATTTTCAGTATGTACATACGTATTTCAATTTGGTATACATATACACTGTCAATATATCCTGTACACTTTTACTTTCATTTGCTATGTCATTCAATCACTGTCAATGGATTGATTCACACATTATAATCAAACAAAGCACTTGATCAACAAAACATTAGCCTACTTTTCATGTTTACAATCTAAACATAGTATCAACATATTCACTCCTTCTCACTCTCTGTGTTGTAGTAGTCATGCCTATCGTATCAGTTACATTAGCTAATCCGAGCATTTTTCTCTCTTTCCCTCTTTATCAACAGTGCGAGGATGTCGACAAGGAAAACCTGTACAAATGTCAGAGGCTGAGGTGCGTGGTCTATGCCTTAAATCGCGTGAGATATTCCTACAACAACCCATATTGCTGGACCTTGAAGCGCCTCTCATTATCTGCGGCGATATCCATGGACAGTATACAGATCTGTTGCGCCTCTTCGAGTATGGAGGTTTCCCACCGGCAGCCAATTATTTGTTTTTGGGTGATTACGTGGACCGAGGTAAACAGTCACTGGAAACAATATGCCTGCTCTTGGCCTATAAAATCAAATACCCTGAGAATTTCTTCCTTTTACGTGGCAATCACGAGTGCGCCAGTATTAATAGGATCTATGGTGAGTTTGTATAGATAATTTAATTTCAAGGTCACTATCATGTGCGTATTGGTGTATTTCTAGGATTTTATGATGAATGCAAACGAAGATACAACGTCAAACTATGGAAAACCTTCACAGACTGTTTTAATTGCCTGCCTATAGCAGCAATTATTGACGAGAAGATATTCTGTTGCCATGGTGGACTGAGTCCTGACCTTCAGAATATGGAACAAATAAGGCGCTTGATGCGCCCAACAGATGTACCAGATACAGGTCTACTATGTGATTTGCTCTGGAGTGATCCAGACAAAGACGTCGAGGGTTGGGGTGAGAATGACCGAGGTGTTAGCTTCACCTTTGGAGCGACTGTGGTATCGAAATTTCTACGCAAACATGAACTGGATTTGATATGCCGGGCTCACCAGGTAAGTTGGGATTTGAATATGCTTGATTGAAATTGTTGAACTAAATGATGCGAGTATTTGAATTTAGGTCGTGGAAGATGGTTACGAGTTCTTCGCAAGACGTCAATTAGTCACTCTTTTTTCAGCGCCAAATTATTGCGGAGAGTTCGACAATGCTGGTGGAATGATGACTGTGGATGATTCATTAATGTGTTCGTTCCAGGTGAGTCAGAGAAGAATTTTTAGATTTTATTTTTAATGATTGATTTGCACTCATTAACACACACATGGTATTTAAGACGGCATTGAATAGGAACACATGTCTAATTGCTGATAAAGCAACAAGTGTTTAAACAAATCGAGCATGCTCTCGTAATACACACTCCAGAACATTTTAACTCTTTTGATTGGGTTATGTCATGCACCTACATTTTCATTTGAACTGTTAAATGACTGTCGGCTTCAAACTAATATGTGGGTTTTGGAATTACTTGCTGTAGACTCAGAACACGTTCCATATCTGGGCATTGACATTGTTATCAGTGAATCAATACGATTGGTGTCTATGAACTTTCTAATTTGGTAATTCCTTGGTAGCCAGAGTAAGAATAATTAGCCTGTTTACTCAAACTGAAACATTCGTCATTCGGTTTGCGTTTATTTGAGTACGCTTATCCAAATTTTATGTGGGGGAGTTTTAAAGTAAATATTTAGTCCGTATTCTGTATTATAGTTCGTGGAATTGTTTAGGCACATAAATAAGGAAAAAGTTTGATTTATGAGTTTCTCTTAGAAGGAAACGAAGCAGTTATTGTTTTGGGCCAATTTACATATATGAGTTGCAGGGGTGTCTGACCGATTTAGATACGCGCTCGGTGTATAGTAAAAGATGCTCGCACCTACGCCAGTTATTGTAAATCGCTATGAGTTGCCAGCTTGGATACGAACTGTAAAAAGGTCTATGTGAGGTGTTGTGTTGCTATAGTTAATTGATAAGTTGATTAGGTAGTTCAATTATTTCCGAGGATTGGTGTACAGAAAGAATAAATGAAGTAATATTGATTGCATTTCGGAGCTTGGTAGATGAACTGCGACGATGTTATTCTTGGAATAAAATCGTCCGGATGTAAATTTGTCTCCCATTCGGATGTCTAGATGGGACTGTCTAAAAGAATAGAATATGGAAATAACATGTAAGAAACACAGACATCTACTGCGGAACCCAAAACCAGCTTGAGACTGAGTTTTACATTGTCAGAAGACTCGGATTCAATAACGGAGACATACATGCGTATATACATACATACATAATCCATCAGAAGTTAGAAAACACAAAATTACACACTCTACTTTGATGTGAAACCTGACTAAATCTATTGGATGTACATAGATCCATTGGCTTGCAGTCGATATAATTGTCCTTGTCAACTGTAACGTCCACAACTCGCATATGTAGAACTAGAGACAAACGACGAAAAATACCAAAGGCATCAGCTTCAAGCTCACGTACCTAGTGAAAGAAGACATGTGCTTTCTAGAAAACACAAATAACTTTGATAATACTTAAGGTCTTTATCTTTCATCAGAGCTAGACAGTTACACCATACAAATATTCATTTAGGTATTGTGGTATTCATTTCACAACTTATTGTAACAAAATTAACCTTCGGTAAACTAGAATAGAGCCTACATACGTACATACATACATATATCAAATGACGCTTCAACCCGACAGTTTAAAGAGGGGTTTATTCCGACAAGTTTCGGAACAGCTATAGCGAAACGGTTGAATTCACATTAGCAATGAGAGACTCTTTGAAAAATCTTTGAATTATCTCAGAAGCTCGCATCTTTTTTGGTCAATGGCTACAAATTCATGGCAAACAACCATGTATATATCTAACGAACATCTTTAGCAGAGAATAAGTACCAATAAACACAACGATCCATCGGCATAACAGAACATAGGAATCAAGAGGATGGTTTTGGCAGGCAGACGTCATCCATCGAGTAACGCTGAGTTGTTACTATTAAACGATCTAGCTTCTTATGGACTACCACAATAGCTAGAAGCTCGTAGAATATTGCAGAAAGGCTTCCGATTGCTAAAATGGCTGAAGAGTCTCCGAAAAGATACGAACAGAAAAATCAAAACGCTGAAACAGTTTCTGGTGAAGTAAATGTGTATTTAAATATTTCCGCGTATATTTATACAAAGCTAAGCACAACAACTCTCCTAATGAACACCCATCGACAAATGTAACTGCTGCGAACTGAATTGGATTTTATTACGGGAAAAATAATCGTAATAGCCTGCAAATAGTTTGGTTTGAACTCAATAGAATGATCTCTAGAAATAACGACAGTTGGGCATCCAAACAGGCAATTAGGTAGTCTCGGACTATTAAGGAACAGAATTAAGAAGCATTTAATAATTGTCAATTAAAAGGAATTTAAAGGACAAAAGGGCAGGAAAGGCTCGTTGTTGGCCGGTACTCTAGATCGTGTTTCAGGATCTTATCCCTATTGACATCGTTAGCTCAGCATTGAGACTGACGGATTCTGAAAAATGGAGTAAACAACATACAGGTCACGCCAAAATCCTTTCGATGTGCCGTTATCTTCCCAACATCCCCAATCACCTGCCCACTGAACTAGTACTTAACTACAAAATAAAACGCTATCAATCTTTGCGGTTGGTTCTGAAACCAAGGGCGAAAGCGGTGCAGGAATCTTCTGAGACGACCTCAATATTTTCCTTTAATTTCCCAAGTCATTGCAGAGTTTTTCTGTTGAAGTCACCCCTGTTCGTCGAGACGCAAAACTTACTCGAGCTACATATGTATGTAAGTATATATAGGTAGATATAGCCAATTGGCTGCCTGAATCTTAACGAAATAGCTGGAAACTATAACCTACCTCTTTGTTGGGACACTGAGACCTCCCAGGTAATTGGAAAGCTGACGAACTATCCCATCGAGTGTATGAGTGTGTCAGCCATTTCAATAAAGGCTGCTGTGCTATACCTAACTACAGTATGCTATGGAATGTAATAACTCAGGATGACAGATGGAGAAACCGATAAACACGTAACGCAGCAGAGTTGAGAGGAATCGTGGCAGAGAGGGAAGAGGCGATGACTAGTAAACGTTGTAGAAACATTAGGACATAAAGAAAAGCAGAACATAAATAAAAAGTATGGTAACAAACATTTACCAAACAAACAAAATGTTTATTAGAATGAAAAATGTCATCTTTATGTAACAAAACTCCACATTTATTTATGGGATGTATATACATTGGTAACCAAAGTAAATAAAATTCAGCCGGAAAATTCTTCAAATTAAATTCAAGTTTTGTCCTCTTTAAGTTATATTTTAAATAGAGTTTTACAAATTAATTCCACAAATAAGTAGCAACAAGCAACTTTTCAAAAATCTGTAATGCCAATAATATCATTTGTTCAAAAAAACAAAAAAGTTATAATAGAATAGTGTTTAGTGACCCTTCAAGTGATAAACAAGCACACAGTTTTCTCAAGAAATCATATCAAAACCATCAATCAAGAAGCCACCTGAAACACATAACATTTCATTCATAAAACAAGCTAATCCATACTACATACATCATATCCACAGAAAATGCTTTAAATAACGAAAATTTTCTTATCAAATTGTCTTTTTAGATATTGAAGCCATCCGAAAAGAAAGCCAAATATCTTTACACTGGAACGAATTCATCACGGCCGACAACACCACAGCGCAATACACCATTGATAGCATCGAATAAAAAGAAATAATACATCCATCCACTTCCATTACCCTAAATAATAATAAAATATATTAAAAAAAGTAAAAATATATAAATATTTAAATAAAGAAAAAGGAAAGAAAAACTAATAAATAAAATTAAAACTCCAATGTTAAGAACTTTAACTGATTCTGAAACAGAAAAAAAACAATTTGAATAGAATGAAGAAAAAACACCACAACTATATGTAAATGTAACTCTTTATATATATTATATATAGTATATTATCTTATATTGTAATCTATAAACTAGAATGTTGTTGCCAATTAGACGGATAATTGGCAAAGCACAGAAAATTTAGTGGAAAACAAAAGTAAACAAAACAAATTGAACTTAAATTGAACTGAGTGTCTAAATAGCAATGTAATGATTTTGAAGTTTAAAAATTAAATTTAAATAAAAATAAAAGAAAAGAAAAGAAGATTGTGGAGATAAACTATCAAATTACTAATTTGACTATCAGATCTTTTCTTTTTTTTTTTTGTCTTCATAAGTGAATAATATGAATATTTATAAATTCTTTGTATTTTTGTTTTGTTTATTTTCAAGAAGTAATATTTATGTGTAGAGTTAACTCCTCTTTTAAAGATAAATATTTATATATATATATAAACAAAGATACCTAATCGAATGGAGTATCTAATATGTGCATCTATTTATTTTGCTAAGAATATAATAACAACAACAACAACAATTTGATTGAATTTATAATTTTATTTAATAAGTTTTATTGGATTTTTTTTTTTCTTAAGTTTTAATTTTGCATTTTGTTTTTCTTCGACTTTTACATTTTTTTTTCTTATTTGTTGTTGTGTTTTTTCTCTGTTTTTATGTTGAAAAATAAAAAAAAAGCAATCAAGCATTTATAAAATATTTATTTTTTTCTTTTTTTAATTTCTTATTTATATATTCTTCTTGTTTGAGTGTACTAGAACACATTGTATAAATCGATTTCATTTAACTCTTGTCGGGACCATAAGCTGTGTATATGGCTACATTTTAAAATGTTCCTCGTATATCTACCGATGTACTACAGGTATTCTATTTTTCGTTCTCAGGTCTCTTTTTCTCTCTACAGCTTTCAACATATATCAATCAGAGTTGTCCCCGAAAAATGTTCTGAGCTTCCTCTGAATGAATTTCTCTGTTCTTTTTAACGTAGGAGAGCCTTACTTTTAAGATACTTTAGGTTTTATGGATGATTTTGTGAACGTTAAGTCTTCTCCATTTTCATTCGCATATTAAGCCACGTTAAACTGAATGTAGCTTCAAATATATCTAAAACTTCAGACAAGTATTCAGAAATTGTGGAGTGCACCAGCTCGTCACCATGGTCCCTTGCTACTCTTTTTGAGTAAAAACACTTTTTTTCTACTAACATAGATTTCTTCTAATATATGTTAGTTCCTTCTTTATAAATTCCTCATCATCTTCAAATGGAAGACTATAAGATGCTGTTTTTCATTGAATGTTTTACATTTATGAATTTTTTGTCATTCGTCAAAACATTCGAACATTATTTCGGATGTAGCCTACATATGTACACATAGGTAGTCATTCTTTCATGAATGACACAACGTCAACATGATTAGACAGTATGGATCGATTTGGTGAAACGGATGCCTGATCACTCGAAATACATATATGACTCCATTGTTTGATACAGTAAATTCACTATAAATCGCGGATGTTAATCGGTCCCTTGATAAAACTTATTATTATGTTTGTCCGATAGCCATCTCTACTTAACAGAAAGCATCAAACTCCATCAGTAGCGATTACATGGGGCTGTGCTTCCTTCACTCTGCATTGAGACTCTTCAAATTTCTATGATGAAACCTACAGACTCCAACTACGAATAGTAAACCAGTGGACTAAAATCCGCGCTCCTCGAGGACCAATCTTCCGCTGCAATAAACTCAGCAGTTTTGCTTCCAAGTCCCTCATGTTTGGTTTTGCTTTTGTGTCTTAGTAGAATCCTGCTGGAAAACCCAATTGTATTCACTTAAAAGGTTGTTAGTTGATCTTCTAGACAACGCTTACTAGGATATCTTGTTGGTAAACTTTTACACAGTTTAAACCCTTTTCTGACGGAAGCGGAGAGAAGTGCATTCTGAAGATTCTTCGTTACACATTCAACGTATGTGTGTTGTCATATGTTATTCTCCTTAAGGAACATTGTGACTATTTGAATTTGATTCCTATCCAGTCGGGCAAGAGAGCTTCCTTTTCTATTGCCATCAGTTCCTGTTCAGTAAGGAAGTCTTTTTTACTTTTGTGTTCTCATTTATAATCCACAGAATGATCTTAGTACCATGAAGCAAGATGTAACTCTTTCTTTCTGTTTAATAAATCTTCCTATAAATAGATGTAGGTTTTATTTATGCGGAAGCGTAAGCTCTTATTGTGGTTGGCTTAACACACAACTAACTTGCACTCCTTTGAATAGAAACAAGCTCTGATCTAAAGTTATTTGTTTTCAAAATATTCTTTCTTCATAGTCAAGAAAACCTGTTTTATTTCAACACACATGGCTTTTTGTTTCGTCTGTTTGGTTTGTGTTAGATCATTAGAATCAATGCGTTGTTGTCTGATAAGTCACAATAAAACGTTCTGTCTGATCCGGTGTATTTTCAACCTAAGTACTGCACTGTTTACAATCAATTACACTAAAACATTGTGGAGCAGAGGAAAAGGTTCTCATTTTCTATATAATTTACCAATTTACGCAAGAGTCTGAATTGTATTGAATCACCTAACATATTCCATTTTGGTTAGTCATTTCACTTTCGACAAACAAATCGATCAGTTTCTTTCGTCTGTCAACTGGCATGTCCCAACTAAGATAAAAAATTAAGCGTAATGAAGGAATCTTTTAGTCCTTTCCGACAATTCACTTAATTTTTCATATTTCTATATCGAATTTTTATTTTTTTTATTTTCTATATCGAAATTACCTTTTTTCGTATAAAAATGAATTACAGTAGTAGAGTGCCTTTTGCCTATTTAATTTACACTTAAACTTAAATTAGAATTAAAATTAAAAAAGAAAAAAAAATTTAATCATATGTACCTATAGGATCTATTTTTATGTATCTGCGATTATTTTTACATCTTAGATGTTCGTTTAGTATCAAACATTTTAATAAACAAAAAAATTCTTTATCATACAGAATTAAAAAAAGAAAATTTTAACAAACATGTACATATGTGTGTATGTATGTACATATGTATATCCGTTAGCTGACTCCTTTTGTCACTGATTTCCTATTAAGTTTTAAATGTGTATCATATATGCATTAGTGAAGTATCTTTTTTCTTATAATGTAGAAACTCATCTTATCAAAAGCGAAAAAGAACTTATCTTAAGAACGAAATCAGAAAGACTTAAGTAAGTAATACGAGAAGGTGGAGTGAAATATCGCAATACAAAATGTTATATTGTAAGAATTATATTCAATAAAGTAATAAATAAATGAAGAGAATTTTCAAACTGTTGTGATTGCGTTCGTTTTTAATCAATTTCGCAAATACTAGGGAGTGCAGTTCTTGCAACGCATTCGAACTCTAGCAATCTTTTTACCCAAACTCTGGACTCTGCGCCAGGTTTTTTTTGGGTGAATTCCTTTTGATGTTGAAATAATTACACTATAGTGCTTTCTATTGTCTGAATCCTTCCTTGACGTCAAAGTTCTAGGTAAAATATTTACTATATAGCATATCTCTATAGAATTGTCATATGTTTTCTTAAAATCGATAAAAAGACATTTTTTGACATTTTTTGACATTTTTTCACACACACTCCCGTAGTGTAATAATTTGGTAGGTAATTGACTTTTCTGACCTAAAATTACATCAATTAGGTTGTTAACAAATACTCTCGCAACACAGCAAATAAAATCTTGTATTGGTCACGTTGAAAAGACTTATTCCTCCATAATAGTTGACAATATATATGTATATATATATTGTTCCAGAGACTACGAACCAGACCACTGTATTGGGTACATTTTCGTCTTTCTTCCACGATCCATCTTATCCGGAGAGTCTCTCTGGATTTCTCCACAGTTTCTCTCTGGCTTTGATTCCGCGTGTGGCTACCAGTGGCTCCCCAGGACCTCTCTTCTTCTGCTAGCTAACGCCGGACATTGACACAATATACATATGTGCTGCCGTTGCGACTTCCTCCAGGCATAGTTCACAGGTGTCGTCCCCCAGAAGACCTATCTACTTTAGGTGATACCCGAAATTCCTATGACCTGTAGATAACGCTACCACCCATTTCAGTGTTATTCGCCCTAAGCTTAGAACCTCTCTATGAGTGGTGCCACCATTGTGCTTATGAGCACATTCCAGTGCCAGTGATGTATTGATATCTGTTTGGTCCATGCGTCTAATCACTGTTTGATTGTCCAGTGCTATGGTAACGTTTCTACCCTCGACCTGACCCTCTTTCAGGTGATCCAACGCAAGCAACAGAGCAATCATCTCGGCTTGATAGATTGAGGTATATTTCCCCAGACTAATATGACAGGCTAGTTCCAGTTCTTCTGGACCGTTCTTACCTTATTTTCCGGAAGTGTTCCATCTCCAATGAGAGTTTTGTGATACCTTTCGGTAACACGCATTCTCTTTATTCCATCCATGGGCATATTCAACTCTCTAATCTCGTTTAACGAGATCCAGGATTTTCCTATGACCGTAGATAGTACCGCGCCAGTGCCAGTTGGCATCCCGGTGCAGAGGAAGTGCCGTCGAAGCCGTCACATTCTTAATAAATAAGTCCAGCGGCAGAATACCTAGTATCACTTCCATTGCGCATGTTGATGTCGTTCGTATTTCACCCGCGATCCCTAAACATGCCAGATGTTGGACCCTATCTAATTGCTTCTTTCCAGTTTTCTGGGTGGTTTTCTGCGAACATACAACTGACGCATATGTGATAATCAGTCTAACTATCATCGTGTATATTCAGTATGCTGACCTGGGCGAGATTCCCCACCTTAGTCCACATACCCGTTTGCACTGATGAAGGACCCTTTTCGCCTTTCTAATCTTCTCTTCCACATGGAAGTTCCAAGTTAGTATGCACCCAGATACGTAACATTCCTGGTCACCTGCAACTCCGATCCGAAAAGTGTCAAGGGCTGAAATTCCAGATCTCTCCTCTTCCTTGTGAAGATGATCAGATCTGTCTTTTCCGCATTAATGGAGAGTCCTTGTTCCTGACACCACCGCTCCACCACTCTGAGAGCATTATTGTTACATCATCAGCATGTCCTACAGTGTGGATGCCAGTCTTTTCAAGTCTTCTCAGGAGAGAGTCCACAGTTATATTCCACAGAATAGGTGATAAAAAATCTCCCTGCGGGCAACATCTGCTAACCCTTCCCCTAAGTCTTGAAGTTCCCGTCTGAATATTTATCGCCCTATTGTCAACCCATCTCACCACCAATGGGTTAACCCTGCGTTCTTCTAAGGCTATTCTGAGACTTTCGAAGCATATCTTATCGAAGGCGCCTTCAATGTCCATTATTATGGTCATTGCGATGCCTCCGGTATTCATCTGCTATTTCGCAACGCGTACCACATGGTGCAGAGCTGTTTCCGTAGACCTGCCAGCTCTATATGCATGTTGTCTACTACTCAAAGGACACGCTTTCAGCGCCGTGCTCTCCAACACAATTCTTTCTTTCTATTGTTTTCAACAGAAATGATGTTAGGCTGACCGGTCTAAAGGACTTCGCTTCGGTGTAGTCCTTTTTCCCGGTTTGTAACATGTTACATAGGCATGTAACGTATATACTCCTAAGCCTTGGTACAATGAGATCTGCACTTCATTGAATTAAAGCTGGGAATATACCATCTGGTCCCACGGTCTTGTAAGTAAAAAACGTTTTTATCGCCCCACTGACCGCTTCTGAAGTTACTATCCGTTCCGCTTCCTATCCATCCTGTTTCCTCAGAGCCAATGGCTGATCTGACTTCAGGCTTCCCGGAAAGACTATTTCCATGAGGACCTCATTTGTACGATCCAGTGTCTCAACAATCTCCCCGTTCTATCGCAAATGAGTCCGACTATGGAAACTGGATCCATCCAGACAATTTTCTGAAGTCTCAGCTGTGCTTCTCATATTCGAGCAAAATTCACTCCACGACTCCCTTTTAAGTCGTCGCAGAGTTGCTTTTAGCTCTTTCTTCTTTGCCTTATACTCATCCCATGATTCAGGATCATCCCTTTTAATGGCATGCTTAAAGGCTTTTCTCACTTCCTTCTTTAGATTTTCAAGTTCCTAACACCACCAAGGCGTGGGGTCCTTTTCATCTACCAAAGTAGGTGTACACGCCTCTTGGTAAGCATTTTCAACAGCTGATTGTAAGTGCTTCAGTTGTGACTCTACATCTCAAGTGGTTTTCGGTATTTTGGGTACCCTCCCATTCAGTTTATCCCGTAACACTTCCTGGTATATTACTTTGTCCGTGTTCCTGGGAATCCTGACATATTTTCGATCTTTCTTCCTTTTAGATCCTTATCGAACATCAAATGAGATGGCTCTGTGGTCCTACATCACTGTCTGATCCATTACCTTCCGATTTGATATTCTATCAAGCATTCTATTGCTACACAGAGTCACGTCAATAACTTCCCTTCGTCTTGCAAAGGTCGGTTCTGTTCCTCTGTTGACAATAGTTAGCTCTTAGCACACTACAAACTCGAATAAAGCTTCTCCTCTGTAGGTACCGTTGGTGCTTCCCCAGACTGTACTGTGTGCATTAGCATCGCAACTAATCGTTAGATCTTCGCTCCTATCCCTGCAGACATTCACCAGAGTCTCTACCTCTAGGGGAGTCATACGACAGGTATTTTCTGACAAAACTGTCAGAAGCGGCATAACCGCTTTAACTCCGTGCCTCACCAGTACACAAGATCTAACTCTTTCGCCAGATCGCACATAGTGTAAAGTGGCAATACTTTCAGGTAGACCTCTAATCCTTCCTTTGAAGATCCAAGGCTCCTGCAGCAAGGCAATATCAACCGACTCTTCCACAAAGCATCTGATCAACATTGCTGATGCAGCTTTGCTGTGGTGAAGATTCAATTGAATCCCCCTAAGTTTTTCTTGGTACGGTTCGGGTTGGCTGACCTTCTGTTTCCTGGTTTGTCCATCAGCCTTTCCACTTTCACGTGTTCTTGATTGATTAACATTCCCGGACACAGGCTGTCCATCTGCTTCTCCACTTTCTGCCTACACCACAATGGCTTTAGCTGAACTGAAGGTCTCGGTATCAGTTTTGAACCGTTCGCTAGGTGGTTTCGGCTAAATTAGCAACCATGTCAATGCATTGACCGATATGTCACTATTTCCCGAAACAGACCCTGTCAATGGCAACCTCTGTCTCCCACTCGCCCTTTTCATCTTTTGCTTAAGCTGCTTTCGCAGCCTCCGCTCAGAATCAGGTTCTGCACCGTCATCTTTGGCTTCGGCTTCCACAACGTCGATTAACCTCTTGGCACCTTGCAGCACCACATTGTTCATCGACATCGACGATTGTTCAACTCAATCCTTTGGTTTCCCTCCGGACTCCATTGTCCTCACGAGCTCTTCCGCTGTCGATCACGCACCTTCCGGTACTTTCTCGACCTTTTCGGAGCCTTCCGCCTGGCGCTCTGATTACTCTTTTTTATAATTTTTGAAAAATGGGTACATAATGTCCCCACGAGCCGGGGAGAAATCACAGTAGGCCCTTTTTATTCGTCTAAAGAATACAACACGCACGAATGGTTGTAAGAAGGCCCTGGGCTTAATGGACGTGTTGCGCCAAATATTTGTATTTTTTTTTGTATGAGATGCTCGTTTACATATTAGAAACCCAAGGTTTCTCCGCTAAGTAATCGCCGCAAGAGATATTCCAGTTTTCCATCCTCTTTTTCGAAGTGATCACGTGGTGATATTCAAGAATGTTCGAAAAGGTCTTATGGAAGCTGTCCTCATGAGCATAACAGACGCTTTGTCTCAAAGCATTTCTTCTATCCACCGTGATGATTGGACAGCTTAGGAACGCTTTGTTCTGGATGGAATGTTTAGACTTCGAGTCCTGTTTCTTAATTGGATCTATTGTGAATCATGCATTCCTTTCCTAAACTCATATTGTTTCCTAGAAAGTCCCCTAATTACTTTTTAGGGCGGTGCACACAATCTTTTTCATGCTTACCAGTCGATAGGTCGTATATTCTGAATGGATTTATGGCTTTTTAATCAAGTAGCAATCCTTTGCATGAGGCTACATTCTAGAGATGCTAGATCCAGCACATTTTCAATTGAAAGTGCACTGGCTTCTAGTATTGGACATAGTATAACATCTTCGATATCCTCATTCTACAATCCAAGAGTAATAAATAGGTTCCTTCCTTTAGCTTTCTGAAAAAATTGTGAGGATCTTTTTTTTTTGCGTCGGAGGGTTAGAATCTAGAAGAATATTGGGATCTCTATCCACTAAACCCACCTCCCATCCTAGTATTGGTTAAGAATTTCATTGTGACTTCAGCCTTAGGTAATCGTATCATTCGTGTTGGTAGCCTGCAGCATTGCGATGCGTTGTCGCTCTGGTATTCGCTGGTTCTTCATAATGGTTGCCACAGTTTCGCCAACTACTTTACAAACTTATTCCTTGCTCATCGTCTGTCTGGTGATGTTGTCTGGACTTAGGTCCTCACGCAGTTTGTTCACCAGCAGGTGCCGTTCTTCATAATATCGTGGACAATGGAACATGATGTGTTCTGCATCGTCGACTACTTCTGTGCACGTTGGATAATATGGATTGTCGTCATATCCAAACTTGTGAAGGTAGGCTCTGAAGTATCCATGGCTAATAAGCATCGGGGTCAGGTAACAATTCAGCTCCACATGCTTCCTATTGATCAACATTGGGGATTAAAATATGCGTACACCTGCCTTTATCAGAGTTATACCATCTCTTCTGTAATTCTTTCAGACTTGTCTTTGGTGGTACATCAGTATCGCTTCGATTGATTCCCATAGGGGAGAGATGTTCCTTGTACATTGGTAAACCTTGTTCTACAGATATGGTTCTTACTGTGATGAACTTCCAAACCACCCAGTTGAGTTGATGTAGTTCAAGATGTCGTTCATTGATCTGCTGGATATTTCTTCTGACGAGTCCCCCGAGAATTTAAAATCTGATCCGGATAAGAAAGTGGGTTGTATCCTCCTCATATGCGGATCCATAACAAAGGTCTTCTTCGGTTAGTTATAGTTTTTCATGTGGTACCGCAGAGTATTACATATAGCCCGTGAAAGGAATTTCCTACCCTGTCCTTATTATTCCATCTGTTGTTTTTCTCGCTTCGAGTCTTAATCCCTGCTTCGAGCTTCAGTGTGTAAGGCGGGATGTTCACCAAAGTGTCGACTTGTTCTGATCTAGACTTCGAACCGCTTCTAGCTAATTCGTCGACCTTCTCTTTACCTAGTATATCTTCATGTGCAGGAACCAAGCAAAACATAACCTTGTGCTGAGTTCCAAGAACCTTTAGCTCGTCTCGACATTATCGCACAAGCTAGGATTTTATTTCGATACCAGAAATCGCTTTTATTCCTGCCTGGCTGTCGATTAATTTTTGTGGTATTGCCTTCAAAGCAGTCTCACTGGTGGCTATTATTACTACTAGGACACCCGCTTAGAAACACAACTGATTTGGATATGGCCAGGGGCTTGGAAAAGATACTTGGGCCTACGCCTATATCCATCTTATCCATCTGTCAATTCATAGAAGGATTACGTTTTGGTTAGCTTCCATTCTTCTCTGTTCAGGAATATGCTTGTGAAGGTCTTTTTAAATCCGGGTACTGTGTCAGGTGGTCCGTAGTAGAATGAGTGGCTATCTCACTGACTTATTCTTAGGACACTAAGGAATCGAGGATTCAACGAAGGTATTACTACATTCTGAAGTTATGCTGTATAGTCCAGCTCCAAGATTTTCTGATGTTTTAGATCCGTCTGTGTAGTATAAGTTGACAATTATTTACAAATGTAGGTCGGTTTTACTCTCAGTTATGGAGGGAAAGATATGTAACTTTGAGTTTTGGCAGAAATTATATGTCGTGAGACATCTGTCTGAACTTCCAGGTCTGGAGGTCTTATGCACAGAAGCACAGAAGACCGAAAAACGATTTTATTCAAATAATTGCACTAGCCTGTATATGTACGTTGATACAGTTTGTACCTATTTCCAAAACTATACGAAATGTTAACTTATCCAAATACATGAAAACATATTCTCTTACTTTTCCTTCTATAAAATACTTTAACAGAATTTACCGGTATTATAGAGAAATTGTCAATACATTTTCCCCTTCTATTGTAACAGGAAAATACCATAATGTATCAACGACTGTACTCCAAGTTGGAGTACATTTATACCATCTGTGAAATTGTTGTAGAGCCTGAAACTGAATCCTGTTAGCAGGGTGTATAGTACAGTGTACAAACATGTCCCTTTTACTAAACAACCTTGAACACATACGGCATCTGTACCATTTTTAGGGGTTGTTTGCCATAATTTTACTCCCAATTCGGGTGGTATTTTAAATAAAAGAATTCTACGAGAGGTAAGATAGTGACTGTGAAGAAAAAGCAAGTTTTGTTTTAGTTTCGATGTGTTGTAAACAGTTTTTTTTTAATTAAAAAGCTTGTGTTGGAAATATCAAAATAAAGAAATAATTTCATGAATTATGAATTAAAATTATCTCTACGGAAACGTTGGCAATTTGACATTCGATGTTGGTCCTGTTTGAAGTCTCTGGCGTAGACTATGGACCATAGTCCTAAAAAAAGTCATCAAACCACACGCACGAGGCAGCCAATTGACTGGTCCATTTATGGATATAATACTTCGACTTCAAAAACTCTACTGTTCGGTCAGGTGTGTGGAATTTGGCACGGACTTGTTGAAACCACATATGCTGCAAGTCATTCTCTTTCAATCCATCCTAAAAAAATCAATCAATATGGTCCGGTACCGCACTCCACTGACTGCATCTGTGTGCAAGTAAAATTGTCGCAAGCAATTTAATAATTTGCAAACGTTGTTGAAGCGTGCGAATCTGCATTAACCTTCTTCAGATATACCTAGTTTCCTTAGGTGCTCCTTGAGTTTACAATGCCCCGTTAGGATACGAAGGTTATTCTTGCTCATACTCATACATGCGTCGAATCTTTTTCGGTTGTATTGCCTAGATGTTTCTCGGCTTCCCTCATTTCATGAGCGTTATTCCAGGTTCTTGCCCTGTGTTCCCTCTCTTGTTTTCTGAATTCTTCTTTGAGCGTATGATCCCCTATTCCGTAGAATGATTCAGGACCTATGAAGGATTCTGATGATATAGCAGTCATGTGCCATGATAGCAGCTTGGCTATCTGACATTATAGATATATCACAGTTGACATGGTTTCTAACAAGATTGATTTGGACACATCTATCTATGGCATAGATATCAGCCTGAAAGATACTGGTGCTTTTGCCCATGGATTCAGAGTATTTGGTTCTGGGCCCGAATACTCTTGCTCCAGTTTCTTCATCAGTTCTTGATCCATCTGTGTACCACTTTGTTGTATGATTGCTCAGTTTGTAGATAGTGGATACATTGCTCCAACTTTTTTTTTGTTACTGAGCTTGGCAGCAAAGTTCTTTTGGAAGTTAAACCTTCTAATGATATCATCCGTAGGAAAGGCTAGGAGCGGTAGTTTTTTGTGCAGCGCATCGGCCATCCTTAGAATTGTTCTTAGGATCGCTTTACTTGCAAATTCCTCAACCACAAGATGAGTCAATACCAATAGTACCTCCATGGCTGCAGTTGGACAAGTTCTCATGGCCCCTGTGATACAGAGGCATGCCAGTCTTTGCACCTTAATGAGTGTCTTCCTCGTGGTGACCAGATTGGTTCTTTTTGCCAATGCAATCGCTCCATATGTGATCATTGGTCACACAATAGCAATATACATCCCCCTAAAGATGGTGGGGCTACATCCCCAGGATTTGCCCGCTAGGCTTCGACAGGTCATCAGAGCCCGCGTGGCTTTTCTGGTTATTTCTTCTGTGTGTTTTTTCCAGATGAGTTTACTGTCTAGCTTTAGTTCCACATATTTAACTTCTTTGACTGGTGTCAGTATTGTACCCGACAGTCTTATTGGCCTCAGTTTCAAGTTTTATTTTCCTCGTAAAAGGTACTATTCTGGTAATAATATGTCATCAGCATATGCCGGACAGTTAATGCCATAGTTTGTTAGATTCTCAAGTAGCTTATCCACAACGAGGCTCCACATTAAGGGAGAGAGAACTCCTCCTTGTGGGCATCCTTTTGCCCTTTTGCTGTGCTGACCTTGATGATACCTTCTGATATATGAGTCTCTGTTGATCTTGTGCTCAGAAGTTCATACATCCACTTAGATACTGTGTTGTTTACCCCCTTTCTATCTAGAGGTCGCACAATTGTTATTCTATAACACATCTCATAAATCATCATCTCCTTCGATGTCCAAGAAGGCACACAGTATGTCAAGAGCTCTTTGAATAGTTTCAGTCAGCTGGTACAGAGCAGTCACTGTAGATCTGCCCGCTTTGTAGGCATGCTGACGGTGATGAAGAGGAGATGTACGTAGTACTTTCTCTCTTAAATAATTGTCCACAACCTTTTCCATCGTTTTGAGAAGGAACGATGTTAGACTGATCGGTCTATAGGACTTCGGTAGAGTTGGGGCTTTCCCAGGTCTTGGTATGTTGGTACTATCCTATCGTCTGTACTCGGAAAACTGCCAGGAAAATGAGTTTCTAATAGAAGTCGTGCCCTCTGTCTCTCATTTTCAGTGAAGCTGCCATCCGGTTTTCTTAGAGACGTTGATATTTCTCCCGTTTTTGCGAGTGCATTGTGCAATCTGGCCGCAGCAGGAGTACTAGTAATTGTCTCACAGAATTTTCTAAAGCTTTCTCGTTTAGCTTTCCTTATTTCCTTGTTGTAAGAGGTCAGTGCCATTTTGTAGCTCTGCCAGTCTCCATTACGCTTCGCTGTATTAAACAGTTTACGCGTTTTTAATCGGAGGTTTGACAGATTATTGCTCCACCATGGGACATTATTCCCTCTTACATTTCTGCCTACTGGTCAGCTGGTTTCAAATGCAGATGTGATGGCTCCTGATATGCTCTGTTTAAGTTCTAGATAGTGAGCTGAAGCTCTCCTAATATCCATATGCTCCAGGCTAGTTTCAAGAGACGATTCAAAGAGATTCCAGTTAGTCTTCCTTGGGTTTCTAACTGGATTGATTGTGATACACGCGCTATCTAAGTCAAAAGTTATGTTATTCATGACATTAAGACCCGATGATCTGGCACCTGATCCTTTTGATTGTACTGCCTTTACTCAGCCAAATATATATACATAAATATGTTTGTATATATGTATAAATATTCCCAAATGTCGTGGCTTTCTCGAAGACTATACATATGTTTGCCTGGTGCATTGATATGTTAAGAAAAAGCGAAGTATCCTGTTAGGATAACAAAAAGTTGTCAGCAGTCTTTTCTGCTTAAAGACAGAAAAAAACCGCTGTTTCTCACCGCCTTCCGGGAGCGTCTTCCTGAGAGAGTCTGCCTGCTCCAATTGGGCCTGCCGCTAATGGATGCCCTAACAAAGGATGCGGATGACTGATTTTACAGCTGTCTGACTCTGATCAGTTCTGAAGGCAAGTCGCCCAAGACGACTTGTCTATTAGACTAGGTCATTACTCCAGTGGGGATAACACCAAAAGTCTAAGGCAATAGATTGAGTAAGCATCCAGAGAAGGCAGTCACACTGTCATACTCCAAAAAACTGGAGTGCAGAAAAGACAGATCGTTCCTTAAGGCTTAATGAAGCAGACACTAATATATGTACAGGAACAGTTCTCATGCCAAAAAAAATCTCACTCTCCCAAAGAACTAAAATGACCTTAAACTTGTAACAAAGTTTTTTTTTATTCAGGTTCACTCCTATATTTTTTAGCCCCTTCATGTTACAGCAAGACTGTACGATACGGTACCATGCGATTTGAAACTATCGAATGATGCCACGGTATATTTCATAGCCTTGTCAGTTCCTACGGCCGGTCCTGTAGACAGATTCAGTTTGTGTAGATAGTATCTCAGGCAGTAATTATTTGTGAGGAAGCTCACCAGCTCCTTGAAGTTAACGAATTCCTTGTAGGAGTAAAATTGAATTAGTCTTTTTGTTCGTCCAATCTTCAGAACAGTTTTCCAACGATCTACTTAAATCTTTTTTGTTATCGTTTAACATAACTTGCCGTTCAGCGGTTTCGGAAAGGCTTGCCTTTCGCAGGAGAGATATTATATATACATATGATAAGTGAAGTTTTTATACAATTACCTACGAACATAGCGCACATTACGTCTTTCAGAACTTTCCGATGATTTGAGAGTCAAAATTTTTTATCAATTCCATTCTTCATGCAGCGCTGACGCTGTTACAATGCTGTATCTTATGTCCCCACTGATAAAATTACACCTACAGTTTATAACTTTTTTTTTAATGTTTGTTACAACCTATTTCGTTACATTCTTCTTACATCCTTAGTTATTTGCAATGTTTACTTTAATATAAAAATCTTTAAAGTATCATACCTAAACAACTACACTCATTTATAATACTTAATACAATATGTGACTTAGGAAAAGAAAAAGAAAATAATAATAAAAATAAAAATTCGAGTCTACAAAGCTTTTCATCAGCAACCCTAAGTAAAGATCACATGGCACAACAAATAGATCTATCCTCCTAGAGAGGTATACCACTAGATACCAAGGTGCAGTTGTTTATCTTCCAATTTGCGATGCAGGCCGATATCTCCTCGAGTTAGCTGTAGTATAACTCGTACTTATACTCATGTTTCGTCGACGATATTTATAACCTACAATCAGCTCCTTGACAGTCTTTCGATATTTATCCGACAACACACAGTAGAGGAAGAAGTTCGAGGCGGCATTAATGGCAGCTAGCAAGTTAAAAACATTTCCAATGATATTCTGTACTCTGTCCTCGATTTTGATCAACTCCGATACGATAATGTATATCGCCCAAGGCAGTTGACATACAATGAAGAGGATCACCACAGCGATTAAGGTGACTGTGATACGGTTCTCTTGGGAGACAGTAGAGTTCTTGCGCTGAAAATAGTGAAATCCTTAGTGATACGAATATCCCTATACATAAATAGAATTTTAAAAATACTTACAATTGTCGATCGTCGAACACTTGCATTTGTCATTTCGCCACGACGAAGCTTGGATTTGCGGACTAGAATGATCAAAATGAAATTAAATGTCGCCAGTACACCCAGTGGTATGAAGACGAAAATTATCGAGGTTAGGATGAGGAAGACATTGCTGTAGGTTTCGTTCAGGCGGAGACTGGTAGCTTCGTTAGTGTAGAAGGTGATCTAAGAAGAAATAGGATTTTGTTATTGAAAAAACCTCTTGACTTACAGATTTGACAAAAGACTTACATTGTGACATTGATTCGTAATTCGTACATCATCGGCACTACTGCTGTTGTCTAACCGTATTTGGTCCAGTAGTGGTGGAAGTTTGAATAAATTATCCATTTGGGTTTCATTGATGTTTTCTTTGTTTGGAATGTTTTCTAATTTTTCTGAAAATGATAAAGTTATATCGTTATTCTTAGCCTAAACAGAGAAACCCCGCGACTAAGCGCTATATATTGTACAAGAACTAGTGAGAAAGATGGCAGCAAAGGAAATGTGTTTTGTAAACCTAACTTAGTTGGAAAAGAGAATAGATTAGAATATAAGACGTTAATTGGCCTGTCAAAAGTGAGACATAAGTCGTAAAACACGGTGTAAACTGAGGCTGTCCACAGGGTGGCGTTCTGTTTCCTCTGCTGTAATGCATAGAGGTTGACTCTCCGTAGCACACTTTTAACTCTATCTTTCGGGTCATGTCTCAGACTGGCTGTAGTAAGTCGCTGATGGGCCTAGGAATGATCGATGATTTGTGCACTGGTAGATCTACCTCCTCTTCAGACTTAGATACATACATACATATACCATGGATTGTACTATCAAAGGCAATCTATGCCTCATTTAAAGGTTACTTTCCTTGCATTTAGGACTGCTTTCGGTCATAGTCTAAGATAGGATTAGACTGTAGACTGTTTTGTGAAACTGGGCAACATAAGACTTTACTATTCATGAGTAAAGTATCGATCTGCCTTCCAAATGCAGAACTATGCCATCCTAATGTTAATGAGCTATAGTGTAAGATGGAATCGGAGTAAATGTTGCTGTAGTGATATTGACTGCCCTCAAACCTTTGACCACCTCCAAATTAGTTAAAAAATGTAAGAACTCTTTGAATTCACTCATAAAACTGAACTCTTTGACATTTGTTTGATGACCAATACGGTACTCGAAAAGTTTTTTTAGTGATTGTGCTGCTTAAGCTTGTATTAGGTGACATATCTTATTGAAAGGTTATTCAATCTGTCTTGTATACTTAATTCTTTCGTCACCCTTGTTGTGGACTCCAGGACTACAACATAATGTACATTATACGTAAATGATATTTCAGAGCAGCGGTCCGAGTACAGTGTTCTGTGGTAGAAAGCCGGATATGTGGTATTTAAGCTGCCGAGCTGTCGATTTTGGTTTGCAAAAATCGTATGACAATCCTTCGATTTATTAAATAGCTACCTTCAGCCTATTATACATAGAGGAAATCTCTTGAAGTTCTTTGAGTGAAGGATGTGGCTAATCAAGGCTTTAGTGGTATGTCTTCTGCGGTTAAGGTTTTAGTAAAAGCCGCTGGCCTTGACTCGCTCATTTTTGAAAGTCAATGACCCATCTAACTCCTCTCTCTCTCGGATTTCTATTGATTCAGTTTAAACAGCTTGTCTGTCAGCAATGTCAGAAAGTCATTTGCAAGATTTTTTAAAAGTCAAAGCCTGTAAACGATTAATTACTGCGAATTTCTGCACACTTTAACGAAAGGAAGCAATATTTTCAATCTCCCGTCTCGTCAGCTTAAGTAAAAGTTTCCACGTAGCAGTGGGTAACTAAATGTGTCTTTCCAGCAGAACAGTGAACATGGTGGAGATAAACTTAACCGTGAAACGCTTGGCATCTTGAATATAAGAATTTTAGGCAAACAGCATTAGTTAGATTGTTTAGATCATTGAAAAGTTATTCACTTAGTATAGCCATCGAAATATTGGTAAGAAATATTTATTGAGTTGTTCTTCTTTTCATCTCTGCAACCTCTGCTGAAATTATTTTGACGCTACACTTATTTAGCGCTCTCGATGGAGTCTTTCTTATTTATTATACGTATGGAGGCCCTCCTTAATCTATGTCTTAATCCTTGTTTCGAGCTTCACTGTGCAAATCCCGCCTTGCTCACCAAGGAGTCGACTTGTTTCGATATAGATTCCGAACCTCTTTTTAGCCAATTCGTCGTTTGTGTTCTTAGAACCTGTAGCTCTTCTCCAAAGCACTTCAGAAGGTTGGATTTTATTTCAATATTAGAAATCGATTTTACTGTCCAATTAGATGGCGATCCTAAAGCCCTGAGTTGCCTGGTTGTCTACATCGAGCTATTGAATTGGTTCACTAAGAGCTATAGTTGTTAAAGACATGGGATAATATGTAACCTTAGTTAAAAAATTATCGAGGCGATGCATGGTACTTAAATTCTGTGGTTTTGTGTTTAATACATAAAAACCTAAACAACGCCACGATTTATGAAATATTGTATTCAAAAAATGCAATACAAACTGCTTAATAAATCTAACCCCTTTCATAAAAATATTCAAACCCCTAATAAATAACAAAATAGTTGCCATTTTCACATCCTGTTGTTATGACAAAAAAAAACAGGAATACTATACATACAATGTTTTACTAAACAATAACACTTACCTTGGATTTTCCCAAAACTCACCGTTTCGTGAGTTTGATTGAAATTTATTGTTTCGTTTTCACACGGTCTGCCATGGATATCCCTGAGTTCTTGAACACTACCCGCCTTATGCTCAAATGCTGTGGAAATTGTCGAAAGAAGACAAAAAACTGCAACACCTAGAAACAAAATGAAAAATCGAAAGAAAATCGTATGTAAATCCATTTCACCACCCCTTTTACTAAAACCCACAGCACCCTGCTGAAGGACATTTGCATAAAGTGCAAGTGTACATGTGTGTTTGCATGTTTGTGTACTGTACTAACCTGCAATAACTCTTTTCGCCAGCGACTCTGTACAGAATGTTTGTCTCTTCAACGGATATCGTATCGCAATGAAACGTTCTATCGTAAAGCAAACTGCGATGTAAATTGAAATGTAAGCTGTAAAAGGATTAAGTAGAAAGAGAGAGAAAGAGAAAAAAAAAAAGAAAGCGAAACATTGTTTAGACCTAAAATGATGGTATCTGGGATATATGGTATGGATACTCACCACATCCATCCGTCAGCCAAATGACAAGACCGTAGAATTTCCAATAAATCTCATAGTGTAAATGGACAGTATCGTGGTGTTGCAGGGACAGCAGGAACACCATCGTTAGATAAATGATATCGGTTATAGCTAGTGCGGTTAGATAGATGTTTGTGGTGCATCGCATACGTTTCCTACAAGGATGCGGTGAGAAAATACTTTCAATTAAATTAAATAGAAAATTGTTTTCAATCGCTTAAGCACAATGAGGAAGAAACAAACGTGAAATACATAAGAACATACATACATATATAGGTATATACATATTTTTTAAATGCAATAGAGGCGCACTCATTTGTAGTACTAGCAGCAGATGTCCTGCTGTTTTTTGTACCTAGAATCTATTCAATTTTACCTACAAATCGTATTTGTATAGCAGCGAGTTCTGAATAGCCCTTAAGAAGTATACAGAGTGACGCTAGCAAATACTATCTATGAAGGGAATGCTTAAGTAATTCTTCTTCATATTCTGGCCAGGATCCATTAAGAGAATTGGTATTTAAGAGGTGGCTATTCGCAGTTTGAAGTATTGTTATGCGGTGCAAATGTTTTGAGAAAAACTGCTTTGAGATGTTCGATGAGTTTCAAACCATCATTCCAGATTTTTGTTTTAGATCTCAACCTGTTTGACATTGCTCTGTTGAAGTTTCTGCAAGAACATTAATGCCTGAAGCTGGTAGTGATTTTCGAATCCCTAAGAAACTCATCCAACAATGACACGTAATGTTGTCAAGAGAAGTCACTATTAAGTCATTTTAATAATATTGTAAGATCCAAATCCAAATATCAGAGACTTTTATTATTGCAATTGAAGATTAGGGGCAGATCTAACTAACCTGTCATTCAATGTCTCACATTTGATAGACTCTGTAACTTTATTTACAATGGCTACTCACTAGTTGGAATGCTATACTATGCTCGCTTTCTCCCAGTGTAGTACTTTCTGTAGCTCTTCGTTAATTGTATGAATTTGATCGTATGTGACTATGTGATGTATGGGCATTTGGGCTGTGCTGTCGTCGATTCAGCTAAAAATGAAGAAACAACGTAGGTGAAATAATAGATCCCTGCGAAATGCCATTAATAGAAGATGTACTATAAGACACGCCCTTGTCCACAACTTGATATGTATTAAAGTTTCCTTGCTTGGCTAGTAGGATCCGATGAAAGACTTAATCAAACGTCTTTGAGACGTGCAACAAAACCACTCTAGAGTTGTTCGCTGGTTGACATCCATAGATGGGTTATATAGCCCAGTAGGTTACTTTATTTATTCTAGAATTCAAGAGTTTAGAAAGCATTGCAGGCATATCTTTCATTTTTGGGTAACGAAAACATATGTTCTTAAGATAAAGTGAACAGGTGTTAATTTTGTCTAACAGCCCCTCAGAAGTAAGACTTATAAATCAATTGGTCCATTGCCATTTCTGCTGTTTAAATTTTTAAGAATGCCCCGAATCACACAAGACCTTATTAAGCTCCATTCACTTGGACCGGATCTATTGCATATTTGAAAAAGTTCCTCTTTTTGTTGGATACCATGGCTAGTGTGACCCATCATTTTTCATTAAAGGTGGCAAGGCGAGTGACAGAAGTTGTTATTTATCAGTTTTTCTATTGACTGTTGGTAATTCTGTGACCATGTTTTGTTTTCTGTCGATAGTTAGGTTTCTTTGCTCTGTCGAGATGCATAGCCACTTCCAGTATACTCAGTACATGGTAGCAAATTCTTACCCACAACGGTGATATTGTTATTGAACCGTGGTTTGTTTAAGACTGGTTTTAAATAGAGCCAGGGATATTTAGCTCAATTCCCAGACGAATTACTTCCCCGACGGCTTCGGTGTAAACGTTTATGTTGGAACTCTTTAAATATATGGACCAAGTGATTCCAAGTCGTTGGTCTGAATTTTAACACTTATGTATGTGCGTAGTTCTTTGGCTCTGAGCAAATGTAAAGGTCTTACCAATTTGCTAGGTCACTTGAATTATTTCGAACACGTGTCACTAACGTGATTGTAGCTTGTTTGTAGGGTTATTATGACTTGTTTTTCCTAAACTTGTTCCACCAGTTCTCTTGGCAAGCAGTGAAATGTAATCAGTACTGCTTTACGGAGTTTATAGTCAAGGTAGGTAGGTAGAAGTGGTTGTAATAGCAAGTCGTGCCGAAAAATAATTAGCTCCTTTTTAATACCATAACTCAAGTGACCTATCGGATGTAAAAAGGATGTAAACTAGTAAGGATAAGGGAGATGAGTGACGATTATACAGATCCACCCCGTTACATTGAGGAAACTAATGATATCCCCAAAGTTAATTGTTGTTAACTCTTCTACATAGGTTGTTAAAGAAGAGTTTACCTAGTGTGCGCTGTCTGGCTATACCTAGAGCTGGACACTTGCAGAGGAAGTGTAGTATTCTCTCTTTCTCGTGGACAGTTGCGACAATGTGCATTAAAGGAAATGCCTATTCTAGCCGCATTTACCCCGATGGGCCAGTGGCCAGTACTAATTGCCAGAACTCTTACGATATTTGCACGATTTCTATTTAAAAGTTCTTGTGATCTATTTCGATAGTAATTGGGCCACATCTCACCTCCTGCCATCTGCTGTCAGCTTTTAATAGAAAGTGCGCAAGGATTCTACCCTTAAGGAAGGCACGTGCATCGCTTCCGCCAGGGACCATCTTGTTAAGGGGTGTGGTGGTTTGCTTGAGTTGGCGGAAAGCCTCGGGTACAGCAAGAACTTCCGCCTGGAAGACGCTGCACGAGTCAGAAGGCCGGTAAGACTTGGAAATGTTGAGGTAATCAGAGAACAGCCCCGCACCTACCCCACAGTACATTTTAGTACAGTCGGTTGTTGTTTCGAACTCATTTGTCAGTACGCCTAATTCACCGTGACGTGTCGTTTCTGAAGTTCACGCTGGGAGTTGTATAGTCGGTTGAATTAGCTATCAAGTCTCGTGGTGACCATAAGGTGTGGTATACCAGCATCCTAATCTGATCGCACTGCATAAAGATAAAAACATAATGTGAAGGTCTAGTGGTAGAAGGTGCAATATTACGTTTAAGGCCTCGGTTGGACTTGTTCTCATGGCCCGCAGTTCTTTGCATTTTGTTGATAAGTTTGATGTTGTATTCTTGATGCAGGCCACCAGACTAGCGATCCATAGGAAAGTATAGGACGCACCACAGCTGTGTACATCCATATGACCATCTTCGGGCGAAGTCCCCACCTCATACCGAAGGTTTTACTGCGAGCATAGAAGGCGACACAAGCTTTCTTCAATGTTTAGTTTCCAGCTAAGTTTTGGATCAAGTACCACACCTACCGTGGAGGCGTGAAGGCTAGTATTTTGATTTTTATGGTAAAGATCATCAGTTCAGTTTTGCTTGGGTTGACGCTGAGACCACATCCAGTGGCCCATTTCCGGGGAACTATTCTTCCACATAATGTTCGGGAAAAAATTACCTTTTTGGATGAAGACTTGGCTCAGTTATAGGCAAACAAATCCAAGAACAGAGTATTTCAAGAACAGCATATTTTTATATCTTCCAGAGCATTGTAGTGTATTTCAAAAGATTGGTATATACAGTACGAATGCCAACACATCTATGGTTAGTCCATCAGAAACTCAGTCGCTGGTATATATCGCTTTAACTTTGACTCCAAACTGAGATGACTGAGCAATTCAATATTCATTTATACTGCCTGTCATGCCACAGAGACATTGAAAGAAACTTCAATGCCTCTAGAAGGATATGACATGATGTAGGCATGCTCATCGCTATTGTGGAATATTAACAGACAATGTCTCTAACCTACGCTCAGGATTAGAAACGTTCTAATAAGTCAGCCTTGCTAAAGTGATAACACATTAGCACCAATGTCACTTTTGAAACGACTTTAGCCAAAGTTGTTTTTTTGTTTATTTGCTCTATCTGCAGCTCTTTCTTCGACGGCGTCTGTGACTTGGTAAACAACATGTCCGTATATTGAACATCCTGGTTACCAAAACCCATCCCAAACCGATGGTTAGTGAGTGGTACAAATACTACAATCCCTAATATTATAAAGATCTCAATGGAATGAGTACGATATTTCGACGTTCAAATAGAAAATTATCTAGAGCACATAACGTTAGGTAGATACATTTGATGTATGCATGTAAATGGGTGCCTCGTCACGTTAGTTACCGGATACCTTACAACGAACATTCGTAATGCTAATTTTTGATTTCTCTGAGAACTTGCATAGAAAGAACCGCGCCTCATATCTGATCAATAGATCAACATGTTTCATTGTTGTACTATTACCTAAAAGATTCAGTGTATAAGATTTAAAGTCTTGAAATAAAAACACGACATTCTCCAAAGCTAAACCGAAGAAACAATAAGACAGATGTTTCCAATGTCCATGAACACAAGTCAAGTTCAGACATCAAAATGTGTACTCTCTCACCTCGCATGGTTTCACATGACTTAACAATGAAATTTAACGATTTTCGTATTTGGAAAATAATTGCCGAAAATTCATTACAGTTCGTCGCAGTTAGGGATTTTCAATCAAGCGAAAACCTCAGACGCACCGGGTCGTATACTTAACATTTTTTTTTGTTTTTTTAGCATGTGGTCAAAATGAAGTAAAAAAATAATGACAGTATCTTTAAAGTATTTAAAATTAGTCTAACACAGTAGATATTGCCAAATTAACATACCTCGTTAGCACAATTATGCTAACTGAATTGCCCAATAGTCCAATCACAAACACGCACGGTACCAGGATACCTTGAACTATGTGACGTACATAAACAACATCCTCCTGTGTTACCATTTCCCATGGAATTTATTATTCTTTTTGTATCATATGATAGAGATACTTCGTGGTTTTTATAAAACCATTCAAGCCAGAGACTGCAATATTTTGTCCTCTGAAAAGATACAAGAAAAAAAACGAAAAATAAGAAAATTTGTTGTGGTAGATACTTTGTTTTGATGTTTAAAGAATCAATAAAGTTAGATACATGAAATCGATCTGAAGTGAGCTGTAAAAAAAATGTTTAAAAGGCTTTGTTTATAAATAATAAATTTATGCGGTAGGTTTTTTTTTGTAGATGAATTGCAGTAAAGTTTAATTTGGCGAAAACCAGCTGAAAGGTACTGTAAAGTTTTATGGATATACTTTTCACGGATATGTATTTTTTTTTTTTGTTTAAAGAAGAAAAATTTAATATTTATGTTATATTTTATTTACTTTTAACGTTGTTAGCTTTAAAGACCTTTCATGTGTACGTACATGTCTGGTTTATGTTATAAGTCAAACGTTATCGTAAAACTTGTGCGCTGATGGACTAGACGTCTAGTTATAGCTCGTGTGATATGAGTCCTTGAAGAAAAAAAAAACACTGCTGAGTACACTGAAACATTAGGGAAAAGAGCTCCGTAATATGCTTTTTAAATCCTCCTTGGCTCATCAAAAGAAAGTGGACAGAATATTTTACGAATTCTTCAGCACTATAGAGTAGGTCTGGGCTCCCTACTCCGTCTAAAGTGAATGCTAAGAGTTATTCTGAGATTGAATTCTGATTAGAGGTTATCAAAAACAGAGGCAAGGTAGATTACTTTTTCAAAGTCATAGTTCTCAACATATTCTGTCCGATTGCCGGACGTTGGGTTACCTATTGTATACCCTTAAACCTCTTTTGTCGACCAATAATGTCAATATCGTCGTTATAGACGTTTGAAAGATTGTGAACAAGTATGAAATTAAAGAAAGCAAATGACAGTCCTTGCTCGACAACAAAAGTCTCAGTGCAGATATTAACAAAATTTGACAAGGCAAGTTCGTCCTTATAAATGCAATTTCCACAGTAGGGGACCTTGCACATAGCCTTTGATCTGGTATTAAAGTAGACCACTTTTAGTTTTTGGATGCTTTCGCCATGTAGATGGTGAGTTGGCAAGACATTCTTCATGTTCAGCGGGATGATAACGCGATACAACCTCTTTATCACATTCCATTAACAAACTCTTCACATGTTCCGAAGAACCAATAAAAATTTTACAAAAAAGTATCACCAATAAGTAAGTAAACTACATCCCCTATATATTACACATGACAATAAACTATAAATCTTTCCGGATTAAGTTCAGTAAGTAGTTAAACAAGCCAAGTTAAATACTTCATGTTAAATCGTGTAAAAGGTGTAATTAAAAATGCATTCAATGGACTATGTACATACTATGTACGACACGTTGTATGCATACCACAGATATTCCTGTTTTTTAAGACAGGTGCGAGTCCTGAAAAATGTTTATATCCTCATTTATGTACGCATCGGAATGTGTATGAAATTAAAAATAAAAAATGAAAAATTCTCTGCTTTACATAATTAATCTCGAACTAATTACTGGACATGGTTAAAATGCACCATAAAGGACATGCATACATATGTATATGTATATAACGAACAATTGTGATGCTCTGCACTTGAAAATAATTGGAGTACAAACATTCGTTAAATTAAATAAATTAAAATATATTTGTCTCATTAAAGGGATGCTGAATGAATTACTTAAAATAAATTTGCATACTTACTATGTTGGCAGTAATTGGGATGGGCATACTACCTAAATAATCTATTCTAGTCTGTTTTTTTATTTACAAATTTATGTTTATTAAAATTTTTGTAATAACATTCTCATACAGCACATTTAGGATATTAAAAACACGATAGTTAGGGTTGGAGGATGGGTAGCAACAATCAACAAAATATATGTCATGTGGCTGCGGATATATATGTATATAAACTATTTTGGTCACAATTTCTAAGTTTTACACTTTGATGTTAGCTATAAGGTCAAAAGACATATTTAAGGACGAAAACTGTAGCATTGTAAAGTGCGTACGTGAAAAAACTGCTTACACTGCTATATAATTTGAGGATAGACGAATTTAAAGAACTATTAGACGAGCTACTAGCTGACACAGTTCGACTTGTACACAGGGCCTATATGGAAGTTTTTCCATGCGAATCATATTCTCAGATGCTTGTCACATGTTTGCGAGCAGTGAGAAAGTTAAAAAACAGTCTGGTGTATTCAGGGACTCAAATGTTGAAATCTTCGGTCAGTAGTCCGATGCTTTAATCATTAAATCAGAGTGCTCAAATAATCAGATACTGGCAGTATCCCTCTTCCTAACACGACAGGCAGAATAAGTCGCCTTCAAATCGCTTTGAATTTATCCAAGTTTTAGTGTAGTAAAGATATCGATCCTAGAGATCCGGTTACCCAATGTAAGCTGCTCTTTAAATTTTGGTTAGAGTTAAAAGGTTGGGATCTTATCGAAAACTTTCCATCAGATCCATCATGGACAACCAAATTGTCAGACCAAGTTTTCTTGACATGATCTTCAATTTTGTAACTAAGCAGTTATTTGCTGGCACAAATTAATATTTACATTCGAGGATTATCTGCAAATGTCATTACGCTGTGGTCAACTGACGTCCACTAGAAATATGTTAATTATCATACAAAACTTGAGCAGACACCAGCATTGAGATCTGCCCTACATAGAATATTAAGAATAACTTCAGTTCCTAACGGTGTGGAAAGCAGTTGTGTATCGCTAAGTACTCCCATCGATCCACCTTTCAAACTGTTCAAGGCATTTCAAACTAAGGTACCCTATGTTGAGCTTTTTGAGAAGACTGGCTCGGCATCTTTGCTATCCTGGGTACTCATCACATAACTTTTCTGACAATCATCGTCTAAACGATAGCAACAAACGCTTTCGTCTGTAGTTCGCTTCATGTAACTCCATCACTATCGTGTCGTCTATCGTTTACGTTTTCCACAGTTTGAAAGCTACTGTAAGCCATATTCGCCTTTATGAAATGACTTTAACTGTCATTCGTTGTTTTTGTGTTTACTTTTTGTGAACTGAATTTTATGAAATTATTAGAAACTTGTACAATAACAAATAAATTATGTAAATATTCTATTTACTATGCGCCTACTTATTAGTTGGAAGAGATAAGGGATCCGACGCATCCCTAAGTTATTTTTCGCCTGCGTAACAATTCCAATTTCTTTTCATTTTCATTTTCGCTTTCCAAAAAAACACATCACAGTGTGATGGAACATTTTTTTTAAAGATATATTTTTAATTAAAAGCCTTTCACAAAGACAAAACACCAAAAACATATGAAAACGATACCTCTTTAGCTATCGTACAAACGATGTCGTCTTGACGATAGTGTTTGACAGTTCTTGGGGTTACGTGAGGTAAAAGTTGAATCGTCAAAACGATATCGCCCAAACGATTGTCGTCGTACGTGATGAGGGCCCTGATTGTTGGCTGATTCCGAAATGTTTTCTAGCACTTCCCGCGTACTGATGGAGTATAAGTGCTCATTCTAAGAATTCTACAGAATCCGTTTAATAATCTATTCGTTGCATCCCATTTCCAATCCAAATGTTAAAGGGTGCGACGCATTAAACTAAGTCAAAAGATATGATATGATTAGAGACGTAATACTGAGATCGGTCGAAGCCACTGATGGTCAAATGTATATGGTCTCATACTTGAATTATTGGACATAAAAGCGGTAGCCTGTATCAGTTAAACTAGAATTGAGTTCAACAGATGGGTGCTTATTCTGAGCTTGAATAGTTTGAATTCCGTTCTGTAACGAAAGGAATTTGCTGTTTCTAATTGGTCAGTAGTGTAGAGATGATGTAAAGTAGATGGAAGAATAGATCCTTGAAGTACGCCAACAAGAATAGCAACTATGAAAAGGCACAATCGATCTATTCTGGAGAAACTTTTGCCTTCATTTGCTTGATTAGTTATAAATAAATGTAAATAAGTCGTTGGAACAGACTTCGTGTAGGGTCTATGCTTACCAGCAATAGGTCACCCACAATCTTTGTTGAACCATGGTTTTTAATACAATGAAGAATATATGTACATATGCACATATGTTTAGTTTAACTACTAAAACATATGAGTACGTCGCCCATGGAATAAGTTAGTTCTGTAGTTTCAAATCAGACGACGTCGATTCTGTTGCCCTTTCACTAGAGTCGATATCATATTGCGAATTCTGTGAAGATAGTTCTACCAGAGATTCGAATGGGAGACCAGTTTACATTCAGAATATTTTATACCAGGAATTGATATCCCAACTTATCAGGTATATAACAATGACTTCTTCACGGTGCCTAGAGCAAGATACGATAAATAAATCTACCTAGATACCTTGTCTGCCACCACGAAACCATAATGTTTAATTTAACTTGCAATGTATTTGTATATTTTTTCATATACAATTTACTTTAAAATAATAAAAAACTGGGAAATCGGAGAAAAACGGGAAAGAAGAGCTGATTTCGGGATTATCTCGGAAAGGCAGGGACAATACTTACTTACTTAACGGGCTCCCGACCCGTGAAGAGTCTCTACCTGAGACACGACAGCCTTCCACTCTCTTCGATCCCGGGCACGCTGCTACCAGTTGTCTACACCAAGCGCTCTGTCATCCGCGAAAGCTTGATCCTTAAAACGGAGGTTCGGTCTTCCTTGTCGTCTCGAACCTGGGGCCTGTGATTCGAAGATCCTTTTTGCTAGAGCATTATTGTCCATTCGCTCGATGTAGCCGAGCCAGTGTAGTTGACATGTTTTGGCTTTTTGGACTACATCCACATCTTGGTACAGCTCATAGAGTTCGCGGTTGTATCTTCTCCTCCATTCGCCCTCCTCGCATACGGGACCGAATATCCGACGAAGAATTTTTCTTTCGAAAGTGTTCAATATCTGCTCTGCTTTCCTTATCGTTCAACACTCGGCTGCATACAGCAGAACTGGCAGGATCAAAGTTTTGTCGAGCATACATTTCGTCTTCCGAGTTAGGAGTTTTGATCCCATTTGTTTCGCCAAACCGAAGTAGCAGCGGTTTCCTAGGGTAAGTCTTCGTTGAATCTCCCCTAAGGTGTCATTCGTGGAGTTGATATTTACTCCGAGCTTGGTAAACCCCTTAACCACTTCGACGTTACTTTTGTCAACAGTGACGTTTTGTCCAAGGCGGTGGACAGATGCTTCTATTTTTGTTGACAACATGTACTTGGTTTTGTCCTCGTTCACCTCAAGGCCAACTTGTTTCGCCTGTTTTTCAATTGCCGTAAAAGCCTCTATCATCGCGCGCTAGGAGCGACCGATGATATCGATGTCGTCTGCGTATCCCAGCAGTTGGACAGATTTGTTAAAGATAGTCCCTTCCGTGTTCACACCTGCTCTGCGCACTATCTGTTCCAGCACAAGATTGCAGAAGTCACATGATAGCGCATCTAATTGCCGAAATCCGGTGCATGTTTGGAATAGTTCAGAGGAACTGTTTCCGAATTGCACGTTGCACCGCATTTTTCCTAGCGTCACGCTGCACAGCTGGATCAGTTTAGCCGGGATCTCAAATTCGGCCATCGCCTTGTAGAGCTCAAGACGATGAATGTTATCATATGCGGCTTTAAAGTCGAAGAGATGGTGAGTCTCGAATTGAAATTTGTTGGTCTTTTCCAGTGTGAAAATTTGGTCGATCGTCTTCTTGATAGACTTGATAGCTCAGCTTTTTGATAGCTGAGCCGACATCTTCAAAACTGGGAGGGGGGGTGGATTCTTCATTGACTGGATGCGGGTTCTCTTCTTGCCCTATCACTCTCTCTACCTGATGCAGATTAAGTAGCTGCTGGAAATGCTGCTTAAACACATCTACTATTCCCTGTGCTTCGGTGACTAGGTTTCGCACACTGTTTCGAAGAGCCTGCATTCCGGGCTTGAAGCTAGCTGCCAGTTGCTTGGCTTTCCTAAAAAAAACATCCGGATGTTGTTCTTATCGCGGGACTCTTCGATATCCTTGAGCTGGGAGACTGCGTGGGCCCTTTTCTTCTTACGCAGGATCTTCTTCTCCTCCCTTCTTCTGGCTCGATATTCTTCTTTCGCTGCTCTTGTTTTGCGCTGCAGCGCTTGCACGACGCACGCATTCATCATCATACCAAACATTCAAATTGGTTCCGCCACTAAGCACAGAAGTCCTTAATAGTGAAAAATATTTATAACTTTCATCTGCAGATACGCAATGTTAACATGAGTGTTGTGCTTTAGTTCTAACGCAAGATTATGATCTTCTGACCGCCTAAAGGGATACATTATAGGTGGCGTGTAAATAAATATCTACATACGTGACTGAGGCAAGTAATATCAATTTAAAAAAAAAAACGTTTCACGTTTTCGAAAACAATCACGGTCGTAACGACACACTATATTTATGGCTGTGCCCCTGACTTCGAGTTGACCTATTCCTAAACAACAACGCCAATTACTTAATTCTAGAATCACTTTCATTAAATAGGTTGTTGTACTTGGTCTTAGTCACATTTGTGATCCAAGTTGATGTAAATCAGAGCTTGTCGTGTATCTAAGGGTGTAGATTAGTCAATGGCACTCCATTATTCAATTTATAAGCAATTTAATCGTGATTCTTATAGTCCTATGTGTTCGGCTTCTTGTCGCTGTTTTCCGTCTTGCGTTTTTTCAACTACATACATATATATTTTGTTATGTTTAAAATTGTTTTGTTCCTTAATTTGATCAGAGAACACTATCAATATCAATTTTAGAACGTTGTTTGTGAAGCACCGAGAGCTAATTTAATAAACTTCTCCATGACTTTGAAATTGGCTGATGAAATCCATGAATTACAAATGAAAAGGATATATGCATGAGAGTGTTTATTCTGAGCAGAAGATCGTATTGGTTCATTGACGATCGTGCCCACTGGAGGAGATTGTTGTACGAGACTCAGCTTCACCTCAAACTAAAGCGCCACTCATGTAAGTATTTGAGATATTTCATTAGTTAAAGATATATGTAAGTATAAACCCATTGATGTTGCTCTTAAAATTTATTACAACTCAAAAGTTATTGGTACTTCACCACTGTCGTTGTCACGTGGTGGTCCAAGAAAACAAAAAACAGAATAGCGGAAATAGTTAATATTAAAGCATCTTTCTTTTCGTCTTAAGACTCACCTATCTTAAAATACACCATGATGATTATTTGCTTCATGTTTTTCAAAAACGTCAGTGCACCTTCTACAGCGTGGGGCATGTGTGAAGACTTTTCAAATCAGTGTCACACCTCAAAAGAAAAACGATTAAATAATAAAATAGCAACCTTGCGCGTAATATAGATACAGACATATTTTTAGATACAAAATTTTGTATGTTTTGGTTGTGTGGTGTTGTTTAACTTTGTGTTTCGGAAAACAGTTCGTAAAAATCTTTATGACCAGCTGGTCATGGTAAAACATGACAAGAGAACATCGGGTTTTGTGTCTAAACAGTACAGAAGAGAAGTCATAAACACCTTTCATTCAAAATTAATGCTAATGTCAACAATATACACATTTTTTATGACTAATTGCAATCCGTGTCTATGCTTAAGAGATGTTTGTACATACATCCGTGTGCCATTTAGTGTGCGAAATTATCCACGTGTTTCTATGTAGGTACTAGTCAATTATAGCTTAAGATCCCAGCCAACTCTGTACGTGCCTGGATATATTCTTTTTTTGTTTTTGACACCTATCCCTCTATTTGTTTAAAATGATGAGTAGTATTTGTTAATTGAAGTATTGAAAGCTGTGCGTTTATGGATGGGAATATAATTTCAATTAATTGATTAGCACTAGAAAAAGTTTTTTTTAATTCAGAGAGGACCTTTATAACGTCAACAGTAAGTCGATTCTTTTTGCCTTAACTTTTCCTAACGACTACCATATTGACAGAATCATTGCGTAATATATTTATTATTAGTTTATTGTTTTGTTATCCACTTTGGCTGCCAGGCATTCCGCGAGTTTTTAATAAACTTCTTCTTCTCGAAGATCATCAAATTCAATTAGTCTTCATAAATATGTACATATGTACATATACTCGTATTGCCGCATCTATAGTGCATGAAATTTTACTGAATTGCGTTTGAGTACGAAAACGTTTAAGTGGATATATTGAAAGTGTTTTTGTATGTGATGTTTTCCGGAAATACGGCTGTAAGCAGAATTTTCAACTCCTGAGACAACTTATTCACCCTTACTCCGTGTCGCGTTTTACTAAAACGCTGATTGTCGTTTTTATGGGCTTTCGTTTTTTAAGATTTACATTTTTCAAAAATTGAACACCACAAAACGGCTTCGTCGGTAAGTAGGTACACACATACGATCCACTCTTAAAAAACGAAGCGTCTTAAAGAACGACAATCGGCATTTTACGGCGATTTAATAAAACGCCACATGGAATAAGGGTGATCCTCCTGATGAAGTCATTCACTCTTGTCATGCAGGTTATGTTTATGTTTTAAAGAACTGATGTCCTAAAATAGGACTTTTAAAGGAGAATAACATGGAGCATACCCCAAACACAAAAATAAAATTAATTAATTAAATCGGTGGTCATTAATTTATAGATGAACGGTGGAAAGCGAAAACTTTCAAGGTACGATCATGTGCATGGTAAATTAACTTTGTCTCCTCCATTCCAATCTTATCATTATTGACAATAACCAGCCTCTTAGCATGTCCTACTTAAGGGGCTCCTGGCCATTGCTATCGGGAAATATGAAAGTAGCACAGTTCTGGTTCGGAGGTTTTCGTCTTGCTGGTTATTTCGAACTTGAGAAATGGGTTTCGAAGACTTTTTCAACTGAAGCACAGTTGTCCCATCATTCAATTGAATATCAGTATCTGATCTCTATTCATGTATATTGTCCACCACTTGGTAGAATATGTACATAGCAGAACTAATAACATTCTTTTATAGTAGCATTCTCCTTCACGCTAAGAGATTTGAAAAAAAATTATTAGCGCCAGGTCTCCACCATCCTGTCATTTGTAGAGCATGGTGAATTAATTCCTTATTGTCTTACTAATTTTTCACTTTATAACCAACTTTACAAGTTTTTGCTTCGAGCTCTTATAACCTTTCTTCAAGCCTCTACAAGTCTCTACAATGGCTTATGATACCGATATTTTCTCTGCACATTTCACATTCAATATACATATGTACATGGATCCCTATAAGTTCCCTGTGTACTGTTAGCTCCATTATATCGTTGAAAAAATGCACGACAGCTTTGTCAAAATCCAGAGCATATTTGGAAGAGCTACGAGGAGGTGCTTCCTACTTGCGAGAGTGTACAAGCTTACGAACTTGCGATAAAGAGTACAACTCTCAGGTATCTGCTGAAACGACGAGCTTTGTACTTTCCTATGGCTTTCTGAGGTGAACGCTTTCGGCAAGACGAACCGAGAACCGAAATAGAATATGCCCGAGGTAAGGAATGCCTGTAATTGCCATTTCTCCAGACAGATCTGTCTAAGACTAGATCATAAAACTAGTGTTGGGATTGGTTTTGATTAAACGATAGCAGATCAGCTCCATTATCAGTATCCATACTCAAAACTGCGTAAGGGCTGCTCACACGCGAAAAAGTTCAGACTCTTCACAAATGAAGATCCTCCATTTCTTTTGCACCTATCCAGTCCTGTTTAACTAGTCCTTGGGTATCTTGTTAGCAGTGATAAATTCGTGTTATCACAATTGACCTTCTTTGGTCTAAGTGTTTCTGTATCCTTGTACACGTAACCTAAAGCTAGCCTAGATTATAGGTATCTGACTTCTGATCTGCAAGAAGACAAAGTACACTTCTTATTAAGGACTCGGGAAAAATATAGTGAGCTCGGTACACTGCGTTGTATTAGGTTTAGAGGTCCCACATACTACTACAAACTCATTAGCTCTGTAAATCGCTGCAGTTTGTACGTATCCTGTCAAGTGCCCCGCACTAGGTACAAAATGTACTGTACAATAGGCCAGACTGTCCTTACCATCCTTAACGAATTTTTCAGGATACAAATCGCGGATTTCTAAAATCCCCAAGGTGAATCAATACTCCACAGTTGGGACTTAGTTCCCTTTTACTACACCTTCATCCACAGACCATCCAGATCCAACCTCATCAGGATAAGCCTCCCAGAATGCACACGAGGAATGAAAAAAGGCTGAAATGCATTGATGCAGCAAAGTACAGGCAACTCACCTCGGCTATACTGATGGCCATAGTGAGAGGATCATAGATTTCCGACGGACAGAGTATTTATACTAGTGCTTCAGGGAATGCATCAACCATCAACAACTCCACTAGGGACCCAAAGAAGGACGGAACTGGAGGAATATCCTACGAACACTTATTTCCAAAAGAGTGCGAGGATGCCTATAGACCACGACGATGGAACTAGAGAGTACAATGACACAGATGTTCCAAAACGTTCCATAATAGGTCCACTAATGTGGAATCTGTTATAGGATGACATCCTGAGATTGAAAACAATGAAATTACTAAAGATAAATAATCACTTTTGCCTTGAGTTGAAGCAACTCCTCCAGATAAAAATAGTGCTCATCACCAGTAACAGACTCAGAGACACTATTACAGAGAACAGGAGCGATTAAGTCGTGATTTCCAATTTGAAATTGAAGTACCTTAGATGTAACAAATACTGCATTCAACTGACAAAACTGCAAAGCATCTGACAAAGATCAACACAAGAGCATCGGAATCGATAATACTTTACGGTCCCAAATATTATATGTATGGTGCCATGAATGCGATAGTCTATAGACGAAAGACGGAAGCAACCGTTTCCACCTTCCTGCCACACTTGGTGTATTTAACAACGAGGACAAGTAGCGATACCAACTTACCACCAAGAATAACAAGCAACTAAGATGAAATCACTCTGATGAATAAAGTCGTTTCCAAGGAGCAGCTTAATATCTATTCGACTCAAATGCCAATGCCCTTGCCCGCTGTACAATGACGATCGGCAATTGCTGAAGGAGAAACTGGCCGATGATGATGAGCACGTTTTTATGACTCGAAAATCGCAATTTTAGTGCGAAAAAAATCACCACAAATTAAATTTGGACAGACGTCACCCGCAAATATTTCGTTCGTAAATTTTTCGCTTCTTTTTGAGAATTATGCAAAAAATGCGAACAATTTCGTCCTTGTGCGAGCATATTTCACTTTCCGTTGCCCGTTTGTTGGCCATAAATAAATTATTTTTCAATTTTTACTACACTCATGAAAATTCTAAAGAAACAAAATGTCCCCCACAGCCCCGAGCACACCGGGAGAAAATCCTCTGTAAAATACTTGTGTAGGCCGCCAGCTAAATGTACATACATACATAGATACATATGTATGTGTGTTTGTAAGTACGTTTTTCGACTTCCGAGGCATACAGTCAACTAAAATTGAAAAATAAAAATAAAATGAAAGAATAACCGCTACCCGTGACATTGGCGCTTCTTAAAAACGAACAAAACGTGTGTATGTACATACATATGTATTTTCTTCTCATTCATTCAAGTGTGATGGCACTTTGTGACGTGAAGAATCCACAATTTTGTGGCCAACAAAACAGAGAGACAAGACTTTTGCGGTGAAATATTGGCCAACACCGACTGACAGTACATACGTTAATAGTAGTCGTCATTACCTACATATGTATGTATATTGTTGTTTACTTAATTAAAAATAAAGCAATTTTGCACCCAAAATCCGTGTATAGTAAGATTGAAACTATAATAATGCACACTGTATGTAAAAATAAACCGTTATGCAGGCATCGATAAACTTAAATATAACACAGAGTGTCATTGTTAGGAGAGTATACATACATACATAGCTACATGTACATATTTTAGGAATGTATGTATATGAATTTCTTTGGCTGATTTATAAAAGTTCAGTAAACTTGAATTCGTAATTTTAATATTAACGATCCATTTAGGACCACGTAAAATTATAGAGTGTTAAAATATTTATTTTTAATTTGTTTACGAGTACACACAAAAGATATGCACTTTTGAAGAGAAGTGAACAAAAACAAAATTATTTTTAGCGATGTGGCGCTATTTTGTTTTGTGTTACTGTACGTCACATGTCATATGGATCATCTTGACAGTTGTATCATTGTGAAGGTTGCGAAATACATATGTATGTATGTGTGTATGTATGAATATACTTCGATGAGAAATTTTGAAAGTCAAAACCACACTAAGGACTTCTCATCGATACAGTACACATGTGGAAAATATTTGCGTTTGCGGGCGCCCTTGATCGCATTTAGACGAGTAAGGGCTACATCTTGGCCATGTGTATAGACCTTGATCTTCCGTTGAAACCGAAGGTGCTACCTGTGAAGTTTCTTCACCTTTAAGTCAGAAATGTTTAAAACGCCATGAAGTACACTTGAAATGAAATAGACATAAAGAAATGTCTTTACTGATGACAAAAACTTGGGACTAAAAAGTATGTAAATGAAATCCAAGCGTGTATTAAATCCAAACCCAGGAGCTCTGAAATACCTAAACGCGTAGTGAAGGATATGTACCTCACCATGTTGAGGTCTGTGAATCACCCGATCCACAAGGAATTCAGAGTTTTGAATCTTGACGCAACATCCCACAAATGGTGGTCATTCAATATGGCCACTGATCTGTGCCAGAAGATTTGTGATTTGTTTGTAGGCTGATTTGCAAACTGTACCTTTTGCCCAGCTGGATCATGCTATATACAATGCGATCCAATTTTGGATAACTTCTGGTGACCAAATGGCGAAGATCCTGATCATTATTTCTTTCCTCTTAAAGCCAAAGGTGCTGTGCATAGAAAGTGGTAGATACACAACAGGAAGTACATCATATTCGTATGACTTCACTGCAGATGTTCTTTAACTATTCTGTCATTATTCATTACTTTTTACATTACTTACTCATTCTAAGCCTTACTCGTGCCTGGCTTTCTATAAAAGATCTAAGTACTCGTAGATACAACTCCCAGGGTTCCATTGCTGTTAACAAAAGTAGGTAGGTACACCCAAATGCGGGCTCGTATGACATCACTGTAGATGTTCTTTAATTATTAGTTTTTATATTACTTACTCATTCTAAGCCCTACTCGTGCCTGTCTTCGTATAAAAGACTGCAGTAGATACAACTTCAGGGCTCCACTGCAGAGCACAAGAGTAAGCACACCCAAATGCGGGCTCGTATGATATCACTGCAGTTTTTCTTGAAGTTTTCTGTGATTATTCATTACCTAATTCATTACTTATTCATTTTAAGTTCTACTCGAGTCTGTCTTCCTATAAAAATTCTAAGTAGATACAATTCCAGGCTTCCTTTGCATATCCTTCTCTTTGAACGTTCAATGGTCATAATAACATATTTATTCGAAAGACACATAAATTTTCTACCATGCGGTAATCAATTACTAGTATATCACGGAGTGCACCACCAATTACCTTTGCCCTTTCCCCGCCACAGCTTTAATGTCAGCAAAGAAAGGAGTCAAAAAAAAAAAAGAAAAATTTGCAATTATCTGTGACAATAAAAAAATATACTTCCTCAATCGAGTACGACTCGATTAACTACTTGTCTGTAACGTCCGCCTATAATTGATGTCAGTACGTGCATTTTAGCCAACGCAAATATCCATCGCCATTGTTGTTTTCTAAAAAAATATTCCCATTCAGCCGCGCACTCTCAGCTTTTGACATTTAGACCAATTTCCGTTTTCTGTCTCATGGTTCGATCCAGCGCGATTCGTTTAAACGCTGATTAATCTCCATTTCAAAGGAAATTCGAATAAAAAAAATCCAATCTAATTTAACTTCCTCGACAATTTAGGCGATGATAACGACATTTGAACGTTGGCACAATGGTAGTTCAATAAATCAGCGATACACGAGACTGCACTTCATGTGCAAGCACCCCTTTCGAAGGGTTAGTGTCTCGTTTTCTTCGGGCACTAACTGTCAACTTAAGTACCTTGGAGTTGTCGCGAGGAGTTCTTTTTTTTTGTGTGCTTTTAACCAGCTGCCTTGGAGTTAACACGCCTTGACAATGCATTGTATCTCTTGTTATAAGGAAGAAAAAAGTCATAGCAAAGTGCAAAGTGTGATAAAGTTTATGGCGTTAGTGCGCCGGCGCAAACTATATGAAGGCATTCATCCCAACAATGGCGACAGATTGGCATGTAATTTGTTCGGATTGTTGTTATAAATTGTGGTGGCATAAGGTTATAAGTCGGACTTTTGTTTTGTCATTAGAAATAGTTGTAGTCAAGTCTATTACTTAATACTGTCACGAGAAATTCACTCTACATGCTCTAATGAATGAATCTAAAAATTCAATCCATTTAGTATGCTTTCAAGCATCAACAACGTTGAATTTTAAATTGGAAGGAAGCCTATCCAACATAGCGTGTTTAAGTGATCAAAATAGGCGAATCTTGACCGTAAACCTGACTCACGTCAGCATTAAGCTAGCTTATACTAGTATTTTGGTGACTGTAGTTAGAACATCAAACTCGCATTTAGTCAGGCTTTTGGGATGAAGCTGGGATGTCATCAATTCGTTCGTTATTCGTGTAACTGGTCGTACCGTAATCGGGACTTCATGGAAGCTGTTTCCAACCTAGCATCAGCAGCGAACCAGATAAACACTTACAAATGTCTCGCTTCTTTATAATTTATTAAGTAGTTCGGCTGTTGAATCTGCTTGCTATAACTCTTGTCCTTACTCAATCATGGAAATCAAGTCCAACTTTCTTTGCTGCTAAGTCTCTTGCCATTCGAGTTTTAGATAGACATTATGTATTGCGATACTGCCTCTGCCGCTGATCTTTCTGTCTTGTTGGCGAATTAAATTAGATTGTGATTGGTGTTGCTTGAGATAGATACCGACACACAGAGAAATCTCTGAAACATTACGTTACCAGAAAAAAGTTGTTGTAGGGCAGATTCCAAAATGTCACTGGCGTTTGGAAGATTTTCGTATCTACCAAAACTGCTAAAGATTTCGTCAACATGATTTTTATAACAAAAGCACTTCAGAGAGATTAAATGATACTTTCCTACGGAGCTGAGTTGTCTTTTCAATCCATTTTGTTATCACTGCCATGTCTTGAATTCCTCATACTTCTCAATCCTCCGCCACTTTCAGTTCATTAGAATGAATTCCCTCTTGTCACGGCATTCATAGTTAATCTTGGGTACCAGTTTGGCGATATTCCATCAGAGTATAGAACTTTCCCTTTTGGAGAAGTAGTTGCGTACAATTCACTCCATCCATCCCAGTGATTTATTCCAGCAAAACTATGAAGAAATCTCATTTCAGCAGCTTATGATATTTAAACTTGTACAACTGCAGAGTGCATTAAACGACAATTCTGAAAATGATCAACACTTCAGACTTGTTCGCTTATTTCAGTATTGCCCCAGACGGCTGCAAAGTAAAGCAAAGGCTTCAAAAACCACCCGAAACCGCGCACGAGGTGACAACATGGATCAGGACAAAATCTGTTTTGAAAGCCATAGCCCAATGCGAGCACAGATAGGACATTTAGAGAGAATGTGTACATTAGTTTCGTTACCTCCTCCTCATAGTTTCAATACATTCTTGCCTTAGTAAGAAAATGAAAATCAATCTTTAATGGATGCCCTGATCGTGGATATATTAAAATCCAACATAGGTTCACGGTTTGAAAACAGAGGCAAATTGGTCAAATGACAACTTAAACGAAAAGGTACTATCCTCATGAAGACTCTAGCAATAAATGCTTGACTAGTTTTATTAGCTCTAAGTCCAAGATTTTGAATTTTTGTACCATTCAGAGTTATGTATGCTGTTAGTTGGACACATCCACAAGATATAGCGTTATACGATAAGTGTCGTGCAAGATCATTAAAATTCTAGTACAGCACGAAGCCTGCCCATGATTTAAGTATTTATAGAGAACAGGGGAATACAGACGTTCTAAAAAAGCCTAGGACTCTAGTAACCATTTTTATAGTTGTCGTACATATACCAAACCCTTACTCCAGAAGACCCAGAAAAAAAAACTGGAATCGTTTGGGCTATCTGTGCTTCAATGAAGCTTACTATCAGCTTAATTTTTCCTTTTTTTAGTCTCGTTGGAAGAACAACCTCGGTTCTAAGAGATAGACTCTGGATACAAATAACATGTTTGTAATGAACTTTTGTAATACTAGAGGACTAGGACTAAACAATTTAAACGTAAGTTGCATCCATCAGCGCTGCTTAACCGGTACTCAAATTGCCTTTATGAAGAAATTTGATTCTTTTGATGTTAGGGCTATAAATTGCATACTCGATTTAGGGGCGTTCTTGTTGCTGTTTGTGATTCTCTCAATATTATTTGATAAGCAACCGGCTCGACTATCAAAAAAGGCCGAATGGGCTATTAATATTTGCTTTCACAACTCGCATTGGATTCAATGCTCCAACAGAACCGACGACGCACTCTAATCTGATTAAGATGACGGAAAGGCCCCCACGAATTCCAAGAGTAATTACTTCTCTTCCTCATACCACCTAAATAAATGTTTGCAAATATGCTTTCCCACACCAGATCCGTCTCAAGTAGAGCCACCGACCATGCCGGAGGTGCATGTTGGAGTCGCATTCAGGAAAAAAAATTTAAACTGCCACTTTCTTCTCAAAAACTGAGATCTAGCACCAATCCCTTCATTATAAATTTGTCTCTATCTCTTACGGACAGAAAACTTTTCCAACATGTTGGACAACTGCTTGCATTCACCTGATAACCATAAAGAAAAGAAATGGCTAAGGGAGACTTGCTGAGCTCTGTACCCCACTTATGGACATCAGCTATCGGAAAATATGGCGAATGACTTTCGATCGAATCTAGCAAAAAGTCCCAATAAGCAGGTTTACATTATTTGAGCATTCAACGTCTCTGTGGATAGAAGAAAAGCACTTTACAGGGCATTCTACTTCACGTTGTGCTCAATGGTGTGCCTTGCGATACATTTGCAAATGCTACTGGGACTTCGATTACTCGCTTAAATCTACATTCATCTTGAAGAGCCATGAGCTCTGAAAGAAGACAGAAACTAGGAAATCAACTGATTTTGATGTTTGTCAAACCTCATTACTCATCAGACTATCCCACATACCTTGGTGAACGGCCTCGTTATTGTAATTTCTAGAAATTAGCTGTCGAGTGAGAAGTACATAAGCGGTTTTCATAATTTCAGGAAATTAAGTTAAATTAAATTGAATTTTGGTGTTCGTATCATCTTCAAAGAGAAGCTAATTATCTTTAAATGAAATCCTTTCAAGTTTTTAAAAATGTTGTGAAACAGATGAAATGGCAATTGAATATAATCAAATTAGCTCCCACTTCTAGTTTTGTAAGAAGATATCTAAAACATCTACATCCATTAATTACTTTTTCTATTCTTTGAGTGAGATCATTATAACTTTGAATTCAGCTTCTTTTCATTATCCACTCAAAATTAGTTGTCAAATATTTGCTAATTTAAGAAAAGAAAAAAAAGAATCTACTGTGTTTACTTATTTTAAAGATACCTACGAGTACATAGATAAACATAGTTGGTCAACACTTTTTTTGTATCTGAATACATGGCTCTATTTTATAATTGAATATTGTTTTGTGTGCAGAACTAATAATTGTCCATAATGTAAACTTAAATTAAGTCGGTTCTTCAAAATAAATTAATTAAGATATGTATACGTTGTGTGCGCCCAATGATATTAAGTCATCATTGTACAAGAATGTCTTTGAAAAATTCCGACTCTGAAGAATATCTCAAGATCAAATTATTTTGCAGAATTTGGATCTTATTAGAATTTTGTCAAAATATTAAGAATTGTTTGCACTTAGACAAATTCGATGAAGGACTTAAATCTTCAATGCAAAGGTGCAGGTTGAACATTGTCTTTGAGCACAGAGCCATAAACATTTAAATATTCGGAGAAAGATTAACGAGGGATGGTCACAGGGTGGTGTTCTTTCATCCATTCTGCTAAAGATAAGTTTGTTCCCTCTCTTAAAAAAAATTGAGATAATCGTCAACGTTGGGTATCTTGATGATCTGATAATAATGGCTAGAGACAGTTACTGCAGACATAAAAAAGATTCTCAGTCTGGAGGAGCAGTGGTTTCTAAAGTCGAGTCTTCTACGCGACAAAAAATTAATCATCAGTTACTTGGAATTTCCGGATTACTAAGCGATGTTTTATCAGTTTAAAAAAAAGGCATTTGGATAAGGAATGGTGTTTAATATGTACAGAAATGAAGAACTGCATAGATTTACACAGGACAATACGAAGTACAAACCTTCCGAATGCATTGTAAATTCCACCATCATGGACGAGTCATAAGCAGAAAAAAAATCGCTGAATGGAATGTAGGAGGGTTCTGGACATCGTGAAGAATCAGCAATCATTTAAAAGAGTTTGTGTTACAAAAAAAGTCATATAGGACTCAAAATAAGTATCTATTAGACTCAGACAGAAGGGTGGGGTGGAAAAAATGGCAGAGTTGGAGTTTTTCCGAATAGCTTTGTCATCGAAGTCTGGGGACAAGAACCAGGTTGGTCGCTCTGCTTCACTCACTGGATTCACTTGAAGAAGAGTTAGAGTTTTATATATAAGTATTACGGGTGAGTAAAAGGTGACGTGAACATTTGTCCCCGATTATCAAATGCCCATTTCCACCCCAAAACTTATAGTCCATCATTCTTCCGATCATTCTTTGACTACCGGAAAAACTCTAAAAAAAAGTTGTCGAAGTTTATGATGACAGGGAATTCATCAGCAAATGTTTGTATTAAACAAGATTATATACACTGTGCACTTATTTACTTGAAGTACCTGCCTTATACATGTCAGGCTTCCATCCTCGTCAATTCCGAGCACTTAATAATTAAAAGCGCCCTGACATCCGCAGTCGCTTGGTCCTTAACCCGTAGATTCGATCTTGCTTTTTCCCCATTGGCCTGGGGGCTTCGCAGATCCTTCTGCATTCACTTTCCACACAAACAGGACAGAACGAAGAATTTTCCGTTTAAAAGTCCCTCATATCCGCTCTCCTTTCTTCCTTCAGTAATCGGCTCGGTGTACCAGAACTGACAGGATTATAGTTCCGGTAGAGCAGATATTTCGTCTTCTAAGAAAGGAGTTTCAACCCCAAACTGAAGTAGTAATGATTTCATAGGGTGAACCTTCGTCAGATCTCCACTAAACTCTGAGCTAGATAAATTCCTTAACTACCTCGAAGTTCTTGCTACAAACAGTGACATTTTGTCCTAGTCGGTGGACTGACGGTACTTCGTTTGTTGACAAAAAAAAAAAAAAATACAAATTTTTGGCGCAACAGGTCCATGGGACCCAGGGCCTAGCTTCTCACAACCATTCGTGTTGTGCGTGTTATATTCTTCACATGAATGGAAGGGGCCTACTGTTTAATGCCGGATCCGAACGGCAATTTTGAGAAGCTTTTTCATGACAGTTTTACTCTCGGATGTTTGTCAGACGCTCGCGAGAGGTGGGGCCGTGAAAGAAATTTTAGGTGTTGTCTGGGGTTTGAACCTGGAAGCCCTTGCTCCGTAGTCCAACGCACTAACCACTTGAGCCACGGCGCCCGTTTGTTGACAGCATGTTTTTTGTCTTGTCCTCATTCATTTCAAGACCATCTTGTTGCGCTTGTTCGTCAATAGGTCTGAAAGCCCGTAAAATAGCATGGTGTTGGACCAATGATGTCGATCTCGTCTACGTATCCCAGCAGCTAGATGGATTTGTTAAAGATAAGGCCTCCCATGTTAATCCCTATCTGCTCCAACAGGAGATTAAAGAAGTATCATAATAGCGCATCTTCTTGCCAAAATTCGCTACACGTTTAGAAAATTTCATAAGAGCTGCTTCCAAACTGCATGCTGTGTCGGGTGCTCTACAGCGTTATGTCACACATCTCATCAGTTTTACCAGTATTCCTAATTTTACATTACCTTGTACGGCTCGAAACGATGAATGCTATCATATACGACTTTAAAATCGAAGAAAATAATATAGAATAATCTTTCACAGCTTTAAAAAGTGTGAAACCGCTAGCCAAGTATGCAGTTGGATTTTGAAATAAAAAAATATCCTTCACTTCTTGGCTGTATCCTTGTCCATCATCGACAATGTGTATACAGTGGGATGTTGATCGAGATTGGCTACAATAATGGTTTTTTCAAATATTCTAGATCAAATGAATTGTTCTTTTTGCAGCACTTTCTCGTTAACTTCTCGAACGTCTTTATTACCTATCGCACACTTCTCAACATCCCTTTTACTTTTGTGATCTCTTTTATTCTATGATCACTTTTGTAAAAGCACATCCATGTATGTTTTAAAGAAAACGTAGAATATGTACCCGATGAGGGAGACGAAAATGGTACACTGTATGAACGATCTGTTGTAGGTACAATGACATTTTGTCAAAAGAAGCCCAAAAGTGGCAAAAACAACAAACCATATCTTTCAAGTCTTCTTTTGGAAAGTAAGCGGTCCAAACATTAAGCCGGTACTCATCTACTTAAGACATTTATAATTTCTAAAGAACTGGGCATGCATTTGGCGGACTACATAATATTAAGCTCCTTCTTGCTATTTTACGAAGCAGTTTCGAAAAATAGTCCTATTACCAGAAGTCATTAGTTTTCAAAAAATTAGAATACAATCTCCATTTGATCGTTTAAGGCGTATTTTTAATTAATCCTGGCAGCGTTTCTATTTACAAGTAGCTGATCGATTTTCATTCTAAACAGATGGCTATTTTACCTTTGCTTCAACAGACATCCTAAAAATATTGCAATGCAAATAAACTTTCAAGCCAGAAATGTTTTACTCACAAACAATTTAAACCAAATAAACTACCTAGTAGGGGATAGCTTCCATCGGTCTACAGTATCAACAAAGATGTCCCACCCTATTGTTTTCGAATTAATTTTTAGCGATTTTATGAGACTTTTCCAAATTGATATCTTCTAAAAGCATTTCGACCATTTAGATACTATGCATACCCCAGATAATCTCTTTTACACCGCACGGATCGGATACTTTCAATGTGTACTTTGGCAAATGTTTTAAAACATCGGTTTGCGTTTATTTTCTTTTTGAATAAAGGAAATGGAATAGAAATACCACTTTCTTGACCAGGCCAATTGAAATTAACTCAAAAATAGTCGATAGACTTCCGACAACTTTAAGTGGTTCGGGCTGTATGTACTCGTTTGTTTGAAGAATTCAGTTGATGTTCAACTTAAGTGATGGATTAGTTTAGTTACTTTTCTATTTCGATGAGGATTTGTTTGTGTGTGGAGTGTTTTTCATGAATTCAATTCATTCAGTTCATTTAGTCAATAATAATTTGTTGAAAGAAACAAATTTGCGATTTTCACATATTTCTTGTCAAAGCACGGATTTAGAAATCTGTATATAAGGGTCTTGACTACATCGAAATCTCTCTGCCAAGTGTTTGTCAAGATGAACAAGTTTTACACAGAATAATCGCAAAGTCATTCAGTCAATTGATGTCTATACAAAGAACATATCTATCTAATCAAATAAGAATAATTTAGATATCAAAATTTGCCATTTTATAATTTAGGCTATGAAAATTCCATGCCAATATAGGCGTGATGAACTTAATTATCATCATGTCTGTTATGTTACTAAATGCCCAGAGTTAATAGAAAAGCAAACAAAAATAAAAAAAATCAATCAGCATCCGGGCGTGAATTTAATTAGTTTATAGCTTTTGGGCGGACGGGGTTTATTTATTTTTGTTTTAATTTTTATTATCCCATAGTATCGTTTTATCTACTTTGTAATTTTTCAATAAAATTGAATTGTGAAGACAGCCATACGCCTTCAAGGTTGTGTCCATTACGAATTTACGATGAATTGCAGATTTTCTACTGCATTTAAATAGGAACTTAGCCTTGGGATTAATTTCACTTCGTCACCTGTTAAGGATATGTACATATGTCCAAATTAAAGTATGTATATACATGCAGGAATCAATTCTGAGTGATTTTTGACGTTTGCGTCTACTGAGGATTGAACTTCAAACCCCTCGCCCTAACCACCTGAGCCACGGCGACCACTGCATTTGTCTATCATCCCACCTTTCAATAACACTAGAAGGATTGATTGATATCCATTTACGCAGCAATATTGGTACATAACTTCTGACTCTGGTTCAACATGCATATTGCAGAAATAAAACAGTGGAAATAGTACATAAGTTGGTACGTAAAATGGAGTATTCCCTGCATAATATGAAATACACAATGATACTATTTCTTTATATAATGCAACGTCAATGCACTATGATATCTATATCTATGAAAAAAGGGATATTCTAAGAAACTGTCTAATATATATAGAACAACTACGAGTATATATTTATTTATTTATTTATTTATTTATTTCATCAAACAGAGAACAGTTTCTCTTACAGACTAATTAAAGTACAATTATTAAAGAGATCAATAACATTTCAATTCATATGTAGTTAATTTAAAATTTCAATAAGTTTGTTGCGATAGGTTAATTTTGAGCATAATTAGTTCTGTGAATGTGCGCACGAAAATGAAAATAACCGCGAAGTTGGCGCGAAGGCGAATAAAAATCAAGCATAGACAATAATACAGGACATTGAACAATTTAAGACTATTAATATTAATTAGTCCACACCTGGTATCATAAGAGGGAGTCTCGATTTGCCAATTCAATTTAAACGTTACGAATCTTGTAAAGTTTTTTTGAATCCTTTCTAAACGCAAAGAATGAAGTTCATAGGTATGATCGAACAATACTTCAAGTGAGGTATAACAAGTGAAATAAACAAAGATTTTAGAGTATAAGGATCTGTAAAATCCCTTGAGATTCTTTTAATGAAACCCAGCATTGAATTGGCTTTGCAGACAATATAGTCAATATGATCTGTAAATGTAAGACGGGAGTCAAGTATAATGCCCAAATCTTTTTTTGAAGTGACTCTAAGAAGATTATTATCTTTATTTGAATAATTGAACACAATGGGTAAATTTGACCACGAGAGTGTAAAGCACTGACATTTCGAAATATTAAGAAATAGATTGTTTCTCTTACACCAATCATCGACTAAAGCAATGTCTTCTTGCAGAAGGTTGCAATCAGTGACAGATTTAACTGACCGAAATATTTTGAGGTCATCAGCAAACAAAAGACATTCAGAATGCTTAACAACTTGAGGAAGATCATTGATGAATAATAGGAACAATAAGGGGCCAAGGTGACTACCTTGCGGGACACCTGACGATACACTAATGGGTTTAGAGACGCAATCATTGATTTTTACGAGTTGAATCCGGTTGGACAAGTATGATTCAATCCAACTGAGAAGATTAGAATGAATTCCTAGAAAAGATAATTTACGGACTATCGTATCGTGACTAACACATCAGTCTGTAAACCCTTCTCAAAATTTTTGACAGCAAAATTGCAAAAAATGGCTAAATTAGTCGATGTGGATCTTCCTTCCACAAAGCCGTGTTGGTGTTCGGTTAATTTGTTTTTGACAAGAGAAAAAATCTTATTGTAAATTATTTTTTCGAACAACTTTGGAATAAACGATAATTTGCAAATAGGACGATAATTGCAGACATTTTGCTTAGGGCCTGACTTGTGTATAGAAACAATATAAGAAGTTTTCCAAGTATTTAAAAAGTAACCACAGTCAATAGACTTTCTAAAGATAAGGTAGAGAGGGGTTGATAAGGGTTTAGATAATGTTTTTAAAAATATCGGTACAGTACCATCAGGACCCTCAGTATTAACTCTTTTAAGTCCATTAAAAATTGAATGTCACCAATATCACAAATCGGTTGAATACAAGTAAGACCAACAGACTGAGCACTATAACAAAAATAGACAGAACTAAAATAGTCGGCAAACAAATTACAAATAGCTACAGTATCATCAGACGAAGCGTCCAAATAATACATGAAAATCGGGAGTCCATTAGTGTTTCGTTTAGAATTAATGTACTTCCAAAAATATTTGCTATTGGTTTTTAACATAGATTCTGTAGAAATTACGTAGGAACGATACAAAAACTTATTTAAAAACTCAAATTCACGATGACAAGTCAGGTACCACGATTTGAGCATAGTATTCGCTTTGACTTCCCTGAAACGCTTGTATGCTTTATTCTTTTTATTTTTAAGGTTCAAGAGTCTCTTGTTAAACCAAGGTGGGTGAGAGGAAGATTTGCTTAACTTTTTCGGAACAAAGCGTTCCTTAATGTCGTTAAGAATAGAACAAAAGGTGTCGTACATAGTTCCCAGATTTGATGACGATAAAACTAGTTCCCACGGTATAGATTCCAAGCAAATGCTCATTGCATCAAAGTTAGCTCTGTTATAACTATAATATAATTTTTGATTACAACAAGGTTTCTGATAATGAAATATAGAAAATTCGGCTACAAAGGCTATATAATGTAAGACATTGTTAAAAATAGGTGCAATAGCTGAAGAAACATTTACAACAAATTCTTTATCTACAAACATTATTTCTTTATCTATCCTTCCAGAAAGTCGGAATATTATCGAAAGAACAAATCATAGGTGGACAAGTGTCTAGAGAGTAACATAATTTGATATCACAATGGCTGGTCTAACTGTGTTGGCGTTTGTAAGCTGGCAGCCAATTTAAACATAATTCGATTTTTCTTAATGGACTGCATATTAGCACAAAAATAGGTATCATCACCGGGCACTGTCCAAGAGGCAAGCATGTGAATTGCCGGATTATTTCGATAGAATCTGTATCGACGAAACGAGGGAAATTTTTCCTCTTGCTATCACTGGTCTAAATGTGTTGACTATAGCAGGCTGTTACTTTAACCTGGCCCAATTTAAACATTGCGCCTAACACCTTAAAACAGGCTTAAGGGAGTCACAGAATGCATCGTTTTCGACTCGTCGACAGAGGAGTATTTTACCTTGAAAAGTAGACAGAAATATTGAGAGAGTTTAATAAAACTGATGAGTTATACAAAAAGACTTTTGGATCATATCAAGAAAGTTTTATTGAATTACTATACCTACTAAAAATTAAAATTCAAATAAGTTATCCAAGTAAATAATTTTAATTCTAGTCAGTTTAGTAACAAAAATCTTCGTTAAATATTTCTCATCGTCTTCACTTTCAACTTTGCTGTTACCATAGTGGGAGAGTTAGTGAAATTTTTTCGTGATTATTTCATCAACAAAATTTTGCTCACAGATCACAAAAGTGTAATTCTGCCAAACATGGCCTGGGTAGTTTAGGGGCCTTCAATGTGTACAAAAAACTTTTAAAAAAACTTATTGTGTCTAATCTCAATTTTTTTTTTTTTGTATGATGAATCTCAATTGCAAAACATAATGTTTCGTGTAATTGGTAGAGCGAAAAAGCGTGCGGAAGGGCGTCTCAGAACCCGCTTGTTCCTCTTTGAATTTGACAAAAATTCCAGACGCTGCAGCTGGAGTGAACACGGTTTCTATTGAGGATAATACCTCATCAATACCTGTTTATTCGGTAAAATAATAGAACTTTGTCGGTACTTACGTACATACATACATATATCGTAAAGATTAAGTCTTTTTTTTTTTGCTCCTTGGCTCCTAATTCAACTTCTCTATCTCACATTTCGTATTTTAAGTTGAAGGTGGACAAGAATTTTGTTATACTTATTTGGTAAGACGTGATGTTACTTTTGACAATTTTGAAAAGCCCAGATACACACTATATATATATTCTTACTTTTTTCCCGTAAGTTTTCTGATTTATCATATCTCACAGCAGATGACAATACAATGACAATGTTATACAATATTTAAGATGTTTTTTGTTGCTATGCTTAGTGCAGGCTATTAGGGTTCAAAATAACACCCAACTACACTTGGGTTTCAACCCAATACTTTCCAATTTATATCATGCAATTGAAATTATTTTATTTAATAAAAGTAAAAAGTTAGATGAAGGTATTGCAGCGTCAGTTCCTCTTGTTAAAAATCGTTGCTCTAACTATAATTCAGCGCTAAACGACTATCTAAAAAGGACAAAGGAAAATGAATCGATAAAATCTCAAATCGTATACTAACGAAGCTTCCAAAGAATTGCATTAAGCTACTTTCCAAAGCAATGGAAAGTAGCGAAGGTTATCCCAATTCCGAAACCACATCCCATCAGTTTGCTAAGCTGCTTGGGAAAACTATTTGAAAAAATAATCTGTCTAAAATTGACAGAAATCGTTGAAGACCGGGACCTCATTTCGTCAGAGCAATTCGGTTTCAGGAAAGGATTTTCTACAAACCATCAAATTTTAAGGATAACTAACGATATTAAAACTGCAATAAATAACCAACAGTCTGTTGGAGTGATATCCTTTGATATCGCAAAGGCTTTCGATTGCGTCTGCCATGACGGGCTGCTCCATAAATTGTTACTAAAGGGATTCCATATATTTTGGATTAAAATTCTTAAAAGTTTCCTTCAAAATAGATCATTTTACATCGAAATATCTGCCACTAGATCTCCATGTTATGACATATTGGAAGGTGTACCCCAAGGGTCCTGTTTGTCACCTCTTCTCTACAACATTTATGTGTCTGATTTTTTGCGGACGACACTTGTATCTATAGCGTCTCAAGTGACTGCCAGGTGATTCTAAACAACTTACAATTAGCACTCAACTACATAGAAGACTATTTTTATACTTGGAAAATTAGGATAAACCCAAGCTTCGTTTTTTACAAGGAAAAGAGCCATTCGCAACCTGCCTCAATATAATCTAGTTGTCTGTAATCAACCTGTTCCATGGAATAGAACAATTACGTATTTCGGGGTATTACTCGACAAAAGACTAACCTACTCTGATCATATTTCCAAAAGTATTAAAAAAACGTACATTTTATTTAAAATGCTTTACCCACTTTTGTGTAGGAACTCAGTCCTGAGCTGTGAAAACAAGCTTTTAAATCTACAAAGTAATATTATTACCCTCCATGTTGTATGCCTCAACCTGTTGGTTCAAAAGCGCAGATTGTCATCTTAAAAAAATTCAAATCTCTCAGAACAAATTACTTAAAGCTATTTACAATCTACCCTGGCATTTCTCAACGATAGGACTTCATGAAATTACAAAGATACCTAAGATAAAAGAAAAATGTTTATCCATATCACTTAAATTTATTGATAAATGCACCTCGTAACCGAAGGTTAATTAATTTAGTTTTTTTCTATCTTTTCTCTAACCGACATACTAACACTTCCTATAAGTATCTATCCACTTGTCTCAAAAAACCATAGTTGCTAAGAACACAATATTGTATCTAATCTCCATACTCTAATTATCCCAATCAAGATGTACAAAGAAACACTAAATAAATAAATAAATAAATAAAAAGTATCGTTGGCGTAAATTTCAAAAGAATTTTGACCTGTAGTGAGTCTTATGTCAACAAATCCAATAGAGGACAACATTCTACAACATTCGTTGTGCCACTTTGGTTTGGGTATTGGCTTACTCAGTGTAAGAAAGGCGCTTGATTCTAAGCCCTGCATGGAACAGCTGCATCAAATAATGTAAAGGAGAAGTATTGCTGGCTCTACGCTCTCTATATTAGACTTAAACAAAAAGGGTTTCAGTGAACCAGGCAATCCCAAAAAAATCTCTGAAATTGATAAATCCTAAGCATCATACCACGGTATTTTACCATTTTTCATATCATCACACTTGTTTGAATTCAAAGGAATTTATGTACCTTCTAAAGTATCATTTTGATTTGATATTGTTTAGATGCATGGACACGTTTTTATGATAGATATTCAGAGATTGGTCAATTCAATGCTACCAAATCTGCAAATCTTCTTTAAGAAATAGATAATACTAATCGAATCTTAATAAAGTCATTAAGTCAACTTAGAAAAACATCCGAAAATACTGAACTAAATATAAGACATTCTAAATGGATTTAAGATTAAAACGTTTCAAATGACAAACGTCGGTGCTTTCAGAATACCACTTTTTGAACATCATCCAAATTGTAGGGTGTTGCTAGTTTATTTCACACTACTGTGAGTATATGCCTTAGTGAGGTCTTGTTGTTTCACCATTCTATTTACTTCATTTTGGCGCAGTCTATGTCACTTTACCGAAACATTCGCAATTAGGAGACGATATTGCGATGTTAGCTATTCATCCGGTATAACTTTACGATCTCTAAAATTTAACAAGTTCCTAATCGGGTACCTACATTCACACATGTAAACAAATCAATATGCAATGCCGATTGTGCCAATAAACGCCTTAAACAACATCGAATATATCAAGTTCTATGCATTTTTCGTTTGATATGAATGTTTTAACCAATGACTAATCGGAAAATCCAATCAAGGCGCCAGTACTCGTACATTTCACATCATCGAGTAGCCAATAACATTTCACGTTTAATACCGCCCCACGGTGATGATGATGAATCTCCAAATTTGTCATCGCATTAGGATATTTAAATTTTAGTGCTTTTCCTGTACTAAACTGCTCATTAAAATAACATAAGCATGTCGTGTGATTATACAGCTTGTGCTGGCAATTCGTGTACAAAATATCTTGCCAAATAAAAACACCAATGGCACACCCATTCTAACCGTATTCAAGTCTGTTACCGGTAATTACACTCCCAAAACAGTGCAATGAAAACCGTTCAAAATTAATTGGCAATCAATTGAGTTTGTCGATCGAAAGCAAAGCAACAAATTAAATTCTCTCATCAATATGCGTGATTCGTCCGAAAAAAAGAAGCTGCCCCCTCGAAACGATCCCTGCGCTCTCGGACACTGTTGGCATCTGCCCAGCACTTGACTATAATTAAATCGTTAGTGTGAGAAAAATTCTCCTAATTCTTTCCAAAGAATGAGTGCGGCGATTTTCCCGCCTTCCTTGACTGACATTGTCATATACAAAATGTCATATGCGCTGCCATCTTGAATCGAATGGTCATGATTTAAATGGTGTTATTGTTGTTACAACAACAAAGAAGCACAACAAAATGGAATTATTTATGCATCGTACCTCGGGTGGGTATGTTAATGCGCCGAATAGATACACAGATAAGTATAAATCGCTAGTCAAGTACGACACACGAAATATGTCCTACAGGTACATATGAATGTAGTTGGAAATTTATTTTTAGACGTTTGGTCAAAATCATGTGAAGGTAAAGCTTTGCGGCGACAAATTACAAATATTGAACTTTAATTATTTTGGCAAACTATGTTGTTTTGGTTGTATTTTTTTTTTAAAACACACTCTTCGTCATATACATACAAAACTGATCTTTTGTAGTTTAGAATGATTGGAAATGAAAAATTTCAATACTTTTGGAAGCGATCCTTGTATTGTTTTGTTATGTTTTACGTGTCCTAATCTTTGAAGACCTTGCAGCTGTTTTTTCTCCTTTACTTTGATCTACTACACATTGCTATTAAACAGAGGATTCTCTTGTATATAAGTTGACTATGATCAGTAGATCATCTTTATATACACATTTTTTGAATTGAAGGTCGTTTTATTTAAAAACATACAGAAAAACTACAATACATCTGAAACGGATCGTATGATACCCTATCCTTCTTTCTATCCAGCCTGTATAAAGTGGCGTGTCCGTATTGCATTTTTTTTAATAAACTATGACGATAGCTTCGAACGTTTGCGGATGTTACAGTAAAATTTCATCAAAATCAGTTTAAGCCCCCAAAAACTAGATGTGGCTAAAGACAATGTATGAATGAATTGTAGAGAATCTGAATGTCTAAATATTTGGTATAAAAAAAAGTTATGCAAAGTGGGCGGTTTTCAAAAATGTTTACACTTGTACTGTATCTTTTTCTCAAAAGCCCAGATATGAAATTGTATCTCCTAGCTCAAAAGTCAATCCCCAAAAAGCGGTGACATATGTACATACGTCATGGCTCAATCGATTTCGCTTATTGATATTGATCACGAATGTATGTACGTATGTGCTTTATGGGGTCTATTTCGATAATATCTCTATGTTACAAACTATGTGTCAAACTCTTAGGATAGGGAATAAAATAAAGTGCTATCTGGGAGATTTCGCAAATTAGTTTTTTTTTGCAAAAATGCCCTCAAAAAGTAGGTATGGCCATATATGATGTTCAAGTCAATTATAGAGAACTTCAACAAATTTTTCGATTTCTAGTAAAAGTTTTGAAAAAATGTAAATTTTTGAAAAGTGGGCGTGGCAGTTCCAAAACTTGGTACGTCATATCTTTGCCTTTATCATACTCACCTCAGACATTAGTTTTAAGCTCAATCGCTGAAGAAATATCCGAGAACCAGCCAATTTTCAGTATTTTTCGCTCAAAACGTGGTATGTCACCTAATAGCATATACTCAAACTAACTCGCATATAAAATTTTATCAAAATCGTTAGAGCCGTTTTCGAGTAAATCCATTTTTAGTGAAATCGGCCCTAAGCAAAGTACCCTTAATTTTGAGGTTAGAATGAAAATTCCAATTTCGCCTCTAGGGATTATCCCACAGACCCCAGATATGAAGTTTGAAGCAAATCCGTCCAGCCGTTTAGGCTGCAGTCAAATAGACAGACAGACCGGCAGACAGACAGACAGACAGACAGACATCCAGACAGACGGAAACCAATACTTGCCCTATAGGTATAGGTGCAAGTAAAAACATAGTCAGGACTTTTTGGCGCACACACTTTTTTTTACTTCTCCATCATAGTTATGTCAAGTTTAATAAAAATCTTTTGACATAGTTTAATATAGCCTGAGTCTTCTTTATGTCAATCATATAGTGTCCAGTAAGGTTACCGATTACTTAGCCGATCTGTGATCACTTTAGCACAACCAAACTGACATAATGACAAAATCTTAGCCTTTATGGCAAGTTCGTCACCCTTGCAGTTATCTGAAATGTGCTGTCACCCTGTATAGGTTAATGGTAAACTGTCATCTCCGTAAGACACCAACCGAAACATAAAACGGCATTTAAGGTGAAAGAACACGATTCCAGGGACTTAATTGCCGCTTGACTGGCTATGAAAATGCTATGACAGATATTGCATTATTATTCAACAATTCCTAAGCTTCCTTAATCGCCGTGATTTCCGCCTGAAAAACGCTGCAATGATCTGGGAGGTGAAAAGAGATGATCAGAATGAGCTTTACAGATAAGACACCATAACCGAACCCACTTTCGATCTTGAAGTCTTCAACGTAGAAGTGAGCTGAAATATCATCCTCAAATCTGACTCACCATGATATGCTGACCGTTCCAAAAATGATAATAAATACGCTGGCACTTTTGAGTCACTATTTCAAATAAGCAATTTTGAATGATGATCCTAAGTTTATTTTAGCAAAAATTCATACGATTGAGATCTGTGGCATTCTATTATACCTTTGTACATATGTACGCATATTTTAGTTACAAGTTTGAATCAAAACTTTAAATCAGTTTGCTGCCTACGTCGATGTCTTACTTTATTGGGTTCCCAAGGTATCCAATGCGCTTAGATCGCAGTTTAACGTGCCACAACAGCTTATACTAACGGCCTTCACTCATATTTAATCCATCTTTAGTCTGTCCTCAGGTCATCTAAATCGAAACCTAACTTATCCACTCCACTCAATGTTTCCGTCAGAAAGCTCTCTCTCGATGGCAAGGAAATTGTATAGCATATTCTATTTATCGTTTGCAGCATATCAAAGGATTTCTAAGGATAAAGTGTAGGGATAAAATATTTTTTTACGACATAGTTTTTGTAATAGGGTTTGCAAGTCATTGCCCTATCTTTGAAATCAACAAAGTTCCGGATACTAAAGACATTGTTCTTTATTGACATTCAGCCACATTCTATGATGCCGTCATCAGAAGGCCTTGGTGATACAGTTAAACTAATCATGCACTTGGTTTTTGAAATATGTATGAGGAGTTTCCAACCTTACTTCGAAAAAAAAATCTGAAAACAATATGGTAACAATGATCAGTAGGAAGGATCTATCTATAGGTACTTTAAGTAATCTTCTAGAACAAGATAAATACGAGTACCAGATTCTAAAGCTTAACGTAATTCTTCAGAAACACTGTCCAAGGGTATGTACATATATTGGAACTGTACTCGACTAGATGCAGCCTATTGTATGCAACGTGATAGTCTGTTGTAAATTGAAATTTAAGGATTAGAGAGGTACTGAACGATCTATCGGATCACATCTCTGAATTGTTTCGAGTGCAATGTGAATCTTTGAATGGCTTTTGGTGACTTTGCTGACTGTGTGCCCACGCCATTGAAGTACATAAAAATGTATATTTCAGGACATTCTCTCCAATTCTGCACAGGCTTAGTCATTTACGTAAAAAAAGAGTGCAAATATCTTAATATTTTTACTTTGTTTCCTAGAAAAATGACACGATAAAAGTACGTCCATGGCCAGCTCTTGAATTTGAAAATCATATGTTATGACTGACTTTGGGAGTACCAAGCGAAATTATTATCCACCATTAATTCTCTTATTAATTCATCCGACATCTTGTCATCGTAAATGTTTCTGTGTCCTGGAAACAACCAAAGTTACACATTTACCACGTTTATATGGTGGATTGAATCCGGATTTCATTCGGGTTGAGTGCCATATAAACACAGATTGGATTGAAACTGGATTGACTCGAGCCGATCACAAAATTTTCTGCGATCGGATTGAGTTTTTGCATGTAAACGCGGATCGAAAGATTGAATTTGACAGATAGAGTAAAAAGACAAGGGTGTTTTTCCGCGCACAAGAGAGAAAGTGTCAAACTCAATCCTCTTTCTATTCGATTCCAACTCGATCCCTTAATCCGGTTACAGCGAAAACTTGGGTTGAAACTCAATCCATTTTCAATCCAATCTCTCAATCCGGTCATATAAACGTGGTAATTATAGCTTTCAGTAAGTCTTCTTTTTAGCTTGTCGCGAAAACGTTCTACAAGTTTTAATTTGATTACTGACGATAATATGGCAGACTAGATCACTCCCGTTTACATAGATTTTCAGAAGAACTGATACATTCTTATTCTCGAAAAAAATAGGATTTCACTTATTGACCAATAGGATTTTCAATTCTAGATTGGTGAGTGTAATTATAGTATAGTTCATTCAAAAGCAAAGAACTTCAGCATAGCTGCTGTATCTAAAAAGATGAAGTTCCGCAGTTAAGAGGGTACAGCGAAAGTTAATTCTTTCGGAGTTCTCTACTATCTTCGTAGTTAAGCTGCTCTATAAGCTATGAATATGTAGCTAGGAAGTTAGATCTCGAAATTTGTCTCCAGTTGCCGATAAATCTTAGAATATAGAGTATATGTAGGATACTCCAGAAGTCAATCTCTGCTGGATGATTAGATAAATAGATTAAAATTGTGGGTAAGATCAGCACTTAAGGCAAAGTGGTGGACTTGTTATATTTCGCGACTTGTGGCCAACACAAGCTTGCTGGCAATGTATAAAGAACAAGCTTTATCTCCTAACATGTGTACTAGTCAGCCTTAAACCCAGTCACCTCCACTAAATGCGAAAAAAAATTTATTTGAAGCTCTACAACGGATACAACAGGAACAGGAGTATAAGTAGTAAACATTCGATAATAGATTTAGTATATTCCACGGATGGTCAATACTAAAGATGACAAAAACTGCATTTTCAAAAGCCAACCACTTACCAAATACAAGTCCTTATTAATCCTCTTTCCGCTTTAGTTGAATGTATGTATGCAAAAATTTTATTACCCTTTTCCCGTTTTCACACTCACACACACACACTATAAAATAAAATAATCACTCTTTCGCTCTTTCGTATGGATTTATTTTTAAAAATGTATTTATTTTATTTATTTTTTTTTTTCCGTAGACAAAAAACCGATTTTGTCACACTGATTATAAGATTTTATTTTAACAACAAATTTATTCACACACTACTGAATAAAACAAAAGGAAAATGAAGAAATGCCCTCAAATCACCTCGATCTCAAGACTCTAGTGCTCGTAGAATCCCTATTGAATGGTTAACGACTATTTTGCTTTAAATAAAAGAATTCAAGATTTTTGTGCGATCTTTCGATGCATTCTTACACTATTAAATCTCACACAGAATTAAAGAATTTAATAAATTTTACACGCACTAAAAATTCGATTAGAAAAATGGAAAAAATAATCTTAAAGATACCCGCCAAACTGCGATAGATACACCACTGTATAGTTTTCGGAAGCGCAAATATCACCCTAAAGGCACTCGAACTGCGACTAGTTAGCGCAAAACAAACGCGCGATCGTTTGGGGATGTTAATTGAATGTTTTCGCGACCATCGCATCCATTAGATGAGTATCTGAAAGCTAGAGTAAAGACGATAAAGAAAAGTTGCAAATAAGTTGTTCGTTCTTCGCGAGAGGCATGGCGAAAGCTCTTTTGTTATTTAATTTTTTTTTTTTCGCTAGATTGATCTTTGCTGTTCTTTGGTGTGTAGCTGTGAGATAATTTGATGCAATTTTTGTCGCGCTTGATTGGGACTGTTGAGGGGGACGCTCTGTGATTTAAATTTTAGATTGTACTGTTGAGTGGAGTGATTTGATGGTTGCCACACTTTGTTGTTCGTTCTACTTGGTTTCTGTAAAATCATTGTAGCCAGCTTTTCGGTAATCGAACTTGGGGGGCCGAAAAGGTATGATTACAAATCTAGTGGTGATATTTTAGCGAGATTCGTACAAATAATGATGGCTGGATGCTGTAGGAATAGGGTAGGCACTGACTGGCGTCAACCTGGTGACGTCCAGTGTTGTAACTGTTCTGCGCATCAATTGTGCTTATTTTACCTCCTAGTGATAGCCATCGGGTACTAATTGGTGTCCATTCGGACCCGACTTGCTGAACTTATAAGCGCGAGTGTTGAACAAGAGAAAAAAGCGGCACTATAAATACGACAGCGGACGAACTCTCTCGATGGAGTCAACGGTGGCGTCACAGCTTCAAACGGAAGCACAACACTTTATCTGGGCTACTTCGATACATTCGGAGCTCAGGCCGATAAAGACGTCCAAGAATAAGTCAAGTTTTTGGAAAAGAGATGGTGGCGGATGAGCCCTTACTGGGCCAATGGCAGCGCTCACCGGGTAACTTCCTTACCAAGTAAAAAAAAACCCTAGTTATAAGCGAGACACAAGCCTCGGAATATGGACCCCCTCATTTAATACCACGACCCGGAACGTCCACGGATTACGATTTAAGAGTATGCACCTGGAACATACATACATACGTACACTGTACACTCCTGGTGCTATTCAAAAACTTGAATCTGTCCTCACGCGGTACAAGGCAGATATTACCGCGATCCAGGAGATACGATGGATAGGATCAGGTATGCAAAAAACGGAAAGATTGCGACATTTATTACAGCTGTCACAAAAGACTGCATATGTTAGGATGCGGATTCGCCGATCAGCGATCGCCTGGCTGTGATCCGCATCAAGGCTACATTCCAAAACATCAGAATAATATGTGCACACGCCCCTATCGATGAAGCTGAAGACTCTATCAAGGAGGAGTTTTATGACCTCCTGGACGGAGCCTACGAAACCTGTCCGTAGTATGACGTCAAAATCATACTCGGGGAATTCAATGCGAAAGTCGGTAAGAAAAACATCTTCGGCGGACTAGATGGAAAACACAGCCTCCACGACACGAAAACAGACAGCGGCTTCCGTCTAATCGATTTTGCAGCAGCTCGTAATACGGTGATAAGTAGCACTATGTTTCCAAACTACGAATCCACACAGCAACCTGGCGCTCTCCAGATGCTGGAACCGCCAACCAAATCGACCACGTACTGGTAGATGCGAGGTACGCATCCAACATTCTGAATGTGCAAACTTTCAGAGGGGCAAACGTCGACTCTGACCATTTCCTTGTTGCAGCTAAAGTCAGAGCTCGACTATTCAACGAGAAGAAGCTACAAGCCGCCAGGAAAAAGAAATGCAATGTTGGAAGCCTTAGCATGACTGGAGTAGTCAGAGTCTGCGGAGAGCGCCTGAGCGAGAGACTCTCCGCTGTACATTCACCATCCACAAACGTCAACAATCAAAAGCAGCGAGAGAAGAGTATCGAGCGAGAAGAAGGGAAGAGAATAAGATCCTGCGTAAGAAGAAAAGGGCCCACGCAGTCTACCAGCTCAAGGATATCGAAGAGTCCCGCGATAAGAACAACATCCGGATGTTTTTTTTAGGAAAGCCAAGCAACTGGCAGCTGGCTTCAAGCCCGGAGTGCAGGCTCTTCGAAACAGAAAAGCAAACCTAGTCACCGAAGCACAGGGAATAGTAAATGTGCATTTCCAGCAACTACTTAATCTGCATCAGGTAGAGAGAGTGATAGGGCAAGAAGAGAACCCGCATCCAGTCAATGAAGAATCCACCCCTCTCCCAGTTTTGAAGAGGTCGGCTCAACTATCCAAAAGCTGAAGAACAACAAGGCCGCCGACTCTGATGGTCTACCAGCTGATGAAGTCATGCCAGATGACTGGACTATCAGCTCTATATGCCCCATCTTCAAGAAAGGCGATCCTATGTCTTGTAAGAACTAACGAGGCATATCCCTGCTTAATGTCGCATATAAGATCCTATCCAACGTACTGTGTGAACGTCTGAAGCCTTTTGTGCAGCACACTAATCGGCACGTACCAGTGTGGCTTCAGGCCCAAGCCAACATCGAAGGGGTTAAGGAGTTTACCTACCTCGGAGTAAATATCAACTCCACGAATGACACCTTAGTGGAGATTCAACGAAGACTTACCCTAGGAAACCGCTGCTACTTCGGTTTGGCAAAACAAATGGGGTCAAAACTCCTAACTCGGAAGACGAAATGTTTGCTCTACAAAACTTTGATCCTGCCAGTTCTGCTGTATGCAGCCGAGTGTTGAACGATAAGGAAAGCAGAGCAGATATTGAACACTTTCGAAAGAAAAATTCTTCGTCGGATATTCGGTCCCGTATGCGAGAAGGGCGAATGTAGGAGAAGATACAACCGCGAACTCTATGAGCTGTACCAAGATGTGGATGTAGTCCGAAAAGCCAAAACACGTCGACTACACTGGCTCGGCCACATCGAGCGAATGGACAATAATGCTCCAGCAAAGAGGATCTTCGAATCACAGCCCCCAGGTTCGAGACGACAAGGAAGACCGAACCTCCGTTTTAAGGATCAAGCTATCGCGGATGCCAGAGCGCTTGATCTAGACAACTGGAAGAGAGTGGAAGGCTGCCGTGTCTCAGGCAGAGACTCTTCTCGGGTCGGGCGCCCGTTAAGTAAGTAAGTAAGTATAGTACAAATAATCGGGCTCTTACTTGCTTAGAATGCAGTCTCTTTAGTTAGCCTGGTCCTCTAAATGCCCATTTTCTCTATATAGAGTTATTATTCATTTAATTCCTTCTAAGGTGTTGTCTTCAGCAGAGCCGAGTCCCTTACCATATGTTACTTGTTCTTGACGGCATATACTTACCTCTTGCAAGTTTTGCTCTATTACCCGCTACACCCATTTTGGTAGCTTCATTCAGCAAAAACTCTCCCAAACGTCTAAATTCTTCCAGTGACAGTGCTCTGCCAGAAGTTGCACAGACTTTTGGAGGCTTGTGCCTCCGTTTGTATCCATTCCATCCATGTAATCCACTCAAGTTTGATTTTAAGGAGGTGACATGACTGGGCGTTACAGTGTCTAAATCCTTTCTTAAAACCAAAGTTCGTTACTAACCTTGATGCAGCAGCGAGTATTCTCCATCTTCATTCAGCAAAAGCGACTGAGTAGCCCATATATACAGTCATAAGCGGCATTTAAAGCGATACAAGATAGAATAATCGATTTGACCGCCTTGGTCCACATTAATTGAGGCGACTCAAGTTATTGACGAAGTGTTTCGAGGCGTTTACATAACATGGCTAATAAGACTAATGGCTCTGAAATGAGCCATCGCGATTTTATTTTATTTTATTCTTTATGTCACCAACTATTCCTTAATGTTCGATCTACCAATTTACCAAGCCAACAAGCCGTCAGTTTTGGTAAGGTGAATGGAAGTATTGGCTGTAGTTGCTACTGCTCGGATGGCTCGCACATCCAGATGCGTGCGTTGTGTCAATCGCAATGTGACCAATTTGGTTCATCATTTGCTGAGGAGCAAATTGTCGAATTCAGCTTTCATTACGAATTGTCATAGTGCGTTCGCTTACGCGAGAAAGATTAAGATTTCCTAGATTCCACCGCAATTCCTGAATGGGAGTAATATCTGGGTTGTAGCCGTCTAAGGTCGAAAATCGTTGTCCTTATTCCGCTTGCTTTTTTGATAATCTGTTTGGAACTGAAAATGCAATCGTTTATTTTCGTTTCCTGCTGCCAATGGCCTTCTAAAGGGATGGCACTCTTAGTTGATCCATATAACATTGTAAAGCCGTTTCTTTTCCCATCTCCATCAAATATGTTGTCCAATGCCTATCTGACTGTTTGACTGATTCAAATGTATGTTTTCTACAAGTGGTATTTCCCCTAGAGAGTCAAATGAGCTTCTTCACATTTACATTGTTTGTTATCTTCTATTCGGATCACTCTGTAACACTAGAATCATAATCGACAACATCGTTCTGAATTATATGGCGACTGTCTTTCTTCGTAGCCAACTAAATATATAATTGATTATTTATTGTGTGTAGCATAAAATAACTACCGTAAATTACTCAAAGACTGTTCTAAAATGTAAGAACACAACTCGAAAGCTCTCCAAATGGAACAGGTTCAACGATATCTGTGAAAAAGGGACTTTTCTAGGCTCGACACCCATACATTGTACATTATCAGATTGGATTCTTCCAGAACCATCAAATTTTTAGGCCTTATAAAAACAATGTAAAATTCATTCTTCATCTAATCTTGTGGGTCTAAGCAAATGTAGTCTTGTCTTATCTGGATTATTGTATGCATGATCCGTGAACGTTGTAGCAGAAGTACAAATATCAAACAGAAGTCTCTTCTTTCTATTTGTGTTAAAAGCAACTTGCGTAATAACATCTTCTATTATAGTATCGCTTTTTGGTTTCTGGGGTTGCAATCAGCTTGAGTTGGTTTATTTCTCTGCATATTCATCAAAGAAAGAAGTGATCCCCTCTTTAGATCTTTATAGAACCAATTCCAACTGCCTCAAGCGTCATATTTTAATAAAACTGGACGTAGCAATTAACATTGATGGCTGTATTCTTCGGCAATTCCATAGTGAAATATGCGGAAATAATCAACCACTAGTGGCAGGCTTTTCTGTGAAATGAAAGACTTTAAAATAACATCTCCAACTCTAACTTCCCAAACCAAAATCGTTAATGTAGGAAAACCCTAAATTTGTTCCTGTCATGTGCTCAAACATCTGAAGTATCTTGAACAGCTGATCGAACTAACCGGCTTTGCGTTTAGATTTCGTATTGTAAGATGAAAAGTATCAACATAAAACTCGTGCCTATAAAGTTCCAAACTTCAACGAAAACATCTCACTGTTGCGATAGAACTTGGTATCGGTCTACTGATAAATGGGTAGGTATGGTATTTTTTAAAAGAGAAAACAATTCTTTCACAAAAACTGATTAAAAGGTTGTGGCGATGCATAAAGTGTTAATCCATGAATCATAAATGATAGGGTAAATAAAACGCATGGTATCGTTTAAAACGTCATAATCGACATCTGACTTTAGACAAGCTGGACGAGCGACGGTTTATTTATTTTGAATTTAAAAAAATATCTACCCCATCGCAAGTGGTTTAGTAAATGTTTGTCCTTGTAATTCGATTCTTAAGCAATGACCGTTACAATACATAGTCTTACGATACGTTTGGAGTTTTGAGTTAGAAAAATTTGTTACGTCAGCTTCTTGGAGTCCAACGTGGTACGAATGTTGTTTGAATGTTTACTGTAATCGAGTTAAAAATTTCACAGTGCAACATCTATACAACCGGGCTTTGGTCTTGGCTTGTAGAATTCTTAACCTCCTAACCTGTACCTTGCCTGGCAGTTGTGGACTGCATTTGTTGACGGCAATGCGCAAAGTTGAGATCAGTTGTGTAGTGGTTTGCATACAAAAGCGTTGTTTATTGACAGAGATAGATACATAGTTTGCTAATGTATTAATTAAAGAGTAGAGGAGGAAAAACGGTTCCGTCATGACTCCCTATTTTAGCGTTTGGTGCTGGTTAATGTCTTGCAATAAGGTGGTTATTGATCTGCATAGCTGTTGTGCAAAAACCATGTTGATATTGTGTCGGAGTTAGGTGTTCATCAAGTGTTGACTTAACGAGTGGTTCTAGTATCTTGGCGAACGGAACAACAACGAATTGTTTGGACAGCACTTTCATTAATTGGTAAGAATACTCTGTATGTCTTCCTTATCCTTGTGATTGTGATGAAAGGACAGTATCTAGTGTGAGATTTCAGAGATTTTGGTTGCGTGGGTGATAGAAACTTAGACCAAAAGGAAAGCCCAAGAGGTTTGACACACCTATTTTTTTTTAAATATTAGTGTTTAGTTTCCGTCGGTCACGAAAGACACTAGATTGTACTCTAGGTGACGGGAAAATTTGACATTTCTCTCCCTATATCAGTCAACCTTATTACGACTGGCGTTACGTGCTTCGTCATTGTCAGTTTTTTCTGTGGAACGTATGTGGAACATAAGTAAAACGACACTTAACCACCACGACTCAAAAAATGAGTCGATAAACTAAAATGCCAGTTGTAATTAGGGTGAGTATCAAGAATTTCAAACCCAGATTTGAATACCAAATTTAACGTAGCAAGTGATTTAAAGAGGAGTTTCTGGCGATTTAGACGTATAATATGGACAGAGACATCTGTAATGTTCTTTCTTTGATGATAATCTGGCTTCTTAAATGACAGATAGTAGCACATGTATTATTACTTATTCATTTTTACTCATTGAGGATTTATTATAGTTTATCACTCTAAAAGCTTGTTCTTGCTATTAGTCTATTTGTATGTTTCTGGTTATGTAAAAAATCTATAGATGTTGAATCAACGCTCAACAATCACTTGACTAGAAATAGAGAAATCTTATTGAATTTAGAGTGTCCTTATAAATTTTATTGAAAAAATGGGCACTCATGTTTAGGGCTGTCGCTGTTTCAACTATGTTTTCAATCGAAAGATACGCCCAAAGTACAGGTTAACAACATGTCTCTCATGCTTTTCACTCAGCTATAACATATAATATGTTATTAGAAGTCGTCTCCGTGGAATAGCCTTAACCGCCGTGGAATAGCCTTAACTGCCGACCTATCCTTTTTAGAGACCTACATACATTACTTTGCTCTTAGTTAAACTTACAACCATTCCCTTTCTTTTCAGATTATTGGACCACTTTTCCAATTTCGTTTAAGTTACACACATCAAGAACTAACATCAATCTTTAGTCGGCCTTTATTACATGTTTATAGATTTACAGGTTTACCTTTCACCTCATGTTTCATTCGCTGTCCCAATACGCCACGAACATGTTTATCATAATGCTTTGTATAAATATCGTACGTCAACTCATCCAATCCAATTTCTTTGTCCACTTTAGACTGTTCAGTGGCCCCATCGATTTCATTTTTGATTTTGTCATCCATAATCTACAAAAGAACAACAATCACTGACACGTTTTCTTTACGAACATCGTACAAAGTACATACCTTCATATCCTCCTCGCTTAAAATTCCCACCTCAGTGCATTTATTTTTAAACTGAACAATGGGATCCTGACTGTCACGAACCGTTTTAATTTCATCGCGAGATCTATAACTGATGCCTGGATCAGACATAGAATGTCCGAAATATCGATAGGTGAACGTCTCTATAACCATCGGACCATTGTCCTTCACATAATTGATGGCAAACTCAGTGGCACTTTTAACGGCCAATATATCCATGCCGTCGACCCAAATCCCAGGGATTACATCACCGCGGGTATAATAGTTATCATTGGATGCAGCACGCTTCGTTGCTGTTCCCATGCCGTATCTGTTGTTTTCGCAGATAAAAATAACTGGCAACTTCCACAGGTAGGACATGTTGAATGTTTCAAAGACTTGTCCCTGATTGGCCGCACCATCACCATAACAAGCCAGGCATGCGCCACCATTCTTTTTGTATTTGCAGGCGAGAGCAATACCGGCACCCAGTGGAACCTAGACTTGTATAAATATTGTTTGCCATCAATGCTGTTTAGACTCTCACCTGTGCTCCAACTATGCCATTACCGCCATAGAAATTGGGTGCATACATATGCATAGAACCACCCTTGCCACGTGCACAACCAGTCACCCGTCCAGTCAGTTCAGCCATCACACTAAGTGCCGACAAACCCATTACATACGCCCAGCCATGGGCACGATACGATGTGATTATACAATCGTTTTCCCGCATCGCAGCCTTCATACCTATCGTTTGAATTTTCTTCACTTAACTGTGGATAAAAGTACTAGTACATAGAAACTTACCGACGCAACAACCCTCCTGGCCGCTGTACAAATGACAAAAGCCACGTATAGCTTTTTCTCTGTACAAAGCTGCCGCATTATTCTCCATACGGCGAATTGCCTGCATCTGGTAGTAGAATTTTGCGGCATCTTCCTTTGTAACTTTGACACTAGTAGATGGTCCTCCTTCGAGATTATGGAGTTTGAATGGCTAGTTGCGATAGGAAATGAGATTTGAAACAATATTGAAACCTGAACGCAATAGTACACAACGAAAACCAAGCGCTGAAACATGTCATACAAAAACATGGTATTGATCAGTAATCGGAGACACAAACCACTCCGCTATGGCACCTACATGAACTTAAGATCAAGATCTCAACTGTAACCAACATTTTCGGTTTAGATGGAATATTCTTATTGATATTCTTTTATTGATTGTACTTCCGCTCATAAGAAGTAGGGAAGCGAGTGTAGGAGATGAGCTTCCCCACGAAAGAGCCACTGAGCTAATCAGCGAACTAAGTCCGGCTTAAATTTGCTATTAAAGTCGAGTTTTAGAGCATTAGATTTTTTGATTTGTATATGCCATGGTGGCTCATCTAGGGGGGCTTACGGAGCGGACTAGTAGATCATTATTCTGATGACCCACTTGTCAAAAACTTAAGAGCAAGTCGAACAAAAGGTTACCTTACTGAATGTTTAGTTTAAGTGAGGTTTATTTGATCTAGAATTATCTCAAGACCTTTTAACTCTTCTGAGAAAGGAATTTGTAACAAAGATAATAGATTAAGATTGCAAGAGTACAATAGCTGATGAACAAATAAGACTACCTTTCAGCTTGATATGTGCCCAAATCTTTAGTGACGAGCCTGAAGACATAATAAGGATGATATCTTCTATGAATTAGTTGGAAGATGTAGAATTCACAACACGAAAAAAGAGGAGGACCTTAGCCTCATCGAATTCGCATCAGTTTTCCTTACAGTGATAAGTAGCACTAATCTCTAAATAATCGAAACACCAACCAAATCAAGTAGGACCAGAAGTTTACAGAAGACGCACATCTTCAAGCGCTAGATAAAGAAAACGGAAAAGCATCAAAAGAAGCGAGGAGAAGAGCATTCTGCACATCTGAAGAAGAGAGCACATGAACTCCTTTAAATTAAGAAAATTGACGTCTTGTGATAGGTACAACATTCGGTAGTTCTACTGGAAAACCATGTAACAGGCAGCTGGCTTTAAGTCCGGCATGCAAGATCGCAAGGGAAACCAGACTCCAATGCGGCTAAGTGAATCGGTACGTAGCAAACCCAAGTAGACCCCGTACCAGGATTGCTGAGATTGGTGTAACTACATACCTCTAACGGTGAAGGATTTTAAGTAGAGAGATATCAGGTCTACTACAGAGATATATCCCTTCTCTGGTAAGGTACTATCCAATCTACAGTCTGAATGACTAAACCTTTTCTACATCAGAGCCATTAGGAAGACAAGATCTACTAAGCTGTGAAAACCCTACTGCTAAATAAGCTGCCATCTACAATATTCTTCAAGACAAATCAGTTCAAGTTGTGGTCGATGGCGTTCCTACAGGGATCTATTCTTTCAACCAACTCTATTGCTACTTCATATTTACATACGTAAAACCTAATATACATGCTACGGGTACAATGCCTGTCAAAGTAAGCACTTCACTTCTCAAACTTTTGCCTCATCCAGACAGGCAAATGTTAAGAAAGGAATAAAATATAAAGATGGTTAGAACTTCGACATCTGTCAGACATATTTTCTGCTATGCAATAGCAAAATCAAAAGGCAATGATAGGCATATCGGGCCACTGTCTACGTATTCTATAGACTCACCTCTCTTGAGAGAAGGTAATAAAATTCAGATTTTGAAAACATAAGTCTTCCACTGATTGTTGGTCCTGTTTGCATTGATGAAGAAATCAAGTACCTATTTGGATTTTTACCACGGAACTGGCTAAATTTAAAAAATTTCTGAAGAAATGTAGTCCCCCTCCTATGAGAACTACTTACTTGCTTATTTACTTAGGTGTCGCTACACGCTATAAATACAGATGCAAGACAATATCCATTGTACCGGCTTAATTAAGACATAGTTTATAAAGTAAACCACATAAATTCTTACCTGAACTTCCAAAGTTGCCTCCGATGAAAAGCTATTGGATTTCTCAATCACTTTCGACGTCTGGAAGAAACCGAAAAATGTAGAAGATTTTCTTGTTGACGGCTTTTCACTTTTACTAACTTTATTTATAGCTCGTAATGGGACTGGTAAACCGATTTTGAAAAATCGATGCATTATAGGAAAATGCTTATTCAAGAGTTTAGTAAGAGTTTAATTTATTTCTGATTTTATATTTTTTTTTTTATATTTAAAATTAATTTTTATTTTTTTTTTTTTTTGACGCTAAAGAAAGAAAATATTTAATAAATTTAAAAGATATCACTGATGTCTTTAAGGACTGCTTTGTTATCTACTTTCAGTCGTTAAAATGACTTTAAAAATGTTGTTGTTGTTCATATTGTAATCGGTTTTTGAATTTCAACGTAAATTGACAAGGTTTCTTTAATTGATACTAATCAAGGTATTGGGCCTCTTTTCAAATGACCGCTACAGAAGTTTTAGATACGACGAGCAGTAAACCCTTCTTTACCTCCAATGCACCAGTCAGGACATCTGCTATGACTTCAGTGAACTGGAGTTCCTGGACGTCAAGTTGTTATAATTCGTATTTAGTTACTATCAATGTATACATCTGTGATATCAGAACGGACCCCTCGTGTTCTAAGTGTGGCTGCATTCTGGTACAGTAAGTCACTTACTTACTTAACGGGCTCCCGACTCGTGAAGAGACTCTGCATGAGACACGGCAGCCTTCCACTCTCTTCGATCCCGGGCAGGCTGCTTCCAGTTATCTAGACCAAGCGCTCTGGCATCCGCGATAGCTTGATCCTTAAAACGGAGGTTCGGTCTTCGGGGGCTGTGATTCGAAGATCCTCTTTGCTGGAGCATTATTGTCCATTCGCTCGATGTGGCCGAGCCAGTGTAGTTGACATGTTTTGGCTTTTTGGACTACATCCACATCTTGGTACAGCTCATAGAGTTCGCGGTTGTATCTTCTCCTACATTCGCCCTCCTCCCATACAGGACCGAATATCCGACGAAGAATTTTTCTTTCGAAAGTGTTCAATATCTGCTCTGCTTTCCTTATCGTTCAACACTCGGCTGCATACAGCAGAACTGGCAGGATCAAAGTTTTATCGAGCATACATTTCGTCTTCCGAGTTAGGAGTTTTGATCCCATTTGTTTCGCCAAACCGAAGTAGCAGCGGTTTCCTAGGGTAAGTCTTCGTTGAATCTCCCCTAAGGTGTCATTCGTGGAGTTGATATTTACTCCGAGGTAGGTGAACTCCTTAACCACTTCGAAGTTACTGTTGCCAACAGTGACGTTTTGTCCTAGGCGGTGGACAGATGCTTCTTTGTTTGTTGACAACATGTACTTGGTTTTGTCCTCATTCACTTCAAGGCCAACTCGTTTCGCCTCTTCTTCAATTGCCGTAAACGCCTCTAACACGGCGCGCTGGGAGCGACCGATGATGTCGATGTCGTCTGCGTATCCCAGCAACTGGACAGATTTGTTGAAGATAGTGCATTCCGTGTTCACACATGCCCTGCGCACTATCTGTTCCAGCACAAGATTGAAGAAGTCACATGATAGCGCATCCCCTTGCCGAAATCCGGTGCATGTTTGGAATAGTTCAGAGGAGATGTTGCCGAATTGCACGTTGCACCGCGTGTTATCCAGCGTCATAAGGCACAGCTGGATCAGTTTAGCCGGGATCCCGAATTCGGCCATCGCCTTGTAGAACTCAAGACGATGAATGCTATCATATGCGGCTTTAAAGTCGATGAAGAGATGGTGAGTCTCGACTTGAAATTCGTTGGTCTTTTCCAGGATTTGCCTTAGTGTGAAAATTTGGTCAATCGTCGATCTGCCGGGCCGGAAACCACACTGGTACGTGCCGATTAGTGTGCTGCAGAAGGGCTTCAGACGTTCACATAGTACGTTGGATAGGATCTTATATGTGACATTAAGCAGGGATATGCCTCGGTAGCTCTTACAAGACATAGGTTCGCCTTTCTTGGAGATGGGGCATATAGAGCTGATAGTTCAGTCATCGGGCATGACTTCATCCACCCATACTTGGTTGATGACTTGGTGCATGCACCCTACCAAAGCATCACCACCATGTTTGAAAAGCTCTGCTGGTAGACCATCAGAGCCGGCGGACTTGTTGTTCTTCACCTTTTTGATAGCTGAGCCGACCTCTTCAAAACTAGGAGCGGGGATGGATTCTTCATTGACTGGATGCGGGTTCTCTTCTTGCCCTATCACTTTCTCTACCTGCCCATTAAGTAGCTGCTGGAAATGCTGCTTAAATACATCTACTAATTCCTGTGCTTCGGTGACTAGGTTTTCTTCACTGTTTCGAAGAGCCCGCGTTCCGGGCTTGAAGCCAGCTGCCAGTTGCTTGACTTTCCTGAAAAACATCCGGATGTTGTTCCTATCGCGGGAGTCTTCGATATCCTTGAGCTGGGAGGCTGCGTGGGCCCTTTTCTTCTTACGCAGGATCTTCTTCTCCTCCCTTCTTCTGGTTCGATACTCTTCTCTCGCTGCCCTTGTTTTGCGTTGCAGCGCTTGCAAGTGTGCATTTTCTGTCACCTTTTTCCGGCGTACGCATTCATCATCATACCAAGTGCTCTTTTTGGGTGGTGGCTGGTAGCCTATGGTGGTCTCTGCTACCCCTGTAATGATGTCGCGATACTGGTTCCACAGATTGTTGGCGTTTGTGGATGGTGAATGCACAGCGGAAAGTCTCTCACTCAGGCGCTCCCTGTAGGCTCTGGCTACTCGAGACGTGCTAAGACTTCCAACGTTGAATTTCTTTTTCTGGCCGGTCTGCAGCTTCTTCTCATTGGATAGTCGATCTCTGAACTTAGCTGCAACAAGAAAATGGTCAGAGTCGACGTTTGCCCCTCTGAACGTTTGCACATTCAGAATGTTGGATGCGTGCCTCGCATCCTCCAGATCTTCACGTGGTACAGTAAGTCACCCTAACCTAAACCTAAGGGTATGTATTTATACTATACTATTCGAAAAACACTACACATATCGGAAGAACGTAACTTGCCGAGTATGTCAATACAATACGGTCAAAGAAATACCATGACCAAGAGTCGCTTAGTGTAAATCTAGCGAGTGTTCTCTGTACAGATGGACGATTTCGACAGGGATGCCTGAAAATCAATAAAAGGTGATTAGTTTTGCCGTAATTTTAAATTTTAGTGATGGGCTTTCCTAACATTAATGTTGATGAAAAGTTTTAAGCGTCTTTGACACAGTTCCATTTCTAGGGATCGGTTAAACATGGAGCCGTCCGACTATATTTTCCGTATTAGTTGGTGCCTCGTCCTATACTTCTTCTGCTACCTTAAACAGCTCCAGTGCCTTTATCATAGAGCTTAAAGCAAACCCGATCCGGTCGAAATTTCTTAGAATATTTCGCAGTCCTTGCGATTTTTTTGGATATCCGCATTCGCACCGCTACAACAAGGTAATGGTCAGTGTCTATGTTTGCTCCACACAACATTCGGACATCCATCAATCTGGAGGAGTGTCTTACTTTGAACACAATGTAATCAATTTGGTTGATGACTGACTGATCAGGAGATCTCCAATTCTCCTTGTGAATTTTGAGATGTTTAAACGTAAATACTGCAAGATTTGAACCCACTACCAAAGATATCATTCCTTCCTAGTTTTGCATTAAAATCGTCCAGGGGAATTTAATGTCATATGTAGCTAGATCGCTGCTCGTAAGTTTTATCCAGGAGAGGTATATTATCGCTTTTGCATAGTGTGGCGTATCAACAGTTTGTGGTCATCAATAGTTGAATAATCGATATCCGAGGTTATTGGTTGTGTCGTAACTACTTGTGTTTTTTCATTGTAGGGAAGTTACCCCGATGAACAACCCCAAACCTGGAGGCCAGGGTCATTGATTTAAACTCTAAGGACAAGGCACCGCATAACCCTATGCTAGCAAAGGCTCCTCCGTCATCTCTTTTTCAAGAAAAAAATATAATTAACCACAGTTTTGAATACGTCGAAGTACCTCAAATAAGTAATCCACCAATCTGGCTGGCTACGGACATCTCTTCACGTCCTTCTTTCTTGCTTGAAAGCTGAGGCCAATCAGATTAACAACAACACGGGTACAGCCAGACTCAGCATACGTTCATCATTCGTTCACTATCAGATAGCTATCTAGCAGGCACCACATGAAAGTGATGATGCATTTTTGACCACCAGCATTGGAAGTAAAGGGTATAGCGCCCCAACTCATCAAAAAAAAAGTCTTAACTAAAAGAACATAATCAAGTCTCATAGCTCTGTAGCAAAAGCTGGGAACTAAGTCTAAAAATAATTCTTCAAATGTACACCTTGAATGTACTCCTTGCAGGATTTGTGCCCGTCTCGAGCAGAGAACGGATCCAAAACACGTTAAGTAGACTAACATTCCTGGACAGAAAAATACCTTAACTTTCATTCTCTATTCACAGCTTCATTAAACCATTTTGAACACATAAAAGGAAGCAGAAACAGATGCCGATATATGTACATATGTACACCATAAGTTGTGGCCTTACTACAAAGCCTTATATGCAATGTTTTCTCCGACAAATGAATAATTTCCACCTTCACAATGTCAGCAAGACGTGGCTTCTAAACCCATGCAACTTAATCAATTTATTTCCGTGATTGACAACATTTTTTAAAGGTATGTACTTACGTACTACATATGTAATTAGTGTTTCGATTACAATAACCTTTTCCAATTTACAGAAAATGCTATATACAGTGATAATGTTACCACTTCTATCCGGAATAAAACCAATTCGACCACCTTAAGAGCCTAAAATATTACAATCTCATCACTCAACAAAGAGCACACAAGTTAGCAGCCCTGAATGGCTAGACCAAAGAGGTACCTACTTTTTCCATTAAATAAGATTTTACCTAAATTGTCTTCTTATTACAGCACAACAAAATAGTCTTCACATCCCACACATCAAAGACTGCTAGTTTTCCTTACCTTCGTACACACCAACTATTATTCACTGATGTCTGTTTCCATGGCACAACACCATCATCATGTCAAATTCATCACAAGTCGGTATATTATGCCAACATTTCAAGACTTTGCTTATCCGTTTCAACCACAACTACATAAATCCGAAGTCAAATTCCCCAACAAAACACATCGACTTCAGAAATGTACCCAACTTTATATTTGAACTATAAGCTGCAACCATATACAAACAACTATTTCTACTTTAATTTATAAAACAATTATATTAATTTATTATAAATTACAAAGCTCAAATATTGTTTGTTTAATTTCTCCAGCTCTTCTTATGGCCGGTTACATAAAAACTATTAATATATGCGTATGCGTCCTTTAGCATGGTCTTGTGTTTTATTTCCTAATCCTAATACAACCCCTAGCTGTACAAGTTTGCACACCACTAATACAAAATCTGGATCACCCTGTAACCATGCACCAAAAAACAGTATCTACACTCTGTGACCTACATTTTGAGTCACGTTTCATCCCGCTAACTTTACTCAAACGAAAGATATAGCCTGCACAAATTCTCAAGAAAAATTGCAAAAAAAATTAAATACAAAAAAATTCTACCATGGATTTTCATAAAACACCAGGCCATCAGAAATTCTCAGAAAACAGTAGGTATACTAACACTCCACAGGCACCCAAACTATGTAATTGTTTTTGCGATAACTTTTTTGTTTGTCAATGAATGTTGACGTTTGAGATGTCAAATTAAAGGTCATCTTCCGAGAAATGGTAAATTCAAGATGGTGGATGGAAGATGGCGACACCAAATTTTCGTATTTGGATGCAACACACGATGTACGACCTGCTCTAGAAACTCCTGAAGATCTGACAAGATCTCTTGGTCCGAAGCCTAATGATACACTATGCTATGCATGTTCTAGATGAAAACTCTTATTTTCGCCGAAAAGTATACTACTAATGGTTTGTCTTTGGTTTATTTTTTGATGTGATAACGTCGGAGAATTCAGTATACCCCTTCGGCCGGCGGGTAGGGCTGCGCCGCCGGTTAGAAAAGTTGGCGTAACGAATTGAATAAGAGAATTGAAGTTTTCGTATTCATTCTGTTCGTATTGTTCGGTCATGTAAGGTAATAACATGCGAGGCATGTCCGTCACTAAACGACTAGCTACTGTACCGGGAAAAACTTAGGATGATTCAATTGAACCGTCACCACAGCAAAGCTGCATCAGCAATGCTGACCAGATGTTTTGTGGAGGAATCGATTGATATTGCCTTGTTGCAGGAGCCTTGGATCTTCAAAGGAAGGATTAGAGGTCTACCTGAGAGTATTGCCACTTTACACTATGTGCGATCTGGTGAAAGAGCTGGAACTTGTATTCTGGTGAGGCACGGAGTTAAAGCGCTTATGCTGACGCAACTTTGTGTCCCTGACCTTGTCGCTGTGCGAGTAGAAGCAGGTGCGGATAGTTTTGTCATGGCATCTGCATACCTGCCATATGACTCCATAGATCCTCCCCGAACAAAAGAGGTAGTGAAAAGGTAGGTAGTGAAGATTTAACGATTGGTTGCGTTGCTAATGGACACTGTACAGTGTGGGGAAGCACCAACGATAACTACAGAGGAGAAGCTTTATTCGAGTTTGCAGTGCGCAAAGAGCTTACTATTCTCAACACAGGAACAGAGCCGGCCTTTGTGGATGCGAGATGAGGGGAAGATATTGACGTGACTCGTGTAGTAATAGAATGCTTGATAGAATATCAAATTGGAAGGTAATAAATCAGACAAACCACAGAACCACAGAGCCATCTCATTTGATGTTCGATAAGGATCTATGTCGGGATTCCTAGGAACATGGACATAGTGAAATACCAGGAAGTGTTACGGGAGAAAATGAATGGGATAGGTACCCAATATACCGAAAACCACTTGAGATATGGAGTCACTGCTGAAGCACTTACAATCAGCTGTTCAAAATGCTTACCAAGGGGCGTGTACACCTACATTGGTAGATGAAAAGGATCCCACGCCTAGGTGTTGTAGGGAACTTGAAAATCTAAAGAAGGACGTGAGAAAAGCCTTTAATCATGCCATGAGAAGCGATGATCCTGAATTATGGGATGAGGCAAAGTAGAAAGAGCTAAAAGCAACGACGTAAAAGCCAGTCGTGAAGGGAATTTTGTTCGAATATGAGAAGCTGAGGTCAATAGACTTCCGAAAACTGTCTCGAGTGATCCAGTTTCCAAAGTCGGACTCATTCGTGATAGAACGGGGGAGATTGTTGAGACAGTGGATCGTGCAAATGAGGTCCTCATGGAAATACACTTTCCGGGAAGACTGAAGTCAGATCAGCCCTGGGCTCTGTGGAAACAAGGAGCAAACAGGATGGACAGGGAGCGGAACGGATAGTAACGCCAAAAGCAGTCAGTAGGCCGATAAAAACGTCTTCTCCTTAAAAGACCGCGGGACCGGATGGTATTTTTTTTTTCTCAGCTTTAATGCGATGGGATGCAGACCTCATAGTACCAAGGCTTAGGGGTATATACGTCACATGCCTAGCAATATGCTACATACCGGTAACATGGAGGGAAACAAGTGCGGTGTTTCTTCCAAAACCGAGAAAAAAGGACTACAACGAAGCGAAGTTCTTCAGACCGGTCAGCCTAACATCATTTTAGTTGAAAACAATGGAAAGAATTGTGGTGGAGCACGGCGCTGAAAGCGTGTCCTTTGAGTAGTAGACAACATGCATGCAGAGCTGGCAGGTCTGCGGAAACAGCGCTACACCAGATGGCACGCGTTGCGGAAAAGGAGATGAATACCGGAGGCATCGCAATAACCGTAATAATGGACATTGAAGGCGCCTTCGATAAGATATGCTTCGAAAGTCTGAGAGTAGCCTTAGAAGAACGCAGGGTTAACCCATTGGTGGTGACATGGGTTGACAATATGATGAAAAATAGGGCAATAAATATTCAGACGGGAACTTCAAGACTTAGAGGTAGAGTTAGCAGAGGTTGCCCGCAAGGAGGAGTTTTGTTACCTACTCTATGGAATATAACTATGGACTCTCTCCTGAAAAGACTTGAAGAGATTGGCATCCACACTGTGGAATATGCCGACGATATAAGTAGCAATAATGGCAAGAGGTAAATTCATGAACATCATATCAGATACCATGAGAAATACTCTCAGAGTTGTGGAGCAGTGGTGTCAGGAACAAGGGCTCTCCATTAATGCGGAAAAGACAGATCTAATCATCTTCACAAGGAAGAGAAGAGATCTGGAATTTCAGCCCTTGACACTTTTCGGATCGGAGTTGCAGATGACCAGGAAGGTTAAGTATCTGGGTGTATACCTAGATGCTGGACTAACTCGGATCTTCCATGTAGAAGAGACGATTAGAAAGGCGAAAAGGGTCCTTCATCAGTGCAAACGGGTATGTGGACTAAGGTGGGGAATCTCGCCGAGGTCAGCATACCGATTATCACATGTGCGTCAGTTGTATGGTGGCAAAAATCCACCCAGAAAACTGTAAAGAAGCAATTAGATAGGGTCCAACGACTAGCATGTTTAGGGTGAAATACGAACGACATCAACATGCGCAATGGAAGTGATCCTAGGTATTCTGCCGCTAGACTTATTTATTAAGAAAATGGCGGCTTCGACGGCACTTCGTCTGCACCGGGATGCCAACTGGCACTGGCGCGGTACCATCTACGGTCATGGGAAAATCCTGGATCTCGTGAAAAACGGGATTAGCGAGTTGAATATGCCCATGGATGGAATAAAGAGAATGCGTGTTACCGAAAGGTATCTCAAAACTCTCATTGGAGATGGAACACTTCCGGAAAAGAAGATTGGTGATATAATCATCTTTATGGATGGGTCCATGATGGATGGCAGAGCGGGTGCACGTATCTTCTCAGAAGAACTGGAACTAGCCTGTCATATTAGTTTGGAGAAATATACCTCAGTTGGATCACCTGAAAGAGGGTCAGGTCGAGGGTAGAAACGTTACCATAGCACTGGACAATCAATCAGTGATTAGACGCATGATGGGTGTTCTGGAGGACGACACCTGTGAACTATCCCTGGAGGAACTCGGGTCGGCAGCACATATATTGCGTCAATGTCCAGCGTTAGCTAGCAGAAGGGAGGTTCTGAGGAGCCACTGTGTAGAAACCCAGAGAATGAACCAGATTTCTGTTAAACAGATGCTAGCGTTGACACGAGGAAACAAAGCCAGAGAGGAACTGTGGAGAAATCCAGAGAGACTCTCCGGCTAAGATGGATCATGGAAGAGAGGCGAAAAGGAACCCAGTGGTCTGGTTCGTAATCTCTCGAACAATATATATATAATCGGTCCTTCGCTTATTGCCTCCAGGTCACAGTTCTAAGCGCGTTGATGTCCACTCCTAATTGTGAGCGCCTCCTAATTCGAGGTTTTATTTAACTACGTCTACGTCTACGTCTTTCGTCAGGAAAAGCTTCAATTTTGGACATGTTGCGAGTCGACCGAAGGAAAGGCAGAGAATCTCTTACGTGTCTGTCGATAATCTGTTCCATGTATTTAAGTAAAAATGTCATCAGACTGATGGGATGAAAGGATTTGGCGGAAATACGTGTACGTTATTATTTTTACTCGGAGCCTTGAATGCTTTTGTGAGGGAGAGATCCTATTTGATGACTTCGGCATTAAAATTTGCTCTCAATCCTGGTTAGCAAATGGGAATGATCTCATTGCTGTCAATGATTCTGTAAAGTGGGTGTTAAGTAAGAACTCCAGGTTCTCGTTCTTATTTTGTCTTTGACTTATTTTTCCTTCCAGAAAGAAAAGCAAATGTTATTTCTAAAGTTTATATCAGAGCTATGGTACTCAAAGTTCCTCAACATTATTGTTTTACACCGTAAAGTTTTGTCCATTTTATCGCTCTTCTGTGCACCCTCTTGATGACAGAATATACATACGTGGTCTTCTTCTGTTCTCTGTCAATAACATATATTAACTTTGTTGAAGTAGGTTACATAGATTTTTAAAGGTTGTACCCTGTACAAAGATGAAAAAATAAGTCTTTTCCTTATCTCAGCATAAATATTAACTGCTAAGTAAAGCTTTTTAAAGCTTGTTAAAAAATAGAAGCAAATTTCCCTGTAAATAAATATTTACTTACTGCAGCCTGCATTTTTGTAAAAATTATTATTCAATTCAATTGTACGAACCAACAGTTTTTGCTTGCCATCCCTGTGGTCGGCAACATAGTTGCTCAATGCAGTTTTCCCCAGAAACGACAATGCCGTCACTTTTTCGTATGTCCACGCACCCTCAACCATGCGTTGGCATGCGACAAGAGTTCACTCCACGTTCATTTCATTCATTTTCGAGCAACTTTTCATCGGCCGCACGTTGGTATCCATGACGGTCAATGCCTGTGGTGGCAGCCATATTACAAAATACATAGGTTGGTTTTTTTGCTCTCTCTGTGGGTCTCATCTACGTGCTGGCTCTGCGTTAATTTTTTTTAATTCTTCGCGTTCTCCATAATTCCGCAATCAAACACAAAATTGTATCAAAATTGGATTCCCGATCGTTGAATTCCGGTTCGCTGCACCTAAAACACGGGTAATAGTCTCCAGTGAAACATCTCCCAGTGAAATTTCCTTTTCCCCCAACGAGATAGAACAAAAAAAAAAATTGTTCCTCTCTGCAAACCGAATGAAAAAAATGTGAACGTGTGTCCAACTCCGAGGAGTAAAACGAAAAATTAATTTTGTCCCCCGCAAGTGATGATAATTTCAAGTAATTGGCGTCAAATTTTGTGCAAGAAAAATCGAAAATTACCAGCAAAGAAGAAAAAATCTTTTTTTCTTTCTTTTTTTTCCTCGATATATTGAAATGAAAGTGCTTCGGTGGTAGTGGTAGTGGTGATAATGGTGTGTTGGTGCGGTGCCTGCTTGCTGCTTGCTGCTGCTGTTGCGATGTTCATTTTGGCTCTATACCTCTTTCTGTGGATAAAAAAAAAAAAAAGAAAAAATGGAGATGCGAGACATTCGACTTTTAGTGGCTCTGTTCTGGATTGTCTTTGTTTTGCGGATGAGTATATTGTGGGGGAATGCTTTTTTGGCTGGGAAATGACATAAATTATCCTCTTTTAATTGAAATATTCCGAAACATGACGTTTGAACCGAGGGGAACCGAGTTTCGCACGTCGCTTGCGAGGTCGAGGAGACTGAAAAAGAGCGAGATACAGTTATATGTGCGGTGTATGCGGTCGTGCTGCTCGGTTTCTATGTGGCGACATTTTTACGGCAAAAACCGCACGACAGGTTGAGATATTCTGTTAATTAGACGGGATTTATTGGATTTATTCGGATTTTGATGGTTTTCTGAGGGTTTTCCACTTGATTTGGGTATTTGAACGGCCGGAGTCGTGGTGCAATGTAGTGCCATCTCTGTCGATCGTGTGATTTTTGTCCCTGCAGGAGAATCGAGTATCGAAGTGGTCGCATATGGTTGTCCTTTTTTTTCGGTTAGAAAAAGGTGAATCTACTTTGTTCTGTCCTCTGAGAAGTACATACTTAATTTTGTTCTTCTTTTTTCATGATGACGGGGAAAATTGGAAGAAAAAATTAAAATTTTCCAGTGTCAGTGAGTGGAGGGCACTTGAAATAATCAATCGAAGCGAAAAACTAAATTTTCGAATGCAAATGACGACCCGTGGCGCGTGAACAATGGAAAATTAATTGGTTTTTGGTGATTTTTCGACAGTCCCCTTGCGAAATCGATGATCGGAACGGCGGCGGGAGTCACTTCTGTGATGATTTAGGTCACATTTTTGGACAAGACACAGAATTCGTACACACTTACTGCGGTTTCATAATTCGATTAAACAGAAAATAGAAGAAATTGCGTTGCGAGCTTATTGATTTGAAACGTATTGTTTGCGTCGTTCCTTGGCTCGCGTTACTTGACCTACAGCGAGAGTGGAATTGTTGGTGGTGGCTCGTCTCATTACGCATTTTTCTCACATATTGATGTGAAACGAACCGAAAGGGAGATCGTTTGGGGTATTATGTCCATAGGGTCGACGACCTACTGCTTTTCAGACTCGTTGGATGAGGGGCTGGTGGCATAGTACAATTGTCTTCTTGAATACTCTTTAGCACTCTTGCTTGCGACAGTCAAACCACCTACTTTAAAACTTGTGAATACATTTGGACTGTTCTGTATGTATTCACCCCAAACGATGATTTTAAATAGCAACTTGCGCCACAATATACAGATTCAATATGAAGCAGTAGTAATTCTTTCTAAACGTAGTAGTAAGAAGTACATTTTGAATTTTTACTACATAAATCGATAGAGAGCGCGTTTTAAGACTTGCGGAGGCTATCCTGTAATGGTTTTTAGGTCCTGAGGAAGATCATTTGCATTCACGCTTAAAAAGATTGTCCCACGCCTTTCTGATGTATTTTTGCTATGTATCATCGTGGCTCAAGTGGTTAGTGTGTTGGACTACGGAGCGAGGCATTCGGAGCTCGATCCCCAGACAACAGCTAAAATGTTCTTCCACGGTCCCAGTTCTCGTGAGCGTCTAACAAATATCCGAGAGTATAACTTTCATGAAAAGTCAGGTTGTTAAACAGTAGGCCTCTTCCATTCGTGTAAAGAATATACCACGCACGATACGAATGGTTGTGAAAAGCTGTGCCCTGTCGTGCCAAGTATTTGTTTTTATGTTCGGTTCTGCTTGACCAAAACTTGCTACAAAGTGAGGTCCTTCTCATCATGTAAGGGATCGGTTTACACATGCACATATGTAGGTACATACATTCATTAATTATTAGGTTCCTAAGTACTTGCTTACTTACTTTGGCACTCTGCTTTCGTAATGTCTTTAACCGAAGGTTCTGACTGAATACCGTCAAATTGGGCTGTTTTTCAGGATTGACCGCACATAAGAGTACGCAGAAGCAAATACTCGATTGATTCACGGGTAGTGGGTGTTGTCAGCACTATTTTGGTTGTCAAGGAATGATTTACATTTGTGTACGGTAGTAGCCAATGTCTATGTTGTCGTTGTCTGCTGAGTCCTGAAAGAATCACTATTTAATTAACTTATCTACATTAATTCCTATCAAAGGACTTAGGACAGTTGTCAAGTCCATTCAGGTTCAAATAAAAAGTTTCTCATGATTTTGTAGTCATCTTCGTTTACGTTTAGCTTGGTCTGGGCCTATATAAAACAAATGCAGCTTAACATTGTCCGTCAACTCGATTTTGTTTGTGTTTCAAACTTTTGTGCATAAAATGCACCTCCTCAATCGAATGACGTACACGCAGACTGCAAAGAATCTTCAAATCTTCAGTATATTTTGTTCGTATTGGATCTGTACGGTCTTGACTTGTGTATGTATATTTAAACCCAATCTGTACCCACAGTTACTAATTTTGAGTAATTTACTTCAATATTCGCGGTCTTCTGAGGGAAGCTAACATTTTTCATTGATCAACCTTGCTTTGGAGTATACATTGCGCAAGAGTCGTGAGTTGTAATTCTATCTTGTGAGGGTTGCCTTTGCATCAAAAAGGTACATCTATTGGATCGCTAGTCTCCATGCGGGAAAGAATGTATTCATTGAGTAGCTTTTAGTCTTGAATCCCTTGTGGAATATTTTTTAAGACGACCACTGGTATTAAATTGTTTGCATTGACCTGGCCAGGGGCTTGAGCAAAATATCGTCCTCTTCATTTTTGTATTTTTACTCAAGCCGAGTGTTTGCTGTTTGGGATATGGAACCCAGTGCAGTCATTCGAGTTAAGGCTATGCCAATCCTATTGAGATCGATAATTGTACAGCTTGTTATGTCAATTGTTTGTATAGTTTGTATTTAGCTTATATCTGGTGTCTTAGATTATCATTGCAAATTTTAATTTCACTCAATCGGATCTGTATCTTCAAGTGCTGAAGTTGTCTTTTCTACAACTTAGTTAATGAGCTTGAGTTTCGAAACCTAAACGTATTGATTGTATTGAGTGGATCTCTCATTCTCATTCATGCTATCTCAGATAGCAGTGAATTGGAATAAAGCTCACTAGCTTCCTGAAACTGTTCTTGCCTAAGTTAAGGGTTTCCCTGTATGAATAAGGCTTTATTAGTCTTTTGGATTCCCTAAGCCCCAAGAGTTGAAATTGATGTTCCCAAGAAGTAGCACAATTGAACCTACGGAACGGTTTTAGTCTTAAGAACTGGCATAGATTCCACTCAGCTTGGCGTTAGTGCTTTTAGTGCTGCCGGACTGTCTGAAAAGTTATTCAATAGCATGGATTTCAACTTAAAACATATTCCCATTGGTACTAAGATTCTGGTTTTCGGTCCAAAAACACTAGCCCTTAACTTCAGCAACGGTTCTCTATTAGAAAAGGTTAGTCGACTCAACATCTACACTTCTACACATCTACACCTCCAATAATATTTCTCACCATAATGTAGATTGTAGGGAATAGTAGAAAATAAGTTGGTTCTTATATTCTATCTGCAGTCGTCTCCCTAATGATGATGTATAGAAGAAAACCCGATGACAGATTTTAGTACTGTTGAAGGTTATGTGCGTATAGAACCTGTGAAGTCAAGATATTTATTTCTCTTGTTCTCAAGCTTATTTTTCATTGTACAATCAATTTTGGGAATAAAACCCCAAGTTCTCCCAGTACAGGAACCGACAGGTTCATAAATTGAAATGTGGATTCCAGGTTAGGATTTTTTTTCTAGGACAACACCCAGATATTTTACCATAGCAATTGGCAACTGGCTTGCGCAACATTTTGTTCGGAGTTCTTTCCAGCTCTTCCGTTGTGACCTCATTTCGTCTTTCACTGTTTTGTGCCACGTTTGGCTTCGATGGTCCATTCTTCTGCCTACAAGATGTGACTGATCCATTGCCACTTACTCCTCATGATGGTGAAGTCTATAGGTTCTTGGTTTTTTTTCTCATAAATCTGGTTCAAGATGACACGTAGACACCTACATACATACATATGTACATATGTACATATTTACGAAAGTTTGGAGCTTTCGTGTGAAAGTGGCGTTTAGCTTCCAAGTTCTACAATCATACAGCAGTACTGATTCAACGTTAGAGGTCAGCTTTGTTATTATGTCTCGGCTCCTCCTTCGACGTTGCGACTGCGCTTGGGTGTTTTCAGCTGAATTTTGAGACAATTTTTGACCGGTATCGACGATTTGGTTTGCATGTTTGGTGGCATGTTTTCTCTGGTCGGTCACGCTAAAGGTTAACCTTAATAACGTCGATATATAAAGGGTGCCAGTGGTATAGTTCATATTCTTGTAACTCAAACTGTCCATTTTTAAGCCCGTACACCGTAATCAAAATCGAGGTTTCTCCAACCGCTACACCAAAGAACTCTCTTAGTATAATGAACCGCATTGAGTCCTGAATGTTTTGGGATTAAAAAAATAAAAGATCAACAGGTTTTTTTTTAGTTCCAATCGATGGTTGGTCAATATGAGCACGTCAACCCCAAATCATGCATCGAAATACTGATGGTTCAGTATTACGATTGCCGATATGAAGAATGCTCGATATAACATTAGTGTGTCTATATAACGTAAGGGTTGATACATGATATAGCGAATGTTCTTGTCTTCAAGATAAAGTGAGACAAATGAATTTTAGAAGTTTGCTTCAATATTACCAAATATTTGTCCCAAGAAGTGTGCAGGAAAAAGCTGTACATTTTTCTTTTTCACCTGGACATCATACCATCCATTATACTTGAACACCACTGTGATTTAAAGTTAACCTTATTCCTAACTTCTCATGTACCTACAATGGATTTGTTTTCTTGTACACAATGCTGTCAACAACGTCTTACACAATAGATATCTCAAAAGAAAGGAAAGAAAAACGCAAAACATCCCTCGCCTTATTTAGTTTCACAACACAATGGCACGTGCCCAGTTCAGGTTATTAGAAACATAAGGTGCGTATGACATTGACCAATTGTGTACAAAGAACTTAACTTGTGCGCGTTGTGCTTACACTTGGGTGATAATTGACATCATCTTTGTAAAGGATTGTAAGGATTGTAAGGATTTTAGAGTGTCTTTGCTTGTTGGGTGTTTATTTTTTTTTTGCTAAATTGTACTGAGGTTTCCAAAATGGCAGTAGTTTTTGAAATTGAAAAAATGCTGCAGAAGAGACTAGAGAGAACCGTAAGGTAGCTTCTTCATTTATGTACATATTACATACATATTTCAAAATATACTAGGACTATCATTCCTTCCACTTAAAACACTGGAAGTCTTTTGACGTAGTTTTGAAAAATGTTCGACTCAAAAACACTATCAACGTTGCTGCAAAGTGAAGTGTTCTGCTGAGTGAAATAAATAATCATAATCAAGTAAGGACACAAGGGTGGGATACCATTTCATCCCCTTCAAATACACTGTTTATTACGTGTTATGCATTGTAATAGGACAAATGCCCTTTGGTGATATTCTATTGAGGTAGGCTGCCAACCAACCATACCTACCCCTGCTCTAGAAATATGATGCAATGTGTTATTCTCTTATTATATCTTCAACAATCCTAGAAATTATGGGTAATCGGGGAAACTTTGCGTATCCCCATTACGGTCTGAAGCTTTTATTCGACAAACATTTATAGATTGATTAAGAAATATAAAAAAAAACCCTGAGGCAAGGTATTGCCCTCGTGTATATACTTTTTCAACCGAGGAACTCCTGCAGAGAATACTCACAAAAGATCTGAAACCCCTTGCTTACAATATTCAGTTATCAGACGAATTCAAGACCGACTTGGAAAACCAAGTGGAGGATGTATCTGGCAATTCATAAAACTAAGCACATCAAAGTTAAGAATAGTGATAGGGATACTCTCTGGCCATTGCCTTCTGAGAAAGCACGCCATAAGATTAGGTTTAACAAACACGGACATCTGCAGGTATTGTGATGACCACAGCTAAGTCTATATAGTGATAGTATCACAGCGCTAATAGCTCCAACACACGCCAGCTGTGTTCTGTCAATAATGTCAATATCATCCCCATACGCTAGAAGTTGCACAGACTTTTGAATGTGCTTCCGGTGTTGCTTTGTGAGTTTTGCACAATCCTTTCAAGTTCGATATTGAAAAAATCACATGACAGCGCGTCACCTTGTCTAAATCCTTTTTGATATCGAAGGTCTCGGTAAGGTCGTTACCGACATTGATAGTACAGAGAGCGTTCTCCATCGTCATCCCGCAGAGGCGGACGAGTTTGACAGGGATATCAAAACTAGACATGGCTCTGTATAGCTCGTCTCTATAAAATGAAAATGACATAGTTCAACAAATATTATAATACATACATATATGTTTTATAAAAAATAGTTAAAGCTATAGATAAAATGCTATAAAAAGTACGGTATTGCTATTTCGTCAAAAGTGTCGTAAGTTGTTTGATTGGGTTAGGTGGCTATCCTCCTTCAGCAATGACACACTTAGACCAACAGAAGGTTCACAATGAATCACTAAACCGGATTACCAGCACCAGAACCTACATGTAGACTTCCCATATGGTACAAGAGACAAGGCAATCAGTTTCGATGTGTACCCATGCTGGAGAAATATATTTCGCCGTTTAGGCATTAAATCATTATGACACCTTTTCATTTTACTTAAGTCGAGTTTGGCTAGATCGGAAAGATCTTTGAAGAGGTACTCGCCTAGGTGTTTGGTTCTCATAGGCGATAGGGCAAGACAGGTGTCTCATGGTTTCTTCTTCTTCATCGTCTCTATAGCTTCTACAGAAATTGTGGAAGGGAGTACCAAGCCTACTGCCATATCTGAAGTGTCGTAACTTTATCGCGAAAAGACTGACTAAATCGTGACTATATTGTTAGCTGTCAATTTTTGACCCGAAAAAGTCCAAAACTAAAGCACAGAAATGATTAGAAGTTGGTGCACATACTCTTTACTACTTTTTTTATTTTAATGTTTTCATTCTGTCATGAGTCACACATTTTATGTTGAGGTGTCAACCTATTGACAGCAAGACACAAATATGTAGGTACCTAAAGGTGCGATCATAAGAATAGTTTGCCTTGATAGTAATTTGTAAACACTACGTTTGTGATAGACGTAACAGTTGATTATAAAAATTCGGTGAAATATTGGTACGCTTCGAAAATTTGGGTGAAATTTGACATATTTCCATGAACTTGACAGTTTTTTTTTTTACTCCAAAGTATATATGTATGTATTTAAAATGTAAGCCTTTTTTTCTCAAACTGGAAGCTATTTAAATTAACCTTAAAAAACACTAACTCCACATTCCAGGTGTCAAATTTCCTTTAAAGCTTTGCAGAGAACGCCACGTCCAATGATAATTAGGTTAATGAATAATTTTGAATAAAAAAAAAATAAACTAGGTAAACTCGTAGGTATGTCAAATATTCTTCACAACTGTTAACCCTATACACCTTGCTTCGGAATGGTTGCCTTGGGAAAGACTATTGACTCTGTATATCCCCCAACGGATCTAAATTAGACTCAAAGTATCTATCTAGCGTTTTCGTATCACCAAACGTCACCACTATGACGTAAATAACCTTTAAATTCGAACGTTTTGTTCCAATAAACTTATTCTTCGGTGTATATTCATCCAAAATTCGCTTTTCGTTTTGGGATTTGGCTCCCCCGAAAGAGAACAACAGAGAATGACTGCTATTCAATTTACTTAGCCAAAGGGGGAGCACATTCCATCCCATTGAATAACTTTACCGCAGCGCACTGCGCATCCTCGTTCTGTCGATTCTATTCTCTCATCATCATACCCCTTCAGTATATCCCAGAGAGCGAAAATTCAATTCGTTGGTGGTACTGCACCAACCAAAACGATGATGACGACAAAAAAAAATATATTTCGACTGTCATCAAGCGATATTCACACAAAAACGCGAAATTTCCTTCTTCCAGTTAAATTTTAAATGAAGCAATAAAAATGTGCCCTCACTAAGATAGATCCATAGATTTAAGGATCCGCATGGAAAATTTAAAAAAATCGCGAAAAATCCAGGTCGTCAACCCCCTTGCTCGGCGCAGTGTGCAGTCAAAAGTGATTGTCTTCACCAATAAAATGAGTATTCCCTTCGCAAGTGATAGAATTTTCAATTTTCATATTTTTCTCGGGACCATATTTCAAAAGAAAAAGTGAAAAATTCTCTAGATTCGAATTCAGAATAAAAGAAAAAAAAAATCGAAACCCCCGTCCTTGTGAAACGAAGAAACCGACAAAAAGTGAAAGAAAATCGATGAGTTACAATTAAAATGAAAAGTTCTTCAAAGTGGTTCGTGCAAAGTGTTGAGATAAAATCATAACGAATTTATTTGAAAAATGCAATTTGACAAATTGCCGAAGACGACGACGTATTTCCTGTAAAAAAAAAAATTCATTTTACATTTGAATTTTTCGGCTGCTGCGCAGAACTTAAAATCGTTATTGTGTTGGCACAGTGCACAGTTGGTAGAAGTTTTTTTTTTTCATTCGGTTTTTTTTTTTAATCTTTTTCTTTGTCGTTCTTCTGGAGTGAAATGTGTTAGGTGTTTTCTGTGAGGTGAAACTTCAGAAACTTTAGGGTTTTCTTAGGGATATTTGACAGTTGCAAAATATGGTGTAAAAATTACTCGACAAAGAAAAAACGAAGAATAGAAAACTATCTCATAGGAAAATGAGAGACAAAAACTTTCCCAAGTCGGTTAGTAAGTTCTCAGCCCCACCCCAAAGCGGTTAGGGTTGCCAAGATGACGAGAGTGTTTGTGCCAAATTCGTTGGGGGTTTTCTGACACTAATCCGTTTCTATGACGCAAGGATGGTTCTGTTTTTTTAAAAATCTCGTATAAGTTGGTGTCTTATCTAGATTAACTTTGATCCAGTCTTCCTACTCAAAACTTCTTGATAAAGTTTTTTAAACAAAAAAAAAAGGGTTTGAACAGCCAAACTGCTTTATTTTGTAATTAATCAGGAATTAAATTGACCTACATACATTCATATGCATATTGCAAATTTCACGCCCTATTCTCCACGTTGTGGGGTTGCTTGACAATGTGAACCTTTATGCAATCCAGAGCAATTAAGGCTGGTCTAGTGACCTAGTAATACGGTGTATCCCATGTAATTTGTGAGACTAATCTATAGTGGAAACCTGGTAACACTCTCAGGATGATGGGGTTTTCATCTGACCGTAAAATATGCAATTTTCCTGAAATTCATTAATAGTGCGGATGTGCTTCTTGTGTGTAATACAAAAACCAAAATTAATGAATTAGTAAATAACTATGTGGTGTCTTGCTGTTGTTTGTATATCCTAGCGACCGTTTGCAACTGCTGACTTACGCTAATGAAGTATTCACATGGAAGAGTGAACTTTAAGTGCTAGTTATGTCTTATTTTCCTAAGTTACGAGGGCAGTTTACTTATTTAACTGACTACCAACTCTCTCTTGTTTTGACCTAGATATCTGAGTATAGTAACCTCTCGTTCGTTTTGTAAAGGGATTCTTTCGAACTAGGAGGCTGGGATTCGTAGATCCTCAAGCTTAAAGCATTGTTGTCTATTCGAACGATATGTTCTAGCGTATTGTAGTCGACCAATATTGACTTTTTGAACTACTCCGAATCTTGAAACTTGCTGTGTCAAATGTTTGAGGAAGAATTAGTTGGCAGTAATCGATTGATTGAATTTTCAGCTTTAATCCAGTATTGTATCGTATTAAATATCGATGGCATTAAATCTTCCGAGTAGTGATATCGAATCTAATTTATCTGAACCAGCTGAAATGCTACGGATTCCAAGGGTCGAGTCTTCTTCGAAAAACCTTAGACAAAAACCTTTTTGTTTAACTGCGTCACTATGAGCGTCTGCCCAAATATTTTTTTTTGCCACTCGTTTAAGACTGAGGTAATACAACGACAGCCACACATACATATTTACATTTACAAGATTGTTGACTATTACTATTGTTAATTCTTAGATCTTTCTTTGTTTTCCTCTTTTAATGTCCTGGATAAGCACTGCAGCCAAATATACTACTTATAGCTAAGACAAAAGTTAGACATGTCAACACGTTTTCTTAAATGGATTGATGTTGTCCTTCTAAGAATCATCATAAATCCTACAAAAAAATGTATACGTGTAGTCCCTTAATACGCTTTTATCTTTCCATTAATTTGTTGCCTGAAGAAATACCACAGTAGTGAGGAAGTCAAAATTTCGAGGAATGAGTGAGGTGAATGAATTTTAAAATTGTTTTCAATACCAGTAGGCAGGTAATTACGTCTATTTATTCTTCTTGCAAAGTATTCTCTGTATCCTAAAAAAATTGTAACTATGATTTGCCCAATCTATTGCAATCTGGAAGTAGGTTCTGTATTTTACCTTAGACTCACAACACTTTTTTCTCCAGTAACAATCTGAATTCAATATTTGACTTGCTGCCTCGGTAGAGGTTTGAGTTTGAATCGGCTGGGCACGAATTTTGCACTTACTTTTGACATCTGATGATGATGTTTATGATCATTTCTGTGATTTGCTCCTACAAAAAATGGGAGTCTTTCACTGAAATTTTGTTACGTTTGTCTTTTTTCCTTAACAATGTCCAAAGAAGTAGACTCAAGTCCCATCTTTAAACGACGATATATTTTTTAAAAACCTATGCCACTTGTTTGTCTATGTTTTTGAAAACCGTTTATGGTTGACTGCCTATTTGTGATGTACATTCGTAGCCAATGTTCGTTCAAATGCATGTTTTGAGGTCATTGCTCAAATGACGGTCTGTCAATGTAAACATCTTGTAGGAATTTTAATGATCGCCTTCAAAATGTTGCAATGCAACAAATTAGATTGTCAGGTCTACGTAGTACATTTTTTTTAACCAAAGACAAACACTTTTTGAAACCCTAATAGCTCCGTACTAGGTTAATTCTTTCTACTGATGATTCGCCCTCTAGTGGGTAACTTGTTCGTTCGTTTACTTATTTACTCGTGGCTGAGATCATATGCAGTTGTAATTACTCAAGTCCAATGTAACGCGGGTTAAATCATTGTTAAAAATCTAACATCTAACAGAACCTCCTTGACAGTATCAGTCAAATATATGAGATCTCTCTAACAGTAGAATCGTCGCATTGTAGCTTTATATGAAGTTCGTTTTCCAATAGGCTTTTTCTTGACCCGTATAGGATTAGGCGAATGTCTTCGATCATTTCTCTCAGACTTCGCCCTTCTTGGATAGGAAAGAAGGCTTGAACTGCTTGCTCTGTGATTTATAGCATAAATGGAAGATAATGGCAATCAATCAGAATAATTTTTGACATTTTAATACATTTTAGATACGAAATGGCTGTTCCACCACATTCTTACTCTTGTCATGTGTTACTTTATGATGAATTAATTGCTACCTTTCGCCTGTTGAGTAATTTTAAAACGGAATGGAGAACGAAGCTAAACATTTTCAATTACAGCCTTAACAATTCATACGCAACTTGTTTTCAGTCAGAATCCTAGAATCCCTCCAAAGTTTGACAGCAGTTACAGCCAGCATTCTATAGGGGCTATATTTTGAGATGTGCTGCATCTCAATACTGTTCGTCTCGTCCGTGCTGTCAATTCAAAGAGAGACTTACTAGTGGAGGCTTACACTTAACCCAACTTGTGACACATTTTCGATTCTGAAGTCTTGAAATCCAATGTAGTTTTTTTTTTTCAAATTACAGCTACAAAACAACTTAGACAACAAACGTATCGCAACCATAAACCGTTGTACTTAGTTGAACTAAAAAATTGCAAAAGTCTGGCAATGCGAAAATAGCATAAAAAGAGAATAGAGCGCACATTCTGCTTGCCTATACGATAGTGTACAGAGAATATTTTCGTACACCGCTTGTGAGGGTGTATTTATGTACATACCTTCTATTTGCCTCTGCCTTTTGTATCTTCTAGTTCTCCCGGCGAGTATCTTTCTCTCTTCTTTTTTTTTCTGTGCACCATCCATCCTCTGTCAATAGCTAGTACGTTAGCTTTTTGGCAGAAATGTAGGTTTTTGTGCTTCCTATACACCTTTGTACGTTTAAATAATAATAATAATTTCCCTCTGCTTTTTCATCATTTCTTTTGGGGCTTATTGATAATTGGGTCAAGTATTTGGGTTGCCGTGTCGTAGTCATGGTTTTAGACGACAGTTGTCACTTGATGATGACGATGGTGTTTGAGTTTGTTGCCCAGGCGATGATTATTCGTTCGTTACTCGTCTATTGAGCGTGAGAAGCAGTAGAGATACATAGATTTATCGAGTGATTAAAGCTTTTTGTTTTATTCTTGTCACTGAAAGCGGCAAGTGTATTTGCAATTCGGAATTTTATTGTTCTAAATTGGCACTGGGTTTTGAATATTTTGTATGCATTCATGGTCAAGTGGGTTTACATTGTAGAAGAATTGTTGTTCACTTGAACTTTGTAGTTGTTCCAAAAAGTAAGTTTTTTTAATTGTTATACACAGATAAACATCTAGAGTTCAAGGGATTGGCAGACGATCTATCCGTCTGTCTGTATCACCATTGGCAATTCAATTTTCCTTTGAATTAGATCAATATTTCTAAACTTATTTCTGGGTAGTTCAGTTGGGTGCCACCCTTTCTAGAACTCTAGAATCTAATTCATTAGCTCTTTCATATACACAGTCGGTATTGGACTAGTGTTTCTCGATCTAATAGGGAAGTAAACCTAGATCATTAGTTATTGCTTTTCTAATGGCTTGATGACACTATAGCCAATGTACCATCTTCTCCGTTAATGTTTGGATAATCATTTAGAGAAGGGTAATGATTTAAAGAAGAGTCCTCTGTACTTTACCAAATTCGCAATATCTATTGTTAAAGTAAATCGGAATTTGATCTTCTTGTTGATGTCATAGTGCGATCGACAGTAGAGATAGTGTCTCGTGGCCTGTTGGTTCCTTACTAGGATGTCTATACGAGTACCTACCATTAAAAGAAACTACATAGTAACGACACGCTTCGTCTGTATGCTCTAATGATTTTGAGGGTACTTTTAATAAATTTTGACTACCTTGACGCAGAATCTAGGACCCTCTAGCCATTCTAGTTCTACTAAGACGAATCAGTTTATTCAAAATCACCGTTCTGTCATATGTGGCCTAACATTTATAGGGAAGTGGAGTATTACTATTCTTTGTCCTTGTTCATAATTGGACGTAAGTAGGTCAAGTTGTCATCATAATTCGCACAACTGTCTTCTTTTTTCCTAACCGTGGCCCAAAGAAGAATTACTTGATAATATTAAACGGCAGTCTTCATTATTCGAATTCAGTTAAAGAACTTTTCAGTGTGGACTTTTCTAAAAGCCTTTGGTTCATGTTGCAGTAAGAAAGAATCAGAACACGGTTAAGCCGTGATATCAATCTAAAACTCAAGACTAGTACAAAGTCCTGTGATTAGCATTTGGCAGTCATGTTCTTATGAATGGAGTTCGCACTGGTTCTTATAGCTGATAAAGTAAGTCGAGGTAGTACAATGCACAATCCTCCTCAGATTCATTTTTTAAAATATATGTAACACCCATACGTTATCGTGTTGGATTCCTAGAATTGTATTTCGTTTGTTTGGCTCTTTTTCGATCAAATTCTTAGTGGTAAGAGCGTCGGACTACTAAGCGAGGAGTTCGAGGTTCAATCCACAGACAATACAAAAAAAATATCCCCTTTCGCGAGCGTCTGACAAACATTCGAAAGTTTAACTGTCATAAATAAACACCTCAAATAAAAAATGCCCTTTGGAAACGGCATTCAACAGTCATGTAAGGAGTATAACAGTTGTGAGAAGCTAAGTTTTGTGTCCCATATGGACCTGTCGTGCCAAATATTTTTTTGAACTCTGGGTTTAGTGGCGTTTAGTTTATTACAGTTGATTTCTAAATTTATAAAAATTTCTTTCATGGCCCTCACTCTCGCGAGCGTCTGACAAACATCCAAGAGTAAAACAAATGAAAAAGCTTCTCAAAAACAAAAATTGCCTTCGGATACGTCATTCGTGTAAAGAATATAACACGCACAACACAAATGGTTGTGAGGAGCTAGGCCCTGGGTCCCATGGACCTGTTGCGCCAAAATTTTTTTTTTTTTTGTACTTTCTGTTTGAGATAGTAAGCAAACATCAGCATATTTGTGGTGTTTGATTGCATTGCAAGGCACGTCATTAATAATAATAGTATACCCACATCCTCTTTCAGTCTTGAAGTCGTTTAACAACTTACTGAGGCGCTTCATGTAGTATATTACGCCAGCAAAACCTCTCTTGTTAGGCCTTAGCCAATGAAAAGTAGTTGTCTTCCTCCACAATGTGGTTTATAGTGGCAACTAAACTCACTCACTTTGCTAATCTTCTTTCGAAAGCTGTTGTAAGCTGTACGCTGTTACATATCTGGCTCACTTCTACTGTTAGTAACGCTGACTTTAACATATTTCTTTTTAATTTAAACTAAGGGCAGTCATGGGCCGAATGCAGCAGCAAGAAACATACATAAGTCATAGATGATTCCGTATCTCTTCTAGACTCGATGGCTGTTCTATTATATTTCCATCTGCAAGATGGGTCGCCAGATGACGCCCCTTTTTATGGCATTTTGTATAACCTAGTCTTTAATTGTTTCTGAGTCTAAACACTATTGAGGTAAACCTTGTCCATTGAGGTTTACACGTACTTATTTAAACTAACTTACTTTAAACGATGACGTTATGATACAGAATTTTCCGCTGAGACTACTGTTAATGCCAATATGTATAGTATAGCCCGTCGTGCGTCGTGTTGAAGCTCTTAGGTTTTACACCCTCACCGCATTCACTAGAATTTTCTTCGCGATTTTATGTAGTCCCACGATTTATGATGAATTTTCAAGTACTCTTGACAAAAAGTCACGATTATCAAAGATTCACGTTTATAATAGAGCATAGAGTATATATTAATATGAGTCAAATGAACATCCAGCCGCTACCACATCTCCTAGCAAATAAACGATAAACCAACCAAAAACTTGCGCTTTCAAATGAAGTCGTCATCACTTCAAAGAAAACTTAATAAAAAAAAATATTTAACTAAACAAAGTAAATAACTTAATTTTTTTTTCTCTTCTTCTCTTCCACAGACAACCACGCAATCAATCTTCCCGTATGGATTCCGCTAAAATGAGAATATTAATAATATGCTTCAAATCGATTTAACATAAAAGTTAAATGAATTCTATTGTGCAATCAAAATATCGAATTAATAAAACAAAAGGAAAACTGTAAAATTACGCTCTCTTTCTTACGTTGTTTCTCTATCTTCGTTCTTTGAGATTCTCCGCACGCAGAGTTACACAACAACAACAATAACAACAGTCCCTGTGTTAATAATAACATTTGCAGAAGAAAACCAGCAAAAGAATACAAAAAAAATATTTATTTTCTTTTTATCTTAATTTTGGTGTGTGCATTTTTTTTTTTATTTTCGTTAAAGATTATAGAATTCGTATATAAGAAAAACATAAGGTGAAAAACAAAAAAAAAAAAAAAAATGTTAAATTGAGTGCAAAAGGATTTAGTTATATATAGTATATATTTTTTTTTTTATTTTGTGTAAACAGTGTTAGTGTTGGAATTAAGAAAAAAGAGAGAGTTTTCTAAGAACGAGACTAAAGAATTGTATCCGTCTGAGAAGAGATAAGTGAAGAAGGTCCGGGGGACCACACCAAACGCATCTATACTGTATCAGTAGCCCACAGACTAGGATATTCGTGATCACAGTCATCATCATTGTCGTCGTCGCCAACGCCGTCATCGTGCAGCAGTGTCACACTCACTGCAAAGGATTATTATAAGGATTTTTCTTTTTGTAAAGTTAGAAATACGGCAGCATACACGATTTCATCCACCAGTGGCAGTAGTAGTAAAAAGAACGCCGAAGACGACGACGATATGAGTGGGCGTCCAAGGACAACCTCATTCGCTGAGGGCAATAAAAATCCGCCCAACTTAGTTTTGGGTGGTATGAAAATAAGCAGTAAGTACACCATAATGTCCTTGTTATTCGTATTATATTGTACAAAATACATACATTTGTTGTGGGATTTTCTGCAGAAATGCAAGAAAATTACAGACGGTTGATTAGGGGATGTACATATGTAAGTATGAATTATTTTGATTGTGGTTAGTTGACGGAAGCTTTCATGTGAGCAACAGGGTTTTAATGGATTTTAATGATAAGGGATTATGTGTGTGTGGTCAGCACTGACATATCCTATTACTTAGGTTTTTTATTCAAAGTTGGGCATAGAGAATTAAGAATGATGTTTTGCTCTGCACTTCAACCTATTTCTTCATTCAATTATTTGAAAAAAAAAGTCAAAGTCAATTCGAGATATTATCCAATGACTACTATCAAGAGCTTACACGTGACAGTGTCCACAGTGTGTTTTTCTTTTTGAAAATACCATTAAAACCACAGCGTTTAATATTTTTTAATGTTTTTTTTATAAAAAGACCTTTGATTAGGTATAGAAAATAATTTCATTCCCCAACCCATTCTGTCGATTGTGTATGAGATTATTTATTTATTTATACCGTCTTCAACAATTCCCCATAGTGGTGTCAAATTGCAGCTAGTCCAGGCATGTCTCCAAAATGGTTACCGAACTAACACAACACTATACTTAAACGAAATACTCAGGTGTCAATAAGAGGTCTTGATTGAGCTACACCATCGTCTAAGCTGGTAGGAAAGAGTACACAGAAACTTCATCTGGATATCAGGCCTTGAAAGATCACTTGCCATGATAGTGTCTTCTATCTTTGGTAGACAACTGTCAACCGAAATATCTATTCGGTTTCTACCAAACACACAGTTGGAAGGCATGTGCTTTGACCTATTTCCCATCAGTGCTTACTTTGGAGCTAAGCTTTGTAGTGTTGGGGGAATTTATCTTTAGCTTCGACAGGTTTACTTATGCCATAAGATCATCAAATACTTGTTTCACATTTTTGTGTATGCACAAAACATCGAAGTACGTTGCAAATCAGAGGGAAAAAAGTAGTGATGGCACTATACATCCTTCGTGGATATCGCTTCGAATTTAAATTTCGTTGCAATAGGATTGATTTCATTTTTTTCGTAGCTTTCCTTGATAATAGCGGATAAATACGTGCATGCACATATGTACGAGTACTTGATGCATTTGATCAACGTAAGATAAAGCTGTGTAAGTTACCTTTCTTTTGAAAGTTAGCAATCATTGCTTTCTTTCTTCACTGATACAACATTTTGGTCCTGAGAATCTTTCCATTTAGCATTGTGCTGCAAGTCCTTTGAAACTCTCACATTGGAAACTCAGTGAGTTTAGTCTTATGGCTAAATTCAAATAATCGTTGCATTCTTTTTTTTTTTTTTTAGAAAATTCTTGAATTCAGAATTAGTTATAGAATTGAGCGATGCTTTATCACAGCGTAGCTATCACTACAAATGAACTCAATGAACTAGACTATTAAATGGTTGTTGAGCAATGCGTAGAAATTCAACTTCAATTCCTTCCGGATTTTGCTTTGTCTATGTCTTGCTATAAGCACATTTACGCTGCCATACACTGCTTAGTGGAGTGGTCTTATCCATTAAAGTTAAGTATTTTATTTGGACATCTTTTTCGATCCAAAATTAGATTTAACATTTAAAAGGCAAAAACTTTTAGGCCACAACTTCTCACTGAACCCAATCGTTAAGTTGAACCAGCTAGGGCGACATAACTCTGTGATGCTGACTTGGGTTGCTGGACCTGCAGGTGTTCAGGGTTACAAGACAGCTGTCAGTCCCAAGGCTTACAAATGTGATAAGCCTGAACTGCTCCGTTTTTAACACTACGTATAGTATATTGACATTCCAAGATGCTGATAACCATTGATTTAAGTAAGCAATCATCAATCGCCTTCTATTCGAATACTACTGGCAGGTTTAGGAATTTCGACTCGGTACGTAATCGCTGAAAAGTAGCGATCGGGCGGGTATGCTTTTGGACTTATGGGCTTTTTGATCAAGCAATACAATACTTCTCTACATTAATTGTTTCACTGGGTTTTAGAAAGGTATAATGAAGACTTGGCTTTGGCATATGTATTCGAGGAGTCAGAGCAGAGCATACACGTGTTGCTCCCATCGGCACATCTTGCTCCGTTCTGTCAATTTCTCTTTTCTAACTTATGTCTTAACTTTCTTTTCTTACGATTAGCTCTTGAATGCTGAGTCACTCTTGACAACTATGGGCGCAATATCTCTAACAATTCGACATCCATCGGATTCCACTAAAACCCTTAGTTCGTCGTTGTCTATGGTCACTTCAAGGAGAACACGATACTTATTTATGTACATCTCTGAACAAAATTTGTCAAACCAACGCTTAGCTGTTTGTTCAATTGGCGTGCTTCCTTCAAATGTCGTGGTGATGTATCGATTGTATACATTACATCAAGTTTCAAGTAGAATTGAATTTTAACATCCATAAGCATTAGGTGACTCAAGTCCTTACGTTTCGAACCGAGACCAACATATGCTGTTCAATCAATCGATCATATTTAGGGTTAGCTACATCTAAGACTACATAGACGGACATGATCCGAGTTAAATGTCTGTTTATACCTTAGAACAAATCTAAAGTAGAAAATATTGATTTTATTTGCTTCCAGTGTCTTCTTTCTACAAAAAAATCTAAATTTTTCAGAGTCTTAAACTAAGTTCTGGTTTGTACTAATCGGACATCCGATATCCATCATCGGAGCGAACTGTGCAAAACTTAATTGTTGTGGTCGTGTGTTGCTATTTATCTGATACGTGATATTTGGAAGTATTTGCTCACAGCGTTAGATATACATACGTACGTACGTCTGTACCTTTCCAAGATTTATTTTTTTATTGGCCTTCGATTATATGAAAAGCAACCGGAAATATTAAATATGAGTGAAAGTGTCTTTAAAGGGTCCTTGCGTTGATTTATGCAATTAGTTCTTTTTGCATTTTGTTTATTGTTGTTGAGTCTTCAGGATTCCGTCTTAAGTATTCATATTTCACTTTGTGGTAACTGAATATTTAGTTTTATAAAATCCATCATTAAATTGAATGACACGAATCCCAGGTCGAATTTCTAAATCACCTGAAAGGACATTGTTTTTATGATATAGACCTTGTCTTATAATAGGCATTTACTTTCCTTTATTTTCCATGGAGTGTGCTGCCTAATGATGCCATAGCGACTTAATTACATATGTATGTGAAATAATGAATTCTCCAAAGAGTCAATGTGATTTGTACCACGGGGGATAGGCACCAACCCAACATGAATAATTACAACACGAATGAGAGATCCGCATTTATTTCAATTTAATTACTCCCGCATATCGCAAACCCTTAACATAGATAGATAGGTCAATTACCGCATCCAGATAAATCATGCATAGGTATTTTTTCTTTTCCGGTAACGGACAATAGGATCAGAGAAATGAAAAAGTAATGCGCATGCATATGAATGTAACCATAAATACTCTGCAAAATATAAGAAACGTAACAAATGGACAAATGATGACAAGTAAAAGGGACGTGTATTCGGATTGTATCTATACACAAATGTGCACGATTTATGCGGATGTTCCCTCACCACTCGTGAGTCATGTTCATGTTCATGTATTACCTTTCTGTTTTTCTCTGTGTCGGCTTAGTACCGTAAGGAAGGGCTATTTGCAAATGTGGCATACATATACCTACATATATGCCTTCTACTATCATATGTATGTACATGCATACATACATTGTACATGTATGCCTCGCAACCTAAGCTCCTGATTATTTCCTTTGAATTAGTCCTTTACTTTGGTTTGGTTGGAAAAAAAAAGAAAAAAATTCTAACACACCGCAAGGTTATGAAAAGTTTTTCATCGTTCGGTGTTATTTGTTGTCTTTTTCTTTTTTGTGTGGAATCCTTTTTTTATTCACGAATTCATTGTTTCTTATACGACGAATGTAGTGTGACATAACAAGGAGTTTTAATCTATGCAGCTTTGTGCGAGGTAATTGACAAATAAATGCAGGTTGCGAATGGTATTGTGTTCGTCGCTGCTTCACTTGTTTTGCACGAGTTTTGATAGTTTTTGTGGAATAAAGTTATCATTATAGAAATATTTACAAGAGTAATGTGTTTCTTTAATAGACGTGTATATGAGTGGTGTAAGTACATAATTAAAGTGATGCCAGCCAATTATATCTTATCATAAGCATTTTATAAATTTGTATATCGATTAGAACCGCCTGCCTTACAATCAACCTAATTTGGTGTGGCTACTTTACTGCTGTTGTGGGTACTTCAAAACGTTATGCAATCACTCCAAACCGTCTGACAGAAGACGTATGCACATGCAGCTAACACTCTGTAGACCTGTCGTGGAGACCCCCAAATAGGAAGGAAGACAAATTCATTAATGAACCCTAAACCGTTCCGCGATCGTTATAAAATTTTGGATGGTTTTTGGTGTATTTTCTGATAGATCGCCCAGGTCTCCGCTGTGCATAGACTGAGGCACTCGCATGCAAGTGAGCTGTCTTCTGCGTCTGTAGCGGCACAATCTTTGCAGAACTCTGAGTTAATGTGTCTCTTCTTGAGTGTGCATTCAACCAACCAGGTGTAAGCCCATTAATATTAAACTGGAGTTAGACTCCACGCTGTTGGAGAATTCTTCTATGTCCTGGAAGATGACTAAAGTGTATTCTTTGTGATAAGAGTGAACTTTCGTTTGTTGCTACCACTTCATGGAGGCCTGTTTTATCAGACCAGCCTTTATGGTCTGATAAGCATGTTGGGCTGAGGAATTCGGAGCGAAAGTGCAAATCTATTATCCTTTCCTATGTCTGTAGTAGGCCTAAAGTTTTTGGGTATGAAAATGACCTAGATTTCTCTACAGGCCCGATTTATGTCTACGAGCACTAGCCACAGCGGCCTTAAAACTTCATTCCTAAAGTCAAAGCATCTTAAAACAGTAAGCTGTTCACATAACTCAACTTTTGATGGAATGTGCCGGAAGATTTGGCAAATACATTCTAGGTATGTAAATGTGCTAAAGGACGAGTACTTCTTTTCCATTTCGCCATTGGCTCATTTTTTATGTCTATATTATTTGGCAAGTTCTACGAGCTTGGAGTTTCATAAAGTCAGAAGTATAGCTTCGATAGTCGACTTTTTTTCACTATAATGACGACAAAGCCTGCATAGGACGCTTGTCTTGAAAATAATTAATTTAGCAGTGATAACGTTGGTCCTTCCTCTCATCACTAATTTAATTTTTAGCCTTGTTATCAGAACAGTCTTGGTAATAAGTCCAATTGAATAAGTTTCAGTTCTTTGGCGATTGCGACAAGTGGCCTAGGACTGATCCGGAACTTCTTCTGTCAGTACTGTTTCATGGGTAATCATCAGCATCTTGTCAAGTAGCCAATGACATCTCCCACTTTCACAATGTCTTATGAAGACGTGGTCGGTGCTTGATTCCCGCTGTAAAATGGACAAGTGGAACAAATCGAGGGTATGCACAAACATTGGGGACCAAAATCGTCATGCAATTGGAGTAATCAATGCAATGAGTTGACAGTGTGTATACAGCCGTTTCGAACAAGTGGTTTCATCTTTTTCTTGCAGCTCTTGGGCTTTTTGGAATTTATTACTGATTAAGACTAGTTGATCACTAGAGTTGTCTGGGTTCAGTATAGAAGGTCAGTTCTCTTTCCATATGAAGCAAAAAAAATCTTTACTAAACTAACTTGTGATCATCGACTATTCTGCCGATTCTATTCGAATCCAGTTCCGAGGTTTTCTCCAAAGTATATGAAACATTTCCTGTGCCCATAGCTACCATTCTCTAAATATAAGTCGCATGCATTGATACTTCCGATAGAGCTTTCCTTTGACCAGGCTCTGTAGTGGTTGAATCAACAAACTAAACTGGGGATCTAGACTATACTTCTTCTTTACCTACTGTCCAGCAATGTTCACCCACTTAAACAGTGAAGATCGTAGCCGTCAATCAATCTTTAAAAGTTTTGCCCCTCAAAACCAGTAACATGCTATTTTCTTGTATGACGAAGAACGTCACTGACGTTATGCCCAAAATAGCAGTGGTAAACGTTTGCATCCTTGTCGTGTTCCCATTTGGATTGGATTTCATATATTACCGATGAGCAAGACGAGCTATAATTCTTTGGTGATACCTCTAAGACAGTATAACAGTCATATTGTCACATCTATTTGCTACTACCTTAGCATAATGAACCTAGGATGTTGTTGCGTTCAGGTTTGTCATGCCTTATACTGCGTTGTAACTTTTGTTTGACAACTGTCATATATGAAATGACAGAAACAAAATTCACAAATATGCCAATTAAGACACCGTACACCTCGTTGCATGAAGTACATTTATTCTTGACCGAATTTTTTTTTTCAAAAATTAAATGATTTTGAAATCAAATCTCTAAAATTAAACCTATACCATCAAAAGAAGAAACATCATTTTTTATTCTGACTCATTTTGATCACGAGTTCTTAAATAACGTATTTGTTTTCCTCTTAAAAGCAGCATAAAAATGTTCATATACATGCATACATACAATACATAGTCGTGTAGAGAATAATTTCTACACACAGCAAAAGAGGCCAATGCCACGCCACAGGAGCTGTATAAAATGCCAAGATGTAGTATGTATCTTTCGATTCAGAATAAAGGTGTGCTCTCAATGATAGTCCCATATGCCAAAGACATTGCCTCCTTTCGCGCAGTGTGTACCCGACTATCGTCGTCGTCAAAAATGTATTTTCAGTCATATTCTCGCATTCTGGCCGAATGCCAACACACGGCATTCGCAAAAAATTTATTTTCCGAACTTTACCGTCGCCGTTTTCTTAAAAAAACATGACATTTTATTTTTTGACACTCATCTCAATCGCGCCAATTTCAAAGGGAAACTCAAATAAATATAATTCAAAAGCACAAAAAAAAAAAAATCTAATAAAAGCAAAGATGTTTTTCTCAACTGCTTGAATTAAAATAGAAAACTATTCACGATACCATTGACACGTTTTTTGTTTTTTTTTTTTAATTTTTTTCTTCTATTTTGTCAAATCAAAAGTTAATTAAACAAATTGTTAGATAGACAAAGTTGTTTTATTAATTAAAAATCTAAAAGATGTGTGGACAATCGCAATGGTCCACTTGATCGATTTGCGTCATTCATTCGACTGGACTGAGTTGGGCTGAACCGATCATGTTGGTGGTGTGGCATTCTTTAGTTGAAAAACGTGTAAATCTTGTTGAGTGACAGTTATGGCGGAGGTGTGAATCAAAAAAAAAAAAATATATATATATATAAAAACACCTAGAACTTTTATAGAATCTTTCATAACCTTTATACAACATTTATACAGGGTTGTGAAGTGGACAAGTAATGGTAGTCTGCCGGGAGATGCTTGACACTTCAGTCATTTTATGTAAACGTCCAAAATCCTGTAATATGATGTTAAGTATGATATGTACATGTACATAACCAAATCTAGTGATATTTTGCTGAAATTGAATCCTTTTAGAAGAAAATTCTACCTAGGGAGAGATGAAACTGCTTACAAGAGAGAGATATTTGAAAGCCTTTCTTGAGTCACTATCGATCGTATCATGACACAAACACCTTAAGGATTATCATAGAGTAATAGCGTTCTGCTTCACCTAAGTATATCTATACAAACTTCGAGAAACCATTCGACAGATGAAACAAAACCTTCATCTGTAGTGACTTGACAGTGGCAAGATTACTTAAAGATCTTAACAAAAACAAATCCGCTGATCCAGATGGTATCTCACCCATTATTCTGAAGAGGTGTTCTTCCACGCTAGGAAAACCACTGCGTAAGCTTTTTCATTTATCCCACTCTTCTGGACTCTTCCCGAGTAGATGGAAAACAGCATTTGTCTAACCGTTCCTAAAAAAGGCGAATCTTCTTCTCGTTTTAACTACCGAACCATTGCACTTACGTCTCTTCTTTCGAAGGTCATGGAAACGCTGATAAATAAAATAAATAAAATAAATCGTCAGCTTATGAAATATCTTGAATCAGGAAAGCTCTTCAATGACCGGCAGTATGGTTTTCGTAGTAAAAGGTCCATTGGTGATTTGATGGTATATCTCACCCAAAAGTGCAACCAATCTCGGCATCATTCTGGTGAATGTAAGATTGTTGCACTTGATATTTTAAAGGCATTTGACAGTGTGTGGCATCAAGCTCTTTTGTCGAAAATGCGTGCATTTGGCATCGATGAATCTCTTTTTCAATGGATTAGAAACTATCTTATGGAACGTTCAATTCAAGTGGTTTTGGACGGTTTCAAGTCTGCTATCCACCGTATAAATGCTGGTGTTCCCCAAGGCTCCGTTTTGTCTCTGACTCTCTTTCTTATATTCATAAATGATCTCTTGTCTGCTACTTATAATCAAATACATTCCTTCGCTGACGACAGTACCCTCAGCTTTTCATATTCGTTACCAGGCTCACGTTCCTGCTCTTCGGCCGTAGAACTGGAACGGCAGCGTATGTTAAGCTCATTACATTCCGATCTTGACAGCATAATTAAATAGGGAATAAAGAACAAAGTGGAATTTAATGCTTCGAAAACCCAATGCTATCAGCTGTCGCTCAAGCTTAACCTAAACCTTTTGCCATCATCAATGAATGGCACTTGCATCGTCGAAACCGAAAAACTTTCCATTCTCGGTATGTGTGTTAATGACCATTTTGACCATGCTGCGAAATGTTTAGGATTCCTTAAACGTTGCAAGAAGTTCTTTACCCCCCCTGATCTGGCTGTAATTTATAAGGCATACATCCGCCCCAAGCTCGAGTATAATGCTCACTTCTGGTCCGGTGCTCCTAAGACCTCTTTGCACCTGCTGGATAGAATTCAAAATCGGGCTTTGAAACAAATAGGGAACAGAAGCATAGCGGAGTCTATTGACTCGCTCCAACATCGCACAAATGTCTCTTGCCTTTCATTATTCTATCGCTTTTTTCACAAACAGTGCTCCGCCCCTTCAACGATTTTCTCGCAATACCCGTCACGCTTTGAATGCTCAACAGTATACCGTCAAGCCTATCTTCGCACGTACTGTCAAGTATAGAGATTCTTTCATAAACCGTACAACACGAATGTGAAATGCTTTACCAAGCTCTATTTTTCCGTCACATTATAATCCACAAACATTTAAAACCAACGTTCATCGGTATCTCCTATCTTCTCTTCCTAATTTCCCTAAAGCCCGCGCTGTGTCTTAACATTAAAACGGTAGCAATAAACCCTTGAGCGCGCGTTCATTATAAAAAAAAACTTACATAGAAGATATCATCACTATTACGAGTATTCTTGGAAGCTATGTATTATCGATCTACTTTCTGCAGGCCTAATGCGGGAAACCTACAAGCAAAAGTACCTTATGCCCCATACCCCATGATGGTTGACGAGTACTAGTCCTTGTAAGCTTGAAGATTGAATTGTAAGCTCTTCATTAAATTCAGTTGGTTAATGCTAAGCAGGATTATTTCAAAACTGTCTAAAGGTTCTCTACAATGGGCGTTCTGTCCCCTCTAGACAGAATCATAGAATCCATATCTGGGGCCGTTCTAGACTGCTTGGTTAATTGGGAAATAAGTCAATGATAATAATGATTTATTGGATTCAGCATCATTACTCCAAAAATCAACTCATGGGTAGGATAAAAAGAAAACCCGAACAAGCCTATACCCACTCTGCTCTACTAAAAGAGCAATGAACTGCCTCTATCCTGTTAGACCTCCCACCTTTGCACATCAAAGTCATGAAGTGTGTGGCTGTCAGAACCCTACCGAACCCTGGGCCAGAACCGCTCTTTAAGCTAGAACACCTCTTTGATTGGTAAAATGATAAATACAGTGGGTGCCAAAATGTACGGCCCAAACTTTATTTCTGCTGTGTCACTACTACCATCTTCCAAACAGAGGCTTATGCTATCAAGCTCTGCCATAGCCGATGTATCGTTAACGTTACTGACAGGCACAGGTGCTCTTTGACTATACCTTCTGACTAGATTGATGTCGCTGTACATTCCCTGTCATCGTATTCGTCGAAATTACCAAAAGTGTTATCAAAGTTGTATATATATGCGTCATTCAGCAAGGCTTAAGCTTCGTTTGGAATTTTGATTTGTTTGACATAAGATTAGCTATCCGTATCTTTACATTGTCTTAGACGGCAATATTGATCCTTGTCACTGTTTAAAAGTGTGGACATATTCTTTCCATTTCTTTAGTTTCAATCCACATTACCTATATGTATGTCTGCAATAGCATATCTTTAAATGCTTCCTGGCTTCCTGGCTCTACAGCCTTGGACTTCGAAAGGTCTTAAGTCAAAAACTGGTGGTACCTAGTGACTGCAGGTAAATCACAGTATTTCATTAGTCTAGTACTGTTCTTGATATTGGTATCAATGTAAAGGGTCTTCCATTAAGAGATGTCATTTTAAATTTCGCGGTATTGTTGAGCTTCCGAACGTGAAGAAGAATAAAATGGAACTATATACGCGTGAGCAACACATTAAAATTGTGAAAACTCGCTACAAAAATGGCGAACACTTCGTTGACATTTTTTTCAAGACATTTTGTAAAAATCTTACTTTGTTAGGCACCTTCTTTGTCAAAGCACTTAGGATAGCTGTCATCCTATATCTTTACATTTGTGGATCATATTGTTAAATCCCACATCTTTCGGAGTATTTCTCGCTAATAATAACTGCCCTAATAATAACTGCTACGAGTATCTTTAACAATGACTTGCCTGCTGAATTTAAAGAAACATTTTGCCCACTCATAAACTACTTTGTAATAAGGTCATCGTTGGCCAATATATCTTCCAACTAGTAATTTATTATTGTCATCGCTCAACATCGTACTACATCAATTAGTTTATAAAAATAAATATTTAGATATGACACGCGTGACGATGTATCATCGCAAGTCGGCGTTGCTTTTATAAATAAAGTGTTTGTAATCGATATGTAAATTGTTCGGACGGTATACCATGTACTGATGATATCAATAACCTGATGTCATCTTTGACATTCAAGACCTAAAAAAAAAATTAAATTAAAATTTGTACATGTGTGCATGTGGATCCTTCGTTCTTTACTCCTTTCAGTCCTTTTGTAGCGGCAGCCTTGTGATCGAATGCGCGTACAAGACCATAGTTTGTTCTATCATGGACGTGTGTATGTGCACTGTATCACTTTTATTTATTTAGGAAATTGGGTCACTGCTTGACATTTTCTCTGTCACTTAACTTAATGCAGTGTGGAGAAGTATCATATAGGGGAGCAAATAATATAAAAGGAGATTCATGAGTTTGCCCATGAATGAATTTAGAGATCCAAATTTCTTTGAGTAGCATTATGATTAGAGAGATGAAAGTTAATGGAAAGGGACGAGAGCACTGATTTGGAAGGCAAACTGAAGTGGGTTGCTGTTGACCAGCTCTATCTTAAATCCCCTTTGAATGTGGTGTTTTCGAATGTGACTTACTTTTTTATTCGAAGTTGTACACGTTATTAAATGAATGTATTCAAATGAATTTTATAGTTTCTGTTGGGTTTTTCGCTTCAACTCTCTGCAGTTCCTTTGCAAGGGTCTAGAGTCCTCTTCAAAGTACTCCGGTATGCCAGTTTTCAACTCTCCCCATCCTGTTCAGCAGTGTTTGATTGAGCAGTGCAATTTTTGAGCCTGAGGGGTTTTGTCTTGGCCGTATTTATCTTTAGGCCCACTTTATTTGTGTCGGCTTCAAAATAGTAAACCATTCAGGTCCGGGTCCACAATTATATGTGAAAACAAACAAATGTCGTCAGTGTAATACAAGTATTTAAGATAAGATGTGATTATTCTTAGTCAGGACTGTCCGGAGAACATTATTGATTACAACCAAAAATAATAGTGGTGAAAGTAGACATCCTTGTCGCACCCCGCTTTTGACTTTGAAGTCACTAAACACCTTACAGTTGTGCAAGTTGTGACACTTAGCAGCCTTATCTACTGCATAGATACACTGGATGTAGTGTTGAAGGATTTCTCGATGTCAAGTAGAAGCAGAGATTTATACTTCATGCACTAATGCAATGGAATCCACGAGCTAAAGCCTTTATGTTCGTCATTTTGAGGGGAATCAAAGTGTTTCTTAATGGGATCCAGTATATCCTTAGCGTTGCAGCAAAAAGAATCTTCACGTTTCAGAGTTCAATCGTTGCCATCTGTCGATAGCCAAAGGTCTATCCTTTCAGTTAATTGCGTTTCGAAGCAACTGGGTGTTTTACGTTAGCAGCTCGCTTAGTGGCACAAGAATCTCGCCATTTGCTCTTTCCCGTTCGTAATTTTGAATAGAGCTATACATTGATGGTAGAATTACAATTTGGGTATTTCTTCACCTCGCAACTTTCTTTTTACCTGCAAGTACAGGTTTCGGAGAAAACGCCATGTTGGGCCTTCTTGGAAGTGTTGCTAAGGGCCTTCTACTCTTGATTCTGGCGGCATTTCATTTAAAGATTCGGGATCAGTGGCGTTTCAGTCTACTCATCGCTTCAGTCAAGTTTGCAGTTTTGTTTGCTTTGTAATCGATCCTTAGGCGTCCGGTGTCAAATGTGCTATCATCGCATTAAAGTCACCAATGCTCTAAGGCTTTATGAAAGGAAGTTAGTCTTGTAATGAATAAACGGTCGCCTAAATCTGCTTCTGACAACAACTCCAGACCAAAATAAGTTGTTTCTCCTTCAGGGTCTGATCATTAGATTGTCCTAAGGTGAGAACAGGATAGACTAGTACCAGTAATCTCTTGTGGTGATACGAGAGCTATTGATGACCTGCACTTGTGCTCCGAAAGATTAGAGTACAGTCAGATTGACGCCATCTTTGATGTCATGTACAAAATCTTTATCAGTACGTCTTTCTTCTAAGGGACTTTTGTTTGACTTCTGAAATATGTATGTATGTACATCTTTCACACTCAGCACATGCTTCAGTGCGTATTTGATCAGAGTTAGATATTCCCTGCCACCCGCAATAATTATCAGAAGACTGCGACCTATACTATGCCTTAATGGATCGCGCAAAGTCTTAAGAGCAGACTAACGGTCTCTAGAGACGCTCCTTCCACGAATTAGTAAGATATATGTACATCAAATTTGAACACATTTTTTTGGAACGTTTTGATTGAAAAATGCCGGAAGTACATTTCGTGAAGGAGCTTGCGTCAAAGTACTTTTCTGACACATTAAGACTACAAAATCCGTTTAGACCTGAGGATTTTTTACTATTTTTCACATATGTGAAGGAACAAAACTTTCACAAACATGAATTCGATTCGAATACTCATACTGCTGGTGTCCAATTTGATTTCTCTTCGGAGTTTAGTTTGTACTATTTTTGAAAATCAATTCAACAACATACGAGTACCTACTACCTACGTATGTATGTACGTTGGTCCACGTATTCATAACCATACGGTATTTTGAGACTATAGATTACGTGAACATGAATATCCAGTTGATTAGGCATATATTTCATGGTAGTCAGTTACTTCCTTCTTTCGTCGAAGTAAACAATCTACCTCGTCCGATGCCTTTTATCCAGGCTAATTAATTTCTAGTGGAAGGGAAAAACGAACGCATCATACATACATATATCAGCAATCAATATGTTAAAATTAGAATATGCACATGCATCTGCATGGTATCGGAAATAAGCTAAAGTGATGACTGAACCGCATCGTGTAATGTGTGAATATGCTACTGCAGCATGTTTCTAATTGGCAGAGTGTACGCTGGAAGCATTGATGACCTTTTACGGGGAAATTGCAAAAGCACTAGAAACGTTTTGTGATACAATGTTGTCCTTATTACTTTATAAAATTTATTGAATATGCTGTGCAGTATTTTATCCTTTGACTTATTGATGTATTTTATTCATTGGGTTTGCGTAAACGAGTATTCAGCAGTTTAGCTACTTACTTACGTTATTAGTAAAGCCACATATTTTTAAGTACTTCAGAAGGTGAAGATCTTCGAAATATGCTACTACTGTGTTCTGTGGAAGCTTTTTCTTTAATCCTACATTTTTTTTATCGGTGCTCTATTTATATTATAGTAGTTATTCCTGTATCGGCCTAGTTAAGGATTTCCCGGGTTTTTTTTTGCCAGTTTTCCTCTAGCAAATGTCTCTCGACCATATGCTCAAAGTTTTTCGTAATACCTAAGGATAGCTATTGTACGTGCATAATATTTAAAATTTGATTCAATTTCATAATATTAGATGCATATACATAACTATAGGTTATCTATCTTTTTTTTTTTTTTTTAGTGTCACTTGGGACTAAAGTCCTTTAAAGTTATAAACCCACTGATGGAGTGAAAGGAAAAGGTATAGGAAAGTTAGAAGTTGGTAGGAAAAGGAAAGAGAGTTAGGTGACGATGCGCGTTGACTTTAAATCTTTGTAAATCATAATTTGATGGAAATATTGATGACGGCAAGTCATTCCACATACGCGTTGAATGGCTAAAGAACGTGCTTCTGAATTTGACTGTGTGACCGAAAATAGGATTCAAAATATAAGGGTGTGCGGAAAAGGCCGCTCGTGTAGTACGATTAAACTGATGGACAGGCGGGACACAATTATAGATCTAATAAACTCAGACATATTAGGGGAACTCCCGCCCAAACGTGTGAGTTGTATTCGAGTTTTGGACGAATGTACGCTTTATAAATAGTAGCCAAGTCTGCAGGACTGAAAAAACGTTTACAGCTCTTGAGGAAACCGAGACATCTAGCGCCATTTTTCGCAGCTTCGGAAATCTGATGATTCCAGCGAAGGTCTGGGGTAACTTGCATGCCAAGCATTAACAAGCCATTGGAATCCTCAATTCCTATTCCTATTCATTTTTAGTTTGGATACTTTGATATCCCGCTTCAGAGACAGGAGACAGCACTGGGTTTTTGACGAATTGAACTCGACTCGGTTTTTAGCACCCCAATTGATGATTGCATCAATATCGGAGTTGAGCTCGGTGGACATTCGCTGCCGGTGAGACTCTACAGCTTGGGGTCTCAGCCGTGGAAACGCCAAAGAGTAAGTGAAGTCAAGAGTACTGTCATCCGAAAAGGAATGGATTGGATTGCTAGTAAGAGAGAGAATTAATAAATATTAAAAACAAGGTCGGAGAAAGGACTGAGCCCTGGGGTACACCAGCATTGGTTGAGATATCAAGGGCAACTACTCGGCATTCGCCGTGATGGTGAATACCTTGTTTCCATTTTTCTGTTAGGTACACCATAAGGTCACCTGTAGAACGTTGTTGACGGAAACCGTACTGACGGTCATTGAGAAGACGGTTTCTTTCGAGATATCTCATGAGATGGAAGTTAACAATGCTTTCCATGACCTTGGAGAGCACTGATGTTAGGGCAATGGGTCGGTAGTTCGAAGGGGAGGTTTTATCGTCCTTTTTAGGGATCGGCTGGACGTGCGCGAGTTACCACCTATCCGGAAAGATGCCTGTAGAATATGACAAGTGGAAGAGCTTACGTAGAGGAGGGATCCCATCTGGACCTGAAGATTTGTTACTTTTAAGATCTTTGAGGACTCGAGCTACTGAGCGGGTTCGGAAAAATATTTGTCCTAGTGTATATTGAACCGGATTCAGTAATGGTAGTGGAAGAGAAGTATCTGGCAAGGTGGAATTTGCAGCGAACATAGCTGCAAGCAGATTGGCTTTCTCTTGGGAGTCAGTGATACTTTGATCATTGTGGACAAGAGCTGGGATAGATGATGAGGCGGAGCCTTTAATTCTTTTAACGAAAGAACTCAGAACTCATTAACAGAGAGTTCACACCTTTGTTGCCTCATTCGACATAGCTTTCGTTTCTTTCTCTGCTTACCACATTGTCTTGGGTTTGGAATTATTTTGATTCCCAACATTTTTTTAGTTCGCAGTATTAAAGGCGTTTTTGACGTTCAGTAAAATAGATGTGAAATGCTGGGTGATTTGTATCCCAATTTATAAATAATAAAAAAATAGAAAAATACGATACGAAAATCGGCACGACACGTCACAGGACCAGACCCTAGCTTCTCACAATCATTCGTGTTGTGCGTATTATATTCAAATAGATTGGGACTACTGTTTAATGACGTTTCAGGAGGACAATCATTTACGCTAAGGAACAAAATAAGAGCTTTTGCTAAATAGTCTATGTGTGACTGTGATCTGAAGAAAGTTCTCTATCTCGTCGTAAGACATATCAATGCGTTGAAAAATGTCCTCAAACCTGTATAAGACTCTTCTTAAACTCTAAGTAAGAAAACTCACTCTCGTTTATAGGATAACGATTGAGAGCGTTCTGCTCCAACAAGGCTGGAAAAGATACGAAACGCTAAAACCACACTAGATACATAAGTTGACTCACTATCACGCAGTTTCCCAAATATTATTCACAGAAATGAGTGCAAAATATATTAGATATTGATTAGATTAGATTATCACTACACCCACAGCTGGGCCTATTATGATAACCTCATCGTTAAACATTATTCACAATATTGGATGAATCCGCTTTGAGGCAGAAATATTGGTGGCGTATATCTACTGATTAGACCAGTTACAACAGCACCTTTTTGTATTAGATGTTAAAATGGAAGAAAGGTTAAGAATAGTTTAAATACAAATGAAATGCTTTGGTAGAGTACATGCTCCAAACCTTTAAGCAAGTGTTAGAGGATGGAACCATGTCAGATGAATGAAATATTAGCTTTCCATATGTATATGCCCATTCTACAGATCTTGAGAAAGACCAATGAGTTCCAAGTCAAAAAATATTACTTTTTGATTGATTTGACGTGATTTCTTCAATTTGGTTCTGGAGCATACCGTGCACAAGAGACAACACCATAATGGAGATCTGACGAAAAACTGGTTTGGCCAAACAAAATTCTAAAGTCTTAACTTTCTGCGATTGTTCGCAATAAAAAAATGTGCCAAATTTCGTCTCTAACAAATTAGTTAGCTACTTCAGAAACAAAGTGTTGTTTTGTGAAATACTGAATTAAGCAGAGCAAAAGAAAAAGCTCTGTTCTAGGTCCGCAACTGTGGAACGTAAATTATGACGTTGTACTTTTAACAGACGCTCAGAACGTCCTACAAGATTGTGATTTGCTTATGACAGCAGTAGCAGTGTCACCAAGCACCTAGAAGAAATAGATGACGATACCAACGCGGCTATCAGGATCGTTTGAGAATAGTTGATTGGGAATTGATATGGGACTGCAACTAGCAAAGCAAAATAACTAGGGGTCATGACAGCTGACAAGGCAGCAAAAGTAACATTGGTGCGTATTATGTCACACTCTGGCAGGTCAAAATATGGAGACGATGACTATGGATACGAAATCTGAGTCGAGGCCATAAAGATTAATGCTTCTAGCAGTATAAAAGAGTCGGTTTTTATGATAAATGCGTTGAGAACAAACTGCGCCTTTCACACTTCATGATGCTTATTAATATACTGGTAAGGATGGAGATATAGAAAATCAAATTAGCAGAAAGTTCATTAACCGATACCTAGCAGCAACCAAGCTTAATTAAGTGGGAAGGAAGATGGGATTCCTTTGACAAAAACTGATGGACAACCAAAATCATACACAACATGGAAAAACCCGGAAACATTGAGAATTGAATTTTTACATAAACCAGATGCTTCATCGGTTACACGGTACGGCACACGGCCACGACAATCGCCTATGAAGCAAAAATGACATCAACTACAAGACAAAGTTGAAAGTAGATGCCGATCATTACATTCTGATAAAGATGTGGACGCCATGCAGTGTGATGAAATGCAATAGGAAGTGAAAGATGGTTTTACTCGATAGAAATCTGGCAGAAATCAGAAGACGAGACTCATTTTGTCCTAACCAATGCCATCTTTCGATCGTCTATCTAACGTTTGCTTCTATAAATTAAGTGCCATTATAAACACCTTGGTTAGACAGGTTGGCTGATTTTCTTATACCTCCTTAACTCTAGGTTGGTTTCAGACTTTTCTATCGTCATTACACAAGTGACGCTCTTTCCAAACACTATGAATCTCCATTTCTTTAATGTCTCAACTAAATCCAAATCAACATAGTCTGCGACCCCAAACATTTATACACATTTTTCCACATCAGATAAGAAGCTCGTACTCTGAAATTTTTGAAAACTTCTCCTATTCAGCCTCTTACCATTCAATTCGGACTATCAATCTAACAGGGAGTTTTCCGTCAATTATGAAAGGACTAATACGCTCCCTAGTGAAGCCGTGGCTCAAGTGATTAGTGCGTTGGACTACGAAGCGAGATTCGATCCCCTTACTGTTGTTTCACTGCCCTACCTCTCGCGAACGTGTGACAAACATCCGAGAGTATATCTGTCATGAAAAAGATTCTCAAAAAACAAATCCCCATTCGGACACGGCGTTACACGTTTCCATTCCTGTAAAGAATATACGGCGCACACCACGCCCTGGGTCTCATGGACCTGTCGCGCCAAATATTTGTATTTGTAATACACTCCTCTTATCCACAAAAAATGTAGTAAACACATAGTACGTATCGTTTGGCTAAACTTTTTAAAATTGTGCGCATAACCAATCCCTGTGGAAGTGTTGTTTGCTGACGGAATACAGCAATATGGATTCTTTAATAAAACTATATGCATTGGGGGACGCGCATCTTAGATCCCACAAGGTAGCCACCTTGGACCCATAATAATTATCTTTTACAAGAACTGATGTCGATTGTATTATGAAGACTTTTTAAGGAAAATAAGGTTCGCAAGGATCCTTCAATTGATAAACTAGAATAATTACAAATATATTTCACTATTTTTTTTTCAAAACTAATAAATACTTTTTCTTCTATTTTCAGGTAAGTTTCAATTTCCGTATTCAGGTAAGTTTCTGAGCACCACATTCAATACACAATTCAGTACTATAAGCCAAGGTAATATAACAAAACTAAAATAAGTGAAAAATAAAATATTGGACACTACCAGCCGGTGTGCCCAACCAAAAGGTGTTTAACAATAACCTGGAATGCATCTCAACAATACGAGTAAACGGGATAACTAGAACAATTTTGAGTAATAAATTCACGTGTAAATAATTTTAAGAGCTTACTGCGTATATTTGCTGAAAAAATAACCAACTGTTTGACCTACTATCGCGGATATATACATATATTGACAGACTGTTTTTTTTTTTTTTTTGCAAATTGTTTTCCCACGAGAGAGGAACGAAAAAGAAAATTAACACAAAATTAATTAAAACCTTGTGATGACACTGACAGTTGGAAGGTTATAGTGCGAAATTAATTATGGAAACAAATTGCAATTATAGTTGGCTTAAAGGGTGTTTTTATTTTTTTTCTTCTGTCGATTTTGTGTTAATCCTTTATTGCTGTCAGTTGTTTAACACTGTACGTATGTATGGATTTATAAAGAAGTGTTAGTTTAAAATAAGCAAATAACCGAGTCATGTTAATGTGAAAAATGATTGGGACTTTTCTCATTCGATATGCGCTGTTAAAAAATGATTGTAAGCAGTCATTAATTTGTTTTGCCTAAACGTACGTCAACAAAGACGTCAGTGAATTAAGTCGCTTTAAGTAGAACTAAAGTTAGGAAAAACAAATTAAAATTTTCTTCATTTGAATGGTTAATGATCTGAAAAAAATTGCTAAAATACAACAATAGAGAGTTCAATTCACTTTAAATTATGTCACTGAATGTGTCCACACATCAAAGTCATTTTTATTTGCAAGTGTTGAAAATTTCAATTGAAGTTCGTAACCTTATAATTAGTCTTGGATTTTACTATGTATAAGACCTGTTTGGACGCATAAAAAATATGACAGTCTGGTATGGTGCCATTGATATGTCAAGAGGCAACTATTACAATGAGAACTATTTTGAGACAGCAGAACTGTCTCTTGAAGACTCGTTTATGCGGGTTTTTGTGGTTTAAATGCTCAAAGTGTCTGAGACGCAGCCAGTCGAGCACTAGGATCCACTGTTATACTTTTAAATAAGTGAGACTGCAAACACTGTGCTATACCTTGTCTAGACTTTGAAATTTCGTTCGCTGCGAGTATACATATAGGAATGGGAAGTAGGTCAGGGATGAGCATAATTTTTTGAGATTCTTACGTTATAGTTGTATTTTACAACCGGAGGTTCTTGCAGAAGTCGCAAAGGGGTATATTAGTGAAGGCGAATAGAGGATGACCCGATCCGCTCCCGTTCGAACAATTTTCCGCTCAATTAAAAAACTCTTTAAACACAAGGCAACGAGACACTTAAGGCCGTTCTACATTAATACCAGTACTGAACAACTCTTATAGAGGAATATTTATGGTTATATATATTTACTCTACTATCCGAAGACTAAGGGACTGTGGTGATTTGAAAGTTCACAAGGATACGCTACAGGTTTTCTGCTATTGCCAGGCTGTTTTTTGTCATTTAAAATGGAGAAGTAGAAGAGCTTCGTTAGGGTTACTGGATGGTCTAGTAGAAAGAAACCATGATACTCCGCAAACATGGTATTTTGCGAGTGGGTATCACAATATATCTGTACTGACCTGAATGGGACGTCTTCCAAACGGGACACGGACCAAATGGGACACTTCCAAACTTTATCAACCAATAGGCCTTTTTTTTTTTTGTTGAAAAGCAATACAAATAACTTTTTAATTTTTGGCGTGACAGATCAATGGGACCCAGGGCCTAGCTTCTCACAGCCTACAGACCTACTGTTTAATGCCGTATCGGAAGGGTAATTTTTCTTTTGAGAAGCTTTTTCATGGCAATTTTACTCTCGGATGTTTGTCAGACGCTCGTGAGAGGTGGGGCTGCGAAAGAAATTTTAGGTGTTATCTGGGGATCGAACATCGACACCTTCGCTCCATAGTTAAACACACTAACCACTTGAGCCACTAGTTGAAAGGCTGGTGTCTTTTAAAGACGAATGGAGAATTTCCATCTACTAACCTCACCTCTCATTGGTCCGCTTTCTTCATGGGGAGGAAAATAGGTAACCCCTGTGTGTTTTCTGTGTGTTTAATCCAATTTCATTTATGAATGTTCAGATTGTAGCTGCAATCCTGGAAAAAATAAATGCTCCACGTCAGAGAAGTATGCACAAGTATGCGCAGAAACAACCATGTCATGTTAGCATCTGTCTTATAAAAAGTCAGCATCACTACGCCTGCGGCTTCTGCATATCTTAATATTCGGAATAGGATGATAGGATCATTGGCCATTAGATAAAGAACTTCAGTATTCCTGTTATATCATCTGTTCTACAGGCCTTTTTTTTGTAGTACGTCGATTGGTAGCATTTTAGCTATTTATTACACAAACTGGTTCAAAGTTGTGCTGAACGTAAAGGTCAGTGGTATATAAATAATATTTCGCTGTGATTTTTCTCTTGTATGAGGAACCTACTTAAACCAAACAAAGAGATTGAGCCAACTTGCTACGCTGTTAAGGCAATAATCGTAGGTGCACAATCCAGAAATTCCTTTTCTACTTTCAACAGAGGAGCAACAGAGATGAAGCACCAGACAGATCTGTAAACAAGACAAAAATACTTGTGAGAGGCAAAATACCTTAAGGTCATCCTAGACCTCTTGTTTAGTTGTCCTGAAAACCGCATATCGAAAGAAACTTATGTATATAGAGCTAATCAAGTCGCCGAAACTTTGAATTAAGTTTCAAATATCAGACTAATTCGGTGATTAGTGCGTCGGACAATTGAGAGGAAGATTCGATGTTCGATTCCCAGACAACACCAAAACTTTTTTAAATTGTTCCTAAGCTTCTCGTACAAAAATTTTACTTCGGATACGGTGGTATCGATAGAATCAATAAGGAGGTACCCTGTTGGGCTCGTCAGCCATGCAATGCAATTCACTGGAATGCGTCTGCAATTCACTGGAATGTGTCTGCAATTCACTGGAATGTGTCACTGAACATTGAATTGTTTAGCCATCTCGTTAAGAGACAGACGACAATTTAGGGAAGTTAAATATGAAAGATTCCAGAGATTTCATCGCGTTATCACTGTCCGGAAAAATGGTGATATCCCGATTAGATATCAAATTCTACTTCAACCACGACAAGGCTTCCTTGATCGCCTGGATCTCTGCTTGAAAGACGGTACAGTGATTGGGAACGCAGGATGAGATACTTATAATTAAGACATTTGAGAAGACACCTGCTCCTACCTAAAAACATGTACTATATCCCGTATTTTGTAGCCACGGACCCTCCTCCAAATCAACTCTGGAGGGTATAGGTGTTGAAATTGTGAAGTTGTGGAAGTATGTAGTCAGTGTTTTGCGGAATATCGTTAAGAATAGAGAAGTATTCAGTATTTAGACTAGACCACTGAGGTATGGGTTTGAAATGAGTGACTGCACAAGCTCCCACTTGTCTTCTATAGATATCTCAAGATGGCAAGTGGAACAAAATGTTCCGAGCCACAGTTGGTGTGGTTCTTATTGCACCACTGATGCATATGCAAGCCAACCTTAGTACCCGGGTAAGATAAGTTAGGTGACACGCTTACTTCAAGGCTTTCCAGCTGAAAATCACACCATACGTTAGTATAGGCCTGATGATGGATACATCTTTTTTGAAGATACATACATACATAGTATCTGTTTTATTCCTGAAAAGCCTTCAAAAGAAGACTAATCCCATCACAAACTTTTATCAGTTTTTTTATACCTACCTGTATACCTACCTTTGACAAATTTTATTCAAAAGAAACATTTCACTAATCGTTTATACGAAAGGTAAGTCGCTCCAACAAAAATTAATGTACGATCATAAAAAAAAAACGATTTTTTGTGTCGGTATATGCCACAGATATGTATATTCGAAAATAAAAAGTGAAAAATTGATTAAAATCGACTAAGGGGGCCGCGACTGACTTCTTTGTATTCATCGTTTTTGCGCAGCAGTTACCGCACACTACTTTCCGTAAAGCCAAAGAGACCTGAGATAGTGGTTCACTAATTTCTTTTTTGTTACGTTTTCGAAAATGTAGAAACAGTGACAAACAGAAATTGACGTTAACGACGTCAAGTGCCCAAGCAGCAGTGTGTTAATGACCTTTTCTACGGCAAAAGTAAAAAAAAAAAAAAAAAAAAAAACAAAGAAAGAAATGAAAAAGAAAAGAGCATTCACTGGGTAAGTGGGTGCGCACGTACGACGTGTTCCGTTGACGCGTTTGTGGTTTCTTTGTTACCAATTGCAGTCGCAGCGCGATTTGAATAGATACTTTTTTTTTTATTTAATTTTTTTTTTTTGTATTTCGTTTGCTAGTCGCTTTCGTCGTGCAGCTTAGCATTTGCTTAGATACTCTGTTGGATGTTCTAGTAGTCTAGTATAAGTTTGACTGCAGTTAGAGTTTAGGGATTGAATGGGAAATGGTAGACAACTGCGGTACAATTGTTTACGGTTTCCACTGCGCGTTGTAGTGATTAAATTTATTTAAATTGAAAAAAGTTAATCTGCACTACTGGGCTTGTGGTTTGGATAGTATCTCCTATTTATTAGTTGTTATGCAATGCAGCGTATTGTGGGGTGAGATGCACGTGCTCAGACGTTGAAACTAACGTCGCCTATCAGACGTTCAGACCACTGAATTAACGTATTACCGCAGAATAATGTATTTGTTTTTTTGTCAAATAGAATTAAAGTCGAAGTTCAATTCTATCTGTCGAACTCAAAGTCCTTGGTATACAATGCAAAGTAGTTATTAGGATATGGTACAACTAGGCATCTACATACATATATAGATACATGTAGCACTGAGGTCAATCGCGAAGGGTTAAAGCGGATACAAATCTCGAATTATCAAACACAAAATGGTGTTTCCTTAATAAGTTGAACATGAGAAGCTTAAGATCTCAAAATTTCTTCATCTGGTATATTGCTGTTAGGTGGTTCACTCAACCAGCGTTCAGAAACGCACTGAACACAAGCTCTTGAGATCCAGCGTTTCCAGATTATTATCAGTTGAAAGTATTAAAAACAAAAAAAAGAAGTGCAAATCAACAGCTGCAGTTTGGGTGCACTTAGACCAAAGCTTAGATCCGTTTTGGTACCAGTTGTTGAATAAGGCATATCCTCCCGTACGCGTGACCGAAATAATCTCGACTAGGATATTGAATTCGACCTTTTGGTTGAAATGAAACGGAAAAAGATATTAATTTACAGACAAGTCTTTAAATCCTGCAGATGTCGAAACCTGATAGTCACCAATGTACATACATACATATCGTTGAACAGATATTCGCCTGAAATTTTTCTTCGTAGAAGGTTAGTTATATTCTCTTCTATTAATTGTTTGAGAGAACTCCCTTTCTTTTATCGTGTCTATGTACATATGTATGTATAAACTGTCAAAACCTTGCAGGACCTTCTGTTGTTTATCACTAGTGATTGATAAGTGGTTTGCATTAATTTACCCTTGTGGTAAGCATGCTGAGATGGGTGAAGAATGAAATAACTTTGATTTCGGAATAAAGATCAATTTGACTTCTCCGAGAATTTTGGAGTGTAGCTTTAAGAGTAGGCAGCTACTGAATTTCGAGTTACAGTTTAAAGCCGTATTGTATCTACATATACTAGAATGATACAATTAAGTCAAGGGCTAGTAGAAGAAAGGCAGCTTACTGTTCCTACGTACAGTTTCCTCATTTGACAATCCACATGTTATATATGGACATGAAAGGAAACTTGGGCACGATTTTACTTAGCTTGGAATAGTCATTGGTTTTCTCTGAGTTCACTATCACTATTTTCTGGGTCGGTTGTGAATTGTGCTTTATTAAACAGCTTTCTGCTGTACACACTTGCAGAAACTTCAGTGTTATTTTTCAGTACTGGTTTGGATGTTATGCTGGTCGTCCCTTTTTGTATTCACGTTGGCCCTTTGTATGACTGTTTTTTAATAATTCAATTGCAGCTCTGGTTCTCTATGTACATCGTTCATAATATCTTCCAAGCCTTCCATGTTTGGAAACTTTTAGTGCCTATTTGTATAGATATTTACTAGAAATTTTATTTTGTCGCTAAGGTACCATTTTAAAATTTACATCAACGTCCTTCGTTGATGAAGGTACCTAGTATAAAATTATGAGAGAAGTAAGCAATGCAACGACAAGGGTTTTTCATTTGTCTCTTGTTTCATAGCTTATAGCGGCAGCAATAAAACCTTTTTCGATCCAATAAGACAAGCTCTCGGTCTTATCGATCGCTAATCGCAGAGTACCTTGAAACTGCAAACGCCTCCAAAACCACATATGTGAGTTCCTGGATAACTGTGAGCATTTCGTAAGCCGGTTTATCTGAGTGAAAGGAAGGAGTGAGGACGTGTATAAAAAATTATTTCTGTCTACCAGGATCTTTAGAGTTCAAACCACCAGCATGAAGAAAAAAAGAACGCACGTCAAGAATTTACAAAAGCTGTGAATTAGACCATCAGGTTCTTCCAGTGTAACTTTCATATCCTGAAAGTTGTAATTGTAACTGAATAGTATGAAGGTGTGAACTTGCATTAAAAGTAAAAGAGTAAATGTTGGTCCACTAATAAAGCAAATATTTCTCAAGGCTGCAAATGTCTTCAATGTCATCATGGAATTGTTTATTCAAAAATTCTGTATGGAATCGCTGCCACGGAGTAGATAATAGTGTAGACAAATGGAATATGAGCTTCAGTCGATCAATTCTATGAATATACATATGTATTATGTATTTGAACCCATTTCTCGACTAATAGTGGTGTACCCCAGGGCTTTCACCACTCACTCACTCTTTTTTTTACTATTTATTAATGCTACTTTCTATTACTCTCAGCCCAATATATTCCTTGCGAATAATAGCACTCTTGAAAGTGAACCGAAATAAGATCTGATATTGATATCATGTGGAGTGAGAAAAAGTGTTTTATCACCAACCCAATTGCGTCGTGGAATACGTCCGTTGCCAGACGCCTAGACTGTCCTTGGAGTAATGAGCAACACTGTATACTTAGAATCAGACCAAGTCGTCTTTTTATTGCCATTTGGAGTTCCATTCACGTTGGTTGGCTTGTACTGGCCATTAAACCTGAACTACATGCATATGTACATATGCATGAATGTATGTCCATAGCGTAGCCACTAAGTAGAGATTGGATGCATTGGACCTTGCGTTTTCATTGTAAAATGTTTGTATGGTCTGTATTACTAGGAATTATGGTCGTTCAGGATTCTAGAATGGTCCAATGGCTGCTTAGCTTCCCAAGAGAAGCAAGGGCAACATTGCCCCCAGTGTAGCTTATAGCGGCAGCTATGGTTCTTAAAGCACTTTTTATACAGAAACAGAATAACTTTTGTATCTTCTCAAGCAATGTTGCCCAGAGTCTTACCCAGAGCGATCAACCAGACCATGGGCCCATTTCTGACTCAGAGCCTTTTTATATGAATATTCAACATTGCAGTTTCTCAGCTTTAAGTTTGGGAGGGTGATACATGGTACTTTTTGCCTTCTTGTGTACAATAGCAATTTGGGTTAACTCCGAAACCAACACTATCTACTCATTTTGCAGGATTATTGGAAGATAAAGTTCCCTAAAATACCTACATACATATCATTATGTCGTCATGGCTATAATAAAACTCCCTCTTTGGCCAGGGTTAGTAATACCTCATTCATTCTTAGACAACATCCCAGCTAAGCGAAGGCAGCTGTCAACTTTAAGGTTTGAAAGTGCATTAGATATTTCTTGTGTTTAGACATTGTTGAGGTAAGGCCACAATTTCTATAAGACTATCGTTCAGCGTTGTCTTATTTAGCAAAAAACATGGATGATACTTGGCAAACTGAGTTTTAAAAAAACGTAATCCTTGAAAAGAACGAACCTCCTGGCAATGACTTACTTCAAAATGTGTCCACAAAGTCTCATAAAATATCTATGCTTTATCGATTTGCTTGAACAATTTATTTACCGAGTTGGACAACATCCAGATATATTTTTATATTGCAGTGCTATCTAAATAAGAAATTTTTGCACGCTTTTATGTTTATAATGCTCTCAGAAACAGAAAGAATTAAGTAAAGCAGATAAAATTGATTTTTCCTTGGAACTAACCCAACGCTCTCACAATAAATTAAATTTAATTTTATGTGCAAACCCATTAAATGTGCTAATCCTCCAATTTGATAAAACGAATTGTCTGTCATAGAGATATGTACAAAAGTACTATAGAGGTGCGGTGTAAAGGTCCGATAACCAAATCTGTAATCTTAAAGTTGTTGTCTTAAAAAAAAAAATGTCAAAAAGACAAAAAAAAAAAAATTCATCGAACGCTGTATGTACGACCCACTTGTGCTGGTTTTGTCTACATTTTAAAAGAAAAAAACTTGCGGCTGAAATATCAAATAATACGCATTTTTCTTTCTTTTTTTTTTTTTTGCAAGTTCTATTTATATACATAATATAATAATGTAAGCGTACTTCGGTCGACGATAACAAGCACTAATAGAGAATTTCACAAAATTGAACAGAAACGGCGAATATAAAAAAAAAATGGGAAAAGCTTTCGAAAATTCTTATTCAGCCTATCGCATGTTTGCCGAACTGGAGGTGTGTTTCGTGAGTCTTTTCTTCGTATCGTCGATCTATAAATGGAAGATCTTTCGTTATGGCAGAGCTTTTTCGAAAATGATCGGATATCAATTAAGTGTGGCATATTTCTAGGCTGTAATTGGTTTAAACAAGAAAAAGCTTATTTAATTCTAAACCGATGACAGGTTGCCATGTTTTCGAATATTAATTGGATTAGTATTCATTTGTCACGTAGTATAGTAAATTTATTTGATTTTTCTTTTCCGAAATAATAGGATAATGTTTGCGGAAATTCAAAAAGAAAATTGTATTTATTTGGATTATTGAAGGCAGTGCAGTGCCGGTTGCATAAAGTACATAGATTATTAGGTACAAACATTGTTTTTTTTTTTTTAAGTAAACACTACTTGTTTACTGAGCAAAAAATTATGATATACGCACTTTTATATACATATGCACGCATTTACTTTTGACGTTTATTTTGCCAATTGTTAGAGAACAATGATTTTTAAATGCGAATGATGGATTTACATAAAAATGGAAGACAAAGTATAAATGAAACTATGATACTTGTTGGAATTCTTTTAACTGGGCCCTTCAGTCATGAAGATGTTATTAACACGAAAAATATGTACCTTTGACATTATATTAAGTCACTTTATACTCGTATTTAACAAAGTGTACATATGTACATATGTGTATTACTCATAGCTTTTTACTAGGTAGGCGAATTAGTTAAACAAACAGATATTATTATTTATGTATGTTTATCGTTTATTATTTATATAACAATTATCACTTGCAAAAGAAAAGATAAGACGTAGAAAATTTTTGATTCATCTATTAGGAATTCGAATCGTATTTCGTATTTTCTGTACAGGCTGCGGATTTTTTTTTTATCAAATAATAGATCCGGTTTGAAAGAATTGTAGCAGCATATGACTTTTTTATAATCAGAACATCATATAGTGAATTTTGTCTTTCATTAGATTAATGTTAAGTTTTACGATATTTATTTAACGTCACATATACACTGTCTCATTCCTTTTGCATCCGTCTATCATCAGATTCCAGTTTCTAAATTATAAAAGCTCCATGCTTATTTTTGTCACTGATAATGTGTGGAATATTGATCGACAGGCATAAATTGAAATTCTGTAGGACGTCAACAACGCCTGCGCACAATCGTGTTCGAGTTTCTTTAACACATTTGCACCATATTTCTTTAGGGCAACCTATTGTTCTCCCAGATTGTGTAAATGGGTTTCATTGCATAGCGTATTTTATAATTCTCATACTCGGGTCTCATTCTTTTCCTTTTTTTTTTGTAAAGTCGATGTTCTTCTCCTACTTCTCCTACTGTACGAGTTTGGAATCAGCTCTGTTCATTCTGTACACAGGTATGAACTTTAGAATTGTTACCAAATATGAAATGTGATTTTTGCATTGACAATATTGCTATGGGTGTTCTGAATATCTAGGGAGATTACGGGATTATCGATCCACAATGGTTTTGGCAGTCTTTGCAGACACTAAATTCTATTGTGAATATTAAAACTTGTGTCTTGGCTAGTACAATTAATAATGGACCTAGTACATGGAATTGTAGGAAAAAATCCGCTACGGAAAAATCATATTGAAAGCAGCGACACTATGCGTCTTTTTTAAAGTCTATTTAGGCCGTTTTCGAAAACGTCATTTAAGGATTGCGAACATCAAACTGTAAACGTCATTTGGTATCGTTGATCTGTGTCATCTGTATGACTTTTTTTTCTTGCAATAGCATTTGACGTTTTCGAACAGAGCAAAATGGAACTCTTAACAAAATTTATTGAGAAAATTGTTTTGGAAAATCTGCGTCCATCAGTCATACCTGGGTAGGAGTAGGGAATTGGGTTCTAATAAACATAATATTTAGTTAAAACAAATAAAATAGCCGATTTTATGTACTTACTGTTCACGAGACCGAGATTCCCCCGAATATTCGGATTCATTATTTTTTTCCAATTTTAAAATCGCAGATTTCTCGCTGCTTTTTTGCAGCGCAGTTGACGTTTTTGAATATCTGCCCTGAAAACGCTGCATTATCGAAAATGCCTATCGCAGCTTGCGTTTAAGAACATTTTGCAAAAGCAATTTGATGCAGATGACGTTTTGGAAGTTTAATACCGCAAACAACCAGCGTGTCATGCAACATTTGAATAAATACTTCACGGATTTAGTGTAACATTTAATGCGTTTGCCTATTATATTTACAACGGCAAGGAAGTGAAAATTTAAACACTCTCTTGTCAAATATTCCACTGCAAAGCTCTGTATAAAAAGTTGCCAGATCGACATAACCTCCGCAGATCAAACATAAACTTATCCTTAGACAGTGGCTAGCAATATCAAAGATTCTCAATTTTAAACTCAAAACTTGTAACGAACTGTCTCAGAAAATTTTCCCTGACATTGTCCATTGAGTCCATGATAACTCCGTAAACACGAAATACCTCATCTCCTTGTCAGTTTTCGAACATTCAATACGGTCTATTTCAATTAAGGCTCTATTAGTGAACGTAAAAAAAGCGAAGGTTTGGAAGTCATTGCATTGAAACCGAAAAACCTCAGTTTGGGCTTTATGCGAAAACATTGGTTTTATTCAAATACATATGTATATATGTACTTAATATTGAACCGAATTTGATCAAAACACTCAATTTGATAGTCATGGAATGACGCAGAAGTAACACATGTTAAATATGCAATTTTCCTGTTTAAACACACGCTTTGGTTTGATCATAATCATTCACAATCATTCATTTCGGTCATTGACGTTTAATGTCATCTCAGATTTTCTACTGCACAGCTGTAACGCAGTTGACGTTTCTGAACATATGACTCGCGAAACCCGCATTATCGAACATAATACTAATGCAACTCAAAACCGTGATTCTGAAAATTTGTTTTATGGAACTGATGCTTTGTGTACATACGTATGTATGTCCATAACTCTTTCTGGCGACTGTTTTACACGTTGCACGTCAAATAGGACATTTGAGTTCAGAGTACTCCGAAAATTCATCGGAAAAATGTCAAGGCATTAAGAAGACTGAAGTAACTTTTCCTAAAAAATAGGAAAACAGTTTTTACATTTAAATTTCTTAAATAGATCAATTTACTATTTATTGTTTTACACACGCTCTTCCTAAACATATTGTATATGAAAACTTTTCATTTTAGTACACCCAATCGTAAATTTTATTATACCAACATATGTACATAATTGACGTTCGAGGATGTGGATATTTCCATTCCTTCAACATTTCTTAAAAAGTTTCAGGTTAATAGTGTTTGAGAAATACAAAATGCTAATATTCAATGAATGATTGTTTGAATGCGTACTGATTTCGAAATATGACACTACACCTCATTCCAAAGGTGCTCTATTTCAGGTGCCAAATATTTTGTTTTCGATAGTAATTCCGATACTGTAAGCAGCACAGAATAGGGCACTGCCCGACGCGAAAGTGTTTACAACCTAAGATAATACAAAACAGGGATAAAATTGACAGTTTCCGAACCGAACTGATTGGCAGCGTTTTAATGATGTGGCATTAGTGCTGCTAAAGGTAGAGTGCTACTAAAGAAACAATAAATATTGCTTACCAATTCATGGTTCTGTTTGTAGTTTTATGTCCATTTTGTGTATATTTTTTGCATTACTTACAATCTGTCATGCAAATATTCGATCTAGCATATTTCTGCTTTGTGGATACAAACACTACATTACTGTGGAATTTAATTACTTCGTACACCTGTTCAAAAATTATGACTCAATTGCTCCCATACAGATAGCCACAGTACTAATTAGTCACAAACAAATTGCTTTATCGATCAATCTTGCATCTTAAATTTATTGATAAAATATGAGTAAAATGAGATACTTTGCAATGTATTGCATCTAGAACGGATATCCCCATTTATTATCGACTTTGTCTGTTCCATTTCGAAACTTTAATTACCCGTCAATAAGAATATTGCTCGTAATGAATATTGACATAACCATCTGAAACAATAAATATAAAAAAATCCACTTATCAGGCGCGGGGATGCAATGTATCTCGAAAGAGTTCAAGAAACGATAACTAGCACTTGCGTAGTATTTGTTTTTCTAAGTTTGCATCGCCTCTATGGGTTCATTGAAAGTTCTGCCTTGTTTTGTAAACAAAAATAAAAATTGTGTTTCTTTGTTACAGATGCACTGGCATTAGTTACAACAAAGAGAGCGGTAGTGAGTTGATAAGTAGAGCTGCGGTAGACTATTTGATAAATACTGTCTTATCGGTGGTGTATATAAATTACGAAAAATACAAACAGCAAGCTTACAATAGAGAGGAATACATAAGAATTTGTTAAAATGTGTTTATCACGCATTGGCATAAATTGTATGCTTGTAAATTGCGTGGATGTGCAATATATAGGTCAGAGATTACAATGAAGGTTATGTACTTTATTAGTTACAAAATCGAGTGGAGTTGTACATAATTTTAGTTTGTAGGTGACCCGAATTTTTATGCGCAATCCGTCATGTTGCTGGGCCTCTAACCTTATCCAAAAAATACTACGCAATGTATTGAGATAGTGCCTGTTTTTCTATAGCAAAATACTACCAGTACTATGTACGATACAAAGTACAAAGTCAACTCGTTTACTTATCTAACTCGTAAAATATTAAACTAACCGAATCGATAAACTTAAATTTATGTCCGGGGTGAAATACCACCCGATTGATTAGATTATTAACACATTTATTACTACAGTTGTAGTTAAATCATTTTCATTTCACTCCACTGCAATTTGTATTACTTTGCCAGTTTGGTCATTTTGTCTTCACATTCCATTTGGATGCTTTCAGCCTCCTTTATCGATTTACATCCACATGGACAAGTTTTCAAGTCAACCTTGAATAAAGACGTCATAGTGACTATTATGATGACTAACTGTGACTGCATATATCGATTGATTCGATGATTATCTTGTCGCCATACACTTAGTGGGAAAAACGATATCGACATGAGATAACCGTATCTATATCTATATCATGGGGCAACTTTGACTTATAGGTATTTCAAATCACTTTGACTTTCTAAAATGCTTTTTCAGCTTAAAACTTGGAACCAATATTTCAATAGAAGGTGGTTTAAAGCTTTTAAGAAAACTTAAACAGAGATACAATGATCAAAAATGATCTTTTATGGTCAAGTTTATACTGACATTTCCGACAAAGGTTCTTCACTTTTAGATTGTGCTTGCACCATGGAACCTATAAATTTACACACTGGATCAGTCGCGAGACTTCATGTGTCACAATCTTAGATTAAAACTTATCGCAAAAGCGGGTATCGTCAATCAATGGTGATAGACATTCCGCGTTTGTGACTCTGGATATGAAGAAAGAAAGTATATTGGGGATACATAAACATAATTCGTTTATACCTATATAATAAGGGATTACTTTGGGAACAGGGATTACTATACGACCACAAGATGTACTTAGTAAAGGAATACCGAAAAGATGGAATTCCTTAAGGTTGAAGTGATTAAATGTACTTCCACTCACAATAAGCCAATTATACTGTCCTTCAACAACATACAATAACCGTGAGACATTATTTTAAGTTATTTAGACTAACGGGTTGAGCGTCATTGCAAAATTTGAGACAGTTCAGCATATTTAGCAGGCAGAAGGTTTCGATGAAATCTACCCTGAATTTCTGAAAGCATATCTGTCTAAAACAAGGTAAATCAGACCTAACCATTTGCTACAAGGTACCATAACGACTTATCTATACCAGAATTATGCTGGATTTTGCTTGCTTACCACAGCACTGCATGTAGTGTATAAATTCATGTAATTAAATAGTTCACTGCAGACAAATGACTCTCAAAGCAATTGCTGCCAATTAAACCACAGTTTAAAAACTTTTTCTCCATTACAGATTCTTCATGAGATTTAGATTTTTCATAAAGCGTACCATCGACACACCCAATCTCTAGGTCATATGTATGTCAAATGTAAGATATATATGTATGTCGTTCATATGTTTCATAAATCTTATTCTAGTTGGTGGTCTAAGTTAAGTATTCCAAGTTGAACAGCTTCTTCATCAAATTTTCCCTAAAAATGAACATTTTGAAACGGTTTAACCTTGCAAATTATGCATGAACAATCGGACCTTAATTTTACTAGTTACATTGATAGTTTGATAGTTACCTAAACATCTGAATAGTAAATGCCAGTTTATAATTTACATATTCTAATAGATTTGACATGTTAATTTAATTCTAACTAATGGGCACTTAAAAGTTTATAAGTATAAAACTAGTACATACTAGAACAGTAAAACAACAACTAAACAAACAAAGTTATTTGTGACGTCGCATGGAGTAGCATTGGTTTATTTTAGAATGTTAGGTTCCAATTACAAGTAAGGGTGTCTTATAAAGTTTATACACCCTGGCAGATACACTTTTCTTCGCTGAGTAAGTCAGTAGATCGTTTATGGGAAGACTAGATATCAAAAGTAGCATGTCTCTATAACATGACAGCGTTGAGTAAACCCCACAATGCAACTAGGTACTAAGTATTTGCAAATCACTTTTCACACCGAAGTCAGTACATTACATTGGTATCTAATTGTCAATGAATTTCAGAGTGCCTCAAGGTTCCAATCTTGGACCAACTGTATTGCTTTTACAAATAATGGACCAAGAAGTTTATAAAATTAAACGAACAATACGGACTAAACTCGGACTAGACTCAGAAATTTGGAGATCTATGATATTCCAAACCCCATTGTGTATATTGAGTATTGAATAGGTGTAGGGGTCGTATATGTACATATATCAAATAAAAACCAGGCTGCACTCAAAGCTTTGTTCAGCCCTTCAGTCAGATCCAAAATAGATCGAAAGTGTAAAAACCCTCTGAATTAGATCGCAAGACTCTTTAACTTTTGTTTATGTCACACTGGGATGAAGTCTCCGATGAGATCAATAGACAAGACTCGGAGAATAATTTCTCAGGGTCAGAATCTGCGTCGCGGCTTAAATAATACTGCAGTCGGTGATCCTTATAGAGATAACGACGATCAGTTGAAACTCTTTCTTTGGTGATTTTTATACCCTATCCTAAGGGTATATTAAGTTTGACACATAGTTTGTAACATAGAGAAATAATCGAGATAGACCCTATAAAGTATATATATTCGTGATCAGCATCAATAGCGAAATCGATTGAGCGATGACCGTCCGTCCGTCCGTCCGTCCGTATGTCACCGCTTTTTGGGCCTTAAATTTTGAGCTAGAACGATGAAATTTCATATCTGGGCTTCTGAGGAAAAGATACAATACAAGTGTAAAAATTTTTGAAATCCGCCCACTGCCACGCCCACTTTTTCATAACTTCATTAAATTATATGAAACCGAAAAATTTTGTTAAGACCAAATATTTAGGCATTCAGATTCCCTACAATCCACTCATACAAAAGTTTTGGCCACGCCCACTTTTTGGGGGCGTTTTCATCATAAAACCGATTTTTGGGCCTTAAATTTTTAACTAGGACGCTGAAATTTTATATCTGGGCTTCCAAGAAAAAGATACAGTACAAGTGTAAATTTTTTTTACATCCGCCCACTGCCACGCCTACTTTTTTATAACTTCACTAAATTATACGAAACCGAAGAATTTTGTTAAGACCAAATATTTGGGTATTTAGATTCCCTACAATTCACCCATACAACATTTTGGCCACGCCCACTTTTTGGGGGGCGTTATCATCAAAAAATCTATTTTGATAAAATTTTACATGTAACATCCTCAAACGTTCGACATTATAGCTATATTTGAGCACAAAATGCAATTTGGCCACGCCCACTTTATAGAGAGGAGGATAGGGTATCATACGATCCGTTCCAGACGGATTGTAGCTTTTCTGTATGTTTCTATCCTTGTTTGTTCCAGGTCTTTAGTGGTGATTTCGTAAATCTTTCTTCACTCTGTTTTCCCTAAAATGGGTAAAAGAGTGTCCAAATTCCATTTCTTCCTATTTCACCACTTCGAATACATCTTTATACATAGGTCACGTGAGTGCTTGCTGAAATTTTGGCGATGCTGGAACAATCACTTCGATCAAACTACCTATGTTTCGATCAAATCGTTAAAAAGACCGCTTTGAGTTGATTACAAAAATTCGAATTGATATTTTTTCGAAATTAAGAAACGGAAATAGTCGTTCAGAGTGGAGAAATGTCACTGGAAAATGTGTGACTTACTCATAACTCGGCTTATTTGGATTTCGATAAATATCCTACATATTTTAATACATACGGCTTTATTTACTTTGTATACACAAGTAAATTACTCATACTATATGTAAACGTACTTACCCACAATTTATTGCTTCTCTCATATTTGTTTTTCTTGATTTCTTGTTTTTGCTTGATCTTTGTCTTCGGGGTTTCTTGTTTCTTATTGTTTTTATTTTTGGAATGTTGCATTTTTTTTATTCGACGATAAATCTCGCTACTTGTGCTCAGTTTTACTATCTTTTAAAATCCCCTTTATTTCTCGGGATAAAACGAAAACTAAATGTTGACCCAGGATATAAGCTAAACCAATAATGTTTGCTTAAGTTTTGCACCCAAAATGTAGAATCCATTACACCATGTGTAGATACTACAATCACATGACTTGCGAAATTGTTCTGATTATTACTATAGAAAAAAAAATAAAATTTCCTCATTTCTAATTATGAAAATGAGCCTTCATCAATGATTCACGCCTTCTCACTCCTCCCATGAATTGACCCCAACGCAGCAGCATTGAGAACGTATTCAATAAACTATTGATAAGCAGACGGAAAAAAAAAATTATAATTGAAGCATAAATTATGTAAATTCATTCATGGAATTTGTTGGTGGTTATCTCTGTAAGCTATGTCACACTTATCACATGGTCTGCGGAACGGAAGTTTACTTCCACACCACCCTGTAACTTGTGGAACACTCTCTAGTATTCGGCGCTTATTTCTGTTCATCGGCGCTCTGTTGCATACACCGCGCTCTCCTTCGTCTCCCTGTCTCTCTCTCTCTCTCTCTCTCTCTCTTTCACTGCTGTGTTTGCGTATATTGTGGATAATGATTAAAGAGACTTAAAACTTCTCATCGGCCAACAAACCGAACGCACAAGCAGCAGCAGCACCAGCAGGAGATACCAGCGCCCATACGCCATACACCAGCAGCAGCAGGCAGCACCACCACCATACCAGAGCAGAAAAATATTGGCGGGCGGAGGCTCTACAATCACTGTTTCTTTTCCAGCAATTTAGTATTGCTTCGGACAATCGAACCGCTAGACACGCGCGTCAATCCAACTCAATTTACTTAGTAGTTCAGTACCGCCGCCGCCGCACCAATCACACTATAAGCCAACCAGCAATCAGATGCGCATGCGGCTATAAAAAAAAAAAAAAAAATTTCTACAAGTTGATATAAAATTAATGGAAAGGAATTTAGCCATTTATTTTATATTTTTTTGGTGAATTTCCCCAAAGTGAATTATATTAAATTTTATGTGTCGTGTAGAGTGCTTTAGTGATTTTTATCTATTGCATAAGCAATTCTAGAAAATTCTTCGTTCTTGGATTTGGATTTAATGTAACGAGCTTCGTACTGTGTTCAATCAACGATGAAAATCGAAACCACACATTTTTAATTGGTAAATAATACAGAAGAACTAATTAGATGCATAACAAATGCATTCGTGTGAACAAACTCTCCACAGCATGTTTTCACCACCAACATACACCGACGACCAAAAAAAAACCCAAAAACTCATCAATGGAAAATTTTCTGCAATCGGAGTTTTTTTTTTTTTTTTTTTGTCTTTTGCTTTTGGTATCTTCGTTTTCCTGTCTCTTTTTTTCACTTAAACTTGGACTGAAACTCTGAAACCAGTCTTATTTTAAACTCCTCCGTTTTTTTTTTTTTTTTCTTTGCATTCCGCTTCACCATTCTTCGTGTGGTTGAATGTTTCATTGAATCATTATTATTATTTTTTTTTTTTTTTGAAAGAAAACGAACAAAAAGGAAACCACCGCGCGTACTAAAAGATACAAAAAAATAAAAAAAGAAAAAAAGTACCAGGCGCTAGTGTAACGATGGATTACTTACTTCAGTGCGTTGCGATCGTTCCGCGGCTGCTTCACCGCCGATCCTAAGTAGCTACACGCGCATTCGTACAGCATACCAATGATGCTGAGGCTATGATATGTTGTGTCTTGTACTTGTGGGGAATTTTTTATTTTTTTTTTTCTTTTCTTTCTTCTTCTGTCTTTTAGAGATGGAATGCTTTGGGGGGCTTCACATAATGGGAGCAGTAGCTGTGTGTGATGTCGCAATGCAAAATGCGATATGTAGGGCCTCAAGTGACGCAGATTCACATGTCGTCTGTCTGATGTGGAGATAGGTGCGGATACTATACTATCTCCCGCGCCGACCACCTCGGATGGGTTCATTTGCCGCGGAATGTTGGCAAACGATTATGTTTTAAGTTTGCATCCCGTGCTTCGCCCCTTGGTAGAAGATAGACGAAGGGAGAGATATGAAATTAGTCTTTTTGCACCGGAAGAAGTCGGTTCGAGATTATGTGGCGGCTGTTCATTTGGGAGCCATATGCGCTGGTTTGGAAGTGCTAATTTGACCACATTATGGGTCTTTTTTTTTGTTATATTGGGTTGGACTATACAGAGAGAGAGGGAGTATTGTCCTTTAAACGTCCTTCACTTTTTTTTTGGTCTGAAAGTACTTATGGATTCAATACGGTGTCTTTTCTGTCATTCCCTTGTAACTTTTGAGTCGTTTGACCTAGAAGCATGCAATTTTGAACGACTGTAATATGTCATCATACAGACTACCAGACAGAACACAACGTATTCCCTATATCGAAATGAAATAGTTTAATCCATTCATTTTATCAATCAAAAATTATTTTTAAATGGAATCATTCCACGGGTATGTTAGTTCTGATGCCATTCGATCTCTTCGAACTACTTTTAACCTTTACTTAGTATTCAGAAAATGCTATAAAAAATAAAATAAAATTATGGCTGATGAGATCAACTTTGCAAATTTCGTTAGTTAAGTAATCCAGAATCTAATGAGATTTGTGTCTACCCAAACAAGCGGACTGATTCAGTAGAATGTTGTCATCGTTTTTGATTCATTGAATCGAGTACATTGATTAGCAACAATCTATATGTAGTAAAATTGTTTCACTCTACTGAACTTACAGTAATTAAGCCTGTAACTCCTTGGTTTTTTTTAGTTTCCATAGGACTGTTCAAAGTCTAAACTTTGAAATGAGTTTGAGTGAAAATGTTAACGTAAAATAACGTGCTTCTCTTCGACGAAAAATTCTTCAGCGCTGTGAAACTATAACAAAGTGAATGTTATGCAATCATATTCCGTATTTCATACTTTGATGTAAACCATCTTAGAACAGTCTTATAAATCTGCATTATCGATTGCCGTCCTTTCCCTTTGATGTCCTCTTCTTGTTTAAAAATAAAAATATTCGAATGAAGCTGAACTAAGACAAAATTTCTTAGAAGCATCTCCAGGTTACATCGAAAAATGGACAGCAGTGTTATAGTCTAATGAAGCTTTCCGAGTCGGTTTATCCTCTAAGTATATAATCTAAGGGCATGATTCCCTCGTAGTATAATCGTAGTACCTACTGTAAGTTTGGAAATTCCAAAACAATTGACTGATCGTTAGAACTGACCCATAACAAAAGTTAAAACTACTTTTATAAAAATCCCTACCTTCTTTAAAACACTTGATCTAAACTTGAGTACGGTTTGGAGATTGATTCTTGTAATCATTTTGTTATGACTTCACCACTACTCTTTGAATTTGATAAAAAAAAACTATACTAAACGAAGAAACGAAAAAATTCAGTCACATGACATGTAACGACATTTTTCTCAAACCATGCGGTATTCAAAAACCAATGTATATACGCCATGGGAAATATCTGGATACCTATCCTCTTCTACTTACAATGTGGTACTTTCTTCTAAGTAAATGATTCAGATATTGTAAAACTAAAGCAATAACTCTGTACAATTGATATGACCCGTAACGCCATATTTCTTCACCTAGAAGATACTTAAAAAATAAATGTAAAATAAAAATAAATTGGGACAGCCAGACGTGTACCATTGTCGTTTGACCAAACGCCAAAGTCTTTAAACGTACAGATATTCTGTGACACCTCAAAATGAAACAATAATTTGGGGTCGCATTTGACAGTCAATTCCAAAGGCCTTCTAGAGAAAGACCAACAAACTAGTCAAAAGCCTACTACTGCCATCTGGCTTTTCAATCTGCATATCAAACTACCCAAACTTTAAACGAACAGAGTTGATATTTGAGCTAAAATCTTGATAAGGATTTAGATTCACCAACTATCTGTAATATTCCACCCAAATTTCTACAATTGACAATTCTCGGTTTTTCCCTGTTATTAGAATTTTTATATTTTATGTAATGTAAACACATTTCGTAATTTGTGCTGAACGGCTGGCAAGAATCTTATTATCTTTATTTGATAAGGTGTCATGCCACCGTCCGGAATTTTGGCAATGCCAGATACACACTATCGCATATTTTTACGTTTTTTTTCTGTAGGTTCCTGTGTTGTCATATTTTATCGCAGATCTCTGATACAGTTTTTGGCGCCACATACATAATTCTAATGTCATACGATCTTACTTGTTGATACGTTAGGTTTGGACACCACCCATGGAGTCCATAATGAAACCTATCAACACCTGAGTTTGAAACCACTGCACAATGAAGCTCACCATTTTAGCCTGCCTCCTATTCTTCTTTAAAACTCATGTTCTCATGTAAGAGAGTAAAAAAATATTAAGGAGTCCACGAATTCAATGCAGAGCAACATTTTTGTATGGCTCTATGACTTTGAGCCTTGGCTTACTGCGTTTAGGATTCGAATCTCAAACAAAATAAAAAAAATTCACACAGTTTCTCCCATCGCGAGCGTCTGACAAACGTACGATCGCATAACTGTCTTGAGAAAACTGGCTGCACACATGATTGCAGAAGTTAGGCCCTTATCCTATGCCTTTCATGGATCCGGTGCACCAGAAAATACATACATATGTATATATATCAGAAAAATCAGGGGCAGGTAGAAAAAAGGATAAGTACTGCTGTATATTGTCCTTAAACAATTGACCTTGTACCACGCTTATCATAATCGGCCTTTGTTGCATCGAAGGTAGTGTGTATCTCTTCCATGTCATCGGATTGGTTTCAAAGGCACTTCCGTTCTATAATGCTTATTCCCCAATGCATATAGTCATATAGTCGTATGAACAGAACGAGCTGACAAAACTCAGCCAAAAGCCGCAGCTACTTATACTTGCCCGATAAAAAAATATAACCGAACATGTGGCCTTGATTCTACTTTCAAAGCGTCACTGTGCCGGTTTCCGAAAATAAACTATGTTAATATTATCTAAAGTAAATTCTTCGAAACCAGTAATAACCACCTCACCAAAATCTGTTTATCTACTTTGTACGTCATCGTTAATGCTAACTTCCTTTTAAGTAATCTATTTATACACTATCACGATTGATGCAATATTTCCTTATATTTCAATAGCTTAAGTCTAGCAATGAATAAATCACCGTTCGTGTGACGGATATACCGATGAACTGGTAAAACCTATCACCGCTTCCATTCGAAATGAAATAAACATTCAATCGGTAGTGCGCATGCAAATTTAGAAAGTCGATTTGAATGGTTGGTGTCACACTCTTATTTCTCTGTCCTTGAATAGATACACAAAAAACAAAATCCTGTGACTTGTATTGAATTCACCAAAACCAGTTATGAAGATCTAATTCGGTTTTGTTAATTTGTATCTGACGGGTGTAGGTGTGCATTTATGTTTGCTATTCTCGATAATTTCCGCGACGACGGGCGGGTGCAAGTTTTGTACACATACACGTTTAATTTGCATACGAAAGTCTGTCTGTAAACCCAACGAACCTATCAGTTCAAGTTGAATGTCATTTGTGGGTCTGTGTGTTATGCCATTAGTACGAGAACATAACAGTTCAGTTGCTTATAATTTCTTAAAGCCTCGACAATGACTTTGAGACATATACATACATGATATCTGCATCAATCGGCGCCTTGTGTGGCGTATGGCATAGAACAAGGCGATAACCTCTGCGACACCTAACCACTACTAAGAGGAGAGTTCTCTGTAGAGGTGCGACTGTCCGACTCTGGACTTCGATGATAGTGCGCATTTTTTTTTTTTTTTTTTTGTTAGATAAACTCGTTTGTGTTGTGTTGTGTAAAATATATATATGTACATACATATATATGTATGTATATGCCAAGTCAGCGCCTCTAGGTGAGTTTCAACTGACATTTGGGCAAATATTTTTGCATTTCAAAAGGCTTAGTTTGGTATGAGTATGTGTACTGAAAAGTATCGAGCTCAGTTGAGATTGTTTTGTTCTTATCAGAAGTTTCGTAACATAGTTTTGCAAATTATCTTCGATTATAGGTCTCGAAAGGTGAAGAACTATTCGGTGTCTTATCACCTGTTTATAACATGACATGTATGTAGCACTGCGCTTATCATCTTGATAGTGAGACATTCATCTTTGGTGTCTATCAAAGGCTTTTTGAAAAGTTTCGAAACACAGACTCAAAACTACAAAAAGTTAAATATTTGTAACGATACATTGACAAGGATTAAGGTTTTGTTGAGCCAAACGTTCCAAGGTGAAATGTACTTTTTTTTTTTCAGATTCATGGGGCTGTTAAATTTTTGTTAAGAGCAAAATCGTACTAACTTTTTAGACTTTTGTTTTGATGTGCATCAAAATGTAATATTTTTCTTCTTATGGAACTCGGAACAATTATTTTTGAACATTTGGTGTTCTTTGTATTTTTTACACAATAAAGTCAAATATAACAAATTTTCAATTTTTGATATCCGGTAGCTGGACAAAGAGTTTTTATATCAAGTCCTTGTAGAATTTAATCGGAAGTGATAGTTACCTTCCACAACCGAGAATTCGTCTACTTTGTGTTGTTTAATCTTGTTCTCCACACGAGTCGAGGTCTCTATCAGCAGAAGTCTGACACGGTTTCCAGATTGTGAGCCATTTGGTGTAGATATACTAAAACTGTCACGGAAAACATTACTGAGGATTACTAGCAATATGTAGAAGCGGAACAAGTATACAGCCTTTTTCTTTAAGATGTTCGGTTAAGATACATTTGACATATAGGTCATTTAACGATCCATTCCTTGCAAATTGAGCCTAATTAATCGATACTTCGTTTGGTGGCTCTTACTCTAGTAATCATGGTTTTGAAATGCAAAGTGAGGCTGCTATTACTCAAGAAGTGCACTTTCTTTAAATGACTTTCCAGTCCTGTTAAAAAAAAACAAATAATGCTCCATTTGTTCTTGTTAAAAACCGTGGCGATCTAGTGAGCATTGAAGTCTGAATTGTATGGCATCACAATGGATTTAATCGTGAAGAAGGCTCAAGACTTGTATGTATAAAATCGACAGTAGCCTGTAATACTGTCGATACACATCTTGTCTGGGTTTGAGTCCTTTCTCAGTAATTCCTCCATTCGATGGCATTCAGGCAGCTTACAGAGCATAGTAATCGTCATACCAAAGCTTTTGAAGAAAGCTTCTTAAGAGTCGATGTGAGGTATGACTGTGTATCCTACCCATCTTTCTTTGTCAGAGTGATTCCTGTAAACATGCTGTCTTTCTTAAAAACCGGATTTATATTTATGATGTTGCCTCTCGTGCTTCTTTAGCAAGAAGATTGATTAGAATCCTACAACTTGCATATGACATCGTTAAGCTGATAGTTGTTGTCAAAGTGTTGTCTTTCCTGCCCCAAAACTACTTTATCTATTGTTAGTGACTTTAGGTTCCATGGCTATAGCTAAAACGTCAGCAAAACCATGGAATTCTCTGTCTAGAAATGTGTCATATTAGATTTATAGCAGCAGATCTAATACATAAATTTGAAGAACGCCATCGGTAACGCTTTTCTGCCTCAATGGATCAACCCTTATTTTAACAATATCTTTTGCAGATACGTAGTTTGTCCATTGTCCATTGATCTTAAACATTTATAACACAAATGTGGGCGATTCTTTTTATTGTATTTTTTTTATGATCATAATTTCGTTTGAAAACATCTTAAATGTTCAACCATTTTGTTTATACTTTATGATCATTCTAACAATTTAGAGTTTTGATACTTTGGCCGAGGTCCAGAAAGTCAATAAACTTTGAACGCATATGTAGCTGTATCCGGAATGCAAAGTCTTAATTTTTTTTTTGATGTAATGGTTTTGTGATTAATTGGCATTTAAAAATAAAATTGTAAATTTCATTGTGAAGACAGTGGATTGCGATGCGTTTTTCGGGACACAAACGCATTTGTTGAAAAAATTCGGAAAAAACTGCAAAAAAGGAATATTGCTTTCTAGTTTCTCAAACCCCCTATGACATATTTACTCAGGAACTGTGTATTCTCGCTTAAATCGCATAAAAAAAACCTTACCATTGATGCGTTTCACTTCAATGGCTGCTTACTCATTTATTCGATGCATTTATCTGTGCACGATGCATAGCCTCGAAAAAATACAATAATGACTTCAAATTAGTGATGTCAAAAGTTATCTTCTTAAAATTAAAATTAGCACAAGATCATTAAAGTGCACATACTATACTCCCTATAATAAATAGACAAAACGCAAATAGTTCCGGTACATCCAATGAATTTGGGTCGTCGAAAACCTCAAAGCAAGGCAACACAATTTTAATGTCACAAACAAAGATTTTATGGTTGTGGCACTTAACTAACCGCCTATTGAATAGAGTCTTAAGAATATTAGTCATGGATGCCTACATATTATTGTCTATGTACAAATTTATGCATTAACATTTTAGTGCTTATTTTTATTTTAACTTTCTCCGAGGCGATAATGTAAACATGCATGCGTTTGGGCATAGTAATAGTTTGGGTAAATTAAATTTGGTACATAGTTTGTAGCATACAATGGTATTAGACCACATAAAATATGTATGTACATATATATATATGTAGTACCTATAAATTTTTACGTCATGTCCATCCCTTTCTTCAGTTACCGCTTTTCCCGGTTTATATTTGAGATAGGGAGAATTTTATACAGATGCTTTTGAGAATGGGAAACAATAACAATGAAAGAACTTTTTGCAATATTTTAAATTTTATATTTAAATTACGTAAATCGGATCATATTTCTTTAATTTTTACAAGATTTTGCCAGTAAACCAATGGTTATTAACTGAAGTAGGCTTCGATTGCACGCATTACACTATATTTGGAAGAAAGAACGATGAATGAGTGGGGCTTATGCCAACATTCTTCATATTCTTTCCCTCTCACTTTCGGAACAATGATCATGTGAATGTACGTCAAAAATGAAGAAACATATCTTCTATAAATCGGCACTATCCACAGCTGACATTTTGCTATCAAAGCCAGGGAATTTTTCGTATATGGAACAGTGTTGTTTATGACCCAGAGCACTTTTTTCGCAGCATATAGCAATACATACCACTCGCAATTGTCACTAGCTTGTTCTACACTGCTGTCATTCCAACCTGGGAAGTCAGTGTCCATTACAGGTTTCAGGTATTCCTTTATAAAATCTGTTCAGTCTCCATCTGCCCTTTTCAAAAAGACAGATTGTAATGTCCCTTGGATAGCATTTTACTAAGTATTCCGCATTCCTTGAGAGTTTTGATGGATTCGCAGTAATAGAGCTTGTTTTTTTATGCAGTCTTTTTAAGGCTCGCATCGATAGTAGTAGATGTTGAAAATCTTTCCGATATTAAACAGATCTTCATTCCACCAAATAACTTTGTAGGACACCATTAACAGCTTTATCGAAAGGCTTGATCCTTGCATCGATTCCGTGATCGAATCGAATTTTTTTTTTGTGTTGCTCTATTACTCTATTTTTACTAAACTAGAGTTGCCTCCAAGAGGACCTGACATGCTTCATGCTGAACTCTAGTTTGTAGTCAGTTTTTTTCAACACTTCAGAAACAGACTGTTCTTTTGGGGTACATCAGCTTTTCGGATTCCACAGTCAATCAATGAAATCCCTGCATATACTGTTGTGCTTCAAATATTGTCTAAGTTGTCCACTTTTAATTGCCATATTAGGCAACCTATGATCGACATATGTAGCTTATCTTAACGAAAAACCTCGATAAACTGTTTTTCAAGCTTGATCATCCTATACAATCTAACAAGTCCGAAACAGGTCAAATGGTTACATTGATCTATTACCATCTATGACATTTTGAGCAACAATGTGGGATGGCTACTTTCGAAAAAACTCACCTCTGCTTCTTTATCTTACCTGGTCTTGGAATTGATCTATTCCAATCCATTAGGTTTGTGACTTCGAAAAATCCATTATTTTTCAAGTACATATATTATTGCGTAGAAATTTATATAACAACAACAAGTTTATAGTCTTGTTTATGTATTTTGAATAATACAAATATTATTGTTTTTGTTTTTTTTTAAATAACCAGATTTATAAATCTTACCACTCCCTGATTTGCTTATAAGGGAGTACTCCGATTTATACCCAAGATCGAGCAAGCACTAAGCTAGTTAATGTAATCAAATTAATTTTGTACACAAGTGCATATTTAATCTAGCAAGAAAATAATACGTCACTCGTGTTTGTTTACATTAAAATGCCACACATATGTTTGCACGAGTCTAGAAAGTATCTATCGACGTTTGAGTACACAAATTGCGCCTTTTTCTTGTTGTTTAAAGTGCTGTCGTTTTTTTTTTTTTTTATTTGCTCATTTAGATGAAAGACGTACCTTACGTTTTAAGGTTTGTAGACGCACATATTTATAAAATGAAATCCAGTCCCTCTGGATTTTTTAGATTAATGTTTTAAATGACCTTGTTCGATCGCTCACAAAACAAAATCCTGTCACTATATCTTCTAGATTAACCTTTCTTTTTTATGCAATTTTTGTGTCTGTGTACTGATTCGTTTGACTAAAGGCGATGCTCTTGACTATCTGGTTTTCTCGTTATTCCCTTTTTTGAAATTCTTGTTAATTTTGCGTGTAACGAAAAAGAGAGCTTAAAAGATGTTGTCTATATTTCTTCTTTTCTTTTCGTTTTTGAGTAGCCTTCGGCATCGAAAATTCCAATGAAAAATAAAAAGATACAATCTTTTGAAAAACCCCTCGGGTTTTTTCGCCAACCAAAAAAAAAAAATTGAGTAGAACAACGCAAATTGTATGATGCAACATTGGCCCACAACTACACTATATTAATTTTCGACCTCCTCTGCCAGTCACTACTTATGTACATACATACATACTTTGCCACGTCTCGCCTTGCCATTTCCTTCACGGATTCATGGAAATAGTAACTCTCGCTATGTGTCATCCAAAACACAAAAAAAAAAAAAAAAAACAAATTCACCTCCGTTTTCGATGTTTGAAAAGTTTGCCAGAATTATTAAAACTTTTGTACGGACGGGCGACACAAAGCTATAAATAAATCCATCATCAATTTGTGGGGGGTATTATTAATAAATACAATAAACGCCAACTTGTCAGATACATACTCGAAGGCAGAGACTTATAAAGTGAAAAGGATGACGAAAATCGCGCGACAAAATGGCACACACTCCGATCGTGCGAGAAGATGGTGGCCAGAGGGAAAGGTTTGACTTAAAAGTGGGGAAAAGCTTGATGTGGCGCGGGACAAGCCCCCCAAGAAATGTTAAATCTTTTTTTTAAGAGCTTCTTGTGTTCGAACGATTTGAATATGTCTCTTTTTGTTTGTTTCTCCAATTGAAATTCTGCGACTTATAATCACAGATACATACAGACGTCATTGAAATCATTGAAGAGAATCGAAAGGTGTTCACAACACAACACACGCATGTTGCGGTCATTCATGGTGAGATAGAGAGCGCGCGGTTGATGATGAAATATATACATATACGTACTATGTAGTTTTTTTTTCTTTTTTTTTGAATTTTGAAAGAGTTTTTCGGTCAAATACTTTTAGATGGCGGGATAGTTTATATGAATTACCATGAACTTTGAGGCTTGTGACGCACCGTCAAGAGTGGCATTCGATTTTTGTAAAATACGTTATATAAAAACGATACGCTGCAGGGGTATGATTAAGTACCTATTCTATTTTTGGAATTTGAACTAGTTTGGAGAAATTTTTTTTATTTTTTTTGTTTTTCAATGTTTGTTTTGCTCTCAATTTCGTTAATGATCGATAGTTGAGTGGACTTTAATGTTTATAGATGTAAAACGAATATTGATTTTTGTAGATCGGAAAGGGCATGGATGTTGAACTTAAATGAAGGGCTTATGATTTTGTAACGTATTATTGAGCAAAGGAATACATTTTTTAATTTATAACAATTGAGCGCTTTTACTTCAATGAATGCGCACTACTGAGAAAGGAAAGTGGAATATTTAAAGAGTTCACGTGATCCCATTTTTGTTTATTAATTTTTTAGTCTAAATTTTGTTTATTCTTTTTATACAACTTTTATAACTTTATGTCATTTTATGACTTAAGTAAAATATACAAAAAAAAAATTAAATTTATACTAATGAAGTCTTCGTGGCACCTTTTCTGTAAAAATATATTAAAGACAACCAATTCTTCATAATGAATCTTGTCCAACTGCATAAAAATTCCTACTTATCTAAAAGCAGACACAAATTGGATTGTGTCCAGCCAAGTGACACTGGATCTTCTCATTCAAGAAACGCAGTTTCTTTGAACTTTCTTGTTCTACGTCTTTGAGAAGGGAAGCCCACGACAAAAAGTTTTTCAAAGATTTGAGTGAAGTATTGTCCATGGATCAACTTAATGATTTGCCATTTCTTTTCTCACAAATGAGGAAATCTGCATGCAGGTGGCTGCTGCTGGTGATTCAGTTCTTCATCTTGGTCTAAGTTTGCCTCTGCCTGTGTCGGAACAATCATGATATGAACAGTGGCTTTTTATATTGCCTTCCTTATCCTTAAAACAAGATTTGATTGCCTATGAGAGATTCGACTTCGGTTTTGCTTCCACAGCTCTCAATGGATAAAAGATCTGTAACTGATTTTGCTACTTTCCTAGTGCCATTGAAACCAGTGAATGAATTTTTGTACATTTTTTGTTATCCAAGTCTTTCTGACTACCATTTGAAATCCAATTTGAAAAATAAATATGAACAAAAATTTCCCATCCCATATCTCTCATCGATGACCGAAATATTGTCGTAGATACATGTGCTATCTTGCGTCTTATATTGAGTGGAGCAAGCTGAACAAACTATGCACACAAAATGACAATAACCAAGAAAAGCAATATAAGAAAATTCACAAAATATGTAATGCAACATTTAGATATACAAATTGTGTATCGATAAAAAATGCATTTCATAAATATTTCAACAGCGCGCATCGTCGTCATTTACCATCCTAGCTCTAGACGATGTCTGTTGGAGTAAGCGGGTAGTGGTTGTCCCACTACTTTCGTCTGGTCTGTGAATGCAGAAACTTAATTTATTTATTTTCTATTTTTATTCAATTAATTTCATTCAAAGCACGTATCTTCACGCGAATTCCACATGATCGAAGCGCTAGTACACTGTCTTTGTCAGACACAACAATAGCTGGACATTTCATCCACGGTAGGATGTAGTGTAGGTACTGTATAATAAAGTGAATTGTAAATAGATACTCATGTGTCTGAAGTCAAATTTCTTTGGCGTACTTTGGAGTACTGATCGTTTTCTGATGACGCCAACAGAGTTTTCGCATTTTTTTTTTTAATAAAAGGTGTCGGCCTAATAAATTTATGTCACATCCGTTTGGTATCTAGTAATTGCTTAAATTTAAAAGGTGCCGCCAAAGTTATCTAAACAATTTATTCTAAAACAAATAAGGTCTATGAACGCCAGGCTATTAAGAGCTTAAGTTGTCGAACTAAATTTTAATGTTAAAATACAATTAGTTATTGTTTGGTAAATAGACATCAATCACCTCTGACACTGTCAACCGTCTCCTCGATTATTGTTTTATCATTTCCTTCTTTGTGTCATCAACACACAAAGAGATATATGACACGTGGAAAGAATTAATTCACATAGATGTCAATGATCAAGTAACCTCATTAAATGAAACCAGAGCGGTGATCTTAAATTTTATGTAGAAAAGAAAGACGGAGAATAAGTACTAGGAAAAACAAAAACAAAGTAAGAAGACCTTGATTGAAGTTCATCCAGCAGATAATAAAGAAGCACCATATCTGTATGCAAACTTCTATTCTAATCGCAGGCGTTCCATAAAACATACATAATTCTATTACGAGCGATGATGAGTACTCGAGAAGAGGACCGACCACTCTAAAGTACTTTTCCCTCCAATAACGTGATCTGAAAACTAAGTTTATTGTACTCTGCGTGAGTGCCAACTCTTTAATTGAATAGATTAGATCGATCATATGTATATACAATAAACTCATTCCACTTAATTAACTCCAATATCACAACATTGGTTTTTTTTTTAGCAGTTAAATGTTTGCACTTAACTCTTCTCCTTGCTGTTGTATCGGGGGAAGTCGGTGAAGAATTTGCGTAGTGGTTGCACTTTCAATTTCCTATTTACGTTCACACAATCCAAATGGCATTGAGAAAAACTTGGTTAGATTGATACATTTATTAGAGATACAACGACCTTAAGAAGTTCATTTACTCAAAATCTCTCAATGATTTTTTGGAATTATGTCAATCTGATTCATGTGTTTATTATTTTTCTTCGTCAATTGTTTTAGAAACATGTAAACAATTTTTAATTAGAGCACATGACTTAATATTAATCACTTATCTGTTTTCATACGAAAGAATTAATGGTTATTTACTTCAAATATACGATTAAACCGTATTCGATCGTAATTCGTAAAAAAATAACTCGATGATTCTCTTCGATGAGAATGATATTTCAAAGGACTAAAGTATGGTTCAAAAGTAATCACCTCTTTATTATCATACAATAAATTTATTCGCTATTCATGCCAAATGTAATCGTGACTGTTAATCAAATCCGACTGATATCTCCAAAAATATTACTTCAAATTGTCTGTGAATGAATCTTTTTTAGAAATGGAACTATATTTCGATTTCACCTCATTCTTTTCGAATAATCTAATTATTTGTTATTCATGCATTTTCCTTCACCGATTTTAAACGTATATAAACTTGAAGTTTTCAAATTCAAAATTCTATCCGTCCTATTCAATCCGTCCTATACAAAGAAAACGTTTCTATTGTAACGACGTCATCACTCCCAAGATAAACATTAGTTAACATTTCTCAGTCAATTTCCGGAGAATGGAAGCAGGAAAGTGATTGAAGGTTTTGATACCTTATTATCTAAATCATATTCTACCAGATTTTGATAATATCTTCCAAACGAACCTGAATGCAAATGGTCCATCAATTAATACTTAACAGCCATCGATATCCAGGTTGCTTAAGCCATTGATTCGGTTTCCCCATCCTCCAAACTGGTAAGTCAATACCACAACAAACTCAATTCCTTAGCAAGCCAGATAAGTACTACCTTGCCCTATGTCGTAGGACACATCAACAGTAAGACAAACGAACGTGCGAGTAGAGTTCGCAAAAACCGTGATAAGCAAGTGACGGGAGATGTGTATTACCAAGTTAAGTATCCCCCACAACTCCTTCGACCGCAGTTGGAATAAGAATAATTAATTTTCTTCAGATACATATGTACATATACGTCTGAACCTAGCAAGGAAATGACATCGATTCTTAGATAGTCCCTTCTTCGAAAAATATGTCAAAGAACTACATTTTCCTTAGCACCACTCGTTTCATCTAAATCTCAATCTATCAACCGTCAACATTTTTTTTTACCTCTTCTTCTGTAATATTGTTAATGAAATCACGTAGGTGGCTTTTCCCACCAGTCTTCCTCTACTGCGTCGTGTCGGGGATGAAGCCAACTTTGTTGCTAAAAACAGATAGGTCTCCGACAACATTTCACATATGTTTAAGGGCTAGAGAGTGTCTAACTCTCCACAAGTCAAACCATCCGTAGTTACATAATGAAGATGGTTGGCTTATGGACGTCCTCCCTTTCATTTCTTAAACGAAATTTCTTTTGGCAATACGTAGCTACAAGCCTTTCAGAAGTCCTATTATTTTTGCCTGGCTATCATTTGTCTTTAAGGCATGTCTGGTTATAATCGCTACTGTTTCGGCTGCAGAATGTCTGCACTCAACTCTCCAACTGGGAGGATAAATGTGGAATAGGAGTCAACCAAATAATATTTATGTATATTCACCTTCTAGACCACTATGTCTGTAGCGTATAATGATAATCAATTGTGTCCTGGTTGAGTTGGAGTGAAATCGATTTCTTTTTCATTAAAGATGAATCTAGACTGTCGGACATTCATGAGATGTCTGAACAAATAAACATTCACCTGTGCTGGGTGGATACATATATTTCAGGAAACTCCCGAGCTGACGAGCTTCTCCCACCATGGTGCATACATTTATGCCGCCGGATGAATAAGATCTTGGCATTCCAATCGCCATTGAAAAATCATTCTCTAATTCTTAAACTAGAACCCCGTCTATTAATTTATTTTTATACCGTTTGTTGAAAGCTATGTATGTGATATATGTACATATGTATAACCAATTAATTCCCCACAAAATTAAGTAGGTCTAGGACGGTCGTTCTCGTGTGTCATTTTCTAAAACGCAATTGACGTTTACGCATTTTATTAAATATTCATATTTTAAAGGCGACATACAATAATAATATTAAAATTGTTTTTTGAATAATTAGAGTAAGGCGCTATTTGAAATACATTCTTGTATATTTTTAAACTGTTATTCACCTTATTTCAAAATATTTTTATTTATTTTTATTTTTTTTTGTTTAGTCGCGTGTAATCGTTCAGTAAAAATAGAATTTTTCTTCAAAAACCAAACAAAGAAAATACAAATTGTAATTTAAACAAAAAATTTCTATGCATAGACATTGGCCAGCATGTGAGAAGAAATTCCTCGAAATATGTTCGTGATCCTTGTGGAATTACAATGTATTCGAAAAGAAATTTAATCCCGCCCATCCTTAAATAGGGGTTTTCAAAAAAATAATATTAATTAAGTCCTTGGGATTTGTTGCATGGAAATCGTGCGTAAATCGTATCTAGGTCTGCCCTTGAATGAGCGACGATGACAAAACATGATCGCGTGATAAACTCATATAAGAAGTTTGTATATTTTCGGGAGTGGTTTTTGTGTTTTGTTTTTGAAAAACAATTATTTCGCAGAAAAATTTTTTTTGTTCATTATGAACAAAACTAAAGTTTAGGGAAAAATTTAAATAAATTAACCTTGTGCTGCTTTAGTGAACTCGAAGTTTGAGAATTAATATTCTTAACTTATAAGCCACGCCACAAACCGAGACCATTTAATTGAAGGACTATACTCGTATGATGATAAGGATTTTCCATTGTCGGTCAGTGAATACTTTCTAACCTTGAATTACGTAATTGGTTACCAGAACCAATTTTTTCTATTATCAAAGTTTAAATTTATGGTTTGTGGAATTATGTATTAAAGTCTATGCCTGTGTAGAACCTGTCCAGAAGCCGACTTAAACAGGATTATGGATCAGTTCTTATGGGTTCTTAAAGCGCTATATATGTACATATGTACATATATACACTTGTATTACGAGGTGCATAGCTAGCTATGAAACTGTCAGCTTTTTTAAATGCACGTCTTATCCACTGCTACTTTTGACGTCAAATGGTAATGTCTACAGATTCATAACCTTTTCGATCGTGGAAATGGACATTAGAAATGCAATAAGACTAGAAAATTCTAAGTATGCTTCGTAGCTACCGATTCATGAACTTTTGCAGCTTTCACGTAATATATAACAACGCGGATTCAACATTGGAGCAGAATGGCTTTAGTTGGGACAAAACACCAAACGCTGCAGCTTTGTCGGACCCCATTTTAGATTTCTGTTAACATTTAGAGCCATAAAAGTAAACCCACTAACTCTTTGTTGAGACTGTTGAACGTCGTTTTAAAATCGATAGCTATAGATATTCAACGCATTACTCCGTAATGACCCGCAGAATGTTAACCTTCTTATTCGCCATCGAGGATATCTGCTAAATGGTCTTTGGTTATTAATTTAAGAACCGCAAGGAAAAGAAAAGTGATTGTCAAACTGCTGCACTCCATAAGACTCCCTTTGTTAGTGGCAATCGCTTTCCATTCTTCAACAAAACACTTTGCTTTCCAGGCTCACTCCTCAAGAGGTTGCAAAAACTCTTCGGGAATGCAAAAAAGTCCTATCAGCTTCTGATTCCTCATTCCTACTGTGAGTTGTTACACTACAACATTCGGGTAATTTATTTCCTCAACTCAGTCACATTTGAGTGCTAATCATTGCCGAATATATATACTTCTATCAAAATGCTCCTTCCACTGTTTAGGTTGGTCCTTATCAGAAACCATCAGAGGACCATTTACGGCTTAATTGCTTCATTTCTGTAGAGATACCTTTGATGTTGATGAGACTGATTTGTGTCCAGAGATTTACATCAACTTAGCTTGGTAAAAAAAAAATGCTAATATATTGCATTCCTCTTCATTCCAGACTTCTTTGATCGCCATTATTTCCGCCTGGAATACACTACAGTGGTCAGTCAAAAAGGCGGAATGAGGGTTAGCTTATCGGAAACAAAAAACACTGCCTACCCCTGTCGTTGTTATTGTAACCATTCGTGTAGAAATGTATTGATTGTTCTGTTTTTTGTGACGTTATATTGTATGAGCTATCTTTTAGATATATGTATTGGGGGAGGTTCAATGCGAGTAGGGTGTACGAGTATTCTGTACTTTAAGGTCGCAAGTAGTACTCAGTAATTTGTTTTTTTTTTTTTAAATCACGTACTGCCATATATAAGTGACTATAAAGACTTTCAGCTCTTTCAGTGAGCTACGACTGCGATTGATTAAACGTGATATCGTGTCTTCTCTTTATTTTAAGTCAAAGGTACTTGGGAATAAAGGACGATTGGAACTATATTAACGTTAGCGCTTACCCACGCAATACGTTCGAATAATTACAATGCTTCGAAAAAAATTTTAATGAATAAAACAAGCAACAGTCACATTAATTTTTCCCATCGATCGGTGGTTATCTTAGTTGTTTACTCATTTCCAATGAAGAAAAAAAAATTCCTATACTTACACACGAAAAGGACACGTCTAACCGTCTCCAATGTCATTTGTGAGTCAAACTAAAATAACTTTTGAGTTCGCGTGACCGAAAATTTACTACACCCAGTCTAGAATTACTTTCTGTATTTTCTTTCTCTTCATTTTGTTCGTCCATTCTTGTGAACTTAAAAAAAAAAAAAAAAAAACAAAAACCCTTTATTAGGAAAACTATTAAATTAAAATATTAACAAAGGCAAGTTATAAATTCCTGAACCGAGAGAGAGAGAATATCCTTTTACTAAAAATATTTAGAAAGTGGATGAATTTTTTTTCTGCATGTGTTTTTTGTTTATCTATTTATATCATGTAAAACCAAAAATAACCGCACAAATAAAAAAAAAATAAGACCATTTAGCAGAATGACGAAAAAAAGAAATAACTGGTGTGTATATTCGTTCGTCTAGTCGAGTGGTGATGAACATAGCGCACCCCCACTTAATAGATAGAACTTTCGCTTTTATACTCTGTCGCTCCCATAGAACACACCAACAGTAACGCACCACTTTCGGTTGGTTAGTTCAGTTCATTTGGTTCATTATGGGCGAATAGGCCGAGAATAATTCTTGTGCGCCAACAAATATTTAAAAAATAAAAAAAAAAATATTTTAACCCGAAAACATGACTGTGAAGAGATGTTCATGCATACATTTGCAATGGCATTCGATATAACAAAGCACTTTTTTTCTTACTCTAGCACAATTTGCAATGTGACTCTACGAAAGACGGAATAAGTGGACAAACAAGCGCAATATTTTTTTTTGTAAATTTTTTTGCATTCAAAGTGGATAAGTGTAAACAAAAAATAAATAAATAAAAAACTATAGAACTAGTAAGAGATCTAAAAAGAGAAAAGTGCATGAAAACAATTCTGATGGAAACAACACCAGCACCAACGGAACCAATTAAAATTCCCCTGAGCGAGAAGTTCTCCTCATCCACTATTGGTCAACAGCAACAGTACGGCTGTTCCGCCGACAGTGGTGTAATAACACGCAAGACATCCAGTCAAAGTCTACATATTCGTAGTACGTCAGGATCGCTAAGCCTACGTCCGCCAAGATGCAGCAATCTAAAGCTACCCTATAAACTTCTGTCCCAAGACAGTGGCATTGAGAGTGTTGCCGATGGTCATTGTGGCAGTGAAAGTGATTTAAAATGCCAAACAACACGATCGTCGACAGTGTCGTCGTCAACAGAATCTCTAGGAACGAGTTCCTCGTCAGGAAATTCATCGGGAAAGGTATCCGAATGTATAAGCAGCAGCCTACCCATAGACACAGAGATTCTGCCACCTTTACGGGAGGGCTATGCCACTGGGGAGGACATCACCGATGCGGCAAAATCTGTTGCTGCTCCTGCGAGACTAACAGCAAAAGCAAGGACGAACCCGATTACTGCAGCAGTAGTTGTGGGGGATAGAATTGACGAAGTCGTCCTAGAGGATGACGATACTAAACTTGATACTCAATCTACTGCTCCCATTAGAGAAGGCTACCAAAAGGCCGATGACATTGATTTGTATTTTCCGGTCTTCAAAAATGCCGATGAGCCGATGATCGACTCGAAGATGATCAACAAGAAGGACGGTTTGCAGGATACAATGTACTATTTGGATGAATTCGGCAGTCCCAAGTTGCGTGAGAAGTACGCGCGCAAAGAGCGCCTGAGGGAGATTAAGAAACAAAAGTCTAATGCTAAGAAGAAGACCAAAAAAGTTGCAAAACCAACTAAAGTTCCTAGTGATAATGTTGCTGTTGCTGTTGCTGTTACTGATGGAGAGGAGCATGTAGATGTGGAAGAAGAACAACAGAATAATTGTGATAATAGACATTTAAGTGAATGTAGTTTTAAGAGTATATCTAAAGAGGAGGAATGTGAAGACGACAATGACGAATGCAAGTCTGAGAGGATGACGAATAACACAACGCCAACATGTGTCAGTTGGACGAAGGTATTTTCGAAATTCCGGAATATATTGGGTAGGTTCAAAATGTAGTGCTCAGAAACTTTACTGATTTTAAAATATTAATTTTTTTTTCTTATTATTTCCGAAACTGTAATACTAATTTTTTGAATTTCTTTTTTAGGTAAGTGTGCAACCGGTAATGACATTTCACTTATTTTACAAATGGACCAAGGTAAGACACAAGAGTTATATAAGTTTGTACATAAGGGAATTAATTTAAAAAAAAAATGTAATATGAAATCCTTTGGAATGTTTGCGTCTGCGGTATTAGTTTTAACAATAACAAACGCTTAATTAAGCTATGTTTCCAAAAATTCGGAGTTGTACTGAGAATTTAAGCGATTTTAATCAACTAGACATTGTCAGTGTTTAAATTCATTATTTCTAATGTAATCTACGAATGCTAAACCACTAGCCACTTGAGCTACTGAGACGTAAAACTCACGCCGAAAAGATAAAAATGTTTAATCGCAGATAACTCTATTAACAAGAGCTTGTACAAATTTGTTTAACCTAAATTTTGTAGGTTTTTTTTTTTTTTTTTCACTATGTGTTGAAGTAAAAATGTTTCTTGACACCTATACGTAGTTTATCGCTTCTTTTTAAAACAGGTTCCAGGCGACAGTAGGCAGTTATATCCAGTCCTTTAAGCAGTTTTGTACGCTCTAATCTTTTATTAATTGAAGTATGTGCTTATGAAATGCATTTTTCTTTTAAGGCCACCAATACCAACAGCTATAGTAAAAATATATGTATATCAAAATGGAAAGTAATAGCAGATAGTAATCCGTTTTTGTCTATCCATACGTACGTTCCTGGTTTTAGCGCGGTAAATTTGGACAAAGTTTGATGTACCGCTCGAATAAATCTTGGTCGCGGCCATTTAGACTAATTTTGGGACCGTATTCATTTTGAACTTGCAATATTTGATACATTGATTCATCAACAACCGCGTATGTTGACGTAGGACACTAGGAAATGCTTGATTTATTTTTATTTCAGAATGAGTTCTCTCCAATCCATCCAATCTGCAGGATTGCGTAGATGGTTTTCGCTGCATTTTACTACGGACCAACGGTGTGACCAATCTACTGCACCTTCATCTGCCGAAAGGTCAAGTGTAGTGGTTCTCGATTTTTTTTTGTATGGAATTGTGCGCTCAAAACTCGATTCGGGTGACAAATCCCAGGTGCTTATTTACGAACGTTACTCCTCCAAATTTTGTATAACAAACCGAATGCAGCTTTTGCTTTCCCTGCTGCTCATATGCAGACCAATGCAGATCATACATCGTGGGCAAAAAAAAACAATGTCCTATCCAACAATGTTTCAATCTTTTGTTTTAAACCTACTTACATTCCAGATCGTTAGATCCATTTAGTTTAGGCCCTGAGTGAATATCTTCGGCTTTCCATTATTAATGCGGCGTGTAGAAAGAACCTTCTGACTTCCAGAAATAACAGTGGGAAAATATACAACTCTGAGGTATCCCATTTTGAATTTCAAAGAATTCCTCCTATACCTTGAAGTTGTGAAGACCCTCCTAAAATCCCTGGACATATTAGATCGTCTGCAATTCCTTCAGCTTTGAAGCGAAGATTCAGTTTTTCTATTCCCCTCCGATTTGAGATTTGAACATTTTTATTTTTTTTTTTTTGTATTTGGACTGTTGTCCATTTCTCTGATGCAGTCGAGCCAACGTAGTCGACTTTATTTAGATTTTCAAACTTCATTCACATCTTGATACAATTCATATATGTATGTAGTTTGCATGTTATACTCTTTTTTCCTGCTTATCGTACAGAACTAAAAGAAACGTTGTTTTATAGACCATTTCCTTCGCCCATCGCATTAGGAACTCCGAATTCAAAAGACTTACAAACCGAAGTATAATGTTATCTTAAGTATTGTTTTTCACCAGTTCTAAACCATATTCAAGTTGGGTTAGCCTCATTGACTTTATGAAGCTTTTTTGGCATTTCCTTAATAGTCATGATATCGACATCACGACTCGTTAAAAACTTCCACTGATTTCTATATTATCTTTGGAAAAATGCAGATTTTTATAAATATCTGCTCCAACACGAGTATGAAGTCACATGAAATGGGGTCTCCTTGCCGAAATGCGTTGAAAGTTTGAAAAACTCCGAAAAGATTCTTCTAAATTACACAAAACGGGTGTATTCCCACAGTTATGATGTAACCGTAACAATTGGATCAGTCTTCTCAGGAACTTAAATTCGACCAATGAAAGATAATCGGTTTTGTGCCGAAAGGCTATGCTAGGATACTACACGAAGATGCTAGCAGATGTCTCTGGATTCTACGTTTGACTGTCTGGAAATTGAAACCTTTTTCATTGACTTATTCTAGCCTTGTCACTCTGTCCTTAGATTTACTATTTCCGATCTTTGACTAGGTTTCCCACTATTTTTTAACGAAGCCTGCATAAAGATTTAAAAGCAAGCTTGACTCTCTTTGAAAATCCCTTGATCGTGCTCTTGTCACAGGACTTGTCAATAACTATAAACAGGGATGTTTTTTTTATGCGTTCTTTTTTGCAGTTTCAATGCTATGCACATTCCACTACTCATGTTATTTTTGAAATACTTACAGTGGTTCTAATAAGTAAGATTTGACTCCAATTTTAAAGTCTTATAAAGCGATGAGCCTTCGTAAATATCAACACTATTCTAGTCAAACCTACGGTCCCCGCTAAAATATAGGTACATACAAATATGTATATATTATTTTTGCATTGAAGGCAAAAAGAAGTTTAGAGCCAACAAAAAAGTCTACTTAAGAGATCGCAGAATTCTCTGATTTTAAAACATAATACAAGCGAGAATACAAGACTTATTAATACCAACAAATTGTCCAAATACAGTCGAATGCATTCGCAATTACTTAATTAAGACTAATTTCTCCTTGTAGGGTTTACGTTTTCGTTTCTTTAAAATCGACTCGTGGAGACGAAGTCTGACGGCAACAAATCAGCCACCATCGATCAACGTTCACGTGACCGCATTTGCGTACTTATTAATCTTCTGTGGTAATTATCTCCCTAAAGCCGACTTAAATTTTAATTCAAATTCCAAAATACATCATGTTCCATTAAAGGTCATTGGTTATACAATTTATTCCGTTGATTTCGAATTCATTAACAATTTTTTTTTTTTAAATACCCACCATAGCAGCTCACACTTTGAACTCAGTTCATCAGATAATAATTTAGAGTTACACAAACCCGTTTTAATTAATAATGTTAATTGCATTTTTTTTTTTTTTTCTTAAAATTTCTACTGAAATATCAGTTTATGTTTCATCATCAGTCATGAAAATCCCTGACTGCGATTCTGAACTGCGCAGTATTTTCGAATCGGCTTTTTTGACACACATCCGTCATGTTCGAGTAGAATTTTATATTTTTTTCTTAACCCCCCGTGGTTCTTATCTCAAGAATGTGATCGATGTGTGCGTGACATTGAGTGACACATTCTCTAGATGAAATCTCCACGTAACAAAAAAAAAAATAAAAAATAATTCAAAACTGTGTTTTCTTGTTTTTGTTTTCTAAAGGCCACTCTCGGGTACACCCCATCTGTTACAGACGACATGTATTTGCTTTTGGACATTTTCCAACCTCGAATCACATGATCGTGAGAGACTCAAAGGAATTTTGCTTCACATTACTACGCTGACAACGCAAAATTTTTCACCAATCAAAGTTGTTTACCCGACACGCCTTCTTATTCAAATGCAAAAACACTCGTATGTATATAAGTATGTGGCCCATTAACTGAAAATAAATTTTAGTCCCTCAAAAATAGTCACAGATACAGATACTCGTACAGTGAAATTGGAAGACTGTATCTCTCTCTTTCTCTCTATTTTATTTGCTTATGTTTTATTGATGTTGAGGAGAACAATAAAATCAGCAGACTTTTTATTTTTCTTTTGTTCTATGTTTTATCATTTGTTGTTCATTCTTAAATTTTGCACGGTAATGTAATAAACAAAAGTTATCACTTAGTAATGACGCGCGTGATAACCTCTCTCTCAGTCACTAGTCGTTGTAATCTTATCTCGGCTGGGTAATATAGCAGAAATTGTTTGTATTATTAATTTTGTTTTTTTTTTTTAATAATGCCAAGAATTAAACAACAAATTAGAGTGTATATGTTTATAATTTTACGATGGAGGATTTTTTTTTTTTTTTTTGAAAATATTTCTTGATCACCCCACTTTAATATTTTAATAAAAAAAAAAAAAAAAAAGTTTGCATGTTTAGTTTTTGCATTCAAGGTAAACAAGGATTAATTTTTGATTGTTGAACAAAACAAATAGAAAGTAAAAGTTATGTGCCACGGATGTTTAAATGGAAACAGTGTTATTTTATCGCCCACGCTTGATAGAAGACATTTGTTTGGGGTGGGGGCGGGAGAGTTCTCTTAATGATCCTGTGATAAATAGCACACAGAACCACCCAATGATGACACGTTGGATAGAAATGTTTATTTTTTGAAAAAAAAAATCAACAAATATTGCTTTTGGGTTTTTTATAGTTCTTTTAGTGCTTATAAACCGTGTTGCTATGCCTATTTTGATACTGAGATTATTGTTGACGACTGTATCATTGAATAGACTTACGATCTACCCGGTGTGGCTCGTGCCAAAAAAGAAAAAAAAAAAGTTCTGAGGCAGGAAGAAACTTGCCAGAAATTAATATCAAAGCGATAGTCTTAGGAAATTCTTATAAGAATTATGATCAACAATTAACGACACATTTCCTTATTCATCATTCGTCAACATTTTGACAGCTTAAAGCGATTAATTGGTTGAAAGTGTCCTTCAAGAATTTAGTCATAATTATGGATATACATACATACATATGGACATACATTCATATACCAAACACAATATAGAAGTTTGGCATTATCCTACAATAGATAAGAAGTTTCATGCGGATATGAAGTTGTATTATTAGATTCGTTTCGCAAATAATAAGCATTGAGTACCTCCGTACAAGGCTCCCTTTCGACACCAAACTACATTAAGGATCGCCACACCAATTCGGAAAGATGTACTACTTCTGATGCATAGAGTAGAGAGTCCTATACCTAAGCTTATTTATTCGACCATTTGAGAAGAAAATAGAGTTAATTAAGACTTGGTTGTGTCTGTGCTTGTCTGCACGCCTTCTGATTACAATGGCTGGTAGTATGCCAAGGACGTCTAAGCCCTTGTGGAAATTTTTCGACTGAACGCTAGGTTCTTTTCCCCTCAATGAAAGAGTGTAGGATAAGCGTGACTTTTGGGGTAATAAGATTCTACAACAGCTGGGTTCTCAAAATACTTTTGAGTTTAATACGGCATCCACAACGTCCACATCCATAGTCGATTTAAGGCGATCTGTTGCATCTAAATAAAATAATTAAATTAAACTCCAGTAATCAAGGGTCCTTACCCTGTGAGTGACACCTATGTACATATGTATATCCCAATCGTGGAACCGTGGATATGACTCTTACTCTCACTACTAAGGCAAATACTCTATTTCTATGTAAAGGAGGCGACAGATTTGAATGGCACTGGTAGAAGACATAACTTTACTACTTGCTTAAATGTCAGCTAATAAGAATATTGAGCAAGTGAACATTACTTACATATCTATTCAAGTTTCGGCAACTAAAGACTGATTTTAATCTAACTGCCGCCATATTTTATTGTCTTGAATGCAATTGATTCAATTTATCTGCATTTATAGTCTGTGTTGCCCTCTCAATCGTTAATAACGAGCAATTCAGGGAGTCATCAGTCTGGTTAGTCTTCCGGAAATGAGAATGGAATAGTTCTTGTCGAAATCTGTTTCGGGTTTCCTGTTCTATGAAGTACATATTCACGAACAGGTGTTTTTTGTGAATCACAAGTTTCACAATTTGACTGAATTAATGTTTAAAATGAGTTTTATAAAAAGGGGCTTTGGTTGAGCCTTGTACTCTATAAGTATTCACGGTCAAGGTTGGAGTTAGCTATGTTTTATTGCATAATACGATTGGCAGCACAGTGCAAAAAGAGATAAACTCTCTATGGTGTTCCAGGGGACGGAATTTGAATTTCAATTATCACTAGACAGATTCTTTATTTAGTAAAATACTCATTATACATGTCCCATGATATCGGCACGATTTGCTAAAAGCCACGCTTTACAAAAATGTCGACTTCGCGCTCAAAGCGCTCATTTCCTTGACGACGTATCAGGGCTAGAAAAGTGTCCTATGGAATCTTATAGAAAGCATGAACTGACAGAACCTGATAGAAAGGCCTACCATAATCATGAAGGTACTTATAATGATCTAATGGTCAGATAATTCACAAATCTATGTAGTTCCGAACACTTAGAACACGATATCTCCATACATATTCGAAAGATACACACGCATCCGCTTTACATCGTTAAACTTTAAGCATAATTGTAAAGGAAACCGGTCTGATCTAAAATATTTGTGACTAAAGAAAAAAGAGGATGGGTGAATTATTTAGGAAGACGGAATTTAACTTGTGCACTAGTAAATTGACAACAACGTTTGTCAAAACTCTATACCAAGTTTACCAAGAGTCATAAAATCCCAATGATTTTGACAGCACGTTACTAAATACCGCTAGGATATCTGTCAATTGTACTCCAACCAAACGGGTATGGTGATGGACAAATACATGTACTTGTCTAAGTCACAATCAGAACATGTCAGACCACTTAGAGGAGTTTGCAAAGCATCCTGTAGATTTACTATATTCATGTTATTTTCTTCAATTGTCCTTTGCTTCAACCAATAAAGAAAAATAAAATCACTTGTTGCTACTTGTTATTGAAAAAAAAAATTCAATTATATTCGCTAGGAAAAAATCGACAATGTCACTTCCTGTGTCAGTTTATCAAATTGTGTTCGTTCCTTTAAAATTTTCAAATCTTTCATGGGGGAATTCTTTTTTCAAGACTCAAGCAAAAGTTTGAACGAAAATGAGAATTTTTCCCGTTCTATATCAGAGTGAGTAATTCTTTATGAATAAATTGCTTTTTTTTTCTAAATAAATGCATTCTTTATGCACGAATTAATTTTAGAATTTTTATGTGTGAAGTCTCTTCACGTCTTTGCGGCGTGAAACCTTCGCCTTCGATTTTTTATCTGATTATCACACCATCACGAGCTCCATATTAGATATGATCTAATTAAAATTAATAAGCACGTCATTGTGTCTTCGAGTTTGTGTGTTAAATGGAAAAAAACACAATAAAACAAACACAGTCTATAGGTGAATTGAAATTGGTTCGGTTGACTTTGAAAAATTCGAAATACGAAAATAAATTTTGTATTTTGTTTTATTTTTACGGTTAACTTTGGTTGTTTTCATTTGTGCAACATATGCATCTAACTGCATTTCGCCATTTTTTTGTACTGATTTATCAATTGCTCATAGAAGCAAAGGAGAGAAAAGAGAAAGAAGGTATGTGGTCAAAAATTTAGGTTTATTTTTTTAAAATAAGATCCAGTGCACAGTTCTAAAAATTTTGCTTATCTTTAGTTTTTATAGTGTCAAAATAGTTCATTATATGAAACTTCTACCTATCATGGGCTAGTGATGTCCTTAATCTAAAAAATCGTAGGTACTTTATCGGTAATGCTTGTGATTTTTCTTAGGGCCATGGATTTCGTTTCTGACCGTACTCTGATATTAGCACAGCAGTTTTATATCCGTGAATTTTCACAGTCCTATTCCACACAAGCTCTTTCGTTTCTAGTACCTAATTAGTTAGTACATATTGCACTGTGCAGAAGTTCATGTCCTTTCATTGTATTCAAATCCAACTTTTTTTTTTCTTTCGGATTGCTCCGTTGTACTAGAACAAAAGTTTCAAAGTTCAAGTTTCCTTTGTGTATTTGTGAACACACAGTTAATAATACCGGCAATCCTCTATGTCTTTATCTTTTAAATTTAATAATAGAAAATTGTGATGCGTATAAGATCCAACAGTGACTTTGTTCAATTTCCTTATTGAAATGATTTTTATTTTCCTTTTTAATTAATACGTTGGATGCACTTCATGTGTGGACTCCTTTCTTTGCATTTCCGTAAACAACTGAAAGTCATCAGTTTTCATCAATTATACATATGCTCTACAATTAAACAATGGAAACTTTCGCTTAATGTGTTCTTCTCTGTTAGTTTTGTGGTGTTTGTTTAAGAATCGTTATTACGAATGTCACATGAGTGACAGCATTATTAGAATATGAGAGCCAATTGGAATATGATATCAAAACTCAATTTTCCTAATGTCCTCTTTTTTAATTAAATGATTTAGACCCTTTAGAAATTTGTATCATTTCTGTCCCACAAAACGAGGCAAGGTAAATAATCCCCTGCTATATTTGGGCATTCATAAACATTCTTTATTATGGTTTCCCCAAAAAATTGTTATACTCTAATAGAAACCTTCAACGTAGAAGGCTATTTCCTCTTTCTTGGTGATGTGACGATTCTTTCTGTCATCTCTGTCAAGGACTCCTGGGTCACATCAGCATTGATATCGTATATGCCTATATGTGTTGTAGTCTGCATTCAGTGTAAGATGAGTATTATAATGGCCCCTATCTTTTTAGTCAGATGCGTGCCATCCTCTGAGTCTTTCAAGTGCCTTCCTTTAAGGCAAGGGTTATATGCAGATATGTTGAATAAGTCTAACAATCGCCAAAAATGCTGGTTATAAAAATGATGCTTATCCACTTAGTTTATCCGCAGGCTGCTGTTACCGAATCACCCACAACGGTGTTTTGTAGAATTTCCTTGACCCCTCTAACTTGTAGACGATTCTGTTCCAAAATGCACTCGACTTATATACGTTCTTCACAGCCAAGCCAAGACTATGACATTTACTATGACTTTACCAAAAATCTTTAGCATGGGTAAAGTTCGTTCTTAGAGGATGCTCTGTTGTCAAAATTACTGGAAATGAAATAAACCAGTGGATTAGGGTCTACTATGGAATACTGTTACGAAAGATGTTCTTATATGAAAACTTCTGAGTTTGACGACACTGTGTCCTTACCGAATTGATGCTCTTTTCGATGGAAACGAAAGGAAAGAGGCACCCTTCAGTGGTCACTGTCTACGGCTCAAACTATGATCAAAATAATTATTTGATTTCTCCTTTAATCCCAGGTCGCTTTGTTTTAGTTTCTTCCTCAGCTTTGTCCATGCAATTTCTACCGAAATATCTAGAAGAGACTCCCATTTATCTGTCATGCCAGTAATGAATACGTCACGTATTGCTCTTATTTACTTTTAATCATAAGTTTAAACTTATTGGCACATTACATATTTGACGGAAGTGCTTTAGATGACTAGTAAAGAGCGGCTCGTTCACAAAATTAAGTTAACCTCTCACACACTTGATCCTCAGGCTTCTTTCGGGTTTTTTTTTTTTTTTTAAATCATTGTAAGTCTGGATTAAAGCGTTTATTTTTCATTAGTTCTGAAGTAATTATGTAGGTATTACGTTCCAGTAATTCCACTGATTTCGTTCCATAAGGAATTAAAATTTGGATTATACTCGTAGAAAGCCACCTCAACGTCGAAACCTTCACCATAACCGGAAGCATGAGTCACGCTATTGGACTTTAGTCGCATTTTTATCATAAATTTTCAATTAACCATCCACTCTTTTATCCATGAATAATTAGGGTTGTTATGCTAATCAGAATACAAGTTTTTATGAAAATAAGTTTTTTTTTTCTATAAATAGTAAAGATACCAACCTACTGCCCACAATTAACACTAATTGGTTGTTCCCACATTCAATAATCTAGATCAGGTTGGTTCATGATAATATGTATTTATGAAGTTGCATCGCATGATATCGAAATTGAATTTTCTTATTAGCAAGAATACATCCGTAAATTACAATTCGATTGTTTATCTAAGTAAGTCATCATAAAGCAAACCGTCTGACCATTATATTAAGCCTTTTGTTGAGAGGTAAATAGCAAATATTTCGCACACTATTATTGACCTGTTCATCATCATCCTAATATCCATCACGCAATTATTTGATCTGAAAAACATGTGCGCCCTCGTGATTAATTCAGTGCTAATTTATATTTATTCTGGTAAAAATCGTGACATTGTGCTTGTTTAAGAGGAAGAGAGTGCCGGACTCTACTGTGTCGTTCACAGGGATGGTTGTTGTGTATTGTTTGGTTTGTTGTAAAAACTTTCTGCTCATTGCGAGTAGTGAATTTCACAGATAGTACTTTGTTAATTAGTGTAAATCAAATTCACATAAATGTGTAAAAACTAAGGAACGCGCGAATAGAATGATTAAATTGTGAACCATTCGCTAGACCGTTTAATATTTTTTGTCGCAGTTTTGAATTGAATGTAAATACGAATTGCGAATAATTTTTATTTATTCTGATCGCCTTGCATAATGATTGTTAATGGCCTATTAAATGCACGTAATTACCTCATAGAAAATAATAGTCAGCGCCAAATATATGCAATGTAAAAGGAGCAAATTTAAATTCCTCACGGCATTGTAGATACACCATCCATATAAAGGAATGTTAAACGTATTTTTAGAAAATTTTTTGATCGGCAATTACACATTGAAAGCTTACTAATTTTACTTTAAGGGGTCGTATATAGCTTACTTATTTACACCCATACACCCTGACCCACCCACCACCTAATCTCTAATGATAACTCTAATGGAGTGTTTCCCATTCCGACAAAAAGCGGGTGTTATTTTGTTTCCTTTTATTAGTTTCTACAATCTCTTGGTTTTGGAAATTTTTCAAAAACTTACATTTTATCGATTTTGTCCTGAGTTTGTGTGCTAATGTCCCAACAGGAACTATTTATCGGCCTACGTTTCTACTCTACGAGGTGTGTTTCCATAGAACTTACGGTCGGCACCAGCCCATCTTGCCTATCCCCTTCTCATTATATGTTTGAGATCAAACACGTTGATTTGTTTTATATCTTGGTCAAGGGAGCGTCAAATTGGCTTGACTTCATAACATTTCACCTCCCAAGATCCACAAAACTCCTAACAATTCTGCCAGAAACGTTCCCATCTTTGACCCATTTTTCGTCGCCAATATTTCAGCCAATGCTGATGAACTACTGTACTGACCTCGATTTACTTTTCAGAAGTGACAATTGTTTTTGTTTTTTTTTTTTGTCAGATTCTCAAGCACTATATAAATATAATCTTGATTGATACAACAATAAAAAAAAAAGGAAGGAAAATCCAACTGCACTTAAAATTTGCAGACCTTTGCCAAAAGTATCTATGTTTACACTTTTGTTAGATTATAAAAACTGCAATTAAAATGGAAAATTTTGAAAAAAATCTTCGAAAACATTTAACCAAATTCCACGAGAAATATTTTTCTTCTTCCCACCGATTTAGATGAATTCTTAAATTTAATTGCATATCAAAAGATATGATGTGATGCGACTGCTGTTCATTGCGAACTAGGGGTCCACATACACATCAATGGAAAAAAAAGTAAGACAGGCGGCTGTCTATCAAACTGGGTTATATCCGGATTGTAAAGAAGGATGCCTAGGTCAACACACACAGTTTTTCAATATCCTTGCGCATATCGTGAATTGCTCTCTGTTGCGCTTGAATTTTTAATTTTAATTACAAAAATAAAATTGCATTCACCGTATTGCACTTAATTGTTTTTGCATTAATTAGATAAGACTACAAACTACAATCTTATAGTGTTCTTCAGAACTAGTGTATTTTAGAACGGTTCGAGGGAATCATCGCGATAAGAAACATTTTATCGAAAAGAAGAGAAAAAAAAAAAACAGACCAAAGCAAAATCGATAGTCAATCGATTCACTTATCTATTTCCTCTCATCTCGGTCTTCTTTATATAAATTTTGTTGGTTGTTTTTTTATTTTATTTTATTATGTCGCACTATATTCTCGGACACACGAAATGCGCAAATTTTAATTAGTTCACGATTGATCCTCTAGTAAATCGGGGTCGCAATAGTTCGGATTTTTGTTATTTGTATTATTTTTTTTTTTTACTCTGTCTCGTTATACGGTTTTAAGATAACAAATAAATTTCTTATAAGAAAAATATATATATACGTACATATACTATTGAGTGTATAGTACAAACAAGAAAAACCTTTTATCAAACCCATCGCATTCCAGTTAAAAGTGTTAAAAACGGGTCGTCTAAAGAAAGTCATAAAAATCAGGCGTAAAAAAAAGAAGAATGATGATAGTAGTGAACCTGATACGGACCGCAAAAACTCTGATGTTTCAGTACTCCAATCATTCGATAATGATGATGGAGATACAGAAAACGATGTAATGATTCAGAAAACTAAAAAGTCAAGTTTAAGAAGACGAAGTAGTGATAAGAATAAATATGATTCCGATAAAAATGATGATGATATCTCTAATTCATCGTCAACAACGACGAGCACGACAACATCATCATCGAAAATTAATATAAAAATTTCACGATCATCTTCAAAAAAATACGCAGATTCAAGTAAAGTTTTGGGCTAGTGTGAAATTTACCAGATAAAAGTTTTGAATTATATAATCTTGTCATCTGTTAGGTGTTTGGATAACGAAGTGTAAAAATCAAAAAACAAAATAACCCACAATTGTGCTGCGCGTTTTATGTTATCGGGGGATCTAAGAATAGCCAAGATCTTGAGTTTCTTTAGAAGTGAAAGTTATTTGCTTTGGTCTTTTGATGGCATTTGATCTTGACTTAAATTCTTTGACCGTGTAATATATCACATTCGATTAAACTTGATTTGAGTGCCGACAAACGAAGTCAAAAAAAAAAACTGTACATACATAATGTACATATGTAGATGGATGACTGTCGGAAAAAAAAAAGATTTTGACAATATGATTTTCGTTCTATTGTTACGGTTACACCTTACACCTCGCAGGTGGGTAGTACTGAGTTCTTTACTCAGGTCATTCCAGGATGCATACCCCTTTTCATTCGCTATACGTAGTTCACATAACTTGGTTTGACATTTTCAGTATACAACTGCAGTCCCGCATTTTTCATAATTTATTCATTATACCCCTTACACAGGGAACTATCCATTCGCTTAATCTTTACAATTTAAAATATGCTTGGGAATGGGACAAAATCAAGTCTAAATCAAAACAATGGTCTTATCAAACAAAGTTTGATCATGTTTCTACTCTTCTATTCTGACCACCCTATATAGAACCATAGCTTCCTGACAATGATTATTTTACGGTCGCTATCGGGTTTCGTCAGTGTCATTTCTACAGACCTTCAGCTACCTCCTAGAAGTCTTCTGCTTTGTCCTAGATTTCTAACATATGGCAGCATTTGCCCCATATTGTTGCATAAGTTGCTAATTGGAGAGTCACGTAACGGTAATCATATTTACCTAGCTACTTTTTAAATGACGTTTCTAACGTGACATGGTCATCGTCCTAGTTTTGAAGCACTCTATTTGTAAAATAGTCTTGCAAATTGCTGAACGATTGAAGATAGAAATCCTTTGCATTTAAAATCCAGTGAGTGACAGTGTTATATAGTATACATATATATTTTGCATATCATCTTTTATTAGTTATACCATCTGGCTTTTCCACTCCTTAGCCAGAAATAGTGTGCATTGACAAACACGAGCTCAGTTTTATTACTCGGTCTATACATAGACCCGTAGAAATGAATGAAGCGCGATACAGGATCTATGTATTGTGTCCTCAGGCTCCCAAATATGTTAGGTACTCTTGCTGAAAGTCAGTGCCGTAAAGCTCCTTAAAATTTTATCCGAAATATCTTGATGACTTTCAATTAACCTATTTGTTTGTAAGTTTGTCAATAAGCTTACTGAAATGAACCGTTGTTTGTTTTTTCTCTAAACGTTAACATACGTATGTATCTTATTTAAAATTCTCGGCAGTATAAAATGAAGTTTATTGACAAACAATTTTGAAGAAACACACACTCATTCCCCCAAGAACAGTGTTTCATTTTATTTTTATTCCTTTCTAAGCTCTATTTATAGTGTTCTTTACATTTTGAACCAATGCCATGGCCTGCGATAGTTTAGTTCAATTGAGTTCCGAATAATATTATCAGGTGTTTGGTTTGTTTTCCCAAAAATAGCAAGAAAAACAAACACCAAATTCTGGCGCACACACTAACTGCGAGACAATGAGATCATTCATATTTTATTTCATATTTATGAGGCTGTATTGTGCGTTAGACGCAAGAAACATTCGTCCTCGCGTCCAAATCTATTTTTAAGCACTAAATAAAGAGTGCACTCAAACTCTAATTAAATATATAAATAATCACAACTAGATTTTATTATTTAATTTAATTTTTTTTTTCAAATGTGTACTTTCTGTCTTGCGATAAGACTCCAAAAAAAAGGCATTCACAACCCGCGCTGATCATCACGTATAATTGTTGATAATTCTTAAGCTCCTTAAGCTAATTACCCAAAGTGATATCGCAAGAATATAAGAACGATATACATCAGGTGCTTATTGTGATTTAATTGTTTACGAGAGAATCACTTGAGTTTCGAAATCGATTAAGAGATTAGGAAGTGAAAAATAAAGAATGTGTTAGCATTGCAAAACACCCTTAATCGATATCTTGACTGTTTACTCGCGACAAACAAAAATTCTATCAATAAGAATGGATTAATCAACTTATTTTATACACCATAGCAACTACTGTAACCCACTTGAATCGATAAAAGTTTTATTGTGCCGGAAATTCAACGTTTTTTCTAAAGAGTCTAGAAGCACGATGTTTGGGTCCAGGACCCTATTTTTTGCCACTACGTAATCCTCTGCAAAACTCGTTTTGTCATCATACGGATATACTGAGTTCTTAGATGAGGCTAGGATTTTGTGGTCACCTGCCTAAAATCCAGTTGCACATTTAAGAAGAAAGTTTTATATTTTTTATACTCTCTAGATCTAGTCGAAGCTTGATATGCACTTGCTTTTAATAGTTCGACAAGGTTGTTGAGATTTCTTCTAACACTAAAACGAAGACGAAAATCCGTTGTTTATAACCCATGCGGTAACTCAATTAAGGAAAAAACTCGCAAACAATGAGATTTTGACTTTTTATGTCCTATCCTAAGGGTATATTAAGTTTAACACATAGTTTATATCATAGAGAAATAATCGGGATCAGTATCAATAGTGAATACGATTGAGCCATGTCCGTCCGCCACTCACCACATTTTGGGGCTTAAATTTTGAGCTAGGAGGATGAAATTCTAGGGTTTTGAGAAGGCGAAGCAGTACAGAAGTGTATATGTATTCGAATTATCTACAATTCACTTATGTATTTAAAAACAGATTTTTACATGTGACATCCTCAAACGTTCGTAGTAATTCAATACAAAAATGCAGTACGCCACGGTCACTTTGTTAGGGCTGATGGAAATGAAAAAGGATTGGTTATCAAACGATTCATTCCAGACGAATTGTAGCTTTTTCTTATGTACAGCTAGACTGTTTGGGACGACAATATTCCAAAAGGGTAAGGAGATGCTTATTTCTCACGAATTTCAGAATATTTTTGTATAGTCCGATGGTATTACTGTATTTATACATAAAACCCGTGCTTGTCAGCTTACAAGGCATATGACAAACAGATTTATTATCTTCCTCACTCTTTAACCGTTCTACGTTGGCATAGTGCCCAATAAGAGCACCTGATATAACTCGTGCAATCCTTCACAAGGTGGTCATGGTTCAATTCTAATTGTAGCGACATATAACTAGAAAACTCACGGCATATTTTCCTGTAAATAGTCGGTTCCAATCCAATCATTTTAGTTATACATAAGTAAGATGCTTAGTTTCTGATAAATTTAAAAAGGGAAACATCCAAATATCATGCCAACATTCAACAGTTCATTCTTCACACTTTTTTTCTACCAACTTTAAAAAACCAATTTAATCTTGAGAGAATATGCATATATGTACATTGTATGTACACACTTTGATCAGGTTCTTGTAGGTTATTCATAATCGGTTTATGGGACTAAGGAGTTTTTGACACCTTTGACCTTCGTTTTTGGACTACTATCAAATTTTATTTGTTTTAAGAAAAGTTTTTTCTCTTTCTATTCTAAATAAATAAATATCAACAAATTTTAGTTTTTTTCCGAATATGCAAAATTGAGTTATTAAAAATGATCAGTTCAGCACAGATGACAAAGGCATGTAATACGACGTTTTGGTTAAATAAATTACTTCTAAAAACTTTTATCTGGCGCCAATAAAAAAAAGTAAAGATCAAGACCAAGTCGAGTCTTAACATAAATAATATTCTTATTAATCAGGTATGAAACAACTTATCGGTAAATTACAAGATCTATGGCCAGAGCATAGTGTGGCACTTTCCATTCCAAAGGAAATAGATAAAACGAAAGAGAAATTGCATGGCGTTCCCTCAGAAGGTATCGTATAAAAAAGCAAATACATACGTGTGACTGTTCCAATTCCTTGATCCCCTATATGAAGTGTTTTTTTTTTGGTATTCATTAAACGTATTTAAACATTTTTGCGATTGAGTCATTTAATATTGCGTTGAAGTGACCTCAGATTTGTGTGATGACATAAAAGCCGAATCGTATTGTTGTATTCAATTTCGTTTAATTTTTTTATATGTATTTTTACTTCGTTGTACTGGTCGTTCATTTGGTGAGTCAGAATTCAACCAAACTGCATTCGAACTGTATTTTTTATTTAATGTCATAAAATATTATTTAATTTTAACGAATCCATCAAATACGATCCTTTATTACTAATTTGTAAAATGTTTTACTAAATGCTAACCTACATAATGTACATCTATGAGTGCCGCTAAAAGCTCCTATAAAACTTCTAGTTAGCTTCTAGTTAGCTTAAACCTTTTAATACTACAAATTTTGTTTTGTAAATTTTATTTATAAAATATCTGTTAACATACATATTTGACTACCCTATTTTATAGGTTTTAGGTATATATTTATACTGGCATAGATAAATAATTAATTATACAATTCCTGGTGGTTTATTAAATTCCAACTAAAAATGAAACGACTTATCAACTTTTTAAAGGAAACTATGTATGTAGATCAAACCGAATGTCCTAACAATTTTCGGAATTTGTTTATGCAGCGCCTATGAAATAAAGAAACCTACCAGCACCCGAGTTACAAACTGCTACACAAAGAAAGCTTTGTTTCCTATCCTTCTACCTACATAAATAATTAGATTGCTAAAATTGTATAGACAGTGTTACGTGCATACATATGTATGTATGTATTTACGAAAGTTAATTGAAAAAAAAAAAAAACCTACGACGCTGATTGAACCAGAGCGATTATTGCAAGTAGCGATCCACTTATCACACGTTACGATTCTTTTTGTAATCACTCTTTCCTGGGGGCTCATATGTAGCTTACCAAGACTAACAGAGATCAATAAGGACTCCATGTTCGTATGACGGAAAGAATAATTTCGGTAATTCCCCCATAAGGACAGACATTAAAATCTGAGTGGAGATATATAACTTTCTTAAGGGGAATTTTTAGTGAGTCACAGTAGTGCATCAGATTAAATGTGATATACCCTATGTACACTCAGTCCTGTTTTAAAGGTGAAATTTAAACCATGGGCAAAAATACGAACACTCTTATCTTCTCTTTTGAAGAATTTTGTTTAAAACTTTTAATCAATGGTGCTTAACGCTCTAATTGTAACAACATGTAGAACCATTATTTTTGTAACAAAACTTTTCAATGTCAATCTGTTCTTTACTCTTTCTCATCAAGTCATTCCTTGTCATACGGAAGTGCCCAAAATACCACAACAACATATTCAAGTTCACCACATACCCTTACTCTTTTCAATCGAATCTACGTCCACGAATCCTTTTCGTCCATTGCAATTAAAGGACATTAAATGGAATTGCTTTTTTATTCTTTCATGACAAAAACCTCCCTCAATAACACGTTTTGTCAATAATTAAACAACTCTGATGATTTGAACAACATTGGTAGTGTTTTTTGTTTTGTTTTTGTGTTAGCTCTTAACTTGAATCGTATCGTTACATTCCAATGGATTTCTGTATCATAAAATGCTTAGAGTTAACAAGTTGGTTAATTTTCTAAAAGGTTGTGTGTCGTTTCAAAATAAGTATAACTCTTGTATCCGATTGGTTCTTGCGGTATTTATAAAAGAAAAAAATTGTATTAATTTTTTGTTTGCTATTAAAAATTTTTAGGTAGAGATGGTTCGAAAATAACAACAGTAGTTGCCACACCTGGACAAGGCACTGATCGTGTACAAGAAGTTTCATATACAGACACAAAAGTAATTGGCAATGGAAGTTTTGGAGTTGTATTCCAAGCTAAATTATGCGATACCGGGGAACTGGTGGCAATTAAGAAAGTTTTACAAGACAGACGATTTAAGGTAAGTGTTAATATGTACTTAAAATTTTTTATTGGGAATAGACTTGCCTCTGTTGGAATGAAATTTGTGTTCTATCTAGAATAGGTACTCATTTAAAGAGAGCTCGTAAACAACGGTCCTCGAATAAGGTCACTTAACGATATCGCATTTCATTAAGGGGGCTCTGTGGTCTCATGGAAAAGTTAGACCTACTAAGCTAGAGTACTAGAAAAGAAGATTCGGATATATGTCTATTACCAATGTGTCACAGACGAAAAAGAGGTTTTACGTTATGAGAAAGAAAGTAGAAGCCGTGGACCCAGTAGATAATACATATGTTAACTGGTAAACGAAAGATGAAAAAATCAAGCAATGTTTCAAGAGAAACTCGGTGGCATGTGACCAAATTTCCTCCTAGAGTTCAATTGCCATAAGAACGCTTATCGCTGTTCATCTTCATACCCGGCGAAAACCTATAGGTCCGTTCCATTCAGGCCCTACACACTCTAACGCTTAGTAGAATGTAGGATTCATGATTTCATGATTTCAAAATCCTTTTTTAAGTAATGGGTACATTTAACTGATAACTATCAGAAGCAGCTTGAAATTCTTTATAATGCATATTGTACGCTTGTGAAGGCATTTGTTCGCAGAAGTATGTCCAACATTGTCATCTGCTTCTTCAGTTACCTGGTATGACTTCGTTTGCATTCTCACAGGACATCAGCATAAATGAAGTAATTTATAACCTCCAGCTTTTCGCTGATGCCCACGTAGAATAGTATACGGTATACATAAGACTTAATTTTTTTTTATAATATTTTCAGCATTTCATTTGGTCTTCTAGTTCGTAATAGGTCATACCTTATTTTACATAGAATCGGGTCCAGATTCTTCATGGAATTTGATATTTTGTCGGCCCCTCTTTCGTATCGTACTGAAGGGTTCTTCCTTTTTTTTTATTCCTAGAAGGTAGTTTGGCACCTCCAGTTCTGTTAGCGCTTATGCAGCTTCGATAGGTTGCCATACAAAAAACCAAAATTGGAGGCGGTCTAATTTTAAAATGAAAATACTATATTCTGGATATAGAGCTCGTATCTTTTACAGCAAGCCCATGTGCTCATGAAAGGTAGTTACTCTATCGGAATGACGTAATTGATTTCTCATGCGAATGCTAGGAGCTATCAGAGTTCTCAGAAAAAAAAAATTTGTCCCATCTAAGAATTTTTAAACAAAAATCAAAGAAATTATTATTTACACGCTAAGTTCATTAATAATATTTATTTCTTTACAGAATCGGGAATTGCAGATTATGAGAAAATTGGAACATTGTAATATTGTTAAATTGTTGTATTTTTTTTATTCGAGTGGCGAAAAGGTAAGAAAATGTGAAATTTTATTGTGAGTCTTTTTTTTTTTAAATTATTTTTTAGTGTTTCTAAACATTTTTGCATTTTTATTCTATGTTGCGTGCATTTTTAAAATATATGTATATCATAAGTGTATACTAGTTATAGAGAAAGCATTGCTGAAATGATTTTTACGAATTTATTTTATTTTTGTTCGAAATCATTTTGGCACTACAATCTTCTTATTGGTTACAATTTCTTTATAAAAAAATTGAACAAACATCATCAAAAAGCAAAACAAACTCAATATTAATTCCACAGTCTACAGCTAAACAAAAAAAACTTGTCGTTGTATACGCCTTTAGTTCATATTCAGCCCAAAAAAAAAAAAACAACAACAAAAACACAATAAAATCTCAAAATTTATTTAATATTTTTTTTTCTTCTAATATATGTTTTGTTAATAAAATTTTACGTTTTTTTTTTTCTTATATTTCGTTTATAAATTATATAAAAAATACATATAAATCCAAATTATGTATTAATACATATATAAAATCAAACAATCAAAAAAAATATATATATACATATTACAATCGGCCATCAGTTAGCCGAATTTCCCATCGATTTGGGGATATTTGCAGGGGTGCTTAAACCACAGGTAGCTATTTTTCAATTAACAACAAACTTTTCACCCGTACATTTAAATTTATAATTTTAATTTGATTTTATTTTTACATACTTTTCTGTTGTGTTTCATTTTACAATTGATACAAAATGGCTAATTGAAAAGAAAATTTATCATCGAACACATTTTTTACCGCTCGATCACATGTGAAAAAAAAATCATTTTTTGATCTTATCTTTGTTTGTATTTAAAAAAAAAAAAAAAACTACATCTGTGAATATAATAAATTATCGCTAAGAAGTTTCCCGTGCGTGTCAGGGGGTGTTTAAGAACTTTGATTCATTCACAGTAATAGGTTGGGTTTGTATTTGGATGGAAAAGATGAACATTCCATGCACATGTTTCGATTTGCATGTACTACAAGTTTGGCACTTAAACTCTCATTTAAATCAAACGACAAACATTACTTGACGGGGAGAATAACATAAACAAGACAATGAATTGTTCTCGGCAAACAGTGTTCCAAAAGACAGGCTTAACATTGTGTGCTAACCAAATTCAACAATAACTACAATGTTTTTTTGATTTTTTTTTTTTTTGAGTATTCATCAATATCAAATTATAGCAAATTCTAAATCTAGACAGAATTAAGACTATTAGTGGAATCAAAGGAAAAAATAACAGTGAATTTTAAGTTAAGCATTTTGCAAATGTGTACATTAGTTTCTTAATTGAGCCATGGCCTGTGCATGATGTTATTGCGGTCTGGAAATGTGAGCTAAGTAAGTAATTGACAAAATGTGACTAAGTTTTGGCAGAAATTATATTTCGTGAGATGAAGATGAATTATTTATGTAGCTACATATGTATATTGGATTTTACTTTATCTCGTTCTTAATGTGAAGATGTAATGGAGGGACTCAGAATGATTTCAAGGATGGATATTGTTTTCACAACAAATTTGGATTATGCAGGCATTTATTTAGTTTTTTTGTTTTTTTTTTTTAATTTATTGTGGTTGACTTACAAAAAGAAATGGATTCTGGGTCTTTCAAGACCTATCAACACCTTTAGCCGATTGTTCTCATCCTAAACTCTGTTTTACCTTCGAATCTTGATAAATTGGATGTTCTCTGCAGTAATAATCCTTTTTCGTGAACTTGCCAAAAATAAAGTGTCAAGTATAAATTAAATTTCTGTTCTCATAGTCGTCGATTATGAGAGAGAAACACAAGTGATACTACTGGAACGAATCTAAACTAAAGTGAGATGATATTTCGACTACGCAAAAATGTATGTAGATCTGAAAACGGGTGAATACCACCCCAAAGTGTAGGTAATAACTTTTGTTCATGTTAGCATGATAATGATTGCATACTTTTTAGTGATTGTAATTATTTTTAAGTTTTCACATGGAAAATTTCGTATTAATGGTTTTGTAATACTTTGATGTGTATTCTCTAGTTCGTGGTCAATTCGTTAGCGATCAAAGACTAGGTATGTATATAGCGTTGAAATTCTAATTTAAAATTGCATTAGCTAGCTCCTTTCGGTATAGGTGACACGACCTAGGGAATACACCCTTGTAATTGTGAAATGACATTAGTTGTGCGTTTCCCTAAGTTTAATTTTGCTTTTTGATGAGATATTCATACATATTCGTATTTGTGGTTTTAATGCTTTTTCGCTTTTTTTTTTTTTGCTGTTTTCTTATAGTAGCGATATATATTTTATAAAACGAAAAAAGAGCGTTTGTCAGAAATTGTACGTTAATTTGATTATTATATTTCATTTATTCATCAAAGATACACATTTGTGTGCTACTAGGAATATAATCATAATGCACTTGTTACTAAAAAATGTTCTCTACATTTCAGCGGGATGAAGTATTTTTGAATTTAGTACTTGAATACATACCGGAAACCGTGTATAAAGTTGCTCGTCAGTATGCTAAAACTAAACAAACGATACCAATTCATTTTATCAGGGTAAGTAGCCCCTTTATGATTGTGTACAATCAAATTTAAATATTATTTTATTTCATTACAGCTCTATATGTATCAATTATTCAGAAGTTTGGCATATATACATTCATTGGGTATCTGTCATCGTGATATTAAACCACAAAATTTACTGCTGGACCCAGAAACGGCTGTGCTTAAACTCTGCGATTTTGGCAGCGCTAAACAATTGCTCCATGGCGAACCGAATGTTTCGTACATATGTTCTAGGTATTATCGCGCACCCGAGTTGATATTTGGCGCAATAAATTATACAACAAAAATTGGTAAGTAGACGCTTCTGTCACTGATATATGTAAGTCTTATATAAGTCGGCAATAAACAGTAGCGAAAAGGGTCTCTGCGACTCTTGTCACGACTATCATCATTCGGCGTACTATATGTAATACTATATTTTCGTTTTTTTTTTTTCTTTTTTTATAGATGTGTGGAGTGCCGGATGTGTGCTCGCTGAATTGCTTTTGGGACAACCAATATTCCCTGGCGATTCTGGTGTCGATCAATTGGTCGAAGTGATCAAGGTATTGGGTACACCAACACGGGAGCAAATTCACGAAATGAATCCAAACTATACGGAATTCAAATTTCCCCGAATTAAAAGTCATCCATGGCAAAAGGTGAGTCGCATAATACAATCTGTCTTGTCTAGTTTTTCGCATTGCCTCTTAGGTTTTTACATGTCATTTCTCTATCACTTTTATCGAATTGGTTTGAGTTTTGCTCTCATCTGATTATTACCACCTATGTATACGCACTGCATGTGTGCTTCTATATTTTCAATCAAATTAAATTGTCATTCCACGTGATTTCATCGAATATTCATTAAGAAAAGAGGAAACCAATTAATGAAATGAATTCCAATTGTATATACACTTTTTGCAGTCACTTCTTGAATGTAGTCTCTTTCCAAATGCTCTAAACCAGAAACAACGTTGGAGAGTAAGAATATTTGTCCCCGCAAACAACAATAGATCACAGAAGAAAACCGAGAACTAAATCATAAAAATGATTTTGGTTTCTGTTTATTGTTTTAGTTTTGTTTGATTTATCATGTTTTCTGAATTTAATTGCTTCAATCTTAAATTTTACATGTTTAAATGCTTTCTTTATTTTTTAAATCCTTCATACATATGTTTGTATGCCCATTGTTACAGAACAAAAACAAGTAAAAGAGGACTCTTCGGTCAGTTCAAAACGGTTTTTTTTTTGTTTGTAAACTAGCATACCTACATAGGCTTAGGTCGAAATATAATGCATCTTTGGAATGTTTAACTAATTTAAATACATAGCTGACTACATTGCCTGCATATTACACTGTTGTGCCATAAGCTCTGTTTATAGCAAAACCTAAAGAACAACGCTAGTTCGCCATCATTCTCAGACTTCACTTTATTTGAAGCATTCTTACTCAAATTTCATCGTCATCCATCAATATAATGATGCCACTTTCTTCGCCAAGTTGCGTTGAATATAGGTTTTGTGTTCGAATGATGCTGATTCGTTCAAGATTAAGTTACGCCTTTTAATAGGACTACTCACTTCAATTTCCCATCTAAGGTGCAAAGATCTGCATGTGTATGCATCAGTGATGAGAACTTATCCCTCAACGACACTGGACATTATCCTCCACCACCTCCGCCGATCCTGTTATTTGATCGAAACTTCCGCACTAGCATCCCTGACCGAAGTGAATGGGTGACTGATCCCTCTCCAGTCCACTTGCACACAGACGGCTCCAAGACTAACGATGGATAGGTGGTGGTGTCTTCTTCATGATAAATTCAATCTGAGCATCTCTTTCCGCCTCCCAGATCATTGTAGCGTTTTTCAGGTGGAAATCATGGCGATCAAGAAAGCCTTGTCCTGACTGAAATGTATTGCAATATCTGTCAGGGATATTAACATTTTCACTGACAGTCGAGCGACAATCAAATCCGTGGAATCGTGCTCCTGCACTTCAACTGCCGCTTGTCTCTTCTAGAGATGACTGAGCAGTTCAACATTTACTTTAGCTGGGTGCCAGACCACAGAGACATTGCAGGGAATTGCAACCCATAGGATCCTGCCGAAGTTTCGGAACCTGGGTAAACCCCTCGCTACTTGTAAACTCCTACTAAAACTGCACGCTTTTAGCAAAATCAACTGCAGATGGGAAAATCCCTCCACTTGGAACATTTCGAGACAGATCTGGCCCACGCTTGATCTGAGAGGTAGTCCTGAGTTAGTCCTGTTGAAGCGATCACAGATCACCCACGTTATCGGTGTTCTTACTGAACACTGTCTGATAGACCACCATGCCAAAAGACTGAGGCTCTATTCATATGACTTCTACAGAAGCTGTAATGATGAGAAGGAGGAAGGAATCTTTCTCCATCTCCTATGTACGTGTCCAGCTCTGTCCCAAAAAAGACTATTCCATCTAGGAGCTCACTTCTTTGACAACTTGGGCGAACTGGCGTTAGTAGCGTCACGAGCCTCCTTCGCTTTATCATAAGACTACTTTATCTAGGAGCTCTCTTCTTTGACAACTTGGGCGAACTGGCATGACGAGCCTCCTTCGATTTATCAAAAGCTTCGGTTGGTTTTAATTAGTCCCGGGTAGCCAAATGGTACGATCCATGGCATCACAATGGACCTTTATTGGTCTAAGTCTGTCTGCACACAGCCTCTCTTACCTGGGCCAGGAGATCATTGAAATGAGAACATACCATCTGTTCGCGAACGACTAGTAGCAGTGGTTGTTTTTGATTGCACCCATAAGCAGTGTTTGGTCATTTAAAGATCGCTACCTGTCAATCCGCTATGTGAAATGCTTCTCCCATTTTCTGAACAGATCTTCAACTGATTTTAAGAGCGAATACTGAATTTTATCTTTAGTTGATTTGGCCACCTAGAAGATCTTTGTGAACCTGTAATAAGTCCGCATAATGCCTCGGCTTATGATAGAACGACGTTTACGATTGTTTACTCTAAAAAGGCAGTCATGATCTTTCTTAATGATGCCTAGCTAGCAATACTTCTTAAAAAGCTTCAAATAATTCAGAAAAATAAAGTGATTCGATTTATTTTATTGCTTAACGTAAAGCGAAGGGACTATTTAACATCCTCTAAACTGTGTTAAATATGTGAGCTTATAAATAGTTTATTTTAACAGAACTTATGGCACTGCTAATTTCAAACCTACTCCCCCGCTATATTTGGGTGGTCTACCAAACCAATACAATTGCAATGAGTCGCTTATAATACAAATTAATTCAATTCGTTTATATTTTATTTTAAATTTTTATTTTTTATTTAGGTATTCCGCATCCGAACACCTCCAGAGGCTATAAGCCTAGTATCGGAACTACTTGAATATACACCTAGCGCCCGAATTACGCCTCTCAAGGCTTGCGCACATCCTTTCTTCAATGAGTTACGCGAGGGTCCTCAAGTTTTACCGAATGGTAGAGAATTCCCACCATTATTTAACTTCACTGAGCATGGTAAGTTGTTTTTTTTTTATTTTTAAATACATATACTACAAATAATTGTGATTTATTTGGATTATATATTTTTTTAGAACTTTCAATACAACCAAGTTTAATCCCACAATTGTTGCCACAACGACAACATGACGCTTCAAATCGGTCGGCATCTGGCGCTCCAACTGCTTCTGGCTCAAATTCAAATCCATCAAGTGGCGCCGGAACGCCAGGGGCAACCACGCAAACAACAGGTAAGATAGTTGGTATTAAATCCCAGACAATTATTTTGTAGTGGTATTGTAGATTTTTGTTTTAACAATCTTTTCATTTAATTGGTTATTTTTTTTTTTTATTCATCGGAAAAGTATGAATGTAATACATCTTTTTCACTATCGCTTTATAGTATTAACAGACTGTCTTATTAACTCACTGAACAAAATGTATTTTTGCTATCACCTAAGATTCCACTGAAACAACCGCAAGTGCATTTAAACGATGCAGTCGAAATCCATTCAATAGTACATAAGTACATATGTACATAAATATGTATGAATGTTCGCTTGCTGAAGATCAACCAATACGCATAATTTTAAAAGTAAACAACACCATCGCATTCAATGTTGTTATATTTCCCGATTTAAAGACCCATTTTCGATTTCCCAACGATCGCACAAAGTGGTAAGATCTTTCCTAGCGATATTTTTCTTATGTTTATTATTCGCAGTGGAAATTCATATACAAATTTGCTGTATTTCGTTATGTGCTTAATTTTGCGGCCAAATATTTGGATGAATTTTGATGTTTAAGAATACGACTTAATAAACTGTAATAACCTGGATGAATCCTCTATTACATGAAATATGTGTGCGTTGTTAGTCCATATCAGATAATACGTTCATCCGATTATATTTTGCAGATTAGTTTATATGTCCCAGGGTTAAAACACCCAGGAGCTCGATCTTTGATGACATAAAAATATGTTTATTAGTTTAATGTTAGCCAATTATTTTACAAGCGTATTGCGGTTATGATTGATTTCTATAAGAACTACTTAAATGTGTGGTTTTATTCACTTTTATTCTTAAAATCGTGTCATCCGTGAAGTGATTTATAAACACGACAACTCAAACAATGTAGAAATACAAGTTATAGGGGCTTCGATTTGATGAAACAAATCCTTGGGTAAACATTGTATGCGAATCATAAATTCCACTTATCATTTTTCTTTCAATCTATTTCTTTAAGCGATAGTGAAATTGGGTAACACTCTTTCTAATTTTTTTTTATCTACATACTTATACTTAATCATATCTTCATTATAATTTCTCCCCATTAAGTTTATAGTTGTTTTCCCCATTTTTTTTATTTGTTCTACTTTCTATTCTTTACAGATTTGTAGTTGGCATTATGAAATATATATTGCTTTATTTTAATGTATAAAATCTAATATACATACATATAGAAACAATTAAAATAAAAATATAATTACATGCAAACTAATTGACAAAAAGAGACAGAAAAACATACTTCACTTTAATTTCTTCTTCTTCTTTAATTATATATAGTTAAACAAAAAAAAAAAAAAAAACTTTAAGACGTTCTATTATTTATAATGAATAATGTAACAAAATGAAAAATATATAAATTTTTTTTTTATTTATAAAATGTGTAACATATTACTTTCCTTTAATTGAAATGCTTCTTTTTTTATTATTTGAAAGAAAATGTGAATTTGAATGTGAAATATTGAAGTTGAAGGTATCCTCTACTAGTTAAAAGTTTCTTGTAAAATTAACACGCTGGTTTTTTTAATTAATAATAAAATAAAATATATGCAATTGTCTATTTAAATGATTTAAATTTGTATTTTCTTTCTTTTGTTATGTTTTTTTTATTTTAATAATATTCTTTGTAGGTCAGGCATTAGGGTTTTAATTTCGGAAATAATTTTCAGAAATGTGCAAAAGTCAAAATCGCTTTGTTTTAATTCGAGGATAGCATTCCGAAAGGAGGTTATTTACAAATTAAATCAACTATAACTCAAAAATGTTTACAAAAAAAAAAATTGACTTTTCCTCTTCCTCTATTCGTGATTGACTTTCACGGCGCAAACGGTCCCACAAGTTGACAAACTTATTTTCGATAAATATAATTATTCCCAAAATAAGGTACGAGTTGCAATTTTTTTACTTTTGCTTCATTGAATTCAAGTAACGAAATAAACGACAAAATAATACATACAAATATGTATATGTATGTACATATGAATCTACTATAAGCATGCAGGAATATATATCGCAAAGACAATGATATGCGAATACATATGTCACCTGGAAAGCGATTAAGATTTTTTTAAAGATTACTGGAAATTATTTTCGTTTTGAGACTTTTTTTTTTTACTTTAACGTCTGACCTATTGGCAACGGAAGTCTGTTTATAACAATTGCACCTTTGCTATATTATCTTATACACACGCACGTATGTACATAAGTACACATTTATAACAGACTTCCTGCGTGAGGGTCTTCGAATAAAAGGTAGCGGATGTTTATTTTAATACAAAATCTGGCATTTAAAAATGCACTTTGTAGAAAATTCTTTAAAATTCACTCTAACTACATACACGTATGTATATTACCGTTTCTACATCTTTCACGACGATTATGATTTTATTCGCTTCGTAGTTCTGAATTGAAGATTTGTAATTGAAAACGCCAAAAAATACAATCAACCGTTCTAGTTGTAAAGATTTATATACATACATACATAAATTGCTAAAATACACCGATGATATGTACATATGTCGAAGGATATACATAGCATAAAAACATCCGATACATGCTCTTTGAAACCCTTTACATTTGTTTACTACTACTATTCGTTCTCTTTATCGTTCGTATTTTTTTTTTATCAAGCTAGCAAAACATCAAAATATGTAATAATTTTTCTTATAATTTTTAAAAAAAACTTTTGCAGGCAACCCATCATCGAACGTTGGCGGCGCTGGTAGTTCTACAGCATCTGGTGGTGGCAATGCAACATCAGTAGCTACCGGTTCCGGCACTGTTGGTTCATCATCAACACAACAGCAACCAGCTGAAGCTACAGCAAATAATAGTCAAGCCCCAGCAACATCAGCAACAACAGGGGCAGCAACATCGGCAACAACATCATCGGGGGCAGTGGGAAGTTCACAAATACAACAAACAGCGACGACAATGGGTTAGCTAGCTGCATTAGGGCTAAATTCAAATTATTATAATACAATAATAGTTATTATAATGATTATAACAGAAAATATTAATAAAATTTATATTATTATTACATTAAAATTATTATTACTATTATTAAAACCAACTATTATAAATACTATTAAAGTAAAAAACAACCAACAACAAATCAAAAAATAAACTGCAAACGATTTTTCAGAAAAAAAAGTAACGTGCACCACTTCTTTTTTTCTTCCTCTTCAAGAAAAAAAAAAAACAAAAACAAAATGAGCATACAAATTTATCACAAAAAGAAATTATCATCTCATTTTGATTCACATCATGGTTTTCTCATTCATTTCTTAGAAAAAGAAAAGGAAATGCATATAAAGTTAAAGATATATACATAAACAAAAGGCATTAAAAAATAAAGGAAAGAATGTTCACGCAAAAATGAAAAAAAAAATCTCCCTTCCCCTTTTAGCGAAATATTATATAAAAGTAAAATTTTAAACTAATTAAAAACTAATATACTATTTGCAAAAAAAAAATCATTTAACTTGTATCAGTAAATTTAGAGAAAACAACAATTTGAAGAAAAAAATGATAACATGCAAAAAAAAAATTAGTAGCAATTTGCTTTTGTTAAAGAATAATTAAAAACTTCAAAAAATAAAGTTAAATATAAATTAATTATTTTTTAGTAAGACAATAGGTACGATTACTAATAATTTAAATACAAATAACATTACTAAATGAAAAATATACAAAAAAAAAAAACATGTAAGAATAGCTACCGCCGCCGATAAAAAAAAAAAAAAACAAAATCTTTAATTTTGACGATGTATAAAATAAACAAAATTATATAAAGTTTAAAATTGAGTAGATATTAAAAAGAAAACAAAAAAATATTTAAGGTTAAATGAAAAATCATACCACACATTGCAAAAAAGAAACAAAAACAACATTGTAATACACACAAAAGAAAACACACACTATGTCCTGCTGTACTTCGTTACTTGAGAGACTATGGTCAGCAATATTTAAATATAAAACAAATATTTAAATTAAAAAAAAATTAATTAAAAATATAAATATTACAGAGAGTACATATATATGTATATAATATGTAAATGTTAATATATATACATATATACATATATATGTATTAAAACTAAATGAAATATAAAAAAGAATGTTTTAGTGTCTTTTTAGTTGATAAGTTTTCAAGCATCTTCATAAAAACCCATTCAAATGGCAAAATAAATGTTTAAACAAAATCTATGTTATATTCGTTTTGTTTTCAATTTGAAAACGTTTTTTTTTTTTTTATTACTATTATTTTATTAAATTGGATATAACTTTGAATGTGTACCCCTTTGTTTTTGAGATCCTATTTTCGGAACTATAAAAAGTAAAAACAAATATTATAAGCATCCCGTTTCACGTTGTCGTTTATTGGAATAAGATGATTATCGTTATATTCGTAGTGTCAAGCTGCCATCTTTCAACATTGGTTTTATTACTATTCTGTCGCCGCCGTGTCGAAAACGATTGCCGAACATAACGACAATCGTCATATTTACCAAAATAGCAAAAATATGAATCGAGGTGTATAAAACATAAGCGTCACTTCACTACATTGCTTACATTACGCAGGGCCAGAGGCAAATGGTATTCTTTGTTAAATCTTATACTACTTTAATTTCTTTTAATTATGTCTAAGCAAAGCTGTATCTTTTCGTTTTTTTTTTTTTTTAACTATTATAGTAAATGCTGCTCGTATTCGCTATCCCTTGTCATTCTCGTTCGAGTTGTCAATATATGTATGAAAAAAAAAATTTAAAATGCTATGTGTATTTCGTTTATAGTTGTAGGTTTAAAATGATTTCATTATTTGCTTATTGTTTGTACCTATATATTATTGAAATTTCAAATTTAAATTCTATAAATATATGTATACTTATATATATACATATTTTGTTTAATTTAAGAACTTTTAAATAATAAATAAAAAAAAATATAAAAAAAAAACAGCAACAATTAAAAAAGTAGAAAAAAAAATATTTCGCAGGTTATGTTTTTTATATATAAAGAAAAAATAACAATTAAATATATAAATATGAAAAAAAAAAAAAAAGAAAATGATACAAAACCACAACAAAAATAGTTTAAAAGGGAATACTGATGTTTATTATTAATATTATTTAAATTTAAATAAATACAAAAGAATAAAATTAAATATAAAAAAAAAAAAAAAAAAACAAAAAACAATTCACTGTATTTTCTGATAACATTAAAACTAAATAGAAAAAATGGTAATGTAGTAGAAAATAAATAACGGTAAATAAAATGATGAGAAAAAAAAATAAAACACATAAATATGCCAATCTTAGTAGAAAGAGTTTTATTATTCCTAGTGTTTTTTTTTTTTTTTTGTTGAAAAGATGAAAAAGTTGAGAAACGAACAAAAATGTATCGTTTTTTATTCACGTATATTATCACCCTTATTATAGTGGTTTTAGCTTATCGGTAATAACAGCCAATACGTCAAAAGTTGTGCGAAAGGCTGAAACTGAACCACGTTAGTGCAAATAAGTAAAAAGATACATATGTTCTTCCAAATCCAATGGGTTTGAAGCATCTCGTATTTTTCGTAATATCTTCCTCCTCCATATCACTTTCAAAAATCAGTTCTATTGTAGACATTTCGTTTTTTCCAGAATCGTCAAATTTGTCTTCGGATGCTGTCATTTTGCATAATAAGGATGTAAAGGCTAGTTCATTGGGCACGTTCCGTATTCTAGGGACTATGTAGTCAAACGTATCTGATTGGTCGAGAGGTCCAGATTTGACAGAAAATTACGGTTTTTTTTTTGAGATAGTGGACTGGATTTGTAGGTAACAAAATTCTCCTTACATTTTAAGTCATGTAAGAAACGGCTTATCGGTTAAAATTTTATTTCTTGTTCGACTATGCTTTATAAATTAGATAGAAGATGTACGATAAAAATTAAATTAAGTGAACTATGTGAATTACGTTGAAGTGATCTACGATTTGAGGAAACCACAGGATATGATCAATTTTTTTTACATAAAAACATTAAAACACAAGTCTAAGGTTTTAAGACTTGTTGCCGATTTTTCGCCCTTAACATTCTTTATAGTTTTTTTTCTATACAAATGAATTTATCAGCAAGATACTTTGACAACTACATTCCATATTCGAAAGTGAAAACGGGAAGTGGAATGAGAGTTATAACACATGAAATGTCACCTACTTTTTTTTAGCCGTTCCATATGTTAGATGTTAGATCTAACCTCAAAAAGTAGGACTATAATACGGAACGCGCCCGCAAATGTGTACTGAAGTGAAGTGAAGTAATTGGATTTAACCCTCAGAAAGAAAATAAAAACTAAACAGATGAAGTTACTTGTTTTAATCATGTTTTCGAAGACATTTTTTGGTAAGTCAAGCGCAGACGAATGCAAGATCGTTGGAAAGATGAATTTCTCCCTTTTCTCCCAGCATTCACTACATTAGCTACATTCTATTATTTTATTCAGATATATACATACACACATGTTTCAGAACGTCAACAGGCTAGATATGTGCACATAATTGCCTTTGACTCCCATACCTGTCATGGCTGTCTTTTTTTTCAGATGTTGACTTAAAACACAGGTTGCTTTCATTGACTCAATATTTCCTCAAGTTAGATAGATGCATTATTAGCTTTACGCTTACATTAACAATGGATATTTTTTTTACTCACAAGTTTCTACTTCAGATAATATTTTTACCCAATGTAAATAATATTTCCAAATTTGTTTGTTTTGTAGATTCGCCGTGATAGACCAATTCTTCAACAATGAAAAAAATATTTGCAAACAGGGCATTGTACACTTCCACCCAATGTCCTAGTGTGTCCCCTACTAGCATCTTGATCAGGTATATTTGTTTAAATCTATATCCTTGGGAAAGGTACTTCAACCTGACGCACCATCTCTTAGCCAGTTTCTCAACGAGATATGCGTGTCTATAGTCGGCATACCTATCCTTATTTAATATGTGATACTTGCCTAAATATTAAGATTCAAGATTCCAAAATGTGTTCTGAAATCCGAATACACTCTTACAGAATTTACAAAAGGCTTTATCTAATATATGTACTTAGTTTTTCCAGGTATTCCTCGAGTTAGTCTGCTCCATACTAGTTTCTTACACGGTCAGTTAATTGATATTAAGCATCGACATTAAATTTTTGGTTTTTGTAAGTTTTCATGATGTACGGATGTGCGATAAGTGAAACGGACAGTTGTATTTCATATATTTGGTCGCTATAATCTTTGCTTTTAATGCCCGATGTCCGAAAACTTGGTAATGTCCGATAAGTTTACAAGCGACGGACATGTTTCCTCACACAATGAAGTATTTTTTCTTACCAGATGGGTTATATCCGCTGTATTTTCCCCTTTTACCTAACGTACTTCACAGCCATCCTTCCGGACAGATGACACATCCATCCAATTCACAAAAAGGAGCGATACAACCTCTCCTTTTAACTATCGACACATTGCCTTAATATCATTACAATCTTTCCAAGATTATGATATACATATGTACGTACATATGTATCTCGAAAGAAACCATCCACTTCGGGAACGCATGGTGAGCTTATCGGATTAATGGAATCAATGTACTTATTCATCATCGCTCTCGATATCTCAGAAACTTTCGATAGAATGTGGCACAATGCCCCACGAAATCTTAACCTTGGGTGTCGGTACATTTTCTCCACTTGAATCGTGTTTTTTTTTACTTACACCTATAACATAGGGCAAGTATTGGATTCCTGCAGATTTTCGATATCGATATGGCATACCACGTTTCGCAGAAAATTACGTATAACGATAATTTGAATATATGTATAAGGAATATAAGGTATGTATGTATATGCAAAGAAATTGAAAAAAAATATTTGGAATCAATTTATAGGCTGTAATTCTCTTTAATTCACTCATTCATAAAACATATTGAACTCCGCCCACTTTTTGGAGCCGTCTATTAAAAAAAAAATTGAAACTTTGCAGATAACATCCGTTAAAAATTATCGTGCGGAGTGCCACACCCACTGAACTAAGCCTCATGTATAAGAGAATAAGTGAATTTTCATATGATACCTATCGTTTCAAACTATATATTGACTTTAACTATTTTACTTGAATTTCAATCCTGAATAATGTATAATCGTTCAGCATGAAGGTGCAAGTACGTACGCCCCAGCCGTGCACTTTATTTTTTTAATTGATCGGTCAATACAATTGTATTCGATAGATATACTACATATAAACCTAATTCTCAAACAATGCTCGTGTCCCTCAAAACTTGACCTTGTTCCTAAAATTCATTACTTACTTTCATTGTCTCACTCGCAATCCAATCTATTCCTTCGCCGAAGACATGACGATTCCACGACAAGGGTTCTAAGCTTTGAAGTCACAGCTACAGCGAAATGTTTACTAAGCTCAACTTCGATATTGATCATCGAAAAAAACAATCTCTGAACCGGTTTGCTAATGTACCCAAACGAAAAATTAACGAAATTAATATCGAGGAATCTCATAGCTTGTAAATGATTGGCATACCCCAGACCTTCACTGGAGTTATTAATAATGCTAAATGTGGCTCTAGAGAGATAATGTTTTTAGACTCTTACAAATATGGCTACAATTTGCAAACTTGAATATACATACTTGTTCAAGTCTAATAAAGCATGTTGAGCGTCGAGTATGTACCTATAGATTAATTGCAGACCAGTCAATTTGGAGTCTTATTCGCTCGCTTCGTTGCCGGAACTTTCACAATAGTTTTCCTGATGAAATCTATCTAGTTGTGTCCCTATTCTATCTTATCTGCTTTTGGGCGCAATATTAAACTTAGAAGTGACTATTTTGTTTAACTTTCTCCTCTCTATACTCTTCCCTTGCGCTCCATAATTGCGTTTGTATCTTAAAAAATAAATCTGGCTATTGCAATGTAGCTGGGCATTAATTATGATCCCTTTTTACAGGCGCCTACCGTATCCATTTTATTTATAAATGTATGTATCTATAGGCAACCACTGGGTATAACAATAACAAAACTGATGAGGTAAATGATTTCCCATATCGTTCATTTTTTAACTTGTTTCTCTTCACAGGACGAAACACACAAATGAATTGCATCAATATAAATGGAATATAAATTACCATAGTTAGAACTAACTACCGACCCGAATTCAGGTCATCAAAAATTTATTCAACATCCGCAGTTTTTTCTTCACAGCAACGACTCCAATTTCGACCAAGAAAACACATCATCTCATCCCATACAGTCCAGCAAAACATTCCTTCTTCCTTCACACTTCCACACATGCAGGTCTATGATCGATCCAATGAAACCCTAAACACCTCGAAGTCAAAAATAAACTCCAGATCACCCTGTACTTGTATAAATGTAAACAAATGTTATGTTAAAATAAACTTATTTAACCTAAATGCAGGCCTTTTTGTTTCATTTCACTCAAGACATCAATTGCTGAATTTTGTTTGCCATCCATAAAAAAAATATGGACCACCCTGTGCCCGAAAAAAAACTAACATTAAACTACACTCTGTATCATAAATCTGGGTCCTTGTTTCAAGTCGCTAGCTCACCTAGAACAGCAAATATTTACTGTTCAAAATGTCATGCCCGCATGAAAAATTATTCACTACGAAATTTCATGAAACACCAGGCCACCAGAAATTCTCAGATTACAGTAGGGATCGAATTGACCCTTTTCAGCCACCCAAACAGTTGTTTGGTATCGGCCGCTGCATATGTATTTTAACCCTAATTTGTTCATGCTATAACTTCGTTGTTTATGGACGGATTCTAACGCTTGAGGTATGAACTTAAAGGGTATATTCTGAGAAATAGACAGATAATCAATTCCAAGATGGCAGACTTAAGATGGCGGTATAATTTGGCTGCTTGTTGAATCCCTACGCTTTTTTCTGTGAGTTTCTGATGGCTTGGTGTTTTATGAAAATTCACGGTGGAACTTTGATTTTTTATACAATGCGAGCGTCAGTAGACGTTGCGCAGGCGATATCTTTGGTTTTAGAAGGCTTAGAAACAGGAGTCAAAATTTAGGTCGCAGTGAGCAGATTATTTTTTGTTTTTTCTGTACGCCTATAAACAGGGTGAACCGAATTGTATTAGATTCCTAAATTTGCCTTTAAGAAGGCGCATATATGTAGTTTGAGTTTTTGTATAACCGGCTAGGGAAATAAAACAAACAACTTTTCGAAACGTACATTTTATATTTGCGTGTTTTGAAATTTATGATAAATACAAAAAAAAATTAACATAGATAAAGTTGCTTGTATATGTTTACAGTTTATAGTTCAAATATAAAGCTGGATACATTGTTGGAGTCGATGTAGTTGTGGTTGAAACGGATCGATGTCCATGGTTTGGTAGAGGCACCTGCTTGGTTTGGTGAGCGCGATCAATACAGTAGGCGGCTGGTGTGTACGAAGAGCGGTAAGGAAAACTAGCAGTCTCTACAATGTGGAACACTATTTTCTTGCGCTGTATTGAAAAGAAGATTTAGGAAAGAATTTGTTAAATGGAAAAAGTAATTACCTCATTCACCGTGATTATGTAAACCCATTACAGGCTGCTAACTTGTGCGTTTTTTTTGATGAGTGACAATGAGTAATAAATTTCTGTAGACACCTGACATTGCGATATTATTGGTTTTAAGTATTGTCTTTTGGAAAGCGGAGCGAGAGTGGGCTTGCAGGTTGTTTCTGATTTTGATTTTTGGCTTTACTCCTCAATTATTTACCGAAGAGTCTAGAAGAGGCCTAGAAGGCTGTAGTATTTACATTTCTGTAAATCTCATTTGATTTAGGGTTACTCCGAGGTATTTAAATAGTTTTCCTGGAGAACATAATTAATTTGTACGCCGTTTAAAGATATTAATTAAATTTATGTTTTTTTTTTTTTTTTGCTGAATAGAGCACTGATCGTTAATTAGGCATGTGGATGAAGACCATCCAATCCAGTAGAATTCCAGCAAATCGATCGTCTGCGTAACCTCGAAATAGATATCCAAAGTTATTTAGGTCGCATAGAAGTTGGTTCGTAGTAGAGGGCACAGGACACCCTCGAGAACAACCTTTTTTTGGAAGTTTTTATGGACATCGATAGTCGATGGAGCTGAGCAGAAACAACTATGCTACTTTGGTTGGGTTGCTATGCTATGCAGAGACACACTTGACCAAAAGGAAAGTTCATTATGATAACACAAATTTCCCAATACGGGATAAAAGGGAGGGGAACCAGTTTCGATGTGAACCCATAGATGATTTAAGATGATTTGCCGTTGACGCAGATCCATTTCGCTGCTTAGCATGAGAAAATCTATTTGGTGGTTTATAGGCCAAACCCTCTAGGCGGTTGTTTTAAAATGCTCAAATGAAGAGTTAGGGAAGGCTCGGGATTTCCAACATTGATTTTTCAACCTTACCCACAAGATAGTGTAGGGCTGACTGTTCATTTGCCTGGTTGGAAATACGGAAATACATTAATTTTAGAAACTTATTGGTCTGAAAAATGTTGGATTTAAGGGTGAACTATAGCCAGCTCTAGGGATGAAAACCACACTGGTATATCTATTAGGAGAATAGTGGAGGGATTCGTAGACAAGTGGTGTGTATGGGTCAGTACTCTGAGAGTCAAAAAAATTAATTTGTAGGAGCAACCCTAACGTTTGTTTCTAACCTTTCTTAGAATTGTGGCTGCTTCTCCAAGCTTTTGAGGAGAATCTACATTTCCACTAATAAACTCACACCTGAAAACCTCTTCAGTTGCAGTTGGTTGATCGAGTGCGATTGAATCTGTATACTTAGTTGAGGTGATTTTTTTTTTGTAAAAAAAAGTCTAGTAGGGACGACGAAACAGCTAGGCCCAGTCGTTGTTCTATTCTGTTTTGGATGTGGCGCAGTGGGTGTGGCTCGTGGGGAATGCAAGCGAAGCTCAGGAAACGCCTTACAACCTTTTCGGCTGGCAGGACAGAATCGGCGTCGGAATTGGGTAAGTACGTTACCAGCCAGCAACGAGTTGGAGATTCAAAATATTCAGTTAGGTTTCATTTAGGAGGGAAATGGGAAGGATATGCGTTTTTACTTAGGAGTTAACATATATAGAGGTAGGATTATAGGTTTATCAGATAGTTCATCACGCACAATATTATGTAAAGTCGGTTAAAAAAAGAGTTAGGTTAGCTGGTGGTGATGGGATAGATGTTTTAGGGGTAATGATTCTCTCCATCGAAGTTACGATCAAATACGTGGGACTTTTCGAACCAGAAAGTGGCCTCGATGTCTACGCTTACAAAAAAATCGGAGTTGGATAGATCCACAGCGAGAAATTTAGTTGTCACAAGTTTTGTGAAAACAAGATCACGTCCGCTGACTACCTTCACGGTTCCAAATAGGGACATCTTTCAGTTTAAGATGATGCTGTTCGGCTTACAGAACGCTCTGCGTCGTAGCAAAAGTGTAGTAGGTGCCGCTCATGAGTCACACTTGGTTGTATACCTTGGCGATGATGATATCGCGTCATAAATTCTATTTAGAAATATTTTGAAAAGCTGGGAGGTCTTAAAATGTTTGTGCGCTACTCTGGAAAAATATAGCGTCTAAACCATTTAGTTATTTAACGTTTTATCAACATGTCAAAGAGAACTTTTTAAATTATATAAATGAGAATACCAAGTTCTTTGTATATTAATGTAGATTGTAGATATATATTTTTTCATAAATTTTAACATAAGATATACACATTTATACGTAACTATAAAAAAAAAACGTAATGTAAAGTTTTGCATAAAATATTTGTAACAATAGTTCAAAGGTGAAGTGAATTCACACTTAAATAGTTTGCAGCTACTAAGATTTGAATTGAATTTACATTCGTCGTGAATTCTCTTATCAACTGTACATAGAACACAATTAAATGAACTCACACACCAAAGCGGCGTCCGGTAGAAGCCCGGTAGCGGAATGTCGCTTGTCCATTCACACTGGCCACATATTGCATCCGGTTCCTCGGTTTAGTATTTTCTTGTTCTCAGGATGCCTTCCATCCTATTATTTTCTTCAGATGATAATAAACTAATTTAATTTTATTCTTTTTTTTCACGTATTTTTGTACTTTGGATGAGTGAAATCAAATAAAATAATATGTATTTTCACTAACTCAATTAGGTTTTCAACACACATTTTGATGTGCGGTATGGGGTACATAAAATTATATCGCTGCAATACCGCAATGCCGATTGCAGTATTCCCCTCCAGTGTGTGCATTGACTATGTATTTACGGCAATATGAATACGTACGTTTGTACTGATACCGTGTACCGTTCGAGTGTGTGAGCTCCTAAAGTTAAGATTACAGAATTAAACAATTAAAATTGTTTCACAATTTTTAATTTGAAAACGATAACATAATTTTAGTTCGTAATTAATTAATAATAAAAAAATACAAATAAAGTTTCTACTCAACAAAAGCCATCAATTATTATAAAATTTCATATTCTCTTAAAAAATGATTCAATCCTTGTCTGGTTACAGGGTAAATTCTGTTTCTACAGATAGAAAAGCTAAAACGTGATAAAACAGAAATAAAAACATTGAATTATCTACGTACCGAAAAGCTGTGGGAAATACGTTTGTGTCTGGGTTTAAATGAATTCGGTCTTCCTTGTGCGTGAATTAATAAACTGTAACTCTGAAGAAATGTTTCTTTTGCTGTTCTAGATTGCTTGTCGTTGCTAGATTGTGTGTTATTAGATTCTATATTGACATCAGGTTTGTCTACTTCCACATTTTTAGGTTGTGGAATGTTTGATTTATCTGGAAGTATATTTTATAGCCATACAGAAGGGGTTAAGTATTTTTTTTTTGTTTTAATTCTCTCTACCTACACCCGAGTTTCATAAAGTTGTGTGAAATTCAAGGATAAAATTGAAAGGAGAAAGTAAAGAAACAAAGGAAAGGGAAAAAAAAGAAAGTAATAACTGTACGTAAAGAACTGACACAGGTATGTTTTTCTGATAACGTATGTTTTTCTGGTATTCCTTGGCTGAATTCGAAATGTAAATAGATGATCAAGTGCAACTGCACCATACTTGAAGTTGGATACTAGCCGCTCAGCTGGGATCGATGCCAAAAGATCACATGGGAAGATCGGGAAAGAGAGTGAGAGGGCGCAGGTTGTTTCTTATTTCTTTTTTTGTGAAAAAATCTAGTAGGAACAACCAACCAGTTTTCTATTCTGCTTGTATGCGTTGTGCTAGCTGTGACACAGTGGATGTGACCCTTAGGGAATGCAGGCGTGGTAATGCCTTACGAACCTCTTCGATCAGCAGGAAACTACATAGTACTAGTTGGAGTCTCAGAATATTCAGTTAGCTTTCATTTTGGAGGCAAACGGAAAGGATAGGAGTTTTTACTTAAGAGTTAGCATATATTGTGTTAGGATGATAGGTTTATTGAATGGTTTATCGGGCACAATTATATGTAAAATTGGTTTGAAGAACAATTTGGTTAACAGGCTTTGCCTGTTAGTTTCGGAAATATGCCAGAGGTAGATTAAAATATAAATTTGGTTTTAAGCACCAATATTACCTGATTTTATTATCAGGACCAACTCGAAAAAGAAAAAAAAGAAATTCTAGAGCGAAGCTTAACTACTAAGCAACTGATAAAATAGTAATAACATTTGACTAATATTTTAAACATAAGGTTTGACCGGCAGGTCGACATTTTTTTTTTCATTCACACGTAGGGAGGTCGACAGTTTTTTAGACGAGCAGACAAAACCAATGATCATTAAGCTCCGTAAGGAAGGAGGGCTAACAGAATACCAAAACAAAATAAAGATAAAATCAGATACTTAACAGAAATACTATCGTTAACCGATTGAGTTGACTTGAAATCACAACAACAGGTAAGGAGTTGGAATTAGGTAAATAGTTTCTATGCTCAATACAGATTAGCACTTTCACTCACCTTTACCAAAATGCTGACCTACTTCGGCTGCTATGGGTTCATTCGGTTGTATTACGCTAGATATATCTGTAATTGAAAATTTTGTCTGTCACAAAACAAATAAATACAAAATGATGAACAATGTTATTTCAAAATTAATATATGTACATTTACCTGCTTTATGTGGGTCCTTTTTGTTAACATATTCCGGAGTTATAAACGCATATAAGCTACATAAATTTGAACTAAGAGGCGATCGACCTCTGGACGGGCGCCTTTCACGTATACTATCTACACCCTGACAATCATTTTTATTTTCATCCGACATCTTATTATTTTTGTGTCTTTTATTCGCCGTAGTCACATTGCCAGTAATCGAATTGCTCCGACTACGTTTTTTTGTACCTATGGACAATAATTCGGTAAATGAACCTCTTAGGTGTCCTGTTCGTGGTGATGTGCAGTATGGACTTCGAAGAAAACTGCTTCTTCGTGTTCTCTGCAAAGCAGGCGATGACTTTGACGGATCCTCGGAATTAGTTCTTGGACGCGCATTTTGTTTTATTATATTTTTGGAGTCGATATCGGAAGAAAGAGATCCCCGGCGCGTTTTTTGTACCATGCAAGAGTCAATTCGTGAGCTACTGCCTCCTCGGTCATCAAACTTAAGACCAGAAGCGGTGCCAATCGATTTATGAGTGTTCTTTACTACATTACGAGTTTTTTCTTTTGCCTGGGACTGGGATTTAACTATACTAGTTACAAGTTTTTCTGCAGTTTTCTCAGATCTTGGAATATCATTTGCGAGTGAAAGTGTTGTAATAGCCGATTTCCGTCTTAAGAGAATCGGATAGCATTTTACATCTTTTTCAGCTTTATAAGAATTCAAATATATTTCGGCGCAAGTAGATTGACGTCTCGTTCTTGCCGGGGTACACCAATTTTCAATGGGGCTGCTTTTTAAAGTTGTGAATCTTTTGCATCTTTTGCTTGTTTGGTTGAGATTATCTTGAGGCTCCAGCTTTGCATCTTGGTTAGCTGGATTGTCAGGTTTTTCTACAGTATTACAGTCACTGGAAGCTAACTTAGCATTGTATTTCTCTCCACTGCCACCTGAGCGATCACTTTCCGCTCCGCTATCGAATAGACTTTCTGCATCGCGAGAGGCCACACGACTTCGCTTAATACATTCCGACATGTTTGTAGCCTCATTATCTGAAGACAAAAGCCTCCGAACCCTCCTGTGAACGTGTTGAACAATAACATTATCTTCGATATCGCCTTCTATGTCGACATTTCCATCGTCCGAAATGTCATCATCAAAGATACGAAGATGATTCTTTTTTAGCCTACCCAAGGGTTGCACTGTCCCTTCATCCTCGTCAGAGTCTAGAAGTTGAGAATTACTTAATGCAGGAACATCATCATCATCTCCACAAACGTCGATGTCATCTTCTTCTTCTTCTTCTTCTTTGTCACTCTTGACATCTCTAGCACTTATGTTGACAATAGATGGATTATTTAATGCTGCTATAACTGGTGAACATTCTTGGCAGTAAAAGGTATTGGTTGGGGTTGGCATACATTTGTGATGAATTGCAACAGAACCACATGTTCCACAAAATATTAATTTATTGCGTTTAGAGGATGAAGTACGTCCACCTTTAGCATTACAATTTGTGGCAGAACATTCCTTTGGGCGTTCTAGTAAGTCGGCAAAGGCATTAGGTTCCAGCTCCCACGCAGCATCTCTGTTAAAACAATATATATTGTTAATGTTTATAAAATAAACATCCGCACTGATAAAGCCGGGTTATAAAAAAAAAGCAAGGAAGTCCTGTCGTACAAGCAAAAGCAAACGATGTATGAACGTCCTGTTGCTGTTGTAAGCTCGCAAAATACCTTTCTTCTTTTTAAGCGTATAAATGGGTTACTCCATAACCTAACTTTATCTACCGACCTCTAATCCGACCTGGATGTAGGAAACCCCGAGTGTCCAACACCTTAGCTGGCGATAGTTCTTGTCGCCGTAAAAAGCTGCTAGTGACAGAAAATGAAAAGGAGGAATGAACTGATTTAGTAATGGATCAAATAAAAGCTGTGATAACCGAGGGCTATCCAAAAGGAACAAGTTTTTAAAGTCAGTTAACTTATGTAGGTACATATGTTACTTCTAAACGACCTAAACAATTCCTAGTTTCTAACTAAATGTGAATAAATATAACGCAAAATCTTGACTGATTTCCAGTCGCCATTTGACGTGTTTAGACTATGTCTTCAGGACACTGAAACTCCAGCACATATTCTATATACATAAACGTTCGTTGCTCGAACTAGGTTTAAACTCTTGAATAAAGGCTTTCCTTCACCATCTGACGTCCCCTCCCCCTTAACTCAAACATAAGCTGCATTCATTAACTTGATCTCTGCAAGGAGACAAAACTATGTACATAGACAATGTATGTATATCTACATGTTCTAATGGCTTACAGAAAAAATGAAGTTCTGGAAAAAACTTCAGAATTCTATTTTAAAAGTATTTTCCTATAAGCGATCGTAAACGATGAGGTCAAGAAAAAGAGACTTACACAAGTTGACCACTTATTTTATCCCGTTGTGAATAAAATGTACTGTATTTTTTTTTTTTTCATTATGAATGTTGTTATTTTAATGCAATTTACCTGTCCGGTATGAAGACACCCTTATACACCAACCGCTGACGAAACACTTTGTTGTCATTGCAAAGTGGGCACTTAAAGAAGTAACCAGCGCTCTTAGCAAACGCAGCCAAACACCATTTATGGAACCAGCCATTTTTGCAGCAGGGAGCTCGTAGCATAGTCACACAATTAAATTTGTCACCCTCTCCTATAATTTGCTCATAACAAATACAGCAAGTATCATTTGGTAGCGGCCGTCGACACTTCTTTCCCGTGACATGACGGTCACAATAGGACTTGAACGTACCAACAAATTGATTTTCAGCATCATTGTACACGCCACAAGCTAGATGGAATGTCCTGCGGCACTTTGCCGCACAGCAAGAAATGTTGGCACTTTTTTTCTTACAATAGCAGCACGCCTACATAAAAACAATGAAAAAATATTTATATAATATACATATTTAGAATAAAGATCAGTTGTTTCTTGAATGTCTGCTTTACCGTGGGTGCTACTCGCTTAGATTCGGATTTAATATCAGCCACTAGAAATCCCAGGAATCCTTGATCATCACGGCCTCTTTGCATTAAATTCGATGTGAGGAGCTATTTAATTGATTAATTGAATAAAAATTTTATAAATATTTTTCTTGATATTAAGTACCAAACAAAAATAGTGCACAGAAATCTCTCCATGGGTCATAAATTCTCCGAATTTGACCTCATCACGTTCCTTTGATTTGCACAAGAAACACTTATCCATTTTGGAATTAAATGCATCAAAAACTTTGTCTTTTCTTTCAGAATATTCAACTCTTACAACTTTTTTATACTTTTAACCGCGTCTAGTTATTACACGAAGTCTGTCACATTTTTTTGGCGGAATTGTTGACAGATGGGACTTTTTAATTCCCTTCTGTCGTCACAACAAACTGTCAGCCCAAATAATGGGAAAATAAGCAACATACTGGCCAGAAATCATTGAACAATGATGATGATGATACTGGGCTTTTATTATTAACGCGTTACGTCCTTTCCTTCGTATGTTTTAAGGATTATTGAATTCGGTGACGAGGAATAAAGACTATAAACATCGCTGTTTCCACGTCGGAGTTAAAGAACCTTGGTATCACTACAGATGTTAATCTAATTTTAAACAATGCTTGCATCATAAAGCTCGTAAGGCAGCAAGGACCATTGCTGCACTGAGATGCATCATGCTTAGCAGAGGCAGAATAAAATATAGAACGACACTCTTCTTAACAACAGAAGTTAAGCATTGATAATACTCTACGTGTCCCAAAGAAGGGCTGGTGTCATGCAAACGAATTCTAAGTAAAGAAAGTACATATTAACATAGGTAGCGGCATATCGAACAGCCTCAATCGACCTACCTCGCAATAAAACTGGTCAGTATGCAGAATAATTGACAACGGGCTACCGGAAAGAAGAAACCATTAACCCCTTTCGAATTAAATACCATCGACGATTGCCTAATAATGCCGGGAAGATATCAATCTGTTAGGATAGTGAACCACATACGGAATACGTTCAAAATTGAAATCCTGAATATACACATTCAGTGGCTTGCTCTGTCTTCTTGCTTTGTGTTAAAGTGATCCCATAAAGGCTTCATACCGCATAAGTATAGCGCATAGATGTTAAAACAAAATCAACGAGAACTATAAGGTCATCCCAGTAGCATACCGGGCTATTAGGACATTTGGCACAGTGCTCTTAAAACAGATATTCTTATCCTTCAATTCGCTCGAAATGGAACACTGAAGAGGGGATTGGATTAACAGGAGTGTACTCTAGGAATTCACGGATCAAAGAATCCACAGCCTTTCTTATCGGATGGCTGTCCTGAAGTATGGATTATTTGAAGTACTATTCGACATTTCATCAAAATTTCCCAGCTTAAATTTTTAATGCAATTATAAAATCCCAATTGGTATGAGCACGGAAAAACCTAACTCGCCAAATGTCAGATTGTTCGACATTTTTCGTTTTTGTTTACCTCAAGTTTTCCACTTACATACATAGTTTCCTTGTAGTTAATAAATTGTGTTATTTGCTCCACGCTTAACATAAATTTAAAGTTAAAGTAGCTAAGACTCGCTTAGCTTGTATTTGGTTTCATTTTTGTTAAATTATTTTCGATGCGAATGATTTTCTTCGTAAATTCTAGTCTACGGGCCTAATGTAATGAGATGCTCCCCAGGCAGTACAACTATGACTTGGATTTTCGCAAAAGGCAAATCGACACGCTAAAGATTTTCAATGACAAGTGAGTGCAGCCTTATTTATAGCCACTGGGCTGCATTCCAAATGTGTTAATTTACAAAAATTCACTTTACAGTGTTCGAGAAGTTGCCGAAAACGAAGAGTACTCAATACAGTTTGATTCGGCTGGTCGTGTTTTTCAGCTTATTGTGCAATTGAGCCCGAATTTTCCAAATGAGAAACCAAAAATAATTATATCTCCTTTGGTCCAACACCATTGGATAAACGCAAATGGCGCTGATGTGGAAAATGCCCCTGGATTGCTAAATGTACGTATGCAAATGATGACACTTTAGTTGTTGACCTTTTGTTGCGTTTCCTGTTAGAACACAGGCTTTAATATTAATTGCTTTGTTGCATACAGCAAAGGACCTTGAAGCTGCATGTATATACGTCTAATGAGTCATTCTTCTAAGGAGAAAAATGTATTCTTGTTTTTTTTTTCCAATACTAGGTAGTTTAAAGTTTTTCATATGCACAGCAGTCGCGTTGGACTGCATTGCAGTTTTAAATAGTCTTTAACGCCACTTTGCTCAAAATTCTGCAACAGGTTTCAATTTTTTCCCACTTATTTACAATATTCTACTAGTTTTTTCTTATTGTAGCTGGTATATATTTGCTTACTTAGGTGCATATTCCTTCCGGTGTTTCCATTCCACATGTATCGAGAAATTCCAAAACGCCCCCGAGTACATTGCGTGAAATTGGAAAATTGTTGTTTTTCATGTAGTTGGTTTTAACAGTCTAAGAATAAGTCGTCTTTATTTCGACTAAAGCGTTATAGATATTTCTCTGTAGAGTCCTTGCCTACGTAGCCATACCTCGTTTCTCCTGGAAACCTTGATGAAGTGCCTAATGGTGTCATTAATTTTCTAGTCTTACTTTTCCTTGACATTTCATCAGCTTTGTTGATGTAATGAGCATATCAACAGATAACTCGAATTACAACAGATTCTTTGTCCTTTAGCAGAGTCGTGTCGGCATTATTGACATAATGATATATGTATGTCGATAAGCATATATCCAGAAAGCTTCTTGCACTCAAAGATCAACCTTTTGATAAGGCGATGACGTCCCTGAATAGGAATCCGCCACACTCCGATAGCAGTACGTACATATGTATCTATAGTTTTACCTGCTCAGCACTATATTCACGAATATTCTTTTCGACACCGTCCTCCCTTTGCATATTGCTGATAGTATCCTCGATGTTAAGGGCGTGATTTTGGTCTTTATGAGTTCTGGCTCTCTAAACGCGAGAAGCTCCATCTTTAGGCAAACTACCTCGAGATCATTTTCGAGTCGTTTCACAACCATTTCCAGCTTCTCAAATTCAACGTCAGCTTTTATATCATACAATGCTCAAGTGCTTAGTGCGTTGGGATACGGAGCGAGGGGTTCAAGGTTCAATCCCCAGGCAACACTTCAAATGTTTTCTCGGCCCCACCTCTCGCGAGTGTCTGACAAACATCAGAGGGTAAAACTGTCATGAAAAAGCTTCTCAAACAGTAGGTCCCTTTAATTCGTGTAGAGAATATAACACGCACAACACGAAAAGTTGTAAGAAGCTAAGCCCTGAGTCCCATGGAGCTGTCGCGCCAAAAATTTGATCCCAAATTCTGTCGAGATTAGTAGAAGAAAAGAGACCTACAGTACTAATATACAAAGATTATGATTATATGTATTATCCAGTACACACTGTAGTGCTCACTCCTGCACTTCTTTGCTGAAGTACTAAATGAAAGAAGTGGAATATTTCGGGTGTGGTACGTAACTCTCACCCCAGTTTTTAAATTTTCTTCATCCGCTCTCCACCCCTCCCCCTGTGAGCTTGTTAATTGTTGATTTTGTCGGCGATACTTCGGATGATAAGCTATAAGATAAAATTTCTATAGAGCTGGGGTAGCTGCCGTTGAGTCAGTTTCTCCGTTTCATATATCGTATACTAAACTGTCTAGTTGAACGACAATGTTTTTTGTGGTGTTGATCCCACAGATCAACAGACTTTACTGCCTTATATCACGGTGAATGTTGTTGACTCCTTTGAAGACTCTGTTGTCCGTTGATAAAAGTATTACAATTAACTGCTGGTTTAGGTTGTGTCCGATGTTATAGTAACGCCTTGAGTTTTTAGTTGTACTCTGTATATTTAAATTAATTCAGGTTTAATGCAGGTACACAAACGTGCGGCTATCCATCGCACAAATCAGAATTTATTTAAAATTTAACTTTTTCAAAGTATTCACAGCATTCCGACTTGGGACGAGTAGTTCAAGCCATCATTCGTGAGTTTGAGAGATTTCCTCCATCTCTGTTATCAACCAACGATGTCAGTCCGAATGGTACGGCTGCGAGCAGCAAAGATGGTTCACCGTTAGATAATTCTACTTCAACTTCAAATAGCGATTATGATCTCCCAAACTTATCAACAATGTCTTTGGACGAGCTAAAGAAATTAGACACCGATCCAGAATTCTTTGATGATTTTATCGAAGAAATGTCGGTTGTACAGCACCTCAACGAAGAGCTCGACTCAATGATTAATCAAGTTGACAACATATCACGTAAGTTTCTGAATCCTTCCCGGACTTGTTATTTAAAAAAGTTCCTTCTCCCCTTTAGGTGAGAATGAGGCAAAAGAATCACACTTAACTGAGTTAAAACAAAAGTTAAACGATGATGTAACAGCCTTAAGGCAACTTGGCGAAAAATGTGATCAACTTAATCAGAAATATGTAAAGAAGTCGGAAGAATTCGCTCCACAACATATCAGAGTGAGTAATATAAATCTACTTCGTACTGCATTTTAACAATCCTTTCGCTAATTCTCCTAGGAACTCCTTCAGATAGCTGCTTCAAACTCCGATACTGATTGTGAGAAACATGTTGAACAATTTCTAAATGGCAAAATTGATGTACAGACATTTCTGAACAGTTACACATATTCGAAGAAAATAAGCTCAGAACGAAAAGCTAAAGAGGAACGTTTGGGGCACCAGCTCACCGCACTCGAAAGAGCTGGTATATAGAGACCACGGCAAAGAGCGTCCATACTTCATTGCGCGCGAAGTTACTTAGTTCCCGACTATAGAATAAAAAGTGTTTTAAATGTTAATGTAATGAAATAGCGAATGTTCTGTAGTCTATTTAATCCATTAGTATTAATTCTTTTTCCATTTTGATAAAACTTTGTTCGTCATTACATAGGATCGTAGGCAATGTAGAATGAAACCACATTAGCCTTAATTTCAATAAAAAGAAAACGATGTTTATGCTATAAGAATAAAGTTTAAATTTAATCATTCGTTGTTTTGTAATAATTAGTAACGGCGGTCGGCGAGGCTAGTTAAACGATCGATTGGAGTAGCGTTAAATTCTTTAGAACACCTACATATGTATTAACCGTCCGACATAATTGTCTCACAGCTTTTAAAAAAATACTCCCATTCAATCCGTGGCGAAAAATGTAACACGTGAAACACAAACAGGTAAAATTTGGATCCGTTCAAATTTCCTAAAATCCTACGTTTCAAAATATCTTACGAAATCGGATAATTTCGTATCATTCAGACCTATGTATCATGGCAACTGTTCCGTACGTTAAGAATCGTTATAAAATTCCGAAAAAAATCGCAACAGAAAAAATACAATACGTCACAGGTAGCCGTTGTGCGACATTGTACATCAACCCCTTACGGACAATGTCTCGGATATGAGTGTCAGAACGGATAGCGTGATATGAAATGTTATTTTACGAATCAGAGAAAATTCCGTTCCGATTAGATACTATACTACTGCTCATTGTATCCATTCTGGCACTCTTATCGGAGACATTCTCCGAAAGGGGATGATGTACAACGTCATGATTTTTTGTCTAAATGAACGAAATTTATTAGTAACTTTTTTTTGTACTTAGTAACCAACTCCTACATAATTTTGTTACACCGATTTTTTAGCGGACGCACATTACAGGACGATTACCGATAAAAGCGAGGAAAGTAGTAGGGAAAATCATGCACCCTCTTCTGCGCAGCCAATGCAACCGAAAATCACTGGAAGAAATTTGTTTGTATTAGGTAAAGTATAAGCTGTTTTCCTAAATTCAACCAAAATGCGCATTGTGACTGCACCTTGCATCGGTGCTGCAAATACACGAACCTTTCACGATGCGCATTCTGTTGCGTTGTCAATCATGACGTTTTGGAATGTTATGCTAAGCGCACAATTTCTTCTTTGATAATCTGAAACAATGTGTAACAAATTAATTGCAATTCAGATAATTAATCATTTCCTAAACAATTGTGCTGCTGACAACCGAATATTCACGTAATATATTTTAAAGCTAATCCAAAAAGGGTAGCAACAACAAATATCATTTGCATCGTGCTAGTTCATGATGCGCTGGTTGCTTTTGTTTGCGCTGTATATTCGTTCACAATGCATTCGGAACGTAATACGATGTGTCATCATTTTGAGTTTGCATTTAGGAATGGTTGCTAATTCACAAAGCAGGCAGTGCTGCATTTGGGAAAGTAGCCATACTCTTCTACGTTCTACAGTACGACTCGTATTATCCGGGTCTTAAGATCAATAGCCTTTTTCGATGTTCTGGATAACGACTTGGTCCTCAATTGCCTTCTTAGAGTATTCTTGGTGTATCTTTGGCTGTTTTTCAAAATTAAAATCAAATGCCAAAATGACTGCACCTTGATTCAAACATACGATGCTTTTAAGATGTGCTCCGCATTCAATTTCTTCTTTGTTAATCTAAAACAATGTGTAACAAATTAATAACAACTCAGCAAATCCGATGTCTGTTTCAAAAAAAGCGGAGGAACAGATTTGGTGCTTCAAGTCCAATACTAAAGTAAAGACCCTTGAGACACTAGCGTCCAACGGAAAGAACAGAAAACAACGATTACATAAGAATCATTTATCGATTTTTATTGCAAACAGAAAAAAAAAAACAAATCATATTTACGCCCTTTAACAATTTAAAAAACCCATTTTATTCGAATTCATTTTGAAAAACAAATAATAATTTTTGCTTCCGAGGAAAATATTTTTTTTATTTTTGTTAAAAAAAAAAAAACAAATACCTTTTCACATCAAGGTAAAATGTTAAGGGCTCTCGTCAATTATAGAGTCCAAACATAGTTTTAGATTGAAACTTATTATCTACATTCCATGAACGCCACCGTTTTTAATCATTTCCAATAGCTGTATCAGTTCCGGCGATCGCATTGTTATAAATTCAGCCTGATCCACATTTATAAGACACTTTATAAGAACCGTTATTAGCTCAGCGCTACCAGAGCGCAAGCAAGCTGTTGCCATTTCATTAATATTTTTCATTCGGAATTTGTAACCGACAACAAGAGAAAATTGTTCAATTGTGTTGCAGAACATTGCCGCCCCTGATTCAATTATGATTTCGAGAAGAACATCTATTGCCAAATGAGACTTTTCTTTAACTCGATTTAAAATGAACCGACATGCGTTAATTCTATTAAGTCCGCTGCCAATTAAAGCTGAATGAATATTTCGAAAATATGCCAAGCAATTTGGTTGCATTTCACAATCTATAATCATGTTTGCGAGCTTAACGCGCATATTACGGCGCCCATATTCCTTGCAGAAAATAGGAAAGTAAAATTTAAAAAGTTTATAGTGTCTCCAGATGAATCTGTAAGCAGAATGTAAGACTTCATTCCGAAGTAGATTTAGAGACGTCATTATGACACTGAGTTCTAGTAGTTGGTGGCTAAATTTGCAATTGATATCAAAACACTTATCGCTTAAAAACCCGTAACATAGTGAACCAAACATCTTTGATATCTCTCGTGTGGAAACTATTTGTGACGGAATGTTTGCTGTGACACTACTATCGATGGAAAGGCTTGAATGGACATTGGGAAAGAGGGGCTTGGAGACACTTCCAGAATGAATTGACGAAACTGTGGGATTTGGTGCGTTTTGCAGAAGACTTTGGGGGGACTTTGGGGCTTTATCAATGGAGATCTTTTCCGGTGAAAATTCTTTTAATGATTCACTTGTTGTTGGCTTCATTCGGGGTATTTTAAAGCTTTTCAATGTTGGATTTGTATCTTCTTCCTTAGCTTTAGCAATACTCAATTCCAGAGGACTTTTTGGTGTCGGAACAGGAGAATTTAAGGAACTATCGATGCAAGGTGACAGTTTGGCACTTGATTCGTCAACATCCAGAAATTTTGAACTAGCAAAACGATCCTCAACGGGAGAGCTTAAATGAAAAGAAAACAAATTTATGTATTCATATGTATTTAGTGTTATTTAAAAGAAAGAGAAGAGGGCTGATCAATTCAATTATGAGGCCGACAACTGTAAACAGATGCAAATACTTCTTAGTACGCCACCTTTTATACAAACAACTAGTAGGAATTTTAGGCTGCTATAAACCAGACGATCGTTCAGTAAGGGTATAATTATTTCTACAGAAACTGCACAGATGCCAATGAATGGCTCCTAAATGGCGGGCTATATGGAAAATTTAATTTTAAAAAGTAAATGTTTCCAAGACTAGAGGGCATTATCCGTCCGTCTCTACTTTGTACCTATTTAAGAGCCACTCCAATCTATCCAAATAATTTTAGTAATGATCTAACTTATCGTTTAGTAGTTTATTATAACACATATGTATGTACATATAAAAAACATTTACTCACTTGAAGCAAGATGACGGCGCAAGTGACAACAAATCATCATCCATACAATTATCGAAGTCCAAAAGCGAATCATCGATGTCTTTTTCAATTTCTAGTAACGACATTCCCTTTATTATCTCCGGTTTAGTTTTATCTTTAAGAGATTTTATTTTATTCTTTGAACAATCCCCCACATCAAACGATGAGTCTGTGGATGTGTCCTTTCGCTCTATGTCAATTGCAGAATCCGTAATGGAATCTACTTCCGGACTGTTGAAACTCTTATGATTACATGTTGGTGAAGTATTTGGTGCTATACTAAAAACGACTTTTTTGTCTGAATTGTCGCCACGCTGTGGAGTAGAGCAAAATAAGTCTACCTCCATATCATGTAGAGATGGCATACTATGACTGGTGCTGAATATTACATTCCTCTCTGCTGGCTTTTCTGAAGATGATCCAATGTCATCGCTTTTCTTTTGTGTTAAATCCAAAACATCAATATTTGACGGAGTATTGTTTTCTTTGGAAAGATCTAAAACTCCATAATCGGCAATAGCTGTCTTGTTATTGGCACTAGAGTGTACAGTACGCATAATGTTATCGACAGAACTGGCAGTAGATGGATTTTGTTGGACGCCATCAACATTTTCGGTATCTATAGCTGGTTGAGGCATATCAACACATAAACTTAATACATCAGATTCTTGGGCAGTTAGACTGCAAGGAATTGTATCACCTTGTCCATCTAACACCCGCGCTATAACATTGTTTCCAGCATCAAGGGATGGATTCTCGATGAAATTCACCTAAATGTAAATAAATTATAAAATGTCCATAAATAAAAAAATTAAAACAAAAGATATAGGACAGTCTAAGGGATTGGGTAAAATCTGAGCTGTATAATCATGTATTAAGTAGCTTAGAACTAATTAATCTGTAAAGCTGTTTGTACACCATGAAACAGGATCACAAGAACCTTAAGACGGGGAAATTGAAATTATAGATATACAACAGAGAAAACAAATATGTAGTCATCGGTGGCCGTCCTTCGCTTGGGAAACGCCTAATATTTTTCTTGAAAAAAACCCAAAACTAAACTATATACATACATACATACATACTATACTATGTACTTACAAAATCTTCGAACGGAATGAACGTCTCTTGACCGCCAGCAGTCGCCTCCTCCAAACTCACAGTGCAGTTCGACGTTGAAACCATTTGCCGGACGTCATTCGATGGAGCACTCAATGTCCATTCACCATTCATAAAGTACGCAATCTGTCCACTTTGCTCAGGCATAATGTCCCAATTCTGTGTGGTTGAAGTTACAATCTGTGAAACACCCGAAGGAGATCCAGCATTGCATGCAAACATCTCCACATACTTAGCGATTTCACTCTTCTCATCTTTATCTTTTTTCTTATTCTTCGAGCCGGGCTTGCGGCCGCGTTTTTTTGGTGGATCATTCGACGGGGGCTTTGGTGTCTTTCGTTTCGGTCCACGCTTTTTTAATTGACGTGGTGGAGACGCTGTGTTTGCCTCAATTGAGACGGTAGGTTCTAAAGACGGTGGGGAATCACTTTCTTCGAGCAAAGTTTTAACCTCAATTTTTGCATCTTTTTCAACGCTGTTGGTGGTTTGCGTTTTATCTAACTCGACTGTGTTCTGCGGTTCAAGATTGCTTTCGATTTCATATGTTACCTTCTGATCCTGGCTGTCCTGATCCATGTCAGCTTGTATCTCAATAGGTTTTTCCTTTGAATCGGCTTCCATGTTTGAATTCACCTGCTGCCCAACGTTCAAATCCAGAATTTTTTTTGTTAAATCCAAGCGATTCAAATCGATTGATATCTTGTACTTGCAGCTGTGTAGTTTTTCTTGCAGAATCGAAGGCACAAATATAGTGAGCAGGTTGGTGGAAGCAGACACCGGTAGACTCTCAACTTGAACCAAGTCGCTTAGCTCAGACATCTCGTGACAACATTTGCCACTCAAACACATTGACGCTGTATCCACCTTGGCTGCAGATGTAGACAATGGAAAGACTTTACGCTCAGGCTTACTGGCATTAAAGAAATTCACAATTGCCGGGTCCTGTTGGATGGTTTTTCGGACGCGCGTTGTCCGTCGCAACTGTTGTTGTGCCACCGATTCATCGATGCGCCTCTGGAATTCGGACAGCGACTTCTTAACACTCATGATGATGCAATTCAAATCCAGGTGCTCAAGCACAACCTGAGGAATTTTATCGATAAGTTGATCGTGCAGTTTGCGCCGAAGTTCTATGGTCGCCCGTTCATCGTTACACGGTAAGTGAGGGCAAAAAACATGAATTTGTTGGACGAGAGCATCTATATTTATATTGGATATGTTCTGCATTATTTGCAGTCGATTGCACGGAGGATTTATGTCGCCTTTGGGAAAAATAAATTCTGTAAAAGCATTAGCTTCTGTTAATATTGTATGTGGTACCATGGGATGTACATATTTTAAAGGCAAAATAAATGAATTAGTTGTACAATCTTACCAACAAATAGACATAAATTCGCAATTTTATAAAAATATGTTCTGTATTTTAAATGTAACAACTGCACAAGGCCTGGTAGACATTTGGAATTCACCGTTACATATTTCCAATACCATTCCAAGCAAATTTTTATGGATCGTTTGCACTTAAGGATAAATCATAATTATGCTAAATTGCACTTGTTTTTTATTACCTGAAAATACCTCAATACAATTATGACTTTCTAACACAAATTTATGAATTGATTTTATTTAGCTTTTTTTTAGATCTATGTATACACATTTGTATGCACATATGTATGTATGTATGTAGGTTAAGTCAGATTATAGTCCTGGGTGCGCTAATAATTTTATCACCATCACCCTATGGGTATATGGTTACGTTTGTGGAAAAGAGCATCAAACGTTTTTTTTTACATAAAATTAGTTATTTTTAGTTCATGGTGGTCTCTCTAAATCATCTTCAGCTTGATCGAGAGAGTGTTCTCCATGGGTTGCATTTCTGGTTCTACTGACGTTCAAGCATTCACATAAGAGACAAGTCCTCTCCGTCTCCATTGCAGCCGGTTGATTCTGCTCTTAAATTGATAAAAAATTATTGAGTTCCAGAATTTGCTCGTTCTGTAAAAATGTTAACAATTAAACATACATAACGAAACAGTATAAATGACTTTACGTTTTGCTGGTTACCACACACCCCTACGTTTGGATAGTCGATTACGATATTTGAAATTCTATAAAAATTAATAAAACATTCACAGGCCAGCCCTGAACACAACCTTGCATTGTTGATCTCTGCTGATTTCTTCGGAAATCTTCCAATTTTAACTAAAATGTTGAATTTCAGGCAATGCTGTCCAACTGTCAGCTGTATCCACTTTTCCACCACACAAACTTCAAACTATACGACGGCAGATTTTCGCGTTACATCATTCGAGTTTATTAGTGTGAAGTAAAATTAATGCAAAAGAAAAATATTTAAACAAAATTAATTAACAATATTCCTAAGTAGTAACTCCATTTGTTATGTTACAAGTAGCAGAATAGAGTAAACGCAATAATTTACTGAATTCCAAGCAGCAACTGTGCTATTGATGCCCATCACGGTCGCGTAAAATGTCAGAAATCGATCAGGTTAGATGAGTTTGAGTTCTAAATTATGATTATCTATTTTTTGTTTGTTTAAATCCTTTTATTTTGTTGTTAATTAGATTTGGTTAAAATATATTGCGTATTTTGTTTTCTACGTAGTTATGCTCTGTTGTTTGCAAGTCTGGGTAGATATTTTTAGTAAAATGACAATTCCCGTGAAAGTTGACGTAGTGATGAAGGAATGCATAATCATTTTTGTTTTTATTTTTCAAGTTGTTTTGCGGTTAGTTGGGAAAACAATTTAAAAATAAATATGTTTAAACTGTTGTAGGTGTTAATTTTGGTCGGTGTGTCCTGATAAAAATGCTTTTGTAAATGCCCAACCAGACTATCTGGCCATGTGGTCGGTGTAAATTCATTTAACTGCTTAGCCTATGCTCCGTCAATTCGTCGCTGAATGCAGATAGCTACAAGACATTTGAAAAAACCGGCGTAAACTTATTTCAATATCACTTCAGGAATGTAAAACCGCAACAAAGACATTAAGTCTTCGTGTTTTCTTCCAGGAAAGATTTCTTTTCGCGATTAACGATTTCCAATTCTTTACCCTATTGTTGTTAATGGTTTTCTGACCTTTCCTTATTATAAGAAACTATCCGTAACAAGTAGTGAATTTGAGGTTTTCGTAATATTCGAATGTTTCTACTTTGGACACCTCTGTCTGATTTAAATGGTCCTTCCATCTCTTGAGCTAGTCCTCATCCATAGTAAGCAAATAACAGAAACCGAATATGCATTTCACTGGGTGTTAATTAGAGCTGTGGCCACCTGTCAGCTCTTTCGTGATTCTGTAGAGGGTTCTGCTGTCGCACCCGTGTTGAGTGGGCGCCGTGGCTCAAGTGGCTATTGCATTGGACTACGGAGCGAGGCGTTCGAGGTTCCATTCCTAGACAACACTTAAATTTTCTCGCAAGAGTTTGACAAACATCCAAGTGTATAACTGCCATGTAAAAGCTTCTCACTCAACAAATCGCCCTTCGGACACGATGTTAAACAGTAGGCCCCTTCCATTTGAGTAAAGAATATAACACGCACGACATAAATGAGTGTGAGAAGCTAGGCCCTTGGTCCCATGGACCTGTCTTGCCAAATATATTTTTTTTTTTTTAACCAACGCGTTGATGTTGCGATTGTTTATGTCGCAAGTTACGCTGTATTTTTATCAAAAGTAAAAACTGGTCAATTGGATTGGAAGTTATATGAATGTAATTGTACATCCCATTGAGTTCGTGCTTAAACATGGTGTCACCTATAACAAGCCGATTGGCTTTGCAGAAATCAACAAACCTTACATTTGTTCGATAAGTGTGACAATGTCTCCGTTTGTCGTTGTGTTGAAGTGATTGTAGGAGGTCTTGGTTCTAGGTTTCGGTATTCTACGTGCGGTATGTAGCACGATGGTAATGATTATGGAAATGGGACAATGTTGTTATCCAGTTAATAATTTTTAAGGCAGAAATGTCAGATGTGTGCATGGAAGTGCTACTCTTCACCTGAACTTTTGATAATCTACAAATGAAATGCTTACGGAATGGCCCAATGCTTTTTATAAATTCAATTATGTACTTGGCGAAATGTCATTACTCATTAGATATGGTAGGCGATATCTTTCCGATTAGCGCTGGTTTAACCGTAAATGAAAAACTTCAATAAAAATTGAAATTTCTCTATGTACAGTGGCCGCAAACAGTCCATTTGAACTTTGTTTTAAGTTAACTATAGCAACTTCACAAAAAGGTGAAAAGAAGACAAGTTAAATTTAAATGAATGCACATAATCCAATTGGGTCATAATGTGCCAATTGAGTACATATGTACATAAACAGAGTGATAAACAGAATCGAGTAAAACTATAAAGGGCATGCTACGTGCTTGTGCAGAGGAATACAACTTATTTAAGATTAGATAAGGCTCGCATGCTCTCAATGTATTGTCATTATTTATTACAAAGAAAAGTAAATTTTAATCGTTTTTGAAACTGTTTGCTGGTATGAAGGGCAATGCAGCAGCTTACCATTGCACAAATATTTGTACTTTTGGAGTTTTTGTCTTTGTACGTACTACTACAGTCATTGCACACCACAGTTGGACTAATTGTCAACTTCACTGAGGCTGAGGATGCTTGCTTGCTTTAAGTATCTCTTCAGATGATGACCTATGGACTGGTTGGACTGTTCTTGATGATTTTTCGCAATGCTTTGAGAATAGACTTTCAATTATTTCAGCAGAATATTTTCGTAGGTAGGAGACGGTTTGGAATAGTCTTCAATTTTTTCATTACAGCCTGCGTTACGCTCTCAGTGATTTTGTTATCATTTAGGTACCTATCAACAAAATACATACTTATATACATATGTATGTATGTACGTAGCTTGTATTTCTGGGACATTGACCCACAACCGAATGAAATATCAGATAGGAATATGACGACTATAAACCTGATTCTCATTCTTAAAACTACAAAATCTTCAAGCACAAATCCAGGAGAATAGTAGGGTGATAGATATTCAAATGTGGAAACGAACCTATACTATTTAAATATATACATTGGGATTAGTACATATTAAGAGTTTTTACAAACTAATAAAACCATTAAAACTAAAAACTTCACCGCAGGTATAGCAGCAGAGGGTACAATAGATCACTAGGTCGCATTGTGAAATACCCTTTACAAATAACAATAATAAATTTAGCTTGTATCATTTTAAATTACTTTGTCTTAAAAAAGCTTATTTTTTTTTTAAAGGATTCTTTTACTTTTTGTGACATTAATTTGTTTATTACATATTTATTTTTATTTCAGTTCAGTTGCTGTATATTTTAGTAAATCCATTCTAAGTCGAAACAAAAAAAAAAAAAAACAGAAACCATCATAATTTGTATACCTATCATTATTATGAAAAAGTTATAATTTGATATAGTTTATTGACTGTTATAATTTGCGCCAGAATAGTTTATATTATTTTTGATTATTATCTGTGAAAGAAAAGTTTATAAAAACGATCAAAGCACAGACAACTCTATTAATTGTTAATTTTAAATAAAAAATAATGGCGGCATATTTGAATCGCACACTTTCAATGGTAATCGGACACGACGGCAACACGACTTCATCGCTTGATACCAACGCTCTTACTGATGTTCGTTCTTTGCAAAATGCGGCTGCATTGGAAAAATCCCCATTGCAGGTATTCGTGAGAGCCAAAAAGAAAATCAACGATATCTACGGTGAAATTGAAGAATATGTTCTTGAGACCACACAATTTATCGACAGTAATTAGTATTATTGTTTAATAAACGCATAACTGTTATAAATAAATTTAAATTTTGTTTTCAGTTTTACCAGATGATGTTGAAGTTGTCGACAAATCAGAAAGGGATTTGTTCCACAGTTACGTGCAAAAAATTGCAGCAATCCGAGAAGTACTTTCCCGGGATCACATGAAAGTTGCCTTCTTTGGAAGAACCTCTAATGGCAAAAGTTCTGTGATAAATGCAATGCTACGCGAAAAAATCTTACCCAGTGGAATTGGTCACACGACAAATTGTTTCTGTCAGGTGGAGGGAAGTGATGATCAAGAGGCTTATTTGGTTAAAGAAGGTTCTGATGAGAAACTCAATGTTGTGGTAAGTGAGACCAATGTGAAATCATTGTCCAATATCGATTGTGGAGCATAACCAGCAAAAGTGGTTGAAGTTTAAAAACAACGGGTATTTATTCGTATGTATTTATTTATTTTCATCAGAACATAAAACAACTGGCTAACGCATTGTGCCAAGAGAAACTCAGTGAGAGTTCATTGGTGCGAATATTCTGGCCACGTGAACGCTGCAGCCTACTTCGCGACGATGTCGTATTCATGGACTCACCTGGTGTTGATGTATCCCCCAATCTGGACGACTGGATTGATAATCATTGCTTAAATGCAGACGTATTCGTTTTGGTCCTAAATGCTGAATCAACAATGACACTTGCCGAAAAATCCTTTTTTCATACGGTTTCAAAGAAACTCTCCAAACCGAATGTGTTTGTATTGAACAATCGCTGGGATGCATCAGCCAACGAACCAGAATGTCAAGAATCGGTAAGGAAAACCTTTTGATTGCCGCTTTCACATTATTATTCACCTTTTAGAGAAAATATACAATTTTTATGTTTTTCCGTTCATTTTTATCCTTGTTGGGTGTTGGTATGTACAGGATCTAGAAAAGGTAAATTATCAGCTAGCCCTTCATAGTGACATCGTTTAATTTATTATTTTGCTGTTGGGAATTAAAAACAAAAAAAAAAAACGAAGCTTTTTCTTTTCATTGATTTGTCGGGAACTTTTTGTTCATAAATGTTTTTTCTTTAAAGGTTAAATCACAACACACAGAAAGGTGCATTGATTTTCTCACAAAGGAACTTAAGGTTTGCACTGAAAAGGAAGCTGCCGAACGAGTCTTTTTCGTCTCCGCTAGAGAGACGCTACAGGTAAAATATATATTTTTATTGTCAATCGAATATTAAAATCTAACGTAAATATTTTCTCAGGCACGCCTTGAGGAGGCCAAAGGTAATCCAGCTCATATGGGTGCTATTGCTGAAGGATTTCAGAATCGCTACTTTGAGTTTCAAGATTTCGAACGTAAATTCGAAGAATGTATATCGAAAAGTGCTGTCAAAACGAAATTCGAACAGCATAGTTCTCGGGGAAAAAATGTATCCAGTGATATGCGTCTAATGTTAGACAACATTTACGATCGAGCCAATACGTTCCGCAATCAAAAGCTCGAACAAAAGAAACTTATCACAGATCGTATTCAGGGCACAGAGACACAAATGATGCAGGTCACAAGGGAAATGAAGTTGAAAATTCACAAGATGGTCGAAGAAGTTGAACAGAAAGTTTCAAAAGCTCTAAACGAGGAAATTTGGCGTCTCGGTGTGCTTATCGATGAATTCAATATGCCATTCCATACAGAACCACTGGTTTTGAATATCTACAAGAAGGAACTTAACGGTCATGTCGAATCTGGTCTTGGATCGAACTTGCGTGCGAGATTGTCAATGGCATTGGCCATGAATGTTGAAACCGCACAACGAGAAATGACAGGTAAAATATTAAATAATCTTTACTTTGGTAAAAGTTTTCTATTTGTTCAACGGAGAGTTTTTCTTTAAATTGCAGATCGAATGCATGCACTCGTACCCAGTGAAAAACTTATAGTTCAAACAAAAGTAGTTACACGATCACAGCCCTTCGAAATGCTCTATTCACTGAATTGTCAAAATCTTTGCGCTGACTTCCAAGAGGACCTGGAATTTAAGTTTTCGTGGGGTATAACCGCCATGATACAACGATTTACAGGCAAAGTCAAAGGACACAATAAGAAAGTTCCTGCAATAACCTCAAATCGACAGAATAGCGTAAGTACAAATAATTCCAATATTCCGGTAGTCGAATTTATAGATTGAAACCGTAAATTTTTGGTATACCTAGTTCGCTAAGCGAATGGATACAAAGTCAGATCTTTTGTAGCCTCATTTATATATATAGGAATTCCGGTTTTTTTTTCTTTAAATTGCTCTCCACTTATAGAGTTGGAAATCATAAATTTTAGTGTCTTTCTGCTTGTAATGCCTCTTAGTATTTATAGATATAAGAGTTTGAGCCACACGGGTAGATGTACTATCCATGTTCATCTCAATCCTTCTATTATAATGTGTTACATTTGGTGTTTCTGAGTATATGACCCAGGCGCCTTTGCGTTGTTCAATCCTCTACCTCATTTGTTACTCTGTCAACACAAGAGATTCGCAGCATCGTCTTACACACGGACATACCGAGGAATGATAAGGACACTCATGTCTTAACACCTTACCAAATACATCACTTAACAAGTCTAGTTTTTGTGTTGAGGTTAATATTTGATACTGTCCACTAAAGTGCCCTTTCTCTTTCAGCCGGGAATTGTATAACAGATGGCTTTTTCTGAACTCAAGCTTATTGTGTTTGAGTCATTAAAGCCGATAAGTCTGTACTGTAAATTATATTGTTAAGTTCACGTACTCAATCGTCAGCTCGATCCCTGTAGATTTGAATACTCCTTAATTGTTGTATGTGTACTCTATTGTAGGTGGGCTTGTAGGTACGCTTCTTGCTTCCGAAAGCACCGTGGAATCGTCCCAATGATGGAGCTTTTTATTTGGGCTAAACAATAAGTTTCTGCCAATCCATCTACTCAAACCTGTAGCTACAACCACAAGAACGTCATTTATTCTTCCTTTGCTAACATTGGTGCTTACATCTCCTAGAATGTTGTTTCAAGTGATCATGGTATTCCCCTATCATCGATTGCCCAGAGTCGATCGTTTCTGTACGGTTTTGACCAGTATGCCCTCCGCTTTTAAAAGATAGGTATATAGCTAGACGTTTTAACTTTTCAGCAATTAGAATTCCTTCCTACATTATATCGTATGTTTATTTGTATCGGAGCATCCAAATAACCTTCATTACATTACATTGCAGAACATGCTGTCTCCGGTAACGCCGGTTTCAGAAACTCCATTGTGTCTTATGCCAACAAACGCTGGAGGAATAACACAAGAACAGCTATCTATGATATCGCGTTTCGCAGTCGCTTCTATCGGTTCACAGGGAACTGTAGGTGGTCTGGTTGTTGCGGGAATTGTAAGTAGCTGTCAATTTTAATTGAATTACATACAATGTGGCCTCCGTTTTATTTAGATGCTTAAAACAATTGGTTGGCGTGTACTTCTTGGTGTTGGTGCTCTCTATGGTTGTATTTACCTTTACGAACGTTTATCGTGGACCAATTCAGCAAAGGAGCGCGCGTTTAAGAGCCAGTATGTGCGCCATGCAACTAAAAAGCTAAAGATGATTGTCGACTTGACATCGGCCAACTGCAGTCACCAAGTGCAACAGTAAGTTACTAAACTTTAACATCTCTAAATATAAAAATTACAATACCGATTTTGTTATTACTTGCAGAGAGCTCTCGAGTACATTTGCACGTTTGTGCCGTGTTGTTGACAACGCTACAACCGATATGAACGAAGAACTCAAAGCGATTGAGACCTCCCTGTCCATTCTCGAGGGAAATCAAAAGCAAATCAAATTGTTGCGCAACAAAGCTAACTATATTCAAAATGAATTGGAAATTTTCGAGAACAACTACATCAAGTCGAATTGATCATCGGCCAAAAAGAATCTAGCATTCTACAATCGGTTAAAATTTTCCCAGCGAAACATACCTACTCGGCAAATGACTAAAACTTGTAAAAACTCAAAGTTTACCGAAACTAACAAACATTACAACAAAATTGATCCCATTTATGTTAATCCATAGAAATTTAGTTGGTAAAGAAGAGATTTGTTTGACCAAAAGCTGCTGGTTCCAGCTTTTGGAAATAAATACTGAGCAAATTATATTCTCTTTCCTTAAGATCTATTTACAGTACCTATGTTTAATTTGCTATATTTGTAATTTATGTCTTTGAAGGCCCCAAATAGTCTTCTTTTATTTTATTTGTTGCCTTTTAAAAATGTTGTTTCATATTCAATGAAAGAGAATAAAATCATTTAATATCAAAATAAAAACCAAAACTTATTACTTAACAAAAAAAATAAAAAAAAAAGAAGAACAATCGATCAATTGACTAGTCAAATAGTTCCAAACATAACATTAAAATGTATACTTAATAAACTTTCTTTATACTCTCAACTTCAGGCATTGTGCACTAATAGGATAATAAATAATTGAACGAAGTAATTGTTGTATTTCGAAGGGATGGAATAATTTTGATGAAACTTTAAAACAAATCTAACTGTAATCCTAAGATAAATATATAAGATAACTAATTTTTTCTCTCGACTCAAAAAGAGATGCAATTGGGTATGTCTGTCTATATTAAAAAAATGGAGTAAAAAAAAATAAAAAAATAGTAAAATATTAAAAACATATTAGTGTTTTATATGTTTAAATATCTTTAACTCTGATGTGACTAAACTGGTGATCGATCTGCAGCACACTTTCTAAATTGAATTTCTGTTTTAGACAGTGTATGTATGCATTTACATTGTCGTTCACTTAAGCAACTATTCACCCCAATTACCGATAACATTGTGATTTATTCGCTTTATACGTAAAATCATCTCATATAGAAATTTAATATGAAACATTTTGATGGTTCATCATTTTGTCAACGATCCTTTTTCCTTGTTTGTAAGTACGTACATGCATACATAGTTGGAAATCGGGTCTTCACGACTTCTAGTTTGTCATGAACATTCGAATGGGTTATTCAATAAAGAAGAGTTTGTACAATGACAAACTACATATTTCTTTTTAAATGCCCTTTAATTTGTCACCTCAAACAATAAAATCCATCGAGACACAACCAAGTTATTGTCAAAAGAGATCATTAAACCCTGATAGTTGTCAAAGAAAACAGTTTGGGTGGTGCTAATTAAGGGTTTCCCTATTGTTTTATGAGAATCTCTGATGGCCTGGTGAATTTATGAAATATTCATGGAAGCAAGACGTGCATTTTAGTTAGTGTTCTGTTATTTTTTTTAAAATAAGTAAAGTTTCATTATAAACTACAATGGATTTGTTTATTATGCTAGCTGGGTTTAGAGTTTTTTGTTTGTTTTTTTGTGGTTGATTGAATAGATGTAGAACGTGTGTGTAAGCAAAGTCAATGTTTGGAAAGTGTTCGAGATGAGCAGAAAAAAATCTGGATCTCTTCCACTCGATTAATTACAAAGGTAATATATTTGAATAGTGAAATATACATATGCATGTACATGTATACAGAGTGTACCAGTTAATAGGGACAATCCTTTAAGGGGCGATTCTGTCTCATGTAAGATTAAGAGAAGTTGTAGAAAAAGCCATATATTGTCAGACAAAAATGGTAAAAAACAAAAAAATAAGTGCACCGAATTACCAACTCTTAGAATATTTTTTGTGAAAAGGCCATTTTTTGGAACAGTTTATAAAATGCTTACAGCAATTGTTCGAAGTGCCTTCCTTTGACTTGAATACACTTTTGGGCGCGTTTTAAAATTTCGGATTGCAGATTAAAGAGCAGGAAATTATTTTTCATCTTTTCTGAAACGGCATTAATTTTTTTCTTGGAGCTCTTCCAGAATAAAATTTTTCTTTCATGGCACCCCAGAAGAGAAAATCCATTGGCGTTAGGTCAGGAGATCTGAGCGGCCACCGTTCTTTAAATGTTTGGTTGAGCAACGAAGTTACCCTCCTGCTATTCTGACAATGTTGACAGAACATTACCCTTCTCTGAATAAGAGGCACACCTTCAAGGAACTCCGGCAGTTGATCTCTCAGAAATTCCAGGTAATAATTGGAATTTAGTGTATGTGGAAAGAAAAATAAATAATAAAATAAGCAACAAATTTTGAAGATGTTTTTCACAACAATTCTTACATTTGAAAGGATGTTGTGCGTATTATATGGGGATTGGAGTCTGACTAATGGTGCAAATTATGGTGGTAACCCTATCTCTGGTGAATTGTGCTTCGTCAGTCCACAAAATGTTTTTGTGCAGAGCTCGCCCACTTCTTGTTGAGGCAAATACAAATACACTGCATAAGTCCAGAAGAGCTACTGGTAAATTCATGTCTCTCTAGCATATACATACCTTACCCGGTACCCTACTGGTCTGGGGTTAGTTAACCGCCTCCAGCCGGTCCTTAGTTAACTGCCTCTAGTTGCGCACTCTAAGTTTGTTGAGGTCCCCTTCTACTTGTGCGCTCCACCTACGGCGAGGTCTTCCTCTACTGCGTTGTCCTTCTGGGTTAGATTCGAAAACTCAACATGCCGGAGCATTTGTGTCCATCCGCTCTACATGTTCTAGACATCTTAAACGACTGATGCGCAATTAAACTACCTCAAAGTTATAGCTGTCGATTGTGATGTCCTGGCCAATTCGTTGATGTTGTGTGTACTTTTTTGTTGACAGTGTATACTTGGTTTTGCCGTAATTTATCACTAGACCCATTTTGGCAGGTTTAGTTTCAATACTAGCGAATGCACCATAATGTCAATATCGTCGACATACGGTAGTAGTTGCAAACTTGTGCCTCCGGTGTTGGCTTGTGATGCGGATTGTCATAAGTCGTTCGCTCACGTGTCGTAAGCTTAAGCCTTCTTGCCTATGTCTACCGCTTATGACAAATCCACATCCGAATAAGCGCTGCTTTTGCTTTCTATAGCACGGCAATCATCGTAATAGATGTCAATGTGTTCATCCTCTTTTTGACCGGCCAATCCCATTGCACTTCCTGAATGTCTGTGATTTCTGCTTTAAAGCAGTCTAGGGTCTTTGCTAGCAGTCCTGCGCTGTTAAGGAAGAATTAGCAGAGGGTTCGAACATTCCACGTACAGATACGAAGTTCGTTAAAGGTGTTTCGGTTGCTAGGGTCGTCAACAGTAAAATCATCCTTATCCGAGGCTTGAGCGGTTTTCGTAACTACTCTTTTTTCCGTGGTCGGGAAGTTAGTCAAGTAAGATTTCACAGTGTTCGTCCTCTTTTTGCACAACCCCCAACCTGGAGGACCAGTTTCCTTTAAAGCCCCCAAGACGAGGAGCCGGATTTTCCGGAGTCAGTAACCCACTTCAGAGATACCAGCGCTGCCGTTGGTCGTTTAAGGGTTCATCCGCCACCAACTCTATAGACCAGGGATTCAAATATCTCGAAGCAGCTCATATAGGAACGACACTAGATAGTTCGGCCTAACTGGAACTGTGAACGCTACGTTGATTCCATCGAGAGAATTCGTCACCGTCCGCATCAATGGCTAATGTGGGAGACAGACTGCTGGTATTGATACCATGGTATAGCAATACCAAGTTCTATATCACGTGTCTGTCACCCCAATACCACGTTAAAAGCTAGTATACCACGAAACAAACCTGGTATTGAAACTAGTAATTTTTTGGTGGTATGCCGCGTTCTTACTGACTGCAGCGCCACTTTCTCTCTGTTGGTGATTCTTCGTAGCTTTTTCACAACAAAGAAGTAAGTATATCCTCAAGTTTGGAAAATGGATTTAAAGAGGATTTATCTAAACTGTTTCAATAATATACTACATCAAAGAAAAAACAAATTGGGCCTTCAAACTGGAAAAATGTCATCGAAATTAATTTGTTCATATGAAATTTCAAAAGCAACCAAATGAATGACGTTACATTGAAACAAAAAATTCAAGCTTAAACGTCCAAAGTATACTACGAAAATTAACGTGTACTGCGAAATGCAGTCTGTCAGGGGTTGTGGTATTCACTATACCATGGTATTCATACCATGGTATCAATACCAGCAGTCTGTCTCCCACATTAGCCATCGCGAAAAAAAAACAAACAACAAACCGCCCATAGAATACTATCCATAAAAAGCTGTGAGCTGAGAAATACATAGAATGCAATTTTTCATAGAATACTATTTGCAGTCATCTATGAGCAATTGTCATAGAATGCCATATTGAATTCTATGATATATTCTAGCTCGTGGAGACACCGTCACCGTGTTATGCGCAAGGAAATGCAGAATGCCTACGTGCAAAGAGAAACGATTAAAAACAACACCATTAAGTGAACTTTCAAATTCACGTATCGTTAAGTAAAATTCTTACTTGCTGAAGTCGGCCTCCGATAACTATACCTATTGCAGTAGGCACAAAAAACATAAATATTTATGGGATATTTTGCTGAATAGACAATTTTTATCGTCATTGAATACTTGCTGTCACTGTCAAAATATATATAAAAAAAAAATTAGTGGGACGTCCATTGTAAGTCCAATTTTTTATTATTTTTTTTTCTATCATAAGGAAATGACAAATTGAAAATCGTAATTAATTAATGTTTTAAAAAAAAATTGACCTTCCTTTTAAGTTTTACAGTAACCAACTTCAATGTGCCGACTGTCGAGCGAAAAATTTTGTAAAATCACTCCATAGCTGCTTTTCCGTAATCAAAACAAGAGTCTACAAACAGAAAAACGAAGAAATAAACAACATTTTCCCCTTGTAATTAAAAAAAGGATTGTTTCCATCATGCCACATACAGGCAGAGGAGTTGACACTACCCCGGTTCCGGTAGCTTCATCGGTTGGCCCACAGCCCCTTGTTAAAATTGGGCATTACTCCCTGGGGGCGACCTTGGGCACTGGAACATTTGGCAAAGTAAAAATCGGTGAACATCAATTAACCAAACACAAAGTAGCAATAAAGATATTAAACAGACAAAAAATCAAAAGCCTGGATGTCGTCGGTAAGATACGAAGGGAAATCCAAAATCTGAAGCTGTTCAGACATCCGCATATTATCAAACTGTATCAGGTAATTTGATATTTTTTTTTTAAATGTTGTGACTAACTTCTGATGGTAAAAGGTAGTAGGAAATAAGTGCAATAAGTTCATACTAAGAGTTCATGAGCCGTCTTTTGTCTCTATTCGTTTTTCTGAAAGGCGTAGTACCAAAAAATAGCTACGTGATTATTTCTGAAGATTTACAAATTTTGATTACCCGGCGACCCGATTTGACCTTTCAATTCCGATTCAAATAGCATTTTTTAAAGTCTGTATGTTGAAAAATTTATTTTATAATTATATTTGCTTCGCAAGTTTTATTTATTCAGATAAAATGAACTAACGAAGGACAGTTGTAAAAGATGAGGGTTCTTTCTGTGCAACATGAAATTAAAAGCTTTATTTAGTGACAAAAATTTAGAATGGAATCAAATAGAATAGTACAAGTTAATGAAAACTGTTAAATTCAATTAGAACAGAAATGTATAGTCCTGTGTTCAATGAGCCAATAGCTTGGTGTTCAATAGAGCATTCTTCTTATCAGCTATCGTTTAGAAATCCTAGCTTAACTTATATCTTTTGGATATTTTCTAAAATTTCGTCTCATAAAAAAAAAATTAACATAAACCATTTACATTGACGAAATCCTTTTCTACAACATTGTTTCAAAATTTTGTAAGCTTTTCTTTGTCGTCTAAACAATTCCGTCGGGATCGAAACCGATAAAATCCGTTTCCATCGTTTATCCATCATTTGAACTAATACTCTGAAGGATTCCGGGAACCGATTCTCTTTTTTTTATCATTACGACTTAGAATTATTTATTTATGTATATTAAGACTGGCATGCGTTTTTATTTTTTTTGATTTGTAGGTGATCTCAACACCAACCGATATATTTATGATTATGGAGTACGTTAGCGGTGGAGAGCTGTTTGATTATATTGTAAAAAACGGTAAACTACAAGAACATGAAGCCCGAAGATTTTTCCAGCAAATTATATCAGGAGTAGACTACTGCCATCGGCATATGATTGTACATCGTGACTTAAAACCTGAAAACTTGCTTCTTGATCACAACATGCATGTTAAAATAGCTGATTTTGGATTGTCGAACATGATGTTGGATGGAGAGTTTTTACGCACTTCATGTGGTTCTCCAAACTATGCAGCACCTGAGGTCATATCTGGTAAACTTTATGCTGGTCCTGAAGTAGACATATGGTCCTGCGGTGTCATTTTATATGCTTTACTTTGCGGAACTCTCCCCTTCGATGATGAACATGTACCGACACTATTTCGGAAAATTAAAGCTGGCATTTTTCCTATTCCTGAATATTTAAACAAACAAGTCGTCAATTTAGTATGTCAAATGCTCCAGGTAGATCCGCTTAAACGAGCAAATATCGAAGAGATCAAGAAACATGATTGGTTCCAAAAAGACCTTCCATCTTATTTGTTCCCCTCATCTATTGAACAAGACAGCAATGTCATTGATACATACGCCGTATCCGAAGTGTGTGCTAAGTTTGGAGTAAAAGAAAGTGAAGTTCACAATGCCCTCTTAAGTGGGGATCCACATGATCAATTAGCTATAGCTTATCATTTGATAATAGATAATAAACGGTTCGCTGACGAAGCAGCTAAAGCCGAAATATCTAGCTTCTTTGTGGCTGGGAGTCCACCACCCGTTGCACATTCTCCTAATGAACGAGCACATGATGGTGGAAATGCCTTGAATAGTGGAAATGCTGGAATAAACTCCAGCTTTAGGCCGCATCCAGAGCGCATTGCTCCACTTAGAGATCGTCAGATGGCAATGGCCGTGCAACCATCTGGGGGTACTGCTTATCCCGATCGTCCTAAAGGTACCCCAATCAAACGAGCCAAATGGCATTTAGGCATTCGTTCACAAAGTAAACCAAACGATATTATGCTTGAGGTCTATCGTGCCATGAAGGCTTTAGATTACGAATGGAAAATCATTAATCCCTATCATGTGCGTGTTCGCCGCCAGAATAACCTCAATGGTATATTTTCAAAAATGTCTCTTCAACTTTACCAAGTGGACACTAAAAGTTATTTGCTTGACTTTAAATCTCTTACTAATGATGAAGTGGAACAGGGTGATGATGTTATCATGGAAAGTTTAACACCACCGCCGCTAATGAATATTGGGACAATGCCACAACAACCAACGGGACATCATACGATGGAGTTTTTTGAAATGTGTGCCGCCCTTATTATTCAATTGGCTCGCTAGTTATGCACACAATATTTCTATACTCAGATATACTGTTTTATTACTCCATGCTTCTTTAAAAATTTGTTTTTAATCAAAAAAAAAAAAATTATATATACATATATGCATACATATGCCAAAATTTGTCTAACTTTGAGTTATCCAATTTTAGTTATAGTTAAAGTGAATAAATATAAATAATTTTGAAAAGTAATGTGTTTAGTTTTTTTTTTTTAATGTAGAGTGAAATTGTAAAGGGATGCGTACATCTGTTAAATGTAGTTTCGAAATTAATCATACATATATGTAAGTGTCCCCTCAACAATTACACTCATCTGGTTAATGAGCGTGCCGACGAACTGGCCAGGTAAGGATCGGAAACGGAAAGAGTCGATATTCCGCTAGGTGCCGTTAAGAGCAATACACATCTGGATTAGCCTGACTAGTTGTGTCATATCAAGAAATACATGGCCTGATTACAACAAACCTAAGTCAAACGAGCTATTTGGTAAATCAAGATTAGATATTGCCAGAATTGTAGACATAATCACAAGCCACTGGGCAATCGGAGACCAAGCTTGGTATCCCTCACAATACCTTTTGCAGAAGCTGCAGGGATACTAATGAGAAAGAATCTCTACATCACTTCATTTGCAGTATTCCGGCCCTAGTGAGGACCAGCCAACACACCCTAGGAAAACCCTTCTTCGTAGTCCTCGGCGAGATAGCTATAAAAACAGTATTGGAGAACAATGCGTTATTTGAACTTCACGGGTTGGATCTATTTTTCATCATTTAGGTTTTGCACGAGTTTTGTGGTAACAAAAGGCGCACCAAAGCGCTAAATGGGTTCTTTCTCCAAAGAAGGGCCTGTAAATAAGTAAAACCCTATCCCGAACAAACATGGAGATTCTATGCAAGACCATAATCATACCAATCCAATTTTGTGGTGCTGAAGCGTACATCAGCAACGGGGATAATTCTAAGGTAAATTGAAGACACAGTCATCTTCGCCTTGTATGGCCAAACGTGTGCGTCATAGAAAGGAATTGATTGAACGGGGCCACAACCAACAAACCTTTCCAGCCAACTAGATCTTTATCTAGCTGCCTCCCGTTACCCACAATAAATTGATTTAGTTCCCTCTCCACTTAGGTACGCCACCTTAAGCGAGAACTTTTCCCACGACGCCGTCCCTCCGGGGTGGAAAGGCCAAAGGGTCTTTGGATTTATCATACCTTTCATACGGTGCGATTTTCGATACAATGAAACCCATTACCCCCGGATGAGCAAATAGCGAGTCATAAGTAAAATTGGCGCAAAACACAGGTGTCCCGTCGCTTATTGGTTAGTGTAGTGATCTACTTTGCGAATATTTGTAGTCTGAATCCCGGGGAAACAAAAAAAAGGTGTGTTTTAGACCCCACTTCTCGCAAATCTTTGACCAACGTCCAGGAATATAATTGTCAAAATATAAATACACGACACTGTGTCGTTCGGGTACTGTAGATATACCTAACAACACAAATGGTTCCAGGTAGTGGGGTATTAAGCATATTAAGCATATTTTGATACAAATGCTTCATAATAGCGCTTAGATGTAAACGAAGGTATAGAACCGACACGGGGAAGATCGTCGTCGTTTGTATTTTGGGGATCTTAGAAAAAAATTTTGTATAAGGTTCATACTAGTTCCCTTAATGGGAGGCCTAAAATGAAAAAAAAAATCAGTTGAGAGCGAAAGAAAAGTAATTTTGTACCTTATTGTAGTATATTTTGCGATATTATGAGTTTTGTTTAGTTTCCTATGTCCTGTTGTTAACGCAGGATTACATACATATTAAGTTCTGTATTAAAATTAAGAATATTAATTCTATAGATTAGTAGCAAAAGTAATATTATTTGATTACTGAAATCGATTTTTTTTATTCCATAATCACACCAGACAAAATATAAAATTGATGGTAGATACCCATTAACATACGATTAGTTATTAAAAAGTGAAAATAAAATCTTTAATATATTGATTATGTAGGTACTTATAATCAATTGTCAGTCGTCTTTTTTGTTGGTTTTAGTTTTTGAATAAGCGATTCTATACTATTTGCATCAACTAAACCAATGAATTTATCCACAACCACTCCATTGCGGAAAGCCAAAACTGCAGGCACAGCTTTTACTTCAAATGTTGCAACTAAATCTGAGTTACGGTCTACATCGATTACGGCAAAGTCAATTTCTTCGGAATTTTGAAGCATTTCCGTCATTTTCGGAGTCAAAATCATGCAAGGGTCACACCAATCCGCATGGAAATTAACTATAACCGGATTATCGCTATTTATTACCTGTAATGAATAAGAATGGATATGAGTTATGTAATAAAGAATATAAGAAACTCACTCTTCGATCGAAATCATAATGATCTTTTATGACGAACGTTTTACAACAGGTTTGCGTTTTAGACAAATGTCTCTTACAGTTTACAGCCACCTGGGTGGCCAATGTTCGAGCAAAATATCTAAACGATTCCATATATAAATTTGAAAGATTTGTTAACACACTGTAGGTATTGAGGCGGTTGCTTGTTTGTTCGAGATATGTACGTACACTTTGTGAAACTGCAAATAAAACAAATCCCTGAGAACATAATCAAATACACTTATAAAACTAATTTACTAACCTGCAAGTTTGGTTACACCTCTGGTTATCACAACTTTCCAATCTGCTTGGAAATTTTATAATGGTATGCTTGATTTCAAGATATGCATAACATATGGAAGAAAATTCCTAAGGATAAAGAATGCAACTCTATCAAAATATACACCAAACAATGCAAGAAAATGTGTAGTGAAAGAATGAATTTAGAATGAATTAGACACCAGCCAAAAGAAACTGCACACGATGTATAAAATGTTTATTCCTTTATAAATAACTTTCTACTTAAGAATTATTGTCAGTTTAGAAATAATTAAAAATAAATCTTGGAATACCTTCTCCTAGAAAATGTAAATGTCAAGCTTGATTACAAATGTGTAATCTTCTGTTCGATTCGGGTCTTTCTTTATCTGATAATTCGTTTGTATCGCTGAATAGCATATACCAAACAAGGACAGATATATGAATTCACTTCCTACAAACTAAATCGTAGCTATGCATGCCACATATGTATAAACTCGAATTTGTCTTCTGATAGGTTTAGGAATAATGCTTTATGGTGTTTTTGTCTTTCAATGTACAGTTGCCCCCTGCTTTGTAATGCCTATAAACCAAGCGATCGAACCCTTTGTGACGTCACAAATGTAAACAAATTCCGACATTTTTGTGTAGCAAGTAGCTTATAACCTGCTGTATTCCATGAATCACATGACAAATAATAACAGCTGATTCTGGTACAGATATATTGTTTTGTTTTTTTTTTTTTTCATGGTATGCGGCTCATGTGTTCTACGGCGTGTATGTTAAAATTTATTTTTAATAACAAACGCGCTAAGTGGAATTGTTTGGTACAATTCCAATATTTTTGTGTATGAGTAAGACTTAGAATAAAAAGGCTTGTAGTTGGTCTGTTTTTTAAATGTGGCCATTATGGAAAATCGCACAAAAAGCTCCCAAGAATATTTGACCCTTGACGAAGGGTAAGTCATACTTGATTTTAACGAGAAAATGTTTACATAAGTATATTTTTATTTAAAAGTAGAGTACTTACCGATAACAATGTGTTGCTGACCATTTGTGAGGATTCTGTTGATTCCAGGGAACTTTTGTCGCCAGGTGTAGATCGTAATGATTTACCAACCGTGTTAGACTATCGATTAATGGACAAAATAAGAAGTAACTGCGATGAGACAAAAGCAGAATGTGACTATTTGAACAAGAGTACTATACCAGGACAATTAAAAAACAACTGCGAGTTTTTTGTTATAAAAGAATATTCAATTGATGCCCAAGCGAAAGGAGTTAATCCGACAACAGCTCGGAATGTACCTCGTCTAATTGCCCCGAAATCAGCCGACACAATAGGCTCAGGAAAAAGGAGTTTTATTATTGAGCCGTATAAGAAGGTATATACTACATATGTATTATAAGTATAATGAATATTCTTCACTTCAGAATTCTGCATGTTTATATCTTTCAGAGAGATGATCGAAGACGAGCAACACATAACGAGGTGGAGAGGCGACGACGAGACAAAATAAATAGCTGGATATTTAAATTGAAAGAACTCATTCCAGAATCAGCAGGTACCAATTCACCAACAGATCTGAAGTATAAGACAAATTCAACTGATTCAAAAAGTCAAATATTAATACGAGCCTGTGAATATATTAAAGAAATGCAAGAAGAATTGCGAAGGTAAGACAAGATTGTGCATGCACCATTCTAATATTTTGGTTACATATGCACATACATATGCATGTACATACATATCTATGCAAATAGTTCATATGGCAATGCTCTTAAAATTTTTGTCCATATTTTAGACTAGATCTCTACCTTTTACCTTGTTCCTTCTTGCATTTCAAAACATAAAATTTGCATCAAACTGCTTCTCATAAACTTTATAGTTTATAAGTACATATATAATTTAAAGCCGGATCTCACACTATCTTGTTTCTTCTTATGTAAGTAACCGGAAAATGAAAATGCAAAATTTCTTCAAAATCCCCGTTTGCGTTATAATCCTTACTAACTAGAAAAGGCACAAAAAATAATTCAGGTGTGCTAGGTGAAAACTTTCAGAATTTTCAAAACAAATACTTTTCATCCCGTTTAGTTCATATGCTCATAACGTTAATAATAAGCAGTTTTCGATATTGTTTTTTTGAAATAATAGGTGGAAATGTTTCAGGAACCAAACGGAGTCCGTATCCATCAGTTTCTCTAGCTATTCAAGACCAGAATCAACAAGCTTCTGTACCCATTCCTATATCCTCGATAGTAACGTGATCGCGGATATGATTACAAATAGTATTCTCTTTTGTCATGAAATCCCTTATTCCTGACCGAATAAAGAGTATCAACCCAAAGGGAAAATGCATGGTATGACTCAAGCAGCAAATCATGTGTAAGACTGACTCAACTGAGAAAAATCGGAAAAAGTTCAAACGAGCCAGAAATTACTCCATTGGACTTGTTCGTCGTGAGAAATCCTTCTACAACTAAAAATTGAGGCAGAAAATATTACACTGTCCTAAAGATAGTAGAAAACGTTAATCATTAGTAAAAAGCGAAAAAAAATTACAGTAGCATTGCAGCTGTCAGTTATTTCGACAAGGCTAATCCGCTTCGATAAGGCCATTTAGCTGCGAGCTCTTCAGTCCCAGGCTATGTTTTGCCTTTTGCTATTGTTTTGTACTCGAACGCGTCGAATATTTTATGGGTCAACAAGTACTTAAAGATTGAAACATTCACAAATCGCCCCTCCGAATGGTATCTCACTCATAGTTCTGAAAAGCTGTTCGTCTATGCTTTCAATATAAATGGACAGAATTTTTCATCTGGACTCCTTCTGAGGAGATGGAGAACAGAGAACCGTCAGCTTATGAAATAACTTAAATTAGGAAAACGTCTGAAAGACGAACGGAAACCGTAGCTAATTGGTGATTTGGTGGTATATATTTAGTTTATTATTTTCTCTTTTAGCTTCTCTAAGATCTTGTCTGCAAGTTCTAAACCAATACATTTCTTTCCTTTCGACAGTACACCCAGTTTCACATATTTGTCCTCAGACTTACGTTTCTGCTCTTTAGCCGTAGAACTGCAGTATGTACGATGCACCTTACAGTTGCACATGGACAGAATTCAAAACCGTGCGTTAAAGAAATATCTCTTGACATTGTCTACTGACTTTTCGCGTTCCTATTCCTTTTGTTGGTGTAGTCTTAAAAATTACACTATGTAAGTGAAGCTCGTTTGACTAATACTTTTTCCAACTTATCCTCTTTTATTCAATTTACCTACATTCGTACCCGCAAGTATTCTCTTGAAATCATATAACCTATCTAAGCTATATTGTGCCATGCTTGTACGTACATACATATATACATACACATTGTTTTATAATATTGTCTCAATATTCTTGGTCTTAGCCTCCGAGCGTGCCTTATGGAAAATGATAACCTACGTTTAAACAATCAACAATTGAAACTTGAAATGGAAGAACATAAAACTTCTACTTTCCAAAGTATGGATAAAATTATTAAATTCGAAATGCCAATTGAAGGAAAAGCAGAAAGACTAAACTAAAAGTGATTTAAAATTTAAAATTAGAATACAAGTGTTGTTACAGGAATATTTCTCAATTAACAGAATGTTTTAGAATTGTTCCGGTGGCTCTGAAAAAATTCACGGATTATGCTTGTCCTTAAACTTTTACTTAAAAACTCTTAATCAAAAACAAAAAAAAGTAATAAAATTCAAAATACTTAAATGATCTTTTTTTTTAAAAAAAATCCATTTGTAAATACATATATCACTCCGATACCGATTATCGTCTTTATTCGAATCGATTCTCGCAACTTTTTGGCCGCAAAAGAGTTGAGTTTTGCAAATTTTTTTAAATCTAAAAAGAAGTTATTGAAAAAGAAAAGGAAAGAACGACAACACTACAGTGAATGGTGTGTTGTTTTGTATGCAAGTATCTATTTTGTTTTTTTTATTTTAATTCAATCTTGTATGTTTTCAAAACCACCGAGGGGGATTGAAAGTATTCTGTTTGTCGCTTAACTTCCAATGGAGATCATGGGTAATCATTTGTACTTTGAATTTTGTTTTCTAAAAATATGCAGAAATAATTGTGTAAGTCGTTATAAATAATATACATCGTTATAATAATAATATATAATATAAATAATATATAATAGTGTAAACATTTTAATGAATTTATTAATTTTAATAAAAATGGGAAAAAAATATATGAATACAAATAAACTTTGTTAAGCGTTTTGTTTAAAGCTAAATACCGTGTATATATTTTGGGTAATGAAATGATGATTATTAGATTAATAAGATGGTTTTCGAATATTAAAAAGTTAATTTATTAAATTCGATTTTTATTTTTATATAATAATCAATCTACATGAAATACATGTGTTGCCGGAACTTTTCAACAAATACGATAAGTTTTTGTTGAGGATTAAAACTACCTATATACATACAATACATATGTACATAACAGTGGAATATAACATGAAAAATTAACGCCCAGAGCAGTAAAATAGGTAAAGAACTTTATGGTTATAAACTATACACAATCAAAATAAATGTTTATTAAAAATGAAATCTAAATGTGATACTTTTTATTTAATTTTATCATATACGAAAGCAAATACGCAACAGAAAGCATCTTAATGGTATAACTCATATAACTCATAACATTTGAATTGGGCAGATGTCACAACATCTAAGAAACAGTTGAATTTCGTCCCCAAAGCATCAAAAAACAAAGTTATGGATAAGAAGCTAAGTTTTTCATGAACTTCTGTAACAATATTATAGAATGCTGGTTCTTAATAGGAAAGAAAAAAATAATTTCTTTAGCTTATTTTAAAAAAGGTTGTTGTTTCTCAATGGACCCATTATTATTTCATTTTTGGATAATGGATTCTATTGTGTGACATTTTTATGGAACTTTTGCCTTTTAAAGAACATTAAACAAAAATTTCGAAGACAACCATTCAAAAGAAAATGTTTATTGAACTATATTTACACATATATTTTTAACAATGTAATTAGTAGCAACATATCGCGATTCTGTCAGGATACGCATAGTTTAAGCCCAAACCTGCAAATAAATTGTAACTCCAATCAAATCAAAGTTCTTTAGAGTTTTCTATTCAACTCGTACCCTTATAGTGTAGTCCCAACTACCAGTGGACAATGCAGTACCGTCAGGTGATACCTGAACACAAGAAACCTTATTCTCATGGCCATATAATAAACACACACGTTCCGCTTTTAAGGTATCCCAAATATTTACGGTGTAATCATTGTAACCAGCGAACAGTAGACGTCCACTTACTGAGAAATCAACTGAGTTTGACCCAAAGATGATGCTCTCTTTAGAAAAGACTGCTACTTCTTTGTCTGCTCTCATATCAAATAGCCGACACTAAAATGGAAAAAAAATCTTATCACAAATTCTTTAAATAATTTTCGATTTCCTAAGATTACCGTGCTATCATCTGATCCAGTTGCGATAGCATCCCCACTGGGATGAAATTTAACACTATTGACATCCGATTGATGGCCTTCAAATGACTGCACTACATGGCCAGAACGCATGTCCCATATAAACGCCATCCGATCACAGCTCTAATAAAAATGCATTTTTATTAAGATTTGAGCTTAGTAATGGAAAAAGGAACATACTCCAGAAACGAATGTATTTCCTGTCTCATTTGGAGCTAAATCAATAGCCATGACATCTCCAGAATGACCATGAAAGCTTTGGAGCAGCTGTCCAGATTCAACGTCCCATAACGCACAAGTGGAATCTCCACTTCCGGTAAGAATCTGCTGATCAGAATTTGGATATATGCAGCAAGACATGTAACTAGTATGAGTTCCAACAGTTCTTTTTCTTGCCGCCATGTCCTCATCCGAAGTGACCGGATATACAGTTACCTTGTTGTCAAGGCCACTGATAAGCACGAAAACATGTATTTCTCAAATATTCATCTCCAAATTAATTCACTCACCCGCAAGCAACGAAATTTCCCGACGGTGCATAAGCACACGCCATTACCCATGTAGTGGGCATGGTAACAGCGTGTTCCTTATTAGTCGTAAATGCATCCCATACAATGAGTTTTCCGTCTTGTGACGATGACACTATATGTCTTTTATCCGGACTCCATCCTGTACAGAGAACCTTTGCCTGATGACCCTTCAAAACCCTCCTTGGCTTAATATTTACAAATGGAATTCCCTCCAGCCTCTCAGCAACTGTTGACACTGTATGCATAAGTTATACAGAAAGTAAATACATATGTACACAGTTTAGTTTTCTTGAACTATTTTTAATACACCAATATAATAAACATATAGTATAAACTTACAATTTACATCGTTCAATTTCTGACGTTCCTCTTCCAGTTTTGCCTTTAAACTTTCTGCTTCCTTTATAAGATGGGACATTTTATCATTATTAACTTGTCCAACTTCACTCATTTTTTGAGAAAAAATTTTACTTCGATTATTCTTTGGGATCCCTTTTTGGAGGAAAAACTAGAAGTATGTAGACTACAGAAAAATCGATTTGATGAGGCTGTTTGTCAACTAAGCTTCCAGTGGCAGGTGAAGTAGATTTGGGAGAAAAGCTTTCGAGTTTTTGGGGTGTTGCAGAGCTTTTTAGTAATGGAAAATATGTTCAAACGTTCCAATTTCGGTTGCGTTTACGATTAGTTTGGAAATTTGGATGAACACATTTTTAAAAGTTTCATTGCAAAATAGAAACAAAGACTTATAAAGGTAAAAATAGATTGAAACTCTTGTAAAATATTTCTCATCAAATACAAAAACACATACTGAGGAATAAGGTTGCTTTCAGGAACTGCGATAGAAACTATGTATAAGGAAGTAAATTTTTAACTGTGATTCGCTCTGAACTTTTATCTGTTAATAGGGCTAATCCTCGACAAACGTTGAAAGAATCGATCTAAACTGAACTATGTACATATATGTGGGAGGGGTACACCGACAAAAGACTGTTTGATTCAGTAAAAACTGATTAATAATATTTATTCGATAACAACTCAAAAAAGAAAGTACATTTAATATTAAAGCTTACGTTTAATAATGAAAAAAGGTTTAAACTAAGAAAGATAAACCGGTAGATCGATGCGTCGCGCTTTTATCGTGGCCGTTGCGTGGTCGTGATCGTAATGCCCGTTCACAGACCATTGGGTATTTTTGGTGACTGGTGATGATCGGAAGATTAGAGAACTGTTGTACGGACTAACAGGATATTATGTAGGTAATGAGGCAACGTCGAGTGCGAATTAGGGGTATCGGCAGCAGGCATATCCTACATATGTATATAAATAAAATTTCTACCGACTGAAATCATCACCTGTCCTGTACTATCCTATGTTACTCTTTTTGGCGTTGTTTCTTCAATATGACGGTGTTTCGCTGATTGATCCTCAGTCTTGAATCTAGGCATTTTCCTTGATGCCTTAACTCAGGAACGCAGTTAGAGCCTCTAATCCTCTTCTGGAGCTCTGAACTTCGACCGCTATTGCTAATTTTGGACCAGTGCTAAGTTGGCTACTAGCAGACCAGTTCGTATTCGATTGCTAAGGTTTTCCCTTGTTTCCCGAACGACCATTTTGTATGTCATTTAGGGTGACAAAAATCACGTAATTAAATTAACTTAACTACACAGATCAACTATACTATATTATAGTTTATTTGTGCTTAAAGGGGAAATTGTTAGCGAATTTTTGGAGATCAAGTGTGCCAATAGACCAGCCAGAATGAAGATGACTAGTTAGGCATAGCTGGGAACTTGGAATCCAAATGCCCCCAATAAATTCTTGATGTCGACGGTGATGATTTCGTATTACTTTTTCGTTCCCTGATTTCAGCGTTCACTGAGGAATTTTTTTAGAATTCTAACATTAAAGTTTTACCTTTTTCAACAACTGTCCTAGTTTGAAGTCCAGTCTGCCCACATACATATGTACATATGGACGTGTATAGGGCACTCAACCTTTCTGAAACTTTGTGTACCCAAATGACTAGTTTGTTAAGATATTAAGATTTAACCTTATAATGGCGAAATGGAATAGCAACACAAGTAGTGTCACAAAGAATTAAAGACAGCAATCCCATGATTAAACAATCGGAGAATTTTACCAACATCTCCAACAACATTCAAGAGAATAGTCGCTTATCTATGATGAATGTGGAGATAACAATGTTCAACACTGAAAAGCTCTTAGAGGTCTGTGGCAGATTTGCCAGACCCGAACTGATTGGTGATGTCTAGAAATCTAAGAGAACACGTTCTCCCTAAACAATAGACAAAATGCGGGCCAGTAATACCTACTGCTTGACTATCTACAAGGATATAAATGTGAGTGCTTGGGTTTCAGTTCAGACGTGGGCATATGAACATTGCCTTTGTTCATAACCTTTTATAGGCGTGAGGTAAGTGTATCGTCAAGGATTACTCTAACGTACTTCGCTTCTCTAAACGAATAAATAGGGATGTTTCCTGAAATTGTATTTCCTCCTTCTGAAAAGGATACAAGAACAAATTTTCAGATGTTTATGGTTAGGCACTTGATTCTGCATTACTTCAAAGTAAAATTAGAAGTACATACCTTGAATCATTTCCAATGTAATGTCATTGAATTTTCCCCTAACGTTTACGATAAGATCATAAAGCCTTGTTGTCTGTAGCCAGACTAGGAGTTTGTCTATAACCAAAATTCTGAGCAGAGGGAGAGCAGAACTTTTGGTGGTTATAATTGTTTTAAGGGATCGTCCGTTTAGGATTATGTGACTCCTTTACCAATCATAGCCTTATTGATAGCCTCGTAAAAAATGTCGTTGCATATTTACAAATAAATGCACCGAGGCCATTTTATTTTGCAGAAAGTGATGTCTGAGTAGAATTTCTAGATTTGTAGGTAAATTGCTTTGAATGTAGAGGATCATTAGTAAATGATTTCTTCCTTGTTTTAAGGAAAAAACATTTAGCGATGGTTACGCCCACTTTTCCGATTTCGATATGATATCTATCCTAGCTATTAGGTCTGCAGCCTAATTTTATCGTGTTTTGAATAAGCTTAAGGTGTATAGCGCCCATTTTACATGATTACAAATACAAATACAAATTTTTGGCGCGACAGGTCCATTGGACCCATGGCCTAGCTTCGCACAACCACTCGTGCTGTTCGTGTTATATTCTTCACACGAATGGAAGGGGCCTACTGTTTAATGCCGGATCCGAACGGCAGTTTTTTTGTTTTGGAAAGCTTTTTCATGACAGTTTTACTCTCGGATGTTTGTCAGACGATCGCGAGAGGTGGGACCGTGAAACCCCTCGCTCTGTAGTCCAACGCACTTGAGCCACGGCGCCCACTTTTATATGATTCGCCGTGAAAATTCTATCAGATGGACTCCTGAGTGAAAGGATTGCGAATGTGGATCTTCAATAGTTTCAGTGAGATTACATTATCGGAGATATAACGAATACCAATTCTGAAATAGAAGATACGGATTTATAGGAGCAGTTTGTGTCATTATGTGGATGTGATCTGACATCTTCTGACATATGTATGTACTTGTGCGTCAGTTTGTGATTATGTTGTAGATGAAGAGTCTTGCCAAAATGAGATCAGCTACCTCTTGGCGAATAACGTTTATGAAATTTGCACTATCATGGGCATTTGCATCGCATCCATGTTTCTCATCGTCTCCTAGAAAGTATGGGAGGGCGAGGACGATCTTTACTCTTCCTCTTGTTAGCGAGACTTATGCCACTATCATCACCAAGTCCACGATAATGAACTCTGAAATGGAAAATATGTGATGTGTTTTTTTTTTTCGAAGTGGATGCTGTGTGAGCCTGATACCGTAGACATGGAGTACTCTTTGATGACTTCCTGGAAAGCCTTGGCACCTAAATCGGTCCCAGTCCATAGCACTTCTTTTGATAGATGCCGCAGATAGTAAACCAATTTACCGGTATTCTCTGAGTACTCCTTAATGAACAGTTTTTTTTTTTAGAACGGAAGATACTGACATGGATGCTGCTGGATGCTTTATTTAAAAGCACTTTTTTTGATATGCAATGTACACAGGGGGCGACGTTATTTATAGTGCTTCATTCTGCACAGGTTAGCCATTTTCTTAGCCCTATTGTATAGCAAAAGTTCTTTTTCTGTTCTATCGCTGAGCTTAATTATCAAATCTGTCAGAAGTTCAATTTCCTTCACATTCAAACTCTATGGCTGTACTATGTGTTTATATTTTATTATAATTATTCTCTTTACGTAATATTATTCGAATACATATATAAAAAAAACAGAGAATGATCTAATAATGTCAAATAAAATTAAGTCTAAAGGGCTTATTCCGCATAAATTATTAATTGGGCCAGAAATTTGACCACCCAAAGCATTGGGTGGCAAACATGAAAAAAATATATATATTATATTTAACGTAGAAACAACAGAAACACGATCGCATTTTTTTGTTTTTATCCGCCTAAAACCAAATTCGGACTGCGTCATCAGAATTCTGTTCCACGGGGCAGTAGGGGCACTTCAGTATCGGCCCATTGCTAAGCTTATGCAGGGCGTCGCTCGAAATAACATGTCCACAAGTCAATTTCTTTGGCGGATTGTCTTCGGATGTCTGTTGACGCAATATCGGGCATGCAAATATCGAATGGTAACGGTACTCCGGGTCCAGATCGATCTCGATTGGGAGTTCATCCCGTCCGCTCCACATGCTAAGAACTTGGCGCGACAGCATCACCTGGAAGGGAAACAATTCTGTGTAAAAAAAAAATTAAGAAATGAAAGCAGAATGAACTCCTTTACCTGTTTGATGTTCAGAAGAGCAGGCAAGGCGGTGCATCCAGCATTGATGACCACTGACAGGGCGGAATTTTTACTTATACCAAGCGTATGACAAGCGTCCTTTAAAAATATGTATGATGCCTCTGTCCACATCTCGGGTGATATTAAATGCTTGTATGGAGAATTTTCGATACCATTTGGAAGGTAAATAAAGGTTCCCATCAGATTGGGTATTTCACTGCCAAAGCGTTCAACAAATTTATTGAAATTGTTGCGTGCATATGCGATTGCCTCGCCCTGAGCTTCCATGCCACGCGACACAATCTGTAGGAAGGCCAGTTTATGGAGCTTGAATTCCAGTGGCGAATTCTTCTCAATCAACTCGTTTGTATATCTAGCGGTCCATTCCAGGGCGGGCCCCAAATCATGACTTTGAATCGACTTCCAAATTTTGTAGATCTCAGCGAAGCTACTCTCGGACTCGAACACTTCTTGAGCTATTTCCTCGGGCATCTTAGACTCCTTAATCAGGGCTTGTGCCACCTCGTCCATGCCTTGTCGGCAGTAATGCTTCGCCATTACTTTGTTCAGCAACAACATATTCTTTTCATCCTGCAGTGCGTCCGTCCTTGTGGTCGATGTAAAATCCGAAACAAAATTTTTGTCAACAACTTTACCCACCTTGCTTACAGTCCCATGCAGCTCTCGATGATCGGATGATATCCTTTGCAGTCTGTCATTTGTTCTTTGTAAAGCCCTAGAGATGGCTACCAATTCTTCCGGAGTCATAACTGTATCCATTGGTCGGCCACTGTCGAAGAGGGCGCTTTTAATTTCCCTATAGAGCTCTATTAGATCCGAGACCACGCGATCGCTGAACTCACGTATCCCGGTGAATTTTGTAATAACGCGATCCAGTTCTTTTTCCACAGCAAGGCAGGCGTCCATATTTGTTGCTATATTTATATTAGAGATAGTTGCTCTGCTTTGTTACGATTCGATACGCATTTATTCGCAGTGAACAATGGAAACAAAGTCTATTCTCCCCTTTTTCTCTTGTCCCGTTCTGAGTGCTACCTTTATCCTCTCGTAATTTAACAATTATTTCTGTCCTTTTGAATCTTGCACGTACAAAAGTGAGTTCAATAAACCAGTTTGGGTCTGATAAAAATAATAAAAAAAAAGAAACTATTATATAGAAGATACGAAAAACAATTGGTCGCAGTTGTGTAGAAGAAGAGTTGAATATGAGAATTGAGAGAAAACTTGGAAAACAACTGTTAAGTGGCAGGTTCAATATCGGGAAATTTCTGGCTTCCAGTGATGCCAAGCCATGGTCCTAAAAATGTGTAAATCAGCAATTGTTTGCTGTATTGCAATATTACTGAACACTAAAATACACCTTTCTATTCATTTAGTTTTTTTTTTACATTTTCGTTCAGAATATTTTCAGGTCGAAGGTATCTTAATGGTATTGCATTGGTCTAGGAGGTGCCAACAACGGGTTGCAGTATACACCGCATCAGCGTAGTTAACCTAAGTATCTTTATACTTATGCTTTATGTATTACATTGCAACTTATACATAGCGCTGAATGGAACGAATTTAATGGTTGTACGTTAATATAAGGATATTCGGCTACGATGCCGTATTAACCGTTAGCTAGTTAACATCTTGGCTGATCTCTTGTCCTTGGAAGGTGCTTTATTGCATACGACATCGGGGTGCATCCACTACCTATAATAAGTTTATGTAGCAAAGAAGCTGAGACACACAATTTGTAGCATCAGCAATAAATATTTCCCACTTAATAAGAGCAAAGGTAGGTAAAGTGTTGATCAAAAGTCTCAGCTGCTGCGTTTATCGTTATCATTTTGGTGTGAACTTAGCTCACGTCGACGTTCGATGAGGGTAATAGATGGATCAAATGTGAATTAGACTAAGTAACTGCTCAAACTAAACAGAAGTTACTTGATAACCTTAGTGAGTTTTGTCACAGGTATAAGGAACTCCGGCCTATGTACATATCTCAATGCTGGTTTGAAACGTATAAAATAGCATTATATTTTGGGACGGTTACTTTAACAAACAAGCATTTCCTCTAAGAGGACGGGATTGAATTCAATTTCGCCAGTCTTCTCTTTGAACTAGGTTAGAGACATCGGTTCGGTGCACAATCATATCGGTTGGTTAGGCTGAAGTACAATGGATCATTAATTCCGTCAAATACGGGTTACCTTGATCTCTAGAAAAATAACATATAGAGAACAAAAATCTCGAAAAAAAAAATTTAGAATAAAAAAATCTCGATAGTACACAATCTTGAAAAAAAAATCTCGAATGACAAAATTCTAGATTTAAAAGCCGCGTTTTTTTGCAAATCCATATGGGCTTGGGCGTAAAAACAATATCGGGGCTTAGCAACGTCATCACAGAAACTTGGCAGTACTGTGTATAAATTGTCACCTCAGCTCTTTAGTTGTAAGATAAACAAACAAAATGAAAGTGTTCAACACAAGCCACAATAAAAATACAGCAGTAGCCCACAATATTATGAGTAATAACTGCAAGAAATAAAAGGGAAAAACTAGTAAAATAAATTTGATATTTATGATTTTTTGTAAAAAAAAAATTGGATGATGTCAACGTACGTCATTTTTGAAATTTTTAATACAAATTGCTCAACGAGCTGCAAATGCGAACAAGCAAAAGCAAAAATTTCAGAACGGGTCTTAAAAATTTCGAAAGAAATTTTATTTTTGTGATTTTTTTTTCGAGATTTAGTAATTTGAGATTTTTGTACTTCCTAGATTTTGTCCCATTTGAGATTTTTGAAATCTAGATTCATAAAATTGATTTACAAGATTTTTTTATTCTAGATTTTCGTCGATCTAGCTAACTGGACGATCCAGTCAAATACAATTCAATATAAGACATAAGACTCAACTTGGCAGATAAACTATAAACTTTCCCCCTTTAGTATAGTGAGAAGGCAGATGCATATTTTTCTAACTAATCATGAAGCCGCATGCTATCGATTACATCGATAACTTGTGCCTCTAATGTTTCCAACTCTAACCCATGTTTCTCTATACGTCATGATGGTTTACTTGACGTTTATTATTCTTTTCTGTTTATAGAAATCTCGCCACTTGCTAAAGTTTTGAAAAACATAATCCCAAAGTAGGTCCTCAAAATGAACGAGAAGAAGAAATATAAGAAATCGGTAAGAAGGCCTAGCTGTTTGCTTTCTATAAGTTAATATATGACGTTTCATTTCTAGAAAGAAGAAATCGCCCGAGAGTTTGATTTACCAGAGCGAAAGAGTAAAATTGCCACAATAATGAAGCAGGATGGACAAGCTTATTGTGTTTGTCGTTCGTCCGATTGTTCCAGATTCATGATGTGAGTTTCTCAAGTTCTTTTAATGTTTCTTTCATATATTTCTACTTGTTCAGCGGATGTGATGGTTGCGAAGAGTGGTATCATGGGGATTGTATCAATATCACTGAGAAGGAAGCGAAGCATATCAAACACTACTACTGCCAAAAGTGCAAGGAAGAGGACCCTAGTTTACAGACGGTCTTTCGAGTGGTTCCAGTAGATAAAACTGCTGTTCCAGCTGGTGCGGTAATCAACGAACCAATTAAAAAGAAGCCGAAGGAGAAGCCACAGCAAGAAGTAAAAACTTTACGCTGCGGTGCTTGCGAGGGCTGTAAGGCTACCAATTGTGGTACATGTGAGAACTGCCTTATTAGAGTGGGACACAAGCCACGTTGTGAGCGAAGGCATTGCGTTCAGCAACAACAGCAAAAGAAAGTCAAACCGAAACAAGTTAAGGAACGTTCGAGGAAGAGAAGACGATCGCTTAGTCCTGAGGTATTTATAAATCCTGAACTGGAGGGATTGAGACATTGCTATGGTCCGGGTTGCAAAAAAAATGCAAGGCCGCAATCGAAGTATTGCAGTGATGACTGTGGGGTTCTCTTGGCGACTAATCGGATATTTCAGGTGAGCAAAGGATGTGTTTGGAAACGCATTTCGTGTTTTGAGGGTCTTGCCGAAATTATAGTCTAAGTTTTACACATTGCACAGAGCTTGGTAAGGCCGTTGGTTATTTATAGTTCCTCTCATAAGAGGCTTCTAGACCTGTTTTGCTGGTTTGGCTATGTAGTTTTCGGCTAGTGCATCAGCTTTGCCATATCTCTGAATGCCAGATATAGTTCGTGGTAGTTCGGCTACCGTCTTTCCGTATAGCATTTGCATTGTAAATATGTTTTTCCTTTCGTAAATGTGATAATTACCTAATATGTACATCTAGAATCACTGCAAACCAGCAACAATTTACGTAAGAAGTGCAAATCATATACAGCATCGCAAGAAGCATGTATGTTATATTTTCCGGGAGATCCCGAGATTCTTCTGGGTTATTTAAAACCAAACCAAAACCTACAGCACCTTACGGGCTTTTCTTAACCGCTAATAACCATATATATTTCTAATATTTCAATTTGTTGGATTTTTTCTCAGGTTCTTCCACAACGCGTTCAAGAATGGGGTCTTTCCCGTTGCCGTGCTGAAGAAGAAAATAAAAAACAACTTGATCAAGTGCGAGCTAAACAAGCTGTTGTCCGCTTCGCACTCGCCGAACTGGATAAACGCCATAACGAACTCGACTTGATCGTTGAAAGAGCACGACACTGCACCCTCGATCCTCGGGCACAGGATAACTCTGATGTAGAGGATGAACAATCCATGTATTGCATAACTTGTGGGCATGAAATCCATTCACGTACCGCTATCAAACATATGGAGAAGTGTTTCAATAAATACGAGAGTCAGGCGAGTTTCGGGAGCATTTTCAAAACACGCATCGAAGGCAATTCGATGTTTTGCGATTTTTATAATCCGGCTAGTAAGACTTACTGCAAACGACTTCGTGTTCTCTGTCCCGAGCATTGCAAGGATGCGAAAGTAAGTGACAACGACGTCTGTGGTTGTCCTCTAGTATCGAATGTCTTTAACCTGACCGGTGAATTTTGTCGTGCTCCGAAGAAGAGTTGTTTCAAGCATTACGTTTGGGAAAAGATTCGTCGGGCTGAGATAGACTTAGAACGTGTGCGGCAGTGGTTAAAAATGGATGAGTTGCTTGAGCAAGAAAGGCAGACTCGTACCACAATGGCATCAAGAGCGGGGGTTCTAGGCTTAATGCTACATTCAACGTACAATCATGAAGTTATGGAAGAACTCGTTCGTCAGCAGCAGAAGCAAATGCAGCAGAAACAACAGCAGCAACAGCAACACGGACATCATTTGTCACAGCAACAGCAGTACTACCAACAGCATACCGGAGCAACAAATCATAGAGTTCAAAACCACTGACCAATTTAAATGTGTGTATTTTTTCAATCAAATAAAAGTACGTTTGTAATGTGATCTTATGGCAAGAAAAAATGGCTTTTACTGAAAATAACACATGTTGTGTACTTGTAAGTATACCAACCTTTCGATCGCATATGGATTTCACTTTTTTCAGCAATGTGGTAGTTTGTCAGAATATTTTGAAAACTAAAGTGGTGCTTTTATCATTGCAAGTCGAAGATTGAATCGATGTATCCGCAATGTATAAAATGAGCAGGCGTTCAATAAATTGGTACACAGATGGGTTAACAACTATGGTAGGAACTGGTGCAGGAATCTTGTGGCGTACTGACCCACAAAAGGATGAAATGTCTTGGCAGCTACCAAATATCAGTTAAGAATATCGACCATGGACTAGTGATGGGACTCAAGTAAGATTATTTCACTCGAGTCACTCGTGTCATTTTCAAAAAATAATTGAGCTTCACTCGAGTCGCAGTCCTACTCGAGTTACATGACTTTTTGTAATAATAAATTAAGGTAGCAGATCTTTTCTTTTGACAACTCATTGAACCAAAAAACTGTAAAACAAGCGCAATATATTACCAACCTCAAATACTCAAATTATAAATAATAAAAAGTTCACTCCAGTGTCCATGACAAATTTTATTGAACAATACTAAACAAAAAATTTCACATCATTCTGTGTCATAGATGTGTATGCTTTTTGAATTAAATTCACTGAAATCAGTTATGCTACTTGAGTCAACTCGAGTCCAATCACAACCCGAGTACGAATGAAGCTACTCGAGTACGAGTTGAAATTAAATTACTCGAGTCTCATCACTACCATGGACCCACTTTTTCAGATTCCTCGGAGAAACTGGATTAGAGAGGTTAAAGTAAAGTATCCTTGTCAAGGCTAAGCTAGAGTACAAGAAGCTCACAGATTACTTTTGGGGAGTCATAGGACGAGAGGTCCTCTAATAGGGGAACAAATCTCACCAATGCATTAGAAGGCCGCAGTGCACAACATTCTATAATAAGTCGTAGATGTAATCTAAAACAACAAAATATGTTGACAACATTGGCTCCAAGTCGATAAGGAAGATATACACCCTATCGTAGAATACGCGGTATCTGAGATTCACTTCACTCGCTCGATTCACTTTCACTTTACATATGCACTGTAGGATACGTCGGCGTATTTTACGATAGCGGTGATATATAATATATGATATAAAAAAATCTGTTAAGTGGCAGCCCTGGTAATATGAAAATTGTAAACAAATACCTCCAAGCAACCCTGTACCGGTAAACACACGTTGGTTCAATTTTAGTTTGACGTCTGAATTAAAAGGTGTAAAATATATTTTTTTTTGTTTGAAAGAAGTGCAAATTGATTTATTATGCCGAAAGAACAATTTCGCGAAGCTGATGTTATTAAGAAAATGTAAAGTACACTTATTTCTGACCATTGGAGATCCAATTAAAGTTTTCTCCTTTCCGATAACAGCTCCCATGTGCAGTTTTGCATCAATAGCCCGGAAGAGATTCAACAGGAGTCGCACTTAAGGATTGTTTCCAAAAACCTATACCAGGGACAACGGCAGCCTGTTCCATATGGAGTATTGGATAAGAAAATGGTATGTAAACTAATAAACGCGTTAAATGAGTTCTATTGCAATTGTCTATCCTATCAGGGCGTAAGTTCGAAGGATGCAACTTGTGAAACCTGTGGACAGGGGCTCAATGAATGTATTGGACACTTTGGATATTTAGACCTAGCCTTGCCTGTCTTTCACATTGGCCATTTCCGATCGACAATTTGTATATTGCAAACAATCTGTAAGGCATGCTCGCATGTTATGTTAAAGGAACCAGACAAGCGTCTATATGAGAAGAAACTGCTTAATCCAAACTTTTCGTATTTAGCTAAAAAGTCCTTGCATTCGCAAATTCTTGTTAAAGCTAAGAAACTAACAAAGTGTCCTAATTGTGATGCCATAAACGGTGGAGTGAAAAAGGGTCCAGGATTAATGAAAATTCTGCATGATCCGTTCAAGGGGAAGAAAACTGATCCCATGATCACGAATGCTTTGGATGAACTATTAGCTGCTACGGAAAGTAATCGAGAATTAAATCAAATGATGAGCACATACAATCATTTAGAGGAATTGAATCCGCTGACAGTGTTGGAATTGTTTAAGAATATTCCGAAGTCTGATATCCCTCTTCTGGGAATGACAGCGGAGGGTGCAAACCCTGCAAATCTGATAGTAACCAGAGTTTTTGTGCCACCTGTTTGTATACGTCCGTCAGTGCTGTCAGAGGTGAAAGCCGGAACGTAAGTACATATTTAAGTTATATCTCTGAGGACTATTAATATTATTTTTTTTCCTCCTTATTCTAGTACTGAGGATGATCTTACAATGAAACAAAGTGAAATCCTTCTTATTAACGATGTGATTCACAAGCACATGACAAGTGGTGGTAAAATAGAATTAATCCAAGAAGACTGGGATTTCCTTCAGCTCCACGTGGCATTATACTTCCACAGTGAAATTTCTGGCATTCCGTTGAACATGGTCCCAAAGAAACCCACTCGCGGTATTGTGCAACGTCTTAAGGGCAAACAAGGTCGTTTTCGTGGCAACCTCTCGGGTAAGCGTGTTGATTTTTCCGGTCGTACAGTCATCTCCCCAGATCCCAATCTTATGATTCACCAAGTGGGAGTACCAGAAAAAGTTGCCAAAATCCTTACATACCCCGAGCGTGTGAATCCGGCGAACATTCAAAAGATGAAGCAACTTGTGAAAAACGGAACCAACAAGCACCCTGGTGCAAACTATGTGCAACAACGTGGTAGTACATTCAAGAAGTACCTTGCCTACGGAAATCGAGACAAAGTTGCTCAGGACCTCAAATCTGGTGACATTGTAGAGAGGCATTTATGTGATGGGGATATAGTGCTATTCAATCGTCAGCCTAGTTTGCATAAAATGAGTATAATGTGCCACCAAGCTAAAGTTCAGCCACAGCGCACCTTTCGTTTTAATGAATGTGCATGTACGCCTTATAATGCAGATTTTGATGGAGACGAAATGAACTTGCATCTGCCACAGACTGAAGAAGCCCGTGCTGAAGCCTTAATTCTTATGGGCAACAAATCAAATTTAATTACCCCCAAGAACGGAGAGATTTTGATAGCAGCAACACAGGATTTCATCACCGGAGGTTATCTCTTAACACAAAAGGATGAGTTTTTGACTAAAGAACAAGCGATGCAGCTGGCTGCATGTATGTTGGCTGGTCCAGATTCAAATATGCGAATCGATATGCCACCGCCAGCAATTTTGAAACCAAGAAAGTTATGGACGGGTAAACAAATCTTTAGTTTGTTGATGAGGCCTAACAAAGACTGCCCGGTGAAAGTGAATTTGATCACAAAGGGAAGAAATTATACGACAAACTTTGATATGTGTGTCAGAGATTCATGTAAGCTAATTTGGGGATGGATTTGATGGGACAATGACTAATGGTGGATTTTTTCTTCCAGGGGTTATTATACGGAATTCGGAGTTGTTGTGCGGTTCAATGGACAAGGCAACAATGGGTTCAGGAACTAAAAATTGTGTCTTTTATGTTATATTGAGGGATTTCGGAGAAATGTTTTCAACAAAGTGCATGTGGCGACTTGCAAGGGTAAGTGCTAGTTTTAAGATTGCAAATTTTAGTGCAGAGTGTTTAAGAATCTAATCCTTTGCTGTACCTAAATGTAATCAAAATGTTTTTAATCAACGAGACGCACTACTCATTTCAAGGTATGCTGTTTGTTATGCTCTTGGTTTCCTGGGTGAGAGCTATCTTAAACAAGTTTTTATATTCTACACACTACCATAAAAGAAGTATCTCTAAAGAGCTGACTTTAGCCTACCTCTAACTGAAGCTCAGTCCAATATGGACTCTATCAAAAAATGTGTGTAGGTCACACCGAAACTTGTAACAAAATGCTATTTCAGCATCGTCAAGGTCTGATTATAAAATTAGTTCAAAAATTGTGTAAATCGATTTATATCACCGTATTTTTTTAGCTCTCGGTCGGAGAGAGATCTTTATTTAAATTATTTTAAGTTCTGGTCAATCTTACTTATTTAGGTTGCGCTACAGTTAGGGGTGAACCTGGCCCTCAACCAACAAGCCTCTCCAGTTAGTCCGGTTCGTAGCTAACTGCCTCCAGTTGCGCACTCCAAGTCGGTTGAGATCCCGTTCTACTTGTGCGCGCCACCTAAGGCGAGGTCTTCCTCTACTGAGTTGTCCCTCCGGGTTTGATTTGAAAACGGCCCAGAGCACTGGTGTCCATTCGCTCTACATGTCCTACCCATCTTAAACGACTGATGCGCTGTTTTTTGACTAGGTGGTTGTCGCTGTACAGTCTGTATAGTTCGTCGTTGAATTTCCTCCTCCAAAGACGGTCAACGCAAACAGGACCGAATATTTTACGAAGAATTTTTCTCTCGATACGACCGAAGATATCTTCATCGGCTTTTTTAAAGTCCATGCTTCAGCGTCATAAAGCAGGACTGGGATGATTAAGGTCTTATATAGAGTCTGCTTAGTTGTTCGGGATAAGGCCTCACTACTCAATTGCCTTCTCAGCCCAAAGAAACAGTTATTCTTCGTTTAATTTCTGCTGAAGTGTTATTTTCAGAATTAATAGCAGAACCAAGGTAGACAAAGTCCCTTACTACCTCAAAGTTATAGCTTTCGATTGTGACGTTCTGTCCAATTCGCCGATGTTGTGTATCTCTTGTTGACACCATATACTTGGTTTTACCCTCGTTTACCGCTGAACTCATTTTGGCAGCTTTTGTTTCAATACTAACGAACGGACCGGTGACAGCCTGCTGAGTTCTCCCAATTATGTCGATATCGTCGGCATACTCTAATAGTTGCACAGACTTTGGAAAAATTGTGCCTCCAGTGTTGGCTTGTGAGTTTCGCAGAATTCTTTCAAGTATGATGTTAAAGAAGTCACATGACAGGGCGTCACCTTGTCTAAATCCTTTTTTGACATCAAATGTCTCGGTGAGATCGTTACCGACATTGATGGAGCATTCTCCATCAAGAATTGGAGAATGGAGAATTCTCCAACGTCATTCTGCACAATCTGACGAGTTTGGCAGGGTTTCCAAAATTTAACATGGCTCTGTATAGCTCGTCTCTATAAATGCTGTCATATGCGGCTTTGAAATCGATGGTGGGTATCGATTTGGGATTCTTGAGTTTTCTCCAGAATCTGCTGAACTGTGAAGATTTGATCGCTTGTGGACTTTCCTGGTCTGAAACAACACTGATAGGGATTGTTGACGAAGGGTTTCAAACGTTCACACAATATGGTAGATAGGATCTTGTCTGTGATGTTGAGGAGGCTGATACCTCTGTAATTAACGCAATTGAAGGGGTCTCCTTTGTTGTGTATGCATCTGATCTGGTCAATCAGTGTGAGATACTATTGCGAGAAAAAAATTAATCTCATTTAGATATTTTCACTAATTATTGTCGCCTAGTTACCATTGCATGCAGGATTTCAGATTAGTGATTTGATTAGTCACTTCAGTGAAAGTGAGTACAAGGAACAAATGCAACACCCCGCAATGATAGTCCAACTATTCCAAATTTTCAAGTTAACGAGGCATTGGCAGATAACTCATTTCTACACTATTGGATTGGAGAACAACCAGTGACGTTAATAGACATAGTGATATTCTATCAAAAATATACGCTGCCGGTTACGCAAGTATGTAATTCTCTAAAGGGCTTTTTCTTCTGTAAATTTTATTTTAATCGAAATTATATAATTCTTAATACCTTTCACGGTATGACACCCCATGTATAAAACGCTTTTGTATACTTATAATATATGTAGGTTTGTATGCATGTTAAATAAAGACAACCCTTTCATCCTCATATATATTGAAGATATCTGATTTTTTTCTCGAAGAAAAAGGTTTTAGGTTGATCATTTGGATTTCATTTTTATTAAAAAAGCCAACAGAGGAGTGATATAAGGTCTGTTCCCTTACATTACAATTCGTAGCAATTGTTACGAATTCTCCTTTCCCTAACACAAAAAAATCGTAGAAAAGCAAGTACACGAGAAAGTAAAACATTTCCTCTCAATGACAAAACTTACGAGATCTTATCGAAAAAATTTCTGTAGGTAAGTGGTGTTCAAAGCACTATGGAATCAATTGCCACTTTAGTTCGTCATATCTACATACATACATATGTATGTACATATATTTGAAATTAAAAAATAACTCAAACAAAGTAAGCTGAGTGTATAAAAATATATATCGGAACAAAACCTAAATATCAATGCTGAATATCTCTCAGTGAGAAACCAAATGAAAAATAAAGGTTGAGAGCTATTTTCGAGCTCTACACACAACACTATCGTCGACACTTGTGTCAGTGTTTGTTATGTGTGTGAGGCAGTGTGCACACCGATTTTTGGTGTCGAACACAGTGTCGAAGAAATGAAAGACTTCTGATTTTTCGAATCGGTTTTGACACTTTAAATAACTATTTTTTCCAAATACTTGGGAGAAAAAGCCAAGAGGAATTTCAGATCCTCAAAACTCTGACCAGATGCAAGAAACCGCAGAGTGGACGATAACCCTCTTAACGGACACCTCTCTTAAGTGGACGATTCCATCAAAAATGCAGAATGCCACGCCCATGTTATTAAGCCTCATGTGTAAGAAAAAAAAACTTGAATTTCAGTGCCTTTAAGATTGTAAACTTATAGCATTGTGGGTGGCAATGGTGTAGTGGAAATGTGTTCGGTTCTTGAGTAGCAGGTTGTTGGTTCAAGTCCCAACCATAGCTACTCAATTTTTCTAATAAAACTGACCCCCTATCTCCACCTATAGTGTACACACACTCGGAATTAATATTAGAGTTCTAACCGAATGCACAAAAACCCTACAAATGTTCCCTGACTAGTTCAGACACCACCCACGGAGTAATGAAACCTAACACCACCTGAGTTTCAACCACTACACCAGAAAAATCTGTCCTTCTTCTCTCTTCTTCCTTCCGACTTTACGCCGTGCAGAGTGCATACTCTTTCTTAGGCGTAAGTCTAAAATATCACTTACGCTGTGTTGCTACATTATAAGGGTATTCATAATCCCTTGAGCGTAAGTAAGATTATAAAAAAAAAATAAAAAATTAAGGTGCAAGCAAGTACGTACGACCCAGTTGTGCACTTTATTTCTCTTAAGTGGACGATTCTGTTAAGTGGACATGGACAGTATTTTCACATTTATTTGGGTGAAAACATTCCCTTAAATGGATGATATGAGTCTTTCACATGAGAATGTACAGAAAAATCGCTGTATGGCCGAAAAAAAAATTGGTTTTAAACTCATGTTTCATGTGTATGGACCGCTTAAGTCTTTATTCTGATACTCCGGATTTCAACGATAAGATTTTTTTACCAAGACACGACTGACCAGGTGTGGTAAAGAATAATTTTGTTTTGCTTTCATGTGTTTAATAGGTTTTCCCTACTTACATATACGCATATGTACAAATGTACATACGTACTATTTTATGCGTACATTAAGGAGCTTTAAGTGAATAATAGAAGATGATAATTTTGAGTTCATTTCAAAATTTGCGTTTTTATTTTTGCCTCTTAAACGGACACTTACTTATGTGGACAAAAAAAAACTCCGGTTTAGTGGCTGTCCACTGTAACTAAAGTGTGGGAACTTGTGTTGTGTTCATCATTGTGTATTATGTATGGGCAGCTTTACACCAATGAAAATTTACATGAGATGTTAAATTAACTAACTTTACTCCTTTAATCACTCCTATTTACCAATAGGAAAATAAAGGTAGAACTAGGCAACCCTAGTTCCCCTAGAACTAAGCAACCCTAGAGTGTTTTTGGGCAGGGAATAGCAATTGCACTCAATCTCGTATAATTAATATCACGTTTTTAATCACGTCGATTATTGAATCCGGCAGATTTAGACCAAGAGCCCGCAGTCAAGTTTGGACGTATGAGGCAACCGTATGAATCCTATGTTAATGTGGTGCTTTGATGCCCAAGAATTCAAATATGACCGTCTGGCAGCACGTAATGGCAGCTAAAGGGTGTAACTGTATATTAAAAATCCGTTATGATGCAAAACAGGAGTAATTGATGCAACCACTTGAATGTACTAGTAAATAATAGAGTATGATCCCCTCAGTACGAATACATGTATCCAAGACGTTTTAGGTGTAGCCAAGAGCCTGCCAGACGCGCCGGAAGTGCGTAAAAATTACCAATTTTGAATAATTAATGCAACCGCACTAATTTCTTCTGAAACATAGGATGTTACAACGTGAATACAAATATGTAGGTCCAAGACGTTTTAGATGTCGCTAAGGTCTTGCCAGACGAGGTAAAAATGTTGATAAAATGCCAATTTGGAATAATTGGTGCAACCACTTAATTGTGTTTTCAATATTTAGAGTTAAACTCCCTGATTACAAATATATAAGTCCAAGACGTTTTACTTGTCGCCAAGTCCTTGCCAGACGCATTCAAAGGATCGATATTTGCTACGAAACACCCTATTTATCCACATTAAACATACAAATGTATCTTAAATTGTTGATGCAACTACATGAAATTTCTCTCAAACATAGAATGACATACAAAGAATATAACAACATAAGTCCAAGACGTTTTAATTGTCGCCAAGTCCTTGCCAGACGCATTCAAATGATCGCATTCCACTAAAAGTAAATACCCTACTTGTAGACCCAAAAAGTGTAGCTGTATCTGAAATAATTGATGCAACCACATGAAACTTGTACCAAACACAGATGAAAATATCAGGAATACAACAACATAAGTCCAAGACGTTTTACTTGTCGCCAAGTCCTTGTCAGACGCATTCAAAAGGGGGGAAAAATACTCATGCTGGAAAAAATATTAATAAAACTGAATTTCACATTGTGTTATATTTAATCAAGAAACAAGAGATTCATTCTCTGACTCATCCGATGAATCGAAGTCATAAGTTTCGTCCTCATTCTCAGATTCATTTATATCTTTTTTCAAAATATCATTTAATATGTCAGGCGCTACTTTGCCCTCGAACCACTTAATTTGAAACATATGATCCTTCAGTATCCAACCATTTAATTCTGGTGAGATTGTTATTGGCTGATTTGCCACCGCATTTCTCCAAATACAACATATGTAATTAGATCGTTTTATCCATTTCATACATTATCCATTTGATACATTTCACAGACGAAGTTTTCTATTTGGGTGACAGCTTCTTCAGCAAAATCGGTGTCACATCCCAGTCTACCAAATACAGATTGTAAGTCTGGTCTGTTTTTTAAAATGGTATAAGGCCTAATTTTTCCTTTTTTGAAAAAAGATGGAGTATAATCACAGCCAGTAAAGCTATGAAAACCTGGCAACGCAGCGCAAAGTGTTGGCCCCAATTGTTCGTAAAGTGCGTTGACATTAATGTATCTAAGCGTATTTGTAGATAATGTTCCAACTTCCATCCAAACCTTTGCATGGTTTTTTAGTTTGGGTAGATTACTGAACATTTAAGAATAACTGAAAAGTCTCTTGGCAAAAATTAAAGATGCAGCATCATTCGAGTATCTGCCTCTTCTTGAAAACTTTCTAGTTCTTTGATTTCTTTTCTTAAAACATTCTCATTTTCAGTCATGAAAAGAAAACATTTTTCATCCTTTGTAACAGTTATTAGTTTGTCGTTAATAATTGAAAAGTACTCTTTATCTCGCCATTCTTCAATTAAAAACTCAATGAGTCTCATTTTGAATGAGCTGCTTCTTAAGCTTTTCATAAACTCAATTGGTCGTGTTTGATTTCGCTTCAAGACAAATCAGCCAATAACAATCTCACCAGAATTAAATGGTTGGATACTGAAGGATCATATGTTTCAAATTAAGTGGTTCGAGGGCAAAGTAGCGCCTGACATATTAAATGATATTTTGAAAAAAGATATAAATGAATCTGAGAATGAGGACGAAACTTATGACTTCGATTCATCGGATGAGTCAGAGAATGAATCTCTTGTTTCTTGATTAAATATAACACAATGTGAAATTCAGTTTTATTAATATTTTTTCCAGCATGAGTATTTTTTCCCCCTTTTGAATGCGTCTGACAAGGACTCCATACAAAGTCTAACGTTTTCAATTCGCATTAAAATTGCTGCGGATTTACGGTAACAACTGCTGTGATTTTTTTCTTCTGGTGAGCGACGAAGTTCTTGCCAGTTCGTTCAAAACGTAGACGAATGCAGATTTATTTAGTCTAAAATTTTTAATAAATCTGAACACGATTTCTGAGCAGTTCTTATGGCGAATTGATTTTGTTATGTTATTACTTACTGAGTATCGGCCAACTCTAATACATCCTTCGCTTGTATCCTTATGTGCCTTCGTATACCCCTGCTATCAATTTCATTTTCAAGATTAATAAAAAATCCTATTGTATCCATGACTTTCTCAGAATTACTTAAATTTGACCTGTTACAAGCGTATATTTATTTAGGAACATTGACATACTCTACATGGACTGCTAGTGAAATGTTATTATCATACAACCTCTGCGAAAAAAGTGTCGCCAACATAACTAGCGGTCGGAGTTCGGAGCAATTCTTCATAGAACACTAGAGGCACCTATTGGAGTTGAAGTGATTTACTGAGTACAACCGTTGAAATTCAAAAAAATTTGAATAAGAGTTGTAATTTATGTGTTTTGTTGCAACTAATTATACAGGACTTAATTTTCCATCATTTTTACTTGAAGTTTTCTCCGATTTCTTAATTTAAGCGCAATAATCACAATAATTAAATGTATACTCGTTTTCACGTCCAACATCAAACAAAGTGTGAGCTTCGAAATTTTTCCGCTCCGAACTCGGAACCCTGTGCTAATGTTGGAACCGGTGCGAAGTTGACTACGGATGCAATCCATCCGCTATCAATCCGCCGGATTAAATAATCGACGTGAATATGTCAAACCGCAACCGCGTGATTTTGAAATTATGATCTGGACATTAAAGTTTAGTCACATCGAACGAATGGACGACAACGGTCCCACCAAGAGAGTTTTTGAATCCCAGTGCTCACTGCTTAGTCTGACGAACTGTCAGCAGATCGAAGGAGATGGAAGGCCACAGTAAGTAATTATAAAAGTTTAAGTTTTTTCTTTCTTCTTTGAGTTGTAGCGGTCAAAGTTAAGTAAATTGGCGGTCAAAGTCTTCCGAATTGTCCATATTTTTTAATGATTTTGTTTTTATTCACTCAGGTACTACTTCAAAAACATTTGATTTTTAAGAGAAAATATTATTCAACATACATACATATGAATGTATCTTTAAACCAAATCCTAACACAAAATCGTGGAACCTCTTTTGAGAGCTTAAAATAATGATTTAAACTTCCTCTGTTCTTCCTCTGTTACTTTAACGATTTTATATACATACATACATATGTAATTGTTTCACATATCAATGTCGTATTGTTTGATAGCGTTTATATAACTTTTCGGACTATAGTGTATTTGGATTAGTATTCTACTGATGCATAACCCCGTGACTTAACACTCGTTTTGATGGCCAACCACTGTTATACTTGTCACGTTTGTAGATTTTTTTGTTCCTGCTCGTAGCAGCAATACTTTATTTGTTTAATTGGTAATTGATTCCACTTACAGTTTATCCTTCGGTATCTTACTACAATGCCACCAGGAAATGGTTCCTACATTTTTTCATCATGCTAACATCATTAGGCCATTAGACCAATTTGTTTTCTTTTTTTTTAAATAAAAGACTTTTTTTTTTAATTGAGTGATGAGATATTTATTTTTAAACTAAACGTATTCCACGTCTGTGTCTGCTTCCTTTCCTATTTCTTATAAATGACTGCATATTCCCGTCGTGCTATAAAAGTTTTTGTCACCAAGTATGTATTGCAAACATACGATCGTATACTGACATACGCTTAAGAAATAGCTAAAGGCGAATTTGCGATCACTTCTAAAGCACCCAAGTGTGTTAATGATTGATTCGTCATTCAATAGTTGATATTGCAAAAGTATAATCTCAACCTAAAAAAAAAAAATAAAAAAATATAAAATTAGGCACTTAACATTGTTTTTCCCCTGTACAATTTTAAATTTGATAAGATTACAGAAATACCAAATGTACAATAAACACTTAGGATAGATATCTACATTATTAGATTAGATGTAAAAATATTTTAAAACTCAATTTTCTTAGAAATACAGTCCAGGTTGAACTTTAGTCTCAAACAACTAGTCTCTCTAGGCAATCCTTAGTTAGTTTCTTTCAATTTGGTATACCAAGTTGGTTTAGATATGATAGATCGTCTTGTAAGATATTCAATTCAGCTTATTTTTAGAGCTCATTTGATATAGTTACTGGAAAGATCTGCTTAGCAGTATCTATAGTATAGGAATAAGTCAGTCTAGATGTAAGCGTTCGATCTTCTAGTCCTCAAATCACTTGTTTTACATGGTCTCGAGTAGATTCAGACAATGATTTGGGCTCAAGTACTAAAAGTGAAAACAATACTCAAGGGCCGATATTAATTGCGCTTTGTATAAGAAAGGGAACTGCATCGACGGGAAGTATCTTTTTGTCTAACAGTAGCCATAATTTTCAAAAATGACAGGTATATTCGTAATTCCCTAGAAATATGCAATATAAAAGAATATGTGCAAAAGTTGGTGGCATGGAATTAATTCTTGCCTAGAAATAGCCACCCACCCCAAACTCGCTTATAGGCGCCTGTTCCACATTTATTGTATATTTCTAGGGAATTACGAATATACCTGTCGTTTTTGAAAATTATGGCTACTGTTTTTTATTATCTCTATTTGTTTATTTCTACTATTTATTTATAATATTTTACAATTTTAAAACAAAGAATATGATGTTAGAAAGCGGAAATTAAAGAGAAATTGCTACTCATCTGTGAATAATACCTCGAAAATACGTTCAGTTTAGAGGTCTTTTGGGAACTTCAAATGTTAATAACTTTGTTAATAATAGTTTGCGCGCAAAGTAAATTTCATATTCGTGTTTAGGAGCATATTCTACATATGAAAATATTTTTTTCAAATTTTTTGCGAGGTGGCCATAATGGAAAGCGGCCCCAGGGCGTGATCCGTTTCAGACGGATTGTAGCTTTTCTGCAATGTTTTTGTTTTAGTTCAACGAGGATTGGAGGAGAAAAGAAGAATAGGCCTACGATTATGTTAAAATGTAATTCACCTTCAGAAGATGCTGTTAAAAACCTAACATAACATAAAATATGGACAAATCTTCCTTGCATTGTTTCTTGTTCGTTTAAATTCTCCAACAAAAAGGCAGTGAAAATGCGTATATTCTGGAAACAAACCTCTTGTTATAAAAAAAAAAAACTTCGCGGGATAATCATAAGGCCATTCAACTAATGATAATAAAGCTGGTTTATTTACTGTTTGCTTACTGGATCTATTGTCTTCCTGTCGTAATACCTCCTCTTCATCACGTAGCAACTCTGGTACTATAGAAACTACAAACACTTTAAGTCCCCAGGTCCTATACTGTACTATATCTGCTGAGATTCAACACTCTGAAAGCATAGTACTGTCAACTATTAGACTTCTTAGAATTAGGACAGGATGCAGAGTGTATGTGAATACTGTGTATGTGACGTCAGGCATACACTCGGACACTCTCAGAAAAGTCTTTAAATATGCTCTCCTCCTGCTTATCAGATGGGTCTCGAAATGCAGACTAGTGTTTAATCCTTATAAAACTAAACGCTTTCTTTTTACGAGAAAATACAAAGTTATAGAACTTCCTGCGAGTAATGGCACCAGTTTCACTTTCGCAGAAAAGACTAATCCATCTAGGGGCTCTTCTTTTCGACGACTTTAGCAAACTATTGTCCTTAAACGTCATGTCGCTCTGATTGAATTACTCCCTGGGTAGATTCAAATGAAAAGATTCATAGTATCACAAAATACCTCTTCTGAAGCCTTAAATCGTTAAGCTATACAATAAAGAAGAGGGCATGATCCAGGGGGGACCGACAATGCCGCATACATAACTACTGAACAATCCAATTTATTCAAATAAATGAACGACTTAAATCTTCTATTCTCGAGCGTATGTATTAACTGACTTATTAATATATAGCAAAGCTGCGTAAAAAGAAAGTCATAGACTACTTTCTGTGCATACTTACATCATCGCACAGCGGTGTTGTTTGAAAAGTCACCAAAATATTTTCTACCAGCTCACGGTATTGCATTAAAATGTTCTCCCCCACAACACTCATAAAAAATATGTCAAATACATTGAAATAATCACGCCACAGTAATATAATCAAAATTAAATAATGTTTAAAGGCAATCTCACAGAAAATTGCGGCCATAATCAGGTAAATTGCCAAAACGAATCCCAACAACGATATGTAACAACCCACCATATACATTTCAAAATATTTCTGCAGGCAACTTAAAATATCGAATATATTCTGCATCGTTTTCCAAATTCCTGTCAAAATGACACATAATCTTCTTCTTTTAAAATGACGTCTCTTTGTATCGATTCCTTTCAAATACGCATTCAAATTTGTCAAAAGTGTTAGAATAATCATGTTAAATGTTTGTAACGCTATAAAATGAACAAAGTACAACGTCAGAACTAGAAAAATAAATTTCTCAGAAGAAGGCATACGAACATAGATTAGCTCATAACCAAATATGGCGATCAATATGAGGTAAATAAAAAATTTGTATCTGATGATAAATACATATTTGAAGTTGAAGTACTTATCATTTTGCGTCAGAAACTGTACGTCTTTGGAAACCTTAAACAAACGTTTTGTTATAGTATTCAAAAGATTGGCATTGCGTATAATGTTGAAGTATAGCAAGAATCCAGGAAATATTATGGACGCAGTTGTTAGATGTGGATACATGAATTTATATTTTATATCCCAAAATGCTCCAAGCAAATGAATGTTAAAATAAAAAATCAAATATATGGAAATTGTTTTGGAATAAACGGTCAACACTAAATTTGATTTCATGGCATGCGATTTGCTATTATAAGTGAACGTAATGATTCCAAGGATAAGGCCGAATATATATAAAATTGTCAACGTACGTCGCAGGTAAACGTTTTCTGACGGAGCCTTCATTTCACTATGAGATTTTCAAATCCACTAATATTATGTTTAACAATTTAGCTGCAAATATTCTATTAGGCTAAGTAATCTTACTTATGACTGAGTGTGGCTAATGAAATTAAACTCATTATCTAGGCAATTAGTTTAGATATGTAGGTTTTCCATCTAACCTAAAGAAATTCAGGTGAAATTTACTATGAGTCTCTTTGTTAATAATACTTCGAATTAAAGTTAATGCCTGCAATAAATAACCATAAGTTTCGGCTGCGTCATGAGAGCGATGTTTATAATACAAATATTTGGTCCATAGTAGTAGATACACTTCGTAGTGACCTACAGAGTTCCGAATTTCTAATTCCAGGCTATGTAGATAACTGAGTCATAATAGTAAGGAAAAATCGAAATCGAAAATGTCATTAACAAAATTAGTGACTGTTAGTTATCATACCCTTTACTAAGAGGATTTCTCAAAAGAAACAGAATATCGCAGGATAAGTCTAGACTACGAACTCAATTAGAAACCTCATTTAGACAGAACCATTGAAAAGGCGAGTAAAGCCTTTTGGGCTTGCTCTACACTTTTCGGGGAAAAAATTAAAATTAAAACCAGAGATAATTCACTTGACTTACCTCACTATCGTTATTCCAATAATGACCTAAACATTGTTTGTGAGGTGGGAAAAAGTTTATCAATTCCAAGGACTGGCCTGTTTAGGTATTACGAATGAAATGCTTATCTGCCCGAACGCTGCACTGGAAGTCCTTCTAGACCTTCAACCCCTACATAAAGGGTGTTTTTTTTGAAGCCATTAGTAACTTTGATTTTGAGCGAAACATGAAATTTCATTAAATAGCCATTTATTTGTGTTCAATCGAGAGAATACATTCTGCAATAATATTTAACTTCGGGCATATGCCCACCATGAAAACAAAGTTTTCGATCATTTGTGGCCATATGTCGTCATTAACACGCATTATGTTGGTTTATTGGTTTGTCAGCGTAGACTAGCTACTTTACGTATCCCCAAAGAAAATAATCAATAGGCGTCAAATCACAAGACCTTGGAGGCCAATTTACAGGTCCATTACGCGAAAATATGCGTTCATCGAATGTTTCCTTCAATAAGTTGATTGTTTCGTCATCCTGCTAGAATCACATCTCTTTCACATTCATGACATTTAATCGGGGAACGAATAGTCATTAATCATGGTTCTTTTAAAAAAAAATATGGTCCAATGACTCCACCAGCCTACAGACCGCATCAAACTGTGTATTTTACCATAAAGTTAATGGACAAAGACGAAGCTTTTGTGAACGACGTCGAATCGATATTTGGATCTTCTGCTGAACGAATGCAATATTTTCTTCAGTACGCACTCTTCCTATGCGTCTCGGTGCCACCGCATCTTACATAGGTAATGTTCTATAAGTTTGGCGCACAGAACCATAATTTTTGAATCGAATTTCTAAAATTTATAAATAAATAAAAGACTGTGGCGACACCCGCCCTAAAGCTTCACGTCTTGAATAATCCTTATCTTATAGCGTACTCCGTCGGAAGGTAATGACCAGAGATTATCCGTAACGCTTTTTCTTTTTTTTGCCACAAGGCCTTAGACACTCTATGTCCTCCTAAGTTAGGCCATCTTAGGTTAGCCATGTTATTCGACATCTTTTTCGACATATTTCTTTGACACCCAGATTGGTGGTATACATATATGGCTTCAATTGTGTCACTTTGTAGGAGAACTGCTTCATTTTTAGCTAGTACTTCGGCCCTGCCCTTCCCCTCTACATCGCAGTGCTCAGTTACTCACCATAGTCTGACACAGTTTTGCGTACATAATGACCTGAGCATTGTGGGTTAATCCTTGACTATTCCAAATTTTGTGATCTAGAACTTTAGTGCCTTTGGCGCTGCCTGATTGTCAGGAAAGAAAGAAAGGTTATTATGTCTTTTTTAGTGTACGAGGAGTGGAGCCAATTTGGTACAATACGCGGTGCCCTTTCGAACTTATTTTCATAAATGGCTCTTCCCAGAATCCTTCCAGTCGACCTCCGAAGATTAGTGCTTGATGGTTGTATTTGGTGTTCGCCGCACGGACTACCTACAGCTTCTAAATACTCTATATATGTATTAGGTATATGAAGAGTAGATTTTAGTCACTTCATATGACACTCATGACTGTCTCATATACATATGTACATACATACGTATATTTTAAGCCCTACCCGAAGAAGTGTTTAATTATATATATACATGTACATACGTTGCAGAAAATAACTAAATTAAAAGCTTACAATTTTCGTTTTTAAATTTAATTTATTTTCTTTACATTAAACATTTTTAGGTTATGTTATTTTATGGCTGAGCGCCTTATACATATGTATGTAGGTATAACATGACATCATTTCTTACAAACGATATTTTTCGCTTGAAATAGCTGTCCAAAGAAATACTGCAAGCATATGATCAGATATTGGCAAATAGTCTGAAAGTAGTTGAACGCAAACACTCTGTCAATCCGAAAGCATCCAAATGTGTTCATTATGGCAACATTATTATGGAGCTTATACTGAAGTATTATAATGTAAACCTAGAAAGTAATAAAATTTAAGGTTTTTTATTTTTTTTTTAAATAAATTCTAGCTCTGTATAACGAATGTCAGGGTTGTTGTAATGCTGTTATTGAATCTAATGGTTTTGCCAGGCATCTTGCATTTCGGCCCAGGTCTAGGAGTTATGATTACATGCTTTGGCTGTCCTTATGTGTTATTAGGATATCTGTATACGAGTATAAGTGTTCCCTTGTAATGTAATGTCCTTTGTTTCTTATAAACGCAAAAACTTCTCTATTTTGCATGAAATCGAAAAATTTCGTAAAAGATCACGAACACTTTTTTGGGCGATTTTCATATTTTTCATGTAACATTCCGAAACGTTCGGAGTTATCGTTTTTGTATGTTTTTTACCTCGATTTGGTAACTTTTTTGAACAAAAAATAAAAATAATACAAATTTTTGGCGCGACAGGTCCATGGGACACAGAACTTAGCTTCTCATATCCATTCGTGTTGTGCGTGTTATATTCTTTACACGAAACTGTTTAACGCCGTATCTGAGGTGCAATTTTGTTGTCTTTTTATGAAAAGCTTTTTCATGACAGTTTTACTCTGGGATGTTTGTCAAACGCTTGCGAGACGTGAGGCCGTGAAAGAAATTTTAGGTGTTGTCTGGGGATTGAACCTGGAACCCCTCGTTCCGTAGTCTAACGCACTAACCACTTGAGCCACGGCGCCCACAACTTTTTTTTTTGAACAAGAGCACCAAAAAAAAAAACGGTAGTCAAGAATTGAGTGAATTTCATTAATTTGAATAAGCCTACCTAAGTGATTGAATAGGAACGCAATCACCTCATGTAAATGATGACTAAATATGTGCAGTATTATGAGTGAACGCTGTGCACCACCAATGTTCTATTTCATATTCTAATTACAGAATGCTTCGTTTCTTTGGAGACTAAGCATTTGGAAATTAGCCCACTGCTACGACTTTTTTACTTGCCATGCGGTCTTATCTTGCCTCTAAGCTATGAGAAGTTAAACACGCTTAAAACTGATTCTGGACTATACGGTCATTGACACGCTTGAACTATACACGTTTAAACTTTGAAATCACAAACCGGCTTAAACTTGGCTGGCTCTGACCTATGAGAACTTAGAGTTATAGACACGCTTAAACTTGCCTTGGAGCTAGACTTACCATGCTTAAATTTACCTTTGAGCAATGCGGTCATAAACACGCTTAAACTTGCCTTTGAGCTAAGCTCTAATCGACACGCTTTAAACTCTCTGAGCTATGCAGTCATAGACACCCTTAAATTTGCCTTTGAGCTATGGCTTAAACTTGCCTTTGAACTAAGGGGACTTTGACACTCTTAAACTTGCCTTTGACGAGGTCATTTACACGCTTAAAACTGTCTTTGAGCTTTGTGGAATAAGACACGCTTATGCTTGTCTTTAAGCTAAATTTGGCTACTTTACTTTAATCCTGAATAATTTATGGACTTTCAGCATAAAGGTGCAAGTGCGTATGACCCAGTTGCGCACTTTATTTATATTAAGCTGACAAACCAGAGAAAGATAAGAATTAAAAGTAGAGTGAAGGCATATTACGATTCGTTCAAGGCGAACTGTATCTTTTTTGTGTTTTATCAACGTTTTTAGCTTTAAATTTTTTTGGTTATTTTTTATTTCGTTTGATAACTTACCAACGAAGTTGGGTGAGCAGTAAAACCCCGCGGAAAAAGGGGGGGAATTCTCTTAACTACACAAGTACTATTTGAAATGTTCCAACTCTTCACAGAAATTAATCAGATTAGTATATGTATAAGTATGTATGTGTGTACTTGAATGCGTTTATTCTCTCCGCTGTTCATTAATTTTCATCACACTTGCATACTTTCAGGTGAATGGCACAAGGGAATTTTTTCAAACTATGGATTGTATTCATGGTATTCTTAACAAATTTTTGTCTCATTTTTTATTATATTTAATGAGTATTAAACAATAAATATTATATTATCAAGCGGAAATGAAAAGAAAATTGCAATTTATTTTTGTTTTTACGTCAAAATTGAGGTAGTTTCAGAGTATGCAAAGAAATTTAATTATTTTTAAGAATCTTACAAAAAAGAAAAAAGATTCTTTATGTATTTTTTTTTTTTTTGTTAATTTATTATGTTCTAAAGCGGGCCAGAAAGCCATACGTTTAAACAATTGTATAAAAGGTGAGTCGGCCTAACTAAACTTTTCGGAAAATCGTCGGAAAAGTTGAAGAGATGTTACAGCGGGTTGCTCTATAACTCACAAGGGTTGACGGGACCGAAGTACAAATGAGTAACGGGGTTAGATTTGTGTCTGTGAATATTTTCCAGGGTATGTGATGGCCCTATTAATGTACCTAATCTAACCTAATTCCATATTGGACTTACTTTTACCTCGAGGTAGAGTTGAACTTTTCGAAAACATTTTATTTTTCATTAGAGGTTTTTGCAAATATGTAGGTACATATGTATATTGAACTTATTTGCCTTGGGTTTTTTTTAATAAAAAAGGTAAGAAAATGTTAACAAAGGCAGCAGACTAAGGTTATAATAAACATATGTACATATACAAAACTTACTTACTTCTTTTTTGACTGCCTCTTGTTTAAAATTGTTTGCAATGTTTTCCATCAAATTTCTATATTCCAATTGAATTTTCTCCGAAATAACGCTCACAAAAAATATGTCTAACAAATTGAAAACAAATGGAACTGATATGAATATGCAACATATTATATTCACAAAAGCATTTCGATGGACGACAAATCCACTTATAAAATAAAATAATCCAAACACAATGCCGGAAAGCGATATATAACATCCCATCATGTAGCATCCAAAATATTTATCCATAGCGACTAGGATTTCAAAATGTTTTTCAAGTATTGCGGTGACTTTCATTAAGACAGCCCTTAACTGGTATCGATTGGTTAATTTTATATCTCCAATATACGCGTTCAAATTCGACAGCATTGTCAACACAATGATGTTGAATATTTGCATCGCAATAAACTGCATCAGGCACAAACTCATTACTATAATACCAGTCATGCCTATTTGTCCCAACGACAAACGCAGGCAAAATTGTATGACATACAAGATATACAGATACATTTTGTATCTTATCATATAAAACTGTTTGATATCGAAACATTTGATAGTTCTGGTAAGGTGGTTAATATCTCTGCATACGACCGTTAAACGCTCTGCGATTGTCCTTACAAGTGTGTTCCTTTGTAGATTATTCAAGGATAACATTAAGCCAGTTGCAGTTTGCAATGACTCAGTTGAGAGTTCGTATATATTTTCCAATTCGCATACATTTTTTAGCGTTGAAACTCGAATAAAGTGATAACTTAAACATATTGATGAAAATGTAAAATATGCCAAAAATATAAACGAACATATTTTTGAATAAGCCCATAGACATGAACTTGATTTAATTTTATTTTGCTTTTGCATGTAACGAAAATTCACAGAACCACTAATGATCCCAGAAATATAAATGGCAAGTAATACACGCCGGATATACCTATAGTTACTTTCTAAGGGCAGTGTCGGAACCATATTTAAATGCGTGTCGCCTTTGACTAGCAAATTTCCGTTTGTAGCCACAAAGTGATGTAAGCAATTACATATATACATACATACATATATACACATGAAAAAGTAGACACGTGTGACGAATAATCTAATAGTGATTAGCTTGTGACTTGGAGCGTGCTATGGCAAACAACTTCTTTAATTCCATTAAGAGGCTTATGACCAACAAATACGATAAAAGCAATCGGTTTACGATGCCATTCAACGAATTAAATGTTAGTTATCACATATTAAAGAATAGAGTTTTATCTGCAATGTGATCGACCAGATTTTTGAACAATGTATTTATTGCTGTAGTATTTGAAAATTCCAGAGACAACTTTCGTTTTTTTGCATATTATTATAAATCGGTTTACAGCTTTACTGTAAGAAAACATTGTTGGCATAATATGATATTAGGAAAGGTAATGAATAGATCTCCAATGTGATCAACCAGAATTTTGGAATTTTCCTTATTTCCCAAGATATTAGAAACCATTCGCGATTTTTTCTTGGCTCCATTGGATAATTTTCTAGTTTCCCGTCCGACCTGCTCCAGACGTTGGTTCCATTAGGTGACATCTCAGCTGATTTTCTTCTTCAAATGCCCTCAAGAAGGCTAAAATCGTGTTTCGAAGGTGTTATGCCTCGACTTCTGCAATAGTTGTTATAGGGTTCAAGGAGCTATTAATTTATTATCTTCTTTGATGAACCTTCTGTACGGAAGATGATGAAGTGCCATAATGCAGGTCTATTTGAAGGCACTTTAGCTATGTACATTCGGTTGTCGTGTGCCCGCCCTTGAATTACTTTTCTTCTTCGGTCATGCTGGAGAGCTTGTCCAGAGGTCCTAAGAGCTTTTTTTTTTTTGTTTTTATGTTTAAACTTTGGACGAACGAAACTGATATCAGCTAATGTTCTCTTCAAGTGCAATGCTGATGTGCGGTCAAGGATTGACGTTAGTTCCATGATGGCTCTTCCGTGGACTCTGATAAGCAGTCTTCAATCATCTACCCATAGTCCATCATTCTGGCCTTTAATGAATCCTAGACTTTCTTTACTGGAAAAATACCCGCTGAAGATTTACGGATGATAAACTGCTTCCAGCTCTCAATTGCTCTGCATGCATATTGGTTAGTCTTTCCTTGAGTCAGTCCGTCGTGGAATATTCTGTCCATGTGAAGAAAAGGGGTTTGAAAGTGCAACTTAGGAACTAATGTTTTGTGGACATTTTTTTCCGCAGAACTTCATGAAGCGTAGTATCTTGAACCCCCCTAAGCTGGTCTATAGTCCAGATGGTGTTCGGAAAGTTGTGAGGTCTGACATCAATGCTCGTCGCAGCATCTCTGTAAATGAGCACGGGAATTGTGGGTCTTAGATATGAACTTGTAATACATAGTTGGCCTTCATTTCAAGTGGAAAAAGAGTTAGGCTCAAATAGCCCATCCATCCAGAGCTAACCCTTAGACACGGTCCTTTAATAACCGGTATTCCTGGTTTTATCAAGTTTTTTTTTCAACAAAATAAAGTGCACGAATGGCTCGTATACCTAATTGCACCTTTATGCTGAACGATTATAAATTATTCAGGATTGAAGTTCAAGTAAAATATGTACTTAAAGTCAATAATCTGAAACGACGATAGGTTTGAAAATCCACCCATTCTTTTATACATGAGGCTTAGTTCAGAGGGCGTGACACTCTGCATTTTGAGGGAACTACCACGATAATTTTTAACGGAAGTTATCTGCGAAGTTTCATTGAAAAAAATGTTTAAAAAAAAATTTCTAGATTATGTTTTAATAATAATAAATGTACATATCTCTATATATATAAAAAATTGTTGCAAGTGCGTTGTGACTTTATAACTCACGAACGGTCAAATTCGAATTCGATCAAGTTTTTAGGGTTTGTTCGCATGGTCGTGTAGCTGGTTTAACGAAATTGGTCGACGCGTTCGTGAGTTATGACTTTTTATGTCAACATCTGATTTCGTCCATAAAAAAAAAAAAAAAAACAACAGATACGTAGGCGCCTATGAGCGTGTGCTGTATGTATACTGTGTGCTATGTCATACAACGGCAAATACACGTTGTAAATTACAAGGTGAATGAAAGCATTCACCCGAACCATGACCTGGATAATCGCGTCCTTGTGCACAACTCCTACCTTCGAAGTGATATGCAAGACTGGCGATCTGAGAACACTAGTTTCACCGTGTTCAATGAAGGTAACATGGCAAATATTGCCATCGCCGATGACAGGGTTCATCCCCCGTTCATATCGAAGGTAGATCTCCAAACGATCTTCGTCTCATTAAGAAGTAAGAAATCCGTGGGTATCGACGGAATTCCGAACATTGTGCTCCGACATCTCCTTCTAGAAGCGGTGGACATATACACTACCCTGTTTAACAATGCGTTGAATAATGCACATTATCCGGCGCATTGGAAAACAGCAGTGGTGCATCCAATTCCCAAAAGGGGAAAAGATACATCCAATCCGGCAAATCTCCGGTCGATAAGTCTCCTTCCGAACATCAGCAAGGTATTCGAAAAAGTGATCCATAGAGCCCTGAATAAGTGGGTTGAGGACAGAAATATAATCCCGGACAACCAATTCGGTTTCAAGGCGGGGCATGATACCCTAAATGCCGCGTCTAAACTGGTTTCGGATGTCCAATGGAATAAAAGCAAGAAACAATGCACGGGTGCCTGCCTAATTGACTTGGAGAAGGCCTTCGATACCGTTTGGTTAGAGGGACTCTTTTACAAGTTGAGTAGGCTGGGTATAAGTAAACCACTGCTGTACACTCTTTATAACATGCTCACCAGTAGACAGTTCGTTGTGAAAAATGGCAATGTGACTTCTGCTGGTGTATTTCAAATTAAAAATGGTCTGCAACAGGGTGCAGTTAATTCGCCTATCCTTTTTAACATCTACACTAGCGATCTCATAGGTTCTCTTTACCATGCTATTGCGTACGCAGACGACTTGATTGCGTACAGGTCAGGTCCAAAGATCGAGGTCATTACAATACTCTTACAACGTGACTTCGAGACGATCCAGCGATATTGCGACGACTGGAAGTTGAAGATCAACTTTCAGAAGTCGGAAACCATCCTGTTCAGAACGCCGTTATCTGGGGCCTCGAGGGATACCAGAAAGAATTGGCGAAAGTTCTCAATCGTGGGACCACACGGACGACCATTGGCGAGCAGAAGTGTAGTCAGATACCTTGGGATCTGGCTAGATCAATATCTATATTTTAACAAACATATAGATGCTGCTCTGGCCAGGTCTATCTTACTCGACACAGCATGATGTTTGAGCGGAGTGGGTTTGTGCGTAGAGTTGCTGGCATGGGATTGGTTAGATTAGAGTGGAAATGTATTAAGCCTATGAGAGCATATGCAAATTGTTGAGGCAAAGGAGCGTAATATTTTTGTGGTACTCAGCGACGGATCCTTTACTTCGACCGCTAGAGGCACCACCATCGATTTCCTCAAATGATAGTACTATTAGTTTTATATACAATGCTAATAGGTAAGATAAGAGTTTAATTTTACAAAAGAAAATAAAATTTGTAAATTTATTAGAAATTAGTGATAAAAAATGGGTCGAGCACAGCACTGTAGCGATGAAATGAGGAAACAAATAAAAAACTTGCATAATAACGGTTTTGTCCAAATTGTTGGGTGTTCGAAGACAATAGTTGAAAATGCAATCAAATGTCAATCTAAGGCAGAAACAGGGTGAAGAAAGCCAAAAATGTCTGCCTCTCTCAAAAAAGGATATTGCGCTACGTAAAAAATTAACCTTTTGATTCATCCTGCGCATTGTAAAAGGAATTTTACCTGGACGGCGACACTTCTACCATACGGAAGATTATTATAAATAACAATTTAAAAGCAAGAAGCGCAAGAAAGGTACCGCTCCTGTCGAAAAATAACCTTGCCAAAAGGTTGATTTTAATATTTTGGCAATATCCTTTGGCCAAATTGTTGGGATACCTCGGATATAATATTTATTAAATTTATTCCCGATTGAAGGGATCGATTAGCCGCGCGATGTTCGCGGTCCTCGAAGTTCTGTCCAATCTACTCCTATCCTGTGTACGGGGTGGGAGTGGTATATCTCCGCCACAATCACTAGATATTCTTTGTTTCTTTATCACTTCACTAGTCTGGACACTACAGAACCTTTTTTTTTTTAACTACTTTCTCTTTTTTTTTTTTCTTTCCTTTTTATCTTCACTAACTTTTCTTTTGTTACACGCAAACTTTCCACCAGAGAAAATCCTCACTACCGATATAGATATCCTTCTCTGGACACGGTCAACCAAGAAGTGAGTTCGCCGGGTTGACCGATCCACCTCTTACGCATTCACACACGCAAACATACACACAGTTGAGGCGAATTCAGCCATTTTATGGTGTCCATTACGACTTAACTTATGTTTGCAAAATTCTGTTTTAGTCACACATATTTAGGAAATTCGAATTTGTGATTTTTAACATGTTGTTTTCGCGGTTTTGAATAAAATTCACGCCTTTCTGACGCGCCGTCCTTTTTCGCGGGAAAGGGTGTGGATGTATTAGTATGGTTGATTTCGCCTCCTTGTAGTCGATTCAGCTACCAGAGCGAAGGGAGTCACATCCAGCGCTCCAGCAGCCTCCCTCGTTGATTCTCCCATTCGACACTCGATATCACGTTAGTAAGGAAATTTTCAGGACTGTTCGATTTCGAAACCTAGTGATTGTTTAGGTTCGTACCTAGCCCTCCCCTACATTCAGGACCTTATACCAATTACAATTCCCCTGAGGACCTACCATTTGGAAGGATAGATTATACAATATATCGCGAGCCCTATTTACCAAGTAAGCCTCCGTAAGAGATAACAAACATGGGAGAAACCCAGGAAGTCGGAAACTACCCTTTACATTTTCAATTTTGAGTTTAGCAATTATTAAACTTCTCTGTTTGAGGTGGTCAGGATGAGCTTTCAGGTCGACTGCCTGGCTCCGAGATACCTGCTTTGTCATCCCCCTTGAGTCTTAACGAAGGTGTGAGCACTGATTGAGAAATTCAAGCAGGAACGCTCAACGATCGCAAAGCTCTCCGAGGATAACGGAAAAAGAAAAAAAAATAAGATGGGTCCAAAAAAAAAAGGTGGATGGGTCAGGTTGGGAGGGATGGAACGGATAAGGAATTTCGCGCAATATTTGCACGCAACAATGAGACTTAAGTAAATGTATTTAATTCTGATCGCTACACCTCACTATTGCGGAGACCAACCACTACGATACATAACGATAAATACACCATCCAGACGGTGAAATATGGTAGGGGTTGCATCATGGTATGGGAATGTTTCTCCTACCAGGGTGTAGGTCCCATTCACAAAATCGGGGGCACTATGACAACACCGTCCTACGTTAATATATTAAATACTACTATACCGACGATAATATGCCTCTTCGATGGGTGTTCGAATGAGTGGTTCTCGGACAACGATGTCAACGTTTTAAGCTGGCCTTCTCAATCGCCTAGTACTTGCCGATAACTAGTGGATTCGAAGCCGCGACGTTGCTTGGCCGTTATCAAGAACAAAAGCTATTCAACGAAACACTAAAGTACATGTTATTTCATTGATTGTATTTTAACATTAATTTTTTGTTGTTAAAGTTTGCATTTGAAGTCATTTCATGAAGAATTGCTAGCTTTTTCACAGGCCATTTCAAAGAAAATTAGAACTTTTTTTTTTTTTTAACTTAAAGTACAAATTTTGGGTAACTTATGTTATTTTTATGTTTTTGAAATTTGAATCAATTAATACTGATTTAAAGTTTATCATAAATATCACGAGGTTCTTAGTTTTTTCGTTTTTTTCAAATATAGTAAAGGCTGTCCTTATTATTTCGCACATCACTGTATGTATAAGACTAGTACAAACCCAGTGCTGTCGTCAACTAAGTTTTATTATCTACTTGTGAAAGATCATGCAAATTGTGTAGGTTTACTAAAAAAGTCTGATGGCACCTACACGACGGACCGTATGGATACTATTAGAACCTTACTTCAAGTTCACTTTCCAGGTTCGTCCACTCGTGCACTTTACACGTACCCGAACGCATCTGACCATAGGGTCTGCATTGCAAGTAGAGTAAACAGTTTATCCGGTAAAATTTTCAGTCCGGATAAGGTCAAATGGGCTGTAGGGTCTTTTAAACCATTTAAGGCCCCCGGCGGTGATGGTATATTCCCGGCGCTTTTGCAGAAGGTAATTGATCTCATCCTACCGGGTTTGATTGCTTTATTTAGAGCCAGCTACAATTGGGGCTACATCCCGACAACCTGGAGACAGGTAAATGTAGTCTTTATCCCCAAACCAGGCAATAGGCCTAGTGAGCTGCGTAAATCTTATAGACCTATAAGTCTAACATCTTTTGTCCTAAAAACAATGGAGAGACTCATTGATGTTCATATTAGAGGTCGGCTAGATTTGTCTACCCCTCTGCACTCAAGTCAATTTGCATATAGAAAAGGAAAATCAACAGAAGGCGCTCTTCACTATCTTGTGAAGAAGATAGAAGGAACTATACGTTCCAAGGAAATAGCCCTGTGTGCCTTTCTTGACATTGAGGGCGCATTCGATAACACTGGCTACGACTCAATAGCAAGAGCAATTAGTAGCAGAGGTATCGAAGATTCGACCAACCAATGGATACGGGCCATGCTGGAAAGTCGAATTATTACTTCCTCCTCTGGAGGAGTGTCAGTGTCTGTGACCGCAGTTAAGGGATGTCCCCAGGGAGGAGTCCTCTCCCCTCTTCTATAGTCATCGACAAACTCCTAGTCGATCTTCACAGATTAGGCTACATCGCCATTGGTTATGCAGATGACTTGGTGATTTTTATCAGTGGTAAACACAGCACGACCATTTCTAGTGTCATGCAAAGTGCTTTACTATACGTGTTAGAATGGTGCAGCAGAGAAGGTCTATCCATCAACCCTTGCAAAACCGTTCTAGTGCCTTTTACAAAAAGAAGACTGGTCAATCTAGGACCTATCATCATCAAAGGCACCACTTTAGTTTATTCCAGTGAGGTTAAATATCTCGGTGTCATCCTTGATAAACGGCTTAGCTGGAATTCTCATATCAAGTCCGCCATTGAGCGCGCCATTAGAGCCATGTGGGCCAGTAGACGCCTATACGGCAGAACTTGGGGTCTAAGTCCAAAAATGATACATTGGTTGTATACAATGATGGTAAGGCCTATTATCACGTACGCGGCCATTATTTGGTGGCCGAAAGTTCTTGAACGGACAACGGCAACGAAGCTTCAGAAGCTTCAAAGAATTGCATGTCTCGGCATTACGGGTGCCATGCGCACCTGCCCTACGGCAGCTTTAGAAGCAGTTGTTGGGCTCTCTCCCTTATAAATCTTCATTAGAAAGACGGCCGCTAGATGCGCTATCAAACTGCAACTAGAATACAAGTATAAATCAGGCGACCATGTGGGACACCTGAAAATTCTTGACTCAATTCCAAAAAAGGACATGTTCTGTACCATCCCCGATAATATGGTCAAGGAGTACTGTTTTGGAAGGTTATTTGAGGTAGAGATATTAGACCGTGAAAACTGGTCTAATGGTGTTCCGACACTGAACCCTAGAGGTCTGATCTGGTACACAGACGGATCAAAAATGGAAACTGGAGTTGGTGCTGGTGTCTTTGGACCCAACACCAAGGTCTCTATACCTATGGGAATGTGTCCCACGGTTTTCCAGGCCGAACTCCATACCATTGAGATCTGCGCTAAGATAAACCTGGATAAGCCAGGCAGCGCTTAAAGCGCTGTCGTCTAACTTAACGGACTCTTTATCAGTTAAATGCTGCTACGATGCACTACAATCTCTTGCCAGACACAACAGGGTGAAACTTGGTTGGGTCCCTGGTCATCAAGGAATTGTAGGCAACGAAATTGCAGATGAACTAGCTAGGGCTGGCTCAGAATCTGCGGTCATAGGACCTGAACCTTACTGTGGTGTCAACTGGGCTACTGCCACAGCGCTGATCAATACTTGTGAACATAAACTTCGTCTGGCTCACTGGGAAAATGTTCCGGGGCTGAGACAATCCAAGAGATTAATCAGACCTTTTTCCTACAAGGAAATCCTTAATCTAGATAAGGAAAGCATTAGGAAGCTGGTGAGCTTTCTCACAGGCCACTGTAGCCTGCGTTACCACCTTAACAAAATCAATTTGTGCCCGGAAACGGAATGTAAGTTCTGTTTAGAAGATGACGAAACCTCCCAGCACATTCTCTGTCAATGCCCAGCATTACATTGATTAAGGAGGCGTATTTTCCATAAAGAAATATGTCCTTCAGCATAGATGAGGTACTCTGCTGCTAAGGACGTACTATCCTTCATAAGGGAGGTGGAACGTCTCTTGGCTTAATATTACCCTTTGATACAATAGATCTTCTTAGGTCGCAGTATCAGCCATATGGGCAAGGGTCTTTTAAAAAAAAAAAAAATTTATTGTGAATTGATAATGTGAAATAAAAAGTCTTGTCTTGAGACTTCGCACGTTCGATATATTTGTTTTTTAAGTACATTATTAATCTACCGTCCTTCTACTGGGGTGTGAGATACCCCATCGAAAATTAAAAAGTAGGCCGTTTATATTTGATAATAATTTTTTATTATTTTTTTCTTAAGAATTTGTTTTTTTGCTGCGATAAGAAAAATGAATCACAAATACTTTATTTTAAATTAATAAAAAAATAAAAATAAAAAATAATTTTAAACAAAACTCATATTTTTGTGCATATTTCTGGTTGGGGTATGACACACCCCAGTGGGAGGAACTTGTTAGGAAAAACAAGTTGGAGAACGGAAAGTTAACAAATATGGAGTATCATTTCATAGTTAGACAGAAAAAACAAACATCCGCATGATCATACGACTCACTTTATTTTATTTTCTATCGCACTTAGAACTCTGTCTTCTTTTCGCATACGTGGAGTTCCATACACCTTCACATCTACATGTACATATGTATATATATATGCATGACATGTTTGAAGAATGTTTCTTTTCTTTTAGTCTTCTCTCTCCAGGGAGGCAGCCATACTGGATGTTGATTTATTGGAACAACCCATTTCTATTGAGTAGGTTGGACACATTAACCATTTTTATTCAAAGGCAAACAGAAACAAATTTTTTTCCCTCTTATCTCTTTATGTACATATGTACATATGTTTCTACATAACTCTGGCGATAACGATATTCGACCATAGTGTGGTTAAATGTGACCTATACGTACATATGTACATACGAGTACATATATTTGTGTTTCGTTTTGTTTATTCAAATGATTCGTGTATAGCGTTCGCCTCCTAATGATTTGCCAGAGTTCTCATCGCGATGGAAAATAGTACTGAAATGCATATTGCATATTTACATAGATACTAAACAACAAATAAAAACAGATATGGATTGAAATATGGTTAAAACAAATAGCATTTGGTAAATCAATTTGAATTAATCGAATTGAACAATGTCTTTTCAGGGCAGATATTGTTAAAGCTCTTTCTACTAATTGAAATCTGTTTGTCTGTTCAAGTGTGACCAGATTCATTTCAAAGAAAGACAGGTGTTTGATATTTTAGCATTTGATATTGACGATTCTTATCGCTGGAACTCTCTTTTGCCAGCTTATCTGTTTAACAGTTGCCTAAAATGCGCCTATTATCTGGGCGGACATTATTAAATATAAATGTCCGCGAGGACATTTGTAGCGATCGATTCTTTGGAGGCAATTTTTCATCACTCTTCGATACATATCGGCCGGAGTGTTGGCAATTTCGCGTTTTTTTTTTTTTTTAAATGTTCTGCATCACTTAGGACTAAAGTCCTTTAAAGTTATAAACCCAGTGATGGAGTGAAAGGAAAAGGTATAGGAAAGTTAGAAGTTGGTAGGAAAAGGAAAGAGAGTTAGGTGACGATGCGCGTTGATTTTAAATCTTTGTAAATCATAATTTGATGGAAATATTGAGGACGGCAAGTCATTCCACATACGTGTTGAATGGCTAAAGAACGTGCTTCTGAATTTGACTGTGCGACCGAAAATAGGATTCAAAAGATAAGGGTGTGCGGAAAAGGCCACTCGTGTAGTACGATTAAACTGATGGACAGGCGGGACACAATTATAGATTTCGTCCGAACAGCTATGATGGAAATATCGGTACAGGACCGACAAACATCCAACATTCCGACGATGTTCTAGCGAAGGAATTTGGTTGCAAATTGATAGGTCACCGATCAATCTACATGCCTGACGCTGGACACGATCTAATAAACTCAGACATGTTACGGGAGCTCCCGCCCATACGTGTGAGTTGTATTCGAGTTTTGGACGAATGCAAGCTTTATAAATAGTAGCCAAGTCTGCAGGACTGAAAAAACGTTTACTCCTCTTGAGGAAACCGAGGCATCTAGCGCCATTTTTCGCAGCTTCGGAAATCTGATGATTCCAGCGAAGGTCTGGGGTAACATGCATCCCAAGCATTGACAAGCCATTAGAATCCTCAATATCAGCTCCATTCATTTTTAGTTTGGCTACATTGATATCCCGCTTCAGAGACAGGAGACAGCACTGGGTTTTTGACGAATTGAACTCGACTCGGTTTTTAGCACCCCAATTGATGATTGCATCAATATCGGAATTGAGCTCGGTTGACATTCGCTGCCGGTGAGACTACAGCTTGGGGTCTCAGCCGTGGAGTCGCCAAAGAGTAAGTGAAGTCAAGAGTACTGTCATCCGCAAAGGAATGGATTGGATTGCGAGTAAGAGAGAGAAGGTCATTAATAAATATTAAAAACAGGGTCGGAGAGAGGACTGAGCTCTGGTGGGGTACACCAGCATTGGTTGAGAATGGAGTAGAAGTATATCGATATTGCGTTCGATATTGTTCCTGAGTTCCGCTAACGTTATTGACCTGTTGGCGTGAACTAACGACTTAATTTAATCTCATAATTGCATGTGCGAGGTAACCATTCGACCGGACCATTTCTCGATTTATCGAACTTCCCCTTCAATAGACCAATTGTTTGAGACCAGCTATGTGGCATGTGGCACCACCTTGTTGGTACAGGAACATTCAATAGTGAATTTGTTGACTCGAATATATCCACTATATAACGCACAGCCTGTCTGGTGGGACGATAATTACGACCGAAAATTGCCGTAAGCTCATTTAAACCACTCAGAATTTCGGTAGTAATTTTTAATAATTTCCAAACGTTGCTCGTTCGTTAACTTCACCATGATAAAAATGCAAACCTTGACTGAGGTTTTGACAATCAGATCATAAAAAAGTTCAAAATACAAAATTGTCATGTCGATATTGAAAAACCCTTTATAAGCCTAATGAGGAGTTCTTTAGAATTCTATAAGATTTCCATGCAGCTATACTATGTAGTCCGTTTAAGTGGGTATTGCCTAACTGACGAAAAATTCTCTTAGTCCTAGAACTGTTTTAGAAGCTAAAAGTTTTCCGAAGTTGGTGTTGTTCTAATCGAATCTGTTATGCTGATTCATCCATATACTCATTGAGAGGAGCGCAACGTAATAATCTTTGCCTAGCGCTGACCATTAGACTAGCTTTTTGTACATTACGATCTGTACTCCTTACATTAACACAAAACAATTGGCAGATTTGGTCTATTTGTTTGATAAAGCTGACTTCATCTGCATCGATGTTAAATAAATACCAACATTTATGTCTGTATCTCCCAAGAAAGTCGCCCTACTGATGCGACTTATGTACATATTCATGTACATACATATTCGTCCTCTTCCATGAGACACTCCGACTTTTCCAACTTTTTTCACGCACCTGCCCACTTTCTAGGTTTGATTCCCAGACAACACCAAAGTATTTTCAGTCATAACTCTCGCGAGTGTCTGACAAACATACGAAAGTATAGCTGTCATGAATCAGTCAATGACGACCATTATTTGGGACACAGGACACAGTAACTATGAAGGAAATAAGCAAGCTGACCGTTGGTCCGACAAGGTTTATCCTTTAAAGGGTCTCTATCGAAAAAAGTCAATGTCTCGTTAGGAGTCGGTAAGAGCTCGGATGCAATAGCAAATATTTGAATTTTTTGTATTTGGTCCAACGACGCACGTATATAACTTCCAAATTTCCATCTCATAGGGAATCTTCCCCATGGTTTGGATTATATCCCATAGGAAATCTTCCCTATGCTTTATATGACCACTTACATAAATCAAAACTCTTACTTATGTACATATGTGTCCACATTGATGACATGAAAATCTTTAGACACATTTCAACCCTAGATGACCCTTGGGGACTTCAAGCTGACTTGAACAACTTTTTAACATGCTTATTGTCTAACTAATATCGAGGTACTAGGTATTCACGTAACCGTCTCTAACAAGCCCCTAACTGTCTATGTATTGTAGATACAGAATACATGGTCTGGAATTATCTGTGATGTAGATAGTTAAAGCTAGGTTTTTTTTATAAAGAGGAGTAGGTAGAAATAATTGGCTAAATATGCTTCAAAACTTTGATATAAAGGAATGGACGTTTTTTCAATTATTGAAAATCGTTTTTTGTGGTATTTTTATGCCCTTTAAACAATAGATGCACTAAGTAATACTCGTAGTCTGTGCGATCCCAAAGGTGTGCAACAAGATTACATGTACCTACTACCTCACACGGCTTTCGTGGTCTTGATAATTTTGCTTGAAACTCGAAATTGTTTGAGGTCACAATCTTTTAGTTAATTTATTAGAATGTGTGGTTTTTAGCGGGTTTTAATTTGTGGCAGTACTCGTATCAGTTTTAATGCAAAACACTGGTATCTACTTATACTTATTGAATCCAAAAAATCGTCATATAAAATATAGAATGAAATGCAAGGAAAAGTATTTATTAAAGAAGGATCTGAGATTTTTTTCTGACGAGGAACTTCGACGGTGGAAGTTGTATGGTAAGGGGTGCTTTCTGCGTTCGGGGTAAGATCCCCGTTACATTTACCTCCACAAAATGGATAGTTCAGCCCAAGACCAGCTACTCGAAGAGACTTTGGTACCATATTTAAGACGATATCGTCGATTTCCTCATGTCTTTCAACAAGATAATGCAGCGATTCACGTCAGTCGTCAAAGGTTGCAATAGGTTCAAGCCCAAAACATTAGATTAATGGAGTGCCCGGCACGATCTCTGGATTGCAGTCCGAAAGAAATCTTTGGGGAATCATTACACGCCAAGTTTGTATAAAAAATTGGTAATTCCCGAACTTTCCCGAGCTCCAAGAATCAATTATGGGTGCATGACACTCTTTAGGGTATTCCCTACTAAAAAAAAACTAGTTTGGAGTGTGCCCAATGGAATTTTTAGTATTATGGAAAAAGGGATAATAAAACCTCATACCAATTTTTGTGAAAACAATTACCCAAAACAAAAAACAATTGAGAAAATCGTAGTGCGGTTATACTCTTGCAAGCTAGCCAAAACGGGAATTTTTCTCTACTCTACTTACTTGTTTTTTGATGCCATAAAATAAAAAAATAATAAGGGGCCTATAACTGCTTAGAGTTTCCTGCAAAACGGATTTTACAGGGTGCGGTTATACTTTTGCAAGGCACTGTATCACCTCGCAACTTGTCACAGAGAAGATTAACAAACTTAAGGATGACTACTCCCCCGGTCCCGACGAATTTCCCGCTATTGTCTTAAAAAAAAATGCGTGACACACTTGGCGCAATCCTTGGCTTCACTTTTTCTCATGTTCATTTCCCAAGAATATTTCCCCCTGCCTTGGAAGAAATCATTTATCATACCCATTCATAAGAAAGGTCCAAAAAACGATATAACAAACTATCGACCTATCGCCAAACTGTCATCCATACCCATACTCTTTGAGAGCATTGTATACGACACAATGTTTTTTTCATTGTAAATCGTTATTCCCTACTAAGCAACACGGTTTCCTCAAAGGTAGATCGACAAAAATCAATCTAACAGAATTTGTTTCTCAGGCGATGTGTGCGTTTGAAGATGGTTGCGAAATTGATGTAATAGCCACTGACGTCAATAAAGCATTTGATTAAATCTCTCACCCAATTATTACTCTCAAGCTCAAAGCTCTCGGTTTTCAAGCCGGTTTTATCAGATGGATCCAATCTTACTTTGAAAATCGGCAGTACGAGGTTATATTTAGATCTTCTGTCTCTAACCCCTTAATGGCCACATCAGGCGTCCCTCAAGGCAGTCACCTGGGTCCCTTAATTTTCGTCCTTACCATCAACTATGTCGACCGCATTGTCAAAGACTCTTTATCTCTCCATCTTTGCCGATGACATGAAATTCTTTAAATTCATATCTTCCAACACCTAAGTGACCTAAACAGATTTTTTTATCTGGTGTCAGAAAAATCATCTCGAACTTAATACAAGCAAATGTCAGTACATGACATACTCCAGTAAACGCCTTCCACCACACCATAGGAATTACCTTCGCTGTAACGAACCTGTCCCTTCAGTCTCATCGTTGCGCAATTTAGGTATCATCTGCGATAGGGAGCTTAACTTTTGTTCGCATATTGACAACATTAGAGAGCCAACTCTGCGCTTGGCTGTGTGAAACGTTGCTCTAAGGAATGTTCAGACCCCTACGTTACTAAATCACTCTATATCACCTTTATCAGACCCATCCTCGAATATGCTAGCCAAGCTTGATCTCCTCACTATGCTGTCCACGTGCGACGTATTGAAGCTGTCCAACGCAGGTTTATACGTTTCGCCCTCCGCGGCCTTCGTTGGGTTGATAGTTTCAATTTGTCGCCCTACTCTGAACGTTTCTGAAACTAATCAGTCTTCAGTCTCTCGAAAACCGCCGCGAAAATGCGGACCTTCTCTTCCAACATCATTTAATAACTGGTCACATTGATTGCCCAGCGCTTCTTGCATCGGTCTCATTTAATACCAATCCCCGTAGCCCTAGGACTATTCCCCTTTTCCGTCTTCGTTTGGCTAACAATATGGAAAACTCGTTTGACTTTCACTGCAACTGAGCCACCCTTCGGAACATCCATCATCATCGCTCCAATTCCGCCTAACCAAAGTAAATAGGACTTATTAACAATTAAGAATAACAAAAAGTTTTTTTTACAAAACCAATTTATTTTATTCGACTTAAAGCATGTCGAATGAGTGTTTTAGATCGGCCAACCACTCACCGTATTCGGCTAAATCAGGCGAATACGGTCAGTGGTTGATAGTTAAAAGGCGATTTTTAGTCAAAAAAATCGGTCCCAAATGTCGATGGATGAGATGGCGGATTATTATCGTTCAACAAACGCCAATTTCCTTCTGCGCGATATTCTGGCCGAATACGACGAATACGATGCAGTAAACACTGCAAAACACGAAGATAGAATTGTGCATTGACAGTTTGGTCCGGCGCGTTGGAATGATCTTTTGTGAACAATGCTTTTGGAATCGTGAAAACAAATCAACATTGTCTTCCCTTTTGACTTCTCTATCTAGCTCTTTCGTCTTTATCTAGCCTACTTGCACGATAAAGTTGATTCCGTCTGTATCGATGGTAAAACCAACACCAACATAAAAGTTTTCATTTCCCAAGAAGGTCTCCCTACTGATATGAATGCTTTAATGCACATTTTCGTCCAATTCCATGAGAACTTTAACTTTAACTTTAACTTAGCGTAGCAAACGATCTCTCATCCTATGCAGCTTACATCAGTTCCAAACGTAGATCTCATCTCCAGAGAGCTCGTACTGATTTTAATAACTACTTTCGCCCCTAATCAGATTTCGCTGCACTCTCCTTCCTCCGATATTATGTCACCTGTAACAACTCCTTTGGAACGTTTATCATTGTACTATCAGAACGTGCGAGGTTTACGAACCAAAACATCCTCCGTGTTTCTTAATTCTCAAAAATTTCCCTATGACATTTTTGCTCTTAATGAAACAAATTTGTCTTCCGATTTTAATAGCAGTGAACTTTTTACTTCGGACTTCGCTGTGTTTAGAGACGATGGGCTTGAGAAAAATGATGATTCCTCTGGGCGATGATTCCAATCGTCTTGACTCGACTTTATTCAAAACCTCGCACACAGCGAATTTTGAGTTCATTTGTGCTAAAATTGATCTTTCTGGGTATAGCATTTACTTCATGTGTTGCTACTTCCGCCCATCCCAGCCCACGTATTGCTACCAGCTTGCCATCGATGCTATTGATTCTCTGTTCAATACTGTGGACACCCGCGACGTTATCATAGCCTTGGGTGATTTTAATTTCCCTGATCTTCAATGGGCTCTATCTGAAGATGAATCCCATTTCATCGCAACAAATCCCATTTCTGAAAAAGAGGTTCTTTTCATTGATTGTCTCTCCGATTCCGGCCTCTTCCAGTTAAGTGGCGTTACTAACAACCTTGGTAGGCAGCTCGACCTAATTTTCTCTTCAGACCCTGATAACTTTATTGTTTCCATGAGTAACGATCTTCTCGTTATTTTTAAAAATCCTAGTATTAATGTCGATGATGCCACCGAAATGTTCTATTCTTTAGTGCTCAATTGCTTTACCCAATCTGTACCATTCGTGCTCAATAAAAACTCTTCATCTTCTCCACCTTGGTACACTAAAGAACTACGCTCTCTTCGCAATGTAAGAAATAAACTCTGGCGGCTCTACCTTAAAACCCGCCTTGACTCTGACTTCTCCAAATACCTCCATGCATACACCCACTTTTCTGCACTTTGTGAATCTCTTTACCTCAAATATATTGATCGGATGCAACATAGTATAATCTCTGACCCCAAGCGATTTTTCCATTTCATCAACACAAAAAAGAAATCTGACAACTACCCCTCTGACACCTCCTCGAGCGATCCGAAAACAATAGCAAACCTGTTTGCACATCACTTTAGCCAATCGTTTAGCAAACACGTGGTCGATATTGATCCTGACTACTTTTTCTATATGAAAAGCTGTGCCCAGACATCACTCTGTTCAATTGATATACATGTGGCTCTTGTCGTAGATAAGATAAAAAAAACTTAAGTGCGATTACTCCGCTGGTCCCGATGGCGTGCCCTCTATTGTATTAAAAACATACAGAAAAGCTACAATCCGTCTGGAACGGATCGTATGATACCCTATCCTCCTCTCTATAAAGTGCGCGTGACCAAATTGCATTTTGTACTCAAATATGGCTATAACCTCGAACGTTTGAGGATGTGACATGTAAAATTTTATCAAAATCGGTTTTTTGATGAAAACGCCCCCAAAAAGTGGGCGTGACCAAAACTGTTCTATGGGTGAATTGTAGGGAATCTGTATACCTAAATATTTGGTCTTAACAAAATTTTTCGGTTTCATATAATTTAGTGAAGTTAAAAAAAAGTAGGCGTGGCAGTGGGCGGATGTAAAAAAAATTTACACTTGTACTGTATCTTTTTCTTGGAAGCCCAGATATGAAATTTCAGCGTCCTAGTTAATAATTGAAGGCCCAAAACTCGGTTTTGTGATGAAAACGCCCCCAAAAAGTGGGCGTGGCCAAAACTTTTGTATGGGTGGATTGTAGGGAATCTGAATGCCTAAATATTTGGTCTTAACAACATTTTTCGGTTTCATATAATTTAGTGAAGTTATGAAAAAGTGGGCGTGGCAGTGGGCGGATTTCAAAAATTTTTACACTTGTACTGTATCTTTTTCTCAGAAGCCCAGATATGAAATTTCATCGTCCTAGCTCAAAATTTAAGGCCCAAAAAGCGGTGACATACGGACGGACGGACGGACCGTCATCGCTCAATCGATTTCGCTATTGATGCTGATCACGAATATATATACTTTATAGGGTCTATCTCGATTATTTCTCTATGTTACAAACTATGTGTCAAACTTAATATACCCTTAGGATAGGGTATAAAAATGTATTGACTACTTGGCCGAACCGATCACATCTTTATTCCAATTATCTATCTCTCAGGGTGTCTTTCTTATGCTTTGGAAGAGCTCCTACATAATTCCCTTAAACAAAAAAGGTCCTAAGACCGAAGTTTCTAATTATCGGCCAATTGCGAAACTATCCTGCATACCGAAGCTTTTTGAAAGCATTGTTTTCGATGCTATGTTCTTCCATTCTAAACCAGTATTTTCCCCAAACCAACACGGATTCCTTAAAGGAAGATCAACAACTACCAATCTAACGGAATTCGTATCCAACACTCTTTGTGCATTAGAGGATGGCAAAGAAGTTGATGTGATTGCAACCGACTTTAGTAAGGCGTTCGACAAAATCTCACACGATGTCATTCTTTTTAAACTTGTAGCTCTCGGATTCCAGCCGCGTTTCATATCTTGGATTACTGCATACCTTAAAGAGCGGCAATACAATGTCCTCTTTAGGTCTTCCATCTCCGACCCCATAACTGCAACTTCCGGAGTCCCACAAGGTAGCCATCTTGGTCCTCTGATATTCATCTTATCTATCAACGATGTCGACTCGTATCATTGACAATTCTAACATATCTGTCTATGCCGATGACATGAAAATCTATAGACATATTATAGCCCCTTCTGACTCTCGTGCACTTCAGGCTGACTTGAACAATTTCTCAACCTGGTGCCAAAAAAAATTTCCTTGAGCTCAATGTGCAAAAATGCCAAGCTATTACTTACTCCCGTAAACGGCTCCCTTCAACGCCCAGAACCTACTTTATCTGTGATGAGCCTGTTCCATCCGTATCTTCATTACGTGATCTTGGAATTATATGTGACAGTGAATTGAATTTTCGCTGTCATTTTCACAATATAATCAGCAGAGCCAACTCAACACTCGGTTTTGTAAAGCGCTGGTCAAAGGAATTCTCGAATCCTTATGTCACGAGAAGTCTTCGAATATGGGAGCCAAGTCTGGTCACCATATTATGACACTCATTCCCTTCGAATCGAAGCAGTTCAACGCAGATTCATTCGTTTCGCTCTTAGAGGACTTCCCTGGGTTGACAGATACAACCTTCCCCTCTATGAGGTTCGGCTGAAATTAATTAATGTGCAGCCCCTTGCAAAACGCCGTGAAATTGCTGACATCATTTTCATTCATCAGCTCCTCGTGCGTAGCATTGACAGCCCTTCTCTGCTTCAAATGATATCTTTCAACGCCAATCCACGCAATCTTAGATCCATGCCCTTGTTTCGCCTTAAACGTGATCGTACGAACTACGGCCGTAATGAACCAATGACTAGAATGCTGCGTTTGGCAAACTCCATGCAATGCTTCCTTGATTTCCATTGCAGTAAAGCTACTCTTCGTAACTCCCTTCTTTCCTCCTCCTCCTCTCGTTTTCATCTTTAATGTCTCTTCTCTTCTCTCCCTAGATCTTAAGATAGTTTTTAAGTTTAGAATGTTTAAGTTTCTAGCTTGTATTAAGCTAATAAAGTGCCGGTAGAGCCGGCGTCAATTCAATTCAATTCTCTAAACGAAATTTTTTTGGTTTTGGCTCGCCTGGCACCTTCCACTCGTCGCTTTGGCGCATAGTTTCTGGATCATATTGAAAATACTACGTTTCATAACCAGTCTGTCACAATGTTGTAAGGGAAATTTTTGTCCGTTTTGGCCTCCTTGAAAACCATGTGTTCTACTTTTTTTCGATAAAAAAATTGCGGTTCAGATAGTTGGTTCGGGTTTTGTCATATTCTACAGGGACTACGATTTTGTATTCGCCGCGATAGAAAATCGTATGTGCGCGCCTAGCCTAAGTAAGTATAAAATCTTCGTGTCGCCTACGAATTTAACATCGAATCTCGCTCAGTAGTTGTTGTATAAATAATAATCGGTTCTGAGGAAATTAATTATTTTTTATGAATACACCTCGACGAATCTATGAACACGTAGCGAAACAATTCATTCGTATACATGATTATAAAGATAACAACGAATTTAATAGGAAGATAGTCTAAATAAGATACATAATTCTTCATTTGTGAAGCACCTGATTCTTGGAAACACCCTAGCATACGAAATTAACGGCAGGAGATAAGATTCATTTTAATTATAGCAATCGATTTGGGGATACGTGAGGTAGTCTTATTTACAAATAACAGAACAGCACACAAAACTTAAAAAAAATATATTGATAAGGTACATACATATAATTATAAAAACGAAGTCGTCTTCAATCGATTTTAATCGATTGAATTGATACTTCAACTAGTATTGCATTGCAAAGTTTTGATACGTATAATTAGCTGATACGAGTATAATTAGCATTTTAATTGCTTCATATCAGTTTGAAGTGAAGAACTTGAAAATGCAATCTACTTATGATTCGAGTTGAATCAATAATGAACTACTGTCTAGAAACCATATTTTGCTATGAGATTGTATATAAAGGCTATACAATAATTTCAAGAAACCATTGTAAGAGTTTGTAAATTATTTGTAAACATTTTAATCGTCAAAATCATATTAATGATATGAATGATATTTAATTACAGTCCGTGGAGGACCAGTAAAGCTCGAAAGCCAGCTCGACTGTTAGCCAGTTATCGTCAGTTTTTACTTGTGCCCATCACCTAAGTAGTTAAGGAAAGTAAAGTAAATGTTTTTTTAAGTATAGTATCTCTACATGTACATAAACAATTGAGGCCACAAGCAATCGGTTATTAATGGTCAGTTGACAAATGCCATTCACGATTATTTCACTTTCGAAGTTATCTTCGAAAATATAATTGGAAAGCATAAGGCAGCTCATGAACGTACAATATTGCATTTCACAGTTATCACTTGTGTCTCTTTGAGATGTGATTGATATTGTTGGTAGAGAACAAACCATGTTTTTGTGTTCATAATCATGGTAGTTCAGCTTGTTGCTTGATGTTAATCCTCACCGGCAAGATCAAGAGGTAAACCCTTAAAATGGATTGTATTTAAGACAAGTTAAACATCATAGTCTCATTCAGCGTAGACCGTCTTTTGAAGGTTCAACCTCAGTAATCAATGGGTTCAATAACTCCGTATATAATGTTAGAGCTACACATGGAATCGAAAGCAGTATCTATGACAACACAGAGGTGTCAGTCAACTCGGTCCGCATAATCGGTATCTCGAATTGATTGCAACATTTCGTATCAATTCTCCATAGAACATTCGATATGAGTCTCGTTTGGTTCTCCATACTGTCGTGTTATAATCATTTCTTTGCATTAACTTGAATGTGGCGACATGTATGGTTGCAACTAGATGGATCCACTTTCTACATGGGAAGACCAGTAATGGTTGTACTGAGTAAGAAATTAATGTCCTACTCCAAGGTCACCAGTTCTAGAGTAAGGCGTTTACAAAACCAATCCATACAATTAAACTGATCTTAATACATTCTGTGGACAGCATTGCATGTTAAAAAGCGGTGATGTACAGCGCTTGCATTCATTAAAGGCGAATTCACTGTGCCCTGTTAGAAAGGATTTTCGATGCATCTGACTGTCGTTTAGATAAAAATTGTTCTTTTCACTTTAAAATTGCCGTTTTGTGAGCTCTAATGGCGTCATGAAATTTAATTTCTATTCTAGAAATCGCAGAAAAGCTGGAACTTCATTGCCCATGGTGGCTTTCCTGACAGGTCGCCCAGGTCTCCGAAGTGATGTTTGCCAAGAACCCTTTTCTTGGTTCTGCATAGGCTTGGGCATTCGCATAGGAAATGAGATGTGATCTTTTCAGAGGTCGTTTGTGTTAGCCAGAAGTTCGGTGGATAGTTCTTGTGCCGTTTCTGCGATTGCAAATACTTGTGAGCCACACGCTTTAGGGCTTAGACGAGTATATGTATAGAGCCCACTTCTTCATCAGTTTTTGATCCGTCGATATTCTATTTAGGTTGGTGGCCCTACCTACCCTATTGTTTCTGGAACAGAAGATCATTTTAACGTTTGGGTTGAAGTCATGGAATGGTGACATAGTTTGTCGCAGTACCAATATCACCCTCTTTCCAAAGGTAGGATTGTGTTAGGCTCTGAGCAGTCTTTGCAGTTGCTTTCGTTATAGTCTGGTAATGTTGGGTATAAACTTACCTATCGCCATTATAACAACATCGTTCGTATATCCGACAACTTTGAACCCATTTTGTTCTAGTTTCTTTAAAATTTCGTTCGCGAGCAGTCCTTCTGCACTCAAGTCAGTTTGCATCTAGGTAAAAGAAAGATAAATCCACAGAAGGGGCTATTCACTATCTTGTGAAGAAGATAGAAGGAACTTTACGTTCCAAGGAAATTGCTCTGTGTGCATTCCTTGACATTGAGGGGGCATTTGATAGCACTGGCTACGGCTCAATAGCAAGAGCAGTTGTAGCAGAGTTATCGAAGATTCGACCAACCAATGGATAAGGGCCATGTTTGAAAATCCTGTTAATACTTCCTCCTCTGGAGGAGTGTCAGTGTTTGTGACCACAGTTAAGAGCTGTCCGCAGGGAGGAGTCCTTTCTCCGCTTTTGTAATCTTACTTACTTACTTACTTAGGTGGCGCTACAGTTCGGGGTGAACCTGGGCCTTAACTAACAAGCCTCTCCAGTTAGCTCGGTCCTTAGCTAACTGCCTCCAGTTGCGCACTCCAAGCTTGTTCAGGTCCCCTTCAACTTGTGCGCGCCACCTAAGGCGAGGTCTTCCTCTGCTGCGTTGTCCCTCCGGGTGTAATTCGAAGACTCTTCGGGCCGGAGCATTGGTGTCCATTCGCTCTACATGTCCTAGCCATCTCAAACGACTAATGCGCAGTTTTTTGACTAGGTCTATGTCGCTGTACAGCTCGTATAGTTCGTCGTTGAATCTTCTCCTCCAAAGCCCGTCAAACGGGACCGAATATTTTTCGAAGAATTTTTATCTCGAAACGACCGAGGATATCTTCATCCGCTTTTGATAAAGTCCAAGCTTCAGCTCCATAAAGCAGGACTGGGATGATCAAGGTGTTATATAGAGTCTCCTTAGTTGTTCGGGATAGGGCTTTACTACTCAATTGCCTTCTCAGCCCAAAGAAACAGCGATTGGCAAGAGTTGTTCTTCGTTTTATTTCTGCCGAGGTGTTATTGTCAGAATTTATAGCAGAGTCGAGGTAGACAAAGTCCCTTACTACCTCAAAGTTATAGCTGTCGATTGTGACGTTCTGTCCAATTCGTCGATGTTGCATATCCCTTCTGGTTGACAGCATATACTTGGTTTTGCCCTCGTTTACCGCTAAACCCATTTTGGCGGCTTCTGTAATCACTAGTCATAAAATCTTCCTGTCGTTCTACAGAGTTCAGGCTACGTCGTCATTGGTTATGCGGATGACTTAGCAATTTTTATTAGTGGTAAACACAGCACAGCACAGGCGACCATGTGGGACACCTGAGAATGCTTGACTAAATTCCGAAAAAAGATATGTTTTACACGATCCCCGACATCATGGTCAGAGAGTACTGTTTCGGTAGGTTATTTGAGGTAGAAATATTGAACCCGCGCGCAAACTGGTCTAATGGTGTTCCGGCACTGGATCCTAGAGGTCAGATCTAATTCACAGATGGATCCTGGCGTCTTTGGATCCAACACCAATGTCACCATGGACATGACTAAACTCCATGCCATTGAGATCTGCGCTAGGATAAACCGAATTGCAGGCTACGAATTTGCAAACGAACTAGCTAGGGCTGGTTCAGAATCTGCGTTCATAGGACCTGAACCATATTGCGGTGTCAAGTGGGCTACCGCCACAGGGCTGATTAACGATTGGAAACAGAAACTTTGTCTGGCCTACTGGGAAAATGTCTTGGGGGAAGTCCTTAATCGAGATAAGGAAAGTATTAGAAAACTGTGAACTTTCTCACAGGTCACTGTGGCCTGCGATACCACCTTAACAAACTTAATCTGTGCCCAGAAACGGAATGGTAGTTCTGCTCTGAAGATGACGAATCCTCTGCGCACATTCTCTGTGAATGCCCAGCATTACAGTGGTTTGAGTATTTTTCATAAATACGATGGTGCATAGTTTATAAATAAATGTTTCATATTAAAATTTCGATTGATACAATTTTCTTTTTTAAAAGTTATGTTTGTTATAATTTACTTTTTCAAAACAGGTGGCTTTTTCATGGGACAACAAAGTACAATCTTATCTGAAAATACATGCCTCACCATTACGTATACGGTTGTGTTTTTTTTTTATTAATCTGAAATATGTATGTGTAACAAATTAATTTCAACCCATATGTTGTACCCAGGTGATACTCGAATAATCATAAAATTTTTCAGATAGGACATAACAATATTGTATTTCAATAAAACACAGAATTATTGAGATATCGGACTATGAAATTTATTCCAGGTGTAGTATATATGTTAAAAATTCAGTATGGACTTCGATCTCGTTCATATGACGCATAAGTGAAGTGGCCATTCGACCGGACTTTCCCTTCAATAGACCAATTGTGTGACCAGCTATGTGGCATGTGGCACCATCTTGTTGGAACCACATATCAGTAATGTCAAGTCCATCTAATTCTGGTCAAAAATAGTCTTCCAACGTGGCACGATTGCCAACTCCATTGACTGTAACATGGCGACCATTTTCACCCTCGAAAAAAGACGGTACAGTCACACCTCCGGCATAGAATTCACACCACACGCTCATTCTTTGTGGATGCAATGGAGTCTCTTGAAGCACATGTGGTTCTGTTGCTCCCCAATAACGCATATTTTGCTTATTGACAAAGCCATTAAGAGTCCTCCACCCATAAGTTCGAACTCAGAGTCGAACGTAGTTCAGAGAACAACCAGTGGGTTAAAATATAAACTAGACAATTTTTTTTCGAAATTAAAATGTTTGAAAATATTCTATTCAAATATATTTTTCAGTATTTGCCTTGGTGGCAAACTGACTGCTTATGGGAGGGTGTAGGGCAACAATATGAATGAAGTAGTATTGTAGGAATGTATGGATATCTTTCCTTGCTAGTATTAGGGCGAGCTTTAATTGTGTATGGGATTTTGATTTTGCCTCACAGCAAAACATGAAAAATTTAATTTTCGTATTTTATGAATAATTTTATATTTTGGCTATTTATTTCGACCGTTAAACAACTATAGCATACTACAGTAGTAACGTTTTCCGTTTGTAACGTATTTTTTGTTCTTCAATCAAGTAAGAAATATAAGTAATAAGCTTGAAAACTCTTTTAATTCAGTTGATCCGATCGCTGTTATCAAAATAGACTCATGCAGGGAATTAGTTTGGTTTTGCTTTTTATTCTTACATCAAATTACCTTTATATAGGTAATATTAATACAGTAATTTTCTGAAATGTGTTAAAAAAGTAAACAATAAATAAATACATACATATAAGTCTATAAAGCAGAATAAGTGTATAAATTTTTGAAATCCATCCATTCCCACACATTTTTTCAAACCTTCACTATTCTACTTGAAAACTATTTAGATATTTGAATTGTCTGCTTGGAGCGTTTCCATCTAAAACTGATTTTAATGAAAAGTTGCATGTAACATCCTCAAACTTTCTACATTATCGGAAGAATTAAAAAAAAACTGCAGTATGCCACGCCTACCTTAGTAAAGTATTTCGATAACAATATTATTAATAAGACCATCCGGAGATACTCTTAAAAAATAAGTAAACTGTTCTTATCTATGAAGATAGCACAACTTGTAATAGTTTTGCCTAGCTGATCTTGAAGCTGCACTCTTGCAACATCAGCGTTCATCTTTCCGTGAATTATGGTAGTCGAAAAAATTTCAGTCCGATGAGCTAGCCTTTTCACATGCCTCTCAAACTTTTTAGATTTGCACACTAGGCCAAAAATAGATGCAGTCAACATATTTTGTCGAATTTCCATCCACTTTCTGTTGTTTGACTGCCCTACAGTCGATCTTTCTATAATTTGTCTACCATGTCAGTTTTTTTTTTTTATAATTTCGTCGGAAGTCATGTTTGGCTGATTGGAACCCAACATCTTTTCCGGTATTAGTCCAGTTTAATCTAAAAACAATTCTACCCTTTCGGTATATTTTCAAAATTGTTCTTCTTTTTGTTAGTAAGTTATTCTTTTTTAACAGCCTCAATTATTCGGAAAAGTTTTCTCTATGCAACCTTGGACTATATGCATCTGTTGTCCAGGAATAATCACAAAATATTGATCACATAATACCAATCATACACATATTGTAATGAAATAATTGTGTATTATAAGAGTACATAGTACGAGTAAGTAAAATGACCCTATCTGTTTGAATATCCATTACTAAGATGTGATATGTTTCCTTCCAAAAAGTTTGGCAACGGTTGAATTATGATGTTCAGCCAGGTTGTGTGAGTAAATATCAAAACACATCTTGTTTTCATAACGACTCTTCTAGTAGGTAAACATAATGAACTCATAAATTCATAATTGGAATTAAATTGATATCTTTCTTGTTACACAGGATGGACAGCTATCATGGTCGCCAAAAATATGATTGATGACATAGTACATATCTTTTTTAATCGCCTTTATAGCTTTAGCTTCTAATAAACGTTCATATCTTCTGAACTCAATAGCGCCTAAGATATCCTTCCTAATCTTTTCTAATTTTGCATTCAAAGTGCCTCTGAGCCCTGTTTTGCAGCCATTAGTCACAGCTTCCAATTTGTTACGAAAATTTAGCATCAACTGATTGCAGCACTCAATTTTTGCTATTAGTCATATGGATTGTTTTTAACCATTTTTGGTAAGAGGTGCTATCTCCAGCATTGTCAGGTACTAAAGTTCATTTTCTTTGACAATAATTTTGAAACCCTCAAGAAGCAAATCAGACTCCATTTATGTTGAACGTCCGTTGTAGTTTATATTACATATGTTATCTGGGCTTTTATACAGTCTATATGTAACACAGTATTTCTTTCGAATGTCCAAGGAAATCACTTTCCCCGTACGCAAACTTTGACGATGCTGAAACTGTCTATTTACCAGTTTCGGAGTTAGGTACTTACAATACAGATAAAATGCCAAGACTATTTGAAAGGGTTTAGTACTGATTTGCAATCTACGTACATAAACATATTAACTAATATTTAGAATATCAGAAATCAATGTCTTTATTAGGTATTGCGTTTCTGATTATGTCCACTTTAGAGGAAACACACTTCTCACCAAGTTAACTTTAACTTTGTCAACTGTCGTAAAGGAGGATAAATACATTAAGTCACTTTTATATTGCAATCAATTCATTAGAAATATTGTATCAAATTTATATCCAATATTCATATGAAAAAACACATTTCTTTAAGAGTTCAAAAATAATTTTCAATGAATATATGTAGACACATAATACATACTTTCGCAACAAACAACGAAGTATTGGAACCTTAAATACATTCACATCATGGCACACCGACACCGTACTCATATTTTGCACAATCAACTAAACCGTAATAAAATAATTTCGAAATCGAAACTAATATTTTTCTGAAATGAAACGCTTTAGTGACAAAAATTTGAATTAAAACCTGAATAAATGGAATTTGTCTTAAAATGGAGTCATATGAAATGCAGTGGTTCTTAGTAACTATGGAATGAATGTTACATATTTCTTCTTTATTGGCTACATGGAATGTTCCTTTACCATTTCACCGAAAATTTAGTTTGAAAATATTGAAAATATTACATGAAAATCATTGTTTAATTTGACTAATTTTATCAATTTTCAAACATTAATATCTTGGAAAAGAAAAGAAATTTCAAAATTCTGGTCGATCACATTGGAGATCTATTCATTGCCTTTCGAAAGAGGCCAATATCATATTATGCCAATAACGTTTTCTTATCGTAAAACTGTAAACCGATTTACAATTTTATGCAAAAAAGCGAAATGTTGTGTCCATTTAAATCGGTTACCGATTCGCTGAATGGCATTGTAAACCGATTGCTCATTTGTCTGCCTTTTAGGTTTTAATCTATATTTATCATACGTCTGCAGTTATACACATATCTTATCTTATTTTAAATGTACGTATGTACGTGGTCATACATACATAGTTTAAAATAAGACCCATTTTAGTTAATATTTTTTCAGTCTGCGAACAGCTTCACAATGGAAAAGTTACTTCTTTTTCGTATTTTGTTAATTTTTTTGATATGCGGAGTTGTATTATCTGATCGATTGGTACGCGCTGCAAATTTCGGATAACATTCCTTTCGTTATTATAATTTTTTTGTTTTTGTACAGAAAACGAGAATTATTGATGGTTCACCAGTCCCGTCGGGTGCATTTCCATGGCAGGTTATTCTTAAAAACGACCCATCGGATGACCTTCTCTGCGGTGGCTCCGTAATCTCACCCACCTGGGTTCTAACTGCTGCTCATTGCACGTATGGCCTAAGTTCTGTTTATCTGATCTTCGGAACGATCGAGATAAATACATATAGCGTAGCGATGACTTCAACTAAACTCATCCTTCATCCGCAATACAATCCGGCCAATTTGAATAACGACATATCCTTGATTCAGCTGCCCAGTGCTCTTACTTATTCAAGTACTATTCAACCAATTAGCCTCGTGACATATTCGCAATCTAGTAATAGTTTTGTGGGAACTACTGCCCTTATTGCAGGCTATGGATTTACAGAAGATGAAGATCTTGAATTTTCCAACGTTCTACTCAGCGCTACTGTTGACATTATTGACAACACTAAGTGTATTGCTGAATTTGGCAACGAAATAGTTATTGATTCGACTTTATGCGCCAACGGATTCAATGGTAGTAATCAGAGTATCTGCACGGGAGATTCAGGTGGACCGCTTATAACCCTAAATTCGGACGGAAACTTCATACAGATTGGAATAAATTCATTTGTGGCTGAGGATGCATGTACTGAAGGATTTCCTTCTGGTTACGCTAGACTAACGTCATTTATACCGTTTATTGAAACAACTACCGGTTTAAATTTAAGTTAATCAACTGTAAAAACTTCACCGAGAATTAAATCAATTTTAATTAAAATTTAATTAAAAAATTGTGTGTTACTTAATTTGCGTTTTTGTGTTTATCGTTTATATAGTGGTTTAATCTCTTTATTCTCTTACATCGCAATACAATTTAATAAACAATTTTGAGGTTAATTTGTTTTTATACATATAATTAGTTTAAGTTGGCTTTTCACTTTCATTCCTTTAGCCAGTGTTGGAAGTACGCAGAACAACGAAAATATAAATGAGCACGTGTCATAGTCTACTGAAAAGTAAGACTTTTTGTTTTGAGATAGTGGACTGGATTTTTTGTTAAGAAAATTTTCCTCAATTTTAAGTCAGTTTGCAAAATGTCAAAAACAGCTGATTGATTAGTATTTAATTTACTCTGTGTGTATGCTTTATAAATTAAATGGAAATAATTAAACTCGAAGTGAATTATGATGAAGTGCTGTACGATTTGACGCAACCACAGGATATGGATTAATTGTTCCATGCGTGAAGTGAATTGAATTTATTTTACATTGAATCATAAGTCTAAGTTCTCAGCCCAAAGAAACACCGATTGCAAAAGTTATTCTTTGTTTAATTTCTGCTGATATTATCAGAATTTATTTGTTTATAATTTAGAGGCAAGGTAGACAAAGTTCCTTACTACCTCTAAGTTATAGCTGTCGATTGTGACGTTCTGTCCAATTCGTCGATGTTGTGTGTCCTTTCTTGCTACCGAACTGTGAAGATTTGATCGACTGTGAACTTTCCAGAACCACAGTGATAGGGCCCAATCAGGTTGTTGACGAAGTGTTTCAGACGTTCACACAATATAGCCGACCCGACGGTATTCGCTCGTGTGTTTTTAAAAAGCACGGTATGAATAAGTATGTTGATATGAACGTACGTAGCGTTAATTTTTATTATCGGATCCCTGCAATATATTTTCTAAGCAAGCCAAATTAATAAATTAAAAATCGATATCACAGCAAATTTACAAAGTCTCATATTTAAATATGTCATTTTTATAAACCGTGTAACCACGTACGTGCATATGTATGTGTATATATTATTTACTTCGAGGTCGCTAATTTATGTACGTATAGTGTTACGAAACTTTTAGACCTGCGGCTTTGCTTATTTTGTCACCACCTCTTTATATAATATGTTTGCTGTTGTTCCAATAGACTGTACATTGGGCATACTGTGAGTTAAACTATATGAGTTAAGCTAAGCTTTATTTATTGTCATCGCGAAACAGACCTACAATGAAAATTTAAGTAAAATGGAATAAAAGGGATGCTAGGTGTAAACACAATTATCCCTTGGCCGCAGCTGGTAAAGATTATCGTCTCTATCACATTTTATGGAAAGCTTTCACCTGCATTCGGGTTCCGTTGCACATTTGGGTTTAAATTCCTTAAGAGCATCATAAGAGTGCCTACCTTCAATATTATTTTGTGTGAAGGAATAACTGGGGTCTTGAGATTATGAAAGTATTCTAACAGATAACGCACCGCCGTGGCTCAAGTGTTTAGTGCAGTGGACTACGGGGCAAAGGTTCATGGTTCAATCCCTAAAAAAAATCCTACAAATTTCTTTCACGGCCCCACCTCTTGCGAATATCTGACAAACATCTGAGAGTATAATTGTCACGAAAAAGCTTCTTAAATAAAAAATTGTCCTTCCATTTGGGTGAAGAATATAACACGTACAACACGAATGGTTGTGAGAAGCTAGGCCCTGGGTCCCATGGACATGTCGCGCCAAATGTTTATTTATTTTATTTCGTCCATTACTTCTTCGATATCTACTATCTACTGTGCCAATAGAATATCAAAAGCATTTAATTTAAGCAAAAGTAAAGCACTAATTTCGATTGCATAATTTTTTTTGTTAGTACAGTCCGCTCCCTGCAGCGTTTAAGAACAAAATGTTATCATCTGTTGTTTTGAAACTTTGAATGATTTCATTATAAAATTTCCCCTTGCAGTTGAGAAGTGGGTAGTTTTATAGATCATCTATGTCATATGACATTTCTCTTAAGCAATCAAGGTTGACAGGAGTTTCACCAAGGGCTGTGGTAATTCATAGTGATTAAGGGGTTGATATCCCACCGCAACCACTAAATTCTCGAACAGTATCAAGACATCCATACTATGTTCATCATACAGTCGCCAACAATTAACTGCTATTTTATATCTTTACCCAGACCTTCGAAAAAACCAACATTATAGCGAACAGATCTCAATAACATAAATCAGAGACAGAAGCTTCCATTATCTGGTTCCAATATCTTCCCTCTTTCAATAGTCCCTGCAAACTTAGCGGAATGTAGGATGAATGAAGGCAGCTACCGTCTTTAGGTTTGAAAAGGATGTAAGCCCTCGAACTTCGTGAAGCAGAAGATGGAGGTAATAGCACTCGACGTTAATCGGATGAACAATATAAATCCTACCGAGTACATGGTCTTTTTTATCCAGAGTGTTCGGGTACTTCCGTTCTCTGTTTTTTCTTACAAAATTATTATTTCTCCAGACGTAATAAAATACCTTCCAGTACAAAGGTATATAGATATGTACGTATTCGGAGAAGTAATTGATGTTGCTTAGTTCGAAAAATGCCATTAATGTTCTTTGGAGGATTTTTGAATCTTTCCTTATTATCTTCTGAAAAAAATAATTGGTTATGTATACTAAAACAAAGAATGGGCCAATCGGCCTCTGAAATGTCGGTCTCATATACATAGGTTAGGATGGGTTCGGTTGGCAGGCTTCAGAAAGTGCAGGCACACTTAGGCCAGAATAGGCCCATAGTGATACCGCAGTATCTAGTGTCTTCAACTACCCGTTGAACCAACATGAGCTTATTATAAAGCGCTGGAGGCGGTTAATACTTATGTTAGCTAATTCGCCAAGGTTGTCGAAGAAGTACTCTCCTAGATACAGTTTCCTTCGAGTTGAAGGAGAGCTTGGCAAGTGCATAGGAGGTGAAGAATAGTCTCTTCCTTTTCCTCGTCCATGCAGCTTCTACAGAGGTCGTTTGCCGGGAGACCCATCCTGAAGGCATGTCTCCCTATGGCACAGTGTTCCGTAATGACACCTACTATTGTGCTGATGAGGGATCTCTTTAGTCTTATTAGACTAATAGAGCGCTTGAAAGTAACGTTAATAAAATATTGCCTAACTAAGGGCTGTGTTAGGGCTGTGTAAACATTTTATAATTACGAAAAATTCGATATCAACCCCCTTCCTCCCATTTAGACCTCGAATTTCGAAAAATCCATTCTTATCGAACATATAGAGGCTATAAGGAATTACTGTGCAAAATTTAAAGTTACTACGTCTAGGGGTTTTTCAGAAACTGTGATTATAAGGACTTTTGCAGCATTTTGGATTTTATAGTATTTAAGATAGGATCTTGTACGTGATACCACTGTAATTGGTGCAATTGAGGGCATCCCCTTTCTTTTGGATCGGGCAAACGATGCTGAGATTCCATTCATCAGCCATACACTCGTCTGACCAATTTTTAGAGATGAGTTGGTGTATGCTCTTCTCCAAGTCATCTCCAGCTGGTTTGAACAACTCTACCCGTAGGTAATTAGGTCTAGCAGCCTTGTTGCATTGAAGCTTGGATAGTGCTATCTGAACTTCGTTTTGATCTCAGGTGGACGTTAATTTTGGCTATCTTCGTCGATTGAATGATTCATTCTGCCTGACAGCGCGATGTTGGTCTTCGTCGCCGTTATACAGTCTGCAGAAGAGGTTTTTTCATATTCTCAGTACCGACTGTGACTCTGCTTCAAGGTTTCCTTCTGCATCTGTACAGGTTTCTGCACGGGTCTTGTTGACCTTCTTCCGTACATTATTCCTGGAGTATTTCGTGCTCGTTTTTCTTCTTCGGAAGAAGCCGATGTTCTCCACCTCTCTTCTGTTCATACAGCTCACGAGCTGGCCTCGTCCTTCTTTGCAGCGTCGCTTTGTATGCCTCTTGTTTAGCTGCATTTGCTTGCGGGGATTTTTCGTCATATCATGAGTTGAGTTTCTTGCTGGTGGTCGGGTGAAACCCAGTACATCAGTTGCGGCATTTCTGATGGTATGTTGGCAGCGTTGCTATTGGCCTTCGGCACTTGATGGATGACCTTTGGATGATCAGAAGACCGCCTCTTGTGACTATTGAGATGAGGAAACCGTGTGCTTGCTATAGTAACGTTCCGCTACACCCGCAATGTTAATAAGCCTAAGTTTGTTGCTAGACGTGGTGTCGTGTAGGCTGTGCTTACCAACTGTTCAACCAAAAATGTCCTCCTTTCCTATCTTGGCCCAGCACGGGTTTAACGCCATACTTGTAGGCGTGGCTCAAGTGCTTAGTGCGTTAGACTACAGAGCAAGGGGTGCCAGGTTCAAACCCCAGACAACACCTAAAATTTTTTTCACGGCCCCATCTCTCGCGAGCGTCTGACAAACATCCGAGAGTAAAACTGTCATGAAAAAGCTTCTCAAAAAAAAAAAAAACTTGCCCTTGGGATACGGCATTAAACAGTAGGCCCCTTCCATTCGTGTAAAGAATATAACACGAACAACACAAATGCTTGTGAGAAGCTAGGCCCTCGATCCCATGGACCCGTCGCGCTAAAAATTTGTATTTGTACTTAGGACATTGCTCATATGTTCTGTCGAGGAGCTCCTAGAAACATTCTTTGCTGGCGTCATCCTTGTCCTCTGTGGGCATTTTAAGCTTATGTTGACGAATTTAGGCTTGATGTGTTTTGGTCTAGAAGGGGTTCACTGTGATACGAATTATTTTTCCATTTAGGCTACCCAGGGACTAATTAAACCAAACGAAGCTGTTATTGAAACGAAGGATGGTCATGACGTCTAAGGACGCCAGTTCCCTGAAGTCGGCAAACAGTATTCTTTGGGACAGGTGCATAAGAGGTAAAGGATGGTTTTCTCCTACTCTTCATTTGGACAGCTCCTGCAGAAGACATTTGAAAAGAGGGCACCGGCAACGTATCTACTCTGTAATCGTTTAACATAACCAACGCGGCACGTGTCTGGTCCAGCTTAGGCCAGATTTGTTGTGATAAAAGACATCTGAGAATGCATGTATCGTAGCTTGAGGCTGCTTGTGAAAATCCGCTTCAACTCTGGAATAGAAGTTTTCTCTGACTCTTGCAGCTATACAAGTCGAATATAGTCCATTTCTGGTGTCGTAAAAGAAGGAAAAAACTAATCTCATAATGGTCGCATCCAGTCCCGACATTATTTCTGGAATAGATAAAATGTCTTCAGATACATCCGTACATCCAAAGAAGTGGATATTCCTTAAAATACCCAGCATCTTTATCATCAAAGTACTTCCTTCGCTAAGTTGCAATTCCTAACTAACGCTGGTGTAGTATGTTATTATTTTTGAACTCGAATGCATTCATGCGATTGTTATATAAAATCTCGGTTCATAGATTAAGGTGTATACCAGCTGTTCTTTAAGGATGACCTTGATTTGCACTACCTTCATTGGTTGTCGCAAACTCAACCTTCATATTGTTAGTGACCTCTTGAGTTCCGGTTGGTTGGGTCTTCCAACGGTAGAGCGGGTACACGTTTGGTACCATTGTTGGTGCAGAGCTGTGAGCATTCCCTAAACCATAATCCAAATACCATAAGCTTCCAAGACTATCTACGGAAAGCAAATGGACCATTGGTTCCAGTGCCTTCTTCTTTAATTTTTGCAATATTACTTACAAAATCTTGGTCTCTTTTCCAGATCACATCATTTTTTATGCAGAATCGGGGTTTCTCCTTCGGCATCAGCGATGTAACCCCAAGTTCCAAATTACTTGAAGAAAAGCAAAAACTGCTCGAGAAAGGCTATCGTAAATGTGATGAATACATCATTCAAATGAAAAAAGGAACTCTCCAATGCCAGCCAGGTTGTACGCCGGAACAGACACTCGAGGCTGTAATGCTGCGTGAATTGTCCAGTATTCGTGAACAAGCGGCGAAAGCCTGCTTCCGCGAATTGCACCCTACTAATAGTGCGCTTATAATGGCACTTTCGGGGTCGAAGGGCTCGAATATTAACATTTCCCAGATGATTGCCTGTGTTGGTCAACAGGCCATTAATGGAAAACGAGTGCCGAACGGGTTTGAGGACAGAGCCCTGCCGCATTTTGAGAAATTCTGTAAGACCTTTGAGTACCTGCATGTCATTTCATAAGCTTAAACATTTTTATTTCTTTAGCAAAAATTCCTGCTGCAAGAGGTTTCGTCCAAAACAGTTTTTTCTCTGGACTAACACCTACAGAGTTCTTCTTCCATACAATGGCTGGTCGTGAGGGTTTGGTGGACACTGCGGTAAAGACCGCCGAGACTGGGTATCTACAACGGCGGCTTGTTAAAGTAGGTCCAAAATTTTCATCTATACTTCTTTTGTAGTTTAATCCTTTGTGGTCTCTTCTTACAGTGCCTTGAAGACTTGGTTGTTCACTATGATGGTTCGGTTCGCAATGCTATTGGCGAAATCGTTGAGCTTATTTACGGTGGTGATGGTTTGGATCCGGTTTTCATGGAAGTCAAGAACAAGCCAGTGGACTTTGATCGCCAATTGAATCATTTGCGTGCCGTTCATCCATTTAGAGAAGAAGAAGCTCTCAAATCAGCTGATATAGGTCCGTTTGTAAAGGATGTTTTGAAGGAAAATGAATTCATGAACAGTCGAAAGGATTTTCAGAATGAAATTTCGTGAGTACCATCTATTGTAGTATTTGAGGGATGACCTTTGAAATTTCTGTCTAAACTTACAGAACTTTTACTGAGAAAGTTGGTAAACGTATTGGTGAGATCCAAGAACGGTACAAGAATCATCGAAATTTGGCAAATGAAATCGATCGGTTCAGTGAGGGGCAAATACGAACGTTTATGCGTTGGGTAAATGATAAATACAATCGAGCAGTCACAGAACCCGGCACAGCAGTTGGCGCTGTAGCTGCGCAGAGTATTGGTGAACCAGGAACACAGATGACACTGAAAACTTTCCATTTTGCCGGTGTAGCTTCGATGAATATTACTCAGGTAAGTTTATACTTTTTGATCCAAAGAATTAATTTATTAATCAGATCATTTCTTATATTAGGGAGTGCCACGTATAGTCGAGATCATTAATGCTACCAAAACCATTTCCACACCAGTGATAACAGCTGAAATAGAGAACAACACTAGCATGGAATTTGCTCGTAAGGTTAAGGCTCGAATTGAAAAGACAACCTTAGGAGAGGTAATACTAATAAAACTCAAGAGCTGTTTATTTTTTTATATATTCTTTATTGCAGATCTCTTCCTACATCGAAGAAGTTTACAAACCAAACGACTGTTTCCTTGTTGTCAAGCTTGACCTAAATCGCATCAAAGTACTGGGCTTAGAAATCGATGCTGAAACCATTAGATACTCGTAAGTACTGCAGCTGAATCCTATACGACTTTAGATAAATTCATCATAATTTTAGGATTTGCACGTCTAAACTTCGTGTTAAGCCCGCGTTAGTGGATATTGTCGGATCCTCGGTATTGATTGTCCGAATTGATAGCGGCAAACATGGCAGCACCTTGAATGCCGAACTTCAACGATTAACCGCGTCCATTCAGAATGTTGTTGTCGCTGGTTTATCGAACATATCACGTGCGGTAATCGCTGTCGATGATACTGTTTCACCTCACACGTATAAACTTTGTATCGAAGGAGCCGGCTTACGTGATGTTATGGCTACCTACGGTGTAGTGGGTAAAAGGACAAAAAGTAACAACATCTGGGAGGTTTACAATACGCTGGGAATTGAAGCAGCGCGAACAACAATTATGACTGAAATTACCGATGTGATGGAGGGCCATGGCATGAGTGTAGATCATCGTCATATTATGCTGCTTGCTAGCCAAATGACTAGCCGCGGTGAAGTATTGGGAATCACTCGGCATGGTTTGGCCAAGATGAGGGAAAGTGTTTTCAATTTGGCATCGGTAAGTATTTTCCTTAAGTTTTGGTATCAATGATGTTCAAGAAAAACAATATATTTCCATCAGAAAGGATAAAAAAAGTTGATCGTTGTGTAAGCTTAAGTAAGATTTAGAAGGGTTTTGAAGTTAGGCTTTAATCTTTAAAAAGGTTACTGTAACCTAAACGTTTTGTCCACCAAGCCACTTAATTTCCCCACAAAATTTGAACGTGCAAATATTGCGCGAAATTCCTTATCCGTTCCATCCATCCCAACCTGACCCATATAGTATGTACCTCTTTTTGACCCATTCTTTTTCTATTTTTTTTCCGTGGGCTTTGCGATCGTGGAGCGTTTCTGCTTGAATTTCTCAAGCAATGCTTGACCTTCGTTAAGGCTCAAGGAGGATGACAAAGCAGGTATCTCGGAGCCAGACAGGTAGCCTGAAGCAGGAAAGAGCCAGGCAGTCGACCTGAAAGCTCATCCTGACCACCTCAAACAGAGAAGTTTAATAATTGCTAAACTCAAAATTGAAAATGTAAAGGGTAGTTTCCGACTTCCTGGGTTTCTCCCATGTTTGTTATCTCTTACGGAGGCTTACTTGGTAAATAGGGCTCGCGATATATTGTATAATCTATCCTTCCAAATGGTAGGTCCTCAGGGGAATTGTAATTGGTATAAGGTCCTGAATGTAGGGGAGGGCTAGGTACGAACCTAAACAATCACTAGGTTTCGAAATCGAACAGTCCTGAAAATTTCCTTACTAACGTGATATCGAGTGTCGAATGAGAGAATCAACGAGGGAGGCTGCTGGAGCGCTGGATGTGACTCCCTTCGCTCTGGTAGCTGAATCTACTACAAGGAGGCGAAATCAACCATACTAATACATGTGCACCCTTTCCCGCCAAAAAGGACGGCGCGGCAGAAAGGCGTGAATTTTATTCAAAACCGCGAAAGAAAACATTTTAAAAATCACAAAAACGATTTTGCTAAATACACTGCTGGACAAAATAATAGGTGTGCGTACTGTTTTTTCGATATTTCAGATCAGGACTAAGAACAAAAATTTATTTCATTATTTTTGTTTTAAAAAAAGATGGAAAATAAGAAATATCTTATAAAAACTGAAATTATAATTCATATATTAGTTAAATTCATATATTTTGCGATTCAGCCTGGACAAAATAATAGATGTGCTGAGGAGTGTGTGGAATAAAACGAAATTTTCATTTAAATATTCAGCTTTTTACCAATTAATTATAGACCTACACATTAATAGCCACCATTATTCTTAAGTAGAAGCTGAATACTTCTAGGCATAGATGTTTTAGATGTGTTTTTAATATTTATTTATTAACACATTAAGTTTTAATACATTTAAGGTAAAGGTTTAAGGTAAAGATATAAATTTATGAATTAAATTGATAAAATTGAACAACGTGGACTCGACTCAGTAACACACGAATAACCTTTTGGGTTGTCAAAAGAAGAAGCGAGAGAGAGAGAGATATGGCTAGCTTTGCGTATTTATATAGTTCGTTTGGGCGACTAGTGTCGACATCTTTAATTCGTTCTGTGAAGCGTTTATGATTAATTCATATTTTGTGTTTATAGTTAATTCAAATTTTCGCGGTTACTGTATCGGCCGCCACAATGTTATCAGCTTCTGGTACGTCTCGGTAGTTATATTGTACCAAATATCCTGAACATTTTGCCATAATTGTTTTTTTTTTGTCGATATGCGTGTTGATAGCCGTCTCTTCAACTCACCCTATAAATTTTCAATGGGGTTGAGATCGGGCGACTGACTTGGCCACGTTAAAGTGTCGACGTTGTGATCCCTAAGCCAAGCACTCACCAGTTTCGATGAGTGCTTTGGATCATTGTCTTGCTGGAATCGCCATATCAATGGCATATTTTCTTTCGCATAGGGCAGCATCACATTTTCCAAAATATTTTTGTATTCAAATTGTGTCATGGTGTCCTCTATGCAAAATATGGGTCCGATACCATTCCAGGAAAAATATCTCCATACCATAATGTTTCCCCCGCCATGTTTTACTGTTTTTCGGGTGTAGTTTACATGGTATTCTTTACCTTCTGGTCGACAAACATTTCTTCCCGAATCACTGGAGAATAAATTGACTTTAGTTTCGTCACTCCATAAAATATTTCGCCATTTTTTTCCCCCATCCGTTCCAGACCATGTACGATGTGTTTCAGCAAAAACTTTCCTCATATGTAAATTTTTTTCCCGAAGCAAAGGAACTTTCCGAGCTACTATGCCAGGTAGCTTGGTATCTACCAATCGACGACGAACTGTGCGGGAAGTAATATTAATACCCATTTCAGCCGCAATAACCCTTGAATGGATCCTTTTCAGCCAGTAATCTTCTAATCGGCTGTTTTTGTCGTCGATCTATGTCATCCTCGCGTTTCAGGGACCTTGCGGTATTTTAGGGCATTTGTGACAAAATTTTGCGATCTACCTAGAGATTTAGCTATAAATTGATATGTTTTGCCCTGATTTCTCAGCTGCTGCACTAATCGCCTTTCTTCAAGAGTGCAGTGACTTTGTCGACCCATCTAAAACGCCGAATTAAATTAGAACATTTTTATATCCATAGTTTTCAACAAACCATTTTAAGTTTTTATAAAACAAAACACTTTAACACACGTTTGTAGAAAAAAAGAAGTGTACACCTATTTTTTTGTCCAACTAAAATTGGCTCCTGTCCTAGATGATTACTCCTAACTCACAACCGTATAACGCAATATTAAAATTTGAGTGAAAAATAACTTCGCAAATATTCAAGCGTTACATGCATAATGGTGAATTTGATGGAAAAATAAATTGTGTTCCGTAATTTCGCAACAACATAATATAACACTCGCACACCTATTATTTTGTCCAGCAGTGTATGTGTGACTAAAACCAAATTTGCCAAACATTAGTTAAGTCGTAATGGACATCGGCGCAGGGACATAAGTCCCCGGAACATAAGTCCCAAAACTTTTTTTTTTTCGGGACTTGTGTCCCACTCCATCGGGATATAAGTCCCAAATCGAATTAGGGACTTATGTCCCATCGCATCGGGACATAAGTCCCATCAAAAAATGTTGGGTCTTATGTCCCACCTAACATATTTGTTTTTAAATAAGCTTAGAAAATTCAAATACCCAGAAAAGCATGGAACAAGTAAGTACGTGGCAAAGCTACATTAGGCAAATTTGGCTTTATGTCACTTATGTATATGCAAAAGTGGAATATCTATGGAGGGGCATGCTGCCCCCCTGCAACCCCCCTGCTTGGGGTCACTGCTCTTTCGACCCTCAAGCTAAAACGCACCATAAAACATCTGTTTTACCCCATCGCTCTTTAGGTGTATAGGTGTTTCACGCATACATTCTTTAAGCGATGGGGAACCCATGGGCGTTAAAAATTGACTACAAGCTAAATTTGTTGTTGTTATTCGTTATTATTTGAAATTTCAATTTAAAAGTGCTATAACTATTAAATGAAAGGAGTATGACAATATATATCAATAATATGAATCAACATGAACAACAGTACTGTGGAGTTTTTGACTATTGGGGTCACGGAACAAAACTAACGGTCCGTTGCTTATGAAGAGGGGATGATGTACTAGTCTAGCGCCATTCTAAGGTGGTAATGTACATATTTTGCATGACAGTTCCACCCCTTGTAATTTAGTCAATTTGAAATTTGTTTTCTAGTGAAGAGAAGTAGTTCCATTTACTGTAGATTTTGCTCACTTTTCAACCCTTCCCATGAAAGTTTCCTTTATTTCACTTAACGTGTCTGGCAAAATGCTCTTAATGGTGGTGGCGATCAGAAGACCTAAAAGTTAAGCCAACAGTCATCATACCATCATACCATTCACAAAGAAGAGAAACTTAACCTCCAGACACTTACACTAAATGGTACACAACCCGATTACCTTCAGTGGTTCTTAAAAAGCGAATAATCCTTTTAAGCCTACTCTAGACGGGAGTCCTTCTAGACCTTTCACCCTGAAATTATCTTTGAAATCGTCTAATAATGCTTATAATAATTCCATAATGCTAATAATTGCACCAATGAGGCTGAACTCGGGAGCCATGATTAAAGTTGTTGAGAATATTTATTGTGCTGTTTTAGTCTGTTCAGTATAGATCGATCGGTTTGCGGAAGGACTCAATATCTTAGTCTTCAATCAGCGAATACTTTGGGCATCAATCTGCAGTGCGATGGCAAGAAACGCTGCCTCGCTACAGTGCTTAGTTTTCGTGAATGAAGCTTATACCATCATTATTCTTGCTTGTCTCACTGATTGTATAATATTTTTTTTTCAATTCTAGTTTGAAAAGACCGCTGATCATCTGTTTGATGCTGCATACTACGGCCAAACAGACGCTGTTGATGGTGTTTCTGAGAGAATTATTCTGGGCATGCCTGCTGCTATTGGAACAGGGCTCTTTAAACTCGTCCATAATCACAAAGATAGAGATCTACCGCCATGTGGAGTGCCTCTCTTTAAAATGGAGGTTTAAAGTTTAAGATTTGATTACAGTATATACATACATACATACCTACATATGTATACATTAATTGTTTGTCGATTTGTTTTAAAATAAAATATATAAACATAAAATTAAAAGGATTTGATTTTATTTTATTTTATCCATATGTACATATCTTACTTACTTACTTATTTAGGTGGCGCTACAGTCCGGGGTGGACCTAGGCCTCAATCAACAAGCCTCTCCAAACAGCTCGATCTTTAGCCAGCTGCCTCCAGTTTCGCACATCAAGTTGGTTAAGGTCCCTTTCCACTTGAGCGCGCCTCCTTAGGCGAGGTCTTCCTCTACTGCGTCGTCCCTCCGGGTGGATTCGAAGGCTCTCCGAGCCGGAGCATTGTTGTTCATCCGCTCCACATGACTCAACCATATTAGTCGTTGTATTCGAACTTTTCTGACTAGGTCGATGTCGCTGTATAGCTCGTACAGCTCATGATTGTATCCTTTTCTACACTCTCCGTATATGCAGACGGGACCAAAAATCACTCGAAGTATTTTTTTCTCATAACAACCGAGAGCGGCCTCATCCATTCTTGACATAAGTAGTCCATGCCTCTGCGTCGTAAAGCAGGACTATAGGGATTTATATAGGGATACTTTATGTATTCGAGAGACGGCTTTACTACACAGTTTCCTTCTTAGCCCAAAGAAGCAGCGATTGGCAAGAGTTAATCTGCGGTTGATCTCAGAGCTGGTGTCATTGTCTGAATTTATAGCGGATCCTAGGGAAACAAAGTCCTTAACTACCTCAATGTTATATCTGTCGAGGTTGACATTCTGTCCGAGGCGTCGGTGTGGTGTGTCCTTTTTTGTTGACAGCATATACTTCGTTTTGCTCTCATTAACCGTTAAACTCGTCTTAGCCGCTTCCGTCTCAATGGTCACAAAAGCACTACTAACATCACGCTTTGTTCCCGATTATGTCAATATCATCGGCATATGCGAGCAGTTACACGGAGTTTTGAAAGATTGTGCCTCTGATGTTGGCGCGTGACTTCTGCACAATTCTTTCAAGAACTATGTTAAAGAAATCGAATGACAGCGTGTCACCTTGTCTGAATCCTTTTTTGACATCAAAGGTCTCGGTGAGGTCTTTCGTCATCCTGCACAACTGGACGAGTTTCCAAGGGATGCCAAAACTAGTCATAGCTTCTCTATAGATGCTGCGTTTTTGTAATTCCTGGGTTTTTTCCAAGATCTGCCGTAGTGTGCAAATTTGGTCGATGATTGACTTTCCTGTCCTAAAATCACACTGATATGGACCAATCAGATTGCTGACAAAAGGTTTTAAGCGTTCACACAGAATAGCAGATAAAATCTTGTAGGCGACGTTGAGAGGACATATTCTTCTATGGTTGGCGCAGTTTAGACGGCCTCCTTTCTTGAGGATCGGGCAAACAATGCTGAGGTTCGATTCATCGGGCATGCTTTCATCCGACCATATTTTACAAATGAATTAGTGCATGCTCCTTACCAAGTAAGGGGCCGCTTTCCATTATGGCCACCTCGCAAAATATTTGAAAAAAATATTTTTACATGTAAAATGGGCTCCTTAACACGAATATGAAATTTATTTTGCGCGCAAACTATTATTAACAAAGTTATTACCATTTGAAGTTCCTAAAAGACCTCTAAGCTGAACGCATTTTCGAGGTATTATTCGCAGATAAGTAGCAATTTGTCTTTAATTTCCGCTTTCTAACATCATATTCTTTGTTTTAAAACTCTACAATATTATAAATAAATAGTAGAAATAAACAAATAAAGATAATAAAAAAACATACAAAACATACAGAAAAGCTACAATCCGTCTGGAACGGATCGTCTGATACCCTATCCTCCTCTTTATAAAGTGGGCGTGGCCAAATTGCATTTTGTACTCAAATATAGCTATAATGTCGAACGTTTGAGGATGTTACATGTAAAATTTTATCAAAATAGGTTTTTTGGTGATAACGCCCCCAAAAAGTGGGCGTGGCCAAAACTGTTCTATGGGTGAATTGTAGGGAATCTGTATACCTAAATATTTGGTCTTAACAAAATTTTTCGGTTTCATATAATTTAGTGAAGTTATAAAAAAGTAGGCGTGGCAGTGGGCGGATGTAAAAAAAATTTACACTTGTACTGTATCTTTTTCTTGGAAGCCCAGATATGAAATTTCAGCGTCCTAGTTAATAATTGAAGGCCCAAAACTCGGTTTTGTGATGAAAACGCCCCCAAAAAGTGGGCGTGGCCAAAACTTTTGTATGGGTGGATTGTAGGGAATCTGAATGCCTAAATATTTGGTCTTAACAAAATTTTTCGGTTTCATATAATTTAGTGAAGTTATAAAAAAGTAGGCGTGGCAGTGGGCGGATTTCAAAAATTTTTACACTTGTACTGTATCTTTTTTTCAGAAGCCCAGATATGAAATTTCATCGTCCTAGCTCAAAATTTAAGGCCCAAAAAGCGGTGACATACGGACGGACGGACGGACGGACGGTCATCGCTCAATCGATTTCGCTATTGATGCTGATCACGAATATATATACTTTATATGGTCTATCTCGATTATTTCTCTATGTTACAAACTATGTGTCAAACTTAATATACCCTTAGGATAGGGTATAAACAGTAGTCATAATTCTCAAAAATGATAGGTATATTCGTAATTCCCTAGAAATATACAATAAATGTGGAACATATTTTTGTTTTTTTTTTTTTGTTTCAAATATCAACAACTGTCAGGCAGGCGCGAGTAAGCGAGTTTGGGGTGGGTGACTCGCTTCGCTCGATAACAGGGTTTTCACCCTTTTCTCCGCAGGGTTTAGACGCTCACGCGACTTCGTCGCTCCGCTAAGGGTATGTCAACAACTGTCAGGCAGGCAAAAAGATACTTCCCGTCGATGCAGTTCCCTTTCTTATACAAAGCGCAATTAATATCGGCCCTTGAGTATTGTTTTCACTTTTAGTACTTGAGCCCAAATCATTGTCTGAATCTACTCGAGACCATGTAAAACAAGTGATTTGAGGACTAGAAGATCGAACGCTTACATCTAGACTGACTTATTCCTATACTATTGAGCAGATCTTTCCAGTAACTATATCAAATGAGCTCTAAAAATAAGCTGAATTGAATATCTTACAAGACGATCTATCATATCTAAACCAACTTGGTATACCAAATTGAAAGAAACTAACTAAGGATTGCCTAGAGAGACTAGTTGTTTGAGACTAAAGTTCAACCTGGACTGTATTTCTAAGAAAATTGAGTTTTAAAATATTTTTACATCTAATCTAATAATGTAGATATCTATCCTAAGTGTTTATTGTACATTTCCTATTTGTAATCTTATCAAATTTAAGATTGTACAAAAATAATGTCAAGTACCTAATTTCATATTTTTTTATTTTTATTTTTATACCCTATCCTAAGGGTATATTAAGTTTGACACATAGTTTGTAACATAGAGAAATAATTGAGATAGACCCTATAAAGTATATATATTCGTGATCAGCATCAATAGCGAAATCGATTGAGCGATGACCGTCCGTCTGTCCGTCCGTCCGTCCGTCCGTCCGTCCGTCCGTCCGTCCGTCCGTCCGTATGTCACCGCTTTTTGGGCCTTAAATTTTGAGCTAGGACGATGAAATGTCATATCTGGGCTTCTGAGAAAAAGATACAGTACAAGTGTAAAAATTTTTGAAATCCGCCCACTGCCACGCCCACTTTTTCATAACTTCACTAAATTATATGAAACCGAAAAATTTTGTTAAGACCAAATATTTAGGCATTCAGATTCCCTACAATTCACCCATAGAACAGTTTTGGCCACGCCCACTTTTTGGGGGCGTTTTCATCACAAAACCGATTTTTGGGCCTTAAATTTTTAACTAGGACGCTGAAATTTCATATCTGGGCTTCTGAGAAAAAGATACAGTACAAGTGTAAAATTTTTTTACATCCGCCCACTGCCACGCCTACTTTTTTAGAACTTCACTAAATTATATGAAACCGAAAAATTTTGTTAAGACCAAATATTTGGGTATTTAGATTCCCTACAATTCACCCATAGAACAGTTTTGGCCACGCCCACTTTTTGGGGGCGTTATCATCAAAAAACCTATTTTGATAAAATTTTACATGTAACATCCTCAAACGTTCGACATTATAGCTATATTTGAGTACAAAATGCAATTTGGCCACGCCCACTTTATAAAGAGGAGGATAGGGTATCAGACGATCCGTTCCAGACGGATTGTAGCTTTTCTGTATGTTTTTTTTTTGTTTCAAATATCAACAACTGTCAGGCAGGCGCGAGTAAGCGAGTTTGGGGTGGGTGACTCGCTTCGCTCGATAACAGCTATCAATCCGCCGGATTAAATAATCGACGTGAATATGTCAAACCGCAACCGCGTGATTTTGAAATTCTTATCTTATGAACATTAAAGTTTAGTTACATCGAACGAATGGACGACAAGGGTCCCACCAAGAGAGTCTTTGAATCCCAGTGCTCACTGCTTAGTCTGACGAACTGTCTGCAGATCGAAAGAGATGGAAGGCCACAGTAAGTAATTATAAAAGTTTAAGTTTTTCTTTCTTCTTTGAGTTGTGGCGGTCAAAGTTAAGTAAATTGGCGGTCAAAGTCTTCCGAATTGTCCATATTTATACCCTATCCTAAGGGTATATTAAGTTTGACACATAGTTTGTAACATAGAGAAATAATTGAGATAGACCCTATAAAGTATATATATTCGTGATCAGCATCAATAGCGAAATCGATTGAGCGATGACCGTCCGTCCGTCCGTCCGTCCGTCCGTCCGTATGTCACCGCTTTTTGGGCCTTAAATTTTGAGCTAGGACGATGAAATGTCATATCTGGGCTTCTGAGAAAAAGATACAGTACAAGTGTAAAAATTTTTGAAATCCGCCCACTGCCACGCCCACTTTTTCATAACTTCACTAAATTATATGAAACCGAAAAATTTTGTTAAGACCAAATATTTAGGCATTCAGATTCCCTACAATTCACCCATAGAACAGTTTTGGCCACGCCCACTTTTTGGGGGCGTTTTCATCACAAAACCGATTTTTGGGCCTTAAATTTTTAACTAGGACGCTGAAATTTCATATCTGGGCTTCTGAGAAAAAGATACAGTACAAGTGTAAAATTTTTTTACATCCGCCCACTGCCACGCCTACTTTTTTAGAACTTCACTAAATTATATGAAACCGAAAAATTTTGTTAAGACCAAATATTTGGGTATTTAGATTCCCTACAATTCACCCATAGAACAGTTTTGGCCACGCCCACTTTTTGGGGGCGTTATCATCAAAAAACCTATTTTGATAAAATTTTACATGTAACATCCTCAAACGTTCGACATTATAGCTATATTTGAGTACAAAATGCAATTTGGCCACGCCCACTTTATAAAGAGGAGGATAGGGTATCAGACGATCCGTTCCAGACGGATTGTAGCTTTTCTGTATGTTTTTTAATGATTTTGTTTTTATTCACTCAGGTACTACTTCAAAAACATTTGATTTTTAAGAGAAAATATTATTCAACATACATACATATGAATGTATCTTTAAACCAAATCCTAACACAAAATCGTGGAACCTCTTTTGAGAGCTTAAAATAATGATTTAAACTTCCTCTGTTCTTCCTCTGTTACTTTAACGATTTTATATACATACATACATATGTAATTGTTTCACATATCAATGTCGTATTGTTTGATAGCGTTTATATAACTTTTCGGACTATAGTGTATTTGGATTAGCATTCTACTGATGCATAACCCCGTGACATAACACTCGTTTTGATGGCCAACCACTGTTATACTTGTCACGTTTGTAGATTTTTTTGTTCCTGCTCGTAGCAGCAATACTTTATTTGTTTCATTGGTAATTGATTCCACTTACAGTTTACCCTTCGGTATCTTAATACAATGCCACCAGGAAATGGTTCCTACATTTTTTCATCATGCTAACATCATTAGGCCATTAGACCAATTTGTTTTCTTTTTTTTTAAATAAAAGACTTTTTTTTTAATTGAGTGATGAGATATTTATTTTTAAACTAAACGTATTCCACGTCTGTGTCTGCTTCCTTTCCTATTTCTTATAAATGACTGCATATTCCCGTCGTGCTATAAAAGTTTTTGTCACCAAGTATGTATTGCAAACATACGATCGTATACTGACATACGCTTAAGAAATAGCTAAAGGCGAATTTGCGATCACTTCTAAAGCACCCAAGTGTGTTAATGATTGATTCGTCATTCAATAGTTGATATTGTAAAAGTATAATATCAACCTAAAAAAAAAAAATAAAAAAATATAAAATTAGGCACTTAACATTGTTTTTCCCCTGTACAATTTTAAATTTGATAAGATTACAGAAATAGGAAATGTACAATAAACACTTAGGATAGATATTTACATTATTAGATTAGATGTAAAAATATTTTAAAACTCAATTTTCTTAGAAATACAGTCCAGGTTGAACTTTAGTCTCAAACAACTAGTCTCTCTAGGCAATCCTTAGTTAGTTTCTTTCAATTTGGTATACCAAGTTGGTTTAGATATGATAGATCGTCTTGTAAGATATTCAATTCAGCTTATTTTTAGAGCTCATTTGATATAGTTACTGGAAAGATCTGCTCAATAGTATAGGAATAAGTCAGTCTAGATGTAAGCGTTCGATCTTCTAGTCCTCAAATCACTTGTTTTACATGGTCTCGAGTAGATTCAGACAATGATTTGGGCTCAAGTACTAAAAGTGAAAACAATACTCAAGGGCCGATATTAATTGCGCTTTGTATAAGAAAGGGAACTGCATCGACGGGAAGTATCTTTTTGCCTGCCTGACAGTTGTTGACATACCCTTAGCGGAGCGACGAAGTCGCGTGAGCGTCTAAACCCTGCGGAGAAAAGGGTGAAAACCCTGTTATCGAGCGAAGCGAGTCACCCACCCCAAACTCGCTTACTCGCGCCTGCCTGACAGTTGTTGATATTTGAAACAAAAAAAAAAAAAACAAAAATATGTTCCACATTTATTGTATATTTCTAGGGAATTACGAATATACCTGTCATTTTTGAGAATTATGACTACTGTTTATACCCTATCCTAAGGGTATATTAAGTTTGACACATAGTTTGTAACATAGAGAAATAATCGAGATAGACCATATAAAGTATATATATTCGTGATCAGCATCAATAGCGAAATCGATTGAGCGATGACCGTCCGTCCGTCCGTCCGTCCGTCCGTCCGTCCGTATGTCACCGCTTTTTGGGCCTTAAATTTTGAGCTAGGACGATGAAATTTTATATCTGGGCTTCTGAGAAAAAGATACAGTACAAGTGTAAAAATTTTTGAAATCCGCCCACTGCCACGCCCACTTTTTCATAACTTCACGAAATTATATGAAACCGAAAAATTTTGTTAGGTCCAAATATTTAGGTATTCAGATTCCCTACAATTCACCCATAGAACAGTTCTGGCCACGCCCACTTTTTGGGTGCGTTTTCATCAAAAAACCGATTTTGATAAAATTTTACATCCTCAAACGTTCGAGGTTATAGCAATATTTGAGTACGAAATGCAATTTGACCACGCCCACTTTATAGAGAGGAGGATAGGGTATCATACGATCCGTTCCAGACGGATTGTAGCTTTTCTGTATGTTTTTCGTAGTTTTTGTTTATTGCACTGTACAACAGTTTTTTTATGTAAAGAAAAATTAGTTATTGTATTGTTAGTTGGTTAATGAAATAATGCAACCTGAGCTCATCTATTGCAAATAGTATATTTTCTAATCACATGCATATATAAATCATAAATGTATGTATGTACATAGTGTGTAATATAAAAAATAATGGAAATGTAGCTCATAGAGTATATAGCTTAATGATCAGTATTGCTAAACGAGTGATTCAGTCATGTTTTTAATAACATTTTGCAAACAACATCTACAAATGTTCTAAAATCATTCCGATTCAATGTTAAAGTTCACTATGCTACCCATAGTTTTTTTTAAAATAAGTTAGTTTTTCTCCGAATTGTGAAAACTATAACAATCCACAAAAAATCCAAAATAAAAACGTACGTGTGACGTATAGAACTGTCACCTAATATGTTAGTCAATTTTGCTTTTATGTTAACCCTAACATATTAGTCCTTGATTTTTGGAATGAACCTAATATCACGAATATATGTATGTATTTCAAATGTGAACCCTTCGTTATAAAGTTTTTTTATTTGAGTGTGTATATGCTTTGACTATACAGTACACTCGCGGTAACGTGACTATACGATAACGCGAACTATCCACTAACGAGAACACACAAATTTTTACATTAGCTATCCAGTAACGTGAATACGAACCTTTCGATAACGTGAACAGTTGCTCTTTTTGACTGCGACTGCGAATGTAAATTTTATCACAAATGAACATGTCCTAAGAAGAAAAAATGGTAACAGTAACTGTTTAGCCAATGATTGACATTTTGTATATTGTGTAAGTGTGCTGTTCTGCCTAAGAATATTCATTTTTCAAGTGATTTTTTTTTTAAGTTTTTACCTTTTGTGTTTTTATTTTCCTATTTTTATAAATAAATTGAATAAAAACAACTTATTGTAATTATTTGTTTGATCCGAAATTCTTAACAAGTGCACTTTTTTTTTTTTAAACGAGAACAGAGCAATAAGTTGGTAACACGATTTTGTGTCAAGAACTTCTAGTAAAATGCAAATCCAAACAAAAATAAGCCAATTCGGTTGGAAATTTTTTTTAAAATATCCGCAAAACGAATACATTCGTTTCAGGAAAACATTAAAAAAAAATTATCCGGAAACTAAATGGAAGAATTAAACGGCTATGTGTGGAATTCGATGGGTTGAAAATCATGACAAATTATTAAGGTTCAAAGAAATTTTTAAAGGTATAGTGGATCCAAGGTATGTGTTGAGTATTGATAAGGACTCTGAGGCCTCATCTAAAGCTTCTTGTTTCTTAAAATCAGTTTTGGCCAGTGATTTTTTGTTAAGCTTCTGCTGCTTAAGCATTTTGTTTTCGTACACACTACCATTGTGTAAAATTTTGCAATCCGCTTCTTGTGACCTAGTGTCAGCTCTGGACCACGTAAAGCTAGTTTTAAATACGTTTCGAAAAATTCGAGAAAATGTTAGTTTAGAATTTAAAGATATTTTTGTGACTGCGCAAGGCCTTTTAAGTATTGTGGGTGAAACTGAAACTCTGAAAATTCCACGAACCGTATCGAGGCAGCAGCATACGGCCAATGTAAATGCGTCTAATCCTGAAAACTTTTATAGGATAGTTGTTATGATTCCCCTTTTGGACGACTTCATATCTCAGCGCGAAACGCGGTTCGAGGACCATCATCATTATATATTTTTGTCAATACTTGGCAAAAGCAAAACAAAATTTAACGAAGTAAATTTTAAATTTTATAAATAATTTTTGGATTGGGATACACTGAAGGCTGAGTTTCTACTGTGGAAGACAAAATGTCATGAACAACCAGAGGCACAGCGTTCAAAGAACGCCATAACAGCTTTAGGAGACTGCAGTAAAGATCTTTTTCCCAACATACATACATCTTTTTTCAATTTTAAAAATGTTGGCAACCTTACCAGTATCGACATGTACACCAGAAAGAACGTTTTCGACGATAAGACGCTTAAAAACTTATCATTCAAAGTCGAAGTACACTATGTATTGATTCGAATGATTTGAATAAATGATTTCTATTCCATAATACGGAAGTCGAGTAAGCTACGACTTAAGTGACTTAAAAAAATCCTGCTCAAAAATATAATAGTAAGTTGCTTTCCAAACTACTAAAAAATGTAATAGGAGAACCAAATTTTAAAATAAAGAATATAGGTCATAATAAGTTATCTTTAAGCGTAAAAAATAAAAAATAATATGCTTAATGAAACAGGAACAGAATATTTCTCTTACACGCATAGAGAAGACAAGTTACAGTCATTCTTGTTGAAGGGTCTCAGCGTAGGCTACAACCCGGATGAGGTTCTGAAAGAACTCAATGATATGCACGTTGAAAACCTGTGCTTTGTGCGCGCTTTCAGGTATGCCACGGTGAAATTTAAACGAGATAACAGAGTCCTACCTATTATTGCGGTACAGCTATCTCCAGATAGCAAAGTACAGAATCTGAGAACTATTAGGTTCATAAAGGGACATTTAGTGTCCTTCAATGTCGTCGTTGCCAGAGATTTGGACATGTCGCTTCCAATTGTAAAATGATTCGTAGGTGCGTCAAGTGCCAAAATACGCATGAATCTGGTGAGTGCCAGGTGGAGAAGGATGCAGGTAAGGAACAGTTATTTTGCGTTCTTTGTCAGAAGCCTGGTCACCCTGCTTCTTGGCGGGGTTGCGAAAGCTATAAAAGACTAGCAGACCGGCTTCAGGCACAGAAACGGGAAGCACAACAAAAGGTTGCGCAAAAAGTCGCGATGGTTGACAACCATGTTCGGGGAGGAATCTCTTACGCAAACATAGTTGGCAATAATATTGGTCAGAATCCTGTTGGCCAGAAATCTGTGCGTTTCAATGTACGTCCTGCAAACGATAGTTTGCAAATCCAAGTCGATAGTCTGACCAAGACTGTTGCAGACTTGTCGGCGAAGGTAGATGCCCTTCTCAACTTTTTTAGTCGCCCAAAATGACTAGACCAAATTGTGCAACCTTGAAAATAGCTGCTCTTAATGTTAACTCAATTATCACCAATAGTAGGCGTTGTAACCTTCTGCGTTTTGTGGCAGACCATATTCCTGATATCCTTTTTGCGAGCGAAACGAAACTCAACGACCGACATCACTTACAGTTTAAGGACTATGACATAATACGGACAGATAGACGTGACTCGGTTCGAGGTGGTGGTACGTTAATCCTTGTTCGAAAACCACTTCGGTTCACAAAAGGATTGAGGGAAGTGACATTAGAAACTTCTGTTGTCTTGAGACAACTATTATCTCACTGCCACTCAGGGATAATGGTTGTCTGTATTTAATCTCGGCGTATGCTGCGTCAGGTTCCGTTAGTCAATTTAAAGCCGAAATTGAAAAGTTATTTGAAATTCTAAGACTAGATAATTTGAACAATTATTTCGTCTTAGCGGGAAATCTTAACGCGAAACACCCGGTCTGGTTGAATCCAACGGCGAATGGAAGAGGCAGCTTCTTGAATCGCTTTATTGAAGAAAACCAGATCGAGTATAAAATGAAATTATACAGCCCGGTTACACCAAGTTATCTTTCCGGAAATTCTTATCTTGACCTTTACATCGCGGACGCGCGATTACAAATACAGACGGTCCACGGTAATAAACTTTCACTATTGCCGTATGATAGCGACAATAATGCAATAGTTATGCCGGTAACATTTGCTGGCGATTCTACGTTTAGCTTCGCAACGCAGCATGAGGTCCCCAAATTAAATTTTAGGCAGACTGATTGGTGCAGATTCCAGCGTTGCGCTACCAGAAAATGTAGGAACTGCCCTTCCTCATCTAATATCCCCAATAACAGGAATCTTACAAATGAGGAGTGTGATTCTTATATCGGGAGTTTAAATATGGTGGTATTACAAGCTATGGAATCGTTAGTTCCGAAAATTAAGTCCAGGAATGGTATCGAATGTTATCTAAATCGCGAAATACGCTCTCTTTAGACTTACAAAAGTTTTTTGATCACTCAAATAAATCGAATACGGCGCCAGTTTCAAGAAGAATCGCCCAATCTGGAGTTGCAAAGGTTAAAATCCCTCTTGAGAAATGTGAAGACACTGCTTACCCAGCAGTTTCGGAATAGTGTCAATGATTATTGGAGGCAACGTGCGGAAAACATATTGAAATCTGACTCCAGAAACATGTTTCCTAAAATTAATCAGATGTTCAAGCCTCGTAACGCTGTCAAAATTTTGAAACTGAGGGTTCCACTGTCTTCTCAGTCACTTCTCTCTCAGGCAGAGATTAATAGTCAGCAATGCCCTATTATCGATAACCACTACGTTATAGATAGTGGGATTGATAAGCTTAATCTGATCGGCTCTCATTTTGAGACAATTCATGCTAGGGACGAACTGTTAAGGTTTCGCACTAGCGATACACCAACTCTTCTGAGATTTTCTGAGCGATTAAAAGCCGATCATTTAACAGATGAACAGACACACAATTACTTCACAACACTAGACGAATTAACATTTATATTCAAGCAACTGAATAACAAAAAATCAAGTGGTTTAGATAACATTCCCAACATAATCCTAAAGCATATACCGGACGAAATCGTACGGCAATATTGCGTTATATTTAACAATTTATTAAACAACAACTACTTCCCGAGTTATTGGAAAACATCGAAGGTTTTTCCAATAGTAAAAAAGGGGAGGGATCCTTCTGATCCTTCTAACTATAGGCCAATTAGTCTCCTGCCAAATATCGGGAAAATTTTTGAAGTTATTATTAGTAAGTCCATTTTGTTCGTTTGCAATAGAAAGGAGATTATACCGCGGAACCAATTTGGGTTTAGAAGAAACCATTCGGCGGTGCATGCTATTACAAAACTGATTTCAGACGTTTGTTGGAATCTCAATGCCAAACGTTGTACAGGTGCCTGCCTGGTGGATATCGAAAAAGCCTTCGACACGGTTTGGATCGACGATTTAATTTATAAACTTTTGCGATATGAATTTCCGATTCATCTCGTAAAGATGATAGCGTCTATGGTATATGAGAAGAAATTTGTTGTAACTGATAGACAATACACGACAACTAAAGTTTTTAATATCATTAATGGTCTTCCACAAGGCACAGTCACGGCACCGCTGCTATTTATTATCTACATTTCTGAAATGCTTAGGGACATTGGTAATTCGTTAGCGTTTGCTGACGATGTTACTTTGTATGCAAGTACATAGTTCAAAAATACAAGACATACAGACTGAACTACAAAATAGTTTTGATAAAATTCAGACTTTCTGCTTAAAGTGGCAGCTCAAAATAAACGAAGAAAAATGTGAAACTATACTGTTCCGCACCCCAATACGACGTGGTAATTCAGACTTGAGACGTAACTGGAAGAATTTGCAAATAAAGAGTGCTAATGGTCTTCGCATCGAGTCAAAGACCGTTGTGAAATATCTAGGTGTGCATTTAGACAAGTTCTTGTACTATCATGAGCACGTAAATATTCAGTTGAAAAAGGCAAGATCGGCATTTATGTCACTCAAACGTCCATTCTTCTCCAGCTATCTAGGATCCGATGTGAAGGTCATATGTTACCAGGCCTTCGTGCGTCCTATTCTGACTTATGCGAGTCCAGTATGGTGGAACATAAGTCCATCTTACATGGAAAAACTGCGATTATTTGAGAGAAAATGTCTTCGAGCCTGTATGCGAATGTATAGAAGCGCACATTCCGACTTTCGGCATTACGTCTCTAATAAGAGACTATTGGATGCTTCCGGTTTATCCAGAATTGACAATGTCATCCTGGATCTTGTGAGAAATCATTTCGCGCGGTCAGCTAACGTTACAGAGGTAGCTCGACTGGGTTGTGGCTAACGATTAGGTTAAGTTGGATTAGGCCCTGGCATGTGATCTCTGATGCGCCGATGATTCTGTTGTTGATTTGACTTAAGCATTGACGGATTGGAAATCACATGTCAGGGCCTAGTTCTAGGATAGGTTAGGTTAAGTTAGTATTAGACTTTTTCTTTACTAGGTGTTTTTTGTTCTTGTTTAAAAAAAAGATAATATTTGTAATTGGTTTTTTCCCACATTTTCCTATAATACAAAATAAAAATAATGTTAATTTAATATTCTATTTTTAGGTATATTAAATATAATTGTTAGTTAAACTAATTCTAGATCAAACTTTAAGTTATCATATAATAATATAATAAGTATTGAGAACCCTTCAGGTCAGTTACTTTACGAAAGTTACGATAACTAAACAAACTACAATAACTACAATCACTGACGAATCTGAAGAATTATTCATTTCGACTTTAGTTGTCTGCTTCCTTGTAGACTCAATGAAATCCATGTGTGCCGCCACATCCAAATAATAAGCCGGAGAGTTTTTAGCACAGAATTCGATAGTCACACCGCCATTTATACCAATCTGAACCCATTCTCCTTTTGAATTTCTCATCAGAACCGGTCCACCAGAATCCCCGATGCAGATACTTTGTTTACCTCCTTTGGTGCCTTCGGTGGAGCACAATATCGTATCTGTATTCAAATTCTTGTATTCGCATGCAGTGTTGTTAATAAGAATAACATGTGCTGTGCGAGTCTGAATAGAGAAAGTAAAATTTTTATTTGCATCATTTATGTAACCATTCCCTAAAATACGGGCAACATTTCCCGTAATCTCGTTACGTGACGCTAATGTTATTGGCTGAATAGCATTTGAAAAATTCAGATTATGGGGCAGAATTATCACCGCCACATCGTAATTCAGATCCCCCCGTTTATATTGCGGATGAATGATGATATTAGTTGAAGTCATCGATACGTTGTATGTATTTATCTCGTTCGTTCCAAAAATTATAAAAACTTCTATTTCTATTTTAATAAAATTTGCAACATCGATTAGAACATCAAAACAATGGGCAGCGGTTAATATCCGGTTGCTGTCAATAATCGAGCCACCAAAGCCATAATTATCGTTTTTGTTCTCCTTAATGAAAACATAAAATGGAAACTCATGCTGTTGTGTAACTCTCCCGTTATGAATCGATTCCTATTAAAATAACAAAAAAAAAAAAAATTATAATAATAACGATAGAAATGTGTATAATTTGAAATTCGCATCTTACTACAGGAATGTACAAAAAAGTAATGTACACAAAGGCGAAGAATACAATTGCTTTCATAATTGCGTGTAAACCAGTCATTGAATCTGTTAAAAAAAGAAAAGAAAAAGCAAAGGTAAAATGTTGCAGTAAAATCAATGAACTTATTTATAAAAGTAGAGAGATTCGGGTAATATCATTGTACACATATAAAAACGATGTGGCGGTGATAATTCTGCCCCATAATCTGAATTTTTCAAATGCTATTCAGCCAATAACATTAGCGTCACGTATTTTAGGGAATGGTTACATAAATGATCTATTAACACTCGCACGGCACATGTTATTCTTATTAAGAAGAATTTGAGTAGGTACAGATACTATATTGTGCTCCACCGAAGGCACCAGAGGAGGTACACAAAGTATCTGGACGTGGCGGCATATATAAGCAGACAATTAAAGTCGAAATGAATAATTCTTCAGATTCGTCAGTGATTGTAGTTATTGTAGTTTGTTTAGTTATCGTAGTTTGTATTGTTTGCATTTATAATAATCGACGGTCTTCAAGGTACGTGGAAATGGTACGCTCCAGAAGCGGTCAGTGGGGCGATAAAAATGTTTTCTCCTTGCAAGACCGCGGGACCAGATGGTATATTCCCAGCTTTAATTCAATTAGGTACAGATCTCATTGTACCAAGGCTTAGTGGTATATACGTTACATGTCTAGCGATAGGCTACATACCGGTAACATGGAGAGAAACAAATGTGGTGTTTCTTCCAAAACCGGGGAAAAAGGACTACAACGAAGCGAAGTCCTTCAGACCGGTCAGCCTAACATCATTTCTGTTGAAAACAATGGAAAGATTTGTAGTGGACCATATGGAGAGCACGGCGCTGAAAGCGTATCCTTTGATTAGTAGACAACATGCATACAGAGCTGGCAGGTCTACGGAAACAGCGCTACACCAGGTGGTACGCGTTGCGGAAGAGGAGATGAATACCGGAGGCATCGGAATGACCATAATAATGGACATTGAAGGTGCCTTCGATAAGATATGCTTCGAAAGTCTGAGAGTAGTCTTAGAAGAACGCAGGGTTAACAAATTGGTGGTGAGATGGGTGGACAGTATGCTGAAAAATAGGGCGATCAATATTCAGACGGGAACTTCAAGACTTAGAGGAAGGGTTAGCAGAGGTTGCCCGCAAGGAGGAGTTTTGTCACCTATTCTGTGGAATATAAGTGTGGACTCTTTCCTGAACAGAGTTGAAGAGATTGGCATCCACATTGTGGGATATGCCGACGACATAGCAATAATGGCAAGATGTATATTCATGAACATCACAGCAGATACCATGAGAACAAGGGCTCTCCATTAATGCGGAAAAGACAGATCTGATCATCTTCACAAGGAAGAGGAGAGATCTGGAATTTCAGCCCTTGACACTTTCCGAATCGGAGCTGCCTATATGCTGGACTATCTTGGAACTTCCATGTGGAAGAGAATATTAGAAAGGCGAAAAGGGTGTGTTTCTGAATTCGACGAATTAGAATAATTGTCGAGAATGAAACTCGAATTCAGAAGGAGATAACTTGAATGATTGGAATTAAAAGGCCAGATTCCAACGTTATAAGTATATTTATAATTGCATTACCTTCACAAAATTACCTCTTGTGCAATGCACAACTTAACTCCTTGGCGATCGAAAATAAAAAGAAAGCTTAACGCGAAACAACATTTTTCTATGGTCTCTTACATAGTAAATAAGAATGAAAGTGCATACAAAAAAAATATGTGTACATGATTTCGATAATTGTATCCGTTAGAGATACCAAAAAATCATTAGAAAAAAAACAATATTAGAACAAACATAAAAAGCTACATTAGAAAATAGGGTAAATTATTCGATGTTTGTGTGAATATCAAAAGAATAAAAAATTAATATTGAATGATGCAAAAAATATCAAAACAAGAAATTGAGGTCATTTGTATCTCAAACAGGGTGCTTCATCAGTGCAATCGGGTATGTGGACTAAGGTGGGGAATCTCGCCGAGGTCAACATACTGGATGTACACGATGATAGTTAGACCGATTATCACATATGCGTCAGTTGTATGGTGGCAGAAAGCCACTCAGCAATTAGATAGGGTCCAACGTCTGGCATGTTTAGGGATCGCGGGTGCAATACGGATGACACCAACATGTGCAATGGAAGTGATCCTAGGTATTCTGCCGCTGGACTTATTTATTAAGAAAGCGGCGGCTTCGACGGCACTTCGTATGCACCGGGATGCCAACTGGCACTGGCGCGGTACTATCTATAGTCATAAGAAAATCCTGGATCTCGTGAAAAACGAGATTACGGAGTTGAATATGCCTATGGATGGAATAAAGAGAGTGCGTGTTACTGAAAGGTATCACAAAACTCTTATCGGAGATGGAGCACTTCCGGAAAAGAGGATTGGTGATATAATCATCTTTACTGATGGCTCCATGATGGATGGCAGAGCGGGGGCAGGTATCTTCTTAGAAGAACTGGAACTAGCCTGTCATATTAGTCGGGGGAAATATACCTCAGTCTATAAAGCCGAGATGATTGCTCTGTTGCATGCGTTGGATCACCTGAAAAAGGGTCAGGTCGAGGGTAGAAACGCTACCATAGCACTGGACAATCAATCAGACGCATGAACCAAACAGGGTGAGAGGACACGTAGGGACTGAGGGGAACAAAAAGGCGGACTCTCTAGCAAAGCGAGGGTCAACCTCGGAGCTCTCTGGTCCGGAACCATTCGCTGCAATTGGCAGAGGGATGGTAGAACACCTGATTAGCAACTGGGCCGCGGAGGAACACCAGAGAAGGTGGTCAACCGTGAAAGGTTGCAGCCAGGCGAAAATGGCTATTAAAATGCCGATTGACACCACTCACAGAGAGGTTCTAAGCTTAGGGCGGAGGACACTTAAATGGGTGGTAGCGTTATTTACGGGTCATGGGAATTTCGGGTATCACCTAAAGAAGATGGGTCTTCTGGAGGATGACACCTGTGAACTATGCCTGGAGGAAGTCTTGACGGCAGCACATATATTGTGTCAATGTGTGACTTTAATATACATGTAGGAATTAATGAGATTATTTATTTTTAATAACTTTAAATTTACAATAAAAATATGAGTGAGAAGTTAAACAATCAAAAAGGAATTAGACTTATTACTGCCGTCTCGCTATTTTCTTTGCTGGTCCACGTACACGACCTTTCTTCTTCGATGGTTTTTGTCCAACTCCCTTTGGCCATTTCCTCTTCATTCCTCGTTGCATCGCCGCCGATGTTCACCCAACCAACAACGATGACGATGCCGAAGGTAGAGTTGCCAAAGTTCGATGGTAACTAACTTAAATGGCAGCAATTTACTGATCTATATACGGAAATGATTCATTATCAAGACATGTCTAATGGGCAAAAAATGTGGTTCCTAAAGTCGAGCCTAACTGAAGACGCCGAAAAGTTGATACACCATTTATCTGTATCAGGTGTCAATTACGCTGCAGCATGGAAAATAATAACGGAGCGATACGAGAACCCTCGACTGCTAGTTTCTTCATGACTGTGTAAATTATTATCGCATCCAAATGCACAAGCTGAAAATGCTAGATCAATACGAAACTTACATGATACCATACAGGAGTGTTTACAGGGATTGAAGGTAGATAAAAGTAGCTGGGACCCAAATTTGTTACATCTTTTCCTCAAAAAATTGGACAAAGATACCCATGCACTGTATGAACAATCACTGGATCATCCAAGACAACTGCCATCATTTAAAAGGTTTCTTGAGCTTTTGGAAAATCGTTTCCAATCCCTGAAGGCGTTGGGGACTAAGGATAAATTGGAAGGTAACAGAGCAAACAAACCAGTCTTTCAGACATTATCAGCAGCGACATCTCATCAGATCGTTTGTCCGTCTTGCAAGGGCAATCATCCGCTTTACAAGTGCCACCATTTCTTAGATCTACCTCCTGCAAAACGGTGGAACCTTGTCAAGCAGGGCAATCTTTGTAGCAATTGCTTGCGATCCGTACATTTTGCAACGAATTGTAGTTCTTGCAACTGTTCAAAATGCCAGCGAAGGCATAATACACTACTGCAGCTGGAGGCAGACACAACCCGCATACAAAAAAATTCAACCGTAGCCAAGGTCGGGGCATCCATACCAATGCCATCATAAAGGACTCAAGGGAATTATTTCACCTCAACCTGCTCAGCCATTAAAGGTCGCATCAGGGAAAATCCCAAGGAGTATTTAGCTCGCAGATACCGGGTTTAATCGACCTGATAAAATCGACTTGCTATTAGGTGCCGAGTTCTATTACGAGCTGCTGGCGGTCGGTCAGATTAAGCTTGGATACGGTTTACCAAGATTACAAAACACCCTGCTCGGTTGGATAATATCTGGTAAGGTTAAGAGATCTGACACTATAACAACCACGTGTGGAATATGCACGGAAGATGGCCCACTGAACGACATCATCGAAAAATTCTGGCGGCTGGAGGAAATTGCAGAAGATACTACCAACTTAACATTAGCCGAAGAAAAATGCACAAGGTATTCTGACAAAATATACCAGCGGGCATGAAATAATGGAAGCTTACCTTTTGGACGCCAACCGTCAGAGTTAGGTAACTCTCGGGAATTAGCCGAAAGACGATTTTTTGATTTTAAAAACCCTATACGTCAACTTTATGGAAGAGTATCTTCAATTCGGACACATGACAGAGGTAAACCTAAGCAACATAAGGTTACCTCACTACTTCCTACCTCATCATGGAGTACTCAAACCTGATAGTAGTACGACTAAATTCAGAGTTGTATTTATTTATATATTTCTACAAGCATAATCAGATAGCTAACAGACGTTACCAATTTACAAAATCTTTTCTTTTTTTTTTTTTTAGAATTTAAATATATGCAACAATAAAGATTTAAACTTGTCTCTAGATAAAGATACATCTATCTCGCTATAAACGCTGTTGAAAGCAAGGATGGCTCTAGATATAGGTTCATTTTGACCATAATTAGTTCTGTGACTTTTCTGAAACAAAAGATGCCTTATTCTCAACGACAGCAGAGTAGGGCATCTTATCTGGTAGCATAGTAAGTCTCTCCCAAACATTACATCATGAATATGTCTTCGGGATTTCAGGGATTTAATTCCATGTAGAGGTCATCTTGCTTTGTAGGTTGGCAGAGGGAACTAATGCATTTTATAAAAAATATATTTTGTGAAACGCTTCTGAACCTTTTCGAGTCGATCTGAATAGGTAGAATATGCAGAATTCCAAATGACATCTGCATATTCAAGAAGCGATCGAACTAACCCAGTGAACAGTGATAACAAAGCAAATGGATCTTTAAAGACCTTACCGTTTCATTTTATAAATCCAACAACTGAATTAGCTTTTGAAATGACATATTCAATGTGGGTTTTGAAAGAAAATGAAGGGTCTAGCATAACACCTAAGTCCTTGATTTTATCTACTCTGTTCAAACGAGTTGAGTGAATTGAGTAGTTAAGCTCAATATGAGACGAAGATCTGGTAAACGAAATCGCATTGCATTTACTTATGTTGAGTGTTAAGCCATTGGCGTTGCACCATTCAGTAATACTGTTAAGATCCGATTGAATCAAATGACAATCTTTAATACGCTTAATAGCTGAAAAAAAGTTTTAAGTCATCTGCGTACAGTAAACACTGACTATTTTTGACGACAGAAGTAATGTCATTAATGAAAAAATTAAGAGTAAAGGGCCTAAATGACTCGCTTGCGGTACGCCGGAGGTACAGTTTATCATTCTAGATAGGGAAGTTCCAATTTTTACTCGTTGAGTCCGACCAGTGAGAAAAGATGAAATCCAGCGAAGGATTTCAGAATGAAACCCAAAATATTCTAATTTTTCAAGAAGAATTGAGTGCTGAACAGAATCGAAAGCTTTACTAAAGTCGGTCTATATGACGTCGACTTGACTTCTGTTCTCCATTTCATTAATAATGTAAGATGAAAAAGAAGCCAAGTTCGTAACCGTGGACCATCTGGACGGTTGAACTTCAGACAAATATTCCTTCGTCAAAAACTCAAGCCTATTTTTAACTATACTTTCAAAAAGTTTAGGAAATAGTTCTCCACATTATTTTTTGAGCCAGACTTATGAATAGGAACCAGAAATGACATCTTCCATGCTTCTAAGGAATTGCCTTCAGAAAGAGAACGGTTAAAGATATTCAGCAAAGGAGTGCTACAGTGTTTCAGTATAATGGCAGGTATACCATCAGCACCCCAATTTTGATTTGGTTTGAGAGATTGAAGAGCCAGGAGGACTTCTTCAAGGCCAAGTTGTAGTGACCCAATGTTGACACAATTACTGATATTTCTTCTCGAATTGGTATGAGAATTATTGTTTGAGTACACGGATTCAAAGAAGGTAGCGAAAAAGTCTAGGGCTGATTCAACATTAGACGATTCCACGTTTTTATAAAGCATTGTATTCGGAATTCCAGCTGATTTTCGTTTAGTATTTATATATTGCCAGAACGATTTACTATTCTGTTTAATGTAACATTCAATAGACATGATGTAACCTTTGTGAAGAAATTTACTTAGCCATATAAAGTCTTTACGCAGTTTGCTAAAGTTCACATAATGGTTTTGTTTATTTGACTTTTTAAACAACTTAAATGCTTTATTTTTCAAATTCTTTAAATGAATTACATAATTGTTTATTATACCAAGGAGGCTTGGATATATGTAACCCTTTTCTTAGAAATAGGAACAAATCTAGCAAAGCCATCGCGCAAAATTTCAACAAAGCGTTTGTACATACAATCTAAATTCAAGTTATATACATATATCATTGAACCAATCGATGTTGTCAAAAAAATAATTAAGCTCCAAAAAATTAGTTTTAGAAAAGCTAAAATGATAATCATCGTTATTTACGTTAGGTTTTAAATAAGTATACGTTTCAATTTCCATTAGTAATTCAATATGATTTACAGAATCATTCAGTAAAGAGAAAGGAACTTGTGTAACAGTAGCTTTAAGTTCATCGCAACAAACAATAATTAGATCTAATATCATTGAAAAAGAGTTTTGGATTGGATTAATTTGATTTAAATTTAAGGAGTGGATAAAATCTACAAAATAATACTCATGAGTATATTTAATATTATTAGCAATAAGCATTTTATCAGATTCAGACCAAATCCAATTAATACCAGTAATCTATGAAAACCTCAGCAAACGTTTCATTAAATGACTTACTACTAGCATGTCCAACAATTCAGGACGATATTTTTTCACTACTACTACGCTTTCGAACACCAAGTTTTGTGTTTACCGCCGATATCGAGAAAATGTATTGACAAATCATAGTGAAGGAAGAAGAACGCAAGTATCAACTAATATGTTGGCGAAAGGCAAAGGATCAAAGTTTCAAGTGTTATCAACTCAATACGGTGACATATGGTACCACTTCGGCCCCCTACTTGGCCCCACGCTGCCTGAAACAATTAGCTATGGACAGCGCACATTGATATCCATTGGGAGCTAGGATTTTGGAAAACGACTTCTATATGGACGACGTCATGTCCGGCTCTAACAGCTTGTCGGAAGCCCTGGAACCATATTTTACAATCAGCAGGGTTCAGCCTTCGGAAATGGTGCAGTAATACCCCACAACTTCTGAAGAATACTTACTTAGGTGGCGCTACAGTTCGGGGTGAACCTGGGCCTCAACTAACAAGCCTCTCCAGTTAGCCCGGTCCTTAGCTAACTGCCTCCAGTTGCGCACTCCAAGCTTGTTCAGGTCCCCTTCAACTTGTGCGCGCCACCTAAGGCGAGGTCTTCCTCTACTGCGTTGTCCCTCCGGGTGTGATTCGAAGACTCTTCGGGCCGGAGCACTGGTGTCCATTCGCTCTACATGTCCTAGCCATCTCAAACGACTAATGCGCAGTTTTTTGACTAGGTCGATGTCGCTGTACAGCTCGTATAGTTCGTCGTTGAATCTTCTCCTCCAAAGCCCGTCAACGCAAACGGGACCGAATATTTTACGAAGAATTTTTCTCTCGAAACGACCGAGGATATCTTCATCCGCTTTTGATAAAGTCCAAGCTTCAGCGCCATAAAGCAGGACTGGGATGATCAAGGTTTTATATAGAGTCTCCTTAGTTGTTCGGGATAGGGCCTTACTACTCAATTGCCTTCTGAGCCCAAAGAAACAGCGATTGGCAAGAGTTATTCTTCGTTTTATTTCTGCTGAGGTGTTATTTTCAGAATTGATAGCAGAGCCGAGGTAGACAAAGACCCTTACTACCTCAAAGTTATAGCTGTCGATTGTGACGTTCTGTTCAATTCGTCGATGTTGTGTGTCCCTTCTGGTTGACAGCATATACTTGGTTTTGCCCTCGTTTACCGTTAAACCCATTTTGGCCGCTTCTGTTTCAATACTACGCACCGGTGACAGCCCGCTGTGTTCTTCCAATAATGTCGATATCGTCAGCATACGCTAGTAGTTGCGCAGACTTTTGAAAGATTGTGCCTCCGGTGTTGGCTTGTGAGTTTCGCACAATTCTCTCAAGAACGATGTTAAAAAAATCACATGACAGCGCGTCACCTTGTCTAAATCCTTCTTTGACATCAAAGGTCTCGGTGAGATCGTTACCGACCTTGATGGAGCAGCGAGAATTCTCCATCGTCATTCTGCACAATCTGACGAGTTTGGCAGGGATGCCAAAACTAGACATGGCTCTGTATAGCTCGTCTCTATAAATGCTGTCATATGCGGCCTTGAAATCGATAAAAAGATGGTGGGTATCGATTTGGACTTCTTGGGTTTTTTCCAGGATCTGCCGAAGTGTGAAGATTTGATCGATTGTGGACTTTCCTGGCCTGAAACCACACTGATAGGGCCCAATCAGGTTGTTGACGAAGGGTTTCAGGCGTTCACACAATATGGCAGATAGGATCTTGTACGCGATGTTGAGGAGACTGATACCTCTGTAATTGGCGCAATTGAGGGGATCTCCTTTCTTGTGGATTGGGCAAACGGTGCTGAGATTCCATTCATCAGGCATACACTCCTCTGACCAAATTTTAGAAATGAGTTGGTGTATGCTCTCTACCAGGTCATTTCCGGGGATGTGAGCGCTGCCGTTGACCCATTAAGGGTTCATCCGCCACCAACTCTATTCCAACACCCTGACTCAGTATTGAAAATCCCTATAGACCTGGGATTCGAATATGTCGAAGCAGCTCATATAGGGATAACACTAATAGTTCGGCCTAACTGGAACTGGTTGACGCCACCGTTGATTCCATCTAGAGAATTCGTTCGCCGTCGCCTGAAGCAAGAGAAGGTGTCCTAGTGAGAAGACACTCCTCCCCCCTCTCTCGTTCGCTGTCACCAACAACCTTCCAAAGGGGTTGGTTACCAAATCTCCAGTTGAGGTACTAGGCACCCAGCAGCCACCATCGTGGAGGTGTAGAGTAGGAGTTGATAGTGAGAGGCTAAGGCGAGAACGCTTGTGTTCCCATATGTTCCGCATCACTATCCTTTGACCACCACTTCTGAAGAATAGTCCAGCGATTAATCAAGCGATGCAATCCGAAGTCCAAGATAAAAACTCATTTACACTAAAAAACCTTGGGTCTCATTTGGAATCCACAAACAGACGAGTTTTTCATCAATTCCCGACTACAACCATTGTATATAAATCTAATAGTAGGATCACTTGAGGATATAAACACTAGCGCCTCTAACGAGCGCCGAAACTTTTTTCTCATTTGCTCGCAATCATCCATTGGCTCTTACAGTCGCAGATCTTTCACAGTAACGTGACGATCGTTATCGTCGACGAAAAAATATGGCCCAACAATGCCGCCGGCATGCAAACCGCACCAAACAGTTATTTTTTGTGGATGAAGTGGTGATTCATGAAGCACATGTGGATTTTCACCCGACAAATAACGCATATTTTGCTTATTGACGAACACATTGAGCCAAAAATGAGCTTCGTCACTGAAGATGATTTTGCGATGAAACTCATCATCTTGGCGCATCTTCTCCAGAACCCAATCGGAGAACGTACGTCGCTTCAAATGGTCCATCGGCTTCAATTCTTGAGTCAGCTTGATCTTGTATGGATGTAAACCAAGATCCTTACGCAAAATACGCCATAATGTGGTCTGAGCGATGCCTAATTCTTGATTGTAGACGTTGCTCGTTCGGGTACTTTACCATGATGAAAATGTTGAGTTTACTGAATAAATTGACAGTGACAGTTTGATGATTAGTGAAAGAGTGCGTTCACAAATTAAATTCAAAGTTGTCAAGTCCCTATTAAAAAACCCTTTAAATATATACTTATATAGGTACGGACGGATTCAGAGATCGTGTTAACTTGGATAAACGGCGATGCATCCAATTACCATAGCTTTATACCAAATCGAATAAGATCGATCAGAAGTAAGACTACTCCCCAGCAGTGGCGGCACGTACCGACTAAGCAAAATCCCGCTGATATCGTTTCAAGAGGAACATCTGCTTCTAAACTAAGTACCTATACGATGTGGTTTCATGGGCCTCTATATCTCTATGGTCCGAGGAATAGTTGGCCAGGAAAGTTTAAGGAAAGAACTACGGACATGGAGAAAAAGAAATCCAAAATAGTGCTCACAATAACATGTGAATCAAGTATCATTAATAGAATCGGTCATCATAACTCATTTGGACGATTACGGCGAGTTATAGTCTATGTAACGCGATTCACTACCATATAATCATGATCTCAGTAAGCTTCTAATTCTGGAGATCTGAAAAATCTGCATGTCGGTCACAAGGTTTACTAGTAACAACATCGATACAATTTCAATTTTCAATTTTCTCAAAAACTAGAAGACATAAAACCATTCGGTTTATTCTGTTCGATTCAGAATTGATAAAGGCATTGACCACAAAAAGCCAATTTAGCACTTCATTTCACAATTTTGAAAAAAAATTGGTCTAAACTTTTGTTTTAATTTTTTTTATCAACATTTTGAGTTTGCATGCGAATTTTTCAAAAACTATTTACATAAATAATTTACTTTAAATTTAGGATCAAAGAACAGTTTCTGGCTTTCAAAACCGGTATAGCACTTCATTGTAAGTGTTGCCGTTGTTTTTATACCCTATCCTAAGGGTATATTAAGTTTGACACATAGTTTGTAACATAGAGAAATAATCGAGATAGACCCTATAAAGTATATATATTCGTGATCAGCATCAATAGCGAAATCGATTGAGCGATGACCGTCCGTCCGTCCGTCCGTCCGTCCGTCCGTCCGTCCGTCCGTATGTCACCGCTTTTTGGGCCTTAAATTTTGAGCTAGGACGATGAAATTTCATATCTGGGCTTCTGAGAAAAAGATACAGTACAAGTGTAAAAAAAAACTGCCACGCCCACTTTTTCATAACTTCACTAAATTATATGAAACCGAAAAATTTTGTTAAGACCAAATATTTAGGCATTCAGATTCCCTACAATTCACCCATACAAAAGTTTTGGCCACGCCCACTTTTTGGGGGCGTTTTCATCACAAAACCGATTTTTGGGGTTTAAATTTTTAACTAGGGCGCTGAAATTTCATATCTGGGTTTCCAAGAAAAAGATACAGTACAAGTGTAAAATTTTTTTACATCCGCCCACTGCCACGCCTACTTTTTTATAACTTCACTAAATTATATGAAACCGAAGAATTTTGTTAAGACCAAATATTTGGGTATTTAGATTCCCTACAATTCACCCATAGAACAGTTTTGGCCACGCCCACTTTTTGGGGGCGTTATCATCAAAAAACCTATTTTGATAAAATTTTACATGTAAAATCCTCAAACGTTCGACATTATAGCTATATTTGAGTACAATATGCAATTTGGCCACGCCCACTTTATAGAGAGGAGGATAGGGTATCATACGATCCGTTCCAGACGGATTGTAGCTTTTCTGTATGTTTTTATATCGGAAGCACACGTTGGAAGGCGATCAGCTCATTCAGCGTTAAAACTGCCATTGAATCTTCAGATGAATGACGAACCAACATGCGACAATTCCTTTTCAGTTTCCTTCTTTCAATAGAGAGACTCGACTTTCGAAAGACATTAAAAATTCAATCAATTGTAGCCTGAACGAAGTTCGCCGAGTTAGCTAGTATGTACATACATACATACAGTGATGTGAAAAATAATAGGGACATTTCTACGAAAATAATTCAAAAGCGTCCAATTTCTGTGATGGTTGATCGAAACAAAGAAAATTAATGGGATCTTAAGCTTTACTGTTTAAAAAACAAAGTATAGTTGTCTACACCCAAATATTCTCAAGCGCTCAAAAAAAAAATAATGAAAAGCAGAAAATACAACAAAAATTCGCAAAAATAACTGCATTGCCAATGGCTCAGGAGTCAGGTCATTGATCACACGGATGAGTTATTCGCAATGAAATAAACACACACACATCCCAAAGACTTCACAGCATATAGAAAACATTATGTATGTGCAAAATGTGAAAAAAGGAACGTGCTATGTGTGTGTGTGTGTATTTTTTTATTTTTTTGAGCATATTCTTTTCGCTCCATTGTCATTATCGCTCAGATTTACATGCCCGAGGAAAGTACACCTTTCAAGGCATCTGGCAGTCTAGCACTGCGTCATAAATTAACTATACATATATAGTTAATTTATGACTGCGTTGGGTTGGTCGACGAGTTTATGCATATTGCAAAGATCTATCTTACTCGACACAGCATGATGTTTGAGCGGAGTGGGTTTGTGCGTAGAGTTGCTGGCATGGGATTGGTTAGATTAGAGTGGAAATGTATTAAGCCTATGAGAGCATATGCAAATTGTTGAGGCAAAGGAGCGTAATATTTTTGTGGTACTCAGCGACGGATCCTTTACTTCGACCGCTAGAGGCACCACCATCGATTTCCTCAAATGATAGTACTATTAGTTTTATATACAATGCTAATAGGTAAGATAAGAGTTTAATTTTACAAAAGAAAATAAAATTTGTAAATTTATTAGAAATTAGTTATAAAAAATGGGTCGAGCACAGCACTGTAGCGATGAAATGAGGAAACAAATAAAAAACTTGCATAATAACGGTTTTGTCCAAATTGTTGGGTGTTCGAAGACAATAGTTGAAAATGCAATCAAATGTCAATCTAAGGCAGAAACAGGGTGAAGAAAGCCAAAAATGTCTGCCTCTCTCAAAAAAGGATATTGCGCTACGTAAAAAATTAACCTTTTGATTCATCCTGCGCATTGTAAAAGGAATTTTACCTGGACGGCGACACTTCTACCATACGGAAGATTATTATAAATAACAATTTAAAAGCAAGAAGCGCAAGAAAGGTACCGCTCCTGTCGAAAAAGAACCTTGCCAAAAGGTTGATTTTTGCAGAAAAACATTGCAGCTGGACTGAATCGCGATGGCGCAATATCCTTTGGCCAAATTGTTGGGATACCTCGGATATAATATTTATTAAATTTATTCCCGATTGAAGGGATCGATTAGCCGCGCGATGTTCGCGGTCCTCGAAGTTCTGTCCAATCTACTCCTATCCTGTGTACGGGGTGGGAGTGGTATATCTCCGCCACAATCACTAGATATTCTTTGTTTCTTTATCACTTCACTAGTCTGGACACTACAGAACCTTTTTTTTTTTAACTACTTTCTCTTTTTTTTTTTTTCTTTCCTTTTTATCTTCACTAACTTTTCTTTTGTTACACGCAAACTTTCCACCAGAGAAAATCCTCACTACCGATATAGATATCCTTCTCTGGACACGGTCAACCAAGAAGTGAGTTCGCCGGGTTGACCGATCCACCTCTTACGCATTCACACACGCAAACATACACACAGTTGAGGCGAATTCAGCCATTTTATGGTGTCCATTACGACTTAACTTATGTTTGCAAAATTCTGTTTTAGTCACACATATTTAGGAAATTCGAATTTGTGATTTTTAACATGTTGTTTTCGCGGTTTTGAATAAAATTCACGCCTTTCTGAAAGGACGGCGCCTTTTTCGCGGGAAAGAGTGTGGATGTATTAGTATGGTTGATTTCGCCTCCTTGTAGTCGATTCAGCTACCAGAGCGAAGGGAGTCACATCCAGCGCTCCAGCAGCCTCCCTCGTTGATTCTCTCATTCGACACTCGATATCACGTTAGTAAGGAAATTTTCAGGACTGTTCGATTTCGAAACCTAGTGATTGTTTAGGTTCGTACCTAGCCCTCCCCTACATTCAGGACCTTATACCAATTACAATTCCCCTGAGGACCTACCATTTGGAAGGATAGATTATACAATATATCGCGAGCCCTATTTACCAAGTAAGCCTCCGTAAGAGATAACAAACATGGGAGAAACCCAGGAAGTCGGAAACTAACCTTTACATTTTCAATTTTGAGTTTAGCAATTATTAAACTTCTCTGTTTGAGGTGGTCAGGATGAGCTTTCAGGTCGACTGCCTGGCTCTTTCCTGCTTCAGGCTACCTGCCTGGCTCCGAGATACCTGCTTTGTCATCCCCCTTGAGTCTTAACGAAGGTGTGAGCACTGATTGAGAAATTCAAGCAGGAACGCTCAACGATCGCAAAGCTCTCCGAGGATAACGGAAAAAGAAAAAAAAATAAGATGGGTCCAAAAAAAAAAGGTGGATGGGTCAGGTTGGGAGGGATGGAACGGATAAGGAATTTCGCGCAATATTTGCACGCAACAATGAGACTTAAGTAAATGTATTTAATTCTGATCGCTACACCTCACTATTGCGGAGACCAACCACTACGATACATAACGATAAATACACCATCAAGACGGTGAAACATGGTAGGGGTTGCATCATGGTATGGGAATGTTTCTCCTACCAGGGTGTAGGTCCCATTCACAAAATCGGGGGCACTATGACAACACCGTCCTACGTTAATATATTAAATACTACTATACCGACGATAATATGCCTCTTCGATGGGTGTTCCAACAGGATAATGATAGTAAACACTCATCGAAGCGTGCAAAAGAGTGGTTCTCGGACAACGATGTCAACGTTTTAAGCTGGCCTTCTCAATCGCCTGACTTAAATCCCATTGGTAACCTGTGGCGAGAGGTCAAAGTAGCGTTAAGGGATATGAAACCATCAAATGTGGACATCTGTGAAGGCTGCGTGGGAGGCTATTCCACCTAGTACTTGCCGATAACTAGTGGATTCGAAGCCGCGACGTTGCTTGGCCGTTATCAAGAACAAAAGCTATTCAACGAAACACTAAAGTACATGTTATTTCATTGATTGTATTTTAACATTAATTTTTTGTTGTTAAAGTTTGCATTTGAAGTCATTTCATGAAGAATTGCTAGCTTTTTCACAGGCCATTTCAAAGAAAATTAGAACTTTTTTTTTTTTTTAACTTAAAGTACAAATTTTGGGTAACTTATGTTATTTTTATGTTTTTGAAATTTGAATCAATTAATACTGATTTAAAGTTTATCATAAATATCACGAGGTTCTTAGTTTTTTCGTTTTTTTCAAATATAGTAAAGGCTGTCCTTATTATTTCGCACATCACTGTATGTATAAGACTAGTACAAACCCAGTGCTGTCGTCAACTAAGTTTTATTATCTACTTGTGAAAGATCATGCAAATTGTGTAGGTTTACTAAAAAAGTCTGATGGCACCTACACGACGGACCGTATGGATACTATTAGAACCTTACTTCAAGTTCACTTTCCAGGTTCGTCCACTCGTGCACTTTATACGTACCCGAACGCATCTGACCATAGGGTCTGCATTGCAAGTAGAGTAAACAGTTTATCCGGTAAAATTTTCAGTACGGATAAGGTCAAATGGGCTGTAGGGTCCTTTAAACCATTTAAGGCCCCCGGCGGTGATGGTATATTCCCGGCGCTTTTGCAGAAGGTAATTGATCTCATCCTGCCGGGTTTGATTGCTTTATTTAGAACCAGCTACAATTGGGGCTACATCCCGACAACCTGGAGACAGGTAAATGTAGTCTTTATCCCCAAACCAGGCAATAGGCCTAGTGAGCTGCGTAAATCTTATAGACCTATAAGTCTAACATCTTTTGTCCTAAAAACAATGGAGAGACTCATTGATGTTCATATTAGAGGTCGGCTAGATTTGTCTACCCCTCTGCACTCAAGTCAATTTGCATATAGAAAAGGAAAATCAACAGAAGGCGCTCTTCACTATCTTGTGAAGAAGATAGAAGGAACTATACGTTCCAAGGAAATAGCCCTGTGTGCCTTTCTTGACATTGAGGGCGCATTCGATAACACTGGCTACGACTCAATAGCAAGAGCAATTAGTAGCAGAGGTATCGAAGATTCGACCAACCAATGGATACGGGCCATGCTGGAAAGTCGAATTATTACTTCCTCCTCTGGAGGAGTGTCAGTGTCTGTGACCGCAGTTAAGGGATGTCCCCAGGGAGGAGTCCTCTCCCCTCTTCTATAGTCATCGACAAACTCCTAGTCGATCTTCACAGATTAGGCTACATCGTCATTGGTTATGCAGATGACTTGGCGATTTTTATCAGTGGTAAACACAGCACGACCATTTTTAGTGTCATGCAAAGTGCTTTACTATACGTGTTAGAATGGTGCAGCAGAGAAGGTCTATCCATCAACCCTTGCAAAACCGTTCTACTGCCTTTTACAAAAAGAAGACTGGTCAATCTAGGACCTATCATCATCAAAGGCACCACTTTAGTTTATTCCAGTGAGGTTAAATATCTCGGTGTCATCCTTGATAAACGGCTTAGCTGGAATTCTCATATCAAGTCCGCCATTGAGCGCGCCACTAAAGCCATGTGGGCCAGTAGACGCCTATGCGGCAGAACTTGGGGTCTAAGTCCAAAAATGATACATTGGTTGTATACAATGATGGTAAGGCCTATTATCACGTACGCGGCCATTATTTGGTGGCCGAAAGTTCTTGAACGGACAACGGCAACGAAGCTTCAGAAGCTTCAAAGAATTGCATGTCTCGGCATTACGGGTGCCATGCGCACCTGCCCTACGGCAGCTTTAGAAGCAGTTGGTGGGCTCTCTCCCTTATAAATCTTCATTAGAAAGACGGCCGCTAGATGCGCTATCAAACTGCAACTAGAATACAAGTATAAATCAGGCGACCATGTGGGACACCTGAAAATTCTTGACTCAATTCCAAAAAAGGACATGTTCTGTACCATCCCCGATAATATGGTCAAGGAGTACTGTTTTGGAAGGTTATTTGAGGTAGAGATATTAGACCGTGAAAACTGGTCTAATGGTGTTCCGACACTGGACCCTAGAGGTCTGATCTGGTACACAGACGGATCAAAAATGGAAACTGGAGTTGGTGCTGGTGTCTTTGGACCCAACACCAAGGTCTCTATACCTATGGGAATGTGTCCCACGGTTTTCCAGGCCGAACTCCATACCATTGAGATCTGCGCTAAGATAAACCTGGATACAGGTATTAAAGGCGCTAGGATATATATCTTTTCAGATAGCCAGGCAGCGCTTAAAGCGCTGTCGTCTAACTTAACGGACTCTTTATCAGTTAAATGCTGCAACGATGCACTACAATCCCTTGCCAGACACAACAGGGTGAAACTTGGTTGGGTCCCTGGTCATCAAGGAATTGTAGGCAACGAAATTGCAGATGAACTAGCTAGGGCTGGCTCAGAATCTGCGGTCATAGGACCTGAACCTTACTGTGGTGTCAACTGGGCTACTGCCACAGCGCTGATCAATACTTGTGAACATAAACTTCGTCTGGCTCACTGGGAAAATGTTCCGGGGCTGAGACAATCCAAGAGATTAATCAGACCTTTTTCCTACAAGGAAATCCTTAATCTAGATAAGGAAAGCATTAGGAAGCTGGTGAGCTTTCTCACAGGCCACTGTAGCCTGCGTTACCACCTTAACAAAATCAATTTGTGCCCGGAAACGGAATGTAAGTTCTGTTTAGAAGATGACGAAACCTCCCAGCACATTCTCTGTCAATGCCCAGCATTACATTGATTAAGGAGGCGTATTTTCCATAAAGAAATATGTCCTTCAGCAGAGATGAGGTACTCTGCTGCTAAGGACGTACTATCCTTCATAAGGGAGGTGGAACGTCTCTTGGCTTAATATTACCCTTTGATACAATAGATCTTCTTAGGTCGCAGTATCAGCCATATGGGCAAGGGTCTTTTAAAAAAAAAAAAAATTTATTGTGAATTGATAATGTGAAATAAAAAGTCTTGTCTTGAGAGTTCGCACGTTCGATATATATATTTTTTTAAGTACATTATTAATCTACCGTCCTTCTACTGGGGTGTGAGATACCCCATCGAAAATTAAAAAGTAGGCCGTTTATATTTGATAATAATTTTTTATTATTTTTTTCTTAAGAATTTTTTTTTTTTAAATTAATAAAAAAAAAAAAATAAAAAATAATTTTAAACAAAACTCATATTTTTGTGCATATTTCTGGTTGGGGTATGACACACCCCAGTGGGAGGAACTTGTTAGGAAAAACAAGTTGGAGAACGGAAAGCTAACAAATATGGAGTCTCATTTCATAGTTAGACAGAAAAAACAAACATCCGCATGATCATACGACTCACTTTATTTTATTTTCTATCGCACTTAGAACTCTGTCTTCTTTTCGCATACGTGGAGTTCCACACACCTTCACATCTACATGTACATATGTATATATATGTTTCTTTTCTTTTTTTTTAGTCTTCCCTCTCCAGGGAGGCAGCCATACTGAATGTCAAAGGCAAACAGAAACAAATTTTTTTCCTTCTTATCTCTTTATGTACATATGTACATATATTTCTACAGAACTCTGGCGATAACGATATTCGTTGCTGTTGGGATTTCTTTTCCCCATTACGAAATTTTAACCTCCGCGTGCACGACCGATTTTAGTGTTCCTCCGTGTTTTCTTTCCCCCCGTACTTCTTTCAAGTAATTCCCGTTCGTTAAAATCGCGCGGCTAATGGATCCCTTCAATCGGGAATAAATTTAATAAATATTATATCCGAGGTATCCCACCAATCCGAGGTATCATACAAAAATATGTGTGACTAAAACAGAATTTTGCAAACATAAGTTAAGTCGTAATGGACACCATAAAATGGCTGAATTCGCCTCAACTGTGTGTATGTTTGCGTGTGTGAATGCGTAAGAGGTGGATCGGTCAACCCGGCGAACTCACTTCTTGGTTGACCGTGTCCAGAGAAGGATATCTATATCGGTAGTGAGGATTTTCTCTGGTGGAAAGTTTGCGTGTAACAAAAGAAAAGTTAGTGAAGATAAAAAGGAAAGAAAAAAAAAAAAAGAGAAAGTAGTTAAAAAAAAAAAGGTTCTGTAGTGTCCAGACTAGTGAAGTGATAAAGAAACAAAGAATATCTAGTGATTGTGGCGGAGATATACCACTCCCACCCCGTACACAGGATAGGAGTAGATTGGACAGAACTTCGAGGACCGCGAACATCGCGCGGCTAATCGATCCCTTCAATCGGGAATAAATTTAATAAATATTATATCCGAGGTATCCCAACAATTTGGCCAAAGGATATTGCGCCATCGCGATTCAGTCCAGCTGCAATGTTTTTCTGCAAAAATCAACCTTTTGGCAAGGTTCTTTTTCGACAGGAGCGGTACCTTTCTTGCGCTTCTTGCTTTTAAATTGTTATTTATAATAATCTTCCGTATGGTAGAAGTGTCGCCGTCCAGGTAAAATTCCTTTTACAATGCGCAGGATGAATCAAAAGGTTAATTTTTTACGTAGCGCAATATCCTTTTTTGAGAGAGGCAGACATTTTTGGCTTTCTTCACCCTGTTTCTGCCTTAGATTGACATTTGATTGCATTTTCAACTATTGTCTTCGAACACCCAACAATTTGGACAAAACCGTTATTATGCAAGTTTTTTATTTGTTTCCTCATTTCATCGCTACAGTGCTGTGCTCGACCCATTTTTTATCACTAATTTCTAATAAATTTACAAATTTTATTTTCTTTTGTAAAATTAAACTCTTATCTTACCTATTAGCATTGTATATAAAACTAATAGTACTATCATTTGAGGAAATCGATGGTGGTGCCTCTAGCGGTCGAAGTAAAGGATCCGTCGCTGAGTACCACAAAAATATTACGCTCCTTTGCCTCAACAATTTGCATATGCTCTCATAGGCTTAATACATTTCCACTCTAATCTAACCAATCCCATGCCAGCAACTCTACGCACAAACCCACTCCGCTCAAACATCATGCTGTGTCGAGTAAGATAGATCTTTGCAATATGCATAAACTCGTCGACCAACCCAACGCAGTCATAAATTAACTATATATGTATAGTTAATTTATGACGCAGTGCTAGACTGCCAGATGCCTTGAAAGGTGTACTTTCCTCGGGCATGTAAATCTGAGCGAAAATGACAATGGAGCGAAAAGAATATGCTCAAAAAAATAAAAAAATACACACACACACACATAGCACGTTCCTTTTTTCACATTTTGCACATACATAATGTTTTCTATATGCTGTGAAGTCTTTGGGATGTGTGTGTGTTTATTTCATTGCGAATAACTCATCCGTGTGATCAATGACCTGACTCCTGAGCCATTGGCAATGCAGTTATTTTTGCGAATTTTTGTTGTATTTTCTGCTTTTCATTATTTTTTTTTTGAGCGCTTGAGAATATTTGGGTGTAGACAACTATACTTTGTTTTTTAAACAGTAAAGCTTAAGATCCCATTAATTTTCTTTGTTTCGATCAACCATCATAGAAATTGGACGCTTTTGAATTATTTTCGTAGAAATGTCCCTATTATTTTTCACATCACTGTATGTATGTATGTACATACTAGCATTGTATATAAATCTAATAGTAGTATCACTTGAGGATATCGACACTAGCGCCTCTAACAAGCAAGGCAACTTTTTTCTCATTCGCTCCCAACTATCCATTTGCTCTTACAGTCGCAGATATCAAGTAAGAAGAGAAGAAAGAGAACAAAGAGAAAAACAAGGTTATCTGTTAAGTCCACTACTCTTTTTAATATTCTTTGCTGACCTCACAAGCTTTTTGTGTGGCTTCTGCTTGTTAAGCTTCTGCTCTACGCGGATGATATTGTCATTTTGGCGGAGTCCCCAAAGATGATGCAAGGAGTATAAATACTTTTGGGTAACCTTAACACCTTCAATGTCCTTCAAAAATCATCTCCGAGAAAAACTTAAACTAGTTGTTGTCGATTTACTTTTATGGATATATTAAATTGATAATAGTTCACTAGTTAATGTCGAAATTTCTTTCAATTGAAAACTTTAAACTCGTTTTCTGCAAAATTGAGTTCTTTGAGTTATGACAATCTTCAAGTAAATGAAGTGATTAAACTTAATACTGAATATTTTGTGTTATTTATGATCACAGATAAGTATAACATCGTGGGAAGTCCCCTTTTCGTGGGTAATTGAGTTACAAATAAGCAATAACAAAAGAGAATGACGTGTTTTAACTTATTAGCCGTGTTTTATTATCCCCATGATCTGATCTATATCATTGGTTTGTAAGCATTGCATACAGAAAAGCTACAATCCGTCTGGAACGGATCGTATGATACCCTATCCTCCTCTCTATAAAGTGGGCGTGGCCAAATTGCATTTTATACTCAAATATAGCTGTAATGTCGAACATTTGAGGATGTTACATGTAAAATTTTATCAAAATAGGTTTTTTGGTGATAACGCCCCCAAAAAGTGGGCGTGGCCAAAACCGTTCTATGGGTGAATTGTAGGGAATCTAAATACCCAAATATTTGGTCTTAACAAAATTTTTCGGTTTCATATAATTTAGTGAAGTTATAAAAAAGTAGGCGTGGCAGTGGGCGGATGTAAAAAAATTTTACACTAGTATTGTATCTTTTTCTCGGAAGCCCAGATATGAAATTTCAGCGTCCTAGTTAAAAATTTAAGGCACAAAAATCGGTTTTGTGATGAAAACGCCCCCAAAAAGTGGGCGTGGCCAAAACTTTTGTATGGGTGAATTGTAGGGAATCTGAATGCCTAAATATTTGGTCTTAACAAAATTTTTCGGTTTCATATAATTTAGTGAAGTTATGAAAAAGTGGGCGTGGCAGTGGGCGGATTTCAAAAATTTTTACACTTGTACTGTATCTTTTTCTCAGAAGCCCAGATATGAAATTTCATCGTCCTAGCTCAAAATTTAAGGCCCAAAAAGCGGTGACATACGGACGGACGGACGGACGGACGGTCATCGCTCAATCGATTTCGCTATTGATGCTGATCACGAATATATATACTTTATAGGGTCTATCTCGATTATTTCTCTATGTTACAAACTATGTGTCAAACTTAATATACCCTTAGGATAGGGTATAAAAATGAATTTATCATTTCGATGTATTCAGTACCTCCACTCCATAGTCAAAGCAATGGGCAAGTAGAACGATTTCATTCAACCCTTGCAGAAATCGCTGGGTGTACAAAAGAAACTACTTCGGATGTTGTTGAACTGATGCTTCTTTCAACCTATAAATACAACAACACTATTCATTCAGTTACAGGGTATAAGCCTTCAGACATTTTTCATGACATCTCCAAAGAAATGAAAAATGCAATCATCTCCAAACTCAAAACTAAGCAGACTAAAGATCTGAAATACCACAATAGTAGAACCACCCCAAAAGAATATAAGCCAGGCGACAAAGTATACCTCAAAACAAATAAGAGAATTGGGAATAAGTTTTCTAAAGTATATAATCAAAAGACAGTTCAGGCAGATTAAGGCACAGCAGTAGTAATTGAAGGAAGACAGGCGCACAAAAATAATTTGAGATAACTCTCTATTTCCAGATTAACACAAATATCGTTGGGCATTACGACAATTACTGACTATTCTTCAGCCCTATTTATCCCCATACCTGTAGGCGACGTTGCCATTTATCAGGACCACTTTTACCTGAAGCATGTCACAAATTTTTCGGTTATCCAAACCATTATGTCTGACAACATAGATATGATGAATCAGCTCAAGGATGAAAGACGCAAAGAGGTACTGCAGCAGGACATGCATGAAATTGAGCGTTTACTTCAATTGTTGAAAACTCCCATTAGAACCCGACGATCAATAGATTTCATAGGATCTGCAATAAAATTTATCGCGGGCACGCCCGTTCATCAAGATTTTGAAATATTACAAATGCAGGAAAACGAGCTGACCAGATCCAATAACAGGCAAATCGACATAAACACCCAAATTCAGGACAAATTAGACGAAATCACTGATAGAATCAACACTATAAATGCTATCAATAAACATGATCCAGCTGATGATTATGAGTTGTTGACTACAATGATGTCCAGAAGAAATAGAGTTATAGTAGATAATTTAAGTAATAACATATACTCTTATTATCCAAATTGCTCCGGTTATTCACAATAATAAGATTCTAGATTTAAAATCTAACCTTTCCGCAAGCTGCAACAAAAATTTCTATCCACTGAGTTCATGTAAAAAAGCTCCGCTATATTCCTACTGCGAAATAGATCACCAAAATACTTGCCTCTCACAGCTTCTAAATAATCATACAGCGCAATGTCCAACGACGCATGCTTATAATCTAGAGAAAATTGAAACGTTTGCCGACGGACTAATCATCGCTAGGGATGAAAATATCACAATTGAGGACAAAGATCAGCATATTGCATTAAATGGATCGTTTCTGATAACATTCGATACCACAATTAAAATTAACGGAAAGGAATATCGCGCAAATCAGCCATTCGACATAGTCCACCTACCAGCACCAAAGAAGACGATTTTAAACGAAATTGGTTTCAACGAAAAAATTTCGCTGCCATACTTGCACAAGTTGCATTTCATTAACAATGAAAAAATTAAAGAATTTAACATTACGCTAGAGTCAAGCAAGTGGATGTGGTATGGTGTTGCAGGAGTACTGGCTATAATCATTCTTGTTCTGCTATACGCCAAAATCAAACCAAGAAAACTCACCATCAGAACAAGTGCAGTTCACGAGGCGCCAACATATCCACTAGACAATGAAGCTATTAAAATGCGTGTATTAAAAATTATGAACGAGGACGTTCAAGCTTAAGGAGGGGAAGAGTTAACCGCAGCAAATATATTTTCCTAACTTGCACTTCCAAAGTTCATTTCCTCTGCACACTCTTCTTTTAGCTAGCATTGCACTTCCGGCACACTCTACACTTTAGTTTATTTACCCCAGAGCACGTTCACCTTAATAACCCAATCCTACATCATTAGCACTTCCCAGTCGTTCACCCTTATTACCTAAGTATGCATAATTGTTAAGCTAGAATTAAGATATTTTGTAATAAAGAAGTCAGTCATAGACTGGCAGCAAAAGTGAAAGCTGTATTATTTTAACTTACAGACTTATTTAGACGTTTTTCTTAAAAAAAAAACTGCTCTATGGTAGTCTGTCGCCCGGAAGAAAGTTGTCTTATAATTGCACCAGCACCACATTGTTCTGCAAATTTTAAACATTCATCTTTCCGAATTGTTCATCTTATAGAACCGTTCATGTTTCCGAGATTCTACTGTACTTTATTATACCCTATCCTAAGGGTATATTAAGTTTGACACATAGTTTGTAACATAGAGAAATAATCGAGATAGACCCTATAAAGTATATATATTCGTGATCAGCATCAATAGCGAAATCGATTGAGCGATGACCGTCCGTCCGTCCGTCCGTCCGTATGTCACCGCTTTTTGGGCCTTAAATTTTGAGCTAGGACGATGAAATTTCATATCTGGGCTTCTGAGAAAAAGATACAGTACAAGTGTAAAAATTTTTGAAATCCGCCCACTGCCACGCCCACTTTTTCATAACTTCACTAAATTATATGAAACCGAAAAATTTTGTTAAGACCAAATATTTGGGTATTTAGATTCCCAACAATTCACCCATAGAACAGTTTTGGCCACGCCCACTTCTTGGGGGCGTTATCATCAAAAAACCTATTTTGATAAAATTTTACATGTAACATCCTCAAACGCTCGACATTATAGCTATATTTGAGTACAATATGGAATTTGGCCACGCCCACTTTATAGAGAGGAGGATAGGGTATCATACGATCCGTTCCAGACGGATTGTAGCTTTTCTGTATGTTTTAATAACGCCTGAGTTGAGTTAGATATAAAGGCCCCTTCATTGTCTACTACCACTATCTTCGGATTTCGAAATTGAGAGATGATTTCAATTAATGGAGTTTTTATGTCAACAGAGTTTCTAGAAATAATGTGTTTTATAATGGCAAATTTAGAAAACTTGTCGATACAAGTAATAAAATATTTTTTTCCTGTGTTGTAAATATCTAAGTGCAGAATTTCTCCTACGTACGTGGGAATTGGTGTTGCACCGATTGGATGTTGAGTTGGTCTACGTTGGTATTTATTTTGCTTACATATTTTGCATTTAGAAGCATATGTCTTACATAGTTTCTTTATGTTCGGAAAATAATATTCGGAAATTATTTGTTTGTAATTTTCCTGTGGACCCCTATGTGCTCTGTTATGTTCGTTTACAATAATTTCTTCTTGGTCATTTGGGTTAAATACGTCTTGAACAATCTTTTTTGTATATTTCATTTTTACGTTAGGGAATGCGTTCATAAGGTCATTTTGTACTTTTCCTAAAGTCTCAAGACTGCAGTAGATTGCATTACTTGTATCTACATTAAGAACATCCCTCATTATTTCTATTAGTTCTGCTGTTGATCTGAATGTTATAGTATGTCTGACGTGTTTTTGGAAAAGAATTTTTACTTGTTTGCTTTTATCACAACCTTGACTAATGAGGACTTGATTCTTGAAGCAATTGATAGGATTTTCTACTGAGGGTATCACTTTTGTTAATGATTCTTCACTGTGATTAGTTTGTCCTGAAGTAGAGAGCGTATTAATGTGTTGGCGGGATAGCGCGTCTGCTACTTTATTGTCCCTACCAGGTTTATAGTGAAAGGTTGGCGAATATTCCTCAATGAATGCTCTCCATCTCTTCAGTTTATTGTTAGGATTTTTCTCGGATATCGCAAAGGTGAGAGGTTGATGATCTGTAAATATATTGATATTGGGAGCGCCGTATAGGTAGTTTCTAAGAGTTTTCAATGCCCAGACTATCGCTAACATTTCACGTTAATTTGTAGCGTAATTCTCTTCGGTTCTACTCAAGGTTCGAGATATCATTGTGATGGGTCTACCACCTTGAGATAGTACCGCACCTATCGCTTGCGAGGATGCGTCCGTGGCCAAATCAAAGGGTTTACGAAAGTCGGGATATAACAGTAGGACATCTTCTGATGCTAAAATGTTCTTTATTCTGTTAAAAGCACATATAGCTTCTGAATTCAGTTGAATTTTAACGTTCTTAGATTTATTTGTTCCTATGTTGCCGTTTTCTCCTCTAAGGTATTTTGTTAAGGGTTTGGCTATCTGAGCGTAGTCTTTTATGAATCGGCGGTAATAGCCAGAAAGTCCTAGAAACGATCTTAAGGCACGGAGTGATTTCGGCACTTCATAGTTAATAATATCCTTAACTTTGTTGGGACAGGTTTTTATGCCTTCGGCAGATATGAGAACTCCTAAGAATTCTACTTCTTTTTTGAACAACTTACATTTTTGTGGAGTTATTCGCATGTTGGCTTTTAAAAGTTTGGAAAATATTATGCAAATATCTTCTAAATGTTTATACCCTATCCTAAGGGTATCTTAAGTTTGACACATAGTTTGTAACATAGAGAAATAATCGAGATAGACCCTATAAAGTATATATATTCGTGATCAGCATCAATAGCGAAATCGATTGAGCGATGTCCGTCCGTCCGTATGTCACCGCTTTTTGGGCCTTAAATTTTGGGCTAGGACGCTGAAATTTCATATCTGGGCTTCTGAGGAAAAGATACAGTACAAGTGTAAAATTTTTTGAAATCCGCCCACTGCCACGCCCACTTTTTCATAACTTCACTAAATTATACGAAACCGAAAAATTTTGTTAAGACCAAATATTTCGGTATACAGATTCCCTACAATTCACCCATAGAACAGTTTTGGCCACGCCCACTTTTTGGGGGCGTTTTCATCAAAAAACCGATTTTGATAAAATTTTACATGTAACATCCTCAAACGTTCGACATTATAGCTATATTTGAGTACAAAATGCAATTTGGCCACGCCCACTTTATAGAGAGGAGGATAGGGTATCAGACGATCCGTTCCAGACGGATTGTAGCTTTTCTGTATGTTTTTCTTTTTCGCTCCTAAGCACGTCGTCGATTGCTCGTTGAAATGTAATCTACAAAAGTAAAAAGGTAATCTACAAAATTCGTATTTCCTGTTGTTATTTGAAAATGCTGTTTTTTCTCTATCTTTGTTATACGGGGGTGTTATACAGGGAATATGATGGTCGTATTATTCCATCATCTAACATTCTTTTAATTTCTTTATTTACAAACGGCGCAGCGGCTATGTTGTATGGTCTTGGTTTTGAATAAATTGGTTCTGAATCCAATGTCCTAACGGTTGCTTTTATGTTTGCGTTAAAAGGTAATTTTTCTTCAGGTTGAGCGAAGACTTGTGAATACTCCTCTACTAATTTTTGAAATTCATCCTTGATACTCTCAGGCACTGTGTCTGTATCAAATTCTAGATTATTTACTTGTTCACATTCAAAGAATTTAATTTGCATTTCGCCATTTTCGTACACTAGCAAGGAGCGTTTGGTATCGATTTGTGCTATTATTTGTGCGAGAAAGTCGTACCCGATTATCACATCAAAAGTTTTTAATTCTGGAAGAAGAAAAAATTCTGTTATTTTACCACACAATTGTATTTTACATTTGTGGGTTATTGTGTTGTCACCGTTCAAGGTCTTAACTTTAAAAGGTTTATTATTGGGGATGGGTTTTAAATAAGGTTTGTCTTTAATATAATTCTTGGCTGTACCCGTGTCTACTAGGATTCTCATTATGATTTTATTATCGAGTTTCTTTTCAACGTAGGGTAGAGCCGACTTTATTCTAAAACATACAGAAAAGCTACAATCTGTCTGGAACGGATCGTATGATACCCTATCCTCCTCTCTATAAAGTGGGCGTGGCCAAATTCCATATTGTACTCAAATATAGCTATAATGTCGAGCGTTTGAGGATGTTACATGTAAAATTTTATCAAAATAGGTTTTTTGATGATAACGCCCCCAAGAAGTGGGCGTGGCCAAAACTGTTCTATGGGTGAATTGTTGGGAATCTAAATACCCAAATATTTGGTCTTAACAAAATTTTTCGGTTTCATATAATTTAGTGAAGTTATAAAAAAGTAGGCGTGGCAGTGGGCGGATGTAAAAAAATTTTACACTAGTATTGTATCTTTTTCTCGGAAGCCCAGATATGAAATTTCAGCGTCCTAGTTAAAAATTTAAGGCCCAAAAATCGGTTTTGTGATGAGAACGCCCCCAAAAAGTGGGCGTGGCCAAAACTTTTGTATGGGTGGATTGTAGGGAATCTGAATGCGTAAATATTTGGTCTTAACAAAATTTTTCGGTTTCATATAATTTAGTAAAGTTATGAAAAAGTGGGCGTGGCAGTGGGCGGATTTCAAAAATTTTTACACTTGTACTGTATCTTTTTCTCAGAAGCCCAGATATGAAATTTCATCGTCCTAGCTCAAAATTTAAGGCCCAAAAAGCGGTGACATACGGACGGACGGACGGACGGACGGACGGACGGACGGACGGACGGACGGACGGACGGACGGTCATCGCTCAATCGATTTCGCTATTGATGCTGATCACGAATATATATACTTTATAGGGTCTATCTCGATTATTTCTCTATGTTACAAACTATGTGTCAAACTTAATATACCCTTAGGATAGGGTATAAAAATGAATCTGATCGTCGTATTCCGGGATATCATTTGCTATTTGATATTCGTCTTCGTTTCGATATTCGGTTTTGTATTAGCGACTATTCTTGGGTCCTTTGTCTATACTATCAGATTGTAGAAAATTTATGCGCTGGGCTTTTGGTAAGGGGGCCCTACCCGATTCGCGTGGGCGTTTAAATGGTCTGTTAGCTTCGAAAGTTTGCGGTTGCTGCCTGATGGTTTGTTTACCACTGGCCGCTATGGGAGGTTTGTTTGGAGTGTGGGGTGGAGTTTGTGTTTGCGTCATGCGTCTCGAATTGTATCGGTATCTCGACGAGTTGTCGATACTCATGTGATCGTCTTCTGCCACTGGTTGGTGGTTTTGTTTCTGTTGGTTAGTCACGGGGAGAGTTTCAGCTACTCGTCTATAGTGAGGGTTGCTCCGTGGAGGAGCGTTGCTAAATCTGGTACCGGCATAGACGCTGTTATCAAAAGCTCTAGCAAAATTGTACCTATGTTGGTTTGCTTCGAGTTCCTGGGCCTTAGCTAATGCAGAGGGCAAGTCTTCACAACCAGCCGAGAAAAGAATATTGCATATTGGCTTATTAAGGCCCGAAATAAAGACACGTAGTGCATCTTGTCGGTATTTCGCTCCTAATGAATTTATTAATTCATTATTGCCTGAGTATTCCATCGAAATTTTATTCACAATCAAAGTTAGATTCTTTTCGATTTGGTCGAAGTACTCAGAGATGGACATACGACCTTGACAAGAGATACTCATTTGGTTTTCCAAAACATGCAGTGGGCGTTTATCGGAATATGTATGATCTAACCGTGTGTTAAACTCTAAACACTAACAAAGTCACTAACACTTAATCTACTCTGTAAAAAATCTATACGCGTTAAATATCCGAGTCGCAACGTTGATGCGAACTCGGCACGATGCCCTTCCGGTATGGATACGCAAAGTGAACTGAACACAACACATTCCAACCCATCGCACCGAGCTGCTGTTGCAGTCTACACTAATGCTATCTATATCCTGAGAGTAGGAGGGATTTCCCCACTCTATCGAACGAATCTACCTATCTACTGCCGGCTTCTAATCTAGCTGTTAACATTCGGCCATCCGACTACACACTGTCCTCAGTGTGGGTTACTTTGAAAGTTACCACAGACTTTCAATATCACATTACTTCTCCCGTCGGCCACTTCAATTCTTAGGTAACGTGAACCACGGAATTACTCAGAAAACCAGGTCCCAACCGACCTACTCATTTAACAGTAGTTTCCGGGCCACGGCCTTCGAATAGTCAGTAGTTTACCCCGACTCACATTTAATTCCACGTCGGCCACTTCAATTCTTAGGTAACTAACGTGATCCACGGAATTACTCAGAAAACCAGGTCCCAACCGACCTACTCATTTAACGGTAGCTTCCGGGCCACGGCCTTCGAATAGTCAGTGGTTTACCCCGACTCACATTATCTTATCCGTCGGCCACTTCAACAATCCGTGGTTTACCCCGACACGTCGGCCACATCAATTCTTGGGTAACTAACGTGATCCACGGAATTACCTTAACAAAATAACCAGGGCCCAACAGACCTACTCATTTCATGGCAAATTCCGGGCCACGGCCCTCGAATAGTCAGTAGTTTACCCCGACTCTCATTATCTCATCCGTCGGCCACTTCAATAATCCGTGGTTTACCCCGACACGTCGGCCACTTCAATTCTTGGGTAACTAACGTGATCTACGGAATTACCTTAACAAAATAATCAGGGCCCAACAGACCTGCTTATTCCACGGCAAATTCCGGGCCACGGCCCTCGAATAGTCAGTGGTTTACCCCGACTATCAACATCTTCAGCTACAATACACCACAGTAGTTTTATATCATCTTTAGTGCTCTCGAGTCTTCTAGCACGTTCTGTTTGACCTTCTAGCATCCGATACATCTTTGACTGTGGAATAAACAGAATTTCTTTTTTTTTTTTTTTTTTTCTTATTAGTTCAACTAGTAATCAAAACAATAATTATTTTACTCCTGAAATTCTTCAAATTAATTATTATGTACTCCACCATATGTATGTTTCTTTCCAAATAGAGGTTTATTCATTTTAATTATATGTATATCGTACATTGCTTTACTTCATTAAAGTAAAAATAAAAAGGTTTAACACTATGATATATGTACATATATATATATATTTTTTTGTTTTATTATTATTATTATTCATCATCACTTAAATCGTCTAGTTGTTCCCATGAGAAGTCTTCCATCTTTCCAAAAGGTTAAGCTTTTCGTGAAATCTGAAGTTCTGCTGAATCGCCGATCACATATCGGTCGTTACCCAATACCTGTTTTACCTCGTATGGACCCTTATATCTTGGAAGTAATTTCTTGGATTGTCCAGTTGCACCATGTTCTGCTCGAATGAGAACCATATCTCCCACAGCATAGTTTTGAGGTTTGCGGTGTGTGTCGTTAAATTTGACTGCTTGCTGATTTTGAAGTTTTTGCATCCGTTGACTAGCTCTATCACAAAGTTCGGAGAGTGGTATATTGTCTTCGCCATCGGAGTCCTCAGTATGTACAATGTTGCTGAGTTGATTTGATAAGATGTTCCCGGGTGTAAAGCCGAATAGCAATTTTTGAGGAGTCTGGTTCGTGATGTGATGTTTTACGGTATTCATACCCCACTGAATCGCAGAAACGTACTGTTCCTAATCTCGTCCATCAGGCCGTGTTGTCATAGAAGATAGAGATGTTCCGACTGTTCGAAAATAGCGCTCAATCTGGCCATTTGCGCGTGGAGTCCTTACTGCATTTAATATATGCTTTATCCCATTTTCGATGCAGTATGCTTTGAATGCCTTTGATGTAAATGCTGTTCCACGATCGCTGACAATTTGCAAAGGAGATCCAAAAAAACTGAGTCACTTCAATCAGCGAACGTATTACGGCTTTTTGAGTTTGGTGATTTTACGGGTCGAAGAATTAAGAATTTTGTGAAACTATCAATTATTCCAAGAATGTAGCAATTGCTCTTTAGACTTTTAGGAAAAGGACCCAAATGGTCTATATGTACTGTATGAAACGGAACAGGAGTTTTGGTAATAGGGTGAATCTGATATCTGGTTTCATCCTTCCCACGTTTATTGTAGAGGCATGGGAGGCAACTATTTAAATATTTAGTAACCAGAGTTTTCATTTTCGGAAACCAGTAATGCTTTAGAATATTTTCCATTGTTCTCTCCAACCCGCAATGACCAACATCATCGTGTGTTGACTTCACTATACGCCACCTTATTCCATGAGGGACTGCAAATCGTAAACCATAAGAAGTTTTCTTGAAAATGCGACCAGATTGTAGAGTGTACTCTTTTTCAATATGCTTCTGCTGGGGGTGATGTTTCTCTGTGCCATCAAGGACCTCTTTAACCTTTCGCAGTTGTGCATCTTGAGTTTGTAGGACCGCTATCCAATCGTCTATCTGAAGTTCTACGGTATGAATGTCCAATCCTGCCTCCTCCATTTCAATTGCATCATCGACTGGGTTTCGACTTAATGCATCTGCATGTTGCATTTGTGTTCCCGCCCTATATTCCAGTTGAAAATTAAAATGTTGAATTTTCAACCACCATCTTGCGATTCTAGAAACTAAGTCCCTTTTGTTCTTAGTCATTTTTAAGCTATTGCAGTCCGTATATATTTTAAATGATTTATCCAAGAGATAATATCTGAATCTCTCTAAGCTTTCGACCACTGCCAACGCCTCGAGTTCATAACTGTGATATTTCCTTTCTAAATCCGTAGTCGCTCGACTGAAAAATGATACTGCCCTTTTGAGACCCAATTCATCCACTTGTATTAGGACACCTGCCAGTCCTAATGCGCACGCATCGGTATGTAACTCATGCTCCATTTTTGGGTCATACATTGCCAAAACCGGACTGCTACATAATTTTTCCTTAAGCATGTCCAATGCTTTCTGCTCGTCGTCACCCCATTTGAACACTGATCCTTTTCTCAGCAGTCTATTAAGCGGAGCGGCAATATTTGCATAGTTAGGAACAAAACGGCGGAAATATCCCGAAAGCCCCAGAAACTGTCTTACCTGCCTGGGATCGCTTGGTGTTGAAAAAAACTTTACCGCCTCAGTCTTAGCAAAACCAGGCCTTATTCCACCACCACTAATTTCATGTCCGAGATAGTTAATTGTACTAGCGAAAAATTTACACTTTTTAATATTTAATGTTAAATGGAGTTCTTGCAGAATCTTGAAAAACTTTTCAAATAGTTCAAGAAGCAAGTTTATGTCTTTCGCGAAAATCACAACATCATCCATATATATAAGTATATTTTTCGAAGCAATTCGACGAGTAATAATGTTCATTAATTTCATAAAAATGGAAGGGGCATTGGTGAGGCCGAAAGGTACACGCGTAAATTGATAATGTCCGTTTGGATCACGAACGCAGTTAAATGCCTGGAACTTTCTTCGACCGGGATTTGATAATACCCACTCATTAAATCCGATGTTATAAACACCCTAGCACCGCACATTGAGTTGAGTTGTTCCTCCACATTGGGTGTTGGAAAATTCTCCCGAACCGTTATTTCATTCATTTTTCTATAATCTACGCACATACGGTACGAACCATTTTTCTTTTTTACTAAAAGCACTGGGCTAGCATATTCGGAAGAAGATTCCTCAATAATACCGTACTTGAAAAGTTCATCAATAATGTCAGTTAATTTGTCTTTTTCATTATATGGAACACGATACGGTTTATAACGCACTATTTTGTCTTCTTTCAACCGGATATGCATAGTTAAAGAATTCGTCACTCCAAGCTCACTTAAATTAAATGCCACACAATCTCGATAATTATTTAAAATGTCTAATAGTTTATCCTTATCTTCACTTTCAAACAGAAAATCACCTAGCGAAATGTCGTCTGTACCAATTTTTGATGCTGACTTCTGTGTAAGGAAAATGTGTGAATCCGAGATAACACTCTCTTTTGGTCATGACTCCTCTACGGCCTTAACCTCTAGGCTACCATATTTTTTTATAACACAGATCTTCGGTGAGTCTAAGAAGTTGCGACCAAGAATCATTGGGACATCCTGCACATTATTATCTACAATTAGTATCTCCGTCATCATTTGTACTTCACCAACTTTTACTGGCTTGATAATTTTTCCTAAGGCGTTAGCAGAACCCATACCAAATCCATGTAGTTTTGCCCTAGATGACTGCATGCTCCACCCGTATCTCTTCAATTCCGCAAGTTTGAGTGTAGTGCAGTCACTGCCTAAGTCGAGAAAAGCTTTAAGTGGATTACCATCTACTTCGACAACTTTTATTAGCCCACTGTCGTCCTTAGAATTTAAAAGACGCCGAATTTTCCGTGCTGGCTCATCCCTTTGTTGATGTGGATATGACCGGCGACGTACTCTGCATTCACGAGCAAAATGTCCTAGGGTTTGACAATTAAAGCAAACGCTTTCATTAGCTGGTCTTAAAGGGAGGTTATTTCTTTTTAAATATCTATTAAAATGTGTTTTAAAGTGGCTATTTTGGTTATATTTTTCGAATGGCTAAGGGTTCATTTGGACAGCACGCGATTTAAGACCGACAAACCAGCAACGTTTGTGATTGCATTTTCCAGTGATTTAAAGTTCCAAATCAACTCGGAAATGGTTGCTCGTTTAGCTTTTATTAATAAAACCTACAAAGTTTTATTTCCCTAATTGGCTATGATATATGTATGTACATACATATGTATGTATGTACATATGTATGTTGTTAAGTATCGCTGTAATTTCGCATTTCTACCTCTTTGCTACTGCAACTACCTCATATATGTACATAGTTCTCGATATTGACATGTAGATATTCATTTACATATAAAATGTGCATAGTTCGCAACTGTGGAAATCATTCCTTGACATGGTCCTCTCATTACTCCATCTATTCCCGTTGTCTGACGTTGTCCTATTCCTCATTATACAAGTGTGCGGCACATTCCTCCAATCCATATACAGCACAAAAACTGAAAGTGCAATACGATCCTTTCATTCGTAATTCCGGCGAATGTTTTCGATCGTTTCAACCAATCATACTTTCCCAAACATATTTGCCCATACAATACACACCACTTACACAAAACACAAAACCAATCCGAATCCATTTTTATGAAGATGATGCCTTCCTCCCTTCAATCATACTCCATATCAAAATATACCTCTCTTCAAAAAGGGTTTTCACCAGATGCGTAATTCTAAATGCGCCATACGTTCTAGCGATAAACAACTTATTGCAAACCGACGCAATAGCTTTTATTTCGCATTATCGGGTAAGCATGAGACTATTTACTGAACCCGAACCAAAACACACATAATTATCCGAAACCGAAAGGACTACGCATTATTATTAAAAATACAATAAATACTACTGGGCATTATTATCTTAGGTCATATAATAAAGAAAAGGTCAAAACAAATATTACCCTTTCTATCTACCGCAATAGGAACACTATAAAATGTGGCTGATCAGGCCACCTACATATGTATGTACATACAAGCACAGCTGCGCACTTTTTGTTTTTAAAAGTTTAATTTTTATTTTGTTATTGGCTTTCCCTTTTCACGGGTTGCCTGGTTAAGATAAGATCACTTATCTCTTTTCACTTGGATTCTTCGAATCCCACTTCTGATATGTTAAACTCTAAACACTAACAAAGTCACTAACACTTAATCTACTCTGTAAAAAATCTATACGCGTTAAATATCCGAGTCGCAACGTTGATGCGAACTCGGCACGATGCCCTTCCAGTATGGATACGCAAAGTGAACTGAACACCATAAATTAACTATACCTAGATAGTCAACTTTATATCCCCAACCCGCTAAAACCCGCAAATGGGCGGAGCCTAATCCTCTCTTTCGTTCCCATCGGTGAATACGTGTAACATAAATTAACTATACTAGATGCTCAAATTCGAGGGGGTCTCTCTTTCGACCTACAAGCTGTGATCACTGGTGAGCAATAATGTGTTAGTGATTTTGCAGGCAAATTACTTACACATTCAAATCCACTGGTGATCACAACTGACAGCTACAACTGTCACACGGTCGCAGCCATCTTGGACAATATTAAGTCAAAAACTGACGAATTCTGGAGGGGATGCTGTGTCCAATAAACAACTACCAAAATATTCTTCGTTTCGTGGTGAATCTGCTAAAAGTACGTTACATTTAAAATAGTAAAATTCAAAATGTAACGTATGTTTTAAATCATTTATACTAAATAAAAAACTAAATTAAAACATACAAACATATGTATCACAGTATAAACATACATATTTTAGTTTCTTCCACTTTGTTTTTTGAACAAACAACAAGTAGGAACGTTTGTTATATATTCTAGGTATGTGTTGAGATGGTAAACGCAAATTGGTGTGTTATCCTTAATCTGCATATCTTGTTGTCTTTCTTTGCTTTATTCTTCTCCTTTTAATACTGTATTCTGGCTTAACCATATACAGTTATTTTTTCATTAAAGATTAACAGGACATAAGGTTTCGACCAGCCTTTTCATCTACACATAAAATTTGAGAACAAACAATTTATTCTCCTGTAAATAATTTTTACGTATATGTACATATATTGTGCATATATGTATTGGTTTTAAATCAAACTTTTCTACAAATCAGTAAGCACGTAAGCGAAGAACAACTCAATCCAGTACGAAATTTCATAGAAATGTAGAATAATAACACAACAGAATAATAATTATTTAAATAAAATAATTAAAAATCTAAATATCCATTTCCAACAATTTCGTAGTTAAATTATACCAATTTGTTTATTTGTGTAAGACATATTTCATTTATTTATAAAAAAAAGATATTGTTTTAACATCCCAAACTCCCCACTGCACTTCCAAACACACCCGCGGCGACCCACTGCCTTTGTTTACATTATTTCAGCACAATTTCAGACTGCTATATTTCTTAAACAGAAAAAGTGCGACAACATCTGAGTACAGATTTGAATTCAGTGCAATGAGTCGAATCGAGTGGCATAAAAAAAAATATAAAAAGTTGTCTAAAATCAAAAATATATTTACTCTTTTTTGAGCTAAAAAGTAAACAAATGGGGAAAAAGGAAAATCACCTCCATTTATGACAGCCACGTGTTTAGCCAATACAAAAAAAAGTATCGATTTACTGAAATTTTTTGAAAGCTGTCAGCATAGATTCACTCCACTCTAATGCAAAATTACATGAGCTATTGTTTTGGACCTGTAGATGAGCTGATTAAACTTCAAATCTCTCATTACACGTATTCACCGATGGGAACGAAAGAGAGGATTAGGCTCCGCCCATTTGCGGGTTTTAGCGGGTTGGGGATATAAAGTTGACTATCTAGGTATAGTTAATTTATGCTGAACACAACACATTCCAACCCATCGCACCGAGCTGCTGTTGCAGTCTACACTAATGCTATCTATATCCTGAGAGTAGGAGGGATTCCCCCACTCTATCGAACGAATCTACCTATCAACTGCCGGCTTCTAATGTAGCTGTTAACACACGCAATTATGGCGTCGAAATTGAGAACTGTATTGAATGAAGATAATATTAAATCGGCCGAACCGACAATTTTATTTCGCAATAAAATAACTCTGTCGCAGTCTTAGCCGCTTGACGCCACGAAATATACATATTTCGTTCGTTCACCTGCGAAATCTGGTAAGGATTTTATTAAATCGAGCGATATTGGGCATGTTACGTTGGGATTATTTAAAGAAATCGGTTCATAGGCAACGATTGAGATTGGGGTAAATGCACTGAGTTTACTTTGTTTGTTAATTCTACTATCTTTGAACTGACACTATCATTAACCTGCTTATTTTCTGCCATCAAATCACTCATTTTTCTAACTATTGAAGCACATGCTGTTTCTACTGCAACCTCAACAGCTGATGATATGATTTGCGCTATATTTTCAGCCATATTTAAAAATTTTACGAACAAACGGTAATCACTACACTATTAAAGTACAATATTACACTTGGTTTTGATAAAAATAATACAAGCAACTAGGTATTATAATTTCACTTCTTAATGTTAAACTTAATCTAGCTTACAGTATATACAGTTGGGTGCTTTCGTCTCTTCTAAGTTCGATTTGTTTTTCCGTGGATTTTGTGTTCGTCGCGTTTTTTGTGTTACGGTATATTTTTTTATTAATATTGCTCTATTATCTTCTTATGAAAATGTTTGGAGCACACAATACTTCGCGAAAATCTAGTTGGGCGCCAGTTATAATAATACAGCTTTCACTTTTGCTGCCAGTCTATGACTGACTTCTTTATTACAAAATATCTTAACTGAATATTCCGTGCTAAAAAAGTTTTTGTCACCAAGTATGTATGTATTGCAAACATACAATCTTAAATTTGATAATTTCATAAGATAAATAATACAATTTGCTTCTTACTAACGATAACAAAATGACTCAATTCAATGAGTAAATAGATAGTTTGCGGGCGTTGGATAATCCAACTTTAGTATGAATCATACCAATATAAAGGTCATGAAAGGTTAACCAGTTCTTGTAGTTTCCATCAAATTCTGGTAATTTAATTACTGGAAGGTTGATGTCATGATCCTCACGTAATGAATGGTCAAAAAAGGTTTGGTTAGCTGTATTTGGGCTCTGATTATTACGGCTTGGATTATAACCGTTCGAATCAAGAATATTGATTTTATCTAAAATATCACCCTTTACCTCTACATAAATCTCTTCGAACTTGTCATGCTCTTCATTGGTGAAGTAACCAAAATCTTCTTCCGATTTATTATTAACTTTGAGAAGATTAAAAATCTTGAAATGATTACTTTTAAAAGCACTCATATAATCTTCACAAAGCTCTAACCGACTACGCAAATAACCTAACTTAGAAAGTCGTTCTGGGCTACTATTATCAAAATTAGATTTAAACCTTTTTAAGTCTATCTTTGATAGAACTTGCTGTTCAATTAATTCTTGAATTTGATTCATTTCCAAAATCAAAAGTTATATGACAACTTGCAATAATACGAAAGGATTTCTAAAAGTAGTGTCAATCAGAAAAGTACTAAATTACACACACGGCAAGACTATTGGATGCACATTAACTGACGCTCCAAAATCTCTTGGAAGTATACTGCAACAAAATGAGTTGGTTTTATACACTTAGAAAAAAGGTTATTGAATTTTCACAAATTAAAAAGGAATGGATTTATAAACTTGAAAAGAATGATGAACCGTAAGGACCAAGTGCCAGTTAGGTTCTTGTAAATGCCGTTAATAACTGTATTGGAACTAGGCGTCTACAGTTACGTAGGTATCAGAACTAAAGTACCGGAACTGCGTGGATTAAGATTGAAAGAAAGATCGATTAATCACTGGTTTATTGTACTGAATTTTATATGTATAAAAACTGGTATCATTTCCACAACAAAATTAATCTCAAATTATATTTTCTGATTTTGCACGTCACTATGAATATATATATAAGCATACGTATATATGTACGAAGAAATTAAAAAAAAAAAAAATATATCACTTTTTTTTTTGGATTTATTTGGTGTGTGTGTATGAATGTAGAGGAAAGTGTAATGTGTGCCTAAAATTCAATAAAAGCACCTAATAAAGGTTAACGTTATCAGTAAAAACTGTTTGTAGTAGCGGAATGAAAAAAATACATATGTATATATATGAAATTGCTAAAAACTATTAGATTTGTTAGTAACAAATTAAATTTGGTTAGTTTTTATACTTATCAGTTTTCAAAAATTAAAGATAATGCAAAGAAACGAAAAACTTGTACTGTTTCGTTTATCAATTAATCAATTAAATGAATTAATAGAATTTAAATCTGGCTTAGAAGGACCAAAATGTTCGATAGCAAAATGAATTGAATTGAATTGAGTAAATAGATCGAATTTGACTTAACAAAATAGAAAGACAAGCGTTTCGTTCGGTGGTTGCCGTAAAAGTGCACGAGTATGATTTAGGAGAGTAGGTGGGAGAATTTATTGGAAAGGGAGAAAGGAGATTGGAAAAGGAAATTCATTATGGGAAATGGCATTACCACTAATGTATTTTAAATGGTATAAAATATAAAACAGAATCTTGAACATAACCGCCCGGCAAGAACGACTGTTCTTAATTAAAGTTACAATTTTGTATGTTAATTTTGAATGTGTTATATGAGCATTTCCTCCCATATACTAAATCCTTCATTGTTGGGACCAGGTTTTTTAGCGCCTGATACTCGCTTGAACGTAGATAATAAGAAAAAGGAACGAAATATGTTGACTTGGTTTAGGCTGGATGATTGCTGGCTGAAGACTCGGAAACAGGAACAGGATTGTTGACCGGAAGTAAACGTATTTTGGTAATCGGTCGTTTGAATATTTTTCCGTTGGAATAAAGGGATACCACTCTACAAATATCGTCGACTCCGGGATGTATTTCGACCACTCTAGCTAGAGGCCACTTCGCAGGGGGATACCTTTCGTCAGTTATAATGACGATGTCGTTGATTTTAAAATTTCGTTGAGTTCTTGTCCACTTCGGACGTTGCTGCAGACGTGAAAGAAATTCCTTCCTCCATCTATCCCAAAAGTGTTGGGTCATTTGTTGGATCTGTTGCCATCTTTTAAGACGATTCGTGTTGATATCCAATAGTGATGGCTCTGGAACGATGTTGGTTGGCTCTCCTATTAGGAAGTGCGCAGGAGTCAACGCACTTAGGTCCACTACAGTCCAAGAACTGATGTTTCAATCTAATGAGATCCTTATAGGCTCCGATGAAATTTGTCCCATTATCGCTGTATAAGTGGGTGCATATTCCCCTTCGTCCAGTGAATCTCCGAAATGCGGACAGAAAACCTTCTGACGTCATGTCTGAGACGAGCTCGATATGGATAGCTTTTGTTACCAAACAGATAAAGATGCAGATAAACCCTTTGTAAGTTTTGGGTGATCTGCCTTTAGAGAGCTTTAGATCGAAAGGACCAGCGTAGTCTACACCACTATGTCGAAATGCTCTACTCTCTGTTACTCTAACCTTTGGAAGTGAGCCCATAAGCTGCGATGTGCGTCGGCTATTGAATCGAGTACAAAGAACACAAGAATGAAATTGATTTTTGGCTAAGTTCCTAAGGTTGATAATCCAGTATTTAGAGCGTATGAATGACATGATTAACTGAGTTCCGCCATGAATAGTTTTGAAATGAGCATCAGCAACCAACAGTTTTGCTAAGTGGCAGCAATTCGAAAGAATTAAAGGATGTCTGGCTTCTTCGTCAATGTCTGCAAAACGTAGACGTCCTCCAACACGTAGTTGATTTTGCTTATCTAGAAACGGGTGAAGCTTTAGGATCTTGCTTTTGGAAGAGATCTCCTTATTATTCATAAGCGATTTGATTTCTGCTGGGTACCAGATAGACTGGGAGAGAGAAACTAGTTTTGAAAGTGCAAGTTGAAGCTCTTCGCTTTTTAGGATGCCAGAAAAATGATTTTTAGTGTTCGAATACCCAAATCGTAGAATGTAAGCGGTGACTCGAAGCAATCGATTAAGGTTACTGAATCTTTCAAGATACTTCGAACCAGATTCAACTGAAGCTATATTACTAATTACAGTTTTTGAATTTTCCTCCAACTCGGTGTAGAAAGGGTCAGTTCTCTGGAGAGGCCATTCGGATTTCGGACGGCTAAGCCATCGAGGACCATTCCACCAAAGATGGTGTTTCTCTAAATCCTGTGGTAGGACTCCTCTGGAAGCACAATCAGCAGGGTTGTGCTCCGACGAAACGTGATACCATTGCCTGTTGTTAGTGATTTCCTGAATTTCGCTAACTCGATTAGCAACGAATGTTTTCCAACGTATGGGCAATGAGTGAATCCAAGCAAGAACTATCGTCGAATCAGTCCAAAAGTATGCTTTTAAATTAGTTTTTTCAACTTGTGTTGCAATTATGAATTTTTTGAATAATTTAGCTAACAGCACGGCACCGCATAACTCAAGGCGAGGCAATGTTACTTGCTTGATGGGTGCAACTTTAGTTTTAGCTGTTATGATATTGACAGAAATACTTCCATCTAAACTGCATGTCCTACAATATATAACTGCAGAATACGCTCTGTTAGATGCATCACAGAACCCATGTATCTCTCCAAAGCAACTGCTAGTTGTGCCAAGCCATCTGTTGATGCGAATAGATTGTAACGAAGGAAGATTGGAACGATAACTTTCCCATTCGAGCTTTAGCTTAGGAGGAAGTGGATCATCCCATCCAATCCCTTCGATCCATAGTTGTTGGAAGTATATTTTAGCAAGTATGATAGTTGGTGCTAACCAACCAAGGGGATCAAAGAGTTTTGAAGCATCCGAAAGTAAATGTCTTTTTGTGTATGAACTACACGGCGGCAGAGAAATTTTAAAGAAGAAGTAGTCAAGTCGTGGTCTCCAATATAAGCCAAGAGCTTTTACTGAAGAATTAGCGTCATCGACGCTGTTGAATGAAAACTCACAATCTTCCGATTGTAAATCGGAGAGTAAGTCTGGACAATTCGAAGCCCACTTTCGTAGGTTAAAACCTCCGGAATATAGAAGCTCTTTAAGCTCCTTCTGTATACGTTTTGCTGTATCAATATCATCGGCACCAGAAATAATATCATCAACGTAAGTATCTCTTTCGAGTACTCGAGATCCAAGTGGAAAGTTAAATGATTCATCTCTTGCTAACTGTTGAAGAACTCTTATGGAAAGCCATGGAGCACATGTTGTACCATAAGTAACGGTCAGAAGCTCGTAGACTAGTACAGGACTTGATGAATCGGATCTCCATAGAACTAGTTGAAACTTTGTTTCATCTGGATGAATTATGATTTGACGGAACATTTTTTCCAAGTCTGAAGTAAAAACGATTTTATACATACGCCAACGTAACATCACCGATGATAAGTCATTTTGCAAGGTTGGGCCAGGGAGTAGCTCTTGATTTAAAGAATTCGAACTTAGAGGTTTCGATGAACCATCAAACACAACTCTAAGTTTGGTTGTGGAGCTACTCTCCTTCCAAACACCATGATGCGGCAAAATAAAAACATTTTCAGATGATGGCAAATCGTTGAAATTACATTTGAATTTCATGTGACCTAAATGAATATATTCATCTATGAATTTTAGATAATCTACCTTACGAGTTGGACTCGTTGGAAATATCTTTGCTTCCATGTGAAAGAATCGTTTCAGTGCATTTTGTGCGGAATTTTGGAATATTGGATAGTCCTTGCCAAGGACCTTGGATTTAAATGGAAGTCTTACAACGTATCTTCCAGTGGAAGTACGAGAATGGGTGTTCTGAAAATATGCTTCGCAGGCTATATCGTTAGGAGATAGAGCGCGAGTAAATGAAACTTCTTCAAGTTCCCAGAACTTTCGAAGACAGTTGTCGATGTTCACTTGTGTGTGTAACGAGATTGAGTTTTCAATGTTATGTACATTGGTAGAATTGATTGGTCCAGATAAGATCCAACCTAACTGGGTACATTGTGCCAGCGGACCGTTATTGGATTTAATTATACCGTCAAGAATGATCTCATGGTAAATATCCGCACCTAATAAGACATCAATATTTGATGGCTTAGTATATGATGGATTTGCCAGGGTTATATGCTCAAACTCCTGAGACAAACGTAGAGAAGATTGATATTTTAGGGCATAATTACTTATGGATGACAGTACGAATGCCTTCACAAGTGTTTTGAAGCTCGAATACACACAACTTTGTAGTTGAAACTCTACAAAACCCTTACAAATGCTTGTAGTAGTTGAACCTATTCCACTAACGATACATTGAGCCGAATACTTCTTTAATCTAAGACGTTGGATACAACTCTCTGTAATAAAGGAGGCTTGCGAACCTTGATCAATAAGAGCTGTCACAATGTGCTCACCAGTGGAACTTAAAATCTTGACCCTTGCTGTAGCAAGAAGAACTTGTGGAACTGAAGCACCAGAGGAATCGGTGCAAATGTGAGAATTTGTATGAATCGAATTAAGAAGAGGGTTAATAGAGTTGGATACTGGAGTATGAGAGCTCGATGGATTTGTATTCTCAATATGCATAAGAGTGTGATGACGCTTGTTGCATATTCTACAATTTGACTTACTTTTACATTGTGGAACAGTATGTCCTGGAGTAAGGCAATTCAAACAGAGATTTTTATGCCGTGCAAGATCAATTTTACCATTAGCTGTTAATGTTTTGAATTGTGTGCATAAATATAAATAATGTGCTTCTTTACAACAGGGACATGACGGGAATTTTACGCTTTGGTTAGCGGTGTGAAAGGAACGAGTACGTATTGGAAGTCTCGGTTGTGTTGTGCTTTTTTCCTTTGGAAACAAAGTTACTCTATTGTCTAAAGACTCTAAGGAACGAAATGAATCCTCAAGAAAGGAATAAAAATCTACGAGTTTAGGCAACTGCTTGTTTCTCGATTCAGAATCAGAATTTTTTGAAGAGAGATATCCTTCCCATCTTTTTCTAGAAGAATTATCTAATTTTTGGGATATGAGGAAAATCACAAAAACATCCCACGAATTAGTGCTTACGCCAAGGTTTTGAATTGAAATTAAACATTCCCTTGTTGTATCCAAGAGTTTTCTAATACAATTGGCAGATTCTCCATTTCTGGCTGTTCCCATAAAACCTTAAGATAAGATTCAACGATGAAGCGTTTGTTGTCATATCTATCACAAAGACTCTTCCAAGCGGTTTCATAGTTTACGTTGGTGCACGGTATAGAACGGATAAGCCTTTCAGCATCACCAGTTAAACACTTTTTTAAATAGTATAGTTTGCGGGCGTTGGATAATCCAACTTTAGTATGAATCATACCAATATAAAGGTCATGAAAGGTTAACCAGTTCTTGTAGTTTCCATCAAATTCTGGTAATTTAATTACTGGAAGGTTGATGTCATGATCCTCACGTAATGAATGGTCAAAAAAGGTTTGGTTAGCTGTATTTGGGCTCTGATTATTACGGCTTGGATTATAACCGTTCGAATCAAGAATATTGATTTTATCTAAAATATCACCCTTTACCTCTACATAAATCTCTTCGAACTTGTCATGCTCTTCATTGGTGAAGTAACCAAAATCTTCTTCCGATTTATTATTAACTTTGAGAAGATTAAAAATCTTGAAATGATTACTTTTAAAAGCACTCATATAATCTTCACAAAGCTCTAACCGACTACGCAAATAACCTAACTTAGAAAGTCGTTCTGGGCTACTATTATCAAAATTAGATTTAAACCTTTTTAAGTCTATCTTTGATAGAACTTGCTGTTCAATTAATTCTTGAATTTGATTCATTTCCAAAATCAAAAGTTATATGACAACTTGCAATAATACGAAAGGATTTCTAAAAGTAGTGTCAATCAGAAAAGTACTAAATTACACACACGGCAAGACTATTGGATGCACATTAACTGACGCTCCAAAATCTCTTGGAAGTATACTGCAACAAAATGAGTTGGTTTTATACACTTAGAAAAAAGGTTATTGAATTTTCACAAATTAAAAAGGAATGGATTTATAAACTTGAAAAGAATGATGAACCGTAAGGACCAAGTGCCAGTTAGGTTCTTGTAAATGCCGTTAATAACTGTATTGGAACTAGGCGTCTACAGTTACGTAGGTATCAGAACTAAAGTACCGGAACTGCGTGGATTAAGATTGAAAGAAAGATCGATTAATCACTGGTTTATTGTACTGAATTTTATATGTATAAAAACTGGTATCATTTCCACAACAAAATTAATCTCAAATTATATTTTCTGATTTTGCACGTCACTATGAATATATATATAAGCATACGTATATATGTACGAAGAAATTAAAAAAAAAAAAAATATATCACTTTTTTTTTTGGATTTATTTGGTGTGTGTGTATGAATGTAGAGGAAAGTGTAATGTGTGCCTAAAATTCAATAAAAGCACCTAATAAAGGTTAACGTTATCAGTAAAAACTGTTTGTAGTAGCGGAATGAAAAAAATACATATGTATATATATGAAATTGCTAAAAACTATTAGATTTGTTAGTAACAAATTAAATTTGGTTAGTTTTTATACTTATCAGTTTTCAAAAATTAAAGATAATGCAAAGAAACGAAAAACTTGTACTGTTTCGTTTATCAATTAATCAATTAAATGAATTAATAGAATTTAAATCTGGCTTAGAAGGACCAAAATGTTCGATAGCAAAATGAATTGAATTGAATTGAGTAAATAGATCGAATTTGACTTAACAAAATAGAAAGACAAGCGTTTCGTTCGGTGGTTGCCGTAAAAGTGCACGAGTATGATTTAGGAGAGTAGGTGGGAGAATTTATTGGAAAGGGAGAAAGGAGATTGGAAAAGGAAATTCATTATGGGAAATGGCATTACCACTAATGTATTTTAAATGGTATAAAATATAAAACAGAATCTTGAACATAACCGCCCGGCAAGAACGACTGTTCTTAATTAAAGTTACAATTTTGTATGTTAATTTTGAATGTGTTATATGAGCATTTCCTCCCATATACTAAATCCTTCATTGTTGGGACCAGGTTTTTTAGCGCCTGATACTCGCTTGAACGTAGATAATAAGAAAAAGGAACGAAATATGTTGACTTGGTTTAGGCTGGATGATTGCTGGCTGAAGACTCGGAAACAGGAACAGGATTGTTGACCGGAAGTAAACGTATTTTGGTAATCGGTCGTTTGAATATTTTTCCGTTGGAATAAAGGGATACCACTCTACAAATATCGTCGACTCCGGGATGTATTTCGACCACTCTAGCTAGAGGCCACTTCGCAGGGGGATACCTTTCGTCAGTTATAATGACGATGTCGTTGATTTTAAAATTTCGTTGAGTTCTTGTCCACTTCGGACGTTGCTGCAGACGTGAAAGAAATTCCTTCCTCCATCTATCCCAAAAGTGTTGGGTCATTTGTTGGATCTGTTGCCATCTTTTAAGACGATTCGTGTTGATATCCAATAGTGATGGCTCTGGAACGATGTTGGTTGGCTCTCCTATTAGGAAGTGCGCAGGAGTCAACGCACTTAGGTCCACTACAGTCCAAGAACTGATGTTTCAATCTAATGAGATCCTTATAGGCTCCGATGAAATTTGTCCCATTATCGCTGTATAAGTGGGTGCATATTCCCCTTCGTCCAGTGAATCTCCGAAATGCGGACAGAAAACCTTCTGACGTCATGTCTGAGACGAGCTCGATATGGATAGCTTTTGTTACCAAACAGATAAAGATGCAGATAAACCCTTTGTAAGTTTTGGGTGATCTGCCTTTAGAGAGCTTTAGATCGAAAGGACCAGCGTAGTCTACACCACTATGTCGAAATGCTCTACTCTCTGTTACTCTAACCTTTGGAAGTGAGCCCATAAGCTGCGATGTGCGTCGGCTATTGAATCGAGTACAAAGAACACAAGAATGAAATTGATTTTTGGCTAAGTTCCTAAGGTTGATAATCCAGTATTTAGAGCGTATGAATGACATGATTAACTGAGTTCCGCCATGAATAGTTTTGAAATGAGCATCAGCAACCAACAGTTTTGCTAAGTGGCAGCAATTCGAAAGAATTAAAGGATGTCTGGCTTCTTCGTCAATGTCTGCAAAACGTAGACGTCCTCCAACACGTAGTTGATTTTGCTTATCTAGAAACGGGTGAAGCTTTAGGATCTTGCTTTTGGAAGAGATCTCCTTATTATTCATAAGCGATTTGATTTCTGCTGGGTACCAGATAGACTGGGAGAGAGAAACTAGTTTTGAAAGTGCAAGTTGAAGCTCTTCGCTTTTTAGGATGCCAGAAAAATGATTTTTAGTGTTCGAATACCCAAATCGTAGAATGTAAGCGGTGACTCGAAGCAATCGATTAAGGTTACTGAATCTTTCAAGATACTTCGAACCAGATTCAACTGAAGCTATATTACTAATTACAGTTTTTGAATTTTCCTCCAACTCGGTGTAGAAAGGGTCAGTTCTCTGGAGAGGCCATTCGGATTTCGGACGGCTAAGCCATCGAGGACCATTCCACCAAAGATGGTGTTTCTCTAAATCCTGTGGTAGGACTCCTCTGGAAGCACAATCAGCAGGGTTGTGCTCCGACGAAACGTGATACCATTGCCTGTTGTTAGTGATTTCCTGAATTTCGCTAACTCGATTAGCAACGAATGTTTTCCAACGTATGGGCAATGAGTGAATCCAAGCAAGAACTATCGTCGAATCAGTCCAAAAGTATGCTTTTAAATTAGTTTTTTCAACTTGTGTTGCAATTATGAATTTTTTGAATAATTTAGCTAACAGCACGGCACCGCATAACTCAAGGCGAGGCAATGTTACTTGCTTGATGGGTGCAACTTTAGTTTTAGCTGTTATGATATTGACAGAAATACTTCCATCTAAACTGCATGTCCTACAATATATAACTGCAGAATACGCTCTGTTAGATGCATCACAGAACCCATGTATCTCTCCAAAGCAACTGCTAGTTGTGCCAAGCCATCTGTTGATGCGAATAGATTGTAACGAAGGAAGATTGGAACGATAACTTTCCCATTCGAGCTTTAGCTTAGGAGGAAGTGGATCATCCCATCCAATCCCTTCGATCCATAGTTGTTGGAAGTATATTTTAGCAAGTATGATAGTTGGTGCTAACCAACCAAGGGGATCAAAGAGTTTTGAAGCATCCGAAAGTAAATGTCTTTTTGTGTATGAACTACACGGCGGCAGAGAAATTTTAAAGAAGAAGTAGTCAAGTCGTGGTCTCCAATATAAGCCAAGAGCTTTTACTGAAGAATTAGCGTCATCGACGCTGTTGAATGAAAACTCACAATCTTCCGATTGTAAATCGGAGAGTAAGTCTGGACAATTCGAAGCCCACTTTCGTAGGTTAAAACCTCCGGAATATAGAAGCTCTTTAAGCTCCTTCTGTATACGTTTTGCTGTATCAATATCATCGGCACCAGAAATAATATCATCAACGTAAGTATCTCTTTCGAGTACTCGAGATCCAAGTGGAAAGTTAAATGATTCATCTCTTGCTAACTGTTGAAGAACTCTTATGGAAAGCCATGGAGCACATGTTGTACCATAAGTAACGGTCAGAAGCTCGTAGACTAGTACAGGACTTGATGAATCGGATCTCCATAGAACTAGTTGAAACTTTGTTTCATCTGGATGAATTATGATTTGACGGAACATTTTTTCCAAGTCTGAAGTAAAAACGATTTTATACATACGCCAACGTAACATCACCGATGATAAGTCATTTTGCAAGGTTGGGCCAGGGAGTAGCTCTTGATTTAAAGAATTCGAACTTAGAGGTTTCGATGAACCATCAAACACAACTCTAAGTTTGGTTGTGGAGCTACTCTCCTTCCAAACACCATGATGCGGCAAAATAAAAACATTTTCAGATGATGGCAAATCGTTGAAATTACATTTGAATTTCATGTGACCTAAATGAATATATTCATCTATGAATTTTAGATAATCTACCTTACGAGTTGGACTCGTTGGAAATATCTTTGCTTCCATGTGAAAGAATCGTTTCAGTGCATTTTGTGCGGAATTTTGGAATATTGGATAGTCCTTGCCAAGGACCTTGGATTTAAATGGAAGTCTTACAACGTATCTTCCAGTGGAAGTACGAGAATGGGTGTTCTGAAAATATGCTTCGCAGGCTATATCGTTAGGAGATAGAGCGCGAGTAAATGAAACTTCTTCAAGTTCCCAGAACTTTCGAAGACAGTTGTCGATGTTCACTTGTGTGTGTAACGAGATTGAGTTTTCAATGTTATGTACATTGGTAGAATTGATTGGTCCAGATAAGATCCAACCTAACTGGGTACATTGTGCCAGCGGACCGTTATTGGATTTAATTATACCGTCAAGAATGATCTCATGGTAAATATCCGCACCTAATAAGACATCAATATTTGATGGCTTAGTATATGATGGATTTGCCAGGGTTATATGCTCAAACTCCTGAGACAAACGTAGAGAAGATTGATATTTTAGGGCATAATTACTTATGGATGACAGTACGAATGCCTTCACAAGTGTTTTGAAGCTCGAATACACACAACTTTGTAGTTGAAACTCTACAAAACCCTTACAAATGCTTGTAGTAGTTGAACCTATTCCACTAACGATACATTGAGCCGAATACTTCTTTAATCTAAGACGTTGGATACAACTCTCTGTAATAAAGGAGGCTTGCGAACCTTGATCAATAAGAGCTGTCACAATGTGCTCACCAGTGGAACTTAAAATCTTGACCCTTGCTGTAGCAAGAAGAACTTGTGGAACTGAAGCACCAGAGGAATCGGTGCAAATGTGAGAATTTGTATGAATCGAATTAAGAAGAGGGTTAATAGAGTTGGATACTGGAGTATGAGAGCTCGATGGATTTGTATTCTCAATATGCATAAGAGTGTGATGACGCTTGTTGCATATTCTACAATTTGACTTACTTTTACATTGTGGAACAGTATGTCCTGGAGTAAGGCAATTCAAACAGAGATTTTTATGCCGTGCAAGATCAATTTTACCATTAGCTGTTAATGTTTTGAATTGTGTGCATAAATATAAATAATGTGCTTCTTTACAACAGGGACATGACGGGAATTTTACGCTTTGGTTAGCGGTGTGAAAGGAACGAGTACGTATTGGAAGTCTCGGTTGTGTTGTGCTTTTTTCCTTTGGAAACAAAGTTACTCTATTGTCTAAAGACTCTAAGGAACGAAATGAATCCTCAAGAAAGGAATAAAAATCTACGAGTTTAGGCAACTGCTTGTTTCTCGATTCAGAATCAGAATTTTTTGAAGAGAGATATCCTTCCCATCTTTTTCTAGAAGAATTATCTAATTTTTGGGATATGAGGAAAATCACAAAAACATCCCACGAATTAGTGCTTACGCCAAGGTTTTGAATTGAAATTAAACATTCCCTTGTTGTATCCAAGAGTTTTCTAATACAATTGGCAGATTCTCCATTTCTGGCTGTTCCCATAAAACCTTAAGATAAGATTCAACGATGAAGCGTTTGTTGTCATATCTATCACAAAGACTCTTCCAAGCGGTTTCATAGTTTACGTTGGTGCACGGTATAGAACGGATAAGCCTTTCAGCATCACCAGTTAAACACTTTTTTAAATAGTATAGTTTGCGGGCGTTGGATAATCCAACTTTAGTATGAATCATACCAATATAAAGGTCATGAAAGGTTAACCAGTTCTTGTAGTTTCCATCAAATTCTGGTAATTTAATTACTGGAAGGTTGATGTCATGATCCTCACGTAATGAATGGTCAAAAAAGGTTTGGTTAGCTGTATTTGGGCTCTGATTATTACGGCTTGGATTATAACCGTTCGAATCAAGAATATTGATTTTATCTAAAATATCACCCTTTACCTCTACATAAATCTCTTCGAACTTGTCATGCTCTTCATTGGTGAAGTAACCAAAATCTTCTTCCGATTTATTATTAACTTTGAGAAGATTAAAAATCTTGAAATGATTACTTTTAAAAGCACTCATATAATCTTCACAAAGCTCTAACCGACTACGCAAATAACCTAACTTAGAAAGTCGTTCTGGGCTACTATTATCAAAATTAGATTTAAACCTTTTTAAGTCTATCTTTGATAGAACTTGCTGTTCAATTAATTCTTGAATTTGATTCATTTCCAAAATCAAAAGTTATATGACAACTTGCAATAATACGAAAGGATTTCTAAAAGTAGTGTCAATCAGAAAAGTACTAAATTACACACACGGCAAGACTATTGGATGCACATTAACTGACGCTCCAAAATCTCTTGGAAGTATACTGCAACAAAATGAGTTGGTTTTATACACTTAGAAAAAAGGTTATTGAATTTTCACAAATTAAAAAGGAATGGATTTATAAACTTGAAAAGAATGATGAACCGTAAGGACCAAGTGCCAGTTAGGTTCTTGTAAATGCCGTTAATAACTGTATTGGAACTAGGCGTCTACAGTTACGTAGGTATCAGAACTAAAGTACCGGAACTGCGTGGATTAAGATTGAAAGAAAGATCGATTAATCACTGGTTTATTGTACTGAATTTTATATGTATAAAAACTGGTATCATTTCCACAACAAAATTAATCTCAAATTATATTTTCTGATTTTGCACGTCACTATGAATATATATATAAGCATACGTATATATGTACGAAGAAATTAAAAAAAAAAAAAATATATCACTTTTTTTTTTGGATTTATTTGGTGTGTGTGTATGAATGTAGAGGAAAGTGTAATGTGTGCCTAAAATTCAATAAAAGCACCTAATAAAGGTTAACGTTATCAGTAAAAACTGTTTGTAGTAGCGGAATGAAAAAAATACATATGTATATATATGAAATTGCTAAAAACTATTAGATTTGTTAGTAACAAATTAAATTTGGTTAGTTTTTATACTTATCAGTTTTCAAAAATTAAAGATAATGCAAAGAAACGAAAAACTTGTACTGTTTCGTTTATCAATTAATCAATTAAATGAATTAATAGAATTTAAATCTGGCTTAGAAGGACCAAAATGTTCGATAGCAAAATGAATTGAATTGAATTGAGTAAATAGATCGAATTTGACTTAACAAAATAGAAAGACAAGCGTTTCGTTCGGTGGTTGCCGTAAAAGTGCACGAGTATGATTTAGGAGAGTAGGTGGGAGAATTTATTGGAAAGGGAGAAAGGAGATTGGAAAAGGAAATTCATTATGGGAAATGGCATTACCACTAATGTATTTTAAATGGTATAAAATATAAAACAGAATCTTGAACATAACCCCCCGGCAAGAACGACTGTTCTTAATTAAAGTTACAATTTTGTATGTTAATTTTGAATGTGTTATATGAGCATTTCCTCCCATATACTAAATCCTTCATTGTTGGGACCAGGTTTTTTAGCGCCTGATACTCGCTTGAACGTAGATAATAAGAAAAAGGAACGAAATATGTTGACTTGGTTTAGGCTGGATGATTGCTGGCTGAAGACTCGGAAACAGGAACAGGATTGTTGACCGGAAGTAAACGTATTTTGGTAATCGGTCGTTTGAATATTTTTCCGTTGGAATAAAGGGATACCACTCTACAAATATCGTCGACTCCGGGATGTATTTCGACCACTCTAGCTAGAGGCCACTTCGCAGGGGGATACCTTTCGTCAGTTATAATGACGATGTCGTTGATTTTAAAATTTCGTTGAGTTCTTGTCCACTTCGGACGTTGCTGCAGACGTGAAAGAAATTCCTTCCTCCATCTATCCCAAAAGTGTTGGGTCATTTGTTGGATCTGTTGCCATCTTTTAAGACGATTCGTGTTGATATCCAATAGTGATGGCTCTGGAACGATGTTGGTTGGCTCTCCTATTAGGAAGTGCGCAGGAGTCAACGCACTTAGGTCCGAGGGGTCATCAGTGAGGGGGCATAAAGGTCTAGAATTAAGTAAAGATTCAATTTGAACAAGCAGCGTATATAATTCTTCAAATGAAAGAATTCTATTCATAAGAATTCTTTTAAGGTGGTACTTAACTGATTTAACCCCTGCCTCCCATAAACCACCAAAGTGTGGCGAAGCAGGGGGTATAAAGTGCCAGGTGGTCCCTTCATTCTCCAATTGAGCTCTGACATCGGTTGCTATTTGGTCCAAGAACTGATGTTTCAATCTAATGAGATCCTTATAGGCTCCGATGAAATTTGTCCCATTATCGCTGTATAAGTGGGTGCATATTCCCCTTCGTCCAGTGAATCTCCGAAATGCGGACAGAAAACCTTCTGACGTCATGTCTGAGACGAGCTCGATATGGATAGCTTTTGTTACCAAACAGATAAAGATGCAGATAAACCCTTTGTAAGTTTTGGGTGATCTGCCTTTAGAGAGCTTTAGATCGAAAGGACCAGCGTAGTCTACACCACTATGTCGAAATGCTCTACTCTCTGTTACTCTAACCTTTGGAAGTGAGCCCATAAGCTGCGATGTGCGTCGGCTATTGAATCGAGTACAAAGAACACAAGAATGAAATTGATTTTTGACTAAGTTCCTAAGGTTGATAATCCAGTATTTAGAGCGTATGAATGACATGATTAACTGAGTTCCGCCATGAATAGTTTTGAAATGAGCATCAGCAACCAACAGTTTTGCTAAGTGGCAGCAATTCGAAAGAATTAAAGGATGTCTGGCTTCTTCGTCAATGTCTGCAAAACGTAGACGTCCTCCAACACGTAGTTGATTTTGCTTATCTAGAAACGGGTGAAGCTTTAGGATCTTGCTTTTGGAAGAGATCTCCTTATTATTCATAAGCGATTTGATTTCTGCTGGGTACCAGATAGACTGGGAGAGAGAAACTAGTTTTGAAAGTGCAAGTTGAAGCTCTTCGCTTTTTAGGATGCCAGAAAAATGATTTTTAGTGTTCGAATACCCAAATCGTAGAATGTAAGCGGTGACTCGAAGCAATCGATTAAGGTTACTGAATCTTTCAAGATACTTCGAACCAGATTCAACTGAAGCTATATTACTAATTACAGTTTTTGAATTTTCCTCCAACTCGGTGTAGAAAGGGTCAGTTCTCTGGAGAGGCCATTCGGATTTCGGACGGCTAAGCCATCGAGGACCATTCCACCAAAGATGGTGTTTCTCTAAATCCTGTGGTAGGACTCCTCTGGAAGCACAATCAGCAGGGTTGTGCTCCGACGAAACGTGATACCATTGCCTGTTGTTAGTGATTTCCTGAATTTCGCTAACTCGATTAGCAACGAATGTTTTCCAACGTATGGGCAATGAGTGAATCCAAGCAAGAACTATCGTCGAATCAGTCCAAAAGTATGCTTTTAAATTAGTTTTTTCAACTTGTGTTGCAATTATGAATTTTTTGAATAATTTAGCTAACAGCACGGCACCGCATAACTCAAGGCGAGGCAATGTTACTTGCTTGATGGGTGCAACTTTAGTTTTAGCTGTTATGATATTGACAGAAATACTTCCATCTAAACTGCATGTCCTACAATATATAACTGCAGAATACGCTCTGTTAGATGCATCACAGAACCCATGTATCTCTCCAAAGCAACTGCTAGTTGTGCCAAGCCATCTGTTGATGCGAATAGATTGTAACGAAGGAAGATTGGAACGATAACTTTCCCATTCGAGCTTTAGCTTAGGAGGAAGTGGATCATCCCATCCAATCCCTTCGATCCATAGTTGTTGGAAGTATATTTTAGCAAGTATGATAGTTGGTGCTAACCAACCAAGGGGATCAAAGAGTTTTGAAGCATCCGAAAGTAAATGTCTTTTTGTGTATGAACTACACGGCGGCAGAGAAATTTTAAAGAAGAAGTAGTCAAGTCGTGGTCTCCAATATAAGCCAAGAGCTTTTACTGAAGAATTAGCGTCATCGACGCTGTTGAATGAAAACTCACAATCTTCCGATTGTAAATCGGAGAGTAAGTCTGGACAATTCGAAGCCCACTTTCGTAGGTTAAAACCTCCGGAATATAGAAGCTCTTTAAGCTCCTTCTGTATACGTTTTGCTGTATCAATATCATCGGCACCAGAAATAATATCATCAACGTAAGTATCTCTTTCGAGTACTCGAGATCCAAGTGGAAAGTTAAATGATTCATCTCTTGCTAACTGTTGAAGAACTCTTATGGAAAGCCATGGAGCACATGTTGTACCATAAGTAACGGTCAGAAGCTCGTAGACTAGTACAGGACTTGATGAATCGGATCTCCATAGAACTAGTTGAAACTTTGTTTCATCTGGATGAATTATGATTTGACGGAACATTTTTTCCAAGTCTGAAGTAAAAACGATTTTATACATACGCCAACGTAACATCACCGATGATAAGTCATTTTGCAAGGTTGGGCCAGGGAGTAGCTCTTGATTTAAAGAATTCGAACTTAGAGGTTTCGATGAACCATCAAACACAACTCTAAGTTTGGTTGTGGAGCTACTCTCCTTCCAAACACCATGATGCGGCAAAATAAAAACATTTTCAGATGATGGCAAATCGTTGAAATTACATTTGAATTTCATGTGACCTAAATGAATATATTCATCTATGAATTTTAGATAATCTACCTTACGAGTTGGACTCGTTGGAAATATCTTTGCTTCCATGTGAAAGAATCGTTTCAGTGCATTTTGTGCGGAATTTTGGAATATTGGATAGTCCTTGCCAAGGACCTTGGATTTAAATGGAAGTCTTACAACGTATCTTCCAGTGGAAGTACGAGAATGGGTGTTCTGAAAATATGCTTCGCAGGCTATATCGTTAGGAGATAGAGCGCGAGTAAATGAAACTTCTTCAAGTTCCCAGAACTTTCGAAGACAGTTGTCGATGTTCACTTGTGTGTGTAACGAGATTGAGTTTTCAATGTTATGTACATTGGTAGAATTGATTGGTCCAGATAAGATCCAACCTAACTGGGTACATTGTGCCAGCGGACCGTTATTGGATTTAATTATACCGTCAAGAATGATCTCATGGTAAATATCCGCACCTAATAAGACATCAATATTTGATGGCTTAGTATATGATGGATTTGCCAGGGTTATATGCTCAAACTCCTGAGACAAACGTAGAGAAGATTGATATTTTAGGGCATAATTACTTATGGATGACAGTACGAATGCCTTCACAAGTGTTTTGAAGCTCGAATACACACAACTTTGTAGTTGAAACTCTACAAAACCCTTACAAATGCTTGTAGTAGTTGAACCTATTCCACTAACGATACATTGAGCCGAATACTTCTTTAATCTAAGACGTTGGATACAACTCTCTGTAATAAAGGAGGCTTGCGAACCTTGATCAATAAGAGCTGTCACAATGTGCTCACCAGTGGAACTTAAAATCTTGACCCTTGCTGTAGCAAGAAGAACTTGTGGAACTGAAGCACCAGAGGAATCGGTGCAAATGTGAGAATTTGTATGAATCGAATTAAGAAGAGGGTTAATAGAGTTGGATACTGGAGTATGAGAGCTCGATGGATTTGTATTCTCAATATGCATAAGAGTGTGATGACGCTTGTTGCATATTCTACAATTTGACTTACTTTTACATTGTGGAACAGTATGTCCTGGAGTAAGGCAATTCAAACAGAGATTTTTATGCCGTGCAAGATCAATTTTACCATTAGCTGTTAATGTTTTGAATTGTGTGCATAAATATAAATAATGTGCTTCTTTACAACAGGGTCATGACGGGAATTTTACGCTTTGGTTAGCGGTGTGAAAGGAACGAGTACGTATTGGAAGTCTCGGTTGTGTTGTGCTTTTTTCCTTTGGAAACAAAGTTACTCTATTGTCTAAAGACTCTAAGGAACGAAATGAATCCTCAAGAAAGGAATAAAAATCTACGAGTTTAGGCAACTGCTTGTTTCTCGATTCAGAATCAGAATTTTTTGAAGAGAGATATCCTTCCCATCTTTTTCTAGAAGAATTATCTAATTTTTGGGATATGAGGAAAATCACAAAAACATCCCACGAATTAGTGCTTACGCCAAGGTTTTGAATTGAAATTAAACATTCCCTTGTTGTATCCAAGAGTTTTCTAATACAATTGGCAGATTCTCCATTTCTGGCTGTTCCCATAAAACCTTAAGATAAGATTCAACGATGAAGCGTTTGTTGTCATATCTATCACAAAGACTCTTCCAAGCGGTTTCATAGTTTACGTTGGTGCACGGTATAGAACGGATAAGCCTTTCAGCATCACCAGTTAAACACTTTTTTAAATAGTATAGTTTGCGGGCGTTGGATAATCCAACTTTAGTATGAATCATACCAATATAAAGGTCATGAAAGGTTAACCAGTTCTTGTAGTTTCCATCAAATTCTGGTAATTTAATTACTGGAAGGTTGATGTCATGATCCTCACGTAATGAATGGTCAAAAAAGGTTTGGTTAGCTGTATTTGGGCTCTGATTATTACGGCTTGGATTATAACCGTTCGAATCAAGAATATTGATTTTATCTAAAATATCACCCTTTACCTCTACATAAATCTCTTCGAACTTGTCATGCTCTTCATTGGTGAAGTAACCAAAATCTTCTTCCGATTTATTATTAACTTTGAGAAGATTAAAAATCTTGAAATGATTACTTTTAAAAGCACTCATATAATCTTCACAAAGCTCTAACCGACTACGCAAATAACCTAACTTAGAAAGTCGTTCTGGGCTACTATTATCAAAATTAGATTTAAACCTTTTTAAGTCTATCTTTGATAGAACTTGCTGTTCAATTAATTCTTGAATTTGATTCATTTCCAAAATCAAAAGTTATATGACAACTTGCAATAATACGAAAGGATTTCTAAAAGTAGTGTCAATCAGAAAAGTACTAAATTACACACACGGCAAGACTATTGGATGCACATTAACTGACGCTCCAAAATCTCTTGGAAGTATACTGCAACAAAATGAGTTGGTTTTATACACTTAGAAAAAAGGTTATTGAATTTTCACAAATTAAAAAGGAATGGATTTATAAACTTGAAAAGAATGATGAACCGTAAGGACCAAGTGCCAGTTAGGTTCTTGTAAATGCCGTTAATAACTGTATTGGAACTAGGCGTCTACAGTTACGTAGGTATCAGAACTAAAGTACCGGAACTGCGTGGATTAAGATTGAAAGAAAGATCGATTAATCACTGGTTTATTGTACTGAATTTTATATGTATAAAAACTGGTATCATTTCCACAACAAAATTAATCTCAAATTATATTTTCTGATTTTGCACGTCACTATGAATATATATATAAGCATACGTATATATGTACGAAGAAATTAAAAAAAAAAAAATATATCACTTTTTTTTTTGGATTTATTTGGTGTGTGTGTATGAATGTAGAGGAAAGTGTAATGTGTGCCTAAAATTCAATAAAAGCACCTAATAAAGGTTAACGTTATCAGTAAAAACTGTTTGTAGTAGCGGAATGAAAAAAATACATATGTATATATATGAAATTGCTAAAAACTATTAGATTTGTTAGTAACAAATTAAATTTGGTTAGTTTTTATACTTATCAGTTTTCAAAAATTAAAGATAATGCAAAGAAACGAAAAACTTGTACTGTTTCGTTTATCAATTAATCAATTAAATGAATTAATAGAATTTAAATCTGGCTTAGAAGGACCAAAATGTTCGATAGCAAAATGAATTGAATTGAATTGAGTAAATAGATCGAATTTGACTTAACAAAATAGAAAGACAAGCGTTTCGTTCGGTGGTTGCCGTAAAAGTGCACGAGTATGATTTAGGAGAGTAGGTGGGAGAATTTATTGGAAAGGGAGAAAGGAGATTGGAAAAGGAAATTCATTATGGGAAATGGCATTACCACTAATGTATTTTAAATGGTATAAAATATAAAACAGAATCTTGAACATAACCCCCCGGCAAGAACGACTGTTCTTAATTAAAGTTACAATTTTGTATGTTAATTTTGAATGTGTTATATGAGCATTTCCTCCCATATACTAAATCCTTCATTGTTGGGACCAGGTTTTTTAGCGCCTGATACTCGCTTGAACGTAGATAATAAGAAAAAGGAACGAAATATGTTGACTTGGTTTAGGCTGGATGATTGCTGGCTGAAGACTCGGAAACAGGAACAGGATTGTTGACCGGAAGTAAACGTATTTTGGTAATCGGTCGTTTGAATATTTTTCCGTTGGAATAAAGGGATACCACTCTACAAATATCGTCGACTCCGGGATGTATTTCGACCACTCTAGCTAGAGGCCACTTCGCAGGGGGATACCTTTCGTCAGTTATAATGACGATGTCGTTGATTTTAAAATTTCGTTGAGTTCTTGTCCACTTCGGACGTTGCTGCAGACGTGAAAGAAATTCCTTCCTCCATCTATCCCAAAAGTGTTGGGTCATTTGTTGGATCTGTTGCCATCTTTTAAGACGATTCGTGTTGATATCCAATAGTGATGGCTCTGGAACGATGTTGGTTGGCTCTCCTATTAGGAAGTGCGCAGGAGTCAACGCACTTAGGTCCGAGGGGTCATCAGTGAGGGGGCATAAAGGTCTAGAATTAAGTAAAGATTCAATTTGAACAAGCAGCGTATATAATTCTTCAAATGAAAGAATTCTATTCATAAGAATTCTTTTAAGGTGGTACTTAACTGATTTAACCCCTGCCTCCCATAAACCACCAAAGTGTGGCGAAGCAGGGGGTATAAAGTGCCAGGTGGTCCCTTCATTCTCCAATTGAGCTCTGACATCGGTTGCTATTTGGTCCAAGAACTGATGTTTCAATCTAATGAGATCCTTATAGGCTCCGATGAAATTTGTCCCATTATCGCTGTATAAGTGGGTGCATATTCCCCTTCGTCCAGTGAATCTCCGAAATGCGGACAGAAAACCTTCTGACGTCATGTCTGAGACGAGCTCGATATGGATAGCTTTTGTTACCAAACAGATAAAGATGCAGATAAACCCTTTGTAAGTTTTGGGTGATCTGCCTTTAGAGAGCTTTAGATCGAAAGGACCAGCGTAGTCTACACCACTATGTCGAAATGCTCTACTCTCTGTTACTCTAACCTTTGGAAGTGAGCCCATAAGCTGCGATGTGCGTCGGCTATTGAATCGAGTACAAAGAACACAAGAATGAAATTGATTTTTGACTAAGTTCCTAAGGTTGATAATCCAGTATTTAGAGCGTATGAATGACATGATTAACTGAGTTCCGCCATGAATAGTTTTGAAATGAGCATCAGCAACCAACAGTTTTGCTAAGTGGCAGCAATTCGAAAGAATTAAAGGATGTCTGGCTTCTTCGTCAATGTCTGCAAAACGTAGACGTCCTCCAACACGTAGTTGATTTTGCTTATCTAGAAACGGGTGAAGCTTTAGGATCTTGCTTTTGGAAGAGATCTCCTTATTATTCATAAGCGATTTGATTTCTGCTGGGTACCAGATAGACTGGGAGAGAGAAACTAGTTTTGAAAGTGCAAGTTGAAGCTCTTCGCTTTTTAGGATGCCAGAAAAATGATTTTTAGTGTTCGAATACCCAAATCGTAGAATGTAAGCGGTGACTCGAAGCAATCGATTAAGGTTACTGAATCTTTCAAGATACTTCGAACCAGATTCAACTGAAGCTATATTACTAATTACAGTTTTTGAATTTTCCTCCAACTCGGTGTAGAAAGGGTCAGTTCTCTGGAGAGGCCATTCGGATTTCGGACGGCTAAGCCATCGAGGACCATTCCACCAAAGATGGTGTTTCTCTAAATCCTGTGGTAGGACTCCTCTGGAAGCACAATCAGCAGGGTTGTGCTCCGACGAAACGTGATACCATTGCCTGTTGTTAGTGATTTCCTGAATTTCGCTAACTCGATTAGCAACGAATGTTTTCCAACGTATGGGCAATGAGTGAATCCAAGCAAGAACTATCGTCGAATCAGTCCAAAAGTATGCTTTTAAATTAGTTTTTTCAACTTGTGTTGCAATTATGAATTTTTTGAATAATTTAGCTAACAGCACGGCACCGCATAACTCAAGGCGAGGCAATGTTACTTGCTTGATGGGTGCAACTTTAGTTTTAGCTGTTATGATATTGACAGAAATACTTCCATCTAAACTGCATGTCCTACAATATATAACTGCAGAATACGCTCTGTTAGATGCATCACAGAACCCATGTATCTCTCCAAAGCAACTGCTAGTTGTGCCAAGCCATCTGTTGATGCGAATAGATTGTAACGAAGGAAGATTGGAACGATAACTTTCCCATTCGAGCTTTAGCTTAGGAGGAAGTGGATCATCCCATCCAATCCCTTCGATCCATAGTTGTTGGAAGTATATTTTAGCAAGTATGATAGTTGGTGCTAACCAACCAAGGGGATCAAAGAGTTTTGAAGCATCCGAAAGTAAATGTCTTTTTGTGTATGAACTACACGGCGGCAGAGAAATTTTAAAGAAGAAGTAGTCAAGTCGTGGTCTCCAATATAAGCCAAGAGCTTTTACTGAAGAATTAGCGTCATCGACGCTGTTGAATGAAAACTCACAATCTTCCGATTGTAAATCGGAGAGTAAGTCTGGACAATTCGAAGCCCACTTTCGTAGGTTAAAACCTCCGGAATATAGAAGCTCTTTAAGCTCCTTCTGTATACGTTTTGCTGTATCAATATCATCGGCACCAGAAATAATATCATCAACGTAAGTATCTCTTTCGAGTACTCGAGATCCAAGTGGAAAGTTAAATGATTCATCTCTTGCTAACTGTTGAAGAACTCTTATGGAAAGCCATGGAGCACATGTTGTACCATAAGTAACGGTCAGAAGCTCGTAGACTAGTACAGGACTTGATGAATCGGATCTCCATAGAACTAGTTGAAACTTTGTTTCATCTGGATGAATTATGATTTGACGGAACATTTTTTCCAAGTCTGAAGTAAAAACGATTTTATACATACGCCAACGTAACATCACCGATGATAAGTCATTTTGCAAGGTTGGGCCAGGGAGTAGCTCTTGATTTAAAGAATTCGAACTTAGAGGTTTCGATGAACCATCAAACACAACTCTAAGTTTGGTTGTGGAGCTACTCTCCTTCCAAACACCATGATGCGGCAAAATAAAAACATTTTCAGATGATGGCAAATCGTTGAAATTACATTTGAATTTCATGTGACCTAAATGAATATATTCATCTATGAATTTTAGATAATCTACCTTACGAGTTGGACTCGTTGGAAATATCTTTGCTTCCATGTGAAAGAATCGTTTCAGTGCATTTTGTGCGGAATTTTGGAATATTGGATAGTCCTTGCCAAGGACCTTGGATTTAAATGGAAGTCTTACAACGTATCTTCCAGTGGAAGTACGAGAATGGGTGTTCTGAAAATATGCTTCGCAGGCTATATCGTTAGGAGATAGAGCGCGAGTAAATGAAACTTCTTCAAGTTCCCAGAACTTTCGAAGACAGTTGTCGATGTTCACTTGTGTGTGTAACGAGATTGAGTTTTCAATGTTATGTACATTGGTAGAATTGATTGGTCCAGATAAGATCCAACCTAACTGGGTACATTGTGCCAGCGGACCGTTATTGGATTTAATTATACCGTCAAGAATGATCTCATGGTAAATATCCGCACCTAATAAGACATCAATATTTGATGGCTTAGTATATGATGGATTTGCCAGGGTTATATGCTCAAACTCCTGAGACAAACGTAGAGAAGATTGATATTTTAGGGCATAATTACTTATGGATGACAGTACGAATGCCTTCACAAGTGTTTTGAAGCTCGAATACACACAACTTTGTAGTTGAAACTCTACAAAACCCTTACAAATGCTTGTAGTAGTTGAACCTATTCCACTAACGATACATTGAGCCGAATACTTCTTTAATCTAAGACGTTGGATACAACTCTCTGTAATAAAGGAGGCTTGCGAACCTTGATCAATAAGAGCTGTCACAATGTGCTCACCAGTGGAACTTAAAATCTTGACCCTTGCTGTAGCAAGAAGAACTTGTGGAACTGAAGCACCAGAGGAATCGGTGCAAATGTGAGAATTTGTATGAATCGAATTAAGAAGAGGGTTAATAGAGTTGGATACTGGAGTATGAGAGCTCGATGGATTTGTATTCTCAATATGCATAAGAGTGTGATGACGCTTGTTGCATATTCTACAATTTGACTTACTTTTACATTGTGGAACAGTATGTCCTGGAGTAAGGCAATTCAAACAGAGATTTTTATGCCGTGCAAGATCAATTTTACCATTAGCTGTTAATGTTTTGAATTGTGTGCATAAATATAAATAATGTGCTTCTTTACAACAGGGACATGACGGGAATTTTACGCTTTGGTTAGCGGTGTGAAAGGAACGAGTACGTATTGGAAGTCTCGGTTGTGTTGTGCTTTTTTCCTTTGGAAACAAAGTTACTCTATTGTCTAAAGACTCTAAGGAACGAAATGAATCCTCAAGAAAGGAATAAAAATCTACGAGTTTAGGCAACTGCTTGTTTCTCGATTCAGAATCAGAATTTTTTGAAGAGAGATATCCTTCCCATCTTTTTCTAGAAGAATTATCTAATTTTTGGGATATGAGGAAAATCACAAAAACATCCCACGAATTAGTGCTTACGCCAAGGTTTTGAATTGAAATTAAACATTCCCTTGTTGTATCCAAGAGTTTTCTAATACAATTGGCAGATTCTCCATTTCTGGCTGTTCCCATAAAACCTTAAGATAAGATTCAACGATGAAGCGTTTGTTGTCATATCTATCACAAAGACTCTTCCAAGCGGTTTCATAGTTTACGTTGGTGCACGGTATAGAACGGATAAGCCTTTCAGCATCACCAGTTAAACACTTTTTTAAATAGTATAGTTTGCGGGCGTTGGATAATCCAACTTTAGTATGAATCATACCAATATAAAGGTCATGAAAGGTTAACCAGTTCTTGTAGTTTCCATCAAATTCTGGTAATTTAATTACTGGAAGGTTGATGTCATGATCCTCACGTAATGAATGGTCAAAAAAGGTTTGGTTAGCTGTATTTGGGCTCTGATTATTACGGCTTGGATTATAACCGTTCGAATCAAGAATATTGATTTTATCTAAAATATCACCCTTTACCTCTACATAAATCTCTTCGAACTTGTCATGCTCTTCATTGGTGAAGTAACCAAAATCTTCTTCCGATTTATTATTAACTTTGAGAAGATTAAAAATCTTGAAATGATTACTTTTAAAAGCACTCATATAATCTTCACAAAGCTCTAACCGACTACGCAAATAACCTAACTTAGAAAGTCGTTCTGGGCTACTATTATCAAAATTAGATTTAAACCTTTTTAAGTCTATCTTTGATAGAACTTGCTGTTCAATTAATTCTTGAATTTGATTCATTTCCAAAATCAAAAGTTATATGACAACTTGCAATAATACGAAAGGATTTCTAAAAGTAGTGTCAATCAGAAAAGTACTAAATTACACACACGGCAAGACTATTGGATGCACATTAACTGACGCTCCAAAATCTCTTGGAAGTATACTGCAACAAAATGAGTTGGTTTTATACACTTAGAAAAAAGGTTATTGAATTTTCACAAATTAAAAAGGAATGGATTTATAAACTTGAAAAGAATGATGAACCGTAAGGACCAAGTGCCAGTTAGGTTCTTGTAAATGCCGTTAATAACTGTATTGGAACTAGGCGTCTACAGTTACGTAGGTATCAGAACTAAAGTACCGGAACTGCGTGGATTAAGATTGAAAGAAAGATCGATTAATCACTGGTTTATTGTACTGAATTTTATATGTATAAAAACTGGTATCATTTCCACAACAAAATTAATCTCAAATTATATTTTCTGATTTTGCACGTCACTATGAATATATATATAAGCATACGTATATATGTACGAAGAAATTAAAAAAAAAAAAATATATCACTTTTTTTTTTGGATTTATTTGGTGTGTGTGTATGAATGTAGAGGAAAGTGTAATGTGTGCCTAAAATTCAATAAAAGCACCTAATAAAGGTTAACGTTATCAGTAAAAACTGTTTGTAGTAGCGGAATGAAAAAAATACATATGTATATATATGAAATTGCTAAAAACTATTAGATTTGTTAGTAACAAATTAAATTTGGTTAGTTTTTATACTTATCAGTTTTCAAAAATTAAAGATAATGCAAAGAAACGAAAAACTTGTACTGTTTCGTTTATCAATTAATCAATTAAATGAATTAATAGAATTTAAATCTGGCTTAGAAGGACCAAAATGTTCGATAGCAAAATGAATTGAATTGAATTGAGTAAATAGATCGAATTTGACTTAACAAAATAGAAAGACAAGCGTTTCGTTCGGTGGTTGCCGTAAAAGTGCACGAGTATGATTTAGGAGAGTAGGTGGGAGAATTTATTGGAAAGGGAGAAAGGAGATTGGAAAAGGAAATTCATTATGGGAAATGGCATTACCACTAATGTATTTTAAATGGTATAAAATATAAAACAGAATCTTGAACAATTACAGAAATACCAAATGTACAATAAACTCTTAGGATAGATATATACATTATTAGATTAGATGTAAAAATATTTTAAAACTCAATTTTCTTAGAAATACAGTCCAGGTTGAACTTTAGTCTCAAATAACTAGTCTCTCTAGGCGTATGCGCGAGGTAGCCTTCTGAGGGACTTTAACCCTCTAATCAAACCTTCCGAAGACTGGCTAACGCCTGTCTACAAGGGATCGCACCTAGTCGTTGGACTAATCAGCAATTTATTTTTGAATCGTATTAATAATTGAAAATTTAAATGAAAAAGCCGCCGTTTGTCGGATTTCTGAACTATTTGGTTTGAAATTTAATTTCACAAGTTATTTTGTTTTGTTTTGTCTTATAACCTTAGCTACCTACTACAAATCAAGAGGTTTTACCCTTCTTAATCTCCTGATTATATTCTCAGTATTTAGTAGTTGTGTTACTTCTAAATTAACGTGGATGAGAAGCCTAACTCTATGTCTTTGAACAACTTTCTTAGCTTCATCTTCAACCATTTCAATAACTAGATCTCTATGTAGATCGGCGTTTCGTATGTACCATTGTGCATTAACTACGTTTCGTAGAAAAAAAGAAATGTAATCACAAAATTTCATTTTGTTTTCAACGTTAGCAAACAAAAAAAAAAAAACAAACAAAATGAGCAATCAATGAAGTTCTCCAAAAATTAAAACAAAATATTCCGCAACGACTAACGGTTCCTATCAATAAAAGGACCATTTAAAGGAAAAATCAAGGGTAAAAAAAAATATCCCGCATATTAGCAGAGCCAAACAATTTGGTGTAAACATGAAATAATTACAGTAGTACTCGTAACTGCCACTCATCCTAACGTCGCTGCATCGTCATCGGTGTCAGCTTCTATATGTAATTATTCAATGATGAAACCTAACACCACCTGAGTTTCAACCACTACACCAGAAAAATCTGTCCTATCTTCTCTTCTTCCTTCCGACTTTACGCTGAAAGAGTGCATACTCTTAGGCGTAAGTCAATAATATCGCTTACGCTGTGTACTTGCATACATTATAAGGGTATTCATAATCCCTTGAGCGTAAATACATTATAAAAAAAAAAAAAAAAAAATAGACAATTTTTCTGAAAGGTATGAAATAAATGTTCATTATTCCATAAATTAAAACTAAAAACAAAGTGTACATTTTCCAAAGGACTTTGTCAGCCATTCAGCTCTAATAAACCTATACATAATTTAAAACTTAAGAAAATACAGTTCTAAGTGGTGGCGTCCATTTAAACAAGTATTTATATATACATACGTATCCAGTCACAATTCTTCGAACCGCTAAACACACAATAGCAATAAAACTCAATACAAACCTTTTTTTGGCTACATTTAAATCTAGCACGCACTTTTATTAAATTTATTGTACAAGTAAATGGACTTTTATACAATTTTCTTCATCACCATCATTACCATTCGGATGTTTCTATGTATTTCTCCGTAGTTTTTGTTATAAACAATCATCGGAAAACTCACTGATTGTCTGAGCATGGGTCAGTGTTGTCCACAAAGGTGAACGACAGAGTATTGAGTCAGATCTTGACGTTCGCTGTTTCGTCTCCTTCAAATAATGGACGTCCACAGTTTTAAATTTAAATTTCTCTACAGAATTATTTATTGCCCTATTACTACTAGATCTACTATTAGTGGCAGTAATTGGGTTTAGTAACTGCTAGCTGGAACACGAATTATGCTGTGATGTTGATTCCAGTGGTGAATCCGAATTGAAGATTTCCGTTTGGGTTTGTTCGACATCACTGCGTTCTTCGAGCACGGTATCTAGTTCCAGTGATGGAAAGCCACGACTTAGGCTTCGCTCAGGACGTAAACTGATAGCTCGCGACGATCGGTTATCTAAAAAAAAAAAAAAATAATAGCAATTTGCTAAAAATGAATTTTGGAAATTGTATTATTTTAGAAAAGAAATCGTTTTTACAATGAGAGGCAAAAAAGACGAGACGAAATGAACAAAAAACAAAAAAAAAAAAAAGTAAGGAATTAAAGTACACTCATGCGGTACACTCACTAAGCCTATGAATTGGACTAAATCTGACCAGGCTGACGGCGTGGTCCTGCATGTCGTAGTTGCGGCGGCGATCACGTTCTCTTGCCAACTTAGCTCGTCGCCGCAAGCAGCATATAACAAGTAAGGCCAATAGAGGAAATCCTAGGATACAAGAAACAATTGGTATAACTATTGATTCTGGTGAAACTGCAAAGAAAAAAAAATTAATTGAGGATTGTTAGTAAAGATGACACATTAAGGAATGCATATTGCTTTCATAATAAGTACACATAAATACTGGATCTATTAACCTCCACTTAACCTTCATTATAATAAATCTCGGGTACATGGTGCTATAAATGGAGATTGGTTATAAACCCTTTCGCAATGTGTCCCAAGGGCAATTTTTTTATTTGAGAAGCTTTTTTCATGACAGTTATGCTCTTAAACAGAAATGAACAAAAAATGGATTTCCACCTATTTATGAACAAAAGAACTGTACCATTCGAATCCGAAGGTAAGTGGAGCGTAATTAAAACTGTCACTAACTCAAGACGACTAATGCGAAGCTCAATCGTTAATATAGGCCTTTGACCTTCGGTTTAAGTTTAGCCTTCCAAGGGAATATGGGACTGGACTGATAATGGGTGACCTCATTCCCCAGAAATTCGCGGATCCAAAATTCTAAATTTAAATGAAAAAAAAAATAAAAATAAAATAAACAAGTGCATTTCCAATCGCTTGAGCTTTTGGTACAGCGACCAGTCGTATCACCACCTCGATATGCTGTGAGCCACTCCACTGCACTGTGTACACTGCCATTACACACTCCTTAACCTCAACTGTTCGGTCTGTTGCGCAATTCAATTGTCCACATGCGATCTTTTTTAAGAGGCGGTTAAACGTTTTAAAGAAAGGTGCACACTTCACCTTGTCCTAGCCATCAATGAAATCTTCATGAAAAGGTTCAAGACAATTAGGGGTAAGCTTTGCTACCGCTTTGACGAGGTCAAGTTGATACGTAGGAAAACTGACAAGCTTCCAACGTCTAGTTGCGGTGCCTCTAATATAGAGTCTGGCAGGATTCACAAAAAAAAATTAAATCTACGGAAGCTGGATCCCATAAAACCATTACGAGCTACTGGACACGCTTATCCTAGGACAGATGAGTCTAGGTACAGGTCATTGGGTTGTTCTAACCCGACTGATTAACGTAAAGGAGAAGGACCTAAAAAGTTCCAATTACTGCAACAAGCTATATATTTTAAAGTGGATCAATGAACACCATCGATGTGCAACAGGCGAACCTGCACAAGGCTAAAGGTGCGTCCGCTACCATTAGCAAGTGGTTTCCCAAAGAAAATATAAGCCTTGGCTTTATCCGAAGTCCTCGAACTGGAATTTGTATCGGTGAGTAGTCATTATCTATTGAAAACATAGGAGACCTAGATGAAGTAGGCTACCAACGCAATGAAGTGTTCCTTAATTCTTACCATGATAGCTTTGTCCCCAAACCCATTGCGTGTAAAAGTAAGGTTCCCTGCTAGAATGACCAGGTCGTAAAACGCGTCAGAAAACGCGTTAACTGTGGAAGAGGTGGAATAAAATAAGGTTCGCTCTTATAGAATATAAATACATATTTTTGGCGCGACAGGTCCATGGGACCCAGGGCCTAGCTTCTCACAACCATTTGTGTTGCGTGTTATATTCTTTACATGAATGGAAGGGACCTACTGTTTAATGCCGTATCCGAAATGCAATTTTTGAAAAGCTTTTTCATGACAGTTTTACTCTCGGGTGTTTGTCAGATGCTCGTGAGAGGTGGAGCCGCGAAAGAAATTTTTGGTGTTGTCTGGGGATTGAACCTGGAACCCCTCGCTCCGTAGGTCCAACGCACTAACCACTTGAGCCACGGCGCTCTCATAAAACGCATGGATAAAATGCTGCAAAAATATTGCTGACTTACCAGCAGCGGCATAATGCGCTTGAGAATATCACCGAAGGAGCTCTGCACCATCTTTTTAAAAAGAGAAGGAGCACTCCGTTTCAAGGAAATAGCTTTATGTACCTTCCTAGACATCAAGAGCACGTTCGACAATACTGACTACGGATTGATCGCAAGGGCAATGCATACGAGCCATGCTGAAAAGTTAAATTGTTACTTTTTCCACCAGACGAGACTCGGTGTCTTTAACTGTTTAACAGTTAAAGTATGTCTCCAAAAAGGAGTACTCTATTGCCTCTTGTAGTCACAAGTTATCCACATTTACTAGTCGATCTACAGAGATTAGACTACATCGCCAATGGTTATGCTAACGACTTGGTGATCAGTATCATAGATAAATAAAGAACGACAATTTCAAGTGTCATATAAGAAGTATAACTACTCGTATTAGAATGGTCCAATAAAGAAGAAGAACTTTCCATCAATCCTTGCAAGACAGACTGATCTAGTGCCTTTAACGAAAAGGAGACAGGTCAATCTTCAGCTTATCATCATTAAAGACACCTCAGCGCTCTATTTCAGTGAGGTAAAATACCTCGGATTTACGAGGACTAGAATACATAAATCGATGCCAACGCCAACTAGTTAGGGCTGTTTAATGACTAGGAACACAAACTTAGTCTAGTCTACTGGGAAAATGTACCAGATCTCAAACAATCCAAACGATTAATCAAGGCTTATTCCTACAAGGAAATCCTTAAACTTAGACAAGGAACGTATTAGAAAACTGATGAATTTCTCACAGGATACCGTGGCCCGAGGTATTACCTTAACAAAATAAATCTGTGTCCAGAGACAGAATGTTGGTTCTGTTTGGGGGAGTATGATTCATTCGAACATATTCTTTGTGAATGCCCGGGAGACATGTCTTCCATAAAGAAATACGTACGTCAGCGTCATGAATTCAAAAGAAAGAGTATATCCTTGAGATTTATCTGATATCTTTAGATTACCAAGAGTATACTGTGGACATTGAGGGAGCGTTTAATAACGTCGAACCAGAGTCAATTGGAATTGAGACGTCGATTGGCGTACTGGTGAACCAGTTGCTTACTAAAAGGTTCATCACCTCAAAGCTGACCGAGGTCTCAGTTCGACGGTTCGTCAGTAGGGATACACCACAAGGAGGTGTGATCTCTCCTCTTCTTTGGAACCTAGTGGTGAATGAACTGCTTCTAATCCTGAAAGGGGAAGGTTGCAAGGTAGTTACCTATGCAAATGACGTTGCTATTGCTGTCTCTGGAGCAATAGTTGCTTAGGTTTCGAACAATAATGTACGTCAGCGGTGTTGAGAAACTCTGCTTGAAAGAATAAAGAAAGTGACAGTCGGCCTTGAAGTCGAACTGAAGAGAATTTGGTTGATTTCGGCGTAGCTGGGGAGGACGATTGCTGACATGGAGAGGCACAAAGCTGCGCTTAGCTTGGGATGTGATGCGAATGCGCAAACAAGTGGCAGCAAATGCAGCTATTCGCATGAAAGCCATTCTTTTGTGGACTAGTCTGCGTACTGGCCACTCGTCTATTCTAAATAAATTAGAATGCATCCGAAAATATACTGACTACACACTCTCCTAGCTCCTTTTCCGAAGACTATATACCCTCCAGGACTGACTGGGAGGGTGACATAGGGTCTCACAGTGGATCCGTTTGCCTTTATACAGACGGGTCCAAGACGGAAGCAGGTGTGGGGGAGGTGGTTTCTCCCAAGATCTGAGTTGCAAGATCTCCTTCCGCCTTCCCAATCACTGTAGCGTATTCCAGGCGGAAATAATGACGATCGAAGAGGACTTGTCGTAGCTAAGGTACAATGTAATATCCACAAGGAATATCACAATTTTGTACTGATAGTCAAGCCGCGATTAAGTCCCTGGATTCGCCCACCTTCAATTCCAAAGCTGCCCTTAATTACCGCTTATCTCTTAAGAAGATGGCAGAACAATTCAAAATTCACCTTATTTGGGTGCCGGGCCATAGGGACATTCCAGGTATGGCACATGGCATGGCACAACTCTATCGATTCTACCGGAGAAGGAGAATCTGTACATGCCTCTCGCTACGTATAAATTTTTAAATAATAGCAAAATGCTATTAACTCTATACTCTATCACGAAACAGATGTGGCCCAAGCTGGATCTCAAGCGCTTCAATAGACTAATAAGACTAAAGAGATCCCTCATTAGCACAATAGAAGGTGTCATTATTATTATCATATCATTGGAAAGCATGTCCCGACAAACGACTTCTGCAGAAGCTGCATGGATAAGGAAGAGGAAGAGACTATTCTTCACCTCCTATGCACCTGCCAAACTCTCTTCTGTATCTGTATCTAGGAGAGTACTTCTTCGACAACCTTGACGAAGCTAACATAAGCATTAATCGCCTCCACTGGACACCAGTCCAGTGGTATCACAATGGGCCTATTCTGGCCTAAGTGTGGCTGCACTTTTTGCCTGCCAATCGAACCTAACCTTTAACTGGTATTGATTAATTGTATAGGAGGCTTCAGTGTTGCCATGTTTCTTTGTTCGATGGTTAAAAGTTGGAAACCTACTAGATTCAAATCTAATCCAATAGGTCAGGTCTATGATATCGGGCGAATTCGAGCCTAACGTGGGAGGCTAGATTTCGTGGGAGACTATGGAAAATATCAGTAAAATGGGTTTGGATACAAGATAAAATTTTTGAACAATTTTTGAATTTGCAATCCTTAGGCTATTGATTAGTTAAAGGTTCAGATGAGTTAACATGATGACAAACCATATTTTAAAGTGATGTCTGAACTAGGAATACTACCAGACTCAGACCAAAAGTGAAATCCACCAATGAAACCGCAATTCAATACAAAGGACTCAGTTCTCATTCTCATATCCAAGATGATGTATGGAAACGGAAATTAAGTTGTCTATCACAGATAACAACTATAGGTAACACATTTCTATTACTAAGGCAACGCGTTCGTTCAAAATTCAGATCATTACGAGGTGTATTTGGAGGACGTTTACGGAAATGTGTTATTGCTTGACACTTATTGACATTGCGCTCAAGGATATTGTTTAGGCATCAAGTAAAAAATCTATACAAGTCTTTCTGCAGTAGAAGACAGTCAGAAAAGGAGGGTATAGTCCAGAAGAATTTCATATTATCTGCGTAAACGGATAAACTTATGTAAAATTTTCAATGATATCATCATAGTCGAAATAAATTTTAAGTCACGACCATTTTTTAGCATCCAAGAGGCTCTATATTTTCAGAAATATGTAAGTAGTCATAAGTAACCATCTTTATCTTTTCATAGCCAAACCTTTCAGAAGACATAGCACTTGTTCAACTATCGGAATAGTTCAAGACTGGTGGATATGCATGCGTCTACAACTTGCAACGGAGAAACGAAAATAGTGCTTACCTGAAACACTTTTTACGGTCTTCAAGTAAAAGTTAAGTTACCTTGGAAACATACAGCTAATAAGGCACCAAAGACAAATGTTACTCTGCAAAACCACATATCATTAGGAGATTGCATGGAGACTACATGGTCCGGCAGGATGATGAAGAAATTCTTTCAGCCAGGTATGGGCTGGAAAAGTCGGTAGAAATTAGAATATACCGGAGGTAGGCATACTGCCCTAAGAAGCGCTTATGATCCAGTCTCCGTATACCAAGTGTATATACATATGTATGTATCTACATACATATATAGTATATAAATATGCAAAGAACAACACAAAAAGATTTAACACCGAAGGTGGTAAAATTTTTGAATTGAGTCATTTACTCCAGTCCCAGTGTAGAGGTGTTGTGGAGGAAAACAAAGAACTCCGCATCAAGCTTAGCGAAATAAAGCTTCTCTACCAAGAGCTTAAGAAAGGGGTAGATTTACGCATAGAAGAGAACAAAGCTCTAAATAACTCGTATGTATATCAAACTCCTTGTCGTTCGAACTACTATCTTTAGGGCCTATTAAGTTCAAACAGGGCAGAAACTGCGCGTTTACAACCGAGCGGAGCGAAATATGTACCGAAACGCGCGGTAACCGCAAAACAATTAAACGCTCTTTAGGGACGTCATAGAAATAGACCCAATTTCTGGTGGTTGAATGATTAAATAAGAACCACGCGGTTGAACCCTTCTGTATGCAAACGCGCGGTTTTCGTTCTGTCTGAACAGGCGCTTAATAAGCTGTACTAGCTAGGGTTCCCAACTTTGATTGGAACAAAAGGAGGATACTGATTGTACTAAAATTAGTTCAGTTCTTTGCATTTATTGTTTAAAATAATAGTGTAAATGTTTCTATAAATAACTGGGCATTATTCACATAAAACGAAAATAAAGTAAATCAGTGGAATGAACATGAATGAACAAAGGACAAAATTCAGAAACCGTGGGACTAGAAAACAAGCTGGTTGCACGTTTGTTTTGATTTAAAAGTGATACTTGCTGAAAATATGGAAATGACAGAATGATTGACAATGTTCACATAGAACTGACGGCTTAATTTGTTTTTTACGTTTACAGGCAATTACATCAGTGCGGATAGGTGACATATTACGGCAATCTGGACGATCAGTTTTTCTAAAATTTTTTCGATTTTTGTTGACGTTTGGAAATGTCAATCGGTGTCTTTCGACGAAAGGGTTAAAAAAATATAAAAGATTTAAGAACTTGGGAGGCAAACAAAAGAAAAACGAAAGCAAACCAATTCAATTGTTGTGAAAAGCATTAGTTTTGCCCCTTCGGGTAGGGGTCAGAATATACCCTAGATAGGCATGTCTGTCGTAAGAGCCGACTAAAATCCAACCTCCGTATGTAATGCAATGAACGAAACGACAAGATTTAGTACCCCAGGTGGGCGTCCAGCTTTACTGGAAAGAAATCCATCGGGAGCGCCAGAGCGCGGAAATCGGGACTCCGAATCAAGCTTAATGAAATGGATCTACTCTACCAAGGTCTTAAGAAAGAGGTAGACTTATTAAAAGAAGAAAATATGGTTCTAAGGGACATACATTTGCAGAAAGAACGCGAATGTACTCCACCACGGTTAGCTAGTTAGGAATACCACACTGCCGAAGAAGAGCTAGCACGCAAAATAAATCGGGTCCCTAAGAAAAGACCTAACTAGAAACGAAGAGCCGGTTCATTGCCCGAAGCCGAACATCTAAAAGAAGAAAAGCAAAGAACCGCAAGAAAAACAACTTTGAGCGTAATTTCGTCTACCGCCACCAATAAACCTCGTCGTCCTTAAAGGAACGATAACATCGAAATTTAAAGTTACATCCTTGGGGTATTCTTCATGCGCGGAAAATTAAAATTAAATTGTGAGCAGTGTTCCAAAAGCTAAATACCGAGAAGATGCAGGGGTATGCTTTCGAAATAAAATAATAAAGGAAGTGTTTAGACAGAACTATCAATCTAAATACGAAAACGTCAACAAAAATCCAATCCTTCAGTCTTGTGTGAACGGGGTCATTACTGGAAAAGGGTACAATTTTTATTTTGCTTGCTTTAAGAGCAAAAGGAGGACATTTTTACTTAAAGGAGGACGGGAGGACAAAGTGCTGAAAAGGAGAACTGTCCTCCAAAAAGGAGGACGGTTGGGAACCCTATGTACTACCTACTTATAAAAAAATAAATAGTGGACGCCGTGGCATAGTCATTAGTACGTTGGACTACTGAGTGGAAGGTTCAACGTTCTATATCCAGACAATACTCAAATAATTCTTTCACGGTCCCACCTCTCACGAACGTTTCACAAACATCTGAAGGTATAACAGTCATTAGAAAGCTTCTCAAACAAGATTTGCCCTTCGGGCACCATAAAACAGTATGGAGCTGTCGTGCCAAATATTTGTAATATAAATAAGAATATTATTATTATTACGATAGCCTCAACAGCAGTTTCACTTAAATTAATTTCGGAATAGATGTAAAGGTACACTTATGAAAATAGGGCCAAAAGGTCAGTGCGTGGTGTTGTAAGAATATTCCATCTCCTCGTATACTAAAGAAAACGTTATGATAGATTTTAGACCCCACAAATCTTTGAACATAGGTATCTTAGTTGGTCAACAAAAAGAAGAGAGCAGTACCTCAGGCTAAATTTTCTTGGCAAAGGGCATCGAAGCTTAAGAAGAACACTCGACTTAAACTGAGAGATTAACTCTAACCAGCTGATGTAGTTCTATATCTCTTTAAATTGTGTCTCGTGAACTTCAACGAGAGTTTTAGAAAACCGCGGCCGTGATAAATGTGTTGATGTATTCTGAAATGCAAATCATGAACCTAGCAATAACAACTGACCTAGCCAATGTTAGAACTTCTATCGCTTAAGAGCTATTTGGACTATTTTTTCTGATTTCTAAAATTCTATGATTGTCTACTCGAAGTCGACCATATTTTATTGCTTTACTTGACAGATGACAAAACTCTTTAAGCTGTTTAATATGAACGCAGAGCACTATTGATCTGTGCAAACATCACAGTTCTCGATGTTATTAGGTTTAAACTTGTGTACGAATGTCTTCACAAACTTAACGATCTGGAAAAAAAAATTGATTGATACTTTACTGAATACTAGGGCAATAGAAGGCACCGAAGTAGAAAACGCTTTAGCTAGACCGGGGGTCAGAAGAATTCTTCATAGAACTTGAACGATTCTGTGGAATTGAATGGATGGAGAAAGGCAAGTGCCTGTAGTTCTCTAGAAGTTTCTTCAAAAAAAAAATAAAGAATCTTATTTAAAAAAGTACAAGATATCAGATAGAAATATATCGTGGTATGTATGTTGCATGTTACATATCTAGAAACTGGTTAAGAGAAGTTTCCATAACGTGAGGTATTCTTGGCAAGCTAGAGTACAAAACCGTTAAATGTTGGAATAATCATAGTAAGAATCTCAATTTGTCTTGTCAGCTAGTGACTAATAAGGTCCATTGGACGCTTAATCTTTTAGCATATATGCCTATTACAAGAGTGCAGGAAGAACACCAGCCTCTTTCATTGATTCGTCGTGCCACTGCCCTCCGTCCTGTCTCAAATGGGACTCCAACTATTCATCATAATTTTGGGCTCTTAGATGGTATAAGATTGAGCGCGCTCATAGCATGCCATATTTCAAAGAAACTGAGGTTACCGTAGACTACATTTAATATTTTTTAAAACAATCAAGCATATTTTCACCACAATTTGTTGAAAGCGCACGTGAAATTTTTTTTCAATTTTTCAATTCAATTCTTTATTTATATACCAAGAATTTCATAAAAAATTTGTACATAAAATATCTGCAAAGCCTGAATGGCTTGTCTGCAGAAGACTATTCGCTATCATAAGCTTGTATTTACATGTTGAGTTTTGTATTTGTTATTGTACGCTATACAGAAATTTTACGTTATACATTTTCGACAAAAATAAAAGGAATATAATATAGATACATTTATGAAGAGTTCAAATACAATTCTTTTGCTTTCTGTAGAAGTTAAACTTTTCTTAGGTTGCGAAACTCATTCGGGAGTTCGTTTAAAATAGTTGGTACTGTGACTGCATACCTCCTGCGACCATAATCGTTCCAGGACCTAGGGATGGTGTACCTCTGCTGTTGTCTTCTTCTGGTGTTGTAGATTTGTTGTGTGGGGATTTTGTAGTTTCTGTCGGCATGTTTTCAAGTTTGAAAAGCTGTGCGATATTAAGCATCTGCTTCTCGCCATTTTCATTCTGTCGCTCGCAGTGCTTGAAGAGGTTGCATATTAGACGCCTTACCCCAAACTAATATACCGTATCTCAGATGAGACTCCACTAGCCCGAAATAGCTTTGCCGAAGTACGGGTAGTGGGCAAAGGTAGCTCAGATGGAAAAGAGCATACAGTTTCTTTATAAGTGTCTCTATATGCGTGCTCCATTTTAGGTTGTAGTCAATCCATACTCCCAAGTATTTATATTTTGACACATTTTCAATGTACGTAGGGCAATCGTCATACTCTTCTATTAAATCATGATCTCTGGCTGTGTGTAAGCATTTAAATTCATGCATTTTGACGTTTATTTTTATTTTCGGAATATGCGGTGGGCGTATGTGCATCGATCGTGGCACCATGCTATGACTGCGTTAAATTCTTTTTGCAATATTTTCGCCGCTTCTTTAGCATTTCTGTGACTTACGATAATAGCTGTATCGTCCGCATACGCATAACCTGTGCTTTGTTTTAAAACGTTAAGCTGATCGTTTATGTAAATTATGAATAGAAGAGGGCCCAGTTTTGATCCTTGCGGGACCCCGTAAGTAATTACTTCCTCTTCGCTCATATGCTCTTCTACTTTCACCTTAAAGTTTCTGTTATGTAGATAACTTTCAAACCATGACAATAATTTACCGCGTACGCCTATGTTTTCTAACTTTTTATACCCTATCCTAAGGGTATATTAAGTTTGACACATAGTTTGTAACATAGAGAAATAATCGAGATAGACCCTATAAAGTATATATATTCGTGATCAGCATCAATAGCGAAATCGAATGAGCGATGACCGTCCGTCCGTCCGTCCGTCCGTCCGTATGTCACCGCTTTTTGGGCCTTAAATTTTGAGCTAGGACGATGAAATTTCATATCTGGGCTTCTGAGGAAAAGATACAGTACAAGTGTAAAAATTTTTGAAATCCGCCCACTGCCACGCCCACTTTTTCATAACTTCACTAAATTATATGAAACCGAAAAATTTTGTTAAGACCAAATATTTAGGCATTTAGATTCCCTACAATCCACCCATACAAAAGTTTTGGCCACGCCCACTTTTTGGGGGCGTTTTCATCACAAAACCGATTTTTGGGCCTTAAATTTTTAACTAGGACGCTTAAATTTCATATCTGGGCTTCCAAGAAAAAGATACAGTACAAGTGTAAAATTTTTTTACATCCGCCCACTGCCACGCCTACTTTTTTATAACTTCACTAAATTATATGAAACCGAAAAATTTTGTTAAGACCAAATATTTGGGTATTTAGATTCCATACAATTCACCAATAGAAGAGTTTTGGCCACGCCCACTTTTTGGGGGCGTTTTCATCAAAAAACCGATTTTGATAAAATTTTACATGTAACATCCTCAAACGTTCGACATTATAGCTATATTTGAGTACAAAATGCAATTTGGCCACGCCCACTTTATATAGAGGAGGATAGGGTATCAGACGATCCGTTCCAGACGGATTGTAGGTTTTCTGTATGTTTTATTATATGATTGTGGTTCAAGGTGTCGAAGGCTTTTTTAAAATTAATAAATAGCACTGCGATACTATGGTTTTTGTCAAGGCTCGTATGCAGTCTATTTGCAAAGTCTCCAATTAGACTGTTTATGCTTTTATTTTTTCGGAAGCCAAACTGGTTCCTCCACAGAAGATTATACTTTTCTACATAATTGTAGAGTCTTCTAGTCACCACTTCCTCCAGAACTTTGTCAACCACAGATAGAATTGAGATTGGTCTATAATTATTTATCTCGTTTCTTTTGCCATTTGTAAAGATAGTCCGGACAATTGATGTTTTTAGTAGATGTGGGTCAAATGATTGGTCCAAACTCATATTTATTAATTTTGTTATTACAGGGGACAGTACCATTGAGTTCATTCTGAGGATCTTTGGTCTTATTCTGTCTATTCCCGCGGACTTATTGATTTTTAATGAATTTAGTATATTCTCCACTTCTAGGACTGTAGCACTTTCCACATATATTGATCGGTCCACACTGCTTGATGGGTATACGTATGTTCGGCGATGGCATTCATGTACTATGTTCTTTACTTCCGATGATAACACTTTAGCAAACCTGGTTGGAAGGTCTTTGAAATTTGATTCATTTGCAAAGTTTCTCTTAAGTGTATCGTCTAGATTGCAACTCTTTTTTCCCAATATTGTGTTTACAAGCTGCCATGTTTTTTTCGGGTTGTTTGTGGAGATTTGAAATTGTCTCATATAGTAGGTCCTTTTTGCATGTAGTATGTTTTTGTTTAGCTCATTTCTGAACTTTTTGAATTCTTTTTCATGCTCTTGGTTTCGCCTGTTGTTCTTAAATCGCCTGTATAATCTGTCTCTTTCCTTACAAGCCATTTTTATACCCTATCCTAAGGGTATATTAAGTTTGACACATAGTTTGTAACATAGAGAAATAATCGAGATAGACCCTATAAAGTATATATATTCGTGATCAGCATCAATAGCGAAATCGATTGAGCGATGACCGTCCGTCCGTCCGTCCGTCCGTATGTCACCGCTTTTTGGGCCTTAAATTTTGAGCTAGGACGATGAAATTTCATATCTGGGCTTCTGAGAAAAAGATACAGTACAAGTGTAAAATTTTTTTAAATCCGCCCACTGCCACGCCCACTTTTTCATAACTTCACTAAATTATATGAAACCGAAAAATTTTGTTAAGACCAAATATTTAGGCATTCAGATTCCCTACAATCCACCCATACAAAAGTTTTGGCCACGCCCACTTTTTGGGGGCGTTTTCATCACAAAACCGAGTTTTGGGCCTTAAATTATTAACTAGGACGCTGAAATTTCATATCTGGGCTTATGACGAAAAGATACAGTAGAAGTGTAAATTTTTTTTACATCCGCCCACTGCCACGCCTACTTTTTTATAACTTCACTAAATTATATGAAACCGAAAAATTTTATTAAGACCAAATATGTAGGTATACAGATTCCCTACAATTCACCTATAGAACAGTTTTGGTCACGCCCACTTTTTGGGGGCGTTTTCATCAAAAAACCTATTTTCATGAAATTTTACATGTAACATCCTCAAACGTTCGACATTATAGCTATATTTGAGTACAAAATGCAATTTGGCCAATCCCATTTTATAGAGAGGAGGATAGGGTATCATACGATCCGTTCCAGACGGATTGTAGCTTTTCTGTATGTTCAATTCTGCGTTCATCCAATTGTGTTCATTGTTTCTTTTTATACCCTATCCTAAGGGTATATTAAGTTTGACACATAGTTTGTAACATAGAGAAATAATCGAGATAGACCATATAAAGTATATATATTCGTGATCAGCATCAATAGCGAAATCGATTGAGCGATGACCGTCCGTCCGTCCGTATGTCACCGCTTTTTGGGCCTTAAATTTTGAGCTAGGACGATGAAATTTCATATCTGGGCTTCTGAGAAAAAGATACAGTACAAGTGTAAAAATTTTTTAAATCCGCCCACTGCCACGCCCACTTTTTCATAACTTCACTACATTATATGAAACCGAAAAATTTTGTTAAGACCAAATATTTAGGCATTCAGATTCCCTACAATCCACTCATACAAAAGTTTTGGCCACGCCCACTTTTTGGGGGCGTTTTCATCACAAAACCGATTTTTGGGCCTTAAATTTTTAACTAGGACGCTGAAATTTCATATCTGGGCTTCCGAGAAAAAGATACAATACAAGTGTAAAATTTTTTTACATCCGCCCACTGCCACGCCTACTTTTTTATAACTTCACTAAATTATATGAATCCGAAAAATTTTGTTAAGACCAAATATTTGGGTATTTAGATTCCCTACAATTCACCCATAGAACAGTTTTGGCCACGCCCACTTTTTGGGGGCGTTATCATCAAAAAACCTATTTTGATAAAATTTTACATGTAACATCCTCAAACGATCGACATTATAGCTATAATTGAGTACAAAATGCAATTTGGCCAAGCCCATTTTATAGAGAGGAGGATAGGGTATCATACGATCCGTTCCAGACGGATTGTAGCTTTTCTGTATGTTTTTTCTTAGTATCGTGGATTCTGCGAGTATTTTATTCATTGCATCTATGAAGTGCATGTAAAACTCGTTTACATCCGTGTACTGATTATGATGTTCCCATCCAAACTCCTGCACTTTTCTAGACACAATGTGGTTTAAAATATGCTGCTCTTCTTGTCGTGCGCTCTTCATTGGCTTTTCTTTGTTTTTAAGTCCGCAGTATATGCCATAGTGATCGAAGATGCAAAGTTCATTTACTGCTGACCTGATTTCTGAGCCTTTTACTCGAATAAGGCTATGGTCAATCAGTGACTTAACATTTCGGCGTGGATCGACTCGTGTATCCGAAAAAATTGCATTTTGGAGACCCTTAGACGCAATCATCGCATCGTATTATGCCTATCGTTCATATTGATATTCATGTCACCAATAATAATCATGTTTTTTCGATTATTAAATATGTCAATATGCTCGTTGAGCTCCTCAACAAAGTGATTGACGCTTGTTTTGGGTGGCCTGTATATTGATATAAATGAAGTTTCGAAGTTAGATCGTTTAATATTAAGAGATATATTTTCATAGTTCCTACTACATCTTTCAATATATATATGATGTTGTTTTTAATGTATACGGCTATTCCTCCGCCATTTGATTTGCTTCTATTAAAAAACTCGCAGTTGAAGCCATCTATTGAATAGAATCCATTTTCTCCCTGATTTATATTCGTTTCTGCAAGAACAATGATATCTATATCAGATATAAAGTCGCTGATGTATAGCAAGAACGGATTCCAATTTGTTCTCAGTGATCTTATATTTAAAAAGAGACATGCTAATTCACAGTTATATTTACTAAATTCAATTAATTCATCTTTAGTATTCAGTTTTTTAAAATTAATTTTTACTATTTCATTTAATTCATTATCCATATTGCTTGTTATTTTTTGTTCGTACTGTATGTGTGATCTACGAGATTGTAATTGTATCAGTTGATTTTTTCGATATCACTGAATGTCTCCATTTCTGTGATACGATCACCTTCACTTTTTCTGGCAAGAACTTTGTTGTTTTTAAACCACACATACCTCCAGCCAGCTGTTTTTGCCTTTGATTTTGACAGCCACAGCAGCTTTTTAAAGTATGGGGTTAGTTGGTTATTTATATAAATGTTTTGATTTGCGTATGCAGGGTTCTCTTCCTTTTGAAGTTTTGTGTTTACTTCGGAATATTTTAAAGTTCTTTTAGTTTTTGCGTTTTCTAAAATCGTTTGCTTGGTGTGTTTTCTAGTGAAGCTCACAATTATATTTTTCATTTGTGTGTTTTTTCGATCAGTGTACGCGTATATACATATATTCTACATCTTCTTCTCTTATCTCGGTGTTTAAAGACTCGACTACGGCTTTGACGACAGTAAAAACCTTTTCGTTGTTTGTCATTGGAACGTTTTTTATTTCAATGTTTTGTTTTTGTTCTAGCGTGTTAATTTGTTGTTGCAGACTTTGAATAAGTTCTTCATTTGTTTTGATTTGCTGTTTATAATCTGATATTTCTTTCACTAAGTTTTCAATCAGTGCATTGTTTTTCGTAAGTGCTGCGTTAACTTCGTCATATTTGTTTGTTGTGAATTCCACAGCCTTTGAGTAGTCTTTTAATATCGATTTGATCTCTTTTAGTTCTTTGTTTATTGCTGTTTCTTCCACTCTCGATGTAGTGCCGTTGCTTGCTGGACGAGATCTCTTTGCCAGCTGGGCATTTTCTTCTGGTGGCATTTTTCCTTTCACTCTGCATGCTGTGCACTCCCAGTTGCTTTTTGCTTGGGAAGACATTCTCCGGTATGAGTTGTGCGAGATGGTGGAGCACTGAAAATGCAACTTTGCTTTGCACTTTCAACTAGTGACATATTCCCCGTCAAGGGGTAACGGATCAGCACATCTCGAGCAATTATTCATGGTAAATTTTAATTATATAGAATAAAAACTTACTCTGTTTATAAAACAGCTATCAAATGATGACCAATAAAGCCTTTACACTGTATGTTTTGTTTTTTTTTGTTTTGTTTAAATGGTATTTTTGTTCGCAATTGTGGAAATTTGGAGACTTTGATTAGAAAGACGTCTATACACTTCAAAACTCAACAGTCAACATATTCTACCTATGAACCTCTTATGTGAGTATCCAAGCCAAAAATGAGAAATTCAACAATTTGGGCAAATACATAGATAAAACAAGACCAAAAGTTATTCAGTCTGAAGGAGGTCAATCAGTTACCATCTGCTTTTTCAGGAATCCCGCACCTGAATAGGGGGCACAGTAAATCCAGATAGATTCGGAAATACATATTATAAAATTCTAGAGTTGTGTAGAGAGATTATTTAGAATAAAAACGGATAAGGAGTACCAACTCAACATTAAGAAAAATAAAAACTGATACAATTAAAACTTTCAGCTTAAGAGAATAAAAGATAGCCTATACACAAATATGTATTTATAATAAGAATTTTTGTTCAAAAATTTCGAGAAAGATATAAAATTGAGTGACATTTTCCAAGCTACCCACGGACGGACATCTTCAAACAAGGCCTGAAGAAGTTCAAAGCTGAAGTTCGGAAAGCCCAATGTATATCCTGGCGCAGTTTCTATTAAAGCATTGACAATAAGTCTTAAGCCTCCAAACTGCACAAAGTCCTCTCCAGAAACCGGACGGTAACTTCCCGGCACAAATCCAGGCGGCATTCAGCACTATAGCGCATACCATGCCCTGTATCCTGAAGGGTTACCTGGAACTAGGAACAATGCCGGTCGCCTCGACCCAGGTAAAAGTGATATTTATACCTAAAGCATGCAAAACATCGCATACCCTTCCGAAATACCTTAGACCAATCAGCCTAACATCTTTCCTTCTCAAGATTGAAAGAATCCCGGACTTACACATCAAGGCTACAATTGATAGCACCCTACTATCCACGTCACAACACTTCTATTAAAAAAGTAAATTTGTGGAAACGGCCCTTCACTCAATCATCCAACCTATCTAAAGATCCCTCTCAATTAAAGAATTCTCACTGGTGACCTTCCTGGACATTGAGGGAGCTTTCAACAAGCATATAAGCAATGCCCTACGAAGGCTCAATATCTGCGAAATAGTTTACTGCTTTATAGAACATATGCTCAAAAGCACATAGTTGTACCAACCAAGTGGGAGTATTGTCTCCATTACTATGGAATCTAGTGCTCAACGAAGCCCTTCTGGAAATAGACAGAACCGGATGCAAAATCATTGCCTATGCGGACGACACGTCACTATACCGCAGACACTGGCCGATGTCATGCAGTCTGTTCTCAATAAACTGACAAGCTGGACTGAAAGTTGTGGGCTTTCCGTAAATCCGACGAAGACTGAACTGGTCCTTCTCACAAGAAAACACAAACTTCCTGACTTTAATCTCCCAAAGTTAAGAGGCATCCCCCTCATCCTCTCAAGTAGTGCCACCTACCTAGGCCTAAAGTTTGACCGCAAGCTTCTTTGGAGAGAAAACATAGTCGAACGTACCAGGAAATCCCTGGCTGCCCTATATATGTATATGCAAAAAGGCAGTAGGCTCCACTTGGGGCCTACAACCAAACACTATGCACTGGCTATATCATGTATGGAATATTGGTCTGGTGGCTCGCCCTGGAGAAGAAGTCCAACTTAATAATATTGGAAAACATCCAACGAGTTGCATGTTTCAGTATTACTGGTGCACTGAGAACCTCTCCCACAGCAGCTCTTCAAACCATGCTCCACTTACTCCCAATCGACATCGTCAGCAAATAACTGGCTGCCTGCTCAGCTATAAGGCTTAGAAGCTCTAAACAGTGGAAGGAGCAGCACATTGCACATGCCAGAATATTACTGACGCTTCGTCATCTTCCCCAAGTCACCGACCACCTGCCCACTGAATACAACTTCAATATGGGCTACAATTTCTCAATACCAGACAGAACTGAATGGACATAACGGGATGTCCTGTATTACAAATCGCTGTCAATTTTCACGGATGGGTCCAAAACCGAGGACGGTGTCGGTGCTGGAGTCTTCTCCGACGACCTGGATATTCGCCTATCCTTTAACCTTTCAAACTTTAGCAGCGTTTTTCAAGCCGAAGTATCAGCATCGGATATTGTCATATATATCGACAGTCAGGCAGCCATCAAGTTCCTTGCATCCAGCACAACGAGATCCAAGGCAGTGAAAGATTGCCGCGCATCTCTTAACGAGATATCTGGACAGTATAACCCAACCCTTTGCTGGGTACCAGGTCAGTGGGACATACCAGGGAACTGTGAGGCTGACGAACTAGCCAGACAAGGCTCCTATGGTCTTAACAGCATAAATGTCACCGACATCAAGACGCCCACCACGTCTTATGTTAAATATCTACCTCATCAACGCTGACGCGGAGAAGGAGGCCAACCATTGATGGCAGCAACTCGACCGCTAAGCTACTGTGGCCGACTTTAAATAAAACCAGGTCCATTGGACTCCTAAAACATAAGAAAGGAACCCTGTCCAAGATAGTTAACACCCTCATTGGAAACTGTGCTATAGAAAGACATGCACAAAGATTGGGCATCCCCTACAACGACTTCTGTAGAAGCTATATGGACGAAGAGGAAGAGGAGACCATCAGTCACCTCCTGTGCACGCCCCCTGCGCTCGCCAACACTAGGAAGGCTACATTAGGCAAATACCTTTTCAACGATCTAATTGATCTCAACAACGCTTGCACGGCTAAGATTAGCTTCTTCATACAAAGGAGTGGATGGTTTCCAGAGTAAGAGAGTGACTAACCCACCTTACACATCGGCAGTACAATGGACCTCCTCTGGTCTAAGTGCATTTTCCCATCGTGGGCCGATCTTAACCAAGCAATATTTTCCAAGAACTGAGAAATTTAAAATTTGCCCTTGACTGTATTCAAAACAACTGGACAACGTTCACCAATAAAACACTTCTAACATTTGTCAGGATACCATCATGAAGTCCTTCTTTTACCTGAACACAAGTGAAACCATTAGCGGCTAGCTTTAGGTTAAAACCCCATATGCAACAACTCCTAAAATAAACCTTTCCTCATGCACATACCCGTATGGTTTTCCAATTAAATTAACTCCTTCACTTACCTGTGGGATAAACAATTATCGTTGGTCGCTTATTGTTAATTATAAATGTTGCAACTGTTTGTGCGGGTTGTGTGGTAATGTCCTGTTTGGTGGTTGGATGTGTTGTTGTTTCGTAATCACTATAAACAACAGACGTTGCCATATCTTCATTTTTCGTTATTCCCTTCAAAGTTTTTGCTAAAATTGAGTCCAATTCCAGCACTGCCTTCCTTAGCGGAATGTTGTCCTTCTCAGCTTTTGACCGAATTACTTTCGCCGTATTATCCTTTATCAAATGCGTTGTATTCAAGTTGAGAACAGAGTTATTTGGAGTACTGCGTTCATAACTAACTAACATTTTATTCTTAAAAAAACACAAATAAAACTAAAAAATTTAATAATTCACTAATTAAAAAAATATATGTATTTATTTTATTTTTTTTTTTTAATTTTTATTTGTATAAACAAAACATATTCACTTGGGCACATATTCCACGAAACCGTAAACAATTTATTTACATAAGTACATATGTATATATGTATATCCAAATATACAAATATTCCTTGTTTATTATTTGTTACCTTATGATGTTTTCCACTTTAATCATTTCCGAAGCAAAACAAATACAACACCACCACCAAACCGTATCCGGAACTGATGAGAAATTAAGGGATGGTTGCCTATTTATAGGGTGATTTTCCAGGATAACCGGACAGAATCAGGAGAGTGTGCTCTTTAAACATTTATTTCCTTTTTTTACGCACGGATTCTCCTATTCTCGTTTCTTACTCTTCCTCGTTCTTCTGCTGTGTTTTGTTCTTCTCTTCTTGCGTCTTGAGCGCAAGCGAATAGTGAGAAGTATAAACACTCTTTTGTTATTACAATGATTTTAAAGTAGGGTACACACTATCAGTTTTGAACTGACACGCGAAATGTTTTCGTGGATTCTGCTGGAACGACGGAGACTGATGCATACGGGATGGTAATGTGCAACAAAGTTTCGTTATTTCGCAGGTAGCAAGAGAATTTTAGAAAACTTACATTTTTCGAACGATAGTGTGTGAAATGTTGAGAATTGACATTCTAGGAATGTCAGTACAAAACTGATAGTGTGTACCCTATTCTCTTAGTACATTCTGTGTTTTGTATTTCTCTTCAGACATCCAAGTAAACGGACTATACAGCGCAGTTCAACTTAATGGCATCTGAGAACAATGAGAACCATCAACACTCTTTTTTGATTATAATCATTCTAGAGTAGGATACACATCATCAGTTTTGGACTAACAGTTTTGCAAAATGAGAGTATGTAGCTAGGAATGATAACCGACGGTTGGAATGATGCCAAATATGTTGTAAGTTAATCGTGGATTATACTGGAATGACGGAGACTGATGCATAAGGGATGATAATGTGCAACCAAGTTTCTTTATTTCACAGGTAGCAAGAGTTGATTGAGTATCGCATCACAAGAGAATTTTAGAAAAACTTTAATTGTGTAGTCTACACTGAAATATTGAGAATTGACATTCTAGGAATGTCAGTACAAAACTGATAGTGTGTACCCTACTCTCTTAGTACATTCTGCGTTTTGTATTTCTCTTCAGACTTCAAAGTAGACGGACTATACAGCGCAGTTCAACTTAACTGGGCAATGAGAACCATGACCAGTTTCAACTACAATTATTCTAATCTACACCCCATTCATATTCGTACTCCGAGTTATGACACCTGTACTGTTTGGCAGTAATATGGGAGTCAGATTTCTAAAAACGAGGTGCAGTGGTGGAATTTCCTCGTTGAAACTAATGATGACGTTTGTATTATTTGAGCTATATCGACGTATTCGGAGCTCAGGTCAATAAGGTTATTTTTTAGGACTAAATCAGGATTTTGGAAAAGAGCCGGTGGCATGGGAAGAGGGGTGCCGGCATCGGTTTACCTGATTCCTTTCCTAGAGTTTCTTATCAGTACTTGGCCCTTCTGGTTATGGGTTGTGCATCGGGAAACCATTCTTACAATGGCCTACAAATGGCCTCGGATATTGATGATTCAACTCTCGACAACCCAGTAAACATGGTAAGGACAATGAATTTCGGATAAACACATGGAATGTTAGGTCTCTTAATAAACAATGTTCTGTCGAACAATTAGTGAAGGTCCTGAACTACTGCAAAACACTGTTAACCGCCATCCAAGAATGCGGACCCGTCATAGAGATAGACTTGGATAAGAAGTCTTGAGTTTCAGACATGTAACATAACAAGCAAATATGTTTTTATTGAATTTCAATAATAAATAAGGTTTTCCTTTTTTGTGTCGTTTGTCCTTAGAAAATGATAAGAGCCCATAAATATCCTTTTACCGGGTGAGTAACAAAATTATCCATCCTACCTTGTATTAGCCACGGAGATATTGAGAGGACGTCGGTGTTAAGACTACAAGCGCGAGAGATCACCAAAGTTTTTTCCAAACGAGTGTATTAATTTCTTAATAGGTCATTGGTATGTGAAACTAGAAGCAGTTGCCTAACGAACAGAATAAAACCCCCTAACCTCCACAGGTTCGGGCCACAGTGAAAAAAATTGTTTGATGTATGCATGCGTGACTCTGGTAGATAACGGAGGATAAATAAGACTGAGCAACAATAAAGTTTTTTTTACGGTCCACCATCTCGCGAGAGTTTCTCAAAACAAAAATCGCCTTTCGGATACGACAGTGAATAGTAGTAAGAATAGTAAGTATATGTAACACATGGCTGTGAGAAGCGAAGCCCTATATCCTGCACGAACCTGTCAAGCAAAATATTTGGCGCTTACGCTCAACCAAATGCGGATGATATTACCGTACCCTTTGTCGAACGATGTATAAAAACTGTATGATTAAAACAAAGGGTTTGATATTAACCTGACTATCAATAAAGATGGTGATCATGCGTGGATTGTTTTCTTTTTTTTTTTAATTTTGAGGGATCGTTCGATTATTATTGAGACCTAATCGAAACCAAAAACATTCAGAATATAACTAAAAGTCTCTTGAACTGGCAACAGTTAAAATATGGATAGAAGAACCTGCTTTTAAGTAGTAATTTGGTAATTTGCTCCTTCCGATTTAGCAACAACGGCCGTGATGGCAGTGAGGAATATCGTTATTTTCATTGATATTCAGGTTACTTCATTATTTTTTGGAAATCCAGAGATTAGCCCTTGACAGATCCCCAATACTTTTTATTGGAGACCAACAGATGAAAGTACAACCAAATTAGAACACGAGAATTACCAAAGATTGGACAATTAGCAGAAGCATATATTCGTCCAGGCTTTTTTTATCGTGTTAGGAAGCAAAGGCCAGTATTACCCATTCTAGAATTTCATTGTCTTTCGTATGAAGCCGAGAATGGATTCCAATGATGAGGAACTTACAATATCAACACTCACCATATCAGCACCAAAAATTTGCAACCTGATCCGAGCAAAGACAGGACAATCATAAAGGAAATGATCCGAAGTATCGTCGTCCTCTCCAGAAGCGTCGCAGACAGTGGTGTCTCTTAATCCTAGCACACTAAGATATTTGGGAAAAGGATAGTATCCAGTAAGAACACCAATAAGTTGTTCACAGTATTTTCTGCTGATAGATAGCAAGAATGGCGTTGATTTCTTACAAACGTTTGGGAGCATACCATTAGTCTGACTGCATTCTGGAGAGCCGTGCCATACACAATTGTGTTCGTAAGTAACTCAATCCTCAGTGAAGGCCCTGAGAATGCCGCAAGACGTAACGCAGGTTCATTTTCTGATAAATCATTCTCTGAACTTTAAATAACAAAAAAAAAAACAAATATTTGCATCGACAGGTCCATGGGACCCAGGGCCTAGCTTCTCACAACCAATCGTGTTGTGCCTGTTATTATCTTTACACATGGAAGCTATTTTTCTATTGGAAAAGTTTTTTTTATGACAGTTATACTCTCGGATGTTTGTCACACGCTCGCAAGATGTGGGCCGTGAAAGAAAAATTGGGCTTGTGTCTGATGGGGTGGGACATATGTAAGTCCGTAACTCAATTGCGGATTTATGTCCCACTGAACAGGGACTTATATGTATACTCCCTTGGCCCGAATTGTTACCATTGTCTGAAAAATTGATATTAATTCCTGATTTTGCACTATTCGATACTTTGGATTCGAGATTTTAGTTTCGAGATTTTTGTATTCTAGATTTTTGATTTCTATATTTTAGTTTTCTAGATATTGGGGCAAACCCACACACCACTTGAGCCTTGCTTAGCAATTTTACTTCCCGCAATACCAGTGTGACCTAGTACCTACCCAAGCAAGATTCAAAGAGTTCAGCTTTGCATCGAAATTCAAGGAGTTTTTACATTCGCGAACTATTTTGGAACGACGTTTTATTGTCGAGTAAGATTTTAAGCGATGCCTGACTGTCGGTACAGACGCAGATAGTCTGGGCCCTCCACCTATTCTTTACAATATAGTCGGCAGTCATTTTTATAGCATAGATCTCCGCTAGGAAAACAGAGACACGCTTGCCAAACGAGTAGTGAAGTCTAGTGTTGTCGATTTGTAAGAAGACTCCAACACCGGACCCTTGACTAGTTTTGGAGCCCTAAATTAAAATTCGACTAGAGCCCAGTCTAGGCTCAGACTTTGCCCAAAACTAGTCCTGAATGCATGAAAAGTTGACTCTAAATTTGGACCACAGGCGAAGTTCCGCTGTCATTGCATCAGACGCCATATCCATGGAACTAGGATCGTAGGTTAATTGTCGCGTAAGGTCATCGATACTCCAATGCGGTAGATTGGTTTGATAGTACAGCCCATGATAAAAGTATCAAGGGGTGGTAAATCAAGTAGAGCATCGAGAGTAATGCCAGATGTACTCGGAAAAGCTCCCGTGCAGCCGAGACAGTCCCTTCTTTGGAGTTTCGATAAACATTGGTTCGAATTTGAGAAACGCTCGAATCTGTATGGAAATGACCGAATCTCGCAAAAACACATATGTAAGTGCGTACGTAAATATATATGTATGTCCGTAAGAACACAAAGAATTTTGGAATAGTAGTACAAAATGGAAAAGAGTGGTACGGGTCAATAAGTAGTTATGACTATTTATACTACTTTCGAGTTTAACTTTAAAAGTACTTTTACTCTCTTTACACACTCTTTACTCTTTAACTAAAAATCTCTGATATGTATAACAGTGGAGGATGTCTTAACTTTTCCAAGGAATAACGAGCGCCATCTGTATCTTCGAAACGTAGGAAATATTCTAAATATGTGACTTCCTGAATTTTATGGGAAACGAATATAGGGAATATATATTTCTCGAAGGTCAAATGGTTTGAAACCGAAAACTAAATAATTTCTCTAAAAATAATTTCCTAAGTTGTATTATAATTTCCTAGCAGGCAGTGTGCTCTATTTGGTCCATTTTAAACAAATCACACATTTAGAAATATACATAATAGAAAACCCCCTCAATATCTTTGAGTCAGTGCATAGCATTTGCAATTTTGCATAGCAAAGCATCAACCATGTGATTTGCGAAACAAATTCATTTATTCCGGTACCACTTTTGTTATTACTCATTGTACATGCATATGTACATATGTATGTATATCATTGAGTATAGACAACGTCAAATATGGATTTAAAGATCATGGAACAAAAAAAATACAGCACATGTACATACTTGTTGTTATGTTAAGGGAATTGAACAGCAAGCAACAGGAACAGGAAGCAAACTAAATGGTGTCGACCTAACAAACTCCATAAATACTCCATAACCCAAGTTACTTCGTTAGTAGTAAACAAATTTTCTGCCCCTGGACCATACATTTTAAAATTACACGCGTTGTAATAACACGGAACAATATACATCCGTTGTCTAATAACCACTAGATGGCGTACACACAAATGTTAGTCGAAAGTTTCATCTGACGATGACTGCATATTTTTGTTCAATTGAATTCTTATCATCCGCCTAATATTAACTAACTCAAATTACATCTAGATAACGAAAGGTGGATGCTATATGCTAAAGAAACAAAATCTTATTGGATGCAAATCCAGGGTATGTTAACTAAATTCCTTCAATGGTCAACTTTTATTGAACCTGGAACGAACTTCACATAATCTTGAAAGCTCGAATCTGACAAAAAAATAATTTCGGTCAGTTGGCTGCCCTGTGTTCAACTGTCATATGTGCTGTAGTGTTGTTGTTGTTGTCGCTCGTGTTTTCATCGTTCTCTTCTTGTACTGCATAAGCTCAGCTGTCTAGGTATATTTTCTTTTCTTTAATTTTTCTCCCACGTTCGTCCGTTAGTTCATTTCAGTAAATAAACCAAAACGAAATTACAAAGAACAGTCGCCCTAATTCCCCATACTTCCTTGACCAAGTTCGTGTGTCCAGTTGTATTTTAAACGAACGAAAAATTAACATTTTACATAAAAATTACCCGTGGGAGATGCACTTTTGTACTGTCTATCGTCTACCACTCGGACACATTCGCGAAAAGTAAAGAAAAAATAAAAAAAAAACCCTAAACAACTCAAAAACAGTGAATTCCTTGTTCTGGTGCACATCTCGTCGCGCGGCGCACAGACAAGTACGCGATACGTGGCGATTGGCTAATGCCAAATGTGAATTCGCTATACATATGTGTGTATGTGGTGTGCTACAGCAGTTCGCACAAAACCGGTGAATGTAACACAAAGTGACAACGCCGACGATAATTAATTTTATATACCAAACGCGTTACGAATAATACACCATATCTTCCAATAAGAGATTCGTTATTAAAGCGAACATCATCTAAGTTTGGAGAAATAAGCGTCTGCCAGTGGGAAAAAAGAAAAATGACGGAAATCGCTGGAAAATTAGTGACTGAGAAGAGTGACCCAGAAATGAAAGGTTGGCTGCTGAAGTGGACGAACTACTTGAAGGGCTACCAGCGACGGTGGTTCGTTCTATCGAATGGAGTCCTTTCCTATTACAGGTATAGAACCGAATGTCACCAACCTTATTTATTTTTTTTCATGGTGTTTCGTTTGTTTTCGCAATCATCGCAAAAGAAAATCCAATTCTAGGAATCAGGCGGAGATGGCTCACACATGCCGTGGCACAATTTCACTGCACGGGGCTTTGATACACACAGTGGACTCGTGCACATTTGTTATATCGAATGGAGGAACGCAAACGTTTCATATAAAGGCAGCCAATGAAGTGGAGCGACAGAGTTGGGTCACAGCGTTGGAGTTAGCTAAAGCTAAAGCAATGTAGGTTATTTGTTTGTTTTTCGTTTTATGTGTGTGCTCCCAAAATGGAGTTTTTACTGATTGAAGTCATTTTGTTCTGTCATTGCAGACGGGCTATGGAAAGCGACGAGGACGAAGATGATACTACTTTAATGGTTGCTCCGAGTCAAGAGATCAACATTGCAGTAAAGGAATTGTCGGAAAGGTGAGTTCACTGTAATGCATGAGTGGAAAATCAATAAGAGTTTCGAAATTTCATCATACCGTTAAGTTCATCAAGATATGTTTTTTTTTCCGATATATGTACATACATATGCATGTATGTATGCATTTAGTTACAGTCATTGGTGCCTTTGAAAACGAATAGTTCCTCGGTGTCCTGTCAATTTTAAGGCTGGAGACGTAATAGTTCACCAGACTCCTAAACATAAAGGATGATTAGGAATATCTTTATCAAACTCGAACGCATTTAGGGAAATTGTTTCATTAAGGTATCGAGATTTGTCTAACTAGGCTGCACACTCGCAATGGCTTAGGTTTACCAACAGAATCCACAAAGTCGTACAAAAATCCGACACTTTTACATTAAGTCTGGTTCCTCACTCAAATTGTAGAAGAACGTACATTAGTTCCAGATAATACAAGAAACTTTGGAAATACTTGGTATCCTTTTCTTTCCTTTTGGCCAAACGACTATAAAAGACCTGCGCCTTTAGAAAATTTGAACCAAGCCTTAATAATAAGTAACTAACTTTGTGAGTTCCCCAAACAGATGTAAGTCTACTTATGTTGTTTGACGCTACAGATATGTACATATGTATATATGTAACTTCTCACAACTACATATTCATGTTGTATGCGTTGTATTGTCCACATGAATGGAAGTGACCTGCAGCCTGTGTATTATAGTTATAGACTCGGATGTTTGTCAGACGTTTACGAAGGGTGCGACAGTGAATAAAACTTTGGTGTGTTCTCGTTATCAAATCTCGAACTACTCGATACAGACGCTATAATTCTCGCCCAAACTTGAGAACTGTCCGAACCGATATAAAAAAAAAAAAAAAAATGGCTGTTGCATAGAGATCACCCCATAACGCTGCTGTCCACGCTTTCAAAAGAGCGGTTGAAATCAACTCAATTTTCGTACTTCATGCGTACCGATATGAAATGAGAGAAATGTCCGATAAGACGAAACATTGTATAACATCACATTCTACGTCAAAAGTAGCAGGGCATAGGACACAGATTTTAAAAATATGACAGTTCTAAGCGATGTAATGAAACCCACAGGCCCAGAATGGCAGAAGAGCAGGTCGAAAGAGAGTAGTTCATTTGAGGCCTATGAAACACATGAAAAAAATATACCTACTGACATCAAGTTCTTCATCAAAATAGACATAGACAATAACTTTTTGAATTTGCTTACGAAATATGTATGTGCCAAACATACATATATTGTATAGGATTTTTCGATTTATGGGGAAAAATAAGTTTGACTTTGTTATATTTGTCAGTCAGCTTTTAGTATACATACATAACTTTATAGATATGGATATACATATAGTGTCTATTTGCAAAATATTTTCAAAGATAGATCTGATAAGACAATGTTTTTTTTTTAAAATTCCAGATTAGAAAATCTTCGCACCTGCTCAGATTTAATAACAAAGCATGGTCAGGCATTGCAACGGTCACTGGCCGACCTGGAGAGTGGAGATGACATCGCTAATAGAAGTAAAATTGTTAATGAAAGAGCCACATTGTTTCGTATTACTTCCAACGCTATGATTAATGTAAGTTAATAGATTTATAAAAATTACCACAAATTACCCGAATTTTTAACAATGCTTACAATGACACATTCCACAATGGCGATCAATGTGGTTGGGGTTTAATAGACTAATTTTCTGGTGCATTACGTTTTTGTTTTATTATTTCGATAGACATAGCTCTTAATACGAGTAAGAGAGCCTAAAGTCAATCATTATTCTAATGTTGTTGTTCTGCTGTTGCCTAAAAACTACCCGTGCAACCAACTCTAGGTCAACGGATTTTAACTATATTTCGACTATTCATATGGTTTCGTTACGAACCAGTACTAATTCATCGAAACGTTTCGTTATCACTACAATTCATATATCGCTAGCGCATACACTGGCGCTTTGTTGGCTATGTAAATTATTAGAATATCATTGTTCCACATAAGCCTAGGATAGTACTGATCTGTGATCATCGGTATCATATCGAATGGCACTGTCTTGAAACGAACCTAAGCGCATAATGTATGTCCTTTCCAATACCTCAACGAAGCATTTGTTTAAAGTAAACTTCTGGTCTAAGTCATATACATATATTTGTATGCATGCGCAAGTCCGTAAATCAATTAATAGGAAATGCATTTCTTTGGTAAAACTGTGAATAGTTCTACTGTTACAGCTGGAAGTTTTCACTGGTTGTTCTCAAAAGATCATTTTCAAAAATTTCACCCAATGGTTTAAATCTACAAAAAAAAACTATGAATCTTCCGCTAGCTGATTGTTATTCTTTAGGAGTTACCTAGAATATGAACCATATTCATCAATTTTGAACGGAAGTACGCCTTTTACCCAAGGAATATAAAAGTTCGCACGTTAATCCCAAAGATCTCAGACTCATATGTCGTCTCATTATTTCTTCTGAAAATTCTGGAGAAACTGATAGACGCTCACATTCCCTGCAGTATTAACCCAAGCTTGTCATGAGCCTCCCAGCATGCGTATAGCGAAGGGTTAAAATTTTTTTTCTGAGGGTAGTACTTATGAGTAGATTTTAGATCCATGCAGTATCACAATGTACCTTTAGTGGTCTAAGTTTGGCTGCTTTCCACGTCATCCTATACCTATACCCAAGTGCCGTATCGAAAACTGTGTTTTCCTAATGCATGCTTCATTGCGACCTTGTCATTGTTTGTTATTTGTGCGTCGAGTTGTTACTAGAAGTTTACTTCATCCTCGGATGTAGGCTTAATTGGGGATAAAAATTTATGGTGTTAGTGTACTTTACTCAATTACTATAAGGATTTCAGGATACATACATACATATATGATTACTTAATTTTTTGGTTTAGCAAACACTTCGCATATACATACTTCCGGAGGTTTTTTATTAGCATAGTAACTTAGAATTACGTGGTGACCATGTTTCCACAACAGGTACAACCACGATGTACCTATATATAAGTTCCAATCATCCGGGTGCTATGGGAACTGTATTTTTAAAGGTTATGTTGTAGTTTTTATACCTTAAGATTCTAAAGTGCTCAACTATTGGTTTACAGAATTCATTCACAGGATTGAATTTTTTGTTATAGTTATTCTTGTTGACATAGAAAATCTATCGAAAGGAATATCCTTTGGACTGCCATAATATTAATCAATTTACGTTTTCTCTGTACAAAATATGACCAAGCAAGCTTACACAAGTATTCAATTCGATAAATCTCCTATTACAGGCTTGCACCGATTACTTAAAAACAGCTGAGGTCCAGGGACAGAAATGGTCTAAAGTACTGCAACACGAACGTGAAAAGAGACAAAGCTTAGAAGAAATGGTTGAACAATTGGCAAAACAACACACTCAGTTGGAACAGGCAGCACATCGTATTATTCCAAGTAAGTACTATAACATTATATTCTAAGGTGAAAACAAATGCCATGATTTTCCTTGAGAAAATTGCGACTGTGAAGGTGAACATTTAGATAAAATATTGAAATTTGGTTGTTTATTCAACAGCTTCAAGCGACACGTGACTAGGTAATTCAAAACTAAAGACTGTCATCTGTCGCGTCACAATTCGCGCCATGATCCGGTTTTAACTTTAAAACTTTAAATACCATTCCACTTAATTTTAACAAAATGTCCATTGTCTCGAAAAGTTCTGGAGATTTCACATCAGATAAATGATTGTTCTTCGACAATTTATCTGCCGATTGGTTACATGCGATAACTATGGAATCAAACATCTCGTTCGGGCGTTTTTACTTGCACGTATACATATGTATATGGACATGTATTGGTTTCATGAAAAATTTTGTTTGTAATCTCTTATAATTCAACCAAAGTGGAGAATGGCATGCCCACTTTATTAGGCCTTAGTATAGGGAGGGTAAATCGAATTTCAATATTGCACTGTTTGTATAGCATAAAGGTGCAAGGTGGATTTAGTGATACTCTCACGATTTCGCCAGAACTCCTCCGTGGGAAAATTAAATCATTGGCACAAAACATGTGGCAATGTACCCACGCCTTCCAGCCATAGTCTGTAGGTATCATCTTTCAGAACAACTAACCGTAGTATCTAAGACTAATCGATTTTTAGAAACTGATGTCGACTTTGATGGATTTGTTTATCGAACTTAGGCGGGATGCCTTTTAAATCGTAGCCAGACCCTTGGGGGTAAAGTGATTTTTGCATTTCAATTCACTTTCATTCATTGATAATGGCAGATCGTTTAGGCTTCTCTTAAGCGGTAGAAGACTTTGAAGTTTCAATTTCACTCTGTCGTCCATACTCCATTTTAATATGTTGTCAAGATCGAAATTTAATGAGCTCCGCTACACCGCCTTTCCAGTTATACAGCCGAAGAGAAGGTATGTGAGTTGATACACAAATTAATAGCTGAGAGTAACTTTCGTCAACAAAGAAACATATTGTTGTAAAAGTTTCAAACAGAAGATAGTTTATAGAGATTAGAAAAAAATCGGAGAAAAAACCATTCCTTGGGGGAATCCTGCATTGGTCCAGACTTAAAACCATTCAAAACAACTTGAATTACGGCTCGAAATATAATTTCCAATCCATTGAAGATGCCAAATGCACACATTTTCGACAAAACAGTTTGATGGCAAACTCTGTCAACGGTTTTTGAAATATGTAGCACAATAATCTTACATTCATCAGAATGATGCAGAGAGTGTCATCACTTTTCGGAGAGATAAGTGTACTATTACATCACTAGTTATTCTTTTTGCTACGAAAACCGTACTGCCGGCCATTGTGGAGTTTTCTATTATATTTACCAATGCCCGCTATTTAATCACCAAGTTGGCGAGCATTTTTTACAGTTATGAACAGTATTTCTCTGGATTAATAATTTTGGCAGATCTTAAGAAGGAAAGTGATTTATAGGTAAAAATTACGCATGGCTAAAAAATTCAGTTGAAAAAATTATAATACAAAAATGGTTAAACAATGACAGGTTCATACGGGACCCAGGGGCTAGCTTCTCTCAACCATTTGTGTTGTGCGAGTTATATTCTTTCCATGAATCGATGGCGCCTACAATTGATTGCCGTGTACAGAGGGTAATTTTTATATGAAAACAGTTTTCCTAGAATATTTGTCAGATGCTCGCGAGAGGTGGGAACGTGAAAAATGTTTGGAGTTGTCTGGGATTTGAACTTCGAACCTCCCGCTCAGTACCTAGTCCGAGGCACTAACCACTGAGGCATACCTAAGGATATTGGGCTACTCTGCCACGTCCACTTTCAAAAACTCAAATATTTCAATATTTTGAATATTAATACAAAATATGTATATAGTCAAGAAAATTTTCTATAATTCGATTGTACATTATAGAGAGTCACGGTCATACTTTGAAGGCGTTATTTGAAAGAAAAAAAAATTAATAAAAACTCAACTATGAATACTTCTCATTTCAGACGAATATTGGTGCAAAAATATTAGTTGATAATTTTGTTTGCAATGAAACCACATCCTTTGTAAAGGTGTTTTGAAAATAGATATCATCTTCAAAAAACGAGACAGATTACGGTTCAAAACTTTCTTTATACATTTGCATATTATGAAGAATTAACAAGTTCTATGGTTACATATTCGTAGTTAAAAATCGTTCTTTTGCTTCAGTTGGGGAATTCATTCCTTTGCTCCTTTTTTATCAGACTGTCACTATCAACAGCTGTCATTTCCGCACACAAATGTACCCAAACCAAGAAACTTTTAAATATCATCCTTACTGTTACTGCTGGAATCTGCTTTATTCAGAATACACAGTTATATTGAAAAGCCCACCGCCCTTCATCATACAAATTATTCTCCTCATTATAGATATGTATATTTTAAACTTTCAAAAGTTTAGCCACATCTCTTCGCAACCAAGAGCGCTCTAAGAATGTGTATCTCGTATTCGTAATGAATGGAAAGGTTGTGGAAGAATACTGATGTAGGTATAAGCATATAAAGCCGAGTTACACACCCGGGATATTGATTTTTCATTATGGCCAAAAAATAAGAGACCGAGTTTTTTTTTTTTTTTGGTTTTAACAACATGAGCAGAACATTCAGGAATAGAAGGTTCCTATCTGTCGGAAGGAGATGAGAACTAGTTTTTATAATTTTGGTAAACAATTGTGATTGTGCAGATTTCTCGATACAATATCTAAACGTGTGTCCTTGTTAATTCAATCAAACGTAAAAGTGTGTAGAGTTTTCGAAAAAAAATTGTAAAATTGATTAAAGTGGAACTGTCAAGCAATGTAATCGTTTTTGAGTTTCAGTTGTTAAAAACAAATGCATGTCGAACGAAGCAATGTTTGGAATTTCATCAAAATCTGTGTCATATCCTGATATTTTTCGAGCATTAACTCGAACTGTATTTGTGTGTCGTAATTTTTCAAATTGTTTATTAGTGGTGGAAGACACAACCAGAAAAGGAGACTGCTTATTGCATATATCCTTACCCTTACTAATAGGAGTGTAAAGCTTAGGTGTGTATTGTGAATGATAAGAATCCGTAAACATAAAAAAAAAAATCCATTTCCAAGGAAACGAGTTATATCCTTATTTTTTTTTTATTTATTGAAAGCCTATTGCCTGTCATGGAAGTTCAATGTTCTGTGTGGTTGGCTTGGTCATTCGGTCCACCTGTGTTCAGTTAGTGAGTTAATTAATATTTTATCGTGTATATTAGTGAAAAAAAAAGGAGTTTAATATTTTGCATCATGCAATTGCTCAAGGCTCAATGATAGTTTAGAGGTGAATACTGTTTCCGTGAGCACCACTTGTGCATGTTTAAATCAAATTTAATAAACAACAATAGAGTGTACTGTGTCGCAATAGAAATAAAAACAAATTTCTCCTTGAACCTAAGTAGAAAGTTAAAAAAAAAAAACTGCATTCAGCAGGAAATATGGAAAGTACACACATTTTGTGTGCTTTTAATATTAAATGCCATGGCATGCTGCTTGCATTGTCCGGAAGTATAGTGGATACATACAAGTTCTCGTCGATGAATCATAAGAGCAGGCCAGCTAAGGGCATCAATTTGATGCATTATAAAATTGGGAGTAGAGTTACCATGTCATTGTTATTTGGTTTAGATTAGAGTATTAAAATCAAGTTGAACGCAGTGTAAGTGCATTTTACAAGAACTCTTAACAGATACATAATTTCAATGTCTGCCTCAATATTTCATTAAAAACCAGCATGGGGTGTTTTTTTTATGTCATTATGGCTGCTTTGTTTACTTGTGATTAGAGGTGGTATGGTGTTCAAATCGATACATATTGTTCGTTCACTAGTGAATTAATGATTTATGTCATCCCTGTGCAACTGAGTCTGAAGCGATTCAGTAATAGGAGCACCGGTTCTTAACATTTGTTTCTCTTGATCGTTCATTCTTCGCTGTATCTCTTTTGTATGATTCTATATGGATTGAGTAGGAATTAATGTAGTTGAGATGATGAGATGAGATACATGTAAATGAATCTCAATCAGGAAAAGATATTATTGAAACTCGGTATTAAGATTTTGATGATGTAAAATAAAAGTTTTTTTGGATAGTTTTTGAACGAATACTGTAAGCATTACTTATTCTTTTCAATCAATTTGTCAGTTTTCCTTTTATCGAATAAAGGTTTGAATGTCAGTATATAAGTGTTCCAACTTAGCGCTCCATTCTGGAGTGGACCTAGGTCTCAATAAAAAAGTCAGCCGAATCGTTAACTAGCTGTTTCCGATTGATTTTACACACCAACTTGGTTGAAGTCTATTTTCACTTGATCGCGCCACCTCCCTTTATTGTGTCGTCCCTTCAGAGTGGATTCGAAGATTCTCTTGGTCGTTGTATTTGAACTCGTTTGACTAGGTCGATGGCGCTATATACATACGTAGCTGATAAGACTCATGGTTGTATCTTTTTCAATCACCGTTTATGTGTTCAAGTTTTTAATGTACTTATTTCTGCTTCAAGGCGGATTGTGTATAGACGAATGTTTATCAAGAGTTGGCTTGCCGTAAGGCTTGATCCAGTCCTTGTTGATTCACTAGTCTTCTTGTTCCGTGGCACAATTCCTTCATGACCAGGGTATTAGGACGAAGAAGAAGTCGCTGCCTTTACACTATGGTCGAGAATTGGAAAGATAAGGTTTCTACTATTGACTCACGTAGTTCACCGCTGGTGTCATTGTCAGAATTAAAAATGATTTGTTTGTTTCAACTTCATTGACTTTTACAGTCGGCTTCAATACTCTTTAATTATGTCAATATTGTCAGTTTGTGCGCGTAATTTTACGGTGAGGTTGGTGAGCTAGTTTTGTATAATTCTTTCAAAAACGATGTTAAAAAAATCGCGTAAGTACTCGTATATTGCTTTGACCTCACATAGAAGGTCTCGGTTTACTGATCATGATCGAACAGATGAATTGCATCGTCATCTCGGACGTTTACAGCCTTCTAAAAGTCGATAGAGAGCGATAAAGAGAGAGAGAAAGAAGTTTCTGAAGAAAATCTATCTATTCGTCTATTTTCGATCCGATTCCAGGAGGTATGTACTCTTGTTTTCTTTTCCCTTAAACTGACAACATTTGCTGCTACAGTTACAAAAACAGCTCGTCAGTTCTTTTCTTTTCGGTTTAACAGCGATTGTGTTCTTTATCTTTTTCCTCATTAAGTATCGTTGTCGGAATGTCGAATTTGAAAATGCCAATAAAGGTTTGGAAATAATCTCACTCCGGCAATGAATGTGGCTCAGCTATGTACTAGGAGTAATGGAAGTTATTAGTTAAATAACGTGTTGTTTATTATATTATAGTATTGTAAAACAGATTCCCTTATCGTTTTTGAGATAAGCCATCGAATACAATTAATATAAAATGCAGTTGGGGAGAGTATACTCGTAAAGTATAAAAATATGTGAAGTAAATGGGTTTACGGATTAACAAGCAAAGTAACAAGGTTTAGTTCATGGCTAAAAATAGAATAGCTTTACTAGCTGCAGATCAATAAGAAGGGAAAGACGATCGAAGTGCTGCTTTTTCTCCAGTTTTGTTTTAATCTAGGTGGAGAAATACTTGAATGATAACACAGAACTGTTCGGGAAATAAAGAGCGATGGAGGAAACACATTGTTCTAACATTATTTTCGCCTTTCGAGAAGTTCGTCAAAAGTGAGAATTTTGTGTTATCAAAAGATAGTTTGCAAACAAACACCTCTAATAAGTTTGGTGCGTATCTGCAGAAGATGTATACACATATATACATAGATATGTAAATATAATGACCACTCTATAGCATAGACCCTCGCCGTCGTACACTAGCAAGAATAATTCAAGATCTTAACATAAATCCGCTGGTTCAGACGGTATCTCACCCAGGTTCTGAACAGCGATTCTTCCACGCTGGCAAACCATTGCGTGAGTTTTTCCATCTGTCTCTAGTTTAGCAGTTTGAAGAATGGTATCTTATATTTCCAGGTGAAGAGTACCAGTTCTGTTTTGTCCCCCACTACTTTTGCCCTGTTGTAGAAGTTCAGGAACGAGAAATATTTGGAAATTCAGAGTCGGTGGTCGCAACTTTAAGAGCACTTATTCCAATTTTCGGTCGTAATAATCGTCCCACCAGACAGGCTGTGCGATAGTGGATAAATTCGAATCACTGTTGAATGTTCCTATGACAGTGAACATTCCGTCGTTCAAAGGATCTGGTAATTTCTGAGTTCACATTGTGGCAAATTTTGCTTAAATATCTTGGCCTACACCCTTACAAGAACAATTTAACTCAAATGATCGCCAGGTTAAAGTCAATGGAGCTCGGTATCCTGCCTAGTTGAAAGACTATTTTTGACCAGGACTGGATGGACATCAGTAATATGTGATTCCAACAAGATGGTGCCACATGCCAAATGGCACAAAGCTCTTCAAACAATTGAACTATTGTAGGGGAAGTTCGGTAATCGTGTAATCTCGAGAAATGGTCCGGTCCTCGCTCATGCGATTATGGGGTTACGTTAAGTCGCTTGTTTACCGCAATCAAAATTATTTATGAGTTTGGATAGAACTCAAATAGGCAGCGGGCATGTTAACACCGCCTGTAACTTTGAAAAATTTCATCAAAAAGCGAATGAATATATGTACATATGTATAAGCAGATTTTCAGATCTCATTTACATATGTACGTAGGTATATGTGGCTTGAGGAAATAGAGGAACTAATGAATTATTATTCTTTTCTTTTGTATGTCGCAAGTAATGAATGTACATACATGTGTATATAGGTACATATGTATATATATTCTGCCATATGACGATTAAACTATGGACATGGAAGATCGTAACGAAAATGTTGGTAATCCTAATTACCGTCTATTAAAAGAGCTCATCAATGGATCCATTGTGAGCCCTTGTCGTGGAGAAATCTAAAAAGACAATACTTAGTTTGTGGCTTTGGAATAGCTAAGCAGCCTACCTCCCTGAACCAACTTGAGATTGTTATAAATTTTAGGATGGTTAATAATTGCTTTGTGGGCGCCGTAACTCAGTAATTATTTGGTCGGACTACTGAGCTGGAGGTTCGAAGTTCGAATTTAAGACCCTGGTCAACCGCGGACATTTATTAAAGCTTAGTACAAGCACAAACTTAAAACTAACAAAGTTCCTTAAAATTATAATTATGAACTATGGGTGCGAGCAATGGGATGAGAGGTGTAACAGGAATAAATGGATTACTTAAGGGACAGTTTGTTGGGATACCTACATAATACACAAGTGCAAAATTCCCAAACCCCAAAATCCACACCTTTTGAAAAAAAAACCCGAACTGACTATCCCCAAGTACAAAATCCCCAAGCGCAAAATACCCATGTTATCCCCACGATCTTTAAGGAGCAGCGAAGCGAGCGGTGAAGTAATTTTGGACGTTCTATGAAGGATTTATTGTCAACGATTAGTGTTTCGAGATTTGGATTTGTGGATCTCGATATGTGGATTCTAATTTAGGAATCTTGCGACTGGGGATTACGTGGCCAACCCGCAACAAAGTCAACGATTTGTGATTGGGGATTTTGGATTTGGAGATATTGACTTGGGGATTTTAATTTTGGAGTTTTCGTACCCAACCCCAGTTTGTTAAGGTGAAAGTCAAAATAGAAGTTGACTATCGTTGACTTTACGTAGCATTCTAAACATTGGCTCTTGGAACCCGTAATTTGTTCAGTGCGTATTGACTCGAAAGAGGGGGTATAGATCTGAGATTACGCGGGTTAGCGTTAAGATACATACATACATATGTATATAAGTTGAAGTAGAGAGGGGATATCAATGTTACCAGCTGAAAGTTGATAAACAAAGAGTGTGTCGGCAACTTTACGGCGAACAGAGAAAGACTGTAGGTTTAATAGTTTCAGTCGATCTGAGTACGGGGGTAAGTTTAGAGTATCAGTGCAGTGAAGTCCCCCTAACGCGAATCGAATAAACCTTCGCTGTACAGCTTAAACTCGATAAATGTGGGTGGTGTAATAAGGCGATCAAACTTGGCTGGCATATTTAAGGAGAGGTCGAACAAAGGTTATATAAAGGGATTTAGTGACATAAGGACTAGAGAATTACTTACGGTCCAACTTCTCGCACGCTTCTTTCCGAGAGTAAAACTGTTATGAAAAAGCTTCTCAAAACAAAAAATATCCTTCGGACGCGGCATTAAACAGTAGACCCCTTCCATTAGTTCGAAAAATTTTTCAATTTTACATTTGTCTTTCTATAAAAACAAAAAAAACACCAAAACCTAGAAAACTGATATTTTGCTTGAAATAATTGTTTTTATTGATTTAATAAATTTCAAGTGTAACTTTAACGCTGAGTGAGTATGACTTACATAGTACTTGGTACTCATCCATCTCGCTCTAATTACTGAAAGAAATCTTCTTGGCATACTTTTAATAATGTTATCAATGTTACCCTCGGGTATTTGGTTTCATGCTTCGAGTAAAGCACTTTTAAGCTCCTCCAAGATGGATGGGTTCGGTTTTCTTTACTTTAACTGTCTGTCAAGCATGTCCCAGACACGCTCAATGATGTACTCAGATCAGGGGAGCAAGCTCGCCAATCTATGGTGTTCAGTTGGATCTCTAGACGATACTGCAAAACCTTATTTACAGTGTGGGGACGAGGTTATCTTGCATTAAAATCAAACGACGCAACAATTTCTTTCTTGTCTCTCACATACCACTCTGCTGTTATGGATCCATTTTCTACCACGTTTAACTCCGTGTGTGCTCCCAAACATATGTATGCCTCCCCCGCTTAGTAAAAATCACTTTTGTAACGATGTTCTAATGTGAGTATCGCTCACCTGATCGTCTATACACTTTTTCCCGTCTGTCATCTGGACTCACCAGTGAAAAACACTCGCTGCTAATCGTTCACAGACCGATACCAGCACTCGCTATTCTTTGGAAGACCTTTCCTGATCTGTATGGCCTTAATCAAGAATCCTTGAGTCTTCTGCTTATTTATTTAAATATGCCGTTCTTCGTTCTGTAACCCTGTGTTTGTAATATCTCGACTGTACATACAGTGACGGACAAAACAATAGGACTACCGAGTATCGATTTATGTACATTTGATTAAAAAACTCGGATATTTAATAATTTTTGAAATTTTTTTTTTCATTTTCTTATTGTTTACATAAAGAAGAGCAAAAATTATTCATAACAAAATAAAGAAAAAATCAATTTGAAAAAAAAAACAAGAAATTAGTCAAAAGACAGTTACATAGTTATATAAAGGCGACAAAACAATAGGACCACTACTATACAAAATGTTAGGAATCCTATATTAATTTGTTGTTTTCTTTAAATAAACTTAATACTTCGTGGAGTACCCTTTATTTTTTATCACTTCACGGATTCTCCTTGGCAAGGACTCGACTAGTGTGTGGCAAGTGCTCGTCGTTATGGCGTACCAAGCTTCTTGAATTCTGCTCCACAACTCTTCTTTATTTTTTGGTTTTTCGGTACCAGAAGGCTGTTTTACTAGTGCCCATAAATTTTCCAGGGGATTGACATCTTGATTTGAGAGGGCCAACGCAACAGATCGTTATTGTGCTCTTCCAGTCATCTTTTTACTTTGTCCGCAATATGCTTCGGATCATTGTCGTGCATAAACTGTCACTTTAGTGGCATTTACCGGTCAGCAAACGGAAACATGATCTCATCCAATATCTTAGCGTATAAATGCTGGTCCATGGTATCTTTTATCCAAAATATTGGACCTACACCATACCCCGAAAAACATCCCCAAACCATGATAATTCCGGGGCTATACTGGGGCTAGTATGCTGCATTCTCTAGACGTCTGACCCATATCTTGCCATCCGAACCCATCAAATTTATCTTTGTTTCGTCGGACCAAAGAATGTTTCGCCACTTTTTTTTCGTTTTCTAGGCCTATCCATTCCAGGTGTTCTTTGGCGATTTGGGTGCGATTCTTTCGGTGCCTTTTGGTAAGAAGCGTTACTTACCTGGGACTTCTTCCGAAGAGATGCTGTTCTTCCTTCGTGCTATTCTAGAGCAGACTGGCCTGTCTGTAAGTGGAATTTAAGGGGCTGTAAGGCATTAAAAACAAACGTTTTTAATCTGCCAACGACACTTCCCGCTGCAACTTTCCTTCCTGCGTAAGCTTTAGGATCAAATTTCGTTCTGTTGTGGAGCAGTCCAATTCGCGACCCATATTAGCTATTTTCGTAAATAATTTTATTCATCTAATGCACAGATTTATTTTATTTTTATACTTACAGTAGTATATTTGAAAAAAAAAATTAAATCTATTTCTCTGCAATAAAAAAAATTAATACAAGTACATAAATGTGGTCTTATTGTTTTGTCGCCTTTATATAACTATGTAACTGTCTTCTGACTAATTTCTTGTTTTTTTTTTTAAAATAGATTTTTTCTTTATTTTATTATGAATAATTTTTGTTCTTCTTTATGTAAACAATAAGAAAATGAAACAAAAATTTAAAAAATTATTAAATATCTGAGTTTTTTAATCAAATGTAAATCGATACTCGGTGGTCCTATTGTTTTGTCCGTCACTGTGCATATGTATGTAGTACTCCTACGTTTAGTTGCTCCTTTGCCTTTTCAAGAAGACAAGTAAATATTGTATCTCGCGGCAGTACTAGCCCAACAATGCTAGATATCACTTCTAATGTTATTCTATTTCTAAAAATAAATAACGTACTAGAACCCATTCCTATAGATCAGTAGCTCTACTGTTGCTCAATCACTAACCCTTACCGTAACTAATATACTACATTTTGACCAAAATTGTTTTTGTTATATACCTACTATTTTTATTTTGTTTTTGTTTTTTTGTTTTCAATAATTTTTTCAGACACTAAACATGTATCCTCATCCCATCCTCCCGCACAGTCTCGTTTCATGAAACGTAAGTTTTTATAACTTAAAATAATGGAAATACTTCGTTTTAAACGCTTGTGTAACATGTGTATCTTTTTTTTTCTTATAAACATACTTTACAACTATCTAAACGCATAACTTTTGAACAATAATGCTTATGTACATATGTATCTAAAGAGTTCTCATATATAATGATAAATTTCTGGTTCTTCAGGTGTTATTTTCATTTCTGTTATTAAGCACACATTTGTCTTATTTTTCTATTCCATTTACTTTAAATTTGTTTTTATACTTTATTCCATTAGGTCTTTAAAAAATGTTTGGATCATATACGCATGTCTGATATGTTTTGGGTTACTTGAGGTTAATGAAACCTAATCACGTTAACGTACATGTAATAAAATTTGTATAAAACAAAGTTGAATAAACATCGCAACGGTGTTGCTTTAATCCAACAACATTTATCTTCTGATGCGGATCAGATGGTGCATGTTTTAACAGAAACAATGAAGAAAGCTTTTAGATTGAGCAAAACGTTCTAGCGTATCCGATTGGGATCTCCATAATAGAAGTCATAAAAGATTTAAGTCAGAGTGCCATATTTTCTGTTGAAATATGGAATGGAGGAATAACTCCTCTCGGATGAAGAAAAAAGTCCAAATCGCCAGTCCAAAAAGTGCAACTAGACCGAAACTAGACTCTGTCCAATAAGAACACTTTAGAGTTTATCATATGTAGATACCCATTTCTGAAAGGAAATAATGTTGTCACTCCGCGGAAGCTAGCCTTTGAGCAGTTCAGTCTTTCCGGATAAATCGCTTGTTCTTGATATTTTGGTATCTTACTGGTGAAATTATTACAGACTTTTGATGTATTGAAACCCTGGCTCAACATTACCCTATATGACATTATTTTTAGGAGCTGTCTAAGCATTTATTACATCCCTAGATACTTGAAGAAGGACAAAGTAATTTTCGTACCGGCACGCGGTGTGACCCTCCATACTCTCGTCCAATCAGCTTATTCTCATTTCTATTAATGATCTTTGAAATATTGATTAACAAATTTGGATAGTTAACTCACCGGTAGACCACGTACCTAAGAGCACTGACCAGGATACAAAGATTAGCATGTATAGGTACTACCAGCGTCATCAGAACCACGCCAACTGCAGACCTTGCAACCATACTAGCACTGAAGCAATCCAACTTTTGGAAAGAGGGCCACCGCACTATTGCGAGATGGGCAAATTTAGGTACCGTGACCGATTATACATGCATATGTATGTATATCATCATCCCACGACTTCAGCCTAATCGTTAAAACAATCTTTCTCTAACGAGATGATTGGATTAACGATAGAGCCATCAAACCGAATAATATCTCGATTTTCACGGACGGGTCAAAAACTGACGAATGAGTAGGCTCTGCTATATACTCCTCTGAACCCTAATTTGCTCGCTCTCCAATTGACATATACATCGACAGTCAAGCCGCCATAAAGGCCATCTCATCCACAGTCGTCAAATTTTTCGGCCACAACCTTCTGGCGACCCACCGGAGAAGACTGCGACTGGACACTGATGACCTCTACCGAGGCTATAGCGACACAGACGCAGAAGAGAGTACATCTCACTTGCTATGCGAATGTTCAAGCCTGTGTAGAACTGGGAAAACGGCTATCGGCGAATATCACTTCGAAGATCTAGGCGACCTATCACGAAAACCACCATTAACCATCCTGAAATTTCTCACAATATCGGGTTGGTTCAGGGAGGCCGCTTAGTTATCCCAAAGCTACAGACCAACTTTTGTCTTCGTTTTAGATTATCCACGACAGTGGTTCACAATGGATCTATTGATGATCCGAGTGGTGGCTGCATGTGCAACAACCCCTAGTACCTACCTAACTCACTGGTATACCAGCATGTAAATCGATTTCTAATCTTTCCTTTGCAATGTCAAAACAGATGCTACATAGTGTGTACATATATCTGTTGTTCTTCTTATCCTAAAGGTTGAGGGATATCTTTGCTATTGGATCGAGCAAATGTTGAACCTAGGGTGATGTCTAATAAAAAGGTCGGTGTACATGGGTGGAGTACTATCATTACTACTGTGATTCACGATAGTTAATAAGACATCCTAGTCCGGGATAAAGACGTATTCATTGTCATAACTCGCTCCTATAATAAGAAACCTGATGGAATCTATTAAACTTGCAAAGAGAACCGATGTGTAATGTGAGTTTGAGGTCAACCCGTTTAAGACCGAATTAGTTTTGATCACAAGAAGGTACATAACTCAGCTGCAATTCGCGGATCCTGCCAGATATTTGGGGGTTATTTTTAAAAGACAAAAACACAGCTCGAAGCTTAATATTCAAGACCTTGCCAGAAGGGTCTTGATTTATTTAGGCAAATATTTCCTGAACTTCACGAGTGTCCTTTTTGTGAGCGCTATGGGTAAGCTCGGCTCGGGGAACAATCGTTGACTAGTAATATTTGTGCGACTTAGGTAAAATGAAATGAGCCATTGTTGTTTTCGTATGGCTACCCGATAAACCGATAAATACAAATACACCCTAACATGCACTGCAAAATAACTTTTCTGTATATTTTTAAATTATACACTATACACTTGTGCAGTACTTTGGAATCGGGTAGCGTAACGTCTAGCTTCACAATCATTGGACCATGCAGTTTTAATACAAATTATTCATTAATTCATTCATTTGACCCTTGTTCAAGGCATGTTAAATGAAAAAGTGTATACTAGTCAGCTAATTTATTTTAATCACAACGGTCTACAAAATAGACTTTGGTAGAGTGCTAATGAAAAGTTTGCTTCTGCCAAGAAACGACACAAAAGAGGCGTCTTAACCAGATGATTAGAAGGGAAGATCTGACACCAAATTTGTTTGATTATTTAACGAAGTGTACAAATAAACATTAATATATTTAATTCTAAAGAAAAATACAACACAAATTTGGCCCATACTTCGTGCACACCTGCTGGACCACATTGTCAAATAAGTTTATTTAAATAGTTCATTTTTAATTAAATGGGTGAAGGCCAATAAATGTCGGCACATATCAATTATTTTTGTGACACGGCTGGTAACTTACACGCAATAGATATTCAGATGCCAAATGAATAGCTGTTGGGTTATGTTGCTGCCTAACAGATAACTATGAAAACTTGATAAACTACTATCCGATCAGTGTCGTAGAGTGCTTGTTACAAGCAGCTGCTGGGAGAAAAGCTTTTCTCATTACTGCTGCTCGTGTAAGGTAAACAGGCAAATACTGATGCGCGTGGAATGTTATGTAACATTTTTTTCAAACCAGTCTCACAAACTTTGAAGTAAAACAGATCACCTCTTAAAAGGGTGCATCTCAATTGTGCGTCACTACCTTGACCTCCTGTAGTGCACTGAATAGAGCAATTTTATACACAACGATCAAAGTTTTTCAAGTGGAGACGCACCTGGTTTTTGCTAGCATAATTTGAATAGGAAATATATGTATAGTGCATATGATTTTGAAACTTTCGTCTTCCCCTTACTTACTTACTTAGGTGGCGGTACAGTTCGGGGTTAACCTGGCCCTCCACTAAAAAGCTTCTCCAGCTAGACCGGTCCTTAGCTAACTGGCTATAGTTGCGCACTCCAAGTCGGTTGAGCTTCTCGTCTACTTGCGCGCGCCACCTAAGACGAGGTCTTCCTCTACTGCGTTGTCCCACTGGGTTTGATTCGAAGACTCTACGCGCTGGTTTCCATTCGCTCTACAAGGCCTAGCCATCTCTTTTATAGTTCGTAGTTGAATCTCCTCCTCCAAAGCCCATCAACGCAAACGGGACCGAAAATTTTACGAAGAATCTTTCTTTCGAAGCGACCGAGGATATATTCATCCGCTTTTGATAGACTCCAAGCTTCAGCGCAATAAAGCAGGACTGGGATGATCAAGAGTCTTAGTTGTTAGTTGTTCGGGATAGTTCTCTACTACATAATTGCCTTTTTAGTCCAAAGAAACATCGATTAGCAAGAGTTGTGCTTCGTTTAATTTCTGCTGCGATGTAATTATCAGAATTTATATCAGAGCCGAGGTCTCTTACTACCTCAAAGTTATAGCTGTCGATTGTGACGTTCTGTCCAATTCGTCAACGTTGTGCGGCCCTTTGTGTTGACAGCATGTACTTGGTTTTGCCCTCATTTATCGCTAGACCCATTTTGGGAGCTTCCTTTTCAATACTAGCGACCGCTAGTTGACATCCCGCTGTGTTCTGGCAATAATGTCAATATCGTCAGCGTACGCTAGTAGTTGCACAGACTTTTGAAAGATTGTGCCACCGGTTATGAGTTTCGCACCGTTCTTGCAAGTATGATGTTAAAAAAATCACATAACTGCGCGTCACCTTGTTTAAATTCTTTTTTGACATCAAATGACTCGGTGAAGCCGCTACCAACCTTGATGGAGCAGCGAGCGTTCTCCATGGTCATCCTGCACAGACAAATGAGTTTGAGACAGCATATGCTGTCATATGCGGTCTTAAAATCGATCAATAGATGGTTTCGATCTAGATTTCTTGGGTTTTATCCAGGATTTGTCGAAGTGTGAAAATTTGATCGGCTTTGGACTTTCCTGGGCTAAAACCACACTGATAGGTGTCGATCGAGTGTTGACGAAGGATTTCATGCGTTCACACGGTATGCCAGATAAAATCTTGTACGCGTTGCTAAGGAGACTAATACCTCTGTCATTGGCGCAATTCAGGGGATCTCCTTTCTTGTGGATCGGGCAAACTATGCTGAGATTACATTCATCAGGCATCTGACTAAATTTTAGAGATAAGTTGATGTATGCTCTCTACTAAGTCACCTCCAGCTGTTTTAAAGAACTCGGCATGTAGGCCATCAGGTCCAGCAACTTTGTTGGGTTTAAGCTTGGATATTGCTATTTTAATTTCTTTTTGACCAAGTGGGCGAAAATTTTGGCTATCATCGTCCACGTTGAATGGTTCATTCTGCCTGTCAGCGCGATGTTGGTCTTCATTGCCTTTATACAGTTTGCAGAAGAACATACATACTCTCAGCACCGACTGTGATTCTACTACGAGGTTTCCTTCTTCATCTCTACAGGTTTCTGTACGGGTCTTGTTGGCCTAACACGTTCTTTTTACCTGTTGGTAAAACTTTCTTCTTCTAAAAGTTCTTCCCTTCTCTTTTGCTCGTAGAGCTCACGAGCCGCTCTCGTTCCTTCTTTGCAGCGCCGCTTTGTATGCCTCTTGTACCATACGGAACTGTAGTGCATATGAAAATAAGTCGAGAATCATTGGTTGGTTGGTTTGGGATGGTGACGTTATCCTCATCACGTAGACTGCCGAATAGGCCCATTGTGTTTCCCCTCTAGAGAAACTGTGTGGTAGAGAAAGGTAATGGGGAGAGATGCAGGTAAAGGGTGGTTTGATTTGGGGATGTAGAGTTGGGTGAGGTTTACTGTTCAGAGGTACGTCTGATGAATTCTAGGATTTTTCCGTAATTGTAAAGTCTAAAATAACTCAGCCCGGACAGGACATATCTTCCCAGATGTTTGTATTTTAGCGCCTCTAATGCAGGAGATTCGCAAAGGAAGTGGTCGAGGCTTTCTTTCTCTTCTATGTCACCAGTCCCAATCTGTATGCGTGTTTGTTCAGGTTGATGTGTCCGATGTATAGACCTACCATCAGTCTTAATTGTCTTCTGCACCAATCGAGCATCGGTGACGGTGGTAAGGACGCTCAGTCATGGCTTTGGCAGCTTCGTAGATTTGAGAACATACTAAAAACATACATACATACATATATGTATGTACAGTGTGAGTACTGAATGAATTTTGCAGATATTATTAAATTTTCTATCAGAAAATATTTTTATACTCTAGCGTTCCTTACATACCACGAAAAGCACTCGGCAGATACATACACATGTTCACAAAATTATTCGCACAAGACTTTATGTAAAGAAAAAAACAGAATTAAACCACTATCTTTGATAAAAATTAAAAATATGATACTTCAAAAACAATTTTCACTTCATTACTAATAGATATAGAAAAAATCAAAGCAAAATAATTATTTCTTAAAACTAAATAAGCTAACAAAAGAACGAACTTCAAGGAAATGTAACACAAAATTATTCGCACAAAACCAAATAGAAAGAGAAAGAAAAATAAAAATTAGGTGGGCAGTATATCAATAATTTGTTGCGCCACCTTTAGCCTTAATTACGGCTTGTAAGCGTTTTGGCATACTGTCCATAAGATTTTTTGTGAAATCTGGGCTTATAAGCTCCCATTCCTGTTTGAGGGCTTCTTTAAGAGAAGTTTTGCTGCTGATCACCCGATTTCTAATATTTCTCTCAACCTGGGCCGAGATTGAACACCTTTGTTCGATGGGATTGATGTCAGGTGATTGTGGGGGTGTTTTCAGTTGCGAGGGTGTATTAAAAAATAGTCACATTTTAAAGTTATGGGGTGTATGTTTCGGGTCATTGTCTTGTTGGAAGATGCAATCTGACCCTAGACCCAATTTTGTGGCACTTTGTTGGAGATTTCTTTTCAGGATATTGAGGTATCCATATTGATCCATTTTATAATCAATGAACTCCATTTGGCCCACCCCGCCTGCAGACATACACCCCCACATCATGACATTACCACCACCGTGTTTCACGGTTGCTTGGTGATTAGCTTCTTTTAGCGCTGTATTTGCTTGTCGCCAAACCGTTTGTTTTCCATCATTGCTAAATAAATTAAACTAACTCTCGTCGCTGAAAATTACGAACTTCCAACACTCTGAGCCCTTGTTAACATGTTTTTTGACCAAAGTAAGTCGTTTTTTTTGTTTTGTTTCAGAAATGAAAGGCTTGCGACGTGCAATTCTTCCGTGAAAATCATGCGATCTTAAAACCCGTCTTACTGTTTAAACAGATAGTGTGTATTTATCATTTCAGACATCTTTGCGGTCAGTAATTGTACAGGTGTCTTCGGGTTTTGCTTGATTTTCTTGATGATATGCCTCTAATTTGCTGCTGATAATATTATTTTTCATCCTCTACCTCCCTTATTTTCTAAATTTCCCTCATTCCTAAACTTGTGGACAATATCCCTAACCACGGTGTAAGATCTTCCCACAAGTTCACCGGTCCCCCAGTATGTCTTTCCTTGGCAAGCTAGCCCAAGGATAAGCTTTCGTTCTTCCAAAGATGTTTCCGATTTTTTTCCTGCTATATCGCTTTTCTTCAATTTTTTTTCACTTTATATTTTCCGAAATATCCCACACTCAACGCCTGTTACCTTGATCACGTCGTAAAGCAGAATAAGTACAACTTACAAATCATCCCTTGTGCTTGTGCGAATAATTTTGTGTCTGTTTTTTTATGCAATATTCAGAAAATCGTTGGAATACTGCCTATAGTTTCGAATTCGTTATTTTTAGCATGGATTCGACTGTCGAACATACAGATCAGATGTAAAATATAAAAAAAAATAATTTTTCGCATTGAAAACTAATAAAAATGTCGCATATTTGGCTATGAAGTAGTTGTGCGAATAATTTTGTGAACATGTGTACATAACTTAACAGGGCATTTGCTCTATCATAACATTATATTGGCGTTTAAAACGCCAGCTCAGAAATTACAAGTGTGTAATGCTAATGATACGTGTTCCGTTTCTACCCTTCGAGTTCGGAACACTAACAAAAAATGTACAAAAGGGAATTACTTCATTTAATGTTTTGTGTAGTATGCAAGCTTCCACTTAATATTTTTTTTTTTATGTATCCAAAACGTGTCATTCAACACATACATATGTATGTACATACATATACATATGTAGGTACCTACATATGCAGAAAGGCATTTTTTGTGAACCCACAAATCAATTTTTAAAGTTAGATATTGCCAATTTGTTTTAATGATATCTTGACGTATCGCTGGCTGAAATCGTTGTGTTGAGTGATTTCTGTTTGTTATCTAAACGAAAGTAAGTTCTGTTCGCTAGAAACCGAAACCTAAAACGAATTAATGTTTTTCTCTCACAAATGTTTCGCAGGAGACCCATCCACTTAGTAACAAAAACTGTGAACGATATTTAACAGTAATAAAAACCCAAACATCCACAAACTTGTTCTAAGAGAGACGACTGTAAATGGTTGCTGAGTTGTATGTTGCGTACCACAAGGTGTTAACTAATATGTATAGTATGGAAATGGAAATCATCAGCGTACGTACATACATATGTGTAGGTGCATATAACAATGGGTAAATAGGACTGGGCCTAAGTGACATTCCTGTGGAACGCCTCTAAATTTGACTTTATAAGACGCCATACTCATTGACATGTTATATAACACTAGAGGTGTCACTATCGTTTTATGGAGAATTCGAAAGTGGAGGGCATTTTTGCCCTTTCATTATATGAAAGTGACACTTCACTAGCAGTCCGTGTATAGTATCAGCAATACTACCAAATGTAACATCAAACTCGGTTACACTGTTTCCCATTGTCCACTCCACATCTGAAACCTACTCTTCCAAGTAAGAGCACCAAATCCAACAAATGAGAAAAGCTTTCCCAAGTCAAAAGCTTTACAATTTGAATAGATTTCTCGCTTCGCAACAATCTCTTTCCTTTCCGTTTCACCCAGCCCAGTGCACTTGTTTCGACCAACCAACAACAGAACAACAAAAAAAAAAAAACGCAAAATCAGCGAAAACCTGTCAATTGGTGTTATTATTTCAAATAAAGAAACAAGAATAACACTGATTGCTCGGCTCCGAGTCGCGTAATTGTTTCACACATGAATTTTGATTGTCCGTCTATCGTTTAATTATCATCCAAGAGGCAAATCAAAATCAAACTCAACCAACACACACGATACGATACAGTAGTCGATCCTACTATACAAGCGATGACATTTAGTTCGCTTCGCGACTTTCGCTCTCACACATATCAAAGAGTCGCGTCAGCCTTCAGCTGATTGTATAAAGTTATTTTTTATTTTATTTTTATATCAAAATTATTTAATATTATCCAATTTGTGTTGAATATTTGCATAGACCCTTTGCGGTTGAATAGAAAATTTGAAGGCGCGCACGGGTGCTTTTGATGTTCGATTTTCGAATTTGTTGCAATTTTCAAAGTGTGTTTGACAGATGTGGAGAAATGTGTATTAGTGGAGATTTTTTCTAAAGTAATTTGTGTAAAATTAAGGTCGTTTCCTCTCGGTTTTCGAACAATCACAACTGTAAGATGCATGTGTCAAATAAGTGATCAAGTTATGACTATTTTGCTGGCCTAGTGTGATTTTCTATTAATTGTTACCCTAAATGGTTAGCATAGTCGTCGAGCGTAGTCAATAAAATTTGATAGCCTTATCCAAGGCGGAAGAAAGAAATATCAACGGTAAGATAGCTTAATTCCGGAGAAAGGTGAGCAATGCAGTGCCCGATTATACACCGTGACGTGTTCGTATGATCCATATCAGATAAGATTTTTTTTCTTTTGTTCGTTTTATCATACTACTCGGGCGGGTATTGCTTTACAAATGGATTTGAAATAAAAATTTTATTTTTATCCAATGTGACTTGGCTTAACAAATTTTTCTTTTGTGTGCGTTTTTCTTTTTTCCAGATACAGCAACCTCAGATGACGATGATATTGAATTCTATGATGCACAGGAAGATAATTCACAAATAGATGAGGCAGTCGACGAGTCCTCTTTCATATTAAAGATACAGACAAGACGTCTTTCTCGTGACCGAACGGGCAGTTCGTCGGAAAGCGAAGAAGTTAAAGCTGAAACGCAGCAGGTAAGAGAAGAAGGGATGAGCTTAATGGGTCTGTTGCACTGTATCATGATGATGATGAGGTGATTATGAGACCGTAGTATGTACTCGCTGGTATGAATAACACTGCACTTGGGGTGGGTAATGGAACTTGTCACGTGCTGAAGGTCGTTTGTATGCTTTTTAATTTTTTTTATTTTTTTTATTTTTTCTGTGGTGCTGTTGAGTTCTTGTCATATGAGGAGAAGCTTTTAATTTCGGCGTAGAAAATTAGTAAATGAGGACGACCACATACTACAATTTCGGTTTAACACGTTGAACATTTAACGACATGACATACATACATACATACTTATGTACATATGTATGAATGTAATCTTTTTAAGCACCTGGACACTTCGCGCTAGTAAATGTTTGAAAAGATAATAGCAATCAACCGATAATGAAGGCCACCATATTCCAGACTTTACTTTGGATTTATACAAATTTGAGTTTACACGGCGTTTTTGGAGAATCAGTTTTACATTGTAGCTGTCAATCCAATTCACCCTTTAGCCCATTATGGCTTTTTGAATGTGAAAACAGAATCGGTAGTTGTTATCACTTCTTGCTCTATAGACTGATTTCAGTCATATGTTTGATTTCTTTTGAGAATCTCTTGTTTTTGGATCTTCTATCGGTCAGAGGTAAAAACTGTGAGCGCTGGTATAGGGAAACTAGCTGAGCAGGTGGGACAATGGACTTGTTTACAAAACAGCAAAGACCTGATAGATGGACATCGCCCGCACCACAATGCCCATTAAGAAGGAGTTCACCACCGTGATCAAAGCGCAAAAAAACAACAAACCGGTAGGACTTGATGGTATTCCTGCAGAGCTTTTGCCAAGCAGCTCCAAAAATGATTGTCAAGCTTCTAAGAAAGGAAATGTGTTCTCTACAGTGGCGTGGCGTAGTATTAGTTGAAGTTATTCTTAAGCGAATAAAAAAAAATCTTAAGGGACACGCTCAATGCCGAGCATTTTTCCTCATTGTAATTAGAGTAGACAATTTTCAATACCTACATTTGTACATACATATGTATGTATGTATGTATGTACGTCTTTGATGAAAACTTTCGTGAATCGGTGTATACAAAGCATGCTCAGGAGGCGCATCTTTTCGAAAAAGTTCCAAAGTTTAATACGTGATAGAGCGAGTCAACCATCAAATATGTAACGCAAGACAGTCGAGTAGAAGTCACGGCAACTGGGGAAAAGTTAAAGAGACCTTAGATGTATTTATTTCAAGAAACCTCCCGAATGAGGATCCTAACGAAGTCGTTTTTACAAAGTGAGGAAGTGGCCCGATAAGTTAAATCGTTTCTTATATCTCCCCATAAGTCCTGCAAAAATCAATTTACGAAATTAAACACTAACTGTTGATTGCTTCAGTTTTAATACAGTTGGATAATCTCCTCGTTTTATTTTTCTTTAACTTTGGTTATAAATTCTCATCGCTCCTGTAATGCAAGGCTTTGGTTTCTCCACTCTGTCTACTTAGATAGCTTTTTTTTAATAATGAATGGTGCAGTCTGCAGGACAAAGTATTACAAGTCGTATGTTTACAGTGTGTATCCATTAATTTATGTGCCTTTGCACACTGTCCTCTTGTGTGCATAGAAAGCTTTCTTTCGTACAATTTAACTAAGGTCAGGGTGCAATTGTTACCGATCTTAATGGACCAGTGGGCATTCCACATAGTTATGCTGTACAAACGGATGAGTTTGGTAAAAATATTGTGGGCATGAATTTGGAATTCTTGAGTTTCATCAAGGATCTGCTGAATTTTTAAGAATTTGTTCGATGGTGAATTTTTCTGGCCTGAAACCGCACTGATAGTCGCTAACCAGTTTGTTGATGAAAGGTTTCAGGTGTTCACGTGATATGGCAGACAAGAACTTGAGGAACCTAATACCTTTTATAATTGGCGCAGTGGACAGTTTTTTCATCGAACACGATTTTATATTTGGGACATTGTTCATAAACTTTGTCAAAAAACCTCTAAACAAAAAAACAAATAACACTGATTACGTCGCCCTGTACTTTTAGAGGGAAGAACCTAAGTCTGTTGTGTATGACAAATCCACAACCGAATAACCACTGTTTCTCATCATAATAAATATGTCACAGTTTATCATCCTCTTTTTGGCTGGTGCATCCCATTGCACATCCTGGATATCAGTGAGATCTGCATAGTCTTTGTCTTGCCCGGGGGTCAACCTGCGAATGTAAACGTGAACTTAGATATCATACCAAATATATTTGAATCTGCATAAGCGCGATATAATGTGGCAATCGACCCGATAGACTGCTATAAATCACTCTTATCCCTCCATGTTGTGTTCTATCTATCGCTTTATCGCGAAAACCACATATTTTGTAAGATATATATTTTCAGAAATATGTAGGTATATATTTACTTAACCTTCAGTAGCCACAATAGTACTTCTTTTCATCGCAATCGCTTTCTCCTGGTAGAGTCGTTATCCCTATCGCTATCGCACAGGTGTGGGCAAGTCATTATCTCGCCAGTGAGTGTGCTAGTCCCTTGTTGAGACGTTTTTTTTTTTTTTAGATTCTATAAAACAGTAGCTACTGATGAAGTCGGTTAAAATTTTTAGTTTGTTTCTGTTGGAGTTGATAAGAAATTTAAATGTTTTGTATGAGCGCGTGTAATAATTGTATAGTGTACGTCTGGGGTGTCTGTTAAAATTGCATTGACTCGAGATTCTCTATTCCCTGAACTAATTTTTTGAAATCAGTTCTGCTTTCTCTGCAGATCCGTTTAAGGCTGATGAAGGAGGTTGATGCAAAGACTTTTTTTTTCAGCACATTGCAAAGAATGTGGAGGTAGTATACATATGTACATACATGTGTAATACTAATGAACTGGATGGTTTTTTTGATGACTCTACAATTGGGTTTATTCGACAGTTGTCAAAATTGGGCTACGAAAGGGACGTCCTGTCGTCGTTATCCTAGAAATCATCAACGCCAAGTTGGTAAAGACCAACAGATATGCAGTGCACCATCAGAAACCGCATTTCCACAGCTGCAATGTGAGGTTAATTATTCGTCTTTCAGTCAAGACCTGTAATTTCCTTCAATTCTCTTGTATAAAGGATAAAATGTGTGGTGCAGAGCGAATATTTAAGAGGTCAAGGCGAATACTTAAAAAAAAAAATGAAATTTGTCATCCGCAAAATTTATGTAGCAAACCTATTTATATCGAAGATAAGAACAGAATAGCGTAGCACAACTTGCTTGCAACTTTTTGTGACTATACGTTAATTTTATAACGGAGGTGCGGCCATGGATTCATGATATTCGTCTTGTCCTTGATGATACCAGATAAACTTGCTATTTACAATAACTTTAAGGTTTTTCAACTTGCGATTATTAAACTATTTCACAATAAAGCGTCGGGCGAATTGTCAAGATTTGATCGTTCATTATCTACATATAGTGAGTTTTGAAGGAAACTTTGAACTTTTAACTACTGGCTGAGGTGGCTTTTCCATTTGATAGTCGCATAAGCGTTGCCCAATGGGAGAACCCGAGGGGGTTTTACTTTTATTTGGGTCAACACGAAATGGATTTGAGTATGACTAATATAACGTGGAGGGGATTGTAGGGCTTTTGGCTTGTCTTGGAAAAATATATTGCTTCAAGCCGGTGAGTGTCTTATTTCTAGATTATATGTACCTATTGTTGTGATGCACAATTTCCTTCCACTATTAGAGTAACGTTGGAGTATGCGACTTGAATATTATCTTTGATCATGTAAAAAAATTTTCTCATAATTTGTTCTAATAGCCCCTGTTCGGGAGGTTATATTGCTCATTCTGCGCTGAATAGGAGGGGAATGAAAACTAATTTAACCTAAGCAAGTGTTCAAGAGTCTCTTTCAAAGTTTTAGAGAGACCTCTATTATCTTTAGTGATTGAACATAAAGATGTACGTTTTGTCAGCTTTGTAGTTTTTTTTAGAAACTTTTTTCACAAAATTAGTGTATGTACTGATTTCTTTGAATTTGATATAATTTGCAGGTCCTAGTTGTTCCTCAAACCGATCAAGGTACAGATATTATTGATAACATGGAACATCAACCAAATGTGGTATTACCGGGTAGATTCGGCAGTACAGTCAGCTTAAATCGTGTAATTAAAAACCGACGAACTAGAGTTCCTGATAAACCAAATTATCCTCTAAATCTGTGGTCCATTATGAAAAATTGTATTGGCAAAGAGCTCTCTAAGATACCGATGCCAGTGAATTTCAACGAACCGCTTTCCATGTTGCAAAGGTAATCGTGGCATACATATGTACATATCTCTCTGTCATCTTCATTTGTTAATTTTTATTTCATTCATTTTAGGCTAACAGAAGACTACGAATATGCCGATTTATTAGACAAGGCAGCTCAATGTAGTGATCCCTGTGAGCAGTTAGCATATGTGGCTGCATTCTCCATATCCAGTTATTCCACAACAGCAAATCGAACTGGGAAACCGTTCAATCCATTGCTCGGAGAAACTTACGAATGTGATCGCATGGATGATCTGGGATGGCGTGTAATAGCTGAACAAGTCTCACATCACCCACCGATGGCAGCGATCCACTGTGAGGGTAGAACATGGAATTGCTGGCAAGAATTTACTATGACTAGTAAATTTAGAGGAAAATACCTGCAAGTGATTCCATTGGGTAATGCATATGTAGATTTTGCTTCCGGCCATAAATATTCGTGGAGAAAGGTAATATTTAACGTCATATGTTACATATATAGTTTAGGTTTGCATAAATATTCTCTTTCTTTTCAGGTCACGACTACAGTCCATAACATTATAGTTGGTAAACTTTGGATAGATAATCATGGAGAGACAGAAATTGTTGGTCAAAACAAGGCTAAAGGTCTCAAGTGTCATTTGAAATATATTCCATACTCATACTTTACTAGAGACGCGCAACGAAAGGTTAAGGGAGTCATCATGGATGAGAATAATGAGGTGAAATGGGTTCTACGTGGCATTTGGGATAATAAGATCGAAATTGCGTCCGTTCTATCAACTTCTGGTTCGCCTGAGAGTCCTGTCTATAAGACAGGTAATTACAGGACAGTTTGGACCAGAAGACCACCGCCAGATGATAGTGAAAAGTATATTAGTTGATGGATGTTATTTTGAAACATTCTAATACTTGGTTTTTGTTTGTAGGTATTACAATTTTACGACATTGGCCAGTCAATTAAATGAAATGGAAGAAGGTATTGCCCCAACAGATTCTAGACTGCGGCCCGATCAGCGATTAATGGAGGACGGCCGATGGGATGAGAGTAATGCCGAGAAGATGCGGTAAGATCTATTGTTTATAAATTATCTAAACTTTTACACCAGAAGAATTATTAGAAAATCGTCGTGTCACTTAGACAGTAAATCATTGCAGTGGAGTGCCTATTGCATTGTTTGAACTGATAATGTTCCAACATGAGCATGATTACTAACTTCTTTGTGATCCTTACTTATTTGCTAGTTTCACAGCAGGATTCTTGATAAGATTAAATCCAACTTATTTTGAATCTTGGACTTAAACAAAGAGTGCGGTTCTTGTTATATCATAGAACTAAACAAAGGCTTGTTTTGTCTGCCTCGGAATTACAATCTTCTATTTAGCAGATTATAAGATGGTGAAGAGTTGAATTCACGGTAGTTGCCATCGTATGAAGCTTATGCGGTGTGGTATACAGCATTTGCTGTACCTCAAACAGCAAGCCCTTCAAAATATACGTTATCTGCAGCTCCAATCTCTTCATTCATAGAACATCTCTCCGCTCCCAAATGTTTTTTTTAAGGTTGGTAAACTGATGAAAGTCGTGCGAAGCTAGATTAGATTAATGGGAAAAGCGTGCGGACGCACAAAACTGCAGTAGTAATCGGAATTAATTATTCAACCCTTGACAAAGGTCAAAGGTGATCCTCTTTGCTTCTCACAAAAAAAAAAACCATTACCATGCTATTACCTTATTGGCAATAATTTAAATGTAGGTTTAGGGGACAAAACTAACAAGAAAGGACACACAACATTGACGAATTGGATAGAACGTCACTTTGAGGTAGTAAGGGACTTTGTCTTCATTGGTTTTGGTATCAAATCCAACCGTAACACCTCGTACTTACATACTTATATATATGTATATAGTGTAAATTCCGAAACGCAAACATTTGTGCAGTGATGCGGTATCACTGCTTATTTGCCGGGCTGATGCGATGTATAGATGATGCTGATAGAATATTTCGTTGGCGTTTTAGAACGCATTGTTTACATCCAACATTTTTTACGTCAAGATGGAAGTTTTCCTAACGATTTTAATTTTTTTCCTAAATAAAATTATTTTTCATACTTCAGCCTTGTAGTTAACCATAGTTTCACCCCAGCGGCAGTAAAACACTCTGTAAACAAATTTTGTAAAAAAAATTACTAATCTACTGTTAAAAATATGTATTTACTAATTTTTCTTTATCCTCCGACATATTTTCATTACTTGCCTGTCGAATCAACAACGCTTTAAGCTTTTCTGTGATGCTCTTTTTTTTTTGTTATGTTTGGGCATTTGTTATTTGACCTTTAAAATGAACACTGGACGTTGAGTGTGGTCCCATTCATTCGCATTAATCGGACGACCCAGTCATCTTTAGAAACACTTTGTTCTTATTAAAATATTTGGTCGAAAATTAGTTTGATTATTTTATGCTGTTTTGTACTGCACTCTGTTTCACTGCATTCTTAAGCTCTTAGGAATACTATGTGACCCAGAATAATTACATGCATCTCATTAAATTTCATTTTATTACAGATTGGAAGAGAAACAACGTAGCAAACGAAGATCCCGCGAGACTGATGCAGAAAATGCAGCTGCTCAAGGACGACCGTACCCGCCTTATGAACCCATCTGGTTTGTTAAACAACAAGAGGATGGCACTGAAAATGTTGTACACGTTTACAAAGGAAACTATTGGGAGCATAAAATGAAACAAGAATGGAACGAATGCCCAGATCTCTTTTAAAGTAAAAAAACAAAACCAGACGCAAACGAAGCAGAAAGGAATATGTTATGGAAGTATAAGTAAAAATTAGTAACGCTAGTTCCAAATCAGTACACACATCCAAACTCTCCACACATCAAATCTGCGGCTTACGTGCGCCATCACATAGCATAAATATATATTTACAAAAAAAATATACAATAACAATGAATTTTATGTTCCAGTGTTCACCGCAGATAAAAAAAAAACGCTTTAGTGCTGTTCAATCTAATTAATATTATTATTTTTTTTAGAGCTATTATATTAAATATATTTAAAAGAAGAAGAAAATAAAACTAAGATCCCATTATATATTGTTGTTGTTTCCGAGGAAAAAAAAGTGAAAAATTCTGCATTATGTTTTCATAGTCCTATTATGTTTTTTTTTTTTTGGTAATGTCTTGACGAAAAGAATACAGAGACCCGTTTAAATATATACATATATACATAACCACTGCTGTAAATTATTATGTTATCTAAAATAAAAATGAAAACCAAGTTTAAAAGTAAACAAATGATTCACAGATGTTTCGTTTTGATAACGAGTTATTTATATGCCTGTATATAATTTAATACAATAAAAAGTAAGAAAAGAAATAAGGTTACCGTTAAAAATGTCTTTGTCACTGATGATATTAAATTAAACCAAACGACCCACCCAATTTGGTCTCAAAGGCATAGACTGTACATTGGTGCTGAGGCTAAGTTTTTACCCACTAATACCGCTGAAATGATATACAAATGCTTGGTAAGTAGCTTGAGAGAAAATGGTAAGCAACGGTCAACGTTTTAAATGCCCCTCTCAACTAAACGAGTTCTACTTTCCGTCAATTCATACCTTTCAAAAGCTGAAATTATTAAATTTTCGTAAAAAAAAATCGACATTTCTTCGTCAAGTCTCATAAATAAATTTTAAATCAGATTAATCTTCAAAAGTTTACCTTTCATTTGACACTTAAATTGTCAAAATCCGTCAACAAATAAAAAAGTTACAGTAAAAACAAACCAACACGAAATCGTGGGAGTAGCGAATGCATAGCAGCAACAGTTTTGGCAGCTCAATGTGGTTTGCTGCTGTATTCTGAAAATTTCTGTTGGCCTGGTGTTCCACAAAGTTTGGTATGAAAATTCGATTTTTTGCCATTTTGTGTGCAAATTTTGTGGAGCCAATATCTTGGGTTTGGATTGAACTAGCGAGTTGAATTGAAACAAGGACCAGCATTTAGATTGGAGGTGTAGTTTAGTTTTAGTAGATTCTTAAATATATACATACATATGTATGTAAATAGGATGGCTGTATTTTGCCACGGCGTGTCAGAAAATCTTTGCAACCGGTATTTTGTGTAAAACTAAACTAAAACTGACTACTAATACCTTTAATTGAAGGGAAGTGACTGATGATAATCGACTATGTGTGACGAATGGGCTTTGGGCTAGTTGTCGGGCATGATATGGTGTGTGACGTGGATAGCTAGACTACAATTTTGAAACCACATTCAATTTCGAGAAGTCACTAAACAGTCTGAGAGACTATAAGCTAATGCAACGAATATGGTAATATCTAAAGTTTACAACGACGGGATTATTACCGATCCAGTTTTATGGCGATGTCTTTTCCTCGCATTGACTGAAATTGGGATGCGAGACAATGGGAAAGCTGCCTCGATGCAGAATACAGGACATACATATGTACACATTGTCAACATTTTCGTTTGCGCTAAGATAGAGTTTCAAATTGACAATCGCGCTAGTTTTGTCGGGGAGAAGACAGCTACCAAACATTCCTTACTATCAACTGCGGTTCCATTACTTTTCTTCATGTTCACTAAAGGCTTAAGTTTTTGCTCTGCAGCTTTGGTTTTTTCCCTTTTTTTATGTACACATGTATACATATGTACATTCACTCTGAGTAGGACATGTCAATCATTTTGTTATTTGCTTCGCGCGGATCATACATAGATAGATCGTTGTCGTCGAATATGTTCAGAAAGTAGTTAACATCTTATGAAACCACTTGAGCTTTGACTTTAGAGCAGAGTTTCTTAAAGTTAATGTCCATCAACGTCCTTGTTGATGTGCTAACCTGTCCCATGAAATCTATTTTGTGTCAATTCTTCAGGTCTTGAGGTACAATTACCATCAAACTTTCATTAGGAAATTCGCATTGTGAATAATTTATACTTTGCATTAATCTCCAAAAAATTATCTTTAATTTGACATTTATAACGTCAAAATCCATCAAGAAATTAAAAGGTTATGGCAAAACGCAAAAACTGGTATGCAGTGAAAAAGTTCAGCAACACAGTCGTGGGAGCTCTGGGAAGATTGGTTTGCTTGCTGTTTTCTGAGAATTTCTGTTGGCCTGGTGTTTTTGCAAAAATTCGTTGTGGGAGTTTGGTTAAATTTTTATGATTTGTGAACGGATATGGATATGTATGTGGATTATTAGTTTATTTTAAGCATGTTCAGGAATAGTCTATGTGTTTTGTATTGGCGGTGAGCTAATGTGTGATATACCTACATATTGGTTTCTAAATAGGCTACCGAAGACAAGGAACAAAACAGACTTGAAAGAATGGTGTATTTATTTATTTTATTGGTTTTAAATACGGGTATCTATGTATATAGCTTTGGTTTATAGCAAAGTGGCAGGTTTTTCGATGTAGCCGAGGTTTTGAATAATGGATTGGCGCCTTCGTGTATCTGTGATTTCAAGTATGTTTGTAGCCTTAGTGTTTTGGATTTTATAGTATTTAAGATTGACATCCTCTTCTGCAACAGCGGACGGTATCAAGTGTCCACTGCTTGGAATACCTAAGTCCTAAGGATAGTTGAGGGATGTTTCAATTGGGAGAAAGTGGTAGCATTGTTTGAAGTGCATCTGTAGGTTTGCATTAGATTTTTGTTCTTTTTTTTTTCAATTATTCGAGAGTCTGAGAGATAATCCATACAGTTGGTTAGAATTGAAGCAGGGGTTCTAGGTAGGATCAGCGATATTTTTAGGGTAATTGCCTCATACTTTGGCCGTTAGTGTTTTCGTGTGTGTCTAATAAAAAATACATATGAAGAACAACTCTTTATTAACAATTTGGATACGTATACAGCTTAATATCTATGGAAGGAATTGTAGTGGTGGGTAATACATCAATGACGTCGAGATCACACTTTTTCCATCTCCCAACTCTGTAAATAGCATCATATTATTTGATTGTCATTTAAGGAATTGATAGTCATCGGTTAAACTAACCTTTCACCATTTTCTGTATCCGGGTTACGATGTCTGAACGCTGAACATCTTTCCTTTCCAACATTCTCTGGAAAATTGTGTACAACTGCCTCTGCGGGGAAGCGCTGGATAATTCGTACAGCTCTTCAATCATTTTCTCTGTGTAGCCCTAAAAGTTTTAACATATTTCATTTAATCTAGGAGTATGGTTGCATTAGGTACTAACCTCATATTTGCTTAGATTTGCAGCCTTGGCATCGCGTTTCAGCAGATCATAGATCAGTAGAAACTCCACATATGTCTTGGTTGGGGGAATTCTCTTTTTACCTGTTATAGGGGTATGAATTATATTTTCCATATCTATCGTCGTAATTTCGAAGAAAATTATCCAAGTTTTCAATTCCGGTACGCTGATCCTGCTCGTCGAGTTCCTCATCGATATGTTGTTTCAGTGACAGTGGAAGGAAATCGAGGAAGTTGTTATTGCTTTCTTCTGTGAATTCTTATAATTTAGTAACACAAATTGCGATTTACTATACATATACGTACCTTCGTCAATATTATCCTGTCTGGGTTTTTGCCCCCTCAACCATCTGATAAATGCTGCATCGGAATTGAAGGGAAACTTCGGCAAGGGCTCTGGTTGTAGTGATTTTTCTGATTCATTTGACGGATTCTTGTCCCTGTTGGAATAGAGCATGTCAGCAGTAAATGGTGCATATAGGCCTGGTTTGTGTTTTTCTGTTGGATGAGGTTTCAAGGTGGTTGTTGTGGAGTTAGGTGCTCGAGTGGTAGTAGATGACCACCAACTTGGTGATTGAAACCATGATGATGTTGGTTTCTTTGTGGTAGCTTTTGTAGTTGTTGTGGGAGCAGAAGTTGTGGTTCTTTGTACTACCTCCTCTTCAGCGAAAAAGGGTGGCTCAACTGTTGTCATTCCTACTGGTTCATATTGAAGGAGATCAATGTAGTAGGCTATGGCTTGCATAGCAGCCGGAAGGTAGTTTTCCAACAAATTTGCTTCAACTCCATTGACAGGATGTACCTGGAAAAGTAAATAATAATTAATAGTGGTAATATTTGTTTGATTTATAGATTTTTTAAGTAAACGACATGACAATTGGGTGATAGACCTGTGTTTAAAGTTTGTTTTCTTGTGACACACTCACAAGGACTCTTTTGACATTCACACGCTGTTATGTTGTGGATTAGGACTATTCACGAAGCTGTCGTGAATCAGCGTGAACTAGGAAAATTAGAGTCATCTGTCAAAGCAACCATCAGGTCAGCATTTGGCATAGATTCATTGATCTTAATGTTCAACGACTCTGATGGTTGCAGATGTGACTACCACACATACTGGAAGAAATTGTATAAAAAGAGTCGCTAATGATGCAGTTGTGCCGAATAGTGCTTAATATTGGCAGCATATCCAGAGACTGCTTCTAATACGGTTTTTTTGTTTTTTTTTTTAAACACGCTTCCACACGCTTCTCCGCGGTGGCATCTAGTAGTTTTCGTTTAGAGTTACATTTGCTCTGAAACTTGAGAAGGTCGAAGTTGACCTTGTGGTCCTTGCCACGGTTACGATAAGGAGTAAGCGATGTCGAGAGTACTTACCATCACTTGCGAAGGAATGGATTGGGTTGCGAGTGAACGCTAAAAAAAACTCTATTCTGTAATATGTGATAACTACCATTAAAATTGGGTCGCAATTCATTGACTGGCATTGTAAATCGATTGGTCATTTTTCGCTCTATCATATTTTTGGTCAGAGGGTATTGGAAAAAGGGTCGGAGAAAGGTCTTTGCGCTAGATTACACCAGCATTAATTGAGAAGAGGGTAGATACATATACATATGTATGTATATCCATCCAATACAACTTGTATTAACCGTATACATACATTTTACATATACGATTACAAACTATCAAACCAAGTAAATAAGATGTTACCGAAACCATCTTGTGTAAAAGAACACTGTGCCATACTCCGTGTTTTGAGATATTGAGGTTAACTACTCAGTAAAGTAGCCAAAAGGTAGTGATACGAATACATGGGACCACAAGCGTTCTCACGATAGCATCTCACTATCAACGCCTATTCTACACCTCCACGTTGGTGGCTGCTAGATTCCTAGTACCTCGACTGGAGATTGGGTAACCAACCCCTTTGGAAAGTCATTGGTGGTAGCAAACGAAAGAGGGGAAGGGGGGAAGGGTTTCTCACTAAAGCACTTCCTCTTGATCCAGGTGGCAGTGGATGAAGTCAACAGATGAAATCAACGGAGGCGTCTACTAGTTCCAGTCAGGTCGAATTATTAGTGTTATCCCCATATGAGTTGCTTCGACATATTTGAATCCCAGGGTGTTGGAAAAGAGTTGGTGGCGGATGAACCCTTAATCGGCCAACGGCAGTTATAGCATCCCCGAAGCGGGTTACTGACTCCGGAAAATCCGGCCCCTTTACCTAGGGGTGTTAAAAGGGAACTGGCGCTCCATGTTGGGGGTTGTGTGTCGGGGTAAATTCCCTACCACGTAAAAAATTACTAGTTACTAAGCAACCAATAGATTTGACAACAAACAAGGACCTTCGGATATGCACGTGGAATGTTTGGAACCATAACAGCCGAACACCTAATAGAGGCCCTAGACTGGTACAATGCAGACATCACCGCCAGCCGGGAAGTGTGATGGGATGGCGCGGGCAAAAGAGGATACAAAAATTGTGATTTATACTATAGTAATTGCTATAGTAAGCAGAAGCAACGCTTATTCGGGTGTAAATTCGTCATACGCGACAAACTTAGGCAAGAAGGTTTTCGACACGAGAGAGAACGTCTTATGGCAATCTGCATCAAGGCTAAATTCGCTAACATAAACCTAATATGCGCTCATGCCCCCACAGAATGAGGATATCGTTGGTAAGACATTTGGCAAGCATAGCCTACACGACATCACGTCTGGCAACGGAATTAGGCTTATTGACTTTACGGCGGGCGTAACGTCACTATAGCAAGCACACGGTATCCTCATGTCAATATTCACAAGGGGACATGGCGGTCTCCTGATAATGAAACGGTCAACCAAATTGATCATATTGCGATTGAAGCAAGGCATGCCTCCAGTATTCTGGAAGTCCGAACATTCCGAGCAGCTATTATCGGCTCGGATCACTACCTTGTTGCAGCCACGGTTTGAATGCGAATATCCCAAAAGCCACAACAAAGAAGAAATACTGTGAGAAGAGTAAGGGACTTTGTCTAGCTTGGCTCTGCTATCAATTTTGATAATAACACCTCGACAGAAATCAAACGAATAAGCACCCTTGCCAATCGCTGTTTCTTTGGGCTGATAAGGCAATTGAGTAGTAAGGCCCTATCCCGAACAACTAAGGAGACTCTATATAAGACCATGATTATCCCAGTTTTTCATTACGGCGCTGAAGCAGGAACTTTAGCGAAAGCCGATGAAGATATCCTCGGTTGTGTCGAGAGAAAAATTCTTCGTAAAATATTCGGTCCCATTTGCGTTGACGGGCTTTGGAGGAGGGGATTCAAAGACGAACTATACGAGCTGTACAGCGACATCAATCCTAGTCAAAAAATGTGCATCAGTCGTTTGAGATGGCTGGGCCATGTAGAGCGAATCGACACCAGCGCTCTGGCCCGTAGAGTCTTCGAATCAAACCCAGAGGGACAACGCAGTAGAGGAAGACCTCGCCTTAGATGGCGCGCAAAAGTAGCAGGCGACCTCAACCGACTTGAAGCGCGCAACTGGAGGCAGCTAGCTAAAGACCGGGTTAACTGGAAAGGCTGAGGCCCAGGTTCACCCCGAACTGTAGCGCCACCTAAGTAAGTAAGTACTGACAACGTATGTAGGTACTTAAAATATTTAGAAAACGCTGATGATTTTATTCATGTACACTTAAAATCTAGGACCAATACCTAATGATTCCTAGACTGAAACCACTGTCGAATAAAATAGAACAAGAGACCGAATTTGCTCCGCGAGTAAGAATTGATTTTTAAAAGAACAAAATTGTTTTTCACTCGTTTCTTGGCTTGACAAAAAACTTGTTTCAGAAACACCCCACGACACGAAAACCAAATTAAAGTCAACCACTATGAGAAGACAAGAAAATGCGTGTATATGCAAACTGTTTGTTCTCATATTTATGGATTTCTACAACGATTAAAGTGAAAGGATATTTCTTTTTACTTCGTGACACCTGAAAGATTTGACAAGGAAACATTTTTCTGTCCATGATTTCGAGCTACCACTTTATTTTTAAATTTGAGATAATTCTATTTCAAGTTCTGACATTTCAAGTTTTTCATTTTCCTCCAGAAAAGTACACGAAAGGACCTAGCACGCGAGATTTTATTCACTCGCATTCAAGTAAAAAAAAAAACTCATCACGAATTGGAGCGAGTATTCTTAACTCTTTCTATAGGTATATATGTACATACATATGTATTGTACGTACAAAAGTTAGCACAATATCAGTTAAATAACAACTTAAACAATTTATTTAAAGCCGGTTCAAATGATATGTACATATGTCAACGAACGCAGAAATTATTCCGAACGATCAATCAATGTTTGTCTGACCTTTGGACACAGTTAAAGAAGCATCACACTCGATATTGCGAGAACAATTTATGTAAGTATATGCATATCAAGAACGCAATAAATAAACAAATGACTTAGAAATTCAGTATTTCAAAAAGTCGCTTTTACAGCAATGGTTATATCAACTCCAGTTTAATTAAAACAAGCTATCACAACGAACTACTTACGATTTCATTATCCAAAAATAGTTAGAAGCGGCCAAGTTCAAGAGAAACTTGAAAGACAGTTGTGCAGATCATGGGTCAAGGAAAAGGTGTTTAAAATGTTTTCCAATTTATTGGTAGTACATATAATGTGAACTAAGCTAAAAGACTGTCATTGGAAAGTGCATAGGGTTGTTATAAAGATAACACTTCGTTTCAGTAGAGAGTAATTACTATTCTTATACACACAATACAAAATTTCTTATCATTTACTCGTATTTTTTTGTTTTCTTATTTATTTCCACTGGATACTTACTAACTTGCTAGCAAGAACTATCAGTGTCGTTTGTAAACAAATTTTGAATAAATTATTCATATTTCCATGTAAGTCAACCGGATGTTGGTTCCTTATTAATGTTCTGTTCTGTTCACTCACTATTTACTCGTATACTTTCGAAACTACTCTCCAAGAAACACATAAATTAAATTCAAAATTGAATAACTTCCTTCCAACAATGAGCACCAGCAGCAGTCACTAATGAAATGGCCAAAAGGCAAATACGGACTAACGTTCTGAATTCACATGAGGCATTCCAAGTCACACAAGCAGCAGTTAGTTTAGCAAACACCACCAACGACAGGTTAATATACTCTCTCGCCATATACGACGATCTTCACGAAAATACACTCAAATCCACTTAGGCCTCGAAAAAAAAGCATAAAGTTACTTATATACCGAAAAGCAAGATACCTGTAACTCAAATATACACAAAAACCTGTAGTAGGTGAGTGATACTTTCGGGACAAAAACCAGGTACCCTAAGCCGCACATAAACCTCAAATAGTTTTTTTTTTTTTTTTTTATTTCTCCGTGCAATCGCGGAACAATATGCCCACGCATACTAAATATCAAATATCGCATTGGGTGCAACGAGTAAGTATGCCATTGCACACGCGACGACCAGACTGGTAGATAGTCCCGAAGAAGAGAACCGGGCTAAGTGAGAGTGATAGGCTACTCTATGCCGGTTTAATTCAATTCTCAGCTTTTTTTTTTGTTAAATTGAAGATAAATGGATCAATCAATATTGTTGGAGAGATAACGATTAAGATAAAGGAATTTTGCGATTAAGTAGATAAACATAATAAAAACGATTTCGGCAATTAGTCGAAACGGGTTCTTCAATTTGGATTTTGAGGTTGAGAGTGGGGTAGGGCACTGTGGAGTGTTGAAGCAAAGTGGATTTGCTTGTTTATTTCTGGAATTAAGAATATAAAAACACTGGAGTCGGGCTATTATTCATTGGCAGATTTGTTAGCGTCGATGTTTTCGAGACTCTTTGGCGTCTAAACCGGTTCCTTAAAAAGAATCTTCAATTTTAGCGGTGGAAATAAAGTATTGCCACCAATCAATTTATTATCCGATATATGTATGTACGTATCTTAAAGTTCATCTTACATAAGGAAGGATTTATTTCGACATTTTCATTTTTATAAGAGATCCGTTTACTTACTAAATTGTAGGACAACGGAATATTGTGTTTAAAAAGCACCCACATATGTACGTACATACATATACGACCACTAACCGTCCAGAGACTCTTTTAGAAATAGCACACTGCTGAACGACACCCACGATATAACTATGCATTTACCACAAAACTATGCGATGTTCCACAAAACTCCGTATTAGGTCCATTACTGTTTATGATGACATACTCGTACAAATACATATGTATGTATGTAATGAAAACTACGATGACATAAAATATAAATGGTTTCGCTTATGACATAATATAATCGTTGTGATATTTGACGCGACTGGTCCATGAAACCCAGGACCTAGCTTCTCACAACCATTCGTGTTGGGCGTGTTATATTCTTCACACAAATGGAAGCGTGTGAAGGGCATCATAACGTCTAAGTGCTGCCCGTTGGATAGACTAGCGGATGCCTTATTTGATGCCTTAATAATGATCTTTCAAGACTAAATCAGAGTCCTACACTGTCCTACAAGTGAGATTGCCCGGACAAAAACGAAATGAAGCAGCACTTAATTGGTAGCTGCTTTGTCATATCTGTCGAGCTTGGGAAAGAATTCAAGCGCATGCCTCTACAGAGAACAGAGACAACGACAGCAAAGAGTGTTTCTATAAGCTGAGTGTTGGGTTATGATAGGAAAGGAGGACAATTTGATTTCGTTTTCGTATCCTGTAACACTAACAATAACCTGGATCGCGCTGTACCTAAACTTTTCTTGTAGGGTGTTCAAACTGCACGTCATGAATTTTCATTGAATCAAGTGGGAAACTAGAGCTTTATGTGCCGCTTGACCATCTATGAGTATTTGGATGCCGTAACCCAACCAAAATGCCGCATGAAATCCGGCGGAAAATTTATACCATAGATTTCTTTCAAGTCAAGCAGAGGTCCATCAGTAGCTTGTGTATCACAGCTTGGAATTTGTATCCCAACCTAGTGTAAAAGAAAACGATCTGTGTATTAAGCAAGAGCGATCAAATTGAAGAACGAACAGATAATTGCATAAGGTGTACATTTCTTTATACCAATGTGGCAGTTGGGTGGCAATGTGAGTGTTCCAGTTTAAACTTTTATCAAGCAGAGCTCATAGAGGCTTAACCTCACCAACTTAACCCAGATTCAAATTTGTTCTACAACAAATGGATTAACATTGACTGGTATCAAGACTTTTTTGAACTTCCCGTTTACAAGAATTGGTGAATTTCATAACGAATCTGGTCAAAAGGCAAACTCAACGCAGTGGAAGCTTGAAAGAAATTGACTCATTTCATTACTATAATCCAGTAGGAGGTGCTTGATACCGCCTTTGCCTCATACCTTCTTTACCCTGCAATGGCTAACTTCATTGTATCTGAGAATCACTCTGCGTCTGATCACTGATATTTAGAGTATGTACTTATGTACCTGGAGTCCCATGACCTCAACAAAGTTCTGATTTAGAAAAACGATAAGAAATCGTGGGCCATTGTGGAACTCGAAACTCAACAGTTCTCGCTTCAAAAGCCAATAGAACCAAATACACTACATAGACTAACACTGGATTGGTGGATCTAAGAAGATAGCGAGGACGATTTTTGTATCGAAGGCAAGTAAAACTTTGGCACTCTTCCCAAGGTTATCGGACCGACAAGCCTGAAATCTGCGAATTTATCTGTTGCACATTCTTAAGAATAGATTAAAAAATTCATTCGTTGGAAGCTGCTCTGACCGGCTGGGCGAAACCTATACCTTGCAACGAAGATTTACTTGGTTCTAGATTAACTAGAAAGTAATAACTTCTAGTCTGCTTTACGAATGAATTCGTTTAAAAAGCGAATGGGAACCCTCACAAAAAGGATTCTAAATCCACAACGAAGCGATGGTCGTCTATTCAAAGCGTAGACAGTATGTCAGTTGAGTTCTTGGGAACTCAAGAGGAGATCGACGATTTGCGAAGAATACCATCTTCTCTGGTGCACTTTCAACTGCTTTGCTTTGTGAACAAACAAAACAGACAGATGTGGTGCACAGAGAACCCTTGAGTGACCCATAAGAGATTAATGTATCTTAGACGAGGATTGGCATTCGTTACCACTGTTCTTATCATTTCAACTGTTCATTCAAAGCTAAAGTTAGGGGTGATTGTATTTATTATGAATCCATTGTATTCCTCGGTGGATGATTCCTAAGTAATTACGGTATAATGAATGACTTTTTATGTTTTTTTTTGATAATTAGCCCTAGTTGATAAAGGAATGTTTTCAGGGAGCTGTCGTTCAATATTGCTAAGCCTTGCATATCGTATCCTGCTCTGCATCTATGTAAGTATTTATGTAGCCCTCTAATAGATCTGTGTGAGCGGTCTACTAAGCCCAAAAAGTATCCCTCATCAACTAGCTGTTAAAAGTTCATAGCAATACTGTGTTATAGACGTTAATTTATCAAGTGTCAGGAGTCACGATTGAGTAATCAATTGATCCAATTCAAAGTCTTTTGTTACTAGTCTACTCCCAATGGAACTCTAAAGATGCCAACAGTCTAGAGATGAGTATACTCAGAATATGATGTCCCGGCTTAGGATTACAAGCAAAATACCAAGTTTTAAGTCTGATTTTGAAAACATTTATTTCTATATTAAAAATACTTTTTTTACAATCCTTACACTAAATGTACATTGTCGTCTGCATCTTTTCGTCATTCAATATAACTCAACTTGTGAAACAGCCTGATCTACTAAACTCGAAAATGACTGTTCCACTGCGGTAACGAATCGTTTTGTACCTTGTGTGTTCCTTAGATTCGATATCGACTTGGATGAAGTTTGCAATGGCAACAGGGCCATGCAGGATGCATCTCTGCCCAAGGTATCCCGAGAATATAAACTGCGACCAGCTTGCATCAAGAAATTGATACAATCGTCTAAGAGTACAGGAAACGCCTCAGAAAACCTCACAATAGCGGGCAGAATTTTACTAAACATCTCTACTTTAGCATCATTCGACAGGAGGCCAAGCAACGTAATGACCGTACTCACGCACAATTTGGCCACACTTAGACTCTTTGGGATGGAATATCTCAAAACAAGGTAAGATGTCAGGTCGATGGTGAAAATTTGTCGTTCCATTTCGGGCATACCGAGAATTTCATGGAGGAAATCTATGCAAATGTGCATGGAAGGTACTCCCCGCACCGTCATACTGAGAAGTTCACGAGGATATGTCTGGAAGTGTACTAGTTTTGCGAGTGACGGCTCGGAGATAAAAGCCTGGTGTATATAGGAGCAGACAATACCGCGAATTTCCCTCAAAGTCCAGGATGTTCCAAATTTCATGATATCGTCCTTCTTTGTCATACTAGCCTCGAGAAGAATGTGTACTGCGGCACTCTCTTGTGATGCAATGAGAGCAGTCTTGAGCTCATCACGTTCCATTTCACTCTGCAGCTGACCGTTCTTGTCAAACATTGGTTTGTCCTGGACGTGGCGATTAAGTTGGGCCTTAGACGCAGCCAAACTTGCTTGGAGGATGCGAAGGATTATAATCAGGACATCAGGACAACGAAATACCTTTTCATTGCATCTGTTTAAATAAAATAAATAGTTAGGCAAAGACGAAACAACCGAATTTGAAATACTTTCCTTAAAACATGCAACGGATCTAACAAACTATTCTCGTGGACGAAGTTATGTGTGTGCATCACTGTTGTCTGTGGCATCACGGCATTTACCGTAACTGTCCATAATCGTTTGGGCAGAACTGAATTTAAACGCAGCCACACTTTTCTGTAAAGTTCTTGTATCAGGCGAGGTACATTATTCTCCAGCATTTTATTGATGTTCTGTACGAATACCCTGGCAAACTTCCAAATCTCTGTCGGCGGACGTTTTAACATCGCCCTAAGGATCTTCATAATCTTCGACGGGTTTACTTCCAACTCCTCGAATGCTTCTATCAAATGCTGTTCGTTTATTTCCACTCCCATGAGCCACGTAGACGAGGATAAAGAAACCAAGTTTGTGCTTTCCTCTATCCAATCGTCGACCATACTAAGATGGGGGAAGTTGGAAATCAACAAACGCAGAAGTGGGTGAAATAGCCCCACGTACTCGTGCTGGTATTTCTGAGCCTTTTGTAGGAGGTACTTCATTGGCAATTCGGAGAGGAATTCATTCGAATAAGATTTGGCCTTGCGTCCGTTCAAAGCGATCAGAGATGTGTTGGACAAACGGGTGTCCTCATACAAAACCAAATAGTAGAGGATAAGCAGCTGAGATGTTAGACTACAGCTAATTTTCATGTGTGCATCCTCATCCAACGCATCGCTATCGACATTTTTTGCATCCCCATACTCGTAGTGACTCGAAATCGAATCAAAGTTCAGCTTCAACGACTGTGTGGCAGAGTTTTTGAATATCTTGAGGATTTCCTTTTCCGAGAGTGGTTTGTGGATGTGATCGCCTGTGAATTTTCCACTACCACTGCCCTGGTTCGGTAGGATTAAAGAATTCACGTAGACTTCAATCAGCGCAGGCATTACGGGATGCAGTGGTTTCTTACAATTACAGATCTGTCGATATATCCAAGATTTAATGGTTACTTTGTGTTTTAAAAACGCCCTGGACTTTAGAAGTTGATGTATGCAGTGTACGGGTAGGTAACCGGGAATGTTGGCGTTTAGATTTAGAGTCACGGGGACTTTGACAGCATGGGCAGCGACAACTTGCTCAGTGAATAAGTCCTGCGTGAATATTTGCTTCATTCGGCTTGTGCTATTCGGGCGAATGGGTATTTTCATCGAGAGTGTCGAACATATGAGTTCCCCTACTGCTGATATTTGACTGCTGTGGAAATGAATGGCCATAAGGAGAAGCATTTCTCCAAAAGATGACGAACTGCCTGAATTGTTGCTCAAGTAGGATTCCTCTTTGATCAACCATTGCATCCATTCAATTGCTTTTGCTTCTAAATTCGAGTTTGAAATGAGTGAGGGACATGCAATCAGCATGCACAGACCGAGTGAGACGAAGCGAATGCCGGCCTGGGTGGGCAATGGACGTGTCGTGATCAGTTGTATAATTAGAGTGACTTCCTCTTCGTTGAATCTGAAAGGATTAAGTTGATCCACGTGACATGTAAACACTCTGATGTTTGAGAAGACTTACTTGATTCCAGCGATTCCTCGCAATGCGCAATATAACCGAAGCAAAGCAGCTGCTTGAACCGTATAGTCTTCTGCGCTCTTCGAATTGTGTGACACATTCACCAACTGCTGCAGCTGTTGCAATAGCTCCTCCCTTACTAGTTGCAATGTGTCGCCCTTACGTTTCTGGCTTGAACGCACAAATACTGCAAACCAACTGCGGACTGCTTGGTCATTCCCCAACAACATTCCCGATATAAATGCAATCTAAAACATGTTCGTATGGTTATCTCCAACGAGAACGAATTAAGTGGGCTTCTTACCAAATCCTGTGGATATTTTAAGCTTAGCCTCAGCATCAACGAGGGAACTTTCATCAAATCCACGCATAGTGCCCTCGTTGATAACGCTTGCTTTGAGTTCATTTCACTCAATGCATTAAGCACGGCAAGCTTTAACTTCCCATCTGGATTGTCCTCATCGCAATTTGTTATCAAATTCGAGACCACGTCTCGGTAACAGTCCGGAAAATTTGCCACAATCGAGCATATAATCCGTGGACCATTGTTTACATACAACAAGACATCAATCAGTTCTTGAACATTTAACAATGACGGCAGCTCAGCCAATGAAATACAGATTATGTCGATAATCTCTTCCATGTAGATGCCATCCTCAAACAGTTCCGATTGTTTGATGACAAACTCACCCGACGGACGATTGTTTGATAAAGTGTACTCCATCAATTGCGCTTGTATATAGAATATTTCCGAGAGAACTACTCTCACTTTCCTTGTGACATCGGCTCGCTCGAATCCCAGAGCGATTCCACTTTGCAAGCCATATGAATGGATATTCTCCGACACGAGTCCACCTTTTTGTCGAGTCTGTTGCTCTTTCTTTAAATCGGTTTCTAATTCGTGGTAGTTAACTTGAAGGAAAGCAACGATGTTGTTAACAACTTCTATGCCAACGAGCAGGGCTAGTATTTGTTTTCGCGAGTCCATTGAGGATTTTGTATTGTCCAAAGGGGAGAGGAGACTCATTCGTACAAGCGAGGGAAGTATGGGACGAATTTCATTTTGCGTGTAGGAGGAGAGTTCCTGGATGTTTAGATTTTGCATTGCTTCGAATACACGACTGGAAACCTGAACTGTACTCATTTTTGTTAAGCTTTAAAAAAAAAAGAATGTAATACTAAATTCGGCAAAATAATCGTAGCATGTAAACTTTGCGCGAAATGACAACACAACTGACAGATACAGCGTACAAGCGATGTTTGCTTTAAGAAAACAGGTTATGCATCATTTAGGTTGTCGGGTGTGTTCGTTTAGATAAAATAAATTTCATGCTTGTTTGTAATAAGGGCTTCTTTCGTTACAAATAATTAAAATTTGACAATGATACTCCATTAGGGCAACAAAGTTAGTCGTTTCAATGCGATTCAGGCGATGGGAACAGCTAACACATAAGCAGAATGGTTGTTTAATTGTTAATTCTCTCTCGCGAGATATAGTAATCAAAAAGACAGTGGTATTAACAGCAATGAACACACTGTCAACAAGATACAGGATACAAATTACGATATTTCATGCCGTTGTCGACTATTACAATTATAACACCATTAACCTCTGCCGCAGCATCTATATTTTCGACTCACGCTTGTCGGCGGGAAAAAAATCTCCTACAAACGACAAGAACAAAACGAACATTATTATAGCAGTGGGGTCTGTTGACCGTCACAAAATTCACTAATGACTGCTATAACTATTTACTATACTATACTATCACTCTTCCATAAAAACTCTCTCGTCTTACAAAGAGTAAGGAGTGGTTTTAGTTCTAATATCCGTTGGAGAATGATTTTCTGAATAAGTCATATTTACAAGGACGTATCTATCACCGAAATATTAAGTGATCGTCTATATTTTTTATTTATTCCTATCCCCGGTGTACTATTGAAAGCAGGTTTTAATCTAAAAACCTCGATTTTGAAACAAAGTATAAAAATTCTGGGATTTGTTTGGAATAAGCAAGGAGGTCACAATTCTCACACCTTCAATTACTAGGAATGTAAATTCGACTCTTTCATTAAACTCTTTAACTGGGCTATGCAGTAGGATTGTAATAAAATATGGTAAGCCTTAGTAAAATGTCCGTCCTTGAACAGTGGCTAAGATGAAAATTGAATGATGAACATTGCCACGTGTTTTTGCAAATTTCGTTAGCATATAAACAGTAACACAGCTTGCAGTTGACACACAACTGTCAGACAGCAATACAACCATAAACATTTGTTATGCAATATCTATTGAATCCGCAATCTCTAAATACAAGTTTCTTGAGTTTCTTCCCAGAATCTGTTTTCTTGCTGAGGATAACGCACGGCATTGTAGGTCAAATGGTGATTCTTCCTCTTCTAAGACAACTAAGACAGAAGTCGTTACCCGGAATTCCAAGTCTCAAGGCATGCATATTGACCCGTTAGTAATCCTACTACGATGCCTTTATGTACGTGGTCTGCTGATAAGTAGCAGACTTCTTGTTTACGTCTGCTTCAGGCTGTGTTTATGGCTAAGCGTATTCGCATCGCGATGCGATTGGTTCCTAGCGATCAATTACATGCGTACATATGGAGGCGTTTATGGGCCAGCGATTTAGCGATTGAGCGACTTCAACTGATTGCGAGCGACGAAAGACTGCAATCAAAATATTTTGAATCAGTTTAGCGAATCGCTCGTACAATATGGACATGTTAATTGAACTTGTGCGTGAAAACCAATGATTGTGGAATTTTTCCAAAAATTGTTGGAGATGGGGTAGCAAATGATCAAATTCTCTGTGACGTATGCATTTCATATTAGGTCTGTTCCCGTACTTTCTGCACCAAAATTCACAGCTTGTTAAATTTCTCAGAGAAAGCCAAATGAACAAAAAAAAGTAAAGAAACACGTTGAGCAAAAAAATGCCCACTTTTCAAGGAAATTCCATTTGTGATTTGTAATTTCGTTCCTGTATTCCTCTTCGTCTGCAAAATATTTTCCTATTATTTTAATATTATTTAATGCCTTAGAATAATTATCAGTTTGTACACTATTACGATGCATGTATATTATTAGGGGAACGTCCTATGGCTTTTATAGCTTTTCTCCAATATATATATCTGTATTTTTCGCGCAAAATTTGGTATGCCATTTACAACAAATGCCCAAACTTACTTACATATGAAATTTTATCAAAATCGTTGCTGCCGTTTTCGAATCTCATAAATTTGTCTAAAGAAATTTCTTGGGCTGAAATTCACAGTTATGGGAAATCTCTTACTCTCTCGTGAGCTCTCTCTTCTGCGAAAAACTACGAAATTTTCACGTACGGGAACAGGATTTCATCATTTTTCGTCAATTTTCGTAGAAATTCACGACGTACGCCTTCAAAAATATTTTTCGCAGTAAATAACTGCTTTCCAATAACAATAAGCCCCTGTTTTCGCGTCCATATTGTTCACTTAACCACTTTAAAAACACTAATAAAACTAGCCGATATCACTGTCATAAATACTTAATCGCTTGCAATTTTGCTGCTATCGATGTCACTTGCAAGAAGTCATAGCTTAGCCATAAAAGCAGCCTGACTCTGGGCACAAAGCCTCGTATGGTTGCACGTATAAAGTTTGCGCCATCTTAAATGTGCCTGATGCAGTGCAAATGTAGATATGTATATTGTAACTTGCCATTATAATAGGTACCAGTGCCACTTTTTGCTAATTCCTCTACTTCCTCACCAGGAATCCAGCACATAGTGAAATTATAATTATTCGATATCACGTTCAGAAATGCGCGACATTGTTTTACTAATTTCTACCTCATTGTTAGTTTTTTGAGAATTTTAATAGCTGGTTGACTGACCACAGCTAATTATCGGCTTCAGAAATAGCTCTAACCTTTGAGATTACAAAAGTTGTCCTTTTCATTTTGACGTTGAAGTCCTAAAGTTTCCTGTCTAATATAAGACCCAAGTATTCGGCATGTTTGGAAAACTTCTGTGAATTTCCTACGCAGTTGTGAAGCTTAAAAAATGTAGAAGATTGAAGGTCACTTTCATACTAATACCGCACCAAAAAAGCAGGTGCCGGCTTTTGAAAATTATTTTGACCTGTGGATCGTTAGTATGGTTGCACAACATAGAGAAGAAATATCATCTATCGAGGCTCAGCAGAATCTAGAAGACAGCATGCATCGGGATTTATGAGAACAACACACACAGCGCGAATTAAGACCATGCTTAGTCTCATTCCGCTGGATCTCTACTGCAATATTACGGGCGGCGGAAACCGCGAAATAAATCCGCTATTAACTGATATTAAACAAAGCTTTTTGTAACTGGGGCTAAGAAGGCCCGTAAAGATTGCGAATTTCTCTGGGTAACGGAGTGGTAAAGTAACGATGAAACGAAGCAGTAGAGTTCAAACTTAATAAGTTGACGATCTACAGCTTTTATAATCTCATAAAAATTTTATATCTAGTTAAAAGAATAATGTCTCTTACCTCCTATAATTTGTTTGATCTTGAGAATTATTAATATGTTTAGTGATAGCAATGAAATTTTTATCGCCACAAATTTGTATACTCGTACATATTTTAAAAGATCTTATGATTGTTCACCCAAAGACTAAAAGTGTACGAAAAAAGCATTATTCTTTTTGGTTTTCATTAACAGGTCTATTTTTATGACCGCAAATTATTATATTAAAATAAATCTAGGTCTGTAAATAAATGCGTTTAGTTAAGAATTATGATTATTAAAACAAAAGATTAATAAGCCTCTGAAGACATTTAAACTTTTGTGAGCATAGGGGACTCGGAACTTTCTGCGTCTATCATTTCGTAAATTTCTAATTGGTTCTGGAATGTAACTGCTTTCAGCCATGTCTCATTTCCAAAAAGGAATTTATTCACAATGACAACAATCAATGATGGAAGTTTGTGCATTACTGTTTACCAGAAACCAGATAACGTCAAGCATTCGATTAACGAACGATTAATCATTGACAAGTAACTGAGAGACGGAGTACAATCGAAAGATTGACTTCTAGAAATGAGATACTGACAACGACTCACTAACTTACTAACCAGATGAACAACTCAGCGCAAGTTACCACCAAGGTCTGTACATCATAGACAAGAGACTGTAAATATTTAAGGAGGTGGTCTCAATAAGGTTAAACCATACCTGACATATATCTAGTACCAATATACTCGACTGATAAGTTATTGAGTACTATATACCCAGCGATCGTCAGTACGTCTACTTACTTTACTTAACGGGCTCCCGACCCGTGAAGAGTCTCTGCCTGAAACACAGCAGCCTTCCACTCTCTTCGATCCCGGGCACGCTGCTTCCAGTTATCTAGACCAAGCGCTCTGGCTTCCGCGATAGCTTGATCCTTAAAACGGAGGTTCGGTCTTCCTTGTCTTCTCGAACCTGGGGGCTGTGATTCGAAGATCCTCTTTGCTGGAGCATTATTGTCCATTCGCTCGATGTGGCCGAGCCAGTGTAGTCGACGTGTTTTGGCTTTTTAGACTACATCTACATCCTGGTACAGCTCATAGAGTTCCCGGTTATATCTTCTCCTCCATTCGCCCTCCTCGCATACGGGACCGAATATCCGACGAAGAATTTTTCTTTCGAAAGTGTTCAATATCTGCTCTGCTTTCCTGCTTATCGTCCAACACTCGGCTCCATACAGCAGAACTGGCAGGATCAAAGTTTTGTAGAGCAAACATTTCGTCTTCCGAGTTAGGAGTTTTGACCCCATTTGTTTCGCCAAACCGAAGTAGCAGCGGTTTCCTAGGGTAAGTCTTCGTCGAATCTCCACTAAGTTGTCATTCGTGGAGTTGATATTTACTCCGAGATAGGTAAACTCCTTAACCACTTCGAAGTTACTATTGCCAACAGTGACGTTTTGTCCTAGGCGGTGGACAGATGCTTCTTTGTTTGTTGACAACATGTACTTGGTTTTGTCCTCATTCACTTCAAGGCCAACTCGTTTCGCTTCTTCTTCAATTGCCGTAAAAGCCTCTAACACGGCGCGCTGGGAGCGACCGATGATGTCGATGTCGTCTGCGTATCCCAGCAACTGGACAGATTTGTTGAAGATAGTGCCTTCCGTGTTTACACCTGCCCTGCGCACTATCTGTTCCAGCACAAGATTGAAGAAGTCACATGATAGCGCATCCCCTTGCCGAAATCCGGTGCATGTTTGGAATAGTTCAGAGGAACTGTTGCCGAATTGCACGTTGCACCGCGTGTTATCCAGCGTCACGCGGCACAGCTGGATCAGTTTAGCCGGGATCCCGAATTCGGCCATCGCCTTGTAGAGCTCAAGATGATGAATACTATCATATGCGGCTTTAAAGTCGATGAAGAGATGGTGAGTCTCGACTTGAAATTCGTTGGTATTTTCCAGGATTTGCCTTAGTGTGAAAATTTGGTCGATCGGCGATCTGCCGGGCCGGAAGCCACACTGATACGTGCCGATTAGTGTGCTGCAGAAGGGCTTCAGACGTTCACACAGCACGTTGGATAGGATCTTATATGCGACATTAAGCAGGGATATGCCTCGGTAGTTCTTACAAGACATAGGATCGCCTTTCTTGAAGATGGGGCATATAGAGCTAATAGTCCAGTCATCAGGCATGACTTCATCCACCCATACTTGGTTGATGACTTGGTGCATGCACCCTACCAAAGCATCACCACCATGTTTGAAAAGCTCTGCTGGTAGACCATCAGAGCCGGCGGCCTTGTTGTTCTTCAGCTTTTTGATAGCTGAGCCGACCTCTTCAAAACTAGGAGGGGGGATGGATTCTTCATTGACTGGTCAGTCAGTCGTCAGTACGTCACTTTCTGTTTATCTCCAAATTTTCACCTACGATTACCAATTTCTGGAAAGAGCCGATTAAAGTGGAACACCACTAGAATAAAGAAATAACAATTTGTGATCACGGGACTTCGGGAATTCCACGCAAAGGTCTTGGCAGAAGACAGCAACTTGTCAATGTGACTGAGAAAACAAACAGCTTACGAGGAAAAAGGTTCCAACTAAAGAAAATGCACAAAGGACGACTACAAAACCGGAAGCCACTCAGTGGTCAACGTGGACCACAAAAGTGCGAAAAAGAAACTACAAGGTCCCATCAAGTGGAACAAACTCGGGAAATGGTGGTTGTTTAGGGAAATGGCGATTAAAAGGAAACTCAGAGCAACAACATTGAGTCCAATACTGTGTACGGATGCAACGAACAATATTGTCAACACACTATTTCCCACCCATGCAGTGAGAGGATAGGAGGAGGACCAAGTTGAGATAAGAGAGATACCTGCTTCAATGTGTAAGCGCAGTGGTTTTCCTTCAAATTAACAAAGCACCAGGCCCTGACGATATGTAAGCAGTAGGGTTTGAGGCAACCGCACGTCCATGGATGCTTGTTGGCATGGTCAACAGCTGTTTAAATGCACGAGTCTTCGTAACCCGCTGGAAGGTAGCAAAATTGGCACTGATCAACAAAGGTAAGGGCGACGCAAATTGCCCATGCTGAACACGGTGAGCAAAGTACTGGGAAGCATTTAAAATGCCATTTGTTTCTGGCCGTCTAAGAAGCTGAAAGATTATCATACCATTATAGCCTGGACAACCGCAGCTCGTACAACATTTGTACCCACGTCTCGCTTGAAGTGAAATATGAAAGAGATTACCGTTGGAGTAGCTTAGGAATTAATTCTGGCAAAGATGAGCTACAGAGGCAGATAGAACAATAGACTTGCGGACCTATTACATAAAAACGGCTTCAGAGTTTATGGCATCAATTAGAAAAGAGGTTCAATGTTGTCTTCAAATAGAGGAAGGCTTTTGCCAAGTGACCAGTAATGTTTTCTCCTATCACTAAAACAAGTTCAATTGTCTTCCTTAAAGACAACAAATGCATTGGGGTAAAACCATCGGTATAAAAACTCAACCTCTTTCCAGCTATTAGGTATAAGGGACTATATCAGTATATCTTGTTCCTGCTGTATGTAGCAAAATCGCCCAAATCAAGAAGGATGTACTAAGTGAATAACTCTACAAGAATATGTAGTACTGTGAAAAACAAATAGTTCCAAAGTGTTCAAAGAAAAAACAAAAAATACAAATACAAATTTTCAGCGCGACAGGCTCATGAGACCCAGAGCCTAACTTCGCACAACCAGTCGGGTTATATTCTTTACACAAAAAAATGTACGTGTTCAGTAAAAAAAGGCAAAAGGGTATGCTGCAAGAGTTCTTGGCCTCTGTGGCAGTAAATAGACAAAAACTGGAAACTTTTTTCGAAAATTCGTATAGTTTCATCTTTTCAGTATGAGCCCACGCGGACACACCATACAAGAACAAAAAAGTACCTACTTACGCAATAGTTTCATACATTACATATTATGGAAAACACCTACAGTCTTACCCTATCCGAAGGACGATATTGAAGAGCTTTTTTGCATACATAGTTTAGTATACATACATAGTTATAATATTTTGCTCATTCTCTACCTCTAAACCTTGTCACCCACTCATATGTAGTAATGGATTTGATAACTACAATACATACATATGTATACTATTCTGTGACAAGAGCTTCTAGTCCAGGAATGCAAACACGTCACTGACATTCTAATCAGGGGTAGATTCGAAGAGACAATCACGGATCTCCTTCAGAGAGCTATTTACTTAACCAACGACTGGTGCAAATTGTTCTTGTAGTCGCTAAGTGGGGTAGTACTCTTAAAAGCACAGGTGGGCTCCTTAAAAATTCTAGAAAGAAGAGGAAGTAAATACCTTCTAATCGACATTTTACTGAATGAATATTTTATTAGTTGAATATGAATAAATATTCGTTACTAATATCTTTATCTAATCAGTGATATTATTGGCATCCCTGACAAAAGGATAAGCAGTGTTGGCATGTAGTTTGAACAAGATTTTATGTAGCTGTCATCGACTTAGCTACTTATGTACATATAGGTACATATGTGTATGTGTATGTATATGTATATAACTTGTTGTTGCCTGTAACAGGTCGTTAATATGAAGTTGAAATAAATTCGATGTAATGATAGAACCATGAGGCACTCTATCGTTTACAGCGATGTTGTCTGAGGAGGCGGTGTCGGTGATCGGAGCTCCTAAAGCATGGTATTAGAAGCGACGTGTCCTGATGACTGGAGCTCATCCAAGATGAAACGTAAAGCGCTCGGGTACAATTTTTCGAAAGACCTCGATCCAACTATGGGATGGTCTTAATTGTGTGAACGTCTGAAATCCTTCGTTAACAACCTGATTGATCCCTATCAGTATGTTTTCAGGCCAGCAAAGTCGATCAAATTTTCACACTTCGGCAGATTCTGGAGAAAACTCAAGAAGTTGGAATCAATACCCATCATCTTTTAATCGATTTTAAGGCCGCTTATAACAGCATATATAGAGACGAGCTATACAGAGCCACGTTTAGTTTTGGCATCCATGTCAGAAGAATAACTCTTACTAATCACTGTTGAAGGCAGTTGAAAAGGTGGATGAATTTATCCTCGTTCGTTTCGAGTGAAAAATTTTTCGTAAAATATTCGGTCCCGTTTGCGTGGACTAGCTTTGGAGGAAGTGATTCAACGACGAACTATACGAGCCATATAGCGACACCGATCTAGTCAAAAATAAAGTGCACGACTAGGTCGTGTGTACTTGCACCTTTATCCTGAAGTTTTGTAAATTATTCAGTATTAAAGTTTAAGTAAAATAGATAAAGTCAATAGTATGAAATTTCACCTATTTTCTTATACCTGAGACCGAGTGAAGTGCGCGTGGCATTCTGAATTTTTGAGAACACTACCGCGATAACGTTTCAGGATTGATGTCTGCGAAATTTCATTGAAAAAAAGCCTCAAAATGTGCTCGTTTCGAAATTTCTCCGCCTATAACTTTTGTTCCAATATTTTTTTTCCATTTCTAGTCAAAATCTGAAAATACATATTGAGATGTTTTGAAAAGTGGGCGTTATTGCCTTATATTCCTTATGTATTAATTTTAAGCCCAATCGCCGTATAAATAGCCGAGAAACAGCCAATTTTTAAAATTACCATTATACGTATTTTTTGTGTAGTATGCCATCTAATAGCATATGTCCAAACTAACTTACATATGAAATTTTATCAAAATCGTTAGTACCGTTTTCGAGAAATTCGATTTTTAGTAAAATCGGCCCTAAGTAAAGTACCCTTAATTTTGAGGTTAGAATAAAAATTTTAATTTCGCCTCGGGGCGTGATCCCACATACCCCATATACATAAGAATTTTGAAATAAATCCATGCAGCCGTTTAGGCTCCAGTCTTAATCACAGACAGACAGACAGTCAGACAGAATTGCCTGACTTTTTGAACTTCTGCATCATAGTAATGTCAAGTTTGAAAATTAGAATTTGGAGTTCGAAATTTTTAAGGAAACCAAGACTTGCCCAATAGATATATGTATGTAGGTGCAAGTAAAAAACCGCGCGTTAGTTGTCTGAGATGGGAAGAACATGTAGAGGGAATGGAGACCAGCATTCGAATCAAGCTCGGAAGGACAACTCAGTAGAGAAAGACCTTGCCTTGGCTGGCACGCAGAATTAAATAGAGACCTCAACCGAATAAAAAATAAAAAGGGCCAACATTTCAAACGCTATTGAATAGTTTAGGACGACCACATTACAATATTTGACAAAGCTTAAATTCTTTACTCAAACTGTGTTAATTATTGCCAAACGGTCAAGTGTCAAATGTTTGACACACAAAAATTTGGCGATTACACTATTTGCCAACCATTGTCAAATGCATGACGCTGTATCAAATCGTAAGCTTGCTAATGATGAAAATTTCGAATTTGGTCGTATGTCAAAACATTGCGATTGATTAAGACAAATAAAATTCACCTGATAGCACCTAAAGTTTTTCGTTCAAATACATTTCCATCAAAGCCAAAGCTTGGTCGAAACAACTTTATTTTAGACTTTGTCATGTGCATTTGAAATGTATTCAGAGTCTAGGTCTTGCTCACTCCCATTCATTGAGGCAGATTCCATTCGTTGATTACTCTTTAACAAAGAAAATTTAATGAGTTTCATTTATTTTGCTGGTTTCCCAGTTCCCACATAGTATTTAGTACCTATACAAGTATTTCGATTTCGACATATGCCATCGGTTTGCCTACGTAAATGGCAGCAGCACAACAGCAACGTACTTCATTCACCCAATGTTTACTTTGCTCAGTGTGCTTTATTATTGCCATTTCGTGTACATTATGTATCTGGTTCTCTGACGTACGCAGATAAAGTATCTCGGATACTTGGACTGAGTTGATGTCTCTCGTAAAGTACATTTTGCTGTAATAATGCAGAGAGCGGCTAGATACAAGATTTTTTGTTTAAGAGTTTATTTGTTTCTTTTCATTCTTTAATTTTTATATTTTGTGTTATTTTTTTTTTATTAGATGATTATTGTGACGCTGACGACAACGATGATAGCGAGAAGGAATGTGGGAGGGTGTGAAAATGTTAAGAGCAGTGTTGCCGGAAAGTTTTGACAAAAAGTAGCACAGCAGTAGGTTGTCATGTAATTGAAAACTTGGATTATTGATTTTGTGTATGGAATGCTTAAAAGGTCTCTTATATATAAAGATCATGGCTGCCTATATTAAAACATAGACGATTTTAATAGTCTAAGCCTTACTTGACTACTTTAGAGCTCTTTAGAAAATACTTAATGAACCTGACTTTCTTAACATACGTCTTATTTGATACCTACAACTTCAAGGTTGCTAAGGTCTAGAAAAACAAATGGAGTCAAAACTCTTTACTTGTAAGACATATTGTATACTTTACAGAGTACTCTATTTGCTATATGCTATATTGTGCTGCAAAGCAGAGTTAATATTACAATCTTTCGAGCGAAAAATAAATATTTAATTGAATATTCAGTTCAGTTTGTGAAGAACACGAATGAAAAAGATACAGCTTTGAATTCTATGAGCTGTATCAAGTTGTGAATGTAGTCCAGAAAGGTAAAACACATCGGTACATCGATTGACTCGGCCAAAATGAACAACTATGCGAAGGCCGAAGGGATCTTCGAATCCCAGCCCCCAGGTACGAGGCGACAGGCAAGTCCAAACCTAAGCTACAAAATCGAAGCAGCGTGCTTGTGATCGACAGAAATGGACGTCTGTTGTATGAACAAGCAGGTTAAGAGCCCACTAAGCAAATAGTCTGATAAATAGATAAGACGATTGGTCTATGTTTCTCCGCCTTGCACGTAAAAGATAAATCTATGGAAGAAAATAATTAATACCGATTGTAGAACTAATGAAATCCTCGTAGTTTTTGCAAAATATTTATTAGATCGGAAAACAAATTTTATAAGACATGTAGGCATTGAATGTCAAGCCACCTGTTTCTTGAAAAAAAAAAACATATTTCTAGGACATTTTTCAATTGAGAATTATGTTGGAAGGTATCATTGCAATCCAATCAAAAAATAACACTCCCACTTCATTAGGGACATACATATGTATGTATGAATATATTAAAATGCTAACACTCAAGGGAGAACATTTAGATTCAGATTAGATGTATATATGAATAGTATCTATAACGTATCTACGTAGATTTGTAATCAATATAACTAGCCAAAGCGATTGATCCATATTTGGATTTGGATATACTTTGAAGTTTTGACTATGTAGGTAGATTTCTTTGATTGTGATAAAACGTCTAAGTGAGTTTGATGCTACCATTGTTATGCAATCTAGGAACGAAAAACGCCACGTCCCCTTTACTAGCGCTGATGAAATCGAAGAGCGATAGGATATCATGAGATACATTCTAGAGTAAAACACAGTCTTTAGTAGTTAAAGTACTCCAATGCCGGAGTGGCGCCCAATGGATTATTGCGGCAACACTGATTAAGAGTCAGTATTTTGCGATAAAGCTTTACTCTCGCTCTCTTTTAAATACATTTTCCTTCCTCTCACTGTCTCTCAGTGAATCTCGTATACGTCGACCCGATTCGAGGCCGCCGCCGTTTAACATACACCACCCCTCCACCGTAAACTGGCTAATCTGGGGGTGTACGAAAGCAGCGAAAAAAAAAAAAAAGAAACAAACCGAAAACTGACTGCTTGTCGTACTGTTTCTGCTGCTTCTACTGCTGCTGCTACTACCTCTGGGTGCTAAATTGTTCTCTTCTCTTAGTATTTATCGGTTGGTCGGACGTTTGGTCTTGGACCAAAAAGACGTCGACAACTAAAAAAAAAAAAAAAACGATTATCCGAAAAATCTTGCAATCCAAAAACGGTTTTTTATTTTACTTTCCTTTAAGTTGTTTCTTGAGTAGATAATATACAATTTTCTATTTTCCGGTTCTATTTTACACGGGATATACCCATTGTGCATTATGATAAATCGTCGTTCAATTCTCTATTCACCCGGTAGATTTTTTTCCTTGGTTCCGTGTGTCAAAAGCTTTTCCGACTAAATCCCCGAAGAAAAGCAATTTTTTCGTGTTCTTTTCTCGGCCTTTCTTTGCAAAAAAAAAAACCAAAAAAAACAAAAAAAAGAATTAAAGATTTTCGTCGGTCATTATCAAGAGGAAAATATATCTATCTACGCGAGAAGATTGTGTTAAGTGTAAGTGATTTCGTGTGTCCGTCTGTGACATCAAAAAATATATCAAAGATAAAAAAAGAAATGATAAGAAATATCCAATACCTTTAAGTGTCTAGTCTATGCATACCATTGAGAGAAGTCTGGCAAGGAGAATACGATGTGAATGCAGTTTTAAGATCTCCGAAATAAACGTATAAACCCGTGTCCGTCGAAAGAACAATCATGTAGCATTTGAAAAGGGGTATGCAACCCAATTAAAGCTCAAGAAATATAAGTCATATCTCATTCGGTGTATCTATGTATCACGGCTATAGTGACGGAAAAAGGTATCTACAGCAGGACACAAAATGCAGTTCTAGTGAGATTTTCTACAAAAGTGAAAACATTCCCGCTGTTGAACTATAAATCCTTTCACCAACCAATCAACCATTCGACGACAGCAAAATAAGAAAAAAAAAAGGATTCGATATAGCACCAATCACACTCCTGGCTGCTGCTTCTTCAGTTAACTCTATTAATGTCCGGGTAAGTGCGTAAAATCAATAAAATCGTTCATACTAACTAACAACAGAGATGATAAAAAAAAAAAAAAAACAACAAAAAGAACTAGCGAAAACCGTCAATGTGCGGTAGTACTACACATCCAGCACATATAGTAGGTGAAGTATCTAGATATAATAGCGATAGGTTTGTTGTAGAATGGACATAAGAGAGAGGAAAAGCTAACAACAACAACAACAAGAACAACAACTCTGACGACAGAAAACGGAAAGCTTGTAGGTATTTACGTCATTGCGAATAAGAGCGGAGAGCAAGTACACCCGCATAAAGTCTACGGATAGGTTTTCGCTTAACTTAGATACTTTTTCCCATGTAGATACTTTTTTTTTTGTGTGATTTTTTTTTTTTTTTTTATCTGAGAGATTTTTTTTTTTTGTATAGTGTTGTTGTTGGCTTTTGGGGTGAAAATGTTATTGATTGTGTGTGGTGCACGCGTTGGTTTGCTATTTATTGAATTTTTTTTTTCTTTTTCGTTTTTCTGTCAGAGGTTTTTTGGGTGGGCAGATAAGGTGCAGAATAAATAGGACGAAACCATTTTCTTTTCGGATTTATTTATGTGTTACATATGTACATATGTACATACATACATATAAGACTTCTTATGCATTCCAAGAATAAAATTTAGAACTCTTATAATAAGCCACAGATCATACTGTTCATGTGACTGAGTGGTCTAAACATAAAGTTTGACGTTGCTGGGAAAAAAATTTCGCATTTTCCAGGGATTAAGAATGTCGGCAACATAAACTCTGCATACATACATATGTATGTACCTACACTTGTGAATAAGTGCAATGTTATGTGTTGCGCTCGTGTTACATACTTCCATGTACAGAGGGGGTGAAGAAGCCAAAAGCATGGAAAAAGGATTTTATAAACGGCTTGGTGTCTGTAAACTTTGTGAACTTTGTTTTGAATACATACAGTGCAAGCAGATTTTTTTTTTTCTTTTTATTTGCTTTCATTTCTCTCGCCTTTTATGTTGGTAGGCTCTGAATAGAAAAACGAGGCACAGAGTTGAGTTTTTTGAACTCACTCAAATTTAATTATAAGTTTGGCTTGCATTAAAAGAAACGCAAGTGTAAATTCAGACACGAGAAAAAGAGTCATAATTGAATGAATTTTCATAAATGCCTAGCATCAGGGTTGAGGAAACTTTTGCTGGTGCGTGATACTTCAGGTCTGAATCGGAATTTTAAAAGAAAGGAATGGTGTTGGATGAACTCTTAAGACTGAAGTGAGTTGCTGTCTTCTATTTAACCAGCATAAGACTTTAACTGAGTGTCATGTACTCCAGATTAACACGTAAAGAAAATTCATTTTGACCCTACTGTAAACACTAGGTACTACCTACACTAACGAATTCCTTTATCTATTTGCCAGCTGTCGTGACCTGAGTCGTCTTCGATTGTTTTCAACCAATTTCTTGGTGGCTGATGCCAATGCTCTCTAGATATCCTTGGATTGTCTGACTTAATTCGTTACCACCGTCAACTAAAACAACAAATGGTATCAGTGGTCTCACAACACTTACTTGCTAAGGCTGAGAATATTACTTTTGACAGAGTTGATCTTTAAACCCATCATGTTGGCTTATCTCTCCAAACTGGTGGTCATTTGGTGCAAAGTCTATTATACTGTGTGATAGTAGACAAACATCGTCAGCATAGTCGAGGTGTTTTTGAGATATGTTTGTTGTAAGTCTGCACTAGAAATCTCGGGTGCGGGTGACCCGAAGGAAAATAATCTAGGACAACGACATTTGAATTCACAAGTAGAATTAGCAAATACATATGTATATAAAAGATCACGTGATCTAAGAGGTGAAATAAATAATATACATACATACATACATATTGTACATACGTGGCATACACTACTGGAAGAAGTGAATGTACATAATATGTAGTTTGACGTCGTAGGAGACTTTTGGAAGAAGTATAAAGATTTAGGTCTAAGGGAAGCACTTGAAGACACGCTGCGTTAAAAAAATCCTTGTTCACCAAAGATTGTTTTTATGAATTACTAAATCCGATACCATCGCAAACACTCATAGTCTGTGTCCTCTAACAAGCACACAATATGATATGCGATCATATTTTGAAGAAAACAATATCGGGTTAAGATTCCCCTTCACTTGAGTTTTTTTTTAATTTTAAATTTGCCTCACTTCGCTCAGTATAGACCAGTATAGCGGAATATAGCGGAGCGAAGCGGTATATAGCGATAAATAACATTCATTTATTGGTACAAACGAGATTTTATTTCATTTTAGAGGTGAAACATCTTCATATATGTACATATGTATACTGTGTATGAGATTATAACCTCTAAAAAAACCTTCAGATCGGTTTAAGCACTTGTTTAAATAAATCAGTTGTTATATAAATTAATTTGTTATATGTGCTTAACTTCCAAGTAGCCAATACATTTGCCTGAATCTACCCTCGAACTCGTCGCGTTTTTTCTTAACTCGAGGTTTTCATTAAGAAAACATGTACATATGTAGGTACCTTTTTTATAATTAAAATTAACATGCACTGATTTACTCTGGTTAAGAACAACGGTCCAGGTCGTTGTCCACTCACAAATTTTATTGAAAATTCGTTGAAGCTTTACTAACTCGACTGAGTTGGTCGTTACCTGTATACACTGGACGTCCAGTATAACGAATGCCGATATAACGAACGTTCAGTATAACGAATGACCATTTTGAGTCCACTGACATCTCTATCTAACGAATGATGAGAATTTTGACTACTCTATACTATAACGAATGATATTCAATTTCATGGAAAAGAAACAAGGAGCAAGACATTAATCTTTCTCATACATACATACGCCTCCGGAGTTTGATTGCTGACGTGAAAATTTGGAATTGAAGGTTTAGGTCTAGTCATTTAAAATGAGCAGAATGAGAGTTATCAACATTCAACATCAGTTGTAGCACAAAGGAGGATGAAGACAGAGATGCGGGCATAGTTTAAAAGACCAAACATGACGCAATTGAGAGTTTCAAAAACTGCATTAAATGGGCAGAAGGAAATAGTCAGGATTTATCCATAGTATTAGTACTGCGACATTTCAGAAGTAAGCTGCATATCATAAATGGTACGAACAAACGAAAACCTTCAGGCAGACACGAATAAATTACTTTTTTCCACTCAAAATTAGTTGGATTTGTGTAATCTTCAAGAGTAAATATAATACAGAGTTTTTTAGTCATCAGTCGGTGTTCTGTTTTCATTTTTTACTTATTTAGGGACGAACATTTGGGTTTCGATATAACGAATTTTTCGATATAACGAATAGGCTGAACATTATATCTTTCGTTATACTGGACGTCCAGTGTATGTATGTATGTATGTGCTATCCTGCCTTGTTTTTGAGGTAATCTCAAGTCTAAAGTTAAAGAAGGCTTGCGCAGAAAGGTCAAGAGAAGATCTAGAACATGATCTTTTTTCCAATGCATCCTCCTTTTCATTGGTTATGCAAATTGATCCACAGGCGTTAAACGTATTTTTTAATTACCGCTTGTAGGTGTTTCAGGAGGAGTTTTTTAAATACTTTTGATGCTATCGGCAAGAACGATATCGATCTGCACATATTTTTGTCGTTTGGTTTGCAACTTTGCATTGTTTTGAAATGTGCCATAGTATGAGTATGTATACGCAGCATTTATGTAGAAGTGTACATTCACTGAGAATCAGTCAGCTTAATGAATAATATCCAGGGCCTTGTATTTGATACAGTTTTTATTTTAAAGCTGTCAGGTTTGGTATTCGCGGCACCTAGATTTTCTATCAAAAGTTTTTTCTATGAGGATAGTTTATGTCGCCATTCTTGTTAGGAGCAGTACGCTCTAAAGCCGATTTTGTGGAATATTGGCTAAAAATTTGCCTTGCATTTATACTAAGCCCAAAGTACTTTATCTCAGACTTAAAGACAGTATTGTATCCAATTATGTTCTTTGTTGTCCTAGCTGTGTCCATCCATTCGCGTACGGTCCTGATATATTTATTGCTGTCTGGCTCTATCGCCTCTAGAAGTTTGCAAAGCCAATTTGTATATAGGATCATTGGATTCTTACCAAAAGGACGTCGTCATACATTACGTTCCACAGCAAGGAGCCCACCACGTATCCTTGGGAAGCTCCGTCTATATCGTAAAGCAGATCCATATTTTGAAAATATATTGACACTCTTTTGAGGTGATAATAATAAAAGATAATACCAGCCAGGTAATAATAGCACAGTACTTTCTTGTCCATCGAGTTGCCTATATAGCAAATACAGTGCTTACCACTTCCTCAATAATGTCGATTGTCAAAAGACGGATACAGAAACCATATTGGTAATCCGCGAGTCCACTTGCTTCCTCTACTCTGGCTTCGAGTATGTCACTTATAATACGCTCCAACAACACCAACATCGGTCTATATAAGGAAGGGTTTCGAGGTACGCCTTGGTCGCTTTCTGGTATTCCCGAATGCTGCGGACATTCTTTTCGTCGATTTTAAGTTCACATATGACAGCTATACAGAGTCATATAGACGAAGCGTAACTCTTGTCAATCTCTGTTTTTTTGGGTTGAGAAGGCAATTGAGTAGTAAGGCGCTATGCAGAGCAACTAAGAAGATTCTGTATAACACCTTGATCATCCCAGTCCTAATTCATGGTGCTCAAGCATAAACTCTATTAAAGCTGCCAAATAACTGCCAATAAATAATTGTCATCTTGAGTTTTTTATTCTTCAAAAAAAGTAAGCAATTTGAGGCTTTTGTTAGATAGGAAGACATTGACATTGCCTCCCATTGGATACCACAGAGTTACTATTCATTATTATAGTTTTCTCCGTGGGTTTAAGTTCCAAACAAAGAAGTGTGTGAACACTGAAATGTTCCATAGAATGATTCTATGTATATATCTTTACGTATGTATGTATATCCTTCAACCTGACGAATCACTGATGTCTTCAGTACCAGCTAATCAGTCTAGGCTGTTATCTAGTTGTTAATTAGTCCAATATACGTTGATAGCCTAACCTAACCTAGTAATTACGATATTCCCGCAAATCATGCGACTGATAAATTAGATAGAAAAGTATACTTGGTATAAATGACCCGCATTTAGGAAATATCGACCCACATACGTACATATGTATGTATGTATGTACACATGTCATTTTGTAAAGTACTCGACTCACGTTGATCCAATGATTACAGTGACTTAATTAAGAATACTACAACATTACTGGGCCTTGTGACCAGCTACAAATTTGAGAAGGGCAAAAGGTTGGAACAGCATTATCGTCATTAACAAATTGACAGAATACTTTGTTACATGCTCATTGTAAGAATGTGCAGGAGATTACTCTGAGAAAGACTTTAACCACCTACGCACAAGGGATCGTTTCATACTGATATGTACATAACATAATCAACCTCAAGGCATGCCATCCATCCTTCTATCTATAGGTAGATGGAACAAATAAAATGGGTTGCGTTTCATGTTTTTAATCAATAATTTTATTCGAAAACCTATTTCCATAAAGTAATGCCTTAATAAATATTGCTATATACATATCGTTGCTATTTAAAGGCCCAAAAATTCGACAAACTTTTTAGACCCACTCCCATTATGTTTCTCTACCAACGCTAGAGTAAGGTGTGACTTACTAGTCTGTAATTTTGGGTTTGCCTCATGGGGATATTATTTGAATCTGCGTCATCCGTATGTACCTTCTCAGCTATGACTTACTCCCCTAACTATCATAGGGTACAAAATGACAAGGTTTACTCTAAACAAACTCATACGATATTTTTAGAGTGAATGTAAAAAAATTGTTTAGCATTCCAATTTAGGAATTTTCCTTAATGAAATGGGGTACGAGTATAGAAATAAGATTGCTGATTAAATCACACTCCATCCGCTGGTGTCTTCAATCTCAAAAGAACTTCTCTAGAAATACACAGAGAATTAAAAAAGAAAACACATTACGTAAAATCAGACAGTGCCGAAATTCAACAAAAAAAAAAAAAAATTAAATAAAATAAATAAATACCACTAAATGACGAAACGGGAGAGAGAGAGAGAAAATACCTGGTGATTAGTTCTTATCAAAAATAGATTAAATGCGTATTAAATTAATAAATGTAAATATACCGGGAGGTTAAAGTAAGATTCCTCACTACTTTGTTGAAAAGTGTCTAGATAAGAACGCATTGTGGACGAAATAACATCGAGGTGGGACAATTACGTCCAATATAATTAGTTAGTGGTGTTATGTCAAAGTGACATTCTCTCTGTTATCAGACGAACGTGAGAAACATTTAAGAGCATTTGCTCGAAAGATATGCGCTTGCAAACAGTTTGCTCAGTCAGTAGTTTAAGTTTTAAGTGATTGAAATGAAATATTTTCAGAGACACGTATGTACTTACATGTGTATTGTAAATCCTTCTGCTAACCGAGTCAGTCATTAATGGTTAAGTTTATTTAAATCGGCGCACAGTGCTGATGACGCGGAGACGACATCACAATCTTATTATAGCTCCCATACGTATACAAATTGCATCCGGCAGAAACAACCGCGTCAATATGCTTATACCAGCCAGGTACTACATATACAGACCACCTTGTTCTGGGAGCGGAAACAAGCACCAACATTGTGCAAGAAAGTGTGAACGAAGTCTGGAATGCTGAAAAAATGGTTTTGTAACCGGAGTACTGAGATATGTATGCCGGTAAAAGGACGAAAATCAATAGCACATGGCTATAGGCAGATACCTCTCCACAAGAGAGGATTGGATGAATGGTAGGACGATGATTTCGGACCACAGAGCCATCTCATTTGATGTTCCACACGAATCTATAAGGAAATATGTCAGGATTTCCTGGAATACGGACAAAGTAAAATACCAGGAAGTGTTACGGGATAAACTGAATGGGAGGGTACCCAAAATACCGAAAACCACTTGAGGTGTACAGTCGCAGCTGAAGCATTTGGAATCAGCTGTTGAAAATGCATACCAAGAGGCGTATACACCTACTTTGGTAGATGAAAAGGAACCCACTACTTTTTGGTGTAGGGAACTTGACATTCGAAAGAAGGAGGTAAGAAACGCCTTTAATCATGTCATGAGAAGGGATGGTCGTGAATCATAAGTATAAGGCAAAGAAGAAAGGGCCGGGAAGAAGAGGGAATTTTGCTCGAATATGAGGGGCACAGCTGAGGTCAATAGACTTCAGAAAATTGTGTCGATGGATCCAGTTTCCAAAGTCGGACTCATTCGTGATAGAATGGCGGAGATTGTTGAGACACTGGATCGTCCAAATGAGGTCCTCATGGAAATACACTATCCGGGAAGCCTTAATTCAGATCAGTCCTGAGCTCTGATGAAACAAGGAGCAAACAGGATGGATAGGTCATTAGCGGAACCGATAGTAACGCCAGAAGCGGTCAGAAACGTTTTCCTTTTACAAGACCGCTGGACCGGATGGTATTTTCCCAGCTTTAATGGAATGGGGTGCAGATCTCATTGTACCACGGCTTAGGGGTATAAACGTCACAAGCTTAGCAATAGGCTACATACCGGTAACATGGAGAGAAACAAATGTGGTGTTTCTCCCAAAACCGGGAAAAAGGACTACATCGAAGCGAAGTCCTTCAGACCGCTCAACCTAACATCATTTCTATTGAAAACAATGGAAAGAATTGTGGTGAACCATATGAAGAGCACGGCGCTGAAAGCGTGCCCTGCTAGTAGTCGACAACATGAATACAGAGCTGGCAGGTCTACGGAAATAGCGCTGCACCAGGTGGTACGTGTTGCGGAAGAGGGGATGCATACCGGGGGGAATCGCAACGACCATAATAATGGACATTGAAGGCGCCTTCGATATGATATGCTTCGAAAGTCTGAGAGTAGCCTTAGAAGAACGCAGGGTTAACCCATTGGTGGTGAGATGAGTGAACAATATGCTGAAGAATAGGGCGATATACATGCATTTAGAAAGGAACTTCAAGACTTAGAGGAAGGACTAGCAGAGCTTGACCGCATTGAGTAGTTTTATCATCTACTCTGTGGAATATAACTGTGGGCTCTCTCCTGAGAAGACTTGAAGAGACTGGTATCCACACTGTGGGATATGCCGATGTTATAGCAATAATGGCAAGAGGTGAATTCATGAACATCACAGCGGATACCATGAGAAATGCTCTCAGAGTGGTGGAGCGGTGGTGTCAGGAACAAGGGCTCTCCATTAATGCGGAAAAGACAGATCTAATCACCTTCACAAGGATGAGTAGAGATCTGGAATTTCAGCACTTGACACTTTTTAGATCACAGCTACATGTGACCAGGAAGGTTAAGTATCTGGGTGTAAACCTAGATGCTGAACTAACTTGGAACTTCCATGTGAAAGAAAAGATCAGAAAGGCGAAAAGGGCGTTTCATCAGTGCAAACGGGTATGTGGAAACAGGGCTGCAAACTTTTACCACGCTATTTCTCGTGGTGATCAATTCAATGGGAAATGACATCATATTTAAACTATCTTGACTACCTACTCTGATGAGCTCCAATAGACATGACCATACGGCGAAGGAAGTGGCAATGGGTTGGTCACAGCTTATACCGCGAAGATAATTTCACTGCGAAGCATGCCATGCATTCCATTCTGCCCGAGCAGATCGGGTAACCAAAACGCAATACATCTCTGTATGCAGACATGGATCAAAGATAGATATACATAAGCGTAGGCTCAGGTATCTTTTCCGAACCGCTGGTTATATTCAGATCAGTTTGCCTCCCAGACCATTGCAATGCTTTGGTTTAGTAAAATCCAAGCACAATGTTACGCTCTGCTGGGTTCCTGGACATGAAGTTATACCAGGTAGTGAGAAAGCCGATAGGTTCGGAATCGAGATCAGCATAAGTTGCATCCTCGGTGAACATTCCGCCTTGCATATTGAAGCTTGAAGCAATGATTAAGGCTCATGTGTGACCACCAAAATAATATGGCCTTACATCGATAAAACAAGCACCGACAGGCTTTTGCAAAATAATAGGAAATCCCTTTCTACCCTAATACGAGTCATCACGGGGCATAACACTTTGCGGTACCACATGAACAAACTACGTCTAATGGAAGAAGATCTCTGTCGAGAATTTGGAGATGATGAAGTCAACCAGGGCGCATCCACCTTGTATATAAGTTTCTTGGGTTCAATACTTTTCCCTGAAGAAATATGCAGTAGAACATAAATTGGGCTATATGCCGAGAATTTGGCGTACGATGTAGGTCCTGAGGTGGTCTAAATTATTTGGCAGTGAACATAGTCCAACAGCAGTCTCGATTGACTGTGATTTGGTTGCCACCATCATGGAAGAAAAAATATGGGGTTCTAGCATGAAACCTGGACCAAACAGTCAATTTTTGTGAATGTAATGGGATTTCGTTAATGGTTTCGTTCTGCTGACTTGCACAAATGCGACATTTTTGTTTTTTCTTACTGAAACCGTTGGTCCAGAAATGGGCTTAATTCCTAAGACCGAGCTTGCAATTAAAATTAGGATCGTTTTAGAGCATATTTACGGCCCAATCACGGTTGTTCAGCTTCTTGAGTCAAAGCGATCGTATAGGGATGCGGATCTTGGGGATGTAGCCCTACCATACTTAGGTGGATGTATATTGCTATTGTGAGACCAATGATCACATATGGAGCGATTGCATGGGCAAAAAGAACCAATCTGGTCACCACGAGGAAGACACTCACCAAGGTGCAAAGACTGGCATGTCTCTGTATCACAGGGGCCATGAGAACTTGGCCAACTGCGGCCATGGAGGTACTACTGGAATTGACTCCTTTGCACCTCGTGGTTGAGGAATGTGCAAGTAAAACGATCCTAAGGATGACTAAGGAAGGAATAGAAAGAGACAAGTGCATTACATCGAAGCAATTCGATGCACTGCTCAAAAAACTACCACTCCTAGTCTTTCCTAGGGGTGACATCATTAGAAGGTCTAACTTTCAAAAGCACTTTGCTACCAAGCTCAGTAACAAAAAAAGTTGGAGCAATGTATCCACTACCTACAAACTGAGCAATTATACAACAAAGTGGTACACAGATGGATCAAGAACTGATGAAGGTACTGGAGCAGGGGTATTTGGGCCCAGAACCAAATACTCTGAATCCATGGGCAAAAGCACCAGTATCTTTCAGGCTGAAATCTATGCCATTGATAGATGTGTCCAAATCAATCTTGATAGAAACCATGTCAACTGTGATATAACTATATGGTCAGATAGCCAAGCTGCTATCATGGCACTTGACTCCTATATCATTAAGTCCAAACTTGTGTGGGAATGCCTGTAAAAACTTAATGAACTAGGCAGTAGAAACAAAGTAACCCTCTGTTGGATACCTGGTCATGTGGGAATAGAGGGTAATGAAATGGCCGACTCCCTAGCAAGAAAAGGAGCATCACAATCCTTCATAGGTCCTGAACCATTCTGCGAAATAGGGGATCATATCCTCAGAGAAGAATTCAGGGAACAAGAAAGGGAAAACAGGTCAAGAACCTGGAACAACGCCCATGGAATGAGGCAAGCCAAGAAACTTCTAGGACAATACAACCGAAAAAGATTCGATGCATGCATCAGCATGAGCAAAAATAACCTCCGTATCCTAACGGGCTTCCTAACGGGGCATTGTAAACTCAAGGAGCACCTAAGGAAACTAGGTATATCTGTAAAAGGACTCTGTAGATTCTGCAATGAGTCCAGCGAAATCCCGGAACATGTGCTGGGATCTTGTGGGGCATTGACCCACAAAAGACTGAAATACTTGGGCAAGTACCAATTATCAGATGAAGAAATACCGTCACTAGATCCAGCTCTCGTCCTTAGATTCTTAAAGGAAACTGGATTAGAGAGAGAGCTCTAGGATATACTTCTTCCGCCAAGGCGTAGTTAGAGTGCTTTACCCTCGAAATAATTCCGAAAGGAGTCCAAAAACGAGGGAAACTCTAATGAGGGCATCCACCTCCCCGAGGTGTTAGCTGGGGGCACAATAGACCATGTCGCAGTGCAACATACCCCATTCTCAAATAATAATAATAATAGGGCTGCAGGCTTCACAACTTGATCATAGAAATGCTTAATTCCTAAGATCGATGTGGAATCGAGACTCCTACTGTTTCTTTGTTTTCTTGGCACGAAAACATTGTGAGTATCTGGATGAGTACGACGACCAAAAATTGGAGTTAGCGCACGTGAAGTTGTCTCCACCGAACGTGAATGCCGTTTTTGATAAAAAAAAAAAAAAGAAAATTTTGGATAATTTGCATAGGTACGTTATTGATGCTTGACCTTTTCCATGATTAAATAGCAAATAAAGACAAGTCGAATCGTCAAACTAACCGCAGCTACATATTTTGAAGCCTAGAAACCCTATACATATCAACTGGATAGTTTGCAAGTTGAAGTTGAAATGTATCTAGAAAAAGGCTAACCAATGGGCATCTCCCCTATGCCATTCACAATGGGTCTGTATTGTCCTGAGTATTGCGTTCGCATTAAACTGTAGACCCCTTCCATTCTAGTAAAGAACATAACACGCACAACGCGATTGGTCGTACGAAGCTAGGTCCTGGGTCGCACCAAATATTTGTATTTTCTGTTATATGAAAGCTAGAACTCAAACACGTAGGACTTCGTTTGTGGTCTTGAATTGCTTTCACTGTTATCACCTTGTATTCACTTTTTGAGAGCAGACGTCAGATTTCATTTCGATTTTGAACATGTTATCAGAATTCGTAAATTCTGTCTGATACCAATAGTGACACTTACGTCGATTTTAAATTTGTTGTAGTTGCATTTGACACAGAATCAACAGATAAGGATGAACTTTCTGAAAAACCGGTTTTCGATCACACTGATTAAAATCGAAATCCATATTCAGTCGTTTGACGACAGCAAGCGTCGGTTTACGACAGCATGCAAAAGTTTTTCTTGTGAATCATCCTTTTGTAACAACAAACTGCTAAAAAAAAAAACGACGTTTTCTGTCGTTGGCACTTTGGTGGACGACAACGAGAAAGTTTGCTGAACAAATTTATATGCATTTCTCTGTTAATTTAGGTATGTATTATTATTTTTCTTAATTAGCTATAATTATAATTTCGCGGTTGATATTGATGTGCTGTAAAAGTAGCGTGCGGCTTTTTGATGTAGTAAACAAAAAGTTTTCAAAATTAAATATAAAAAGGTGGAAGTTCCATTCATGTAAAGAGGAAGCTATACATATATTTTTACTCGAAATAAATTGGACATCATTTAATAATTTGAATATTTATAAAGTAATGATGTTGTTATTATAAAGATAAAGGAAATTTTGACCCAGCAAAAGTGGTTCTAATTAATTTAAGCAAAAATTCATTTTTAAAGGTTTCAGCTCAAAACAAAAGCAACAAATGCTAAAGTACAATGAATCTGGTAAAGACTGACGTTTTTGTAATATCTCATTTCAGGCTTTCAAATGATGACCACTATGCACAGCTATAACTCTAGGTTAGATGACGCTTTATACTAAACATGATTCACTTCCCAGATATCAGTTAACAGCTAATGGTTTAGAATAATAAACCTAAAACCAACATAAAAACAAAAAACATTACAAGAAATTTCAATTACCAATAATGGGAGAACGTGATAACACAAATGGCAGCGTGCCTGCCAATGAAACCTCACCAGAGAAGCCTTCTATCGGAAGATCCTCATCGCCATCTAAGAATAGTTCATCAAATCCAACCGAAGCCAGCAGTAATAGCAGCAGTACTATCAAAGCAACACAATCCAATCTTGCCTCGCAAAGTGCTACTGAAACCAGTAGTACACACGATGAAGGCAATATGGCCGCTTCCCCCAAAACTGTGCCAGCAACCAATTCTGTTCCTAGCGGCTCATCAGTCGCTGGTTCGAATGCATCATTAATAAGGCCCACGGTAAATGGATCTGTCGGCGGAAGTTCTGCTGGTGGTGGTGGTGGCTCCATTTCCACTTCCGCTTCGACACCCACACCCGGTAGTACTGCTTCGGCAACAGGGGTCAAAAGCAAAGGACCAATTCGCGTGGGCTTCTACGACATTGAACGGACCATAGGGAAGGGAAACTTTGCCGTAGTTAAGCTCGCACGACACCGTATTACCAAGAATGAGGTGAGTGACGTCTAGTTGTATCTAAATCTATTATCCATGACCGGTTTGTTTTGTCCAAAAACTAACTATGAATGAATTCAGATAAAAAAAAAAAAAACGAAAGATAAAAGCAAACGCATAAATAAATAATTCCATCAAAATGGTGTTTGTATTGACAAATTGTTCATAGTGGGAAATGATGCCCTTTTGATAAGGATGTGGCAGGCTTTCTAATTGATTACAACGAGAACTAGAAGTGACAACACTCTCTATACATACATATACATATATATACTTTACAGGTGGCGATAAAAATCATTGACAAATCGCAATTGGACTCGAGTAATTTGCAGAAAGTCTATCGGGAGGTGGAAATAATGAAGCGATTAGATCATCCACATATTATTAAGTTGTATCAGGTGTGTTTGTATGTGACAGCGCACAGATAGTTTATCTTTATTTAACAGAAATGGGATATTAATAACGAATCAACTTCCAGGTAATGGAGACCAAAAATATGATATACATTGTTTCGGAGTATGCCAGTCAGGGGGAGATATTTGGTAAAGCGCTGTCAAATTTCGCGCCAGACTAATGGCCTTGAGGTTAATCATGTTGACTTGTTTTCACAGATTACATAGCTAAGTGTGGGCGAATGTCGGAACATGCAGCTAGATTGAAGTTTTGGCAGATACTGTCAGCCGTTGAATACTGTCATAATCGAGGTATCGTGCATAGGGACTTGAAGGTGAGTATCTTTTATTCTATATGTACAATTTAAATGAACCCTATTCTGTTCAAATCCTTATAATATCACCGAAGCGCTAAGTTTTTTTTCTCAAAAAAAAAAATCAAATGACAAAAACATGGAAACATTATATGTAATGCGATTGTTCTTCACTTACTCTGTCTAATGTTTCTCACGGTAGAGCGTAATCCTGCAGGGAAATCTGAAAAGAATCGAATATAGTGTTGATTATTGAATACTAATTGTTCTGTACTGCTTTAATAAGTGATATGCTATCAGTAGTAATAATATGCTTTCTGTTAGATTTTTGCATTATTTTGACTGCTTCAAGAATGGCAGTAGCTTCTTGTGTGAAAATTGAAACTGTCTCTTGAAACTGTAGTGCCATCTGCGAAAACAATCGAAAACGCCATTTTGTTCTTCGTTTTTGAACCATCTGTGAAGACTACATATACTTTTGATTCAAAATCCGCAGTTATTTCTTGGTAAAAAGCTCGAAATATTTTGCTGTCGGTATTGATTTTTGAATCATAGAGAAAGCACCTGACACCTGACCTCTATTTGTTCATGCAGAACTCTCAGCAATGGAGGAAATAATATATGTATTGGTCAAGCCGGAATGCTTTCGATTTTCAAATTGTTATTTTCTGTATTTAATTCCCTCTATACACACTTAATATCGGAGGGAATGCACCGCGATGGCAATAGACCTTTTCGCCTGCTTGTCAAAAATGTGACGTTTAAGCTGTTACGGACTTTTGGTGGCCAAACAAAGGGCGAAATTCGGCGAAATCGTATGAAATATCTATTAAAAGTGAAAAGAATTGTATAATGTGCGATATTTATAATATATTTTTAAGTTGCAAATTCATAGATACAAACGTTGTTAATCAGATTAAGCAATAAAATCCCGGTTAAATTGTATTTATAGTACCATAGTATCGCGTGAAACATTAGCTCTCCGTTTGGTTTGTGAAACATTCATATAAATATGAATTAAAATAATCACTGATTTAGTCGAAGTGTTGATAGGGACTGTTGTCTTCATTAAATAATATTAATTATTAACTTTATTTCATTAAATACACCACATGAAAAACTAAATCGAGTGGAAAGGTGATTCTGCACACGACACTAGACTACTATAAATGTAATTTAACCGGAATTTTTTAGCTTGTATTGATTAATAACATTTGTATGTATAAATCTACATTAAACAATTCTTTCCACTTTTAATAGATATTTCATACAATTTCGCAGAATTTCGTCCTTTGTGTGGCCACCAAATGTCTGTGACAGCTTAAACGTCAAACGGCGAAAAGGTCTATGATATGACAGACAGTTAGCATGGAGTAACATTGATATTTGATTAGAATGGAGCGGTTAAGGCCAGATCATTGGTGCTCACACCTAAAAGGACATGACTCCGATACAACGTTAACAAACCAAACTATTGCACCTCTATTACATCAGGATACGTGTAGGTATTCATTCACCGAAATCTACCGTCGGTTATGAGCTGCAGAAAACTAAGTGTGTATGAGTTCTCCTAACATTTGGAAAATTTGTTCGTGAGTGTAAAGACGTTAAGCCAAAATATGTGACTGCACGAAATGTTTGTAAAAACCGACTTTAGACCGATATGCTCCTGTTGAAAACCTTGGTATACCTAGAATAGAATCGTTGCTCAGAGCACTTATATATCTTCGGACATGAACACCCCTACCATAGGCCTGCACTCTAAATCCCTATTTAGAGGACTGAGGAATCTAGCCACAAGTCACTAAGTCACTTTAGTTAGTCCAATCCTTAGTTAACTGCATCCGGTTGTGCACTTCACCCGCTCTCGAAAGAGTTCATGCTTCAGGGTCGCTTAAAGTAGGACTGGGATGAATAATTTCTATGAAATCTTTTCTTTGTGATAAGGTGAGATGAGGTGAGTTGAAGTGAGATCTATAGCGAGCAGGGCCAAGCCTGCCAATCAATCAAACAATCAATACAATACTTTTCATGATTTATCGCGAGTTATCGGATACTGTTTGGAAGAAGGTCCAGAGAAATAGGTCAACGGAAAATTATTCCACATAGGAATATATTTCCATGTGGGGCAGATTTCCATGAAGTTATTTCCCTGCATCGTGTAAGAACTCATCCTTTCGAAAAGAAACAAATCCCTTTTCTAATTTTTGTCGACGAAAAGTATTTATTAAAGCAATAGTGTCGACTGTTAATCAAAACACGCGCAAACTAAGCTTTTGTCAAAATATTAAGTCACAGTGTTGATTATCTAAATATTTGGTCTTCACAAAATTTTTCGATTTCATGATTTCATAGTGAAGTTATGAAAAAGTCGGCGTAACAACGGGTTTCAAAAATGTTTACTCTTGTACTGTATTTTTTTTAAAAGCCCAGATACATATGAAATTTCATCTTTCTACCTCAAAATTTAAGGCCCAAAGAGCGGGGACACATGGACGGACGGGCGGTCATGGCTCAATCGATTTCGGTATTGATACTGATCACCAACATATGTACATATGTATATACTTCATATGATCTTTCTCGATTATTTCTCTAACTTAATATACCCTTAGGATAGGGTTTAGACTATAGAAAGACTCAAATGCTTAGAACTTGCTTTTATATCATAAGTAAACCCTCAATTACCAAAAGATCGATTTTAGAATTCGAGCTCACAAGATTGAAAGGAACGAAATTTCGGATCTCGGAAACGCTTACGTCTCTGCGAGTTAGCTTGGAAAATAAATAATTTGAAAAGGATAAAGAAAGCGTTCAAACCTGACAAAAGACGGGTTTAATAGCATTATGAATCAGCCTGAAGTACACTAGACAGTACTGTTCTCTATTTGATTCCTGTATTGTAAAAAGGAAATTCAGCTGGAAGAAGGGTTCATGTAGCCTAGCGTTCTCTGAAACCATAGAAATCTTTTCCCACCAAACAACTTAAACTAAGAAGCTCTTATCAATGCGGTGTAGATTTGTTTTGGTGAATCTGATGTATGTCTGAGCAATAAGTCGATGGCGGTTTAGGATCATATACATATGTACTCTCTGAAAGATGTCATCTGATACTCAACTCAACACCACCTAGTCTCAAAGATTAGTCTTTCAAAATGTACAGTCTGATTGGTTGATTTACCGCTCTTGTAAGCCCCTGCTTTAAGGATTAAAACGCACATAATTTTAAATTAGTTAGGTACCGCATTGTAGAATGATCTTTACAAGATGGTGGATATCTAAAGGTACAACCCCTATCTGGTTTACCCATTCCTAGATTTTGAATTCTAGAATTGTTTTTACCACTTAAATTCTCAAAATTCTAGAAGGTAAGCATTCGTTACATTAGCTCAAAAGATCATCAACATGATATGAGCTAAGGCTGAACAAAGGATATACATACATATATTTTCCATAAGCCTTGTAGGCCATAGTGACTTATACTATGGGAAGATGTCCTCCTTTGCAAAAAGCAAATGGCGTCTTATGTTATCGGGAATTTGACATTTGTGAAGTAAACAGAAGCAGAATATACGTTCACAGAACATGAATCGGTATACTCTTCAAGAACACGGAATAATTGTATCAATGTGTTTAACAACGTGAATTTCGTTGTCAATTCCTTTTTCGTGTTCCACAAACTGGTGAAATACTGCGGTTTTCAGGCACTCGCCCCGAGGAAACTGGCTCAATACGGGATGGTAGCAGACGTGGTCATATCGCAACTATGGCTGCAGATATCCCAAAGGAACCTCAAACAACAATCACCTTTGGCATTTGAAAGACTTGGTAATGTTTCCGTACAAAGTGCAAACAGCGCATCAGTTTTGTCCTGGAGATCACTAATCGTGTGTTAATTGTAATCAAATAAATCTCGACCGAGTGAGGACTTTTGCGCAAAAAATATCCATAAAGCATGTTGTATCGTAAATGTACATGATCTCCAGACCCGTTCTTCCATTACGATATGTTCAATTTTTCTCTGTAGCGCTGGGTAGTACCGACGATAGCGATGCCTTGAACAAGTACATGGCAATGAAATATTCCTATTCAATTTTTTTATTTAGAAAAAATGCAGCAATCTCAGCTGGATGGCCACGGTATACTGATGTCGGTGTCAGTTATTTAAAGCCAATAGCTGATGAAATATCTGCACTTTATATGAGAAAAAGTATACAATTTGCCGCAAAGATCACAGAAAAATACAAATTTGCATGGCGTATCCTTTTGTTGACGCTCGCGGTTGTTGTTCCATACATTTAACTCGTACATTCTGTTACCTCGCCTTACATCTGTTCCATGTTGTATGAATTGTGGAATTAGAGTGCTGCGTCACACAATATACGAATTCGAAGCAGTACTTACCACATATGTACATATGTATATTGAAAAATTTCTGACAAATCTTCTGACATTTTTAAAAATAAAGGCCGATTCACTTAAGATCAGATACTTAATGTAGGTAAGATCCGGGGTTCAAATGAATTGCAACTTTTCTATGTAAGATACTTTCATTGGAGGCTTCGTATTTCTACTTTGGATACGTTAGGGGTTACATACGATTGTAAAAAGGTACATGCAGATACGAATATCTTTTCGCCTGCAATGCAGTTCGTTTAGAGGTTCGGGGAACACTCGTAATTACCACTCTTCTTATTGAATATGACTGCATTTCTAGTAGGTACTAACAACCATTGACACGTGCACTTTGCACCTCAATATCGCCCCAATACCCCCCGGCATCTTTATCGGTAGCAGAGCGATTTGTTGCGCGGCTTACTAAAGTGCAAACTTGGCCTTCAATAGGCGCAGCAAGGTCACGGGCTGTTTATATTTATTCTCCTCAGCCAGCATACGCGCAAGAGCCCCTTCCCATTTCTCCCCATCAATCCTCCCGCGCGCAGTCAAGCGAGCGAAGCAGAATAATTTATTTACATTAATTTTTTGTTGTTTTCCTTTATTTTTTTTTTGTGTATTTTCTTGTAGGCGGAAAATCTTCTCTTGGATTCCAATATGAACATTAAAATCGCTGACTTTGGATTCTCGAACATGTACAAGCGCGGCGAATTACTATCCACATGGTGTGGATCACCCCCATATGCTGCACCGGAAGTCTTCGAGGGAAAGAAATACACAGGACCAGAGATTGACATTTGGGTAAGTCGAAGCGTTTCGCTTTTGAATGGATTACAGCAATGACGACAACGACTCTCGTGAGTTGTTAGCATTTATTTTGAACTGAAAAATATTCCACCTCCTCCACTGCCTATATACATACATATGTATGTACATATGTATTTCGATACATCGTGCGGCTAAAGTTTAAACGTCATGCAAACTACAGAATGACGTGCGAACGTATATTTTTGACAGATAACCTATCGACCTTTCCCATCCAATAATAGTATCTACACGTTTAGTGTCGGCTACTGACATTACATCAGCAAAACTATCTCGATTCTAGTTCAATAGTTTTAAACATGGATAAATCTAGATTCGAGATAGTAGCTGTGGCTGTGGCTATTAAACTTTTGGCTATAATGACAGTCCGTCCGTATTTTACGGTATCTATATGTATGAGTGTGTGCGAAATTTTTGTTGAGTTAATTGTTCGTGTTCGTGTAAAATTGTGGTGCGAAAAAATACTCATAAATAAACTGAAGTCTCTCATTATTTGCCGCTTTGCGGTGCGCTTCGCCGCCGTCGGTCTCGGAATTATCTACGTCATTAGAATTAAAATTGACGTAGAAAGGCGGCGATGTAGAGGATTCCTTATGGCTAATTACTTGTGAACATGTATAGTAAAAAATCGTTTCTCTCTTCCTACCAACGGCAGATGACATCATCTGGCTGGTTTACGACCGAGGAAATTATTGAATTTATCATTTGATTTTATTTTTTGTTTTTTTTCCTTGCCTTGACGTCCGTGCACACGGTTGTGAAGGATGATGGAAGGATATTTTAAGTTCGCACAAACAAATACTATGGTTACAGTGCATTTTTGTGATTAACTAATATTATTTAGGAGTTTTTGAATTAAAAATATTGTCGGGCGGGGTGGTTTGGTTTCATTGCAGTCGTTGGGCGTTGTGCTGTATGTGTTGGTTTGTGGTGCCCTACCTTTTGATGGTTCTACTCTACAATCGTTGCGTGACCGTGTGCTGTCCGGCAGATTTCGAATTCCTTTCTTTATGTCATCAGGTAAGTTCACATTAATGATTGTATGTAAGTATGTAGACACCTAGATACATAAATATATTTATGCTCATTATCGAGCCAGAAATAACTCAATTAATATTGAATGAAGGTTGAATAGCTGACGGTGTTTGCACGTTATTTGTAAGTTGTTTAGGGTTGTAGGGTTTATTTAGTCTTGGTCTATTCACACTCAATGTAAATATGTACATAAGTACTTAATCGTTTTGAAAATGGGAGAATAAAGTTACTAAAAGATTTTGAAGCACGTACGTTGTAGGATTTGTAAGTCTTAACAACTTAAGGTGTTTTTGAAAATCAAGAGGATACTAAATAGAAAATTTGTTGATCAATGTACATATGTACATATGTACCTACTACCTACTTTCTCTGTTTCTTGATAGTTTGCTACCAAAGTCGGGGCATCTAATGAGCTCGATTATAATCAAATTAAATAGGCATTTAAGAAAGCCAACTCTTTTAAATTATTATTTTTTCTCAGAAGATGCGTACCGATACAGCTAATATAGCGAGATGACTACAGGTGCTGTTTATCTCTGGTCTTGAACAGTTGAAGAAAGTTAAGTGAAATGTTCATATACCCTTAACAAACAGCGCTTAGCGAAGAGCTAAGGACCTAGACTGCTATAATGCAGATAATATCGACATCCAAGAAGCTCAATGGTATGGTCTGGGCAAAGAAAAGACTCGATGAGAATCAATTTGTATTAGGGTAATAATTGGTGCTGAGAATATGAAAATGTCTTTTTGCAGACTTTATAATGGCGCCGAAGACCGACATCTCGTTGTTAGGCAGAATCTAGACAATGATAATTCAAATTTAAGACCACCTTAAACTCGTCCGACTCTGCAGAATGACGGTGAACGGACGCTCGCTTGGTAAATAAAGTGGAAATTAATTATCTACATACATATGTACATGTGTACATATGTATATAGTGTCAACAAGAAGGAATCCACAACAACGACGAACCAAATGTTGCAGTGAACAGCTTACTTACTTACTTAGGTGACGCTACAGTTCGGTGTAAACCTGGGCCACCAACAAGCATCTTCAGTTAGCCCTGTTCTTAGCTAACTGCCTCCAGTTGCTCATTCCAAGTCGGTTGAGGTCCCCTATTACTTGTGCGCCCCACCTAAGGCGAGGTCTTTCTCTACTGCGTTGTCCCTTCGGGTTTGATTCGAAGACTCAATGGGCGTCAGCAGTGGGGTCCATTCGCTCTACTTGTCCTAGCCATCTTTAACGACTGATGCGCAGTCGATGTATAGCTGTATTCAGCTCGTACAGCTCGTATAGTTCGTCGTTAAATCTCCTCCTCCAAAGCCAGTCAACGCAAACGGGACCGAACATTTTGTGAAGAATCTTTCTCTCAAAACGACCAAGGATATCTTCATCCGCTTTTGATAGAGTCCAAGCTTCAGTGCCATAAAGCAGGACTGGGATGATCAAGGTTTTATATAGAGTCTCCTTAGTTGTTCAGGATAGGGCCTTACTACTCAATTGTCTTCTCAGCCCAAGGAAACAGCGATTGGCAAAAGTTATTCTTCGTTTTATTTCTGCTGAGCTGTTATTTTCAGAATTGATAGCAGAGCCGATGTAGACAAAGTCCCTTACTACCTCAAAGTTATAGCTGTCGATTGTGACGTTCTGTCCAATTCGTCAATATTAAGTGTCCCTTCTGGTTGACAGCATGTACTTGGTTTTGCCCTCATTTATCGCTAAACCCATTTTGGCAGCTTCCGTTGCAATACTAGCGGTGACAGCCCGCTGTGTTCTCCCTATTATGTGAATGTCATCGGCGTAAGCTAGTAGTTGCATAGACTTTTGAAAGATTGTGCCTCCGGTGTTGACTTGTGAGTTTCGCACAATTCCTTCAAGTATGATGTTAAAGAAGTCACATGACAGGGCGTCACCTTGTCTAAATCCTTTTTGACATCAAATGTCTCGGTGAGATCATTACCGACCTTGATGGAGCAGCGAGAATTCTCCATCGACATCCTTCACAGGCGAACGAGTTTGGCGGGGATGCCAAAACTAGACATGGCTCTGTATAGGTTGTCTCTATAAATGCTTTTATATGAGGCCTTGAAATTGATGAAAATATGGTGGGTATCGATTTGGACATCTTGAGTTTTTTCCAGGATCTGCCGAAGTGTGAAGATTTGATCGATTGTGGATTTTCCTGGTCTGAAACCACACTGATGGGTTTCAGACGTTCACACAATATGGCAAATAGGATCTTGTACGCGATGTTGAGGAGACTGATACCTCTACTTGGCGCAATTGAGGGGTCTCTTTTCTTATGGATCGGGCAAACGGTGCTGGGGTGTCATTCATCAGGCATATGTACATTCATCTGACCAAATTTTAGCAGTGGACCAGGTATAACTTCGGAATAGCAAGTGGCTTGATTCTTCTATGTATTTACTGTGGAAACAACATGATAGGAAGAATTACTCTTGGCAATCGCTGTTTCTTTGGTCATTCAGAAGGCAATTGGATAGTAAGGCCGTCTATCGAGTCTTACTTTATGGCGCTGAACCATTACTCTATCAAAAACAAATGAAGATTTCCTTGGTCGTTATGCACTGGACTACTCTGGAGAGAGATATCCACATTAACTTAGTGAAAAATCTACACATTAGTGCTATGACGTTGCTAGGATTTCTTCTGGTCCGCGGATGTTTCAAATCTAAGTCGGAGGGACAGAATAAAAGCTTATTAAGTTCGGAGACCTAATGGTTCATTGTGAATCACATTTTGGAAAGAAAAAAAGTGGCTAAAATAAAGGGAAACAAATAGAACTGTTACTGGCCGAATTAAAAACCAGTTGGTACTCCTAAAAAGTAGAGAAGTTCCGATATCTGATATCCTTTTACCTTTGTGATGCTTGCGAAGAACCTGGGTCCTAAGGTGCATAGGCGTCTTTCTTCCTCAGTGGCATAGCAGATGTTGGATTGACTCCATTTCTTCCTTATCTCTGTAGCTTCTGCATAAATTGTTGGACTCTATCATCCATTTACGAAGGTAGTAATATCCGACGGAGAGAGGTAACTGTCTTCTATGCATTTTGCAGCTATAGTTTTATTTTTGCAGTGCCTCCAAACACTTGCTCGTGTTTAGATTCTCTTAGTTTGACAGATTTTTTCTGCGAAGATTCTAAGGATTTTGTTGACGGCTAGCAACCAAAGCACAAGGAGTTGACACTTTTTTTTTGTTTTTACTTCCTATCTTTGAAGGTGCTCGGTGCCTTCAACAAAGGTTGCTTCTACAAAGCAACGGAAAATCAGATTATGTAAAGTAACGCGGTTGTGGATCAACTCGTCAACGCTCCATGTCCATTGTGGTGCTATCGGTATACAAAAATAGGTCCACATGTTTGACTTCCAACTTTCCGCTTATCTGAATCTCAAAACGCTCTTATCTGCAGAAAACCGCTTTAATAGGACTAGAAGCAGCGGGTTGACGCACAATTAAGTACTATATATACATAAGTATGTATGTATATCTTTAGGACTTCGAGCGACTTTAGGAAAGATTTGCATACTGAAAGTTTCAATTCAATTCATTCCAATGAGTTCTTTGTAAAATTAAGATAATTTAAGTATGCTTATACGACATTAACTGACAACAACATGTGCTCTACTTTACAGAATGTGAAAACCTAATCCGAAAAATGTTGGTCCTCGAGCCCACCCGTCGCTATACAATCGAACAGATTAAACGACATCGTTGGATGATGGCTGAAGTTATGGATATTCCAACTATCACCGATTATCCTGTGCAATTTGGTGGTACCTCTAACGTAGAGCCCAACGAAGATATCCTTCGACTAATGTCCGAATATGCAGGAATCGATCCGCAAAAAACCAAAGAAAGTCTTAAGAAGAACAGCTACGATCACATTGCAGCCATATACTTATTGCTCCAGGACCGTGTGAGAACAAGATCATCATCTCAGGAAAATCCCAACTACAATGCTAATCAGCAGTCCTCGAAACATTCTCAAGTCAATTCAGCATCTTCGACTGAATCTCAGCGTCGTCGTCCGAGCACAATTGCCGAACAGGCTATGAGAAAACTAGCACTCAGTTCAGTTAGTCACAATCATGGCAATAGTTTCCACGGTAGAGAAACGCCTTTATCTCCCAGACACCATCAACAATCTCAACAGCAGCAACAGCAACAACAGCAACAACAACATCATCATCATCATGCTATGTCTGCAGAGCGGGCAAACTGTTCGGGTAATATGCTTCTTAGCAGTAACGCATCATGCTACAACGATCATGGAATACCGCCATCGGTGTTACGTGAAGCTGTCATTAGAGATCAGGTACCACCACCACTTAGTCGGGACAATAGCAGCAATCAGTTTCTAAGGGGATCCTTAATGTATAGCAACATGAATAGTAATCATCAACACCACACCAGCAACAATAAACTTTCTGGTGTTGCTACTTCAGCGTTTCTTGCTCGCGAGCGAGAGTGTAGTTCTCCTTATTCGGTGAGCTCGATGTCGAGTCACGGTTTAAGGGAGAGCAATGCATATATCACACGTGATCCTCTAAGCCACCGAGTACCGTCGAGCAGACTAATAAATTGCAATCTTGATCAACGGATCCTGAAACAGAGTTCCGACGACTGTCGGAGATTGTTACAGCAAGTAAGATAAAAGTATACATTCTTTCGCAAAAACTTCTTTTTATCTAGATCATTAATTTGTTAGGCTACTGCCATCTCAGATCCATCACGTAATCCTCCGACATTAGAAGCAAGCCATCAGCAGTCGTTGTCATCATCTGGAGTTGGTGGCTCTAGTCATTCAAGAAGCCTCACTTCTTCGAATAGTTTCGACTCAAAGTCCAATCTATCGAATAATTTCCCAATGGGATTTCAGATGTCCGCCGAAGCGACAAAGCTCTTCTATACCCTACAACAAAGCCCCCTTCCAGAAGTAAGTTATGGCATAATGCCTGTCAACCTTGATAAGAAAATGTTTTATTCTATTTTATGCAGCCACGTCACGCAGAGCAGTCCCGATACCTGTCACCACAATTATACCAGAGTCATCTAGTTGGAAACAACACCGAACAGCAACATTCTGTTAGAAACTGTGATAGTGATACTTCGGGAAAGGATAAAAACATCAATTATGGGTAAGTAATTTTAAAATTATTATGTTATCTACCTATAGCGGGATATCACAGCGATTAAATTTAAAATTAAAGCCGCAATTAAATCCCTGGTATATTTCACATTCAACTCAAAAACTGTCCTAAATTGTCGCCTGTCTCTTAACGAGATGGCTAAATAATTCAATATTCACCTAATTTAGGTGCCGGGACACAGAGATATTCCAAGGAATTGTATAACTAGCCAAGTCACCAGGCCATTAGTTTGCACCTCCGCTAATGACTTCTGTAAAAGCTGCATGGACCAAGAAGAGGAGGAAACTATACTAGATTGCACTTAGGAGCCTAATTCTTCGTTAATTTAAGCGACCAACATTTTAGGCACCCTATGATAGATTCATATAATATACCAATGTACGACTAAACGATTAGCCAGTGCCTAGTTCACCAATAATTGATTATATTCAAAAACATTTGCGTTTCCGGAGATTTTTTTCCGGCCATGCCTTTTAAACATTTTATCAAAAAAATATGGGCGACTGGGAGATCAATATCCAAACCAATCCTGACAAAAAATATAGCTTTCTTACTTTTTTTATTTTTTACTATAACAAATGAATATGTAATACCAGGTAGCCATCAAGCCTATCAATGATAATGTGTTTAGGCCCAAACTTGTAAGAGAGTGACCCTTTACAACATACCCTCTTTAGATAAGGCTCATCAGAGGTCTTTATACGACCTTTATAGGACCATTCTGTATAATAAGGGACCATATCCTAAAAGAATAAATCAGAATCTTAGAAAAGGAAAACAAGGATAGAAAGTTTTCATAGTCCGAGGCAAACTAAGAAAAAAAAAAAACTCCTTGGGAACCAAAACCAAAAAAGATACAAAGCATACATGAGCCTAAACAAAAATTACCTACATATCCCACCAGCCTTCCTAACGAGGCTATATAGGCTGAAGGAACACTTGAGGAAACTAAGTACACTGGAAACTTGTGCGGCACAGAGATATGCCGACCATATATCCTTTTTATTGTCAGATGTCTCAGAAAAACTGAGTTTGCGAATGTGCTGATGCCTTATCAACGCAGCTAGAGAACAAGACCTTTGAGCATAATCAATGGAGAATTATATGACTAGGGGGACTCCAATGGAAGGAATAAACCTCACCAAAGGATTATGTAGTAGAGCACAATAGGCCACTAGGTTTTTTTTCAGATTTTTCGGGAAAGTTGATTTCCGTTTGGCTTTGGAATGAATTGAATTTCAAAATCACACTAAGGAGAGATTAAATAGCCATAAATTAAAGCTTCTATTACACGGTCAACGAAATCAGTCAATGCGTTGACTCTTTGACGTCAAAATGACGTAAAAATTTGTCCTAAATCGGTCACTTCGTGTGATCGTCAACGTAAAACGCCGTCAATGCGTTGACGGTTGCGTTGACTGCCACATTGACTCAAATTTTTGGGTCAACGCGTTGACTATTTACGTTGACCGTGTAATCACCTGTCAACGTCGTTGAGACTCGTTGACAGATTTTTTTCGGATTGCTCGTCAACGCGTTGACCGTGTCCCAACGTTGACATGGCAGGATTTTCTGCCGTGTTGATGCTTTCATTGGCAATAGTATGGCACCATAAGCCTTGTGATCTAAAAGAGACCACACTTGGAGTGCGCAACTGGAGGCAGTTAGCTAAGGACCGGGCTAACTGGCGAGGCTTGTTGGTTGAGGCCCAGGTTCACCCCGAACTGTAGCGCCACCTATGTAAGTAAGTAAGCAGTAATTTCGGTGCTTGACCAAAAGTGCAACGATTGAACACACCACCATTCGAAAATTTCCCATTAGGCTTTTGTGATGGCCTTGAGCTGTCGCGAATGTATTCGTTGTCGTCAGTGCTTAACTTCAGCAGATACATTGTTAAATTTGCCATTTCCAAATTTTTTCGACATATTTATTGAATTAAATACAATTGAAGCAAATGCAACGAAAATCGTTTGATTTGATAATTTTTTCCACTGCGATTTAATTTATTTCGTTTTGTTTGAGAGAAAAAAATCACGTTGACTCAACCTCTCAACGTCGTGTGATCGTCAACGTGAAAAATGACCGATTCTAGATTCTGTCAATGCGGCTTCAGTTCACCGTCAACGGTCAACGTATTCTAAAGTCGTCAACTAGTGTGATCGTCAACGTTTTGCGTGTCAACTCATTGACATCGAATCGGAATAATCACGTTGACACAGATTACGAGTCAACGTATTTTGGGACAACATTGACTGTCTCTCGTCATTCGTGTGATCGTCAACGTTTCATGCGATCAGACGTTGACCGTTGACGGTACGTTGACGATTTTTTTTGTGACGTCAGAGAATCAATTCGTTGACTCATTTCGTTGACCGTGTAATAGTAGCTTAAGCCCTCTCTACATACCTTTTCAGATCGTTAACACGATTGAGATCGCCACTTTATACCATTACTTGCTATAAGCTAGCTTGGGAAGGTGATTTAAATTTCTCAAACTACGAAAAAAGAATCTGATGTAGTCACTATCATGAAGGTAGTTTTCCAGGCGAGTCCTGAGCCTTGAGTATTTTAGGTTCATTTTAATCGAGGATCACCTTTTTTAATCAGCTCTTTTGGGTCTCAACCAGCTGGTATTAAAAATTTATTATAAGCTAGCCGAAATTCTAACCAATCCATTATCAACGAGGCAAAGGAACCAATCATCCAACAACCACGCTTCAATGCGGGTTTCTCTTGCCTCTATTGTGGTTACTTGCTATAGATGATCCACTGCTAATGTTATAAGCTTAATCTCGGTTATAAGGTTATAAGCGAAATCTCGATTCGGTTAGTCTCAACACATTTAGTTGATGGTCAAGGTAGATCACGTGGCTCTCTACCAAATCGCTCTGTTTTGATAGAGGGTTTACGAGTAAAATTCTAAGCTCTATTCTGAAAGAATCGTATGGTTTACGGATGCATTAAAAAACGAATTCTCGATTTGGTATTAGCTTATATGGCCTTAATCATAGAACTACGAACCTATTCGGAAAATGTTTTAGTGTTCTACAAGCCGAGCTTGCGATCGACAAATAAACAAATAGTACTATCGGCACTAAGCGGGACTTATTCACGGGACTGATTAACTCAAAATCGTTAGCAACTGAATGTCGAAAAAAACTAGAGTAATTTTTAAACATGAATTTTTCTGAATTTTCAACAAATACGGAATAAGGGATGATTGCCTTATGCGTAGGTATGAGACACTTTCCTATCAAGGGCGGATTAAATTCTATTTCGAAGTGAAAATGATGGAACAGCCTCAATGAAAGGCTCATCCATTACCATAGCCAAGTTTTTCGACCTAGATCAGCCTGTGTATGTGGGACCCGCTTTTTTTGTGATATTTGTCTTGAAGCAGTGTATAGTTTTCCCTACCTAAGATTACACTGGTTTATCATTGCAATTTTATTCAACAGAATTATTCATCACTCTTTATTCATTCCATCTTTATTCATGAATTTTTCTTCCAATTTCAGTGACATTTCACGCAACTACCCCGCAAAGGATTACCTAAGCAATGTGCCACCGAATTCATATTCAACATACAATCAAAACTGTGAAACCGATAATCCTGGCGTCAATATGCATCCGAGACACAACCAAATCACAGCTCAGTACAGCTCCAGCACAGACGAAGGATGCGATACCGATCATGGAGGTGATCTCAAAGGTAGGAGCACACCACCAGCCCTAGCTCTTGATTCGCTTTTCCATTTTCCTTTGATTATCATTTGATTTTCTGTTTTTGTTATTCTCTCTTTTTTCGTTTTAAATTAATTCACCACACTGCCGCCTCTAAGCCTGCACAAAATATATCAAATCTTAAAAAAAAAAAAAAAAAATTAAACTTAAGCCTTAACTAAGACGACACTTTAGCAATTTTTATTTTGGTTTCTTATTTTCTTTTCTTTTCTTTTCGTTTCATTTTATTTTGTGTTCTGTACAAAAAAAAAAAAAACAAAACAAAACCTCAATGAAATACTCAGAAATGGACGAAGCCCAATCCACAGTTCCACTGCCCACAATGCAGCGATTGAATTCGTATGCCAGCAGCAGTTCATCTAGCGGAGTAGTTGCGAACTTTCATTCGAAGAGTTTAAGCCAGAATCTAAGCTGTGGTTCATCGCGCAGCAATTTCTCCACATTGGAGAGTCTTGACTTGAACTTGTCGAATTGCAGTGATCTGGCTGGAAGTTTACCCTCGTGTGCGACAAGTGCTACAGCTGTAACCGAGACTGATTCTTCCACGGTGACCAGCTCTTCGTCAATTCTCCCAAGTGTTTATGTGTCGATGTCTACGAAGTCCCCATGCTCCTTCTCCCGGCATAATCCGTTGGCCACACATCATCAGCATGGTGCTAAGAGATGTCGGGCTATCACTAGGTCTCCTGTAGACTTTCGGTAAGCACTGTAACTCCAACACAAAAATCCCATATAACTTTTTTTTTTTTTTTTTGTTAATTTTATAGTGAAGGCCGACGCGCAAGTGATGGTCTAGTGGCTCAGGGAATTCTTCATTCCCATTCCGAATACCCACTTAATTCAATCGTAGCATTTAACAGTCAACGCCTACACGAAGCATACAAAACGAAAGGTGTCCTAGAGCTGCATGTCTTGCAGAAGGAAGCAGCCCAACTGAAGACCCAATACCAATCAAATGTACCGCCCGACGAAATGACAGTCCGTCAAATGCAACACAGTCAATTTCACGTGAATCCCAATAAAACTGCCATGGACTTTAGTCCTCTCTACCACCATCACCATCATGCGCCGTCAATAAAACAATGCGACTATTTCACGTCATCGGTGAAGAACACCGATGTGGCATCGTTCTTGAACTACATGAAGACTGACGCGTCAGCTGGCATGAAAACGGATCGTGACCTGATGCAAGCGGCCAGCGTTAATCAAATGCAAAAACCGCCTTTGCAGCAGCAACTGATGCAGCACAGACTTTTGCAACAGAAGCGGCAGATCTTCCAGAAACAAGTTGCAATGGAAACGAATATGTCGCGGCGACAAATGCTGCGACAGCAAAGCTACAAGATCGCACAGCAGACACAGATTTTACCACCACTGCCACTGAGTGATATAGAATCGGAGGATTTATTAGCCTTCCAAGCGGTAGTCGAGGGAAATTCTGGAGCAGTTAATCAATCGCCCACGGCATCGGCCTCGGGTTCGCCGAAAATGATGAGAACTTCACATATTCAGCAACAACCACAGGACGGTTGTGGCCTGACTTCGGCGAAGTTGAGTAATGCTCAACTGGCAGCAGCTGCTGCTGCTTCAGCAGGCAATGCAGGCGATTGTTGGAATACATTGCCGGGTTCCATGCAAACATGCCAGATAAGCGATCAGTTTCAGTCGATGGAGAATTGGAATCCGAACAATGCTCAGATATTTCAGGTATTTAAAACATTTTTGTTTTTTTTTTTAAACAAGTGATTCTCAAACTACATATACCCACCATGTACATATTTTAAAGGAAATTATCTTTAGTATTGTTTTAAGCGCCTGGCCCTGTTACTTATGCTGTAAAAAACTCCAGTTAAGGTTACTAACAGGAACAGGGAAATTTTCATACATTATCTAGGGTTAAGCTACATAACATATGCACCTATGACATGGAGGGAAGTGCCTACCTAAAGGAGGCCACTCTTCAGCGAAAGATTAGTCCCTCGTCATTTCTCCTCAAGATACTTGAAAGGATTCTCAATATTCACGTAATAAACAAAGGTTGCAATGGAAATGCATGCAAAGTTCAGCACGCATACATATTTAAAGGGTAAATGGGAAAAGAGCTCTACATGAAGTAGAGATTAAATTAGAAAGGAGTCTTCACTATAAGAAACTTGCACTAGCTGCATTTTTAGACATTGAGTACGTTTTTTGTAAGGTTAAATGGAAGTCTATCAAACGTGCCCTTGAAAGGATAAATGTCGAGCACTGCATTACCAATTGACTTTGCAAAATACTTGTCACAAGAAATATCTATTTCACTTTCGGACATATGTAGTTCAATAAGGAAATCTGTTACCAGAGGCACTCCTCGGAGAGCGGTTATTTCTTCCCTTGTCTGGGTTCTAGTTATACATAGATGTTGTACTTAAAGAACTAAGCAACGTAGGGTTAAGTGTCACTGCTTATGCGGATAACGTGGTGATTTCAGGGAAAATTCCTAGACACATCAGGTGATATGATGGAATCGGTCCTTAATAGGCTCGGAAAATGAGTTGAAGATTGTAGACTTTATGTCAATCAGCGGATTGGTTACCATTGGATCTATAAATAAAATGACGAGAATGAGCGAGTAACACTGCGCCTCGGTTCACTAACCAGCTTGAGGAATCATTCCGCAACATCTGACTTCGATAAACGATAGAGAGGATTGGCAAAGGAAAAAGCTTTAATCGAAAATAAAATTGCAATATTCAGGTACATGCCTATGTATGTATATGTATGTAAGTATGTATACTCGGGAAATATAGACGTAGAAGAGGCCCTGAGTCTTCCAGGCGGTTATAGCTGTGCTCTAGCGGAATTACTTGAGATGGGATCAATATCTGACAGTCAGTCTACGCTGAATCTGAAATCTGAAATAGCCAAGAGTTGCCGCACAACCGTTGTTTTTCATACAACCGTGTCAGATTATTATGATTGGTACCTTGACACTTTGATATATGTAAAGGGTAACGAACATGACGACGTACTGGTCAAAAAAGGAGCAGAGCTCCCACAAAGTGATATAATTAAAGAGATAAAGTAACCAATGGGCATGGCCAAAAGAGTCAAAAAAATAAAAGTCCGACAGGTCCATGGAACCCAGGGCCTGGCTTCTAACAACCATTCGTGTTGTGCGTGTTATATTCTTTACACGAATAGAAGGGGACTACTGTTTAAGGACAATTTTGGTTTTGAGAAGCTCTATCATGACAGTTTTACTCTCGGATGTTTGTTAGACACTCGCGAGAGCTGGGCCCGTGAAAGAAATATTAGGTCTTGTCTGGGGATCGAACCTCGAACTCCTCGTTCCATAGTCCAACGCACTAACCATTGGAGCCACGGTCGCAGAAAGAAGGTCCATATTTCCATCTGTCCATGTCCACTATAACACTGACACGATCAGAATAAATATCAATACCAGTCTCTCGTCTCGAAAAATCTTCCTAGACTTGAACAGATTATTATCGCTTATTTAGAAAAGCATTAGCTCTACAATGTGCGCCCTGACATGGTATTGGTTGATATGTAGATATGCCAGAAGATGAGGAGTCTTTTCCCAAGAGGAAGAGGCCTTGACGTCTGTAGCATAAGCATATTTGGTATCTCAGTGCATCTTCTTCAAATAAGACAGTCAATGTGTATATGTATGTATGTAGGTAGTTTACAAAATCTAATCTCTTAGTCTGGTATTCGAACGGTCCTAATAAAAAATTTACAACTATTCAAAACCAAACGTTTTATTCACTGTAATACACCTAGGCATTGCATATGGCCACGTCTATATTCCCACCTAGACTATTCGAAAACTAAATTTTTGGTTTTGTAATATTTTGGTATTATTTCGTCGAGAACTGCAAGACTGCGTTTTCAGATCTTGCCGTCTGGGAAACTATAGTATTTTCTATCGCGACGAGAACTTTGGCTAAGGGAGGAAACACTAGTTATGACCCTTAGTCGCAAAACATGGAGTCGTCGACCATCTAATGTTAGCCTCCCTACAGGCCCTAATCCCTGCTTCGAGCTTCAGTGAGCAAGGCAGGATGCGCACCAAGGTGTCGACCTTTTCTGAATTTCTTCTGACCAGCTTGTCGGCCTACTCATTACCTGGTACATTTTCATGTCCAGGGACCCAACAAAGCGCAACCATGTGTTGTATGTCCAAGAACCTTAAGCACTTCACAAGCTTGGATTTTATTTCGATAGCAGAAATCTATTATTGCCTTCAACGCAGTCTCACTGGCGGCTATTGTCACTGCTAGGACCTCCGCTTGGAAAACACTGCTATGGTTCGAGAGAAGGACTGAATTTGATATACCCACTGGTTCAGAAAAGATACCTAAGCCTACGCTTATGTATATCCACCTTTAATTCATCTGTGAAGACAGAGATGGTATGTGTATTGGTAAGCTTAGCTTTTCTATTCTTTTCTTCTCGAGAACAAGCTTGTGATGGATCTCTTAAAATCTAGGTATGGAATCAGGTAATCCGTTCTGGGAACATTTCCTAGATATTTATCTGTTACTGGCTGATTCACGACACAATACACAGTACCTCTTACTTTTTACAATTGGGAATATGCTCTGACGTGCTCCGACGCACCGCCATCCAGGAAATGCGATGGGATGGGCCGGGCAAAAAGAGGATGAAAAACTGTGACATCTATTACGGTGGAATTGTCATATACGGCAGACTTAGGCAAGGAGTCTTAAGCTTTCTACACGTAAGCGAACGACTTATGACAATCCGCATTAAGGCTAAATTCGCCAACATAAGACTTATATACCCTCACGCCACCACAGAAGAGAAGGACGACGCCACCAAAGAATGTTTCTACGAGTTCCTAAATATGACGTTAAAATGGTTCTGAGCGATTTTAACGCCAAGATGGAAAAGTAGGACATCTTTGGTAGGACGATTGGTAAGCACAGCCTCCACGACACCACATCCGGAAACGGACTTAGGCTTATTGACTTCGCTGCGGGGCGAAACGTCACTATAACAAGCACACGGTTTCCTCATCTCAATATCCACAAGGGGACATACCGGTCTCCTGTTCATCAAACCGTCAACTACATTGATCATATTGCGATCGACGTAAGGCACGCTTTTAGTATTCTGGATGTCCGAACCTTCCGAGCAGCCAACATCGACTCGGATCATTACTTTGTTGCAGCCACGCTATGAATGCGGATATCCCTAACGTCACAACAAAGAAGAAATGCTATGAGAAGATTTAACGTCGAAAAACTGCAATCGGAAGAGATCGCCAGAACCTTTGCCGAAAGCGTATCCCGAAATCTCGCTACGACTCCTATGCCGCCAGCATCAAATGTCGAGGACCGATGGCAACGCTGCCAACATGCCATCAGAAGTGCCGCAACTGATGTGCTGGGTTTCGCTCGACCACTACAAAGAAACCCATGGTTCGACGAAGAGTGCCGGCAAGCAAATGCAGCTAAACAAGAGCTCTACGAGCAAAAGAGACGGGAAGAACATCGGCTTCTCCGAAAGAAGAAAAAAGAGAACGAGAAGCGCGCGATCGAAGATATTGAGGAAGTTTTACCAACAGGCAAAACGAACGTGTCAGGCCAACAAGACCCTTACAGAAGCCTGTAGAGATGAAGAAGAAAACTTCGTAGTAGAGTTACAGTCGGTGCTGAGAATTTGGAAAAAACTTCTTCTGCAGACTGTATAACGGCGACGAAGACCAACATCTCGCTGTCAGGCAGAACGAACCATTCAACATAGACGATGATAGCCAAAACTTTCGTCCACCTGACCTAAGCGAAGTGAGGATAGGAATATCCAAACTTAAATCCAACAAGGCTGTTGGATCTGACGGCTTACCAGCCGAACAGCTGGAAATGACCTGGTAGAGAGCATACACCAATTCATTTCTAAAATTTGGTCAGATGAATGTATGCCTGATGAATGGAACCCCAGCACCGTTTGCCCGATCCATAAGAAAGGAGACCCCCTCAATTGCGTTAATTATGGAGGTAACAGTCTCCTAAACATCGCGTATAAGATCCTATCCCTTCGGCAACAACCTGATTGGGCCCTATCAGTGTGGTTTCAGACCAGGAAAGTCCACAATCGATCAAATCTTCACACTTCGGCAGATCCTGGAAAAAACACAAGAAGTCCAAATCGATACCCACCATCTTTTCATCGATTTTAAGGCCGCATATGACAGCATCTATAGAGACGAACTATGCAGAACCATGTCTAGTTTTGACGATGGAGAATTCTCGCTGCTCCATCAAGGTCGGTAACGATCTCACCGAAACATTTGATGTCAAAAAAGGAATTAGACAAGGTAACGCGCTCTCATGTGACTTCTTTAACATCATACTTGAAGGAATTGTGCGAAACATATAAGTCAACACCGGAGGCACAATCTTTCAAAAGTCTGTGCAACTACTAGCTTACGCCGATGTCATTGACGGCGGTAAATGAGGGCAACACCAAGTATATGCTGTCAACAAGGAGGGAGACTCAACATCGACGAATTGGACAGAAAGTCACAATCGACAGCTATAACTTTGAGGTAGTAAGGGACTTTGTCTACCTCGGCTCTGCTATCAATTCTGACAATAACACCTTGGCAGAAATAAAACGAAAAATAACTCTTGCCAATCGCTGTTTCTTTGGGCTGAGAAGGCAATTGAGTAGTAAGGCCCTATCCCGAACAACTAATTAGGCTCTATATAAGACCTTGATCATCTCAGTCCTGCTTTATGGCGCTGAATCTTGGACTCTATCAAAAGCGGATGAAGATATCTTCGGTCGTTTCGAAAGAAAGATTCTTCGTAAAATTTTCGGTCCCTTTTGCGTTGGCTTTGGAGAAGGAGATTTAACGACGAACAATACGAGCTGTAAAGCGACATCGACCTAGTCAAAAAACTGCGCATCAGTCGTTTAGGATGGCTAAGATATGTAGAGCGAATGGACACCTACCGCAGAGTCTTCGAATCCAAACCGAAGGGACAACGCAGTAGAGGAAGACCTCGCCTTAGGTGGCGCGCACAAGTAGAAGGGAACCTAAACAAGCTTGGAGTGCGCAACTGGAGGCAGTTAGCTACGGACCGAGCTAACTGGACAGGCTTGTTAGTTGAGGCCCAAGTTTATCCCGAACTGTAGCGCCACCTAAGTAAGTATGTAATATGCTCTGACTGCTACTTTTGAGGGACAGTGCCAAAATACCTGTTGCCAACATATCAAGTCTTTTCCTTTACTTTCTGCATTGTAAAATCATAAATTTCTAAGAGTGAGGCATGATTCTCTCAGAGAATGATGAAAATTTCATGAAAGTTAGGGAACACATCGAACAACAAAACCTTCGCACAACTGAAATGTCATGTATTTACGACGAAGAACAAAACACGAGAAAAACGATGAAATATTCGGAAATCTTCATAAATATACTATGTTTCCAAATCAAATAAAAATTAAATTCTGAATAAATTTAATTACTAGGAGGATAGTGCTTTTCACAGATCGTACACCAATTAGCGACAGAAATTTGTTGTGTAAGAATTCGTAACTCTTTTTACTGAGAAAAAATGCTTTGCCCTACACTCTCTTTTACGATTTTTTTTTATTGTGTTAGAGAACGGAGTGGGGCAAGAATTCGTAACAATACGTACGAATTTTAGAGTAAGAGTACAAACATATCGGGGCACATCTACTACTGTGTATTGTTTTATTTTGTTACAAAAACAATTTAATAATAACTTTAAACATTTTTTTTCATTTTCTTTAACTCGATGTTTATTTTTTTGCAGAGTTCCACATCAAACCTTTACGGGCAACCATGGTCCCATTTAAGTAATCCAATTACCACACTCATGAAACCGCTTAGCGAGAGTCCTATTTTAGAGTTAGCCGAGCAAATGGAATCAATTTAAATTGAGTCAACGGTGTGTTGCTGAATCTCAAAAACCAAAAAGGAAAAAAAAAATTTTTTTTTTTTCAGAATAAAATAACAAAAAGGACATTCATAAATACATATAAATAAGTTCAAACCTATTACACGTACGCATCTATATGCATAGAAATACAAAACGGAAAAAAAATCTAGTCATTTCATATTTGTATAACGTAACAACACACACATATACTATATGTAGGTATTTATTACAATTTTAATAAATAACATAAATATATATTCAACTCGTCAAGACTGTTAAATTAGTCAATTGAAATAAATAAATTATTTACCTTTACTCACATTTATATCACAACAAAAAAAAACAAAAAAAAAACAAATAAGAAACATAATATTAAATTAAGGTACATAATATATACATTTAACAAACAACTAAGCAATTTTAGCAAACGAAACAGTTACCACATTTGCTTGATAACAATAAATACATTGTTATTTATTCATCGAAAAAATAATAAATAACTTACTTGATATTGATAGTAAAGATTTTAGGATTTCATCTGTTTATTTTTGTTGTTATTTTTTTTTTATTTTTATAACGCAACAATGAAGTGTGAATATTTGTTTTGTTTTTATTGTTTTTATATAAAATATTTGAAATAAATGTTAAAAATACCAAAACAACAATAATTTTGAGAAAAGAAAAAAAAAAACAAAAACACACATTAATTAGTCCATTAAATCTAGTAGTTAATAAGAAAAAAAAAATCGCATAATCCAACGTACATATTTATATTTATAAATTAAAACAAGCATATGATGCAGTTATATACGCGTATAATTTGTTGTTAATTTTTTAATTTTTTTTTATTGGCCTTTTCTTTTTATTTGTTGTTAGCATAATTAAACGCTAAACACATTTGATCATAAAAAAAAAAGAAATAGTAAATACATTTAAATTAAACTGTGGGAAAAAACATATAACACGAAGAAAAAAAATTATATTTAAAAAAAAAAAAAATTAATAATAAAAATAAACAATTTGTGGCTGTATATTTACATACTAAGTAAATTAAGTATGCAATTATTGCTAATAAAAACAAAAATGATGTTTAATAACGTTTTCTTGGTCTAAAAATTAAAGGCACGGAAAAGTGATGACAAGACAGAAGTTTGTTATATTTTATGAGTGAACTATAGTTATTTGGTTGTAGAGAGTAGTGCAAATTTGAGTTTATATAGTTGCGTTGTTAAACGTTTGTATAATAGGAGCGCTTGTTGTTTTGTACTGAGAATGTTTGCCAATAGGTTGTATTTGTTATCATTGTAACGATAGTTTGAAGCGGAAAATTTTATTTCTGCTGACTTTGTATTGAAGAAAGGAGAACGCAATGCATCAGACACAGATTGAACAAGAAAACTGATCAAAAAAGTGCACAAAGCTGTAACTTTGTATTTGGTTTGTTTTTCAACAAATGGGAAAATTTTTATTATATACCTAACCAAATCCAGTAATATAAATGCCGACACTTTTTTTTTTTTTTTATCATTTCTCGGGATTATACCGAGACGAAAAATTAAATAAGATAAACCATATCTTCCAAAAGTCAAAAAAACAAAGCTAAATTTTTTTTTTTTTTTGTAGAAAAATTTAACGAACAAGAACATATTAAAATGATCAATCAATGGCATGTGTAATAAATAGGGTACCCGTACATATGTATCAAACAACATTAAAAACGACTCTAAAGAAATACATACAGAAAAGCTACAATCCGTCTGGAACGGATCGTATGATATCCTATCCTATCTTTCCATTCAGTGGGCGTGGCCAAATTGCATTTGGATTGTACTGTATCTTTTTCTGGAAAGAACAGATGTGAAATTTCATCGTCATAGCTCAAAATTTAAGGCCCAAAAAGCGGTGACATACGGACGGATGGACGGACGGTCATCGCTACGGTCATATATATACTTTATAGGGTCTATATCTCGATAGGGTATAAAAAGAAGTGCCAACGACTTAATTCGAAACCATAGCAAAACAAACGCCGATGCGGCATCACTGCTCAGTTACGATGCTGATTTACTGAATAGCTGATGGTGATCAAAGTTTTGTTGACGTTTCAAAATAGACGCAACGGCTTGCGTCATAGATAACATTAATTTCTCTGTTGAAATCAAAGATTCTTTGAGTTGAGGATGTTTATTATATTTTACATCAAATAAGGTTGTTCAACTCTTTCTAAAATGGAGGCACATTGGCACATCATATGTTCATCTGTCGCGATGTTATACCAGTGAGAGCAATAAGAAAGTCAGTGCATTACCTTTATTAATTTCTAGAATCTGTCGATCTTTTGCTAGAAATGTTGATGAACTTTTCTTGCCTAACTCAGGCTTATTTGAGAATATCAGAATAGGAGTGTTTCATAGTGTTTCCTAAAAACGATTCAGGGTCTGTAAAAGAAGATTGGGCACATGATCTGGATAGTCCATCAGCAATTTCACAACGATATGTGATCTTTGGATTGGATACTTTATTATTTTTAGAGCCATCGGTGTATAACTCAGAATAGTGCTCAAGTTTATCCCAAAATATACAGTTTGGTTGATTTTATTAGGCATGAAATCAGTTATACATTCTGCTGGTAGCTAAGGATAGCAGAGTAAGGTTGTTTAGAATCTTCAGATGTGAAGATGCAGGGCCCTAGCATTTGCTGTCTTGATAGCTCCTAAGTACAAAGATTGGCTGAAGGTTGCGTTGCATAGTACTTCTGCCTCGAAGAAGCTATATGGAAAAATCGGAGAGGCAAGCTATAAGATTTGGTTATTTTCAGTATTTCTGGGAACATTCCCGCCCCGACATCCAGAATCCTGTCTGTGTATAGTGTTGTTTTCAATTTCTTTTCATTTTTCCACCTGCAGTCAGTGAGAGTGCCAGATATGGTAGTGAATTCAAGATGCAGTATTTGATTGTGCTACAATTCAAAGCTTTGGTCAGACACGACCGCATGTTCTGCACCTGCTTAGTCGATTTATGTTATGGTTCTTGCTTAAAACTGTCCACCAAACTAGTAATCTATAACAGAGAATAGGAGGTACTACCCCGTTGAACATTCATCAAGTCGTCTTTGGTTCAAGTCACCGCTTCATATCAATGATGAAAGGAAGCTATGCTCTGCCCAAGGTACTTTTCTTAGAGTATACACGTCCAACATTCCTACGTAAACTATCAGATCAAAAAATATGCGTTCTTGTAATTGAATAAAGTTTCTTTTGGGTATCATATAATATTGCCACGCTAAAACAATTCGTCTTGCGTATGAAGTTATGTGGTAGCAAAAGCCAAATGGCAAAGAATCTATGATAAAAAGACAGGCGATTGTCTGTAGGTGCTAGGGCCGCTTTGACAATTGCACACTCCAACGTCTTTCCGGGAGAACAAGTAGTTATTCGACTTTCTAGCATGGCCCTATTCGGTATCCCTTCGATCCCTTTAACTACTGATTGCCATTACTACTAAGTCATAGCCAGCATTTACACATACGACCTGCAAGTCTTAACTCTAGAGAAAAGTATCAATTCGATGAGATGGTTGAGGACACTTGCCTAGTAGTTCTTAAGTTCTCAAGAAGCTCACCTATCGGACAAATGAGCTGAATGTAATCATCAATACGTAGAGTGCAGAGTGTTATTTATGTCTCCTGAAATTCAGTAGACCGTAGCATATTCCTATCGTAAGCAAACTCTAACTTCATGGCAATGTTAATTTCTTTCGAAAATAAATTGCGATCAATTAGTTTCGACACCACCAAAACGGGAATACCTCCGTCTGCTATCTGAACTTCGTTGTACAAAACATTCCACAATAAAGAGCCTTGTGGAACTCCATACTGGATTTTATATTCTTTTGTACCATCATCAGTATCATAGAGTAATATTACCAGTGCTCGCAACGATTCGAGAACATACATATGTATGTATGTGCACACATAGCTGTATTTTGCGGTATTGAAGGTTTTTTCTATATTCAACAACACGACACGATTCTTTTAGCACATCTAGTAGAAATTGTTTGATTGATATCTCGCGCCGATTGCTGACGTTCCCAATACAACCATACCTCTCAGCCTTAGAAAGATCCAACTTTTTGGATTCGTCGTGGGATATTCTATGTTCTAAACACTCCGCACGCTCGCCTTTCTAGCGTCTCCAGCACTTTCTCACACCCGATTTCGCCTGGATTGCTTGATCTGAAATATCGATATAAGTATGCCTGCATGAAATTAAGAGTTTATCCGAACTACTCTACACTCTACACAGTACCGGGTATGATTAATTCCGTAGAGGAGAATATGCCCCACATGTTGATACCTAAATAAGCGAAATCCAGCAGTAACTACTCAGCGTATGAAGACTTCAGTAATCTCCCAAATTTCGTTACGCCATACCGAATTATAAGATCTTATCGCATCGAAAATCTCAGAATACCAAATGAATTCGAAAAGCCTTATATTACACGGTGTCTTCACATCACCTTCGTTAGCCACCTCTCCGAATACGTTGATCATTTTATTTTTGAGAGAGTTAATCTAGTTACCTTGGGTTGACAACTTAAACTCTAGCCACCTTATGTGGATCGATCTGAACTAATTAATTTACAATCTCTTGAAAAATGTCAAAAAAGTGACGATAAGCTCTTTGTGACAGCTGTCAACACTCTTATTGATTCCACCGGAAAATTGTTTCACAATCGGTCCTAAGAAGTACTGATTCGATCTTGAAAATCCAGATAGACCTAAGTTCTTCCACCTTAAACGTGCTTTATTGCAATCGGCTTTTTTCATATATATTTTAACTCAGTAAAAGTGTAGTAGTTTTTAGTTTAAAAAAAAAAAAAAAATTAATTTAGTCAATTCAAAAGAAACTATTTTATAGTTAACAGTACAACCGCAAAATTGCCATAAATTACATGTAATACATGATATACATAATATGTATGCAAAATCTTCATGTAAGGTTTAAAAAAAAAAAAATTAAAAAATATTAATATACATAGGCATATATAATAAATGTAAGTAATATTTCTCGCTTTATATGGAGCCAGCATATTCATGAATTTAAATTAGAAAACACATAAAAAAGATAAACGTAACGTAAAGAAATGATTATATCAACAATGGGAATATTTTATATATAAATAATTGTCTCAAAACAAAAACAAAAAAAAAAAAAGATGCAAATATATATTATTGAGCAATTAATTCTTACACTATTGCATGCATACATATAAAAACAAAAAAAGTACATTTACTATTTCTGTGCATCAACAATATGCTAAAAAATACATATATATATAATCAATAGATAATATACATATATATAACGTTAAAAAACAAAAAAACATAATTAATTGCCTAATGGAAAGACCATGTAAGAAATTATTACATACATACATACATACATATATCATAAACAATAAATGCGAAACATTTTAAAAACGTTTAAATTCAGGTTAATTTTTTCTATTTCTACTTTTTACATAACGTGTACTAGTGATATACATATACATACATATTTAGACAAACAAAAAAAAAAAAAATGGGAGTAATTTTAAAGAAAACAAAAAAAAAAATAAAAAATTAAAAATTAAATAAAATAAAAATCAAAATAGACAAATAATAATTGTAGGACATTATTGCAGTAGAAGACGACATAAAGAATTAAAGAACTTATACTCTACGTTCTTAATCAGAAAAATAAAGAAATACACCGAAATGGAAAGATACGTTTGTTACTTTTTAGAATATTTAAATTTATTTCAAAAAACAAAAAAAAAAAAAACACATGTGTTTGAAAATAAAAAAAAACTGGTGAAATTATCGAAATGAAATAAATTCTCCAAAAACTTGAGTACAATTAGTTTTATTCAAATAATAATTAGATCTGGTGGAATGATCATGGTAGCCGCTTGCTTAAATAAACAGGGAGAACCTCAGGGTTCTATACGGTCACCAATTCATTATCAACTTATCAGTGTTGTCGTTGTGCATTGTAGAAGAGTCGTAAAATGGTAGTATTTTCAAAGAAACTTTAAATCTAGTGGCTAAAAGACGGGCTCGGCTTCTGTACGACAAAGTGCTGACCAAATTTGCAGGCAATTTGCAGTTGTGGCCTTAAAAGCAGAGCATTTGTCACAACTTCTGCAATTTATATTAAGGAATGCCATGGATTGAATATTGCCATGGAGTGGTACCGAACGAACAACGTGGATGTTATACGCAAAGACATGAATCCACCAAAATGCCCCCAGCTTCGACCAATTGAAAATATTAAATACAAATTAAAGAAAAATTCTGGAATTCTTAAAAAATATGAATGCAATGTTGATGAAGTGGAACGATAATGCTGCAAAAATCACCAGAAAGGATGTTCAAAGGCTAATGGGATCTATCAAAAGAAACACCAGGAATTTCATACACCAGATCGAGATTTAAGATTTTTACTATAACCAATTTTAAGTTAAAGAAATAAACTTTCATTTTAAATATTATTTGTATTTATCCGAGTTTTTCTCAAAAATTTATAACACATTATGTGTGGGCAGATTTGGAGTGAACCGCACTTTAGAAGAGTCGTAAAATGGTAGTATTTTCAAATAAACTTTAAACGTACATATACTATTGCAAAAGAAATACAAGTCATTCTCGTATACATAGAGTACTATGGTAACCTACTGACAACTCCGAAATCAGTCCTGCTTCCAAGTCAACAACACTTCTGAGAACAGACTCGAGATCCAATCGAACATACCCGAGGTAAAGTCATTGGTATGGAAACGAACGTTTATGCTTTACGGGTACAGTACACGAAATCACCGTCATTCACCGCCTTCCACATGTCAATTCCAGTTTGATAATGAACTACGGAATTTGCGAACTATGATCATTATTACTTGAACTATTAAGTTGGGATACTCATAGGCAATCAACTATTTGACTGATAAGACCGACGATAAACTGATAAACGCCGATTCAATTCATCTAACTTACAAGAAGTTCTTCTACAATATGCAAAAGTTAAAGGACAGTTTGCTGGAGGAATTAGCTTTGAGTTGACGTATTAGGTAGGTAGGTAGAAGTGGTGGCTCTGCTAATAGAACCCAATTAGCACAGTTGTGTCGTTTTGATACCACAACTCAACGGCGAGGAGAATCTTGACGCTATACCTCCTATTAAAGATCAATCAAACGGATTATTCCGGTCTTTGGTTCACCTATCGCAACTGGTTCTTTTAGACTGTTCCTGTGAATTAAGCAACAACAGCTGGGATGAAACTGATATTTGCATGAACAATGCAAATGAGACTAAGTGCAATTGAGGAGTATTATGGCCGATATTTGAGTTCACACGGTTTGTTCCACATCGTTAGCATTAATCCGGTCGCCAGGATCTCTATTTTCGTTAACACAGAGATGTGACCAAATTTGCAGATCGGGACTATTAATGGAAGGTTGGGCCTATTTATTAGGAATACTGAAAAAAAGAAGTAGCTATCTGTTCTTGAGGTAGAATAGACATTTAGCACATTTCAGCATTTTAAGATGGCATTACAACGGCACTTCTTTACCACTGTCAGTGTAGATAGGGGAGATCTATTGAGACTCCAATTTATCAGGTGACGGAAGAAATACAGTGTCTTCCTAGGCATTGAAGGGGCATTTGATATCAAACGCACTCTGGAGTCAGAAACATAAGATCAGTGAAATATCAAGCGTCACTAATAACTATTAATACCAACACTGCAGGAGGATGCCCACAAGTGGAAGTATTTGCTCCCTTTATGTGCGGCTTGGTTATGGATGGACTCCAAGCTGATAAGCCTCGGCTTCCCAACAAAGAAGTACTAATGTGAGATGATGCCCTGCAATAGTTTAATAGCGCCAACATTGAGAGACACTGCAAATGATATGTAGCTTTAGCATAACCAACTCGGCACTACGTTTCTAACTCAGCCTAGGCCAGATCTTTCTTGATATATGATATGTCGAGCCATTTACCCATCCTACATACCGAGGGACTTAACATGCTTTTGCCATTTAATTAGAATTCTGTGAATCGTACTCTTTCTGGCGAGCTTGCCACACTTGTAGTTTATCGAAATGTCTCGTATGGCCTGGCACCCAGCAAAGGTGAATGTTGAACCTCTCCGTCATCTCAGAGAAAGATACACAACAGTTTAGGACTTTATGACTTGGCACGATCTTAATTACAGCTTGACCAAAGAATTCTTATTCGACTGCCAAATTAACAAGGATTGGATCAGCTTAAACTCCGATCGAGACGACTACTTGATAAACATGCCGCCTTGACTACTCACCTTTGAAGCAGAAATAAAGGCTTTAATGAAGCCCACAAGCAGGTTGTTATATGTATTTGTTTGGATAAAATAACGGCACAAAAGCTTACAGAAAATACATTTGTAGAGGATGTTTAGACATTCTTTCCCATTGTCGGGTCTGCCATCTATGCAATAAATTCCTCGGAAACTTCCAAAAAGATAAGAGAAGGACATCTATGGAGTATTGACATATTAAAGCAACAGGATGATTTGTATTACAACCAGAGCTATTTGTTCCTCTTTTTTATATTTCCTATTAGAGTAGGATATTCGCCAGTAAAGCATGAGTTTCTCTTTTTTTTTCTTGTGGATATCGCAAAGGATCTAAACTGATTTCAAAGTAACGAAACAATGAAACTATTTATCTCATAAACCAGTCAATACGTGAAGCAAACAATAAATTATACGGATTCATCAGTGTCACAACACAAAAAATGTCCTACATAACTAACTAAAGATCTCTTTTACAACCTTAAAACTCTTTGTGATCTGAACCGAGTTTCGATTTGACAGAAAAAATATAGTTAGCGAGCGATCAATAGCGCTAAGGCTTGCATGAACATGTTAACAGAATTAAATTTTTATGGAGGAACAAATTATATGTATGAACTCACCCACACTTCACTCTTGAATTTCAGGACCTCGTTGACTCCCCAACTTGTTGATCACACATATAAGGATGGTGTTCTGGCACTCACACTGTAACATATGACACACAATTTCCACTACACTTCACTCTTTTTCTAACAAAACTTGCTCTGCTTTGTGGAGTTCGGTACTCTGCATTTTTTTTTTTACTTTTAGGAGAAATGAGGAAACACTGCACTTTCAAAACACATTCTTTACATTTCAATACATTAACTTACTATTGTTTAAATTAATCGAAATACTCTACAATTTGATGGAGAAATAATAAATTTTGTTTTTACTTTGAAAGCGCGCACACAAATGAGCAAACTGTTCACGCTTGTCACTAAACTGCGCTGAGCTTTTTGACAAATAATGCGGTTACTCTTTACTGTAGTGTGAGTGGGAGAAATGGAGATGCATATGGGAGTAAGTTTGAGATGCATGTTGTTTTGCTATATGTATAAATATATATGTGAGGCGTGTAATGTTGCGTGGTTTAAACAAGGAAGATCAGGAATGTCTATCGGGTCACAAGATCTACATACATATGATATTTCAGTGAGGTGCGGTAAAATTTACGACCCAAGCAATCCAAAATCCGAACACTGATTTATCGAGGTTTTATCGAGTTCTCATGGATCATCCACTGACTCTGTATTTCAAATCTATAAATTTTGTTTATTGGCAAAGTTACTTATGTAGTTCAAAAAGCATCCCATCAAGGAAGATGATTTTCTTCGCCAAATCATTGAACTCGTTTTGCCTCTACAATAATCCCAAGCAACTGACACCTGGATTCAAGGCTGAAAGGTTAACTTCCTGAAGGGAACCAAGTCACCGATGCATAGATAGTTGGAGATACATACATATGTACATATGTTTTTTTTTTGTTCTGTGTGGAAGGGGAAATCTTTTAAAGATACTGACAAAATACTCGGTTGATCAGTATGCCAGATTTCTACTGACTAAAACCACCTCCCTTTTATACACTTTTTCTATACCCCACGGTACTACCTCGAGGAATTCCTTCGCGTGGCAGGATTTAGCAATTCCTGCTTTCTTCAAATGTCTACGTGGCCAGTCTCTTGGACTATCCTTCTCATTTCTTCATCTCCGCTCCAGTTAACTAATTTGATTCGAAATGTATTTTGTGTAGGTGGCTGCTGCATCCCATTTCGCTTGCGACTGTAGCATTTGACCTACTATATTTTCTGGATTTGGTATTTCCTCCAGTTCCCGATGTAGGATTTCTCTCTGAATCTGGAATCGTGGGCATTGAAAATACACATGCTCAGCGTTTTCTTGTCTTAACTCGCAAGACGGTCAATTGAGTGTTTTGTCGAGTTTAATCTTATGTAAGTAGGCACGAAAGCATCCATGCCTACTTATGTGGAAGTTTAGTTCTTCAATTCAGTCATTGATTGTCGGGATAAGTCGATACGTCCATCGACCTTTATTTGATGCATTCCAGAGCTGCTGCCATTTTCGTAGACTGGCAGTCCGTTCTGCTTCGCTTAGGCCATTTGTTGCTTTAGTGGTGTTTATTTCACCATTTTCGTCGCCCAGTTTGCTTTTCTTTTCATATATTCTCTGCATTTCATCTAATAACAGGTCAATGGGGACCATTTCTGCAATGACATATGCTGCATCGCTAGATACTGTGCGATATGCACTACATACTCTCAAGGCGCATAATCTGTACGTTGTTTCGATTTTCTTCTTATACGACTTGGTCTTCATAGCTCCTGCCTAGATTGGTGAAGCATACAGGATTACCGACTTGATTACACTCGCATACAGCCGTCTTTGGCTATACCTTGGTCCTCCTACTTTTGGCATTATCCTCATGAGTGCATTATTAACTCGTGAGGCTTTCTCACTTACATGTTCCAGGTGTTGTTTAAATGTGAGCTTAGTATCGACTATTACACCTAGATACTTGATTGCTGGTTTCGATTAAATCTCGTGTCAACCTACGGTGATGGTAATTGTCTCGCACTTTTTCCTGCTGCTGATCAACACCAGTTCGGTTTTATTTTCGACAAGTTTAAGGCCTAATGGGGATGTTGTCAGCAAATCCTACGATTTTTGCTTCTTCGTAATAATATTCAACAAAAGCAGACCTTAGACCGAACCCTGTGGCATGCCACCCGAGACTATGTATTCCTTAATACCTTCATCTGTATTAGACAATAGGATCCGTTGCGTAAAATAATCCGCTTTAGCACTTTTCCAGCTGTAGCTGGTGGTTTATTTCCTTTAGGTATAAAGACCAGTATGTATTTACATTTTCCATTGACTCGGAAACACTCCTTCTTGCAGGAATGAATTGTATAGATCCAGAAACAATTCCGATCGGGCTTTAATTGCGGTCTTCAGTGCTATATTGGGTACAGCATCTGGACAAGATGCTTTTCTATCTCCAAAACTGCTGCAGAGAGTAATAAGCTCCTCTTTTGTTACCATAGGTATCAGCTGGGTTAGTGCTACTCAATTGGATTTCCCGTTGCCTAGGAAAGAGCCCATTAACTATCTCGAGGAGCAGATTCGGGCATGTTGGTGGTGGTTGCTGGAATATTTTAAGTTTTTTTCAAAACTATTAGGTACGCCATCCCCCACAGATTTTGGTCTGCTTCATCACATAATTCCTAGAAGCATCTACGTTTGCTATTTTGGATGGCTTGTTTTAGGTCCTTGCGCGCTCTTCTGTATCGGTTTTGCAATTCTTCGAACGTGTCTCTTCCTCTAGGCCGTTGATACAGCCTTCTTATGCGGTGGCATTCGGATCATAGTTGCATAATGTTAAGAAAGTGAATGTGGTAAGAAGACGACACTAGACACAGGACTACCAAAATGGGGATCCTTTAATGTGCGTTAACTACTGAAGGATTATTCATATTCAAGGTCACATATAAAATCCTATCCAACATGTTGTGCATGATTCGTTAGCATCAGTGCGGCTTCAGACTCAGGAAGTTTATTACAGACCAAATTTTCACAATGAAATAAATTCTGGGTAAGACCAATGAATCTCAAGTCGAGACTCACTACTCACTAAATATTCATTGACTTAACGTAAAGCTACAACATGATAGCATTCATCGCCTCGAGTTCTACCAGGCGATATGGTTTAATTCGTGATCTCATTTATGTATCTCATCTTTGGATGTATGTACAAAGCTCCTCGGAACTTTCCAAACATGTTTCAGATTTTGAAAAAGTGTTACGACATCATGCGCCGTGGTTAGTGCAACGTTTGTGGGTTCATTAGATCATGTTTAGCGTAAAGCTATCATGTTGATTTATGCCGCCAATTTGCGGTCAAATCTCTTGACTAGAACATCTCCGAAATATTTAGTGCCTTGTGCTCCTGTAGGTATGTACTGTTTTTTCCACTGCCGTCGTTCGAATGAAATCTATAATTGTGTTCAGTTTATCATAATACACTGACGATCTTCGCACTCATCCTTATTTATTGGATATACGAATTTCAGAATATTGCTTTTAGCTGCTAAATACATATTTTCTCTCTTTCTCTCACTTTACCTCGTATTTAATATCATTAAGGCTCTCTACACCCTTTCCTTCCAGGTAATCACTGGGCTTACAACTTTAAGGTATCTTAAGTCAGCAGTGCATTAAAAATAAAGTTTACGACTGCGTTGTACGTGCTTATGAATTTTAAAGATTAAAATTTAAGTAAAATCGTTAAAGTCAAAATCTCTGAAATAAACGAAAAGAAAAATAAGAAATTTCTTCCATTTTCTAATGCATGATGCCATTATATATACATAATGACTATTAGTGTCTAATTTCGCAGTGGTTTCAACATTAGAACTAGCGATCGGAATTTGGAGCAAACAAATTTGGAAGCCCACTCTTTGTTTGCAATATTTTTTGGTGAGACTCAGGTGCCTCTAGCTCCGCAGTTTTTCCGCTCCGAACTCCGACTGCAAGTTACGTTGACTACACTTTTTGCGCAGAGAACTTTTGATACTTCACTACCAGTCCATGTACAGTTTGTAAATGTGGGCGTGGCATTCTGTATTTTTGAGAACTACGACGATAACTTTCAAACGATGTTATGTGCGAAATTTCTTTAAAAAAATGTTTCGTTTTTTTCAAAGATACCCCTAATTTATGGAGAATCTTACTGCATATAAATTTTGTCTTATCACATTTATGTCAAAGTATTGAAATGTTTAAAAGTTTTGGGAAAATGGGTTAATATTGGTATGGTATATCCTTCCATATGTCACAGTTAATTTATCAGCCCAGTCGCTGAAGAAATAGCCTAAAAATAGCCGATTTCCAAAAGTACCGTCAGACATTTTTTTTTGGAAAGAACGTGATACGGCATCTCATATCCAAAAAGATGAGGATCTTGAAAAACATTTTCAAGAAAATCGATTTTCAGGCTTAAGTGAAGATTTTGAAACTTTTCACGAAACCAATTCTTGCTTTATAGTAAGGAATACATATGTATGTGCAAGTATAAACCAATAAATTGTTCATGCTTCACTTTTTCTTTGAAACCTTAATTCAGTCGGTAACACCTCCAAAGTAGCTCATATAAGATATTCACTAAGGTTTTTCAGACTCGGACTTAGGACACCAACGGTGATCCATTTAGAAAATGTTACTTATTTATCAGTTTAAGAAGAAAAGTTCCTTAAGGAGAACACTGCTTCTCTCCTATCCTGTTTGCTCCAGCTAACTAGCATTCAAAAGATTGGTGTTCAATCTGAGTCGAGGTATCAGATAACAGGCGTTCACCGAGTGGAGTTACAAGACAATAAATAATATGTTCGACGCCAAAAGTAAGACGAAAGAAAAACATGAAACCAATAATGGGCAAACCTTTAGTATTTGGGCATTAAAAAAACTTGTATACAATTTAAAACTCAGAATAAATGAATAGATTGCATGTCGGTTTAGGTATATCCCTTAGAGGTGATTTTAAACTTAAAGGAATAAAATTAAAAAAAAAAAAACCTTCATGAAAATTTAATCAGCGTCATCTATTGCGAATCGATACAACATGGAAAACAAGCATCTTTGAACACATCTCGTTTACTACCACACTCGTTAACAAAACAAACAGAGTTTATATGTCCATTTTTTTTCCTGTGATTTACATATCTGTCAAATAAACTGATATCAAGTCCATAGTCGTTCCTCTCTCAAAGTTCTTCACATTAAATGAGCCCAGCTAGAGAAAGTGGTTAAATAATTTGTTTAAACGATGTTTTAAAACTTTGCAAACACCCCTCAATAGTACAACAGTAATTGTACATAAGTAATGCAGATAATGGATCAGTTTTCGCACGATTTAACAATCGCCTTGGAGGAGACTTCGCGCATGGGAGGCGTACGAGTTGGTAGGTGGGGTCAACGCCGCAGGACCCGATCCACAGGAAATTTGCGTGAGTTGCAGTTTTGTAATCAGTTGATTAAAATGCTAAAGTTTTGCGTAAAAATTGATTCTGCAGCTTGTGCCCCACAACCTACTGAGGATTCGTCAAGCAGTCCGACAGATGCACCAAATGGTGTCCGCTGCAATGCAAATGTCGATGGCCTAGATGGTCTAAATAATTCAATACACAGTGATTCGGATGATAAGCAGGAGATGCGTTTGGCCATAAATCCTAGATTACACACAGGAAATCTGGAATCAGATTCGTTGAACGAGAATTTCAGTCCAGCAAGGTGAGTGCAATGTTGGCGTCCTATTTTTTTTTTTTTTCTTTTTTCTTTTAGTTTATAGTTTAGTGTCATGTTATAGATGCAATGGTGGTGAGGTGGTGAGATGCTTAAAAAGTTATTAACGATGAACGAACGAAAGATCATAATTTGGTTGGCTCCGGTTGACCTAGTTTCATGGATGTTCGCTAAAACCCCGATAAGAGCGAAATGAAAGAGGGGATTTGTATTTAATTCGCTTACTATGTTGGCGCAACTACGCATTAAGCATTTACTTGAAGAGGAATGGGCGCAGGCCGTTTGCACTTGTAGGATTTCTTGCTACTAGATGTCACGAAAAAGTTGATCATTACACAGCGAATTAACTTGGTAACTTTAGGATGTTGTACTACGTGGCAATGTCATTCATATCGATGTGAACCTCTGAAACGTATGTGGTGACCCAAATCGGTGATAAAAATGTAAACGAATCCCGGTATTGCACTCTAAACGTTCAAGCGATTACTTTTCATTTCACTGAATCTTGCTGCTATTTCATTTATTATATGTATGTGACAGATCAAGCAAAACAAATGTTCGCATAGTAAGGCAAGCGTTTACTAACAGTGTAATTTTTACATGATCAAGAATTACATAGGTTTATAATAACATGACTCTGCCTCTTTTATAAGTCTTTCTAGTCTAGATCTTTTATTTAAATCTGATATTTATGTAATTATGTAATAGTGATGTGGATGGCGTCTTTGCTTTTTACTCGAACTGTGTGTATATCAACCTATAACTCCCCGAACATGTCAGAAAAACTGTATACATTTAATTTTCTCCAATCGAACATCTGTAGTCGGCTATATAATGGACAGGTGTAGAACCTGACTAGCGGGCTAATCATCATATCATTAAAATATCACTAAAAGCAAATGGTTTCAGGACCAGAGAATGTTATACACAATAGACGACTTTCTCTTCTAAGAGCACCGGCATAGACGGCTCCTTTAATACTCCAGACCAAACAACATTCTTGGGGATAGGACTTTTGAAAAGGATACGCTTTTACAGATCTTCACCAAGATATCGTATACACCGAATTATTTGAACTTCCTTTCGATGTAATAGGTGTCAACAGTGACGTTTCGTCCTAGTCTTTGGACAGATGTTTGTTTGGCCGTCTTCTCTTTATTTCACTCTTTTTGTCTGTTTCTCCATGATGATGAATGTTTCTAATGCCGGTCGGAAGGAAAGCTCGATGATGTCATGATGGTTCGTTTATCATCGCAGGTAGCAGGTGCGGCGGCAGGTTTTCGATCGTTACAGTGACTGCACCCGTGAAGCTGGACACACGTACCTGAGCAAGCTTTGTCAGGATAACTTAAGTACGCTTATGCCAAACAACGCATCTCCTGTTGACCTGATTGACAGTAACATGGGTCTCAAATCCTCTTAATGTAATCAACGGTGACGTCCACAGCCAAATTAGTAGATGTCTTATATGAGTTACTTCGATTTATACCGAGTTCAGGTGCTGTGTGTGTTTAATTCTTCAGAGTATATGCCGGCCTATTTCCATCTTTAACCCTTCTGTGCACATACATAGACTTGTCTTTTATTGGTTGTCCATTCTTCTTTATTAGGAAAACTGGGTAACGTGTAGTAACTGCTTGGATCCTCATCTATGATTTTCTTTAAAATCTGTACATATACATACATATGTAGGTATAGGTAGATTTGTGTTCCAGACGTTTGCTTGGATAATCATCAAAGCAAATGTTTACAAGTTCGTACGGTTACCAGGACCTAGCTTCTTAAAACCATTCGTGTTGTACGTGTAGTATTCTTCACATGAATGGAAGTTTAATGACGTACAATGTTTTTTTTAGAAGTCTTTTATGCTTTTGGATGTTTGTCAGACACTTGCGAGAGGTGAACCAGTGAAAAAAAAATGGTATTGGGTATCGAATCGCTCAGTAGCCCTACACACTATAACCACTGAGCCATGCTAATGATTCGTATAAAGAACTATGTATTACATCACGTATGAAATTTTCAACGAACCATCGCCAGCAGTACCATGCAAATTCTCTACCCATTCCGCGTAATTTTGATGTCCATAAATCCACAATTGACAAAATTTAATGGGGCATGTGTTCTTTTCTATTTTTCCGAATACAAGTTTTGAGTAAACTCATGTAAGCTGGAACGTCAACTCTCCACGTTTGTTCAAATGGAAAATGACAACTTTTTGCCATTAGATAATGATCTTCAACAATCCAATGGGTTTGAGCATTAGTAATCGAATGAAACATATGCATTCTACACATTCTTCTGCAGGAGTGGGTTAGTGGAAGCTGGTGCGTGCATGGAGTGTTCGTGGTGGTGGTCGATCTACTGCCACTCCTACCGCCGTGTGGTGGCAACTATAATTGCTTGACTCGTTTGAGTTCGAAAAGCTTACGACTTTTGTTCCGTGCGTCTTTATTTTCAAAATACTTTCAGCCCTATTCACTTTACCTCGTGAGACATAGTGTTTATATCATCAGCATATCACCCTTCTACCCTCAGATCCAATCACTTCTACTTAATATGTGGCATCCGTAATAACACCTTGCCCTTCATATGCAGACAATATGTAGAGTTTACGCAATACCCGCGATTAATGTTTTCTTATTTTGCTTTCAGATTCTTTCGCCCAAGCACTCGGCGAAAACGCAAATTCAAGCGTATGGCCGTGGAGTATGAAACAACACCCACAACGCCGGGAGCTCCTGGCGGACTCCTCGGTGATAATCTCGATAATTCCCCAGCATTCCCATTGACAGGCGCTGTCAAGAAACGTGCTCTCCGCCATGCCATTCAGGATGGATATCGGACAAATTTATTTTTCTGCGGAAAACGTAAACGCTCACATCGAGACCGATACCACGATCATGAGCATGGCAAGGCACACTCTTCAAGTGTGCCACGACAAAGCCATATGTTTCCAGTAAAGCATTGCTTTCAGGAACATAAAGCTCGAACTCGAAGTTTCTCATCAGCAACGAAGGCTGCTTGCGACCGAATACTTCCTTTGAACAAAGGACTAATATCGAAAATTGAGAAGATCTCACAACAACAACAAAAGACGCAAACTGACGTGAATTCGCCACATCCACAGGCCGCATTTTTATTCACTCCTATATCGACCGCAGCAACGACAACTACAACAGCTGCTACAGCAATAGCCCGGAGCACGGAAGCAGCACCATTCGATAGTTTTGCCGCGATAACAGCAGCTGCAGCTTCAACAGTCGTGAAACCTTCACAATGCGATGGTATGAGTAATCGCATCCCAAAGAGCCTTATGCAGCAAACGATTCCGGAGCATTACGTGGTGAAACAACCGCTACTGACAACCATAGCCGTGAAGGTGGCTCCGAAAACTGCAACAATGCCTACAGCGACGGTTACATCTTCAGTAGCAGTGCCAGGTGCCTGCAAACACTCGTTTATGCAAAGAAAGAAGAAGTACTACCGTCTTCGTAGGGAGCAAATGAAGATGCAGCTTCAGTTCGACGATCCCAACTCAATGGAATGTGGTGAGTTGAATGATTTCCTAAGTTCCAGCTCTTTGAGTTCCTCAGAGTCTGAAGACGAGAGAACAAACGACTCAGATCGTGAAGGAGATGATGAGCTAACAGATTGGCCGGGCAATGAAATTATGAGTAACTTTGAGTTGAAGAATGACTTCAAGCGTAAACTTACCAAGAAGAGCAATTTGCCGCAAATCAAGTCTGATGAGAATGCTACAGTCGGTGATGATGATACTCTCATGAGTGCCGATGAGTTGGACACTCCGGTCAATAGTGTTCATCGTCACATGTCATCGGCGCCAATCGCAATACATAAATCAATGCAGCCAGCTGGAAGTGTTGGCAGCAACTTCAGTCAGAATAGCTTCACTTTGCGCAATGAAACGATGGATCAGTTTCGCTTTCCGATTCGGCAGATCGAGAGCGAAATGTCAGGGGAGACGTCGAATCCTTTCTTGGCATCGCCGCCCTGCAAACCGGGTGAGATTCGTGAAATACGTGCAGGCTGCAGGAGGATAAAAGGCGAAAGACCTGGCTTTTCCATAAAGACAAGTGTGAATGAGAGGTTAGCACGTTTCTTGCAAGATGCCAGACAGTCGCAGATTAGGTTACCGGATATCGAAATCTATGAGCATGAGAGTTTGATGAACTTGGCGAAACTTTATTCGTTGCAGATGTCGGTGGATAATGGGTGTGCTGTTCTCAGTAAGACTAGGTGAGTTCAATTTTCGAATTATACAACAATTCGTCCAACAATCGAAATAATTTTTGTAAACCTCTATCTTGCAGTAACACCACCCAATCAGTGCAGATCGATCATCGTGGCCTTCAAAATTGTCTATTTCTAAGTGATTTCAAAAGACGTTGCTACGATGGACGTTTCGGGCTGCCTGACGGCAGTGAGGACAATCTCATCGCAGAGGTGTCCGTTGAATTAGCTGCAGCTGGGCGGAGTCCGCCACCACAAACAGACGACAGGCTGCCGAATAGTTAGCCGCTGGGTTTCATTTAAAAATGACATTTGTTTTTAAGTTAATATTACCAAATAACCCTTTTTAATAAAATTTAATATTTTCACATAACATGTATTGAGTTTAGAGTTAAGTTTGCGTGAGTGTTTTTAATTTTTTTTTTCTTTTTTCTTTTTTTTTTCTTTTTCTTTTCACTTCTAATTCTCTTTCACGTTTGGTGTTGTATCGTGTAAATATTGTATAAAATAAAAGAAAGAGTTAATAAATAAATTTAATAAACAAAAGATATGTTTGATCTTTCATTTGGGAACTCTTTCATCCAATGTTCTAAATACTTTTTGATCTTTGTTAGGGAACTGAATTATTTGTTTTGTGGAATAAATTCGCTTACCACAACGACAAAAGTTCGGACCACCCTGTATTCTTAGAATTTATTCAAAATAAACGAAACAATCTCTAACTTAAATTTTGGTCCTTGTTTCACTTTTCTATCATGCCTAGAACCGTAGATATTGACAGACGAAAAGCTCTTCAATTTCCATAAAAATTCCCACTGACATTTCTCGTCAGAAATCATTGAACAAGTATCTCCTGAAACACCAGGCGAACAGAAATTTGCAAAAAATAGCAAGCCCATCAGCTTTCTTGGAAATTTCCTTTCATGTCGATTTTTGTATTAATTTGTTCTGGCTGTAACTTTGTTAATTGTTGACGGATTTTGACAATTCAGGTGTCAAATTGAAGGCAATTTGCGTACAATTCGGAGCACATGAAGTACATTTTTATGTATGCATGTACATACGTACATTTATATATAAATTGACGAAGTTATGAAGTTTTTGTTTTACATTTATGGATTGATGCAAAATAAAACTCGTGGGCTTTGTTAAAAAAAGGACCATACTTACCTTATCTACCAGACTTAGAAAAGCTGTCTGGCCTTAAATTTGTAAGGACTAAAGGCTTTAGGAAATAAGTCTTTAACTTTCGAAATCCATGAAATCTTACAGCAAACTCGATGTCAATTTTAAGTCAGAGTTAAATAATTAACATAGACCTCATTTATTTATAACTTAAATATTATACCTACATATAATTATCATTCACATTACTATTTACTTAAGTACTCTGAGTTCTTACATTTACCAGCTAACCATAATAACTTAAAATACTTTTTTTTATTCTTTAGACCATTTCGTAAATCTATTCTGAAGCTCTCTGTCATGTTTGAAGTTGTATCCTTACGTTGCTGGGTTTCTTCGCGACGCCAACATATCGCCGCTGATTTGCTGATTTGTTGCCAGCTTTGCATCGCAATAGATTCCAGTAGGCCTGTCTGTATTCTGAGGACATGACAACATAAATAAATGGATTGATGCAAGTGGTCAGATATATTAGTAGGTATCCACTTATGTTCATCCAATGCATCTCAGTGACTCCCTTCCAGAGTTTAGTGATCGTTATTGGCAAGTAGCAGATGACAAATGACAAGAAGATAACCAAAATCATTTTGAGTAAGCGTTTGTCCTTCGGACTCATTCGTCCTGGGTATAGGATCGAAGCATTCGATGTATTTATTGTTGAGTTATTATGAAATCTTCGTTTGGTCACTCGGTTGAGAGATGTTTTCAGAGCGCTTTTATAATTTCGTTTACTGTTGAAGAGATGCAAATATTTAGATTAAAATATTGTCCTTTTGGTATCGAAAGTGTTAGCGTGTAGTTTTCCTGGATCTGTGTTATACCATTTAATATGGACATGTAGTTGATATTGTAAACGGTAACAAAAGACTTCGGGGAACAAGTCCGATTCAGAATCGGAGACAATACCGCCAGTCACAACGGAGGAAATGCTAGAGGCTGCAGCGGCGATAAAGAATAACAAGATGCCAGGAATTGATGGTCTTCCAAAATTTATTTTGACAAAAGCTATCAAAACACGTCTGGAGAACTCAACCGAAAGGGCAGCAAACCACCGATCAACCGTCGTCGAATTAGCCGCTGAAAAGTCCTACGGGCAAGTTTTAGAACAATATACCGAAGGAGAGTTCGGTTTCAGAAAAAGGAAACCTCCATGCAAGCCATAGCGGCAATAGAGGCAGTGTGGTATATTGCGTGTGAAACAATCGCTCAACTCAGTTGGAACTGCAAAGCAACCTGCAGATACCAAACTATCTAGTCAACTACTTCAACGATAGGACTAGTGCATAGAATAAGGGCCAAGGAAGTACAAAATCACAAAGAAGGATGTGATTGGTCCAGTCCTATGAAACACAATATATAATGGAATCCTGAAATTGCCAAAGACGAGCAGGGTGGACATCTTCGTCTATGCTGACGATATCGCAGTGGTTATTTTAGCAAAATGCTGGAACAAGTACAAACGAAAGTCAGCTCAGGTATTCGTCGCTAGACAACCAACAGGTTAGATGACCAGAATCTTGGGAGTATTGACTGGACCGATGGTGTTTCCTAACTGGATATACCCTAACGAATCCATCTATCTATAACGAGAACACTGCATACGTTCGCAACATCATTGGCCCAGCCGTATCTTTAACGAACATCTTTACCAGATAAGGGATAGGAACCTATATGCACAGCTATCCAACTTCGGAGTAGCAGTAGTTTGGTCATACGTTTGGAAAAGGGGATAGTTTCATGACTAATCACACGATGCAATGGAACAGAAAATCTAGCGGTCCGAGTCAAACAGAGCCAGATCATTACATCTATGACGAAAAGGCTTAACAAGCTCATTGAGGTTGTTATCTATATAGCTTAGGGACACGCACCACATCCACATATTTCAAAACAATAGTTGCTGATCGGTCATAATTTCTGGTTATACCAGATTTTATAAAAATTACCTCTTTTTCTCCGTGTCACTGGATGTGTCATTAGTCTTTAAAGGAACTTCCGTGATAACAGCTTCGATCACTCCATTCGGTGCAAATTCTGACGTCTGAAAAATAAAAGAAAACACTGTCAAATTTTGTCTTGTCATAGTGGTCCAAATTTCTGTCAATTCACCTCCTTCACATAACCACTATCATTTTCCTCGAAAATTGCATCAGCGTCAGGTCTTAGGTTATCTTCGTCACTTTCGTAGATTGAGTCATTTCCACTCGCTGGAGTGTCTTCGCGTTTTCCACGAACCTTCAACACTGAGAGCGATGGTGGGAAATCACTCTCCACACTTGTGTCAATGTATTTAATTTCATCGTCCCGCAATTTCGATAAAAACGGACGCATTTGCCACTGCTGTGGCTGTGGCTGGTCTTTATTGTTAGATGAAACACCAGAATTCGAAATCGATGACAGTTCAGAGTTTTCATCTTTCGAAACTCTAGAGTTCTTATCAATCAGCTGCTGATCCGAATAATTATTTTCGGGTCGAACAGGATTTGGTGTACCTAAGCGCATCGATGAGTTGATATTAGTTGGTTCCCGAGATCTGAATGCAGCCTTTCGTACGATATAGAATATCCTGGCATAACAGACTACAATACAGAAACATGGTATAATAAATGCTATAATAAAGAGAAACTCTTTGGGTGAGTTTCCATTTTTGTCCGGGAGAATCGAACAAGACCCAATTTCGGTATCAAGGCCGAATGTGCCCCATATACCGCGACTTGTGGGAATGAGAATGGAAAAGGCTCCTATCCAGGTAGCCGCAACCATTATTGCCAAGTAACGATGGCGATAAATTCTAGAAATAATAAAAGTAGTAGAGATTTTAGAGAAAATGAAAGAGAGAACTTACTTTGGATATATCCTAGGATGTCCGATCATGACATATCGATTAATTGTGATAAGTAGAATTGTAAATAAGGACACGGCCAGAAGGCCATATCGCATGAGAGGAAATAGTCGACAAAGCAGGTCGCCATGATTCCAAGATCTTTGTAAAAATGTCGATGCGGCTAGTGGAAGATTAAAACAGCAGAAGAGCAGATCCGATAAGGAGAGGTTTATTATGAATATTGCTGTAGCATTTCGTGCCTGAAAGTAAACCGAACTAGTTTCCTTTAATAACATATTTTCAAACTATAAAAAGAGGTTATACATATGTATTTTAGAGATTAACTAAGATTGACTAATTTTTTTTTGCTGTTGGTTCAGACCCAGATTCACCTCGAGCAGTAGCGCCATTAAAGTAAGTAAACAAGTTCTTTGCGTTGAGGAATATAAAATAATAATGTAAAGACTTAAAGCACATGCCCATGTAGGTTCCATAGCTTGCTTATGACAGCTGTTTACTCGATCCTTTGTAGTGGGATGCATTAACCACTGAGCCATGTTACCCATGTACGTCCTTTAAAAGATATGTCTTGCCGAGTTTATACTCAAAACGACATTCTACATGCATCATTTCGGAATTGGAAGACTCAGGATAGAGTATTGTCACAATCCATGTCTCTAGGCATCTTCAGGGGCGTCCGCGGAAATCGCTAACTATCTACATGCTTAGTGTCAGTCTAGAACACCATGTTTTAAAACCAGGAACGGTCCCCCCAAGGAGGTTGATTATTAAATACATTATCCTGGTAAGTCACCGATATAAGGACGGACCAACGAAAAATTGGGTATGGATTATATGTGATACCATATCCTCCTTCTTTTAGGTCAGCCTTAATGAAGTGGGGCTATATATAAATACCTATATAAAGCTTCTGAAAAGTGGGTGTATTAGTGACCGGACTTCATAATTGGTTACATTTGTCCTGTATCTTACTCTGAAGAACACAAATATAAAATTTCATCACCATAGGTCAAAATTTACTCCCAGATCTCGGCTCCTTCCGGGACTATCTGTTGGATTTTAGAAAAGAAATTCTAAACTTTGCGTAAGGCATAGCGGGTACTAACTAGAGTAGTCCCATTACGGAACAACCTTCAGCATCAGCAACAGAGGCCAAAGACACTATGGGCAGTGACATCGGTATAAGATTCAGAATGCGAGCCTGAAGGTTTAGGTTAAGTGATTAATACAAAACTTCGCAAGATATCCGATCTAAAGATTAAAACAGATGAAGAACTAAACGTTAAAATTAAGATCCTTCCGAAGGCCATAGTTACTGCCTATAAGGTCTTGTATCCAGTTACATATAGTTTGAAAAAGCAATCCCCAGTGTGGAACAAAAATTTATCCAATCTTAAGTAGATGAAATCACTGGGTTCATACGTAATCAAATCCAGGCTTGTATAAGAGTGCCGAAGTAAGGTCAACAAACTGGACCACACTGACAAAGTCACCATTTATTGGGTACTGGGCACATGTAGGAGTAGAAGAAAAAGTAGGAAACTACGGAAAGACTTGAAAAAAAGTAAAAAAGGATAAATTGGATAAAATTTTGAATAACATCTCCCAACTGAAACAAGCTGAAGAACTTCTAGAGAACTAAGTCAAAAATGATTAATGGGCCACTTTCTCATGGAATGCAAAGCACTAATTCATAAAACAAAAAATACGTTGCTGCCTATATACTTTGAGACACAGATCTGCCTTCGTCGGATCCACGTTAGATATTCCGGTCTATCAATTCGGTTGCAGAACTCGAGAGAGGCACAATAGAAACGAAGCGCAATGTAGAATAGGCTGTGTACTTTGAAACATATATGTACCAAATCACATCCTAACCCGAACATCTTTTCTAAAGAAGGATCAACAGATCAATCGGATATTGTTAGAAGTGATCGAAGGACATTTTCCATTTCACCCAATTAAGTCCGCTGGACAGGATGAAAACTTTCCTGTACTCTCCTAAAAATAGGTATCTCGCTTAGAACTTTGTAAACATTTTTACAACACGCCCTAATAAGTTGTAAGGAGGTCACGGTTAAATTAACCAAAGTCATACCTATTAGCAGCCTATAGACATGGTTTCACTAAACATAATCTCAATAAAACCCGCAGGAGTAAGATAACAAAGGTAAGACCAATTCACCCAAACTTACATAGTTCAGCACATCACTCCATTTGTCAAAATCTGTCAAGTTCATCGTTTTTCTTTTAAATGTTCCCAGCACGATCCCAATGACTTGTTTGAGTAAATGTTGACAGGCCATTGCGCAGATAGTCGAATATTGTATCACCAACATATGTACATAAAGTTCCGCCTACAAATATCGATACAAATCAAACCACCTTTGATTTTTAGTGAGATCAAATCTGATGTTGATGAGACCAAATAATTGGTATGCGTACGATCCGGCAGACGGCCAATATAAGCTAAAACGTGGTTAGTGAGACCATGTTTATAGAAAAGCACTGGACTTCTATGTATGAATTCACTTCACAAATCCATGGAAACCCACAACAGGGATTGTAAAATATAAATGGATTAATTACAAAACAATTAAGTCATTTGCTCCTTATAAGGCTCCAGGAATGGATAACATTCGACCTGTGATGTTGCAACAGTCAGTGGATATTGCTATTCCATGGCTCAAGCGCATCTTCACGGGATGCCTTAAGTTACGATATGTTCCTAAAGCATGGCGGGTTGTGCGTGTTATTTTTATTCCCAAAGCGGGAAAAGCAAGCCACACAAATGCTAAAGACTTGAGACCTATCAGTCTGTCGTCTTTTATGCTAAAAACACTGGAACGTTTAATAGATGTATACATAAGAATGTGTGATTGGCGATAACTATCTATCTGAATCACAACATGCATACATCCGCGGTAGGTCGGTAGATACAGCCATCCATGGGGTCGTATCAAACATAGAAAGATCCCTCCACTTCAAGGAACTCACTCTTGGGGCGTTCCTAGACATTGAAGGGGCGTTTAACAACGTAAGCACCGATGCGATCCTGGGCAGTTTACACAGAGCTGGGCTGAGCATCGGTCTCTCCAATTGGATTGCTCAGATGCTTCAATCGAGAGTTATATCCTCATCGCAAGGAGATGTAACAATCAGGAAAAGCATCTGCAGAGGAACCTCCCAAGGAGGAGTCTTATCACCTCTAATATGACTCCTTGTAGTGGATGAGATCTTGGTATTATTGAAGGAAAATGGCTTCAACGTGACGGCCTATGCCGACGACGTGGTTATCCTGGTCACGGGGAAATTCCCTTCAGTCCTAAGCGAAAGACTCAATCCCGCACTACAACTAGTCGAGAATTGGGTTAGCAGCAAAGGGCTGCGAGTGAACCCTTCAAAGACGGATGCAGTTCTCTTCACTAGGAAGAGATCGATTCCTGCCTTCAGACCCCCAAGTATCAGTGGTACTGAACTAAGTTTTTAAGGTTCAGCCCGATACCTGGGTGTAATTCTAGATTCCAAACTAAATTGGAAGGATAACACTGCTGAACGCGTCAAAAAAGCAAGCGTAGCTTTCTACTCTTGCAAAAAGGCATTCAGTAACACGTGGTGTTTTTGGCCAGCTGTGGTGTACTGGATATACACGGCGGTCGTAAGACCCATTCTTACATATGGTATGGTGGACGGTACTGGAGAAGCAATACCAGCTTTCTAACCTCACCAAAATCCAGAGGGCAGCGTGCATTGGAGTCATGGGATCAATGAAGACAACGCCAACAGCGGCAATGGAAACCATGCTTAGTTTCATTCCGCTTGACATATACTGTGGCAGTCTGGCGGCTAAAACCGCTGTAATACTGAGGGAAGGCCGAATGTGGTCATCGAGCCTGTACGGCCATGCCTCAATTTTGTCCCGATGGGGATCTACCAACTGTTTGTCAGAAACTGATCACATGACCCCCACGCTAGTTTTTGAAAGGAGATTCGCTATAAGAATTCCTGACAGAATGTACTGGAAGCGCCGAAGAACCATGAAGAAGAAGGAGTTGGCGTTCTATACCGACGGTTCGAAGATGGACGTTGGCACGGGAGCCGGAGTTTATTGTGAAGCCCTAGGAATAAACAACTCCTTTAGAATAATTGATGATTGCAGCGTCTTTCAGGCAGAAGTCACAGCCATCATACAGGCTGCTAAGATTATAAGCGAGAGCAATATCGTTGGCAGAACGATTACTGTGTATGTAGACAGCCAGGCAGCCGTTAAGGCTCTGGACTCCGCTATAATCAGATCAAGGCTTGTGAAGATCTGCAAATCAGTCTTGAATGAGATATCTAGAGCTAATGCGGTGACCATCTGCTGGGTGCCAGGGCATACGGATATCGTAGGAAACGAAAGGGCTGACGAACTTGCTAGGAAAGGGTCGGCGCTGCACCTATCGCGGGCTCTCCCTTTTGCAGTAACCCCAATCAGTTCCTTACAGAAGAAAATAGAGGATGAAGCCATCGGTCGAGCAAATAGTGGCTGGGTTCATCTGGAAACATGCGCAACAGCCAGTGCCCTATGGCCGGGTATCAGCAAGAAGAGCTCAACTTCTCTGGTGAAACTGAGTCGTTATATAACACGGGTCGTTTCAGGGATAATTACTGGTCATAGTGCCATTGGTGTCCACGTGGAGCGACTCGGTGTACTACATAATGACTTCTGTAGAAGTTGCAGGGACGAAGAAGAAATTGAATCAGTTCGTCACCTGCTGTGTGACTGTCCTGCCCTATCCGTCAGAAAAATGAGGACTCTTGGTAGTTACTTCTTCTCGGATTTGGAGGACTTGGGTAACGTAGAGCTGACGGACCTCCTGAGATTCATATCATTATCTGGGTGGTTCTGGGGATTGGGCACAATGGACCCGAACTGTGGTCTAAGTGAGCAGTGACACTGTCACAAGGCACGCATCTACCTAACCTAACCTAATGCTACATTAGGCAGTGACAAAATCAGCGTCACGGCTCCGAAAATTTGTCTGCAGGATGTTCTCTCCCCCGTTATGGTCCTTCGTAGTATATGAGCTGTTAACAATACTTTATGACGACTGTTTTTATAATGGAATCCATATGGAATCCATTTATTGCTAGACGGGACAAGTTTGTGCATGTCTACAACGCTTGCTTTAATGAGGGAGTATTCTTCAAAGTTTGGAAGAAACAAATACTTACTTATATCCAAACCACCATCATCCTACTACCATGTTTGAATGTTAAACTCATCAGTTAAGATCTATAACAGATAGGATGCAGTTGTTGAAGAAGCAAGTGATGGTTGATTCAAAGCGCAAAGAACCATTAAAGGAAGAAGATGGTGAAGGGTCACCAAATGTTACTGTGCCGTCATAAAACTGGACCTCAAGAATTCACATTCATTCTAACAGCGCGGAGCAACATGAGGGTACCAATGTAGATAAGATGGATTGACGATGAATGTCTCAACATTAGTGCATTATGGTTTGCCAATTCGGATCGGTTCTATGAAGATGATATACAAACGCTTATAGTGTATGGTGCTTGCTGTTGAACTTCGGAGCAGACAGTGCTCGCTAAAATAAAAACAAACAAAATGCGACTGAGTCAGGATCCATTCGTCAGGGAAGGAAATCCCACGTTGGAAGGCAGTCTCATGGTGATAAAAAATGGCAAGTAAGAGAGCAACCCACCTCTTGTACTTGAAAAATACTTGCAAATGTACTGGCCAGTATTACGGTACCCAGTACATGTACTTAGAAGAGAGTACTTGGAATAGTACTTGTACTTGGTGCCTTTAAAGTACCAAGTACATTGTACTCCTTTTTTTCAAGTACAAGTACAAGTACAAGTACAAGTACAAGTACAAGTACAAGTACAAGTACAAGTACAAGTACAAGTACAAGTACAAGTACAAGGTACTGGGTACTTGACTGGTACTGGTACTTGAAAGTTTACAGGTCTGCTTTGAACTAGTTAAGGAGTTCACCATGGTGAGGTCCGACACTGATAGTCTTAGAAAGTCGATGCTATTCTGATTTGGTAAAAAAAAAAAACTGATTTCAAAACCCCTAAAGTTCTGTTATATGATGCTGCAATGCTGAATGACAGGGTGGTAAACTAAGAAGATACAGGACAATTTGGAAATAAAAATATGTACATGTATAAATAAATAATAAAAGTTAAATTCACTCTCAAATTGTGGTCATTATTGCTTAGTATCAAAGAACTACACTCTCTCGTGCCTAAGTGTTTGGAACGATCGCCCCTCAATCCTAAATAAATTAGTCAATCAAATACACATTAGAAGAACAATAACTCACCTTACTACACTTGGACAGGGCGATAATTGTTATTAAATTGCCTGGAATACCGACCAGTGTGAATATGATGCACATTACCGACGCAAATGTCAGCAATTCATCTGAGTATCCTTGAAAAAGTTCACCATTTTCGATGGCTCTCGCAACTAAGAAATAGTAATTCATAATGAAATGATATATAGATCACTAGATCCTTAATTTACGCACTTTGACCAGCTAATGGGGTTGTGTTCGCGTAATCTTCTGTGAAATTTAAAAGATTCGCCGTTGCCGACGTCGATGAACTGATTTGTGGAGCCGACGTCCATGATCGTGGTAAGAGATCCATTTTTGTTTTAATTTAGTGTACACGTATTTTTAGAGTTTTTTTTTCTTCTCAGTATTTGTATATACATATGTATGTATGTACAAAGGCGTATTGGTAAGTATGTGTATTTTGTTTATTCCTTCAGTCGAATGTTTATGACTTTTTCGTGTTTATTGAACATCATTTTCATTTTATATATTTTTTCTTTTTCTGGTGATCAAATCTGAAACTTAAAACTTTTTATTAATTTTCCGTACTTAACACATTTACCACATTTATTTGTATGACGGCACAAGAATTCACTATAAAACCAAAAGTCATAGATATCATTTAAACTTGAACCAAACCCACTCATAGATACGGTTACTTTGAACTTAATCTATGGCCAGGTAGAGGGAATTCTTTATTTTCATTTAAAAAAAAAAAATGTTTGTTTGGACTATAAAAGTTTCTTCTTAAAAAATTGGAATCACGTTTTTTTGGTTTTTTTTTTTTTTTTTGTAAACATTCGAACTAAATTAAGGAGAAGTAAAACAAAAACAACAACAATCACTTAGTTTACGTAAGATAAACTGTTGTTCCCCATTGAAGATCGCAGCAGAGTGTTTTGTTTTTTTGTATCTAGATATAGGTGTATGTATCATGCTACTTAAATTTGATTATTGAAGTTTTTTTTTTATATTTTCCTCGTAACTCGGTGCAGGTGAGTCTCGAAAGAAGGGCTATTACGTGAGACTATTTTAGTATTTACATATATGATTTATAAAGTTTCCGTAGAATGAGATGAAAGGATTACCTATGTATGTACGCAAGGAGGAGTCCTATCTCCTTTACTATGAATACTGGTCCCAAACAAAATATTAATGAGACTATCCAGTACCGATGGCAACTGTACTATGTCCAGTAAGGAAACTTTAGAGCTTCTTATGGACACCCATTTTCCTGTCAGCAAAACAGAGACAGTACACTCTGTAGAAGACCAAATGAGAGCCCAGTTTACAGTGCCAGAAGACGTTGTCACCCCCAAGAAAATACAGTGGGCAGTGCACAACTTCCTCCCGTACAAATCCGCTGGTCTCGATGGTATCTTTCCAGTGGAATTACAGCAAGGTTTTGATATTCTAAGCTATCTTTAAGAGCACTTTAGAACTAAATTAGATAGTAATCTCATATCGATATGCCAACACGCATATCGCAAGGGAAGATCGGTAGAGACTGCTTTACATTCGTTGGTAGGAATCATCGAGAAATCCTTTGGAAATAAGGAGTTCACTATGGTGTCCTTCCTTGATGTTGAAGGAGCCTTCAACAATTTCAAAACAGAAGCTATATTTGCTGCAATTCTTGACCTGAAGGTTAACAACTACCTTTGCTATTGGATCGAGCATATGCTTTTTTTTTCTGTATCCATGCTGAGCTAGGGTGCTGTCTAATCAGTAGGTCGGTGTATAGGGGTACCCCGCAGGGTGGAGTATTATCACCACTATTGCGCCTCATGGCAGTGAATGAGATACTCTTAATCTTGGGTAAAGAGGGGTTCAGTGTTATAGCTTATGCGGACGACATTGCCATACCGATATCGGGGAAGTTCCTTCTTATAGTTAGAGACCTAATTGAGTCTGCTCTAAATAAGACTGAACTCGTGTTGTTCACAAAAAAGTATAAAATACCACATATAACTTATCCAAAACTCAAGGGTATTCAATTGCAATTCGTAGATCACGCCAGATACTTGGGGGTTATTCTAGATAAAAAACCCAGTTGGAAGCTGAATTTACAGGACCGCTCCAGGAAGGCTTCGATTGCCCTCTATTCATGGAGGAAAGCGCTGGGCATAAAATGCGGTCTCCAGCCCCGAGTCGTCCACTGGATATACACGGCAATCGTGAGACCCTTCCTTATGTACGGAGTACTAGTCTGGTGGACAGCACTGGACAAAAAAAGCAATACATCGCAATACTTGAGAAAGTTCAAAGAATATCTTGCGTCCGTATAACGGGAGCTCTTAGAACTACTCCTACAGCTGCATTAGAAACTTTACTCCATCTTATTCCTGCTGATATCTTTGGGAGGCTGATGGCGGCTAAAGCAGCACTACGGCAACTGGCTCGTGGAAATATGGGCTATGCAAGCATCCTAAACGGCCATAATACTATTCCTAGTAATTTGGACTACATTATCCCCTATCTGGACTTTAACGTCAAATATAGAACCAGGATTCCTAGCAGAAGTGCTTGGGAATCGGGAGAAATTTTAAACGAATCTGCGACAGAGATTTACACAGACGGATCCAAGACAGCGTTTGGCACAGGTGCGGGAGTATACTCCAGTGTTTTGGACATGCGCATCGCTACTCGACTGCCGGACCACTGTAGTGTTTTTCAAGCAGAAGCCTCAGCATTAACTCGATAAAGTGCAACGCTATTGTTTTCTATGTAGATAGTCAAGCTACGATAAAAGCCTTGGAATGGCCAATAATTCGATCCAAGTTGGTAAAGTAATGCCGCGGATCTTTTACCGAGATCGCTGTCAGGTGCGACGTATCCCTGTGCTGGGTTCCAGGCCATAGGGATATTCCAGGCAATTGCAGAGCGGAGGAGTTAGCTAAGGATGGTGCAGACCTGCACCTCCCTGAATAGGGAGATACCCTCAGCACCTATAAAATAGATAAAATTTCAATTAGATACCGCAGCCATAAGTATGGCAAACAGTAAGTGGAACAATGTCTCACTCCTAGGCAAATCTGGCTAGAGCTGGATAATAGGATAAATCTTAGAAAGATAGTTGGCGTCCTCACAGGACACTGTCTGATAGACAGACATGCTAGAATGCCCCCTTCAACGATTTCTGCAGGAATTGTTGAGACGAGGAAGAGGAGGAAAGCATGACACATCTTCTCTGCACTTGTCCTGCCCTATCGGTCTTGAGAAGGAAAACCTTAGGTGAATACTTCTTCGAAGATCTTAATGATATATCCAGACTGGACTTAGGCAAGATTAGGAGCTTTGTCACCGGGTCAAACAACGAACCATCCGGGAAGTCTCAATGTAGGTCTCCGGTGCTGGTAATCCAGTTTTTCCATAGTGGTATCACAATGGACCTCCCTTTTGGTCTAAGTTCGTCCCTGTTAACCGGGGACAACCACCTAACCCAACCCAACTCAACCATCCACTACCAAATTATTATATATGCGAACGATGTTGTCATGATGGCGGCAAGCAAGTTCTTGCCCACTATTACCGAATTGATTGCGATCCGCCCTAAATACCCTACACTAATGGGCTAATAGATGAGGAGTAAACCATACCCCGTTCACTAATAAGAGAATAGTACCACCAATAGGGTGGTAAGACTCAATGATACGTCATTTCAAATCGAGATGATTGGGTTGTATATATGTAGGTAATTTTGTATACACGGCATGCTAAAAAATACATACAATAATTTAGGGAACACTTAGGAACAGGAGTCCAAATGAGATCTTAAATAGAGCTACTCCTCAGAGGGGTGTTATCTCTCCTCTACTATGGTTACTAGTGATCAACAAAGTGTTAATGCGAGTAAATAGGTAGCGGTCCAAAAATGATGCATTGAATGTATACAATGATAGTGAGGCCCATTATAACGTATCCGGCCATCGTTTGGTGGCCGAAAGTTCTTGAACGGACAACAGCAATGAAGCATCCCTGACATTATGGTCAGGCAGTACTGTTTCTGTAGGTTATTTGAGGTAGAAATATTGGACCGTGTAAACTGGTCTAATGGTGTTTCGGCACTGGTTTGCGAACACAAACTTTGTCTGGCTCACTGGGAAAATGTCTCGGGGCTATGACAATTCAAGCGATTAATCATTACGTTTTCCTACAAGGATGTCCTTAGTCTAGATAAGAAAGCTGGAAAGCTAGAAAGCATTAGAAAGCTGGTAAGCTTTTTCACAGGTCACCGTGGCCTGCGATATCACCTTAACAAACTTAATCTGCACCCAGAAACGGAATGTAGGTTCTGCTTGGAAGATGACGAATCCTCTAAACACATTCTCTGTGAATGCCTAGGATTACATTGGTTAAGGAGGTGTATTTTCAACAAAAAAATATATTCGTCAGCGGAGTTGAGAAACTCTGCTGTTAAGGACGTACTTATACTTCATAAGGGAGGTGGAACGTCTCTTGGTTTAGTTATACCCTATCTTGATACAATAAGGACTGTTCGAGAAAAAATCCGGAAAGAGAAACTAGAACTGAAAATGTTTAATGTTAAAAAAAAAACAAGTTATGTTTTATATACCTTTAAACTAGTATTTGTGCACTTTATTTAAGATCAAATAATTTATAATTTATTTTTTTTTAAATAAAATTTTAATAACGGTACTGCGATGTCAAATTCCGATATTGCCAAACTTCAAATGTTTCCGGATTTTTTCTCGAACAGTCCTTAGAACTTTTCAGGTGGCAGTGTCAGACATATGGGCAAGGGTTAGACACGAAAAAAAGGAGCGGTTCAAGGTCTTTGAGTTCACGAACGATGTGGTTATTTTAGTGTCGTGAAAGTTTTTCTCGGTGATAAGCGAACTCATGGAGAGCGTTCTGGACAAAGTTCACTCATAAGCCACGAGCAGTGGTCCCGGGGCGAACTCAGAAAAAACCGAGCTAATGTGTTTTACCACAAAAACGAGGGTGCATAGCATAACTTTCTATGCCTACAGTAAGAATTTTGATAAAAAGTGGAGACTTCAGCCAAAGCACGTACACAGTCGTGGTGCGACAAATCGTAATTGCGGGCCTACCTTCTAGTGGCCCGCTTTAAGCAGAAAATATAGTATCGATTGAATCCAAATAGTCCAAAGAGCAGCTTGTGTGGACACCACACTTTTTATAGCTGGCCAACCTCGGATGGAATAGGTTAACTAACTGATGACAAAAATTATATGGCCTATCTGTAATAAATCAAAAACGAACGTTCTACTAAGGAGATTAAGACCAGATATTGCAAGAATCGTAGTTATTAGCAATGTTTACTGGCCGTTAGGAGACCATGCAGCGAAGCTAGTTATCCCTCACAAGATGTGCTGTCGTAGCTACTGAGATAATGACGAGAAAGAAAACTGAGGTCCTTTGCAGATATCTGCTAGCGAGGATCGTTTTGTGACGACCGACAGAGTTATCTGGAGAACCCATCTTTTTTCTGAACATCACTGGGTGGATCTAATAACCTAATAAAAGTAGTTTTCACGAGGTGTGGTAAGAAATGATGCCAAAACCACCATCTACCTACCTACCTGTACTCGACCAAAAACTTACTTGGATAGAGAACGTGTCAGAAAAGATAAAAAAGGCATCTATAGTCCTGTTTACATGCAGTAAAATCTTTGCGAGACTTGAACCTAAAGGAAATAGCAGTAAGAGTGCTGAAACAATCAAACTTTTGGAAATAGGGCGACATAGGCCACATGGGTACCAGCACAGACTATCATATCAACCTACACGTTAAAACAATTTTCCCAACAAGAGAGAATAGATTATCGATACTTACGGACGGATCAAAAACCAATGTAGGAGTAGTATCTATTCATTTGAACACGCCCACTAAAACTCACAAACCAAGGTAGTTCCAAGTGGAAGTCTAAGCAATCGTAAAAGTGGCATAAGCCGCACGTCGAAGAAAAAATCATAGTTCTCTTTCTATACGAATGGCTAAACTATGCAGAACCAGGAAAGGGATCTGGGCGATCTATAAGAAAAGTTACCAGTAAGAATCCTAAAATGTATAACCATCTCGGGATTGTTCAGGGAGGTCGCACGGATTTAGGTTTTTCCACGACAGGGGTAGAGGATACTCTACCCGAGTTGGAGTGCCCAACTGAAGGCAGTTAGCTAAGGTTCACCACAAACTATAACGCCACCTAAGTAAGTAAGTATAGGTATTTCTATATCTTACATCTCACAACTCCTCCTATAAGATTATAAACGAAATAGTATAAATGTTCTTACATAAGCCCTTTCCGAGGAAATGCACAGATCCATGGCTTATTTTGATATCTCTGGTCGTCCCTTTGTGTAAAGTGACGATGTGATATTGTATACGCCACTGCGTTAAAGTCGGTGATGTCAGACATAGCCAAGGTCAAAACGATGCGCTTTAATACGATGGGATAATTGATTTACACCAAATGGCGCTAAATTTGGAGAATGAAGCAAAGTCCAGCTAAAAATAAACGCCCCCATTGTTAACTCATTGCTGATCTACAGATAGAGAATGTCTGCAATTTGCTCTGTCTGGATCAATTGTTGCGGCCGACTAGCTGCTGCATTCGATTATGTACTGTCAAGGAATTGTATAAACAATGTTTTCAGCATAAAAAGCGACTTTAGATTCAGTACTACTGTCACTGTCAATAGGAACACAATTTTATATGTTAAAAGGTTGAGATACAAGACTTCAATTATTGGTCAAAAAAACCTCAAGAGTACTTGCAGGTACAAGTTCTAGACCATCAAAGCCATATAGTATTCTAAGCCGGTTCAAAATAATACCTGAGTACAAATGCTCCAACTTGGATTTCACCAAAATGAGGATCCAGTATTAGACCATCTGAACTTATTGGATAGTTTGAGAACAATTGAATGAAGGCACTGTTCTCTGGATAGTCTGGATTATTATGACAAGATCGTACTCGGAGAACGGAGAACTTGAACGATACGATACGATACGAGAATAGATGCTGTCATCCGACTAACAAAATTCACAACTGTTCATACATATTGGGATGTTTCGACATTTATGAAGTGCTTGTTAAAGGCTGAACAATGCTAATGAATAGGAAAAGGAACTGTCCGCTAGGTGGCGTTTTGGGTTCTCTACACTTTCAAGAGTTGTAACGACTACACTTATGCCTAAGTGAATCATTACTAGTATTAACAAATGCGCAGATTAAGGATATCTCTTAACGAGAATATCTGACTCAGCCAGAGCTAAATGGTGTTCGTCTTAGACAGGGCTTTCGGTACCATCTGGATTGGATCTACAAGCCTGCTCTAGACAATATGGCATTTATCGCAATGTCACCGGGACTTGGTTTTTTCTGCAAATATAAAGTTGATTTTAGTTGACTTGGGTTGGTTTAGAATCTGGGCCAGGCATGGACTAAAGTTCAAGTTTTATGAATGACGTTATTGGAGTCTATTGAGACGACGGCAACAAATATTCTATCCTAAAGGCCTTCATATAGTCTAACCGAAGTGGGATGCTTCTGAAATAGAGGCAAGAACTTTATAAATTCGGTAGCAAGGCTGAACTCTTTGACTCTTGTTTGGGGAGCAGGGATTTTGGGAAATAAGAACTACGATGGCATCGATAGGTAGAGGTAGGTAGAAGAAGGTGTTAGACGTTAGAAGGTGCTTGCCCAAATACAATTTTCGCTTATGCGCCTTTTAGATACAAGAACTCGATTTACCTGGCTGTCGATGAGTATTTCTATGGGGAGTACTGATCAAATTAGCTGACAGAATTTTATATCCGAAATGTTTGAGAGGTCGACAAAGATGCCTGACTCTGGCACTGGCTAGTGCTGAGAAGTTAGTTTAGGTTAGGTAGGTGGGTGCCTTGTGAAAGTGTCACTGCTCACTTAGACCACAGTTTGGGTCCATTGTCCATTGTCCATAGTCCGCTATTGGAATCACCCAGATAATGATATGAATCTCAGGAGGTCTGTCAGCTCTACGTTACCCAAGACTTCCAAATCCGAGAAGAAGTAACTACCAAGAGTCCTCATTCTTCTGACGGATAGGGCAGGATAGTAACACAGCAGGTGACGAACTGATTCAATTTCTTCTCCGTCCCTGCAACTTCTACAGAAGTCATTATGTAGTACACCGAGTCGCTCCGCGTGGACACCAATGGCACAATGACCAGTAATTATCCCTGAAACGACCCGTGTTTTATAACGACTCAGTTTCACCAGAGAAGTTGATCTCTTTTTGCTGATACCCGGCCATAGGGCCCTGGCTGTTGCGCATGTTTCCAGATGAACCCATCGACTATTTGCTCGACCGATGGCTTCATCCTCTATTTTCTTCTGTAAGGAACTGATTGGGGTTACTGCAAAAGGGAGAGCCCGCGATAGGTGCAGCGCCGACCCTTTCCTAGCAAGTTCGTCAGCCCTTTCGTTTCCTACGATATCCGTATGCCCTGGCACCCAGCAGATGGTCACCGCATTAGCTCTAGATATCTCATTCAAGACTGATTTGCAGATCTTCACAAGCCTTGATCTGATTATAGCGGAGTCCAGAGCCTTAACGGCTGCCTGGCTGTCTACATACGCAGTAATCGTTCTGCCAACGATATTGCTCTCGCTTATAATCTTAGCAGCCTGTATGATGGCTGTGACTTCTGCCTGAAAGACGTTGCAATCATCATTTATTCTAAAGGAGTTGTTTATTCCTAGGGCCTCATAATAAACTCTGGTTCCCGTGCCAACGTCCATCTTAGAACCGTCGGTATAGAACGCCAACTCCTTCTTCTTCATGGTTCTTCGGCGCTTCCAGTACATTCTGTCAGGAATTCTTATAGCGAATCTCCTTTCAAAAACTAGCGTGGGGGTCATGTGATCAGTTTCTGACAAACAGTTGGTGGATCCCCATCGGGACAAAATTGAGGCATGGCCGTACAGGCTCGATGACCACAATCGGCCTTCTCTCAGTCTTACAGCGGTTTTAGCCGCCAGACTGCCACAGTATATGTCAAGCGGAATGAAACTGAGCATGGTTTCTATTGCCGCTGTTAGTGTTGTCTTCATTGATCCCATGACTCCAATGCACGCTGCCCTCTGGATTTTGGTGAGGTTAGAAAGCTGGTATTGCTTCTCCAGTACCGTCCACCATACCATATGTAAGAATGGGTCTTACGACCGCCGTGTATATCCAGTACACCACAGCTGGCCAAAAACCCCACGTGTTACTGAATGCCTTTTTGCAAAAGTAGAAAGTTACGCTTGCTTTCCTGACACGTTCAGCAGTGTTATCCTTCCAATTTAGTTTGGAATTTAGATTTACACCCAGGTATCGGCTGAACCTTAGATACTTAGTTCAGTACCACTGATACTTGGGGGTCTGAAGGCTGGAATCGATCTCTTCCTAGTGAAGAGAACTGCATCCGTCTTTGAAGGGTTCACTCGTAGCCCTTTGCTGCTAACCCAATTCTCGACTAGTTGTAGTGCGGGATTGAGTCTTTCGCTTAGGACTGAAGGGAATTTCCCCGAGACCAGGATAACCACGTCGTCGGCATAGGCCGTCACGTTGAAGCCATTTTCCTTCAATAATACCAAGATCTCATCCACTATTAGAGGTGATAAGACTCCTCCTTGGGAGGTTCCTCTGCAGATGCTTTTCCTGATTGTTACATCTCCTTGCGATGAGGATATAACTCTCGATTGAAGCATCTGAGCAATCCAATAGGAGAGACCGATGCTCAGCCCAGCTCTGTGTAAACTGCCCAGGATCGCATCGGTGCTTACGTTGTTAAACGCCCCTTCAATGTCTAGGAACGCCCCAAGAGTAAGTTCCTTGAAGTGAAGGGATCTTTCTATGTTTGATACGACCCCATGGATGGCTGTATCTACCGACCTACCGCGGATGTATGCATGTTGTGATTCAGATAGATAGTTATCGCCAATCACACTTCTTATGTATACATCTATTAAACGTTCCAGTGTTTTTAGCATAAAAGACAACAGACTGATAGGTCTCAAGTCTTTAGCATTTGTGTGGCTTGCTTTTCCCGCTTTAGGAATAAAAATAACACGCACAACCCGCCATGCTTTAGGAACATATCCTAGCTTAAGGCATCCCGTGAAGATGCGCTTGAGCCATGGAATAGCAACTGACTGTTGCAACATCACAGGTCGAATGTTATCCATTCCTGGAGCCTTATAAGGAGCAAATGACTTAAATGCCCAAGCTATCTTATCTTCGTCCACTATATTACCTACCTCTTCCGCGCTTATTCCCGCTGAGCAGTTACAAAGAAAGTAAAACAGGGTTTACTTCTTATTTGCATTTTCGTAACTTCGAAAGTGAGTAGTAAATGGGATACCTATTTTGGTAGTCGAATGATAGACTACTAGACTACGTAGATATGGTTCAATTATTTATGTTACTTCAGCCAGAGTTGGCTTTAGAAACAATGTCCTGAAAGACTATACTACTTCTTCGTTCGTTCATTTTTCGTTCACTTCTATAACAAAGGTTAGGAATCCAGAGGAGAGAGATGTTTAAGATACTGCTTACTTGTTTCTCTGTTGCCCTAATTTGAATGTAGTGTTTGGGTGAAGGACTTTGATAGTGGTATGGGGCACTCAGAGAAAGTTGCTGAGATTGAGTATCAAATTTTGATACATTCAATTATTTCATATTGGAACCGTGTCGAGTCGGTGCAAAACGAGACGTAATGCCGAGTTTGGGTATTATGTAATCAGGTATGGTTTGTGGCCAGAGATAAGATGTAGAGCGTCACCATGTGGATTCTCAATGTCTTACTGCACTACACGATATTCTATATTTAAAGCAAAATGTGGGGGAAAAACGTTCTGTGCTTGAGTTAGGTTTGACCTCATGGCACCTGGGATTCATACTCCAGCTGCAAATTCTGCTCAATTTGGTGACGGTGTGGGTTTTACTTAAGGAAGGACATCACATTAGCGATTTGTAGGTTGGGATAGAGCGAATTACAGCAATGTACATACACAGAACCATCTTAGGTTTAAGATAGCCCAAAGTTTTACGAGAGGCATAGAAATTGATACAAGCTTTCAGCCCCCGGTTGTATATTTAACTTCCAGTCGAAAGTAGGATCTAGTATAACGCCTAAATACATTCTTCACCTTCACCTTGGGGGATGGTCACAGTAGCAGATTGTTAAGCTGTGGAAGCTCGAACGTTGTTATTGATTCAGTTTAGCTTGGACCTACACCACATCAATAGCTTGTGTCCCTGGTGCTTTATTTAATCAGAGCTCTTTCTATAATTTCAGTAATCACTGAGCGGAACATCTCGGAAACTAGAATAACCACATCGTTCGCAATAACTTTGTTTCTGTCTCTGTTCTGCTAAGATATTGTTGAAGAACAGTAGCTACAGAATGTCATTTTGATAGGATCTTGCTAGGACTTTCAAGGTTGACAGGGTTTTTTCTACATATTGTAAGGCAATTCTTATAGGACAAATTGTGCGTGTAGTATATGTTGAAGTCATCTTTCTTAGAATAGAGAGATCTGTGTTCTAGCATAGTGGGCATTTTTTTTGCAAGGTTTTGACAGTGACTAAGAATAAGGCTATAGTTTTACTAGTGCTGAATGAAAAGCAAGAAAGTAGTAGAGGAGACATTGGTTTCATTTAAAAGAAAAATCTTTAGATGGAAAGTCGGTCTTTTGAGAAGAGCGAGAACACTGTAAAGGAACTAGAAAGATGGATTCAAACAAATGAACCATTTAAACTACAAGCCGATCGAGGACGCCAATATCCCACTGATAAAAAACTGTGGTACCTCAGCAGAGACTCGTGTCGGGCGCCCGTTAAATAAGTATTCAGCCATGCAAAGGAATGCGATGTACAGTTTGTATCCTCCCTTAATTTAAAATTAAATGCGCAAAATTTCAAAATTCAAAACCAATTCCATAATTAAATCCAACATTCGAACTCTAATTACCCAAAAATCTGCAACCATTTAGAACACAGATCTCATCAAACAAACATTTCCATAATGAACCACTAGAACCAAAAAAAAAAAAGTAGACATTGTAATCACGATACACATTATCGGTTGGTAAATGCAAATGCAAAATGCAGTACAAATAACTATAATCGAATACGTGTCGCTGCGATTTTATTTCAACTTTTTAATGAAGTCTCTGGCTCTGTGCGCACATTGCACACAATAGGAAACTGGGAAAGTTTTTGCACTTTAAGGTGATTGAAATATGCCGTCGGATTTTCTATTTTCATTTTTGTATTGAAAACTATTTCCACGAATAGTTAGAGCCTCAAGTTCAATAATGTAATCTTGGTACTTTTGCACAATTTTAGATGTGGCATGGCACACTCGTGTTTTTGGTGCGCGGTTCGAGAACAAATGGGAATTTTCATTTTGGGAATATTTTGGTTTGATTTTGTTTGAAAGGCGGTGTCGAATGTTCTCAAAATATACTTAATCGTCTTTGCTTTGATAGAAAGGGACTCTATTTATAGATGGGAAGAATTTCTTGGCGTGTGACTAATTGGTAATTAAGATATTCTGGAAGATTGTATTCTTAAGAGGAGCGAGAGGACGCACCTTTTCAGTTGGGTGGAAGTTTCTTAAATTGGGAAATGAATAGGTCTTGATGTGAAGGAATGCCTGAAGATTTGTACACTATTTGGAAAAAAGTTTTATGAGTTAAAGATATACATATGCTATTTCTTTAGACCAATCTTGCAGCACAAAAAGTGTTTGCATTGAGTTTAGAGAACGCCAGAGCCTTGTAGATACGTGGTCAAGGATTCGTTTTGACACAGTGTAATATGTAAATGCTTAGATATCTTGGAAGTAAGCTCAATATCAATAGAGTGCATTGCCATTGTGACTGCAGAAACGGTACGCTGAAATATGCCGATACCTGCACTCTAGATTGATACAATGGAAATTCGACTCAACTGAGCAGTGGGCCAAATCAAAGCGCCTGAAATAATCGAATAGTTCATAGAAACGTCAGAATGCTACTAAAACTCAACACAAAAGTAGTAAGAATCTTAACCAGCTATCTGCTAGTATACCTATTGTCCACTCAGATACTACTTGAACAGGAATAGCTAAATCAGATCTAGCCAAATATCGACTTTGAATAGAAATACGTATATATTATGCCACTTGCTCCTGGAAAACGGAATCGACCGATTTACTTCACTATACCTAATTACCTAGTAATAACCTTAATTGGGTTGTTTGCTAAATACAAGTTCAGGACTGTTGATCTTCCTTGATCGTGGTGGTTATTGGAACTATTTATGTATTTTTAAATCGTGTCGGGGGACAACTTGTGTATAACTTTGGTCAAAGTTAAGATCTCATCACTGCAATTGAATCAAGCCAAAAGTAAAGCTACCAATAGTGATGTGACATATGAACTAATGAGCTCAAAAATTTAGAAGGAAAGGTAAGGAAGCTGTTTAATAAAGCTAAATGTTCTAATTCCTAGAGTGAATATAATATAGTACTTACATACGTCCTAGAACTCTGCTAATAGGAAATCTACAAGACTGATAAGGATAACTTTGCTGCTGTTAGGGTTTAAAAAGCCCTCTCTTAAAATCACACTGAACTACAGTGAAATGCTGGGATTGCTACTGCAAACTCACTTTCTTGATGCTTAGAATATTGATCCAAACACACCTCCTATCTGTAAAAAATAATTCCCGACTAATGGTTGAACCAAATAAAATGAAATTAAGTCAAGTCTGCTAAGCCACTTTCTTACACACTAAGTTCGGACAGTTCATGATGCACATGGAAGTTGATGCCAACAAATGATTGAAGGGTATTCTGACTCTTTTAAAACTTATAATCTTATAGACATTAGTAGGCGAGTGATGACGACCCACTTAAATATTATTCCTCCAGAGAGGAGAAACCCTCGCGAAGACGTACGAATGTCTGTAATATGGCGTTAAGCTGTTTCAGAGAATACCATGTCAAGAACGAAAGCTCAGACAACATATGTATGTCCTGATACACTACTGAAGATACTGCTTGGTATTGTGTATTGGTAGTTCAAATTTTGGTAGAGATGACAGTAGAACGTTTAATATTGTAACCTGCAACAAAAAACTCGAGAAGAATGCAAACCGTAGTAAGAATGCAAACCATGCTAAAGAATATTTCTATAAACTGATGAATAGTGACTGGAGGACAACGCCCGAACGAGAACAAAGTTATAGCAGCCATAATTAGAATTAGAACACCGTATGTTCATATAAAACCATAATTTAAAAATCGACAATCGACTAAATCATGACCCTGCACTTAGTTCTGGAAAAGACCCAAGACTTACTAATCGATACCCACCATCTATTTATCGATATCAAAGCCGTATATGATGATGAGTTAGTTAGTTAGTGAGTGAGTTAGTTCTCCTGACTAGCACGAATAGAAAATAAAACCTATCAATCGATGCTACTTTGGGCCAGGCCCTATCAGGAGGAACTAAAAAGTGTGAACTCTGTTCAAACCGGAAGCAAGTGATCTTAAAAACGTCGAATCTCCACTGTACATACATGGAGAAGAACTTTCAAGGCTTAAAAGGTTTTAGCTGTACAACGGCATTAAACTAGTCAAAATGGTACGGATCTAGTGTCTAAGGAAGCTAGGTTATGTAGAGCGGATCAACACCGATACTCCTGCCTGGAGAATCTTTAAGGAGAGTAAATTGGCCACTGTCGGCACTTTCTGGTCTATTTACCCACTAATAGAGGGTTTCTTGGTCCGCTCTATCGATTTGGGTACGATTTCGACTTAAATGAATCGGCCATTGCAACGCAGTGGTATTATTTTGAACTACAATTTGTTTGCATGCTCAAAACACCCACGGGGGGACATGTGTTTATATGTCATTATTCATTTGATAAAAAATGTTTATTCAGGAAACAGATGATGTTTATTGCATTTAAATTGAGAAACACGTTTAATCCCAGAGCCTTCTACAAATCGACTATGGACATGAAATTTACTCCAGCCCTCTCCTCACTAGTCACCTACTGGGTTATATGGTCCACACGTTGATACTTAAATGAAAGAATCAGTAACTTTCTATGATACAAAATCTTCAAATTGTTTCTAAACAACTCAACAACATCAACTTTTCTAGCTTGCACGCGTAAAGACAAACCGAAATATAAGGCACTATAACGTCAAAAAGAATAAAAGTCGTCTAGTACATTATCTGGTACAATAGAGGCAATCACCATGGTTTTGAAAAGCTATAAGAAAACCCTAAACCTGTCTCCTAAGAAGGAACATCGCAAACTTTGTCAATACAAAATTAAATTATTAGAAACATTGGGACGCTGACTCACACGAAGAATTAGTATTCTTTCATCGTTTGGACAGGCTTTAGATTTCAAGTTGAATAAACTGTTCAAATTAGCCCAGACCAGCACCAGAAGGGGCCACAATAGATATTTCCGGTTGCCCTGCGTCTAACTCCACCAAAAATTCACGCATTCCACACTAATTCTTAGTTTCTTCGGCCAGTATTTCATCGAATTCATTAAACACTTATAGTCTCATTAATTTCTTCGAATAAATAAACAAATGGACCAAAATTAGTCCATCACAGCAGGGAGTAATAAGTTTTGACCCAACCGGTACCGTATTTATGGCTTGCCATGCCTGTAAGAGCCATTGACTTAACAAAAACAGAGACAATCTTTCCAAATATTCTCAGAATACAGTCGCTCAGAAAGAGTGTCCTAGGAAATCCGAAAAAAAAGCTTTCGAAATTCAGAAGCAGAAGTTCATCGGCCGAAATAAGCCGATATATACATGCATATGTATATGTATATCTCCTAACTTGACTCACATACTGTACGCCTCATGAGCCGCCAATAAAAGAGTTTAATGGAAATTCTTTTGATATAAAAACATAGCACAGCTATTTCTTAGATAAGAGCACTTGGTTATGTATCATATATATGTTATCAGCAAATTTGTTTCTCTTACTCAAAACCACTTCTGATTTCATTTGGCCATAATTCTTTTGATAACAAAATTTCCTTTCCCCACACCCACTAATAGATCATTGACACGAAATCTGTGAAAACCTGCATTTAGTGCACACAAATTGCAGTGCAAAATTAAATAATTTCAAAATAGAATTCATTCGTATTCGAAAAATCAAAATAATCGATTACCTACTAAAAGTAATTAATTTTCTTTTGTTTTGTTTACAAATCAAATACACAGATACACACACACAAGTATCCACGAGTAACACTTTGCCGTTTCAGCATTTTATAAACAAATTTTAACCCAAAATAACAAGATCGTCGAAAAGCGATCAATACACTATCACACATCGATCGTGAACACTGTATTTTCAAAAATAAAACACAATTCGAATGAAAACCAGAAGAACGCGATTCGAAAATTGTTCTTGCCTATCATCATCATCAGCGTTGTCCAATTGACTCTAGATCATTATTCGGAGCCGCGACAGTAACGAAGCAAAACGTCATATTTTTCGATGAGTTATTCTCAGCTTCCGGGGTTTTTAAACAAAAAAAAAATTGTATTTAAAAATTTACTTCACTTTTTTTTAGTTTTTACTGCTTCGAAATAGGGAATGGAGTATATTTTGAAGATTTAATATTGCTATTTCGCAAAAGCCAGATGTCGAAAACAGTATTTTTTAAATTTGAAAAATCAAAAAGGGATTTTTTTTTCTACGATGTTTCCACCTCGGGCTAAGAAGAAGTACTGAAAGAGATTCTAACGTAATTGATTTTCAAACCGAACTACAAGATTGCAACAAAAAAAAAACAAAAAACCAAAAGCACACGATAACGAAACTTTAGAGAATTTCGACGCGTAGATACAAGCACATACATATGTATCTTATCTCGAAGAAATGATAGTGTAAAACATTTTATTTTTTTTAATTAAATTTAAGGTCTTGCCGTGTCTTTATCCGACCGGGGTACACGTGAAAATGTTAATCAGCATTCAGTTTGCCATTCAGTCGACTAGTGTTTCACTCAAAACTCAAAAGAGTGGCGCGCAGTGAGTGAGTTACTTTTTTTTTTTTTTAAAAATAGATTCAGATAATGCTGGAGAGTATTGCATGTAGTATCCACCCTAAAACGACCGATTAGCATAAATTAAGTGAGCTAGGTGTTGTGTTTTCGAAGATGACTGGATGCAGATACATGCAGTGGAAACACACGGATTAGTATTTGAAAATTATCTGCGATAATGGTTCTAAGAAGTTCGTTCACAACAGATGTGTGTTGCGTTCGTTCAATGACTTTGAGTGTCATACATTTATCGGATATGGGGTATGGCTTTCCGCAAATGTGAAGTTTAAGAAATGTAAAACGGAATAACCGTGAGAGTGAATCATGTTGGTTGTTAATGATTTACTCACCTAAATTTCTGACAAAATGTCTACTACGAGGGTGGCTTTGTACTTTGAACAACGCGGTTGATGTTGGAGGAAGTGTGACGTGCGTAAACAAGTTGTATTTTTGTTTTTAAAAGATGAATACATACTAGGTTTTTTAGACTCTTCAGTTGTACTGATAAATGAATGCGATGACTTTGACATTTAATCAATGCTATTCACCATTTAATCTGGACGATGATAGGCAACACTTCCGTCCGCCAGACATGGTTGAGGTTAAGATAGCGATACTGAGTTGGTGCGCCAACTCGTATGCCACTCGGTGGGCCACAGTATTTAGAAAATAATCTTTAAACAGTGCTCTAGGTAAAGGTTTTTCACCGTCCCTTACAAGATTTTATTCGCATTGTAAGGTAAGTGACTAGAAAAGTTTCTTTGCAACTTAATTGGTTCGAACCAGGCAGGTTTTAATTTAGGTTTGGGGTGATCTAGTAGAAAACCCACAAATTCCAAATCAATACTGATTGACTTTTTGTCAATTTTAGAGATATACACAGTTAAGCCTGAAGTAATTGGGCACCGTAGCTCAAGTGGTTAGTGTGTTGGACTGCGGAACGAGGGGTTCGAGGTTCAATCCCCAGGCAACAGCTAAATATTTCTTTCACCTCTCGCGAGCATCTGACAAACATCCGAGAGTATAACTGTCATGAAAAAGCTTGCCCTTCCGAAACGGCATTAAAGAGTAGGTCTCTTCTATCCGTGTAAAGAATATAACACGCACAACATGAATGGCTGTGAAAAACTAGACACTGGGTTCTATAGACATGTCGCGCTAAATATTTGTATTTGTAGAGAATTAAGTCTAGTTTTTTTCATCGGGAGGCATACCTTGAGGCTGGGTATTGGTCTCCCGATAAACGACTTCTGCAGAAGCTGCATGGACGAGGAAGAGGAAGGGACTATTCTTCACCTCCTATGCACCTGCCAAGCTCTCTCAACTCGAAGGAAACTGTATCTAGGAGAGTACATCTTCGACAACCTTGGTTAACATAAGTATTAACATGGGGACCTCCAGCGCTTTTTAATAAACTCATGTTGGTTCAACGGGTAGTTGAGGACACTAGATCCTGTGGTATCACAATGGCCCTATTCTGGCCTAAGTGTGGCTGCACATTTTGCTGCCTGCCAATCGAACCTAACCTAACCTTAGTCTAGTTTCGAAATCAAGGCAATACTCGTCTGTTTGAGGAAAGTGACAATGCTATTGCTGATTGAAGAACCTTGGACAAAACCTCCCGCAAAGCAATGAGGAGAGAACTTCTGAGACTGAGGTGAAACAGAAAACTATCACAATGAGCAATACTAGAGGATGCCCATAAGGAGGAGTTTTCTCACCACTACATAATGTGGATTTTAATATCAGACAGTCTACTGGAAGAACTGAGAGATTTCGCCATAAACTGTCAAGGATATTCGAACGATATAGGATATTCCATGAAGTACCTTAATCAGGCAGACAAAAAACTAACTCTGAGAAATGATTCAACGAGAACTTAGAGTCACACGGAAACAGTGTTCAACTGTCAGACTTAGAGTAAATCTAACTAAAGTCACATAGACAGCTTCTACTAAGAAAAGGCACCTCCAACATATACATAAGACCCATAATATTAAAAGAGATTGGAGACGCCCCGCAAAAGCAAATCAGGTATAACACTGGTTAGTAAACTCCTCTATGGAAGAAACAAATCCACTCGAGAACTTTTTATGTGCAGGAACATCTCAGATATAACAGCCCAGCATCCAAGGATTGATGTTTACAATGATAGTTAAACTGATCACAACATTTGTGGTAGTGGCGTGAGCCAGCAGAGCAAGATTTAGCACAACGAGGATATCACTAGCAACTGAGACAGGTGTGTATGAGCCCAGGATACCATATTCGGAGTCTCGGGTACCGGTCTGCAGCTTTTTCACGCAGTAGTTCTCACTATCGAAAGATTAGTCCTATTCAACCTCGATGGAAGTTATAGCGAAATTTTCAGGCAGTCAAGCAGCAATCAAGGCCTGGCTAAGATAAATAGACTGGGTACTAGGACAGAAGGTAATGAGGTATCTTATAAACCAACGATCGGACCAACCTTCGTGACAAGTCCTTATTAAGACCTGCGAAAGAATTTCTAGTTATCTACAACTAAAAAGGAAATAAAACCTGTCTAAAACTAACTAACTTACTTAGGTGGTGCTACAGTCCGGGATGGACCTTAGCCTCAACCAACAAGCCTCTCTAGCTAGCTCGATCGTTAGTAAGCTGCCTCCAACTTCGCACACCAATTTGGTTAAAGTCCCTTTGCTCTTGAGTCTGTCACCTTATGCGATGTTTTACTCCAATGCGCCGTCAATCCGGATTGGATTCGAAGACTATCCGCTCTACATGACCCATTCATCTTAGTAGCTATATTTAAACCCTTTTGACTAGGTAGTACAGCTTGTGGTTGTATCTTCTTCTCCGTCTATGCAAAAGGGACCAAAAATTACTTGAAGTATTTTTCTGTCATAACAACCTCAATCATACTTGACATAGTCCATCCCTGTGGGATGTAGAGCAGGTTTGGAGGCATAACCTTCCAAACATCTGTTTGGAACAACATACAACTGCTGGCATACACCTCTTGTAGAACTACAGAGCTTAAGATATTGAATCACAATGTGTCCATAAGAACTTAAGTATCATGAGGTGGAGCCTTCGTCCCATCATCAATCCAACCACCTACCTAAGAGAGATAAGAAAGAAAAAGTGCCACCTAAACGGAAAGACGTTGGCTATTAGATATGCTGTGGCATCACATGATTGAGTTTTTATTCGTCTGGTACTAATGAAATATACCCAACCTTCCTAAAATGGGGCATAAACCAAAAACCCAACGGGAAAAGAGACTCTTACACCAGTAAATGGTAAGGATAACAGAGTTTCGCACCTTTAAGTCTGTCTGTCCTACTGAAAAGTATGGCAAGGCTGGACGATATTTAAGTGGGCAAGGTTGCTTTAAAGATGCACCCTCTGTCGAAAACGCAACATTTACAACACGGTGGATAATCCTGTTAAACAGCGCTTCAATGTCTTGTGAATTCGCTCTTGATGGAGAAGAAGCACCTTTCTTCGAAAGACGAGGAAGTTCCAGTACAATAGGTAAAACTGGGTCTTATTGCCTGGTAGTATAGGTACTGTAGCCAAGTTTGGCATGAAGACTTAAGTCGAGTGTTTTCGACAAAACAAAAATAAGTTTACCATCAAGAACTCGATTTCTGATATGTAGCGCTAGAATAACAATCCTTTTGTTCGACGTTATACTAAGCTTTCCCAACTGACGATGACTTAAGAATTGTCCATTCCAATTCATTGCCAGTCTATAATTGCAAAAGAAATATTTTACAAAATATTTATAGATATGTATTCTCGAGAACTCAATCAAAATTTCCCAAGAAACAAGAACAAAATTTCAAAAATTTAAACGAGAAATAACAAGTAAAGAAATTCTTAAGAACTAACTCCATTAGTATCTAATCTGACTAGTTCCCGATAGCCGAATCAGACTGGTGATTTCCATTTCACCATCAAACATCGCTGAACTTGTTAGTGTGCAGTTTATTGTTTTTTTAGAAAAAGATTTCGAGTGAAAACATTAAGTTAAACATTAATCACTGAATTTGAGTGCTTCGTGGGGTTAATAAGTTTAGAAACATGTTCTACGGGAATTTATCCATTTTGAACCGTAAATTTGCTTGTAATAAATTGGACGTAATATTTGGGTCTTTGGTTGGAATCTGTGCGTCTCAGGATATAGCCACGAAGAGCAAGTTAATAGGAAATTCAAAGAAGGCAGACCTATTAGAACTACAATTGATTGATTAAATTTTGTACTAGGCCAGCATTTAGCCAAACCTCCAATCTACGAACTAAGACCCAAACTAGTGTGAATCTACAAGCGCACTCTAAATGCACGTAAAAGGAAAGGATTGGTACTATATATGTATGTATTTCACAGACTTTTCGCTTTGCGACCACTCCTCTTCCTATCAAAAAGTCTATAGAACCAACAGTCATTGAATCTATTTGGATATATGCGCAACATAGAGTCCACTTTGTCTGGTCCCAGTAACGTATGGTAACGGAGCATTTGGGAATTCCTCACAACGACTGCTGCAGAAGTTGCAGAGACGAGGAAGAAATTGAAACTGTCCGTCATCTGCTATGCGACTATCCTATCCCCGGGACACTGTCTTATAGGAGAATAGGGATTCTTAGTTGTTCTGTTCCCACGCACCACCCTAATTCTAAATAAAAAAAAACCTATCCGCAGAGACGTTGCGTGCATCGATGATCGATGATCGAATCTTCTTCCACTTGACATTTACTGCGACAGCTGCGGTAGCTAAACCAGCGTACCATAGCTAAGACTATTGAAAGCGGGACTTTGGTCAGTCAAACCCTGTGGCTATGCATCAATTCTGAACCGGTGGAACGTATCAAGACTCCGGATGGAAAGGGACTACTCGTGGCACTATCAAACTGCAGTCGGAAATTCGCTATAAGAATTCCTAGCAGGGAGGAGTGGGATGATGGTATAGTCTGTGCCGAGAATGGGCTAGCTATCTATATCGATGGATCCAAAATGGATGTAGGTACTGATGCTGACCCATCGAAACATGAATCGATCCTTCAGATTTAAGAACGATTGCAGCGTTTTTCAAACCGAAGTCACTGCAACAGAACAAGTTGCGGACATGATTGTCGGGGGAAATATTTCTGCTAAGATAAATCAGTGTCTATGTTGATAGTCAAGCAGTCATTAAAGCGTTACAGTCAGCAATGTGTTAAAATGTACATCAAGAGACTGGATGATATCGCAGTGGCCAATAAGGTGACCCTCTGTTGGGTACCGGGTTACGTGGATATCCTAGGTAACGAAAAAGCGGATAAACTAGCGGAGTCAGGGTCACATCTAAGTCCCTCGCAGGGCCTTCCTGGGCGAAGTACACTATTAGCACTTCGAGGAGGCTTACAGGCGATAGTATCTATTACATATGTATGTACATGTGCTACAGTTAAATCGTTATGGCCACTCTAGAGAAAAAAAAATTTGAAGATCCCATGAAACTCAGTCGCGGGGATTTCCGGACTGCTGTTGGCGTCGTGACAGGTCATTGCGTGATATGCAACCATGCAGCACGGCTAGAACTGTTCCATAACGACATACGTTCTCAGGGGTCTTATAATTGGGCACAATGGACTCATTCAAGTAGCCGAAGGATAGTGACGGGAATACATGAGAGCACAAGCGCTTCCACATCAGACTGAGATTGAGTAATCAACATCTTTTGAAGGTCGTTTGGTGAGGCCGGAGGAGTATTTTCTCACTAAGACACTTCCTCTTGATCTGGAGGGCAGCGCACGAACTCTTCAGATGGGATCAACGGTGACGCCCACAGTTATAGTCAGGCTTAACTATCTAGTGTCATCCCTATATGAGCTGCTTTGACATATTCGAATCTCAGGTGTATAGGGATATCCAACACTGAGCCAGGGTGTTGGAAAAGAGTTGGTGGCGGATGAGCCCTTAATCGGCCAACGGCAGCACTCATATCCCCGAAGTGGGTTACTGAAAATCCGGACCTTCGCCCTAGGAGTATAAAAGGGAACTGGTCTTCCAGGTTGGGGGTTGTGCGTAGGGGTAACTTCCCGACCATGGAAAAAAATTTATTAGTTCTGAAAAACAAACAAGCCTTGGATATGGATGGACTCACTGTTGACGACCCCAGCAATCGAAATAAGGACAACGACTTTCGGATCTGCACGTGGAATGTCCGGACCCTTAACAGACCGCGTGCAGCCGAAGAATTAGCAGATGCCCTAGACTGCTATAAACCAGACATCACCGCTATTCAGGAAGTGCGTTGGGATGTGCCGGGCAAAAGAAGGATGAAAAACTGTGACATCTATTACGGTGATTGCTATAGAGAGCAGAAACAGCGTTATTCGGATGTGGATTTGTCATAGGCGGCAGATTTAGGCAAGAAGTCTTAAGCTTTCGACACGTGAGCGAACGACTTATGACTATCCGCATCAAGGCTAAATTGACCAACATAAGCCTTATATGCGCTCATGCCCCCACAGAAGACAAGGACCACGCCATCAAAGAATGTTTCTACAAGCTCCTCGACAAAACTTATGAGCAATGTCCTAAATATGACATGAGGAGGACATCTTTAGTAGGACAATTGGTAAGCACAGCCTCTACAACACCACGTCCAGAAACGAACTTAGGCTTATTGACTTCGCTGCGAGGCGAAACGTCGCTATAGCAGGCACACGGTTTCCTCATCTCAATATACACAAGGACTCTCGTGATCACCAAACGGTCAACCAGATTGATCACATTACGATCGACGTAAGGCATGCCTCCAGTATTCTGGATGTCCGAACCTTCCGACCAGCCAACATTGAGACCATTACCTTGTTGCAGCCACGGTACGAATGCGGATATCCCTAACGTCACAACAAAGAAGAAATACTGTGAGAAGATATAACGTTGAAAGGCTGCAATCGCAAGAGATCGCCAGAAACTTTGCCGAACGCGTATCCCGAAATCTCGCTACAACTCCTATGCCGCCAGCATCAAATGCCGAGGACTAATGGCAACACTGCCAACATGCCATCAGAAGTGCCGCAACTGATGTACTGGGTTTCGCTCGACCACCACAAAGAAACCCATGTCTCGACGAAGAGTGCCGGCAAGCAAATGCAGCTAAACAAGAAACATATACAAAGCGGCGTTGCAAAGAAGGACGAGAGTGGCTCGTGAGCTCTACGAGCAAAAGAGACGGGAAGAACATTGGCTTCTCCGAAAGAAGAAAAAAGAGCACGAGAAGCGCGCGATCGAAGATATTGAGAGATTATACTCCAGGAACAATGTACGGAAGTTTTACCAACAGGTAAAACGAACGTGTCAGGCCAACAAAACCCGTACAGAATCCTGTAGAGATGAAGAAGGAAATCTCGCAGTAGAGTCACAGTCGGTGCTGAGAATTTGGAAAAACTTCTTCTGCAGACTGTATAACGGCGACCAAGACCAACATCTCGCTGTCAGGCAGAATGAACCATTCAACATAGACGATGATAGCCAACACTTCCGTCCACCTGACCTAAGCGAAGTGAGGATAGCAATATCCAAACTTAAATCCAACAAGGCTGTTGGACTTGACGGTTTACCAGCCAAACACCTGGATATGACCTGGTAGAGAGCATACACCAACTCATTTCTAAAATTTGGTCAGATGAGTGTATGCCTGATGAATGGAATCTCAGCACCGTTTGCCCGATCCACAAGAAAGGAGACCCCCTCAATTGCGCCAATTACAGAGGTATCACTCTCCTCAACATCGCGTAGAAGATCCTATCTGCCATATTGTGCGAACGTCTGAAACCCTTCGTCAACAACCTGATTGGGCCCTATCAGTGTGGTTTCAGACCAGGAAAGTCTACAATCGATCAAATCTTCACACTTCGGCAGATCCTGGAAAAAAACTCAAGACGTCCAAATCGATACCCACCATCTTTTCATCGATTTAAAGGCCGAGTATGACAGCATCAATAGAGACGAGCTATACAGACCCATGTCTAGTTTTGGCATCCCTGCCAAACTCGTTCGCCTGTGCAGGATGACGATGGAGAATTCTCGCTGCTCCATCAAGGTCGGTAACGGTCTTATCGAGACTTTTAATGTCAAAAAAGGATTTAGACAAGGTGACGCGCTGTCATGTGACTTCTTTAACATCATACTTGAAAGAATTGTGCGAAACTAACTGTTAGTATTGGAGGCTGCCAAAATGAGATTAGCGGTAAACGAGGCCAAAACCAAGTATAGGCTGTCAACAAGAGGGACACTTAACATTGAGGTAGTAAGGGACTTTGTCTACCTCGGCTCTGCTATCAATTCTGACAATAACAGCTCGGCAGAAATAAAATGAAGAACAACTCTTGCCAATCGCTGTTTCTTTGGGCTGAGAAGGCAATTGAGTAGTTAGGCCCTATCCCGAACAACTAAGGAGACTCTATATAAGACCTTGATCATCCCAGTCCTGCTTTATGGCACTGAAGCTTGGACTCTATCAAAAGCGGATGAAGATATCCTCGGTCGTTTTGAGAGAAAAATTCTTCGCAAAGTTTTCGGTCCCGTTTGCTTTGACGGGCTTTGGAGGAGACGATTCAACGACGAACTATACGAGCTGTACGAGCTGTATACAGCTGTACATCGACATAGTCAAACGACTGCGCAGCAGTCGTTAAAGATGGCTGGGACAACTAGAGCGAATGGACCCCACTGCTGCCGCCCATTGAGTCTTCGAATCAAACCCAAAGATGCAACGCAGTAGAGAAAGACCTCGCCTTAGGTGGGGCGCACAAGTAGTAGGGGACCTCAACCGACTTGGAATGCACAACTGGAGGCAGTTAGCTAAGGACCGGGCTAACTTGGTTAAGGCCTCTGTTTGGAAGATAGAAGTAGAGTGTCCTAAAGCCGCAAGGCCGAAAATTCGAACACCTACCCCATTTGGCATTTTTGAACCGTCAGTGGACCATTCAGATTAAGCTATTAATTGATGGATTTGAGATTTATCCCCATAAACCCGTTTGGGAGGGGTAACTTTAAAGGGGCGATAAAGATTGATTCTTTTCGCCATGAAGTCCAAGGTGCATGCTGCATACTGTGAGGATATCAGAGGAATTCTTGGAAGGATGTTGATATGTCCAACTAGGTTGGTGGTTTTGTTGTCACAAATGCCACAGTCTTCATAACATGACAAGTGCCGCAGTCTTCATAACCCTTATATGTAGTGGTGGAAGGTTTAGAAGGACTGCATTACACCCGTATAATTTCACAACCACTTTTGTCCCTTTTGGAGAGCGGAGCAAGAGTAGGCTTGATTAGCATTTCGCACCATGCGAGTGATGTGTAGGTTGTTATTAGGGGTGATGTTAGTGAGGTAAGTCTAGTGAATTATCTTTGGTTTAATAGCCTATTTCCGAAAAGTCTAGAGCAAGACCAGAAGACTTTAATCGACTTTTCATTGGTTCTGTCTGTATGAGGTTTACAATCCAGGTTTGTAGTCTACAGTTACCCCGAGATATCTTGTTTCTATTGAGAAATCGAGTTGTACACCTACCTGCCTTTCGTAAAATAAAAAATGAAAATACGCAGGGCTGAGTGGCTGCTACGTAACTCAGTTGTTAATTAAGGATTTCAATTGCATAGCCACATGCTTTTGAAATGTAGATTCACCCTCTAAAGGTGACTTCCCATTTTTTATCAGTGGTCGCAGGATTTCTTCTCAAATTTTGTGGTTTTGAGTTTTGGACCTTGTTTCAGCAAAAACCTACGATACATGCGTCTAGTACGGAATGATGACATCATCTAATGGGATGTCCTTAAAACATGCAATAATTGGTATATTTTCCCGTATTCTAGTTAAGTACACACATACATACATATACACTGAGTTACAAAAAAGTGGCGCACCTTGATATTTCGCAATTACTTGAAGTAAGTTGGAAAAAAAAGGATTTTTTTAATACCGTTTTGATTAATATAAAAATAAGTAATTTATGTCAAAAAAAAATTAAAAAAGGAAGACCTTAGAAATAAAACATAAATTAAGGAAAATGGACAAAAACTTCATAAATTAACATTTTACATTTTTATTATTATTTTATTTTTTAACGAGTCCTTGTTCCTGTAATAGTGTGTATTGTCTCCCCGAACATCTAACAAATAAGATATTTGCCGAGGCATTCATTGAATTAAATTTTTTACGATGGTATCCACCAAATTGTCCCGTTCCTCGATTAGAGCAGATCTCCGGCCTCTGAGTGTCCGAACTCATTGCAGGGCAAGCCATCACGTCGATTCTTGCAAATATTCGGTAACGCACCTGGCGACGTGTTGTCTAGCATTGTCTTGCATCAGCAAGAAGTTTTGCTCCACAAATGGTGCGAATAGAACTACATATTCCTCCACAATGTTGGTGATATAATACGTAGAGGTCACTGATCCTTCCATGATGCACAGCTCGATTTTTCCGCGCATGGCAATTTCTGCCCTCACTATTACGGAACCGCTCCAGAAATTTTCCCGCTGGGCAACTGTTGCCGAAGAGTATCTCTCATCTTATCATCCCCACACTCTGCTACGTCTATCTGTTGCGCGGTGACGAAACCTGGAGTCATCAGTGGAAAGGACTCTATCCCAGTCGGCCTCTGTCCAATCCTGGTGAACATTAGCAAATTCAAGTCGATGTCGCTTATGTTGTACCGTGAGTCTCGGTACACGAGCAGGTCTTATTGCTCTCAGGCCAATTTCTACTAATCACCGTTTGAGCATTCACAGCTGTTCCTTTAACAGTTCGAAGTCTGTGAGCCAGCTCAACTGCTGTTTAGAGACGATTCCGAAGACTTTGAATCACCAAATATCGGTCATCCCTTGTAATAGTTACTCCGCAGCGACCTGATCCTTGACGCGGTTGGTAGGAGTTGGTCTACCTGTGCCTTTAATGGCTTTTTTTAACGTCTTCTCCGGTTTTCTTATCACAATATCGGCATAGAGCACGCCCCGGCCACCCTCAACTAAAGCCAACGCAGAGGCGACTTCTTATGTCATTATTTGCATATTTTTTTTTTACAAAAATCAGTAACAACTAATAACTAATCAAATTAAAATAAATCCAGAACAATTAACTTAATAAAACACATACGGGGATCATGGAAGCTAAATTTGGTATGTCTCACGTCTGCCAAATGTCTGTCTCACGAATACAACACGGTTTTCTTCAATACGATGTCCACATCACAAAGAAAATTAAAAGAATTTATGCAAACAAGCAAACAAATAAACCATTAAACCAGTAACCCACTAAAAACAAATAAAGCTCGGCAAAAACATAGCGGCATATTACCAAAATGATAACAACATACGAAAAAGAATCACTGTGCCACTTTTTTTGTAACTCAGTGTATATAAGTAGGACATGAATGTGAAAAGAATTTCCTCGTCCTATGCGTTCGGTTTTAATTTATATATTTGGCGTCAAAGTCACTTAACAATTTGTTATAAAAGAAACTACTTCCGTCTCCATAAAAGGAACTTCCCAATGAATTAAATATTCTCTGCGCAGGTCAACGTTGCCAATTTGAATAGATAATGATTCATGGTACTATGTGTAAAATAAAAGACATGCAAGAACTACACTACCTGCATATAGTATCTGTGCCTATAAATCTTCACCACTTTCCTATTCAGCCATTAGTAAGCTATTCATCGAATGTGATTGCATTTTATTAAATATAAAAAAAGTGGTTGGTTAATTCAATACTTTACAACAAAAGCTAGGATCGGGAAATCTTTAGTCTTCCCGTTTTTATGGATCATCAGCGATCAGTGATCATCTGCAAAATTGAGTCTGCCCTAATGTTGAAGTACATACTTATGTATATCTACCCCATGCCAGTAGAATGAATATTAAAGATGCTAAAGAGCAGTTAAATCACAACAGTTACGCAAATACAGTACAAGCTTTAAAAGTGTAAAAGCTAAGTTTTTAGACAGGGGGTGTGTACCGCCTTGTATTTTTTGTTGCGCAGATCTAAGAGGAAAGTATTTCCTGCTGTTGGTTATGCCAATGATGTATCTATCATTGTAAGTGGTAATAACTGATGCACTATACCTACAGTGCTGTCGTTTTACGAATAATGAAATTAGTAGAATCGTACGTAAAATAGAAATATTTTTAAAGAAAGGAATTTGGTTCATCGTCTGTAAATGTGTAATGGAGCAGCAAATACAGGAAGCAAATATTATAACTTGCAACATCTGCAGCATCAAAGGCTTATGATACCATCGAGAATAGAGTTCAGATCCAATCGAACCTACCCGACGAAATGAATCCAATCACTCTAATACGAATCGGATAAAGTTTTGGATTCGGATGTGGTATGGAACAAAAAAAAAACATCTAACGTATTAAAGATCATTCTAATTTCCGTCCTTTCGCTTGGCAATTTCAGTTTTTATGAACTGAGAGTGTAAGATTGATTCAATATACTTACATACATAAGTAACTACGAGTGCTTACTCGATATATTTAATTCGATACAAATAAAATTAATATGGATACCCCGATGATTCGAACCAAGTAAGTATCGAAAAGAAGTACTCGAATCGAATGGCATTAATTCCCATCTATTAAGCAGCTTGTATAATAGATTGCATCGTGTCAAAGAAATGAGAGAAGCTCCTCGCCAACACAGCATCGGCAGTAACAAGAAGGGTGTCACTACTAACTACGGATAAGGTTAACAAATTAGCTACAATGAAAATAGCGATGGGACAAAAGATGGGAGTAATTGCGACCATAGACACTTGAATCAACAGGAAGTATGGTAAAACTAAGCTTCTATCTGGCAAGGGGCTTACAAGATTGTTTTAGGTCACAGACGACAACTCCTATTTTGTCTAGATACCTTGAAAGCTCCTTTGCCTGGAGTACGATAACGACCGACATCCGACAGAAAGCTGCAAATATAATACAAGCGAGCAAGCAATTAAGCAATTAATAAAAAAACGGACAGAAAAGCTATAATCCATCTGAAATGGATTGTTTGATACCCTATCCCTCTTCTTTTCCATCGTGGCATACTGTAATTTTTTTTATCGAGATACGAAGATAATTTGGAATGTTTGAGGATGTTACATGTAAAATTTCATCAAAATCGGTTTTTTGATGAAAACGCTCCCAAAAGGTAGGCGTGACCAAAACTGATGTAGGGATAAATTGTAGTTAATCTGAATATCTAAATAATGGATCTTAATAAAATTTTTCGATTTCATGTAAAATAGTGGAGTTATGAAAAAGTGGATGTGGCAGTGGGCGGATTTCAAAAATATTTTACACTTGTACAGGTTCTCTTTCTCAAAAGCATATATAAGAAATTTTCTCCTAGCTCAAAATTTAAGGCCCAAAAAGCGGGGACTTAAGGTCGGATGGACGAACGGACATGACTCAATCGATTCCGCTATTGATTCTGATCAAGAATACATATATAAAACGTTTTTCAATAGGGACATAACAATTTTGTATTCTAATACAAACACACCCCTTATACTTTTTTATGATCTGCCAATGGCAAAACGTCAGTCAAGGTTTACATTTTTATCAATTCAAAGTTTACTATTGAAATTCTGATTCAGTGATCCCACGCTTCGCTTACTCCAATTTTCGGTCGTAATAATCGTTCCACCAGACAGGCTGTGATATAGTGGAGGCAACATATTCACTATTAAATGTTCTGTACCAGTGAGACAACGCACCGGTCGAAGTACCGAAAATATCACAGACGCAAGTGCTTCAGTTCAAGTGGGTAAGTGCTTCAAGTGGGCGCCGTGGCTCAAGTGGTTAGTGCGTTTTTCCTTCACGGTCCCACCTCACGCAATCGTCTTTCAAAAATCCGAGCGTAAAACTGTCATGATAGAGCTTCTCAAAACCAAAATTGCCCTTTGGATACGGCATTAAACAGTAGGCCCCTTCCATTCGTGTAAAGAATATAACACGCACAACACGAATGGTTGTGAAAAGCTAGGCCCTTTTTTTTTTTTTGATGCGCTGGAGGGGTGAAATCCTTTACGGATAGTCAATAGCCCGTGCTACGAGTTATGCCAGACTCCATGCTCCTGCATGTTTACTTGGCTAAAACACCCCCCCTAACCCTGTCCTGTTTCCCCCTACGGTACCGCCGGTCAAGGCAATTCCTTCATAGGGGCAGGTTTTGACGTCATGTCTTCTCCTTCTTATGATCCAGGTTTTTTTCCCTCTTGGGCTCTTAGGGTTTGGTTCTCCATCCGTAGTTCCTGCATGATGCTTGCAAGGATTCTGCTGGCGGTCTCCCATGCTTCCTTCGTTGTTAGCATGAACGATATCAATCTTCTTGGGGTTAACGCATTGCCTAACTCTAGTTCAAGGGCATTTCTGACTGCTTCAAATTTTGCTTCAAATTTTTTGCATTCTAGCAGTATATGCTCGGCGTTCTGGACTTTGCCTTCACAGTGGCGGCAGAATGGGTCATCTGCGATGTTGTATTTCTGAAGGTATTCACGGAAACTTCCATGTCCCGTTAGGAATTGGGTAAGATAAAAGTTTACCTCATCATTACCTTTCCTTCTGGTCCACTCTTCTATGTTCGGTAGAAGTTTGTGTCCACCGACCGTTTTCCGAGGCGTTTCATAGCCGTTGCCATTCCATGTTAGCATTTGCTCTGATGGCCTCTCTCTCCATATTTTCGCCAATATATATTGATGCCGCTACTTTGACCTCCAGGTCAATAGGCATTCGCGCCGCTATAACACTTATAACGTCCCCCGATACTGTTCTGTATGCACAGTATACTCTGAGCGATGTTCTTCTGTGCACAGCGTTTATCTTTCTCATGTACGAATTTATTGTTGTTGCCGGTGCCCATATAGGGGCTGCGTACATGAGTATTGACTTGCTCACTGTCGCAAGCAAGTTTCTTGTTGGCTGCCTGGGCCCTCCAATATTTGGCATTAGCCGGGATATTGCGGCAACCGCCCTGTTGGCCTTCGCGCTTGTGTGGATCAGGTGCTCTGTAAAGTTGAGCCTGTGATCAAGCAGTACCCCTAGGTACTTTATGAAAGGCTTCGAATCGATGCTGTATTCTCCTACCTGTATGGTCAGGCGCTCGACTTTCTTGCGGCTGCTAATGAGGACAGCCTCCGGTTTTTGATCTGCTAATTCCAGACCTGATGAACGAAGCCATATCTTCACGTCGTTAATGGTGCTGTTGCAGTTTTGTGTCACCTCCTCTAGGGTTGGTTTTAGTCACTACTACCACCGCGGTATCATCGGCGTATCCGATTATGTCCACTCCTTTTGGTCTCCGCATACGTAGTACTGCATCATACATAATGTTCCACAGGACAGGACCTAAAACTGATCCCTGTGGGACTCCTCCTGTAATTTTAATTTTTTGTTTTTTCGGCCCTTCGTCCGTAAGCAAGGCTCAGTACTGCTTATTGCCTCCTTTCCATCTGGTCCCACATATGGCCTCGCGTGCAATATCGCAAACTGCTTGTATCGCATGGGTAGTGCTTCGTTTTTTCCTAAAACCGTATTGTCGGTCGGAAAGTCCGTTGTCACCTTCGTTGTACTGGTCGAGTCTGTCCCGAATAATTCTTTCTAAAACTTTCCCTTCTGTGTCTAGCATGCACAGCGGTCTGAATGACGACGGTTGCTCTGGGGGCTTGTCGCCTTTTGGAATTAATACCAGCCTCTGTCGTTTTCATTCCAGAGGAAACTTTCCTTCTAACAGGCACGTTATGTAGAGGTCTGTAAAGGCCTCTGGTCTAGTTTTAATGGCTTCCTTCAGGACGAACTTTAGGATCCCGTCCATTCCGGGGGCCTTATTGCTCTTCATTGAGCCCGCTGCTTCCAGGGCTTCTGCAGTTGTGACGGGTGGTATTGTTTTCGTGGGTTCCATTGTTATTATACGGGAAAGGTGCTACTAGCGTGCTTGGAATAGCCAGCTGACTTTGGTATTCATCATAATCGGGCATGTAGGTGCAGCTGCCGCGTTACTTTTAAGTTTGCCCATGACTATCTTGTAGGCACTTCCCCACGGTTTATGTTGGAGGTTTTCTCTTAATGATTCGAAAGATTCGGCTTTACTCTTTTTTATAAGTCTTTGAAGTTCTTTTCGTTTCCTTAGGAATTCTTCCCGTATCTCTTCGGAGTTTTCTCTTTGTCTTTGCCTTGCTCGCTGCTGGCGCCTTCGTAGTTTCAGGCAGTCATTACAAGCCGGACGAGGCGTGATGGGATTAATCCCCTGTTACGGTCAATGGAATCCGCTATCGTGCCATGTTGGAAGACTATTTTTGACCAGAATTGGATGAACTTGACATCAGTGATATGTGGTTCTAACAAGATAGTGCCACATGCCACACAGCTGGTCAAACATTTCAGTTATCGTGTAATCCCGAGAAATGGTCCGGTCGAACACTGTTGGATTTCTTTTTATGGGCTTACGTTGTCATTCGTTTATGCCAACAAGCCAATAACGTTAGAGGAGCTCAGGAACAATATCGAATGCGAAAGTGTCAACATTTCGGCCGATATGTATTGAAGAATGGTGGAAAATTGGCTTCAAAGAATCGATCGCTGCAAACGTGCTGGCAGTAGTCATATGAACAAGATCGAATTCCATACTTAAATTTAACATATGTATGTACTACACTTGGAATGTTTTTCTATATTACAAACTATGTGTCAAACTTAATATACCCTTAGGATACGGTATGAAAACACATATTAGGATCTGTGGACAATATCGCTAAGCTATTGGAAGCTCCCAGCTATTAGAAAAGATGGCAGAGATCACCAATTATACCATCGGACTTATGCTATTGCAGGTTTGAATCCATTGGATGAAAACTACTTAACAAAGCAGAGGACGGTGTTATGATTGAAGAAGTTTGTAAGGCTACAGGAGTGAGAAAATCTTTAATTATATGTATGTATGTAGACGTAGATATAGCCCTGGTTCAAGAACCCTACCTGAGATATGGTAAAATTCATGGACTAAGGTCCAAAGGCTACAAATATAGGTTGTCCACATACTGAAGGTAAATTGAGAACCTGTATAGTTGCTAAGAAAACAATTAACCTATTTCTTTTAACTCCCTACAGCAATAAAGATCTGACTGCGGTATTTTGCGAGCAGCGGGACAAAAATTTGCTCCTATCGTCCGCCTATATGCCATATGAGGAAAACGACCCACCACCGGAAGCAGTCCGAAAACTAGCAGCATATGCCAAGTCACGCGGACATAACCTGGTTATTGGATGTGACGCTAATGCTGAGGTGAGTCAATTTTCGAATTTATTCTCTCTTCAAACCTTATCTTATGCAACAAAGAAAACACACCAACGTTTCATAACCGGGTTAGGGAAGAAGTGATCGATTTGACTCTAGTGACAGATATCAAAACCAATATTGTTGAGGAATGGAGAGTCTCCAGTGCCTGCTCTTTCTCGGATCACAACCGAATTCTTTTCACCCTCAACTTGACTAAAGATAAGACCAAACCCTTCAGAAATCCCCAAAAAGTCAACTGGGAAAAATTTTCAAACCTAGTCGCAACGAAGCTAGCCCCGCCGCCAGTCACAGCTACTTCAAGTACGACTAACATTGAGAATGCGGTAGACAACTTGGTACATACTCTGAAAGAATCGTTCAATCAGTCGACCTCGAAGGAAAACCAACGCGGTTTGGTGGACCCCAGAGCTTCGACAACTTAGAGTAAAAACTAGGAAACTTTTCAATAGGGCCAAAACGAGTAAGAATAGCGAAGATTGGAACTAATACAGATCCAGTTTTAACGAATATAAATATGGTATTAAAGCAGCTAAACTAAGATCATGGCAAAAATTCTGTGAATCCATAGAGGATGAAAACGAGGCCGCGAGGCTCCGAAAGATACTATCCAAAGACCCCTGCGTCCCCGGATATATCCAGAGGTCTTACTTTCCCGGCTGTAAAGAAATTGAAACTGCCACCCCTTGCAGGACTGCAGTTCCTCTAGAATACGGAGAAGAGGAAGTGATATCCAACATTATAAATGAAGACAAAGTGGCATGGGCTATAAATTCGTTCAAGCCCTTCAAATCTGCAGGACCTGACGAAATTATACCAGCTATGCTGCAACAGTCTCTGAGCAAGGTAGTACCCCACCTCGTTTACATATTCTCAAGCTGTATGCGCACGGGATACATACCTAGCAAATGGAGAGAGGTAAGGGTAGTTTTCATTCCTAAAGCAGGAAAATCTAATCACTCTACCGCTAAAGATTATAGGCCAATTAGTCTCCCATCGTTTTTGCAAAAAACCCTAGAGCGACTCATTGACCTTCATATCAGAGGATTGATCAACTCCCAAAACCTTTGTGAAGCACAGCACGCCTACCTTAAGGGTAGATCGGTGGATAGCGCTCTCCATAGCGTGGTCAGGGAAATTGAGCATTCTCTAGATGCGAAAGAATACACTATGGCAGCGTTCCTGGATATTGAGGGCGCTTTCAATAATGTAAAAACGAACTCAATAGTGAAAGCCTTGGAAGATTTGTCAGTAAACAGGCTCGTCGTAAACTGGGTTGAAAACATGCTTAACTGCAGGATCATCAACTCAGCCATCGGGCCTAGTTCTGTAAGGAAAATGACTACAAGGGGCACGCCACAAGGAGGAGTCCTTTCTCCACTGCTTTGGCTCCTTACCGTCAACAAAATCCTTCGAATCTTCACAGAGAAGAGAATCAAAATCGTAGCATATGCAGATGACTTAGTAATATTGATTAAAGGCAAATTCTTGCCAACAATCAGTGAACTAATGGAATCTGCTCTCAAAGTGCTCTCTACGTGGGTAAAACAGAACGGTTTGGGGGTCAATCCTCAGAAAACTGAACTTGTCTTGTTCCCTAGGAGAAGAAAGATACCCGACTTCACATTACCAAAGCTAGATGGCACCACTATAATCCTCTCATCTGAGGCGAAATATCTTGGCGTCATTCTAGATTCCAAGTTATCCTGGAAAGGAAATGTTGAAGAAAGGACAAAGAAAGGAATGAATGCTCTATATATTATTGTAAGAGGGCCTTTGGGAGAAGGTGGGGAATGCAACAACATTGCACATCATTCGCTGGATGTACAAAGCAATTATCAGGTCCATCATCTCATATGGATCCTTAGTCTGGTGGACAGCTACGAGTACAAAGACCTATATGAAGGAACTCTACAAAGTGCAAAGGCTTGCAGCACTCTGCACTACTGAAGTTGTGAGAAGCACGCCGCAAGCAGGTTTGGATATTATTCTTCATATTCTTCCCCTAGACTTGTTCATTAAAGGCTCTGCCACGAAAGGAGCTCTCAGACTGAAAGAATCCAACCTGTGGAAAGAGACCACCTATGGACATGCGGTAATACTATGCTTCACAGCCACATCGGATTATATAGTCCCCTACAAGGACTTCAATTTTGATATCCCAGTCCTATTCCCAAACCGAGCAGAGTGGGAGTCCAATAGTATAGACAACGATCTAGGGATCACAGTCTACACAGATGGCTCAAAAATGGAGATAGGTACGGGTGCAGGATTTTACTCGGAAACATTGCAAAAACAGGAATCATTCAGACTACCAGAAGCATGCAGTGTATTCCAAGCTGAAATCCTGGCAATAGAAAAAGCTGCTAAATGCATAGAAGATAGTCACCTCCCCCCGTCGGGTATAACCATCTTCGTTGACAGTCAAGCAGCTCTAAAATCGATTAAATCTAATACAATTAAATCAAAGGCAGTTAGGAATTGTCGTGATGCACTGATCACGATTAAGCACCATTCGGTCAAACTCTGCTGGGTTCCCGGACATAGCAATATTGAAGGTAACGAGAAGGCAGACGCTTTGGCAAGAATGGGGTCGGAAATGAACATCAGTGAAGCGGACACATCCATATTGCCACCGATTGGAAAATTGTTTAGTATAATTGACGGCATAATAGAGAAAGAGGCCAACTCGTCCTGGGTATCTAGGGAGGACTGTGCCACCTCTCGCACGTTATGGCCGAAATTAGATAAAAAGAAAACAAAGAGCCTTCTGGCACTTAATCGATCCTCTATCCGCATCCTTACTGGTATAATCACAGGACACTGCGCCATCGGAGTCATGCTCCGTAAATGGGGAGTGGAGTCCAACGACCTATGTAGAAGCTGCGGAGATGAGGAAGAGAGTGGAGTCTATCCAACATCTGCTTTGCTACTGCCCCGCTCTGCAAGAACGACGCCTTCGCACTTTAGGTTCTAGGTTCATCGCAAGCACCGCAGAGGTAGCAGGCTTCCAGATATCGGATCTTCTCCATTTTATCAAAAGTACCAACTGGTTCCCATCCCAACCTGTGACGCGATAGGTTTCTGTATTTTGTTGTTCTCACTCCATCGATATAAAATAGGGGATTCACAATGGACCTTTAGGTCTCCGAGTGGACGTGATGAGTTTTTAACCGTCACACACCCCTTCTTAACCTAACCTAACCTATGTATGTAGCTTCTGCGATAGTTACTAGGATAACAAACTCGTACAGGCCTACCAAAAATCTTCACTATTTCGTACAATGATTGATTCAGATTGATATGTACATGTACTGGCCAAAGATTCCGGTTATTGAGACGTCGAAGTGAAAGTGAACTTGGAACCACGATGAAGTGGATTATAAAAGCAGATACGAATAATTTACCGAGTATCTGTTCTGGTTTAACTACTACAATTCTTCTTAATAACTGTCGTTCAAGGACACTGATATTTCAATTTCAGTTTCGCATATGGATCAGTTTAAAATAGCCATACATATGTAAGAGCAAGTACGTACGCCGCAGATATGCACTTTATTTCTTTGTACGCCAACCGCAAGACCTGGTAACTGTGTAATTAAATTACTTACATTGGATACAAGTTTCTTATTAAAAATTTGCACAATAAGCGTAACACCCAAAGTACATTTATTTTTTTCTTTACACACATATGTATAGACCCCTTGCACCAATAGTATGTATGTATGTATCTACAAGCTGTCACTATTTGCTTGCTATATTTGCAACACCATGTCCGTTTGAAAATTTGTATTCACCGGCATGCGTCACGATTACATTTGTCACTACTACCATACACGATCGGTGTATTATGATATGTTAACGACATCACCTTCCTCAATACAATAAAAGATCTTGGCAACAGGTACAAGCTGTTGTTTTCCAATAAAACTCGGTTGCGTGACTTTGTTTTAAAGAATTTCATTCAAAAGTTATGCATGACTCAACCACCTAAGAGAAGAGAGTAAGATATAAGATACATCGAAACGATCACAGCTGTGATGAGAAACTGGGCACGGGTTTACCGATGATGATTAATCCGAGATCCGAAAATCAGAATACAAGTGCAACAACACCAAAGTCTGGCATTCTAAAAGCGCGTTATACTGGTTTCTCTTCTAATTGCAATGCAATCGAACGAAAGCATTGTTTTGTTTGATTGTTTGTTTTTTTTTTTTTTTTGCAAAATTGAAATTAATTGGAAATAAATAAGAAAGTCATTAGGGTGGATGTTGTTGCTACCAGTAGAATGTCCATTATGTAGAAAAAAATCCATCTATTGACAAGAGAAGGGTCAGTTAGAGTGGTACCCGGATAATGTGAACTAATTAATGGTAGTTCCTGTCCATACACACACACATTACTGTATCTAATCGATTTTTTTTTTCTTCAGGTAGAAGTTGGAGATACTTAGAAAATTTTTATTTTCATTACTTAACAACCCCTGTGTGCTGATTAAAATGCAATATGTGTCGCATTATTAATAAAAATACTATTTCAAGATACATACTTAGTACGCAAATAAAATTATTTCATTTCTTGCGAAAATCAGTATATGGATAGTATTTAAAGTGAGTATACTATCTAATAGGGTATCTCAATTTATTTTGTCTCTTATTTGGAACTTCGTGAAATTATGATGGACTTTGAATTGTGGAAATATAAATTATCGGCGGCTGAGGTGATCGAATAGAATAATAGACTGTGACACACAAGAGGTGTACCGACAACAGTTTAGGGTTATTTGAAATTTAAGATAGAGAAAAAATATTTGGTAAACAACTGACTTGATTCCTAGTATTGACAGAGTTTGAATTTTTTTTTAAGTCCATAAGCAACAGCACCCACTATCACATCACATCTACTACTAGTATCTGCGTTGGGTGTATGTTATGGACCAAATGCATAATCTTAAGGATCACTTGAAAAACTTGGTACTTATGCACATACTATCTACTTTATTTCGGGTTTTTGTTTTTGCCTATAAATTTGTTTAAGAACTGGGAACACTATCATAAAATATGTAGACTTAGGTGCATTCTAGAAGATATCGCAGTTCGAAAGACCTTCTATTAGAGGACAACCGTCTGGATATCCCTAAATGATGAATGTTATCAATCAAATTAAGAATAATAGCTCTTGCATCATACAGCAAAATATTCGGAAAAATGTGGGGAATAACTTATTTAAGTCCTGTCCTCCCTTGTATGTTTTTGGACAGCAACTACACCATCAGAGTGATCGCTTGCTGGCTTCAATTACAACCTTGTTCTTTTAAAGCATTTTCTGTCAAATATTTCTAGGGAAGACCGTAAATATTCCTAATCAGATGGGTGTACACTTTGGTGTTATCTCAGTAGTCCGACGCACTAATCAGTCAGCTACGGTGATTACTCTGCACAGGTCATGCGGGTCTTAAACTCAAGCTCGGTTCTACCCTCTACGAAATATAAGTGTGATTTTGACTCATCAATCCGTCGCTATATATCTGTGGATAGTCATGTGGTTTGGCTACTTTCATTTCATTCTACTGACCATGACATGTCTCTGTTGATTCCTTAATCTTTCGGTGTTATACTTGATTTCCGGAGACAATCGGGACTGCAGTTCATCCTCGAATATAAGCTGCCATAAAGTTTGTAGCGTCTAATTTCAAAAGCACATTTCTACAATACCAACAGATCACTATGAAATCAAACTGACTTTGTAACAAGTCTTAATCCTGGGAATCCTCAAATCATCATTTACACGGATGTGGTGGGATCTGAATTTAGATACTTATGGCAACCTAGTATGGTGGATGGACATCAGCAAAATAGCAAATTTAAAAGGCATAAAGAAACTGCAAAGGCTAATGTGCATTGGAGTTGTCAATGTAAACGGCAAGACTCGAGGTTACCTCACCTCTGCTTCTATTAGATTTTTCTTTATACCAGCGCTCTAAAGGAATAATAGCCCTTACTGACATCTAGCAGCGCAACAAAGAGTGCCAGAAGGAACTAAACCTAGACTATCGTAAAGACGCTTAAGGACCCAACCCAGGCTTATGTATTAAGAAATTCTCCTCTTAGTCTCTTAGTCTAGGTTCTATTCCCCTTGGTCCAAGTGTGATCTGGAACCCAAACAAGACACAAGGTGTTCTATCCTTATCGGGCTATTTTGGAACTGTGTTAGGGGTTAAGCCAAGCTTTAAGAGGACGTTCGCTGCACTAAGGACTAAGGACGAAGGAGACCAAAAGGAGACTATCGTCAACATACAGACTCTGTGCGCTACGGATAATCAGCGGCTTTCGAACCATCTCAGACGAGGCCGCCTTTGTTATAGCTGGAATGGTCCGCATCGACATCCTTACAGATGAGATGCTGAGGATATACAATAGAAGAACGCTGAACCACCACGACGTCAGTGGCATCAAAATGATTAAAATGGAAGAAAAGGCAGCATAAGCAGCTATGTGGCAAGCTCGTTGGTCCAATACAACCAAAGGCAGGTGGACATACAAACTGATACCGACAATCAAAGGCTGGATAAGTCGAAAGCATGAGGACTGCAACTACCATCTTACGCAGTTCCTGTCTGGTCACGGCGGTTATCGCAAGTATCTCCACAGATTCGGACATGACAGCTCTCCATCCTGCCCGGAATGTCCAGACGAAGACGAAGATACGGAGCACGCAGTATTTTACTGCAAACGTTTCACAGCATGGAGAATTACTCTGCCCCGCCCGTCATTACTCATCGATCACATGTGGTCGGAGGAGAACTGGATGGCAGTATGTTGCTTCATAACAACGCTCCAAAATGAGCTGCGGAGAATAGAGAGGCTAAGAAAAGCAACAGAAGCAGGTGACACAAGACGAATAGCTTGATTTGCTAACCAACCCCGCGAAGTAATACCTAACGGCAGTCCCGCGGGGGGAATGGTTGAAGTCTGTGTATGGGGGTGATTTTTAGTACGTAGGCATGTATCGGCTGACTCATGTCAGGACCAGGTATATGAATCGTGCATGCCACTAGCGCGGGCTATTGGCATCTTTAGAAGATTCCCCACCTCCCTGGCGCAACCAGAAAAAAAAAGAGGTATAGTTTTGAGATAGATGTTGTGTTAAAACGTGTCGTTTTAGAAGACACTGGTAACTTATGTACATTTGTCACCGAACAGGGGTCTTAGGTCGGTGGTTCCTTCTTGAGAAACTAATGACTCCTTGATGTGGTCTGTTCAAGAATGTGATTCTGACGCGCTAACATCTTTTAAGTTAGTCCCCTGTAGAGGTGCAGGCTAGAAAAATTGGTGTAACGAAATTCGGTAGGAGGCTAAGGCCTATGTATGATAGGAAGTAAGGTATGTATATTCTCCACTACACGACTAGGTATGCTGGATAGCACGAGTGTCATGCAGAAAATGGGGCGGTCCACGAGAGGCTAGAGTATAATTTCGGGTGAGCATTTCAATTCGAGAAGGTGCTGTGATGCCACATCTTAATCGATTCGTATGAAATAAACGACATTCGATTGCTAAATAAATATATACATATTCTTAGACAAGTAACAATATTTAATGAGAAGCTTCATGCTGTGAGCGTGTAAACATATGTATATATAGTAACAACACTTTACCGTGGCCGTTTCATTTGAACTTTCGAAAGTCTGCTAAAAGAAAATAAAGCGAACTCCCATCATGGTGGTTATCAAGGAAATTGTGGACACAGAAAAGGGAAGCTTAGATGATCTCACTTCTATTAGAAGAAATGCTTAAACTTAATAGACCGCTGAATGGCAACGTTAATATGAAAAGTGTCTATGCAGTAGAACCAAAAAAGACTAAAGATTCAAGAAGGCCTTCAGTTTTCGTTAGATCTCACAAATTCGCTTCTCCCCTACTACACTGATTTCAGCACTGATTTCATCCAAATTGATATAAAAGCTGTTCACTATTGAAAGGATACATAAATACAACCGTAGATACGATACGATAATTTCTCGTCAGATAAGACAAATCCACCCCTTCCCAAGTGCTCGATAGAATAGAACTCAAATCAAATTCCATTTCGTTGGTAATGCTAAATTCGTGTCGCCATAACGCCCTATTTTAATTCACTCTGCGTATCTTCGTCTCCCATAGTTTGTCAATTATGACACTCACTTAAGTATAATTTGTTCGCATCATAATCGCATAGTCGGAACGTAGAGAGTGCGCTTAATCAAAAAACTCACACACAGCTAAACGAGTACAACTACAAAAGTATCTCGCTTGGGTACTTTATGTATCTATTGATATTATTGTTGTCAGTTATAGTTGTTAGCGCAGTCGATGTCGATTTCGTTTTGTCCACCAGACCTCTAGACTAGTCTGTGGAACCCAACTAGAATCACTTTGACTTCGATAGTTCATCGTCGTTTTAATGGACGAAGCAAGCAATTGTGTATCTTCAAGCTAGGCTTCCGAATTCGAATTCGACGCTCTCTCATTCTCTCTTTCTGGGACTCTGGACGCGTTGTTGTCGCATTCTCAGATAAAGTCTCATCGCGATCGGTTGTGTGTTGTGGCTGGCACAAGGTTACGGTGATATATTCGTGCGGTACGCGATCCTAAACATGATTTTTATTATTTGAACTCGAATTGTGTACACAAGGAAATAGGAAACCCATATAGCTGGAACGACAACACGCTACACATTAATACATAATTCAATTCGGGGGCTGTTATCTGTCGGACAGATTAATAGATACGCGCAAGGGTGATCGTCTTTCAGCGGTGAGATACAATTTTTTTTTGATTCGAATTATGGAAGTTATGAGTTGGAAATTTCTGCTGCTCTGTGCATTTTACTTTTTCCTCGTGAAGTTGAGCAAAAATGTTTACGAAAGTTTTTCCGTGGAAAACTTGCAATAATTGTGCATTTCGGTTCGTCTATATCTATTATACATATAGTGATGTGACAACAGTTCAATAGTATACGAGTGTAATTAACGTACAACAGTGTTTGTATCTTTTATTGAAATAACTTCACAAATTGGCTATCTGAGTTACCTTGGCACGAAGGTAAATATTAACACGAACCAGAGATTTTCTATTTTTGGATTACTCATCGCCGGTGACGGTGACAACGACGAATCATCTGGCCCGTGGAGAAACGCGGGAGTTAACTCAGTTAGTGCGGTTGGAAAATTTGCTTTGCTAAAAAAAAAAAGTGAGTAATGCTAGGTGTAATTAATATTTTAATAGGTACTATGCCAGATTGTATTGTTTGGTGTTTGAAGCTCAGGGTACCGGATGATAGGGTATTGTTGTGAAATCAAGGTTTGAACACGGTGATTCTCTTGTAATGAATTGATGGCGCTTGAGCTCCAAGTATGGGGATTAAAGTTAAAGTCGCGTTTGTCTAATGTGTTTTGACAACTGAAAAGGGTCTAAGTGGAAAATTTAATATATTAAATGTTGTGCTGGGAATAGAAACCCTTTAAACATCATACCGCATAGGGTACATTTACTTTGACATAACATGGAGCCACACTATATAGTGTTCACATTGATATAAATGAAGACACCACAGATAGCAGAGGTCATTTGAAGCCATAAAGTCTTAGTAAACAAAAATTGGGCGCTACTTTGTTTTTCCGTATTCTTAGTTATGACTTTGTTTTCGTTACTTTGCAACCATGTAGTTTTTTTTTTTTTTGTTTTGTCTCAATTGGAATATTTCTGGAAAAGAAACAGCAAGCAATGTGGTAGCAATGATAAAGCCAAACCAAATATGTTAAAATCTAAAACTTAAACAAATCTTGAATAGAGGTCACGGACTCCGTTTTATGGAGTTTAATATTGAGTATATCACAAGTATGGGTATTCCCAGTCGAGGGAATTGGACTGAGAATACTATCTTCAAAGATTCTATTCTGTACATTTACACTGATATGGTTTAAGATACGAATGTAAGTGAGAGTGTAGGAGAAGAAAACTTCGTGGTACTACTGGGTTAGTGGAACCGAGAGTCAACCAGTACTTGAAATGCTGATAATTAGATCCTTTAGCATCCCTAAGGGGGTTACGCAACCGTTGAAATCCTGGACATTCTAATGTTCCAGCTTTAGTGGCACTAAATAGAAGCTCTGATGCAGTTTTAATGCGTGAAACAATGCAACGCAAACATGGCTTCAGCTAGCCCTCACTTGATTGCACTATTTTATCTACAGTCAGTCACGAAAGTCTACATACAGCCCTGAAAAGTGCTAAATCCTCATTTATAGACAAAATTTCAATTTTGTTTTTTATAAGATAACATTATTATTGTTTAAAAACATGATTCAAAACAAAAACAAATCATATCCTCAAATAATTCAAAGAAAAGAAGAAAAAAACCAAAAATTCAATTCAAATTTAGCACTTTTCAGCGCTGTATGTAGACTTTCGTGTCTGACTGTATATTGGTTTGCAATGAACTGCGTGCTTCATATCTTTCTTCTGGTCTAAACATTTTGGACAAAAAGGTGAAACTACGTACAATGGTAGTTGAAGTTCCCATACACTCGCGATTAACTTGTTGGTCCATCTTCATTTTGTAGTGTAGTCCCACAGCGGCCTTTTCGTCTTTGTTAAATAGCTCCAGATTCCTCTATTGTGAACCTTTAGCATCTCATCTACAAGAATGTCAATGGGAGCCATTCCGGGTATGGTAAAGGCTGCTCTATCCAAGATCGTTTGAAACCTTCCGATCATATATAGAGTCCGTATGTTGACAATAATTTCCTCATTGTTTCCTTCGTCGCTAGAAGTCCGCCTAAACCATAACAGCCTATGGAAGGACTGGGCATCATTGGTGGTTTGAATACCATCCCGAAAGATCACGTTAATTCTCCGATTTCCGAAAGGTTATTAAGACAGCTTCCATTTTACTTACTTACTTACCGGGCTCCCGAACCGTAAAGAGTCTCTGCCTGAGACACGGCAGCCTTTTACTCTTTTCGATCCCGGGCACGCTGCTTTCAGTTGTCTAGACTAAGCGCTCCAGCTTGGAGACAGCTTTCATTTGTGGTAAGATACTTCTAGACTGGTGGTTCTTAGCCAAACTTTTATTTGACCGATTGCTTCAATCATGGCTGAGTCAACTTCATGAATGTAAGAAGCACTTTAACTCTTTGCGGTAGCATTAGACGCAGAATTGGGTTGTTCACTATGCTCATTAAGAGGGGACCTAACACCGCCCCTTGTGGTACACCAGAAAAGAAGTTGTAGTACTTTACTCCTTCGTACGTTTCGTACATCAGCATGTTATAAATGAAGTTGTTCGTTCCTGTATTCAGCAAGTAAAATACTGACTAGTGACTTCTTTTTATAGAGATATAATAAAGTAGGCGTGGCGTATTATAATTTTGAATTGAGATACTATGATGTACGTATGTAGATGGTAGATGCCCAATGCCGAGTCCATTTTTTCATAACTTCACTATTTTACTTGAAATCAAAAAAAATCATTAAGATCTAATATATATGTAGGTATTCAAATTTTCCACAATTCACCCATACATTGTATATAGCCACGCCCACTTCTTGGGGCGTTATCATTCAAGAAACCGATTTAGATGATATTTTACAACTAACATCTACTTAAGTTCAACGTTATCGCTGTATCTCAGTTCAAAAACATAGTACGCCACGCCCACTTTATCAGGGCTTAAGCAGGACAGCTTTTCTCTATATTTTTGGTAAGTTTTCAAATATGAATCATTCCTAGTGCAACAGTGAACGAACAAGAATTCACTTCAACTTTCGATGAATCGAATGCGTTAATTGTTCTAGGTGTTAAGTGTGAACTAATATTTAAAAAAAATATTATCAGTGAGTTGTAAACAACCTACCTATGTATTCTTCCATTCCTTCTTCAATCTTGTTAAACAAAAAAATTTTTGTTCTGTTTTTTAAGATGAGTCTGACTCATCTGCAGGAAAAAATGTCAGACGACTTTAATCTTCACTTTGGACATACGTAGATACATTTGTATGCATATTTTATAACAATTGGCATGAAGGCGTGAATTCGCTTCAAGATATCCAAAGTGAAGTATTTACACAATACTTTTTTTTTAACTTTTCTTTTGCCTTAACTTACAAGAACATTGGAAACCCACAAACACTTCAATGTATCTCGTATGTCGTAATTACTATCTTGTTATTATATGCCCAACGGAAGCTGTAGGAGCTATGTTAACTGTTGACTGTTGTTAGGCTGCCTCAGATTATGGGCTTCAAAGCCCGTGACTTAGACACCATGCTAGATTTTTCACAAAGTTCAAGGTAGTCATCGTCGGAAATGTTGATATAAAGGTCTGGCAACATTACCCAGTTTTTAAATTTAATACACAAATCGTTTGAAATTGTAAAATTGGTAAAAATGAGAATTGGTTACAGAGGTACTATTAAACTACGTGCATGAGAATGCCTACAAAGAAGATTCGAAAAAAAACACTAAGGGGTCTTAAATCCTACATAGATCGAAGCTTGTCAGAATTGTCTCGTTCTCCTCGAATAATATGCAAGGTTACCGTAAACTAATTGTCAGAACATGATGTTTTCGAAGTTTGTACCACCTAGCAGTGCCCACTTCAAAAGAACACAATGGAAACTCGGCAGCCTCGTTGAATATTAGGCCAACATTAACGGCTTAAGGTAAGCCAAAACCTAATCACCCCCAACTAAAGTACGGCTAAAAAAATTCTTGAACTCAGCAAGAATTACTAACTCAGATACCATCTGCAGAGAGCAATTAGAGGCGGCTGAGCAGATTCTTTAAGAGTTTTTAGAAGTCACAAGGAAAGGATTTCTTCGTCTAATGTGGCACTCAGTCAGGTCAACAGAAACTTGAAACACGGGACCACAAGCCATATGAGTAGCCTCAATCTTGCTTCTGGTTAACCAATAGGCCAGCGCTGTAGATCTTTTAGGAAACAGTGTCCTATTAGTGTCCTAACAAAATTTCAACTACAACGCCTTTTTTGTAACAAAAATGTATCTCTTCTCTAATTTCATACATAATGGCTGTTTAATTCAGATATGAATACAAGTGCCTACCATTAAAAAGAGTGGTTTCTAAAAAAGTTTGGGCTATTATTAAGCAAGATATCATTACTAAACCTCAACTCTGTTTATGATTACGGCTAACTTACATTTGTGTTAAAATAACCTCAGCAGTGGTGTCATAATTTTACGAGGCTCTACTCTTCTCTACCTCTACCTACTGCTCGAGCCTAAAGACAAGTGGCAATATGTCTCTGAGAATCATACTTCAAACAAGGAAGTCCTTTGATTGAAAGTTTCTCCGGACTTCTTAAAAATACTCGCTTTACTAACAGAGGCATCCATTTATGTTCGTGGTTTAGTTTTTACTTCGAAGAACGCCGGCACAAAATACTTCTTAGACACTTTGCATATGATCCCATTGAGACTAACTCGGGAGTACCTCAAGGCAATCTACTTAGACCTATCTATGTACAGATCTCCATTTAATCTATAGGTATGATGTTGATTTTATCATCAAAAACATTTTGACTGTTTATTTTATTTTTTCTGACGTAAAAGCATTTGGTCACCAATCTATTTATATGGTTAATGCTGAACACGAACTAGTGAGGTTATACAAGTTGACAAAGCTCCCGCTCAAACGTTAAATTATATTCATGGTTCTGGTAGCAGGTTTAAGTCTGTAAGAGTGAAAATCATTTACATCTCGTGATTGCACCAGAAATCTGCTGATTCCAGTAGGTAACTGCAATGTCCAGCCGTTTCTCAACACCAACTCTGAACGAGTAGAAAAAAACTCTTGTTTTCAGAATCGATGATATTGATGCATATCGGACTTGAGCAGGGTAGACTCGGTTGTTGAAATCGAACCCAGCTTAGGATCCTTGCCGGTGGAGTTGAAAAGAAATATGCGTAGTCTACAGCCGTCCGCGAAGGAATGAACTAGATTGCGAATGAGAGCGAGAGATGCACATTACTGAATATATGAAATAGAGTCAGAGAAAACTGAACCCTGTGGTACACCAGCATTGGCGGAAAGCGGAATAGAAATAAAATATCTAGGATAACTTTTATGAAAAAATTAGCAATCCAAGTTGAGAAGGTGTTATCGGCATCATAAACTTGGATATTGCTCATAAGGGCACTGTGTCAGGAAAGTGTGGTTTAGTGATTCGAAACTCATGTGTTATTGCGGTTCATTTTTCCATTGGTGGTGTCTCTGAACTAGCCAGGGAGATATTGTGACGAATTTTTGCATTCAAGATGTTGAAATGTCAATTCTTTTGAATAGAATGTTTCCCGATGAATAGATGGAGTCAGAATAACTAAAAGTTGACTTAGTTCTTTAATTAAAATCCAATACCTCACGTGGCACAATCACCTTATCTTGACACCTTATCAGGAAATGGTATGTTAATTCTTGATTTGGGTATCATTTTGGTTAGCCAATTCGATACTTAGTTTTGAACCCTCATGGTTATAAAATTTCTTTGTAAAACGTGTGTTAGGCTCTTTTTTGAGCACGCTAAGCGCGTCTTCTCACTCCATAACCTAGTCCAGAAAAGCTTAAATAGCGAAAACATGAGCCCTATATACATTGGATCTGGAAATCGATCTTGGACGCATTCTAGATATCTGTTGAATATATGTAGATACTTTCAGATACTTTAGGGAATGATTTCCTGCTCTTTAGTGTAGATACGCTTAGAGCGCAATCGAATCTCTCAAAGATCCACGGGGTTGAAGAACATTTGAAAACCAAAATGTTTGTCCCGAACTGCCTCTTGAGCATTTAACTTCAAGGTGTTGCATTGCATTTCTACTTAACACGTCCATATCGCACTCCTCCATTACCACTTCATTCCATAACGTGACCTCTACCTTCAATGCTAATTTTACCATCCAAGAATACTTAACGCAAAATTATCAATTCAAAATACCCTTGTTTGTTTTATTAAATTAACAACAGAAACTTGTATTTGTCATTGGGCTGCCAATTTTGTTTGCACCCCGTCCACACTTGCAAACGCCACTTGGCTGTACATACGCATCATAACCTATACACTCAGTACCATCGTGACTTTATGCGAAGATCAAAACGAATTTAATTAATTAGAAGAAATAAATTGAGAACCAAGTGGGGGGAAAACCGATGAAGAAAAAAAAAAAAGGCGCTTTGCTAGCATCATCTTTAAGCAACCAACGCCAGCATCTCTACGACCCAATGCTCGGAGTATTTGTTGATTGAAAATGACCCCTTTAAACGGGTTAATTGACACTAATTTAAGCGTAACCCATATGGGACTTATTTGGTACGGAACCAGCGTCAAAGTGTTGACTCTGCCGTCGTTTTTGTTTTTGTTTTTTTTACTAAATCAACCAGGGAGACAGTATATGCGCTATGAATTTCCCGCAGCGTTACTAATGGATGACTTAGACCTTTTGTATTAATTTTGGCTGAACTATGATCCGACTTAAATTAGTTCAGGTATTTGCTTTGTTATGGGGTGGACTGGCATGGAATTTCGTTGACTTTTCAACTTCGGTTATGACTCAGAAATAAATTAATTACATTGTTTTTAATTTTTGCAGAATGAATGTCACAGACTTGGCAGAAATGGATGCTCTCTCGCCACAACGATGGATTTCATCGACGACGGAGGAAATCTTTCTCGCATCGACGAGTGATCCACATGCAGAAGATGAAATTAGCCGGTGAGTTGGTATAGTAGATACATGTTTTAGAAAATACTGTGTTAACAAGGAAACAAGTAAGGAAAAACTTTTGTAATCGAAATAGAAGCACAACATTTCCAGTCAATCTCGAAAAGGATCGTTTGTTAAGTTAGTTATCCAATATCTTTTAACTAAATATACTCAAACCTCTATGGATCCATTAGAAGAACCTTTACAGACTGTTCTGAGAATTCGTCCAACATTCTCTGAACCCTGCATCATTGCTTTGCTGAGGCTTCAGCATGTCACTTAAATGCAGATACTTTGAATATGATTGCTCCTCCTGCTAGACTTGTTTTACACATTGATTTGAATTTGTACTCTTAAACCTAAAACTTTCGATGAAGGACGATCTCTATTCTTAGTCCGTTTTCAGCAATTCTCCGATGCTTTGTATAGTATAATGCACAATGGCCGAAGACGATTTCACACACATGGATACTAGAGATAGTAGAGACCCTTAAAAGTTCTACACATCCTCGACTATGTTCCCACGAAAATGAATTTTTAGTTTTGAATTCCTGGTTTACTAGCGTTGCCTCGTACCCTCATGTTAAAACAGCCCTCATGATTGACCATCTGGTACTGCGGTACAGAATTTAAATTAACAGCGGAAGAAGTTTTATAAAAACTGGCAGGAAGCATAGTAAGACATAGTGCAGAAATCTAAATCTAAAATGACAGTTTTAGGACACCAAAGTGTGCATTTATGTATCTCCTGCAACCTGAGGTTTAAGCCTTTTCTTAAGTTTTTTCTTAAGCCCACTACTTCGGGCTTTGTAGCTCAGTGGCTAATGCATTGAACTTTTAAGCGGTAGTTTGAGGTTTGATTCCCCGATATCATCCACTTTTTTTTTCATTTCTTTTGTTTCCATCTCTTACGAGCGTCGGACAAACATTCGAGAGTCTAACTGTCTTGAAAAAGCCTTTGAAACTGGAATCGCCCTTTGGACCCGGAATTGGACAGTAAGCCCCTTACATTCGTCTAAAGAATATATGTAACCAGCACAACACGAATGGTTTGTAAGAAGCTAAGAACAGGGTCCCGTATGGACCAGGTGCGTCAAATAATTGTATTTACCTACACCAGCCATCATAATTGAGGCACAAATCGTTCATTGATAGATAAAATCTAAAGCATTGTCAAGACAGCATTCACATATCTAAACTTATTATTCCAATAGAGCTAATGACAAGACTTACTAAGGTTCTTAAGTTAGGTCTGTTTCGTCAGCCTCTTTGAATATCGACATGTCACAACGCTGGAAACATACATAGATACTCCGTTTTTACACCGATGGCCTATAGTCTATAGAAGGTTGTTGGCTGGCAAATACGGCTTTTGAATCTTTCGCAGTGAAGACACACATAAGAAGAACGAAAAAAAAATCACAAGTTTTCCAAAATGGTGTTAGTATATCCAAGTTTAGGATTGTTTGATCAGAAAATCTCTAGAATAAAGCAAGGCTCCATAAACGCCGTCTATACACAATACAGAATGACCTAGATTCAAGCCAATTTACCATCCTCAGAAAGAGGATCTGAAATTGTCCTTCAAAAATTTATTTTGAGTACACAGTGTCGAGAACTTATTCCTGGTGACTGGGTATTCTTCATTGGTATTGAGGCGTTAACAAAGCACTTATATGCACGTGGAATGTTCGGACCCTTAACAGACCACGTGCAGAGCAACAACTAGCAGAGGCTAGGACTGCTACAATGCAGACGCAATCCAAGAAGTCCAAATCGATACTCGTTTTCTTTTTATCGATTTATAGCATTTAGAGAGAAGAGCTATACAGAGTCATGTCTAGATTTGGTATCCCTGCCAAACTCGTTCGCCCGTGCAGAATGACGATGGAGAACGTTTGCTGCTCCATCAAGGTCGGTAACAATCTTACCGAGACCTTTGATGTTAAAAAAGGATTTAGACAAGGTGTCGCGCTGTCAATCACCGAGCAATCTCACCGAGACCTTTGATATTAAAAAAAGATTTAGACAAGGTGCCGCGCTGTCATGTGATTTTTTTTAACATCATACATGAAAGGATTGTGCGAAACTGACAAGTCAACACCGAAAGCATAATTTTTTATAAGTCTGTGAAACTACTAGCGTATGCCAACGATATTGACATTATTGGCAGAACACAGCGGGCTGTCACTGATGCGTTCGCTAGTATTGCAATGGAGGCTGCCAAAATGGGTTTAGCGGACAAAACCAAGTAAATGCTGTCATCACGAAGGAACACACAACATCGACGAATTTGAAAGAACGTCACTATCGACAGCTATAACTTTAAGGTAGTAAGGGACTTTGTCTACCTTGGCTCTGCTATCAATTCTGACAATAACACTGCCGCAGAAATAAAACGAAGAATAACTCTTGCCAATCTCTGTTTCTTTGGGCTGTGAAGGCAACTGAGTAGTAAGGCCCTATCCCAAATAACTAAGGAGACTCTGTATTAGACCTTGATAGTGCTTTAGCTTGAACTCTTTCTAAAGCGGATGAAGATATCCTCGATCGCTTCGAGAGAAAGATTCTTCTCAAAATGTTCGGTCCCGTTTGCGTTGACAGGCTTCGGAGGAGAAGATTTATCGACGAACTATACGAGCTGTACAGCGACATCGACCTAGTCAAAAAATGGACATGTAGAGCGGGTGGACACAAATGCTCCGGCCTGTAGAGTCTTCGAATCCAACCCGGAGGGACAGCGCAGTAGAGGAAGACCTCGCCTTAGATGGAGCGCACAAAGTGAAGGGGACCTAAACAAACTTGGAGTGCGCAACTGGAGGCAGTTAGCTAAGAGCCCGGCTAACTGGAGATGCTTGTTAGTGGAGGCTCAGGTTCACCACTGTAGCGCCATCTAAGTAAAGTAAGTAGGTAAGTAAGTGAGTAATATAAAACTGAAATGATCTTAAGTGTAGAATTGCTAATGTAAATCGTGTTTCTAGCTATAGATACTTGTAATAGTTAGGTGCTACATAACTTTGTGCTGTACATACAGTACTATTCCCATGGAGATCTCATTCGCTGAAAGTTGCTTGCGATGCTGACACCATCTACTTCAAAACCCTTTAGCTTATGAACTTAAGGTTCAGTTTAAATACCACCCACTGCCTCAAAGTAGCTTTTCAGACGTGGGCGAGTAAAGAATAAAAGGAATTAAAGTGTACTATACACTGCTTCTTGTTTCACTTGCTTTATTTGGCTCTAGAACTACTGCAGACGATGTTATGTATTACATCTATCTCCTGAAAATACTGTCTCTTTTTAGTTGCAGCAGCTTGTTATACCTGCATAGGTCCAGGAGGGTCCATCTATGACTCGCTTTCAAGAGCACTTCGGTGTGACTCCTGGATTATATTTTTTGCTGCTTGAGGAGATGAAGGTTTGCTTGGTACTATCCAGCACGAGAATGAAGACACATCTTTCTGTCTTCCCTATGCCGGAAGTTTTACTGGCAGCAAGAGTAACATTGTCAACTTAGTTAGAAGCGTTTCAGTTTACCAACAAAAGTTTGCAGGCCACAGATCATGTTAAAGATCATATCTGATTGTCCTTAAGTGTTAATGTTTCCTGCCATTCACAGACATTATTATTTCCTTGAATTTCAAGCCAGCCTAATTGATAACCGTCGCTTTGACTCATTTACGAGTTTTTTCTTTTTTTTTTCCTAAAAATTAAAAAACCGCGCACTGGCACTAATTAACTCCGCCAACTGAAATTAATTTCAGCTTCATTTTTATACTTTATTTGTTAAATCGGTTGAAATCGAGCGTGTTCTGGGCGCTTAATGACAAATAAAGCAGAATGATTCCCTCGCCAGTCAGTGGGTTCAATTGAATTAAACGAGTATCTACGGCCAACCATTCCCGGCATTCAATTAAATTTATTCTCCCATTCACCGCATAGAAGAATTAACAACCGAATTATATTTGAATCAATGATACACCGGAAGACTGATTCAATAAAATCCATTTGAAAGAACTTTGCAATTGACTGCACCCCTTGTAGTTCGCACCCAAAGCGTGAGGCGAGTGGATTACATCCAACGGAGTGAACATCTCTCTTGTTTTTTTTTTTTTTTTTTTGTAAATCTGTTGCAGGAGGGTATCAACTGCCACACAGAGCTCGCTAAGGCCGACTTCATTTCCTATTATATCTCGAATTAGCCCCACTTTCCGTTAAACAAGTTTGCGCGCTTTACCCATACATGATGGTGATGCTGCTGCCCCTAGCTCTCATTTTCGTATCTCTTTGTTCTCAATCAACGTTCATATCTCGAATCCCACAATTAAGGATCCGTCTGCCAATGTGGGTGGTGGTGGTGGCACATGAAAGTGTATTCGTTAAATACTTTTGCGTAATGTGTTTGCAAACAGAGCGAAAGCAATCGACAACAAGGCCATCGTCGACTGGACCAGCAACGGGCAGTAATGCGTTCCAAAGAGCTTCTCTTTGGACTACCGAAAATGAGGACAACAGAACTGACCAAGCCGCAAATAAGTGCACTTGGGTAGATTGCATTGTGTGTACAACGAAATAGGCTAATGTACGACTGAGGAAACAGTGCATATGCACGACACATATGGCTGAACAAGAAAACTCTACAGATTGGCCCGGAGTGGGAAATCATTTTTAATCGGGTTGCATAACATAACGCGAATTTTATTTTATTCAATCCAAAGATATGACTTTAAGCTAAGGTTTCGATTGAATATGCCAAGAAGATTATAAACCACTGGTGGTGCGGTTTTTAGGATTCTGGAGAGACCTTCCTTTAGGTCAGACCTTACTCAAGGTAAGTTCCCGGTAGTTCCCATTGATAGTCATCCGCCACTTAAAGGATGTATTGCTTCCAAAGGTACAACAAAAAAAGGCAGGGACTCATAGCCTAGTTTTTCACAATCATTCGTGTTGTACATGCGGTATTCTTCAACGAATAGATGGGGCCTACTGTTTAATGTGGTATCCCAAGCTATGCAAACCAGTTTCGGTTCATTGACAAGTTTTTTCATGACAGTTATACTCTCTGATGTTTGTCAGAGGCTCGAGAGAAGTGGGATCCTGAAAGAAATTTTGGTGCTGGCTTTGAATCGAACTTCGACCCTTTAGTTGGGACAACATCATTGCATGTGGACAACATCGATATCTTCTTAATAATTTGAATTTAGCTGATCGATTGTGGACTCTGTTTTGTCTGACTTATGTATTTAGGTAGTGCTACAGTCCGGGGTGGACCTATGGTAGGTGCCGCCGATGGTAGCTTTATAGTGATGGCTGGTTGAAGTCGAGAGTAATTGAAATGAATAAGCGTACAACTTGCAGACGAAAAATCAGCAGTACAGCTTATCAGCGGCTGCAGGAGCATAAATAGATAGTTTCCAAGCCGAATTTAAAGTACCTTGGCATACAAGGCTAACTTTAAAATAACACCTGCAGTATACAGCTGACAAATTAGCAAAGACATCTGCTTCTCTGACAAGGTATCGATAATGCTTCGTAAGTATCCCACCTGGATAAGTGCCAGGCGATCGACATTTGACAGGAGAGGGAAGTTCAGAGTATGCAGCTCTTTGGAACAACTTTCTGTGATGAGATGCATTCGGAGTTGACAGCTGGTTTCAATAACTCTTTTTGAAAAATAGAGCACGGGACCTAACCACCAAGGCAATGACGGCACGAAGTAATATCCAGTTCTCATCAAGGATAACATGTGTGCAAAAATGGTCGCAACGTCGAGATTAGTCTGCAGAGAATGATCTCCAACTTAGATGCTCGAATTTTAAGGAAGAATGGAGAGCTAAATTTCCACCTAAGCCAAATGCTTTCAAGCCATTAATACTTTAATAGCTATATTCGCAAATTCCGGAATGGCGACAACAGCTATTGCCCAATTTCTATCGATGTAATCAAGGATTTGGAGCAGTCATGTTCTATTGCTCACGATAGAATGAAGATTGAGGGGTAGAATCAGCTGGAAACCCTAGACAGCATTGTAATACATGAGAATAGAGGCCCCCCAGTTAACGACACAGGAAGCTACAAATACGAGCGAGTTCAATAACTAAGGCTTGAGTCTACCTCACAATCAAATGGTAAAAGCTGAGGGATAGATCTTTACGGCACACCAGACGTTGATGTCTTAAATCATGGTTTACACCGTCAAGGCTTTTGAGCTTAAAAAGGTTCAGGTCTGAAGAACTGACTAAAAATTAAATAAAAAAAAGTACTGTTGAGTGATGAATACCAAAAACCAAATAAGAAGAAACTGAAAATAAGGAAATAGCCTTTTAGACCCGCCTTTCTCGTATGTATTACAAAGTAGTTGGAACAAATTTAGATTTAGGTCTTGGTTCTTCAGCATTGGCTTAAATAACAGTCTTGTATCTGACATCATGCCTAGATACTTGATTTACGGATCCAACAATAGTAACCCACTGCCGAATCAGCCTTATTGCTGCACATTGAACAGTAATGAACAAAGCACAGAGCCCTGTGGAATGCCGCCGGCTGGTGACCTTATTTACAATTTTTACAATCCTGATAATGTTTGATGGTTGGTTCGGTATGTACTTCAATATGTTTAGAAGTTAATTTTTTTCAATAAGACTGATTGTTTTGTCACCTCAATACTATCACAATCCGTTCGATAAAACAATCAATATCTTGTTAAACTATCATACTGTAACTATACTAAGCTCCATCAAACATTGACAGTTTACCAAATCATATCCTGTCGGTTGGATACTTTAAAAAAAAAAATATGTACTTCTACTAGCTGTTTGAACCCTTCCCAGAGAGATGAGTACATATGGACATACATACTTTCATCGGGTTTCGCCGAGAATCAGTTTTTTCTAAGAAATATATTTCTCATGAGTGATAAGCGCAAACAGATAACCTTTCTTGACATTACGCTCATCGGCTCTGTACTCAAACATATGTACATTCATAGCCGTAGAGTATGCTTGCAAAGTACGCTCGTATGAATGCATTAGTCTATTCGCGCGCGATTGATAGGCGGTTTGCTATTTATTGCCGAGTTCGTTTTCTTTTTTGCTAGTGCCGCGGCGTCAAATTCATGACAATTCCTGATAAGGGACGTCATTTCTTGTGATGATTCAAGAGAGCCATCGCAGGGCAACTTTGATATGGTCAACTGAACGGTTTGCATTTAGATGATGAGGAATATGCGTGTTGTGCGTATTAAAGAAGTCAAGACGGCGGGAAGTAACTAGAATTTTAATGGAGTATGAAATGAGTCGTGCAATCACGGAAGAAATACATAAAACACGCTGCATTAGATAGAGAAACATAGAATATGAGTGTGTCATGCGTTTACCTTTACCATTGCAACATGTTCACAAGTACATACATAGCAGGCTATTTTCTTGGAGAACTTTTTTCTTATTAACTGAAAATGTATCAAATTTCAAGTTGCTAATAGATGAGTATGCACAATATCAATCGAAATGGTTATAAGATACTTTTTGTGCCTTAATTCGATCATAATTCGAAGTCAATGTTTCAAGTTTTTTCAAGTGAGGCTTAGAAAAAACGAATTTCAAGGATAAAACCTTCCGAAAGAAGGGATATTACCTATTACCTATAGTTAAAAAAGAAACTCATATATGTATGTTTATAAGCATGTACTTTCGTATGTAGAGAGACACGGATTCGACCTAATCCGAGTGGCTGATAAATCAATTCAAATATATTGTCCGATACGTTCAATATATGTAAATTCTGGAGTACCGGATGGATCTATTCTTTGACCAATTCTATTTCAACTATGTACAAGCGATCTGTTACAGTCAACAAGGAGAATTAAGATTTTGTCGATAATACAGTTCAAACAAAGTAACATCGCTGCTTCTGCTGTGCAGTTCTTGAGTTACAATATTAAAAACTATCAGTAGGTATTAGTAGACGATGCCGCTTTTAGTGAATGAAACTATGATGGTGGGGAAACGTTTGTATGTAACTTACAATTTTGGGATCATTGAGAGTTCATTGAAATAAAAGAACAACTGAGACATTAGTTTTGGACTAACGGTTGCAAGCCAGGTTCTACTCTACTCTCCCGAAGAATAAAGTAATCGATTTTAACTACTCAGTTTACCCACTTGTGCCAAATAAAGCCGTGGTGCGATAAATTTTTTCGTAAGGAACCTTAGTCTATTAGACCGAGCTGTCAAAAGGCTATAGCTTCGATAAACTAAAAAGTGTTTAGAAACGTATGCTCATGTCCTAAACTACGTTCTTACAGTTCTGTTGCACCTCCTGTTACACCATGAGGACTGCATGTGCAGCAAAAGTTTCCATTAAAGATATTTTATTTTATTTTTTTTACATTCTATTCCATTCGTGTAAGGAATATTTTTTTTTTTAATTCGTATTACAATCTAGTCACCTGGACTAATAAGCAATTTGAATCTAACCTAATTTGCTAAATAAAACATGTATCCAAGAAATTCACCCAGTAGCGTCTCTTGGTATCTGGTATACTGTAGGTTTCATCTATACCAACTTAAATGGTTTAGTGCGTTTGAGTCTGCGTACAATGTCCGTGTTATCCAGGAGCTGCGATGCTTCGATATTTACATGCTGCTGAAGTCTTCCTTCGTGTCTTCTAGCATTTTGTTTTACTACGTTGGTGACAATATTCACTTTTAGGTCCCGATGGAGTTTAATATTTTTGATGTACCAGGGTGCATTAACAATGTTCCTTAGTACCTTGTTTTGGAATCGTTGGATAATTTCCATGTTGGTCCTTTTGGTACAGCCCAAAAGCTGGATACCATAGATCCACACTGGCTTCAAGATTTGCTGATATAATAAAACCTTGTTATACGTTGAAAGGACTGAATTTCTACCTAGTAGCCAATACATCTTTCTGTATTTAATTCCTAATTCCTCCTTTTTCTTCTTGATGTGCTCTTTCCAACGAAGTTTAGCATCTAGGGTCATGCCAAGGTACTTCGCTGTGTTTGCGTATGGTACTATTTGTCGGTTGACAGTGATTGGTAAGTAGTTCAACCTTTTGTTAGTGAAGTCAACATGGACCGACTTAACTTCATTTAGTTTAATGCGCCATTGTTTTGTCCAACTATGTATTTGATTGACAGCTAGTTGTAGGTTTTGTGTTGATTCCTCGTTGTCTTTACTAACTGCAAGGATCGCGGTGTCGTCAGGTAGCTACATGTAGCTACAGTGTTGTTTTCTAGCGTTGGAAGATCACTAGTGTATAATAGGTATAGAACTGGTCCCAGTACACTGCCTTGTGGTACTCTCGCTTTGATTTCTTTTAGTTGAGAGTATGAGTATTCTTGTTTGATTCTGAAGTATCTATCTTTAAGATACGATTCCAGAATTTCGGCATATTGTTTTGGAATAAGAATTCTCAGCTTATGGTTTAGTCCCTCATGCCAAACTTTGCCACATCCAAAAAGATGGCGGAACATACTCTTTTTTTCGTCTAGTGCCTTTTCAATGACTTGAGTTATCCTATGAATTTGATCGATCGTCGAATGTGTAAGGAATATAACATGCACAACACGAATGGCTATGAGAAGCTAAGCCTTAGATCCCACGGATTTTTTTAGTTATACTCATAGTTAGAGTAAAATCTTAGATCTAATCCTAGTTTATTGATTTTGCCGCCTACTTTGTACGAATTCCTCCACCCTTCTTTTATTGATACAGCATGCGTCTCTCAAGGAGACTCTTCTCTAGTAAGTCTCCTTTCAGATTTCCATATCTGGAACACACACTTGTACTTTTCTAGATATCTTCAGAACTGTCGACAACACTTTATATCAATTTCACATACTTATCACTAAATGGATTTGCTCTATGATAACCAGTAAAATTATTTCTGCTACCCTCAGTCAATTCTTCATGTCTATAAAAATTCCCAAACTATCCACAAGGGATTTTGTTTCCTCTACTACTTATCGTAATGAATCAACTACTTAATGACTAAGATATCTCTGGATATGTAACTCAAGTGTCAGACGGCCTAGTCATTAGTAATAATAAGCAAGAATTCAACATCGCTGGAAGAAAGCATAATGTCCCTTAAACAAAATTAGTGTTTGTTGCCAAAACAATCATCGTTCTGTTCGCCAAAAAGAGAAATACAAACTTACAGATACAAGACCGGCCGTCGATGGGAAAATGCACTTAGACCAGAGGAGGTCCATTCTGCTGCAACAGATACAAAATACGTACAAATTAACTTCTCTTAGACATCCCATCTCTTCACATGAGAGTTAAGACGACTGTGACTGCCAACGCACTAAAGCGCTATCTTTTATGAAACTTCAAAGCTGCTGAGGCAGTTGAAAGTACTATAAATAAACCTTCGGTGCTATCTTTAAACTGTGTTTTGAAACATATTATACCAAATCGTTACTGTTTAGATAATGAAATCCCCCTACTGGACCGCCAATCTGATTGGTACAGCGACAGATCAAAAATGTGCAAATGAAGTAGGTGCCAAAATATCTGACTCTAACTTTAAATCTGTTGTAGCACTGGCACTGACATGTACCACTACCATCACTACCATCTTCCAAGATACCAGGTTTATACTATACCAGAGAGCTTGCAGAGGTTGCTATTCACGACAAATTCATACCCTTCTGGATCTACTTTCTCACTAGTTCAGAATCATTTTACGGCTTACTTGTTCGTCAGCGAAGAATATAGCTGGGAACAGCATGAATACTTCTCATATTAGAACTCTCCAATGGACCTAAGATATGCCAGTATGCCTTAAAAAGATCTTATCAATGAAATAAAGTAATGCAAAGAGCTTGATTGCCTTCCTTACAGGTGATTGTTTCCGCAGATACTTTATATAATTGTTTTTATTTTACCTTGCCTTGATTACTCTACTTGATTACAAAATTCTTTACATTTACTGGATAGCATACAAAGCACCAACATATACATAGTAAGTAAAGTTAACGACGATATTACAGGCGGACAACTAAATATTTTCTCTCCGAAATAGACTTCTACCAACCTTTTCATCCTTTTATCCATATTTTGCGATGTCTTTACCTTCGAAAGTAATCTAATCTAATCTCTAACCCCAATTCGCTCAGTTCTTCAGACATCCATTAACCAGCCGTGCCCTAGAACCCGATAATGGTGACTTCACTTACATACGAGTATATGACGAGTCTAAACCTCATATCTTTCGATTAATATAACCTTGATCTTATCAAAGAAAGAAAAACAAAAAACCAGGGCGAATACCCTCCCAACACTGATGATATACATAGCTGCCACAGTTGTAAAGATATGTGCGAACTAGTTGACCCAACCTACGTCTTGCATTTTGTTGTACCTGACCCAATTACAGACACTTTTGGAGTCTCTCAAGGTAGCAACCTTGGTCCTCTATTATTTATCTTGACAATGTATGAATTTGATTGTACTTGTCATTCAAAATGAAAATATTTAGCCATATAAAACTCTACAGCCTGTTATTTTCCTCTACTGCAAGATAGCTTCAATATGTGTCAAATGGTGCATGATTATCTATACGCGATGCATTCATTCATTTATACCAAACAAATGATACGCAGACATGGACATTTTACAAGGCTGTCTGGCGTCCTGCAGATAAAAATACGAAAAAACAGATAAATTTCATAGCGATCTACACTAGATACATAGCCAGTATTGAATCGCAACAAGCTGCTCACAATTGAAGAATTACCTAGTTACCAGGCAAGGTACATCTGCAGATATACTGCGAGAAGTTTGACGTCGATTGGTTGTCATTGAAAGAGACCGTCGGAACCTTTGCTACATTAGGGCCTTCTACAGGCATGTAGATAAAGTAGAACAAACCCTAAATAAATCGTCAATAAGAGTGCTCTCATCAATAAAAAGTTGTTGAGCCTAAAGATACTAACTTAATTGAATAATAAAGCGTGTGGAACTAGGGAGACGTTTATTAGACCCTTGGACATAAGAATAAAGCTTGTTGCATGAAAACATACTCTCATGAGATCTATAAATTTCGAATATTGCTCTTAATGTGTCCGCTTCTAGTTGGAACTTCTCTTCTATCCAAACTCAAAAATCTGAGATAATGGTCAGCTTTGTGTACAGGCCCCAGAGTCAACTGTATTCATCTCCTGCTGGAAGGTAGAAATATTTCATGGTACTTGCCCATGCTTGAACATTATCAATGACGGGACTCTAGTTACTAACAGTCTCTGACGATGATATATTTCAGACCTTCAATGTTCTCCATAAAGATGCCAAAATACTTTATCTCCGGATTGGAAGCCATGACTTTTCTGATGGCGATGAACACTACTTATGGACTACCAGTTATGGTCTTAAACGGTGATGATGCCAAACTTGTATTCCTCCCGAAATTAGAATTAAGAATCAAACGTTTGACAGTAGCGGACATAGCACAGAGCCTTGCGGAACTGCACCTCTGACAATGTACTGCTTCTATTCATGGTTGGGGTTGTACATGAAATAGTTCATCAGTATCTTCTGCAGGTTGTCCAGCACTTATTTGGCGATGAGTGCTTGCAAGACATTTATCAAATTCTTGGTGCTCTAAAAGGTTTTCGCTTCAATCTCTTCTGTACTTACTCCTTCTCGTTCCGATAGCTCCTGCTCAAGTCCGAGAAATTAATTTCTTATTATTAAGCCGATAGCGCAATGTCCTGTCAGTAAAGCCTTAAAGATGCTAATTTCCTTTTCCATCTTAATCATCACTCAGCTCTCAATCAACTTTAGCCAGAGACAGTGCAATTTAGTATAGCACAGCTAGGTAATGTTGGTTAGACTCCTCGCCATAAAGCTTATGCCTTTTTCACTACACCACTGAGGATTTTCATTTCTCCTTTCTATCCTTTTCTTTCCATTTTATACACTATCGCTTTTTCTTATATTCGCCTATATTTCGAAACTGCCCTTGATATTACGATCTCACCGCATTAAATGCTGCTCCGCTGTCCATAAAAGCCATTCGGTGATGGCCGGTATTTTCATAGAGGTTTCGGGCAGCTCTGTTATGATACCATGTGCTTTTATGTGTGTAGAGCTTTACAGTTTTTAGAATTTCGTTGTTGAGTTGATCTAACTCCTTCAGTAGAATGCCGCCACATGTAAGTTTTAACTAATAGGCGACCTACGCCTGAGCCTTTGGGAATCCCATCCTTGTACCAAGTGCTATGTTTTTAAAGAAGTTTGACGCTACTTTAGTAAAAAATTCAAGTCGGCATCCTCTTGGCCTTAATCCGGTAATGAGGTGACAATGGTATAGAAGGTAATGTGTTTATTTGTGACCTATAGAGGTTCTAATCCAAGCTTCCAATTCGACGGTTGTTTACTTTCACACTCATACTGTTTCCTTTCAACGATTTCCTTGCTATGTTTACCATTTCTGTGATGGCGCACATTTTTCTTTTTTTTCTTCTTTCAAATTCACATTGACATTTTGAGTCCTACAAGTGGTTTCAAACTCTCCACAGATTAAATTTTAGAATTTTGTCAGTAGCGTTTTCTAGAATGCAGAAAGTTGTTACTCAAATTACTTACAGGCTACCTCTTCCAAAGTAAAAATGTGAGTTTCCTGCACGTTCATCTTACATAACAAACACCTCTTGATGTAGAATAAATCCCAAATAATGCTGCATATTGAGAGCAGTACCGATTGTGATCGTATAGATCGTACTAGACTGATCTCATGATGAATTCTATTAAGTTTTTGATTTGAAAATTGAATGTGAAGCCTAAGAACATGTTTCCAACTCCAATACTTATTCACTTTCTTACTTTCAGATTCTCTCGGTCCCTGCTTACTTTCGCTGCCGTGATGACAATAATCATAATGATGACCGGCATATTTGGCAACCTCCTCACTATCTTAGCTTTACTCAAATGCCCGAAAGTGCGAAATGTTGCTGCGGCTTTTATCATAAGGTATGGTATCTTAACAGGCTCCTTAGAATTATAAACATCTTTATTCCACTCTGCCAGTTTGTGTCTAGCTGATTGCTTATTCTGTGCGATAGTCCTGCCATTCAGTGCGTTTCGTTTCATCCAAGGCACATGGACACATGGCGACTTTCTTTGTCGACTCATTCCATTCATTCAGTATGGCAATATCGGTGTGTCACTCCTTTGCATTGCTATGATCACTATCAACAGGTAAGAGTACGAAATTAAAAGAAAACCACAAGAAATCCAATCCTTTCTCCTTCCAGATACGTCATGATCGCACATCACAGTGGGTATGCGAAAATTTACAAGCGCCACTGGATCGGTGCTATGATTGCATTCTGTTGGCTGTTTGCCTATGGAATGCAACTGCCAACTTTGTTCGGGGTTTGGGGTACCTTCGGCTATGATTCGAAGCTGGGAACTTGTTCCATTATGAACGATACAAATGGGAATAGCAGCAAGACAGCTTTGTTCATAATTGCCTTTGTGATTCCATGCATTATCATTATTGGATGTTATGCCAAAATCTTCTGGGTTGTCCACAGGTCAGAGGTCCGTCTAAGGCAGCATGCAAACAAACAGAACTCCATTCCGAATAATCTCCGACAAATGCCAACCTGTACTGGCTCGAATGGAACCTCGAATAGGGTGTCCTCGCCGGTTTCGTCGAGTTCGTTCAGTGGGACAAGCGGAGCAGAAGCGAGTAAATATGGAACCTCACAGAAAACCATTCGAGTGAAGGATCAACGCGACATCAAGGCCAAACGGAACGAATGGCGAATCACAAAGATGGTTCTGGCAATCTTCCTGTCATTTGTGGTTTGCTATCTGCCAATCACAGTAGTCAAAGTGGTCGACAAGGATGTTTACTCACCGGGATGGCATATCTTTGGTTACATCATGCTCTATATGTCGGCCTGCATCAATCCAATTATTTACGTCATCATGAACAAGCAATATAGAAAGGCCTACAAAACAGTCCTCATGTGTCAACCCTCACGACTTCTACCATTCACCAATGCTGGCAGCAGTGCTGGAGGTAGGTTATAGCAATTAATTGACCATTCGAACGTTCTTTTTAGATTCGTATTTGTTTTAGAGAAATGGAAAGACATAGGGTGCAGCTACAATCACAGCCGTACAATTGTGTCACAGGTTTCTGTAGTCGACCAACAAACGAGCAGCAACAGTTACAGCAGCAATCAATCACCAGTTGTGCTCGAGCTATCGCCTCAAACGCTGCTGTCTCAAACGTCAATGCAGAGTGCACCGAACAGCGTTCCAGTATTGACAAGTACGAACAAAATTTCCGACCCTATTTCCCCCAGTATCAAAACTACGATGGATTTCAATTCTCAAAATCCCTCGACGATGGATACCTTTACGGCATCGAACAACAACAACAATCAAGTGACGAATCAGAACGGCGGCATATGCCATCCCCTTCAGACAGTCCCACGATTGTCATCCCAACAGCTAGAGTCACAGCAACTATTTACCAAACCCCAAGGCGGTACTCCTCGTCAAGGTTCTCGAATCACCTTAGCCGAGGGGGATATCATAGTGGAGGAGGAGGAGGAGGACGAGGTGGAGGAGGAGCAGGAGATGGAGACAGAAGAAGAACACCAGACGTCATTAGCGATCTCCCCCACGAATCCATTCAAAATATCCGAGAACCAAGAGATCAACAGCCAAACGTTGGCCAATCTATCCTTAGTCGAGAAAGATCCGCAGTACAAACACGGTTACAAGCAAAATATCAACGTCATTCCAGATAGTGCCAAAGTCATTTCAAAGTCAAATTTTTTAAGCGAATAGCTAGTTAGTCAATAAGTTGCAGCAGATAAGTTTAACTTTTAGTTGTACCCTTAGCTTGTAAGTTATTGTTAGTTTTGTATAAAAAAAAAGTCTCGCTTACAAGTAGACTAGTAGCTTTTGACCTAGAGAAGGTTTGAAAAAGGTTCAGCATGTGCCATTTAAAAAAATTAAGGGCTAGAACCTGCAAAATAAAAGATATATCACCACGCTACCCTTACCCTAAGAAAAGACACGCACCTGACACGTTAGGGCATTCGATTTAATCTAGACTTACGACTCAGTGATAGTGTTTAGCAATAGTTGTGGCATTGCAATTTTTCAAAATTGATTTCGAACCCAGTACAGTATAATTTTGGAAGAAGTTCACATATATATATACATTGTCAAGGTTCCAAATGACATATGAACTCCATTAAAACGTATGAAACTTTAAAATCGGCTTAGAAGTGACTTTTGAAATAAATTTTACAATGGACCAATGATATTACTCTCATTTTTGTGTCCATATTATAAACACACTAAAAAAAAAAAAAACAAACCACAATCCGCACTGAATGACTGAATGACTTTTGGCAACTACTGTAGTATTTAGCATCTGTTATATTATTAAAATATAATTTTAAGAATGACACGAGTGTTTGTATGAAACATGAGAAACGAAAAAAGAAATAAGTTAAGTCCCTCGCACGTGCTTATGTGCATAAGTAATATGTATTCCCAAAGTTAGTTATAAGCAAATTATTATTGTTTTTTTTGTATTTATTAATTATATGAATGAAATTTATACATAAATACATTGTACACATAATTAAACTAAACAAGGAACGGTTTCGTGATTGGAGAAGGGTTAACTCAGACCATGAATATGGATCATGGTTTGGGAAATCATCTAAATGTTTGCATTGACCTTCTACCTAGATTCCATTCAAATGTGATGAGACTGAATCATAACCTGGGGTTTTAGCGGAAATGAACATGATACCATCATGTGCGTGTTGGGGTTTTAGACACATCGGAACATGGGTGAAGTTGCGTGACACATCTTCCCAAAGAACTAATCATCGTTTTCTATTAGTTAAGTCTTACTTTCTAATTCACGTTGTTCAGCCAATTGAGTTCTGAAGGTCGATGGCGTGAATTTACAAAAAAAAAGAAGTGAATTCTACATAAAATCGACTGCGACATCTTCACATCTAGTCCCAGACCTACCAAGCACAAACCTACTAGGTTCAAAGGCACACCACTACTGCGGACTATGGAATGACACGCAGACTCAATAATTTCCATTTACAATAACTTCTAGGACATTTCTACTGCAGGACACAAACTCCAAAAACCCGTAAATCTTTGGGTGATGTAGAAATCAAATTGAAACACAGGCTAAAGTATACATTCTCTGGGAAATATATGGGCAGCGCCATATTGGAAATTTTACTGTCAAAAGTTGACTGACGGAGGAAATTGTTGCAAAGTGCTGTAACTCTTTAAGGAAAGAAATACGACGACATTTAAGTACCTTTCTGAGTACAGAGCTGTAAGACGAATCGATTGCCATGAATAACAATAGTGTTGGGCTCAACTAGATTTACGCATTACTGGGCTTAATGTTAAGGAAGTCAACAAAAAAAAAAACAAGCCATCCCGCTCAACTTAATTTTTGCAAAACACTTATTCAATGTGCTGATGACTTCATTCTATTATTCGCATTGTATTCACAAACACTGAATTGTGGATTTCAAGGAGTTGATTATTTCATTATGGATCATCTATGATTCTAGGATGAAACGGACACAACAAGACCGCTTTAGCAGGTCAATCTTTTGCTCCATACAAGGCACCAGGATAAAATATTATTCGATAATGCAAGAGTCAGCAGATATACCTACATACGAGTATATAGCATGACTTAGGCGGATCTTTAAAAAAAAAAGCCGAGATAAAGCCGAGAAAACTGACCAAACTACTTCAAAGGACTACAGTCTTTCAAAAATTAAAGACTATACTAGGCGCCGCACAGTGGTTCACCCGTAGGCCAAAATTCAAAAATAGTAATATTCTCAAAAAAAAAAAATTTATTGTATATTTACATTAGCCAATAAACAAATTACTTCAAAACACAAGTATATGCCCGATTCCTTTACATTATCGTTCAGTTTAGTGCAACGGAAGTGAGCACATGTAACAAGTGGAGTTATCGTTCGCCGTAAGATTGCACGTGAAACTTTCGAGTTCTTAGTGTATTATCCGAGATTTGGTATTTTGTTGTTGTTCTTTCGCAATGAATGCATAAGAACTAGGTATGCTTATTATTTCGTTATATGTCTTAAAATAAAAAAACTTCATATTCTTAAAAATGTAGCCTCGTAAAGCCAGCCGATTTTGTGCACACTTTTTTCTTTGGTATATTAACTTTACGTAAACTTTTAATTACCTTGCAATCATTTGCAATACATATGACTTATACGCCTGTATTGCCCAATCCTCGAAGATTCTGAGGTACAAAAATTCGTGTGCTTCTAGCCGCTTCCTTTCTTCTAATGCTATGTGGATTGTATTGTTACAATCCAACCGTGGAAATAATATGGTAAGGAGCCGCCAAATTTTAGAAGTGTTAATGAAAAATTTACTTGAAATATGGACCTTAAGAATTTAGAAAGTCTTATAAATAATAATAATATATTCCGGCTCAGTTCAGAGAAAACTTAGGTTTGGTAGTGGATAAGTGCCGGAAGTGGCACGAAGAACGATGGTAACACACTAGAAAATTTTTTTCAACTCAACGATATCAGCTCAAATTATAGGTCTAAGAAAAGACCTTACAGTTCGTTATTGCACAGTTCTTCAGTGTTTATCATCGCGATATAATATCAATAAAAACTGATTCAAAGAATTTCTGTTAGAAACCACACGTCTGCTAGTCGAGAAGTACCCGTGGTACAATCTTCCTGCTTCAGTCCACAAAGAGCACTTCCATGGATCATATGTTATAGATTACGCTTTGTTATTAATAGGGGAGCTTTCTGAAGAGGCACCTATTGCATAGACTCCTACTTAGCTCCGACTCTTTAATAAAAGGAATTCGGAAGTTACCCCGAAGGAATAAACATGCAATGCCCAAAAATGTTTTGGAACTATTAGGTTTAGGTTGAGTAGGGTTATGAGTTTGTCATAACACACTAGGCACCATAGTGGGTCCATTGCGATCCCTTGGGAACCTTCACGATAGGACACGTTACACCAATTCGCCTATACATTTAATTTCCCTAAAGAATCTAATTATATCCTCAATTTTGGTCAATGAACCAACTTCATCCAGATTGTTGAAAAAGTATCTTCCGAGGTACTTTGCTCTGCTCCTAGCAATGGCTTGACATTCACATAATATGTGAGTGATGTCCTCTGCGACATGTAGGTCCTCACAATACCTGCATGTGTCCCTGTTTGTTAAGCCTAATCTCATGGCGTGCTTCCTCAGAAGGCAATGGCCAGAAAGTATATTGGAACTATTAAGCGTTTAAAGTTTTTGCTGATGAGAAAGGAAAGATTTTAACAAAGAAATTGGTGAAAATTCTATCACAATCGGTTGACTAGTTTTTGAGTTAGAGCAAAGTAAAAACAATATATGGACGAAAGTATAAAAAAAAAGTTATTTTTTGCATTTCTGTTCATTCGATTAACTTGAAATTTAGCATGAGGATTTACAATATCACTGCTAAATAAGTCTCCAAATTTCATTCAATTCGGTACAGTAGTTCAGATTTTATAGATTTATGACCGCCTCTCCATACAACGTGAACCACTGTGCGCCGCTGCAGCAATTAGTAATTGGGCTTGTAGCTTGTAGAACGTGCAACGGAAGATTTCCCTCGATAGAATCAATTGACAGTTGACGTAAAGAACTGTCAGACTGCCAGATACCTTTTTCGAGCTAATTCGACATAATCGTATTCGGAGCTTAAGTCAATAAGTATCTTTCAAGACTGAGTCAGAGGCTTGAAAAGAGATAACTAGACTATCAGAGTAGACCTTAATAGACCAACAGCAGAGCATGTGTCTCCGAAGAGGTTTACTGGCATGGGTTAATCTGGCCCCTTGTATTACGACTTCTTACTAAGTGTTCTGGGCCTCCAAATTGCGGTTGTACATCGATGTAACTTCCCTTCCCTAATAGTTACTCATGACTCCACAGAGGACAAGGGCGGTGCAACCAAAGACATACTCAAAAGATTCCTACAATTTCTGTCAGCACAACCAAGTGGCGAAAACCAAATGGAACGCTGGTAACATGCCATCAAAATCTGTTTTTCCACCAATATCGGCCGTCAGCATAAGGAATTCGTACTAGCTGCCTTTTTAGACATTGAAGGGGCTTTCAATAATGTAAGAGGCGATGCAATTAAAAGTGTTCTGGAAAGGATAAATGTCGAGCATAGCATTACCAATTGGCTCTGCAGGATGCGCGTCACGAGAAATATAAATTCTACTCTCGGACTTAGTTCAATAAGGAAATCGGTAACTAGAGACACCCCCCAGGGAGGTGTTATCTCTCCCCTCCTTTGGGTTCTTGTCATAGACGATATACTCAAGGATCTATGCAACGCAGAGTTTAACGTTACTGCATACGCGGATGATGTGGTGATCTTAGTTTAGGGTAAATTCCTAAATACGTTGAGCAATATGATGGAATCAGCCCTTAACATCCGGAAAAAACAGAACTAGTACTGTTTAGCAGGAAATATAAAATTCCACTCTTCAAACTGCCTAGGCTTGCTGGAGTAGAGCTTTCCCTCTCGGATCCCGCAAAGTATCTTGGTACAGTACTAGATAGTAAGCTAAATTGGAAACTTAACGTTCAGGAAAGAGTCCGTAAGGCTCAAAATGCTCTCTTCATCTGTAAGAGGGTAGTGGGAAAAAAGTGGGGTTTTTTCCCACTACCGATTCGTCTCACTAACGCAAGGTTCTTCAAATCTATCTATATCGGACATAGCTCTATTCTTCTCCCCTACACTCCCTAGGAAGTAATGTACCCTGATAGGTAAGATTGGTAAAGGAAAGAAGTTTCGATCGAAAACGAAATCTCAATATATACGGATGATTCCAAAACTAGCGAGGGTACGGACTCAGGAGTATATTCGAAAGATATAAACCTACATGTAGCCCTGAAACTTCCGGACGCATGCAGTGTGTTCCCGGCAGAGGTTCTGGCTGTACTCAAAGCTACGGAACTACTTGAGATGGGATCAATATCCAACAAGAATATCGCCATTTATACTGATAGTCAGGCTGCGCTGAAAGCGCTAGAGTCCTACATCATTAAATCTGAACTAGTCAGGAGTTGCCGCACAATGCTTAGGGCATTATATTCGCAGAATCGTGTCAGATTATGTTGGGTTCTTGGACACTGTGACATAGAGGGTAACGAAAAGGCAAATGTACTGGTAAAAAAGGAGTAGAGCTCCCGGTAAGTGATATACTTGAAGGCATCAGACCAGCATCATGGCGTTGGCTAAGAGAATTATTCTCGAAAAAATCATCATTATGGCCGACCTAAGATGGTCAAATTTAGAAAGGCATAGGGTCTCTAAGGCTTAATGGCCTAAGTTAAATCGGAAAAAACTGAAGAATTAATAAATCTAAGCAGATCAAAGCCGAGAACAGCGATAGGGATACTCTCTGGCCATTGCCTTCTGAGGAATCACGCCATGAGATTAGGCGAATTGGAGAATTGGTGTAAGGTTTCCTACCGTGAAGGCTCACTAGGGATCGCGATGGGCCCATTATGGTGCCTAGTGTCTTATGACTAACTCACCCTACTCAACCTAAACCTAAACCTCAACCAATACCATGCACATACATACATACATCTAACAAAGCAGAGCTGCAAAGAAGCCCAAACGCTATTCGTGGGCTCTACGAAGAAAAAGGAGTTGTGGTCGAAAATATTGAGCTTTTATACTCCAGGAACAATATACGAAAGTTTTACCAAAAGGTAAAAAAAAAACGTGTCAAGTCAACAAGGCCCATATAGAAAGAAGCCTGTAGAGTTGAAGAATGAAACCTTGTAGTAGAACCACAGTCGATGCTGACAGTATGGAAAAGACCAACATCACGCTATCAGGCCGAACTGATTCATAGACGATAACAGTCAAAACTTTCGTTCACCTGACCAAAAACAAAGTGAGGATAGGAATATCCAAGTTTAAGTACAACAAAGCAGCGGAACCTGACGGCTTATCGAGCTATTTAATGGAAATGATTTGGTAGAGAGTACTATATACATACATAGGTGCAGCAACTCATTTCTTAGATTTGGTCAGACGAGTGTATGCCTGATGAATGGAATTTCATCATTGTTTCCCCAATCCAAAACAAGGCGACCACCTTAATTGCGCCAATAATAGAGTTATCAGTATCCTCAACATCGCATATAAGATTTTATCTGCCATATCAAGTGAACCCTTTGCCAACAACTTGATTGGCCTCCATCAGTGTTGTTTCAGGCCAGAAACGTCAACTTACTTACTCAGGTGGTGTTCGGGGTGAACCTGGGACTCAACCAACAAACCTCTCCAAAAAGCGGGACCGAATATTTAATAAAAAATTTTTCTTTCGAAACGACCGAGGATATCTTCATCCACAGAAAAGTAAACAATTGATCAAATTTTCACATTTCGCCAGATCCTGGGAAATAAGTCAAGAAGTCCAAACTGATACCCATCATATTTTCATCGATTTTAAGGCCATGTAGATGAAGAATAACTCTTGCCAATCTCTGTTTCTTTGGGTTACTGAATAGTACGGTCCTATCCCGCACAACTAAGGAAATTCTGTTTAAGACCTTGATCATCGCGGTCCTTTTTTATGGTGCTGAAACATGGACTCTATCGAAAGCGTATGAAGATATCCTCGGTCGTTGTGAGAAAAAAATTCGGTCCTATTTGGGTTGAGATTCAACGACGAACTATACATTAGACTATTGAGGTGGCTAGGACATGTAAATCCTAGCCACCAGCGCTCTGGCCAACAGAGTCTTCGAATGCAACCGAGAAGGAGAACGCAGTAGAGGAAGACCTCGCTTAGTTGGCGCGCACAAGTAGTAGGGAACAGGAACCAATTTCTAGCTCGCAACTGGTCGTATGTCTCCTCAACGTCGGTCGCCTACAAGATCTTATCTGCTGTTCTGTGTGAATGCTTAAAACCTTTTGTCAGCAACCTGATTGGTCCATATCAGTGTGGTTTTAGACCAGGAAAGTTCACCATCGACCAAATTTTCACACTACGGCAGATCTTGAAAAAACCCCAGGAATTTCAAATCGATACTCATCACCTTTTTATCGAATTTAAGGCCGTCCATGACAGCCTCTATAGAGAAGAACTACATAGAGCTGACTAGTTTTGGCATCCCTGCCAAACTCGTTCGGTTGTGCAGTATGACGATAGAGAATGCACGTTGCTCCATCAAGGTCGAGAAAGATCTCACCGGAGTCCTTTGATGTCAAAAAAGGACTCAGACAGAAAGACGCGCTGTCATGCGATTTCCTCAACATTGTTCTTGAAAGAATTGTGCAGAACTCACACGCCAACACCTGAGGCACAATCTTACAAAAGTTCGTGCAACTGCTCGCATATTCTGATGATATTGACATAACCAGAAGAACAAAGGTGATGTCAGTAGCGCTTTTGTGGTCGTTGAGATGGAAGCGGCTAAGATGAGTTTAACCGTTAATGAGGGCAAAATAAAGTATATGCTGTCCACAAAAAAGGACATACAACAGCGACTTATCGGACAGGATGTCACCTTCGACAGATATAACCTTGAGGTAGTTAAGGACTTTGTTTACCTAGGAACCGCTAAGAACTCGGACAATGACACCAGCGCTAAGAAGGCAACTATGTAGCAAATCCCCCTCTCGAACAACTAAAGCAACCCTATATAAGACCCTGATCATCCAGGTCCTGCTCTACAGCCCAAAGGCATGAACTATGTCAAGAATGGTTGAGCCCGCTATCGTTTGTTATGGGAGAAAAATACTTTGGGTGATTTTTGGTGCCGTATACATAGACGCAGAGTGGAGAAGAAGATACAATCATGAGCTGTACGAGCTATATAGCGACATCGACCTAATCAGAAGAGTTCGAATAAAACGACTAAGATGATCGGGTCATATAGAGCGGATGGACAACAATCCATCCCAGAGGGACGACGCAGTAAAGGAAGACCTCGACTGAGGTAGCGCGTTCAATTGGAAAGGGTCCTCAACCTTGGTGTGCGAAACTGGAGGCAGCTGGCTAAAGATCGAGCTGATTGGAGAGGCTTGTTGGTTGAGGCCCAGGTCCACCCCGGACTGTAGAGCCACCTAAGCAAGTAAGTAACTGGTCGTATGCGGTTAGCTTAGGACCGGGCTAAGTGAAAAGTTAAATTAATTGCGGCCTTTAGTAAGTAATAGGTAACTAGTTTAAGTCAGATATGATAATGGAAAAGCACAAGTTCTAGCTGGCATACTTGCGTGCCTTGTTTTTTCTAAAGTTTGTTCATAACAGCCATGCTCTTGATATCTAATTAGGTGTCAATATCGGAAACGCATGAACGAACAAACCTTGGAGACTTTACATGTACAATGTCAGGAGGTGAGAAAGATTTGTCACAACACAGCTGATTGCAACTCCTGAACGAATTAAACTTCCCAATTATACAAATGTAGCAGCAACGCTGTATTGCTAATACGTCGCCCATGATCTTTCCCACTTAAAGTTGTTCTCTTTGTGAGCCATATGAACTCGATTATAAAATTAAATTCGTGCAAAGCAGAAGTACTCACTCACACTTTATTCTTGAATTTCAGGACCGTGTTGAGCCCTCCACTTGTTGATCTTGTGTGAATGGTTATCCTTACGTACACACTTTAATATTCGCCACACAATTTCCACTAAACTTTCTTTTTTCCTTAAGAAAACTTTCACACGTTCTCTGCTTTGTGCAGTTGGACGATCTGCATTTCTCTTTTTCATTTTCAAGACAAATTGGGAAACTTTTTGCACTTTCAAAACAAATTCTTTAAATTTTATCACACGCATTCACTTTTTTGCAAATTAACCGAAATACACAACAATTTGATCGAGAAAAATACTGAGATTCAGGATTATATTCCGCACAAATAAAAATAACCGACCTCGTTGCGTTGCGGCGAACTTTGACATGTACTGTGACTACAAGAAATTGCGGTAGGTAGTAATTTTGAGCTGGGAGTTTAATTGAAAAGTTTGCACGTTTTGGGTATATACAAAGACTACAAGGAAATATCTTGACCTAGGACTTATCCTTACGCCTTTGAGAGATTCAACATTTCTGATTTAATACTGAGCTGTCACTCGTTGATTCCTGTCAATATTTTCGGCCTCCGCAAATAAATCCGAATCGAAGGTGGCATCGATTTTGAATTCTTCTTTTTTTTATTAATAATCTGCCGAGGTGTAAACATATAATCAGTTGTGTTTGTCCTGGTTGTTAATAGATGATTTCAGGCATCAATACACATTATTGCAGGTACGATCTTATAAGCAGTGATGCTTCTGTAAATTGCATTCACGAGAGGGTTATTCCAAAAAGATGATATGAGGTTAGGTTAGGGTGACTATCTGTTCTGTAAAAAGATACAGACACACTTACACCAGGCGACGTCCTTTGGGATATTATGGATTTTTTTACTTGGTCTACCCAGAGACTAATAAAACTAATGGGAGCTTATTATGAAGCGAAGGATGCTAAGGATTTTTTAGGACGCCAGTTAGCTGAGGTCATTGAAGAAAAAAACCCTAAATAAAGCAGCCTTCTGGAGAAAGGTCAGTCAGGTGCATAAGAGGTGAAGGATGCTTTCAATCTCCTTTTTGTCCTTATTACTCCAGCAGAACTATTTTGAAAATAGGTCTTTTAAGATGTTGGATCAGACAGTGTCCCGGGAGGACAGCGATAACGTTGCTGATCTAAACACAGCCAACCCGGCATTAGGCAAGTCTATCTTAATATATGACACATCGAGCCATTTCTTCATACATATCTGGTTGGTTCCGGTGAAAGTGTCCAGCTTTAGTAGATAATTGCGTGTAGCAAGTGGCATATCCAGGTTTTGCTATTTAACCAGAATCTTCAAAGTCGTGCACTTCTGGCGAGCTCGTCAGCCTTGCAGTTTTCCGGAATGGTTCTATAGCCTAGCACACAGCAAAGGTGAAAGCTGAACATCTATGCGAGAAACAAACGGCCGATTAAAGTCATCTTTGTCGTGAAAGAGCACGATTCCAGGGACTTTATTGATAGTCCACTTAGTTCTAGATAGACGTTTAAAAGGTTTGGGTCAGGTCTTTGTCTAGTAATAGATCTGTATAGCACCTTCCTAAAAATACTGTCATATACGACCCCAAAATTAAATAAAATGTATGGAGTATCGAGCTGGACTTCTTGGGCTATTTCTAGAGTCTATCAAATCGTTAACTATTTATAAATTGCGGATCTTCCTGGCCTAAATCCTCACTGACAGCTACTAATCTGGTTGATAACAAAATGCATTTACACAATATGGCTGATAAAGTCTTTTACGCGATTTTTGAAAAATTGATTCTGTGGTTGTCACATTTGAGTCGTCAGGCCCTTGAACACTGCTATGAGTTGAACGGAAGTTTTGGCTATCATCTTCTAGGTTGTATGGTCCATTCTACCCGACATCGGAATATTGGTATTCGTCACCGTTCGATAGTCTGCAGAAGAAGATTTTCCCTATCCTCAAGACCGATTACAGTTGTACTACAAGGCTTCCTTCTTTAACTGTACAGGATATCTAAGCACGCTTGGCTCATTTTTTGTCCCTTTTCTTAAAAAGTTCCAAACGTTTTACTGAAGTAGATTCTCCGAATATTATTGATTACGTGTTCCTTGTGATGTTTCATTTTGTCACGCTGGCATGTTTTTGTTGGTGGAGTTCGCAAGCACATAGCTTGTTAAAGGTAAGATCATTCCACGTGTAGGTAAGTAGGTAGGTAAGATGTTGTCCATCTGTAAAATAGAAGAGCCTTGTCAATGGCTCTTTGCTTATAAGAGAACTGGTTGTGTTTATCTGATTTTTAGTTTTATGTGGCAAAATGTCAGATATTCTAGAATCTCTTCTGGCCACACTGATTGGTGCACAAAATCAGTTTTACTTCCATATTTTGCCGGTAGTCGTCATGAACCATCTATTCGTCAGTGGAAAATTTAGTACTTTCCACTGAACGGCCATTTCAATTGGTAATTGTCATTACTAGCTGTGATACTATATTTGACCACTAGATGGAAAACAAACGTTTTATTTTTAAAATCTCTCACTATGCATACAGTTTTCTTTAATTGCTCACAGACTTTGCTATGAACAACTAATAAAATACAATTATAGAAAAATATTTTGAAAAACACACGACTTTTAACAGCACACCTCAAGTGGAACTTATTCCCATCCACCCGCATCGTTTGTGGAAAATGCAAATTCCAATTGGAACCTGGAAATGGATTCTGCCATTGGAAGGAATTAAAAAAATGCATTTCTACAAATCAGTCGGCTTTTTGACAAGCGATGTCAGTTTGTTTAGGGAACGCGAAATTTGTTGTTTAATTTAGTATTCCCGCACGAGTAAAAAAAATAAAAAAAAAACGTGTGAATACCCCTCTAATTTAATGTAAAGGTGAACAAGTCTCGAATTATTAGTAATTTAGTTACGTTCTTAACTAAATCATTCGTGAAATATAAATTTTGTTGAACGAGTTTCCTCGAGGGGCAGTGGCTATTGTGCTGTATCATAAGGACAAACAACATTCCGTGGACAACAACGCATACATTCATCAAATTCGCGAAGGGGTAGGTAAGGGAACCAACCATGTTTATTGTGTAGGAAACTGCGACTTCAAAAAATACGAACAATTTCAGAAAGGGAAATGAATTTCACTTTATCAAGATGAGAGTGTGGGTTGTAGTTTTGGTGGAAATTCATTATTTTCACTTCTCCCCCGGCCATGCCTCATGCCTTTGTGGGCTTTAGTCAAACAAAAGATCGGAAGCTGTCGAGTGGCCGCATTTTTGTGGTTAATCATCCCGTAAGAGCATCTCATCATCAAGTTGATCATCTTTATCTTAAAGGTGTTAAACAATCTTTTTTTTATTATTATTTTATCGCATTTTTGTTGTGATTATTCACCTATACATGCACGAGACAGGGCACATTGCCTCGGCTGGTGGTTGGTGGCGAATCGAAGTTGAGTGCATACTCTTGGGCTGAGAGCGAATCTCGATTGCATTGTGTTTTTTGAATAACAGGGAGGGGGTGCAAAGTGTTTGATTGAAAAGAGGGTGGATTGCATTCGATAGTCGGCGCGGGTATAGTAGGACTAAACACAAACACCGGCTTCAGCTGCTCTTGAATTATCGTTGATTTGATGTCGGATTCCGACCTTAAAATTGCAAAAAGTTTCAAAATCATTTCATTGTCGCTAGTATCCTAAATGATTTTGTAAATACATCTGGGTATAATAACCACCTGCGAGAGAATCTACTATAGTTAGGAAAAATCTGTTTAGTCATGGTGTTCTCCAGCATACCTACGAGATGGTCTCGTAAAAGCTCAAAGAATATGTTCTCTACGCAGATTTCTCTATCCTATTGCAGCTCTTTTACGGCATTTGGCTAAGGGCTAGTATTCATTATCTGTTTCCAATACAATTTTTGAAACGCAGTAATGCGTTGTTGGTGGCCTTTGGTTACTTTGCATTTATTGAGATACATAAGTAAGAATATGAGCTATGAACGTTTGCAATAAGGCGTCAACATTGGGAGGACTTTCATAGACATTCATAGGTTCAACTAGCTACTCCTAGTAGTATTACAGACCAACGCTTAAGTCAGGCTGCGCTTGAATTAAACAGTTTAACTCTACTGTGTTCAAATATAATTTAAGCCAATATATTTGAATATACATACATATGTAGCTTTTAAATGTGGTAATCTTCAGGAAATTTTGTTTTGAAAGTGTTTCATCTTACCAATCCATAAGAAAGGTGCCCCGAGTGTACCGAATAACTACAACAAGGCGCACCTATGTACCTATATACAATATAGAACTCTAAGAACGTGGGTACAAGAAAATGACAAATCAAAAGAGTTCCAAGCTGGGTTTAAATGGCGTGATCAACAAAGGCCCTCTAAAAAAAAAAAATATTTAGCGCGGCAGGTCTATGGGAACCAAGACCTAGCTTCTCACAACCATTCATGTTGTGCGTGTTATAATCTCTACACGAATAGAAGGGAACTACCGTGGGACCTCGTGAGAGGTGGGACCGTGAAGGAAATTTTAAGTGTTGTCTAGGGATTGAACCTCAAACTCGTCGGTCTATAGCCCAACGCACTAACCATATAAGCCACGGCGCCCACTCGCCCACAAAGGCCTTTTACAAGATCTAAAAAGGTGCGGACGTCAGATAGTGATGCCCAGTAATTCAATATTTATTTGGGTATGATAATTGTTACCGATAGAGTGCATAACTTTCTTCTTTTAAATTTTTTTTTTGTAATTTGTCTTTGACTTTTGTTTCTATTTCTAGTAACTGGTTGCCAGGAAAAGAATTAGTGTTCTTTTATCTTTAAAAAAACAACTTAACCGATTGGGCCATATGTATCCATTGTGCCAACAGTTTTTGGCCTTCATTTTTATAATCAAAAGGATGAATTTTCCACATCCCAAGCAGTAACAGTGTGAAATCCGCCCACACACATGCTATATCCGTACAATTTAAGCCTGATGCCATATGCCACTTGCGAATCAAACTCCAACCGCGGACCATGTCGCCAGAAACTTTCGTTTTTATTTCATTCCGCTGTCTATCGACCTCTTTTATGGGTGAATTTATTCATTCAAGATAATTTCATATATTCGCATTCGCATTTAAAAATAGCACTAATAATATACATTTGTCAGAATTAGGTCCAAAAGCCCAAACATCACAAGCAGCAGATGGATAAAGCTGATAATTTTGTTAAATCTAACTCAAGATATGATTAATAAGGTAGACAATACAGAAGCTGTCCGAAAGGGATTTATTATTTTGGCATTTTGTCTTTTGTCAAATTTATAACGATCTTAAATTTATTATTCATGCATATTCATACACCGCGCTATCGCTGCTAGCCCACCTTTAAGCGCCAGGTGAGAGATTTAAATTTATTCATACTCATATGTACATACATGTGTATAACGAAACAGATACATATGACTGTTGTGCAGAAAATAAAACACAACCGCCATCGCGACAAGGTAAACAATTTAAAAACCAATTATGATCCTCTGATTTCTTAATAACTCAACTGCGTGTACACAGTAGATATTCGATGTATTTTGTAATTAGTACCGCGGCAGGCATTAGTATATCGTAAATTATTTTTATAAATATTTTTCTGCAAACCACCACCTCGGCAGTGTAGAATGTGTCTTTTCTTTAAGTTTACATAAGTTTTTCGAAAACGGATTTCCTCGCCCCTCCCGGCGGTGTGCCCCGCTGAAGGAAAATGTTTTTATTTCTTATTTATTTAAATAAAATCTCTCAGAATCCATAAGAAAAGTGATTCTTTTTTTTTTTCAAGAAAATAACAAATTTTTTAAGTTTCTATTTCGGGTAGAATGTGTGGTAATACTCTGGGTTAAAAATAAGATACAAAATTGTTCTCCTCAATAATATGACCGAGTCGTCGTGGTGAGGCAAGTTGATTATGCATTGATGTGTGCAAAAAAAAAATAGTTTTTCAACCAATTCGATATATTGGAAAGTTTGTGTTTCTAGATGAGTTTTTGAATACACCGAGGACCCCAATGGCTGGTGTTCAATGCTCTGATAATTTGTCTTTTGACTTGAATGAACAAACTGGTGAAACGCTAGGTGCATCGTTTGATTTGCAAGGCTAAATTAAATGATCTGTGAAGAAACATTGGGTACTTGTGGAAATTTAGACTAGCAGACGGAAGATTCTATATATAGAGGAGAGAATTCTCCACTGGAAGCAGCTTTTGCTTGTGTTAATGGGGAATTTATGGAATAAATTATAAGTGTTACGTAATGGCGCAGCGATAAAAATATTATATTTATTGCCTACGCAGGACCTTCATCTCGTGTATGATTTGTTGATTTTTCTCAAGTTTTATGTATGTATGTTGGTTTTTCTGAAAATGTTTTCTTTTTTTCTTTAAAAAAAAATAGTCTAATATTCATTTTATATTGAGTGCGATATTTAGTTAGTTCTAACATGTTGGGGGTTCTACATATATCCTATGCTAAGCTATAAACTGTACCATGAAATGATTTTGAAAAATTAATATTTTCTTGAAAATAGTTCTGCTTAATTGAAATACAGTAAAGCCTTTGAAACCTGCTGCCAAATAATGTTATAGCTACAGATTCAACATTTAGTAGCTGAATTCATTAGAGAGCAACACATAAAACACCGGATGACAGACGGAATATGAATAAGGTTTTTGGGAAGCGTGTTCAACAATAGTTGCAATAAACACTGAGTGGGTTATAAAAAGGAAAATACAGAGAGAGACTTTGAGAAATATTGCATCATAATGACTCGATATTAAAAATGTCTTTAACACCTCTACCTGACGACTACTTGCAGCAGAATGGCACTGACGGTATAGGATCACCAGGCTCTGTACTAGGTCCGTTGCTGTGTTGTCTGTATCGCCAATGTTGTAACCATTAAACTGCTTAATAAGTAGAACATACAAGTAATGGGACTATACAGATTGGTAGTCAATGGGTTACATCGATTTGCCTAATACTGGTGGATCATAACAACGAAGCAGTTGTTTAAAGCAGCAGGAAGAAGGTTAAATTTGGCGGAAATATGATAACATAAAAACCACATACCAAGTAGTGTCATTGTAGACGGGAGACTTTTATTTAAGGATTATTATGAAAAAATATTACGAAAGTTGGAGAGGTGCATTCGTTCGCGTTCGCATCATGCTTAAGAACTGCTATCGGCCAGAGTAGTAACCTCGAACATCCTATACTTACTTGCAACTTAGTACCTGTGTGAGTGGATTCCACTGCATAGTGTGGAATTCTTTTCCAGATGATGACTGCCTATAGGTTCTTTGAGATACGGATACGTTGTCTGAGATACGGTTCAGAAGAAAAGTCCTCAAGATGACACGTAGACACATATTTTCGCAGAGTTGCAGCTTCCAAGAACTACAACCATACATTAGTGCTGTGTCTACATTAAAAGGGAACGTTCTCACCTTGATTTTCACAACTTTAGCCTTTCCGATTCTGCTGCCCATATTTAGTTCGGAACCACTAAATATGGGCAGTTACCCGGTCCTGCTGTCCGGCAATGTTAGAGTTGGATTTTTGTTTTTCCCGTGTTTATCTTTAGTCTCACTTTGCTTACTTCAGATTCCAAATAGTAGGTCATTTTAAGGTAGGATGTGCTTGTACACTTTGTGTCGTGATTTCTCTTTACTAGTGCTGGTCGAAGTATAACGTTGATGACTATTAAGAACAGCACTGGTGACAGTATACAACCCTCGTGCTCCACTTTCGATTTCAAAAGTCCCCCTAAACCTTATCATTGAGTAAAAAGTCACATGTTTCACCCACGTATGACAGCTATGACTTTTTCTGGGATGTCTTTCCTACGCAAGCCTACTAGACCAACAAGTTTCGATTCAAACCATCGAACGTCTTCTTGAAGTCAATGAACTATAGAATCAATGGAGACATTTACTTAACATATTGCTCTATAATGATTCACAGGCTGCTCATATAGTCCACGCGGGAGGGACCGTTGCAAAAGTCTGCCTGTTCGACCTGTTGAGTTTAAGTGCACTCTTATTTGGTCCAATACTGTCCTAGCTATTATCTTGACTGCGACTAATAGGACCTTTTTTTGGAAACTTGATAATCATTTTTAGCTGCGAAAGACTAATTGAAATTTGAGGTCATAATCATGACATCTAAGTGGTTGAGTACTGTTGCCAAATGTTCTTCCCAACTTTTGAGCTGATTTTCGTCTGAGAACAGTATGTTGCCGTGCAAGCTCTACACCGGGTGTAGCTCGGATCTACGACTATTTGTAAGTTCTACGATGATGTTGTATACAGTCCTACGATACGCTGCATTTCCATTTTCTCTATACGATACGGGATATCAGCTAATTCATATCTCTGCATCAAGGGTATATTCATCACCTGAATTCGCCCGCAATAGGGTCCATGTGTTCACGATATAAAAACTGAATCAAAAACTTTATTGGAAACCGCACAAAAAAGTTGGACTGTGTGACAAGAAGCAGTTTGCGTCCCTATAGGGTGGGCCATATGTTGGTTTCTTTTTAAAAAGGCTATAAAAAAACGATTGTTGCTTTATTGAAAAGAGTAAACCGATTAATTACGGAATATTATTTCATTCAAATGACAGCCTCGGATGGCTTGGTAGTATGTAGGTCATCCTCTCAACCCAATTTTTTATTACATTTTTGATGGTTTCGTCTCCTATTTCATGAAGAGTGCCCAAATCGTCTCTGGATTGTTCGCATAGCATTGATCTTTAATGGCATACCACAAAAAAGTCCAACGGCGTCAAATCATAGCTTCGTGCCGACCAAGCAACATCCCCAAAATAGGCCAATAATGCCTGCAAAAAGCTGCAATATTTTCCGTTGAGTCCATAGGACGAACACAGGAATATGTTTGGTTATCAATCCGCAAACCAGTCTCACGAACTTTCATCACAAACTTGCGTTCGAAATTTGTTTTCGAAATTGTAACTGTTTCGGCAAAACATTATCCAATTTCGAAGTAACTTTGCAATATTTCCCAACGTTGTTCAAGCGCAAATCGATCCATTTTGTACCGTGAAAATATAATTCTGAGTTTCTGTAAATTTTTGGAGCGCATAAGAGCTGTCAGTGTCAAAATTATATATGATTCAAAAAGATACCGTCAGATGACCCACCCTTTACTACAAAGCATCCAAAGATTCACATGTTTAACCCTTTAGTTCCCAAAATATTGTTTAGCTTTAAAGGAATAGTTGAGAATAGTGTTGGAAGGAGGAACTTGAATCAAATTATGAAAACGTGGAAAAATGAAGAGATGTGCGTTTTATGAGGTGGGAGTGGCAAGCTACCTTAAGACAGTCCTGGGAACGTATGCCAAAGAAGAAACTGATGTAGATACATGCGGTCTAGAGGCCCGCTTGGGAACTAGAGGGTTAATTGTTGATCGGCTGCTAAATTTGACCTCATTATATATGTACATAAAGACCTCTGCGTTCAGGACGTTGAGATTTCATCTCAATCGTCCAAACCAGGCCACCTAACTGAGTATTTCCGACTTCGGAATATAGTCTGTTCGTTAACAAATTCAGCGGTGTCCCAGATTTCATGCCAAGAAAAAATTGACTGGGGTCATTGGCCCATACTCCTTCTTCAATGACACTGGCAACACTGCGACAGAAAATGCATACTATATGTTGTTTCAACAAGTCAACGCACATACCACACAGCTGCTCAAACAATCGAGATATTGAAGTCGAAGTTCGGTGATCGTGTTGTCTCCAGAAATGGACCAGTCAATTGGCCGCCTCATTCGTGTGATATGACAAATCTGAATTTTTTACTTTGGAACTATGTCTAGTCCATGGTCTATGCTTAAAAGCCAGAGACTTTAGCAGACCTTAGGACCAATATCGAACTCCAAATGTATGTGAAAAACAAATGGAATGGACATTTGAATGATGTCATCCATAATTAATGTCATCGATGATACTTCAAACCGAATGTTTTTGATATTTCAAACATAAGTTGTTATTTAAAAAAAAAAAAAAAACAATGCGGCGTTCTTAATGAAAAACCCTTTTGTAAAAAATATTGCGTATTCGTCTGGGTGAATGGCTTTTTCAAGGTTTTCATTTCAGAAAAAACGCTTTTTCTTACGAACTTCTGTTGAATAACCGAGTATATTTATTGTCTTGAAAAAGTTTTTCAGAAAGAATTAATCAAAAGTAAACGGCAGCTCTTTGGATGTGTCATTAAACTATTCATTCGAAAGAATATAACATGTACAGCATATAGGGTTTTGAAAAGCTAGCCGGGATCCTACATGAGTCAGTTGTGCCAACTATTTAACTAAAATTTTTATGACTAAACCAGTCTGTTCAGTGATTCTCGATTTAACAGGTAATAAGGATATTTTGAAATTTGAAACAAGAACTCAGATGAAATTGCCTATTAAATCTACAACTTTACGTATCGTTCTTACATACTATAGACTTAATGGATTTCTGACATGTGAGAGGTCTGATTTCGGATATACTGATTATCCAAACTAAACTTTCTGGCATCTGAGTTCACTTGGTCTTTATGCTGCAATTTCGATCGTTTTCATGTTCAATGTAGGCGCTGCGAATTAAGGAGTTTCTTGCTTGGAATATTGTGTATTCCAAGTGGTTGGCAAGTGTCTAATTCAATTTGATCTATGGATTTTCAGGATAATTGCAAAACAGATGTTTCGAAGTAAAGTTGTAATCGCCACAAACAGACTGGATTGCCACTAAGATTGGGAAGGATTGATTGCGATACTAAGAAAAGGCATAGTGGCTCGGTAGAATACCAATAAGTTATCTTCAGTCTTTTCTGCTGAAAGACAGATAGATGTCCAGGAACGTTTATTTAACTTGTCTACTTTGCAAAGAGTAATGCTGTACACAATTATTTTAGTAATAAATGATCTCAATGTGACAAATAAATAATAAAGAGCTCAACCTTTGGATAGATCAGTATACAATATTCACTGGTGGTTTGCCGTGGCTCAGTGGATAGTGGATTGAATTACAAAGCGGGAGTTCGATTTCCAGACACCAACAAAGTTTTTTTTTCATGGTCCCACTTATCTGACTTGTTGCACCCAGTCCTTATGATAGTTTAAGTCTCCAATAAGAAGATAGATGCAGGCTTGCCTAACGAGTAATAGAGCACTATCTTGTTGCCTTGACAGATTTTGAAGTCACCCATGGTAATTTGATCCAGTCCTGATCTACATATGTATATTTTGGCCGAATCTAAAGTTGACTTTGCTCTCTCAGCTGTCATTGTCTAGGGTCATATGTATTTGTGTTAAGGAATAACAGGAAGTACGGAAGTGAAATGGTAATCGTAGTGGCAAGATGTCTGATTTTCGACAATGTACACGAGAAAAAACGTAGAGTTCGCTCAGATGATTTAATACACTTCCTCATTACAGTATCTTTTTATTTAATCAGGGGTGTTACCAGCCCCAGAATCTTCACGGTAGGAAACCTTAAACCGAAGGCTGAAGGCTGCTTTCTAATTTGTCTACTACTTCATGTAGAGCTGTTTCTACCGATTTGCCCTTTAAGTATGCGTGTATAAATATCCGTTGCAACATTTGCTTCTTATATGAATGTCAAGAAGCCTCTCAAGTGTCTTGATGAGAAATGACAAAAGACTAATAGGTCTATAGTCTTTTGCTGAACTGTAGCTTGGTTTACCTGCTTTGGGTATAAATACCACCCGCACTTCCCTCCATGCCATAGGTATGTAACCTAACCTTAGACAATATATGAATTTAGACAGGGCTCCTTTGAAAGGAGCGATAGACATTATAGCCCATTGTAGCTTCTTCCATGTGATAAGATCTTTTTTTTTTCTTTGAATATTAATCCACTTGCTGCAGCACGCAAGCAGATACAAATTATTGTTCATTCTCGTTGACACATATGAAGCGACGCAAAAAAATTGCCAATGTTCATTGATACGTGTGGTGGCGATTCTTCATCAATGTTCCTTGACAAACAAACATAACAATAATACTTGTTAAGTAACATTGACAGTGTGCAGCGCGCTTAACAGTCGTCGCCAGAAAGTCGAAACAAAGGTATGTATATATGTATGTATGTATGTATGTATATCCCCCTAAAAATATCTTCAGAGTACGTACTTTGACCACCAGTTCAATAGGTATTCGGGCTGCTATTATATTTATTGCATTCCCCGATACCGATCTGTATGTGCATTATACTCTGAGTGATGCATGTCTGTTTTACTTCTCATATACGAGAAGCATTTTTAGCGGTTGCCGGTTGCTCCATACATGAGGATTGACTTGTTCCCTGTTGCAAGAAGATTTCTAATTGGCTGCCTGGATCCTCCAATATTTGACATTAGTCTGGGTATTGCGACAAAAGCCTTTCAAGTTTGTGTAGGTTAGGTGCTCTCTAAAGTTAACCCTATGGTCAAGCAGTACTCCTAGATACTTTATGTATCTATATTGTGGCCTTGAATCGATAAGGTGTTCCTACTTGTATGGCCAGGCACTCAACTTTATTGCGATTTCAAATGAGTTTTGTAGTCCTGTAATTCTAGACCTCCACTAGAGTTTTACCACTACCGCATAATGTTTCACAGGACTGGGCCTAGAACTGATCCCTGAGGGACTTCTCCTGTATGTAATTTTTAGACTCTTCGTCAGTATCTTAGAAGAGGGTTCGATAGAGAGCGTTTTGCAAAATATTCTCTGATCATATTGAAGTGTTTACTCGGAACAGCTTTAGCAATGTTACAGCCTTCGTCTTCCAGGATTAGAAGCTGTTCTCATAGATTCCAAATTGAATTCTTCGGTTCACAAAGTGTCTGCGTAACTGCCCTAGGTTTAATATACCACGGGCTATTCTTTGCAATCAAAAAATTGTTCAATAATGCCCACCAGCGAGTGCATCTGATCTCCTAACACTATCACCAAAATCAGGGTCAATTTGCATCGATCAATAACTTGCATTTTCAGCGATGGACTTTGGATACAAGCATCTTTAGATACTCCCTCAACTTTTATGTTCATGTCACCCAAGTTTGACCACTTCGACCACTTTATATGTATACGTATGTATCTGTATCTGTCGACGAATAATTTAGACTATCCCCCTGTCTTCCGTCTGAAAATAAATTTGCAAACATAAAATCCACGTCTAAAAATACCAGCATAGAAAAAGATACAAATAAATTATTTGATTTTGCAACGTCACAAATGAATGGAGTTGTTGTAGGTGTTAATTGAACATGTGAAAGAAACACTTATACTGCCCTATTTCAATTGTACTTTTGCGTTACAAAATACAAGCGAACAACAAGCCCGAACCAATCAACAAAAAAATAAAAACAAAAAGATTGCAAAAAAAAACAATCTTTTACTTCTTGCAAACACTGTTTAAGTATCTAAAGCTGCATAACGATAGGTTTTTTGTATTTTTTTTTGATGAAAATCGAAATGATTTGCTTTCGCATTCAATTGATCATGGAATGTAGGGATATGATGGTATCTGATCAAAGCGGCCTGACAGAATGAGAGTTTGTGATGTCAAACAAAGAGAATGATGGATACCTTCAATGTATAGATTGACCTAAGAACCGAGTATTATGACAAAAGAAAAAGATTATTTTATCACCAGTGGCTGATGGCGCGAAAGGCTGTGAATCTGACTTAAATACCATTCATCCACTCATCGTCATCGTCATTGGTGCTTGCACAGCATACTCGTAGTGCTTTTGAAAAGTTCACTTTAGAGAAAAAAAAAAAAAAAAAAAAGCCACAAACCAGATAAATTCAACTTTTCTTTCTCTCTCTCCTCGTTTGCTTTTGCTTTTGCTACCCACCACCACCCCATTCTACCGCAGCCGCCCCCAGTTTATCGTCGTCGTCGTCGTCGTCGTCAACTTTCAATCGTTTCGATCGTTTTCTCGGGATCGTGGTCGGCTTCGTTGTAGTAGTCGTCGCGCAAGCAGTCGTATCCGTAGTCGTACCTATTCTCAAACGTCGTCGTCGCCGTCGTCGTAGTCGTCGTAGTCGTTCAACATTTCATTTCACACAGTAAATTTTCTTTGGGGGGCACCAGCACCAGCACCAGCGGCAGCAGAAGCAACAAGCAGCGAGTGAGCTTGTTTAAAACGACATTAGCTGGCGCAACATTAGTTTTGAGTTGGCTACCAACGCGAGCGGGTCATTCTCTTGGCAAACGAGACACGTACATATATAGAAAATTACTTTTTTTTTTTCGTTTTTTTTTTTTAACTCTTTCCCCTCTCTGTGTCCCTCTTTTGGACCACATTTAAAAATTTGTTCTTACAAATATAATGAGAAAAAAAAAACTGTTATACAACATCGACTTTTTGTATCTCATATGATATCTCGTATCTATCGGAGGATTTTTCGTGTCTCGAGCAGTGGGATCGATCCGAAATGAATCTTTGATCCTTTTTTGTTGTGTAGAATGTAGAATGTGTTTATCAAAAAAAAATAAAAAATTTCGGCAAACAGTGAGACAATAAAATATGAAAATCAAATCAAAAGACGCAGCACATACATTTTGGAATAAGTTTTTTTTTTAAATTTAAAAAAATCCCTTAAATCATAATAAAAAAGGATAAAAGATACACTTTGGATCCTCTCTCGCACAAGTTCTCCTCTTCGATTTCTTTGTGATGTTATCAATACACAAATACTAAAAGAACATGCTCTCATGGATAAAGTGATATTCGGTGTTGTTAAAAATAAATCCACCTTCGCAAATTTTCACAATCTGTTTTAAAAAAAAAATTATATATTGTATATGTATTTATAAAAATTCGGACAATTTCCTTTTTTTTTTTTTTTTTGTTTCAATTTCGCGATTTTCTTTTACATTTTTTTTTTATCTCTATTTTTTAAGGATACTTCGAACGAACTGTTAACCACCACCCATATTTGAAATTAAAATAAAAAAAAAAAATTAAAATCTTAACACAACACACAGCATACTCAAAAGAAAAAAGTTTCGTTTTTGTTTAAAGGATAAAAAAGAAAGGAAAAAATAAATCACAGTTACATGACAAAAAAAGAATAAACTCGAAATTTGTTTTTGTTTTTTTTTTATCTTCCCAAATCAAAATATCGAACAATTTTTTGTTTTTTTTTTAAATTAAATTTTTCGTTAACCTGCAACTGATAAATAGTATTAAATAACCGAAATTCAAAATGATGATGGAGAATGGTCTCTCCATGGAATATGGAGATGGATATATGGAACAAGAGGAAGAATGGGAACGTGAAGGACTATTAGATCCTGCATGGGAGAAGCAACAAAAAAAGGTGAGTCTGCCTAAAATATTTCTTTTTTTTGCCTTGAAACCAAAAAAAAAAAAAAATTATTTCAATTTGATGCCTCTGTAGAATTTTTGTATCTCTATATTTATAATCGTTTATGTATCTACTTTTTTTTTCGAATCTAAAGATACATCAAAATAGGTGTGCATTTCGTTTAAATCTTTCATAAAAGATTTTTATATTTTTTTTTTTTTTTTTAAACATACACATACCAATATTATTTATTTGAAAAAAAATTAAATCACATATGTTTAAAGCTTATTTTAAGAATAGACAGTTGGCACATACATATGTAGGTATCTGTAATACCATCATAGAGATGTGTACCTCTTCCTCTTTTTTTTTATTTTTTATTTAACGTAGACTCGACCGATTTCCTCTTATATTTCGAGAAAACTTTTTCACTCTCTCTTGAGGCTAAAGTGGGCGAAAGATTATCTGGAGCTCTCGAAAATGCAATGTTCGTGTTCAACAACAAAAAAAAAAAAAAAAGAAAAAGAAGCAAAATAGCAAAAATTGTTTTTGTCAACTTTTGAAATTCAATATCTTGAGTAATTTTTTGGATTTTCTGGCGAGTGAATCAGCGAGGCCCGGTGTGGCGGTAAAAAAAAAAAATATAAAAATGCCGTAAAAACATTGGCATGATTGGCACGATCGCAAAATAGATGTTGTGTCATGGTTGTAAACAAAAAACGATCGAGCCTTTAGGTGTGCATACATTTAGAAGTAGCTTGCGTTATTTTGTATTCAAAAATGACATCAAAAATTGTTTTTAATGGTTGCTTTCTACAATTTTCGGCCCTAAAAGTCAGTTAAATGTTCAAGGTGCTTAGGGTACAGCCTGGTAACTACGAGGAGTATAATAAAGGTGTAGGTATTTGTTGGTACTATGGTAGATAACGACTTGCTGTTTCGAAACTTACTGACCGAACTTTAAGAAATGCACGACAGTTTACTTGAGTATATATGAATACGTAGGTAGTACGTGGTTTTATCATCGAATTGCGACCACTAATTGCTGCCCTAAATCTCAAGTTGTTGATAGTACATCCAAATAATTCTAAAAGAGTGTACTTGAGTATACTATGTTGATTGCGCGCTATGACGATCACGCGCTAGATATGCAGATACCAAAACTGCTTAGAATACAGCCTGATTAATGCAAGGAGCAGTATACTTAAGTATGCTTGAGTAGGTATTCTATGGTTCTATGGGCATCACCCACGCCATGCTACCAATTTCATGGTAGCGCTGCCCTTCATGGTAGGATCTGCTAAATTACAGCAGTCCAAGCTGCTAAGAATATAGCCTGAGTACAGCATGTAGCATATTCTATTTAGAGACTAAGTTACTGGTGTTGGCATCCTTTAGTGAAGCTTTTAGTTATCATTTGTTTTCTTTTTATTGTGATGTGTTCTTTAGCCCTCTTTATAGTTTAGGTGCAAAGTGATATCATTCTATCTAAATGGAGTCATATCACTGAGTCGTTTAGCGTTTACTTCGTAGAAGTCCTCTCGATTTGAGTTACACTGCTACTAAGTTTAACTATATCTTGTGAAATAGACTGGTAGAAAGTCAGTCATAGAAGATTCATGATTCTGACGTGCATATTATAGTGATATGAAGGACAGGGTATGCAGGACTCAAGAAAATCCTATTCCGTCTATTCCCGGGTTTTTTAAAGACTTGCTCGGATACACTATGCCTGCGGCATGTGCTCATACACTTTTTTTTATGTATACATAGTCAAAGTAAACATCTTGATACCTTGATATCTTGCACAGAAGATAATGACTCGGAAGACCCATTAGGGGTTATTAATAAGATAGACAGAAACATCGCTTTAGTAAGATGAAAATCTCTATCTAACGTTCTTGATAACTTTTTGACTTGTTGTTGCCTGCGTACATTCGTAACAAACTCGATCCAAATGTGCTCTTTATATTCAACAGGTTAAGGGTATGGAAACGATACTTCATGACGAAGGTAATATAATAGAAACATGCCTTGAAAATAGGGAATACACTTTGCTTGAAATTTTGATAACGAAGGAGCGCCCAACAATGCATGTCATATGAAGTGATATCTATGTTTGATAGTCTGCTCAGCAAAAGTCAGATAAACATTATTGTTTTTAGAGATATACCACAAGGTGGAGTTATTTATCCCTTGCTGTTTTACATAATTGTTATCGAAAACAGGTTTAAAAATAAAACAGAAAGAAGCCTGTGCAGACGATGTCACACGTTTGCAATAGGAGCCCATTGTCTGCGAATCTGTGAAAACTCATAGCTGGATCTCAAATCTCGTAAGGCATGGTCAAGAGAAATGCGTAAGATTCAATGGTAAATTTGTTTATGTGTTATTCGAATAGAACAGATTGAGAAACAAAAGTGACCTTAAGATATCCTTACAGATGTACAAATGAGCCCAAATTGGACATATGGACTGGAGCCGGTCTATTTTCTGAAAAAGTAAGATTTGACTTACGGATTCTGATTGATACAGAGGCAACGAAATAGTTTCATAAAAGCAAGTTATGTGATGTCACAGATTTAATGTCAAAGTTTGTTCCAGAAGTTTTAATCCAACACGTAGCACCCCATTGATGTTCTCGACTATAGATGGCCGATAAACTGTCAAAACAAGGATCTACAATATATAAATTATTAAGGCAACACATTTCAATGAAGACGGAAAACCACAAGTAGAAAACCACATTAAAATTAGTCTCAATGCTGACGACATAGGGTTTACAATGGTGCAGAGGTACATACATAAGTGAGGTTAAACCTCAACTTTTGTGTCACTTTCTCACTGTTAAAACCACCTGCCACTTGAGGAATTATGCATTAAGTTGTTCCTGATTTCAACACATTCAATAACTCTGTGATACATATGTATGTAAATTCCTTTTCCTCTATAATGCATCACAATGGTCTACTCGTACCTGAGTGTGAAGATGCTGAATTAATAGTCATCTCATAAACCCTTCATCCTAACCTAACTTACCAACTTATAAATGCCCTTTTTGGTAGCATAAAACTGGAGTACCCAAGACATTTTAATGCCACGAAGTTCGTGTATAATCTGCATTTTAAAGTTTTTAGTTTGAAAGAAGAAGTACTCCTTGAGTACGTAATGCTTCAAAAAAGTACAGGGCTGTTAAAAGGGTATTAAAGCCCACTGTTCGTAGCAGAAAATACAATAAATTTGATTTGATAAATTTCCTTGAATGTAAATCAACTACATATCTTTAATATTACATGCATACAGGAATACAAATTTTAGTAAAATCGTTTTGAGCCATTTCTCTCGATAATCATAATTATCCATGATCGATTTCCATGGTTAAACGCAATACATATTTCTTTTCCGTATTATGTTTTCGAATAAATATTTTCTATTCAATCTACGAGGGCATTGAAACGACCGTGTGTTTGGTTTCTGCTAGTTTGATTGCGTGTTGCATCACATTTATGAGTTTAAGGAAGCACATGTCTTATCTTTTTTAATTCATTTTCCTAGGTTCATAAGTATTACGAACTGTTTTGTGTTCCTAATGTTGTTATGTAGTACCAACATCGTAATACATATTTTCAGATTTCTGGTTTGATTAGTGGCACAAGAAACCTTTACGAAAAGCAGCACTTGCTCCAGTACTTATTTTTAGATAGGAGCCTCTCCGAGTAGCTCGATATCTAAGCAGTATCTCTATCTAGTCTTAAGTTTTGAAAGTCAAGTTGATTTAGGTTTCTATTCGATTGCGGATATCGATTCAGACAATTAGATGTGTGATAGAGGTTTAGACTCACTTCGACTTGCCTTCTGGAACATACTACATATAGCGTCTGAGGCGTGTACTTCAACCATTTTCCTTGTATTCTTCAATCTTCTTCTAGGTCTGTTTAGAAAAGCGTTGATAGTGGTGCCACCATAGCTGTTCAATTGCTGCAATGACTAGATCTTTGTTAGATGAGCCATTGAATGGCATTTGGACTTGACAATTAGTTTCATTAAATCTTGCATTTAGAAATTTATTCTTACCACTGGTGAAGCTCATAAGAGATGCAGCGTATTCTGTAAAAATGTCGTCCATGTTCCTTGAGCTATTAGAGAATCCTAAGAAGCTGTCATGTGTCGGACTTTACTGGAAGAATTTAAAGCTATTAAATTGCGAGTTTGTAAAAAAAAACATGAAACGTAAGTTTAAAAACTAAACTTATAGAAATTTGTCGAAACAGTGATTCAGAAAGGCTCAAAGCGGTCTGCAGAATAAGTCATGTTAATGTTCAAATGATGTAAGCCAGGCTTATATCATTCATTGTATTAGTAGAGTAAAACTCACCATATAACCATTTAATCTTGTACTACGGCGGAAATCAAAACCTTTGAATTTTCACATCAACTTGCCGTCTTGACTTATATGTTAAATTGACGAGGAATTTCGCCAACCGACTATTTACAACGTCAACGTTTTCAGTTAGCAACCCCAAAACTGCATTTTTTGGAGCGAAATCAATCTATGAGAGGATCATCGTTTTTAACACTTATCGAACCTTGTTTTTGTCTGGATTAACATAAGATCCTAAACTTCTGCCTTCTGTCATTTGAATGTCATGAACTTTGATCTGTTTCCCCACATTTTCTGAGGATGTCGCTCAAGACTTTCGATCGTTGCCATACCTTTTTGTCTGTTGAGCATGTGTTCTTGCATCGTTTTCTTCTACGATACACAAAAACCTGATCAATTCTATGATCACGCAAAGCTCTAAAAAATAATAATCATTACGCTGCGGTTTGCTTGTAAACTTGGTCTTTTGAATGGAAGACGCAAGTCGAAATTGTCAAACATTGAGTGAAATATAAACTGTCACACTTCAATTGCCTAATCTTTTACATACCTCAATTGATACGACGTTATATACCATACGTACTAAAAGTAGCCAAAACAGCTGTGATAGTACTCCCATTTAGGGAATGATCCTACAATGCAATTCCCCATGCTTATGCTGGTTCCAGAGACAATGCACATTGAAGAATGGGTCTTACATAAAGTCAAACATATTCTCCAGAAAAAAAAGGGTCTTCAGCGTCAGAACTCAAATTGCTTATATAACGCTTATAAAGTTTCTGAAAACGTTTGCACACTCATCAATGTCTAATGGACTTCAGTGTCTTACGAACGAACAGCATATGTCAGAAAGTATGGGTGACTAAATGGTGCCCTGTGGTATTCACTAAACTGAACTAATGCGTTTCCGATGTTGAACATTCAACATTGATTTAGACCCTTTGGCCTTGTAATTATTATAATTCATTGGAGAAAGGTAGATTTAGTCAGATCAACATGAACTAACACCTGACATCTGGCATTCTGAATCATAAACAGTAGATACTCATTCTGTTTACCAAACAGACAAACTAGATCTACTCTCTGATAAATCACTAATTCTAAATATATAATACCATAGCCCATTGGATAGGGTCTACATAAAAAGAAAAAAAAAACTATTTGTCACACTCCCAGTAGCCTTGTAATTTTCTAAAAAATCTAAAACTATAAATACCAACAAAACCGTGACCCTGAGAGAAATACCCATCAGGTTAGCTCATTCATTTCCACTATTTATTTTTACCCAATTTAAAGTGGACTACACAAAAATAAATTAAAAAACCGAATGCAAAATAAACGAAAATCAATCTCAAATCAATTTATAGTTCAATTGATTCAATTAGTTCCTTGTCATCAACAAACAGATACGATTCAGCGAATAACAAATAAAATTTGGCTATGAATTCGCAATTTCTGTTTGCACCCAAGCGCAACGCTTTAAACTGCTTGTGACATTTTTGTTTTATTACTAAAAGCTGTGACATATCTTTTGTATTTTCCTTTGAATTTTCATTCCAATTTTGTAGATGGAATAATTCACTTTTATTATCGGTTCAAAAGAAAACTATGTAGATACAAGTATAATGTGCGCGAATGTAAGGTACTTGTGTGCGCTGTTGTAGGCCTTTTTTTCGTGAATGAAAAACCTAAAACGTAAGCAAAGACATTGTTTTCAGTTGGTTTTGTGGTTGCTAATTGTAATTTGAACCCGGAACGAGTTGAATTAAGCAAAGGGGAATGAATTAATGCGTACTCGTACGCTGTTAAACGGATGCGGTTGGTTTTTGACTTCGCTTTAGCGGAGTTGTTTTTGAGAGAAAAACTGAGCTTTGATAATTGTGGGTAACAAACAGTTCATGGATTGTAGGAATTCTGCAGAGCAGTGGGAACACTGAAATCGTCTGGTAATCTCTGGTTTTGAATTTGATGCGTAGAGTTCTATTGGAAGATTGAAGATGACTAAGTACCGCAGGACAGGACAAAGCGTTCTCCCCACAGATAGCCTTTAGTTGGAGTTATTGGTCACTGATACATCTCCAAAAGAAAGATTGTGATTGTTCAATTTTCTAGTATAGATACCAACCATAGTCTTTATATATAGTATGGACTGCAACCACAGTCAGTAGTCCTATTTATCGTCGTAGATGAGATACAGCTTATTCCAAATACAGAGGTCAAAAGTAGAGATATACTAACGGAGCGGAGCGAAACGTTGAATGGTTTCACCATATTCTGAACAACATTTAGTTCAACCAGCGGTCAATGCAATAATCCCTAGATACTGTCTGACCCAGGAATACTTAAGGTTACAGAAGAAAGTAAGTGAAGTTCAATGCAGAGCTGGTTGTTTGGAGATCGGTATTCAACTCAATGCTCAATGATGATCCGCAGGGTGTTGAGGTGTTCTTAGTTATCATAGTTACTGATATCTAAAATCTAAAATAATTCCAGAATGAGTGGATATCTTAGTTAGTTACTGTAGGATACAACAGAAAAAAGACTAGAGAACTTCTATTGGTAAACAGACCAGAAATGACACTCCTCACAGGTCACAACTCAATGGCAGTCCATCTCAGAAAAATGAGAATAAGCATCACGGATTTGTAAACAAAATACAAGAAAATACAAATTTTTATTCATTCATTCGAGCGTGTTGTATTCTTTACACGAATGGACGAATGGAAGGGACCTACTGTTTTTAATTCCCTATCCGCAGAGCAGAGTAGTTCAACGCACTAACCACTTGAGCTACGGCGCCCACTTATTAGCAAACACGGCACCTAAAACTACCTTAAAATTCATCACGAAAACGGGTTGGAGCAGGAGTGCCGTTCCTGCCATAAACTAATTGTTGGAATAATTGTCTTGTTCATTATTTACCAGGTATACCGGGAAATACAATAGATCCGTTGAGATTCGAGTGAGGCTGCACTTCCGTAGTTGCAGTCACCCCCCAACCTACCTACCTAGTTAGTGTAGGAAGCACGCGGATACCTCTCTAGCTTTCGAGTTGCTTAAAGTGCCTGTTCTTTGGCAGATAACCATTCACTTCTTCTATTTAGCAGAAAAGTTACCCTCCTAATCTAACTAACCTAACCTACCGACCTATTTTTTCAGTGGTTTGAAAGCTATGTGATGTCGTCCTTACTAGGACACATGGTAGCTGTTCGTACTTTAGTTGTTTCTTGGGAGAACTCAGGCTAACTTGTCTTCTAATATGAATATATGTACACCCTCTTTGTAGTACAGCTCTTTGCCTATTTTTGGACATACGCATTCCTCAACAGAAAATTTATCAGCTCCATTATCAATGGTTGCTATTGACACTGTACTGAAACTATCCTAATACTAGATCCCGATACTCGTTTCATATTCAAAACCACAAACCTCCACCAGCCCCACCAAATTACAATCACAAATCGAGCTTCTTTCTTCAAGAACTCTTACTACATGTATTACATATGGACAGAAGGGTGGGAGCACTTCAAGTATCAAACTGAAGCAGTCACACTCGGACCAGTACCAGATAGTGTGAAAGACGATTCTTATATGGACTGAAGCAGTCGCATTCGGACTAGTACCAGATAATGTGAAAGATATTTTTTGGATTCCACTGCATTCAAAGCCTTAAACTCGAAGCTGGTAAAATGTAATGACCCTAATAGATGTTATATCAGCCATGGCAAAGCCTCAGTCCATTTACAATCAAATGGGCTATACTCCTCAGTCTATACAGAGAGCTGAGAGAGGACGTTTGTATTATTTCTCAGATTGTCATGGAATAGATAAAGAAACATTAACCATCTTTAAGTCTAGATGAAGTTCCTTCAGTACTAGATTCAAAACAACAGTAGATAAAACAACACCTTGCGGTAAGACCCTTCTATTCGGGAACAAATAATTGATTAATGTTTTTAGCTGTAGCTTGAGGCTGTAGGTGTTGTTCATCAACGTGGTCAGCGTCTTTTTTATACATCCTAATTCTATCGATCTCTCAAGCTCTCACTGCAAATGAATGTAAAAATTCAACCAATGGTGATGGTGATGGCTGTTAGGACTCATTTGATCGTATTAATGATCATACCCCACCATCCCTAGAAGCTATGGTGTTTTTTTTTTGCAACTTAGTCTTGAGTACTTTCTTTGTTTAAGTTGGTTTTCATTCGAGGTTTAAACTTCTCACTGTTGGTATGGTGATCTGGCTCGCGTTCTAGTCCCAAAGCTTTCTGCTCCTGAGGTAAAAACATTTTTCTCAGGACACCGACACCAGTGATCGTGTACAAATGAACTGCTGATCACTTCTGTTGCTTTTATTAAATGGTCTACATTAATTGTTTGTGCACTGACGGATTCTTTAGTCTGACTATTATAATGTTTTCACCAAATTATCCAACGGAAGTTCTAGCATCTTTATCAGATCGCCATTTATTGCGAAGAGACAATTATCGACTGATCGTTTGATGATCATATCCGTTGCTTAACTGGAAGCAAAATATCGAACAGCGGATGAAGAAACCAGCAATGTCTTCTACGTTTGCAACCGAAATCTTTCACAAAAAAAGACGACTTCACAAATATTGATGTATACAGCAGTACTCAGACATTTTCTTACGTAAATTTCAGTACGCCAGGAAGTGTTTAGTGTGTATCTAAAAGTTAAAAAATTAAGAAAAGATCAGAGAATATGATCTAGTAAAATCAAGGCGAATCTAAAACTATAACCTAAATATTTTGGGAACCATTTCGGTCAAGCTCTGAAAGCAATCGTTCATCTTCGACCGCACGGGTCAGACTCAAAATATACTCAGACACTTCTTACTGACCTTCTGTTCCTCTCATGTCAGACGAATATATGTCCAAATAACATGATCAACAGAGGCGATCTCACGGAAATTCATTCATAAATATTGAGAGTTAAAGGAGCTGCAAGAAATGGCTATGAATATACGAATAAAGCTTTTTGTCCAGTGACTTTCAGGCGGAATGACTAGGAATACTCGACGCTTTTCTTCATATATTAAGACACAACTCTGCTCCTATTCGAAACATGGCCATATTCACCCTTATTTTGTTTGGCGTTTTATTAAAAAGCCGTAAAACGCCGATTGTCGTTCATTTCGTTTTTTAAGAGTGGATCGTGTATGAAGTGTATGCCTACTGACCGACGAAAGTGTTTAGTGGCGCTAAATTTCTGGAATAACTTTTAAAAACGACAATCGAAATGATTTATTGATCGTCAGCCTGCTAGCAAATTCCTAGTTTTAGCTTCTTAATCTTCTAAGCAGGTGGAAGCATGGAAAAAGTGCAGGCTATCGGTTTAAGGTCAGTCTTCTCCAGAGCGAGCTAGGGGACACTGTTTATACATAGCAGGGGGTCAGTTCTTGAAATATGTTTTGCGAGCTATTCTCCGTTACGTTGAGAGATATCAATAGAATTTTTTCCACACTGACATGGTATCCGTTCCGAAAAAGTTACAAATCTTAACAAAATTCCGATTGCAACGCATGACACCATCACGGAGAACTTCGGAGAAAAAATCACAACTGACAGAAAAAAATGCAATAAATCGCAGGTAGCCGTTCTGCGACCTTGTACATCATCCCATTTCGGAAAATGTCTCCGATATCAGTTTCGGAACGGATACCATGATATGAAATTCTACGATTTCGTACGATACCTTGATAAGGCTGACTTTATCAAACGCCAAAGACAGGTATGCTCTACTATTTCATATCGAGATTACCACTAAGCCAGAACTACAAAACAGAGCTGCTGCAAAATATTTCACAAAATGGAGCGATTTGCAAAGATTAATGATTAGTAATGCGAATTTGTCCTTCAGTTCCTCCATAAGTATCTAGTATTAGGCAAAGTCAGAGAGCACATTAGATAGGACCTTTCTCTTAATTGTTACAGAATAAAGCAAAGAACTTTGCTCCTTTCTTTAGTAGCATATTGAATGACAAGAAATGTGATATTTAAAATGGCGCCCAATGAGGGGCTCGGTGTTATACATACATCTAGTTCTCTCTATCCATCTAATATACTTTATTTTTATAACCATGTCAAGACCACAGCTAGTTGCACTCCTGAAGTGCAGAATGTCTTTCAAGTGCATCTCTAGATACTGCATGTATCCATATAACTTTGTTCAAACCCATTATATATTCACTTTCGAAAACCAATTAAATTCACAAAAGTCATTCATCACAAATTCTATTATAATAATAAGTAGAATTCTCGACTGAGTCAAAACTATTAAGTTAAATTACAGGTGCGGCAAAACACAAATATCTCCTAGTCGTGGAAGCTTAATATAGACGAAAGAAATCGTCCGCTCCCTTGCCATAAATTGAAATACACTCCAAAAACGAAAATATGGTCCAATGTCAAAAAAAAAAAAATCCAATACTACTGCTGGCGTTCTCTCACTTCGAAACCATTAATGATTTCGTATATCTAAATATACATCTCTATATCTAATTGCATGCATGGCCCGTGTGGGATGCATTCATTCGTAATTGCGGTCAGAGTCGGGTATGATTCAGTACACTTTTGGAAACGTCAAAATTAGAAAAATAAAAATTCAGGTGCGGTTGGAACGCCTATGGCCTTCTATCTTCTTCTTTTTTTATTTTTGTGTGACATAACAAATATGTATGCGCTAAATTACTAAGCTCAAGGATAGTCGGGCAATATTGAAAACAAAAAAAAAAAGTTTTATTAATAAACATCATACACAGTGTAAGGTGGACAGAGATTTTGTCACCCACTGTCGTTCCATTGCCATCGTTCTCGCGCACCTTCAGCAGTCAGTCAACTGTATCACTACAGCCACCTACCCAATAGCGGCACATACTTTTCAATTCTCAAAAGAGGCAAGTAGTCTACTCTGCGCAGGAACATCAATTCTTCGAGAAAGAGAGAGAGAGAGAGTGTGTGAGATGCTTTAAACGAGGACACCTAAAAATTCTAAATTTATCCATTACACACATTCACCGGCGCGCGCTGTTTTGTAGTTGATCTAAATATTTTTAACTGACCGACCCCACCCTTACCCCCTTTTCCTCATGATAAAGCGTTCAAATTTCCTTTTGGAATATTTGTTTGAAAAAAAAAGGATGTTTACGGTATTTTCGAAGTTTACATTTCACCGATGACAAAGTACTCGATATGAGATACATTAGGTGCCAAAACGCAGACGTCGACAAATGTTTGTAGTGAAGACGTCTTGTTGAAAACCACCTTTCTACAACAAGTCTACCTTAGTCCATCACTAGGAGATTGAAAGCATAAGCACACACATGACAGGAACAACAGATGAAGAGTAATGAGTTTTCAAAAACGAAAACATCATTCGAAAACTGAAAAATCTCAAGGCGTCAAATTACATTCGCCCCAAAAATGGCGACTCAGTTTGGCGCGAGAGGGTAGAAGCAAAAACAAAAAAACAAAGTAGAAAAAAGCGCACATACGATCCGAAGAACGATTCTCTCTTCATCCGGATGTATCTATGAGAGGTGTTCAGCGCTATTTTGAAAGAAATCTTCAATGGTTTGCGCATGCGCACAAAATTTTCTATTTTTTTTCTCCTTTGCTGTCTCTTTCTTGATTCGATTTGATTTCGACTCCTCCGACATTTGTGGGCTATTTTGTAATTTTTAGAATTTTTGTTTCAGAATTTTTTTTTTTTTTTTTTTTTCAGTCTTGTTTGAGACTTTGTTTCGGCACACGGATGACAGATGTGGTAGAGTGTATTTATTGTCGTTGTCTAGTTCTGTGGCATATCTTATGTAGGGAATTGCTATTTATAGGTGTGGTGGTAGTTTACAAGAAAGAGTCTCTTTTTGTTTCTGTTGTGTATGCGGTATTTAGAGCATATGATTAGTACGTTTTTCAAGTTATCAGTATGGCGGTTGGATTGAAGCAAGGAGGTCGTCCAGTGACAGGTTCTGTCATTGTTTGTTTGATGTTGACAAATGTTAAGATTATTCATTATTCAATCATTAAGAAAGTACACAAACTTGTTGTAAAAGACAACATTACACAGTATTACACAAATGCAACTCAAGGTTAGACCAGCCGAAATGAAGCATCACCGTGACGGAAAGCAATTCTGTTATTGCCGATCTATTCTTTCATGTCCAAACGTTTGGTTTTAACCACGAGAGCAATATCATGTGTAAACCTGCAATTTTTGACCATTGGCAGCCGTAAAATGGCATCATAAGATATTATATACAGAAGTGGTCCTAGAACGAATCCCTGTGGTATCCCTCTTTATCTGCATAATTCTGCATATTTCCTATTTGAATCGGTATCTTTTCTGAATCTTCTTCTGTCTGGTCTAGCTTACAGTCTGCATATATTTTTGTTCTTTTGATTGCGTTAAGAAGTCTAAACTCTACTCTGAACATTGTCTAGCAATGTCATCGGAGAATTTATTCACAATGATCTCAGTGTGACTTGGCATCCAACCAAGAATCAAAGATTCTGAACTGATTGGAATACAGATTCTTTGCATTCTTTAGATATTATGAAAGCAGATTGAACAACATAGAACATAGCTGGGAAGACAGATATATGATTGCCCAATAACTGATGAAGTTGTATGTTGTCGTCTGTCTCTAAGACACCACCACGGGAGTTTTTGGTGGTTTTCAGCAAAAAAAAAAAAAAAACTTTCAAGTATTTGGCACGGCAGGCTTATTATATAGGGCCCAGGGCCTAGCACGAACGGTGGGGATATTCTTAAATGTTTATCAGACGTTGGTGATCACGAATAAACGTTGGCGTTGTTTGGGAAATAAACCTCAAACCAATCCCTCAGTTGTCCGATGTATTAACCACAAAGATATTTTGCCATGCGTGAAAATTTGATCATAATCCAATTTTGGTTCAGATTTTAGTCGAAATCAGTTTTGAACATAAGAAAAGTCGACTTTAAATTTCGATCAATAGCCGAAGTAGCATGATGTTTGTAGACATCTGACTGAAGCCTGTAAAAGAATATAGGCTCAGCATTTCATCTAGAGCAAATCCAGCTAAACTCTTTGTAGCTCAGCGAAGAAGGCACAATTGCTGAAGACTTTCTCCCTCTATGTGTAATACTCGGAGATTTGGCTGACTGAAAGGACAGTGGAAGTATCTACACTGTATATTAGACTTTTTTTTCAGAGCTTATTTCTATTGACTTACATCATTTTCTTGTGTAACCATGCCTTCTCCTCCTTTTATTTCTTCACGGTCCCCAAAATGTGTAGGTCCCTTGTCTGAGTTACAGCAGCCATCCTTGTCGTTATCGGGCACTCTGCTTTCAGTTTTGTAGCTCTAAACCTTTTTAATCTGCAATCACTTGGAGGTTTGGTCTTCCTTATCTCTGGAGACTGGGACTCACAGATTCTTTTTGCTGAAGCATATTGGGCGTTCTCTCAAAGCGATCGAGCCAATGTAGCTAACGTGGTTTGTGTTGACTTTCTGGAATACATTCACATCTTGGTACAGCTAATAGTGTTCGTAGTTGTATCTTCTCCTCCATTCGCTCTCGAGAGTGCACCAAATATTCGACGAAGTATTTTTTGCTCGAAAAGTACCAATATCAGTTTCGCTTTCCTAGTTATCACCCAACACTCGGCACTGTAAAGCAGAACTGTCATGATTAGTGTTCTATACAGCTTATATTCAAGTAGTTTTGATCGTCAAACCGAAGTAGCAACGGCTGAATTCCAAAACGCAGTACTGCGCAGTACTGTAACGTCAAGCGTTCTAAAATGCAGACAAAAACAGTGTTGCAAAGCATCGCGTTTCAAAACGCATCATGAAGGAATCAGCCGCGCATATAGCGCATCATGAATTCCTGTGATACGAAAAAATTTTCAGTTTTTGTTTTGTTTTTGATTGGGAAATGGAAGTTGTAGTGGAATTATTGACTTTTTGTTTCCAATTGATAAAGGCATCGCGTAGTGTTCCAAAACGTCAAAAATAAAAAAAGCATCTTTAATGCATAGGAGTGTCAAAGCATCAAGATTTTGCATCACCAAAGCAGGTGTGCAGTCATGATCCGCATTTTTTTTGACGTTTTGGAATGCAGCCAATGCTTTTTTTTAGTTTTAGTCTTGAAGTCTATGTATATCGTCTAACCACCCGAGTTGGATGAACTTGTAGAAGTTAGTGCCTTTCCCTGTTGACACTTGCACATGATAGCACAGCACCTTCCCAAAATCCGGCACATGTTTGGAATAGTAATTATACATTGTACCTGAAGCCATTTTGACGGGATCCGAAATTCAGTCGTAGTATTGTTGAACTCCAGTTGATGCATGGACTTATGTAATTCGAAATTTTGTTAGACTGAAAATTTGGTATAGGTGGTATATGTTGATTAGTGTATTGCAGAAAGACTTTAAATTACAATGCAGTTTGTTAGATAGATCAATGCGTGATCTGCAGCTGACATTCCAATCAATGGGCAAACGTTGGCCCTTCTAGACTTGACTGATGATTTCTTGTGTGCACTCTCGTTAAAGCATTGTGTCCGTATTTGAAAAGCTTCGCAAATAGATATTCGGCGATCATGTTGTGTTTCAGTTTTTTGATAGGAAATTATTTCTCATCACAGAACTAATACCACATTTCCTGTACATCGGTGGCTAGGTTCTCTTCACTATTTCGGAAAGCACTACATTCTCATCGATTACAAAATCCCTTGCATGGAGAATGTTCTGTGCGAATTGTTTTGAATATTTTCATTCATCTAAATAGAAGTGGTCTAATTGCCCATCCTTGGTGTGCTTCTACTTAAGAAATGAGGTTGTAAGGCCGTTAGCAGTTCTTATAGTTGTCGGCATTTAACCTAACATACTTCTCTTTACATTCTGTTCCTTGTTTAGGTTCATACATATGTAAACATTTTTTGGTAATGTTAATCTGCATCCCAATATCCTTTCCCATATCTTCAGTTTTGAGTATGTACTGTCAGTTTAATGCCACAGTATCGGAGTTGATCTCGTACACATCCACATTTCTGAAATAAGATCGCCCTTCTGTTCGTTGAAGATGTAGGCAACTCATTCCATTAGAGTATTGTTCAGAAACTTTATTATAAGAAACATTCTCGTAATCGGGCTTCGTGGTGCATCTGTTGATTTGGTTTGTATCTGTTATCTTTGGATGTGACTCTTTCCATTTAAAACATTTAGTATGCTAGACATCTTTTGCACTTCAATTGCATTAATCAGCAATTTCGTATTACTTTTTTTTCTCTCTCGATCAATGACTTAAAGCTTTCTTAGCTCACAAACTTCTTTGGTTGAAGGTCACCTTTTTTGGAATGTCTACGGTTTCAGGACGCCACCACTGTTTTATTAAATTTCAGAGGAGTCTGGTTACACACCAAAACAAAGTAAATAAATTAGCATATCTAAACAAGAATTAAAGCCGGCTTACATGAAAGTATAATGCCCTAATGTATGGGGTAATATGGCATTCCTATGCAATCTGTAATGAACGCGTCTTTTTTCTTTCCAGCTTCTTGTTTTCTTGTTCTGTTTGCATACGGTCTTCTTCACAATCATAAATATTTTTCTCTAAATCTTTTAGGACTTTTGATACTTGTCGACAAAAGTGAAAGCGTTAATACTACTATTTCCGGTCTTATTCAATCTTTGTCGCTTCATTCTAGATCAATGTTTAGAAATGTGTATATGCGGAGAAGTGAAACATGGTAAATGGTGTACATATGGCTTATGTAGGCACACACGTGCCATATTGCCCAAATGACAAACTATGACATGTGTTACCTTATAGATACATAGTGTTACGCAAATCGTAAAGTAAATACAAGCAGGTGTTCGTTTACTTAAATAAATGTTCTTTCCAGACAAAACTTAAAATTATTGACTTCACTTTTCTGGTCACAACAATCATTTAAGCCATATATGTACATATTTGTTGATATCTAAAAATCACAGTAATAGCAGAAATACGATTAATAAACACAAAAATCCTACAAAACGCATAAATTCAGCTGGAAAATTGGAGTTATAAAGTCTCAACTAATTTATTTTACTAATGTGTGTGCTATTTGTGGTACGTTTTAGGGTTATGGATGATTGCTTGGTCTAAGATTGTCATTTTTCTGCTAGATAACTCTGGTCTGTGTCAAGTCATGGGTACTTAGCATTGTCTAATCCAATCGTCTCCTTTAAGTGCTGCCTTAAATTATCGTTTGCTGTGAAAATTGGTACTACCCTAATTTTGGTATTTTGATTACCTGCCCCTTTCGAGTTTATTTTAACGAGAAAAAAACCAGAAAGATAAACATTTAAAACAAATAATAATTATCTATTCGAATTTAGAATCTCGAAAAAAAAAATCGAGATAACTTATAAATTTTAGGCAAAACCAAATATCTACATAGTGGTTAACGTCAGCACATGGTCTTGCAATCTAATGGGGGAGTTCTGATGTTGATTCGCCTTTTATTGACTTTAGGCAAGCTCTTACATTTGACTGCTTAGAGGTAGTGACGTTTTTACCTACAAATAGTGTTTAGATACGATAGATAGATATATGGTCAGACCACGTCATTGTCGCGTAGATAAATTCTACCTTCAGGCTATCTCCTCTGCCAGTTCGCCCAAAGATATTATTGGATTTATGACGAATTCAAGAATCTGTGACCGCAGTGAAAAGATTATACGCTAGTGTACTTAGACAGATATAAACATGGACTTGGGTCTGCATCTCTGTAAGATTGCTTTGACCAAAAATTGAATCGGCAAGTCAGCAACCCGACGCAGAAATTTACTATTTGTTACGGGTTTCATGCTGCATGGGTCATTGGCTCATACTTCTTCTTCAATGATGCTGGCAATACAGGCACATACAGTGGAGATCGCTAGCGAGCCATGCTGACTGATTATTTTTGGGGTGAATTGGAAGAGTTTGACTAAGAGCATATGTGGTTCCAACAAGACGGTGCCACATGCCACACAACTGATCAAACAATCGAGTTATTGAAGTCAAAGTTCGGTGACCTTATTATCCTCAGACTTAGACCAGTCGAGTAATTTGACAGTCTGGACTTTGGAGCTTTAGATGATCTCAGGACCAATATCGAACGCCAAATTGCCGGTATATTGCCCGATGTATGCGAAAAGTAATGGGAAATCGGGTTCAGCGTATTCACTCGTGCTGGCATTTCCATCAAGAACATTTGAATGATTAGACTTTAACCGGAAATAAATTGTCAAACACAAGCTGTTTTATTTAAACAAAAAAAAACAAAATGCAGTACCTACTCTTATTTATCTGTACAGCTTATACAAAAATCGTTTGATGGGGCTCGCACTATTTTAGCGTGTCTGTCTATCAAGTAATGCTTTCCGCACCAGATTTGTCCAGATCCGAGAATTGCACTTCAACCGCTTTAGAGTGGCTATGCTTTTGCTTTTAGGATTGCCAGAATTCTCGCTTGGATTGTACAACAAAGATTTCGAAGCCCAATGGTCATTTGTTATATAAGCCGAACTGCAGAAGAATCCTGCTCCATGCTATCTGTATAAAGTTCTGCGGTGAGGATGTTCAGAACTTGATTATATTCGAAACCGATTCTACTTCGAATTTAATTTCAAAAACTCAAGTAAAGCTTTCTTCTAATAGCGAGAGCTGGGTAGGTCAACCAGCCAGAATTATCTAGTAACTTGACACTTGCAGCTCTCATTCTTAGATTCTTAAAGGAAACTGGATTAGAGAGAGTGCTCTAGGATATATTTCTTCCGCCAAGGCGTAATGATTCCGAAAGGAATCCAAAAGCGAGGGGAACTCTAATGAGGGCATGTACCTCCCCAAGGTGTTAGCTAGGGGCACAATAGACCAACGGGTCGCAGAGCAACATACCATATTTTCAAATAATAATAATAACATGACACTTGATGTCACCTAAAGCTGATTGAGCAATTGTTTGCATGAATAGCAAAAGGAATGTCCAGATTCGCTTTTGGAAGCTAAATTTCTATAATAGTATTGTACCAAGTTTTAGAAGATTCCTAGAGTATCCATATTCCCCACACCCCAACAATCGTATTAGACAATAAGAGATGTCAATTCTTACGTCTTGCTGAGTTCTAGCAGCATTTTGGCTTTTTTTTTGCTGCTGCCAGTGTTCAGCAAAGCATTGCATTTGTTGTGTTTTATTAATATAGTCCTAGGTAAGTCACAGTCTATACTTTGAGGCTCTTATCGGCTAGTGATTTTGTGAAAAGTTTAAGATCCGATTCCTTTGACTCTTCCTCACAAGGCAGTTCCATACATATAGTTCAATTGTATCGAATTCCACTTGGATGGTGGTTAGTGATTCTACAATTGCTGTAGTTCGATAAAATCGGTTATCGAATTTGGAACCATCATGTATGAGAATTGTTGTGTTCGTTTGAGGAAAAATACTCTCTAAAGACATGACCTAGTACCGTTGCACTTACATCATCTCCAAAGCGAATTGTGTGGATGTCTATATTTTCTCAAGAAGCCTTTACAAAAAAGTCAAAAAAAGACCTACAGTTTAACGCTTTTTACGAAGGGTACTACTTTTATAACAAATATAGGTACTTTCTGATGTTTGTCAGTCGTTTGCGAAAGGTGGGTCTGTGAAAAAACTCCCAAACAATGGTCCCGACGCACTAATCACTGAGTTGTACCGATATAGGCAAGGGTCCATAGTGTTCAAATACCCTGCTAACATTGATCCTAAATCTTCAGATGTCCATTTAAATTTTTAATGCCCCTCGCTGTCTTCATAAGCAAACTTTATCTTTTTGGAGCTTGCAGCGCGGTAAAATAAGCAAATAGTAAGAATTCGGAAGATATTGAATGTACTTTCTTTTAACTTTAAAAAAAATCATGTTAGACTAATCGGTCTAACTAGGCTCGCGTCTGTGTAAAACTTTTTCCTCGGGCTTGGTACCCGTCTAATTATATGTAGCTCCATGCTAGACGGATGAAATGTGTGCTCAATCATTGTACTTCTTTGGAAAAACTCAGAACGCCACGCCCACTTTTGTTAGAATATTCCGCAATCCATTTCAAAAGGACTGTAATATTTAAATATTTTTAGATTTTCGTTTGTCATCTTAATAAAATTTGGTAGAAAAAAAATGGTGATTCATTTTAATTTTGTGTCATAGGTAGGTACAAGTTAAAAGATATGAAATGTGTTAAAATTTTTTCCATGTAGGACCGTTTATTTTACAAAATCGATAAGACCTAAAACTGACATACATACATGTATAACACATTCCGTCATTATGAATCGTTGACATTTGAATTCACTCTATTCACACAATCTCCCCTTAGAGTACACATGTATCTGAGTACTTGAAACCAAACAATTGAATTATTAATTTATTTGGATTGCATACATAAGTACATACATATATGTATATATTGCATGAAAAAGATTCATCGTTTAACTGCTTTAATTCCCCTACTATTGTAATCCATGCATGCTCTCTAACAAGCTGCAGAATGCTCGGTAAACATCTTCACCCAACCGACTTCTTGTCTTCTTATTTGTGGCATCCATGTAGTCGCGTTGCAATTGAAACAAAAGCAGCAGAAGATAAAAAAAAAAAAATGAATACAAATTAAGAAGAACAGATTTCATTCCAACGGATATGCCGAACACATCCGAGAGATACCTCCTTGTCTTGGTACAGGAAAACCTATTAACCACATGAGACAACTTGATTCGCCGCTATGTCGAGGTCGTCTTACCGGCTTTATATTTTCCACATTTAGTCATCGGGTCGGGCCGATGTGTGTGATCCGGTTTTTATAAAAAAGAAATTACCGTTTCAGAATGAAATAAACAGACACAGATACGACGAGCTATATAAAGAAAAAACTGCACCAGCCGGGCAACTAAAACCGATGACAACAAGTAGTTGGAACGAGGATGATCCAGAAAAAGGGGGACACCAACCACACCACACGGTAAAACAAGACGACGCACCTAACGCCAACTTAAAACTCATTACGATTATATTAATTGAGCACAGTCGTCGTCGCTCCTCGTCAGCGTTGGATGTTATAAATTATTTTCTTCTTCGTCATCGTCTTGTATAATATATTTTTTATTTATTTTTTTTGTTCTTCTTCGACTTTGTCGTGTTGCTGTTGTTTTGATTTTGTTTCTGTTGTTTCTGGTATTCAGCGTTTCTTATTTAGCATGGGTAGGTAATTCAATTATTATTATGACATCCAATTGGTTCATTAACCTGAAAGAAATTTGCATTTACAACTTCAATGCAGAGCATCTTTAGCTTGACGAAAATCTTTAAAACTCGTTTTTGTATCTTGGAAATTGTATATTTTGACAATATCGTTGTTGGGTACACTAAGTGTCAGTTTGACTCTTGTAACTTTTGGAGAACCCATGAAGCTACTTGCGATCGATACCAATAAAGATTGAGAAATAGTCCATCTACAGATACGCCTATTTTTGAATGAAATTTTAAATCCTAATAACAGACACGCCCACTTTTGAGTTTTTTGCAATCGAAAAGAAAAATTGAAGTAAAATATATACGAGTATGTAGGCATTGGATTTGTCTGTAACACACCCATGCATTATGTCGAGCCACACGTAATTCTGGTGAAATCTGCAAATAATATCCAAGTTAGAAGCTATCATTATAAGTTAACTCACAAAATGCAAAACGCCACGCCCACTTTTTCCCACAGATGCTAGGATACAAGAGTTTCTGATAAATTCACTCACCTAGTTCGGTCTAGAGAGCTGCTTTAAAACACATTAGTTACAAGAAACTCCTATGTAACTGTAAGACGTTTACGGCATCATGCCCCTGTTGTCGAGAAAAGCTAAGGTAAGCTCGGACTTCGCCGCAAAAACATAGTAAATATCATTTTAGCCAAAGCCTTTAGGTTAGGCTTGTACTAGAAAACCTACAAGACAAACCTAGAACTCAATTTTTGTGAGAATATTGAACATCCCCCTATTGGATATATAACTACGGAAAGTCATAAGTTAAACTCTTCAAATGTTAAGTGACTTTATAAACCCAAGTGATCCTGCAGTGAATTCCGAAGAGCAGTTGACATTCACTTTTCTAACGCCTACCTCTAACATGGCATATTTCCTGCTCAACTTAAAACAGCCTTCAAAATATTCCTTATATTTTGGAAAGTATCTTACAGAGCTTTCAATACTAAAGAAGGGGTTTAAATTAAATTGGTCTTCATACTCATATCAGGAAAGTCGTAACACAAATCTTCCCAAGTAAATATATCAGGCCAACAAACCTAAACCCATTTCTCTCCCAAGAACAGTCAAGAGAATACTTAAGCATCTAGCGATCTGCGGAGCAGTTTACTGAATGATAAAGCGTATTCTTAAATGTGGAATATGAAGTGCCACCTTGTAATAATAAAAACAAAAATTATCTGCTATTAAGAAAACGTATCACGGTATACCACAGGAAGGTGTAATTGCTCCCTAACCTTAGACTGGTAGTATATGCTGATGACGTTGCTATCTCCATTTTGAGTGAATACTCGGTGATATTCCAGTAACTTATACAAACCTAAGTCGCCGTGGCTCAAAAGGTTAGTGCGCTGAACTACGGAGCCAGGGGGTCGAGGTTCAATCCCCCACCTAATCCATGCTAGATGCCCTCCACCTCAAAAATCTAAAGGGGACATACATATACTCCAAGCTCCAAGCAAATAGCCTTTTGTTGTATTTTAGATATCGGGATCGAGGATGTCGATGGATATAAATGCGACTAAAGGCTTCCGGTTATATTTCTAGTCAGTGTGCATCGATGAGGTTATATCGCCATCGGCAATGCTAATAATCTCCACCGTCATGCAACACGTTCTACCACTCGTTTTAGAATCGTGCAATGAAAGACTATTCATCAAATCTTATGAGACTTTCAGTCCATCTTGAATGTTTAAAGGTACCTCATTTGATTACTTTCTCTTGTAAGTTTGAAAACCAGATGTCATCATTACTTATAACCATTGCTATGTAAAGCTCTGTTCACATATGTACATGCATATTTTTTTTAAAAAGTGAACTCACTAGATGACTTTATCGTTGACTAATAATTCTTAATATTTTGTTTCAGCACTACTATTGTCATAACTTTCGTTTTGTTTACGAATAACTGCATCTGTGTCAGTTCTAAATCATGAAGAGCTTCAGACAAGGTCTTGTTGGTCTCTTATCTTATCGCGATAGTATCTAATTTTGTTTGATTTAAATTGAACATCATTTCCTATGTAATGGCATGACCTTATCGCTACTGTTGAGATAGAAAACAAGAGCTTTTCTTTCAACATCGCATTTGAACGTTGAATTGATGAGGAAAGGAAATTGAAGCCAGCATTCTACAAATTGTTACAAAATTTCATATCATCGCCTGTGTTTCGCTGTTTTATTACCTCGTTGTTCGCAAGAACTGGATTTTTCTAAGTTTATCGATTTAAAGTGTCTATCTATTGACCACTATTGACCACAATGCCACAATGCAAAAATGTCATTTAGGGAAATACGAGAGACCTTAAAGCGTCTATTGCATTTGGGGACATGCAAGGCTTATCCTTCCTCCCCTTTGCTTGGTATATGGTTAAACAACAGTTGTTTGAATACCACGTAATTAACAAAAAATTTCAAAGATTCAAAACAGACTGCTTAAGACTCCCACAGAATCTGAACCTGAAAGAATCTCTAAAAAATTTTCAGAAGCTGAAGCTAGGCTTGAACAAGTTGAAATTACATGATATAACTTAATTCCCATTTATGGATTATAGACAGTTTGAAATTGAACAATACCTGGACACGGTGTGTTTCGGCTCATGTTAAGAATGACTCTTTTCATCTTTCAAGCCGAGTTTCGCGGTATCGCACTATGTTTATGAGAGTGTCTGAGGTGAAGGACTTAATGTCTTAGACAGCAATGCGATCATCAAATCCTTTATGGTAGGATTGAAGCTTGAACCATATAAATACATACATATTGCTAAGCAATGCTCATTTTAGAACAGCACAGTAGGAAGTGGATAACTCCTTCGAAATTCAACCTAACGACCCTATAAGCTGAAAAAATCTACTAGCCTTTAGGAAAGAAGACTTAAGGATTTTAACCGGCTTTCTGCTTATAAAGCCTTTTTAAGTACTAATCTTATTATGTTAGGTCCAGGTTCACCCCGAACTGTAGCGCCACTTAAGTAAGTAAGTAATCTTATTATGTCTAGCTACTGAGTTGACGTGTTCGCACTTAATGCTCATTGAGGAAGAACAACTTTAATTTTTCTTTAGATTCTAAACCACCTTGTAGCTTTAATGTATATTATAGCTTAAGAGGAGCTTCTTCATTGGCACGGCCCATACATAGGTTATTTTTGTTCCAACTTGATCGTATCGCGTATTTTCAAGTTATCGTTGCTACGAGAGTGGACTTTAAACCTTTATTTATTTTAGAGTCTTACAGTTTTAGAGTCTTATTTTCATATTTAGATAAAACTCAGTTCGCCAACTCCAGTCAGTGTAGTTCATTGCTGATAAAGTACTCCCTTTGGGATGACGGGATACCCAAAAAGTTTGTATCACACCAAGTGATGAGCTGATTCAGAACGACTTGTCTACAATGGAAATTTTAAAATTTGCATGTCATCATCGAACGCAAAAGTGATAATTTTTTAATGACAGAGCCATTTATTATTAGGATTAATATAATTGGTCCAAAATGACTCCCTTGAGGCATTCTATGGATTGCGTAAATGGAGTTCAAATTCTGCTAATTGAAAGACGACGATCGTATTATATGATTCGTTATTGTTACGAGTTACTATGATCGATCCCCTTGAGACCCTGCGGCGATTGCGTACTTGCAGTCTGATATTAAGGATGTGAAGAGGAGTTCGTACTGGAGAACTGACAAACCATAAGGCACTTCTGGGTTAAAACATCAAATCAAACACACTTTGCTCCACATTTGGTTAGACATTCTTCTATTGTTCTAGATTTTCGAAGCAGTTATGTACCATATAATACTGATTTCTTAAGCAGAGTTATACTAAACCCAGGTTTTAATGTACTTGTCATCTGAATCAGCATTTAAGTTTCGAAATTTCTCTGACTGGCTGCCAATATTCGTTCAAATTCCTTCCTTTAGTCGGTTAGTTAAGTGTTTACAAAAAATAGTACCTGTTTATATTTTTATATTTTTGTTATGCAAAATGGTTTTTGCCTAGAACACCATGGAATTGGATGCGTCCGTAATAGACAGGATTTCATAAAGACTTTGATGAGCCCTACTTTCTTACGAGTATACCTGTCTGTTTTGCGTTTTGTTTGCTTAGGGGGATCCACTTTTCTATCAGAGTGAGCAAGTGGAATCTATTGCCATCCGCTTTATGGTGATGGCTATTGGTTTCTGACTATTGGTGTGCAGCTATTCGTTCAAGATACGATTTCATAAACTCAGCTTGGTACATACCCTTATGATATTTTTTGTTGCAACTTTCTACATCCGGAGAGAAGTGGTGACTACACGTTTTTGTGCTGAAATAAGCACATTTCCGGATTGCAGAGGGTACACCTGCCTACATACGATTCGGTGCTAGTGTTTGTAAAATCATGTGAAAGAGCAGGCCGATATTCAAGAGCAGGCCACATTCAACTTCTCAGTATTCTGACACATTTTCATTGTGTAGATTGCGACACATACATATGTACATACATATGTACACAATCGTAGATACATCTTCCTGTTAAAAATTCTACTTAAACTCCTAAAAGGATTTCTGTGTTATTCGGGTGGTTTCTGGAGATCTCTATAGCTTTTAGTCAAAAGAGGATTTTTCTTGCAAGATCTTTTACAGATCTATCACTATAGTATGATTCACTCATCACTTCCATACGATTCCAAGCGATAAGAGCAAAGATTTAATTGCGACTTGTGTAATAGTCGTTTCTATACTTTTTCTTTATTTCAAATCTATGAACACCAAATTTTACAACACAGCATCTCAAAATACATCTCCTATAAAAACATCTAACCCAAACGTAATGTATTTTTCTTTGAATAATCTCCACCAACACCAGCCAGCCACGACGATGAATCATAAATACACTTCCTTTAGCGTTTTACTGTAAGCAAAGTGATTCAACATTTACTTCAAATAAAATGGCAAAACATTGAGCTATATTTAAAAGCGTTTCCGAACCACCATCACCGCCAGTGCGAGTAGATACATATTGACAGACGAAAAAAGAATTATTATGTAAGTAACAATAAATTCTCGGATAAGCTCACTTCTCTGGCAAGCCACAGACTCTGTGTGGTGCTACTCTGTCCCGTCTACACCCGCCCATTTTACAAACATTGTAAGCAATGAAAAATTGTATCTCGCTTGTTGGTTTGTAGCTAAAATTACGCGTGAAATGCGATTTGAATGGTGAATGTCCATACAATCATTGATGATAGGCACGTACCATCATCAACGCGAACGTGTGGACATTCTTCGGAAAAAAGAAAAAAAAAAAAACCAAATAAAATGCAGGTAGATGGTCAACACTTACCACACACCACATAGTCACACAATGAAACCATATACTCTCACTTTCATTTTGGGCGGTAACAAAAGCACCAGTAACCTAGATACATGACGTAGTTTATAGCGGCGCGCACGTTGCTTGTGTTTGTGTATTTATAGAAGATCCATAAATTTAGATTTTTAGATACAACCATTAATATACCACCGGAGTTAGACTCATTTGAGGCGGCTATTTATGCAAAACAGAAATTGTTTTTATCTTGATCGGGTGGAGAATGTGTTTGTTTGTTTGTACAGTATGGGGAGATTGGGTGGGTTCATGACGCGCGGATATGTCGGCCTGAACTTTCTTGACGAACGTGCCAGCTTATAAACGTCGTCTTCCGCTCCTTTTGACTAACAAAGGTTCGGTATTTGGTGTTTGCAAGTTTTGCACTTGTAAATAATTTTATCGTGATTGCTTGACAGAGTTGAATTTAGCTCGAAAATTGTGTGTTAATGCTTAGTTTTTACTAGAAATGTGGTTGGGGAAATATGTACATACAACGCAGATAATTGAACGTTATAAATACTTTAGGATTAACGGATTTAGTGCATCTTAATATTAAGTTATCTGCAACTTGTTTCAGTTTCCACCGAGGCTGTTTAAAGCCACGCACACTTATTTCGGTTTTGGCTAGGCTGATTCCACTGTCACTTCCTCCGCCATATGGTAATGTCTATTGGTTTTTGATCTATCCCTGAAATGCGCTTTTCGTTCGTTATACGATTTGGCCGAAAAATCTGATACAAGATACCTGTTAACGATTGATAGTGGTATTCACATTCCAAGTACTACTACTTAGACTTTACGTTGGCTCTTCGATCACTGATTTTCTTTTGACGATTCTGGTCGTTAATACTTTGTGGATAAACAAAAGGTTTTTAGGGTCTCATCTCTCGCGATAGTCCAAAAAACATCCAAAACAATAGGCTCCTTCCATTTGTGTGAAGACTTTAACACGGGCAACACAAATGATTGTGAGAAAATAGGCCCTGGGTCCCGTACGGACCTGTCGCACCAAATATTTGTATTTGAGTTAGATGTACAAAGCTATCGTTTTAACCGCTTTTTTTTAAGCCTTGTTTGCCTAGGTCTCTAGTTTATGTGTCATTTGTGCTAAATCCAACATCCTATATAAGAGCAGGCCAACATTAGTAGTGTAGTTTAGGCAACGTTTACCGATGAATCCAAAACCAAGGACGGAATCAAAGGTAGAATCTTCTCAGGCATCCTGGACTTCCACATCTGTTTAACTTCCCCAGTCACTGCACCATTTTTCTAGTCGAAATCATCTCTATTCGCCAAGTCTCTAATTTGCTGGCAATTACGACCATATCGCAATCAAATATCGTCCAGCCAGCCATTAAATCTTTCGCATATAAGGCTTTATTAGACACCGGGTCACTGAAATCCTAAGGAATTTCAAAGCTGATGAATTACCCCAGCAAGACTTCTCTGACACTAACAGCAATAGAAGCGATATTGACTTGCCAATATTACCCGGTTAGAACCTTATTCACGTCGACATGGTAAATTCTGTAAACCATAGATGGCGCCACTCAGATCAATATAACAACGCTAGGCTGCTATGACGGGTGAATTAAGAAACGACCTTTCAAACTTGTAAAACCATCGAAACCAACCATGCTTTCGGTAACATTAGAAGGGCTACACTGCGTGAGCAGCACATCACTGATCGACAGCGCCTGAAGGGCTCAGCTAAGCATGTTTATCGCTAAATCACATTGTTCCCGGAATAGACGGTCACCTGCGTTTATTTAGTGGCTTTGCAATTGATTTCTTTTTGGTCTAAATGCAACCTTCATCGAGAGTCACTCCAGTCTAGACCACGATAGGATGTCTTCTTTCGTCATAACTTAGGACTAAAGTCCGTTAAATTTGTAAACCGAGTGATGGAGTGAAAGCGTATAGGAAGTCAGAAGTTGGTAGAAAAAGAAAAGAGAGGTAAGTGCCGATGTGCACTGTCTTTAAATCTTAATTTGTTGGAAATATTGAGAATGCCAAGTCATTCCTCATGCATGTTGAATGCCTAAAGAACGAGCTTCTGAATGTAACTGTGCGACCGAAATTAGGTTTCAAAAGATAAGAGCAAGAATCCACTCGTGTGGTACGATGAAACTGACGAATATTGTCTCGACTTTCCTCCAACAGTACTTACTTCAGAGATAAATTCACTGGTGACAACCAGAAATCGCAGTCGTAAAAGCACACCACCTTGCCCTACTCTACATTGGGTTTCAAAAACTTCTGACACTTAGCACCTTGGTATGGAGCCTGTACTGCATGCCTTTACCCTGGAATACCTGTTTTGGGCAAGGCTAAGCAAATGATATATCTTGATATACCTTGTCAAAAAGACGTAGTGATTGCGCTCAATAACAATCCGCAATGTTGCTCCATATTTGACGCATCCAAATCTTGAGTTAAAGTCTGGATTTGATTCTTGATATCGAGAGCTCTTGCATAAAATTCACATTCACATTCATTAAACTAGAATCTTTAGCATAACCTCCTGCTTCCCCTTGGAGGTCAGTCAATCTCAACGTTCTGGGAATTATGAGATCACATTAAACTTCAAGTGCAATAATGCGATTGTTTCACGACTTTTTTGAGATGTCGCTGCCGTCTTATTCAATTTGGACACACAGTCCTTTAACACGGTCGGGATTGACAGTGGTTTAATCACCATAAAGCTTGGTTCAATGATGAGTCTTCAATTTTACTTATTTACATAAGTCAATACATAGCTTCTTGAAGTAAAAAATTGCTTCGTCGCGAAGTATGATTCCAACTTCTAATTTTATTGGTAGCAACGATTATGAGTTTAACTGGTTGGTTTTTCATGCAGGTTCACGTCTCACTAGAGAAGCTGAGCTCTCATTCTGCCATCATTCATTCATTTCCGAAAACGTTTAGGATTTTTGAAAAGCTGTCAAGGTCTTTGAGGCTGAGTTGGAGAGAGTCCAAAACGTGTATCCTTCGAGAAGAGTGACAGGACTCCAATAAGTCTTCATTATAATACATGTAATCAAACAACGTATGTATGTATGTAGGTGCTAAATTCAGACGGGTTTTACAAAACTGACTATTTCAAGGCTTATACTCAGGTTCAGGTTTTGTTCGACTATAGCAAAGCAATATTTGACAAGTTTGAAAGTTTTAAAAAATTGTAGGAATATTCTTCTTTCTTTGTTTTTCAACGAATTTCTTTTGCAAAAAGTGTAATTTCTCTTTTAAATCTGAATGGAATCGATTAGCACATATTTACAAGTAAGTAAGGGTACATATGTCCTCGTCTTTGTTTTTTTTGGAATTGCTATAGCCCATAACTTCGAAAATGTTTAAATGGCTTTAAATCGAATCACTGTATGTATGTAAAAAAAACTGTTTTACAAACCTGCTTTAGGTCCCTAAACTCAAGCCGAATAGAGAGTGGAGTCCAGAAGATTTACCGACCAAGTTCTTGCCCATAACTTATTATCGAAAATAGATTCCAATGAAACATTTAAACCAGTAGTGTTAAGAACATGCCTCTTATCCAAGCGTCTTAGGATCATCCCTTGCATACAAATCGGCAACATACTCCAACGTTCAGTCAGGTTGTTAAGTAAAACAAAAAAGTTTCATATGGGCCATCTTGAAGGGTCGGAACTTGTCTCTATCTTGTCCAATTTATATGTACTTACTTCTCCGACCTATGTAACTCCCACGACCTTTCAAGAATTTTACTACACCGTCGGCATGTCCTTCATATACCAGCACGACTTGTTTGATATCCTGAGGTAAATAGCGGCATTTGACCTGAATCACTTAGCAGGGTGGGACGGACGCCTTCTAGAGCTACGAAAATTGTCATCTGTTGTTTCCACCTCTTTTAATAGAAATGCTTGTAAGAACTGCAAGTACTATTTGTATTGGTGTCTGTCTAGGTAGAACCTTTATAGAATTCTGAAAAAAAGAGACAGAGCAATGTAATCCAAAATCTGGCAGGCATTTCTTGGGATTCTTCTAGAAATTGACAGCTCAGCTCTGCTCTCTCGCTAATTCATATAACTGCAAAGTATGTACCTCTATGTAATGTTGTTAAACATTCCTCACATTATTAAGGTCGATCCCCAACTGAACAGCAAAATATAGGGTACCCTTAAACCAACACCAATTAAATGACTTTGTAGGATATTTAGATACCACAAGCCCTAAGAAAAAAACAGGCTCCTGCCAAAAAGTCCATAAAATCCTTTCCAAAAATCTGTCAAAGTGAAGTGACTACATTCAGATACAAAACTTTAGAAACCTCAAAAGACACTTTCAGCAGACATACATTTTTAACAATTTGTAGGGACACCGGACTTAAATAGTCAAGTTTAAAACAGCCGGCATATGTCTGTCTAATAGTGGCGGAGCATTATGTTAGTCAGTGAAAACCCATAGAAAAGGTTCATCAAAACATAGACTATACTTCTAAGTATAAGTATAGTAGAGCATTCTAAAAAGGGGAGGAAAGTAGGACTTGGAATCTAGATGGAGGATAAAATACAAAATTTAGATATTTCCATGTATGAATGAATATACATATGCTACAAAAAAATCAGGATGAATGTATGTACTACATATCTGTACGGACTTGCGACTGTTATGACATATTTTACTTTTTTGAATAATTAATTTTTCTCGTAAGAATAAAATATTTTGTTATCGACTACAGTGTAACAGTCACCCAGGAAAACGTTACACCTGCTTTCCACTGTATAAAAAAAAATTACTTGCATTTTCTTGTGGTTGGATTGAGGCTTTCCCGGCCATACCGTTCATTTTGCACAGTGACCCACATTTTTTTTTTAAAAGTTGAGAAGCAGCTTAAGTATTTTAAATGACTACCCAGTTACTTGCGGTTTGACTCAATTTATTTGTTTAACAAACTTTCGAACCACTTTATTAGACAAAATGGATAACACATCGACAATAGTGCTCATGAGATCCAAAAGTCCGTAGAACATGGTAGGGATACAACTAATTTTCTATGCCAATTGTACGTATACCTCTCGTTGTGTCTCCATTTACGGATTTAAGGAGAAACTACATTACTTTTAGGCAAATACCACCAAGTGGTGCGATGCTGGTCGCCGATACACTACACTTTCTAAAATCAAATAAAACGAAGAAAACAATTAAACCAAAACAAGAACATACATACTGGTTAATGAACTTGGTCTCGAAAGTTTTTTTTTGTTTTTGTTACCTATGCCATACAACAGGAATGAAAAAAAAAAAAATTATAATTATATCTGCAATTCGAATGCAAATGAATCTTTATGTCAATATCTGGAGCACCTCTCTGGACCAAAAGAAAGAAAATCGGTGTCTCTCTTCCCATATAGCCAGTTTTCACAAAAGGCAGTAGGCAGGCAGCACCAATAGAGTGCATGAACTCTTCTTCGTTGCAAGCATGCAATGCAAAGAATCCATGGAATCAGCTGGTTGGTACCAGTGAAGATGCCGTTCGGATCTGTGTCTTGTGTCATGCTCATCTCGTCGCGCCTCATGCGCCAGTCAGACGAAAACCGAAGACAATGCACGTTTATAAAAATGAACCTGCATTCTTTTTTTTCTTTTTTTTTTCTTTACAGTTAGAGTGAAAACTTAAGTGATCGGCGGGCTACTCAGAAAAGAGGACAAGAGGGTAAGAGATGAAGAAAAGGAGCGATGTTGGCAACGTAGGCATATAACGCAACTAATACTCCAAGTGCTGGAGCTGGAGTGGGAACCAGAAGAAAAAGAAGAAGACGACGATGACGACGACGGAGAAAACAACGTCGAACACTCGTTGAAGCTGGAATAACCACTTTTTTGTCGTTAATTGTGCTCACTCACAGTCATAGTCACACAGTTCACAACCACTCCACCACAGTCCCCTTACAGTTCTTTGACATTGACAAAAGCAACACCAAAATGAACGAGAGATTCAAGATGAGAGTTGAGGTGGTTAGTGGTGTGTCGTGACGCAGAAATGCATCTGAACTGCACTGTTGTATCTGAAACTGTGGGCAAACGCATTGGTTGGAATCTCTGCTAATCATATGGTCTGTAGATATATGTAGAAAGGCATAGAACGCATGTGTGCGGTTGTGGTAATTATATTACGTACCTGAACAGACCCATTTGCAACTCATTCCTTTTTTTTTTAATTATACAGTTACATCTGTAAAATAGTGAGGATTAAACCGTGCACTTTCTATGTACTTGAATTTATAATATGGTGGCAAGTAGAGGCCACTGATGTCAGATTATGGGAATTCCGACCGCGAAATGAGCAAGAGACAATGTCAGTTTTCTAAATTGCAATTGGTAGAACCGCAGGAAACCCTAAAAATACGATAATTTACTGAATACTGGGCTAATGATATAATTTACAACTGAAGTGCTAGAAGAAAGTCTTGTCCGAAAGGAGACTACAAAAAGTAATGTGCCACAGTAGCATAGTAAACCTTGACTATCGAGAAATGCAACCATATTTTGCAATCACTGCGAAAATTAAAACTGTCAGTGTAAGAGTAATACTGATGAAGAAAACAAACAAATAGAGCACCACAAGGGTCGGTATTTGATCCCTTTCAGATTTGTTGACTGTTTTGTACAACGATAATCCAAAGGCTTCAGGTGTATTGCGAAGCTGCCACTGCTACGTTTTATGTACATTACTAGATAGTGGCCCAATTCTGTTGAATTGCAATTTATAATCTATACAAAAGAAGGCAGTGGAAAGATGGGTAAAACTCTTGCGCTTTGTCATGATATATATTGCCTCTAAATCAATAATCAAAAACGATGTAGGATTACCACTTAAAGAGTATCTAACACGATCTTTGCTTAAAGACTTTAACGCAAACTTGAAGGTGCTAGTATTGACTATTTAAACCAACTTCTTGCACACTGACCTAGCACTGACTGAACTCAAGGCAAAGTTAGAGAATACGATCATCAACAATACGATCTTGGAAGAAATTCGACGACGAATTTAGAAACTCCTACACTCTTCTTCTCATAAACCGATTTCACGAACGTTATAACGCTTAGATACATACATATGTATATAGTTACATCTGGCCTACTCTGGTACTTGACTCCTGCTCATAAATGTATTTTCCTAACCACCATGTATTATTGTGACAGTCTTCTGAGTTAGTATCCGCTTTCTCCAAGTCTAATACGTCGTTACACTAAAAACCGATCACACGATTCACTTTGACAAGCCCCTTTTTTAAGCCTCATCTCAAGGATAAGCTTTATAGATTTGATTCAACCTCAGCAAACAGTTTTGAAAGTGTTTTTATCCTCCTCTTAAATCTCAGCCACCATTGAAATTCCCTGCGAAAACAACGCGTTTGTTTCGTTGCGGTCTTTGTGTTTACTCATTCACACGTGGGAATAGCGATCCGTTACCACCGTCAATCGAACAGTTTCTATATGTACGGTCGCAATATCTCAACTCTCCACATCATAGCCAAACATTCCTTCTCTCTACGAGAGTACGGGGCTGAATACTTAATAAAAGCGACAAAAATCCGGACACTGTGCCTTGTTTTGGACGCCTTTATCGAGCAACCAATAAGTCAAATACACTTTGCATTCAAAAAATCCGTAGCTTTGATCTTCATGGCCTATTCCAACATCTTGTGAAACTAGAAGATGGTGTGGCCTTCTTTTGCAACTACTTGTGCTCCCATTTAAACTTGATAAATCCTTTGTTGTGTACCTATGCAGGTTCTCATGAACTATCGATGCACTATGGTTTTTGAAGCGACTTTAGTATCAAAACGACATCCTGACACATTGATGCAAATCGTTTAAAATGTTTGAAGGTAATTCTTGGATTATTTCTGCCAGGCGCAGATATGAATATTTTCCAGTACAACTTTTTCAAACTTCAAAGACTGCCCTGAGCGGAAGTCGTCTTTGCACTTTTCTCTGATTTCGCAAGAGATCTTCCAAAAGCGTTCGTAGTGGTTTTTCTTTTTTGGAAAATAAATCTTAAGATTTTCATAGAGTGGATGCAGTGGATCCTCATTATGAACCTTTCGAATCAGGATTTATGGGAAATACTTGCATTTCTGTTCATTTGGAATGCGATAATTCGAACTTTAAGAAAAACTACATTTCACTTGTTTTCCAATACATTTGTGAATGCTTTAACTTAAATTCCTTTAGAAGAAAATATTTTATAAACAAAAACTATTTCCATTTTCATACCACGTTGCTTAAAGTCGCCAAGCATGAGCGTAAACAAAAAAAAAAAAAATGAAAAATCCCACACAAACCATTGTCTGTGCCCTTCTTGCCTAAAGAGGTAAAAACTAGTCTTGCAATTTTGCCCCATTTCAGGTTTCATTGTTTCACATTTGCATCCATTTCCATAAGAAAACAACATTCAATGGCACCCAACACAGAACAACAACCCCCTCCCACTTTGTCGTTGCACCTTTGTGTTGTTCGAGGCATATACTATCAAAAGATGTGGTATCCATGGTGTGGTGTGGTATACAAAGACTACCGCAAGGCGGAAAAACTAACCCAACCCAACCAGCCGTTCTGACGTAACAGGGCAATAGTACATCTTTCAGATGCAATTGTATCTGAGGTACATATTTAGTTATACATATACTTTTGCATGCGCAGAACATGGTCTATAAAGAGTAATGATTTTGTTTGTATATTTCGCGGCTTAGTTTTCAATGACGTAAATACACAAATCGAAAGGCGTAATAGTAACTAGTTTTCCACCAGAGTAGCTTGAAATCTATTTCTAATTTACAAGCCAACTTATACACTGTTTTCTTCCTTTTTTTGCGTTTGATGTTTTATTAAAATGATACAATCAAGGCTCTTGAGTATGAATGTCCTTACAATTCTCACTTAGGTATGATTGACTAAATATTTATATCTTCTTTTTTATTTCAGACATTCACTGCATGGTGCAACAGTCATTTGCGCAAAGCTGGCACAGGTATCGATAACATCGAGGAAGATTTCCGAAATGGCCTCAAGTTGATGCTGCTGTTAGAAGTGATCTCCGGCGAGACCCTGCCCAAGCCAGATCGTGGCAAAATGCGTTTCCATAAGATTGCCAACGTTAACAAAGCTCTCGACTTCATTGCATCGAAAGGCGTTCGACTAGTGTCTATCGGTGCTGAAGAGATCGTCGATGGTAACCTAAAGATGACTTTGGGTATGATCTGGACGATCATTTTGCGTTTTGCCATCCAAGACATTTCCGTGGAAGAGATGACCGCTAAGGAGGGTTTGTTGTTATGGTGTCAACGCAAAACCGCCCCCTATAAGAACGTTAACGTTCAAAACTTCCATCTATCATTCAAGGTAAGGTTTATCTTCTTTTTTTTTTAATATAAAAGTAGCACATTTCATTGCTTTTGTTTTTGGTTTATAGGACGGTCTAGCGTTCTGCGCCTTAATCCATCGTCACAGACCAGATTTGATTGATTATGCCAAACTTTCCAAGGATAATCCACTTGAGAACTTAAATACTGCCTTTGATGTTGCTGAAAAGTATTTAGATATTCCACGAATGTTAGATCCAGATGGTAAGTAGTAGTAATAGTCTCTCAAGCTTAAGGATTAGTATAGTTACTGTGGTTGTCCAAAGATCAAAGATTACTTTGTACATTAATCATTTGTATGAATTTTGAAAATAGATCGAAGAAACTCTAGTTAAAATTTACCATTTTGTATAGAAAAGAAGTATGACAGCATCCTCGTGTATAAATCAGTTGTATCCCTTCTTCAAGGGTGAGCCACTTGTGGTCCGGGACCTTACTGAATGATAGCTGCATAATAGCTTGCAGTAACTATTTTTATAAATCGCAATACGCGTTTACTGATTATTATGGATGAGTGACTTAAATGACTGATGGCTTGCCTATATAGGTGCCTATACAGTGGTACTATCAACGATACATCCATTTAAAACACACTGCCATAGTTCGGCATTTTTTTAGCGAAAACCTGAAAAATCGATTCAAGAAGTTTTGTTGCCGCTGTCATTCTTAAAATGTTTGGCGCGACGGGTCCATGGGACACAGGGCCTAACTTCTCACAACCAGTCTTGCTGTGTGTGTTATATTCTTTACACGACTGGAAGGGACCTACTACCACTTGACCCACGGCGCCCGCAAAGTAAACCCGCCATCTGTAATAATGCCTACTTTAATTCAGGATTAGTACCACCACCACCTCTGCAAGTTGCATGTTTGTCAGTCTCGAACTATCCCAATGACTTCGTTGAAGTCATGCTCCAAATTCTTCAGAAGTTCTGTTTACTATATTAATCCGCAAAGAGACGTTATACTACCTAGTTCCTTCGTCGGTATCGTACAACAGTATCCTGTTTCTGATATAGTTATGAACAATCAACTAGAAATGTTGGCGACAGTTGATTCCTAACCTGTCCTCTTATCAAGGATTACATTAGCGATTCGATTATGCCAGAATATTTTTAAAATTTTTTCGGAAACACGCATTCGAAGAGCGTTTTACATGCAGCGAAACAACTACCACTTCTTTGTGTCTTGCATGGTCTTCTTAGACTTTGGTTTGAACTTATATGTTGGAATTATAGTTAAATTCCTCTCCAGTTTGCTGCATTGCTTCATTAACAAGCTTGAAAATTAGAGCGTGTGGGATTGTTACTCGCAAAAGATTCGCCTTCCGTTCACTGCCTCTAGTTGTCTTCTCGACTCTCTTTGATAAGGGCCATTGGCATGCAACCGACTGAAGCCTACCTATTCGATCTGTTCCTAGAATATAAGAACTATTGTATCTAGTCCACCATCCTGGTGGAGCCTAAAACGTTGTCCGGTAAAACGATTCATTCGGTTTAATTTTGATTAAAAATGAGGAACTCTTAAAAAAAGATTGGTGGCCTTCCTTCTATGACTGGTATGGTCTCACAACTTTAATTTTGAATTTGATCGCCTCAGGAAACTTAGAAACTATGTTAAGTACTTTGATTTTTGGACAAACCTTAATAAAATGAACTCATTTAGACTTTTAGGACAGCCAATTGAGAAAGTATTCTGGACAAGTTGAAATTAGTGTTAATTTCTATTTCCACACATGAAGCATTTATGTGCCCTGATACTCATTCAAGAATATCAACACTAATTTCAACTTATCCAAGTTACTCCCGTAAAAGAGCATTTTACGCCACTTATTTATACAAACATACCTAGGATAAGAATTTTTTTTAAGTATTTTGTATATTATTTATAAGACTGAAATATAAAATATAGATTTGATCAACACACCAAAGCCGGATGAGCGTGCCATCATGACATACGTATCCTGCTACTATCATGCCTTCCAGGGAGCTCAACAGGTTGGAAATCTGACGCATGTACCCGAACCCACACGAGCATACACCTACAATATCCCGAATAATTACAATGTGACTAAACTTCACATAGATACACATTTATACATATTTATCTTATTCTTACAGTTTACAGTTTTGTTTTTTGGAAATTATCTCGACCTTCATATTGCATTAGCTCGAACTAAACAATAACTTATTCTATTTTTTTTTTTTTTTTGAACCATGTACAGCATGATGTAGTTGCTAAAAGTGACTCTCAAGCGAGATTTAATGCGCTTTTTTCCTTGCGCGCTCTTATAACAGATGTTTTAGGGATTAGGTAATGAGACTGAGACTTTAACGAAAACATAGGTGCAATGAGATAAAAAAAGAGTTTTAGTTTCCATGAAAGATTAAATGTACTAAAGAACGAGTTTGTATTTAGTATTAAATTTAATCCAACAGACTGTGAAATCCGTTTTGCTATTTCTGAGAGTCGAATCTTGAGTCTCCATTTTAGTAGTACAATGCACTTAGGTAATAGCGTATTGCTTACTTCAGTCTAAGCCCAGAGTAGAGTACATCGGCCGATTCGAGATGTATATAACTAAAGATCAGTTTTAATGTTGACGCTTAACTTAAGTCCTTCCTGATGGTGTAATGTCTGTTAATTCTTTGATTCCATTTCCGTTTTCGTATAAAGCTCTTTATTTAAGATAAGATTCAGCTAGAAAACCCTGAGGATATTATGAAGGAATTGTTGAGGTAAATTTCCAGCTTACGGATGGCAAAAACGAATATCTTCCAAGTACAACATTCGATCCGAAGAACATAACGAGCTCAAAATTTAAGCGTAACAGCCTCAGTTTTTAATATATATTGACAATATTGTTCTTTCAAAAATAACAGGGGTTAAAGTGGCATTATCGCATTCCACTTGAAAGACACCCTATCCTTGCACAAGACGGGGTATTTGGCTATAATTTGTGTCTCTGTTCAACCTTTCATCAGCTTAAGTCTAGATCTGTATTCTGATAAGCTCTAGGTATATTTCCTTGGAAATTTGACGATCATCTCTCTATCATGCACTCCCTATGAGTAAAGGTGACCTGTTTAAATATTTGGTCCTGCTTGATCATTCGTTCTATCTAAAGCTATGTATGTACATATGGTACGTAGTTCTGTTTACAAGAAATTACAAAATATCATCCATTATGTCTCTTAAACTTGAGGACATAGAAATGTCCCCAGCAAGCCCTGAAAATACAATATCTTTCAAAAATAATTTATAAGTAGTGAAATGAATATCAATTTTCGTGTAAAAAAATTTTAAACCTGAAGTAAGATCTTCCATCTACAGTATGGTGTTATAGACTGTAGGGCGGCAATTAACAAAAAGTGTCATTATATCAGAATTTTGAAAGTTATTTCAAAATCCAGCACTATGATCGGACTTGAAACATTGCTCAGCAGCTTAATATACATTTATTCAGCCAATGGGCATTCTGGTCAACTAAGCAATACCCTGTTAAACAATATAGAATTTAGAAGGCAAAGCTATTGCTCTAAACTTAGATAGTCAGGGAGCAATTACAGGCTTAGAAACGAAGATAGCTATGACAACCAAGCTAGTAAAGCAATATCTCTAAGTGAGATCGGACAGACTAACATAACGAAATTGGTGTCTGCAAGGTTAAAAGAGGAAGGTACTAGGAATCGCAATGTTCAACCGTAATTGTTTTTGAAACTCTCTGACTTTCAAGAAAAAGCAATTTTTCATGTGCTTCCGGTCATCCGTCTGTCTACTTTTATGCCGTCACTGTTTGGGCCTTAAATTTTGAGCCAGATACATAGATGATTAGTGTATTTTAAAATCAAAAATAAATATCAAATAAGTTAAGTAAGAAGATTGTTGGGTTTATTCCTTAAATAACATGTCTCATTACCTAATCACAGAACTCCGTAGAATGCTAAATTAAACGAAATTTTCCGAAAAGCAAAATATCAAATGAAAACTGATTCATTTCAGAAATCATTTGAATTTTCTTGAAAAGAATAAATTCGACTCATAATACTACATACAGTTTAACACAAAAAGACTTAGAATCCAGACTCACCAATGAAACTGTGTTCTCCCCGCTCAGTGTGTGCCGTTGATGTGTGTTTTATTTTAATGGTTTTCCTATTTATCTGAAATTTGTATTCGATGTGTGTTAAAGGTACATACTCGTATATCATGCGCTGCTGCATTTAACTTAAAATAATTAATACAAGTGCCCAAAAAAAAAAAATGCATGGCTCTAAAATCATATAAATAATAATTATTTACTTTATATTTAAAAAAAAAAACATTTTTTAATAATTATTGTGTTGCTTGCTAAATGACTAACTTTATCAATATTGTTTTTTTTTCTTGTTTGCCTTTATTTTATTGCCATCTAACAGACCTGCAAAATACTGCGATGCCAGATGAAAGGGCCGTCATGACATATGTCTCCTCGTATTACCATTGTTTTAGTGGCGCCCAAAAGGTCGGTTTTTTTTTTAGTTGCAAAAATTGTTCCTACAAATGAATATCATTTATTTAGCTAACTTGGGATGTCCATTCTTATTTTATGAAATTTAATTTATTTTATATTGTTTTGCATTGTCGCGTCGTATGGAGTTATAAAACATCTGACTGGGAGTATCAATGGGCGACATATGTTTTGTGAGTACATTTGTCAACGTCTCGAGACAAGTGAAACTACCAACTACACCAGAAGTGCGGTAATACGTATGTAAAGTCTCTGTGCAGATCCGCTGCAGAATAGTACCGGCGATATTTATCAAGAATTGTATGTTTTAGGCGCCTGAAAGCATTCGTATCATATCGCCCACGTTAAATGATATAATCAAATCTATAGAGAGATGCAGAATATTTATAGATCGTTAGCATGGTTGTGCACAAGAGAACCCACATTAAAGGCAGTAGTCTAGAAAGTAATCTAGGGTTAGAAAGCAAGATAGCTAGCCTCCTATGGACTACAAGTCATTGCGGTAATCGCTGGAATGCCTCAAGGATATATGCTTTCACAGACTATATTTTAAATTTTTCGGTACAGGCATTCAACATCGCAAACCCAGCATCTTGCTTTGAGTTTCTTCTATAGAAGGTACAAGTTTATCCTCAAAACATCGTCTAGATTCAGACGACAGCATACAGAGAAGAGCAGTTTATTGCAGATAAGGTTTTGCGTGTGGAACTTATGTCGTTTCTATACCTACTACGATAACATATGCTTTTAAAAATTCAATGGAAAGCATGACTTCCATATCCACTTGATAATGGCAATCTGTCTCTCAAAATTCTTGGTATTACAGAATGGAAAAGGCTTGGGAATCTAATCCTTGGATATATATTTCTAGAAGTCTTTAAACTACATCAAGTCAATAGCAGAATAAATAATCATTAGTTTACATCTCGTTACACTGTGTAAGGGTTTTTAGACAAACAATAATTTCTCTTTGAGACCCTCTCGAATATATCCATATTCAGGCAACATGGAACGCGACTTTATATAGTTCACCCAAAGTAGAGGTTTGATTTAAAGGAGTATCTACCTATACACTTGGCGATAAAAAATAGGATAGAAGACAGCATAAATGCCCATTTCGTCTGCGACGAATGTACAGGATAAAATATTGAGGATCTGAGACGCTCGGTTACACTTTGTCTCATACTAGCAACGGTCACTGACACAGTTTCTTCCAATATATTGATTAATTTCTTCATTACGGTGTCGGATGGTACATTGTTTCTACCAAGAACATTGTTTTTGCGAAACTTTCTCGGGATTTATGATGTTTTCATATATATGAATAAGCGTTGTTTGACGGTATACCGCTGCGCAGAGCTACAGCTACCAAATATCAAAATCCCGAGGTTCTGGACACGAAATATACTTCATGCAACCTGGACAAAAATAAACATAGAATCAAACAGAAGAAGCCGCCGATGTCAATATTCGTCAGTTCTCTGTGGTTGTCAAGGTGAAGAATTGGGAAAGACTGGGCAGGTATAAACGAATTTCCTGTAGAAATTAGGGGATATATTGGTCAAATTTTGAATTTTGAAAGAATGGACATCCCAATATCTTAAACTTGCATAAATTTAATAAAACCATTGTGTTGTGTTAACCATCTTTGTTTTTGCTAAAATATACGCGAAACTTTTCTTTTTTTTTCTTTACATTGCCTCTTCGAGTGGAAACAAAGTTTTTTCTTTTTTTTGTTATTTTTCCACTTTGTTTCCTTTCTGAGTTTCATTTTCTTATGAATATCGTTGTAATGTTAATATTTTCTATTAAAAATAGGCTGAAACTGCTGCCAATCGTATTTGTAAGGTTCTTAAGGTTAACCAGGAAAATGAACGTCTAATGGAAGAGTATGAACGACTCGCTAGCGATGTAAGTTTACATTGAAACAGGTTGTTGTTGTTCTGTTTCTAAAAAATGTTATTTTTTTGTGTAGCTCTTGGAATGGATTCGTCGGACGATGCCATGGCTAAACTCCCGCCAAGCTGACAACTCATTGGCTGGCGTACAAAAGAAACTCGAAGAGTACCGTACCTACCGTCGCAAGCATAAGCCACCACGTGTTGAGCAGAAGGCAAAACTCGAAACAAATTTCAACACGTTGCAAACCAAATTACGTCTATCGAATCGTCCAGCATATTTGCCAACAGAGGGTAAAACTGTTGCCGATATTTCAAACTCATGGAAGGGTTTGGAATTGGCAGAGAAGGCATTCGAAGATTGGCTTCTAGCCGAGACCATGCGTCTGGAACGTTTGGAACATTTGGCACAAAAGTTCAAGCACAAGGTGAGTTGTGAATTCACAAATTCAAAAGAAAACCAAAAATCAAATTCAAAACAATTTCTTATGCAATTTTAGGCTGATACCCACGAAGATTGGACCCGTGGTAAAGAAGAAATGCTTCAATCACAGGACTTCCGTCAATGTAAGCTGAACGATTTGAAGGCATTGAAAAAGAAGCACGAAGCTTTCGAATCTGATTTAGCCGCCCATCAAGATCGCGTCGAACAGATTGCAGCTATCGCTCAAGAGTTGAAGTAAGTACTGCTTAGTTTTACTAGCTTAACTGTTTTAATGTAATTGAATGGATTCAATGTAAAATATTTTCATGCTTACCACTGGCTAAACCAAAACAGTGTAAGGTAGCTAGTTTAAATGGTAACGAATAGTGGACCGCCATTCATTGTACAAAATTCATTCATATTTCTTTGATGTTTCATCTGCACATTCATGTAACGTATCAGTGGTTGTTATTCTTACAAGAAAGTTTGATACAAATAATCGCACCGCCGCCTGCTTTTTAGTGCTTTAATCGCGGTGTCATTTTACAGTCATTGTTCATTCATATTTCATCGCTCATTTTCTATAGTTTCTTTTCACACCTAAGCACAACTTTCATAGAAATCTTATCAAATTCATTTCATTTCTCTTTTAGTACTCTTGAATACCACGACTGTATCTCCGTGAATGCCCGCTGCCAACGCATCTGCGACCAGTGGGATCGTTTGGGTGCCCTCACTCAACGTCGTCGCCAAGCTCTAGACGAAGCCGAACGCATCCTCGAAAAGATCGACATCCTGCACTTGGAGTTCGCCAAACGTGCAGCACCATTTAACAACTGGTTGGACGGTACACGCGAAGATCTCGTCGATATGTTTATCGTACACACAATGGAAGAGATCCAAGGATTGATTCAGGCCCACGATCAATTTAAGGCCACCTTAGGCGAAGCTGACAAGGAATACAATCTAATTGTGAACTTAGTCCGTGAAGTTGAATCAATTGTTAAGCAACACCAAATCCCTGGAGGTCTGGAGAATCCTTACACCACGTTGACCGCTAACGATTTGAACCGCAAATGGGGAGATGTTCGTCAATTGGTACCACAACGTGATCAAACTCTGGCCAATGAATTGCGTAAACAACAAAACAACGAGATGTTGCGTCGTCAATTCGCTGAAAAAGCCAACAGCGTCGGACCATGGATCGAACGTCAAATGGATGCGGTCACAGCCATTGGCATGGGTCTGCAAGGTTCGCTGGAAGATCAATTGCATCGTCTCAAGGAATACGAACAAGCTGTGTATGCCTACAAGTCGAATATCGAAGAATTGGAGAAGATTCACCAGGCTGTACAAGAGTCGATGATCTTCGAGAATCGTTACACCAACTACACAATGGAAACACTGCGTGTTGGATGGGAACAATTGCTCACATCGATTAACAGGAACATCAACGAAGTGGAGAATCAAATTTTGACACGTGACTCGAAGGGTATCACTCAGGAGCAACTTAATGAATTCCGTTCGAGTTTCAATCATTTCGATAAGAACCGTACTGGCCGTTTGACTCCCGAAGAATTCAAATCATGCTTGGTGTCACTGGGCTACTCCATTGGCAAGGATCGTCAAGGTGAACTGGACTTCCAAAGAATCTTAGCGATCGTCGATCCTAATTCCACAGGTTATGTACACTTTGATGCTTTCCTGGACTTTATGACACGAGAAAGCACAGATACCGACACTGCTGAACAGGTCATCGATTCGTTCAGAATTCTCGCTTCAGATAAGGTATGTATGAATTGTTGCTGTAGTTTAATAAAAATTTGTTGCTAAAAATAGAAAACTGAAGCTATCGTTGTATGGCGAGTAAAAAACGGATCGCTAAACGTTTTGTAAGAGAATTTTTCGCCATAACTCAACGAAAACTGTCTCGTTTGTGCTGGCCCTTAAGATTACCTCGCCTTATACTCAGTAGTCCTGGGTGGACTTGCACCTCAATCAAGAAGTCTCTCTATTCAGACCAATTCTTAAATAGCTGTCTCTAATTATACTACTAAGGCGATTGTATCATATTTGTATACGCCACCAAAGGTGATGACATCCCTTATCGTGTTGCTCGGTTAAGTTTCGTCGGCGCTGAAGCATTCACGTCCATCTGCTTACTTACACTTATTATCCATCTAAGACCATGCATTGCAAGTGTTCTGACCAGTTGCAACTCCACGTTAAGCTTATGATTGATCAAACAGATCCATGATTCTGCTTTACAGAGGAGAATAGTGTTATACAAAATCACCTTGGTTTTTAAACGAGGGCTTTGCAACCCAATAGTTTTCTTTGCCTGAAGAAACAGCGGTTGGCAAGAGGGATTCTCTATTCCTTTTCTGCGCCCTGTCATATAGCAAATGGTTTATGCAGCCCCCAGAATCTGACATATTGCTCTCGATGGGGTTGCCATTTTTAGCGTTGAAAATTCTTTTTGTTGCAGAGCGAGCCAGCTCTGGAATTCACTGCCAGGAGATGTGTTTCTAAAAGGTTTCAATCTTCAGCCATTCTACTAGCATCTTGGGGCGATATCCCAGGTGATATAGGCTTGTATCTTCCGTCAAAATATCTCGTTTCAAAATCGGTAATGCTCGTTAACAAATTGGAACAATGGAAAGACTTGCCTGGCTTTGTTTTTATTATCACGAATGAAAGATCGTCATGTCCAAGTCTGTCTAAGTAAGCAGGAAAGGACGCATGCCTCCTCAGAAGTAGACTCAAGTAGAAGAGTACTTTGCTTTATCGGAAGTTACATACACCGAGAAACGCATTGTTCTTTTCATGATATGTTCCATTCACTCAATCATGCTTTATGTAAGCTGAGATGCTACAGAGAGTTTATCTCTTTCAGTTTTGATGCCATTCTTCATGATTGATAGCACTGCTTTCACAATTAGTAATTTCCTACTCTGCCTTGGACATCCAATATTCAGCATCATCCATCCTACTTTAAAGATAAATAATAAATGAATAGGAACTCACCGATCATTGAGTTGACGATTGGTGAAATATCGGGAGAAATGATAAATTTGGTTCTTTGTCCGAAAATCGGAATAGCCTCCCTAAATCAGGAAAAATGGAATAAATACAAAAACGCTGTTTATACCCACAATGAAATTTCTTCTTCCAAGTCAAAGAATTGGTAGTGTTCTTATGTTTTCTCCTAAATCAGGTGCAATTTTCTGGTCCATAACCATGGATTGCCGCCTTCCTAATCACTGTAGCGTGTTCCAGGTGAAAATAACAGCGATCAAGGAGGCCTTGCTGTGGCTAAGATACAATATAATATCGGCGAGGGATATCATAATTTTTACTGATAGTCAAGCCACAATAAAATCCCTGGATTCGCTCACCTTCAACTTCAAAATTGCCCTTAATTGCCGCTTATGTCTTAACGAAATGGCAGAACAATTTAAAAATCACCTTATTTGGGTGAAGGGCCATAGGGACATTCCAGGTAATTGCCGATGAACTCGCCGCGCATGGCACAACTCTGTCGATTCTACCGGAGAAGGAGAATCGCTACAAGCTACTCGTAGAGATACGTGTAAACTTAGCAAAATGCTATTAACGCTACTAACGCACGAACTGTACTACGTGCTCTATCACAAAACAGATCTGGCCCAAGCTGGATCTCAAGTGCTCTAATAGTCTAATAAGATTAAAGAGATCCCTCATTAGCACAGTAGTAGGTGTCATTACGGGACACTGAGGCATGCCTTCAGACTGGGTCTCCCGGCAAACGACTTCTACAGAAGCTGCATGGATGACGAAGAGGAAGAGAGGAAGCTCTCTCAACTCGAAGGAAACTGTATCTAGGAGAGTACTTCTTCGACAACCTTGGCGAATTAGCTAACAAAAGCATTAACCGCTTCCAGCGCTTTATAATAAGCACATGTTGGTTCAACGGGTAATTAGGACACTAGATTCTGTCGTATCACAATGTTCCTATTCTGGCCTAAGTGTGGCTGCACTTTTTGCAGCCTGTCAATCGAACTTAACCTCACCTAACCATTGATTGCTAAGGGCGAATCAGATTAACTAAACTAGATCTTAGAAGTCCACTTTTTTCATGAACATATGTATGATCCAATAACGCCTTCAAATCTAGTTTCTATTGCAAAAGCAACCTTTAGTTCATATGTCATAACCAATCACAACCAAACCTTAAACCTTTTTGTTTTCTATATTTTCAGCCGTACATCTTGCCCGATGAACTCCGCCGCGAATTGCCACCAGATCAAGCTGAATACTGTATTCAAAGGATGCCACCATACAAAGGACCCAATGCCGTGCCCGGAGCTCTCGACTATATGTCCTTCAGTACTGCCCTGTATGGCGAAACAGACTTGTAAAAAAAATCCCAACAAAAAAAAAAAACAAGAAAAAAAAAAACAACTAAAAAAACTGAATAAATTTAAATATAAATTATTATAAAGAAAATTAAAACACAAACAAACAAACAACAAATAAAAAAAGAAATACCAAAACAAAATAAGGAAACAATTTTTACCACACAACACACATGAACAACAATCACAAGGGATGACCACCGATATTCTCAAAAATCAAAACCGCTAACCGGTCAAAGATACAATCTTGAAGTTATTGTTTTTTATTTTTTTTTAAAAATTTAAAAAAAAACTCTTTTTTATTCTTTGTAACTTTGTTTGCTTGTTTTGTGTTTGGTTTTGCATATTAACCAACCCCATGGCTTCGAAATCAAAAAAACAAAAAAAAAAATACAAACTCCAGCTAGAGGGAGGATCTAGTTTATTTGAACAAATTTTAAGCAAAAGAAAACACAGAAGAGTAAAGCAAATTCGAGGAAAAACGGCACATACCCCAGGATAAGAGAGAATTTAGCAGATGCGAAGAAATCTTACAGGAAGATCTTTATCTTTTTTTTTTGTTATTTAATTTTTTTTTATATACATATATATATAAATACATAACTTATTTTTTATTATTTTGAGACTTTTATTATAATTAATATATATGAACATAAATATATTTTTTATTTTTTATTATTTTGTTTAAAAAAAAAATGTTAAAAAAAAAACATAAGTACTAAGAGAGCCAGCCACCAATAGTAAAGAAAAAAAAAAAAAAAAAAAACATAAAACAAAACTAAGCATGAGAGAGAGGATAAGTTATACATAATATAAATGAATTTATATTTCATATAATTAAAAGAAAATACTATATACTATCACACATACGCACGTCGTTTGTGATTTTCTTTTCTTAAACAATTTCCGATGAGCAGGATTAGAAAATACAAACGACAGACGACATCTTGTGCGTATCCCGAGATAAAAAAATATTCTCAGAGCAACCTGGGGGTGGAGAGTCATCGATTTGAGAGAGATGTCCTTGACTAGTCACCCCTACGCTTGGTCTACAATATTATATTCTCGAACAATACCGAGAGTTTTACTACCATCCAAACTCTTAAGTTACTTACAAAAATGATTTTTAATTATACAATTTTAATGTTTAACACAACTCACTTTACACACAAATAAAAATACATATAAATATAAAAAAAAAACAAAAATCTCACGAAGAAGATGCGAATCAATTAAGCAAAATGCCATTATGTAATTTAGTTTTATTTTACTTTTTTTTTTTGTTAATTTTATTTTTTAAAAACAAAAGAAAGAAAAAAAAAACAAAATGCCTCTTTATTATTTTGTTTTTTAGTTTAATCTTAATGAAAAATAATTATTTATATAGTTTATACAAAAAACTTTGGTAAAATCTCTACACTGGAAGAATAATGAAAAACAAATAAAGAACAACTGAGAAAGAAAACAAAATTAATTATGATTGTATTGGAAATAAATTTTATCCCTTTTATTTGTTGATTATTGAAAAATGTTTTTATTACATGCGCATACATTTTTTACTGGGCTTTTGGAGTTCAAACTCCCTCCTAGACTTTTGTATTTAAATATTAGGTTCTTTTCAGTTTTTTCTTTTTTACTCGTAGAAGTGATTGTATTTGCCTGTATGTATATCTCTGTGGGCATTGTAGGGACTTCTGTAACTTTAATTAACGAATTTGAAATCAGTAACTCCCATGTTAGTTTAAGACAGGTTTGCGTGTTGTTTGTTATGCTTAATCGACTAGACTTCGTATTTTTTAACCCTCTACCGCATACGAAGCCATATACATATGGGTTTCCATTTTGTATATATAATTCATGCGGTAGAGGGTTAACCTCAGTAACTAACAAAAGTTGATCTATAGAACGAACATTCAGGGTTTGAAACCTAGAAATACCAACCTCTTAAGCTTCTTCATGGTCACACCAATCGTTAACGTCCAACACACATCAGGGTAAAAAGCTGATATTCATACAACTGCAGGTCCTTTTCACACACATGCCTTTCATACATGCCTGTTACACCAAAGTCCATATCACAAATGGATTTCTTCACGGTATCCCTCTAGGTTCCAAAATTTTAGAGTTGCAGACCTTTGCGCAAACATAAGTCATCAGGGCTTGTCGGTTCTACTTGCATTCAATAGCTCTTGAATTTTTCCTCACTACGTAAACTAAATCCTTTCACCTATTACTTTGATCTTTTTTTCATTTCCCTAGCCTCGCCTAGTACCCAAATTCGTTCGTCACCGGCACAACAGTCCGGTCCACCCTGCGTTTAAGAATATGCTACACGCTCAAACTTAAATGTTGATACCTGTTTGATTTCGGTAACCCATCTTGAACAAGAGATTTTAAAACCTACATCATAGTAATCGACGCACAAAAAATTCCCATTGAATTTCTGCTTCAAATTTTCTCAAAACACCAGGCCAGCAGAAATTTTCAGAAAATAGCAAGAAAACCGACTCTCTTGGTGCTGCCAAGTGAGCTGCTGTCAAATGTTCTCTGCACACTGGTTTTTGGCATGGATTTGTTTATGTTGTAACTTTTTTGTTTGTTGATGGATTTTGACGATTAAGGTGTCGTTTGAAAGGAAATTGCACAAAGATTAACATGAAATAGAAATAACTCACGACAATCAATCAAGAAGTGAATTTTTTGAGAAAAATTTGATGGCAATTTCACGTTACAAAAGTTAGTGGTTTAAGCTCTTTTAGAGTAAATCAGTCGTCAGGAGGTTCACTTAAGACCTGATTAAAGGATATAATTCTGTTGAAAACATTGCTGAGACAAGCCATTTGAAAACAAAAATACTTTTCTTTTGTTGTTTAAACTCTTTGCAACGTAAAGAGATATACCCTAGTCAATAGATCACCTATGGTAAGTGGTGATGAACAAGACCCCATATAATATTATAGGTACATAGATATGTGATAAATGTTATTAAGATGTGTCAAACTTCCAACGAAGTATTTAGGGAGTTCACTCAGATTTACTAAAAATTATGTCGGTAGAAAGTCAACGCTGCATTAGCTGGTGTTTGCTTGCTAAGGATGTCGAGGGATAATACTTAATTACTTAGGTGGCGCTACAGTTCGGGGTGAACCTGGGCCTCCACTAACAAGCATCTCCAGTTAGCCCTGCACCCCAAGTTTTTTTTATGTCCCCTTCAACTTGTGCGCGCCACCTAAGGCGAGGTCTTCCTTCACTGCGTTGTCCCTCCGTGTCCATCTGCTCTACATGTCCCAGTCATGTTAAACGACTGATGCGCAATTTTCTGACTAGGTCGATGTCTCTGTACAGCTCGTATAGTTCGTCGTTAAATCTCCTCCTCCAAAGCCCGTCAACGCAAACGGGACCGAACATTTTGCAAAGAATTTTTCTCTCGAAACGACCAAGGATATCTTCATTCGCTTTTGATAGAGTCCAAGCTTCAGCGCCATAAAGCAGGACTGGGATGATCAATGTCTTATATAGAGTCCCCTTAGTTGTTCGGGATAGGGCCTTACTACTCAAATGCCTTCTGAGCCCAAAGAAACAGCGATTGGCAAGTTATTCTTCGTTTTATTTCTGCCGAGGTGTTATTGTCAGAACTGATAGCAGAGATAGTCGAGAGATAATATGTGGAAGAAATAGTCCTTGGTGCATTACTTTGTCGCTTCCCTATATAAAGACACAGCTTCAAAGACATGAAACTCCACGTATCTAGATTTGCCTATACATATGATACCAAGCACAGCCTTGATCTCTATAAGGCAATGGCAGAACTCGGTAACCTGTGCAATCTGATTCAGCTGTATCGCAAAATGCTTATAAGGGCTGCTTTCCTAAATTCAACCATTGTACCCATCCAATGATCTTTCAAAGACTTTTGTGCCAATTTTTGTCGCAAAGTTTTATAAAATTTTTTGGGTTAAAAAGACTGCGATGAGTTCCATTTACCGGCTATTGATGTCAGGTGACCGCCTGAAATTCGTTATTTAGCGGTCTAAGAACGTTGTGTCGTATATACTCTCTGGTACAAAGTTTTATAATCGCACCAACTTTAGCCCCCATTTTGGAACTCTTTGTGTATCTACCTTTGTGAACACATACTAAAGCTTCATTTTCCCATAATCTCCGATCTGTGAAGAAGATGTGGAGAGGATGATGTTACACTCATTGCTGAATTGCAATAGGGGAGCAGTTTAAAATCCCTAGGCGCACTGTTAGCTATAGTTTCAGGACACTCTCACCGTATGATAATATCTTCTAAATCGATCTTCCTATAGGAGTGCAAGGCTAGAAGAATGGATGTAACAAAATTTGGAAGCCTTAGTACTATAGAAAGTTTCTGATGGCTCTCGTTTATTCAGATATGAAAATTGTTGAACATATTCTCCCCTACGCGACTGGGTATGTCGGATGGGTTTTGTGCAAAACACGGTATGGAAGGCACGCGAATAGCCGGAGTAAAGTTTCGAATGTATAATCAAATATGAAAAGGTGATGTGATTACATGCTTTGTTCGGTTCTGATTCAATAAATGAAATTTATTTGCTAAATTAATCTGTTTTCTCGGGCTTAAGGAGTTGTAAGATTGCTTTATACTGGCATCTTAATACAGATCGGGATTGACGAAACTTGCTCAAACTTGTAGAGCGAATCAATACACATTGGAAAAGTAAACTATGAGTTGGGCTTGAATGGATCAGAAAGTGCAGGGAACGCCAGAAAGCCAACCGCGAGATCACGTACAGCTATATACGATCGCTGTTGGCCCTTCTATATGCAAAATAGATTAAAAATTCTCATTGCGAATCCATGAAAGATTCCACTACTGGGAGCCAAAAGATATACATGGAGCACGCAGAGAAGCGAGCTCAGCATTTGTACAACCGGTGACCTCTGGTACCGTCTATAGACCCGAATCGACTATTGATGTGAACGTTGCGGAGGCAGTACTGATGGATGCGACTATTTCAACTGAAAAACTGGTAAAAGCAGATGCTTCTGGAGCATCATGGAGAAATGAGTGGATTTTACTCGTAATGCCAACGCAAGAGGGACTTCAAACTGGACCGTAAGATAATAATATAGGGACAATAATATTACTAAATTCATTTTAGACCTAAGACGCCGTTGTTTTGGTCCGAAATGCTGATTTCTTTATCTATCTAGGTGGAGACTGTGATTCAATTTTAATTAAGGTTTAGGTTTATTAGGTTAACCTCCGTTTAGCGACGAAAATGAGCGGTTAAGGATCTCCCTCTTGGAGAAGGGTACCGCATTGATATCTATACTCAGTTTCAAGCAAATTATTCTTAGGACAGACACCGTACACTTGACTATGATAATAATCAGCGGTAATCCTGCCTATGATCCACAACATCACTACCTTCATTTGATGTCGACAAATCCTCTTTTTTTTTCAAATGAAAACTTCAACATATTAATTTTAAATGATTCCAGTCACTCACAAATTTATTATTTACATGATTCTAGTGCTATACAAATTTTTTCACCGAATTTTTAATAAATATTTAATAATTTATGTCTTAACCGCTAACATTTAACTATTTACACGAATATAACTTTTAATCACCGCTCGTTTGACATCTCCTCGATTATATCGTAAATCGTCTTAATTCGATGGAACTGGCAAGCTACGTTGCATCCTTTTGAACAGAATCGTCTATCACTACACATGGAACGGGCCAAGTCCACGTGTGCTATACTCACGGCTCTACAGTAATCCCAACACATGTAACAGTTTGGTGAATTCTTACACCGAAGGTACTGGCCTAGATTACCATTGAACTTGAATTCGTTTAGTAACTGCAATGAGAGAAATAAATAAAATTTAGTATCCTGCGATTTTCAGAATACTCCCGTTTCGGTCTTACCTTAGAAAAACACTTTTGCCTGCACCTTTGTATAGCATATGCATTTGGCTGAATCTCCAATTTCGTTGTGGGTGCAGCAGCACAAAAGTATGGCAGTGATAAAGACAGTACCACTATGATCAGCCAAAAAATTATCCTTGCACTCATATTGAATTATTAACACTTTGTATAAGTCCTCACGTCTCAAGAGCAGAGTTATTTATGAATGAATTCGTCGGTGCAGTTTGGGTTTTTATGCTTGTGCCAGGTACTTCAAAGTGAGGTGCTATCTGTTCCGGAAGTAGTCATAAAAAAAGGATGTTGACAAAATGAATAATAAGGATTATGGTAGATCAGTATTATCTGCTAGACGCCAGGTCCTAAATAATTTGAAAGAAGTTTGTTTTGATGGTAATTACTGTTGTTCATTGTAAAGTGGGTTTTTCCCGAAGCAGTTTCATTCATAATTTGAAATGAGTACCTGTACCTGACTATGGGCGGATGTGTGCGGAAATCCTAGACGCGTGTCCGGTAAATAGAGTGTGGATGTTACATAATTTTCAAAATTACATGTATGTATGAGTCTACCTTATTATAAGGTAATATAAATTGCAGTCTATGAAATTTTAAATACACGAATGCTTTAAATTATCTAGAAGGGTTAATTATGTTTTTTATTGGCTTCCGGTACAGTAGTCGAATAGTATGTGTACCGAAAGTAATTTGGAATTCGCTAAAATATACCGAAATGTAATCCTAGTCCTGTATCCAAATTTTCGCAGGTTTCCAACTAGAAGGAGAGAAAACAAAAGAAAGTAGTAAGACTTTAATCATTTCAATCCTACTTTGTAGGGCCGCAACATGGTCTCCATCGATAGTGGGTTGAAATATTCTCGATCGGTTCGAGAGAAAGATATTCGAAATTGTTTGCGTCCAGGCTTCGGAAAATAAAATTTAACGACCGACTACAGTTAACTATTCGAACGTGTAAAGGGAATGGACACCAATGCTCGTATTCGCAGTGTTTTTGAATCCAACCCGAATTGATAGAGCAGTAGAGGTAGGAGTACTTCAAATAATAAGTTTTTAAATTGTACACGGATTAGCCTTTTCTGGAATTTGAGTTTGTAGTTTTTTTATTTAATTTGCATTGGATATCTTATATGTATAAAGCCACAAAGCTCCACGAAGCCACAACGGCACTCCGATCCCAATTTCCTTTTATACTTCGTGAGCAAGATTTAAATTTTCAGTCGCCGACCCACGGCATACCACAGCAGAGGTTCCTTAAGCCAGTCATATATGTAGGTCCATTGTTCTAGTTTACGACAAAACGTCCTAAACAGATTCACCATTTAAGTAGTTGTGTCGTTGACCGGTCGCTGAAAATAAACGATTATTATATATGTATGTACCTAGTCCTTAGAAATCAATATATCAACCGAAGTATATCACATCCACAGAGCATTCGACCTTAGCAGAGTTAATTGGTTGCACTTTTTCTGGGTTTCTTAAGTCACTCTATCGATTCGAACCCGATTCTTTAATTTCGATTTGAGTAAATTGGCAACTTTGACGTAATGTTACGATGATTTTCGAATAAAATTTGTTTACGCGTTCACTTGGCACTTACTGCATCTAAATTGGATGATAGCGCCTTAGTGAAGTCGAGATCAAAATTTAATTCAGCTATCCACGCGTCTTTCATCCGACATTCCTAGTCGCATAGATATGCTCCGTATGTATTGATATGTATCTAAATGAACGAAATCCATCAATAACTATCCTATCAAACGGAAGTTTTAAATTCCTTGCGATATATCAAACTGACTGGGATGCTTTCAAAAGCATTCTAGACGACTCGAGGGTTCTTCAATCTCAAACCCTAATCACCCACTCTGAGATTGATCCTTAGGTGAAAACACTTACCTCAACTCTCCATTCAGCCATTGTTTGGTACTGCCCCACTGCAAGAAGAAGTCCAGCTTTCAACCTTGCAGAAAAATGCCTGGAAGCTATACAACGTGATCAAGCGCACAAAACGTCTGACTGGTATCGCTACAAGGAAAGCAAATGTGTCAAGAGGGTATCCTGGAGCAAGCTCTGCATTGAAATAGAATCCACTAAAGACGCAGCTAGGCTACGAAAAATCCTTTCAAAGGAACCCACATTCCCAAGCTTCATCAGAAAACCAGACGGATCCTGGACAGAACCATCCTCTGAGACCATAGAACTATTTTTTAGGACACATTTTACAGGGTGCAAAATTCTAACATCTAACAATGCAGAAAGCCTTTATGACAGAATATCCAACACAAGCCACCTCCTGGGCTTTGAGATTATAGACGAAAAGAAAATCAACTGGCTAATTGACTCCTTCGCCCTCTTCAAGGCACCGGCCCCTGATGATATTTTCCCCATGAAGCTACAAAGCCACAAAGTCACAATGAGTATATTAGTCCGCGGCTAGCGAATATTTTTCTCGGGTGACTTAAATGCTCATATATTTCTCGAGCCTGGAGAGAAGTCAATTTCATACCCAAGCCGGGTAAACCCTCACCTACTAGCCCAAGAGACTTTAGGCCAATCGGCCTTACCTCCTTCCTACTCAAGACATTTAACAGGCTAACAGATTTATACATTCCATCCAAACTAAATCCTAGCGATATGTCCCCAGCCCAACACGCCTATATTAAGGGCCGATCTGTGGAGACAACCCCACATGAGGTGGTAACAAGGAACGAAATTTCATTCCACCATAAAGAATTTACGCTAGCCACCTTCCTGGACATAGAAGAAGCCTTCAACAATGTTACGATTAGCACTGAACCAATAAAACATAGACCCAGTAATTTTAGACTCGGTTAAATGCATGCGTAAGACTGCCAAGTACAAGCCTCTGAGGCATTTTTTTTTTTAATTTTTCGGCGATCTGTGATAATGTCAAAACGCCCAAGATTTTTGTGCGATGTGATTTTGGGCGATACGACGAAGTGCTATACATCGACAGTCAAGCCGATATGAAAGCTATCTTATCCCCAGTCGTCACATCCAAACTTGTGAAACGATGCCCTGAAGAACTTACAACACTTACAGCAAACCACGAAGTTACACTCCTTTGGGATCCAAGACACAGCGGCATTCAGGGAAACGAACGGCGGACGATTTAGCAAGAAAGGGGTGCGGACAGGATCTGACAATGGTCGTTACCTCTGTTCTACCGCCCTTAACTCTTGTTAAAATCAATATAGAACAAGCCTTCGTGAGACTAATTAATGAGAGCTGGGGCGCATTCTCATCATGTCGTGTCTTCAGAAAACTCTTGACAAAACATGACAACAGCAAGATCAAACAAATTTTAGCCCCTAACAGACCTAACTTAGCGCTCTTCACGGGGATTATTACTGGCCACAACTTCGTGACAGCCCATCAAAGATGAATGCGATTAGAAATTGATGACCTCTGAACAGGCTGTGGCGATACGGATGCAGAAGAGAGAGAGAGCACATCTCACTTCACATGCGAATGCCTAAACGAGTGTAGAATTAGGAAAACGGTCCTCTGTGAATACAATTTGTTAGACCTGTCAGGAAAGCTGGGCGACCGTTCAGGAAAGCCACCATTAACCATCCTGAAATTGATAACAATATCTGGTTTGTTCAGCGATGCCTCTTAGTTATACGTAGGTACCTACATGCAGATGGACAGATAGACATACATAATTGGCGTTCCTCGCTTTATTTCAAGTTTGATTAGAACTTCGAGTTCGAAATTTTTCAGGACACCAACATTTGCCATATACATGTACCTATATACATTCGTACAAGTAAAAACAACAACTCAAAATTTTTAGCATATATTCCAAGTCCCAGTTTGAAATTTAAGCCAGAAAATACAATTTTTCTGGCCTTATTACTATTTAGGAATCCGTTTTTCTTATTTCTCAACTCAATTACCGTATCTTTCGAATATTCTACTGCAGTTCCCGAATTAAATTTTGTTGCATTCTTTAAAATAAATCTATCTTCTCTCCAAACCAATACGGATTTCTTAAAGGAATGTCAACCACCACCAACCTAACGGAATTTGTATCTAACACTCTGTGCGCCTTGCGGTTGGGAAAGAAGTCGACGTTATTGCCACTGACTTTAGTAAAGCCTTCGATAAAATCTCGCATGGAATAATTCTTTTTAAACTTAAAGCACTTGGGTTTCAACCGGGTTTCATTGCGTGGATCAAATCCTATCTTTTAGAAAGGCAATACAAAGTCCTCTTTAGGTGCTCAATATAAACGACCCCTTTATAGGCACATCCGGAGTACCTGATCTTCATTTTGTCTATTAATGACGTTGACTGCATCATCAAAAACTCTTATTTATCTATTTACGCTGATGATATGAAAATCTTCAGGCTCATTTCCTCCTCCGCTGACTCTCGCCCACTTCAAGCTGATTTGAACAATTTCTCAATCTGGTGCCAAAAAAATTTCCTTGAGCTCAATGTCAACAAATGCCAAGCCATTACATATTCTCGTAAACGTCTTCCGCCAGTCTCAAGATCCTATATTATCTATGACGAACCAGTCTCTTCTGTCGTTTTATTGCGTAATTTGGGTGTTATCTGTGACAGAGAACTAACTTTTCGCTGTCATATTGATAACATTATCAGCAGAGCAAACTCCGCGCTTGGTTTTGTGAAACGCTGTTCTAAGGAATTCTCGAACCCTTATGTAACGAAATCTTTTTTTTTCACATTTGTTAGACCAATCCTTGAATATGCTATCCAAGTATGGTCACGCTATCACGATACGGATTCCCTCCGGATTGAAGCTGTTCAAATCAGATTCATCCGTATCGCTCTATGCGATTTTCCCTGGATCGACCATTTTAACCTACCCCACTACGAGGATCGGCTGAAACTTATAAATGTACAATCACTCGAAAAGCGCCGAGAAATTGCCGACATCCTCTTTGTACATCAGCTACTAGCAGGAAACATCGATAGCCCCGCACTGCTACAAATGATATCCCTCAACACCAACTCTCGAAATCTACGATTAGTAGATTCCGCCTTAAATTTCACCGCACCAACTATGGATGTAACGAGCCCGTGACCAGAATGCTGGGCATGGCTAATGAGCAAATCTCTTTCGATTTTCAGAGCAGCAAATTTACTCTGCGAATCTATCTTATGTCCTCCTCCTCTCGCTCTCCTCCTTAGCCCGTTTTTAGTTTTGCTCCAATTCCGCGTAACCACTGTCCCACATCTCCCCTCTTCTGACCCTACCCTCTCTCTCCCTTTTCTCGATAATTTAAGTTTATCTTTAGTTTTTAAGTTTAGATTGTTTACGGCTTATATTAAGCTTAATAAAGTGCCGGTAGAGTCGCGTCAAATCAAATCAAAATTGAGTGTCTAATATTTTTTGAGTTATTTTGACTAATCTTTCCTATGACTTATGTTTTGTAGATCTTCACGCAAAGAATTCCGATACTCGATGTCTTACATCTTGTTGAATCGTTAAACTATGTAGGCTCCAAATTATCTTAGCAATTCGAATCGCATTGGTTGATGTATCTATTTGTATTTGCTAGGGAATTTGCATACGAATTACATCATAAAAGCCCGTCATCTTTAGTACACGTTCCATAAAGACTAAAACTTCTTAACTAACATAAAAAGAATTTATGTAAGTTAAAGAGGTAATGGACACAAATTAAAGCCACCCTGTAACCTTTCTATTGTATTTTCGCTTCAGGCTTGTCTATATTCTTAAACTAAAACTGTCAAAATCAAAAGAAAATATTGCTCTGAACGCTATTCGGTTTTATTTACAATTTCATTTAACTGACAGAAGTTTAAAATCTTCTTTTATACCGATTATCTTTTTTATTCAAAGTTTAGAACAATACAATATACATACATTCTACCCGCATAATTAAAACATCATCACAAAGTTACTACCACGAAATTTTTGAGTCACCGTACATGTCATTTGCCAAAAGCTCATCTAGAGTGAATTCAACTGTGGTGACTGTAGTTGAATGTGCGGTTACGGTTATTCGTGCGCGTTGTCAAAGTAAAAATTATTTTTTTAATTAATTCTTCCGATCAAATTGCAGTGTAGTTCAGTTATTTTGCATAAAAAGTGAGTTTGTATGGTGAAATTGAAATCAAATGTGCAAAAGTTTCCCGGAATTTCTTGCAAATCAAAGAAAAAAAATGCAGATCGCCCGCCCGAATGCACAAAGCAGAGAATGTGTGAAAGTTGTCTTAAGGAAAACTTGAAGTGATTAGTGAAGTGTAAATTGTGTGGCAAATGTTAAAGTGTGTGTGCTAGGATAACCACTTATACTCATACATCTTCGACATAAGTGGAAGAATCAAGGAGATCCTGAAATTCAAGAATATAGTGTGGGTGAGTGCTAGAATGCGAATTTATTTTTGTTTCTCCACACAAATGGAATTTTATAATCGTGTTCATATGCGGTCTAGCGGTACCTATTACTCTTTGAACAGCATTTCGCGGTTTTATAATTTTTATTCGAAATTTTGGTTTTTATGGCTGAAACGTGGAAATGGTGGGGTTTATCGCCCTAAAAACTCTTTTCAATCTTTCGGCCATTATATCAATAGAACAGACGAAAAGTTTCACATGTCCCTGATATCATCTGATATCGCGACGAGTGGACCGGGATGGTGTTGCTGGATTTTAAAAAAGTTGTTTGCCAGGTCATGTCTCTTGTTAATGAACGCCAGCAGTAGATTACCTCTAAAGTATTTTTCCCCTTCTTACGAACGAGAAGAAACTGCTTCCAGTGGTTCTCTACATGTTTTTATATTCGTCCAGCATTCATTTAAAGTGCAGAACGGTTTGAGATATTTGTTGTCCGCTGCAACGTCTGTAGATATCCTGCTTCTGTAAACTTTATCCGACACGTGGGCTAATCATCATACCATGGATAATTGCTTGATAGGGCTTTGTAGCCCGTGGAAGTTTCGGCTACCTCCTTGATGTAGGTCTCTGGCTCCTCCTGGTGTGCTTAGGCGCTCGATTTTGACTTTGCTTTTCAGGGTAGACCGAGTTTTCTTCTCGTTTGATAGTCGGGCTCTGAAGTTGGCAATGACCCGTAGATGAGCAGATCCATAAGATTTAATGTATGTCACGCATCAATAAGCACGTATTCGATTGAGTTGGCGGTTCGAATCTCTGGATAGAGCCAGGTAGCTGTGTGGATTTTCTTATAGAGAAACGTAGTGCTCCTTATCACTGTATTACGAGATACCGGAATGTCGATAAGTCTGTATTGTATCGTGGAGGCTGTGCTTTCCGATTACACCGCCAAATATGTTCGCCGGGCACGATTTTAACATCGTTATCAGGGTAGGTGCCTACATACAAGGCTGGTTTGTAGAAATCTTTTTTGGGCTGAGGAGGCAATTAAGTAATAGAGCCCTATCCCGAACAACTAAGGAGACTCTGTCTAAGACCTTGATCATCGCAGTCCTGCTTTATGGCACTGACACTTGGACTCTGTTTAAAGTAGATGTAGAAATCCTAGGTCGTTTTAAGAGAAAGATTCTTTTTAAAATTTTGCTTAGACGGGCTTTGGAGGAGGAGATTCTATTACTATACAATCTATACGAGCTGAAGAGCCACATCGACCTAGTCAAAAAATTGAGCATCAGTCGTTTAAGATGGCTAGGACATGTAGAGCGGATGGACACAAAAGCTGCAGCCCGTAGAGACTCGGAATCTTACCCGGCGGGGCAACGCAGTAGAGAAGGACCTCGCCTTAGGTACAGCGCGCAAGTAGAAGGGGACTTCAATCGACTTGGAGTGCGTGACTGGATTCAATTAGCTAAGCACCGGGCTAACTGGAGAGGCTTGTTAGTGGAGGCCCAGGTTCACAGCGAACTGTAGTGCTACCAAAGTAAGCAAGTAAGTTGTAGAATTTTGCCTTGATGCGGATCACAACCAGGCTCTCGTTTATGAGGAGGATACGACAAATCCGCGGCAAATGTCGCTGTTTTTTCATTATTCCATATTCTGTCCAACGTAACCCATGGATCGTATTATTATCTGCTTATACTGTGCGAACATAAATAGTTTTCAGTTTATGAGCTGGTTCCGGAGTGTATAGAGTACGTAAATTCACATTTGTTTCCTAAATAATGCCAGCGTTTCCAGTCATTGGAGCTCGGTGATAGTGATCTTTTTTCTAACTATTCGTCCATGTTACAATCGGTTTGATCACAGTCGTGTATAACCTTGTGCTTACATCATAACCTCTTAGCTAACCTTTACCTGACCTTAGGCTTGAACTGCAAGTTAATTCAAATCTTTGGCGGCAATATGCCAATTATAAAGTTCGAGTCCAATTCGATCAGCCGTTAAGGTTGCAAAACAATTTTCAAAAATAAATAAATTAAAACTAATCATTTATGTAAAATATGTTGCAGGTAATTAGGGGCATCTGGGCCTAAAAGTATGCTACAGGTATTGTGTATTTTATTTGATCGGTGATTGAGGTGGAAATTGTAGCAGAATATTCAGTGTTTTGTTATTGAATTGTATTTTAAAATTAGTTTATTAATATAATAAGACCCTATTCTACAGTAATATAATGATAAATTCAAATGTATGTGTATCTGTGATCAGTTTCGATAGCACAGCCGATTGAATCAAGTTTATACGTGTGTGAGCAACGTTCCGGGTGGAATTAATGGCGATTAAACAAGTCAAGAAGTCTTATCTTGGTACTAGAAAGATATCCATATCGTTTTAGATAGCCAAGCAGCTAGCAAATCATTGGAAACTTTCTTTAATTTTTCAAAAGTGGCTCTTCGTCCCTCTTAGAGATGGCAGTACAGTTTAACATTCACCTCTGTTGGGTGCCGATGCATAGGGATATTCCAGGGAATTGTATGGCCAATGCAATTGCCAGACATGGAACAATAATGCATATTTTACCAAGCTGCCTTTGGTATACCAATCGGTACGTACAGCTGGATGCTTTCGAGTGAGCGAATCATAGGTGGACAAGTGGCAGAACGTGTCTAACGTCTAAACAGTACTGTTTAATAGGAAAGCATGCAAGAAGGCTTGACGTACACTCAAACGATTTCTGTAGAAGCTGTATGGACGAAGAATAGGAAAAAACGACTCCACTTTCTTTGTATCTGTACTGTTCTCTCCCATAAAAGCAAAGTTCACGCAGGAGCCTTCTACTATAACGATCCAGGCGATCTGAAAAGTACAGATATTAGAAGTCTCCTACGCTTCATTAGAAGCTGAAATTGCATAGATTAGCGAGTAGGCAAAGGAAAGTTTTCCTAAGATCCGTGTGGTATCATAATGGACCTACATATGTATGTCAGGTCTAAGTGTATTGTCTATAGCCGGCAGCAATTTCAAGCTACATACCTTCTGATGATAGCTTCATATCCAACTTAAGAGCGAGGTAGCGTGCGCTTAAGACAAGCTTTTGAGAGATCTTTGACTATAAGGGAAGTTGGCATGGTCCGTTCATAGTAAAGAGTTTTGAAATACTGACGGAAATATTTCGGAAAGTTTTTGAAGAATGCAGTACCTTGCTCGTACACGTCTAAAGATACGTCCAGAAATAAGTTACACTACCACGGGAGGTTGCATTCGAAGTATTTCTAACCTGCTGTTACCAAAGGTCACAATCATGTAACGCGACCCTCAAATTATATCAAAACCGCTTTGTTTGTCCCAACCTAATAACCGTCTAAAAATAATTTCAAGATATGCCATAAACCTACACCACCCAAAAATCAATACAAAAAGAGTACAAAAAAAAAACAAAAAAACTAAATCCCTGTCAATTATTTATATCATTACCGAACATTACTGCATAATGTACTTAATTTAATAAAATTTCTCTATTCACACTAATGGCAACCACCCCCAACCCCCTGCGGAGCAGCGTAACACACAATCTGTGGTTGTTCGCCGTCCGTGTGTACATAATTATTGACGACAATTTAATAAATCAAATTCTGATGAAATTGTCACGACTCACGAGTGGGACGACGACGACACTTCAAGAGTGTGTCAAATATGAAATGTCAAAGTGTCCACCAGAAATTCGGGTGTCTGCCTTATCAGTGCGTATGCAAACAATTCGTGAGTACTAATCAAAAGGTAGCCTCCTAATAATAGACTGCTGATGGATTTATTGGGGGAGCCTTTATCCAGAGTTCAGTGTTGCCATATTTGACACCGAATGTTGTTTACTCTGATAAATGGATTTTTAATTGATATTTTAATATCCACGACCATTCATCATAAAGTTTGTTGTCTAACGAAATCTATCTGTCACTGGAATTGCTGACATTTGCAATGTAATTGCTTGATCTGTCTTAATTGCATCGATCTAGTCAGTTTTTGTTTTCTATAACCAAATGACAGTTATTAATATTATAAATGATTTAGATTTCTGGGTTATTATTAAATTGTCAGTGGGAATGGTGCGTGTGTCGGAAGTGACATTTGGGGTTATGATTGCTAAAATTGCGTGTAGCTGTCAAAGGCGCTTAAATCCTTGGGGAAATAAATTAAATATGTAGAAGGAAGGCTTCATCACGGACAGATGGTAGTGGTATTTCAGAATTCAGATAGGCACCTCGAAATAATGTGAAGCTTTTCAAAGTAAAATGTTACAATGAAGAAGAGCATTAAAATTGCTTCCTTCTACGGGAGAGAGCTAAGCAAAAACAAAGAAGGAGAGGAATGGTTGCATCCATGCAACTTCTGCAAAAGTTGTTCGCAAAAAGGCCCAGCCTTGTGGCATGCTTGTCTATTAAACAGTGTCCAGCAATGACACGTATAGTAGTGCCGATATGCAATCAGTTGAGAAAAATCAAATTTTTGGAGCGTTTTAAATCCAGCTTTGGCCAAATTTGTTTTCTCGCTAGACATGAAGCTCCACACTTAAGCATTTCCTGTGATCGCCATAATTTCCACCTGGCACACGCTACAATGATTTGGAAGACTGATGGAGAGTTTAATATTAAGACTGTCGAAGAAAACAGTTCCACCAATTCCGTCTTTGGTTTTTGAGCCGTCAGTGTAGAAGTGAATCGACTCATCTTTATCAAAATTGCTTCTTCATTCCAGAGTGATCTGGAAGGGTTGGTGACCACAAAGTTCCTATAAAAATTAAAACTTGGGGTGATGTAGTCCATGTTTTCGGGAAGAATTTTGAAATTATTCAGAATGGAGGCATTCTTTTCTTGACCACTGTAGGGTAGCTTCGAGGCGAACGGCTGCACTTGCTACCATTTGCTTGCCAAATATGTCCAGGGGTATCCGATGAAGCATAATGTCTACTACCGCAGAGGGAGTTGTGCGTAGAGCACCGCTTATGCACAGACAAGCTGTACGCTGGATCTTACACCGCTAAAACAACATCACCTGCATAAGCGATTGCAGTGCATCTCTCGTCTGCCAGGATTATCAATAGTTGCTTAACCACCAATTTGGTGGTTGTACAGACAGATCTTCTAGTAGACGTTACACCCAACTCGGAATTGACAATTATACCATTTAGCAGTAGATTAATCAATTCACAAAGTGAGCTGTCGACCTTCAGATCTGATAGTGCATCTGCTATCGCTGATGTATTGACATTGTTAAAGGTGACATCTATATCAAGGAAGGCAACCATCGTGTACTCTTTATGAAGTCAAAACGTAGTTCACCACGTTTGTTGATAGCAGAGCTCCCCATACCAGGATGGTGAGCGTTATCGTCACAGCTTATAATAAGGCCAGTTTTCTGTCTCCCTGCATCTGTGATCAATCTTTCTAGGTTATCCCTAAAAAAGGAGTCCATGCTATCATGGCCAAGATACGCCGATTTCACGTAGTAGGAACCAGTATACTCGATCTTGGTTTACCTTCTCCGTGCGCATACAAGACGTAGTATTTCGGAGTCTTGAGTCCACAGACCAAGTTGTTCACAACCTAAGGTTCTTGGACCAAGAGGATATTTTCTCTGACCCTTGAGACACGGAGAAGAAGACCGGCGGATGCCGTAATGGAGTGGTGAAAATTATTCGGGACTAACTGCAGCATTGGGACTACAATTAGGCAGGGAAACCTCCACCACATTGAATTTAGAGCTTCCGATTATGAGGAAGATTCCAATAGACCGTCGTCTCTCAAAAGCGACTGAAATTTGTTGAAGTTGTCATCCATCTCCATGTCCGACAGTTTGTCTTCAGCGATTAGAGTCGGATTCTACTCAAGAAATGACGATCGCTCTGCAAAAATGAAAAAGAGATGGATGGCTCGAGGTTATTGGATGCAGGAGTCAGGTTCGAAAGATGGGGGACAGTTTGCCCAAATCATTCTCTTCAGCCTTTTTATATACCTCAATAGTAATAGGGTCAAACCCATAATAAACACCACCTCCAGTCTTCGCCAAAGGAGGCAACGATTCCTTATTGGTGACAATAAGTCTATTAACACCCTTAGGCTCGTCCAGAATAGCGACTTTCCAGTTGTGTGTCGGAAGTTCGAGATTGCTGGTGTTCAGCATCGTTAAGATGGTATCCGTGTCGGAGGTTTCGGCTGGAATCCAGGTACGAGTTTTCGGCCTACTCGGGGTATCCTTCCTCGCAACAACCTCGAGCTTAGCACCTGGACATACACATGTACTTCCCCTAATTTGCCTATAGCCAGTTTGTAGATGTTGTATGACCTTTAATCTTCGCAGGCGATCAGCTTCACGTGGCCTTGATGCCAACCGCCATGGCAAGATCATGAAGAAGGATCTGGGTTTTCTTTCATGATCTCCAGGAAAACTAAAACCAGTTTAGCTGGAATGATCGTCCATTTTTCTAGAGCGACGGATACATCCGCATCCGCATCAAGGATAAGCCTTGATCCCGAAGAGTTTCTAGTGGAACGTAAGGATTACTAGTACCTTGACGCTCCATGTGCGTATTCTAAGTAGTTGGAACATATAAAGCCACAATCTTCCTACTAACCAGCCCTTCAGGAGTTTTACCGGTAGAGAGCTTGAGTGCCATACTCCCGCCCAGTTTAGTGGAGAAAGGAATGTCAGTCTGTGTAGAGATCCGCAGCCCCCAGCCAGGCTGATCCTCGGCACGTCTGGTATTACACCTTGATCCAGGCCACCGGAGAGGAGAGGGTACAGGAATGATGGGAAAAAAAGGATGGGGATCGACTGCATCTTGGTTTCGAATTTCATCTAGGGAATGAAGCCCAAGAGTCTTTGACCTCTACTGCTACTACGTGGTGTACAGTCTCGTAAGAGATGTAAAGCACATGGTGCTGACGGAATTTTTCCTGCTCTCATACTCATTACTCCGCAATGTAGCGTTTATAGTAGGACCCTGTCGTACGTGATGTTCCACATCAGCGACTCTGTGGGACTTCTGCATTGACGTTGTAGTATTTATCCCTTCATGGATGTTGTACCTCATCTTCTTTTTGTTGAAATAGTTCGCCACTATACGCAGCAAGTAATATGGCGCATCCATCCTGGTAAGTAATCTTCTAATAAACGAGCAGTTTGGAAAGCTGAAGTAGTCATTTGTGTCGTAGAGCCATCTTTGTTCTTCTACAGTACGATGGAACCTTTTGCGATATTGACTATCGTTCTTATGTCTGAGAGAGGAGAGATGCTTTTCATAGAGTGATCTTTCCTTTTGGTAACAAGATCAAATGCTGTGTTTTCCATTTTTCAGGACAGGTTCCTTCTTAAACGGACTTTTGCATTGTCGCTATCAGTATGAGGTCTGGTTTCTTTTTTACTGCTCCCTTAAATGCCTTATTTGGGATGCCGTCGGATCAGAGCGCCTTGTTGTCGCCTATCTTGCACATAGTAGCTGGTCTGTGGATCTTAACATTATTGACATGTTATTGGAGGGCTCCTGTAGCCCTTCCAATGATAAATGTTGGTTTCTTGACAGAGACGTTTAAAATATGCGGTTCTTCACTTCTCCAGGTCTTGTTGGAAGTCTACTCTCATTCTTTATAGCTGGAGTTTACATGTACTTATTGCCTCGTTCCACCAGTAATACGATGATGCCTAGCTGCTGTTTGATCTTCTAGGCATTGATGCACTGCATGCTGTGATGATGGGCTGTTGAGATGATGTGTGAAGGCCTCCACTTAGAGTTAGATCACTTTTTAACGTCTTTGAAAATGTATCCTTATTGAAAGATCTATCCTTCCACTCTGGACTCATAACTTTTGGGAACTGAACTGGGTTTGTTTTCTCTCAACTTCATGACTCTCACTTTATGACACTTCAGCCTACTCCAGTATCGTCCAGCCCACCATAAGTAGTTGCCCTGCCCTTATTAGTGATACCTATCCCTAGGAGAGTGAAAGTTTTGCAATCAGACTTGTCCTCTTGTGTTGATGGATCTGCTTTTCTACTCTGTTGCCCACGCATTAAAGTCACCTACTATAACCACTGGAGCTTTCTGGGGTACATCCATGGTTAGATTATTCAATGTTAGCAGGCTGTCAAGCTGGGTTTTGCATGTAGCACTATGCCTTCTGTTTGGTCGACTTTTTTAGGGCTCACTGATCATGATGAAGCTCTTTAGATATTTTGATCTATTCTACAGTGCTTAAGATTTATCTGTCTAGCCTTAGGGGCTAGTTTATAAGCTTGGCACGTGACAAGCTTCGAATTCACCTTGATTTTCTCACTCCCTTGCTGTCAACGGAAAATTTGACTTAATCTTGGAGCGTTGCCTTGTTGTTTGATACCTTCATCTGGAAAATATTATGGACAACTTAAACCTTTTGGAAGTGATACCCACACCTACGCAAGTATTCGCCTTGAACCTGTCTCTACGAATGCTCGTTCATTTCTTAATGTTTTAGGTTTCTGCAACAAAAGATCAAAATTGTTCCCTGTAGCGGTGCCATCTGTAGGCACCCATTTAGTACAGAATTACCCAAAATCGTTAACTACCACAACCGATGCACGCACTTTCCCCCAACGGATACATCTTGTTATTTACACTACAAAACAGCATCGTGGTCATCCTTCAACAGGCGCTACATCTTAGCTCCATCGTAAGGACATAGTATCTCCATACAATTTTTCGCAAAAAAAAAAAAAAACATTATCCGCGACATATGCTACCGAAACGTGAAATAATTTGCCAGCACCGAAATTGAATGGGCGTTCGCACGAAATTAATCGATGAAATCGATTTTTGCCATCTCCTTCCTTTGTGCGCAACCGTAACCGTACCTACACATGTTGCAACGCCGATGTCTTCGGTTCGCTGCAACCCTTGCAAAGGTCCTGCAATTTAAGAAAATTAATATTTTGAAGGCAATATGTTGCGCCAATTAATAACCGATCTGACCACATGGAACGGAGGCCATGCTACTTCGACAAGTAGGTGGTGCCTAGAAGAAACCATACCAGTATCTAATAGGCAATACCACTGCTCTCATTCTTATACGGTACGTCCGTGTACAATAACTTAATTAACGAACACGATTGCTATCATTTTTTAGTTCAATTAAAGTGTAATAAATTCGAGAGAGGCTTGGGCCTAGGCCCCGTGTTGAAACCTTTACGAGTAACAGCTCGATGGAGTATCTTACAATATCTCACCCGGAATCTATGTATCTTTTAATCTATGGTTTTGTTTCCCTCTCGCCAAATCGTGCGCTGTCAGACGGTATAGGTGTACAGCCAGATATACTCTATCAATAGCTCATCAATTGACGGAAATCATACAGAGAGAGAGATAGAGAAGCAAGACGGTAATTAAGCGGAAAACACGAAGATCTGTACCGGAGATCAGTTTCAGTTTCGAACCTAATCGTGAGCCACAAATGAAAAGTGACGTGAAAAAGAGGAGTTTTGCTGCGTTGGAGTCGAAATTGATTTCTCCTTAATAAATGGGAAAATTAATTAAAGATTGCAATCGATTAGAGGTGATTAAAATAAAAATTGATAGGACTGCCAAGTATAGGCGACATCTGTTCAAGGCTCGCTTGATTGATTGCCATTAGTCAGAGATTTGATGATGCAGTTCGACCAGACGATTGGATTTTCCTTCTACACTTGAAAGTACAAGTTCTTAACGACGCTTAATTGCCGGGTCTATGATGTAGTTCAGTTAATATTCCAATCACACGCAGGAAGCAAAAACAAAAAAAAAAAATACAATAAAGCCGCAATAAATTCAATCATATCCATCTATTTAGTTTGCGGACCTAAATTAGCGCAATCACAATTTATCTAACGATTATTGTTGGCCGCACAATCTTTTTTACGAATTTATGTCTGTTGTCGTAAATAATGCAATTAATATTAATTGCTAGTTATATGGACTCGTAACTGGACTCGGATTTAATGAGGTCTTTGTTGAATAGTAGAAGGAATAATATTCTTCTGTTTATAGGATGTTTATTATTTCTGGGGACTTAGGCGCCACAACCATGTGGCTAGAGATGGCGGAAGTTCAGACAGGTATCAGCCGGAGAGAGTGAGTTTATTTTAAAGAAAGCAGCAAGTGTCCTTGTACAGCCTTTGCTGCCCTTCTGGGTTTGATTTTATTTATTTCTTGTCAAAATTAACGCAACATGTAGCATGATTAATTGGGTAAGCCCGCTCAACTCTGTCAGACCATCAACACATCAAGTTTGACATTCCCGGCGCATTGTCATGTGCATTAACGAGTTGTGGTCCCAAGTTCACGGCGTGAAATTTATGATGTTTCTGAAGACCATAGAGGACCTCTTATACATAGATACAGGAGCGTCCCAACTCAATGATATGATGCTTACTTCATACCATGGCAACTGTGTTCACAAAACCAGTGTCCGTGGTGGAACAAGCCAGCTTCTTAAACTTAGGAAGGAAGTTAGAAAACTGTTTAACTGTGCTAAGCTCACGAGGAAATGGGACGAATTCAGACTCGCTCTTCCAGAATATGCTGTAGAACTAGGTGGTCCAAACGCACTGCATGGAGAAAACGCTGCGAAAACGTTTATGATATGCCAGTAGTGGCACGTCATACACACTCAAAATCTCAATTCAGGTTCATGTCCCATATTCGTCTACTCGTACACTCCCGTACGTACCCGAATACAATTAACCATAGGATCTGTATTGCTAGCAAAGTGAATAGTTTATCTGGCAACATCCTTAGGTTAGGTTAGGTAAATGGGTGCCTTGTGACAGTGTCACTGCTCACTTCGACCACAGTTCGGGTCCATTGTGCCCAATCTTTTAACCCCGGAAACCTATAAAGTCCGCTATTGGTCCGGCACCCAGATAATGATATGAATCTCAGGAGGTCCGTCAGCTCTACGTTACCCAAGTCCTCCAAATCCGAGAAGAAGTAACTACCAAGAGTCCTCATTCTTCTGACGGATAGGACAGGGCAGTCGCACAGCAAGTGACGAACTGACTCAATTTCTTCTTCGTCCTTGCAGCTTCTACAGAAGTCATTATGTAGTACAGTGAGTCGCTCCGCTTGGACACCAATGGCACAATGACCAGTAATTATCCCTGAAACGACCCGTGTTTTATAACGACTCAGTTTCACCAGAGAAGTTGATCTCGTCTTGCTGATGCCCGATCATAGGGCCCTGGCTGTTGCGCATGTTTCCAGATGAACCCAGCGACTATTTGCTCGACCGATGGCTTCATCCTCTATTTTCTTCTACAAAATGGTTACTACAAAATGGAGATCTCGCTATAAGTGCAGCGCCGACCCTTTCCTAGCAAGTTCGTCAGCCGTTTCGGTTCCTACGATATCCATGTGCTCTGGCACCCAACAGATGGTCACCGCATTAGCTCTAGATATCTCATTCAAGAGCGATTTGCAGATCTTCACAAGCCTTGATCTGATTATAGCGGAGTCCAGAACCTTAACGGCTGCCTGGCTGTCTACATACACAGTAATAGTTCTGCCAACGATATAATAAGACGCTGCAATCATCAATTATTCTAAAGGAGTTGTTTACTCCTAGGGCTTCACAATAAACTCCGGCTCTCGTGCCAACGTCCATCTTAGAACCGTCGGTACAGAAGTGACGGAGCAGCTCAATATACACCTTTGTTGAGTGCAAGGCCGTAGAGACATTCCGAAAAACTACAAAGCTGACGAACTTGCTCAAAAGGCGACTCTAAGGATTCTGTTTAAATGACTTAATCTGGGTATGCCCCTCGGGATATGTAAACATCTACTAAAGCTATACGATTTCAGTAGAATCAACCGCAGATCAGCTACGTAATCGGTGTCCTCATGGGATAGTGTCTCTCATTGTCATTGGAAAAATGACTTTTGCAGGAGCTACAGAACCGAAGAGGAGGAAGAAACCATCCGCTCCTGTACCAAAAAAAGAAGAATGCTCCATTTAGTGGCTCTTTTCTTCAATGACTTAAGCTCCTTCGCTTCATTAGAAGCTCCAATTGGTTTTATTAGTCCCTGAGGGGTCAAAGTGGAAGGATCCATGGTATGATAAAGGACTTATTCTGGTCTAAGTGTGTCTGTATCTTGGTACAGATGCCACCTTAAGCTAAACCTGAAAATAAGGTTAAATAGGCAGTAGGCTCTTTCAAAGCCCCGGCAGAGACGGTTTATTTACAGCGCTTCTTTATAAAAGAATAGATATCATTCCAGCTGCGACTGGGGATACATCTCGATCCCTAAAAATTACTGTGAGCTGCTTAGATCATATAGACTCAAAAGTCTAACATAATTTGTTCTCAAAACTATGGAGAGACTCATTGATGTTCATATTAGAGGCCGATTGGATCTGTCTACCCCTCTGCACTCGAGTCAGTATGCGTACAGAAAATTGAAATCCTCGAAAGCTGTTCTCTACCATCTCACTCCGTATGAAGGAAATAGCTTTAAGTGTCTTCCTAAGGATCGGTTCCGACTTGATAGAAAAAGGAATCAGAACTGAAGGTATCGACCAACTAATATAAGCCATGGTGTCTGTAACTGCAGTTAAAAGCTGCCACCAAGAAGGAGTCGTCTCTCCTTTTTTGTGGTCACTAGCCAAGCCATCGACAATCTTACAGTGTATGTGCAGATATTATTCTACATCGGAATTGGATATGCTAATGACTAGGCGATCTTTATCAGTGGTGAACACATCACCTTCATGTTATAGTGTCATGCAAGAAGCTTAACTACGAGTGTTAGAATGATGTTATAAAGAAGGACTCTACATCAATCTTTGCAACACCGTTCTAGTGCCCTTTACGAAAATTATTTTGCTATCACCCCTACAAGCGATCATTGGAAAGACGGCCGCTAGATGTCCTATTACACTGGAGCTAGGATACAAGTACAAACCAGGCGATCTTGAGGGACACCTGAAAATAGTTTACTCAATTCCTAGAAGGGACATGTTTTGCACTATTTGCGCACACTGTTTCGGAAGCTAATTGAAAGTAGAAATATTGGACCCTGGAAACTGGTCGAATGGTGTTCCTGTACGGGATGAGTCTAGTCTGGTTCGCTAACTGATTGAAGATGGAATCTGGAGTTGGGGTTGGCATTTTGAACTCAACACTGGAGTCTCGATTCCTACTGAAATCCATGTCTAAACGGGTATCATCAGTATAATCTGCACATCTGCGGTAGGTTCTCACAGCAATATTATCGTTTGTCGGGAAGGAAACAAGGCTCTGCACTACAGTTGGACGTGTGTGTGTAACGTATTTTCTATTTTTGAACTTAGTTATGACTTGCCTATATGCGTTGCCCCATAAGTTTGTATGCTTGTTCACAAAACTCTGCAAAACTATTGGATTTACTCCTACGGATGGCTATTTTGCAGTTGCATGTAGTCTGACATTCTGGGCACACAAAGCTTGGGGCTTTCTGTTTCCCTTATTTGAGTTAAAAGAGTTCAGCCTTGCGACCGAACTTAAATAGTTCTTGCGATTTTGAATTATTGAGGAAACGCCTGACTGCCGCTACAGACGCAGATACTCTAACCCCTCCATCTGCACATTCTTGACAATGTAGTCGGTAGCTATTAGAATAGCGTAGATCTTCATTTGAAAAACAGAGGATGCTTGCATAATGAGTAGTCAAGTCGGCCTCCACACCACACATCTCCTCCATACCAGCATCAGACTCTTAACTAGTTTTGAAGCCAAGGTCTGACTCTGGCCGAAGCCAGTCCTAAATGCATGGAAAGTCGATTTTAAAGCAGCCGAACTTTCGATGTCATTGCATCAGAAGGCGTATCTATGTAATCAGGGCCGTAGGATCAGTGCCGTTCAAGGTCATCAAAACTCCAGTGCGGATGATACCAAAAGCCTACCCGTCCATGATGGTAGATTGCTTTGACTGTATAGAGATGAATCAAGCTGTACGCCAGGCGTACTTGGAAAAGTACCCGTTTAGTCAAGACAAGCTGTTCCTTGAATTCCAGCGCATGCTTAAGTCCTTCCTTGTGGAGCATTCATTGATTATGTCTAAAGACATCTTGACGTTACAGACATTCTCTAGGGATGACCCCTCTAGAAAGTAAAGCAACATCATCCGCGTATGCCTAAGTTTAGACGTTTCAACTACTGAGAGTATGCCACCATGCACCATATCAGTGGAAACAGAACGTCACCTTGTGGGCATCGTCTCCAACCAAAGTTCTATTCATCATCATTACCCTGATGAGACAATACAAATGTGTCACATATCCCGAGTTGTCTAGCAGAGTCACGAATGCACTCATATGTCGCTTTGTCAAAATCGTCCTTTATGTCGATGAAAATGCAAATGGCGTATTTATTCCTATCAATCGTGCATTCCATTCCAGATTTGGAAGTGCAGTTTCGCAGGATTTTCGAAGCTAGTATGCTGTTCGTCATGGTGTCGGGATATATGCCTGAGTCAAAGTCTATTCAGAGTTGGTAGTATATGATTTATATCCTTTATTGTACGAAAGTTGGAAGTCTATGTGTGGGACCTTAATCCACTAAAACCACCTCTTCAAGGCGCAATGGAGGCGCCCACATGAGTGGATTTGTTACTTACGTACTCCAGATGTTTTTGAAATCCAGCCCTTGGAACAACCATAGCGCCAAGGTATTTAATAGCTCGTTTGGATACAATCTCATGCCTACCTACGGTGGGCGAGATGGTTGCTTATTGCTTTCTACTGGTAATTAGGACAGCTTTCGTTTTATGTTCACTTAGCGTGAGCCACCGTCGAACAATTGAAATGGTTTCATTGCTAATTGGGACCACTTCTTACAATAGTCTTGCAGTTACAACTATAGCAATGTCGTCCGTAAAAACCACGATTTTATCCACGTCTAGTATTTCAAGACGAAAGATGTTCTGGTAAACTCCTCCAGTGACTGGGTATTCCTTAACACCATCATCTGTTTGCCGAAAATAGTTTTTCATACTTCGCTGATGCATGTTGATACTCTCATATTTCGATGCTCTTCAAGGATATGTTTCCAGCTCGCGATGTTGAACGCGTTCTTAACATCCAGTGTTATGATGCAGCAGTACTGCTTTGTGCCTCTTTTGCATCGTCTTTCTTTTATGGTCCTTTTCGTTGTGTCAAATCTGTGCTGATGTGCTGATAGTCCACCTGCTTCTTCAATCGCTGCTTCCAACGTATTACCGATGATGCGCCCCAGAATTTTTCCCACCGTGTCCAACATACAGATCGGGCGGTATGCTGATGGATCTCCTGCGGGCTTACCTCCCTTGGTTGGTAGGACGAGTCTCTGTTTTTTCCATTGATCAGAAAAAACTCCCTCACTCAGGCAGGGGTTGTAAATGTCCACAAACAGGGGCTATATTTGGAATTCCACCTGGTCCAGGCGATTTTTTTTTCCGAAACCTGTTGCATGCCCCAAGAATCTCTAATGAATCTAGGAGTTTGTTGAACTGCTATTGATGACTCGTCCTTCAGTAGAATTTCCGATTCCATTGGAACTATGCCTTCGACTATTTGCTGCAATAAATATACATATTTGTGCATGATGGGGCTCAAAAACACTCCCTCGGTCCCAGGCGATTTGAAGCTATCAAATGATGCAACAGAATATTTAATGGTATCATCTGTTACCACAGATAACTTAGTTCAAGTTTCGCCTGTGTAAGCGGGCCAAGCTGTGACTAAAAGCCAGAATCCTTAATAGAATATCCGTTCCAAACAATTTTATCACTAGTTCTGTGTAATCTTTTAAAATTCCCAAATTCCCATCCTACATGCTTGTAACTAGCACGGTAATATCCTAGCCTACATTGCAGTTGAACCGCATCCATGCCATGTTCTTAAGAACATCACCCTCTCATGAGAAACACATCGTAATCTTGTTAACCCAAAGAAGCTAATTGATAATTAATTATGTATAACAACGTTCACTTCTCCAACGCACACCAACAGATGCTAATACGCCCAATACCTTCAAGGTATACGCGTCGTCCAAGCGACCGACGCGACGGCTTGTTGAATCTAATCAAAATCCATCCACTTGATTCGCATGTGATGAAGTCATTATGATGGGGGTATTGAGTTATTCTCCAGACAGGTAGTGAAGCCGAGAACAAAACACGGATAGGAGAAAAAAATAAATAAAGGGAACCACCAGAACCCCGCAATTATTTTGGGATGAAACAATTAATCAATGAGATACCTGAATACAGCCGTCATCATAATCATCATCAACATCTCATCTGTATCATCTTGCTGGCGATCTAAATACATGCAATTTAGTTTGCTCCCCTTCCAGGGTTTCGGGTCAACGTATCAATAAAACGATAGCTGATTGCTATCGCTGCGCTGAGAATGTGTATCTCGTGGCCCTCCCTCCTCCATTTAGGATGTTGATTCTTTTTTTTTTTTTTGTTTTTGGTCTTTGGCTAGGGCTAGCACACCGACAAACAGTGGTGGATCTTTACGCCTATAATTTAAGGCAATAACTGAGACCATTGAGAATGAAAAAAGAAGGCCTGCCTCCGCCTCCGTTTGCGTCTGACCCTGGGCTCTAATTATAGGTAAGAATTTTTGAGAATTGAATCCACTTGAGAGGTTCGCGGAAGACCAACAAGCACATGATGGTACAGAGTGAGACCGTTGTCTTGGAGATTAGGAGCATCTAGTTGGTAACTTCCTCATGGTTGCGATGGGAGAATACTAACTAAATGGTTATTTCCACATTTTCGTCTCGTGTTGGATGACACGCCTCTTCACTGGAATTAGCTTGTAATGAAGTGGAGTACCTAAACCGGAAATATATGTATAGTTACATATTTGTTTAATGTCGTGAAATCTCAAGGCATGCACAGAAGTTTACGGGACTGTTAATCGACTTTGGTTCCGGTGTACAAGCTAGACCATTTGTGTCAATTTACCATACATGATCCAGTCACTGAAAGCTGTACATTCGATTTTCATTATACTTCATGAATACATACGAAATCAAGAGTGTGCCTCCATGCCGTTCGGGTTTCTTAGTCGTTTGTTCAAAGATTGTCTAAAGAATTTTCAAGGATCTTACAGATGCAGTTAATAGTTTAGATGGTAATCTGTAGATTTCTTATATGTAGATGGAAGCGGTACAGTTCGAGGTGAAAATGGGCCTAAACCAAAAGGGATTGAAAGTTAACCTGGTCCTTAGCTTACTGGCTCTAGTTGCACACTCCATGTCGGTTGAGGTCGCCTTTATCTAAGACCCTGTCTTCCTCGACTGCGTTGTGCCTCTACTGCGTTTGACTAGGTCGATGTCGTTGTACAGTTGGTATAGTTCGCCGCTGAATCTCCTCCTCCTAAGACAGTCAATGCAAATGGGATCGAGTATCTGACGAAAAATTTTCGAAACTCGAAACGACTGAGGATATCTTCATCCACTTTTGATAAAGTCCAAGCTTCAGAGGCATAAAGCAGGACTCTTCAATTGCCTTCTCAGGCCAAAGAAACAGCGAGTAGCACTTCGTTTTATCATATTTTTGGTAAGGTACTGTTGCCTGATTGATAGCAAAGCCAAGGTATCATAAACCAAGTTCCCTAGGTAAATAGAAGGGGTAACTGCATACGAAGCTAACACTCGGATACTCGGATAACAGTAGATCCATTGTGCATTCGAATGGAAAGAATAAGATAAAGTTCTTAGTGGGTCTGAGTCGACGGTGTGGATTCCCTGAACCATTCCGAGCTTGTTATAACTTTTGGGATGTAGCCATTGTGGTTTTCCTGACAAATCGAGTCCTGATCAGATTCCAAACGTGCACTGGTTATGACCCATCCGTGAAGATCAAGATTCTATTCGTCTTAATGGCCCTACTGTTTGCCTTATCCTCTCATGAGGGATAGATTGTTTTCTCTTTTAGACTGAAGTCAAAGGATAGTGTTAGATAGTCTCTGTTGGTACTCAGATGTCCAACACAATAGTGCAACTTTTCAAAAGTTGGCTTGTTTCAAACGTAAGGCACTTTTTGAATATATTTCCTTAAGATGCAAGTCTAATTGAATCAGTGCAAGTATAGTTTCAAGGGCCGGTTCTAAGTGTGGTCTTAATGGCTGTAGTGCCTATGCATTGTAATCTTTGGATCTATGTCAGTTTGACGTTTTTGGATCTGAAGTACGTCACTGTACTTGGTCCACTAAACTAGGCATCCATAGGATAGAATGTGTCTGACTATGGCTATGTACATCCAGGGGATGATGGCAGACTCCTCCATGTATAGAAAGATATAGATGTCCTTTTTATCCTTCCTGACGTGTTCTTTTTCCAAGTTAGCTTTCGGTCAAATATACCTTTATGACAACGTCTGTCGCATATGCAACAATTGAAAACCCTCTGTATTCCGGTTTTTTTTTTTAAATTTCGTCCGCGAATAGTATCCATAGTCGAGGAGATAGGACCACTCCATGCAAGGTTCCTCTAGAGGCCAGTGCATGTACCTGGGTTTCCCCCAATTTTGTGTTAATATGTCCCGTCTTGAGCATGGATTCAACCCAGTCTGAGATTACTGGGCTTACGCTTTGTTGGTCGAGTGATGGTCTTACGGATTCAGATTCATTTTGCTGAAGGCTCCTTCTAAAACTCTAGGAAGGTTGCTACCGTGAATCTTTGTGGTAGAGTGAGCTTTCGATTTTTGCTACCTTAGCGATAGAAATCAGCGGGTTCGTTTGGATGACGTCAAAGAAGTCACATGACAGCGCATCACTATGTCTGAATCCTGTTTTTGATAACAAAGGTCTCGGTGATATCGTTACCGAGCTTGATAAAGCTGCGAGCATTATTTATCATCATTCTGCTTAGACAGATGATAGTGATGCCAAAACTAAACATGGCTCTTAATAGTTAGTCTCTATAAAAGCTGTCATTGGCCGCCTTAAAATTGATAAAGAGATGATGGGTATGGATTTGGAATTCTTGAGTTTTTCTTCATAGATGATGCTAAATCTACTGTTTATTGACCTCCAGATGGTATTTAGACTTTGATGTGGGTAAATCAAGGTTATGCACTATCATCCCTGCTGTACTTATTAAAATGGATCCATTCCGGACTAGGACGAACTTATCTAAATCTGCAATTATTCTTAGTTACATTAAAAAACCAGATGGTAACTATGTCCAGCAAGAAAACCTTAGAGCTTCTAATGGACACCCATTCTCCTAGTAGTAAAACAGAGACAGTACGTTCTGTAGAAAACCATAAGAGAGCCCAATTTACAGTGCCAGAGGAAGTTGTCACCCCCAAGACAATACAGTGGACAATGCACAGCTTCCTCCCGTACAAAACCCTGGTCTCGATGGTATCTTATTAGTGGAATTAAAGCAAGGTTTTGATATTTTAAGCCCTTGGCTTCACACCATCTTTAGGAGTTGTTTAAACTTCGGTTACACCCTCAGATCCTGGAGGAAAGCCAAAGTTGTTTTCATACCGAAAGCCGGTAAGACCTCTCATGCATCCCCTAAATACTTCCGTCCGATCAGTCTATCTTCCTTTCTACTGAAGACTTTGAATAATCGACGTCTACATTAGAACTAAATTAAATAGTAATCTCCTATTGACATCCCAATAAGCGTACCGCAAGGGAAAATCGGTACAGACTGCTCTACATCCATTGGCAGGAATCATTTTAAAAATCAAAAATCAATTTTCAACAATATCATAACAGAAGCTATATCTGCTGCACTTCTTGACCTGTAGGTTGACAAGTATCTATTGGATCGTGCAGAGGCTTAAAAGTAGGCTTATCCATGCTGAGCTGGGGTACTGTCTAACCAGAAGATCGGTGTACAGGGGTATCTCCCAGGGTAGAGTATTATCACCAACATTGTGGCTCATGGTAGTGAATGAGATACTCCTTAACTTGGGTAGACTTGCTATAGCGCTATCAGGGAAGTTTCTTCTTACAATTAAAGACCTGATGGAGCTTACTCTAAATAAACTAGCAAAAAGGAAGGGTACTGTCGGTCTCGGAGTTAATCCGTAGAAGACTGAACTAGTAACTCTTCCAAAACTTAAGAGTATTGAATTGCAATTTGCAGATCACGCTAGATACTTGGGGGTTATTCTCGATAAAAAAAATTCAGTTGGAAACTGAATATACATACAAGACCGTGCTAGAAAGGCCTCTCTTCATGTAGGACGGCCTTAGGCCCAAACTGGGGTCTCCGGCCTCGGATCGTTCACTGGATATACACTCAATCGTCAGACCCATCCTTATGTACGTAGTACTAGTCTGGTGGACGGCACTGGACAAGAAAAGCAACATTGCAATACTCGAGAAAGTTCAAAGGTTATCCTGCGTCTATATAACGGGCGCCCTTAGAACCACTCCTACAGGTGCACTAGAAATTATGCTCCATCTTCTTCCTGTTGATATCTTTGGCTCATGGCGGCACTACGGCTTAGAGAACCCTTGTAACTGGCTCGTGGAAATATGTGCCACTCAAGCATCCTAAACGGCCATAATACAATCCCCAGAAATTCGGACTACATTGTTCCCTATTTGGACTTTAAAGTCAAATATAGAACCAGGACTCCTGGCCGAAGTGCTTGGGAATCGGAAGAAATTCGAAACGAATTTGCTACAGAAATCTACACAGACGGATCCAAGACAACGTCTGGCACAGGTGCGGGAATTTACTCCAGTGTTTTGGACATTCGCATTGCCACTCGACTGCCGGATCACTGCAGTGTTTTTCAAGCAAAGGTCTCAGAAGTCCGTGAAGCCGCGACCTGGTTTTCGATTAACTCGATAGAGTAGATATGTAGATAGTCAAGCTACGATAAAAGCCTTGGAATCGCCAATAATTCGATTCAAGTTGGTAAAGTAATGCCGCGGATCTGTTAACGAGATCGCTGTCAGGTGAGACGTATCCCTGTGGGTTCCAGGCCACAGAAATAATCCAGGCAGAGCGGACGAGCTAGCTAAGGAGGGTGCAGACCGAGACCTCCTTGACAATAGGAAGGAACCGTTTGCACCTATAAAATCGATAAAATTCCAATTAGATACCGCAGCCATGAGAATAGCAGACAGTAGGTGGAACAATATCAGCACATATCTCTCTTATAAACAACTCTAGCCAGAGCTGGATTGTAAGAAAACCAGTAGACTAGTCTACTATTTCCGGCAATACAATAAATCTTAGAAAGATAACTGGTGCCCTCACAGGGCACTGTCTGGTAGGCAGACATGCTAGAAGGCTTGGTGCCCCCTTCAAAGATTGCTTGAGAAGCAGTAGAAACGAGGAAGAGGAGGGAACCATGACAAGGAAAACCTTTTTCGAATACTTCTTCGAAGATCTAGAAAAAAAATTTTGTCACCAGGTCAAACTGGTTTAATGACTAAACAGCGAAGCATACATTTTCGGCATGGGTTTACACCGAAACTGGTTGCCCTGCCTCCTGTCCCATCTGGGAAGTCTCCATGTAAGTCTCCGGTGCTGGTAATCCGGTTTTTCCATATTGATATCACAATGGATATTTTATATATATTCCCTGCTAAGCGGGAATATAATTCCCAAGTAGTTTCTTAGCTTCCCTCAGACCTTGAAGATTTTTCTCCGTTTTCGTTTTCCAGCCTCCTGAATTTTTATTTTAGAATACGGTTCATGACTTGCATCTGCTGTCTCATTGCCCTCTATTCCCTGGTATACCTGTATAAAAGAGGATCAGCCTGGTTCGATAAGTTTATGCAGGCATTCCCACAGAAGTTTGGACCTAACAATATGGGCGTGAGAGCCCGAATGATGGCTTGACTATCTGAGATGCTACATGTGTTGTCAAGATTGACATTGATGCTTCTGTCTATGGCTATGGCGTATATTTAGACCTGGCAGATGCTGATACTTTTGTCCATGCATTCGAAGTATCTTATTCTTGACCGAAACACTCCTTTACCAGGTTCTTCCTTAGTTTTTGACTCCAAATGTGTACCACTTTATGGTGTAGTTGTGCGAAAGGTGCTGTATGGTCTTACTACATTGATATAGTATATAGCCTATAGCTTCCTTAGTAAGGCTTGCACTTTCATGGTATCGTCTCAGAACTAAAATCTACCTATGTGAACAGCAATCTTCTTCTGTACTTTAGGTCGTCAATGTTTAACGTGGTCCGTGCTATAGCAATGGCAAATAGCATCTATCATGACACTTTATCTATAGATTCGTTGAATGCAGTGTGATTGTAAACGTTTATGGTATTCAATTTAGGTACTTTCCTTCCGCTAATGAGTACCACGTTCGTTTTGTGTTTAGCTAGTCATGGTCCGATCCAGATTTAGTCATTTTATGGGATCTCTACAACTTTGGTATTATCCTGCACAATGTCTTCTAGGTTTTCAGCTGCTACTACAATAGCTACAGATATCGTCAAGAAAGCTTACTCACTTTAGAACATCATAGGATATTCGATTCAATAGCATGGAACCTAAAATAGAACCTTGTGGAACGTCGCCGGTAGAGGTCATTAAGGTGATTTATTTAATTTTCTTAGTAAGACGTACCCATTGTTATATCTTGTGTGGAATTCTTCACCTTGTTGGTGACAGTTTCAAATGGCTCAATGTCTTTCGAAAAGATGTGAAATGAGTTATTATAAAGAGGTTTCCCCTTGTTGCGGTAACGTTTTGCCTAGGTTTGGACATATTCTGCAATTTATTGCCTGAAGATAGCTAGATATCTGTCGATTGTAACTTTCACGTGGAAGATATGAAACGACTCGTTTATAGTAAAGCTATACGCAGGTACTTCCAACTTTGGACAACCAACCCCGGTCCTCCCTATATCGCACCAGATTAGAGCTCACAAAGGCAATGTTGACTATGGAGCCTCTTCTATTTCTTCGAAGTAAGTAAGATCATATTCACTTTTCATATTCTACCAATAGTTCGTAGTAATCGAAGGTTCATTCTTCTGAAGTCTCCGTATATCACAAGAGTGAAAGGAAGTGCTTTTAAATTAATTACGCCTTTGACATTGTAGATGACTGAGGTCAAACTTACACGCACTCCAAGAGGTATATAAACGACTTACTCAAGACAAAAAGCAAACGCCCACCAGGTGTATTCAAAGGTGCCAATGCACTGATTATCACTTCCTCTTGCAACCAATAAACAAAATCTCTCCATAATTGCTAATCACAATTTAATTACAGCCCACTTTGACATATTAATCCCCTTTCTTCGGCTTCAGATGATCGAAATGAACCTACAACGGTCATGATAATCGAAGTTTGGTTCCGCCCCACTGACCAGTCCACTGGTCCTGGTGGCGTGGTAGTGTGTATCAACGCCGGAGGTGATGTAAAATAATTTTCCATTTTGACAAGAATTCTTGTTTTCCAGCCCATCGCCCGTCGTTGTGGCTACTGCTTGCCCCCATCCCAAGCCGAATGTGCAATTTGATAGGAGGATAAGCCGAAACGGAATCCTCGTAAATTTTAGCGCAAAAAATAAAAAAAAAAAACAAAGTAATCCGCACATTAAAACACTAAAACACCAAAAATAGCAACAAAACAACAAAAGTGATCACATGTCGAAAAAATAATAATAAAATGGTTAGCGGCTTTGTTAGGGCTAATTTAGACATCTTGTAATTTAGTATAATTTAGCTGTCAGAACGAGTTATTAGGGCTTCACAGGGGAACACAGGGCTTGCGTGTGTGCATGACCGAACTGCACCAAACTAAAGTGGGTAGCGGTTGGGTGTTGCACTCGATTGTAGGGGGCTTCTCAGTTGGAGAACATGTGCCTTGGCAGTGGTAGTTGGAAGTATTAAGACGAATTTGAGAATTTGCTTTTAAGAAAAGTTTGGTAAAATGGTGCAGTTTCAAAGTCAGTATTGACATCATCTACCGACCCAGATCTCAGGTTTAAAACAACATAACACAGACTGTATCTATAGCCATCTATCACCTCGTTTATTGCCGAAAATTTCAATTTCTCTCAATAAACAGAGACATGATATCCAACTTAAATCCTCCTTTCACCATGGTGTGTCCGAAAGGCGTGCAACATAAGCAAAATTGATTCCAAGTCGTCCGCGTCGGTCGTGTTTAACGCGATACACCGTCTTGGCAAAAAACCTACTGGTTACGCTACGCAAGCGCAGTAGTGCCAGTATACATCCGCCATACAGTGCGCACTTTGCAAGGTATTTAGCGATTATGATTACCGGAATATTTTATTACCCATGATTGCCAGTTTAATGTGCCGGGATTATATGTGCACATGTCCCGTAAACGGCCGGCACCGCACGATGGACGAGAAGGTGAGCGTCTGCGCGGCGTGTATATTAAATTTTACTGCCCCCCCCATCATAATGTCTTGATATCAACAGTAGGTTATCTCTGTGGCCAGACCGAAATGGCAATGCGTGATTTTAAGGGCCTGTTCGTCGATAAAACGTGAAATTTGCGTCGTTAAAACATGCAAATCCTGATCGCCCAACTGAGACCGACTCACCGACCCTAAGCGGGTGTGTTGCGTTACACACAACACATATGTATGTATAAATTCCAGAAAGACTGGAATTGAATTTAATATCGAGCCATAATGGTCTGGTAGCGCTGTATTCAATCCGCACAGGGATATCAGCGTGACATTCAATTAAAATTAATATTCTTTTAATGGATTTTTAAAACGAACATGAAGTTAATTTCCTAGTATTTTATTAAATAATAATCAAATGATGGCTGTAAATGGCGAGTAATTAATTGCGCGCTGACACACAGTTGTGTGCATAGTATAGATACATAGATACATCGGGAGGCGACTAATGCTCGTAGGCCGTGTCGCTGGTTTGTTTATTGCCGGTGTGTGCATAAGGTTCTTGTTTGAAATGACTAATCACTGTGTTGCTATTTATTAATTAAAATATGATTTTTTCTTTGTTAATCGACTTTGAAAGGATGATTAAACTTGCGATAGATTGTTTTTGAAACAAGGCATCTGAAATGATCTGATGTGGGCATCTCTGCAGACTAAAGATGATGGTACTTTCACTAAGTATCTGAATATATGTACATCATAGAGAGATTGAAAGATTGATGCAACCTAAGTAGATCTTTTGTGTATCTAATCGATGAAATACTAACGCTAGTGTATTCAGCTTTTCCAGTCCAATAACCTTGGTGAATTGTAGTATCTATCTGGGGATCCAACGAGTATAGAACTGCCCTTCGTACTTTTATTTTATTTTATGGGCTCCCGACTGAATTCACATTCCAAGCAAAGGTGTGCTGTTTTTTCGAGATCTCTGTAGAATTTGAAGTGTCAAGTCTGCACCGGTCCCTTAACATTACTTCCGAAATGGGCGTTTGAATAAGGGTCTACTCTTCTCAACTTTCTCAGCTTTTTGTATATTCTTTCCGATTCTAGCCTGGAGAATGCTTCCGATCTAAGGTTAAAGGTTATAGGCTATATTGCGGGCTTTTTATCTCGATGACGTCAAACGTTTTTTCATGATCTTACCTCTAGCGAGCGTCTGACAAACATTCGAGAGTTCGATGTTCGTTAGGAGCTTCACACCAATTATGTACATATGTTGTTAGACGTCAACCTTCCTAAAACATGTAAAAATTGGTTGTGCTGCATCATTTTTGTGAGTCAATGTTCCATCCTCCCAACGAAATGTCAATCATGCCCACTATTTGACCTTCTGTCTACATGCGATGGTACATAGTGAAGGACTCTTCGCTAACCACATACAATATCAGAATTCGCTTAAAATGAAGAGCTATGGTGCTATGTCAACGGGGTTGGTCACACACCTTCATCAGGATCAGGCAAGATCGATACCAAGCTTGATGCCACTAAAGTAGGGTCTTATGGTAGACAGTCAACTATGAGCGGTAAGATTCTAAGCCGCCAAGACAGGTCCTATTGGCAGGCAGCCAATACCAAAGAAATCAATCCCTGTGAGAGTATTTTCAGAGGTGATCCAAAAGAAAAGTTGTGCGTACCGGACTTAGGGGTCAAGACGATGTCCTCAACTTCCTTAAAGCCCAGAAGGAGAAGGCAACCAACAATGGTATCAAATGGTTCATCAATCTTGTGAATGAGGCGCTGGCACCATAGACGATAGGCAGGTGGAACTGATGTATGGAGCTAGAGAGGACATTCTCAGACTCATGAAATGCACATAGCCCTTCTGAACTCAAGAGAAGGACTTACACTATGTCATACATCATAGTTAACTCATCTGTGATACCCTACAGCTGCTCCTGCTTGACGTATTACGTAAACACCGTTCAGGTCTTAGCAAAAGATTCAATTACGTCATACTACTAATCAAAGGGACCATCCCATAGAATCCGTCGGATCTGTTACGTCGGCGGATACGTTGGCGTTGAGGTATTTGACAGAAAGGACAAAAAAATACAAATACAAATTTTTGCTACGACAGGTCTCATGGGACCCAGGTCCTAGCTTCTCACAACCATTCGTTTTGTGCGTGTTATATTCTTTACACAAATGGAAGGGATCTACTGCTTAATGCCGTATCTGAAGGTGCAATTTTTGTTTTGAGAGGCTTTTTCATGACAGTTTACTCTTGGATGTTTGTCAGACGCTCGCAAGAGGTGGAGCCGTGAAAGTAATTTTAGGTGTTGTCTGGGGATCGAACCTCGAATAGCTCGCTCCGTAGTCCAATGCACTAACCACTTGACACACGGCACAGACGGGAAAGGACAGTACCATAAAATTCGTCGCATACGATGATAGTTTCTTATTTCGTCATGTTTTTTCTTTTCAAGTTGTCGTGCCCATAACTGTCAATCTGTTGTCAATAGATACAAAGGATAAAAAAGTAGAAAGTTAACTTACTTCATCCGTCGCATCCGTCGTATTAGTTGCTTATGGGTCACCTTTCATAAGCAGGGGTGTGTTCTATTCAACTGTCATGCTACGGATTGTATGTAATGGCACCTTAACAATTGCGTCGACAGCCATGGTCACGTCAAAGATAGAAGTTCACTAAGAAAAGTGCAATTCCTCTATTCAAAGTCCCAAGGATCGGTGGAGTTGAATCGAACATATCAAGATCAGCACGATATCTAGGAGTAATCTTGCATTCCAAACTAAATTAGAAGGAAAACATTGACGATCTCATTAAGAAAGCGTGTGTAGCCTTCTACGTTGTGGTTGTGAGACCCACTCTGACATATGAGTCTATATGTCGTCTTACAAATGTCACCAAAATCTAGAGAACTATCGACATCGGCATTCTGGGATCAATGAAATCGATACCTACAGTGGCACCTTACGTGCATTCATCTTAGGTAGATGGGAGGCATTGAAGCTTATTAAGAAGTTCGCTATCATAATGAAGGAGTGGCTCTGTAAAACCACCAACAAGAGTAGTTGTGATAGTGAGGAACCTTATCGAATTCCGCTTCGTGTCTCAAATTCTTCCAACAATCTACTTACATACAGCATGTATGTCTCTCTATTTACACTATTGAATGGTGTTTCGAAAGCAATGAATATCAAGTGTAGTGGAGATCTATGTATATTCGATGCATTGTTCGACGATTAAGGTCTAAATGTGGTGAACTTAGGAGAATCCAGAACCGAAACCTAGATGCTATTTCTGTTCTCCATTCTTCAAGGAAGGTTTCACTGTTCCAAACCTTCTTCACTAATAGAAGCAGAAGGTCTGCAGTTATATCAGGTGAAACTTTGTAGAATTCTTAGATCGCAGCAATGACTTTATCCATACTGGTAACAGTCGGATAACTCGTCTTGATTTTGGGGATCGTCATAGTTGAAATGTTATTCCAAACAGTGGAAAATTGCTCCCTTCATCTGGTCCTCATCAGAAATCAGCAGAGATCCATCCAAACACTTTGCAAGGTGTGATCAACTGTCAGGAGACTTCTTGGTCACCTTCCTTTTGCTCATCTTTGTTCTTACAGCGGCCCTTATGTCGATCCCTGTGGGACTCTCGCTTTATTATGCTTCGATGGTAACTTCAGTAATATCGACTACCGCTCTTATTGCAACAACTATAGATGGCGATTTTCTAAACCAAATTGGTGATTTCTTTCCAAATTGGAGCTTTTTTCAGAAAAGGTTCCTTCTTCAAGGCATTTCTGCATTGTCGCTAGGTCTGGTCTCTTTTAAAAGCTGTTTTTACTGGCTTATTCGGGATGCCGTCGGGTCTAGAATACCTAGGATTGACCTCTCTTATAATGATGCATATATTAGCTGGTCTTTGGGGGAAAGGTGGTCTACAGGTAATTACTTAGCATGCCCTTTCCATGATTTTCCAACAAGTAACAATCGTTAAAATTCCACCAAAATTGCAGAATGACACGCCCACTTTATTCGACTTATTTAATGAAAGGAGCAAGACTTTTTTTTGTTCCATATCCATCTGAGGCTATGTACTTTTTTTGGACGACAAGGCAAGACATTTTACAAGTAGAATCTGGTACTGTCTACATTAAAGGATGGGTTTCAAATGCACGCTAACTCCCGGGCTTTGAATTTTTCAAAGTCAAACGGTTTTGGTAGAATTTCAAACAAGGTATTCCAAGTAATCGAAGTATGTATTTGCATTTATTTGTATAATTTTGCATATATTAGCATTATTTTGCACGTTTTTGTATTCTTTTACATTTATTTGCGTTTAGTTGCATTATTTTGCGTTTATTCTATTTGCATTTATTTGCATTCTTTTGCATTTCCTTTGCATTCTTTTGCATTTATTTGCGGTTGTTTTACTTCACAAGTTCCGTGTCGTTGATATAGCAGTGATTCCATTTTTTCGCACGCCAGTGTACATACATACATATGTAACGAACAAATATTTTTTCACCCACGGTGTTACAGTGTTGAAGCAAATCCTTGAATCTATGTAGATCTCAATTTTTTCTCGTTTTCGTGCATTATTTATCTCAGCCCCACTTCCCTCTGCAACACACCATAACGACGACGATGACGACGTCGACTATGACGCCTAACAAAGTCTCGCTACACCAAGAGTGAAACTTGACCTTAAGAAAAGACATTTAAACGGTTCGCGTGATCAAAAGAACCGAAGCCGCTACCTCTGCTCTCCTGCGAGTCCTCCCCATCCCCTCCGCCCTATCGAAGGAATATTTAATTTACAGCTAACACATTGCAAAAGAAAAAGGATTAATTGATTTACCCATGCCATCGAGACCAACACCAACACCAACACCAACAAGAACAAGAACAACAGCAAAACCGACAGTTAATTTACCTGAATTATAAAACACATGCCACCTCAATTGGACGAGGAACACTCCATAAAACAGTCCAGGACCAGGCCAAGAGAATCAATAACAAAACGAAAATTAAATAATTACCCCGGCAAACACACAAGAGCGCTTTGATACCATTTATCTGTGCAGAGCCCGGCCCGCCAGATCCATTCCCGCTCGGTTTTGGGATAATTGAAGCGAATTTACTAATTCATTGCGGCTCCGAGGAGGCTTGTCCGTCCGAGGATCTGTGCGCTCGTGTGACTCTGTCCGTCGTTAATTTCCCTTTAAGCCTCCTAAATCTGATCCCTCAATGATTTATGGTGTTTAATAATAGAGCGCTAAACATAAATTTGTTTCCAAGACGTCTACGCGCGAGAGAGAGCAGTCCTTTGAGCGCGCACATCGCGCATTGCTTATGAAGACATCTCTCACCTCGGCCGCTCTGGTCCGGAGCTCGATCCAACCACCAAGACCAACCAGCACCAGGAGCAACGGCATGCAGCAATGCACCCCCAGGGGGTTGTTCTTTTCCATGGCTGGTGCCGTGTGTGATGCGAGAGGCATTAAGTCATTTGCGGAATTTTAAGGATCCCATGTACAATGGGGCCCCATCTATCTCTTGACGTTTTGACTGACTTCTTCATCATCATCAGGCGAACGCTGCTGCACAAGTGAGATGTTAACTCGTTGCTGGTGCTGGTACTGGTGGTGGTGCCGGTGTTTGCTGCTTGCTGCATTCTGTGAACCTAATAAATATATTGCACGTTGCATACCCGTGTAATTAATTTGCTCGAGTATAAAAAGGGCATTCAAATAAAATGGAAGTGATATAGTAGGTAGGATCTTTACGATCGCGCTTTAATTTGTTTGCTCTTAGCATTGGGGATACACAACCGAGTATAAGGAAATGAATGTGCAGCCAGGATGGGATTACTTCTTTTGATGTTTGCTCTCGGGCTACGATTCGCAGAACCATCCTCTATTAGATCAGGGGAAGGGTTCGTAATGAATGTGTAAAAGTTCGTTGGATCAACGATTGATCTCGTGCGTTATGTCTTTAGATACAGCGGCTTTCACTGAAGTTTATTTGGTTTATTAGACTCAGGCATTCGACTTCTCAGAGGCAGAAATCGTTAATCAAAAACCATATACGAGTGAGATTATCGTATACGTATACACCATATACGAGTTATTATCTGTGTTTTATTGGAAAGTAATTTTACAATTGAACTACATACCTCTAGTTCAAAGTGCTTCCTTAATATTGTACTGTGGAGTCCAAAGTACGAAGAGTACTGGACTATGTGCAAATGATAGGAAGAAGGACTGGAAACAGTTTCTAGTTGGCTGCCAATATATGTACCTCTACATATGGGCGAAAGAACTCTCAGAATGAGTCCTTGGAAGTCGAGACCAACCGGACACATACAGGTTTTAAAGAAATTTAAAGGAGCAAACGTCAGTAGCGACTATCTGATGCCCTACTTCAACTGCACTCGACCATTCTCCAGCATATTTGCAAGTAGACAAGAATGAGAAACATACAGATGGTTCGGAAATGAAAATAGAGATAGATGCGGGAGTCTTCTCGGAAGCGCTCAATATGTATACTGAGCTCGTTCTAGCGTTCGTGGAAAGTTCTAGCAGTGAAGAAAGCCGGAATGGAAGGGGAAATCTTATAAAAGATACTGACGAAATAGCAATTCTTGCTTTCTTCAGATTTCTACACGACCAGTCTCTTGGTTCCTTCTTGTTTCTGCATCTCTGCCTCTTTCCCGCTCCAGTCGTCTAAGTTCACATGAGATGTATTTTGTGTAGGAGTATACTGCATCCCATTTTGCTTGAGACTGTAGCATGTGACCTACAATGTTTTCAGGGTTTGGTAAAGCTTCCAGATCCCTGTGCAGGATTTCTCTCTGAGGCTGGAATCGTGGGCATTCAAAGTATACATGCTCAGCGTTTTCTGGTATTCCCTCGCAAGTCGGGCAATTGGGCGTGTCATCCAGTTTGAACCTATGTAGGTAAGCACGAAAGCATCCATGCCCACTCAGCATTTGAGTAATGTGGAAGTTTAGTTCTCCGTGCTTCCGCTCTATCCAATCGTTTATTGTCGGGATAATTCGGTACGTCCATCGACCTTTATCAGATGCATTCCAGAGCTGCTGCCATTTGCCTAGACTAACAGCTTCGTTCAGCTTCGTTTATGCCATTAGTTCCTTCAGTGGTGTTCCTTCTGCGCTTCATCTGATAGCAGGTCAATGGGGATTCCTTGATCTGGTTTGTTTTACAATTTCCCCAGATTTTTTTGGATCTAACACAGGCCACAAGTCCTTAAACATCCTTATTGCTGGGTTTGTGCATCCAATTATGTTACTTTGTGGGAGATCTGCTCCTTTTATGGCCAGCACGTTGGCACTTGCGTTACCTTCTATGTCGAAGTGTCTAGATACCCAATATAATCTGACATGGTTCTGTATACATACTGCCCTGAGAGTTGTGTGACAACTCTTGATTATTTCAGATTTAGTGACGTAGGACTTAGCGCAGCTGGACTTTCAATGCAGATGGCAATATTCTTGCCTTGTCGATATCGATCTCATCTCAAGTAATTCTGCAGCTTTGAGTACAACTGAAACCTCTGCTTGGAACACATTGCATATGTCTGAAAGTATCAGATCCATGTGTAGTTCTATATCTCAGGAGTATATACCTGAACCCGCTCTGTCACTGGTTTGGGAATCATCCCTATGTCCTGCAATTTAATTTTGGATCGAGACTACTTTCCTTTGCCAAATCTTCCTATCAGTTTACATTCCTTCGTAAGGCATATCGAAGTCAAGTGTACCCAGAATTTCATTCGACTTGTTAGGATGTTGGGCAATGCCTAAGAATGGAGCTATGTCCTACATAGATGGTTTTGAAAAGTCTTGCATTAATGAGCCGAAGCGTTCTGTTATGCTCTTGTAATCTAATTTGTAGGTCTAGTTGGAAAATATATAGAAACGCCTCGAGTGTAGTCATGGGCGTAGTGCTTAAAGCATTGGTGATGGCAATGCAGGCTGTTCCTTGTACATATGCCGTGTATGCTTCTTAATCGTTGCCTTCCATCCTACAGCAGCCCTATACGTAAGGGTGTGCCTAACTACCATGATGTATAGCCAATGCATCATAACTGTTTTAGGCCCCACTTTTTCCAGTAGTGGTCATAGTGATCTTTACGGACTCTTTCCTGTACGTTAAGTTTACAGACATATTGCGCGATCGGAAAGGTAAAGCTCCACCTAGATTAGGCAGTTTGAATGGTGGTATCTTGTATTTCCTGCTGAAGAGTACCAGTTCTGTTCCGTGCGTGTTGACATGAAGTCCACAATCTTCAGCCCATTTTCCAAAGCCCATTAAGAGCTGATTCTAATATGTCCAGTGATTTTCCCTGAACTAAAATCACCGCCTATTCTGCATAAACACCGAAGGGAGGAAATAACACCTCCCTAGGGGGTTCCTCTAGTCAGAGATTTCTTTTATTGAACTACATATGTATGTCCGAGAGTGGAAATGATATTTTTTTGTGACGAGCAGTTGGTAATGCTATGCTCGACATTTATCCCTTCCAGGGCATGTTTGATAGCCTCCATTTTACGTCGTTGAAAGCCCTTTCTGTGTCTGAAAAGGCAGCAATTGCAAATTCCTTATAGTGAAGACTGCTTTCTATTTAACTTACTACTGCATCTAGAGCTGTTTCCACTGATCTACCCTTTAAATACGTGTGTTTAGCTTTCCTTACATTTCCGATGCAATACTTGTTTCTTACGTGGATATCGAGAAGTCTTTCAAGTGTCTTGAGAAAAAATTACGAGAGACTTATGAGACTGTAGACCTTGACTGAAGTGTGGCCTGGCTTACCCGCTTTAGGTGTAAATATTACTCACACTCACACCCATTGCATTGGTACGTAGCCTAACGTTAGACAATGTATGAAAATTTTCTTGATCCTGTTTGTCAGGACCTGGCGCTTTAAATGGTGCGAATGACGCTTATAGCCAATCGAATTTTTTGGCATGTGATGAAATTTTCTTCCTCCTCCTTCATTGATAATCTAATATTATTTGAGAACCCAATTGTTATAGAAAACGTTGGTGTATTGCTTCCCAAATAGTGAGCTTCAGCTGAAATTTTTAAAAGTTTCTTTCTACTTCTCTCTGATGAGCCATTTGGTTTTCTAATGAGACTGGAAACTGCCGTCTTTTGCCAACATCTTGCAGAGGTCACAAAAATTCACAGAATAATTTTCAAGACTTTCATTTAGATGCCTGATTAAGGAAGTACTTGAACACTCTCTTGCTCTCTATACATAATGTCATCCCACGTACTGTCATCTCCTACTCTTCTTGTTCCACCATAGATGTTGAGAACTCTTGACCACCTTTCTGATAGGGCAAACTTTTTTATAGGCCATGTTCATATATTATCTAGGTTATCAACTGTCTTGTCTACATCTGAGGGACCACCGTTTCGAAGTGGCCTTACCGTTAGATGTTGCCTAATTATTTCTTTGGACCTACTTCAGTCGGCTCTTCTATTGTTTCTGCAGGCTTTACCAGCTCTGGGTACGAAAGCTATCTGAAAGCAAAACCACCTGTGATCCGATAGGGATGCCTCTTCCAGAACCCTCCATTTCTCTACCGTAAAGGAATCAGTGCAAGAAGCAAGTGCTTCTGTCTGTATGTTTTTCACCACAAAAGTTGGTGTGGTTACAGATGGTGAACACTCACATCTAGTGTTTGTATCACATACATATGTCTCTTTGCGAGGAGTGTTCTTTTGCACCGCAGCCCCCGATCTACATAAATTCAACTATCCCTGAACGTGAGTCGTTTTCTCTGTCAGCTGGAATCTCCGTCAGCTCACATGGGAGATAAGCTGATACCAGACATAGTAGTTTATTTCCTTCAATTTCGCATTATTCAAGAGAAATGCCCATATTCTGTTTTTTAGTAATATTCCCTATTTAATTTCGTAGATCAATCGGGAATAAGAGTTTGATATTTTCTTTTAGTGCAATCGTTGGTGGAGATTTGGCGGAGAGTTTATCTTTACCATAGCCCCAAAGGAAGAAATCTGATAGTGTTGAATTGCACGATCTCGACAGATAATTGAAGTGTCCATTTTAAGAAATCACACGTCCAGGAAATTTGTTACGCAATAGATCCATTGTTTCAGCAGCTTTGTGGCGTGTGGCGCCGTCCTGATGAAAATAAACGTCGATCGTCCTTGTTCATAGTATCAATTTGTCAGTCAACATCGTTCGGTACCGCAATCCATTTTCTGAAACGGTCACACCAGCTTACTTTTCGAAAAAAATTACCCATGACACTGTCAGCCCAAAAACCGCACCAAACTGTCACTCGTTGTGGGTGGAGAGGTCGTTCCACTGTTTCTGTTGGGTTTTCGGAGCCCCTGATGTGACAGTTTTGTTTCATCGCTCAGAATATTTTTGTGTAAAAACTCATGATCTTGTTCATTCATTCCCAGCATCCAGTCAGCGAAAGAAGGGGGTTGTTCGTAGTCTGCTGGCTTGAATTCTTGTGCCGACTGGACCTTATAAGCATGTAGGCCAAGATCTTTATGCAAAATGCGGTATGATCGTCCCGATTTGGACACACCTGGGATTGGAGTCACGCTCTCGGCTATTTTTTTTTATTGAAGAGTGAATGCATCATGCACCGTCAGGAGGCTAAGGCCTTATGGTCCCCTGGTGTGTCAGACTTCAATCGACTAAACACTCTCCAACGTCAGGCGAACCCACCCCGTGACAGCTTCTGGCATTACTTCAGGGTGGTGCTACTTTCTTGTGCCTCTATGGGCTTCGTTGTCACTTTGGCCATTACTTATACATATTTATGCAGGTATGTACTTATACTTCCTTTCTCTTTTTCTACTTCAGCACAATGAATGCGCATGTCGTGTTCCACTTGTCACAGGTCGACAACATTATTCTCATAACTTTTTCGGAGTGTCCATCTGCTACAGATGAAGAATATATGGTTTGCATCATCCTCTGAAGCGTCGCCTTACTGGCAGGCTAAGCTGTTAACCTTTCCTATCTTATGGAGGTACGCATTGAAATACCCGTGTCCAGTCAGAAATTGGGTTAGGTAGTAATTAACTTCACCATGTTCTCGCTCCGTTCACACCGCAACGTCTCTAATCAGTCTTGCAGTCCATTTCCCTCTTCTCTCTGAAGACCATCGTCTTTGCCACTGGTTCCTTAACCTCTGCTCTTGCGGTTTCCAATACACGTACTTCCTCTCTGTCACGAGGAGATCGATGGGAGTGACTACCGCGACTACAATGATGGCTGGTTCCGAAACTATTCGGCAGGAGCTTGCTATGCGGAGGCCTCCACGTCTATGTACTGCAGCCATTTGCTTCCAGTACTTTTGGTGTCTGAATGCATCAGCCCAAATTGCACAGCCATACATAAGAATGGAGTGGGTGATCGAAATCCAGGTACTTCACTGCTTCTCCGCTGACTATAACCTATGTGCCTACATGAAAGTCGACGATCGTTGGTATATGTCTCTTAGTCAAGAGGACTATCTCCGTCTTCTCTGCTGCTCTCCATAGTCTTCCATTCAGGTAAATACGCGTCTCATGACCTGGTTCAGTCTTCTCTGTGCATCTTCAGTGGTTTTTGCAGTGATCTACTCACCGATGTCATCTGCATACCCTACCAGGAAGGTATCTTCGGGTATATTCAAGCGAAGAATCCCATTGTAGGGGATATTCTACAGATCGGGTCCTAATACTTGAGTTCTAATATTCTTTGAGTACCCTTTGTGGTGTCATACAACAGTTCTCTTTTTTTCAGTAGTTCCTTACCATGCGGCTGAGATATTGCGTTATTCTGAAGTTATTCTCGAGCGCCTTGAGTATGTCACTCCACCTATCTGAACTGAAGGCATTTCTAACATCTAAGACTGCAAACACGACGACTATTCTTGACTTTTGATTTCCTTGTTGATCAGATTGGACAGCTTATACGACTTCCTGGATAGCACCTACAGTGGAGTGGCCTTTTCTGAATCCGTGCTGCTTCTCGGATAAGCCACCTGCGCTCTGTACTGCTGCTGTGAATCGCGGCTTCAGTATCTTTTCTAGGAGTTTGCCTACGGTCTGTACGCCTATGGGGAGCCCGGATCTCCTTTTTCTTTGCTGATGTGTGCCAGTCGTAGTGTTTTCCAGCGCTTGTGGAACATACTACTTTGAAGGCAGCTGTTATATATATTCAGTAAAAGCTGAGGCAAGTTCTTGTTATCACATTCAGCACTTCTGCTGGTATAGCGTCAGGTCCAGGTTTCGGGCTAGCATCAGCTCCTTTTCGTTAAATTCAAAATGGTGTTAAAATGACACTTCTTGTTAGATGACCCTTTTTCAGAGTCATTATTCAATACTATTCAAAGTACCGGACCTAGTACGAAGCCCTGTGGGACTCTGTTCAAAATCAGATATTTCTGCACTCCCTGGTCGGTGCAACACTGTAGAAATCTATCTCAAGTTGAATTAAGAATGACCATCTAGCACACCGAATGGACGGTAAGCCAATAGATTATCAAAGGTTTACAACCTTTGGGTTGAACAGTCATGGCAACCTTCACCCCTGTGCATTTTTTATTTTGTTGCGTATCACATTTCAAACCAGCATTCTTCCGTAAATGCAGCAGATACAAAGTATCTGAAATTCATATTTCACAACAAATACACATGTGGATTATAATATTCAAAAAACTACTTCGAAACGTTAACAAGCTTTAACGACTCAAATAAGCAGGTATTTACACAAAAGTCGTTATAAATCCCTGAAATAAAAATTAACTTAAAACTAAGCCACACTTGTTCTAAATCTGAATAGCTGCGCATCTTTCATCTTTCATCGGACAAGTGTTTCCTCCAAACAACTTCATCAAGCAGACAACATCCAATCAACAAATTCTTCCCAAACAATAGACACCAACAAGCCACCATTAATTGAATAACATAAGCACCCATTTGTAAGCCACTAAGTAACTCCATCCAGTTAATCTGCGCAAGTATGCTCCTCCACGCACGGCCAGAGCGCAGCTCAGCGGTCCTCTAATGTCTTCCACAACTGTCAACTTAAAGAGGACATTTTTATTGGCCGTCTCTCTGCTTGCTCACAGGTCACCATGGCTAAGCATTCAAATCAAACGAATCGCTTTGTCTTGACCGGCCCGTAAATTAATATTTATCCCGAAATTTACAACCCAAGTGCTTGCACAAGATGGACCATATTCTGTGAGAGAATCCTAATTCCATTCAATTTTTCTTGGCTCACACTGCGTACACTGCGTACACCTCGAGCGAGCGCACGACCGGCCGTTCCCACCAGAGGATCGATCCTCTCCATAGATAGGTTTTCGATTTTATGGCTTCCCGCTCTCGATTGTCAAGCATCAACGAGATTATGGTAATTTCCATGTCTAACGATTTTAATGTTTTCATCTTTAACGAAACGACTACCTCCTCGGGGATAATGTGCGCCCATTATGCCCCGTGTGACTCCGGTATGCAACTGCAGCGTCAATTCCAGTTGAGGTGATAATTTATCGGGCATTTATTATCGGATTGCTTTTTGTTTTGTTCGCAGGTTTGACTGTCCATCTGTGCTGCGTCAGTTTTTTCGTTTGTTTTGAATTACAAATGGATTTGTCAAAAAAAATAAAAATTTTGTACGAAACAGGTGTAACTGCGTGGAATGTGTCATGCTGCGGGACTGTGGCGTAGCTTCAAGCCATTGTCATGCTAAAGGGTGTTAGATAATCCAAAGTTGAATGGGTTTCAATTAGAGGTTGTAAAGGGGCCGAGCTTTTTTTTTTTTTTTTGTAAAAAATAAAACCAAAACGAATGCGCGACGAAACAACTCAAAATGTTAATGGGATGTGGGAATTCCGATTGACAAATTGATCCAAAATAGACAATTGTATTGTTAGCTCAGTCAATTTAATTAGAAATAGTTTGGCCATGGACAGACAGAAACAGAATAGATGGGGGGGATTGATGGAAGTGACACAATTTGCCATCTATGGTCTGTTAAAGAACATTATTTTGGCATGGGAAATAGAAACTAGAGAAGTCTTTGCGATATGAGGAATGGAAGGATACCAATAAGACGCGAACTATGGTCTTCACATTCCTTCTAAGTCTTCAGTTTAAGTCATTGGCTACAATACTCAGCATCTGAGCAGAGAATTATGTTTGCCAAGGGCACAGTCTTCGTTGATTTAGTTTGTGTGTTTAAAGATACTAACTCAACGAAGAGCCTTGATCGTATCAAGATCTAGGATGGGCCACAGAAGGCTATCAATTTGAAGTAGTGTATATGTATCCACTAGGCAATATGAAGTAGTTTATATGTGGCCACCGAATGGAGTCCAGTATTGAGCACTTTTTACCACCTCCCACTAGTCGTTGACCCTTTAGCATTTCGATGATACTGTGCTGTCGTCATTCACGATAGAAATTGAAGACTACTAGGCCTCTTCTATCAGCTTCTCTTTTTCCACACGGTGTCAGCTCAACGCATCCATGTTTCTACGCAGCATTCCTTCGTCTTTCAGATTGAGATACTGTTTCGAATGACAACTCTTGCAGTTGGAGCCATCATCCAACTTACCGTGGTGCCCCAAGTTCGTAGGAATAGTATCTTCTCTTGACTCCGTGCAGTTTACATCGAATAATCCTTCAGTCTCACATGACAAGCTAAGTGGATTTAGTGGCCACTCTTGGGATTTAAGACTGGGTCGCTAATGACCTCCTTAAGCCTCCTAAGAATGCCTATATATTTTGTGTTGTTCTCACGAATCCCTGTCTGACTTTCATCACATCCTTAATGGTGTCTGTCACTTGCGAACAAATATGACAAATCATTTTCATAAAAAACCTGATGAGTCCTAGAAACCGTCGCATTTCGACGATGTTTTGCAGCTTGCATCGGTAGCTTTTTGACAACCGCTGTCTTGAATCAACTGCCGATGATTCTTGTCTTCCTGGTAACAAAGAGACTTAATGTTCTTCTTTGAAAGGAAAAGATCCATTTGCTTTTATACGAGTAAGACCGAAGTCTTGAAGGACGTTTAGGACGCTTCTGCCAAACCGTTGCAGAATCATATTGAACTCGAACAAACATCCAGCTGTGCTTCTTCATCCGAATTTTGTAGGGAACTCGAATGTAGTAAAATATCAGTTATCGTCAAGCGATGTGAACACCTCCTCTTAGAGGAAACTTCCCAAGGGAGCTGAAAGCAAACATACTGTAACGAAGTCAGCTGAATCGAGAAGTCGCTTAACTTTGATTCGACTAACTGGCTCGAACTCTATAGCTTCTGTTTAGGCTCTCGCGCCTGCTTCTTCTCGATAAATAGCTTCTAGGTGGGTAGGTAGAAGTGGTAACATCACCGTTCCACGATGAGGCTTAATTAGCACTTTAGAAGCTGCAGGAGCTGCAATGATACTAATGAGAAAGAATCTTTACATCACTTCCTTTGTAGATGTCCGGCTCTAGGAAGGCAACACACCCTAGGAAAACCCTTCTTTATGGACCTCGGCGAGATAGCTGAAAAAACGATTGGAGAACTAATCCGTAATTTGAACTCCACGGGTTGGGTCCAATGTACATTATTTAGGTTATGTCCGAGTTTTGTGGTAATAAAAAGGCGCACTCTAGCGCTAATTAGGTTTTTTCTCCAAAGAACCGCCACCCTACCTACCTAGCACTTTAGTTGCATTTTAGCACCACATCTTACGTGACCTAATTATCTAGGTGTTGTAAAAACCTAGAAGAAGTAAAAGATGAACAAGCAAACGAAAATCCTCTACAACCATCCAGTGACATTTAAAAAACTGACTAGTTCGCTGATCTTTTTCCCCAAAATTTAGTTAAGGTTATCAAAGAAGGTTATACCTAGAACTGGACACCCGCAGAGGAAATGAAACTCTGTTTCTTTATCTTCCTCATTGTTGCAGTTGCGATAGTATGCGACCCGTATTAATCGCTATAATTCTTGCAATGTCTATTCGAGTCCTGTTTGTAGATCTTGTGTTCTGGACCAGTTGTAGTTGAGCCACATTTGCCTTCTGCAACCCTTGGTGATGTTGTGCTGTGATAGAAATTGCGTGAGGATTCTTCCATTGACTGCTCCCAACGGAATGTATAAACACTTCACGAGGGACCTATCAAGGGCTGAATCGCGCCTCTTTGTGCAGTTCCAACCAGCTTGGAGGATGTAGTGTTCGATGCTAGGGCCTTGATGGTATCTTGACTGTCAATAAAGATGGGAATGTTTCGGATAGATGCAGGGTTATATTTCAAAACGCGACAAGTTTCAGGTACTGCGAGCAGATTCAGCACCTATCCCGAATGTTGCTATGACCGTACCTGTCCAGTTTTGCATACCAACACCCTTAGCATACCATCGTAATCTAACCCCAGTGTATGCTAATTTGCTTTTAATATGAAGATCGAGTGGTATAAGGTGCAGAGGAACATACAGGGCTTCAGTTGGACATGATCGTATGGCACCTGTATTGGCTATGGCCACTGTTCTTTGAGCTTTATTTAGTTGTCTAATGCTGGAGTCTTTTCTCAGGTCACGGAACAAGTGTCTGGTATGGGAGAATAGGGCATACCACTGCGGTATACATCCATAAGACCATCATCGGTTGAAATCCTCACTTCTTACCGAATGTTGTACTGCAGGCGTAAAAGGTTACAAAGGCTTTTTTAACTCACTGCTCTATATTAAGCTCCGACTTGGAGTGCGCGCAACTGGAGGCAGTTAGCTACAGACGGGACAATGTGGAGAGGCTTGTTAGTGATTTCCAGGTTCACCCCGAACTGTAGCGCCACCTAAGTGAGTAAGTAAGTATATTAACCTCACAGCTAAGTATTGAATCAAATACAACACTTTGGTACTACACACTGGAGAATAAGGAAAGCAGTTGGTTGTTTAGCCGTGAAGGCGTGAAGGTCGGTATTTTGGTTTTCATGGTAAAAAAACATCAGTTCAGTCAGTTTTGCTTGGATTGACATTGAATCTACAACTAGTAGCTCATGTGCCTACTTTCTCTAAGGCACCTTCCATGATCCCATTAAGAACTAAAAGAAACGTTAGTTTATTCTATTTGACCACTTCTTGTAGGCTTTTTTCTCGGTCCTATAACGCTGATACAGCATCCGACAATGCATGGAGAAGTCTGTTGTTGTTCTGGGTTTCTTAGATTAAGCTCCAAACCTTGCTTGTTCTGCAATAAAAGATATGGAAAGTTTCTGAAAAGATTATTCTTTCTGGCTGGTCCAAGTACAAAATTTGTCGCAACAAGACCATCTTAGGCCCAAAACCTAGGTCAATACATGCTATGTTCTTCGCACGAATCAAATGGAGGGAATCTTCAGATAAATCCCATTTTCGAAGGATGTTTGATTTTTTTAGAAGATTCTTTCTTATGTTTGTCAGACGTTCACAAAAGGTGTGACAATGAAAATAACCATATTGACTCCAAGATGTACGTTGATCCACCGAATCTTATGCATGTAAGGGTTTAACAATTGTGAACCCTAAGTACTCCTCAACCCGTTTGAGTATAGTCTTAAATGGAGATAATTCAATAGACCGATCTTAGATATTTGCTCATGTCTTCCTTCTCAGCAGTAGTTGGGGTGATTATACTGGATCTGTATTTCATTCACCCTCTACTAGCCTCATCTGTTAGCAATCAAAACACTTCACTTCAATTCCAGGGTTGGTTGGGTTCGGTTGGGTTGGGTGGTTGTCCCCGCTTAGCAGGGACCCACTTAAACCAAAAGGAAGGTCCATTGTGATACCACTATGGAAAAATCGGATTACGAGTACCGGAGACCTACATGAAGACTTCCCAGAGGGGACTGGAGGCAGAGCAACCAGTTTCGGTATAGACCCATGCTGAAGATGTGTGGTTCACTGTTTAGTCTTTAAACCAGTTTGACCCGGTGAGAAAGCTCCTAATCTTGCCTAAGTCTAGTCTGGCTAGATCGTTTAGATCTTCGAAGACGTATTCGCGTAAAGTTTTCCTTCTCAAGACCGATAGAGCAGGACAAGTACACAGAAAATGTGTCATGGTTTCCTCCTCTTCCTCGTTTCTACAGCTTCTACAGAAATCGTTGTATTATGTCTGTCCACCACACAGTGCCCTGTAAGGGGGCCAACTACCTTTCTAAGATTTATCCTACTTCCGGAAACAAGTCTACTAATTTTCCTACAATCCAGCTCTGGCCAGATTTGTTTAGAAGAGAGACATGTGCTGATATTGTTCTACCTACCGTTTGCCATACTCATGGCTGCGTTATCTTATTCGAATTTTATCGATTTTATTGGTGTTGACGGTTCCTTCCTATTGTCAGCTAGATCTCGGTCTGCAGCCTCCTTTCTTCTCCAGTGCCGTCCACTTCGAATATGAGGATGCATCTGACGATTGCACTGTATATCCAGTGAACGATCCGGGACTGGAGACCCCAGTTTGGGCCTAAGGCCTTTCTACATGAATAGAAGGCAATCGAGGCCTTCCTAGCATGGTCTTGTATAGATTTTTATCGAGAATAACCCCCATGTATCTGGCGTGATCTGCAAATTGCAATTCAATTCCTTGAGCTTTGGAGGAGTTATATATGGTATACTCAGAGACCGACACTATCCATCCACTTTGCTAGTTTATTTACAGCAGACTCCATCAGGTCTATAACTGTAAGAAGGAACTTCTAAGGCAGTGAGAGAGGATGCCCGAAGACACCTGTGCCTTCAAAATCCTCCAATTCTCCGCATTGATCCGTCCTTCCTCGTCACTCTGGTCAATGACCCCAAAGATCAGATGATCCTTTGTAACCTCATTGAAGGGCTTAGAAACCGGGGTGGTTTTTTTTTGGCCTTCTTAGGGTTCTTAGAAGGATCCTCCTGTGGCCTGGGTCTGAGGCCGGATCCCTGCTGGCTACAGAGCTGGTTGAGCACTTCCCGATTTGAGTTGACTACTCCACTGGTTATGAATTGGGAGCCTTCCCGTAACGAGTTGGCTTCCCCTATCAACAACAGTAACCTAGAGGGAGTGAAGTGGCCAACCGAACTCTCCCAAGACTGCCCTCCCGAAACAGGTTGGCTGCTCTTGTCATCGAGAAAAGCTTAACTGGCAGACATCCACTCATACTAGTTAGCTTCTCCCTTTTTCAGGAGACGCTCTAGGATGAACTTTGCTAATCTGCGTTTCTTCTATGCTATTGCAGCGAGATTTTGTGTTTTTTTTTCCTAGCCGAGGGACGTCCCGTTTCAACAGGTCGTCTATTGGCAGACGTGATTACGTCACTTCCAGACTTTGCTCAATATCAGTTTGTGGTTGCATGTCGCATAACTCTATCGAACTACCTCCTTTCAGATGACTTCAGATTATCGGTGGTGGAACTTGAATGATTCTAAAATGCATTTTTAAGATGTACGACGCACTCATGATCTTCTCATATTCAGGAACTATCAGCCTTTTTATATCATAAGCATTTGTGTGTACGTCATATGGATCAAACACTTTCTTGAGGTGTTATAAATGCTCAAGTGCCTCAGGGATCCATTCATATACCAAGTCCGTTTTTCCATAATATTTCTGACTTATTACAGTGGACAAATGATTGCATCTTTAGCTTTTATGAGGACAGCATTATTTTATTGAGATACTTTTTCAAAAAACTTATTTTATGCCAGATCTTGTGCTCAAACATGGTGCTTCCAATGAAAAGACGATTGGTGTCGCAGCAGTCCACAAAACGCTCGCCGTTGCCATTCCGCTCTCCGGAGCCTTGTTTACTCGGCTTTTACCATTATGATGATAATGTCTGCGCTGGGTGCTGTATTGTAGGCGAAACCTAGTTGGCTATAGAGATTGTCCTTTTCGTCCTCCGTTGTAGCTTCTTCCCAAGCTACAATATTGGCTGTCAATGTTTGATCACTAAAGGGCCTTCAAGATACGATGCTTTGGTGTGCTAGAGATTTTAGCACAACTCCACATCGGATTCATGTACAGATTCAGCGATATTCATAGATTAAGTAAGACAGTGTTATGTGTCCAGGAATATGTCGACCACTCTGCAATGCTTCTGGCACTTCTTCGCACCTTGCCCTACACGTCGAGTGCTAGTGCTAATCAATCGGCTTGTTTAAAGAATCTGGAAAAATGTATCAACCCATCTGTATATCATTTAGTTAGCATTATTTGAATCCCCTGCCAAACGCCCACACGCATGCGACCAAATCGTGCATCTACACTTATAAAACAAAAAAAAAAAATACTATACGTATGTATATCTGACAAGGATAACTTTAATATCAATTTCCAACGGTGTTCTCCTCTCATTCATTATCCCATCCACCTCTCCACAAGTTTTAAGACCAGCATGCGTTGCTCTTTCCCATTGAGGAGGTGTTAAATTCACTTCAAGTATCTCACTTATCATTTGAAAATCCGTTGCGGTACCACGCCTCCCAAAATACCCCATAAAAGGCGATCAACTAAATGAAAAATAATTTTCGCTGAAATTTCATTTTCGTGTAAAATAATTTCTCACAAAAGGTGAGAGAAGTATTCCAATAACTCCTCGGCCAGGATCAAGATACGTACCAAATCGACTCACAAAGATGCTGGTGGTTTCGAGCGAGAGAGCCGAGAGTAGCACCACAACAAGAAGTGAATTATACATCCATTGATGCGGGCCACAAAGTGCCAAATGGGTGGTGGGAGGGCGTTCGTCTTAAACGATAATCAGAATGTATAAAACGTGGAGTTATTAATTTGTGTGGCACTTGGGCCCACAACGAGGAAGGAGTGCGAAATAATTCACACAATCAATTTCGGCCAATCTCGTCGGCATTGAACGCTCGCTGGAGTAGCCAGCCACAGAGTTGAAATGTGAGTTACTGATCCAGCTCCGGCTTCAGCTCCAGCTTCGATGAACGTAAATTAGGACAACGTGCAGCATAAGTATAATTTTTATTCGCGCGTTATTTTGATAAGACAAAAGGAAATGAAAAACTCCACACAGCGGGTTTTTCTTTCCCTATATAGTACATGTATCTAGTGTGTTGGAATCATCTTTGGGTTTGAGACTTAAAAAAGTGGGGCATATGGCGAAATTTATTTTAAGAACTTGCCATGGAACAGTAAATTCAAGGTACCGGGAAGTGAGTATCGCTGATCCAAGCACACTATACTTCAATTCATCATTGCTTACACCAGGCAACGAACTCTCTAGAGAAGGTAGCTTTAAACGCCACTTTAATCTGAAAAGATAGATAGATAGATGGATGGAAAGTGGTTCCCGATGAGATGCACTAAGGCCAATATGAGTTCATTATGATCATAGGTTCATTGTGAAGTAAAGATTTTAATCACTACAAACTCCTAGTCTCCTAGAGGGGTCTTTCTAATGTGAGCAAGGAATGGACATCTGAAAGAAGTGATCGATGGTCTCTTTTTTTTCCTCGTCTCTGTAGCTTCTGCAGAAATTATTGCTAACACTGCCGAGTCTCTGGGCAGGTCTATCAATTGATGCGGTGCCCGGTGATAACATGAGTTAATTTAGATAAGCTGTTTCTACGGTGTCGCAGCAGGACTTCGGTTTTCCTTAGATCTAGGGTTTGTTAGAAAAGCGTAGCAGTGTCTTAGTAGGTGGCGTGTTAGATAGTTCGTTGAGATCGTTGAAAGATACCTTTGCCAGGGTTGAGTATCTTGTTCTGTTGAAGCTTGGGCACTCGCAGAGGAAATGTGTTGTATCTTCCTCTACTTCTGGGTCGCCATAGCCTCTGCATAGGTCTGTGGTGCTGATTCGCATTCTTCTAATAGGGGTCGCCATTAAATTGTGGCCTGTGAGGAAACTCAGCTGTGATCTATTCGGCGGTAGAAGTTCTCTAGTCCTTCTTTTGTCGTATTGGACCCAAAGTTTTCTCGAGACGCGGCATGAGAAGAGTGCTCTTCACCTTATATTGGCCATGTGGAGAAAGTCCGAGGTTATTTTGGACATAAGGTCTTTTGATTCTGATTCTTTTCTCGCTAGCTGAACGGCCATTTCATTCCCATAGAAGTCTATATGTCCCAGAATCCAGCAGAGCATGCGGTTTGAGTTCCCCTTTATATCTCTTGACCAATTTAGAGTTGGTTGTGATGGCTTTGATGGCTGTTTGGCTGTCTATGTGTTCGTTGTTATTCAGAGTGGATAGGTCCTGGCAGGACTCGGTTATACCATATATTTCCGCTTGAAACACACCTGCGTGGTTGGAAAGTTTCATGGACCGGTCAATTGGTGGTGCCTCTGAGAAATTCCTGAGCTCGTACCTTCTTCGATTTTTGACCCATCCGTGGAGATGGAAATGGAGTCGGGATTAATGACGTTAATTCTGTCTAGACGGAAATTTGGAGTCGAGGTTGAGGCTGAAGTCCGTGTGGGGAGAAAGATGGTGAGAATGCACGTTGACGTTTGACCACTAGGTGATGGTGCTGGGTCCGAATTTATAGTTTTCCACGTCCAAGTTTATTGGAGGTGTGGGGCGCTTTTAGCTGCTATTTCTTTGGTGAAGAGGTCCAATGGGCAAAGTCCTAGCATGGCTTCAAGGACAGCGGTGGGTGTTGTCCTAATCGCTCTTGTGGTACACACACATGCTAGACGTTGGAACCTTGTGGGGGTCGTCAGGTTTGTGGCTTTTGAGGCAGCAGGTCACGATGGCGGTGTACATCCAGTGGATTGGGGCTGGTTTTGGCCCCCATTTGTTTTCCAAAAGTTATACTAAAGTTGGGCTCCATCCAGTCTAGGTGGCTCGAATTTGGGTATTTTCTTCTTATTTGTGAAGAGAACTAGTTCGGTGTGTTGTTCATTAAAACCGAGTCCACAGGGTTTGACCAAGCTGTTTAAGGCGTTCAACGTTGTTTGTGGCAGGTCAGCGATTGTGGACAGGAATTTACCAGTCGCTAATATGACGACATCATCAGCATAGGCGACAGCCCTAACCCGGTTTTGGTCTAAATAATAAGTATTTCGTTAATCACTAGATTCCAGAGTAGTGGTAATAAGACTCCTCCGTGGGGGTTCCACGCATGGCCACAGCATAAGCTTGGCTCCTACCCAATTCAGATTGAATGTTTCCTGCTTTGAGTATACATTCCATTCAATCTGATAGGATAGGATTCACCTGCATCTGGCTGATCTGACTGACTTCAAGTTTACATTGTGAAGGGTGAAGGCCCCTTCAATGTCCAGGAAGGCGGAGTGATTTCTCGATTATTGTAATCACCTCGTGTAGCGCTGTCTCAATTGATCGGCCCTTCATATAGTCATGTTGGGCAGATCAGATGTCCGAATGTAGATGTCTAGTATTCTTTTTCCAGTTTTGGGTCTAAAATCCTTTGCTGTGCTGTGACTGTGCTTTCCCGCATCGGGTATAAAAATGACATTGACTTCTCTCCATGATTGGGGTACATAGGTGAAGCTCAAGCAGCCTGTGAAAATCCATGTGAGTCATAGAAAGGAAAAAGCCTTTGAGCTTTGCAGAATTTTGGAAATAATCCCGTCGAGTCTTGGCGCTTTGTAGGAGGAGAAGGTGTCAATGGCCCAATGCTACTTTCTTTTCGTCAATTATTTGAATGGTCGATTGTATCTTTAAGCTGCTGACTCTCTCTGTGGGGTGTGATTTGGTGAAGGAGCAGCCAGGGAAATGAGTGCAGATGAGTTTCTTTAAGGTGTCAGAACAGGAATCCGTCCAGTAGCTGTCTACTTTTTCCGGTATTAGATGCTTGACGTCTATGCTGAAATCACCTATTATAGGTAGTGCTATGTGGTCTAAGGGATATTGCGATGTAGTTTGAGACTACGACCGACTACGACTACCAAAAATCCCGATTGGGAGTAGGTCCTGTATGGTTTACATCGTTGATACACCAATTATGCTAAGGCATCATTACATTTGATCTATTTTCGGTAGATCCGTATACCAGTGTATGACTTCTGGAATCCCCACATAGGTCCAATAGCTTTTTTGCATGACTATAGGGTAACTACATATATTCCCAGCTACCTAATGCATCTAGATGGTTGTAAGCTGTAGGTAAGAGCTGGAGTCCATCATCAGCCCTATATAGCATGATCGTTTAGTGACCAGATCTTAATAAAGCCGTATACCTCAGTCAATTAGAAAAGTGCAAAGATGCGCATGTCTCTGCATAAGGGCTGCACTAAAAAGTACTCCTTTTGCAGAATTGAACATCATGTTTCAACTGTTGCCTCTATGTAGATACATACAAACTCGTATATCTCGCAAAAAAATTACTGCCAGAGCCGCTATTCGTCTATCAATCGTCGCTCTGTTTATTAAATTTTAGCCAAGAAATATCGCTCATACTCGGCCGAAACTGAGATTTGACAGTAACTTCCAAACGGGCATCTCTGCCCGCAGTGAAAGGACATTGATGCCATCTTGGATGATAGTACAACTTACTTCTACAAGCTCACAGCTTCACGACCGAAATCGGTGTGGATTCTGATGTCTTTTCTTAAAAGATCGCCTCTTAGATTACTGTAGCGTTTTTTTGGCGAACAAGGAAGCCCTGTCGTTGTTGAAATGTGATGCAATACCTGTCAGGAATATTAGGATTTTCGCTGGTCATCAAGTGACAACCATATCGCTGGAATCGTGCTCTTTCAAAGAGATGGAGCAGATTAACATACACCTTTGCTGAGTGGTAGGCCATAGCAACTTTGCGGGAAACTGCAAGGCTGATGAGATCACCAGAAAGACTACGAAGACTGCCTAAGTGACAATCTTGGTATATCTATCGCTACATGTAAATGTCTACTACGGCTAGTAGTAGACGTGTCATATATCAATATAGATCTGGCATAAGTTGGATCAGAACCGTATAATACCGGGTTAGCTATGCTAAAGTGATCACAAATCAGCTCCACAATTGGTGACCTTACGGGATAGTGTCTCTTTTTCAATGACTTCTGCAGGAACTACAGGGACGAAGAGGAGAAGGAAACCATTCTTAACCTCCTATGCACCTGCTCGGCCCTGTCCCAAAAAAGACTGATCCATTCAGGGTCTCTATTCTTCAATGCCTTCAGCAAACTGGTGTCCTTAGACATCTTGAGCACCCATCGCTTCATAAGAAGCTCCGATTGGTTTTATTACTTCGTGGGTAGCAATAAAGGGAAAGATCCATGGTACAAAGGACCTCTTCTAGTCTAAGTGTCTCTGTATCTTGGTATATATAGTTACCCTTACCTAAACCTAGGGCAACTGGATGTTAGGTCCAAGATACCTTTCTATCTAGCTTTAGGCCTTAGTAGCTTGCGCTATCTACGAAGTTCTAACTAGAACCTTTAAGCTTTGCAGGTTTTATGTGGATATAAATGCGGATTGTAAAATATCAGCGAGTGTCTGTGGGTCCCCATGCGCAACTACTATACCTCCTATGTCTTCTAGCGAAAGGAGAAGTTCATTTAAAACCACGTTCCGTAGCAGTGGACCTCTCTGTGGTGTACTCCGATGAATTTCTTTCTAGTAGATCTGTGACCGAAGTAGAACTTATCGCTCTACTTTAAAAAAATGCGGTTTATTGAGTAGTAAGACTGTTTCACAAATTGATAGTTCTGTGAAGCCCTTGAATCATTGTTGAATGCTTTGAATGTGTCAATGTCTAGTAATGCCACCAAAGTGAATTTCTTGAGCGAGATCGATCTTTAGATAAAGTGCATGTGCATGCTGTGATCTTGTTGTTATTTACTCTCTCGAGAGTAAATAGGCTAAAGGAGGTTAAGCTTTTTGGTCCTCGGCAAGTGCGTGAGAGACTTTTCCTGATTTGGTATGAAAACCACTTTTACATTTGCTCACGCTGTAGGTATGGTTTCGATCGCTAAGCAGCCCTTCAAAATAGTTGGCAGATGCACATAATTACGAGAAGATACACTTTCACTGCAGATGTCCGGTCGGGACAGGACTAATTGAAGAGGCTTGTTGGTTGAGGCCCAGGTTCACTCCGAATTGTGCCGCCACCTAAGTAAGTAAGTAAGTCTCTGAGCTTTCTTAACACCGTTAAGATAGTTTGGATTTGTCTCCTATGTACATAGTAGGACTACCTCTATCGTCTTCTTAGCCTGACTGAAATTGCGGTTCATGACTTGATTAAACCTTCCCTAGAATGTCTGCATTCGAAAAGATGTCCCTGAAATTATTATACCGCGACTTATTCACTTTTAATTTGAGATACAAAAAGAGGGTACTTCAAACGATTTGGATTTATCGGCTCTAGCCCTCTCCTATCGTATACTACGCCACTGATCACTGTAAACCACTAAAGCAACAAAACAACTGCTAAAAATAATTATTGATTCAATCAAATCGATAACTGATAGTCCGATGATTAATAGCGCTCATGAGATAAATTTTACAATTTAATCAAATTGTTGTTAAAAATTGTTGATTCATATCTATCATCGCCGAAGCGAAACGAAACGAAATCCCGACTCCGGCTCGCATACAAAATTAATGATCTGCTGCCCTGTCCGATTCCAAATTAACATACCCATCGCCCGGTGCGGGATTAAGAAATTCAAAGTGAAAAGCAAAACTGTCAAATCACTTGTAAAACATTAAATACAACACCGCAGATACATTTTTTTTTCTTGTATCTTTTCACACAACACCACAGATACAATGGCGCGATAAAGAAAACAATCCAATTGATCCAAATGTTCTTTCTCGTCGATCGTCGGCGTGTCGGAGCAATGCATTCAGAGAGCGGAGCAGCAGCAAGGCCCATTCGAACAAATTGGGATTATGAAAGCCGGCACAGCATGTGGCCTCCTCACTCTTCGTAAATAATGATGTTGTTCTTAAGTTCCGAACACTGCTTAAGCAGAACGATCACAAGACAAGACTCGACTCGACGGAAATTCCGCGAGAAAGAGAGAGACAGAGAGACTGAGAGAGGAATGCGTAAGAACCGAACTGCCTGCGGCAGTATTGAATGGGATTTCCGACGGTACTGCGCTTTTTAATTGAGTTGTCCCTCGAATGGATTCGAGAGTGAGAAGAAACCCCAATGAAGGTGTCAAAAAGAGAAGTCAGCAGCAGCGGGCACAAAAAGAGAAATAATAACAACAAATGATGTGATTTTCAATCAGGCAGGACACATGGCCTGGACATGGACATACATAGTAGAGAGGAGACACAAACGTGTGACGGCCGACCGACCGGCCCGAGAACTGATCGCGCAGGGGAAATCCAATTAAATGATAAATTATGTGTTTCCACGTGAGATTGAGATTCGGAATGGGATGTGTTTCGCGCGTGATATTCAATCATGCATTGTATTGGCGGTGTATTAAGTGGTGTTTAGGATTTAAGTAACACTAGTCGATAGGTACATATGTAGGTGGACAGATCCAAGACTAGAAATATATTCTCTAGTGGAGTTCATGCAACCAATCGTGTGGGATCTATTTATAGCCGTTTTTGAGAAGCTTCCTTTCCTAGAATAGAGTAGGTTGCTAAATCGCATCACGCTGGAGTCAAATTTCCATTTGAAAGCCTTTTTGAGTATCACAACATAAGTGGTCCTGGTCTTTGATCCATCATGTGGCACTGAAGAGAGTATTCTTTTCTCTAACTTATTTCTTGTCCATAGATATCCTATAAGTGGCCAAAGATGCCCGACAATAACTGGATTTACTAGGCATCCGAGATGTAGCAGACGAAGGCATCCCTTCTATTCAATGGCCTGTGCCTAATTGCAGTATCTACGCGAATCCTAATTTAAAGTCCCTTGCTTCTAAGCCAGTTCTAGGATAGCCTATCGCGTCTTTCTGAAATCAGTTTTGCAATCGACTTCAACTGTCGTAACCTTGAGATGAGAAAGGTTAAAGGATGAGTTTTGGCAAACGACCACACGGAAGCAACTCAATAACTGTATCCAAGTAGATTTTTGGTCAGTCTAGGAGGTGACTTACTTGATTGGTAAACTTTTTACTGAAATGTCCCATTGAACTGGAAGGACAATCTTGGTCTCAATCTTGGTCTTAATCTTTTGTATTCGTTAACTAAAGCGGTTTAGCTTCCAACCATGGGCGGATCGATGTTGCTGGGAGTAGGTGGCTCCATGCGTTCCGTTGGTTCTACTAGTCCTTATTGCGATGTTTAATTAACTGCCTACTTCTGTGACGTGGATTGATTCCGGATAGGTTTAGGTTTAGTTAAAGTGATACATTTGGACCAGGAAAGATCCATTGTGTTACCATATGAGGCCGCCACTTACTTTTGGAACTACATACTTTGATTTTTGGACAAGCTTCCAGATTGTATGAATATCCGAATCGGCAATAAATTCAAGTTCCTCGAAAAAGTATTCTCTCAGAGTCTTGCTTTCTTGATGAGAATAACGACGGGCAGCTGTAGAGAAGGTGCACTGGTGATTCTTCCTTTTCTTCATGTACAGCGTACAACTACGACAGAAGTTGTTAGACAGAATTCCAAGCCTCAAGACGTGACTATCTAACGCACAATGATCCCTCAATTGTGCGACCATATGCGAGGTCTGGAGGTGAGTAGCAAACTTGTTGTCGTGCGTCTGCCTAGCATGTTTGCACGTATCAAAATTACGCCATCTTACATTTGCTAATGTAGAGATATTGTATCCTACAGTTTGAATGGGTAGATGAAGCTTTATTGTGATCATAATTTTTCAAGGAATACCTGGAAGGCTGTTGGGTTTAATTTGTCGTTTGTCGCTTTCGAATGCTTTCTCAAATTGATGACCGTTGAGGAAGCACCACGAGTAGTTAAAGTAGTTAAACTACATTTCAAAGGTGGTGATGTTTCGAATGGATAGTGGGCTATGCTTCAAGCTTTACCTTTGAATCGTTGGTATAGATTGACCAATCCTGCTTCCCGTACTTAATCCTTAGATAAGTGAAGTTTTCATCTTTTCAACTACCTGTCTAGACATGTTTAGTTATTCGTTAGAGTCCGAAAAATACAGGGTTTTGTCTTATGACGTATTTATCTTTGACTACTACTTCAAGATAACGACGATGGATGGATGTCAACGCACATTTAAGCAATCTCCAATCAAATTGACCCTTTTGCCATAAGTCGATGCTTTAGTGGTAGTTCCCTGAATATCCGACTAAAATATAATGTACTGCCAATCAGTAGTTCACCACTCGCCACCACCCAAAACTGTTGGTGTGATGTAGAAACGAACTTTACGTTCGTTGCTGGATATGTCATCGGTCTATCGGAGAAACGACATAGCATGAGCGTTCTTTAGATACTTGAAGACAGTCAGACAGACTAAGATAGCCCTTATATAAGCGAATGTTCCCTGTCAAGCTTCTCAGGAACTTCAGCGTAAAGTTTTCTGGTTCAAAGTGCCTCTAATGAGCATCTGTCCGGAACTCACAAGCTCAGTCATTCAATCACAGAAGTGTAGTTGAATTACATTTCAAATAGCCTCCTCGGCATTTTGTCAACTGTGCTGTATGAATAACATCACTGACGACAACTAGAAATAGTAATGATCTAAGTATACAGCCCTGATGTAGCCCATTTTGGAACAATGGTTTCCGAGACTCAACCCATTGACAGCGTTAGCTTTATCAATCTGACTTTTGTACCAAACCCAGCTTTTCTATGACATTGATCTTGTTTTCTGGTCGGATATGAGGAGAGAAGATGGGATAGATTTTGTGTGAAGTACTGGTTTGTAACTCAGGTGTCGTTAGGGTTCAGAACGTAAATACTCTATGGGTGGTGTCTATACTAAGCGGGGCGAATTTTTTTATTCGGCGATTTTTTTTAATTTAATGGAAAGCATTACTACTATACCAAACACATTGATAAAATAACCGAAGACGTCAGGCAATAACCCTCATCGTTGGCTGTAGGCAGAAGGCGGTTAGGACTGCATTTACATAAGTGATGTGAAGTGAGCGTTGTTGATCGAACTCTGGATAGTTTGTGCTTGAGTCGATGTCGCTTCAAAGATACTTGTGGATGTGTCGAGCGGGCTGTACCAGCGGTGTTAACATGTTATTGGGATGCTCTGTGAGGTGTCAGGCCACTAAAAATTGTTGGCAGAGCGTTATCGTATGCTCTTTGAAAGTGGTCATTTCGCAATTTCCATCAGTAGCCAGTTACTGACTTCAGCTTGACATCCTGTTATGTTATGACTGACAGTTATCGGTTGAGCTTTGTGTAATATTGATTTAAAATATCCACTCACGCACTCTGAAACGATGGGGTCTAAATTTTGGATCGTTAGTAGAAGTAAGTTAACGATAAAATAATAGTTAAAAGTAAAGGTCATAGGACTCAACCTTGCGGCACTTCTTGTTTCATCTGTAATTAAAGTTAGCATTCTAAAGTTCTACATAAGTATGCCAATCGGTTAAATAGTTATGTAGCTGACCAGTTAAGCTGAAAATATGTCAAGAACGATTCTGTCAGGTGTTCTGCAAAAGGTTGGATGATTGGAATGAAAAATGATTTACATACTTTAATTGTCCGGTTTTCCTGTTTAAGGTTTGAGTGATCTTCGTGTTTGAAAGTTCGTTGGCAAAATTTTTACGATTGCCCAGACTTTCTTCATTCATGTGGAGAGATTGCACCACTCATTGATCAATTGTCGAATCTCGCTGTTGAGGTGCTGAATTCTTGGATTAGCCAGCATTTCCAAGGATTCACCGTCTTTGCAAATAACCTTCGCATCAATATAGAAGTTTGTTGAAGGTTGGAGTCTATAGGAGTTGTTGTTAGGCCGTGAAACTGGTTTTGTTGTCCTTTTTTCTGGGACTTGTTAGTCGAAAGCTCGTTTGGTGGTGATGTTTATAGGAAGCTGATCAGATTCGAGTGAGATTTTAGTCTTCCATGTTGTACTTGTGTTTATAGATGAATTTGCTAAGTCGGAGTGTTCGGGGAGTGGTCTGTTCTATGATTTTAAATACTTTTTTCACACCATTCCAGTGGTCATCACATTCTCCTGTATTGAGCTGCCGATTACTTGGTTTCCACTTCAAAGTTGTCGATGTACCAAAGAGTCCCGAAAACTCTTAAGAAAATTGAAATGGTTGCTATTGACAAATGTGGTAAGAAGGCATAAGATAGTAATTTCTTAAGGGATAAATAATCGCAATGCGATCTAATTTCACTGCTGATGGGCCTTCTACTTATGCAGTGTCTAATGCCCAGGCGGTATTGTTGTTTCGGCCGGCGGTGTTGTCCTTTCTTAAGCAGGCACTGAAATTTTCCATCAGTGAATAACAGTCGACACTTGTACGAGTACCAGGTTTCCATCCAGATTTGGTCACAGTAAGGTTCGCAAAGCATCAGTCCTGCCCTTCACTCACAAGTGCTTCCAGCTTTTTTACGAGAGTAGTTGGAGATAATATGGTTTTGTAGACCTTGAGCAATCTTATCTTGATCAGCCCCAAGACCCCAGTAAGGCTAAGCTGCAAAAATTTCGTGCTATGGAGACTTCTATGTCTGAAATCATCCCTATACGTTACCCATAGGCCTTAGGCAAGAGGCCTAAATGACATTCATTCAGTTTTGAGGTACAGGAGGTTCACTATTCATCCTATCCACTTCATAATTTCAAAACGAAATTTCCAGATATTGCTTACTACCACCTTAATACAGGATATTTGACTGTAGAGGTTATATTCGGTTCTTACATATATCTAATATCTTCTGAGAGATGTCTCTTTACCAAAACCTAACTACCGTCCTGTTGGTAGTTGAACTTTAAACTTGCATATCCTTGCAGCTACTGTATACTCATCTAACGTTCAGTATTTAAACGACAGACATGTACAACTAAAAATACTGTCCTCTAAGGATATTTCAACTCCAACAGCGTTCTCATATTCACACCCTTTACAGGTAATTCCATGTAAAAAGGAGGGAACAGAAAAAAAAAAAACAAAACAAAGAAGGATCATCATTAATTTAGCAAGCAACTGACAAGTGAATGCGCCTTTACTGCCGGAGCGCCATTATAATTAAGGCGCTCGGAATTGAGATGTCAAAAAATCAATTAATTAAACTTGTGAACACAGCCACTCGCAATACCGTGCAGTGTGCCTTTCAAATGGTTCGCCATTCTGACAGGCGCACACAATGCACTTGCTCACGGTACCGAATACCGAATACAGAATACCGAAACCAAGCGAAGTACACCCATCTACCTGACCTCGAAGGAAAATTAATGAATTATTCGCACCTGCATGACGGATTGCGGGGAACATTACTCACACCGCCTCGCAGGAACCATACATATCCCGAGCGAGGTACCTGTTCCGTGGCGCAGCTCAAACCCTAAATGCTTTTAATTAATCTTTCCGAAATGTGTGCTGATCATCAAGGGAATGCATCCAATTCTCAGCCTCACAACTCATTTCCAGAAATTCCGCTTCGTTTGGCCTAAAGGGCTAAGCGCATCCATCCCAAGTGCCAGCAACAAGAAATCGTTCGTAATGATGCAGTTGCAGATACATGTGCATCTGTGGATTGGATATATATTTCGCGTATCCCATACTAGCTCAAGGGGGTTGGAGCATAGGGTCGTTTACGACTTGGCTCGGCTCAAGAGAGTGTATTAGTTACTTGAAGCCGTCCAGTGGACCGCCTTTCTAACACCAAACCAATGGTTTGCGTTCGGATAATAGATTCATCTCCATCGTCTTCATCGTCGTCGTCGTCTTCGTCATAGTTGCAGTGTAGTGTTACTCTAAGAGGAATCACACCTCTCAGGAAGCCCCGCACGTCCAACAATTACGATTGCGCCGTTGCATGCATCTCCTACACCCGCCCGATTTCCCGATGATTTATTGCACGTTCCCGAGCAAATTGATTCGATGTGGCATGGCCTGAACCAGGGCCAGCACACCACAGCCATGCGAGAGTGTGAGCGGTTTATGCCGGTCTTTGTTGCACGGTGTGAATAAGGCAGCAGCAGCAGTGCAAATTATTTAATTTAAATCTGGCAGAACGCTTGTTCTTGTGGCGATAACGTGCAAATAACGCGAAAGAGTAGTGTCGGACCGACTCACATCGCCGGCCACTCTAATAATGATGTTTCAGGTGATGACTGTGTAGTTTTCTTTTATTGCTTTGCACACCTAAACTGTTTGTGTGTGCTCGAGCCGCCCTTAGGGGAATTTCGTTCAGAATCTGCCTGTGCGCAGTGCAGAATAGCCATCAAAGCGGGGCTAAAGACGACTGTCTGACTGACTGTGCTCTTGCTGGCAGGGAGCAAGGGGCCGCAAAAACAAATTGTGTATGAGAACGATGAGAACATATGGTTGGTTGAGGTGCAAAACATTTGGCATGCCAACTCTTCCAAAAAGGACATACCAACCAAATGTGTCTGTATATAACCGGAAGACTGTAAGGTGATCACGATATCATAATTTGAATTTTTTCGGGTTCCGTTTTTTTTTTTGACAAGAAATGATAATGACTCGTTTTTCGGATAACCATTGTTTGGATTGAGTATTGACTGTGGAACATATGTCGTCAAGGAGTTTGGGCGTTGAATGCATGACCGAGGGTACTAATAACATTGAGTTTGTAGAAGAAGACATCTAAAGATAAATTTTCCACAGTCAGCAAGATCACCTTTCATTGGCTTGACATGAAGCGCGATCATCGCCTCATTATAGGTCCTATCTCTCTCTGTAATACCACTACTTACCAGGCAATAGCAATTTATTAACCAAGAGTACAAGTTCTAAACACTGACATCACATTGATTGATATAAAAGATCACAAGGAGTCTGTGGAAAATATGACAGTTCAGTTAGAATGAAAAAGAGATGCTAAAGGTGGCAAACACAAATCATATTTTTTTTGTCGGGTTAGGAAACATTTCACTGAAGCACTCAGACGCAACTGGTCCACTGTACTACCAGGAAGCAAAATCCAGTATTAACCATTTTACTGGAATTTCTCCGACTTTCTTCTCAGCACAGAAGATCTGCCACCTGATCAGAGCAAAGGCAGGACAATAACAAAGGAAATGATCCGAAGTATCGTCGCCTTCTCCACAAGTGTCGAAGACAGTGGTGTGTATCAAACCTAGCATACTAAGAAAGGCAAATGAAAGCGTCCCGAAAGAACGCCATTAAGGTTATCTACAGTCTTTTCTGCTGAGAGCCAGCAAGAATGCCTCTAATTTCCTATAGACGGTCGGGAGCATATATCTGCCTCCATCCTGGAGACCCGTGCCACTCACTATTGTGTTCGTAACCCAATTCAACCCAACCATCAATGGAGGCATTAACCGAGACCGGAAAAAACCCAACGCGGGTTCAGGTATTGGGAAATCATGCCCTGAGCCTTGCTTAAAAATCTCATCCGACATCTCATGTCCCGCAATTCTAGTGTGACCTGGGACCCAAACAAGACGTAAAGAGTTTAGCCTTGCGACTCAATTCAAAAAGATCTTGCTGTTAGGATAGCATAGATCTAACAGAGGCATACCTACTTGCCTTACGAGTAGTGAAGTCTAGTGTTGTCTAATGAAGTCTAGTGAAGTCTAGTGAAGTCAAAGACACCACCACCCAAAGGTCCTTGACTGGTTTTGGAGCCATCCGTGAAGTTTCGACTAAAGCCCAGTTTAGGCTCAGATTCTGGTCGAAGGAAGTTCTTAACGCAAGAAAAGTTGACTCTAAATTTGCACACCAGCCGAAGTTTCGGTATGATTGCATCAGACGTTAAATTGTAGTTATGTATGTATCTGGTTAGAGAGAAGATGTGAGCATGAGTCTTGAGAGTGCGTTGTGACGAGCAAGATGCCACAAGGAATACTAATACGAGCTTCCCTGTCGATTGAAGGAGCATTTTCCGAAAGTATTACATATTATTCTGAAAAGAGGTATGCTTCATAGTCCTCTTCCCGCAAATTAGATCAAGCACTCAAAAGAACTAAGCCCAGATGAGATTTCCCTATAACTCCATAAAGTTACACGCAAAACTTTAGAAATTATTGACTAGCTTCCGCAGAAAGGGATTTGAGTGTTCCCTACCACTCTTAAGACTAAAATTACTCTCGAGTACAAGAAGAAAAATCTGGAAAGTACTTTCGATATTCAAGATTGTGATTTCCAATTCGGGTCGTATGTAGGTATCTCCTCCTTATTACATTTGACAAGGCAGTCGGTGACATAAATAGAGAGATGATATGGGATGTCTTACGTATGAGAGATATTCTTACAGAAAAAGGGGGTAGTTGGTTAGTGAAGGATATCCCCTACACCTTGATATCTAAAGTAACGAAATCCATAAATAACTCCCTATCGTACGAAGACTTCAATAGTATGAATGGAGATGGCAATATTATTCAATATCAGTTGATTTTCCCATCCTCTGCAACTGGAAACTGCCCGCGAAAGTCCAAATAGGATTTCATATAGTCAGTGCATGTCCCTTGTCCTTACGCCTTAGATGCCCTGTCAAACTGTATCTTCAAATTGGTTTAGTGAACAATGAACGGCTTGCTGTACATTCTTGTAAAAAAAATATATATATACATAGATCTAGAACTAGTAAAGTAAAATTAGTCTCTAACCCTGATGTTGGTGCAGTTCTGATTGATCCAGGTGCATACATGTATGCCATTCTTTGTCCTTTGGATATTTTTTTGGTATTAGAGGCTTTACTTGCAGCCTGTCATCAAACTAAACTACCATATGTCATTAGGAACCTCATAACCGCTGTGTAGACCCACATGATCTTAACCTTTTAGGTTAAGGGCCCTAAGCTATTATAGACTTCTTTGTTCTTTCCCTTATATAATACATACATTCATAAGTAGTGTTAAGCACTTCTTTTGTTTAACTAGCCCTAGATTTTTTGTTCCTCAGTTGTTAGTCCACTGAACTACTGATCCGATAAATTTAAAGTTCGATTCTTATACAACAGGAAGTTGATTCATGGTCCCAGCTTCAGCGAACGTTTGACAAACATTCGAGAGTATAATTGTCGTTACAAAGCTTTTAAAACAAAAAAATAATTCCCTTCGGAAGCTGGATTTAACGACAGGGCCCTCCCATTCTTGCGAAGAGCATGATATGCAAGCAAAGGCTCAGGCCATATTCGGGGCTATTGTTGAACATTCTTGCGAATATAGGGACATATATACCTACTTTAACTATTCTGTTGGTAAAATCTTGTAAGCGACACATGGTAAGAAGAAATGTATTTTCTGTTTTTTTGTGAGGTGGGCACTGTGGTTAGTGCATTAGAGTACTGACCTCAAAATTCGATATTCAAATATATACTCCGACATATACTTCAATTTTGAAACCGTTGATTATAGCCGTCAAGAAAAAGTTGAAATACTCCTCCCTGATATATCCCACGTCTTTTCAGCTGACTTGTGCCCGTTTCCCCATTGATTCTTTTGCTGTAGTGCATGAGAGAAGTTCACCTTTGCGTAAAACTTTTGTAGCGTTTCATCTTTATAGTAAAGCATCCCTTCGATTTCAAAAAATGCTGTTATTAAGAATCTTTGTATTCCAGATAATCGTTATAGAATGCAAGACAGTAAACGGACTTTCTTGAGTAGTTTTACGAAAATGTACTTCAATGACACTTCCTGGTTTTATGAGAAAGGTAAGCTGAAGACGTGGAAATCCTTTTTCCCTTTAGTAAAACTTTCGAATCTTTTCTAGCATCGTACGCTTCTCGTGCTCTAAGAACCCAGTGCTTATCCCTTCTCTTCTGCTCGTAGGGGCTTGCGAACATCTTTAATCCTTCTATGCAGCGCCGCTCTATATACTTCTTGTTTTATTGCATCTAGTCCACCTGCATTCTTCTTCGAACCAGGTTTTTCGTTGTGGTTGCCGAGAGAAACCCAATACATAGGAGGGAAGCCCCTGATAGTTTTTTTTTTTTTGCCAATGTAGCCACTGGTTCTTAGTAATTGATGCTGGTAGCGTAGGACCTCTTGAGAGATTAGCGACACTCGATCAGAAAAGACTCTGGCTGTCTCTTGCAATTGTAGTCGTCCGAAAATTTTTCCGTATTTTTGCAATGTTTTGGAAATTCCCAGTGTATCTTGGGTACAACAAGATAGTGATCCGAATCAGTATTCGATCACTACCAGAGGAATACCCTAAAATGCTATTCCAGCGATCTGAACAAGAACAATGCAAGATTTTATGTTGCTCGGCGTCACAGAGTTGCAGTTGCCTATTTTGGCTGAAGTACAATGGGGTCTTACCGTACGGTACTGTACCTGCAGATGTTCTTTTTGTTAGATGGTAGAGACCTTTGTTGAAGAGATACCTTACTTTCTTTGGTGTGGCAGAATTGTGTTCCCTGCTTCCTGCTTAAGTGCGCAAGGCGGTATGTATACAGGTCTATTACTCTATTAAATTTTTTATTTTTACTTGATTTTTGCGCCAAACGGTCTGGTTAGCAATTTATGCCATCCTCCCTGTCTCTGATGTTTCTTCTTGTCGATTTTTCTCAGTCCACTTTGGACGTCTGTTACGATCCAAATTTTCTCTGAGCGCACCATTTGGTCTATAAGGATCTGTGGGCTTGGGAGATTAATTTCCAATTCCGTGAAGCATCTGCAATGACATACAGTGTGCTCTATCTTGTCCTCCAAATCGCTGTAGATGTTTGTGTAAGCCACAGTGGCCGAACAAGAACTGCGTAGGATAGTAGTAACAGTTACCATGGACTCGGTTTCTCCAGACCTTGACAGTCGGGATCAAGTTGTAAGTCGATCTACCTTTTATAGTATTGTTCCACCGAGTCTGCTACGCAGCCTTTAAAGTTGATTTTTCTTTTTCATTGACTCCTTTGATATCCGTTGGTTCTAGTTGCCTCCTGTGTAGAGCCTTAGACGTCCACCATAATGTCAATGGGAACCATTTCGGCAATGACGAAAGCTGCTTCATTCGAAATTGTTCGAAAACCATTGATATGCCTTAGTCGCAGAGTCGTTTATTTCGTCGCTAGTGCCCTCGTCCAAACCGGGACTGTGTATAAAACCTTTCTAGCGTAACCAGGTTCTCCAATGTTTCTAGTAGTCCACATGGGCTTTAAATTGTATCTTGTTAGGCATTACTACTGGGTATTTTACCGAATCCTTCGATCTGATAGTTTGATTACATTCATTCATACCCTTACATTCACGTAATTCACAGTTCCTCTAACCGGTCATTAAGACGGCCTTAATTGTGTGGTCAGCTTATTCAAGGCCGGCGGATACCAGTTAGCCTTTGATTTTAGCCACTGCTTCGTTGATGGCTGTCTCTATCTCGTGAATGTGTTTTCCATTGTAACAACACGGATGTCGTTAGTAAATCCATATACTTATACTCCTTGTGGGAACGAGTCATCACATCATATATGATGTTCCACAGGAGAGGTCCCAGTACCGATCCTTGTGGGATTCCCACCGAGACATTGTAGTACTCTACTTCTTCATTAGAGTATTCGTACTTCAGCTTCCAGTTAGTGAAGTAACTTGATATTATCTTCCTCTGGTAGTACGGTGTATCTATTCTGACCCATTTCCTGAGTTAAAAGCGTAACTATTGCATAATATTCCTTCGTTCCCTGTGTCAACTACTGCGTCAATAATAAAACGCGATTTTCTAAACCCATACTGATGATCTGACACGGTTCAACTCTCCACTGTTACAACTAGTAATCTGTTTTATATAATTCCTTCTGTACTTTCTGTTGGACGATGGTTCCACCCAGTGTTTGTTTCCTTTGGTCACAATAGCAAATGCTGCAGCTTCCATGGTTCTGGGGAAAACTGCTTCCTCTAAACACGTTTGTGTTGTTCCAATGAACATGTCCCGTTTCTGTTGAACTACCACCTCTTATACAAACTTTTTTGGGATGTTATCAGGTCCAGGCGCTTGTTGTCGTCTGACTCTTGGAATGTCCTCTTTTCTGGTTTTACCTATTATGTTGCACATAGTACATATATAGGGAATAGACGTTCTACAATGTCCCTCAGCATTATTGGATATGATATTTGTGAGGACCTGCAGCGATTCAGCTTAGTCATTGCTATCCTTCATGCCATCCCCCAAGTATTTACATCAGCTTTGTCACACAAACGTTTAAAACATCCTGTTTTGCAATCCTTGTTCGCCTTTTTTAAATCCCACCTTGCTGCTCAGACGTTCTTAGCAGTCAGCACTTCTTCTAGTTCGTTGAACTCAGCGTTAGGCTTGTGTAAGCAGCTTGCTCTTGTTTAATCATTTCACCAAAAAACGGTGCAATACTTCTGCTGACTGTTCTTCTAAGCACTACTATATCACACGCTTTAGTAATATTGCGGGTGAGTTGATACGACAGGGTCTTGGCTGTACCGATGGGAGTTAGACCCCTGATACTCATCATTTCCTCGAACGTGTCTATATCGAGCAGTTTGTCTTTCCATTTTGGTATATATGTGTGTAGGGTCGCGTTTTTGGTATAGTTATCGTTTTTAAAATGGTATATGTAGCTATCACCTTAAACAGCCATGTCAGGCCGACTGATATCAGCGTCAAATAAATTGAAATGGTTTCATTTGACCAACTTCGGCCAGTAGTTTTGTTGTTTCAACTATATCGATGTCGTTTCCAAATCCCACAATCACACAGTCTTAGAACCGTCTGGTACCTTAAGTTGAACGACGCCATCGTAATTGATATCCCATAGTATCGGTCTCAAGACCGAGCCCTATGGTATTCCTCCTGCGATTAAACCATACTCTACGTTACATAGTAACACTCTTTGTTGGAAATGCAGAGGTATGTAGGTAGGTCCTATAAACGCTAGACTTTGTACTTTTGTGTAGCCATTCGGTTTATAATTTCGCTAGCCTGGATACTTACTAGGTTTCCATAAGCACGAGTAAGTATAAATCTCATCATAGATGCGTGATCCACAGGATGATTTTGTGGCTTAGTCCCCAAATTTTTTTTAATATTGGGTCAACATTCAAGTATCATTGCAATATCTTTTGATAAATAAAACCTAGCAGATTACTAAATATGGATCAATACGCACCCGCACATCGTAATGAAATAGTGAAAATTCGATATAAAAACGTCAGCAGGATGCAGCCACATGCCACATGATGATGGCTGACTTTCGTGGTCTTCTTAATTCTTTTGATAACAATCAAGAAAGTTCTTAAGTTGTTGTCAGCAGATGGTAGTATCTGACTCTTTTTTTGTAAACAGTACCAACTTAGTTTTTACTGCCACCGCATTGCGTAGTTCAAGTATTCAAGATCTTTAAACTCCTTTAAACCTTTCGCTAGTCCTATACTTAGGAAGGCGGCTTATTTTCAAATTAAGCAGATGACACTGTGATGGTCATAATACTTTTATCCTTCGTTTAGTCATTCTGTGCGGGAGATATAGGTATATACTTAGAATTAATTTTACTACTATCAGATGTAAGCAGAGGTCTACCAAAAATAACTACAACAGGTTGTTCAAAATCAATTTATTTCTGAATAATTAACATCGACATGTTTTCGTATTTTGTTTTTTGGAAAAACCCCACAAGTATCTATATATGTATGTAAATCCTTAAATACGTTTTTTTATTGCACTTCACAACTTAAAAGAAAAATTTACTTTACATACATCTCCAAAAAGAGTTCTAGTATCTACGTAGTTCTGTTTATAAGATCAAATTATTATTATTTATAATTTTTACTTGCATCGTTGTTTAGACATATGTATGTGCTTTTAACAAATTAAAAGATTTTCTTACAATTTATTGCAATAAATTGCATTATTGCGTTCTCTTTCTCAAGTGTTATTGTAAAGCAAGGCGTCTATGCTAAATGGATTCATTTGTCGAATAGTCAGGTTATTAGTTACTACGGGAACATAGTCCCTACCTGTGTATCCATTCATCATATTCTCCTCATTCGGTTCTCTTACATCACTGTTCTCTGTTGTTGTATCACTTCGGTCGGCTGTCAAACTGCCACTGTGATTGCTACTGTTGTTCATACAGAAGTTCGTCACATACTCATCGTTGGTTGCTTTCATTGAAAAATCTTCGGGTTCATCATCACTATTCGCATCGCCAACCACATCGATGTGTATGTCATCATCATCAATGTCCGACTCTGACAGCGATCCATTGTTACGATACTGAGCTAAGTATTCCGCTTTGAGGACATCCAAGTCTACAGTGTTTCCTTTGGCTCGGAGTTTACGCGCCTGGCGTTCGATTGCTTTGGTTAGTTTTTTTCTTCGGCGAGCTCTGGAATGAAATGTTTGAGAGGACCATGAATGATTTTGTTTTCTTAAATTGTTATTTACATATGATTGCGGGTGTTAGGAATATTGAAATGGATCTGAGGTAGAACCTTTGTTGAGCTAAGTTTCTACATTAAACTCAATATCGGCCAGGACTGAAGCCACACAAGGGTCATTTGGCATCTAGCAAACGTTTAATTAATATGAGTATCTACAGGTTAGGATAACAACTCACTCCTCGGCTTTATTCATGCAGAAAGGCGGGAAAACCCACACACAGCAACAAAGATGGTGACAGGAATCGCTTTAACGTTTTTAACATTAAAGTTTGACGTTATTTTGAAACTATCTACTCTTATTCTGCTGTTTTAAGCCTTTGTTTCGATAAGTTTCGAGGGCGCCTCATATCTGAATATTTAGATAGTTTCTTTGCATCTTTAACTCCTTTTCTGGAACACTACGCCTTCGATAATAGCGATGACTTCTACAAAACTAACAAATTTTGGGAAATTTTAGTTTCAAAACGCCGTCATATATTAGGTTCCACAATGTGGGTCCTAGCATGGATTCTTGTGGAACACCAGTAGATATCGTTTACGCAGTTCAGTTTCAATCATTCTAATTATTCAAGCAGATAAAGAAAACCGTTCTAAGTAGTGACACCAATCCTCATCAGCGACACTATCAGTGAACTTTAATTTGAAGGTAGGAAGAGTCAAGCAAAGCCTTGTAAGGACCCATGCAATTGTGACCTCTTCAAGAGCAGGAAATCACAGAAGGATTCGTGATATTTTTTCTGTTGAAATATAGGAAGGACTAGTGACTGTTTTAATCTCCAAGTAGTACTAGTTACAAATGTTTAGAGCGACAAGTCCATATGGAACGCAAAGCCTAGTTTGTTACTCATGAAAACTACAGTGGGCAGTACACAGTTTTCTTTTCATACAAATCACCCGGTCTCGATGGAATCATCACATTGGAATGACATACGATATATTAAGAACCTAACTCCACTCTATCTCTAGAAACTGTCTAGACTTTGCCTACACGCCTAGTTCCTGGAGGAGAGTTAAACTAGTCTTAATATCGAAAGCCTATAAGACCTCCCACATAACCCCTAAAAATTTCCGTCCGATCAGTCTACCATCCTTTCAAATCAAAGGCAATATATGTATGATGCGCTTCATAATCTGAAGGTAGAGACAGCTGCCTTTGCTATTAGATCGAGGAGGTGTTAAAAAGAAGAGCTGTGCTGCTGAGGCAAAAAAATGGGCATCCACAGGATGGAGTACTTACACCACTTCTGTTCCTAATAGCAGTAAATGAGATATTCTTAATCGGACATATATATAGCGTATGCGGACAATATTGCGATAGTTCTATCAGGAAAAGGTGACGATTGTCCTAGCCTCTGGGGTCGAAATTCGCTTTCATCCTTGAGTCGCCCATTGGATATATACGGCAACTATAAGACCTATCTTGATCTTGAACGAAAAAAAACACATTTCAGCTCTCGAGAGGGTCAAAGGTTATCCTCTAAGAATCACAGCTGACTCGCAGTCCAGGTGAATTTCTTACATAGCTTTTCAGATGACAATCTAAAGGAACCCAGACTTACATTCCGTAAACTTCGGGCTTGAATGGGGATTGCTCTTGACCAGTGGATACGACAGCGATTATTTCTCAGACATACTATCGTCATATAATTTTTTTTGTGTTCTAAAATCGTTTGAGGATATCAGGAATAGGAGACACAAGATCATTGTCGGACTAGAAGGGTTGATATGGCATCTATTCATGTAAAGGATATACAGAGTGCTAGATGGAATGGTGGTTTTCGACACTGTTGCAGCTAACTGGAACCATACTCAGAAACATGACAGAACACAATATCTCTGAACAATTGTGACGAACTTTTTGAGAGCATAGAATACTCAATATTATTGTTATGAACAGCCACAGGAGCTCTAAAAATATACGGGACTACAAACAGTATACCCCAGGGCTCTGTAATAAGTCCACTACTGTTGAATACTATATTTGACATCGTCTTATAGCTCAGATTATTCACAAAGCCACGAAACGATTATGCTGTCACAAGTCACGAAGTTACTGGCAAATCGAACGTAAGTTACTCTCCTAAGTCTTGTCTACCAAGGTTATGTGATCCTATTGGACCGTGTAAGGCAAGGATTCACTGAGCTCTGCTAGAAGTTACTAATTTTTAAGCGGGACTAGTTTGGAAGATGTATGTAAATATGAAGAGAAAGGGGTACATACAGAGTCTGCCGTACTAGAGATGGCTATCAAGCAGCGAAGACAAACTATTCCCTAGATTTTGACAAAAACTGTGAACCAAAGTTTGAAGCTTAAGCTCGGATTATAGGCACATTGGATGGCTTACAGAGAATGTGACCGTAAACTTGTAGTAGTTCAAACAGTTTGCCAATTTTCATTATAAAAGCTACTCTTGGAACTCGACAGGAAGTTGGTATGCATTGTTGATTGGTAGTATAATAGTACACGAGGAGGTGGTTTATTATTATCTTGCGATGAGTTTGAGCAAAGTTATTATATGGTCTTTGGTTTGAGGCATATCCTGAGTATTGAAAATATTCATGCGCGTAAGTTGGACATCAAGTCCTTCTAACTTAAGTACCACGGTCCACGACATAAATCAAAAACTATAACACATTCGACTAACCTTTCTTTCGCCTTCAATTCGTTGGGTGGTATCGGCTCGCCAGAACATGATTGCGGATGAGCGTTGTGTGCCGGACGTCCAGGACCCTTCTTCGTGTGTTCCTTCTTTCGCCATTTCGCTCGTCTATTTTGGAACCATACCTGCAATAAACAAAACCACAAGTTACTGCCATTAATTACTCACTCTGCCATAATTAATGACATTTCCCATTACAATCACTAACCCTACACCTTATAGTGATGTTACTACAGAGAAACCATTAAAGTGAACACACCAACACACCTCGGACTGTCTCCAAGTTGCGTGAGTGTGTGTTCTCGTTCAAAAACTGAAACTTTCGATGGAGTCATTAATTTCAATTGGGTGTGACTGTGTACAACCAAGCCAGAGAGAGTATAGCAGCCACCATCGCCAGGAGTAGAGAACAGGAAAATGGAAAACCAAAGTGAAAATCCAATCTTTCCATCGAACACGGCTTCTGTGTGTGTGTATGGATGTGGGGTTTGATTGTGTGCGCCTAAGCCCGGCATGGACGAGTTCATTTTATAGAAGCAATTTTCGTCTAATTCAATCGGAATGTCCATAATTTTTTTTTTTGTTTTTCTGTTCCTCGGGTGTTCTTCTTTTTCTTGTTTTCCGTAATCGGAAATGTTTTTCCCTATTTTGTACTCCCCCATGGTCTATTAGCAGCCGCAAAAGGATGGCTGTGTTAGGAAGCACATATACTACATACATATGTATGTATGTACACATGTGTGTGCGAGATCAATGGGAATGGATTGTGTCCTGTGGTGCGCGGTGGTTGTTCGGGGAAAATAAATGGAACAGGGATAGACACTTAGATACACCTGTAGATACCATCGGTTGTTCGTTCGATTTTTACTCCTTGTTGTCAGTGATTTTCGCTTCGGTTTCGGGATACCTATTGGAGTTGCGACGAAACTATAATGGCTTCCCTGGACAGAAGGGGCCTGGCTTGCGGCATTTCCATTATACATATGGCGGAAGTGGAAAGGATGTGAGTAAAAGAATTAATTTTCGGTTATCTGCACGAAGTTGTATGCTGCATTTTTTTTTTTATTTTTTGCATGTTCTCCGTGAAATACCTTGTGTAGAGGAGGTACACGGAAAAAAATTTGAATCTTTTATCAACTATCTAAGAGTAATGGCATTTCTAGCTTATGGGTGGATTGTTTGGAGGAGGAGGGTCTCGTATGGGACTAAATTCTGACTAGATTTCAAAGAACGACTTGCCTATTTATTTTACTTGATACCTCCACTAGATACTAATATGATGGACTGTACTTCCTAGACGGCGTGGATTTTGGTATCATCCGCACTCAAGTTTTGATTACCTTGGACGAGACTTACACTTCCCTGCTTCTATCGATATGCCACTGAAACTTGGGCTGCTGTTCAAATTCAATGTCGTCTTTCCTTGGGTTTAGGATCAGGAGTTGCATTCGAATTTTCTCGGATGGCTCCAGTCTTTGTCTCGTGGAAACCGACAATACTAGACTTCGTTACTCGTTAGGCAAACACCCCTCTGTTTCCCAAGCAAGGATCCATGCTATAATAATAGCTACCGACTATGTTTTAAAGATCCCTCCACCTAGGGTCGGAGTAACTGCGTCTATAACTATAGTTAGGCTGTACTTAAGCCACTGCTTAGCCCTTTAACCCATTCTAAAATAGTTCGAGAATGCAAGAACTCTTTGAATTTTGTCGCGAGGGTGAATGAACTCTTTGACTCTTGTCTTGGTAAAAGGCCACACTGGGATTGGTGGAATGAAATATCCTATGAAATTACTAGGCAAGACTCCAAAGATGATCTCTCAGGACCTAAACCTGCGTTTAGTCTTCCTGCGTCCTCGGTTAGAGCCTCTATTAACGTTTTCACAATAATTGTGTATAGCACGGTTCTTCAGGATGCAGGCAGACTTAACGCATGCTTCCGAACGTATGTAAGAAATCAGCGCCTTTGAGTTGTCTCTCAGTAGAAAAGATTGAAGCCGTTCTTTTGGTACACTTCGTTTTTGCTAAACATCTTAATGGGCTAGGCTTAAGTGAAACCACTGTCTGTGACGCTTTTGGATTGGGAGGCGATTATCCGAAGTCATTACGTTTGTGTTTGTCCTGTCTTTACTCGAATCAGGTGGCAGTTCTGAGATCCTGCTGAGACTGTAAACTTGTCATCACTGAAATGCCTTTTGGGTTTTCTATGAAAGTCGAAGAAATTCCAGTAAAATGGGTAGGACTGGGTCTGGCTTCCTGGTAGTACAATGGAGCAGTTGCATCTGAGTACTCTAGTGGAGTATTTGCTAACTGGAACGACTTCCATTTCCCATCACACTTAGTGAAACGGTGGTGTAGGAGTAAATCCTTTAAGTTAGAGCTATTTATCCTTACTAACAAACCAAATCTATTCCAGATTGTTGAACTATCTCGGTTGAAGGGTCATAGGTCAATTTCGTACTCGTTTTTGCATTGAAAAAACGTATTGAATTGGACTGCTACTGAAGCCACATATAATGAACTCATCTCTGAGAGGCTAAAGCAGCAGTGGATCTGCTGGGCAGCATTCCCTCATCACCCATAACTTTTGTGGTGGAGGAGATTTTGTAAATAAAAGAAGTAAATGGCGCTCTATGGTGATGTTGTTTTCATGCTGGTATTAGGTAGATTTCATCACAATCGGGTCAGTAGCCGAAGAACAGGAGTAGTTCTGAGTCTAAGCCTCATTTTGTTGGATAGGCTCAGAAAGGCGGGACACGATCATGCGGACGTTCATCCATTCCATTCTGATGTGAAACTACGAACAGAATGAAGTATTATGAACCATATGTTGGATACCGTGGTAAATCGCTGTCGACTCTGATGCCAACTATTTCTATATTCTTCTGCAAGATCTGCTTCTTTTTTATGCTAATCCAGTGTAAAGGTAACAAAGACAAGCCATTGCCAAACGATCCATGTTATTTATCTTTTCCACTTCTACAACTTAGTCTTCTCTAAGTCTTTCCTTAGCCTCTTCGGGTAAAAAAATGAGCAGCATGCCGTCGTGTATTAAATTCAACAGCAGGGGGTCAAGTACAGAGTCCTGTGGTACACCATGGAAATACATTGTATTTGCAGCATAGAAAACAGTTCAGTACCTATAAGCACAACTATTTGACTATATATGTACGTGTCTCTGAATTGGTCGTGAAATTCGAGAAATTCATTAGCTTATGTTAGTTTCCATAAAAATGAACCAAGCGGTTCTCAGCTCATTTCTCCAAACAATTGTGGATAAAGAAGACAGGCCCTTGGCCTTCAGAACGAGTCAGAAAAAAGAGTTTACCATTGTTAGTTGAGTGTGGTATCTTAATTCCTAAAATCGAAGAACCCATCTAATTTTCAAATTGACAAACTCTATACGTCTGCAGAAATGCACTCCTCATAGAATTGCAGGGCTTAGCAGAGAAAAGAAAAGAAAAATCTGTCAAGTGCTAATAGAACGATTCTGAAAACTGTAGACTGAAGTGGTTGGTCTAGTAGAGCCTTTGCGAGCAGTTTGTTTTGGTACGTATGAAGTATGTACATGGACTTAGGCGGACTGTACTTGCCAACGAGGGACATGACATCGATTTCGAAGTGGAGAGTCAGTGATCAATGTGATTACCACGCAATCCTGGTAATCCTACGCGAGATCGATTCCAGAAGGTAATAGACCAAGAAAGACACCAGTAACGCCAAAACAGAATGTGGGAACTTTGAAAATAAAGCCTTTTGTTTAGATAATGCAGTAATGGTAGGCAGAACCCTTTTGGGCACTAAAGCAGTACAAGCAGAACAATGTAGTGGCAATAGTTTGAATTACTAGGAGAATGGTCACAGATTTAATCAATTTCCTGGTGTGATGAGAAAAGTGTGAAACTTATTTTCAAGTGGTTGTACTGCGAACTACATATATCACAAAGCCGGACAAAGAACTCCAAGCATCCATACTTAAAAGTAAGTGGATGTATGTATGTACCGTACTTCTGTGATGTATGGTACGAAGCTTCTTAAACCCTTTTTTTTTTTTATATGGAAGGGGAAATCTTCTAAAAGATACTGACGAAATACTGGGTTGATCAGCATGCCAGATTTCTACTGACTAAAACCACCTCCCTTTAAATCTTTTTCTATACCCCGCGGTACTACCTCCAGGTATTTGTTCACGGGGCAGGATTTAGCAATTCTTGCTTTCTTCAGATTTCTACATGACCAGTCTCTTGGTTCCTTCTTGTTTCTGCATCTCTGCCTCTTTCCCGCTGAACGTCTAAGTTCACATGAGATGTATTTTGTGTAGGAGTCTACTGCATCCCATTTTGCTTGAGACTGTAGCATCTGACCTACAATGTTTTCAGGGTCTCGTAAAGCTTCCAGATCCCTGTGCAGGATTTCTCTCTGAGGCTGGAATCGTGGGCATTCAAAGTATACATGCTCAGCGTTTTCTAGTATTCCTTCGCAATTGGGCGTGTCATCGAGTTTGAACCTATGTAGGTAAGCACGAAAGCATCCATACCCACTCAGCATTTGAGTAATGTGGAAGTTTAGTTCTCCGTGCTTCCGCTCTATCCAATCGTTTATTGTCGGGATAATTCGGTACGTCTATCGTCCTTTATCAGATGCATTCCAGAGCTGCTGCCATTTGCCTAGACTAACAGTTCGTTCAGCTTCGTTTATGTCATTAGTTCCTTCAGTGGTGTTCATTCCGTCGCTTTTCTTTTCGTAGATTCTCTGCGCTTCCATGCGCGAAGGACCATTCCCGCGATGACATTCGCTGCGTCGCTAGACACTGTACGATATGCACTACATACTCTCAAGGCACTTAGTCTGTACGTCGTTTCGATTTTTTTCCTATACGACTTGGTCTTCATAGCTTCTGCCCAAATTGGTGAAGCATATGTATAGGATTACGGACTTAATTACGCTTGCATACAATCGGCTTCGACTATACCTAGGTCCTCCTACATTTGGCATTATCCTCATGAGGGCGATATTAATGCGTGAGGCTTTCTCGCTTACATGCTCTAGGTGTTGTTTGAAGGTAAGCCTAGCATCTAACACCATACCCACGTATTTGATTGCAGGTTTCGATTCAACCTCGTGTCCACCTACCGTGATGGTGATTGTCTCACACTCTTTCCTGCTGCTAATCAGCACCACTTCAGTTTTATTTTCAGCGAGCTTAAGACCTACTGATGTAAGCCATTTCTGGACTATCCTAATAGTGTCGTTGCTGATTTGGGTGACTTCCTCCAAAAATTTGGCCACTACGACAATGGCGATGTCGTCAGCAAATCCCACTATTTTTGCTTCTTCTGGTATTGGCAGCCGAAGTATTCCATCATGCATAATATTCCACAACAACGGCCCCAATACCGAGCCCTGTGGCACTCACCCCGAGCTTCTTAAACTCTGTCTCCCCTTATGGGTACTAGAGCATCAATCATGCCTACACGTCATCCTATTCGGCTTCTGATGGTTTGCCGGTTTGCCGGTTTGCTTCAACTTCATTCAATTGCCAAGAAGTGGACTTCGACTGTTAGGATCCACGTCATAGCATATTCCAATGTATGCCTTATCCGTTCGTAGAGTGTGACCAATGCACTCCCACTATGCGTTTTACATAATCACATCTCTACATTCCTTGCCCATTTCCTCATAAAGCTTTTCGTTTGAGATACATTTTGGCAGCCATATTCAGGCCCCAAATCGGAACAGCCCCCAAATCGGAACAGGAACAGCTATACCTATAGGTGTTTGAGCTGATTTCACTACTATTCCATATTTTAGCCAACATACTGACCACCGTCAATCGAGACAAAACTTCCAAGAAGTTATCTACTCTCTCTTGACATGTTGAGCTGTTGGAAATAGATCATTAGGCTCCAATCAGATTCGCTGGCGCTTCGATTCTCAAATTCTTTCGACAAGCTACCTCAATGCAATAATGACTCAATCCTTTGGGCATTGGACAACTCGTTTAATTCATAAAACCAGTAAATAGCTCCAATTACCTCTTTAGCTGGTCCTCATCAGAACTCAGCAGATGCCCTTCCACACTATTCACCTCTTTAGTGATTCTGTACACGGTTCTGCTATCGAATCTAAGTATGTTCTTGCTACTTCTTCATCTGGTTTAGCCAATACGTATGAGACATTTCTTTTGCCACACCGCATACAACTCTATACTTTTCTCATCAACATACGGTAAGGCCTATGAGGCGATTATGACGCAGCTTCAAAGATGACCGCCTCCGATTTGGACTTGTTCTGAGTTTCTATTGCTAAACTTAGAGACAGGAAAGTACAGCGATCTGATGGCATTCTAGATACACATCAATCAAAGAACTTTCAGACAGTTTTAATGCAACAAGCCACCATACGATTCCTTATTGTATCGTCCACGTTACATGATAGATACGGCTCCTAACCGACTTATTTCTGGATGTAACTCACAGATGCATTCATATTCATTGGATCCTAAGTTTGTCTAAATTAGTATTAAATGGAACATCAAGGACTTCTTACATATTTCAGACTAATTCCATTGGTTCTGTCTCAATTAGTGAGATTTATCAATCCCAAAACTGCAGTGACTCGAATACCCATTTCACTTAATGTGAACCCCCCCGCACCACTTTCCCCCAATAAGTTCAATTACTTTTCATTTATTAATAATTCATTTGGAGACCTTCCATCACGAACACCACCCATATAATTACGACAGACATTAACATCGAAATTCTATCAGCAGCAGCATGGCACAAAGATTAGCTGGCACCACCAGAGACACCATTAATTTATCCATTGGCCATTCAATACCCGTTATTAAAAGTCAATCACATCGCATAATAAATCCGAAAAAATAAATTACCAACAGCCTGGCAATTTTCTAAACAAATCATGGTACCGCACCGGCACCACCTTGCCGATTAAATCGAACATTTCCGTGAAGCCCCAACTCGCTGCGCTGCCATGCCATAATAATTATGCGCGCTCGAGTTGAGTTCTTAAACGTGGCTCTCGTATAAAATGTTAGACAATTAAATGTGAATTAAATAAATGAGCTTATAACCATAATGTTGTTGAGGGAAATTACCCTTTACAGTCAGTGGAAAGGAGAGAGAGAGAGAGAGAGAGCCTAAAATCCTCCCGTAACTGTTAAATGGCATTTTGTACCTTTTTCCTTTTTTTTTTTTCTTTTTCTTCTCGAATTTGTAAATTACCAGGCGCTGAGATAAGAAACTTTTCACTTAAAGCCCTTTTCTGCAAAACCAAGTGAAGAGAAAGAACAAAAAAAAATGTATAGCAACTACCAACCATTGTTGCGGTACTCCAACCATGAAAATTCTATCTCCATTCGGTATATAGGTATGCGCTACTGTTTGGAAAACCGCCACTACTGCAGCAGTTCCTGTGTGTGTTGCTTGGTATGGTGTTCTGTCCGTGGTGGCTATGGCTATGGTGTTGGTGGCAAAAAGATGGCAGTGCTTGAAGTTGTGTTCTTATTGCCATGTCCTTGTTTTTTTTTTTTTTTTTCGTGTTTCTGCCTGGATAAAGTTGTTCCGGCAGGAGACGTATAGAAGGAAGCCACGCCCACGACATGTAAAACACTTGCAACCCTTAGTTCCGGGGGTACGGTGCAAGTGGAAAAATGACTTGTTGTTCACCTGCAACATGGTGTATCCGCCGCTACCAAGCATACACACAACGAAGTGTGAAATTCGAGGCACGTACCGCTTATGGGGTTGCAAAATCCTTGTGCAGAATTCGTGTAGCAAAATCACGCGGCTCTGTTGTAATCCCACTGCCTTTTGGCTTGTTGTTTATCCGGCGGATTCTTTATCGAGGCGAAATCGTCTCTCATATGTGGGTATACGTGTGTGGTGATTTTTTTTTTCCGCCCATTTTGATGTGCATTTCATGGCGCTTTTCTGTGAGTTGTACGCGGCGGTGTACGAGTATGCTAATGAAACCAGAAAAACCAGCGAAAGGTGAACAACAGAGAAACAATTTTTGCAGGATATGTCGCCGTTATACGTGCGAGTGTGTCTGTGTGGGGGGAAAACAGAGTTGCCAAGTCCTTTGAAATAAATTTTGAAAGTCTGTGGCTAAAAGGATTTGTTTTGTTGAACCTCAACGAGCTTGCCAGGAGGTGTAGCCAAACCATTTGAACTTTGGTTGATCTCTGTATAGGTTTTTGTTCAGACTTTTTAAAGGCACTTGAGTCTTCCATTGACTCTACTTCCATTGACCTTGTCAGGAAGTTGACGGCGAGCCATGCCCACAGTTGTCTATGAGTCCTTACATTACATACTTTGCACTCGAAGATTCTTATTTTAGTGCTTTTAGTGCCTGAGCCTACATTATTATCCATTTTTAGATCTGCTTTCTATTTCACAGAGAAATGAGAGGCTTGTTAGTTGAGGCCCAGGTTCACCCCGAACTGTAGCGCCACCTAAGTAAGTTCTATTTCACAGGGATGTTTAATTGATTTTGTGTTCTTCCCATAACGACGACGCATCTTTAAGACCTTGGAGACCCTTATTTGTATATTCAAGTCTACAGTCAACTGGTGATCGTTAAACCTCCAAAGATGCCCTCTGCAACCTGAAAGTGTCATCCAGAACACGATCACTGGCGATCAAAAGTGTGGTACTTAGGAGACAACCTTGTCTGACGCCATTATTTGTGCTAAAAGACTCTAAGAGACATCTGGTGCGTAAAACTGAATGCATCGGATCTTGACTATAAACTTAGATGGGACGCATCGCTTTTTGACAGTAAAATCTACATTCTTGCCGTTTTCAGAGCCGTTGAGGAAGTATTTGACAACCCCAAAGACAGTGGTACCACGTTTGTTAAATAGATGCTAGAGATGTTAATGGGTCCTAAGGCATGAGAGGGAGTTCAAAGTCTGTGTAAGCTTTAATGGAACTTTTTGTGGAACCTATTCGCTGTTGCGAAGTCTTAATAGAAAGTAACCTTTTTATTCGGTAGCACCTCTTTGTGAGCGCTTGAAATCTGTAATTAATACAGTCTGTGATTGGTACCTTGCGCCAACAACATCCTAATCTTTCTTTGTTGGAAGGGGAGACAGAAAGACTCTCTATCCCTTATGTACAGAGTATGCTAGGATGATCAATGTCAGCAAAATGTATTTTCTGTGTATACCGGCACTTTTAAGCTCCGATTTTGGGGTCTTAATTCGGATCTCACGTAATGATACAGAAAGGTGTATATTCGCTGTAAACTAAGTACATATAGACGGTTCCCTTACTGAATACTTTTCTGGATCTGGTCTCTACTCTAAGTCCATTCGAATCAAAAAGCAGCCCTGAAAAGATTGGCTACTGTTTCTTAGGGAGAAATCGTTTGGATCGCAACGTGCATCCGTCTAGAGTGAGGATCGAGAACTTATACATCAGTTCTATACTTCGTTTCTGACGGACCAACCAAATGAGGGCAAGGCTAAGTATTTTCACAGGGCAAACGAACTTAGGAACCATAGTGAGTTTCGTCATTGGTATTAATCTGTTGACCGACCATCCAAAGCCATGGGTAAAAGAAGCTTGCACCTATGTGGGTGCTTACAGCGACTTTATAGAATCCGGGACAAGTACTGACATCTTTTTTAATGATTGCAGTTTCCAGCATATCTGCATATGTCCGTTTTTCTTTTTTTCATTTATGACCTATCCTGGGAGGACAAATGTCCCATCTCACTCTCAACTTATTTCTTGTTTATGCGAACAGCAATAGCAAACCAAATAAAAAAAATTGCAATTTTGTTCAATACAAAGATTGCAATGGTTTTGAATGAGTTACTCTGGCAACAGTGGATGCAACTTCGAATTGCAGGATGGCAGAGTAGTTATGTGTTACACTTACAAATTGGTTTTCCATTGTCGGTTGTTTAGGGAGTGTGTGTGCACCACAGGTATGTATTATGGGGCCACCCTAACGAAGATTCAGTTCCGGTTCATTGATTACACCATTCGAAGGGAAATGTGCGGGATGAGCATGTCATTCAGACAGACATTTGAAGCAAGGATGCAAGTTTGCTACACTGTGAAAAAATTAGATGTCCTTTTTTAGCATTCAAGAATAATTTTTTTTCCATATTCAAATTTTTCATATACATAGAGAAAATAAGGTTATATCCTATTTGTACTTTTAATTTTACAACATAAGTCCTGGCAAGCGTATAAGATTTGTCTCAATATTTTTAAGAAATCCATTAGCGACACGACACGGTTTGAACGTAATACTGTCAATCCATTGACATTTTTATTTATCATTGCATGATATTAAATCATTAAAAGAAAGGCAACAATCCTCGTTGGCATCTTGTATTCTTATGGACGATACTAACACATATCCCTCTGAGCTGAGGACCCATTCGAGTAATGGATTCACAGAAGTTGTCAAGGTAAAATGACATTCACATACAAAAGGCTTTCGAAAAACCTCTTTCTCCAAATTTTGAAGCAGCATAAACTAATGGACTAATGGACGACACACTCGTAATCTATTCAAAAATCTCTTATCCGATTGGGGTTAATTACTGCAAAGCAACCATGGGTTTCATTTCCTTTTGGGCAATTGGTATGTGTGCCACTTTATAAATATCCATGTTTTCAACTACAAGTTTGTATTCAAATACTAAAAATCATTGGTTGTAGAAACACATACGTATGTAAGTGTTAGGGACTTGAGTGACGATTGGTCAGAAGTACCAGTCACCAACTTGATTTCAGCTAGTAGGCAAAACCGTTTTCTTTAAGGGGATAGCACAAAAGATTTCCATGAGGTCGTATTGCTTCTTGAGGCCATAAAGCCCATTACCCCAATTACTTACTTACTTAGGTGGCGCTACAGTCCGGGGTGGACCTGGGCCTCAACCAACAAGCCTCTCCAGTTAGTGCGATCTATGGCTAAGTTGCGCACTCCAAGTTGGTTGAAGTCAACTTCTAGGTCTTCCTCTACTGCGTTGCCTCTCGAGTTGGATTCGAAGACTCTTCGAGCCGGATCGTTGATGTCTATTCGCTGTACATGTCCTAGCCATCTTAGGCGATCGGTGAGATCATTACCGACCTTGATGGCAGGGATGCCAAAACTAGACATGGCTCTGTATAGCTCGTCTATATAAATCATATGCGGCCTTCAAATCAATAAAAAATAATTGTAAGTATCGATCTGGTCTTCTTAGGTCCAAGATCTCCAGGATCTGCCGTAGTGTGAATATTTGGTCGGTTGTGGACTTACCGGTTCTAAAACCACACTGATAGGGGCCAATCAGGTCGTTGACAAATGGTTTCAGGTGCTCATAGAGTACGGCCGGCAGTAAGGAGACTGATGCCTCTATAGCTATCGCAGTTTAGAGAGCCACCTTTCTTGTGAATCGGGCAAACGATGCTGAGGTTCCATTCATCAAGCATACTTCCCTCCATCCAAATTTTGGAAATGAGTTGGTTCTCCACTAAGTTATCTCCCGCTGCCTTAAATAGCTCGGCAGGTAGGTCGTACTGTCCAGCAGCCTTATTTAACTTGAGTTTGGATATTGCTATCCTGACTTCATTTTGGTTGGGTGGACGGAAGTCTTGGTTTTTATCGTCCAGGTTGAATGATTCATTCTTTCGTTTAGCAGTCGGAAGAAGTGGTTTATCCATATCCTCAGCACCGACTGTGACTCAACTACAAGGGTTCCTTGTTCATCTTTACAGATCTCTATTCGGGTGTTGTTGCCTTGATACGTTGTTTTCACTTTTTGGTAAAACTTCCGAACATTGTTCCTAAAGTAGAACCTCTCTAATTCCTAGATCGCGCGCTTCTCGTGCTCTTCTTTTTTTTCCTTCGGAGAAGCGTATGTTCTTCTATCCTCGTGTATTCATAGAGCTCACGAGCGGCTCTCGTCCTCCTGTAAACCAACGCTTCGTAGGCGAGTTGTTTTGCTGCATGTGCGGCATATTTCAACAAACCACTGGTGGTCGGATGAAACCCAGCACCTCAATTGCGGCGTTTCTGATAGCTTCTTGGCAATGATGCCACTGGTCTTTAGCACTTGATGCTGGCTGCAAAGGACTTCTTGAGAGGTTAAGGGATACGCGTTCGGCACAGATTCTGGCGGTTTGTTTTGATTGGAGCCATTCAACGTTAAATCTCCTCACAGTATTTTCCGTTGTTGTGGTATTTGAGATATCCGTAGACGTACCTTGGCTACAACTAGGTATTGGTTCAACATCTAGAATACTAGAGGAGTACCTTACGTCGATTGGAACGTGATCAATTTGGTTGACGGTTTGATGATCTAGTAAGGAAACCGTGCTATAGTAACATTAAGTCCCGCAGCAAAGTCAATTAGCGTGAGTCTATTCCCAGACGTGGTGTCCTGTAGGCTATGTTTTCCAATGGTGCTACCAAAGATGTCCGCCTTTCTTATTCTGGCGTTGAAATCACCTAGGACGATTCTTATATCTTGTCGAGGAGCTCGTAGAAAACCTCTCTTTCCTCTGTGGCGTGAGCGCATATCAGGCTAATGGTGGGGAATTCAGCCTGGATACGGATTGTTATAAGGCATTCACTAATTCGTCTTCATGCCAAAGTCTCCCCCTTACAACAAATTCGCACCAAATAGACGCTGCTTCTGTTATATGTAGCAATCACCCAAGTATATGTATGTCACAGTTTTTCATCCTTCTTTTGTCAGGCCCATTTGGATGGCTGTGATATCTGCCTTATAGCAGTCCAGGACCTCCGCTAATTGTTCCGCTGCATGTGACCAGTTCATGGTCCGAACATTCTACGTGCAAATCCGAACGTCGTTGTCATTTTTTTCGTTTTGCAGGTGGATCCGTACTTTTCCCAGGCTAGTAATTGTTTCAGAACTAAAGTTGTTTTTACGTGGCAGGAAAGTAATCCCGACGCACAACCTCCAACCTGGAGGACCAGTTCCTTTTTATACCCTACAACGAGGAGTCGGCTTTTCCAGAATCAGTAATCCACTTCGAGGATATGAGCGCTGCCCTTGGCCTATTAAGGGTTCATCTGCCGCCATCGCTTTTCCAACACCTTGGCTCAGTATTGGAGATCCCTATAGACCTATGATTCGAATATGTTTGAGCAATTCATATACCTAGGGATAACACTAATAGAGTTCGGCCTAACTGGAGCTGGTAGACGCCACCGTTGATTCCGTCTAGGGAATTCGCCCGCTACCTTCTGGATCAAAGGAAGTGCTTTAATGAGAAAACACTCCTCTCCCGTCTCTCGTCTGCTGCCACCAACGACCTTCCAAAGGAGTTGGTTACCCAATCTCCAGTCGAGGTACTAGGCATCCAGCAGCCAACGCTTTAGAGACAGAAAACAGCACTGGGCTTTTTGGAACCCCAATTGATAATTGCATCACTATGAGAGTTGAGCTCGGTAGGCATTCGCTATTGATGGGATTCCGCAGTTTGGGGTCTAAGCCGTGGAGTTGTAAAAAGTATAAGCGAAGTCCTGTCGTCCGCAAAGAAATGGTTTAGGTTGCGACTGTGTCGGAAAGAAGACTGAACCCTTGGGTACACAAGGATTGGTTGGGAATGGGGTAGATGTATGTATATCCATCCATAAGAACTTGTATTAACCCCGAATATTCAAAGAACTTGCAATCCATGATGAGAAGATACTACCCACCTGCACCGTAAGCTTTGATTTTGCTTAAGATGGCGTTCTGCCGCACTTTATCCATAGCTTTGGAGATAGCAAAAGCGACTTCACGGCATTCACCGCGGTGGTAAGTATTTTCATACAATTTTTCCGTTAGGTACACCATAAGGTCCTCTGTAGAACGTTGTAGTCTGAAACCATACCGACGGGCATTAAGAAGACGGTTCTAGAGATGGTAGTTTGGTTTCCATGACCTTAGAGAGTCGGCAGTTCAAAGGGAATGTTTTATTGCCCTTTTGGCCATTGTCTTGACTGGACATGCTCAAGTTTCCACTTATCCGAAAAGATCTGTGTCTAGTATGACAGGTGAAAGAGCTGGCGTAGATGTTTAGCTCGAAACAAGGAGAGGTTACCCATTTGGACCTGAAGATTCTGGTAGGATAGAGTTCTACTATCTGGCTTAGGAAGAAGGCTTCGGCAACTGGCTACAGTAACAACATGAACAAGGAATTAAGTACAAAATTATATCCTAAAAAATTCTACTTGATATGAAGAGTTTTACTCTGATAGTACGGTGGGTACTTATGGGTAGGGTACTTGAAATCCTTGAAATCCCCTGCCTTAAGCATGTCAATTGTACTTCGTTATACTTAATCATCTTACAACACCTTGTATTTATGACCTGAATTATTATAGCTTCTCTGTGATGATGTTCCAATCGCAGGTTTGAGACATATATGGATATAGTTTCTCCTGGCATTCATGAGGAAATTATCCATCCAACCATGAGAATGAGAATCAACTAGAGTTCCGCAATCAACCGACGATTAACTGAAGACACAACATGTATTCAAATAATTCAGTGTATTTAAATATCCAGAAGTTGAAAGACTATCTGTCGGAGCAATTCGATAGGAGACTACTTAGCACTGTTACTCCTGCTAAAGTTCAATCGGTTTATGGATCCTTCTGGTCTTTTGATATTGTCGGTGGTTTACGTCCTCAACAACGATGGTTATGTGGTTCGTCTGTCGCAACAGACTCTCACTAATCCCAGATTAATCCTGGAAATTCAGCAGCAATTGTGAAGATATTCCGCGCTTACACATGGATGATGCGAGTTGGAGGTATCACCAATTTTGGATGAATATGGCCCATACATATGTGTATCAGGATGGTTTGTGTCACATCAACAAAATTAATCCTATAGTCAAGATCTTTGGTTTTACAAATGTAACGTCGAACGATCCAAATGCTCTAACTACATAAGAAAGGATCAATGTTGGTGGTGCGTGGATTATATCCTGATCATGCAATCAGAACCTACCAATGATGGATATATACTAATGTCCACAAAGAACAACACCTTTGGAGTCATAGCTTAGCCGACATTGGCTTCAATTTACGTTGGAAAAATTTGCTAAACCAAATTATTGTCCAATATTTTTCTTCTCTAGAAGCTCTTCAAAGTTGCCTTACCATCTACCCCTTGAACTTAGGTTAGGTTTTACTACTTGCTTAGGATTATTACTTTAAAAATTTTATGAAATTCGTAAGGATTATGTCCATGATCAGATATTTTGAAATAGGAACACTAAATGCGCAAACGACAGAATTGTAGGTGCGTTCTTTTCACCATGACGAATGTTCACCGATGTAGTCTCGTTCGAACACCCTGTACCTATTTAAGGTCAAACCAATGCGTGACTTGAGTGCCATTTTACATTTTCAAATATGCACCATCCTGAGTTGAATTACAAGTTTGTTTAGTCGTAATCAACATTCATGATTCAACATTCATCACATTTTCAGCAAAAGATCCGTCATTTACAAAATGATTCTCAAATACCAGCCAAAACTACTTAATTTGCAAATCGCCTCAGTGAAGCGTAGTTATCCTTCAAAAATTCATTACCCCAACCAATTCTGCAACGCAGTGCAATCATTTCTCAAGAAAAAAAAAAAAAACCATTCCTCGTTCGATAATTTGACCAATTTAAATTGGATTATGCAACTTCTGTCCGAATTACAGGTATCGGCGGGCGGACATCCATTCCGACAGCACATTGTAGTCCATTAGAGATCCTTATTCATACTTGGCCCATTATTAGGGAGTATTCCTCCTTGGCGCGACTGACCACAATGAGTGAATTCCTTTGCACACTCGATCCATGTCATTGTGTCGTGTTCACCAGTGCTCCGTGCTCAGTGCTTAGTCGTAAACGTGCACCGTGCACAAATGTGCCATTTAAATGCACGAAATGTTTCAATTTGATGTGTGCGCTCAATTACAGGGTAATCCAACCACCATTGAGTCTGTCCTCCCCCCTTCTTCCAGTTAGTCTACCACACTGTATGCAACTGTGTCTTTGTACGCCTCCATTTGCAATTGTATGTCGTCCCGATTCCGTCTTGCCGAGCCCAGGTACATACATACATCATAGGCATAGACGGGCCGGGCAAATTGTTTTATTGTTCTCTCCTCCGACAATGGCTTATCAATTTGTTGCATGAAAATGAGGAATTCATTTTCAACCCTTTAACTGTCAGCCAATTTGACATCTCATGTCAAGAAACAATTTCACTGGAACGCGAACATGCCATGTGAAGGTGCTCTGCACTCATAGTGGTCCGACGAACCGAATAGAATGACTTTTGATTGTTTTCAAATTGAAACTGCCATAATGACAAAATTAAATTAAGTTTAGTTTAAATGAAAATAATTGGCAACAGCCAGGCAAGTCATTGTTATACATCTACCTACCTGGACACGAATGAAAGGGATTTCCGCTTTAAATTTTTGTGGGTACCTGCAAGTTGGCCAAGAACAAGGTTTTTAGTTCATGATGAGGATAGGTTTGTCCAGGTCGGAGAACTTGGGATACTAAGCAGGACTCTCAACATCTTCAGTTTGGGTGAGTTTTGCTAATGACTTCCTTTTGTTCTGTTATATACATAGATGTTCAACCAACTCCACTTTTGATGAGTCAGGTGGAACAATCTAAGAGCAGATTCCTTCTTGGTTAGTTCGATTCGTGTATGTCCTTGCGATCTTGAACTAGACGATGCATGCATATATAACCACTTAACGTCGTAATGATCCTAACTGAGACCCCTAGAGGCTTAAAACCTTTCCCAGTTTGCGTCTTGCCTAGGCCACTATTGTGGTACTACATGATCTTAGTAGTCCGTCCTCCTGGACTAGAACCAATTGGATCTTCTAATGAAACTATAGAGGTTTTTATTTGCCATGTTAGCTGAACTCCTAGGTAGGGTAGGTACTCGTAGGTAGGAGTGGTAGTTTCCATAAGGATTTTTATACCACAATTCGTGTAATCTGATTGTATAAGGATATTAGGACCAACCAATGGAATTCAGGAAAAGGATGAGTTCATCCTTCATTCATTTTGCAAGATATCTCCCCATAAGGTCGTAGAGAAAAAAGGGTTTACCTAATGTACGTTGTCTGGTCCTTGCTAGGGACATAATTCTGCAGGGAAAGTAAATCAGAGTTTTCCTCTCATTATAACGTCTGTAGCTACGACAGATCGTGTTGCACAGGATAGCTAGCTTGACTGGATGATCTTCTATCGTCCAGTGACCTGTGCCTATAGCTACGGTTCTTGCAATATCTGATCTTGATCTGCTCATTAGCTCGTTTATTTTTGATTTGTTATAGATAGTTTCTTGATATAGGCTATTCCATTTGTGATGTTAAGAGCTGACCCTAGGCTAACCACCTCATTTGCTAGTTCGCAATGGGATCCAAATGATAGGCGATATGCCTCAGGAATGGCGAGTAGCTCCATCTGGAATACACTAGTATAAACCTGTAGGGATCACATTCAGTTTATCTGAAGAAATGCATTCGTCGACTCCGCAGTTCATTTTTGAGCCGTCTGGATCGTCTCGGACTTTAGTTTTTGTGGCACAAAGCATTATTTCAGTTTTGGATGGGCTTACCCCGAGACCATATCTCGTGGCTCATGAGTAAACTTTGTCAAGAGGGCTCTCCATGAGTTGACTTATCACGAAAAGACACTTTCCTGACACTAAACTGACAAAATCGTCCACCATCTTAAAGCACCCCTCCCTATCTAGTTGCACCAACAATTTGTCCATGATCATTAAACCTGATGGAGGAGAGGTAACGCCACCCTGAGGAGTTCCGCGATTTAAACTGCTAGTTAAGTTGTTATCAAGTGTTGCCTAAGTATTTCTATTTCTTAGCATTTAAACTATCTATTGGCTAACATATCCCTCTACACCTAACTCAGTAAGGGATTCTTGAATAGCTTCAATGTTAACAGTGTAAAAAGGTTCATCTTTGTCTAAGAATATGGGAAGAGCTAAACACTTAAGTAAAGTTTCTTTCTAAGCTTCAAGTAAAGAGTAGTTAAAAGAAAAGAATTCATTTAAATGCCAATGCGATAGTATCCTGTAATGTCAGCGATTATTGTACTCATGTAGGTACAATCATTTTAGAGAAAGGAGGTGAGCCTTTTATTAAACTTAAGTTGATCTATTTGAATCCGTTTAACTTGAGTAATTGCTTGCGTGTAGCGAGAAGAATACCAAGATTTCTTTTTCCGACTGAATTTCTTCTGTATTTAGTACCACGTTTGGCAAGCGTGTCAGTCCTGGAGTTCGCAGGAGAAATTATCTTCCATTCACAAAATATCGATTCTATTTTATAGCACCAACGTTGGAAGTCACATATTTTACAGTCTTTGTTAAATTAAGTAGGGGTCAGCAATTTAGCCCTAAAAAAATTTTGTATAAGGTATTGTCTGTATTTTCTGGTATGAGTTCTAGATTACTGAGAATTGTGCTGTGGCCTATCCGTTCTCGAGACTACGACGCAGCTTTGAGTGAAATGGTTGCGGCTGCTGCTATTTGCTAGTCAAGGGGGTACTAGAAAATAGAGGAATAGAGAGATAGGCTGACCATTTCGGCACACTCGTTCCAACTCAGTTTTCTATTAAAAATTAGAATAAGATATGCGAAAACGTGTGTGGTGTCATACAGTTTCGAAAGCGTCTATCTAAGGAGCCCCATATTTCCTGGTAGATAGGACTAATTTGGTTTTCTGAACGTTGCCCTATAGTGCACAATTTCAGCCTAATTGGAGAACCTAAAGTCTATCTAACCAGGGGTCATCGTATCGATGTGAATGCGATTGAACGAAAGTTCCACAAGACATTCTACTTTTTTCAAGGAACCCCGCAAAATTTAGATACTCACTGGCAATCAAGCATTAGGCTTATATGACCGACAAAGGATTGCGTGTTTGGGAGTATGGAGTAATTCTGAATGAGTCTGCGATAGAGATACATATACATAGAGGGACTCAGAGCTTGGTTACCGGACGTTTGCAAAATTACGTAGAGATTATAACAAACCGAGATACTGCGGCTAGTCAATTATCTCCCTGATAATGAGGATACGTCGTCTGCTCCTATGGAATCCATAAAGTTCCTCCCAGCTACCGCAACCAAAAGAATAGTGAAGAGTAGATGGAATAATATCGCTACGTGTTTCTCGTTTAAACAGATCTGGACAACAAAACTTATTCCCTTATTCGATAAGATATGCTTCGAAAGTTTGAGAGTAGCCTTAGAAGAACACAGGGCTAACCCATTGGTGGCAAGATTGATGGACAATATGCTAAAAATAGGACGATAAATATTCAGACGGGAACTTCAAGACTTAGAGGAAGGGTTAGCAGAGGTTGCCCGAGGGAAGGAGTTTCATCACCTACTCTGTGCAACATAACTGTGGACTCTCTCCTGAGAAGACTGGAAAAGACTGGCTTCGATACTGTGGGATATGCCGATGACATAGAAAAAGTAGCAAGAGGTAAATTCATGAACATCACAGCAGATACCATGAGAAACGCTCTCCAAGTGGTGGAACGGGGGTGAAAGCGGCGATATCGACGGCACTTCGTCTGCACCGGGATGCCAACTGGCACTGGCGTGGTAGTATCTACGGTCATAAGAAAACCCTGGATCTCGTGAAAAACGAGATTAGGGAGTTGAATATGCCCATAGATGGAATAAAGAGAATGCTTGTTACCGAAAGGTATCACACAACTCTTATGGAGGATGGAACACAACCGAAAAAGAAGACTGATGATATAATCATACTTATTTACGGATGGATTGGCAGAGCGGTGGCAGGTATCTTCTCAGAAGAACTAGAACTAGCCTTTTGTATTAGTCTGGGGAAATATACCTCAGTTTATCGAGCCGAGATGATTGCTCTGTTGCATGCGTTGGCTCACCTGAAAGAGGATCAGGTTGAGGAGAAAAACGTTACTATAACACTGGACAATCAATCAGTGATTAGAAGCATGGAACAAATAGATATCAATACATTACTGGCATTGGAATGTGTTCATAAACTCAATGAGTACTCGCTAGCTGGCGCTAGCTGGCAGACGAAGGAAGGTCCTGGGGAGCAGATTTCTGTTAAACAGATGCTAGCATTGACACAAGGAATCAAAGCCAGAGAGGAACTGTGGAAATATCCAGAGAGTCTCTCGGGCTAAGATGGATCGTTGAACGGAGACGAAAAGGGACCCAACACTGTGGTCTGGTTTGTACTCTCTTCAAAAATATATGTATATATATTCCCCTTAATAAGAAAAGGTTATGGCATTTAGTTTGAGCTTCTTTCAATGGTTTTTGAAGAAACTGTAGAGACAAGACGAGAGGTCCATGAGCTTCAGATTCTACTCGAAGGATGTACGGTATGAATTAGAGTGCGAAAATCGTGTGAATGAGTTGGATCAGGTTTTGTTAGTTGTCGGCTTAACAAATACAAATATTTGGCGGGGCTTTTGCAGAAGGTAATTGATCTCATCCTGCCGGGTTTGATTGCTACAATTGGGGCTACATCCCGACAACCTGGAGCCAGATAAATGTAATCTTTATCCACAAACCAGGCAAAAGGCCTAGTGAGCTGCCTAAATCTTACAGACCTATAAGTCTAACATCACTTGTTCTCAAAACCATGGAGAGACTCATTGACGTTCATATTAGAGGTCGGCTAAATTTGCCTACCCCTCTGCACTCAAGTCAATTTGCATACAGAAAAGGAAAATCAACAGAAAGTGCTCTTCACTATCTTGTGAAGAAGATAGAAGGAACTTTACGTTCCAAGGAAATAGCTCTGTGTGCATTCCTTGACATTGAGGGCGCATTTGATAACACTGGCTACGACTCAATAGCAAGAGCAATTAGTAGAAGAGGTATCGAGGATTCGACCAATGAATACGGACCATGCTTGAAAGTCGAGTTATTACTTCCTTCTTTCGAGGAGTGACTATGACTGCAGTTAAGGGCTATCCCCTTCTATGGTCACTAGTCATCGACAATCTTCTACTCGATCTTCAGAGATCAAGCTACACCGCCATTGGTTATGCAGATAATTTTTATCAGTAGTAAGTACAGTGCGACCATTTCCAGTGTCATGCAATGTGCTTTACTATACGTGTTAGAATGATGCAGCAGAGAAGGACTATCCATCAATCCTAGCAAAACCGTTCTAATGCCTTTTACAAAAAGAAGACTAGTCAATCTAGAACCTATCACGACCAAAGGCACCACTTTAGTCTATTCCAGTGAGGTTAAATGTCATCCCCGACAAACGGCTTAGCTAGAATTCTCATATCAAGTCCGCCATTGAGCGCGCCACTAGGCCCATGTGGGCCAGTAGAGGCCTTTAAGGCATAACTTGGGGTCTAAGTTCAAAAATGATACATTGGATGTATGTATACAATGATGGTTAGGCCCATTATCACTTCGTTTGGTGGCCGAAAATTCTTGAACGTACAACGGCAACGAAGCTTCAAAGAATTGCATGTCTCGGTATTACGGGTGCTATGCGCAGTAGCATAAGAAGCTGTTTTGGGCTCTCTGACCTACAAATCTTCACTAGGAAGTCCACTGCTAGATGCGCTATTAAGATGCAACTAGAATACAAGTATAAATCAGGCGACTATGTGAGACACCTGAAAATTCTTGACACAATTCCCAAAAAGGACATTTTTTGCACTATCCCCAACATCATGGTCAAGGAGTAGTGTTTGAGGGAGTACGGTTGATTATTTGAGGTAAAAATATTGGACCGTGCAAACTGGTCCAATGATGTTCGGGCACTAGATCCTAGAGGTCTGATCTGGTACACAGACGGATCAAATATGGAAACTGGAGTTGGAACACCAAGGTCTCGATACCTATGGGAACGTGTCCCACGGTTTTTCAGGCTGAACTCCATACCATTGAGATCTGTACTAGGATAAGCCTTGATAAAGGTATTAAGGGCGCTAGGATATATAACTTTTCAGATAGATAGGCAGCACTTAAAGCGCTGTCGTCCAATTAAATGGACTCTATATCAGTCAAATGCTGCAACGATGCACCACAATCTCTTGCCAGACACAATAGGGTGAAACTTGGTTGGATCCTTGTCATCAAGGAATTGCCGGTAACGAATCTGCAGATGAACTAGCTAGGGCTGGCCCAGAATCTACGTTCATAGGGCCTTACTGTGGTGTCAACTGGGCTACCGCCACAACGCTGATAAATACTTAGGAACACAAACTTCGTCTGGCCCACTGGGAAAATTTCTCGGGGCTAAGACAATCCAAGCGATTAATTAGGCCTTTTTCCTACAAGGAAATCCTTAATCTAGATAAGGAAAGCATCAGAAAGCTGGTGAGCAGGCCATTGTGGCCTTCAATATCACCTTAACAAACTTAATCTATGCCCAGAAACGGAATGTACATAGAATGTAGGCGTATATTCCACAAAGAAATATGTTCATCAGCGGAGTTGAGCAACTATGCTGCTATGGACGTACTATCCTTCATAAGGGAGGTGGAACGTCTTTTGGCTTAGTATTACCCTATGATACAATAGATCAGACAATGTCAGCCATATGGGCAAGGGTCTTTAAAAAATAAAAATAAAAAATCCTCGTGCCCTTAAATCCTAACTATGTAATCTGTATACATGAGCATTCTGATCCTCCTGCACTTCGTTGAGGTAACGCACTTCGTTAAGGTGATCTAGAAATAAAATAGATAGAAGAGTACCTAATACACAACCTTGTTGTACGCCGATTGTTGCTGCAAATCATTCAAACAGATGCTTGCCATTCCATTTGTGGATATCGACATGAGAGACAATTTGTATATTACCGACCTTCTATCGATTGAATCAAAAGCTGTTTTGAAATTCACGTAGAAAGCGTATAGTTTCCTGGAAACATAATGTGGAATGGTTGAGTGAATCTAGATCCTACGTCACTGACCGTTAGAAAATTCTAGGGTGCGTTGATAACACCTTCTTCCAAAGGTTTGCCTTATGAAAGCCTTGAGGTAAAATAGCAGAATCAAAGAATCTCACCAAAGCTTCTCGTGTTAAAAACTTGTAAAACTCGAAGGGTATTCAGGTCCTCCAATGATTTCAGTCTAAACATTTTGTTCAAGAAATCGATTGCGAATGCAAATTTGTGTCGCGATAGTTATAGACAACTTTGAACAAGACTTTGGTAACATCATCGTCTTCCTTTTGTCGAAAGCAACATCAGCAGTAAACATTGAAATTGATTCTGTTGTCCTGCTATCCTACCTTTGTTAATCGCAAATAGAATCATTATGTCACATATCTTACAATCACTACCACTTTGTCTGTATTAGTGGCGATAAATTTGATTCTAATATCAATGATCCGTGAAATACTGAAATTTAATGCGGGATTGCTACTTAACCTATCCTATCTGCTGTTCTTTTTCAAAGGAAATCCTTTGGTAAATGCAATAATCTCCGTGTAATAAATTGGTGGATAACCACCAGTTAGGTGAACAACAGGGGTACAGCCAAGGGATGACAGTAATGGGATTTACACCCCTTTTTTGATATCTAAAAATGGAAGAGAAATGCGGTTCGATATTGATAAACATTTTATTTCATTTGATTCGTTTGGAGCTGCGAATGGAAGTGAAAATAGGTAAGAATTCTCCACAGAATACAAAATCCATTTTAACTGATTCTCCATCGCAGTAGATACCTGTCACCCTTCTACCAAAAAAAAAAATAAATATATATACAAACATACGTATTTTATCCCACATAATCCTTTAATAGGATATCTTCAAATGATTGTTGTTAGAAGACAATACAACCCCTGTGCGTACACATACAATCCCTCGGTGTTTTGTGTGCACAAGCCACAAACAAACGTCAAAAGTCAACGAGAGGGGGTAAGACAAACAAATACCCAAGACAAAACAACAAGGACCAGCTTTTGCGCATTTACAGACAAAACAAACTAAACCAAAGTGGCAAGGCTATAATGAGAGGGTGTTTATCCCATCTATTATGGGTAGAACATGATCTCCTCTTATCCCGTCTTCATTGCTTCGTTTGAACACACACACACGCATTATAGTGAATTTGATATACCATAGGGGAGTGCGATTGGTATGATAGATACATTGGCCGTGTGGTGCATGCATGTATTATTTAAGTGAAGGACATCGATCGACGATGAGTATGTGCAATTTATTTTCATTTACTTGCTACTGAATGAATTAGGAGCTTTTCGTATCAAAATTGAATGGATATCAATGTATGTATGTATGCTTACCGCTACTCTGCTTTCCTTGAGATCCAGGCGCATAGCTAGATCTTCTCGTATAAATACATCCGGGTAGTGGCTTGTAGAAAATGCTCGTTCGAGTTCGTCTAATTGCCATGAATTGAAATTCGTTCGAGATCTTCGCCTTTTCGCTGCACTATTCTCATCGTCCACGTCTGCATTTGATTCTGGAAAAGAAAAATATTTGCTAAGGGTGACATTACGAAATTGTTACAAATTTTACAAAATAGCAAGTGTTGAGCTGAAAATGTAAAAAAAATTGACAATTTGATGGAGTATGATCGACGAGCAAAGTTATCACCAAGGAATAGGGGTTCAGAGCTACAATTCGAATAGCTAACAAAGATTCTGTAGAAGACTTCAGGATTTGGTTTGTCAGGATTAAATACTTACATACTTACTTTATGCACTAACGACCCGTAAAGGGTATCTCTATGAGACACGACAGCCTTCTACTCGCTTCGAACCTAGGCATGATACATATTTCTAGTTTTCTAGACCAAGAGCTCTGGGATCTGCAATAGCTTGATCCATAAACCGGACTTTAGATTTCGGAAATTCTATTGACTGGAGTGATGTTTTCCATTCGCTCAATGTGGCTGAGCCAATGCTGTCTACGAGCGGTTAAATGTACTTTTCCATTCGTCCTTCTTGCATATGGGACCGAATATTCGACGATGAAGTGACCAATATCTTCTCTGCTTTCTTGCTTATCGGCTGCATATAGCAGAACTGAAACTGGTCTTCTGAGTTAGGAGTTTTAAATCGCCAAACAGCGGCTTCCTAGGATAAGTCTTCGCCGTATTTGCACTAAGTTGTTGTTCGTGGAGTCGATATTTATTCCGTGGTAGGTAAACTGCTTAACCACTTCGAAGTTACTATTGAAAACACTGACGTTTTGTCCTATGCTGTGGAAAGATGCTTTTTTGTTTATTGACAACATGCACTTGGTTTTGTCCGCATTTACTTCAAGGCCTGTTCTTCGCCTGTTCTTTGATTGCCGTAAAAGCTGCTATTGATGTCGTCTGCGTATCTCAGCAGATTTGTTGAAGATAGTTCCTTCCGTGTTAACTCATGCCCTGCGCACTATCTGTTCCAGCACGAGATTGAAGTAGTCACATTGCACACTGCACATTGCACAGTTGGATCAGTTTTGCCGGGATCCTGAATTCAGTCATTTTGTAGAGCTCAAGACGATAAAAGCTATCATATGCGGCTTTGAAGTCGATGAAGAGATGGTGAGTCTCGACTTGAAATTCGTTGGTCTTTTCCAGGATCTGCCTTAGTGTGAAAATTTGGTCGATCGTCGATCTACCGGGCCGCAGTGGTACGTGCCGATTAGTGTCCTGCAGAAAGGCTTCAGACATTCACACAGTACATTGGATAGGATTCTATATGCGACATTAAGCAGGAATATGCCTCGGTAGTTGTTACAAGACATAGGATCGCCTTTCTTGAAGATGGGGCATATAAAGCTGATAATCCAGTCATCGGGCATGGCTTCATCCACCTATACTTGGTTGAAAATTTAGTGCATGCACCCTACCAAAGCATCACCACCATGTTTGAAAGCTCTGCTGGAAGAACATCAGAGCCAGCGGCCTTGTTGTTCTTCAGCTTTTTGATAGATAAGTCAACCTCTTCAGTACTGGGAGGAGATGTGGCTTCTTCATTGACTGTATGGGGGTTCTTTTCTTGGCCTATCACTCTTTTTACCTTATGCCCATTAAGTAACAACACATCTAGTATTCCCTGTGCTTCGGTGACAAGGTTTGATTCAATCTTTCGTATCTGCATTCCGGGCTTGGAGCCAGCTGCCAGTTATTTAGCTTTCCTATAAACAAATCCGAATGTTGTTCCTATTGCGGGACTCTTCGATGTCCTTAAGCTGGGACTGACTGCGTAAGCCTTGTTCTTTCTACGCACGATCTTCTTCTCCTCCCTTCTGACTCGATAGTCTTCCCTGGCTGGCCTTGTTTTGTGATGCAGCGTTTATAGGTGTGGGATCTTTTCCGGTGGTGGCTGGTAACTTATGGTTGTCTCAGCTTTGTCTTTGATGATTTCGCGATACTGATTCCACAGATTGTTGACGTTTGTGGATGGTGAATGCACAGCGGAGAGTCTCTCGTTCAGGCGCTCCCTGAAGGCTTTGGTTACTCCAGTCGCGGTAAGGCTTCCGATGTTGAATTTCTTTTTCTATTGTGCATCAGTAGTGGACTGAGAACTTCTCCCTCAACGGCTTTGGACATTATGTTCCAACTGCTCCCCTTAGATATTCTTGGCAAGCAATTGGCTACTAATGCGGGTATCTGACTCAAAGCCACAGTGGTCTAGCTAATATGAGGACCCTTCCTTGATCATTGATCTCCTCAATTTTACCCTAGAAGACAACGACTACACCTCGGCGACTCTGTTATTTGATTGGAACTTCCCTGACCGTTATGAATCGGTCACTTTTCCCTCTCCTCAGGACAGTTCAGTCCACTTCTACACTAACGGCTATGCGGTGTCTCCTCCGACATGCTCAATCTGAGCATCTCTTTCCACCTCCCAGATCATTGTATCAGAGAAACCTTGTCCTGGCTGAAATGAAGTGCAATATCTGTCAGGGATGTAATGATTTTCACTGACAGTCAAGCGGCAATTAAATCCTTGGAATCATGCTCCTTCACTTCAAAACACGCTTTAAGCTTCCGTTTGTCTCTGTTGGAGATGACTGAGCAGTTCATTATTCACCTATGGTGGGTGCTAGGCCACAGAGGGATTGCAGGAAATTGTAAGGCTGACGGCTAGACACTATTAGCAAAACCAACTGTAATTGGGAAAATCCTTCTATTTGCAAGATTTCAAGATAGATCTGGTCTAGGCTTGATTTGAAACATAGTATCGAGTTGATTTTGTTGAATCAGTCACAGATCAGCCACGTTATCGGTATTCTTACTGGACACTGTCTAATAGGCCAACATGGCGAAAGGATGGGACTCTTTTCAAATGACTTCTGCAGAAGTTGAAGGGGTGAGGCCGAGGAAAAAACTATTCTCCACTTCCTATGCACGTGCTCAGCTCTGTCCCAAATAAAACTACTCCATCGCGCTTGTTTATAGCTGTCAGAGTCATATCTCCTTATGGACTTTCTTTGCTGAAATGATTTCCTCAATTATTCTCATTCTTTATTGACAACCTAGACGAACAGGCGTCATTATGCGTCACGAGCCTTCTTCGTTTTTTTTTAAAGCTTCGGTTCGTTTGATTAGTTTCGTACAGCTAAATGGTGCGATCCTAAGCAGCACAACGGACGTTTATTGTTCTAGGTCTGTGTACACACTTGCGCAGACAGCCATTCCATCCTAAATCTAAACCTAGCCTGTTTCCCTTACTAATACAATTTTATAAGCAACTGCAATTCCGATTCGAACAACTATTTACTTGTAATCCGGAAACGAATCGGCATTCCCTGAACTCTACGACACCCAAGAGGCTATCGCAAGAGACTAACAGAAACTTTTCAGACTTAACCTAAGACCAATGGCAACAAGCCGTCAAAGATGTCGCTGCGTTTCTCTCGGTCATCAATGTAAACTCCTGGCCAGAGTCTAAGTAAGAAAGTACAAGTTACACGCGTCACTAGACTTGTGTTGACCATATTAATGTATTGCACTAACGTGACATACAGTAACAGAGGATTACTTCTTAGTAACAAAATGTCCTTGACAAAAGTAGAGAACAAAAAAAAAATCATTTGCGTCCTTCCTAAAAATCCTCAAAGACCCATTCGAGTTAATTTGTAATTTGTTTCCTCATTACACCCCAAATGGCTGCGCTGAGGGTTAATTAGATCCGTTTTCCCCGAGTCACAGAAATCATTTCCTTACATAAATCTTAAAATAATAACAAAAAGAGAGAAAAAAAAATAAATAACAAACAAACAAAACAAGATCGTTAATTTAATTCAAATGTTTTCATGTACCCGAGTATGTCTCGTATGCAGCAGCATCTACGGAGAGGGCTAAACAATCTAATAAACTCCCGGCCTGCTGCGAACGGCATGGCAGTCCGCGTTCTCCCGAAAAAGGTTTGCCTTTTAATTTCATCGGTCGTTAAGCAGACTGAAGTGGAACCAAACGACTGGCATCTGCATGGTGCAGAGCTTTTACGGATTGTTTTATGCCTACCAGCAAACTACCCTCAGAATTGTTTTTTAAATATTTTACTACAAAAAAAAAACAAAAAAAAATGTCGCCCTGAATTTTTGGTTACCCCATGCCCTAATTTTAAGGGAGTAACCATTTTTATTTTTTTTTTTAAATTTTATTTTTGTCGTTTATTTATTTGAACTACCACCAGGTTTTTTTTTTGTTTTTTATTTACGTCGGGTTAATTAGCAGCCCGGCAATTGTTTTTTTTTTTGTTTCGATTCTTCCCTGTTAAGGGAGGGAATGGATGTCCTGGTAACATTTTTTTTGGAAACTCTTCCGCTAATTTATTATTTGTTCGTAATCGCAACTGGAACCGGTTTTTTTTTTGTTTCCTGTCTTACCCAGTTCAGGTAAAAGCGGTGACATTTCGTAGTCAGGACTGTACTCCTGGGAGCTGTTTTTCTCTGCGGATGAAAAAAAAAAGGATTCAGAAAAAAGTGTTACAGATTAACGTGTGTGTCTCGTGACACACGACCGTCAGAAAAAAAAAACAAAAAACGCCAGGGTGACGATTTTTTTTAAACATCGTTTACACCCCTTTTTTTTTTGGGAAGTGATAATGCATACCTTGGTGTCAGTGTCGGATTTGATTGATTAAAAGTTCGTTTAAGTTGGTAGTTAAATGGATCTAATTGTATGGGAAAGTGATTGGTCATTGATCGGCTTTTGTTTTTTTTTTTTCTACGCTGACACTCGTGGGAAATTCTTTTAAATTAAAGGATTAGGACTAAGGGTTTCTACTACTTATGTGTTCAAACTAGAGTCACGCAAATGGGCCTTGAAAGAACTCTTTCAACAGTCGAGGCAGGTCCAAGCGGAACTAGACGTCTAGAGTGTCCTTTTTTTGTTCAGCGAAATGGAAACAATTAAAAGAGTCTCTTAGAACAAAGATATGATATTCAGCTTAAATTATTTAAAGATGAGGGTGTTATTATAAATAGATAGATGGATGGATAGATAAATAGATAGATGGATGGATAGATAAATAGACAGATTTATTTTTCCACAAAAAATCATTAAATCATGGCATTGCCGTCTGCATTAAAGGTTAGTTTGGGTTATAAAGAGTGTTGGGTGGATAAGGACTTACCAACGTCCATTGTGAATCCCCTTTTTGAAAATAAGGAGAAGTTCTAAGAACAAACCAAATATGATACATATTACTGACCAACTTGGGGACCAGTTGGTGCTCTTATTGTAATCTTATACCCGATCATCTACGGTGTTTGCGAAGAATCCAGATCCTAGAGTGCGTAGGCGTCATTCTTGCAAAGAGGGACAGTGGCAAAGCAGATGTTGGATCGACTTCACTTCTTCCGCATCTTTGCAACTTCTGCATAAATCGTTGGACCTTACTCTGAATTTACAGAGCATGACTCCAATGGTGCAGTGTACTGTGATTACTCAAGTTAAGATTTAGATAGACGATCAATATAGTGCCAAAAGGCTTCTTGTTTTTATTCTGTCTAGTTTCGGGCATAATGTACGAAAGATGACACTGTCCTCCCTAGACAATTAGGGCAGGTTGGCATCTGCCTACATTATGTCAATAAAGCTATACAATCGGTGTCAGAAGGATGATGTTCACCTTCTATATTACTATGTCTGGGAACCCAGAAGAAATTGACTGAATGGTTTCTAATGGTGATCAGTGTGTCAAGGCATTTCCTAACCGCCATTGATTCGACTGAATGGGATTTAATGGATTTTAAGGCTGCTTGACTGCCAACGATGATAGTTATGTAGGAACATACATAATAATCGACGGTGGGAGGCGCATTTTGCAGCTTCTATTTCTATTGTCAGGATTTCAGCTTATAATACACTTAAAGCTTCTGTTAGTCTAAAAGATTTCTGCTTTTACAGTACCACCGAGTAAAAACCTGCTTTTTTGACATGTCATCCGTGTAGATCATGATTCCTAGATCTTAGGTGAAGTTAGGTACGTGGGTCGTCGAGTGAAGGAATCCACAACGCCACACTCAGGTCAGTACAGATCCATTGTGATACCCATAGAGGAGAGATGTCCTTTGCCCATTGGTTAACCCTAGTATTACAAATATGGTTCCTATGACAAACCATCCAGTTGTTTTGATGTACCTAGTTCAAAATGTTATTAAGTGGTCTACTGAATAATTCTTCTAGATCACGGAAGAAGTGTCGCCCTAGAAATTTAAATCTAAGGTGGATAAGACCTGAACAGTGACAGAGAAAGTGGGTTGTATCTTCATTGACTTCTTCGTCACAACATCCACGACATATGTGTTCTTCTTTTAGTCTTAGTTTTTTTCAGGTGATACCGCAGAGTGTTATGACCACAGATAACTCCTATCAGGGAAGAAAGGAATTTGCTCTTATCGAAGCAAGGCCATATACTTCTAGTGATGACACAAGTGTCTAGGGAGGACCATTTAATGTTAGCCTCCCTCTGGACCCTAACCCTAAGATGTCGACCTGTTCTGATGTAGATTCTGAACCTCTCCTGGCCAGCTCGTCGGCCTTTTCATTACCTGGTATAGTGTCATGTCCAGGAACCCAGCAGAGTGCAACCTTGAGCTGTGTTCCAAGAACCTTAAGCTCACGACATCACTTTACAAGCTTGGATTTTATTTCAATAAGGTGGTACCTTCCGGTGGTATTATCTTCAACGCAGTCTCACGAGCGGCTTTTGTCACTGCTAGGACATCCGCTTAGAAAAGTGTTCTATGGTTTGGGAGATGGACTGATTTCGATATGCCCAGTGGTTCAGAAAAGATACCTTACATCCAACTTTGATCTATCTGTGAAGACATAGATGCTTGTGAGACCCTTCACCCTTAAAATCTAGGTACGGAGTCAGATAATCTGTTGTGGAAACATTTCCTAGATATTTATTCAGGATCATAGAATAACCCGTTGTATTTTGTCTCCAGCTGTTTGACTGACTTATTTTCAGGGCGCTTATAGGTGCCGAGGCTTGAACGAAAATATCCAGCGGAAGCAGATTGAGCACAGCCTCCAGTCCTGCAGTAGGTGTGGTTCTCATAGCGCTTGTGGTGCCAATATAAGCCAATCTCTGTATCTTCGTAAGAGCCGCTAAGTTTGTGGTCTTGCTGGCGGAATGCCACCATACAAGACTATATACTATATAGTATACTATGCACTCGGAAGCACCTCATTCCTCAATGGAGGGATTAACCCTGTCATCGTCGAAGTAGCAACACAGTCGAAACGGATGACCCCTGATTGGCCGATGAGGTAGCCTTTGTCTGACTGGCAATGGCTTGTCGCAAACTTGGGTGGTCCCATCAACCTCTCCACGTTCAGGTCTTCTACAGGAGCAGCCACCTCTGAAGGGTTGCCAATTGGCTTACCCCCCGACTGTGACAACTCCTGCAAGTAGGCCCGAGCATTAGGGAATCTCATCCTCACCGACTCAGTAAGTTCGTCCCACTTCTTCGATCCTAGTCTCTTGATGGTCAACTTGCAGTTCTTAGATCGCTTGGAACTGGTTGACCAGTTAGAAAAGTATGAGCCGGCTAACAGCTGTCACTAGAGTCTAGAAAGCGATTTTCTAGATTAACGTCAACTGTATCGACGCTTTCCTTATCCGAAACATGAAGCAGGGCTTCTTCTAACCTATCTTTTGGATCGGTTTTATAGAGCTAGGAGTGCCCGATCCATATGCAATCTTCGCTTCTGAAAGATTTTTGATTAATTTTGACATTTGGGTTCCACAAGTAAGGGGGAGAAGATGTCCGCCTGCACTCACCCCCTGCACGCAGGTAAGGGGAATTAGGATAAAACTGAAGGACCCCAGGTATTCAGAGTTTGCACTAGTGACTGAGCTCACCCCCAGCCATGCATGTTTAGGCGCGTCGTACCTTATCTTGGGTGATCACCTTTTGGTTTTTGGTTGACTCTCGCCCTACCCGGCTTGGGAATACAATCGGCCATCGGGATATCAATGTTGAAATCATTGAAGCATTCATGTCTTTACTGTATTTAATATCGACACATATCCATAGGGTATTCAACCATTAGGTGATATACTGGCTATGCACTGCAATGGTAAGACCCATTTTACCCTACGGTGCGATTGTTTGGTGGAAAGCGCTCGAGAAGATATATCATCTTGAAATCATGACAAGGATTCAATGGGCAAGCTATTTGGGGGTGACGGGATCGATGATATCAATGCCAACAGCAGCCCTGGAAACAGTACTGAATTTTCCTCCTCTTGACATCTACAGAGATAGCTTGGCAGCTAAAACTGCACTAAGATTAAGAGAAAGCAGACTATGGTTAGCTAAACCTTATTGTGGTGCCTCAATTCTGAACGGAATATTTCTAGATTCCGAACGGAAATGGACTACATCGTCCCACTATCAAACTGTACTCAGAGATTCACTATCAGAATTCCTAACAGGGAGGAGTAGGATGATGGTGTAGTCTGTACCTAGAATGAACTAGCTATCTATACCGACGGATCCAAAAAAGGATGTCCTGTTCCTGGTTCTGGTATCTACTGTGAGTTTCAAAAGATAAATAGGTCCTTCAGACTTAAGGATGCTTGAACTGTTTTTCAAGCCGAAGTTGCTGCAATAAAACAAATTGATTATCGAGGGAAATATTTCTGATAAAATAATCAGTGTCTGCGTTGGCAGTCAAGCAGCCATTAAAGCGTTACAGTCAGCATCGCATCGGTAAAGTACAAGCTCCTAAAAATGTCCATCAAAAGACTGGATAATATAAAGGGTGACCAGATAAGAATTGATAGGAAAAAAAAATGAAATAAAACACCAACAGTGTGAGATATAAAACTGATTCTGGCTTTATTTTGAAGCCACATTCATGCTATGTCGGTCAGTCCAATGTTTGACGACTAGGTCCAATATGTGCGGCGTTATTCCGGCAATAGCGTCTCGAATGTTGGCCTCGAGCTCGTTCAAAGTGGTGGGCTTCTTAGCGTCGACTAAGGACTTGACGTAGCCCCAGAGAAAATAATCGAGAGGTGTCAAGTCACATGATCGTGAGATGACCCAGTCGCCAAATTTCTGCTTCACAACTGCGTCGCTTGTACGGCATATAGCGCCGTCTTGTTGGAACCCCGGCTCGAATATATCGATGTTATCGAGTTCTGGCCACAGAACGTCGGTTAACATCGCTCTATACCTGAGACCATTGACGGTAACGGTGTCTCCTTCCCCATTTCGAAAGAAATTAGGTCCGATGATGCCGCCATGCCATAAACCACACCAAACAGTCAATCTTTGGTGATGCATTGATGTTTGGTCGAACACTTGTGGATTGTGTTCGCTCCAATAATGACAAGTCTGCTTGTTGACATATCAGCTGAGCAAAAAACGGACCTTGTCCGAGAAGATGATTTTTTGGCCAAAATCCGGATCTCCGGCCAACATTTCCAGCGGCCAATTAGAGAACTCACGGCTGATCGTCCATCTTCAATTTTTGCGTCAATACAATCTTATACGGGTTGACTCTCTGGCGATGCCCAATTCACCTGATCGGCTCCGAATCGACATTTCCGGGTCGTCTTCGATACTGGCCGATACGACGGCTATGTTTTCTTCATTTCGAATCAATGTCTGTCTGGTTGGTGCCTTAAGGCCCAAAAGAGTTTACTCATGCTCAAACTTTTCCACGGTGCGACGAATTGCCTGCACGCTGAAGTCATGATGACGACCGACCTCACGACGAAATTCACGTTGCGTATTTACAACTGAAGGCAGTTAGCTAAGGACCGGGTTAATTGGAGAGGCTTGTTGTTGGAGGTCCCCTAAGTAGAAGGAGATTTACAACTGTGCTGGAATTTTGATAATATTTTTTTAATAATTTCCGCACCTTGGGCAAGCGTGAAACGATGCATGATGGAATGGCAAACTTTACTGAATATTTTGACAAGCTGGATGTCATTGGTAACTTTGACATCTGCTGAAACATAACAATTGGAAAAAGTATCATTGTTATCTGGTCATCTTTTATCAGTGGCCAATAAAGTGATCATATATTGAGAACCGGGCCACATGGATATCCCCGGGAAACGAAAAACATCTAAGCTCCTTGCAGGCCCTTGTTGAGGCTGACACACTGCTTAACACTTTGAAAAGGGAAATATGTAGATAAGATACTGAATCTAACGATAAAGCTAACAGGCAATAGTATCGATCATATATGTACATGCACTAAGCCAAATCTTAATGGCCAGTCTATGACAAGAAGAGATCTTCAGATCTCATAAACTGAATTGCAAGGATATTCGGACAGCTGTTGGTGACGTGGTAGACAATCAAGCAGCATGGCTAGGACTATCCCATAATGACTTCCATAGGAATGCCAGGGACGAAAAGGAAATAGAATCCATTCGTGACTTCCTATTCGATTGTCCAGAACTAGCCATCAAAAGAAAAGACACTCCTGGGAGCTACTTCCTTGTGGAACTGGATGATCTAAGAAACATTGAGTTTGAACCTTGGTGGTTTAGTTCAGCCATCGACAACTGAAATTTAATTTGTCAGGGGTCTTATAACTGGTCACAATGGAAGAGTCATCGTTAGCCTAAGTAAGCCGATTACAACTTCTTATCAACAGGTAAATTTGGGCACCGTAACATTACGTTTGGTTCATCCCACAGCGCCAGTTCTGCTTACCAAAAGTGGCCTACTGGGCACAATACATATATCACAACCTAAACCTTCATATCAAGAAAGACTAGGTTCTTACCCATTTAAAGTTTGAGAATAGGTTAAAGTCGTTTATATACAATACCTACAGTAACCTAATAGGCAAACAAGCAAGATGACTTGGCGTATACACTCGCATGATTTCTGTGAAAGCTGCATGTACAAGGAAGAGGAAGAAGCTGGTTGTGGAAAGCTACAAGAACGAACCTCTCACCAATCCTTATGGGACTCCCGTGTCTACCCAGAATCCGGCTGGTGTTCTTTGTTCTTAAAGTAGTCTACTTTTAAGCTTACATTCCAGAAACCCCATTAATGGTCTATTAGGTCTCTTACTTCGTCAATTTAACATCAAAACTAGTATGGGACTGCCTTCAACTACCCAGCTCAAACAGAGTTCATCTCATTTGGGTGCCAGGACACAGCGGACATATAGGCAATGAAATGACAGATATACTAGCCAGAAAAGGATCTGCATCAACCATCATGATGCCAAGACCATTCTGTGGACTACCTATCAGCGCTGCGAAATACTGCATTCAAAAGCGACTGAAAAATAAAGCTCACCATCACTGGACGAAAACTGAAAGTAACAGACAAGCCAAAATGTTCATGCCAAACATTTACCTTACAAGAACGAAACAACTTCTAGGTCTAACTAGAAGTCAGATTCGTATAGTCATAGGATTCCTCACTGGACACTGTCAAGTCAAAAAACACCTTATGACTATGGGAATAACTCAAGATAACACTTGCAGAATGTGCAACGAGGACGAAGAATTAGCAGAACACATTTTGTGTCACTGTAGCTGTCTAATCAGAACACGTCATCGTCACTTAGGGAAATTCTACCTTGAAGCAGACGACATATGTATCTGCTAGCACACTCAAAGATCTTCTAGGATTTATTACTAACTCGGGTATCATGATTGAGCTCTAATTGGAAGATTTCACAATAGGCCCATCTTTGGCCGCAGTGATATGGTGACAAGCTCCCGCCTCATATTTTAAATCCTATTCTTAATCTTACTTCGTCAATAGCAATTCAATATAGTACTTTGTATCCAATATCCAGGAAGACGTTGGCTCGTCAGCTTTGCTTTTTCCTTGACGCAGCGGAACCATTCTTCATCTCTATATTCCTGCTTTTAGATTCGTATTGCGTTGTTGATAAGGCGTTGAGGACTTATGTTCAAGACTTCTGCGACTGACATCCCTTACCTAGTCCCTTCCATCTTTCTTTGTAACATGAATTTACTTCATTGTGGCTGATAGATACTGTTTCAAGATTCATCTCATCTTTGAAATACAGCGACTTATACACAGACCTGTAGACTTTCAAGTACCAGTACCAGTCAAGTACCCAGTATCTTGTACTTGTACTTGTACTTAAAAAAAAAAGGAGTACAATGTACTTGGTACTTTAAAATCACTAAGTACAAGTACTATTCCAAGTACTCTCTTCTAAGTACATGTACTGGGTACTGTAATACTGGGCAGTACATTTGCAAGTACTTTTCAAGTACAATTCCTAACGTGGTCTATGTGTGAAACGTGCTAAGAAAAAGCATTAATCTTCAAATTTGTTTTTGGCATCTGAAACTTATATTTTTTAGTTCAGATATGCAAAAGGCCAATCAGGAGATCAATTGACCACCACCTACTTGAATGCTGCTGCAGATAATGACAGTGGACGGTTACAAAGGTGATTCCGAGTCTCGACATATGTACGTATGTAGAAGAACAACAATGCTTTGATTCTCGGTATTAAGTTAGCTGTACTATCATGTCACACCAAAGACCACGCAAGGAAATGTACTTGAAAAGTATTTGCAAATGTACTGGCCAGTATTACAGTACCCAGTACATGTACTTAGAAGAGAGTACTTGAAATAGTACTTGTACTTAGTGATTTTAAAGTACCAAGTACATTGTACTCCTTTTTTTTTAAGTACAAGTACAAGGTACTGGGTACTTACACAGTACTGCAGTACAAATGTATTTCAGTACTTTACAACTCTGTGTACATTCCAGCGACATATGGAAGGTCGTCGGTTAGTGTTCACCATCGATGCATCCTACGTATTTACTAGAAGATTTACTAACTACATGGATTTGTCTGTCATTGCCTTGAAGGTAGTTCTGCCGACTCCTTCCATCGTTTCAAGCCTTTATTTTGGAAGATAATTCTTCTTCGGATATGTAATACAAGACCAAGTCTGAATTCATGGTTCAATGTTTTACAAATTTTGCAATTCCTTAACCCACACTTCACCTCGTTCTTAGCTCTTCTTCTTTTGTTATTCAAATTATTTCAACTACATACTCCGCTACTTTTATCATTAACACTCTTGAGGTGTAAATCATTTAATTGGCAAACAACTATTAAAAAAAAAAAAAAAAAGAAGGAAAAACTCTCTGAAGCGTTAAGTTGGCAGTGTTGCAGCTTGTTAACTGTTAGCTGCCGCCAGTCAGCGTTCTCACCACTATTACCGGCCATAAAGCCACAATTAAAACGCGATGACCGTGCTTGCGCAGAAAATTTGCTACTTTCGAGTTAATTAGAAAATGGCCAGCAGTCATACATACGTACATGTGGTTGTCTGTGTTAACAACAACAATTAGCCAATCTCTACGATCAGTGATATGATAACCAACGACAACAGCAGCGTCACCCAGCCCAAGTCCAATTGTTTTTCCCATTTTAACAATTCAATAAAAAACAAAAAAACGAAAACCAAGCGGAAATTTCAGTTAACATTCCAACGATAATTGAGGTTATAAAAAGTATCGGCGCGTCCCGATTTGTACACTGTGGCATGGGGCAGAGACGACTGCTTCCTTATCGCAGTGATGCGATCGGATTTCTCCGAAAAAGAAACAGAAAACCGAAAACAAAAAAAAAAGTCCGGACATGTCCTGTGATTCGACTCTAAGTTAAATCTCGAAATTTTTTTTTTTTTTTGGTTTGTGTGGAGGGTGGTGGGGATGTATGTAATCCGAATCCATGTTGTTGTTGTGGATGAGCGTCACGTGCGCCGAATAATATTGAACTGTAAATAAACTGTTTTGGCCACGTGACCTGCATGCGTTATCCAAATTTCACGCCGAAAACTTCCAATTTCACGTTGGGGTGTGAGAAGGAGATTACACACCACCGACCCGACCGTGCCTGTGAGGACTGTGAGGGGTGACAAATGGTTCTGGTGGTATAGGCAGTGAGATTGCGAAAATTAGGTTTATCAAATCGAATTCATGGTTACACTTAACAGTTTTTGTTTTGTTTTGTTTTATTGACATTAGTCGGGTCGCAATGGTACTTTGATGAGGATATGTTGGAGTAGCCAGTGGGTTTGATGTCTGGTCTCTATTACTCGACTCTTTATGAGTAGTTCTACGAAGAGAAGCAGATATTGGTGATGCATTCATTGAAAAAAAAAACATAGCAACAATAATGTCATTTAATTAAAGATGTTAGATTCGAAATCCTTACTTCAGCAAGACAACAGATTATAAACTTCAGGAATACTTACTTACTTTACTTAGATCCTTTCAACTCTCAAAGGGTATAGGGTGTCAATAATAATAATCTTCTCGGATCTACTTGCTCGGAGCACTATAACGTTTTTGAGCTGGCTCCAACCCCTACTCATTCCTCTTCTGTTCTGCGTCGCATTTGCCTAGAACGTCCCGAAGTTCTGACTGACTAGGTGAACCCACTGGATCCCACTGCATTGCATATTTAGCAAAGGATTTGTCGGTGCGAAGATACTTTTTTCCACTTTCTCCTTCGTATAGTAATATCTATAGATTCTTAGTCCGTTCCATGGTAAAGTTTTTCGTTGACGTTTAATTTGTTAAGATCAGAGGAGCCCTCGTCTAACCAGTTTGTCAGCCTCACAGTTCCCTGGTATGTCACAATGCCCTGGTACCCAGCAAAGGGTGAAGTTGTACTGTCCAACTATCCGCGGCAGTCTTTCACTTTCTTGGTTCTTATTTTACTGGATGCAAGGGATTTGAAGGCTGCCTGACTGTCGATGTATATGACGATATTCGATGCTGATACTGGCTTAACCGCCAGCTAGTCAGCTGGCAGTGAGTTTGACTTGAAAAACGCTGCAGTAGTTTAGAAAATTGAAGAAGAGGTGGATATCCAGCACCGACTCAGTCCTCGGGTTTGGGCCCGTCCGTAAATATTGACACCGATTCGTGGAATAGGACATCCCGTTGTGTCCATTCAGTTCTGTCTGGTATTGAGAAATTGTAGCCCATGTTGAAGTTGTGTTCAGTGGGCAGGTGGTCGAGTTGGTCCAGTGTGGTGCTCCTTCCATTATTTTGAGCGCCTCAGTCTTATTGCTGAACAGGCGGGTAGTTATTTACTGACGAAGTCGATTGGGTGGAATACCTTGGATACTTTCCGTCAATGCTGTACGGAGTACATCGCTAAAAACTACCAAAAACAACAGCGGTGACAGTATCCACCCCTGACGTACACCATTTTGGTCTTCAAAATTCTCTAACACCTTAACATTGGGTAAGAAGTTGCACTTAACCCTCGTATGTAATTGTGTAATAGCTTTAAGTTTTTCTGAGATGCCTCTCTTGCGGAAGGTCGACCAGATAGCGATTTAGGCTGTCGGAATCCTTCTTGAAGTCGATAAACAGGAAATGTAGCGGAGGCCTCTACTCAACGCATTGCTCTATTATGGTCCGCAAGGTGTTTATGGTCGACATAGGAAGATCCAGCGCGAAAACCTACCTCTTCGACGTCGAGGGCTAAATGTATATGTTTCTTAATACGTTCCAATATGATTCTAACTATTATCTAGGCCGAGAGAACCCATATACATCTCCGGGAAGCTTGGTGATAATCCCTCTTTTCTATTCCTGAGAAATTGTGAAAATTTCTTACTTGGCTCTGGAATCTTGTCTTCTATATGTGGTTTCAAGGATATAAGGCTACTTCGTGCTGCTGGAGTTAGCATCAGTCCTATTTCAAGCCTCCGTGCGCTCTCACCTAGTCTACCGTACCGTAGTATCTTATTTTACTTCAGCCTAAGATGTCTATCTTATATCGCGTGAACTGAGGCTCTAGTTGATGGAATTTGTCGTTTTGAGGGCTTTCCTTGGGTGAGGAGGGTCTTGACGTTACCGAAACCGATCGTTGTACGATGGACAACAATTATATTCCGCTTCGGAGTAATTAGGTTTTTTACGGTTGCGGCTCGCTAGGCCAGAAATCGAACTACAGTCGTCCTAATTTGTGCCGTTGACGGTTCGCCAGAATTCCCGGATTGAACCACAAGGAGGTGAGAGTAGCGTTTAGAAACAGATCTGATAGGTTTTTGGCTTCAATTGTACTTTCTCGTTATTAAGTGGACGAATACCTAGAAAACTAGAAGGAGAAACTGCATCTATGAGGCCTTTGTTAGTCTTTTACTATCCGACTTCAGGAAAGCGACAGTATATCAAGCCTCTTGGACAAACTGTTTTTAGTTGTTTACTCTAGAAGTCTGTGAAAAGTCCTCCCACTGAACTTTCCCTCAATCTGAGCTATGCTGAATGGATGTCGGTATTTCCGGCCTCAACTACAATTTTTTTGTAAATTTCATTTAAATAGAAGCATAGTTCTGTAGCGTGTGAACCTATCGTATGCTTAGGAACCCCCAGGATAGTATTGATGTTCGATCGCCTTAGCGAAACAACCCATTGGAACATTTCTGGTCTTACTTATCCAATGCCTATCGAAATACATCCAATTTGAGTAAAATTGATACTACCAGAAGCCAGAGGTTGGTTTATCTAAATTTCTGGGGAGTTCGTCAGGTGGAAATACTCAAGTTACGCCTTCGGTCTTCAAACTGTCTCCGCCTGTGAACTGAACCTTCCATACATATCGACAACAATATTCCATTCAATGAGGGATGGAATTCTCGGTCCAACGATAATATTAAAATGTCTTTATGCAGTTTGTATCTACATACAGTAAACAGTGTTACGACCGAACCAGGTCTCAGGAACAACGATTGGGCAATAAGCATCTCTTCTCGAAAAACAGTCAGTCCGTTCGTTTCCATCGAAACCTTCATGACCTGGAATCTGGGCCACGACAACCTTGTTTATATTTATGTCCAAGACGATTGAGAAAATTGAGACAGTCCCAGAAATGCATAGACTCTACCGTGCAGGATTTAAAGGCTAGTAGTGATCCTTGTCTACCTATCTGGAAAGATATGAAAGCAGAGAACGCATATATTCTCTTTAAAATACTTTTGGTAACCAGTGCTACCATTTTTCAATTTGGAAGCAATTGTGTATCAGATTTGAAAATTTGTTTATATCCCGAAACCCTTCATTCCTCCATTCGAGGTATTCACCTATAATAAATCGAAATCTCTTGAGCATGGTATCTGGATTCTTAAGAATTGGATCGTGATCAATGTATTCAATGTGATGTCAGATTCAGGAGTGGCACTAATCATTGGTCCTATAACTCCCCATAGCCGCTTGGCAGCTTTTCATTGCCCCGGTGATTCCAAACACCAGTAAAGGGCTACTTATTCACCCCAAAACGTATTCTTCCCTTCCATCGCTCTTTCTATCGATTGAAAGCCAAGTGACATCCTTGCACACCTCCATCATCGCAGAGTACTCGTCTATTCTCAACTAAATCCCATTTGAAGTTAATTTAATGAAAAATCAAAAAATCCCTCTCATAACTCAAGCTCTTGATTCCAATCCAATTACATACCCACCCGTCCACCACCACCACGACTGGTTCGTGATAAAAACAGATTACGCTCAATGCGCCTGGTAATAATTTTTTTTTTTTTTTTTTTTTTTTTTTTTTTTTTTTTTTTTTTTTTTTTTTTTTTTTTTTAACAAAAGAGTTTAACAAGATACTACTAGATATTAAGATCTTATAATTAAGTATCAAGATAGAATTTACAAGTTCATATTAACAGAAGAAATGAGAAACAAAAAAGAAAAAAGAAAAGAATAAATAACTTTATACACTAACTAGAATTCAGCAACTTAAATTAATGTGATTTTAATGATTTTAAAGATTTTAATTAATATTAGGAAAATGCATTTGTAAACAATTATAAATTAGATTAGATTAATAAGGATCAGAAAATAAAATAAAATGGAGAATAGATATAAAATAAAATAGATATAAAATGGCTTCAATTGGTGCTTGATAAATGCGAAAAAAGCTTCCTCTGAAATTCGGTGGAAGAGCTTGTTCTCTGCAAATCAACCGGAAGTCTATTCCATAGTCGAATTGCAGTGACAAAGAATGATCGCTCAGCAATGGTGTGTGCAAATCGGGGCAGGATTAGGCGTAGACCCCTACCGGATTGGGCAAAACGGAGCATTTCGTTCAGATACACAGGACAGTTATTATGAATGATGGCATGCAACTTTAGTAAGTTACGGAAGTCAACGTAATCATTAAGGCATATTCCCAGTAGAGATGTTTTAAGATGTGAGACACTGGTATATCTCGGTATGTTATAAATGAAACGGAGACAATCATTGAATGCTACGTTTAATTTATGTTTGCATTCGTAATCGAGGGTGGCATATACGGAGCAGTTGAATAAGAAAAAAGGCATTATAAGGCTTTTAACTAACCGCAGTTTCATATTCGGGACAAGGAGGCTGGCAGAGCATCTCAAGCTGCGCAATCCAGAGTAGATTCGCCCAATTGTTGACGAGATGGCGTCGCAACAGCTTAACTTATTGTTTAACGTAAAGCCAAGGTACTTCACTTTATTCACATATGGAATAACTTGATCATTAAGAATAATGCGGGGAAATTCTGTGGGTCTCACTTCACTCCTTGAACATAACATCGCCAGAGTCTTAGAGGGATTAAGTTTAAGCATATTGATATCCGACCAGTGTTGAATTCTTGCCAGATCTTCATTCATCCTAGCTACTAAGTCCTCCATCAGGCCTACTGAACGACATATGTAAATCAAGACATCGTCCGCATACATATGTGTATTGCAAGAGACTACAGAATCCGGTAGATCATTAATATATAATGAAAATAATAGCGGTCCCAATACCGATCCTTGTGGAACTCCTATATTTACAGTAAGTGGTCTAGAAGTACCACCATCGGTATTGACTATTTGAACTCTGTCTCTAAGATAGTTATGTACCAAACGAAGAGCAGTACTTGAAAAATTAAAATTATTTTTCAGTTTTGACATTAAGATCGAGTGATCAATGCAGTCGAAAGCCTTTGAAAAGTCTAAGAGTAACAATAGACCGATTTTGTCTGAGTCCAGTTCCATACGCAGATCTGATGAGACTTTAATAACTACTGATTCACAGCTATGCTTATTTCGAAATCCAGATTGCCAGGCAGATATCATATTATAGCTATTCAAGTACGTAAGCATTTGACTTTGAACGATTTTTTCAAAAACTTTCGATAGATAGGGCAACAAGCTTATTGGTCTGAAATCCGCAGGGTTAGAGGGACACGCCTTTTTAGGAACAGGGATAATTTTAGCTGCCTTCCACTGTGTCGGAAAAGTACTACTAAAAATGCAAACATTAAAAATATGAAGTACATACCTTACAATAATAGGCAGAATGAGTTTTATAAACTTAGGTGCTATATTGTCAGGGCCTACAGTATCAGACTTGACAGAACGAACGGCATTTAAAACATCTTCGATATCAATGCAACTGAAGGAAAAGAACGCATTAGCATTAGGGTTGTCCGAAGTGACTTCGGGCATGGAAGAACTAGTAGAATTAGGGACAAAGTGGGACAACATGACTTCGGGGCTAAAAGAGCACTTAGACAAGTTTTTAGCTCCAATTATGCCTGCTTCTTTTATATTCTTCCACAGTTGCTTTGAATTAAGTGAGGGGTCAAGTCTTTCTATTAGATACGACCGCTTGGAGGAGCGGATTAGAGCAGTGACCTTATTTCGAGCAAAAGAGTATTGCCTTCTATTGAACTCAGATGGATTCCTTTTGTATCTTTTAAAAAAACGCTCTCTCTCTTCTATTAAAAATTTTATTCCACTATTAAACCAAGGGCAAGTTCGGTGCTTAATTCTCTTCGTTATCAGAGGAACATATGTGTTGTATAGCAAGTTGACTAAAGAATTCAAAAGAGAAACTTTATTTTCGACAACCGGCGTATAATAAATATCGTTCCAATTTAAGCAACTACTGTGCCGTTGGAGACCCTCATAATCAATGTTACGAAACGACCTGAAGCTCACATATCTGACACTATCTGACCTAACTACGTCGAACTTGAAGGAACAATAAATAATGTCATGAATGAATTCAGATGTAGGTCTTACTTGGTCATACTTTAACACTTTGAATGTCGAACTTGTTAAGAACATATCAATTAACGATGGATTCGTCGATGATTTAAAACAAGTAGGCCAACATGTATTAATAATGGAAAGACTCAATCGGCGACAGAAAAAGTGAAAACGTCTTGCCAGACTATTGTGAACTAAAATGTTTACATTAAAATCGCCGCCAATCACAATGTCATTATATTTAGGGCCTAACTTCTCTAACGTGTCCTCAAGTTCTTCCAGATTGGTTTCGCAAAAATTATAAGGTGGAGAATACACAACTACTAACAAACACTTTTCCCTATTACTATTACTGATCTCTACGCACAAGAACTGAATGTTCGACCTACTTGAAGAGTATGTAATCTTTGCCGGTAAACTATCCCTAACGTACATGCAAACCCCACCTCCTATCCTATCAACACGATCGTTTCTAAACAAGCTGAAACCAGGCAGGTGCACAAGCTGTGAGTGAATATCTTTATATAGCCACGATTCTGACACCATAACCACATCCATTTTCGAAGTGCTGAGCATTTGATAAAAGACTGTGTATTTAGAACGAATGCTACCGGGATTTGTGTGGCAAATATTAAGCCCATTATTTGCACTGCACATCACATTAAGAGCGACCCTAACAATGTCAGGATTTACATCTAAAGTCATAGCTATAAAGAAATACATTAGATAAACCCATCACCAATTCAGAGAAAGTAATCTCCACAAACACAGAAGCCAAAGAGTATCTATATCTATATAAACGCAAAAGGACGTAAATTATTAATATGTAAGGGTTGTCCATTCTTAAATTATCGAAAAAACAAAGAAAAAAAAAAAAAAAAAAAAATTTAAACAGCATGAGTGACCGAGCTATGTATGTTAAATTCATAATTTCATTTTAATTCATTTACTAATGCATTAACAAAAACAAATCAATCAACAAAATGAATACAAAATACAATTTTCAACGGATGTGAATATGAAAGCTAACGAAAAAGTATGTACATAGAACACAAATACAGCAACACAAAATAATACAGCTATTCACCCAGAATAGGCTCGCCATCATCTGTCCTGTTGATATCAGCAACGGTTGTAGTATTTACATCAGCAGCTGGTGCAGTACCATCGGTGTTGACGTCAGCAACGGCATCAGTTGTATTTGCAACAAATGCATTACCTCTAGCAGCCGAAGAAGAGCGAAGACAATTGAGGGATAGCATGTTTGGAATGTGTACAGGAGAGCTATCGGATAATTCCCGTATGTACACTCTCCCATTCCGTGTAAAAACAGAGTGTAGGCAGTGGTGATACCGAAGTTCGTTGGCCTTTCGAAAGATTTCGTGGTTTTGCTTAGTGAGGCATTCGTACACACGCACAAATTTGTTGCTTACAAAGCCAAGGTCACTTAAAGAAATGAGTTTAGAATTTGTTTTGTAGTACTCAGTCATTTTTTTCAGCAAATTGATTTTGCATTGTGCGTGGGGAAGTTTAACGATGATCGCGCTGCATGAAGACTTTTTTGCGGGTTTTGTGCGTATAATCGAATTTGGTGTTATTGGCGGTAAATTCACTTTAGTGCACAGTTTGTTGAAAATTTCAGACAAATTTTCATCCTCAGCAATGGGAATCCCATGCATTACAACATCGCCAGCAATATTCTTCCGTGCTAGTGCGTCTATTTGCATATGAAGTTCGGTGGTGTTATGAAGTATGGTTGTGTTATTTTCGGTCAATTGTGATTTCACAGCCAATAGATCGTTTTCAATTTCAAACATTCGGTTGCAGTGACTTTCAACAGTGTCAATTCTGTTCTGCAGGGAAAACACAGAGTTGTTGATGGTGCCATACCTTTTAGTGAAGCCTTGCTCGAGTGTGTGAATTTTTTGTTTGAAATCGTTTTCGATCAAATTTAACCGTTCAGATAGATTGTCGGTTAAAGTTTTTATTTCTGTTTTTAATTGCGCAATAATAGAATCGGTAATGTCATTCTTAAACGAGTCCAAACGAGTTTCTATTGTCTCCCACAATTTCTCTAGAGAGCGAGATGCCGACGGCGAACTGGAAATCGGTGAGTGGGGTGTGATGTTTCTTTCTGCGGACCGCAATTTTCTCACTTGTTCAATTTTATGTGACATTTTCACTCAAAAATTATAACGTTTGTTGATTAAGCAAATAGTTCAGGATTTTAACCACTTATTTTATATTAAAAAAAGCACGATAAGGTGCTTATAATAACACAATGTAGATGTTTGAATGTAAACAAAAGTATTTTACAAAGTTTTGTTTAGAATCACTTGGATTTTAACTAGGAAATTATGAATTTTAACGGAGCTCAAGGTTTCACTTCTATCCTCGACTCATGGTATACTCAAAATTGATAACACAAATTAATAACACAATTAATTTCAATTCCGTTAAGTTGTGTTGAAATCCCCGTGCTAATAAATACTCACTTACAAGAATCATTTTTGTTTCCATGTTTATTCTGTCTGTCGGCTCACTGCCGTAGTTTTTCCATTTCAATCCCCTGAAGGACCCAGAGTACTTGTCCAATGTTGGTATATTCCCTGTTCACTGCGAGCAATACATTCCACATGAACATCCTTTGAAGCAAAAGCCACCACAAAGTGCCATATGTTTGGCCAACCCAACCCCCTTACTGAGTGTGTGCGCGTTCGAAAGTATCTGAGAAAGGGAAATCTAGTCCGATCCCAAGGGTATCATAAATAAAAGTTATCCCTTGTTAACTTTTTGAGGTTGTTCTTCCTTTTCGACAAAAGGAACAACAATCCTATTGTCCTCGAGATGCTCTATGTAGGTGTGCAATGCAAATACGAGTATCTCAATGCCAAACTATGTATCTGTTGGATTGTTCGACTGGGTGTCTGGAATCTCTTCAGTTTATTTAGTGTATGTGAGCTTAGGTCAGGTGGAAAATAAGGTATTTTGGGGGGGCAATTATAAAGAATGGCCTTCGTGGAGGGTGTAGAGAAGAATATTTGAACCAAGAAGGGAGTCGTTTAAACTTCGTGTTAGGAGGAAGGGTTTTGGTATGAATTGTGAAAGGGTACAAGATATTCTACGAGTGAAACTGAAACCTTTGTTTTAGAAGTCATAGTCAACAGTGGTCAATGGATATAAAATTCGTCTCTAAGCTAGTCCGTTATTATTCCTCTCTAAGGACCTTCCAAGAGACCATTTGCTTAACCTTCGCAGAGGAATGATTATAGCGCACACTACCTTCATTGTTGTCTACATGCATGCATGTCTACAGTGCAGATCCACAGAGACTGCTCTGCACCAACTGACTGAAACTATTCAAAGCGATCTTGAAGCAAAAGAGATAGCACTGTCCCTTCTTGGACATCGAAGGAGCACTAGATCAGAAGAGACTCATACATCAGAAGGTATCATCAAGGTCAGCACAGCAAAAGGATGCCCACAGGGAGGAGTTGTTTCTCCCTTAATGTGGAGGCTCGTTATGGATGAGTTACTTGAGAACCTAGCAAACCAAGGCATCAACTTTCAGGCACATGCTGATGACATAGTTATTATTGCCTGAGGTAAATTTGAGGAAACGCTATGAGATATTATTCAAAGGGAACTTGATATAACTCGTGAATGGTATTTGACGGCTGGGCTAAGCCAAAACAAAAAACCACAATAGTACCTTTCACGAGGAAAATAAAACTTGAACGACTGAGGCCAATAAGGCTGTTGGGTACAATACTGACACCAGTCAAAGAAGCTAATTATCTGGCACTAAACCTTGACAGTAAACTCATCTGGAGAAAACACATAGAAGAAATAACCAAGAAAACCACGCGGGCTCTAATGTTTTGTTGAAACCCAGCGGTCAAATCCTGGGGATGTAGCCCTACCATCCTTAGATGGATGTATATTGCTATTATGAGACCAATCATTTCATATGGAGCGATTGCTTGGGCAAAAAAGAACCAACCTGGTCACCACGAGGAAGACAGTCATTAAGGTGCAAAGACTGACATGCCTCTGTATCACAGGGGCCATGAGAAATTGTCCAACTCCAGCCATAAAGGTACTAAATATGGGAACTGACTTCGTTGCATATTATGGTTGAGGAATGTGCAAGTGAAACGATTCTAAGAATGGCCAAGGAAGCAATTCGATGCACTGCTCAAAAAACTGCTACTCCTGGGCTTTCCTAGAGATGACATCATTAGAAGGTTCAACTTCCAAACGAACTTTGTTGCCAAGCTCAGTAACAAAAAGAGTTTTGAGCAATGTATCCACTATCTAGTGGAAGACTGCTGTGTCTCAAGCAGAGACTCTTCACGGGTCGGGAGCCCGTTAAGTAAGTAGTAAGTAATAAGTAATCCACTATCTACAAACAGAATAATCACACAACAAAATGGTACACAGATGGATCAAGAACTGATGAACTGGAGCAGGAGTATTCGGGCCCAAAACCAAATACTCTGAATCCATGGGCTAAAGCACCAGTATCTTTCAGGCTGAAATCTATGCCATGGATAGATGTGTCCAAATCAATATTTATAGTAACCATGCCAACTGTGATATACGTATGATGTCAGACAGGCAAGCTGCTATCATGGCACTTGACTCCTACATCATTAAGTCTAAACTTGTGTGAGAATGCCTGCAAAAACTTAATGAACTAGGTAGTAGAAACAAGGTGACCCTCTGTTGGATACCTAGCCATGTAATGAGGGTAATGAAATGGCCGAACACCCTATCAAGAAAGAGAGCATCAGAAACCTTCATAAGTAATAAACGATTCTGCGGAATAGAGGATCATACCCTCAAAGAAGAATTCAGGAAACAAGAGAGGAAAAACAGGCAAGAACCTGGAATAACACTCAGGGCATGAGGTAACTCCAGAAACAAGGCAATATAATCGAAAAAAATCGAAGAATGTATCAACATGAGCAAGAATAATCTTCGTATCCTAAGATGCTTCTTAACAGGGCATTGTGAACTCAAGAAGGTCTCTGCAGATTCTGCGATAAGTCCAGTGAAATCCCAGAATTTTGTGGGGCACTGACCCACAAAAGACTGAAATACTTGGGCAGGTACCAATTATCAAATGAGGAAATATCGTTACTAGAGTCAGCTCTCATCCTCAGATTTTGGATTAAAGAGAGTGCTCTGGGACAAATGTCTTCAGCCAAGGCGTAGTAAGAGTAAATAATCCTTAAAATGCTTTCGAAAGGAATCCAAATACGAAGGTAGCTCTATTGAGGGCATGCATCTCACAAGGTGTTAACTGGGGGCCCAATAGACCAACAAATAATAATAATAATGGTTCATTGTCCACATCCACAGAACTTTCATAGGTCCTCAATCAGGTCTTTCAATTCCCGGTGTCCCCCCGTTTAGATGGCACTATTATATTTACTGAGGAGTATAATTTCCCAGCTTCTTCAGTTTGTTCCTCAGGCTAATTTCTCCAATAGTATTGTGGGGATATCTGGACAGCGATCTCTTAGTTGAAGATGGGTATTGGTAGCTTCATCACATAACTCAGTGTATTAGATGGATACGATATTCTTTCTCGAAGAGGTATTTCGCTTCTAGTCCGATCCACAGACGCAGAGAATGGGCAATGAGCTGGGCAATTCTCTGATTGGAAATGGTGACATATTCTGGCGTCTTTGCGGTTTACATAGCTTCGGTTTAGAATGTTGGATATATGGATGGTTCCATTCATATCGTTTCGTATAAGTAAAGCCCATACATCCTCAGAGGAAGTGACAGATGGTTTCCTTTTGCCTTAAATCCCTACAGCTACAGTAATGTGAATTGAAGGGGATACCAAGTCTGAATAAATGCGTCCGCAGTTCTTACGATCCGACTTAGTTGTAGTTCGGTCATATCTGTCGAAAAATAGCACAATTCTCGAATCTGATATTGGCATTGGCTTAGCATTGGCTTGGCATTGGCTTGGCCTTGGCGTTGGCGAGAAAGTGAGAGAATGTTTATCCCTCCACAGCCCTCCATTAAAATGTAAACTTTTTCCTATCATGTCACCATGCTCAACGTTGGGAGACGTATGTAAATATACCATAGGTTGGCGTTCTTTACCACTCATATGACTCCTTGTAGTGAATGACATGACATACGAGTACCTGTCAGTTCTAAGCAAATAACTCAACTCAACTTAACCTGGTTAACCCGAAAAAACAGAAATCGGGTTGTCACTAAGAAAAGTGCAATTCCCGTATTTAAAGCAATTCCCAAGGGTCTGTGGAAATGAACTGAACATTTCATGATCAGTTGCTTTGGTTTCTCAATTAAATTGGAAGAAGAATGTCGAAAATCGGATCAAGAAATCTTTTACGCATGCAGGAGAGCATTCAGCAACAAATGGGGCTTAAAAGAAGCTATTGTATACTGGTCATACAAGGTGGTTATGACAGTTGAGAAGAAATATTATCTTTGAAGCTTCACCAGAATTCAGAGGATGGCTTAGATCAGCATTTTGAGATACATGGTTAAATGAAACAGAATTCAGGTCAGGAAACTCCAAAACGGTGGACAGAATCTTGATAGTCTTGATTGGGTTACTATAGATGTCCAGAGTGAAGCTGGTGTTTACAGAGAAACTCTAGAAGTCGACCACTCCTTTAGGATTAATTATGACTGCAGTGTCTTCCAAGCTGAAATTACAGAATGCATCATCGAACGCAATATTGTCGAAAGGATAGGCCTTAGATCAACACTAGTAATATCTATCTAAATGAGATACCTGAAGCTCATAATGTGATGTCAAACTAGGTCAGAAAAGTCAATAGTCGCTGGATCCATTGGGATACATGCCCAAAGATAAGATGCCTATGAGCGGTTTGCCTTTGGCATTATTACTGGACTCACAACTAAAGGCATCCTACGAGTCATACTGTTTTCTGAGAGGTTCTTAATCGACAGTCTATTCGTTACAAATTTCCAGTGTAATTAGAATGGAGATAATGAACCCCACAGAAGGTATAAGTGAGCAGTGACCAGCTTCACAAGGCACTTATACTTATATCTACCTACCTACCTAACCTTCTTTGCCAGTCCTAACCAATCTCTGACCAGCTAAGGATGGAATTGTACGTTCATATCCATGTAATTTTATAGGCAATCCTAAGTCTGTTCTCGCAAATAGGTGAAAAAGTGTAGAGATAGTAATCTTGCTTGATTGGATACTCTTGCTCATGATCTGGAACTTCATTTTCCTTATCCATAAAATGTTTCACTATCACATTTACTGAGCCATTTTGCATTGAGACGATCGTAGCCACTTTATGGGTCTAGCGAAACACCTCTTGGTGTTTCATGAAAGCATCCTAATGAATCGTTTAGATATTGACCATGGCAACTGCTCGATCTTTCAGTCTCTTTCAGTGGCGTTTTTATCTTTACTATAACTAAGCTAAAGAGCAATTTCCAAATCTCTTACATATGACAATCTGTAGCTTCCCTTCTTCGTTTTATTTAGAAATATGATCGATCCTTTCATAACCTGTACAATGAACCGATTTTATGCAAGGTTCACCCCGAACTGTAGCGCCACCTTAGTAAGTATTTATATTCTAGCCAAAGTGGTTGACATATCATTCTTCCAACATAACTGATTACACCCTTTCAAAGAAGCGGTGGTCTCATCACATGGTCATCATTAGAGTCTTCTCTTAACATTGTAGTGATCAGGTCAATCTCCCGCTTTAGCAGTTCAAAAATCTTTGATTCCACCTTGACTAACCTGTCTTTCTGTCTGACTGAGAAACACTTGTCTCAATTCTCATTATCTGCGACGAATAGATACAAGTCAACTATTCTAAATCAATGCAGGCAAACTATCATATGAATTCTTCGGTTTGCCTGAGTCGATGTTGCCCGAAGAACATCGTAGATGACCGCTAAGAACAGCAATGGTGAAAGTATGCAACCTTGATGTATCTCACTTTAGATATCAAAGTCATGCAACACTTCACCATTGTAAAAAAAACTACACGTACCGCTGTCGCATGTTACATTTATAAGAGGTATGAGTTTTTCTAGTATGCTTCTTCCACGCATAGCCAACTAAAGCCTTCCGCCTTAAGCCGTCAAAGGCTATCCTAAAGTCTATGGACAGTAGATGTAGTGTAGTCATGAAACCACGGGATAATTCTATAAAAATGCAACAAGATCTGCTGGTTTGACATCTTTTCCTCTGTCCAGATCTAATCTAAGTATTATCCCTATTTCTAGTGCTCTATGCTTAACCAGGTTACCTCTATAGGATCCTGGGAATCGCTCAATTTCCCAGATCTTCATATAAGCTTACGGTGCAGTTCTGTACTTCACGGATCTGATAACGCTTACTATATATTTATCTGTCTTACTGGGAACTCCGGTATGTATATATAAATTGTTATTTTAGATGGCTCGTTGGCTCAGGATTTAGTCTAAGTCCAAGTGATTTACGACTGTTTCGACATACTCAATCCATTGTCGGATGCAGTTCGCGGATGCAAGTTCTCATTCGAACTTAACAGGTTATCGTCCTGATGTCACAACTGCTTGCAACATCCTAAATGCTACGTAATACTTAAAAAGGATTCCTTTGTTTATTTCTGTTTCCGGTATGGAGACTAGAAGTGTTTGCACTTAAAACACATAATAACAGTTCCCAGATACAATTCAGTATAACCCCTGAAAACTCTCTGAATTCACCTCGAAACTACCTCTACATTATAATCACTTCTGTACGAAATTTATAAATTCATTAGTAAAGTAATTACGTTTAAAGTGCGGCCATCCTTTTCTCCAACCCGACGCAGATTAGCACTCATGTTTGGCCTCCTTTAAATCCGGCCCCAGCGCAGCACCCGAATAGACCGAACAGAAAGCACCGAAAAACACTTTATTACAATTTGCATACTCTAATTGCATCCAATTAGGCTATAAAAGGCAATTTTTCTCCACCGTAACCGTTTGCGGATTGTGTTGGCAAATAATTCTTCGACTCTTGGGCTTCCTGTGGGGCGAATCCGACAAGCCGTCCGAATCATCTGCACATGGTATCGGCCGCGCCGGTGTTTAGCATTTAATTTGGGCCTGGGCCTGGGCCTCATTTAAGTGTTTCTATACCGGAAAATTATTCGGCACCACCGCAAATCGGGTTTAAATACAACAACGTATACATTGTAGCCATGCTGCTGGCGATTGGTAGAGTTTTGGGCAGCACTCTTGGAATGTTTCCTAATTTGTGGAAACCGTACATATTGTTTACTCGTTGGTGGTCTTCTGGAGGAGAGTCAGTTAAATGAGCCTGTTTTTCGAATATTTATTACGTCCTTCTTCCGGTTAGAGACAAATGTGTGCAGATAAATAGATTAGTTGCATTGTAAACCGTTTTGGTTGGTTTGAATGTCACTTCAATTAGATTTGAATTGGTTTAGACGGATGCTAGTTAGTTTTAAGTATTCGAAATGAGATACGATTTTGAAATCGTAACAGCAGCTCCCTGAAATTGAGATAGAAGGCTTATTTTAAAATGATAACGTCTTGTGATTCTGTCTGCCTGTAGTAGTGCAGGTTACAAGAGTTGATGTAACGAAATTTGGGAGAATCGTCGAAACCCTTGTCAACTCCTTGTTTAATAAGGGAAGCAAGTTCAGCTACACATAGAACTCTCTAGCTACAACTGGCCATCATCAACATCAGCATTTGCAAATCATTAATAAACATGCAAAAGAGAATTGGACTCAGAATTGAACCCTGAGGTACACCTTGCTTAATGAGCTTCAGTGTTGAAGAATTGTTACTCTTTGTGACCTTTGGGACAAATAATTTTGTGTGAGTCTAAGAGGTTTTACTGGAACAAAAAAAATTCTTTAATGTCCAACAAAGCATCCTATGATCGACCTTGTCAAGCGTCATTCCGAAATCTGGAAAACAACAAACCGTAGTATTGAGAACTTTTATCGAAATCTTGTATTATGTCTTCAAAAATATTGACTTTGCCTGCAGAGTAGTTGTAGTTATGCATAAAATGAATGATGAGGATATTAAGGATCTGTTTAGCTATAAGTTTTTCAGAAACCTTGAATAAACAGGGTAGGATGCTAATAGACCTATAGTAACTAATAGATGTGGCATTTGATTCCTTTGCCACTGTCGATCTTCTAAGAATGGGAAAAGCTTGACGTGATGAAAACGTTTATGTAAGGTGGCTGATTGGTTCAGAGTTTCCTAGTTGACCACGAGGTGCTCAACTTAGTAGTATAGAAGTTTCACGTACTAATAAAATAGGTTGCATTATTTCTTGATATTTCGAAAGAACTTAAAGTAGCGTCAGATAGCTGAAGTGACGAGGTAGCTGATATCGAAATATGATCAAATCCATCGCACTCCCGACCCATAAAGATCCCCTGCCTCAACCACTGTGACCTTCCATCACCTTTGATTTTGGGCACGGTACTACCAGTTTATCAGACCAATCATCCTGCAAGAATCTGCGATTATATGAACGGATGTTTGGCCTTCCTCGTCACTTCGAACCTAAGAGCTAAAATCCAAGGATTCTTCCCTTGTCTGGAGCATCGTTGTTCATTGGTTCAATGTGGATGAGCCAATTTAGCCGATGTGTTTTGGCCTTCCGAACTACATCCACATCTTGGTAAAGTTCATAGAGCTCACGATTAAATCTTTTCCTCCATTCGTCCTTGTCGCATATGAGAACGAGTACTCGGCGAGATATCTTTCTTTCGAAGGAGTCCAAGATCTGTTCCGCGTTACTGCTTTTCTTCCACCATATATTCCGCACTGTAATAATGTAGTCGAACTGGTATGGTCAAAGCTCTGTAAAGCATCACTTTGGTGTCAGCAGTTTTGAACCCCGTTTATTTCCCAATCCGCTCCATGTTGAATTCCCTTGTTGAACTCCCTCTTCGGCGCAGATTTTTCGCCAAATCTCCACTATGGGGTAGGAAAACTCCTTAGGTGTAGGTGAATAGATGTTTGTTGGTTTACAAGCATTTGGCAAGTTGACAGCAAGTATTTGGTCTTATCTTCGTCAATCTTGAGACCAATATCTGTGAACGGCTCGCTGAAAACGCCCGATAAGGTCGATGTCCTCTGCGTATCCCTGGATTGAATTATTAAAGATAGTACCCTTCCTATTGACACCAGGCTTCTATACTATTTGGTCCAGCATTAAATGTAAATTACAAAAATCGCATGACAGAACATTTCCTTGTCGAAATCCTGTGCATGTCCGTTAAAGTTCAGAAGTGGACCTTCCAAACTAAACATAGATGGATCAGTTTTTTCGGGCTCCAGAATTCGGCTGTCGTCTTGTAGAGCTCAGCGACAGTAGTCGATATGCTACATCGATGGAATCACACAATACGCAGGACAGGATCTTATATGCGACATTAAGCAGAAATGAGGCTTGATAGTTGGTGCAGATATGGCGCTTGTTTTGTAAGAGGAGCATATAGAGCTGACACTCCAATCGTCAGGCATGATTTCGTCCTCTCATTTTTTATTAATAATCTGACGAATGCTCCTCATCAAGACATACATATATGAAACGTTGCCACTCCACTGTAAGCTTTAGTTTCCGAATCTCCAAATTGGAAAGGAAGAACTACTCTATCGACTGCCTGTGGGATCTATTCATACGTTGTCACTCTTACTGTTGGTTACGCATTAGGCAGATGCTTAAAATGCTCCTTAAAAACATTTACAATTCCCTATGTGTCTGTATCTACATAAGTGTCGTCCATTATTTTGAGAATAGTCTGTTCCGGGTTTGAAGCCTGGTGGTAGTTGCCTGGCTTTCTTGTAGAAATTCCGGATAAGGTTTTTGTTACAATACTCCTCGGTATCACCAATCTTGTAATCTTATCTAATCCTCTTTCCGACGCGTGCACTGATCATCACTGGACATGTTTATGGCATGTGATGGCATGGTAGAGGGTTTCTCTATAGTGTCTGACTCCAGGCGCTCCATGTTGAATTTCCTCTTCGGCTCATGGCAAGATATCTTCTCGTTTAACAATCGATATCTAAAGTTGGCGACAACCAGAAGATGGTCCGAGTTGACATTTATTCGCTGAAGGTGCACAAATCCTAAATGTTTGATGAGTGTCGCGTATCAACAAGCACATGTTCCATTTGGTTTACGGTTCGACTATCTGGAGAAAGTAAGTCTGCTATTGCTTCACTGTCTTACGAGCTGATGCAAAGTTGGCAAGTCGACTGTACTTTCTGACTACCCCGCAAAATGATATCCAAAACTGTTCGAGCACGATTTTGACATTGAACAGGTTCTGTCCTGGAGGTTATACAAATTGTCCTTGATAGCGTATTTAGCTTTTTCGATAGGGCTATGTGCACATACATGTATCTTGAAGTCCATTACCATTGGCCGCAGCCGCAATTCAAAGCCGAATCCGCGTATCAACGGATTAATTTCAAAACTATGTTTTTTTTTCATTATTCTAGGTCCTGTCGAACGTATCTCCTGGATCGGAGTAATATCTGGTTATACTTTGCAAGGACAATTTACAATCTTTGAGCTACCCCTGGAGTATATAAAGTACGTACATACATACATTCCACGTACAGACTTTAGTCTATGTTCGTTCCGTGTATGCTTTGCTTGTTCAAGGACCATCTCTCTCATAATTATGATTTTTTTCTACATGAACGAGCAGTTACACCGACACACAACCTCCAACGAGTAAACCGAGTCCTTTTGGATCTCTACTTCGAATGTCTCGAAGAAGCTGGTTCAAGGTGTTCTCCAAGTATTTCGACATGACTGGGTTAGGAAACACTCCACTGGAGCACTCAGACCCAACTGGTCCATTGTACTACCAGGAGGCAATATCCAGTATTACCCATGTTACTGGAATTTATTCGACTTTCGGAGAAAGTGCTTTAGCACAGACGTTTGAACTATTGAGAGTATGCAACACAGAGTCAACTACCATGCACCAAAGCATTGGAAACAAAACGCCACCTTGAGGGCAGCCTCTGTTTACACCTGCCATAACATGGCGGCGACAGTCCGCATCTACAACTAAAATTCTATTCAGCAGCATTGCCCTAATCCACAATACCAATGTCTCATCTACCCCGTGTTGTCTAGCAGAATCACACATGCAGTCAAAAGTCGCATCAGAATGTGCTACAGCATATTTGATAGCTGTCACCACGGCCGATGCAGTATACCAGCTACGTCGAGTTTTGCGACTTAAGTCGAGCTCAACCTGCACCGGCGGGCTAAGCTGTGATCCAATCGTTATCTGGTTATCTGGAAAGTGAGTCTCCAGCAAAAGACTAAAATTCTCCGCTTTCGTCGCTTCTTAAGTGACCGATTCAGAAGTTTTCTGGTTTCCTTTCTTAGTCTCTGCAGTTCTGGGTTCCACCAGGGAATTGGCGATCTACAGGAGGTTTTCATAACCGGGCACGTCAGTTCGAAACATCTGGTGATGATACTAGTCAGGTTTTGAGCAGCATCCTCAACCTTCCGTCTTGTTCTGTTGTTAGGAAGAGTTTTGACAGACTTGTCTAGCTCTTCTCTAAAGCGTATCCAGATAGTTTTTCACGGATTCCTCCTCTCCTGCAAAGTAATAGCTTCGCATTTGATTTCGAAGGCGATGTACCTATGCTCCGACAGGACACTTCCGGCAGAAATCTCCAGTTTGTAATCCACTTGAAGTATCGGTTAGATAGTGTCAAGTCAATCACCTCCTTTCCTTTTGCCGTAACAAAGGTTGGTTGAGAACCAACATTGTTAATGACCATGTCAGAGGATAGTAAGAAATCTAGGAGATGGTTTCCTCGTACATTGCATTTGCTGCTGCCCCAGACTGTATTCTGAGCATTAGCATCCACGCAGATGAGTAATCCCATTTCCCGAGAATCACAATACTCTATGAGTTCGATAACAGCCTTCGGAGGCGGAAGTGTTCCCGAATCATAGGGAAAATAAGCTGACGCAACGACGAAGGTTTTCCACTCGCCATTTGTTTCGTAGCTTATAACTGCAGCATCCAAATCCTGGCCAGAGAGTTGTCCATGCCGAACACCTCCCAAATCACGGAAGCGTTTGTTCCGCACCCACGGTTCTTGTATAGCTGTTATATGGGGTTTTGTACGCACCACGGAGAGCGGTAGCAGCCTTGGAACGATGCAAATTTATCTGAGTGAATGTCATTGACATAGACTCAAGGTTTCGTCCATTTTCTGCACTCATTTGGAAATAAAGCGGACATTAATCCTTAAAAGGTGCAGAACGCATGTCACAAACAGATTTCATGACATCGACAGAGCTTTTATCCATACCCACAATAAGAGAGGAACCTTCCTTATTTTCCCTATTCTTACTCTTTTTGTGGGAATAGACTACCCATTCGCTCGTGTCGAGGCCAGGATTCTGCGTGTAGAGGCGCGCCAACACTTCCTTTGTCTTTCTCAGTTCCCCCGGAATCCAGCAGAAGGCATGCGTCCTCTTTGGAAGTAATGAGTATCTACACTATACAAACACTACACTACACAAACAAGATCGTTAGATTCCATATTGTCTCAACTCTCCTAATAGTGTGCAGATTCATGACGCATCAGTATCTCTAGTATGTACATAGTACGCACTCTAGTATGTACATTTCTGTTCCTGCTCTTCGTATCTCCTGGACTACCTGGACTACTACTACTACCACTAACTTTTGAGATGCTTTCGGATGCCACATGATGGTTCTTATCCTAGGTCTGAAGTGTCTCTACTTTGTTTTTCGGACAGATTGGAAGCTCGCTGGGCAACACTTGATCCTTTAGGAACTACACGTCAAGAAATAATTCTGCATTTATTTCTAAGTAAACATCATGACTTAGCTACCCTAGCATCTAGCTATCACCATCTTGAATACTGCTTTAGAGGAGGTTCAAGGTTCCTCGTTGGTTTCGGACTAGGAATAGGTGAGCAGATGGTTCCATTCTAAGCCCCTTTAATGTTCCGGAGACATATTACATGTGATTCCTTGCCAAACTGTGCCTCTAACGAGCAACTTTCTAAAATGCCTCTAGATTGCGTGTATCTAAACCTCCTAAATAGGTTAGGAGCTAAATCAGACCCTGTCCATTGACTGAAAAAAGATCGAAATTGAATCCCCTGTAAAAAAAACTTGACAGAGGGCAACCGAAAATCAGGAAAAAATTGTCATATCGTGAGTAACCCTGTGTAGATGATTTATGTAATGACTTGGGTTCGTAGCATCATACTAAGACTAGAATTGTAGGTCATCCCAAATTTATGTATATATCCTGTATGTCTACAATTCTTACAAAAGCTGGATGAATCTCTCCAACTAAGACAACCAACCGAACAGACATACAAAAAAGATAATGACTACGAAAATCAATAATTTTAACGCGTCGTCTTGCCATTGAACGCTGCTTGTTTTCATTCCTACCTTCGTCTTCAGTTTTCACTTCCAGAAAGGAGGTAGGGGGGATACAATTGTGTAACGACATAAGTATCGAGTACTGAATATCGAGGGGCTGGAGTGCACTCAGAAAAAATGAAACAGTTCCGAGACCAGAGCCCTAATTATCCTTGAAGCAGCACAAGCCTCTGAGGTATAATTTGCCTGATTGATTTACATAACGATCTAAAATGATCAAGACATTAATTTCTTATTAACGTTCCATGCGGGGCACCTTAAGTCGCTGTATGCTGTGGTGCGTTGTGTGATGCTCTGAACAAAATGGGTAGCGAATTCCTTGCCATTGTATGAAGAACCAGTTGGGGCTCAGTCCCTGTTCGTCCCCTTCATCATCATCACCATCATCATCAACATCATCATTATTATCATCATCGCCGTCGTCGTCGTCGTCGTCGTCGTCGGCGTGAGGATCGGTTTCGGTTTGTCGTCTTTGGGTCCTCGGTCTTCTCGTCATCTTCGTCGTGTTCTTTGGTTGGCTCGCCATCGCTCTGTGATGAATTGAGCCATTACATTATCCTTATTATGTTTGGCTTTGTGCGTCTCCAAATAAAAGGGCCCACGAATGGACGGATTGATTGTTCCGATCATCGTCGTTCGCGCCGACGACATAATTAATGTTAGTTTTAACGCTGGGTCCGAAAATGTTATTTTCATTGATTATACGTTTGTGGCAATATCGACAGAGGATCGTGATCCTCCGCCGGGTAATTCTATAGGCAACGGACATTGTTTCCATTAATGAAATGGCAGACAGATTATCACCTGGATGTGCGCGCTGCTCCTCTCGTCTCAACTGGCCAATTGATTTGATTCGTTCGGGCGATTGGCCACATTACCCGTGTGATGTGTCAGTGAGTGTAATAATATTTCGAAGAGACAGGTTTTCAATTTAACACATGCGTTCATTATCCGTTCGTTCGGTCTTTAATGTGCGACTGTATTAATTCACATTAATAAGGGCGGTTCGAGGTGTCGTGTATAGATTTGGTAATATGTATTTGGAAGTTGATTGCCGCTGAAGTCAAATTTAAATGACATTTCAGGTGGTTTCTTAAAATATGAGGAATTTTAATGGATTGGCTTTTAATAATAGTTTACAGGCAAAATGACAAAAAAGGATAATACAACCATAACATCTCTTTTAAAGAGATACGATTGGGTAGCCTGTACCCCTGAGCTACAGATGAGAACAGCCGCATAATACTTAATGAAGTGCAAAGTTCAACTGGAATTTGCAACAAATTGGAGTCCACTAAGGTTCGGTACTGAGGCCCTTACTCTTAAATCTCGTCATGAACACCAGGGGTAGGGCACAGAGACGATTTTTGTGTGAAACAGGAGGACGGCGACATGCTTGTAATTGATCGTCTAAACTTGTCGGACCGTATGCATCTACATGGCCTGCCTGTGAAGCACAACATTGGGTTAGCCACAGATGAGAGCAGCCGCATAACACTGAATGAAGTGCAAAGTTCAAATATAATGCGCAACAAGTTGGAGCCCACTAAGGTTTCGTACTGAGGCCCTTACTCTTAAATCTCGTCATGAGCAGCACTGTTATGTGTCAGGGGTAGAGCACAGAGACGATTTTTGTGTGAAACAAGAGGACGGTGACATGCTTGCAATTGATTGTCTAAACTTGTCGGACGGTAGGCATCTAAGTGGCCTACCTATGAATCAAAACATTGGCGCCCAACGCGGACGTACAGCGGCTGAATTCCTATACTCCACTTCTTGTAACTTTCAAAGGAATCCAATCTTACTGGATGATTAACCGTACGAGGTTATATTTAGATGTTTTGTCCCAAACCCATTATGACCACATTTGGTTTCCTTCAATGCAGTCCTTTAATTTTCGTCGTTAGCATCAACAATGTCGGCTACATCGAGGACTCCAATATCTTTGTCTATGCCGCTGAAAATTTTTAAATACATGCCTTCTCCCCAACGACTCTCGTTCTCTTCAAGATGAGTTAGTTGAGTTGAGCGACAGGGCATAGCTCCTCACAACCCTTCATGTTGTGCGTGTTATATTCTTTACACGAATGGAAGGGACCTACTTCTAATGCCGTTTCGGAAGGACAATGTTTTATTTGAGATGCTTTCTCATGACAGTTATACTCTTGGATTTTTATCAGATGCTCGTGAGAGTTGCGGACGTGAAAGAAATTTTAGATGCTGTCTGGTAATCATCGAACCTCGAACCCCTCGCTTCGTAGTCCAACGTTCTAACTCTAACACTTTCTAGATTTTCTATCTATCCGCGTCATAAAAATCATCTCGAACCTAAACCTTGTCATCTCGAACCTTAGCAAATGTCGATTAACCTCAAAAAAAAAATTTAGGTGTTATCTGGTAGTCAAGCTTGATCTCCTCACTATGCTGTCCACGTCCGACGTATTAAGGCCGTTAAGCCCAGGTTTATACGTTTTACCTTTCGCAGTTGATGATCAGGAAAAAGAAGAAAATTGGTTTTGATGAAACTTAGTTGAGCAGTCTAAGAAGAACAGGAAAACGGAGGGCTCGAAGCACTATAGCATGGTGGGGTAGAATGTCTGATAAAAAATCTTTAGTTTGACAATGGTAGGCCCAAGCATACCTAACAGGTCACAAACGTCTGGAAAACGATACGCTTGATTCCCTTGCGCCCTGATAATATAAACAAGCTCTCCACTGCGCCCAAAGATACGGTCTACTCATTTTTGTTGACATACAAGGTAAGTCCAAGTACCTTTTGGACAAGGTTTGCATCTGGTTAGTTGACCGTCTCTCGTACACGTAAGCGGTTAAGTTCCACTTATGGAGGCGCATTGATGCCTTTGAAAAGTTGGAAACTACAGTCTTCCATATCTTGATGCTTTCACTGAGTGGACACTGGTTATTAACGACTGCACAAAATATGATGGGACTGCAAGTCACACCAAATGTGAGTCTGATCATTCTGAATAGCCCAAGCGGAGGTATATTATTCGTGGATTGTAGAGCAGAGGAGGCTATCATCCATGAAACGATGACTATCGCAATCCTCTTCGTGTGGAAGTATCTGCAAAACGCCTCCTCGATGTCAAGTACTATGGCATACAGACTGAAATGGAAGTTTATCAGGACTTGCATGACGTCTGGCAGCAAGATGGCTCTAGTCCAGAGCTGATCGTTGAGCCACATTCTTCATTTAGGGTGAGCCGAAACGTCGAAAACGACTCCAATTTTCGTTGTACAACTCTGGACCTTACAGACTGTTTGGTGTAGCAGTTAGGAAACACGAGCACCAACAGGTCTATATCCGTCCACAAGTTCAGCAATTCCATCATGAACCAACTGTAGGTTTGGTGCATCACACTGCAATAGTTGGGTTGGATTTCGAGATAGTCGTCTTGAATAAGGCACTCAAACGCTGAATGGTAAAATCTTTGTTGGAGTTTAAGTATGATCCGCCGACCTTCCATGGCAGCCTTATAACGTACCGCAGACCCCTCCGCGATATGATGAGATCCTGGGCAATGCTCAGCATAATTCTCGAATTAGTTTCATTTATGTAACACCTATGCTCACAGCCTTAGGTCCATTCCACTCTTCGATCTCAGCGTACTCATCGTATCAATCATTATTATAACGCGTCATTATCTAGAATGTCGCAGTTGGCTAATAATGTGGAAACCTTGCTTGACTTCCACAGCAACGGAACCACCATTGGGAGCATTCTCCCACTGTGCTAAGCTAAATAAAATACCGGTAGTGCGAGCGGCGTCAAATCAAAATAAAATACATACATCAACACAAAGGTCAGAAGATCGGAAATAGAATTTTTCAAAGATAAGACAATTGAAGGTGTTTGGGTTCCCGAGTTCGTCGATTCGTTGTAATAATTTTCATAAACATTGACGTAGTACGAGTATATTCAGCAACGTACTGCATGAATGGCTTCGTGGAAATGGGAACCCTACAAATGACGAATGACATCATGCAAATCAAGTACATGCCACTAAACTAAATGATAACAGTTTTTATTTTCTAATAATCGACTTTACTGATCGTAGGACGAGTAGGACTTTGATTTGATGAGCAATTTTCCCTCGAACATCGTACCCTTTACAGTTCAACACTAATTAATCGAAGCGATAGAGGGCATTCCGCTTAATTTAATTTAATCTTCCACCAAATGAGAATATCGTATCTGATCGCATCAAAGCAAATTATTCTCACCATTCAAACCAAACAAAAAAAAGACTAAAGCAGGATGAAAACAATTCCAGAATAAAAAAAAAAAAAAGAAAACAATCAGATACACAGATACAAATGATACCTAATCATAACGAATCAAAACTAATCAGAAACATATACAACACAAAGCACTACAAAACGATATCAATCGAAAATTACCACCAGGCATGACGTAGAGATGCCGCAGAGGAAGAGGAGTAGAGAACCAGAGTGAGGCCATTCAATGCCCATGGTCCGTATCAAAACAAATTACTGACGAATTAATTATCGAAGCGTTCCTGCCGCGGACATACACATAGGTGCTGTGATTAATGCGTCGAGATTTAATTAACTTGTCTCTCGCAAAAAAATAAGAAAAAAAAAAATAGCTCAAGCCAATCGGGATGCAAAAGGAAGCCAGTTTGAGGAGGAGAGAGGGTATCAGGCTCCTCGCTGATGGCTTTTCTTGTGCGCAGTTTTGTGCGCGCGCATTTTCTTAATTTACTTTTCAATTAATAGGATAAGAATGGAGATGGGGCAACTAAATGTATCACACTTTATAATTCACCTCGAAGATTAATGGCAAGGGGGCATTAAGTGAAATCTAAATGGCGGAGGGCAAGTGCATCTACATATACATAAATGTGACGTCTTTCTGTGGAAGATAGGGAAAATCCAAAACGATTTCGATGCAACGATCTCGTACTTCAAGGTTTTAAGATCAAGCTATACCCTTGAGTTTAGTAGATTTGAGAGATATCGAGTATCTCATTGTAAACATTTTTTCAATTTAACTTTCAAACGAGATTAAAGTTGCAGTTTGAAATCACATAAGTCAATGTGATGCAACGAGTAGGTCAAGGTAGGAATGCTTTTGGCAAGACCGGGGGCTTATCATCGAAAAAGGGCGCCTAAGGTCATTTCTTTCTTCTTTTTTTTTGCTTTGGAAGATGGGTTCTATTTTAAAGATGGACCTGACCCCGTAACTAGATTACGGTGTTGGATTCCATCCATTATACCCATTTCCCCTTCTAAACCTGGTCCTCGCTACACTGCCTTTAAGCATTTCAGAGGGGACTTCAGCCTTAGGTACTCTCGGTGCATTCGTGTTGGCAGCCTGCTGCGTTGCGTTTCGTTCTTTCATAGTGTTTGTTACAGTGTCACTAGCCTCTTCCGTGCTCATCATCATCATCATCTGGTGAAGCTGTCTTGGGTTAAGTTTTCGCCAATTGGTTAACCATATGCTGCCCTTCTACATAATATCTTCGACATTGGAACGTGTGCGTGTTCCGCATCCTCAACTACCCCCGTGTAAGTGGGACAATAGGGGTTATCGTCATGTCCAAACTTATAGAGGTAGGCTCTGAACCAACCCTAGGCAGTGAGCATCTGGACCACGTAGAAATTCAGCTCTGCATGATTCCTATTTCTCCAAGCGTCTGTATTGGGTAAAAATCTCTACATCCACCTGCCTATATCATAGTGACACTATCTCTACTGGAATTCTTCCAGACTTTTCTTTGGAGGTTGGTTGGTTGGTTTGGGAGGGTGAGGATAACCTCATCACGTAGGCTCCTGATAGGGTTGAGTTCCCCTCTAAAGAGACTGTGTAGTTGAGAAAGGTAAAAGGGGGGATGTTGGTGAAGGGGGAAGTTTGATTTGGGGATGGCGAGTTGGGTGGGACTCACTGATCAGGGAAGCGTCCTGTAATTCTGACAAAGTCCAGGATTTTTCCAAAACTGTAACATCTAAGGTAACTCAACCCAGGCAGGACGTGTCTTCTAAGGTGTTTGTATCTTAGTGCCCCTAATGCAGAGCATCTCCTCCTCTTCCTCACATCCCAGGTGCTTAATGTCACCAGTCCCAGTCTGTATGCGTGTTTGTTCAGGTTTAGATGACCGGTGTATAGACCGACCATCCGTCTTAATTGTCTCCTGCATAGATCGAGCGCCCTATTTACCTGACGGCGGCAAGAGCGCTCAGTCGTGGCTTTGGCAGGAACTGCAGGTTTGCTTTCCACATATTTTCGTGTTGTTTCGCGAACGAGCTGCTGTATGCGGTTTTAGCAAATTAAGGCTACTCCTAAGGATGTAACCGCAGATGTATCTATGTATGTTTCACGCTAACTTTCTCGCCAGTTCATACGCAGCTTCGTTCCCTGGTTTATTGCAGTGACCAGGTACCCAAATCAGGTTGACCTGGGAGGAGGTTGCCAAGATATTAAGTTTTTCCTCGCTTTCCTTCACCAATTTCGAGTTGATTGTTGGATTTGCTAGTGCCTTTTCCTAAAGGCCTGACTCTCCGAACAAAAGTTAATGCAGTTCTCCTGGGTTCGTTCCGGCACTAAGTAGTAGTTCCGTGCCCTTCAGTATAGCAAAAATCTCTGCCTAAAGACAGTCCAGATGGACTGCGTGATTGAGCGGTGGTGTTCGGAAGTAGACCCCCACCCCAGATTCTCCATCGATGTGCGATCCATTCGTGTATACTTCTATTCCATCCTCGTTTGGAAAGGCAGAGCTCTACCGTCATTCTTTGCTTTTGGGGAATCGAATTGTGTACCTTGTACTGAAATAGTATTCTCGAGGCCGCGTGTACTTCCTTCCAGATAGCCCTGTCTCCCGTTGCAGGTTCATTGAAATGTCCTAAAGTCTTGAGTCTAAGAGCAGCCAAATCCGGCTGATCTTTTCACCACTATTTCTGTAGGGAGTAAGTTCAAGATTATATCCTTGTCTGCTGTGTGGGTAATGGATTGGGATCCAGTAATTCCGAGGCAAGCCATACGTTAGATGTTCGATACTAGTGAAAGGCCATAAAGTAAGATGGGCCTGACGATGCAAGTGTAAATCCAATAAACTTGCTTCGGTTTGAAAACCCAAATCTTGCCAAAAGCCCTACGGCGGCATATCCAGTATGTCCATCTGGCTTTCGTGATTCTGTTTTCTAAAATTTTACTCTGAGTTAGCTTGTTGTCCAGGATGAACCCAAGATACTTTATATCGTTTTTTAGGTCCAGTTGTACTTCCCCTAGAAACGGTGCATGGAAGTCCTCTAGCTTGTATCTTCTCATGAAGAGTACCATGTCGGTCTTTGGTGGTACCTGGGTATCACTTCGTCTCGTCGCTGTTGGCGTTGTCCTATAGCAAGAAGGTCTATTGGTACCATACCAGGGACCACACATGCCGCGTCGTAGGAAGTTATTTAGAAGGCGCTCCATACTCTCAACGCGTTGATTCTGTAAAGTATCTTTATGGCACCAGCCCATATTTGGGAGCCGTACAGCATTATTGATGCCCAACTGTTGCTACGAGTAATCGCTACTTGTATTTTGTTTTACTGCCTTTTTCGAGTGCATGCTGCAAATGTTGTTTAAAAGTTAGCCTCGCATCTATAGTAATGCCAAGGTACTTCAGCTTTGTTTTGGAAACTGCAACGTAAAATCCCACAATTACTCTTATATGTAGTATCCATGACTCTCCTGGAGAAAAGTACTACTTCTGTTTTTTCTTCTGCACGTTGTAGGCCCATGCGTACTTGCCAGTCCTGACGGACTACCCCGATAGCTTCATTGCAGTCATGCTTCTGCTCCTCAAGGAGTTTGGTCAGTACAATGATTGCTATGTCGTTATCGAAGTCAATTACTTTCGAAGACCTCGAGATTCTAAGTCTTGGGATCATCATACATTAGATTTAACAGTAGTGGACCTAGTAAGCAGCGTTGAGGAACGTCGCCTGTGACGTTATACTGGTACGTTTCGTTGCCGGTGTCGTAGAACATGATCCTATTTCTAAAATAGTTCGTCATTATCTTCTAGAGGTATTCTGGTCCTCTCTTGGTAGTAAGTGCGCGAAGGATGTTTCTTCAGTTTGCGGTGTTAAAGGCATTCTTGACAGCCAGCATGATGATTAGCCAGTACAGTTCACTCCCACCATGCCATTGTCATCTTTCGATGGCTTTTTCGTGGTATTCAAGACTTTGTCGATGGCATTGATCGTAGACCTTGCCTTAAGGAAACCATACTGATGATATGCAAGGCCTTAAATTGCACTCTCCAATCTATCACTTATGATGTGTTTCAGTTGTTTCTCCAAGGTGTCCAGCATGCACAGAGGCCTATACGAAGATTGATCGTACGGTGCGAGGACCAGTCTTTGTTTCTTCTACTGATCGGGGAATACTCCTTCTTTGACGCAAGTGTTGTATACATATATCACCGAAGATGTGTGGCCACTAATTGATTGCTACAATGTTGGGCTCTCCATCGACACCAAGCGCTTTTTGGCCCTTGATCTTCACGCAGATTTGCAGGAGCCTAAGGTTCTGTCACCCCTATGGCATAGAGTAGTAATAACGTCTGCGTGCCATCTGCAACGCGTTTCAAAACCTATCTCCGTCCCAAAAACCTGGATTTTTCCTCAACGCTTTGGTTAGGTGGCATTTCGATGCAAGGTATGACTAATCTATCTATTTTTGTCGTGTAGATACTTGTTCAAAGCGCAATTAATGCTGCTCAGTCAAGATACGTTTTCACCAGAAAAGGTAAAGACATCTACACGCATTTGTCGTATTGTGTAGCAGTTCACCATAAAACATGGCCAAAACCTCAACCAATTTTGTGCAGTGTATGAAAAACAAAAAGTTAAAGAAACGTTCAAATGTCTTCGAAGTCCCCGTAAGGGTCAAGAAACTTGTTAACCTTAAACTCAAGAATTGATGAGGGGAATTAAAATCCAATCTAGCGATACTAATGTTGGAGAGAGCAGTATTCGCAGATGATATCTAAATCCATTTCAGCCTTTTTAAAAAGGTAGTTACACACGTCTGTTCAGTCTGAATAGAAACGTAGTCCTGCCTGCTTCTGGTATATTCGTGAACCTATTCTTTGCGCGAACGAGCTGAATCCATGTTACCTTACACCTTTCATTCCATTGCTCCCACACTTAGTTCATAATTATAATTTTAAGGAACCCAGATAATTTAAAGGAACTTTAAGTCTAGAACTTAAGTTCATGCTTGAACTAAGCTTAAATAAATGCCCGGGTCCTCAAATTAAATTAGAGTGCGCAGTGTTGAAGACGTAGCAGTACAGTCATTCAACGTTTATGAACAGACGAGCAGCCTATGAAAGGTTGTAGGCCAATAAATGTGGCTACGAAGCCTCTTCAAGCAAGAGCATTAGCTATTTCACTATCCTAAATACCGGCGTATTGAGAAACACAGATAATCGTCACAGAGTTGCTGCGCCTTATCCGATCCAGCTAAACGATAGGCTGTTCAATGTTTTAGCAGCATAGCAGCTTGGAGCCGATGTATGTATAAGGTTTCACCCGTAACTATTTTTCTACAATGGATATGCGTTTTAGTAGTGATATCTGCGTCATTGGTTGATCCAAGCCTCTCTAAAGTAGACTCTACTTCCAGAAAAGTCTGCATACTAGCTGCTTCATTCCTGCTGACATAGCGTAGAGCGATGCTTGCCATGATAATACTGTGCTCCATAAATGGAATGTTGCAAACTGATGTGTACAGCCTCCTTTTTTCAGCATATTGTGAACTGCTCTAGTGAGGAAATACGGCTGGTTGGTACGCCTTTTGAATCCCATCGCTAATTCGTCAACAATATCGACATATAAATCCTGCCAACCATCATTTCCTTACAGTGGTAGGTTTTTCCATTTCTCAGTGAAGAGGTCCTGTTTTTGACCGATGAGATCCTTGAAGAAGGTTTTCCCCACGAGGTCAGCCCCACTGGATAAAAATTCACATCTTGGTGTATCTCTTTACCTCGAACAGATAAAGTATAGCAAGGTTCTTCAAGCAAGGTGGGTCTTTAATCCACCGTTTGTGGTACTATCTGAGCAACAGAGACAAGTCTTCCATTCAATGTGACGATACACTCGTTTTCGTTGACTCGGCAGATGATAGCTTCCGACAGAGCCTGATCAAGAGATTAGATGTTGTCTGGCGATAATTTCTACAGACGGTGGTCTATGGCAGGGTCAAATAAGCTTCTTTTTAAGGTGATGTGGTCCTTTACTAGCAGTACCTACTGTTAAGTCAGCCCTTCTTAGGATTGTCACTTTCTCAACCGAATCTCATTAGTAAAGTACTAGTTTAGCCACAGCTCCAGATGATTAAAATTGGACTAGTGATCCACGACCACCTTCAGTGTACGCTTCTTCTTTTCTCAGTTTCGTCTCTAGCATTTTTTTTTTAACGGCTACCTTAGTAATCCGTCTCCAAATATGGACTCCTCAGAGGACGAGCAGAAAAAAACTATTTCAGTGACAGCTTTCAAGCTTTCTTCTGAAGAAGGTTCGTTTTTTTGGAAGGACAACAAAGGGACGAATCACTAATCGTGCTCGATAGAGTAGCGGGTATTCGAGCTCCTGGAACACATCCAACTTAAATTATCAGCGGAAGCATCCAATGTAACTATAGGCTGGCCACCACTATAAACAGATGCTGTAGGAGATCACAAGGAAAGAGTATGTTCTGTTGAATATGACGTTTAAGCAACATAGCTCAAGAAAAAATCGAGGTTTTAAAACAAATGTTCTCCAAATGTCTCATCTTACATTTGAGCAAACTACGAGATTGGTCAATTTATAGATCTTAGAGAATGAATCTATGTCTTTAAACCCATTTTGTACATGACTGACTTGTATCTCACTTAACCTACGCTGCGTGCATTCTATTGGTCTGTACTCAAATAAATTTTTAATTTTCATCTCGATGACACAAACTCCCTTAACTATTGAAGTCGTCCTAAAAACACCGAAAAAAAAAAACTAGATTTCTTCAAAGTTTTCAATAAACTCGTTTGTAAGTATCTATAACTCTAAAACACAAAACAATTGCATGTCATATCATGCGAATCATTCAATTTTATTATTTTTATATTAACCTCAAAATGGACAGGCCCCAATTCAGCGAAAATCACCCCCTAAAAGGCACATTTCAGGAATATTAAAAGGGTCCTTCACACACGCACACACTACGAAACCCAGTCTACATTATCATCAGCCGCCACCTCCCCTGCGTACATTCAACTTAAGGAGATGAAATTAAATACAAATTCACCAAATTGTTTTGGATACCATTTTACAGGGCAGGGACCCACGCATGTGTGTGTGTGTGTGTGTGCGTGTATACCCATCATATACACATCCTTGAAGCCGCAGAAAATCAACAAACCACAAAAACCTCGTTTTCCACAGCAATCTGTTTCAATATAAGATGGGACGACACATACAGCATCCCTCTGTGCTCTGTACTATGCAAGTCTATGTCTATGTGTGTGTGTGTGTGTGTGTGTATCTTCCTTCCCCAAATATATCGGTTTTAGTTTATATCCCTGGGGTGTCATAACTCCTGACGAGCTCATCTTTTACTTAAGTTTTACATATTTTTTCGTTCACTACAGCAGCCGGAGAGATAGAACGGAAGACCCCATAGTCACTTGTCATTGCCTGAAACAAAATATCCAATAAACTCGATACTAGTAGTGGAGCGATGCACACAGCCAACTAGATATACATAGATAAAGCTCGAATTCTCTTATAAGAAGCTACACAGCACAGTACAGCATCATGAAATAAACTATACTCGTTCCCCCAGTATACAACAAAGCCGAATAGATACGATACATGTACACACAGACACAATGACACACAGCATGCGCAAAATCAGGACAAACTGGAGGACGAAGCCATAGAGCCATAGAGCATGGAGCAGATACAAATGTCATTTTGGGGAATTACGAAAATATCAAGAGGGAAAACTTCATTTCAATCTTTGGCATTTGGGCCGTTGCCACCACCCCAAACAAAAAAGGAGGAAGTTGTTGCTGTAGATACTTTATCCTCATCATCTAAACTCATTTAATATCCCATGCTCTGTGCACCACAGAGAGGAGGATGAGGACAGTAGAAAATTTCATGCTTTAGTTAACATGGTTTCCAGGGGGAGAACCAACTTATACACTTTGCTATAAGGAGACAAATTTAACCGAGAGGGCTTTCAATTTGTAGGCCGCGCAGACTATGTCCACCATTGTTGTTTGTTTGTTTTTTTTTTTTTTTCTCGTTTCGTTTGTTTGAGGAGAGATGATGGCTCCTTCATTTAGATGGGTAATAACTGAGAATGTTGGCTTTAACCTCTGACGAAGAGGATATGAAATAACCAACTGTGGAGGGAGGGAGGGGTGGTGTGAGCACAGCAGAATTGGTATCCATTGTTGCCCACAAAATAGGCGTTTGTTTGAGAAACTTAAATTGAATTAATTTATAAAGTTTCCCAAAGGGGATGCTTTTTTTTTTGCCGGTCGGGCTAATAAGATTGGACAGCTCTGATAGGGCGTTGAGTTGGGCAATTTTGGGAATATTAAATAAACGGTACAGTGAGTTTGTGAACAATGAGGATTCAGTTAATTTCTTAATCCTTTCTTGGATGGTTTTGATTAGATAGATAGACACCAAGGGCTGTGCATATTTATTTTAAGAACATGGGACAAGTCGACCTAAAAGAATGATTGGCAATTAGTTCTTGCGATGATCAAATTAATTTTAAGGAAAAAAAGTGACAACGGTACTTGCTTTTCCTATTTTCGGAGAAAATTTATCTGAATGTTTGAAATTTGTATCTTAAAGACGATGGTCCTTGAGCTTAGTTTTAATTTTTGTCATCTAACAGAAGGAGATCGGAATTTATAGGCCCACTTAGTCATAACTAAAAGGAGCAACAGGACAACTTACGGATTTTGCCTGTGGGCCTGCGCTAAACATGATCGTAGCTTGGTACAAATTTCAATCCATCTAGGAGTTGATGATCTTTACAACAAAATTGAATGTGTGAAATGACCTTTATTCCTAGGCACCCATTTGAACCCAAAACATGCTTTTCTGGTCATATAGAAGCTGGAGTCTGGCTGGCCACATGCAGTTTAAAAAATACTGCATAATGCTCATTAGAGCCTACGAAGACGCATGAAGACGAGTGTAAGCTGCAACGTCTTGCGAAAAGAGGACATCCAACTTCTGTGTGGCCTTCCTTCCTTCCTTATGTTTCTACGTTAGACTAAGATCTTTGCGAGCGCAACCCACCTTAAACGTTGAAACCTTATTCATTGGTCAGATAGTCAAGGCATTTTCAAATCCAGCTCTTCTGTACATACATATGTACATACTTCTAAAATCATTGGGGAGACTATCGTTAAGCTTAACCGACTTGGGCGACTTTACAACGAACGCATTCAAGGTATCAGCAACGGCATTTCAAAGCTTAAAATCTTTTATGGACTGTTGCTCATCGGTTCGCGTTTCCAACACTATAAATATTGACAAGATCTAGGCTCAGTTTGACGTTAGAAGACTGATAGATGAACCAGAAGAGGGTAGTACTAAGTATCTACTCATACTGAACAACTTAGACTTACTTACTTAGGTGGCGCTGCAGTTCAGGGTGAACCTGGGCCTCAACGAACAACTTAGACTGAAATTAGGCTATTCGCTAACGTCCCTCAATCAAGGTTTTAATCTAGTCTTTGTGAATCCTTTCTTAAGGAAAATATATAAAACGACTTTAACCTTGCTTGTCTTCTTCCATTTACGAATGGGCTTAGAGCATTGGACTCATCATACAATCGTTGACAAGACTCAAATGGGCAACTATGCTGGGGTACGATAGATCACCAGACCGTATTTATATGAAGCCTGACTTAGCCTTGTTTTGATAGATACATTTATAATATATCTCCAAATGTTTATATCAAGATTGTCAAAATAGCAAAAAAGAATTAGACTCCAAAGGGACACCAAATTTTAACAAAGTCCATCCTTCTATGCTTTACAATAGGACGAGCCGTTTAGGGCTTAATCGATTGCCAAATTCTTCTTGAATTATCCTCACTACTCAATGTTTTCACAAGATTGATGTGAATTAACAGTCTTTACTAGCTTCAAGTTTTAGATTTCAATAGCATGATGTTTTGGGCATGGCTTGCTTTGTTTCTTGTTGACTGTATCTACTTACCTTATCCTCGCTCATAGATTGTTCTTTCTTGAACTCTTCTCAAGATAAAGGAACAATAATCCAAACATATTGCAATGTTGTCAATTTACAGGCTTATATCTGAACATTTGGTTGGACACATATAGCCCTTACGAGCAGGGATACCATATTCTGGGCAAGGTTAGAAGTTTTCCCAGCCATTTTTTAATAGCATTCTACCCAATGTCATACAGATCTTGCTACTTAATGACGGGGAACTGAACAAGCCCCGAGATGAACATCACAAAGAAGGACTTTCGTACGAATAGCCTAGACTCACTTCTTGAATTTGGAAACGATGAGTAAAGGCACAAACCGTAAAATTTCTTCTCACCGTTAGATGTCACTTTTGTGATGTAGTTTCGAAGAGGTACCCTTCTAAATATCACCCAAATCTAGACCTAGGTATATGTACGAGTATAACATCTTTAATTTAAAAAGGCTCAATTAATTTTTTTGTAATAAACAATGCCTAAGAGACTTATAGCTGACATACTTACACGAAAGATACACGTTTTGACACCCAATTGTCACCAGCACAATTGAAAATTACTACAGAATAAGGATACCCTTAATGTCCAACTAGAAAGCATGTACATACATATATAAATACGGAGTTAAACAGATCCTTAGGGCATTTTTGTGTAAAGTTGTATCATATGACTAGGTTCTCTGTCCCCTACCTACTCTAGGTTCATGAAGATACTAAAGTCTGGTGTCTGTTAGCGATAGAGGTATTTCATCAGACTGCAGACTGGATGGCAATCAAAAACTTTAGTGGGCTTAATTTTTAAACCAAGATTCCTAGCAGACGTGCTTGGAAATCAAGAACAATTTTAGACGAATCTGTGACAGACATTTACACATATGGATCCAAGGCAGCGTCTGGAACAGGTGCGGGAGTACACTGGATATTTGTATCACCACTTGACTGCTGGACCACTGTAGTGTATTTCAAGTTAAAGCCACAGCAGTCAGAGAAGCCGCGATCTGGCTTTTAATTAACTCGATAAAGTGCAGCGCTATTATTTTCTATATGGATAGTCAAGCTGCGATAAAAGCCTTGGAATCGCTAATAATTCGATCCAAGTTGGCCGTAGATCTCTTAACGAGATCGCTGTCAGGTGCGACGTACCCCTATGCTGGATTTCAGACTACAGGGATATTCTAGACAATTGCAGACCAGAACCTTAGAACCTCACTGACAATAGGGGTGAACCATCCGCACTTATTAAATCCATAAAATTCTAATTAGATACCGCAGCCATTAGAATGGCAAACAGTAGGTGGAACAATATCAGTATGAAATCTGGTCAGAGCTTGTTTGTAGGAAAACTAGTAGACTTATTTCCGTCAATAGGACAAATCTAAGAAATATAGTTGGGTCTAGTAGGCAGACATCCCAGAAGAATTGGTGCTTCTTTCAACGATTTCTGTAGAAACTGTAGAGACGAGGAAGAGGAGGAAACCATGACATACCTTCTGTGAACCTGTCCTGCCCTTTCTGCTTTCAGAAGGAAGACCCAAGGGCAGTACTTCTCTGAAGATCTTAACGATCTACCTAGACTCGACTTACATAAATAAAATAAAAAGCTTCATCTCAATCGAGTCAATCGAGAATCGGGAATCAATTTCTTCGGTATGGGTTCACACTGAAACTGGTTACCCTGCCTCTTCTCCCATTTGGGAGGTCTTCATGTAGGTTCCTGTGCTGGTAATCCGGATTTTTTATAGTGGTGTTACAATGGACTTTCTTTTGGTCTAAGTGTGTCCCTGAGCGGGGTATTAAGCTAGGGCGCTTAATAATTGCATCAGGCAGTGCATAGTTGTTACAGAACGGCCAGCAGAATTTCTTGGAGTTAGTTGAAGAATAATAGTTACAAGAGATACGTACGTAAGACCTAGTATAGTGGCATTAACTTTATTTTCACGAGAATCTGCACCAATGCTAACACTAAGTCAATTCAAAAACCAGGGACTTGGTTTGTCCTGTCTAAACTTCCACAAATAAATACTACTTTAATACTCAATGACATCGCCAATAACTCCCAGAATAACAGCAATAATGAAGATACCCTTCTTTGATAAGCAAGCTTGTATGTAGTAGCTATGGTGCAGGGACATAAGGCTCATACCTATGGGGAGCATTCGGCCCCCCTGCAACCCCCCTGCTTGTGGTCACTGTTGGATTTGGGGAACATAGGTGCGAGGTTGAGTATACGCAAAGTTTCTTCAAATCCATGCGAAACATGGATATGAAGAAACTTTGCATATACCCAACCACGCACCTACCCCAAATCCAACAGTGACCCCAAGCAGGGGGGGGGAATGGGACTTATGTCCCTGCGCCAATAGCTACATGTGAGATGACAATTGTCACTCGATTAACCTGTCTTAAGTTATCTGGGTTGGCATAGGTGCTGCTTAATCTCAAAGTTCACTGAATGGAACTATAAAACCTACAAATCCTTCAGTTTGACTAATTTGACTAGGACCCCATTAAATTACAATTTGTATGGAATATATATAAGAGGTAAAGTGACGGTGGGTTACTGTGAACTAACTTTCTCTTAAAAATCCATGACATTCTTCGCCAAGACCTAGTTACTTCATTGGGTTCCCCCAAATTGAAGCACTAGACCGAATATAAACCTCTCGCCCAAATGACACTTAATTTCCTTCTCTACCAATATTAATTTCCTATCCTAAGAAAAGCCTATTAAGTACTACGAGTACTTAGTCTGTCCATTCCATTCCATTTCAAGCCACATTAAGACACTCATGCAGAATCTCATTACTCGACTCTGGCCCAAATGAGGCTCATATTCATGACTCTAACATAACTCGAAATGGAAATCAATTTTAACCCCGGATGCTAGACGTCACGACGTACATTTTCTTTTTATTAACTGCCCAATTTAAGTTGGGCGAACACAACCAGATAGGACCACATAATTACAACCCAGCTCAGGTACTTTAGCTGAGAAACATGAAAATGAGGTAGTTACCAAAAAAAAAAAAACGAAAAAAAAAACTATCCCATACTTATAAACCAATAAACCTGGTACAACACATTACTAAACCAACAACCCATGACGCTATGGTACTGTTATTATAAACACTGAATCACTTGGCCACAAGTCCACCCCTCCCCAAGCCCGTTGTAAGCCTGTTTTAAGTGAAATTACTTAATTTTCCCAAGCAATTTTGTTTGATGTTAATCGAAGAACCAACCGAAGAGAGATGGACACAGAAACGGGGAAAGCAAAAAAAAAAAAAAAATAAAATTCATCAGCGGCCACTTTAGACAGGGCGGTGCGGCCAGCCAACCGTAAGACCGTCATCGTCGCCCCGTCATAATAGGGCAGCAGCCATTGTAGTTTCTCTCCCTCCCCCGTTCTCTATCCAATTCAAATTCCAACAAAACAATCACATCCTATCCCGCACTGTAAAACATGCACAGCCCCTGGTCCTCCCCCAACTGGAATCAAGGAGGAGGGGGGCGCTTGCAATAACCCACTGACGGATGAATACAACGCCATTACAACAACAAACAGCTCTAAACAACTCATAAACTTTGGACAAATTACTTAGAGAGCCCATCGATTACGCGGGGCAACAGCGCAAAGATACTCGTATTCCATCCATCGGCGGGGCTCTGACGCTAAGTCTTAACAACAATGGCGCTTATGGCTCTCGCTGGTTGCCTTATGTGGTGTGCAACCCATACATACCTACAATTTAATTTTCGTCTTTATTTTGTTTTTTTTTTTTTTTTTTGATTCTGAAGCGATAAGACATAACACAACCGAACACAAAAGTAAGAAACGACTATAATGTATCTTGCACCTTTTTCTGAAAATGTAATTAATTATAGTCAACACGACGACCGACCGACGAGGTAAGGGGTGTTTTGTAGCCGTTGGAAGGTGAAATTGTGGTTTTAGTTGTTCTATGGAATATACCTAGTTGAGTTGCCAGTCAAAATAGCGAAACAATTTCTTCCAAAGTCGTTTGAGGTTGCCGCTTAAGAGGTCTTGATATAGTGGTTGCCCATCAGGACTGTACATACTTGGGAGAGTTTATTGATGAAAAATTCTAAAGGAGCCACAATTTGGTCCTCGAATCTGGACTAAATCAATGTTAAACCATGTGTGTACATGTTTTGAAGGCTATGTTTAGCTTTCAATTTAATAAAAGTCCTTTAGATACACTGTCAAGTCCGATACATCTGAGAGATGTTTGCAGTGGAAACGTATAGGTGCACTGCACTTGCATGGTTATCCTCGGTTGTCAGGTTTTGTGTTTTATGGATATGAATGCATTAAACTGCACATAATAAGAAGTATTTCAAACTACTAATTCGAAATTCAAGCATCAAGTTGAACCTGTAAAGGAATAACAATGAAACTACAATATTCAAAATTTTTGGTTTTTATTGCATACTTTCAGGTTTGGATTTCAAGGTCTATAGTTTGAATTTTAATCTTTTAAGTTTGGAAATTATAAGATTGAGTCCACTAGTCTACTTTCGTATTATTCAATAATCATTTTTAAATATGTAATCTGGAGACTTTTAGGATTTCATTAATGCAGTACAAGATAGTCTATACTTAGGTTATGAAAGATTAGCTTAGAGTGCCCGTGTTGCCGACTCATTTAAACCGCATAGAATCCATTGCAACTATTTTTGTTAAGCCCTCGGAATATATTTGATCAAGCTACCTTCATATGTGTATGAATTTTAGGGTTTATATTTTGTAACTATAGTCTTAAAACTCTATATCTCCTTCATCCCTATAGCACAAGCTGTAGTCATTGTACTTATGTAAGACTTAGTCATGTGCATACCAAGTTAGAAGCCTTCGATGTTTAGAATTTCTTTACGTTTAAGCTTCATTAGACTGATACTTATCTTCATCTATCTAACGCAAGGTGGTTCTAAGGATCTTTGTAGCTGTCTAGTATGCCATATCATATCAGACGAGCTTCTACAAATGTTATGACTGTTTTTTTGTTATTCATTTTTGGAGACATCCAAGCGGCATGATACCCAGCTGATGGCCATCCATCCATCCATACATTAATTGGATCTTCTATTAATTTGTTTTTAGGCAGTTTTACAAGAACGCCTTGACGGGTACTTGACTATCATCATAGATATTCCAAAAAAAAAATAATCCTCGAAAAACACAGCTCGCCTTTTTACAACTACTTTGGCTTAAAAAACCGTGCATCGTGTCATCCTTTAGTCTAAAAGAGCAATTTTAACTTCAAGTCAGTAGACTGGTTTTCATACCAAAGACTGTTTTTGAATTGTACTTGTAGCCAATCTGGTTGCCCATTTATTTAATCGAACTCGTAACCCCCAAATCCTTTAAGGCTTTGTAACGTTCAGAAGATACCAAAATATCTCGTCCGCTTTTCTCAACGCATTCGAAATGAGCATTAAGAAGGGTCTTACCACCAAAGTGTAGGCAAACAGAGTCTTGAGTCACAGTTCACACACCCTTTCCAGTCGAGAATAGTGAATAGGGCTGCGGCGATGACTCGCTAGGTCAGATTGCTAGAGAAGAAAGGAACTGCCTCGATGAAGAAAGGAACTACAACTCAGAAAACAAAAGACAAAAACCTTGTTTATTCTCAGCTCTCCAAGCACCCTTGAATTGCACGTTTTTTTTTAAATTACTTTATCTAGCGTTCTTCACTTTCTTCTCCTCGATTGATAGATGAGTCGAAGGCCTAATCACTTTAGGACGTATGAGAGTCTTTAATGAAACAATCAAGGTTCGATATTCTCACTCTCGTCTATTTGATTGTTTCACCGAAAAGTGGCTGAAACTATAGGGAAACCAGGCACAATACTCTAGGTTTATCAGTTATCCTACTGGCAGTTCGAAATATGAAAAAAGTTATCAGCAAGTGCCTTGGAATACCTCAAATAGATATAATCGAAAAAATACTCAATATGAACTTCAAAAGTTCAGAAAATGTAGAAAGTTTATAGGGAAAGGGTCTAAAATTCCTGCATGTTCTCCAAGTTCCAAAACCTGCCGTCATCGCAGTCATCGCAGTCATCTGAACTATAGTTGAAGAAGATACGCCATTTTAACCAGAGTATTGCTAAATATTCACAGATAATATGCGACACTTTGTAAAGATAGGTTTAGCTAGTAAAGATATTGCCTCAAGAATAGTGTGTGCATCGTTTTGGAACTACGGTTCTTGAATTGTCAGCCTGACCCTTATTCATCATCATCGGTATCATCGAACTTGCACTATATACCAATAGTCGTTTCCATTAGAGAATTGCCTTTTCTGTACGATTAATGCCATGAGTGCAGAGTTGTAGAAAAATTCGACCCTTCCTCTAGTAAGAGTATCTATAAGGCTTACTAAACTATATTCCTGTATCTTCTAAGGAGATTTAGATTCCAACATCAACTCAAATCCCATCCTTGCTATGTCAATCATTTTTAAAAATTCCCAACTCAATAAACAATCTTAATTCAATTGCATATGCCCACTTGTGTCGTTTTTTTTATTTTCAATCAAACTACCTCCCACATTGAGTGGAGAGTTCTTAACACAAATTATCTCGTCCTCCATGCAGCACCAGCACCAATTCAATCCAACGCCAACAATCCACCAGAGATAAAGATACAGACTGCATTAAACACTTCGTTAAATGAATAAACTTTATTTGTTGTTAATATTGATTGCGCGCAGCGGTGTGGCAGTTGTCAGTGTTAAAGCCGCAGTTAATTTCATTCCAAAATATATGTTGTGATTATAGTAATATCCATTCGCACTCATACTGACCCCAAACAGAGGCGTCAACGCACCGTTTTGTTATGTATCTGCAAACTACCTAAATTGGTAATAAATTAAATGAAATTCAGCGGGAAAAATGAGCGCGCGCTGTATGAAAATACTATTTTTGGTTTGTTCGCGTTCCGAAAAGGCAGTCGTCCTCCCTGGCCGTTACCGCCGCCGCCACTCATATTTATCGCGTTAAAAATTAATTTCGAATTCCCCCCCCCCCCCCCCCCCCCCCGCCATCCATATCAATGTTCAATAGACACTCGCCGGACACATCCGCCAGATACACACACATACACACACGCACACTGGGACACCAGTGCGGGCTGGACACCGCACTAGGCGGAGGCACCTAATGTGAAATTTTAATTTGCGAATTGATTAAAATTGCGATTTCAACTTTATTGGTAAATTGAAATTCGGGAGGATTTTATTAAAATTTATTGCGTAGACAAATTATTGTTTATTAAAATTTAATAAGCGTTGCGTTTCGAACGGTGCGCTGGTGGTGGCGGTTGGGGGGGGGGGAGGGATAGGAGAACATGAAATTGGAATCCTGTCAGATTAGTTTGGCTGTGCGCCGAGAGATGGGCTTGATTGAGAGGTGGTTTGGTTCAGTAAAAATTAATGGTATTCTCGTTTGTATAGTATAGAGCGCAATGCCTGACAGTGTGGCGCTCGCCAATGGGTGTATTAATAATAATTTAATTTATGTTTCGGTATTTGGTGCAGTTGAAATTATAATTACTTTCTGTGCTTATGCATATTTTTTTTTTTTATGAATATATTGTTAAACCCTGTGGCAACTACTTGACGTTAATATGTGAAGGTTGAAAATGGGTTATTGTTCCAATGAGACAATTCGGTAAACTCTGATCAGAGCAGAATATCTTACAAAGACGAGCGGTACTGCTCCACTAAATTAAGTCAGACAAGTCAATGCGCATCTTACGAAACAGCGTGCTACTTTTAATTTTTTCAAAGTATCCAATAAATGGCAGCTTTTGCGTTTAATGCAATAGAACACGATATTCTATAACTATAGACCTTTTCGCTCAATTGTCAAAATTCTGACGTTTAACCTGTCACAGACTGTGGCCAAATTATTGTTTTTGTATGTGAAATGTATTTTAACCAGAAGTATATGACAGCTTAAACGTCAAACGACGAAAAGATATATTCGTAAGGTGAAACGCTTTTGGGAAAAGTGTCAAAATCAGCTGTTTTGTCTGACCAATTTATTTGCGAAAAATGAACTTGTTCCTTTAATATAAGGCGTGTTTTTTTGGTACTCTGTATAGGCTTAGAAAATATTTTTCATATTAAATACTCTATTACTAAATCTGGATAACTTTCCAGGCTGATGTCCTTAGCCGCAATGAAAACTGTGCTCCCAAACTAGTTTTGTCTCTATTGTTATCGAAAAACGTTATCGAAAATGTCTGAATATACAATTTAGTAATCGAACGCCAGCGCTGAGTTTGATACGATATCCTTAACCACATTCCTGGGAAGATAGTTCAAAACTCAGACACCAGGAGCAAAATGATATATGTACATATTTGTTAAAACACGATGAGATGTATAGTACCTTTCCGACTATTGAAGCAGGCAACGAACAAAGCTAACATAAGACTAAGTTCAACAAAAACGGACGTCGTCGACGACTCAGATCGAACAGCACGCTGTGCTCACATACAGTTTTGAGGATATTTGTACCTCGCAATAAACTTGCAATATGTTGATACAACCTTAGAATGCTATTGAAAGCAAAGGCGTCCCACGATCAGATTAAAGATTTTGTTGGAGACTATGACGTTCACAGGGTATCGATTACAAAGCACTCACTATCCTATGCATTCTCGTCTTTTTTTTTTTTGATTCATGCAGTTGAAAGTTCAACAAAAAGGCAACTTATTTACTTTTTTATCTTGTTTTTTTACTTATAGATATCTTTTCTTAGATTGACAAAGACGCAATATTTGGTCCTTCGAGCCGGATGATGGCCAGACAGTGACTTTAAAACGAAAGCCTGGGCGGTGATCTCAAAGGATGAATGATGTGACGCAATCAAGATATACACCACCCTTCGACAAGTGCCATTGCTGACTAACCCAAATCGGAGTAATTGCTTGCGCTAATGAAATGGTGATAAACGTTTTAATTTTAATTTTTGTTTCTTTTGTGGTTAGAGGAAAATATTCAACGACGGGCTATACGACGACTGGAACTTGTCAGAACAATCGTCTTATATGGCTAGGATATTTGAAATGAAAGCCTCTAAAATGACGGTTTTGCAATTCAATGTTACTACACATATGTCCTTTGGCAGGCAAAATGACTAAAAGAACTGCTTCGGTCTTATATTCGTCAAGTTTCATGGCAACCAAAGTAAGCCAATGTCGAACAACCATTTATTTTCTGCCTCCAGCAGTTTAGAGGTCCAACAGTTGCAATATCGTCGGCAAATTTTACTATGTTTGGGTATTGGAAAGCGTAGAACACATAATACGCTAAAATAGTGGACCAAGTACAGAACATTATGGTACGCCACCGAAATTGTATAATTTAAATGATATTCGCATGTCTCGCTGTGTTTTTGTTTTTTTTGAAAAGCATATCCAAATCCCAGAAGCTCTGAGATCCGATTTAGTTTACTATACGCCACGCAGATTCCATTTTTTGATGTAGTGTCCGGAAATTTAGATTTGTTTTCGCTCTTCAGGCGAGGAGATCATCAATCAAAACAAAAACTTTTATACTTCTCGTTTTAGGAATCCCATAATGGGACACTGAAAAAAGAGTTCTTCCTTTGTTTCTATGCAAGATGTAATCGGCAATGAATACCCCAGCCATGGTGTAGAAGTGGTTTTTAAGAAACTTAGGCTTGACAACCTCGCTGAAATATCGCGAATTAAAACAAGCCAAGATTTTAGTCGGATAGTGAATACCTAACTGTCTCAAGTAACTCTGAAACTTCTACCAAATCAACTCGTTTACATTTAAGCAGTTTGCTACTCTGAATTTGATACAAACTGTGGATTGTTGAACTATTTACGTAGAATGCATTGAGAAGTTATATAAAACAAGTCACATCCACCATGCGATACTTTTACCCAATTCATCAGTTTTTGTAGGAAAACATTTGATCTTGACTGATCACTGTCTACTCAGATAGATCAAGGCACGGCAATAAGATGATTGCACCAAGACAAGTCGATAACACAAATCTTTTTCCCCAGATAGCTTAGCCTCTTCGCATAGTCCAGTAATAGAAATAGAAAAAGCAACTTTTAGTGAAGAGCCTTCCTTTGGAAAAAAGAAACTTATCCTCTGACTCGAAATACATGTTCAGTTTATTTAGATAATTTATTTAATTTTCTGTTTTTCAACCCGAATGAGAACAAGTTCTTACCTTTCACACGCAGAGTGGAGAATAAAAGAAAAGACGTCTGCGCTTTGCAAGATTTTACTGTATGCCCGAAACTCCATGTATCTAAGGCATCTAATCGAATTTATTTTGTTTTCCTATGCCATAGACAAACTATCTACCTTCCTAAGTGTGTATTACCCACTGATTTTTTGGCAATAATTGCTATAAGATACGACTTTTTCTCGACCCGCTTCGACGAACCCTTAGATATCTCTTTTCTTAAGCCATAGTCAAACAACTTCACACTTTTTGTCATTGTTCAAAGACTCTGATCAATCCCTAAAGAACATGTGTATTACAGTCTATGTAGATATCAATCCGTCTCTGATATCCGATATCAAACTCTACTGCTACCACTATAATTATCATATAAATTATAAAGCAACTTAAGTGTCCTCCCTTAAAACCTGAGTAATCTCTTCTCGTTAACCTCATCTAAATGTGATCATCTGATAGTTTTTTTTTATTTTTTTTTTTTAATTAAGACGTTCAACGAATAAGCCCAAATTATTCAGAATTAAACCGTCACTTGAACTGGAACTACACCCAACAATTATTAATTTAAGGGTCAATGTCATAATTTAGGGGTAGGTTTCTCAGTAACGAAATGATCACTTAAATTTGAGTTCAACCTGAACTTTTCTTATGGTTTTTAACTGTCGGATTGTATCTATAGCGGTTGTATGTACTTGACTTGGCTGTTTCTTAACGTAGTACTTAGCGCCACATTTCAATACTCTATAGTATGACTTTAATTCTTAAATCGGATTATTCCTGTCTACAGTGAGTCCAAGGGGTTAGCTTCATTAGCCAGATACCTTTATAGTAAGCAATCGCATTATCTTCTTTGGTTGAATACAGGTGCGTGTTTTTTTGTTTTTTTCTCGATTTTTGTTAAATATCCAACACCTGCTGTGCGGTAAGGTGCTACTGGTCAGCGTCCAGTGGATTTTTGTTTAATGAGATGTTTCACAGCATGACATCTGAATGGAGTTCAATGCGGTAAACACTGTAATGTTTAGTTTTAAAGCATTGTTATGTAGGTAGGTAGTACGTATCGAATTAGTCTGACTAGTGTTTGTATTTCAGAACTACAATGTTAAGATAAACATTTTTTAAGCGGACTAGGGCAAGATCTTACAAAAAGTAGAAACATCTTAAAGAACTATGTAGAAATATTAACAAATCAAAACTAGTCTTAGCCCGATTACACCTAAGACTAGGACTATGATTAGTGTTTCATATAGGGAATTGAAGAAATTTTAGAACTCTGCACTTTGAACTGAACACGTAAATGATATTTGTGCATCTAGGCTGCAAGTTGTCGGAATAATCTTTAGGTTACAGAAACTTTTGACAACTAGGCGTATAAATGAAGCTACTCTTGGAGATTTAAGGAATAGACATACTTTTTAAAGTATACTTTACCGACAAAACATTATGTCCATTGCAGAACAGCCATATAGGTTCTCGAAATGGAGACATAAGCAGAATTGATGGCACTTTTATTTGTGTTTGACTAGCAAGTTCTAAACAGCTAGACGATGAACAATATCTTATGGACGTTAAGGCCATAAAGTGACTACTTAGGTTGATGAGATAGATGTTAAGGGGGGCAGGCTCAGTTTTGTAATATACTAATTCCAGCCCCGATGAACGAAGCCATATCTTCAGGTGGCACTATCGCCACTGCGATGTCATCGGCTATAATATACCTATATGAAGATCTTGTCCCAGCCATTGGAAAAATTCGGTTTTTTCTTTTTTATGAGTTTTCGTATAAAAACTGAGAGAAATGTTGGAGTATTTCCGGCCAAAGTTTGTGTTATACATTATCGGTGGCATACCTCACGGTTTCATACTAGGTCCATTACTGTAATACAATATGTATGACCATATTTTAGCGATTCAAATACAGTAGGATTTGTTCACGATATCGCCATTGTCGTTGGAATAGATACACAATGTGGCTATAAAGATTGTTTCGTAATGGCTTACCTCGGTTAGTGGAGCAGAAAGAACATACTCGTACAAGCCCTTACCATTACAGTACACGCAGATTGTATGTACAAATATCTAGGTTCCATATTAGATGTTCTCGGTTATACATATGTATGTGAGTCTCTCATAAATACGTGATTTCCAAAGGCGATGGGCTCCATAAATAATTTATATAAGTTCTCCTTTCATTTGTGATTATTATTGGTTATCAACAATCTTTTAGTCAATCTTTATAGTCTAGTCTAGGCATATCGCTACTGGTCATATTGATGATCGAGCAATTGTTATCAGAGATAACCATGACATTCCTTTTTTTAATCGCAAAATTTCACGTTCATTGTTCATGCGTAATGATGATTAGGCTCATTATTATGATTATAGTCTGGAAGCGTAACCGTTTAAAGAATTAAGAACGGCAATGAAGCTCGAGAAGTTACAGAAAATTGACGGTCTGTGTACGTTAATTCTAGGAGCTGTCATCAAACTTTCTGACTTACAAATTTGCATTAGAAAAACAGCTGTTAGATGTACTATAGAACGTAGCTAAGTCGCAAGTATAAACGAGGCAATGTTGTTGGAAACCTGACAATATTTCATTCAATTCCAAGATCTGACATATTTTGTACTATCCAAGGTATCTTTGAATCCTTACGTTCCAATTCCCTAAGAATTTCTTAGCATAACTCAAATATTAATAGTTTGGTCTTGTTTTGCTTCTTCATTCTCCTGAATTCTTGATCTCCGTTTTTGCAGAAAAGTTTAGGTAAGAGTGGCACTGCTACACCTTGTTTTGCTGGATACCGACATGGACATGGACAGTAAAGTGTTCACTGGGCTACCGGGTGTCAAGATATTCCAAAAAACTATTTCAATGATGGCTTTGTATTCTGTGGCCACCCTTCTTCTATCTCTAAGCAAGTTTAGTCACAGAAATACAAAATAGTCGATATCATGCAATATCGTTCGAATATACATAGTTATGTATAATTTTTGTGCCTAATGCACACTTAAACCAGAAGACCCATGGTGAAACTACAACCCCATTGATTGTACCTGCAGATTCCGCACATTCCAGACACATTAGAGGTTGACCATAGGACTTGGTCTCTTATGAGACACAAATCCCAATTCTGTGATCATGTCCAGCTGTATTAAGAAGACTCTTACTAAAACACCTTTAGTGGTATGTACATATCTCAGTTCTAGAAAGCAATGGAGTCAGATTTATATTTTTGAGGTTATATGGTAACTTGGAGCAGTCAATTTTAAGTAGAGGTAGTTAAGTTATTGTCCTTAAAAATGATAGGAGTCGACACAGTTACTGAATAGGAGCTGCTTCTTCCTCGGTGTTTTCACAGTTTATAGGTTATATTCAACCATATGGAATCCTGAGCTATTGAAGCTTCAATCTTCAGTGCATCTAGTCCAGCTCTGTATTTCATCAATGAGGTCCTCAATGAAGTATTCTTTCTCTATACAGGAACCCAACACCTGATAAATTGCAGTGTTTAGAGATCTGCATCATTGCGTGCAAGTTCATGTGCATCTAAGCATTTAATTGATTCTAAAGGCCCAGTCCATCTCTGTATTTCATCAATAAGGTCCTCAATGAAGTCTTCTTTCTCTATTCAGGAACCCAACACTTTGGTACCTAAATAGCATTGATCAGAGATCTGCAGCATTGCCTGCATTGCCGCTTCCAAGACTGTAATTGCTACCTAATTTGGACTTTGGCGATATCTTTTGTTGGTATACATTAATTCGTATTAATACATTGCTTCGTATTAAAAAGGGCTTCAGTAGTTTTGACATTAGACTGGGGAGAATTACTGCCACAGTTGAATCCACCGTTACATAGTTTGTCAGAATGCGCAAGTGTAAGAGTCTTGACCAATTGAAGCAATTCTCTTCGGAATATATACATAAACCTACATATGTACATATCTTGCTTTCGGAATAAGTAGGTATCTGCAGAAGGTAAGACCTATAGTGGGGTTATCTACAGATACTGCGTATACTTGCTACTTGAGCATCAGAGAAGAATTAAGAGAAACTAATTTTCATCAACCACTGCACTAAGAAAGGAAATCACCTCTATAGATACAAATCTAATGCTTAGTTGGTTCTCCTGACGCAACTCCAATGTGTTTCTCTATTAAGACTTCTCTAACGAAAGCCTGGTGCTTCTACATAAGATCGTATACCTACCCGCCACTGTGCCATTGAAATCATGCTCACTAAATGGCGAGTAGCATCCAAAAATATCTCGAGGAAGATATTTTTATTCTCGGAGACAAGAAAGAAACAGAATCGATCCAACATCTGCTATGTCACCGCCCGGCTTTAAAAGTAATGCTTTCATGTACCGGGCACAAAGTTCTTCCAAAGCATAGTAGAGTGCGTTCTCAGAGCCGAAGAGAACGCACTGATAATAAATGTGAATAGCTTTAAGTAACCGTGAAAGGATTCACAATGAACCTCAAGGTTTCCTAGTGACAATCTACTCTACATACCCTTACCTAGTAGTTGTATCTAGTGTCTTCGACCACACTAAGATCCAATGCCACCACCACACCACACTAAGTTGCGAAAGATTTGTTTGTCTAAAACTAGCAAGACTTCCTTCGACGTTCTGGTATGCCCAGTTTCCAACTGAATTTATTACACAGGACTCCTTCAAAAAAAAATTTCGTATGACCATTTAGTAGACACCTCTATACCCTTAAGCTTGGAACAAATTATAGTGCGTACCTGCTACATTTCTAATTAACAATGGATACTATCTATTACGGTTTCGGTATCACATACCTACAATTTAATAAAAAAAAAAAAAATCCAATGTCCATGCAACTTTGCCGTCGGTAACGTGCTCCTGAACACAGAAACATCCTTCACCCAACGGGAAACTACTTAAACAAGTGTAAATTTGAACTCACCATGATCCTCATTTGAGTCTTCACTTGGTGGTGGCACTCTCCCACTCATTATCTGATGTTGATTATGGTGAAGTTGATGGTACTGCTGATGTTGTTGTTGTTGTTGATTATGATGAGCTGCTGCGATGGCAACAGCAGCACTCGCACTGACCATTGCTGCATTTAATCCACTTAAACTGGACGTCACTGAAGTTTGAAGTCTAGCATCGACACTCTCACAAGGTGTATTAGGAACACAGGCACTACCACTACTGCCGTTAGGCGTTACAGCTGCCAAAAATCTCGGTCGCGTAAGCAACGGTCTTCTAAACACGCTCGGTATACCGGCAAATTGTAAAAACGAGGACCACGGCGGCGGCCCCCTTGTCCTTGGCGCCAGCTGAGCTGCTGCAGCAGCATACAACTGTAAGGCTGGTCGTAGTCCACCGCTCGGCAACATACAAGGATGTTCGAGAACCATTTTGCGAGACCGTTCACCGATTTTTCTAGGAGGAAATTTCAAAAAACAGTTTCATGCATCATATTTTCAGATAGGGAATCGTTTTCGTAGCCAACATTCGCTGGCAGCACGCGCCGAGATCGAATATTCACCATTAACTAAACGTTCGTGTCGTTCAGCTCCATTCACAGTGCTAAATGTTTTCGGAAGAAAAAAAAAAACAACAAGCAAACCGCCCATTCCACACTTTGGCATGCAAAAGAAAAAAGAACAATTACACCATATTCCACCACACCTTCTGTCAAAACGAAGTATCTGTGTGGTGACAAACTGCCACTTGGCTCTGTCGCTGTAGCCGTTATTTTGTTTTCTTTTCTGTGAAAGAAGAGCAGACTCTGTCTCTCTTATGACCGCAGGCGAAATTAATGCAAGAATAAAAGGGAAAATAATTATCCATCCATCCATCCACCATCTCACCATGGGAGTGAAGAGAACTTCCTCACACTGAGCGGTAACGCATATAAATAATGACAGCAGAGTAGGGAAGTATGGGTGTGGTCTGTTGTGCGAATGAAAAATAGAAATACAGGGAAATTTTTCCTCCATTTGAAATGCTGGGACTACCTTCTGTCTCTCTCTTTCGAATGCGGGACTCTCGGGCTAAGTTATATACGCGGTGGTAATTTTGATTGGTGAGTTGTCTTGGAATGGATATTTATTGCCTGTGTTGGTGTTGGTTGTCCTGAATCTGCAAGGAGGATCATTTTCTTTTTTTTTTCGGGGAGAAAACGAAAAAAAAAAAAAACAAAAAAGCACCGCTCTAGTGACGCTAAATTCAATTAATTAAGTTGTTCTTCCAATTTTCCCCCAGCATGTGGCTGCTATGTGGCTGAGTGGCTGCCTCTAACGAATTTTCCATTATGTCCTTTTTGCCAATTTTCGATAGCATCTCCTTGTCTCTTTCCACTGGCATGGAGCAAAGTTTGCTGCTGGAAAATGGAAAATTTTCGGAATTATTGATTCTAAGTACTTTGATAAAAACCAAGGTTTGGTTTTGTGAAACGAAAAACGGTAGAAAAAGACGAGAAAACGAGGCAGAGAGACACACGCATACGCAGGAATATCGTATGTATCCCCGTTCACTTACATATATGTGTATGTGCGGGGGGTACTTATGTACATATGTATCCACACATGTGTGTAGGACTACGACGCCAAAAAGGAAAATTCTGCTCAATCAGGAAATTGGAATCAGATTTGAATCAATTGGATTTTTCATGTTTTTTTTTTTTCTTGTTTTTCCTTGGGTGGGTGGCTGGCTGGGCTTGGGTGGCTTGGGGTTTCTTAATGCTATTTCTGGCCGGAAGCAGTAAGACAGACTTTGGAGGTTATGGTTATGGTGATGGAGCAAATGAAATTCAATGGATTCTCTTGTTCTTCTTAGTCGCACTTTTGATGTACGATAATGATTTTTCTTCGTCTTTTTTGCCTGCGTTCCTATATCCGGCTGGGGGGGATAGAAAATTAGGAAAATTGTGTGGTAATCAGTTTTTATTTGCTGAACGATTCAATTTTTGTAGATTGGAATTGAATTTTGTTCGTACTTTCTCCGGTAGGGGCGGTGACTTGGGGTTAACCTTGACCGGTTTTCTTATTGGGCATCCATTACAGAGGTAAAGACAGATATGTGAGGAGTATTGTGTAGGAGTCTAAGGAGGGAGAAGTTATATTTGTATGGCATGCGGCTGTACTCGTACTACGTTTGTAGATTTCAAGAACGTTTCAGAAGGAATTTTGATTGTAGACAGATAGATAGATAGACTATTGGCTTGCATCTTACGTAACCATCCTTACTCCCGAACAACATAAGAAATGTTAAAAACTCTAGACACCATTTATGGACTCATTGCCATACTTGAGAAAGTTCTATAAAGCTGCAAACAGTTTATTTAATTTGCACAGAACAGGAGTGGTATATGTCATCGACATCGACATCACGTTTATGAGACAGCAGTTGAGTATCAAGAGCTTGGACATTCATACATAGATCATACCTGTATCCATAGCAATCAATTGTCCATATTACTTAATAAATCTGAGGAGGAAACGTCGGAGAAGTATGATTATGAATAATATGCACAAAGCACGGTGGAACTTTAAGGCATTTACATATTTGGGCTCAGGCTCAGTTCTGGGGCCCTTGCTATTGAATGTGCTGTAGGTATGATAGTATTCCTAGCACATAGACAGTGAATACTTTTAATTCTTTCCAACTTGCAATAAAGCAGCAAAACATATGGAGTGGTCTGTTTTTTTTTAAATGGATATACCTACTCCAGGATAAATGCAAAATAACCAAGTGCTCACGGACATGAGATAAATAGCTGTGGATAACTTACTGGCATTCCACCGAACTACTTTTGCAAGGCATCTAAAAGGGGTCGCAACGCTTACGATATTCTACAGTTATTGCTATATCAGCAGCAAAAAATAATATAATAATAATATGCGATTGTTGACCACAGAGTTGGGTCCCTTTTCTTCTCTCTTCCACGATTCATCATAGCCACAGATTGCTCCACAGTTCCTCTCTGGCTTTGATTCCTCGTGTCAACGCTAGCATCTGTTTAATAGAAATCTGGTTCATCCTCTGAGTATCTACCTCCCTTCTTCTGCTAGCTTGCGCCGGACATTGACACAATATATGCGCTGCCGTCCCGACTACCTCCAGGCATAGTTCACAGGTGTCATCCTCCAGAAGACCCATCTTCCTTAGGTGATACTCGAAATTTCCATGACCTGTAGATAACGCTACCACCCATTTCAGTGTTCTTCGCCATAAACTTAGAACTTCTCTATGAGTGGTGTCAATCGGCATTTTAATAGCCATTTTCGCCTGCCTGCAGTCTTCCACGGTTGACTACCTTCTCTGGTGTTCCGTCGCGGCCCAGTTGCTAATTAGGTATTCTACCATCCCTCTGTCAATTGCAGCGAATGGTTCCGAACCAGGGAACTACAAGGTTGACCCTTGCTTTGCTAGAGAGTCCGCCTTTTCATTGCCGTCAGTACCTACGTGCCCTCTTACCCAGAGCAGTGTCATCTTATTTCGAGATAAGTCCTCATTGAGGTTATAAAACCATTCCAACGCCACTGATGTATTTATATCTCTTTGCCCATGCGTCTTATCACTGATTGATTGTCCAGTGCTATGGTAACGTTCCTACCCTCAGCCTGACCCTCTTTCAGGTGATCCAATGCATGCAACAGAGCAATCATCTCGGCTTGATAGAGTGAGGTATATTTACCCAGACAGGCTAGTTCCAGTTCTTTCGAGAAGATACATCCCCCGCTCTACCATCCACCACGGACCCATCCGTAAAGATGATTATATCACCAATCTTCTATATAGGATCACTTCCATTGCTCATGTTGGTGTCGTTCGTATTGCACCCGCGATCTTTAAACATGCCAGACGTTGGACCCTATCTGTTATTTTTGCTTAATCTAATTCCTAAGTTTAACGCGAGCATTTTCAGTGAAATGTATCTGGAAACCAACAAGCATTGCAAATATATATATTGGCTTGCTATTGCAGGAGGCTTCAAGTGGTATCAACGGTTTTTGAAAACCTATTAAAGTTATTACTAGTCGAACTTTTGAATTACTTAGCTTACACCCTAGTACCCTAAATGAATATTTTTGTAAACTTCTTAATTCCGTAAAAAAGAAGTAAATAGATAGTTTTTATCTGATGACTGCCTATACTGATGCATGAGTTTGGATGAAGTCAAAGAAGCCATTGTAGGAACCTATTGACTGATTTCCAATCTGAATTTAAAAGAGCAATGATTCAAAGATCACATTTTTATTCTAACAAGTATGACTTACTTACTTAGGTGCTGCTTCAGTTCGGGGTGAACCTGGGGTTCGACCAAAAAGCCGCCTCTTCAGTGAGCCCGGTCCTTAATTAACTGGCTCCAGTTGCGCTGTTCATGGTTGAAATCCCATTCTACTTATGTGCGTCACCTAAGTTGGCAAGATGTTCTTCTACTACATTGTTCCTACGAGTTTGATTCAAGGACTCTGAGGGCCGGAGCTCTGGTATCTATTCGCTCTGCATGTCCTAGTTATCTTAGGCGACTAATGCGCAGTTTTTTTACAAGGTCGATGTTGCTGTACAGCTCGTATAGTTCGTTGTGAAATCGCCTCCTCAAGAGCCTGTCAACGCAACCGGGATCGTATATCTTAAAGAAAATTTTTCTCTCAAAACGACAGAAGATATCTTCCTTTGTTTTCGACAGAGTCCTTGCTTAGACACCATGAACTAAGTGAGATAATTTTATTATAGAATTTCCTTAGTAGTTTGGGGTAGGGTATACTACTAAGGGCCAAAGGGCCAACAAAAAAAATAGCGATTGGCAAGAGTTATTCTTTGTTTTATTTCTGTTGAGGTGTTGTTGTCAGCGTTTATAGCAGAGCTCAGGTAGTCAAAGTCCCTTGCTATCTCAAAATTATAGCTGTCGACTGTAACGTTCTGTACAATTCGTCGATGTTGTATCATTTAATTTTTTCGTTTTTATTGATAGCAGATACTTGGTTTTCCCCTCGTTTAACGCAGCGTAAACTAGTTGTTGTACCGACGTTTTGAAAGATTGTGCCTTCCGGTATTGGCTTCTTTCAAGTATGAAGTCACATGACAGCGCGTCACCTTGTATAGATCCGTTTTTGATATCAAAAGTCTCTGTGTGGTTATTACCGACAGTGATGGTTATGATGATGATGACTTATTTTGCAGTGACAGACAGGTCTGACGGGAATGCCAAAATTAGACAGTGATTTGGACTTCTTAAATTTTCTGTCGAGGTGTAAAAATTTGATCAATTGTGGACTGCACTAGCCTGAAACCGCACTGATAAAAGTCACTGATAAGTTAACAAATGATTTCATAATTTTCTTTCTTATGGAATGGGCAAACAATCCTGAGATTCCATGAGTTGGTGTATGATGTACACTAACTTCTTTCCAATTGGTTTAAATATCTCGGCTTGTAGGCCGTCAGGTCCACAAGATGTGTTGGATTTAAGTTTGCATATTGCTATCCCTTCTCCTACTTTAATTGCATTCCTTGTTATAACTTGCAAGGTCGAATGGTAGAGCAGGGATTGCTAAGGAATCATTATAAGTAGAATATCTGTGAAATGTCGAAAGCTAATGGTTCTTACTTTGCCCCAGCTTCTTAAGAACTGTAGTTTGCATTTTTTTGCATTATTTCAGTTGAAATACGAAGGTTAACTGAGTCCTCAATACCCTGCAATGCATCCAGGATGCTATTATCTCTACTACTAAAAAGTGGGCCCAAAATGGAAAGATAAACTCTTTGACAAAGAAACTTTCGAGGAAATGATGAACGTCGATATCATAACTCGTTTCGGAACAGCGGAGACGCTCTCTCACCAACTCACCCGCACTGTCACCACAGCGTGTGATGCAGCAATGCCCAGAAGAACAGCTAGTTGAAGAGGTACACCATGGTACTGGTGGAATGAGGAAATGAAAACACTCAGGCCAAAGTGTTTACAAGCTCGACGCAGAGTCCAACGATCCAGAGGAAGAGTTGATTTTCAGGAGCGTCTAGAAATATTCAAGCTGGCATGACGCGATTCAAAAAATGCGATCAAAGGTAGTAACACAATATGTTTTAAAGAACTTGGGGTATGGCGTACAGTATGGTGATGACAAAACTGAAAGGCCACAGGTCTCCACGAATAACTTGCCCAGCTATGTTAAGATCCATAATAGAGCATCTATTCCCTTATAGACCACCTACTGTATGTAACATTATCAAGGAGACCAATACAGAGTACATCCCCGTTATTACTCGTGAGGAACTATTCCAGGCATGAAAGAAGATAGACCATAACAAAGCGCCCGGACCGGATGGCAACCCCAATAAAGCAGTGAAAGCGGCTGTTCAAAAGAATCCCGATATCTTTATAAAGACTTTGCCAAAGTGTCTAGACGAAGGGGTTTTTCCCGAACTATGGAAGCTTCAACATTTGGTGCTGCTGGCAAAAGGAAACAAGCCACCAGGTGAACCATCGTCATATCGCCCAATATGTCTACTCGTCACTTTGGGGAAGATACCCGAACGAACAATATACAACAGAGTGCTCGTGATAGCAGAGGAAAAAGGAGCACTGTCAGAGTAATAGTTCGGATTCAGAAAACCGTGCTCTACCGTGGATGCCATAAAGGCGGTAGTTGATACAGCTGCTAAAGCGATCCAAGGAAACAGATGGCAAGAAAAAAAAAAAAGAAATACTATGCGGTAGTGACTCTAGACATTTTAAATGCCTTTAATTTGACAAACTGGAGATCGCTGACCAGAAGGGATACTCCATACTTCCTGTTGAGAATAGTCACAAATTACTTCACCAACAGGAAGTTGAGGTACCAAACTGACGAGGGAATAGAGTACGTTTCTGCGGGAGTCTCACAAGGATCGGTACTAGGCCCACTTCTATTGAAAATATTGTGTACGACGGAGTACCGCGCCCAACACTGCCACAAGGAGTTAGGATAATTGGGTTCGCTGACGACATCGCCGTAGTTATCGTGTCCAAACCACACGAATCAGCCGCAAACGAAGCAATCGCAAGAGTCAAAGACTGGCTAGGATTCGCGGGCTTAGAATTAGCAGACCACAAAACTGAGGCTGTTCAAGTCGAACAAGTCGAAAGGCCGTTGAATTCGAGTCGGCAGTCAGACCATAAGATCAAAAGAAGCAGATAAAAATTTAGGAGAAAGCTTCTCTACTGCAGACGGCCCTCTCTCGAATACTACCAAACATCGGAGGACCTGGATATGGTAGACAGATTTTGCTGTCCAAAGTTGTTAACTCTGATCTCCTATATGCTGCTCGAATGAGATGGTAAGGATTCACAAAAGGAGAAGCTCCAGTAATCAAGAAGCAAGTATTGTCAAGAAGATAAAAGAGGAAGAAAAGGCAATATCAATAGCTATGTATATGGCAAGCTAGGTGGGATAACAGTACGAAAGGCAGATGGACCTACAAGCTAGTACAATAGTATATTTAGAAGATTACCACTTCCATTGGGTGCATCCATAAAAACAAAAACTACTAAAAATTGGGGCCTACAACCCCCCAGATTGCACACTGACGTATCGTCTAATGAATAGCCTTGCAGCGCTCAAAATTACCATTTCGATGGGGCATTCGACATTGTGTACCAATACACAACCAATACAAACGATTATACGTTTTAAAACAAATCTCACAGAAGGAATCTACATACATATGTATGTGCTTGCACATAGTTGCTTCTAAGACTAAAGATGTGTTTCTTCCAAAAGTCTTAAGATACTTCCGTCTGTCTAATGGCAATTGGAAAGTCCTTATGAGGGAAGAAGTGTAATGTTATATCTTCTCGGAGTGCTACAATTCTCACTGGTAAATCAAATGGAGGATAGCAACACATGTCACATTGTTTGACAGACCTGGCACAAGACGGTAGCGCCCAGCTGTCTGGTCATGCAAAAAGGTCACACATCAGCACAACTATAGGCGTTAGCACAGGACACTGTTTCATAGGTAGACACTGCAATGCTTTCTACTTGTCTAACTCCATTATTGCAGATGTACCTTTGAGTTCTGAGGAATACCTATGTATACTCGCAGTATCACAAGTACGTATAAGCAGATAGCCACCTATATCTAAAGAATATAAACGACATTTTTGTTTCCCTGCATTTTTGGCTGGCATTCGAAAATGTCGCTTATTGAGAATGAATCAAAAATCACTCAAAGATTCTCTGTAGACTCTCATCATCTAAGCTGATTTGCCTTCCTGTCGTTCAGTTGTAAACGAATTTATGCTTACGGAGCCTCAACGATGGCGCACGGGACCAACGCGCTCTTCCTCTAGTGGTTCTCCGTTGAGTTAGTTTCTTAAAATTTCTAAATCAGTTTTCGAATTGTATGGAGTTTGATTTATGGGACTTTATGGTCCAAAATTGAACAAACTGTGTAACTAGTATCCGAATAATGGTAACCATACTGGTAAGCCACTCTCTACAATAATAAGGCGTTGACCCTTCGTGTGCCGTTCCGTAGTCTTCAACCTTACACCCTTTTTTTTTATCCATTTCCACGGCAATAATAGTTTGAAACTTAGATGATCGTAACTTCCATTACCTCATGGTAGGTATCACAGCTAATTGGCGAGAAATGCTGTGATTTTGTATTCTAGTAGGTATCTCTGTAAAGTATTACTTTACATTCTCTTGATAGAGTGCCAAGGCGCCATTCACCTTTTTGAGTTGAAGCGTTAAATGACCTTAATTGGGATTTGTGGCCAAGTTGTACTCATAGTTCAGACACAACATACAGAAAAGAAAACCCAAACGTCTTTGCCACTTTTCTGCATTTAAGTCAACGCTCTTACCATAGTTTTCTGCAACAAGCTCACATTTGGCGCCAAACAAGTTCCACAGCTAAAATAATAACCAACGCATTAGACCGGGCCGCAACTATGTATAGTTAATGATTCAATCAACACTTTGTTGAGCAAACCACTTCTCCTTTAATTAATCAAAATCAAAGTGCACACAGTAAGTAATAACTAATTAATCAGCAGCAGCAGCAGCCTTCATACATGTTTGATTAAATATTCAAATGAATTCAATGAAATTGTCATCGCACTCAACTGCAGTTCCTCAGCCAAATCACTCTCCAGCGTGATTGAATCCAATCCGTAGCCAAACTAGCTTTTCTCCATTTCTGTGCTCCCCGCACCGCTCGACTCCGTGCCACGGTCACAACTTTCAAACTTAGACGTCGTTAAAATCGCATTAAAACACGTTGCGAGCAGCCAGTAGTGGCCATTTCAAACCCTGTCTATAGGCAATTCCATATTTAGCTCTCAAAGGTGTGAACAATTTAAGATGATTGATGTTGGCTATACCTTACCTTATGCAAATTTCGTATTTGTTAATGTGTTGTTAATAAAAGTGCACAGTTATTGTTGTAAGCATTTCTAATGGCAGAGTTTTTAATTGTGTACGTGCTTCCAGTTAGCTGCTAGGTATTTGGTTCGCAGGAAGAGCCAACCCATGCAACTGGGTCGACAAGTGATATCTTTATGTTGGCTGCTGCTGATTCAAAATTCGAGCGACAATCCCAAAATATTTTCTCATAAAAGGTTGACACGAGGCTGGAACGGGATTGATCAGATATTTCAATCAAATGTCATGTGAGGTGACATGAGATGTGTATCTGGGTTTTGCTTTAATAGAACCGCTCGTACGCAGTCAAGGGTTTCGAATGACACCGCATCCCTCTTAACAAATAAAATTTTTAAGTCCCGATGTCCTTCATTGGGCAAATTATTATTCCTGTGGAGATTACAATGATTGTGGTGATAATGAATACACACTCACACACCAAGGAAAGGGTGTGAGATGCGATGGATGATTTCTAAGAAACATCCTCGAGGGATGCTGCGCTGGTAAAATTTGTCCAAACATTTCTAATGGATGTGTGTATACACAGAGCACGCGTCCTATTAGGGTTGCGCTCTTAATGTGACAATAATTAAGTACGCAAACACAGCACCGATGGGGAGGGGGAAGTGGTTGGACACGTGCGGCAATTGTCTGTCAAAGGAACCACTGGGAGATGTGCTAATGTGAGGGATGATTAAGGAGATTAGTGGCAAATTTTTATTTATTGCTGTGATCACCTGGCTTTTTTGTGGTTTTGTTAGATCCTGCGTAGACATGGGTTTATTGGTAGATCCGAAGCTAAGGGCTAACACCTACATATAGAGGTGCACAGTACTATTTCAGCTCTACTATATTCTGCTATTCTTGTCATTCAATCGTGGATTCAAAGTTCGAATACTTTTTATTTCCCTTGCAAATATCCCACGTATGCTTCCAAATGGATAGGGTGTTGTGGCGATCTTCGTGCAGAAGAGAAGACTCTTTGTATGGTGCTTATCGTAGCATTCTTCGAACTTAATCTTGTAGCAATCTCAGATGGCAGTTGCTCCTAAAGAATCATGGCGTTGGCCTCATTTTATTGTGCGGCTTTTAGAGCTAATGTTCTCACCAAAATGATCTGATCTGATCACAAATACCATTCTCCTTGGAATGGAATCTTTTATTCTTAACCAAGTGAAGAGTATCAATCCAAAGCAAAAGCCATGGTATGACTGGAGCTGTAAAAAGGCTATCATGAAGAGGTGTTCTTCTACGTTAGGTAGCGAAACCTGTCAATAACATGGAAAACAGCATTTGTCCAGAATGTTCCTAAAAATGCGAATCTTCTTCTTCCTCCAACTACAGACCCATTGCACTTGTTTTGGATCGTATCAAGACTTCAATCCACCATATAAGTGCTGTCGTCCTTTACTTATTCGGAGTCGATAGGTTAGCTTAAATTAAAGTGGCTACCAGCTCTTTACATTTAGACCAGTAATAGGTCCGTTGTGATACCACATGAATCATATAATCCTCCACACCTACTCGTGAAACCAATTTGAGCTTCTAATGAAGGGAAGTAGACACCTAATATCAGCGTTAATAAGATCGGCAAGATCATTAAAGAAGAAAGCTCCCAAGTGAAATTTTCTTTTCTGAGAAAGGAATCAGGACAGGTGCAGAGAAGGTAGAGCTTCATCTCTGCAGCTTCTGCAAAAATCGTTTCAATGCACACCAAGTCTAGTTCCTATTAGAAATGTCCAGTAAAAACACCTATTATAGTGCTGATATGCAATCTGCTAAGAGAGATCAAAATCTTAAAGCGTTTCAGATCCAGCTTAGGCCAAATCTATTTTGTCGCAAGACACATTATGCCACATATCCACTTGAGATTTGATCTCTAGAGCTGATTGGAATATTTACCTGGTAAAATAGGTACAGTAGTTCCATGTCTGCCATACAATTGCCTGAAATATCCTTATGCCCCGTCACCTAACAATAGGAGAATATTTCGAAGTCAATAAGAATCCTGCGAATTGTCTAGTATTCTTTAAACGATGCAAGAAGTATTTTACCCTTTCTGATCTGGCTGTGAACTATAATGCATACATCCGCCCAAACTCGATTATAACACTCATGGCTGGTCTGGTGCACCTAAAACCACATCACACTTGCTAGACAGGATTCAAAAACGTGTGGAATCAATCTACTCGCTTGAAGAATGCAGATCCTGGCCCATATGCCTCACACTGCGTTCTACGTGTCTGTGTTCTGGTCCTATGAACGCAGATTCTGAGCCTGGCCAGCTCAAGCAAGTTCATTTGCAGATTGATTGTTGCCTACAATTTCCTGGTGAACACGGATTCAATTAAGTTTTACCCTGTTATGCCTGGCAAGAGATTGTAATACATAGTAGCAGCATTTAACGGACATTGAGTCCATTAAGTTGGACGATAGTGCATTAAGCGCTGCCTGAGTATCTGAGAAGGCATGTATTCAACAATTTTTGTAGTAACTGTAGAAATGAAGACGAGGACGAAATGATGATGAAATGTTTTTTCGAAACTGGTTGCCCTACCTGTTATCCGATATGTAAATTCTACATGAAGGTCCCGGTGTTGGCAATCCGGTTATATATTTCGTGGTATCACAATGGACCTTCCTTTAGTCTTAGTGTCCCTGCCTGAGTAGAAATAGAAATACTGAAGTGTATTTACTAAATTGTCCTCCTGCGAGCAGCACTATATATGTTTGTATAGGCAACTATCTTAACACCTCTGTTTTCCAGTTTCGGAAGTATTTTGTCAATGACTAGCATCCATAGCAAGGAGGAGATGACTCCCTGTGGCATACTCCTAGAGCCAACGACCTTTAAATGGTTGTCACCTAGTTTTGCATTAATTTTCCTTTTATTGACCAGACTCGTTGGATTTATAAGCGCCATTTTCAGTCCGCATGTTTCCTACTACATAGTTCCAGTTAGGCCAAACTATGCCTATAGGAGATGCTTCGACATATTTGAATCCCAGGTCTATAGGGATCTCCAACTATGAGTCAGGGTGTTGACTCCTCGTCCTAGGGGTGTAAAAAGGAACTGGTCTTCCAGGTTTGGGGTTGTGCGTCGTGGTAACTTCCCTACCAAAAAACTGTCAAAAAGCATAGCCTGCACGACACCATCTGTGATAAGCTGTAGCTAGCAGGCGATTCCTACATTTCAATATTCTCAAAGGAACAAGGAGATCTTTGGATCAGATCGACGCAAGCACTCTTCCAGTATAATGAATGTCCGAACAATCCGAGGAGCCGCATCCGTGCCTTGCTGTAGCGAATTTACGGATGTGGATATCCAGAACATGACGAGGCAAGGAAATACTGTGAGGAAGTTTGACGTCAGAAAACTACAATCTCAAAAGATCGTCAGAGCCTTTTCCGATCGAGTGTCCAAGTACTGAAGACCAATGGCTACGCTGCCAAAAAGTTATCAGGGCTACATCCCTGATGTTGTCCTGGGTTTCCCTCAACGAAACCCACATTGAACTCCCTGTTTCGACGAAGAATGCCGACAAGCAAATAGAGATCTGCGACCTTTATATTGTGCTAAGGACGTCGTGCAATGCAGTTTACCCATACGCCTGTTGTGCTGTAAAGATGACATTGCGGTCAAATCTCAAATGTAGACGTTCATTAGTTTTTCAAATATTTTCAGAATGAAAGATGTTAAGCTAATAGATTTGAAATCTTTCGGAGTAGCTAGATTTGGCAGCTTTTGAGATGAACGTTACTCTTATATCCCTTCAGGCCGATGGAACTGGAACTGTCGATTCTGTTACTAGCAAAGCAACGTTCACACTTGAATTGCCGCTTTGACTTGGGAAACATCCCAGGAAGTGTGTATATAACAGGATGCTCAGGTTTTCTGAGCAGTACTGTGTCCAAACTACATTGATATCTTTAAGATAGCCTGGTATAGCAGGTTCTTTACAAAAGATTTTTTTTAAGTGTAGCTGATTTTTTTTTTTCTAATTTAAGGTTTTGTTTTCGTTGTTTCCTCAAGAATATTCATTTTTATATGTACTTTTTCTGTTCTCATATATGATTCTTCAGTTGAAAGATATACACATGTAAATCATATCTCTGAACATTGTAAATTGTGCGATAACACTCTGTAATTTTTTTAAACTAAATAAATGTAAAAATTACTAATTATAATCACACAGCTGATTCTGCAGTGCTCTCTATGTCCTTGCAGAAAGGGTTGGGGAGGTTTTTCCCAAGACATAAGCCCCAAGAAAAAATCCCCAAACCCAAAATCCCGAAATTGACACCCCCAGCCGCCAAATCCCCAAAGAGAGAATCCCCAGGGCTAAAATCCCCGATCAAATATCCACAAAAGAAGGACGTTCAAATAGTGAATCATTCGACTAAATCGCGCCCTTATGACACTTTATGTCACTTATATCTATAAACAGTGGAATATATATATGTAACCCCCCTGTTTGTGATCACTGTTGAAATTGGGGTAGCTGCGAGGTTGGGTGTATGCAAAGTTTCTTTAAATTTTGAGATTTGGCCTTATGTCACTTCACATTATGTCATGGCACCACATGGATTCTAGGGGTTTGGGGATTTGGAGATTTTGTGGAGATTTTGGGAAAAAAGTTTGTTTCGTTGGGGATTTTGTTCAAAAATATTTTCTCTCCGGAGATAATAGCTAGTTGGATTTAATTTAATTTTGTTAATTAATTTTGTACATTTTGTCCGACAGAGATTTTTTTTTTGGGTATTTCGTTCGCTTCTCTTGCAGAAAGCATACCAGAATGCGTTTAGCACTGTTTCAATGCACTTTTGAATTTGTACTCTTTTTGTAGAGATCCCAGTCCTAGGATCCAACGATTGGGCATAGTAAACTCCAGAATTTCTTTAATTTCAGCTACACTTGATCATGGTTTCAACTTTTTTAACCATTCAAGGGTGTTTCGGTTATCGCATACTGTGATGTTGAAACTCTTGAAAATAGTCACCGGTCCGAAGAGTGGGATTGCTCCCTCTGCATTTAGGATAGCATCATTCACGCCATCAAGTATCCGCAGCTCTATTAGTTTTAATTGATCGTCAGTTAGTCTTCATTCTGAATTATCAAGATCTACTATTGCGACCCGAAGATTTTCCTTAACCCCCTCTACATACTTGTCCCTTTTGCTCGCCTGCCAGCCTATGGTAAAACCAGGAACTTGCTTAGATTCGGACGTATCCTTGTCTGGACCACTTCGAGGTTGAATAAGTTTGGCCCTGTCTAAGGTGGAAGGCAAATTTCATTCCCCACCTAGTTTGACCGAACCATTTGTTCCATTCTGATCCTGATTCCTAGCCATACAAGTAGTAAGTAGTAGTTACATGCGCCCACTTCCCCTTCCGTGAAGGACTTGCAGTCGTGGTGCCTGAATTGGCTGACCAACCGCCTTGCATTCACTTACTGCTGCTGGGGACGTCCTACCTGACTGCGGGTACAACCGACCACTCGCTACACATCGAATCAGAGGGGCTTAGAATTTCCTGGGTGACTAAATCATATTTCCTGAATCTCTTCAGAAACACAAAGTACCAGTACGTACATATGTAGCTGCAGTTGAAGTTAAATAAAAAAAATAATCATTTCTTGAGTTTTATCAGAGTATCCTTTCGGATAACCTTCTAATCCCTTATCACCTTCAGGATGATAATCAAAATTGACTCCAACCCTTGTACATTGATTTCTGCTGAACTCTCGAAATGTGTGAAATGTGTTTTACAACTCACACACATCGACCTATTCCGTCCCACAACACATACACACACACACACACACAAACGATAGGGACGCACTCATTTGGACAAATGTATTTCTCAGCCATTACCCAGTAAAGTGGTCAAGTATTTGCATGCAAATCGAAATTTCTTTTGGTTTTATACTCCTTCTGGGTTATTAGGTATCCCTCTCCCCGGACACCTTTTCAACGAGTTTCCTGTGATTCCTTTGGCGTCCTCCCCTGCTCCTCGCAACAAAGGTTATTCGATTGCGCTGGCTTTTATATACCGGATCAAATGTAATACGATTATGGTTTATTGAAATGTAAATTTTCCTGCTGATTCAGGACTTTTATTTGTTTTTTGTTTTCCTGAATTCGCCGTGATGATATCTCTCCGAGGTGCGATATCTTTTTTTAACTGTCATTGGTTAAGGGTTAAATAAAAAGGTAACACAAGTACCAAAACGACAAGGGCGCACGAAAGGGTTGTTGGCTCGTTTTGTGTATTTTTTTATTTACTTGGGAATAATGCACCATTACACGGAGGCTTTGACTAAGAGGGGACCCGCTTTATTGCGATTGTATTTGTGGGTTTGTTTGTTTGTTTTTTTTTTTTTCGTTTTCGCCAAGCTTTGCAAATTTGTAAATTGATGCCATTTTGGGGGTTTATTTGTTTACGATCGGTATGTAGGCTTTTTTTGTGGCACACTGGCAATTGGGTAAATAAATTGAACAGTTTGGTGTAAAGTTTAGGTGGGAGGACCTTTTATACTTTTTTTTTTTGTTCTTTTGTCAGCATCTTATTTCTGATTAAAATAAGAAGTGATGCGTGCAAATGGCGCACTTAAAGATTGGGATTTAGCCATTCATTGTCATCAGACGGTTCTGGGTTATGGCCAGTTGTCACTATACTGTCCTATGTATGGACATTTGTATGATTGCTCATCTGGTTACCGTAATAGAACGAACAATCACAAGTTGAGGTTCAAAAAGTTAAGTAGATTGGCAATCCTATGTGAAGAGGTTGAGAAAGCCCAACGAATTTCAAGACGAGACTCACCATCTCTTCATCGACTTCAAAGCCGCATATGATAGCATTCACAGCTCTACAAGGCGATTCACAGCTCTACCGAATTGGGAATCCCGGCTAAACTGATCCAGCTGTGCTGCATGACGCTGGAAAGCACGCGGTGCTACGTGTTATTCAACTCCACGAATGATACCTTAGTGGAGATTCGACGAAGACTTAGTCTAGGAAACTGCTGCTACTTCGGTTTGGCGAAACAAATGGGTTCCAAGCTCGTAAATCGGAAGACGAAACGCATTCTCTACAAAATTTTGATCCTCCCAGTTCTGCAGGACAGGAGAGCAGATTTTGAATACTTTTAAGAGAAAAATTCTTCGTATGAAATTCGGTCCCGTATGCAAGGAGGGCGATTGGAGGAGAAAATACAACCACGAACTCTATGAGCTGTACCAAGATGTGGATGTAGTCCAAAAAGCCAAAACACGTCGACTACACTGACTCGGCCACATTGAGCGAATGGACAATAGTGCTCCAGCAAAGAGGATCTTCGAATCACAGCCCCCAGGTTCGAGACGATAAGGAAGACCGAACCTCCGTTTTAAGGATCAAGCTATCGCGGATGCCAAAGCGCTTGGTTTAGACAACTGAAAGCAGCGTGTCCGGGATCAAAGAGATTGGTAGGCTGCCGTGCCTCAGGCAGAGACTATTCACGGGTCGGGAGCGCATTAAGTAAGTAAGTGTATGTATATTCTAGTTGACTCCGGTTGGTAATATGCGATCCGAGGAATTCAAGGAAGATCCAGAACGTCTGTGGGGTTTATCTAAGATGTCTGACCGATTCAAGAGATTTATTTAGAGCAGTCTTAGGATCGTTACGGTTCATAATGACCACTTGAAGTTCTATTGATTGTGGTCTCCAGCTAAGACCTCTTCTCTTCCAATTTTTTTTTCTGGTCTCTGGCTTTTGAATAGAGTGTCTCAGTGAGCTGACAGTTGTCGCTGTATTTGTTGCTTCATTCCGTTCTTGGGAATGCAAAGAAATTGTTTCCCCCATGTTGCCCTAATCATGCCTGAATTTCTAAATTTCATCGTGTCAGAGGTCTTTTTTTATGGTTGCGCCAAACGATGTGTAATCTTCCAAAGATACCTGCAGCCCAAGCTACTGGCATGTACGATTCGCAAACCTGAATACTCGATGCCAGGAATATACCTACATACATACATATGTACTAAACCACAATACTACCACCAATTTGTGCTCCCTTTCCCTGTTTAACGCTCTTAGTTTCGAGAGCGTTGCCGGTTGTACTTGGTTGATTTCTCTGACTCTTTCCAGACGCCTAAGTTCCTGCACGATTGTCACTGTTGCCTGATTCCCCGCGTCCCATATTGTGCTTGATGTTATCATATGGTGCACAATGTTTTTGAGGGGTTGGTATTTCTTCAATTCTTTCCTCTAGTTCTTTGCGCTCTATATGAAAACGTGGGCACTGAAAAAATACGTGCAGACAGACAGGGAATTCGTCGAGCCCAAACCTGTTGAGATACGCTCAAAAGCAGCCATGTCCAGTTAAGAGCTGACTAAGGTAGAAATCTACTTCTCCGTGTTGCCGGTGCATCCATTTTTGGATTTCCGGTATAAGACGATGGGTCCATCTCCCCTTCGAAGACAGGTTCTATATTTGATATCTTTGGCTGAAGCTTGGGGTTCCTGAATTTTGGCATCGTAGGTCCTTTGTAGTTAGCTAGCCAAGATAGCCGCTGGTAGCATTCCCGCGATGACACATACTGCCTCATCTGACACCGTCCGAAAAACACAGCATACTCTCAGCGCACATAGTCTGTTGACGGAGTTTATCCTTCTTGCGTAAGACTTTAATGTCATTGCTTTGGTACATATGGGTGCCGCATACATAAGGATGGACTGCACCACGCTTGACAGAATAAGTCTGCTTTGTTGTCTAGGTGCTCCAATATTTGTTATTATTCTTGACAAGGCACCGCTCACCCGAGCTCCCTTGTTGCACGTACTTTCAATGTGTTCCTTGTAAGTGAGAATCGCATCGATCATCACACCTAGGTATTTGATAGCCGGTTTCGAATCAGAGGTCTAATTGCGATTTTTTGATTGTGTCACAGTGCAGCTAACGTGTATCCTACCACTTAAGAAGAAATCCATTTTACCTAATCTAACCTAGTCTAACGACAGTATGGCGAAGCATCATAGGGGCGATAAGGATATTGTGTAACGATACTCGTAAAGCAATCACGGCATAAAGATGGCTAGGAAGGAAAAAGTAATATTGTATCATCGCTACATTTGACGTCGAAAACGCATTCAACTTAGCCAAGGTAAGGTGCATAGTTAGAGCTAGAGAACAATACACTATGGCACGGAATAAAGGTCTAAGACGTACACAGTTACAGAAGGAGTTCCTCAAGGGTAAGTGCTAAGCCCAGACCTGTGGAATATAATATACATATGAAGGCACATCGGCTATGCTGATGACATTACAGCACTCGGTGTACCAAAAATCCAAGAACAAGTATCCGAAAACTCTAATTTATTAATCAGAAATGTGGGGACATGGCTACAAGCATTAGTCGTGGAACTGCGAGATCATATGACAAAAGCAGTGCTAATAAGTAGCAGGACAAAGTTAACATACCTTATTATACACGTCACTGAGCAAAACATCAAGTTGCGTCCACATAAGTATTATGTACCTTATCTGGACATGCTACTATATACATACATAGATCAGAGGTTTAACTTTATAGAGCACCTGATGTACGCAAGCTATAGAGCCTACCGGATAGTAGTGGCTCTTTCGAGTTTAATGGCAAACGTTGGAGCACCTAGACATCCATTTATAAACCTACTAGCAACAGGGAACAAGTTGATCTTTATGTCTCTCGTATGGGCACCAGCGACGTAGCAGAAAACGTACATGAGACGGATGAATTTGGTGCACAGAATTGCATACATAAGAGTGTGCTATCCCTTTAGAAAGATGTCAACGGAAGCGATAAGCGTAATCTTCGGTCGAATGTCCTTCGATTGGGAAATAATACAGTCCGCGACACTAAGCGAGAACGAGCCAGAAAACATGAAGCTAACTGGCAATAGAGTTGGGACACTATGCCCAAAGGAAGATGGATGCCTATGCTGTATCCCCAATATAGAGGAATAAACCAGTAGAAAGCACGGCGATGTGCACTCCTACTGAACGCTGTTCCTATCACAGCATAGATGCTTCTAAGTTTACCTTTACAAATACAAACATGTGCACAACCCATACTGCCCGCACTATGAAAGCAAAATCTAGAACGTGGAACATGCTATCTCTTGTTGGATGACCCAATAGAATGAAAAATTGAGTTGACGAGCCTAAAATATTGCAGAAGAGGTCATCACAAGCATGATGCAGCAAGGACGAATTGAAATATACAAACTGCTATGTACCTACATCAACCACAGAAATATACGGTATCATGGGGAATTGTAATTGGAGGCAGAGGTGGTTTTAATTAAGGTTAAACTCCGGCTCCCATACTCCGGCTTTCAATGCGTTCCCCTAAGAACGTAAGAATTTTGTTAAATTTTCCTTTCCACAACCAAAATTTATTTAAAAGAAAAATTTGTGCGAACGATCATATCAATTTTATTGCCAACTCAATCCATCTGTGAACATTCCCACTCGTCCGAATGGGATTCATAAACTGACAGGACAGTAGATACATACATTCCCCACCCAACACGAGTGAAAGATAGACGACGCATTGGAAAATGGTAAATTGCTGCACGATGATGCATCCCATATGAGAAGAGGGCAGTAACATATCGAAATGGGAACTCTTTTCTTTTTTTTTTTTTGCATTGTTCAGTCACGATCGGCGTTTAATAGCTTCAATCAAAAATCTTCGATTGGAGGTACTATTTCATAAAAATTGCCGAATAACACACGGACGTGGCATTTCGAAATCATCCCTCTTGGTTTGTTTTTTTTTTTTTTTTTTGTGCAACGCTCCCAAAAGGGCAGTTTGTAATGTGAAATGGCCATGACACTGGTGCATCGTTGCAAATATGCACACAAGTCAGGTCAGGTAGTGTGCACAGTGCAAGTTAAATCTTCATATTTCGTTTTGAGAATGGACATCATTTGTTCAATTGGAATACACATTGTGCTGCCAGAATTGCCTCTACGGCAACGGAATGTTTGAGTGGGGCTCTTCTGGGTTGTGCTCTTTTTATTCATCATCCATTTATACATCGAAAGTATCTGTAGATACTCATAGATACTTATGCTCTTACTGATGGCGTCCTTAAAATAAGAGAAAACGCATTTAATGGAATCTTACACAATAATAACTCACGCGATTACTGCTCTATCAATAATCCCAACTAATTGGATTGACAAATTGTTAAATTGCTCTGCCCTTTGAGATAGACAGGAACAAAAAGATAGAAATTATCATAACGAGCATTTATTCATATTACGTAAGTCACAGAGTAGAGAACCAAATTCTATAACTCATCTTCCTACCAATGACTGTGCGACTGTGTGAAATTTCCGATAAGAAGCCCAGAAATCCACAGACCCACAGAGAGCATCCTGAATGGGAATCATTGTTATTTACGACAGATACCACAACAGCGACTTTGCGCGCAACAAGAAACAACATCGCTCCGGTTACTGTCTGACAATAATTCCCAACGGACCAGAAGGATTGAAACTGACCCGAACCGCGCGATTGCCATAATGAATTAGCTGAAGGGGGTTAAGACAACTTGGAAATAATTCCGATTGCGAGCCAACTAATTGGTGGGGACTGCTGAATGGCGGCTACTTGGCTTCGCCGGAGCGAATAAATTATTTTTCTTTCTGTTAATTATCAATTCGAATAAATTAATCCGGGTCGCCGGAAATAAAGCTGATAAACTACAGTTGCGCATTTCAATACAACACGACTGGGATTGGGCCTTCTTTTTGTTTTTGTTTTCGTTGGTGGCTGGGACAAATGAACACAACGCAAAGTTGTCACAGGCACAGATTGGTGTTGTCGAAAGCGAAGGGTTTTTCCAGTGAATCACTGACTGTTTATGGAAGGCGTCCAATTAGCGGAGATACTTTTTTTTTTTGTTTTGTTTTGGTCATGTCTTATCGGATGAATATTGTTAGAAGGCTTGTATTGATTAGAGAGTGATTGAATAAAGAAAAAACAGTATTTTTTTTTTTCTTAAGTTTCCGAAAATAGAAAATTAGATTAGTTGTAGTGGGGGAGGTGTGTTTTGTTTTTATTTGCCTCTAGACTAGTTTCAAGGATGATGTCAATTTTATTTGCACATTGAAATATATTTTTCTTGATAATTGTACCTTTAGTAAAGTGCCTGGCATTTTAGATACACGTTCAATGTAGCCATAATCGGTGCAGTGAAAATGAATTCGGAATAGGAATGCAAATCTAAGGTCATGTGGGCTGTTGGTAATTGACATCATTTGGGGCACCGGGGGAGCAATCGATTTAACTCTTCTATCAAAAGACTGTATGTTAATCATATGTATCTTTACACAAAAAAAGATACATCCTCATAAGATGATCAGGCTTGCCTAAACCTAATAACGACAAAGAAAGGCAATTTCATTCCTTGGGTCTAATCTAGGGTCTCCTTTGTTCTTTTCGATAGGGCATTACTAAATATTTGTCTCACAAGGCCATAGTACGAGCAGCGATTGGAAAGTTTGTATCCATGTTGAATCTTCGTTCTAATGTCGTTGGCAGAATTAAAAGCAAAGTCTAGATAGACGAACTCCTTCAATAGGTATCTTAAAGTTTTAGCTGTCCATCGTAAGGTAACGAAATTTTATTTCGGATTAAACTACCATCGAACCGATTAAATATGGAACGCAACATCATTCAAATGGCGTGGCCAATTCGGTTCCTTAAGATGTTGCGTAGGCACCTATTAACGAACGTTTGCAGCTTCCTCGTGATACTAGCGCTCACTCTCCAAGTACCACATCCATATATCGCAGCACGGATTCAATGTTGGAAAGTAACAGTCGTAGCTTGGTGTTTAAGCTAATTGCATTACTACACCAAATTGTGGATAGCATCCCAAACGCAGATTTTGCTTTCCCTATTCAGTTGGCTAGATCCAGTTCGGTTCCGCCATCAGTTAAGACAGTACTCCCAAGGTATTGGAAACTCTCTGCTTTCTCTAACGTGTGTCCAGTAATGCATACCTATATATGAGTTGATGAGTTCGGACCGGTCCGAGTTAATTTTCAGCCCAACGATGTTAGCTCCCCTCTCCACCATTTGCTGTCATTTGGTGAAGGTCCCTTATTCTGTGAGACAGTAGGCATACATCGTCGGTGTAGTCGAGGTGTTTGAGTTCGGATGTAAGAGTCCATCGAATTCCTCCATTTCCCGTCGATAAAGCTGCATTTAGCACATCGCTTATCACTAATAGAAATAATATTGGTGAAAGAATGCAGCCTTGCCGAACCCCACTTTGAATTTCGAATTCCTCAGACAGCCTTTCTCTGTGCCAAACGTGACATGTGGATCCATCGTATGTAGCCTTGATAATAAATAGCTATTAATTTATCAGGAATGCCAAATACATTCCCGATTGACACTATAAAGCGCCTTTTCGAAATCGATGAACAGCAGGTGTAGTGGTGATCGATATTCAACGCATTGCTGGATGATGATATGCAGGGTGTTGATATGGTCGATGCAGAGGGATCCAGAGCGAAAACCTTTAATTGTTTAGCGTCGAGTGTGTCTTCGAGGTGTTCTTTGATTCGGTCCAGGAGGTAGCACGCAGATACCTCTCCAGCTTTCGCACTGCATTAGGTTGCCTATGCTCCAAGTTATTCCTTTGCAATTTATCCCAATCAATTGTGTTGCCAGCATAATTAGAGCAGAAGTTTGGACCAATGACCCAATGATTAGTTGAAACGTCAAGCATATCGTAGGTATCGGGCTTCCCAATTAAAAACTCTTTAATCAGCTGAATCTTTCAGGCCTCAAGCCGCACTGGTTATTCCCTACCCAGTTCATTGACGCATGGTTTCAGGCGCTTAAGCATTACACCGGAATTATACAGAATTAGAATTTACAATTTTATATGCAATGTTCAGGAGCCTTATAGATCGGGCTTATGGATCGCGCAAATGGTGCTTAGGTTCCAATCATTGGGCATTCTTTTGTCGGACCATATCCTACAGATGCGCCTACACAGCTTCTCTTGCAGCTTTGAATTTTTTTCAGAGACTGCCATTAAAGACTTAAACGTTTTCCAGTTCCTTGACGTTATTCTGAAAACTTTTACTGAACTCAACTGCGAATATGTATTTATTTCAAAGTAGCTAAAGAAGGGGGTTTACTACATTCAAATCGACCAGAACTTTGTACGTTACCGATGGATCTTTTTAGAGATATGATTCACAAATCAACGGCTTAATATTCCACCGAAATTTAAATATTATCAAGTGGCACGTTGCCCTTAAGACCCTTAAACGAATGATTGACAACTATCTACGCTGTAACATTGCTCCTAATATACTATCAGTATGCGTACAATTTTGTGATTGTTTTCTTAGACTTAAGGGCACCTTCAATAGGTTCGTGTTTTTTATTTCTAAGCGTTCTCTGGAAAATTTTTAGCTTAGCTTGACGTGCTGATAAACATAGATTGAGTTTCAGTTGTGATGGCTATGTCGGGGAAGCAACCGAACACTTTGTAATAATTTGTGCGGAATTATGTTTTTTTTAATTCTTTGACTGTACGTAGTCAAGATCACTATGTTACTTACCAAGAAAAAACGAGAAAACTCACGTACCTATACATACATATTCCTCTAAAAGATTATGGAGTCAGCCTCACACATCTGGTGGACACCCCTCTATAATACTGTGATACCCGATAAACTACACGAAATACAAGGATCACCAGAGACTTTACATTGGTGGTGCACTTAGGACTACTCTTTTGGATGCATTTGGGATCATCTTTCATCTTATAATACTAAATAGAGTAATCACTCGACTCAAAGTCTAGTATAATACATATGAACGTACAGATCACTGCTGAATTGTCAGTAATCTTGAACTCATTCTAGCAAATACAAGCTACCCCTTAGCCAAATTTTAAAAGAAATTTCCAAAAACTGGTGGGAAGACATAACCCGACTCAAGACCGTCGGTCGGAGGAATGGGTGGTCTTTTTGCCACAGACAAACAAATTTTTTTTCTATTGAATTTGGAAACACTAGAGCTCTCACGTGCAACTCGTTCATTGCAATATCAGGAAGCAAGGCACAGATTTATCCATTATACTGAACCTGAAGCCTAGAAGGCGTATCAATGATAAAGAGCTTACAGTATCAGCTCTTATCACATCTGTATCGAAGATCTGCCACTTGATATGTAGGATATAGATATAGAAAATATCGTTGCCGTCTCCATAAGTGTCGTAGACAATGGTGTCACTTTAGCCTAACACATTGAGATGCTTAGAAAAAAACAGGAAGAATGCGGACAGACGTCAAGGAGCTTTCGTTTAAGTCTGACTTAATCTTGGAGCGCATTGCCACACTTCTGACTGAAGACGTAGGAAGATATGAGGCAGGTTCAAGTCGTGAGAAAACATTCTCTGAGCTTAAAGTCTGTATATCAATATCATCGACGATCTCATTTCCAAAGTGACCTGGAACCCAGGCAATAGTCGAAAATTCAAGCATGCAACCAAGTTCATGCATTTTCGTACTATTGGCGAACTGGCTAAAGATATGAGCAATGCCTTAAGCGCAGCCTGGCTACTGCTGCAAACACAGGTACTTCAACTCTTCCACCTTTTCTTTACAATGTAGTCCGTGCCTATTAGGATAACATATGTAGGTCTCCGCTTAGAAACAAAGGCATACTTGCCTAACGAGTAGTGAAGTCTTGCAACGCAGTCCAGGGTTAAACTCTTGCCAAAGCCAGTCCTGAATGCAACAAAAGTCGACCTTAAATTTGCACAGGAGCCGAAGTTATGGTATATATATGAGCTCAACACCGTAAGATAAGTATCGCGATAGGTCATCAAAACTCCAGGTCAGGTAATATCAAGAAGATGATTTATTGGTTTGATAGTGTAACACATAATAGAAGTACCAAGGGGAGTAAATCAAGCAAAGAACCTAGAGCGTATTTTGTAAAGCTCCCGTGCAGTCGAAATATGCTGTGCAGACATACTTACAAGAAAGACTCTTCCTCCGACACATAAACTAGGCACAGTCTTATCATAGACGATATCCAAAGGACATTTTTCTGTGGTAAGCCCAATGTCGTGCTAATGGCACCCTTACATGGCCAGAAAACTAAGAGTTCATTCAATAGCTTCGACCTGACATGCTTTCACCAAAGACGTTATTTATCCAGGATCACTTCTAAATATCACATCCTTTAGCACTGGCTGATAGTCAGATGGTTTTTATACTATTGTAATGTATTTCGGGCAAAACTAATTCCAATAGGGATATTTTTTATTTTTTTTTATTTTTATCCATCACAGAGCGCACAGAACACTACGTTCTCTCAGTGCATACTCTCAGTATCGCTTTACACAACAGATGTTTGTTGCGCGACTAAGGATCATCTACCGATTTTGCATCTCATAGATTACTTTAATAAACAATAATATTATTCATTTACAATCAATGAATAAACACAATTTTTAAATTCAAATCGAGATAAGCTAAGATCAATTTCGTTGCAAAGCTCGATAAAGGTGCATATGCACCTAGTAATAGGCTCGTTGCTACCATAATTTGTTCTATGCCTTCTATCAAAAAGTAAATTTCTCACCCGAAGAGGTCTCTGGGGAGCATATATGTATATTTATGAGAAAAACTAATTCTGGTGAATTTAACTGATAATTAGTAATGTCGCGAATAAACATGATTGAAGTTGCCTTTCGCCTGAAACTCAAGGTTTGAATTCCAATCAATTTGCATCTTTCATCATAATTAAGAAGTTCGCCAAACATATTTAATTTACGGATAGCGTACCTCGTAAAATTCTTTTGAACTCTTTCGAATCTAAGTTCTTGAACACCATATGGGGAATCCCAAATGATGGAACAATATTCTAAATAAGGCCTGACCACAGAGCAGTAGACAGTTTTAAGACTGTGAACATTTCCAACAAGGAGTTAGACTTAGCTATGGTGTAATCATAATATAATGAGAAATTCAATTTAGTGTCAAATATGACTCCTAGATCTAAGTATAAGATCGTTAATAAAGTAATCATGAAAAAGCGACACTGTAATACGGTGCGCTGTAAAGATCTTACATTTAGAAATATTAAGCTCTAACGCATTATGTTTACACTATTCTGATAACTTATGTATATCCGATATACAGTCAGATATATCCGTTATGCGTGCAAATAATTTTAAGTCGTCCGCAAACGTTAAAACCTCACAAAAATCAAATATTTCATGAATATCATTCAAAAACAAAATGAACAGCAGTGGGCCCAAATGACTACCTTGTGGAACTCCAGAAGTAACTTCTATTACGCGAAATTTAAAACTATCGACCTTTACTAATTCTCTTCTATTACTCAAATAATTAGAAAACCACATCAGCATTGAGGAGTGGAAACCCAATGATTTAAGCTTAGCTAAAAGTAAAGTGTGATGTACTCTATCAAAAGCTTTCGTAAAATCAGTGTAGAGTACATCAACTTGTAAACGATTTTCAAAACTATCAAATATATAATTAGTTAATAAAGTTAAATTTGTAGTACATGACCGACCGCGAACAAAGCCATGCTGATTGCTGGAAATAATTTCTTTAACCGCGAAAAAAAACTTATCCTTAACAATGCTCTCAAACAATGCCATTCACTAAGAAATTCTCCAGTCACAAGTGACTGGTTAAAAATAATTTTAAGAGGATGAAAGATAGAAGATAAACACTGTTTTAATATTACCGCAGGGATTCCATCGGAGCCCGGGCTGTTATTTAACTCAAGGTTCTGTAACGCGTTTATTACGTCTTCATCCGAGAGTTGCAACACACCTATATCCAATACTTCAGTAATATTCAAGTGAACTACAGGGCTGACGAAGAATACGGTATTAGAGCTCAACTTTTGGGTAAAGAAAAAGTGCTCGAGAATTTCCTAGACAGATCAGGCCTAAGTTGGATTGCACAAACTCTTGTTATATCCTTCCTTAAAAAAAAGTTGCATATGAGCATAATATAATTGTTATCACAGAACATCGCATTGGTAGACATGCAAAGCATCTTTTGAAATAACCTTTTGCAGAGTTGTACTTTCTCTGTATTTGTCCGTATCATTAGGAAGTTTTGGTTAGAAGCATCAATTTTCAACAGTCTAGGTGATCTGGCGAAAACAAACGTGAGGTACTAAGGTAGGTGTGAGAATTTCGAAGATCTTGTAGTATCACAATGCACAGCTAAGGCACACAGAAGAACCTAACCTAGCCTAGGGTCGGAGTAACCTTTATACAGGTGTTCCTATAAGTCGGGTTTAGTTCTACCACATTTGATGTCTTGAAAAGTCCTCGGACAAGACCATTTCAGTGGCATCGGTACCTTACAGAACTAAGACCGAGAATTTATCATCAGTCATGCAGACTGGTCAAACAATCAATCCACTGCTCAGGCTGTATCTTCAATAGTTCAAGCCAAACTTAGAAAGTTTAATGCTCCGTCGTAGGTATAACCTCAGGCTCAGATTTACTGCCAATGCAACTTGAAGATGGACAATAATAATACCGGAAGTAGTGTCTTTAAGACAAGTTTTAAGACCAAAAACGTTGAGTCAAGGTCATTGATATCGATTGAGGTTTAGAGACTTTGTGAGAGGAAAGACTAATGCCCGCATCCGAACCCTTTCAGGGAAAACTCCCGGTCCTCTAATTTATTCAGAGTATTGCCCAATTTATTTGATATCCTTTCAAACTGCTTAGCATATAGATAATCACAATGCATGTCCATCTCATTGTATATTATATTTTTGGGGATGCAGACACTGCCACCTTTGCTTCTTAAACGTTAGTTCGCTACCATATCTGGGTTCGAAACCCCTGATTCAGTCTTTATTGTTCTTACAGACTTAAGCTTAAATTAAGACGAAGTATCCTCTAAAAGGTGAAACTGTGCCTCTGTGCAACAATTCATCTCCCTTTTTGGTTCGATTCCATCAACAGGATTGGAACAATCTGAATTCCAGAATCAGAAATTCACTGTATGGCAGTAGGAAGAGTTTGCAAGGTAGACATTGGTGTCTTCTGAAATGCAGGTTTCTTTTGAATATGAACAGCAATAGCTAGCTCGTCTCAAGGTTCAGATGTTTCATTTCTGATTTGTTGTCTACGAAATAAGAATAGGCTATCCTGACTGACAAAACCGACTTGGCTAAAAATACACTTTAAGGCTCAAAATCCTCATGGACCATGTCTGCTGAAGACACACAACACCATATAACAGTATTGAATCTCAGATTTCCATAAATAAATTAACACATATCCTTTATCAGCTTGTAAATCCCCAAAATCTCTTGAGCAATACGACATTAGTTGTCATACATTCTAAATGAGTCATTAGTTTTGTAAAATACATCCTCTACGAGGGCTGCTGTTACCCGTCATCACCCTACTTGACTTGACATCCAAATAAAATGACCAACGCAACTATTAATAATAATAATAATAATAAAAACGAAGAAAAATAGATAATCTCCGTGTTGCAACACATGCGGTGCAACATCAATTGTTAGATACATAACACCGTACCGCATAAAGACAGATACATCTCATCCTCGTTGCTGTAAGTGTCTATTTTATTCTGTTCATACTCATCCCTTACAATGTATGAGAGGATTCTCCGGTAGTAAATTAAAAGTCACTCACCCTTCGTTATTATAACTTGCCACAGAGCAGCAGTACCACCAGCAGCAGAAGCCGAAGCCGTGCCAGTCTACAACAGAGGCATTAGGGGGAAAACTCAATTATAACAATCTGTTCGGATTTTCGTACACATCATCAACCGCCAAGTGAATTCCAGTGTGCCTCCCCAGCCCCTGTGCTTCGTTAACTTTTGTGTAATGGTACCCAGAAATGCGCAGGGACAACAGGGAATCCTGTTTGATTTGTCCTTTTTGTGAGCTGAATTAACGAACAAACTGTGGCAGCATCACAGCGGGGGCAGCGACGACTACGACGACGACGACGACGAGTTATCTCCCAATCTATTGATGCTGCGTGTGGTTACCAAACGGAAGGGCTATAGTGTACCTGATACCTGCCAGCAACCCTTCTCGTCATGTATGCCTGTCATAATTTTTGGGAGAGCACACAAATCGGAAGGGTGACATTCAATGGTGTCATAGGTGTACAACGAATCCGTTGGCATTATTGTAATTATTCTGATCATTGCTTTGGAATTACGTCGGTAAGACGTCTCCGAATGGTTATTCAGGTTGATGAGAGCTGGGGACAGATTTAAATAGATTTTTGATTTTAATTGGCAGGTTTTTAAATGACTTTTCGTTGGTAACTATTTGGTATGCTAAAGATCATCACTCACTGACAATGTCGGAGTAAATGCTCAAACGAGGACCGATGAGCAAATGCTCACGAGTTACAGATTTTACATTTAAATTGAATTGTTTTCCTGGCTATGTACATAGCTTTCCGGAATTGGCTTATTAACAGTACGGTGTCAGATGACAAAGTCACTTTATCGTAAACGAAGGAATGTTTGGTCTGGTATCTTTGATAAAACTCAACATGTGCGTTATTGCTGGACAGTGTTACGAAGTTCCGAAGCGTGTTCAGCGGATGAGGAGGAACCAGCGGATAGAGATAGAGGTTCATCTCTTTTTGCTTAAGGCCGTACTGGTCTCTCTGGTTTTTAGCAAAGAACGCGACTCAGCTGTCAGAGAGATTACGATAGAGCAGTAGATTCACTTTTTCTCGGCGAGTTATGTTAAGGCTCGATGTCTCCTTTACTAGCTTCAATTCATTGATTGGCAAAATGGGGTCTGGAGTATATTGTTCCAAAGAAACCCGCACCCTCGCTCTCGGTCTATAGCAGATATAAGTTCAATCCATGGCCTTGATCTAGCTACTTGCTGGATTTTACCAATGTTGGCGATGGCAGCGCGGTGATGAAATCGACCGAGTTTTTGTCTTCATAAGGGAGGAGCTTGACCATACCTTGATGTCAGCCAGTATCCTTAAATGTGGATACATAGTTAAGGTGGTTAAGCGTCTTAATAAGCCTTCTATATTAATAAAAGATTTTTACTTCACCATCGAACAAATCCACTATCCAGTAGACTATTCCTAAACGTCTAGAAGAAGCTTGTCGAATGAGGTTCTTTGTCTTCTTCAAGGTGTCGCACCATCAACTGTGCCTTTTGAATATGGCTCAGTTTGACGCGATTCTACGATAGCTTAGGGGCTATTCCCTGTGGGAAAGAGATTAGCTCTGCTAGGTCGATCAAATTATAACTAACAGATAGCTAAATTAGCTCTGTAAAAATGTGTTAGTTAGAATTGGCCAATTCGTCCAAGTTGAACATCAGGAAACATGCTCGAACAGCAGTGGGTACCCAAGAGGTTCTTTGCGTGGTACAGAAAAGTACAGGAAACGTCTGAAAGTCAATCACACTGAGTCCGCTCAACCAGTTACTAGAGCTGTCCACCAATCCAAAATAAGTGTATACACTAATACTAAAAGGCAAAACAGGTAGAAGAAAAGTTAGAAAGCAGTGCGAGTAGTAGCAGGTGCAACCATGTCGTACAGCCGACTATCTTTCTTAAGTTTCATTACCCTGAATCGACTATGGATGTGAACACTCAACAATCTGGTAAAAGTTAGCTATTGTTCGACGTTACCGCATAGAGCCAGATAACACAAAGTTGATCCAGAACGTGCAAGATACGAGTATCTTTAATTGCACCGTTTGTGAAATTGTTTTATTGTATTAATCATTGAGACCGCAACCGGGCTGATCAACGTTATGGCATAGGTAACATCTTGATTAATGAGAAAGGATAAGAGGTCCTAGGTTATAGCGTTACAGTGCAGATCCAGGCGCATGCCTTCCAATAACGATTTTTTAAACATGCTGCAGTCATGCTTTTATTCTTTACAATTATTGAAGCTAGCTGCGCATTTTCTAGAGAAATAAGCCTCCAAAAGAAATCTCGTCATATCTGCGAGAACTTCCATCAGCCAATATGGAAGAACAGCGTTGAACTGCAAAACTGCGAAAGCCAAATACTTTTCCTTCGAAAGAACCCTTCAGAATTGTATTGCGAATAAAAAATCTTCTATTATTCGACTGTTTTACGTCCATCACTGTCCTCGGAAGTCAGTTTTCCGAGATGTGATCTCCCCACAAGCATCGCAGACTTGATTGTCATTTAAGCGTGTCTATCATTGCGTCAGGCCATGTGATAGGTTTCATGTCTTACTCTACAAAGGGCAACGTGACATTCTCGGACGTAAGATAATTTTAAGGTAACTGGCTTCTTTAGAAGTGTAGATAGGTCGTCACTGCGTATATATAGTATGTTCCTTGCAGTAATCTTTAGTACTGATTTGATCAAACCGGGCATAATGCTTTGTTTTCAATAAATTAACCCAAGGTCTCCCCGCTACTAGCTCTGACATGATCGACTCACCACAGGGTATATAGTAACATAATCTACGTCTGCTTGAGTTTCCTACTAGAGTTCTATTTACATATATCCGTTGATTTAATCCACACAACAATTATTTTGTCTGCCCCATGTGGAGTGGCAAAGTATCAACAACTCTCCATTTCTTCGCTTTGAGCAGAACATAAGACTTTCTTATTGGTTCGGATGTCTTTGTCAGTGAGTAGTCGTCTTTGCCAATTTTTGGTATCAAAGCCTGTTCTGTTCAGAAGCAACAAGAAGTTTATAGACTATTGCAGCGTAGCTTAATTACTAACATAGGTGGCGCTGCAGTTCGGGTGACCTTGGACAGTAAGCCACAAACCTCTCCAGTTAGCTTGATCCTTAGCTAACTGTCTCCAGTTGCGCACTCCACGTCGCTTGATTTCCAATTTTACTTGTCCACGCCACCTAAGGCGAGGTCTTCCTCTACTACTTCCTTCCAGGCTGAATTCGAAGAATCTGAGGGCCGGCCGGAGCGCTGGTATCCATTGGCTCCACATGTACTACCCATCTCTAACGATTGATGTGCAGTTTTTTGACTAGGTTCATGTCACTGTACAGCTCATTTAGCCCCGTCAAGACAAACGAAACCGAATATTTTACGAAGATTTTTTCTTTCGAAACGGCCGATGGTATCTTCATCCATTTTCGACAGAGTCCATGCTTCAGTGCCATAAAGTAGAACTAGGATGATCAAGATCTTATATACACAGAAGATCCTTATTACTTCGGGATATAGCTAAACTACTATTAGTTTCTGAGTCCAAAGAAACAGTGATTAGCAAGAGGTATTCTTCGTTTGATTTCTGCTAAGGTGTTGTTGTCAGAATCAATAGCAGAGCCAAGCTATGTAGATAAAGTCCCTTACTACCTCCAAGTTATAGCTGTTAACTATGACGTTCTGTGTGTCGTTGTTGTATGTTCCTTCTTGTTGACAGTACACATTTCTATTTGTCCTCGTTTACCACTAAGTCCTTTTAGTCCATTTCAATACTAGCGAACACACCGGTAACAGCCCGCTGAGTTCTACCAATTATGTCAATATCGTCGTTGTACCCAAATATATATATGCACAGACTTTTGAAAGATTGTGCCTCCTATGCTGGTTTTTGAGTTTCGCACAACTCTTTCCAGTATGATGTTAAAGACGTCACATGATAGTACGTTACCTAGTCTAAACCCTTTTTTGACATCAAAGATCTCGGAAATCGTTACTGACCTTGATGAAGCAGCCAGCATTCTCCTTCGTCATTCTGTACAAAAGCACGTTTGGCAGGGGTGCCAAAACTAGACATGACTCTGTAGAACTTGTCCCTATAAATGTTGTCATATATGGCCTTAAAATCGATGAGAAGATGGTGGGTATTGATTTGGGTTTTTTGTGATTACTCCAGGATCTGCCGAAGTGTGACAATTTGATTGATTGTGGACTTTCCTGTTCTGAAACCGCACTGACATGGGTCAATCAGGTTGCCGACGAAGGGTTTCAGACGTTTACACAATATGGCACATAGGATCTTGTACGCGATGTTGAGGAGACTTATATCTCTAAAGTTTGCACAATTGAGGGGGCTCTCCCTTCTGTGGGCAAACAATACTAAGATTCCATTTGTCAGGCATACACTCGTCTGGCCAAATCCTGGAAATGCTCTATACCAATTCATTTTCAACTGCTTTGAATTGGAGCTTGGCAGATAAGCATCAGGTCCAGCAGTCTTGATTTGGATATTGACAGTTTATTTTGGTTATATGGATAGAAGATTCGGCCATCGATAGCAACCGATTTCAAATAATTAAATGATGTCACAAAGTATCAACAGTGCCATTGGCGAATGCAGTATATCAATTACGCTCAGTTTTCGAATATATGTATAGATCAAGATCAGTCAGTGTAACCGTGTTGAACTGTTCGTCTTAATGAAAGATTTTCTAAATGACTTCGACTAGTTCGTCCGTTTTGAAAGCTTCAAGCAAACTACTGGCTCTACTAAAAGTTTCCATCATGACTTTCTTCAGAAAGCAGTTACAGATATTTACAGTCTCCTATCGAAAATGATTTCAAATATCGAAATAATACTTTCGGCAAACATGTCCGCGCCCCCCGAAAGCACAAAAAAACTTGTTTTAATTAAAAATTAAGCACCAAATCACTTCTGCGTTCACCTGAATTTCATTAACCCTCTCATAGGCACTTAATTACGCCAGATTTAGAATTCCAAAAGAATGGATATAATTTAATAAATAACCAACCAACTAAGAAACGAAAAAAAAAAAAAGAAGAAGAAAAAAACTTCAAACAAAAGAAGGCGCGATAGCGACCTTTCCCGAACACAGAAATTATTAATAAGCAATAAAATTGCCATGAAATTAATATTCGAATGATTCCCAACAGCCCCCCGCGGTGTGCACTGCGCTGCTACGCCTCATCATATCGTCCGACAGCGCTCGGATGCACAGAACAAGAGATGATCTTCCGCTCCAGAAACACAACAACAGAAACAGTAACACCGTCCCAAACGGACACTCACAATAATCGGTCCGATAAAATTTCTGAACTACTTTATGGCAGTATGTCGTATTTTGCCCCGCCGCCACTGCCGCCGCCGCGGCCGTACTCTCTCACACAGAGAGACAGGCAGCAAACGGGCCCGTTTAAGGTGAGTTTCGGTTAAAAGATTCATAAATAAACAGATTAGAGTCGAACGGGGCGAGAGTCTACCGCGTCTACCTCCCGATCAAATAAAAAATAATTAACAAGAAAATGGAGATATTTTTCATTAAATTTTATTAACAAAACCGATTTCAGGGCAGCACAGTTCATAAATCACTGTTTGTCGTGGCCGAGACCGGGACGCTCGTAAGGAGACGGAAGAGCTACCTTACCGGTCTCCTGCGCTGTTAATTGAAATGAGCGGATTAAGAATCTCAGAAAGCGAGTTTACTCGTAATTTGACGGAATGCAAATTGGGTATTATTTCGGAGACGACATTCTCCGACAAGTCATGTACGGGGATTTATAACAATAAATGTCTGAAATTGCATATATTGAATGGCTAACGCTGGAGTATGTGCAAATGTGTATATTTTTTGGAAGATTTTAGGTGAAAGCAAGGCATTAGGGTTGTTAATATGTTATTAACACACATATTGTGTAATTAAAAAGTGTTTTTAAGAAGGTCGCCGAAGTTACTGGCGGTACCATTTGAGTACGTGAATCTGTCTCCTAAGAAGGGGCTTGAGAAACGGAGACAGGAAACCAGAAATGTTCTAAATAGGTCACTAAAGGTTAATACAGAGATGAACTACCGTTTTTGCAGATTGAAGTAATATGAGAAGGTATTCTGGATTTTAAAAAGAGTTTTTGTAGAAATTGTTGTGTTAAGAGCGAAGCACTTGATGAAACCATTAGCCAATAAGCTGGTTAAAGGTCTCAAATCTCCAAACCGGAGTCAGTCAAAAAATCTGATAGTTCATTTACTAAGCCTAATGCAGGGACCTTATATTGTCTGCTGGAAACTGATGTGCTGTTTTTTTGACTAGGTCGATGTTACTGTATAGCTCGTACAGTTCTTCGTCTAATCTCCTCCTCCAAAGCCCGTCAACACAAACGGGACCGAACATTTTACGAAGAATTTTTATGTCGAAACGACCCGACGATCTTCATCCACTTTCGTAAGAGTGCATGCTTCAACGCCGTAAAGCAGGACTGGAATGATCAAGGTCTTATATAGAGTCTCCTTAGTTGTTCGGGATAGGGCCTTATTACTTAATTGCTTTCTCAGCCCAAAGAAGCAGCGATTGGCAAGAGTTACTTTTCGTTCTATTTCTGCTGAGGTGTTGTTTTCAGACAACAGTCCCTGACAAAGTCCCTGACTACCTCAAAGATATAGCTATCGATTGTGACGCTCTGTCCAATTCGTCGATGTTGAGTGTCCCTTCTTGCTGACAGGACATACTTGGTTTTGTCCTCGTTTACTGCTAAACCCATTTTGGAAGCTTCCGTTTGAATACTAGCGAACGCACCGGTGACAGCTTGCTGAGTTCTACCAATTATGTCAATATCGTCGGAGTACGCTAGTAGTTGCACAGACTTTTGAAAAATGGTGCCTTCCATACACTCACCTGACCAAATTTTATAAATGAGTTGGTGTATGCTCCCTACCAGGTTATTTCCAGATGCTTTGAACAGCTCGGCTGGTCCAGCAGCCTTGTTGGACTTAAGTTTGGATATTGCTATTCTCAGTTCGTTTAGGTCAGGTGGACGGATGTTTTGGCTATCATCGTCTAGATTGAATGGTTCATTTTAGCTATCCGATAAAATATATTCTCTTCGGAGGTTTCTTCTGATGCTCTCTGCTTGGAAGATAGAAATAGAGTGTCCTAATGGCGTAGACAATTCATTTAGAATTAGGGATTTGAGGATTATCCAAATAACTGCGATTTCGAATGACAACTTTGAGAGAGTGATAGAGATTGATTTTTTTGGTATGCAGTCGGACACTTAGTCCTTGTATATGGTTTGGCCTAAGGCCTTCTCGTAGATTGATAAATTAATATTGTAGTTTTTTTTTGTGTATACTGCTTGCTTTTAAAAAAAAGTTCATTGATAATGCTGTTCCTGTACTGTAAAGCATTTACCACGTAGTTATATAACACTTTCCATCCTTGGTCCCCGTTTAGCACACTTGAGGCTTTCTCTAGTTCGAGAACAATCCCAAGTAGTACTTTAGACAAAGCTCCTTTAGGATGGGGCATATTGCGATAAAGTGAAATACATCCTCTTATTCTTTACAAAGGCTACACAAAATTGAGCCATGCCGGCGTTGTGGTACAAATTTCAATTCAAATTGTTTATCTCTTTTTTTAAAGATAGGCTCAATTTATCTGTTATCGAAAAAATGTCTCCTGTCTTGCAAGTGATGCTTCAATTTGCTTATAATACTATTGGTATAGGGATGACCGAGCCATAGATTCTACGACCTGCTTTTTCCAGCAAGATGTTTAAATTTTGTTTTAGTGAATCAAATTCAGTTCGAATCGCAATTAAACGCTAGAACTATCCATTCTTCGAAGGATTTTTTCCAGAGTATTCTTAAAGTGCACTCGTAGATTTGGTCCACGAGCTTTGCAGGACTTGGTGGCATTTTTATTTCCTTTCTTGTTTCATTTCCAAGAATCTTACTATATAATCTAGACGGACCTTCAAAGTATCCAAAAACAGAGATGCAACTTCTGGCTCCTGATAGCGCATGTAGTTTGGAGAATTGTTGGGAAATTTGAAAACTCTCAAGATAAAGTAACTCACCGCCATTCCTCAAGCAGCGGACTGGCTGGCGGTTAATGCAGTATCAGCATCGGATATTGTCATATACATCGACAGTCAGGCAGCCATCAAATCACTTGCATCCAGCACAACAAGATCCAACGCAGTGAAAGACTGCCGCGTATCTCTTAACAAGATAGTTGGACAGTACAACCTCACCTTTTGCTGAGTACCAGGTCACTGTCACATGCCAGGGAACTGTGAGGCTGACGAACTGGTAGACGAGGCTCTTCTGGTCTTAATAGCATAAACTTCAGCGACATCAAGGCGCCTACGTCTTACATATGTTAAATACCTTAATCACGCCGACGCGGTAAATGAGGCCAACCAATGATGCCATCAACTCGACCAATGTCATATCGCTAGGCTGCTTTGGCCGACTTTAAATAAAACTAGGTCCATCGGATCCCTAAAACACAAGAGACGAACCCTCTCCAAGATAGTTAATATCCTCAATGGACACTGTGCTATAGGAAGATATGCTCAAAGATTGGGCATCCCCTACAACGACTTCTGTAGTATGGATGAAAAGCAAGAGAAGACCTTCAGTCACCTCCTGTGCACGTGCCCCGCTGCATTAGGTGAATACCTTTTTAATGATCTAAACGATCTCAACAACGCCTGCACGACTAAGATTAAACTCGCCGAGAAATTTGTCGATGACAACTTTTGGTGCAACCAGAAATTCGGTGATGATATTGATTCAAATAATAAAGCAATATTTTGACAATAGACCTCTGCCAGTCCATAGGCTCGTCAACGTCATTAAAGACTCTAGTTGTAGACTCAAGAAGATACAGATGTACACGCACGCTGTCGGTTTTCTCTATGTCAGTGTATCGCTGAGCCGTCTGAGAGGAGGACTTTGCGTCAATCCAATCGAAATCGTGATCGGTCTGAATGATCACTCCAAGACAGATATCTTTTTTTTGTGTTGTAAGGGTACGTTTGGCAAGACATAAAACCTATCACCGGCTATAATAATAGGATTGCTCCCAGCATATGCAACCCTTAATTGGTTGAAGATCTATTTACTATTATATATTACTATTTTTGTGGAAGATCGACTTGTCTCAGCAGCAAGGAAGTGTGCTCTGCTCTTGAATCACTTATGTTATGGCCAATACTGTACAAGCAATATATTGTATTAAGCGATGTGGGTTTGCTGGTATTCACACTGTAGTATTGATGACCTTGCACGTCATTGATATGCCGCCTGAGTTAATGAAATCAGAACTTTTGATGTAACATAAGTTTGAAGTCCACTTTCGTAGTGTTCTCGATTGGTTCCGACCAAATCGAATATAAGGACGTAAAGAAAGATGAATTACTCCCTAGGTAAACATGCATCTGTCTATCAAGCGTAGACTTGTGCTATGTAGCCTAATGACCATAAGCAATATTACGTACAAACTGAAGGATAGGCAGACAGGGTCCTTAAGCACTTCAGAAATGGTTGTAGAAATGGTGTAATGGAAAATCAGGTGTCCACTGAAATATCTAGGCATGGCCTATAGGAGTATTTTTCGGGACATAGATCTGCACTGGCTGATTTTCCCCTAATTGCTTACAAACAGTGCAGTGTGAAGGAAGACAAAATCTAATTATTCTTGTTGGCCTTCGGCAGAAAAGATTACAGACGACTTATTGGTGCCTTATCGAATCATTAGGCTTTCACTAAGCATCTCAATAGTTTGACTTCGGCGACACAAAATTCTACGACATTTGTTAAGAGAACGACGATATTATGGAATACTTTCGTGCGATCGTTCTGTCGTTGGTGCTGGTATAGTGAAAGCGTAGTTCGATCCGAAAAGAAATTTATTTCCATCATCGAAGATTGATCAATGTTTTTGCTGAGCATGGATTAAGATTAATCCGGCATATATTCATAGTATAGCTTCATCAAAGTATGTGTTAGAGAGGAGTTCCTTCATTGCTTTTGTTATTCATAAATAGATTCCTCAAGATACCTATTGATTTAATTAACTATTGGTAACTATAAGGCTCTAGAGGCTTAATTGGATTCTTAGAATACATTCAAACCTTGATAGATCTTATAGACTTTCCGGTTCTATCTACTTTTCCATGATTCAAATATCTGCTCTGAGTTCCTCCTCATCATCTAGCATTCGACACAATAGAATGCAGCAGAATAAAGAGGTTAGGTGTCCTGTAGAGCATTTTTTTTTTTGTATTCCAAGAAATGAGTTTTGAACTCATTTGCTTCACCGGTTAGCAGAAATCTCTCATTCACATTAAAACTAATTCATTTCGATTATTCATCAGTAGATGTAGACGCCCCTACAATAACACACTGCAAGCATCCGATATGATATTAAAGATATTGCTTTCCATGTTATCACTCGCATTGGGCATTATCTACTTCATTACTCGATTGAAGGAGTCATATGATAGCGCAACTCTTTACCACGTTTGGAAAATTTTCAAAAAGGTTCTTCCTCTAAATTCAATCATCTCCCTGTAGAGTTTGAAGCAATATACCTATCTGATATTAAGGCAGAATATGCCTCGACAGTTGGCGTCAGACATAGTATTGTCCCTTAAAATATACTTTCGTCTTCCTACACATCTCTTATGATTTAAAGCATCTACCCTTAGACACTTAGGCTATAAACACACCGAATCAGACTAAACGTTTTATTGTGACTTATGTATCACACAACAACGCATTGATTCTTATGACCTAACAGACGAAACAAAAAGACATGCGTGTGGAAATATAATAGGTTTTCGTGACTATAAGTCAAAAAGACGTCTTGTCTGATTCGGTGTGTTTTCAGCCTTAAAGAGTAAAGGGCTCTCAAGAAAGACTAAGAAAGCGCTACACATGCAAAAGCGTTACTTAAAAGGATATCCTAGTCTCACTTCACTGCAAATTCAGGAATGTTGTCTTCCTTTTTTGGTATCAGTGCCTGTCCTATTTGTATGCTTTTCAAAACTGCAGGACTCTCAGAAACCTGTCGTTGTGTTGTTTTCTTGGCTTACACCACAGATAGTGTTTAAGGCAAAGTTACTGCCGCACGTACATCGTGTCATTGCGACAGGTTTTTATGGTTGTTCTTGCCCATTGTTTCATGTTCTTGTTTTGAGTTAGACTTCCTGCCACAAGTGGATTTGCTGTGCACACCCACTTCCAGGAACGCATACACAGACTCCATTCTACCGCGTTTAGGAAAAACAGTTTTGCCTTTATTTTTTCGACGATTTAGGCGATGCCATGGAGTCTTCTGGGGGCTTGCGTGAACATTTTTGACTCTGCTCGAACTGATTATAGAAACTTTAAATTTTTGAAACGTCCTTATCCTTCTCATGGTTTCCATATTTTTATTTCCTGTCCTCCTGTTATATATAAATATTTGCTATTGAGATTGTTGGATTCATTAATAACGAGCAGTAGACGAGTGGGGAGGTGTGGTTGTTTTGCGTTTTATTTAGATACGTTTTGGATCCAAGTAGTTAATATTCTTCTGTGTTCCTTCTGGAGGCTTAGATTGTTTCTTCTTTTTTTTTGTTTTTCCTCCACGCTTTGTGTTTTATTTTCTTCTTCTAGCTTCGTTTGTGTCTCGTTTTGTTTGTGAATGAGTTCTCTACTTTCTCATCTCATACTTTCTCCTCCTTACTAACTGAGTTATTGTTTTCTTCTTGCTTACTTGGTGTATTTTTCCTACTTCTTCTGTTGACATTATGCTGACTTCCTTTCTCTTCTCGTTGACCTTTTCTATGCCATTAGCTCTATCCGTCTTAACTGGTGTCTTTATGATATTCTTTCGATTATTTCTTCACTTTTTCCAGGTTACGGGGATTTCTTTTTATTTTTCTTTAAGATTTTGCTAGTACCTTCCGATATTCTCTTCGTCTTTCAAAAGCTTGATTCGTTTTTCTCCTCGTCTTTAGTTACTTTCCTAACTTCATTTGCTCAGTTTTCCTCGTTCTCATAATTTTTGTTTTTAGATGTCTTCTCCTTATCTTCTATGTTTTCTTTTCTATTGAGTTTATCATCCTTAAGCCATCAATCTTCCATTACCTTGATTATATTTTTAGGATCATTCTACTAGTCAACTTCTTTTAGTTTAATACACTTTTTTAACTTACGGAAAGGACTTTGGCAATTAGGCACGTTACGTGGTTTTAAACTATTCTTATTCGCTAAGTCTCCTAGGTTTCGAGCTCGAGTCTTCACTTTTGGTGATGCGCCCAAAAGGGGTTAGATCATAATCAACTTGATATGCGAAACTGGCGGCAATTAGCTAAGGGTGGAGCTGTAGAGAATTGCCGATGGAGGCCCAGATTCATTCAAAGTAAAGAAAGAGGACAAAACAAAATACCTATATAAGTATGTACTGACTCCAATAGATACTTATGTATGTATGTTCCCCTTCAGTTGCTTTCTCACGTCACCTTTAATAGAGCCACAGCCATACATTAACTCCTCACCAAATTTCTGAAATTTAAACTGAAAAAACGCTACGCTTAAGTATTTACAAATCCATTTCACTAGTAGGAAGACCTTGTCTTCAAGCTGGAGACAGTTCTAAAGATCAAAATGATGCCACTATGTACTTCCTAGACTGAAAAGTCTTAGTATCTATCTGTAGTATTATCCACTGTTTTCATGAAGAATGATGAGGAAAAAATCTGGAATTTAGAAACTAACAAGACCATCTCTAACTTACCCATCTTACCTTCCACTTACCATTGAATTTAGGTCAAATTTGATTGGCTCTTAAAAAGTACATCTAGTTGAAAGTAGATTGGTTACGCAAATATATTAGATTAACGTTTTAGGCTTCCCATTACCTGAGTTGGTTGTTTCTGTTAGACTTTCACAAAACTGTATCTATTTGTGAAGGCATATGTTGACACTTCTTAACGCGGTTTGACACATGTTTTCTTCAAATATTTTTCGAAACAATGGTAAAACGATTGACATTCTCTGAAATTGTCTCATTGTAAAAAAAAAAAGAAAATGAAAAACATTTTTTTTTTTGTTTCTTTCAATTTTATTCTACAATTATTGCATTTTTTGTTTATTATTATTTTTTTTTTTTTTTCTTAATAAATAATAATTTCTACAAGTGTTTACATACTATTACTATGTGTTCCATATGCATACTTAAAGTTTACAATTAAATATTATTTCGTTTCTTTCTTCAGATCGTTTCTAACGTTTTCTACAATATGTCTGTCTGTCTGTATATCTCCTTGTCACACTGGTAAATTAATATTGCGATGTATATACGTTTTTTTTTTTTTCAATTTAACAATCACTCTACCCTCACGATGAATTACTGCTGAATAGAAGCGACTCTATGCTAAATGGATTGCTCCTTCGAATACTTATCGGATGGTGGGTGGGCGATTTATCCGCCTTCAAGAAATGCGTCTGCGAATTGTTAAACAGGAACGATGGTTTCTCACTAACTTCATCTTGCTGGGCGGGATTTTGCTGGGACGGTGGACTTCCAATACTAGTCGGACTGGCTGTTGACGGGAAACTGTTGGCCAGATCGTTGTTCGAACTTCGGAATGAGAAATCTTCGGGTTCATCGTCACTATCGGTGCCGCCGACAACGTCTATCTGAATGCCGTCATCTTCGAGATCAGAATCTGAAAAGGCGCCACTTCCCCGATGCTGGGATATGTATTCAGCCTTGAGTGCTTCTAAGTCGACTGTAATGCCTTTGGCTTGGAGTTTCCTTGCCTGGCGATCGATAGCTTTGGCAAGCTTTTTACGACGACGCGCTCTGGAATTTTAAGGGGAAAAAAAAAATATATAGGTAATCCTGTTTTGATATGAAGGGGTGTATGGTATCGTACCTCTCTTTGGCTTTCAGTTCATTTGGCGGGATCGGTTCACCGGAGCAGGTTTGCGGTTGGGCATTGTGCGCAGGTCGGCCGGGTCCTTTCTTGGTGTGCTCACGTTTTCGAACTTTTGCTCGTCGATTCTGGAACCATACCTATCTGAAACAAAGTGTATAATTTAGCAAATGGTGCAACGATACAGTTGGTGTTTATGGGAGACTGTATAAGTTAGAGTTGGATTATTAGGTGGTGTAACACGGAAGCAATTGCAATTTCAAACTACATGTATCTTTTGTGGTCTTGTCTAAATTCTGACGTTAATTGCTTGTACTACACTTCACGATGCATTCTAATAGTAAAATGTATTTATATACATTTTAACGATTCTGAAAAATAGACGTTCTAACACCGAATATACATAATTTTTATAGTTTAGTAGCTAATTCGCCAAGTTTTATGCTGTTGAGCGGAACTGACATAAAGTATAATTCAAAGACAACGTGTTAAGGCAAAGGTTACCAAATATATCTTTTACTTCATTATAGCCATTAATTTTCTTCGTAACGTATTCGTATATTGGCGCTCAGTATAATTTACACCGACTGCCGTAACTTATACCTGTATCTATTCAGAGACTATTAAACAGTCAAAATTGCTTGAGTTATAGAAAATTGATGGAGATGATGCAACTTCCACGAAGGGACATGTATGTATAGCAGTTTACTTCGGTGTTCTAACGCGAGAGGTGGGGCTGGGAAAAAGAAAAACTTTTCGGTGTTTTTCTGGAATTCGAAAAGGTGAACTTTTTGCTTAATAGTCCACCGCTCTAGCCACTGAACAACGGTGCATTGTACCTCTGCCAGAAGGCATGGATCGTCAAATGAATCTGATCAGTGGTGAGATACAAAATTACGCTTCAAGTTAAAAGGTGTTACCCACAGGGTAGAGTTCTTTCACTTCAACTATTGACTATTGCTGTTGATGCGGTACTGGATAAATGATGACAGATTTTCCTTGTCGAAGTTACAAATACTCTAATTGAGGACTCGGAGGCATTTAATGCATTGGAGCCTGTTTTACTCATTTTATTGGAATTTCGTAAAAAGTTGAGCAGCCACTTCGATGTACATGCCTACAGTCGACCTACATCTTGTAGAGCTATGCCACACACAATGGTGTTCATAAGAAACCCAATCGTCTATGGAAGGTTCAGGGGTGCAAGAATACATAACCTCAGTGTGACCTGAAACCTTAAGAAGAGGCAGCCTTGTGACTGAACTCAAATTCGCTACAATCATAGTGCATAGTCGTTGAGACGTCATATGTATGTAGGTTTCCGCCTTAAAGATACATATATTCATAAAGGATTTTTCAACACGAACGCGGTATTGTTCCAATAATAATATATTTGACTAAGCGTGAAGTTAGCTGTGGTTTGTTTGACTGTTCAACTCGTCTATACGTGCCATTTAATCTTTGAAAAGTACATGTTTCAACAACTTTGGAAATTGACCAATTTTTATAAACATTCGCAAATTACGTGCTTGACTATCCATTCAAAAATCATTCTCATTCATTCGTTCATACTTCCTCTTCAATGACAGTAAAAGTAACAGTCAATGGAGACTGCTACCGGACTGACTGTTTGACTGACTGTTTTTCCGATAAATTGTAAATAAATGAAGCGCATGTGGTTTCAACAAGACGGCGCCACATGTTATAGTACTGGTCAAACTATCGAGATAAATTTAGTGACCATGCTATCTCCAGACCAGTCAATTTCGACTCTAGAATTTTTTCTTTGCGGCTATGTCAAGTCCATGGGTTATATCAATAAGCTAGAGGCTTTAGATAAGCTGAAGACCAACATCAAATGCCAATCTGCCACCATATTGCCCAATTTATGGAAAACAGTAGGTAGTGGAAAAAGGAATTTAGCGTACTTACTCGTGCAGATGTTTCTGTGGAGAACATTTGAATGATGTTGTATTCCATAGTTATGGTATCGATGGTATTTTCACCCAAAATATAATTTTATTTTTTTTTTTTGATATCTGAAACAAAACATTATAATTGCCTAACGCCTATGTTATTGTCTTGGCATTAGCACCAGTCTCTTGACTGGTTGTGAAGCCATCCATAAAAATTCGACAACAGTCCAGTCCTGTCTTAGACTTTGTTCGAAGCCACTGCTGAATGTAAGAAAAGTCATTGTCATTGCATTGATACTCTATATCCATTCGTCGAATAAGTGTCACATAAGGTTATCAAAACTCCAGTTCAAAAAAGGCTAGAAGGCACCCTATCTGAGGCGACACGTTACTTTAGTGGTACTGCCTACTTATAAGTATCAAGAGTAAATAGATCCAGCAGTAAATAGAGCAGTACCAGGAGAATTTGGAAAAATTTGCGGCTAAGTCGGTCCTACCAATTAACAGACGCATATGATAGAAATAGTCTCATCAAGGCCATATGGGTTCAAGGGACCTTTTTCAGTTTTAAACTCCATGTCTTGCTAAAAACATATTCAAACTGGCAGTACACTGAGATGTCGTAATGTCTTCGATTTAACATGCTCTGACCAAAGAAGTTTTATATCCAGAATCAATATTATTAGATATTAAGCTTCTGAATAGTGCATCTTGGTTGCATCCAACCGAATCATCTAAGTATCTGCAAAAGAACTTGATTCTTGGCTTAATCACAGAAAACAAAGCAGTTAGTCATCGTGTTTTTTGGTTTTTTTTTTCAGTTTTACTTCGACAACAAGATGGTGTATGTTTTCCGACATTTAATAGCATGAGAATGCCTTTAGTCTAATTTCTTCAGTTTGCCGAAACTTTACGTTTCATTAAAAGTATGCAGATGTTTAACTAGGTGTTGTTTTTCAACTCTTATATAGAGTGCATGTAACTCCCACTTTAATCGCTTTCTATCAGTAAGTTTAATAATATCCCTGTAGGTACGTACTTAAGTCTCTTCAACTGATTATTTACTATCTAATATTATGTAGAAGCAATTAAGTTCGAAGAGTGTTGACAATACTCTATAATGTCATACGTAAGTAAGAGATCATAATCTAGTCAGCTTACATGATGCCCTTGGTCTTTATTTGGAAAAAAATCCAATAAACTTCTCCTCCTCAAACTATTGTTGAGAGCAAAATTTACAAAAATCCTGAACCACATATTATATCTAAAACTAGACCTACCCCAAGATATTAATCCAACAATAATTTGATTTACGTAATTGAAACTAAACCTACCGCAACCCGACTCTCCTTCAAATCCAATCGCATAGCTAGGGCTTCTCTCATAAAGATGTCCGGGTAATGGCTCGCAGAAAAGGCTCGTTCTAGTTCTTCTAGTTGCCAAGAATTAAAATTCGTTCTCGATCGTCGTCGTTTCGATGAACTACTATCGTCTTCGCCGTCCGCGGTGAAACCTGAAAGTGAAAAGAAAAACATAAAACATTTAGCAAGGTGGTACTAAGGTGCTTAAGAGGGTTTGTCAAAATAAATCAAAAAGTCGGAACTACATTACCAACCATTCTATAGAAACTGGAGCAAAATCAGATCTAGGAATATATAGGACATTGAACAATTTCGGAAGAAAATTGTGTATACTGCCAGGGATTTCATCAAATTGAAAATTAGGTCAAGTTCTATACTTGTTCTAGGTAATACTAGGGTCCAGGAAAGTTTCGGTTTCAGCTAAACTATTACAAAACCTTAGATAATCATCGAGACTACACATTGCAAGTAGTCCTTCCTTGATTATAAAGGATCGTCTAGACCGAAAAATATAATTCAGAAACATTACTTAAAAATGTTTGCTGATTGCTCCAGAAGCTTTTCTGAAATGTTTCTTTTGTTGTGGACCCCGATGAAACATTTCTGAAATGCTTTTTTTTTATCCATTTTTACACTTGAAAATGATGGACCTACAAGAAGTTGGGTTAATAGGGTCGTGATTCATAATTATGAAATAAAAATTGGAAGAAAAAAACAGTGGCTAAGGCATTTTTTCGCAGTTTTTCGGGGAAACCAATGTATCTTGCCCCTTAAAGAGCAGTCTCCATTTTTTTTTTGTGTAATAGCAAATCATGGCAATTAAGCTGCATGAGGTTTTTAAATTTATTTTCACAAAAAATACTAACTTTCTACACGTAGAGCTTGAGAAACAAAAATAGTTTTCCGCCACGAATGTGAAACTGAGATCCATTTCAGAAATATCTCATCAGCGTCCAGACCGAACTGAACATGTCAGCAATTATTCTTTGTTTCTGAAATGTTTCGTTCGGTTTGGAAGCACTTTAAGCTATAAACTCGAGTCTTTAGATAAATGTAACATAGAGAGAAGGAAGGTAGGTAAGTTGAGGTGGTGACTGCAACTATAGGAGTGCGGCCTCACTCGGATTTCAACGAATCCAACTTGTTTCCCGGTATGGGATACCTCAAAATAGTTACCAAGACAATTAGTCCAACAATTAGTTTATGACGGGAGCGACCATCCTGAACAAATCCGTTTTCATGATGAATTTTAGGGTGATTTACGGTGGCGTGTTTGCTTATTCGCTAATGTCATTGAAAGATACTTTTCCAAAGATTGTGTATCTGCTTCTGTTGTGGTTTGGGCATTCGCAGAGGGAATGTGATGAGTCTTCCTCTGCCTCTGTGTCTCCATAGCCTTACCAAAGGTCTGTAGTGCTGATTCTTATTATTCTAAAATCGCCATCATTGAAATGTGGCCTGTGAGGATACCTATGTCAGCTGTGGTCTGTTCTATCGTTATAGAAGTTCTCTAGTCCTTTTTTTGTTGTATTGGGGCCAAAATTTTCTGAAAACGCGGCATAAGGTGAGTGTACTCCAAATTACGTTGGCCATTATGTGAGTGTCCGGAGTAATTTTGGACATGAAAAAACTGAGTGGATAGATCCCGGCAAGCGACGATGATTCCATATATTTCCGCTTGGAACACACTCGCGTGGTTGGAAAGTTTTAAGTATCGGGCAATGGATGGTTCCTCTGAGAATATTTGGGAACCAGTACCTTCGTCCATTTTGGACTCATCCATGAACATGGATATAGAAACGGGGTTTATGACCTCAATATTCATCCAGCTCTTTTTAGAATGTGGAATCGCGGTTGAGGCTGAAGTCCGTATAGTAGTCAGAAGGCACATTAACGTTTGACCACTTGGAACCTAGAGAGAAGGCAACGCGTCGTAGAAAAACAAATAAAAATTGTAATTCCCAGCTTTAAAAATAATTTCCTTTTTCCAATAGGTCGACATTGATTGAAAACAAAAAAAAAAACGTCCAATACCTTTGAAGTTCAGGAAAAGTCTTCGGAATGATGTACAAATATCTACATAAGATATGAGGCAGCAATGGAAATAGACTCTTGTATACGTTACTCAGTATCTACGTTATAGTTTAAGAATTTTGCCTAATCCCAAGATGCATCAGAAAAAATTATTCGCAAAGTGGTAATTCAATAGTAAAGTACGTTATCGAAAAACTCAAGGCATAAAACGGTGGAGGGAGAATCATGATATCCATTGAAAAGTTGAGAATCCTAAGCTATCTACAGAGGATATAAGCCATAAGACAAAGAAGAGGAGATAGAAGCTCATATCACTAGCCAGTGCGTATAAAAATCATCTCATTTCAGTTCCAGAACACAGCGGTCATGAAAGCAATCAATAGACATACCAACTAGCCAGAGAAGAAAGTGCGTTTAACATCATAACTAATAGTTTGTCAAAAATGCAAAGCATCAGCATCTGACTAGGGGTCTGATTCGACTAGTCACATGAGTTCTAACTAGGCACTGCAGGATTAAGAAAAATCATTATTAATGGAAATAGAATCCAGCATCAATTATAGGAAACGCAACGTACAGAACAGAACTTCGCAAGTTCCTCCTGACTAGATAACAGTGTACAGAACAATTTGTCGTTATCTAGTCAGGTCTTACTTGCGAAGAATTCCAGAATATTGTGTTATGTGAGTACATATGTACATACATAGATAGTTATCGTGACCTTCTTAATTTGTTCACTAAAGTCTCCACTTCAGACTCTTGTCAAGATACTAACTACGTATGTATCTAGTGAGATCATGTTGAAAAACGAACCGACCCTCTAAGGTATATCTTCAAAAAGAAACTTAAACTTCCGTGCGAAACCTTTTATCTTTATATTGGCCCTATTACGCTTAATTTTGTAAAAGTCAAACGTTACATTTTGACCTATATTTAAGCATTATCCAATTAGCTGTTCCTCAAATATCCATAAATGTTTCAAACTCATAAGAACATTGTCCACATGCAAACCATAACAAAATAATGAACTCTCTACAGCCTATCCTATAAGTACATTACAACCCTTTATTAAGAGACTCACTATACACTTTCACGTTAGGGTGAGCGCCTATCGACTAAAATCTTTCCCTAGACACATCATAAAATTCCCCACACCTTCGAGTCATCATCTCACCATGCCGTAGCCCCCGACATCTGCAACTGAATCCGACTAGATTTTCCTCCTCGCGTCCACCTGAGTTGAGTGGGTGCATGTGTGTTTGCCATATAAATATCAACAATGCAAATTGACCAGCTCAAATAATATAAAAGCCCAATAAAACGGCACCGCCACTACCACACCACACTACGAGCTGCATACACCGCAATAATCATAATAAATTTCAATTACCCCCTTGTGAAAGAATTATGACCCGGACTGGATTGCAACAGCACTGCACGATGCAACCCTATAATTTTGTCGTCCGTGTCCGAGTTAAAGGAAACTGCTAAGCGGGCGCGAGAGAGATTACTATGTTGGCGCTACCACCACTACCACCTTCCTGCAGGCATATGTACTACTCAGTCGGTTGTTATGTCTCACTCTATTAATGGGTGCCCAGGATTGTATTTATATGAACACCCTTCGCTAATGAACACAACGCGTTATAACGCAACGCTGCGCCAGCCGTCGAATAAACAAAAACGCGATAACTTTACTTCGTCTCACCTTGGCTGACTGTTTCGAAGTTTTCCCGGAAAATTGATTTCTTCTGTTCCATAGGCTCGGGTGTTAATCTCGTGCCAAGGCATTATTTTACAATTAGTCAATTGGGCATTATTCAACCTGTCCCGGTTCGGCTTGTTCTATACTCGTATCGGTTATGGAATGAGGTCGTGTATGTATGGTATTACGTACGTACGACCAGGAATGCACCCACAATTCTCCGGGAAAAAATATAAAAGTTTATGATTTACATTCGTCCCTTCCCTTTGTGCTGACTCCTCTATACTATGTTGCGATTTATTCATGGACTTTGTTCGTTCTTCGTCCTTCACACTCGTTGGTGGAATATTCTTATTAGGACTATCTGTGTGGGGATGTTGGAAATTGTTATTATTTATTGGCCTACTGGTAGAGTTCATAAATAATAAAAGGAAAACAATACAATGCGTTAAGATAAGACCACGACAATCAAATTGTGTCCTTGTGTAAGCAATTCCAATGGTACGTGGCGCCGTTAAGCGGAAAGGATGAATTGTTTTAACTGCGATCTTTGAACCCTAGTTATGGAAAAAGGCAAAATGATTTGTATGCACATAGATACAAGGAGGACTGAAGTTTCGAATTGTTTATCGATTCATTAAAAAATATTGCAGGATTCCTTCTTCGCATTATGATTTTTGGAAGGAAACTTAAAAAGGGCGTTGTACTGTAGAGGCAGGTCTCCTTGAAATTAAAGCTTCTTAACTTTCTTTGAGCAAGCAATTATATGAGCTGGAAAGTGCCAGCAAAACTACGTTGAATCCATTAGGAAAGTTCTAAAGCTAGTCTACGTTGGAGGTGGCAGTGCAATAAGATCTAGGACAACTACAGAACTTGAGGCAATCCTGAACTTTTTTTTAAATACATAGGTAGATCTTTTTATACAAGAATTGGCGGCTATAGGTATGTGCATTAAAAGTCTGCTAATCAGAAAGCAGAAAGCGGAATGTGGTCTTAGATAAGTATCTAGAGGTATCAAGTAAGTATGTAGAAGTACCAATGAAGCAATTATCGTTTATCTACTAACATGACAACAGCCGCCCATGGGAATGCGGCTATATTAAGACTCTTCTAGGTCCATAGACATGAGGACATATGCGGGAATAAGAAAACTGTTGAACTGTTGCGCACTTGGAAATAATGCTGGAAATAACTATGTAATTACTATGTAATTGAGGGTATCCTGCAAGGATGAGAACGAGAATACAGTAGTGGAGAAGCAGTTGGTGCTTAATATATGGAAAGACTTTTTCTCCAAAGTGCTAAACAACAACGATTTGCCACCCGCTGTCAGACAGTCCGATGGTATCCACCTGGAGGACAGCCAATCATCAGAACCACCGGAATGGACTAGGCTTTAGGCTGCTTATGCGGACAGCTTCAGTTTTATGGTCCGCTAATTCCAGACCTCGTGAGCGAAGCCATATATTCATGTCTTTGATGGTGTCATTCCATTTTTGCGTCACCTCTTCTAAGGTTTTAGCCAATACCACCACCGCGATGTCATCGGTGTATAGGATTATGTCCACTCCACTTGGTATCCGCATGCATAGTACTCCATCATACATAATGTTCCACAGGGCAGTGCCTAGTACTGATCCCTGTGGAACCCCTCCTGTAATTTTATATTTTTTCGGTCTTTCATGTCATAGAAGAGGGTTCTGTCCTCAAAATAATTTTTGATTATTCGCAGCAGGTAGTTTGGCACTCGAATATTCCTCAGCGCTCTCATAATGAAGTTCTAGCTGTTGAACACTAAACTGCTTTTTTCCTCCTTTCCATCTGATGCCAGATATGACTTCGCGTACAATTGGTGCTCCGTTTAGGTAGGATACATGCACCAAGTCATCTGTACAATACGACGAAAAAGCACCACCTAGTTATCGATTTTAAAGCCTCATGTGATAGTGTATATGTTATAGAATGATCACTTTGAATGACGATGGAGAATGCTTGCTGCTCCGTCAAGGTTGGAAAAGACACCATTAAAATCTTCAACAACACTACAGCCTTTGGAGACAACTCAATATGTATTTACCACAATCCTATCGAGAAGATCTAAGTAGAAGGACATGACATGTTCTTTCTTAAAATCGGATGAAAGCTCATTGAGAGTCTTCTAGAGGAAAGTTCTACATTAAATTTTGTACCCTATTTAACCATAAACTATACGAGCTATACGAATACACCGTCCTGATCAAAAGGTACCTGTACAACGAGTAAGATGACTAGTTCATGTATGATGTATGTAGAGTGGATGAGTACCAATGCTGCAGCCTGAAAAATTTTCGATTCCCCTGAGTAGACTACGCGAAAAGAATGACCTCAATTTCGTTGGCGTACGCAAATAGAGGAAAACCTCTACTAACTCGGCGTACAAGACTGAAGACTGCCACCTAAAGGTCGTGCTGGCTGGAGATGCTTGTTTTTTGAAACCCGAATTGTAGCTCCACTTAAAGTAAGTAAGTAAGTAGCATGAGATCTATTCAGAAATATTGTTCTTAACAGTGGATCCAAAAGCGGATCATAATGAAACCAATGGAACCCTGCTGTTTATAGAATTTGAAAAAGCTCTTTCGAACATTAATAGTGCTTGTGAATAGATATTGGCAAATAGCAACCATTTGTAGAAGGCAGAGGGTAACATATTATTTCGTGCCGAATGTTATTCTACTACCGCACCGAAAAAAGGTTAGTGTCAAGGCCAATAAACAGTATTAAAACTATGCCACAGGTTAGACTGGAACTTGTATATTGTTCACGCTTTTGAAGTTCGGACTCAGAACATTGTTTCATTTCGACAGGCGTACCAACAGTTCTCTTAACAGAAGATCTTGCATTTTTAGTTCTTCCAAGCCTTGAAGTAGACCTACATATGTCTATACATATGAATGAATGATATATGAATGAAATGGCATTTGAAGGTCAATCCATTATTTTCACTTTCGCGTCAATCATTTTTGATATAAAAAAAAGTATTACAAAAAAAAGAATTAGCAATGTGGGAATGAATTACATAACTAAGTGAACCTTGAAAGTCGTCCTATTCTTTTGTTGGTATTGAATCGATACCTCATCCGACACCTTGTTCCATTATAAGATCTGTCTGCCTCCTCACTCTAAAGGCACACTATTTCCAAATACAGTCTCTAAAAAGACTAAGGACTAAGTGAACCTTTTCGTCCATTCGTCTAATCCTTCTGTCGGCATTGAATCAATACCTCATCCGACACCTTGTTACATCACAAGATGTCAGATGATCTTTCTGCCTCCCATTCTAAAGACATTTTCACACCTTCAATGGCGCCTTCCGCACTATTTTCAAATCTAATAGATCAAACTGGTTTTATTTGGAACTTTCTTGGCCTCAACACCCTGCTCTCTTCTACTGAGGAAGTCGCCCATTTGTTTGGAAAGGCTTTATGAAAATATAAATTCGCTAAACTAAACTGATCCTGAAATATTTTGTCATACATTTCCTTCCATCAATTCCCCCCAACTTCCAAAATTCTCCAAACTCACGTGCAATTTCAGCTGAAGTACTAGGTGCCCAAAATTTGTAGCAAGTATTATCTGTCGCCACAATAGTCTATTTTCTGCATTCGTCGTTATCTACCCACTGGATCTAAGGTCCTCCCATTAAAAACGGGATATATTTCACATTCCCGATATTGAAAAATATCCAGTCCAGGGATGCTATCGAGGAAGTTGCCAATTTTAAGCGAACATTTTAAAAACAATTTGTGCTTTATATGCATCAATGTCATGAAAAAGCTTCTCAAACAAAATACTGCCCTTCGGAAACGGCATTAAACATTAGGCCTCTTCCATTCGTGTAAAGAATATAACATGCACAACATGAATTGTTGTGAGAAGCTAGTCCCTGGGTCCCATAGACATGTGGCGCCAAATAGTATTTGTTTTTTATATGCATGCTGGATATATAATAACTTTAATATTTTCTACAGAAGTTCAGGGCTAATGTCGCATACATACATATGTAGATATGTAAGTACTAAGTGTGTGCACAAAAAGTCTAAACAAATTGTAGTAAGCAGAAATTGACCATACCCCCGACATACCTCCTAAATTAAATGACATACTAGTCGCCCAGGAAACGCAGCAAGCGTCATCTTAGCTCAGAACAGGAAAGTATTTTTTCTTCATTACTCCTTATCTACTTACTAAAGCTAAGCCCATCCCCCTTAAACCGGGACTTGAGTGCCATCATGTGAATGTGAAATGACCAGAGCAGGGTTGCTATTGAGGAAACTTTTAAAACAAATTATTTTGAAACTTTAAAAACAATTTAATGCTATTTTTTTTAATTTAAAGCAATTCGTGGTAACATGATGGGCTCTTTAGTTAATAAATAAAAGTACACTTCGTTTCAATGAAATAAACCAAAAGTCCATATGTATAGGTACCTACATGTAATGAGTAAAATTACACAGAATGTGACGACGTTGAATATAATTCTAAATATAAGTAGGGAGCTCCTGTTTTTTACCAAAACACTTTTGTCTCAGACCTACAAACAACCCACATTGATTGGCATGGTTTTAGGTCCTACGAGGCATCACTTTTCTTTTAAGACTCAAGAGGAAATGCTGTAACCATTACTGGTGATTGCAAAATATGGTTAAAAGTGCACCCATCCGTACCGAAGCCAGGGGCTGGCATATGATCGATATAATTGAATTTTTTTTTCTGAATTTACATTTTGCAATATGTAGGTACACAAAAGCAAACAAAATCATATTCACAAAAAATTTGTTATAAAAACTGATAATTGCATTCGTTAGGAGGTACACTTTTTATTTGCAAGCATTAATTGATTTAATTATTGCACGATATTTTAGTACACATTTATAAAAACAAAATCGCAACTAATTGAAAAATACAACAACCACTTTTTCTATTTAAATCTATAATTTTTACTCAGCTATTTATTATAGTTTCGTATGTAGTTATTAACTGGGTGGATCGGGTCGTTGTCACGCAAAGGTTTTTAGTGACAATATTGGTATTTTTTTAATTGGCTTATATAATGCACCTATTACATTTATTCATGAACCTAAGAGAAATAAGAAACGCTGGATTGCTGGAGTGGCCTAGTCTTTTACTAATTCTATTTTGACTTCATAAATAAAGAAGACCAAGAAAGAAAAACATGGACTTTCTTGATGTCACTGACAACCTTAATATAGTATGGGATGATGCCATATCCAATGTTCCAAAGTTAACAACCAGGTAGTTGAGATGATACAAATACTTATTAGAAGATACTTATAATTTTAAACACGCTTGTCGCCCAGAAAATCGGGCGGGGATAGTCCACTCACTTTGATGTCTAAATAAGCGAAATTGGTGAGTAACTTCCTACCGTATGAAGGCTTTAAACTGCCGAATTTCGTTACATTAACTTTTATAGCCTGCAACAGACCTAGAAGACATTATCATAGAAAAATGTAGATTTGTGTCCATTAACAAAAGTGACCAGTGACAGTTTACTCTATAACTGCGCGATATGTGTCCCCTATCCACGTGCACTTTGGGCGTAAAACAGTTATGTCTATAAGGTTCTGACCTGTTATCTGTTATACCTTGAAGCTGCGCGTTACAAAAGCGACTATGCCACTGCAGTTCTCCTTCATACCTTCGACAAGATACCAAAGGTTGAATTTGCGTGGCGAATTTAGGTAGTTATGTACATGCATATTGTAGGCGCCATGGCTCAAGTGTCTTTCATGGCTCACTCGCAAGCGTCTGACAAACATCCGAGAGTAAAACTGTCATGAAAAAGCTTCTCAAAACAATGCCTTCGGATATGGCATTAAACAGGCCACTTCCATTCGTGTAAAGAATATAACACGCACAACACGAATGGTGAGAAATATGTGAGAAGCTAGACCCGGGGTCCCATGGACCTGTCGTTTCAAAAATTTGTTCCGTTCCTTTCCTTTTCCGTCGGTAAAGACAATGATCCCAATGCGTAAAAAACTATCTACTCACCATACTGGTTGTACACCAACGATTGAGCTAACTTGATGTGATGGATTGCATCCCATCCGATGCTGATGAGTTGTGCTTTGGCAGTCAACCCCAATTGGACTCTCTTTCCAAAGCTAGTTTATTCGATGGAGATCCATAATTCTAAGAACTCATCGAATTGCTTTGTTTCCCGTCGGCAAAGCAGCGCGAAACACATCGTCAATCACGGCGAATAAATGCAGCCTTATCCGATCAAATTATTAGAATTTTTCTGAAAGCCTTTCTGGATGTAGATATATAGACATACATAGGTAACACACGATATTTGGTGACAGCATGAGTCACGTTTATAATAGCTTTTAGTTGATCTGGTATACCTCTTCAGCCAGCGTAAGGGAAATCCACTAAACTTCCAGGTCACACTGTCGAATGTCTTTTCAAAATCGATGAACAGCAGGCGAAGTTCGGTATCGAGACTGTCTTCGAGATTTTCTATTATTCGCTACAGAATAACTACAGCTATTTGGTTCTTTAACAACTGATGTAAGCACACAGACTCATCTCCAATTCTAGCCGCCTAGAAGACTCCCTTTCTTAGGGCGGTTGCTAATCAATCCAATCATCGGGTAAGCACTGTGCTACCTTTGCTCCTTCCACAAGTGCTCTGCAGAAATACTAAAAAGTCATACCACCATGTTGTTGTTCAGTGTTTGGATCACGTTAGTGATCTCATTTTTAACTCTATATATATGATACTTCACAACGAAACAAATTGTCTGTACTTGTACTAAAATTTGCATAATTTCGACACAGGCTCACCTTTCAAATATGATGCAGTGTTTACGTATACCTAAGTACATATTTATCTATATTGAAAGAAAATCATAATAAAGTCTTTGACAACTTGAGATGGAAGTGAAACTATGGCAACACTTTTATGACACTGATATTTGACATCTGTCATTGTCATTTTTTGACATTTATCAGTTGAGTAGTACATTAATGATGGCAATGATTCCAAAATGTGATACCTACTAAAATTATTTGAAAAGTTTAAAATCCTATAAAGCCAGCCATTAAGACCATTTAACCAATATTATGTTAACTTCACGTTTAATGACAACATGTCTATTTAAATTGAAGTATAAATATGAGAACGTCTTCAATAATTCATCTGTTTTATTCGAAAATTTAAATTTCTACCTCCAGTTGGGACACTATATATAAATCTTAATATGACACGGTTGGTTGTCAAACACTGACCTGATAGAACTCCAAAACAACAGCGTAAAGATGAATGAAATTTGGAATGATTACTTTTTATTACTTTGCGCACAGTACGAGTATAGAGAATACCTTTTATTTTAATATATTCATGTCTATTATTTAAATAAGGAGTAAACAAAACATTGCCATGAATTAGACATTTTTTTAACGAGGTGTCACTCGATGATCATTGACAGCAAGAAATTCCTAAAGGTGCATACAATCATAAGAATATTTTGCGTTGTTAAAGATAGATGGAGCTAATCGAATTACCAGATAAACAACATTTTTCTTTTTGTAAATGAATTGGATAAATTTTATGAACTTTTAATTGAACGTTTATTATATGTTTTATTTCATATTTTCTAACAGTTCCACCGCTTTTATACATTTTATTATACAAAGTGCTATAACATCTGGTATAAAAACAAAGGCGCGATAAGAACTATATATAAACGTCTACCAGTTCAGACGGCTTTAATAAAAACAAACACGCACTCAGTATCAGTAACCTTCGGTGTGATTTCCTTAGAATAAAATAAAATAACTGGTTCTATAGCTCTTCCAATTAGAAAACACACTTCTCCCATTTGTGGGATAAATAAAAGAAAATCTATTGAATTGCTACCAATAAAAACTAAACAATTAATGTCTGAACTTGATAATAAAAAAATTATATATTTAAACTTGAAAAGGTTATCACCATGTTTATACAATCTACCTATTCCCCCCTATTAATCAATTACAATATTTTGCATTTTCCAAATGACAAATTCGTCGAAGAGATTTCATCAGGGTTGCCGTTAGGCGACTAAACTCGCCATTTGGCGACTTTTTAGCGTCCGGGACACCAGGCGACAACTTTTTTGAAAAATGCCGAAATTGGACACATTTTCAAAATCTTGGCGACTTTTGGAACACTTTTCTCAGGATTTAGTTATAAATTGTGCTGCCAAATTACTTGTTTGGCTACAGGGCCAGAGTTGTAAAAGAATAAAAATCTTTTGGGAAGTTAAGTCTATTGAATTCGTCTAGAAATGATTTGAAGTTTTTTTTTCTATAAAAGATTGGGATTTAAAAAAACGTAATTCCGCATTCTTTTGAAGTCACTGATAAATGCATTCAATATTTAACAAACACTTATTCACATACGTATTTCGTTGAAGTCAGTAGTGAATTCACTTGAAATCAGTTGAAGTCAGTGAATTCAATTGAAATTATTGGAATTCATTTATATGTGCGAATGTATCTGTTTCAAAACCTTGAACCTTTTTTTTGGAAAAATAAAGTTTTTAGTATCTAAATCATTAGATGATGTTGAGTCTCGTCGGATTGGTTAAGCAATTTTGTCCTCTTCTATCATCACAATCTCCTTCAAGTTTCAAACACCACGCTATCTTTACTACCTCTAAATTTGAATCTCGTCCACATCAATATCAGCATGATCCACCACCTGGAATCAAGTGAGTTATTCATTGTGAATTCACTGCTGTGATTGCCAAAAATTAAATGCATTAATTACTAACTTCAAAAGAATGGTGAATTAAGTTTTTTTTTTTTAAATTGCAGTCTTTGTTGAACTTGATTGTTGCAAGCAAAAATTTTAATTATTTTTTTATGAATTCTGCAAATGCATTTCCAAAAGAATGTATTCTTTTATAGCTCTGCTACTGGTTTGGGAAATTGCATAGCATTTGACAGGCAACTTTCTTTTTTGGCGACTTACTGAAATTTTTCAGCGGCAACCCTGCCATTTCGTAATTAAGCAGCGAATTGAAATGCAAAACATCTCCTAATCAATTATGGAATTATTATTGAAATGTTGTCTGAACCAGATCATAAATTTTTTCAAAATTAAATTCCTATTTCAGAATTTCGCATCGACAAAGCCGGATTAGTGTCATGTCTTTTGTTTTATTGGGTAAAGCCAACTTAATAAGATTTTTAATGTTTCTTTTCGAAAAATTTGACATTGAATTGGTAAACACCCCCCTAAGAGGCTCTCATCATTAGAGAGCTCATTAATCATCTCCGCACCAGATGACCACTTAAGCGGAAACCCAATCTCCGATGTGTGTGTGTTGGCTGAAACGATTATCGCTTGGATTAGTTTAGTATTCCCCCGGGGATGGGAGCTGGAATCAAAATTCACACGGCAGCTCGCAAATCGTTCTGCTAGTGTGACGGTGTCCTGTGAGCGAAATTCAGGGCAGGAAATGAAAAACTGTCACCCAATCCGAGTCATCAATCATGCAGGTCATCAACGTCAAGGGGCCACAGTGGCTTCGTGTTTTGCGCAAAATAATTAGCATTTTTCCCATTTTGTTCGAGAGAGGAAAACCTGCCCGGCGGCGCAGCGGAAAATGGAAAATTGATTTTTTTTTTCTTCTTCGTTCGTATATGTGAATAAGATTCAATTTAGATAGCGACTTGGAGTTTACTGTGTAGGAGAAGCGTGCTGCAAATAATGATGTGCAACTCTTTTACATGTGCAATTAGTGGGGACGCATTACGGTGGGGAGCGAGCGGGTCCTGATGTTTTAGTGTTTCTAACAAAAAGGAAACACGCTTTGGATGATTAATTCATTCAGTCGATGGGACTTTTATTTACTGAAAGAATGTTGGAACAAAATAGAAGCGACCTTCTAGGAGTACCTATTTGTCGATAGAGATAAGGAGAGACATGCTATTTGTTACTTCGAAATGAATTGGACAGCTCTGTTGCTTAGTTCACGACAGTAGGTACAAGAATTGGTAATTATTTGGTATTTCTTTTGATTATAACCTTTAAAAAGCTGATCGATTATATTAGTGTCGAGTAATTTTTGAAAGCAGAGTAGGTATTTGCTTACGATACTAATGACAATGAAAAGCAAAACAAAATTAGGAATGGGTACCTACAAATCTCGTCAGACAGATGGTTTGACGGCATTCTAAAAATGCAAGTTTCGGAATTTGACATTGACATAGTTGCTATAGCTGTAGCTAAACTATTGAAAGATGTACGTCAGGCATTCAAATTGTGTAACACTGGCTAACTACTAACAAAATAAAAAAGAGAAGCTATCCTTAAATTACTTAGAGGTTGATGTAGATGCCAAGGTAACAAATTGTACGGTTCAAAGTTTCACAGGAGCCCGAAATTTGAGATAAAACCACGACGGAAGAACCTTTAAGATACAAATTGAAACCATCTTCAGATTGAATGATCTTAGAGAGAGCAGAGCCCTTTGGTATGTAATAACTAATGATGCCAATACGTTGGAGATACAATGAATATTCTTTCTCCGTAGAAGCAACTCTTCTCAAGATACGAATCGATATCCAATGGTGACGAATGGATTAAACTTGGTCCTGGCTGAAAAGTTAATCAGATCGAAGAGTGTACTCATTATTTATCCGATTTTGATTAATTCAAGAATATACACTAAAGTAAGCACATAACCCTAAACAAAAACACACAATGCCTGCAAAATTCATAAGAATTTTGCCATCTTGTCATCTATACACATTTCATCGTCGCTTTCGAAGGTCTTAAAACAGGACTATCTACGAATTATGACAGCCTTTAGGAATTAGTGGAGTGGAGTGGTCCTTATGCTTGGCAGCACAAGAAAGAGAGATATGTTCGATTTGTATTTGTGTAGTACCGAGGCTACCAGGCAGATACTATTAAGAAGGCACAATACCAAAAAATACAAATATTTGGCGCAATATGGGACCAATGGGCCTAGCTTCTCATAATCGTTCATGTTGTGTGTGTTATATTTAAGGCCGTGTTCGAAGGGCAATTTTTCTTTTGCGAGATGTGGTATTGTCTGGGATTTGAACTTCCAGCTTAGTAGACCAGAGCGTACAGTATAGACAAGCTGCGATAATTTTTCTAACAAAATCTTTGCCAAATGTGATTTAGAATGTCATTTGTGTATAATTTAATCAGGACACGAATCTCGACCTGTTTGTTGTTTACTGACATGAAATGGTGATCTTACTACGTCCAATAGTTGCACAGTATTAAATCATAATGACTTTTCTTCTAACTAACTTGGATATTGTGATTTCAACAAACCGGCGTACTAAGTCGCTCTATTGTGTTGGAATGGGATCATAATCTTCAACAAATCACTTCAAGCAATGGGAGATGTATCTGTGTCAGATGGATTACTTGAGAGTTATCCGCTCCTCGAATCTGATAATTGAAGGCTTGATATTCTTGATTCTCCAAAAGCCAACTGAGGAAATATAACCTCCGACACTGTGTTTAATCTCCATTTTCAGCTGATTTCAGTTCGTGTACTAAAATTATGGCTTCATTTCTTGCATCACTTGAATCTAGAAAGCCCTTAGGTCAAGATCTTTTCCTAATCGACACTAACCCCTACAGCTGTTATGAAGTAACTATACTTCGAAATGCACAGTTCTGAATCTGGTTGATGAAAGGGATGTCCAATACAGTGAATTGTGTGCGAAACTTATCTATAACACCAAATTGTATCTAGTGTGCTAGGTGTGACCCTGTTCAGAGCCGGACACCCGTAGAGGTGGTGAAACACTTTTCCCTTAGAGGAAGTGAAACACTGTTCCCTTCTAATCATCAATCAATTTTGCAATGTTGCAGTAGACTATTGATCCTTACTGCCAGTATCCGTGCAATGTTTGTGCGGGTCCTGTTTTGTAGATCTTGTGTTCTGAAACAATCGTAGTTAGGTCACATCTGCCTTGATATGACTCAATTCCAGAACCTGTGCCACCTCTGATGTTAGCATCTGATAGAAAGTGCAAGAGGATACTTCCCTTGAAAACTCCCAACGGGATGTGTATACACTCCGCAAGGGATCTAACAAAGGTTGAACCTCCTTACGCCAGCTCATGGGCCCAGGCGTCCCCAAAGGAGACTAATATTGAAGCAGTGTCCTAATGAAACGAGCCCCTCTTTCCACTGTTCTCTCCACCAGCTTAGACACAGAAATAAATTATTATTACTGGCAACAATGTACCTACTCGGTATTTTGACTTTGTAAGTGCATGACAAATCTTTTAAGCTCTGAAAAAATATCCAAGGATGTCGATTACTTTGAACTTAATTCTTATTTTATGTTTTCGTCTATCCAAATAAATTATTGAGTGCTTTACAAATCACAGTCCTTGAATTAACCAATGTGACAATGGGAAGTAAATATCCGGATTATGACACATGAAATGTCACTTGCTATTGACGTCTGTTCAGTATACTAGGATTTAACTCTACTGAACCTGCCTGGTTTTTCTTTTGAAGATATTGACTTAAAGATATGATTTTAAGATTTATTGGCTTGTAATAAATTTACACCATTATAGTGGATGACAACTTTTCTAAAATTACATGACACAACTCACAAATATCACAAGTTGACAATTTTAATATATAAATTATTTTTCTTTTATTTTCAGATACTTTTTGGAACATCCATCACTATCCATGTCTATGTATGTATTTGAAAAAATTATGCTATTTATGAACTTTTTGTAATTTGTTTGTTTGTGCGTAACACGTTTGTACGTTTACTTATATTTACAGACTTGTTAAAAACAGTTAAGTTAAACCTTTAATTAAAGAATTTAAAAATCAACTCCTTGTAATAAATACTGAAGTTTAGAAAGGCCTTTCACTTTTTCGATCTCAAAAAGTAAAATAAGCAATTTACTTACTTTTACTCGTATATGGTATCATGCGACATATAGTTCTCAGTAGGTATGTGCAAATATCTATTGTAAAAATGAAACAAGCATTTTGCAACGAATTAGACTCTTGGACTGTAAACTAGGATTAAAATTAGCATAGGAGAAGCGTTTGTAGCACAAAGGCAAATATGCCGACGGGATTCTACATACAATAAAGTTTTGTTATCTAACTGACTAATTTCTTTTCGACTAAAGACCTTGAAAAGACTGATTGACGTTCGTATAAGAACAACATGCTAACCACAAGGGAAATACGGAATAGACTTCCCTGCACTGAAGTCTTTCTGATCTTTTGAAAACGAGGATTTGACTGTAGTATCCTTTTTTGATTTTGAGGGAGCATTCAAAATGTCAATACAGACGCTATATTTACTGCACTTATTAAACTGAAGGTTAACAACTATCCTTAGGGTGGAGTCCTATCACCACTACTGTGGCTCATGGTATTGGATGAGTTATTCCTAAGCTTAGGGCAAGAGGGGTTCAGTGTCATAGCATATGCAGATGACGTTGCAATAGCGATATCAGAAAAATTTCTGCTTACATAACAGACCAGATCGAGTCTGCTCTTAATAAACTTGCAAAGTAGATGGATAATGTTGGTCTCGATGTTAATCCTTCTGAAACCGAATTATTATTGTACCAATAAGGTACTAAGCCATCAGGAATAACTCCTCCTTAACTGAATATTCAAGACAGTGCCAGAAAGACCTGAATGTCCCTTTATTCATGTAGAAAGGCTCTGAACCCAGACTAGAGTCTTTAGCCCTGGACTGTTTACTGGATATACACGGCAGTCGTCAGACCCATTCACATGTACGGAGTACCAGCCGATATTGAACAAGAACGACCTAAAATTTTTTTCACGGCCCCACCTCTAGCGAGCATCTGACAAACATCCGAGAGTAAAACTGTTATAGAAAAGCTTTTCAAAATAAAAATTACCCTCCGGATGCGGCATTAAACAGTAGATCTCTTCTCTCTTTGTCAGAAATTAGACCGTGGGTCTCATGGATCTGTCGCTCCAAAAATTTGTATATATTTTTTTCTTCGAACCCTCGCAACTGGCTCATGGACGTAAGTATCCTTAACGCCAATAATACAATTCCAAGAAATTCAAACTATATTGTCCCTTATTTGGACTTTGATGTTAAGTATAAAACCAGAATACCTACTAGAAGGGCTTGGGAATCTAGAGTAATTTTGGAGGAACCTGCGATAGAGGTGTGCACAGATAGATCCAAAACAGTGTTCGGTAAAGGTGCGGGAGTCTACTACAGTGCGAAGGGCATTTGTGCCCCATACGACTGCCAAACCACTGTAGTGTATTTCAGGCATCGATCAAAGCAGTCCGAGAAACAGAAGATAAAAGCCTTCGTAGCGCCAATCCAAGTTGGGTAAGCAATACAGTGGGTCTCTTAATGAGATTGTTGTCAGATGCGACGTGTCCCTGTGCTGGGTCCCAAGTCACCTATAGTCTTTTCAAGTTTTGTAGTAACTTTGTTGACATAATTGTTCGTTTGGAAAAGAAGCTATCTACAGAAATGGTCCGATTATACCTATAAACTGTTCACAGAGCTCGTTTTAAAAACAGCCTTGTATCAAGAGTGAATTGTTGAATGGCAATATAACTTGGTCACGTAATTACGACCCTGATTCGAAGCCAGATTAATAATCACATCCCATAATATTAAAATTAAGGATAACAGGTGTCACGGAAGATCATTACAGCTCTCTCTTGATACCTATAAAAGAAGCTGTATTAAGGCTGAAAACACACCGGATCAGACAAAACGTCTTTTGACTTATAGTCAAGAAAACCTGTTTTATTTCAATACACATGTCTTTTTGTTTCGTCTTTTTGGTGTGTGTTAGGTCATAAGAATCAATGCGTTGTTATCTGATAAGTCACAATAAAACGTTCTGTCTGATCCGGTGTGATTTCAGCCTAAGATGGATGTGTCTAGACAATACTCTCTGCGCCAAGTCTGTTAAAGTTATTTCTAAACGTCTGCAAGTCTGCAATTTCACTATATTTTGACTAAATATTTTTTTTTTTCAACTTATTGAAGTTAATTAAAAAAAATTAGACTACGCCTGGTTCTATTGAAGAATTAATAATAATAATCCATTTCCTCTACTTCATCGTTCGAGGTTAGTGTATTGAGCTGTGTAAATCCCAGCAGACCAACAGCAACATTTTTCGCACATTCAGACCTCTTACAAGCATTTTTTTTAAACATTGTCTTAAGTGAAACTTGCTTAAGACACGGTTTAATGCAGCAAAAAATAAAAAATAAAAATATGAGACTTACAACACTAATGGCTGCGAAAGTGAATATGAATCTAAAATGCATAATAAAGTAACTTTCAAAGCGAACAACGCAATTATTATCATAAATTATTATTTTAAATGCAAATTATTTCTATCCGCTGGCAACAAACTTGTGATTGATTAATTACAATTAATTTAAACTGAAGTGTGAAACATACATACATACATATGCATATCTTAGTTTCATGCAAATGTTCGAACTAGAAATTTTAATTGATCATGATATATTTGGAGTATCTTCTGAAATAGACACATTTTTGAACAATCATTAAATGTAGAATATATTTTTGTACTTTATCGAATTCCCTTCCCTTCAGCCAACTTTGTTCATTCCGTAACCCCGTAACCCCTTTCCGGGGTTAAATGATTGGGCACAATGGACCCGAACTGTGGTCTAAGTGAGCAGTGACACTGTCAACAGGCACCCATCTACCTTACCTAACTCCGGTCACCACGAGCAATTGAATTCTATGAAAATTGCTCGTGGAGACTACAAATAGTTCTATGAAAAATGGTTTTCTAAGTATTGCTCAACTCATAGCTTGCTATGAATAGTATTCTATGAACTATCATTTTTTGTTTGATGTTTGTTTTTATTTTTCGTGATGGCTGAGTGACGAATGGATGAACATATTAAATTTATTAACAAATATCGGCAAATCGAGTGCTTAGGGAATTTTGAAATTTTTTTATGCTTCTTTTTGGAATTTTTTCAATTTCATTGGCGCATCTATGAGAGAACATATCGAAATGCTTTACTCTACGATATTTTCACGAATAAAGTAGAAAGCTATGAAATGCCCACCCTACATTTTATGGCATACTATCTTTCTTTCATTCTATGAAAAGTGACAGATGGCAAGCTATGATATATTGCTCGTGGAGACGCCGTGTTAAGCTTTATTGTTTTATTGCTTGTTTCTTTCGATATCAATGAGTATATTTATGATCTCCCTTTGTTCTTATTAATAACTATTTTCATTACGAAATTTTCACCCTGGCCTGTCACAACAAGCCATATCAACGGTCTATTCAAAGCAAAATCATATTGAATTCAGTTTGACGTCGACTTGATAGAGTGTTCTTCTCTTATTAGGAGCACTAAAGAACAAAAAATGTCTACCATACTCAAACTCCAACAAGCATCTAAATAGATAAACATAAAGAAAAGCTACAATCCGTTTGGTATGGATCTTTTGATACCCTATCCTGCTTCCTTTTAGTAAGCCCTAATAAAGTGGGCGTGGTATACTCCATTTTGTTCGAATTACAACAATAACTTCGAAAGTTTGATCGTGTCACATTAAACATTTCTTAAAAATTGGGTTTTTAATGAAAATGTTTCCAAAAAGTGGGCGTGGTTAAAGAGAGTTTATGGGTGAATTGTAAAGAATCTAAATATCTAAATATTTAGTCTTTACAAAATGAAAAAATCTAAAATTTTTGCACTTGTACTGTGTTTCTTTCTCAAAACCTTAAATATGAAATTCCATTCTCCTAGCTCAAAATTTTGGGATAGTAGTCACCATAAGTGGTGACATGCGAATAGAAAGACGGACGGACAGACAGACATGACTCAATCGTCTTTGCTATTGATACTCTCAATTATTTCTCCATGTTACAAACTATATGTCAAACTTAATAAAGGTATATTAAAGGTGTGTCCACACCAAAGAAACATTTATGAAACATTTTAGAAACATTTCTGAAATGTTTTTGAAAAGTTTCTTAAAAGTTTTTAAACAAATGTGAAACATTTCAGAAACGTTTTATAAACAATGTTTCCTGAAATGTTTCTTTGGTGTGGACACACCTTTAATATACCTTTATTAAGTTATATATATATCTAGGTGAACAGAAATAGTGTTGTTATACCATTTTTTTTTTGTTCACATCAATGTTCGAATGGTAATGTTAGTTTCTGCTTAATGTTAAAGACATTTGTGTTGAATAGGGTTATATACACGTTTTCAAAAGGTTTCTTATATTTTTACTAAGTGATGCTGTCCAGGATATGCGGCAGTCGCTGGAAGTCTATCAGGAATGTCAAAATCGTATATACATATACATATATGCAGTTCTCAATTCTTAAAGAAAACTATCGAATATTGGAATCGGTAACATTTTGCCATGATATGTTATGAAAGCTTGCTGAACGAAGTTTATCATCAAGGACAATAGAGCAGTTCCATGAACTCGTTATACAAATGTTTTTCGAAACCGAATAAAACTTTAAAATTTAAAAAATTATACAAAAATAACTTTGGATGGAAAATTAAACATCAATTTGAATATTGCTAAAGCTACATCTCAACCGAATCAATTTCATATACATTTAAAAAAAAAATATTCAATGATCTCTAGTGTTCGTAAATATGGTTCGATAATTCCACTTACATGGATACCGAACCAAATAGTGCATTTTTCTGGATGTAATAGGATCTGCAGTGCTTCTTCTGCATTGGTCTCACCCTACATGTGATATTATTTTATAGCTCTTAATAATTTAACGATAAATCGTAAAAGTTAGAACTTCTGGCATACATCTTCAAAAGAGTCTGATGGAGTATTACATACTTATACATGCATATGTATGCAAAGTCTTGTCTATGCTTCGCAAATCAGTGACCTAATGTTCGAGTAAATTTGGATGATTTAGTAGCACTGACCAAGAAGTCTACAATAATTTGCTCAATATAGACATAACAACTTTGTATTTAAATAAAACACAGAATAATTAAGATATCGGACTGAAATTTATTCCAGGTGTAGTACACATGTTAAATTTAAGCATGAAATTCGATCTCATTCATATGACTACCGCGAGAACGTTAGCAGCGATCGATGCTTTGGAGCCAATTTTCCACCACTCTTCCACACATATCAGCCGGAAAATTGGCAATTTTGCATTCGATATTGTTCCTGAGCTCCTCTAACGTTGTTGGCTTGTTGGCATAAATCAAGTCTTTGATTTAACGTAACCCCATAGAAAGAAATCCAACGGCGTTAAATCGCAAGTCCATGTCCATGACCATGTCTCGAGATTATACGATTACCGAACTTCCCCTTCAACAGATTAATTGTTTGACCAGCTGTGTGGCATGTGGCACCATCTTGTTTGAAGCACACATCACTGACATCAAGTCCTACCAATTCTGGCCATAAATAGTCTTCCAACATGGCACGATATCGAATTCCATTGACAGTAACATGGCGATCATTTTCATCGATGAAAGAATAAAATAAAATAAAATCACACTTTTTGTAGATGCAATGGAGTATCTTGAAGCTCATGTGGGTTTGTTGCTGTCTAATAATGCATATTATGCTAATTGACAAAGCCATTAAGCTAAAAATGAACTTCATCTCTAAAGATGATTTTTCGATAAAATTCTGGATTTTCTTCAACCTTTTGCAGTTCTTCAGTTCTTGAGTTAATTTAATCTTTTAAGGGCGTATGCCAAGATTTTTACGTACAATTCGCTGCAATGTAGACTGAGAGATTCCCAATTCCTGTGAAAAGCGTGGAATCGACTGATTTTTCTCATTTTGACAAAGGAACATTCAATAGTAAATATGACTCGAATTTATGTATGTACTATAGTACGCACAGCCTGTCTGGGGGGCGATTATTATGACCGAAATTTGGAGCAACTTAAAGTTGCGACCACCGACTCAGAATTTCGGTAGTAATTTTTAATAATTTCCAAACGTTGCTCGTTCATGAACTTCACCATGATAGAAATATAAACCTTGACTGGCGTTTTGACACAAAAAGTTTAAGGATGCGTTGGTATTAAAAAACAAAATTATTATGTCCCTATTGAAAAACCCTTTCTATGTATGCATAGATGTTAAAAGTTAAGAAGGCAGTTAGCTAAGGACCGGGCCAACTGAGGAGAGCAGGTTCATCCCGAACTGTAGCGCCACCTAAGTAAGTAAGTAAGATGTTAAAAGTAGTGAATAAACTGAGAGCTGAGTTTGACATTTATTTCAATTGTAAGTTATATCTACACACATTATTTTGGTTTATTTTCAAAATTAAGAACAAGTGTAGAACACCCTGCTGAAAACATATGAGTCTACCGGTAGTTTATTAAGGAGAGTTATGACTGCGCTCCAAAGCATACCCAAATCATAACTAATTAGCAAAACAGTCGTCGCACCTGAAGGACAAAGTTGTACAGAGATGTCACCCAATATCTAGATGTTATTGCAGACAAAAGACAAATTCGAATCGCAAACATACAATTGTTAAGCGACCAATGCCTTGTTGACATTGTAGTCCTAGAGGTTACCAATGAACTCCACTCACTGAATCTTTCCGTCAAATCTAAATATGTATCTTAATTCAGTATCGAAAAGGCCTTTAAGAAAATCATTTTCTTCCGAGTAAGCATTTAGCGTGTGATGAAACATGATTTTAGTGTCTCAACCATCACGTTTCATAAGGTGCACTTATCATATATTATGATTAATATAAGTATTGCCCTTGTATGCAATAGTGTATAGGATTGTGTTGTGATAGTGAAAGATTTCTTAGGGAACGACAGATTCTACCTATATCTGCAGAGATATGGCCATCACAAGATACGGATTTGTTGAATCATAGACCAAGATTTTTAGCTTTGTCTACAAACTGAATTAGCTGGTCTCCAAGGTACACACTAGGACGACTATAATCAATCTCTTCTGACTACAAGACATTTAGTTAAGTTTATAGGCTGTAACTGAGAGGTAAAGTTTGCAACTGATTGAATATCGTCCGCAAAAATAAAAAAAAAAAAACTGTTTGTGTTCTGTTTGAAGTGAGACTGAAAATACCAGACTCAAGGAACTATATAATACATATGTGAGAGGTTCAATTAAAAACACGAAACTTAAGGCTAATATCCTTGTAGCTGAACACAAAATCTTAAAATTATTAGAAATGGATACAAAGCATTTTGGAGACAACCTTATTACGTAGAATAAAATACGATAGCTTCCGAGGTTCGATACAAATTGTTTCCAGCTCTTCTCCTTCACAATAAATTACAAAATTTATAAATAAAAACAATGAAGGTCAGAAAGTGTAATAAAATTATTTCTGATTGATTAGCCAGGAAACTGAATGTCGATCCTTTTAAGAGAAAAAAAATTACAATTCAAATGTATACCTACACACATGAAAATATGTATCTACTTTACAGCGTAAGAATCTTTCAAGCTGTATTTCTGACGGGTAATTGCTAGAAGGTTCAAAGGCAGAGGAAAACAAGGTCCTCTTTCAAATAGGAACTATCGTTGTTGTAGACATTAAATTCATTATGTGAAACTACATTAACAAGGAAACTGGTGTACCTAACTCTGGCGTGTATACAAAAACCAATTCTATTTCTTCTTTAAGTTAGCGAAGTAGCTAATGGTTTATTTAGTGTATTTAATTGAATTCAATTGAAATGCTATTGTCACTTTTGGAATTTAAAAAGAAAAAATAACACCTTTAAGTTCCAGACGTAGAAGAGCACTGAAGGGGCAATTGTTGTTAGTGAATAGACCGATTAAAGTCGCTAAACAATTTCGGTGTTTGGGACTTTTTTTATCTGCAAACCTTGATCTTCAACTTCACTCTTATGTTCACGGGAATACAATTGCTCGATAATTTCAAAAGCGATTATTAAAGTAAAGGTTGTCAATGAAGTCTAAAGCCATTTGGCGACTATTTTATATTCATTCCTTTTCAAAATTTCTTATCTTGCACTTTCTGTAAAAGAAAATAGTTTTTATCCACATTTACTAATTTTTTCACATGAATAAAATATAAAACGTTAAATGGCTAAGAGTTATGGCGTTCTGATGGTACTTGTTGTGGTAAACATACCTACATAAATAGATACATAACTACCTAAGTTAGTTTTAGTGTTTCGTTTTGGAAAACAAAAAAAAATTTTGTAAGTACCTATTATTATACATTATGTACCAAACCTAAAACTTAAATTAGATTTCTTAAATAACAAAGTTCTTTGCACACGGTTTGAACAGTAGCATCACAGATTTAATTTTTGAATTTGATATGAAGGTTGATAAAATTTTGGTAGTCGAGAGATTATGAATCCTCCCTGGATCAGTGATGATTATTTACTTTAAGATACATATATCTCATGAAGCTAATTCGTTCTTTCCATCCATTTGGTGGTGTAATACCTATTGTTTTTATGTATTCTCTCAAAGACTTTTAGGAACTTCATTTGACAACTCTGGTAGTAACAGACAGAACTAAAAAACCCATTTCCGTTTCGGAGCGATATTTTTTGGCGACGTTCTAAAATACTCATCGTTAAGACTGATTAAAGTCAGCAGTTCATCGTAGTAGTGGTGCCTAGTTCATCGGCTTTTATGAAATTGAATAAATTTTCTTTCAATCTCCATGAATGCGTAAAGAACATCGACGGTTTTATGTACAAGTTTCTTATTTGACAAGTCTTCCTAAACCAGGTTCTAGAATCACTTACTAGACTCTTATATAAACCTTAAAACCGATCCATTAATTCTAATTTTCAAAGAAAGTACTCAGACCTAATAGACCATATTCGACACCCACGCCAATAACAATGTCAAAAGAGCTCTTCACTATTTTTTGAAAATAAACTAGTCCCTAGAAAAACATCCAGTTGTACTCTGCTTATATTTATATTGCATTTTGTATTCTTTTATTATTTCCCTACTAGATAATAGCAGGTTAGAAGGTGTTAAACGTCTATATCCAAACAAGAGATTAAATTACCTCGAAGACCAAAAGTATACTAATTGATTATAGACAGATAAAACTGACAAATGTCAAATTTACCAAATGTCAGTGCATTTGACTGTATGATTCTCTTTCGAAGTACAGAAATTGTTTATGTCAAATTTACTGACCAAATTTGTTGACATTTCACCAATTTTTTCCATATGAATATTTACATACTGCAAAGTTATAGCACCCAAGTAATGACAGACGTCACTTTCTGTTAGGTTTTCCTTTTTCTTTAACACTTCAATATAAACTTATTGTAGATATGCTAATGAGAAATGAACAATTATAATAATTAGTTTTGACAAATGCATATTCTTGCATGTCTGTTTTTTTTATACAACAAGCAACTGACAGCAGAAACATTTCGAAAAACACATTACCGTCGGTCTTCGAAAAAACATGACTTCTTGAACCACTTAAACTCAAATTGGAGTATATTTGTCCTCAACCTACTTTTTTGTGTACAATTGTAGCAACTTCAAATGTCTCCTTATGTTCACTCTTAATGCCTTGGGGATGCAAAACAGAGATATTTATGAAACAAGAACTATTTGAAGAACAAATTGATTTGGTAACATTTTATCATTTTTTTCGACTTATGGCTACTCTACTATCTTTGTATTGGAAAACAAGTTATGCATTGCCGGTCTTTCTCCACTCCAAATTTGCTGTTAGTATTTTACTACAACTGTTTTAAAAAATTATGCAGGGATATGCTAAATCTGTGTAAAGTGTCAACAACTTCATACAGATATGTCTGTCAAGCGACTTAATGAGAAATGTCAAACTGTCAGCCATAAATTTATCTAATGTTAATTGAATCCGGCACCACAGTTAAAACACCGCCTTATAATGAAGGACCCCAAGCTAATTTTAATGTTCTAAACAGATAAAAATTTATGACAGCTTAGTACCTACTCATAAATTAAAACTTTCTTTTGAAACGTAACTATTAATCTTTAATAGTCTATTGGCTGTTGTTAAAAAAGACTTGCACTTCATTAGAAAAAAAAAAAAAAAACAATAATGACATGGAAGCAATTAACTTAAATCGCGTAGACTACATCAAATGTCACATTTAATCGACTTGTTTAACCGTATAATTAGCATAGTAAGTAGGTACGAGGGTAAATTTTACCACCTAAATAAAAATGACATTTTAAAGAAATGTCATTGTGATAAGATTGAAATAAAAATCAGCAACTCACCATTATCCTCATTGGATCCCTCACTTGGAGGTCCCTGTGGCATTTGCCTGTTTCCCGATGATATCAGCAATCGATGATGTATCGCCACAGAAGCAACCGCCGCCGCTGCAGCCGTCTGTTGTGCTGAAACATTACGCATAGCCGCATTTAATCCACTTAAGTTAGCAAATGCATTCGCATTCGAACTGGCCGCCAAGGCAGCTGCACTATGCGCCGGGTTACCATCGAATCGATGTCTACCCAAAAACGGACCCCCGGCGCCATTAACTCCACCTGTCACTGCGGCGGCGGCCGCTGCCGCTCCAGCCGCTCCACCAAACACACCGGGTACACCGAATTGTAGGAACGGTCCCCATGGCGGCACCCGAACACCAGGTGCACCCAATTGTGCCGCCGCCGCTGCGTACAATTGTAATGCAGCGGTCGGATGCAGCCCTTCCGACGGTACACTTGACGCCACTTCGGTTGATTGTTCCAGAACCATCATTCCACAGACAATAACACTACTCAACACACAATCACTGTGGCGACAATTAATCTCAAACAATACACATCGATAGACAGTAGGCACTCGGCGCTCAGGAAATCTCGTTTCAATTAAAAGTTTACAACCCCCGCCGCGTCAAATCAATTTACTGCTGTACTGTCAATTCAATTACAGTCAATTAGAGTCAATTATGATAAACAAACACACATGCAGCACACATACTGACTGTCAAATGGACAGAGAAAATGGTAATGAAACAACCGAGACTCCTAAACTTCCGACTTCGACTAAACTTGAAAAATGCTGCACAGGTCCAAGAAGCCCAACACCATCGGTGTGTTGGAAGGCGTTGCGTTCCAATGGGATTTCTGCCATTGCTCTGTGACAGGAACGAGATGTCTAACAGCTGTCAGAGTGTATGAGAAAGGGAGATGCCCTGCGCACGACCGGTCTTGCCCACTTTAGTGCCTGAAAAACGAAGAAAAAGTAACCCTTGCCCAAGAAGCAACACAATCTCACCATCTCACCATCCTCATCAAATGACAGAAGAGTGGTGAATGTCATGGAGTGAGATGAAAATACAGGGAATTTTCAAACGCCTGGCGGGAATTTAAGGCGTGGTTTCGGATCTTTTTTTTTCAATTTGTCCCATGAAATATCGTTTTATTCACCCGTGTGGCGTGTGTGCTTGAGCTATGTGTGTACTGGCATTCAGGTGGGAGGGTGAGTTACCACCGCCGGATTCTAAGGCGACCAATTTGCTTTTAATTTGTTAACATAAACGCCTCGCTTTAAAGAAAATGCGCATGAATCATGTTCTGCTCACTTTTCGGAGGTTTTTCTATTTCGGGAGTGAATTGTCGCCCTTTCTCCCAGTCAGTGGTATCCCAACGGGAAATTCTCGTCTCGTTCATCAATTTAAGGATTTACTTTTGGGGTACTCACCTCTCACCGCCGTCAGTGGCTGCCCATTCCACTTGTGTCATTTGGCAACGGTGCGAGTGCGACTCTGACTGTCGCTTTGACACCCCACTTTGTGTACACTGGGCATGATTCTTTCCCCCTCCCTTAGTTCCGCCGCCATTATAACCAATGGTGCTCTCTCGCTCTTGCACACTTTTGTTGGAGCGGTGGACTCCATTCGGTGGTGGGCTTGAGAATGTTTGATATGTTGGCAGGTTGCTTAATTGGTGTGTGCCGTAGTGATAATTTTATAAATGACGTCAAAGTTTTGTGGCGGATTCCTTTTGGGCTGGCTCGGTTCTTCTCTCGGTCGGTCCTTGAAATATGGTGGAGAAATACTTTTTAAAGATGGTTTGACAGCGTTGAGGGTGAGATTCAGTTTTTTTTTTCTTGTTTGCTTTTGTCTTTTGCGCTTTTTGTAGTAGATTCCGGCTCTGATGTGATAAAACTTAATTAATTCCGCTTTCACTTGAGTTGCCTCCACTCACAGATAGGGCGAGATGGAATAACAAAAAAAAAAAAATACTTTTTTTTAACCTTATACCTACCTACGTAGGTATGGAGGTACATTTGTGGGGATATTTTGACGTTTATTTGTTCGCTGTGGTCTTTTGTTCCATTCTAATGGAGTTGGAGTTGTGTGCTTAGTTAGTGGGTTTGCGGGGTAAATTTTAATTTAAAAATGATGACAGTCGATGGAGTTATTAATTTGTGGGTAGGTCCTTTTTTTTCGTCTGAAGATGTAGTAAATTAGCAAGGGAGGTGCAAAGTTAAACTTGGGTACATACATACCTAGCTACCACTTTAGAGGGAAATTTTTTGCTCTATACATTATATTAGCATGTTTTAAATTTGATAAAGTTTTGTTTAAAATTAATGACATCTACCTTTTAAAAGACAGTGCAAAGAACAGTCGTTACTACTTACATAGATGGCGTTGCAGTTCAAGGTAATCCTGGTCCTTAATTGTTGGGGATAGCGCTTATCCACTTGGTTGCTTTCTCGGCTTGCGATAGGTAAGAGTTATTCTGATTTCTGATCTCCTCGTTCGGACTCGTTTCCTTCTAGGACGATTATGGTAGTTTCTATCTTAATCCTCGCAATCACAGCAGTGATAGTCCCCTAAGTGCTGCCAATTATGTCAATATTATCGGCCTGTAACAGTAAAAGTTGCACATTCTTTTAGAAAAATGTTCCTCCATTCACAATTTCTTGTCGCCCTTAGTACCTACGTATTCCTAATCTTAAGAATATAGTTGTTGATGGTCTTATTACTTCTTAATCTGTTCTATAGTGAATTATTTGAACAGCAGCCAGCAGTTAGGGGTTTGAGAAAATTGGCACAGTTCAATGCGACTCTAAAACTTCTTTCTAAATGGTAAGGGCATTCACTTTTCTAGGGTTCTCGTCTTGCTTTTAAACAATACCTCGATTGAGGCTATTAATAAACTTTAGTTTGTCTCTTGTCGTCGGTGGTCTGTACTTTGAACTACTAAGCAAAAGCGTTGCAGGTCACACCCCGACTTCTCGTGAATGCCTCACAAATATTTGAGATTACAATTCTAATGGGAAAGCTGCTCTAATACTGTTCCATTCTTATTAAAAGCATAATATCTAATATTGCAGATCCATGATCCAAATGTTAGCTTGTCCATTTTGCTCAAAACCTTGGTTTCCTAACATTCTCAAACAAGTTTTGACTCTACTGTACTAGTCTAGACTTAGGTAGAATCACGAAGCCTTAATTTTCCCAAGCCTAATCCAACCATTCACGTTGTGTGTTATACTCTTCTTTGAAAATCATTTGTACGGTGCAGTTATACTCTCGGATGTTTGTCAGACTTTTGCGAAAGGTGAGACTGTGAAAAAATTTTGGTGTTGTCTGAAAATCGAACTTAGAAGTTGTAATTAGCAGCACCAGTGCTTACAATTTATTAAATAGGTGTTTTAATATCTTGTCTTATTGCGATTTTTTGGTGGTGTAGTGGGGATAACGCTGTCCTGGCAAGTGGACTACTACTGAGTAAAACTTACCAAGTTCCTTTACGACTGCTCGTAAATTTTACGTTGTATTTCCTAAGAGAATCGATTGACTTTTTTAAGACTGGAAAGTCAATACTCCTTCCATTAAGCTTTTTAAATCAAAGGTTGATTGCTAAATCTTATTCCTAGATGTCGGAAAGTCCTAAGGGTTCGAAGTTCTAGAACTACCTATCGAGTCATTCTTGAGTTAATCCTGCTAAGTTACCAGCAAGAAGAACTGAAAATCAGTTGCAACACTGCTAAAAACTACCATGAAGAACGACGGCAAGCAAATGCATAGAACGATCCCAGTTACTCATCAGTTCTAAGAGCAGAACAGAAGGTATGAACACTGACTTCTCAAAAGGTAAAAGAAGAAGTGGCTTGAGAAGTGCGTAATCAAGGAATCAGAGAGATGTTGAACTGAAGTCCACAAGCTTTACCAAAAGATACAAGATACAAGATACAAAGCAGGGACCGCATTCTGCAGGAACGGATAACGAAACCGATGATAATCGTGCTGAGAAGGCAATAATAAGAGCGGAAACATCTAAAATATTGGGTTCGTTATGCATTGATGGGCTTGTACACGAGAAAATTGCGAATTGGTCATTTGCGATCTCTGATAACAGCTTACTCGACTATAATCGTAAAAGTTGGTACTTTATAATGACTGACGGTTCCTTTACTACTATTTTTTCTTATTCATCTTTACAAGGTTTTTAAATGGCTTACTGTCTTGGTATTTCCTTCAACTTTCAACAAGTGTATCGGCCTAAAGCTCCGATTCCTAGCGAACACCAAAGTTTTTGTCCACAGTCCCATCCTTCCCGAACGTTTGATAAACATCAAAAAGCATAAGTGTCATGAACAAGCTTCTGAAAATAAAAGTATTACCCTACCGACACGAAAAGGCGCACGTCGCTAGTTTGCCTTTCTGATGCAAATTAGACCAGACACTTTGTCAGTACAGACTATTTGTTTCTTTTGTACTTGATGAACACGAAATACGTCCGACATTGATGGTGAGTTGTTTAAAATATTTGTATGGTAGTCTTACTAGTCAATGGTAGCTCCTTAGGAAGTACGGATACTCAAAATACTAGATACATTCTGTATGTAATGTAATATAAGCGTAGGCTGATTAAGACAATTCGCCCCATCCCAAAAAAAGGAGTCAATGGTAACATAATTAAAAAAGACTATTTGGACATTGAATGCTTTGGCTAAATTTCGATATGCTCATAGTCAGACTATTTGGTATTTGGTTTGCTTTCATCCTTCGGTAGCATTCAGAGTAAAAGCTGTCACAGGATTTTCTGTCTGTCTGTCTGTCCGGTCCATTTCATTGCACTTCTCTGGTATTCATGCTGTCTGGTCTATCGCCGTGTGGAGCCTCTGCTACGTTTTCTGCTGCAAATCGTCTACTAACGCTTCAATATTATTAGGAATTCATATTCAATATTGCATAAACATGTACGAAGATGGAAGAGAGTAGAAACCATTAAATTTGTTCTTCTTCGAAGGTTATGGCTGCAGTTTGGGAGATTATTTCTTGGAGAAATTGTTAGATACTGTCGGCTTGGATATAAAAGCAATCTGAAAACGAATTCATGTATGTGGTAACACACAGGACTAAGTGAATTCCACATATCCCTAATCCCTGGCTTATGTTTGTTTTTTTTTGTGGGATTTCGTCAGCAAGACCACCAACTTAACTTACATAGCTGTCACAAAGATACAGAGATTAATATGTGTCAGCACTACTAGCGCCATCAGAACTATACCTACTTTGCGACTGGATGCTGTCCTCAATCTGCTTCCTCTGTATATCTTCATGCAAGCAGCAGCGGCAACAATTAGTTCCCTAAGAATAAGTCAGTCAGATAGCTGGAAACACAATATAATGGGTTATTCTATTCCTAAAAAAATATTTAGTAAGTGTTCCTACTTACGTACTTAGATTTCAAAAGACCTTTAACAAGCTAATTGCCGAGCAGAGAAGAATGAAAAGCGGTTAGGTAATCAATAGGCAATCTATCTTCATTTTCACAGATGGATCAAATATGGATATATGTAGGCGTATTCTAAGGTATCTTTTTCTAGCCACAGTTTGTGAGACCACAAGAAGAATATGGCATTGCTTTCACAAAAGTAGGACCGACAGGATTATGCAAAAGGATAGCAAATTCCTTTCTACCTAGGTGGTAGTCATCATCAGAAGACCTACATATGTACATGTATGTATGTCGAAGATGTAGAGATGAGGAACTCATCGAGGACACAATTCACTTTCTCTATCCCTGTCTTGGTCTCATCCACCTCAGTTTAAACATTTTTGGGCAACATTTCTTCCAGTCTTAGAAGAAATATCCAATAGATCAGTGAACGACATCTTTGACTAGATGAAACCAACTGGATGGTTTGAAAGTTCATCGCGGTAAGAACCATATCTACAGAACAAGGTTAACCAATGAGCAAGAGACATCGCCCTCTCTATAGGTATCATAATCGGTCTGTAACCAACCTAACCTAATACATGCCCTCAAGACCCTGAAGATCATTATGATCTGAGCTTCCAATATGTCAACTTAGCTCTACATCAATTGGAAATTGGTTCCAAATATGCTCCAATTGGAAATTGGCTCCAACTGGAAATTGGCTTCAATTGGAAACTGGCTCCAATTGGAAACTAGCTCCAATTGGAAATTGACTCCAATTGGAAACTTCTTCCGGTGACGTATATTTTCTTTCGTTTCTGAACCAAAACAAGATGCCGCCTCAATCTTAAGACGAATTATCTTTCATATGAACCCTTAACTTGGTGAAAAACTGAAATTATATGGATATACGCGACAAGGTATCATCCTGTTCCCAAAATGGTTAATAGCAACGAAAAAAAAGAAAAGGAATCTAATTTGCAAAATCTGTTCACATTTCTTCACACCCCATCAAACACCAAATAAACATACATGATAACACCACCGCCCTCTTCAACAGCCCTTGTTCTTTTTTTTTTTGTGTGTTCTAACCGCAGTCGAAATAACCTAATAGACATGCAATAACATCCCCGTAAACAACACCCCATCATAACAGGCAATCAATACCCTCACGGAACTGATTCGATTTCGAGTCGACAAGTGTAGCATTGGCCTTATATAGCCCATTTGTCATGTTCGATGATTGTCCTTTGCTTCGTCTACTTCTTCGACTTGACGCAATTACTTTTGGTTGTAACGATTCTTCTGTGCCGCCCTTAATGATCAGTTTACACGTTTGTCGTTTACACTCTGTCTACATCGACTGCTTTGTGTGGTGGCCGTGCCGCCACAGTTGTCGTTGTTAAGATTGCCATGTGGTGTGTATTCCTTTTCATCTGCCATTCCACCCCCATAGTGAGGGCGGCAAGTGAATTCCAATGTCGTCCTTAGGGATGATTACGTTGGTTTTTAATTCATGACGTCTTTGCAGTTAGAAAGTCATGTCACTCTGTAGTGTTATCCAGGTTCGATGATGCAGACGTTATATTAACCCCTCGAGGCCGAGCGACAACAACTCGGTTGGAATAAGGGGATGGCTTCTCCATCCTTCATATAATTATCCCACTTCGATTCAATAAAGTACAGGGATTTTCACGGCTGTGTTATACTTTTTTGGAAACTCGAAGACATTCGGTGTTGAACTAATTTAACAAGGGTATTGGGTGTCACAACCCCTTTGTCATTGTTGTTGGCTGGGTGGAAACAAAAACAAATTATTTTTGTTGGTTTTTTTTTTTTTTTCGTTGCTCTGCGATTATTAATAATTTAAGGCGCGCGGTTTCCTCCTGTGGGTGTGGCGTGAAGGCACTAAAACATGTGGTCTATATAATTGAATTTGAAATCAGTTGTGGCATGCTAAGGACTTTTTCGTGGTCCATATGCTTAGGATTATGGAAATTGAGTGGCGGGTTAGGCTGTTGGATGGTGGCTTTCTTAATTTATTTATGAAGGCAATTTTACGGAGATGTATGGACATGTTGTGGTGATAGTTGTTAGTTATGGTGCAGCTGTCTTGACAATGAAGTTTAATGCAGTTTGAAGAAGTGAAATGTACGAAAATGATGCATTTGGCTACTAAATCAGAAAATTCTTACTTGAATCTCTGTAAAAACTTCAACCTCAGCTTCGAGGTTAAGGAAATCCTATGTGGTCATTGGAGACAAAACGAAGCCTTGCAATAAACCAGCATTTATAGGGTGGATTGCAGACTTAGCACCATCCAAAACAACTTGAATTGTACGGTCCCAAAGTTTCCAATATTTTATCGATGGCAGAGCTTTCGGATAAACCCTGTCAAATGCTTTCGAAAAATCAGTCACAATAATGTTTACATATTTCACCAGAAAGATACACCAGAGATACACATACCTATTCGGTGAGATATACAAATGTACCGTCAAATCACCGGTGAATCTTAGCCGGTTATTGATGAGTTTTAGTAATTCAAGATACCTCATATGCTGAGGGTTTATTAATGCTTCTTCAACCTGCAATTGGTTGATAGTTAAAATTAGAAAAAGACTGGGAAACATATTGCTGTCCATCTATACTTGGAAAAATAAGTCAAAAGTGGTATTGTACGTTATTCTTACAATAGGTATGTATCTACACGAGGCATATTTTGAACTTGTGGATGTAGTTTGGCTATATCTGTTTGGATATGGCACAGTTCTGCACAGTTCTGCCGTTTTACATATGGTGAGAGAAAGTGAGAAAAGACACGTACCTTGACAGCTCGTAGTTCTGCTCGTTCCCGTTTATGTCGCTACTGACACTGATCTGATGACCTATCGAGAAGATCTCCTCTATATACTGTTTTATTACCTTGTATGCTGATACAGGCGAGTCTAGAGCTTGACTATTCTGCCTGACTATTGCGAAGAATTGCTAGGTTACTACGTCATGTATATGGTGTATGGTTTGGTTCTGTGTGTCTCAGTGTTCAATAGATATCTCGAATTTTCAGACACTAGATGAATCTGGGGGAGGTTCTTTTTTGTGTTTTCTCCGATTCTACAATCCATCTATCCATCTGTTTTCAATTCAATATCACAGTCTGCTCTGCAGGAGAAACCTTTGGTAAAGCCTTTCATGAAACTCTGTTTGGGTGTAGTGTAGTCAATGATGTTGCTATGACCGTAGGGCCTCGTACATCAATTCAACATATCTACTTATCTTCTGTTAAAGTCCCATTTCCTACCAAAGAATCTATGGACGCATAGCTCTTTGTTAGGCTTATAGCTTAGCTCTATACTCCTAAGTGCCTGAAGTGATGGAAGAAGATGAAATTTTCAATCGTATATTGACTTGCTTTTACTTATGAACTCTATTTGTGTCTTCTGTTCTGCTAGGTAGATTCATGCATGTCAGTCCATCCCGAACTACATATCTTGATAACTTCGTTGCAGTCATGTTCCAACTCCTACCGAGAGTTTAAATATTCAAAGACAATGCCTTCAGCGAAATCAATCATGTATCTTAGTCTCGAGGCTTTCATCTCTTAATCTCTCACTCAGAGGGTGATACAGTAGCGGACCTAGCACGAAGCCTTATGGAACTCCATCTGTGTCGCTTCATTTACTAGTTCTTTTGTCAAAGTCCAATGATGGCGTAGTGCGACTTATATCCCTCTGCTGTACTACCCACTTAATGTACTGAAAAATTCAGCAATGGAGTATCTTCCCTAATACATATCGCCTCATTGACCGATGTCTTCTTAAGTATTTTGTTTACATTTTACCGCTTATCCTTGTTGTAGAGAGAATAAGAAAATGTTTTCAAAAATCCTTGAGAATTTTAGTCAGCCCTTCAGCCTTTAGCTAGACCACTAGGTAGTCTTCGATTCACGGGTTTTGATTAGTTCCATTACACAGTTCACGATCATATTTGCATCTGTCTCTGGACGATTATGAATCTTTCGAGTAGAATATATGTAGCCGATGCGTTATTTCTGTCCTGTGCTCCATCGATAAGCCTCTCTACGTATGAGTGTATCGCAACGATACATTCGAATGTAATGCAAACGATTCCAGGACGGAAACCCCATTCTACGGCTCACCGTCGAAACAGTGAATGGCATTCATTATAACCGAATTCTGTCACTTCGACTAGTCGGTATGAATCTTAATGACATGTGCTTCCAGCAGAACTGCCTATTCTGCCAACAAATTCCAGGACAAAGAGTGTGATTCGATGCAGTGCGACTCCTTTTTTTTTAAATTTTGTGGATTGTAAGGTGTATTACCAACAAATCCAAAAAAATCGCGATTGTTGAGATTATGGCGCAATTCTGAGTAAATGCTTTATTTTGCTCTTTATCCTTTCGGTTACTTCTTTTCAGTCTTAAAAAAGGAAACTTCAGAAAAATTAGGCCAATCCTGTTGAACAATCACATGAGGTACAGGTACAACGCCACAAAAGTACGAAGCTACAAAAATATCTACATAATGCCAACCAGGCGCCTTAAAGTTACTTTGTTTACCCTTTTCTGATTCCCTCCTTCCGTCATAATACCCTACCCATTAATGTTAACAAGACTCAAGTGGATTAATTTTGAGTTAACGTCCAAGAAAAGGATGCTTCAATTAATTAAAGAAACCCCATGAAATCGAATCGAAGTGAAAATCTCCACGGCATGCCATGTATTACAACTTAATTGTTCTCCTCTCGCTGGTCCATCCAGCAAAGGCATCCAATTCAATGACAAATTGAGTCATCAGTTCTACCCATAAACTATAACAAATTTGCTTCTCCTTTGATGGTGTGCACAGAACAGCGCAACAACGAAAAAGGCCAAACAATTGCTTCTCCCCTACATAATTGTTTTTACCATGAAGACGAATGATTTCCCTCTAGTCTACAGACACACGAAGCAGCGACACAGTACGTACACAGAACGCAAGAAATCTCCTAAGCTCATCAGCTCGACATAATGGTGAATTATAACACCTTCATAGCGATTACCTGTGCACGATTTGCCCAACACCATCGCCAAATGCATCCACAAACATCACTAACTCACAGTGCTTCCTCAGCACCCACCTGCACTCGTATTTTTGGATGCCAACAACTCTAGCGCGACGCGGTGTAAACGCGGCAACATTGCTAAACCAACTTCTAATTTACTCGCGCATCAGTTTTTGTAGCCATAAAATGCATTATTACGTTAAATGATCATAAAAATCACGTTTACAAACCATTTGCGATGGGATAATACCTCATGGTCAGCGTCCTCTTGCGTCTGTGTTGCCCGCAAGACCAGTCTCACAAACTGGCCGGCCATAGGAATGGCATTTGTTTACGGTGAGGATAATTGAGTTATCTGATCCCTGGGCCAAGTCAAGAAGAGACCTTACATATACATATATCCCTGTTTCGCTCTCACCGTCTTTGGCGCTCGGATTGTGAAGACTCTATTCTTTGAGCCGAGATGTAGCACATTTAGAGGAGGATGATGCACCATCAACATTCAACATCAGGGGGAACATACGCGAATCGCGATTAAGTGTTTTTAGAGTCAATCCGCGCCAGCCCCATCCGCCAATGCGCGCCTGTTCTCTTATGGGTGAAGGTGCTGCATTGCACTTTTTGGAATAACATCGCCCGAGGATCCATTGGGCATATTGAGATTGAACCGCGCCATATCTATCACACAGCCATCTAGTGAAGACCTAAAGAGAAATGTTGGCCAATTGGACATGCCTATCTGTGGTGTCAAATTGGCAGTGCTGGACTAGTGCTCCGGAAATGAGCAGGGCGCAGTTCTTTATGGTTATTATATGGGATATGTATGTATAATAAACTCTTGTTTGTGAATACAACAATCCTTTTTGAAGTAGATACCTGTAGTACTTACCTAGTTCCCAGAACTTAAACCTCTTCATACGAATTCCAAGCTACTAAATTAATTTCCAATGCAGGCGCACACATCTCCTCATAAACTTCTTTTATTTATTAAACCAACGATGCTGGGACTTCGGTTTCACACCGATCTGACTGACGGTACCTGTAATGATCATGCCGCCGCTAAAAGTGATTCCCAATGAGCTTATTACTATTACATCAGTAAAACGGACACGAAAGATCTCATCCTCTTCATCGGTCTCTTCTATGTGATTTCGTTCCTCAAGTTGTAGTCGACTCACAAAGGGGGGTCAAGTAAAAGGTGTGAAATCCCTGCTGGGTTCAAACATTGTGTAGTTAAAAAGGAGCTCGCGCTCTCAAGCGGCACGGACAGAAAAAACAAGTTGGATATCTCCGAATAAGAGCGGAGAAGAAGAAGCAAAAAACAAAAAACAAAAAACGAAATTCATTTTCAGCATGAAAACATAATCGACTAGTACAGGAGGGGATTTACTTACTCAGGGGCCGTGTGGGTTATTGTAGAGTTTTTTAATGGAAATTTAATCACCTGGAGGACAACAAACAAAATTGAGTCTCAGCTTGATTTACATCCATCTGCCATCTATCGCGACCATTAAATCTTTTGGGTAAACACCTTAAATAATTCGAAGGTATTGCTGTCGACAGTGAGATTTTGCCATAGTCTCTAAACTGGGGTCCATTCGCACTATATGTCCTAGCCATCTCAGGCGACTGATGCGTAGTTTTTGGAATTTGTTGATGTCATTGTACATGTCGTATAGTTCGTCGTTGAATATAATCCGTCAACGCAAATAGGACGAATATATTATATATATATAATATTTTACGAAGAACTTTTCTCTCGAAACGACCGAGTATATTTTGCTAGATGCCATGCTTTAGCACCAGTAGGACTAGCATGATCAAGAATGTAGAATAACCCATGTTGTTCGTAATGGGACTTTACTGTTCAATTGCGTTGTAGGCTCAAAGAAACAGCGATTGGAAAGAGTTACATATTCTTCGTTTTTTATTTCTGCCAAGGTGTTGGTGTCAGTGTTGTTGTAGACAAAATCCTTTCTATCTCAAAGTTGTGGCTGTCCATAATGAAGTAATGAAGATTGTGTCTCACATGTTACCTTGTGAGTTTCGATGGCTCTGTATAGCTCGTCGCTATAAATGCTGTCATATGCGACCTTGATGAAAAGATGGTGGGTATCGATTTGAACTTCTTGAGTTTTCCCCAGGATCTGTCAAAGTGTAAACATTTTATCGATTGTGGACTTTCTTGGCCTGAAACCACACCATTGGCCAATAAGTTTGTCGATAAAGGATTTCAGACGTTTACACAATATGGCAGATAAGATCTTGACACATAGCAATGTCTCAGCACCGTCAATTTTCTATCGAGAAGTAGAAAAAGAATAAACCATCGGCCATTTGCTTTGTACGTGTCCTGATTTTTGCACTAGGCTACACCTCTTCAACTATCTAAATGATTTGGTGTGATAAGGAATGATAAGGGTATGATTCTTCCGTATTTATGTATCATATTTAGCTGCAGCACAATGAACCTTTTTCTGGTCTAAATGGACACCAATCGAGGGTAATTTCATACCAAACAGCAAAGCGACGAGAGAAAACTCAATTTCGCAAAGAAGAAGGGTGTATAGAATCAAATACGGAAGACTCTCTTAACGCACTCTGAACATTCTCATGAGTTTCTTTGGTCGTGCTAGTTTCTCCGAAAATTATTCTCCAAAATACGATGATACTTATATCTTAGAAAATACCAGGAATAGATAACATTCGATTCGTAATGATACAAGAGTTGGGGGAAATTGTTATTCCCAGGTTCAAGGTGTTTCAAGCTAGAGTACGTTCTTCAATCATTGCGGAATGTGTGTTCCATTTTGGTTCTTAAAACTGGAAAAGGGCTACAGGCAAATTAGTCTCTCGTCTTGGAATGTTTGAAAGGTACATAGATACATATGTACATACATGAAGGACATGACAAGCAATTACTATCCATCTAAATCACAATAAGAAATAAACTCTGGGCACGTTTCCTGATAAAGCAACGTAAGTTGCCCACTGATCCAATTTAAGCAGTTTGCACAGTGCTTATCTTTGTACCGGCTTCTGTGATCAGATTCTACTGCTGCTTTAGATTTTGTGTATGTTGTGACTTGGGGAACGAGATTTTGGCAATTCTAAATAGGAAATGGTTTCAACATATCTTCTTAGCCTGGTAAAATCATTATCCTACTGTGAAGTAGCTTTCTTCGGGTTCTAACCAAAAACGCAATTAAGCAATACTATTAGTTACTAATTGGATTAGCAGTCAAGGCTTAGGAGTTAATCGTTTGAAGACAGTGAATATTATCTAATGCACAAGGAGTCAATACCTGGAAAGATCGAAGGACTTCAATTGAACATTTTGGTCGTATTTAAGAAAGCATGGACTTTTTTTTACCAAGGCGATCAGTAATACATGCAGATCTACATAACTAGAAATAGAAAGAAACTGCCAATATTACAGTAGGTGGTTGGAAAAGATGACTTAGGTTAAGGTTTGTTACCGTAAGGATTCTCTAGTGATGAAAAACTCATAACCCTATACTACCTACCTACTTACCTATGTACCTATAGTAGGTGGCCATACCATCTAAGTAGCACATAAAATATACAGACATCATGATTAGTACTTGACTCTCATTCAAAGAACATTTCAAATGCAGACTTTTAGCTCAAATCTTGCCTTGGATAGTCAAAACACACGGTGAGTAGGGTTTTCGTCTTACTCACTCATTGACAGACCTCGTATAAATTCAATACGAGCTATGGTGGAAAAAACTTGAATACCAGTTAAGTCAGGAGGGCTAGAGGCGGAGGTGGGTTTAGTGGGACACAATACCACAATATTACTGAGTACTGGCTAGGTTTCAAGATTGTCATCTTTCTACGCAAAAAAAGACCTAAAAGGAAATGCGCAAGGTCAGTGGATTAAAAGGCTCCAATGCTGAAGTTAAATATGAGTTTTAATTACTCTTTAAAATGATTTGGAGAGTGGTTAACTAACCAACAAAGATGAACTAGCCTTCCACACTTGGTTCTAGCAACAGAATTTCCTCATCTGTTAATTTGCCCTAGTATTTCAATCTTTTGTGTCAGTGTCAGTGCCCAACAGAATCCCAATACATGTTCTGGGATTTCAACGGATTCATTACAGAATCTGCAGAGACATTCTTTGGTTATGCCTAGTTTCCTTAGGTGCTCCTTAAGATACATTTTTGCTCATAATAATACATGCTTCGAAACTTTTCTGGTTATATTTTCCTTGAAGTTTCTTGACTTGGATCATTCTCTAAGCTTATTCCATGTTCTAGTTCGTTTTCTCTCTCTCTAATTCCCTTAATTCTTCTTTGATGGTATGATCCTCTATTCCGCAGAATGGTTCAGGGCATATGAAGGTTTCTGGAGCTCCCTTTCTTGTTGAGTCTGCCATTTTATTAGGCTCTTCTTACTGTTACATAAGTGTAGGATTAATAACGTAGGAGCCAAGTGCCTTAATGTGTATCTGAATCTAACTTTATTGCTATATTGCAATTGCTGTGATTTTTGTCGAGATTGATTTGAACGCATCTATCAATAGTATACATATATGTATGTATTTCAGCCTGAAAGATGATGATGGTTTTGCCTATGGATTCGGAACATATAGTCCTAGGTCAGAATACCCCTGTGTCAGTTCCTTCATAAGTTCTTGACCTATCCGTGTACCACTGTATCGTGTGGCTGCTCAGTCTATAGATCGTGGATTCATTGCTCCAACTATTTTATTGTTGTAAGTTGTATTGTTCCTAAAAAAGTTCTTTTGAAAAATTGATTTTCTGATAATACATTAATTCTCTAGAAAAGCCCAGGAGTGGTGCTGGGTAGTGCATCGAATTACTTCGATGTTAATCACTTTTCTCTTCCTATTCTCAGAATCATCTTGCTTGCACATTCCCACATTAACCACAAGATGAAAAGGAGTCAAGTCCAATAGTACCTCCATGGCTGTAGTTGAGCAAGTTCTTACAATTTATTGAATGTTTCCCCCGTAATGATTAGATTGGTTATCTCCATGCAATCGCTCCATAGGTAATCATTGGGCTCACAAAAGTAATATACTCCTACATCCACCTAATGATGATCGGGCTGCATCCTTGGAGTGCTCCTGGTTATCTCTTCTGTGTGTTTCTTTCAAATGAGTTTACTATCTACGTGAAGTCCCAGATTTTTAATCTCTTTGACTGGTATTATCAATATTATACCCGACAGCCTTATCGGCTTTTGAATGTTAAATTTTTTTTTTCTCGTGATGGGTACTATTTTGGTTTTTGTCGGATTCAGACTTAGCCCAACCGAGTCATTTCAAGTCGTCTTTGTATCAAGAGGGCCTCCTGGAGCAAGTTTTGTAGTGAAGAAGAGTCCACTAAAAACGAAGATAAGCTCCGGAAAATCCTTTCTAAGGTACCAATAGTCCCAGGCTTCATCAAAAACCAGATGGATCCTGAACAGAATCATGGTCTAAGACCATAGAACTCCTCTTTAGGACACATTTTCCAGGGTGCGAAATCCTAACATCTAACACAGTAAAAAGCCCTTAAGACAGACGGATCTTGAACAGAATCATGCTATGAGAGCTCAGAACTCCTCTGACTGCTAAGTACATGTACTGGCCTCTAGAGTCATCCCGCAAAGTGAGGTTCTATCCCCTCTGCTATGGATATTGGTCGCGAACGGAATCTTGACGAAACTAGAACGAAGTGGTTTCAAATGTTCGGAAAGACGTGGATTTAGCGTAAACTCTTTAAAAGCAGAGGTAGTCCTCTTTACTAACAACAGAACAATCCCACAGATCGGGAATTTGAGACTTATTGTCACACCTCTCAAAATCCCAGATAAAGCGAGATATTTGGGCTATACACTGGGCCGTAAGCTGGCTTGGAAAGAAAACACGTCAGAAAGAATAAAGCAAGCATCCATACCATACCGTCAGACCGATTTTATCCTATTGGTGCTTAGTCTGATTGCCTGCAGCAGATAAGAGAGAACTGACAAGGATACAAAGATTAGCATGTATAGGGACCATCAGCGCCATCAGAACCACGCTGACTGCAGCCCTTGAAACCATACTAACAGTTATCCCATAAGACCTACACCTAAAGGAAATACCTGCATAGAGTGTCCTACACTTGAAACAGTCGAACCCTGGAAAAAGGCGACACGACCCACCGCACCATTGTGAGATAGGCACACTTGGGTAACGAGACGGATTATATATCACTACCTCACGACTTCAACCTAATCGTTAAAACAATCTTCCACTGAAGAGAGTATTAGATTGATTGACAGTAGGGCCGTCAACCCGAATAATACCTCGATTTTCATGGACGGGTCAAACACTGACGCAGGACTAGACTCTGACATATACTCATCTGAACCTGAAATTGCTCGTTCTCGTTCGAATTCCAAATCACATGAGTCGTGTCTTCCAAACGAAAGTATTAGCAATCGCAGAAGCGGCACAAGAACTATCCACGAAACTGCACTTTAAAAAGATGATGGCCATCTCATCCACAGTCGTCAAATCCAAAATGGTGAAACGATGCCGTGAAGAACTCACAGCACTCATAGCAAATCACGACGTTACACTTCTTTGGGTTCCAGGATACAGCGGCATTCAGGGAAGCGAACGGACGGGCGGACGATCTAGTAAGAAAGGGATCCGAACAGGACCTGACAATGATCGTTACCTCTGTTTTACTGGCCCTAGCTTTTGTTAAACTTAATATAGAGCAATCCTTCGCGAGACTAGCTAATGAAAGATGGAGCGCACTCTCATTTTGTCGGGTCTCCAGAAACTTTGCTCAAAAATTGTCATGTTTTGAGCCAAGACCAAGCAAATTCTAACGCTTAACAGACTCAACTTAGCATTCTTCACGGGGATTATTATCGTCCACAAACTCTTGGCGGCCCAGCGAAGAAGAATGCGACTAGATACTGATAACTTATGCCGAGGCTGTGGTGGCACGGACGCAAAAGAGAACACATCTCACTCCCAATGCGAATGTCTAAGCCTGTGTAAAACTAGGAAAACAGGCATCGGCGAATATCGCTTCGAAGACCTGGACGACTTATCTAAAAAACCACCATTATCTATCCTGAAATTTATAACAATATCGGGTTAGTTCAGGGAGGCCGCTTAGCTATCCCAAAAGCTACAGACCAACTTTTATCTACGTTTTAGGTTATCCACGACACTGGTTCACAATGAATCCATTGGTGATCCGCGTACTAGCTCTAACCATTGCTTCATGCGATGTGTTATCGAATGACCCTTCGATGTCCAAGAAATTACACAGTACTGCTCTTTTAAGAGCGCTTTGAACAATAGCCGTCAGCTGGTACAAAACAGTCCCTGTCGATCTGACTTCACTGTATGTGTGGTGGCGATAATGAAGCGGAGACAAATTGCTGTTACTTATTATACCCTCCCTTTTGTAGTAGGACTGGTGTAATGCCATCCCTACGGCTTGAAAGGCTGAATTGATTGCTCATTCTAAATAACCCTTGAAACAGATTTTTGCTGCTAGACCTCCAGTAAATGAAGCTACTAGGACTTGACTATAGTTAGAGCCATAACTTTCACTCGATCATACATAGCTCCACCCAGTCTCCGTAACTCTCAAAATTTGTAAACTCTGTCTAATTTCAAAAACCAGTCCTTAAAGCTCCTAACATTAAATAACCGCTAGTTCTTTCCTATTATCCAACTGTTAGAAAACAACAAAGTCATTTACACCAACTCAGTACTGGTAGTACATGATAATTTGGTTAGACATTTTAGAGCCGTGCGTCGTCGTCCGACAGAAAGTTAAATATTCAAACAAGCTGGCCGTAAAACTCTATCATTTCCGTAAATAAATGTCACCACCATCTAATTGGCCACTTAATCCAGCCTCACAGCGAGCAACACCCATGGAAAGCTAGAAGTTCAAGTTTTACAACTCTCTTGACTCCGTAATGTCTCTGCGCATTTCCATCATATTAAATTATTTTATTTTATTGCAGAAATTATTAACGCAATTAACACCGAAGGTGTTCAAAGTTGGATTTAAACTTTTAATGGCGTTTCCCCGGCACATACCCCCCGGTTCTGCTGGAAGTAAATTGTTTGCGCAAAACTTTTTCATACTTCTGGACGACGAAAATCCCGGCTTCAGCTAGAATTGTCAACTGCCTCTTAATTTGAATAGAAAACACATTCCGCTGTGCCTTAATAACTCATTAAAATCCCATTGATCCAGGGCGAAACTTTTCGTGGCTCTCCCAAAGGACATTATTATACGTAGTGTTGGTTGGTTGGTTGGTCTTGGTCATGTGTGCGAGAATAACCCTTAGGTTAGGCCACCTTTAATGCACCTAATGAGGGAGGAAAAATATTGTGGGGCACATTTAAATATGTTTTATATAGTAGTATACCCGAATAACTGGAGGCGCTACGCAAGATGGGGGTGGGGGTTGAAAAAACATCCTTCCAAAATAAATTTATTATTTAGTTTTCTATATCGTAAAAGTTGTCTACCGTCTACCGTTTTCATCCCCTTTTCAACAAGAAGAACAACATAACGCTTGGAATGGGCTTTGTGGTCACATTGAATTTCTACTGGTTGAAAATTGTTGGATTTAGGTCTGCTTTTAGGTTTTATAGGACTCTGCCACGGGAATGAGTGGAGTAGAATTTCTAGGAATTTTCGGATACAGGGTAAGATAAATGCTCCTGTCGCACAATAAATTTCAAAGGGATTTAGTTAAGCGACAAGCTCTTGTTTCATATATATGATAATTGGAAGGATTTACTTGTGTGAATGAGGGTTGTTTTGTTCTTCTTTTGGTCAGCCTTGGAATGAGGTCGGTGGTACATGGAATGAATTTTTATGGAGGCGTTAAAATATGCCTTTTACTTGAACCTTTGTTTTGTATTTTCAATAAAACAAGTATGGTTAGGGATATTTTATAACCACAAGAGAGAGTGCTCTTTTGATTGCGAAATGAAAGAGAAATTTTGGATAGGCGTTGTTGCCTAGTGTAGAGCTGTGAAGAGAAGGTTAGTGGGGATACTATTTTTTTAAACATTTTTTCTCATAAAATTTGTATTTTGAAATTCCAGATTCCTTACTTCACAATTCGATTCTAGATTGTGGATTGTATTCCTCTTAATTATAGCTCGCAACTGATACCCGAATTGGAGTTAAATTCAAATATTTCTTTAGGTGAACTGGAGTATGTCCTTTGCTTTATAGAATTTGACTTAGCTACAGCCTATTTTACAGTGGGACAAGGTTTCACTAGATAGGTGTTTTTAAACACGATTAGGAATCCTGTAACCATTCGAAGTCGATTTCATTCCTAGGAAACCCTAGGAGTTGTTTCGTTTTTGTATAAGAGATATGAACTTGGCAAGAAAGCTTAAGTTTATCTGTTCTGTTCTCCTTCACTATCCGTCCAATAATGGTGGGCTTTATCTTTCAGTCCTTACTGATCGGTAATCCACAGAATGGTCTTTGCGTCATGAAGTATGCGTCATGAAGTATAATACTAGTGACTAGCCAAGAGGGTCCATTGTGACAAATGGTAAACATCATTTGTTACAATGGACCTTCTTTTGGTCTAAGTGTGTCCCTCCTGAGCGGAAACAAACACCCAATCCTTCTATAGCATTTAATTGCCTATATGAGCGATGTGTCCTGGCATCCAAATGAGATAAACTATATTTGTACTGAGTTGTGTGCATATTCTATCTTTGTCTGTGATTTTGAACTGAGTTGAACCCAAATATTTGCCTTCTTTCGAGAATTCTATTGCGTCGCCAAAGAGGTGAATTTACTTAACTCATTCCGGTTTCTTTTCTTTGTGTTGAGTGTGCTCTGAAGGAGATCCAAGATTGTTCCTTCGTATTTACCTCGCACTAAGATCGCACTAGTGGATGCCGTGGCTTAAGTGGTTAGTGCGTTGGATTATGGAGCGAGATTTTCGAAGTTCGATCCCCAGAAAACACCTAAAATTTCTTTCACGGCCTCACCTCTCGCGAGCGTCTGGCAAACATCCGAGAGTAAAAACTGGTAAATCTTCTCAAATCAGAAATTGTCCTTCGGATACAGCAATAAACAGTAGGTCCCTTCCATTCGTGTAAAGAATATAGCACGCACAGCACGAATGGTTTGCGAAAAGCTAGGCCCTGTGGTCCCATGGAGCTATCGCGCCAAAAATTTGTATTTGTATTTGTAAGATCGCAATATCATCAGTGAATCCTTGGGCATAAAACCCACCATTCCTGATTGATATTTCTTCCGTTTAGCATGTGCTTTATCTATTCTGAATGTATCTGTATACCAGAGCATTTTTAGAATTGTCAAAAACCACTTTGATGTCAAGGAACCAGCCCATTGGATTCCATTTGCATCTGAGGGATTGGTAAATTCTTGTAGTGAGCTCCTCAAAAGTATGTGTTGTCCCTTTGTCCAGGACCATCCCTGTATCAAAAATATTTTCTGTTGTCTTGAGAAAAAATTAAGTGAGGTATGAAGGGCAGTATTATTTCGGTAGATTTGTTGGCCTGCGACCTATTTTATGGATATTTTACTGCAACCTCTTACCAACTTCTCATGTAAAATATAAATGTAAAATATAAATGTAAAAATGTATTTAAAAATGTTGATCAATTACAAGGTTAAAGGTGTTCTTTTGCCTTTTTGGAGGAGTGCTGCGAAGTTTCAATATTCACCAGGGATTTTGAATGGTTGAAATAAGTTTTGATTTATGAAAGATTTCTTTTGATCTTTTTCAGTCCTCTCTGGTTGGTCTGTTGATCCTTTTCTGATTGAGGATTGTCGAGGGAGATGCAACAAAATTTGTCAATGATCCAACATTGTTTTTGTTGTCGACTGTTGCTTAAACTCATCTCTTGTCTATAGTTAATCTCAATCTGTTGTGCATATCACGCTTTACCACGGTGTCATGCAGACCGGGCCTAAGAATGAAGGTACATAGGTATATCTATGGTGATTTGTTCTCTTTCAAGTTGCTGGTTCTTTTATTGCTGTTTCTGTCAGTAATAAAGTCTATATGTTTATAAGCAAATTAACCCCGTTTCGGATACCATCCAAGCCGAATGTCGTCTTGTTACTAATTTTTCCGAAAATCTCTGCAAGTTTCTCTACAACTATATCCCGCTGAGTATGAATAGCAATGTCATAATCCAAATCATGCTGTTTATCACAGAAGCATGTGAATACAATATTTATGGCCATCAAAGCTATCCTGGTGGAAAAGGAATTTTTGAATGCTTACAGTCCTGTCGCTACTACGAGGAAGTTTCATCCAGAAACTGCATTGGTTGCACGAACAAACAAAGAAGTCAACTTTGTTAAAAATCTTCAAATTGGTCGCTTGACTAGGGCAAGTACCGGAGGATACCGAAGCCGACAGGTAGTCATTTCCTCTCCCATAATCAGGTAGGATTTTGGCTACCAAACCTAATAGCCGCATGGAACTCCACATACACAGTGCAAACTTGTTCCCAACGCCTGTCCAGCAAGGACTAGTCTGTGCCTGCATACCGTATTGCTTCGAGCTCGCGGCATGTAGTTCAATCTAAGCGCCAATATCAGGTTCGACGTATTGCCTCCAGACTTCTGGAGTGATATGGGAACGTCCCCAAAGACCAGCTCTCCGATAAAAAGAGAAGTGCCCTCTCCTGGGCGACGAAAGTTGTGCAAGAGATTCCTGATGATTCCTCGGTAGAAGATGGTGGAGGATCTAACGAAGGTTAAACATCATGCAATGTCTATCTCATGTTCATTAAACAAACCAAAGGGCAAGCTTAGACCACCTTGGTGGAATCAAGAGATTCTTTTTCTCTGCAAAATGTGCAGGCCACTCTACAACCAGGCCAAGCGTTCCCGTGAAGCCTCCGACTGGATTTCATATAAGGAGCTCCCCAAGTCTTGTAAAATAAACATCAGAAAAGCCCAACGGAAATCCTGGAGCTCTTCTGTGGTAAGATAGAAGAGATCTCTAAAACATCCAGGCTCCGAAAGACCCTCGCGGCCACTCCCAAAATGCCTAGCTACCTCAAAAGAACAGATGGCTCGTGGACCACCTCTAGTGCAGAATCCCTGAACCTATTACTGCATTCCCACTTCCCAAACAGCTACATTGCCATTTCGGGTCCAATTGTGATCTCGGCAGGTCAATGTTAAGCAGCTCCTCTCATCTTGTTACAAAGAGCGATATTCTTTGGAGCCCTGAGGACCACTCCCACTGCGGCTATGGATGCACTGTTCCATTTGCTTCCACTCGATGTCTATTGCAAACAAGTGGCAGCAAATGCAGCTATTCGTATGAAAGCAATCCTTTTGTGGACCAGTCTACAGGACACTCGTCTATTCTAAATGAATTAGAATACATCCCAAATTAATCTAACACCCACACTCTCCCAGCTCCTTTTCAACAAAAATTTCGAAACCTATCCTCTATACAGACGGATTCAAGAAAGAAGCAGGTGTGGGGGGATGTGTTTTCTCCAGGATCGGAACTGCAAAATATCCTTCCGCCTTCCAAATCACTGTAGCGTGTTCCAGGCGGAAATAATGGCGATCAAAGAGGACTTGTCGTGGCTAAGGTACAATGTAATAACCGTGAGGATATCACAATATTTACTGATAGTCAAGCCACTATTAAATACCTGGATTGGGTCATCTTCAATTCCAAAGCTGCCCTTAATTGCCGCTTATCTCTTAACGAGATTACAGAACAATTTAAAATTCACCTTATTCGGATGCCAGGCCATAGGGACATTTCAGGTAATTACATGGCCAACGAACTCGCCAGGCATGGCACAACTCTATCGATTCTACCGGAGAAGGAGAATCTCTACATTCCTCTCGCTATGAGTAAACTCTTAACTAAGCAAAATGCGATTAATGCTACTAACCGTAGGTGATGTAGCCGTAGGTTAATGCTTTGACTACTTTTTCGATGACCTGTCAAAAATTGTTTTATACAAGGTGAGCTGGATTTGTCAATGTATCCAACTGATTTCATTGAATACAGCAACCAAGTATATAGCTAAGTTCTAAACCCTCTCAGTCGCCATAATTTCTTTCTAAACAAGAATTCAATAAAAGTTTAATTTCTACTTATAAACTGTATTCACTAGCACGAACTAGTATTATTATTGATTGTGTTGGGGTTATGGGTCAGTTCTCCGTTCCATGTTCAACCAACAATCTTCTCAATTCGTTCATGGTCAGCTATCTATAAAACTTCAACACAAAGTTGCTGATTTTCAGTAAAGCCTCCTAGCATTAGAAAAACTCTAGTTTCTATAAGGCCTTAAAATAGTATGTTATCGTTTTTTTAATTCCTTCCTCATTTTACAGTTTTCCATCCAAACACATTCAATTAAAAATAATTTCCCCTAAAGACTATCAAATCAGACAAACATCGCATCAAATTATGTCTTCCAAGTTTTTGTCGAGAAAATAACAGCAAACGAACACACTGTTCCAGCCAAGACACATGATTATGAGCCAATTATAGCCCAATAACTTTGGTGCATCTTGGTGTATAGCCCCCCCCCCCTTTAAATAAAACTCAGCTGCTGATGTCTTCATATTCGAGTACCCAGCTTAAGGATGCTTATGATCATGAAGATGCAGGCCCAATGGGTGGGTTAATGCGATGGCAATCATTATGTGATTATGGTATTTACGGGTATTTCTCAAATAATGGTTATTGGCGATAATGACCGGCAATATAAAATCATCGGCACCAAACCTGGTCAACATCTCATTTGGCCCCGTATTATGCCCCAGTAGTGTTGGCCATTGCAGTTGGCTACGGTTATTCCAACTGCAATGAACTGCTTATTATTGGTCATAATACAGGCGATAGGAGTTGGCTGTGGGTCGGGATTATTTAGTGGCGATTCCACAATAATACGGAAAATTAGCAGCCAGAGTTGCGAACATGAAATCATAGTTTTCATTACCATCTAAACAGACTGGTAAGCAGGCTTAAAAGTGAAATTTTTCCACCAACAGACTTTTGTTTAAAGTAAAATTTAAGGATTCCTCTGTCTGTCCACAAAGTGGTAGACGACTTTAAAGCAAAAGAATGGCTTTTAAAATCGCAAAGGATTGACAATTAAAAACGAAAATCATTTCCGGTTCATTTTTATCGCAAAACAAAAAATGTTTCTTTTTTTTTGAGTCCAGAAAAAAATTCCCTCCCAAAGGATATGATAAGCCTGACATAAAAAATAATAACCTCCAAAAGTAGGTATGACAAGCCAGAAAAAAAAAACAAAAAAACAAAAAACAGCCGAAAACTTAACATGACTATTAATGCGGGTGGTTTGTGGAAATATGTATATCTGCGTTCGTCCTCCGTCTCCTTCTCGGAATGGACTCACACACCACAAGTGAGAAAAACAAAAAGAGAAACAGATAATAAAAGATTTTTTTATGGGCAGTTAAAATGTCATAACTTTCATGTATAAAACAAAGCGAATACAAAGGTAACAATCATACAGAAATCACATTCAATACAGCAAACAGTGACAGGATATATACGCCAGGATAGGTAGACAAAATGATACGATTGTGAAAATTTAAAAAAAGTTTTTTTCTTCTTTTTCTTTTTTTGAGGAAAACATTTTATTTCTTGATTCTGCTTTTATGGAAAGAAATGGCAAATGATTATTTTATTTATTATGGACAGTTATACCTGCAATTTAAGTGGTGAGACTCCGCTGGGGAATCATAGAGTAGGTTTGTGTACTCTAGCATTGAGGCATAGGTATTTATTCAGAGCAAATCCATTAGTAAGCCTTAGTGATACTTAGCTTGATCGAATGTGAAAATGTTAAACAACATTGTACCTAGTTTTGATCCCTGTGCGGCACTTGTCATTTCTTTGCTTCAAACTGAATCCAATGTTTTTTATGTCGAGGAAGCAGGTGGTTGTTGTTGAGTGATCTCACAATATCTTGATGGAACTTCAGTAGGCCGTGTAGGGTAGGTTGTATCTCCCGCAATCTAAATTCTATGTCCGGTAGTAAATTCTATGTTCCTATGGTTGAGATACATAGTTACAGTATTCTCCACAAAATAAGTTCCTTAAGGATTTTCGTGTCATTGGAAACCAACGATACTGGTCTGTAACCTGTATTCTTGGTTGTGCCTACTATACTAATTTTAAGCTTTTTCATGACTTTGGTAAGTAACCATTGTTGATGCGATTGATTATTATAATAGCCTTGAGGATCATCACAGTATGAGGTTCCTTTTTCAAGCAAGGAACAGTTATTTTGCGTTCTTTGTCAAAAACCTGGTCACCCTGCTTCTTGGCGGGGTTGCGAAAGGTATAAAAGACTAGCAGACCGGCTTCAGGCACAGAAACGGGAAGCACAACAAAAGGTTGCGCAAAAAGTCGCGATGGTTGACAACCATGTTCGGGGAGGAATCTCTTACGCAAACATAGTTGGCAATAATATTGGTCAGAAATCTGTGCGTTTCAATGTACGTCCTCCAAACGATAGTTTGCAAATCCAAGTCGATAGTCTGACCAAGACTGTTGCAGATTTGTCGACGAAGGTAGATGCCCTTCTCAACCTTTTTAGTCGCCAAAATGACTAGACCAAATTGTGCAACCTTGAAAATAGCTGCTCTTAATGTTAACTCAATTATCACCAATAGTAGGCGTTGTGACCTTCTGCGTTTTGTGGCAAACCATACTCCTGATATCCTTTTTGCGAGCGAAACGAAACTTAACGACCGACATCACTTACAGTTTAAGGACTATGACATAATACGGACAGATAGACGTGACTCGATTCGAGGTGGTGGTACGGCAATCCTTGTTCGAAAACCACTTCGGTTCACAACGATTGAGAGAAGTGACATTAGAAACTTCTGTTGTCTTGAGACAACTATTATCTCACTGCCACTCAGGGATAATGGTTGTCTGTATTTAATCTCGGCGTATGCTGCGTCAGGTTCCGTTAGTCAATTTAAAGCCGAAATTGAAAAGTTATTTGAAATTTTAAGACTAGATAATTTGAATAATTATTTCGTCTTAGCGGGAGATCTTAACACGAAATACCCGGTCTGGTTAAATCCAACGGCGAATGGAAGAGGCAGCTTCTTGAATCGCTTTATTGAAGAAAACCAGATCGAGTATAAAATGAAACATTACAGCCCGGTTACACCAAGTTATCCTTCCGGAAATTCTTATCTTGATCTTTGCATCGCGGACGCGCGATTACAAATATAGACGGTCCACAGTAATAAACTTTCACTATTGCCGTATGATAGCGACCATAATGCAATAGTTATGCCGGTAACATTTGCTGGCGATTCTACGTTTAGCTTCGCAACGCAGCATGAAGTCCCTAAATTAAATTTTAGGCAGACTGATTGGTGCAGATTCCAGCGTTGCGCTACCAGAAAATATAGAAACTGCCCTTCCTCATCTAATATCCCCAATAACAGGAATCTTACAAATGAGGAGTGTGATTCTTATATAGGGAATTTAAATATGGTGGTATTACAAGCTATGGAATCGTCAGTTCCGAAAATTAAGTCCAGGAATGGTATCGAATGTTATCTAAATCGCGAAATATGCACTCTTCAGACTTACAAAAGTTTTTTGATCACTCAAATAAATCGAATACGGCGCCAGTTTCAAGAAGAATCGCCCAATTTGGAGTTGCAAAGGTTAGAATCTCTCTTGAGAAGAGTGAAGACACTGCTTACCCAGCAGTTTCGGAATAGTGTCAATGATTATTGGATGCAACGTGCGGAAAACATATTGAAGTCTGACTCCAGAAACATGTTTTCTAAAATTAGTCATGCCTCATGATGTTCAAGCCTCGTAACGCTGTCAAAATTTCAAAACTGAGGGTTCCACTGTCTTCTCAGTCACTTCTCTCTCAGACAGAGATTAATAGTCAGCACTGCCCCATTATCGATAACCACTACGTTATAGATAGTGGGATTGATAAGCTTAATCTGATCGGCTCTCATTTTGAGGCAATTCATGGTAGGGAACTCCCTAGCTGCATAACTAGCGAAGTAAATGACGAACTGTTGAGGTTTCGCACTAGCGATACACCAACCCCTCTGAGATTTTCTGAGCGATTAAAAGCCGATCATTTAACAGATGAACAGACACACAATTACTTCACAACACTAGACGAATTAACATTTGTATATTCAAGCAACTGAATAACAAAAAATCAAGTGGTTTAGATAACATTCCCAATATAATTCTAAAGCATATACCGGACGAAATCATACGGCAATATTGCGTTATATTTAACAATTTATTAAACAACAACTACTTCCCGAGTTATTGGAAAACATCGAAGGTTTTTCCAATAGTAAAAAACGGGAGGGATCCTTCTGATCCTTCTAACTATAGGCCAATTAGTCTCCTACCAAATATCGGGAAGATTTTTGAAGTTATTATTGGTAAGTCTATTTTGTTCGTTTGCGATAGAAAGGAGATTATATCGCGGAACCAATTTGGATTTAGAAGAAACCATTCGGCGGTGCATGCTATTACAAAACTGATTTCAGACGTTTGTTGGAATCTCAGTGCCAAACGTTGTACAGGTACCTGCCTAGTGGATATCGAAAAAGCCTTCGACACGGTTTGGATCGACGGGTTAATTTATAAACTTTTGCGATATGAATTTCCGATTCATCTCGTAAAGATGATAGCGTCTATGGTATATGAGAAGAAATTTGTTGTAACTGATAGACAATACACGACAACTAAAGTTTTTAATATCATTAATGGTCTTCCACAAGGCACAGTCACGGCACCCCTCCTATTTATTAACTACATTTCTGAAATGCTTAGGGACATTGGTAATTCGTTTGCGTTTGCTGACGATGTTACTTTGTATGCAAGTAGTTCAAAAATACAAGACGTACAGACAGAACTACAAAATAGTTTTGATAAAATTCAGACTTTCTGCTCAAAGTGGAAGCTCAAAATAAACGAAGAAAAATGTGAAACTATACTGTTCCGCACCCCAATACGACGTGGTAATTCAGACTTGAGACGCAACTGGAAGAATTTGCAAATAAAGAGTGCTAATGGTCTTCGCATCAAGTCAAAGACCATTGTGAAATATCTAGGTGTGCATTTAGACAAGTTCTAGTACTATAATGAACACGTAAATATTCAGTTGAAAAAGGCAAGAGCGGCATTTATGTCTCTCAAACGTCTATTCTTCTCCAGCTATCTAAGATCCGATGTGAAGGTCATATATTACCAAGTCTTCGTGCGTCCTATTCTGACTTATGCGAGTCCAGTATGGTGGAACATAAGTCCATCTTACATGGAAAAACTGCGATTATTTGAGAGAAAATGTCTTCGAGCCTGTATGCGAATGTTTAGAAGCGCACATTCCGACTTTCGGCATTACGTCTCTAATAAGAGACTATTGGATGCTTCCGGTGTATTCAGAATTGACAATGTCATCCTGGATCTTGTGAGGAATCATTTCGCGCGGTCAGCTAACGTTACAGAGAACGAACTAGTATCGGGCTTGTTTTACCCTAACCCTGAGTATTTCAGAAACTCTTTGGTGAGTGGTTATATTCCACCTGAGGCATTCTTGCATCTGGATGCACATGGATACTTATCAGATTCAACGAACGTGCCAATTATTTATCATATTGCTAGAAGAGCGACAGATAAACGTATCATCTATGAGCCAATCGACTTAAGAGATGGAAATACTGATCTGAGATAGTGCGTAAGCATACCAGAAAGGGACTCAAGCAATGCTGACAGGTATAATCGTGAAAAATACTGGTGGCTCGACTGGGTTGTGGCTAACGAATAGGTTAAGTTGGATTAGGCCCTGGCATGTGATCTCTTATGCGCCGATAATTCTGTTGTTAATTTGACTTAAGCATTGACGGATTGGAAATCACATATCAGGGCCTAGTCCTAGGATAGGTTAGGTTAAGTTAGTATTAGGCTTTTTCTTTACTAGGTGTTTTTTGTTCCTGTTTAAAAAATAGATAATATTTGTAATTGGTTTTTTCCCACATTTTCCTATAATACAAAATAAAAATAATGTTAACTTATTATCCGATTTTTAGGTATATAATTGTTAGTTAAACTAGTTCTAGAGCAAGCTTTAAGTTATCATATAATAATATAATAAGTATTGAGAACCCTTCAGGTCAGTTACTTTAAAAAATCATTATAGCTACATTAATAGTTTAAGTTTATTTCTGCAAAAAAATTGTAAAAATTCAATACTTAACGGGCTCCCGACCCGTGAAGAGTCTCTCAGTCCTTCTGACTTCTTACATTGAAACATGAGTCAACTCGATTTTTTTCACGAAATGTTATCAATTCGTTGTTCTACTATACAATATCTTTGACCGAATCGGTGACTACTGAAAGAAAAGGAGGATCGTTGGATAGAAAAGGCTGAAAGTTCTCTTTAAACTAGCTACTAAGGGCATCTGCTATATCATCTCATCTAAGCTAATCTTTTCCAGCATCATGGTTAGTTCAGATTTGCTTGTCTGCAACCTTTTCTGCAGCTGCATATTGTTATGGTGCTGGGCAGCGTTCTTGAGCATAGTATTAGTAGTGCCTACTTGCCTAGTTCGGTTAAGACAGTCTGATAGTGACTGTTGACAGTCTTCCATTCTCTATTCCGAATCCTTCGTAACGCTTTTCTTAGACATACATAGCTGGCGGTAGTTGATGCAATGTTCTTCAGGTTCATTGTTGCTGAAGATTGGTTGTTAGTTACATTTGCATTCCTTTGTGGTCACTGGCAAGTGTGAACTTATAGGTTCTTATTTCAAGCCAGAAAGAAATCAAGTCATGACGAACTCCTTTGGAGTCTTGGCTGTAAAATGATCACTAATAAATGTAAATCGCTATTTTCTACCATCCAGTGAACTATTGTTTTCCCTTCACTGTTAGAGTGGCTGACTGACCAAATTTGATGTCCTGCATTGAAGTCTTCTCCGACGAACCCAAAGGTTTATTGGTTCCCCAAGTTGTAGAGCATGTCTGATACTTACACTTTAAGCACTGAATTCACTTCTGTTACAATGGCATCGACCGACAAGCAGTGAATTTCAAAGCAAATCTATCACATGACGATTAGTTTCCGTTTTGGATGCCTGCAACAGATGAGGAGCTGAAAACGAATCCGAGCGTGAAGATCATCAGCCTATGAACTACAGCCAAACACTCTACGTGGAGCCAATTATATTTAAATTAATAGATTAAGGGATCTTTCAATGAAGAGGACACCTTGCAACAGAGACAATCATCATCATGCCACCGATATAGAAGAGCACCAGAAGCATGTTGTTGTCTCCGGTGAAGACAGTCTGGTTAGAAAAACGGGTGGAACTTGTACAGAGTAGAAGGTAAAAGGGAGCATAAGTCGAACTTTCGCTCAGTATTTGAGTGCTCGAGTACCATTACCGTATAAAGCAGCTAGAAATTCATCCCTTCATGTACCGCGATAATATAGAAACGACCTTTCCAAACTGCCGGATACCCAATAATGTGGTTTGACTCCTTTAATTGAGAAGAAATTATAACTGCTATAATGGCACACAAAGAAATAAGACAGAAGGATTTCACGGTATTCCTGTCAAATTTTACAAAGCTTCGCCAACAATTTCGACAGACCTTTTGCATTAATTTTAAAAAAAAAGTACTTAGGACATCGAAGATCTAGAGAGGCAATGCGATTTAGTTTAAAACAAGCTTATGAACTTTGGTGGATTCTACTTGTTCACGACAACTAACCCGACGAATTCCTTTATAGATTCTATCGAATGATAAGTTCTTCATAAGATACAAGTTAAACAACGATATCGAGTCATAAAACTGCACATTGAACGTTTGAAATAGTTTGAAGATGAAGAACGAATGGTCACTACAAATGTAGCAGCCCGCAGCGTATTCAAATCTAAACCAACGTAGTAGATTACGAGACATAAGAGCAATTTGCAAAAACAATGATTCCTCCTGGACTGGTCTGAATCACTCTTTTGCTTGACAAAGTGATTTGCATAGAACATTTCGCACAGTGTGTCTATTTCCAAGCACCAAGCACCTATATAATCTATGAAGGAGTACGATTCAATCCATTCATCGCTACTTTTGATATTGCAGGTTCCAAGAGTTTTCTGGATGAAGGCACAATTTTCATGGCTAACATGTTGTCGATAGATTGCAATGCTCTATCAACGCAGTCTTTTGTGCTACGCAGCCATTAAAATAGTTGTTGTGTGGCCGTAGATACAGTCTAATAGTCGCAGTTTGATTCTTGTGCTGCTGACCAACAATGTTATTTCGTTCGCTGTCCGTTGCCTCCAAACAAATAGTCTACAAGATGTGATATCTTTGTGCTGTGCTTGTTTATTTTATTCCCTGATTTGGATCACTCAATTCTTTCAAAAGTGTCATACGTCACTAATGACCGAAGCAATGGTGAGAGTGTGTAACCTTGCTGCATCTCGCTTAGGATTTTAAAGGACATCTGTCAGTTGTGCAAGACATGATACCACTTTAAGACATTGCGTTATGATGATTGGCTGGGTGTTTATGTGGTCTATGGTAAGGGACCTGGCACAGAAAATGATCTATTGGACATCTAGAGCTCAATCTATGCGTTTTCTTTTTTCCTGTTCAAAACTACTACACTGGCTATGGTCGAAAGAATGCTCCACTTTCTGAGCAGATCTTTTCCCAAAATCATACTACGGTCTAAACTCTTCACTATATGTTGCTACAAGCTCTGACTACCTTTAACCGCTTTGGGGATATTGTAGGTCATTCTACAGTTGCGACTGCTTGTTGCTTCTTCACTTTTTGTATAAAGTACAGTATTGAGGGAATGGTTGCCGTGCCAAGCTTTATTTATTTCTTCTTTTTTTCGGTCTCTCTAGTGCAGAGTCCGTTGTAATTAGAGCCTTGAGCTTTATGATAACAAGGCATCATAACTTGGAGATCTACTACATTATGTAGGTCGCTATTTTTTACGCTTCGGGTCCCTGACTTATTGGCACACTAGGAGGCCCGAAGTTTATAGTAATAAAAGATAGCGTCGTCTATTAGGCATTGTGCTCAAACCTTGTACATACCTTCATTGACCAAGAAGCACGCATAATACTTTCGCATTTCCTACTTTGGCGGCATTAAGGTCATCCATTGCCTAGAGGCCCATAAAAATTGCTCCTTTAAGCTACTACTGCTACTGCAATAGTCATTCGTTTGATCGTCATCAGATACTAAAGCACATGTATGCCAATATATAGATACATATATGCCCACTAGGTACAACATAGGATCCGTCCTCCTCACGATTGCTTCTGACTGATTCGACAAGCATCGAAGTATCTTACAGGCGCTTAGACCCTACATGTCTACTTTATATCAAGTTGAGTTGAAGGGACCCTCTCTAATTTCCCAGTAAATATACTTACTTCTTACTTATACGATTAGCTCGACTAAAAATATAAGTATGCACGCATGCACAACAACCCCTCCTGTGCCGGAAACATTATATAATTTACGAAGGATTAAATAATAATATTTGTGAGAAATTAGCTCCGACCGCCTTTCGTTCTCACCGCAGCCAAAACAAAAAACCCACGTAATTCGATTCGAAAAGATTTAGAATACCATTAGATTGATAGATACCACTTGCGAGCATCCTTTGATCATAAGAACCATTTCTCTTCGGTGCGTGTCAAGGATTCCGATGTCACGCCTAACTTACGTTTCACAAGTGCGTCACCAAGTAGCAAAAGCGCAAAACGACTCATCTGATTTCGGTTGTGTAGCTACATGAATTTAACACGCTGCCAGGATTTGATTTAATCTGAAATCACTACCACACCACCAGCAGCGACGACGCTCCTGATATCTCATTAAAATCCCGTAGCCGAGCACTGGATGCTTCATCTATCAATTTATTTGCGGATTGCTGGCATTCCCTCATCGGATCGCAGGCATTTGTCGTTGCTCTCTATTTGCTAATATTATCAGATAACATGATTTTTATTCATGTTGTACGTAAATATTTCCCTTCGCTCTCTCTCGGGGTGGACACTCACCCTTGCACACCGGGAACAAGTCGTTTATCTCTTGAGGAGATCTACAATTGTGTAACATCATAACAACAATGGTTGATGTTGCAGTATTTTATGAAGTCGAAGAGATTTTGATTTTCTCCTTGCACCCCTCATCGTCCTGCTCACCCTTATTTGAAAACTAAACATAATTTTCATGGTTCATATTTAACTGAGTACTGTTAAGGAGGAGGAGGAGGAGGAGAAGGAGATGGCTGTGGCTGTAGCCTTAAGCTGAAATATGTTCGTTTTAATTCTGTCGAAAGGATGCCTATGACATGGGAGATTGGGACTCGGTGGCAATATATTTTCATTATTTTGCTCCTTTGTGTGGGGTGTGAAGCCGCCTTTGTGATGCGTCAGGGGGAGATAATTCCAAAATTACAATTTTCAGCGACGGGACAAGGTCACGTGGTTTGATTGCGGAGATAAGCACAGATAAACTCGTTTTGATGAATACAAGTGTGACATCATTTTCATTTTATTCTTTTTCGTATTTTGATCATATTTCATGTGATTTGTGATGATGATTAATTGGTTTGAAGAGCAAGAGCAAGAGGATGACATTCAGAACTGAAATAATATACTTTTGAACTTATCTAAATATGGATCTTTCTAAGCATCAAAGCAACGGGCTTTTTGTCATTGCGAAGCCCTAATAGTCCTATCCTATCAAATATATAAGTAGGAAGATAATTGTAGGAAGAGTAAAATAAAAATTTTCAAACATAGGCAAGTTTTGTTAAAGGGGGTTTGACAAGACCTTTGAACAATGTCTAGATAGTGACGTCAATAGTAAGAAGTTCCAAGTTAATGTTTGTTTACTTACTTTCTCAGGCTACAGTTCGAGGAGAACTTGGGTCTCAACCAAAAAGCCTCTCATCCAGTTAACCCGAACCTTAACTAACTCCCTCCAGTGGCGCACTTAAAGTTGGTTAAGGTCCACTTGTACTTGTTGTCCCTTTGGGTAAGATTCTAAGACTTTTGCTAGCCGGAGTGTCCATTCGCTTTACATTTCCCAGCCGTCTCAAACGACTGGTGTGCAGTTTTTTGTCGTTAAATCTTCTCTGAATATTTGACGTAGATTTGATAGAGTCTATGCTAAGAGCTTAAACTGAACTTTTGCCATTTTACCTTTGCATCCATAGTAAAGGTTTTGTCAACAGAAACGCCCCATTTTTGCAGTAGAGTTTCTCGGTTATAAGAAAAGTTAGCAGCGGTTTCCTTGACGTTTCAACTCATCTATACTCACCATTTAATCATGGAAAAGTACATTCTTCAACAACGTTTGCACATTATTCAATTTTAAATTGTGGGTTACGACAACCTTACGTGCACTAACGAACAATTGCACGTCATTTTGCGGCGAATTTTGGACAAGAACTTGGGCCTCTCCTTGACCAAACATTCCTTAACCCTTGGCCCTTGACTACATAACATTTTTACTTTGTATAACCTTTTACAAGCCAACTAGAAAGGACTTTAAGGAAGGAAGTTTATACTGATGGGTCCAAAATGAACACTGGTGTAGGAGCATATTAAAATCATGAATCAGTCAGACCCCCAAACTACATTAGCGTTGTTTTTTTGTTTTTTTTTACACTTTATTAAGCTTAATACAAGCCATGCTTAAACAATCTAAGCGGTGATGAAGGATGTTCCGAAGTGTGAAGGATGCTGCAGTAAAAATCAAACGAGTTTTCCATATTGTTAGCCAATCGAAGCATTCTAGATAGAGGTGCGTTATAACCATAATTAGTGCGATGAGTACTGAGACGGAAAAAGAGAATAGACCTAATGGTACGGGGAATGGTATTAAATGAGACAGATGCAAGAAGCTCTGGACAATCATTGTGACCATTTATTAAATGATGTAGGAAGAGAAGGTTGCCATTTTTGCGGTGGTTTTCGAGAGACTGAAGATTGATCAGTTTCAAACGTTCAGAGTAGGGAGACAAATTGAAACTATCAACCCAATGAAGACGACGGAAAGCGAAACATATAAACTTTCGTTGGACAGCTTCAATACGTCGGACGAAGACAGCATAGTGAAGGAACCAAGCTTGGCTAGCATATTCGAGGATGGGTCTGACGAAGGTATTATAGAGTGATTTGGTAACGTAGGACTCTTAAAATTCCTTAGACCAACGTTTCACAAAGCGACTCTTGGGTATCACATGAGGAAACTACGATTGAGCAATGAAGATTTTTGTAGCTGATGAGAAGGTCCAAGAAGAAAATTTCCTGTGAACAACATCTGTAGTTATATTTGCACTACAGGATGGTATATATACCAGACGCAATAAGTAGCACATTCAATCTTAGCTATTTTTGGTTAGGCAATGCTCCACGAACTAAGGGATACACCTTTTCCCCCTATTGGCAATACAATGACTTTATACTGCCCTGAGTACAGCAAAGAGCGATTTCTCTCCTCTTAGCCATTCCACCTACCTGGTGAAGCACTAGCACCTTTCTAGCTCAATGGCTTTGGTAAGCGAAATGTACCCATTTGTGCAAGTTACGAGTTGCAACCCGAAACAATTCACGAAATGGTGTAATGGCCGAAATAATTACTGTTTACTGTAGGTTTCATGATGGAGAAGTCATTAACCCATATTTCTTTTTCAATTACGCTGGCGGCACAATCACAGTCAGTGGAGATCGCTACAGGACCATGTTGACAGATATCTTTTGGGATATATTTGAAGAGGATAACTTGAAGCATATGTACATAGTTTCAACTAGATGCCGCTACATGCCGCATATCTGGCCAAGCAATCGAGTTATTGAAGCTGAAATTCGGTAACCGTGTTATCTCAGAAATTGATCAGTCAATTGACCGCCTCGTTCGTGCGATTTGACAAATCTAGACATTTTTCTTTGGGACTGTGTAAAGTCCATGTTCTATGCCAATAAGTCGGTGACTTTAGGTTAGACGACCTCAGAACCAACATCTAACGTCAAATTGCTGTCGGTGTATAAACTTGAATAAGGCCTGAAGTCCGATTGACAGGAATAATTTCAGCGATTTAAAAGTATATCATATTACAGAGCGCTGAATATCTGACTAATTTCCCATTCCTCTCTACTTGAAAATAGATTATGAAATGTCCTTACACACATGGCGCAATTGAAGGAGCTTTCAACAATGTCAAAACAGAATCTATATCTGTTGTGTCTTCTTGACCTGAAGGTTGACAACTATCTTTGCTATTGGATCGAGCAGATGCTTAAAAGCAAGCTTATCCATGCTGAGGTGGGGTGATGTCTAACCAGAAGGTCGTTGTATTTATCACCACTATTGTGCCTCATGGTTGTGGATGAGATACCCCTAATATTGGGTAATGGGTAAAGAGGGGTTCAATTTCATAGCTTATGCTGACGACATTGCCATACTTATAGCAATAGTTCCTTCTTACAGTTAGAGACCTAATGAAGTCTGCTCTAAATAATCTAGCAAAGTGGAAGGATAATGCCTGCCTCGCAGTTAATCCGTTGAAGAGTGAACTAGTAACTCCTCCAAAACTCAAGGGTATTGAATTCCAATTTGCAGATCATACAAGATATACAAGTCCGTGCTAGGAAGGCCCCGATTGCCCTCTATTCATATAGAAAGGCCTTAGGCCGAAACTGAGGTCTCCAGTCCTGCGACTGCATAACGGCCGCCCTTAGAACCACTCCTACAGCTGCACTAGAAACTATGCTCCATCTTCTGCCTGTTGATGGCGGCTAAACCAGCACTACGGCTTAGGGAAACCTTGCAACTGTCTCGTGGAAATATGGGCTACGCAAGCAACCTAAACGGCCATAATGCTATTCCTAGTAATTCGGACTACTTTATCCCCTATCTGGACTTTAACGTCAAATATAGAACCACGATTCCTGGCTGAAGTGCTTGGGAATCGGGAGAAATTCTAAACGAATTTGCGACAGAGATTTACACAGACGGATCCAAGTGCTTTGGATATTCGCATCGCCACTCGACTGGCGGACCGCTGTAGTGTTTTTCAAGCAGTCCGTGAAACCGCGACCTGGATTTCGATTTACTCGATAGAGGCCATCGCTATTGTTTTCTACATAGATAGTCAAGCGATAAAAGCCTTGGAATCGCTAATAATTCAATCCAAGTTGGTAAAGCAATGCCGCGGATCTAACGAGATCGCTGTCAGGTGCGACGTATCCCTGTCCTGTGTTCCATGCTATTGGGATATTCCAGGCAATTACAGAGCGGACGAGCTAGCTAAGGAGGGTGCAGACCGGGACCTCCCTGACAATAGGGAGGAACCGTCAACACCTATAAAATCGATAAAATTCCAATTAGATGCTGCTTCCATGAGTATGGCAAACAGTTGGTGAAACAAAATCTGGCCAGAGCTGGATTGTAGGAAAACTAGTAGAGTTATTTCCAGCAATAGGAGAAAAGATAGTTAGCGCCCTCACAGGGCACTGTTTGGTAGGCAGGCATGCTAAAAAGCTTGGTGCTCCCTTCAAAGATTTCTGGACTCATCTTCTTTGCACTTGTCCTGCTATATCGGTCTTAAGAAATAAAACCTTAGCGAGTGCTTCTTCGAAGATCTAACTAATCTAGCCAGACTAGGCTTAGGCAAGATTAAAAATTTTTTCACCAGGTCAAACTGGTTTAATGATTAATCAGTGAACCACACATCTTCGGCATGGGTTTACATCGAAAATGGTTGTCCTGCCTCCTGTCCCATCTGCAAATTGCAAGATTAGGACGACGTCCAGTCCTGTTGTCGATCGGTGTAACCTTTATTAAGGTACTTGCCCTGATCCATGTCAGTGCACGGCATCAAACACTTGACATTTTCTGAGCTCCTCAGTGGTATTTCGTCAATGACTAGATTATCATAGCAATTTTCTTGCCTTAAAGAAAGTATAACTATAAACAGCAAAGAAAGTCCAAATATCACTGCCAGGCACTAATCATGCGTAGATAGATTCGCTTTAACTACGCCCAACTACTTTTCTATTCCAAACAAAAACTATCGGCTACTCGTCTGCATTTGACCTTAATATCATTACACGCGTACATATGTAAATGGTGTACATTAAATGTTTTTTTCAGTTTACACTCTTTTACTTGATGCCACCATAAAAATGCGTATCCTATTTTAACGCACTTCGCACCAAACACTAATTACACCTGCAATTATAGCACCTCCATTCGAACGGTTGCAGATAAAAAAAAAACAAGATTTTTTCAAGGCTCATCATCCATCTTTCCCGTACTCTATTTTAATTTCTCATCATTAGGCTACCGTTTGAGTCGTTCTGCTTAGTCCGCGCAATCGGGTCTATAAATCAAAAAAAAAATAAAAATAATGTCGCCCAGATGCACAATACGCAAACGCAACCGTAAGTCGCTCATTAGGGTCTAAAAATCAGTTAGGGCGCAAAAAAGGAAAATTAAATTTATGTTTGCCCCTAAGGGTTCCATATTTTGCGCACACACAGTCACACTTGGTCTTAATCACTTAATTTAATGCGAAACAATTCTTATTGCTACTGGTTCGCGCGCAATCAGGGCCAGGGAATGCTATTGAGAGAACGGAAGTGACCGATGCCTTAGGCTGTATTTCCACTTCTTCTGATTTTTTTTTTTTCTTTGATGCAGTTCAGGAGTTTTTGTACTTGGGTAATTGTTTTGTGCCTCTCGATGCCGAACAGTTGAATTGTTGTAGAGTTGAGATTTATATCACTCGGCGCTCTCCTTTTGTCTTCGATTTATCATTTAAAGCATTGCGGAGCATAGAAGTACAACATGTACAACGTCCTGTGAATTGAACAGTGTCTGTAAAAAAAGGGTAATGTACTTTTTCTTTAAAATGGTGTTATGTAGAAAAGACGAGTACACTGTTCTCATTACTTTATTTCAGTGCCCAGGGTGCTACGAATGAATAATCTGTGCTAATTGCATGTTAATTCAGTTTATTGCATATAGTCGGACAAAAAAGAAGGACATTTTAATGGTGAAATAATTATCTTTCTAGATCGTAAGACAGACGGAAGGATCTCTTTTATCCTGGCTTCCTGAATCAATTTGGGTAAATCGAAATCGAATTAGATGAAACTGCATCTCATCCCCAAAATCTTCTGGAAGAAATGATTTATCTTCGACAGAGATGAATTTGCCTAAAGCAAGTATGTACTATATCACTCACTCATTATGGTCCTTTTTCTGCCTTTAAGTGGAGCAAGTTCAAGTTTAAGTGGAGCATACTGCCTCTGCGATACCTCTGAATTTGACTCCATTGGGTGTATTTCAGAAGATGTCCTTTCCTGTATACAACTTCCATAAAAGTTTCTCATCAACTGTCCTTCTTCCAAGTTTTAGCTGGTACTACGGTTACCTTGTGGATTCCAGACCACAAGCACCTCTACAATACCTGTGAATTTCACTCTATTGGGTGTATTTCTGGAGATGTCGTTTCATGTATTTGAACGATTACAGGTTCCTCATTTTTATCTTTCTTCCAAGTTTTAGCTGGAACCCCAGGGCTACGGTTACCTTGTGGATTCCATTCATTCAGATTGTCTCACTATGTAGCTATTCGTCTGCCGTAGGGTCCAATGTCCAATCCAGGACTATTTATGTTTCTTTATTTCAGTAACAGCCCTCTTTTGAGGTATACTGCTCCACAGTTACAGGTTCGTTATTCTATGTGTCCACCAAGTTTTAAGCATTTGCAGAAAGCACTTGTTTATAAATATTTGTAAGTATTCGGTATTTGATTTTTCTTTATTGTTTTCATGGTTCACAACCGTAATACAGTATTGACTTAAGATTGCAGTTTAAAATTCGTAGTTTACCAAACTACTTTAAAGAAATATGCATGAACTTCCATATGTTCCTTAGTTGGCTAAACATTGAATTTGGTTTAGGAGGTATATATGTACGTGACATGACGTTTTGTTCTACTCCGCTAGTACTTATTAGGTGCCATGACATTGTGCCAAACGACATTGTGCAATATCAAAATTTCAAATCTAACAGTGACCCCAAGTAGGAGGGTTGCAGGGGGGCAGCATTCCTATGTTTACTATACTAAGAAAAACCACAAAACCCAAAGTGACATACATAGTGCCAAATTGGTCATATGACACTTCACCTAAGTGACAATATGCCAAATTTTTAAATTTGGCATAATGTCGTTTGGCACATGTCATGGCACCATTTATTACAATACTACCTAAGTATGCAAAGCTTGTTGTGCACTCGTTACCTTCGTTGGCTAATATCATAAATGCTAATATGAAATCGGGGGCTGCAACAACTCCTTATCCGGTGCACATAACCATTATTTTCGGGGGAGCGTGCTTAATTGGGACTGCCACATAACTTTTCAAAGTCAATAGAAGCCGCATAAATAGATGATCTGATCTTCTTATACTGCTCGAACACAATTCTAGTCGTTTTAATTAAGTCTACGCAAGGTCGATTCTTTCTGAAGTCATATTGATTGTTTTGCAATGTACCTTCCATGGTAGTCGATGTCCTTCTAGGGATAAGTGGGAGTTGTGGAATTCCTCGATAATTGCTGCAGTCCGTACTATCGCCTTTCCTTGAATTTTAACTATGATTTCTTGATTCCATCGATCAAGAATGTTACATTTGAAAAATTCAGTATGCATGCATGTTATCATTTCCAGGTGCTTTGTTGTTTTACAAGCTTTTGATTGCCTCACCTACTGCAGCACTAGTCGCTGGGTTAGTGCTATGCCACCAATCTATAGCTGGTCATCCGATCCGATCCGATCTTTGGAAAAATTCAGCTGCTAACCTCACCTGGAGTATCCACCTCGTACTTCATGCCGAAAAGAATCTCTATATCCTCTTCAAAGTTGTCATTCCAAATCGAAGTTATTGGGATAATCCTCAAAACCCTCGAGCTCCGTGACAGAATGTGCATCAGAAAAAACCTCCAAAGATCATACATAAACATTTTATCAGATAGCCAAGCAGTTCTAAAAACTCTCTTGTCCTTTGACTTTGAGTCTAATGCTACGTTCCCACCACACCAAAACCCCGAGGTTTCGATGAATTTTTACCGAAACCTTGAAAGCCGTTTCAACCAATTTGAAATCATTTCAAATGTCAATCTGCAGTCATTTCAAATGCCAATTTTGAAGTGGCTGACAAAACAATTGTCGTTTTTTTTTTTTTTTTCTTTTCCGTTTGCTGAAAAAATTTATTTATGTGTAATTAGAATATTTCTTTTAAAAATATTAGCTCTCTGTCCGATTAAAAATGCAAATAAAATCAAAAATTGTTACATCTACAACTGACAATATAAATGAACACCAAAATAAACCAAAGTTCACGCTATAGGTTTGTTCGGTTTGACAACCTTTCACGGACGGATGAACTCAAAAAGATTTCAAAGAGATTTCGCCGAAATCACGAGATTTCCTTTAGTGGGAACATGGTATAAGCTGGTTTGGAATTGTCTTCAAACCCTCATATAGGATTTTCTTTTGGGGGCGTGGCATTGTTGCTTCAGAGGATCGTTTAAGCTTATTTTTTGTATCTGCGCCGTCTTCGTTTCTAGAGTAAATCGTACCTCTTCACTTTCAGCCACATTGATGTAGACTAAACGAATCAGATTGGTCAATTTATTGATTTCAATGTTCTCACCAGTATGAAGGCCTTTGTGACAATCATCATGGCCCCTGTTGCAAGGCATTTCGTACTATCAGAGGTCATCAGGTTCGTGATGCTGTATTGATTTTACATTCAGAAATATTCGAGTGATTTTTGAAAGATACAACCATGAGCTGTAGGAGCTTTATAGTAACGTCGACCAGATAGAAGAATTAAAATTTAATGACTAAGATGGTTGGGTCATGTAGAGCAAATAGACAACAAAGCCCCGGTCCAGAGAGTCTTCAAACCCACCACGGAGGGACGGTGCAATTGAAATTATTTTTTCATCTTTTTACTAGAAACTGAAAAAAAAAGTTGATAACACAAAACGTAGATATTAATCCTCCCTAGAATTCGTTTATACATTGTGCAGGGCTAAGTTCACATTTAGGGCTATTTTCTTCAATTTTACCTTTTCAAAGCTACAAATGTATATACATACCTACATATGTATTAAACTTAAAATTATGGTAGCAACAGTATTGGTGATAAAATCTCTTACAAGTCGATCACGGTCAATTCCGATGTATCAACATGATTTCTTATTGCAGATCACAACGATATCGGTACACAGAGCCTGGAATAGGAGAGAATCTAAGCAGGATGTGCCTTAAAATACGCGGCCTTATTTTTTAAGACATTTTTCCAAAACTAGCTTATTACCGGGTGCATTCAATGCTAGCTAGAATTGTAAATATCTAACTTATCTCATTCTGATTCATTTTCTAATTGGAACGCCTTAAATAATTTAAAATTTTTGACCATACATATGCATATCAGGTTTGACCTTTAGACCATACGTAACTCAACCTCTCTGGGCGCAGCGCCGTGGCTCAAGTGGTTAATGCATTGGACTATGGAACGAGGGGTTCGAGGTTCGATTCCCAGACAACACCTAAAATTTCCTTCACGGTCCCATTTCGCGAGTGTCTGACAAACATCCGCTTCTAAAAAACAAAAAAAAATTGGCCTTCGGATATGGTATTAAACAGTAGGAAAACCTGTAAGGAATATAACACGCACAACACGAATGGTTGTGAGAAGCTAGTCCCTGGGTCCCATGGACCTGTCGCGCCAAAAATATGTATCAATCTCAATCTGTCTCTATAGGATGCTTCCACGGACCAACTGGAACCTCTATACAGAGACTCTGAGGTGTGAATTCAATTTGCTTTGTTTAAATAAAGACTTTCCTCACATACTCGATGAAGAAGCCTCAAGGCTTATTAACATTAATCTAGCTGTCAAGTCAAACTTAAGGCTTCCAATGTGCTTTGGTATACCAATGATCTTGAAATCATAAAAAGTGTGCTCAGGAAACTGTTTATAAGTAGGTATCAGAATAGCTCTGATATTAGAAAATTTAACAAGACTCAGATGGAGAACTTTTTTCGAAGTTTCGGTTCAAAAGCCATCTACAAAAACCATAGCAATGGAATTGGTCTGCTATGAAAACATCAGTTTGACACTGAGCTACAGCGAAACGTTAGAATAATTCCTACTAAAACTCATTTTACTTCAGAAGAACCCTCCGAAGATCACAAGTAAACATTTTGTTAGATAGACAGCCATAAAATTTAGCATGTTCTTTAGCTTTGAGGCTTAGTTGGCCTGGAACTGTCTTAAAAACCCTTCTACAGTTAACGAAGCTAACGAAGCTGCTGAAATGGTGTTCACTTTCCCTTCTCTTCTGTGGTCTATCTAAAAAAAAAGGAAGGTACCTTACTGGAACTCATAAGGTGACATATGTAAATATGCCAAGAAATTTTTCAAATTTTCAATAAAAAAGAAAAGTAAAAGAGATATTCTACCAATGAACCAATATAACGCTAAGATCCTGACGGACTTCCTAACTGGCCATTGGTCTCTGTAATACCACCTCAAGGAAATTGGTATTAGTCTATCAAACATATGCCGACTAAACCTTGAGGATACTGCTGAACATATGATGGCTAGATTCAAACACTTCCATAAAGGCTTTACTTTGCCTTGTGATGTTACCTTCTCTTCAGCTCAATCCTAGACATTATTCATGAACTTGATTTCAGCTAATAGGCAAAACTACTCTACAATGTTTTTAAGGAGATAGTACAAAAGATCTCTATGAGTTTGCAGTGCTTCTTGAGGCGATTTCACTGCCCATTACGACAATTATCTTTTTTTTTTAAAAAGAAGGGGCTCTAACTAAATATCTTAAATTTTTCCTATTGGCAGAAATAAGCCTCCTTGTTTCGATCTGTTTAGATGAGGGACCTGTACTGATACTATCCCACCTACTGTTTGCCATTCTTGATGAATTGATTCTGATTTATTCTTGAAAAGAATTGATGCTACTAAAGCGGATTTGGTAAGAAGTGAGCAAACAGATCTTGGAAAAGATCTAAGTTTAAGCTTACATATATAGTTCATAATTCAAAGGCTTACTTACTAACAAAGTAATAGTAAAGTCAGATCTCTAGTAACCTGTCACTCGTGAATTTTATATTAACACGGAGTTAGTTAAACTCTTTGATCACCTCAAAGTTAAAGCTACTGAAAGTGACGTCTTTTCCCAGCTTTTTATCCATCGAAAGAAGAACTGACAATGTATACCGTCATTGTTCTCCTCAATTTTATGGCTATGACGCTCATTATGAGAGCCTCACACTCCCATCTAGCCCACGGCTAACGAAACCTAGTAATAGACGAATAAATTTTACCATCTGCAAGACAAAATCCCTCGCAAATTACATTAGAAAACAAATGGCTTCAATTATTAACGGCTATTATCACCCGAAGGACTCCATCACCCCCCACATCCGCGTACAAATATATCCTGATAAACATACCTCTCGCCATCGCTCATGTTCCAAATCACGACCAATGGCCAAAAAACTACATGCCGCAGCGTGTTCTCTCACTAATCGCTTCGAATAAATCAAATTTTCCCGAAAAACTAACTCGAAACGCTTGAAAAATGGCCACTACTTTGCCAATACACCCCCCGGTGAAAGTTCTAAGCCTCCATCAAAAACCCGCAAGGGGGGAAGAGGGTGAAAAAAAGCGCATGGCTCAAAGATACTTATTCACAATTTAATTTATTCCACCATCATGTGAGATACAATTTGTGTTTAGGCCTACGATAGCATGACGAGGCCAAGGAGACTGTGTGTTGTTCATAGTTCTACATCGTAATTGGCAATTCTTGCATCGTCGTCTGATCCACCACACCACCGCACCAATACATTTTAATTTGCGACCCTTAATTTTGGGGATGACAGCCACCTCCCATGTTCAGCATTCCATTGTGTACTGAAGAAGCACCCATGGATTGAAATCTGGGTCCAATGTATATGTATGTATGCTCGCGTATATGACCATATCTTCTGTCTCTGTGTCCTCATACTCGTCCTCGTCCTCGTCCTCGTCCTCGTCCTCGTCCTCGCCCACTGATGGAATTCAGTAAAATAATGTGGATGGAATTATTTACCCAGCTCTAACAACAAAATGGTTTCCGCCCAGTGGCGGCAAGCAGCAGAGAATGTCGTCGTTGATGGCAGTTAGCAGCCATGCTACCCAACGGTTTGTTTCCCTAATGTTTGTGTTCCAATCTGTGGGTTTGGAACTTTTATGGCCATACAATCAACCGAAAACAACCCCAGAAGTTCTTGCGGTGGTGGATAGATGTGTAGTACGACGCAGTGTGTGCGAGGGAGTATCTGTATACATACAGTGCGCTCTGCTGCCCCCCTTTGCCGTGTAAAGTGAATTCGTATTATTAGTGTTTCACTCAGAGGAACATAACGACGAACATTGCTGGTAATCAAATTTAAATTGAAAAATAAAAAGCAAACAAAAAAAAAAACGAACGAACAGAAATGGAGACATTTTATGAAGAGATTTAGGATACAGCACAGTTACAGATGACTGGTAGGTGGCTGTGGAATCTGGGAATTGATGTTGATTGGGATCATTGATTCCGGAATAATAGAAGGACTCGGGTGTTAGACTGCTCGATAGACGAGTGGTTGTGGATGGATCGTTAAATTAAATTGAATGTTTTGGGTTCATTCTGCTGAATTCTGATTACTTTCGTCTGTGCCTGAGTGGTTTATGTACAGTAGAGGCCTGTTGATGTAAAGTAGTTGCGAGTATACCTGATGTAACGAGAAGGTGAATGTTACGATTTTTGCCACCTGAAACCTAGAGCTGTGGTTCAAATATTTTTTTAGATGGAACATAAATATGAACAATCTTAAGCAGTCGGCGTGCATTAGGTTTTTTGAGCCAGCATCCAGAGTCCAGGGAAAACCCCTTACTTATATACACAACTCCTTGCGTTTGGCAGGGACCATTAGCGATCAAAAGTATTTCTTAACCAACATTCAATCTGATTGTTGACCCTTTCTAGTTGCTACCTGTCTATGTACATAGATGAGAATAGTGTTGGTAATAGTGCTACTGTGTACTGTAATTTTGAAAACACCCAAACCATTTTAGATCTATCGTTGTATTAAAGGGTGGGCCATCTGTTGGTTTCTTTTTGAATCGTATGTTATTTTGGCACTGACAGCTCTTATGTGCTTCCCGTACCGGGAAAAACTTAGGGTGATTCAATTGAACCTTCACCATTGCAAAGCTGCATCAGCAATGCTGACCAGATGTTTTGTGGAGGAATCGATTGATATTGCCTTGTTGTAGGAGACTTGGATCTTCAAAGAAAGGATTAGAGGTCTACCTGAAAGTATTGCCACTTTACACTATGTGCCATCTGGTGAAAGAGCTAGATCTTATATACTGGTGAGGCACGGAGTTCAAGCGCTTTGTGTCCAAGACCTTGTCGCTGTGCGAGTAGGAGCAGGTGCGGGCAGCTTTGTCACAGCATCGGCATACCTGCCATATGACTCCCTAGAGCCTCCTACAACAAAAGAGGTCGAGTCTCTGGTGAATGTCTGTAGGGATAAGAGCGAAGATCTAGTGATTGGTTGCGATACTAATGCACACAGTACAGTATGGGGAAGCACCAACGATAACTACAGAGGAGAAGCTTTATTCGAGTTTGTAGTGTGCAAAGAGCTAACTATTCTGAACAGAAGAACAGAACCGACCTTTGTGGGTGCGAGACGAAGGGAAGTGATTGATGTGACTCTGTGTAGTAATAGAATGCTTGCTAGAATATCAAATTAAAAGATAATGGATCAGACTTCAGAAAATTGTCTCGAGGGATCCAGTTTCCAAAGTTGGACTCATTCGTGGTAGAACGGGGGTTGTGGTTGAGACACTGGATCGTACACATGAGGTCCTCATGGAAATACACTTTCCGGGAAGTCTTAAGTCAGATCATCACTGGGCTCTGAGGAAACAAGGAGCAAACAGGATGATAGGTCTGAAGCGGAACGGATGTAATGCCAGAAGCGGTCAGTGGGGCGATAAAAACATTTTCTCCTTACAACACCGCGCGACCGGATAGTATTTTCCCAGCTTTAATGCAATGGGGTGCAGACCTCATAGTACCAAGGCTTAGGGCTATATATGTCACATGCCTAGCAATAGGCTACATACCGGTAACATGGGGAGAAACAAATGTGGTTTCTCCCAAAACCGGGAAAAAGGACTACTCCGAAGCGAAGTCCTTCAGATCGGTCAGCCTAACATCATTTCTGTTAAAAACAATGGAAAGAATTGTGGTGGACCATATGGAGAGCACGGCGCTGAAAGCGTGTCCTTTGATTAGTCGACAACATGCATACAGAGCTACGGAAACAGCGCTACACCAGGTGGTACGCGTTGCGGAAGAGGAGATGAATACTAGAGGCCTCGCAATGACCATAATAATGGACATTGAAGGTGCCTTCGATAAGAAATACTTCGAAAGTCTGATAGTAGGCAAGAAGAACGTTCCATTGGTAGTGAGTTGGTTGGACAATATGCTGAAAAATAAGGCGATATACATGTATTCAGACGTGAAGGGTTAGCAGAGGTTTCCCGCAGGGTGGTGTTTTATCACCTATTCTGTGGAATATAACTGTGGAATCTCTCCTGCGAAGTTTTGAAGAGATTGGCATCCACATTGTGGGATATGCCGATGATATAGCAATAATGGCAAGAGGTAAATTCATGAACATCACAGCAGATACCATGAGAAATGATCTCAGAGTGGTGGAGCGGTGGTGTCAGGAACAAGGGCTCTCCATTCATGCGGAAAAGACAGATCTGATCTTCTTCACAAGGAAGAGGAAAGATCTGGAATTTCAGGCTTTAACACTTTTCGGATCGGAGCTGCAGGTGACCAGGTAAAGTATCTGGGTGTATACCTAGATGCTGGACTAATTTGAAACTTCCATGTGGAAGAAAAGATTAGAAAGGCGAAAAGGGTGCTTCATCAGTACAAACGGGTATGTGAGCTAAGGTCAGCACACTGGATGTATACGATCAGACCGATTATCACATATCCTTCAGATGAATGGTGGCAAAAAGCCACTCAAAGAGTAAAGAAGTAGTTAGATAGGTTCCGGTGCAATAAGGACGACACCAACATGCGTAATGGAAGTGATCCTAGGTATTGTGCCGCTGGACTTATTTATTAAGAAGGCGGCGGCCTCGACGGCACTTCGATTGCACTGGGATGCCAACTGGCACTGGCGCGGTACTATCTACGGTCCTCGGAAAATCCTGGATCTCGTGAAAAACGAGATTAGGAAGTTAAATATGCCCATCCATGGAATAAAAAGAATGCGTGTTACCGAAAGGAATCACAAAACTCTTACTGGAAAAGAAGATTCGTGATATAATCATCTTTACGGATGGGTTTTAGATGAATGGCAGAGCGGGGGCAGATATCTTCTCAGAAGAACTAGAACTAGCCTGTCATATTAGTCTGGGGAAATATATGTACCTCAGTCTGTCAAACCGAGATGATTGCTCTGTTGCATACGTTGGATCACCTGAAAGGGGGTCAGGTCGAGGGAAGAGACGTTACCATAGCACTGGACAATCAATCAGTGATTAGATGCATGGAGCAAATAGATATCAAACATTATTGACATTGGAATGTGTTCTCAGAGCGAAGAACACTGAAATTCGTGGTAGCGTTATCTACAGATAATGGAAATTTTGGGTATCACCTAAAGAAGATGGGTCTTCTGAGGGTAACACTGGTGAACTATGCCTTGAGGAAGTCGGGATGGCAGCACATAAATTGTGTCAATATCCGACGCTAGCTAGCACAAGAAAGGAGAGCCTGGAGAGCCACTAGATAGAAACCCAGAGGATGAACTAGATTTCTGTTAAACATTTCTGTTGCGACAGTGGAAGAAATCGATTTTTTTTTGTCAAAAATGAAAGATTTGGACTTGGCGAGCTATGGTTCCAGCAAGGTGGGGCTACGTGCCACACAAGCCGTCCAACAATCGATTTATTGCACACAAAGTTCAATAATCGTGTAATCAGTCTTTTGCTGATGTTTCTTTGCCGCAATTTGACGCCGTCGCACAGTGTGGTGAATCGCCAATCTAGCTGGACAAAATTAAAAAAATCAAAGTTTAGCCAGTTGACTTTAAATCATATATTGAGCTTCTCAATACAATAGGCAACTGTAATTCATATTTTGTTTTTTTGTTTTTATCTCTGATTAGGAAAAATTAAGCTTGAAAGTTAGCTGTTGTCAACAGGTGCAAAGAGATAACACCGAATAGCGTAATTTTTATGTGAGTTTGGTTGATGATTTAAAACGCTATGGTGATTTTATTGTTATAATTTTTTTTCATTATTATTAAGCGTTATTTTAAAGTAAAATATAAAAATTTTTATTTAATAATTTCCATTGCAACTATTTTAAAAACAAAAAATCTGTGGGAAGGTCAAAAAGTTCCAAAAATAAAATATTGTTGTTTTTCGAGTGGAGTTAAAGTTAATTATTCCGCATAATTCCGGTGTGAAACTACATTTATATCATTCTGTATAGTGTTTTCATTAAGGCAAACTAAAAACATCTTGCGCGTTTTTGCGACCGCTATACAATTTTTTTCACTTTTCCAGAATGATTTCCTCCTCTGTCGCAAAAAGACATTTTTGAAAATTGAGAAAAAATGGCCAAAATATATCGCTAAGACGTGGTTTTGGCATTAATAATAGACAGATATGATCTTCAAGACATACCTAAAAATGTTAAAAAAAATATTCAAGTCTTAAAAATGTCTTTTTTTTTTAACCATGTAAACTGATTTTTTTGTCACTTTTTTATAAAAATTTCAAACTCAAAAAAAAAAAAATTTTTTTTTATGACCATTTATCTATTTAAACTCATTGAGAAACAAATATATAAACAAAAAGTCGAACCAACATGATTTTATAATTTTGTCCAGCTAGATTTGCGATTCACCACACTGTGCGTAGGACTTCTTTTTTAGGGGGTGCCACTAAAGATCGATGCTATGTGGACAATGCAGAGACGATTCAAGTACTCAAGAACAATATTGGTCAAGCTATTCGTGAAATAGGAGCCGAAACCATTGAAAATGTATTGAAAAATAGGATTGGGAGAATGGCCTACTGCCAACCCAGCCGAGGTATTCATTTGAATGAAATAATAATTAATCGGAAGGTTTACTACTTTCAATAAAGCAACAATCGTTTAAAATATTAAACACTGTTTTTTATAGCCTTTCTAGAAATAAACTACCCTATGTATGTATACATATGTATCTGTCGCAGGTACTTTCATGATTTTTTTCTCCAGATTCCTAGTCAGGTCTATTAGTTCTGAACTACAAAGTCTGCCTTTCATCCTTCCCACCTTTAGTGAAAGAGGGCAGATCACTCTGAATTGTCCGACCACAAAACTACTGTCAATGAGCGACAATAAAAGTGGTGAGATCAATGGCTCAGTATATATTACGTCATTAGTACCTAAGGCACTGGTTTGAGATTCGATGTCTCAGAATGTTGTTTTTTACGGGCTCATCCGACAGAAAAACTATAGCTCCCTCCATTTATACGAAACTACAGCACGCACAACACAGGGGTCAATTGGGTAAACTATTTGCTACCCAATGCGAAAAATGTCTCCAAAAAAATTTCTTCGATCATAACCCGTCAAAAGCACTTTTATACTTAAAAAACTGAGAATGTGGGTATAGGTTATACCAGTAAAGGTCCATTGTGGTACCACATCGATCTGAAATCCTCAATAAAGACTACTCTAGGAACCAACAGGAGCTTAATATAAAGCGCTAGAGGATACTAGCTAGTTCGTCCAAATTGTCGAAGAAGTAGGCACCACCTAAGTGCAAACTTCTGCGAGCAAAGAGTGCTTGGCATATACTCTTCCTCGTCCATGCAGCTTCTACAGAAGTCATTAGCGAGGAAGTCCAGCCTAATGGCGTACCTGCCAATAATGCAGTGCCTAGTAACCGCTTAGGCGCTATTAGACATGCTTTGTGGTTGTTCATCCTGGAGAACTCCTAGATATTTGCTTCATTGTAGATCTTCCCTTTAGCAATTGCTTATAAAGAGAAAAACTTCTGTTTTGATTAATTATAACGAAGGCTCTCTGCACGTGCCGCATCCGTGTATCAGCACAGACTCAAGCTGGGAGGGAACTGAAAAGCCTTAGTTTAGCATATCGTTAAGAATACAGCAGCCTTGGCATGGGGCAAATGTGACATCAAATCATATGAATTTATCAAGGCTACCATTCCTGCCCGAAACATGCCAAATAAATTCCACTTTTGACTCTATTAAACTTACTTACTTAGGTGGCGCTATATATGTACATAGTTCGGGGTGAACCTGGGCTTCAACCAAAAATCCTCTCCAGTAAGCCTGGTCCTTAGCTAACTGCTTCCAGTTGCACACTCCAACTCTTTTGAGGTCCCCTTCTACTTGTGCGCGCCACTCAAGGTGATGTCTTCCTCTACTGCATTGTCCCTCCAGGTTTGATTCGAAGACTCTGAGGGCCGGAGCGTTGATGTCCATTCGCTCTATATGTCCTAGCCACCTCAACCGACTGATGCCCAGTTTGAGTAGCCGCATTTATTGATGCACAACCTTCTAAAGGCTGCTGTTACTCGGTTTACAAAAGTGATATGACTAGACTTAGCGTATTCCGATATTCAAAGTGGCTGATATACATATTGACTAACAGAGGCACAGACTGAGCAGACTTGACTTGAGAAAAGACTTAACTTAAACATGGGCTTAGATTATACCAACCCACAGTGATTTAAGAAACTGATTTATGCCAAGTGGTATCTGAAACATTCTAGAATCTACACCATCACTTTTTGTACATACATCCGTGTAAGTGTCCAGTGAAGAATCTGTCCACAAATGCAACAGCTAATGAACAAAAAGCCATAATGGTGGTAAAACGTTCACCTTGTGGTACAGCGGATTTAATTGATATTTTTGAACTGCAACAATCCAGTTCTGAATTGTTGATCTTGCTTAGCAGCATCTACTTGATCCAGTGATTTAACAGAATGATTTAAAAATTTGTTACCCAAAATCTTTTTTTTCTATTGAAACACCCTCCAACAATAGATACAATTGCATACTACTCTCTCTTTCTCTTAAACAAGAACAAAAGATAAAAATACATTTAGTCTGACATGATGTGTAGTTTTAACCACCAACACTAGAACTACCACCTTAAAAAAAAAAAACTACGCGACACGACAGACTTGTTTTTAGTTAAATTGGAAAAGTTATCTTTGATTTATGGCCCGGGTACCGGGTCAAAGTGGAAAACAGCGCCGAAACAAATATAATAAAAATGCTATTTGCTTCGTGCTAAGCTCACCGAGGTGTGCAACCTCAACCTTAGAATTATTTTATTGCACCAGGCAATCATAGTGTCACCAAGCGAAGTCAATTGGACCAGAAATAGTAGAGAAGTAAAAAAAAAATAGTGAAGACCATGGTCAAATTCTAAGAATTTCACAGACACAATATGAAAGCGAGAAAGGGGTTTGGCAATAAATCTCAGAAATGCATCTGACCGAGAAATTAAATGTTTCCTTTCATAAAAGGGACATAATGCATTGTATTTGGCGGAGATTTATGGTAATTTGTTCGTTCGTGGCTAGTGAATGCGTTATAATTTGAATTTAGATATGATGGACGAAATGTTGGCAAAAAAAAGTGTAGTAGATGCTTTAAAGAAATTAGATATATCTTACTTCTTAGGAAATTGTTAATTTACAAGTGGGTTATAGGTATAAGAAGAGTTAAGGTAAGGTAAGAGTTATGTCCTTACCAAAGGTACATCAGTAGGTTCGGTGTACTTTGACATATTCGTAGCTCAAATCAATAAATATTTGTCAAGACTGAGGTAGAGTGTTGAATAAGAGATGGTGGTGGACAGTCGCATTCCTGAAGAGGCATGATGACATTGCTACAGCAGTCTCCGTAAAGCATGTTAATACTTTAAAGAACACCTTCGAACCGCTTTAATTAAGCTAACTAAATGCCAGCTCAGTTTGGGTTAGGTGTGAACCTCCACAAAACTGAACCAGAAATATAAAATTCCGTTTATCGCCCCTTCCTCACTAAATGGTGTAAGGTTTTTTTTTTTGGGTTTTATTTCAGACAGGAAGTTAAGCTGGAACTCCAACATTCAAGAAAGAATCAAAATCAAAAAGGCTATCGGGAATAAATTAGGTTTGCAACCCCAAATAAGTTATTGCTCCTTGTCTCGTGGACTGCCTTCGATAGAGTCAAAAACTGCGATAAGCCCATCTCTTAAAATAAACTTTTTTAAGATAAACTTTTCTACAATCTTAGGGGTCTTAGACCCGACAGATGCCCATCGTGCTACCGATGAACCATGCCTTCAACTTTTTGCTTTTTAGTTTCCACAAGGATTTTCAGGAGAAAACCCAATTAGCGCTATGAAGCCCCGGTTTGATACCATAAACTCGTGTAAAACTGATGTTATAGGGGTCAGTAGTTCAGAGAATACCGATTAGGTTTACCGAATATACATAAGTTATCTGGTCCTAGAGCCCGACATCTGCAAAGGAAGTGAATGAGAGATTCTTTCTCTTCTTTATTTCTGCAGCTCCGACAAAACGTGTTTTGAGGTATACCTTGCTTGGCTGCATGGTCTTCTATCTGCCAGTTGCCTGTGCTAATAGCTACGATTCCTGCAATATCTGGTCTTGATCTGCTTAGTATCTCCTTCGTTTCTAATTTATTATAAATGGGCTATAACCATTCTTGATATAACACAGTTAGTAAGACTAATCCATCCCAGGTTGGTCAACTATAAAAAGCTGTGATGTATATAGCCCTCAACGACTCCCAAAGGAACACTGACTCTTTCCGATAGAGACCCATTAAGGGCTGAACCTACCCCAGCCAAATTGCCGCCTGGTTCATTTTCCTCATAGTTACTGTGTTTTGGAACCCAGATGATTGTCGTCATTGAAAGGGAGCATAGTACATTGAGTTCCTTCTGGCATTGCTCTACCTGTTAGGACGATGCGGTAGTCGAATTAATGGTTTTGATTGTGTCTTGGTAATCAGTGAAGACAGCGATATTTCGGAAGGTAGTTGACGTTTATCAGTATGCGACAAGCCTCACGAATAGCAAGATCTGCCTAGAAAAGGCTGACATAGGTAGAAGTGGTTGTGTCAGCAAGCCGTGCCAAAATATAATAATATTCAAGTCACCTATCGGATTTAGAAAGTATGTAAACTATGTAATATGGATAAGGGAGATAAGTGGTGATTATTCAGATCCACCCCGTTACATTAAGGAAACCGATGAATGCTAATCGCCGTTAACTCTACTAGGTTGTCAAAAAAGGGTTTACCTAATGCACGCTGTCTGGCCCTGTCTAGAGCTGTACACTTGCAGAGGAAGTATAGTTATTGTTTCTTTCTCGTTAGCGATTTTGCAGCTGCGACAATGCGCATGAAGTGGATTGCCTATTCTGGCCACATAAACCCTGATGGGCCAGTGGCCAGTACTAATTGCCAGAACTCTTGCGATATCTGCACAGTTCCTATTTAAAAGTTCTTGTGATTTATTCCTGTGGTAATTGAGCCACATCTGCCTGGATATGACACAGTTCCTCAACCCGCTAGGGAGCCATCAGGGGCTGATCCCTGCCTTGCTAGTTCATCAGCTCGCTTATTTCCATCCATGTTACTGTGACCCGGCACCCAAAGAGGAGACTAATCCTGAACCGATATTATCTCTACTGTTCTACGAGCTTCGAAGATGTGGTGGCAGATATAATAGCTTTGATAGCGGTCTGGTTGTCAATGAGGATGGCTATGGTGTTAAGTGGTGTGGTGGTTTGCTTGAGTAGGTGGCAAGCCTCACGTACAGCAAGAACTTCTGCCTGGAAGACGCTGCACGAGTAAGGAAACTGGTAAGACTTAGAAATATTGAAGTAATCAGAGAATCCATCCCTGCCCCTACCCCATTTCGAACTCATTTGTCACGTCGCCTGATTCCCATGACCGTGACGTAATTTCTGAGGCTCACTCTGGGAGTTACATATATAGTCGGTTAGATGGGAGTTCCGTTGCTCCTAGAGCCGTAGTTCTTTTAACTTTGTTGATAAGTTTGATGTTGATGTTCTTTCCTTAACGCATGCCACCAGACTAGCGATCGGCAGGAAAGTATAGGACGCACAACAGCTGTGTACATCCATATGACCATCTTCGGGCGAAGTCCCCACCTCTTACCGAAGGTTTTACTGCAAACATAGAGGGCCACACAAGCTTTCTTTGTCCGCTGTTCAATGTTTAGTTTCCAATTAAGTTTTGGATCAAGTACCACACCTAGATACTTGGCACTGGAGGATAAGGAGAGTAGTTGATTGTTTAGTCGTGGAGGCGTGAATGTCGGCATTTTGGTTTTTGTGGTAAAGAGCATCAGTTCAGCTTTTCTTGGGTTGACGCTGAGTCCACATCCAGTGGCCCATTCGCTAATCTTGTCCAATCTCTCTGGTTATTGAAGGAAACATCCCTGATACCAGTATTACCACATCATCCGCATACGAGACAACCTTGATTCCATCACTGTCTAGCCCACACAGGATTTTGTTGATTACCAGAACCCAGAGAAGAGGAGATATAACCCTGAGGAGTTCCTCTTACGACAGATATGGTGGAACTGCTATTACCGAGGGTCGATTGAATGATTCTAGTTTTTAGCATATTCACTAATAAACTCTTCCACACCCAGTTGGATCAAAGTTTCCTGAATCGATTCAGTGTTTACGTTATTGAAGGCACCTTCAACGTCTATGACGGTAGGGTATATTGTTTGAAGTGAATTGTCTTTTCTATCGTTCGAACAATTTCGTGGTGTCGTCTCTGTCGGTCGTCCCTTAGTATACGTGCTGAGGTTTAGATAGAAGGGATTGATCTAGGGTATTTCGTATGTGTGTGTCTAAGATACGTTCCAACGTCATTAAAATGAAAGAGGATAAGCTGATGGGTCTGAAATCCTTTGCGTATTCATGTCCACTCTTCCCAGCTTTCGGAATAAATACAACACGAACACGTCTCCAACTCAGGAGAACGTGGTTAACGAGGATACAGCCTAGCCAAGGAGGATAGGTACTAGCCAAGGGTGAAGGCCAGATGAATTTCTTGATTTCTTGATTCAGAAGACTCTGACACCGACTCTATCCTTAATTTTGGATCCATCCGCAAAGATTAACGACACTTCATTGTACCCGACAACCTGGTGCTGTTAACTCTGTTTTGTCTGCCGGTGACGCTGTGATCCACAATGATTCTTCAAACCAGTCGGACGTGCTCTAGCTCGAGTAACATATCAATTAGACCTGCAGATAAACAGTGATACAAAGTTCATCACCTGTCCTACGAAATTGTGGAATAAGAAACACGTTTCCATTAAATAATAAAAACCAAATTGTAATATAATATGTTTTCCAATAGTTTACAGCTTAACTACCCTCGACAGCAATCTCGACAACACCCTGTACATAGTAGGGTCCCTCATTCACGTACCTTTGCAATTGAAGCTGTGTTTGTATATCGAAGACATTGCTGACCGACAGGATCTCTACTATTTCAAATTTCGCATATTTCGCTTCTTTGTCGAACTCTACTCGCCTGTCTAGAAGATACTCCACAAACCCAGCTGTGTGCTTGAGAGCTAAAATCCCCCAACGATAGCGACACAACGCTCGAATGAAGTTCAAACAGGAAACCTTTATATCCGGGAAAGGATTTCTGCAGAAGTCCATTAGAAATTGAAGATTCGGACCTCCGGCGAGGATTTGACACCATTTCTCCATGACTTTGCTGTAGAAAAATAAAACCAATTAGTCAGATTACATGGGGCTCTGGAGACCATTAAATTACCTAGCTTCCTGAGAGACATCACCCTCACAGGAGAACACAACCTCCAGTGCATTAAATGCTCGATTTTTCAGCTCAGTAGGAAGATTCCGCAAATACGATAAGAAATCCTCAAAGGTTTCTCGGAGATTATCAGAGTAGTTGGACTCGAGAAGAACCTTGCCTTGCTGGGAGTGTGCAATATTTCCCAGTGTGTCAAAGGCTGTCGGCAATACTGAAGGATCAGCAGAGTGCAGACACTCAAACAAGCATTGAACCATCTGGGGATAGCCAGCGATGATTTTTTGTGGTTGGGTAAACGCGATCTTTCCAAAGAACTTCATGATTCCTGGCACCAACAGTCGATCGAGAGGATTCTCCTGCATTGTCTCGACTCGCTTGGATATTTTCTCAAAGACCTGCTTCTGTTCTAGGAAAACCAGTCCGTGATTTTGTTCTGCGAGAGATACCAATATTTCTAGAACGTTCACTTGGAGTAGTATATCATTTGTCTCCAACTCCGCTAGCGCTGTATTGAGGATTTCCTCAACTTTATACAAATTCCCCGGAGATATTTTGGCCAAATTGACTCCGATTTCGTATACTCTGCATCGGACTACGTCGTCCTGTTGGAGTTTACTAAGCAAAGCTGTCCTCAAATTCGTATTATCCAACTTATCTGCGAGAATTGCCGATAGAATGTTCACAGCAGGGACAGCCACGCTCGTCTCGTACTCTTGAACGCAGTCGATGATTACTCGGATGAGATCCTCTTGGAGTACGGAGTTCGGATGTTTTGTGAGTTCTTTTAGTAATGTGTTGAGTGCAAGCGAACGAACTTTGGGCTTCTTGTGCTGTAGGGACCGCTCCAGAAGGTTCGGAAGATCATCCTGGTTAATAGTCAGATGAGACATACAGATCGATAGGATGTCGATGGCCAGATCGCATTGTTCTCTGAAATTTAGAAAGTCATGACGATTTGAGTAAAACATATGTATCTTATTAGTTACCTTGCGGAGGTATCCTCCAGACATTCATAGATCTCGGAAGACTTCAGCAACTTGGCTGTGACGATGTTTTCCAAGGAAATTCCTTCATTTAGTCGAAAACGAATTTCGTTTAGTGTCTCAACTCGATTTTCTTTTATGCGGAGGTTCTCGAGCTTCTCTAAATACCAATCTTCGCCCATTTTCACTGGAAAATTTAAGAGATTTGAATAAATGCACACAAATTTAGATGAAAAATAAAAATAACAAAATCACCACAAATGACAGCTGGCAGCAAATAGGGTGCGTTTGGAAAAGGTATACTGATGTGCTTCAAACTGTTCATCGATAACTACCTACTTCTTTTCTTTGAAAAAGTATTTCAAATTGTCTGGAATATGATATACATACATACTTATGAATATAATAACATTTTAATTACTTTTGCACTTTATTTTGGGATATTCGTTGATCTCATTTGTTTGGTTAAATTCGCAAAGCACTACCTCTCAAACTGTTGTGACAGTCACTTTTGACGTTTCTCTTACAACAAGCCGGACGCCATTTGTAACTAGAAAAGAAATATTTTCCTTCCTTTGTGACGCGAACTAATTTTTCTTAATTTTCCACATCAATTTAACGCAAAACCATGTCGCAAAGGTTCACCTCAGCCCCACCGGGGCAGCCTCCAGTACCTGGACAACCTAGGTACCAACCTCCACCACCACAGTCGACAGGAATGCGACCGTACACGGCTGGCGGAAACTTTCCGGTAAAAACAATTATATGAGAATTTTTTCATATTTCTCAAAGATTTCCGCTTTCTCTCCACAGCAACGCGGATTCCCGATGCACCAGAACCCTCCACCACCAGTTGGGAGTGCCCCGTCACCAAGTGGCCCTCCCATGCATCAGCGTACCTCACAACCTGGTTTCCAAAGCGGTTTACGGGGGAGTGGGTCTGGTGCTGGTGGTAAGCGAACACAAGAATCTCGAAGTATTAGTCAGACGCCCGGAAAAGGTGAATATGTCGCGGCGAAAAAGAAGAAAAAACTTGCGGATAAAATTCTGCCACAGAAAGTGCGAGATTTAGTCCCTGAATCACAGGCTTATATGGATCTCCTCACGTTTGAGAGGAAGTTGGATGCCACCATCATGCGGAAGAGACTAGACATTCAGGAAGCTCTTAAGCGGCCAATGAAGCAGAAACGGAAATTACGTATCTTCATATCAAACACGTTTTACCCTAGCAAAGAACCATCTGGCGACGGAGAGGAGGGTGCTGTAGCTTCCTGGGAGTTGAGAGTCGAGGGAAGACTACTGGAAGACAATAAAGGCGATCCAAACACCAAGATAAAAAGAAAATTCTCTTCATTCTTTAAGTCGTTAGTCATTGAGCTTGACAAAGACTTGTACGGGCCCGATAACCATCTCGTCGAGTGGCATCGTACACACACGACCCAAGAAACTGATGGATTCCAGGTGAAGCGACCTGGTGATAGAAATGTACGCTGTACCATCCTCCTTCTCCTTGATTATCAACCGTTGCAGTTCAAGTTGGACCCTAGATTGGCACGTTTGCTGGGGGTGCACACACAAACCCGTCCGGTGATCATCTCCGCTCTGTGGCAGTACATCAAGACGCATAAATTGCAGGACGCCCACGAGCGGGAGTACATTAATTGTGACAAATATCTAGAGCAGATCTTTGGATGTCCACGTATGAAGTTCGCTGAAATTCCGCAACGCCTGAATCCACTCTTGCATCCTCCAGATCCGATTGTGATCAATCACTTTATTGAAAGCGGTGCGGAGAACAAACAGACCGCATGCTACGACATCGATGTGGAGGTGGACGACACGCTGAAAAATCAAATGAACAACTTTTTAATGAGCACCGCCAGCCAGCAGGAGATCCAGGGACTGGATGCCAAGATCCACGAGACTGTGGACACGATAAATCAGTTGAAGACAAATAGGGAATTCTTTTTGAGCTTCGCCAAGGATCCACAGATATTCATTCATCGTTGGATCGTCAGTCAGACGAGGGATTTAAAGGTAGCGATGGTGTTTATTACCTCAATCAACATTCAACTGATTGCTTTCTTTTTTTTACAGACGATGACAGATGTCGTGGGCAATCCAGAGGAGGAGCGTCGTGCTGAGTTTTACTACCAGCCATGGACCCATGAAGCGGTGTCGCGTTACTTTTTCACGAAAGTAAATCAAAAACGTGCCGAGCTAGAACAGGCATTGGGCATTCGTAATTCATAAGAACGCCGGGGGGAATTGTGGTCCTCTCTACGGTGTCAGGTTAAAATTTTCGTTCCACCATTTAACTGCTTGAAACTCCACGCGTTTAATTTGTAGTCCTAGGATCGCTTTGTATTCATAAAAGATATTCAAATAAATTTTCTGATATTTAACATTATTTTCGGGAAACCAGTGGTTTAAGGCGCCCGAGCTACATATAACAGTTGTATCTAGTTTAATGTAAAACTAGGATTATTGGTCCTAGCAAGTGCATATTTGTTGCCAAGGGCTTAGATGGCTGAGTACGGTTCTAAAGACTGCTACATTGACAAACATTGAAGTCATACTAGCCTCAGTGTATCTCCCACACGACTCGCTGTCTCGAGAAGGCGACAAACGTCGGAATAGATGTGAATGTACTGTGATGAATGGAAGAGATGAATCTCTTAGCTCGACATATTAAACAACGGCAACGAACCCATATTTGTCACTTAGCAGAGGTGGAAATTCGTCGCTGCAGGAGCATCTGATATGATCTCGAACTGGAGGGTATTGAGGTCAAAATCAGCAAAGAAGGTCGCACGATCACACTTTTGACTTCCAGGATCCATAGCAGTGGTGCGTTGGATGAGGTGAGTAACACTTTAGAACACGCTGTTAACTAGTAGGTATAGAATTAGATTTCGTTCTTAACCTAAGGAAGGCTTCATGTGACCTTAGGATATCCTCATGTTTCGAGAAACATCGATGTGCAAATAAGTACAGTGATGTGACGGCGAGCGGTTTACTATTAGTGGGGGGTCATGTGCTGTCATAATTACCTCTAAATCGAACAAGCCGCTATCATTCAGCGGACCGATGCAATGGGCTCCTACTCGCTGATTCACAAACTTCAAATGACAGCTTACACATCTCCATCGAGATTATTCACAAAAAGATCTGCGGAATTCGCAGCGGTAATGATCCCAGCTCTATCGATGAAGACATCGATTTCTGAGATGTATGTACATACATTCATATGTACCTCTATTTAGTCCCAGAAGTTCCAGCAGCGACAAGCGCCACGTGACCAGTGTATTGAATATACGCTGAGGATTGCAACTACATATACATATGCACATTCTCCAGACTTCATGAAGAGCGAACTGGGATAAGAAAAACAGGAAGTCATTCCGTCAAAGAAGGGCCGAGAACCCGATAGAAGTCAGTCCGCAAACCCGGTCACAGAAGTCAGCTCGAGAAGAGAAGGCGCTTAGGCTCTAAGGGCTTTACATACGTTCAAGAGGCCGAAATCACAAGGTGATATCTTTTGAAAGTTTATAAGTCAAAGAAACATGAATTGGTATTTCAACTCTACAACAAGTTAGCGAAGGACAACTTTACCTATAAGCTGTTGAGCAGTATTATATTCGTCACGCTCGCGATGATTTGAGCTAAATGTTCACGCTTTTCCTTCAGACTACATTGAAATTAATTCTAGACAACATGAATTAAAAAAGAAAAGATTTATTGCGAATTTTCTTTTGTTAACCATTACCATATACAAAAGTTCCAATCAACAACAAAAATTTTAAGAGGAATGCAAAAAAATTCGAACATAAAAGACGGATTCACTCTAATATACAAACTACTAGCACGTTCCAAATATGAGTTCGCCTCCTGAATTACCCTACGTCTAATCTATTTATTCTTTTTATCGTTGATCAGTTGCTTTTTGGTAGACTCATCGATCTCTTCAGTCTCTATTTTCTCCTCAATCGCGATGCCATTGTCTAGACGATTTTTGTCGACTGGATATAGCCAACGCTGGTAGAGATATATCAAGAACACCACATCATCTCTGAAACAAGCGACACGATGCGCTGTGGGCATTGTTATAATAAACGCAAAGAGATCATCGATGAAGGTGTTGAATGCTTTGTACATGAATGAGCGCCATGGCAAGGCAGCCACGGACTTGAGTTTATAATTCACAAACAATTGCGGCAGCATGAAAAGAAAGTCGAAAGCATAGACGCCATTCACTAAAGAATTAAGCGTCCAGGAGTACCAACTCTTGTGTGGTTGGTATATCAGGGAATACACGGCTCCAGCCAAGCATAGTGGGTACAAAAGGTAGCTGAGATATCTCATGGCTTCTCGATCGAATTGTTCCGTTTTCTTCTCTGCTTTACCGTCGACATTTGTTGTTGTTTTGCGAATTCCTTTCAAATTAACTTCCAGCTTGAGGATCTTTTTACATTTCCAGAGCTCAATGAGCGCACCAATGCCGGCTGGAACTAAAACTAGAAGGGATGTACTCTCATCCATCAGATAGAAGAAGATTACAATTTGTGAGAATGCCCTCCAAAGGGTGGTTCTTGTGGAGAGACCTTCATAAGACTTCTTTTTTCGCCAGAAAATTACGTCATTCTTAAACGACAAGAAGTCAAATAGGAGCTGGAAAAAATAAAAAAAATTTTACTATGCATTCAAAGCTATTGACAAACGAATCAACTCACATGGACACTTCCAACAAGCAATGTTCCACAAAGCAGATACACATTTGTGTCGGAGAACATTCCCTTCACTTCGTCCACGTCCTTGGTGGAAAATCCCAAAGTATGCATAGACTTAGTAGCATGTTCTATGAGTAGCATAAGTCGTAGTTTTCCAATTCCTATTGGTTTGTACTCTAAAGATACTGTAAATTCAGTTGTGTTTCTGGTCACTTGGACCAAATTCTTGATTCGGGTTTTAAAGAAGTCACTTTTGACGATGGGGAGTATTTCGCCATTACGATTTACACGAATCAAATTGGCTAATTCGGGTGGGACGTCTTGCTTTGATAGACTTATCAAATCGGTGAGAATCGTTACGAATGCTTTCGATGTGATGTGAGTTACTGGTTTTGTTGTAGTTGTGGTAGTCGTTGATCGTTTTTTTAAAGCTTCAGTTGGTGGAGATTCCTGTAGAAGAGAGAATCGATTTTTATTAAAATTTAATGGGGATTCGATGTGGATGTAGGTCGAAAAACGTGAGTTTTAAAGTGCATATGAGAAGCTGAGTCTGCCACCAAGGGACTTCATTTTGCCCTTAAATTGCAGGAGATTGAAACGACAACCAAAAGTTACTTTTTATTCTTGTGATATTGTTTAATCTGTTTTTCCTTAACCGTTGTCAACGGTTAAGAGTCAAATCTGTCTCATTTGAACTTTGTTTTGAGTCTCTTCACAGAAAACAGACCGAAAATGGTCAGTCTGACAACTCCTTTCCAGGTTAAGTTCGATCAGGCATTACTGATACTTTTTACTTGACATATTTGACGATATGACCAGAAACCAAAACAAATTCCGATATTACTACTAAGCTAGATTGAGAACTAAAAATTCGAAATTAGACTCTCAACACAAATTGTCGTAGGTGTTATGCATGAGTGGGTCTATTAAAAATAAAGTCCACAGATCGACACGCCATTAGTCAGATGTTACATTACTTTGGTTATGGCATTAGCAGGCATAAAAAAAAATCGTACAGCACCCATGATGATTGATATCTTGCAATAGCGTATGAAATGGATAGGGGCAACAGGAAACACGATGCTGATTCTTTGTATTGTTATACTCCTTTCCTATTGAAAGCGATTCAACATCGTAAGCTATGGTTGGATTGTGGGATAAAATGACAAATGTTGACCATTGAGAATATGCCCAAAATTCCTGTCAAAGAGCCACGGGGATATAAGGCTTTATAGATGTAGAGGACAGATTTTGCTCAGCAGATCCATTCCTCGGGGAAAAGCCATTCTAAAACCAGATCTGAGCTTTGAGGGAGGTTCAGTAAAGCCATGCTCGATAAACAGCTTCCAAACAGTTGCCAAAACAAAAGCGTTTGTTCTTTTCTTTTCTTGGTAATTACACTGAAGCACGCACTGAATCCCTAGAGATCCACAACATACAACGCAGCCGCTTTAACATAACCCTATCGACAATTAACTTCTTCCATTCTGGACATGATGTTTCAGTTTCACAACGTGCTAACCTAAGCCCAACTAGATTGATCAAAACTAATAGTATTCCTTTTCACTTACATTTTCTCCCAACAAATTAAATGTCTCTGGTCTTGGAAGCATATATTCTGTCAAGCTAATGCTGTGTATCACAGTTGGTCCGTCTCTCTTCAAAGTTTTCCACTCCAACGGTGGTCCATCGAGTGCAAACACTACTTGCATATGTAATGTACCATTCCTTCGTGTTTTTAGTGGAATATCTATTTCCAGATCCCTAAAAAAAGGATATCATTAATTACACTTCCAACATCAGACAATATTTACATCATACTTCTGAAAAGTTTCATAATAATTAAAGTCATTCACACTAAAGATTTTGGTTGTTTCTTTCCCAATTGGATTACTGGTGACCGATGTGAATAGGGCTAACTGCATTTTTGGCTTTTTCGCCAGGAACGATTGATAACAAGGCACCGATGAACACTGTAAACTGGTGAAGAGCTGCGCCATAGTCCACATTGAGTGAGTAATGTACACGAGGAATATTAATCCTAATATAGTGGTAAACGATGGGATAACCATTCTCGCCTTTTCTACTTTCTGTTAAGGCGAACGTTTAATTCATAACACAATGGTGTGAGGTGATTTTGTGTCCAAAAAAAGAAATCGAAATAATTTAATTGACCGGTGTCCACCTCATCAAAGCGATTTGTTTTGTTGTCTGTCGAAAAATGCAAAATGTCAAAATAAGTGACAGATAAAAACACACCCTGTCAGTACTGCCAGTAATTTATTGGTGGTGTATTCAGTGAAGTAGTTCACCACAAGTTGGTTTTGCAAAGTACTGGTTCTGTATTCCCATAATACAATTACCGGAACTTCGCTTTCGTTATATAATCTGCAAAAACAAATCTGCTGATTAAAAGGTGTAGAATGCCTTGCTGCGGCTCATTAAACATGTACATATACATATGTATAAGCGTGACGATCGGAGGTACTGCATAAACATTGAGGTTTGAGGATTGCTAAATAGCGTTTTTAAAGCTGCGATCGATGAAGAGGCCTCGCAGTTCACCTATATTGATTCTGAAATGTACTTTCCGCGATCAACGCCAGTACGACAGGAAAGCTATCGAAATAAGAGAATGGAACACTGGACGATAAAAATGTATTCCACAAGTCATTATCACCAATTAAAATTTTAAACCCACTTTTTAATGGCCTTCGAGAAAGCCTTCTTATACTAGTACCTACTAGCAGAAGTTACGACGGCATTCAATGCCCAAGCATTTACGCTAACCAAATGGAGTCTCGATTTCTCGACGACAGTTCTATCAACCATTATTGTTGCAGTTTCCAATATGGTAACGTCTTCTACGACTTTGTTCTTGTTTATATTTGATCCTAGACTATCAGCGTCAGATACAATGAACCATGAAACTCGAAGACATATGATGAGACATTTTGAAATAATGCAAAATATCTGGTCGGACGCGCCGATGAAAGGAGATAGCCAAGAAAATTCTTTTCAGAATAATGTTTTCATCGAGTACAAGACAATATTAAAAATCTATAAAACGGAAGATGGAATGGAAAAAATAGAAAAGAATATTAAACCAAGGAGTTTATGATCTGTAACAGGATGAGAATGCTATCCATTAAGGTAAGAAACCTCGTCCGTATTATCTCGGCCACATTAAACGATTGAACTGAAGATCAGTGAATACAAATTTCAAGGAAGACCGGACTTTCTTAATCTTTAAGAGTTATGGGTTTGTAAAGTTTACAAAGAACAAACGCCTGGACTTTTATGTTTTGTTTTATGCTACTTTGCATATAGTATATGTATTATAGTTAGGAAAGCCAAATAAATCCGACTCAGATGAATTGTTTAAATATTTTGTTCTCAAAATAAAAATCGTTGACAGATCTTGTCTGCCTGATTAGGTCTTTCAACTGCATTCAAACGTCCATTCAATTTCACTCTCTGCACAAGGCCTACTTTGCTGCTACACAAGCAATGTTAAGTCTATTGTCATCAAAAAAGGAAAGAATCCAGTTTAGCCAAGAGTTTTCAGAAAGGATGCTCTCGTCTCGTTTTTATGTTGCGTAAATAAGTACCTCTCCCTACATGTAGACTGTTCTCCCCTAGGGCTCTTTGGCATGCCAGATCACCCTAAGTCTAAATTACACTTACCAACCAACCAACAAGCCTTATATGTCTTGCCGGCCCTTAGCTAATTCTCTCCAGATATGCATTCCAAGTCGGTTAAGCTCATTTTCTACCTCAGGCGAGATCTTCCAGTTATTCCAACAAAATTGTAAATAAAATCAGCTCGCTTTTCTTATTTCATTTATTCTAAGCTTAACATTAGATTACAAATAAATTTACACAACTTTATGAATGATTCTTCATTTCTTTTTCTATATCCTCAGCTGAAATTGGTTTCGATAGTTCATCTGCGACGCTAATCGATTGCATGGCTTGTCGGAGTGCATCTGCAGCTGATGGTATTTTGTCGTAGTTCCAATATGTAAATTTGTTAAATGTTCCAGAAACCCTGAGGAGTCTATCGGCCGACTCATCTAATGTGCGATTGGTCTCTTGGAATACGACTCCTTTGAACTTTGCTGGAACATCAAATACCTGTCCATCGAGGGCGAAACCTCGCAATGCATTGGTAAGTTGACCGTCCTTCTTGACTGTGTAGTTGTTGAAATATTCGTCAACGTTTGCTTCTCCATCGCCTGCGATACTGGCTGGCAAATAATGGAGCGCCAGTTCTTCACTTAATTGTTTTTCGTTTACTTCTAAATTGATGGACATTTTATTCGAGGGTAATTACAAAAACTAAGAAAACACTGGGCGGGAAGTGTGTTTTGTTATTTTTGAAATTTTGTATTTGAAGTAGAACTGTCAGACTAGTAGAAAGAAAGATAAACATGTGTAAAGGAAGAACGTCAAAATGGAAATTCGCAGTACTGCCAGAAGAGAGTGTTTTAAGTGCAAGTTGGCGTCTCAGTTAACACTAATTCGTTGTTACAAGAAAAATTTAAACTTAACCCTGTTATCACTTTAGAGTGTCTGCTGAAACTAAGTAATTCCTTCGTTTTGTTTATGCTACTTTGTCGCAATGTGGGGTCTCGTGTCTCAGTGATTAGTGTGTTCGACCACTGAGCAAGGGGTTCGAGGTTTGAATCCCAGACAACACCAAAGTTCTTTCACCGGTTCAAATTTCGAGAGCGTCTGACCAACATCCGAGTGTATAACAAACAAATAAAAACAGCCCATCGGACATTCCATTCCTGTAAAGCATAAAGGATAGGATAGATGCACAGCACGAACAGTTCGGAGGAGCTAGGTTCTGGGTCCTATACGCACCTATCGCATCAAATATGTTTATATATATTTTGGTGACATAAAGCATTTTTTAGTTAACAGATTTAAACGTCTTGAACGTATTCCTCAGAGCCCTCACTTCTGATCGATTGTTTTTAAGAAAAAGTTTTATTTACATGCCACCATTGGCTGTTTAACTGTTCACATTATACATAGGTACTCCTATTCGTACATATATACATCTTCTTCTTCTTAGGTGGCGCTACAGTTCAGGGTAAACCTGGGCCTAAACCAGCCTCTCCAGTCAGCCCGGTCCTAATTTAACTGCCTCCAGTTGCGCACTTCAAGTCGGTTGAGGTCTCCTTCTACTTGCCCTCGCCACCTAAGGCGAGGTCTTTGCCTACTGCGTTGTCCCTCCGGGTAAGATTCGAAGACTCTATGGGCGGAAGTATGTCATAGCCATCGTAAATGACTGATGCGTAATTTTTTTACAAGGTCGATGTCGCATTATAGTTCGTATAGTTCGTCGTTGATTGTCCTCCTCCATAGATTGTCAACACAAACGGGATCAACAATTTTCCGAAGACTTTTCTCTCAAAGCGACCGAGGATATCTTCATCCCCTTTAGATAGAGTTCAAGCTTCAGGACTATAAAGCAGAACTGGTATGATCCAAGTCTTATACAGAGTCTCCTTAGTTGTTCGGGATACGGCTCTACTACTCAATTGCCTTCTCAACCCAACGAAACAGCGATTGACAATTGAGTTATTCTTCGTTTAATTTCTACTGAGATGTTATTATCAGAATTGATAGCAGAGCCAAGGTAGACAAAGTCCCTTACTACCTCAAAGTTATAAGTGTCGATTGTGACGTTCTGACCAATTCGTCGATGTTAAGTGTCCCTTCTGGTTGACAGCTTATACTTGGTTTTGCCCTCGTTTACCGTGATATCGTCGGCGTACGCTAGTAGTAGTGGAACAGACTTTTGAAAGATTTTACCTCCGGTGTTGACTTGTGAGTTTCGCACAATCCTTTCAAGAATGATGTTGAAAAAATGACAGCGCGTCACCTTGTCTAAATCATTTTTGATATCAAAGGTCTCGATGAAATCGTTACCGACCTTGATGGAGCAGCGAGTGTTCTCCGTCGTCATCCTGCACAGGCGAACGAGTTTGGCAGGGATGCCAAAACTCGAAATGACTTTATACAGCTCGTCTCTATAAATGCGGCTCTATAAGTATGAGGCCTTGAAATCGATAAAAGATGGTAGGTATCGATTTGGATATCTTGGGTTTTATCCAGGATCTGTCGAAGTGTGAAAATTTGACTTTCCTGGTCTGAAACCTCACTGATAAGGGCCAATCAGGTTGTTGACGAAAGGTTTCAGGCGTTCACACAATATGGCAAATAGAATCATGTACACGATGTTGAGGAGACTAATACCTCTGTAATTAGCGGAATTTAGAGGATCTCCTTTCTTGTGGAGCGGGCAAACAATGCTGAGATTCCATTTGTCAGGAGCTGAGTTGGCGTATGCTCTCTACCAAGTCATCACCAGCTGCTTTAAACAACTCGGCCTGCAGGCCATCAGGTCCAGCAGCCTTGTTGAACTTGAGTTTGGATACCACTATCCTAACTTCGTTTTGATCAGGTGGACGGTAATTTGGCTATCATTCTCTATGTTGAATGGTTCATTCTGCCTTACAGCGGGATGTTGGTCTTCGTCGCCATTATACAGTCTGCAGAAGAAGTTTTTCCTTATTCTTCTCAATAGCGCACTTCTCATGTTCTTTTTTCTTCTTTCTGAGAAGCCGATGTTCTTTCCGATGTTCTTCTTTTGCTCGTAGAGCTCGCGAGCCGCTCTCGTTCTTCTTTGCAGTGCCGCTTTGTATGCCGCTTTGTATGCTTCTTGTTTAACTGCATTTGCTTGCCGGCATTCGTCGTTAAACCCATAGTTTGACATATGTACATACACGCATATGTATTTCCGTTTGCTACATGAATCTAAGAGCCGAATTGATCTATCCGCGTCAATAGGGATTCAGTGAAATTCCAAATGTGGTTTCAATCCTTAAAAACCTTACAGGACGTAGTAAGGTAACCGAAACTATCGACTTATTAAAACTACAATTTGGCGATAAATTGTATTTGAGTGATATTTTCTGCAGAGCTTTTTACTTTTGTATTGGCGCACTAAAATAAGGACCTTCAGGAGTTTATTGATCTAATGAATAACGTGTATATGTATCCAGTGCACTATATATGGCAGAAATCCTCGCCTTCCCCGAAGATTCTTTAATACACCCAAAAAGCGTTAAATACCGTCCTCGTATTCTCTTCAACATTTGGTCTATAAGAAAGCTTGGAGTCTAAAATGTTTTCGAGCTACCTATTAACATCATTAGATAGACGACTAAGTGCGGTACTATAGAGTTTTAGTAATATGAAGTTAAGAATCTTGTTCTTTTTGAGGAACATTATCAAGAGTTTCTAAGCTTAGCAATTTTATTCAACTAGTTCAATAGCAATTACATTTAAAGTTTGCATACCATGGAACCCACCAGAGTGAGTGCTCATTAGGTATAGAAAGATTACTTAACCATTTTAGAATGGATACCCCAATGTTCTCGTATACTTCAAATCTGTGCAAAAAATCCAAAAACTTATTTAATCTTTTGGCTTTTGAGTAGCCCTCCCAGTGTAAATATATTCATTAAATTTAGCAACACTCTCTTGACCCTAAACATAAACTTTTCCTCAACGTCCAGATAGATAATATTTAAATAATTTATAAAAATTACAATAAAACAAAATTAACTTCAAATTATAATTTTATTTTCAATTATTATGGTACAAAATAAAAATAACCTATAACATTAAAAGAAAAATAAACGCATTAACAAAAGAAATAAACAAAAATAAAAAAAAATAAAAAACAATTAAATAACCTTAACATAGACAATCGGTAGAAAAGAGCGAACGATGAGTTGAAAATGAATTAATGAAACAACTATCGTATTACAGATCATATAATACATAACATACATATGTGAGTGAACAAAAAAAAAATGAATTAAAAAAAAAAAAACATTATTGCATAATTATCAGGGGCAGTCGCAGCACTCAGCAAGCAGGAATGCTTTGCATTTTTTTTTTATATAATTATATTTGTATATTTTAACTTAACAATTAAAATGTTTTACATCCTTTTTAAGAAATCTTTACAAATATTCGTAGTTTTTTTTGTTGTGATTTTTTTTTAAAATTATTATTTAACAATCTAAGTCTATAATAGTCTATCAATTAAATGACGCACGCATCGTCTGTCTTAATCGCTCGGGGAACAGTAAAGCATGTATCGATTCAAATTTCGTTTCCTTTCCGACACCGATGCCCTTGATTACCATAACCTTACCGCAGCTTACTTAGTCCATGCGTACCATGAAGACAAATATGTCGGATAGTGAAAGTTCCCAAAAAAAAAAAAAAAATATAACCACGAAGACGAGTGCAAAGAAGACAAAGCCTCTTCTCGATTATGTAAGTCTTCGGCAATTGATTGTTATCAATGATGGTGGTGTGCAGTTGTTTCGGGACCGGAGATGTGACGAAATGAATGAAAAATTATGCAGAAATATCATTCATAACAAATATTTATACATGATGCGGCGCTTGTGTGCGTGTGTGTGTGTGTGTGTGTTTGTTTATATGTACAAAAAGGTCGACTCGCATTCGATGGACGGATCATCGACTATGCAATGCGTTTCTTTCGGTTCGGCGTTAATATCTTCAGCATTGTCACTACGGGAGCCTCGAACGATAGTGATACGATGAACGATAGTAGCCATGAGCAGACTACAAGGCCGAAGAAGGTCACGATCTAAAAGAGAAAGAAAGAAAGAAAGAGATAGAGGGAAAGCGTTAATTAAATGTTGATAGCATAAATTTGTTATGTGATTTGTTTACACGGGCTAAAATTGCAGGTGGGTGGTACGCCAGGGCGGTTGTGTTGATTTGACATACTTAACAACAGGTTCAATTTAATGGTCGATTGGTGGTGATAATGCGGATTATGTATTACGTACGATTGTAATTGGGTCACGTATACACTTAATTGGAAGGGTATATATATACATATGTACATAGGTAGTCGTCTAAAAACGACATAATAAATCCAAATCGGTACCTACAATCTTTAAATTAACTTTAAGCTCGGTTATAGTAGCATTTATAGAGTCGAGCTACATAGAGCCATATCTTGGTTCTTGCCAAAATCATTCTTTGTGTAAAATGGAATACAGAAAGCACATCCAGAATAGATCAGTGGGGAGTTTTAACATTGCGGAAGCAGGGGACTTCATCTAGCCCTGCTCTGCAATCTATGATAACGACAGCGGGTCGAATCAAATATTGTTTCTTTGAGTTGTGAAGGATTATATTCTAAATAACTAAAGATTGTTCACATGAGTCCCAATTTATCCCATTAGACTCAATGATAATCTATAAGAGGTGTACATAGTATGTATAAAAAAAGAGCATATTTAACGTTTGACGAAGAACTCATTCAATGAATAAATACAATGGCTGGCTAGGTTAGGTTAGGTTCGATTGGCAGGCTGCAGAAAGTGCAGCCACACTTAGCTCAGAATAGGCCTATTGTGATACCACAGGATCTAGTGTCCTCAACTACCCGTTGAACCAACATGAGCTTATTACATATAAAGCACTGGAGGCGGTTAATGCTTATGTTAGCTAATTCGCCAAGGTTGTCGAAGAAGTGCTCTCCTAGATACAGTTTCCTTGGATTTGAGGGATCTTGGCAGTACATAGGAGGTGAAGAATAGTCTCTTCCTTTCCTCATCTATGTAGCTTCTGTAGAAATCGTTTGCCCTAAGACCCAGCCTGTAGGCATGCCTCCCAATGACGCAGTGTCCCGTAATGTCACTTACTATTGTATTAATTAGGGATCTCTTTAGTCTTATTAGATTATTTGAGCGTTTGAGATCCAGCTTAAGCCAGATGTGTTTCTTGCTAACATAAAGCGGCTTATATGTCACCTTTGCTTGAAAAGACTGAAATATATCCTTAATTTTCTTTTTTCGTGAGCGACATACATATACATATATGTATACTCAAGCTATACCAAACAAAGTTGTAGCTGTGGGAAGGATTCTAAAGTAATTTTGTTTTACCTTAATATTCGGAAAACATTCAAAAGGTTTTCGCAGTAGATAACTTAAACTCAACAATCTTATCCTCAATGCAATATGCTTAAACAAAAGTGAGAAGAAGAAATGCCATATCATAGCGTTGTCAGCACGATTAAAGTCAAGGACAAGGAGTATGTCCTTATAGCGTTTATCACCTCCGAACAACTAAAGGCTCAGTCCTATGTTGGTTCTTGCACATGTTTTTTTTGTTTAAAGATCCTTGCCCATATGACTGACACCTGCGACCTGAATAATACCCTTTTGATACAGTAGATCTTACTGTAGCTAAAGGGTATTACTAAGCAAAAAGACGTTCCACCTCCCTTATGAAGGATAGTACATCCTTAGCAGCAGAATTTTTCAACTCCGCTGATGAAGATATTTTTTTTTTTTTGTAGAAAATACGCCTCCTTAACCAATGTAATGCTGGGCATTCTCAGAGAATGTGCTCAGAGGATTTATCATCTTCTAAGCAGAACCGCTTCTGGGCACAGATTAAGTTTGTTAAGGTGATATTGCAGGCCACAGTGACCTGTGAGAAACCTCACCAACTTTCTGATACTTTCCTTATATAGATTATGGACTTCCTTATAGGAAAAAGGCCTAATTAATCGCTAGGATTGTCTTAGCCCCGAGACATTTTCCTAGTGGGCCAGACGAAGTTTGTGTTCGCAAGTATTAATCAGCGCTGTGGCGGTAGCCGTGGGCGCCGTGGCTCAAGTGGTTAGTGCGTTGGACTACGGAGAAGGTTCAATCCCAAAACAATACCTAAAATTTCTTTCACAGCCCCGCCTCTCGCGAACATCTGACAAACATCCGAGAGTAAAACTGTCATAGAAAAGATTCTCAAATAAACAATTGTCCTTCGGATACGGCATTAAACAGTAGGCCCCTTCCATTCGTGTAAAGAATATAACACGCACAACACGAATGGGTGTGAGAAGCTCGGCCCTGGGTCCTATGAACCTGTCGCATCAAAAATTTGTATTTTTTTTGTTTCAGTAGCCCAGTTGACACAACAGTAGGGTTCAGATCCTATGAACGCACTTGTACATGTTTAGTTTGCTGTTCTGTCTATTGTTGTTTTCTAGTTCGTCCTCATATAAAGTTTGACATTAAACGTACCAATAACGATAGAAATAGGGTCTTTAATACTCTACTGTAGTACCATAAACCTATGCTATGGCGTTCTATTTCTTCTAATTCTGTTCTGTTTTGCTACAATCAGTTTTTTCTCTTCATCCATATCATCATCAAAGTCAATCATTTTGAAAGACCTTGAGACTTTCAACTTAAGTACATCTGTATACATTATGTCCTATAGTAGAGAACCTATCATGAAGCCATGGGGAACGCTGTCTGTGATTTTGCTTTGCGTCGTTCCGTTTTCTTTTTCATAATACAACACTGCAACACTCTATTACTGAAGTATGTAATAGAGTGTTCCAGTACTTTAAGAAGCGGTCCATTTACATCTTATTGGAAATTCGATAAGCTGGTCCTAATTTGATGATTTGCACAACGTTTATACTGTCACGGAACTGAACACTGGACCTTAATCGGACAAAAAATTTGCGAAAGGATAGAACTCCGACCTCTATGAGCTACATATGTACAAAAGATATCGGTGTATAATATGAATATACAAATACTTAACATGAACACCGTCAAGAATATAGTACAGAAAAGAAATTATCAAAATGACCGAAACCGCGTTTGAAGGACCAAGTGATCGCGAAGTTCACCAAAACCAAGAAGTTTATTTCGATTGTATGGAATCTGTTCGAGATCAACGACAATGAAATTTTGCAGTGCTTCTTCTTTGTTAAGAAGTCTGAGTTTCGTTTTTACAATTTAGAGTGTGTTTCTCAAAAATAACTTAAATGATCTTTTATTTAGTCACAGTAGAAGGCTCACAACCTCACGCTCCTTATTTTCTGAAATGAGTGTATTCGCATGTTTTTCTCGTTAATTTAATATCATGCTGTGTCAAGCGCTACAGTAACAGAGTCCGAAGGATCTTCCGTTAAAAAATACTCAAACACTAACTATGACGACGACAGTGGCCTCTTCGGAGAGCAGACGAAGGAACAATGCCCTCGAGGTGAACTACTACCACGACGCCACGAATACGTCGTACAAACCGTCAAATAAGACTTCCTATCTGGAGAAAATCAACAACAACAGCAAAAACAATTGAAAGAGACCTTCCCGCCTGACTTGAGATTCAGAATCCTTCCATTGTCGTTGTTCTCAAGCTCTTGTTTAAAATCTCTACCAAAAAAGTGGAAACTCTCCGTTCGATTTCGTTCTTTTAACTTTCAAAACTTTTACTCGTGAGTGAATCGGAATAGTCTTTACATCATGAGCAGGCATGTACATACATATGTATGTCTCTGCAGAAATACAATAAAAAGTAAATATGTATGTACTTCAACTTACCATCGAGTCCGTTCCCAAATGCAGCGGAGCATCAGAATTGAGCGCCATCGCTCTTATCACAATTGGATGCACTAAATACGCGCAATACGTCACTCTCGAGAATGGATATATGCATGGGGCTGATAGTATTGTATTTATAAATCCCCCATATCCTGTTGAGCATGCTATTGTTATCCAAGCAAGAGATACTGCCCACGCTGAGTGACTCAGAGAACTATAAGCGGCTGCTGTAAATTGTGACAGTTCGGTGTTATACAATCCGAATACGAGAACGAATAGATTTGTCATGGCCAGTGTCCAAGCGATAAACACTGTGAATTTGGAGAGACGAATTTTGCAATTTGTCTTAAAAAGGATCCATCCAACAGCCATGCCAATCAAGTAAGGCCCCAGTCTAGTCCATGGTTTGTCGTAGATTTTGTCGAATAACGCCAGAGGATCATCTGTATTAGGTTTGTGGTTGTTTGTGTAAGCAATGATGGCTGTTGTTATCCATGATGAAACTAAAAACACTGCCATTGTACTGGCAGCAAGTTTGAAATGGCGTACGGCGACAATCAGGATAATGGCTCCAATGATGTAGAACTGAGTGTCGTTTGCTAGGTACCAACTCCAGAGCATGCACTACAAGAAGAAAGAACCAAAGTTAGTTTGTCAATGAGTTTACGAGATAACTCACCATCTGCTCAACAGGGAAAAGGGTGTTGACGTACAGCAGATTTCTCCACCAGTATTTGGGGCATGTGACATGATCCATGGTTGGTGGATCAAAGATCGAGGAGGTTTCTAAATACTTCATTGTGACTTGAACAACGCCCAGGACATACATATAAGGAGCTGTCAGTCTAAAAACAAATAAAATGTCATGTTAGCCCTTTTATTCGTAGTTTTTGAAGTCAGACGTTACCTCATGAACCGATAGGCGACCAATCCAAAGAAATGGAAAAGACCAGTTGTAAATTCATTAGCTCCTTTGGTCAACTTATTTAGCTTTCCCTTAGCATTTGTCCTGAAGTAGATGTACGACACCAAAATTCCACTTAAAAAGAAAAACGTATCCACACTGAATGGTCCATTGGTAATTGCCTGGAAAAAGAAGTTCTTTTCCACATCCTTTCGCATTTCCATGTTGTCTGAGTACTTGAAGACAACAATACACGTGTGGCCCAGAATAACCCAAGCCATGGAGAATGCCCTTAAGCCATGTATAGATGGAATCGTGTCCGAGCCCACATTACGATCACAAATGGCATTGAAGTTCGTTATAACTGAAAATGACAGAAGTAGTTCTGAGTAAACACTTAGCTTATCCGGTTCATGTAGGTGTCCTTCGAGGTGTTCATCAGAATTATTATTGTTCATAGTGTTCATAGTATTCACAGTGTGGGGTAAATTCAAAACAATGTTTAAATCCTTGAGGTCCTTTTTAAGATCGTTTGCCCCCGAGTCACTGTAATCCGATGCCGCACAGCCAATACCGGAAGATGTCTCACTGTTGTTCATCATTTCCTTGTCTTGTTCGCGAAGCGCTTTCTGTAGACGTCTTCGTAGGTAGACTTCGTAGAAAGTTCCGAGGATCATAAGGACAAAGACTAAGCCAGACACGATGCTAAAAAAATGGTTAGCAAATGTTTTCATTCATCATTAGATTAAGAGAGAAATAAAGTGTTTTACGTTAGAATCCAGAAGGTAGTGTCTTGGAAGGGATCATAGTGCTTCTCTGTTGGTACTCGGATGTCAAGTAAGTCCACTTGACGGAATGGCAGCTGAATTTGTGAGGCAGTTGATAGCTTACGTACATCACCAATGGAGCAAGACGATGGGAGGCAAATGCCAACATAAATGGTTCGAGTCTGCAAAAATACAAGTAAGGGAAGGATTATACATAATTAGGTTGGGGGAGTGGTAGTATATATCATATGTACAAAGCTAGCTTAAATTGCAATAATTAAATGTTGATCCGATTAATGCGGATTTTTTAAAACTGCCCATAGCACAGCCTTCGAAGTACATTATACAAAGATATTCGAGGACGTTTCTTCGAAATATTACAGTACGCTAGTATACAGAAAAAGTTTTGGGGTCAGGGAATCTTTTATAACCTATAGTGCTACATGTGAGGTATAGATGTTTTATCCTTGATGAATCAACGATATGACGAACAGCAGTGGTTGAAAAAACACTGCAATGTCCAGGAACATTAAAAAGCAGGTTGGTCTGTTCTGATAAAATGCTTGCTCCGACGTCAACCTTGGTTTTGGACCCATCCCTAAAAATTGATAAAGATTTATACTTTGTCCGGTACTGAGTGTAGAGTAGATTAAAATCTACTGCAATGGGACGGTGCTCGGCGAAATTATGGCGATATGTGTCTGCAAGGAATAATAGGTATAGGGTACTTCATATACTACATACTACTTATACAGGGTATAAGGGTACTTCACTTCGAAAATCAAATCGAACGCAATATTTGAAGTCTGTTCAAATCTAAGAAACGGCTCGGTTGGCCAAAAGAACAGCCTACATTGAATTGGAGCTCTGCAAATATTCCTAGGGTACGTCTGGTCTATGACATTATCGATATCTAGGAAGGCATATAGAACGATCCGTCTATCTTTTTAAAGAGAAGACATGATGAGCCATGATGTGAGTTGGCCATTTTATTTTCCTAGTGCTTCTTCTTTAGTAGCTCTGATTTTTGAACTTATTTATTTATGGAAGTAGGTCAATTGTAACGATTCTTAATAGATCGTGAGGATACTGGATATTTTGTGTATGTACAATCTTCTTTTGTTGGTGATCTATTTTTAAATTAATTTATCAACAATACTATCGTTAGTACGATTTCATGTATAAAAGTGTTTGTGTTTGTCACCGTTTAATACACACAAAGACGGCTGGGTTTGGAAAGTATCTAACAACCCAGACTAACCATTTAAAGTCGGAGATGTCAATCATCCTTAATCCCTTATATTCTTAAAATAGCACAAATTGGAAATCTCATGTCCTATTCCCCCCTTTATTAGGTCTAATACATATGAAGAGGATTAAGGATCATCAGAATCTTAAATAGTTCGTAAACATATAGCATAGTAGTGCAATACATAACTGAAAGCTTTATTTTTTTAAACTTTAAGGCTAGTTAGTTAACTGGTTGTTAACTGACATGCGTCTGCTCCAGCCGTTATGACATGACATATGTAAGTCGACAACTTAACAATTTTGCGGCAATACGTCATATTTTAATTAGTACCACTGGATTCTTCCACAAAGGATCAACCCAGTGAGCTATTTCCACTTGAATTGATTGCTTACTTACTGATGTTAGACATGCATCAGACATTTTGGTGTGTCCTACCATTTTAAAGGATATAGCCGAAACCGAAAGAGTCTGATGATGATGATGCTAATTCTCGAAGATTGAAAAACGCCTAATGGCAGCATTCATCGCCCGGAGTTCTGCAAAGCAATGACTGGACTTTCTTTCACTTTTCCAAACTTGCTCTAGAACTCGGCAATGAGACACAGTAGCTGGTCCGGTTCTTAGCTATTGTCGACAGGGCTAAATACAAATATTTGGAGCAACATGTCCATGAGACACAGGGCCTAGCTTCTCACGATCGTGAGAGGTAGGATCGTCTTTATTTCGAAATATGGGAAAGGCTCTTATTCCTCACGCAACAAGTTTAGATATATCAGCCTCAACTCTGTTATTTTGATGTTCAAGAACCTCCTGGGTATTTGACATTTACAAAGTCAAAGTAGTATTAAAAATATTTTTCCATATTTTTGATCTTCAGTTAATATGAATTCTGCTCCAATGAATTTTGGATCGGTTTGATTAGCCTTTTTGAACTTTTCGCACATTTCTGGTGGTACTGCATCTGGGATTCCTTCAGAAATACACATATTGGCATTCGATTGGAACATAAGTTCGACAGTAATTCGTCTTATATTCTTTTTATGGACGATTCACATATGTATTTCCATAGTCCAAGAACATGACCGCAAGGGTAAGCCCTTAGAGAGAGCTCCAGATGGTGACAGTAAAATTATCAAAAGCACCATAAGGTGGTTCCATAACATATGTATGTGTCTCTCGTCTAAACAAATCTGGCAAATCTGGCCAGAACTGAGCATTAGAAAGAGAAATGGATGGTAAATGTCTTGACGGGACTAGCTAGCTAGTACGCTGCGCCTGGAAGGAAAGCTCTAGTCGAATACTTCTTCAACAGCCTGGGGGACTTATTGTGTCGACGTTTGTACGATTACCAGGCTTATCTTCATGTGAAACTGTTTACTGTTGAGGAACTCATACATATGATTTCACCCTAATTTGTATCTTATTCCGTTTCCTTTAAAAAAGACGGCCAAAAAAATCGAGTCCCAAGAAATGACCCCACCTCATGTGAACGTTTGAAAAATATCCAAGTGTATTACTATCTCAATTCTGTATAGGCATCCCTTTTATTCTACCTTTTGCACCTTTTTCGGTTCTTTTGGTAAATGACATTAAATAGGTTCAATTGATTTTTTGATCACTGTGCCGAAATAGCAGGTGAAATTTGAAATGCCGCGACTGTTAAACCGTTGAAACCTGTCGAAAATACGACATTACTCGGCGGTTAATGTAGTTTTTATACCGAAGGCATGTAAAAGCTCGCATGTTAATCCGAAAGATCTCAGATCCTATCTATCTAAGTCTATCATCATTTCTTCTGAAAACTCTGGAGAAACTGATAGACGTCTATATTAGCTTTAGCATTAACCCAAACCTTCTGACAGTTTCGCAGCATGAGTTTAGCAAAGGGAAATTAGTAGAAATGGCTCTGCACTCGCTGGCTGGTGCGCATCGTTAAAAAATCTCTCTCTGTATATCGAAGGAGCTTTTAACAACGTTCAACATAAGACAATAATGGGGAACTTGTTAGCCACTTGGTGTGTTGGTTAACTAACTATTAACAGACAGGGCTGTCACGACTACGGGAGAATTCGGCTTATTCAACAACTGGTACCATAGTAGACCTAAGCTTTGAACTAAGTGAGCCCTAAATGTAACTTAGGTACCCAGTATATTTAAGTATATCTCGCAACACTTTCAAACGATAGCCATCTGGTTTTGTTGAGTTTGAAGGTCTTGTGCGCAAGGATATGTTCAACATGTTAAAGGAATGCGTTCAACGATTATACTATGTATATCGACGTACTATAAAAATCAAATACTTACTACTGGTGTAGTGAACGTTTCATTTAAAAACATCTTCAGTATGTAGAATCCAGGCTGGAATGGTGGATTTTCATGTCGCACCGAACTGTACAACTGCTGGTGAGCTTTCGCAAATGGCAGTCCTGAGTTCCTTGCTCCTTTGCCATCATCTCGCTTGATATCCTCATTCTCTTCCTGATAAATTGATTCACAAAGTGACAGCGAACCCATCCAGTAGTTGTTACCGTAAAAAAATCCCGAAGTGTAATGTCCAGATGCGTCATCCACTAAAAAAGAGAGAAACAAAAATGTAATTAACGTCTTTATGTAGATCGTCCGGTTTATTACATAATTATGTAAGTTGGTGTGCAGATTCAGCACAATTTTTCCTGCGATGCCCACTAAGACCATTATGACTGGAGTTTCGTTTTCTTGAAGATTGCTTGGTAATCTGATTTTTTTTAAACCAAACGAGGTCACCCAAAGTGCCAGGCCGGGCTTTACGTGTTTCTTGTTTCGTAGTGGTTGAAACAGAAAGTGAAGTGAAACAACAAAAGAAAAGAAAACCGAAAAGAAACGAAAAATCATCAAGATTTACAATGAGAACAGATGTTGCTGACTTCGGTGTGGAAAGGTGTGAAGTTGTTTTCATTTGCTTTTTGGGGAATTTCTTTTGCAATGGTGTCTGTCTTTTGTTGCATTATAAACCGACGAAGCATTTAACCGTCTTTATGTTTTCCTAATTGCTGTAGCGGCCTTGAAATCAATAAAATAAAACCATTCAGCAAAGTAGTTGCGGGAGTGGTATGCTTAAGTCTATTTGGTGGGACATGGTCTACGCCAATGTACATGTTACACTGGAGATTCAGGCGTTAGCTAGAAGCACGGCTCAGTATATTGTGTACCTACAATTGAACACTTATCACTATTCTCTGTTGACTTTTTGAGGTGAGTCAAAACGAGGTTGGTCAAACGAGACCAAGCTAGTTGACGAGCTACTTGTCTGAAGTCTGCACGGTTGATTTTTGCGAAGGGCGTATGTGGAATTTAATTTTTTTTCCACTTCATTCAACTGTGGCTTATTGGACAAAATTGACATTTATCGTGACCGCAACCTTTTAACCATTATATGTATGTAGTTAATTCTTGTATTTATTTTATGAAGTTTTGACATCTTTACGACAATATACGATATGGCCTTATACTTATTTTGAAAGCCTTTTAACGATCGAATGTTGACAACCAGATTTACGGAAAGAGTTTAAAATTGTATTACCATCCAATCTTAATCCTCATGAGAACAAGGGTGTGAGAAAAGGAAGGATAATATTTATAGTCAATAAAGTGCTTCCAAATACTCGTATAACACTGAATGAAGATTTCGACATTTTGATGGGGTACATAAAGGAGTCCAAAGAAGTATTGTTTATGTTTATAAAAAATAGTCATTTGTACAGAATCAATGAGCGACTGAAAAGTGGTCTCAACTTACGTTAACTTTAAATGAAAATTGTTTCTAATCGGGTCAGATCAGAGGATCCGTACAGAGAGACCATTTTCCGAACATCTTGTGGATGGAGATATTCTTCAAAGTCAGGAGGAGGTACCCTATGCTTATAGTTCCAGAATGTGCATTACATCTCACAGAAGCAAGCAAGAAGTTCTCTAAAAACCAGATCCATGCGAGTGCATTAAGATGTATTTGGAAAGTACTGTCGCTAAGGCGGTTGACATGTGTAACAAAAAGCCTAGTGCGACTGAAAAATAATTCGGTCAAAACTCTATAAAATTTCGAATTTTGCGAACAACCCATGAATATTACAAGTCAACATTGCATTTTCAAATGTCAAATTCGTTTTAAAAAAGGGCAAAATGTGAGAAATTACTGATCCATCTCTGAAAGGAGTAAGCGATAAAAAATATTAACGTAGAGCATCAAGTTGTTTAGATACTCTAGTATCCGCGATTTGAGATCAAATCTTATTCGCCCAACGCTTATTGTACATTCGCTCGATGTGTCTCAGCTTGTCTCGACTAAATTCACATCTTGGTTCAGATAACATATGCAGGTGACAGTCCACTCACCATTCCCATTCCTCAAAAACAAAATTTTTATTGAAATGTCTGTAAAATCTGCTCTCCATTTTTCCCTAACGTGTAGCATTTAGTATATCAGAACTTGCATTGTTAGGTTAGGTTATCCATTCTTAAAGGATCATTCCCCAAAATCACTGACGAAACTGATGAAAGTCTTGGTACACTCGACTTCGATACACCAGACGAGGTAATGTACCCTGATGAGGGAGGATTGGCAAAGGAAAAAAGTTTCGATCGAAAACGAAATCTCAATTTATACGAACGGTTCCAAAACTAGCGAGGGTACGGGGTCAGGCATATATTCGAGAGATATAGACCTACTGAAACTTACGGGCACATGCAGTGCCTTCCAGACAGAGGTTCTGACTGTACTCAAAGCTGCGGAACTATTTGAGATGGGATCAATATCCAACAAGAATATCACCATCTACATTGATAGTCAGGCTGCGCTAAAAGCGCTAGAGTCCTGCATCATTAAATCTGGACTAGTCAGGAGTTGCCGCATAATGCTTAGGGCAGTAGGTTCGCAGAACCGAGTCAGATTATGTTGAGTTCCTGGACACTGTGATATAGAGGGTAACGAAAATGCCGATGTACTGCCCAAAAAAGGAGCAGAGCTCCCGGTAAGTGATATAGTTGAAGGCATTAGACCACCAATAGTAGTGACTATGAGAATTATTTTCGAAAAAATCATCAATATGACCGACCTAAGATGGTCAAACTTAGAAGGGCACAGGGTCTCTAAGGCTTTATGGCCTAAGTTAAATCGAAAAAAACTTGGAGAATTATTAAAACTAAGCAGATCAAATATAAGAACAGCGATAGGGATACTCTGTGGTCATTGCCTTCTGAGGAAGCATGCCAAGAGATTAGGCTTAAAAAACACAGATACATGCAGGTATTGTGATGACCTACATGTCGCAGAGCATATTACTCATATACTATTGTAATGTCAAGCCATTGCTAGGAGTAGAGTAAAGTATGTATCTCGGAAGATATTTTTTCAGCAATCTGGATGAGGTTGGTTCACTGATCAAAATTGTGGACATAATTAGGTTCTGTAGGGAAATTAAATGTATGGGCGAATTGGTTTAAGGTTTCCGTGAAGGTTCCCTAAGGATCGATGGGCCCACTATAGTTTCTTCGTTTCTCTAGCTCATAAGGTTGTCTTAGCGCGTCCGAAGCAATGCAATACAAAACTGTAGCGATAAGGATATACAGTGGTGGCCATATAATTAAGGACAAGCAACTTTTACTAGCAGATGTTTTGTATTTTTATGTTTTTAATTATTTTTTTTGTACTGAAGAGCAATGTTTTGTTTTGTAATTGTAGTAAAAATATATAAACTAATTAGAAATTCAAATTAAAGCTAAAAAAAAAACAACATCTAATTCATAAAAAAGAAAGAGAACTTAAGATTTGGAACTAGAATAACCGGATAACAATAGCAAATACTTGGATTCTTTTATTGTGATCCAAATTTTCTGAGTAATTCTTCCAGAACAAGTCCAATTAACTTCAGGAACGAATGTTCATTAATATTTAGTCGGAAAGCCTTTGAATCGAAGTACCGCTTTGCATCGTCTTGGAAAGCTCTCTATTAAATGCTGACATCGTTCGAAGGGTTCGAATTTTTATTTTGTCTTGTTTCCAAACAGCTTTCTACATGTTCCCAGAGATTTTCTATGGGATTCAGCTCAGGACTTTGCGCGGGCCAATCCAAAACATTAATGTTTTCGATAGAAAACCACTGGTTTACGCTCCGAGTAGTGTGTTTTGGATGGTTGTCTTGCATAGAAATGAACGACTAGGGCACGTTTTAATTAGCAAATAGCTTCATTATGTCACTTAAAATGCTTTTGTTCATAACCTGATCCATGCGCCCATTAATCCGGTAAATTGGACCGACACCAAACCAGGAGAACGAACCCCAGACCATAATATTACCTCCACCATGCTTTACGGTCTTTAAAGTGCAGCGAGGATGGAGTTCCATGTTTGGCGGGCGTCTCACATAATTTTTGCCGTCTGAGCCAAACAGACTGAATTTGGATCCATCGCTCTAAAACACTTGTTTCCAAAATTCAAGGTGTTTTGCACCATGTTCTTTAGCAAACAGAACTCGACGCTTTATGTTTTTTTTTGAAACGTGTGGTTTTTTTCGGGTAATGCATCCACAAAGTCCGTGGTCAAGGAGTCGTCGTCTAATGGTCCGAGTTGACACATCTTGGTGCAAATGTCCCGCTACTTCCTTCTTAATCTGCACAGAGCTCAAAAAAAGGTTCACTTTGCTTAAATTGCAGATAACACGATCTTCTCTTGCAATGGGTTTCTTTGGACTTTTGGTGTTTTCAATGGTTTCTGTTTCTTCGTAATGCTTAATGGCATTGTGTACTATGGTTGTTCTGGACCAAAAAGTGTCTTTTGCAATCATTTCGGGGGTACAACTCTTTTTCCGACCCATGTCTGGAAACATTAAATTCCTCAAATCGTTCACCTTTATCTTACGGAATGTTAACTATGCACTTACCATCAATTTCCGTATTTTTTTGATTTTTTTTTTTTGCACTAAAATTATTAAAACTATAAGTGTCCTTAATTATGTGACCAGCCGTAATATCCTCGAAATTGCAAACGACACACTACAAACTTTTTTTTTAAGTGTTACGTCCGTGCTCTCAGCGAAAAAAAAGCCGTGTGCCGTTAAGATTACATGCGTGAGCAAGTTGATGTCGATGAAAACCACAAACAAAATCATGGTTTACCATTATAGTAGTAGTGTCCTTAATTATATGACCACCACTGTAAATTAGAAATATCATGCCTGTCGGTTGCTTGTCCGATTAAGCAAAGAATGAGTTTATTGGTATAATAGCAGAACTCATAGGATTGTTTCAGAGGTTACAGCCTCAAATTTTCAATTTATATTTAACTTCTTTGTACTTGGGTTTGCTTTACACAAGACCAGTCTAGAAAGATAAAGTCTTTAAGTGTATCCGTCCATTTTGGGAATCATCTGTTTATTTTGGGAATCATCCTTCTTTACAGATCATTCTTCTTGTTTTTAGGTGGAAGCAAGCTTATATTTACTGCTTCGGATTCGAAAGCTACTCCTCGGATGATGCCAACTTTTCTTCGGATCTTTTTCTGAATAATATTGTAGGAACTGTGGATGATACCCTTATCGATATTGATACTAGTACCTTCATTGGAACCATGCAAGTTCTGGATCATGTATGAACATTTCAACAACTAGTACTTATACACTGGAGGAGAGTATTCTTCGAGCGGTATACGATCTAAGATCAGTTGTTTCGGAAGCTTTGAAGTTGATTCATGGTAAACCTTATAAAAAATTTATAAGCAGAATTCGATTCCAATTATTCTAGTAGAATTAATATTTCGTCGACCCGACCTTGAATGCAAAATTATTTTGAACATTAAAATTTAAATGCCTCTATGCAAACTCTATAATTGTCCTCGTCAGGTTTTGAACCTAAAAGTTTGCCAGAACAAATCGAAAAACACTAGACTCACGTTCACCCGTAAATTGTGCAATAGTCTAAACTGTGAAGTATTAATATGAATGTCAATCTAATGTTATATAACTTAACAATAATCAATTTACCTCGATAACCATTTCACACCATTAGCATGCGCCTTAAGCCTGGCTAACTGCCAACTATGCTCTACATTGTTTGGCGTTAAATTAACATAAATACTTACATATAAAATATATGTGGAAAGAAAAGAAATAACGAAACCTATTCCGACACTAAAGAGAAATTAGTCACAATTAAAAAATAATAACAACACATTAATTGAACTTTAACAAATAAAACAAACAAACTTCAATAGAAATATGTATCCGATCAAACTTGGCCTTGACACAGAAAGTGTAGAAGAAAACAACAAACAAACAAACAAATCGCAATTGCACAATTTAGATGTACATATATTTTTGTTTTCTACCCATACACGTACAAAAAAACCAATTAGCTGTGATTTGGGGTTTTGTTTGCTATAAACTTTAAAAAAAAGTAAAAAACCTTGATTGGAAATCCTCGGTGTATCTTTGAGGGTTAAGTTCAATCGCCCCCAATGCCAATCATACTGCAACACACAGCACAAGTAAAGAATGCAAATTACCAGTTATGCATGAACGGTTGTATACCTATGTACATACATACTTACTCGTGCGAGTACATACATATATTGTCAAATTGTATGGAACACTTAGGTCCAAACAAGTTACATTTACTTGCACCAGCAAGTATCTATGACTTTCGTGGAAATGTTTAGTCTCCACATTTTAACCAACCTTGATGATATTGTAGAGAGACTTGAAAAACAGGGACTCGAGATTCTGTCTGCATTTTTGTTTATGCTTTGGACTGCAGCCTGCAGTAGGTAGATGCAAGTATGTACATACATGTACCCAGACGTGTATCTTACACGTTTTAAGATAAAATGCTTAGAAGGTTGCATGTTGCAATGCACAAATATAGTACATTGGTGATACAAGCTTCTTGGAAAAAAAAACAAGGACATAAAGTTTGGATATCTTATTAGTCATAGAGTCATAGTTTGGAACTAAAGCCGTATTACAAGCACTTTAGGGGTATGTTTGAATAACTATAGAGTACACAGCATTTCAAGATGTCTAAGAGACACATCTAAGTTAAACTTTGTAGATATTCACTGTCGTTCTGATTCTACCACTTGGGATCCTTCCCGTCGAGGCCCTGAGCAAGAAATACAATATCGAAAAACTTAAAAAAGTACAGAGATCAGCGTGTGTATGCATCACAGGAACCTTGAGGTCCTGTCCTACAGATGCTCTAAGTGTGATCCTGCACCTGACTCCTCTTGAACTTCATATAAAAGATTCAGCTACATGTAGCGCTGTCCGGTTCAGGGAATCTGAATGCTGGACTGCTAAGCCGTATGGACACTGTAGGATCTTGGAAACGATTCCAAGAGAATTGGTTTCGTCTTCAACTGACTACAGAATACCAACCTTCCATTTTAGTATATCTTTTTCAGTCAAACTGCCTACTAGAGAAGAACGGGAAAACGGAAGCATTATCAGTAACTATGATATAGGTATATACACGGATGGTTCGAAGATGGACTGCGGAGTCAGCGCAGGTATCTTCTCTGACCAACTAAATATATCGAACTCCTTTCGTTTCCCTGACTCTGCCAGTGTTTTACAAGCGGAGCCTCTTGCGATTCGAGAAGCCTGCCGTTTGCTAAACGATCTCCCTACATCCAGTCAAAACATCGCTATTTTTTCAGATAGCCAAACTGCTATCAAAGCCATTGATGCGGTCACCATATCCTCAAAACTGGTAGATCAATGTCGGTTGGAAATTAATCACCTAAGCGTCCACTCAACAACTACACTCATCTGGGTCCCAGAGCACAGTAACTATGAGGGTAATGAGCGCGCTAACGAGCTGGCCAGGCAAGGATCGGCCCTTAACCGCTCTTTAGCAGAAAGAGTCGATATTCCGCTAGGTGTCGTTAAAGGCAATATACATGATCACTTCCTCCAGCTTGCCAACCAAGGGTGGAACAGCCTGACTAGTTGTTTAATATCACGAAAGACATGGCCTGATTACAACAAACATAAATCAAACGAGCTACTTCGTAAATCAAGACCAGATATTGCTAGAATTGTATCTATCATTACAGGTCACTGGCCAATAGGGGACCATGCGGCCAAGCTTGGTATTCCTAACAACACCTTCTGTAGGAGCTGCAAGGATATCAATGAGAAGGAATCTCTACATTACTTCCTTTGCAGTTGTCCGGCCCTAGCGAGGACCAGGCAAAATATTCTAGGAAGACCCTTCTTCGTGGACCTCGGCGAAATAGCTGACAAAAGGATTGGAGAACTAATCCGTTATTTAAACTCCACGGGTTGGGTCTAATTTCACATCAGCTAAGTTATTTCTTTTCACACGAGTTTTTGTGGTAACAAAACGGCGCACCCTAGCGCTAATTGGTTTCTTTCTAAGAACCGCCACTCTACCTACCTACCTAATGGTACTGCAGCGTCATTTGCGAAGCAATGGTATGAATTGTGATTGAGGGATCATTAATTAATATGATAAATAGCATCGGAGGGTGGACTTAGCCCTGAGGTACACCATCATTAGTTGAAAGGTCACATGAGGTCACAGTACCAATCTCTTTCGAAATATCGTGGGTATCTACTCTACATTCACCGTGATGGTGAATACTATGGATCCGTGGAAATAATGTACGTAATTTTTTACCCAAAGCATAGGAGGGATCTCATATGGAATTGAAGATTTTCAGACACTAATGTGAATTTCATTCCTAAAACAGACACAAAATCGTTCTGACGAATTAACCTTACGTGAGTGTTCTGGACCTGAGGATTTAACTCTGTTAAGGTCTTAAAGGACTCGAGCTCGGGTTTAGTAAATGTGGTGATAGGAAAAAATCTGGTAGGTTGAAATTTGCAGCGAATTCTGGTGGGTATTGGGGCTAATAGTATGGTTTTCTATTTTCTATTTCACTTTGCGCTTACTCATGTTGCAAGTGTTTCTTGCTCATTTAGCTGTTGACTTTATAATGCAAAAGCTTTTTTGTTCTTTCGAACGGCTATCGTACAAGTTGTTTTGAACCAGAGAGGTTTTATCAATGAACTGTCAAGCAGAAAATATCGTCTTGGATTGGTACCTCGTAGCAAGTAGCTAAGGTATGTATATCTCGAGCAGCATTGAGTTACAGAACTACTGTGAGAAAATTTTTGCCGCAACAAGTGTATTAGCAAAACTATCAGGAAACCATCAGAATTGCCGCAATGATAACCTTGGTTTGATGAAAGTGCTAGGAAGCACCAAAGTATGAGCCATGAGAAGAGTATGCCATAAGACAAAAATTTATGGTGGCAGAGACAAGCGAGGTCATCAGTCTAGGAAGCTGCTTTGGGTTGTGGTGTTTTAAGCAATGGCACTTAGGTGGTTCCATTTAAAGTAATTAGTTTACTTTGGCACTAAACACTAGGACCTCAAGTAGTGAATGCCCGACAAGCTTCCAGACTTACACGGACACAATTCACAATTTTTTTAAAAGAAAAGCCATGCTAATACTCCCTTTAGATTAACTTCGTTCTTTACGTTCTAAGTAAATGAAAGAATATACTATTTGAGTGCCCGAAATAAGACTGTTGATTAGGATCAAGTCGTGTTGAAAGTAAGATTGCATGTATCTAGTATCGCATATTCAAGTCGAACACAATCACAACAAATAATGAAGCAAACGTTTCTTTTTTTGGGAGGTACTTACATACTTCTTCCCTTCCTATTACTCTATGAGCAAATCCCAAACCTAATTCAACTTGACGCTTCATAACCGTACCTGATTGAGTTGAGACAGTTGACCAACACCAGACTGGCTATCGACGATGTAATAAATCCAGTTATAGTTTTTGACCTTGTTCAGCCATAAGTACCACTCAATATGCATATGGTGGTGTTTGGTAATTGACATAACTGCAGACAAGGTCTCGATCCCATTTAGAAAAATTTCTTCCTCGATTTGACAGGTCCAACATCGAACATCGTTCAAATACTCTTTCAACGTCAAGCAAAACAACTTTGCAGAGAAAAACAGCGGAAAGAAGATTGATCGTCTAAACGAGTTCCCATAGCAGGCGCACACTCGACATATTGCGCAACACTGACATTTTTCTCCCGTGACTCTCACAACAGAGTTCCGATTTTGATCCAAATTTTGAAATAATTACGCGACTATTGTGTATCAAATCTTGTTCCACACAGCAGCGCTTCAATCACAGTGTGTTGATTATAATGAAATTATCGATTTGAAAATCACATCAACAACAGGTGCAACAGTGGCTTTACCTTCAAAACTCTTCAAGCCACAAAGAGAAAAACTAGGTCCGGCTTCTTTGACCTGCACATGCGTAGTTCTCTTGAACCATCGATGTTGGACATGGTAAGTAATAACATGAAAATTGCTTCGTTTTCTTGTTTCTTTGCTCGCACCTTTGTATTCATTTTTCATCGAACGTAATCAGACGGTCCAAACAAAACGTAACCATCACAAGATACCAGTATACACCAACCAACGGCAAACATGCCAGACTGACAGACAAAACATCCATTTACGTACTTCGAGAAGAGAAAGTATTACGTAACGGTGTTTTATTTTTTGTTTTGTGCAAATAACCGTGCGCCATGAGGTCTTTCGTATTAATTTCCCGTTATTATTGCACCAGAGCGATGAGATGGATAGTTTTGACCGTTGCGACCATTTTAAACTTTCAACAGAGTTCCAACAATAACAACAAAATGTTGTCATTAACAGACAGCTATGACATTTCTCGGTTTTGGCAATACTGTATGATCTTTACAAATTAACAACGTGCATAACGGTCTGCTGGATTTTAATAACTTTTGTAATGTACATACCAATGGTACCAAAGAGAAATGTAACGTTGGCCCAATTTGTCAAAGAGATAACAAAATAAAGCGGAAATCTGTTAACACACCCCCTCTACATTGGCGCGACCTGATGTAATGTTTCTTTAACAATTATTGTGGGCTGTGTCAACAAGTGCGTTGGCAGATTGATTACTGACATTAACCCGTCTGACAGATGAACGGTTTTATTATGTAGTCTTTGGCTTAATGCCTGTAATTTGCTCTCAACACAAAACGATTGGCACAATGAATAGAAAATGAATTTGGCATAGAATCCGTGTGAATAATTTTCATTGAATTACGTAATATCTGTGGCGGACTGCAAGTCAGAGTTGGGTACTTAAAAGTTGATTCAACCCGAATGGATCCAATTGCAGGCATTGAATACAATTATATACGGGTTTCTTGCATAATGCATTGCATTTGTGGGTTTGATCATTATCAGTTAAAACTACCTTAATGGTTAAGAAAAAAACGAAAAACAATTAAATGTGTCATTGTAAAAAAAAAAGAAACGTTTTATTGTACGTATACAATCAATTTGCATAGTTGGGATTGTATATAGTTTCCCAATAAACATTTCTTTTAATTGCCTCGATCTTTCATGCCGTTTTGGTTACAATTATTTGTTAGTTTCTTTAAAATTATTATTGTTATGTTTTATTTGGCTTTGCTTCTAGTGAGTGAGGTTTATTAAGTCATCATCATAATCAGTAAACCTTTTCTGTTTGGCCATGCATAACTTTTGCAACAGATTGGGTATGTTGGCAAACCAAGCTTTTCATATAATCTCACAAATTTTGGTATATGATGTCTCACTCTGGTTCAAGAATGACAAACATGTACTAATGTCATTATTGTCATATGTCAAACAAAAAAAATCCGGCTAAAAATTCCTTTTTCAAAACAACTGGGACAGTCAGTGACTAGCACATTGTAAAGATACCTTTATCCATGGAGACATGGTTGCATACACACACGTACATACGAGTAAGGGTTTGCCAAGGTGGCTGGGTAAGCTGGATGGGAATTAACCATTCACACAAAGTTCACTTGCAAAAAGTAATAATTTCGATTATAGGCTCTCAATGTAATTAGTAAAGCAATTACTTGCAAAATTCACATTTCTCAACCAATTCCGCCGGCTTGCCGATAGCCTCATAAACGAGACAATTTGATGCATGTGTGCCTTTTACTTTAAATCTGAGTTCGAGACGGGCAGCGGTATATTGAAGTTGGTAGGCGTCTTTACTTGGGTTTCCTGTTCGGGATCTAGTGAGTCATGACTCATGAGTGGTTCTATGAGAGTTATATGTCGTAAAACCGCCGGGCGTCCTGACTGGTTGATATCTGTGTTTTAAGTGCGTAGTCCTTCATTACACCCGGTATTTTGTCTTTCAACTCATTTTTAATTGCCGCTCAGACTGATTGATAATTCTTGGTGAATTATCCTCTTTCATTAGTAGTGATTGGTATTCCACAATCTGAAGACTTTAGACATGAAACATATCAAAAATTATCTGGTTGGTTGGTTTCGAGTGGTGCTCGAGGGAATTTAGACCAGAAAGAGGTCCTTTGTGTAGCTACATAGATGCGAGTGGATCATATCGCCTACAATTGAAACAATTTGCGATGGACAGGGGTTGTCGAGATCGTTCAGATCATTGAAGAGGTGTTCACTTAGTGTAGCTTATTTTTACGACAGAAGAACCCGAGCATTGGAAATGACAGATGGCTTCTATTACTAATATATCCCTCTAGCTTCCACTACATAGTTATTATTACTTTTCAACTGAGTTGAGTCAACAAATAGACAGAACGTAGTGTATTATTATATTATTTGAGAATGGGGAATGTTCCACTGCGACCTATTGGTCTATTGTGCCCCCAGCTAACACCTCGGGGAGGTACATGCCCTCATTAGAGTTCCCCTCGTTTTTGGATTCCTTTCGGAATTATTTCGAGGGTAAAGCACTCTTACTAAGCCTTGGCGGAAGAAGTATGTCCTAGAGCTCTCTCTCTAATCCAGTTTCCTTTAAGAATCTAAGGATGAGAGCTGGATCTAGTGACGGTATTTCTTCATCTGATAATTGGTACTTGCCCAAGTATTTCAGTCTTTTGTGGGTCAATGCCCCACAGGATTCCAGCACATGTTCCGGGATTTCGCTGGACTCATTGCAGAATCTACAGAGTCCTTCTTCAGATATACCTAGTTTCCTTAGGTGCTCCTTGAGTTTACAATGCCCCGTTAGGATACGGAGGTTATTTTTGCTCAAGCTGATGCATGCGTCGAATCTTTTTCGGTTATATTGCCCTAGAAGTTTCTTGGCTTGCCTCATTCCATGGGCGTTGTTCCAGGTTCTTGCCCTGTTTTCCCTTTCTTGTTTCCTGAATTCTTTTTTGAGGGTATGATCCCCTATTCCGCAGAATGGTTCAGGACCTATGAAGGATTCTGATGCTTCTTTTCTTGCTAGGGAGTCGTCCAATTCATTACCCTCTATTCCCACATGACCAGGTATCCAACGGAGGGTTACTTTGTTTCTACTGCCTAGTTCATTAAGTTTTTGCAGGCATTCCCACACAAGTTTGGACTTAATGATGTAGGAGTCAAGTGCCATGATAGCAGCTTGGCTATCTGACAATATAGTTATATCACAGTTGACATGGTTTCTTTCAAGATTGATTTGGACACATCTATCAATGGCATAGATTTCAGCCTGAAAGATACTGGTACTTTTGCCCATGGATTCAGAGAAATTAGTTCTGGGCTCAAATACCCCTGCTCCAGTTCCTTCATCAGTTCTTGATCCATCTGTGTACCACTTTGTTGTATGATTGCTCAGTTTGTAGATAGTGGATACATTGCTCCAACTTTTTTTGTTACTGAGCTTGACAACAAAGTACTTTTGAAAGTTAAACCTTCTAATGATGTCATCCCTAGGAAAAGCTAGGAGTGGTAGTTGAGCAGTGCATCGAATTGCTTCGATGTAATGCACTTGTCCCTTCCTATTCCTTCCTTAGCCATCCTTAGGATCGTTTTACTTTTTTTTTATTCTTTAAATGTTCTGCATCACTTAGGACTAAAGTCCTTTAAAGGTATAAACCCAGTGATGGAGTGAAAGAAAAAGGTTTAGGAAAGTTAGAAGTTACTTGCACATTCCTCAACCACGAGGTGCAAAGGAGTCAATTCCAATAGTACCTTCATGGCCGCAGTTGGACAAGTTTTCATGGCCCCTGTGATACAGAGGCATGCCAGTCTTTGCACCTTGGTGAGTGTCTTCCTCGTGGTGACCAGATTCGTTCTTTTTGCCCATGCAATCGCTCCATATGTGATCATTGGTCTCACAATAGTAATATACATCCACCTAAGGATGGTATGGCTACATCCCCAAGATTTGCCCGCCAGGCTTCGACAGATCATCAGAGCCCGCATGGCTTTCCTGGTTATCTCTTCTGTATGTTTTTTCCAGATGAGTTTACTGTCTAGGTTTAGTCCCAGATATTTAACTTCTTTGACTGGTGTCAGTATTGTACCCGACAGCCTTATTGGCCTCAGTCTTTCAAGTTTTATTTTCCTCGTGAAAGGTACTATTGTAGTTTTTGCCGGATTAAGGCTTAGCCCAGCCGTCAAACACCATTCTCGAGTTATATTAAGTCCCCGTTGGAACGTAGTGTAACAGAACAGAGAAATGAACATATTGCTTATGAGATCTTAAAATTACAAGTTCTATTGTTTTAGTTCTGTTCCTTTAAAGTTTTTCGCAACTGTTTTGACCAGAACTATTAAATCTATTCGGGATTCAGCAATCGACTCGAGAAATGACCAACATATATGGATTTGCGAACCCAATATATGGAGTAAGCCATCGGATGAAAGGGAACTCAAGGACCCATTTGTAACAAGTGTAACAAGTGTTTGCTCTAAGTTCTTAACTAACTTCAGCGAAGAAACCAACATGTGAATATAAGAGAGGCTTGCAGTCTAGCAGACCTAATTAACTGGGCCTCCAACTATGTACTTGCTTATTCAGTTTTGTTTGAATAGTTGGGTTTGAAAATGTAAAATATTTAGCAAAAGCTCAGAATTGAAAGGAAAGGCATATCTTTTTTCCTTCTTGTATGACAAAAACAGAAGAAGAAAAAGAAAAAATGACATGAAGTGACCTCCCTCCAGGAATGTCACGGTTAAAGTTAAAATTTTCTAGACGAAACAACGTTGTCCAGGCAAAAAGTTTAATTATTCCGGAAGCACTGAAAATAGGATTCATTCTATGATATACTATGGGATAAATGTAATTCATTTATACGCGACCCATTTCAATGTTTGGATTTCATACTGCTTCCGATCGTGAAATTTATTGACAGTAACTCTGTCTGTCTCGTTTGACGTTTAAAATAACTCGTTTCTCAAGATCTCCAATAATATGATGAGAATGAAATTCTTAAATCTGGTACAAGGGCTATAAATTTAAAATGGAAGTCCTGCAACAAGGGTATGTGGTCCCAATATGCTGAAGACTTTCGAAAGTTTCGTATAGAATTTTTAAAGTAAAAGTTCATGCCATTAAAACAATAAATCACACGAAATCGCTTCTATACTTTTCGGATAGTCAGGCAAGATCGGAGAACAAGATATACTTTGGAAATGCTACGGCTGATTGTTTGGTCAGGAGAAGCATATGTTGACCAAGAACGCCATTTTGGGATAGTAGTACTAATTCTAAATAACATCAACTAGGACGCCTTTGGCTTGTATTTTCCATGGAAATAACTTAGAAATACGGCTTTATGTAGGGCGAACTTATTCAAAGAAACTACTTACTAAATTAGTTTTGACTGCATGGCAAGAGTATTACCATCAAACTTCAAAAGCTAAGCACTTAATTCATGATTTATAAGAAATATGAACAGATATGCAATCCAAAAGTACGTAATCAAGTGCAACCGGCTATATATCAAAATCCCCGACGGCTTAGTTGAAATACTTGTGTTACAACCGAAATTATTGCATCCAATCAAATTTCCATTTTTTTTTTTTTTTTCAACATAAACTGATGCAATTTTCAGACAATCGACTCTCCAATTTGAAAGCTCTTTCATTGCTCGCCGCTTGCCCAATAAAAAAAAAAAACATTTCTTCTTCTCTAAAATTACTAACCATTTGTTGTGAAAAAAAAGATTGTTTTGCAAAAAATTGATGACTAATGTTGTAAACATCACTCAATCCTAACAATTTCCTAAATCAATCTCCTCCAAGCCATTCAAAGCTTTATTAGCATCAATCTTCAGCTCGAGTTATGGTGCGAGCGCAATCAATTTTTGATGAATGAAGTAAAAAAAAACCTCATTAATTTTTAAACACTTTTTGGAAAAACCTATCCGGAAAGTTTGGTTATTTAAAAATGCAAGACAATGTAATCGACAGCGGGCAGCATTACGCAGCGGTATTTTGTCAGATCTAGCCAACTGTCGTCACAACTTGATGTACTCGTAGTTAATGCCCTTTAATTTAACATCATCATTAGACCGAGGCTCAAAAATGGGTCAAGATCTTCATTCACACAGAGCTGTGGCCAAAGAGGAAAACCCGATTTGGAGACATGGAACCTGAATTGGTATTTACTTTTGTAGGTAGTGGACTTGTAAATCGGTGGATCATGATTTTTTATTAATTTTTCGCTTCACCGGTTACATTTAGACTCGTGACCTTGATTGAGCACTTGCATCTATAAGATACACATGGTGTATTGGAAAACAGTTATGAAATTGGATTAAAAATGTGGAAAGCAAACAATGACGTGTGAGGTTGGTATGTACTTATATATTTCTTAGTGGTGTGGCCATGTTTGAAGCACCCTACGTCTACTTCGAACCATGTGCTTGAATTCAAGTGAATTTGATTGATAGATCGGTGGAACTTCAAGCTTGACAGAGAAATTCAGTACAAGGGCGGTTTGGCGAAATTCCATTCGGTCTGGAATATTGAGTAGTTGCAAGTGACCGTTGCACATACAGCTGATTTGGCTGCATTTCTTCACTGTGGGTGAAGAGAATTTTCTTGAAATTGATTTAAAGCAATTTACATGAGGCGCATGACCTAGCACGCACATTATACGTTTAATTGATTGAACGTCTTTATATGTCAGTGCGACAGCACGCATTGTGTATTCATGACATGATGTGTCAGTTAGTTGCGCAACTTTTGATGTTATTACTGGTTTACCTGTGCGGCTTTTATGTGATACATGCACTGAGTAAGTGGATTACCACGATTGTGTTGATGACTAATTGCAGAGGGAGTTTTAATAAAGTGATGAGGTCCGGAGGAGTGGAAGGTGGTTTTTGTAATTCAAAATCTTGCGAAACTAAAAATGTTGCAATAAAATATTATAAGATCCGATGAGTCAAACATGCTTCCTAATCTATTTACAATTAATTGTTTACTTGTAACTGCTTAAAACAAGGTCTTCAGACACGGCTAACATGATCGGTTTCATGTGGCTTAGCTTTGATCAAGTCATCTTCAAATTTGCCACACATTTTGCAATAGTGTCAATGATTGTCGTAGCAATAACGTTTGAAGTATAAGCAAAGATGAGCATGGTTCCAATGACCAAGCTGTGAATGGTGACGAATATACTATGTTGAATGAGATCTATAAGTGCAAAACTAAATTGTGAATCAGAAAAACCTTTCGAAACTCCTTAACCTTGATTGTAGCAAGCACTTGCAGGAATCATACTAAAAATGTCTGAATGATTGCGACATGCCACGAGAGAAGAAATTGCGTCAATCGGTTGTGTATTTCACAGTTTTTAGGTGTGTAGGTCCGTGAAGCCACTATCCTTTAACTGGATTGGACGGAATGTCAGACAGCCAGAGGATTTAAGATTTAAAGTTTAGAAATCACGAACACTTTTTAATGACTTCACTCCAACTGAAAGTCTGATGAACAGTAGAAAGTAAAAATTTTTTGAAAAAACTTCAAAACCAATCAAAAAAAATCCTTCTCATTCGAAAATATAAAGAGCTCAGCATGAATGATTGTGAGAAACTAGATCTTCTAAATGGGCCTGCTCCAACAATTTCTTTTTGGTCTAACAGAACTGTGGCTGCAGCCATTGCTGCTAAAAATCGCACAATATTCATTCAAGTTGTTTCTCTTAAGTAATTGGTGATCCACAAGGGTCGGTGCTAGGTCTGATCTAGTTCAATGAAATGTACAATTAAATTTAGAAGGCGGTCATTCTCCAACCTAATGGAGGTTAAAGACTATACAGGCAATAGATCGGTTGAAGTATTCGTCACTACTTAATTAAAGAAGTTATGATCAGCAGCAGGCAAAACAGAAAAGCACTGACAGAAGCTCACAGTCCTTGTCAACTTAAAGCACAAGTAAGCATCACTCTAAGAATTGTCATCATAATTGTTTACAAAATATTTCCATAATTAATAATTAATTTGTTATTATCATGAATCAAAGTTCACTGGTAATTATTGAGGAAATACTGTCGCTCAGGTTCCGGAATAAGATTGATGAAACTACAATGTATCAATATTCCTAGTGCAGTCTCACGTTATACATAAATCATTCTAATGCTATTGCTAAATGGGAAGTTGTCTTAATATCGAAATAAAGACTGTAAACATTTTGTTTATATTTTTGTTAAAGCATACCTACACCATTTCCAAATGACGTCTTTTCAATACTCTGTTTCTTTAACTTTATTTTGTATATCTAGTGGCGCCATCTTTCTCTGATAGTGCAAAATATGGTATGGTATACAAATAGTCATCGATGCACACTTTTTTTAAAAATTGTCCGTTTATAAATATATGACCACAGTGCACTTATACTGTTTTCAAGGTAATAAAGAGGTGATCTACCAAATTTCAGTGATTTCCGCGTTTGGGTTTTGGAGTTCCTTCGGGTCGAAGTTTGACAGCTGACAGCTGTGTTTCCTCATTATCATTTACTTTTTGTGTTTCAAAATTATTGTTATTGACATAAACATGTACATAACTTCACAGGAGCTTGGTTTCCTTTCTCCTGAACGCGTGTAATGTATCTAGCGTTGTTTACATGGTTATGCGTTGTTGTTTTTGAGTAAACAAAATTTTATCGAATAGCAAATAATTGGCGTGTGGCGGTTATCCATAATTCAAAAACCAGTTGCACTGTACCATAGATTATGCATTGACTTGGAATGTCCAGTTGTATACAGATTGTTCAGGCGTCATTCAACAACTATATGCCACTTAATCGTCCGAGTTGAGTTTATAATTAGCCCACTGAACTGGACTTAGATAATCAATAACGCAATGTGTTTGCCTTACTGAAACGGTTTTAACTTCAATTTTCAGTACGGTATTTCACTAAATAATTGCGACATCATTTAGTTATAGTCGCAGCTCGGTGCACCGAAAAGAGAAATTATTTCTTTGGTTCGTTCAACAAGAAGTTACTAAATACGCGGCAGTAAAAGCATCCAAATGGAAACTAGAAAAGCGAATTTGCTGTCGGTATGCGAAATGTATTATGCAAGTGTGGTAAATCCTATTTGCCCAACAGCAGTATGTGATGCGGTGATGCATCTCTCCAAGCCATGAAATGAGAAAGTATCAGTGACTACAGGTAGGATATATAATTTCGTGACGCATCAAGAGTCACGTGAGTTAAGACAAGCCCAACATTGCAGTACTAATTAAACACGACTCAGACTGAAAAGATTAAGGGCCATTAGGCGGGCTAACAATGGTTCAATGATCTATCGAAAGTAATATGAGAGTACTTTCTCTGAATCTGTTTTTCATCACATGTCGATATTTAGACCGATTTGAATAACCCTTTTGTTTTTATTACAAAAATCTATAAATTTTCAATTTAAACAATTTTTATTTTTATTGATAATCGAATAAAAACCCGGTAATCCAATGACCGGAATTACCTTCATTGTAATCGCTGGCACGTCAATTGGTGTGCTCCACTGGCGCCTATTGAAGAAAACGAAAGTGACCAACTGAATATGTTGTTGATTCAGATTCGACTTTGGTTGTTATTTTATGTTGATTATTTTTTGAATGCACGAAGTGTGCAGTGAATTGAATCGAATTATGCAATTATTGTTTATAATTTCTCCATTTACGGATGGATGTATACATTGAGATTAAAGTTACGTAACTGGTGAATTTGGTGTGGTGACTTACAATTAGTGTTGCTGTTGTACCCAATTATTCAGTATTCAATACGAAAAATTCGTAATATAAATATGACCAACTTTAGATAGTATTTGCCATAGACACTCACTCTCATGCTGATAGGATCAAATTAGTGCGGAACTAGTGTATAATTAAAAACGAGAGTGAGCCTCCACTAATAGGCTGACTATTCGAATACAGTGGGTAGCGAAGCAGAGGTACCTACTAGACAGGAAAAACAGCATTTTTCCTAGGTACCTAGTGGTTTTATGACATCTTATATTCATAAGGCTAACCTAATCTAGTGCGCCTAGATTTAGTCGAAGCAAAATCGGTCACCAGTCATAAAATTTATGTAAGGCTCTTCCAACAAAATAAAGTCAAGTCTTACTGCGCTAAACAATTAAATGTTGTTTCTTAGGATAGGCTCATCGAACAGCACTGTCGTTTCTACTGCTATAGTAGTTTTGTACTATCATATACTTTCATACACACAACATGTACTAATACTTTCCACTTTGTACTACTATTTTAAATTTGCTGATATTTATGGGCACGCGAGATTGAGATTTGTATGCATTTAAAGTAGTGATTCAAACAGCTCCTCTAAGATTAAGAATAGCAGTTTAGACGTATGCGTCTCTGATCACTATAATTCTAGCAATGTTTTGTAGTTTTCGTGAACTTATTTGGTTGTACTTACGGCTGAATATTTGCTGCAACCAGTGGTCGATGGTCTTTAATAAAAACTGTGAGATTATTCGTATTATCACAGCTCCCAAGGGAATGGAAACTACCCCCACAAGGCATCTATCAAATGCTAGTTCCGATTTTTCCAACTGGTTAGCATTGTCGTTCTCTTATTTTGCTTCGATCTGCCACCTAGCCAAGACCTTTTGTACACTATTTCATCATAAGTGTCATTGGTTAGGTTGATGAAATCGGAGAGCGATGGAATTAACACTGATGGTATGGCATAAATCATGCTGGCCCAAATATGGATCATAATTATCCTTAGCTGATATACATGCCTCTAACTTTTTATACCTCTGATCTTCAATATCCATTCTTAAGTGCAAAAAACTTCAGCTCATTAGAGCTAGAAAACATATCTGTTGTTTTCGAATTCCCAGCAGGCTATGAGAACCTTTTGCCATAGAAGGACCAAATAGCCATCGTTTCAGCACCAAAAGATCAAAATGATACAAAAACTGATCGATCATTAATAGGAGTAAGGAGCTAAGCCAATTTCTGGCTGGAATGTCAGTACTAAATGAAATAGATGATCTGAACCCACGTCGTGGTCGTAAACATTAACTTTCATATCAGCCAAATGATTGATTCCTAATGAGTATCCGAACTTCCCACGGTTCTGTGAATATGTGTAGATATTTGTGGAATTCTTGTTCAATCCAATTCATATATCGACCTCCATGCTTTTCAATGAACCAGTACAATTCCATATCAAGACGATGATCCTTATTGTTTGTTGTGTTTTCCTTCATAGGATTAAGAGTGGCATATCTATTGATGTTCACGATTATTTTTGAAAACTTAACTTAACTTATGTATGTAATTGGTAACAGAGGTAACACTGACTTGTAAGCAGCTCTACTTATGAACTTTTGATACTGTAATTAATGCCAGTTTTAAAATTTGCGACCTGAGCAAGGGTCTTGGGTTTTGACTTGCGCACCATAGTAACTGATACGTACTACCCTTTTGTTGAAAATACTAGCATTTTACCCACAACTGCACTACTCTCATACTTAAAACGACAACACTGCTATCGAAATGTGAAGATAAGGCTAACTTTGTGTATATAATAAGAGGCAGAACCTCCAAAAAAAAAGAATTCAGCTTGAAAGACAAATTGTATTGAATTCAATCTCGTTTTTTTTTGTACTGCACTTGGGAGGGCTTTGGATTTATTTCAAGAATGCATTTGTTTTCAATTAACCTTGAAACGATGACCTTAATTTTAATCATTAAAAATTGAAGGTACTCCCTACATGGGTGATTAAAGTCGATTTCGCAATTGAGGATTTATAAAGAGTGTCCAATTAAAGACTTTGTCCCAATCTCAATGTTAAATTATTCCCAGCAATCCACTGTCCACAAAATAGGTTTCAAGATTATCGTCTTTCACAGCTTGATTCTTCAATCGAAGGGTTGGCAATGAATTATCGTTGATTACAATGTATTCAAAATCTGAAGTGATTATTGATTACAATTACAAGGTGTAACCACTCAATAATCGGAATTCACGAATCTTTTAATTTTGGTTTATTAAGGCTTAATTTTGTTTAAGTTCAATTTGCCTTGATTTGAACTTCTTTTCAATAATTTTTTTTTTACAGTTCACTTTAAAAGTTATCTCTGAATTTTTATGAACAAGTGGTTGAAGTGCTTCGCTCTTTGTGGTTAGCCTTATTCCAAGTCATGGCTTCTATAATACTTTGTGGGTTTGTAGTTCTATTTGTATTTTATATTTTGTGTCTACATAATAAAAACAACTATTAGAATTTAATGAAGCTGAAGTAGAGTACTTTAGCTAAAAACAGAAAATTGAAAAAAAAAACCGAATTTAAAAAGTTATGACAAATGACGTTTCAATTAAAAGAAATCATGGAAATTTCGATTGTCTCAGTGACACAAATTGCAAAGTTGACAGTTCTGATGTTTGATAGAAGGTGAAGCAAGAAAAAGAGTAGTGAAATGAAACTTTTTGTATAGTTTGGCATTCTACATTCCCAATAACAGTTACCTTATGTTGTATGCATGTTGTATAAAAAAAATCTGAGTTGTATTGCATAATGGTTCTCACCTTGAATCAGAGTCACCTAACAACAATATTTTAGCGGCTTTAAACAAGTCTCTGTGTTGTTGCAGTTGCAAGAGAAAGACTAGTCAATGATAATTCTCAATCTGATCGATTTTATAGCTACAGTCTACATCGAAGTGAACTCGAATTGGCTGTTGAAGGAAAGACAATTTCCTATGTGAGCTTGAACTTTGTTTAGCAATAAAGCAACATGAACAACTCCAAAGTAGCATTACCCCGATCTTTTGGTTATAGTTAAATATGTTATTCGCTCCAATAACATGTTTAATCGATGGTTTTGCTTTGAGCCGAGAAAAGTATTAATTTTGTAGTCAGGAATAATTAGAATGTAAGAACTTTTCACATGTAAGTAAGTAATAAGGACAAGGGAAGTTCCTGAATGGTTAATTCTATGGCAAATTCTACGGTACTGCAGAGCCACTCTAGACTGGCTTTGGTGGTTTTCCAAATTACATCGAACGGAGTTTGAACCTATTTTCAGCTAAATCTTTTAAAAACTTTTACTTACTCTTCCAAAGTACTCAAAAGCAATGAGTAGTCTGGAATTTGAACTTATGCGAATTTGTCGCTAGTTCTGTCTGTTATCTAGAATTAGCAAGTCATCAGATGACACAGAATTATGACTTTAAAACTTAAAGTCGAGAATAGAGAAGTTCTTCAATACGACTAGCACACTTGCTCTCAAGCTACAGGATGTCGTCTACACAGGGTTCTTGCCCCTAACAAGATCGCCTTCCTGGAATCACTAACCAAAGAGGACGGAAGTTGGAGACCAAAACCGAGAAAAGAATCAATAATAGTTGATACTCTCTCAGTCAGACCATCATCTCAACTAGTGTATTCCTATCTGCCGCTCAGAGTTGATTGAACCTTAGCAATAGAAATTATAAAGTGACAGTATTCCATTGGGTTCCTTCTCTGTCTAAAAGTGCAATATTGTCGGTACAGACGGCTTTAAATCAGCAAGGATCGGATATCATATTTCTCAATACATCCAACCTATTCTTAGTGCAGGCACTCTTACCGGCTGATTGACGTAAGGTGAATGTGAAATAATTACATTTTACCGACGATACGTACATCCATTATGTCTATGCTGAATGGTGATATACACCAACATTGCCGATGCTGAAATTTCGGCGCCTACAATTTTAGGAGGACCATTTGACCGAACTAAGATAAGTGTAAGCCTTTTGTAAAGAAACAAGACCTGGTATACTAATGTTTCACGGTTCTAGGGTTAAAATGTTAGGCAAAAGCAGTCTGCGCATTTAATATTGAACATCTGTGACAAAAAGGCTACATCGGCAACGAAATGAGTCGGTGGAAACAAATGACTTTACAAAAATGTTAGCAGTGTTCAGTTCAAAGCCAAGGCTAATACTATATATGTATATAAATACATCTAGCCAGAAATATAAAGGATTTTTCAATAGGGACATAACAATTTTGCATTTTAATACAAACGCACCCTTAAACTTTTTTTTTACACATTTGTCTCACGAACGAACGAGCAACGTTTGGAAATTATTAAAAATTACTACCGACATTCTGAGTTGTTGGTGGCAACTTTAAGGGCGCTTGCTCCAATTTTCTGTCGTAATAGTCGTCCCACCAAACAGGCTTAGTACGCACAGCCAGATAAATTCGAGTTACATATTCACTATTGAATGTTCCTATGCCAGTGAAACAACATACCGGTCAAAGTACCGAAAATATCGCAGCCGTAAGTGCTTCAGTTCAAAATGAGCCAACTCAGTCGATTCCACAGGAATTGGCCACAATCCACATTTTGCTTATAAATCTTAGCCCACACCCTTACGAGATCAAATTAACTCAAGAACTGGAGCATCTTGATGTAGGCCCCAAACTTCTTCGATTGGGCTTTGCAAAAGTTTGAAGAAAATCCTGAATTTCATCGAAAAATCATTTTTAGCGATGAAGCTCATTTTTGGCTCAATGGCTTTGTCAATAATCATATGCATTATTGGACAGCAACAAATCCACATGTGCTTCAAGAGACTCCATTGCATCCACAAAAAGTGAACGTATGGTGTGGACTTCATGCCGGAGGTGTGATTAGACCGTATTTTTTCGACGATGGAACTGATCGCCATGTTACGGTCAATGGAGTTCGCTCTCGTTAAAAATTGGGATCTAAGAAGCGACCTTACTGACTTTCCTTGTCGCAATGTGTGTGAGTCTTGTGAAGCCCGTTTGTTAAGGACTTGTTGGAAGTATGCAGACAACAACAGCATAAACTTAATATAGCCCCGAGGCTGGCCTTGTTGATACGATTGTGTGAGAACATACTACATTGTACATACGTCTCGTATATCCCTTAACAGCTGCCAGCGTAATGTTGACTTATTCTACGAATGAGATTCCAAGCAGTCAACTTTCAGTATAAAAGTTACTCTAACGCGCCTGCAAGGTTGTAGTACCTGCCTTAATAGGATGCAATTTCTAAAAATCAACACTATGTAGCATAATGGGCACTATGAACAGCCGGTTTATATGGAGAGAACTTTGTAATAGAAGTGGTTATCTTAATTGTTAGATCCGAAATAATATCTAGCTTCTGAAGGATCTTCTGAGAAACATGTCCTTATCTGAATAGTACTAGTTCCGCTAGTCTCACGTACTCGGGGTAGTCAGTAATCAGTCGACTTTTGGTTTAGGTTTTAATCACGAACTAATTCACAAATACCGAAGCAACAAATAATTACCCAAAATGTGGAGACAGTGTATTAGCAGATTTTAAGCATACATATTTAAGTTGTCCCAAATGTTTGGAGCACAGTTAGATCTTTAGTCAAACTTGCCATATACTCAAAACCAATATGTGAGTTCATATATGGAAGAGGAAGAGATCTAATTGAGCTTTAACAAGTTAATTTCAACATTTTGGGACATTCCCATTAAGACATAAATAGGTGACCAGAAAGTTGTGTGTCCCTTTGATCAGTATTATCATCATTAAACCATTAAAGATAACGTCCAACATGGTTCGATTCTTTTGAATATCTCAACGAAACCTAGTCTGAAGAAAATAAAGTGTACGACTTTTGTCATACGATTACAAAATGTTCATGATCGATAATCAAGATTTGTTGTTTCTAAACATGATGCCTTATAAAGTGGGCGTGGCATTCTTAATTTTTGATGGAATTTTATTTAAATCGTTAGAACCGCTTTCGAAAAAATTGAGTTGTGTTGTAATCGGCCTAAAGTAAAGCACCAATAATTTCGAGTTTAGAATTAAAATTTCATCTCTAGGTGTTTGAACCAAATCCGCCCATCCGTGTAGGCTGTACTAGAAGTCACAGATGGATAGAATTGGCAAACCCACTGCTTTCAATTTCTCCATCATAGTAATGTCAAGTTTAATTGATATCTCGTGTTCGAAATTTTTGACGAAACCAATACTCTAAAGGCCGTAAAAGTGTTCAATATTGTTCAGTAGAAGTGAAAATTATGTATTGAAGTTTGTATACCAAGTCTGACAATACTTGTTACATTTGTTACGTAAATTAGTAGAGTGCTCTAATTAGAGTCCAAACATCAAGATCATAATGACTGAAGTTAGAAAAATCTAACATGGCGTTAAGGTTTCCTATAATCCCTTTCAATCTGAGTAAAATTGTTGGATAGCAATTATCATCAATTTCATTTCCGCAATCTCTGTGCTGGAACTTATTTTTTATTTGCCACCAACCGTTTAATGTTTATTTTTTTCGTTTCCTGTCAAAAAAAAATAAATATATAAATAAATCAAAACTAAGTAAACAAATCATCACCTCCCTCGTGCTAGACAAACATTTCCATTAGACTTTTTCCCCGAAATACTTCTCCAATGGTTTACACTCTTCGGTCGTTAATGCTTTTCTCGTTCTTTTTGTTATTAGCTTCAATTACCTCATGCTTCCTTCGTAATCTTCTACATGTGTGGACTAAATCACTTAACGATTGGATGCGGTTTTTTATTGATTGCTGGTAACATCATGTACATTTATTTCGGGGGACACGTTAAAAAATTGAAATCAGAACTAAGATTTGGGCAGCTTGGCTTACACGAGCCGGATTGGCTCTATTGCGAGGATTTAACATTTTGTACAAATATTTATCCAAATTGTTTGAATTCCAATCTATATGACAACCAGATAGGCAGTAAGAAATTTAACCTCTAGCCATTGAAGTAGAAGTAAACACAATTCGTTGGTGGCAATTGAGCAGAAAATTGTGAAAACAGCGGTATGTTCATGAAAAGTTAACTTGGGAAGCCAATCGAAGTGTTCTGCGTGATATTGGTGGTGAGTGGCACTGGTATTGACCAAAAATTTATTCGCCGCCACGAATATGGTCATTGCAAATTAGCATGTGAATTTGTAAATAGATTCTCAGGTATGGGTTGTAACCTTGCACATTACAAATAATAATGCAGTCGAGGTTAGGCTAAGCCGGAAAATATTTAATCCAAAGTTTAAGGTGTTTGGCAGCATAATTGGTAATGGGATGACAGTTTGAACTAAAAAAGAGAATACATCGTTATTAGCAGTTCCGGTTCCGATACTTGGGGATTTTATGACCGATTGAATCTTAAGATGGAATTGGAGCTTTGCTTGCGATCGTTGTCTTCATTGAATAACTATTAGGATTTGCCTTTGTATGTTAGATTGAGTTTATTTTTTGGATACAGGTATGTATGTATGTATGTAGGTTGTTCAGTGATGTTTAAAATTTCACATTTTTGCCTGAAATAGGTAGATCTGATACAGATTTACTTACTGGGTAGTAGCAAAGGAAATACTCCAAACTTTCGCTTTCTTCCACATAATCATTTTTTTCCAGCGTTCTGCTGGGGCTGAGCCGGACCTTGCTTGGAGGTGTTCTGAAGACGTTTTTTTTTATAAATCCTGTTGATTCACTTGTAAATTACGCCTACGGGCATCTTCGTTATGAAGGTATTTCGTTCTTTACTTTTTCATCGAATTCCGTCACGCATTCAAGTTCCAGTATTACGTAAGCCCATCTTCGTCGACAGTCCCAAGTTTCAGACTTTGTTGCATGGCTACTGTGCTAAATGGTTTGCAGGTTAAATTATTGATGAAGTTTTTAAGTTAAAGCTACCAAAGATTAATCGAACTAACTGGAGCTAATTTATAGAGCTGGTGATGCATTTTACATCAACAATTACCATATCGTCGTGGCCAACACATAGAAGATCCCAGCCCATATGTACCTATCTTCTGTTGGGCAAATCCGGATAATTGCAAAGAAAAAGGTAGATCATGTCATCCTACATTTCACTCTTGTGACCTCTTACAGAAGTCATTTGAAAAGATGTCTACTCCTTTAGCTTGTTGGCGTATCAGACGTGCGTAATAATCAAACTCAAGCCAATCTTATCTGGGGCTGGTCTTGGTGACTGCAAATTTTAAGAATTATTGCAGCTTACCGAAATGTTTCTGTTGACAGGCAACCAGAGGGTCATCTCCATAAGAGACGAGCAAAAATCTGAGCAACCTTTGAAGTGATTGAATATAATTACTGAAACTGAAGTGGAGTTTGAAAGTCCCTGACAGATATTGCTTTAAAATGCAGTGGGGTATTCAGATCCATCTTTGTAAAATTGAACTATGCAGACATTCAAAATGGCAATAGTCGCCCGAAAATCGTTCATCTGACAAATGTATGCAGTTGATTGAAGAATGACCAGCTTGGTAGAAAAACCATTGCGACCATTGCACTAGAGTGAGTGCTTCTTAAATGTACTCCTTTCCCATTGAAACTTGATCCATAATGATTTTATTTTTTGTTAAGATCAGCCAACTGTCCATCACACAAAAACCAAAGAGAAGTAAGGACTTTCAGACCCAAAACTCCTGCTTGTAACACTGAAACTTTTCTGTTCCATGTAAAGAAGACCAGTTCTATCTTTGGGGATGGGATTGATTTTCAGTCCGCATCTCGCGGCACTTGTGGATAGTAAGAGAAGCGATTATTAAAGGACTTTCTTTAGTTGTTTACCCGAGGTGACAATAGCAAAATCATCTTTCAATCACTTAGCTCAACTAGTAGTTCTTTGACTACTACACTCAATAGAAGAGTGAACAAGACACCTAAACAGTGTACATAGTTCTGTAGTTCGTCTTTCTAATCTTTAAGTGCGTTAGGAATTGTTTCGAATTAGACACCAGTAAGAGCTCACTTAATGTCAACAAAATTACTATACCTACTTCTCAGCGATTTTTCAATGATGTTAACGAACCTAGACTGTCTAAGCCGATTGCGTTTCACTAAGCATGTTAGGACGCAAAGATCATATGCAATGATCTGACGCAAGAAAACATCAATCAAGACCGATGAGTTAAAGATCCTTTAAGTTGATATCTTCTCATTTTTATTTAATATACTAGGAAAATGTCTATATATGTTTATATGTACATATAATCGGATTGTTGAATTTTAGCAGGTAGGTATCATGAAATCCTGTTGATACAACTTTTGTGGTTGTCTTGATTTCGTACATTCTAAATTGAAATTTAATGAAGACTGTCATCAATGTTGTTCAGATATTGCGCCTAACTTAATGTCCTAATGATTATTTTTTGCAAATCCATAACAGAGATGTTATTTTGACGGATATGCTTTTTGTCGTTATTTTAAATTAAATCTTCGCAATCATTTGATGGTCATCTACATCCCGACAATTCGGTACACATCTCCACTACATTTAGTATACCAATAACAACATGTACACTCAAAATTACATAATACAACAAAACGTAAATTTCAAATCTCTGTGATAATCAAGAGTCAAGACAAAAATCCATTCAAATGCCCCATTAGACGAAGCGCAAGCATCAATTGCCATCCGAAACGCATAAACGCTTAAACCATTAAACGCAACACACAACAATTTAGTACAATTAAAGTTTGTACGAGTACGAACGTACGTACATACATATGTAAGTAGTTTCTTGGACCGCTGTCACCTTGACACGAGCTTAATGCCATATGAGTGTGTGCCACCTGAAGATTGATGAAAAAAGTATTTTATTTCTACGTCTACATAGCAGTGCACAACATGCAAGGTTTCATGACTCCATTTGGAGTCGAAATGGTAATCAAACTCTTGCACTGCAGACCAAAAGGGCAAAAATGGCCGGCAGAAAAATCGGGGTTAGTTGCTAATATTTTGAGCACGTTCTGAGCATGGTGCACACTCACTTTTTATGGAATTTCTAACACTTTCTATTTATTTGTTAATTTGCACATTTATTAGATATTTTAATGTATCAGTTTCCATTCACACGAATCTGTAATAGAATTTGTTATGCGGTCTAATAAAAGATATTAAACCGTAGAAGTTATATGTATTCATTGGACTTTGCGGTTGGTCATGGCAAATGAAAATATTTCAGGTAAAACGGTTTAGTTAGACATTATTAGTGGCTATTAGTTTTAATTGTTTTGTCGTACTAAACAATTTGATTAGATAATTAAGAATAATTTTGGGTTTCAATTGAAGTTGGTCATATATGTATGTACGTACATGGAGTATCATTATAGAGCTACTGGTGTTGCTTGTGGTTTGTGACTTGCGGTTCATAATTGTTAATTTAATTAAACAAATATGAATCAAAACTTTGGCATTAATTATTGCAAATATGGGGAGATAGAGGTTGTAGATAATTTCAACAGTTACTGCTCTTTATTGTGCATTGAATTAAGAGCCGCAGTCCTTGATCAAGCCGTCTTTCCGGAGGAAGTGTAGTATGGATGTCAAAGCATACGATTTAGATCCTACAATTGGGGGAACGGAATATATGTAGACAATCGCAAACACTGTAAGGCATCGATCCGCCCATGGAAGTGTAGAACCCTTTCAACTCTTTCATTTAAGACAGCTTTTGCATAAATCCGAGCTTCTTATATATTTAAATGGTTTTAAGATGCTCGATTAATGCTCTGATGTTATTTAGTCAAGTTCTGTAGTAACATTAGACGTCTGTATTTCAAGCTCTCCGATGTCCATTTCAAAAGGTGCCGAAAGTAACCCGGAAATCGAGGCTTAACAGGCAAACTGAATGAAGACAGATTTCAACATTTACAGCGGAAATTTATGAATACTTAACAAATATTCCATATCAGACTTAACCTAAGCCTGGCTTTACTCAACAATTTAAGTTTTTAGAAGTTCTTTCATGACCATTTTATTTTTAGTAATTTGACACATTTTTACGGAGGTAAGACCGTGAGCCATTTTTTGTGCTTCCTGAGGCTTAAGCCATGATTTCTCGCTCAGTAGTTGGAAATACTAAACACTAAGTTAAGGCGAATGGAAGGAAGTCTGACATCTATTGATTTTGTTAAATCTCTTTCCAATAATTTTTTTTTATAAATCCAATTTTCTTAAGAGTTAATTGATCTATTCTAGCTAATGTGGTGTAAGCAAAACTTTCAGAATTTCTGACAAACATTATTGGAAAAGTCGACAATTTATCAACGATTTCAAACTGGGCTTTATCACTGATGATTACGAAAAGGATGTCAGTACGGGAACTGAGACATATGTGCATACGTACAAAGTGTAGGTGTCAAGCATTCTTTAAGATCTAACAACAACTGCAGTATCTTTCAAACTATAATCACAACCATTATCCAGGGTGCATTAATGCAGCAAGGCTAGGTCTTCCATAGAACGACTACTGTAGAGACTGTAGGGATTAAGGCGTCTATTCACCTTCTACTGAAAAAAACACACGTCTCTCAGCAATGACTATTTCTTAGGAGTACAGGACCTTCAAAATATTGTACTTTAGAACCCCCTAAGGTTTATTCATTGATCTGGGTGGGTTTAACTAGTCCGAAAAAAATAAGTTCTCAAAAAATTTAAACAAATTTGTAACAATGGATTCTCTGATATTGTTGGAAGGTCAATTACTAGGTTTACGGCTTTGGATTCTAAAGAGACTTGACCAAGACGAATAAGAATTCACAAGTGGCTACTAAATGAGGTATGAGATGACCTAATGCCGAGTACTTTTGCTTTTAGGGCGTAAAAACTGTTCATAACACATGCTTTAAAATCAGGTTCTAGAACTGATCGTAAGAATTTTGTCAGCGATACCCTTCAAGACATTTCAAACCTAATAATATAGAGTTTATCTTAAAAGAAATTTTCGGATGTAATTCTAAAGATTTTGTGAATTTTGTGATACTGTGGACGAAAGACACCGACACCATTGATATGCAAACAATCTATTACAGACATCTATACAGTCTATTACAGACGCAAAGTTGTGCACATTCAAAGGTCCGATATCCTTCTTTCAAGCTTGATGCAGAGAATTAAGATAGGTCGCAGATCGAGCATTTTTATACCGTCTTTTTGATAAAGTCTATAGTATCTTATTTTTACTGACACCCCAATTTGTTTTATTTTTTTTCTTTCAGGATGAAAAGACATTTTTGAGAATCCGCGTGGAAATTTTTAACAAAACTCTCACAGCAATGTGTAGGATTTAAGATGAAGGATTTTGGGGTGAGTGTCAACAATTGCTGTTTTTAAACGAAATTTTAAAATTAGAAATTCTGCTTAAATACTCCCAAACTGCTTAAATATTCGAACCAATCTACCTATTATGTAAAATTATTTGTACTGGCTGTTCCTTAAACTATGATTCTGCAGTTTAACTAATTTAGGTCAATCAGACGTTCGAGTTTTTACCTTTCAAGAGAAATAAAAAGATTTATTACGCAACACCCAAATAAAGGGCTGTACTGTCGATAGACATTCTAGGTAAAGGGAAGGTTTCAAATTAATAAATAACTCATTATAAACGTTTTGTCTAAGACTCAGTTAAAGTCCTGAAAACCTTAATAACTGATCTCTAAAAACTTTAAAAAGTACAGGTGTACTCTAAGAAACTTAACTGGATTTTCTACTTATTTACTTTTAAATTCCCTAACAACCTTTTCTTCCACGACCCTTTTTTCTACAGTGATTAAAGTAGAATCAGAATTTTTATAGTTTTTTGCTTTTCCCTTACATTTTATTTTTTTCGAAGGACGTATTCGTGGTCGACGAATTCGAGAAAATTACCAAACCCCATACCTCGAGGGTAGGGAGATGGGTTCAGAAGTTTTCTAAGTTTTTTTTTTTTTTTAATGTCACTTAATTTTTTAAAACAAAGTTTTCTTCACTTACTTTTAATGGCCCACATGTGTCGTTCGTTCAATCCTCTCAAGTAGCTATCCATATCCTGTGTGCAATTGTCCGAAAATTGCATATCTCCACTTGTGATTGTAATCCAATTTGTTGCGATATTTTGTAGGTTAAACACATCCAACATATCCCGTAAACGGAGCATTTTCGAAAAGTTTTCTGTTTCACTACTATTACTATCACTATTCAACTTAAGATTTATCATCTTAACATCCTCCATCATCATGTCGCTCATGTTCGTATTTGGTGGTACTTTAGTAGAAGCACCATCACCATTGCTTATTTCTCCATGACTAAAGGATATCGTGGCCAAAACCAGCCACAAGGTTATAACTGATTTCGCCATTATTGTCGTAATCTTCGACTGCATTCCAGAGCGTTCACACTAACCGAACTTTTGAACTACAAAAGTGAGATTGATTGTACTTTTCCCGTGCGCACTAATTAAGATTTCGCATCATTTAGCATGTCAATCACTAGATGTCATTAAAAAGAAGGCTCGCGTCAAAAACGGAAACACCTATCAGTTCCGGAAAGCGCACTCACCACAGCTGCACCAAAAGCGGAAGTATTCGTAAAAGACTTTTACTTTCTTTCTTAAAACCGTTTAAGTACTTCGAATGGCTTATACACTCACGGTGTGCAGAACGAACTCTCGACCAAGTTTATGTCTCTGCTTCTGCGCGAAGGAAAACAAAAAAAAAAAACAAAACAAAACGAAAGGAAGACAAATGCACTCACTGATAGCTTTGTCTTTTCTTTAGTGGGTCTGGCTATATTGTCACGACGCTACACCATCATTTATTACTTACGACCGACAGATACACAGTGGATGATGATGGCTAAGACGATTCGAAACGAATGAACGGAGGCGATGACTACGGCGATTACAAAATACACAGAGTGTGGCACGAACGACGGGCCAAAGACGCCTTTATGACTTAACCGTCTGGCTAACGAAAGTGAACTGAAAAGTGGTTTTCTTCTTTCGCCACGAAATTGAAAATTGTACTTCGAGCCGAAATCCAAGATTGGTGGGGTTGTTGGGACAGATAGACGAAATTTCTGTGTATGATTGTCCACCACCACTCTTTCTGAACTTATTTACTTTTTTGTTTTTGTATCTTTCGATGGTTTTATTTAAAAAAGTATTTGGTAATATATTCGAATGCACTTACAGTGAGGGAAATTTACATATGATCATTAAAAAGTTTTAACGATGTGAATTTATTATTATAACAGTTAATGCTAAACGTACATATGTAAATTAGTAGGTACCTACTTATTAAAAAAGAAATTATTTATTATATTGAATAATTATTATATATATTCGGGAAATATATAAAAGGTATAAACCATTTCTTAGGGGATGTAAAATCGTTGGTTATAAATGAAGTCATAAAATAACTATGAGGCTTTATTTCAATATTGTAACTTGATTGCAAAAATTATTTACGCATCTCTGGAGAGGTGAATAAGTTTGAACAAAACTATACATGAAATGTATAACAAAATCTTTAAATCTAGTTTGCATAGGTATCACCGAATAGTCACGTACACGTAAAAGGTAAATCAGTGCCTTAAAGTTTCGTTTCTTACAGAACTTTAACGTAAAAAAAATTTAAGGGATATCTGAAGATCATAGAAATAATTCTGTGATTCTCCTCACCGAACGCTTTGTCTATTATACCAAATCGTAACTTTTGGAAGAACTTCAACATATCGCTGTAAATGGAAAATGAAACTCCATATTAGCGCGGAAATTTATGTCAGAATCTAAAGAATGTAGAGCAATATTTCGCTCTTCCAAGTTAAGGTTCTTATAAATAGTTATGTATCTCATGCACTGATATTGCTGACCACCGAAAAGGATCAAGCTCAGGGCTGCATTTGGTCATCGCCGAACTCCTCTGCTGGAAACATTAGGGAAGGCTATCCAAAATCCAAATTAGCTATCCCAACTTAGCTTCTGGACTTTGCCTCGCCAAGAAATTTATTAGATTTAAACGTAAAACTAATTGAAAGTATCTTGGTTATGAGTAAACTTAGAGACTTAAGAGTCTTGAAACATATTAAAAGACTACCCTAATGTTTGCGAACCCAATTACATCAAAGGGGAAAATTTCTAATACTTGTGGGTCTTATTTTGAAAACATCAAGACCGCTAAGTGTGAGTATAAGATTGGTCTCATTTGATTCAAACACTTTCAGAAAAAAAGCATGCACCGAATATGCCCACCGAATCCTCAGGTTTATTCGTGATCTGAAGTGGAGTAAATCGAAAGTCAAATACGAGATCTTTTCCTGGTGGGAATTTTGTGTGGCGTTTGTTTTAAGCGTACTTTGTAGATTCAAGTTGGTAGACGGAACAGCAACCTAAGAATCTATAGTATAGTAGAATAAATTCTAAGTTTCCCAAACTGCACCAAAAAGAGGGAGACTGTGTACCTTGTGATTGGAGGGTCATCTCAGTCCCTATGAAAGTCTTTTGAAAAACGCTAGAGAACTGACTGAAAAATCAAGTGTATCAAATAACCAACTTTAAACTCCCAAAAATACCTAACCTGCGGATTGATTTAGGCCTTGAAAATAGTATATATGTACTATGTAGTATACCCATTGTAGTTCGACTATCTATCCAACCCTAGGAGCGTGTCTATAGTGTGTGTGTGTTAAGCTGTGATCGTCCGTTCAACCGTCCGTATGTCACTGCCTTTTGGGCCTTAAATTTTAAGCTAGAAGGATGAAATTTCATATCTGGGCTTTTGAGAAAAAGATACAGTACAAGTACTACAGTACTACCACGCTAACTTTTTCATAACATCACTAAATTATATGAAACCGAAAAAAATTATTAAGACCAAATATTTAGATATTCAGATTGTCTACAATTCACCCATATATCCATTTTAGCCTCGCCCACTTTTTGGGGGCGTTTTCATCAAAAAACCGATTTTGATGAATTTTTGCATGTAACATCCTCAAAATTTCGAAGTTATCGTCGTAATTCAGTGCCAAATGTAACCTGGCCAAGCCCATTTAATAAGGAATGCATAGAAAGGAGGATGGGGTATCATACGATCCGTTTCAGATGGATTATAGCTTTTCTGTAAGTTTTTTTCTTAAAACGCGTAGTTTAGGTGCTAAGCACTTCCCACCTTTCTTACGTTGACCTGACACAACCATTCACATAGCGTCAGCAAAATCTCTTCTAATCAAATATCGAGCTTTGGTAAACTAAGTTTCTATTTTATTTATTCATTGAAGTTGGAAATGGGTCCGTCTATCGTGCTAGTTTCTTAGAGATCCTCGTCCTTACGTGTACCCTCTGTTCTTTTAATGGTCTATAAACTTTAAATGGTTATGACAAAGAACTGCTTCCATTTCTTTTTCTCCTTTTCATCATGGCAGCACAGACTCTACTTAGTAATATCATTCATGTCTTCATGGATGCTTTTCATCTTTACCTTTCAGCCAAGCCGAAGTAGCGTTATAAAGACTGTCTTCGAATTGTAAACAAATATGTTTATGTTAGCTTGGCTAAGGCAGATGCCAGGATTGAGTATGCATTAAAACGATCAAGAACTCCACAAGGCTTCGCAAGTTTCTTTCCAGTATTACCCCAGTCCATGGTTTATAAAAAGGACTGATAGGACTATAGTTTAGTTGAACATGCGTTTGAGAGGTCCCTCTCTATAGAGAGGAGATCTATAAGCCTAAGTTTCCTTTTTGCTTTGAATTTCTTTCTTACTTAATAAATCTTAAATCTTTATCTAGATTTACAAACTATTTGACAAATAGTGTTCTAGCTTTGGTAAGAAATTGTGACTTCATCCGAAGAAGGTCTCATAAGTATGCTTGCACACACACCGTACTTATCGGGCTCCCGTCCTGTATAGAGTCTCTGACAAAACAGCTTTTTATTCTCGGATGCATTGCTCCCAATTTTCTAAATCAAGCATTCGTCCTAGCATTCTCAGTCGTTTGGTCGTTGAATCGGAGATTAGGCCTACTTTTTTGGCCTCGAACGCTAGGTTCAATGTGGTGGTAATCTTATGTTGTCTTTTGGACTACATCCACATCTTGATATAGCTCATAGAGTACGCTGTTGTATCGTTTCCTCCATTCGCTCTCTTCGCAAACAGGACCAAATATTTTGTTCTAAAGTCCATAATATCTGCTCTGCTACTATGCTTATCGTCCAGCACTCTGCTCCATATAACATAACTGTAACGATTAGAGTCAGGTAGTGCAGACTTTCCGTCTTCCGAGTAAGGAGTTTTAACTCCATTTGTTTTGTCAAACCGAAGTAGCAATATTTTTAAAAGTGTGCCTTCGTCGGATCTGCACTAGGATGTCATTCGTAATCGATTACACACTTCTTCATAACCTAATCTAAACGAGGGTGTCTTTCGTGGAGTTGACTCCGAGGTAAATTAACTCTTTAACTACATAGAAGTTGTGCTTTGACTTACATACTTTTACTCCGTGAAAGCCTTTAAAACGGCTTGGAAAAGTTCAGAAGAGTTGTTTCTAAACTGCACCATGCATCGCGTGTTCTTCAGGATTATTATCTCACGTTTCTTGTGCTCCTTTTTCTTTCGTCTGAGTACGTGCTTAGTTCTAACTTAAGTATCAATAAATTTTTGAATTTCTATCTGGTACAAACGATGACAAGGAATCACACATGGTTCTTTAACACTTTGCGGGAGTATGAGCATAAATGATTGATAGGATTCACTTAGAACAACTTTCATGTTTGGGCTCTGGCTATAGCCTACTGTGTATAGCCATGAAACCTCCTACAGTAGCTTGAATGCCACCACTACTACAATGTTGTCTCTTTAATTTCGAGTCGGTTATGTCCTTAGGACATTTTCATACAGAATGTTAAACGATAAGGACCCATTCTTAATTTTATATTATTTTGTATACAATTAGCAGGACAATGGTATAAGTAATCTATAACTAATCCGATGAACTGAAATTTGATAGAAATACCTACATGTTACGTTCAATATATTCTGCAAGGTAACCGAAACACGAAATTATTTCCAGTAATTAATACTTTCTATAGTTAGGATTCATTAGCTCTATTAAACATTCGCACACTGTACAGTGTGGATTGATAACTCATTCGCAACCAAAAATAAAAACTGTATCTGTACCAAAAATTGCTTACACCGAATGATTTCTTCTCGTTTCTTTTTCGGCGCTCGTAATTGGGCATGATTTTTATCTGTATCTGATGGATATTACTTCTCTCGAGGTAGGTTTTGTAGTCAAAGATATTCAAGGTAATCCGGTAGATTACTCATAGATACTGTTAGGTTTTATTTTTTAAATGATTATGGGGGTTACATCGCATATCACGATCGAGTTGGTGTGGGCAAATCTGATTACGATTAAAAAAAAAACTTAAATACATATGTATGCACGTTACCGCTATTTCGAAAAAGAGGAGGTAGAGACTACATCGCTCATACATATATCAAATCGAAAATTGTTATGTCTGCGTATCGATGGGGGTATAATTGCAACTGATGCTGGAAACAGTTGAAATCATAACAATTTAACAGACACATATGTACGAGTATATGTACATATGTATGTACAGTTTTTTGTGGGTTTTCATAATTTTATGAATTTTTGAGCTTTTCTTGAGAAATCATGAAGAAAATGTCAACAAAGAGATGAGCACAAGGGCGTAATTAAATGTAATTTTTCTGTCGGTGGTGGGTAAATATTTGGCGGATGTGTGTACCTACACGCATACATGGAGAATTGTCACAGTGATTTAGATCAATTAGTATCGATCGAAAAATGTTGTCAAAGTTACAGGTGGTTGGTTAATAAGAGGATCGTTCGGTGGGCTAATAATGAAACCGTGTCGAATCAGGCGTAACTAATTGTAGGAAAACATGTGAAGGTCTTTAGGTCTGCAATCGTAATTTTTTCAAGGCTTTTGGGTTGACAATAGCGTTGTAATGGGGGCAAGTGTTTCATCCGGAATTTTGGATTATTCGAAAAAAATGCACTACACACTGGACAAGATTTATCTCCTTGTAAATGCTTTTTAGCATGAATCATTTATTTGGTTGAATTACTTGGATAACGTCAAACCTCGTGGAAGTAACATCTTTTGAAAGATGCTGGTTCGCTTAATTAATAATGAGAAAGAGATTTTGCAAACGAACATTTTGTATTTTTTATTAAGGTCTACAAAACGCTCCCACACGGTTCTAGAAAACGCTTCATCACGACATGGAGTTCTATTGCAACGTGAGGCAGAAAGGAAGTGATCTACAATTTTAGGTTTTGGCGGTTGTGAGACATTTAGCCTGTTTCGAATCTATTTGTTGGGCTCACGTTTTCAAAGGCTATATCACTGTTAAGACCCCGAATAGGTCGGTGGTGGCTCAAATTACAAGAATTTGATTTTCAGTGTGTACATCGACCAGGCGTTAAAATGAGTCACGTTGATGGGATGAGTCGTACTCCAACACTACCACCGGAGGAACCGACAACTGTTGCTGAAAACATTTTCAAAGTGGCTCCGTGGATGGAGACTGGATCTTCACCATGCAGATGCAAGACAAAAAACTGAAAAACATCGTGAGCACGCTTCAACGAAAGGATCCGGAGAGTCCGGCACTGATGAAGCAAACAGAAATGGACTATGAGATAGTGTCAGGTCGGCTACATCGGAAAATTGGAAATCAAAGCAAGTTAGTAGTGCCGCAGCTAGTAAGGTGGCGAATCGCGAAAGATTGTCACGACGATGTGGGCCCTGCCTTTACATCAAAATAATTCGAAAGCTTTAGGCACTGCAAAGTATGGAATCCAGCACGTTAAGACGGCTGTAAGAACTCCGAGGGCAAATGGCCAGGCAGACCGAATCAATAAGGCCTTACTAAGTGCAATTAAGTGCTCAACCCAGAACGACAAGGAATGGGATCTCACATTACCGAACATTCAATGGAGCAGCAATTCACAAATGAATACAACCACTAAGTTCTCACCAAATGAATTAGTATTCAATTGAAAGATGTCAGCCAAAATCGAATGATACAAACGTTAGAAGAGGAGCAGCAAGATGGTAGCGATATCGAGGAAAGAACGCACTAGGCTGCGCAGAACATTGCAGAAGAGAGACGTAAATGGAAGATTCGATACGACAAAAAACATCAAACTCCACACCGATAAAGCGAAGGCGATTTGTTTGTGATGGATTACGTGTCACGACCCACCAGCGAGTCATCCAGCCTTTAAAGGGCCATACATCGTCATAAAAGTTTTGTCCCATGATCTTGGCAGAGGATTTTCCTGATAAGCCGAAAATTTGTCGTCGTTACAGCAACGTTCTATCGAGCGACCATATGAAGTCGTGGTACCACCTGAGTCCTGATGTAGACTGTATTGACCAAGAAGACAACTTTTATAAAACCGATTCGTCCAGTGAGGATGAAATGTCAGGAGAGGCCGAGCTGTAATACAACTTTGATAATTTGTACGAACATTTTACACTGCACTTTGATGTTTGGTAACGTAGTTTATACAAAGCAGGCAATTGGCAAAATTAAAATGACAAACTTTGAATTAAAAATAAATTTAAATGAGTGATTTGAATGTCAAATGAAAGCATCGAAAAAATTGTCGATGCATAGTTTGCTCAGTTGATGCGCATCTATAACGTTTAGGATACGTTTAGAAACTTGCGACTTTTTTAACACTCTCTCATTTGACTTTTGAAACTTATGACTTTGCATCTGATACAGGGTGAATTCGTAAACGCATATCTTGCGCATATCTGCAAAGCACGTTTTCCATAAACGTAAACAAAAAGAAACTGCAAAGCAAACAGTTCTGAATCGCAATTCAGCTAGTTTTCTTGCGCAAAAGCAGGCGCATCTGTGCAGTTGTCAAAAAAATATTACTCACTTTCATTTACTTTTTGTGTATGTTGTTTCGTGTAAAAAAAGAGTTTTTTTTTTCGGAAAAATGAACTGCACCGAAGAGAAGTACACAAGTAAAAAACAAATAAAGAATAGTTACATATTACATATGTATATAAACCCTTTATTCAGAACTTTAAACATCTGGACAGGACCGCAAACAAAACTGCTTATTACCGTGCGCCTAAAGTATGAACAGGACTTTTGACAACTATTAAGAAGTGTATTTAAAATTAAGACGAAACTTAGTTGAACCTCTATGCTGTTTGAAAACAGTAAAACGAAAGAAAATAAAATTGCTCAGTGCTGTTCGTAAACTTCTGAAGTTTACAAAGCAATCGTATGCTTTTGACGTTTCGACTGCTTTTTTGCACATGCTTGCAGTAATATGCTTTGCAAATCTTGCGTTTACGAATTCACCCACAATTTGAACTCAGCCTTAGTTTTTCATAATTAATATAAAAATAGAAAAATAGTTGACGAATAGCCGTCGTCGGTGACGGAGCATTATTTTATTAAAAATAAAAATAAATTATGCAGAAATAACCATGGCTATCCTTTTTACACGAGTTTTCTATTTTATTCAAGCTGAAGTGTCCATGGAATCTTAGTTCTCTAAGCTTTTTAGCCGAAAATGTTGGTCCTGAATTCATCCGAACCCTCAATATATTGCGAATCTACCAGTATCACAGAGTATACTAACGGCAATTGTATCACAAACAAAAAATGCTCAAGCTCAAGTTACGCCAAATACATCTGTTCCGCTCATACATACGAACTGTTCATACGTAAAGCATCTTCGAAATATGATCGATTCCTGGAGGAGTGGAATAAAGGCATTATCAATAAAAACCTGGTTGAATGTGAGAAATATTCAAAACTGTACTATATCCATGTGCATTGGTAAGGTCCCAAGGAACTTTGAAATCCAAAGTGGTGTACGGCAAGGTTGTATGCTCTTACCCATGCTTTTCTTAATGGTCTGACGAATATATGACAACGAATATAATGGACAATGCCATTTTACACATCTCAAAAGTACATGTATCAACAAATCAGAAAAGCGTTTATCCCTGTTATTGGGGTTGTCGAGGTCCTGCCTATTATGTATGTACATCGTTTTCTTACCGTCTTTTGTATTGAAACCCCTGTGAAAATGACAAGGAAATGTCCAGCAGCAAAGCGGTTACATAAATTCCTTTCATCATGCTTACACGAGTCTAGAAATAACTCTGCTTCAACCTTGTTTACTTCAATCCGAAACCTGGTCAATATCATAAACTTTTCTATAGGTACCTACATATCTACACATTACCAACACTTATAAATCTACAAACACTCGATAAATAGTTTCTAAATAATATTTGGAGCTACATATGTACATACATGACCATATTACCAATACTGTACTTAATTAATTTGTGCAGGCAATAAATATTATTAGATTTACATCTACCCATTATCGTTTCTATGTATGTTTGTATGTTTGTCCAGAATTTTGTAAATGTTAAAGTCACCCCAAATAACAAGGAATACATTGCTAGTCGAACGTAATACGATATAACGTATCGATCTATTTATTCTCGCTTATTTTCTTCAATTAAAGTAATTGATCGATAAATCCTGCACATAAGCAATTGGTCAGTGTTAGCCGCACATTTTGACCATAAGAAAACCTGATGTAGTCGAAATATACTCATAATTCAAATTAAAAATATGGAATCCAAGAAACTAGTCGTATCTAGAAACGTAGGTTTACATTACCTAGAACGTTTAGTGGAGCCAGATTGTTTGTTAAATAATTTCTGGGCCCTCATCACGTACGACGATATCGTTTTGCTTCACGTAACATTCATAATCGTTTGGGCGATATCGTTTTGACGAATGACAGTAAAGTCATTTCATATGGCTTGCAGTAGCTTTCAAACTGTGACAAATGAAAACAATAAACGACACGATAGTGATGGAGTTACATGAAGCAAACTGCATAGCGTTCGTTGCTATCGTTTGAAAAGTTACGTGATGAGTACCCTGAATTAGATGATTGCTCACTTATCTGATAATAAGTAAAAACAAAATTATATGGATATTTTTAAATTGAGTTCAGATCACTGAACGCGATAGTGCCCAATTCTTACACAAGGTTATATGCCCTTAGACTACTCAATACCGTAGTGTATGAAATATGACCAATATTTGACAACATGTTGGTATAAAAATGACTCCTTTTCAGTAGTTTAGGTTTTATGTCGCCAGTTGCTCTTGATATTAGTGTAGATCAATTATGTAACTTAGTATCGGAAGACGACGTATAAAAGTACGAGTACGAGCATGGAATCACTCACATGCTACTTGGCACGTAACAGCGCCTTATTTGAAAAGCATGTTGTTAAATATTATCGCATCGAACTTTGTTGCGTTGGGGGTTTGTTTTCTAATATGTCATTCTGGACTGAAAATGGACGATAACACCGCTAAGCCAAAATTCAAACTATTGTCGCGAATCACGCGACATCTGGTGATAACAAACACAAAACAAAAAAAAAAATAAGAAAAAACACCAACTGACGACGGCAACGATTGGAGTAATTACTTAACACAAATAACCGAACACACGAAATAACCGCAAGTCTATCGGAAGTGATCCGGCCTGGTATAAATAGACGGAGCGAAGTAGTCCAGGGATGAGATGAGCTTTGTGATCAGCCGTGATAGCGTTCATGAAAAAGTAGCATTGTAAAGCGCTAATTATTTACTTACATACTTACTTAGATGACGCTACAGTTCGGGGTGAACCTGGGCCTCAACTAACAAGCCTCTCTAGTTAGCTCGGTCCGTAGCGCACTCTAAGCTTGTTCAGGTCCCCTTCAACTTGTGTCCGCCACCTAAGGCGATGTCTTCCTCTGCTGCGTTGTCCCTCCGGGTTTGATTCGAAGACTCTTCGGGCCGGTGCACTTGTGTCTATTCTCTCTACATGTCCTAGCCATCTCAAACGACTGATGCGCAGTTTTTTGACTAGGTCGATGTCGCTCTACAGCTAGTATTATTCGTCATTAAATCTTCTCCTCCAAAGCCCGCCAATGCAAACGGGACCGAATATTTTACAAAGAATATTTCTCTCGAAACGACCGAGGATATCTTCATCCGCTTTTGATAAAGTCCAAGCTTCAGCGCCATAAAGCAGGACTGGGATGATCAAGGTTTTATATAGAGTCTCCGTAGTTGTTCGGGATAGGGCCTTACTACTGAATTGCCTTCTCAGCCCAAAGAAACCGCGATTGGCAAGAGTTATTCTTCGTTTTATTTCTGCCGAGGTGTTATTGTCAGAATTGATAGCAGAGCCGAGGTAGACAAAGTCCCTTACTACCTCAAAGTTATAGCTGTCGATTGTGACGTTCTGTCCAATTCGTCGATGTTAAGTGTCCCTTCTCGTTGACAGCATATACTTGGTTTTGCCCTCGTTTACCGCTAAACCCATTTTGGCAGCTTCTGTTTCAATACCAGCGAACGCACCGGTGACAGCCCGCTGTGATTTTCCAATAATTTCGATATCGTCGGCGTACACTAGTAGTTGAACAGACTTTTGAAAGATTGTGCCTCCGGTGTTGACTTGTGAGTTTCGCACAATCCTTTCAAGAATGATGTTGAAAAAATCACATGACAGCGCGTCACCCTGTCTAAATCCTTTTTTGACATAAAAGGTCTCGGTGAGATCGTTACCGACCTTGATGGAGCAGCGAGAATTCTGCATCGTGATTCTGCACAATCTGACGAGTTTGGCAGGGATGCCAAAACTAGACATGGTTCTGTATAGCTCGTCTCTATAGATACTGTCATATGCGGTCTTAAAATCGATTAAAAGATTGTGGGTATGTCTTGGCACTTCTTAATTTTTTTCCAGGATCTACCGAAATGTGAAGATTTGATCGATTGTGGACATTCCTGGTCTGAAACCACACAGATAGGGGCCAATCAGGTTGTTGACGAAGGGTTTCACATGTTCACAAAATATGGCAGATGGGATCTTGTACGCGATGTTGAGGAGACTGAAACCTCTGTAACTGGGCCATTGAGGAGATCTCCTTTCTTGTGGATCGGGCAAACGGTGCTGAGATTCCATTCATCAGGCATACATTCATCTGATCAAATTTTAGAGATGAGTTGGTGTATGCTCTCTACCAGATCATTTCCAGCTGCTTTGAACAGCTCGGCTGGTAAGCCGTCAGGTTCAGCAGTCTTGTTGGACTTAAGCTTGGATATTGCTATCCTCACTTCGTTTTGGTAAGGTGAACGGAAGTTTTCGCTATCAGCGTCTATTTTGAATTGTTCATTCTGCCTGACAGCGGGATGTTGGACTTCGTCGTCTGCAGAAGAAGTTTTTCCATATTCTCAGCACCGACTGTAACTCTACTACGAGGTTTCCCTCCACATCTCTACAGGCTTCTGTATAGATCTTGTTGGCTTGATATCGTTGGATATATAGAGATTAGGAAACTGTGTGCTTGCTATAGTGACATTTTGCCCCGCCGCAAAGTCAATAAACCAAAGTCCGTTGCCTAGGTCTAGAACGATTTCAACGTCATACTTACGACATTGCTCATATGTTTCGTCGAGGAGTTCGTAGAAACATTCTTTGGTGGCGTCGTCCTTGTCCTCTGTGGGGGCATGAGCGCACATTAGGCTTATGTTCGCGAACAGCGCTAATTACTATTCAAATTAAAAAAAGTTAAATCAGAATCAAAATTAGTTGTTTTGTTCATTCCTTCATGCTTTCGGATATTTTTGTAGTTTGTGTTAGCCGGCGAATCCATTTTGCGCTACACTCTACATACATTTTTAAAGATTGGAATGGACCCTTTAAATTGCCTTGACTCCAAATATTAAAGTTTTGCTAGATCATGACACCATTTAACCAAAAAGTTGAAAATGAAAATTTTCTTATTCAAATTGGAGTCTTCAGCTGTTTCATACCATACCAAATGGAGTCAAAGAAGGACAAGGTATAAAAAATATCTCCGTATAAGTACTATACAGTCCAAAGATCTGCATGTACATATGTGCATCAGTGGTGCACTGAGAACTTTTCCCTCAGCAGCTCTGGACATTATATTCCATCTGTTCCCTTTAAGTATTCTTGGCAAGCAATTGGCTAATAATTCGTCTATCCAACTCAAAGCCACTACCGAATACACCGACTACACCCCGCTGACTCTGTTATTAGGCCGGAATTTCCGTACGAATATCGCTTACCGTAGTCAATGGGTCACTGATCGCTCTCCTGAGGACAGATCAGTTCATTTTTACACGGATGCCTCCAAGATTGATGAGGCGTTGTGTTGTGGTGCCTTCTCTAACAAGTTCAATCTGAGCAACTCGTTTCGCCTCCCAGATCATTGTAGCGTTTTTTAGACGAAAATCATGGCGATCTAGGGAACATTGTCCTGGTTGTAATGAATTGCAATATCTGTCAGGAATATTAGGATTTTCACTGACGGTCAAGCGGCAATCAGATCCCTGGAATCTTGGTCCTTCAAATAGGCCGCTTCAAACTGCCGTATGCCTATTTTGGAAATGACAGTAGTTCAACATTCGCCTGTGACAGGGCACAGAGACATTGTAGGAAATTGCACGGCTGACGAGTTCACCTGACAGGGCACGACACAAAGGATCCTACCGAAATGGCGGAGCTTGGGTATGGCTATGCACGTGCCCAGCTCGGTCCCAAAAAAGACAACCTATTAAAAGCTGCAGTTTGTTTAATTAGTCTAGGGTAGCCAAATGGATCCGATCCATGGATCACAATGAATCTTTATTGGGGTAAGTGTGTCTCCACACTTGTGGAGACAGTGACTCTAACCTAAACCTAAATCTAGGGTCTATCTCAATGTTACAAGTTATGTGTCGAACTTAATCACCAAATGTGTATCAATTTACACTCGGTGTCAGTAGTGTCTTCCCATGTGCATGCAGGATTTTATTTGATTGTATTTTCTTGGTTTCTTTTTATTGACAATCTTCCATCTACCTTCGGAAATATTTCTTTGTAAGTGTACCTACTGTTATCAGGTAGAAGCCATAAACATAATCTACCAAAAAGTCAAAATGTTTGGTAATGAACAAGGAACTAGGTCAACGAACTCTTGCTCCAAATTTTTCACTGTTCCTGCACTGATATACACGACAGCTGAGTTGCTGCATTCCATGATATTGGCACATTGACTGACTTCCTCAATAAACCGCCCCTAAAATGTATATGTAACTAAAAAATACCGTCAAACCAGGAAAACATAAATCCCCATATTTGCAAGAGTATGTCAAAGTCGTTACCGCATGCCACACATTCGGTCGTGCTTATGTGATATTTAACCAATAAACCAGCACAAGCTACAATAAGTTACACACAGAATCCATAGTAGGAAGAAAGGTCAGTCGTTGCGCAATATTGAAACCAACAGATCAAAATAAAAAAAAAATAAAAAAACAACGAAAAAGATTTTATCTTTCATAAAAAAGTTTCACTTTTAATGGCGAATTTTGCGCAAATGGTAATTTGCTATCCGTATACTACACCTAACCTATACCTTTACCACTGTCTGTCTGTCTGTCTGCCTGTCTTATTAAACTTTACATAATTTTGCACTGAAACGAGGGAAAACAAATCAAAATGATTTGCATTAATCGCTATAACCGGACACATCTTAAACTAAACATTTACTTTTTCTTTTGCGCTTTTTTTTATCCCAAAACAATTTGATTTCCTAATGTTTTCTCAGCTCCTCCAAGCGTTTTAGACTTTTAGTGTATGCCTTGGATAAACAAAAGACAAGATTGTTAAAATACAAAATTGCTAATGTAGGCGCACACCAAGTCGCGATGTCTTCACACAATTCGTACGGAAGTTGAAACGAACGACCGACACGATGACAAGACATATTTCTTTACAAACTTGACTTTCTTTGGGTCTGCACGAACAACGGCAGACAGACAAATGCCCCTTTCAAGCCCTTTGATTACACAGTCGGTCGATGGAAAAGCCGGAACCGCATGTCAAAGCTGGCCCACAGACTAATGGACTGAGAGATCTATGAATGATGCCATTTGATTGTTTGTATCTGTTGGATGTTTGATGATAACAATCCAGTGGCTCAGGAGTATCTGCAGACCTGATTCCTATGAACGACATCGAAAGTGAAAGTGCTTAACTGAAGCTAGATACATAGGGAAGTAGTTTCGTTGGTGACTAAAGGTAGGTCGGGATAATGTCATGACGTTGGGCAAGAGTTTACTTTTGCGGTTGGGCGATCGGAAGCAAAATAAAGCTTACAATGCGTAACGCACGCTTAAGAGTAATTCATTTGGAATCTTGTTTAATTACAAGTAATTTTAAGAGTAGTTACAGGTCAACAGGTCTTATTGCGGTTTGCTGGAGATTTAATTGAAATTGGAAATGTTAAGTCATCAAGATGGGGAATTTAGGGTAGGCCTTTACTTGATAAGGTTTGTTCACCTGAAAGACAATGGTAGAGAAAGTGAAAATCGATGACTTATGCAAGATTGGTACCATAGTACTTCTTCAGTGTGTGATCCGTCACTACGAACATTGGGATACCAGACATATTTAGGTTACCTTAACCAATGTGAAATGTAAGAATTGTCAGTAATTTGTTCCAACTTTAAAGTGACTTTGGACCGATCCCGTCAGCAGCTGTCACTGGCTATAAGTTTTTCTAAGATATGCGGGAGTAATGAGGGTAGAGGAGTATTTAAAGCTGTGCTTGTACATATTCCAGCTGTGTCAGAGATACACGTTCCTGCTAGAGACTTTACTTAATTAATCCTTAAACAAGAAGCCATGACCTTTAGGCATGTGAGCGAAATTCGGTTTGAAGCAAAATTTGCTTTACGTTTTCATAAAGGAAAAAGAGGATGATGTATAAAAAACTTCTTCTCTTCAAAAAGACATATGAAAAACGTTCTAATTACGACGTTAAGTTCGACTTTGGGGAGGTGGGGATGCTTTGGTAGTATTTTCTAAAAATAGACGGGGGAGGTGGATGGGTCTTAACATTTACAATTGAACTTGACGGTCTTCATATCAATAAATAATTAATCAAATTGGCCTCGATGCGATAGACGCAAGGTACACCTTTAGATTTCTGAATGCCCGGATGTTCTGAACTTTAGTGTTCAGTGTTAAGTTAAAAATTAAGAGGCCGATGTACTTCTTTCTAAAATCTTCCAAGACGTTGGAGTTGATATTGTAGGATTCATCCACCAGCTTATTTCTAAGGTACAGCTGGACAAAAGTATTCCCAAAAAATAAGCATCTCAGCATTGTTTGTTGAATCTGAAGAAAGGTAGGACCACTTAAACTGCGCCGGCTATACTTAAAGGAACATTTAAAACCATTCGTTAGCAACTTGATTGGTGTTCATATATCAATGCGGTTTAGAACCAGGAAAGTCCAACATTGATCATATTCTCAATTCTAGGATTGACCATAAAATCATTTCGATACACAATATGTATTTATCGGGCTTAAGCATGACGACAATTGAGAACACTTGCGCATTTGAGAATACAAATGTCATGAACAAATTTTTTATGCCGCTCGGTTTTAAACTGTATCTTTTACTCTACTCAGATGGGTTATTCTAGAATTTATCGACTAAGATATTACCTATGTACATACAAATGTATGTCCTTTTTTCTCAGAACATTAGAATTGAGATCAGCCTTTTATATCAAGCTTTGCTCATATAAAGGGTGTCCCATCTTTTATGTCGGTATATTGAATATTGAATAACATACCGACATAAAAGACGACACACCCTGTGCGTGTCTTTTCTCGTTTGAAATCTGAATCTTAAGTGACTCTACATATTTATTCAAGACGATTCCTTGTACAGTTCTGTAATTGCTCAGAAGAGTCATTAGCTATCTCAGATACAGAGTGGGGTACAAGAAGCAATTCTTAATTCTCTATAAAGAATATATAAAGTATTGGATGTGATACTAACTAAGTATTTGCTGAAAATTGGTCCCTACTTTGTAACTGGGAAACTGACTTCCCAAGTGTATTCAGATAGTAACCTCAAAGCCGCACATAGTCGACTTTGAATAAACGAACACGTGCACAGACTCTTTGGAGTTTTTTTTTGGAATTCGATCTTCTAATACTTGTAAGTTGTTCTAGTATAGACAAATTAACAAATGTTCACTAATATCAAAAAGGCTGCCCATTTATATAAATCAAAATGACCTTGACCATCACTAGATGCCCTTAATGGTTGCATTCAATAACTGCTAATAGCGTGTTCTTGATCATCTCTAGTAATTAAAAGAAACATGCTAAAAAGTGTTTATTATACATAATATTTATGTTTAACAGTGACACAGTTTGTTCCAAACTTAGAGGTTAGTCGGAATTAGAACTGTGACTTAGTGTTAAATAACCTTTTGTATATAAGAACCAAAACGGTTTGAATTTGTATTGGTGGAGCTGTAGGAAACATCCTTTAAACGACTTACGACATTCTGTTTAACATGATACCTCCAGATATGTTTGGCAAACAAATGACAGCAAGTGTTTATACGCCTTAAAGTCAAATCACAGTCCAGTTTGTACCTTCACTTTTTTCATCGGCGGTCATAGGGAACTTCCAGACAGACGCACTCATTAGGCATGGCACGACTTTATCGACTCTCGGGTACAGTACTAGATAGCATAAGCTCTGTAGTTTTGAGAGCATATTGTTTAATACTCGTACGTATTTACGTAAACAACCAACGACTTTTCTCAAATACTTTCTACAGATGCTGTACCTGCATCTAAAAAAATACAAATATTTAGCGCGACAGGGCTATGGGAGCCAGGGCTAAGCTTCTCACAATCATTCATGTTGTGCGGGTTATATTCTTTACACGAATAGAAGGGACCTGCTGTTTAATGCCGTTTCCGAATAAGGATAAGGTCGTTTGGCGCACGTCCAGATTGCGGCTTTGTCTCTATAAACCTAAATTTGATCATATCGCCGATATGCTTTACTCAAGACTTCCAAGTTCAAACCTAGATCACGATTGGTCTGTGATAAGTTGATGCACTTTCATTTATTCAGCAACAGCTCTCTCAGTGTCCGGATCGACAATCTCTGATGATCTGTCCGCTATTAGGGCCGTTCACACTATTAAATTTGTGTGAACGCTAGAAACGATTTTCCATCCATCTGTTTGATGGATTTCAGACCTTTTTTCATGTTTGGGACCTCGAATGGGTTTTATGACTTTCCTTTTTTTTACCCAAATTCGACTTTTTTTTATTTTTCTTCTAAAATTCTGCCTGCTAGGAGGGCTACTGTCGGCCGACCAATTTCGAGGAACATTTTTATGATGTTTACTCAAGAAACCGAAGGCCATCAAGCTGTTGGATGAATTTCAAAATATTTTGAAATTTGGTTAGTGGGATGGGTTTTATGGCCTTTTTATAACCGAAATTCGAATACTTTTTTCTTCTACAATTCTAGCTACTGCGAGTGCTAGTAATTTGACTACATACGAGTATACGAGTACGTTCACCGCACTTGAAATTCACCTAAGAACGGAAGGAACATATCTCATAGATGTTTTCAAGTTTTTATTGATATTTGTCTATCCGGTCACATTTAATTTCCGAAAAGTAATTAGATGTGTGTGATTTTGTTTATAATATCGCTGGGAGTTGAAATCGCCATGTACATATTGTACTGAATCTCAAATCAGATGGACGTACATATGTACATATGTACCAGTATAAAAAATCGCAATATATCAGACAACCGTTCATTGGGTGAGATGAAACTTCTTATTTCCGTATTTTAGTCTTTAATGTAAGATTTAATTTTCGGCAATAATTTTTCATATGTTTCTGCGCTAATCCTCAGAAAATTCTGCTGACAAGTTTAAAAGAAGGTAACTTCGTACGCTTTTGCATCCAATTATCCATTGATCTTCTAAATTGTATCTACGATGATTGCTGGTGCCAGTATGTCTACCATATTTAAAAAACATACATACATATCTATTGGCCTGTCCAACCTTTTTTCCTTCTTCTAAAGTTTTACCAACAACAAGTGATTTCAGCACGAGTACGTCCACCAGTTGTTTATTTATTTTGATATTTCGAGGGTCGGATGAGTTTTATGACGTTGCTCACCCAAATACCCTTTTTCTACAATTTTACCTACATCGAGTGTTTTCAGTACAAGTACGTCCACCAAATGGATGTTTTCTCTACCTAAACATTTGCTGAACATTTTGATAGTATGAACGCAATTGACTTTAGTTGGATGGTTTTCGTCAATCATACAAATTTGACGAAAAATTTGATACTGTTCACACCTCATTGCCTCTCATACTCAATCGAAACTCACTCATACGTTAAACGAAACTGTATGCACTATTTCCCAAAATGCTATCTTTAATAAATTGTACCCTTTACACCCAAATAGAATCCCCAAGTACTTATGTATACATATATCTAATATCATAATTTTAAAGGGCTTTCGTACAAAACATCAATTGCATTTCTCAACTCCCAAATTTACCCTTTCGACATACGTATGTACATAGCCCTTACTTGGCTGACAACCAAAACAGCTCACTTTCACCACACCTCTCCAAATTCTCTCAGATTTACATGCAATTTCAGCTAAAGTATGATACTAGTCGCCCAGAAATTGTAGCAAGTATCCATTTGTCGCCACAAAAGTCTATTTTCTGCATTCTTACTTAATCTGTTTGTCACACAAACCACGTGTAAATTCAACTGAAGTACTAGTCGCCCAGGAAACGCAGCAAGCATCTTAACTTAGATGAAATCATATTTTCTCCATTTCTCCATTTCTCCTTATCTACTGACGAAATCTAAGCCCCTCCCTTTTTAAACCGGGACTTGGTAGCCATCATTTGAATGGAGAAATTACCTGAACAGGGTTGCTATTGAGGAAAAATGAAAAACAATTCTTAGTTACAGAATGGACTCTTTAGTTAAAGAAAAACAGTGAATCTCATTTCAATAAAGTAAACCAAAGCACCAAAGTAAACCAAAAGTACATTCTCATGAGTATACTTGTAAAAAATGAAGGAGAACACGTTGTCTAATAATTTTGTTGCACACACTCAGTGTAATTGTAATTTAGTACTACTACGGTACTACTAGGATTCTATGAGTACTTGTACATTAAGATCCTGGTAGCATCACAATGAACCTATTTTAATCTTAGTGCGTTTGCACTTTACTTCCTGACTTCGAAAAGGACCTAAGCTATGTATTCTGTATCTATTCAGAGATAAGTGGATATCAATGTTTAAACCCACACTCGAAGTTAATTTAATAAAAAAATTTGACATCAAAATCTAAGATCAGCATTTACATAACTCCCTGAACGCATTTTAGTTAGCTGTAATCTTTATTTCTAAAAGACTGTCAATTACTTACAGACGTTCGGGTGCTTTCGCTTAGTCTGCCTGCATCCTGTCATTGTAAATTATGTTCGTAAGCAACCCAATTGTCAATGGAAACCCTGATCGGGGACAAAACAATATCCAAACTTACAAATTTATTAATGATTTGATACGCCGCCATCATGATCCTAATGTGACCTGCAACCTAAAGAACAATCACTATATTCGACTTTTGGAATTGGTCAAGGGGGATAGCAAGTTCTTAGGCGCAGCCTGCCTATCTCTATAAACACAGATTCTTCAACACTTCCACCTAGTTCTTACTCTTACTAGCTCTTTGGCATTAAGCTAATATAACTCTGGGCTTGAAAGACAAATGCATGTTTGCCTATTAAGCAATAAAGCCATATAGTTGTCCTCATCAAAAACAGGCGAGGCATTTGTAAGACACTACATCAGACTTTTGATAGGTTTTGGAACTGGTCCTGAACATAATGAAATCAAAAATTTAAGTCATGTCACAATATATTTATATTTCGGCATTCGCTACTTTGCTGAATTTTACTTGCCTTGTAGAAGTTAGTTTCACTTTTTTTAGTCTAAGTGGAATATGTCCTTCCGGTGCCGAACCGAGAAATCCTCTTCTAGAAACTCCTACTGGATTCATCAGCGCCCAGGATTTTTGAAAGTCTGTGGAGCTCTTAGAACATCCAAAGGGGCCCAAGAAAAGGATGGCCACTTGATGAGCACCCTCGAAGGTCCGAAGAGGTTTATGAGAATTCTCTTAATTTATTCGATAAAGTTCGTTGAAATTTTTCAAGTTCCAAGGGGTTCTAAGTATTGGCTTTAAATTGGATTACATTCAGGGATATAACAAATAAACTTATAAATAAACCTGCGGAGATCCAACTGTTTTTATCGATAGGGACTTTTGCGTCCATACTGCATGTACAAGTGAGGCATAAGGGTCCCTTTAAGGTTTCAAAAAACCCCTTCAGATATTTATCAATAAAGAAGGAACACCCCCGTAATATTTATTTCACATTTCTTTTTGTAATTACACCTAAAATCTCCCTCAAAGGACTATCAAATAATACAAATAAAGTCAAAGCACACACGTAGGTGATAGCACTGAATCCCATAAACATGATGAGCTGCAAATATAAAGAGATGTATAAGGACGAATATATTTTGAAACAATTGATACAACTTACCACCTGCCCTTCGGTTGTATTAAAAGGAACTTCGCCAGCTAACAGAAATGTTCTGATTATAAATGGACCCAATATTAAGGATGTAGTTGATAGCTTTCCAATAATGTTTACGAGCTCGTATGAAAATATTTGTCGAAGGAAACCTTATGCAAGGATTAAAGTATCTTACAAACGCCACTTGGTGCCAACAAAAAAATGTTGTAACTTACCCCCATACTGCGTTGTACTTGCCAATATAATCCAAAATATAATCATTGCCCACATAGTATGCCCCAAGGTTATGACACACGCCCTAGTTAATGGACTCGCTCGAAACAATGTGAATTGATATCCAAACAAAAAAAAACATATTATCAGCAGGCATGCAATCCATCCTTTAAGAAATCAATTTCAATCGTTAGCACAGATTCGGCAAACAAATAACTGAGTTACTCACCAAATGTGAAAATAATAACATTTATCTGAATGTTTCCATTTGTCTTGTGCAGAATGTATCCCAAACACATTCCAAGGATATACAAGGGTACACGCAGCCAAACTTTGTCATAAATCAAATTGAATTCAGTCAGGTCGTCTATCGCTGGGTTAGTGGATCTATGTGGATTGTGAAGCAGGGGGTGGATAATAGGTTTTATCGAATCGAAAAAATTAGGCCATCTTGTACATACCTTCCATCAAATCCATAAAGATTCATTTCCAAAAAAGTTGATGCAGCCACGGATGTTATAAACATTGCTGAACAGATTATTGCTGCATATTTTGGATGAATCTGTGCCAAAAGTAAAACCAAACATCCGGCTGCAAAAAATTGTACTTCTATCGAGATGAACCATGTCCATGGCATGCACTAAAATTTATACAGTCTTACTATATTGTTTAGACTAACAGATTTTGAAAACCAACCCTTTCCTCCAAAGGTAGAAAAGTTTCCATGTACAGAGTGTTTCTCCACTTGTTTACCTCGCATCTATCGAAATCAAATGAAGGTACTTCCAGGACCGTATTGAAATGAAAATATTTTGAGGTCAGCTCTAGGGCTATTAGAACGAATGCGTACGATAAAGAGACACTAGAAAGAAAATAAGAAAAGTTTACGGATTCACTGATTGTTAAAGCTCCTTTTATGAAGCAGTCGTTACCCACCACGCAGGATTCCTAAGGAAACCAACTGGGTTCTCCTTTGTCGACAGCTAGGGGAAATACAGTTGTGTGGCAAACGAAATACATACACTCATTAGGAAAAGATTCCCCCATTGTGCAAGGAAGATCTATCCAATTTTAGGAAGATGACAAGGGAAATTTTCAATATCTACTATAGGCACAAATTTGGTAGCTGGACTCCACCAGGCTAAATAATATTTTGCTTTAGAATCACTGCAGCCTGTCATTTATGAATGGATGGGACTGGAACTGGTTTTCCCGTTCGAATATGATTGTGTGGACTGTGGACTCACTCAGCATTCAGGTTGCACAACGTTGATCCACATCAAGGAAGGATATTCAATCATTATTCACATAATAGAGACCATCTTGGCCTATTAGCAGCTTCTCGCCCTATGAATCCGTTGGCTGTCATGATATACACAGACATATCTATGTATTCCCCAAAGTTTCACACTAGGTCCCATATTGTGGAACAGAGTGTATGACGATGACCTACCAGTAGTAGCCTAGGAAAACTAGAACAAGATAGCAACAATCATGAGAAAACGGAAGGGGTAGTTCCAGGAGTGTGTTAGAGGCCCTATCTATGGCTCTAATGTACAAGCTCTAGTGTACAAATCGAGTTAAAGTACTTACATACAGCATCGATAACATCGGCATTGGTACGTATAATCCCAAATTTTCCAAATTATGGAAGACGGTTCTTGACACAAGTGACAACCTCAATCATACTCTATGCACCTATTGATGTATTGGATAAGAAAACAGAACAACAGAAGGATCACTAACCAGTACGCACAGCAACTAACAGTGACCACTCTAAGCAAATGCCAAGATCGCTGGAATTTCTCTAACAAAGGCAGATGGACAAACAAACGCACTTTTTGTTTATGAGTGCTTCAAGGCATTTTCCCAACTTATGAAATCTAAAAACTCTACCGCGATTACAATTTTAAAAAGAAAGACGTTGGATTATTTACTGTAGATCAGTTCATATTCTATCTCTACAAATAGATAATATTAAGTTCTGTGCAGAACACTGATAGAAAACAATGGACACTGTATCCACAATTAGTACACTATTAGTACACATTATTACAACTTTTCTCTTCAACACTGTGGTGAATACAAAGGTAAAAGATATTATTTTTTTTGCATTGCCTACTTTTGGGCAGACCGAAATAATATATTTAGTTACACTCGCCTACAAACTTTATTGACAAACATTGTCGTAAGATGTACAAGCTGCTCGAAAACATTCCAATTGCCATTCGGCATGATTTTGAAAAAACTGTACGTCAAATTAGATCCACTATAACATAAAATTATAAATTTTCAACATCAGATCAAACCACAACCGTCATACATACCTTATGAAAAAGAAAACGTCAAACAGATAAGTCGCTTGTTTTCGAATAAACTTCCGAAAACTCGCATCATCCTTTTCGAAGTTGTTTTTGTTGTTCGAAATAAAATCCATTTCGGCGCATGTATTGGCATATATCAAGAGAAATGTGAACAGAGCCAGGATACCACTCATGGCTGCCTGTGCATCATGTTCTCGTTTGAGTAGTTCGAATAAAATGTTTGGCAAGGATACTGCCGAGTTTAAGTCTTGCAGAAAAGTGGGCTTCACAATACTTTTAGCTACGAAAGCGAAATCTGTATTTTCGTCAAATGTGGTAAATAAGAAACTACAAACCTGTGACATAACTATTCGCAACGACATCCAATCCAATGGCTGCATGTAGACGTGGTTTTTGAGTAAATGTTCCCGCATGAACTGGTGTGCGATCGGCAAATTGGTTCACATTTAGGTTGACACTCCTTCGCAGTTTTTCGTATTCTTCAATGATGTTGAACTTTGAGTCAAGTTTGGCAGGTTTTGTATTGGGTTCTGGGGGTTCTTCCATAATAGGACAATAGTTAGAAAAGTGAGACAATGTAAACATTAAGATGGATGCTCCAATTAGGACACTGGAATAAAATTTAACTTTGAATGTACAGAGAGTTTATTATTTCCTTGATTAACCTACATAATTGTATAAAATCCACCATCTTGAAGGATATCGAAATTCTCCTTAACTATTCGATGCTGGACATAGGATATGTTCTTAACAATGTGATTACTTTGAAACATAAATATGTCAAGGATCTGTAGCAGATCCGGATCATTACAGGATTTAGGAAGACAAATCATTTGTTGAATTCGTTCACTCTGAAAGAAGAGAGAAAGTGAGAAATTTCTACTTTCGCTGTCGAAATATCCTTACTTGGTGAAAGTTGGAATTTGTCATTTCAATGTCATATTTGGCCAAAATTATTGTCACCGGAAATGGAACTACTGTGGTATTAACTCTTAAGTTCCAATGCATGCCAAGCATATCCTTATATTCCATTTCTAGATTTCGGCAAAGTTGAGGTATGAATATTCGAAAATTATTACCGCCATAAGCTCCTCCGCTATAGTAACTGGTAGCGTCGTACACTGGAAGAAGGAGGTAAATTACTATAAAGTATCTGTTAGGTTGCTATATTTGTATTTTTTATGGCGATTTATATCTTTGCAGCGAAATCCTCTGCCCAAGCACCTATGGTTTCTTAAAAACTAGATCTATAACCGTTTGTGTTAAGGATCTGATTAGGCTTCTTTGCAGAAACATGGTAATGCCTGAAATGCTCTTGTATAGTTCCTAGCTTTCAATTTGAATTTGAGGTTCAGTCTGCATTTAACATTTCGAATCGGAGGCTATTATCAAAGCTGAAATAAAGAATCCATATTTTAGAAGCGTTTTCAATGCTTAGACGGGTTTTTAGGGTCAGGATATCTCCGGTGAAATCCACACACTACACATGGCTAGCACGATGCTGAAAGGTGAGACGACTGATTTACCCATATACATATTTTTTTATTTATTTTGTTTTATTTTATTCGACCTGGACTACAAACCCAAGAACTTTTCCACAGGCTACTTACTTATGTAAAGCTGGCGCTAGAGTGCGTACTGGTCCTAGGCCTCAACAAACAAGTTTCTCTAGTCAGATCGGTCGTTCACTATCTGGCTTCAGTTCCATACTCCTTGAAGTTTTTGAAGGTTTTCGTTTAAAGATAAGTAGGGGGGTTGGGTACGAAATCTCCGAAATTAAAATCCCCAAACTGAAATCCCCAAGTCAATATCCGCAAACTCAAAATCCCCAATCACAAATCGTTGACTTTGTTGCCGGTTGGCTACGTAATCCCCAGTCGCAAGAGTCCTAAATTAGAATCCAAATCCCCAAACACAAATCGTTGACAATAAATCCTTCATAGAACGTCCAAAATTACTTCACCGCTCGCTCCGTTGCCGCTCCGCTTCGCTGCTCCTTAAAGATCGTGGGGATAGCATGGGTATTTTGCGCTTGGGGATTTTGTACTTGGGATAGTCTATTCGGGTATTTTTCAAAAGGTGGGGATTTTGGGATTCGGGGATTTTGCACTTGTGTATTATGTAGGTATCCCTAATTAGGGTGATGGGCTTTGAAATTAGGCCAATAAACACTATGATCTCTTAGAGTTCTTTTGTGATATCTACTTAAAGATGAAGGTGACTGAGATGTTCTCTGTAAAACATAGAGATAGAACTTTCTACATCACGAAATTTTATGTTGTTGATTTTGTAAATAAAATTTGATCGACTTTACTGATGCTTGTGATTTTCTTCACGATCCGTAATTCCTTAGTCCTGTGATACTAAATTTTTTTTTACTTTGATTGAAACGCGGTGAAAATCTTTCAATCCAAGATCAATTTGGAATCCAATAGGCAGGAAAGGACACTTGCAAAATTGACTGTATAAACTAAAGACATAGATTCAGACTCTATGTCAGTTGCAGGCATAGAATGAATACTTAGCGCACTGAAAAATTAAACATAAGCAATTCTTTTTTTTTTTTCAAGTCGCAGCTTCAAGTCTTCTTCAAACAATTCACCTGACCCAGAGTTAAGGAAGTTTCAGAATTCCTCGAATATGTTTCAGTAAGAAAAGTCAGTGAAAAAAGTTCGGACTTTTGAAGACATTTAGGCAGGTCAGGAAAATAGTCATCAACGACTAGTGTTCATTAATAGGTGGGTTGTAGGGGTGACATTTCATAAGGCTGTACCTACTTAAGCCATTCGTTAGGGTACTCAGATTCATATCCATAACAACATCTTCACAGATGGTCCATTGACGGATGGGACTGTTGATTTCGGAATATGCTCAGTAACACTGAGCATTGCCCGATAAATAAAACGTCTCTACAGGTTCTGCAGAAATCGTCGAAGGAAGCACCAAGCCTTCTGGCATGTCTGCCTACCCGACAGTGTCCTGTGTGGGCACCAACTATCTTACCCAGTTTTAACCTATTGACGGAAATAAGTCTACTGGTTTTCCTACAATCAAGGTACAAGATTTGTTTAGAAGAGAGACATGTGTTGATATTGGTCCAGCTATTGTTTGTCATTATTATGGCTGCCGTATCTAATTGGAATTTTATCGATTTAATAGGTGCTGACGATTCTCCCCTATTGTCAGGGAGGTTCCGGTTTGCACATTCCTTAGCTAGCTCGTCAGCTATAATCAGCCTTACCTCCTTTATACCGAAAACTTTTCAGAGACTAGCTGACATTCACATTCGTAGTGAGCAAAGCTCCGAGGATATATCCACAGCCCAACATGCCTACACCAAAGGAAAAAGTGTTGAGATGGCTCTGCAGTTAACTCAATCGAGAAATGGTTAAAGGATAAGGAATACACTTTAGCTGCATTCTTGGACATTGAAGGAGCATTTAACAATTTCAGAACGGACGCGGTGCGTAGAAAACTCACAAACCTCAATAACCACAATACCCTGATCAATTGGATTGTGGAAATCCTTGAGGAAACACATATTACAACGGAGCACGAGGGTACTAAAATGGAAGCTTATGCCTCTAGAGGTACCCCTCAAGGCGGAGTAATCTTCCCACTAATATGGTTCACTGTGAAGTACTCCGAGAGCTTAGGTATAGTGGGGTCAAGACCATCGCTTATGCAGATGACGTCATATTGATGGCTACGGACAAATTAATCCCTACCCTTAGTGAACAATTGGAAGGTGCGCTGAAGACTCCAGACACCTGGACCAAGAAATGTGGACTAGCGGTCCACTAACAAAAGGAAAATTCCTGAGTTTACATTACCTTTCATAGGGACCACTCCCCTTAGAATCTCGGACAGTGCCAGATACCTAGGCCTCATACTTGACAAGAAACTGAACTGGAGATCTAATATTAATGCAAGAATCAAGAAAGCCACTATTGCGTTCTATATGCAGCAAAATGTTTGGGAAAACCTGGGGATCAAAACCCAAAATTATAATATGGATGTATACGGCTATAGTAAGACTTATTCTGACTTATGGTTGTCTTGTATGGTGACAGTCCGCCAGCAAGACCACCAACTTAGAGGCTCTTACGAAGATACAGTGATTTGCTTATATTGGCACCACAAGCGCCATGAGAACCACACCTACTTCAGGACTGGAGGCTATCTTCAATCCGCTTCCGCTGGATATCTTTGTTCAAGCCTCGGCAGCTATAAGCCTCCTGAGGATAAGCCAGTCAAACAGTTGGAAACAAAATACAACGGGTCATTCTATAATCCTGAATAAATATCTAGGAAATGTTCCCACCACGGATTACTTGACTCTGTTCCTAGAATTCAAAAACCCTTCACAAGCTTGTTCCCGAGGAGAGAAGATTGGATCATATCTACATATCTTCACAGACGGATCGAGGATGGATGTAGGTGTAGGCTCAGATATCTGTTCTGAACCACTTGGCATATCCAAACCAGTCCGTCCCAAGCGGATGTCCTAGCAGTAACAATAGCCGCCCATGAGACTGCGTTGAAGGCAATACCACTGGAAGGTATCACCTTTTTCATGGACAACCAGGCAGCAATAAAAGCTATTTCTGCAATCGAATAAAATTCAAGCTTGTGAAGTGCTGTTGTAAAGAGCTTAAGGTTCTTGGAACACAGCACAAGGTTGCACTCTGCTGGGTCCCTGGATATGAAAATATACGAAGTAATCAGAAGGCCGACCATCTAATGTTAGCCTCCATACGGGCCCTAATCACTGCTTCAATCTTCAGTGAGCAAGGCGGGATGCACACCGAGGTATCGAACTGGTCAGAAAAGTTCAGAATCTACATCAGAACAGCTCGATACCTCGGTGTACATCCCGCCTTGCTCACTGAAGCTCGAAGCAGGAATTAGTGCCCGTATGGAGGCTAACATTAGATGGTTCTCCTTAGACACTTGTGTCATCACAAGAAGTATATGGCCTTGCTTCGATTAGAGTAGGACCGACAGAATAATGCAAAAGGATAGGAAACCCCTGCGGTATCACATGAAAAAACTAAAACAAACGGAAGAAGACATATGTCGTGGATGTGGTAATGAGGAAGTCAATGAGGATACAACCCACTTTCTCTGTCACTGTCCAGATCTTATCCACCTTAAATTTACATTTCTCGGACGACACTTCTTCCGTGACCTAGAGGAATTATCCAGTAGACCAGTCAATGACATTTTGAACTACATATGTACATATGTACATCGAATAAACTGGATGGTTTGCTAGTTCATAGGAACCATATTTGTAGAACTAGGGTTAACCAATGGGCAAATGATTACTCTCCCCTATGGGTATCACAATGGGTCTGTATTGACCTGGGTGTGGCGTTTTGGATTTTTTCACTCGCCTATCCACGTACCTACCCTAACCTAGCTAGCTCGTCTGCTTTGCAATTGCCTGGAATATCCCTACGGTCTGAAACCCAGCACAGGGATACATCGGACCTGACAGCGATCTCGTTAAGTGACGGTGGCATTGCTTCACCAACTTTGTTTGAATTATTGGCGATTCTAAGGCTTTTATCGCAGCTTGACTAACTATGTACATATGTAGAAAACAATAGCGGTGCTCTCTATCGAGTTAATCGAATCCCAGGTCGCGGCTTCACGGACTGCTGTCACTTCTGCTTGAAATACACTACAGTGGTTTGGTAGTTGAGTGGTGATACAAATATCCAGTGCATTGGAGTAAACTCCCACACATGTTCCAGACGCTGGCTTGGATCCATTTCATATGATGACAAGGAGTAGAAACACTCCACTACAAGTCACAGTCAATGCTTAACAAACAGATTTCGGCTCTGAATTCACCTGTGTCTGGCAACACCCTTGGATTATCATTGTTCTATCGGCAGAAACTATACACGATGGGGCGTAGGCGTAAGAACATAAGAAATCAAATTCAGCCCTTTTTAATGGACACTTACCGACGTATTTGTCCTATAATGCACACTCAATGATGCGAATATTAATGTTCGAAAATAGATTAGAATAGTCACGTAGGATTCCACTGGACAGTGTTTTTGATCATCACAGTGGAAGTAATAGTTTAATTCACCAGCACCTTGGAGATCAAAGTACTTGGAGCTTACTCTTTTTCGGTGGAAGTGCTTATTTAAGCCGGGTCTAGCTTTCAGGTTTTTTTGATAAAATAAATATAAGAGACTTGTCCAGAATAATATTAATAGATGCAGTGCAGGTAGAGCAAGGACGTTCCATCATGCGTGTACATTTTAAGCAACATTTTTAAATTTAGTGCACAGTCTGTATGTAAGATCCGAGGTAACTTATTGACCTACCTACCTACCTATTTTGAATATTCTCTATTGAAGAAATTATCCTATCGATTTGGAGGTCCTCTATAAGGCTACTCTACGCCTTGATACCTTCAGTCAAATCAGCTAATAAGTCTGTTCCGTAATTTAAACTATTTATGTAGATAGGTATTTGAAATTTGGTAATGCCAAGATTCAATTAGAAAAAGAGTAACAAGTGGTTTTCTTTTGTTTCAACTAACACTTTCTTTATATTCACTTCAATTTTGTCTATGTTACTAAATATATTCCTGATTAGACTATTCACAAAATTCCACACATAACTCACACTTAATCGCCCATATGGAACCCTTCCGCAAACCTTCCAAATAATTATAAGTATCTCTCAAGCAGTTTTCACTGATATTCCATCCTCTGTCGTTGAACTCAAAGAATCGCACCATTGAGTACGGACTAAACCCTTCGAATACGTAATTAACACTCGTAATTATTGCACAATTGACATGGAAAACATTTGAGGCAAATGTAGCGAAGAACACTAGCTGGACTTGCGGATTAATAAACAAATTCATTTTGAATGCCCGAGAGTGCACTATCGCGGTTGGAGCACCAATCGATGACTGCATTGGCTGTCGATTGATGGAGCTTGATTCCATATTCGATTAGTTGAATACATACCATCTGATTGACTGGCACTTTCTTTTGTAAAGTAAACAATTGAACGAAAATATGACTTTGGAAAAATGATTAGCCAACCAGTAGGCGATTTTAAATGATCTATGCAAACTTCAGAGGCGTTTTGTCTCACTGAAGAGTGCCAAGGAGGTTCAGACAGACGAAATAAGGTTAATGATACCATTTCTTATTTTTTCTTAGGCCAACGGAAATTAGCTACGTGATGGAGAGCATATTAATGCAGTAAAGCAAATCAGGCAAAATGCTTTTATTCCGATGATGGCGAGAAGTGAGTTCAATTATAGCAATTGGTCATCAACTGCGATTCTTAGATTCTTTGTCATTGTGGTTCTTTACAAAGTCGTATGGACTCTCTGAGGACCATTTCATATGTATTACTAGAAGGTCGTGACCATGAGTAATAATAATCTTCTGTTCGACAGCCGTGTCGCCCGAGGAATTTATTCCTGAGGTGGATGAGACCTAGATAGTGAAAGAAAAAGTCCTTATTGATTTCCTCATCTCCACACTCTCGACGGGTGTGGTCTTCTTCCGTAAGCCGTAGCTTTTCCGGAATAGTATGCCCCGTCATGTCTCCTATCAGAGTGGAAAGGGATTTCCTGTCCTATTGCATAAGTCTGGAAGTTCTTGTTTTGCCATAGTTTTCTGTAATGTAGGGAGGACTATCTGCAGTATACCTCCCATAAGGTCTTAATTCTTGCTTCGAGCTTCGATGTCCAATGTAACGAGTTGACTTGTTCTGATTTATATTCCGTACCACTTATAGCCAATTTATAAGTCTTTAGCTAGTATGGCTAGTAACAATAGGAATGCCGAGGAGTTTTTTCTCCCTTAATGTGTAGCCTTTGTGTGGATGAACTACTTGAGAACCTAACAAACCATGGCATCAACTGTTAGGTATATGCTGATGACATAGTTATTATTGCCAGAGGTAAATTTGAGGAAACCCTATGCGATATTATACAAAGGGGACTTGATATAACTCGAAAATGGTGTTTGACGGCTGTGCTAAGCCCAAATCCGACGAAAACTACAATAATAGCTTTTACGAGGAAAATAAAACTTGAACGACTGAGGCCGATAAGGCTGTCGGGTACAATACTGACACTAGACAAAGAAGTTAAATATCTAAGACTAAACCTAGACAGTAAACTCATCTGGAAAAAACACACAGAAGACATAACCAGGAAAGCCACGCGGGCTCTAATGATTTGTCGAAGCCTAGCGGGTAAATCCTGGGGATGTAGCCCGACCATGGATGGATATATGCTATTGTGAGACCAATGATCACATATGGAGCGATTGCATGGGTCACCACCAGCGAGACACTCAATAAGGTGCAAAGACTGGCATGCCTCTGTATTACAGGGGCCATGAGAACTTGTCCAACTGCAGCAGGTACTATTGGAATTAACTCCGTTGCATCTTGTCGTTGAAGAATATGCAAGTAAAATGATTCTAAGAATGGCCAAAGAAGGAATAGGAAGAGATTAGTATCTTACATCGAAGCTATTCGATGCACTGCTCAAAAAACTACCACTCCTGGCCTTTCCTAGAGATGACATCATTAGAAGGTTCAACCTCCAAAAGAACTTTGTTGCCAAGCTCAGTAACAAAAAGAGTTGGAGCGATGTATCCAAGATCAAGAACTGATGAAGGAACTGGAGCAGGACTATTCGGGCCCAGAACCAAATACTCTGAATCCATGGACAAAAACACCAGTATCTTTCAAGCTAAAATCTATGCCATAGATAGATGTGTCCAAATCAATCTTAATAGAAACTATAATGTCAGATAGCCAAACTGCTATCGTGGCACTTGACTCCTATATCATTAAGTCCAAACTTGTGTGGAAAAAAAAATGATTTTCTGTTGGATACCTGGCTCTCTGAGAATAGAGGGTAATGAAATGGCGGTCCTCGGTTCTTAACCATTCTGCGGAATAGGGTATCATACCATCAAAGAAGAATTCAGGAAACAAGAAATGGAAATCAGGACAAGAACCTGGAATAACGATCAGGTCATGACGGAAGCCAAGGAACTTCTATGGCAACATAACCGAAAAAGATTCGAAGCATGTATCAAGAATATGAGCAAGAATAACCTTCGTATCCTAATGGAGCATTGTAAACTCAAGGAGCACCTAAGGAAACTAGGTATATCTGAAGTAGGTCTTTGAAGATTCTGCAATGACTCCAGTGAAATCCCAGAACATGTGCTGGGATCTTGTGGGGCATTGACCCACAAAATGAAAGATGAAAAAATACTGTCACTAGAGCCAGCTCTCATCCTTAGATTCTTAAAGGAAACTGTATTCGAGAGTGTTCTAGGACAGATTTCTTCCGCCAAGGCTAGTAAGAGCACATAACCCTCAAAATGATGCCGAAAGGAATCCAAATGCTAGGAGAACTCTAATGAGGGCATTTACCTTTCCAAGCTGTTAGCTGGGGGCACAATAGACCAACAGGTCGCAGTTCAACACACCGCGCCTTCAAATAATAATAATAATAATAATAATAACGTTGTGCTTTGTTCCAAGAACTTTAAGCCTTTCTTTGATGGAAAAGGTGATACTTTCTTATGGTATTGGCTTCAACGTTGTCTCACGGGTGCCTATTGTCACTGCTAGGACCTCCGCTTGGAAAACACTGCTGTGGCAAACTGATTTGGATATGCCCAGTAGTTCGGAGAAGTTAAACAGATAAAGATAGTTTGCGATAGATTGCTGCGACCAACAGCGGGATATTCAGGCATAACGTACGTGGTCTGTGTCAAAATATTGAGGAGGTATGGCTGGTAATCTCGAGATCGAATCACTTTGATGATCTATTGCTAGAGAATTTAATAAATTCTTGAAGTGTCTTAGACTGGTTTGTGAGGCTCAGGATGAAAGTTTTTCCCAGCGATGTAGCTCCAGCCTCAGTTGATAACCTACAGAATGGTTTGGAACTTATGTATGAGTTGCAATCGGGACATAAGTCCATTAAGTATTTTTGGACACTCACTCTGCTTGGCTGGTCCTTCACGATCATCGTAAGAATTTCGACATAAATACACTTTTGAAAGTGCAATAATCTCCAAATTGAGCAACATAGGTCCCGATGGTATGGGACATAAGTCCATAAGTCGATTGTGAACTTACATCCTTCCGTCGATGTAGCAGCCTGATTCAATGAATATGGCGTTATTTCAAAAAAAAGTGGCTGGGTATTGTGTTTTAGTAACTGACAGGCCTCGCTTTTTACAAATGACTACGACTACATCTTCGAAATGTAGCCATGATTTTGAATTTCTGTATCACTTCAATTCTTTCCCTACTGTACTTGAATAATCCTATCATATAAACATTCTGTAATGTTATCAGTTTAAGTCGATGAAAGTTCCTTTGTAGCGAATCCCAAAATGTTGATGTGATTGTAGTGCTTTACTTTGCTACATGATAAAATGTTTTTGAACTAAAGTTCAAACGGTAGTAGGTTCAGTTTTTCGATACAAACTCTTAAATTCTAAACATTAATATTGGAATAAGCCCACTTTTAAGCCGTATGTAGAAAACATGGGCTGTATCACGACTCCGGTATTGTTCTTGTAGATGGTTTATCAATTACACAATTGTTTGTTCAGCAGATTACTCGCCGCTAAATTTTCCATACCCGACAGCCAAAACAGCAGGATTCAATTCATCAACATAATTCAACCCTCGGGTTCATAGCAGTTTGTTTAGCAAATAGCTGATGCGTCGATGACCCCCTAAATTGGTCCTTTCTTAGTGAGAGGAATCTCAAAGGTATTTTCATCGTTAGATATTACTTTTACGAAAAAGTCTATCGACCTGGTTCGACAACTCCTGACTATAATTTCCTCAGTAGGCATACCTCCAAATTGCTACAGTTGTTGTGGAAACACTGGATCTCAATGGGTACATTGTGTTCCCCGGTGTGAGACACTCTGAAATAAAAACGACTTTTATACCCAAAACTTAATACATGTCAGAATCGGCCCTCCTAAACCATCTGGTTTTCGTGATGAATTTTAGGGTGGTTTTAGGTGGTGTGTTAGCTAGTGCGTTGAGGTCATTGAAAGAGCTTTCCCAGGGTCGAGTATCTTGTTCTGTTGAGGCTTGGACATTTTCAGAGGAAATGTGTTATGTCTTCCTCTACTTCTTTGTCGCCACAGCCTCATCATAGGTCTGTGATGCTGATTATCATTCTTCTAAGATGGGCCGCCATTAAATTGTGGCCTGTGAAAATACCTAGGGGGAGACTCAGCGGTGGTCTATTCAGCGATAGAAGTTCTCTGGTCGTTTTTCTTTTGTATTGGGCCCAAAGTTTTCTCGAGACGTGGCATGAGGAGAACGTTTTCTACCTTATATTTGCCATGTTGAGAATGTCCGAGGTGATTTTCGACATAAGAAGACTAATGGACATTAGGACTGAGTGATCTGGTGTTAGGTCTTTCGATTCTGATCCTTTTCTCGATAGCTCATTGGCTATTTTATTCCCATGGAGGCCCATGTGTCCCGGAATCCAGTAAAGCGTGATGTTGTGTCTTGAGCTGAGGGATTTGAGTACCTCTTTACATCTCTTAATCAATTTAGAGTTGGTTGTGATGGAGGTGATGGCTTTGATGGCTACTTGGCTGTCTATATAGATTTCGATGTGTTCGTTGTTATTTAGAGTGGATAGGTCCCGGCAGGCCTCGATTATACCATATATTTTCGCTTGAAACACTCTTGCGTGGTTGGGAAGGTTTAAGGACCGGGCAATTGGTTGTGCCTCTGAGAAAATTCCGGTACCTTCCTCCATTTTTGACCCATCCGTGAAGATGGATATGGAGTCGGGATTTATGACGTTACCATTTTTCCAGCTCTCTCTAGAGGAAAATTTGGAGTCGAGGTTGAGGCTGAAGTCCGTGTGGGGAAAAATGTGAGTTGACATTTGACCACTTGGTGATGGTGCTGTCGAATTGATTGATTTTCCACATTCAGGTTTGTTTGTTTCTTTAGTGAATTTTTTTTTTTTTGGTGGGAGCGACGGCCCCCATTTATTTTGCTTAATAACAAGCTACAACTAACTTAAAAAACCAATTTACATAAAAACTAAATTAAGAGCTATGCCTTAAAGCTAAGGATGAAGAAGATTGAGTTTGAGGCTGGGAGTGCTGCGGTTAAAATCGAACTGGATCAGATTTAAGTTAACTTTCCGCAGCATACGGGAGATTGGTTCAGTGGAGCCATATAAGGTTCGGTGGGTCGGAAGATAAAACAAACAGGGGCATCGTAAGTTACGTGGGTTAGTGTTGAAGAAAATTAAGTTGTAAAGAGATGCGCAATCGATGGAGCCTGAGAGCAGTCGATGAATGAAAAGAATGTCTGCAACATCTCTACGTTTCTCAAGTGAATTCGGATAGGTAGGCAGGATAAGTGGGTCGTTCCAAGAAAGACCTCGAAGGGCAAACCGAAGAAAACGACGTTGAATGTTCTCGATTCTTGACACATGTTCTTGCTGATACTGGGACCACGCTTGACTGGCGTATTCAAGTAAAGGACGAACAAAGGTAATGTAGAGGGATCTAGCCACGTAAGGGTCAAAGAATTCCTTAGACCACCGTTTAACAAAGCCAAGAGATGAGTTAGCTTTCAAGATTATCTCATCAATATGGGAACGGAAGTTTAGCCCCCTATCGTACAATATTCCAAAGTCGCGAAGAGATTGACCGATAAATATAGGCTGACTGTGGAGATGGAAGGGGCGGGGAGGGGATACGTGGTGTTTACGTGATAAGGTGATAGATTGACACTTGGCGATATTAAGTTCTAAGGAGTTTTTGAAGCACCAGCGAAAAACTGTCTAGGTCCTGTTGAAGGAGACAGTAGTCCTGAGGTGAATAGATGGTTTTAAAAAATTTGGTGTCATCAGCGTAGAGAGAAAGGGAGGAGTGTTTTATAATCCTATCGACATCGTTTATGGTTAGAATGAAGAAAAGAGGCCAAGATGGCTGCCTTGTGGAACACCAGAGGTGGCCGAAAAAGGAGCCGATAGGACGGATCACTATAAAAACTGTCTTTCAGGTAGGAAGATATCCATTTTAACAATATGGGTTCGAAACCGAGGACAGACAATCTGAAAAGGATCAAGTTATGAGATATCTTATCAGCTTTACTGAAACCAGTTGGAATGACGTCTACTTCCTTGCCATTCTCTAAGGCAGAGAGGGCAAATTACATGAAATCGACGAGGTTTGTCGTAGTTGTTCTACCTTTTAGAAAGCCATGTTGGTTAGGGGAAATGAGAGACTTGCACTGAAAGCTTAAGACTTCGTATAAAATACTTTCGAAAAGTTTGGGTATATGGGAAAGTTAAGCAATCGGACGATAATTTGTTACTTCGTTCCTTGAGCCCTTTTTGTGAATCGGGGTTATGTAAGAGGTTTTCCAAATCTGAGGAAATTCTCCCTGAGAAAGAAATAGGCGAAAGAGATGAGAGAGGGGAAGGGAGAGATTGGACGAACATTTTTTGAGAAAGATGGCAGGGAGACTATCCGGACCAGGCGAGAATTCATCATTAAGACCCAGTAATTTATTTTCCATAAGAGTAGGGTCAAAGTGAAGAGGTCCAAAAGGCAAAGCCATAGCATGATTTTAAGGGTAGCGGTGGGTGTTGTCCTAATTGCGCTTATGGCACCCATATATGCTAGATGTTGTATCCTTGTGAGGGTGTTCAGGTTTGCGGCTTTTGCGGCTGCGGTACCAGACCAAACAGCCGTACGTAAGGATAGGTCTAACGATGGCAGTGACCATTTTTCTCCGAAGATTCTACTGCATGTGTTAAAAGCAATCAAAGCTATCTTTATACGTTCGAGTATATTTTCTTTCCAGTTCCAATTTGCGATCTAGTATGCACCCTAGGTATCTCGGCTTGTTCGATATTTGGAGTTATTAATTCAGTCTAAATGGCTCGAATTCGGTTATATTTCTCTTATTTGTGAAGAGAACTAGTTCGGTTTTTTGTTCGTTAAGACCGAGTCCACAGCACTGCAGCCACTTAATTTTCAAAAAATGAAGTGAAGTGACCTGAAAAAGAAGTAAAATCCGACAAAGTGAAGTGATAGAAGATGTGCCGTGTCATGAGGTCAAAATCTAGCATTTTCCATTGTAACACTTTGATAATGCGACACTAGGACAATTTGTCTTTATGTCATTTTGCATTGCATATCTAATTGTACTATTGATTGATTGATGATATGATGAAATTATAGAATTTAGCCTTATGACGCTTGACTTTATGTCACAGTATCAATACAAGCAACTCTAGAAATTAATGTAATAAAGTAAAGTGTTTTGCTTTTTTCTGAAGTGAGGTAGTTAATCAAAAAAAAGGGAAGTAAAATCACTTCGATAGTAGTTAAAGTGGCTACTCTGGTCCACAATGTTTGGCCCAGCTGTGTATGGCGTTCAAATCTATTTGTAGCAGGTCAACAATTGTGGGCAGGAATTTATTAGTCTAATATGACGACATCATCAGTATAGACGACGGCTCTAACCTCGTTTTGGTCTAATCTAATTAAACGTAGCACCGACAAAGACCAGAATGATCGACAAAACGATCAATCCATAACAAGTTTAATAGCGCTTTGTAGTCCCCAATCGAATTGCTCCCGTTGCAGGTCCTTTAACTTTTGAACATAGTAGGTTTATGGCTTGTCGCTGTCAGTAAGCCAGCCAAATAAACTGCTAAAGAGCACAGTCTCCAAAGTCTGTTCTCGAGTCTATGTCTTTGCTGCAAATTAGTTGTTGCAACTTATGCCCCCAGAGGCTGCCCCCCGAGTTCTGATTGGAAGATTTACCTCCAGAGTAATTGATATAGGAATTTCTTTTTTTTTTTTCCAACCTGCATACATGTAGTGACATTTACTGCATTTTTATGTACTACATTCCTCGCACTAGTTAAACTGCAATTAATTTATACTTGATTGTCCGAATGTCTCGTAAAACCTTACTAATGACAGTTTAACAATCAGCTAGCAGAAGCAGTTCTATTTAACCGCTTGCACTGTAAGTCGAAACCAGTTCTAAATTAGTACCTTCGCCGGCTGCTATTGTTTACCACAACTTCTTTCCCCTCCCGCAAAACAATGAAGCAGCAGCACATAACATTCTCAAGCATTACTCACCAAAAATAATTGCTGGGCAGAAACGACCTGCTGAGTAGAGTAGGAATGAAAAAAAAAAAAAAAAAAACAAAAAAACGTCCACCGTCAGCATAACCCGGCAACATGTTTTGTAGTTGAGCTGCCTTCGGGTGCCAACAAACACGCAAATCATCTCAGCCAGCAGCTTGTATATGTTCGACTTGATTTATGTTGCGCTTCGTCAATTCTAGCTCTAGTGCGCCGGACACACCATTCTGATGGGGCCTCCTCAACGAGAAAAAGAGTATATTCAACGAACGTTTTTTTTTTCCCCGATTCTGCTTTCCGTCCGTCTGTAGCTTCTTTACCATACCACATCCCACATCACGAATAGAAGCAGACAGTCGAACCGAATTGGCTCCCGCAAAGCGAATTCAGTTCTCTGAAAAGTTTCATCCCGCGCGTTACGTGGTCGATCGGTGTGTTAATTTATATACATATATATTTATACATATATATAGATGTATATATTTTAGATTTTAATATTAAAATTAAGAAATTTGTTTAAAAATTTTGTGAAAAATTCAATAAATCCGGAGGGAGTTCGAATTTAGATGAATTTTTTGATTGAAATTCCAATAGTCTTCGAAATTCGAATACATTTGTTCGAAAACAGCTTTGGAAAAAAGTTATTGATTCGGAAAATAAATTGCTCATCTCGGTGTCGTAATGACCGGCATTTATCCTGTGTGGGGGATGGATAGATAGATTTTTCAAGATTATATAATCATCGTGGTCGTCTCCATTCCATGGGAGGTGATACGAATAAAAAACCATTCAGGGAAAAAGGGGGTGATAGCATAAAATAAGTTTTTTTTTTTTTTTTTGCCACAAGACACACGTGTATGTGTCTCTTGCTAGGCAGTCTAGTGGAGCGGTTTTGGCATTTCTCTCTGGTGTCGGCGGTGCATTCATTAAAATCGTCGGTTGTCGGTTCGTATGTAGCCCCCTTTTGCTTTGCACGACTTTCGCGAACGAGAGGATGTCAATTTAGTTTCGAATTTTTATTCATTTCACGTATTGTGTGGAAAATTGATTTTTTTTTGTATTTTTTTTGCGGAAAGCACTTTTTGATATTTTATTCTGCCGGTTTTCGTTCAATCTAAGCAATCAGATTCGGGTTCAAAAAATAAGATAGTAGTCACAGCGTTGTCAAAAATTTACAAAAAAAAAAGTGTGGTAGAAAGTTTTGAGAAAATAGAAACTCTATTTTTATTTATTTAGAAAAAGAGCGAGAAAGAAAACTTCGCCTAATTTTTTTTACACCCCCACACAGAGATAGAATATATAGAGAAAGAGACGAAAAAGGGATTGTATATCGACAGATTATTGTGTAACTTCCCCAACAGACACCGAAGAAGAAGAAAAATCCCGAAACAAATCAGCAACGACAGAGAGAGGACTCCTCAGTATATTTTCAAATTCCATCCGAGATTAACAGTGCATTCAAACTAGTGTTTCAAATTCGCACAAAAGTCTATCTTTCTCAGTTTCTCAGAAAAAAAAATAAAAAAAATAAAAAAATTATTTTCGGTCCATCGAACCCAAAAAAAGAAGAAACGTAACGTCTATTGTACTGTGTGTTTGTGTATGTAATGGCGTTTTTGCGTTCAATCTACCGTCATCGTACAACCAACTTAGTCTATAGTCATCATCGCCGCAGTAATACCAATAAAGGATACGATCCATCAGTTGCATTGAACTGGAGATTATTAGGACTAGAACAGCCCAGTCGCCATCTAAGCTATACTGCATCCAATTCAAAGAATGAGAACAACGTAAGATTTCACACTCAAAGTCAATTATTTCAATCGCGAGCTCATCGTGGTATCCAGTCAGGATATGCACGCGCCATATCGCTTCGCAATGTGCATTCCAACTCATCTAAGCAGGGTCCGCAAATCTCAGCTGCACTGGATGATAAGACACCGTCGGTTTGTGATGAACAAGAAAAACAAAGTTCGGTCAATCCAAACCCTCCGCAGAGGGATCCTTTGGACGTAAGCTTCAATGATCCAATTGCAGCGTTCAAGAGCAAGACAACCGGGGAGTTAATACGAGCGCTGGTTGTCTACTTGATGTGTTCCAGTCAGTACCTTGTTGAGCATAATATGAAGGTAAGCTAATCCTGTTCCACTGGTAAACCTTTCTAGAAAATGACTTCAATTTTTTTTTTTTTTTTTTTCTTAAACGTCCTTTCCTCATTATGTGGTCACAAGGAGGCATACTTTGCTGAGTGGGTTAATTTTCTTTTTTTTTTCCTGAATCGATTTTTCACCCTTAAGTTAGTTACAATGCGCATGTCAGATTCTCTTGCAAAGGGAGACTGACGACGCTCTTTCGAATACATTCACAGTTTGTTCGTTTCTAGGCCAAGCATAGAGAAAATAACTTAACGAAGATTAAATTCAAGTTTCGCATTTCACAGTCACATACATACATATGTACATATGGGCATACGTGAAAGCACTTTTTGATGGTGAGATACGATGTACGACCAAAAGCAGGAACTTGTTTAAAGGGCGCAGAAAAAAGGGTCAATTACCGGTTTCGCCCTTCTTTTACGTTTTTCCGTTTTTCACCACCCCCTTCCCTATCAGAGCAAATCGATTAGGAGTATCTTTTTCTGTAAGACGACGACGACGACGACAATGATGCCAGTGTGTGCAAGAGGGAGAACGTACGGACAAGCCCCCAATATAAACACATAACCGCCTGCCTGGCTATAGTGAGATTACTATGTGCTTGGCATTGAATGTGTGAATGTGCTGTTGCAACTTTTGATTGCAATCAGGTGGATTTTTTGTTGAACGTGTGTCGGTGATGGATTGTGTGGAGGAAATGTTACGTCACAGACAGTGCATGCGACACAGGGTGATTCATGAGATTTTTATTTTTTTTTTGCCCATGGTCGTAGATAATACACTACTGTATGATTATGTAAAACTAAATTCATGAGAATCTGATAGAAACTGAACAATATTGCGAACGTTTAAAGGGTATTTACTTAACGTAATTGTTCGATTGTGAATGCCTTAAGGAAATACTTTTGAAATAATAGTGGATCTTGATCAATAAATGGCACATGCCTACTTTAAATCGCGATTAGCAAATCATGACTGCATTTTGAAAGAGTTTGGTTATATTCTTTTAGTCATATCCTTTCTATTACTTTGACGTGCTTCTTATCCAGGAAAGACGATTATTAAAAAAACCTTGATCATTAAGTGCAGTTTACCACAGTTAAGCTTTTTTAAGAAGGACGGCTTTGTAAATCCATGTTTTATGACAGGATGCATGTCAGTTATGGCAGTCAGGATTCCATTGTGAATTTAAAACCAACCCCGGTAATTCTACATGAAACTGTTCTAGATTTATGATATATAAAAATCATAGTACGGAAACTATAGCTTCGTTCACTGCATTAAACTCCGCTTAACTGCTTCATTCACCTTATCTCAAGAGGCTACTGGCTCCAGTACTTTGCCCGACTTTTAGGGACGGACCCCGAAAATGGAGTTCGAAAATGGCAGATAAACTTAATTATATTGGACCCATATCTCCTTCACTACCGACTTTAAGTTAATCAACTCATTTCTATAAGTTGTGAAATTATGTCGCAGAAAATTTTGGACTTATGACCAACTTGAATTATTAATAAGTTTGCATTGAGGTTGTCGATGTTCACGGAACATCATAGTGGGAAGGCACTTCTTTCCGATTTTTTATTTACACCTAAAACGGGTAATCCACCGTTTGGAAACTCATAAGACACCATACATTTAATGACATTCTATATACTTTACTTAATAGCCTTGGCAATCGAAATTATATTGATTATCAATGAACGAGTCGCAGCCGCTTTTTCCCGAAATTGTATGTCCATCTATCGAAACGAATCCATGCTTTTAATGTACGTACCTACTTTTTTTCACCTGATTCTCTTTTATCTGTTGTTGCCCTGAGCCTGCCTACGATGTTGCCTTTGGCGTTCAATTCTTCGAATTTCCTTCATTATTTTTGCTAAAATGCTTTTAACTGCATCCCATACCTCCAGCGGGTTGGCGTATAGTCTAACACCACTCTAAGTCCTTTACACTCTGCCCAGGTCCTCCTACGTGTGGCATCATTCTTAATAAAGCAGGGTCCAAAAGAGCTGTTTCATCGCATGTTCCTTGGAGATGTTCCTTATACAGTAAGATTGGTTTAATACTGCACTGAATATGGGCGTCTATTAGCTTCTCCAGAGTATTCAGAAACAATTTCGAAACACATACTTATATATGTATGTACGTCAGAGAAGAACGCTTTCAATACAAAAATTATCATAGCAAATACGATGAGCAAGCAGTCTAAGATTCGCAGGTGCAGAACCCATCAACATCAGCCAAATACAAATATTTGGCGCAGCAGGTCGATGGGACCCAGGGCCTAGATTCTCACAACCATTCATGTTGTGCGTGTTATATTCTTTACACAAATGAAAGGATCCTACTGTTTAATGCCGTGTTCGAAGGGCATTTTTTTATTTGAAAAGCTTTTTCATGAGAGTATTACTCTCGGATGTTTGTCAGACGCTCGCGACCCTATCCTATAGTCCAACGCACTAACCACTTGAGCCACGGCGTCCACTAAATCAACATCATTCGGGCGACCAATAAAGAACTTTTCAGACTACAGGAAACGGTCAAAAAGGAAAGCTTGTCACCACTTCATTCATGGAATCTTATTTTTTAATATTTCATCCATATATCTTAAAGATTGTTTATTTAAAAATATATCCAAGATCTGTTCAGCCAGCGATTAGGGTTAAATTATTGATGGATCACTAAGCGATGGAAAAGGAATATCAAATATCTGTCGATATTACTATTGGACTAGATAAAAGTATCATTAGTTAAGCTTATTTGTAAATGAGCCAGCTACAACATAAATTAGAAAAAGTGCAGGAAACAGTTAGAGAACTCTTTCAGAAATATCCATGAAACAATCTCCCTGTTTCAGTACAATAATGACTAATTCATGGATCTCATGTAATTGATTACACACTGTTGCCAATAGAGGAATTTATTTGAAGATACCGCCTAGTTAACACAAGAACATTAAACTGTTTAGACGAGATCTTACTAGAAAAATGTCGAAGTTCATTCGTAACATCAAACTTCTAAACCCACATCTTCATATCTACCTAATATGACGAAATGGGTTCGATAGGTAATCGTTTTTTTAAATACCCTATATTGTGTACCATGCTCATGTCATACTCATTTGGTTCATTGATTAGTGCATTAAAATCCTGAGCAAGAGATTCGAATTCCCAATTCGAATTCGAGACTCCAAAGTATTGCCCATGGCCCCACATCAAGCGAAAGTTTGACAAACATCCGAGAGTATATGTATGTAGGTCCATTTCGTGTAGGTCGTGCGAAAAATATAAATACAAATTGCATGGATCTGTTCATTTATTATTTACCTATTTACATTTCCTGGCCTTTCGTGGTCTTCTAAAGTTTATTTTCTAATATCCATCACTCCACCTGTGTAGACAAGGTATACGGTCTGCCCATGCAGGCATTCTCCCATCATACAGTTAATCTATGGATTTAAACTTGGATATACAAAGTATTTTTTGCTTAAGCAATTCCTAGAACTTGCCGAATTTTGACTCCTGATTCTAAGAGATTTTCAATGGATATTCAAAGTCGTATGTAATGTTGATCCGAAACGATTCTCCTTTCAGAACACGCCACTACATTCTCATGTTACACAATTCTGTTGCTTGTCACAAGAGACAGCTGGTTATGTCAAAAGATGTAATATATTCTATAATTCTTTCACCCTTGCAACTAAATATACTGCTTCTCCATGAAGTGTGCTGAGAATTAGCATCATGGCCAATAAACTACCCGAAATCGTTAGAACGTGCATAATTTCCCTCGAGGGAAGAAAATTAATAGGATCGTATGGGAAACGAGGCGGAAGTAGTAATTGACTCGCTTTCCTTCATGACAGTAAGATTCTTTAGTCGCTAGAAAATCGTTATTATAATTCCGTCTTGACGTAATGCATTCAATCGTTGAACTTACTTAACCCTGAGATTAGACTGAAGACAGCCAATAAGTCCATGTACTAGTTGATACATAACTAAAAATCAGAGCGGAAGTGCAGCCACTGCAAACTATTCTTCCATAATATAATGGTCATTTATTTTTAGGCCCAGGCCCTGAACTGTGGCGCCACCTTAGAAGAGTCATTTTTAGAGATAATTATCAAAAGTATGCGATTATGGAAATGAAGTTATTTGACTTTATCCAAATTTACGGAAGTCGTTTAAAAGTATTTTATTTCCTTTAATGTGATGGGGCCAAATACCACAAGCACGATGGTAGCAGAATGTTTGTGTATCTTTCTTTTTCTTTTTGAAAAAAAAAAATCTTTAGTTCGAAGAATGTAATTAAATATGATCACCGACATTCATCGTAATGGCATTATGTATATTCTATAGCTATACAGGGAACCAGTGCTGCCATAGAAGTAAAAAGAAGTACAAAATGTAAAATAAAATATGGAGACATATTTCACTTCTTTTAGGCCTCAACTTGAATTAGATATTATTTTATTCTATTGTAGCACTCTTATATCCCTAATAGGGCACGACATCCTACACAACTTATCCCCAAAGTCCCAGATTCTTTCACAGATTCTGTTCTGTGCTATATTTTCTTAGGACGACACACTTTCTGGTCGGATTGAGTAAAAGGGTCCTAGTAAATGGCATTTCTTGCAATGCCAGTCTCTTTGCGGCCAAACGTGTTCCACTACGGGTGCTGTATGGTGAAGTCTAATCATCGATTTATCTCAGTTATGAACAGCTTTAATGGCTTCATACATCTAATACCACCTTCAACCAAGAGAATACTTCTAAGATATTGAAAATTTGGGTCTACTCCCACCTCTTGATGGTTGTGTCAAATTTAACTTAAGAAATAACAGGGGAAAAATGAAAAGGAAAAATACAACAAATCCTCGACAAACAGTGTCCTTGGAAATTTGTTAGATCGTAACTAGGAAATGAAGTCACAATTATGTTGACAATTCCTTTTTTAAAATAACTATAGAGAGAGGTTTCTCAGACCATAACTCATCTGGATAAAAACCTGGGAACATACGCTTCAGTGTCTTGATCTTCGAACCACATATTTTCCAGGAAGTCTCCAATGTCTGATGTTGCCTGCGTCGTTTCAAGAAGTGTGATTCAACCAACATTCCTGTAATTTACTCTTTGATGATGTAAACACACTGATTATAAGATTCTAAGGATTCTAATTCCCTCATTCCTCATTTAAAGAAGCGAATTGTGGTCAACAGACGCAACCGTCGTTCATGCATGTTTAAATTAGCAACAATTGATTACCTTACCCCGGTAAAATTGACACAAATAAGTGTTGCCTTATTCAATGACGGATCAGGGAAAGTCAAGAAGATATGAAACTTTTAAGTCAATAGCGTTCCGAAGGCCGGAACTGGATGTCCTTGGGGTTACTTTAAAGTTTATTTCTGTCTCTATATACCTGTGGAAACTCGTCCAAAAAATCGTTTATTCAAGTAACGCCAACCTTTTTTCTTTGAGAACTTTAAACATATGGACTTCCTATATTCATAAATATTACCACACCAGTACTAGCTACAAATATAAGCATTCAGATTCATCGTAAGGAATTAGCGGGTATGAATAGGTAGTATCTTTAGCCTGAATCGCTCTGTGCCACTTCAAAATCTTTTTAGAAATAATTCTAAGAGCTAGAGTCTAAAGCAAAACTTGGACAGGACTTTAATCCTGAAATAGTTACGTAAACTGTATTATATAGTCAGAAAGTAGAGCTTCCATAACAATATAACAGGTAAGGCTTTCGGCCCTCGCAATTACACTAGATAATAAAACTGAGTTAGCTAATGTGTCACATTCTCTGGACCTACCACTAAAAAGTAATTCAGTGTTGAGAGTCTTAGCACCTGTCCGAAACACAGTATACAACAATAAAACCATCGTAGTGCATCCAGCATCCAACAAAGTCTTTAAAAAGCTATCAAAACCATGAAAGGTTACTAGCCTCGACCAAAAATGAAAGCCAAGTAAATGGCTGTTGATTTTAAACAAGATACATACACGATTTACGAAAGAGCAAAGGAAATCTAGTTACCAATACGCATGGAATATTTATGTTGCTATTTCTTGAGCTGAGGTTGTGAGGAGCTAGATCCTGGGTCGCATGGACCTATCGCGCCAAAAGTTTGTATTTTCTGAGCAAAAAAAAAAAATCGGATGCAAGTTATGTATGTTTCATCGTTAACCAAGTATGATGGTGCCAAGAGCATATCTTATCCAAAATACTGAATACAAAGTTCTACTTTGTTCGTTTTTCATATTCCACGTCATCTTCCCCATTTTATATCTAGATCATCTCTTCCTCCTATATTCTAGTTTTACCGAAGTATCTGCTTCTGCTCTCTTTTAGTGTTGAATAGATTTGACTCATTGGCAATATATACATTTCCATTTAATGGGATAAGATCATACTGGGCTAGCTTATTGTCCTTTGTCTGTAATTATCGATAAAGTTGCCTACCCCATGGTCCAAGTCCTTGTAAAGGGTCATCTGTTGGTTTCTTTTCAGTTCTATTCAGTTTCTGTTTTATTTTTCAACGATTTTTTGAAAAAAGTAAACCTTCCTATTAATTATGGAATATTGTTTCATTCAAATGACTGCAGTAGTCCATCCTGTCAACCTAATTTTTCAATACATTTTCGATGGTTTCGGCCCCTATTTAACGAATAGCTTGGCCAATATTGTTCTTTAGTGCTTGAATATCTAGATTATTCGCATATCATCGATCTTTGATGGCATCCCACTAAAGAAATGACCTACGGCGTCAAATCTCTCTTTTGTGCCGGCCAACAACATCACCAAAACGAATGATTACACGATTGTTTTATTATAAGTGTGCATTAAATCGAATGTTGGACAGCTTGTGTGGAACGTAGCCTTATTTTGCTGGAACTATAGTTCGTTCAAGTCTAAATCTTCAATTTTTGGCCAAAATCTATTATCATGCCGCGATAGCGCTCTTATCGCATTTATTGTGTTGGAAAAAAATGAGTCAATAATGCCGCCACTCCAAAAACTTGCAAAAACTGCATTATTCTCTGACGAGTGCACAGGATGAACACGGAAACATGTTCGGTTATCAATCAGCCAACGATTGTTACGAACTTTCATCATAAATTTGCGTACACCAGCTGCAGTTGGTGCAATATTTCGAACGAAATTTATTTTCAAAATGCGCAGTTTTTCTGCAACACAGGATCCTCTTAGGAAGTAACTTTGCTGTATTTCCATAACATTGTTCACGCATAAATCGAGAAAAGCGTACGAAATACCCAAAAAAAAAAAATCTCCAAAAATTTAAATCCAACTAGCTATTATCTCGGAAAAGAAAATATTTTTGGACAAAAACTCCAACGAAACAAACTTTTTTGCCAAAATCTCCACGATATCTCCAAATCCCCGAATCCCCAGAATCCATGTGGTCCCGTGACATAAGGCTAAATCTCAAAATTTAAAGAAACTTGCATACACCCAACCTCGCACCTACCCCAAATCCAACAGTTTATGGATATAAGTGACATATAATATATATAATAGGATATAAGACACATAAAGCCAAATTGTGCTAATGTCGCTTTATCAAAGTGACATAAGGCCGCGATTTAATCAAATGGTTCACTACTTGAAAGGGTTTCATTTGGGGATATTCGATAGGGGATTTTAGCCCTGGGGATTCTCTGCAGGGATTTTGCGGCTGGGGGCTTCAATTTGGAGATTTTGGGTTTGAGTATTTCTTCTTGGGGCTTATGTCTTTGGCAAAACCTCCCCAACCTGTAAATCGATCCATTTCGTAGTTTCTGTCAACTTTTTGAGCGCATAACAGGTGTCAATGTCACAATAACGTGTGACTTAAAAAGAAACCAACAGATGGCCCAACCTTTATATGCGTGTTGTGCTTTCGAAGGTCGACTTCGATTTCTATGCCTGTCCTTCTTTTCCGCAAACTTCAAGTGCACAATTGACGTTAACTCATAAATGTTGTTCACTGTTGAGTATTACCCTGGTGTTCTGTCATGACCTTATATTTTTCTATCCATGAATATAACCTTTCATTTAAAATTCGATCATAACCATGACGATGTACATGGAATTAGTTTTTATTTTCAATGCGAATATAGTCAAGGTGTATACTCACTTTTGTGATTAAGTGTATGTAGTTCATATATAGGTAGGATATTTCTCATTAGTTGCGCTGCATATAATCTCAAACATAGTCCAAATCAAAATCTCTTATAAGGCCGTATACATATGTGTCGTTGTTATTTATTCGATTTGATGGTTATCGAGTTGGTTAAAAGATTTTGAATTTTGGAAGGAATTTGACTAAGTATCAAATTGAAGAAAATTTGTAGTAGATACAAATTCTTTCCTTAGACCTCAAATCGTCTTCATTTTATGAGCTCCGGGTGAATTAGAAGTAAAAGCAGCAATAGAAGCAGTCTTTCAATTCAGTTTATATGTATAAGGTCTGTTCGGGTACGGGTATTTTCGGCACCAAAATTTTCGTAGATTGTGAAATTTCAAGGAGTGGGGGTAAAATTCTCTCAGAGAAAGACAAAATTACGAAAAAGTAAACGAACACGAATCAATGAAATTTGCCCGCTTTTTAGAAGTCAAATAACAAACGTATAACAATAAACAAGCCAAAAAAATTACGTACAACGATTTGACAGATTTGGCATATTTCATAAATCAGTGCAAAGAAATTTCTTGCACTAAAATTCGTAGAATGGGGTGGGGTACGCGAACAGACCTTTAGTGTGTATAATAACTTATAGTAATTTAATGGGTACATATATGTAAATAATATAAAATTTGATACTGTCAACACTTGAGTTGCCACTTTTCTTTGTTATATTTTTTTTTTATTTAAAAAATTTGTTTGTTATTTTTGTTACATTTGTTAAATTCAATATATAAATAATCGTTTTATATATAAAAAAAAAATAGTGTGTACTCAAGCATCGATTCAGTTGACAACTCAGATTACAATCGAATTGAAGTATTTTAGTCTTTACTTGCATACCTGAAACACCCTGTATAAACAATGATGTATGAAATATATGAATTATGTACACATAAGTATACACACAACACATATACAATGATTTTGTTTACTTATCCAAAGAATTTAGGATACATATTTCCGACTTTCTTGGGATTGTTTATGATAGTAAAAGCAATTTATATTCCTAATCCGTCCTTGAATAGTAAAAATCGTAAAAGTAAATCGCCTGGTTACATAATAACCATATTATTCGTACATACATCCGTTGATTTCGATTCTGTATTCTATAATAAACGCATACATACTTTATGTTCCTTTTATAACAAAAAAAAACCAAAATTGAGTAATGAAATCTCAGGGTAATCAAGTAGAATTTAGTATAGAATTTATTGTCTGAACGGATTAATGCCAAAATGTATGTATGTGTTTCCATAATTTAAGCATTAAGTCGTACTATACATACATACTAAACCTGTTCTCTTGTTCTAGAATTGTTGAGTAACTTTTAGCTGACAGACTGAGTTCATAAAGAGTCATTAATTTCTCTGACGTTCAGGGCTCCATTTATTTTAGTCACTTTGCACAAACAATTATTACAGTTAATAACCAAATCCAAATCGACATATGCCTACCTTTTGTCACTGAAACGCCATTACTATTTATACATACATACATAAATATTCTATTGACTCACTCTTAGTTTCCTTTCTTTTAATTTAAAAAGACGTATTTATATAGTTTCTCAGGACATTTGTGTACCGGGGGGGAAGAGGGAGTCGTACTCACAATTAAGAACCGGTAATTGGCATCAAAATTGCAACTCGAAATTGCTATTACCAGACACGCCATTTAAAATTCTACATTTGCCATACAATAGAAATAATAGTTTTATAATTTCGTAATTTTATTTTGGTCGAATCTTAAAAACCCACTGACGTCAAACATGAGAAATGATTGATTTTATTTTTAATATCTTTTGAATGCGTTTTTTTAAGTTTATTGAATTTCATCGGACTAACAAATTAACAACCATTCAGCGTGAATTCACTGCGCCACTTGAACGTGTCAAGCACGTTTTTTCCAAGTATCCGGTAATTTGCATTATTTGGTTGTACATTATCAGCTCATATCTTTTTATGGGTTCAAAGGCGAGATCAAAAAACATTAAAAAATCACCGCATATGCTGTTGTCAGATATTTTTTTTTTCATCGAAGTAACATTTTTTGCAATGCATAAAAAAATATTATAAATTTGGATATTAGTAGGAGGCTTTAAATGTTTAATATTTAACCATTCTTTGGAGACACTCCCTTAGTGGCAACCTAGTTGTAGCCTACCTACTTTATAGAGATCTCGAAAGTCAACTATTATGATTACAGCTTATACTATACAAGGGTCCTTAATATGCTCTGGGACTTATAATATCTTTTCTACTGGTCCATGTGATGTAACCAGAAGTGCTCGTATTGAGGTATTTGGTAAACCTCAGTATAGCTTTACCACTGACAGAGTCCTCCTCCAACAGGGGTAATCTTATCCTTTCGATTTTTGGACGTACGGAATGAATATGTTCTGCCATTTATATTTGATCTCCATAGAGCCGGCGCGAGTTAGAATAATATAAAGAATCATCCAACAAAAGGTGTCATTTTAAATTTCGCACCATTGCATTCAACTATCATTACTATGACATTTGAAATGTAAAAGCTAGGCGGTTATTAAATATGGGTCGATACACATTTACATAACGTGCTGAAATAGTGAAAATTCGTTACCAAAATGTCAGGAGAACAAGGCGCGACACATGCCACACAGTTGGTAAAAGAATGACTCTATTTCGTGACAAATTTCCTGGGATTTCTCTAAATGGCGTCTTCAATTTATCGCCGAGATAATGCGATTTAATACCATTTGACTTTTTCCTTTGGGACTATTTAAATATAAAGTACACGCCAATGCTCCCCAACGATATATGCACTAAAAGAATATGTCAGAGCTGATATTCGCAACTTTGCGGAAACGTGGTGTAAAATTTTATCGAAAGAATGACTATTTGTAGGCAGAGCTAAGGAGGACATTTCGAAGGTGTTGTGTTTCCATTATTAGATTAATAATTATATCGTTTTTATTAAGATTGAGTAAAATCTTGGCCCTATATCGGTTGGGTTTGATTAACATTTTTGCTTGGCTCAGGCCCTGAAGATTGGGCCAGTAGTCAGCGTGTCTATCGATATCCCATCGATCTTGGAGTGGCACTCCAAATCAGGGCTCAGGACCAAAGAGTGGGTGAGAAGCGCCTTCTATCGCCAGGCAGTCAGTCCATTCATTATTCGCGAAAAGTTCATATTATGATATCCAGGCTACCGTACCTTTGTTAATGAATGCAATATTTAATACCTAGTTTCTTACTGCCCCAGGTACAGCTACAGCTCATTTAGGCCAAAGCCTTTTTCAGTCGTAAAGCTGGTTGTTAAAAAATTGTATACTTATGCTGCATATGCGTACGAAGTTACTATCTCAGTGTCAGGTACATAAATACCCATAGAAACTCGCTAATAGACTAGAGAAATTGGTCAAATAGACGGAAAGGTATAGACTATTCTTCAATCCAACTAAAACAGAATTACTTCTTTTCAAACATGAAATTCCAAGCATAAAACTTTCAAAACTTAAGGGCTCTTGTTTGGACTTTATAGATAGCGCAAGCTACCTAGGACTAAACCTAAAGAAGAACATTGCTGAATGCTAAGAAGTCTCTAATCTAGTGCATAACAGCTGTGGGCTCTAGGTGTACATTGATTGCTCGACAAAATTCAACAAGTAGCATGCCTCAACAGAACGGGTGCGCTAAGAACGTCTCCAACTACAGCACTGCAAATCATACTTCACATATCGCATTTCATACTCCCAATCAACATCTTTGGTTTACAATTAGCTTTAAATGCGGTATTAAGACTACGGGAATCGCGATAATGAAACATGTCAAAGTTCGTACCTTATATCACAATCTCCCTTAGAGCATAGATCTATAGTTGACTTCAGCACGGGCTTCCAGTATCTATTGGCTACAGTGGCATCCCGGGAAATTGCGCAGCTGACAAATTCCTTACTTACGTGAAGAAACTCTGCCTGATACACGGCAGTCTTCCACTCTCTTCGACCCCGGGTATGCTGCTTTCAGTTGTCTATACCCAGCGCGCTGGCCTCCGCAATAGCTTGATCCTTAAAACGGAGGTTCGGTCTTCCTTGTCGCGTCGAACCTGGGGGATGTGATTCGAAGATCCTCTTTGCTGAAGCATTATTCGCTCGATGTGGCCGCGCCAGTGTAGTCGACGTGTTTTGGCTTTTTGTACTACATCCACATCTTGGTACAGCTCATGGAGTTCGCGGTTGTATATTCTCCATTCGCCCTTCTCGCATACGGGACCGAATATCCGACGAAGAATTTTTCTCTCGAAAGTATTCAAAATCTGCTCTGCTTTTCTGCTTGACGTACAATACTCGGTTCCATACAGAAGAACTGGCAGGATCCAGCATACATTTTGTCTTCGCAGTTAGGAGTTTTGACCCCAATTGTTTCGCCAAACGGTAAGTCTTCGTCGAATCTCCACCGAGATAGGTAAACTCCTTAACTACTTCGAAGTTACTGTTGCCAACAGTGACGTTTTGTCCAAGGCGGTGGACAGATGCATCTTTGTTTGTTGACAACATGTACTTCGTTTTGTTCTCATTCACTTCAAGGCCAACTCGTTTCGCCTGTTCTTTAATGGCAGTAAAAGTAAGTCTCTAAAACGGTGCGCTGAGAGTGACTGATGATGTCGATGTCATCTGCGTACCCCAGCAGCTCGACAGATGTGTTCACACCTGCCCTGCGCACTATCTGTTGCAGCACGAGATTAAAGAAGTCACATGATAGCGTATCTCCAGTGCATGTTTGGAATAGTTCGGAGGAGCTCTTTCCGTATTGCACGTTGCACCGCGTGTTTTCCAGCGTCACGCAGCACAGCTGAATTAGTTTACCCGAGATCCCGAATTCGGCCATCGCCTTGTAGAGCTCAAGACGATGAATACGGTTTTGAAGTCGACGAAGAGATGGGGTGTTTCGACTTGAAATTCGTTGGTCTTTTGCAGGATCTGCCTTTGTGTGAAAATTTGGTCGATCGTCGATCGATTTGGTCGCCGGGCCGGAAGCCACACTGGTACGTGCCGATTACTGTGCTGCAGAAAGGCTTCAGACGTTCACACAGTACGTTTGATAGGATCTTATATGCATCGGTAGTTCTTATAAGACATAGAATCGCCTTTCTTGAAGATGTGGCATGTATAGCTGATAGTTCAGTCATCGGGCATGATTTCATCCACCCATACTTGGTTGATGATTTAATGCATGCACCCTACCAAAGCATCACCACCATGTTTGAAAGATGGTCTGCCAGGACCATCAGAGCTGGCGGCCTTGTTGTTCTTCTGCTTTTTGATAGCTGAGTCGACCTATTTAAAACCTGGAGGGGGGATGGATTCTTCATTGACTAGATGCGGGTTCTCTTATTGCCCTATCGCTCTCTCTACCTGATTCCCATTAAGTAGCTGCTGGAAGTACTGCTTAAACAAATCTATTATTTGTTGTATATTTATTCCCTGTGCTTCGGTGACTAGGTTTCCTTCACCGTTTCGAAGAGCCTGCGTCCCGGGCTTGAAGCCAGCTGCCAGTTGCTTATTTACTTACTTAGATGGCGCTACAGTTCGGGGTAAACCTGAGTCGCAACTAACAAGCCTCTCCAGTTAGTTCGGTTCGTAGCTAACTGCTTCCAGTTGCGCACTCCAAGCTTGTTCAGTACCCCTTCAACTTGTGTGCGCCACTTAAGGCGAGGTCTTCCTCTACAGTGCTGTCCCTCCGGGTTTGATTCGAAGACTCTGCGGGCCGGAGCACTGGTATCCATTCGCTCTACATGTCCTAGCCGTCTCAAACGACTGATGCACAGTTTCTTGACTAGGTCGATGTCGCTGTACAGCTCGTATAGTTGGTCGTTGAATCTTCTCATCCAAAACCCGTCAACACAAACGGGACCGAATATTTTACGAATAATTTTTCTCTTGAAACGACCAAGATTATCTTAATCCGCTTTCGATAAAGTCCATGCTTCAGCACCGTAAAGGAGGACTGGGATGATCAAGGTCCTACATAGAGTCTCCTTAGTTGTTCGGGATAGGGCCTTACTACTCAATTGCCTTCTCAGCCCAAAGAAACAGCGATTGGCAAGAGTTATTCTTCGTTTCATTTCTGCCGAATTGTTATTGTTAGAATTGATAGCAGAGCCGAGGTAGACAAAGTCCCTTACTACCTCAAAGTGCCAGTTGCTTGGCTTTCATAAAAAAGCATCTTGATGTTGTTCCTGTCGCGGGACTCTTCGATATCCTTGAGCTGGGTGGTGGCTGGTAGCCTATGGTGGTCTCTGCTACCCCTTTGATGATGTCGGGATACTGGTTCCACAAATTGTTGGCGTTTGTGGATGGTTAATGAACATCGGATAGTCTCTCGCTCAGACGCTCTCTGTAGGCTCTGGTTACTCGAATAGTGGTAAGGCTTCCAACGTTGAATTTCTTTTTCTGGGCGGTTTGCAGCTTCTCGTTGGATAGTCGAGCTCTGAATTTAGCTGCAACAAGAAAATGGTCAGCTGATGAATTAGTTAGACTAAAGTCCTGCTGAGACACTGTATCTGCTTATCTAAATTAACTAATGTTATCACCGGATATTGCGTCGTTCGCAGACATGTTTAAAGACTGGGTATTGTTAACAATGACTTTTTGACGAAGCAGAGAGCACCGTTTTCTCTTGCTTTGGAGATGTTCTTCCCTTCTCCATGCATATGTATTTGAAAGGTCAAGACTACTTCTTAACCGATCTATACAAAATTGACACCCCAATGGGCCAATGTTGGGGTAAGTGCATCTCGCCGAGAACCACTGTCTGTCTATAGGAAAAACAAGTTTGATTAATATCCCAACATAAATATGTTGTTTTTCACAAAATCAATACATTCTCTACGTATGTAATTGAATAGTGTATGCATGTGTGTATTATATGTACAAGTAAAAAAAAAACGATGTGCTGTCCTCGTAACATGGCTCATTAAGTGTTTCCACTAAAAATTTTCTATTATTATGCAAGACACCTCTTATGAAATACGCAACTCGAAAATGTCCTATTAAGCAAATTGAAGCTTACAGCATTCTCATGATTACCTCAAATAATCCTACGTAAACTCAAAATCAGCACATTTCTAATCTCTCCAACGTCGTAATGGTAAAATCCTTATCCCAACGCTGCAGGTATACTTTCCTTATATTCCATTTCATTGCAAACCACACGATTCATTTCGTTTATTTTTATCGCAGTATTCTCGGTCTAAATTTAGCCCAGCAAAGCGAAGATACATTCGCCCCACAAGCATTTAGTAGATGCGAAATCTACACAGGCTCGTTTGTAGCTACAAATAATCCGACATGCGTTCGCAGCGTTACCACACCCACAACCCACTGCACTTTCTCTTACATACATAGCTCATGATACGCTCTGATTAATTGTTTTCACTTTCTGTTTGTGAAGTGATTGCCGACGATGATTTAGCCGGCATTTCGTCCTTCGGATTGTTGAGAATTTATTTGAGAAGAATAAGTTTTATTTTATTTCAAATAGATTCTAAAATACGTAACGTATCTTCCGGATATTACAATGAAAGCTATTAATTTTGACAGCGCCAAGGCGTCGGCGGAGGTGGCTCATTTGCCAGTGAAACATTTATGCAAAGTTTGTATATTACGTTTATGTGCTCATATGTGTGTATCTAAAGACTTTTTCAAATCCAATTTAGCAAATTCGTTGTTAAACAATGACGTTCACACGGTTTTGCTGTTGTTTCGTAAGGTGGGCGAAGAAGTAGATGAGTTAATGTCAGCTTGTACTGCTCTAAGCTGTTTAGAAATAATAAAAAAAAAAACGGAAACTACAGAACGTCAAGCATTTTCTTTACACCTTTGGATTGATTTGAATATTTTAAATAAAATTGAGGTATTGGGGTTTAAGTATCAGTTTATTAGTGGCTAATACAAGTTATACAATAATTCAATAATTGCTTGTAACCACATACTTTACACCGAGTTGAGATGAATATGCATATCTTATTACAGAAATAGGTATTCATATGTAGATATGTAGTTATGCAGTTTAATACTGTACTGACTAAAGATACATACAACTGAAATGATTTCATGTCATAAAAAGACAAATGAGGTGTGGAATAACATAATGAGGGAAAATACAAAAATCAGAAACCATAATATATTCATCGGGGATCTTACAAATGTTACTTTCGTTCTTATTACTTAGATCTAGTCATTACCTGTACCGCGCTAGCAATTGGCATCGCGTCCAGCATTTCATTCGCTCATTATGTCATAGATATCTTCAACGAATGATGCGCATTTTTTTAATAGGTCAATCTCGTTCTACAGGTCGTATATTACGTCATTGAATATTCAATCAAATCCGGTCTACGCAAACGGAAGTTATTATCTTACGAAGTCCATGATTCAGCGCCATAAAATAGCAATCTTATATTGAATCTCCTTAGTTATCTGGGTAGGGCCTTACTATTTGATTGCCCTCTCAGCCCAATGAAACAATTATTGGTGTAGAGTTTTCTTCTTCTTTTTACTTCTTCTTTGATAACAGAATTAAGGTACACTAAGTCACTTACTACCTCAAAATTGTAAATGTCAACGTTTTGTCCAATTTGAAGTTGTATATCCCCTCTTCTTGACAGCTTACACTTGGTTTTGGCCTCGTTTATTGCTTAACCCATTTTGGCAGCTTACGTTTCAACACAAACGCACCGGTGACAACCTGCTCGGTGCGGTCGTTACTAATCTTGACGAGGCAGTGAGCAATCTTCATCGTTATTTAGCATATACGGACTTCTTTAGCAGGGATGCTAGACTTAGATAGAAGAAGAAGAAGAAGATAGTGGGGATCGATTTGCACTTCTTGAGTTTTCTCCAGGATCTGTCGGAGTGTGAAAATTTGATCGATTGTGGACTCTGCTGTCTTGGAACTTATAGGTGCCAATACGAATAGGTACACTAGTTTGCTTTATGAAACCGCCGTGACTTCATTAAAATCTTTAAATCCATGCGAAACATGGAAATCTAACAGTGATCCCAAGCAGGGGGCTTATAGGGGACAGCATGCCCCCCAAACCATATTCCATGGTTTGTTATAAATATGCGTTTCATTGCGTTAACAAATTAAATCATATTCAAATTGTGGAATTATGACTCTCTAAACATATTAAATTGTGAATTTATGACCTGGTGACATGTGTAATTATGACCCATTTAAGTATGTGGACTTATGACCCTGCGCCCTATATTGTCACACGTCTATCTTGATGTGATAGCAGAAAATTTTCACCTGTACTGTGCTCCAAGCCATATCCAAAGATATTCCAAGAAATTAAAGATAATTTTGGTAAATACAAACAATTACTCAAACTGAAAGCAATTGAAGAATTGGGAAAATGGTATCAACTCTCATGTTAGTATACAGATCTGGCCCGACTATGGCGAACCATAGAACAAGGGCCAAGATCTCTTGTTAATATTTTGACTTTCATGTCGTAGAACTACACTTGTAAGGGCCAATCATATTTCTGACAATATGGCTAAAATGATGTTGTTTGGGATGTTCATAATGATCTGTCTGTAGTTAGCACAGTTTACAGGGTTTCCTTTGGTCAAAATTGGTCAAACAAACTGAAGTTCTATTCATTGCAAAACTTTCCATCCGATCATACTTTGCATACCTCCAGCTGCTTTAAGAAGCCATACATATTCGTCATACAAACTTCAATTATAGTACATCCTCAAATTACCATCTGTCAACGATCTGCAGAAGTTTGTTTATACCTGTAGGCTTTTGTTCTCGTTTTGAAACCTTAATGTTTCTTTGGAATATCATCCCTCCTTCGACAACTTTGAAAAAAAAACACATAGGTATTAGAGCAATCCGGCATCTCTGATGGCTTACTTGAGGATTATACCATTTGACTTCTCCAGATATTTCGGGACACACGAGTCTGGCTGTCTCCTAGGATTTCCACATACCCCGTGAAGTCATATCGGCATAAGTCTGTCTCCTAATATGTTTTCGTGATGGTCGTATTTTCCAAATATGTTTTGAAAGATTCGATATTCCTCATCCAACAAATAATGTATCCAAAGCCCCCCATTACGTTGAATTTACGGTTTCTAAATCGGTCATGTATCTATGCTGTGGGAACTAAGTATTTCGTCCGCGAAACCCTTCGATTACACACTTGCCGTACTTCTTCTTTAAGTTCGAAATTCCGCCCAAATTCTACAGGCTCTTTCACATGGAATCCTGACCCTTACAAACATTCTCTTAGCCAATCCCTGGGGACGTATTCGATTATGCATAATGGCCTTTCAACAACTGTGTATATCAAAAGATGAAAAATATTGACCTAACCTAACATTACTCTTAATAAACTCTACCAACTAATCTTTACCAAGTTTCAGCAAAGTATATCCTTGTGACAATCAACCACTATCTCTGGTTTTATTATTATTGGCCATTTTATTGGTTCCTTTTGTTCTTAATTTGCAACATTTCAACTACTCCTTATCCGTGAATAAAAGATGAACGAAAAAGTTAAAATCAAAATTTAACACGAAATTTTTTTTTCGAACCAAATTTTTATAAACATTTCAACAGCTAATGAAACTGGCTCAAACTATGCTGGGCACTAATATATTCAGAAAGATAATGCATGCAACATTCTATGGCCATTTCGTTGCTGGCGAAGATGAAGTCAAAATTGTCCCTACTCTAGAAAGGTAAATATTATATTTTTTGAACTATTTTACTAAAGTATTTTTTTTTTCTTTTCTTTTCTTCTTTTTCTTTTTCATATGATGTATTTTTTTCTGCATAAAAAAAAACAAATACCTGCTTTTTGCTTATTTAAATGTGTGGTAATGAAAATGTTTGCCTTAAAATAAAAACACAAAATGTGTAAACATTTAAATATTTGCTTATATAAATCTAAACTAAAAATAAATAGTTTATGAAAATTACTCGCGCATTGATAGGTGATAAGCTATTTGATCTCCTCATGAAGTCAACATTTTATGGACATTTTGTTGCTGGAGAGGATCGTTATAAGATCGTACCTACATTAGAAAGGTTTTATTATTTATTTAATTTTTTTTTTTATTAAAAATATAAATGTATGTTTAAGCTCGATATTAGGAATGTTTTTTTTTTTTATTTTGTCATTTGTCATGTGCAAGAATATTTTAAATTGGCTATTCATTGCAAAAAAATAATAATTTTAATCAGGTCCGTCATAACATTAATAGCACGCACCAGCATGCACTAATACTCGTATGTATCTACTGAAAATATTATTTTTTTATGAGGAAAAGTAATCGTTAGCTAATTTTAATGTATTTATGTATTTTACGTGACTACTACAGTTACGCAGTAGTTTTGACTACTCAAAACTGATTCGTATTACGAGCCATCGTCAAATTTCCTTGGATTTGATAATCTGAGCCAAAATCCAATTGATTTTTGAATTCAAATCTGAAGATTTGAGAATAGGGAAAAACATTTCATACCCTCTCTACCACACAGGGTATAACAAAATGTACGAATAGTTAGTAAAAATATAGAGAAAAATAAGGACAATAAACCCCCGGGCAAAGTAATGTGACTTTGGAATAGGCCAACAAAATCTTCTGCCAGATTCCGTAGATGCATTCATTCCATACATAGTGTTATCGATTCCCTAATTCTCACTGCACTCTATGATTACGGGTACTGATTCCACATTTCGTATCGCATGGAGTTCTTATTTTCGAGATACGATAGTATATGATAATGAGGTTTGCAGTTCACGCATGAAAAAGGTGGTCATCTTCCACCCTTATAAGAATTTTGAATGCAACTTTTCCTATTCCGACTCTGTTGTCCACATCGGATTCGCTCACTCTTCTACCAGGTTCGGTTAAGTTCAGTGTAGAGATTATAGAAACATAAAAGTTTGTAGTTCATACAAGGAAATCCATGCATACACATATGAATGTACAACAGCCCTAGATGAGTCGCTGATTCTCCTATTTTGTAAGAGTGGTATCATTATCGACCAAAACTTCATAAGTAAAGAAAGTTCGAAAATTTCCATCCTGCTCTCCAGGAATATTAGTTAAGCCCCTTTTGGGTTATTCCCAGCCCCATTTCGCATGCCGTTGTTTTTCACAGTCGGCATGTACTCGTAGGAGACTATCACTAATTACAATCATAAATAGAAGTGGTAAAACACACAGCCTTGTCGGACCCCACTTTGTGCTTAAAATCGCCTTAACTTTATTGTAAGTCGTGGGAACAGATTATGTACCTCTCCTGCTGAAGCCAATCCATGCTTTTCGGACTGTCGAAACCTTTCTTGAAGTCGATAAAGAACAGGAGAAAAGAAGTACTTTTTGCGGTTTGGTTCGGTTCGAAAAATAGTTCTTTCTCGAATGCTTTGGTTGGTTGGTTTGGGAGGGTGAAGATACACTCATCACATAGGTCGGCATTTGGGCCCGGTGTGTTACCCTCAAGAGATACTGTCTGGTAGAGAATGGTAAAGGAGAGGTTTTAAGTGAAATGTGGTTTGAAAAGTTGTGAGTTACTGAGGAAATTATGCAGAAAATTGGTGCTTCAAAATACGGATTTGACTTTAGGGCTGCTACATCGTTCTCGTCAATGTGGATTTCAGTGGGGTAATGTCCCTTCTATCTTCTAAACTGATACTTACCCAACATCGGAAAGGAACATGGATGGATATAGTTTGAAACTCTGACCACTTAACAACTCATTCGTGAATCTGTAAACTACCTTATCATTGTATCATTTGAGGCTAGGTAAGTAGGCTTGGCGAAGAGTGGTACCCTTGCAAGTTGTATCCTCCTAAGAGTTTGATTCTTCTTTTCTGCATACATACATGCTGCTTTATTATTTTTCTCCTTTTTCATGCAATACTGAGACTTCAGTTCAGCTTTCTCTCCTGAATTTGAATTCGATCCGCTTCCAAATGTAAATATCAACATCAACTATGGAACTAAGTATGTTCCTACGGATGTAAGGCATGTTGTTGCGTTAATCTTAGGTGGATACAGATAGAAGATCAATTAAGATATCATTAGAACATCTGACGTTAAAAGGTCTTCGCCAGCTGGGGCCTACAACACAACCTGATACTTGTTGGACAACTTGTACAAAATTGTGTAACACAAAAAGACAAGTCTGAGAACATTTAAAAAATTGTAACGATGAAAGATGAGAACTGGGAAATTGTTAAATTTGCTTCTTTCTGTTACAGAACGCGATAAGTGTCACGAAATACTTGTTGAGTTGTGGTTCATAGAGGACAGGTGATTTGAATATTGTCGAAAGCTGACAAGTGCACTTTTCATGTTCCTTTCAATCCCTTAGGAAAGCAGATTATAAATATGGGAATAAAATAATATTTAATTCAAAATGTACTTTTTTTTATTCTGATTTGGTATTGATGGTGATAGTGAGAACGATGAACCTCATTATAGGTTGAAAGTTTTTAAATCAAGAATTAATTTTAATATCATCTGTTTATTAAAATATTCGCTTATCATAATGAACTATACACTAGGTTTGTTCGCGTACGCTCCCAAAACAACGAATTTTTACGAAAATCTACGAAAAGTCACGAAACCCAGTTCGAGCGAGCGCTCACATGACAGTAAAAAATTTCCCCACTCTACGAATTTTAGTGCAAAAAATTTCTTTACACTGATTTATGAAATTTGCCAATTTTGTCAAATCTCCGAACGTAATTTTTTTGGTTTGTGTATTTCTATACGTTTGGCATTTGACGTCTAAAAAGTGGGCAAATTTCGTTAATTCGTGTTCGTTTATTTTTTCGTAATTTTGTCTTTTTCTGAGAGAATTTTACCCCCACTCCTTGAAATTCATAATCTATGAATTTTGGTGCAGAAAGTACACGAAAAGACCTACTATCTTACAGATAGATACATAGATAAATCGGATCTTCACGAATAGGACGACTGATAAAAAAAAAAATAGTCATCGAACACTTGTTGAACAATGTGGAGAAGTAAAGGTTTGCGTTATATTACAGAATTAACTTCTACTGGTCGGACACGCATAGTTTGACAAATAAATCTAGACTTGTCGGCTTGTCACGTTGTGTTACAGGCCCCTGATCGCCAAGTTGTCAACCTATGTATATATATCACTTTGAGTAGCATGCTAACGCTTCGGGCTCTCCAGTTCATAATTTACAAGTTCCCATATGATAGAACATTCAATGAGATCTCGAAAATCATGCACGAACACCTAATACAAGATCATCTAGATGGGAGTATATACAGGAAACAAAGCATTAATTTTACTAACTGCCATTTATAGACCTTGTCGAAATATTCTCATAACAATTGTGGTACTTATATTCTTGATTGACTAGATCTAGATAATTTAGGTAATGGTAAGAATAATGTGCGATTAGCATTAACCAAAATAGTTTTAATCCATAAACACGACATGGAAATGCACTCCGTAAACTAAGATACGCACGAAATGGTATCTCAGCAAACAGTGTCCTACTAGATAGCTGGCTAAGATCATTAGTTCAGGCCCTTCCTTTAAGAAGTTTTTCTAGAGCGACTCTACAATCTAAAATGGTCAACTACCATCGACTGAAATTAGTGATCAATACCATTCTCTCAAACCGTCGTATAGTACATATCTACGAGTATTTAGTTACATAGTTAACTACTTATCACCTTGACGACAAATATAATTTTTTTTTGTTAAATTTTTCCCACTGTTTATATACGAGCATTAAGAAAATAATAACAAATTGATCACCGTCATTACAAAATAATTTAAGGTCGTTATAAAAGCTTGCAGGCATGTACCCGCATGTACTTTATGTATCACGTATATGTACATACATACACTTATATCAAACCGCACTGAATTTCTCGCAAAACTATCGTACTAATGACGCTCGGGGTCATAAGGCACCCCACGGGATAGGTGTACTCAAGTAAATAGAATCTCAAATTAATTAAGTCACATTATACTCAGTGTTAGTAAACAATACCAGAATGATCACACAACGCATTTTGTATCTTCATTTGATTAACGTTACAAGTTTCGTTTTATTCATAAATTTCTTAAAGATATCAAATTACTAATAGCAACAAACAATGACAATCATCATTGCATGCAAAAACAAAAATATAAACAAAATTCATCCTAATTTTGAATCATTAACTTTAATTGAGACGTTTATTGTGGGGTCGCCCAAATCAGAGTGAGTTTATTTCAGGTTCGAGACTTTGTTCTATGATACCTATGATAGTGTTTTTCTTTTTTTGCAACAAAATAGCAAATTTATAGTTGTGCCAGCGGAATTTGGAATGTCAATGTCATTTATAGTTTTTTTTTATCGTTTATAGATACATACATACATATGTACATTCCTAGAAATTGGTTTGACCTACATATTTGTATAAACGATATACTGCTGGCATTTAGTGTTTACTTATGCAGGTTGATCGTAATGATCTGGAATTCAAATGGATTTATTTAGAAATGAGATATCATTTGATTATGGTAGTCATTTAATCTTTATTTTAGTAATCAAGACTTGCTCAAAAGTCCGAATTTTCTTACACCCCCGAGTATTTCTACGATCGACCCCCTATTGACCATGTGTTTATGAATATTAAATATTTTTTATACAGAAACAAGTTTTTCAATCCCTGAATTCCACTTACAAGGTATAACAAAAGCGTTCGTTTACAAATTAAACTACACTTCCGAATTTATCACCGATTTAAGCAAATTCGCGATTTGGGGAATGTTGTTAATGTCTGCATTTTATTCAATAAAAATTAAATTGAATCTAATAAGCACACAACATTAAAGTTCCTACATACAATTAAGTCAAAGTGTACGGTTGGTACTATTGTCATAGTCCAAATTAAATACATATGTATGTACTTCTTTTATAATTGCGACAAAAGTTAACATTTCGCCAAGAATTGACATTGAAGTCTTCAGAGAACATGATGGAAACGTTTTGATCGATTAGGAGATAGGGCAATATCTGAATAAACATAAATTTAAGCGAAAACTGTACGTTTTGAACGTGTATTGAAAGTACAAGTGCACACTGGTTCCAATTATTACGCCCCGTTTTTCCAATAAGGTTCCAGCTATTCATCTGAAATTTCAACTCAACTACAATTGCCATTAAATTATGGAAACGTACACGCTTCAACGTCCTTTGCAAATCGTTTAAATTTTTTTTATCAAAGTTCGCGTCCGGTGGCGCCGTCATTACGTGTGCTAACTCCAATTTTCGGTCGTTGTACTCGTCTAGATAAATGAACTTTATAATGTTGTTGAACAAATAATCAAAGAAAAGGAAGGAGTGCGTAGAATATTACGGATGCAGTTGTCAGTGTAAATGAGGACCCAAATTTGTCGATTCTGCGTCTATCTCAGGAATTGGTCGTCTCTGTGACTAAAATAATATTTGGCGACATCTTTACACGATTGAAAAGGGCCTATTGTTTGCCGTGTTCAAAAGGGCAATTTTTTTATTTGAGAAGCTTTGTCATGACAGTTATACTATCGGATGTTTGTCAGACGATCGCGACAGGTGGAAAGAAAAATCAACCACGTCGCCCACAAGTTTATGACAAATTCCATCCAAGAACTGAAGTCAGACGATCACCAACTGCGACGTTTCTTTAATTGATTGGGCCCCAAACATTCCCGAAAACGATCCCGATTTTAATCGCAAAATCATTCTCAGCGATGAATCCCATTTCTGGGAACCATTTGGAAAGTCAGCAACCCGATGCTATGTCATTACACCACCAAAATTGACTCTTTGGTACTGGTCCTATTGAGTCATGGGCCAATACTCCTTCAATGGTACTGGGAAAATAGTTGAATTCAATGCAGATCGTTACCGAACTATATTGCCTGACTACATATTTTTCGGGATAAATTGGAAGACTATAATTTGGGGCATATGTGGTTTGCGCAAGACGGCTCCATATGCCACATAGGTGACCAAACAATCGATTTATTAAAGTCGAATTTCGGTGACCATATTATTTTATCTTGGCGCCGGCTCTACCGGCATTTATTTAGCTTACTACAAGCACAACCTAATCTAAACTTAACAACTTTACCTAAACCTAAAAAAACTAAATGGTTATAGGGGGATAATTGGAGGTTGTTTGTGGTTAAGGGCATTATGGCATTTATAGGGAAGAAAGGCAGCGAGTCGGTCTTATGAAGGGGATGATTGGGGGTTAGGTATGGTTAGGGTATTATACCATATATTATCTTCGAAAATGGACCAGTTAATTGGCCTCCCAAATTCATGTGATTTGATGTCCCTAGATGCCAATAAATTAAAGACATGGGAGTGATATTTTCTATAACTAATTTTCCATAATGGTACTTTTTACCCTGCGTTACACATCTTGCGCCCTATATACATATGTATCTAGTCACGTAGGGGAAAATATATTCCATAAGTTCATACCTAAATGACCAAAATCCATACCGTGCGAAGGCTTCAATCTCTCACCAAATTTCGCTACACCTACCAACAGACCGAATTGTGGAATATTACCACGTCAACATTTGAGCTCAAAAGTAATTTCTAAATTACGTACAAACAGGTACATACATATAACAGAAAAATCACTAATTTTTAGGAATATGTACGTAGGTACTTATAAGAAATTTTGAATAAGTTTCCAACCATCTTTAGAAGCATCGAGCACCATTTTGTGTCGACATTGACAATATTCTATTTGGGATAAAACAAACAAATTAAATATGTATTGTTCTAAGCATATTTTTCCATGATTTAGGTTCTTTGGTTCCTTCCCAAGTAAGAGGCAAACTCTAAGATTTGTTTGTAGGAACAATCCCATTTAGGGACCACCAGTTCGCCCATGACATAACATCTTTCTGTGTTGACTTTAGACAATTTGGGAAGTTTCTTCCTGTTTTTTTTGGTCACATGATACCAATTTTGAAAAATTGCTCACAGAGCCCTTACCCTTGGTTAGCAAACCATCCTGTCGGTGTCGATATATTGATTTGGGAATAACATTTACTAGATTGTTAGATATTTTTCGATATCCCAGAAAAAATGTCGTACAAAGTATCTTTACACATATCTCGTACGAGTTAAGATGGGTTCTAATCCAACCTAATGCAACCAGATGTCCTCTTTATTTAGCCGTAGTTTTTAGTGTGATATCTTAGAGTATTATGTCCTCAAATCACACCAACGAGATTAGGTACATGTGCATGTCCTGTCTTTTACTATGTATTAATTTGTCGGATCCTTCATTCGTGAAACAAAGCCTATCATTTATTAGCTCTTGTTCAGTGGGTTAGGAAAGCAGGAGATATACATACATATGTCCTGCTTTCTATCTAAATGTTCAAAGTATGATATCCAGTGATTAGCTTATTCCAAGTTAAGTGCTAGAGCCGTCTCACTCCCTGATTTGTTCCCCTGTACAGAAATGCAATAGAGTCTGATTCTTTGTTGTAAAAACCATTAACTCTCATTAAATCTTGATATCTCTTCTATATATGCCTGATTGAGGATGAAAATAAAATGATATTTAATTTTCTTAGTGCCGTCATCACACCTCCTACTGAAACTCAGAAGTCAAAAAGATTTAGATAAATCCAACAAATCGGAGAAGATATACTGGCATCCACGACAATGTTCATCTTAGACAGACTATTGATCGGGTATTTGACACTACTTCGCTTACCCATTTTGCTAGTCGAGATATACGTACACACATATGTACATATGTATCATTGAGTAGCCAGTCATTTTTATATTGCCTAGATGTATAATCTTCCCTGATATTCAGACATCTATCTGATTGTATGATCCTTCTGGTATAGCCTCTATGCGTCAATTACAATTGTTAGTCCAATGCACACTAGCTTTTGTGATTTCATGGTTTCTATTAAGTCTGTGATTTCGCAAGCATCCATAGGATTAGGACTTGTAGCTTTGGTTTTCCCGAATATTCTTTTGCAGGAATAATTTACTTAAAATTCTTGGACTATTCATTCTCGCTAGCAAAAAATCGGGTCACGACTTTAACTGACTACATCACAATTGACCTGAGTTTCAAGAGACTTACTGTAAGTTGTTCATTCAGGCAAAAGTCGCTAAACTATGTGGTATTTGAAATGGCACTCAAAAGATGATTGGATCCAGAGAGCCAACCAACCCTGTCGCACTACTTAGTCCAGTATGGGGTTGTAATTGTCAAATGACAGCATACTTCCATAGTTGTTTGAAAAAGCCCCAAGGATGCGATACATGGTACACATCTTATTTTTCAAGGAAAGCGCGACACAACTGATTTATTTTCTTACAATTATAAATCCGATCATCAATGGCATTCGAAATTAGCTTTTAACTGAAATATCGTTGTTCTTTTCCAGGATTTTGTTTAGCTAAAAGTCCCAAAACCATTTAAGGCTTTCACACAGTACTTCAGGCACGATCTTGTATATGACATTGTGTAAGGATAGTTATTTGTTTTTCTTGAGTGTAGGGCATGGTTTCATCTACTCACAGTCGATTGTTTATTTGTTCTTTTCCTCCAATCTTTTGGTGTGATACTTATCCTTCGTAAAACAATTTTCGTTTTTTCTTGAGTGGCGGTTGGTGGACACTGTACTCCATCCAGAAGGTCATAAAACTCTTTCTTTATAATATTTTCAATTGCTTAGGCTAATGCTCCAAATGCGGATTACTCTTGACTTCATCAGACTTTCCACAAACAATGAGTCAATATATTCTTATATAAATGGACTGGACTATATTCTTCTAATGGATATAAGGATAACAAAAGTTTCATTATTCATTTTTTCATCTATAAATTGATCTAATATCTAACAAAACTGAATTCTCTTGCGAAGTCATGTATCTTCATTTCTAACCATCCACATCAGTTTGCTTTATTTAATTTTTTTTTTTTTTGAATAAATTATGTAACATTGATTTTTGAAGCTAATGCAAATTTTGAACGCTCTACTAAAACACTAAATTATAATTTGTTGGCAGACTGCGCTCTTTTGGAGTCAAACCGATTTTGGATTACTCAGTAGAAGAGGATATCACTCAGGAGGAAGCCGAAAAGCGTGAAGTTGAGTAAGGAAAACCAGAAAATTTAATTACACTAGTAGTTAACTAATTCAGTATATTCTTTGGTTATTAATAAGTTTTTCTTTTACCCTTAAACTAGAGCATCTGTATCCAGTGCAGGTGATATCAAAGATGAGGGCACTTTGCCTCAGTACCATGTCGATAAATCATTCGCTGATCGGCGGTACAAAGTACATAGCGCTCGTACCTACTTCTACCTAAATGAAGCTACCTGTGAGAGGAATATGGAAGTTTTCATTAAGTGTCTTGAAGCTATCTCTGGTAAGTTTGTTATGATTATGATTTTAGTAAATACTTAGGTAGACTTAAAACTGCTCTCATAGCATTGCTGTTTCAATTTTTTTTCTGTTGTTTTTTTTTAACTGAGTTATTTAAACCAAAAATAAAAAAGTAAGGCGTATCAATTTATTTGGCCATTTAAAGACTTCTTTTGTAAATATTTGATGGCAGTTTTTATGCAAACAATCAACTCAATCGTATGAAGCACAATATTTGTACAAAAACAGAAGACGATGAAAGAAATAGAATCGATTATGGTAACATTTATGTAGTTTATTAGAATAAATTATTTTTTCTACACATTTCTCAAAAAAATTTTAAACTAAACGGAAAAGGCTGTCAGAAATATATATCGCCTGCAACAAAGTAAGATTAACAAAAAAATATTCAAACCAAGTCTCTTTCAATAACAATCGAAATATGCAGAGATGTATCTCAATTTCTTGACATTTGTCTTCGTCGAGCGCTGTGAGATGGCGATTTGCCAATTCTTGTTGAAATAAGTTCGAAAAATTGTTTGAATATCCTCACGACACGTTAAATACAAAAGCAGATGCATTAAACAATTTAATGATTTGCCATTTTGATTCTTGAGGCAGAATGCATAAATTACAAAGCTATTCATCTTTCATTTTTTTTTTTGAATGAGATGGTTGCTTAAAGACTAGTTTGTTCAATGTACCTTAACATTTTTTTATCGACCACTTAAGTCCCACACAAGACAGGTGTTTTGTATTTAAGATATTTTACTTGTGTGAAATCTAATTGCTGCCTATAGCAATGAGTGCTGAGGATAACTATCTGTGCGTCACTTGGTCTGACAATACTATTTAGATTTTTTGTTGATAATTGGAGAACGCAATTTTTTGCAGGCATCTGTTGTATCTATTGTTGTAATAGTCTTATTGCCGTCTGTGACTTTAATTTATTTTTGTTACAGCACATAATATGTATAAGTTATGACTGTAATTTTGCAAGGTCCAGCTCTTGTCATTGTGCTAATTTGAAATAAGAACTGTGAGTTACAATCCATCATAAATTTGCTGTATTCTAGTAATACGAAGATTTTCTCGATTGTAAGGTTGGTTCTTCTTTCTAGTCAAGTCCTATCTATATTTAGGGAAGTTGTGTAGTTATCGTATCACGATCTGCTTACTTAATATTCTCATTTATGATGCCGATTCAGACTTTTAGTAATCGTCTGCATATGTACGGTTGGTATCTAAGCCAAACTCAAACATGTCCAGTATTGTAGTTGGGCATATCATTCGCATAAAATAGTACATATGTGCGTACTTTTTAATATCTCGAGTCAGAAAGTCTATAACAAGATTAAGTGACACTGTACTCAGAACAGATTAATGGCGAACGCCAAATTTGACAGAGAAATTGCATATGGATTTCATTTAACTTCTCCCTGCTCTGTAGGTTTACCCTACAAGACTTATCAGGCTTTCAAGCACGAACTTATTTATAACTAAGTGGAGGCTTACCAAAAAATTCGAGATTCAACGAATTTTCTCGAAATTTTTCAATTCGATTATGATGTACGTAAGGTTATTGCCTTAACTTAAACCACAGCTTTTTTTTTTTCATTTGACGTACATTCTTCTTAGGTGGCGCTACAGTCCGGGATGGACCTGTGCCTCAACCAACAAGCTTCTCCAGCCAGTGCTATCTTTAGCCAGCTGCCTCCAGTTTCGCACACCAAGTTGGTTGAGGTCCCACTCCAATTGAGCGCGCCACTTTAGGCGAGAAAGTTGGCTTGTGAGTTCTGCACAATCGCCGTATGTGAACCCTTTTTTGACATCAAAGGTCTCGGTGAGGTCTTACCCGACCTTAATGGAGCAGCGTGCATTCTCCATCGTCATCCTGCACAACCGGACGAGTTTAGCAGTGATGCCAAAACTAGACATAGCTCTATATAGCTTAATGCTGGCGGCATAGGACCCCTTGAGAAATTAAGGGACACTCGATCGGAAAAAGCTCTGGCGATCTCTTGCGATTGTAGCTTTTCGACGTCAAACTTTCTCATAGTATTTCCTTGTCACACGGCTACAACAAGATAGTGGTCCATGTCGATGTTCGCTCCTCGGAACATTCGGACATCCATCATACTGGAAGAGTGCTTTGAGTCGATTGCAATGTGATCAATCTGCTTGACGGTTTGACGTACATTACATACATTCAAAACTCCCTTCTTAGACAACTGGATAGCTTCAGCATGCTCCCCGATTGCTGTAAATCTGTAATTAGTTTTCTCAAGGCGAAAGAGAGGAAGTATTTGACCCATTAGAGAAACTAATAAGTTTTTTTTAAGGATTGTACCTAACGTGAAAGTCTTATATCTAACGTGACTCTTTGGTACTTAATGCAGCTATTTTCGTAGCTGTAGACTGTAAACGTCTATTTTCTACTAGACGTGGTTACGAAGATCACCTTCTTCGTTTTTTGATCCGACAAAATTAGCCATCGTTGGACAACACTTAAGTATTGTTTCATTTTCAATCTGTTTTACTACTTCCAGCGGCACCATAGTCAAGGGTTCGAAAAGGTTGCCTAATGTACATCTTCGGTCATTTCATATACTTTAAGGACCCTTAAGTACATGGTCAGCGTTGTATACGCAGTGACATACTATACCTAACGTAATAGAATTTGGGTTGTGGTGTGTAAATAGCTTTCGTACTTAGCCTTTTATACATTTTCAACTTCGACTTTGCCTTTTCTACTTCTAGTCTGTTGCAGATTCCTAATTATGCACATTATCTCCAAGATTCTTTGCAGTCTTCTCCAGCACGTAAAGTGGTTGATAATCGAGAGGTCGTTTGGGGACAACTTCCTTTGTTTCGGAAAGATTCCCTCTTTCTTGTTGGAGTTATATGTACTTTTCAACCAAAATATCTGAATGAACTACGATTTCTGTTGTAAGGACTCTCTAGCTCACGGGGCGTATAACCCTTCCCGCCATGGAATGTGTCGTAGTTTGTAGCGGACTCTAAATTGAGCTACCAGAGCTTAAAATTGTCAGCATATCAAATCCTAATATTTCAACAAAAAAATTGTTTCAAATACATACTAAAAACAACTAAAGTCATTAAAAATAAGTTCATGATGTATACAGCCTTTAGTTATAATAGAAGAATTCGATGTTCAGTGGTTTTCGAATTATTTAGTCAAAGATTTTTGAATTTTTCTACCTAGCGGGAGAATATTTCACTCTAAACACATAAATAACCGCAAAATGAAATGCGTCAGCCAAATAGAATACAAAAATCCAAACAAATTATCCTAAAAATGTCTGCTGACGTCAGCCTTTGGAAAATATTACGTGTATAGATACATACATATGTGCATACAGTGCTAATTCCTTTTATAACCTATGCTATAGGGTAGGTTATTGCTGATTGCATGGATTGAAACAGTAAGAATTTATGAATACAATTTCCCATGTAGACACTAGTATTTTAATTCGACAAGCTCTACTTGATTTCAAAAAGCGGGTTTTTGAATGAACGTCTCGGTGGACAGTGAAATACACGCTGCAGTTTTAAAATCTAGTACTACTATCGCCTTGTAGAAATGGCTATTTTATGGATAAATCTGTGCGTGACGTAGGAAATTCTTTATCGATGTACACAATGCAATTTCATTGCTACATATTTACTTACTATTTGATATATGTATGTACATTTGTAGGTATAAATTTAAACATGAATGTGAGAGTAAAAGAATCAGAAATACTACTCTTAATGTAAATCCGGTTTAATTTTTGTAAATAATTTCTTAAAATCCACTGAACAAGGGTAGATAAACTCCAAAGTAGTTAAAAGATAAATTAACATAACGTCAAATATAGTGAACATTTTTAAAAAATTTCACTAAAGAGGACTAATTTTGAATTAAAAGAAATGACTGCCATTTGCTAGACATTTTGGTTTCCATCTTCAGAGGTCTAATTTTAGAAAGTTCCCAGTGGCTACACTGAAAGTAGTACCTACAAATTGTTCATTCAAATTGCAGGGAATATACATATGTATGTATAAAAAAAATCTCTCCGAAGTCGAAAAAATTGCAAACACTCTCAATGACGCACACATCACATTAAATGATTCAGCATTTTAAAACTACTATTATAAAATTTGTTAGCAAATGTCTAACGAACTTTTAACACGTTTAAAAAATACTTAGCACCATCAACAATCAATTTAATGTGTCAACTACATAAGTGGTGAGTACTAAAATATTTAGTAAGTCTGGAACTATGCGCAGATACCTCAAGTTACTCAACAGACTCGCAACATTCTAGCATGACACAATAAATTAAAACTCATTTTATTCACAAAACCTGTTTTGAATTTGCGACTATCCCAAAAAACCGTCCTCAATTATTGTTAATTATTTTACCAATTCAGAACCTAAAATTCGTTTCAGATTAATATTTGTTAACACACATCACTAGTGGAGAAACTACTAGACGTATGCTAATTAGATACAACACAGTCTCGTGATAGACAGTTTTTTCTAACCCCAAACACACTCCGATGTGAATGAACATATTGGCCAACTTACAGAATTTGTATCGCTTTCCACAAAATTTTTGTTTGTATATATAATTTATTTATTAACATCAATTCATTTGGCTGGCCTTGGCACTGTGCGGCTCTCAAATACTCGTTTTGGCCACATTACCGTGAAATGATATCCCGCCGCAGTCACGTGTGCGTCATATTTCTAGTTTACATACATACATATTTTTGTTTTTGTTAATTGCAAAGTATTTTCTTTTATTTTAATTTAATTGTTTTCTTTTTTTTTGTTGCTGGGATTTTTTTTTAATGTTCTCTTGACAGTGCTCTTAAATTTATTTGCTATATGAGACGCTAACATCTTGGAGAAAAAAAAATGAATTTTAAGTGAATGTCTATGAAATGTGTGCAGGTACGTTGTTTGGTTAAACATTTAGCCGCATTTATCAAGACAGTTGGTTCGGATATTTTTGGATACATTTATTCTACGTTTCAGAAAAGAAAGTGCGATTGCTTTGAGGTTAGTCAGGTAGAGAGAGAGAGAGATCGACTCGTGATGCGTCAATCGGTGACAAACGTGCAAAGGTTGTTTTAGGCATTTTGTCTATTTTTTTTACGAGAGACATATTGTCAGCGCATCTTCAAGGTTGATCTGAAGTATTTGAGTGGGTAGGATGCGCGATTTTTGGTTTTTCTTCAGAATTTTTTCAAATACATATGTACATACTTAATTAAAAAAAAAAAACAGATACAGAAAAGCTTTGAGGTAAATCGAATGATTTCATAGCCTCTGAAACTGGAAACTGAATTGAATAAAATACATATGTATGTATGTATGTAGATTTAAAAACTCTGTAGAACATTAATAAAGTATCGTTTAGTGAATATCAGTTTGATTTAGAGCTTTATTCTGAAGACGACGTAGATGGACGACAGTTATACTTTAACCAGTGTATGTCCATTTTGATGCCACAGGATCTTGGAAAACTTACCTATAATCAGTTAAAGCTTTGGCCAAATCTGAATTCCCAGAAATGCAAAGATTCGCTTTTTCCGGCAGATTGGTGTACCATGATAAGCGAACTCTTTAGCGTCATATTTCGTTGGAATATCGCTATGGGTTGGCACCGAGCACAGTGAAATATTCAATTATCTAGCTATCCCATCTAATGCGATCTTGGATGTACAAGAGGTCGAAGCAGATATTGCATTTCACCTCAACTAGGACAAAACCTTATTAATCGCCATTAGTTCTTACTAGTATACGTTACATGATCTTAGCGTCGTGGCCTGTATAGGGATGTAAAGGCATGTTTGGTTTGTTTAAGTCTCTATTCCAGTTTTGTCAGTTCGGACTGATTGGAGTGTCCATGTCCACCATCAACTGTAATAATTCTCTCTTTTTTTATATTATGAATGTTGTGGCCTTTTGGCCAACTCAGTTTTCTATTAAAAACTAAACCCAGATATTGGGTTTAGTCTGAGGAAACTAGATTAGTTCCATTCAATTTAGGAAGGAATGTGAGGAATATTCTTTTTCAGTTTCGACATTTCTCAACCCAGTTGTAAAGTTTAAAGATACCTACTTGCATGAGTTCTCTTAGAGTTTTGGTCATGTTCACAGTGTCAGACATTACCTAGTTATCCTTGAAATTCATAAAAGTGATTATTGGTACTGTCCGACAAAATTGTTTATCAAATTATTAGCAATTATCAACACCTTTATGCGATCACCCTCAACAATATGATAATTGAAAGCGATTGGTATAATAAATCATTTAAAGATTTTTCATTAATACATCCGTTCTCTGTTTGAAATTGAATTGTTTGGAACTGCCTCCCTTTGCAACACAACTGAGTGGAGCACCCTATTTGGCACTGCTCCCTTTAGAACACTCCTGATTGAAACACCCTGTTTGGCAAGTCAACATACCTCCCCTCACACTCAGCCATAAACTTTTACTTATATTCCTCATCTCCCCCCTCACTCATCTACGAAAATTTCTCATTCTCACAACAGTACAAAAACTCCTATTAAAATAACAAACAAAATGTGTATACGAGTATCTATGGCACACAATCATCCCGATGAGGTCATCATCGGCGGCATTTTTACACAAATAAACAGAATCTTATTACCATCTCACTCGCATACATCTTCCATCTCGTTCTGGCTCAGAATTTCATTTAAATGTGAAGTTATTTACGTAAGTCAAGGTCAGGAAAAGTTGAATACATTGACCCACACCTGCACTTGGCCCAAAACAGTCCTAAACCCTCTACTCTCCGCCGACTTACATATATATACATATGTATGTATGATAAATTCAAAGCTAAATTGAAGCTAGATTATTTGTTATATGTTGATGGATAAGGTGACATTCTGATACAACCAATCAAGTGACTCTTCACTGAAGATTGACAATAAATCAACTCTAGCTTGGCTGCAACGGTTCTCTTACTTAGGTGGAGGTACATTCCAGGTGGAACTGGGCAACGGTTCTCGGTCGCTATAATTAAACGAAGTTTATTATTGTGACATAGGACTGCAACTAAGAATGTGCAGCCTCGCTCGGATCTCAGCGGATCCATTGTGTTCCCCGGTGTGGGATACCTGAAATAAAAAATTACTATTATTTCCAAACCTTTATCCATCCTCCTTAACCATCCGGTTTTCATAATGAATTTTAAGGTGGTTTTAGGTGGCCTGCTAGCTAGTTCATTGAGGTCCTTGAAAGATACGTTTCCCAGAGTTGAGTATCTTGTTCTGTGTTGTGTCTTTCTCTACCTCTGGGTCGCCACAGCCTCTGCATAGTGCTGCTGATCCTCATTCTTCTGAGATGGGCAGTCATTGAATTGTGGCCTGTGAGAATACGTATGAGGAGACTCAGCTGTGGTCTATTCAACGATAGATGTTCTCTAGTCCATCTTATTGTGACATATTATGCGTCCTTGATCGATAAAGAAATATGAACATTAGTTCGGGCTTCTTGGCATTTCTCCAGAATCAGTCCTAACATCGCGAATGAGGTGTCTATCGGTCACAATTGTAGTAAATGCTACAGTTTTATCTTCCTTCATGATGTGAACTTATACTCTTGGATCTTTGTCAGACGCTCACAGGTGGTACTGTGAGATACAAACAATGGGTATTGTATGGAAATCTCGATCTTCCAAACAGTAGTCGGGACATACTAACCACTGACGCAAATTCTGGATAGCGTTGTTTTTACGGTTTGCCTTATCACGAGATGATTTTTGAAAGTGACGCTATTGTCAACAATACTACTCTGATTGTCGTTACCTCAATTTTTTTTGCTAGTGACTGTTAGGGATGCCGATGCCATCATATACTAAGATGGGCCCTAGTACGAAACCATGTGGCACGCCTTTAAATATGAAGTACTCATGTACAGCAGTCTCTTGACTATCTTTGATGTTTTACAGTCTAAGGTTTGACCAATATAGATCTGACATTATTTTTTCAAATGTTTCTGAATACATACATATACATATGTAAGTATATACATAAATATATTCTAGCGGTAGATACTGCCATTGTATATAAACTTAAATGATTGTATTAAAATTGAATTTAATTAATTTAATAAGATTTATAAACAATGATACCATATAAAAACAAATCAAAGGCATGTCCCATAAAATGTTTGCCTGTAAACGTTTACCTATATCATTAGAACCTACTATTGTGCAAACATTTACAATTTATTGTCGTACTCTTTTGAATAAAAAGTAGTTTCAAATCCAAACGTAAATAAAATAAAATTTCTTCTTTTCTATTTTATAGATTAGTTTATTAGAAACGTTTTTCATAAAAAATATTCATTAAAAAATTTAATATTATAGTTTTTTTATTTTCGCTTATTGTTAACAGTTAATGAACAGTTGTTGTGCTAATAGGCTTTGTTTTTAATTACCTTAGCATATCTTTTAGGCATAGAAGTAATAAGGGAACTTGTCAGTTCAATTGGGATAGCCTCCCATTCGGTTTTCAATGTTTCAAAGAGTCGCGGTTTGAGCACAACTCACAGATTTTCTATGGGGTTTAGGTCCGGGTATTATGAAGTCCAATCCAAAATCTTTATTCACTTGGATGATGGAATTCCTTGACATACTTTGAAGTATGTTTTGGATCATTGCCACCCTGAAATCTACATACACAACAATGGCATTTCTGCCTCAGCATAATGAAGCATAACTGTTTCTAATATAGTCTTTTACCCACCCAAAACGATCCTTGATACTATTGATTTGCAATGGCATACAGAAGTCCGCATCCCTAACCAAAAAAGCAGTGTACCTGGTTCTCATGGTACCTAGGCAATACCGTCCGAACATACTTACTTAGGTAGCGCTATAGTCTGTGGTGAACATAGCCACCAACAAGCTTCTCCAGCCAACTCGATCTTCAGTCAGCTACATTCAGTTCCGCAAACCGAGTTGGTTGAGGATCCCTTCCACTTGAACGCGCCACCTTAAGCGAGGTCTTCCTCTACTGCGCCGTTCCTCTGGGGTTCATTCGAAGACTCATCAACATATCGTATCATCACCGCACGAACATAGACCATTAAATTTGCTCTCATGTCTGAAAAATACGACTTATTTTGCGTATTTATGAGTCTAAAATATGATAAGTAGGAAATATTCGGAGAGAGTGTAATCATTTTAATCCTTTTGACGATGTCTCAAAGGCCTCTTCTCTTTACAGCCTTGTAAAATCATTAGCAATGGCTAGTCCAAGATCTTCCACAATGGATATGGAAAAGCAAAAGTTATCCCCACGGATCATATTACTGAATTTTTGATCCGTTTAATGATCCGTTTTACGTGGCCGACCACCAGAAAGCACTGTTTTTTACGAAACCTCATGATGAATCTAGAAACTGTCGATTCATGAACCTTAAACTGCTCAGTCATCTGTTTTTATTTAATACTCATTTTGCAAGCATGGTTTAATCAAATTTGTTTCAGCCAATTGAAATAAAAAAAAAATTCGAATGCAATCACTAAAAAATCGTTTAAAATAATTTTGAATATGATTTTTCACTCTTAATAGTTGATTCCAACCGAAGTTCGCCGAAATCAACAGATGAATAACCAACCAAAGTTAAAATGCAAATGTTTGCCATAATACATACAATCGTAGAAATTCACTACAAAAAATATGACTAATTCCAAGATACAATCTGAAGTACATCTGACAATATTCTCGTGATGCATTTTCTTCATACCAATCAAATTCACTATCTATCTCTAAAAATGTCAGCAATTGTCTTTTCACACATATCTCAGAATAAATTGAAATAAAAAACTGCTGCAGACAGACAAAAATACTTTTTTTTCGCCTATTTATAGATAACCCTTTGTATGCTTAAACATTTGTGTTACCTAAAAATGGATTCCATTCCATTTCATCTCATCACCAGAGATACATAATAAAGTTGCTTGTCTCCAACAAAGCTGTCTCCCTCAGCTATAGCAAAATATATGCATATAGATGCATTCCATAAAAATGGCTGTCTTCATAGGAACTTTCCTATGAAATAATTATGTAAGAACTTCTTATGGTTAATACTCGCGGTATGTCATAACTTTTTTTGAAATAACCACACTTTAGTGCGAAACTATAAATCTGATGATTCAGTTGAAATAAATTCAACTAACTGAAACTATTGCATAACGCACTGTCATGTCGTCCAAAAATAAAAATCCCATGCACGAAAATCAACAGAATAAACATAATTGTAGAGCATAAGTATCGTCGTCGTTGTCGTCGTCCCTGATGTGCTCGGCACGAGTCTGCATAGTTCTGCGGACGTTGTACGTACTCGTACATGTGACGACTAGAATACAAGTCGACATCCCCACAAGTGCACCAGGGCACTGAGCGGACCTCTGCCAAACAGATGTGCATGCCACAGTAAAATAAATAAAAGCTTATTCTTTAGACTGTCACTCAGAGGGTTGATTTAAGGACAAATTAACAAAATAGATATTATCACTTGGATACATACATACATACTTTCACCATACAACCACCCTTCTCGTATGTTGTAACAGAGGGATGGCGTACAATAGCCGTCATTCGATGTGGCATTGAAAGCTATTTATATGGCAAATCTATGATCTATATAGTATACTGCTGCCAGATTTTTTTTACATCTCGTAGTCTACTTGTCATTACATGCTTACGTAGTTGTTGCGTTAAAAAGTGAATGCAACTTACAGTCGTGTGTGAGAAAATTTTACGCTGGTGATTTAAGTGACATTGGTAAATTACTTAAGAGTATTTTCCTTAGGGGTTTGACGATCCCCTTATGTATCTCTGGCTACCAGTTGATTCTATAAGATGTATCAGCGAGGTCAGTATTATCTGGTCCATGTCAACTTTCAAAAGCCCATGTGCACTGTTGGAGTTTCATTTGCTATACACCTGTATCAGCTATTATCGTCTTGGATTGCGTTGTCTTCTCCTTTGTATTCGACGAAGCTCTTTCATAATAGTCGCTGCCATAACCCCCACTTAACTAACATATCCCCTTCTTATACAATATCCTGCGATAAAAGCAAATGCGATACGATTTTTATGTCTATTGAATGCCTTATCTTTATTCAAAATCAATAGTTCCAAGTTCATCCGGTATGTAGTATTGTGTTCCGTAAAAACGGTGTTCTACATAGATCCTTGCAAACTCCTCCCGTGGCCTTATATTACTGCACTCTGTAAACGATGTCGACGAGGTCAGGGATGTATTTAAGTGGTAATTTGTATTAAAAGCAACAATCAATTTTCTGTCCAGGGGCATAAGGTATTAACTACTCCTATGTGCCATCTTGTTCGGAGCTCTGAAATAATTTTAGCTCCTTTCAACTTTTCCCAATCGACCTCGATTTCTCTTTAACTCGGCATTAACTTTTGCGCCAAGCTTGCCTCAGGCGGTCCACTCATCTGTCAGTCTCTGAATGTGGATTGCACTGCATGGCATATTTTAGAATCCATTTTTTTCACTCAGTAAGGTGTTACCGATCCGTTGCCACTTTCTTTTCCTGATGGTAATGGCTATAGGATAAAGCTGTTTGTAAGAGATACGGTACAGCTAAAAAATTGTCAAGCTGATACATAGACTCCTATTTACGAATGGTTTACAGCTTTTGTGTGATAATGGTGGTCACCTTCCAAGTACTACAACTATATAGTAGTACTGATTCAACATTAGAGAGTAACATATTCAACTTGGTCTTCTTTACTAAAAACATTGCTTTCCCAAATTTTTGATAGCATTCCACATGCAGCTTTAGCTTTTCCAATTCTATTGCGCTCATCCAGTTTGATCCAGAGCTAATGTTGGGCGAGGGCTTACTTTCTAATTATAGGAAGTTTGTCAACCTGCGATCCGGCAATATTCAGGACGTTTGTTTTTCACTTATTTCTCTTTAGCCCTGCTCAGCTTGCTTCAACTTATAAACTGAGTAATGGGATGTACATATACATATATGTAGATCCAGTAACCTGTGTGAAAGTAGGAAAAAATCGTCCGCATCATATCATTGTCTATTTTATTCCATGGTTTCCCTCCATTAAGGCTACCCGAAGTACATTGTCAATGAGTGGTGAAAGCATACAACCCTGTCGTATCCCACTTTGGATTTCGAAGCCCTCTAACACCTTACTATTGTGAAAAACGTGGTATTTTCCTTACTCACCTATGTATGAGTTTTTCTGATAGCATTTCAAAGTCAGTCTTCTGGAAGTCAATGAACAAATGATGCAAGCTCTATAACGATTCGTAGAATGTTGATATGGTCTACGAGTATTCGGCGCGAAAGCCTGCCTCTTCGGTGTCGAGAATTGAATTCACATGCTCTTTTATCCGGTTCAAAACTATCCTATCTATTATGTTGTACGGTTGGAAGGACGCATAAATGTATGTCTTTTGAGCTAACTCTCATCTTCAAACCGTGGGTTCCCGTCAGTAAGTTTTTTTGAGTAAGTCCAAGAACGATGCATGTAGCTACATACGTATGTACATATAAACATATCGTGGCTTTTACCAGTGCAGAGAATCCGTAATGAAAGTAAATGCAACAGTGGCTGTGTCTGTCATGAAAGAGACCCAGTTGGCCTGAATGATCACTGATTGATCAGTTCTACGCGAGTTCTACCTATATAATTACATAGCAGACTGTTTCTTTTTGCTCTTATCTGCCATATCATGAAATTAGTACTCAGTTTCAAGTGAAATGTCTATTCCTTTTTTTGCGAGTGGGACTTCCACGGCCAGGTAATCAGCAGTAACCTGAAATCCAAAGAAAAGTTACTTTAAACCGACTGTCTACCTCTTTTTGCCAATCTTGTACCAAATTGGAAAAATCTTATCACCAATGCTGCAGCAGATTCCCTAAACACAAGCCACACTCAATTTGGATTGTGAGTGACAAGTTTTAAACCGAATAGTCTTCTCCTCTTTCAGCTTCTAAAAAGTCATTGCAAATCAGTGCATTGTCCAGCCTTGGAGCGTGTTTGCCAATTGCTCAGCATCCGGTGAAAAAGGTCTGTGAGTTTCTATATGTATGTTATATTAATTGGACCTTTGCCCTGTTAGGTTCAAAAATAATCGCAGAAGCATAGAAATATTGCTCTAGTTTGATGCAGCCTTTTCTTTGACAGGATATTGCCATAGCCATGTACGTACATATCGGACAATTGACGGTTGATTAGCTTGTTCTGCACTACCCTACATACTAATGAGTTAGGTACGAGATTTTTGATACAATAGATCTTCTTAGGTTGCAGTGTCAGCCATATGGGCAAGGGTCTTTTAGGTACGAGATTTCTGATTAATGTCGTAACTGTCAACGTAGATTGTGATTTTATGTCTGATGAACACCACTGTACCTAACTATTGGTGGGCAGATTGAAAGTATTGAGCATTTATCGCTTTATTTTACAGATCAGATTTACCTCAAATCCTTGGTGCTATCTATCGCTTCAAATTGCATCTGGACTTACGTTGGTCTTTTCTGATTTCTGAGCTTTCTTTGAGGTATCACCACATAAACTTTCGAGATTCTACGTTAACTGGCAGTATTGACGATTAATTTGTTTTAAATAATCGTTAAAAAATTATCAATGATTTCGAAAATAAGCGTTTTTTTTTTCGTTTATGTAGTACATCGTTAAAAGACAATAAATTTGAAGAAATTCAAAGAAATATTCAAAATCTTTCAACATTAAATTGCCCAATACTTCATTAAAACCCTGGACCTTGCCAAGTATGTATTCCACCTCATGCCAAAAACAAACTATAATCTTCAAAAGCGAATAAAAAACATAGACACGGTTCTAGTCAGTTGACGTATCACGTGACCAACTCACGCAAAATGCTATTTTCACTTTTGCAAAATGAGGACAAAAAATAAATTATACTATTCTTAAAAAGTAAGAAAAAAAATGTTTTCCTAAAAATACATATTCCAAGCAACTGCGTATTTAAAAATGCGGCTGAATGCTTTACAGTCACAGCATACGAGTATGTATAGAGAGACTTTCATAAAAAATCACATAAAATACTTTTTTTCTGGCAGGAAGTATTAGTAAGCTATTTATTAGCATCTAAGGTAACAAATAAATTTGACGCCTGCCAGCGAATTTTTTTAAAATAAAGTACATTCGGATATGTGGCGGACATACATATGTATGTACATGTTACGTACATACATACATATTTTCACGGCGTGTTTTTATAACTTTGAGAATAATCGATTTAAGAAACGCACAAAATTCGAAAATACGAATTGGAAACAGATGTCCTGCACATAGATACGCAATGTCCAGAAATAATTTGTATTTTTACTAATTACCAGTCGAGAATCATACTCCAGCAAAAGTGACATTAAATAAGAAATTGTAAAATGCAATTTATTTTTCTATATACCTATGTATGTACATATATTCATACATAGATACTTTTTAGAAGTTATGTATAATTTTTTGGATGTCTTCGAATTAGTGAGATATTTCCAACCTAAGCGATGTAGCATTGACCTACACACAAAATATCCTGGACACTTCATGCAGTACTGTAATTATAGGGTGGACCTCGCCCTCAATTAACGATTCTCTCTAGACACCTTGATACTTAGACACATTCATAGGTATCTCCAGTTTCGCACGGCAAGTTGATTGAGTTGTAAATCTTTCTTTACCGCGTTGTCTCTCTGAAACAGCTTTGAAGATTTTTCAAACCGATTCGTTACTGTCCCACCCACCTAAGTCAATATATTTCAATCCGTGGACTAGGTTAATCAGCAGTTCCTTAGTCGTTTATGAAAGGATCTTGCGTACTAATTGTCTTCTCAGCCAAAAGAGCTTTGGTAGACAAAGTATTGACTACACAATTTGTCAAAAATTTGAATTTGTCCATATCCATAGTGAATCTCTGGCCTAGAAATCTATTTTGGTTTCTGGGAACGTAACTGACACCCTAGTCACTTCACAGTCATGAATGATTTTCTAATACTTTTGAACTTCAGCAATGCTTTTGGTAAAAAAAATCGTTCCCAGCTCAAACCTTTCAAATTTGGCGTATCATCTATTCATAAAGTCTTTCCTCTTAATGATTCTGGTAATAAAATTAAACAATTTCACTGAAATTCCAGCGAGTGTTCGACAATGTTCGGTTTTGGGTCACCTGTTATTAACCATTTTTATTAAAAAAAAATCTATGCAAATGTCAACCAGTATGAGTGAAGGACAAACTCCCCTTGTCAAACTCCCCTTTGGTTATGGATTGGTGCATTAAAAATCCAAGATACGATTTTAATAAAACTTACAGTTGTGTTGGTTTCGAGATATATGTATATGCAGAGTGTTTTTTTTACAAACTTATAGAACTTTAAAATGAGATAAATCAGAAAAATCGTGGTAATGGCCGAAGTATTGGTAATAGCCATGGTATTGGTGCTCATATGCCCGAAATCATATTTAAACAGTAATTATTTTAACTATAGATCGAATTGAACAAATCGAAAAATGAAAAGTACTGTCTTTTTTCCTTAGAAAAAAATTCTTGGTTAATTTGTCGTTGTACATAACTTCATCAATGTACCACGACCATGTCTTAAAAGCTGCACTGATCTCATACTTTCTGTTCCAGATGGATTTGTTTTAAAGATTTTACTTAAATTAACTTAACTTTATACTTTTCATACATATTTGTAGATACAGAAAATCTATAACAATTTCTTAATAATCGAAAAAATATTAAAATCTTTCATATTACTTATTTTATATTGATACATTTCAAAAAAAAAAATTCCTTAACACCATGTCTATTTTAAACCTTTTTCTGTTCATTTTCTTAGTTCTTTTTCAAATGACGACAATATTTTGAACAACACTGTTGTATGTCCTGGTTACATTGAATAAATTAATTTGTTCGTCGAATACGATACGAGTACCAACATGCATACTATGCACACAGTTGAATCATTAATTACAGACTCGTATTGTTTTTACGTCACTTTCTTATGGCATTGACATTGGCAAAGTGTATTAGACTCAAAGTCAACTAAACCAGACATTTAAAGTGTTGGATGTAGCCGCAACGCAATCAGCACAGAAAGTAAATTAAAAATCAATGAATCGTGAAGTCGCCTGCCAATTAATAATGTCATTAATGTTAGTTCATTAACATACAGACACAGATCCATATAACCGTGTCAAATATTATTTATGTCATCAGTTACTTTTAAATTTAAACGTTAAAATTAATATTAAAACTACACTGAAATGAAATGAATGTACATATATAAATACTTGAACTTTAAAGACATATGTATATTTTCTAATTTTCTCATCGTATGTAGATTTCATACCTTTATTACAAAAAATGTATTTTTATATTTATCATTAATGCTTACATATTTTACAAAAATATATTTTTATTTTATTTTTTTTTGGTTTAAATAACTTAATTAATTAATTTTCCACGGCATTATGCTTATAAGTTTAATTTTTTTATTTTCTTTTATTCTTTGTGTGTCATTTTATTCCTCCACTAAATTTACTAACAAAAATTTTGCAATCATCAACTGAAAAATGAAAAAAAAATTCAAAATACATCAAAATTTAACAAAAATGAATAACTCAAAAAAACCAAATATGAAAAATTAATTGAATAAAAGTAAAGAAGAGGATTCAAGATGTATCCCCCGTCCCAGATCGGAGGGTAAGGAAATTAATTTTAATTAACTTTACATGGTTTTTCTTTTCTACACACAACGTACGTCGTATTCCAAACATGAATCACCGGATAGTATCTAATTTTATAACCTTTTAGCGTACAAATTCGTATGTATTTCTAATCAGATAAATTGATATCCAATTTGCATCTAAGCAACAGACAGACACCTAATGGGGTGTTAATTATTAAAAACGGTTCTATGCATTCGGAGAAATGTGATTTGGTAATTTTATTTATTAATATCTCAAGTTTTTCAGTAGTATAGGTGTCCAAGTAGACATTAGATATTTGAACATTTTTTTAAAGTTTAACTCTGGCATCAAATTGGGATCACTAAGATAGAGTTAAGACAATTAGTGAACTATTTAAGCGCCGCAGTAGTAAATTGAACCTGAACTACTTTTTAGTTTGTTTTCGAAAGGTCATGGGAAAGCAGGAGTTGAATCTGGATATATAGCCCCTTTACAAATTCATAGGTAAAATGTTATTTCAGGTTTCGACCATAAGGTGTGGATTGGACCTACATACATAAACAAATGAATAATATCGCCAATTTTTATTTTTTTTTCAATATGGCTCCCATTTTACCATTGAAGTTCTTGATAGAAGCAATTTAGCTTTATATTCAGTATAAAGATAAATTGTGAGTATTGATTAGAAGAATTCGGCATGGTGGGCGAGAGTTGAGCCTGCTACTGTGCCGTTTATTTTTCTGCCGAAGGCCCCTTTAACGATGTTCAAATGTTGAAGATAGTGTCACGTTACTAAAAAACAGTGATCCCTGCTTGAATCTGAAGTTCTTGTCGAACCTTTGTGTCTTGTTATACCGCAAGGGCTTGTACTTCATTTGCAAGGTCAGCATACTTCCTATTTTTCGTCTAATTTTCTACTTTTTGCCGTTCCGGATAGACTTTTTCACAAACTTACATGGTTGTTTTTTTGCTATGAATTGGAAAGTATAATACTATAATACCTTTTAAGGAAGAAACTTAGGGTGTACATTGTCTCTATTCAATCTTTCTGGTATATGTATACATAGGTATAATATGTCTGTGACTCTTTCATTATGCTTTCCATGCACTTATGTAGCTTTAGTGGCTCGACAGGTTCTCTCGTTAGCATTCCTCTGCTCTTATAAATTGTGAATACTAAGACCTCCATGTAAACTTTTAATGAAAAGTGTTGCTGGATGTGCTCGAAATATCTTTGAATTTCGCATAACGCATCTTACATCTTACGATTTGAGCAGATGATGCTTAAGACACAAAGACATCTGTTTACAAAACTGCTTCTACATTTGGAATAGTTGCAGCTTGGTTCTTGTCCTGTAGACATTAGTTTTCGATATTTTTAGCAGCATACCAAATGCAGTTTTTGTTTCACGATCCTGCTGCCCACATCTAGTTCGGTTCCATTGTCAGCAGCCACAATGGATCCTTAATAGAGAAAGCTGCTGAAGTTTTTCTTATTGCTGGCTAGCACTGTTTGCATGAGTTGTGGATAATGAGAAGCTGGGAGCTTTTGTTTTCTGTGCGTCAGACTGCTTGTTTCGCTCTCCAATTCAATCCCATTTGGTGCAGACTCATTATTCTATGTGAAAGTAAGTAAATCGTAGGTGAAATAAAAGTACTTCATATTCCATGATTGCAGATAATGCTCTGGAAAAATACCAGTTTTTTGAAAAAAAGAAGTTCCGATTCAACCCATCCAAAGTCGATAAAGCTCTATAATGATAGTAGCGCGTTTATGTGATCAACACTGAAGGGAAATCTGGCTTTCCTCCTTGAAAGCCTAAAAATCTAGGCTTTATTACTACACGGGCTATTCATTTTGGCCACAAGACAAATTTCATACAAAAGCCAAGTGGTACTGAAATCAGGTATAACAAAGGCAAGATGTTCGTATTTAGAGTTTTCAGCATTTGGTTGTAGTGCTCTTTTTTGATGTTTTCATTGTAAACTTCAGTAGGAACCCTTTTGAGCGTCTAATTAACATAGGAGAGTATGTAATTAGTAAAAGTAGTTGTCATGAGAAAGGAGAAAGTATCCTTCGGACAAGGTATTGAATAGTAGATTTCTTCCTTCCAACTTCGATTCATCCTACTTTTCTGTAACAAATCACCAGGACAAGAAATCGTTGTAAGTCATGCTTGGAATACTAATTGGTTACATATTTTTCACATCGAATTACTTATTTATTTTTAATTTATTTTAAGTTGATATTTATTTTACTACATATCTCCCCACATTACATCGCAATCAACTTAATTTAATTTAAATACAAACTAACCCCTTACCAACTTTAAACTATGTATTTATATACAAGTAAACGAATCTAAATTTTATTATTCGTTAATTTATATTTTAAGGTGCCACTTTTGGAACTGGAATAACAGCCATCAAGCTAACAGCCCTTGGTCGTCCTCAGCTACTAGTAAGTGCAAAACACTTTTATATACTTACACACACTTTTATAATAAATTGTTTATTGTCAAACTAAATGTTTTTTTTTTCTTTTTTTGTTACATGTTTAATAATGTGTGCCAATCTTGATTGTGATTTATTGTTTTTTTTTTATTTTTTTATTTTTATAGCTACAAGTATCTGAAGTTATTATGCGCACACGTAAATATATGGAAGATTTAGTTGGCGGTCATGGAAACGTTTTAACTCATCACAAGACCATAAAGGACTTAGAAAAATACTATGCTAGTTTGGGTGATAATAAGAATGTTCAGGAATTCCTTAAAAATGTTACCTCAGATAAAGAAGGGTTAGAGTCAAGTTTTTGTATGAGATGATAGTTAATAAGTGTCATTCGGAGATGGAAATTTTTTTGAAGGATATTTTATTTATTTTTTTGTACTTAACTGCAACTAATTTAAGTAATTTTTAATACTATTTGTCCATGCACTTGTTTATTTAATGCGATATTTTAGTATTTCCTATATATACACATATAAATGCGGGCAAAAACTGTCAACAATTTTGGAAATGTGGCTTAAGTAAGGCTTCATGGAATGCATCCATTTCTACAAATCTAATCTTGTAGGCTTATAGGCCATTCGGAGAAATTTAGCTCTACTAAGTTTATAAAATCCTTATTATCGCCCACATAATCTAAATCAAAGCCTTTTTTATCGTTCTTCAGACTTAAGAATGTTAGAATGTTTACTGAGCTATCCTTTTCGAATAATGTCGGAACCATGGCGCATACACATAATTTAAGTTGGTAGGAAAGGAGAAGAACTTTGGTTAACCTTCGTATCAAATAAGATCCATAGTCATAATCACAATTTGAGCTCTGTCAACTTGAAGAATATATAGGATATTTGTATATTGAATTCCTGTTTAAAACAGATTTTCTTGATTATTTTAGTTTTCTCGTTACATACAGCTGGGAGTGATGAATGCTGTTATGTGCGGCTTTGAACATGATAAAAAATAATGAGTTTCATTATTATACAATTATTATACAAACATTAGTTTGTGGCGCAAAAACGGTTAAGACGTGTGTACTGCACACTAGAAACCATCAGCAGAGATATGCCTAGATAGTTCTCAATAGATTGTGAATGGGGAATGTACAACTGATACTTCCATACGCTTCCACACAATATCTTCAAAAATTCTTTATCAAATTCCTTGTACCACAAATAGCGTGCATTACGAGTTTAAAGTCATAAGTCAGTTGATTAGCCTTAGAGACTAATCGATGTCTTTACCAACGTAGGTTAAGGTTCTGAGAAATTATTCTCTCCTACTCGTCTAGCAACTCGTAATCCCAGTGTGACCTGGAACTCAGGATATAGTTAAAAGTTTCAGCCTTGCGGCCGAATTCAGCTATTTTCTGCTTTCTCAAACTATTATACAACTGTTTGCATGGTTTGAGTAAGACATTAAGACTTCCAACGCATAGCAACGATAGCTAGGAACTATGGTTTCATAGTCGTATAGATGTAGGGACTCTTTTTTAGTGATAAATTCCATGTCTTGACTAAGGCACCCCGTACGCAGCCAGCCAACACATTGAGAACAGCTTGGATTTTTGTGGATTTGGAATTCTTCACATCCTTTGACTGTTATACTGAATAACTCTTAAATGTTTGACTTTATTAGAGAAACGGCTAGCGACATCTTTCGGCACTGGCTGCACCAGAAAGTTCATGAGAGGAATGACCGAAAACCAATATCAGGCGCCTCAGCACTGACAATCTCTAGCGATAGTCCTACATATAATGTACATACATACATAGAAATATTTTCTGCCCATGTCTGAGCTTAGACGTTTAAACTTTTTGAAAATTGCAGCAGAGAACTTATTCCAGCGGTTATGGGGAAGTTCATTAACTTGCAACAAGGCATCTTGTTAGGATATAAAGACAGATTCAATAACTCAAGTAGGGTTCATCAAAAAGTCTAAAACTTTTACACATATATTTTAAAAACGTTATTTTCCAAACCTAATTTTATTTAATTTTTTTACACAATTAGTTGCAGTTAAATTAACATTTAACGTTTAGTAAAATTAAATATAAAACTATATATCACCCAAATTAATTCAGAAAAAGGTATACAAAACTTGTAGGGATATAATTTCATCTGGGCACCGCAGCACAAAAGATGCAATGTTCGTAATATTATTTAATTTAATTTAACCTCATAACATTTATATTTAAGAAACATTTTGCAAATTCCAATCAAATGCTTTTGCGCGCTAACACTTATCATGCAGTTAATCCATAAAGCTGGACTAAAAACAAAAAATAGACCGGACGCTAAAAAGTAAAAGAGAATAACATCGTCATTTCCAAGGAAGTCATCCTATAAAACGGTCACCTCCATGTCCTTGACATTGTTATTCTTTCATGCTATTAACGCACTTTCAGGGCTGTGGTATCACATTTAACTATTGTATATAGCACTTTATTTGCATTTCCAGTTACTTTCTTCCAAAGCACTTATCCAACACGAGATCCCTTTCTATCTTTCTCCGTTTTGTATACCTTTTTAGTGGTTTTGATATGGTCCCCGCCAACAACAATAAAAAAAAAAGAAATATCCTTCTCAGTATCATGTCATCAACATGTTGGATGAATTCATTTTGAAAACTAATATTTTCGTTATCGAAAAAATCTCTCCACAACAGTATTCTCCATCTGTTTCCTTGGTCCGGGATTGTCGATGAAAACTCACAGTTGAGTGAAACATTTAGGGTGCCAGATCCAAAAACAGGACAAATGCGTAGATTGATCTCACAAATTCCGCCCAAGGAGGAGGAAATGTTCAGAAATATGATTCGCCGACTAAACACTATTGTCAAGGTAAGTGCAAAGATTATTTTCCAGCTCGAAGTACTGAAATATATTTTTTTTTTATTGATTTTCAGACTGCTGCCGAATTGGATGTCCGCATTATGATCGATGCCGAACAGACATATTTCCAACCCGCTATTTCTCGAATTACACTCGAAATGATGAGAAAATATAATAAGGATAAAGCAATTGTCTTTAACACCTATCAGTGTTACTTGAGGGAAACTTATAAAGAGGTTTGATCAGCTAGTAGTACTAAAGGATTTGTTAACGAATGTATTGTGTTTTTTTTTTTTAGGTTTGCACTGACTTGGAGCAAGCCAAACGACAAGACTTTTATTTCGGAGCTAAGCTTGTTAGAGGGGCATACATTGAACAGGAAAGAGCCAGAGCAGCAGCTCTGAAATATCCTGATCCAATTAATGCCGACTACAACGCTACCACCGACATGTATCATAAGGTTTTGACTGAATGTCTGAGGAGAATAAAGGTAAGGTAGTAGAAATTAATGACAGAAATGTATTGCTTTATGAAATCAATAGAGTACAGATAACAGTTAAAGGTTAAAGTTACAATGTCGATTAGTGATATAAGGATAAAGGTTAGGGTACCCCAAACACTCGACACGATTGTGATTCATTGTACTTATACCCCAAATTTTAGAAACCTGTTTTAAAGGACCTAAAAGCTCTTAGTTAGCTCCTAGCTGATTTTCGCAAAAAATTGACAAAGTCCATATCCAAGACATCGATGCTATTCCATTCTCGCTGAAACAGGTCACTAACAAAAGAAGTGCTCTTCTCTTCGCTTTCAATACAATACGCGGTTATAGGGTTTTCAATATAACATCCTTTCTTATCAAATTTAAACAAAATTTCGCAATACCATTAACAAATAAAATCCTTTAAAAAAGTGATTATCGGTTTTAAAGAAGTAATGCTAGACTATCCTCTTTAAACATAGGGACCAGCTCGAACTGCTGATGTTGACTCATGTACCTACGTCTAAGAGTACACTCCGCTTTATAGAGTTAGTCGGAATTAAAGAGAGAAGATAAATTAGATTTCATACCTTCGTCTAATTGACTCCATTAATTGATTTTGGGCTCTCCGTCATTAGTGCATTACAGGTTTCATTTCATACAAAAGCCATATGACCTGTGCCAATTAGAAAGCCTCTACGTTTTATTCTTATATTAATTAAAGGACAATCTTTGAGAGATGTGTAGGAGTTCTGCCCGTCATTACAAATGTTGATGTTTCTACCACTTCTTACATTGTAGTCTTCCAAGAAGACATTGGAATCAGCAGATTTTGGAACTATTTCTGAAAATTAAACTACAAACTATGTATTTCCGTCTCAGTCTACATCAATTTTGTTCAGCAATCATCAGACGGCATACCAGGGTAACAAAATGTAAAAGCCACTTCGTTCAAGACGAGATTAATTTAATAAATAAAATAAAAAAAATAGTACAACTCATGATATAAGTATCGAGAGGAACTAGAACTAGGATCATGCCTATTCCAAAAAGCTCCATGCAGCCGAAACAGGCCATTCTTTGTAGTTCAGTGTGCCACGTAACGTTTAGTCGACGGAACGAACATTGGCGCCAGTACCCTAACCCGCTGTGACTGGTTCTATTAGATTCACTTTGTCGGAAATGGCGAATGGACAGACAGTGACTTTAACTTAACCTAGCCTACTTCTAATTTTTTCTACGATATGGATCTCAGCTGAGATCAGGTGTGCCTTCCATGTGAATGGAAAATCTTTGAAGTGTGATGTCCAGATTACTGTGCCTTCTTTTTGAAAGCGTTAGCTACATATCTCTATTATTATTAGGATAGAATTAAGTCCATATCTTTCATATCATATGTATATCTTAACCGGCTTGTGCACATCTCAAACGATTGATGCGCATTTTTTGACTAGATCGATGTCGCTGTACAACTCATATAGTTCGTCTTTGAATCTCCTCCTCTAAAGACAGTCAACGCAAACGGGACCGAATATTTTGCGAAGAATATTTCTCTCGAAATTACCGAGGATATCTTCATCCGCTATCGATAAAGTCCGATTAAGGTCTTATATATCGATTAAAGATGGTGGATATCGGTATGTTCACACAAGATGGCAGATACGATCTTGTACGTGATGTTGAAGAGACTGATACCTATTTAATTGGCGCAAGATTCTATCGACCTATTCATATTGCAGCTTTTTGACGTTATATCTTTTCACAGTATTTCTTCTTATGGCGTTTGGGATATCCGCATTCGTAACTTGGCTGCACCAAAATACTGATCCGAGTCGATGTTACCTGCTCGGAATGTTCGGACATCCAGAATGCCTTGCGTTGATCACAATGTGATCAATTTGGTTGAACATTTCATGATCAGAAGACCGCCATGTCCCCTTGTGAATACTGAGATGAGGAAACCGTGTTCTTGCTATAGTGACGTTAGGCCCCGCCGCAAAGTAAATAAGCCTAAGCCCGGTGCCAGAGGTGGTCGTGTAGGCTATGTCCTATCAACGATGTGCTCCTTTCCTATTTTTTCGTTAAAATTGCCTAGCACGATTTTAACGTCATACTTAAGGCTTTGCTCATATGTTTTGTCGAGGAGCTCGTAGGAATATTCTTTGGTGGCGTCGTCCTTGTCCTCTATGGGCATGAACGCATATTAGACTTATGTTGGCGAATTTAGCCTCGATGCGGATTTTCATAAGACGCGCGCTCACATGTCGAAAGCTCAAGACTTCTGCCTAAGTCTGCCGCGTAAGACGAATCCACATCCTAATAAGCGCTGTTTCTACTCCCTACAGCAATCACCTTAGTTGTGCATCACAGTTTTTCAACCTCCTTTTGCCCTGCTCATCCTATCGCACTTCCTGGTTGGCGGATTGTAACAGTCTACGGACTCTACTAATTGTTTGACTGTCTGTTAAGAGTCCGAACATTCCACGTGCAGATCCGAAGGTCGTTGTCCTTGTTTCGTTTGCTGGTGTCGTCAACACTAGGGTTATCCTTATCCGAGGCTTGTTGTTGTTTCGTAACGAATAATTTTTTCCATGGTAGAGAAGTTACCCCGACGCATAACCTCCAACCTGGAGGACTAGTTCCCTTTTATAGCCCTAGGACGAGGGACCGGGTTTTCCGGAATCAGTAACCCGCTTTAGAGCGCTGCCGTTGGTCCATTAAGGGTTCATCCGCCACCAACTCTATTCCAACACCCTGACTCAGTATTGGAGACCCCTGTAGACCTGGGACTCGAATATGTAAACACCAGCGTGCTTTAGTGAAAAAGCACTCTCGTTCGCTGCCATCAACAACCTTCCAAAGCGTTTGGTTACCCAATCTCCAGTCAAGGTATTAGGCACCCAGCAGCCACCATCGTGTAGGTGTAGAGTAGGAGTTGATAGTGAGAGGCTAGCGTAAGAGCGCATGTGTTCTCATGTATTCGCATCACTATCCTTTGGCCAACTTGGTATTGTTCAGTGACGCTTAATTATAGGGCATAGTGGTCTGAAGAACACTTGCAGTTTAGTCGCTTTCAACTGAAAACACTTAATGTTAAACTTTGTGAGAAGCTTAAATTCAGTGTCAGATTTTTTGTTTTCAAGCGCTTTCAGGCACTCTGTCGATGAACGCTTAGTGTAGGCAACTACTTAAGATATTTACCAAAGAATATAGGTATTTTGCTTCCTCTAGCTCATCTCTTTCTGTTAATGTTAGTGTATTGTCAGTAAAAATAGGAAAAGAAACCCTACCATGGATAACCAATTGCTAAGTGAAATAGTCAGGTCCCATGAGGAAAGGGCAAACATTCTACATAATTTCAAACATTATACATAAAAAAATTTAATTCTTAATGTTGTGAAAAAGAAAAGAAACATTTTTTCGCTAGTTGGTATGCAACTGAATCCAACTGAATCTGGAACACGATCGACTTCATCCCCTGCCACTTGAGCTATTGTTTTGGGTCGTTAAAGACAATATCAATACTCTCCTTGTATTCACATCTCGGTTAAGGGCAAAAAGGGTTCCGTGCAGCAGTTGTGCGTTAAGAATCCGTGAAATTAATTCTAAAGGGTCAACCATAATGGACTTGAATGAGCTTACACCAGCTTAATGGAATGCCTGATTACATGGAAATAGAAATGCAGGACTCGGTTTCATCAAGTTCTCGTTAACTTCTGTAGGCTTACGAAAAGAGTTAATAAAAGGGAAAATCCGCAGGTGGTTGCTAAAATAATTGTAGACTAATAGTTTGATAGAGTTTTAAATCCAACAGGAATTATTTATTTCCATTCAAAAATTCGCTTCTTAGAATGATTATAGGGGTATAGGGCTTGCTTAATTTATTTAATGGAACTAATGGCAGTAATGAATAAAAATCCAGAACTTAATACTTTGGTACATTGAAATATTTTAAATTTAAAGTAGAAGAGATAATAATATCTTGTCTACTTTCATATGTATATTTATGTACATATTCATAACATAATGAATTTCACAATTTTTCAAAACGCACGCTTGTACATTTGTATAACCACTTGACACCACAAACTCCAGTACCCTACTACGCACTCCAAAAATCCGGTAAGAAGACTTCAAAATTTAAAGTTAAAATGTTAAACAAATTTTGTGTGTGGTGTACTGGAGTTTTACACTGTTGCATTCTTTTTAAAAGTGTAATTTGATGTTAATGCTTGAGCTTATTGTGTTTCTACTATGCGAAGCCTTATATTTATTTGTGTTTTTTTGTTTATTATTGTCTAGGACATATCCAACTCTCGACCTCTGAATAATCTAATCAGCCACCTTTTACATTAACTTAGGAGTTAGGATTATTCAGTCATTTTTCTGAAGAGGTGTTCTTCCACGTTGGCAAAACTACTGCGTAAGCTTTTTTATCTATCCTACTCTTCTGGACTCTTCCCGAGTAGATGGAAAACAGCATTTGTCCAGCCCGTCCCTAAAAAAGGCGAATCTTCTTCTCCCTCTAACTACGTCCCTTCTTTCCAAGGTCATGAAAATGCTGATAAATCATCAGCTTATAAAATATCTTGAATCACGAAAGCTCCTCAATGGCCGGCAGTATGGTTTTCGTAGCTAAAGGTCCACTGGTGATTTGATGGTACATCTCACCGAAAAGTGGAACCACTCTCTGCATCATTCTGGTGAATGTAAGATTGTTGCGCTTGATATTTCAAAGGCATTTGATAGAGTTTGGTATCAAGCTCTTTTGTCGAAAATACTTGCATTTGGCATCGATGAATCTCTTCTTCAATGGATTAGAAACTACCTTTCGGAACGTTCAATTCAAGTGGTTTTGGACGGTTTCAAGTCTATCCACCAAATATGTAAATGCTGGTGTTCCTCAAGGCTCCGCTTTGTCTCCGGCTCTCTTTCTTATATTCATAAATGATCTCTTCTGTACTACTTCTAATTCAATACATTCCTTCCCTGACAACAGTACCCTCACCTTCTCATATTCGTTTCCAGACACACGTCCCTTCTCTTCGGCCGTAGAAGTGGAACGGCAGCGTATGTTAAGCTCATTAAATTCCGATCTTGACAGTATAATTAAATAGGGTATAAACAACAGAGTGGAATTTAATGCTTCAAAAACCCAATGCTGTCAGCTGTCGATCAAGTGTAACCTAAACGTTTTGCCATTATTAATGGATGGCACTTGCATCGTCGAAACCGAAAAATTTTCCATACTCGGTATGTGTGGTAACGACCATCTCCGTTAGAATGACCACATATTCAAATCCGTAAAGAATACTGCGAAGTGTCTACGATTCCTTAAACGGTACAAGAAGATCTTTACCCCATCTGATCTGACTGCAATATATAAGGTATACATTCGCCCCAAGCTCGAGTATTATGTTCATGACTGGCCCGGTGCTCCTAAGACCTCTTTGCAGCTGCTGGATAGAATTCAAAATCGCGCGTTGAAACTAATAGGGAAGCATAGCGGGGTCTATTGACTCGCTCCAACATCTCAAAAATGTCTCTTGCCTTTCCTTATTCTATCGTTTTTTTACAAACAGTGCTCTAGCAAAATAGCAAATTGCATTCCGTCCCTTCAACAATTTTCTCGCAATACCCGTCACGCTTTCAATGGTCATCAGTATACCATCAAGCCTATTTTCGGACGTACCGTCAAGTATAGAGATTCTTTCATAAACCATACTATACACGAATGTGGAACGCTTCACCAAGCTCTATTTTTCCCTCACATTATAATCCACAAACATTTAAAACCAACGTTCATCGGTATCTCCTATCTTCGCCTACTAATTTCATTAACGCCTATGCTGTATCTTAACATTAAAAGGGTAGCAATAAACCCTTGAGCGCGCGTGAATTATAAAAAAAAGGATTCAAAGATTGCCTTGGGGCTACACTTTTACTAAATTTTTTTCTCATTTAGCTGATGTCCAATTCACTTTGTTTCATCTTTAAGTCTTTTTGATGTCGGGTTTTATACGTTTACAGAACCTTACTTACTTCAGCACGACATAGGCTTGGACTAGTATAGTAAGCTTGCTTCCAAATTGCACTATTTAACTAGATTTTTCTAACGCTACAGCATGTACTATCTCCCACAGCAATGACTCAATCTTGAAGCGATGAGTTCTTTCATTTGCAACCTTGAATTTGATAAAAATTAGTAACTTTTCCTTGAAATGTATTAGTCTTCTCTAGGATTGCCTTCGTCCGGAAGCTTACAATAAAATACGTGATCTTGCATAAAGGTTTGATATAAAGTTGATAACTCGCTTTCCCGCTTAAGCTTCATTCAATCTATACTTGATGAATGATGAATAATGCGGCGTATCTTCCCTACCAAAACATCAACTTCATATTTCTGAAGCTCATATACCTAAGTTTCAGTACTGCCATTTTCTGATTTGAAATCATCGTAGACTGTTAACTGTGAATAATGGCGCAAAGTCCACGGACTATTCGGGATGGTTACAAGTTCACAATTTGAATGTTTGTAGTCAAGGAGGATGAAAATACTTGAAATTACTGCTGATCTTCGCTTTCATCGAGTACGATTGCATTATGAAAATGGAACGTATTAAATAAATGTTGTCGAAGACTGAAGCTTCGATGCAAACGTCTTTGATCATATCCCTCGGTGCCTTTGCAATATTATCTGTCTTATAGTGTTCTTATGAAAAATTGTAAGCAGCACCTGGTCCTAGTTATAGTCCATATACGGTCTTCTGGTCGTCCATCCTAGTTTTATACTAAAATTCTATACATCCGCAAGGGCTTGATGACTGACTGACAAAGTAACTCTTTTAATGGGTAAACGTTTTTAGTTATAACTTCCCTGCTTTTGATGGTGCTTGCAAATATTTCAATGGCATGTAAAGTTTTTCTCATTTTTTTTTAAATTATACCATTTATCTTTCAATGTAAAATTATATACAGAACTGAAATATGTAAACCGAAACATATTACACTTAACATTCTTATACTTAACTTTATGATACGTCAAAGAAATACTACTACTCTTTTTTCTGAAAATCCATTAGTCAAACTAAAGACTTACCATTATTATCAACAAAAACTACATACATATGTATTTATAAACATTACTGATGAGCTTCGTTCAACAACATCCAACATCATGACGAATATTATCATATTCAAAACAAAATATTTAATATCTCATTCTTCCTTATTGCACTTTACATGTAATTTATTTGTAATTTATTGTTAAAATTAAAAGACTAACAAACTAGTTATTATTGTTATTAGATTATACCAATATGTCTTCCTATTACGACGCTTTCATCCATTCAACGCATTCATTCGCCGATCTCATTTTCATGACTAAAAATCTCTTTGTATAGATCATTATTCATATAATTAAAAAAAATATATATACTTTTATAAATAAAACAAAAAATCCTTTTTTATAATTTTCTAGTTACTCAAAGATAACAAAGAGGATGCAAAACGAATTGGCATCATGGTTGCATCGCATAATGAGGACACAGTACGTTTTGCCATTCAAAAAATGCGAGAAATTGGTATTGAACCCGAGGATAAGGTGATTTGTTTCGGTCAATTGTTAGGCATGTGCGATTTCATCACTTTCCCATTAGGTAAGTACGGAAAATAAATATTTCTAGATCAATATTACAAGGAACCAAATTATTCAGTTTTTTTTTTTTGTTTCTGATTTAACCAAAAATATAAATTGTTTACGAAACTTGAATACATGTATGCACAGAAAATTTACCGACAAAACATACGGAAATATATGACAAATTACGAGTAGATACCTTACGCACTCGTCCACATACTAAATTTGCATCTTGTTAGCCTTGTTAGCATCTTTTTTCCTTACCAATGTTAACTTATTAAAGCTTCCTCCTCCTTTCCTTTGGAATTTTAAAGTTCACCGAATTTTGTGAAGGGTCTCTGCCTAAGACACGATAGTTTTCCACTCTCTGCGACACGATGTTTCCAGTTATCTAGACCAAGCGGATTTGCACCAATAATAGTTTGTTACCAAAAGGTTCCGTCTTCCTTGTCGTCTGAAAATCTGAGGCTATAATTCGAAGATCCTCTTTGCTGTAGCATTATTGTCTATTCCATGTCCCGACCGAGTGTTTTGACGGTTTTGACTGCACCCACATCTTGATACAACTTATAGAAATCGCAATTGTATCTTCTCCAAATATTCAACAAACAATTTTTCTTCTAAAGGTGTTCAATGTCTGCTCTCCTTTCCTGCTTATCGTACAACACTAGGGTACATATAGCAGAACTGCCCGGATCAATGTTTTATGAACCATGCATTTCATCTTCCGAGTTAGGAGTTTTGAACCCATTTGTTTCTCCAAAGCAAAGTAGTAACGAATTCGCCGAATTTCTATTAGAGTGTCATTTGTGGAATTGGCATGTTCTTCAATTCCGTAAAAGTTTCTGACGGCACAATGGAAACCACCGATGCTGTCGATGTCGTTTGCGTATCCCAGAAGCTGGACAGATTGATTGAAGACAGTACCTACCTTGTAACGAGGATAAAGATGTTTTTTTCATTAACATTTATAAGGCATACATACATACATGTATAAGGCAAACCGTTTAAGTTTAAGGATGAAACATGGCGACCTACATGTATATATACACGCAATCTTTTGTTTTAACCGCTTGGAATGGACTTGAACCTTCGCTAAAATCAAGTTTTCTGATGAAACCAGTGATTTTTTGGGGTGAGGAGGAGATTATATCACAGTGGGTGGCAAAACTTTTCGATGGCGGATTATGCGCACAGAATCTGTTCGGAAGTTTCGGTGTCATAACCTGCAGAAGTCATTTCTGAAAGAGCATTGACCAGTTAAGAAGTCTGTAAAGATCTTTTCACTGCTTCTGTGGTTTATTTAAAAATTTCAGTCTGAAAGTTTTTCTTGCTGTTCACAGCACCTTACCCCTTTTTTCAACTAACTGATGAGTACGCTACAAAATTGTTCAGGTTCAGAGAAAGGAGAAAGAAATATGGTCCCTAGACGACAACGTTTGGAACCGAGCTTACAAAAATAATCCTTTTGATTAGCATGGTGTCCAATACCTTTAACGTTGGCAATAGTTTTGGTAGATTAAATTAAAAAGGATTTGGAGATATTTAGCTTAACATTCACTGAGAACTTCAATTCCGTAGTGTATCAGGGCAAGGAAGATTCCATCCACGTCGGGTGTTTACTAAGACTTTGGGCAGAAAACCCCATTCAATTAAGTCAGGGAACTGAAGGCCATATAAGGCACAAGGTCTCACAACCATTCGCCTGATTTTATTTAACTCGCGAATATAAGTTGCCTGCAGGCCTACAGCTTATTTTAAAAATCTTTGCCATGTCGGACTCGAATATTTTTTTTAACATTTAGACGCACTAAATATAAATACCATTTTCTTTACATAAGGTTCATACTTTTGCAGGACTAAATTGATACGTAAACATAAGTTCCTTAATCATTCGATTAAAGGGATTTCTTCTGAATTACCTATGAAAAAACAGCGATGACCAAATATTGATTTTTGACAACCTCTAAATCATAACTGTCTATTGCAAAGTTCTCTTCGAGTCGTCAATAGTGTTCCACGAGCATTTATTCTCCGATTGTCGGTATTATTCGGTTTTCCATTGTCCAGCGTATTTAAAGATGCCTTTTGTTGAATTTGAGAAGAATGATGGTGTTTGGAAGTTTTTCTCTTACCAGTAGAACACAAAACCTTACGTTACGGCATATATTTCACTATACCCTAATTCCCTACTCGACTAAAAGTTCAAAGTAGGGTAAAAGCACTCCTTGCAGAGTATCCTCCAGTTTTATGAATGTTCTTGTTTGGTTAGTTACTATACCCAATAGTTTTCATCTTCACTATATCGTAAGTCCCCTAAAAACAAACCTAAAAAGGGCACTAGAGTGAATACTTTTTGATAAAGCGATTTTTCCAATTGTTACAAAGCGGCATACCGAACACCATTAGTGGCTATATTGAGTTCTGTTCCACTATTAAACGACACAATACTCCCAAGATACTGAAAATCCTCCACTTTCTCTAGCAATTGTCCCGAAATGCTTACTCGAGCTCACAAGTTCATTCCGAGTCTGATACAGGTTTTGTCCGAGCACGCTTTCCTCCGCCTTGCAGCGACATTTAGAAAATTAAAGCATCTGTAATTGACACAGTTTAGAGAGTCTACTTACTATGCCCGTCTTGTCGCATTTCATAGATAGCTGAACGTTCACAAGTCTTAGTAAGCTGTTCGTCATTGCATTGGACCGTCAGACTCTTAGATCAACTCTAGCATGAGGAACTGGGTTCTGCGGTATTAGTTAACAATTAAAAACTAACCATTATGTCCAATTAGCTTATGTTAATCCGACTGTAAATGTCACCATTGACTTCATATAGGAAATTTTTCTGGCGTTCATTCTTTTTGAAGGAACTCTAGTTTTCTTGGATATGGTCTTGCAATGTATCGCCTATATTTTTAAAAAAGATGACTAGTATTGTTGGTAACACTTTTAACATTCTTTCAGGACAAGCTGGTTACTCCGCCTACAAATACATCCCCTATGGTCCCGTCCAGGAGGTATTGCCCTACTTATCACGTCGTGCTACCGAAAACATTGGTGTCCTGAAGAAAATCGAAAAGGAGAAACGTCTGCTTTCCTCAGAAATCAGGCGACGGATAATGCGAGGTCAACTGTTCTATAAACCAAAAGGCAATTATGTTCCAATTTAAGTAAATTTAAATAAATTAATTAGTTGAAAAAATAAAAACAAAAAACCACAAGTTATGAACATTTAAATTTCAAAGATAACAAAAAAATATTAAAACCAACAAAACAGCATCCATCTATATGTTTTATTCCTAATTGTTACATTAAAAAAAAAAAAAAAAAAACGGAAAAACAAAAAAAATTATCAAACACGAGAAAATGCTCTTATTGTATTTAAAATAATTATTATAATCAATTGTTTTATTTTTTATTATAATCACGCTAAGAATTGGAGTGCAACAAAAATCAAAAAAAAATGTAAAAAAAAAATAATAGAAACTCATAAACAAAATTCAAGGATAACGATGTACGTGTGAGAATTTTGTGTAATGTTGAACATTATGTGTTAGTAATATTTTAGGCTGCATTTTTAATTATTGTCTTTTTAACAATTCTTTTTTTTTTTTTGTTTATTTTTATTTGAATGTTTAAATGATAATGATTATTTTTTTTTTATTAGGATAATTGAAAAAGAAGAAAATGAAAAAAAAAAAAAAAAACAAATAAACAAAAAGTTGGAATTTTTAATTTTAATTTAATTTAGGTTTACAATTGGATTTCATTTTTTAATGAAAATAATGGAAGCTGTCTTCGGGAATTCCTATTGAAGGGATTGTACTGATTGTGCACTTCAAAGGAGAGGAACCTGTTGATGATTTCGGTTTGCACATTTTAAATATTCATATGTACGTACATACTTTCATTTCTATCTATTTTATGCTGCTTCCATTTTTGCTTACGACTACCGCAGCAGGTGAATTATATTTTATTTTCACTTTGGCATTTACATATGTTTCTTGTGTAGAATTTTCAACCATATTCTCTCCAGTCCATCTATTCCTTAACATTTTTGTGCTGTGATGAGATCCATTCTCAACTTCTACTTCGTATGGAGGCATTTACAGGTTCTTCACCCATTATCCGGTGAAGTTATCCGGTAGGTTTGAAATTTCTGGGATGATCCTCCTGTGCATTTGAAAATTGGTAGCCGATTTTGTCGGTTTTCATTAAAATCTTGTGCAGAAGTACAGACGTTTATTATATTGAAAATTTTAGGACTCGTCTTTAACAAAATATTTCTGTTTCTCTTTTTGTTACAATATATATATTGCGTATATGTATATAATTTCTATGAGGAAATAGTTACAAATGCTGAGTAGCAACAACAAAGTTCAGCTAAAAGTTTGCTTTTAATTTGCATTTCTTTTAAATATTATGGGTATGTATGTTCTTTAATATATGTTTGTGCTATATATGTATGTATTTTGACAATGCTTGTATTTTAGGTGTATAGTCTACAACTAACTATTTCAAATGACAATAATATACTTGTATGTGGAACGTTATAAAAAAAAAAAAAAAAAAACAAGAAAAAAAAATCAATTAATTGAACATTGAAGTAAAGAACAAAATCTTTTTTCTGATGCACTTATATATATATATATATGTATATGTACTTATAATTAAAATCACAAATCCGACAAAAAAAATAAAAATGGTTCATTAACTGTGTAAACAAATTTACAAACATAAAAAAAAAATAAAAACATGGTTCAAGAAAAAACAAAAAAGAAGTAAATATAGAAATTACATTTATTTAGATGTTGAATATATATATAAATAAATTTAAAAATAAATGAAAAACTGTAAACATGTATTCATTCAAGGGAGGTATAAAAATGGGAACTGACATGTATGCTACAAATTTACATGTAATTTCAGCTGAAGTACTAGTCGCCCAGAAAATGGAGCAAGTATCATCTTTTGCCACAAAGTTTGTTTTCTTCAGTCGACGCTATCTACCCACTAAATCCCAGCTCCTTCTACGAAAAACGGGAAATATTATATCCAGCCGAGGGATCCTATTGATGGCGCTACCAATTTTAACTGAATCTGAAACTCCTATAACGGTTGTCAAAGATCAATAATTTATACATGTCGTATAGTTCGTCATTGAATTTCCTCCTAAAAAGCCCGTCAACGCAAACGGGACCGAAAATTTTACGAAGAATTCTCTTAAAGTGACCGAAGATATCTTCATCCGCCTTTGATAGAGTCCAAGCTTCAGCGCCATAAAGCAGGACTGGGATGATCAAGGCCTTAGTTGCTCGGGATAGGGTTCTACTACTCTAAAACTAGACATGGCTCTATATAGCTCGTCTCTATAAATGCTGGCATATGCGGCATTGAAATCGATAAAAATATGGTAGGTATGGATTTGGATAACTTGACTATGGTTATCACTATAATCTAATAATAGTGATCGCGATGGTGCCTATTGCCTTTTAACCTTACACTACCTACATATGTACCATACATATGTACATACCAACTATATACATAACATCATTTGTTTGTTGTATTTGGCCAAAGCAAACCATTGATAGAGCATGTTTTTTAATGTTCCAGGTATGTACATACATAGATGTTGCTTGGGTGCCATTTCGGTTTGATTCAGGTTGCATTGGCAGTTCTGAAGATCGTTCAATAAGAATGTTTTACGGAGCATCTAACGCCCCAACAATATGTTGAAGTTATTAAAACATTTTATATAAATAATCGTTCAATTATGAAAACACGAAGAAATTTGCATAGGTTGCCTCTGTTGCACTGAAAATGCTCAATTTATAAACCAGCTAACTTTTCTCCATTTGGGCATCACTACCCGACGTCCTCCAAAATCACGTGCAATTGCAGCTGGAGTACTAGTCGCCCAGAAATTGTAGCCCCTATCATCTTTCCCAACAAAGTTTAATTTTTTCAGTCGACGTTATCTAAGCTCCTCCTATGAAAAACGGGACATTGTCTATATAGACCATATCCAGACCAGGGATGCTATTGAGGAAACTAGCAGTTTTAAGTAAATTTTTGCTTTGACTACATCAGCACTGGAAATATGATAACGTTACTACTTGTGGTAAAACTTTACGACTAAAACTATTGAAACTATTATTTTTTACATGTTCTTAAGAAATGTGAAAGTAAACCTTATTGCTTTAGGTAAGCGTTTGTTCATACTGTTATAAAAATTGATATATTGACATACAAATTTATATAAACATCCTTTTTTTTATATTGACAAAAATATTCGGTTTTGTCTAAACATGCTCAGCTAAGTGTGTATAAAAACTGCAAAGAAATGTTGACAAAAGTAGTCCCTTGTAATACTCATTTTCTATGACCCTGATTAGATAATTATTGTCCAATACGTCGTTGTGTTCACTTCTGTACTGCTTTGCTAAAGTTTAGGGGTAGATTATGTGGAATAAGCAAAATCAGATACGGAACGGCACTTATATAGAAATTTCAACAGAAGAGGCGAATAAACAGATGTTGTGGTGTAAAACACATAATATGAAATATTAAATGCTTTCAGGTTGGTATGATTAAAAATTTCGACGCAAAGTTGGCTGCATTTGGGCAGCAACAGTCTATTTAGGCTTACCGTTTAAGTTCCTGTTTGTGTTGCTGCGATCAATGTATTCTATTCCACTGAAGAGCGTCGGTTCTAAAATTTTATGCTGTGGCTGTTAAAGTTGCAGAACGCGATTGTCACCCCGATTTTTATAACGGCCTAATTCCAAAACGCAATACTGCACCAAAACGTTCCAAAATGCAAACTAAAACAATGTTCTAAAGCATCACGTTTCAATACGCATCATGAATGAATCAGCTGCGCAAATAGCGCAACATGAATTCCTGTAATGCACATAATTTTTCTGTTGTTATTCTGTTTTTTTTACCTCCCTCTTCTTATCCACAAACTAAAGACACACCCTCGTGAGCAATCACCAATCAGGGTATGTGAAATTTTAAATGACATACTAGGCGCGCAGAAAACGCAGTAAGCATCACCTTCTCCGAAAAAAGAACATTTTCTTTATTACTCCTTATCTACACACGTCATCTAAGCCCATCCTCTTTAAAACGGGACTGTGCTGCTATTATTCGTATGGAGAAATGACCAGAGCAGGGTTGCTAATGAGGAAATTGTGTTTTTTTTTACAATAATGGGCTTTAAAGTGAAAGATTATATAACGAAGTTTGTAAGTACCTAGAATTGAAGAATTGAATATAATTCAAAGAACAAGTACAAAACCTAGCACAAATTGTTGAAATTGTATTATGGTTGAATTGAAATCATGGTTTAAAAGTATTTTTTTCTTTCCCGTGTTAAATAAACTTTCTGAACTTACCCTTATTCCGCGAGACGTCTTACCTAAACGCCGTAAAGCGCCAATCGTCGTTTTTCAAGGCGTTTCATGTTTGAAGAGTGGATCGTATGTGGAGTGTACCTATACCTATTAACCGACGAAGGCGTTTTGTTGCATTCAATTTCTGGAAAAACTTTTAAAAAACGAAACGCCTTAAAAAATTACAAACAACGTTTTAAATCATAAATCAATTGCAACCCGAACTAAGTAAATTGCCAAAAACAATTTGGTCGTCTCTACCTCTTAACCGACTATATGCAGGTTTTATGATTGGGTTCATTAAAGGGCCGTGGAGGTACCGCCACTTATGCACATACAATAAGCGTAGGTCTAAAAAAAACACAATGAAAACAAAACAGATTTTATTTTAAATCGCATTTATTTTAAATAAGAAAAATAACATTAAAATAAAATATATTTCTATTTTTTTTTTTATCATACTCGCAAGAACTACTTTAGATTAAAAATTTATTTCTCCTCAGTTTCCCAAAAGAGAATGATGATTCTAGAATAGTTTTCTTTTCTTGTTTTCTTAAGGTATACACGTAGTTATATATAAACTCTTGATTCTATTCACATTTTAATTGTGTAAGTGGTGTTTTTTTTATATTTATTTTGGTAACCGTAGTATAGTTATTATTTTATTATCAAAAATAGTAAGTATTTTTCTTTATATATTTTGTTTGTAAGGAAATATTTGTTTTTGTCTTTAAGATGATAATAATATGTACTATTCTTTAAAAAAAAAAATCTAGACAATAATTTTAATATTCTATACTTTTTCATTACAAACTATGACTAAATAAAATAGAGTAATAATATTTTTTGCATAATAGTGAAAATACAGTAAATTTTATTTCGAAAATATCGTACATCGTTTTGTGTCCTTTCTTTTACAGTTTTTCAAAATATATGTATGGTAGGCACTTGGTGGCTTAGAGAGAGTAGTGTGTTTTTAAACTAATCTCACTGCCTGTACGGACGGACAGCAATTTTTATATTGGAAAAGCCCACTTTATCATTTTGTTTAGATTATTTTTATAATTTAATATTTATAACTCACTAACAAAAAAGTAAATGAAATATTGGACCAAACTTTGCTCCAAAAAAAAAATTCTACCAAACTAGGTGCAAATTTGAAAAAAAAAGTAGATGCTCGCAACGATGAACATAATCAGACAATAATCTTTTTAAAGAATTTTTTATCTTTGAAATACCCGTTCTCTCCTTAAAGGGCTGAGGATTATAAAGTGCTTCGATGGCATGAGGCCCTCCTTTACATGTTTTTCGGTTTTCCTAATAATATGTTAATATACAGTAATTTAATAACATTAAGGTACATTTGAATGTGCAATCTTTACAATTACTAATTGTTTATCCATTGCTGAGAAATATATTTTTAAAGTGGAAAATGAATCGAGGGTTTGGGACAAATTTATCATAGTTTTCTCTAATTGGGTTGTAATTTACGCTCTATTTGGACATTAAACTCGACCTAAATCTTTGTACATTTCCTGACTTATTCGAAAAGTTAAAAAAAAATCGAAAACTTGACCCAGTATTTGGCTATTTCAAATAAAAGGAAGGACAATATTGTGATCTACACAGAATTGCGTACAAAGATGCAGAAAATGTATGCTGAATTTAAGGAAGTATGCGAGGTAGACAGAATTGTATTTCAACAGCTTTGGTGGCGTAAACGCATATCTTTTATTAGCTCTAAACTTTGGAATCATATTTTAGAAAAAGGACAAGTCCCAAGTACCCCGATTCTCTTAATTTTGTCCTACAATATCCCACGAAAAACAACGCTAGTGCACATTCTATTTTACATAAACAACCTAAACATCTCTAAAAATTACGTTAATACACTAAAATTTGTTTTTTATTTCTTTTTTTTTTCACTTAAACTTATTTCTTCAGTCCAGACTTGAAGGGTATACCCTCTGTGTGTTTACTCCAGCTATTTATAATTAGCACCTTAGCACCACTTGTGCACAACTGGTATATGCACAAATCATCTCCTTGTATATGTACACCCTTCAATTCCAAATTATATACTCAGTATCGTGGTTCCTTCAGTAAATTCTATCATCAAACCTTAAGGCTAAAACAAAAAGATGAATTTCGAACTAATTTTCGAAAATATCAGATAAGCCACCCAAAACAATCATTACTGGGCAATTCCCGTATGATTCGCAGCTACTTCGGCCAATATCAACAAATCTGAGGTAGCATTGTGACTAACCGCAATTAAGGTTTGTGCGGCTTCACTGACTCCACCACTGACAAGAATTGGATTAACAGAACTACTGCTCAACAGCACCTGAACATCGTTCTGTACCGAATTGATATCCCTTCGTGTAATGCTCTCCTTGCGGGCTTTTCGCTTTTGACTGCCGACCATTTGTTCCTTAGCTTCCTGTGCGGTTTTTGGTTGATGTAACTGTGATGTAGCTTTTATTCCTTCGGTCTTAAGTTGAGTTGGAGGACGTTTCTTTGAATTGATTTTCTTCTTACGTTTCGTGTTCTTCTTGCGCTGTAGATATGTTTCCAAACATTGAGCTGGTAAAGCTCTGATTTTGTCCTCGAGATCAAATGACACAAAACTGAAGTGTTGTTTGCTAGGAGATCCATATGAACCTGGAGAGTCTGGCAACAGGTACTGCCCTTCAACGACATTTGTGTGTTCGTCTTTCTTTGGCTCTTCTATGATGGTGGCCGTGACTTTACTGCAATGGCCATTGACATATTGTTGACTAATACTACAGCTACTATTCCTACTATTGGTCATCCGAGATGGCTTCGATATTACTTGCTTTTTGGGTGTCACGGCAGCTATTTGGCCAGAATTTATTAGCTCTTGATATTTTTTTCCCTTACATGAACGGTCTGATTTCTTTGGCGTAAGGTCATCTTCACTACTCGAGAAGCTGTTGTCGCGTTGCAGACAGCTGGTGTTAGGAGGGTACTCAAAGGAGTTGCTAGATTTTCGTTTACAGCCGGTCTTGAAGTAGTCAGAGGTTTCACCAAGTGCTTCTTGAAGGGCATCGGTGGTGGATGGCGTAGCGGTTGGGCGCATTAAACTGTTCAGTTCACCCATTTGGGTTTCATCGGCGAGTTTAAAATACGAAACTTTCTTCGGTTCACATCGAGAGGTGACAGTGTGATCAAGTAGGGTGCCTTGTGTTGGCGAATCATTCAAGTCACACTGATACTCGCTGGAACCTGGAAGGGGGCGTTCAATGTTACCTGGCCGGGTATTTAATGTACGCAAGGATGGCGCTGGCAGTTTGTACCACTTGAAATTCGGATGGGCCGAGAAGAAGGCATCTTTGTTCTGAACATTAAAGGAAATCGAATTAAAAAACATACAGACAGTTTATAGTGACTGATAAAGACACATACCTGCTTAGCAAGATTTACGTAGCACTTCTTGTCGTTTGCGTCTAGTGAAGCCCACCACTCTCCGAGAATTTTTGTAATCGCTCTAAAGAAACAAACGAAATTCAGTTCAATTCAACTACACAAATCACTTCCCTTACCTGTTCTCAAAATTTTTGTATTTGTTCTTGACAATGCCTCGGTGGCGCTTACAAAATATTAAAAACGCATTCATTGGCCGCCTAGCATGATGGTCTGGAGGGATTTTACTACCCTCATCCTCCATCTTGGGCTCAATCTTATCCTCAACCTCTAGGCCGATTTCTGGCATCTGCTGCTGTTTCTGTCCAGCTGAATTTACAGGAACAACTGACTTGACCACCTTTTCAGACTGACGTCCAATTGCACTTAATTTCCTGACTTTAGCATGCAAATGCTCATAATCCAAATCATCATCTTCATCATCCTCGATCTCCTCCTCTTCTTCTCCTTCATCTTCTTCCTCTTCATCATCTTCATCTTCATCTTGATTACTGCTATTACTACTGTACATGGCTAGATTGGCAGCTCCACTGCTCCTGCCATTACAATAACCAAAACGGTTCAACTTCGAGTAGTTATGAACATCCTCGATTTGGCGAAAGGCATTTTCTTGGTCCTCTGTTCGGCACATTGGCGACTTTTGTCTATCACTTTTGTTGCTCTTGCTACTACTATTACTGCTATTGCTACTGCTACAACTATTGCTAGTATCACCGGTTGTTTTCTCCGTCGTAACGACATCACCAACTCCAACACTTCCTCTACCACCACCCGAAACACCATTTAAGGCACTATCATTTCGAAAATTATTGCAAATCTTCTTGGTCAGCTCGTTCTCCTGTTGGGAATTATAATAGCTGCATGGTTCGTAATGGATACGTTCGTTCGATTGGTCAGTTGATAGACCGCCGATTGGTGGATTTTTGGCAATTTCTTTACTCGAATTCCGTTGAATTATGATGGTAGTGCATTCACTAGTTGGTGTACAACCACCAACAACAGCACCACCTGCAACTCCACCTGATGTATAGAATGTAAAAGGTTTTGTGCTTGGTTGAAGTGTAGTCGATGCTAAACTCATGTTTTTATTGTTGGAGATGTCGTTGTTGTTATTATTATTGTTGGTGTTACTTGAGATGGAAGTACTGAACTGGAACTTTTGCTGGTATCCACCAGAGAGAACACTAACTTTTTCAACCAATTTCAAATCGGAACAACTTGTATTGCTTAACATTATGAATTTGGTTAGGAAAATATTGCGATTAAATTATCATAGGTTTGGATTATTTATTATTGGAAATAATATTTTTCCATTTGTTATGGCAATAATGAAGTGATGTTTGATTCATTTAGCGCGCTCTGTAAAGAAAGAAAAGAAGAAAATATTAGAAATATATGAATTATTTGATCAAATGATCATTAATTTCTTTGTTTTTAGAATTAATGTAATGATTTATTTTGTTAATGACATCGACCATTTTTCGCCGAAAGTACGTTACACACATATGTACGTTCTATGCTCTGAGATCTCTTGCAAAGTCCGGTTAGTGCAACCTTAATGTACTTATCCACCATAACAACTAATTACTGTATTCTCAAAAACATATGTATAGGTATATGTATGTATACATATTAAGTACCAGTGACAAGCCAGAAATAAATTACATAGACGTTATCATAGTTTTGCTGATAAGGCGGTAGATATTTATATCATCAGCAATAGCAAGTAAAATTCTAAATTTTGACCTAAACATGAAAGAAGACGACTTCTGACAAAAATAACCATCATCAATAATCTTTGATGGATCCCAAATTGATAGTTAAAATGTTTAGAAGGAAAACGAAGGCCGTATACAAAACCAACGCACTGAAAGCAATTACGCCTTTTAGACAATGTATTAAGCGACTTAACAACCCAACGATATCCGTTCAGAAACAGTGACCAGTCTAATCGAATGGCAACTAAGATGGGGCTTCTCTGACTAATGCAAGAACTCACAAAATTAGATCCAACATAAAAAAGGTAGATAAACTGACAACACGGAGAGCTGAACTTTTCCACAACCCAGATGTAAACATGAATGTTAATTTTCGACCATTCCAAAAGTTGGTACCTATGCCATATCAGTGCAAACTAATTGGTTTTTCAATAAGGATATAACAATTTTGTATTTAAATAAAACAGAATAAATGAGATATCGTGCTGAAATTTATTCCAGGTGCTGTACACATGTTAAATGTATGGAATTCGATCTCGTTCAAATGACCACCGTGAGCATGTTTGCAGCGATCGATTTTTTGGAGCCAATTTTCCACCACTCTGCCACACACATCGGCCGTAACATTGGCAATTTCGCGTTCGATATTGTTCCTGAGCTATTCTAACGTTGTTGGCTTGTTGGCAGAAATCAACGACTTAACGTAACGCCATAAAAAGAAATCCAACGGCGTTATATCGCATAATCTCGAGATTACACGATTACCGAACTTCTCTTCAATAGATCAATTGTTTGACCAGTTGTGTATACTAACGGAAGAAGACATACATATGTATGTACATACACATGTATGTCGTGGATGAGGAAGTCAATGAGGATACAACCCACTTTCTCTGTCACTGTCCAGGTCTTATCTACGTTAGATTTAAATTTCTCGGGCGACACAAGAATTATCCAGTAGACCAGTCAATGACATTTTAAACTACATATGTATGTACATCAGATCAACTGAATGGTTTGCTGGTTCATAGGAACCATACTTGAAGTACTAGGGTTAACCAATGGGCAAGAGCCATCTCTCCCCTATGGGTATCCCAATGGGTCTGCATTTACCTGAGTGTGGTGTGGATTATGTGTGGATTCCTCCACTCGTCGACCCACGTACCTAACCTAACCTTGACCAGCTACATAAATACATATGTGGCACCATTTTGTTGAAACCACATATCACTGATGTCAAGCCCATTCAAAGCGTGCTCCATTGACCGCAACATGGCGATCATCTTTATTGACGAAAAAAATACGCGTCTCACTGGCACAGGAACATTTAATAGTGAATATGTTGATTTGAATTTCTAGTGAGACTCTACATATCCCAGACACGAAGTCTGAAGCAAGTCTGTTTAAATTTTTCACGAAACCACAGAAAAGGAGTTATGATCACGCCGTATGATGGTAAGACAGCAAAAACGGAGTAAAAAGTTGACTGAAAGTCAAAGGACAGAATTACTTGAAGGCGACTTAAGGTGACAAACAAGGTAAAAATGTTATTGCAAACTACCCCCCGTACAAAAATGAAACAACTCTTAAGAACGAACTGCATACAATCAGATTGGAATAGACACTGGAGTGTTAAAAAATTTATAATACCAACAATACATACATACATATGTATGTACATGTAAAATATGCACGAAGACGTGGAAACAGCAGAATATTAGTGGCACTGTACTATGTATAACTTGGATTTATTCCCAATATCAACAATTCGGTTATTATGAGCGATCTTGAATTAGGAGGAAAGCACAATAATGAGATGTTTCCATTCACAACGCTCAATTTACAATCTATCTATGTACAAATGTACATACACAGAATCATTAGCGGGGTTCATATTGAACGATTTGCTTGACGACCGACCAAATCATTCAATTTGAACACTCGTCGAGCAAGTCATACAATTTGTAGCACGGTTTTTCAAATTTTTGAACTTTTTACTAGAGATGTAACGGATAGTGATTTGGCCAAATACCGGATACCGGATATTCGGCATATTCTTTGACCGGATAGCCGAATATCCGGCGGCCGAATATATGTATGTACATACAACGCGATGCATTCTAGTTCAAACACGACACGTGTACTAGTTGTAACTTGTTCGGTTCAGTTATTTGTTTGTACGGCTCGTTTGTTGAATGTGGGGAATGCTACGGAGAGTCAGTTCTGGCCTTTCATGTATCTCGGAAGTTATACCGCATGTTACCACATTAATAATGTACATACAAAAAGAAGAAGCGGTACGAAGAACACCTAATTTATTGAGTATAAGGACTTCATTAACTACTGAATTAAAACATCGTTTCGACCTTGATGAAAACCCAAACTACCTAGTAGCAACTCTTCTGGACCCGAGATTCAAGGTAAGTTTTTTAGCACCTGGCAGTGAAGGGGATTCTTCTCTCAGGAAGAAAAAAACTGAAAGCGAAGTTAATATTACTGGCGATACGCATGCATCATTTTGGGACTGTTTTGATGAAGTGGCGAAAGATAAAAATGAGGTTTCCAAAAAAAAATGATACTGCGACTGAGCTTGAACTTTTTCTAAAAACAAGGCCTATCTTTCATCACCAAGTAGCAGCGTATACAGCGAGAGGCTGTTTTCTGAAGCTGGCATAGTATACGAAAATAAACGCAACCGTTTTTTACCGGTTAATGCAGAAAAACTTGTTTTTATTCATAATAATCTACTCTTAATCAATTATAAGTACTAATTTTGTAACTTATTTAAGTACAAAGTAAAGAATAATACTTTTTCAATCGACTTCTTATTTTTATGTTTTATTTTACCTATCCGGTATTCGCCGAATACTGGCTGTCTATCCGGCCGGATAGAAAAAAAGTAGCCAGATAACGGATACTAACCGGATATCCGTTACATCTCTACTTTTTACTTTGCTTGATAGACATGTCGTTCAATGCGAACGCTTGTTGTTAATAGTCCATCCTTAAGCAATTCCGAAAATCATCAGGCGAATTTTCTTCATTTTCCAATACTCATCGATGATAAGACCCCCAACTAAAACATCCGTCCCCATGTTCACAGTTTAAAATTTATATCACAAATGAAGTCTATCAAGCATGTAGTACAATTCGAACGCTAAGCATTATTTTGTCGACAAGCAAATCGTTTAATGTGAACCCTGTGAAACTTCTTATTTCAAAACTTATGTACTGTTACTGATCACAGTACAAATATCTACGGATGTTTTATTTAAACAATACGTTTTTTGTATACATATTCCCGGTTACAATGGTATTACGGACACTAATAGCGTTCCGTTCATCATTCTGTCAATCTATGGACAAATTAGCTTTGCTGTATTCTACACTTTTCTGTTTAAAGTCTGTCTCTCAAGCCTTAAAGCCCCAATATTTTTGTTTGATATCTCGGAATTTCTTTCGACATATGGATTTACTTCCAGGAAATTTCAGCTGTCTAAGTAGACGTTTAAAACGTTACAACCATGACTAGGAACTCCCCTTGCTTTCATCCCTAGTAGCTACATAAATCACTAATCACAACAGGATGTGTGTACATACATACATAGGTATAGCAGAGTATAAATCAATTCATGTGTACAATACACATCTGAGTGAAAATATTATAGGCACTACTGTACTGACATAATCTAATCACCAATAATAATAATTAATGATGATCACACACATCTCAATTTCGATCAACAAGCTCGATTCGTTCCGTCTGTTTCGTGACCTTTTTCACTTATTCAAAGCTTTATTAAAAATGTAAACACCCGAAATGTACGTATAGCACATAAACTTCGTTCGACTCAGCTGATTTTGGCGTCTCACGACGCCACGACGCATAAAAACGAAATACAAATGAACCTGTGTCCAAAAAGCTTCACTTTCAACAATGAACCCCGGCAGTATGTTGTCACTACAGAGCATAACAATCTCCACGAATAACTGTGTTGTGCCACTGTGCACCAGAAAGCTTCACTCCACTGACACACAAAACTATATCTCAATAAACGGCCGAGAGATCTCTTCCCTATCTGTCATACACTCTCTCCCACATACAATTGCACAGCACACCCGAAGAAGGAACAGGTAAATAAACCACTCAACCACCTACAAATGAAATTCACCAACGTGTGTATGTATCGCCCCGCTCCTTCGCACCGCATACTCACTCACTCACTCACTCATAAACACATTGCAAACGATCTCTCATACAAGAGCAAAGTGGAAGAAAAAAAAAAATTCGAAAATAATCAAGTTTGCTGCTTGTAAATTGGTCACAATTGGATTTTTTGATTATGATTTCGTTTTAATTATTTTTAGATCAGAGATAAATCCTTGAATGCACTTAATTCGTGATTGCACTTAACTCGACGGAAATGTCATTTTAAAGTGTAAAGAGTACTACACATGCATATATTATATGAGAGTTCTGACATAAATTTCCGGAGAAACTTTCGTTTTTCAAATGCGTAAATTTTTTGAATGAAAACTTTGGTGTTGGATTAATTACTGGATTCGCGAGCGCACAAACTCACTGTAAAAGACGTTGAACTCTGGAAAGGGTACAGTTTAAACACTTTTTAGTTCAATAATTTAATTTCAATGTAAAATTGCAAAGATTTTCTTGGATTTATTGGAGAAAAACTTCCGAACGTTTGTCGCACCACCACTCTCTGATTCTTTCACTGTTGAATGCGAATACGCTACGTAGTCCGTTTGTTGAGTACACACATCAGGAAAGTTCATGTTTTGACTTTGAAAAGCTCTTTCTACTACGAAAAGTATTGCTGAGGCAGTTATATTTAAGTATGTTAACATGTGAGGCAAGAATTGAATTATAAGAAAATTCCGATTACAATGCATGACAGCATCATGGTATCCATTTTCGTACAGAAATTGTTAACGGGTATAAATGTAGTTACAAATATAAAAAGCACAAATTTTTAGCCCGATAGGTCCATGGGACCCTGGGCCTAACTTCTTACAACTAATCGTGTTGTGCGTGTTATATTTTTTACACGAATGAAAGGGACCTAGTGTTTAATGCCGTATCCGAAGAGCAATTTTTGTTTTGAGAAGTTATTTTCATAACAGTTTTGCTCTCGGATGTTTGAATTTTAGGTGTTGTCTTGGGACCGAACCCGTCGCTCCGTAGTCCAACGCACTAACCACTTGAGCCACGGTGCCCACTATAAATGTAGTTACCCCACGAAAAATCGGAAAATTTCTCTGGGACGAATATCTGTCGGAGAACTTCGGAGTAAAAGTGACAACAACAGAAGTAACAGAAGAAAATGCAATACGTCGCAGGTGCCGTTGTACATCATCCGGAAAATGTCTTCTATATGAGTGTCGGAACGGATACCATGGTATGAAATTCTACGATTTCGTACGAATCGGAGAAAATTCCGTTCCGATAGGATTAATAGGGCTGTGTATTTCCGAGCATTCCCTTCATTCCTAGAACTTCTGCAGAAGCCGTTCACCTTTTGGCTCGTAAGTCATTGGGCAATGTCCAGTGAAACACCAAAACGAAGCTAAGGTACGAACGTTTTAAAATAGTCCAGATCTATAACGAAATATGACACCTATTCTCGCAACTAGTTAATTAGTAATTCTGATTGCATCCAACTTTAGTATGTAAGGAATAATCCTTTTTCTGTCGAGCTTGGCAATCTTTTAGTTTCCAGGATGACTCTTCAAAAACTAAGAGAGTCGGGGCCGTCGAAAAGAATTTAGAGTGCAAGAAAATGCAATCGAACATTTTGCAATTTTTTAAATAAATTTAAAACAATTATACTCTGGAACAAGTACATACATATGTATGTATATTTTAGAATGAATTGAATTAATTGTTTTTCTTTCCATTTAACGACGAACAATGTTGTATTTTTACTCTTAGGCCTACTGTCCACGTAGGTTCTTGTACGCTTGCTTGCAGCCTGCGTATAAACTAACGAAGATTTGCCCACAGAACGGCAAAGTCGCATTTGCGTAGTCGCAAGCAATCGTCATGCAGCCTGAGCTGCAGCTGGTCATTACTCAAACGTATTGCAAGACGCATAGACGTTACTCTTTTTTTTAATGGCAGCTTCGGCAGTGAATGAAATAGAAACGAGAAATGTGTATTTGTAGCTTGCATGAATCTTGTATGACGATTCGTGAACAGTGCTTAGATGCAAAATACGCTTGTCGTCATTTGTAGCTCGCATGCAACCTGCAAATTACGCCGTCTTGGACAGTAGGCCTTAAGTTTTCACGTTTAATTCAAATTGTAGTCTCTATTTTTTTTTGCGACTCGATTATTGGAACTACCTCAATAAAGCAACTGTCCGAATTTTTATCAGTTGATATATCGAGAGCATACTGTATATCGTTGATATTTTTCCGATAGCGAGTTCATCGCCCTTTGATGTTACAATTTCAGTACATTAACAATTTTCACGCATCGGGCACAATTCACTCATTGAAGCCAGTTTGCAAACCGTCTAGGTTAAACCCCTGTCCAATGAGGGTTGTTCCAAAATCACGCTAATAAGAAAAAAAATCAAACATTAGCATTCATTGCGACATGAAAATCAGTATGAAAATGCCCATGAAAATTATTATAAGATATAAGATACTCCGATATGCCCCAAATGGAAGCTGCTTTATTTGGATGGCTAAAAGCTGCTTTAGAAAAATATACCAGATTTCAACTGATTTAATGAGAAATTATGATGTTTTTATCCATGAACAATTTAAGAAGTGGCCAAATTTCAAAGTCAACAAGGGTTGGATTCAAAAATTTCGCAGTATCCGGTGGAAAAATGTCTGCGAATGAAAGAAAATCTTCAAGGGAGCACTTAAGGGAGCAATGAAAAATGCACGATGCAGAAGTTTCTCACTGTGTCAGGCCAATCAATGATTGAATGTTTTGTTAAACTGGGGCCAAGAAAATGGATTGGGTGCAGATATACATACATATATAATAACAATATTCGAGTATTAAATAAGTTGTAATTGATAAATCGTCTCAAAAACCATGAAATACAACGAATTTGTTCATATCCAGTAAAGTAAGCCCTCGAAATATGAACTCCCCATGTTTCTATTAGTTCACATTATCGAGGTATGTATAACTGTATTTACAAACTAAGAAAAAATATTCAAACGAATCTAGACTCTGTTGTATAGGTATAGTACAAACGACTAATCCTATCCCATATGGCAACACTTTCATTCATAAAAGCTTTAACACAACTCGTTCTGTGCAAATTGCCAAATTCTATTACTGGTATAGGTTTCACTTTTGCTTACGTTTTGTACTGCACACATTCAAGACAAGTCAGACGACAAGAAAAGCTTTCAAACGAACGATGTCAACAAAACCAGTGAACGACACAACACAAAATACGTGTACTACACCCGCCATCACCATCATCCCGTGGAACATTCCTGCACACACTATCAAACATAGTCGAAATGAGAGAGAGAGAACTTTTCTTTTGACATCTATGTAATTTTCAAGGCCGTTTACATAAGCCATTATGTTCCACTATGTTATTCCCTCAATTTCAGGGTCACTCAAGTTGATTTGATTCGGTTTTGCACTTTTTTTTGTTTTTTTTTGTTCTTCATTTTCGAGGGTGCCAAAGGTAACACCGACAGAAAAGAAGAATGAGATGAAGACAACGCATACAATGAAGGCATGCGATTCAATGGTTTGAGTTGAGTTCCTCGTGTGCATTGTTTAAGTGATAATGGGTGAGTTAATTGGTGGGTGGTGTTGGACAGAGAAAATGTCCATTCTGAAGCACTGATGACAACATGTGTTACCTGTTATACCAACGGTTTTAACGAAGTTTCACGGTTTTGTTATGGCGAAGCACCTTTCGTTCTATTTTATGTTATTGATTCAATACAAGTATATGCGCTCATACGCACTGGAAAATAAACTCAGATTTATGTACCTATCAATTTACTATAATTTTGAGACACTTATTGGATTAATTTTTATACACACTCGTTTCCATTGGGATATGTACGTATGTGTGTACATATGTAAATACATACACATGTAGCTTAAATTTATAGTAAATTAAATTCATAGATTCACATTTTATTTCACACAGAAATATGTATGTACATACAGTGATGTGCGAAATAATAAGGACAGCCTTTACCATATTTGAAAAAACGAAAAAACTAAGAACCTCTTGATATTTATAATAAACTTTAGATTAGTATTAATTGATTCAAATTTCAAAAACATAAAAATAATATATGTAAGTTACCCAAAATTTGTACTTTAAGTAAAAAAAAAAAATTGTGATTTTCTTCTAAATGGCCTGTGAAAAAGAATAAGGTCAGCTAGCAATTCTTCATGAAATGACTCCAAACGCAAACTTTAACAACAAAAACTGAATGTTAAAATAGGTACATTCAATGAAATATTTGATCAAACATGTACTTCAGTGTTTCGTTGAATAGCTCTTGTTCCACTAGTTTTCGGCAAGTACTAGGTGGAATAGCCTCCCACGCAGCCTTCACAGATGTCCATATTTGATAGTTTCACATCTCTTAACGCTACTTTAACCTCTCGCCAAAGGTTCTCAATGGAATTTTAGTCAGGCGATTGAGAAGGACAGCTTAAGACGTTGACATCGTTGTCCGAGAACCACTCTTTTGCACGCTTCGATGAGTGTTTAGGATCATTATCCTGTTGGAACACGCATCGAAGAGGCATATTATCTTTGGCATAGTAGAAGAGGCATATTATCTTTGGCATTGTAGTATTTAATATATTAACGTAGGACGGTGCTGTTATAGTGCCCCCGATTTTATGAATGGGACCTACACCTTAGTAGGAGAAACACCCCCATACCATGATGCAACCCCTACCATGTTTCACCGTCTTGATGGTGTATTTATCGTTATGTGCCGTATTGGGCGGTCTCCGCACTAGTGAGCTGTAGCGATCAGAATTAAATAAATTTACTTAAGTCTCATAAGACCAAAGGATATTGAGCCATCGCGATTCAGTCCAGCTGCAATGTTTTTCTGCAAAAAGCAACCTTTTGGCAACATTCTTTTTCGACAGGAGCGGTACCCTTCTTGCGCTTCTTGCTTTTAAATTGTTGGTTATAAGAATCTTCCGTATGGTAGAAGTGTCAACGTCCAGGTTAAATTCCTTTTACAATGCGCAGGATGAAGCAAAAGATTCATTTTATACATAGCGCAATATCCTTTTTGTTGAGAGAGGCAGACATTTTTTGCTTTCTTCAAACTGTTTCTGCATTAGATTGCCAATTGATTACATTTTCAACTATTGTCTTCGCACACCCAACAATTTGGACAATCTTTTGGCTTGAAAAACCGTTATTATTCAAGTCTTTTCTTTGTTTCCTCATATCATTGCTACAGTGCTTTACAAATTTTATTTTGTTTTGTAAAAGTAAACTCTTATCTTACTTATCAGGTTAAAAAAGGAAAGCTAAAAACAAAAAATGATTGATTTACAGAGGAGATATAGGAGGTGTCCTTATTATTTTGCACAGCCGAAACAAGCCGCTCTGCGCAAACGTATGATATAATTAAGAAGGCAGACAGAATATTTGGGTATAGATAACTATACTTTGTTTTGCAAACAGTAAAGCTTAAGATCCCATTAATTTTTTTTGTTTCGATCAACCATCACAGGAATTGGACGCTTTTGAAACATTTTCGTAGAAGTGTCCCTATAATTGTTCACATCACTGTACATACATACATATGTACTTAGATATGTCGTTAGGAAGACTGCAATCTACATAAGGGTCTAAACCAATTTACGGTCTTACGACTCACAGAATACCTACAGCTATATAAGATGTCAGCAGTTCTAAAGAATTTTTTTTTTTTGCCGATAGAACCTTAAATTTAAAGCCACAGTAGTTCTTAAGAGCGCATTCTGTCTGTCCAATTTTGGGTCACTTTTCGCGCTATGGTGGCTATATGACTCGAATTGCACGAAAAATGCTGGCTTCTAATAGTTGCTGGTTTTTGACTGGTCTATCAGCAGAAACCAACGACTAGCCCTACAGGATATAATCAAGAGATGTCAAGTGTTTGATCTTGGAGACCCATTGACAGGTCTAGAAGACACCGAAAAATTATCTGTATTGTATGCGTTTCTGGGAACACAACGGAAACGGGCCCAGGGATGGTCTAACTCATGAGTACTTCCTCTTATCAACCAACCAACATCGAAGGCGTCTATCCAGTTTGATTTCTGATTTTTTTTTTCAAGTGAGACATGATTTATTTATTTCACTCTTTAACCAAACATCTTACTACAACAACATGGCTGATATCACTTCGATATTTAGTACCTGTGCTGGCATCTGAAATACACGCCAAAATCAAAACCGATTGCAATTTCGATTGTGTTAAGGATTCTTATCTGAAACTTCCCATAAAGATTCGGATGATTCCGTAAGTCATCACATTCCTTAGGTCAACTAAAATGTATGTAGCGTACAATAACGACGGGGAAAGTGCTGATAACAACTTTACAATGAAATGGAAGTTCATTGCTTAGAATATGGAGAATGATGTAAACGGAATAAGTGGTGCCAAAGAGTTTCTGGGAAATTACAACCGAAAGGAACTGAAAATCGACATTCTGTTAGGCATGTTAGCGGGCACTCTAGTCTAGATCTGCTAATATCTACATACTCAGTACAGAAATTTAATCAAAACTTGTGGAGTACTATCGAGAAGAGTTCAGGGATCTTGGACAACAACATGAGGTAATACTTTGCTGGGTCCCTGATTAGGAAAGTTTAAAAGGAAACGGAAAAGCTTATGAATAACGAGGATTAATGCATCTCTGAACTGTATTTGTCGGCAAATAACATGCCTTTTAACTTCAGGACCGTTCTTTGAACCCTTGTATACTTTTAAGGAAATTGTTGCCTCACGTTCGATTAAAGAAAAAGGGACAGTTTTATTGAAAATTATCGTAGATTTCCAAATAATTTTATTGGAGTGATTGCGGGACAAAACCCTATATGAATGTTCACAGAGATACCGACCCACTTTCTCTGTCAATGCCCAGAGCTCAACCACCTAAGCAGCAAATTTGTCAAAACATAACATGGAAGAACTTTCAGAAAGATCGGCATTACATTTTGTATAATAACCAGAGTAAGTGAGTGCAGTGAATCTTCTCCAAGATCACTTATACAGGTGTACGGATGTATAGGTGCGTTTGGATCGCATTGCATTTGTACCTATTTCAGTGTTTTATAAGGAAGCTTACATTGTTCTGGGAGTGGAGAGAATTTGCAATTCCTTCCCTTCCATTGGTATCACCTTGGACCCATGGATGCTCGCAACGACAAGGCTGAACGGAACCGAACAAGTGTCTTAGGTACTGTTGTATGACACCGACACTGGAACTAGATGCAGCACAACGTCACAAGTGGCATCTCCCAAGGTTCCGTATAAGGTCCGCCACTGTTAAACCTGATGCATGATATAATTTTAATATTGTCAACCCCAACTTCATCAGAGATAATACAGGAGATAGACTCTTGGTTCAACAGAAAGGATGAGAAGCTAAAATTCCATCTGACACAAATGCTTACAGGTTAGGGATGTTTTAGGAAGGATTAACCTCCACAGATATGATCACAACAACACATTTTACACAACCCGTACGAATGTGAGGATGTTTCATGATCGAGTGTGGTTGCAATACATTTTGCGACAGTGGGGGTGGAAGGTATTTTGATGTGCTAACGTTCAATAATTCGGTCTACTGGTAGCGGTGTATACTAGAAATGCGTGTGTGACGAAACTAGAACTTTGAAACCTTCGCACGATAGGAAGTTCATGACACTATTTCATCCATTTAGGTATCAACGTGTGGAGGAAATTCTCCATTAAGCGATAAGGTATGCTGAGTGAGGGGTGTCGTGAACGGAGTGCAGCAACGAGAGGATAACTGGACTGCACAGTCAACTTTGAGAAGGTGATGTAATTATATCCGCTGTAATTTATGGCATTTGTTTGTTTCTCGGACGATGGTGTGAGCATGCAAACAAATTTTAGTCCAAAATTAGCATCAGATCGCGTTACAATAACCGATAAAACAGATTCAAAAACCTATGAAGAGTCCTCTTAGAGTCCGATACTTCTACTGATTATGTGTTTTAAGATTATGTATGCACATGCCAATGTATGTATGTGCCCAAATATTATGATCAACAGAGAAGATCTCACGATGAATCCATAAAGGTATTCTTCGGTATAAATAAATGGAAACAATGGAAGTACAGTGGTATTTCAAAAGGTGGAGTGAGCTATTGATCGACCCGAATCAAGTATTGATAAGAACTTTGAGCATGCGATTAGCTATTGTTTAATGTTATCACTCCAATTATACCGCAGTCCTCCTTTTTTAGTCGACAAAAATCTGACATGGAGGTCATGTCTCAAATGGTTAGTGCGTTGGACTACAAAGCAAGGGTTCGAGTTTCGATTCCCAGACAACACCGAAGAGTTCTTTCACGGCCCCACCTCTTGCGAGCGTCTGTTAAACATCTAAGAGCGTAACTGTCATGAAAAAGCTTATGAAATGAGAAAATTTACCTTCGGACAAGGCATTAGGTCGTAAATAATAACATGCACAGCATGAATGGTTGAAGAAGCCAGCCCAAGGACCTATCACACCAAATATTTGTATTTGTGTTGTTAAAAATCCGGCATACAACTTAGTCCCATCATCTCCTATGGGTCCTTAGTCTGGTGAACAGCAACGGGTATAAAGAGCTATATGGAAGAACTCTACAGAGTGCAAAAGCTTGCAGCACTCACACAGGGATCACAGTATTCAGGGATGGCAATGGAGATAGGTACGGGAGCATGGTTTTACTCGGAAGCATTGCAAAAACAGGAATCTTTCAGAAGCGTGTTGTGTATTCCAAGCTAAATTTCTGGTAATAGAAAAAGCTGCTAGATGCATAGAAGACAGTGACCTTTCCTCGTCGGATATAACCATCTTCGTTGACAGTCAAGCAGCTCTAAAATCAATTAAGTCTAATACAATTAAATCAAAGGCAGTTAGGAATTGCCGTGATGCCACTGATCACAATTGGACACCATTCGATCAAACTCTGCTGGATTCCCGGACATAACAATATTGAAGGTAACGAAAAGGCAGATGCTTTGAATGGGGTCGGAAATGAACATTAGTGAAGCGGACACATCCATATTACCACTGATTGGAAAATTGTATAGTATAATTGACGGCATAATAGAGAAAGAGGCCAACTCGTCCTGGTTATATAGGGAGGACTGTGCCACCTCTCGCACGCTATGGCCGAAATTAGATAAAAAAGAAAACAAACAACCTTCGGGCGCTAAATCGATCCTCTAACCGTATCCTTACTGGTATAATCACAGGACATTGCGCCATCAAAGTCATGCTCCGTAAATGGAGGGTAGAGTCCGACGACGGAGATGAGGAAAAGGTGGAGTCAATCCAACATCTGCTTTGCTACTGTCCCGCTTTGCAAGGACGATGTCTTCGCAATCTAGATTCTAGGTTCCTCGCAAGCACCACAGAGTTAGCAGGCTTCCAGATATCGAATCTCCCCCACTTTATCAAAAGCACCAACTGGCTCCCAACCCAACCAGAGACGATAGGTTTTTTTTTTTGTTGTTTTATTGATCTCACTCCATCCATACTTTAATAGGGGATTCACAATGGACCTTTAGGTCTCCGAGTGCACGTGATGAGTATCTCCGTCACACACTCTTTCTCAACCGAACCTAACCTAACCTAGTCCTTTACGATCTTTAGAAGATTTTCACAACCTAAACAAAAAACATAAAAAAACAAAATCGTCTGGAACACCCTGCATTTTTCCTCCTTGTATATCATTCTATAGGCACATGTTATTCTCACTGTATTATGCAAATTAAATATTTAATTCTAGTCATAACTCCTATTTGATACGATCTACTAAATTGTAGGGTGGCTCATAAACAGAAATGTTGTTTATCATTGACTGGGTGAAATCGCCACGGTACAAGACAGATAGGCACTGTAACCTTGACACGTCCTTTTAAACTTTGGTAACATTTTTGAACAACATGTTGGCTATAGCACTTTTCAATTGACTCCCGTAAAATAAAAAAGAGATAAACAAATTCTAGCAAAACTGCAAAAACAAACAAATAAACAATTTTTCACAGTATGTAGGTAATACATCTTAATCATGTAAACATGATATCATACATAATAAGGGTACTAAAGTCAAAAGTACGTACGCAATGTGCCTTTATAGATGTCATCTCTCCGAAAAATTGCCTTAGTCAAAAAAAATAACTTCATAAAAACAAGCTACGTTTGTTTACAATTAGTTTATATATACATATGTATGTATGTATGGACGGGGCTATGATATAATCACAGAAAAAAGAAGCAGCAAAATCGTCAGGAAAAAAAAAAAAACTAGAATGGCTTGATATTATATTTTAATTTGTTGCCAGAATATGCAAAATTGTTTATTTTCTAACAGAGGGTCGGGTGCTGCTGGAGGGGGGCCCACTCTATCTGTATTAGTACATAATTATCGGCGTAAACTATTTAATTTATTTATTTATAAAAAGAAAACAATTACCCATACTTAGATAAACTTAAACGGATAGATGAAGATTGTGGATGATGTATGAAGCATGCAGAGACGCTTTTTTTGTTTCTGTTGTTTAATTGTATTTGTGGGGGCATATTCTGAAAGTTTGTTGATATCGTTTGTTTTATTTTCAATTTCTTTAGCAGAGGTTTTTTTTGTTCTGTTCTCTTCTTTGCAATCTAAAAATACGCTTTAATTTGGTTTTCGATTTTCTTTTTTGGTGAACTTGGTGGACAGAAGGTGTTGTTGTTATTCTAGATACACACGTTTTGTTTATTTGTGTACACAAAGCAACATGACACATGTAGATGCCTGTTGAGCGGAAGGGGGTTTCGGAATTGTTTTCAAGTTTTATTCAAAATGTTCTTGTTTTTTTTTTTTTAAACAATTATTTTTCAAATCATGCATCACATACATATATACATATGTGTGTAGTTAAATTGAATAGGGCAGTAGTTTAAAACATAATTGACAGATCGTGTTTTTGACTTTGTGTTGGTATTTGTCAAAAATAAATATTTTTTTTTTTTTTAGGAAGATCAATTGTTAACTTATTATTTCCAGTGACGTCAATTTGATTACCAGTACAGTGCACGCATTAAAATTGCTCTTTTTGTGTGGTTCATTGCTTGTTGGTGTGTGTGTGAAAATAGTTGCAGGTATGTATATGCTTGTAGATGTAGAGCTGTAAAAACAAATCAAGGTCAATGAGAAATTTGCTTTTGTTTGGTTTGGTTGTTGTTTGCTATTTTTTTTTGCACATTTTTGACTTTGTTTCTTTTTTATTTTGTCTCTTGCTAATAAGTGAGAGAGTGCAAGTGATTGCAAGTAAAAGCGATAAATATTGCATAAGAGCTTAGATAGGAGATACTTTAAGAACGGACCGATAATAGATAAACAATCTTCTAACGAGATAAGAATGTGCTTTTGTTTTGCATTTGACAGTGAATTTCGATTTGAGCTGCTGTTTTTGTTATGATTTACATAAATATAAAATTGACCGAGTCTTTAGAGAAGGCTTGTGAGACAAGTTTTTATAACAAATATGAGTTTGAAATGTCGGCTTCCGGTAGTAGATATCACATGGGCAAAGAAGTTTTTCTGCTTAATATGCATTCATATATGTATGTATGTACGTATGTACATATATATTTGTTGATTCGATTTATTTTCTATTTGAGTTAGTTCAATTATGTTTGTTATAATAACTGCTTTGAGGGTGTCAACATAATTACCGTAGATATGCATGTATGTATGTATTATCAAATACTAGTCAAATATAAAAGTATTTTTGGACTTTGATCTTATTTCGTGCATGATTAGTCGGATTAACAGTGTGAGGATTCACTACTGTGTGAGGTTCATGATCATTCCATACACATCTTATTACGTCTGGCAATTTCGACGTTCACTAGGCATAATAAAAATTTACGAAACTCAGGGGTTTATCAAGTTTTTTCTGATCACTAGGTGGCACAAAATTTGGTGGCTGTATTTATTAAAACTATACATACATAGGTTATAAATACACATACAAAAAACAATAACAACTATGTGTATACAGTTGTAGGCGCGTGGCTCAGTTTTCAGTGCGTCGGACTACTGAATGAAAGTTCGAGTTTGATTTCCTGACAAAAACAGTTTTTACTTTCACCAACATATAAACATACATATCTATGAATGTACGTATGGGGCATTGGTTTAATGAAAAATTTCGAACGTGAGATTTTAATGAAACTTGACATTACTATAGATGGAGAAGTCCAAAAAAGGTGGTCTGCCAATTCCGTCTGTCTGGATGTCTGTCGCTCGGTCTGCCTGTATATTCGACTGCAGCCTAAACGGCTGGACGGATTTGCTTTAAACTTTTATCTGCTCTATGGAATGATCCCTAGAAGCGAAATTGAAATTTTTATTCTAACCACAAAATTAATGCTATGTTCCCACCACAAACCGAAATCTCGAGATTTCGATGAATTTTTACCGAATTCTCGAAAGCCATATCAATTTGAAATCATTTCAAATGTAAATTTCAAGTCATTTCAAATGTCAATTATATGTCAGTTTTGAAGAGGCTGACAAAACAATTGTTAACAACTTCCGTTTTCTATATTCTTTTCTTTTTCATTTGCTAAAAAAATTATTTGTTGTGAAATTTATGTATTTCTTTTCAAATACAACCCCTTTGTTCGATTTAAAATTAAAACAAACAAAATTGCAGCTGCCAACGATAATAGAATTGCACACCGAAATAAACTAAAGTTGACGCTGTAAGTTTGTTTGTTTTGACGACCTTTCACGGATGGATGAACTCAAACGGATTTCAACTAGATTTCGCTAAAGTCACGAGATTTCAAAACCCCGAATTTGGCGAAACCTCGGGGTTTGGTTCGGTGGGAACATGGATATAAGAGTACTTTACTTAATGCTACGTTCCCACCAAACCGAAACTCCAAGGTTTCGATTAATTTTTACCGAAACCTCAAAAGCCGTTCCCACCAATTTGAAATCATTTGAAATGTCAATCTGAAGTTATTTCAAATGCCAATTTTGAAGTGGCTGACAAAACAATTCTTTTCTGTTTGCTGAAAAAATTTATTTAATTAGAATATATCTTTTAAAAATATTAGCTCTTTGTCCGATTTAAAATGAAAATAAAATCGAAAAATTGTGACATCTACAACTGACAACATAAATGAACACCAAAATAAACCAAAGTTCACGCTAAAGGTTTTCACGGACGGAAGAACTCAAAGAGATTTCAAAGAGATTTCGCCGAAATCACGAGATTTCAAAAACCCGATAATGTATGCAAAACCTCGGAGGTTTGGAGAGATTTGACGAAACCTCGCGATTTCGTTTGGTGGGAACATGGTATAAGAGTACTTTACTTAAGACCGATTTCACTAAAAATGGATTTTCTCGAAAACGGGTTTAACGATTTTGATAAAATTTCATATATGAGTTAGTTTGGGCATATGCTATTAAATTTCATATAACGTTTTACACCAAAAATACGTATAACGGTAATTTTACAAATTTGCTGGTTCTGGGCTATTTCGTCAGTGATTGGGCTTAAAATTAATACATGACGTGGGTCAGCCTCCTTTTTAAGGTCGTTTTTACAAATAAAAAAAAAGAATTAGTGAAATCTCTCAGATAGCACCAGTTCAATGTTATCGATTCCATGAAAAATGCACAATGCCACGCCCACTTTATTAGGCCTCATGTGTAAGAAGAACTTGAATATCAGTGCTTAAGTATAAGATTGTATACTAGCACTAAGGTTCAAGTACATATGTGTTCATTGTACATATGTATGTATGTATGACTCTAGTACTTTGGAATATCACAAAAAGTTTAGTCTTAAAATTCTGAAAAAAGTTTAGAGATCCAGGTCATATGTATGTATATTGTAATTAAATATAGAATTGGATTGTAAATCTTAGAGAATCCTAGGTGAATCTGCAATATAAAGACAGGCAGGGTAGATTTTCAAGGTAACTCAAGAAAAAGAGGAACTCACTCTAAACTATTGAACTAAGGTCTTAACTATCACATTGCCATAATCAGTTTGGACATCTTTCATAATGATTCCTAAAAGAGTTGTAGAAATTAGAAAAAACCATCGGTTATTTTTTATACACGTGTTCCGTGCTCGCCGAAATTAGTAAGACTAGACTAGGTGAATACCTCTTCAATTGTCTAATATATATAGAAAATGCTTGTATGACCAAAATAATTTTTTTTAGATAGATAGATATTTTTTATTTCGTACACAAATATTTTACAGAATTTTTGTTATTGTACATTTTACAGAGATTTGATGATTTGATATTTTATCTTTCTACTAAAACATTATTCATAATTCTATTAAGAATGTGTGGAGAAAACAAAACAAACAAGTCAAATAAATGTATTTACCACATTGGTAAACGTGATTGTTTTTACAAGGAATTTGTAATTGTTGCTGCAATTATTGCATCAACCTGATTGATAATAATCAGGAGCCGGTTGTAATTCTTTATAATGTATTGCTTGTTAAGTAGATGGAACATACATATGTAGGTACACAAGTCCCTAAAGAATCCTAGGTAAGTATTTCTTCGATGATTGGACATATACCCTACAGGAGAGAACATTTTTGTTCAACACCTCCTTTGAAAGTATGAGATTGGGCTGTTGAACTGTAGAGAAAATGATCTGTTGCAACACTTAACAGTTACTGCCAACTCTGTGGTTTTTATATCAGAAGATGACTACTCAGTCGCGAAGAGTTGAAAACTTAGGGTAGAAGTCCGTTCTACTAAAAAGGATAAGAAGACAAAAAACTCCGGAAAATTCTGCAAGATTGCGCTTCAAAAGCTAGTTGCTAGAACTAAATATGGGTTGCTGCCGCTATCGGAATTAAAGGAGCTACCCTCAAAGTGACGTTCAATATTTTCTGCTATAGTGCATCCAAGTTAACTCTCTGTAACACACCGCTAGATATAATCTATAATTGGTGCCCAAGGAATGGGTTTACGATCAATCCTTTCAAAACTGAAGTTGTTTTCATTATGAGGAGGACCGTGGCCGGTGGCATATGGGGGTTATCACCGAATGGCAAAAATCCAGCAGTTGGTGGTGATATGCTGAAAGAGAAGGCAAAACTTTTGCATGAACAACTTCAAGAGAAAAAAGGAAACTTAAACGGTTTGACTAAGTGGATTCAAATCTCGTTTTGGTGTTCGGCTTCTACAAATATGTGGTAAAAAACGTTTATGAGCTGAAGCTAATACTGCGAACTATTCAGATATACTAGTGTTAAATAAAAAATCATAAAACGGCTTTGCAGAAGGCATTCAAAAATAAAAAGGAACAGACTAAATAGTATTTGTGATTTTTTTAACTAAATAAGAAAAGTGCAATAAAATGTTTATTAATATTAACGACACTATTAACCAAGTGTATTTATTCCATAAGTGAAAACGATTGGATAACCTGAACAGTTTGGTTATCGAGTAGTTCACGCTATCCATGTTCACGATCATAGTTCCTAGTATCCATAAGAGTATTTTCTTGTCACAAACTAAAAACAAAAGCTAATTAAAATCACTCCTTTTAAAATTATTTCAGAAGATGTGTAACTTTCAATTATATTTCAACTTGGTATTGACAAACCTTTCAATAGAAGATAATATGATCAAAAAGACTTGTACATACTTACAGAAGCACTATAGACCCCCGTTGAGATCGAAATGGAGCAAATTAAACAATCTGTACGGGGTTATGTAAACTTACACAACTTTCATGCTCTGAAACGCTTCCAATTTATTGGTAGATGTTTTCCACACCACTTCTCCGAATGAAAATAGAACTGTCTTCATTTTCGATTTCATGAACAGAAACAAATACAAATAAGCTTCAAAATTTATAATTACAGGACTACTTATAATCCTACGATTTTGCATTTAACCTCAATCTTCTTCAATTTTTTGAATATATTTTTTTAATTTGTTCCCAAAATTTCATTTGTTACACCAAAATTGTTTAACGTACGTCTACATACATGCATACATACATTACAACAGTAGTTAAACACCATTCAAAGAAATGTCATAACAATTCAATCACCTCAACTTGAAGAAAAATATCGGCGAAAGTATCTATACAGCTGGCTGTTGTGGTGTGACTCGCTCCACTCCTCCTTTCAAGTTTATGTAATAATTTTTAATGAACGTATTTGTTCGTACACAAATGTAGTGCCCCCGATCAGATACACTTTTTTTTTTTCTCCCTCAGTTGCAGTTGAGTAAATTCAAGTGTGATCGGCTTCTAAGAAAGGGACGGAGTAGGGTAATTGTGTCCCATGGTCAGCAGATATTCCAATTTTATGTTAAATAAATAAATGTACATAGGTAGGTACTCAGGTAAACTCCTTCACTTTAAACTCAGGGTAATATTGTTTTTTTTTTTTAACTTTATTTAAATAAAATTAGCATTGTGTGGAGTAAATGATATGCAAATACATACATACATCCATATAACATATACATTTGCCACTGATCTGATCTTTTTTTCGCTTATAAATCATTCAGACATAAGATATATGAGGTTAATTCAATTTCCGATCATGACCATCACAACTTAATACAATAACAAACAGAGTAAGTGCAATTCACCTGGAATGGATCGTATGATACCCTATATCATACGCACTCGTAACTTTCTTAGAACCCCAAGTAGGAAAGATTTTAATGCTTTTTACAAGCAGAACAGATCGGCAACAGATCAAAGTGGTGAACACTTTTAGTATGAACAATTAGAAAATTGTCTTCAAAAAATATGTACAATGTTGGCTCTAAAAACCACTGGGTGTGTACGTGGAATGTTCAAACTTTAAACAAATCGCCTGCAGTCGAAGTACCAAGGAATGTGAATATAGAAAAGGAGGTCTACTTTAGTAGTACGTATAATCGAAAAATATAATCTTCTATCTAGGCAAAACATTTCCTTGCAGGAATGAGGTTTGATTAATCATTTGGATTGTCTATGCACCAGGACATTTTCCAAGTGAAGTAAACGATGTTTGCGTTTCCATTAACGAATCAACGCTGCGGCGCGAGGCAGTCCAGCTGACGCCACTGTAGGGATCAGATCCTACGAACGCAGATTTCGAGTCAGCCTTAGCTAGTTCACCTGCGAAATTATTGCCTACAATTCCCTGGTGATCAGCCGCCCAAGAGGTTGTAAGACAACGTAGCAGGATTCAACTGACATTGAGTATACAGAGTTGGACGATAGTGCTTTAAGAGCTTCATGGCTATCTAAGAAAATATGTATGCTAGCGCCCTTAATACAAAGCGTCCTTCGAAGAACTACTCCTTGGAGACGACATTTAACTGCACATATAGACACTCCTCCAGATCCAGAGGACGACCAACCAATGGATGCCAGAAAATCGAATTATTACATCATTCGATTTTCTGGCATCCATTGGTTGGTCGAATCTTCGATACCTCTCCTATTGATTGCTCTTGCCATGGGGCAGTGAAGTCATTTTGCTTGATTATATTCCCAAAAATTCTGGACTTATATGTTCCATCTCCGATAAAAAAAACTTCTGGATTTTTGTCGGGACTTACACACATATGTACGTAGACGTGGGTCCATAACTCATTCACTAAACCTTTGTCGACATTTTAAAAAATCGACATTGTATTTTCCGTCGACATTTTGATCAGTCAACATTTTTCTTAACGAAACTTTTTTTTCCGTATTTTTGATCGAGTATTTGCAATCGATATCTCAAATGTCATCGAATCATAGCCAATCTCTTTCATGAACTTGCCTTTGCTGTGCACATACTGACTCAAGTGCAAAGGGGTAGATACATCTAACCGGCCTCTAATATGAACGTCAATGAGTCTCTCCATAGGACAAATGGTCTATAGGATTAAGGCAGCTCACTACGCATATTACCTGGCTTATAGCAATACCCTATAATAGACTTCAGCAATATTCATAAGAAGAGATGACTTCCTCCGATTTGACGCATACATATATGTATTTATATTTACACAAGTAGTGCAAAAAACTGTAAAAAAAAACTATGCCGATCGCATATCTTGAAATCGCCAACAGGTCAATGGCCTCTGTCAGAGAGGTCTCTTATAATGGCTGAGTTTCCTAAGTAAAGTAGCAGTTGCTATTTAGAATGTGACTGACACAAATGTCAGGTGAAACGTAGCATTCAACGAAGGCAGTAACGAGCAGCACCATCCCTTGCCAAACCTTAATGACGTAAATGCTCCTGGACCAGATGGACTATCTACTATTTTAAAACAGTGTGTTTACGATCATAGACAAAGAAAATCGCCTGAACTATGACAACAACAGAGTTAAGTCCTGATTTCGGGCCAGGAAACTCCACGATCGACCAAATATTCACAACGATTTGTAACTGATATTCACCGCTTTTAAGGCCGCGTATGACCCCTCATACACAGACGTTTGTTTAAATTTGAAAGTGCTATTCAGCCTATCAGTCTACGGAATGAAGGTTCATTGCCCCTTCAACGATACATTTGATGCGATGTCATGAGATTTTCCGTAACATTGAGAGAACAGAGCGAAACTAAATGTCAACTTTGCTTGCCATTCCACTTTTAAAACTTTAACTTTTTCCTCAAGTATTGGATAAGCATAGTTCGATGAAGGGACACAATTGTACAAAGCACTAAAAAAAGGTACTATAAAGTACGACCCTGAGGGTAGCTAAATAAACATCGAGATGGAGAAAGTTGTTCATTGAGACCCGGGTTCATTATACATTGTAGACCCTTAAAAAGTAAAATAAGGCCAACTACCACTAAATCGCAGTACCTACACAATAAGACAGTACACACGTACAAATATCGGCACGGCCATTTTTGGTAGCATATCTCCTCCAGATTGAGGAAGTACAAATATGTATGTCTGTATGTATGTAGACATTGTGTCCTACCCTCAGATTAGATTAAGGCAGGGAAAGGCGAATCTAATAACCTTTTTTTCTGTTTATTGACCACTATTGTATTATTAAATTTTTTTTGTGGAAATAAACCTACACTGCTAATGAAACTACATATGTATAATCAATTTTTAAAGTAAGTGACCTGAAGGGTTCTCAATACTTATTATATAATTCTATAATAACTTAACGTTTACTCAAGAACTATTTAGCTAACAATTATATTTAATATATCTAAGTATCATATATCTAATAACTTTTAGACAATTGTATTCTGTCTGTCCGTATCTCACGGCATAAATCTTTTTCAGGGGACATTGAAATTCATAGAAGTGAATGAACTGCTTTTCCGAATTGCTCAAAATTTTGAAATCTGTCACTCTCTGAATACTTTTCTTTCATTTCATCACTGTGTTTTGAAGGTACATATAAAACAGTGGAGAATATTCAAAACATGATATTGCAACCAAACGATACCTTGTTATTTTACTTATTTATATGGACATACATACATACATGTATATATGTATGTATAATCAATCCATTTCATAAATATTCATCAATATGTACTTTCAAAGAATGCTGATTACATATTGCAACAACTTACCCAATCCATAAAGCGTGTGTTTATCCAGTTAGAAAACCAACCGTTTGTCATACGTCTACACCATTGATTACACAAATTACTGTAATTAGTCCAAGCTTTCGAACACATCAAAGTATTTTCCCATCTCTCTTCATCTCTGAGTCTCACTCTGTCACTTTGTATTTGTTTTTTTTTTGTTTAATTGAATGTCACTCACTTCTTATCATTGTCGTGCCTCTTTAAAGTTCCACGCACTCTTTTTTATCAGGTGCACACTTTTCTCTCAAATCACTTTTATTGACAATATTCCGAATAAGCACACGTATTTAATTAATTATGTACATGTGTAAAACAAACGTTCAAACATCGATCACCTAATAAGTGTCAAATGAGTGTGATTTCGCGTCACAGTGTTCGATTTTCGAAGTCTTTTGTCATAAATAAATCATTGCTATTGCATTCACACTGCACGGTTTCCTATCTTGTTGCATACTGTGTTCGCAATTGTTAGTGAATTGTTTTGTTTTTATTTTTTTAAACAATATTCACATACACTAACCAGCGGGTGTTGTAGTCGTTATCATTTAGTAGACATAACACCACAATACAACCGCAGAGCTTGCGCCTTATCGCTCTCTCCCACCGCGGCTATTATCGAAAGCAGACAAACTGAATGCGTTGTTTTGTATGTTATGCTATGTATAACAGGCCTATCTGAGCTAATAATGCTGTCATTAGGAATTTTCTCAATGTTGTGTAATGTCAAATGTTTTTATTTATTTTTATTAATATTTTTTTTTTTTCGTTCGTTTATTTTTGATTGGCCAAATTGTTTAGATACGCATCGAACTGTTTCGTTTTTGTAAAGCGTTCTTGATAGCCTTAGGTGAGATGAGTGGGCGTCTAGTTTGTTTTGTTCCATTTTATGTCTCTTTGTGTCTAGAAAGATATGAGTATGTGGCTATGAATGTTTATTTTTGATCATGCGTTGATTTGACAGTGGGACTTCTAGGCGACGGTGTTGAAGAAAGTGTTTTAGGGACCGAGGTTCCCAAGCTTTTAGACACTATTCTTGATCAGAAATTATTGAAATGCAAAATAGGGTTAGTTCACTTCAATATATATCCAGCTTAGGATAATAAAAGATATGCAACTCTTATTTCTAATGGCTGTAAAATATCGACGAAGACCAATTTTCTACGAACGATGATAACCAACACGATGACAACCAACATCTGGATTTGAGACTCAAGCCTACCAAGGCCCCAGTGAGCGCCATGTCTCATGTGGTTAATGCGTTATACTACGGAGCGTGTGCGTGTGTACACAAACAAGTTCTTTCACCTATCGCGAGCTTTTGACAAACATCCGAGAGTATAAGTGTCATGTCCTCGCCAAATATTTTTTTTTTTATTCTAACGAAGCCTTAACTGCCGAGATTTTCAAATTGCGGGCAATGACTTGGAAATTTATCTGTAAAATATAGTCGAACGATGAGTGGAACCTTAGCATTCCCTCAAAAAAGGAGATAATTTAATCTAAGTTAAGTATTATTACATTTATTTAAGGTTTGTAATATGTGAGCTCTTTAAGTCTGTGACCGCCAAGAAAGTCTGTTATCCTAGACAAATGACAGCTATATAGAACATTGTTTCAAGCATCAATCATCACTCCCAAACCCATCCGATTAAGCAGGAGGGTGATGTGGAATGCGGACTGATTTATCAAGTACTTGCCCAACTTGGTTGTCCTTTTAAAACTTGGTTGGCTATAAAAAACACTGCTCAATATTTTTCAACGATTGTTGCTTTATTGAAAAGAGTAAACCTTCCGATAAATTATGGAATATTATTTCACTCAAATAACTGCCTCGGCTGGCGTGGCATTAGGTCATCCTGTCAATCTAATTTTTCAATACAGTTTCGAATAGCTTGACCAATATTGTCCTTGACTGCCTGAATCGTCTCTGTATTGTTTGTATAGCATCGTTCTTTAATGGCATCCCACAATCGATTGTTGGACGGCTTGTGTAGCACGTAGCCCCATCTTGCTATAACCATAGCTCGCGAAGTCCAAATGCTTAACTTTTGGTTGTACAAAATTGGTTATCATGCCTCGTTAGCGCTCTCCATTGACTGTAACGTTTCTTCCATTGTATTATATGTTAACCCGGTGAAAATAGATGTTCTCCTCTTCACTAACAACAGAACTGTACCACCAATCGGGTCCTTGAGTCCTACAACTTGTTAAATCCAACATAGCATAAGAGTTCCTGAGACTAGCCAATCGGGGATGAAGGGGAGTCTTATCTCATCGTGTCTTAAGAAAATTCAGAAATAAAACACGACAAAATTAAAACTGGGGAAGTTTTAGCGATTAAAAGGACGATTTTAGGGATTTAGCACTCTTCACGGGGCTTATTACAGGCCATAACCATTTGAAAAAAGAGGCTGTGGGAATACAGACGTGTTAGTTGCGTAAGCAGTTACTCTTCCAAAAAATCTATCTACTTGGCTCATTGCCTCGCAAGCTCGTCAGTCTCGTTAGCCTGGTCAGCATAGTAGGCGACATCCTTTTTACATTATTCTATTAGTTTTTTAGAAGATGTAGAAGAAACTAGGGTTGTATAAGTAAACCCTATCCATGAATGTGGCAATGTTTAGAACATAGAACGTATCGCAGAAGACCAACGATTCTCTGCTAATTCGCGTCTTTACCATTTTAAGTACTCTAGACGGAAAATCGACTATAAAATCATTTTAACTTTGATCAGAGTCGTTGCCAGCATCTTTCTTATGTGAATGCATATTTAAGTTTCAAAGATTTTAATTTAAAAAGTATTTAAGCTGAAAGGTCTGAGAGTACCTTTTCAGTTTAAGAGATAAACCAAAGTCCAATACGTATTCATGGTTCCTAAGAATTTAACCTAGTCAACCATAAGACTACTTGGCCTTGAGCTTATGCGAAAGTAACAGTCTATAAAGTTTTTATTCTGCGATTTATTATAACCTCAAGGGTGCGCATGCTGAAATCGGCGTGTTTAATAATTGACGTTTTCTCTAGCCAGGCGAAGTCCTTGATGGTTTCAAGGAAGATGATAGTTTAAGCCTGCGCCTGCGACGAGTTGTTAGATTTCCTTTAATTTCTGAGATAATCTAGGGAAAAGCTTTCAATAAGTTCTGTTCGCAAATCAAAACATTATTCGAATTACGACTTTAGCAGGAAAGCGTCCTTTTTCGGCATCACTTGCGGAAAGTGGAGAGTTCAAGGGGATAAAGATTTTGAAGCATTTAAAACGTAGGTCTAAACGAGGTCTAAAGCCTCCCAGTCCGAAATGCTGAGAAGAAGAAGAAATGATGAAAGAAATTCGAATGCAAACTTGGTGAGGGGGTCGTAGTATTTTACGCTTGATGTGCATATGTAAGATACTTACTTTGGGATGGAGAGTCTAATCATAACCTAAGATTAGTTAGATGTTTTGAGCCAAGGAAATTAGCCTGAACAATTGTCAAGACGAAGAGAAACTTCGAGATATATAGTACTAGCGGCACAACTAATTATACATACATATGTACATATGTACTAGTCAGTGACAATTAAGACGTTGCGGCGCCCCTCTCAAAGTATGTACATTAAAACAAAATAACCAAGTCTGTATCGTTAACGTTTGTACTTTACAAACCTGCCGGGAAAAAATAATAATTATTTTCACTTTATTGTGGACGTTTTAAGAAAAACAAATCACCACCTATACACATTAATTACTTACAAAGCCCGAATGTCACAATAAAACTCTTTGAATGAGTTCATTGCATCTTAAGAAAATCATTCGAATGAAAAAAATAATCAATTTCCCTGAGTCAACTCATAAGCTGTCACTGTCAGTTGACAGAATGTGTATCTATTTTTAATTTGAATTCAATACTAAAATAAAAAAAAAACATACCTTCCCACCCACACCTCCCAACGTTGTACGCATTGTTTGGCGTTCGCTACTGACATTGTCCGTTCAATCGCGGACATGCAACCTGTGAATGTGAAGTTCTTGACAAAAAAAAAAAAACAAAAAAGGAAACATAACAGCAACACAACCAAACTTTTGTGTTCAATTTCAATGTCAAATTCATAGATGACCCGTAGTGAGGCCTTATGCCCATAGATACAGAAATACATCTGTATGTATGTACAAGTGCCGTTAATTATCTTTACTTTCCTTTTTGGTTTGTTGGCTGATTTTTTTTTTCTTTTTTTTCTTGTTTGTGCTTTTCAATATGCAAAATAAACATACCCACAACAACAAATCAGACAAACACACATTCGTACACTTATAGGAGGAGATACTCTGAAAGCTCGTTTCTTTGTGATTCCCCTCTTATGGGAGCAAAAATAAACTTTATACGTTCAATTAGTTCGAACAGTGTTGCATTTGTACAGGAAGATTATTTTTGTTTAGTACTTATAGCCCTGAGTAAAAATTTAACAATTTTTATATGCCTTATAATATACTGATAGTTTCAGGGGTACATATGCAGATAAATGTCATTATATGTAGATAATCATACATGTTTCCATTTTTATCTATAAATTATAAGAAAAGTGAAAAGGAAGTGTCAATATGTCGTACATACGTGCATACATATGTACTGATATATGTATGTAACTGCATAAGTCGATAAGTTAAGCAGACGTTGAACGAATAATGATTCTGAAATCACTGGTAGGAGCGATTGGAAAGAAAGGTCCTTCAGACCTGTCAACCCGACGAAATTCTATTAATATTAAGAACAGAAAGAAAAGTTGCGGTGGACTTTTTCGGTGGCACTTCGATTAAAATGTATCCTGTATGGTACATATGTACATACTAAACGGGTACAGAATAAGTATATGTATGTATGTAAGTTTGAAATCAGCTGAAGATCGAGTCGTTGTGAAAAAGGGTAGCAAAATTTGCAAAAAAAGTTGTTCTGGCCAAAAATTATCGCCATGGAAGAATCCAGTAGGAATCTGGTGGCCAGGCAACTGACTGTGCGTATTCGATACCAATGTTTGGCTTTAGCTAGGAATGGATTAGCTATGAATGTCGTGCTTTCTATATTTAGAAAATCATATTCTAAATGAGAAAATGTTAAAGTAAATGGTAATATGGAGCAGAGTTGTTGTTCAGAAAATATAAAAGAACAGGTCTATGAGAAATTTGTCCCTCTTAGAACTTGGCGATTTAAAGAATTTCAGCACAAAAAGTAACACCTAATTTAATGGTAATCATAAATAAAATCGAAACATAAAATAGCAGCTGAAATGTTCTAAAAACTGCAAAACCGAAGAATTCTGCAAAAGAGGGTATCCCTCTTCTTACTGATAAGAGTACTCACTGGTCATACTGAATACAATTGAAACTGAATGACAAAGACCTGTGCGTGGATGAGGATACTCCCCATTTCCTTCGCCACTTTCCAGGAATCTGTTACCTTTAGAATAGAACTCTAGGAAGTTATCACTTCCAAAACATTGTAAAATTCTGATGCTTCTCTTTCTGACCTTTACAGGTTTTGGAGGACATCAGGCTGGTTAAGAACACTCAAAAGGAATGCACAAGTGTAGGAAAGATGTACTGCAGACCAAGATCACTGGAATAAACTTCAACGAACATCACAATGAGTCTACGTACACCTGACTGTGATGAAGGAGAAGTATCTTCTAACGAACTACACAATCATGCTCTTTTTTATACTATATTAAGCTCGTAAACGCTTTATCAACGTTTTCACCTTTAGAATGTTTTGGTAATTTTTTACTTCGTTTGGTAACTTTTTTTTTCAATCATGGTCTCAAATTTTTTTCACAAGTGGCAACAATGCCTGGAACCCCTCGCTTCGTAGTCCAACGCACTAACCGCTTGAGCCACTATGTATTCATGTTAGAAAAATTTCATCCGATTGCTGTGACAAGTATACATAACTGTGGACAATACTACAAGCTAAGTGAGTTGGTTCAATCAGAATTGCAGTTTTATAGAAGCGCAAAACAGCGGTAATTTCTAAAGAAAAAGATGACGGCAATGTAGATGTTGGGTTATTACTGGAAGCAACCAATCAGATTGGTTACTGCTACAACGAATTTCGACAAAAAATTTCAATTCAATATTGGGACTTAAATGAACTTTAGAGCAAAGTCATGAATTCGTCCTGTTATTCTTTCATTTGTGAAAACTTACCTTTGACGCTGTATAAGAAATTTCCGAGATACAATGTGTGATTGCTAAGTGACGGCGCACATCTCCACAAAAGCCATCGAGTGGGGAGCGAACATGGTAGAAAAGTAATATACTTAGCCAATATAGCTTTTTTTAAATAAATTGCAGCTCCCTCGTCCGAGTGCAACGCTCATTAATGCTTATACCTAATCCTTCAGACTAGTGTGCATACAACGATTCATAAGTCCTAAAAACAATGCTTCGATTAATTTTATTTATTTACGTATTAATGAAAACCGGAGAACCGGTCAGTAATGAAAACCGCTTAAAACAATTAAGAAGAACACGACACTCTATTTATAAACAAAACTAAGCAGCATCACACATTCTACTGATTAATTGCAGTACTTTTACAATGTCATTGCCCCCAGGAAATAAAATTCCGATTCAAGTTACTACCATAAAGTACTATTCAGTAGAGGCATTTGCAACACCAACAGACCATATAGCTTTTAACACTTTGAACCACACAGCAACCACCCCAGTCACACATGCATATGCGATATGATTAATTTCTACCACCACTAGTTCAATATATTTTTTTTTTTATCTGTTTTGTTTTGCTCTCGTCAGCTGATTACATGATGCTCATAAATTTGCCCAAATTAAAAATTAAATATGCATAGATGGAAATATACCACAAACTTCGTAATAATATCAAAAACACCCAGTCAGACCAGAGAAAAATGCTAAGAATGGATATGTTGGGTAGGTATCTTGTTTACAAATTAATTCAACAAAAAAAAAAGTGAAAGCCTTTGATTAATTTAATGGCACTCACCAGACAAACAAAAAATCACGGAAGTCCACGTAGTGTACGTAGATGGGTCCAGTAATTAGTATACTTTACGTATAATTGAACATACACACACTTAACCGATCCAAATCAACAAATTGAAAAGCTTCCGATCGACAAAAATAATGTTAATAAATCTGTGCAAATATTTATTCCCGGAGTTTTACTGCCTTTTAATTTAATATACTATAACTGTGGATGCGGACAGATAACTTAATTCACTTTTGAGAGAATAAAACAAGAAAACTCGTTTATTGTTGAACGAAGTTCAAGCCACAACAGGGTCTGAAATACTGTGTTTGGGAGAAAAGCTAGCATAACAGGTGCTGGTCTAGGGGATGGATGCAGCGAGTGTGTGTATGTGTACAGAAAAAGCTTCATACGACAACTTTGTTCCTAGTGTGTTGTTTTATGGTAGATGCACATTAGATGAGTAGTAAAGTAATTGTGCCGGTTTTAAAAGAACTGAATAAAGCTACGGTTAATAAATTTGTTCGTTAGAATCTTATCGTGTTTCAAAATAGAATTTATGTATGTAGGTGTGTAATTATAAACAACAATTTTATATACGTACAAGCCCTGCTTATGTCCAAGTTTATAGATCTGTAGGTATCTAACATTCAATCCAAAGCCCTTCGTTAATTGAATTCCGAAACTAGATTTACTTACATACAGACTGTACAAGCACTACAATCAAGCAATACAAGAAATACAGTGTAAGAATCAAGAAATTGCACTGACCATGTTTCTAAACCTAGCGTCGAATTAAGACTTTTCAATATACAGTCAGTCACGAAAGTTTACATACAGCCCTGAAAAGTGCTAAATCCTCATTTATAGACAAAATTTCAATTTTGTTGTTTATTAGATAACATTATTATTGTTTAAAAACATGATTCAAAATAAAGCAAATCATATCCTCACAATAATTCAAAGAAAACAAGAAAAAAACCAAAAATTCAATTCAAATTTAGCAGTTTTCAGCGCTGTATGTAGACTTTCGTGACTGAGTGTACATATGTACATACATATGTACATACGTTCATATGTACTTCATCATGTCTTTCGGTCTTGGGATAGGGTGTTTGCTATCGATACACTTCATCTAGAAGTTAATTTCAGCGCTGTATGTAGACTTTCGTGACTGAGTGTACATATGTACATACATATGTACATACGTTCATATGTACTTCATCATGTCTTTCGGTCTTGGGATAGGGTGTTTGCTATCGATACACTTCATCTAGAAGTTAATTTCCTGTCGGATAGTCTGTTGATATTCTTTGTATTGGATTTGATGGCATACTGAACAAACTGCAATCTCAAACGTAGTGTAAATAGCTTAGTAAGTAGTGGAAATAATAAGTAAGTAGAATCATGCAGACCATAGAACCGGTAATTCTGTTGATAGATGGAGGAACTTTTTTGTTCTACTAGTATCGAGTTTAGAACACAGTGCACGAGGTGTAGGGCGTTCGCTCCTGAAGATCCAGCTTCAGCATCAGGAGACCAATGGTCTAAATGCTTAATAGTTAAAAGTTGTGACATAGATTTGGCACCCGATGATCGAAATTATTATTCTCGGCAACGACACCGCTTACACATACTCGGAACAGAATACTTTGGCTTTGGCTTCAACCTTTCCAATCTACTTATAAAATACTTTGGATTTTTTAAGTTTCTTCAGAACCTAAGCTAAAAATCTCTGCAACTTTGGGCAATTTGGATAACGCCCTACCGACTGAAATCATTGGCCAACAGAATTACCGTCGCCTGATGTGAAACTACAAATACAAATGTTTGGCGCGACAGGTCCATGAGACCCAGGGCCTAACTTCTCACAACCACTCGTGCTGTGCGTGTTATATTTTTCACACGAATGGAAGGGGCCTACTGTTTAATGCCGGATCCGAACGGCAGTTTTTTGTTTTAAGAAGCTTTTTCATAACAGTTTTGCTCTCGGATGTTTGTGTTGTTTGGGGATTGAACCTGGAACCCCTCGCTCCGTAGTCCAACGCACTAACCACTTGAGCCACGGCGCCCACCTGCCTGATGTGAAACTACCAGAGGTTTAACTAGGATGATCTGTGCGACTTCTTAGGTCTTTTCCATGAGACGATGTATGTATGTACCTATGTACAACAAGAGTTCCGAAACCGTTCCGAGTTCTGAGTGCTGAATATGTCACAGAGGTTCTGGAAATGGTGGTCAATAATATTTTGCTTTAAATGATCAGTTCTAAACAAACCATAGTCCAACATGGATTGTGAGCAACCTATTACTGACAAGATCAGTACTTACAGGTCCCAACCGGTCTAACACAGAAAAGAATTAACTTACTGATCTAGCAAAATAGATACAACCAAATTGGAAGCAACAATTTCTGCTTGTCTTCCTTTCAACATTTAGCGACGGATTATTAGCTACAATATCCGAGTTGGAAGGCGATCGTTGCACCCAATATGGTTTCAGGTAATTCAGCACTAGATCCGGAGCAAGTAACTCCACCTATACAGTGAGAATAGACAACAATACCTAAAGTTAAATTTTTTTTAAAGCTTCATGTGATTCAACGATCTAGACCGATCCATTTTTGTTTGTAGGTACTGAACTTAATGGGGTCTGGGCAATAATAAGACTTCTTTTTGTATTCCGAAAAGAAAATACATTGCCTATCCTATTCCATTGGCTCTTCTGGGAGAGTTTTTCAAATACGCTAACGCATATAAACTCCTTCATCGGACTACTTGTCAAAGTCATATGGCACAAGACAAATTCTTTTGTTTGTTTATTTTATTTTATTTCACTACACCAGAAGAGAACAAAACTCTCTCAAATATGTTCTATTGGCTATTCGGAGTGAGCTTTTTGAGTGTTTTTCGTTTCCGGATTTCATTTCGGAGTGCACTCCACATATTCCACATTATTTTGTTTAATTAATTTTCTCAGTTCAGAGAAGTTGGCAGAAATAGAAAATTCCTGATTTTCTCTGCGAAAAACGTTATAATTATTTATATTGTCGCCAACTATTTAATTATTTTGTTTTTTTTTTCTTTGAAACAAAAAATAAACATGAAATCTGTCATTTCACCAGCCTATACACAACTGGGCAAAACGATTTTCGTATGTACTTTAGGAATTCAAAAGGAGTGAATCCTTGAGTAAAACCAATGGAAAACGACCACAAAATAAAAGAAAGACTCAAACAAATAAATAAAATCATCGCGACTGGCAGTTCCACTCAAAGTACATTTTCGAACGCAGCACGCACCGGCTGTCACATTCATATCAGCTGTGTGTGACATTTGCCGACATTCGTTCCGAATTGGATAGGTTATTATTTGTGGAAATCATGCATATTTCTATTTCCTAAGTTAAAATCAATTAAGTTCAATAACATGCTTGTGAATTTACGTAGTTTAGTAGTGCACCTACCAAAGAATAACTTTCACTTATGGTAAAAATACAACATGTAACTCTTCGGTTTAATTTTCACTGTCACCTTACAGCATTCAACTGCTTCGCCGAACTTGTTCGACTTCAGCCAAGTCTGACTCCCTGCCGCAGGACTTTTCCAGTATTCCAATCGAAAGGATACGAAATTTTAGTATAATTGCTCACGTTGATCATGGAAAAAGCACTCTAGCTGACAGGCTGCTGGAATTAACCGGTGCTATCTCCAAGAACTCAGGTAACCAGCAGGTACTCGACAGTTTACAAGTTGAACGAGAACGTGGTATCACTGTGAAAGCCCAAACTGTGTCGATTGTGCATGATTATAAGAATGAAACATATCTCCTGAACTTGATTGATACGCCTGGCCATGTGGATTTTGCAAATGAGGTGAGGGAGGATTGGTCAGCAGATTTTTTCCATATAACAATCAAGGTATTATTTTTGGTAGGTCTCGAGGTCTCTAGCAGCATGTGATGGTGTCATACTTCTTGTTGATGCTTGCCATGGAGTCCAGGCACAAACTGTAGCCAACTACCATCTGGCTATGTCGAGGAAACTAGCCGTGGTTCCTGTGTTGAATAAAATCGACATTAAGCATGCGAATCCAGAAAGAGTCATCAAAGATTTGAAGTCTTTGTTCGATATTGATCCATCGAGGGTGTTAAAGGTATAAGTCTAGTCATAACCAGTGATGTTTGTTAACAAATCTAAAGATTTCAGCTAAATTGGGCACGGGAATCTCAGAAGTTCTCACACATGTCATAGAATGCATACCGCCACCGAAGGTGGACAGAGAAAGTCCATTCCGAGCATTAATCTTCGACAGTTGGTTCGATAAATATCGAGGAGCGCTTAACTTAATCTACGTCCACAATGGAACCATAGCAGTGGGCGAAGAAATTCAATCGGTCACTTCAGGAAAGGCTTATTCAGTAAAATCCATTTCTGTGCTGCGACCAGTAGAGACTGCCGTCGAGAACATGTAAGTTGCGCTCTTTTTCGAAACATCTCCATGTAAAGTTTGTCCTTAGATCCGCTGGTCAAGTAGGTCTGATAGCCTGCAACATGCGAAACAGCAAGGAATCCATCATTGGCGACACAATTCACATGAAGAACACCAAAGCCATTCCGCTGACCTCTTTCAAAGCCCAGCAGGCTATGGTTTTCGCTGGAATCTTTCCAGCCGATCAATCGAAGCATGTAGCCTTACGAGGTGCTATTGATAAGCTGGTGTTGAATGATTCGGCGGTGACGGTGAATATTGATTCCAGTCCAGCTCTCGGGCAGGGTTGGCGATTGGGGTTCCTTGGCTTACTTCACATGGAGGTATTTTGTCAGAGACTTGAACAGGAGTACGGTGCAGAACCTATCATTACAGCGCCGTCTGTGACATATCGGCTGACGCTAAAAAATCCTAAATTGATCAAACAACTCGGAAAAAAGGAGTTGGAATTATCCAACGCGGCTTTGTTTCCAGAACCACCAAACGTCGAGGAGTACTACGAACCTCTTGTTAAAGGTTTACCATTTGACATACAACTATCGCGACATTTGTTTAATTTTCTGTCATACTCTAGGAACTATTATTACCCCAATAGAATATATGGGCGAAATCATTGGTCTTTGTGTCGATCGACGTGGCGTTCAAGAAAGCTCAATCAACATCGACAACGACCGCATTCTTATGAAATACGTCCTGCCACTCAGTGAGATCATCCTCGACTTCAACGACCGACTAAAGTCGATTAGTTCTGGTTACGCTAGTTTCAATTACGAGGATCATGGCTACCACCAAACCAATGTTGTTCGATTGGACATCCATTTGAATGGCAGGAAGGTTGAGGAATTCTCTCGGATTGTTCACTGCACTAAGGCGACTACAGTTGGTAAGGATATGGTAGCAAGGCTTAAGGAACTTATACCGAGGCAGATGGTTCAGATTGCCATACAAGCATGTGTAGGAAGTAAAATCTTAGCTAGAGAAACGCTAAAGGCTTACCGAAAGGATGTTACTGCTAAATTGGTCAGTTTAATGGTACTTTGTTGGAATGGTATTTATTTTGTGTTCTACTTTCAGTATGGCGGAGATGTAACTAGAAGGATGAAATTGTTGAAGCAGCAAGCCGAGGGTAAAAAAAAGATGAGGATGTTTGCCAATATTCGGGTGCCACATGAAACGTTCATTAATGTGTTGAAGAGGTAGCCAAGTGGAGAGGAACTGGGTTAAGTTTAAGACAAACAAATCGAGACGAGAAGGAGAAAAATAAAAGAAATAAAAGGTGCAAAACATTTTGTCCCGAAATGAAGTTATTGTTTGTTTAATAGAGACTTGCTACATAGGGACAATTTGTTTTGGAAAAATTCGTCGTACCAGAAACATTATAGGAGCTCAATATCAACAAAAGCCAAACAAGCATAATATTCCTGAAAGAATCTTCCACTGCTTCTTGAAGCTAATATGCACATTCATGAGTAATATGCCACTCCGTCTTTTTATCGTGCAATTTGGGTGCTACTGGTATTCTCAATATGAAACTAAGTTTTCGTTCCCGTATCGAAAACATTAGCTCAGCCGAGGCTTTTGTACTTGATTTCAGGAAACCCTGGTCTAAGGAATTCTCCATCTTTAATAATGATAGGCTCCGTAGCTTGTTCCAAGCATCCTTGTATGCTCAAATGTCTGATTTTACATGATTTGACAAAAAAGATGTTTTTTTGTTTGTATTCGGATGTACGGATAGTAATGCAATTTAGGATTGCCTAAGTGCGATTAGAAGTGTCTACCAGAGAATCATCTGCCATACACCATATCGGAGGAGTTCGTAAGCTTAGGTAAGGTAAGGAAGTGCTTTGTTTTCACCATTAGGTCAATAACTATATGAACCTCAGGACTTTGTTAAGTTCAATATTTTAGTCAGGAGAACAGGTTGGGAACAGAGCTGGACTCCTTTTAAGGGCTAATGCACGACACGCACACTAGCTGTTCCTACAGCTTGTAAAGTATTTGTAAAGGAGACCTAGCCGTTCTGTAAGGAAGCTTTTTAGATTCATGGACCTCTCCTTATCGAAAACTGGTCATATCGATCAATATTATTGTGTACATTAGATAATTGATAACGGTGATCATTCCACCTATCCTACTGATTGTTTCCATATCGATTTGCCTGTACAGAGTACAAAAAAGTTTATCAGAGCCAGTTAGGGCATGTTAAAATATCCATACCGAACCCCCAACTAGGTACTTTAAGTATCTATAAAGGTTGGGGCTTGTCGAAGTTGATAGCAATAACTTGAATCCGAACACACCCAACCTTATTTCAGAGAGTCGTATACGATATCATCGAGCTTCCGATGTAGATAGGAGACCCTATGAACTGCGACAAATTAATGAGGCATAAGGGTTATTGGTCACAGTCGGTGCCGATAATATGGAAAAATTTCTTCTGCAGTATAACAGCCTGACGAAGACCAACATAGCGCTATCAGGCATAATGAACCAGTCAATCTAAACTTCTGGCAACCTGACCAAAATGAAGTGAAAATAGCAATGTCCCAGCTTAATTCCAACAATGTTGTTGGGCCTGATGGCTTGCAAGACGAGGTATTCAAAGCAGCTGAAAATGATATGGTAGGGAGCATACACCAATTCATTTCTAAGATTTGGTCAGACGAGTGTAAGCTTGATGAATGGAATCTCAGCATCGTATCAGTCTCCTCAACTTTGCGTCCAAGATCGTATCTGCCATACTGTGTGAACGTTTGAAACCCTTCGTTAACAACTCGATTGGCCCCTATCAGTGTGGTTTCAGACCAGGAAAGTCCACAATCGATCAAATCTTCACACTTCGACAGATCTTGGATAAAATCAAGGAAGTCCAAATCGAACTTTCGATATAGGGTTGAATCCCTCTAAGTCGAATTTTTTGTGTTTCCTTATTTGATGGATATCGATTTCACTTAGTAACTTTAAGTACAATTAGGTTGTCTGGGGATGATTTATTTTCAGGCGCTGTGGTCCTAGAACCACGCTGGTAACGGTTTCAATTGTTTTCTACTAAATAAACACTAAAGGAAAATTACCTCCACAATCGTGTACACAAGTTCCTTATTGTTTATTAGTAGATGTGTACCTACAAGCAAGTACAATAGTATTTATAGTTTGCTTTCTCGTAGACGTCTGGATAAGTTTGTCTCAAGACACTTTCTATTGTTCGTTGGCACGTTGGAAGTCATGATACAGTGCACACCTTTGTTTCACTTCCTTAGCACACCTTCATATCCTGTTCATGTTTTTACACGTTTTCTTTTTCTTTAGATGAAATTTATTAGAAGTTGCAAATCAAGTTGCTGCGACCTTTGTTGGCATTTAAGCTGCACGTCTACCACAAATAAACAATCGTTTGTGAGTTAAAAGAATGCAGAATCAGGGTGGAATCTAATAATGTACTACGGAGTGCAAAACGAACAAAATGAATTATGGGTGGAGCATGGAATTTGAAAGTGACAGTTGTGATTGGAAATTTTTAGCAGAAATAAGTTCATTTACATTTAACGTAGGAGCCATTTCAGTGTCTTCTTAGAGATGCCTTTCACTTATACTGAAGATCTTAAGAATTTGTCGCATTGTAGTGCTATAACGAAAAATCGTTTATTGTCCACCTGCGTGTTCGTCAGTCCGACGAGCTGTATCGCCCCGCATCAGTTGTCTGAGATGGCTAAAATATGTAGGGTAAATGGATAGCCTTCGAGCAGAGTCTTCAAATCCAACCTGGAGAGACAATGCAATCGAGGAAGACCTCACTTCAGGGGGAGGATACAAGTAGAAGTGGACCTCAACTGTCTTGGATTACGTAACTGGAATCACTTAGCTACGGACCGCGTTAACTGGTTGAAACCCATGTTCAGCCTGAACTGCAGAGTCACTTAAATAAGTAAGCACATAGGGAATTAAAGATGTCTCCGTGAAAACCTTCATCTAGCCTTTTTATCCACAAGATATGTGTTCTGAGTATTCATGTCTCCTTTTTTTTTTATTGAAGAGTGAATGCATCATGCCCCGTCAGGAGGCTAAACTCTCTCCATTTTCAGGCGAACCCACCCCGGGACTCCTTCTGGCATTACTCCGGGGTGGTGGCACTTTCTTGCGCCTCTTTGGCTTCGTTCTCACTTTGGCTGTTAGGTACTCATACATATTTATGCGTTTTTTTTTCTCCCTTTTTCTGCCTCAGCACAGATTCAATGAATGCGCATATCATGTTCCACTTATCGCAGCTTGACAACATTATTTTCACGACGTTTTCGAGAGTTACGTTGCCTGCCTTCGATTCCAGCCTGTTTCTCTCTACGGTCCATCTGCTACAGATGAAGAATGCATCGTCCTCTGAAGCGTCGTCGTACTGGCAGGCTGACCTTTCCCAACTTATGGAGGTACGCGTTGAAATACCCGTGTCTAGTCAGAATCTAGGTGAGGTAGTAGTTTCTTAGTCAAGAGGACTACCTCCGTCTTCTCTGCCGCTAGACTAAGTCCTTGGTCTTCCATCCAGGTAAATACGCGTCTCGTGACCTGGTTCAATCTTCTCTGTGCATCTTTAGTGATTCTTGCAGTGATCACCGCGCCGATGTCATCTGCATACCCTGTCAGGAAGGTATCTTCGGGCATAACCATGCGAAGAATCCCATCGTAGGAGATGTTCAATAAATCTGGTTCTGATATTGAGGCCTGCGCTGCTTCGGCCGTGATTTCTTTTGTTCGGGGTCCCTCTGTGGTGTCATACAACAGTTCTCGATCGTTTAGGTAATGTCCTTATCATACGGCGGTATCCTGAAGTTATTTTCGAGCGCGTTGAGCATGTCACTCCACCTAGCTGAATTGAAGGCATTTCTCACATCTAGGGCTGCAAACGCAACGATTTTTCTTGAGTGGTGATTTCACTGTTGAGCAGATTGGACAGCATTTACCACTTCCTCGATAGCATTGGAGTGGCCTTTTCTAAACCCGTGCTGCTTCTCGGATAAGCTACCTGCGCTCTGTACTGCTGCTGTGAGTCACGGTTTCAGCATCTTCTCTGGGAAATTCCCTGCCGTGTCAAGCATACACAATGGTCTGTACGCCGATGGGGACTCCGGGTCTCCTTTTGCTTAGATGATGAGTGCCAGCCGTTGTGTCTTCCAGTTCTTGTGGAAAATACCACTTTGAAGGCAACTGTTATACACATTCAGCAAAGGATGAGGGCGAGTTATTGTTATCATTTTCAGCACTTCTATTGGTCAGGTCAACAGCTTTTTTGTTTTTCATGGTTTCTGCTAGCATCAGCTCTTCTTCGCTAAACAGTGGGACGTCCTGTTTTTCGGTAAGGGAAGTTGTTCATGGGCTGAACAGGATGGGTGGGGAAGAGTGTGTCCACTATCCGATGCATTTTTTTGAGTTCAGTATTGGGCTGACTGCTTGTGCGCCTAGCTTTAACATCACCACTTTATATCCTAGTCCTCAGGGGTTATTGTTGACGTCTGGACGAACATTCTTCCACTTCTGTTTTTTGCACGAATTGATGACCATCTTGAGCTCGAGTCTAGCGGTTCTTAAATCTACTAGTGCATCCTCTGTGGTTTCTGCGTATCTTCTCCTGCCCTTGGTGACTTTGTTTCGCAGTTGCAAGCACCTCCTTTTGAATGAAGCGATCTCTTATGTCCACCAGTACACCTTTCCTACCTCTGTTCCTGTTGGTTGTCCGAGGCATTGTAGCGCCACACGCCTGGTATATGAGCCGCATCGTATCGTCAACTTAGGGTCCGGCATCGCTTGTTTGTTCTGCGATCGCATTTACAAGGAGTTCTTCGTCGAGTCCGCCCACGTTCCACCTCGGTGCTTACCTCGGGTCTCTGTTAGGGGCGCCGCGGCGTACGTACTTCAAATATGATCAACTGGTGGTGACCGCCGATGTAGTCTTCTATGATTCTCCGTTCCGATAATGATTCCGATGCGAAAGTAACATCTGGTATTGTTTCTCCATATCCGAGTCGCCTGAATGTAGATGTATTGCCCACGTTCAAAATGCTGAGCAAGACTCAGGCGATACATATGTACATAAGTATGTATATTAAAAAATAGTCCGATCTCACCTACGCAGGAATGTCCCAACCATGCCCTCTAAATTTTTGAAACGTTACAATCTGATGTCATCTCGACAGCATTCCATTTCTTTCGGAATCTCTCAACAAGCATCTTAAATTCTTGAAAATTCCCTTAATCTTTAAACCGAATAACCCTTAATTGACCTTGAACATTCTCAGGAAGTAGTAATCATCATTCTGCACGGAAGATAATGACCTGATTTCTTGTGAATTTAAATGAAAGGAATCTATTGAAAACGTATCTACTAACAACAGATACATTTGCAGCTTTTGTAATAAAATCAATGCTGACGTGCACCTGACTACTTCTCCCAATAGACACTTGATTTTTATCCCCGAATACAATCCAAATGTTTTTTTTTTAGCTTGCCCCCTAACTGTTAAAAAATTGCACCTGCTTGTAATAACATACGAAACATACGTCAGTACTTAGAACCACCCCCGTACATTGAATAACAAAATGAGAGTTCAATTCAAAGAATTGGCTGCTTTTGGGACTTTGGAAAGCGAGATACCCAGTCAAGAGGGCAGATGTCACACATTTACCGCCTCCTCACAGTGGGATTAACGTAATCAAATTTAGGCAAAAGAATCTTAGTAGCACACACGTTTGCGTCCTTATTATTAAAAGCGGCACGTGTTTTGCGTTATCCTTTCCTTTTACAAATTTGAAAATGTCCGAAGGACTTGGCAAACACTTTTCACACGAGCACATGAAGTCGAAGTAACATACCTACATAGCTACATACTTATGTATGAATCCTTATTCGTTTTATTTTCAGTAGTTGTTGCTCATGACATACTCCGTTAGCCATTGCGAAAATTTTGATTTTTCAGGCAAAAATACTCGTACCAAGGCGAACTTAAAAACTATGAAAGTTTTAACCGCAGCGCTACGTGACAAAACTAAAAAACTTGCTGATGACTGAAGTTTTGATGATGTAGTCATTACACACACTCAAAAGCGGATCAATGCCTGTGAGAAGAGAAGACTGTAATTACAGGCAGAATGAACCACCGTTAGGCAACACAAGCAAATATAGATGGGAAATTTGGGTAACATGCGACAGGAATAAACGTTCCTCTCGTGACCTGGTCTAATGTCCTTCGGTTGTATCTTTTATCTGGAAACATTGTTCGTTTATTTCTTTTTCATTAAGATGGTGATAATAATGACTTTGCGTCGATTAAGGGCAAAGTCGAAGCATTTAGAATGGTTACAATCCATCTGGAGTGGATCGAACGAACCTTGTTTATTGAATAATGGCCAATAAAGGGGGGTGGTGCTGTGAAATTTGTGATTTGATTGAATTTTGACATTTGATTTCATTATGGAACCTTTTTTGAATGGTACTTTAAGTGTTTTCTATTGCAAAGAGCAGTGTATTGGTAGAGGATTTATAGGAATCACTGAATCTAGTTCGTAAATCTCATGAAACCTATGCAGCTAGCAAGTATACCTTGTAAGATTCGTTTTAGTATTCCAAGTTTAATTTAAGATAAGCTTAGTACATTAAATGTTTTCAATGCATCCTTATGATACATATTTGTTAGTCTTTCGTGGGCTTAATTTGTCCTTACTCTATTTCGTATCTCAAAAACTCTTCGAAACAACAAATACTCCACAAAGTTCTTTTTCAACAATCGTACGAACTAAATTATCCATTTATCTTCAAAAGTATCTACGGATACATCTAGGACCGTAGTCTCTAGTAGGTACTTACTTACAAATCGCAAAGTTTCATCACTCGTACTCAGTACATCAGGTTATCCTTTTCTTCGAACATGTGCGAGTTGACATATTGAACTCTCTTATCCAATGTGATTGACAGTACGATTCCTTTTTTCAACAATTTGAATGCAAATCCGACGCGCTCAAGTAAGTACTAGGGAAGCGATTAAGGAACTGATTTCTTGCAAATCTACCGTTTTTATTAATTTGTTGTCTCGTCGCCGTTCTATCAATCGGAAAGGTTCTGTAAATCCTGATGAAGTTGTACGATTTCACGAAAAAGATTACTTTGACATCTCATCTACTTTCGAACGGTGTGAGTTGGTGAAACCCATGGAGTGCTTGTCTGGTGAGAAATCACTCTTTGACACTGGTAAAGTGTGAAAGGGTGTGAATGGGCTGGGAGTGGAGTGTAGTGTCGGCGACTTTGTGGAGCCCATATCAACGCTAAGCTTTATCTGATTTACTTAACGTGAGAGTAAATTAAATTTATTTTATTTGGGGTTTTCTTTTTCTTTTTTTCTTTTTGCTGTTGAAAAGGATTGGTATTGGTTTCCTTTTGATCTGAAGCTTTGATAAATTTTGGTATTATGTGTAAATAAGTATGTGACAGTCACTTTTTACAGTGATATCGGTTGGATTCTTTTAATGTTTTCGAAGCAGGACGTATAGAATTACTTGTTTTTACCGCATGGAGACATTGCGTCGAATTGGCATTGTATATGATGTGCTCCGATTAAGTTAAGTAGTTGTGACCTTATTGTGGCGGTGCTTCTTACTAACTTTTAGCACGGAAAAAAATGTGAACAACCTTTCCTTACAATGCGTCATCCTTAAAGGAAATCAACTCTTCTTTATCTCTCTCTTGCTTTGCTTTACCGAAGGGAATTGCACCAAATGTCTATATTGATACCACAGATTTTTTCTGGAATACTTCCGCGAACGGTAGCATAACATCGTCCCTATTTTGTCGGAGGTAGATGGTATCAATATTTCAACATAACTGTAACGACGGAGAAAAAGGCGGAGGCATATGATAATGACGCATCATGACTGATCTCTAGTAGGCTGATCAATAACTAAAATCTTCGTGTAAAGAATATAACACGTACAGCTGCGAACAAAAAAATAGTAGCGGCCAAAAAAAAAAATGGAAAAAATTCAATATTCTGAAAACAACGAAATATTTTTTTTGTTTAATATTTTTTTCTTAATAACAACTTAAATCTACATAAGAATACAAAAAAAAATTTAATCATAAGTACATATTTACAGTAATAGACAAAAACTTATATTTTGACGGGTAACATAAAAATAGTAGCGCCTTCAGATATTGTTACATTTTTGTATTTATTGATAAGATGGGCGTTCAAAAATGTTTTGCCCGCTACTATTTTTTTGTTCACAGCTGTCCTGTCCTGGGTCCCACACCCAGTGTCTCTTAGGTGTTTAATATCATACGTTGAGTTGATTCAGGCATTACTCTACCTGTTTTGAGGATGTCGATGGCTTTGAGTCAAATCAATAGCTTTGGTAGCATCATGGTTCATTTTTAGGAAGTTATTAGAAAAAAAAAAAAAATTTTTAGAGAACTTATAAAAGGAAAACTTTATGATAAGGAATCAATATGCGAAATGCGAAATTATACAGAAATCCGGGCCTTACACTACTGGTGCATGAAATGTTAATGCTTAATCTTGATTTTTCACCAAAATGTTATTCGGGTAAGTATGTGCCTTTGGTGCATTTCAGAAAAACTTGAGATGTTCACATAAAACGTTGAGTAGAATCTTATATACATATGTACGATATTTAACAAGGACATACCTACTACTAACCTTTCAATATCAACTCCTACTCTACACCTCCACGTTGGTGCCTGCTACGGGCCTAGTACCTCGACTGCAGATTGGGTAACCAACCCCTTTATAAGGTCGTTGGTGGTAGCGGACGAGAGATTCACTCTCTTGATCTAGGCAGCAGTGGATGAATTCCCTAGATGAAATCAACGGTGGCGTCTACCAGTTCCAACGGTGGCGTCTACCAGTTCCAGCGATGGTGTCTACCAAACAGCTCTTATTCGGATGCGGATTTGTCATACGCGGCAGACTTAAGCAAGAAGTCATAAGCTTTCGAGACGTGAGCGAGCGTCCAAAGAATGTGGAAAGCTCCCCGAAAAAACTTATGAGAAATGTACTAAATATGATCTTAAAATCCTTTTGGGTGATTTTAACGCAAAAAGATAGGAAAGGTGAACATCTTTGGTGGGACAATTGGTAAACACAGCCTTCACGACATTGCGTCCGGAAACGGACTTAGGCTAATTGACTTCACTGTGGGCCGACACGTCACTATAGCAAGCATACGGTTACCTTATTCACAATAAGGGACAATATCCACAAGGGGACATAGCGGTCTCCTGATCTTCAAACGGTCAACCAAATTGATCTCATTGTGATCGACGTAAAGCATGCCTCCAGTATTCTGGATGTCCGAACTTTCGGAGCAGTCAACATCGACTGGGATCATTACATTGTTGCAGCCAAGCTACGAATGTGGATATCCTTAACCCCACAACAAACAAGAAATACTGCGAGAAGATATAACGTCGAAAAGCTGCAATCGCAAGAGACCGCCAGAATCTTTGCCAAACGCGTATCCCGAAAACTCACTACGACTCCTATGCCGCCAGCACCAAATGCCGAAGAACAATGGCAACGCTGCCAACATGCCATTAGAACAGATGTGCTGGATTTTGTTCGTCCACCACCAAGAAACCCATGGTTTGTCGAAGAATGCCGGAAAGTAAATGCAGCTAAACAAGAAGCATACAAAGCGGCGCTGCAAAAAACGACGAGGGCTGCTCGTGAGCTCTACGAGCAGTAAAGACGGAAAGAACATCATATTCTCCAAGAGAAGAAAAAAAAAGCATGAGAAGCGCGCGATCGAAGATATTGAGAGATTATACTCTAGGAATAATGTTCGCAAGTTTTACCAACAGGTAAATAGAACGTGTCAAGTCTACAAGACCCGTATAGAAACCTGTAGAGATAAAGAAGGAAACCTCGTAGTAGAGTCACTGTCGGTGCTGTGAATATGGACAACATTTTTCTGCAGACTGTATAACGGCGACGAAAACCAACATCCTGCTGTCAGGCAGAATGAACCATTCAACCTAGACGATGATAGCCAAAATTACCGTCCATCTGATTAAAACGAAGTTAGGATAGCGATATCTAAACTTAAGTCCAACATGGCTGCTGGTTGCCTACAGGCCGAGTTGTTCAAAGCAGCTGTAGATAACTTGGCATACATACAATGGAATCTCAGCATCGTTTGCCTGACCCACAAGAAAGGAGACCCCCGCAATTGCGCCAATTACAAAGGTATCAGTCTCTTCAACATCGCATACAAGATCCTATCTACCATATTATGTAAACGTCTGAAACCATTAGTCAACAACCTGATTGCGCCCTATCAGTGTGGTTTCAGACCAGGAAAGTCCACAATCGATCAAATCTTCACACTTCGGCAGATCCTGGAAAAAACCCAAGAAGTCCAAATCGATACCCACCATCTTTTTATCGATTTCAAGGCCGCATATGATAGCATTTATAGAGACGAGTTATACAGAGCCATGTCTAGTTTTGGCATCCCTGCCAAACTCGTTCCCCTGTGCAGGATGACGATAGAGAACGCTCGGTTCTCCATCAAGATCGGTAACGACCTCACCGAGGCCTTTGGTGTCAAAAAAGGACTTACACAAGGAGACGCTATGTCATGTGATTTTTTCAACATCATACTTGAAAGGATTGTGCGAAACTCACATGTCAACACTGGAGGCACAATCTTTCAAAAGTCTATGCAACATAGTTCGCTAGTATTGCAACGGAGGCTGCCAAAATGGGTCAAGCGATAAATGAGGGCAAAACCAATTACATATATGGTGTCAACAAAAAGGGACACTCAACATCGACGAATTGGACAGAAAGTCACAAACGACAGCTATAACTTTCAGGTAGTAAGGGACTTTGTCTACCTCGGTCCTGTTATCAATTCTCACAATAACACCTCGGCAGAAATAAAATGAAGAATAACTCTTGCTAATAGCTGTTTCTTTCGGCTGTGAAGACAATTGAGTAGTAAGGCCCTATCGTGAACAACTAAGGAGACTCTGTATAAGACCTTGATTATCCCAGTCCTGCTTTATCGCGCTGAAGCTTGGATTCTATCTAAACGCGGATGAAGATATCCTCGGTCGCTTCGAGAGAAAGATTCTTCGCAAAATTTTCGGTCCCGTTTGTGTTGATGGACTATGGAGGAGAAGATTCAACGACAAATTATACGAGCTATACAGCGACATCGACCTAACCAAAAAATTGTGCATCAGTCGTCTAAGATGGTTAGGACATGTAGAGTGGATAGACACAAATGCTCCGGCCCGTATCTAACCCACAGGGACAACGGTATAGAGGAAAACCTCGCCTTAGGTAATGCGAGCAAGTAGAAGGGGCCCTCAAGCGACTTGCAGTGCGCAACTGAAGGTAGTTAGTAACGGCTAGGCCAATTGGAGAGGCTTGTTAAAGGAGCCCCAGATTCACTCCGAACGGTTGCTCCATCTAAGAAGAAGAAGTAAACTTCACTATTATACGAGAAATGCGGTGCCTGCGTTGCGGTGCGTTTAATGCGGGCAGATTTCAAAATCAAATTGATGTTGGGATATGTAGATGTCCATCGTAAACACGATATTGCGGGCAACACGTGCGTTGCGACGTCTCCGCATCGCACGCATTTTTTGAAAATCAAACTGCTTTGATTTTGCCCGCAGTATCGTGCGGAAATTAAAGGATGGAGGTTCTTATTTCAGAAGTGCAGAAGCGAAAAGTGTTGTGGAACAAGAGCCGGTCGAACGCATTATCGTGTTGTAATTGGACACTTCCGCATTCCGCGCAAATAAATCGTGCGGGGACCGCATCGCACGCAAAACCCGTGCCTGTGCTTACGCTGGACATAGCGTTAGGATCCCCTTTTTTGAAGATAGGGCAAATAGAGCTTATAGTACAATCATGGCGCACTGCTCCCTTCACTCGATACATGAGTACTGGCGGCTGGCTTATTCTTAATTTAATACCGATTGGAAGTGCACCCTAAATATATTTATGTATGCTCGATTGCCCGCGGCTTGGGTGCGGCATTACCTTTAATATTTTAAAAAGTCTGTAATCAAAGTTTGATCTAGTTCCACCATTTCCTGACCTGGAAATGTCTTCATCTGATACATACATTCTAGTTTCCTCATCTGTTCCTTGAGTTTGCAGTGCCTCTTTTTGTTTAGCTTGAGGTCTTGCTCAGGATGTTTGGCATACATCTCAAGGATTTACCCACTAGACCCTGAGATGTCATAGAGTATAGGTTGTTTTTATTTGTTAAAGTTTCCTCTTACATTGTACTATTGTTGGTTATATGAGTTCAGCTGTGTGGAGTCTTCTTTTAATAATGTTCAAACCTCCCTCTGAAATGTATTACTATATCATCAGTGTAAACTTGATAGTTGATGCCCAGGTTAGTACCATTCTCAAAGACAAGGTAGAGAATACTTTCACTTGTGGGCATTCTCTTGTTATGTTGATCTAGTCCTCTTGTGCTCAGCATATCTTTTGCGCATATATGTATCTATTTCGATACTGTGTTATGGATTCCTTTTCTATAAGTACAGTTAAATGCTCTTCGACCGGAAGACACAGAGTATCCCTTTCGTAGATCTGCCCGCTCTATATGCATGCTGATAGTACTGAATAGGCGATATGCTTAACACTCTTAAGTAGTTTCCTTAAGCTTATTCTATCGTCTTAGGAAGTAATGGGTAATTTTTTTTTCTACGTTTGGTGTGAACACAACATATGCCCGTCTCCTCTAGTTTCGTATGTGTCCCACAGCCAGGCTACTTATAATATTCCTTGTCCAGCAAAAGGAGAAATAACTCATGGGTCCTTCACCGAAATTGTAAAAGCGGAAAGTTGACGCACTAGTCAAACTAAGCTCTGACCAGGGAACTGGACTACAATACAAACAAATAGAATACAAACCTCGGTACCCAAAAAGCACGCATTAAAACCAGAGTTGTAAAGTACTGAAATACATTTGTACTGCAGTACTGTGTAAGTACCCAGTACCTTGTACTTGTACTTGTACTTAAAAAAAAAAGGAGTACAATGTACTTGGTACTTTAAAGGCATCAAGTACAAGTACTTTTCCAAGTAGGTACTCTCTTCTAAGTACATTTACTGGGTACTGTTTATTATTAAGTTTTTTCTTCTGAATATGAACTGAAAATAATAGTTGCAGATGTCAAAAACAAATTTGAGGATTAATGCTTTTCGTAGCACGTTTCACACATAGACCACATTAGGAAATGTACTTGAAAAGTACTTGCAAATGTACTGGCCAGTATTACAGTAAATGTACTTAGAACAGAGTACCTACTTGGAAAAGTACTTGTACTTGGTGCCTTTAAAGTACCAAGTACATTGTACTCCTTTTTTTTAAGTACAAGTACAAGTACAAGGTACTGGGTACTTGACTGGTATTGGTACTTGAAAGTTTACAGGTCTGATTAAAACCTATGTCTATTTCTAGACTGTATTTTATACACAAAGAACTAGTTCGCTGCGGAAAACCCACCCGTCTAAAACGGATTCCTAAAAATGGGAAAGAAGACTGTTTCCCTGAAACTACTGCCCTATAGCCTTTCTGTTCATGCCAATCTACTATCCTATTTAATGGAAAAAATCCATAAGTTCTTAATTAAGAAAAATACATGGATAGCAATTAACAAGTGACTAAGGTTTATCTTACTTGTCAGTCTGGTAGGCAACATAACCTAAATGTTAACTAGCTAATTGACCAAATATGATATTTCTTTCAAAAATTCCATCCAAAATTTCTTGTTGTGAAGAACAATGAAACTTTGAAGTTTATTTGCAGGAATCATATTTCCAGAAGCATTAAAACTTCAGTTATTTGAGATCAGAATGAGGAGTTATTTGTAAGCACCTTAGGGTGCTGTCTCAGCTTTGTCCGCATCGACTCTCCTGAGTGAAAATTACAAAAGAAAAGGGCATTTTTCTAGACCATTACGAAAGTTCTCCCTTTCGTTCATGCGCTTCATCTTTTCATAGATTTCAAAATCAAAACCTGACAGACACGAAAGTTCTTACACGCTAAGAATACATTCTCTATAAATTTTTTTTGTTTAACCTATGTATTATTTATCTTAATTATAAAATTTCAACTAAAACATAAAATAGGGTTGAAGTCTTAATACAGTACAGTATAGTCCCGATGGACGGAAAATAAAATATCTCAAGCTCATGTAGTTGTGGATGTTCAAAACACTATTTGAAACAAAAATTATTTATTAGGAGGTGGAACAAGTTTTTGTGTGGGCACTAGTGAAGTGAAAAGAACTGTGTGCACCCAAACCCAGTACTAAAGTAGATACCTTATATTTACGAAGCATAACTTGATGTGGTTTGATTGTCGGAAGATAAGGACAGAGTTTGTGTATTGGAGTGGTAAGGAGCAACTGGATAAAAAAAAAAAGAATTCGCGTAGAATATATGTTGTCCATCCAGTGATACCTTCAACTGATCCAAAGTAAGAAAGAGGATATTTCGACCAACTAAACCAGACAGCTGGACCATGGGTAGGTACATTAGTGTGCTTCTTTCTACTTTCTCTGAGCACAACAGAAAGTATTGTGGGTGACCACAGAAATACGTGCTTTGTGTGCACAAAGACGAAACCATTTCTTTCTGGAACTTGAAGTGACCTGAACTGAAGGAATGAAGTGTAAGTATCTACCCTATAGAACGGATATTCTGTGGTCGCATAGTATCCTTGGAGAGTTGTAGTTTCAAAGAGTGCATAGCTGAGGAATGTATTGCTGAAGTTTCTTTGCCGTTAGATGGGAACATTTTTGCTTCAACCGACAGAATGTTTCTTTATTATGGGACAAGGTTTACTAGTTCCTTTATATATATCAGCTCTTCTCAATTACTTGCAGTTTGCTACTTTTCTTTATGAAGGGATGATTTTGGTATTTTGCAGATACTTCCGCGAAAGCGAGAGTTTTGGAATACTTATAATGTTTAAGATGGTTACAAACAAATGTGATCTCAACTCATGGTAGATACACTAAAATCCTTACTTGAGTTCATAATTGAAACAACCTTATTACAACCTTATAACGTAATGCAAAATAGTCCTGGGCAAGAAGCGGGAAGAATTGCGGTAAAGTGTGCTTTGTAAAAGCAAATTACCTGTATACGTTTGCCTGTCGAAAGCAAAAGAATTACAACCTTCACCAGGCGGCATATAATTAAATATTCCCACTTGCCGTAACCCATCCAACTAGAAGCACTAAAGAATCAGGCAAGCAAATCGTAAAAGTCCTCAATTACTGCCAATGTTACGACACTATCCTGCAAAAGTGCAACTTTATAATTTTCCCAGGTGCGCGAGCCATAAAAGATTCCCAATCGTAGTAAAAATTAAACTAAAATCTTATTCTTCTTCTAACAATTAGTTGCAGTAGTTGCAGTATTCTACTACTTTCATCCTCGCCTACCAATTATGTTTGTAGCTCTGCAGCACCAAGAAGACATCTGTATATCCTCCCCCGGGAGTGATGTGACACCCGAGGACCATATGAAGAGAGTTCAACTGTGGGATTGAAAAATCTGGTCTTCTTTCAGAGTATTATTTCCATACCCCAAGACCAAGGGTGGTAACAGCGTCAGTAGTGGGCTCTCATAGCGACTCTCTATTTAGTTTCGAGTCAAATTACTTCCCTGTCCGGGTGCCATTGCTGTGTGAATTGTGAATTAACGGAAATGAGAAAAGTTTCACCTACCGCTGTTGTTATTATCGTTTGTGAACACAGCAAGGACTGAGACAGTGGTGGTATGACTTAATAAGAGTGTCACCACAGAACATAGTGTAGTGGCTGAACCGAAGGCAAAAAAGGAAATGGGGTACTCGGCTAGAACGATGAGTGGAAAACGGATTTTTATCTCAAAGTCCTGGTTTCGAATTGACTGCTGCTTTGCTCGAAAGCGTTAAATATAAAATTCTCTTCTCCGCATGACGGCAACCGGATGGACAGTCCTCGATGGATAACATGACGAACATGGCGAGTTGTACTAAACTTTTACTTGGAGATGAGCTCGGGAGTTGAGTAGATTGCAAAATTGTGAAAGACGAGCGTGATAAAGTTTTGATACCGGCAATATACGGGTATGCGACATTAAAAACTTTTATGTGTTTCGGGCTACCGCTCGCTGCTTTGGTGTATTTGGTTTATTTCAAAATATGTATGTGTATGCATTTGATTAGAGCACTGTTGAGTGACAATAAAAGGTAGATAATGATCGAAATGGTGTATACCATCTTATTTTGAATTTAGAAGGTTTCAGCAGAGATGTGGTTGAGGAAGATGGAAATATTGTAGTAAAGTCACAGTCGGTGCTGAATATATAGAAAAACTTCTTCTCGAGACTGTGAAATAACGACGACGACCAATACTCCGCTGACAGGCAGAATGGACCATTAAACTTAGTCGATGATAGAAAAAACGTCTGCCCATCTAATCCAAACGAAGTAAGGATAGCAATATTCACGCTTAGGTTAGATTAGGTTCGATTGGCACACTTAGGCTATAGTACCCCCACTGTGATACCACAGGATCTATAGGTAGTGTCCTCAACTACCCGTTGAACCAACATGAGCTTAATATAAAGCGCTGGAGGCGGTTAATACTTATGTTGGCTAATTCCCCAAGGTTGTCGAAGAAGTACTCTGCTAGATACAATATCCTTCAAGTTGAAAGAGCTTGGTAGATGCATAGGAGGTGAATAATAGTCTCTTCCTCTTCCTCATCCATGCAGCTTCTGCAGAAGTCGTTTGCTGGGAGACTCAGTCTAAAGGCATATCTCCCAATAACGCAGTCTCCTGTAATGACACCTTCTATTGTGCTGATGAGGGGTCTTTTTCGTTTTACTAGACTATGGCTTGGGTCAAATCTGTTTCGTGATAGAGCACTTGGTATAGTTCGACTACTTACGGTTAGTAGCATTAATCGCATTCTGCTTAAATAAGACTTTACGCATAGCGAGAGGCATGTAGAGATTCTCCTTCTCCGGTAGAATCGACAGAGTTGTGCCATGCCTGGAATGTCCCTATGGCCCGTCACCCAAATAAGGTGAATTTTAAATTGTTCGTTAAGAGATAAGCGGCAACTAAGGGCAGCTTTGGAATTAAAGTGACCGAATTCAGGGGTTTGATCGCGGCTTGACTATCAGTAGAAATTGTGATATCCCTCGCGGATATTACATTGTGTGATTAGGTCCACATTACGTTGAAGTTCAGCCGGTATACTACCTTCTGGTCCAGGAGACTTGTATGGCTTAAAGCCGCTTATTGTCCAAAGAATGTTGCTCTTTGCAACAAGATAAGAAGGGCTGCTTAGCATTGACCTTGCCGAGATCACAATTGGACCTGAAATGACTTCGCAGCTGTTTGGGAAGTGGGAATCCAGTAATAGGTCCAGGGATTTTGCACTGGAGGTGGTCCACGAGCCATCTGCTCTTTTGAGGTAGCTAGACATTCTGAGAGTGGCCGCGAGGATCTTTCGGAGCCTGGATGCCTCAGAGATTTTTTCTATCTTACCACAGAAGAGTCACCAGGATTTCCGTTGGGCTTTTCTGATGTTTGTTTTATAAAACTTTCGGAGGCTTCATGGGAATGCTTAACCTGGTTGTAGAGTTGCCTGCACGTTTTGCGTAGAAAAAGAATCTCCTGATTTCACCAAGGTGGTCTAGGCTTGCCCTTTGGTTTGGTTAATAGACATGAGATATACATTGAGCACCTTCGTTAGATCCTTCACAAGGGTATTGTTTATTACAGAAGATTCCACATCCACACTGTTCCTATATTTGGACCAGTCCGTCTTTGACAGTACATAGTACTAATTTAGTACTAATTAGGTAATCGAAAAGTTGCTCACTTCTTTCGTTGATATCGGTGCTGCCCCACACTGTGTGATACGCATCACATCCTAGGATGAGCGCAGCTTTATCGCCTCTCTACGTCAGCAATCGACCTCCCCAGTAGAGCCAGGTACGCCGAAGTCAACCAAATTTCCGACTTCAAGGTTGATTGTCACGGTGTCACGATCGCTGTCATTAGAGAGTAGAAAAACATTTAGTGTGCTTTTCACGAGGATGCAGGCTATTGGTATACCTCTACTTCTCACGTAGAAAAGCTTGTAGTTGGGAATCCTGAGTCCATGCACCAGGTCGTTAATGACCCAAGGTTCTTGAATCAGGACAATGTCTTCGGGTTTGTGGATAGTCGCAAAAGAAGGGAGGCCGAAGCCATGGTGGAGTGATGGAGGTTAATCTGAAGTAATGGCAGCATCAGCGTCATAATTGACTCCAGATATCTCCACCACAGTTAGCTTCGCCTCATCCATATCTGATTCCAAGAATGCATCAGACACAGATGAGCAGAAAAGTCCACAATCGATTAAATTTTCACACATCGGTGGATTCTGGAGATAACTCAAGAAGTCAAAACCCACCATCGTCTAATCAATTTCAAGGCTGGATATGACAGAATTTATAGAGACAAGCTATACAAAGTCATGTCCAGTATTGGCATCCCTGTCAAACTCGTTCGTTTGTGCAGAATTGCAATGGAGAATACTTGCTGCTCCAACAAGGTCAGGATCGACTTCAGCGCAACCTTTGATGTCAAAAAAGGATTTAGTCAGGCGAGGCGGTGCGGGTTATTGGTTGGAAATGCCACATTGTTACAGTTTCTTATTTAAAAGTTCCTCACCAGCGAAATAAAACCTTGTAAGATCCAAGGTCGAAATACGAGATGGTCCTGCGAATATACATATGTATATGTACATATACAGATCTATTCAAGTAATGACATTGTTACTTTTACCCTAGTCACTCACGTTAGGGAACGGATGTAGGATTATTTCATGGAACGTGTCGCAAAATAGGGACTCCCGCGGAGTAAATAAAATGGTGAAAACGCATTCATCACCGTTTTGTAGTAAAAAAACAATGTTTTTTCGAAATTAAAAGAATCAATTAAAAAGTGTCCCATGACGACTACGTGTAGGGAATGATACGTTCCGATTCCCAGACAAAATCCATCCATTTCACTCAATGCATTCCTCCTTGTTTATTAAGGCCAAATATTTACTGACTGTTCATTTATTAAATTTTAACTTTGAAACAGCAACTGGCCTCCGGAGGACTGCTTTAAATTACGTTAACAAGAATTTCTATTTCGGATATCCTGCTCGCTCATACTGGGTGCTTTCTGTTTTTTCCTACCAAGCGGCAGTGCCTTTCTTTTTTAATGAATACAAGATTAGCACATTGGATCTAAATACACGTTCACTGGAGCCTAGCGCCACGCACAAACACGCGTAATAAGTGCCAAGCGACACATAAACTCTGGCTGCTGGATACGGGAACCGTATCCGTACTACCGGGCGTGTCGTCTTTAAACTTAATTCAAAGTCGAGAATCCCCACCGCGATGTGTGTATGCGCTACAAACATGGGGATACACGACGACGTGTAATTTAATGCTTATGATACTTATTTCACGGCGTTTAATGCGGAGGAGAGTAGTACGCCCCGCGAGCGTTACTTTCCCTCTGGATTCACTGTGTGTCTCTGTCGGATTAATTGTTTTCCTGGTTTTAATCTAATGAAATGCGTCATATTGAGTTACAAATGAGTAATCAGGGATTTACACTAAGGGAGACTGAGATTTATGTATTTCTGGTTGGGATGTGAGTGTGATTTGGCATGCAACAGCAGTGAGGGTGAATGTGGCAGCTCCATGCGAGTGTTAAGTGAATAATTTAATTTGATATCAGGCCAAGTGAATCGAAAATGTGAGGAGAAATCGTTTCGCTCTGAGATAATCTCAAAAGTTTTAGTTGGATCGATTTGTTCTACTCGATTCGTGTACTCTCAATAGTTCAAACAATTATTGAGATGTTGTGTAGATAGCGCAGATACCTTTAGACAAGATCGATGAATGGTACCTAGGAATGGTCTTTCGGTCAATTCTCTGCAGACTGAGGTTGTTCTTTTCACTAGAAGGAGGATTGTGACCGGTATAACTAAGCCAGGACGTCACTATCTCAATCTCCGATGAAGCAAAATATCTGGGAGTGATCCTGGATAAAAAAAATTCTTTGGGCAAACCATGCCAAGTCGAAGACATCCAAGCCGCTTTCAGTTTTCTGGTAGTATAAGGGTGTTTTTGGGCCTTATCACCGCAAAAGGTCCACTAGTCCATACGGATATGACGAAAGTTTTTCTAGCTTATGCCTTGATTGTTTATTGAAGAAGGCTCCCGGGTACGTACGTATACATATACATATACATATGACTGCCTTCTGTTACTTATTTACTTAATGGGCTCCCGACCCGTGAAGAGTCTCTACTTGAGGCACGGCAGACATTCACTCTCGGGCACGCTGCTTCCAGTTGTCTACACCAAACGCTCTGGCATCCGCGATAGCTTGATACTTAAAACAGAGGTTCGGTCTTCCTTGTCGTCTCGAACCTGGGGGCTGTGATTCGAAGAGCATTTTTGTCCATTCGCTTGATGTGGCCTAGCCAGTGTAGTCAACGTGTTTTGGCTTTTTGGATTGCATCCACATCTTGTTACAGCTCATAGAGATAGCGGTTGTATCTTCACCTCCATTTGCCTTCCTCGTATACGGGACCGAATATCCGACGAAGAATTTTCTCTCGAAAATATTCAAAATCTGCTCTGCTTTCCTCGTCCAACACTCGGCTTCATACAGCAGAACTGGCAGGATCAACGTTTTGTAGAGCATACATTTCGTCTTCCGAGTTAGGAGTTTTGAACCCATTTTTTTCGCCAAACCGAAGTAGCAGTGGCTTCCTTAGGTAAGTCTTCGTCGAATCTCCACTAAGGTGTCATTCGTGGAGTTGATATTTACTCTGAGGTAGGTAAACTCCTTAACTAGTTCGAAGTTACAGTGACGTTTTGTCCTAGGCGGTGGACAGATGCTTCTTCGTTTGTTGACAACATGAAATTGGTTTTGTCCTTATTCACTTCAACTCGTTTCGCCTGTTCTTCAATTGCTATAAAAGCCTCTAAAATGGCACACTGGGAGCGACCGATAATTTCGATGTTGTCTGCGTATCACAGCAGTTGGACAGATTTGTTAAAGATAGTGCCTTCCGTGTTCACACCTGTCGTGTGCACTATCTGTTCTAGCACGAGATTAAAGAAGTTGTATGATAGCGCATTTCCTTGCCGAAATCCGGTACATGTTTGGAATAGTTCGGAGGAACTGTTTCCAAATTGCATGTTGCACTGTGTATTTTTCTGCGTCACGTGGCACAGCTGGATCAGTTTAGCCGGGATGCCGAATTTGGTCATTGCCTTGTAGAGCTCAAGACGATGAATGCTATCATATGCGGCTTTGAATTCGATGAAGAGATGGTGAATCTCGACTTGAAATTCGTTGGTCTTTTCCAGGATTTACATACCTTACTGTGAAAATTTGGTCGATCGTCGATCTGCCGGGCCGGAAGCCACACCGACACGTGCCGATTAGTGTGCTGCAGAAAGGCTTCAGACATTCACACAGTACGTCGGATAGGATCTTATATGCGACACTAGGCAGGGATATACCTCGGTAGTTCTTACAAGACATAGGATCGCCTTTCTTGAAGATAGGGCATATACATAGAGCTCGACAGTCCAGTCATCGGGCATGGCTTCATCCACCCATACTTGGTTGATGATTTCGTGCTTGCAGCCTACCAAAGCACCACCACCATGTTTGAAAACCTCTGCTGGTACACCATCAGAGCCAACGGCCTTGTTGTTCTTCAGCTTTTTGATTGCTGAGCCGATCTCTATCGACTGCCTTCTGTACTAACCATTAAAGAACGACCTGTCTCGGGTTCGCGGGAGCTTTCTTCGGATATGTCTGGTTCTGCTCTTTCAAACTTTTATCATGGACTATATTATTAAAGCAATCTACCGTCTTAGACGGGATGACTTTTGGTAGAATTTGGACTGGAGTTATGATGACCACATGCGATACTTAATATAACACCTGGTTCCATGGTTCCGTCTGATGCAATGACACCGGAACTTCGGCTATTGTTTAAATTTAAAGTCGCCCTTTGATACGTTCAGGACTGTCTTCGGCCGGAGTCTGAGCTTGGACCGACCTATACAGTGCCAGTGTCTTCGTGGAGACCAACAACACTAGGCTTCACCACTCTTTAGTCAAGCATGCCACTATTTTTAAAGTAGGGATCTATGCTATCTTAATGGCTATCGACCGTATTGTAAAGAATAGGTGGAAGAGTTGGAATACATATCTAAATCTCTAGCTATAGTCAGACTGCGCTTGAGGCCTTACTGAACCCCATAATCTGTCCCAAAATAATTATAGAATGTAAGAACTCTTTGAACTTGGTCGCAAGACTAAACTATTTGACTCTTGTCTGGTTCCCAAATCACACTGGGATCGCGGTGAGTAGGATTTCCGATGAGACTGCTAAGCAAGAAGTTGGGTCTTCGCGCGTTCTTGGTCAGAGTCTCCATTGATGATTGCGTTGGTTACGTTCATAATTGTGCGGGATGGCTCTTAAGGATGCAGGCAAACTAACCATACGCTCTTCAGTGTTTGTATGAAATTACCGGCATTCTTGCTGTCTCGCTACAGAAAAGACTTAAATATCCACCCACTTAAACTCGTCGAATCTAACACAGCTACGAGGGCCAACTTGACTTGGCCGAGGTTAGGGCCGATATCCATTGGTTCTTTGTGACATTATGGGCCATCTTTTCGCAAACGTCATTGAGCTTTTCATCAAAAGACAACATGTCTGCGACGAGAGTAGTGGAGAACATTTTGTTTAAAATTTATTTGAGTTAACTATGCAATCAAACAAAACCACTTCAGACAAAGCCCCATAAATCTTAATTACGTCCACATGTTTAAATCCTCAAAGTCACAGAACAAGTTTTTTGATTTTTTAAATTGTAGTAAACCCAAAAGGCTCCCAATCTTACCTGTCGTAGCAAAAAAAAAAACTCTTAGATCAATCAACCTAACGCAATCTACAAAACTTTCTTTATCGCGCTTAAATAAAAATTAATGACCGCTTATACTTGAACATGCTTTCAAATTTTAAAAAGTTACTCTGAAAAGTTTCCAAAAAAAAAAGAAGAAGATATTAAATGACATCCTTGTATGTATGTCCTTGATTATCAAAGACAAGTATTTCAAAGAGGAATTTCCCTGCATACAAAGAGCGCTAGTACATCAGGAAAGGAAGAAAAAGCCTTAACGACAGCAGAAAACTTTTTAATAAAATGATGAATCCATTCAGTGGAGACAGCGTATACTGTTCGTTTGTATAATAGTCATAGTCTTGCGACTATGTATGTATGTGTTTGTGCATCCTTGCATGCGTACAGAAGTGCAGCGTTGTGTATGAAGAGACGCACAGTGGCAAATGTGCGAATAAAAATCCTTTTTATTGCAGTTCTGCGTTTTGTTTTATTCTAGCAATACTTACCTTTATACTAAAAGAAGAGTCAAAGCAAAGTAAAAAGTGTTTGTCAGCTCACTTTTAGCAAAGGACTTTGGTATTAGATGTTTCAAAACTAGGTTAAGTATGGTCTGTGGGTAAGCGAAGTGGAGGTAATCTACAGCGCTACACTCAGGAGATGTCGCGTGTTCATTGGTTAACTATAACCTGCGAACTAACTAGTTGAATAGATATTGAATATCAGTGTGTTACACACACTGAGTGTTCACTGATGAGTCGGTTTGTTCTGATCTAGATTCCACACCTTTTCTAGCCAATTCGTTGATCCTCTCATTACCTGGTATATCTACATATATGTCCAGAAACACTATCTACAACACTTCACAAGCTTGGATTTTATTTTAATAACAGAAATCGCATTTATTACCTTCTTGTGATACTACCTTTCATCATTTCTAGAACCTCCCCTTGGAAAACACTGCCATGGTTCAAAAGGCGAACTTATTTAGTTATGCCCAGCGGTTCAGAAATGATACCTAAGCCTACGACTAAATTCATCTTGCAGACAGAGATGGATTGCATGTTAGTTAGCTAACCGCTTTTCTATTGTTCTCTGCTCGGGAATACGTTTGTGAAAGGTCTTGTGAAAACCAGGTACTGTGTCATATAGTCCGTAATAAGTACATTGCCTAGATATTTCTTCAGGATTATAAGAATAACCCGGTTATTTGGTCTCCAGCTATTTGATTGACTTATTCTTAGGGTACTAATTGCTGTCGAGGCTTGTACGAACATATCCACCGAAAGTAGAGTGAAGACAGCGCCCAATCCCGCTATAGGTATAGTTCTCCTTGCACGGGTGGTGACAATGCACACTAGCATCTGCATCTTCATAAGAGCAAAACATCTTAGAACGAGTATATCAACTCTTCCGCTGCATGTAGAGAAGGAAATAGTGGCTTTTTTGAATCTTTCACTCATGTTTCACGTCCAATTCAGCTTCTTATCAAGCATGAGGCCTAGGTATCTTGCGCTGTGAGTGATTCAAAGGGGAGCTTCCAATAGAAGGTAGTTCAAAATCTGCTATTTTCTTTTTGTTTTTAAATAATACCAGTTTGGTTTTTGAAAGTTGATCGCTACTTTATAATTGCAGGTGTGTAGGGTCTTCAGAGCACGTTCCAATTGCTTATTAAGAGTCGGTAGGCACATACATATTTACATGTAGTTATCAGTATAACGTTATCCGACGATCATTTTTCTAGTCCTGTCAGGATTTTATTGATAACCATAAGCCATGGAAGAGGGGAGATAACCCCTTCCTGAGGTGTTCTTCTATCGATGGACTAGATTTAAATGCTGTTGCCAAAAGTTGATTGGATGATTCTAGTTCTTAGCATGGTCACTGTTGAATGGCTATTAAATTCCTAGTAAAATTGAGTTATGAAGTTATTTAAGGCTTTCCTTCGTCTGGGAAAGTGGACAAAGTAAATTGTTTGTAGTGAATGGATTTTTTTAATCGTTCTCATTAACCGTTTTTAAAAGTTGGTTTAACGCTGTCTCTGTCGATCGTCGACTTAGATAAAAATAAGAAGTTAAGATGATGTGTCTGAAATTCGTTCACGCTTCCCAGCTTACTGAGTAGACACCACACGAACGCGTCTCCATTTCAGGAGGCGAGTGCTAGTAATAAACAGTTTCTGAAAATTGAATCAAGACACGGGCCCCGTGGTTTCTCCAGCATGATAGAAAGTACATAGGTCACCAAGACCGGCCAATTTAGAGGCCTCTATGATTGTTCTATGTGAGAGGCTAGTCTTGCGTCTTGTTTAGACACTGTAGTCTGATTGCTGATCGTCACCGGTACGAGGTCTAAAACTCTTCTAGGGCTGATGAATACTGCTTTCTTTTTCTATTCTCCTAATTGCTTGCCTGTAAGTATCAGTCATTTCGGGACAATCCTGATAGTCTCGTTTCTATCGTATAATATATCTTTCAGGTCCATGGTTACCAATGCTACTGCTGGCATCACTAAAGCCAAGGATTATGGGAAACCTTGGAATTACAAATACAAATTTTTGGCACCACAGGTCTATGGGCCTAGCTTCTCACATCCATTCGTGTTGTGCGTGTTATATTTTTTACACGAATGGATGGGACCTACTGTTTAATGCCGTATCCGAAGTACAATTTTTTTGTTTTCAGAAGCTTTTTCTCTCGGATGTTTGTCAGACGATCGCTAGTGGTGGGGCCGTGACAGAAATTTTAGGTGTTGTCAGTGACTGAACATGGAACCCCTCGCTCCGTAGTCCAACTTAATAACCACTTGAGCCACGGCGCTCACCTTGGAATTATCAGGTTATAAACATTGTCATTGTAGAGTACTTGCCACGAAGCCTTGAGGAACACCGACTGTGATCTTGTATTGCTTTGTTCCATCTTCTATCTTTTAAAGCAGTATTCTGTTTCTAAAGTAGTCAACTAATATCTTCTGCATGCATTGCCTCTGGCAAGTTTGTGTCCCAAATGCTTGTATACTCAGTTGGCGGTATAGATGAAAGGATCAGAGATGTCGGGTATCATTCAGTATTTTTTCCAGTTTCAATACTCTGTACAAATTTCTGAATGAATTTTTGCAGAATCCTTCAAGTATCCTGCTGATTTGTACCGCTTTGTATGAAGGTTTATGTATGATACCTCCAAGGTATTGATTTTGTAAAATTTTTGATTGGGTTTGGTTACTAAACATGGTCGATGGCACGTCGTTATAATAGATTTATGTTCCTGAAATATTTTTTAAAACTTTGCAGGCGTGCATTTAATTTTTTAGCTTACAACTATTTTCGAAAACAGATAATATAGTGCAGCAGAGGTTCTGTACATAAATGGGAAAGACAGAAAAGGAAGAAAGGAAGAAATTTTTTCACATTGCCGATTCATGAAAATTATAAACTTTCTAACCCAATTTTTTCCCGCATTTTCCTACAGTTTATACTACTGTACGTCTCGTAAGGCGTCTAGAAAACATTCTCAAAACTTAAATTCCTGCGGTAATACCAATTATGCTCACTAGCGAAGCAGAACTGTTCGTTTTTTTCATCCTGCCAGTTTTTTTTTTCTACTTTCCGTGATGAGAAATACGAGTACTCATTATCCTTTCTCTGAAATATGACTCCTTCATCCATCCGCAGCGTGTGCGGTGGTAAGACAACAAGCATCTCTAACGAGAGAGTAAATGCAAATCGGTTTTCAAATTAACATTATCACTGTGAATAGAATTTGCAATTTATGATGATTCCGTTAATTTTGAATAAGATTATAATGTTGCTGAAGGATGTGGCAGGATGGAAGAAGAAAATAGTTTGCTACCGCTACCTAAAAATAAAAATTAATATGCATTCTGGAAATTAATTACATTTGCATCGTGGAAGGTAGAAGCGCTTGTTTAATGAAAATAATTTAATTACAGTTACATTGCATTTAGGAAGTCGGGTGTGAATGGAAGAGAAATCCGTGAAGAGTGATTAACATTGTCAAGTGGATTAGGATGTATATCTGTATCAAAGGAATCCAATTAGCGTTTAAAATGCACTCCGCTGTTAAAGAGATTGGGGATATCTGTGATGAAGGAACAGGATCTTTCTGCTGATTGTCTTTTTTGCAGCTACGATGGGGATACTTAGTAGTTTGGTTGGTTCATTCGTTAAGTACGATAGACATCTCAATTGCACGAAATTTATTTGTTGTGCTATCCTTACGACATACATATACGGAATAGATTTACGTATGCAATTGAATGACGTAAGTTTTATTTCTCGTACCGTGATTTCATAAATAAAAAGAAAAAATCCCCATACTCATGTCATAGTATCTCGAAATCAACTTCTTTTCCAGGAATCCGCTCAACATACTCGTATGTACATACATATAATCTTCCAAGGATTCGTTGGGTTCACAATTCACACCTCTGACTCAACCTCAGCGATGTACCTATTGCTAAATCGTAGTAGGTACCTATGCAAATTTATTTCAACGATATTCCGAAGAAAAGGGGGGGCTGCGGCCTAAATTGCAAATGTTGACTTAAAGTCACCACACCAAGTTATGCAGACCGAAAAAATGAACACAGAAATCATATTATTCAAATTTATTTACGGTTTTTTTTTTTTCGTAGCTGAATTTCCTTCAAGGATATGTTCAATATATATACGCGTCTGAGATCTGTGGAAGTTGCTATGCTGCCAGTGCTATGGGTGCTGACACTTAAAGCACCCGACAAACCCAACGCATGTGTTGCCATCACGTCGGAGGTGGAATAATACACTCAGAAGGATCCAAACAGAGGGAAGAACAGGAGCAGAAGGTGTAGCACATCTGACAGCCATCTGTGAATAAATATCAGTTTTTGGATTTTCCACCGGAAAATCCTTGCCAATATTACACCCATGCTTACATTTGTGGCAGAGGCAGGCAGGCTGGGAGTCACACCCAATCCGAAATGATGTGCAGCTCTGATTTCAACCCATCTTCGCTGGGTGGGGTAGGGGGTGGTACGAAATTTTCCTCAAATAGAAATCACAACGGATTTAGTGAAACTCTATTTCCATGCCATTCTACAAAAGCTGACGAAATCGGAATAAATAATGATCAGCATTTCGACATTTTATTAAACAATCCTGAATTGATTAGAGGAATTGTTGTAAAGCGCAGGGAAACGCAGGGTTTTTCATGTGTATGTATTGCTCTCTCGTGTAAGTGGGTTCTTCTGGCACCTTCGCTGGTGAAGGGTGGTGTTATCCTGGGTGAATCTCAAAATTGTAATTTTGGATTATTGATTTTAGCTGAGTGATATTTGCTGTTTACAGCAAAGAGGGGGCGTGGAACATTGCTGAAGCTCTTCCAGAAAAGTGGTGTTTTAGTGGGAATGTGTTTTGGAGGATGGAGGATGGAGGATGTCTCTGTACAAATTGTATATGCCACAAGTAATTTATTACTACTTTTGAATTTTTTTTTTCGGAGCAATTTTATTATCATTCTACGATACATGGATAGAAATTACCATTTCACTTCTACTTACTACGGAGTTTATTGAACAATACAAATGTTCTTTAGTACGCTATTGCTTAATCCACAGGAAGGTGTTTGTCAAAGTGTGGAGTTAATGGACTTACATGGCCAAAGAGTTGACAACTTTAGTATCCATTTCACCGTCGTGTACGGAGATTCTATGTAATATGACCAAATGCTAATAGTTTCATGTAATTGTCATAAAAGCTAAACAAGAGTGGGGGTAACTCTCCGGGGTGGAACTCTAAAATAAGTAAGCTTCGACGTGAAGGAAGGAATATTTTTTTTTTAATCAAGCAAAGCGCTCTAGTGACCCACTTGACTGATATCTCTATAAGAGCAGTCTTAAGAAATTTATCACAAAGAAATCACAAAAGACCGCTTGGCATCTTTTCTGGGAAAATATAGAAAAGACTAGTGATACATGTCGGATTAGGAAGATCTTATCCAAATCTCCAATTATTCTTAGTTACATTAAAAAAACAGACGGTAAATGAACTATGTCCAGCAAGGAAACCTTAGAGCTTCTTATGGACACCCATTTTTTTGGTAGCGAAACAGAGACAGTACATTCTGTAGAAACCGATTAGAGAGCCCAATTAACAGTGCCAGACGACGTTGTCACCCTCAAGAAAATACAGTTTGCTGTGCACAGCTCCCTTCCATACAAATCCCCTGGCATCGATGATATCTTACCAGTGGAATAATAGCAAGATTTTGATCTTTTAAGTCCTTTATGAGTTGTTAAAACTTCGGCTACACCCCTAGATCCTGGAGGAGGGCAAAAATTGTTTTTATATCGAAAAACGGAAAGACTTCATATGCATTCTCTAAAGATTTCCGTCCGATCGGCCTATCCTCCTTTCTACTAAAGACTCTGGATGTCCAAATTAGAACAAAATTAGAAGTAATATCCATGCGTACCGCAAGGGAAAATCGATAGAGAGACTGCCCTACACTGGATAGTAGGAATCACTGAGAAATCTTTTGAAAACAAGGATTTTAGCATAGGGTGTCCTTCCTTGATATTGAAGGAGCTTCCAACAATGTCAAAACAGAAGCTATAGACTTGAAGGTTGAAAACTATTTTTGCTATTAGATCGAGCAAATGCTTAGAAGCAGTCTTATCCATGCTGAGCTGGGGTGATGTCTAACCAGAAGGTCGGCGTACAGGGGTACCCCCAGGACGGATTTTTATTACTACTATTGTGGCTCATGGTAGTGAATGAGATACTCCTAGTTTTGGGTAAAGATGGGTTCAGTGTTATAGCTTATGCGGACGACATTGCGATAGACATATCAGGGAAATTCCTTCTTACAGTTAGAGATGTGATGGAGTATGTTCTTAATAAAATAAAGTGGACGGATAATGTCTAGTTCTTGTAGTGTAGACTAGTTCACAAGAAGTTATAACATACCATATATAACTCCTCCAAAACTCAAGGGTATTGAATTGCAATTTGCAGATCACGCCAGGTACTTGAGGCTTATTTTCGACAAAAAAAACTCAGTTGGAAACTGAATATTCAAGGCCAGACTAGGAAGACGTCGATTGCCCTCCATTCACGTATGCAGGTCTTAGGCCCAAACTGGGGTCTCCAGCCCCGATTCGTTCACTGGATATACACGGCAGTCGTCAGACCTATCCTTATGTACGGAGTACTAGTCTGGTGGACGGCACTGAACAAGAAAAGCAACATTGCAATATTCGAGAAGGTTCAAAGGTTATCCTGCGACTGTATAACGGCTGCCCTTAAAACCACTTCTACCTGTTCTTCCTGTTGATATCTTCGGGATGCTGATGGTGGCTAAAGTAGCACTACGGCTTAGGGAATCCTTGCAACTGGCTCGTGGAAATATGGGCCACGCAAACATCCTAAACGGCCATAATACTATCCCTAGTAATCCGGACTACATTGTCCGCTATCTGGACTTTAACGTCAAATATAAAACCAGGATTCCTAGCAGAAGTGCTTGGGAAGATTCGGAAGAAATTCTCTGCCACATAGATTTACACAGACGGATCCAAGACAGTGTCTGGCATAGGTGCGGGAGTATACTCCAGTGCACTGGATATTCATATCGCCATTCGACTGCCAGACCACTGAAGTGTTTTCAATTAACTCGATAAAGTGCAGTGCATAGTCAAGCTGCGATAAATGCCTTGGAATCGCGAATAATTCGATTCAAGTTGGTAAAGTCATGACGCGGATCTCTAAACGAGATCGCTGTTAGATGCGACGTATCCCTGTGATGGGTTCCAGGCCACAGAGATATTCCAGGCAATGGAAGAGCGGATAGATACAGCAGCCATAAGAATGACAAACAGTAGGTGGAACAATATCAGCACATAATCCTCTTCTAAACAAATCTGGCTAGAACTGGATTGTAGGAAAACCAGCAGACTTATTTCCAGCAATAGGATAAATCTTAGAAAGATAGTTGGCGCCCGCACAGGGCACTGCCTGGTAGGCAAACATGCCAGAAGGCTTGCCACCATGGCACATCTTCTGTACACTTGTTCTGCTGTATCGGTCTTGTGAAGGAAAACCCTTGGTGAGTAGTTCTTCGAAGACCTAAACCTTTTAGCCAGACTAGACTTAGATAAAATAAAAAGCTAGGTCACCGGGTCAAACTGGTTTACTGACTAAATAGCGAACCATACCTCTTTGGCATGGGTTTATACCGAAACTGGTTGCCTTGCCTCCTGTCCCATCTGGGAAGTCTCCATGTAGATCTCCGGTGCTGGTAATCTGATTTTTCCATAGTGGTATTACAATGGTCCTTCCTTTTGGTCTAAGTGTGTCTCTGCTAAGCGGGGTCAACCACCCAACGCAACTCGACTTAACTCAACATCATTTGAACGTCATATTTAGAATATTGCTCATCACAAGGGGCTAAGAGAAATATTCTGTAGTGTTGACGTTGAACATCCTTTAATCTCATTTAAATATGAAAGAAAGAATCGGGCTGGAAATATACCGTTTTCAGCAGTCTTGAAAGCTGTTATAGAAAAGTGGGCCATATGGTGGTGACGACATTTCATATTTCTGATATTTGGATGCTTTGCAATGGAATGCGTGCTTTGATTTCTTTTTCATTTGATAAAATGCCATGACTATAGCGGTTAACACATCACTCCAGTCAAGTCTCGTTAAAAAACAGTTTTTAATCAAAATTGACAAATAAAACTTTCACAAACAATTAAGAATATTTTTCTATATTAAAAAACAATGATAAATAACATTCATTCCCATATTCCTGCGGCAATTCTAATACAGGACACAGAAAACTGCATATTGACGCACTGTAACAAAAATTAGTTAGCAACTATAAACAGCGAAATAGAATTTTCATTACACTCTTCATCCACATTGTAGACAACACTATAGGTGTATTTGTTTATGTTATTTTTTTTATGACAAGAACATGCACATGCTGTCGAGGATGAAAATACCTATAAAAAAAGGTCATTTGTGGGCCCAACCTTCTGCATGGGGTAACACGACGACAGATCCCCATGAAGTGCAATAAAATGAATGAAAAACACTAAAACATCAGTCCGTCGCAGTGGGTGGTAGGGTGGCGGGCGATGGGTGGTTGGATGGTGAAATTTTTTGAATGACATCCAATTTGTGACAAGGATTTGAAATATAAAAACAGAAATACAGGAAATAGGGACGGAAAACAGAAAATCACAAAAGCATGTGAACATATGAGCACATGTATGAGGCGTTGTAATTCAATTAAACCTTTCACACATCAGAAGACATAGTGCACCTGGTGCTGTGCGGCTCCAGCTCTACCGCCAGGTCCACAGTTTTATAATTGGGACTTAGCTTTTATGTGTTTTGTTGTCCGTGTGATTCGTTTAATAAAAGTTTTAAGCTATTGGCAAGTTTAGCGGAATAAATTTTGAAAATTGAATACCTGTTCATTGAAGCTCTTATTATCCTGAAATATTTTGTACGCTGTTGAACATAGATTTTCGCTTATTCATGCAAGTGAAAAGTTGTCAGCCACATAAAGAGTTATGTAATCGATATGTTCAGTAATTTTGATAATGTGATTTTAGAGGTAATTGGGTTTCAGTCCAGTAGAAACTTAAGAAAAGATAATTGGAATCTATGTATGAAACAGAAGAGGCAGACTTCACCGAGAACTTGAGGATTAACTATGTGAACTATCCAATAATAGGCTTGAAGTCAGATATCTCTCTACCCTTAACCCCAGAAAACAAAAGCTACTTTAGAATAGACTTCAAATTAAGCCAGTGCAATATGTATGTATGTATGTATGTAGCTCTGGAAAAGAGAGTAAAATGCCGAAAACCAACTGTTTGTGCAACTACAGCTGCCATTGAGGAGTCCTGACACCTTGCCTATAACACATAAAAAACATAAAAGATTTTCAACAAATGGCTAAGAGAGAATATGTATACAAAATTTTGGCAGACTACTTCAAAATGCCTTACAGTTTAGAGGATGGAACAATGCAGCACAATATCACAGACAATGCTTCCTAAGACTACGCGCTAGGTTCTTTGATATGCAATATTATATACGACGAGTAGACATTGTCATTATAGTGGGAGCCACACACCTAGAGCAAAAAAAGGATGACTGCAATAAATCTAGATATATACGGCAGGAACTAGTAGAAGGGCAGGGAGCACTATGCATAAAGTTAACAATCGTTAACAATTCTTAGCTCTTCAAGCACGAAGTAGAGTATCATGCAAGGATAAGTTTACGTTAACATCTGCGACATGCTTTGGAGGCTGTAAGGGCAACATATGGAGGTCCAAAGTTGGAAAGCATAAAATCACCCTCTAGGATCCAAAATTCAAGTGGTGGGGATGAAAGTTAGGACATATAGCAGAAGGAAGGCTTACAGGAACAATGCACTCAGATTATTTATGATGTTCAGCAAGAAACCCAGGTAAAACTGAAACCCGGGATAGTAGCAGCAAGAATATCAAACTGCGACTGACTTAACCAATTGGCAATGATGAGAGAATAATGGGCGCATGAAATCGTACTCAAAGTCATTACGTGGATAAATCGACAGCATGGTTGTACAGATTTTGACAAAATAGTAATCTCTTCTCAGTCTTAGCCACTGATTCCAATTCATCGGACGGACCCTCCAGACGAGTGTAGGAGGTATTATAATGGTATGCTTCTGCAAGATACGTATATATGTGTAGGAGTGGTGACCCTAGATTTTGGTGTACCGCAAGGAACAATACTGGGTCCGCTCTTATTTTTAATTTATATAAACGATATATATGTAACGTGCTAAATTACAGTAACAGGAGATGAGGAAGAGGTGGAGTATATCCAACATCTGCTTTGCTACTGCCCCGCTCTGCAAGAACGACGCCTTCGCACTTTAGGTTTTAGGTTCTTCGCAAGCACCGCAGAGGTAGCAGGCTTCCAGATATCGGATCTTCTCCATTTTATCAAAAGTACCAACTGGTTCCCATCCCAACCAATGACGCGATAGGTTTCTGTATGTTGTTGTTCCCACTCCATCGATATAAATAGGGGATTCACAATGGACCTTTAGGTCTCCGAGTGGACGTGATGAGTTTTTAACCGTCACACACCCCTTCTTAACCTAACCTAAATTACAGTAAAATGTCATTGTTTGCAGACGATGCGCTTATGTTTGTGTGTGGTAAAAATATAAATGTCGTAAAAGAAAACATCCAAAGTGATTTAAATAATTTGTGTAATTGGCTGGACTTAAATAAACTTAAAATTAATGTAAATAAATCTAAATGTATGGTGATAAACGATGATTTCAATGCTGACCTTAAAATAAAAAATGAAAACATAGAACAAGTGCAGATAAAGAACTTAACTTTAACGACCACTTAAGCTATATTGTGAAAAAAATATCAAAAAAGATCGGGTTCCTTAAAAGAATTCGGAGAACAATAACGACAATGTGCGCAATAAATATATACAATACGAAACCACATTTTTTGAGTTTTGCTCAACAATACTTTATATGGGCAATGCGGACAACATAAATAGGCTACAGACCCTCCAAAGCAAGGCTATGCGAATTATTCTGAAATGCAGTTTCTATACACCTATACAATGGATGCTATCCTGACTACAGTGGATGAATATAAAGCAGAGAATCACCTATAATGCAGTGCTGTTCGTGAAATATAAAACGGTGCCAGAATACTTATCTAGCAATTTATGTTATATTCAAGATGTTCAACCATATAATTTAGGAACAAATTCAAACTTTAGATTGCAACTTTTTAGAGATTCTAGAACACAAAATATGTTAATGTACAAAGGTCTGAAATTTTTCAATGAATTGCCAACTGAAATTAAAAATGAATCCGTCCTAAGGCACTCTAAAAAATTGCTAATGCAGTATATTCGAGACAATGTTACATAAATCTGTACATATATTTTCCTAACTTTAATTTACTAGCGTAGTTTGTCAAAATTAATTTATACATTTATTATTATATTTCAAAATCATGTATTTATTCCAAACATAACTTGAACATGTCATTAATGGTATTATATACTAAATAAATAAACACATACATACATACAGATGATAACCCGGAAAGTAGGGAAGAATTTAGGAACATTCCAATGAGAAATTCTTCGGATATTGGGTTTAGTTTGCGAAGAAGGCAAATAGACATACACAAGATATAATCTCGCATTCTATGAGCTCTTCTAAGCTGTGGATTAAGCACGACATAGACACAATTCGTGAAAAAAAAATTTAATTCCAAATTTTCGGAGGCGTATACGCAACTATTTTTGTGCTTTAAAACAAGCTAACTTATGAGAGTATCAAAATTGATTTTTTTTTTTTGATTCGCCAAAGGATGTGATAATCTTCCAAACATACCAATAGCCCGCGCTATGAGCATGTACGATTCGTAAACCCAAATACTCGATGCTGGGAGTACGCCTACGTACTAATCCACACCCTGAACTCTTCTACCACTCTCCCTGCCGTTAGGTATTACTTCAAGCGGCTGGTTAGCAACTTATGCTATGTGATCTGTTCTGCCGTTTTAGCTCTGTTTATTCGTTCCAGTCTTCTTAGCTCATTCTGCCCGCTCGGTATGACTTGTGACTTACTAGAAGCTCTGGATATTCTGGAAAGAAGGAGGAGCTATCGAGTCCAAATCTGTGAAGATATTTTCGATAGCCGACGTGACCGGACAGGAACTGTGTAAGGTGATAGTTACAGTACTCATGTGGTCTCTTTGTCACGACCTCGATTGTGGGAATCAGCCTGAAGGTCTATCTGCCTTTTTCATGCTATTTCACCTGGCTTGCGACAGTGCTACAGATGTTGCCCTTTCTTCCGCCTTTACTGTTCTGATAACGCTGGTCTCCTGTCGGTTTGTGGTCCTTTATTTTTATCTCTTTCACTGTAAGAGCTTCGGCCCAGACCGGAGCAGAGTATAGAATTATTGAGTATTGCTTCTGGAAAGCAGAATCCTCCTCGCATATCCAGCCCCACCGACGTTTGGCTGCATCCCGAAAAGTGCAGCTTGCATTTGACACTACCGGCCACATGTCCAGCGTTGTTTAGTTTATTCGTTTTGCACCAAAAACATAATGGGTCCTTTGTGCAGTTCTTGGCTATGTGACTTTCCTCTCCGCATCTTCTGCACTGCTTGGAACGATAATGCTCTTTCGTGTGGCCAAATTCTAGGCACCTAAACCATTTCGTTAGCGAATATGGCAGATTACTTAGCCAATCTTAATTTTGCCCGTCTGCAACATTATGTTTGCGCTGTCCGCCGTAGGCCTTCCTTAAGTTAATTATAATTGCATCGCAGACATCCTTCTTGGTGGCGACCTCATCAATGTCCTTAATTTCCAACGTCATTCATTGTTGTGTGTGTCTTTAATAGATTGAGTCCTCTGAATGCTCTCTTTCAAAGCAAAACCTGTTAAAGTTAAATTTTACATGCTAACTGACCTTGCTTGGCCACAAGTGCCGAGTTTTTGCAAGTTTTTCGAATGCAAAATCCAATGTTCCTCCTCCGTTGTTTCACTTGAAACTAAAACTGCGCTATATATAAACTTGGAATTTTTTAACGACTTATACTTCGAAACACCCATTTAGGAATCATAACTCCTTACCACGTGGGTTGGCGTAGTGCAAAAGGGAATATTAAGCTGTTGATGCTCTCAAAAACTCTGTGGCCACAATCAATTTCGCTCCAACTGCTTTCTTAGAAACAAATTACTACCCACACTCGCACACCAAATTCCAAAAACAAAACTCATTGTCAATAAAATTCTAAACAAAGTACAAACTTCATAAGATTCATTTTAGAACCAACGAAAACCGCACAGAACAAAGCCACAGAAAGCCTTTTGCGCCAGAAAAAGGTCATCTAATTGTTTCTTAGAACGTGTTTGTCAATACATACATACATACATATATGTATATATATATATGTACTTTGTACACCACACGCTCACATGCGGTTAAAGAGAGGGCTGCCGGTCCAATCTTCCTTAACTTTGCTTCATCCCTGCCAGCTGTGCTATCCACAGTTCTAAATAAAAGGGAGAAACGCTTTTCCACTTAGTCCATGTCAAGTCGGACAGAATAAAACGAAGGAAACCGAGCAAACGAAATTAAATTAAAACCACCACTGTTGCATGTTACATACTTACCGTTGTAAGTACACCCAGACCGTCAGGCAATTAGAACAGCAATCGATTGGTTGTTTGTCCTGAAAGCCTCTTGGAACCCACTAGTACCTGTACTACTGGTAGATCAGTGAACTTTATTTCTCCTCCCGTGTTGTGTTGGTATCCAAATTAAAGAACCAAGGAGCTGCCAGGATTAAATGGTTCGGCATTAATGTATGTATATGTGTATATTTACATTCCCTTTAAGAGCTGAATGCATGTGAGGCACAAAGCTCACAGCTCACCCACCGTGCGTCGTCGTTCTCTCCTGTACACTCGAACAAATTAAGAAAGTTTGATTGGGTGGTTGTGGCGTAGGTGCTGGTGGGTTCAGTAGGTAGTTTCTCCTCGATTGGTGGCTCATTATTGAATCAGTTCAATGGGAATCGATAAAAACTTTTAAATGTGGTAATCGTGTGGCTATGTTTCCTTTTCACTGCGCCAATGATACCGAGAAATTTGTTTCCAGAGCTTGTTGATTTGGGATTGCCATCCATATAGCGTTGCCGTTGCCGATGCCATAGCCATGTGAGATGAGTAAACGATTTTTCTAAGAAAGAATTGAATGGTGTTTCAGGATTGCGATGATGCTTGTTACCAACAGCTTCAGAGTGATTTCCTCCTCAAGGAGGACGTAATTGTAAATTTAATTTATTTAGGGTTAAAGTTTGAAGATTTGTTGTGGATCAATGCTTTTGGGGGTTTCCTCTGCAAGAAAGATTAATGGCATGAAGATAAGTGAAGTGAAGCGGGAGAATGAATTAAGTTTGAAATTTGCTGACACGGGTTATTGAATTACAAAAGAGATATCAAAGTGCGTCATTAACAGATAAAGAACCCACGTAGGAGGTTCTATCGTCATTTGACATATATCCTTCTATAAAAACAAGAATCGATGTGACGTAAGTAACTCGATGTGTACCTATATCGCCATGTATTCCTTTATCGGGACTAGTAGTGCAGAAGAACGATGATACAAACGACGATCAATTTGTCTGCATGAGATACTAGTTCATCTTCGTCGATCGTAGGCACGCTTTTTCCAGCTGTCTGGTCCTAGAGCTTTGACATTTGTAATTGTTTGCTCTTAAACTCCCTCGAACATTTAGTCCATAGTTCGAAGATCCTCTTGTGTAGAGCAGTGATGTCTATACACTCGATGTGGTTGGTTTGGGGTTTTTGGACTGAATTCATATCTTTGAATACATAGATTGCGAGTTCGCGGTTCCTTTATTAGCTCTCTCTTGGGTACTGGGTTAAATATTTAAGTATGACTTACTGACTATATCTGAGTATACAAGTAGGTGACGACTTCAATAATTCAATACTGAGTTAATTGTCCGAACTGATTGTCACATAGTACGTGTGTCCTCAAACCTGGTTCAAGACCTGTCATGCCTATCATGCCATTAGGGACGCGATCCTCTAGTAGACTTAGGATGAGGTGGATGGATCAAACCTTAATTTTTTTTTCTTCTACTTAAGTATACCCAACGTTTGTTTAGATTTTTTGTAGTGGTACATCCAGTTATAAAGTTGGGTTCAGCGTATAGTAATAAAAAAAACACCGAGATTCACTATAACGTATGCGCAATTTTTTGTTACATGTTTAAAGGTATTTGGTGTCTGGGGCCAATTTGAAAACAGTTCAAGAAGCCTTTGCGGCTATATGGGATGTGAACGACAATACTGACGACAGTGGATTACAAACGATAAAAAAAGACATTAAAAGGTTACAGTTGACGTCTGCAAGGACGAAGAAAGAAACGTAGTTGTAACACATCCTAAAGGGAATACTTCTGTGGGCTGTTTAGCAACAGGACCAATTTAAATTCTGCCTAATAAACTACTCATTCTAGTAGAACAATACACCAATAGATTAGATATTCCCTATCCGAGTAAAGAAATGGAATGTGGACTCCAACTTTAAGGAATAATAATTTTTCCATCGCTTATAAAAACTTTTCTTTTGTATCCTTGACGCATTAGGAAAGGAAAGTCTACCACCACGTAAATGTTATCATTTATGGATATCTTGGATAGAAGACAGACATTTAAATTAATACGGACTGCCGTGTATCGGTTTGAAGGGCGTCTATGGAACATTTATAGCGACAATCAATGCAGATTATTATACTAAGGTACCACACCTAGCTCGCCCGATTACACAGGACGTTATCAGATGGGCTACCTTCTTTAGCTTTACTACTTCTCTCGTCAGGAAGGTACTCGCTATCCAATTAGATAAATTAAACAAGAAAATCTCTAACGACTTCAAAGTCAACTAGATAACCAAATCTTATCAGATATGGTCAGCTATTCTATTCAGCACTGCTAACAAATCCTTAAGAGTTACCGTGTATTTAGTAGCAGTCCAGAGCTGAAAGAGGCAGCCGTTTAGGTTCTTGTGTTGGTGATTACATTCCCATAGCATTCCCCTACCATAAAATCCAACTAGACCTACCTTCAACATCTCCCTAGTAGAAAGGGGAGTATTCTTATTGAAGCAGTTAAGAATAGAATACACTTGCGCATCTTTCCATGAAGAGAAAGCTTGAGTGTGATGGTTTCCTAACTATGTAACATCGTAGAGCTCTAACTAATCTCATTCGTTCAGCTTACATCAAGATAGTGGAAGAAGATGCAAGACACACTCAAGAAATGAAGACGATGCAGGCACAGGAAAAAGTTTATAGTACAGAGATGTTAAAATACACTACCGATCGTCTGGAGTTGCAATGCAATACCTCCTACAGAAGGAGAATTCGACGCAAAGTAAGGAGTTTTTAGGAGCCAAAAAGGATAAAGCGTTTAGTTGAAAAATGCATCAGAATCAATGAAAGCAGACATAACTCAAAAAAAGAAAAAAAAAATTAAATACAAGAAAAGCCTCGGCAGAAAAACAGTGAGACCAATCCTTCCTCAAGCTTTGGTTATACAAACAATGTCCATTTACCATACGGTGTCATTTTCACATCAGGTGCTGAAAGGATTGTCGGTCGATTGCAAGGAAGCCATAGATCGTGGCTTTCTGAGGGTACCTGGAGAAGGAATAACGAACGAAAACAACTAAGAGCTCAAATTGCAGCAACTTCAGCACCAAGGAGGATCGAGCTGGAGTCCCTATATCGAATGAAGATGAGAGAAGTGCAGCGCAGCAATTACATCAATGCGCTGACTACAGAAGCAGAAGCAGCAGCAGCGAGGTGCGACAGCAGAACCGTTTATAGAATCACCAAAGAGTGAATAGGTGGCCGAAGCTCTACTCAACACCCAGTGAAAGGCTTAGACGGTTCGTTGCTAATATCGGATGAGGATCAGCTCAAGAGATGGAAGGAGCATTTTGCTTCGGTTTTGAACAAAGTATTCGCCAACAATATGCACCTAAGTCACACTGTAGTATCCGTGGTAAGAAATTCCCGAATTCGCACCTCAACCCCCAGTAAAGAAGAGATCATTACCGCGATCAAAGCACTGAAAACCAATAAGGCGGTAGGACTTGATGGCATACCCGCTAAAGTAATAGTTAGAAATACCCTGAAGCGAATCAAAGAACACCTCGAAGACACACTCGACGCTAAACAAGCAGGTTTCCGCTCTCGATTCTCCTGTGTCGACCACATCAACACCCTGCGGATCATCATCGAGCAATACGTTGTATATCGATCACCACTACACCTGCTGTTCATCGATTTCGAAAAGGCGTTTGATAGTGTCAATCGGGAATGTATTTGGCTTGCCTTGCGCAGGAGAGGCATTCCTGATAAATTAATAGCTATTATCAAGGTTACATACGATGGATAGACATGTCACGTTTTGCACAGAAGAGGGCTGTCTGAGGAATTCGAAGTCCAAAGTGGGGTTTGGCAAGGTTGCATTCTTTCACCAATATTGTTTCTATTGGTGATAAGCGATGTGCTAAATGCGGCTTTATCGACGGGAAATGGAGGAATGTGATGGACTCTTACATCCGAACTCGAACACCTCGATGTATGCCTACTGTCTCACAGAATAATGGACCTTCACCAAATGACAGCGCAAATGTGGAGGGGGAGGCTGACATCGTTGGGCTGAAAATTAACTCGCAAAAACAAAAATGATCAGCCTAGGACCGAACTCATCAACTCATATATGCATTGCTGGACAAATGGTTGAGAGAGTAGAGAGTTTCCAATACCTTGGGAGTATTGTCTCAACTGATGGCGGAACCGAACTGGATATAGCCAACCGAATAGGGAAAGCAAAGTCTGCGTTTGGGATGCTATCCACAATTTAGAGTAGTAATTAGCAATTAGCTTAAACACCAAGCTACGACTGTTCCGTTCCAACGTTGAATCCGGGCTGCTATATGGATGTGGTACCTGGAGAGTGACCGCTACTATCACGAGGAAGCTGCAAACGTTTGTTAATCGGTGCCTACGCAACATCTTAAGGATTTTCTGGCCAAACCGTATCTCTAACGAACAGCTTTATCAGAGAACGGGTCATGAACCTATAGGCACAACCATACAACGACGAAAGTGGCAGTGGATTGGTCACACTCTCCGAAAAGGTGACAGGTCCATAGCTAACGGGGATACAGGACAAGACAGACCTTGGCCATTACGTGAATATTCGTGAATACGTATCCTCAAAGTACAGAGAGATGTTATAATACTGATAGAAGACTTGTGTAGGTGAGATCACCACCAAAGAAGTGCCTTTTATGCACTTACAGTGCTGGTCTCTATAGTCTCTATGGCACAAATGCATTAAGGCCCTTCGTAAAACCTATAGTAGGAGTCAATTGGCAGCAGAAGCAACAAACAATGAAAATAGTAAATTACGTTTGAGCTTCGGGAAGTTACCTGATCTGGTGCGCCCGAAAATAAGTCAATACGTACATCGCCTCTATTATAAAAAGGTGAACAATCAGGTACCATCCATTAAAAGCAAGAAGGTTGTGCCAAGGTTATGGCAATCCAGAACATTATAATGAGGCAGTTAAAATCTTCAAGGTGCTTTCTAAGCACCATTGCCTATTTTCCCAGATTTATTGCCAAGCTTAGTTGTAAGCTTATTTCTAAGACAGCCGGAAACATTGCAGGAAGATGAACTACCTACAAATCTGCAAACTAATTCATAAGGTTACGTGTCAAGAGATACTTGAAACGTGAAAAAAATTTGGGAGCAGAAAAGGCTCTGCTTGAGTGAGTGCATTCCCCACCGAATAAAAGAAACAAAGACTTCTTTTACTTCCCAAGTAGGACAAACCCCCTCGTACCATCCTTTTTATATTTTGGAGGACATAATCAATAACAGGTGCATAGCAGCTATTTTAGAAGTAAGTGTATTGTCCAAGCACTAGTTCGATATTCAAATGGTACGCTGATAGTTGATACAGCGCTAAGGAACATGGGGGTACCAAAGTACTTACGGAACACTTTCTGTGACTGTTGTCAGGATACTGGTATCAGTTCTTGGGCCAATGTTGTACAATAAAATCTACAGCTAGAAATACCAGACAAAGCAAAATCGTAATTGCGGTCAACATCGCTATAATTGCAACCGCCAAATTACTGAAGAGGTAACCTTACGCTAGCTGAGCTTAAAACGTAGACTGTTCGTCTTAGCAGAATACCATCAGACTCTCAGTAGCCGGCTACGAGATACGTATTCAAAGCAGCCATCAGTGTAATCAAAACACCTACATTGAAGGGACGTTCAACAACGTAAGCACCGATGCGATCCTGGGCAGTTTACACAGAGCTCGGCTGAGCATCGGTTTCTCCAATTGGATTGCTCAGATGCTTCAATCGAGAGTTATATCTTCATCGCAAGGAGATATAACTATCAGGAGAAGCGTCTACAGAGGAACCCCCCAAGCAGGAGTCTTATCTTCTCTAATATGGCTCCTTGTAGTGGATGAGATCTTGGTAATATTGAAGGAAAACGGCTTCAACGTGACGGCCTATGCCGACGACGTGGTTATCCTTGTCTCGGAGAAATTCCCTTCAGTCCTAAGCGAAAGACTCAATCTCGCACTACAACTAGTGGAGAATTGGGTTAGCAGCAAAGGGCTAGGAGTGAACCCTTCAAAGACGGAGGTAGTTCTCTTCACTAGGAAGATATCAATCCCTGCCTTCTGGGGGTGCTGAACTAAGTATCTTAGGTTCAGCCCGATACCTGGGTGTAATTCTAGATTCCAAACTTGCGTCAGAAAAGCAAGCGTAACTTTCTTTTCTTGCAAAAAGGCATTCAGTAACACGTGGGGTTTTAGGCCAGCTGTGGTGTACTGGATATACACGGCGGTCGTAAGACCCATTCTTACATATGGTTCACTGGTATAGTGGACGGTACTGGAGAAGCAATACCAGCTTTCTAACCTCACCAAAATCCAGAGGGCAGCTTGCATCGGAGTCATTGGATCAATGAAGACAACACCAATGGCGGCAATGGAAACCATGCTTAGTTTCATTCCGCTGTAAGACTGAGAGAACGCCGAATGTGGTCATCGAACCTGTACGGCCATGCCTCAATTTTGTCCCGATGGTTAACTATCAGCTGTTTGTCAAAAACTGATCACATGACCCCCACGCCAGCATTTAAAAGGAGATTCGCTATAAGAATTCCTGACAGAATGTACTGAAAGCGTCGAAGAAACATGAAGAAGAAGGAGCTGGCGTTCAATACCGACGGTTCTAAAATGGACGTTGGCACGGGAGCCGGAGTTAATTGTGAAGCCCTAGGAATAAACAATTCCTTTAGAATCAACAATGATTGCAGTGTCTTTCAGGCCGAAGTCACAGCCATCATACAGGCTGCTAAGATTATATGTGAGAGCAATATCGTTGGCAGAACGATTACTGTGTATGTAGACAGCCAGGCAGCCGTTAAGGCTCTGGTCTCCGCTATAATCAGATCAAGGCTGTGAAGATCTGCAAATCACTCTTGAATGAGATATCTAGAGCTAATGCGGTGACCATCTGTTGGGTGCCAGGACATATGGATATCGTAGGAAACGAAAGGGCTGACGAACTTGCTAGGAAAGGGTCGGCGCTGCACTTATCGCGGGCCCTCCCTTTTGTAGTAACCCCAACAGTTCCTTACGGAAGGAAATAGAGGATGAAGACAGCCAGGGCCCTATGTCCGGGCATCTGGAAGAAGAGATCAACTTCTCTGGTGAAACTGAGTTGTTATAAAGCACGGGTCGTTTAAGGGATAATTACTGGTCATTGTGCCATTGGCGTCCACGCGGAGCGACTCGGTGTACTACGTAATGACTTCTGTAGAAGTTGCAGGGACGAAGAAGAAATTGAGTCAATTCATCGCCTGCTGTGCGACTGTCCTGCCCTATCCGTCAGAAGAATAAGAATTCTTGGATTTGGAGAACTTGGGTAACGTAGAGCTGACGGACCTCCTGAGATTCATATCATTATCTGGGTGGTTCCAATAGCGGACTTTATAGGTTTCCAGAGTTAAATGATTGGGCACAATGGACCCGAACTGTGGTCTAAGTGAGCAGTGACAATGTCACAAGGCACCCATTTACCTAACCTAACCTAAGCAAAACACCTAAGCATGTTTTGATTATATTTGAAGAGGGAGTCTGTATTGCCTCACTTTCACGAATTATGCTAAATGTGGGAAGACAGACATATAGCCGGAGAAGTAGTCTGCGGTGCTTTATGGATCACCAACTTGGGATCTATATACAGGTAATATTATACAGGCGTAAAATTATACTGTAGTTCTTTAAGTCACTGGAATAAACCCGATTGGAAGGCTGCAAAATTTGCAGCCACACTTAGGCCAGAATAGGCTTATTGTGATACCACAGGATCTAATGTCCCCAACTACCCGTTAAACTAGCATGAGCTTTTTGTAAAGCGCTGGACGCGGTTAATATTTATGTTAGCTAATTCGCCAAGGTTATCGAAGAAGTACTGTCCTAGATACAGTTTCCTTCGAGAAGCCTTTTGAGAAGCTTTTTCATGACAATTTTACTATCGGATGTTTGTCAGACGCACGCGAGAGGTGGGGCCGTAAAAGAAATTTTAAGTGTTGTCTGAGGATCGAACCTCAAACTCCTCGCTCCATAGTCCAATGTATTAAGCACTTCAGCCACGGTACCCACAATCAGTTACAATGTAGAAAAATCCCGGTCTTTAGAACAGATTCAAGGAAACTTTTTTTTATCAATATTTTTAGCTACGTGGACGATAGAAGATTCTACAAGGTCAATGTTATATAATTTTGTCTACGCCTATTATTTGGAGGTTTTTACTTTATTTCACGAGACTTTGGGTCTTAGGACTTGATATTTGTGGAATTTGAACTTACATGCCCTTCGGAATTCGTAGAAAAGTTTTTATTTCAACAACGTTTTCAAAGACGACCACTAAGTCCGAAACCTTAGAGTTACAATCTTGTTACAAGAATGTTAAAATGAGAATAGTCTTCTTTCTACAGATTGGTCCTGTCCTGCAGTTATAAGCAATAAAAGAACAAAGTGTATGCAGCTGCAAGGATTTCTGCCAAAAACAGAAACATGTGGTAAACGACATGAGCAGCGGTCGATGTGTCCTTGGAAACATTTTCATATCATGAGCAAAGGCAAAGGCTTCGTAGCGCGAGTTGTCTGCCACACACTTCCGTGTATATGTAAGTGAAACATAAGTATTGTTATCCTTTGTAGACAGTTTTCATTAAACCCTCGGGTATACAACACAAAGGAGCGGCATGGCGACTGCATTTAAGTCCTTCCCTTAAACACCCACTTCATCCGCGTACAACATACATACATACATATGTACATATGTATGTGGAATGATCCTTCTCTGTTGCGTCCATTTATTTTCTCCCCGGCAAGGATATCATGGACTGCGAGTATCCTCCTCTTTGCTGCGTACTCTCAACTTAACATCGTTCCTCATCTTTTATATTAAAACGTTCGATAATTGTATTTCATATTTAAAAGGAAACCCACCCCAAGGGAATTTCTCTTCTCTATACAGAATCGTTTATCCTCGTTTTTGTTTGACCTCATGTGCGAGTGAAATCGTTTTTACTCCATCGTCCATACTCAACCGCCTTCGCTTGCGTCCGGTCCCGGCATCATATCTTTTGTGTTTAAATGTGACGTCTTCATCGATTGCACTCGGAAGAGCACAGGAAATGAAAGCAAAATGGCACTAAAAGAAAAGTCCATTGTTAGAAACCAGCGAACAGAGAATAGACGACCGAAAGAACTAGGAAATGCTGTGGGCTAGAGGGACGGTCAGGGTTGCAGGACTATGTATATAATCATGACGATGATGATGATGATGATGATGATTATGATGATGATGGAGGCTTTGATGGGGTTGCTTTGCCTTTGGAGACTTGAGAAGAAAATTAAAATTCTTAACTAAAGCCTGAAGTGCGACCATAGACGAGTTCTGTTCTGTAAGTTCGATTTTCCTTTTGTTCGGATTTATTTAAAAGTTTGAAATCAACTGCGAACAACTGGAAAAAAAAAATTCAATGGACCGAGACTGAAATCAAGTTCCACTTTCAATTCCAAACCCATTCGTATTGGTTTAGAAAAAAAAAATAAAATTCAATTCAATTGCATTTGATTTCTTGTGTTCGTCTCACCGAGGCAATATGACTTAGTCGGGGGGAAATCCATCTGTTGCTGCGCTGCAGAAAAATGATAGTTTGTTAGGATATTGAATTTAATTTATCGCAAAAGCAGCTCTGATGTATTTATTCTGAGGGAAAGGATCAACGGGGTGAATGCCGCCGCTAGGGAAAACATTTTCCCATGGTAGCTGACATGGAGTTCATGACACCATTGTGATTCCGACAAAGCGGATATTAAGAGAGGATTTTCCGTTTAGTGGATGAGAAAAGGGCTTTTATTTTATTTATTTTTTTTTTTCATATGCCATGTCCTGTGGAGTATATTAAATTGGACGTATACTCATAGCTTGTAGTAGAAATAAATACATAATGCGTTTCTTCGAAAACTTTAGTTATGATGTTTCAAGATATAATTGTTAGTTTAAGAATCTTGAAATCATGGTTCTTGGAATTATCCTGTAAAAGGAGATTGATGAAAAACGTTATGTAATCACTTACGTATTACAGATCAAGACTCGATAAAATGAAACTAAAACTAGAAACAGAGTTAGGACTTCCCAATTGGAAGACACTTTTTGGAGAAGCGCACTAAAGGTGAAAGTTTAAGTAAAAGCGACACCAGAGACGAGGAAGGCAATAGTCATATAATAGTCAGTCACTCTTTAAAGGGAATATACATCACACTGTAAGGACAAAAAAAACGAGAGGGATGTGATGAAGGTATTGTTAAGGACGAGATCAGAAGTCTTGCGATTTATATACTATCCACTTATGAAAAGGCCATGGAGGAGATGCTAGAATCAATAAAAAATAAACCAGGTCACTAAAAGAGTCAGATTGAAATACGCCAAAGCCCAAATAATGAGGTTAGTAGTTGGATGGAAACTGGTAAGCATTGGTGAGGACTGTAACGCATAGTCGCATGGCTGTGCAGAAACAAACTTCCGAAAAGAGCCTGCTGGATGATTTCACACGATTAGTCATTGAACTTATGAATATCAGAAATAAACACCTATTAGCAGAGATAATGCAGCTAGAGTCTCTGATGCTTCAATGTTAGGAAGAAAAACTAATACCAAATGCCACAGAGCAAAGGACTATACATACATGTATATGTATGTAAGTTCTAGACCAGCTCCTATTTTAACTCAAATAGAGTTTGAAAGCTCTGGAACACAGCATACCACAAGGTCCCTAGATATTTTTGTTGAAATATTGCTTAGAGCAAGCAATCTTGCGCTACAATTTCTAGCTCCCAGCACTTTTGCAGAAGGTAATTGATCTCATCCTGCCGGGTTTGATTGCTTTATTTAGAGCCAGCTAGAATTGGGGTTACATCCCGACTACTTGGAGACAGGTAAATGTTATTTTTACCCCCAAATCAAGAATTAGGCCTATTGAGCTGCCTAAATCTTGTAGATCTATAAGTCTAACATCATTTATTCTCAAAATCATGGAGAGACTCACTGATGTTCACATTAGAGGCCGACTAGATTTGTCTATCCCTCTGCACTCAAGTCAGTTTGCATACAGAAAAGGTAAATCAACAGAAGGTGCTCTTGACTATCTTGTAAAGAAAATAGAAGGAACTTTGCGTTCCAAGGAAATTGCTCTGTGTGCGTTCTTAGACGTTGAGGGCGAATTCGATAACACTGACTCAATAGCAAGAGCAATTAGTAGCAGAGGTATCGAGGATTCGACTATCCAGTGGATATGGGCCATGCTTGAAAGTAGAATTATTACTTCCTTCTCTGGAGAAGTGTCAGTGTCTGTGACCGCAGTTAAGTGCTGTCTCCAGGGAGTAGTCCTTTTTCCCCTTCTATGGTCACTAGTCATCGACAATCTTTTAGTCGTACTTCTGAGATTAGGCTACATCGACATTGGCTATGCAGATGACTTGGCGATTTTTATCTGTGGTAAACACAGCACGACCATTTCTAGTGTCATGCAATGTGCTTTACTATACATGTTAGAATGGTGCAGTAGAGAAGGACTATCCATCAATCCTTGCAAAACCATTCTAGTGCCTTTTACAAAAAAAAAAAAGACTGGTCAATCTAGGACCTATCACCATCAAATGCACCATATTAGTTTATTCCAGCGAAGTTAACATCGAAGTCTCGATGTCATCCTTGATAAACGGCTTAGCTAGGATTCTCATATCAAGTCCACCATGGAGCGCGCCACTAGGACCATGAGGGCCAGTAGACGCCTATACGGCAGAACTTGAGGTCTAAGTCCAAAAATGATACATTGGTTGTATACAATGATGGTGAGGCCCATTATCACGAACACGGTCATCGTTTGGTGGCCGAAAGTTCTTGAACGGACAACGGCAACGAGGCTTCAGAACCTTTAAAGATTTGGATGTCTGGGTATTACGGGTGCTATGCGCACCTGCCCTATAGCAGTATTTGAAGCTGTTGTTGGGCTCTCTTCCCTACAAATCTTCATTAGGAAGACGGCCGCCAGATGCGCTATTAAGCTGCAACTACAATGCAAGTATAATTCAGGCAACCATGTGGAACACCTGAAAATTCTTGACTCAATTCTCAAAAAGGACATGTTTTGTACTATCTCCGATATCATAGGGAGTACTGTTTCGGTAGACTATTTGAGGTAGAAATATTGGACCGTGCAAACTAAGGATGTTCCGGCACTGGATCCTAGATGTCTGATTTGGTTCACAGATGGATCAAAGATGGAAACTGGAGTTGGAGCTAGCGTCTTTGGACCTAACATCAAGGTCTTGATGCCTATTGAACTCCATGTCATTGAGATCTGCGCTACGATAAACCTTGGTAAAGGTATACATATATCTTTTCAGATAGCCAGGTAACACTCAAAACGCTGTCGTCCAATTTAATGGACTCTATATCATTCAAATGCTGCTACGATGCACTACAATCTCTTGCCTGGTATAACAGGGTGAAACTTGGTTGCGTCCCTGGTCGTCATCCTCACACAAGTCGAAGAAGTCCAGTATTTAATGTGTTTTCCGAAGGGAACGAAGCCTATCGGAACGGCAGTACGGTTTTAAGAAGGCGCGCTCAACGATAAACGCAATGAAAGTAGTGTTCGAACAGGATAATGAAAAAAAATGGACAGATGCAAAGATGAAACCCTAGATGTTTAACAGTACCAACTGGAACCTGATCCAAACATACATACATTATACATACTGTGAAGGACTACTTTATGAACAAAATTCTTCAATAAAGCAGAAGAAGAAATACAGAATTGGTGGAGGCATACCACAGGGCTCCATGCTGGGACCACTAATGTTGAATATATTGGCTATATAGTACAAAATAAGACCCCCAGTTCCCGAGTATTAAACTGATCTAACTTTAGGAGAGTATAAAATGGAGGCAGTATTTATAACCAATTGAAAGATTCCATAACAAGTTGAAAGAACATAAAAACAATCACGGTTGAGCGAACGTCAAAAAGATCATGTTATGAACTCTAGGCTAGGTGCAGTGGATTTAGAACATACTGCGCTTAAGGCACAGATCTACCTCGAATTATTAGAATTGGTACATAAGTTTAGATCCCAGTTATCATATATATATTATATGTATGTACATATGTATGTATGTATAAACATTATATTAAATTTCTTGTCACCTATGTAATGCAAAAAAAAAATCATATCCCTGTAGCTGTCCATTGGTGCAAACTGAATTATCGCCTGTGAAAGTGGCTCCTTCAATTGATTGGCCATATTAAGTTGAAGCCTTATTAATATAGCAAAATTGAGGAAGCAAGGAGATAGAAGGGAGTAACAATCTCTCCTACATATCGATAGTTCTACTGATGGTGGTGCACAAAGATGGCCAGTATATCCACAAATGTGCGACAAATTTGCGAAGAACCGATAAGGAAGAAGAAGAACATGACGACGGACACTTCCCCCCCACTAACTCAAAGACGAAGCGCACACATTTCCAATTAATTTTGCGATAAATTCATTAAATCGACATAGAGATAGATAGAGATGCCGAGCTAGAGGTTGGAAGACAGAAAAACTTAACCCGAATTATTGACAAATAACCAAAATAGGAATACGAAGAGAGAGAATACGTTGAACCGAGTGTCATGCTGATGTTATATACATAGATACATACATAGGTGAGTGGATGTGCAGGATATGATGTGAGAATAGTATGCTTAGATTATTAGGCACGTACATACGTCAACTTAATTAAGTGGGAAATAAGTGGTACGGTCTAGAGCGTAATTAATACATCCTTTGTGAGAATGGTTGACGTTACTTAGACTTTAACTCACTGCCAAGTTATAAGTGATCCCATTATCCTTGTGCCGATGTGATATTGGTATTTCATTAGTAGTAAGGGAATGTGGTATGAATAGCATTATATTGCGGAGATTGTTCTTATGAGCACACACACAGTACTCTATTTGCTGTCTGGCTTAAATCCAAAATAATGTTATTGCTCTGCAGCTAATCCCATAAGGACATTTATGTAAGTATTTCAATTCTTTAAACTTAGAAATATCTTAAAATAAATTTGTCTCTCAACTGTCAATCAAAAAAAAAAAAACAAAACTAAAATTCTGAAGAAACCTTATCGTCCTGAATATGTTTTCTCTTTTTATAGTGTAATAAATCGCGAGTTCCGCTCAGAAACACTATCGAACGGAACACTATTATTTTGAATTTTACAACTCTGTGCACACAAAGGTTGAACCCGTGCACTTTGTCCCCTCGTCTCCTAATTGAATGGAACAATTTTCACCCTGAAGGGACACAAGGACATAAAACGATCCTCGCTTTTCATGTTCACTCCATTAGCGTGAAACATACATAAGGCGAAGCACAGAGCAACTTGCAGCAGCAGTAGCAGTGCCAGAAAAAAAAAGAAACAAGAGTACTTAGTTCGTTCGTCATAAAAACCGTAAGTAGATTACCCCATTAAATAAGAATGGCTTTTTAATTCGCGTCCCTTTGGTTGACGCTTTCTTACTCCAGCTAGATACTACTGCGATAGGAGGCTCTTAAACGTTTTTATCATTGAAATTTATACCAACAACAGAAAAAGGGGAAAAGAAATCGGTAATGCAACTTTTTCGCTTTTATGATTCCAACAGTAATAAGGTCCGTTGAAGGAATTTTATGATCCCTCTGCGTTAAGCACTGCCACCGAACCACATGCGTTTGGCCGTTCGTTGGAACAATTTGCTGTAAAAGGGTTACAATGTAATGAATTCGAAACGACCATGTCTCTAGGATTGAAGTTTGATGGTCAGCTTTCGCAGGTGGTTTTCTTTTGTCGGAAGGTTTTTAACACTTAATTGCCGATCAAAGATTGGGCGTAAGTGTGCTAGAGTGCTTTCTATGTGAGGACATCCTTACCATCTCTAGACACTGCAGATGTTTATATCATATCTCTATATTTAGTTTGATGTACAGCAAAGCACTGCAAATATATCGATTTTTATAATCTGCCTTCAGACACGCCCACGCGGCTGTAAGAATTATTGTGCCAGCTTTTCTAAGAGCCAGATTCAAGATACTAAGTTATAAATGTGCGTTGGCATTTGCACTTATTTGACTTGCATATGTGATATGGTGTTTAAACGTCAACCTCGTATCTATCAAGAGCCCTTAATATTGTATTTGCGGTTAAGATATTCTTATTTCCAACTGAACGAAAATCGGACATTTCATGTGGTACAACCTAATATATGTAATAAAGCGTTTTTATCTTTGTTCTGTTGCTAATAAGAACTGCTTCTTTTTTTTTTATGCTCTGGCAGTGTAGGCTTGACAGAAATAAGCCATTGTTGAGCAATCCTTATACATAGTCACATTACTTATCTGTTCACAATTCTCCAACAGTTAGCAGTAACGATGGACATATCAGCAAATCGCGGCTAAAGAAAGCCGCAAAATGTCATCGTACATGATATTCCACAGCAGCGGGCCGAGAACTGAGCCTTGTGGTACGCCGCCGTTTACATTATATTCCTTAGGTCCGGTGTAGGTATTATAAATACATCAGGGGCCTCATCACGTACGACGACAATCGTGGAAATAATATCGTTTTGACGATATTTTTGCTTCACGCAATATTGAAAATTACTATCGTTTAGGCGATATCGTTTTGACGATTCAACTTTTGGTTCATGTAACCTCAAAACTGTCAAACACTATCTTCCAGACGACGTCGTTTGTATGATAGGTAAAGAGGTATCGCCTTGCAATTTGGTATCGTGTAGACGACGATCGTCTGAAAAGTTACGTGATGAGTGCCATGGATACTGGATTTAAAGTAGTCCACTACCATTCCGAAAAGATACTTTGGTACCCGCATAATTTTTGGTACTTTTTGTACCTTCCCTCCATCTTCTTTCCTGTATAGCGGTTCGCGCCGCATTTACGACCATTGAATCAGTTTGCAAGGATTCCCTTCGCTTAGGCATATGCGAAACAAAGGATTTTAACAGGTCTGACATAACCAGCATTAAAAAGGTAAATATTCAAACTTTGAGCGATTTTGGATAAAAATTTTGTTTGGTTACATACAGACACATATACTCGTATAAGTTCATGGGGCATATCTTCGAGAAATGTCCTTTAGATATGATAAGACCGTTCCTTCCTTATGTTTGGGTTGTTTGGTGGGGAGGGCTTCAAAGTTAATATGTGTCTACATTTTTTCAGAGAATGGGCTATCTCGACTGGGCTATGATTTGTTCTAGTACTGCTATAGATGAACTGTTTGATCTACCTCCTCTTGATGCTTACATATCATCTAACTTACTTAACTGGCTCCCGACCCGTGAAGAGCCTCCGCTTCAAACACATCAGCCTTCCACTTTCTTCGATCCCGGGCACGCTGCTTCCAGTTGTCTAGACCTTGATCCTTAAAACGAAATTTCGGTCTTCCTTGTCGTCTCGAACCTAGTGGCTGTGATGCGAAGATCCTCTTTGCTGATCTTCAATTGCCGTAAAAGCCTCTAAAATGGCGCACAGGGAGCGATCGATGATGTCCATTTCGTCCGCGTATCCAAGCAGCTGGACAGATTCGTTAAAGATAATGAAACGGTAGTTCTTACAAGATATAGGATCGCCTCTCTTGAAGATGGGCATATACGAGTAGAGCTGATAGTTCAGTCATCGGACATGGCTTCATCCACCCATACTTTGTTGATGATTTGGTGCATGCCCCCTTCCAAAACCCCGGGTTCCGGGGTTGAAGCAAGCTGCCAGTTGCTCCGGATGTTGTTCCTATCGCGGGACTCATCGATATCCTTGAGCTGGGAGACTGCTTGGGCCCTTCTCTTCTCTCGCTGTCCTTGTTTTGCGGTGCAACACTTGCATGTTTGCATTTTCTGTCACCTTTTTTCCTACGCACGCATTCATCATCATACCAAGGACTCTTTTTGGGTGGTGGCTGGTAGCCTGTGGTGGTCTCTGCTACCCCTTTGATGATGTCGTGATGATGAATTCACAGCGGAGAGTCTTTCGCTCAGGCGCTCTCTGTAGGCTTTGGTTACTCCAGTCGTGCTAATGCTTCTAATGTTGAACTTCTTTTTCTGTGCGGTTTGCAGCTTCTTCTCGTTGGATAGTCGAGATCTGAATTTAGCTGCAAAAAAAAAAAAAATGGTCAAAATCGACGGTTGGCGGTTCGACCATCTGGAGAGCGCCAGTCTTGGAAATCTAGTGGTACTTATCACCGTATTGCGAGCTGCTGCAATTAGCCGGAAATCGTTGTCTGTCGTAGTGTCGTGGAGGCTGTGCTTTCCGACTAATCCACCGAAGATGTTTTCCTTACCGATTTTGGCGTTGAAGTCCCCGAGTATGATTTAGACATCATAAAAGGTCGTAAAACTCCTCCTTGATAGTCTTCAGCTTCATCGGTAGGGGCATGTGCACATATTATGTTGATCTGTTGGTATGTTGCCTTGATGCGGATCACAGCCAGGCGATCGCTGATCGGCTTGAAGTCAATTATCATTGAGTGTATTTTTCCGTTTTGAATACCTGATACTATCCATCGTATCTCCTGGATCGCGGTAATATCTGCCTTGTACCGCGTGAAGACAGATTCAAGTTTTCGTGTAGCATCAGGAGTGTACGGTGTACGTACGTTCCTCTGTCCGTGGACGTTCCGGGTATTGATGTTAAATGAGAGGATCCATTATCCGAGTTACCCCGACGGCACAACATACATATCATTATCATGAATAATATTACCAAAGAAATCGACATATCTATGTACTTGGACGTAGTGGTCAAAATCTGTGCCAAAGATCGGCTGTTATCGATTTTATTTTGATGGCTTAACAACTAATCAAGGATCTAGAGGAAGAGGACAACTTAATACAGTATTCGTTAGCCGTGCCACTATCTATCTCCCAAAATGAGATTTGCTATCTTTATGTAAAGATTAGGGGGCGAAGTTGGAGTATGCATGTCTACAGTGATAACAAGGCTGCGCTTAAAGCCTTGCTAAAGCAATCAACAGAAATTCCGAGGATTCTTTGAATTCAATCGCAGGGCTGAAACCTCTCACTTTGGTTTGAGTCCTGGGTTACACTAGGATCGCGGAGAATGATATCTCAGAAGAGTTTCATACATAAAGCTTAGAGAAGGGCTTGAATTTCCGTTGGGTCTTACCATGCCCTTGGCTTTCATTACTTTTGAGTTTCCATCCAGGGTGCCGGCAAACTGAAGGAATGCCGTTGGTCTTCTATAAGAAATTAGTCGCATTCTAGCTATCTTTAAGCAGAAAACTTATTGGCATCCTTACAGGCATCTATCCTTTTATAAACTTGCTGTACCTAATTGGAAACGATTGGCAAAGAATCGAGCTGTCCACGAAGTTTTGTTGGTTGAGGCTTAACTTCACCCTGGACTATTGCCATATCCTTCGAATATTCATTTGAACTTAAAAGTCCACAATTCCATAAAAATTCTATTAAGCATGTGTAAGGCATCCTGTCCATTCCGAACGGATGGCAGCTTTCCCATATGTCCTCCTCATCTTTCATTACGTAATTATCGATGGCTTTATAACAATAGAAGAATAAAGTATAATACCTACGGTCGTTCTCTTTTGTTATAATATTTAATTAAAAGCGGAAGGTTATTGCACGCCAATTGGCTAGTTGAGGCATGTGTCACATCGATTGCAGACGCACGGAAGCATGCACAACGCCTGCACAAATGCGGATGAAATTTATCGGAAAAGTAGATAATTAAATGTTTTTGTTTTATGCGTGCACGATGCCCGGAAAATGTTTGCGTATCCAGTGAACTGTGTGTTTGTGCAAAGAGTGCGTGTGAATCAGATTCCGTTGGATAATATTTTATATGTTGAGATAATTTTTGCGAGATATGTGCGCCATTTGTTACCTCTGTGCGTCTGCATACAATGAAGTGACTAATTTTCATTTTGAATTGATATGGAAAATATTGTACTAGCAGGTTGGCACCGGGCGGGCGGGCGGTCGGTGGAATTGTGTATCTCATGGAATTTAATAAACGCAGAGATGATGCGATATTTGTTCAACAATAGAATAACATTTGTTTAGGAAGGGGATTTCGGTTGGGGGATGCTATGTATCCTGCCGGTGTGGGTGGCTGGGGTGGTTTTATTTGATTGTGAATTGTATGGAGGTAAACATTGTGATGTTGGCAATTGTTGGTCGTGTTAATATTGTCGGGGCGCTAATTATCATTTTCGAGCAAATTAGTGTGAGTGATATAGATTAGGATCCAATTACAGAAACTTTTCGAATCCCGGTTACCACGGAATACTATTATATTTGCATAGCGATGTGGGATTTACAAAATATTATCCTTTGAGTTCGAGTCGCATTGTCTATTATGTTGGTGTTTAATTTGCCATGGCAATCGTTTACTCTGCAGTGTACGATCATCGTTATGTATTCCTCTTAAACATTGCTTATATGTATGTATGTATTGGACAAGCATGCTCGTCCTTCGAGTTAAGCCGAAAAAAGTACGAAAGGGGAAAAACCTAAAAAATATATGAGTATGCTATGCTAAAATTACTAAGCTTTATCGAACTAAGAAAGATGCACCTAAATCAGATCAGAACCAGCACTTCCAAAAAGTAAGAACTGTGGTAGCAGTCTTCAAATCGTTCTCTAATAATTTCGTGAAAGCTGTTTTCACGATCACTGGTTGACATAACATCATTTGACGAATATTATTAGACTTTCTAGGGTTCTGGGTGAAGTTTGATTAGAGTTATGTTTCCTACCAGCAAGGCTTTGGATTCTATTCGAGAAAAAAAGTCCCGATAAGTATGTACTACGTAGCATAGTCTACTAGAATTTGAATCTTCAAGTAAATAACTGTAGAATTGTGGAGTAACCTTTCGCCGCAAAACTTCTTTGGTATGGAATTTCTATCAAGTCTGTCGTCAACTGTCTTTAGTTGCACATGCTGCGTTGGTTGAGAGTCGTCCTCTTCTACGTAGGCCCTTAGCGTTTTCCAAACTACATGATCTCAGTAAATCCAGCGCAATATTCTTTAAAACATTTTTAAAAAAATCGATTTTCCCACTTTTTTACTAGAAATTGTACAAAATCCTCATAATACAAAACAAAGATATTCACGTTTTCTACAATTCGTCCATACATTATGGTGTTCCATGCTCACTTTTTGGAGGAATTTAGCATTGTAAAAGAGCAGAACCACGCCCACTTTTCTTCATAAAATTATCTTAACGATAGTAGAGCTGATAAAATAGTCCGAAAGGGAGATTTGGAATAAACTTCTTATTGTTGATTCATATACATTCATACGCTAATCCACGAATAAAAGTATATATTAGGGAGTGTGACTGAAGAGTTCCTTACAGTACCTTCTTTTGGGTTAATGATCCATTAAGAGTTCATGCAATTGAAATACCTAAAGCTTTTCGTATAGGCAATAGAGTTCCAAGGACAGCGAAAAAGGCACACGAGAACCACACACAGTGGGAATTAAATGGTTGACTCACTGGCATCGAGGAGATCATATACAATCTGGAGAATAACATCTGGAGAATACCGTATCCTTACTTCTACTATCAAATAAGAAATGTAAGTTTCTGCGGAATGTAAGAAAAAAACAAACCAAATAAACAAAGTTTTTTCAGATTCAACTTATTATCCATCTCATATGATATCTCGAAAGAAACTGCCTTCTAAATGACCGTCAGTACTGTTTCTGTCGAAAACATTCCATATGGGATCTTATGGCGTACCGAACAGAAAAATGGAACCAAAGTATTCACCATCACGGCAAATGCCGAGTAGTTGCCCTTGATATCTCTAAAGCTTTCGATATAGAGTGTTCTCTTAAGCAAAATCAAAGCTTACGGTGTCGGTAGCATCTTCTCGACATGGATTGCAAGCTTTTTGAGTAATCGGTCAATACAAGTTGTATTGGACGGATATACATATTTCTACCTCATTCTCATCCAATTCTGGTGTACCACAGGGTTCTGTCTTCTCTCCGACCCTGTTTTTAATATTTATTAACGACCTTCTTTCTCTTACTCGCAATCCAATCCATTCCTTTGCGGATGACAGTATTCTTGACTTCGCTTATTCTCTGACGACTCCACGGTTGAGACCTCAAGCTCTGGAGTCTTACCGGTAGCGAATGTCTATCGAGCTCAACTCGGATATTGATTCAATCATCAACAATTCGTCAAAAACCCAGTGCTGTTTCCTGTCTCTGAAGCGGAATATTAATGTAGCCAAACTAAAAATTAAGGGAGCTGATATGAGGAATCTAGTGGCTTGTCAATGCATAACATACAAGTTACCCCAGACCTTCGTTGGAATCACGAGATTTCCGAAGCTACGCAAAGTGCCACCAGGTGCCTCTGATTCCTCAAGAGGTGTGAAAGTTTTTTCAGTCCTACTTGGCTGCTATCTAAAAAGCTTATATTCGTCAGAAACTAGAATGCAACTCACATGTTTGGGCGGGAACACTCGCAACTTGTTTGAGCTTATTTGATCATGTCCAGCGTTAGGCATGTAAATTGATCGTTGACCTTTCAATTTGCAACCAAATCTCTTCACTTGAGTATCATTAGAATGTTGGATGCTTATCGGTCCTTTACCGATATTTCCATCATAGTTGTTCGCATGAAATCTATGGTTGTGCCCCGCTTGTCCGTCAGTTTAATCGTATTACCCCGGCGGCCTCTTCCGAATACCCTTATCTTTAAAAACCTACATACTTTTCATCGCTACTCAACGCGCAAGTGGAATGACTTGCCTACCTCAATATTTTCCACAAAGATTTATAAAGATTTAAAGTCAACACGCATCCCATCGTCACCCAATACTCCTTCCATACTTCCGGGTATGGAACCATTTATGAATGTTGAACTGAACCACCATCCAACGTAGTAACATCATTCCACTTAGTGCGGATAGAAATAGTTGTCCAGAAGTCTTGATGTCTCCATATGTAAAGTTTATTGAAGCTAGGGTTAAAGAGTGGCCAACGTGGTAGGTAAACTACTGAAAAAAGGCTTGTAGCCGGATTGATAGATTGGCTGTCCATTGTCCTATCCAAAATAAAATTGAAGTATTTTGCATTTCGTTAATAGTAGTAGTTTTCGCTAATAGTAGTAGGGTTCATGTGTAGAGTTTTGTAAAGAGGACTAGTTCACTTTAGTGGGGACTGAGCCTAAGTCAGGACTTCGAGGTCGATCTGATGAGAAGGAGGAAATCATATTGGGTGTTAACGTAAGGTAGAAATAGCCATGTTATCTTTACAAGCAATACCGCTGATGGATGTTCAATCAGTCTTTTTAGCACGAAAGAAAAGACTGACAAGTTGGAGATCATTTGAGTTTACACTAAACTAATTTTGGAATCCTCCATCTCTGCCCTCTTAAGTCTCCGTTAGTTGCTATTGCTAATAGTGCTGGTTGATGCCTCGTCCGCCAAATTATGTGGTGCTTCTTCGGCTTGTAACGTAAGTACTTATGTATGTATACTGAGAAAACCTACTGCTCCAGTTGCAATACTCCTGTTAACTACTCTCCAGTGCTCATCTATGTTGTCCCACATTGAAATATCTTACGAATGCAGTGTAAAGATGTACAAGAGCCATCAAAAGATGGTCCTCACATGCTGTTCCTCTTTTATTACGAAATTGCAGAAGGCTGGTCGATGGAGATCCTTCCTGATCGTCTGAACATAGGTGGTCTTATACTTAAGCGAACCTCCAATGACAGGGCCATTGACGTTGCAGGCGTCTTACAAAATGCGCACCATTAACCTTGTACCTTGTGAACTCATGTTCTACTTGAAAGAATCTGGCTATTTGAGGAGCTTCTACTCCAGAGTTAAGTTGTATTATAAAGTTCGAAAAACGGATTTTTGTCCTTATTTGATAACCAAATATCATTAACAAAATATTCTTCCATCTCCACTGCAAAAATTCCCTTCCGATTGGAACTTTTGTTCTATTGCAATCTCTGAAAAAATTTCCAGATATCACTTATCTGCTGCTGCTTATCCGATAATCGCCTGTAGTGGCTCTGTCTTGTGATTTAGCGTACTATCATCTATCGGTACATATTGGTCCTATTGTAGTCAGGTCCCATTTTAACCAATGTAAGACTGAGAAGCTCTAAACAATGGAAAGAGCAACACATTGGACATGCCAGAATATTATTGATACTTTGTCATCTTGCATAGATCACCAACCACCTGCCCACTGACAATTTCAACATGGGCTACAATTTCTCAATACCAGACAGAACTGAGTGGATACAACGGGATGTCGTGTACTATGAATCGGTGTCAATTTTTACATACGGGTCCAAAACCGAGGACGGAGTCGTTGCTGATATCCACCTCTCCTCTAACCTTCCAAACTACAGCAGCGTTTTTCAAGCCAAAGTCACTGCCATTCGTCAAGCAGCTGACTGGCTGGCAGTTAATGCAGCATTAGCATCGGATATTGTCATATACATACATCGACAGTCAGGCATCCATCAAATTCCTTGCATCTAGCACAACGAGATCCAAGGTAGTGAAAGACTGTCGCGTTTCTCTTAACGAGATAGTTAGACACTACAACCTCACCCTTTGCTGGGTGCCAGGTCCCTGTGACCTACCAGGGAACTGTGAGACTGACGAACTAACTGGATGAGGCTCCTCTGGTCTTAAAAGCAGAAACGTCACCGATATCAAGGCGCCTACGTCTTATGTTAAATACTTTATTAACTTATTAACGCCGACGCGGAGAATGAGACCAGCAATCGATGGCACCAAATCGACCAATGTCATATCGCTAGGCTGCTTTGGCCGACTTTAAATGAAACTAGGTCCATCGGACTGCTAAAACATAAAAGAGGAACCCTCTCCAAAATAGTTAATACCCTCACTGGACACTGTGCTATAGGAAGACATGCTTAAAGATTGGCCATCCCCTACAAAGACTTCTGTAGAAGCTGTAGGGATAAAGAGGAAGAGGAGACTATAAGTCACCTCCTGCGCACGTGTCCTGCACTCGTCAATATCAGAAAAGCTACATTAGGTGAATATCTTTTCAATGATCTAAACGATCTCAACAACGCACGCACGGCAAAGATTAGCTCCTTCATACAAAGTAGTGGATGGTTCCCAGAGTAAGTAGGTGATCCTTTATGCATCGGCAGCACAATGGTTTAAATGCATTTCCCATCGTGTGGGCGGGTTTTAACTAACCAACCAACCAACACCTAATCCTTCTAGACGAAACAAAAGTACAAAATCCGCATTTATTGTATTTAATCATTTTATTTTTCATTTTATATGGATAACATTATATTAAATTTCATTTATTTACTATTTTATATTTTATCTTTTTACATACTTTGTTTAGTTCATTTACTATAGATGTATTTAGCTAGTGACTAAGTATTTTTCTAAATATAAATAAACTAAATTATTATTATTTTTACACTAGTTTAATAGTATGTATTAAATTTATCTCCATTAAACATTATAACAAAACATAATCGTTATTTTTAACCTTAAACTTGATATTATTCTACGATTACATATAGAAACTATATATTAAACCCCATTATATTATTTAAATCCTTAAAATTACCTTTCCTATATTTTTAATATCATTAATAAGCGTCTTTTGGAAGAGTTGTAAGTTTGTTTTTTGTTTTTCTTTTTTTATTTAACAATAATAATAATTTGTATTATACACATGTTTTTTTTATTTTGTAAGAGATCTAAAAATGAATTGCTTTATTTTGTTTTGAGCATTTTTTTTTTGTGTTTTGCTTTGTTTTCGTGGGAGAATTGTTTTTTTAAGGACGGTTACTAAATTAAAAATAAAAAAGAAAAAACTTATTAACTCTATTCTTATGTTTTAATTACATATAACACTTGTTATGCAATACCCTGATTTATTATTTTATTTACTTACCTATTAGGTTGTTTCTACAATTTTGAGTTTGATTAAGTATTTGTTTTTATTTTGTGTTTGATATTTTCCCTGTAAAAAAATTACAATCTATGTACAATGCTTACATTTATAGATAAACTATATATTTATAGATCTAGGTTTTGGATAATAATACTGAACATAAAGATACAAGTGCATTTATGCCAAACATAAACATTTTGTTTTCACATTTTCACATTTTATTATTTATTTTGTAAGTGGGGCTCATTTAAATGTGATCTTGTGGAAATCAGAGGAGTGGTACTTATTTTTCAATCAAGTACTCATGTCGTTTGATTCCCGGACATTTGAAAGTATTTGAGAGCGCTAAGAAATTATAAAGAAAACTACAAACTATTTATTGGGTCTTGAAATACTTTCAAATGATGTGTAGGGTTCTGCTTTAAAGGAGAACCCCCCATTTGGCATAATAATGCAAGTGTTCTTTTCAATTTTAATTCGATAACGATTAAGAAGTATGTACCTATAGAATATCCTTAGCAGTATCTAATGGTGTTTGTTTTGATAGAGTTAGTTTTGTTTGATATTTTTGCTTCAATTTAAAAATTTTTTTTTATATCTACATGCGGTAGTGTGTTATGTTTTCCGTGTGTATGTGTACGTTGTAAGCCCTTCGATCATAGAAATCTACAAAATAAGAAGGATAACAAGGTTTATCTTCGACACTGTATACTGTAAGACCGTCAGTAGAGCTGCTGTCGTGAACAACTTTTTGTTGTTTTCTGGAATATCTTGTTTTTGTAATTTGATGCACCAACTTAGACTTTTAACGGGATAGACTTGTAAAATATTACATCTCTTCCACCACTTACATACTTTATCAAAATGAATTTTCTCAACATATCCTAGTGATGTCTGAGGGCGATTGCAACAGGGGTATCTAATTATACTGAACGGTTTCTGGTCTAAGGGTAGCTGCTAAAGAGCACTCAATCCTTATTTCAATGGCAGTATGAGCGTATAATAAAGCATGCCCAAGGTTGGAAGATAAACGTCCGAGTCGTACTCAGGAGTTAATTTTGTAAAGTCGGCTTAAGTGGATCTACCTTTTCACACTTAGCTGTAGAATCAAATCAACATGATCTACAAAGAAACGGAGGGATACACCTAAAGATAGACGAGACCAATGTATAGAGAGTAAGATGCTGAATGGCATGTGGAAGTTACTCAAACTCATTATAAACTCATGATGCAGAACGTACGATACAGATAATGGAACAATGCTTTCCACAAGGCTTCATAATGAGGCCCCTACTTTTCGGTGCAATGTACAAATCATTTTACTTTACAGGAGAACCCAATTATTTCCCGAAACTGTAGGCTTTGCTGATGAAGTAGTCAATCAATTAAAAGACGTAGAGTACCATAATAATGATATTATTGCAGTTGCTTGCGTATGGTTCCCCTGCCTGGGACTGGGTCCTAAAGATTGAAGTGGTATTCATAAGGAAGAAACTGCTGGATCACAACAATGCTGTGTTTTTTAAATGAGATTAACAAGGGATAAAGTACTTTAGCGTTAAGTTAGATACCAAAAAAGCCATCGTTATGTACTACATAAGTCAGATGAGGCACAAACCATGTCAATCAGCAGCAGAAACTATGTATCTTCAGCAGAAATTTGCTTTCCACAAGAGTATCTTTACTATATATATAGTATACTTTACAGATCCCAAATCTGTGGTCTTGAAATTAAAAGCCTGCAATGAGGACAAGTAACGGTATTGAAGATGTACGATGTAGCTGGTAAGGTGCTACAGTCAACTGACCAGTAGCAAGATCAGTAACAATCACCACCAAGGCTGACAAACTTAGATGAGTGCCATCAAAGGTGGTACTTCATTGTCCACGATACGAGAAAAAAAAGACATCTATACATTAGAAGAAACCTAAAAACGTCGGACCACCACCAAAGTTGATTAACATAAGACCATTTTATCGTAGGTGTCTGTATCTCAATTCAAAGCTGAGGTATTTGCGTTGAAATTGTAAACATTTCGCTGTTTATAGTATGATGTTCCTCATTCTGCAATTGAATGAATGCAAAACCAATCCATATACATATGTAAGTTTTTTCTCTAGAAGTCGTTTAGATTTAGTTTAAACCACTTAAACAGAAGGTCAAACACTGTGACGATGATAAAGTATCTGGAACTTATAACATGAATGAAAATGACATTTTCCTAAAAGTTTTACTGGAATTTAAAACTAACATAGTTTCCTAACATCAAAGCATTCTCCAAACCAAAAGAAGAAAAAAATTACAAGTGAGAAAGTTCTTGAAAAGTGTCCTTGAAATGTTGACTTGCGAAAGCTGCTCCTGACTTATTTGTGTTTGCATTTATTGAGAACAAAACACAACTTAAAGATATTTATACTTAATCGTTGGATTTAATTAAAATTAGTATATCCATTTCTTTTTTTTGTTTTATTGGAAGTTCCTGATATGTATCCTTTAAATTAAATTTTATTTGAAATTTAATTTTCCCTAATTAATCATTTATTTCCTTTGCAATCCAAACTGAGTTGACCACTTGAATTCCAAAGGAAATTGGATTTGGGTATGCTTTAGCCATTTAGGAAGAACAAAATTATAACCGCAACCGTGTGGTGAATTCTAATAAAAGGTGGGTTGGTGGATGCTTGTAGTTGGTGTGGTATTATCCTCAGAAATTGAAATTAATTTCTGTGGTCGAAAAGGAACAAAGGAGGGCAATTGATCGAAATGTGTTTTTGTTTTTTTTTTGTTTGTATCATAATTAGTGTGTTGTTGTTAATAATTTACATTGTATGTCCTAGAATTTTGCCATAATAGTATATTAGTTTAGGTTTACATATTATATTCTAAATTTACACATACATACATGTATATTCATATTCTTTTCTTTTGTACTAAATATTTCTATTTAACCTACGATAAATTTTGTATCTAATTCTATGGATTAAAAAATGGAATAAAAGCTTAACAATCCGCTTTGCAAAAATAAAAAATCCTTTGGATATATCAATTGTGTTTTTTGTTTGAGGTGGGGGACAGGGGCGGGGTATATATTTACTATGTATAAATATTTTTGTTTTTTTGGTTTTTCTCTAATTAAGTGGATTTATATGTACAACTTTGGTGTCTGTATGATTTTGATAGTGTATTTTGTTTTATTTGGCACATTAGGAAATATTTATAAAATATTTTCTCTAACTTAATGGCATAGATGATGATGGCTGTGATTCTCTTTGTGGACATTAATCACCCCATGTGCATGATTTTCTTGAATGCCTTACGGAATTCTGGGTTGAAAATTGTATAAATGACTGGATTGACGAAACTGTTCATATAACCAAGCCAAGTGGTTAGAATGAAGGCAGTTACTCCAGGGCGGCAATCTTTTTCCAACTTTGCACACATTGCGTCCATGATGTTACATGTGAAGAATGGCACCCAACAGAAAAGGAAAACACCTGAAATGGAAAATAAATAGAAAGATTAAAATGGTTCATGAGTCAAGTCACTCTCTAGTGTAATAGGACACCTATTACAGTACTTGGTTAGATATTGTATATTTAATAGATTACTTTAATTTAAAAAAAAAAAATCGTGATTCATGATAAAGAATACATGACAGCTAAGGTTTTTAGTCTCTCTGCACGGAAAATCAAATAGGAATAGGTGATTGGAGGCAAACATCTGGTAGCGAAATTGGAAGAACTTACTTAGCACTATAGAATTTGACAGTTCATATACAATTGTATGGAAAACGAGTAAATTATTTTACAATTTTTACAAATGTACAATTATTAAAATTTTACAATTATTAAAAGGAGGAAAACGAAAGAAAATGTTGGCAAAATATTTTCGAAACATCGCATAAAATTTTACTTTACCGGCACACTGTTGAATACTATTCTATTTATTTTATTCCTCTGGAATAGCGTGTAGTGTTCGGCAAAGCTCATTAAAGTATCTATTGATGGCGTAACCTGCTTCAAAGTTTTCACAAATCGATAAATAAGAATCAAAACACTTAATGTTGTATGTTCACAAATGTTTATTTATTTATTTATAACAAAATAGTTTACAAAAGTTAATTTATAAGCTATTTATTTGAAGACATCTAGGCGTCAAGGCCATATGATGTCGTCGTTTAAAATATTACGAAAAGGACAATTCGAATTCAAAAGTTATTATACATAGCATTCCTATATCTAATGTTATTATGTATGTAACTATGTTTGTATGTTTTTACAAAAGCTAAGATTGAAATGAAATTAAGGAAAAATAGAATAAATGAGAGCAATATCTAGTTATAATACTTTGGAAACTTAGATTTTAAATGTCATTGAATTTATGATGGAGAGATGTGGCTACTTTTATGTGTTCAAGAGATTGAGGATTTGCTGGGTTTAGAACTTCGGCGAGTTGCTGTTCCACTTGTTCAGGATCATGTATTCTTTTGGAAATTGAACAAGTGACCATGATATGCCAAATTGTTAGAGCTGTTCCACAATTTTGACATTCTTCTGGTATTTCTCTGCTGTAAAGATGTCTACTTGTAAAAAGGGTTTTTCCTACCCTGATTCGCAGCAATCCTATGCAGTGAACTTTTTATTGTATAAGATACAAGTGTGAAGGGTGTGGTGCTTTCGAAGAAAGGTTTCGGAGGTTTTCAACATTTCAGTTATCTTCATCTCCTGACTTGCTTCGGAAATTTTTCTTGTGAGTTGATAAAAGTTGGGTGTTGCTATAATCAATGGGTCATCAAATCAAATAAAATAAAATAAAAATAAAAATTGTTAGGTTGGTGTTAGCATTGAGCATCTAAGGAAGGGCACTTGTTCAGCCTACTTCGAAGTCCATTTAGGATACTTAGATTGTCGGTGAATATAATGGTTTCCTCCGACCAAAATTGGGCGATAGAAATTCTTTTTCGATAGCCGTTAGCTCAGTAACGTAACTGCCAGCTAGTTCCGGAAGGAGTCCTTGTTGGATAATTTTGGTTTCTCCGTTTGTGTTAAGCTCAATCACTGCGTACGAATTATTGTCTTTGCACGAGCCGTCGGTGTACAAAATCGGACTGCGTTCGAAGAGGCAATCATTTCTTGATGCAGAACCTGAAATTGTTTGTCCGGTGTTTCGTTTTTCCTATAAGCTTCCAAACTGGTGTTAATATTCAGTAAATTCCTTTTCCAAGGTGGTGGTAGATTAAAAGTTTCCTTTAGAAGGATGTTGGGGAGACATATTTGTTGAGTAGATAGTAAGGACACCATGTTACTTATAGCGTAGGTAGAGCTCTTTTGGTTTGCTTTTTTGCTGAGATGTACCTCCTTAGTAGTATTGTGCAGGGTGCATGATGTCGGCAAGTGCCTTACTTGCTATATTTACCGCTCTTTTGCTACTAAGATGTTCGAATGATGTGTATCCAGCTTCTATTCGGAATGCTACAATTGGAGTAGTTCTTAATGCCCCTATTGCCGTGCGGAAACATTCGTTGATGGCTGCTTTGATTTTTTCGGTGTTCTTTTTGGTAGTCCACATGTAAACTGTTATGCCATGTTGAAGAGTGCCTTCCACAAGTGTTTTAGCTATTTGAAGTGCGCTTTCCAGGTGTGGCCCTTTTCGCCGGGAACAAATCATTTTTAATGCATTATTTCGAAGTTTCAGCTGGTTTAGAACTTGTTGTGAGTGTAGATCCCATTTAAGGTTCCCACTGAAGCAAACTCCCAGTATTTTGACTTGTTTATGTAGCGTAATTGATACTTCCCGAAGGATGAGTGGGGCCGTTGTGCATTTTTTTCTTCTACAGACGTGAAGAGTCTCCGTTTTAGTTGGGTTCACAAATGTTTTTAGGCATAATTACCAGCGATTTGCCTGAAAAACACAATCTTTCTACGAATTTTAATGAAACTTTTTCTATTATTTCAATCACTTTTCCGTGTTTACAACTTTAAAAAATTAAATGTTTTGTTTGCAGCATTTCAGGGATTTCGGTACCATTTCACGTGGTATTGTTGAATTTTTTGGAGGCAGGTTACGCTTTCTTGAATTGCATATTTCTAATCATTGAACTCTATTCTAACGGAATATAATAAATAAAAAAAAATAGTTAAAGGTGTTCCGGTAAAGTAATTTCCAACCCATTATCAGTAGGTACTCTCTGAATGAAAAAATGTTTGTCTTCTAAATCTATGCTATAAGTGGAGACCTTTTCTAATGGTCAGGTGCTATATTTGGAAGGAACGGGTGTAAGGTTCAAATGAAGAGATGTGTTTGTAACGAACGATAGCCAGGCTGCGCTTAAGGCCTTGTTCATTTCGTCGGCCACTTCCAAAAAAGTTTGTCAATGCAAGAACTCTCTGAACTCTTTGATATTTGTTTATGTCTTAAGTCACACTGGCAATACAGGGAATGAGATCTCCGATGAGATTGGTAGGAAAGGTTAGAATTTCTATTGAGAACTGACAAACAGGGTTGTATGTACATACTACATAGCATATGAATGATATCGAATGTCTGTAAGAAATCAATGGCATTCGCGAAAGAACTGTATGCAACTTATGAGAATGTTAAGTGTTGACAATTGTGGAGAGGGTTGTCCTGCCTTGTTAATTGTCTTACCTAGTACCTCGACTGGAGATTGGGTAACCAACCCCTTTGGAAGGTTGTTGGGGACAGCGAACGAGAGAGTGTCTTCGTACTACGGCACTTCCTTTTGCTTCAAGCGGTGGCGGATGAATTCCCTAGATGGAATCAACGGTGGCATCTATCAGTTCCAGTTAGGCCGAACTATTTAGTGTCATCCCTATATGAGCTGCTTCGACATATTCGAATCCCAGGTCTATAGTAATCTTCAATATTGAATCAGAGTGTTGGAAAATAGTTGGTGGCGGATGAACCCTTAATGGGCCAACGGCAGCGCTCACATCACCGAAGTGGGGTACTGACTCCGGAAAAACCAGCCCCTTGTCCTAGGGGTAAGAAAAGGAACTGGTCCTCCAGGTTGAGGGTTAACTTCCTTAACACGTAAAAAATTAGTAGTCACGAAACAACAACAGCTCTCGGATAAGGATGATCCCACTATTGACGACCCCAGCAAACGAAATAAGGACAACGAACTTCGGATATGCACGTGGAATGTTCGGACTCTTAACAGGCCGCGTGCAGCCGAACAACAAGCAGAGGCCCTAGACTGCTACAATGCAGATATTACCGCCATCGAGGAAATGCGATGGGATGGCCCGTGCAAAAAGAGGATGAAAAACTGTTACGTATAATACGGTGATTGCTATAGGGAACAGAAAAAGAGCTTATTCGGAACTGGATCCGTCATACGCGACACACTTAAGCAAAAAGTCGTGAGCTTTCGACACGTGAGCGAGCGTTCTATAACAATCCGCATCAAGGCTAAATTCGGGAACATAAGCCTAAAATACGCCACAAAAGAATGTTTCTATGAGCTCCTCGAAAAAACTTACGAGCAATGTCCTAAACATGACGTTAAAATCGTACTGGGCGATTTCAACGCCAAGAAAGGAAAGGAGAATATCTTTGGTAGGACGATTGACAAGCACAGCCTCCACGATATCACGGGCGAAACGTCACTATAGCAAGCACACGGTTTCCTCATCTCAATATCCACAAGGAGACATGGCGATCTCCTCATCATCAAACGGTCAACCAAATTGATCACATTGCAATCGACGTAAGGCATGTATTCTGGATATCCGAATCTTCTGAGCAGCCAACATCGACTCGGATCAGTACCTTGTTGCAGCCAAGGCAAGAATGCGGATATCCCAAACGCCAAAACTAAGAAGAACTACTGTGAGAAGATATAACGTTGAAAAACTGCAATCGCAAGAGATCGCTAGTATCTTCGTCGAACGCGTATCCCGAAATCTCTCAACGACTCCTATGCCGCCAGCATCAAGTGCCGAAGACCAGTGGCAACGCTACCAACAAGCCATCAGAAGTACCGATACTGATGTGCTGGGTTTCACCCGATCACCACCAAGAAACCCATGGTTTGACAACGAGTGCCGGCAATACATGTAGCTAAACAAGAAGCATACAAAGCGGCGCTGCAAAGAAGGACGAGGGCTGTTGGTGAGCTCTACGAGCAGAAAAGACGGGAAGTACATAGGTTTCTCCAAAAGAAGAAAACGGAGCATGAGAAGCGCGTTTGAAGATATTGAGAGATTATGCTCCAGGAACAATGTACGGAAGTTCTACCAACAGGTAAAACGAACGTGTCAAGTCAACAAGACCCGTACAGAAGCCTGTAGAGATGAGAAAGGAAACCTCGTAGTAGAGACACAATCGGTGCTGAGAATAGGTAAAAACTTCTTCTGCAGACTGTATAACGGCGACGAAGACCAACATTCCGCTGTCAGGCAGAATGAACCATTCAACATAGACCATGATAGCCAAAACTTCCGTCCATCTGACCAAAACGAAGTGAGGATAGCAATATCTGAACTTAGGTCCAACAAGGCTGCTGGACCTGATGGCCTACAAACCAAGTTGTTCAAAGCAGCTGGAAATGAGCTAGTAGAGAGCATACACCAACTCATTTCTAAAATTTGGTCAAATGAGTGTATGCCTGATGAATGGAATGTCAGCACCGTTTGCCCGATCCCCAAGGAAGGAGATCCCATCAATTGCGCCAATTATAGAGGCATCAGTGTCCTCAACATTGCGTACAAGATCCTTTCTGCCATATTGTGTGAACGTCTGAAACCCTTCGTCAATAACCTGATTGGCCCCTATTAGTGTGGTTTTAGACCAGGAAAGTCCACAGTCGATCAAATCTTCACACTTCGGCAGATGCTGGAAAAAACTCAAGACGTCCAAATCGATACTCACCACCTTTTCATCATATGACAGCATCTATAGAGACGAGCTAACCATGTCTAGTTTTGGCATCCTTGCCAAACTCGTCAGATTGTGCAGAATGACGATGGAGAATTCTCGCTGCTCCATCAAGGTCGGTAACGATCTACCGAGACCTTTTATGTCAGACAAGGTGACGCGCTGTCATGTGACGTCTTTAACATCGTACTTGAAAGAATTGTGCGAAACTCACAAACCAACACCGGAGGCACAATCTTTCAAAAGTCTGTGCAACTACTAGCGTGTGCCGCCGATATTGACATTATTGACAGAATACAGTGGGCTGTCATTGATGCGTTCGGTAGTATTGCAACGGAGGCTGCCGAAATGGGTTTAGCGGTAAACGAGGGCAAAAGTAAGTATATGGTGTCAACAAGAAGGGACACAAGACATCGACAAATTGGACAGAACATCACAATCGACAGCTATAACTTTGAGGTAGTAAGGGCCTTTGTCTACCTTTGTCTCCGCTATGAATTCTGAAAACAACACCTCGGCAGAAATAGAAACGAAGAATAACTCTTTGGGCTGAGAAGGCAATTGTGTAGTAAGGCCCTATCCCGAACAACAAAGGAAATTCTGTATAAGAACTTAATCATCCCAATCCTGCGTTATGGCGCTGCAGCTTGGACTCTATCTAAAGCGGATTTAGATATCCTCGGTCGCTTCGAGAGGAAGATTCTTCGTAAAATTTTCGGTTCCGTTTGCATTGACGGGCTATGGATGAGGAGATTGTATTGTACATGTTATATTCTTTACATGAATGGAAGGGAGCTACCGCTGTGAGAAGCTTTTTCAAGACTATTTACTCTCTCGGACGTTGTTCGAGGATCAACAGCGTCTTCTCTAATTTGCTTTACGTTTAATGATTTCTCAACACGACAATGATATAAACTAGCCTGAAGTGGGCAACATTAGATGACTAATAAAGAACGAGTGGTACTGTCAACTATCAACGTTTAAAGTTACGTACGTGTTTCCCAAAGAAGTCTGATTTCGGAAATGAGATTGTTTGAATTGCTTGAAAGTGATGAGCTTGTATAACTTTAAACCAACCGAGATTGTATTTATCTAACAAATGTTTAAAGCACTAAAAGCCTCAGAGAATTCTTGAAATCGCCCACAAAAGAACCTAAGTTATATTTTTGGATTTTTCTAATTCCAATTACGTACGCCTCTTTAAAGAATACGCTCTTATTATAGGATTATTTTGGATACATTTTCAAGTTAATGACCCATTGTGGAAAAGACTTGCAAACATATTAGGACGATCATTTGATCTCAAAAGTACACATGGCATTTTCTTAAATGTAAGTCCATCGACATACATACATAGTACCACATAGTAGCAACGAGTTCTTTTCATTTCATCATTGCTCTGATATTCCATTATCCTTTATATTCCCATCCATATTCATGCCAAACTTTGCGTCTCTCTGTGTGAGAAATAATGATGTTATCTCTAAAAACACGTGCCACATGTGCTCCTACATCTAAGTTTCGTTCGTATCTGTTGCTATTAATATTTATTAATTCCACAGAGAGTGAGATACATACAGTGCGAGTGAGTTAGAGTCCGAATCCAAGTGCGAATTTCATCCTGAAATATTCACCAGCATCAGGTGTTAGTCAAATGCCATTAGCAAGTTTCTTGTATCTCCATTCACAACACAACAACACCATCATAATCTTTCCCCTTCAAGAGAAGGTTATCAATGAGCAAAGAGAGCACTCAAGGTGAATTCCAATTTATGGACAACGTCCTTGGGATGCTTATGAACGTAGTATGTAGGTATGCATTTATGTATATGGACATGGTTAATTTTTGATTAAAGCGATTAAGGAGATTTCATGAAAAATCGTTTCTCATTTAGACTTCGGCATCTTTAGGATGTTTTATGTGAAGGCTCAATGGATGTCGAGGATATTGGTGAAAAGATGAACATGGCTGAACATTATCGTGTTGATTGGAATAGAGTCATGGGAATCGAAATTGCTGGATTCATGGGAATACTTCCTTCGGCAGATGAATTTGTTTCGAAAGTTATTTTGAGTTTGCTTTTATATAGAAATAGTCGATGCATTCGTTTCCATGCTAGTAGTATCTATAGTTCAGTTTCTACTTGAGGTCATTGTCTCTTATCGATTTTTGGTTCAGAAGTTGCTTCGGAATTATGCAACTGCATTTGCTGCAATTGGAAATACAAAATTTTCAATAGAAAATGCAACTTTAACTCTTTAACTCTTGCACAGTCATAGCGATTTATACACACTGCCGATTTCACGATCGCCTTTCGCCATGTTCTTTATGTCACAACTGCATCCCGCACTATAAGCACTCTCTTGACCAAACATATTGAAAGCAATTAATGCAGCTATACCACGAAACATGTTGGTTACCCCAGAGGTATTTCACCCCTTAAACGAAATGAATGAAAACCTGAACCCATTATACACTGCCTTACTGTATAGCCTGGTGTATAAAAGCCGCACCGCACCAGCCACGAAGCCTTAAGCTACGTTCAATTAGGTGTTCACCATTGTATTGTGTCTTGTTCCTTGGAGCTTGATTTATAGGAGTTGACACTCAAATACCCTCACGGGGCTTAGAACAAATAGATTGCATAGTTCCCATGGGTGGTGGTGGGTCATCGTCCGGCGAGAGTTGTCTACAAATTTGTTGGGATGTCTTTATAATGCGATAATTGGAAAATACGTTAATTGGCGGTCGTGGTGGTAGAACAGTCCCTGTGGTGAGTGTCAGCAGTTCCTGCGGAGTGCTATTAAAGTGTCAAAGCAAATGGTTTGGGGTAATAATCTTCCCCATCACCCACCATATATGAGTATCTATGAACAGGTTGTCATTAGGTGGTGATATTGATTTTAGTTTTGTTAATTATCCAATAATGTGTCGCTAATCTGATGAAAGGCAGATGAGATTAAGTCAAATTCATAATTAAATGTATAAGATCTGAACAGATTGGTGGTAAGGATTAGTACATATACAGAATCCGGAGCTGCAGATACTCAAAAAACAAACATTTCCATTTGCGACGTATCTATAGTTCACTACAAACACTATTACACTTAAATCTTAGTAGAAAAAAAAAGAGTGTAACTACCCACAATACATACTTCCAGCAACACTCACTTTGTAGGACTCTTTATCAAGAAAGATACTGTCAACAACTCCACCGCATTGGTTCCAATTGCCAAATTGATCCTTTTGATCTCGATAAAAAGCAATGTACGGCCTGATGCTTAAGCTACCCTCTAATATAGTCATTATTTTGCAACCACTTAACTGTGCCTCTGTAACTAACTAATCACCGCCAATTCAGTGAAGTTACCTTAAGCTGGCTTATGTACTTAACCCGCTATTTATTGTGGATTTGTTAAAGTTGTCACCAAGTTTATTTTAATTTGCACCAAGTCGACGCAACGGCAATGTCACACCCTTACTTGAAAATCCACTTTCCGCCCAAAATGATTTAGAGAAGTTCTCCTTTTAGCGTTGGAATGATTTAGGTGAGCCACTACTACAAGAAACAGTAATAAGGAAGGGTGACTTTTAAGAAATTCTCCTTAATGAGAGAATTTGCCATTATTCGAAAAACAACGAACGAATGAAACTGTATCTAGGCTAAGAGGGTTAAATTTATTTTGAGTGCCTGGGGGATAGGAAATAATTGATATTTAGTACTCTGTGTTGGATTTGCAGATAACTATCGGTAGTGACTAATTGCATTGTAAAGTTGGCAGTACAATTTTTAACAAATATTGACAAATGTAGTAATATACAGAATTTATACCCTTTTATACCCAAACTCTTTGGCAAACCAATAGATTTCTCAAAAGAATTCAAAAATTTAAATTAGAATATAAAAAAAAAAAAATTTCTTTTATCTTTTATCTTTTATCTCACAAAAACGATAGACAAAGCAAGGATCTCCTTAGGCCACGCACTGAGGGGCGAATGAGCGACGAAGGTTATGGTGAAGCCCTTTAAATATGAGATTGAGTATAAACCCCAAAATAATACTATCACTCTACAGAGCAGTAGCTATAGTAGAGTCCCAACAAATAAATAAAAATCTAGGCTAAGACAGGCTTAACCTACTGTACACTGTACTTTGGTAGATGAAAAGGACCGCACACCTTGGTGATGTAGGGAACTTGAAATTCTAAAAAAGGAGATGAGAAAAGCCTTTAATCATGCCATGAGAAGGGATGATCCTGAATCATGGGATGAGTTTAAGGCAAAGAAGAAAGAGCTAAAAGCAACGCTGCGACGACGTAAAAGGGAGGCGTGGAGGAAATTTTGCTCAAATATGAGGAGCACAGCTGAGATCAATAGACTTCAAAAAATTGTATTGAGTGATCCAGTTTCCAAAGTTGGACTCATTCGCGATAGAATGGGGGAGATTGTTGAGCTATTGGATCAAGCCTTAAGTCAGATCAGCCCTGCGTTCTGAGGAAACAAGGAGCAAACAGGATGGACAGGGCAGAAGCAGAACGGATAGTAACGCCAGAAGCGGTCTGTGGGGCGATAAAGACGTTTTCTCCTTACAAGATCGTGGGACCAGATGGTATATTTCCATGCAATGGGGTACCAGATCTCATTGTACCAAGGCTTAGGGGTATATACGTTACATGCCTAGCAATAGGCTGCATACCGGAAACATTGGGAGAAACAAATGTGGTGTTTTTTCCAAAACCGGGAAAAAAGGACTACACTGAAGCGAAATCTTTCAGACCGGTCAGTCAAACATCATTTCTGTTGAAAATAATGGAAAGAATTATGGTGGACCATATGGAGAGCACGGCGTTGAAAGCGTGTCCTTTGAGTAGTAAACAACATGCATACCTAGCCGGCAGGTCTACGGAAACAGCGCTATACCAGGTGGTACGCGTTGCGGAAGAGAAGATGAATACCGGAGGCATCGCAATGACCATAATAATGGAAATTGAAAGTGACTTCGATAAGATATGCTTCGAAAGTCTGAGAATAGCCTTAGAAGAACGCAGGGTTAACCCATTGGTGGTGAGATGGGTGGACAATATGCTGAAAAATAGGGCGATAAATATTCAGACGGGAACTTCAAAACTAACAGGAAGGGTTAGCAGAGGTTTGCCTTCAAGGAGGAGATATGGGGAATATAACTATGGACTCTCTCCTGAGAAATCTTGAAGAGACTGGCATCCACACTGTGGGATATACCGACGATATAGCAATAATGGTAAGAGGTAAATTCCTGATCAACACAGCAGATACGATTAGAAATGCTTTGCGAGTGGTGGAGCTGTGGTGTCAGGAACAAGGGCTCTTCATGAATGCGGAAAAGACAGATCTGATCATCTTCACAAGGAAGAGGAGAGATCTAGAATTTCAGCCCTTGACACTTTTCGGACCGGAGCTGCAGGTAACCAGGAAGGTTAAGTATCTGGGTGTATACCAAGATGCTGGACTAACTTGAAAGAGAAAATCAGAAAAAATGCATAACGAAAATCATCCTCAGACAATAAAATAACAGATTGCCTTTGTAGGGAATCTTTCTACTTTGGGTGCCTGGTGATCGATCGAATCTACTGGATTTTCTTATGAAGAGAAAGATGCTTCTGAGGGCTAAGAATGCTATTTTGAAGAGGTCACTGAAGAAAAGTGACCCTAGAGGTTGATAGGAGGTGAAGGATGAACTCCTCCTCCGCTTCATCTCTATAGCTCCTAGAGAAGTGCAATATATCCATTATGGCAGATACCTCCAATCTTTTACTCTTGAGAACCGGTCGGTATCATTCACGAGTTCAGCATGTTGACAACCTCACAGTAACTAGATATTTTTGGATAAATTTCGAAACAGTAGTTCAAAATTTGGTAGAGATAATATCAAGGTTGATAGTTTAAGTCCTTGGCTCCTCATTATCCTCATTGTCTTCCTGTAGGAGGGCCAAAATAGTCTTTATACCGAAAGCCGGTTAGACCTCCCATTCATCACCTAAAGACTTCCGTCCGATTAGCCTAGCTATTAAATACTTTGGAAAGGCTGATCGACGTCCACATTAGAACAAAAGTAGATAGTAACCTCCTATCGGTATCCCAACACGCATTTCGTAAGGGAAAATCGGTAGAGACTGCCCTACACTCGTTAGTAGGAACCACTGAGAAATTTTTGAAAGCATGGATTTTACTATGGTGTCCTTTCTTGACATTGTAGGCTTATCCATGTTGATCTGGGGTGCTGTCTAACACGAAGGTCGGTAGGAAGGCCTCGATTGTCTTCTATTTATGTAGGAATGCCTTAGACTCAAACTGGGTTCTCCAGCCATGGATTGCTCACTGGATATACAGCAGTCGTCAGACACATCCTTCTGTACGGAGTATTAGTCTGGTGGACAAGAAAAGCAACATTGCAATACTTAAATAAGGTTCAAAGGTTATCACGCGTCTGTATAACGAGCGCCCTTAGAATCGCTCCTACAGCTGCACTAGAAACTATGGTCCATCTTCTTCCTGTTGATATCTTTGGGTAGCTGATGGCGACTAAAGCAGCATTACGGCTTATGGAATCTTTGTAACTGGCTCGTGGAAATATGGGCCACGCAAACATCCTAAACGGCCATAAACCTATAATTCTATCCAATTTGGTAAAGTAATGCCACGGATCTCTGACGTATCCCCGTTCTGGGTTCCATGCCACAGGGATATTACAGGCAATTGCAAAGCGAACGAGAAAGCTAAGGAGGGTGCAGACCGGGACCTACCTGATAATAAAGGGGAACCGTCAGCACCTATTACATCGATAAAATTCCAAATACATACCGCAGCCTTGAGAATGACAAACAGTGGGTAGCACAATATCAGCACATGTCTCTCTTTTAAACAAATCTGGCCAGATTTGGATTGTGGGAAAACTAGTAGACTTATTTCCGGCAATAGGACATATCTGAGAAATATAATTGGCGCCCTCACAAGGCACTGTCTGGTAGGCAGACAAGCCAGAAGGCTTGGTGGTCCCTTCAACGAAATCTGTAGAAGCTCTAGAAATGAGAAAGAGGAGGAAACCATGACACAGCTTCTGTGTACCTATCCTGACATTAAACAGAAGATCCCGCAAAACATGAATGGTTGTGAGAAGCTAAGAACTAGGCCCCACAGACCTGTCGCTCCACATATTTGTATTGTGTAGTCTAGTCTATGTTTTCGTGAAGTAGGGCCAGACAAAAAAAATTATGCAGTTATTTGAAATGAAAATATCCTTTAAACAGTATTTTTTTAAGGATTTATCATTACAGAAAAAAAAAAATGTTTAAAAACAATCCAAGCAATACCAAGTTACTCCATCAAGCTTTAACAATTGATCGGCTATCATAAAGAATAGAATTAACACTCGGGACACAGTCACACATTCACACGTACGTCAACCCTCATAAATAATACAAAAGGAAAACCCAACACCTCGGGCCATCAGGTGCTAACTATAATCGCAAAAAAAAAATCGTTTTTTGTCTGAACGGATGGAGAAACTTTTCAGCCCGCATTCCACACTCAGATGCTTAGATTCAGTCTTCAGTCTTTCCTTCCATTCGCACCTTTCATTGGGAAATAAATTTATTTAATTGTCCTTTTATAGCTCCATCTCCGCGGAGAGTATAAATAATTGAAAAGCATAAAAAATGCCATGTTCCATTTAAACTTAATTTTAAGTGAAATTCCTCACTGCCAGGGCAGGCAATTACACCAGGACACTGGAAGCCATAACAATCGCCCAACGAAACATGACCATAAAACTGGAAAAAGTTTTTCTCTTTTCGTCTCTTTTAAGGAATAATTAAAAAGAACGCCCCCACGCAACGAGGGAAGGAGTAAAAAAAAAACACACACACACACATACACATTTACAAAAACCATAGCAAAAGGATAATAAAAAAAAAAGCAGATAAAACCACCGACAAAAACTTACCTAAGACAATTGCTAGAGTTTTGGTCGCTTTGCGTTCCTTTTTCGCTGAGGACTTCTCTCGTTTCTTCTTGGACGCCTTGTGCACCTTGTATATCGTGAATCTGCGAAGGAGACGAGAAGGAAATTGTGCAAAACATTTCAATTATATTATCAAATCCTCACCTAGATGCTTGTGAATTTTTTTTATCTTTCCGCGAGGAGTTTTTCGATGTCGCCGATAACGTTGAATCGTTACGTGCTAATGTTATCGCTTCCTGCACACCGTACCGGACGAACGACAACGGTTTCATTGCCACACTAAAAGTGAAGAACACACAAAATTCAATTAGCAACAAGGATACTCAAGGAATCATAATGCCATGTCTATTTCTCTGCTCTATCATCTCCTCCCCCGACTCCCACACCATCAACAATCATCGAGTCTTCAACAAAGGTGTGTGCTGGGCAGTAGAAGAAGAAGAAGAGAAGACACCCTTCGATGAAAAAGCTTTTAAGGCTATCGTCTCGTTGTCGCATCGTAAAGATAAAAAGAAGGAAGTCAAAGTTGGTAGGGTGGGCGGCGGGTGAGCCTACTGCGAATGCACACTCCATTTCTATACTCTCGATGAATGTTGATGGTTTGGGTGTGTGTGGACTTTGTTGTTGCTTACCTGAGTGCTGGCTCTCGCTTTGGTGAACCATCTAGGCCATTACGCTTGCTGGTCACACTGGAGCGTTTTAAACTCCCACTTGGCATTGGACTATCGGGCGGGGTATTTCCAGTTGTGCCTGCAAGGACATCGTCAACGTTTGATGGTGCATAACCAGAATCATGATTACCATTTGGGTCAGCCACAACTAATTGCGGTTGGGTGGTGATCTGGGCTACGACACTGTTGTTACACGAATCGTTGATGAATTTGATTTGTCGAACAGGATTTGTAATTAAAGATGAACGAATTAAACAGATTGACCGGCGGTGACGGCGACGGCAGCAATGAGAGATTGCGTGGTAAAAGAGAAGTAGACAGATAAATGAGAATATTTCATTAGAATTTAATTAGTAAGTGATTTTGTGATTTGTATTTGACTTGGGGGACTTTAATTGCGTGCTGCGGTGGGGATATTGTGTACATATTGTCAATCAATAAGTTCTGACCAAACTGACAGAATTGCCGATGATTCTATAAGACTACTAGGTATATGGAGTTGTTATACCAATACCAATGTTTGTGATGGAACAATATTTATTTATACATTGCCGCAGTATGACAAACGGATGGGTGTAGTGTATACTCTTTCGATGATTTATAGGTTTATCTATATAAAATAATAGCGAAACTAACCAAATATAATAAAGAGTATTTGAAAATGGCAAACAATAAAAGGAGCAGTGGTGGTTATTGTCCCACAGATAGCAGAGCGATTTCTGTTGCTTGAATTACTCCTAAGGATGAATATAGGTGGAAGATCCACTACATATTCAGGAATTTCTTACTTCTGAGGGCTCATTTTGAATTTGTCTAACTGAATTGGCAATGATGTGATATCTTCTCATCATCATCATCTGACTTGATTCATATTACAAATCAATAGATTACCGTCTACTGTCTTGTTTTTAACACTTGTAAGCCCTCGGTGATGATGTGAACCATTCTACTAGTACAGCTGCCGTTTGTACAGCCTTTATAGCAAATACATACATTGATGCTGATAATTCACCCGATAGTGAGCCAGGATTCCTTCCATGTAATGGCTAATACAATAGGGGCCTTGAATTCAAATTCAGGGTTAGGGTTTCATACGACGAATTGCAGACGAATTGTAACTCTTTTATTTGTTTTTTTTGGAAAGTGTCTTGATAAACCTGTCTACTGCTATTAACACTCTTTTAAAAAACTTTTCGGTGCTTCCCGAATATTGAAACATGAACCCCCTGTCCATAAGTTGTAGGTACTAATTACGGAGCCACCTCATCTACATTTATCCAAAGTGATGGGATGAGAGTTCAGTATTTCGATATCTTAAACAAAAATACTTATAAATTCGTAGGACCAAACTAGGACATATAATGTTAGGGAAAATGTAGAAAATGAGAAAAATATTTTCAAAAGATTTTCCGTATATCTTCTGAATACTGGTGGTACTATTAGTTGTGCTCAACAAACCGCAATTGGTTTAAATCTTCTGAATTAGCTGCATATCTAAAGATCCTAAATCAACTTACGTAGTTATTCTCATAATTTCATAACGCCAAACACAATTTGGCGTTACTGATCTCCTATCCAATAAAATCAATTGTAACTGGACCTTTGGGGATAATCCTCAAATATCTCAGTCGCAGTACCAATTTTGCGCGGTGAGGTTTGTCAGTTGAGAAGAGAGTATGAATTTTTAAAGAAATTCTTATACAGACAACATCTATTATCAATTGAATCCAATATAAAAAAGGATCCTAAAGCATTTTGGAGCTTCATTAACATTAAACGTAAATCGCCTGGTATACCATCTAACATGGTTTATGAAGGAGTCGCAAGTGATGATGTAAGGCAAGTATGTATGTGACATGTTTGCATCTTTCAACCAATCGAATTTTGTCAATGTATCCATTGATTGCAATATTTTTTTTTGGGTTCTCTGTTTATTACAGAAGACGAGGTTCTATGTGAGTTGTCGTCATTAGATTCGAGCGTAAGCATCGCACCTGATAATTTTTCACCTTTGTTTTTAAGGCCTGTAAGTTAAGTTTTGTCCAACCGCTGTTGATAATTTTTAACCTTTCGTTAAAATCTGGCGAATTTTTAGACTATTGGAAACCCTCATTCATAACTCCTATTCATAAATCAGGTTCTAAGAGAATGATTGAGAATTATAGACCTATAGCGAAACTGCAACTAATTCCGAAAATATTTGAAGCTGTAGTCAAGAAGAAACTGTATGCCGCGGTGCGAAACAGTATTTCTGAACACCAACATTGTTTTCTAAGTGGTAGGTCAACTTCCACAAATTTGATTATCTTTACCAATTACTGTCTTCTGAAAATGGAAAAACATCTTCAAGACGACTCTATATACACCGACTTCTCCAAGGCTTTTGACTGAGTCCAACAAAATGTTTTAGTCAGGAAGTTGGAGTTGCTTGGTTTCCATTCATCTACCTTGAAATGAATTAGCAGTTATTTGGTAAACCGTAAGCAATATGTTAAAGTTGGATCTGTGCTATCGAAAGAAATTTCAAATTTTTCAAGAGTTCCCCAGGGTAGTCATCTTGGTCCGCTTCTCTTTCTCCTTTTCATCAATGACTTACCTTTCACTATATTATGCTCTAAATGCATCTTGTATGCAGACGACTTGAAAATTGAGTTACAAAATGATTTATACCAAATAGGTAAATGGTGTAGTTTAAATGGGTTATTCTTCAACATTGACAAATGTTCGGTTGCAACCTTCAGGAGGATAAAGTCGCCTATTATCTTCGAGTATAGGATTCAGAATCTTGTACTGAAAAGAGTTACAGCTCAAAAAGACTTAGGAGTCATTTATGATGAAGAACTAAATTTTTCGCTACATTTGGACTATATTGTTATTAAGGCAAATCGGATGTTGGGTTTTATGTTCCGTAACTCCAAGGATTTTCAGGACCCTTACACTCTAAAATCCTTATATACTTCGTTAATTCGTTCTATACTTGAGTACGGTTGCGTGGTTTGGAATCCATACTACTGCAATATCCCAATTCGTATTGAGAAAATTCAAAGACAATTTACCAAATTTGCCGACAAATTTCCTGGAAGATGTGCTCTCATTGATTTAAAACCGCTTGAGAAAAGAAGAATATATTATTCAGTAATTTTTGCTCATGACGTTATCACCGCCCGCATTGATTGTCCTCTTTTACTTTCAATGTTCAGTGTTTATGCACCTTCTCGTAGTTTACGACCTAGAGATCAAAATTTCTTCCATGTTTCTAGGCATAGTACCAATTATGGACAAAATGATCCTATAACAATTGCTGGTTTCTATTACAATATGTATGCCAGTCTATTTGACTTTAATGTAAATAGATCATTTTATAAAAGTAGTATTTTAATGTCGTTGTAAATAATATATTTAGTTCATATATATGTAACTTTTATACCTTGAATTTAACTTGAATTATGTACAATATGTGTGCATATGTTGGTTATAAACAGCTAGTAGTCTAGAAAAGTTTATACTCTTATAAGACGAATAAATAAATAAATAAATTTTCTTGCTACAACACGGATCAGAAAAAAAATAAATTGTGTGGCCATCAGAAGTTTAAATCTGCTGTACCAATGGAATGTACATAAAAAAAGTAGAAATTAACGATATCTACTTCTATGCCAAATTTTCCAGCAGTCGAATTAAGAATTGTCTACAAATTCTGATGCAGTTTACTCCCACCCACACAATGGCATTACTGGCATCAAAATCGGTGATAAATTAGCCAGAATAGGTGTCCAATCACTCTTCACTGGTCTAGAATCAACAAGAGAGTTTAATTGCTGGAAGCAATACTAAAGCTATCTTACTAGGTAACTTCTTCTTCGTTTTTTTTTATAAAAAAAAAATAGAGAAGACCAATAACTTGTCCAATATAAGAGAATCATTTCCAAGTCGTCATCTATGCCAACTCATGTCAAGAAGACGTTAATTGGACCCTGTCGACTAAGAAGATTCTAGAAACTCTTTCAGTACCAATAGAGCTGCAAAAAATATTTGATGTACTCCGCCTGGAGCTCCACTCGATATTCATGGCCTTTCTCCTTTAAGACTCTAGGCAAGAACTTCTTCAATGAGCTCAGAAATTTATTATCAGATTTTGATACTTGCAGGATCATCAGATTCCACTCTTTGAGGAACTTTTGTAAATCCAATTTGACTAGTATTTTATTCCTTAAAAATGCAACCACGGTACAGATAAATCAAGCTATCGAATATGAGAGGTTGCAGTTTATTCAACAACCTCGCTAAAAAAAATATACGTGCCATTCTATTCATACTCATTCGGAGGTTTCGGTTGATTGTAGCCTAGGTTCACCCGAAACTTTACCGCAACGTATGTAAGTGAGTAATAACCACTAAAACACCATCACCCTAATAATTATCTTGCTATGGTGTGGTGGCTTAAATAGAGTTAATTTGTGGTTGCTATCCGCAGAGATGTACTTGTATCTAAATACTGCAGTAAAACCAAGAATAATGTACTCTACGTAGTCTCTCTTAAAACTTTTTCACTGACCCCTTCCTTTCCTTTCTCCCTTGACAGGATGTCAACCATACTGTGTCGATGGTCAACATAGCTCATCCAAATATAGCTGGTCCATTTTGAATTAAGTATGTACATAATGCGGGGATCTGTGCAGATTCATCATCAATTCTTGGACACTTCTTCTACAATAGAAAATCTAAGACTTTATCGTTGCTGGTAGTCACGAAATGATTGGGCAAAAAGGCGAAAAAGGATTAGTTCTAATCTAAACTAATCCGCTTAATAGAAGAAATCGCCTCCAAGCTATAGTACCATCGAATCGAACAGGTTCACCAAAGGTGGGTGCTAATCGGCAATTGCGATATGATCTATGCCCAAGATCCACATCTTCAAGGCAAATAAGGTATTGAGTTCCAAATGATGTTCTATACGGTTAAGGATAGAGTATTTCCTACTCATTAAGGAAGGAGTAATGAAAACAATATTGTATTCTAAACGAAATAAAAATACCATCATTAGGTCAAGAAAGCTAGCATTTCTATAGAGTCATGCTTTATTTGTAGTTGTAGTCTAGATTTATTGTCTCTCGATTGTACAAACTATGCCGTGAAATAAGTATCGCCTGAGTTCTATGTAATAAAGTTTGTTGTACTCAAACAGAAAATATATGTATTTGCCTAGCCAATACGCGTGATATATTGACTAAACTTCCTAATATTCAATCAACACCACTACACAGAATAAATTTATTACCACCATAACACCGCAGCAGCAATAGTCCATAAAATAAAATAGAAGCCCTAAAAACCAAAAAAAAAAAAAAAAAAATTCGAAATGATTTTTTGTGTGTTAAAAACTCACTTTCCGGTCTCTTCGACCACAGTCGCCAGCATGAATTCCGTTGATTTATCGTTAACGATAACATGACAGTCATCGATATCTGGTGATATGGCATTCTCGTCCTCTTCCTCATTGGACCCGGATGCTGTATTCGTTGCTGGCTCATCGGGCATTATGCGGCTCGCACTTTTACTACTGTCCAGCGCCGTTTCGGCCAATCTTCTCGTTTGGGCGATATTTTCTATCACGCTACCGCATGTTATCTCTGATAGATGCGGTTTACGGGCAGCTCTCTGTTTTCGCGCTCTACTGCGTAATGCCTACACCAACACACAGATTAGAGGACCATTGAAATTGGTCAACAAAACCGTTTAAATATACTCACCTTAAATATATTCCAATAGAGGAAAACCATTATGATGCACGGTATATAAAAACTGCTCAACGATGAGTACATTATAAAATCCGTGTTGTAAAATACACATAAATCAGGATCACGATTCGGAGTATTATTTAATCCTAAAACGATGGGCGAACCGATTGCCGCTGATATCGCCCAGACTAAAAGTATTGTTAGGCAGACGCGTCGACTGTTTTTATGTTTAGCGTATTTTATTGGTTGTGTTACAGCGATGTATCTGGAATGAGAATCGGAATTATATTTCATTTTGTGTTAAAAATTTGAAAATAAGTTTTTGAAAATTTATGATAGTGGTAAGAGAGGGAATCATCGGAGGGTTAGGTCCGACAAAAAAAGGCTTAAGTGCATCAGTAGAGGATCCTTATTGCATTCTTAGTTCTCGCACAAGGAAAACTTTTTGATTTTCTTCATCCTCCTTCAACGAATGCTTTTAGTTGGCATTTCAGCTTGAAGGCTAAACAGTAGCCTGTGATGTGTAACTAGAACGATATACATAAGGCTGTCTTAATATTTTTAAATATGTTTAAGCCCGTGCTAAACCCATATCTCATCTAAAGGATTAAATGCAACAGCTTGCCAAGATTTCTGGAACATAATCGCATACACTTTCCGGCCATCAAAAAGGAGTAAGGAGTAAGTTGGTAAGCCTATTTATTTTTACGTGTTTACATACCTTGTCTGAAGCCAAAGGAAGTTAAATGCTTCATCAGGGCAGGACTAATATGTCATACAATGAGTGTCAACCATTAGCCTGACTGAAGCCCCTTAAAAAACATACAGAAAAGCTACAATCCGTCTGGAACGGATCGTATGATACCCTATCCTCCTCTCTATAAAGTGCGCGTGACCAAATTGCATTTTGCACTCAAATATGGCTATAACCTCGGACGTTTGAGGATGTTACATGTAAAATTTTATTAAAATCGGTTTTTTGATGAAAACGCCCCCAAAAAGTGGGCGTGGCCAAAACGGTTCTATGGGTGAATTGTAGGGAATCTAAATACCCAAATATTTGGTCTTAACAAAATTTTTCGGTTTCATATAATTTAGTGAAGTTATAAAAAAGTAGGCGTGGCAGTGGGCGGATGTAAAAAAAATTTACACTTCTACTGTATCTTTTCGTCAGAAGCCCAGATATGAAATTTCAGCGTCCTAGTTAAAAATGTAAGGCCCAAAAATCGGTTTTATGATGAAAACGCCCCCAAAAAGTGGGCGTGGCCAAAACTTTTGTATGGGTGGATTGTAGGGAATCTGAATGCCTAACTATTTGGTCTTAACAAAATTTTTCGGTTTCATATAATTTAGTGAAGTTATGAAAAAGTGGGCGTGGCAGTGGGCGGATTTCAAAAATTTTTACACTTGTACTGTATCTTTTTCTCAGAAGCCCAGATATGAAATTTCATCGTCCTAGCTCAAAATTTAAGACCCGAAAAGCGGTGACATACGGACGGACGGACGGACGGACGGACGGTCATCGCTCAATCGATTTCGCTTTATATAGGGTCTATCTCGATTATTTCTCTATGTTACAAACTATGTGTCAAACTTAATATACCCTTAGGATAGGGTATAAAAAACAAGTATCGCCGTCCTGAACGAAGTATTCGGATAACTGGCGACCTTTGGACTAACCTGCTTTGTCTGTTTGCAGCGGATTTCTCTATTCAGACCAAGAAAACAAAGCCAAACGAAAATCAAGAAAGAAAAGCCGAATCGGAAAATCGGAAATCTTTAAAACCGGCCGTTCCACCTTGTCTTCAGCAATCACTTTGGCCTTCAAATCCTGCCCAAATAATGATAAAGATCATGTGCAGCGGAGATGTTACCCCTAACTGACCGCTAGGACTCAGGGTCCCAGACCTGGACCTAGTAATGTCAAGACCCACACTTATTGGTGTGTAGTGCCTCCTTAGGCTTAAAATGCGCAGTAATCAGATTCCTGGAATGCTTGATCGGTGTCCTTTGAGTGGGGGAACAATGTCATTGCATGAAGTACTAACGACAGAAAGGATAAGTTTTGTGCATCTGGATCAGCAAGACTTTTCAACGAGGTGATTAAAGACATGTTCATTATCGTCGTAATCGATAGGAGTGACTACAATATCACTGTGGGGAAGGTGAGCGATCCGGGTTTACCTCGGTATATTTAGATAGCATTAGGCTCATTCTAAGCTGATCGCTTTCTCCGACTGGTCTGGAAAAATCAGATCCCGAACACACCAATAACCTGCGCCAGAATTCTACCGAAGCTCTCCGATCAGTACTCGATACCGAAAGCTGGATAAACCTCCTAGAGAAGACACTAAATGTGTCATGATCAATATACACAAAGAGTCCCTTGTTTGATGGAAAGATAAATAATGGATTTGGCAGGATCACATTGAAACAGAGGATGATGCTTTAACCCCTAACGAGCCTTCCTTCACCGATACAGAGCTGCGTGTTGCGACTTCCAATCTCTCCTTTGAAATGCTCTCTTTGAAAAATAACGACTTAAGATCGTAACAAATCAAATACAACTTTTTGGCAGGACCCAAGGCCTAGCATCTCACAACCATTCGTTTTGTGTGTGCTACATTCTTTACACGAATGGAAGGGGCCTACTGTTTAATACCGTATCCGAAGGTCAATTTTTATTTTGAAAAGCTTTTTGATGACAGTTTTACTCTCGAATGTTGGTCAGACGCTCGCGAGAGGTGGGGCCGTGAAAAAACATTTTAGGTGTTGTATGGGGATTGAATTTTGAACCCTTCACTCCGAAGTCCAATGAACTAACCACTTGAGCCACGGCGCCCACCTTAAGATCGTTAGTCCGGGTTTTATGTACTCTCTGTCCCGACCAGTTGGGTACAATTGATATTTCCTCATATTAGCTTCCAAACGAGAACAATTCAAGTTCCCCAAGTGTAGTGATAGACGAGTCCCAGACGTTGTGATTATAGCCCAATTGCTGCAATTAGTTCTCCATCGTATATCCAATAAACAAGAGAATCTAGATCTAAGGAACTCTGATCGAAGGATCCAAGTCTTTCTGATACTAATTATGGTGGTTTGAAGACTTTGATATCACAAGATACCTGAGGAACAGTCCTTTTCAGTTGGTCTTGGTACAAGCAACCGTAATACCTTTGTGCACGGCACCCATATTCTTCATCGACTTTTTTGTATCCAGTCTGCCTTGATGTATGTTCTTCGTATGTTGTACGATGCATTTTCATCGCATCTGTAGTTGCGTGATAATTTCTTGATAAGTTACCAAACAATTTGCAGACACACTCGATCCTGAACAAGCAGGTTTCCGCTCTGGATCCTCCTGTGTCGACCACATCAACACCCTGCGGATCATCATCGAGCAATACGTTGAATATCGATCACCACTACACCTGCTGTTCGTCGATTTCGAAAAGGCGTTTGATATTGTCAATCGGGAATGTATTTGGCTTGCCTTGCACAGGAGAGACATTCCTGATAAATTAATAGCTATTATCAAGGCTACATACGATGGATCCACATGTCACGTTTTGCACAGAGGAGGGCTGTCTGGGGTTCGGCAAGGCTGCATTCTTTCACCAATATTGTTTCTATTGGTGATAAGCGATGTGCTAAATGCGGCTTTATGGACTGGAATTGGAGGAATTCGATGGACTCTTACATCCGAACTCGAACACCTCGATGTATGCCTACTGTCTCACAGAATAATAGACCTTCACCAAATGACAATAAATGTGGAGAGGTAAGCTGACATCGTTGAGCTGAAAATTAATTCGGCAAAAACAAAAACGATCAGCCTAGGACCGTACTCATCAACTCATATATACATTGCTGGACAAACGGTTGAGAGAGTAGTAGAGAGAGTTTCAATACCTTGGGAGTATTGTCTCAACTGATGACGGAACCGAACTGGATATAGCCAGCCGAATAGGAAAAGTAAAATCTGCGTTTGGGATGCCATCCACAACTTGGCGTAGTAATGCAATCAGCTTAAACACCAAGCTACGACTGTTCCGTTCCAACGGTGAATCCGTGCTGCTATATGGATGTGGTAGAGGCCCTAGGACCCACAAGGGGATACAGGACACAAGTAAGTAAGTAAACAATTTGCAGTGGCCAGTTAGTATCTGTAGGTAATAGGCTAATAAAACATTATCAGAGATAAAGAATACATTCAACCTAATGAGGAATCTGAACAGCCAGACACTCTAGAAACCACTTTGTGACGTAAAAGTGCTGGAATCCGTTTTTCAACAGAACAATGCCAGCAAAAGAAGAGTTTGAAGACTTCGGATCTGAAGAATGTTATGAGTGATGGCCTACATAACAATATCTGCCTGCGATATAAAGTAAACTACGGTGACTTCGGCATGAAAAACGGTGGACAGTATGTAAAAGGGTTATCCGTTGAGAGTGCCTCATTTTGTTTTTTTAAGAAAGTAGTTTGTGTTTGAAATATCAAAAAAAAATTCAATCAATTCGGGTTAAAGTACCATCAATGGGATGAATTATGAAATACAACATCACTCAAGTGTCCTCCATGGAAACGCCTACACGAGTGAATGAGCTGAACCCAATTACTTCACTTTTTCGTATAAATCGAACGATTTGGAGTTCCATGTTGGTCCTGAGGTCGACTTAAGTCTCTGGCTTAAGAAAGCCCTAAAGAAAAAGGTTCAGAGATGACAAATCACATGAACGAGGCGGTCAATAGACTTGTCCATTTCTATAGGTAACACGATCACCGAACTTTGTGTACAATAACTCGATTGTTTGACCAGCTGTGTGGCATGTGGCGCCGACTTGTTGAAACCACATATTCACCAAGTCTTCCTTTTACAATTTAAGACAGTTCAATAACTCGACCGTTTTGCTAGCGTCTTATTGAACAAAATTTGGATAGTTAGCAAACGTTCTTGAAGCGTGTTCATTTCTATGAGTAGACGAGTTGAAACGTCCATTGGAAAAATAGAGCAACCCAATTAAAAAGACATTTATATGTAGGTCGTCCGCGAAAAAAATGCTAAACCAGCTCAATCCTTAGTTATGGACTGAGTTAAGTTACAAGTGTTGGCATTGGAAAGAAACAGGCTTGCCGAATATATTAATTGGGAGATGTTGCAGTACAGTTGATGCCACCTACCATTAATCGCGCAATTCACTGATTTTTTCCTTCACTAGAAATCCATTAAAATCGATGAAAGGATATGAAAATCCTTCAGCCGACCCTGCAATCGGACGCTTCGTGCAGTCAACATTAATTTTAATTAATAAAATGCATTAATCTTAATTATTCACTTTTATCATTAAATCTTAGTTGCTCAACGACCACTCAGGGACATATATGTATTTCAACACGTACCAATGAACGTGCTAGTCTCTGCATATCCATCATTTGGTGTGAAAATTGCGTGACATTTCCCCGAAAGATTGTTTTGGTTACCGAAAAAAAAAATAAAATAATAACCACCAGGTAATAACTTGTTCACACGATACTTCAAAAGCAGAAAAAATAAAAATACATAAATTAATAAAAATAAAAAAAAAATATTTTTAAATAGGGAATAGCGGCTTTAATTTATTCGCGAACCATTAAAACGCAAGGGCGTCATAAAAATTCAAATTTAATGCAATTTTCCTTGGCAACACCATGACGCTTATGTGCAGCCCACCGCAATGAAAGCCCTCCCATTTGTTTTAATAGGACGAAAATGCGAAATGGGAAAACGTGGTCAGAAAAACGAAACGCAAATCTGCCTCTTGTATCCGCTGCGAGCGCAGCCCGTCTTCCAAATACCACTTTTGTGGCAGGAGAGAAGGGAATAAACTGACAAGGTCGCGACGCTGTCATTAACACTTGTTACCCAAAGAGAAATAGCTGACACCGCAACGACTACGTCAGGACTACTACCAGGACAATGCCAAATGGATTGGTGTGGTGGAGTAGGGTGGTGACAGTGTCACCAAGCTGTACGATGACAAGCATGGAACGCGCACACAATTTTCTACCCAACTGTGCGAGCAGTGGAAAAGAAATTACATGCGGAAATCTTAATCAGGACGGAGACCCCCCACTTGGATTTTCATTTAACTATGTATGGGTGAGTAGGAAGAGGTTTAATTTTTCCCACGGGTAATTGTCATCGTATTAGAGTGACGAAAAGTAGTGAGGGGATAAGGATGACATAAACAAGAATATGTATAACAGGGGAAATGAAGTCAAAGGAACTGACACAGAAATAAACATTTGTCAAGAGGTGTTGTAGGTTTTGACCTTTTTTTTATCTATAGATGTTGAAGTAGGTGCAAGTGGAAGTTGTGCATGTGGATTGAAGCGATGTATCCTTATTTCAATGTAAGAGATAGCCAGTAGACTCATGTACTTATGTAGATCGAGAAGTCCTTCCTCAGTATTACCTTAGATTTAGCGATAGACAGAAAGTAGGAATAGTTAATGCACTCACTCCCTACTGGTTCTATGAGCTTTAGAAGACATCGACCATAACTTTGAATAACACTTCTTTGAAACATGGTGCGAAGCACGATGTTACTATAGCTAGCATCTCGTCATAATTAATATTCAATAGAGAATCTAAATCAACTCTTGAATAGTATTGACGTAATGTCTTATGATGTGGGGCTTACAATAAACACAGTTGAGAAGGAATCAAGCCCTTTGGGAATGAGTTGCAGGCAGCTCAACAAGTTGCAGTTCTCCGAACAAGATGGCGTGCAGGCATTGCTGACCCCCATATGCCCCTCGAGGAGTGGAAGGCTATACATAAGTAAAGAAGTAAGTCTTACGATTCGGTCTGCTGGTAGGGGTGCTTGCTATAACGAAATTCTTTGCAGAATCTCTGGGATAGCTTCTATTGATTTGGGTACATATTTGGGGTATATTTAACACTATGTCTCTAGAAGTCCCCCGGGATATGATAGGTGTTGCTTACGGGGTAAGTGGTTGAATTTCTGATGCATATTCAGCATCAGAAAGGCACTCTATACTATACTTTTCTAAATAAACTTATTTTAATGTACAACTAGCTTGCATCAAAGTTCTATGGGTATATAAGTAAATTTACTCCCAAATAGTTTAACATCGCCTTACAATGGTCTAAATTAAAGAATCGGCGCTCGTAGAAGCCTAGACGTGACAACACCTAACACACAGAACTAAATAATAAGAACACAAAAAAAGTACTGTGGGAAAATTCAACGTCCATTGACTTGAATCCGGCAGAAAAAAAAGTGGCTTACAAAGAGGCACTCCATAAGGAAAGCTGCTTGTAGATTTCGAAGCTAAGATGTAAAAGGAACCCGTACTTCTTTGAAAGAAAAAGCAAAATCAAGAGGATTGGTTGGCAGAAATGACAACCAAGAGTGAAAACAAAGCTCAAAGCTCAAAAAAGTCCTGAACCATGTAGGTTATGCATGCGCAGAAGTACAGCGTACATTCGATTGTGAATAATTGAAAAGACTACATCTCATTGATTTCAGGCGATACCATCCTACTTTACCTTTTAATCGATCAAAGTGAAGTAAAGAGGTTTAAGCCTTAATTCAAGTTCGCTGGAGCGGACCCACCTTGGAGACTAATAATCGTTTGTCATATACTCAAGAAAGCAGATCATCTGAGCTTCACCTTGTCTACAATATAATGCAAACGCCTTAAACCCTCTCTCAGCAATCTTGTAATGTGATCAAGATCAAGATCACTTACTTAATGGGCTTCCGACCCGTGAAGAGTCTCTACCTCAGACACGGCAGCCTTCTACTCTCTTCAATCCCGGGCACGCTGCTTCCAGTTGTCTACAGCAAGCCCTGGGTCTGGCATCCGTGATAGCTTGATCCTTAAAACGGAAGATCGTCTTTGCTGAAACATTATTGTCCATTCGCTCGATGTGGCCGAGCCAGTGTAGTCGACGTGTTTTGGCTTTTTGGACTACATCCACATTTTGGTACGGCTCATAGAATTCGGGGTTATATCTTCTCCTCCATTCGCCCTCCTTGCATACGGGACCTAATATCCGACGAAGAATTTTTCTCTCGAAAGTGTTCAAAATTTGCTCTGCTTTCTTGCTTATCGTCCAACACTCGGCTCCATACAGCAGAACTGGCAGGATCAAAGTTTTGTAGAGCATGCATTTTGTCTTCCTAGTTTGGAGTTTTGAACCCATTTGTTTCGCCCAACCGAAGTAGAAGCGGTTTCCTAAGGTAAGTCTTCGTCGAATATCCCCTAAGGTGTTATTTGTGGAGTTGGTAACTACTCCCAGGTAGGTAAACTCCTTAATCACTTCAAAGTTACTTCAAAGATGCTTCTTTGTATGTTGACAACATGTACTTGGTTTTGTCCTCATTCACTTCAAGGCCAATTCGTTTCGCCTGTTCTTCAATTGTCGGGCGCTGAGAGCGACCGATGATGTCGATGTCGTCTGCGTATCCCAGCAGCTGGACAGATTTGTTAAAAATTGTGCCTTCCGCGTTCACTCCTGCCCTGCGCACTATCTGTTTCAGCACGGGACTAAAGAATTCACATGATGGCGCATCTCTTGGCCGAAATCTGGTGCATATTTGTAATAGTTCGGAGGAACTATTTCCGAATTGCATGTTTTCCAGCGTCACGCCTCACAGTTGCATCAGTTTAGCCGATGAATGCTATCATATGCGGCTTTAAAGTCGATGAAGAGATGGTGAGTCTCGACTTGAAATTCGTTGGTCTTTTCCAGAATTTGCCTTAGTGTGAAAATTTGGTCGATCATCGATCTGCCAGGTCGGAACACTGGTACGTGCCGGTTAGTGCGCTGCAGAAATGGTTTAGACATTCACGCAGTTAGTTGGATAGGATTATATAGAGGGGATAGTTGAGTCATCGGGAATGGCTTCATCCACCCATACTTGGTTGATGATTTGGTGCATTCACCCTATCAAGGCATCACCACCATGTTTGAAAAGCTCTGTTGGTATACCATCAGCACCGGCGGCCTTGTTGTTCTTCAGATTTTTGAGAGCTGTGCTGACCTCTGCAAAACTGGGATGGGAGATGGATTCTTCTTTGATTGGATGCGGGTTTTCGTCTTGCCCTATAACTCTCTCTACCTGATACCCATTAAGTAGCTGCTGGAAGTACTGCTTAAACAAATCTATTATTCCCTGTGCTTCGGTGACTAGGTTTCCTTCGCCGTTTCGAAGAGCCTGCGTCCCGGGCTTAAAGCCAGCTGCCAGTTGCTTATTTACTTACTTAGATGGCGCTACAGTTCGGGGTAAACCTGAGCCTCAACTAACAAGCCTCTCCAGTTAGTTCGGTTCGTAGCTATCTGCTTCCAGTTGCGCACTCCAAGCTTGTTCAGGACCCCTTCAACTTGTGTGCGCCACTTAAGGCGATGTCTTCCTCTACTGTGTTGTCCCTCCGGGTTTGATTCGAAGACTCTGCGGGCCGGAGCACTGGTGTCCATTCGTTCTACATGTCCTAGCCATCTCAAGCGACTGATGCGCAGTTTTTTTCTAACTAGGTCGATGTCGCTGTACAGCTCGTATAGTTGGTCGTTGAATCTTCTCATCCAAAACCCGTCAACACAAACGGGACCGAATATTTTACGAATAATTTTTCTCTTGAAACGACCAAGATTATCTTAATCCGCTTTCGATAAAGTCCATGCTTCAGCACCGTTAAGGAGGACTGAGATGATCAAGGTCCTATATAGAGTCTCCTTAGTTGTTCGGGATAGGGCCTTACTACTCAATTGCCTTCTCAGCCCAAAGAAACAGCGATTGGCAAAAGTTATTCTTCGTTTCATTTCTGCCGAATTGTTATTGTCAGAATTGACGGCAGAGCCGAGGTAGACAAAGTCCCTTACTACCTCAAAGTGCCAGTTGCTTGGCTTTCATAAAAAAAACATCCTGATGTTGTTCCTATCGCGGGACTCTTCGATATCCTTGAGCTGGGTGGTGGCTGGTAGTCTATGGTGGTCTCTGCTACCCCTTTTGAAGTTGTCGCGATACTGGTTCCACAGATTGTTGACGTTTGTGGATGGTGAATGCACAGCGAAGAATCTCTCGCTCAGGCGCTCTCTGTAGACTCTGGCTTCTTTCTCTGGGCGGTTTGCAGCTTCTTCTAGTTGGATAGTCGAGCTCTGAACTTAGCCGCAACAAGAAATGTACTATATAGATAGTGGGGAAAATCCTGAAATTTCACGTCAATCCACAACACACAAGATCGTAGGTGACTTTTTGGAATCTACCTTATCACAAGCATCTGTATGTCATAGAAACAGGAATCCTAATAAGAGTGGATGGAATCGATTCGAAAGAAAAGTTCTGTAACAAGGTTGTTGGTACAAGTCTTAGCCAATCAGCATAGCTCTCACGAATTACGCTTACATAGACTCTTTCATCTAAAAAACCTAAGATCCACGCATTTCTATGATGTTCATCTGCATCTGTTTGACATTACTAGCCGTGGAGGGCAACAGCGAAATCGAAAAGCGTGGGGGGTTGCAACAATCTTAATATACGAAAAAGGATTTTGCACGTGTGTTTTAAAATACTACACAATCTCATTCAATTAATTTTTTTTTGTTTATTCGAATTAATTTCAATACTCCGAACAACAATAACCCAAAATGCTTCCACGTACTAAAACAAATTATTTGAGAAATAAGGAAAGGATCGCTTTCCTTTCCAATAAACCACCAGAATCTTGTGCAACAAATTACCTACATAAAGGCTACGCCTCAACTTGCTTTGCCTGAAACATTTTCTTAATTTGTTATCTAAATAACCCAACAAACACAGCGGGCGACAGCCAGTACACAGTGCACACATCACTTTCCCAGGTAATATAAACTCCCCTACGTGAGTCGTCCCACCACATTCTGAGTATCCTGCGGGAGGTAGAGACACTCACGTATTGTTTAGATGGCAGATGGAAGCTCTGCTACCCCTATACATACCACACATATATGTATAACATTCGCTTCGGGATAAATTTTGTAATTAGTTTTCGGATAACATTTTTCTCATTCACCATTTTTCGGAGGGAGTTGTTCTCTTTCTTTAAGGAAAAGCGACGTTGAATTCATTTAATTCTGGAAACCTTTTTACCAAAAGACCATTTAAGATTCCATTGATATTGGACAGACGACGAAATGGGTTGGTTATGGTAGATCTAAGCAAGTCCTGGGGGCCAAGGGGGATATGTGTACACTTACCTGTCTATCGATATCGCAACTAGATTAAAAATCGATGATGTGGAGCATATCACATCCATTGCTATATAGAAATCACATACGAAATTCGGCAGGGACCAGATACCGTTCACCTGAAAAGAAAGAAAGCAAATAACAGAGGTGTATGAGTAAAATATATGATCAAACAGAAAGCAGCAAAGAGATATTAAAAGCTAAAAGCAAAGCCATTCAAGAACATCAAAAGGATTCGGAATAGTGTATTATTTTTTTCCATTTTATTGGGGTGTCCTTAAAAAAAAAAAAAAATAAAGAGGCGTCTACATCGTCGTCGGCATGCATAAATGAATAATAAAAAGAAGATGACTTTCAGATACTTGAATACGTATTGAATTTTTTTTTCCGTCGAACAAGGAGAGAGTCAAAGCTGGAGGTTTGCTTAAGCTTATATTTCGAATTTTAGAAAACTGAAATGGACCAACTTTTTGGAACTGTATGACTTGGTGTTATTTTGTGGCTTATTCTGGAACGTCGAAATACTTATCGAATACTGCGCCTGCTCTGGAAGCATAGTTTCATTAAATCTGTTAGAGCAGATACTGGTCGTTTTCGACCAAACTTTTCTTTTATTGAGCTCCACTCTAATGATCAGACCATACTGATCCGTCTTTGGTAGAAAGTTGATATCTTCAGCGATGTCTAGTTTACGATATAGTAACTAGATATACAGTAGTCAATACGGTAGAAGAGATCGTCGTACTTTCTATAAGCGACTGTCCATTTGAGACCCAATCGTCAATGGGAATGAAAGTGGTTAAAGAAACCGGCAAGGTCTTGAGAGCAGCCAGGCTATCGCAACAGACACCTTCCCTTATACTGGACTCCCAACCATATATTATACACGTTCGACCAGTGAATAATGATGTCTTATGTTACTGTGATCCAAGAAAACAGTATCATCGGACCTTTGACTAGAGCCATCCATGCAAATTCGTTTATTATTCTTTTCTGGTTGAAATGAATCCTACAGCGTTATACCTAAGACCAATGACCAACTCGCCTTATAAACTTATAAATGTGATTATTTACTTATCAGGATAGTTTCTGAATCCCGGTAGCTCTGAAAGATACAAGATACAACTCTTTGGTTTGGCGTCGTAAGATTCCAGCTCCAACTCCAGATTTCATTTCCAAAGCCCGTTAACTGAATCAGATTTTTTGGTTTTAGTAAGTGTTCTTCATAAGACCAGTCTACACAGTCCCAATAGTTAGGGATAGTACAAAATACGTGCCTTCCTGGCATTTTTTCCGGTATCCCAGAAGATTGTTAGTTTAAACCTCTAACTGGAACTTTTTTACACATCTAGTAGTCGTCTTCATATTGAACATTTGTAAAGGTGGAAGCCCGATGGTAGCTTCTAGTGCTGATGTTGGGGGAAGTACCTATAACGCATGTGCTATCAAGACAGGTAGTTCTTTCTAGCTTCTCAAGCTGCACTGTGATTGTTCGTTGAAGAACTTTCAATCACGAGGCTATGCCAATATGCCAATATTTCCGTGATAACCAATAAAATTCTAATGGCACGATTAATGATAACGCTGATATGTGGAAAAATGACGTGGAGCGGATTATGGTCCACCTCTTCTGAAGAAGAAATTATTATTCCACTGTTTAGCTAAACCTTTAACCATTTGTTGTTTAAATTTTCAATTCCTTCTCCTACCAAGTATCATTGCGTTCGAGAATGTAGTCGGTATAACCGAAGACGTTTTTGATATGTAGACAGGGCCACATAAGATGATTTCGTTAAAGCGGTAAGCCCTTTCTATTTTTATGAAAAGGGCATTTGAAACCTCCGTGTTGGCCTGTTTTGAATAATAAGAGTTGTAGTAGGTATCCGGAAAGTTGGGACTTTGGACAGCTGATACCTCAAGCAAACTGTACCAAAGCACTCATCGTCTGAGATGGTTCCCAACCTATGTAAGTAAAGAACTGACAATGTGAATGGGTATGATTGGAAACTTAGAGAAGAGGGATGTTTAAGCTAGGGCTTAGTCGTGTAGTTTCTTCTTTGGACTGTTGTACTAGTTTGTCAACTAGTGTTTGTGGTGTTTTGAGTGAAGGACTTTGATAGAAGTCGGACTATCAGAGAGAAATACTTTCTTGTTCTTCGTAGTGGGGCTGAGATTGAGTATCTACCACGCCTCACTAACAGAATTTCTGGCAGAAAGACACTGGGGTTATCCGGAGGACTATGAAATTGCTACACATTTCATCCTGGAACTGTCAGTAAAAAAAAAAAACTTAATACATGGTACTTCGAAGTTAATGTGTCGTTTTTTCATTTCGTTTCGGATGGAATATTGAGTTGAATAGTGTCATTGCCAGTAATAATCGGAACAAAAGATCGGATTAGGTTTTCTGAGTCTTACAGGATACGCTGTACTTGATATATAGGTCAAAAGTCAAAAGGAATCAGTATTGACCGCATGGTACATGTAGTTCCTATTCCAACTATTTTTGGAACTCTGCACAGTTGAATGAATGTTTTACTTAAGGCAGGCCACTACACTATCGACCCGTAGATGAGGATAGGATATCCACAGAACCATTTTAGGTTTAAGTACCCACTGTTGGGGAAAGGCTTGTTGCAGGGATAGAAAGCGATACATGGTTTAGGATCTGGTATACTGATTTAATACTTTCCACTGGAATAGTGGTTGGTTAGCCGTGTAAGACTGAAGATTTGTATTTTGCTCTTATTGCTAAATAGAATCAATTCAACTTGTGTCCTAATCACTGGGGTATCATCCCTGCCACTTGAATACGTCCGGGACACCAGGCGACTACTTTTTTGAAAAATGCCGAGAGTGGATACTTTTTCAAAATCTTGGAGACTTTTGGACACTTTTCTCAGAATTCAGTTGTAAATTGTGGTGCCAAATTACTTGCTTGGCTACTGGGCCAGAGTTGTAAAAGAATTCAATGTTTTGGGAGGTTAAGTCTATTGAATTCGTCTAGAAATGATTTAAAGTCTTTTTCTAAAAAAGATTGGTATTTAAAAACGTAATTCCGCATTTTTTTGAAGTCACTGATTAATGCATTCAATATTTAACAAACACTGAATTGAAATCATTTCGGAAGTCAATCGAATTTACATATTTCGTTGAAGTCAGAAGTGAATTCACTTGAAATCAGTTGAAGTCAGTGAATTCAATTGAAATTATTGGAATTCATTTATATGTGCCAATGTATTTGTTTAAAAATCTTGAAAATTGTCTTCGGAAAAATAAAGTTTTTATTATCTAAATCATTAGATGATGTTGAGTCTCGTCAGTTTGGTTAAGCAATTTTGTCCTCTTCTGTTTCGTTAAGACATCAAAATCTCCTTCAAGTTTCAAACACCACGGTATCTTAACTACCTATAAATTTGAATCTCGTCCACAAATGTCTTATAATCAGAAATCAATATCAACATGATCCACCACCTGGAATTACGTGAGTTAAAATTATTGCAGTTGAATTCAATGACTTCAACTGAATTCACTACTAACTTCAACAAAATATGTGATTTCACTACTGACTTCAACTTCAGTGATTGCCAAAAATTAAATTCATTATTCACTGACTTCAAAAAAATGGTAAATAAAGTTTTTTTTTTTTTTTAAATCGCAGTCTTTTTTGAACTTGATTGTTCCAATCAAAAATTTTAATTATTTTTTTTATGAATTCTGCGAATGCATTTCCAAAGGAATGCATTGTTTTATTTTAAATTCCATATTATTTGACGGGCAAGTAGCAAAAGTTTGTATATGTTCGCAAAGAAGTGCCAGTAGATTGGAACTACTAACTACTTAAGAAAAGAATTGCTACTGGTAGTGCCTATCTTACAGTTTGTATATATGTATTTAATCCTTAATTGCTTCTGTTAATATGATCTAAAACGATATTTTCATGATTATATTGTATTGGTGTGCTTTATTTCTGTAATAATTCATTGGGGACACTTTTTATGCTCTGGGCGACTTTTTTGGCGACTTTCTGAAATTTTTCAGCGGCAACCCTGACTCCATCGTCTGCATATGTAAATACTTTCATTCCGTCTGCCAAACGCTGTCAGGTCAGGATATTGTTGTTGATCAGGAGCCATAGAAGAGGTTTCTATTTCCCCATTGTGACTAGATGAGTCTGGTTTTAAGCATTGATAGAATCCATTTTCTGACAAGACCCTCTACAATTATCCTAGTGCGAGATCCTTAAATAGATTGAGGGTGCACGTTGTTAAAAACACCTCTCATGTGCTTTGGTTCGTCTGCACTATCTCGTGAAGAGTTGTACCCATGGACTTCCCTTTAAGGTATGCATGTTGAGATTGCGATAGTGAATTTCTGATAAGAATCAACATTCTAAGGTTATTAGGCTGGTTGATGTGAAGTCCTTCGCATCTTCGTTTACCTACCATTGTTATTAATACATCAGACTTTTCTCCATTACTGCGGGCAGCATCTGAAGTATCTCTGTGACTTCTATTATTATTTTTATGTCATCATCAAGGATTTTGTCTATCTAGTGGGGCACGTATTTAGGTTGTCTCATTAGTTTGTTGTTGCCAGAAACAGCTAACAAACTGCATTGATTTTTATATCATTATTCCGTCACTATAAGTCAGATTATAGTCCCACAAACCACTGCATGTATTTACATGTCCTAGTGTCCTTCAAATACGGTAAGTTATTCATAAGCACTACCCGTACCGTAGAAAATTGTTCGTGCCCTTAACAAATAAAAGTATGAATATTAACATACGCCATTGGTACGATACTGTTAGCAAATCATATCCCAGTGCACACATCGTTCCGAAAAATTTCCTAATTCCAAGCAATTTTGTATTAATTAGTAACGCAGGACTCAATCCTTTTCGGACACTCAATTGTCCGATTTACTTGACCACGCAATATTGCTGTTTTCATGATTTTCCGTAATGACCCGTAATGACTTCCGTATATGGCGCAAAATTAATGTTTGCATTCAGCTTTGTCGATACGCGTATGTTTCGCAGTACCAGGCAAATTGAGTGTGTGCTTCATTTTGCTATTTTGTCATTTCAGTTCAATTATTGCGGTTAGCTGCGTACAATTATTTGGTATGTCCATGGACAGGCCCGTCTGTCACAACTATCCGTATGTTTCATGTCCTTAAATGGGATGTGTGATTTTTTTTTTTTTTTAGTTCTATTTAAAATGTCAATTATTGTAGATATACATAAAATAAGAATCAGAACAACAATGAATAGGTACTAGATTGCCACACTCAATGTTTATCTCTCAATGACTGTCACATCCACACACACCCATTGATTGTTACCGCCCATTCGGCCGCTATCCACATGTAGAGCGGACAGCAATATTACGTTACATTTACGCATTCCAGGCAGACAGGAAGTCACTTTCAATTAAGTTGCCTCCTGTTATTTATTGCCACCACCCACGAGAAGGAGGCAAGTCCACACAAGTCCGAAATGGTATCTCTACATTTTCATTCTAGCAGTAGATTTATCTAATGTTATGCGAATAACCGCCACTAATGAGAACGAGATATCCAGAAAAGGATGTCACATAGATACGTATACACACGCATACTTCTGACTAATCGACCCGAACGACCATTTTCACTTGATTCGGCTGGTGGAGAGATACTTTTTGGACTAAAGCAGAAGCGCTATCCATTGCAGATAGTGAAGGAATGTGAACGTGGGACACTTGAGAGAATCTATGACCCGATTACTGACCATTCCTGGCTGCCTGTGTTAGCCATTATGGTTGTGGATCACGCAGTTATCCGTTTCTCTGAGGGTTTTCTTTATTTTTTCTTTTTGGTTTTTTTTTTTTTTTGTCAAAGGGAACATCGTGCAATTTATTGGGGAAGTATGTACATACGTACGTACGTACGGCTGTTATGATAGAAATTAATAGTGACGCAAACAATTGCGGTAAATTAAATTCAAGGACAATAATTGGGTACTTGAACTGCGGAACGTAAATATTGTGCTGGGCATAAATTTCAAGGTCAGAGGGATCATTAGTACCATGGCCGCTGGTTTATGATTATTCGTTGAAGTTGTGTCGACCATGGTCTTAATAACATCTTAATAAATTAATTTTTGCTGGCAGAAGACAATTAAGGATTCAGTGGATGAAACTCTCGCAAACATGTTTTGTGCGGTGTGCGTCGACTAATGAAGTGAACAAATTAAACAACGTGTTGTGTTTAATATTTTTTCTTGGAGAAAAGAAGAAAAAAAAGTCTTACTAAGTCATAATATAAACCCAATGGGGATATCGTCATTCTGCATATTTTTTAAGAAAGCAGCTGGCAGCTTCAAGCCTGGAAAGCAGGCTCTTCGAAACAGTGAAGCATTTTCAGCAGCTAAGTAGTAGTAATAGGGAACTCGCATCCAGTTAATGAAGAACTCATCCTCCCTCCCAGTTTTGAAGAAGGTGGCTCAGCTATCAATAAGCTGAAGACCAATAAGGCCGCCGGCTCTGATGGTCTATCAGCCCAATTACTGGACTATCAGCTCTATATAATGCCGCATCTTCAATAAAGGCCATATAATCGCCTTGTAAGAACTATCGAGGCATATCCCTGCTTATTGTCGCAGGGATCCAACGTACTGTGTGAATGTCTGAAATTTTCACACTAAGGACGATCCTGGATAAGACCAACGACTCACCATCTCTTCATCGACTTTAAAGCCGCATACGATAGCATTCATCGTCTTGAGCTCTATAAGGCGATGGCCGAATTCGGGATCCCGGCTAAACTGATCCAGCTGTGCCGCGTGACGCTGGAAAACACACGGTGCAACTGATCCAAATATGTACCAGACTTCGACAAAAATATGCGCTATCATGTGACTTTTCCAATCTCGTGCTGGAACAGATATTTCACAGGGCAGGTGTTAACATGGGAGGCATTACCAGCGCTCCGTTTTAGAGGTTTTTATGGCAATTGAAGAACAGGCGAAACGAGTTGGCGCAGAAGTGAATGAGGACAAACCCAAGTACCTGTTGTCAACAAATCAACAAAAAAAAAAGCATCTGTCCACCGCCTAGCACAAAACGTCACTGTTGGCAACAGTAATTTTGAATAGGTTAAGGAGTTTACCCACCTCGGAGTAAATATCAACTCAACGGTTTGGCGAAACAAATGAGTTTAAAACTCCTAACAGACGGAATGCCTACTTTACATAACATTGATCCTGCCAGTTCTGCTATATGGAGCCGAGTGCTGGACGATAAGCAGGAAAGCAGAATCCATTTTGAATACTTTCATGAGAAAAATAGATGTAGATGTAGTAGATGTAGTCCAAAAAGCCAAAACACGTCGACTACACTGGCTCGGCCACATCGAGCGATAATGCTCCAGCAAGGAGGATCTTTGAATCACAGCTCCCAGGTTCTAGACGATAAGGAAGGCTGAACCTACATTTTAAGGATCAAGCTATCCCGGATGACAGAACGCTTAGTCTAGACAACTGGAAGCAGCGTACCCAGGATCGAAGAGAGTGGAAGGCTGTGTATCAGGCAGAGACTGTGTATCAGGCAGAGACTCTTCACGGGTCCGGAGCCCGTAACGTAAGTAAGTGGTTGCTAAATACCCACGAAACAATACACTGTAGCGGCTAAAAGCGCCCTACGCCTCAGACAAACCTGGATGTGGAAAAAAAAATCAATTCGGACACAGCACCATCACCAAATGTCAAATGTCAATTTGCGTTCTGACTACGTTTTTCCCCACACGGACTTCAGCCTTAACATCGACTCCAAATTTTCCTCTAGAGGAAGCGGGACAAATGGTAACGTCATTAATCGCGGCATATGCATCTTCACGGATGGGTCGAAAATGGAAGAAAGTACGGGCTTAGGAATCTTCTCAGAGCCACCACTAATTGTCCACTCCACGAAACTTCCCCATCACGCAAGTGTGTTTCAGGCGGAAATATATGGTATAATCGAGGCTTGTCGGGCCCTGTCCACTCTGAATAACAACGGAAAGATACGACATCTATATACACAGCCAAGCAGCCATCAAAGCCATCACCTCCATCACAACCAACTCTAAATTTGTCAAGAGATGTAAAGAGGAACTCAAATCCCTTAGCTCATGGGCCTCCACGCAAATGATATGACTGATCAACCTAGCGAGAAAAAGAACAGAATCTAAAAACAGCAGATCACTCAGTCCTAACGGCCATCAGTTTTCTTATGTCCAAAATCACCTCGGACTATCTCAACATGGCCAATATAAGGTGGAGAACACTTCCCCATGCTGTGTCTTGAGAAAACTTTCAGCCAAATGTAACAAAAGAAGGACTAGAGAACTTATATCGCTGATTAGACCACAGCTGAGTTTGGCGGCCCATCTTAAAAGAATGAGAATCAGACATATGCAGACGCTGTGGCAACCCAGAAGTAGAGGAAGATACTTCACATTTCCTCTGCGAATGCCCAAGCCTCAACAGAGCAAGATACTCAACCCTGGGAAAGGTATCTTTCAACGACCTCAATGAACTAGTTAACACGCCACCTAAAACCACCATTAAATTCATCATGAAAGCCGGATGGTTCAAGAGGCCCGCTTCTGACATGGATTAAGTTTTGGGTATAAAGTTATTGTTTTTAATTCAGGTATCTTACTCCGGGGAACACAATAGATCCTTTGAGATATGAGTGAGGCTGCACATTATTAGTTTTTTTTTTGGCGTATTTCAAAAGTTGATGTTTGAAAACAAAACTTTGCTCGCTTTTGCGATACAAATACCCTTATGTGCGTCGATAACATCTTCCGTCCTTGAATAGAGGTCCCGCACCTTGCTTGGGTTTACGAGATCGTTGTCAGTGTCAAGCTGTTCAGTGGCTAGTCAGTTTGCAATCAAATATCTTACTTACAAATACTGATCTACGGTAGGGACCTAACATTCTTACACCATTATACTATAAGTTTACAAACTATTCAGGACTGAAATTCAAGTATCTAATACAATAAGTTCTTATAAATTAAGGGTGGGAATGAGCATTTTTATTGAAATTATCACAATAACATTAAACTGATGTTATCTGTGAGATCTCACAATAATGTACAAATTTTAATGTGCCCATGTCTTAATATTCAGACATGATAAGTGGTTGTTTCAAGTCCTAGCTATTCCGTATGTCATATAACAATCATATCTTAATTTAAAAAAAAAAAACGTTGACTGACTACTTTTGTCTTTGACTTTTGGGATAAATTGGAAGATGATGATTTGTAGTACATGTGGTTTCAACAAAATGGCGCCACATGTCACATAAGTAGCTAAACAATCGAGTTATTGAAGTAGAAGTTTGATGACCATCTTGTCCTATCTTCAGAAATTAACCGATTAGAGATTTGACGTTTTAGACTTTTTCTTTGGGGCTATGTCAAGTTCGTGGTCTGTACTTTAACTTGAAATACATTTCTTTTATATTTCAAATTCCATTAATGCAAAAAATTCATGGTAAATTGGGTTCAGCGCACTCACTCGTTCTGTCAGCGGACATTTGAATGTTGGTGTATTCCATAATTAGTGCCATCTATGATACTTTAACACGAAATAAATTCCATTTCGTACGTGAAATACTAGGTATTTTATTTACAGAAACAAAATGGAACGCTCTTAATGGAAACTCATACAATGTCCTCTCTTATAAAAGAGAAGCCTCTTGAAATCAACTAGATATCCATAATTCACCGACATTCGTTCCTTCCTTTACTTTGTTTTTTCCCGAATTCAAATTAATAATAAATACACCTTAAAATCACTCATCTCACTAAATCATCTTTTCACAGTATCTACAACCCACAACTTCCTCAAAATTCCATTTTTTAAATATAATTAATTAACGAGAGCTTAGCTCTTGATTACTACGTAAGACTCTATTAAGTCCTCCTAATTCTGACCAGTAAGTAAACACACGAAAAATGATTCCGTAAAAAAAAACAAAGACCTTCTGAGTGAATTTTGAAAAATGCAAAAAGGAACTCTCCCAGAATAAATTTAAATAAACATCCAGGAGCATTGGCCCAGAAGACGAGTCAGATAAGCTGATTGCTTTGGTCCTAATGCAACAGTGAATCGCTCCGCTTTTAAATATTCATAAGAAATGGACAAAAGTTAATTAAAAAGTTTTCATCTATTAAATGTATATCCGTTAACGCAGCTCAACTCGATTTTCAACCCAATTCTGTTCCCGTTCAGAGTTTTGTATTCTCAGCTAAAGCGAAGTCTGCGCGAAATAAGGGGGATAAGTGCGAATTTTAGAGTTAAAAGTGATTTTTTTTTTTTACAAAGTTTTCATTAAATTTGAATTAAAATTCATAAGATATCCATTAATGTAATTTTTTTCTTTAGTGAGGAGTTCAAAAACTTGGAAGCAATTGCCCCTTGTCTGTTTATTTTAAAATTCATAAAGTTCCCAGGATTCAGGGAGTCAGTTTGAGTGATCACTTTACGGAGGGTAGACACATTTTTTAGGAAAAATTTGGTCGAAATTTAGAGCAAATGAAATAACTTTTTGGAACGGTTTTAGTGCTGAAGGAATTAAGGTGAATTAAGGCGGAAGTCGTCAGATATTGATGAATTTAATGTAAAAGTTTTCGTTTTAAGTAAACTGCTACTAATAGCAGTAGTAAATGTTACTCCTTAAGGTACGAAACGAATTAGGTCTTCTTTAAACTATGTACTATGAGATGGCCTTTTATTGTCGCCGATCTATTGTATAGTACGCTAGTTATTATATATTACAGTTTCGATTTTCCTCCTTGGAACACTCACATATCTACCTGTACTAGCTTTAAGATGCCCTGATCATTATTAAAACTTTATACAAACTAGCTACCATTCTACTGCATAGTCGACCCGAATGATAATGGCGGTAAGGATAAGTTCAGGAACATTTCGTCGAAGAAAAAAATTTCTATTTATCTGTATATATGTAGGTACATACATAACTAAGTTAACTTTAGCTAACATCCTGTTGAAGATTCGAAGAAGAATAACCTAAGGAATCCTCTGCTGCTTTCGTCAGAAATGGACTCAAAAGAAGGAGATTTTTGAATTTCAACTACCAGGCATACCTTAGGTTCTTCACGAATCTTTACGCTGGAGAGAATAGGGAAAAGGGAAGATGCGTTTAGGGTAAGGAGGTTAGTCTTAAGTTAGATTAGGTATAGTTTAGGGTTTATTTGAAGAATTTAGGTTTAGCTTAGGTTAGTTAGGCTTAGGTAGGTTAGTTCTCGTATCTTTTTCAAACTTTCTTCAGGATATTAGGACAAGTGCTAGCCCACTACTATCATTTCCTATTCTGTTTGTTCGTTCGCAGTCAAATTAGGCTTTAGCTTACTTCTTTCACAAGGTTTAGTTCCACAAAATGGGGAACCGTGACCCAAATCTCACTCATAATAATATGTAGTTCCAAGCCACATGAATATTCTGGGCAGTTGCAAAGTGACGAGCTGGTTAAAGACAGTCAGCAAGGTAGACAGATAAGCCAAAAGGCTGGGTGCTCAGTACAACCTGTAAAGTCGAAAAGGAGGAATACACTATTACCCACATCCTGTGGCTGTGGCTATTGATATAGCCAGACTCGACTGAAGCAAAATCAAAAGTTTCTGTGTCAAATTGGTTTCATCATTTTAGGGCATGGCTTCACACCGATACTGGTTCACCTGCCTCTTATACAGTATTGGAAATGTGCATTCAGGTTCCGATGCAGTTCGTTGTTTTGTGGTACCTCATAGATCTTGCCTTTTGGTCTAAGTGTGTCTCTGCCTATGCGTTGCGATGGTTTAGCTTTAGAGTACCCAGTGACCTTTCTTTACGTTTTCAACCTTGCTGCGCTTACACACAAATATTTAACCGATATCGAAGGTCCTCGATGGCTACAGTTACTTAAGACAATCTGAGCCTTTAAAGTTATGTTGACGATCGAAAGTGTGCATTTTCTTCTATCTCCACCAAACCAGGGTGTATACAGTTTATGGTCAGCAGTATGGGAAAGTCGATAACTGTCGCTTAATTCTGTAAGAAAAAATTGGTACTGAGCACCATTTTGAGTTATTTAAGAAACATTCTTTTACTAATGAGTACACATTTCCCTGACTGTCTGGATGTCTCTAGATATATAGTCTATCTATTCTGAAAACTACGTACGATAGCAAAACCTCACCAAAATCCAGAGAACAGTTTGCATCAGGGTCATAGGAACTAGTAGAATAAAAAATCGTAGTCGCAATGAAGTCAATGCTGTTTTATTTCACTGAATCCATACTGCAACCATGCAGTCGAAATTAAAGCCAGCATCCGGGCTACAATAAACACAAAAGAGGGTGATATTGTCGGAAAGGGAGTTACTGTATACATTACCAAATAGGCAGCCGTTCAAGTTCTGGATTTTAAAGTAACTAGGTCAAGACTGGTTAGAAGATAAATTGACTTATGTTAGAGCCAATACGGTGCCCCTATGCTTGGTAAGAGGGCATATGGATATGCCAAAAGCAGACAAACCTGCAAACCTCTTCTTAATCTTTAATTTTCGTGAAGGTTTCTTTCGGTTCTCTAAGATCATATTTGACTAGAGATTCGAAACGAGAAGAAGGGCATGTGCGTGGATATTAGAGCCCTACATAGACAAAACTGAAAACAGCATGTGCGGGATCAACAGGAATGCAAGGTTCTTTTATTTTAAATGGACTTCCTTCGGGTGCCTTAAATGTTTTAAATAAGCCAATTCTGGAGTAGGACTGGTGCTAACTCCAGCATCGCGTAAAAGCCTCATATCCTGGAAACCTCACAGTGACCGGATATTGACGGCCAGATTCCAGAGTAGAGTAAGGAAGGTCACCATCATACAGTGCTATGCTCCGACAGATGACACGCCTGAGCATGAAAAGGACAATTTCTGTAGCCAGTTAGGCGCCATCTTCAATGAAACACCTAATGGGGACATCGTAACAGTGATGGGGGATCTCAATGCCAAGGTAGGTAGCGACAACAACATGCTTAAACACGTGATGGAAGTTCACGGCCTTGGAGACCGAAACGACAATGATGAGCGGTTTGTGGACTTCTGCAATACCAACCGCGAGTCTGAACGGTAACCTCCTGATTTCGGATGAGGATCAGCTCAATAGATGGAGAGAACACGATGGCGATATGATCTCAAATCCGAATGAGTATTCCGAAGCAATAAATTCCTGAATACGCACTGCACCTCACAGCAAAACAGAAATTATGGCAGCAATCAAGTTCCTCAAGAGAAACAAAGCGGTGGGTATTGATGGCATCCCTACCGAACTGTTTCAAGCGGTGCCAAACACATCAGCAGATCTGCTGCATCCGCTGATACAGAGAGCTTGGGACAGCGAACAATTTCCACAGAAGTGGAAAAGGGGGATGATCATTAAGCTTCCGAAAAAGGGAAACTTTATGGAATGCGGAAACTGGAGAGGTATATGTGTTCTTCCAGCTGTAGCCAAAATAATAGCAAAAATAATTCTGGACCGAATTAAAGAGCATTTAGATTCTACTCTCGACGTCGAACAGCAGGCTTTCGCGCTGGATCCTCCTGCATCGATCACACAAATACCTTATGGATCATAATTGAACAATGCGTTGAGTACAGGTCTCCGTTACATCTGTTGCTTATCGACTTCGAGAAGGCTTTAGACAGCTTAAATCGAGATGCTATTTGGCTGACCTTGCGCAGGAGAGGCATCTCGGAAAAACTTATTGCCATTATCAAGGCTACGTATGAGGGCGGTAAGTGTCACGTGTTACACAACGGTAAGGTGTCAGAGGAATTTGATGTCCAAAGTGGAGTACGTCAAGGATGCATACTGTCACCACTATTGTTCTTGGTGGTTATCAGCGATGTACTCCGTGCAGCATTGATGGAAGGAAACAATGGAATTCGTTGGACTATGACTTCTTACCTTAAACACCTAGACTACGCTGACGATGTGGGGCTCAAAATAAACACGGCCAAAACAAAAGCCCTCAGCACTTCCAACACTAACGCTCAACTTAACATTGCCGGACAGGAAGTCGAAAAAGTTGACAACTTTCTATATTTAGGAAGTGTGGTCTCGGCTAATCACGGTGGCACCCAACTGGATGAATGCAGTAGAATAGGGAAGTCTAAAGCTGCGTTCGGAATGCTATCCACAATCTAAAGTAATGTTATCAGCTTAAGAACCAAGCTGCAACGGTTCCGCTCTAACGTGGAATCGGTACTACTGTATGGATGCAGTACCTGGAAGGTGGACACCATTAACACACGTAGGCTACAAGTCTTCGTAAATAAATGTTTAAGAATCATCTTGAGGATTTTTTGGCCGAACCGGATCTCCAACGAACAGCTTTATATGAGAACGGGCCAAGAACCTATAAATATTACTATACGAAGGAGAAAGTGGTAGTGGATTGGACACACCCTACGGCGCGATAACAAATCCATTGCGAAATACGCCATGCAGTGGAATCCTCTAGGCAAACATGGCGCAGAACAGTTGAGGAGGAATCGAGCTCTCTAGAAATGAGTTGGAGGCAGCTCAAACGCGTTGCAGAAGTACGAACTAGATGGCGCGCAGGCGTGGTTGACGCCCTATGCCCCCCGAGGGGTTAAAGGACCTAAGTAAGTAAGTAAGTAATTCACAATTAAATTGTATTCTGCCTCCAGGGTTTCCCTTTGATTGGATGCAAATTTGTTTATTGTGAAAGTCTTTTAAAGATGGTAAGCAGCTTCAATTTTTCCTTCATGAATGTTCCTTGAATTTCCACAACTTTCTGTTGAATTTAATCAATGTGGACCTAAATTCGTTCCGCTACATACCTCTTCCGGCTTGGCACAATGCTTTAGAGTAAGATTGCTTTTTTCAAACTTTTAAATCCAACCGTAACGTACATATGTATATAGTAAGTATCTACAAAACAAAAATATATACAGTCACGTATATCGATTACACTCTTCGCCTATTTCACACATCAAAAGCACCCAATTCTCAAGCCTGCACTTATATATTGCCACCATTATCTGTTCGAAACGCAGACCTCCTTTGCAGCCAATCGAGCACACACATTTTGCCCGCCTAACAGCATGATATATGCGTCAAAACAAAACATAAAGATTACAGATTTGATTCTAGGGCTGAAAATTTATGTTAACACAGCAATAACCCGAAACACTATCTCCTATGCTGGGACCAGGGGGAGCAGGCAGAGCGAAAAAGGGTGCACCTCTAGAGCAAATGTTTATTCTTCCGCCAAATGAACATTGAAAACACCAACCATGAGAGTGTATGATGATGGATAAAATATGTGAATGGCGTTCGGGAGTTTCGTCGACATACACACATTGGAGAAGCTTATTTCACCCCCGGGACGATACCATTAATCCTTCTTCAAAGTCACATTGTGCTCCTTTGTGTGCAATAAAACTGAATGTAGCACTTTACCTGGGACGTGTTCCTTTGAGTTGGCCGTTCATTTTCCACCGGCTCTCCACTCCACACACCATATACACACACATGTTGAAACATTGAAAATCGCAAAGTGAGCATTTTAGGGATCTATGGAGGAGACATCCAGTCGAAAAAAAAAAAAAAACCAAACACATCCAACTCACATTTGACATTTGGTAAGAACGGACACGATTTTGTATTTTTATTGCTGGAAAGGACATTCAAGTTAATCGAGGTGTGCATATTTTTTTTTTTTTTTGTTTTCGTCGATGTGTCCTTAAAAATTGTGTTTGTGTAGCAGGACATTAGGGCGTTTGTGTCGAAATGTGTTAAAAGGTCTTGAGGTGAAATGGACACGGGGATTAATTATTCTGTAGGGATAATTAAGTCACGTTTTGTTACCCGATTGAATATGTTTGTGAGCTGCTAACGAAACAATTATGAATATTCTCACGTTTAAAGTAAAAAGGAACACGAACGACATTTTACTGACAAGCTACATACCTACAGATAGACAAGGCTTTTAATGGAAAAATAAATTTTCGCCACTCACTCTCAAGACTTTTAAAGTGTGTTATCTTATCTGAATAAGTGTGAGGCGACTGATAGAATCGGGTACTTGAAAAGTTTTGAAATGGTTTTGGTGCAGATTTCTAGAAAAATATAGATCCTGATAATAGGGGATCATTAGGTATAACATTGAGAGGCTTAGCAAAAGTGTACTGGCACAAAAGGACGCCAATAAGTTGTCAACCTATGGACTCATATCGCTCAAATTATGTTTTGAAAAATCTTAATCCATGTTTTGTTTGAGGAAGATTCAAACCAGGTTTAGGTCCTAAGAAATAGTCATCTAGGCCTTTTCGAACAAGCTCATAAGAAATCTTATTTTCCGTGATCCTAGTGTGACCTGGGACTCAAATAAGTTTTTGCATTCATGAACTATTTGAAGGTAGTGTGAGGGTTGAGCAAGGCCTAAATTATAGTCAGTGATATTCCGAGTCTTTCTTCTATTCCTTATAATATATGCCAGTTCGTCTACCTTTGGAAAATAGATGTACATATGGATATTTCACCAACGAGTAGTAGTCTTCTGTTGCCGACTCCCCGAAGACAGTACCAGTACCATGCTTCTTATAACCATTCGTGTTATATTCTTCGCACGAATGGAGGAGTATCTGTAGTTTAATGCTATATCCGAGGCACGAACATTTTTTTGAGAAGCTTTTTCATGATAGTTTTACTTTTGGATGTTTGTCAGACGTTTGCGAAGGCGGATCGTAAAAAAGATGTTGATGTTGTCTGGGAATTGAAACTCGAGCACACGATTACGTAGTCCGACACTATCCGATATTTTCTGGTCATAGCATTTAAATTTGCATAAGAGCCGAAGTTCTGATGAGATAGCTTCATCCTGGATAGTTGGCTGGGTGAGTCAAATCGATCACAGTCTTTCTTCACGTAAAGAGAATACTCATAATTTTTAGTTGGTTAAACCATTCCTAGAACACCAATGATCGATCCAGCCTAGGGTCACAAGCGAGTTAGAACAGGCTGTCTTTAGACATGTCCCGACAGTGACTACGGCAACATCATTTGAATTTGCCTGAGCATAAAGTATGCAACATGTTGCTCATATGTTGAGTATGCAACAGAGACCTGCATACAGGCTATCAGATGCATTGTCATGCGCATTAATTTCCAGTAGTACCTAAGTACATTTTGAAGCCCTAACATGAATGATTTACTTTGTTTGGGAAAACTGCTCGTAAGCCACGATTCAGCGGTATGCTTACTTTTAAGCTCACGATCGTCTAATTATATGCATCAATGGAATCCATAAGAATAGACTTAATGAAAATCGTGCCAATATGATGAATGACGTAACTACCCAAGTAAGCTAGGCGCTTAGACATGTAATAGGTAAGCATGACCTCGGTGCGAAAAATGACACAACAAGTATTATAAATCCATTATACTCCCAAATGACAACAAAGATCTGTCGACGGTGAATCGCGTCCTCCAAAGCCTGTTACCGTAAACAGAGTCGCATATCTTGGGTAAGGTTGGGTGGCTGTCTCCGCACAGCAGGGACCCACTTAGACCAAAAGAAGTGCGATTAACAGCACCGCTACATGAGAACTTACCATATTGACCGAAAGGCAGGACAACCAGTTGCGGTGTGAAACCGTGCCGAAGAAATATGATTCGCCATTTAGGCATTAAACCAGTTTGACCCGGAGATGAAGCTTTTTATTTTGCTTCATTCAGGTCTGGTTAGATCATTGTGATCTTCGAAGAAATATTCGCCTACGGTATTCCTTCTCAAAGCCCATAGGGCAGAACAGGCTCAGAGACGCTGAATCAAGGTTTCTTGCAGCTTCTCGTCTCTGCAGATCCCTACAGACATCGTTGAAGGGAACACAAACCCTTCTGGTGTGAAAACCCTGTTACAGTTTTATTTAAAATTTCTCCCAATTCCCAAGCACTTCTGCTATGAATCCTGGTTCTATACTTGACAATAATGTCCAGATAGGGGGCAATATAGCCCGAATTACTAGGAATTGTAACTTTAGGATACATGCATAGACCATATATTTACGCGCTAGTTGTAAGGATTCCCTAAGCTGTAATGCTGATGAGAAGGCGCTTGATGATGACCAAAATAGTACGAATTGACAGTTCAACAATGGCGCGAAATTTAAAATGTACCTCTTGTTACAAGACCCTTTAGTCTTTACCATGTTAAAGTTTGCAAGTCTAAACATTAGACGATACATCTCTTAACTAAAGTTTCGTATGTATTTCGAATAACTTTACCCTGCCAATCGTCGTTTTTCCGAAAAGAAGCCTTAGCTATGATCAGTTATTACAAGGAGTAACAAGTTGCAAGAATGGCATCAGAGATGGGCTCACACTGTCAAAATTAGGTGGACGCATAGATTTATCGCCAACTAAGATGCATGAATAAAGAGGAATCATTTAAACTACTAAATGTTGTCAGGTCATGAGTGCATAAGGGTCTATCTCCACAGGTTTGAGTAGGTCGGCAAAACTCTATTGCTCACCTGTATGCAGCCTATGATGAATATTGGCAATATCTGGACCTACGCCAAGTAAATGATGACCATGGAGGATTACTGAAATGATGTGACAATAAAGAAGCAACGTTGACAAGGAGTCGTGTAATGCGATAGAACCCACCACATACGTACGCTTACAGACCACTTTAAATGACATGCTTAACGGAAATATCATGACACTAAGTGTGGAAAGTGTTTGGAATGATACTTCAATATGATTTATATCTTCGAATCAGAAAATATCAAAAAATTAGTTTCATTTCATATAAGTAGCAGCAAGCACCCTTTCAGTAGAACATTACTTAAATGTCATTTAACGCAGTTACATTTATTTCTGACTTAAAACGGACCGATAACACTTTCGATTCTATAAATGGGTAAACTTATTCATGGATATTACTACTACCTGCCACTTTAATTTATAACCAACCCTCCGTCTTCGAATTACAAATAAGTGCCGCCCCAAAAATCCAATAACCCGTCACCCACATCACAAACAGTGTGTCATCAACGTCATGTGATTAAGAAACAAATTACTGTAAGCTGAAGCTGAAACCTAATACACAGCCACATGCATATGTCTTACGTCCCACTGTAAGTCCTTATTTAACTAACAAGTGTAATTCAACCCCCTGTACAACTACGATTGATTAAGTAGGCGTTGTTGATTAGCCCTAAGTGGATAAATTATTAAGGACCCGCCATTTCATGGAACCGTTGTCAACAAAGTAACGCAAATCAGAATAGCTTCTACGTCTACACCGATTGGATACGCGATTTCGTTTCCGTTCGTAATAGACGATAGAATCCTTGGCTCTCGCCTGGAATTGCCTAATTAATTCCGAATAGTAGTATAATACCCAAGGACAGTCGATTATCTGCATGACATGCATGTAATTTTATATAACGCCGATCTTAATTATTACACGGATGATGGCTGGGGTGTATCTCTTCTCCATTTGGATCCATTTTAATAGCACCTCCGAGTTGTTCATTTTGATAACCATTTATATTAATTAGTCGAATGGACTATTGTTTGGCGTCCAGCTTTGTAACTTCATCATCGATAGAGATGGGGCGGAGTGATTTTCAATTATCACCCAATGTATCCGTCCAATTATCAACGAGATCACATCTTAGGGAAACAATTTCCTGTCCACAGCAGGTGTGTATACAAAGGGAGATGATGTGCAAATTCTATTCGAAGGCGCACCATAAACCAAGGACATGTTGGTGGTCTACAAAGTTTAATGCTTAGGTGTAAGAAAGGTCGTCGCTTTCCTTAAGAGTCATCGCAAGGTGATTAACTTGAATTCGTTGGCAAACACGTTTTCAATTTTCCCATGGAAAATTGTATAAATTTGCAAAAGGACGCATGTATTACCTGAGGTGACGTGAGTTAGCCAAATTTGCTGTAAAACAGTTCGAAGGAGAGGAGAAGAACAGGATGTGTGTTTCATGTGATTAGACGATGAGGTGGCATTTAAAAATACAAGTTGAAGGTTAAATGAAAATGGGAGCACCGAGTTCATAAGAGTGAAAGGGAATTAAATTTATCTACATAGTATCCTTACCATCGTTATTGTTCTTTGAATATGTACTTAGTTGTTATCTAATATTCACCACATATTCTTCTTCAGACGTTGACTCATCAACTGCCTAATTGTTCTTGTAATTGAAGTTTGGGTATGGTATGTCTAATAGTAGTAATTCTGCAGGCACCGCAAACATTGGTTTTGATTTGGATTTGCAAGGAAACGCGAACGCTTCAGATGACTTACTGGGGTTGTCCATGACAACTAGTAGCTATCGATGGCTGATTTCTGAATATGGGCCTGCAATGTCGGCAGGAAATAAAACTTAAACACACTCTGTGAAATTATTCGAAAAAGCTTAACAGTCTTGAGGGTTACATATACAAATGCAAATACTTGGCGGAACAGGTAAATGTGTTCCAGGGCCTAGCTTCTCACCATTCGTGTTGTGTTCTTTGTACGAATAGAAGGGGGTTAATCGAACTTGCCACTTTAATACGTTCCACCAAGAAATTGCAGATGAAAAGCTCAAATTTGACTGAATAAAGAAGGATCAAGTAGTACAAGCCATAACCCTAGACATAGTCAGTAAGCTTCTACAAAGAAACACTTAGAAGACGTTGTTGCCAAAACCTCCCGAGTAGTTATGTTTCCATGAACTTCTTATATAGAACCTGGAAATTTGACCGGAATTAAATGGCGTATAATTAGTAGGAAGACAACCATAGGAACTTGGACAGGCGTGTACGTACCTAGACCTCTTGGTTCATTTCCCATCATTTTTAAGTTAAGGTTCACCCGATTCTGCCTTAGCTACAGACTGGGCCAAAATAATAAAGGCAGACTAGGTCAAATAAGATGGGCCAAAATAAAACCTAGATAGCTATAGAAACTCCATCTGACATATTCAGAGGCCAGAAGTAATCCTGAATGCAATTTTTCTTTGTCAAAACATGTTAAGTCGATAACATCTAAGGTGCTCTCGGATCTTAAGGGCTATGATAAGACCGTTCCTAGCTTATGCATCGATTCATTGGTACGGGTGACTATCGCACATGTCTATCACATATGTACATGCACTACACCGCAAAGAACGGCTTGTCTCGGTTGCACTGGAGCTTTTCCGAATACGTCTGGCACTAATACAGATGCTTTGCTAGGTTTATCTATCGTCATAGACCCTGGTCTCATGATTTTGATTTAATAACACCGATAATGACTTCAGAACTGGCTTTAACCAGAGCCTGGAGTGGTCTGTCGTCAACCTTTCACGGATGACTCCTAACCCAGTCAAGTGTCCTTGTAGAAGTCGACAATAAAAGACTACATTATTCATTAGGCATGTATGTATGCCTAGGTCATCAATTAGCTGCTACTTGTTTCGTGCAATAAATTTGTGGAGTTCTTGGTCTATCGCGTTGTCACTTTGGGTTGGAATCAAAGGCTCTTCCACTGCCAGGTTGTAGCTGTGTATTGCGACACTCTCCCGGTTGACATGAGATGCTTGTAGTTACTTAGTTATATTGTATCCTTGTTCAATTTAAGACCAATACTCACTGGAAATAGAGTTTTTGCTAAAAGGTCTTACGCATTAGTATTTGTATTGATTTTGATTATCGATTATGTCCTGTATCCCCTTGTGGGTCATAGGGCTCCTACAACGCCTATGCGCCATCGTGTGCGGTTTCTGGCAATGTGCCTCAGCTCTCCCCAACTCTTTCCCAATTGTACTTCATGTATTTGCATGTCCATTGCATCGCGTGGTTAGCTATGGACCTGTCACCTTTTGGGAGAGTGTGACCAATCCACTGCCACTTTCGTCGTTGTATGGTTGTGCCTATAGGTTCATGATCCGTTCTCTGATAAAGCCGTTCGTTAGATATACGGTGTGGCTAGAAAACCCTTAAGATGTTGCGTAGTCACCTATTAACAAACGTTTGCAGCTTTCTCGTGATAGTAGCGGTTACTCTCCAGGTACCACATCCATATAGCAGCACTGATTCAACGTTGGAACGAAACAGTCGTAACTTGGTGTTTAAGCTAATTGCATTTCTACGCCAAATTGTGGATAGCATCCCAAACGCAGATTGCTTTCCCTATTCGACTGGCTATATCCAGTTCGGTTCCGCCATCAGTAGAGACAATACTCCCAAGGTATTGGAAACTTTCTAGTTTCTACTCTCTCAACCGTTTGTGCAGGAATGCATGAATCAGTTGATAAGTTCGGTCCTAGGCTGATCATTTTCTTTTTTGCCGAGTTAATTTTTAGGCCAACGATGTCAGCTTCCCTCTGCACATTTGCTCTGAATTTTGTGTAGGTCCATTATTCTGTGAGACAGTAGGCATACATCGAGGTGTTCGAGTTCGGATGTAAGAGTCCATCGAATTCCTCCAATTCCAGTCCATAAAGCCGCATTTAGCACATCGCTTATCACCAATAGAAACAATATTGGTGAAAGAATGCAGCCTTGCCGAACCCCACTTTGGACTTCCAATTCCTCAGACAGCCCTCTTCTGTGCAAAACGTGACATGTGGATCCATCGTATGTAGCCTTGATAATAGCTAGTAATTTATCAGGAATGCCTCTCCTGCGCAAGGCAAGCCAAATACATTCCCGATTGACACTATCAAACGCCTTTTCGAAATCGATGAACAGCAGGTGTAGTGGTGATCGATAATCAACGCATTGCTCGATGATAATCCGCAGGGTGTTGATGTGGTCGACACAGGAGGATCCAGAGTGGAAACCTGCTTGTTCAGCGTCGAGTGCGTCTTCGAGGTGTTCTTTGATTCGCTTCAGGATAATTCTAGCTATTACTTTAGCCACAGCAGGTAGCACGCAGATACCCCTCCAGTTTTCGCACTGCATTAAGTTGCCTTTTTTGGGGAGCTTGACGATCATTCCCTTCTTCCACTCATCCGGAAAACTCTCGGCTTCCCAGGTTCTCCCAACAAGTGGAAACAGTAGCTCAGCCGATGCGGTTGTCCTACCGCCTTATTGGTTTTCAGTGCTTTGATCGCGGTAATGATCTCTTCTTTACTGGGGGTTGAGGTGCGAATTCGGGAATTTCTTACCACGGATACTTCAGTCTGACTTGGGTGCATATTGCTGGCGAATACTCTGTTCAAAACTGAAGCAAAATGCTCCTTCCATCTCTTGAGCTGATCCTCATCCGATATTAGCAACGAATCGTCTAAGCCTTTCACTGAGTAGAGCTTCGGCCACCTACTAGCTCTTTGGTGCCAGCGCATTGATTTAATTGTGCTTGTCACGTCGCACGCTACGCTGTTGGATCTTCGAACGGCGGCAGTGCGTAATTGGACAGTAGCTATCATAAGATGGTGATCTCGTGCCAACCCCATGTCCGCTCCTCGTCTGTTTCGGACTTCTAGAACACTACTAAACGGCGACTGATGGCAAAATGGTCAATTTGGTTGGAGGTTGCTTGCCTGTCAGTTGACACCCAACTGATTTTATGGCAGCCTTTGTGCTCAAACATGGTGCCACCTATGACAAGGCGACTTGCGTTGCAAAAGCCAACGAATCTTTCGCCGCTGTCATTGCGGTGGCCTAATCCGTAGCATTTGTATGCAATCCTTTGAAGACAGGATGAGTCAACTTAAACCTCAGCAACTTAAACCTCGTGTAGGTCCTACCACCTTCCGTATTGCTTAGTACTTCAAAGAAATGGGGCAGTTAAAATTAGAAATGGATTGCCAACCATTTTTTTAAGCAGCAAGACAAAAGAGAGGCATAGACCTTAGGTTCCGGGGATTTGGATTAAAAGAGATCATTCCCAGAAGGGCGTGATTATTCTCACTTCCTTTGCATCAGATGGAGGAAATTAATTCCTGTTTTCCAGAAATTGAGGATATCTTCAGAGACTTCAGTGCAATGGACTACTAATTGTGTTTCCAATCTCGTTGTTGGAACCTGTTGTGTAGTTTGATCACAAATTTCAGGTGGAGTTGCGGATACATCTCTGGGGATGTCCTTAGGTAGACATTATGTATGTCAGCAAAGGCCACCTCTCCAAAATCATCAAAAACCAGCCACTCTCCACCAAAGGGTTAAGTCATGTCCCAAGGCCAATTTTCTGATTCTCTCCCTTCATACATAAGTACATAGTTCATTTGGCAAAATGGGAATTATTTATTTTTTGCTCCATATAAATTGCTTTCGATTAATTTCCCCCATGATTGCGTTCGCCTTTGTTCGATTAATCACAGTTGGCAGCCCTATAGCAAAACCAAAAGCGCTTGTGCTGCGACAGTGGGAAATTTTAATTATAAACCAAATGTGGTTATATCACCCAAATGCCCCTTCACTGATTCCGTTTAACAAAAAGGGTTATAGAACGCAAATATTTTCTGATTCCCGATTTTGCTAAATTTTGGGAATGGGGAGGAAGGGGGTGGGAACGAAAGTAAAGGATCGCTTGTTTTCCACTTTTAATGAAGTTATAATTTTTGGGGACACAAATTTTTCACCGCAAACATTGGTACAAAGCCCGGTACGTCCCTATGGATACAGCAGAACCACTAGCATTGCCACAGAAAGACCGACATATTTTTCCGGAGGCGGGTTTTACGAAATTTATTTCCATTTCATTGTGGTCTGGTCGGGAGTAGAATTTGTCAATTAAACATAAATTCAGGATCAGAGTATGATTTTCATATTTTCCGCACAGAAACACATACATACATAGACACACAGAGGCACACAGTGTCGCCGCCAAATAGATAATCTTGAGAGTCTTCGTTTAAAATTTAAGGACTTTCGGGTGGCCGTAGTAATTAATTGGACAGGAAGGATAATAATGCCGTTAAATTTGGTTCGGATCATTAGGAAAGATTTTCCAAGTTGACACGAAACTTTCCGATGAATTTGATTGACAAAGTTTGATTAATGATACCGTGCCGTCGCGTCCTGTGTGCTGTGTGCTGTTCTTCTTCGTGGACCGTAACGCAGAGTTGCTGTTCATCGGGATGGATTTAATGGCACTTTTGGGTTACTTGGTTTCTTTCTTTTATTATCCCACGATGGACAGGGAAAAAAGAAAAACATGGGGACGAATCTAAGTTATAGCTCTTAATGGAGAATTAACAAATTAATTGCTTAGATGGCTGCGATATCATTTGATGCGCGGTACTCGGGGGCGTGTGGCTTCGGGGCGTTGGGGTGGCATTTAATGCTTTTCTATAAAAGTTTTATCGACGACAACAGTCTCTGTTTTATGGTTGCTCGCAATAAAATATGGAATTTTATTTCGGTTTATGCCTTCGAGATGTTCTCAACCAGTTCGCAACCAGTTGAAGATTTCATTAGAATTGTTGAATGTTTATTGCGGGAATATAAATAACAATTTATGAGAGTACCCGTAAAATAAAACGGGACTGAGTGCTACGGTGTTACTAATATGCGTCATGAAAGGGGAATGACCAGGACGAGGACAAATTTGAAGGAATACACTGAGGATGTTCGGGAAATTAAAGCACGTCTCAACACTCACATGTAGGAGGCTACATTGGAGGTACGAGTATAGCAATGTGCTTACTTTTGAAAAAATTATGTCAGAACTTTCATTAAAACGCTTTCTTACCGAGGATAATACAAGAAATCGGGTCCATTTAGATCAGAACCCTGACAATGAGCAATATACATTTAAATTGTTAAAAAGTCATGAATACATTAATATACCGCCGACACTGTAAAATAGTATTTGCCCTTAATCGAGTGATGTGATGACTATGAGCAGGAAATCTTTCATGGCTCGTTGGTTTGACCGAGTATCTCAAGCATAATGGTACATATGTATGTGTTATGGTTGGGTGTTATTTAATAGATTTCATGTGTAAATAGCAACATTCTAGCTAGAATATTGACACCAATTCGGTGTCCTCCCACTTGAGGGTACATTAGCCCATACTTCTTCTTCAATGACGCTGACAACACAGCCACAGTCAGTGGAGATCGATACCGGACCAGGTTGATTGACTATTTTTGGCAAAAATTGGAAGAGGATGACTTGGTGAATATCTGATTTCAAGAAGTCGGAGCCACATGTCACACAGTTGGCCAAACAATCGTGGTATTGAAGTCGAAGTTCGGTGACCGTGTTATCTCCAGAAATGGACAAGTCCATTGACCGCCTCGTTCGTGTGATTTGACGCCTTTTGACTTTTTGTCTTTGGGGCTACGTCAAGTTCATGGCCCATGCCAAGAAACCAAAGATTTTAGACAACATCAGGACAAACATCGAACGCTAAATTCTATCATCGAAATAGAACGAAACCTGTGATCCGATGTTGAATATTGGCAAGGTCATGTAGGTAAAGAGGGATACACAGGGCGCCGTGCTTCAAAGACAGGAGCCAGATTGGTGTCCGAAGTTTATGTCAAAAAGTAAAATAAACATCCCTTAGAGTCAAACCATGAACAAAAGGAAGTGATAACGAAGAAAAATAGTATCACAGCCGGTGCTAAACATGTGATCTCTGAACTACTTCTAGAAACTGTCAAATATACCACTGTCAAGCAGAATGATTCATTCATTCAACTGGAGAGATAGAATGACTATAATGATGTTCAAGAGACTCCTCCAATCAACTAAAGTTCGGCAGGAACTTTCTTAAAGTAAATGGAATTGACTTGATAGGCTGCATAAAACATGTCACCAGCTAGGTATGGTTATATCATATACAATTGATTACCCGATCCTGAATAGAGAAGACCCTGTCAACAGCGCAAACTATACTCCACGCAATTTTGGAACCTATACCTATAGGACAAGTATTGGTTTCCTGAAAAATTTCGAACTCGAGATTTTAATCAAACTTGACATTACTATGATGGAGAAGTCCAAAAAAGTGGGTCCGCCAATTCCGTCTGTCTGTCTGTCTGTCTGTCTGTATATTCGACTGCAGCCTAAACGGGTGGACGGATTTGCTTCAAACTTCATATCTGGGGTCTGTAGGATGATCCCTAGAGGCGAAATTGGAATTTTCGTTCTAACCTCAAAATTAAGGGTACTTTACTTAAGGCCGATTTCGCTAAAAATGGATTTTCTCGAAAACGGCTCTAACGATTTTGATAAAATTTTATATGTGAGTTAATTTGAGTATATGCTATTAGATGGCATACAACGTTTTGCGTTGCGTCGAAAAATGCGTATAACCGTAATTTTACAAATTGGCTGTTTCTCGTCTATTTCTTCTTAGCGATTGGGCTTAATATCAACATCTGAGGTGGGTATGATAATTGCAAAAATATGACATATCCAGTTTTGGAACTTGAACGCCTACTTTCGAAAAATATTACTTTTTCAAAATTTTTACTAGAAATCGAAAAAAATTGTTAAAACATAATTCATAGGCTTTGAAAATTTCTATAATTCACCTTACCTTATATATGGCCACGCCCACTTTTTTAAGGCGTTTTTACAAAAACTTGAATTTCAGTGCTTATACGATTGTAAACTTATAGCATTAAGGTGCAAGTACGTACGACCCAGTCGTGCACTTTATTTTCTGTTGTAGTGCTTGATCGATTAAATTTTTTGTAAAAAATCGGATTACTGGTAACAGGTGTGGTTTGAGCCAAAAATGTTCAGATTTCGAAGAAATTTAGGAATTTCAAATCGATACCAACACCACATCAGGTATTTCATATTTAGCCGTGTGCAAACTCCATCCACTCTTGCCAATCGCTAGTTCTTCGTACATCACCGGTTCGGTTGAAAAGATATTTGAATTCAACCCGGAGGGACCGCCAGAGATAGTGATTGACAGAATTTATTTTCATGTATTCGAAGACTACATATGATTCGAAGATGAATTCGAATATTTAACCTTGTTCTTGCATAAGCAGGACACTGGTGCGAAACTATGCATTTCATGGCATTTCTCAAGACGACAGGACATATTATAGAAAGGAATCATGAGGACAATATTTTACAAAATAGCTCTTCAAGCCATGTCATTTCTTAAGTTTATTTTTTCACAGTCGATATATCGCTTACATTTACATGTTTGGATAAGCATAGAAAATTGGTTAAATAACACCCTGCGTATCAGAGGTGGCATCTGGCTCTCAGTTCTATAACGCTGATGATTCAGACCTTGTTTTGGTCATCGCTAACTTCAAGCCAGAAACTCTCCATCATGCTTTCACCTGTCACATACGCCAATGACTAGTAGTTCTGGAGACACACTATCACCTGTCAGTATATTTTCAAAATATGGATTTGCAACAGCCAATAAAAACCGCACGGAAAGAAAACCAAGCCAAAAGGCTTGAGGAAAAGTAAGACCTGCGTAAAAAGAAGAAGGTATACACAGCTTCCCAGGTCAATGATATCGAGGAGTCTCGTCACTACTCACCGACGCACTTTAAGAAGGATTTTCATTATCTACTAAATGGGCATTAAATAGAAAGAGTTTGGAAGAGGTTACCGTAGACATTATGAATATTTCATACCAACAAAGCCGCCGCTTCCAATGGATTACCGTCGAATATTTTCAAATATGGATGCAACCTTTTAATTAGATACATGTCTGACGACTAGATTGTCAATTCTATATACCTCGTCTACAACAAAAAGCGATCTTATGGCTTGCGCATACTCTCGAGGCAAATACCTGCAGAATGTCGCATACCGTGTACTGGGTCAACGCCTTAAGCAGTTCTGCACCACATTTATCGGTACATACCAATGTGGCTTACAAATCACCTGTAGACCAAATTTTCAAGCTACGACATATCCTATAAAGGATCGACGAATTTCAAATCGATACACACTACCAATTTGTGGACTTCAAGGCCGGATGTTCCCAGGAAACTGTTGTAAAGGCATTCACGTCAATTGAGACAAAACCAATAGTTATGAGGATAAGACCCAACATATGCTGTCGACAAACAAACAAATTTGTGTCCACCACAGCTCATAAAACGTCATTATCGGCAGCTACCTACTTCGGACTAAATTTTAGCTCTACAAAAAACACCGTAGCAGAGATCCGTTGAAGGATCACCCTATCGAACGGCTGATTCATCAATTTGGCAAAACAACTAAAGTGATGCTCTACAGAACATTGATCCTGTCAGTCCTTTTGTATGGCGTCGAATGCTGGACGATAAGGAGAAAATCGGAGAGAACCTTAGACTCCTTCGAAATAAAAATATTTTGTCCAATTCGGTCGCATATGCGAGTTGGAAGGCCAAAACATGTCGACTACATTGGCTTGACCATATCGATCCATACCACTGTTCGAAAGTCAAGCAATCCAAGTTTTGGTCAATTTTAACTTAATTTAACTTCTAGGCAATATTACGGCCCATTTGGCAACACTGGCCCAGATGTAACGAACTTAAACGTGTGCAGTTCACTGAAGAGCAAACGCATCCCGATTATTACATTGTAACATTGCACTCACCCAAGGCCCTTGTAGAATGTAGATTACCATAATCACAACTTTATCTATACACAAATTGCTTAGAGCATACTCATACCAGAATAGTCAAACATATCTAATAACCGTTAAAAGGAAACATTGTCATAACTTTAATGTATACAACACGCACCCAACTCCTACTCAGTATTATTGATTCATTTTCGGCTGCTCCATGGTGGATTGCCTGCACCTAATCTCTGTAACCTTCTATTTCAGGATCTATCACACCCAGGATCTGTGTACCATATGTTATGGTTATGGCTATTTTGATGCCTCAGACCAATTGGTTGAGGTGAGTGCAGTGGTTGGTAATGGTGTGCTGATGGTAATGATAGTATGTAATAACGAAGAACGGTGAAATATTTTGTCCGGGAATTTAGAGATAATTCGTTCAACGTTCATCGAATGGTTTCTTCCTACGCGAGGGTCGAAATGGACAGGTGTGCACTCTGATGGAACTCAGACATAACAAGGCAGCCCAACGCTATGTATATGTGCTAATTTTATTGCCGGCGAACAGGTCTCATGAAAATTAAGGCGTATTTTCATGCAGGGTAGCAGCGTGATAATTAAATGATGAATAATTTAACTAGTACAGTAGAGGAGTAGTCCTTTTTTTGAGGAAGAATGCGAATATTTAGATGCCCGTATGCGGGGGGAGGATATAAGCGAATGGATTTGAATTTGATATCGAACCAAGCGATGTGGTGTGATGATTGCAAATATGATTAAAAGAGATTTTGTCAGAGGATTTTCCAGTAATGGTAATGGTATTTATTATGAGATCTAAAATTGGTTACAAGCTTTTGAGGGTTTTGGATTAGACCCAAATCGACAAACTAGATGCGATAGAATATTTATTGCTGAAGAAGATAATTGGTTGGTACATATACCTATCGGTTATTTGAAAACATATTTGTGAATTTGATGTGCATTATGGATGATGAAGGTGGTCAGTTTTAGGAATAATGTTTGAATACTGACACGTTTAACATGATTCTATCAATTGGAGAGAAATATTTATGAACAATAAGCCAGCTAAAGGTTTGCTATAGTACTACGTCTTAATTATATAATTTATCTTAAAAATGATCCTATAGCAACCACTGCATTTTATGGGAAAAAACACACTAGCCCACCAAATATTTACAATTCAGTAGATGCATCGTTTTAACAAAATCCTTCTCTGATTTAAGCAGGCAGTATGATGAAAGAAGTATCTACTCATCACTATTTGACAAATTCAATATAGGGTTTACGTTTCGTTCTATGCAGCGGTATGGATGGTCACAAGGCTTTAAAGTCAAAAGTGGAGTACTTCGGGCATCACTGATGTATGAAAGCGACTGAAGCAACAATGGATGATATTTTTCTTTACGCCGTAGAACACTAAGCTGATAGTATCTAGGTAGTCTAACTCAGAATTATTTCAATCTATGTAAAGCAAGGCAACGAGGTAAGGGCTGTAAATAAAAATGTGAATGAAACACAGTTAGCTTTATGGGAAGAACGATGAGAAAATCGAAAACTTTTTGTATTGGCTGCTGGTGGTACTTATTCTATGCTGGTTGTATTTAAAAGGAGACCCCTACTGTCAATTGCTTCAAACTTTCTATAATAGTAGTCTATGTGTCATACTGAGAATTTAATAGTCGAAATGACTCGAAAGAACATTTTCGTATTAGAACAGATCAAGAACGAATGCATATCATCATATGGCGAAGGAAGTGCCACTGAGGTGACCTTACCTAGCGACTTACGTTATTCAACAAAAGAGTGGGCCACTCTTAGAAAACTATGACTTTGGAGACTTCCATAGCTTCAAGGACGATAAACGAAAACAATGAAATAGTTCAGAATTAAATATAAATATTAGTGTTTTGGAAAATATACCCGTTCCACCTCTTAACTATAAATACGTCTATCATTCCAGGAAATCCATCGTACTCGATTTACGGCAACTGACAAATCTAGTTCCAAATACGGAAAAAAATACCACCTACGCTTGACTAGACATTGAAGGAGTTATGTAGAAGAGCGTCCTAAAAAAAGGATACCAGTCAAGCAGACTAGATGTGTAACTCAATGTTAGAAATGCCAAGTTCAGAGTAGTTAGGACCATAGAATACCATCGAAACATGTCCAACTGATGGTTACCTACAAAAGGGGACTTCGTTCATTATTAATGAGAAGTCACACTGTAGATAAACTTATGCAAAGGCTAACAAATGTCATCAAGGATAAACGGACCGTAGAGTTATGATTATGATAGCAGCAAGTAATTTCGTGGAGGCACTCTGAAATAACACAGAGCAGCAGGACTCAACAAAAACATTATCCAAACCATGGTATAACGTTTCACTAAATTAAATACCAATTTTGAATCTGAATTAACCTGCGACAAAAGGTCATACATACATGACCTAAAATATTAGACAGGAAACTTATCTGGAAGAATCAGAATGAAGAGGTGTAGTCAGATAAATTCAAGTTCTTATGGTGTGCAAGCAATCAGATGTAGCCACAGTAATAGTCTGGGCCAACAAAAATACTTCAAAAAGTACAAAATCAAATATGATGAAAACCTATCTCACAATAATGCTACTGGTGATCCTGAGATTTAGCCTACTATGCACAGTAGTATAAAGCGTACCTGATTAGACAATACTAAGTATCGTCAAGAAGGACATGGAAAGGAAAATGCTGATGAAAACATCAGAAACAAAAATTCAAAATATCGTCACTTCAAGACTAACTTTGCTGACAAATATGAGCATGAAGCTAAGAGGAGACTAATGCAACAAATTCAGTAAGAAATTGTGGCAGGTTTGTATATGGACCCAGAATTTAGTAGGTACACGTAGGAGGTTTACAGAGACAGAAAGTGCGTCCAACTATAATTTGACATGGACAATTGTACACAAGACATTGCCAGATAGTAAGGCGCTCTGCTTTCATTTGATCCAATTTGGCAAAATTAAGATATGTAAGACTGGGGCAATCAAGTGGGCTGTTACAACATGTCATGCTAGAACGTCATTTTAAATAACATAACTCAAGTAACCTATTTCATCAGGATGTGTTGACTATATTACTACACAGGTAGTACAGTTTATGTCATATATCACTGGATTCGGCATAATTATTCAATCTGTTCAACCGATCGTTGACATTTTCGAAAAATTGAGTGAAGAATCGACAGCTGCCAGAGGAACAAACTCTCCATCCGCAAGGGATGTTTATCAGCCCGTTCATTCCTCTCTATGTTTCTAATCATTGGAACTTATTTGACGACAACTTAATGCAAGTTTCTCTTTATATTGTTTCACCCACCTGAAGGATGATACAGTCTAATCTATACATTGATCCTACGAATCTAGTAGTAAGATTTGGATATCTTCATTACCGTCCCAAACGCACAATCTTTTAAAAACTGTGTAAATTGTTGTTTCGAGTTTCTTTATCGATTCTCCACCTAGTGCGACCTAAAGTAATGCCTTCCATTAAACTCAGTTTGAGTGTGTTTTTGATAACCGCAATATCAACCCTTTCATTATTTGATTCCATCTATTTGTAGTCTTTACTGAAATCTGACCATCAAACAAATGATCGTTAAATGAAAGTGACGTACTTCCGCGGTTTATATCCACAAGACAATCTAGTAATTGAGGTTCCCAAGCCAGACATAGAAGACTATGACGGTAAGAAGACAATCTTTCCTCATTCGCTGTTCTGTGTTCTGCATTAGAGGACAGAGACTGTAGTCGATTGTTCAGTTCAGTATTTTACTTTCATCAACTATAGAGGCATCAGTCTCCTTAACATTCCATACAAGATCCTGTCGCCCGTACTGTGTGAGCGCCTGATACCACTTGTCCACAAGCTGATTGGCCAGTTTCAGGCACGGTGAGTCCACAACCAGCCAAATATTCACACTATGGCAAATCCTGGAGAAAACCCGAGAAGATACTTACCATCTTTTTATCGATTTCAAAACCGCATATGACAACATTTAGACGAGGTACACATATAGAGCCATGGCTAGTTTTGTCAACCCTGCCAAACTCGTAAAATTGTGCAGAATGACGATGGAGGACGCTTGCTGCTCCATAAAGGTCGGAAACAATCTCACTGAGATCTTTGATGTCAAAAAAGGGTTCAGACAAGGTGATGCGTTTGTCATGTAACTTTTTCAACATCATACTTGAAAGAAAGTTGTGAATGAGGGCAAAACCAACTATATGCTGTTATCAAGAAGGGACATGCAGCATTGACGAATCGGACAGTACGTCAAAATAGATAGCTATAACTTTAGGGACTTCATGTACATCGACTCCATTATAAACTCTGACAACATCACATCAGAAATCAAACGAAAAGTTATACTTGTCAATCTTTGTTTCTTTGGTCTAAGAAGATAATTGAGTAACAAGGCTTTGTCAACAAACACTAAGGAGAATTTGTATAAGACACTCATCATCCCAGTCCTTGGTCGTTTTGGGCGCAAAATTCTACAGACGATATTCGGTCCCGTTTGCGTTGACGGGTTTTGGAGAAGGAGATTTAACAACGAACTCTAGGAGCTATACAGCGACACTTTCTGGTCAGAAAAACACACGTCAGTCGTCTAAGATGGCTAGGACTTTTAAAGCGAATGGACATCAACACTCTGGTCCGAAGTAGTAGACGAAGACCTCGCCTTAGGTGGCACACCTCAACCAACTTGGAATGCGCAACTGGTGGCAGTTACTCAAAGATCGCGCTAACTGGAGATGGATGTTAGATGAGGCCCAGGTCCACAACGGACTGTAGCGCCACCTAAGTAAGGAAGATAAGGAACATCAGTTCAGTTTTGTTTCGATTTATATTGAGTCTGCAGCTTGTGGCACATGTACACCACTCCAAAAGTACCTTCCGTCATACTAGGATTGTCATCTAATACGGGACTATATTGACCCAATTTCTTTCAAGTCTTAAGAGGAGAGATGACCCTACCCTGTGGTGTCCTTCTATCCACAGATTTGCTAAAAAATTGGAACATACTTCATTTGGACTGAATCTCGTTCTTAGCTTGGATGAGAGATTTTAGAATGCTTTCAATGAAAGCCCTTTAAACGTCTTCGAATGTGTATTGTTCTTTGAAGGGATTGGTTTTTGTTTTGTTTGCAATATATCTATGTACTCTATGAATTATGAGAATATCCGTCAAGATGTGCTTGTTAAGAACATGTTCCAATGATTTAAGTAGAAAATAGATTAAGCTAATGGGCCTGAAATCTTTTGCGGATTCGTGTACACGCTTTCCTGCTTTCGGTTAGTAATTTGATTTTATTGACCAATTATTTGGTTTATAACAATTATTTAAGGAATATTATACCGCAAATGGCTGCGATGCATATGCATAGTTTACAGTCATCAGCGTCCTTAAACAAAGTGTGGCCCAATAATGCCAATGCCCAAATGGCGATCAATGGTGTCCCAATACTGACTATTTTGTTTATTAATAATTCCAAATAACTACTGTAGATATTAAGTAGATTACTTCGCGTTTTCGCATTAAACGATATATTCATTTAGTAAATAAAATGTTTTAATAATTTCAACACGTTGTTGAGGTGTTACATGTTCCATTCTAGAATCTTATCCACTGTTCTTCATGAGCGACTAATGCTAACTGACAAATTCTAACCAAACCATATTGGGGGCAACAAACCCCCAAAACCACATACTTATGTACATATGTACATATGCACATGCATATCCTTTGAACATTTCGGAGTGAATAACGGAGAGATATCGAAGAGTGCCAAGTTCAATTTGTTCGAATGTCTTCCAAATAGTTTGTCGTATCCTTAAAATCTACTTAAGTACACGGAGTCCAAACCGTCATTGCTTCGATGGCGCCATAACTCGTTTGTTGATTTATATGTAGAAATGTAAAAAATAAATGTTAAATACTCCACTTTAGGACTCATTAACCAACGGGCAGAACTCCAAGTGGACAAAACTAAATGGCATACTTCAGGACTTCAGGACTAGGTACTAACTTTTAATACTTTTACTCAGAGACTATAAGCATGCATTATATGCTTGTTATGTTATAGCAGATCATTTCGAAAGATGCTAATGGACCTAACGTTTTATGACAGGATTCGAAGTATCCTGAATATATAAACAAAATCAACAAAAAGTTGATTTAAGCATTTCACATAGGAGTGTACAACCCAAAGGAGCAGTCTAATAATTTTTGATGACTTAGTTGGTAGTCGTAAGCGACAAGTTACCTTTGAACAAACTTTCAAAAAGTTGCCACCTTAATTGCTTTATAGGGTCTATAATTTCTGAAGCTTAGTTACTTATAATACGTTGGACAAGACCAACTCTCAAAGTTACATTTCTCTCGTGTTCTCCTTGTAGTCTCAAGTCCAGATACTCGTATGCCATGTGATATTTGGAAAATTTCTCTTCTCTATGGACACTTACATGACTAACTATCGATTTTGGAATTTGCTTTTAGGGTCCATATACCATCACACATGGTTTCAGTATCTGTAGATACTTTGTGAGAAAATGACTGACTAAAAGTTATAAAAGCCAACAGCGCACACCATAAGGAGCATTTTATAGGTAAAGCATTTACACGCGACAGCTAACATCATCGAACCTAGCTGTAAGCTGTGGAACGGGGGTATTATTTTGTGGTGTGTGCGTTAGAAGAATCATAAACCAAAATGTCGCCATAATGTTTTAAATGAAGTGGAGATAGAAAGGATACTTAGGATCTAATATAGCACGCCGCCGCGTCATGAAGTCTTCATTGATGCAAAATGCCCATAAACGCGGGAAAACAGAGTAATCCACTCAATGGGGAGATATCGACAAAGTATAAATTGGATAAAGGAATAACGAGAGTGTGAACCACTGTTAAGTGCATTGAGCATCTACGGGTCATAACTGCGAATAAGTGCAAAATCCTTTATGATCGTTGGATATGGATTTCTAGTCACACCCTCACCTGGCAAGGATGGGAATTTAAATAATCCCATCGTATGCTTATGAAAATAAGAAGAATTGCTTTGCTTGATTTGAATATTATGCAAATGTTTTTTTTAGGAATTGGGTTTGCACTCCTCTTTATCTGGGGAATCAAATCCTGTTGGGAGCTTTAGATGAATATGTGTTTTTTTTTTCTTTTTTTTTTGCGAAATTATCATTTTTATGCAGAAGTGTATTGATATCCTGAACGGGGGATTGTCTCCCGGGAATGATGAGAAAAGCGGTTTTCTTTTTATCCAGTTAATAGGGAGCGATAAGTAACACGTGCGTCGATAAGTAATCATATTATACCGAATTGTAGTAGACTACTACATACATATGTATGTGCCTATTCGAATCAGCAGTAGTCTTTATTGTTATTACAGTAGCGAGAGGCGATGACAGAAGGCTTTGCAAAGAAACGTGACAACACATACTTAACTCTGTGTTAGATATAAATAAATACTACGTACATGCATACTTCAAAATCAATACTATGTACTGACATTGAATCAATATTTATCATTCTATGATAAAATAGTATGAAGTATCTAATGTCAATCGGTCTTAATATTTTGACAGTAGTGGACTACAATTTGAGCACGCAAATCGGTGTTTCTCGATGGTCTTCATACTATTTTATACAAATCACTGACTTTTATATAAAGACAGATGTTAGAAGATCAAAATGGAAGATCAGGTCCTATAGAATATGTTGTTTTAGCAAGACAGTGCTATAGCACATACTGCGCACTTTTCTCAAGTGTCTGATCCTGACAGTCAGAAATTCAATTGAGGGGACCCTCTAACCGTCGACACCGGCCTCTTGTTGACATTGATCTAGAGTCGAAGCGTTTAAAATCCTTTCCTGCACTATGCAAGTAACCAGTGTATCTATCAGGGCATTAGTTTCCAAATGCGGGTGAATATTTTCAGAGAATTATTGTGGTTTTTGACTCGATAGTGTGCCGAAATACCTAGCTCTAATGATTTAACTGACTCAATAAAAATAAATGAAACCCAACTTTGGTAGCATCATATACGTCTCAGCTGGACTGACGAATAGTACCTGCTTACGGAAACAACCACCGAATATGTTTAATGCAGACTCTATATGGTTAGATGCTTGCTTCCTCTTGCAAGAATTCACTAATCATTTGGGTAACCAATAGCAGACTATCTTTCTCTATAAACGCTTCGCAACAGGGAATCAGTCACAAAGCAAGTCTTCAACAGGCCCTTCAGCAGAAATGTAGATAGGTTAATAGTTCGAAAGCTGTTTTTAAATTAAGTAACAGTGCCTTCTCCAGAAATGGACAATTGGCCGCCTCGTTCGTGTGATTTGACGGCTCTGGACTCTTTTCTTTGGTACAATGAGAGAGAGCTTAGATCGATTACTAGGACGTGGAAAATGGGATTGATCTCACTCACAACTTAAAGAAAATCTTTTTTTTTAGAAGGCCGATAGGCTATAGCATATCTGTGTAGCATGTTATACAACTTCACTTGGATCTCATTAGATAGAAAGAGTTTCCTAGAGTGGGATTCTCAAATAGACAACAGTTGGGTGCCTGAAGCAATCCGAGCTTAAAATGAGATTAGAATGAGCGTTAGGTGACTTTTCGGATCGTGTAGAAAAGTTGAAGAAGTATTTCCGAGGGCTGCCTCACTGGTTAGGTTTGATCTTCCACATAGGAAATTGGTCATGGTTTTCCTCTCTATTAATGTAGCCGCAGTATCTGGATTCTGTTGCACTTCTTTTCAGCTAGCCGTCAATAAGTTGGAACATGCTACATATGATTAGTATTTCAAGTCTTAAATACAGTCTGGTATGGGCTAATGCGCCCATCCTTGCAAACGTGATGTGATTTAGTTGCACGGTAATGTGCAAGTTACCTCTGCTAGCTCAGACCTGCCTGCCATGAGATTTCAGTCAGATATTACTCTGATTTTACACGTTCGTCCTTGTCTACAGTCATAGTAGCACTCTTCTATGGTTTTATCCCAATCTGACCTCAACTTGTATTTGGGTTAATAGTAAATTGAACTTTCGTCTGGAAAACACTTGCGTAGTTTGGAAGCCTTTTCAACAGGGCAAGCATATATCCTCGTCCATTTTCGACCTATCGTTAATGATGTATTCTATGTTGCCTCCGTCTCCGTCCGTCCGTGCGGTTTCTGGCAATGTGCCTCAGCTCTCCCCAACTCTTTCCCAATTGCCGTGCTTCATTCTCGACTGTTCTGCGCCATGTACTTCTGGGACCGCCGCGTATTCTGCCATCCTGAGTAAGCGGGTTTCATTGTATCGCGTGGTTAGCTATGGACCTGTCACCTTTTCGGAGAGTGTGACCAATCCACTGCCACTTTCGTCGTTGTATGGTTGCGCCTATAGGTTCATGACCCGTTCTCTGATAAAGCTGTTCGTTAGAGATACGGTGTGGCCAGAAAATCCTTAAGATGTTGCGTAGGCACCTATTAACGAACGTTTGCAGCTTTCTCGTGATAGTAGCGGTGACTCTCCAGGTACCACATCCATATAGCAGCACGGATTCAACGTTGGAACGGAACAGCCGTAGCTTGGTGTTTAAGCTAATTGCATTACTACGCCAAATTGTTAATGGCATCCCAAACGCAGATTTTACTTTCCCTATTCGGTTGGCTATATCCAGTTCGGTTCCGCCATCAATTGAGACAATACTCCCAAGGTTTTGGAAACTTTCTACTCTCTCAACCGTTTGTCCAACAATGCATATATGAGTTGATGAGTTCGGTCCTAGGCTGATCATTTTAGATTTTGCCGAGTTAATTTTCAGCCCAACGATGTCAGCTTCCCTCTCCGTCGATAAAGCCGCATTTAGCACACCGCTTATTACCAATAGAAACAATATTGGTGAAAGAATGCAGCCTTGCCGAACCCCACTTTACATAATCCTGCTAGACGTTGGATCTTTGTCAGGTTAGTTGTGCTCCCGGCGCTTGTATGTCTTGTTCCATTTTTTATTGAAGTTCCTGTTGCATGGATGCAAGAAATGCTCTCTTTGTTCCTTCAGAAATGTTACCTTTCCAAGTTAAACTGAGATCCCGAATTTATCTAGCTCAATTTCATTTAGATACATATATATACATATGAATGTACCTAATTTTCTTTAGAATGACTGAAAAAATTAGTAATTAGTAGAAAATGAAAGGATGGTTGAATCAAAAGACTGCCCTTGGTCACTCACTATCTACTTACACATACTATATATGTACATATGTATGTATATTCTTAAAGGATATCCATTACTTATTTTTATCTATATCACAAGTTATATACCAAAATTAATATACCCTCTATTGCATAAGATACGAGTATAAAAATGGAGCTATTGCCGTTCTATGAAAACCATCCTACTGAAACTAATACAAAGGACGATTTTCTTTCTTTGCAGAAAGAAGCAAGTCCTCCTTTTCATGTCGACGATACAATTACCAATTTGTCCTGAAAATGCCAATAGAATTGTTGGGCTGTTGCCAATACTGTTGAGGATGTTGTCGGTCCTAAGAGAAGATCCGAAAATATTGAAAATATTTGCCGCCTCGACTCAACCAATTCAATATGGTACCGACCGACAACGGGGGTGTGTGTTATGGAACGACAACCTCAATGGAAGTCCTTTGGATTCGATTTTTGTTTTTTTTTTTCTTTCGTTTCTTCATCATTTACTATCCTTTCCTTGCTGGGCATGATGTGGTGGCATTGCGTATGTATGTATGATGTTGGTTGAGAAATATACTTTCATTCAATTGTTTGGAATTTTTCTCTTTCGTATATTTTCCTTGTCAATCTGAAATTACATCAAGTGGGGGAGTTTTGGAGTTGTTTTCTCTTTCCCAATTGGAATGCGCTCTGGATATGGGGTTCCGGTATTCGCACTATGGCGGGAACAATTCCATTAAGTTGGGTGTTGTGTGTGTATATCTACTTCGAAAGGCTTTAGTTTGGGAAGTGAAAAAACAACTTGATGAAGTTTTTTGTTTATGATCTTTGGGAGAAGAAGGGTAGATGAAGTGGAGCAATGCACGTATGCAAAGTTCTTTTAATTTTTATTATATCCAATCATTAGTGTTTAAGTTCGTATGTAGTCGTCGACAGGATAAGTATTATGGAACGAAGAGACCTTTTTCTTTTAAAGTTTTGGTATTAAAGAAGAGCTTCTAGATCTACTAGGATTTTACTAAAGTTTCTAAAAGAAAGGAAATGCCGCCATAGGAGTAATGTAGTGCATCTATCTCATTGTGACTACTCTGCTTCGTTTTGTTACCGCTATTGTGCCATAGGTGGTCATTAGTCCCACTTTTCCCACTTTTCACTTTTTGGCTTGTATTGGTGTTTGGGATGAGATGACGTAAACATAATCATGGCCAATTTAAATAACACAAAATCATAGGTTACACAGATGGATTCAAAGTGTTGTGAGGAATCGGGGCAGGTTTATACATATATGAGCACCAGCATAGTCCAAGAGGTTCACGCAATTGAAATAAATGTCCAATTGAACCTTAAACGGAGATACATATAGCGAGCAATATATTGCAATACTATCATACAGTCCGGCGACAATTAAGGCGCTAGGTTCGTACATAATCAGATCGTGGTTGGTGTGGGAGTGCCTGACTAAGACTAACAGAATGGGAGGGGTAAATAAAGTCTCTGGGAACTGGAACCTTTCTTCGGGTTAGGATCACACAAAATACGGAAAGAGCTAGAAAAGGAAGAAAATAACAAATGGGCCAAACTTTGGGATGACATACACCAACTGAGACAGGCCAAGGAACTTATGGGAAATTACAACTAGAAAGGGAGTAAGGCCTGCCTTAGCAAAAATCTACTGCGGATTCGAACAGGCATGAAGATGAAGATGAATATATTTTAGACAGCGATGTTCAGTTTTAGGTCTAGTCTGATGCACTGATTGATGACAAATATTACCTTACTGACTATTTTTTGGCAGATGACTTACTATAGATTCTAGACTAAGATGCATGGTTCATCCTGGAAAACTCAATATACCGTAATAGATCGTATTTCGCTGAACAAGGTTTACATTTTTGTCACAGTCCACCCTTAGACCGATTGAGTATGTACACTTGAAACAGAATTTGGGACGAATATGGAGACTATGAATTTTCTATGTCCTTTGGATCTATGTAATTTCATAATTAAGGACCGAAATACGTAAACTGTTCAACACAGCAAAACTGGAAACGTGCAAAACTACAGAGTGTCATTTACAACATCTACCAACGAAATACGAAAAGCTGTGTAAAAAGGACAGCTTTGGGAAATTGTGTGAGTACTCCCTCCGCTGCCAAACTGCAGAAAGCCTTAGCAAAATCGGGTTGGATGCCTACATTTCTTAAGAAATTAGATAGTAGCTATAAAGATGATGAGGAAAAAGCGTACTAATGCTCTTAAAAATCAGTTTCCCCCTGAAGCACGACCAGTATTGACTATGGGAGTGGAACTAATTTACTAAGACTTTGGAAGAATGACAACATCAGATATCGTTTTCCGAGGCAGAATTGAATAGGTATTAAACTTCCATCAACCCATGGGCATCACACCTGCCCATTTCCAGAAGAGACAAGAGACATTACTAACGCACCTGGTTGGGATAGTTAAAAGCAGTGTGATCCTGGGTTGCATACCAAACTACATAGTAAAGACGAACTAAGGTTGTATTTATACCAAAAGGGAGGAGAAAGGACCTGAGTCAAACATCAAACAAACATTGTTTTTACTCAAGACGATGGAAGATATTGTAGATGATAACCTAAGACAGAAGATTCTACGCACATTCCATCATCACAACTGGCAGATCTACTGGAACTGCACTATACTAGCGAACAGATTATGATCGTAATTTAAAACACTGTTCATGAAAAGAGGTTGTACTCTATGTCTTTCTGGATATTAAAGAGGCATTTTCATATGAATCCCTTAAACGAACGCTGATAGAAAAGAAGTCAGGATGTCTGAACTGCTGAGTACAAACGCTGTAAAAACACTAACGTTTTTAAGAAGTATCAAAGTCAAAAACCAAGATCTCATTTCATTAATATGGACCATGGTAGTGAACAAATTTCTGGACAAGCTGACCAACTCAGGCATCAACTGTCATTCTTATTCTGATGTTACAATTGGTAGAGGGAGTTTGGAGAAAAACTTTTGAGACATAATGTATTGGAAACTCAGAGAAAATCATGAATGATTCCACTTTGGCTATGCTCAATACAAACCCAACAATAGCACCATTTACGAGGAAGAAGAAACTTCTATGAGTGAAGACAATCAGTCCTTAAATCCTGTTACTGATGCCGGTCCATAAAGTTACATAAATATCTGGAACTATACCTACATACAAAGATGGTAGACTGCGATGGAAAAAACACGCGAATGAGATCTGCAGAGATGCTACCCGTGCCTCTACGATATGAAGAAACATATACATACATATGTCCTGGGGATTCAGACAAAGCCTCTTGAGATGGAATGCTTCTGAAACTAACTCCCTTCTCATGGTCGAAGAGCTGAAAATACTAAAATAGGGAAGTTGCGCATTTGGTTAATGTAGGTACTTCTGACGTATAAACGTCCCATCTAAGCATTTGCTTAGTATGATACCACTAGGAAATTTAGCAAGAAAGACTGGATTGAAGAAGCAGACACGTCAGTAAATTGAGCATAGATGGATCAAGAACTGAGGAAGGAATAGGTGCCGGATTGTTTAGACCAAGAACAGAGATGTACCTATCTATCATCTTACAGGCTGAAAAATTACACACCCTAGACAGATGCGTATGAATCAATCTTGACAAAACAAAAAAAAAACCAAACAGCAGATGAACTACCAAGATAAAGGATACCTAGAAAAATCTTCAAAGTCTGAGGCAAGCTAAGAAACTCCTTGGGAACGACATGCAACCCAAAAGGATTCCAAACATGCATCACCCTCAATAAAAGCGGCCTACTCATTGTAGCAAGTATCCTAATTGGGTATTTTAATCTCAAGGAAGATCTGAAGTAGGTAGGTAGTTCAGCGAGATAAACCTATAAGAGAATGCAATATCTGGCAAGTACCAAATATCATATAAGGACAGGGATAAGGACCGCTTTTCATTCTCAGAGAAAGTGGACTGGAGAAGATGCAAAGCCCTCAAATAAGGGAACAAACCTTTCCAAGGTACTAACAGAAGGCACATTAGACCACTAGGTCGCAGTGTAACTAATACCTCAGCCGAAATGAATCGGAGACACATTGGCATTTCCCGGGCCGATAAAACTCTGCCCACTCTTCCCCAAACTACATTCATACTTAGTCTTGTGATATTCCTCATGCTCCCAAGATCCAATTTGTCTATTCCAATATAAAATTCACATTTATAAACATATGAGTGATTTATGTCCCGTGTAATCACGTGCCCAATGGAAGCCTAGGTGAACGGTGAATGCGAAGACTTTTCAACCAACCAATTGCTTGTAGATCGCTTGGTAATGTAAAGGGATAAAATGAGCTTATTGCCAAGTCAACTCCAGCTCTGCAACTGTTTGTTAGTACACATAGTCAAGTGTTAATATAAATCTGATGGATTCTTGGAACGTTTTCTATTCTTGTCATATCTAAGAGGAAGAGAAAAGTCTATACCATCTATAATACATGTCAAGTAAAACTATTTGCCGGCAACACATGGGTAAGTTCAACCGATCTTCATGACTTCTTCCTTTTTTAGTTGGCGATACAGTTTAGAGTGAAGCTTGAATGTGTCTCCTTGTCGAGTTACTAAACATATGTACCCATTTGTGTTTTTTATATTAACTTCATACGTCGTTCTCATCTTTATAGAAATTGTATTGATTTAACAATTATTCTCGCCCTTTCATCCTTTGACAAATTCCATTCCAAATGGCTGGGTTGTTTTGTTATTATCAAAATGTAACTGCCTTTGAAGTTACAAGACTCGTATATTATTCCTATCCATTGTTGTTGTTAGGGCAACAGGTTCACCTAACCTAGTCGAATCCGTCTCGTGGATAATACTTTTCATCTTCAAAGTGGTAGGCGTATGAACTTAAGCTCAAGCGTATTTTTGTGGGTAATCACTAACACAGTGCCACAGTTCTGGACCCTTTTGCCGCTACCTCTAGTGTCCCCCAAGGAAGTCATCTAGGGCCATTGCTATTTATTTTTTGCCGTAAATGATGTTGACTCTGTTATTGTCTATTCCGATGGTTGGTATGCCCACGTATTCCCGTAAATTTCTCAAACAATCACGAAGTTAATATTTTATCGGCGATGAACTTGTCCCACCAACAGGTTAATTTCGTGATATAGGTGGTATTTCCGATTGCAAACTTCCCTTCCAGGCACATATGGATAATATCACTAACAAAGATAAGTCTAAAATATTTTCGAAGCCTCAATAAGTTGGTCTTGCTGCTAGAAGCTGACCTACATATGTATATAGGACATTAGGCTTCATCATCGGTGTAACTGTCATTTTGTTTGTTAAGAGACTTTGGTATTCCGTCCGACTTTGTCAGGGCTTTATGCAGTGCCGGAAATGCAACTTTCAAGCTTTCCTTTTTTGTTGTCGTTGACACCATGTCCTCCCCTAATTAATGAAAAATCTTATGATATCCTCTTCTGCTATTTCTAGCTCCAAAGATATGGATGGGGCTTTCCCAGTGTCAATATGCTTCAAATTGCGTTTTCGTTCTTTCTTTTGAATATCTTAAAATTTGAATTTGGATTTACTATTGAATTTTAATATTAATTTAGAATCTTTTAATATTTAAATTGCACAAGTCATGTACAATGGTTTCATGGTCGGACAAAAATAGCTCATGATGCAAATTCCTTGTGAAAGTATTTCATAAGCATATCCTAAACAATTTGGAAAATCTAGGAATATCCCACCTCTGATCCTGAGGCCTTGCATTTGTGTTGAAATTACGGAGTCATCCTTACCTCAGTATGCAGAGTTTTTAATCTTTAAACTAAATAAAATAAATTTTGATTAACTAAACCAAATGTCGATCGCGATTCTTTAGTTGAGATTTGAGTTCATTCTGGGCTTTAGCGCAATTTAAAGCAAAGTATTGTATGTATATAAAATTCCTGGAAGACAAAAAAATAAAGCAGAGGAAAACCTAATTTTATGGAAATATATTTTAACAGTCTATTTTGGTTCGAGATATTTCGATTCTAAATTTCTTGGTATGTAGCCGGAAGGCATATTCTACAAAATGTTTCCTTGGGTTGGGCGGATATGCATCTTAAAATTATACGATAGTACATAGGTATTACCATAATTTATTTTGTTTTTTAAAGATTTATACTCTGCACACAATTTGTGCCCTGCAGTAATTATATGGATGGACGGATGACTGGGCGGATGGAGTGAGTATCACCCATCGCATTTTGGTTCAGTGAAACCTGACCAAAGTCAAACGCTCGGGTGAACCTTCTTTGCATATTTAGTACATAATCAGTACTTTCCCATCCCTTTCCATCCGGATCCAAGGGGTCTTCATTTCACTTGTAATAACCACATATGTAACACCTTCGATATTATACATAATTGTACAAAAGTACTAATGTCCTTTGAAAAGTTAATAATGTTCTGCTCCTGCTACCTACTTAATTTTCAACAGAATAACCTGCTGCTGTCAGCATAGTAGTTCTACCATTCACACTTGAGTAGCAATCCAGTTCCATAAAATGACTTCCGTTGAAAGAAATTTGAGAACTGAACAAATGGTAATGGCAGGCTGTCGTGTTTCAAATGTTTTATTTTTTTTAAAAAGAGAACCAAGAAAACAGAGCCAGCAATGAAAAAAAAAAAAAAGAAAAATATGGAAACAAAAAGTCCTGAGAGACTTGTGTAGTTGTTCACAGAGAAATTCAATTACACTCCGGGTAACTACACAAATTATACATCTCGCGTATCCTTAACAGTTGTTTCAGGCAATTCCAAGCGTATATATACATACATATACGTATGTACAGAACTTTGTTGGCCAAGAATTTCTTCATATTTACGAGAGTATTATGCAAATACAATTCAATGGCCTTATCATTAGTGTGGGCCGGTTGGTTTCTGCTTGTTTCAGACTCGCTCTATCCTTTTACCTGGGAGAGATGGAGAAACGCAAAAAAAAAAAAAAATTAAATTATATGTTCCATTGTGCTGGAAGTGTAATATTTCGGTTTCCCTGAATTAATTGGAATGAAAAAGAAAATTAAATGAAAATAACGAAAAAATACATACTCGTATTAAAATTTATATTTCTCAGTTTATGGAACGGAAAAACGCGCTCGTAAGAATGTTATGCAACACGTATTTCACTTGCCTTAAGCGGATGTTTTTTACACGCACTAATTGTGCTCGCTTTTGTTCGATTTCAAGGACGACGTACATATGTATGGAGTATTTTTGTTTTCTTGATGGCAGTACAACTTTGTACTCCTTACACTGTAGTAAGACTTTGCCTTCATGCAATGGTCTGCCAAACTTAATCTACAACTAGCTGCTATAGCTCAGCTAATGTTGTTGCTGCTTTGGTCATTTGTACAAGTGAATTTATCCCTTTTAAGCTTAAGCAGCAAAATTATACTTCCTTCGTTAAAAGTGGCAATAGACTTCATCGCTGAGAAATGAAAATTGTACGATGTTCCACTAATCCCCTTGGGTTTTTGTAACTCCAGATGCGACAGTTTTGTTTGTTTACGTATCCAGAGAAATGGAAATGAGTCTCCACACTCAAAATATTTTTGTGTAAAAAATCATGATCTTGTTCATTAATTTTCAGCATTCAATCAGCGAAAGTACTGTGTTATGCGTGGTCTGTTGGTTTGAATTCTAGTCCCAACTGGACCTTATAAGCATGTAGACCAAGATCCTTATGCAAAATGCGGTACAAAGTACTAACCTGTTCAAGACATTTAAATTTATCTATTTACACATATGTACATATCCCTAGGCCATCAGGCCTGACAACAAGGGGCACGCCACAAAGAGGTATCCTTTCTCCATTGCTTTGGCTCCTTACCGTCCGTCAACAAAATCCTAAGAATCTTCACAGAGAAGAGAATCAAAATCGTAGCGTATGCAGACGACTTATACTGATTGAAGGCAAGACGAGTAATACTGATTAAAGGTATATTCTTGCTAACAATCAGTGAACTAATGGAGTCTGCTCTCAAAGGAGCTCTCTGCGTATGCAAAATAGAACGGTTTAGTGGTCAATCCTCAGAAAACTGAACTTGTTCTGTTCACTAGGAGAAGAAAGATACCCGACTTCACATTACCAAAACTAGATAGCACCACTATAATTCTCTCATCTGAGGGGAAATATCTCGGCGTCATTCTAAACTCCAAATTATCCTGAAAAAGAAAGAACAAAGAAAGGAATGAATGCTGTCTATGCTTGTAAGAGGGCCTTCGGGAGAAGGTGGGAATTGCAACCGCGCATCATTCACTGGATGTACAAAGCAATTATCAGACCCATCATCTCCTAAGGGCTCTTAGACTGGTAAATAACAACAGGTATAAGGAGTTATATGAAAGAACTCTACATAGTCCAAAGGCTGGCAGCACTCTGCACCATTGGAGTTGTGAGAAGTGCGCCGCAAGTAGGTTTGGATATGATTGTTCATATTTTTCCCCTTGTTCATCAAAGGTTCTGACACGAAAGGAGCTCGCAGATTGAGAGAATCCAACCTGTGGAAAGAGACCACGTATGGACATGCGGTAAAATTAAACGCAACAAAGACAATGGGTAGGAAATGAAACTCCGAATCCTACAACGACTTTTATTTTGATATCCCAATCCTATTCCTGAGCAGAGTGGGAGTCCAATAACATAGAAAACAATCTAGGGATCACAGTCTACAAGGATGGCTCAAAAATGGGGATACATAGGTACAGGAGCAGGATTTTACTCGGAAGCATTGCAAAAACAGGAATCTTTCAGATTACCAGAAGCGTGTAGTGTATTCCAAGCTGAAATCCTGGCAATAGAAAAAGCTGCTAGTTGCACAGAAGACAGTCACCTTCCCCCGTCAGATATAATCAATAAAATCTAATACAATCAAATCAAAGGCAGTTACGAACTGCTGTGATGCACTGATCACGATTGGGCACCATTCGGTTAAACTCCGTTGGAATCCCGGACATAGCAATATTGAAGGTAACGAGAAGGTAGATGCTTTGGCAAGAATGAGGTTGGAAATGAACATCAGTGAAGCGGACACATACATATTGCCATCGATTGGAAAATTGTATAGTATAATTTCTCTATTGATTGGCATAATACAGAAAGAAGCGAACTCGTCCTGGTTATCTAGGGAAGACTGTGCCACCCCTCGCATGTTATGGCCGAAATTACATATATACAAAGAAAACAAAGAGCCTTCTGGCACTAAATCGATCCTCTATCCGTATCTTTACTGGCGCCATCGGAGTCATGCTCCGTAAATGAAAGGTAGTGTCCAACGACCTATGCAGAAGCTGCAGAGATGAGGAAGAGTTGGAGTCAATCCAACATCTGCTTTATTACTGTCCCGCTTTGCAAGAATGACGCATTCGCACTTTAGGTTCTAGGTTCAGTGGACCTTTAGGTCTCCAGATGGACTTGATGAGTCTTTCCGTCATACACACCTTCTTAATCTGATCTAACCTAACCGTACGAAACGTTTCCACGATATTTTAACTTTTTTTTAGTGAATTTTCACTCTATGAACACGTTTTGTTTTGTTTGAGTATGTATCGATGCATATTTAATAAGCTCTTAGTTTTTACTTATCAAAAGTTGTAATAATGGTCGCTTGTTGACAGTTCAATAGTGGCGCGAAATTTATAATGACAGCTCTTGTTGGATGACATTTTATGAGATATTTTTTGCAATTAACTTGTCTTTCCACTTAATCGTTGTGTACCATTTGCACACTTTGTTTATTTTTGACACATTAAGTGACAAATGTTTTCTATGTTCCCAAAAAGTTCTAACACACATAAGGCAATGCGCACACGGTACGCACGCAGAAGTAGTGATTCGAGGATCACTATTTTGCTCTTGTGGGAGATATGTACACTGCTTTTAGGTTATAGGATTTTAGGTTCCGTTTCCAAAGCCGATAGCCGATATTAACGTTCTCGGCGACTCCATAATTCAAACTGATCTCAATACAATAACAGAATCGACGACTCCCGTAGATAAACGGAAGGGCACTTGATCAAATAGATCAATGACAGATTTGCCCGCATTGTATAAAAGTACTGCAAGTGGTTTTTGGGAAGCTTTTGACATTTGCATCTTTGGATGATTAATAAAAGTTTGTGATGGATGATGATGGCTGGTCAGTGCTAGTAGTGGCTACTGATGACAATGGTTGCACTTTCTGGTTTTTACTCTGAGATTTAGGTGCTATCCATCATATACGTATCCATGACATGACCCACAATGTAAAATTTGATCGAAAATTTCATGCAGTACCGCGTCATTCATATATGAACGCATATATGTATGTAAATGCACAAAAATTAGTAATATGTATTACAAATATATTTTTCTAGTAAAACTAATAAAAAATACCCGACATAGTTTTCTTTTTACGTTTAGTTGTTGTCCAAATTTACAACTGTCAATTGTGAACTGACAAATGTCAACCAAACCAAAATGGCTGCAATTTAGCACGTTATTGGATGAAATGTGTTTTCTTCCCAAAATCCGGTACATGTTATACATAAGAAGTCCGGAGAACATCATACCTATCCAAAGATAGGCGACTGTTTTGACGAGATCCAGAATTCTGTCAAGATCGTAGAGATCTATCAAAACAAGAGATTTAATCATAAGTCATGGTTCTTCGAAGATTGTAGTCTGTGTGAAAACACACTAGCGTAGTGTTGTCCAATAGCTTGAAACGTTGCATTAAGTACATTAAATATTAGATATGACTATATATTCAAATGGATGGGAGCTATCAAGACCACTTATTATTCCAAAACCGCTCCAATTTTTATTAAGTATACGACATAGTTAAATAAATTCACCAGTTTGAAACGTTTGAAACTACATTACAATCAAAATCATGATCAACTTGTTTATATTCAATTTCTAAGGTCGGGTCGGCACAGGATTCAAGTTATAATTTACTTTCATCACATTATTCGAAGTAAAGTCTATGGTTACTTTTTCAATTATTATGTTAAACAAAAAGGCAGCAAATGTGAGAGAGCTGCTGCCTTAAATCAGTGCAATTTAAGTTTAAAAAACATTTCGGCTACAAAACCGAAAAAAATAAAAAGAAAAAAAAAATAAAAATCGGTAGAAACAAATTCTTCGTAATCCCTTAGGTATTTTATCTTTTGTTTTTCGGGTCCAGTGAGTTGGCAGTTTTTTTTTTTTTTTTGTTTCTTTGCCGTTGCTGTTTTAACTTTTTCTGGTAAGTACAGGCAAATAAGAAATTGTTGTTTAGATAATTCGTTTACATTCCCCATGGGTAGGTAAAATGAGATAACAAATCGATTTTTAAATTGTTCACTACATGGAAGACTTTCTCACAGTCGAATGCAATATCAATTTCAAATAGCAATGGTGAGGAGGAGATTGCCTTGTTCTTTCTTTACCAAAACATGGCAGCATTCTCTTTTTATTTGGAAGAAGAAGGAAACGTTTTCGTAAGAAGTGATTTTAAAAATTAATGGAACCACGAAAAAAGAAAAGAACCGAAAATACCTTTTTGTCTTGCTCAATTGAACGGAGTAATTGAAATCAGGTGCGGGGGTTTAACAGAAATTGTGTCATGGTCTTATGCAGATAGTGGTGTTAAATTGGAAATGAAATGTCTTGAGATTTTTGTAGACATTGGTTGGTTGGAAACAAATATTCATGACTAATTCATGTTAGATGCTTATTCAAGCACAGACACGGTTACCGGATGCAATGAATCGTTCATATGGTCCACAGTCTACGACTATTCAAAAATTGGTGAAAGGCATTGGCGATCATTGGAGCAATTTCATGACTTCTGGTATGGACAGATTTATTGCATCCTTGGTAGGAATTTACGAAACAGTATTTAAAGTTACAAGCTGATTTTGGAAGATCAGAAGTATTGACTGCTATTGGTTTGAAAATTAAGCATGTACTCGCAGTAAGAACAGATATAGAGGGTCGCTAGGAAGCCAATAAGTTCTTGGCAGGCATTTTGTAAGAATGCAACTGAGTCATGACACACATCATTGTGTTAGTTAGAAAGTCATTCCAAGACCAGGTCCTGAGAATTCATTCTCTTAGCCTTGTTCAGTAATATTATCTCATTGCTCTGGATCCCAGTGTGAACTGAAACTTAAGCAGGCATCAAAGAGTTCAAAAGTATTGAAATGACAAACATTACGAGTATGCACGGAGATCTCAATGCCGATTCTAACAATTAGCTTTTGAAGTGTAGTCTCTGGGGTTTTTTCCTCACCATACTAGACTGCAGAGGAAAGCTTAGAATTATACGTCTTCTCCTGCTGTGCAGATTAGTTATATGTAGAGTCATTCCAAGAACTATTCAAATACTCTGGTTACAGAAGATACATAGAAAGTGTCATTATCAATGTTAGGCTCAAATGCAAAGTGGCACTAACCTTACTAAAAATTATTTGATTGGTTATTACTGAGGTTATAAAAACGTGCCCAACACAACTATGTATATGATCACTGCTTAGGATCCTACTCATACATTTCGCAAAACATAGGAATGCTATACTGAAGGCTCTTAAAGTATCTCAGTCGAAGACTTACTGTTTTTCAGAGGATAGAAGGCAGCCGCGGATAATGATGGAAGATATATATATCCCTTCAGCTCAGAAGAGGATTGACACACGCCTATGATGCATCCATGCAACAGAAAACAGGGAGCGCAGATTGTACCAGCAGTCCAGGGAACACAGCAGCCATGGAGCACTCCACGAGAGATTCATAACCGCCCGGAGAAATGTAAAAACTGCAATTAAAGACAGTAAAACGAGAAGCTTCATCGAACTGTATACGAAGCCGATTAAAAAGCCTACCAAGTGGTGATAATGAAGCTGAAGGGTGGCCGAAAACCCGCGCCTACGTCCACAGTGTTTCTCGAAAACGTGGTGGCTGTACTCTTCCCACAACAACAAGAAATGGAGGAGGAACAAACGGAGAGGGTAAATGCGATGGGGGCGTTACCAATACCCCTCGTCACCGCAGAAGAAGTCCTGCAAGTTTGCGCAAAAATCAAGGACCAAAAGGCGTCTGGTGTCGATGGAATCCCTAACATTGCCTTAAAAACAAGAATCAATAGGCGCCCACACATCTTCGCATATATACATATGAAGGACAAGGACCAAAGGCAAGTCTGGAAGAATGGCAGGAGAGATGGTGTCACTCTGACAAAGGCAGGAGGACGAAGAGATTGATACCCAATATTGACGCCTGGAGTTGAATTTCTACCTTACCCAGATGCTTACTGGCCATGGATGCTTCAGAGCCTACCTGCATAAATTTGGAAACGACGACAACCCCTATTGTCCAACGTGCACGGAAGCGGTGGAGGATGCAGAACACATCATGTTCCACTGCCCACAATATTACGAAGAACGGCACCTGCTGGTAAATCAATTGGGCGAGGATTTAACCCCAGACAACTTCATCAGACAGATGATGAGCAGGTAAGAGGCTTGGGACGCATTTAGTGACGCTGTGACTACAATTATGAAAGAGCAGCGAAGACAGGAGCAACAACGAAACGCAGCGCAGCAGGTTGCCAACTTGAATGAGCTGAGTACATAAGGCTGAAGTTCCCCCTCGCGATGAAATACTTGACGGCAGTGCCCCGAAGACCAGGGGTAAAAGGGGAGCTTGGTTTAGTGGGTGGAAATCCCACACTGTTGGGTTCAGTTTCGTCTTTAAAAGATTTCCACCTTCCTCCTTAAAAAAAAAAATACATTCCGACTGATTCAAATTCTAAGATGTCAGGTACTGTACTCAGAAAATCTGACAGTACCTACACTGAGATGAAGGCGGATACTTTTAGTCTCCTGTTGGAAACTCATTTTCCAGGTAACCAGATACCGATTAACAGATGAGTCAGTCAAATATAATGAAGCAGATTTCCACTGCAGATGCATCCTCTATCTGAGATGCAACGTGCACATCAGCGTGGAATATCCTGCGAGGTTGTGCTTCAAATCTGGTTGCTAAAGTTGAACGCTGGCTTGATAGGAACGAATGCGCCACCCGAGGACATTTTCATCGACATAGAAGGTGTTTGACAATGCGATCTTTGACTCTGATAGATAACACGGGGTATATGAGATATTAGGATTGCGGTCAGGGCAATGCTGATGAATAGCACTTCGGTTGTATTATAGATGCGGACTTAGACCGCTTTATTGTGACTATAAAGAGGCTGTCCGTACGCGGTGACGTTTTGTGGTGAACGATGGTTGACTCTCTATTGAATAGGTTCAATATTTCAGACGTCGACGCTCAGGCATACATATGCGGATGTCTAGAGACAGTTGTGTTAACATGCAGATAGTCTTAGATATGATCGATGAATGTTTCACTAAGAATGGGCTTTCGGTCGAATCTCTGAAAACTGAGGTTGTTCTCTTAGAAAGGAGGATTATTACCAGATCTTCAATGAAGTGAAATATCTGGGAGTGATCTTGAATAAGAAACTTCATGGGCAAAGCATGTCAAGTCGAGGAGGTCTAAGGAGTTCTCAGTTTTCTGACTGTGTAAGGGTGCTTTGGGAAGACAGGGGGCTTATCACAAAAAAAGTCCTTCAGATCTACATATGGTATTGTAAAAACTTTTCTAGCTTATGCGTCTAGCTGGTTTGGATATGCCGTCTGATTTAATGGCACTGGAGCTTCAACGACACTAGACTTCACTACTCGCTATGGAACCTTAGTTCTGTTTTTCAAATTTTTTTGAACGAATTATTGAAACTTACCAAAGTAAAAGCTCAAAGGTCTTCATGAATCCTTTTATGCTCATAAGTGTAAGTCGTTGGCCGAGCTGAGAAGAGTCATCTCCGAAGAATTTGAAGATATACTACCATCCGCATAAAGTAAACTTTATAATAATTTTTTTTGTCGTACATTAAATCGAAGATTTTAGTGCATTTATTTTTGATCCTTTAAAAAATCCTTGAAAATTCTTATCGGGTATTAACTCCTCTACATTTTTATTTGTGATTTTTAAAATAAAGCAAAACTATAGCAATCAACCGTAACTAATTCCATCGTCAGCCAGAATCCTACAGCGTATGTAAGAACGTTCCTGTAGAGAGTCCCAGTGTGCCCCACCACGCAAAAAAAAAGGATATTGAAGAACATTCCATATTTTTCATTCAACAAATTTATTTCTTTCCTTTTTTTCCATCGTCGTCGTAGTCGACATTTACTGAAATTACTTTTTAACCGAAATTGTATCCTTTTTTATGATGCATACCCAACTCGGGAAAAAATATTTGAATACGACATGTATATTGTAGGACAGAAAAGCAGTAGGTACCAGTAGGGGGTAGGATTCAAAAACGTCCATAAACAAGAATATTTACATAAACTTTGTTATGTTTCTCCGTATATGTATGCGTGTATGTATGTTTTGAGCAGCACTTTACCTCCCCAAACACATCATCAATTGGTGCTGTTGCAATAGTGTTTCAAAGACATAGGACGAAGTACATGCTACAGCAAACTATCACATAACTCTCGTGCGGAGAGTGTACTTCAAACTGGTAAGTTACCACTTATATATATGGCGACGGCATACATGTAGATACATGCCGCGATATGATGGTTGTATGAAAGGATCTTACTTGGATGAACTTTAAGAGGATATCTTACAAAAGGTAATAGTTTTCGGTATGCACGGGATCTTCGACATCATCATCGTAAGCTATAAGATGTGGATGAATGAATGGATGCGGATGGATCCACAGGATCCCTCATCATTCATTGCCATGTATTCTGTATCCTTTTTCTTTACTGGGTTTGTGTATTTCCTCCTATTCAAATAAATTCCAAGGTATTATGTTCTTATTAACATGTATCCAACAGTTTATGGATGTTTACCCTTCAAGGCGAAGATGGAATAAATTCCAGAAGCAAAGAGTTTTTACTTCAACGTAAGTTCCAAGAAGTTTTTTTTTTTTTTTCTTGTTTCCCTCATCTTCTCACCTGGAGACGCATCAACCCACATTTGAGGAACCCGCTGAATCGAAGGCAGTCGTTTGGAAAATGAGTTAGTTCCGCTCTTTGAAAAAGCAATGTGCAGGGAAGAACACAAAATCCTTGTGCAATCTTGTTTAACTTTTGCCGAAGTTTTCCCATCGGAAAAGGATACCATCATTAGCTTTTAGGGACAGTGTTGCTATACTCCTTCCTGTGAATACATCTATGATAGAAAAAGGTTTCAATGTCAGCAATGGGATAAAGTCAAGCTTAAACAGTTATATTTGCATATCAAATAGCCAGTGTTTGTTTGAGTTGGAAAATCGATTTTGTGTTTGATATCCAGTTCCCAATGAGAAATACACTCCTCTTGTCTCGATTAAGTTTGGATAATATCGTTTGCTTGATTAAACAATATGTGTGGTTTCGAATTTTCCAACAGGAGGACATCGTAATCCTTCTCAGATTTCTTTACAAATAGAAGGACATTCTTAATAATGTGTTAGATAGTTTTATAGTATTTGCCAATATTGTTCAACTATCTACATACATATGTATGTATCTAAGTAAATGTAACGATGTGCAGGGTAAGCTTTCTTCAATTAAAATGTGTGTGTCTATCAGGTTAGATAAAGTGCAGGTCCTGTTAATCGGTCCGTTCATCTTTTATGAACAATTCAATACATATGTACAAACATATATCGGTTCAGGGATTCTAGAATTCATTGATAGCAGATTCAAGTACATCCAGCATGTTTGAAATAGTACTAATGCGCCTAGGTTGGATTTCTACATTACCTGTGGCTATGTTGTGCTCTATTTATGCTACAATTGGAAGTATGGCCAGTGGATGAAAATTATTCTTTCTTCTACCCTACAGATACCCAAAACGTCCTAGCGATGTCAGAGGGTAATTGTAATACGGTTACTCAAGCTAGGTAAGACGTATTTCGAACACATAGATAATTTAGGACAAAATTCAAGGATCGCCATAGAGCCTGCATACTAGTAATCAAAAAAAGAAAAGAAATAAACAATGTGTCTGTTTTGTAGAAGTCAAGATGCAGGATGTAGCTCTTTTGCACTGTCCTGCATAGTGATAGCGTATCACCAACAGCAGCTCAAAGGCTTGTGCAGTGTTGCAGAAGGAACAGACTCCCACTGCTGCTCATTGTTTAGAGTGGAGAAGTAGCGACAACACCTGGACTTGAGTATCTTCTTGTATTTATTTTTAAAGTAAACTTAGGTATCTTAAATATGCGTAATACACCAACAATCGTCATTAGGGTAAGAAAAGGGGTCCAAGAGTGGAAAAAATATCCATCACCACACTTAAATTCTTTAGACCCATTAGCTGGACTTCATTCATAGCTAGAAGAATAATGTGCAGAACAAATACTAGCGCAGAGATATACTAGGGTTATAGATATCTACACCCTTTCGTAAGAAGGGCAAACTTTTCACAAACACATAAGCATGACAGCATGCCTAATCGATGGCCGCTTGAATCCCGATGGGCCAGTAGCCAGTAGTAATTGCCAGAACTCTTGCGATATCTGCATGGTTTCTATTTAAAAGTTCTTGTGATCTATTCCGGTGGTAATTGGACCACATCTGCCTGGATATGACACAGTTCCTTACCCTTTGCCATCTGCAGTCAGCTTTTAATAGATAGTTCGCAAAGATTCTACCCTTAAGGGCCCTCAGCGGGACGTTCACCGCCGCCGGAAGGGAACCATCAAGGGCAGATCCCCGCCTTACTAGTTCATCAGCTCACTTGTTGCCCTCAATGTTACTGTGACCCGGCACCTAAAGGACACTAATCCTCTTTGTGCTGTTCTACGAGCTTCGAATATGTAGTGGCAGATATATGTAATAGTCTTGATATCGGCCTGGCTGTCAATGACGATGGCTATGGTGTTAAGGGGCGTGATGGTTTGCTTGAGTTGGCGGCAAGCCTCGCGTACAGCAAGAACTTCCGCCTGGAAACGCTGCACGAGTCAGGAAGCCGGTAAGACTTGGAAATGTTAAGGTACTCAGAGAATATCCCCGTCCCTACCCCCAATCCATTTTAAAACCGTTGGTAAAAATTGTTGTTTCGAACACATTTACCACTATGCCTGACTCCCACTCCGCCCTGATTGGGAATCTCACCTTGACGTCATTTCTGAAGTTCACTTTGAGAGTTATATAGTCGGTTACCTATATTAGCTATCAAGTGTCGTGGTAACAGATTCAGGATACTGTTATGACCATAAGGTTTGGTACACCAGCATCCTGTTTCTTTTAATCTGACCGCACTGCATGAAGATAGGAACATAATGTGAAGGTCTAGATATTACGTAGAAGGTGCAATATTACGTTAAAGGCCTCGGTTGGACTTGTTCTCATGGCCCCAGTTGCTCCTAGAGACGCAGTTGTCCACCAGACTAGCGATCCGTAGGAAAATATAGGACGCACAACAGCTGTGTACATCCATATGACCATCTCCGAGCGAAGTCCCCACTTCTTACCGAAGGTTTTACTGCAAGCATAAAAGACCAGACAAGCTTTCTTTGGTCGCTGTTCAATGTATAGTTTCCAGCTAACCAAATCTGTCTAGCCTACACAGGATTTTGTTGATTACCATAAGCCATAGAAAAGGGGATATGACCCCGAGGAGTTCTTCTTCTTCTACAGAGGGTCGATTGAATGATTTTGGTTTTTAGCATAGTTACTATCCACTATTATTTCTATGCTAGGAAACTCTTCCACACAGAGCTGGATCAGAGCTTTCTGAATCGATTCAGTACTGACGTTATTGAAGGCACCTACAACGTCTAAGAAGGTAGCTAGCTTATATTGTTTGAAGTGAATTGTCTTTTCTATCGTTCGCACAACTTCGTGGAGTGCAGTCTCTGTCGATCACCGCTTAGTATAAGCGTGCTGAGATTTAGATAGAAGGGATTGATCTAGATTATTTCGTATATGTGTGTCTAAGATGCGTTCCAGCGTCTTTAAAAAGAAGGAGGATAAACTGATGGGTCTGAAATCCTTCGCGGATTCATGTCCACGCTTCCCAACTTTCGGAACGTGGTTAAGGAAGATACAGCCTCTATAGATACTCGCCATGAAACCACCTGGTCCAACCTTTTCTACAGCATATCCGGAAGAATGCTGTCAGGGCCAGTTGATTTAAAAGGAGAAAAGCTATTAATAGCCTAGGAGGTGTTAACTGCTATAATTGTTGTCTCAATGTCATTCCAGGATGAGGATTGCGAGGCCTGAGGCACCAGTGCATGAGCAAACACATTTTTACATCCTGGAAAGTGTGTTTGCATTAAAAGGTCCAACGACTCTTTAGAGGAGTCCGTCCATGTCCCATCCAGCCTTTTAAAAAAGGACGGGCTGAAGTATTCCTTGGACAGGATTTTACTCAGTCTGGTCGATTCTTTTATGGTTTTCATGGACTGGGGCGGTAGGCCATCCAAGCCAGAGATTTGGCTCTTTTAATGGATTTCTTGTATTTTTTGAGACAATGGTTGCCAAAATTTGTGTATAAAGCAGATATTGAAGATATCTCTGGTAAACTTCCTAAGATTAGATAGATCTTCGTTCCACCAAGAAGGCAATTTTTTCTTGCTGTGTTTGATAGGACACGAAACCTTAAAATTCACACTCATGGCCATTTCTAGGATTCTTATTTTGATGCCTAGTTCCTCAACTGATTCTATTTCCAAGTCGGGTATTCTACGGAGTTTTGATTTAAGAACCTGAAGAAATTTCTTCCAATCAATTCTTTAAGGGTTTCTAAATGGCTTAGGAGCCTCGACCTCGAGGCACACATTGTGATCGGAAAAGGACAGACGATCTTCCCTAAGATTATCGTTGTTGGTTTTTAAAGTGATGCCTAAAACTACCTCCAATCCTCTGAAATTCTCGTTCTGATTGCTGATGTTAACTGCCAAAAGAGTACGAAGGGAACAATGCGGCATAAAATTACAGGCGGCGTTCCCCAAGGCTACGTAATGAGCCCCTTACTATCGAAGGAAATGTTTAACGATGTTTTGCGCTAAGAAACCTGGGGTTGACCGAAGGGCTTAGCTGGTGATATTGCTATCGCCAAACACCTGTAGGTAGTAGAGCACGATAGCAATGAACGTATTCCCTGCGCGAATTTGTGGCCTACAACGCTAGGTGCTACAGTATCAATACGTGGATGAATCGACAATATAGGTGTTCGACCAGTTTCATCCTACCATGAATGCTTCAAGTCGTATTTAAACAGGCTACGTCCTAAAGTCCACTTGTGAACTTTTTACCTTAATGACCTTGGTGATCTTATTAAAACCGACATTAGGAGTCTACTACGCTTCTTAAGAAACTCCATCTGGTATGAAAAATAATCCAGGTGGTATCCCAACGGACCTATGTATAACTGGCAGCCATTTTAACTTAACTAATCCAAGCTAGAGCCTTAATGAACATTTTGATCAAAAAGTGCTATGTTACCAATATCTACATATGTAAACGGATAAATACACATAATTGAGTGAACCCCTATTGAGGTTGAATATTTTTACGTACATACATACAGACGTATGTATGTTTAGGTTCAAATAAAAACAAAACGGAACGAGCTCGTACCAACAGTCAATTGACACTGCCGTCATGATGCGATGGCAGTTTATAGTCATGATCCAGAATGCTAGAGCGTAGCTTTTATGCACTTCGTGTTGTAATCTTCCCGAACGATAGCAGCGATAATTTTTGGATTTTACAAGCAATAAACGCGTCCTTTGAGTTTATGTAGTTGTGAATGAATTCCATACTTATGGACTGTTGGTTGGGGTGGATGAGTCCACTCGGCTATGTGGGTGATGGCTTTAAGTATTAGGTTTAGGAATGTTGATGATATTTGCATGTACATACATATAAATGTATGTGTACGAACTTAACGAGGATGCGGCATGTTTCTTTATTGATACATGAAAGTATCTGGTGAATTTTTAAGGTTCCATTGTGTAACTGGAGGGTGGTATAGGTTCAGTAATTTATAAGCATGCTTTAGCAAAAAAAAAAAAAGTATATACATTTGCATAACACAAACGACCACGCTTCAAGGAATTGAATTTAAAAAATGAGAATCACATAAAGTACTTGCGAATCATCGTTTCGGAGTGCGCAGCATTGCAGAAGCGCATATTAAATCCAAATGTTTCAAGGAGAATGATATGAAATATATTTCAGGATATATGCACGGGCATTACCGGTATGACGACGAGTTATGCTTCCTACTTCCGTTGGTTTGATTTATGGTGGCATTCAAATAATACGACTTGGATACTTGTGGTCGGTAACAATATCGTTTCGGTAGCAGATAGTACTGTTTTGACATTTGCATACCAAATACTGGATGAGTAATCAAAATCTAAAGCTGTATAAACATATCTGAGTATACTTGTATCTTCACTCCAATGGCATCTGCAGGATTTGGATGAACGAAGAGGAAGTGTAGACTATCCTTACCCTTTCGGTACGATGGTGTAGTGGAATGCTCTTGAAATTTCTCCTGATATCCATTCATAGATACTGCTCGCATTGAACTCAGAGTGATTTTTTTTATAGCTACATATTTAGATACATATATGTATGTATATACATCGTCATCTATGTCTAAATATATCTAGGAAGGTGATTAGAGTTTATGTCTTGCAGTTGATGTTCTTTTAATCGTCTTCACTACACAGGCGGTGAAATAGATGATGAAACATCATACAATACATGTAGAGTACCCCAAGGATCCGTGATAGGACCCTTACTGTGGAGTGCACAACTTATGACTATGATTTTAAGCCAAAGTATTTAGTTTTGCTGATAATACTGTAACACCTAGAAGAGATAGAGCATGATAACATCGACACTACAAATTCAGCACGGGAAGGTTTGTCACTTAGGGGACGGCACTTTGCAGACCGAAAATAACGGAAATGACACTCATCAGCGATGAAAGAGCAAGGAGCACTTTAATGGTAACAATTAGCAACCATGCAGTAATTTATAAACCCGGAATAAAGTGTCATAGATACAAGGGTACGGTGGCAATACCAGACATTTGCAAAATAAAACAACGAAGAGGATGGGTTCTGACATGAATGGCTACAAATCTGGGTCTAGAAATCAACACACTTAGATTAATAACAGCCTTTTGAACCACATCGTCTGTTGTAGCCGATATGTACAAAACAGCGAGAACATCAATGTCTAATCGAATAGCAAGGACGATTTATTCTAATAATCTATTGTGCTAAGCAGATGTGGCCACAATTGAGAAAACGCCATGCAACAAGTCTATCATCAGCAGATCACGCATAGACATTCCTTGAGGCTTGTAATTCCGGTCAACAATCTCTGTCGCAGCACTTTGGATGAATAAGAGAAAGAATTACCATTCCTCATTCTCTGCATTTGCCCTGCGTTATCCTCATCAAGAAAGCAGATTCTCGAAGGATATTTCTTCGACGAATTTGAAGATATTGCCGATTTGGATATCAACAAAATCTAGAAGATCGCCCAAAAATCAAAATGGTTCCTATCATTTTCGGATCAAAAAGTAATGGAGCTGATCGGTTCATGTGGAAACAGAAATGTATCCTGCCATGAATGGATGATATCCACGTAAGCGAAACATAAACCTAAATGATCTCACTTTCCTCAGAATCCTTCAGGCCATATGATCATGTCTCTACTCATGATAGAAAATTTGCTACTTGGCTAGCCTCTAGCTAGTTCCACGTGGCCATCTATCCAGCTCTTTAAGTTGCTCTGACAATCCTGGCTACTTACATACTTTGACTTTGACGTTCTGTCTGATTGGATTTTACGAGTATTTCTTGTGAAAGATACGCTTGTTGTCTTGGTTTAGTTCAATGCCAGTAGCCGGGATACACATATGTATATATATCTAAGTCTCGAAACAACCTAATATTTATTCATAAAATTTGAAATCATTTTAAAATCTGAATAAATTTTTCTGTGTAAGCAATTTCATGCGAGTATCTCACTCAATGGCTCTACACAATTAGCACCCAACACTTGGAGTATAGTATGTATGTATAATAAAGTCACTCTGCAGGACTGGCTCCTGTCCTTGTTTATCTATTCAAATTGTATACCAAGCAAACACAAACTAGTTTTAATAATACAGCAGTGGTAGATATTTTTACAAAAACACCATCCGTCCGTTGGTAACGGGCTGGCTTATAACTTATTCAAGACACAAGCGCGTATGTAAAACACGTGCTAAGTAAAATAATCTCCAAACAATAAGTGAAAGCTTAATCCACTCAAACGCTTAACACCTGACAGAGTTCCATCTCTGTCCTTCGTAGCGACCGACGCGGGAGTATGTATGTAGATACTGCAGATACACACAGTAGTAGTGTGACTTACTGGGTGGCATCATCACGGTTGTCACTAAAATCCCTTGCATTTGATCTCCAACAGAAGCTAAGCTGATTTCCATATTTATGAGCTTTCAGCAAAAATGTTTCATGCAAATTGAAAATCTACAGCTTAAATATTCATACACGAAAATTTGAAAACACAAATCAACGCCCAGTCGTTCTTTGGTTGCTCTCCTTTGGTGTTTGTTCCGCATCGTACATATGTGGGTATAGGTTAGGTATAACTGGTCCCATGTAAGGGTGTATGTATCTGATTGGAGCCAATTTATGCAGAGATCTACAGTAGGAGAAGAGATGGGCTAATACAGTCCCAAATGCAAGGGCTACACGAACGTTTCATGACTGATGGAATTACCTGACACATTTGTTTGGCTGTTGAAAGATGACTTCGGCACCTTACCGTTGTATGATAGTACATATTTTATTTACACTTTTCTTCCATTTATGTACATGTTCATATACTATGTGTAATTCATTGCTTAGAATGCTGCCTGAAAGCCTTTTTAATATATATTCATGAAGAGGAGGAATCGGTACTTGAGTTATTACTTGCGCCGATCATCTTTATTGTCGGTGTAATGGATGATTTAGAGGACGATTCTTTTATCGCGGCTTTCAGATGTGTGTAAGTCTAAGGAAAGTGCTTCATTTCACTTATGTGCTTTAATGTTCATCGTATCGAAGTGTAACTTAAGCATGAATAAAATAAATTTAAGTGCTTTTCCAAAAAGGAAAAAGGCCTCTCTGTATACTGTAGATACGGTAGGTAAAATCTTGGAATGCATTACTTGCAACAGGTTGGAAGCAACATGTTAAACAACAGAAATGTATTCATTAAGACAATGCGATACAAGATGGAAAGGGGATCCATGTCATAACCATAGAATTCAAATCACGAATCCTAACCTGCAAGTAAATGTGATTACCGAAGCATTCCATCCAAATTATGACAGACTATTTCAGGACCAGAATTCTAATAGATATATGTTCGTATATCCTACGAGCGACAGATCCTTGGGACCCAGGGTCTAGCTTTTGCGTTGTGCGTGTTGTATGAATCATACGAATAGAAGGGGTCTACTGTTTGGAGTGCCCAAAGGGAAATTTTTATTTTGGGAACCTTTTTGATGACATACATATACATATACCTACATATACTCTCGGATGTTTGTCAGATGGATTAGTGATTTATTTCACGATGTTAAAATAAAATGCAGATTATCGGCGGCCCTAAAAAAAGAGCTGCTTATTTGTCTGTTTGTCAAAAAGCTAAAGAGATTCGAACCTCTAGCTCAGTAGTCCGACTGAACCACGGCGCCCATTAGCTAGCCTTCTAACATTCAACTAAGCAAGATAAACGCCGACGTGCCACATGGTTCTGTGTTTACAACACTGCTGTAGATCACTATGTATCTATGACAATATTTTGTGGGGTTTGTCAAGAAAGGGAAGGTGGAAACTATTATTGCTGACTAGATCAGCAAGGTGCTTAGTTAAGTCGCATAGTTTAGTTTGGTGAGTTAGATGGAATTTTAGGGTAACAGATCCAGCGAGTTTTTTTTACTTCGGATTATATGCGGTGTAAATGTTTCGCTACTTTGTTGAGATTTTTTGCATCATATACACACATATCAAGAAATTTTGTTTGAGAGTTTTGTTTTCGAGCTTAACTTCAGTAAGTACGTAAGTATATTTCAACCTCGATTACTTAGTCTAACCCTGTACCTCTGAGGAATTTGAGAAAAAAAGGGGTCCGACTTTATTTAGGTTGATATATGCTTTGAAACGTTTTTAGTTTTATTTCCTTTAGATCTTAAAGTTTTTTCCAGGTTTTAGTCCTGTTTTCCTATTTTATTGGTTCATGTCCTATGAAGGCTTCTACTGTCCTCATGTTTTCCTTGTGAATCTGGTGCCTTTTAGGTGTGACTGAATTCCAAAAACACTGTACTGCAAAATCAAACGTTCTAAACTGCAGTGTTGCAAAGCATCACTCTCCAAAACGCACCTTGAACAATCAGCTACGCAAATAGCGCATCATGAATTTCTCTAATGCAAATGATTTTTCTGTTGTTGTTCTGTTTCTGATTGTGAAATGGAAGTATTCGCAACTTATTTAACGAATTATACTTAATAAATTGTAGCGGTCAATCTAGAAGAATTATTGACATGTAATTGTTTCCAATTGACAAAAGCATTGCGTAGTGTTCCAAAACGCATTTTTTTTTACGTTTTGGAATTCAGCCTGTGTTTCCTAAGGGAATTCTTTTCAAATGGTTTCGATTAAGTGTATCTCTTCCTTCCTTTGCCAAGAAGTTTTATGGAATCAGTTCCGTAAGCACATGGTTGGGGTTAGCTGAGGTGCTTTCAACGTCTCGGTTATGGACACATAGTTACAGCAGCACGGGATATTCTCACATAGATGATCTGAGAAATAAAGGCAGGTGTTACAATACTCAGCGAACCCTTCAGGCAGTTGCAAGAAAGCATATGGGCAACTGACAGTACGAGCAAAGCTGCAATATGGGTATGCGGGCAATGATCATTCGAGGAGAGAATGAAGACAAACCAAGCAGGTTTCGCAAAATCTAAAATAAATGGATTCCACTTCTTCAGTTACTACGCGCTGCCAAATATATTCCCGGAAGAATTTGGAAGGTTAACAACACCTTTTTCAGTGCGAGAGGAAGAACGCTAGAGAAAATATGCTTTTGGAGGCATTTGTCCAATGTTCTTCCTTTTATGGGCACATGTCTAGAACGAGGTGTTAAGTGAACCGATGACAACTTATGCTATACCAAGCAATACGATGCGATGTTTTCTCTAATGCAGGACGGAGTAGACACTCATTCAGAATGCAAGTTCAAATGAGGGGACAGCCAGGAAGAAATCTCAAACTCTGAGACCGCTACCGCTAAAACAAAACAGTGATGCAGCGGAAGAAAATTACACTTCGGCCAGCAGTCTTTTGATGGAACGAAGAAACCTTAGACTACATGACAGTTTCAGTTCTCCAGAGGGTAAAATATTCATGATGAGCTCCAATAATAATATGTAATATTAAGCGAAGAAATCCGAAGAACACTATCTGGATGAGAGAGACGAGATGCTTTATGGAATTTAACAATGAATCAGTGGGTCTATCCCCAAGTCAGGATAAAACGAAAACTGAAGAGCAGTTACGAGCCTTCTCTTACGTCAATCGAGAACACCAGAATATGACTGAAGAGTTGTAGTAAGGATGTAACCAATTCTCTCCATCACATGCGACGAAGTCTCCTATAAATTTGCAAGCAAATCGGGGACCAGAAGCCGCTTGACATCGATGGCATAGTCATAGATACTTGTAACATGTGTCTGAGGAAATACTGATGAGTATTTTCGCATCAATAGAAGGTACAAATATTGGTCAAGCTCCCAAAAGAAAACAAGGCTGTATTCTTATTTGTAAGTGGCTCGAAGTAGCAACAGAAGAAGAAGCTGCACCTGCGGAGGATCAATATGGTTTTCGTATAGCTCACTCGCCGATCAACACAATTGAGGAAGTGGTAAGCACTGTGAGGAAGGCTATAAAGGCTAAGTGGTACATAAATAAGTACTGTGCTATTATTGCGCAAAGTGGACATTTGTGTTAAAAAAGAAGGCTGTACTTGTCAACGATAAAAGGACAGTGAAGACATAAGAGTCGGGCAACAAATTGTAGTCTCCGATACGTGGATAATCTAACAACATACAGAGCTCATGTTAATATGCCATTTACATAGATATGTATGCTTCAAGCCGACAGCAATCCATACTGTTCGAGCTGCACAGAAACTATTGAAGATGTGAAACACGTTATAGCTATTCCATGGGCCACGCTACAGAAGGAAGAGATAGCAACTAAAAAGGATATTAGATGAAGGTAACATCCCAGAAGATAGTAAAAACCTAAAAGTAACCTAATGACCATTTCATTTCACTCAGAGAACAAATAGTTGCTGATTTTGTTAGTTTTCCCATTGGAATTCTAAAAGGAATCCCATCTATCAATATTAGACAAGCTTACCAAACCCTCGCTTCTGGATCTTTTGCTAAATGCTAATAGAGCAACTTTAAAGAGCTAACGTGGTTTTGCTGACCATTTGATTAGATGAGTGTTAGAATTTTTTGATCAATTATGAATCCAAGCAGCTCGTACCTGACATATTTAGAGATCGGATCGGACAAAGACCCGATTTTCTTTCCGACGAAAGGATTGTTTAATTTGGATTGACAATTAGCCCTTCGGATTGGCATCAATCGGAGGCTCTACTTAGAGCAGATTGCATTAAATCATTGAATCGTAAAAGTATTTAATGATTAATAATTTTAAGCATACTTCGTTGTTCCAATATATCCATCCATCGGTGAAAAAATTTTTCCTAAACTGATCCTCATTTGAAAACAACAGAGAGCCATGTTGATATTTTATTGATGGTTGGCACATATTGTAACTATCTATCAGCTCTTTTGGTATTCTTTAGATGGTTCTGCTATCGCATATGTTCACAGCTCGTCTATGGTCAACAGCAAGAATCTACTTTTTTTGTAGTCTCCTGTGCAAGATAGTCCGCAAACCATAATCAGAAAATAGCTAGCTTTATGATGTATAGTATGTATCATTGATATAAGGAATTTTTTGGCGGAAGTCCACAAAACGGCACATTTTTCCTAAAAGTCAAATCGAAAAAATTAACTAGTGTTCAAACAATAATTAGGAGTAACCCCTATCTCATGCCTTATATTTCTTAAGGTCACCTTAAAGCAATCTGACCTTACTTCAGTAAGACTATTACTTTTTCAATATTGAGATTGTGAAGAGACCGCTTTTGTGTATGCTGAAGAGATCCCCTTAGAGTTCACCTAAAAGCGTTGTAATTAAGAAAACTTTCTAAGGAAACAAAATGCCAGTGAAAGGAAGTAACCTCACCCTTCAAGTATTCGAGATTAAAATAAATTACTTTTAACTTTGCACAGTTCATTTAGGAAACCCAAATATATTTCCGAATAACCTTTTATCCTTATAGACCAAGCAACTGTTCGTTAATTCGATTTGTCCCAGAAGGCCTCTAGTAGCCAACTTCAACATTCTCAAAGCTTCTATATATCCACATTCACAATTACTCGATTGTTACATTTTATTACACTTTAGATACTTGTCCCGAACATACCCAACGGTTCGCGTCAAAATTCAATTACTCTCCAATCAAAAGGTGACAACCCTACCATTTAAATTTATTGGGATCCAAATTGCACCTCTTCCCACACATTCACATGGTAGCATACTCTCTACCAGCGACCGCCGATACATTCCTCTGATACATCCACTCTCCTAGTAGTTCCATTTAATAAAGGTTATGAAATTTAATTGAAACTATAAATTGAAGCGAAGCGAACGATGGATGGAGTTAAATGATGCTAACTAAACAAGGGCATATCGTGTGCGAGAGTATCCTTCGAAACCCCCACACACACACATACACATTATATGTACAAGAAGAATCCCACTCAAAAAGGAGACCACCACCACGAGGAATGACGACGAGCCCGAGAAAACTGCCAACTTAATGGAACCGGGTATAAGCTTCAATTACTCCGTTTCTACAGTCCGGGGAAAATTATTATTGCTCCCAATAATAAAATGTCTGCAGAGTGTAGAGTAGAAATTCCGCTTTTCCCCAGGACCATCGAAGTGTATTCTTTTCTTGTTTTTTTTTGTGAAAATGTAGAATCAGAGAGATGGAAGAAAACTATAATACAACTGCATAAGGACGAGGGATTTCCTTTTCGCATTGATGATTATTAAGTTACTTTGCACGTGATCCCCATGCTAAGCGCACTAATTTAAGGCGCAAAGCATTTGTTAAGTATTTTACACTCTCGCCGGATAGAGGACGAATGAGATTATACTTCTTTTTTTAAAGATACAAAAACTACTGCAGTACATTTATTCAGTTTACATAGTATTCTGCTGGAGATTTTCCAATTTATCTGCACATCACTGAAATAAAGAATACAAGTCGGTACAAACCGATTTTGATTCCTGAAAATGTCCTTTTCAAAAACATGCCTAAACTAACTCAAATAGAATGGTGTTGTGAATTAAAGAATAACATTGGTTGTAGAAGTTGATTGAGCCAGAGTAATCGGGACTATTCACAAGGTGTTGTTATACCACCTCCCATGTGATTCATGGTAGTTGACTCTCTGAGTCCCTAAATCATGCGTGGATGACATTGCTTTTTAGTGGATCGTGTTTATACCGACGGTTGTATGGTTTAAACAGCCCTGACGAGTTCAATGATTCGCGTGCTAGGAATGATCTTTCCATACACTCTTTCAAATGTCAAATGTGACGATGGAACTTATTGCATCCTGAAGGTATCCTACCCTTCTATGACACTTAGTATAAACGATTAGTCCTAGATAGCGAATGTTGTCGATAGTAATGTCGATCTAAAGACTTGCAAAGAACTGTCAATTGTCAACGTGTCGATCTGCTAATTGAAAGGTGGCAGCGACAAGACTTGAGGCTTTACTGCCAAAACAACCTTTCATCAAACCGAGTATAAATAGGTAATCATTCTCACCATTCTTCGACTGTCTGCCTTTTCAGATTTTAATTGGAGTCTGAACCTAGAAAGGTATGTAGTTATGTATATTTTTACAAATGACTCCAAAAGTGAACATAAGTGTATTCGGGGATTCGAATAATGTACAAACATGAGATACGTGCTATCGCAAACATTGCAGACGATGTTATAAAGAACTACATAGAATGGGTGAAATGTTAACGATAATCAACCTAGGCTTTCTTAATTCTAAAACCACTTCCAAACTAGAGAAGGTATAAATTCGTTTAAAGATATGAATTCACTGCATTGTAATTGGGTCACAGGATATGACAGGATAATAAGAAATTCGATTTTTAAAGAGCTTGTTGGACAATGCTCAAAAGTGGATCCCAGAGGCTTCTACTAGGGCTTTAATTTATGATTTAGTTCCTAGTAAAGACAGCTCTTCTTTTCAGAATCAGGCGAGCTAATTGAATGGATCTTGTCATCTGTTAGAAATCCACTGTAGTATCGGTATCTTATTGCATAAAAGACTATAGACAACTCCTGACTCGACAAAGCTTTGGTATAGAAATAAAGTTAAGTTTACATAGCTCAAAACATTTTTATCGGGTCGATATTTCTTCATGTTATAATATCTCATACTTTTATACTTCCACTGATGCAGCATGCATCTTCGCTGTTCCTCTAAGACAGCTGCCAATTTCTGTTAATAAATATCCTTCTACCACATCTGGTTCATATACACAATTGTCGGATATCGATGAATCTCCCCATCCGTATTGACAAGAAACTCTAATCAGATACATGCACTATCGTCAGTACGTACTACATCTATTGATGACGGTTCAATACAATGCATGGCTAATTCCTTCTAACACCAGTGTTTGTCCACCCATTTGCTGTTCAAATCCGTTTCCATGCACACCCTTTCGATCTCCGGATATTGTAATGGAATCCTGCCGGTATCATTCCGCATAGAGTTACGTCAACAGCGATTTATCATTTTTTCCCCCGGAGGATGTTCGCGCTGTAATCTGTCATACTTCAGAGCAGTGTAAATGTGTGAGTGGTGGCCATATCCTTTGCATCCGTTGCCACCAGTACCCATCGTGATCCGAATAAAATGCTATGCACGAGCGTTGGCACCATGGTAACAACGACATTACATCGATTATGAAAAGGAACTAGGTTCCTGATGGTTATGATGCAACGTGCATGCACAGGACGAGCACATCCTGTGTAGAAGCTTGCTCCATATGTGGAACGTGAGTGTAAGCTGTGACTACTAACCCGAGAATGAGAGAGAGAGAGAGAGAAAAAAGACGGAAAACGAAAACGGTTTAGATTATTTAGTATCGCAATAAAAATATTTAACTGCTGACGAGAGAACAGCGAGGTGGTGGATGCTGTATGACCGGGAGTTGTGAAGGAGCGGCGCTAAAATACAAATTGTTTCTCCCGCCGCGTTGGTCCTGCTGCATAATAGAACATTGGGGCATGAATAATGGCTGACACACGCGGTCTCAATTGCCCCGCTAAAAGCCAGAACGAAATGCAATTTATGGGACTAGTGTGTGTATGGAGTGTAAGTGAGAATGTTGTGGATAACGTTGCCTGTGCGCCTTCCGAAAGGCACTGTTTTAGATGGCCCTAACATTATTGTGACTTTGAATGGATTTTCCTGTGCACAATTGATGCTGGCTGATGAGCGTTATTACACGTTGATTGCTGGCGATACATTAAATATGCCCTTTTAGGCAATGTGCCAGAAGTTTAAACAATCGCGGATTGTAGATGGTTTAGATAGCGATGCGACGTATTTCACATTTTCTGGTACTCTGTGTGCAGTAAATTAGTTTATTCAATGATCAAAGGGAATACCATTCATATTCTATTTCTACGGGCATTCAATGATGTGAGAAATCACTGCATCGAGGGTTAGGTTAGGTTAGAGTGGTTCCCTGTACAGCTACAAATAGACTTAGACTATAGGAGTATCTATAACTACGTTCAAGCATTAATTTGAACTATTTTCAGTCAGAGAATGCTTCTAACTTCTTTGTGTGTCAAAATAAACCTTACCTGGAGCAATTTTCTTTTGGAGAGGCACAAAAATAATTGAGGAACATATCTTTATCTTCTTCGTCGGCAGGGTCATTTGAGAATAGGTCTACATTTTGGCGTATAGTCCAATAGGAGAGTGTTCAATTAGAACACCAACAACGGTGCTAATCTCCGATTGTTTTAACCCATTTCAGCCTAGGCTTTATCAGTCTGAGGATGTAGTTCCTCACGCCTTTCTCTTATCTGTGGTTGGCCTTACTAATTTCACTCGGTTTCAGTGTACATTAACATGCAGCGAGGGGCATACGAGTACGGATACCTGACATGCAGGTGACAATCTAGAACAAGGTTTGAAGTGAACGACGACAAGGCTTCCATAATAGACAATAGTTTCGCCTAAAATTAGCTCCAACTCCCCATTCCTGTTCTGGTTTTAAACCCGTTTATGTCAAGGTAAACTAGAAATGGAGGGCTCGTATTAGTACTCCGAATTTTGATTTAACGTTAGTTTGGTGGCATGTAGTCGATATTGTTATTAGTAGATTTGAGCGAATCTGTTTTTAGTCAATTGGACGCTCTGGTGGTTATCTTTCGGTCGGATAAACATATGATATAGAACGTAAGGTCTACTCATATCTACATTCTCCAGAAAATGAGTCGCTAGTCACCAGTCGATCATACCGTACAGTAATACGGGCGTAAGAAGTGATGTACTGCAGCTCCAACTTATAGCCTTTCTACAGGAATAGAGATCAATCTAGCAGATTGGGTTCTAAGTTTAGGTACTTTTCCAATTTTTAACTAAAGTATTCCTAGTATCGTAAATAAAAATTCCTATCCAAATGGTACTTTTAAGTACTTAAAAGATTTAGGGTCCTCTCTTCGAAATTGCCAACTTAGCTTTTAGAAATTCAGGCGATTAAAGTCCAAACAGCTATTCAAACCGAAGAAGAGATCAATGTTGCTGTAGCTAAATCGTAAAGAATTCCAAAGACCTAATATCTTTATTAACAATATGTATGCTGGATCTACAGCAAAGAAAATGGCGTATCTCTAGAAGCAGCCCAAACATTTCTACAAGACTTCTCACGTACCCAGCATTGAGCTGTGCTAATAATAATAGGATTAAAAGTCTCGCTGTCAAGATGGAACTTTTTAAAAGGAAGATGGGAAAATTCCCAGAACAACTGGTTGCGAGTTTATGGTAAACTACTCTAGCAGTGGCCCAAAAACTGGGATTCGCTCATTAGGGTGTGGTTTGGCCAATAACCCTTCGTAATTTGTACTTGAGGATACTACTGCAACCAACAAGCCTAAAAGTCAAATGAAATGACAGAAAACAAGTTAAGAAATAGGTTTCCAAAGGACTGCAGCTTGATGCTTGTACTGTGGGCGTTGTGGCTAAGTAGTGCGTCGGAATATTGAGCTGAAGGTTTGTGGTTCAAGTCCAGGGAATCCCAAACGGACCGAAACCGATTAAAATATCCCTGTACTGATGCTTGTCAGAAGGTTCGCTATCAGAAGTCATAATGACTTACTTAGGTGGCGCTAGAGATCGGGTTAACCTGGGCCTCCACTAACAAGCATCTCCAGTTAGCTCGGTTCTTCTGTGCACTCCAAGTTTGTTTACGTCCCTTTCAACTTGTGCGCGCCACCTATGCCGAGGTCTTCCTCTACTGCGTTGTCCCTCCGGGATGGATTCGAACACTCTACGAGCCGGAGCATTTGTGTCCATTCGCTCTACATGTCCTAGACATCTTAAACGACTGATGCGCAGTTTTTTTTTTTGACTAGGTCGATACCGCTGTACAGCTCGTATAGTTCGTCGTTGAATCTCCTCCTCTAAGACCCATTAACGCAAACGGGACCGAAAATTTTACGAAGAATCTTTTTCTCGAAGCGACCGAGGATATCTTCATCAGCTTTCGATCAAGTCCAAGCTTCAGCGCCATAAAGCAGGACTGGGATGATCAAGGTCTTATATAGGGTCTCCTTAGTTGTTCGGGATAGGGCCTTACTACTCAATTGCCTTCTCAGCCCAAAGAAACAGCGATTGGCAAGAGTTATTCTTCGTTTTATTTCTGCCGAGGTGTTGTTGTCAGAATTGATAGCAGAGCCGAGGTAGACAAAGTCCCTTACTAGCTCAAAGTTATAGCTGTCGATTGTGACGTTCTGTCCAATTCGTCGATGTTGCGTATCCCTTCTGGTTGACAGCATATACTTGGTTTTGCCCTCGTTTACCGCTAAACCCATTTAGGCAGCCTCCGTTGCAATACTAGCGGCAGCCCGCTGTGTTTAACCAATTATGTCTATATCGTCGGCGTACGCTAGTAGTTGCACAGACTTTTGAAAGATTGTGCCTCCGGTGTTGGCTTGTACATTTCGCACAATTCTTTCAAGAACGATGTTAAAAAAATCACATGACAGCGCGTCACCTTGTCTAAATCCTTTTCTGACATCAAAGGCCTCGGTGAGATCGTTACCGACCTTGATGGAGCAGCGAGAATACTCGATCGTCATCCTGCACAGGTGAACGAGTTTGACAGGGATGCCAAAATTGACATGGCTCTGTATAGCTCGTCTCTATAAATGCTATCATATGCGGCCTTGAAATCGATGAAAAGATGGTGGGTTTCGATTTGGACTTCTTGGGTTTTTTCCAGGATCTGCCGAAGTGTGAAGATTTGATTGTGGACTTTCCTTTCCAAACGTTCACACAATATGGTAGATAGAATCTTGAACGCGATGTTGAGGAGACTGATACCTCTATAATTGGTGCAATTGAAGGGGTGTCCTTTCTTATGAATCGGGCAAATGGTGCTGAAATTCCATTCATCAGGCATACACTCATCTGACCAAATTTTAGAAATGAGTAGGCGTATGCTCTCCACCAGGCCATTTCCAGCTGCCTTGAACAGCTCGGCTGGTAAGCCGTCAGATCCAGCAGCCTTGTTGGATTTAAGTTTGGATATTGCTATTCTCACTTCGATTTGGTCAGGTGGACGGAAGTTGAATGGCTCATTCTGTCTGACAGCGGAGTCCTATTAGCTGCAGAAAACATCTCCGAAAACAACATTGTCGAAAGGATATATGTTGACAGTCGGGCAGCTGTTAGACTTTGCAGGAATCCACTCTAGTCTAGTGAGGATCTGCAGGAGCTATTTTGATGAGATATCTAGAGCATATGCGGTATAGCAAGACATATGGATATCTCAGATAACAAATGTTCATACTTCACAGACTCTTTCCTTTTAAAAGGATTTGTAAAAAAAGAATGATCCATTTCTAGGAATTGGTAAAGCTCCGTCCACCCTGTACGTCATCAGAATACCTTCATAATAAAAGCAATGTCAAGATTTAAAAAAAAAATGTCAAAGTACTTTCCGACAATAAACGACTTTGCATGATTGGATGTATTTCATGGATTTTCTGCCAAACCGTTGTTATTCCGAATATCCTTCTGAGTTTGCTTTGTCATACACCTTTTTCGACTTCTGCAGACGATCATAAAATATTCTATGGCTCCCAAGGGTACACCTATTTTTTTTTTTTTTCACAATCACTCTGCTTAACAATTATACGAGTACTATATTGAATTTGAATTGCAGGGACTGTCCCATAACAATTTTAACGCAATGTAGACGTCTCTATTCTGTGATTTTTCTAATATCCTATCCTTTAGTAGCTACATACATTTGTAAGGATATACTCATCTTTATCGCTTGGATATGTGTATAAACCTTTGACAAAATATGCAATTTTCATTTTCATCCAAAAAGAAAAAAATATTTACTTCAGAGACATAAAAAGAAAACAAGAAGAAGAAGAACTCAAAGCGGTTGCCTGTGGGATGCCAAGTGGATTCAAAAACCAAGTATATAAAATATGATGTACCTACGCAGAACGAAATGAACTATATCAACGGATAAAAGCGCAAAAGAGCATGACGGGTGCCTGGTTGTGTTTTAGGTTTATTTTTGTATTTTTATACATTTTTTTTTTTTTTTTGTAATAAAATGAAAACTCATTTCTACCTAATGGGATGTAACAATGTGTTCATGATACTTTCGGCATTTTATGTTAACTTTAAATTGGACATTATTAACATGACACAGTCTGGGTTACAATACTGTTTAGGAAACTTAATAATTCCAGAGAGCTTTCATTTTTTTTTCGATCGGAATAATGAAGATATATAATGAGAGACTAGGATGGAAGGAAAATTCTATGCCATATGAAATAACCAATTTTATGTTTGAAAAGTTAATTTGAATAAAAAAATCCAACAAGAGGTGTCATTTTAAGTTTTGCGCCATTGTTGGATGACCCTATACTATGGTGAGTGTTATAGAGAGCAGATACAGTGCTTATTTGAATGAAGATTTATCAACATAACCCTTAGCTAAATATCGGACTAATACCATAGTTGAGGCCCAGATTTACCCCCCACTGTAGCACTACCTAACTACTACCTGTCAACATGTCAGTACCTTGTTGGCAATTCTGTTTGTTTTGATTTTAGAATGTTATTTTTTTAATTATTGAATTGCATATATCATAGCACACAATTCTGAGAACGAAAAACAGTTGATTTAGAATAAAACCAGAAAAGTTTACCATACACTTTTCTAGCACTCAAAAAATGTTGAATATTAGCTTTAGAACAGTTTTTTGCTAGTGATTTCAATAATAACACTTAATAGGAAAAAACGGATATTTTTCACTTTCATCCATTGGCTTGTTTGTATTCGTGGTATTTATTTAGCTAATGGAAATTAAATGAAAATTGAAATTCTTATTGAAAGTATTCCACTTACAGAATATTAATTGAGTTATGTACATAAAGATAGGAACACTGGAATACATAAAAGCAATCGGTAAAAATAAATGGATAACAGGAATGTAAAAATCATTTTAAAAAGGCAATGCATTAGGTGGATTTTTTAAACGCAGTTGTTAAAAATAAAATCGCATTTTTTGTTTACTTTTCAATTCGAAGTTTTTATGGGAAAGGCAGATTGGAATTACTTTCGAGCACAAGAACAGTTTTGGAATTTTTAATTTATATTTTAGCATAGGGGAATTATTTTTAGTATTCTTGTAGTTTACTTTGGTGGGACGTATGGTTTATAAAAGTAATGCAAAGTGTTAAGTGATAAGTTGCGAAATTATTTGGTGGTGGAAGAATTTACGGATAAATTGAAAGAGGACGCTTTAGAGCATACATACATATGTATGTAGTTTCAACAAGTTGGTCAAATAATCGACTTATTGAAGTCGAATTTCGGTGACGGTGCTATCTTTACAAATATACGTCAATTCGCCGTTTAAAATTTGTGTACTTTAACGCCTTCGGACTGAAGGACCACCCAGCCGTTTGTCTTCCACAAATTGGAAGAACAATTTTTAAAACTGATGGAAATGTTGGAGGATGGTAACAGGAGCTCCAACCACCAACTAATGAGAGACGATATCGAAAGCATTAAGACCCTTTACGAGCTGACAGTAGTTGAGATGCACGATGGCAAGGCCAAGTAGGTCATATATACAAACAATGCCTTGCAGATATCTCCTTGGTTGAAGACAGTAGTGTACTCAAAAAGAAAACCGGAATCCAATGGTGAAAACCGACAGACCGACAGCAGTTGGTAGAAGAAGGTACCTCGAAACAAAGCTGATCCTCAATAGCTTCCAATGACAAAGAGACCGAAAACAATAAAATCGACAACAACGCTTTGTCAAAAGTGACCAGAAAGACGAAAGAACTCGGTAATCTCAGTGAATCGGTGACATGGATTCGACGAACTCAGAAAGGTGACCTTCTGTTCCAACTTAAGGAGATAGGTGGCGAAACTGAACAGTTTAAGGACATAATGGTTGACCCCTTGGCGAGGACGTGGAGGCCCGAATGCTGAGACATTGAATGACGTTGGAAATCAAGGACATTGATGAGTTTGCCACCAAGAATGATATCAGCGATGTAATTATATCCCAGTACCATTTAGTAGGGGTTTGCGAAGCAGACAAGGCACACAAATCGCGACGGTTCGGTTGGTGGCAAACAGTGCAAACTGCACTCTAAAAACCAGAAAGCATGTTCAAGCAATGCAGTTGATGCATAGAAGAAGGTCACATAGCCAAGAACTGCACAAAGGACCCTGCATGTATATTTTGATGCAAAAGAGACAAACCAAATAACGCTTAAAGAAAGCCCTTACCAGTGAAACATGATGAAGGCCGTGAAGATAATCCTTAACTACTTCGCTAACAGGAAGCTAAGGTACCATACGAACGATGGCTTAAAATAGCTAGTAGTCCCTCAGGGGTCAGTCCTTGCACCTTTCGTGTGGAACATAATGCATGACGGAGTTCTGCGCTTAACGCTGTCACAAGAAGTTTAGATTATAGACTTAGCTGATGATATTGCTGTGGTTACTGTGATCAAACACATCCACGACATCCATGAGGTAGAGTCTACCACGGATGAAGCGATAGATCTTCTGCCCAGAATTTCCAGATGAAAAGGAAGAAGCCAAGCACTGTTCTACTGCAAACGCTTCATAGAGGCAAGAATACTTAACATACTATACTTAACTCTGCCTGAGAAACGGCAGCCTTCCACTCTCTTCGATTCCGGACACGCTGCTTCCAGTTGTCTAAACCAAGCGCTCTGGCATCCGCGATAGCTTGATTCTTAAAACGGAGGTTCGGTCTTCATTGTCATAATCGAACCGTGTTTTGAAGATCCTCTTTGCTGGAGAATTATTGTCCATTCGTTCGATGTGGCCGAGCCAGTGTTGTCGACGTGTTTTGGATTTTTGGACTTCATCCACATCTAGGTAAAGCTCATAGAGTTCGCGGTTGTATTTTCTCCTCCATTTGACCTCCTCGCATTAGGGACCGAATATCCGACGAAGAATTTTTTCTCGCCAAAGTGAAGTAGCAGCTGTTTCCTAGGGTAAGTCTTCGTCGAATCTCGACTAAGGTGTCATTCGTGGAGTTGATATTTACTCCGAGGTAGGTAAACTCCTTAACCACTTCGAAGCTACTGTTGCCAACAGTGACGTTTTGTCCTAGACGGTGGACAGATGCTTCTTTGTTTGTTGACAACATGTACTTGGTTTTGTCCTCATTCACAACTCGTTTCGCCTCTTCTTCAATTGCCGTAAAAGCCTCTAAAAAGGTGCGCTGGGAGTGATCGATGATGTCGATGTCGTCTGCGTATCCCAGCAGCTAGACAGACTTGTTCACACCTGCCCTACGCACTATAGTACAATGTGTCCGAAAGTAGTAAAATACTACTATAGTAGTACTAAATACAGGGTTGTTAAGAAAATAAATTATGTTGATAACGCTGCCCATGATTCAAGTACCAAGAATGGGTAGATCTAGAGCAGTCTCACGTGTACTCGGAAGGTTTCAGTGCAACCAGGACAACCAGGTCCTTTTTTTGTCTAGTCCCAGTTCCTATCAAATAACCGATGCGAATACTAAGAATGGTCTTATCATTACTTATAAAATCAACAAGCATTTGCTCTATAATCCGTTGGAGGAAAAGTCCAGCGGATATTTGGCATACGAAGCCGATAGACATACTGAGGTAGATGTACATTTCAGCACAATAGGCCTTTCTAGGATGCGGTATCTAGAGGGCCTATCCCGTATCATTAATGAAAATTCCAAAATTCGAGCACCAAATATTAAGTTTGAATACATCCATTAAGCCATTAAAAGACTAGTTAAGCGATTAAGCGAACACTTAGACAGTATGCTACAGATTCTCTATTAAAGCAATATTCATTAGAATTGATGAAGCTTGAGATCAAAACTTTTCACAAAATCAATTCTTGGCCTTTATAGTTAAAAAAAAGTTAAGAGAACTAGAACATTTTCTTAATTACCATAATTTTCTTAATATAATCCAATGTGAGAGCATTTATACGATAATTACATTTTTAATTTGGTTCCTTGCCCTTGGCATTGAATCACATTGAATAGAAGATGTAATCTCCTAGGGCAGATTCAGGATCATTGGAATATAATCACAATTAATTGCAATTGATACCACTCAAAAGAATTTCGAGACAACTATCATCACGCTGATAAGATTTTCCAATCAATCCAACAAAGGATCCCCTGGTAAGACACTATTGAAAGATATACATAATTAGATACACAAACAGTATTTCAAAACAAAGCACTTCTATCTTTATTACCGGCACACTATACCAGCTAATGAATTTTTGCTTAATTACACTTTGCATATGACAAATCCCACCTCCGCCATCACTCTATGCTCTATCTCTGTGCGCCTCTGTCGTTCTTCAGGCCAAAAAATTCATTTCACACCCTTTCTTCTGCGCTATTCAATACACGGTCTGGTGCCCATCCTGTGAGCTTTCTTCTTAAACATCCTTCATCATAAAGAAATTTCTCAAAATTGAAAATTTTCCCTCCTTCGGTTTTAATTAATTAGCTAATTATTTCCTCCTTCAGCATTCCACTTTACGTGTGTGTGTGTATGTGTGTCTGTGTGTATACATTCCATGAAATTAAAACCCCAGGTTCCGTTAGGCAAAAAAGGGCTGAGCAGCACTACTGAACCCACAAAAGTGGCACTGATGGTGGAATGAATGTGGGCGTTGAGATAGGGCTTTGTATCCGTCGCGCTAAACAAATTCACGCTGCAATGATGGCACACAAACAAAAACCCCAGGACGAAGGATCTGAAGAAAATTTCTTTCCAAAGAATTCTTCACAGCACACTTCATGGGAAAATCATTGGCAAAACTACTTAGGAACTTTGTGCGTTAGTCGTCTTTTGTGTCTTATCCTTGACGGTATGCGATGGGGTTGAGGCGGAATTCTATCTTATTGTGTGTGCGTGTGTGGGTATAGTGTCAACAAGAACAAGCTTCTTGGTCCCTCCCCAACATTACAGAACTTAGTCATTGTGACGATGACGACGATAATACGATGGTATTGTTATTTTGGCAATGAGTGTCGTAATTTTGAAACAAACGTAGAAGGACTACTATAGGTACAGTGGGGATTGAGAGTATGTCTGTTTAGTCTGTATAGAGTTTGTCCTTTGAACATGGAAATTGCTTTCTTACTTTGAATTCTTCTTCAAACAAAATTGTACTATAGTGCTTTATCTATGAAACTGATGGTGGCGCCAAAAAAATACATACGCTTGCGGGATTCCACATGATTCTCCACTTTGGGTCATGCTGGGAATAGAGCCCGTCTTTTGGATTAAGTAAAGAAAGTTAGTAGCGGGACCATCAGAATCGTACTCATTATAAGTATGTACAGAGAAATGAAAACCATTGCATTCGCAATAGACAAACAGAATATTGTATACAAAGGAGCAATAAGGTGTCTTTGAATATGATCTATAAAAGGCTCATTTGGAATACATGGCTACCAAAGAGGAAAATGCGGCCAATGCAAAAATCTTGCCAAATTTAGATGAAGATTTCTATTATCCAGAGCCCCATTTGCATTTTACAGCTCTGAAATATAGAACAAAGCTAGTTAAATCCTACAAAAGACAAATTGGTCCTGCCTAATGCATTGAAGTCAAACATCACTTTTCGGATTTTGCCCATCAGCTAACAAGCTTCGTTCCACTTTGCAACTTAGAAATTGCATAGTGGTTAGAAGACTATAGACCTATAGTATGGAAAACATTTGATTTTGGAAGTGAATCGAGCCGGGCTATTTTTGTTCTCTGAAAGAGAACAGTATCTCCTATAAGAGTTAGGTTGAAATGTCATCTATCTCAGAACATAATCAGAAATTTTCGATAGAGTTTCGGAGCTTCTAACATATAGAATTCACCACAAAGACATTCTAAAAACATGCTATCAAAGTTAAATTTCCTTTTGAGCATTGCTTTCCATTGAGTCTAGGATTTTGAGGTTCCGTATATAAGGATGAAGAAGAAACTTAAGATTCAAGAGGCTGAGTTATGAGACATAAGGTCGACTTAAAACAAATCTCTCTGAATCGCTATTATACATTTCGGTGTATATTTCTGTTGACTCAGCGTTGATCCTGATGAAAACCTTTATTTTCAGCCACTTTTGAACGACCTAAGAAGTGGATATCTTTAATTTTGCGCTAAATCCAGTATTGTTGCTACCTACTATGTTTTTTAATTTTAAAGTGGTAGCGAAAGGGAGGATATGGTAGTCATCGGTGACAATTCCCCATCACTGGGGCTTATAAGCCAAGATGTACCTCAGGGTTAAATTTTGGTGCCAATGCTCTTTTCTCTATTTACCAAGGGTCTGCCCTCTTGTTGCTCTGCCAAATTAGGACCTGTTAAACACTTTAAACTGGACACTAATAAATGAATTTTTGAACTTCATATCGCTCCTATCTTAAACAAGATGTTTGACCTTAACCTAGTAACAAATTTAAGTATATTGGACTGCAAGATCAAATTTGTCCGCTATCACTATTGGATTGTATTGGATGTCTCTACAAATTACGCATAATTGCTAGAGTGATGCTCTAGAAATGAAGACTAACACAAACTTCAGTAATGCCAATTATAATTTGTAGTAACCTCGACTGTGTATCTGAACATAGATTTCAGGTAGCCACCGACGATCCTTAATTACAAAAGTTTATTGTGTACGATTTTGACACAGCTTTAGGAATTTCGACGTAAACCTATTTTTATCAAAGTTATTACTCACTTATGTTCATTTTACATATTAATTATTTATTACTGGTAACCTTTCACAGAAAACACTTTAAAAAAACCAATGAATTCCGTATATTCCGCAAATAAAGCAGAGATGAACAATACAAACTTACGCGTTTCAATTTAAAAATATGAAATAGTATCTTGTCTGCACTTACCTGAAAATATATAAAAATACAAAATCCATTAGGTTGTATAATATTTATCAAATATACGGAAATAAATTAATAACTAAAATATAGCACAACTAGTTACGAACGGTCTAAAGAGAATGATGTATCTTATTTAAAAGTGGTTGAAAGATTTAAGACGTTAATTCAAAGGACAAGTGAAAAGTAAAGCTTTAAATTTATCAGAGAATATAGAATAGTATAAGCAGAGTCAACCGTCATCAGGAGCATCAGAATCCTTCATAGGTCCTGAACCATTCTGCGGAATAGGGGATCATACCCTCAAAGAAGAATTCAGGAATCAAGAGAGGGAAAACAGGGCAAGAACCGGGAATAACGCTCATGGAATGAGTTAAAGCCAGGAAACTTCTAGGGCAATACAACCGAAAAACGCATATATCAGCATGAGCAAGAATAACCTTCGTATCCAAACGGGGCATTGTAAACTCAAGGAACACCTAAGGAAACTAGGTATATCTGAAGAAGGACTCTGTAGATTCTGCAATGAGTCCAGTGAAATCCCAGAACATGTGCTGAGATCTTGTGTTGCACTGACCCACAAAAGACTGAAATACTTGGGCAAGTACCAATTATCAGATGAAGAAATAGCGTCACTAGATCCTTAAAGGAAACTGGATTAGAGAGAGTGCTCTAGGATATATGTATGTATTTCTTCCGCCCAGGCCTAGTAAGAGTGCATTAAACTCAAAATGATTCCGAAAGGAATCTAAAAACGAGGGGAACTCTAATGAGGGCATGTACCTCCCCAAGGTGTTAGCTGGGGGCACAATAGACCAACAGGTCGCAGTGCAACATACCCCATTCTCAAATAATAATAATAAGAGTCAATCATGGAGGTTTAAGGGAGGTTCCAAGATATCACTCTTCCAGACTCCCCAAGACTCATAAGCCTCTCAGATATCGTCGAACAAGCAAGTCCATTGGTACAAAATCGTCAGTGATTCTCAAGCTCCTCATAAAAGATGGAAAACAAGTGGCATTGTCTTTTCTCTTTCCAGATCGACGTTTGTATATGTATAGTTCCAGTACTACATTTGCAGCAGTTTATAAAAATCGTACCACCATTGATGTTAATGTTCATGTGAATTCTTGAAACTCTTAAGAAGCCACAAAGGCTTAGTTTTGAATCAGATTGTTACTTGAGATGAAACGATATTATGAGATTAAGTCGAAGCTATAGCCCATGCAGTGGCATACAATTGAAACACTATCTTCCACAAAGTTCAACACTTTGGTATCGACTGAGAAAAACATGATGTGGATGTTTTAGCCATGTAAACATGCAGGAGCACGGAGTCTGGCCTAACTCGTAGCACGGGCCGAGTATCCATAAAGGATTTTACCCCTCAAAAAAAAAAAAAGATAACAAATGTTTAGCGCAACAGGTCCATGGGACCTAGGGCATCTCACAACCATTCGTGTTGTCCATTATATATTTTTTACAGGAATGGAAGGGGCCTACTATTTAATGCCGTTTTCGAAGGGCAATTTTTGTTTTGAGAAGGTTTTTCATGAAAGTGTTACTCTCGGATGTTTGTCAGATGCCCACGAGAGGTGGCACCTTGAAAGACCCAGTTGTTGTCTGGGAATTGATCCTGGAACTACTCGCTCCGTAGTTCAACGCACTAACCACTTGAGCCACGGCGCCCATTTCACCCCTCCAGTGCATAAAAAAAAACATGTAAGTGCATGATTCTCAGGAGTTTGAGTCAGTTCACTATTTCTTTGATCGTTATCCCTACAGTTCCTATAGAGGTCCAAGTCGTGATGCATGGTTACCCATCATGCAGTGTCCCGTCAAGACACTAACAGCTGTCCGAATATCTCTGCGACTGAGTTTTATCCGCTTATTACATGGGATATTAACGTGATTCGGTACCTTAGTGGCCACTGAGATGTCGTCCAGTTTTGATGCACATTTTTATGAGTTTGGACTTTGCATTGCTTTAAAGTTTGGGTTAAAACGGAAGCGCCCTGTTGTTTGATGTCAGGTTGTGACACAGTCTATTTAAGTATCTGGATCAAATTCTAAATTGTGCGTTAAAGCACGGTTTGCATTTTTTTCTATCTCGATACGGTTGTTTATTCACCACTTGAAGTTCTATCCGGCACTCAAAAATACACCCAACGCATGTTATGAGGCTAAAATAGCTTCCAAACAAACAAAAACAGCCTCTCTTTAGACGAATCTCAGGCTAGCCGATACCCTAAACACTATCGGCAGTATTCTGGACTTTTAAATCAGACTTTTTAGGTAGTAATCGAATATTGAAATATCGGATGAATCGAACTGAATGCAATAATTCCCCTCATCGACAAATCACTTTCACTCAAGTAACTCACAATAGTGTCAATCTTCCACACTGAGGCATTCAACAATTTTGAAACTATATACTTAGGATAAATTGCCACCCTTGGCAAGCGCTTTACTAGAATGAAAACACATCATGGCACGCCACAGGGCGGCGTGCTGTTTCCATTGCTATTCTATTTAATTCTTACTTGTCGATTTAATACCCGCAGATAAATATGTAAGTACATTCATACATCCCACATTTACCAAGATAGTCGGATGAACTGAGAGCTGTAATGAAGCTGAGCTGCAAATTATTTAAATTTTGCAATAATTTCCCTATTCCGACACAGCGACATACTTCTGTTGGTCACTGTACACTTTCGTCTATGTGTCTACAGAAAAGCCTCTTAACAAAATCAATTTTGCCGTTTGTGTGTCTGGAATGGTAAAAACAGATTCAAATAGAAAAAAAAGAGACCCGGCACTATTACTGCCCAAGCAATGACCCATGTTCACGGTGACAGCACAAATTTAGTGACAGAAATGTCACTCCGGCTTTGTTCAGACCGGGTGGGTGGGTGGCTGGGTGAGTTGTAAGTTCCTCCCTCGGGTCACAGAATCACCCCTCGGCCACTGTGAATAGCGTTCAGTGCTATTTTGCTTTGTAATTTAGTATTAGTTCCACACGAACTACCACTAGGATGCTTATTTTGTGTATCCTATGCCTAAATTATTATCCTTTTTGCGAGAGAGAGAAATGTCATACTGAATACTATCGCACATACATGACACATACAGCATGTAGATTGACAGTCGGAACGAACATCCAGTTACGACTTGTCATGCAATTTTATTCAATAGGCTGTTCCCACCCAAACACATCCGTTTGTCCGCCTAACACGTCATTTTTGTTAGTTTTCAATCAGTCGTTGGACTTTCAAGAGCACACGTGCATGTGTATGTTTGTGTGTGTAAGCCCCCACATCCTTTCATTTCGGTTTTCTTTATTTTTTCTTCTGTCGTATCCTGGAATTCTGTAGGGAAAATGATTAATGGAGATCTTGATCCATTATGGTTGAATGGGATCACATAGGGTTTTTCTGTCACTCTAATTCTTTGGATTGTAAAAACGTATGTAGGGACCCGGGCCGTTGTTTTATACACGTTTGTTTGTTTTGGATGTTTGCTCTCGAATAAAATTCCTTCAAAAAGTAGTTTGGGTGTGTTAGGCCTTCTTGGGTGAGCGCTAGTACATTAGGCGTACGGATATTGATAAATGACTGGATATCACTTTAATGCGTTGCCGTAAGGATTTTTCTTTGCCGAGCGTGTTTCCTTTTTTAAAGTCGAACAATGACATTTAAGGAATGTTCTTAGCCACCAACCGGAGGCAAGAAAAAGGACGAAAAGATATATTGTTTGAGTATACACGAGTTAACAAGATTAATTGCATTTGAATTGATGGCAGCGCGCCTGGAAGGATGAGAAAATATGTGAATACCTATATTTACTGATAGAATCTGGGATTGGAAAATTTTTGCAAGGATATCAACACGTGTCTGTGGGGAATTGGAAAGAGATTACAGATATTTCATTCACATTTGGTCGATTGAAATTTAGAGCATTCGATGACATGCGTCAGAAAATGGTGACAGATGATCATGGGAATAAGAAGGATTCTTAATATTTTGGGTGGTTCGATTCATATGAAATGGTAAAAAGGATTTTGGGAATTGAATAAATAGATGAGCAATTGACCACAAATAAATCTTCGAAAAACAATTAGGGCATCTTTGGAGACATGGTGCAGACAAGATGTAATGAGAATTATAGTAAATCGATGTTATTCAGGGCGTTTTGATATTCAGGGCGTTTGCAATAATACTAAATTTTAGGACCCGGAGGTGTCAAAACAAATTGGGGCTTCACCTTGAAGATTTGTCAGTAGAGATACACCAAAAATTGGTATTCAGACTTATCTCCTTGGAATCTTGTAGCGAATGAACTACTTTGGATTGGTAAGGCTACAAAGTGACGGCTTATGACGTTGCTGTAACTGAATTCTTTAAGGAAACCAAATGGTCCAACTAGACTGAAAGTTATGGGCTGGAGGTAAGCCTTAAACAAACTGGAACTATTCCTATGTACCAACAAATACTTGATTACTGACATAGTTCTTCCTAAACTGAAGGGAACTAGCCGAGTTTTCGAAAACGAATCTAGTCGATTTTGAATCAAAAAGTGAGCTGCGAATCTAACACTCAAGAGCGTGTCAGTAATAGCTCCATATCCCTGTCAAAACAAAACAAAACTATTTCAACGAAGTACGGATTGCAGCCTTACCCTCTTTATATATTCCTATATATCCATTAGGTGTAGTGGGTGCCCCACTCAAAAGCTTATATCCTAATATGAAAAAGTATTGTGTCTGTGATGCACTCAAGACTACTGTTTTGGATGCAGTAGACCTAGGATCTAATAGACCTAATGGCAGCTATTGCAGTTAGTCAAATTAAAACCACCTGGCAGTGGTGTAGTGTACGTTCACTTCTCTAGAGGATTCATATCTAAAATTTGTTTTAAGAACTCGTTATAAGCCACCAGACAGACGAGACTCCACACAGAGTCTATACATTCATTTCTACACGAACGCCTCCAAGACCGCCTGAAAGGTAGGTGATGAATTTTTCTCTGATACGCTTCACAGAAATATTTCCTTTGGCCTTCCTTCTTGCGAACATGATCACAGCGCATCCTTAGACTTATACAGCTACAATTATACTTGCAATTTGGACCTGATCCTGGTTATGAAGTTAGAGAATTCCATATGTATGCACTGTTTCATTATTTTTCGTAAAAGTTACTTAGTTACGTTTAGTCCGATTGGATGCGTATTTCTTGACCGCAAGGACACTTATATAAGTTAAAACGCATTACGTTATCACAAAATTTTAGAAGTCTTGACTCCTACCTTAGAACTAGTTAAAAATTCATATGATCCACGTTCCTGATATTTGTATTCTCCAGCTCATGTCTTTTCCTCTTCATCAACGCAAAGCCATTTTAACATGCCTGAAGTGACACTGTCCTGCGATGAGAAGGGACAGGAGACAAGACAGGATAGTGGGGTGATATACAACCTTTTATAGCGAGCATGTATGTAGTTGGATCATTTTGAACTAGTTTAGCCCAAGTCTACCTCGTAACATGCCATTTTGTCATTTAAGATTTTCAACTGCGTTCAGCTTGAAAAATTGATTGCATCTCGCGGCAAGTTGTAGTAAGTTCATTGTCATTGATAATGCTAATATCCTTAGATATTATATTGCACCTCAACTGGAGCATTTGGCACTTCTTTAATCTCGTGCTGAACTAGGTAGTGCGCAGGGCAAGTGTTAGCATGGAGAGCACTATCTTTAACAAATCCACCCAACTGCACCAAGATGTAAATGTAGTCCAGAACGCTAAGGTAAGACGACTGGCATCAATGTCAGAGCGCTTGGTCTAGAAAATTGGAAGCAACGTGCCCGGGCCTACCGAGGATGAAAGCTGAGACAAGGCCTCAGGCAGACACCACACATAGGTCGGAAGCCTTTCCAGATAAGGTTAGAGAAACTTAGACTTTATTCGTTTCTCTCCCATGGTTTCGGGGTCTTAGCAACGAGGATTACACCAATTCCATGGTGTAGACAAATCAAGATTCAATTGTCCACCGCCGATGACAACATTTAATTACTGGAAGATACAACTTTGAAGTGGTTTAGCAACTTGAAATAAATATAAACTTCACAAATAACTCTGGGGGAGTTTCTATCACAGTTAGCCAGTGTTACTTTGGCTTGGAAAACAATTGGGTTCTCAAGTCTATAACACGAAGGACGAAGATAATGGTCCTGCCATTTGTCTCATATGGTTCCGAGTGCAAACCTACACGTTTTGATTATGTAAAGACATACACAAGTTACTATTTACTAATGTGTCTCATTAGATACGTCATTAGAACACTCGTTTACGACTCATCCTTTCTAAAACAAAGAAAAACTGAAAAAGTTATTCTAAATACTAGTGTTTCATCCAAAAATTCATAATTCCAAGCTGTAAGTAAAGCAGGTACCATTACCCGTAATTACTGTCAACCGTTTGGCAGACATCTTCAAGAGCTTCCCTTAACCTTGTCATTTAACAAACGTGTGAATGGCATTTCTTACTTTTACCCCGAGCTATGAGTTCTTCAATTTTCAAAAGCTCCACAGTTCCCAGTTCTTTGCATTGCCATTATCCTTGACAGTTTTCTGTTCCCCCCTCGTAGTACGGCTTGTCATTGGTACTGCAACCGGACCTCCATCCGAAAAACGCTTGCATTACGCTGCCGCTCCCTCCTTCGTACTAACACAGCAAGGAGCGCGTTATGTTTTCATCGTATAATGTCGAAAAGAGACTTTAAACGTAACACCACTTAAGTCAAAGGTTATGATAATGACAGTGCGAGGGGCGGAAAACTTGAGCTGTGTTAAGTAGTGCAAAAATAGTGTATGTAGCTGTGTGTGTGCTCGGGCTGTAATGCTATATCTTATCGAAGGGGTTTAGAATGGCTTAACGCAAGCAAAGACTGCTTACGGAGTGTATGTCGTGAAGAGACTAAGGGGATGTTACGTAATCGTTGGTAATGAGTAAATAAATAGAACAAAACAAATTAAATCTTTCGTGTCTTTGAAATATGTACACACAATGTGTAGAGGGTTCCCTATCATGCAAAACGGAATGCGTGTAGTCCTTGACCTTGTTCTGACTGCACTTCGTATAGAGTTGTATATTCTGTGTATAAGAGTTGACTATCAATTAGGCAATGAGGTGCAGGAGGAACTTAACTAAGTTGTGTGGCATATGTAAGATTAATAAATCAGTCCTTCGGCTGAAGTTTCATTAACTTCCTTTTATGAGTTTGTACAAGCAACGTTTGGTGTCAAGAGGTAGGCTTTTGGTATTTTGTTTGGTATATTAAAATGGAGGAAAAGATGTTTAAGTAAGAAAAATCATTTAGCCGATGTCGAATAAAAACCTTCGATAAACATTTTTACGTTAGATTTGGCTAAGGTTCTTGGAAAAGCCACCACAAGCTCTATGTATCCGTCATCACTTATACTAACGTATTGCGTGATCGTAGGTTGGATGGCTTTGGAGGAAGCCTGCCACCTAACTCATCTTCGGTCGGCTTGCCGCTGTATCAGTGGAGCACTAAGAGCCACCCTACAGCGACTCTAGATATTCAGCTCCACTTGCCACCGTTAGATATCTTTAGTAACCAAGTGGCAGTTTGTGAAGCTACTCATTTGAAGGCTGTATCTCACTTGTCTCTGTAAGTACAGGATACTCTTCTATTCCTAACAATTTTGAATTCGTTCTGCAATATACCGACTACGTACTTTCAAAACTTGTGCAAATGCTTCTGGTTTAGTTTTAATGGCTTCAGAACGAAGTTTGGGATCCCGTCCAATCCCGGGGGCCTGATTGCTCTTCAATGAGCCCGCTACTTCCAGGACTTTTGCAGCTGTGAGGGGTTGTATTGTTTACGTAGGTTCTATTATTATTCGGAAAAAGTGTACACTAGTATTTCTTGAGAATAGCCCGCTTACTCTGATATTCATCATAATCGAGCATGTGGGTGCAGCTGCCGCGCCGCTTTTAAGTCTGCCCATGACTATCTTGTAGGCACTTCTCTACGGGTTATGTTGGAGGTCTACTGTTAACGTTTCGAAAGATTCGGCTTTACTCTTTTTTATTAGTCTCTGAAGTTCTTTTCGTTTCCTTAGGAGTTTCTTCGGGGTCTTCTCTTCGTCTTTGCCTTTGGACGCTGCTGGCGCCTTCGTAGTTTCAGGCAGTCTGCTTTTAGCTTAGCGATGCAGCCGTTCCATCAGTACACCGGTGTTATCAGATTTCTGTTGCCTTTACGTGGCATGGGTACGTCGGATCCTGGGGTGAGGAGAGTTGTCACTTTTTTGGTCTTTTCTTCGGCTGTGACCCTGGGTATTTCCATGTTGCTCAGCAAAAGACGGAGACTTTCCATTTTGTTGACTTCGCTTTGCCTCTACTGGCGGAAGTTAGATCTTTGTTTCCTTTAATAGAACAAGAAACAAAATAGAACAAGCAATGCTTCACCTCTGCGGTTGGTCCTCGTACTACCCCATTCAACTGCCCATGCATTGAAGCCTCCGCCTACGATCGCTGGTGATTTTCTTCGTATATCCAGCATCTTTTGATATACTTCTTCTTGCTTCTTGTCTGCGTTTTTGCGCTCGAATGCGTAGTTTCTACATGTCCATATCGCTGCTTTCTTGGTGAAGTCATCTACCCATCTTGCATTGCCATGAAGGGTTTTATACTCGCATATAAGGGCTAGGTCTGCTTTTTTCTCTTTTACTGTCTGTGTAAACAGGTGCTGTGCGGTTTCGTAATGGTTAAGGTTTATCTGGATGCACCTCATTGTGTCTTTCCCAGTTCTCGTATCGCGATTTTGTATGCGGCGCATCTGATCAATCTCTCAATCTCAGTGGCGTGGTTGTTTCCTCCCTCACATGCCGGGTCGTATATTGCACATTTTGGATCTGCTGTACAGTTTTTGGCAGTATGTCCTTGTATCCGCATCTTAGGCATATTCGTGCGCAATCTACTCATTTTTGCAGTGCCTGGCAATGTGTCCATACTCAAAGCACTTGAAGCATCAACAGAAACAGATCCAGGTGTGGACTTTAGGAAATACAAGTTGTGTTATGCTACCTGTATTCACCTAAACCTGTGCCACTTGTTCAACCTTCGACTATAGCAAAACGTGTTTACAGCCTGTATCATAATAAAAGGTACTACATATATTATATAAACTCATAGGGTACCTGGGATTTGACGTTATGTCACGTTCGTTACGAGTCATTAGAGAACATTTCACGGCAATCGAAGCAAAAATTAAGACGTTAGTCTTACGTTCTACGAGGACAAACGTCAATATACATGCTCTTGCAAGGAAAATATGCATCCATTCATCTCCAAGGACTGCAAGCCTAGCTACAATCAAATCATTCAAATCTTGATCCTAATAGTTCTTTAGTTTGACGCTTCTAAAACATGGCGATGACAGTACGAGTGTCAGGTCAGAGTTCTAGCAGATAGACAAGGTTTAGGTATGCCTCGTGTTACTTCTAAAAACTTACTCAAGTTTGAAGTAGTCAAAAAATTATAATTGGTAGCCTCACCCGACGATCCATTTACATATTTAGTTATTAGTTGGTTATTCGTTTTATTTATAAAGGGTTTTTGGCCCACAGAACCATAATTTTGGAATCAAATTTCTTAAATTTGGTATCGTTGTTGAAGTGTAATCATGATAAAATTGTTAAGACTACTGAATAAAAATGACACTGACAGTTTGCAATCTGACAATTGGTTTGACAGATATAACTGTCTGAAGTTACTACTGGGTTAAAAACAAAACACCCTTTACATCTGTACCAATTATTAGTTGGTCTTTCAAAAGCGATTGCGAACCGACATTAGTCCTTTTATGTACTTTTTTCCATGCTGCACCTGTCAAGACCTGCCTAAAAGAAGAATGCTCTATCTAGGACCGCTTCGTTTCGACAACTTCCGTGACTTTGCGAATATTTATGTCAGTAGTATCTTCATTAACCCTTACGTAGTTAGAAACAGACAATAAACTCCCTTCGACTATAATGTATCTGTATCCAAATAAATACACCTACTCTATGCTTAATCTGTTGATTTACACAAATCGTAAATAAACAATAAACAACAGTCCAATAAATCCAATAAGTCCCTTAAAATTTAAAGCCATCCAACCTTAGTCTTATGAAGAGAGAATTGTACTCCTAATTGACTAACTCTTCTATTATTTAGTATTTTCACGGTCACTAACTGCCTTATTCTCTGATTATAAATGTCCATTTTTGTTTCCTCTCGCATAATCTAAGTGCTCCGGCGAAACGTCCTCCTTCACGACCTCCAACTGAAATTCAAATGCAAACGGACAAAACCGGAGGGGGTAAATATAATAAAGCTCAAGTGGCATTGTACTTTTCGGTGGGATTTCTACAACTCCCCCTCCACTTCCAAGGCACACAAAACATCGAAACAAAATGGGGGAAGCTACAAAAATTTGCATTGGAAAACACGGTATTTTCTACAAAAAAAGAAGGTACTTTGAAACGCTGAAATGCCGCCGTCGAGAAACCAAAAATGGTTGTAGGTTGTTAGTTTTTTTTTTGGAATGCTGCTTGTAGAGTTGAGTCTATTTTAGGGAAAGTTGTTTGGCTCTGCCTAAAAATTGTAAATAAAAACCTCGGGACCAAAGCAAATTTACATATTGTTCAAATCTGAGCGTTGAAATGAACAAAAAAAAAGTTCCAAATCTCTCTTCGGCATAGGCAAAGAGTATTCGAGATAAAAATGTTCAATATTTGCATATAATCGCAGAGAACCTCTTTTTTTTTTTTTTATTCGAGAACGGTTTAGGCTTGGGATAGGACGTGTGTGTTTTAGCATATATATCGTCTGAATATGATTTATTTGCGCATCGTCATAAACTGCCATAATCGGGTTTTAAGTTATTGACGTAAACCCCACGAAAAAAAAAAAAAAAAACGAAACACAAAAACACAGAAAGGAAAACAAGGGAATCATTTGAATGAGTTAAAACCAGAACCGGATCGAAGTGATTAGAGCCATTTTTTGGCACGAGAATATGAATTCCAGTTTATCTATCTACGAGTGGGAGGATGTTTGTTTTAAATGAGCATACCAATTGGTTTGGCTATTGTGTATACATTTTGTTGAGACAAGAGATACATTCTCATTAAGGAGGGCGTAAAACTGTTAGGAGGTCCAAAAATGCGAAGAAGTATTTCTCAAATAAAACACACATCGCATGAACAATCATCGAAAATTCTTATTACATTTTGAAGATTCATTTATTGTACAAAGATACATACATACATTTGCATGTGGGTAAGTTCGAATTACCATAAGGGACTTGAAAATTGCAAGACTTTTCAGAATAAAAGTGAATCAATGTCAATGGTACCTAGCTCGAAAGTCAACGAAATCATCAACCTAATAGGCATTCAGGAAATTCAGGAAATAAAAAGGGTAGCCTGAATGAAAATCAGGTCAACATCTTGGCCTTTTTGTTTTGTTTTCTTCATAACAAAATTGGCGGCTTTTAGAGCCCTTATACCTGTAAGTCATTCTTATTGTAGAAGTAAACGAAGTCAGTGTCAGGACTCTTGAATATCTTACCCGAGAAGAGAAGAATGGGCATGATGGAACTGAACAACTATGTAGTCCTTAGTTCATTTCTCAGATGAGCACAAAATAGCCTTATCTAAATCGATCAGTTTTCCAAGTGGAATCCACCCTGGAGACTACTTTGAGAGCTAAACGACGCGACGAGAGGATATCACCTTGTTCATCGATACCCAGAAGCGATATCTAATACAAACTTCTAAAATGCTATCGAGAAGAGAATCTGAAGGCTCTACGAACTAAGCATCACACAGGCATCCCTATCGGATCACAGTTGGATTCGCTAGCAACTAAGCTTACAATCTAGTGCTAGCAACACCTACAGAAACCCCAAGAGATCGGACTGGGGTAGGTTTAAACTAATAGTTAGGCAATATCTAGAGAGTAGGCTAGTTCGCATTGTAGGTCTTGTAGATATAGACAAGGCGCTTAATCTGATAATCTAGGCAAAATATTGCTTAAGAAAAAGTTTGACGGCAAAAAGATCTCAACCTTCTTGGTGGAACAAAAAGATAAACTCCAAGAGAAAGCAAGTCAGATATTTTTACAACAGGGCTGAGGTAGTAGATGAAATCACATGGGAGGAATATAAACAGTGCAAGAGAGAATATTTGATCAGGCAATCTAAAAGGAAATTTTGGAAGCTATTCTGTGAATCGATCGCACACTATACTGAAGCTACTAGACCCCGCAAAATGATGGCAATAGACGCGGCAGTTCATAGCTTCATTAGAAAATCTGTCGGATTGTGGGCAGAAAGTAGTGAGGATGTTTTAGAAACATTAGTCAAAGCTCATTTCCCGGGAAGTTTCGACACATAATGTATATTCTGATAACGTCAGGTTGTCAATAGAACAAGAGAAATTATCTCATCACATGGAAAAAACTATGACGGGCTGTAACGCCTTTCGCTCCTTTCAAAGCGTCTGGCCCTGATGGTATTCTGCCAGCTATGCCGCAAAAGACCCCAGCAAAGGTTATAAACAGGATCAGGGAAATTTACATAAATTGTCTAAGGTTAGGTTCCATACCTATGGTATAGGTGGTATTTATACCCAAAGCAGGTAAACCAAGCCACACTTCAGCGAAAAGCTATAGACACATTAGTTGTTATTTCTCCTCAAGACACTTGAAAGGCTTCTTGATATTCATATAAGAAGCAAGTGTTGCTTTATGCCAAGCTCAGCACACATACTTAAAGGGCAAATCGGTGGAAACTCTGCATGAAGTAGTAGGCAAATTAGAAAGCAGCCTTCAGGGGCTACAGTAGGCTTTCTATAACGTAGGAGGGGAAGCAATTAAAAGTGACCTGGGAGGGATAAATGTCGACCGTAGCATCACCAATTGGCTTTGCAAGATGCTCGTCGGGAAAAATATCAATTCACTTAGTTCAATAACGAAATCGATTGCTAGAGGCACGCCGCAGGGAGGAGTTATCTCTTCCATTCTCTGGGTTCTTGTCATAGACGATATACTTAAGGATTTATGCAACGCAGGGTTTAATGTGACTGCTTACGCGGATGATGTGGTGATCTTAGTTCAGGGTAAATTCTTAGATAAATATATTGAGCGAAATAATGGAATCAGCCCTTTACAGGCTTGGAAGATGAACTCAAAAGTGCAGACTCCATGTCCATCCGGAAAAAACAGAACTACCACTGTTTAGCAGGAGATATAAAATTTCACCCTTCAAATTGCCTAGGCTTGCTGGTATTGCTAGCTTTCCCTCTGGTATTGCGCAGGATATCTTGGTACGGTACTAGATACAAAGCTAAATTGGAAACTTATCGTTCAGGAAAGGCTCAAAATGCTCTCCTCATCTCCAAGAGAACTGCGAGAAAAAAGTGGATCCTGAAACCGGCAATGATGCATTGGCTATATGTTATGGTAGTTAGACCTATTTTAACATATGGGGCTCTTGTTTAGTGGAAGGGCACGATCAAAAATAATATGTTGACCAAGGTATGATACAAAGAACAGTCTGCATTGCACTCGAGGCTTTATGTATCTTTTACCACTGCATCTACAAATAGAATTACAAGCAGGTAACAATGTGATTCGTCTCAGTAACGCAGGGCTCTTCAAATCTAGCTATATCGGACATCTTAAGGAAACTATATTCTTAATGACGTCTCATTCGTGGATTGTCAACAATCATGCAACATAGCATCGGAGACAGAAACCCGCTTTACGGACGACTACTATTTATTCAACAGGACGACTTTGCGTAGATATAGAAATCTAATTCAAGCTTTCCATTAAGGAGGTCGAAGTGTAACTCCATCTTTATCTAAATATTTGAGGATTGAAAGTCTATCCTTACATTTCAGTGCACGTACCATCATATTTTCTAAGTGACTCTGGTTTAGTTGGTTTGTCGCTTTAGAGCTTTAACCAGAACTTTAACTGATCTACGGTTTTTTTTCCGAGTCACCGAGATCACTTTTCCTTTCTCCTTGCTTCAATGTGAAGATTGGATTCGCGTTACCTTAGTGAAAGAACCTTTTGGGTAAAAATTAAGGATGCCTACAGGGATTAAAAAGGAATACAGTACGAAATATTGCAGGATTTAAACTGAGTTCAATACATTTTATATGGCCTGTTTGCGAATGAACTGCTTCGCGTCTTCAAGTACAGATGATACAAAATAGGCCTAAGTCATAGCTGATAGTCGCAAAGAAGACTAAAATAATGCATGTATTTGGGACACGGTTGTTCCTGGAGAAAACTCAAAAAGAATTGTGAGAAACGAATTTTACGAAGCCAACCCCGGTTCACAATCTATCAAAAGTCTGTAAAAATTCTAGCGTACGCGACGATATTGACACATATAATTGACAGAACTTAGCGAGGTGTCACAGATTAAAACGGAATGGCAGCTGCCATGGCATATTTTGCCAGGTATATGCTGTCACTCTTACCAAGAAGGGACACATAACATTGACGAATTGGACAGAATGTCACAATACAAAGTTATAACTTTGAGGTATTAAGGGACTTATCTACCTTGGCTCTGTTATTAATTCTGTAAACAATACCTCAGCACAAATAAAATGAAGAATAACTCTTGTTAATCGATGTTCTTTGGGCTAAGAAGGCAATTGAGTAGTTAGGTCCTATCCCGAACAACAAAGGAAATTCTATATAAGACCTTGAGTCCTACTTTATTGCACTTAAATGATGAGAAATGACCGGTATCGCTTATCTACATTGCTTCCTTACTTAAAGCATCCGTTAAAACTTCTTCCCGACTTAGCTGTTAGTAGGACGCGATTAGTATTCCAACATCCATTTTCTTTTCCCTGATCATCTGTTTCTGGAGGTCCAGAGCTACTTCGAAGTGGATGAGGTTCTGCTGGATGATACTCATCATATGTACATATAGGCAGGACATGTAAAATTTCTGGTACCATAATAACCACTCGGTTCGCTACTTTTCAAGAGCATGTGCTTAGGCTTTGCATTCCAGTTTTTAGCTTAGTATCCTTTTTTGGCGCACTGAAACAATGCTCTGAGCAGTTTTGCCTCAGTCTTTGACAAGATGTTCGTTCATGGCCAAGGTATCCGTAGCGTCATTATAGCCGACTCATACTATTATTGTTTTGTGGCCTACGCTCGTTGACAGGCGTAATACCACTATCTGTATAGTCTGTTTATTGTAAAGGGTGCTATGTAAGTTCAAGAAGACTTAGTCCTTTGACCGTACTTCATTCAAGAATTCGTACGTCATTTCACACAGTCCTTAAAATCTGCTTTACTTTCCTCACCTCCAGCAGTAAGTAATTAGTGACCTTTTTCTAAAGCGATTAGCGTTTGGGTCTAGTTCCTTTAATCCGGCGTGAGTTGGCTTTATCTTCCTTGTTTCTCAATCCATTCATTCTGTTCAGGGCATGGCAGCTTTTAGTTTTGAATACTCGGCTGGGTACCTGACTTACATATTCTGTGGAACTCTGCGATATGTCCACTTCCTTCCTTGGAGTTGCGCTGTCATACCCATCATCTTTCTTATGGCTTCGTCCTGTGCCTTTATTTCGTAGTCAGGTTTACCATGAACTGTAGCGTCACCTAAATAGTAGGTAAGTGGAAGGGAATCAAAGACTTCTTGGTTCAAATCCACTAGCTGCCTAAATCTTAATATCAGGGATTTTTATCCTATTTCTCAATTTTCATTTGTCTGCAAAGTTTTGGCAGGCAGTAGATCTTAAAAACTGGACTCTATCCTACTCGACTTATTCGATTTTCTGAATCGGTCCATTGATGTCTTTAGTTGCTCTTCTGCACCTACATATACGCAGCTAAATTCAACCCTAACACTTTTATTATCCTGGACTCCTGGATAAACTTTAAGTGCAAGTCTCATCTGTTCCTACTTTTCCCCCTGGGAGATTCTATTCAACCACTTGATAACCGCCTTCTCTGAAATACACAACGAAATGACCAACTTCAATCAAATTTGAGTGCTACACAACTTTGTTGTCCATAATCCCTTCCCCCTGAATATGCCTTCTCATCTGAGCCCTTCCTTCGGTAATCCTATTCAATTTTAAGTAACTTATTATCTCGTAAAAGCAAATCCGATAAATCCTATCTCTATCCCCTTTACAACGATCATTTTAATTTTAATTATTCTTAAAAGCACTCGACGTGAGACCACACTTATCCTTCAGAATCGTCATCCACATCTTGCACCGTCTTAACCGTCGCCGCGCTATTAGTCCCAAGTAAATTTAATTCATTCTCCAGCAGGCAATTAGCAAAAATAATGTAATTACTTTCTCCGAATGGCAAATAAATCAGAAAAAAATTAAATTTCCTGCCACACATAACTTTTTGGCGCAAAAATTCACATTGCCAGCAGGGATACCTAAGACAAGAGGATTACTTGCCATATCGGCACGGGGGGCCATTTTTGTTCATCATCCTAATTAAATCTGATCAGACCAACCACCTTCTTGTAATACACACCAGGCGCAATGACAGTTTCCAACAACAACAAATTCAATCTGCAGTTGGATCCTTCTTCTGTCGGCAATGCAATTTGTCGAGAACAGAAGTCCTACTTATGGTATATAGTACAACAAAATTCAGTTCAGTTAGTTCATCTCTGTAGAACTGAGTTAAAAGAGGATTTTTCTTTGGCTGTAGTTCCTGTGGAGCGGCACGGGGATATCACCTCTTTGAAATGTTCATAAAAAAAAAAAAAAAGAAGAAGAAAATAACAACGAGAAAGGATAACATTAACGTTTGTTGATGCACTACCCGTTGTTATGCTGTCCATCCACACAATCTTTTCAGTACTTCCTCGTCCTCCTGCTGGTAGTCTGTTTGAGGCACATTTCGTTGTCGTCATCGTCATCGCAATCATTGTCGTCATGGTCCACATCGTTGAGTTTTCATTGTGATCCCGGTTTTTTCTTATCCTTGTTGTTGTGTGTTGTGTGAGTGTGGGTTTGCAAGTTAGGTGAATGGGCAAGTTAAATCCGGCTGTGCTTAGAAAATATGTTTTTTCTTTTGAAATCACAAACTAACCGACAGGACCGAATCGTTTATATTGACTACAAAGGATACTACTTGAACTTGGTCTTGCCTTTCCTCGGTGTCGCTTCCTGGAGAATCTTGGGTAAAATATGATGGAATTGGAGCAATTATCATGCTACCCCCCCCAAAAGAATATCCTTATATTGTTAAGCGGTTTGTATGTTGGAGTTTCAGTAGCCGGAAGCAATATCGCAAGGACATGGTTTTGTGTTTGTCTCCTTAGAGTGGCATTTAAGTTTGTTTTCTTTTTTTTTTTTTCTTTTTAAATCTGTTTTGTGATGCGCTTCGTGACGTTTGTGTTGCATTTGAAACTCAGTCGGATGAAATACCAGTCATTGTAGGTCGAGAGGATATTTGGCTTTCTAGTGTTTGTGCAACATGTGATGCAGTTTAAGGAGTGCGTGACAGGATACTACATGATAGTATAAAGTATGTTCCTTCTTTGATATTCTAGAGATTAAAGGAAAAGTGGACATGACACCGCCAGACATGTCAGGCATGAAGTATTTGCTACTGCGTCTTCAACAGAACGTTGTGTGTGTTTATGCAACGGAGCATAAAGCGCTTAAAGGAACGGCCATTGAAAGGGGGATCTGAATAAAATCCATAGAATTAGTATTTCAGTGACGTATTGCAAAGACTAAACTATCGATTGGTCATTTGCTAACTTAATGAAACTTGAGTTTCACTCACGTTCAGAGATCCACTCATTAACAAGAATAGCTAGTAATTGCCCATGATGTCTTTAGTTGGGAGATCCTATAAAGAGAACTAGACCGAGTGTTATAGTGCGTTCATCAGTTACAAATACCAGCATCCCGTAGATTCAATATCGCATCATCATAAGGCAAGACTAGATAAGGTGTCCTTAGAGGTAGGGGCCACTTCAAGAAAATCACTCTGTCTGCGGCCAACAACCAACCGCTGAGGGTCTTGTAACTACCATAGGGTGTCCGAAAAGGGAAGTTCTATCTCGTTTTCTGTGGATTGGGCTACATTTCCAGATTACACCAATGGCTCTTGGTATCGTCGGGCTTCCACTCCTTAACGTCTTTCCAACAGCAATCTTGTGTGACACCCAGAAATATGAATTTCCATGAAAGGACATGTACTATTCACTATATTGTGGTCAAAGAGTATTTAAAGTAAGGATGTGGAAGCATGGACCCAAGAAGAGTAGTCGGATTCACCAATGGATCAACACTAAAGTGACTGTACTGAATGGCAATGTATCAAAAGGCATTCTAGTTTGAAATGACACGGAGATCTGTCCTAGAATATTCACGACACGGTTCAAGTAGCTGTGTCATATTTTTAAGGACTAAACACATATTCCACTGGTTACCCTTTGTAATCGTGAGTGAGACTGCTCTGAAGTATTTTATAGCAGGAGTACTCGGTCTTCATTCTGCGGCCATGTACGTTGTACTACATACATATCCCTATGCTAGTAAGGCATTCTCGAGGTATCTTAATGGTTTCATTGCAGTCATGCTCCAACTCCTCAAGGACTTTTGGTAAAACGAGGAGTTCTTAATCGAAGAATTAATGTCATAAAATATCGAGTTCCACTGCAGCAGACCTAGTACGTAGACTTAATGAGTGCCGCACGCATGTGACCTTGTACTGTCTAGCTTAATCTGTCAAATCACTGATCTTCAGCAAATATTATAGTTCAACAATCTGTTGGGGGTGCTTTCAGTGTTACACTGACTCAGTACTGTTCCTTCGATAGTTTTTTTTGCCGTATTAACAACTTCATTGATGGAGTCAATTGTGAAGCGTTCTTTGCAGAATCTGCGACATTCTTTGGTGATCTGCGACATTCTCTGCTTCTTCGATCGCGGTGTCTGGTCTTTCAGTTTCGTACAACGGATTTCAACGTGCATAGGATGCTTGCAGTACAGCAGTACAATGTACACTTCTCTGATGGTATATTTTAGCCTTCGTCGGACCTACTAATATACTGGTCGATCCGCGTTTCTTTCTCATTGCTGTCAGTCGAACGAGACGAGAATCATGTCAGAGTCTGATCCGCAAGTGCCCTACAAAATTAAGCTAGATACATGGTCAACATTATAATGACCATTATGCACCGCATTTCAGTTAGTTGCGAGCAAAAACATTCCAAACAGCTGCCATATGGCTCCAAACTCCTATCAGTCTTAATTTTTGGCATCGAGTACTGGACGTTAAGTAAGAAAACAAAACAGACTTTAAAGTCTTAAGGGAGAAAGTTTCTTCTCCAGATGTAAGGTTCTGAGTGAAAGGAACGCGAATTAAGTAAAAGATTTAAGCGTAAACTCTACGAGCTGTGCCGAGGTCTGGAGGTGGTTCAGCGACCAATTTTTCAACTAAAAATATTTCTGAAAGGATGATGATCTAGGATGCTAATGCTTCATTTAGGTGTGAGATGTGCACGAGGTCGGCGACTACAGAAGGCTACAATTTCTGACCGATGATGAGTAGGTTTTAATTCCTTAACATTACAAGAATTGATAAGTAAGAAAGCTTCATGTTCCTCAGCAACTAGGTGTGGTTTTCGTTACAAAGTGACAAAAACGCAAACGCAAATGCCAACTCATTCGCAGAAAGCCGACTAGGGTCCGTAGGGTAAAGCTTATGAGCTCATGACGGAAAAGCTCAAGAGCTGGCAAACTGCTCAAAGATTCTTAAAAAAACACTGTCGTCGGAAGAACAACAACAAATCGCCCACTTTGGACGATAGACTTAGCTGAACAAGTCCTACAGCACATGATCTATAACACACTTCAAGCAATAATAGAAGTGCCAGCAATATGCACCCAAGACTGAAGTATCCGTGGTAAGAAATTCCCGAATTCGCACCTCAACCCCCAGTAAAGAATGCGGTAATGATTACCGCAATCAAAGCACTGAAAACCAATAAGGCGGTAGGACTTGATGGCATACCCGCGGAGCTTTTTCGAGCTTCGCCAATTGCATCGGCTGAGCTACTGTTTCCACTTGTTGGGAGGACCTAGGAAGCCGAGAGTTTTCCGGACGAGTGGAAGAAGGGAATGAGCGTCAAGTTCCCTAAAAAAAGCCACTTAATGCAGTGCGAAAACTGGAGAGGTATCTGCGTGCTACCTGCTAAAGTAATAGCTAGAAATACCCTGGAGCGAATCAAAGAACACCTCGAAGATACACTCGACGCTGAACAAGCAGGATTCCGCTCTGGATCCTCCTGTGTCGACCACATCAACACCCTGCGGATCATCATCGAGCAATGCGTTGAATAGCGATCACCACTACACCTGCTGTTCATCGATTTTGAAAAGGCATTTGATAATGTCAATCGGGAATGTATTTGGCTTGCCTTGCGCAGGAGAGGCATTCCTGATAAATTAATAGCTATTATCAAGGCTACATACGATGGATCCACATGTCACGTTTTGCACAGATGGAGGCTGTCTGAGGAATTCGAAATCCAAAGTGGGGTTTGGCAAGGCTGCATTCGTTCACCAATATTGTTTCTATTGGTGATAAACGATGTGCTAAATGCGGCTTTATCGACGGGAAATGGAGGAATTCGATGGACTCTCACATCCGAACTCAAACACCTCGATTACGCCGACGATGTACGCCTACTGTCTCACAGAATAATGGACCTTCACCAAATGACAGCAAATGTGGAGAGGGAAGCTGTCATCGTTGGGCTGAAAATTAACTCGGCAAAAACAAAAATGATCAGCCTAGGACCGAACTCATCAACTCATATAAGTATTGCTGGACAAACGGTTGTGGGAGTAGAGAGTTTCCAATACCTTGGGAGTATTGTCTCAACTGATGGCGGAACCGAACTGAATATAGCCAGCCGAAGAGGGAAAGCAAAATCTGAGTTTGGGATGCTATCCACAATTTGGCGTAGTAATGCAATTAGCTTAAACACCAAGCTACGACTGTTCCGTTCCAACGTTGAATCCGTGTTGCTATATGGATGTGGTACCTGGTGAGTGACCGCTACTATCACGAGGAAGCTGCAAACGTTCGTTAATAGGTGCCTAAGCAACATCTTAAGGATTTTCTGGCCACACCGTATCTCTAACGAACAGCTTTATCAGAGAACGGGTCATGGACCTGTAGGCACAACCATACAACGACGTAAGTGGGAGTGGATTGGTCACACTCTCCGAAAAGGTGACAGGTCCATAGCTAACCACGCGATGCAATGGAACCCGCTTACTCAGGATGTCAGAATACGCGGCGGTCCCAGAATGGCGCAGATCAGTCGAGAAGGAAGCACGGCAATTGGGAAAGAGTTGGGGAGAGCTGAGGCACATTGCCAGAAACCGCACACGATGGCGCGTAAGCGTTGTAGAGGCCCTAGGACCCACAAGAGGATACAGGACATAAGTAATAGTAGAAGAAGCAGGTGTACTTCCGGAGTAGCAGTATGATTATCGAAAGGCACATTAACCGATAGACGCCGCGACGTTAAATGCTATTTGGAGGGCTACTCAGGTGGAGATGACTTTAAAGAAACTTGTAAAAACTTCGTCAACAGTTTAGTGAGATTCAATACATTTAGAAAACTGAATACTAATGTGTAGCTCCGACTATGAGCATAGTACCCCCATAGTACAGGAGTCTGTGGTGAGGCCAATGTTGTGTAATTCATGATTCATGGTTGTAAGTGGTGTCAAACTGCTAAAAGCAATACACCCTATGGCCAATGACACAGTAAGGATCGTCTTATAGAGGTCTCTATTCGTAATTCTAAGACGACTATTATCCTAGTTTTACCACAGAGTTTCCTTGTTTATCCCTGTATATTTTGATTCTGGTTACTGTTTGGTTAAACTTCACACTCTCATTTTTGCAATAACATTGTTTCTATGTTCTTGATTGCTTGCATCTTCTGAGAAAGCAAGTCACAAGAACCTAGTTTTTCTAATAAAATTACATGCCTGTCACTGTTAAAAATACAACATTATTATTTCAACACTGTTGTTGTGTCAATCGCATTTTGAAAATTGCCCCATAACTTCCTCCATAGTGTAATGTTCACTTTTCGTCAAAACAATTGGCATAAACTTTTTTATTCCATACGCTTAGCTGGTCTGTCAAATAGTTTTTTTTTTGTAAACATCCTGTTTTAACAAAAGTCCTTCCTTTTCGCGAAGGAAGAAACCAATTATCATTTGACAGAATAAAATGGTACAACAGTAACAAAAGCAGATTCCAACACAGGTCAGAAAATAATTTTACTTTTCTTGAAACGTATCTCATCTCAAAGGACACAATGAATGTAATCCGCCCTGGAGGCAGAGAGAAACTTATCCTTACTCGCCTCGAATGACATAATTTAAAGATAATCGAATTTTTCTTTTCAAAAACTTTGCCCATAAAAAAGCGTAACACTCAGCCTCGAAATGTTGTTTTTTTTATTTCAATGTACTTGCTGCTGTTTTGTGTTGAATTCCTTGCAGGATGACAGAGAAATCTTCACGATTGATGTCGTTAGAAAGTGAAGAGTGTGAGGACGAATGATAGCTGCAGAGCCAGAGTGTGTAAAGGGAATGTGAAGAGTTTTCTAAAGTTTCGCGCTCCGTAGATTAGTTAAATTATGGTTTTGCTCGGCCGGGAAAATTGCTTTCCGCTTCTGTGTGAGATTTGTGAGAAATTACAATGACACCCTGAGGAGTAGGGATTCGGCAAGTAGTGTCTCTTCAAGACTGACGGGATGAATGAAATGGAATGATTATTTTGGTTTGTCAGGACAAAGAAAGAAAAAAAAAAAACTAAACACATTCGTAGGCATGAATTGCTTGAGGAAAAATATGGAAATTAGCAATTTATTGCCGAAATCAGTTCGCGAAATGTTCGTCAGTTTAATATGATTGAGAGGTTTTAGAATCTGTGATGGGATTTGAATGAAATGAAGCACTTCATTAGTTCAAATCATAAAGAATACCAACTGCTAAGATACTAACTGAAGCCTTTTCGATTTGGGGACTATATATACCCATAATGGTGGATTCCTCCAATCTTCTACCCTTGAAAACCGGTCGGTAGTAATCATGAGTTCATCACGATGCAAGCCACCTTACAGTGATGGGATAGTTTTGATTATATTTCGAAGCAGATTGACAAGAATCGCCAAAGTAGCAAATTATACAATTTTTTTTATTATAGTTCGCGTTCAGGTGGGACAATTGTACGTGCGCGAATTTCATAGCAAAATCCTTCTCAGCGATGAATCCATTCCAGGATCCACGGCTTCGTTAATAAGTAAAATTGTCGAAATTGAATGAATCAACAACACGAAGATTATCACGAAATACCATTACACCCACAAAAAATGACTGTTTAGTACGGATTTCAGGCTGGAGAAATCATTGGCCGACACTTCTTCGTCAATGATGCTGGCAACACAGTCACAGGCAATGGTCAATGATTAGTGACTGTTATCTCCAAAAATGAATCAGCCCATAGGTCAGTGCAATTTGACGCCTCATGTCGAGTGGATGATCAATGAAAATAAGCTGAACACTTTAGATGACCTCAGAGCAACATTGGACGCTGATTTATACGAAAAAGTCATGAAAATTGGGTGCAGTGCATTCATTCGTGCAGGCGCTTCCGAAGAGGACATTTGAATTACGTAGTATATCATATTAGCCGGAAATGTTTTTTTTTTTTTCATTTTGATATTTCGAACACAAACTGTTTTATTAAAAAAAAAAGGTGCACAAAATTTAATTAAATTTGACATTTCCCGGTAGTGCCCTCAAAAATGCAGTATGCCACGTCTATTTTACCAGGCCTCATGCATAAGAAAATGGGTGGAACTTCATACTTGTCGTTTAAGACTATTGAATTTGTCTATTTTACTTAACCTTCTGTCATTAATAATTATAAACCTTCTTTATAACGACGCAAGTATGTACAACCCAGTCGTGCACTTGAATTTTTTCTTGAAAAACGTTCATTCGAACAAAATACGACGTCTCGTGCATCCAAAATACACATCTGAAAAAGAGTCAACGCAGGCAACGTTGACGCGGCAAAAAATCCTGCCATGTCAACGTTGGGAAACGATCAACGCATTGACAAGAAATCCGAAAAAATCTGTCAACAAAACTCAACGACGTTGACGATTTTGGACGCGTGGACCCAAAAATTCGAGTCAATGTGGCAATCAACGCAGCCGTTGACGATCACACGACGTGACCAATTTAGGACAAATTTTCACGTCATTTTGACGTCAGAGAGTCAACACATTGACTGATTTCGTTGACCGTGTAATAGTAGCTTAAGATATACATTTTGTTTTTGAAATACTGATACAACCAATTAAAGTACTAGCTAAGATTTCCGTATGATGTATATACATATGTGGTTATATCAACTTGAGCTCACGCAGAACAAATCACATTCTCATCGATCCCAGACACATTACAATGGTACCAGCGACCAAAATGGCATACCATACAGTAACTCTACGAGAATGCAAACGGCGTTGGTACATAGACCATAGAAACCACAGAGTGGGCTGAAAAGTATCTTTTGACTCTGTGAAATCTAAAATCATAACATTCCATGTGGGTTGTATGATATAAAGGTTTGATAATGTTGTGGAATTTGTAAAAGTAGATATCCTTCCAGTACCAGAAGTTCTTAGAATTACATATACAATTCCAGGTTACTTGACAACGTCATCATTATTTTTCTACAATTTATACGTGTACGTTTCTTTTAACTATAAATATAAACCCCATTATGTTAACATGAATTGATTTAAAAAAGCAATTTAAAATGTTTAAAATTTCCTCATTAGCAACCCTGCTTTGAACATTTTGTTAAGCAAATATTGGCAAAGAAGTAAGTGGCTTGGATTTCGTGTGTAAATAAGGACGAATAGAAAAATATGCTGTCTTCTGACCCAAGATGATGCTTGCTGCGTTTCCTGGGCGACTAATACCGTCAACTGAAATTACAAGCGACAAAATTTCACGTTTTCTGACATTTTCTAGCACAAAACGAAATTGGTTTGGTAATGTGATCATTGTTTGTTTCCACTTTTTGTGGACATATTTCATCCTGTTCGTACAGGACTGATGGACTGGATTTTATTTCGACGTTTACAGGCAAAGGAGTAAGCGGACAGGTGACATGTTACAGCATTCTGGATTTTCAGATTTTCTGAAATTTCCTGGATTTTTTTTACGTTTGGAAATGTTAATCGGCGTCACTCGACGAAGGGGTAGAAAAAATATAAAAAAATTAAGAATTTGAAGTAGACAAAAGAAAAACGGAAGCAAACTAATTCAATTGCTGTACAAGTTGACACTTATGTATAACTAATATGTCAAAAAAAGACTGTTGAAGAGTTCAGACAGGACTATCAATTTAAACACGGAAACGTCAAAAAAAAATCCAGTCTGTCAGTTCTGTGTGAACAGGGTGTTTAGTGTGTTCTGAGTATATTAAGACTGACTTAATTTTTTTCCTGTGCCACTTTGGAAATAATTGTTCAAATTAAACCTAAATTCATTTACAAAATTGTTAAGTTATCACGTCCCTAATACTGAAGCAGTTTAAGGAAAAATTCACTTAAAATTGGTAGATTCCTCAATAGCATCCCCGGGTTCGATATTTGTCAGTGCAAACGATGGATATGTCCCGTTTTTTATAGGAGGAGCTTAGATTTAATGGGTAGATAACGTCGACTGTAGAAAATAAACTTTTTGGCGAAAGATGATACTTGCTACAATTTCTGGGTGACTAGTACATTAGTTGAAATTGCACGTGTATTTGGAGGATTGTGGCCAGATGACGTACCATACAGTAACTCTACAAAGATGTTAAGGCCGTTGATTTATAAATTGTAGATTTTTAGTGCCCGAATTCAGCTATCGCCATGTTGATACATATATATATACATATATACATACATTTATATGTATGCATACTTTCATACGATTAAAAAGAAAAATGAATGATTTCTGTTTAAAAGTACAAGGTCATGTGGCTCATATTGAATTTCGTTTGTATTCTTCGGAATTGATTTTAATGGGAAAATTTGGTCTATTCTTGATCTGGCAGGCCGGAAGCCGCCCTGGAATTGCCAGACCTACCGGATGGGTTGGCATGTATACCATCAGAGCCTACGGCTTTGTTAATTTTCAATTTCTTGATAGCTGCGGTTTTCTGTTTTGGTACTCATTTCTGTACTCACTCTCTCAACATCATCCACATTAGGCTGTTGGAAATATACATTAAGTACATCTACAATTTCATGTGTATCCTCCATGTGAGGTTATTTATACGAGCTTGTGTTCCAGTCTTGAAGATAAATCTACATCTACTTATACCAAGATTGCAATTTGCTAACAAAATTAGCTGAGCTACCACTTATAGAGAGCTTGCCAAGATAGCCAAGAAGCAGGCACGGCAGTTGGTTAAAAGTTCAGGAAAGCTGAAACACATCGCCCGAAATCGAACACGATGACACTAAGTCATACATAGGATACATAGGATGCACAACATACATAAGTAAGACGAAACGAATTGTCTTACTATGCAGGTCCCTGCAAATGGGTTTCGTGATAGGGTGGCTAAACCTGACTAGCTTACTGAAAATTTGTTAAAATGTTCATGTCTTCTGCGAACGTACTTGAAAAAGTATTAACCGCAGTTATTGATAGACCAAAGACAGATAGCGAATCCAAATTAAGAAAAAAAAAAAAGAAAACAGTGGCAACGCAATAATATAAAATAATCAGGCAGCCATCAGAGTTCTGAATGGCTATGTCATTTGGTCTAAACTTGTGTGGGAATTGGGCAGAAACAATAGAGTAACCGTCATTTGGATACCAGGTACCAGTAAAGGTCGTCATAGGTTCTCAACCATTCTGTGGAACAGAAGCACACCCTAGTGGAAGAACTCAAGAGGATTGAAAAATTGAGAAGGGCTAAGACACTCCTTGGGACCTTTAACTAAAGAAGATTCGAATCCGGCATCACTTTCAATAAAAACAACCTAAGCATCCTAATAGGTGTCCTAATAAGGCATTGTGTACTCAAGCAAAACCTGAAAAGGTGGGTGCATAGGTAGTCCAACGAGACTCTGGAAAATACACTGGAATTTGTGAGTATTGAACCAAAAGAGAATGAAATATCAGGCCAAGTACCAAATATCAAATAGTGATATGGCGACTATAGACCTGGAGTTCATTCTCAGGAACGGGCGAACTCAATTGAGGCAATAGTCCTTACTAAGGAACCTACTAGTAGTGTGGACAATGGACCCCTATGTCGTAGTACGAAATACAATTGCAAATAATAATAACCTTCCACGAAGTGGTTGAGGGTGGGATATTTGGATCAATATTGGGATGGGATACATTTTTCTTCAGTTGGGTAGGCTGTATGTACATACATATGTTGGGTTGCTTATTTAGTTAAAACCGGCCCTCGATGAGAAATGCACTTAGACCAGAGAAGGTGTATTATGCTGCCGATGTGTAAGGTGGGTGAATCACCCTCCTACTCTGGGAACCATCCACTCCCTTGTATAAAGGATCTAATCTTAGCCGTGTAGGCATTGTTTAAATCGGTATTCACCTAATGTAGCTTTTCTGATGTTGGCAAGTGCAGGGCACGTGTACAGGAGGTGACTGATGGTCTTATCTTGGTCTTCATTCATATTGGTCTAGTTGGTGCCATCGATGATTGGCCTCATTCACCGTGTCGACGTTGATATGGTATATGTAGGACATAATCGCCTTGATGTCGGTGACGTTTATGCTATTAAGACCAGAGTCTTAATGGTATGTCACAGTGACCTGGTACCCAGTAAAAGGTGAGGTTATACTATCCAACTATCTCGTTCAGAGATACGCGGAAGTCTTTCACTTGGATCTCGTTGTGCTGGATGCAAGGGATTTGACGGCTGCTGACTGTCGATGTATGTATATGACGATATTCGATGCTGGTACTGCATTAACCGCCAGCCAGTCAGCTGCTTGACGAATGACAGTGACTTGGGCTTGAAAAACGCTCCAGTAATTTGGAAGGTAAAAGGAGAGGTGGATATCTACAAGGTCTCTAGGTCTCCTCGGTTTTGGACCCATCCGCAAAAATTGACAGCGATTCTTGGTACAGGATATCCCGTTGTGTCCATTCAATTCTGTCTGGTAGTTTATGTTTTCTGGTGAATAGGACCAGCTCCGCCTTCGTCAGATTAATGGGAAAGGCCACAGCTTTCAGTCCAGCTTGTTAGTTTATTGAGAGCAGACTGCATGACATTGGCCAGTGTCTGCGGGTATTTTCCTGTTACTAGTATAGCGATGTCGTCTGCATAGGGAATAACTTTGCATATAGTTTTTTCTATTTTCAGAAAGGCTTCGTTGACAATACTCCGACAATACTTCGAGACAATACCCTTGTACATACATATGTTACGTTCTTTAACTTTAGGATCGACATTTCCTCCTACAGATAGCAAGCGAGTAGGATCTGTGAGGCTTAATATCAATTCTGCAGTATTCTTGGAATAGAGCAGTGTTGCGTTCTTCGACTTTCGTTGAAACCTTTTCAGGAGACTCAAAGTACTTGAAGTACAGAATAGACTCGAACATCAGTTCTTCCTCATCTAAACTGCTGTGCACAACTTAGGAAGATCCACACCCAATCTGGTTTGCAAACCTATCAGCAGTTAGTTAATAACCGAGTTTGTTGTTTTAATCTTTGGTCCTGATTCAATACCAGTTTATAGGTATGTATGTATGTGAGTTTATCAACAATAATTACTGCTAAACAACAAACAACAGTGCTCAACTACTTAAAGCCTTAATAACTATGCGATTTTGCACTTATGTACATAAAAGCTCTTAGCCCACCTTCCAAATCGTTGTTGTCTCTTGTGAACTAATTAAAAAAAAAAACACTCATCTGCAGATGAAGTGACACCTCCCTAAAAGTCCCCTTATCTTCAAACAACACATAAGTAGATTTCTTACCCTTTTCGCCAAACCACTTGCTCTCATGCACTTACAATGTGTCATATCACTGACCAACTTTGTGACAAATTCCATAGAAAATATCTTTGGAGAAGTCGCTGTCAACTATTCTGAACTTCGCCATCGTTCTTCGTTATGGTCGTCGTCGTCCTCCCATTAAAGTAGTTTGTATTCATGCCACATCAATCACTCACTCACTTAACATACATGCAACATCAACAACAAAAACAACAACAACCAGGAACCACTAGACAACGCTTTTGGAAAACTCTTTCATAGTCTTAAATACTTTATCAAAGCGGAATGCATGTTCCATCGCATCCTTTCGAGGTGAGAGGGTAGTCTGTTTAACTTTTCAAAAAAAAAAAAAAAAACAGAAAAAACTTTGAAAAATTTCTTTGAGCTGGAAACATGCAGCAATAAACCTACCTACGTGCATATGTACATATATCAAAAACCGCTGTGCGATTTGACGCAGAATAATATGCAGCACACTCGTACTGGTTGTGGAAAAGGATACAAAAAAAAAACGAGTTCCTTTAAGCCAGAAGATAACGTGCGTGCTGATGGTATTATCCCTGTGAAGCAACGAAAGTGGATTTGCGTCTCTCATGCACGCGGCAGCGTGAAAAATTGCGATACTCAAGTCAGAAAAAAAAAAGAAAAAATTGAGAAATTGCACAAAAAAAAGATACAGATACAATTTGTACGAGCATCATCTATGTACTAACATTTTCCACACTACAGTATGGGCGTGGTGTCATGTCTCTTTGAGTGTGTATTTGTTCAAGCAAATCGAAAAAGTTTTTAGTTCTAATTTTATAGCCAGAGATTGGAATAGGAAAACAGAAATAACATTATGAGAAATCTCCTGATGGCCATTATACACTCAGAGCATATAGTCGCAGGCCAGTAGATAAAAAGGAAGAAACCATGCGGAGTGTAGGACTCAAAGTATAGCCGATGCTGCTGCTGCTGCTGCTGCTTAGAGGCAAAAGATTCTCTATCCAATTTCATGGTCAACTTCGCATATCCGCTTAAAAAGAGAAAATTTATATTATCAACAAAAAAAAAAAAAAAGGAAGAAAAACAAGAAAAGGAAAAGATGAAGGAAAAGGACTCACATTTCATTTCATAACTTGATTTTGAAAGTGGGGAAGGATGTTTGCAAGTTCTGTTCAGGGGGTCGTTTGGTTTCGTGTGCACAGTATGGCGCACCAGGGACGCTACTTCATTTGATTAATTTCTTATTTCTATTTTCATTCTTTTTTTTTTTTTTTTTGTAATTTCTTAAAGTGCTTATAATGTCCATCAAATCAGCACGAGTTTTGAGTTTGAGATTGATAATTGGATTGATTTGTCATGCCACATTTCTTTGTTTTAGTTAAGTATCCTTTATGTATATCCTGTTCCCACATCTGATTTATATTCCCATAGTTACTTGGAACCATTGATTCTCTATATTCTACTGGAAGTATATCTTATAAGAAAATCTATGGAAGAAAACGTACCATCCTTTGAAATATATCTTTCTCAAACCTTTAACTACTTTGTTGTCCACTAATAAAGGGTTTTTCAATTTGGACGCCCTATTTTCAATAGGGTTTCTCGGTTATGCGTGAAGTTAGCTACGGCTTATTGAACATTTCAATTTGTCTATAATTCCCATTTAATCGGGGAAGACAGACGCTTCAAGACCGTTTGCAAATTATTAAAAAAAATTATTAAAGTTCGCGTTCGGTTGCGACAACTTTCAGTGCGCTAACTTCAATTTTCGGTCGTCATACTCGTCTAGATAAATTAACAATCGAACGACTGATTGGTGAGACAATATATGTATGTACTTCATAATATTCCAACATATGGCTGGATAGTCTGATGAAAGGCACTTGAGAAAGAATGTCATCTGTCAAACCTCAGCAAGATCCAGACAACAGCCTGTATCGGGATCCTAGGATTCATAAGAATAATACCAGCAACGACAACTAATTTTTCTGTGCATGAAATTTCTATTTCAACAGTATTGAAGCTTCCACTCAAGGTGGGAGAAGCAGGATTCTGAGTATCACCGACAAACTTTCATCTTATCCCTATTAGAATTTTCTCAGAGTAAGGAATAAACTGAAAGCTTTCGCTGAAACGGGTTCCAAGCTACATAACTGGTTGATGGTTTTGTTAAGGACTTCTGTGTTGTCTAGGAGTATAAGCCGAAAACTGGAGCAGCGGAGTAGCGAACCTTCGGCGACGATGAACGGCTGTATTAGGAGGCTGTTTTCCTGCTGCTGATTTTTAGTCCCCGTTTGAGGTACATATTACTCAAAGAGGTATCTTATGTGTGTGTCTAGTGAGGGTTATATTTGTGGAACAGGATGCAGAGCTAGTGATTGAATCATTCGCATACAGCATGGTCCTGGTTCCTGATGATTTAAATGGTTGAAATGCTTTGTGGAATCCAGCGTTGATCGTCTTCATGGCGTAAGATATCTAACAGATATCCACTCGCTAATTACATTCATCTATTTCCCAGGGGATAGCAATTATGAGGGTGATGAGTATACTGACTGGTGACCAAAGGGTAGTGATGCAAATATATGGAAGCACAAGCATTCTCACCTTAGCCCCTCACTATCAACTCCTACTCTACACCTCCACGTTGGTGGCTGCCTGGTGTCTAGTTCCTCGACTGAAGATTGAGTAGTCAACCCCTTTGGAAGTACGTTGGTGGTAGCAGGCGAGAGAGTGGAAGGAGTGTTTTCACGCTAGGGCACTTCCTCTTGATTCGAATAACAGTGGACGAACTAGATGGAATCAACGGTGGCGCCCACAATTCTAGTTAGGTCGAACTATCGAGTGTCATCCCTAGGTCTCCAATACTGAGTCAGGGTGGTGGAAAATAGTTGGTGGTGGATGAATCTTTAATGGACCAACGGCAGTGCTCATATCCCCGAAATGGGTTATTGACTCCGCTAGGGGTATTTAATGAAACTGGTGCTCCAGTTTGGGGTTTGTGCGTAACCCGACCACGGAAGAAATACGTACGTACCTAGTTCTGAAAACCACTAAAGCCTCGGATAAGGATGATTTCACTGTTGACGACGCTACCAACCGAAACAACACGGAAAACGATATTCGGGTCAGTACGTGGTATGTTCAAACCCTTAACAGACCGAGTGCAGCCGTCAGAGGTCCTAGACTGCTATAAACCATATCAGCCTCATCCAGGAAGGTGATAGAATGGCCGGGCAAAAAAAGGACGTAAAACTGTGACTTAGATTATGGTGATTGCTATAGAAAGCAGAAGCAGCGCTTATTCGGATGTGGATTCCTAATATGCGGCAGACTTAGGGCAGAAGTCTTGGGATTTCGGCACGTTAGCGAGCAGCTTATGACAATCCGCATCAAGGCTAAATTTGCAAACATAAGCCTAATATACGCTCATGCCCACACAGAGGACAAGGACGACGTCACCAAAGAATGTTTTCACGAGCTCCTCAACAAAACATATGAGCAATGTCTTAAAAAAAAGATGTCCTCCTATGACAAGATAGGAGGACATCTTTGGTAGGAGACGGACTTAGGCTTATTGACTTCGCTGCGGGGCGAAACGTCACTATAGCAAGCACACGGTTTCCTCATCTCAATATTCGTAAGGGGACATGGCGGTTTCCATATCATCAAACGGTCAACCAAATTGATCATATTACGATCGACTTAGGACATGTACCAGTATACTGGATGCAGAGGCTTGTTAGCGCCATCTAAGTAAGAGTATTAACGGTCTTGCTACATAGCTGCGCTTTTTCAAAAAAGACATGACAAACCTAAGTGAAACGAGTTACTCGGCAAAGATATTGTAAGAATATTAGCTATTATCACTGGCCTGTTGCAGACCATGCGGCCAAACTTGGTATCCACAATACATTCTGTAGGACCTGCACCACATACATTAACAAGAAGGAATCTCTATACCATTCCCTCCGCAGATGTCAGTTTAGGCAAACCCTTCTTCGATGTTCTCACAGAGATAACAAAGTATAGGATTGAAGAACTGATCCTGTTCCTGGAATTCAAATACCATGAAGTCGATTTAATTGCATCACCTTCTTTAGAATCACTACACCCTTTAATATATAGGTTATAATATGTATATAGGGTTGGCTCACCGTTGTGCTGATTGAATTCCACTTTACCTATGTACCTACCTAGATTATCCTTTATTTAGAGAAAGCAGAATATCCGATGATCCCAAGAAGCAGATGATAAACTTTAATATTACAACTAATCTAATTAGAATAGAAAGCATGGAAATATCCTTCATTGGAATTCGCCTTAAAAATACAGATAAAATCTGTATCTTCTCGAATATTCTTCAGTATCTACTATCGTACCTCTGCATACAGAGGTAAACTGTGATAACTACGTAGAAAACAAATAAATATGTATCTTCTCCATTTCTTGTGCACGAGTATAGTTAGGAGGGAGATGACTTGATTTATATCTACCACCATTCATCTCTGCCAAAAACCACGGCCCAAATTAAGTTACCCTTTGAGATGAGTTACAGGAACATACATACCTATCCGCAATGGATTTGTATTCCCTGTAATAACGATAGCACAGCATTTTCCGGATTTGTTTCCCTTGTTTTCACTTACTTTAACAAAATTTGCCTTTGAGGCTATCTTCGTTCAGTAAAAACAAAAAAAAAAAGAATTGCGAAAGAAGTTGAAACTAGATTAATGGGATAACCTTGCGATGACTACCGCAAGAAAATTCAATCAATTAATTCATTGAAACTTTTTTGTATTTAGGATCTATATCCTGCGATGCGATGGAATAAACTTTGTCTACGCGAGTACGTTATTTTCACATTCCTTTTCTTTTGGGTCAAAGTTGGAATAACACATATCAATCGGAGGCAACAACACCAGCAAGGGAGGACAGATAACTTTTTCACATTTAGATGTTATTCTTGTACCCCAACAGGGTGGTAGTCGAGGGAAATTTATTTATTCCTAAACCCAGGCCATTGTTGATTTTTCTTTTTTTTCTATAAGAAACATGTACATACCTATATGTAGTATCAAACCTCCATCTACTGTAAAGCTACAATCACCGTTTAGTGAACAGGAGAGAGAAAGATTTTACTGCGAGTTATTTTTATTGGCTACTCGCGATTTATGTGGTGAATCCTTGTGTCTTCCTTTTGGGGTCCTTATCTTCAAGTTGTTTATTGCTTATTAAAAATGTTTGTCGATAGACAGGGCAGACGGTTTGTTGTTTATCTACGCAACAACATCCGGGTTCGCTGCTCTCGGAGAAAATGTCATTGCCTCACTCTTTAAAAGTCGAATAAATAAACAATCGTAATCCTTCCCGTTTACGGTGTCAAATGGGTTTGGGGCAATCATTTTTCTTCTAATCCTGCCTACACCCATTGTTTTTGTTTTTTTTTTTGTGGGGGGAAAAAGTCAGTATAAAAGGCGTTGACTTCTTCTGTCGCTTGGTACATTTTTCATGTAGTTATCACTGCAGTCGCATCGGTAAATAGGGATTTTGCGTCGAAGCTACTTACTCTGTGTAGACCTAAATTTAGGGCGGAAAATGTTCGGCTTTGATAAAAGTGCGGATAAGACAAAACAATGGGCAATTTGAATAAGGGTTAGACACCTTAGTCCGTTTGTTTTGTTTATGTAGCAATGATTCTACCGTTTGTGTCTTCGAAGGACTTATACTTTCTTGTTTTTTATTTAACTGGCTTGTACGATCTTAGAACTCAATTTGCCCTTAGTGAGGTTTATTTGGTGAAGGCAGGAGGGTGGGTAAGAGTATTTTTTACAATTCTAGCTATAGTTTTTTTTTCTACTCCATTAATGGTATTACCTGACTGTTCCAAATGGATTGTGCCTTTCAAGTAAATCGATGGTTGTATTCAATTGAAATCTATGCACATCTATGACAGATTTATTAAATACTCTTTATTTCAAAGGAGTGATTTTTTAAAGTTATTAGTAAGCAGTATCAATGACAGGAGAATAGCAACATTACTCTCATTTGGCGCAGAACTGATGGAGCTACTAATATGTACGTTCTATGTTCTTTTACATGACAAACAAGCAACAACACAAAACAAAATGATAGCTTTTTATTTAATAAATACCAAAATCAAGTTTGATTCGCCACTATCAAACGCAAGCAGCGATATGTAGATACATATTTATTATTAATGAAAGATACACGGATACATGTCAATTCTATTTTTGGGACAAAGACTTCAAATACTGCCACAGAGCGTTCACTTCTCTGACAAATATCACAGAACTGTCAAAACTGTCGTAAAATTTCTACAAGTTTTGTATCTCACGTGTCTCACTATTATAAATTCAACGGAGATACATAAACTGAAACTGAAACGATTTTTCATTTGACAATATTTGTATATTACCTATATTATTCATTTTCGCCATTTGTACGAATTTTAGTAACGAGAAACTCCACTCTGATAGTTTGATAAGTATCTACGCTAACAGGTAGAACACAGAAGGGTTTAGGGCCAATAAATGGAGATCAGCAGCCTCATTGTCGATATATCCTGCGAACCATGTTATTGTGATTTTATTGTGTACAGCTACCTGTAGGAGGATTTTATGGGATTCCCAAACCAATTAAGACTCAAAGTCAACAAACATGAGAGCTTTTAGAGCGGGTTGACTATCTAATAAAATATTTACATACATGTGATCTTCAGAGGTTTCCTGAGATACACTCTCTGGCACAGAGCTCGATAACAAAACCCTCTGTTTGGACGATAGAAGGAGAGGGTCCTAACGATGGAGTCAACTTGCAGTTGGGGTCAAAATTCCGAGGGAAGCGTACGAAATACCCAAGGAAAAAAAATCTCCATTGGACAAAATCTCCAAAAATTTAAATCCAACTGGCTATTATCTCCGGAGAGAAAATATTTTTGGACAAAATCTCCAACGAAACAAACTTTTTTGCCAAAATCTCCATGAAATCTCCAAATCCCCAAATCCCTAGAGTCCATGTGGTGTCGTGACATAATGTGAAGTGACATAAGACCAAATTTCAGAATTTAAAGAAACTTTGCATGCATCCAACCTCGCAGCTACCCCAAAATTCAACAGTGATCACAAGCAGGGGGGTTGCAGCATACATATTCCACTGTTTATGGATATAAGTCACATAAAACCAAATTGGGCAAATTGTCGCTTTATCAAGTGGCCGCGATTTAATCAAAAGATTCACTATTTGAACGTCCTTCTTTTGGGGGTATTCGATAGGGGATTTTAGCCCTGGCGATTCTCTCTTTTGGGATTTTGCGGCTGGGGGTTTCAATTTGGGGATTTTGGGTTGGGGATTTCTTCTTGGATCTTGTGTCTTGGGGAAAACCTCCCCAATCCAAATTCCGACACCCTATTAACATATATACCCTATTTGATATTTTTGAACCATCAGTGTACTATTCAAATTATGGTATCAATTGAGGGATTTGAAGATTATTCCAATAACTTTGAGGGAATGATAGAGATTGATTCTTTTCGCCATGAAGTCCAAGGTGCATACTGCCGGTGAGGAAATTCATTTAAGAATCTTCATATGCCCAACTAGGTTGGTGGTTTTGTTATTGCCACAGTTTTCATAACACTTGTATGTACAGGAGAAATGCCTAGAAGGACTTCTAGCGCACCAGTCGGATGGATACGCACATCACCGGTAATACCTTCACAAGCGAGGCTTAATTAGTCTTATTCTTATTCTTATTAGTCTTATTATTGGTGGGGTAATGAGAGTCAGGTAAGTCTAGTGATTTCCTTTTTTTTTTTTTTTGGAAAAATATAAAGCACGCAGTGATTCTATTCAGATGAGGTTCCCAATCAAGTTCTTGGTCTAGGGTTACCCTGCGATATTTTGTTTCTTTAGAGAAATCGAGTTGTGCAGCAGAGCCTCCATGACACTACCTCCGATAACAGATTCAGGCTATTCGACTTTGCAGTGGGGCAAAATCTTGTAGTAGCTAGCACGCGATTCCTACATCTTAATATTCACAAAGGACCATGGACATCTCCGCGTCAGTCAACCGTTAACCAGATTGATCACATCACGTCTTCTAATATGATGGATGTCGGAACATTCCGAGGAGTGAACATTGACTCGAACCATCACCTTGTGGTAGCCAAGGTACGGATGCGGATATCCAAGATATAGCATCGCGAAGACAAGGAAATAGTGTGAGAAAGTTTGACGTCGGAAAGTTATGTATAATCGCAAGAGATCGCCAGAGCCTTTTCCGATCGAATGTCCCTTAATCTCTCAAGGGGTCCTCTGCCGCGAGCATCAAATAATGCAGACCAGTGGTTACATTGCCAAAAAACTATCCGCAATGTCACATCTGATGTGCTGGGTTTCTCTCGACCACCATAACGAAACCCCTGGTTCGACGAAAAATGTTGGCAAACAAATGCAGAAAAACAGATGACATACAAAGGGCACTGCATAGAAGGACCAGAGCTGCTCGCGAGCTCTATAAGTAGAAGAGAAGGGATGATCACCGTCTTCTCAGAAGGAAAAAAAAAAGCAGCATGAGAAGCGCGCGATTGAGGAAATAAAGAGATGTTATTGCAAGATTGAGGTTCGGAAGTTAAACCAGAAGGTAGAAAGAACATTTTAAGGCTACAAAGCCAGAACTGAAGCCTGCAGGGACGAACAAGGAAACCTAGTAATAGAATCGCATTCATTGTTGAGGATATGGAAAGATCACTTCAGCAAACTGTATAACGGCGACGATGACCAAAATTCCGCTGAACCTTTCAATCTAGACGGAGATAACCAATATTTCCATCCACCTGGCCTGGATGAAGTTAAGACAGCGATATCTAAGCTGAAATCCTATAAAGCTGCTGGAGCTGATGGCCTAACTGCCGAGTTATTCAAACCAGCAGGGGACGATTTGGTAAGGAGCATGCACCAACTCATTTGCAAAATATGATCGGACGAAAGTATGCCCGATAAATTGAACCTCAGCATTGTTTGCCCGATCCTCAAGTAAGGAAACCCACTAAACTGCGCCAACTATAGAAGAATAAGTCTCCTCAACATCGCCTACAAAATCTTATCTGCTGTTCTGTGTGAACGCTTAAAACCTTTTGTCAGCAATCGGATAGACAACAATGCTCCGGTTCGGAGTGTCTTCGAATCCACCACAGAGGGACGACGCAGTAGAGGAAGACCTCGCCTAAGGTGGCACACTGAAGTGGAAAGGGACCTCAGCCAACTTGGTGTCCAAAACTGAAGGTATATAAGTAGTTGGCTAAAGACCGAGCTGGCTGGAGAGGCTTGTTGGTTGAGGTCCAGGTCCACCACGGACTGTAGTGCCACCTAAGTAAGTAAGTAAGTACAGTGATTCTCATTTTATCCGGCAGGCGCAGAAGGCTTTGGTCGCCTTTTCAGTGATTCTACATATTCAGATGAATTTTCCAAAGAAATTTATGGTCTAGAGTTACCGTGAGATATTTTGTTCCTTTAGAGAAATCAAATTGTGCCCCATTTAGAGTCAGTGTTTGGATGTGTAAGTTTCTCCTCCTTGGTGAATGGTGTGATGATTTAGCACTTCTAGGGCGTTTTGCATTTGTCCAATAATACTGGATTCTTCTTTTTCTCTTACTATTATGACTAAGTCATCTGCCTAGTTCTAAGATAAAAATCCAGGATTGCTTACGTCGTTAAGAAGAGTATCTAATACTTTCGATGATAATAGGGGGATAGAAGTCCACCTTGAGGACAGTTTGAATGAAAATCGGGAATTGTTCAAGCTTAGCTGCAAAGCATGGAGTATACATAATTGTCAGTTAGTGTTTTTGAGATCAGATCGAATACTTTGGAGATGTCTATAAAGGCACAGGGGGTGTTTTCTCTTTCTAATAACGATTTTTGAATTGGGCTAACAAGATGGATGCAAAGCTGTTACCTTCGATTTTCCCAACTGATACGCGAATTGATAGTGTGTTCTATTAAGGCGGTAATTCTGATGTGAAGTTCGATATTTTTTTCCATAATCTCTAGAAACACTGGGGTGAGACAAATAGGCCTGCAAGCCTTTGGGTATGAGAGAGAACTTCTACCAGGTTGAACACTACATTAACTTTCCTCCAAGCTATGGGGATTTATCGACGTTCATACCTGGATCTAAAGATAGGTACTAGGGATTCAATTAGAATGTTTTTGTGTGACTTTTGTATGGAGATTGACCATCTAATGGAATTCGGGGAGCATATTCTCTTACTTGTATTCTTTGTCTAATTCATAGACTGGATCAGTGAATGGATCAGTATTCTGAGCATCAGGAAAATAAGTTTGTAGTGAGTTAAAAATTTGATGGAAGACTTAACATGGCCACATCAACACGAAATTCAGTTTTTTTAATCGTTAATTCGGTAAGGAAATATTACATATTAGTTGAAGTGCACCTTCATATTGCACAAATTCGCCAGGACTTCTCGTCATCCTTGAAAACTCGCTCGTAATGAAAGATCACTGGACCGAACCATTTGATTTATTTAATATCGACACTGCTTACTGGAAAGCTACACATGATATATGTACATATGTATATACATACATATGTATGTATGTACTTGCAAATACTTTCCAACTTACGTAAAGTTCTATATGCATACATACATATGTATATATACCTATAATGGATATGAAACGACCCGAAACCAACACTGACGACATCCCAATTTGTTACCGAAAATCGAATTTACATTCGCCTGAGCAATACATACGAGTACGTACATACATATGTACCTACATTAGTTTGTCAACCATATCATCTAATATATGTATGTATGTGTATCGATAATTTAAGGCTGTTCACTGCAAAGTACGTACAGATACGTACCAATGTACCGCATTACATCACATCAATCTTTTGGGTGTCAAATGACGATGCTAACATGCATGTTCATGCAGCTCTTCAGTTTCACAAGAGTCTAAGAGATGAGAAAATAATTGCAAATTACTATTTGGTGTGTGTAATCTAATCTAGAACGTCCTTTTTGGAAAGATACTATTGCTCGTGTTCACATCTAAATTACATCTCTCACTGCAAACAATTTCGAAATTCTTTTTGCCTCAGTTTGCGGTAGACACTGACGTTCTTCAATCAATCAGCCGCAGCAACACAGCAACAGATATTTTGCCTGAGAATTCTGAAATGAGGAGGGTAAGGCAAATCGTATAAAGCTATAGGAATGGAATTTACTAGAATAGGAATTAATGTACACTGCCACACATGTCTGTACGTGCAGGTATGTGCCGTTCTACTACATGGTGCACCATGATGTTAGGTATGTTAATTCCGAAAATTTTAGCCAAATATTTACGAACAACTTGTAAAGGCATTGGAAGTCACATTCAACCGCACATGGCACGATATGTGACAAAGCAAGCTAAGTATGTTCGAACAGATGCGTATGAGAAAACATCCATTTAGAGTGAACAAGTAACACATGAGGTGAGGATTGATTCTATTCAATGCACCTCTACACGATGGTGCTTGAAAAATTGTATGTATGTGGTATTAGAAATGTAAGTAAGATTAAGTATGCAAATACATGGGCAAAATGGTATCTGATGTCTAATGAGGATAAATTTATGACTGTATCAACTGCTACCTTATTAATGAAAACTAAGCAATGATGTCTGGCAACTTGAAACTTTTTTTCGCTAAAGAGGCATTGAAACACTTTTTGTAGCAGTTCGTCAATTTGTTTTTGAAGTGATAACGTCGTATATAGCTAGAAACGGTGATGTAACGAAAATTGGTAGGTCCTTGAAGCCTTCGTACGATAGGCAGTTACTGATAGATTTTTTTCATTTAGGTGTCAACGTTTAAAGCATATCCTTCACTCTCCGAATAGGTAACTAGGTGAAAACGGTTTCGGGTTCCTGACAGCTGAAGCAAATTTCGAGTGCACAGTCAATTTAGAAAACCACTGGACGAACAAGACTAATTGCCCTCTTTAGATCCAATAAACGGCATTAGTTACATAGCTAATTACTAACCTTTAATCAGAATTTTGGTTCTGAGCATTTTCAAACGATTAACAGGTTACAGTGCCCAATTGCTTCGAGTAAAAATTTAGGACACATTCTCAAACCAATAGAGCTGCTCAAAATATTTAGCAAACGTCCGCTATAAGTAGGGCTAGAGACTGTCAAAATCCTTATCCTAACCCTCCACGTGGATGCTAGCCGGTAATAACCTCCACAGTCGTCTCGCACTTGTCAAGATGGAGTTAGCCAAGCTGAGGAAGCTTTGTATAGGATTCTTAACTGCTCAATAGTTTAATCTTTAACAAATGTCTCCTGACCATCGAATCGAGGTACCTGATATCAGTGCCTTATCCTAGTATATCGGCTCTGCTAGGAGGGACCTTCTTTCCGACTTACTCGTGGGACCAAAATCCAAAACTTAAAAAATGAATAAAAAAAAAAAAAACATAACAAAAAAAAAAAAAAAATGTAATAGGCACTTCATCCAAAGATGAATTTCTGGCCACAATCCAAAAGACCGTCATTTCTTCAGTACCCGCCAAGGTACGCTACGCACGTCTCACCCATCTACATCCGCTTCCGTGGTCGTAGCTAAAGATGCCAGCGTGAGTGTCCACCTCCTTCAACATCCAACTCTGTGGTTGCTGGCATGAACACCAGCGAGTGCACCTAGAAAAAACAACCACACAGACCAAGTACACAAGGACACAGCATAGACACTACTATGAGAAGGCCCTCTTCATCCTTAATAAGATAGCTAAGAATGAAGAACCTGGTACAGTCACTGAACGTGACCAAGTAGACAAACTTAAGTACCAGGCGGTTGTTGAAGACTACAACAAACGTCAGGCCTCCATGGCTAGCATCAAAGTTCGGGCTGAGGCTAAAAAAAGAAATCGGTCGCATGAAGAGACGTCCCATTCAGACAAACGCAGCAAGGTCGAAAGCAGCGTTGCCAAAAAGCTCAGCAAACAACAACAACAACAGTCAAATCCGTCCGTCACCACCGCGAAGAAGAGCATTTGTATAGTGTCCACACACACCGTCAGCGATGTGGTTAGGGATGACCTCTAAGTTGCCCTAATAGACGAACTTTCGAGCAATGGTAAGTCTATTACGAAGGCTTGGATTGAAATCGAGGTCAAACTCTCGCAGATGGTGATGGATCAACTTCTGAGCACACAAGGAGCCGGCACCCTACCCTGTTTCGACTCAGCTGAAGTTGTCACAGGGTAAAGAGTCATCAAGTGCGAGGATAGATACTCGAGGGACTTCCTGGGTGCTTGCGTCGCTAAGATAAGCGAAGCTTGGAACGGCTTGATTCCAGCCAAGGATATTCCGCGAAAACCTATGGCTCGCATTTGGTTGCCCGTAATGCCGATTGACAGTAGAAAGCTGTCTCAAACTCCACAACCCTGCGGTCCCAATGGATGATTGAGCGGCCATTAGGACTGAACAACTGCAAAAAAAAAGTCCGACTTTTCTCCTCCTCATAAACGAGGAAAGTTTAGGGAGTTAGAAAAGGAGTTAGAAAAGTCTAATTACCGTCTTAGGTTTGTCATAAGGTATGCCAAACTGAAAATATACAAATCTTCCGGCTCTTGTGAGGACACAGACGATGTCGACGACGCCAACACTCTTTTGGATGATCGATGCAATACCCCCCAATGTCCCTGATGAAGTTAAGTCAGTTTAATCTGAGGCACTCGCAGTATGCCACAGACAATCTTCGGGTTTTTATTAATGAAGCCAACATTGATATTGGCATCATCCCGGATCCCTGGGTAAGGGTAGCAACCATCAGAGGACTTCAAGACAACAGTTAGAACTTATACTACAATCTCAGTACTAGTAAAGGTAAGCCTAGAACTTGCATTCTAGCTAAGAAGCATTTACACGACTTTTTGTGTCCTAATCTTAGCTCAGCAGATCTAACAGTGATTAGACTGGAAACTGCAAACGGGAAAGGCTTTTTCGTTGCGTTAGTCTACATGGACCGGGATCGGCAAGCACCGGCAATCGGTTATTGACATCACATTAGTATCAAATAACGAAACCATTATTATTTAAAATTGGAGAGTATCCAACCTACAGTCCTTCTCGGACCATAAATGGATACTTTTTGAAGTTAGTCTTCTGATAGAGGCTCTTAAACCCTATAGAAACCCAAAGTTTAATCGTATAGTTAAGTCAAAACAGAATCGACTCGACTTCGGAAATATTGCTTTCAAAGTTTCGTGTCTAGTCAGCTACAACAAAAAGAAAGTCCCATTGTGGTGGAATGAAGATCTGTCGAAACTCAGGAAGTTGACCAGAGCGATCTTCAATATCTGCTACAATCATAACTTCCGGCAGCCCTATAAAGATTATCTAAAAATTTATAAGAAATCCATCAGAATGGCCGAGAAACAGGGCAGGATGGATTACTGCCAATCTATCGAGTCCCTTAAGGAATCGACTCGGCTCAGTAAAATTCTGTCCGAAGGACACAGCAATCCGTCCTTTCTGAAAAAATCGGACGGTAACTGGACTGATTCTACTGCGGAATCTTTGGAACTTCTTATGAGAGTACACTTTCCAGGTTGTTGTGACGGTGATGCAGAACAAGCTAGTTCTGCCAATGCACCTTCGACATCGTGGAATAGCATTATAAATATTATCACGGAGGATAGAATATCCTGGTCCATAAATAGCTTCTCCACTTATAAATCACTCGGCCTTGATAGCATTATGCTTCAGAAACTGCATGATATAGCAATTCCCTGGCTAATACCAATCTATAGGAGCAGCTTATATTTAAATCATGTCCCCCGTCCTGGAGACGTGTCAAAGTTGTTTTTATTCCGAAAGTGGGCCGGCGGGGCCACGAATCCGCGAAAGATTTCAGACCTATTTGCCTATCCTCTTTTGTACTGAAAAGTCTAGAACGTATCCTAGTCGAAATCCCAGCATGCGTACCTCAAAGGTCGGTCTACTGAGATGGCTCTTCATGAGGTAGTGTGTACGGTGGAAAAGTCTCTCCACTACAAAGAATACACTCTTGCTACCTTTCTAGACGTAGAAGAATCCACACTGAAGTTTTTCAAGAGGCTCTCACCGAGTTAGGTGTAGAAGGTTTTCTTAGTCAATGGCCTCCAGCCAAAGATGATCCTATGGATGTACACAGTCGTTGTGCTTCCCATTCTTACCTACGGCGCCATCGTTTGGTGGCCTGCCCTGAGCAAGAAATACAATATCGAAAAACTTAAAAAATTACAGAGATCAGCGTTTGTAGGCATCACAGGAGCCTTGAGGTCCTGTCCAACAGATGCTCTAAGTGTGATCCTGCACCTGACTCCTCTTGAACCTCATAAAAAAGATTCAACTACATGTAGCCATGTCCGGCTCAGGGAATCTGAGTGCCGTAGGATCTTCGAAACGATTCCGAGAGAATTGGTTTCGTCTTCATCTGAGTACAGAATACCAAACTTCAATTGTAGTAAATCTTTTTCAGTCAAACTGCCTACTAGAGAAGAATGGGAAAACGGACGCATTATCAGTGACTATGATATAGGTATACATACGGATGGTTCAAAGATGAACTGCAGAGTCGGCGCAGGTATCTTCTCTGACCAACTAAATATATCGAAGTCCTTTTGTTTCCCTGACTCTGCCAGTGTTTTCCAAGCGGAGCTTCTTGCGATTCGAGAAGCCTGCCGTTTGCTAAACGATCTCCCTACATCCAGTCACAACATCGCTATTTTTCCAGATAGCCAAGCTGCTATCAAAGCCATTGATGCGGTCACCATATCCTTAAAACTGGTAGAGCAATGCCGGTTTGAAACTAATCACCTAAGCGTCCACTCAACAACTACACTCATCTGGGTTCCAGGGCACAGTAACTATGAGGGTAATGAGCGCACTGACGAGCTGGCCAGGCAACGTTCGACCCTTAACGGCTCTTTAGCAGAAAAAGTCGATATTCCGCTAGGTGTCGTTAAGAGCAATATACATTATCACTTCCTACAGTTTGCCAATTAAGGGTGGAAAAGCCTGATTAGTTGTGTAATATCAAGAAAGACATGGCGTGATTACAATAAACCTAAATCAACCGAGCTACTTGGTAAATCAAGACCAGATATTGCCAGAATTGTAGCTATCATTACAGGTCACTGGCCAATAGGGGACCATGCGGCCAAGCTTGACATTCCTCACAACACCTTCTATAGAAGCTGCAAGGATATCAATGAGAAGGAATTTCTATATCACTTCCTTTGCAGATGTCCGGCTCTAGCGAGGACCAAGCAAAATATTATAGGAAGACCCTTCTTCGTGGACCTTGGCGAGATAGCTGACAAAAGGATTGGAGAACTAATCCGTTATTTGAACTCCACAGGTTGGGTCAATTTCACATCAGCTAAGTTTTTGCGAGTTTTTGTGGTAACGAAATGGCGCACCCTAGCGCTAATTGGGTTCTTTCTAAGACCCGCCACTTTACCTATCTACCTATTCGCAAATATGCCTGTGGATTATTTAGATAAGCCTTGATCTCCAAATAGTTTCACAAAAGTGATATACAGATACAAATATTTGATGCGAAAGGTTTATACGTAAACGTCCTGTTCAGTAGCTGTTAAGGTTCTTAAATCATATTTTTCGAGATCGAGATGCATTGACCTTATCTTGGTTGGAATTGATAAATTGTTTTGCTTGCTAAGGGCCCTGAAGGTTGACCCAATAGTCAGCGTGTTGATCTTGTATTATATTTTCTTAAAGTGAACACTGTTGGGTAGTACCGAAACAGGGCTCAGGACCAACAAGTGTGCGACAAACGCCTCTTCTCACTAGTCAATTAGCGGGTTCGTTGCATTCGAAGAGACTAAGACAGTCTAAGGGCCAATAGTTCTGCTTGACTACATATCTGAACAAATATAATTGCGGGCTCTTTTCATTCTAGATATTTCAAATGAAAACATATTGATGGGCCGCTTCAAGCGCTCCTCTTATCTAAAAGCTCTTCCTGCCCATAAACACACCAATGTGAACACGCTCTTAGGGAGTTCCTTGTCTACCGCCCATTATAAAAATATTTTATTAATGCCCACCGTACAAATCGGAGGCATCGGTTTTTCTGGAAAAAACAGGAAAAGGAAAAGGAACCTTTCATTTATGTTATGGTGAGAGAAATGTGCACATAATTCTCATCCAACAGTTAAGTCATATTAAAGATTCATATCGTGATGTATAATGCAAAGCATTTCCATCTCCACGAGTCCACTTCGTTAGCAAGCAGCTTCAGTCTTTAACAAGGCTGTAAATCCCAAAATCCGAAACCTCCTGTTGTTAAAGGATATATCTGTCCGATGCCGTATATGTTTAACAGAGTTGACCTTGAGGTCTCGTAAAAAAGGAGAAATAATTTCACTGTGATAAAAAACAGATGAATTTACCAAATCTATCCACTTCCACTCTCGCTCTCTCTCTCTCTTAAACACACACACATACCTTGTCTTTCGAAGGCATATCATCGGATAAAAGGATATAAATACTATTTACGTTCTTCCTGCATAAAATTGAAAGCTAAGAGAAAACTGACCATGGATACCAAAATCGTGTCCAGTAGAAGGTGGTGTCGCTTTAGAACCAAACAAATCCTAGAGCGGCATAAATTTTGTGTATGCTGGCCAGGACACTCTCTAAAAAACACATATACACACACACAAACGTATATACACTGCCATAAAAAGAAGAAAATAATGGCCAAATGCTTCATCTATTTTGACAAACAGGAACAAAAAAAAAAAAAATAAGGACGAAAATCAATAGAAACATTTTTTCGTGTTCATCCTGCGTCTGTCCACCAGCAGCAGCAATAGCAGCAGCAGCACCAGTGGCATTCGTGTGGAAATTTCATGGAAATAAATTTTCCCCGTCGAACAATAGAACACAACCGCCCTTCTCCCTAAAAAGTGGAGAAGAAACAAATTGTTTGAGGAAGGGAAAAGGACGAAAAGGATGAAAACCGTGGGCACCGACAAACAAAAAAAAAAACAGAAAAACCGAAAAAACTAGATGAGATAGGAGGGAGGAAAAATGTGAACAGCAAATCTTCAAGCTAACACAACACATACACAAACACAGCAAATGGAAAAGGAAGACCAGGAGCAGCAGCAGAATGAACAAAAGCAAAATTATGAGCGACCAAAGGAAACAAGGACAGAAAAAGGGTGGCGGCGACCGACGGCAAGCAGCACAAGTGTATATGGTTTCCTAGGAGATATTCGAACCTAATATCTTCCAACCCAGTGATATGAATATCCAATGATTCGAATGCCCATATCCGGGTAAATTCCTAAGATCTAGGTCATCATGCAGCTAAAGCAGCAGCAGTAGCAACAGCAGTGACCACGGCATAGCAGACAAGTAGCAGCAGCATTTAACCACCCAACTAAAGGAAGTTGGTGAAATGTGCAAATAAGGCCACAAATTGGCACAGCATGACGGGAGGGATCCAGACCGTGGATAAATATTTTTCTGCGAAGAGAGGTGAGGCAGCGGATAACCCGAAATAGAAACGGAATTTAAAATATTTTCAAGTGAGCAGATTAATAAATTCAGTAACAAGAAATTTAGGTGCAGTAGCATAGTCAGATGGTAGGTACATACCTTACCTAAGACTTGTTGGAATGGAAAAAATGCTGCACACTATCCGACCTTGAACCATGCGGTTAGCTCTGGAATTATTGACCAGGAGATTATAGCAATGGAGAAACATATTTTCTATTTTACTGATGGCATGTTATGGTGCTCAACCAGCACGCAATGGTAAGATAGCTACCTTCGAGTAGGTGTGCCTTTGATTTGTATGAGCTACCTAATGTAAGGCCTTCCATTGAATTCTCTCCAGGTCGAGGGTTTGATGATCGACCACTCTTCAAGTCATAGACATTTTAGTTGCTGTATTCGAACCTTTCTGGTCTTGACCAAGAATACTCTTATCTATTTGAGGTACATGGCTCTGAGCCTCTACGTTTTTTACAAGTTGTGACATCGCCATTGTTTCCACAGTGCCACTAGCTATGTCGAGTCATCTTTTATGCGTATCATTTGAAGGGTTATATTCCCGGAGGTTAAGTCCTTATCAAGGTTTTCTGAGGGTGTGTATCTGAAGATGGGGGTGTCGAAGGTTAAGGTTTCCTTTTAGCAATGCAGTAGCTCCGAACCTTTTTTCTTTAAAAACCTGGTATTTTCAAAAGATACTAAAAGATTAGTCCAAATAGTGGTGGCATACTCGTATCTATAACTATTTTCATAAATTATGATATCGTCATGGTCTCCACAGTGTCACTAACTTCGTCAAGCAAATCTACATGCTTATAATTTGCCGGGTTATACATATTGCCTGGATTTACGTCTTTATTAAGGTCTTCCATCACCAGATGGTGATCCTTATAGAAACGTATGTATCTAAAGATGGATGGATGGAAGGTTAAGGTTGCCTTTCAGTGCTGCAGTGGGAGTCGTTGGTATTGCACCCATTAGGCTTGAGCCTAAAATTTGTTGAGGCTGTCTTGTGTAGACTTTTGTGTCGGTTTTTGATGTCATGCCGGCCTGACGTGTAGTTGTGTAAAGTCAGAGTAGTTCTTACCAATAAGACTTATGTTGGTCCATACGGAGTACCTGGCTTTGTCTATAGTTTTCGTGAGATAAGAGTTCTAAGTGAATTTTTCGTCTAGGGCTAGGCCCATGTATTTGGGATCTTTTGAAAACTCTATTGCTTTACCAAGTGGAGTGAGGTTTCGGAGCTTGTCCCGATTTCTTCTTCTTGTAAATATAACTATGGCGCTTTTTTTGGGATTGACATTAAGACCAACTTTCATGCATTAGTCAGCAACAAGATTGAGTGCTCTTTGGAGGAAGTTCGAGATTGTTTCTTCGAGTACACCTCTGATTAGGATCACAATGTCATCAGTGTATCCTTGGACATATGTAGATGCCATTATTGCTTAGAATTAGTACAATTCATTTACTACGATGGACCATAACAGGGGGATAGAACACCACCTTGGGGGCAACCTTTCGCAGCCGTGACTCTAATTCTGTCACTGCCTAACGTAGGATTGATAATTCTGTCGCTTAGTATGTCGAAGCGATGAAAACATGTTAAGTATGTACTTTATTCAATTACATGTAGTATTAGCTACTCATGTGTTCTAGGTACATCTGTATATCTGTCGATGTTCAGTGTTGTCGACAAGTCCTTCGATGTCAAGGATGCAGACCACGGATTTGTCAAACCTTCTAGTAAGTCTCGTGAAGAGCTTGTGTTGTTGACTTCCAGATTCATAGGCATATTGGTTTTTATTTCATTGTTTTTAAGAAAAGTGAGCCTTATATGTAGGTCGGTTTGATTTTGGTAGATCTGTTGGACTGCGACCTACTTTGGTTATAAATTTTACAGTGACATCCTTCTAACTTTTCGGCATATGTGTGTAGCTTGTTCTAAAGATGTTGATCAGATGCGGGGTTATCGGTGATATGTCTTTTTGGGAACATTCCATCTTCATCAGGGGCTTTGGATGGTCAAATAAATTGATAACACATTTTAAGTTGCATTTATGAAAAATTTCTTTTGATCCTTTTAAGTCCTCCCTGTTTGGTATGTTGATCCTTCCCTGGACAAGATTGTTGGGGCAGATGATGGTGGTGGCGGAGTTTATTAGGTGAGTTTCGGCTAAGGGTTGTAGTGTCAGTAGACCGTTTTTCACGTAAGTGCAATGTAAGAAAATCTATTCTCCATCGCCCTAGTAGAAGTAGAGAAGTATATTTCCTGATGATTCGTTCTCTAGGCAACCCTGATGATAGGCAGATGATTGCAGCATTAAGGGTTTCGAACTTCTTCCTCAAGAGCTCTTAATTTTATGTTCCACCTTGGCAAGCAGTTGACTGCTCATGAAACTATCCGACTCAAAGCCTCCTCAAAGCCTCTTCCACACATAAATGCCAGTCCGCGATTATTAATATCTTCAATTTTAAGCGGCGTACACACTTATGCGCAAATCTTAGCACTTGCATGCGGATTTGTATGCTCGCGGGTAAGTGCGTTCGTTTGGATGGCATTTTGGCTTGGCTTTTGAATGAAGAAAAGAGCAATGCACTTGAGCGCGTGCTTACCTGAACGCATTTGCTCGCAGATTTGTGCGGCAATGTGTACGCTGCCTTACATTAGAAGACAACAACTGATCTTGACCCTGATTCTTGACCGGAAATTTCGTACGAGCATTCCTCTTCTGAGGACAGTTCAGTCCACTTCTACATGGACAGCTTCATGACTGCTAAGGAGGTGGGTTGTGGCAAGCTCAATCTAAACATCTTTTTCCTCCCAAATTATTGCAGCGTTTTTCAGAAGGAAATCATGGCGATAAAGGAACCTTTATCCTGGCTGAAATGTGGTGGAATATTAGCAATTTCACTAACTATCAAGCGACAACTAAATCCCTGGAGTCGTGCTCCTTCACTTTAAAGGCTGCTTTAAACGGTCAATTGATGGACCATTTCAACATTCACCCATATTGTGTCCCAGGCCACAGGCCGAATTGCAGGAAATTTCAAAGCTGACGAGCTCGCCAGACAGCGTATGACTTAAAGGATTCTGTCGAAATGGCAGAGCCTGGGTGTGCCAATTGCTACTTGTAAACTCTTACTAAAGCTGGACACTTTTTCTAAACCAACTGTAGAAGGAAAAATCTCTCTACTTACAACATTTCGAGACAGATATGACATATCTGAGTTTGATTTAAAACCTAGTGCCGAGTGGATATCGTTGAAGCGGTCACATATCGGCCGTGCTATCGGTGAGCTTACTGGACACTGTCTGGTAGGGCAACATTACAAAAGACTGGACATTTTTCCAAACGACTTCTGCACAAGTTGTAGGGATGAGGAGGACGAAAAAACGTTCACCTCCTAAGCATGGGCCCAGCTCTGTCCCAAAAAGACAACCTAAGCGCTTTCTTAAAAGTTCCGGTTGCTTTAATTAGTCCCGGGTAACCAAATGGTGTGAACCTTGGCTTCCTTTTATGAGTTTTATTGTTCTAAGTCTGTCCACACTCTTGTGCAGACAGCCACTCTAACCTAAACTTAAGCTGATGCTCCCATAACAATTGACCGTGGATTACATGAGTTCTAGTAGTACATGAGTTTTAGTACTAGTGAGTTCTAGAGTTCTCAGTAGAAACATGCAAGTTCCTAAATTAGTTTGAATAAATGGGGTACCTGGGGTGTGATGTCAAGGACTTCTTTAATCCTTAATATCTTTGAACTTTATAAAATGGTACCACCGTAAAGTACGTACGTAAAGCGGTCAATACTCTGCATAATGTATTATAGTTTAGAAGTTATGGAGAGTAGGATGGACGGTCGAATGAGCGACAGCAATAGGGTTCCCAAATTTATTTACTTACTTTTCTTACTTTTCTACCAATGCATACTCTATTATCAGTTAACGTTCGGAACGAAATTTATGCTATAGTACAACCAATAGTGACGGCAAACCCACCAACTCATGCGCCCAACTTCTAATTTGAATCTCAAAGACGAGTTTTCGGAGAACCTTAAGAATATCTTTCATTCTATATCCAAAATTTAACCAATCAGTATTTACGATTGTTTAAGACCCCCAACTTTATATTGTAACAACGAACAACATACAGCTCCAAGTATGCGTATGTACGACCCTATAGTCCTCCTTATTTCCTTTGAACATTCATATGCATATGTGCTCTTCTCCCTAAAGCTAGACACTGTTTGTAAGTCTATAATCGCATTTGACGAACTTAGAATTGATTTGCCTATGAGATTCAAATGAATGAAGAATTCCGTGTACACATTGCCAGCTGGGCGCATACAGTTGAATATGTGCAGACTACCTTCCTACGCTCATTCGTCCTGTTTCCATATTCATATTGTGTACTTATTGAGTGAGGTTTGTGTATGTTTTTTGTGTGTCCCCTTGCGTGATTTATTTTTCATTTGAGCACGTTTCGGAAATAATGTCTAACCATTGGTGAGCATTATACACAAGAGTTATGTTCAATGGAATTGTCAAAGGATTGCAAGGACGAGTGGATGGTCGGGCGGGCGGTGGGAGTGATGTGTGTTCTCCGATAAAAGGGGGTTCTTTGCAATTTATACCCATTGGTATGGAATGTTTTTTTTTTTTTTTTTAAATTGATTGGGATATCTTTTCAATTCGTTGTCTAGATTTGTTGATTTCGATTATTATTATTATTATTATTTGTATTCTTATTTTTCCATGTTTGCATTTTTCTAGTCTTACTCCGTTGTCGTCGTTCATATTTTTAATGGAGCAATACATTTTCGGGAAAAATGAGAGCATTTCGATTTACCATGTTTAACATGATGCTGGCCATATATAAAGGTCCTTTGTCAGCGTCATACATACACTTATGTTGTTATTTACGAAAAACGAAATATTTTATGTCAGTTTGTTTTCCGAATGAACAAATCGCAGTTTTGTGTCCGTTGAATGCGTTAAAGTTTTCAAGGATATAGTGTAGTGGTATGAAAAATATATGCAGGAAGGTATTTGTTGATTTGGTAAAATACTTTTTGATTTAATGCTGGTATGCATGATTGGGTAAAAAGCAAATTAAAATATAGTTTTGAAGCAGAAAATTTAATTGACTTTCAGAAAGCACTTCGTTAGCCATGGAGTGAAGCGAGAAAGATCCTTTTTATGTTAATCATCACGTCCACATAATTGGTGATCTAAAAAAAAAATCAGCATCCGGTGATGTAATTCATTTCGATTCGTTGTACATGATGGAATACTGTCAATCTATTGAAACAAATACTTTAAGCTCCTTTCAATTTTGACTTTTTTTTAAAGAAAATCAGATGGAGCCTCTATGGTTAATCCTAGAGTCTGTCGGGCGGAATGGACCTAGACGATGATAGCCAAAGCTTCCATTTGACCAACACAAAGTGAGGATATCAATATCAAAGCTTGAATCCAACGAGACTGCTGGACCTTACGACGTTTAATCCGAGCTGTTCAAAGGAGTTGTAAATGACTTGGTCAAGGACATACACCAACTCATTTTTAAGATTTGGTTAAACGAGTGTATGGCTTATGTATGGAATCATAATTAGTGTGGCTTCAAGACAGAAAGGTCCACAATCGATCAAATGTTCACGCTTCGGGAGATCCTGGAGAATACCCAAGAAGTTCAATTCATCAATGCTTTGAGAGTCTGAGAGTAACCTTAGAAGAACGCAGGAGTAACCAATTGGTGGTGAGATGGGTCTACAATATGCTGAAAAATAGGGCGATATATATTCAGACCAGTACTTCAAGACTTGGAGGAAGGGTAAGCAGAGGTTACCAGGATGGAAGAGTTAGTGTAGAATATATATAACTATGGACTCTCTCTTAAGAAGACTTGAAGAGACTAGCATCGACGCTGTGGAATATGCCACAGCAATAATAGCAAGAGGCAAATTCATGAACGTCACAGCAGATACCATGTGAAATGCTCTCTGGAATTTCAGCTCTTGACACTTTTCGAATCGGAGCTACATGTGATCAAGAAGGTTAACTATCTGGGTGTATCCCTAGATGCTGGTCTAACTTGGAACTTCCATGTGGAAGAGGAAGTCAGAAAGGCGAAAAGCGTGCTTCATCAAAGATATCAATACATCACTGGCATTGAAATGTTGGAATGTATTCATAGTCATCACTCATTCAATGAGTGCTCATCTCGAAATGAAATGGCGCTGCTCTGGGTAAGAGGGCACGTAGGGATTGAGAACAACGAAATGGCGGACTCTCTAGCAAACCTCAACCTCGGAGCTCTCTGGTCAGGAACCATTTGCTGCAATTGGCAGAGGGATGTTAGAGCACCTAATTAGCAACTAGGCCGTGGCGGAACACCAGAGAAGTTGGTCAACCGTGGATGGTTGCAGGTAGGCGAAAATGGCTATTAAAAATGCCGATAGGCACCACTCACAGAGAACTTCCAATCTTAGGGCGAAGAACACTGAAATGGGTGGTAGCGCTATCCACAGGTCATGGAAATTTCGGGTATCACCTAAAGAATATGTGTCTTCTGGAGGATGTCACATGTACCCTATGCTTGGAGGAAGTCGGGACGGCAGCGGATATACATATAGTGTCAATGTCCGGCGCTAGCTAGCAGAAGAACGGAGGTCCTGGAGAGCCACTGCGTAGAAACTCAGAGTATGTTCCAGATTTCTGTTAAACAGATGCTAGCGTTGACACGTGGAAACAAAGCCAGAGAGGAACTGTGGATAAATTTTGTGGAAAAGAAATGAAAACCCAATACTGTGGTCTGGTTGCCTATCTCTTCAAAATATATATATAAGGCCCTATCCCTAATAACTAAAGAAATTCTAAATAAGACTGTAATCATCCAATTCATACTACATATATGGCGCTGAAGCATGGACTTAATCAAAAGTGGATGTAACTATCTTCGGTCGTTTCGAGATATATATATATATACGATATTCTTCGTAAAATATTCTGTCCCGTTTATGTTGATGGGCTTTGGAGGATGAGATTCAACAGGGAACTATAAGAGCTGTACAGCGACATCGAGCTAGTTAAAATGAAACTGTGGATTAGTTATCTGAAATGACATCAGCATATAAAGCTATTAACTAATCATGTGACACGCAAAGGTCATGCAACCAAGTTATGTATCCTTCACAACAGATAGAATCCATTTCTCATTTTCTTTTTCATTTCCCAAAGCAACGTGCTTCAAAAAGAATTTGTAAAAAAAAAGATTCCAGAGTTATCTATTTACTATGAGCCACGAGTTGGGTATAGTACATAGATATCTAAATTTATTCACTTGAAGTAAATGGCGTATCCTTGTACCAACCTATACCTACCTATCTACCTTACCCGAGTCGGAAACTCTTGAAAGATTTTACCAACAAAGAAGTGCTCGAAGTGGTAAGGTTTACTTTCCAATTTCTTCTTTCGCTGTCTTATGGCACTACCGTCAGGCATTTCATTAAAAGTAGGCCTTCTTAGTCTTCTTAACTGGATCTGGTTTGTGTAACCTTTGGATCTGAGCGTTGCTCATTTTCTTTAGTAATCGTTTGGGTACGGCTTTCATGGTCACAACGAAGAGTGTTCTTAAGAAAGCTTTCTGGACTGCAACGACTCCTTCTTCTTGTGTACCAGACCGCTGTATGTTGTACTAACAGTCGCTAGGTTATTTGGTTCAGTGCTGAAGGATTTCTTGACATCTTTCTTTTTCAACACATACGAATTATTTTTGAGGATAATCAGCCAGTTCAGGTATGACGATGTGGTGACCATTTTGACCGGTCTTTCTTGCTTGACATCTTCTGAGCTTCCTTTACTGGTGTACATGTCATATTTTATGAACCATCTCTATCCTTCTTCCATAAGTTTTAACTTCCACTGTCTCGGTCCACATTTCATATCCATACTTCATTACTAAAGCAATAAATTTTGGTTCGCCAGTGTTTGGCATTGTGCCGAGGCCTATGTCAATGCAACCATTGCTACTTTGTCAGATGCATGCTTATTGCAAATATCGATTCGAGGTGAACTTTGCATCTATGATGACCTCCTATGTACGATAGGTCCTGTTTAGCTGGCAGTTAGTGGTAAATAACACTTTGCTGATGCTGACGAGAACTGCTTCTGTGTTATGCTCTGTTAGCTACAGTCTCATATGTGTCCAGTTGTTTACAGCGACCGGCATGGAAGCATCCTATCCATTGTCAAAGCCGACTGGTAGTAATTTTCTAGCATACCTAAGGTTTCATATGCTGCGATGACTGGCATATGCTTATGACCATAATTAATGCTATTGGCCCTCCTACCAACTTGGTGCAGTAGAAGCCACAGGCAAAGTCACTTGCAGTTGTTGTCTCTCATACTAACCAGGACTATAAGGGAATTCTTGACTGATGTGCTTTTACTCAACATTTTCACTGTTTCCCTTACGTATTGGAGTATATATAGGGACCTTTTGAGAACCAACACAGTTCGTAAAATCCAGTCTCAAAGTTGTTTTTGGGTGCACTCAATGCATTCCCATACGGTCTACCTCGTATAAGGAGAACTCTAAAAGCCCCCTTGTTACTTTATTATTGTGAACATAACATCCAATGTGATTAAGTTGCCAAGGTCCTTTGCATCACTTTGTATTCTATCTCCGTTTCCAAACTACCTTTCAGATACTCAACCAACTACCACTTCTTCAACCAACCATCTTCCTAAGCGAAACCACTCAAAAGCGATATTCCAAGGAAAGTTGAACCCCGTTTAAACCAAAACTGACAAACCAAGGGGAACTTAGTTTCTTCTCCATCTGTAATCCCCCCAGAGGCCAATCGAGCAACTTTATCCCATAAGACATGCCCTTGTACATCCACATTCTTGCCTCCATGCGGAAGCAACCACATGTCGAACAATTCATTTTCGCCAGGGCAACAAAACGAAATAAAAGGCTCGGATTAAGAGTGATTTCCTGTATGGAATTTCAAAAACCTGGCATGCACTTCTTTTGCGAAAATCCTTTTCCATCAATTACTGGACGTGGCACGTGAGGGCACACATTCTATTCCGCCAGAGAAGGATGCCATCTATCTGCACTCGAAATTGATGCATCCATGTAACTCGGACTCAGTAGTATTGGCTTTTCGTTCATTCGAAAGAGAGAGAACAAGAAGGATCCGATATCAATTGTGAATGCCTGGCCATGTGTAGCAGAAGATGTACACTCCGAATGCAATATCTTATGGCTTCTGAAGGCGCTTGACTTGTAACACAGACCACACATGTGTATTGACCGTGTATGCAGCTTGCCCCACTCGAAGTCCCAATTGAGTTCAATTTTGAACAACAGAGATGTGTAGGAAGGAATCCAATTTGAAAAGCAGCTTCGCTCCTCAATTGCACAATTTTATTTCTCCAGGAACATGAAATCCTGCTGGCGTATGATCTCCCCGATGGCTGGCAACTTGTCGTCGTCGTCGTCGTCGTCGTGGGGAAATCTACTGACAGTGTAGTTTTCGTACTTCGTTTCGTTGTTGTGAATTCCGCTTACACAACGAATTGCATAGTGTAAACAAATAAAAGAGAATGGCTGTTACAAACCTCATCGTCGTCGTCGACATCTCGGAAACCTTTCGGTTTTATTGGCGGTGGGGTTATGTGGCGGTGGGGTTGGCGGAAATCCTTACTTGTACAAGGAAAGAATACAACTGGGTGACGAAACATTCAAATCGATTGAGGGGTGGCGCACATATGGAATGGATCTGTTGAACCATTTTTATTGAAACAAAGAGATGTCGAAGGATAAGACATGCTGTTGCGTGTGGATGGAAAAAAATTACCAAGTGCCTACATTGTCAGATTGGTTTAACAAGTTTTCTTATTCGTATTCCTTTGATGCATTTTTATACATCGGTCGGTCGTCTCATATGATATGTTACCTTTGACATATAGTTTCTAACATACAGATATAATGAAGATGGAGCTAACAAAGGAAAAGACGAGTCGAATAAGTCAATTACGTTTGAACGAGTGCATTTATTGAATAAACGAAGAAAGCATATGCCAAGGCTCGCAAGTTCCATTCAAAAGTACCAAAGCATCGAAGATTCTCAAGAGCAGCCTAGTGTGATGTGACATGAATATCATTGAGTCATACCACATACATACCATACTGGCAGTATGTCAAATCCTTTTGCCCAATTTAACCGAAACTCAACTGCGAAATAGCTAAGTAAGAACTAGTCATTAAGTTTGCGACTCTCCAACCATAGGAAGTTGACCAGGAAGACCTTCAATATCTGTTAGAGGTGTAAATATTGGCAGTCTTCTAGAGACTGCTTAAAAATATACAAACAGGCTCATTGTCATGAAGAAAATCCTTTTAGGATTTAATAGAGAAAAAATCAAGCTAGTCGCAGATACGTACATAGATGACATGGTGATACTAGAGTCAGGAATCTGTCCTTCCATGATAAAGTGATGCTCTTCATCAATAAAACTAAAATACATGACTTCACACTTCCTTGAATGAAAATAAGCAACAGTATGTATAGGTGCGGTCCTGCTGTATTTTTTAGACTCAGAGCGTCTAGGTGCCGCATTGCGAAACGCTATGGTCCGAGAGAATTCGTATCGACTCCAACAGATTACATTATTCCTAATTCTTTTTTTCACAAAGCGTTTCAACGTACATTTCCCCTTAAGAACAGAATGGCAAGATGGATAGCTGATTAAGGCCTTCGCACTAACAATCTACACAGACGAGTCAAAGATGGATGAACTGTGGTCAAATACAACGCCAAGGCCAAAAATAGCCATTTTCATTGCCTTGGTTACTATTATCTACTACAAGACTGCCAAAATGGGCTAGCCTATGTGGGTGGCCATTTCAATGTTACCCAAATTTGGGTTCCAGTGCACAGTAACGGAATCCTTCTGAAAGCTCATTCCTAGTGTGACAATCGTGTCTCGTATCGAAATAATCTGCGTTTCAGAATGATAGACTCCGCCATGTTGCATCTTTAAGATTAGTTGTGATCTTAATTAGCCTTGCACATGTGAGGTGATTGAGCCTTTTTGGAAAGTTTTATCCTTTGCTATGGGGGTGATGTATACATATGCCATTTCACCGGTCTGATAAATATTTTGTTTCAGTATGACCTAGTAGGGGGCTTGAAAATATCAAAATGTGACATTTTACTGCCTCGTCCTTCGATACAGGTGATGCAGTATGATGGCTTCAGTAGGATTTCATGTCCTTCTCGTAGAAATCTACAAGGCTTTGTCGGCAGACCTACTCTATTAGTAAAGCATATTTGGAACAGTGAAACCTTCCCTGAAGAATGGAGGATAGCTATGCTTGTCAATCTCTCAAGGAAACGCAACTGGAGAGGTATTCCAGCAATTGCTAGTCAATATAATGCTCGAACGTGTTGAAGTACATGTAGAAAGTACTCACGATACTAAACAAGCAGATTTTCGCAGACTGGATTTTCCAACTTTTACCTCTTTAATACATCTCCGCCGCACCTACTGTTTATTGATTTTAAGAATACGTTCGACAGTGTTAACAGGAAGGTTATATGGCACACCTTACATAGGAGAGGCATTCCGAACTATGAACTGGCTATTATAAAAGGAAGCAATGAAGGTGCGAAGAGTCACGTGCTATATATGGGAAGCTTATCGGAAGAATTTGACATCCATAATAGTGTAAAGTAAGGTTGCATACTATCACCAGCACTCTTTCTTGTGGTGATCAGTGATCTCTGACAGAATCATAGACTTCGCTGACGATGTTCGTCTACTATCGGAAAGAATCATAGAACTGCACCAAATGACTACTGATTTGGTGAGAGTGCAAACAGTTTAAACACTAAACAAGTACCTGGAAAGTGACCGTCAATGTCACAATTATATACATATGTACGTTGCAAACTTTAGCCAATCGCTGTCTAAGAAACATATTACAAATGTTGGGGTCAAATCGTATCTCAAACGAATAGGTTTCGAATACAAAATGACCCAAGAACATATAGACCTGATAATACAACAGCGAAAGTGGCAATGGGTAACTCTAAGGACGATAATTGTATTTGCCCGCCAAGTTTTGCAATGGAACCCGCTAACACAATAAAGGCGAATACATAGATGTCCTCGTATGACGTGGGGCAGATCAGTAGAAAGGGAATCTCGACAACTAGGAAAAAGCTGGAAGACATGGTCAGGGCTTGTAATACACAAAGTATGACGTTCTTCCAAAACTAGTTTAAGATCATCTGCAACATTCGGGCGCCAGGATACATCACCTATGAAGCTATATCGGACAAGACCTGTTGTCTACCAGGAACTGGAAAGGCAGTATCAATAAGAATAACGTATAAGTTTAAAACTTTCTGCCAGTACAGAAGCCCACTGTTCCAGATATATAACAACTATGTAGGTCATGACATGCATATGAACTCTACGCAATAGCCTCCATGGCTTACCAGAGACGAGCTGGTTTCCACATACAAATGTAAGTATGGCTCAAAAACCTTATTCGCCCCATTTCCCTCGTAATTTTCTCCATCAGTCCGCAAATGACTCCCTCATATCTTGACGTGCAAACCCAGATATCCCGGAATACATTATATTATTCAGATTTCATAAAAGGATATTGGGTATCGCTAGTGGTGCGTTATGAAGGTTGTGTCGCTTTCACTTGTGCACATAATTCATCAACTTTAGATATTTCATCTTAAAATTTGCTCCAACTTTTACAATCTCACGCACCCTACTCTGAACCCTGTTTGCTTATGTGTCACAATACTCTAACCACTCATTACTCTAACGCCATTGATTACATCCATTTTATAAGCCCCAAGAGATTACCAATCTCAACCTACCCCTTTTGGCCAGTAGACATAAGTCCAGTGAGAATATTTTCCCGAAATGATTGTATCCCCAAAACAAATACTCATCACACCATTCCCTACTATCTAGCCGTTACATTTCAGTTGATATATGGTTGCGGTTACACCATACACCCGGTTCCATTCATTCATTATGTCGGCGCGGTGAACACACGAGCATGTCCTTGCCATACCGATCAGTGGATCCAGCTAACACTATGTATTCCACAAGCTCTGTGGCTATGAGTTCTTATTTTGTTTTTCCTGAAAAATCCGTTAAATCACAGAGTGAACACTGAATAAAAGATTCGACCAGATATCAACATGGTCCTTGTAGCAGACAAAGGACTAAGCAATCTGCTTTTAGTTGGACCACTGCAGAAAGGTAGCACACCACCGCGAACCAGTCTGTTCTTTTATTCAATTTCATTCAGTCAATTTTTGGGCAAGAGTTCGACTTTTGGTGAAAAGAGGATTAACCGCAAATATCCAGCATCCCTAAAGTGCATTCTGGCTGGATATGAAATTCCCCCATTGGGCTGCGTGTGAATTGCATGCACTCACATAGAACATCCTTTGTTCGTCCTGCCAAATGGGCGACGACTGGTGAAGAAGAGCTTTTAAACGTTTTTTCTTCGTCGCCCTTTTTTTTTTGTTTTGGGTGGGGGGCCAGTAATCTGGTCTTTCTTTCGTCCTTACACCCTTACACCGACATGCCAGCTTGAATGACATCAAATTAACATGCTCTTCACACGACCGTCCCTCGCAAGTCTGCCATTTCTCCCCTCCATTCAGTGACCGACGGAGCAGAACGACGACCCCTTCCTGCTGAGATTTATTTTTCCCTTTTTTTTTTGTGTAACGTGCCACTGGTTGCATAGCATGCAACAAAAGTGTAATTAAATTGCAAGAGCATGGCTATTTACGAAGGAACAACGACAGAATGGGTATAAGGGAAGATAGCAGCAACTGGAAACGAGAGTCCTTGGAACGGATTGCATTGCACTTGTGTTGTTGTTTTAAATGACAACGAATGGTTAATTGTCACTGTGAATGTTAGAGTTGTGTACTCTGTTCATTTCTAAATAAGCAGGGAGTACCGCTCTCCTGCTCTGGCAATGTGTAATTTGACGAGGGACGAAGTGTAACAAAGTGCAAATAGAATCTTAACAAATTGTTGAAACACTTAAGGGCGAACAAATTTAAGAAATCCAAAATGTATTCCAGTTAACGCTCTAAAGAAAGACTTGCATTTGTACGGTCTACGGCTATGTTAGGTTAGCCTGTTGAGTTGAGCTACTCAATATCCTTCTGAGATGAAATATGAGCAGGAACTCCACGGGGCGGTGTTATCTCACTATTTGTATGGCTCTTTATACTCGACGGGATTTTTATATACATGAAAGCGAAATGACTTCAACTTGACGACCTACGCTAATGATGTTTTTATTGAAGTATAGGATACTAGTAAGGAAACAGATATTGGTCTTTTTGCTAACATATTAATGATATGTTAGCACTTCAACACCCAAGGATCGAAAGAGTCGTACTCAACTTTTTAAGTTCAAAAGGATACTTAAGTGGAATTCTTTATACCGATACATAGAGGTTATACTGGAACTCATCCCAATACACAATGTTCTCGAAATGCAACATTTAACATGAAGCTGAGGAGACTGAAGAAATGCCTTGACATGACAGGACATGAAGATATTGTCAAGAAATCAGACCGTCATCAAGGCGTAGGAAGGCAGAAGTTGTACCAAGAGACAACTGCTTAAGCTCCTTAACACTTCTGCTGCGTACACGAGATTTAATAGACTTAGGACTCTGGCATCGGTGATAATTTATGTCCTTCTCTACAGGGCCGTGGCTCAAGTGGTTAGTGCGTTGGACAACGGAGTGAGGGATTCGAGGTTTAATCCCCAGACAAGAACTTGTCGCGAGCGTCTGACAAACATCTTAGAGTAAAACTGTCAAAAAAACTTCTCAAATAACAAAAAAAAAATGCCTTTCGGACACAGCATTCGAACATAACAAAACACTCTGTAAGTTGAGCTGAAAAATATCTTGTGAACCTAACAGCAATCTGGCTTTATCAGGCCTAAATCATTCCCTTCAATGTAGGTGCAATCCATAGAAAAAGTAATATTTTTTATAAAGAGTGTGTGTTTTTTTTTATAAAAGTAACTGGTAGCTAGCTCCAAGTAACTGGAATGCAGATTCTTCTGAAGTGCAATGAGTAGTAGATGTGTTTAAGCAGGACTTTGACCAACTACTTAATGGGCATCAGCTAGAGAGAGTAATATGACAAGAAGAGAACCCGCATTCAGTCAAAAGCTGATTTAGGACGCAAGTACTGAGATCACGCTGTAAATAATAATCGTTTGACCTCAGTTGAATCTTGTACTCTTTAGGCCAAGAATTTTTTTGGAAAATTTTCCACATGTGGACGGATAAAACCCAATTTCCAGTGCAAGGCATCGAATCTAGAGCGGTGATATTTTCTTCAAAACGTACACTTCTCATTCTGGTTGATAGGTGGATGTCCAATAGAGTGAATTGAGTGCGAATCTTAACATTAACATGTAGTTCGCTTGGCCGACGAAAGCAGCACTTTGCACCACAAGATATTGGGTAGTGCACCTTAAGTAGGGCTGGACATCTGTTTTTCCTCGGCCTGTTCATAGAAAGTTCTACCATAACCTCTCACTCATATTGAAAGAGCACAGATAACCTGGACATATCAATGAAAACGTGACAATAACATCAGTGTAGCGTACAGATCCATACTGCCACCGATTGCTAAATTGTGCATAATTTACGGCATAATAGAGAAAGAGACCAACTTGTCCTGGTTATGTAGGCAAAACTCTGCCACTTCTCGTACTTGATGGCCGGAATTTAACAAAGCAAACATAAAGAGCCTCGTGACTCTAAATCGATCATGTATCTGAATCTTAACTCGAGTAATCATAGGACACAGCGCCATTGGAATCATGCTCCGTAAATGGAGGGCAGAGTCCAGCGATTTATGCAGAAACTACGGCGAAGAGGAAAAGGTGAGTCAATACAACATCTGCTTTGCCACTGCCCGGTTTTGCCAGAATAAAGCCCATGCACCCTAGGATCCCGGTGGTAAGATAGGGGTCGGATAACAATTCTGTCATTATCCATCACACACCCTTCCATAACCTAACCCAACCTACCTACTTTCAATATAAGCTCATATACTATATGTAGATATGTCTAGCCCAACACAGACTTTCCTCACCCAAAACCTTAAGTTTCAGGTAGATCTATCTCCATCCCCATGATTATCTGTTTGCTCAATTTTTTATCGCTACTCAGCATACCACTTAATTTTATGCTCGATATTGCGTCTAGCGAGACTACTACTTGATGATTAATCCAGGGAATGGCTATGACATAGTCTGCCACGCAGATGGCTCTTAAATGGACGCTGTGGGTTTGCATATATGACACTAGCAACTCTTCTGTTCTGGAGCCTATAACACAACACAACAAGTACTTGGTTAACAACTGAAATTCAGCAACTGTTGAAAATTTATATAATACGTAACAACAAGTTTACAGGCACTACCACAATTGTTTTGAAACAATCATAGTTAAACAAGTACTTCTTGATTTGTTGGCTTCTTGTTCTGTATTATAGGCGACTAGACTCAATACTCAACATCGTCTTATGATTTAAATAACGAAAAGTTTATTTTTGTGAAAAATGTTTCAAGCTTTAGAAACAGACACGATCGTATCAATTAAATTCACTGACTTCAATTGACTTCAAGTGAATTCACTACTGACTTCAACTTAACATCAAATAAATTCAATTGATTTTTGAAATGATTTGAATTCAGTGATTGAATGCATTAATCTCTGACTTCAACATAATGGTGAATTACGTTTTTTAAATCGCAATCTTTTTTAGAAAAAAGACTTCGAATCATTTCCAGATGAATTCAATAGAATAAACTCTGCTTTCTGAATATGAAACAGTTTGTCAACCTAGACCATTGGCCATTATTTGATTTTATACCGTTGGGCCAGATGTCATATCACCATTCCAGTCTGTTGAAACATATGTTTTATTTCAGATTTTCCAAAATTTGGAAGAAGATTTATACAGACTATGGGTGTCTGTCATAATATAGTATAGTGCGGCACCAAGCAACTTGTTTCACCGACTTTCTTTGTAAAACTATATCCTCTGGAATAAATGCATATTTACTAATGAAATGCGCATTACTTTTCGAACTTATGTACATATGTACATATGTAATTAATTTGCCAAAATCTGCACAAAAACAGCACAAATTTTAAATTCTCGAATTCACTTGTCCAGTGAAGCAACCATCAATCTTTCATGGGGCATTGTTCGAAAACTCCCTCGGCACTCAGGAATCCGAAAACAATTGCAATAAATTAATTAAAAAAGAATTTTCGAAAAAAAAAAAATAATAATTTCGCTTCGTTAACGTAGCTTTGTTATCTCACCGCCTGATTTTACCAGTCCTGCCCACCGGTTATCCAATTCCATGCCATTAATGACTTTGATTGGACTCTCACCGCTATTGCAAACTGAATTTATTTTATAATTACTGTGGCGTTTCTTTAGAGCACGCTCGTTCGGTCGCTTTCTCGCTCTGTGTCGATAACAATCAGAGCGCAGCGTAGCAAACGAGAAAACGTGGAATTGTGGTCGCAAAACCTCAAACCGCCAACCCATCACCATCGGAATACACATCGCAGATCAATGGAATTATGAGGCAAGGGTCCTCGAGGATTTTATTCAATGCACGCACAACTCCAATGCGTATTTGTGCATTGTTCCATGCATACTGCATATTTATACATATGTATATATGTATGTGGGTATGCCTCAGTGCCACCGAAGTGGAACCCACAATTCCCAGAGAATGTGGCATTCTTTCGTGACTTCGAATGCCATCAATATTCAGTGCACTACTGGAAATATGTACGTTTCAAACCGAATGCGAGCAACTGTAGCAACTGATATACTACATACTAGATATGGTAGTTGCGATTGCGACTCATTGTGCAGTATTTCAATTCATGCACAGGACGAACAATTTAAATCGACATGTCAATTAGGTAGATTATGTTCGCTTATATAGGTAAACAAATCGGTCCTGGAGGTGAGGGAGGTTTACAAAGGATTGTAAACTAGTGTGTCAGTGGTAATTTGAGTAGATACTGAGATGATCTGGGTTCTTAGAGTGACAGATTGGGTAGGAAATACATATTTGCACTAGGTACTTAATGTGACGTTTGCGGGACCTTAACAAATGAATATTGATATGTTTGTCTTCAAATAGGGATACTACTGCGACAGTCTATGAACATTCTATCAACGTATGCAAAGAGAAAGGCGATCCCTTTACTTACTCGTAATAGCTGGTTAAAACCTACTAAGAAATCACACAATGAAAGTAAAACTGAATGACGACGAGCTGTGCAGAGAATTCAGCGACGAAGAGGCCCGCGAGGATACACCCCATTTTCTTTGCCAAGCCTTTGACACCTGAGAAATAGCACTCTAGGAAGTAACTATTTACAGGGCCTGCGGTGATGGTCATGGTTGACGATACATACTGTATATGACTCACCTACGACTTACAAGGCATTTATTTATTTTTTTTAAAGACCCTTGCCCATATGGCTGACATTGCGACCTAAGAAGATCTATTGTATCAAAGGATAATACTAAGCCAAGAGACGTTCCACCTCCCTTATGAAGGATAGTACGTCCTTAGCAACGGAGTACCTTAGCTCTGCTGATGAACATATTTCTTTGTGGAAAGTACGCCTCCTTAACTAATGTAATGCTGGGCATTGACAGCGAATGTGCTCGGAGGATTCGTCACCTTCTAAGCAGAACCTACATTCCGTTTCTGGGCACAGATTGAGTTTGTTAAGGTGATAACGCAGGACGCAGTGGCCTGTGAGAAAGCTCACCAGCTTCCTGGTACTTTCCTTATCTAGATTTAGGATTTCCTTGTAGGAAAAAAGCCTGATTAATCGCTTGGATTGTCTCAGCCCCGGAACATTTTCCCAGTGGGCCAGACGAAGTTTGTGTTCACAAGTATTAATCAGCGCTGTAGCGGTAGCATAGTTGACACTTCAGAAAGGTTCAGGCCCTATGAACGCAGAGTCTGAGCCAGCCCTAGCTAGTTCATCTGCAATTTCGTTGCCTACAATTCTTTGGTGACCAGGGACCCAACCAAGTTTCACCCTATTGTGACTGGCAAGTGATTGTAGTGCATCGTAGCAGCATTTAACTAATATAGAGTCCATTAAATTGGACAATAACGCTTTAAGTGCTGCCTGGCTATCTAAAAAGATATATATCCTAGCGCCTTTAATACCTTTATCCAGGTTTATCTTAGCGCAGATCTCAATGACATGGAGTTCAGCCTGGAAAACCGTGGGACTCATTCCCATAGGTATTGAGACTTTGTTGTTGGGTCCAAAGACAAGGCATTGTAGAACTATCCGATGCTTCTCTCTCTCTCTGATCTTAATAGGATTTCGAAAATGTAAGGCTGGTTGAAAGCACTTATCCAGTATAGGATGAATGTATTAGAGACCAAGACCTCTGGAGTAAATATCAATGATCACCACAATGGTTTTACATAGACCTGAGTGTGATGAAGAAGAAGCTCAACTCACTTACCCAACCTAACCTAACATAGTAATAAGAAATAGAAAGCTGGGCTTTAAACAGTCAGAATGGGGTTAATCACAGCCAATTATTAATAAAAGTACTTTACACTCATAAATCGAAATGACCGTCCGATCGTATGTCATCGCTTTTTGGTCCTTAAATTTTGAGCTGGGAGGATGAAATTTCATATGGGGTTTTGAGAAAAGATACAGTACCTTTCCACTTATCATAACTTCACTAAATTATATGAAACCAAAAAAATTTACTATAATCAAATATTTAGATATTTAAATTGTCTACAATTTATCCATACATCAATTTTGGCCACGCCCAGTTTTTGGGGACGTTTTCATCAAAAAACCGATTTTGATGAAGTTTCACATGTAACATTCTCAAACGTTTGAAGTTATCGTCGTATTTCAGTAAACAAAAATGCAATACGACCACGCCTACTTTCTAAGGGCTACATAAGATGGAAGATAAGGTAACATATGATCCATTCGGATGGATTTTAGCTTTTCTGCATGTTTTTAAAGCTTATTATAGTCTGGGAAAACCGCGTTATAGGGTCGATTTCAACAAAAATCGGTTTTCTCGATTTCGATCAAATTTCATATTTCTACTAGTTTGTCTACATGATATACGAGCATGTACATATGTAAGATGGCATTTCACGTCTTTTGTGAAAAATACTTCAAACGGTAATTTTAAAAATTGTTTATTTCTTTCCGGTGATTGGGCTTAAGAGTAATAGGCGAAAAATATATATCATATGCAAAGTTATGGCGTACCCACATTATAAATCATCCAGAATTTTCATATTTTATTAGAAATTGAAAAAAATGTATTAAAACAAAATTTATAGGCGATAAAATTCTCTATAATTCACTCATACAATATATAGGGCCACGCCCACGTTTTGGGGACGTTTTTGAAAGGCAATTATTTTTTCTAATGAAATTTCACCGAAAATATCCATTAAATGTTATGGCGGTAGTCCCCTCAAAAATCCAGAATGCCACGCCTATTTTTCTAGACCTTATGTAAAAAAAACGAATGGATAGATGTTCATATCTATCGTTTCAGACTATTGACCTTTAACTATTTAGTATCCAGTAAGAAAATCTGTAACTATTCGAATATGATTCCTAGCTAATCATTGCAGTTCTATTGTTATAAGAAATTGTTCGCGGAAAGATAGTAGTTTGAGTGTTAAGCTTCTTTGTTTATCTGAAGATTATGAGTTCGAAGGTTAGATACAACTTCAGTGAGAGTCGTTTTTATTACTTGTTTTTTAAGTTTTTTGAGTCAGGTTTTCACTCCTTGGCACTATACATACCTTTTGGTGGTGGATAAGTAAACATTGGTCCTACTATTGCTGTGGAAAGCTACCTTATAATTTACGCGGCCAAAACGAATAAGATTTCTGCTGGAGTTTGTCGATGGTTTTTTGCAAATTAAGAGTTCTAAGTGAAATTTTCTTTCAGATTGATACATATGTACATAAGAATTTGACTTTTTTTTGAACACATGCCTGCTATCTGAGGACAGAGTACTTCCCTGGATTAAAGCTTCATCTTGACTTGATAGAATCATTGAGTAGTTTTCATTCCGAACATAGGAAAAAGCAAGCAACCAAAGGATATCTAATCTATCAGTCCATTCTCCTTTCTGCTGACAACCATTGAATGGCTGATTAATATCACGATACGATACTTTCTGCATCTCAACACGTATACTGCAACGGTAAGTCAGTCTAGATAGCTTTACATTCGCTTGTGGGTTTCCCAGATCACTGTAGTGTTTTTCAAACGGACATCAAAACGATTAAGGAAGTCTTGATCTGGTTGAAATAGAATGCAGTATATGTCAGGGATATTTAGATTTCCACAGTCAAGTCCCTGGAAGCATGCTCTTCTACCTGAAAGGCCGCTTTAAACTGTCATTTTGTATCTTACGGAAAAGATGGAATAGTTCAACATTCATTTATGCTGAAGAGTTCTGACAAATGGCGCTCTCTCGCTTTATGTAAATATCTATTAAAGCTGAAGGCTTCTACATAACAAAACCAACCATAGACGGAAAAATGGCTCGACATGTAATGCATTGAGACGGATGTGGCTTAAAATGGTTCATAAAGGTAGTGGCGGGTTGGCAACGTTACAGCGTAATCGATCAGCTCCATCCTGGACTGGACACTTTATTACTTGTGTGTACAGTGATCTATAATAATATGACAACGTTTCCAAGATAAGTAAGTTCCGATATCATCGTTGCTGAGCTCAGTGCCTTTAAAGTACCCGAGAGGATGTAGGTAGTGTTTCCAAGGATTTTGACTTGTAAGTGGAATATAGTTCTTAGACTTATCTAATCCAGACTATGTGTACCTACTCGAGAATCCATAGTATTGTAAATCACACTCTGTCAGTGCGACTTTAAACTTGTGCTAGCCATCTCTTAGAGAGCAGTCGGGAACCTGAGTTCTTTGTTTAATGACGAAGAGTTGTTCAGATGGAGACGACCATCATATAGGTGGTTATGCTTGATATACATTCATAAATCTAAGTTTTGAGAGCTTCTGAAGGACTAGATTGACATTTGTGTCTATGTAAGTTTGTGTCACCTCTACCGGTATAATGATATAGCCTGAGAACAGATACGATTTTCAAGATTGGTTAGATGTTGTGCTCGAACTAGCTTTAACATCCTTTGTCTACCAGAGGGTGAAAGTTGGAATAAGGTCAAGCAACGAAGGTTTTGTAGAGTTAGTTTGTAATTACTGTAATTACTAGTGATGGTTCGGTCAAACAAAACTTACTGTCCAGGTTGGTCCAAAAGTATTTTGGTTTTGACGACAATAGGATGGTTCGCAATAAATAGAGGAAGGAATGAAAATGTTTCAATGCCTTCTTCTCATATTTGTATCAGACTACCATTCAGCAAGGATATTGTATACGGTATGGTAAGTTAGAGGTTTTTAGTACTCAGGACACTTTTGTTGTTTTCATGTGAAGTATTGTTGAATATGACGATGAGATGACAGTCTGATTGAAAGAGAAGCAATGAACCTTGATTCCGAAAAGTGTATTCAAGTTCCTTAATTTGAGTCTGACTTTCATCCTGTCCTGTAAGAGACAATAATTTGTTGTAAAAGTATTCAAGCGATTATTTTTAAGAGTTTTTCAATTCTTTTCGTAAGGGCTTGAAAAAAGGTTTGCCAGTCGTTATCAGTTTGAAGTAAACAAAGGGTTTGCCTTTACAATTCTTCAGGTTATGTTGAAAATTTCGATTGGGATTCAAGTCTTTGTTTATGTTTGTTTCCAATTCGAGGAATTATTCCACCTGCTAAAACAATTTAGGATATATGCAGTTTCTGCTCGGTTGAAAGTCCTGGTATGAAGCAGCTACTTTAGGTTAAGCAAGATATAAGCCAACTATGTTGAAATCACTTCCTTCTCAACTTCATGAAGACTCATGCCTACCCCGTCCCATACTCTACCCTCCATAAAAATAAGCGAGGACTTACCACCATTCTTCATCACCTGCTAAGCCGAAATATAAACAAAACAAATGTGACAAATATGATCCGAAGCCTTAAGCCGAACAAAAGATGTCTCTCCTAAGACTACTGAAGCCCTTCACCAATCGAACACATAATTTGAATAACTTTCCAATTGAAATTCAGAAAAAAAAAAAATGCAAGACTCCACCGAAGAGCAAACATAATTGAATCCAATGACTTGGAACGACAATTTAGAGCAAAATTTAAGGATCGTCGTCCCTTCCTCCTCGTCCCGGACAAAATGTGGTTATTTTTGTGTGTGCTTTAGCTCAACTTAAATTTACCTCTGCGCCATAAAACTTAAGGACTTTCAAGAGCTCCCTCGAATCATTCTGAATTGGTAGCAGGGTAAGTAACCCTTTTCCCGGGTAGGTAGTATCACTCTCTCTCTCTCACTCTCCATTGTAAATTGAAAATATTCTCGAAATTGGTTCCCTTAACTTTTGAGGCTCTAAGCCAACCCAGGCATCCTTCTTCAAATCCAGGCGAGTCCTTATTTCGAACAATAAAATTCAGTCTACGTTGTTTTCCAATTGAACGCGCGACGATACACATCCAACGACAGATACACAGATACGTATTTAGTTCCAGTATAGCGTTGTGTCCCAGTTAGATGGTGTATATCTTTGGCAAAACTTAAGGCAAAGGACATTATTGTCCTGTGAAGAAGATCATTGAATGGACTTTACATCTTCAATTTACTTGGAAAATGTCGTTAAAATTGGCCATTTTGTTTGCTGAGAATTTTTCCTTGCGAAACTAATGTCATTCGATAAGAAAATGGAAATGAGTTTCTCTCTCTTTCTCTATCTAGATACGAGTAGGACACAGTATACACCCAAAAAAAAAACCGACAGGAGGGCGAGTCCTGTAATTTAAATATGAAATTACAAATGTTTCGCCCGTCATAATGATAGAAATAATTTTTATTCGTTGTCATCCGTTTGTTGGTTGAAATTTTATTGAATTTGTTTTGTAGCGCGCAGTGGATATAATTTCGGTGGTCGTTCGCACAGAGAGATCCTCTCAGAGAGATGAGTGCTAAATTTATTGAGGACGACATTAATTTGCTAATAATTATGTTGGTAAAGTACTTCCTTATCAAGTTGGTCGCAATATTTCTACTGCGTCAGCTGTTGTTGGAACGACGAAATGGCCGATGTCATTTCGGATAGAAATAATTTATCTGGCATTTTTGCGATTTTTATTGCTTACGGAAGTTATGATAAAGGTGCTGGATTGGGGGAGATTTAAACAAATTCTAAGAATAAATAATGATTTACTGATATTCTTTTTAATGGCTTGACGTTAATATCTCTTGCGTAAATGGCCGTTAAAGTGTTTTCAAATTGACACTACGCACATGTGGCTTGCGACTAATTTCAGATTTGTTATCCTTTATATCCCTTGGAGTGGCATTAGTATATCCCTTGGAGTAGTATTAGATTACCAGAAATATGGAAGAAATCGTTTTGAATGAATTATCTTCTTCAGAATGATACTGTCGGCTTTGAAGAATCCTAAATAATTCCTAATTTCGTTTTTCACAACCATGAATCAAGCAACCCTCTCCGTAGGAGACCCCAATGGTAGGTATAATATTTGGTAAAGCCTTTCTAGCCTCTGTCACTCGCATATTTGAAAGTTATCTCTCTCTAATCCCACTTCTTGATCAGAACTATGATCATTCATGTATGTAGCTAGTGTGACAAATAGTTTAGGAGCAATAAATTCTGATCACCACTTATTGCTTTATTTGGAGCTGTCTAGGAGAAGAACTGGAAATTCGCGAGGCCCAGGTACTGGAGCGCTATAGCCTTGGGACTGTGGGTGATGTTAATCAAATTAGTCTTCCAAGAACAACCATTGTGTAGTATAGAGTCTGTCTGGTTGCGTCAGTGTTATATTTTCATGTTGATGGAAGATATACTCCATAGTTATGTTCTATTTAGATCATCTTTTGAAAATTTTCTATACAATGTCCATCCACCCTTAAATTAGTGGCTTATCTCACTGTTTAAAGTAAACACACCTATGTATGACTGTGTAAAGTCCCGACTGCAATTCTACCAATTGCCTATGTTCTATGCGTTATGCTGAACCTGAATCCTAGGTGTTGAACGATCGTGCCTAAACGATGGATGCAATTCCGTCAGTGTGTCTTTTAATGGTGACCTAGGGATACAAAGAGACTACCGATTTTAATTAGCCTTAAGTCCCTTAGCGGGTGACCAGAATTTTTCTATTTATGGAACCCTTTGAAACATAAAAACTTCTTTAACAACAGTGAGGAATCTACACCTATCGTTGTGTAACCCGAGGCCGGTCTTTGCCCCTCAATTCTCAATTTCTGCAGAAAGGGTATCTCGGCTTGCTGCAGAGTTTGAACAACTCCACCACCATCTGGTATTACTGATTCTAACGATGTCATCTTTATAGAGGACGGGGAGACCAGTCTTGCGTTACTCAGGTCAGATGTGATGCTAATTGCTGTTCAGAACAATGACACCAAAAGACCCCAGAGAAGAACGGTTAAGCTATCTGGAACTAGACGAGAATGCCTCATGAATTTCTTAAGTAAACGAACTTGAGAACTAGCCATTGCTCCACACAAACGAGAAAGCTCATTAAAAAGTCCCAGAGAAGACAGCGCTACACTGCAAAGAGTAGGTCAATTCGAAGACCAACGAGTCCCGTACCCATCCACACAGACACTTAAAATAGTTTCATACCCCATGTTTTCTTGAATACCTTCTGGACGACAAATTTGCTTAGGTGGGCTCAAGATGCCACCTTTGGCTACTACGGCAGCAAGAGATATCCACCAAACCTCAGTTTCTTGGTTGTACCCGTCTGTCTTCTCTTCTCCAATTTACCGCGAACTGGCTTCAGGTACAAGTCCCCAGTATATAGCCATGGAAGGATGCTCCTCATTTGTAGGGTATTTATCTGATAAATATTCGTCAAAGCAATACATTTTCTGCCTCATTGAGGGAGAGTGCTAAATATAGGCCAACGAGTAGCCATCATGGACCATACCCTAGCCCTTGATATTAAGTCAGCCTTACACCTTAAAAGGACGAGAGATGAATTTAGTTATGGCTTTGGGTTAGACTGACCATTACACACATTAGACTGAAACATAGCAATGAGCCCTTAAGATTCATGGACGACCCCACCAAAATGGTCAGCGAAGTAAAGAACTTTAAGGGCGAACAGAAGGATTCCGGCAACACTGCACATAGTGCGCCAGTACCAGCCCAGAAATGGCAAAAGAAACAGGCTCTGAACCACCCCCGAAGAACCTACCCTTCCGTACGACATCAAGGTCGCAGAGGTAAACAAATAGCGAAACCCACAGAAAAGAGGCCGGATGCAGTTTTCAACCACAATGCAAATTCGGGCAATGAGAAACGCCGTAGAAAAGCAAGAGGACGAGGAAAACACGGTCCGCCGTGGTAGGGTAAGTACTACAAATAAGAGAAGGCAGCTAAAGTGCTAGCATCATATCAACCTGCTTCATGCCAGGTCAGTTTCTTTCTTCAGTATTGCCCGAGTCGTAGGGCATACATGTTAATCAAAAACATATATTACATATTTTCAATGTCAGTGTTCGTTACTATGGATCTGGTGGCAATACTGGCAGAAGTATTGCTAAAATAAAGGGAATAGCGGAGGTAGTTCTTGCCTTCATTTACTTCCCGGGAGATGATGCAGAGGCACCCACGAAATTGATCCTCATCACGTAGTGTTGATCATTGGCGTCGAGGGAAATGCCCGGGATACAGCTTGCAGCAGTTCAGATATTAACGAAAGAGGTGAATCCCTTTTCGAATTTGTCTGTACTAATTGGTTGTGCATCCAGGTTGGGATCCAGCCTTAATGAATGCAATACGCCAAGCTTGATCTCACTTTGACAAGGTTCTTCATCTACGATACAGAAGCATCACTAACTGGTGCGTATTCCAGGACTGTCATAACCATATAAAATTCAACTTAGAGGCATAACTTAAAGACTGATTAAGCTTTAGCGGACCAAGACACAGAAACTGGGAAGCGTATCTGTTTCTCTTCGAACCCCGTAACAACAATTCCAAAATTGAAATTCCAGGCAGGATTAAGAAACAAAATTTCCGGTGTCTATGTATATACATATGTATGAGGGCAACCGTCACCTACTTACTTACTTAGGTGGCGCTACAGTTCGGGGTGAACCTGAGCCTCAAGACAGCCGTGACGAGTTGAAGGAAAAAATCAGCCGAAATATCCGCTATTGAAAGAAACGTCTAGAGTCATTCGGGCCAAAAATAATGCCGAATGACAGTAATAAAGAGAAGATCTTACATCATTAACAAGGAACTGAGAAAATCTCAATGCAAGAGTCACTCACTAGGTTCCTTAACGACAGGCAAATTGACCAGCAGCCCTGAGAAAACCTGTCAATTAATCCTCGAAATCGACTCTCCAAGTTTTATCTCCAATAGTACTGTCTATCTGGATTCATAGTGCCTTTCTGGCAGAATTTTCACAGGAAATTATTTAAAGTGGGCTCTCACCCGGAACGGATGGCAAGGATAAGATTTGTTGATACCCTCCCTTGTATAGATCCTTAGATCCTGCTATAAACCTACATAATAGGTAGAAAGAGTTTTCAAAACCGACAGACCAAGCGGAACAAACGACTACGACTACGTTTAACGAGATATTTTGTGCCTCAATAAATACGTCCACCAACCAGCTCTTTGTCAGATGTCGAAAATTGTGGGTTTGGAGCCCGATTACTCCATTAGGCTGGTGATACTGAATACTGATATTGAATTGCATAAATTACTGATCTGATACTTCTCTAGGTACCCTCTAATCTTCGTATCTAAGCATTGGAGAATTTGTAAGGTAAGTTGTACAAAATAAAATATCAGTCAACATCATGTAACACATACTGTACGTTGACAGATGAATTTAGAAAAGTATGCGTATAAATTTAAAGTATTACAGAACCACCCTTAATGTAAGTATCATTGGAATTTTTCCGAAGGAGTTAACAGGTTTTATGTGCCATCGAATATTTGAACAGAAGTATATGTACATATGTATGCCAGAACGATTCGTATAATTCCCATAGATACACAGATACATATTCATCCGATGTACACAGTGATGGATATAGGCATATTTAACTCCTTCGTCAATGTCATTCTAGTGAACGGTATATGTACATCCTTTCGTTCGGAATACCACAGAATTTAGTCGATTCAATTGAACTGGCATTTTATTTTCCTCTCTTTCGTCCTTGTCCTTGTTCACTGTTTTTTTTTTTTTTTTTTCTTGCATAATCCATTTTTATATTATACAGGACGAAATTCCAATCCAAAAGTTGAGTTGGGGAATTCGATTTTTTTTTTTTTAACAGCAGTAGATTTAGTAGATTTAGATCAAAACAGGAGGACGACCGGCTTGTGCGTGAGAATCGATGATTTGATAGGTGTGTACAAATGTATGTATGTACATATGTGTAAGGTGAAAGGATTCTTTCAATTTCGGCTTAAAGGATATTTTCTTCATTTCTTTTCTAAGAAATCTCTGTAAGCTAGTCGGATGTGCGTATTTATGTCTTTTAATCGTTTGGTGAGTGGTGGTTGTTGGTTTTTGTTTGCAAATCAAAACGATTTTCATCTTGTAGATACAAAATATATTCACAACGATGATCATATATTGAGACAGTGAACATATACTAATTTCAAATAAAGTACGATTACTAACAAAAACTTCATAAATATGGTGTAAAGTGAATCAGTCTAGCTGTGAAGTATAGATACAAAGGAGCAGATAGATAGAATCTTCAATAATTGGTTTGTAAGTGCTCTGGGTTAGTAGATCAGAAAAACATTGTCCTTGTACATAAGTATTTAAACTAACCAAATCATGACTGCCATGACAACACAGTTCACAAACATACATATATGGATATTTATCATGAATAGACTGTGTGTACTCATATGGACTAATTTCTAGTTCTATTTTCAAAAAATATATAGGTAAGGTATAGGTACATCCTTACAACACTATATCAAGTATATTAAGAATTTAGATTTTTGCAAGGCTGATTGCAGGTATTCATCGCCCAACCTTCTACCGAGAATGTAGTTTCAAACTTTTCTTTGGATTGGTATTCCGTAAGATATGCATTTTCAATGGAAACATTTTTCGAATTGAAGTTATCTCCATACAAAGAAATTAATTCGCATCGTATCCAATAGAAACGAATTACATTTCTTTTCGGGCGAGGTAGAATGTGAAAGGAAATATGTTCAATGTGCTCTACGTTCATCGTTGTAAGGTATTTCTCGCTCGATCGGGCTTAGTCGACTGTGTTTTGTTCGATTTTATTTAATGCAAACAGACATTTTTGAATAAGGACTAACTTGTGTCACAAATATCTGTACGATGTCTACTCAAAACCACATTCTAACTTTGATTTTAAATTGAATCAGTTAAGGAATTTTAAATTTGTATGCAGATACTTAGAATTTCAAAAACTAAGAATCACTGTATTGATGATACTTGCTGTTAGGTCCACGCACGAAGACCAAGAAGACCACTGGCCAAGACCCTATACCATCTAAAGTCCTGAGAGTAATCGTCACAACATCTCCTCGACTTTTGCTCAATATATACATACATCCGCTGGTGGAAGGGCGTTTTTCCATAAAGATTTAAGATAGCAACGACTCTGGAGAGACCTCATTGCAGTACAGACCCCTAGCAGGAAAATTTTTAGGACACGAATTTCACCAGATATGGATTTAGAAAAGGACATTCTACAATAGATGCAGTTGGTGAAATTGTTAAGGTCTTCCATAAAGCCCAGCAATTCTAAACAAATTTCGTCATGCAATTCTAGACGTAAGACATGCGTTTAACTCTTCCAGTTGGAACGCTCTAGAAGAAAGTGAAATACTACTTTAGAGATAGGGAATTAATAAATAACAATACTGATGGCAGGGCTAAATTCTAGGATCCAAAAATACCTATCTGGTTGGCGGGAGTCATAAGGAATTAAACGCCACAGTTGTAGTTAATTACATGGGAGTGAGATTGTACAGAGATCTCACGTATTGACAATAGACCAAGTTAGTATATGACATTAGCGTTGAATAGACTAATTTCTCATGATAGTTAGGCAAACACTATAGACTACATACGACATTCACTCAATATTCTCTCCTTGATGGCTGTAAGATACAAGTAGATGGCAGTTACATAACAAAGCAAATTATAGAAGGCAAATGGCAGCGGTGCAGTGAAGAGGAGCTCTCCGAGTAGGAAGAACAAAAAATCACGTCCATGGTGGAGTAAGGAGCTGGCAGATATTAGGAGAGTAAGCAGAAACCTCCTTAATTTGGCCAAGAGGACAACATCAGACACAGACTGGGATCAGTATAGGGCTAGTCAGAGAACATTTAAAAATGCGACACAAAGAGCTAAACTCTAGACACCTGGAGCAAGAAATGTGGACAAGCGGTCAATCCACAGAAAACCGAACTGGTATTATTTACTAACAAAAGAAAATTTCCTGAGTTGATATAACCTTCCATAGGGCGCACTCCCCTTAGAATCTCGGACAGCTTCAAATACCTAGGACTCGTACTTGACAAGAAACTGAACTGGAGGCCTAACATTAATGAAAGAATCATGAAAGCCACTATTGCGTACATGCAGTAGAATGTTTGGGAAAACCTGGGGACCAAAACTCAAAAATATACTGTAGATGGATACGGCTATAGAAAGACCTATTCTGACTTATGGCTGTCTTGTATGGTGGCATTCTGCCAGCAAGACCACCAACTTAGCGGTTCTTATGAAGATACAGAGATTGGCTTGTATTTGCACCATAAGCACTATGAGAACCACACTTACTGCAGGACTGTGAGGATAGCCTCTACTTTCGCTAAGCGCCCTGAGAATAAGTCCGTCAAACAGTTGGAGACAAAATACAACGGGTCATTCTATGATCCTGAATAAATATCTAGGAAATGTTCCCATCACGGATTACCTGAGTCCGTACATTTCAAGAGACCCTTCACAAGCTTACTCCCGAGCAGAGAAGAATGAAAAAGCGGTCAGCCTACCGATACACGTACCATCTTTGTCTTCACAGATGGATCAAAGATGGATGTAGGCGCATATTCAGGTACTTTTTCTGAACCACTGGGCATATCCAAATCAGTCCGTTTCCCGAACCAAAGCAGTGTTTTCGTGACCTAAGAGAATTATCCAGTAGACCAGTCAATGACATTTTGAACTACATCAAATCAACTGGATGGTTTGTTAGTTCATAGGAACCATATTTGTAGTACCAGGGTTAACTAATGGGCAAGGGACATCTCCCCCCTATGGGTATCACAATGGGTCTGTATTAGCCTGAGTGTGGAGTTGTGAATCCTTCCACTCACCGACTCACATACCTAACCCAACCTAAGAGCAAGCCAGACCGGTGACTGGACTGTCAGCTCTGTATGCCTCATCTTCAAGAAAAAATTTCTTCTATAGGTTGCATCAATATGTGAATGTAGTTCAGAAAGTCCAAATACGTCAACAATAATGTTCATATCGGCCACATTGAGCGCATATACAACAATGATCTCACAAAGAAGATCTTTGAATCCCAGGTACGTAGAAATAGCATGTCCCGAATCTCGAAAAGAGTTAAAGGATGTCATGTCGGAATTCCATTAAGTAAGTAGGTAAGCCATTTGTATGCGGGGTCCAAACAGATTGTAATGAAATAATGTGAAGTTATTGAAAGGCCTTAATATTGACTATTGGGTTCGTTTCTTTTTGCCATGCCGACAGGACGCAATTAATCCTTTTTTTGTAACTAGTTTACATTGTAATTCCTCGTTTTTACCACAACTGGATGAACTGCCTTAGCTTGATGTTATGCTTCTCCAATGGGTTGACAGGTTGGAGAGTGCAATCGAAAAGGCGGGGGGCCTTGCAGCTCACCAGTATGGTTTCCGTAAGACACGGTCTATGATCGACGCTATCGATGAAGTCGTGAATACCGCCACAAAAGCCATAGAAGGAAAACGATGGAAGAGCGGGAGCAAACAGTACTGCGCAATCATTACGCTGGATGTGAAGAACACCTACAACACCGCAAACTGGAGAATCATCTTGCGAGCACTTACCCCCAAGAGAGTACCAGAATACCTGCAGAAGATAATGACGGACTATTTTAGAAACAGAATACTGCTCTACGACACCGACGATGGAACGAGGCAGTATAACTTCACATGCGGCGTTCGTCAAGACTCCGTATTAGGTTCGCTACTGTGGAACCTAATGTATGATGACGTCCTTAGACTTGGAACCCCGAGGTCTTCGAAAATAATTGTCTTCGCCGATGACATAGCAATCGTTGTAGTGAACAAACACCTTGAGGAGTGACACGCAATGAGGCTATCGGGATGGTCCCGGACTGGCTAGTACGCATGGGCCTACAACTTGCAGAAGAAAAGACTGAAGTAATGCTCATCAGCAGCAGGCAAGTCATGGAGACTATAAGATTAACCATGGGCGATCACGTCGTAGCTTCCAAATCAGAGCTGAAGTACCTTGGTATTACCTTAGATGCAAGGCTAACTTATAAGCAGCACCTGCAAGATGCAGCTGAAAAGGCAGCAAAGGCAACTGCTGCCCTATCAAGGATAATTCCGAATATCGGGGGACCGAAACATAAGAAGAGATTACTCTTAGCAAGAGTTGCCGCATCAATAATGCTCTACGGCTGCCAAATATGGGCTGGTGCCATGAAAACAAAATCATACAGAAAGAAGACTGAGGCAGCCTACAGAAGCAATGCGTTGAGAGTATGCAGCGCCTTCCGGCTGGCATGGTACCAATAGACCTTCTTGCCAAAGAAGCGCAACAGAAATACCGTGTCAGTAGGACATCGGCAACAGCAACGATTAGAAGTAATACTGAAGGACAAGAACCAAGGACAAGTCTGGTAGAATGGCAGGAGAGATGGTGTCACTCTGAAAAAGGCAGGTGGACGCATAGATTGATAGCCAATATAGACGCCTGGTTAATAGGAAGCATGGGGAGCTGAATTTCTACCTGACCCAGATGCTTACTGGGCATGAATGCTTCAGAGCCTACCTGCACAGATTTGCACACGACGACAACCCCTTTTGTCCAACGTGCAGGGAAGCAGTGGAGGATGCGGAACACATCATGTTCCACTGCCCAAAATGATACAACGGCATCTGCTGGTAAACTAATTGGGAGAGGATTTAACCCCAGAGAACTTCACCAAGCAGATGATGAGCAGGGAAGAGGCTTGGGACGCTGTTATCGACGCTGTGACTACAATTGTGAAAGAGCAGCGAAGACAGGAGCAACAACGAAACGCAGCGAAGTAGGCTGCCAACTTGAATGAGCCGAGTATATAAGGCTGAAGTCGCCCCTCGCGATGAAATGCTTAACGGCAGTGCCGCGAGGACCCGGGTAGAAGGGGAAGTGGGTTACTGAGTAGGGGTTCAGTTTCGTCTTTAAAAGATTCCCACCTTCCTACGTAAAACAAAAAATGCTTCTGCAATAACTAAACACAATCTTTCATTAGGTTGTCAAAAAACTCCTCGAAAACATAGATGTATGTATGCTCCTAGGTATCCTTTCATACCGTTTTTCATAGGGTGCATGGATTTTGGCTCAAGTGGTTTGTGTGTTGGACTATTGAGTGAGTGGCTTGAGGTCCAATTCCCAGACAAGACCTAAAATTTCTTTCACGGCCACACCTCTGGCGAACGTCTGACAAACATCCGAAGGTATAACTGCCGTGAAAAAATTTCTCAAATTGCCCTTCGGAAACGGCATTAAACAGTATGTCCCTTCTGTTCGTGTAAATAATATAACACTGACAACATGAATGGTTGCGCTAGGCGCTGTGTCCCATAGACCTGTCGCGCCAAATAAGTTTGTAATATAGAGAAACAAAGATAGGTGCACTAACAGCAGCGGATTCAATTGTACCATGCCATCTTGAACATCATTTGAGTTTTAGGGATAAAATTTTATAAAATCTAAGACACGCCCTTCTGTAAAACTATATTCTTTCCAAGATCAAAAAAATTCTCATAACAAATTTCCTACGGGCGTTTCTTTTAAGAGACAGAATGGCGTTCCTTTTAAGAGACGAAATACAGATTTTGATTAAATGAAATTAAGTTGTCAGTCCTTGCATCAAAATATTGTAAAGACTACTATAAGAGACAAAGGAATTCCACACGAATTGTAACTTTTCTGTGTTTTTCATATCCTTAATGTGTTATTTCACTTTGCAAGGATATGAGAAATAAATCTGATTTCCCTTTTGATTTGGTAGAATGGGATGGCTTGGAAAGGAGAAGGTTTTCTCTGAATACATGTCATGTGTGACTGATTGGTGGCGCAGTGAAACGAAAGGATGTCATGGATATTGCAGACTGTAATGGGGGTAGATATTCTGTAATTGAGACTTTTGAGTTTTCCAAATTCGTTGCTGTTAGATGGAAGATGTCTCTATTGGTGGAAGTTTTGTTTTTCTAAAGTCTGGAGAAGAGATAAGGATGTTTACTTACAGAACGATAGTGATTGGTTTGCAAAATATTTAATGATAGAAACATCAAATATTCGAACCGCTACCCAATATATCTGTGCAGGCCATCATCGTCCGATCGTGCGAGCAGATGATGAAGAATGTACTCAATTAAAATTAGTTCAAAGACCAATGAGGGCAAGTAAAGGTTACATCAACAAAACAGGACATGCAACAAAGAAGGCAGTTCGCAAAATGATTGCAGCTGATTATGTCATCTATGTATGCATGTAAAATTGGTCTACAATACCGATGATGAAGTAAAGGTTCTCTATCTCAGATAAATACTGAAGTACCTCAAGGGTCAGAACTAGACCCAATCTTGTTGAATATTTGTTCAGACATGTTTTGGAGCTATATACATATACTAAATGAAGCAAAGGTGATATAAATCAATTAAAGGAAGCCATGCGTAAGAATATGGATAAACCATCCTCATGGAGAAGTCGACTTATACCTCAGTAACCTATTTACCAGACCATTGATTGCTTTCGAGTCTGTTTACATGATTCACTGCTGTGCCCAAACTGTGAGAAGAAAGCCGAATATATCATCTTCCAATGCTGCCATGACATTGCCACCTCAGGTCATACCTAGTGATTTGTTTGTTTATTTTTCTCGAGAATTGTGAATTTACTAATACATTTGCAAGTACGTACATATAACCAAAGAAAACAAAAACAAAAAAAAAATTATTTAATATTAAAGGTGAATAGTTCAAGAACGAATAAAATACCCTTGCCATAGATCCTAATATACTGCGTTTGAAAATCGTATACCTACTTCCACCGAGGAGAAAGCTTTTCATCCTCTAGTTACCTATCTCTGGTTCACAAGGACATACATATACATATTTCCACCTAACACCTCCTCACTTAACGAGTGTAAGAACACACTTGAGAGTGTAAAAGTGCAGATAATCGTCTACACCATTAGATAAGTTATGATCTAAAGAAGCTTCCGAATTCTTAATACAAAAATTCTACCACGTACAGTACTAACTCAATTAAACTAAATAACCTTAACCCGGGCCTCCTTGTCTGTGGTAGCTTCTTGTCGTCTACCATAGAATTCCATTCTCGATTGGATCTTCCAGTCATCATCTTCACATGAGTTTGCCAATTTTTAAATGCAAATTTCATTTTAAGTACCATTTATCACTCGAGGCAGTACCATGGAGAGGCAGCAGGCAGACAGTGCAGGGTGTACTTTGCGAAAGACACGCAGAGAATAAACGACATGAGGTATAGATTGCTTACTCAGTCTCTTAGCATAAATTACCAAATGATTTTCTGTCATTAGCGGGACCAGCTCTCACACTCACTGAAAGTACACACATCCTTGCGGGCACACTGAGAATAGAAAATTTACACAATGTCATTTGTATTATGTCACATTATGGCCTAAGAGGAGATCGTTGCTTGGCTGGAGGAGATTGAGTGAGAGTGGCTTCAAAACCACCAAAAGATGAAATTACAACAATGGTGGGTGTCGTCCCCCCAGTAATGGTGTTGGCTTAGGGGGTAGGTAATGCGTGTGTGCGAAACATCACATATTGCTTGACACAGTACCACAAAATCCGTCCTTAAGTACACATTAGTGTTGTCTACGGCTTAAAAATGAGAAAATTTCCAAGCGGTAGGATGACAACACGGTGGGTGACATAGGGAGGGAGGGGATATGGTAAAGTAAAGTTGTTGAACACGCTTCGGTTCGAAAGATGGTGCGATGCGACAATGACAACAACACCAACAGACAACGACGACGACGATGACAACGCATGGTGCAGAATGAGGGTGGTTATGTAAACATTATGAGATGTGTCACCAAGAGACAGAGACAGGACCTCCCAATTTTCACCACAAGATTAAAATCTTGAAATTGCTGTGAAGTGTGTGTGTTAGTGGTACTTGTATGTGCCTAGGAAGAGCAGACCCCCCTTGGAAATGTCCTTCAAAATAAATTGTGAAATAAATTTTATCTTTCTTTTTTTTTTTTTTTTTTTTTTTTCTCCCCGATATGATGTCGAGTGCCACTCCTAAGGGTGGTGGTTTTTCTAAGTGGAATCCTACAGGTTTACCAGCTGATTTAAGGTGAAGTGATGTTCCAGCAGCGGTCTAGATAAATTCTTCGGAAAATAAAATCTAATTATAGAATAAATATGAATTTTATATTTGGAGTCAGACTTGGAGACTGTATGCTAGACGTTGGATACGGTTGATAGGATGTATGTACATAGTTCAAAGATCAGAAATATATTGATTTTGAATTGACTTGGGAATGGGATTATTTAAAAATTTAACTATGTAATGGTTCAAGATCATTTAAGGAATTGAATCTGAATATAATGCGAAGGATTTAATTTTAGTGGAAAATGCTGCAACACATTTCTTTCTCATATTTGCCTTAATTAAATACTCACTTAATATTACTAATCTTTTGTAGATTATCATTGTTAATTGGGTACTCACCTAGAAAGAAATAAAAAATATTCATTTTATACAAATTTTTAACTTTAGGGTACATACTTTGAAACGAATACATAATAAGAAAATTTAAAAAATTCTTTATAACAAAAGTAACAATGTATTGACTAATCATACCAGTCAATCCATTGTTACGTTAAGTTTAATATCGGCCGAAGCCACCACAGGCGGGGCAGGACCTAGAAGACGGTTTAAAAATGATACCGAGACCTTGAGTTCAACTAAAGCTAAAGCTGATGATGGCGGAAAGCAGAAAATGTGATGGATAGCCTGTGCCCGGGAATGTCAATGAACCAAAACCACATAAAAATGGAAAGGCTGATAGACAAACCAGGAAACAGAAGGTCAGTCAACCCAAACTGAAAACATCCTCGAAAGCGGAGCGAACTGGACGGAGCAAGGTTATGCGAAAGAAGGACCAAATTACGGGGAAGAAAGCAACGCGACTAGAGGGAAAGAAACCTACCGCTAGGAGCAAGCATGTCAAAGAGTATGAAAACCTACAGTCAGGCGGCTGCCAGCTACCTTGTAATGGGAGTTACCGACATGGAAAGGAATGTGGACTGAAAGCTGCTCACTTGAGTATCTTCAGAGGTGCTCTTTTAGTGACGCTTTACTCTCTTCCACTCAATGCTGGAGACATGTGCAAGGAAAGTAACATTGGAGTACGGATTTATCGCAGTAAAATGTGTTAATCAAAAATCCAAAGGATGGTTTTTTAAAGCGAATGGACCCTAAAGGGGATCCACTTTGGATCCTCAAGGATGTGAACAGGCTGATTATCTTTTTCCCGGGCGGAACCAGGCTGTGCCGCCAGAATGAATGTGCGACGGACACTTCCAATTGGAAGATCAATTTAATAGAAAGGTATGGCGATGCAGCTCCAAACGGTACCAAAGTGACGAATAAGCGAAACACAGGACGGAAACTCAAGTGAGGGCTGGAAGTCACTCTCGTGAAATTCCAAGGATCATCACCAAAGTCTCGGCTTGGGAAGCCACCCGGTAAGGTGATAAAGTAATGGAACTCTTGGATATGAGGTTAACACTAGTCGGGTGGAAGGAGGACCCACACCGGGAAAAACTTAGGGTGATTGAATTGAATCTTCACCACAGTAATGCTGAATCAGCAATGTTGACCAGATGCTTTGTGGAAGAGTCGATTGATATTGCCTTGCTGCAGGAGCCTTGGTTCTTCAAAGCAAGCATTAGAGGTTAACCACTAACCTGGTGAAGAAGTTAAATCTTGTGTCAGTACACCAGTGTGAGTTGGGGCGGTTAAGCTGCCGCAATTATGTGCCCTGACATTGTCGCTGTGCGTGTAGGAGCAGGTGCAGACAGTTTTTTCATGGCATTTGCATAATTGCTGTTACCGTATGACTCCCTAGAGCCTCTCCCAATAAAAGAGGTAGAGTCTCTAGTGTATGTCTGCAGGGATATGAGCGAAGATCTAATGATTGGCTGCGATGCTAATACACACAGTATTACACAGTACAATGTGGCGAAGCACCAACGACAGCTACAGAGGAGAAGCTTTATTCTAGTTTGTGGTGAGCAAAGAGCTAACTATTGTCAACAGAGGAACAGAACCGACCTTTCTGGATGCAAGACGAAGGGAAGTTACTGACGTGACTCTGAAGAAGAAGGTAATGGTAATGGATCAGACAATGATGTCGGACCACAGAGCCATCTCATTTGATGTTCGATACGGATCTAAAAGGAAAAAAGATCGGAAATATGTCAGGATTCCCAGGAACACGGACAGAGTAAAATACCAGGAAGTGTTACGGGATAAACTGAATGGGAGGATACCAAAAATAACGAAAACCACTTGGGATGTGGAGTCACAGCTGAAGCACTTACAATCAGCTGTGGAAAATGCATACCAAGAGGCGTGTACACCTACTTTGGTAGATGAAAAGGACTTGAAATTCTTAAGAAGGAGGCGAGAAAAGCTTTTAATTATGCTATGATCCTGATCCTGAAGGGATGATCCTGAATCATGGGATGAGTATAAGGCAAAGAAGGAAGAGCTAAAAGAAACTCTGCGACGAATGAAATGAGAGTCGTGGGTATAATGTTTGCTCGAATATAAGGAGCACAGCTGAAGCCAATAGACTTCAGAAAATTGTCTTTATGAATCTAGTTTCCATAGTTGCACTCATTCGGGATAGAACGGGGGAGATTGTTGAGACACTGGATCGTACAAATTCTACTGGAAATACACTTAAAAGGAGCAAAAAGGATGGATAGGGCAGAAGCGGAATGGACAGTAATACCAGAAGCGGTCAGTGGGGCGAAAGAAACAGGACCGGATGGTATTTTCTCAACTTTAATGCAATGGGGTGCAGACCTCATTGTACCAGGGTTTGAAAAGAAACAAATGTGAAGTTTCTTCCAAAATCGGGAGAAAAGGGCTAGACCGAAGGGAAGTCCTTCAGATCGGTTAGCCTAGCATCATTTCTGTTGAAAACAATGGAAAGAGCTCTCCATATGGAGAGCTCGGTACTGAAAGCGTATCCTTTGACAACAGGCATACAGAGCTGGCAGGTCTTCGGAAACAACGCTACACCAGGTGGTATGCGTTGCGAAAGAGGAGATACATATCGGAGGCATCGCAATGACATTGAAGATGCCTTCTATAAATTATGCTTAGAAAATCTGAGAGTAGTCTTAGAAGAACGTAGGGTTAACCCATTGGTGGTGAGATGAGTCCACAATATGCTGAAAAATAGGGCGATATACATATGTATGTATATTCAGACGGGTACTTCAAGACTTGGAGGAAGGGTTAGCAGAGTTTGCCCGCAGGGAGGAGTTTTATCACCTACTCTGTGAAGCATAACTATGGACTCTCTCCTGTAAAGACTTGAAGAGACTAGCGTCCACGCTGTGGAATATGCCATAGCAATAATGGTACGACGCAAATTCATAAACGTGACCTGATACAATGTACAAATATCGGCTTCCTAATGCATCGTGGACAAACCCCATTGCAATATCTATGTATTTACAATATTATCACTTCAGGGTAGCATAACTCTTCAAATGCTTGTAAAAACCATTCAAGGAGGAGGACCAAGAAAACAAAAAGAATGCTATCGATGCTTTCTATGTGACGTCTCGAGAACGTCGTTGTCGTTATTGCGGCGTAAAAAGCGTCCAACGTTCGTTAAAAATGCTTCACGTTTGACGAAGCCTTAAGTATTTCTATTATTTTGAAGAACTCGATTGATTTCGTCCCTGAATAGGAGCAATACCCAATGCAGTATTACTTGTGGTACCTTCTACACAGCCCCACACCACATATTAGTGTGCTAACAAACAAAGTTCGAAAACCCAGTTTTCCCCCCAATATTTAAAGTTTCCAAAACATTTCCATACATACTTGCAGATCGAACATTTTCACAAAGTATGTACCATGTTTTGTTCGAAAAAAAAAGTTCAAAAGACGACATTCTTCCTGTGTTATATGCTTTCAAATCCCTATTTAGGGATTCCAATAAACTTTCCTTGTACCCCCAACACACGTTGCCAAAAGCCGATTTTAAAGTCATTTCTAAGAAGCTTACATCGCCCGAAGTCAGTTCTTGTGGTAAATGGTCTTCGAGCTTCGACTTTCCGGGAATTATATTTAAATTCTCAGTCCAGGTGTACAAAAACATCGTTATGTTGTTGTTTCGTGAAAAAAAAAAGAAACGCATAATGACGCAAATAAATCCCTCGGGCGAAAAACATCTCCCAACTTAATGTAATTCCCTCATCATTAAATAGGTATAATAACTTTTCGCACTTGCGTGTGACTTTTCCATGTAAGACCCGTGTGCCCGCCCTCTGGCAAAGGACATGAAATAATAAACTTCCACATAGCGGTGATGCGCGTTCACTTTCGGGAATCACGCTCTAAGTCCTTTTCAAGTTGTTGCCAATGATTGTCAACTTTGCTGAGTTGCCTATTTAATACCTATTAGGCTAGAACATTCCGGGTTCTACCATCTACCATCGTCCTTGTATCTTTATTTTTATTAATTTTAACTGTCAGAGAAGAACTTTTTCTATTTTTTCAATGCCTACATGCTTAGTGTCGCGCAAAAGCCTTCGTCGTTTGTGGACGACAGGATAACAAGGACACATGTACTACTTGAAAAAAAAAAAACAAACGATATGTATGACTATTTTCTTACATTGAGGGGACTATCGCAAGAGTTGGGAAAAGAGTGTTTCCTTTGATGTCATTATATGAGATTCTTTTGAATTCTCAACACACTACACTACCTATACTCACACGCAACGCAATAATTTAACTTGAAATGATTTATACGATTCTCGGCGTTTTAATAGTACCTCGGTTCGTGTGAAGACATTTAGAGCACAAGGACACAAATTGTCCGCGCTTGGAACGATATAAACGTTACCTAGAACTATACATACACTTATTCGTTGAAGGTTATATTTTTTGGACGCGACGTGCAACAAAAATCTATCCCCTGCCAGGATATATAGGCTTTTACACTACACCCTTCCGAAGGATTAGCACTCGTTGTCTACGATTTTATGTACAATCTCAAAGGCGCATGCTGGCTCTTAAGGTCGGTTGTGTGCGTGTTTTTTTTTTTACTTTGCGCTGCACGTTCTATTCTACATATACATATATTGTCCACTAGGATCCAAGAATCCACTCTAAGGACACAGCGGAAGTAGAAGTAGAAGTAGATGTGACAACGGTGAGTGGGAGTAGAGTAGAGTAGGAAAGTGAATTCCCTCGTAATTGTGTCGGCGATAATTTATGGACCAAGCTTTACTTTAAGACTTCTTATTTATTTTACTGTCCAGGACCCGCTTTCCAAGTGAATGATTATCATAATGGAGGAATAATATCATTTTTTTCTCGATTTGTTGAATATGAAATTTGGCTCTTTAACGTTTTTGCATGTGACACTTGCCTCGGAGAGAAAAAAAAAAAGGTTGTCCTTGTGGAAAACATACAACAAACGCAAAACACCCACACGTCGGAAAGTTTGTCTAACTATCCCTTGGACGATGTGACTGTGTTGCAGTACATTTGTTGTTTTTTTTGTTTTTTTTTTGGGTTTCGAGGTGGAAGGATATGGCTGAGGTGTTTTGTGTGCGGTTGGCCTCGTGATGGCTGGAGATTGTAAAAGTTTCTTTGTGACTTTGGCAATAGGGGACAAATGATGGATGAAAATTTTATTTGAAGACATTAAGGAGGGTTGTCTCCGTTATCGTTGTCTTCCTTCTTGTCGTATGTGTCGTCGTGTATGTACGCTTAAGGGTTGAGTGGTTCTTACGTAAAAGAGATGAACGGGCGAATACAATGTGATAGAATTGAAAGTTAAAAAACAGTTTATTGACACGTGCAGGAGTTCCCGCAGAAAGAATTACACTCTGTCAGATAAAACGCCGTCAATTCTACCTGAAAGGTATGTAACAAGGTTGTTAAAGTGAATGTATCTCAAGCTCGTCAGGACAACATCAACGGGAAGATAGTAAAATTTTTGCGTTGGCAGATTGCTGTTTGTGGTTTATCTATTTTTCACTCATGTTTTGTTGATGCTGGGAGCGATTGAATTCTGCTCGTTGTGTTACTTTTTATAGAGGTATAAGGTGTAGCTTCAATTCAATAACAAGTAGTAAAGGGAACAAAGAGTTTTCCGTTTTATTGCGAAGGTAAAACTTTTCAATTTCATCCTCCTACGATAATAGTTTATTGTGTCTATTGATGTTGGGTTGTAAACGTTCGATTTTCAGTACATATCCCTTTCAGATAGTCATGCAGTGCCTTAATTATTAACGTTCCTTTTAGTGGATTTCTATTCAAAGGAGATTGTTGGTAACTTTTCAGTAGGAGTTCTGGGTAATGAGTCGACAAACACATGCATATTTTAAGGATCTGCATCGAGTAGCAATTGACTGGTAAGAAATTGGTTTGAACCAGCAGTGCAGCAATCGTGTATGTACGTCAAAATTGCAGGATTGGTCTTTGGAATGTAAACACTATCGTTATAAGTATAATTCAGTATAAACAAGATAGGAAAATAAGATTAAACAAGACCAACGAATCAAAAAAAGACAACCTTACGGCCGTAACCATTGCAGCACTAAACGACGACATCGTTATGGTGATGGGAGACCTGAATGCCCAGGTTCGGTTCGTATCGACATTCAAGGACTCAGACATGTGATGTGTAAAACAAGGCCTTGGAGAGCGGAATGACAATGACGAACGATTTGTGGAGTTCTTGAACGGCTGGTCGTAAGAGGCACAATGCTCGAGCACAACACCTGCCACAAAGTCAGTTGAGTACCTGACGAGCATGCAGAGAATCTGATCGATTATTTTACTAAAAGTCACCATTTTAAAAGCTGTCTCATGGACTTTCGAAACAGACGAGGAGGAGAAATGGGAGACCGTTAGCCTTTCTCAAACTCCGTACTGGATTAGTAAGAAAACCTCGAAACAGCCTTAGAATGATAAGGTACAACGCTGACTAACTATAGAATCCTTCAGAGCGTCAAAATGGGCGAAGATCTTTCGCGAGAAGTCGACATAATCAGCAGCCTAGTGCCACCACTCATCCAAGAACATTGAAAAGTTCGCAAGAGAAGGGCAAACCACGCGGCTTTCTGGATATAGCTGGAAACAGAGCTCCATGAAAGACGGGGTCAGGATCCTAAAGACAATAAACATCACAATTCCAAGACAGTGGTGGCAATGATTGCCATACGAGGCAATGGAACCAGCTAAACCAGAACGAAGTGGGTGAAACAAGCTTTTGTTATATTTTGGGAATGTCTTCTCCAATTTTGTCGTCAAGAAGATGAATCTACCGTGCTCCGTGGATAATTAAATTTAAAATCAAGTGGAAAGTTTTTTTTTTATATTTTAATCAGAGTAGTCCTTGGTTAGCTTTATTGACAGCTTTCCTGAAATGTTAAAAATACTTTGGATATCGTACTTTAGTTTTTCAATTAATAAGATAGGATAAGTCTATAAAGATCGGTCGAAACCAGACGAATTCAGTTATCACGACGCCATTCATGGTTCTACGTTTTCGGAGTCGTTTTTGAAAAGGTGCGACCCAACCACTCGGCCTGTCCAAAAATAGCATTCAGAAGTAGTTTAGCTCATCCATGATCCATATTTTTCTAATAGATCATGCAAGGATTTTCTGAACCCGCTAATTTTGTTTGTCTTTGCGAAGCCATCATCACTAAAGTTGATTTTCCATGTAAGATAGTCTTTGTTGCTTTGATTCTCCAGAGCCTCCTATTGACGAAGACGTAGGTTGAAATACAATGGACTATCAGGGCAATTTTTATTTGAAACGGAGTAAATAGGCTGTGTGCAAACATGGACTCAGCAAAGCACCGCGACCTATTAAAGATCAGTAAATGGGTAATGGGTGCCTTGTGACAGTGTTACTGCTCACTTAGACCACAGTTCGCGTCCATTGTGCCCATCGAAGGAAACTTAGAATCTTTTACGTCGAAAAATACGAATATGTATATGATTCTGCTGCGAGGAGCATGGACGGGAGAATGATGTGTTCAGCAGTTTAAGGGTCTTCAAGATATAGTGTGCAGGTGTCAGATTTACTCAGTTAGATCTTAGCATTGCCTTGATTCACTGATAGAATCTTTTTCGATCTATTCTTTGAGAAATTAATGAGATGAGATATGGGAGCTTTTGAATTTATCTGCAATCTTATTACCCGTGATGTCAGTTTGACAGGGCACTGGTTGTGTGCACGGAGCTGTAAGAGGGTTTGTAAACAATTACAATATAGATTTGACTGAAGATGAGAAATTTTAAAGCTCCTTTTTAAAGCTCTGTTATAGAATGTTAAATACGTTTTTCACAAGTTTCTTTCAAATCTGGAGATCTGAGTGGCCAGTCAATGTCGCCATTTTCTGACAGCAACGTCCAAGTCGTTGCAGAAACGGCATTGTTGGATTTGCAATGTGGTATGGCGTACCGTCTTGTTGAAATCAGTATCTAACCGTCCAGACCTTTTCATACATTTGTGGGCAGACATGAGCCAACATTCACCGATATCGATTCCCATCGACTGTTTCGGCTTCTCTGAAGAAAAATGGCCTAATGATGGTTTTGACACAAATGTTGGCCCAAACAGTCACTTTTAAACAAATGTGGCAATTTTGCTAAATAAAGGTGCCAGAGTGCGAAATGGGCCTCGTCGGTCATACAAATTTTGCCTCCAAAAATCAAGTTCAGTGTCAACCATTCGAGCGACGGTTTGACCGTATTTCCAGCGACGTGGGCGGTCTTTCGACAATATTCTTTGACTCAATTTATACGCAAACAAATGCAAGTCGTCCTTCAAAATGCGCCGCAAGATGGTTCCAATGACGGCATAATGCTGAGCGCAGTGACGATATGACACATGCGGGTTCTCGGGAACATTCTCTCTTACCGCTTCAGCCAGTTCAATGGAACGTCTTGGGCGTTGATGAACGGTATGTCGACGATCTCTCACTGTCCCGTGCTCAACAAAATTCGACACTAAGCGATGAATAGGTGCTTGTTGGCCACGATATTTTCGAAGATATGCACGTTGAGTTAACACAACTGAACGACTATTTTCAATGTACAGCGTCACTATTTTGGCGCGTTGTTTCGGTGTGAAGCGATTCATGGTTAAAATATATAAATACATACATAGTACTGAATTGACGTTTCAAAAACTTGTCTACTCAAGTCAATCGGATGGCGCACCCTGTATTTTCTCACATGACTCTCAATAGCGCAAGCCTATGGCAGATGTGGCTTTTAAGAGATCACCAGCTTCTTTACAATTTCCTTGTCTAGGTTAAGGATTTTATATATACATATAAGGCTTGATTAATTTTTTGCATTGCCTGGAGCCCCAACTTCAGATTTTATTTTCGATCCGTTCAGTGAACAAGACCATACTTAGCAGTAATGGCAAACGCTAAATCGCTACTATAACCAAAGGCAATGTAGGCTAAACTCTAAATATTGGCTTAAAGATTGTAAACATGGCTAACGACCACAAAAGCAGCATTTAACTGGAATTATAAATCGATACTGACACTAATCCGGAGGAAGAAGTGATTATTTGAGTCTACCACCTCTACTTCTGATCACCTTTACTCTCGAGTCGTATCTAGAAAGGCATACAGAGCTATTTCCATGGAGTGATGTCTTTTCTATCGATTTTGATGACTTGGTGTAGACTGTAGGGCACCCTTCGTGGATTTCATCTTTCTGTACGCACATTGACTCGAGGGTAAAGAGGTACCATCTAAGAAGAACATCAATGAGTCTATCTCCCTATAATTTCTTGGACAAATGATGTTAGACTTATAAGACTCAGACAGCTCTATGAAACGTTTGATTGTTGCGAATGATGTTGAAACTACATACATATGTATATGTTTCCAAATATCGTCGTTTCGAGGGCTCCATTGCATCGCATTCTACATACATATTCCCAAAATTAACTCAAATTATCGATATCTACTATCGACTCACTACAATCGAAGGCAGTTTTCATATTCCATCGTTTCTAGTTCCCTGAGATCAGAAATGGGTATTTAGTAGAAAAAAAGAACCGACCCACGTTAGCCTAATTAATTGCCACTGTTACTCGTAAACATCCCCGACAAATTAATTACTTCTCTCCTCAAAATCAATTTGAATGAACCAAACGATTATATCCTAAATTCATTGATAAATCACTCTGTGACATAACCCCCACGCATATGTGTCCTTTTTGCGAGCAGGACACCACAATGTCCTCTCTATCGAGTTTCGTGTTGAACCACTTTAATTAATGTATACGTATGGACACGGACAGTATTCCACTCCACAAATGAAATTCCCCTAAATTGCCCCCAAAAAGAACAAGGTTGAGGGATAAAAAAAAAAATCACTTGTTCTCAAATTTACATCAAATAAAAATGACAAATAGTTCCCCCCATTAGCCTCCGGCTTCCGTGATTAGGCCGCTAATGCCACGCCCCAAATGAACGTGAGTTTTAGTGTGACCATGGGTGGGTGTGAACATTGTGAGGGTAGGTATGTGAGACAAGGATTATCGCAATTACGCAATCAATTAACTTGTAAACATGATATCCGCTGACAACCCTTAACTAGCAAATACACAGACACAACGATATTCACTGGGTTTTGTATCTGAATCCCTCGTTAATATTTCATGTAACCGAGCACTTGAAAGTTGTATCACTTTGCCAGGGTGCGCCAGCGATACTTTACGTGTGCTCCAATCGACACTTAACCGAAAATTGCCATTGGCATGGTGCTTCCGCATAGAATGTATCTGTATACATTCACTGGTCGTGTGGATCTAGATAATTTATGTGCCAACATTCAGTAAAACAGGTATGGTAATGGCTGCTGGTGTTAGGCGCGAAAAACACAAACGTTAACCAAAATTTAAGCATTTTCGTTTTCGTTTAAGTAATTAATTACAGCGCAATACACACTCCGGGAGAAGCCACTGATAATCCATTATGCTGAGGATAAATTACGGCAGCAATAAGAATGCTTTATCTACGCCGCTCTCTCTCTCTGTTTATGGAGCTAGTTTGCACTTGTTGCTTTATCCTGTTAGAAGGATATACTCGTTTTGATCGTATAAATTGCAGTTTTATGTCAATTTCGTAGTTGTTTGGGCAATAAATCTCGAAGTCAGTGACTTATAATGGTTCCGATGAGATAGTATTGGTTTGAATTACATACATCCATACATACATGAATCGAGGAATTTATTGCACATGGATTTTATGTTTCCTTCATAGACTTGATGGTTGGAGCTGTCTATGGGACTAGACATGAAAGGATTTACTGAATGAAATTGTTCTCAATTCTTGTTTATTGCAATGCTGCAACTTGAACGAAAACCGTAAAATATGACAATGGATTTGGACAACCATATTTACACATGCATGTGCATGTTTTGGCTAGAAACAGGGTTTTGCGACATAGGATGACGATGGCAATATGCAATGGATATGCAATCGGGCTTTATTAAGGGCCAGATACAACTGGGGTTACATTCCGACTACCTGGAGACAGGTAAATGTAATCATTATCACCAAACCAGACTGCCTAAATCTTATAGACCTATAACATAATTTGTTTTCAAAACCATTGAGAGACTCATTGACGTTCATATTAGAGGCCGGGTAGATGTGTCTATCCCCCTGTAGTCAAGTCAGTTTGCATACAGGAAAGGTAAATTCACAGAAGGTGCTCTTCACTATTTTGTGAAGAAGATATTCCTTGACATTGAGGGCGCATTCGATAACACTGGCTACGACTCAATAGCAAGATCAATTAGTAGCAGAGGTATCGAGGATTCGATCAATTAATGGATACTACCCATGCTTGAAAGTCATTCTTGACTGTCAGTGTCTGTGATCGCAGGGAGGAGTTCTTTCTCTCCTTCTATTGACACTAGTCATCGACAATCTTCTAGTCGATCTACAGAGATTAGGCTACATCGCCATTGGTTATGCAGATGACTTGGCGCTTTTTATCAGTGCCAAGTCAATATAGTACGAGCCTCTCTAGTGTCATGCAATGTACTTTACTACACGTGTTAGAATGGTGCAGCAGCGAAGGACTATCGATCAATCTTTGCAAAAACTGTTCTAGTGCCTTTTACAAAAAGTGCACTAGTCAATCTAGGACCTATCACAATCACCTTAGTTTATTCCAGTGAAGTTGAATATCTCAGCGCAGCGTCATCCTTGACAAACGGCTTAGATTTAATTCTCATATCAAGTCCGTCTTCGAATGTGCCACTAGGGCCATGTGGGCCAGTAGACGCCTTCAGCGCATAACTTTGGGGCTAAATCCAAAAAAGATACATTGGATGTATGCAATGATGGTGAGGCCCATTATCATGTACGGGTCCATCGTTTGATGGCCGAATGTTCTTTAACGTACAACGGCAACTAACCCTCCGAAGCTCCAGAGAATTGCCTTTCTTGGTATTACAGATGCCATACGTACTTATCCTACGACAGCATTAGAAGCTATTGTTAGCCTTCCTGCACTTCAAATCTTCATTGGGAAGACAGCCGTTAGATGTGCTATTAAGTTGCACAAGTATAAACCAGGTGACCATGAAGGACACCTGAAAATTCTTGACACAATTTCCAAAAAGGACATGTTATGCACTGTCCCCGACACCATGGTAAGGGAGTAATGTTTCGGTAGGTTATTTAAGGTAAAAATATCAGACCGTGGTCTGGTCTGCTTCACACGAGGATCGAAGATTGAAACTGGAGTTGGAGCTGGCGTTTTTGGGCCCAAAGCCTCGATACGTATTGGAATGTGTTCTACGGTTTTCCAGGCTAAACTCCATGCCATTGAGATTTGCGCTAGGATAAACCTTAGTAAAGGTATTAAGAACACTAGGATATACATATATCTTTTCAGATAGCTAGGCAGTACTTAGAGCGCTGTCGACTGTTTGTCTATACTTGTCGTTTAATCATAAAAAAGTACAAGCTTCAACAAAGAAATTATCCTCTTTTATCGATTTTCATCGCAAAATCATTCTCAGCGATGAATCCACTTTGGGATCAAGGGCTTCGAAAATTAATTCAAAATACCATTCCACCTACAAAAATTGACTGTATGGTGCCGATTTCATGCTGGAGGGATCATTGCACCATATTTCTTCTTCAATAATGTTGGAAACGCAGTTACAGTCAATGAAGATCGCTACGGGCTCACGTTCACGAACTATTTTTTGGAATAAATTGGAAGAGCATGACTTGGACTACATGTGGTTTCAACAGGACGGCGCCACATTCTACATTTCACATTCTACATTTCAAGCAAGTTATTAAAGTCGAATTTCGGTGACTGTCAATTGGGCGCCGTGGCTCAAGTTATTAGTGCGTTGGACTACAGAGCGAGGTGTTCCAGGTTCAATCCCCAGACAACACCTAAAATTTCTTTCACGGCCCTACCTCTCGCGAGCGTCTGACAAACATCCGAGAGTAAAACTGTCATGAAAAAGATTCTCAAAATTGCCGTTCGGATCCGGCATTAAACAGTAGGCCCCCTTCCATTCATGTGAAGAATATAACATGCACAACACGAATGGTTGTGAGAAGCCAAGCCCTTGGTCCCATGGACCTGTCGCGCCAAAAATTTGTATTTTTTGTATTTGTCAATTAGGCGGCTTGTTCGTGTCAACCGATGTCTCTTGACATAGCCCTCTTCTTTCGAGTTTTGTCATGTTCATGCTCTATGCCCATAAGCCATGAGACTTTAGACGACCTTAGGACTAACATCGAATGCCAACTTGCCAGTATATTGCCCGATTTATGCGAAGAAGTCATCTAAAATTAAAATCAGCGCATTCACTCACGCAGGTTGAGGATGACATTTAAATGATGTTATGTTCATTAATTATAATTAATGGCATCGAGGGTACTATATATTTTTTTTGATAACTCATGTAAAAGCTGATTTATTTAAAGAACAAAATCTAGAGCTCTTAAGGAAAGATGTCTATATTCATGACTGATTAGGCCATAGATGCCACAGACTGACGTTGATGGTCATTGGCCAGCACTATAGAGAAATATTGGTGTATTTCTTGGATATCTAAATTGCAAAGTAGGACCTGTTGAATATGTGGTTTTGCAGGACGGTGCAACAATACGTATAGTCTGCCAAACAATTCAGACTTTGAAGCATACTCGTATGTTTACGGCGCTTATTCTCTGACGATTGGGTAATGGAGTATGGCCTGTGCAATAGCTCGTTTTGACTGCATTAATCTTTTTTTTATGGGATTAGTGAACGGTCACGAATCTGGATGTTCTATACATTGTATATACATCTTATGAGTTCATGAAACTGTCTGTCATTTTCGTATATGTTTTGGGTTTAAATTTGAGTCAAGACAAAGCCGAGCGTGTCAATGTGAGATTCACTTTCCAAAAAAATATCTAATATCGATTGTAAGGCTACATACCACACCCATATACGAGCCTTAAACGAAAGCATGCATGTAAGCAAGTAATGCATTTGATTGACGAGGATGTCACCAGTTGAAATATGTATCTCTCTAGCCAGACAACTCACTCACTGAACAAACTACTAAACAACATTTGTTTTTCTTACCAACCAGTGGTAAGGTGCTACTTTTTTTTTTACACCGCGCCCTTCAGTAAGGACACATCATGTTGACTGATTGCTGGCGGCAATGTATTAGATTCAATTTCAAGGCAAATAAATCTGGCACGCGAGGTATGGAACAAGAAGGTTACAGTCGACTATACAGCAAAAAAAAAAAAAGAAACAGAAAGAGGAAGAAAAATCAAATAAAATAGCTGGAGCCCGCCCCAAGCGATAATAATTTACTGGAACGCTTTTATTCATCGTTGATGTTTGAATTAAATGGAAATTAATTGCCCCCAGGGGTTTGCGTGTGTGTTGATTTCTCTTCACATAGAGCGCGGGGTTGATATATACATTCATACATATATATGTATGTATCAGTGCCATTTTGCGTACGAAAAAGTTTACTCTTTTGTATACACATTCAGGAATTTTAGTCACCGCTCCGAGGGCTATAAATCACATTTATTATATTTTCCCTTAGAAAATATTTTATTTTCTAGGGGATGGTTATGTTTTGGTGAAAAGTTCTTTTCTAACTTTCACACGAAGCACCGAAATGAAAATTTGATATCAAACTAAAAAAAAAAACCTCCTCACACTCTGTGGGTCGTGTCGAAGAAGATTGACACTTTTATTGAAAAAATGAAAAACCAAAAGTGAAGTGATTAATAATTAATGGATCGAACACATTGGAAGGCTCTTCTTCTGTTTCAGGAGCGGCGACCATTTTTTTCCATTGAAATACTAATTGAGTAGGTGTCGAGTGCTGTTGATATGGGTGGTGGTGGACCAGTGGTTGATGTCAAATGCATATGGTACCAAGGATCCAGTTGGACAGTGTCAATTAGTCTAAAGTGTTTCGGGGTCTCATTCTTTTTTAAAATCAAATAGAGAGACAGCTTTAAACTCTAATCCCTTCCTTCAGGACATTTTTTTGTTTCTTCAAAAAATCCCTCAACATTATTCCTTTTTGATGAATTGTTAAATTGAGTGAATCATATTCACCACGGAGAAAACAAGAAAATAAAAGAAAATATTTTGAAAAATAAGAAATATTTTTTCTCAGCACTCAAAAAACCACTTAAGGGTGCTAAATAAAAAATTCCAGGCTTTCTGAAGTTTTTTTGTTTTTTTTTTGTTTTGTTTGGTTCAAGTACACCTCTGTGTCTTTCTCTGATAGGTCTCCTCCGCCTCCTCCTCCTCCCTCGGAGGAGACGTATTGTGGAACTAATTTCATTCGAAATCAAAGCATTTTCAAGTCCATACATAATAAATCACGAAAATTGAAAAGTCCGTCCGAGTGAGGAATACAACTTGGGGATGTTCTTAGAGGTTTAGCACTCTTGACACGAAGAAAAGGCGGAAAAGAGGAAAATTGTTTTCTGAAGGCGAATACACACAATCTGTGCTTTGAGTTCCTCCCTGCCAACTTACTTGACTGTTCACTTCGGCTTTATTTATATGCCACTTGATGTAATTAATTTGATATGCTCCTTGAATGTGTATGAAGGAACGTCAAATGAAGATTTTGCACACCATAGACTTCGGGGAATCGATTTGACAGAGGTGTCCTTTATTTTTTATTTGACAGAGTACTCCGCCAAGCATTGATTAGTTATATTGACATTCTTTCGTATACTGACGTGACTGTGTAAATCCATTTAGGGAAATTAGACATTTCATATATGTACTCCCTTTTGGATGCAACTTATTGAACAATGTACATATTCCGGGAAATTGCTTTTAGGTAATCAAAATGTAAATGTAAATGAAATGAAATGATTGAAAGTATCTTCGATTTTGCCATTACTCTGTTCGATCTCAGAAAACAAATTTACTTACTGATGTAGGTATGTATTAAATTAAAAAGAGTGCTTTTCGTTTCAAAATCCTTTTAATTTAAATTCATGGAAAATCGTTTCATTTTGTCGCTTTTTAAGAGAAATCTGCAAAATATGATTTTGTCCTGAATTGCGACTTTACGATATACATAGTTGTCTAGATGGACAGACATACAGAATTGGTGAACAATTTTTTTGAGCTTCTATATGATAACAATATCAATCCGAATCTGTAACCATACCGTGTTACCGCACCGACAGATCTGGCCTAAGCTGGATCAAAACCTCTCTAGCTATATTCACTATATAAAAATAACTTTCGGACACATTGCACTATTCGCACCACTTCTTTGGAAGTGTTACTTCAAAATTCATGATCATGCTTATAATTCGCATTGGGGTTTTTGGCGTAATACATAAAAATTTAAAAAAAGTATCTTTTGTACCCCTGTCCTTCCAACTAACACTCACAAATTAGACGCGATGGTAGAGGATCTAACGAAGGTCCTCAATCATGCAATGCCTATCTCATGTCCATTAAACAAACCAAAGTGCAAGCCTAGACTACCTTGGTGGAATCAGGAGATTCTTTTTCTCCACAAAACGTACAGGCAACTCTTCAACCAGGTCAAGCGTTTCCGTGAAGCCTCCGACTTGATTTCGTATAAGAAGGTCCTGAAATCTTATATGTAAAACAAACGTCAAAAAAGTCCAATGGAAATCCTGGAGACTCTTTTCTGGTAAGATAGAAGATATCTCTGAGGCATCAAGGCTCCGAAAGATCCTCGCGGCCACTCCCAGAATGCGTACCTACATCTAAGGAGCAGAATCCCTGAACAAATTACTAGAACCTATTACTGGATCCCCACATCCCAAACAGCTGTAATGCCATTTTGGGTCCAATTTTGATCTCGGCAAGGTCAATGCTAAGCAACTCCTCTTATCTTGTTACAAGGAGCAACATTCTTTGGGCAATAAGCGGCTTTAAGTAGTCAAGTCTCCTGGACTAGACGGTATTATACCAGCTGAACTTCAGCGGAATGTGGACTTAATCCTTCCTTGGTTACCTGTATTTTTCAAAAGATGCCTGGATTTGGTTCACATTCTCAAACTATGGACGGAAGTCAATGCGGTTTTTACGCACGTTAACCCCAAAGACCTTTGACCCATAATTTTGTCGTCATTTCTCCTGGAAACCCTAAAAAAATTGATAGAAACTCATATACTCTGCAGTGCCCTACACTCATTAGTTAGCATTATTAAAAAATCTTTAGATTGCAAAGAATATACTTTGGTAGCGTTCCTGGACATTGAGGGAGCGTTTAACAACGTCGAACCAGAGGCAGTTACAGACACACTGTCGAACCTAGGAATTGAGACGTCGATTTGCGCTCTGGTGTACCAGTTGCTTACTAATAGGTTCATCAGCTCATAACTGTCCGAGGTTTCAGTTCGACGGTTTGTCAGTAGGGGTACATATCAGGAAGGTGTGATCTCTTCTTTGGAACTTGGTGGTTAATGAACTGCTTTTAATCCTGGAAGGAGAAGGGTGTAAGGTAGTTGCTTATGCAGATGACGTCGCTATTTCTGTCTCAGGAAAACACCTCAATACGCTTAGGGATCTTTGTTTCATCGAAACTTAACGGCACCTCCGAATACGGCCAAATACTTAGGCCTAATCCTTGAAAGAAAATTAAGCTGGTAACTCAACATCCTGGAGTGAGTTAAGAGAGCCACTACAGCCCTGAACTGCTTTAAGAAATCTCTCGAAAGTAAATGGGGACTTCAGCGTCGAATTACATATTGGATTTATGTATCTATTATCAGACCCATACGTGATAATAGATGGCGTAATCGTCTGGTGGACTGCGCTGGATAAATACATGCACTACAACTTCCACAGTCGTGTGCAAAGATCTCCTCCCGCCTTCCCAATCACCGTAGAGTGTGGCGATCAAGGAGGCCTTGTCGTGGCTAAGGTACAATGTAATATCCGCGAGGGAATTTGGTCACCTTCAATTCCAAAGCTGCCCTTAATTGTCGTTTATCTCTTAACGAAATAGGGGGACAATTTAAAATACAACTTATTTGGATGCAGGGCTTTAGGGACATTCCAGGAAATTTAAGGGTCGACGAACTCGCCAGGCATGGCTCAACTCTGTCGATTCTACTGGAGAAGGAAAGTTTCAACATGCTTCTCGCTACGTGTTAACTATTAATTAAGCAAAATGCTATAAAGTCTACTAACCATAGATGGTCGAACTGCAACATATGTTCTACCATGAAACAGATCTGGCGCAAGCTGGAAGAGAACCTTCATCAGCACATTAGTAAGTGTTATTTTGGGACACTGAATAGGCAGAAGCTACATAATTTAGGAAGAAAAGAAACTATTCTTCACTCCCTATGCACCTGCCAAACTCTCTCAACTCGAATAAAACTATATTTAGGAGAATACATCTTGGACAACTTCGGTGAGCTCGCTAACATATATCCATTAGCCGCATTCAACGCTTTATAATAAGCTCATGTTCAACGGGTAGATTGAGGACACTATATCCTATAGTATCGCAATGGGTCTAATTTTTTTTAAGTGTGACTGAACTTACTACAACATGCCAATCGAACCTAACCTAGAGCCAACTCCGTTGTTATTTATCAAATGGTTGATTGCCACAGTGAGTATCTCAATCTCCAGCGAACTCCCTGCTTTCATTCCAATCCGTTGAATTCCATATCAATATGATCATCCACGGCTTTGAATGAATTATTACTTTCATAGGAATAAGGATGTGCTCGAGTCGATCACTTACAAAGTATTAGAACCGTAGGAAAGAACATTGCGTAACTTCAATACATCAATAGAGTCAACAAGTCGTCTCCGGCGGGTTATATAAAATTGTAAAGCTCAGCTATTGTGAAAACTCTAGGCATCCACTCTGGAAAGCCTGGTATGCTTTCTTAGAAATGATGGCTCTATGAGTGTATCTATCAATACTATCAACTGTATCTTATTATGTTTGATAATATGCAGGGTTTCCAGATGTTTGTCGCGAAAGGTAGGGCTGTGAAAGAAATTTTAGCTGTTATCTGGGGATTGAACCTCGAACCCCACGGCGCCTATTGATACTATACAGAATAATATAAGAGGAACAGAATGGGTTTCATCAACAGTCAACAGAGAATTTCTAGAGACACCCCCAAAGGTGTTCTTTTACCACTTACATGGCTCCTTCTACCCATGACTTTAACGTAACCGTTTATGCTGACTGTGTTACCTGACTTGTTTGGGGATCACATTATGGACATTTGTTAGTCAAGCTTTCGGAGATGACCAAGGACAGTGGAGTCATATTTGGTGCTGAACAGAACTACTGCACTTTTTAAAAAATTGAAGAAAGCCTTGAAAGTTTTGAAAAAAGCACAAGGCACTATCAATATATATTTTTAAATCGCTTCTGATAACATTTGTAGTATCTTTGTAGATCAATCAAATCCAGACTAATCACAAATAATTAATTAGCATCAATTAAATTTAATTTATATTTTCAGAGCAAATTATAATTCTTAAATGTAAATTAACAATTTAAATTGAGTTGGGTTTCTGTTTTCATAGAAATTCAAAACTTTTTCAGAAAGTAGGTGTAATAGCTGCACCAACAGTGTTTGTTTTCTCGGAAAAGATACTATGTACAATGCATCCGTTACCGAGATTTGTGAAAATTGCACCATGATTACGTACCTGATCTACCGAATGAGTACTTTTAACTACTCTCAACCACAGCCAACTCTAAATATTCTGCCCAACTGGATGAAGTTTCCAGGAAGGACCACAAAAAACATTCGAATTATTCATTCGATTTTTTCCAATTACTACTTTTAATCGAATATCAATCAAACCCTGTCGGTTGTTGCTTGTTAATGTACACCTGAGGGCGTGAGAGGAAAGAAAACGTGAATGAAATGAGACACAAACTATCTACTGAGCTTATGTATACACTACCAAGAGTTTTTCAAGGACGAAAAGTTTCAGTAACGTTGTACATACATATCCATGCTTTTGATTATGCATTTGGATTTCATAAATAAAAATACTTTTAATCATTGACAGTAGTAGATATTTTATACGTATGTTTAATGCAGCCAGTTGTAAAGTAAAAACCATTGAGATAAACTTAAATAAACATTGGTTTGTACAGGGAAAGCCTTGTAGAAGCTTACCTTAAGAAACTATTATTTCTTCAACGATATTCGTAGCACATTTGTAGGGATAAAACTCGTGGACAACTTACAATCCTCTATCCGCTGTTATGGGTCACGCAAATTGTACTATGCCACCATTAAAATGTTCGACTTCGACTATGAAGATTCCTAGGTACTTATGTTGAATATTGTTATGAGTAAATCATGAAGTACTAGGCATCATAGTGGGCCCATCGCAATCCTTAGAGAAACTTCACAGTAAGACATCTACACCAATTCGTTTATAGACTTAATTTCTCTACACAACTTGTATATGGCATCAATTGGGTTCAAGAAATCAACCTCCTCTAAATTACTAAAGAAGTTCCTTCTAATGTTTACTCCGAGTAATAGCTTGACATACGCAGAGTAGATGAATAATATCCTCTGTGACATGTAAGCCACCACAATATCTGCAAGTATCTATGATCGATAATCCTAATCCCATAGCCCGGCAGTATCCCTATTCTCTATTTTTAACTTAGATCCGCTTAGTTTTATTAATTCCCCAGATTTTTTTTGATCTAATTCGAATTTCTATGTCCTTCTTAGTTTGACCATCTTAGGTCGGCCATATTGATGATTTTACTGAGAATAATTCTCTTAGCCACGCCTATTAATGGTTTTATGTCTCCAACTGTATTACTTTGTGGGTGCTCTGCTCCTTCTTTATCCAGTACGTCGGCACTTTCGTTACGCTCTACATCACAGTGCCAAGGTACCTAACATAATCTGACATGCACCTTTAGCGCAACTTGACTATCAATGTAGATGGCGATATTCTTGTTGGATATTGATCCCATCCTAAGTATTTCCGCAACTTTAAGTACAGTCAAGACATACTGCAAATATCCAGAAGCGTCCTAGCTACGTGTAGATATCCAAATCTCGTGAGTAAATACCTGATGTCGTACCCTCACTAGGTTTAGAACCATTGGCGTATATAACAACTTCATTTTCGATCAAAACTATTTTCACTGCCAATCGTCCCCCCCCTACCATGTATGTAACTTCGTATAGTGTGTCGAAATTAAATGTCCACTTTGTTAGGAATTTTGAGAAATAATTCCTTGAAAATGAAGCTATGTCCTACATAGCTGGTTTTAAAAAGCCATGCGTCAATGAAGCGCACTTGCTTGTAATTCTATTTGTCGTAGATACATAAACCCCTCAAGTGCAGCCTCGGGCGTAGTGCGTAAAGCACCAATGATGGGTGCGTAAAGCACCAATGGAGGCTGTTCCTTGTACCCTGGTTAATATATCGACGATGAAATTTGGTAGTAAATTGGTACAGGTGGCATTCCGGAAGGTTCCGTAGTAGGTACGTTATTGTGGAACCAGATGCGAGCCCCAAAATCATCAAGTAAATTTAGTTTTCTGGCTTCGTATCAATCTTATAGTAATATTCGAGACCAGGTGACGTACATGAGTCTGCAGCTTGAAGAGCAGAAAATATCACCATTAACAGCACAATAGTCATAAACCAACCGAAATTACACTTGTACATATAAGACTGATACCAAACATTGGAAAGGTAAACCACACGAAAAGACTGATGTATCATTGATCATATTTTACGGATACCAAATATAGACCAGTGCCATTAGTACTTAATTTTCCAGAAGAAAGACGGAGGCAACATATAGAATAATCGAGCTTTTCCGGTGTCCTAAGGACTGTCTCCTGAAAGAAGCACAAGAAAAGTCTCTCGCCAGCAGCACATCAACAATGACGACGCAAATCGATACCAGACTACAACCAAGAGTGATAAGTTTAAAGATTTTGGAAACCAAGATGGGATCTTTTTTACTGATGGACTCACAGAATGGTTTTTAATATAGAAGTATACATAGATATTGGGCAAGCGAATGAGGAAGCCGAACTATTCAACTGCCCATGTTACGATGAGATTCAACATCAGTCTGAAGGAGTAGAAGTGAGATGCAGAATAGTTCACCTCGTGTCAAATGCTTGACGGCGAAGAGAAACGTCAAAAAATCGGAAACTGTTTAAGTTAATCTTTTAGTACCTTTAGGATTCAATCACATTTCAATCCAAAATAAAGTAAAAGGATGTAACCTAATGAGTGACACAGCCTAATCATTGCCTTCACAACCGCCCGTGGAACACTTGTTTTCTCCTAAACTGCATTTATTACCCACATATGGATCTTAACCCTCGATTGAGTCAGGCACAAGGTCCTATTAAACAAACTAGGCTCCTGCGGACTTTTACAACTCGAATTCGCTAAACTCTGGTGTACTTCAGGCATACATCCTTTCCATCATTCTCGTTAAGACAATATTAACAGTGATCTTTATATGACAGACTTGGTTCGATTACTTCGCCCCTAATAACGTCGGTGTCATATAGAATGACCCCATCTTTCAAATAGTATTTCGTCATATCTATTAGGAACACAAAAGTGACCTTAATTCGCGGGGTTGAATGCATTCGCAACTTTTAAAATCTCCATGTCATAGTATTACTTTACAATTCTCTTCGTTATTTATACTTGTAATACAAGATACACACAGTCTTATATTCACTTATGTATATTAAACGTCCATTCCCAATATGTATGCACGACTACCTCTCTGTTGAGCTCTATCCACCTCCTTCCGCGTACTTAATCATCAATTAAACTGATAGTTCTTTTGAATGCACCCACGACCAGAGATCCCCTATTGCGAAAGACAGACATACATATAAGATAAGAAAAACGTATAAATAAAAGGAGAAGAAAAATTAATGCGCTAGAGAAGAGAGAAAAAAAAAGAAGAAAAAAAAAACTTCTTGAGATAGAAAAAAATGCCTCCAAGGACTTTTCACGCCATTTTGCAATAACGTTCATTTGGTTCGCGTCGCGTAAAGTGCTTCCCTTTGTGTGTTCGTAATGTGATTTAACAACGTTCCCTTTATCATAGTATACCCCTCATTCACTTATTCATCCCTTCATCGCGACCCTCTGCCACCCACATGTTTACGCCCGTCACTAGTCAATGCCTGTTCTTCATTTTCTCTCGGGCGCGCAATATGAAGTACAAAATAAGGGAATCCACTAGCGAGTCGTCCTTTCTACACCCTAAAGGGGTCCTCCTTTTTTTCTCTTCTGATTTCTTCTGTTATTACATTTTGCTAAATCAAAGAAGCAAAAAGCACAAAAATTGCTTCTATTATCGTTGTTAACTGCCAGGAACGGTGGAATAACTCTCCGTAGTACATTGAATTGACTGTGTACCACAGCAATCCAAAGCAGGATGTGGCATTGAAAGCGCAAGCAATCATGACGAAAGGATGTCTTCTGCTGGCTGTTCAATCAATCAAATGTCGACATACGTTGTTACACTACGCGCGCTCGCATATAACTCATATTGTGGCACTTACCCATACGTATGTGCGTCTTGGTACTGTAGTTTTCAAAAGGATTTCTCAGCGTTTACATGCGAATGGATTCGTTGAATGAATTAGCCAATCAGTCAAAGGATTTGCGTTGACAATTTAATAATACGACATATAAATCTTTGGATAATGTTGCCTTTAAAATGAGAGCCCAAGTCCTTTTTTTGTTTTGGTATCTACCTACAAAATTCGAAAGGATGTACTGTGCCTAGTTCAACATAAATTGAATTTCAATTGCGTCATTGCAGAGCCTAGGACAAAATTACATTGGCCAAAAGGCAACCCCTTCGGGTAATGATAATTACAACACCATTACCTTATTCACCCAAAATTTTGTTGGGCTTTGCTATTCATAGCAACGTCCAATTTGTGCTAAAATTCCAACCACACTAACGATTTTAATTCCCATGGAATACATTTCTCCTGTGACAAGGACATGCAACAAAATTGGATCACTAGACCAGTGGTCTGCAATAATTAAACCATTTCCAGAGGACTGACGTTCTTCCCGTTCCGAATTTTACAGTCACACTTGTGCTTTGTTCTCTGTTCGGCTTTACTAAAGTTCACATGAAAATGAAGAGAGAACGAGAGAGAGAATAATGTTAATCAAGCCATGCTGGAGCAGTCCAAGAGACCAGAACAATGCCATCCAACACAACAGAAACATATGTTGATTGTGTGGGCACAACACAAAAAGTCCTTCTCACCCATTTACATCGCTGCGTATAATGATCACTTTTCTACGACATCAAATGTCCTTTCGAATGCAATTTGTTAAATTTATTGTCAAACACCTGCTGTGGAACTTATCTGAATTCGGTAGAGCCAGTGCCTAAATTTAATCTCAAATAATGGTGTTAAATCTTTTGATGTCAACCAGAATGTTTGCAGCAATTACATCTGCTTATCAAAGTGGTACTAAAACATGGTCGAGAGATAAGGATGGGTAAAGGGATCCTTGGTTGGGTGACCTTTTACGGAATCTATCGGCTCTTTTTTGTGTGAGTTCTATTTTGATGTATGTACATATGTGTGTGAAATAATTGTTGCAGGAGGTGTCTTTATCTGAGGAATATACTCACAAGACTTATGCAAGACTTATAAACTGCATCACTAGTGTCACATACACATACTGTTAATTTGCAAATCATTCAACATCTATTCTTTCAATCTGAAGGACTCGGTGAACTTCTTCAAAGGAGACTGTACTGAACGACCCATTCGAGTTCGTAGGATTTTAGTTTTCGGTGTTCAACTCACTTCGCTTATTTGGGCAGTTGTGCTCAAATCAAATTAAAATGAAAACCAGGATCCAGATGATTCCGTGAAATTTAATAAAGGACCGGGGCTGACTGCATTCAACAAAAACCCTAACGTGAGTCTCGAAATGATTCAAAACTATTCTTCTTCATGCGGACTCCGAATACCCTGACGTTCTTCGGTTTTAATCTATAATTCCCATGACATACCGGGCTCTGTGAAGGGTTCCTTTATAAACAAAAAAATATAAGCAGAGATGCCTCTTTAATTGCATCAACTTCTCGTACTACTGTGAAGCAACCAGTCGTATTACCACTTCGAGATGCTTTTGAGCTCTCGACGGCGCGGCAGCGTTAATTTTACATACCCCTCGACCTCAACCTTTCGGTGTGCTGTAGAGCGACTGAACTAACTCAAAAGTTTAAAAGGCACTGCCGCTTCTTCTGACTACATATGTCAGAACGGAACCGATTAAGTAGAAACAACAACTTCTAAGGAAGCCTATAGGGTTATATCAGAGAAATCGGAATGCTTCCCACTGGGAATAAGTTACTAAAGATCCAACAAGATGCATTTGTGAAACTGAATTCAGTTGAGAGGAGATACTTGAAAAATGCTGTACGCAGAGGTGATAGCAGAAACAGCTTTGGTCCCATCTCATTAAACCTGATGAAAAACCAGATATACCGTCGATATTAGGAAGGTTATGGCAGGACCCACACCTGCCACCAAATTGTCTAGTATCCCGACCGACTTGTCGAACTAACACCTCTCAACTGACCAAATGCGAAAGAGTCGGTTATGGACTTCTCGGTTCAATTGAGGAAATGCGGTGTGTGGTTCGCCCTTAAAGCCGGGATGACTAGTTTTCGTCTGCTAAGACAGTGGTACTGCTGGTATATTTAGAGACAAGAGGGACCTGAACGTGATGCTGGTGAAAGAGGGATCTTTCAACAAGCCACACATAGTCCGAGAGTTCTTTTTGCAAAATCTTAAGTTCTCGTCTGACAAATTTCGAGGGCTTAGAATCTGCGTTCATAGAACCAGAACTTTTTTTTTGTAAACCCAATTGGATTGCTGCCACAGCGCTGATTAAGAACTGGTAAGATAAAATAAGGAAGGGTTTAGCATGATTGGACTGTTTCGATTTCTTCGATTATCATCCAACTATCTGGATGGCGTCGTGGCTCAAGTGGCTAGTGCATTGGACTATGGTGCGAGGGGTTGGAGGTATACGACTTTTGGAAGACACTTGTAGAATGAGAAGACGCAATTAACGTGGTGGTGAAAGTAGCACAAGAGGCTATATTTGGAAGAATATTTATATCGAATACGCCAGTGACGGTATATGCCAAAGTTGGACTAAGTGGACTAAGTCATACAAATTCACATGACGTCAATAGACTAAGCATCTGTATTGAGAGTTTAGTATGTACCATATCGGTATACAAAGGTGAAGACGATATAATAGCAGATAAACAACAACGTTAGTACACCATTAACCATAACGCGGATAAATATCAACATGCACTCGACAAAAATCGTCACCCAGGAAGATTGAAACTAGAAATGTAGGTGGACCCACCGATTCATATCCGATATCCAGCCAAGGATAAATAGACGTCATTAGAATTGAATTTCCACCTAATACAGTTTTATATATGATATGAATACTTCCATTCGTACGTACACAAGTTTTATACAAACATGACGATGGACTCGAGCATAAAAAACATCGAACATGTGATTTTCCATTGGCCCACTATCAAAGTTCACTGGGGCAAGAGCAAACTCAGGAAAACCACCAACTCCCAATGAGACATGCGATGCAGTTGTGCTCGTGGAGTGTACCTATGTATGTAACAAGCGGTGGTGAAAGAATTACACATTCAAAAAAGATTGCCCCGAGACATCAAACGGTGTAAGCCTCTTTGTGAAAAAATGTTCAACCGGTGGCACCACAATGAGTTAGGGTAGGGCCCCGGAGGCAAATTTGGTGCATATGAAGAGGACGACGGCATGCTGGTGTTTGCATCCCCGAAGCGGGGTACTGACTTCGGAAAAACCGGCCCCTTGTCCTAGGAGTAAAAGTAGGGTAACTTCCCTACAACGTAAAAAGAACTTAGTTACGAAGCAACAACAAGCCTCGGATAAGGATGATCCCACTGTTGACGACCCCAGCAAACGAAATAAAGACAATGAACTTAGGATCTGCACGTGGAATGTTCGGACCCTTGACAGGCCGCGTGCAGCCGAACAACTAACAGAGGCCCTAGACTGCTACAATGCAGATATCACCGTCATCCAGGAAGTGCGATGGGATGGGCCGGGCAATAAGAGGATGAAAAACTGTAACGTATACTACGGTGATTGCTATAGGGAACAGAAACAGCGCTTATTTGGATGTGGGTTCGTTATACGCGGCAGACTTAGGCAAGAAGTCTTGAGCTTTCGACACGTGAGCGAGCATCCTATGACAATCCGCATCAAGGCTAAATTCGAGAACATAAGCCTAATATGCGCTCATGCCCCACAGAGGACAAGGGCGACGCCACCAAAGAAAATTTCTACAAGCTCCTCGACAAGATATATGAGCAATGTCCTAAGTATGACGTTAAAATCGTTCTAGGCGATTTTAACGCCAAGATAGGAAAGGAGGGCATCTTTGGTAGGACGATTGGGAAGCAGAGCCTACACGGCACCACGTCTGGCAACGGATTTAGGCTTATTGACTCAATATCCGCAAGGGGACATGGCGATATCCTGATCATCAAACGGTCAATCAAATTGACCACATTGCGATCGACGCAAGGCATGCCTTCACTATTCTGGATGTCCGAACCTTCCGAACAGTCAACATGGACTCGAATCCCTACCTTGTTGCGGCCAAGGTACGAATGCGTATATCCCAAACGACAAGGAAGAACTAAGAAGAACTACTGTGAGAAGATATAACCTTAAAAAAGCTCCAATCGCAAGAGATCGCCAGAATCTTCGCCGAACGCATATCGCAAAATCTCTTAACGACTTCTATGCCGCCAGCATCAAGCGCCGAAGACCAATGGTAACGCTGCCAACAAGCCATCAGAAGTGCATCAACTGATGTGCTGGGTTTCACTCGACCGGCACCAAGAAACCCCTTGTTTCAGCTAAACAAGAGGCATACGAAGCGGCGCTGCAAAGAAGGACGATGAAGAACGCTCATGAGCTCTACGAGCAAAAGAGGCGGGAAGAACATCGGCTTCTCCGAAAGAAGAAAAAAGAGCACGAGAAGCGCGCGATCGAAGATATTGAGAGATTATACTCCAGGAATAATGTACGAAAGTTTCAAAGCAGCTGGAAATGACCTGGTAGAGAGCATACACCAACTCATTTCTAAAATTTGGTCAGATGAGTGTATGCCTGATGAATGGAATCTCAGCACCGTTTGCTCGATCCACAAGAAAGTACACCCCCTCAATTGCGCCAATTACAGAGGTATCAGTCTCCTCAACATCGCGTACAAGATCCTATCTGCCAAATTGTGTGAACGTCTGAAATCCTTCGTCAACAACCTGATAGGTTCACGACGACATTGACATTATTGAAGAACATAGCGGGCTGTCACCGGTGCGTTCGCTAGTATTGCAACAGAAGCTGCCAAAATGGGTTTAGCGGTAAACGAGGGCAAAACCAAATATATGCTGTCAACAAGAAGGGACACTCAACATCGACGAATTGGACAGAACGTCACAATCGACAGCTATAACTTTGAGGTAGTAAGGGACTTTGTCTACCTCGGCTCTGCTATCAATTCTGACAACAACACCTCGGCTGAAATAAAACGAAGAATAACTCTTGGCAATCGCTGTTTCTTTGGGCTGAGGAGGCAATTGAGTAGTAAACCCCTATCCCGAACAACTAAGGAGACCCTATGTAAGACCTTGATCATCCCAGTCCTGCTTTATAGCGCTGAAGCATTGACTTTATCGAAAGCGGATGAAGATATCCTTGGTATTTTCGAGAGAAAAATTCTTCGTAAAATATTCGATCCCGTTTGCGTTGACGGGCTTTGAAGGAGGAGATTCAACGACAAACTGTACGAGCTGTACAGCGACATCAACGTAGTAAAAAACTGCGCATCAGTCATTTGAGATGGCCATCAGCGCTATCTAAGTAAGTAAGTAAGCTGGTGGCACATAATTTTCGTCTTCCATTCCTTATCCCTTGAATACATTGTAACATTTGTTTTTGTAAATACAGCAAAATTGGGCCATTAGTTAAGGCCGTTTCCTTCTTAAAATATCTCCGAGGAGAACTTGAAAATTTGCAGGTAAAGTTGGCCAAGTAAATCGTTCTACCATTTGGGGGGTAATGAGATCCAGTGAAAGTTTTACGAGGAAATGGCGCTTTTTTTTACTTTGACGCTTGATTTGATGCCATTTTTAGGAGAACATGTGAGTTAAAATCCACTATATTAAGAGTACCATAAAACATAGACATCGGCCATCATTTGGTCCGCCTGGATACACTATACCTACATATGACAAAGTTGGTCCACCACATTTTGTAAAAAAGTTGGTGATCAACACTACATTTTGTCAAAACGTATTTTTGAATAAATTGTAGTAACAACATAAAAAAAAAATAACAAACGAAAATTCCAAAATATTGGAGTATTCCCGCCTAAGATCTAGGAGACCCGGGAATTGTTGTATACATATACGACTGCCCGCACGCACACTTAAAAATTACTGATGACGAGATGCGTACTGATGTTTTATTAGCTTACCTTGAACGTGCGTTTCGTAGTTTAAAAAATCCACAAAAGTTTAGTTTGTTCATTGGGCTGGACGCCAGAGTAAGGTTTAAGGGAGATACTCGTAGATCTGGTGCATCTGGTGGTACTACAGTATCTCTCGCACCACAATATACTTCAAACGCATACGAAAATCCTTCCGAATCGGATAAAACGAGAATTGTCATTTCCCATTTATGTGGCTTATTTGGAAAATAATGATGTATGTAGACTGAATCTTGAGATTGAATTACTATTTATTAAGTAACTGAATCCTTGGTGTGTATGCTACAGTTGTTGGTAAAATGAAAGGTATTACGAATTTGTTGGAATCGGTTTCTGGGTATTGTTCCCTGAAGTGCTTTGAAAGGATTTCCACTTCAATAAGATCGAACACTCGCAAAACGTATGAAAAACATTTAAATGGGGTATTAAGAGCTGCAAATTTATCGCCCATTTCTATGCCAAGAAAGGTTAAATCGGATTTTGAAGAATAAGATTGGACTACCCCAAAGTTACATACATATCTTTTATGGTGTTTTTACGGGCTTCCACTGCATTGAGCACTGATCATTGACACATTTAGTCACGATGGCAAAGGTACTCGAAATGGTACTTACAAACTTGCCTGACTATCTGCAATACAAAATTTCTTCATAGCAGTTCTTCAGTGATATTATGGTAAGTATAGTTCCCTTTCCTATTTCCATATGTAAGCTCTCGGATTTACTAGACTTTAATCCTTCCGAATTTTCTCCGTTTCTCCATTGGTTTAGTTTTTTTTTTTTAAACTTAAATTCCTATTAAAGTTTTATCGTCCTCCGAAGATCGAAGCTACGTAATACGTTTGAAAATTTCATTCTATTACCCAATTAGTTTTGTTTTCTTCGGGGTTAATTCAATTTGGAATTGAAAATTGAATTGGATTATCAAAATGTATCCCAACCATTGACGCTGTGTGGACGGGTTTTGTTCTTCTTTTTTATTTTTGCCAAACCAACCAAATCCCTTAAATGCTTCAATTTAAAGCTGAATGGAGTTTGTGACTTGAAGACTTCCCTGCTTGATGCTGCTGCCGTGATGTAGGGAATGAGGGAAGTCTTGTCGGTTTGTTTTATTTTCAAAGTTCCTTCTGGATGAGGAATATTGGGCAAAAATTAAGTTACAGATATATTTATCTATGGCTCTGTAAAAGTTTGTCCCTTTTTCCCAGGCAAAGTTCTTAGGGTTTGTTATGACATTTAAGTGTTGAGTTGAATTTTAAAACAAGCGAACGTGTGTTGGACTAGGTTAGGGATGGTATGGGAAGTCTTTTTCATTTTACTTGCAAATTTGTATCTCTATTATGGGGGGGGGGGATAGATACAGTGATACACTTTAATTGGCCATGCGAAAGAGTTAGAGTTAGTATAGAGGAGTTAGTATACTTCCCTATCCCAACACACGAGATTAGGTTTAGGTTTGTAGACTTAAGTAAAGCGTGTTTAGTATAACAATACGGCGGTTAGTATTCAATAACACTACCGAAGATAAGGAACAAAAATTCCGTTGTACTTGGGATGTTGCAGCCTTTCAATGTTGTATCTGCGAATACTACGTTTTTAAGGGTTATCCTGGACAATATGTAAAAGAAATCTAGAAAACAGAATCACGAATGCCAGAGGGTATTGGACATACCGTAGGGATTTTGGTTAGACGTCGGGTTCGAAACCGAAGCTAATCTACCGGATCTACACTTGCGTCGTCAGGCAAACCCTACTCTATGTATTGTTTGTATGGTGAGCGACAGTAAAGAAGAAATACGCCCTCTCACTACGGACAAATCCTGGGAATGTAGTCCGACCATCCTTATACGGATGTATTTTGCTATTGTGCGACCAATGATTACTTACATATGGTTAGATCGTCTCTGGAAGGTACAAAAATCATCCAAAAATAGCGAGGAAAACCTTCTGTCTTATTTCAAAAGAAGATTCACTCGATCGATATGTGGAAAAATTCTGGGAAATAGAGGAAGTTCTAGGTCATAGGTCGAAATGGACAGAGGAGCAGAAGAACTGCGAAAAACATTTTAAAGAAAATATTGAGGTTCTCTCTAGTGGTCGTCTAATGGTTCGACTCCCTTTTAAAGATGATCCAAGTTGTTTGGGAACGTCATACGATATCGCGTTTAGGCGATTCCTAGCCCTCTATCATCTCATTCTTTGGAGGGAAAATGAGCACACACCAGTTAGAACATACCAACTGAACATTTGGCCATTCGATGCCTTCTATACCTAGCAGATAGAAACAAGGAACGCTTTGAAATGGGTTCTCGTGTGCTTTAGTCAGACTTTTATGTCGATGATATGCTGGTACAACTACAAAGGGAGGTCGTTACAATTCTGAATGCGGCAGGGTTCGAGCTCTCGAAATGGATTAGCAACAGTTCCAAAATGGTTGACGTAGTTCATCCCCAGAATAAGGAAATCAAGCTAACTGAATCCAATCTTAGTAGTCCTTTGGGTATTGTCTGGAATCCACTTATCACCCAATAGAACATTTTCCAAGTTCACAAAGAGATCTATTCTTTCGCTGTCTTCATCGCTTTTCGATCCAATAGGCCTAGTAAGTCCTATTATTATTAAGGCAAAAATAATTTTACAGAAGCTATGGATTGAAAAGGTGGATTGGGATGCGTCAATTTCCCAAAGCATTAATACCGAGTGGAGGCAATTCATGCTGGATTTGCATTCTTTGCAGAATATCACGGTTCCGATATTTGCTTTAATTCCAAACATGAAAATTTTTCAAGTTCACGGGTTTGCGGACGGTTCCATGAATTCATGTCTATAGATGCCTTTGGATTGGTTCAGGTAAAACTCTTCGTTGCCAAGTCTAGGGTACCACCTGCGAAGAAAAACCAACTTCCTCGCTTAGAACTCTGCGCAGCTCATTTATTGTCCAACCTTTGGACAAAGATTCGTAAGATCTTCGCAACTGCGCCTTCTGCAGTTTATTTTTGGACGGATTCATTAATTTTCTTCACTGGATTTCAACGCATTCTTCCAAGTTGAGCACCTTCTTGGGAAACAGGGTCGCTGAAATACAGGACAATACAATAGATGTCTTTTGGAAGCATGTGCCTACGCTTCAAAATCCGCAGCTTAAAACTTCAATGGGTTCGGATGACTCAGTTTTTTATTGGAAGGTGAGGACAAGTGGCCATCCACTGTCGACATTCAGCTTTCGCCAGAGGAGTCAGCTTTGGAAAGGAAGAAAACAGTTCTTATTTGTCAAAAGTTGAACTCCAACGATTTACATGAAGTCATTGACAAATACAGTTCGTGCACCAAACTTCTTCGTGTATTTGCGTACGTTCTTGGGTTTCGAAATTGGAAGTTGAATCGAGTTTCACAACGAAATCTGCTAGAAGTTTCAGAACTAGAAGATGCTCTTCTTCGAATTGTTCACTTGATCCAACAAAACGCGTTTTCGGAGGAAACAAAGTCACTTCTAACCAATCGCAAGTTGAAAGGATCAATTAAGTGGTTGATTCCCTTTATTCAGGACACAAACGGTCTTCTTCTTTTAAGAGTAGACGGACGCTTGAAGTATGCCAACATCCCGGAGGAATCTAAACACCCATTGTTGCTTCCCAAAAACTGCAATTTCACTCGAATACTGGTTAGACATTTGACAAACTTCCATGCTGGTCCAAAGGCACTTATACCGTTGGTGAGGAATCGGTTCTGAATCATCAACGTATGGGAAATTGCTCGTCAAACAGTCCGGAAATGTATTCATTGTGTCAAATATCAACCGAAACTGTTGGAACAACTCATGGGAGATTTGCCTCTGGAGAGACTAACTCCATCACGTCCTTTTCTCTGCTGTGGAGTAGATTTCTGCGGTCCTATTTATACTCACTATAAAATTAGAGACAAGATTCCTTACAAAAAGTACGTGGTAGTTTTCGTTTGCTTCTCGACAAAGGCAGTTCATTTCGAAGCCGTATCTGATTTGTCAGCTTTTATCGCAGCACTGAAGCGAATGATAGGTCGAAGAGGTCTTCCTCGAGATATTCATTGCGACAATGCAACTAATTTTGTAGGCGCACAATCTAAACTTATCGAATTGCGCAAAATGTTGTTTAAAAGTTCTTCACAAGAAAGCATCAATAACTTTTGTATTAACAGTAGCATCAATTTTCATTTTATACCCCCCAGGGCATCCCACTTTGGTGGAATTTGAGAAGCAGCCGTAAAGGTAGCGAAGGGTCATCTCTATCGGAGCCTGAGCAGTGCCAAGCTGATGTTTGAGGAGTTGTCAACAGCCCTAGTGGAGATCGAGGTTATAATGAATTCGCGACCAATTACCCTGATGTCATCCGATCCTAACGATATCGAAGCAATTACGCAAGGACATCTGCTTATCGAGTCATCACTAAAGTCAATTCCGGAGCCAGCAGTGGACGTGAAAGAAATTACTTCGCTTCCAGAAACCCACTTCTGGAAGCGATGGTCGACGGAGTACGTTCATGAACTCCAAGACCGTGCAACTAGAAAGGGAAAACACGGTTAGAACCTATTTAGAATGGCGCTCTGGGCATGATGCAAGTCAAGAAACTTCTAGGGCAACATAACCAAAAAAGATTGAATGCAGGCATTAGCATGAGTAAGAATAACTTTCGTATCCTAACAAGGCATTGTAGTCTTAAGGAGCACCTAAGAAAACTATGTATACCTATCTGAAGAAGAATTCTGCAGATTCTGCGACTGAGATATTTCGGAAAGTACCACTTATTAGATGAGGGCATACCGTCGCTAAATCCAGCTCGAATTTTTGGAGTCTTAAAGGATACTGGATTAGAGAGAGTGCCCTAGGACAGATTTCATTCAACAAGGTGTAGTAACAGTATAGGATTCCAAAACGAATCTTAATACGAGCAGAACTCTAATAAGGGAATACACATACCTCTTCAAGGTATTAGTAGGTGATACACTAGACTAAAAGGTCGCCGTGTAATATACCACTTCTTCAAATTCTAATAACAATAGGTCGTTTGTAGCTTTACTGTATGTTTTCTAACCTTACAAAAAATATTAAGTAGACTTAAGAAGTCTTAACTTGCTCATATACTCGTAGATTTATGACAGGAATACCATAAACATCAAACAAATGACAACATATGGTCAGTGGTGTGGCTTAGATGACTATTGTCCTTTACCTACAATTAAATATTTAATGACTCAAACCAAAATAACAACAACGTAATATTATATTATTGTTTTTCGTATTGGGTCATAAATCATGCAAAACAAAGGTTTTTCATTTTCTGCTGCAGGTGTAGATATTGATCCTTGAACATATTAATAAGATTCATATGTAGCTACATACATAACATCAAGCTCTATCAATCAATTAAATGGGCCAACACAACCGAAGCCAGCAATACTTTGGTATGACTGTGTGTTGAGAGTTTCCTGTATCCTATAAAGAATTCATAGTTGGTATTTCTTAGTTTAGCTACTCCCATACAAAAATACCCCTCCTGTCAAAGTCATAATAATCCCAAAATAACGACTTTTGGGCCTGACTATCCTCTCTTACAAACCCAAATCACTTTACATAGTTTTATTTACTTGTGGACGATATAAAAATTCATCAACATCTTTTGTACTATCTAAAAGATACAATCTTCAAAATTGGTTCCCTAACAAGCGAAAAGGCTCTCCTTTGCGACCACTATAGATCCTCAATTACAAACAATCTGCACTTTACCATAACCGTACTTAAATCGACCCAAGCGTGCACACTCCTTAACAACAGACGTGCTTTTCCTTTGTGTGAAATCATGTAAACGCTTACAAACCTCAAAGGCCTACAAGTACTATCCTGAAAAACTCGTACTAGCGCTGCTCTTGTCCTTTTTTTTTCCGAGGCACTTTATTAAAAAATACCAAAATGCGCATACAAACAACTTAATTTCATTCCTCTTCTGTGTGAAATGAAAAAAATAAAAAAAATCAAAGTCCTTACAAAACCACCTACCGTTGTGGCGTGCACAAAATACCTTAGAAAATGAAAAACTGCCTCAGCAAGGAAGAGGAAAAAAAAAAAGCGCGCAATGAAGGTATGTTTGTACTCCTTTCAATTTTAGTCCCGAGCCGAGAGAAGAAAGAAGCAATTCTCGTATACTTGGGTCTCAAAAAAAAAAAGGATATTATTCAAGGCAAATAAATAGTCACTTTTTCGTCGTCCTTCTTTATGTTCTCATTCATCGCAATGAATGAAATAACAACAACTGGATTAAACTGACGGAAGACAGAAGATATTTGCTAGGTGTTCCTCAGAGCATAGACACGGTGAGGTTAACCAATGGAAGAGGATACAATTTTGAGTAAATAAAGTCTTGCAATTGTACCTACTTACTAGTTGAGAAAAATTCCCCCGGGACTCAATTCTAGAACTACTGCTCGTCCTTGAAGATGTATGTACGTAGTAGTCTGCTACTTTTGATATCGTTTTCAGCGTTCCTTTTACTTTTCACACAATATGCATGGCGGGGAAAAGCAAAAATTAAAATGAGAGCATAACCGCCATCCTCTTGGCAGGATCAAATATAAATGGGGATGAATGCAATATTTTCACACATACGAACGAGTTAGACGGGTTTGACTAGAACACCCTTTGCACCGTTTAAAGTATTACTCCTGCGAATGACGATGAAAGGAAGTTCCGGAAGCAGCACTCACCGTAGCGTGAAAGGAACTTTGGCATGCGAATATTTTAGTGATGATAAGCGGATCATAAGATTTTAGCTCTGCCATCCGAAAGGGGTGTCAAATGAAAATCTCCCAACGAATCGCAATGGGGTGTCTTGTTATTTTTAGTAAAGCAATCTTGTGTCGAAACCTAGACATTGCCACGAGAACCAAGAGAGAGAACCAAGAGAGAGAAAAAAAAAAAAAAATTGGAAATTAATACTACTGGGACTGGCCACTCTGTCAGTCAGTCAGTCAGTCCAATACAGTTAAGTCGCAGAGAGTCAGAGAGAGTTGATTTCCCCCGAGGACGAAATTAACATTGAAATTATTTTCTGTGTAAATTTATACATTTTCCGACCGAAGCACACAAGGAAAAGAGGGCGCTGCTGTGGAGGTCCTTTCGGGACCTTTTTTCCTTTCCCTCATGTTTCCTTTGTTTTTCGTTTTTCGTTTTTTTTTTTTTTAGTGAAACAACAGCCGTTTAACGAATTCGACATGTGTTCTATGAATTGCTGTGGAAAAAAAAGGCAAAGGGGCATACATTTTAAGTTATTCCCGGAAATTAATTTGTTTTTTTTTTATGTTAAGGAGCCTTGAAAAGGCACATGGTGCAGAGATTTCGTCCTGTTTAGAAACATGGAAATAATATTAATGTAAATAATAATTTTGGTATTTTTTTTCTTTCTTACTTGTTAAATACATCATCGGCAACATATTTGCATTTGCTGGAAGGGTTTTGTTTCGTTACTGGCACGTGGATTGAAAGGATTCTAATGTTTATTAGATTTCTTCAAAGGAAATGCTTAGAGCATTATGTAGGTATCTTACTATAATCCAATTGGATTTGAGGTAGGGGTATGTCAAAGCAAAGCAGTTGTATCCAAAACAAAGACATTGTACAAACGATAAACTGCATAATAAAACCCAGAGGGTACTTGGAACAAGGAATGTATTTACTTTCAAAACTAAGGTTGTCTTCTTTATGAGAGGAAGGAAGATGTTCGGTGAAGGATTACAATACGATTTTTCAATAAACCAAAGTAAATGGATTTTCATTATGAGTATTTAATTTTTTTCAGTGATTGTGTATTTAAAAATTAATTTATTTCGTATTAAAATACGAAAGTATGGAACACAACATCGTTCACAAGTCTTCCACGGTAAGGCTGCACCAAATTTTCAAAAATTTTTCGCGTAAATCGGGCGATTTGCCGTTTAATGTTGACCGTCTAAAGCCCCTAACTTAATGGCATATACCATGGAGTTGATATAGCGCCAAAGAAAAAACTCCAGAGGCGTCAAGTCATACGAAGGAGGCACCAAATTGACTGATCTACTCCTGGACGTTACACGGTCACCGGTCAACTTCCACTTAAGCGACTCAATTTTTTGAGAAGTTGTGTGGCATGTGGCACCGTTTTGTTGAAACAACATGTGCTTCAAGTCATCATCTTCCAAATTTATTCCAAGAATAGTCAGTCAGGGCTTCTGTGGGGATCTTCATTGACTGGTCTACTTCGACTTCAGTGACTCAATTTTTTGAGAAGCTGTGTGGCATGTGGCACCGTTTTGTTGAAACCACAAGTACTTCCAGTCAACATCTTCCAATTTATTCCAAAAATAGTCAGTCAGGGATTCTGTGGGGATCTCCATTGAGTGCTACTGTGTTGCTAGCATTATTGAAGAAAAAATATAGGCCTATGAACCTTCCAGCTTGAAACCCGCACCTAACAGTTTATTATTGTATGTGTGATGGCATTTCGTGAACAGCTTCGGGTTGTTGACCTCCCCAACTTCAATGAATGAATGAATGAATTTTTGGCGCGACAGGTCCATGGGACCCAGGGCCTAGCTTCTCACAACCACCCGTGCTGTGTGTGTTATATTCTTCACACGAATGGAAGGGGCCTACTGTTTAATGCCGGATCCGAAAGGCAGTTTTTTTACTCTCGGATGTTTGTTAGACGCTCGCGAGAGGTGGGGCCGTGAAAGAAATTCTAGGTGTTTGTCTGGGGATTGAACCTGGAACCCCTCGCTTCGTAGTCCAACGCACTAACCACTTGAGCCAAGGCGCTCCAACTTCATTAATTTTGTTAATTATGAGATTAAGAATGATTTTGTGATGAAAATCGGAATCATTTTCGTACATGTTTAGGGCTGTTGTTGGCCTTCAATTCTTGGGTCAAAGCGATCTTATTGGAGTGGAGAGCCAGGTCCTTCTGGTGCTCAATTGATGAGGAAATGATAAATTTGACACCTCACTTTATTATCGCCACTGTAGAAGCATTAATCACTCTTTGCATTTATTTGTCTTGCTGGTACGGATGCGTTAGGAAATGCATATGTTGACCCAAATTTCCCCACCAGACATTCAATTATACGTTTATATTAGTGGCTGCCATGCTGCTCTTAAAGTCTTGCTTAATTCTCGCTTTCGATGACTCTATGGATAGACTGAAGAAGCTAGTATGGATTCCAATGCTAACCAAGGCACAGATGTAAGCTTATTGGGATCTAAGTCTAATCTGAGAGTTTTTTCATATTTGGTCAAGCAACATAGCTTCATAGAGTACACAGATCAGGATACAGAGGATGCTTCTGTCGTTAATTTATTCGAATTTTTTTTTGTCTCTTAACAGAAATCTGATAAATGGAATTTCAACATGGTTTGCCCAATCCACAAGAAAGCTGATCCCCTCAATTGCCAACTGCAGTGGTATAAGTCTCCTCAACATCGCATACAAGATCCTATCTGCCATATTGTGTTAATGTCTGAAACCCTTCGTCAACAACCTGATTGGGCCCTATCAGTGTGGTTTCAGACCAGGAAAGTCCACCATCTATCAAATCTTCACACTTCGGCAGATCCTGGAAAAAACCAAAGTAGTCCAAATCGATACCCACCATCTTTTATCGATTTCAAGGCCGCATATGACATCATATATAGAGACGAGTTATGCAGGGCCATATCTAGTTTTGGCATTCCTGCCAAATTCGTTTGCCTGTGTAAGATGATGAGGGAAAACGCTAGCAGCTCCATCAAGGTCGGTAATGATCTCACTGAGACCTTTGATGTCAAAAACGGATTTAGACAAAGAGACGCGCTGTTATGTGATTTTTTCAACATCATTCTTGAAAGGATTGTGCGAAACTCACAAGCCAACACCGAAGGCACAATCTAAAACCAAGTATATGTTGTCAACTAGAAGGGATACGTAACATCGACTTTGAGGTAGTAAGGAACTTTGTCTACCTCGGCTTGTTAACTCTAGCCAATTGCTGTTTCTTTGGAGTAGGACATTTTGTAGTAAGGTCCTATACCGAACAATTAAGGAGATTCTCTGTAAGCACTGAATCTTGGAATCTTCTAAAATGGATGAAGATATCCTCGGTCGTTTCGAGAGAAAGATTCATCAAAAAAATGTCGGTCCTGTATATGTTGACGAGCTTTAAAGGAGGAGATTCAACGACGACGAATTATACGAGTTGTACAGCGACATCGACCTAGTCAAAAAATTGCGCACCAGTTGAGATGGCTACGACATATAGAGCGAATTCGACAGCGCTCCAACCCGTAGAGTCTTTGAATTAAACCATTCACGCATGGGGCCAAAGGTACAAGCTAGCCCGAATATTAGTTTAATCATAATCTTCTATAAAGAAAAGCGGGCCAATAAAGCTGAAATGGTGCTCGCGAGGACATCTTCATAGCACCAACTATAAACATTAGACCTACAGCGGTGCTATATAGTACCAATATACTTCCTATATAAGGACACCATTGGACATAAAGAGCAACCAATTTGATCAAGATAGATAGTACTATCGAAGAACCAAACCCTGGATTCCTGCAAATGTACTCATTTTGATTCGTTCTACTCTTGAACTAGACTAGAGAACGTATGGTCAGTTAAAAACAGAAGAGACTATAGCAAAGAATCCGGTAAGTACCAATTTCAAACACACATGGAAACTTGAGTAAGTATGTACAGCCTCAGAACTAAGAACCTGTACTTAGACTTTCTGGGGAAAATTCGGAGGTCAAAATACGGAATATACTGATTCATCTATGCAAATGGACTAAAGGCGGCATCTCTAACAGAACATCTGTGCAAACCGCTTGAAAAAAAATAAAATATACAACAAATCAATCAAAACTAGACACCCTTCTCGAGTAAGTATGTATTTAAATGGAAATTTTTTGTAAGGGAATGGTTTTGGGATAGTCAAAATAAAAGTGTCCATGTTATAAATAATGGGAAACACAAGTGATTTCACATTTTTCGAATAATTATATAGGTACAAGGCTGTAATAATGATACATGGGGTAAATAAAACGCTATCTATCACGCAAACACCTGTAGCCGAATTGACCGGATTATACATAGAGCAAATTAACATAAATGGGCAATCCGTCTATTTTATTCTGTTTTTAGGGGATTGTATGAATACATATAATTTACAAATAATACTTATGACTTACCAGAACATAAACAGCAAATGGCATTACCACAACGGCTACGAGTAGATCTGCTATCGCCAGCGATACAATAAAATAGTTGGTCACCGTTTGTAGCGATCGTTCGCGACACACAGATAATATAACTAAAACATTACCAAATAATGTTAAAAACGGGAATAAAATCAGTATCAGCGCCCAATAATTGTGATCAACTGGAAAGAGATGCAAAAAAAAAAATATATTTAGTTATTTAGTATTAAAAATTAAAATACTACATATGTATGTAATTAAAAAAAGAAATCCATCACATGCCTGACCATACATTTATGCTTTGTCAACTTTAACTCAAATCAGCCCTGAGGCCTATTTTATAACTTATAACTTGTAACTTGTAAATTGTGACTTGTAACTTGTAAATTATACATAGGTAAATTTTTGTTTCATAAAGAATGCCAACTTTCTAATAACTACTAGAATGCCAAGCTTGTAGCTACAAGTACATTTTTTTTTTTTCATAAAAGTATTTCCGCAAAAAGTTATTAGTAACAGACTTGTAACCACAAGCGAATTTTTGACAAGAGCGGAGAGGAGAAGAGGTAATTGATTCGACTTCACCATAGAAGTTTCCAGACTCTCATGGCTTGAGAATTCTATGTATATGCATATCTTACAGATCTTCCGAGGATGTATTAACTACGTAGCTAGGATGCAGGGTGGAAAGTGAGTCAGACCAATACCTAATACAACTTTGAAAACATAAAAAAGATACATTCCATTCGAACTAAAACCAAGGCAATCGAACATTCCATATCAGACGCAATCGGTTGAGAATTCTCGGCTTTAGTGGAATGAACTCACGTATGCAGCGTTCCTGGATCATGAAGAGATCTTCAGAGTTTTCAGTTGGCAACAACTAGACTAATTGAATATAGATTTGTCTTGCTCGAATTGGAAGGAATTCTTGTTCAAACCAATAACAGTGTTTACCAAGCAGAGGTATTATCGGTGACAATAGTCGCCCTAGCACTGACAGCCAGGCTACAATAAAAGCGATTTCTACTATCAAAACGAAATCCAAGTTAGTTAGTTAGTTAGTTAGTGGGTTAGTGTTTCAAACTACTGAGCTGGAGGTTCGACTGTCAGCCAACACTAAAATGTTTTTTACGGGCCCACCTTTTAGGAGGGTCTCACAAATCTCCGAGAGTATAACTCCTGTAAAAGGACTAGAAAAGTTCGGAATCTAGATCAGAACAAGTCGACTCCTCGGTGAATATTCCACCTTGGACACTGAATTTCGACACAGGGCCTAAAAGAGGCCAACAACAGATGACTCTCCCTACAACAGTGACCACAAGAAAAATATGGCCTTGTTTGCATAAATAAATAACCCACCTGTTTTTGTCTAATATCCTATTAAAAATAACCCACAAGTCAGTCCATTAGTCTGACGCTTAAAGGCATCTTAGACACACATATAAGAAATACCCTAGATCAATGCCTTCCATCTAAGTCTCAGCACTCGTATACTAAGGGGCGATCGACAGAGACGGCACTCCACGAAGTTGTGCGAACGATAGAAAACACTACAAACAGTATACCCTAGCTACCTTCTTTGATGTTGAAGGTGCCTTCAATAACGTCAGCACTGAATCGATTCAGGAAGCTCTTATCCATCTGGGTGTGGAAAAGTTTATTAACAAATGGATAGTGACTATGATGAAAAGCAGAATCATTCAATCGACCCTCGGTAACAGCAGTTCCACCATATCTGACGTAAGAGGAACTCCTCAGGGTGCGGTCATATCTCCTCTTCCTTGACTTATAGTAATCAACAAAATTCTGTGTAGGGTAGACAGAAAAGAAGTCAAGGCTGTCGTGTATGCGGATGATGTGGTAATACTGGTATGTTTCCTGCAGTGAAATTATGGAAGGAGCCAAGATTAGCAAATGGACCGATGGATGTGGACTCAGCGTCAATCCAAGCAAAACTGAGTTGATGCTCTTTATCACAAAAAGCAAAATACCAACCTTCATGCCTCCACGGCTAAACAACAACTACTCTCTTTATCATTCAATGCCAAGTACCTACATAGGTGTGGTACTTGATCCAAAACTTAGCTGGAAACAAAATATTGAACAGCGGGTAAAGAAAGCTTGTGTGGCCTTCTATGCTTGTAGTAAAACCTTCAGTAAGAGGTGGGGACTTCGCCCGAATATGGTCATATGGATGTACATAGCTGTGGTGCATCCTATACTTTCCTATGGATCGCTGGCCTGCGTTAAGTAAAGAATACAACATCAAACTTATCAACAAAGTGTAGAGAACTGCGGCTCTCGGAGCAATGGGGCCATGAGAACAAGTCCAACCGAAGCCTTAAACATAATATTGCACATTCTACCATTAGACCTTCACATTATATTCTTATCTTCATGCAGTGCGGTCAGATTAAGAGAAACAGGATGGTGGTGTACCAAACCTTATGGTCAGAACAGCATCCTGAATCTGTTACCATGAGACTTGGTAGCTAACCAACCGACTATGTAACTCCCAGAGTGAACTTCAGAAACGACGTCACGGTGAGATTCCCAGCCAGGTTGAAGTGGGAATCAGGCGTAGTGACAAATAGTTCGATACAACAATTTTTACCGACGGTTCTAAAATAGACGGTGGGATAGGAGCGGGGATATTCTCTGATTTCTGAGTATTACCGGCTTCCTGACTCGTGCAGCGTCATGCAGGCGGAAGACTGCAACTAATCTGCAGCCTATCGCGGATCTCCGCGGATCTATTGTGTTCCCCGGTGTGGAATACCTGATCATGTGACACTAAAGCCCATGTGACGTTTGAGCCCAGTAAAACAAACTCCCAACTATGTATCGCATCACTTCATATTCTGAAGTGTAGATTTTGATAGAGTGCACTTAAATAATGTTCATTAAAAAAACTCATGGCTTTTGACATACCACCGAAGCTGTAAAGGATTACATTTATTAAAATCCCTACACACAATGTAAACCACTGTCGCATTTTATGCTTGAAATAGTTTTTCAAAAACTAATTGGTTTGCCCACAATGCTTGTTGTTTCTAATATGTGGTGTGGTTATGTTTATTATTTGTATGTGCATGTAGTACACAAAAAAGGACTTACACATACACACCTATGAAGTTACACATTACATTGCAAATAGCCACAAAACCTATTGTTGAACTATCAAAATAATTTTCGTGAGCTATTGATTTATAAACGGATATCAATTAAATGTTTTGAGAGTTTAATTAATTTTTCATTTGCGTTTTAGTTGTCAATTGCATTATGAGGTACGGTTTTTATGCAATCAAGCAGTGTGAAATTTCGAGAATTAAATTATTTATTAATAACAGCTAATAAATAATGCAAACAAATGGTAAGCCGGATTATAGGATTGTATGGCATTCTGTTAATTATCTACTACTGCTTTACAAATAGATACGGTTAACTACATAGCTATAGACCTATAGAGCCAACTGGCAGTTGATGGCAGAATCAAAAAAATATGTACATCAAACGTGTGGAAGGATATTGGTATACTGCTTCCCATATATATATACTTCTTCCCATATGGATATAATCCCTGCATTGCACAAACATCTTAGACCAGAAACAGGAAAAGAGTCCAAGAAGCTACATAGGCTATGTTAGAGGTATTGAAAACAGCAAGGAAAACAAAAATTTACAGCATAGGGAAAAAACACTCAAAGCTGATTCCTGAAGTTGGGTCAACAAGCGCATTGGCCAACCCTAAGTGTGTCAAAACGAAGAACTTCGTAAATAGACGCTTTCCGATACACCCAGCTAAAGAACAGGATGTCTTCATATTACAACAAAATTAGGTCCTTCTATTTTACTATTACTATTGGTTCTAAGCAATATAAGAGGGCTTCTGCGTTGCTTATCCACTAGCAGAGGGTTCGAAATACATTGTCCAAACCATTCCTCGACTGCCACTCAAAATGTACAATAACTTTTTATAAAAAATGATTTTCCAACAAGGGTTGTACACTTTAACTTCTGGGGAGGTCTACCAGTAAGCGAAAAGAAGGTATACTTATATATCATATCCTATTAACGTGTAGAATAATCAAAAAGAATTCCGAAGATGTTGCGAACTTCTGTAGGAATTTAGAGACCAAGAGACCTGTCCGCGAAGAAACATGTATGTATATAGACGAGGACACTCTATAATAAGATTAATAGATAAATTGTTTGAAACCTCCCAATTGAGTTACTAATCATGAAGAATTAATATTTGGTAACTCAAGATTCAACTGAACTCCTATTCTACACCTAGTAGTGCCTGATATGCTTTCATGCACCCACAGAGGAGAGAGATGATGATATCAAACACAGACTCTACAAGCTCTTAGACGAAACGTACGAGCAGTGCCCCAACTACGATCTTAAAATTGTCTTGGGCGATTTTAACACAAAGCTCCGATAACGGATTCAGGCTAATCGACTTTGCAGTGGCGGAAAGTAGCTGGTACGATTCCTACATCTCAATATTCACAAAAGAATATGGAGATCTCCAGATCTGTCAACCGTCAACCAGATTCATTAGGATCGATGCAAGGCACTCTTCCAGTATGATGGATGTCCGAACGTTCCCAGGAGCGAACATCGACTCGGACAACTACCTTGTTGTATACAAGGTACGAATGTGGATATTCAGAACATCGCGATCGCAAGTGTCCCTTAATTTCTCAAGAAGTCCTATGCCGCCAGCATCAAGTACTAAAGACCAGTGGCTACATTGCCAAAAAGCCATCCGCGATGTCGCATCTGATGTGCTGGGTTTCTCTCGACCACCACAACGAAATCCCTGGTTCGACGTAGAATGCCGGCAAGCAAATGCAGAAAAACAGATGACATACAAAACAGCGCTGCATAAAAGAACCAGATGGATAAGCACCGGGCTTCTCAGAAGGAAAACGAAGGGGCATGACTAGCGTACGATTAAGAAAATAGAGAGTTGCTATTGCAGAAATGAGGTTCGGAAATTTTACCAAAAGGTAAAAAGAACATGTCAAGGCTACAAAGTCAGAACCGAAGCCTGAAGGGAGTAGAATCGCAGTCAATGTTGAGAATATGGAAAGACCAATTCTGCAGACTGTATAACGCCGACGATGAAGAAAATTCCACTGTCAGGCAGAATGAACTATTCAATCTGGAAGATGATAGTCACAATTCCCATCCACCCGACCTGGATGAAGTTAAGACAGCGATATTTAAGTTGAAATTCAATAAAGCTGTAGGAGCTGACGGCCTAACTGCCGAGCTATTCAAAGCAGCGGGAATGACTTGGTAAGGAGCATGCACCAACTTATTTGCAAAATATGTTGGAACGAAAGTATGAACGATGAATGGAACCTCAGCATAGTTTGCCCGATCCTTAAGAAATGAGACCCTCCAAACTGCGCCAACTATACAGAAATAAGTCGCCTACAAAATTTTATCTGCTGTTCTGTGTGGCAGCTTAAAACCATTTGTCAGCAATTTGTTTGGTCCATATCAGTGTGGTTTTAGGCCAGGAAAGTCCACCATCGACCAAATTTTCACACTACAGTAGATCTTGCAAAAAACCCAGGAATTTCAAATCGATACGTACCATTTTTTTATCGATTTCAAGGCCGCCTATGAAAGTATCTATAGAGAAAACCCATATAGAGCTATGTCTAGTTTTGGCATCCCTGTCAAATTCGTCCTGTTGTACAGTATGACGATGTAGAATGCATGCTGCTCCATCAAGGTCGGGAAAGACCTCACCGAAATCTTTGATGTCAAAAAAGGATTCAGACAAGGCGACGCGCTGAATTATGTCAAGAATGAGGCCGCTCTCGGTTGTTATGAGAGAAAAATACTTCGGGTGGTTTTTGGTCCCGCATAGAAGGAGAGTGGAGAAGAAGATACTATGATAGGCTGTACGAGCTATATAGCGATATCAACCTAGTCAGAAGCGTTTGAATACAACGACTAAGATGGTTGGGACATGTAAAGCGGATGGACAATAATGCTCCGTCCCAGAGAAATTTCGAATCCACCCCAGAGGGACGACGCCAGTAAAGCAAGACCTTGCCTAAGGTGGCGCATTCAAGTGAAAAGGCAACTCAACCAACTTGGTGTGCGAAACTGGAGGTAGCTGGCTAAAGATCGAACTGGCTGGAGAGTATTGTTGGTTGAGACCCAGGTCCACACCGGACTATAGCTCTACCCAAGTATGTAAGTAAGTAACTCAAGAAAAAGGCTTGGCCATAGGATGGAACATGTTGGACAGCGTAAAGAACTCCTTTATTCTTTCCGAATGATGAAAAGTTGAACAACGACAGAAATTTGCCACTACCGTAAGCCCAGGCTGAGTCTATATACATATTTATCATACATAAAAAACACCAACTTGCGACAATGATCACTGAATGGCTTAAAGAAAACGTCCAAAATAAATTTCATAGTCATGAAACATACGGATTTCAGAAAGGAAAACCAGAGTCTTAGCCCAGCTATGGAGAAGGCGAACGTTGGCAACAGTCCTAAAAAAACATAAACACTTTTCGGTAGCAGACCAAGTGAGCTTCTAAAAGACTGCAAAGACAGCATTGAATAGACTATTAAACGTTTCACCCCAAGGAGGACGAGGGTATCTGATGTAGGTGACATTACTATGAATCGTGAGGTCGAGATACGCACATTTAAAAAATAACAAATCCGAATCTGTTTCTATTCAAAAAAGAGTAGCACTGACGTAATGTGAGAAGTAGGTCCGGGGTTAGATTTGCTTGAAAGTTTTTACTCTGGTTTTATCGAGGAGTCTCGTGAGAAAAGCCTTATCAAAAATTTCTATAAGAAAGCCAAGCAACTGGCTACAGGCTTTAAATCCGGACCCCAGGCAACTCGAACACAGTTACAGATACACAGGGACTTGTTGATGTGTTTAAGGAATATTTTTAAGCAGCTATTAAATAGAGAATAGATCTCACAGCCAGTTAATGATGAATTTCTTCTTTCCAGCTTAGAGAAGGTTGGCAAAGCTATTATGAAGCTAAAGAACAACAAAGCCACCAGCCCCGATGAGTTACCTTTACGAATATGAAGGCGATGTTTTCAGTGTTAGCTCTATGCTTCTTCTACAGAAACACGATCTATGCACATCGTGTGTCAACTATCGCGGCATACATCTGTTGGATTTTGCAAATAAGTCGTTCTGCACCACATTTACCATTATAGGTTCAATTATAGACCAAATACTCACCCCAAGAGCTGGAAAAGACCAACGTATTTCAAGGCGAAATACACCATCTTTTTATCGGGTTTAAAGCCGCGTATGAAGCTCTACAAGGTAAGGCAATGGCTGAATTCGGGTTCCCAAAAACTACACTTCGGAATTTTTCCGAAAAAGCACCGAATTTCTGCAAAAAGATGCACTATCATGCGGTTTCTTCAATTAAGTGCCGGAGCAGATAGTACCGATGAATGGTGGCAGCACGGAAGGTATTATACTTCCATCTAGCTGGGGTAAATGCAGACTACATATATGTACATCATCGAGCAGTTCACGGTAATTGAAATAAAAGCAAGACATATTGGCCTTAAAGACATAACCAAATATTTTCTGTCCAGGTACAAGGAGTTCATCTACTTTGCAGAAAGTATTAATTTTACGAACGTCCCCTTGAGAGAGATCCGTCAAAAAATCATACTAGCAAATCGCTGACTCTTCTTAACTGCAAAATCATGCTCTACAAAATATTGGTCCTGTTAGTAGTTTCATATCTACAAATAAATATCCCGGTGAGTACTGGACGATACAGCAAAAAGTGAAACAGATATAGAGCTCCTTCGAAAGAAAAATATTTCTTCGAATATACGGCTCCTTATGCGATGAGGACGAATGAAGGAGAAGACTTAACCTCGACTTCTGTGATCTGTACCGAGATGGATGTAGTCTGAAGTTCTTGACCTTATCGAGTGAATGCTCCAATTAAGAGAATCTTCGAATCCTAGTCTTAAGGTTTGAGGTTATTTAAGCAAGTAAGAATCGGAAACAGCGGGAAACGTTTAAACCCGTCCAAGAGCACTATTCGCATCATAGAAAGTAGGGGACAGGAACAGAGACCCGTAGTAACTAGCATAAAATTGTTTATGTAAGAGCTCCTCTTTAAAATGGTTAAACTGTCAAAGGAACACAAGATAACTCTGAATAAACTTAGGTATGACGGTGTCCTGATACTACACTCCGATGGAGTGCAAATCAACAAAGACGAGGACAGTGCAATAGCGAAATACCTTTACGGACTAAAATTAACTGCAAACGACACCAACGCTTCAATTGAACAATAGCTAAAATCTATGGGTCTAAGGTTTTAAGTTACAGAGTACACTCATAAGGTACGTTGTAGCACTTAACAATGTATCTACACTATTTCATTTCCACAAGATCACTAATTGAAGCTTAGAATCAACTTAAAAAGAGTTTAGTGCCGACTATAGTACTAAAAAAAACTAAGAAACAAATATGTATTAGTATTAGTATTAGTACTCACTTTCGGTGAAATCCGTGCATGTTCCGTTACCCGTGCAATTAGTTCGATAATCGAATTCGGTAAAATTCATACCGCTACTCATTGTTGTACCCGAAACCGTGCTACCGTTATAATTATAAAAATACTCGCCAAAATCTTCTAATAACAACATAAACGTACTACCACCGCCATTTGAACCGATTCCGCCAGCACCGCCAACACCGCTATCCGATCCTGCGCCACCGGCGCCTCCTCCTCCGCCACCCGGATCACTATCACTACCTGTCCGATGAAATGACGATGACGCATTCTCATTACGACTTAATACCGATACCGAATCACCAATACCCGCCGCGATACCATTAGAGCCAATGAATCCCGCTGCATAATCCGCTTCACTGTCCACTACCGCTGTTTCCGCGCTATCGATCAAAGCGATGTCCTCGCCATAACTACCACCGCCACCAGTATCGACGATTTCAATGTTTTGGCCATCCAGTGCCGGAGTGTAACTGACGGCTGGACTACTAATGCTGTTGCTGCCATTCGTGCTGTTGTTCTCGAATAATCCACCGAAGGTACTCGTCGATGACAACGTTGACAGCCATGATGACCATGAAGAGGATGTTGAGGTTAGATTTGTTGTTGTTGCTGATGTTGTCGTCGGAATTGTTTGGTTCCATGGAGTGAAATCGTCATAGAGCTTGAAGTAGTCCGATGTGGTAGTGGTGGTAGCAGCATCGGCAATCCCCGTTGTCGTTGTCGTAGCAGTTGAGTTCACATCGTCCTCCATTTCTATTTCCTCGCTGTATAGATTGAACGTCATGCTTGGATGGGTTTAGATGTGTGCGTATCGATGGAGGGGATGGATGGATGGATGGATGGATGTGGGTTGTAAGGGTTGTTGTTGGTCGCTTTTGTTTGATTTTCAATTACTTAGTGTTAATGAACTCCCCACTCTTTTGCATCGAACTAATACGAGAATACTTTCTCCGTTCTCACCACCCGCAAGCTATCTACACACGAAGGTGTGCACGACGAGTAAGGGATGATTGTTGCTTGTAGCCTTCTGCATAAGATGGGTGCGTGGGTGCATTTTTTCAGGTTAGGTCCGAGGCCTAGACAGGATCACACAATCAGAGCTACTAGTAGTTGTGACTTCCAAGAAGGAACTGCAGCCATACTATGAATCTCTTCAGAGTTCACTTCAGTGAATTAGCGACAGCCCTTTTGTTGATCATCGGGACGAGGCTATCCCTTATTCCCGTCGTTTACAATTTAGCTTGTGTGTGCGTCGTAAATTAAAATCAGTAGCGGAACTTATTCCGTCGTCGATATCCATTCGGATACGAGATTAGATTATCTTGGCAAAGAATTTGCATCTGACCCTGTGCAATTCCCAACTGGAATGGAGCTCTCCAGCTCTGTCTTGTGCTGAAACGAAAAGAGAAAACAAAAATCAAATGAATTGAAATTAAAATTAGTTTCACCATTCAGGGAAAAGAGAACGAGAGAAAGAGTCAGGAGTCCTGGTAAAATAATAAATTAAAGCAGTTGCACAGGACACAAGCTTGTGGTTCAAAATGTGTTCCCTGTGACGATCGCACTGGGCGGCGGGGTAGAGAGGTCTTCTCTAGTTTTACGTATAACGTTCGGTATCCTTGTTGGGTAATTGAGAAAGAGAGAGAGAGAGGTTGGGAAACTCCTGCCGGCAGCGAGGCAGAGAATACTAAGCATCTTGAAATGTCCGGATATGTTAGTGATGTTTTGCAGTTTCATTCCTTGCCACAGACACTGAGTGGGTGGATGGCAGAGCTATTGTGCTACTGTTTGTGGAAAATAGAAATTAATTTTGTTGAGTTTAATTTTCCTTAATTTGGCCAAAAGGAATGGAAAGCAAAACAAAGACACAAGCCTTTGGAGAGCTCTACTGCTGTTCTCCAGTCTCCTAATTGATATTCACAATTTCCAAGGAAAACTGTGAAGGATGCCATGAAAGAGTTTAGAAAGCAATACTATTGGATTCTGCTGAAACGAGAAGAGGAAAGTTAATTTGACCGAATGCAAAAGGACATTTATGAACTTTAATGGCCAATGCCAGCCATTGGAGGGAAAGTTACATTGAACAGCGGTTATTTTCAATTTATGTCAATTAAGTTTAAGGTTACACAAGTTACGCGAAGCGGATATTTAGGGCAAACATTAATTCTTGAAAAAAAATTTGATGCGAAGTATGTATGGTGTGATAAAATGAATATTTTCGTGAATATTGACTATATAAATTTTTGTCAGTTCCTTCGCGTATAACTTTTGTAAATGTCCTTTTTTACTATTTGAAGCCAAAGTCATAGTTCTTCAATCGTGACACCACATTTTTTTAAAAGGGCGTCTCAGCTATGCGTAATGTCTGTACTTACTTTTAATTGTGGAAAAGTACACGCTTCAACAAAGGTTGCAAACTATCCAAATATCCACTGTATCATAGTTCGCGTTTGGTCACGACAACTCTGGTGGGAGAACTGAGTCAACATACGTACATATTGCTCCCATGCCTACTAGGCAAAGAAACCCAGGGAGTGCCGAAAATATTGCGGATAGAGCTACAAGTGTAAGTGCGTTCCTTAGCTGGTCAAGCCCAGAAATTGAGCATTTCTGTGACCAGTTTATGGTGAACTTACGGCAAGAGCCATAAACTAAATCCCAACGACCATCGGTTGTAACGTAACTTCAGTTGCAACAAGGTCATAGTCAATGAAGACCGCTATCGGATCAGGTCAACTAACCATTTAAGTAATGAATTGGAAGAGGATGACTTGAAGCATATGTGGTTTCAATAAAACGGCGCCACATGCCACATAATTGGCTAAACAATCGAGTTTTGGAAGTTCAAGTTTGGTGACCGTGTTATCTCCAGAAATGGACTAATTTGGCACCTCATTCGTATAATTTGACGCCTCTTACAACAAGGAGACAAATACTAGTACTCCTGCTGCGGCCAGATTACACAAGGCACTGGCAAAAACGGGAGAGATGAAAAATGTCCCGAAAATGAGGAACAGAGGGCACGACTTCTATTAGAAACACATTTTCCTGGCAGTCTTCGAAGTACAGACAATAGGAGCAGTACCAACATACTAAGACCTCGGAAAGAGGATTGGAAAATATCGACAGAAATCTTTTCCAGAGGGCGCTTAGAATGGGCAATTGGCTTCAGTCTTTTAAGTCACCGCAGGTGGATGATATTACACCAATCCTATTACAAAAGGGACAGGGTAAATTACTTCCACATTTGGCAAGGATACTAAAAAGTAGTCTGGCACTGGGGTATATACCGAACCAGGTAGTGTTTATTCCAAAAATGGGGAAGAAAGACCCAAGTCTGCCGAAGACCGATCAGCCTAACATCGTTCCTTCGTACATCTCCTCTTCATCACCGTCAACTAAGCCTTAAGGGCTAAGCCTTAATCCGGTAAAAACTTCAATAGTACCTTTCACGAGGAAAATAAAACTTGAAAGACTAAGGCCAATAAGGCTGTCGGGTACAATACTGACACTAGTCAAAGAAGTTGAATATCTGGGACTAAACCTAGGCAGTAAACTCATCTGGAATAAACATACAGAAGAGATAACCAGGAAAGCCACGCGGGCTCTGATGATCTGTCGAAGTGGGCAAATCTTGGGGATGTAGTCCCACCATCCTTAGGTGGATGTATATTGCTATTGTGAGACCAATGATCACATATGGAGCGATTGCATAGGCAAAAAGAACCAATCTGGTCACCACGAGGAAGACACTCATCAATGTGCAAAGACTGGCATGCCTCTGTATCACAAGGACCATGAGAACATGTCCAACTGTGGCCATGTAGGTACTATTAGAATTGACTCCTTTGCACCTTGTGGTTGAAGAATGTGCAAGTAAAACGATCCTAAGGACGGCTAAGAAGGAATCGAAGCCATTCGATGCACTGCTCAAAAAACTACCACTCCTAGCTGCTATCATGGCACTTGACTCCTATATCATTAAGTCCAAACTTGTGCGGGAATGCCTGCAAAAACTTAATGAACTTGGTAGTAGAAACAAAGTGACCCTCTGTTGGATACCTGGTCATGTGGGAATAGAGGGTAATGAAATAGCCGACTCCCTAGCAAGAAAAGGAGAATCAGAATCCTTCATAGGTCCTGAACCATTCTGCGGAATAGGGGATCATACCCTCAAAGAAGAATTCAGGAAACAAGAGAGGGAAAACAGGGCAAGAACCTGGAATAACACTCATGGAACGAGGCAAGCCAAGAAACTTCTAGGCCAACACAACCGAAAAAGATTCGACGCATGTATCCTAACGTATCCTAACGGGGCATTGTAAACTCAAGGAACACCTAAGGAAACTAGGTATATCTGAAGAAGGACTCTGTAGATTCTGCAACGAGTCCAGTGAAATCCCAGAACATGTGCTGGGATCTTGTGTTGCACTGACTCACAAAAGACTGAAACACTTGGGCAAGTACCAATTATCAGATGAAGAAAGAATGAATGTCGCCTCTAGATCCAGCTCTCATCCTTAGATTCTTAAAGGAAACTGGATTAGAGAGAATGCTCTAGGATATATTTCTTCCGCCAAGGCGTAGTAAGAGTGCTTTACCCTGAAAATGATTCCGAAAGGAATCCAAAAACGAGGAATCCACTATTTCTCTTGGCTTTTCCGAACCTCATTTGCGACAGTTTTGTTGTCAGAATAATTTTGTGTAATATTCATGATCATGATCTTGTTCATTCATTTCCAGCACCCAATCAGCGAAAGTATGGGATTGTCCTTCGTCTCTTGGCTTCAATTGTTATGCCTACTGAACCTTATACGCATGTAGGCCAAGATTTTTATGCAAAATGCGGTGCAAAATGTTTGCGGATAGGTCCAATTCGATCCTGTGATCGTCTCGAAATGGAGACACCAGGGTTTTAAGTCACACTCTCAGTTACGGCGCGGATATTTCTACATCACTAACCTCTTCGTTACCTTCAATATGCTATGTCTGGGAAACCAGGATTACACTACATGCTCCGGGTAATCTGAAAGATTCCTATGTTTGCAGTGCTTCCGAGTAGAATCCTGTTCCCGTGCCTATTTCCATTTTTAATCCAACCGTGTAGACTGCGATCCCTAGATCCCTAGCTGTTGGACTCCCACTCTGCTCGGACGGGGAATAGGATTGAGATATCAAAATTAAAGGGGACGGGATATTTCCTGATGTGGATGTGAAGCATTCGGGGTTATATTTTCTCCCCATTGTCTTCGTTGAGTTTAATATTACCGCATGTCCATAGGTAGTCTCTTTCCATAAGTTGGATTTTCTCAATCTGAGAGCTCCTTTCGTGGAAGAACATTTGATGAACAAGTCCAGGGGAAGGATGTTTTTTTTGTTGAAAGCAGGTGAAAATCTTCTAAAGACACAGTAAGGCCCGACCGCGCGTGCTTATGCCCACCTTCTCTCAAAGGCCCTCTTACAAGCATAAAGAGCATTCATTCCTTTCTTTGTACTTTCTTTAACATTTCTTTTCCAGGATAACTTGGTGTCTAGAATGACGCCGAGGTATTTGGCCTCAAATGAGAGAATTATAGTGGTGCCATCAAGCTTTGGTGAAGTCGGGTATAGAGTTGTGCATTATCCACCAATTTATCTTTAAGGTAGGCGTGTTGCGCTTGACATAGGTTTTGGGAGTTGACCTATCCTCTGATATAAAGGTCAATGAGTCGCTTTAGGGTTTTTTTTTTGTCAAAAACGATGAGAGAATAATTGGCCTATAGTCTTTAGCGATAGATTGGTTAGATCTTCCTGCCCTAGAAATGAAAACCACCCTTACCGTTCAACTTTTTGACGCTTTGTCATCAATCGTGATGGTGATGGCGTGACTACAAGGCCTACTTGGAGAAACTGGAGAAATCCGGAGAAAAACCTAACATACCCGGACTGAGAAAGGAACTGGCTGACTTGGAATCAAAAGAAAAACATCTCTTGGAGGACCTGACCAATTTAAGAGCCAATGAATCCGAAGAACGATTGAACGAATAAATCAAACCCAAAGAGTCGGAGAGGGCTAAACTGGCGGAACAAGAAGTTAGCTATTGGTGAGAATACACCAAACATAGGCGCGACCTGATGCTCACCGAGGACGACAAACGTAGTCTGGAGTACCAAATTTCGTATGCTGAACATCGCCTGCAAAACACGAACATTTTCTACGTTGCCTTCCATATCTGGGATGCAGGGCACTTTGGAGCCATAAACAATTTTCGTTTTGGGAAGGCTGCCTTCGGCATCGGTAGATTGGTCGGAGATTAATGCTGCATGGTGCTGCTGCTCTGTGAGTTAGATCGTAAAATGGAACTTACTTTACAAAAATACCGCCTTGTGCCATTTGAAAGTCACTCCTATGTAGATATACTTAACGACGGACGTGAACTTCGACTTTATGGAACAGTTGAGTTCAAATTTTTCTGGGATACGAAGTTCGATGCAGCAATGGTCGTTTTTCTGGAGTTCTTCCAGCTGTAGCCAAAATAATAACAAAAATAATTCTGGACCGAATTAAAGAACATTTCGATTCTACTCTCGACGTCGAACAGGCAGGCTTTCGCGCTGGATCCTCCTACATCGACCACATAAACACCATACGGATCACAATTGAACAATGCGTTGAGTACAGGTCTCCGCTACATCTATTGTTTATCGACTTCGAGAAGGCTTTCGACAGCTTGAATCGAGATGCTATTTGGCTGGTCTTGGGCAGGAGAGGCATCCCGGAAAAACTTATTGCTATTATCAAGGCTACATACGAGGACGGTAAGTGTCACGTCTTACACAACGGTAAGGTGTCAGAGGAATTTGGTGTCCACAGTGGAGTACGTCAAGGATGCATACTGTCACCACTATTGTTCTTGGTGGTTATAAGCGATGTACTCCGTGCAGCATTGACGGAAGGAAACAATGGAACTGGACTATGACATCTTACCTTAAACGCCTAGACTACGCTGACAATATTTGTCTACTTTCACATCGTATAATGGACCTTCATCAAATGGCCCATAATCTAGAAACTGAGGCAAACAAAGTGGGGCTCAAAATAAACGCGGCCAAAACAAAAGCCCTCAGCACTTCCAACACTAACGCTCAACTTAACATTGCCGGACAGGAAGTCGATAAAGTTGAGAACTTTCTATATTTAGGAAGTGTGGTCTCGGCTAACCGCGGTGGCACCCAACTGGACGTATGCAGTAGAATCAGGAAGGCTAAATGCTATCCACAATCTGGAAAAGTAATGTTATTACCTTAAGAACCAAGCTGCGACTGTTCCGCTCTAACGTGGAATCGGTACTACTATATGGGAGCAGTACCTGGAAGGTGGACACCATTAACGCAAGTCTTCGTAAATAAATGTTTAAGAATCATCTTGATTTTTTGACTAAACCGGATCTCCAACGAACAGCTTTATATGAGAACGGGCCAAGAACCTATAAACATTACTATACGAAGGAGAAAGTGGCAGTGGATTGGACACACCCTACAGCGCGAAATACGCCATGCAGTGGAATCCGCTCACCCAAGCAGGCAGAATAGCGGGACGCCCTAGGCAAACATGGCGCAGAACAGTTGAGGAGGAATCGAGCTCTCTAGAAATGAGTTGGAGGCAGCTCAAACGCGTTGCAGAAATACGAATAAGATGGCGCGCAGGCGTGGTTGAGGGGTTAAAGGACCTAAGGAAGGAAGGAGTGCTGTCAATTAAGTCAATATCGTCGACGTAGGCTAGCAAGTGCGTAGGGATTTGAAAAAGTCTGTGACTCCGGTGTTGGCTTGTGAGTTTCGCAGAATTCTTTCAAGTATGTATGATACTGAAAAAATCATATGGCACCACGTCACCTTGTTTAAATCCTTTTTTGAAATCAAAGGTCTCTATGGGATCGTTACCGATCTTTATAAAGCAGTGAGCATTCCCCATCAGGGGATGCGAAGACTAGGCATGGGTCTCTATAGTTCGTCCCTATAAATGGTATCACATGCGGCCTTAAAATCGATAAAAAGATGATGGGTATCGATTTGGAGTTCTTGAGTTTTCTTTCGGATCTGCCGGAGTGAGAACATTTTGTGAATTGTGGACATTCCTGGTCTGAAACCACACTGATAGGGGACGACAATCATGTTGTTGACGAAAGGCTTCAGACGTTCACACAATGTGGCAGATAGGATCTTGTACGGAGGAGACTGATAGCTCGGTAGTTGGTGAAATTGAGAGGTATACATTCTTGTCGATCGGGGAAACGATGCTGAGGTTCCGTTCATAACCTCAAAATAATGGGTTTTAACAAACGACCATAGTTCAGTGGATAGTGTGTTGGACTACTGCCCACTAATAACTAAATTTATCATACATATGCTACAATGTCCTCTACAAAAGCCCAAAGGATCACTCCTTGCCTTCCATACTGTACCCTTGCACCTGCTACCACTTCTTCTTATTTGTGAGGTATTTCCAAAATTACCCGATATTAATTAAGTTTCATAAGTTTCCTGAATGTCACCCGATGTTCAATTGGCAACCAGAATAAAAATAGGTTTTTGTGTAATTTGCGCATTGTTTACGAATCCATACATTCCAACATAATTTATCACTTAATCAGGGAAAGCCAAAACGAAACCGGTAACAGAAAAGAGAGTGTGGCGGTAACTGAGGTTTTTGAAGTCGAGTATATGGTAAACATTGAGATATTTCCGTTTGAGGTTGTATTACGTTCATTATTTTGTTAATTTATTAATCGAGTTGTAATTATTATAATTTTTACGGACGTGTGTGTACGGGATGTGTCCCGAAAATACTCTAATATATAATTAATTTACTGAAACGGAGTTTTCTCTGCTCGGTGTTGTATTTTGTGGCAGTATTTGGTCTGTAATGTGAGTGTTTTGTGTTAACAGGGGTTAAATCTACCCCTCCTCCCTTTGGTTTGGTGCACTATTAGCAGCCTTTTTTTGTACATACATACATATATGTATGTATGTGTGCAAAAAGGCTTAACTGAAATGTGGTTATTGTGGTGTGCATGGTTAATTAGGTGAGGAAACGTATTTAATTAGTTAAACGTGAATAGCTTCGTTGGGTAAATGAATTGACCAAACGGGCAGTTTGGGTGGATTTTCATACTAATTTTTATTTGTTCATTTAAGAACAATGGGGTTTTTGAAAAAGGTACTGAAATTCCCTTGTTGATTATTAAAGAATTTAAGGTTTTTAGTTTAGTTTCTTATTTATCCGGTTGGTGTTTTCAATGGGTAAGTGCATATGAATTAGTTATGAGATAGGAATTGTGAAGGATGTGCTCACATATTTCCCTTAAAAAATAGGGACGAGTAAAGCATATCCTTACCCAATGTCGTATGTAGAGTATTCTATTTAACATATTTACTTTGTAAGAGCATTTCTACAATCCACTCATCGGCAAATACAAAAGTGTTGTTTGGTCCCGCAGATTTTCAACAGGACAAGTTTTTACACAAAGACAAATCCTGCCAAACATCAACGAAGTTCTAGTCTAAATCCAACACTAATTTATCAACTTGAAAGCTAAGCTTAACACTACCTATCGCATCAAGCTACAGAAGATATTATGTCATTCACTGCACATAAGGCTCCAGGAATGAATAACATTCGACCTGTGATATTGCAACAGTCTCAGTGGATATTGCTATTCCATGCTCAAGCGCATCTTCACGGGATGCATTAAGCTAGGATATGTTTCTAAAGCATGGCGGTTTGTGCGTGTTGTATTTATTCCCAAAGCGGGAAAAGCGAGCCACACAAATGCTAAGGACTTGAGACCTATCAGTCTGTGGTTTTTTATGCTAAAAACACAGGAACGTTTAATAGATGTACACATAGACGTGAAACGTGATTGGTTACAACTATCTATCCGAATCACAACATGAATACATCTGCGGTAGGTCGGTAGATATAGCCCTCCACAGGGTCGTATCAAGCATAGAAAGATCCCTCCACTTCAAGGAATTCACTCTTGGGGCGTTCCTAGGCATTGAAGGGGCATATAATAACGTAAGCACCGATGCGATCCTGGGCAGCTTACACAGGTCTCTCAAATTGGATCGTTCAGATGCTTCAATCGAGAGTTATATCTTCATCGCAAGGAGATGTAACTATCAGGTGAAGCGTCTGCAAAGGAACCCCCTAAGGAGGAGTCTTATCCCCTCTAATATGACTCCTTGTAGTGGATGAGATCTTGGTAATATTGAAGGAAAACGGCTTCAACGTGACGGCCTATGCCGACGACGTGGTTATCCTGGTCTCGGGGGAATTCCCTTCAGTCCTAAGCGAAAGACTCAATCTCGCACTACAACTAGTGGAGAATCGGGTTAGCAGCAAAGGGCTAGGAGTGAACCCTTCAAAGACGGAGGTAGTTCTCTTCACTAGAAAGAGATCAATTCCTGCCTTCAGACCCCCAAGTATCAGTGGTGCTGAACTAAGTATCTCAGGTTCAGCCCAATACCTGGGTGTAATTCTAGATTCTAAATTGGAAGTAAAACACTACTAAACGCGTCAAAAAAGCAAGCGTAGCTTTCTACTCTTGCAAAAAGGCATTCAGTAACACGTGGGGTTTTAAGCCAGCTGTGGTGTTTTTTTTTTTTTTTTTTATAATTTGCGTGCGCTCAAGGGTTTAATACTACCCTTTAAATGTTAATACACAGCGCGGGCGTTAGGGAAATTAGGAAGAGAAGATAGGAGATACCGATGAACGTTGGTTTTAAATGTTTGTGGATTATAATGTGAGGGAAAAATAGAGCTTGGTAGAGCATTCCACATTCGTGTTGTACGGTTTATGAAAGAATCTCTATACTTGACGGCACGTCCGAAAATAGGCTTGAGGGTGTACTGATGACCATTCAAAGCGTGACGTGTATTGCGAGAAAATTGTTGAAGGGGCGGAATGCAACTGGCTATTTCGCTAGAGCACTGTTTATGAAAATAGCGATAGAATAAGGAAAGGCAAGAGACATTTCTGCGATGTTGGAGCGAGTCAATAGACTCCGCTATACTTCTGTTCCCTATTAGTTTTAACGTTCGATTTTGAATTCTATCCAGCAGGTGCAAAGAGGTCTTAGGAGCACCAGACCAGATATGAGCATTATACTCGAGCTTGGGGCGGATGTATTCCTTATATATTACAGCCAGATCAGAGGGGGTAAAGAACTTCTTGCACCGTTTAAGGAATCCTAAACATTTCGCAGCATTCTTGGCGGATTCGAATATGTGGTCATTCCAACGAAGATGGTCGTTAACACACATACCGAGAATGGAAAGTTTTTCGGTTTCGACGATGCAAGTGCCATTCATTGATAATGGCAAAGGGTTAAGGTTACGCTTGAACGACAGCTGACAGCATTGGGTTTTCAAAGCATTAAATTCCACTCTGTTGTTTATACCCCATTTAATTATACTGTCAAGATCGGAATTTAATGAGCTTAACATACGCTGCCGTTGCAGTTCTACGGCCGAAGAGCAGGGACGTGAGTCTGGAAACGAATATGAGAAGCTGAGGGTGCTGTCGTCAGCGAAGGAGTGTATTGGATTAGAAGTAGCAGACAAGAGATCATTTATGAATATAAGAAAGAGAGTCGGAGACAAAACGGAGCCTTGGGGAACACCAGCATTTATATGGTGGATAGCAGACCTGAAACCGTCCAAAACTACTTGAATTGAACGTTCCGAAAGATAGTTTCTAATCCATTGAAGAAGAGATTCATCGATGCCAAATGCACGCATTTTCGACAAAAGAGCTTGATGCCAAACTCTGTCAAATGCCTTAGAAATCCATCTACTCGGGAAGAGTCCAGAAGAATAGGATAGATGAAAAAGCTTACGCAGTGGTTTTGCCAGCGTGGAAGAACACCTCTTCAGAATAATGGGTGAGATACCATCTGGACCAGCGGATTTGTTTATGTTAAGATCTTTAAGTACTCTTGCTACTGTACGAGTGCGAAAGTGGATTTGTCCCATAGAATTTTCAACGCGCTCAAGTACAGGGGGAGGCAAAGCACAATCTGGGAGTGTGGAGTTCGCAGCGAATAGGGCTGCAAGCAGATTGGCCTTATCCAAAGAGCTGACAACTGGAATGTCATTGTGAACAAGCGTTGGGATGGAAGATGAGGCACAATTTTTTATGTTTTTGACGAACGACCAAAAATTTCTACTACGTTTGGGACAATGTAGGATTTTTTGCCTCAATTTTTGGTCGAAGGAGAACTTGACACGGCGAATGAGAGCATTGCAGTCATTTCTGGCTCGTTTAAATTTTTTTCGATTTTCCTCGGAGGGGTCGGCCTTGTAAGACCGAAAACTTAACTCCCTCAACCTGATAGCCTCTTTACAGCTCGAGTCATACCATGCATTTTCCTTTGGCTTGATACTCTTTATTCGGTTAGGAATAAAGGATTAAATGCCAAGGTAAATGGTATTAGTGATCATATCGGCGGCGGCATCCACGTCACTATCAAGGAAACATAGCGACCAGTTAAAACTCCTAAAGAAGCTGTTCAAGCCGTCCCAATTGGCTTTCTTGTATTGCCACACTATTCTTTTAGGAGTTTTTTCTTTAACTGAGTGGTTGAGGTACGAGAAATTAGCCGATACGACACAGTGGTCTGACGAACCTAGAGGCGACAATATGTTTATAATGTATTTATCAGGGTGGGAGCTGAGAAACAAGTCCAGACTGTTGGCGGAATGACTATCAATGTCGGGTAGCCGTGTGGGCTCGTTCGCAAGCTGGGTCAAATTATTTACCTCAGCAAAGATCTCAACATATCTTCCTTCGGGTGTTGTCTGTCCAGAATGTCGAAGCCAACCAGAATTGTGTATATTGAAATCTGGATATACACGGCGGTCGTAAGACCCATTCCTACATATGGTTAACTTGTATGGTGGACGGTACTGGAGAAGCAATACCAGCTTTCTCACCAAAATCCAGAGGGCAGGGCAGCTTGCATCGGAGTCATGGGATCAATGAAGACAACACCAACAGCGGCAATGGAAACCATGCTTAGTTTCATTCCGCTTGACATATACTGTGACAGTCTGGAGGCTAAAACCGCTGTAAGACTGAGGGAAGGCCGAATGTGGTCATCGAGCCTGTACGGCCATGCCTCAATTTTGTCCCGATTGGGATCTACCAGCTGTTTGTCAGAAACTGATCACATAACCCAGATGCTAGCATTTGAAAGGAGATTCGCTATAAGAATTCCTGAGAGAATGTACTGGAAGTGCCAAAGAACCATGAAGAAGAAGGAGCTGGCGTTCTATACCGACGGTTCTAAGATGGACGTTGGCACGGGAGCCGGAGTTTATTGTGAAGCCCTAGGAATAAACAACTCCTTTAGAATAAATGATGATTGCAGCGTCTTTCAGGCAGAAATCACAGCCATCATACAGGCTGCTAAGATTGTAAGCGAGAGCAATGTCGTTAAGGCTCTGGACTCCGCTATAATCAGATCAAGGCTTGTGAAGATCTGCAAATCGCTCTTGAATGAGATATCTAGAGCTAATGCGTTGACCAACTGTTAGGTGCCAGGGCATATGGATATAGTAGGAAACGTAGTAACCCAATCAGTTCCTTACGGAAGAAAATAGAGGATGAAGCCATCGATCGAGCAAATAGTCGCTGGGTTCATCTGGAAACATGCGCAGCAGCCAGGGCCCTATGACCGGGCATCAGCAAGAAAAGATCAACTTCTCTGGTGAAACTGAGTCGTTATAAAGCACAGGTGGTTTCGTGATAATTACTGGTCACTGTGCCATTGGCGTCCACGCGGAGTGACTCGGTGTACTACATAACGACTTCTGTAAAAGCTGCAGAGACGAAGAAGAAATTGAGTCAGTTCGTCACCTGCTGTGCGACTGTCCTGCCCTATCCGTCAGAAGAATGAGGACTCTTGGCAGTTACTTCGTCTCGGATTTGGAGGATTTGGGTAACGTAGAGCTGACGGACCTCCTGAGATTCATATCATTATCTGGGTGGTTCCAATAGCGGACTTTATAGGTTTCCGGGGTTAATGATTGGGCACAATGGACCTGAACTGTGGTGTAAGTGAGCAGTGACACTGTCACAAGGCACCCATTTACCTAACCTAACCTAACCTAAGCTACAGAAGATGATGATTGAATTCTGGATGATTGTACCGCGTATCGTTGGGTAGCATCTGATGCAACAAACAGTCTAAAATAAACACTTCAAAGCTTTTCCAAGGCAAGAAGATGCTTTATTATGCTGGAGCAGATGATGGAAAGAGCTGGTAACTTAAACTAGTTCATCCAACGATATTTACATTATTAGCTGGCAATTGATGAACAGGCAAAATGAATTAATCATGAAGTGAATTAAGACATTTGATACCAATAAACAAGAAGGCGTCTGACACAACTTTGTTGTACAAAAGTTATGACATTTAAAGGATTCCAAATTTTTCTCTCAAAACTAATGTTTTTACCAATAGTAACAAGGCTACCTCTGCTAAGCATCAGTCAAGGGCATAGCCCACTTTTCTATATTCCGATGGTCAAGGAACTGCGACCTTGAAATGAAGCATGTTTCTCCTTAAAATATTCCACTAGCTTAGAAGAAGATGTACCTCAAATAAGGGCTTTGAAAGAAGCTTGTTGATGGGGAATGTACTGTCTCCAATGTTTGTTAGGTTGTGTTTCAATAATCGTCTATTCAATCCGAGTCGATAAATACTCCTGTTCGTTCATCAATCTCTTCGAATGTCGATAAGTACCCAGTGCTATACCAAGAGTGTCAAATTTTTATTAGCCTGAATACCAGCATACTGCTCCATGAACCCAGACCTGAGTTACGGACCTATCGTAACTCACGGTTTCAGGACTAGATGTAAGGTTTAAATTTGACGTTTAACGCTTGTTCTAAAAACTATATGCGCTAGAGTGGCGGTCACAATAATAGCTGTCAGAACGACAGCCCTCAATCCACCAAAGTTTACATTTGAATGAATACCACCTGTACAAGCAGCGATTTGCAGAAGGCCACTCAAAAAGACGTTTTGAACACAAAGCTTCAAGTGGCCAATCCCAATGGTTCGGTATGCTACTCAAAAGATTACCTAACCTTCCTGATATTGATGCAACAGTTATGCTTCTTCCAAACTTGTCAAGTGATGTCGAGAAGATTAAATGTTATTGGGACACAGCACAAGGTTAGACTAGTCCCATCGGCTAGTTAGAAGTTGTTTGGAATCTAAATCAGAACTTGCCAACTCCCCAGTGAAAATCCCGTTTTGGACACTAAAGCTCGAAGCAAGGATCAAGGCCCTAAGCGTCTCCACACTGCATCCATAGGAGATGTAATGCTCCTAAGAGTGCATGCCTGCGAATTGTATAATCTATAGGTAAGATTGGAAATATCCACCGGCATCAGATCCATTGGAGGAGTATCTCCCTACCACAATACAGAATACTTAGCTAACACTTGAGTTTCTTTCTCCTAGTTTGTCCAACAAAATAATGCCCGTAAAACCTATGATCTTCGACTTGAAGTTGCTTAGCTTCTGTGATTATGTTGTACACAAGTGGCCCTATAATCGACCACTGCGGCTGTCTTCTGATGATCTGGTGATATTTACTACCGTCGGTCATTCAAAAAGCTAAGGGTCATGACTGAGAAGTATCCGAACTAAAGGAGGTTTAAGACTTCCATCAAAACCCAGTTCAGAATGAGAAGTGTAAGGATAATATCAACGTCCTTAGTAGGTATCTAATTACATAAGATATCTCTACACACAAATTCGTTTCAATTTCGTCTAATAGCCAATTTCCACAAGCTCGACATATTCATTCATATATCCTTAAATTTTTGTAACTTGGTCCTTCTTGCTATTCATTCTGCACCTTTGACCTTCAATTCTAAAACGAAGACCAAAGGATCGGTAGTGGCCTCTTTGTTGCTTCAATCAACCAAACTAAAGGGAACAAATTAAGGACATCTTTGCACAGATTGCCTCCATTCCCGCTATCATTCCATGTCACTATCAGACCTTCATCTCAAAAAGAAAAATAGAAAAAAAAAAATAGAGGAGACAGACTGGCAGTAGCAGCGAAGCTAAGGAAAACGAACGATAGAATGAAAGAACGGTCAGACGTACGCATGCATGCGAAGGGATGTCAATTTTACTAAGGATAATTTCATTATTATCAAAAAGTTGGTCGTTTTAATGCCATGCCGCAGTTTTTCTTTTTCTTCGCATGTGTGAAATGCCTCCGGTGACGGCAGATCCTCCCATCCATCCATCTATCTATCGACACAAAAAAGGGGATACACAACATACACTCGTAGACAGTAAATGGGAAAACTTTGCGGGCTATGGCTGGCATATTCCTTGTCGAATAAAGGAAAATTGAGTTGAGTTATCGATTGGTAGAGTGTCCCGTTTATTCCTTTTATTCTCCTCCTCTTCCATGATATTGGATTACATTTCCGTCCAAAAGTTCCGCCCTGCCTATTAAATACATCCATCCCGGCAGCAACACATCGTTCATCTACGTATGCCCGCATCAAACTAGCATCATCTCGACGTCCAACCCTTAGACCCCAAAAAGAGCCCTCTCTTTCTCTACTGATGGGGCCATTAGCCTCCTTTGGCTGTTGCATATTGTTCTAAGTGAGTGCTGATCTATGTAGGTATGTGTGTTCCAAGTCAGGGAGGATGAAAATTGAGAAAATATTTTATTAATAATTACATGACCTTTTGTGCGCACATTCTCTGTCTTTCAATTCAACCCTCACTCACCCCACTCAACCCACTGTGCACCTCCTTTCATTTAGTTTCGATGATTCTATTATCGATGATCTAGAAACGAAGTCGGTATGTTGCTCTAATAATGACACAGATGATGACGATATAACGTGAGAATTACGGAAGTTGATGTGGGTGGTTGGTTCAGTTAGATGGTCTAGACACTGTCGGACTCTGCAGAGGGTCTGTGGGCAAAAATTCTAGGGAAATCCTTCAGATATCATATTTTAATTACAGGAATGTAGTTAAAGTCCATTAAGTGTTGTTTATTTCTGAGTGCGAGGGGAATTACTTGGAATTTGATTGAAGCAGAAAAGACCAGCTGCCAGAAGTGAATATATTTCTCTTGAGTAGGGTGGCTAGGACTCGGGATGATGGTCTATTTTTAAAAATTTTTCTTCAAGTAACACTTTAATGATGTTCCTTTTGAGGAATCATAGATTATTGTGTCTGAGATATATTGACGTGTTTCTAATAGAGATGATTCAATTCCTGGTAAAAAGGATGAACCTTCAGTTATGACGTGGCCTTTATGAATTGAATTTTCATTCGTATCTAAATTTAGAAGTTTGTAAACTGAGTGCTTTTCTAATAAAACATTGTGTTCTCTGATGGTAGATAGGCTTTGCTGTTTGATGTAACTTAAGGTGTTTTGAATCTTACGGATGCTAATCTGGAAAATGATTTTAAGTAATTTTTCCGTTCACGTGGGACTTGGAGATGATGTCAAAGTTCGTATCACGTTGCTATTAATAGAAGAGAATTGAACTTGCTATTTTTAACACAACAGATAACACTGCTTGTGCCAGTCAAGGAAGCGATCAAACCATCCTACTCACTCTCAAGAAAACCAAGGGAACCAATGGGAAGCAAATCGTTAATAAGGGCAAACAATTTTGGGGCATTTTAATAAACCGATTTTAATCACATTTTACATGTAACATCCTCAAACGAAGTTATCGTCGTAAAATGTAGCCACGCCACGCTCCCTTTATAAGGGCTGCATAGAAAGGACGATATGTCATACGATTAGTTTCAAATGGATTGTAGCTTTTCTGTATGTTTTTGACTAGGCTTATGTGTCTGTACAGCACGTACAAGTAGTTGTTTTATCTTCTTCGCCAGATGCTGTCTACACAAACAGGACCATAAATCATGCGTAGGACCTTTCTCTCGAATACAACAGGGGAGCTTTCATCCGACTGGGTAAGGGTCCATACTTCTGTACCATAGAACAGGACCGGAATGATTTCAAGTAATTTCGCAGCTTTGAGTACAGCCATAACCTCTGCCTGGAACACACTGCATGTGTCCGGAAGTTTCAGAGCCACATGTCGGTCTATATCTTTCGAATATACATATAGTTGGCCCCGTACACTCGCTAGTTTTGGAAACGTCCTTATAAATTGCCAATCCTCCCTATCAGGGTACATTACTTCGTAGGGTGTATCAAAGACAAGTGTACCATGACTTTCATGTGTTTCGTCAGGTATGTTGAGGAAAGATCCTTGAAGAATAGAGCTATGTCCGATATAGCTAGATTTGAAGAGCCTTTCGTTAGTGAGACGAATCACACTGTTACCTGCCTGTAATTAGTAGATCCAGTGGTAAAAGATACATAAAAGCCTCGAGTGCAGCCGTGGGCATGGTGCGTCAAGAGCCAGTAATGGTAATGCAGGCTGTTCTTTGTACCTTGGTCAACACATCCCGTGTGTACTTTTGATCGTGGTCTTCCACCAAACAAGAGTCCCATACGTTACAATGGATCTGACTACCATAATGCATAGCCAGTGCATCATTGTCGGTTTCAGACCCCACTTTTTACTCGCTGTCCTTTTGCAGATGAAGAGAGCATTGTGAGCCTTACGGACTCTTTCCGTACCAAGATCCTTTGCGCGATCCGAGAGGGAAAGCTCCACTCCAGCAAGCCAAGACAATTTGAAAGGTGGAATTTTATATTTCCTGCTAAACAGTACTAGTTCTGTTTTTTACTAGTTCTGATGCACATGGAGTCTGCACTTTTCAGACCATCTTCCAAGCCTGTTAAGGGCTGATTCCATCATGTATTTAAGAATTTACCTTGAACTAAGACAGTGACGTTAAACCCTGCATTGCATAGATCATTAAGTACATCGTCTATGACAAGAACCCAGAGGATGGGAGAGATAACCCCTCCCTGAGGGGTCTAGTTACCGATTTCCTTATTGAACTAAGTCCGAGAGCGGAATTGATATTTCTTATGACGAGCATCTTCCAGAGCCAATTGGTAATGCTATGATCGACATTTATCCTTTCCAGAGCACTTTTATTTACCTCCCCTCTTACGTTATTGAAAGACCCTTCAATATCTAAAAAGACAGCTAGTGCAAATTCCTTATGCTAAAGGCTTCTTCCTATTTTGCTTACATGTAGAACTGTTTCTACCGATTTATCCTTCAAGTATGCGTGCTAAGCTTTGCATAAATATCTATTGAATGTCAAGAAGCTTCTCAAGTGTCTTGAGAAGAAATGACAACTAATGGGTCTATAGTCTTTTGCTGAAGTGTGGATTGGTTTACCTGCTTTGGGTATAAATACCATCCGCACTTCCCTCCATACAATATGAAAATTTCCCTGCTCCTGCTTATAACGTTCCCTAGACCTTCGGCTATATAGCTGGCAGAATGCAATCAGGGCCTGGCGCTTTGAATGGAGCGAAAGAAATTACAGCCCATCGTAGTTTCTTCCATGTGATGAGATGATTTAACTCTTCCTCTATTGACAACCTGAAACAGTTGGTGTGCCATTTCCTGGGAAGTGAGCTTCGACTAATGTTTCTATAAGTTCCTCACTACTTACTGCCCACGATCCGTCAGATTTTCTAATGAAGTTGGAAAGTGCCGCGCCTTTTGGCATCATTTTGCGGAGTCAAGAAGCTTCAGTAGTACCTGTGATCGATTCACAGAATAGCTTCCAGGAGGCACTCTTTATATTCCTCCCATATGATTTCATCTCCTACCACTTTTGCCTTGTTGTAATAATGTCTGACCTGCTTTCTCTTTGAGTTTATGTATTTGTTCCACCCATGACAGCCAAACAGTATCTACTTTACAGCGTCTTTTCATGTTAACTCCTCGAAAGTTAATTGATTGCCACTTGACTGTCATCCCTATCCCTGAAAGATATTTCATTACATTTCAACCAGAAAGTTAAGGAACCGTACAGTGATCTGAAGGGTTGGAAAAAGACCACCCGACTTTCGGTCTTGGAACCGTCTATATAGAACTGACCTACCATACAATGGGTATTATTATTCCATAATCCTTTTGATAGCCGGTCATCACTCGATCAAGTTCCAAAATTTGACTATATATCACGAAAGTGTGGTTTGAGGTTGCATAGCACAGCTACTTATAGCCTTTTTGCAACATTTGCTTCACTCTTGCGTTCTACTAGATTGGCTTCCAGGTAAGGTTTGTATCCAAACACGATCCAAGAATTTTGCATTTTCCGTGAAAGAAGCACGAGTATCATTACCAGTAGGAGTCTCTATTATGGAAACTTGTATTTTCTAGTAAAGAAAACCAGTTCAGTTTGGTGAGGATTAATCACCAGTCCATCTAGTTATATTGGAGGATTTTCCTGAGAGTCCCTGAGTATGGTTGCCACTTGAAAACAAGCTTAAGCGTAGCTATGTGACACAAAATATGTTCTGCTGATTCTTCGTCCTCTTTGCAACATTCTTTTTTGACTTGACAGTGTCCAGTGAGGAATCCTGTGCCTATACAAATCTGACTTCTAGTTAGACCTAGAAGTCGGTTCGTTCTTATAAGGGAAATGTTTGGCATGAACATTTTGGCTTGTCTGTTACCTTTTCGTCCAGTGATGGAGAGCTTTATTTTCATCCAATTTTTAATGCAGTGTTTCGCAAGTGCTAATAGGTAGTCCACATAATGGTCTTGGCATCATGAAGGTTGATGAAGATCCTTTTCTAGCTATATCTGTCATTTCATTACCTATATATCTGCTGTGTTCTAGTACCCAAATGAGATGAACTCTGTTTGTTCTGTCTAATGACATAAGTAGTTGGAGGCAATCCCATACTAGTTTTGATGTTATTTCATATGCCTTAATGGCTAGAAGTGCAACTTTGCTGTCAGAGAGAATAAAAATAATCTTCTTTGTTATAAATCAGTTGATATTGTCTCTAAGACATAGTTCTATAGCAAAGATTTCTGCTTGAAATACGGAATTACATTTGTCCATGCTCGTGTAGATGAATGTTTTTGTATTGACAGCGTTAGTCTTTAAAGAAACTAAGCATTCAGTAATTTTTGGAATAAAATATGTTAAATGTAGATGCAGGTACTCAAATAAAAATATTTAATCATCATCTACTATCATGATTGCTTTCGTATTCAATCGCTTATGTAGGCAAGTTCAAATTAATGTAATTGATTCAATTCTTGACTAACATTGGTTTGTTGATCTTCTTTAAAAAGTTACCAAATCGCCAAACATTGTCAAGCAAATACAAAATTACCAAAGTGGCAACCGTGTCCCTGAGTCCCTAAAAATCTGTCTGTTTGCCTGAATTTAAAACGGTTGTCATCTGTATGAATAAATCACTCTGCATCCTGTCGTATCTAGGTCGACTAGTACTTCATTGTCTATAAGACTCGAGAACAAGATACAACCTTGAGGTGTACCTTAACTGACAACCAATGCTTCGCCCAACTGTGTGTTAATTATCTTGCATGTAAGCAATTGATTGGCGAGACTTCGAGTGCGTATTTCCTAATGCATAGAGATCTTTCAATGATGCGCAGAAGAGATTGTAAGTCTATTTCGATTGATTTGCCTTTAAAGTACGTTTTTAGTTTAGCGTTTTTAGAAAGAAAGATTCAGGCACCCTAACATTATGACTTTATTGTGTATTGTAACTTAAAATTTCTGAATATTAGCAACTATGATGCCAGATAGCATCATTATCATTCTGACGACTTGAAAGGTCTGAATCTGCTTATGGGTCAGAGGAGCTTTTAATTACTACATACATAATAAATTCAGGGAGTTGCTGTACTATATAGAAGGACATTCTAAGTTTTACGAGAGTTTTATTCGTTCATAAGTATAATCATCTTTAATACCTTAAAAGACGAAATCACCATTTTCACAGTCTTGTACTCTCCTTTCAACACTTTGTATCTGGAAAGTACATATTTATTGACAAAACCCTTCTTCAATGGCATTTTAATTGCATTTTTGACTGCAGGAAGCATTCTTTTAGATGCTTTCAACAGACTAAAGCATTTTCGTAAAATGTACTCCAAAGTATTTGTACACTTTGAGTGTTTTAATGGATTTGCCATCATACCAACATGACTCCGTTCTTCAAATACATATTTTAAGCATCAACACATTGGAACACTTATCCGAGTTAACCACTGGACTCTGTGAAATTATCTGCAGAGACAGGAGTTTTGATATTTACCCTCACATACTTCAACCTTGTAGCGAACAATGATTTGTGTATTTATTAAATAGTGCGGATAACCCTGAGACCAGACTATGTTTTTTTATGCATTTTTAGAGGTTGTGAAGTTGTTTGGAATGCTACTAAATTCAAGTGATATCTCAATGCTTCGAAATAGACAAAGAAGCCTGAGCATTATCTCTATCCACATTAGAAGCAAGTGTTGCAACGGCACCTTATGCAAAGCTCAACATGCATATCTAAAGGCTAAATCTGTGGAAACAGTATTATATGAAGTAAGGAAAATTGAAACGAGCCTTCACTGTAAGGAATCTGCCTTAGCTGCTTTCTGAGAAATAGAAGGTGCCTTCAATAGCGTAAAAGGAGAGGCTATCAAGCTTTTTTAATGACGAGTATAGCATTACCCATTGGCTCTGCAACATGCTCATCACAAGAAACATCAATTCCACTCTCGGATATATGTATGTAGTTCAATAAGGAAATCTGTCACTAGAGAAAGGCGTTATATCCCCTTTTCTTTGGATTCTAGTCACTGATGCTATACTTAAAGCACTAAGTAATACTAGAGTAAGCGTCACACTTTTATGCAAGTCTCGGAAAATGGATTAGACAGTGTGGACTTCACGTCAACTCGGACAAGACAGATACAAAAGATACAAGCTGGGGTGGAGCTATTCCTTTCGATTGTACTAGATAGAAAGCTAGACTGTAAATTTAATATACGTTACATACCTAGCAATACTGGTAACATGGTATCTTCTCAGAAAAACTGGAACTAGCCTGACATATTGGTCTGGAGAAATATACCTCAGTCTATCAAGCCAAGATGATTGCTCTATTGTATGTGTTGGATCACCTGAAAGAGGGTCAGGTTGAGAGCAGAAACATTACCATAGGACTGGACAATCACTCAGTGATTAGACGCATGGATTAAACAGATATCAATACATCACTGGCATTGGAATGTGTTCACAAAATCAATGAGTGCTCATCTCGAAATGAGATGACACTGCTCTGTGTGAGAGGGCAGGTAGGAACTGAGGGCATCGAAAAGGCGGACTCTCTAGCAAAGTAAGGGTCAACCTCGGAGTTCTCTGATCCGGAACCATTTGCTACAATTGGCAGAGGGATGGTAGATCACCTATTGAGCAACTGGGCCGTGACGGAACACCAGAGAAGGCGGTCAACCGTGGAAGGTTGCAGGCAGGCGAAAATGGATATCAAAATGCCGATTGGCACCACTCACAGCGAGGTTCTAAGCTTAAGGCGAAGAACACTGAAATGGGTGGTAGCGTTTTATACAGGTCATGAAAATTTCGGGTATCACCTAAAGATGTTGGGTCTTCTGGAGGCAACACCCGTGAACTATGCCTGGAGGAAGTCGGGACGGCAGCCCATAAGTATATTGTGTCAATGTCCGGCGCTAGCTAGCAGAAGGAGGTCCTGGGAATCAGCTGGGTAGATAGCCAGAGGATGAACCAGATTTCGGTTAAATGCAAGCGTTGACACGAGAAACCAAAGCCAGAGAGGAACTGTGAAGAAATCCGGAGTGACTCTCGGGCTAAGATGGATCTTGGAAGAACGACGAAGAGGGACCCAACACTGTGGTTTGGCTCTAAATTTCTCTAAAAAATATATATATAAGGATCTTCTGTATTTTTGGACCCGAAATAACGGGTCACGAACCAATAATCGCCAAAATATGGAGGAAAAAGTGGCAGTGCATTGGTCACACCTTATGGCTCGAAGACAGTTGCGTTGTGAAGTACGCCATGCAATGGAATCCACTTAGCCAATCGGCAGTGGGCTACCCTATATAGACATGGAGAAGGACAGTCAAAGAGGAGTCGGGATCATTGGGGTTTACTTCGAGGGCTGTAAGTGCGTTGAAGAATTCCGAACACGATGGCATGCAGGAGTTGTTGACGTCCTATGCCACATGAGGGGTCAGATGGGCTAAGTAAGTAAAGTAAGTAGATTTAGTGTGAAAAGGATTTACATATGTAGGTTATGCTAAGCCTCCTTTAGATAGTGGATAAATTATTTGACGAATTCGATAGAATTCGTTACTATCTAGTGTTGATATAACATCCTACTCATCTCCTAGTGAAACCGATAATTTCGACTAGAAATAGTGCTTGGATTGAATCCATTTTCTTAACAACGAAACCGAAGTCGTTTATTTTTGTAATTTTATGTTGGAATCTCTAGTTACACTATCCTGCCTACACGGTAGATACTTTCCTTTTACGACACGCCTTACACCCCCTCGATTTCATTTCCGTGTTAGAGCCTTCAGTACGTTGCCTACTATATACATTTTTCAATACACTTAGAAAATCCACAGCATGTCATCCTTTTGCCAATTTATTTGCCTTACAAAACAGAAAACATCAGCATTCAATCAATACGTATGGAAAATCCGGAACTAAAAAGTTTTCCTTCCAAGAAAAGTCCTTTTCCACCACATGTGGTGGCACATTGAAACTTTTCCACTGCATGTCAATGGCATTCTATTCGGATGCAATTTTCCAATGGAATACCGTCAAACAAAACAAAGTTCTCTTCTCCATCACCGCACCGCATCCCCCACTCGTTCCCAGTCGTTGCCCAAAAATGTGTCGAGAAAGTTCCCTTCTGCGATAAATCGAAATCGCAATCTACCACTAAGTTTGGTTCCTGCTACTCCTGCTCCTGCTCCTGTACTTGTGTATTTGTGTGTGGTCCTCCACTTTTGTCGTTCTTCTTAAGCTTGACGTTCGTAAGTAGCTTACAATCGAATCCTATGGTAATGTTCATTCCTTGACAAAAAAAAAAAAAAACCCAAAAACCAAAAGGAATCTAAAACTGAAACAAAATTTATTATCACAAACAACCAGGAAGCCAGAGACAAAGAGAGAGGGAGAGAGAGCGAGTGTAAGAGTCCTTTCTATATCACTATTCATTTACTATGGCAGAGAATTGTTCGAGCCACCCTCTAAATTGCTCATCCTATCGCAGACAATACGAGATGCGAGGTGGAAGGATACACTTTTAAAAATAGATTTGCGAGTGTTTCGGAGTTATCGTTACGAATTATTACCAATTTTTGCCTGCATGAATGCATTCCAAGTCGAACGGGATGAAGATAGCTGGGGTATCCTATTAGACTTTCTGACTCTCTCGCATGTATCCCGTGTATCTGTATCCCCTTAAGTCAATGAGCTGAATCATTCGTCCATTAGTATTGATTATTGTGATTAGGAGCGTTGTGGCGCGGTTCCCTAGACTGCTATATCCTCGGGACACAATTTTTCTGAGTGAATTTATGTGTACATTGGCCCAGCGGATTATTGGATTTTTAGATTCTTTTCTATTTTTATTTTGTTTAGATTGTGGATGAAGGATATTTGGGATAATTTGCCTAATTATAGAGACCGAACAATAAAAGTAATCGATAATTCTGTTGTTATTAACGGATTTATGAAGAGTAGCCTGCGGAGTTGTTTACTTTGCCTTTCGAATAACAGAGTGTATCGATTCAATGATAATACCCGTATGTGCGACGTATTTGCAACACTCGATGTGCAATCAATATTTCAATTAAAGTCTTACCCAAAGGACATTCATACATACATATAGGCGTGACTGTGTGTATTTTTTTTTTTTTTATAAAAAATTTAATAAGTTTTTGCTTTGCAACGAGATTAATTGCTCATTCGCCACCGATTGATGTTCTCGAGTGTTATGACGGATTTATTGCTTTTGGTGCAAGTTTAATATTATTTTTTTGTTACACACATATGGTTGAGGACGTGATTTATAGCAGGGAAATGAAAAGGAGGACAAATTAAAAAAAAAAAAACAACAACAATGGGTTTATCTGAAGGATTTATAAACGGCAATCAATTAGCGTTTGTTGTGGACTTTTGTGCATTGAATATGGAACTTTCAGACTAGGTTTGTTACTCAGATTGGGTTGCATTTCGAAAGAGGTCCATTCACTTTATGCAGGTGCACAGTACCGTCTACTCCTGACTGTGATGTTCATCTGAGTCCTACAGGCATGTTCTAATATTAGTGAGAACGGAATAAATTTCACCAGAATGTGACCGCTGGTTCTGCTTCCTCTATATCTCTACGCATACTGCAGATATTACTACCTACGAATAGTATCCAGCCCATGGGTATCCCTACTTATTGGACAGTATATGGTGAAGTTGTTGGATACTGGATAGTGTAGAAAAGGTTCCTTTTAGATATTTCATTAATGCCATGGACCTTATGGTTTGCTGTATTCACCGCGTATCAACATGGACAAGGTACTTTTCGATGAATTTTGGCGCCTCGATGTCGGCGATACTTATACTTACATATATGCTGTTATTACCAGAAGACCCTTATAGTTCGTGAGCTTTGCAATGGCGTGGCATGTTAAAATGATATAATGCTGTCCAGCTATTTTGTTAAGAGATACGCAATCATCTTTCACTGCCTTAGAGCTGGATGCGAGGGTTCTAATAGCCGCCTGACATATAAGGACATCAACCTGCAATACGGTATTAAACGCCAGGGGTGGTTGATACGATATTCCTGCATGTAGGTACAGCAGGAGAATGTTTTTTCTCAGGAGTGGAGTTGTCCTGCCGTTGTGAGAGCAACAGAAAAGTAGTTGGAAGTCCATTGGCTGCAGTAAATTTAATCGGTATGATGTCCGGTACTTTTATAGCTCAGATATGTTAGTGTTGCATGACCGCAAGCATTTACTATAATATTCTTTAAAATTGATGAAGAAGATGATAACTGGCATGAGTCTTATGGACAAGAAGATGTATTGGATGAGAATGATGATGATGATAATAGTAGTGAAGTAGATGATGGTAATGGTGTGCTTTTTGCAGACTGTCCTGAGTATAACTGGTATAGATTAAACCGGGCGAAAGTTTTATTGTCTCAAGTACGGTCTGTTTTGTTTCGGCCAGTATTGGTGCTGCTGACTGTCATATTTCTGGCCTTGACAGGACCCTATTTGTTTTAATTCAACAACTGTTGGGTTGTTGTTTCCTATGCTATTTATCTTGGTACTTTACTTGCCCTCGTAGTGGTGGTTGTTGGTGGTTTTGTATTTGTCTGCAAATCACTAGTATCGATAACGATTATCGGATTGACATTAGATGGGCTGCTCGTCAATACGCCAGAAGTGATTTCTTAGATATGGTGTGCGTGTGTTTAAATCGAGAAAACTAATTAAAAATTTCGAATTCATATATCACTCGAGTATCAACTGCCTTAAGTATATAGTTTTGTACCAACAAGTTGCAGTATTTCAGCAGGACACCGACGCGAATCTCCTCTAGCTGACCATATGAGATCAGTTTGCAAGTGCTGCAGGGCCTCTAAGAAGTCTGGGTAGACCGACTGTCGGATAACAATTCTCGGAAATCGGGAAAGCAGTACAGTCATAGAACAGAATAACGAGTCGCGACGAACAGAAGTTTTGGAAGAGCGTTGTCGGTGTTATAAAGTGTAACCAGATAGCAGTGATACTTTTTCCAATTGTTATGTTTCAGCAGCTGTCAAAGTTACCAATGACATCCAGCTTTGCCATTCCATTATGCATTGTTTCATGCATCAGTATTATCAAAATTGCGGCTCAGTTGTAAATATGCATCGTGAATTTCGTCATGAGGTTGGTCATCATGGCGTCAGTGTGCAGGAAATTCGTCGCACCGTGAAAAAGTTTGAGCATAAGTACATTCTTTTGAACCTTATGTCACCAACCAGACAGAGGTTGGTGCGAAATCAAGAAAACATAGCCGACGTAGCGGCCAGTATCAAAGAAGACCCAGAAATGTCGATTCGGATGATGAGCTGAATTGAGCATCGCCAGAGCGTCAACTCGGCTTATTTTGCAGTTGAATTTGTGCATGCATCCATATAAGATTGTGCTGATGCAAGAAATGAAGCCGAATGACCATACATAACTCCATGAATTCGCTAATTTGGAGCTGGAAATGTTGGCCGGAGATCCGGACTTTGACCAAGAAATCATCTTCTCGGACGATGCCCATTTTTGCCTCAACGGCTATGTCAACAAGCAGAAATGCCATTTTTGGAGCGAACACAATCCACAAGTATTCGACCAAGCATCAATGCATCCACAAAGATTGGATCAATGCAATGCAAAGATTGATTGGTTGGAGATACCATTACCGTCAATGGTCTCAGGTATAGAACAATGTTTCTGTGACCAGAGCTTGACAACATCGATCCGAGCTTCCTACAAGACGGCGCTATATGTCATACAAATTGGCCGCCGCGATCATGCGACTTGACACCACTCAATTATTTTCTCTGGGGTTGCGTCAAGTCCTTAGTCTATGCTAACAAGCTTATTGGACCTAGTCATCAAAAATTGGACCGACCGCTTAAAGCACTACCAGCGAACCTAAGGCGGTCATTTGAATGATATGCTATTCCACACATAATGGCATGAATGTAACCTCAAATATTATCGCAAAAAGTTGTGGAAGAGTGTAGTCAGCTTTTTTGCGAAAGGAATTCACGATCGCTTAGAATACAGGAGTGTCTAGTACAAACCAGTGAAATAAAGCCTTCGTACGAGTGGCTACCTAAGGTCAATGAGTGTTAAAATCGTTCGCTTTAATCAACCAGTAGACCATAAGGTTCCTAGTTGAACGTGGTTCACAGAAACCATAGTGGCGGTCATTTCAGAGATTACCATCCTTCTCAGAAGATGAAGATTATTGATGTTAAACACCCATAGCTGTAGTTAGAAGAGCTGATCTTATCGCCCTTTTTTTGGCGGTATACTGGAATACGAAAAGATACCTGTGTATGCGCAAGGGTTTAGCTAGGGTATAAGAACTGCAACACAAGGGACTTGAACATTTGTTACTGTTAAGAACTTTTAGGACTCGGGCTCTACTCGACCGGTTTCGACTTCAATATTGATTCGGGTTCAGTAAGGATGTTAGTAGAGCGGTATTTGGTAATGTGGAACTTCCATACAGTAATTCTTGAATTTAGGCTACAGAATGTTAGCCACTTCTAGTTTCTAAAACCCAAATTTCTGGAGAAAATCTCTGAAAAGCGATCAACATGCTGAAAAATACATATTTCTTGTCTTCAAATCTCCCCTGGGACAGAATGTTAGTCGTGTAACGCAACTACACAATCAAATACGTTCCATTTGGCTGCAAGTCATCTCTTATTTGTCCCGCAATTAATTAAGCCAATTTCCAGGAAACATAATGTCATGTGCAGTACAAACGACCACGTAACTAAACGATACTAATTTTCGTCGGAAATAGTTTTCCAATCCCTTAATTGGTTTTATTTATCTCCGCAATGCAATGTATATAGTACAATGAAGGGACCCCAGTACAAGGATACAGTTACACCATCCACTTCCACAGTTTAAGACAACACACCACAGAGTGGGTAGACACGTCTCGTAATTACTTCATGCATTCCTTTGAAGAACCTTACTAAGCTCCATACACACACCATCTCCGAGCACTGCGAAAGCGAAAGGAGGTAAAAGTCACAATCGGAATGTTCCAAGTTCGTGTCCTGATCGGAGGTTAAATGGCCACCCATAAGCCGTTCCCTTCTTTGCTTTTAGGTTTCGTTTTTTTTTTTTTTTGTTTCTTTTTCGTTTTTATGTATATATAATTATTTCTCGGTGAAATATATGAGAAAGAGAATTTAATCCACTATTTCCACGGAGACTGGAATAAAGAGATTACGTTCAACGTAAGCTGTTCCTTTTTTTTTTCCTCCCATTCTATCTGTACCTGTGTACTCTCGTACATACGTCTTCTTTTCTTTTTAATTTGTCAGAGAGTTCTGTAGTAAAATAAAAAAAGAAGAAGAAAAAAAAGAATCAAATTAAAATTAAAGGATGAAAGCGGATGGGTATTTCCACCTTTCCTACCTTCACCAGATATTGCAAGGAAAAGAGACCAAAACAAAATACGTCCAAAGACAGAGGAGGGGAAAAGGAAAATAACTATCAGAGAACTAAACCATTCACATAATTTCCGGGCTGAACTCGGATTTAGAGACTTAGAGATTTAGCTGCAGGGCATGTCCATTAGGTACATGCTAGTGAACGATGTAAGGGATTTGAATTTTAATTATATTCCTAGTTCTGCTCGAGTAAAAAGATGGAGGGTACAGAAGGTCATGCTATGGAATTGAATAAATGCGATGGCCTGGTCTCTGGTAGTGGTGACCTAAATTAAATTGTAACTGCGACTAATCAAGTGATCTAATTGGTGCTGGGCTAACCATAATTTTTATAAGCATTAGGTTTGTCGACTGCTAGTAGTAGGGTTGCCTTTTCCGGAAACTTTGGTTACGAGACGTGGCCTCAAGGTTTTTGCTTTGGGTACAAATTATACCAAAAGTAGTCAGTCAACGTGGTTCTGTTATGATTTTCATTATTTGTAACACAGTCACAAACCATAGGCGGCACCATTGAATATGAACTATGACCCAAACTCTCCAACATGAAAACTGCACCAAACAATGTCTTAAGGTTGATTACATCCCTAAATGCGACAATTTGGACTTTGTTATGATTAAATAGCAAGTATAAACGAGTTCAAACGACAAACGAACAGCAGCTAACTTCACGCTTAGTCGAGAAAGTCGATAGAAAAAACTGACCGTCTAAATTGAAAAACAATTTATTTTTTGAGAATCTGTTGTATTACCACGGATTTAAATGCATATTCATGTACTTAAGAAATAGTTTAACAAACCAGATGTTTTTAAGAATCGAATGATGCTCATGACGTCTAAGGACGACAGACTGCTAGGATGGTCATAGAGAATAGGTCCTGCTGGGATGGTCATAGAGCAAAGATCCTAGATGGACCAGACTTCCTTGGGATAGGACCAGGCTCGTTGCAAACATTCATTGCTAAGGGCAGCGATGGGCATCCGGAAGTTAAGGTGAAATCTTTGTTTCGGTGGGATGTAGTTGTGTTTTTGAAGAAAATAGAAAAACAATTTTGATTTGCTGTAATTGACAATCACCGCTAGTTTTATTGTCGTCCTCTAAGCACGTGCAGTGATTGAGAACCAAAATGTGTCAAGTTAGTCCTGCTGGTACAACTTTTTGCCAAGCAGTGTTAGATTGGGTTCCAAGTATATTGAATCGCAAAAAATACATTCGAAGAACTTAGGAATGCATGAGAGTTTACCAAAAGCTCGGATATTGTATATCCTGTTAGAGGGTTTAGTTTGAAAGTACATCTTGACTAGAGTTCTAATTCTTACAGCTATCTGGCTATGTCTTCATCCGAAATATACACACCCCACAGATATCGACTGCTGAGCGAAAAAAAAAGCAAATGCCCCAAAAAAAGAGATTTAACGTTAAACTTTTGAACAGAAGCTAAGAGTGTGATATCCTCCAATGTACTAAATGCAAACGACCACTGTTTCCAGAGTTGCGATATCAAGAAAAAGGTAGCAGAAACCACTGTGCGATACCAGCGACCCTCGAAAAATGATGTAGGCAGACCGCGAAAGCAAGGTAACAGACGATCTACCAGCATTACAGGAGCAGCAAGGAAGGGGTATCACGTCAAAAAAGGAAGAAGCTAATTTTGGATAATAAAAAGGAAGAATAACTTCCCTAGGGTAGGTAGGTAGGTAGAAATGGTTGTAACAGCAAGCCGTGCCGAAACATAACTAGCGCAAAGGCGCCGTTTTAATATCACAACTTAAGTGACCTGTCGGATGCAAAAGGATGTAATCACCGCCTCCGCCAGGAACCACCAAGGGCAGATCGCCGCCTTGCTAGTTCATCATCCCGCTCATTGCCGTCAATGTTATTGCGAACCGGTACCCAAAGAAGACTAATCCTGAACCGATGACCACGCACGTTTCTAATTGCATTGTTCTACGAGCTCCGAAGATATGGTAGCAGATATAACAGCCTTGATAGTGGCCTGGATGTCAATGAAGATGGCTATAATGTAAAGGGGTGTACTGGTTGACTAGGTGGCAAGCCTCGCGTACTTCCAAACTTCCGTCTGGAAAACGCTCCACGAGTCAGAAAGCCAGTAAAACTTGAAAATGTTGAGGTAATCAGAGAATATCCGCGCCTCTATCCCACAGTCCATTTTAGAACCGTCGGTAAAAATTGTTGTTTCGAATCATTTGTCACTACGCCTGATTCCCACTCTTCCCTTGGTTGGGTATCTCACCGTGACGTCGTTTCTGAAGTTCACTCTGGGAGTTATATAGTCGGTTGGTTAGCTTCCAAGTCTCGTGGTAACAGATTCAGGATGCTGTTTTGACCATAAGGTTTGGTACACCAGCATCCTGTTTCTCTTAATCTGACCGCAATGCATGAAGATAGGAACATAATGTGAGGGTTTAGTGGTGGAAAGTGCAATATTACGTTAAAGGCCTCGGCTGGACTTGTTCTCATGGCCCCGTTGCTCCTAGAGCAGAAATTCTTTGCACTTTGTTGATAAGTTTGATGTTGTATTCTATCCGTAACGAAGGCCACCCGACTAGAGATCTATAGGGAAGCATAGGACCCACCACAGCTGTGTGCATTCATATGATCATCTTCGTGCGAAGTCCTAACCTCATACTGAAAGCTTTACTGCAAGCATAGAAGGCCACACAAGCTTTCTTCAATGTTTTGTTTCCAGCTAAGTTTTGGATCAAGTACCACTCCTAGGTACTTGGCACTGGATGATAAGGAGAGTAGTTGGTTGTTTAGCCGTGGAGGCGAGAAGGTCGGTATTCTGGTTTTTTTGGTAAGGAGCATCAGGTCAGTTTTGCTTGGGTTGACGTTGAGTCCAGATCCAGTGACCCATTTGATAATTTTTTCTAAGGCACCTTCCATAATTTCACTGATTACTGAAGGAAACATCCCTGATACCAGTATTACCACATCATCCGCATACGCGACAACCTTGACTCCATCTCTATCTAGCCTACACTGGATTTTGTTGACTACCATAAGCCAAAGAAGAGGAGATACGACCCAACCTTGAGGAGTTCCTCTTATGACAGATATGGTGGAACTGCTGTTCCCGAGGGTCGATTGAATGATTCTGGTTTTCAGCATAGTCACAATCTAATTGCTAATAGACTCTTCCACACCCAGCTGGATCAGAGCTTCCTGAATCGATTCAGTGCTGACGTTATTGAAGGCACCTTCAATGTCTAAGAAAGTAGGTAGGGTATATTGTTAGTAGTGAATTGTCTTTTCGCACAACTTCGTGGAGTGCCATCTCTGTCGATCACAACTTAGTATACGCGTGCCGATACTTAGATAGAAAGGATTGATCTAGGATATTTCATATATGTATGCGTTCCAGCGTCTTTAAAAGGAAGGAGGTTAAGCTGATGATAACTTCCCTACCACCACCAAAAATTCTTGTTACCTCGGATACGACATGAGTCTACTACTTGGAGTGTGGATTTGAAGATTAGGTAAGGACCGAACCTTGTTTGTCCAGATCATATCGAACTATAATGCCGCTAACTTAAGTGTTCCATAAGATGGCAAAAAAACTGGCAACTGACTTCGAAGCTGGAACGCAGGCTTTCGGAAGTAGTGAGGGGTATCTAGTCACCGATGCACAGGGAATCTTTGATATATTCAAACAGAATTACCAGCAATTGCTGAAGATGCATAATAAAGAAACTACTTCCAGTCAATGAAAAAGTAGTCCCCCCTTAAAAACAACAAAAGCAACAGTTATGAGTGGAGCATTTCTTCTTCTGTAACGTGCATGTACTTTAGCTTCAGTCAAGTTTTCGTAGATGAAAGTATGTCCAATGATTAGGTTAGGTTAGGTACGTAGGTAGGCGAGTGAAGAAATCCACAACGCCACACTCAGGTCAATTCAGACCCATTGTGGGTAGAGACGTCCCTTGCCCATTGGTTAACCCTAGTTCTACACACATGGTTCCTATGACTTATCAAACCATCCAGTTGATGTAGTTCGAAATGTCATTGACTGGTCTACTGGATAATTCTTCTAGGTCACGGAAGAAGTGTCGCCCTAGAAATTTGAATCTAAGGTGGATAAGACCTGGACAGTGACAGAGAAAGTGGGTTGTATCCTCATTGACTTCCTCATCATCACATCCACGATATGTGTCTTCTTCCGTCTTGGTTTTTTTCATCTGGTCGCACAGAGTGTTATGACCCGTGATAACTCCGTGATTAGGGTAGAAAAGGATTTCCTATCTTTTTGCATAATTCGGTCGGTCCTACTCTCATCGAAACAGTGCCATATACTTCTTGTGATGAACTAAGTGTCTAGGGAGGACCATCTCATGTTAGCCTCCCTCCGCGCCCTAATCGCTGCTTCGAGCTTTAGTGAGCAAAGCAGTGATATAGATTCTGAACGTCTTCTGGCCAGCTCGTCGGCCTTTTCATTACCTGGTATATTTTCATGTCGAGGGACATGAAGCTTAAGCTCTTCACGACAGCCCTTCACAAGCTTGGATATTATTTCGATAGCAGAAATCGCTTTTATTGCTGGCTGACTGTCGATCAAAAAGGTGATACCTTCCGGTGGTATTGCCTTCAATGCAGTCTCATGGCGGCTATTGCCACTGCTAGGAACTCTATTTGGTAAACACTGATATGGTTTGGGAGACAGATCCTTAGGTCGTAGCTTACTGCGAATGTGAATGTCGGCAAATCTCTCAAAAGTTTTCAGTGTAAAGGAGGTAAGGCTGATTGGCCTAAGGTCGTTTGCGGTGGAATGGCTTGCTTTAATAGCCTTGGTTATAAATACTACCTTAACCTCTGTCCAAGGTCGTGGGATATGTCTTCGTATGTGACTACTAGTAAATAATTCCTTGAGTACCGGAATAATCGTGCTCACAGTACTCTGTAGCATGATCGGGACGATACCATCCAGTCCTGATGATTTGTAGGGGGAGAACGATCTAATTGGCCACTCAATTCCCTCCTCTGAGATCGCATTAACTCTGGTGCTATCGACAGATTAGGTTACACTACACTTCCAGGGAACTGCGTACTTATCAGTCATCTTAGTGAGTCTGAACAAGATTCAGTTAAATTTCCGTGGGGATCTTTGACTGACCCTATAGCCGTAGTTTGTCTGGAGAGGATCTTCCTTAGTCTCGCAGATTTTGTCGTTCCCTTAATATCGTCGCGAAAGTGTTGCTATGAGCGGGGATAAGCACTTTGCATCTCATTATTAAACTTTCTCTGACACACCTTATACTGATCCCAGTCTATGTCTGATTTTGTCCTCTTGGCCACATTAAGGAGGTTTCTGGTTACTCTCCTAATGTCTTACTCCACAATGGAGGTGGTTTTTTGTTCTTCCTTTTGGTCACCGGACATGCTAGATCGAAAGCCCCTTTGAAGACCGTAGTGATTTCCTCGGCTTTGATGTTCAATGATTGCTAAATTATTTCCTGTGTGAACTGTAGCTCTATGTCACATAGAAGATCCTGTCTAACATGCTGTATAAATGGCTAAAAGGCAACATTAATCCGCAAATATTGTATTCGGCTTTGGCCCAATCCCATAAGTTCATTAGCTTTAGATGGCAAATAAATAGACAACATGTGTTTCCCCAGGATCAAGACATTACGAGAAGTTTCGGGACTACACACCTCTTATACACTGCTAATCTGAAAAAATTAACTAAGGCATTCACTGTCTGGATGCACTCTTAAATTCCCAACTTAATTAATTGAGGAATGTTGAGGATCATGTTTAGAAAACAAGTATAGCCTTCAATAGTTGTGGTATACTATTTCCAAATAACAGTTCTGAGACATATTCTGAAGTCTCATTCCGCTGGACTTCTACTTAAACCGCATGGCATTTGAAGTTGAATTCATTCTACTGGGTAGCAGTATTTATCAGAACCACAAAGTCGCTCTTCAATCTTATTGCGAACAAATATAGCAAAACCTATCTGTGATGCTGGTATTTGACACTAGAATTACTAACTACTTTCTTGACAGAAATGACTACAAGTGTATTGAACATGTCGGTACTGGAGAAATGCACCTATCCTATACCTACTCTCTCAGTCCTATCTGGTCTTATCATGCAAAACGTGATCATGGAAGTTCCATACAAAATTATCTAGTTCGGTGGCGTATACGTAACATTTTTGTTTTCAAATTTCCGTCTTATTGTATACTTAAACTATGCAAAGCTGTGTATATATCCAGTTCGGTGGCGTATACGTACCATTTTTCTCTAATTACAAGATGCGCAAAACAATTCATACCCATTTATCTATTTGTATGTACATATGTCTGGGTACCCTTTGATCCTTCTTTCACCCTAACCAGTAATTCCAAAATTACCAGATGGACCAACACAAAAATAAATACCCTTGAAGACAATAGTCTTTAAGGCCCCCGGTAGGTACACACTTAACCCAAACCATAATGTATCTTCTCCATACAAGAGCTGCCAAGCAATTAAAAACAATTATTAACCTTAAAACGTGTACCACCTCAGAATTAATGTGCCCGACCACAATTTCCCCACCTCCCCCCAAAAGCCCATAAAGATTCATGACGCACAACAACGAGTGGACTTGGCCTCTCCAACAATATTCGCATTGCCAAGCGAATTAAAATTAACCGGCGAAAATTAAAGGAATTACGGCAGGAATTTTATTTTTTCGCCAAAAAGTTTTCATTATTTATGACTAGCAGAAAAAAAAAAAAAAAAAAACCAAATAATATCCATGAAGGATTCTCCAGCCTCTGGTGTCCTGCCGCGTTACGCATCTATTTTAATTTAACGCAATTATCATTTGATTAATGGCTAAAAGTTATATTGCTTACTTTGACTGAATCGCTGTTGTGTGTTGTTAGACTGCGACGTAGAGTTGGAGATTTATTTCGTTTTTGAGTTTAAAATGTTTATCATAGGACATTAGTCATCAGCGGAAGGAATTGATTCTCCAATGGAAAACGACCTGTTTGCTTACTCCATCAGTTTTGGCATAAAGCGTTGGCAATTGTTTTGCTTGCGCCATAATTAATTGATATCCTTAAAACTGTCTCGATAACAATCGTTTCCATTTTGAAATTGTTTAATCCGAAGTAATAAATCATCAATAATAATTTTGACACTGATGTGCTTGCCAGACCGGCTAGGACGAGAGGGAATATATGTTTTAGAAAAGTTTATTGAACACAAAGTAAGAGAATTCCTTGAACTGTTTAAGATAATAAAAAACTTTGGAGACAGATGTAGATAAATTATATTTCTTTGAATGCAATCAGACTTTGGTTTCAAGGTTATCTAATGATGTAAACTTTTGTATGTCAGTGGTCCTTCTTAAGAATTTTTTCCCTACGCCCAAGAGAATGAAAGCAATGCACCCTCAAAACATGGTACATTAGACTTATCATAGAAGTGGAGAATATCTTACGAGGGTTTGTTTATCGAGCTGTCATTCTAGAAGGTTTGTCACGTACTTTTAAACAGAGCTATCGACTTGTGTTCCGCCGACTCCCTGAAAACAGATCAGTGTGGAAAGTTAGTGGTTATTTTTTTATCGGGTTAGGAACACTCACCTATAGCACTCAGACGTAACTGGTCCATTGTACTACCAGGAAGAAATCATTGACTTTCGGAGAAAGCCGGAAATGCACTTCAGCGATGAAGAGCTTTTAGTATCAACACTCACCACATCAGCACCAAAGATCTACCACCTGATCTAAGCAAAGGCAGGACAATAACAAAGGAAATGATCCTCTCCACAGGCGTCGCAGAGGGTGGTGCCACTTAAACCTAGCACACTAAGATGCTTGGTAAAAGGAGAATGTCGCTTGAACACCAACAAGTTGTCTACAGTCTTTTCTGTTGAGAGACAGCAAGAATACCGATTTCTTACAGACGTTCAGGAGCATATGTTTAGTACGCCAGCATCCTGGATTGCCGTACTATACACAATTGTGTTCGTAGAAAACCCAATCGTCAATTGACACCCAGGATGCGGGAAGACCCAACACAGGTTCAGGTGCTAAAAAATTATTCCCTGGGCCTTACTTAGCAATCTAATTGGAGATTTCATTTCCCGCAATCCCAGTGTGACCTGGATCCCAAACAAAAGTGAAAGAGTTCACCCTTACGACCGAATTCAAAGTGTTCTTCTTCTCGAACTATTTTGGAACGGGTTATAGGGTTGAGCAAGGTCTTAAGTGTAGCCTGGCTGTTGCTGCAGATGCAGATATTCCGACTCCGTCCCGCAGATACTCCGACCCACTCCGATACTGCCACAATATAATCGGCAGCCATTAAAATGGCATAGATCTCCGTAAACAGAAGCATATTTGATTAACGAGTAGTGAAGTCTAGTGTTGTCGGTCTCCACGAAGACAATTTTGGAGCCATTTGGAGTCATCAAGGAAAGTCGACTCTAAATTTTCACAGCAGCCGAAGTTCCAGTGTCATTGCATCTGACGGCATATCTATAGAACCAGGGTCGTAAGGTAAATGTCGCGCAAAGTCATCGAAATTCCAGTGCGGATGATACCATAAGCCACAGTATAAGACGGTAGATAGCTCTGATAGTGCAGCCTATGATGAAAGTATCAAGGGGAGGTAAATCAAATAAAGCATATGGAGCAGAGTCACGCGTATTCGGAAAAGCTTCCGTGCACCCGAGACAGGACATTCTTTGGAGTTTCGTGCAGAAGCCAATAAAACACTTACGTCAAAGCCCGCTCCATCAAACAACCGACACATAAGGTAGAAAATGTCTTATCAAAGCCGTATAGATCCAGAGGACCTCTTCGTTGATAATTCCAATGGTTTCCCAAAAGCACCCTTACACTTCTAGAAAATTGAGAGCGCCTTGAATGTCTTCGACTTAGGATGCTTTACCCAAAGAAGTCAGACCGGTCACAATCCTCCTTCTCGTGAAGAGAGCAACCTCATTATTTATATGTAGCTGTCTCGATTGATTTACATTTTCAGTACCCATGATGGAACGAAGAGATCATAGTTCGATTGATGCTCTGACGCAGGCCAGTATTTCACCAGAAAGAAGGATAGACATCGGACATCCTTAGATTCCACATGCAGCACGACTTCAACCTCCGTTATACAGTCTGGAAATGTAGACCAGATTCAGACAGTCAAGGAGTGACATGTCTTTAGATTGCTGAAGCTGAACTTGAATAATTTAAAACTTCATATGACCCAGAGGATCTTTTTTGTAGTTACTTTAGTGAAGAGGTCGCTGTAAGGTGGAATAGAAGTGCTTGCAGTTTGAGCCACGAGGTAGCACGAAAGTGAGTATCCAGGAACAAATAATAGACTCCTTACTAGAAGTGGGCGAGTGACTAACTAGATGTACCAGATATCTGGGTGTTGAGGGTTTACTGGAGAGGTTTCACAACGTTGAACCTTTTGACGACTTTTCAATGCTATCGCGAAAAAGTCTGCAGTTTCGGCTTTACTCTTTCTTTTGAGATGCATTCTTAGGCATCGCAATCAGCTATCTAACAATCAACTGATGCATGTACCTTATTAAGTTATATTCCGCCATTTTGCACATCATCTGCAGCAGCTTTATAATTCCCCAGCTTAGACATCGTCATACCAACTACATTAAGATTCGGTAGACGGAATTCGCACGATGAATGTGCATGTGCATATGCATGGTGCACTGTAAGTACATATACATATATCATACATCGTGTAGCCACCCTACCTAATCTACCTTCCTATACTATACGCTATACGCACATGCCGATGCAACCGCAGTAGCATAACCACGAACACCAGAAGGCATCATTAAAATAATGCGGCAACAATTTAGGGCAATTAAGGGAAGACTGTTCTGTTCTATTAACTTATAATTAAATCCAACAACCAACATCCCCTAGAAGACGAAGTAATACACACACAAAGGGAAGGAATACTGAAAACTTTACGAAAATCAATTAATTTCTTTACAAACTCAGTTTATTTGTAACATAAGGGAGACATAAAGGACACAAGCCTAAGAAACTACTACCATGCATGTGCAAGTCTTAAAATCAAATCGCCCATAACCGCCCGTAATAGCTAATGATCTCTGGCATGTGCTCACATCGTTCAAGATACCAAAAATGTATAACTATCACCAAAGGTCCCCTTTAACGCAAACATTGCCCGAGACAAGCGTTTCTCTTTTGCCACTCCAATAAAAAACAGATGAGCAAATAATCCCATGACATCCGTTGAATGCAGATTTAAGGACACGATCCGAATACAAATTAACAACATATCGGGGGCATTCTGCCAACGATATTCTTACCACTCCTTGCCGCCAGCACACAACATATAAAAACCAAGCGGCGATGAGCCAGATTTAATTGAAAATTTTCCCCATCATTGGAAAGAAAAGGCAAAAATTGTCCCATGCCTAATTGACGTGTTATCCTTCCGACCGTCGTCGTCGTCGTCGTCGTCGTCGTCGTTGTCGTTGCCGTTGTCGTGTGTAGCGGGAAGCAAAAAGGACCCACCCAAAAAAAAAGATGCGAGAAAAGTTTAACAAGCAATTTTATTTAGAAATCAAAGCAGGCACATGTCAGCAAAGGGACAAAGACAAAGGACACGCGGGAGGATATAATTCAAAACGTCCCAAAAGTAGGTCGGTGTGGTACTGGTGACGGTATAGTAGCGACGGCGACAGCGAAAATTCAATTAAAATGAATAAAAGAAGATTAATCTAATCGCAACAGCTTAGGGTAGCACGAAAGGGTTCTTCCACACTGATTGTAGGCGTGTGACATTGAAGAGATATTCTTTCCTTCTTTCTTCTTTCGGATACAGGCATTTATTTTCGTTATAATCCTTGAACAGGTATCTCGTACAAATCTTAAAGGTTTTTCTTTATCTTGATACCTATTTCCGGGTCAAAGTCAAAGCAAACTTATAAAGTGCAACTCTAAGGATCTAAGAGAGAAGAACCTGAAACTTAATCTGAAAACGTGAAAAAGTATCTTTCAGGTGGGGTATGGCAGAAATATTCTTATTACATGTTGTAAAAGAAGACCTACCTACGTTCATCCCTCCTGTCAGTGCGTGTCTGTGTGTGTGTATGTGGATTGTTTCTTTTCGGGTATATCCTTACTCTGTAGGTACAGAGATAATCAGGTAAGTGTCGCATCATTATTTCTGACGAAAACCTTGAGGGTAAACATCCGAGAAATCCTGCTTAATCTTCATTTTGTGTCTACACACAGAACATTGATGAAAGATCTGGAATGGAGATGATGTAACGCAACATAGCGGGTGGTAGTCAAAGTGGCAACGTTTATCACATGATGTCCAGGTATTTGTCAATGAGTACGGCCGGGATAGAGCTTAAAGTTACTTAAAGTGTTTTTCGTGAAAAATTGCTGGGAATTCTGCATGGACGTCCCTAAGATGTGGAGCGGCTACATTCTTGGTGAAGGAAAATTCATGCGAATTACCAGAGGCGACGGGGAAATTTGTTTTAATGTCGTCGTCCCAGTACGAACGTGTTTGGTGGCATTAATACATGTCTTTAATTCCACAAGGAGTGTACATATATATTCGGCGACAGATTCCCTAGAGGGTTTAACATGGGATGATACCCTAGTTAATTAGGTCACATATAAATCTATCGATCTGGAATGGCTATGCTTTATACATTAGGCAACTTTTCGTAACTCTGTCAGTAAACAGGCCAGGACACCTAGCGTCATCAAGGAGTTTGACCATAAATTATAGGATAACCACCTGTGTTACAAAAAAAAAAAAAAAAAAGGGGTTGGTCTGCCGATTCGCGACTGCACAGAATTTCGTTAAGACGGCAATGAATGCCTTGTTTAGGAGACCTTGGCTTTTAGTATATTTGAAACTTTTTCGAACTATGCAGACATCTTTAAGGAAGATCGAGGTAAGATAAAAAATACTGCTTCGTCCTACTCTAGAAAATTCTGATGCTAATGAAGCTTCTTAGGGTCAAGAACACGTAATAGCTTCACATCTTGAAGACCTTATAGTGACTGGATTTTCACGACAAGATTCCAAAATGGGGTAAAAAAAACGGTTGAACAACTGAGCATTAGAAATAACAAGTGTGCGTTTCCGGCTGAGCGATCTCGGGTTTTTAGCATTGCCTCCAATTTTTGATCCAATCAGTTCTACTTAAAGCGAACTTTCCTGAGTTTGCTACGAATTATAAAACATTATCTCGTCGAAAGGACGAGACTTTGCTACAGATATAAGACAGTTTGTACCATCATTAGAAAGTTTACAATTTGGTCGGAGATCCAACCATCTTACCGATACCAATGAGGACCAGCTCAGGATATATGTAAACCATTTCACTACTGTGCTCAGTTACTCATACGATAACATTATGGTCACGAATTTCATTAAGCCGTCTAAAGCCAGAAATTATGAAAATAAAGACCGCGATTAGAGTTCCTTTCAGTGGCATCACCTCCTCGTACTATTTGCTAGTAATGCAGCTTATATGAGGATAGTATCTGATTGGCTTCGTCCAGAGGAGTCATCAAAGACAAGATATCAGAGAACGTTTAAATCTGAAAATTGGGGTACGACAAGGTTGAATACTTTCACCACTATTGTTTTTGATAGGAGTAAGCAAACAAAATTTAGGTTTGATACCTGAAAAAAATGCAGAGTATTAGATGGACAACAACTGATGACATTTGCCTGCTTTCACATAAGATAGTGGACTTATCATTGATCGTACACAATTTGAACCTAAAGGCAGACAATGTGAAGCTAAATGTAAACAAACCACTCCTATAGAGACCACTTTATAAAGGATTAGCAATATATCCACCAACTCGTATATGAACCAACTAGAACGCACTTACCTCTGAGCCACGGACCCAGTCAGGCCCAACAAACGTGATACAGAACACTCGAGGACGAATCGAATTCATTCGAAATGATCATATTCGCACAAATCAGTGTTGTCCTTTGACTGAGACTAAGGCGAATTTTTGATCAATCATCCAGCACTATCCATTTGTGTGGCCTCGAATAAAAACTGGATTTATTTACAATCTTAAGCGCAACAAATCCATTGGAATCAATCAGATTACCACTGAAATGCTAGAAGATCTACCATCATCCTTCATCCTTTAGTTGTCTAGTTCTGGAAAGACGAAATATTTTCTGATGATCTATAAAGAACGGATGATAGGCATGTCTGCTAAATCCATTTGTTTGTTAAAAAAATCTGGTATCCGTTAAGATTGTTTATTAGTGCCCATACTTTTTCTAATTGTTCTCATTGAACTAGGAATAGCCTTAAATAAAGTTTGTAAAGGAATCTATTGGCTTAGTTTCCACTGAGGTCAAGAGAAAAGAGGATATACGGTCAATCCTAATGGATCTTTGGCTTTACTTAACATGGTCTGGAGATTAGAAATTTGCCTACATATCTTTTCGTATAAAGCTTTCGATTATTTGGTTTCTCAAGTGGAAGGATACTATGTTAGTACCCTGCCTAACGAGCTCGGCGACTGTGCAATTCTCTAGATAGCCTCTATGACCAGTCACCCAAAACAATTGTTCAGTCATCTTGTTGACAGAGACAGGCAGAAATTTGGACAATTTTTCAGTTAAGGCTTAGAACTTCAAGAGATTTGATCGCGTCTCAACTGTCAGTAAAAAATTGTGATATCCCGATTAAATATTCAATTGTACTTTGGCAAGAACAAGGCTGCCTCTATCGCCATGATCCCCCTGGAAGATCCAATTAATAATACGAAAGGGGCACTTGTAGCTGGATCATTGTAGAAGACAGTCCCATCTACTCGCAATACTTTTGTAGAACAATCTGTGTAAAAACATAAGGATCTCTTTTGTATCCCAATATCCTTCTCCCAATCGAGTCTATATGGGTTACTGGTTTCAAAGTGTTTACCGAACAGAAGTTGTGGAAGGACATATTCGGTGTCTTGAAGAAAAAATTGAAGGTAGCTAGAAATAAAGGATTGTTTAGTACTCAAACTGGACCACTGAGAAATGATCTTAATGCGAGTGACTGCACATGTAACCGCTTTTTACAATGCTCCAGTGCAAGCCAACCTTTGTACCTCGCAAAATGGTTGTGCAGAACGGCTTTCTTTGAAGACGTTAACATGTTGATAACAATATACGTCAGTGTTGGTCTGATGACGGATACCTGGACAGAGCTAGTATGTAATTCGTGGCTGTAGTTTCCACCTACTTCCTATTGCTTTCTTGTATCAGTATAGACCTACATAGGCTTTCTTTACACGTTCTATAATATTGAGCTTCCAGCTGAGTTATAGATTTGTATCTATTTGGCTTTATTACTACTGCCATATAGTTTTGGAAGATCAAAATGTGGGATTTTGTAATTTTAGTCCAGTCTTTAGTCTATATAGAGAGCTTAGAAAGAAAGAGGATTCTGCAAAAGAGCTCTGAGCACCCTGCCTCCCTCGTTTTCCAGTTTTTCTTAGATTCGTGAGTATCCGCATAATCGCACTGAGTTCAACTGGAGTGTATTTTTTGTATCTCAAAATATTTCAATGATGCTCACCAGCAAATACAGAGCGTCTCTATCGAGTTTCTTAATTGTGCGGAAGCTACTATAAAATTTTTATAGATGGTTATTTTTATAGATACCAGACCTTTCTTCTTTCAAAGATATGTAACATGCATCTTAAGCATGAGAAGTATGGGAGTGAGCTGTGCACCTTCTGGAACTCCATATCATGGTTGTTTTTCAATGCTGTGGTAATCCGTGCTTCGTACATGAAAGATGCTCGCTCTTAGCCACTTTGGCCTGAATATATCATTAGTTTATTAATTTTGTAATTATACAAGCAAAGCATTTCGCAATTTTTATTTAAATCGATTGCCCTAATATCAAGAACTCTAATCGTGGAGTCGATATGGACTCCATGATATAGAATTCTCTTATAACACTTTGTATTCTATTTTATAAAAATCGTCTTTCCCTTCAATCTGAAATGAAGTATGTGAAATACCTCAGTCAACCTAGACCTTCCACAAGTTTTAGTCGATTTAATTACAATGTAAGACCACATCTCAGCACACGCCACCCAATGTTTTAGGGAAAAAAATTAAGAAATTCAGTGTCGCCCACAAATTAGCTTCATCTCCATCTTAAACAAGCGCCCCTCGGCACGGTTAGCAGAAACCACTTTCTCGACCTCCTACGTAATTATCCATCATTACGACTGTCGTATACCGTTAAATAGTGAACAACATACTCCCGAACAACTTTGCCAAAGTCTACCGGAATGAAATGGTTTTCCCGGAAAAAAAAAAAAAAACCGCCAAACAAAACGAATGAAAAAAGAAAACTTTTACCCTTACAAGGTCTACCAGCACAGGACTCGAATTTGTGCTGCACGACAGTACATCCACCTACTAAAAGGCCAAGCGTGCATAACAAAGTCCTACAAAACTCCCCGGAGCCTCAAAAGTTCAGAGCATGAGTCTCAGCGCACAAAAACAAAAAAAAACGAAAGCATAACAACATCAGCAGGACTTTTTCCACAAGGTAAATTGTTTACGGGTGTTAAGTCAATCGCAGATGTTTAACATGAGAATTATAATGACTCGGTATAGTAGGCCCGGCCCTCCTTGTGGTAAGACCAACAACAAAACGAATTCAAAAAAACAAAAAAAAAACAGAATTAGTCGTATTGTTGTTTTTCACAGGACGAATGTTCAAAGGCTAAAAGAGGTCCCTATGGAGGTGCCTTTGGAAATACTCAAACCGTACATCGATTAATGGGACAATGTGGCATTAACTTACAACAACCCTAACACATACTGTGACTGATGTTCGTAACATTCGATTCGAATAGGAAGTGCACCTCCTTTAGACGATAGAAGGTATTAAAGTAAACCCCCCTTGTTCCTGTTTAATACGTAAGTTCACGCTAGTGGATGTATGTTTTCGTCATATGCTTATATACATACACAGAGTCTCTACACCTGAAATGGGCACCTACACCATGAGTTGGGAATAACTTTTACTCAAACGGATATATACCAGGTGAGAGTGAGCCTTTTGACGTCGACAATAACCAACCAACCGCGCCATACGACATCACCGTCACCAGTAGCATGAGCAGAACAACGATATCCACAATGTCGACAACGACAACGACGACGACAACAACGAAGGACAAAGTTTGGCTCAAATTCTTTTTTGTAACGGAATTATTGGATTATTTTCCGTTAGTTGGATGAATTTTATTAGTACCAGCACCAGCGATGCGAGAGTGAGTATATTTAATCCTCGCATACCATGGTAGATTCTGTGGAATTTTGTGTTCCATTTCGTCACACGGAGCGCCAGTATCAGTACAATGTACATACATACAGTTGGAAAGAAAGGAATTGTAAATGAGACTTCGTCGCTCGAATTATCAGGATTCAATATACATATCGGACAATGGACTGGTTTAAAACGTTTTGTTCATTTTAGCAGTGTGCAATTTACCCTCCCGGATATCCTTTCTCTATGCGACCATTCACTCTCAGATTAAGTGAGTTCAATTGAGAAGTGAAGCGGGACCGACATTCCATAAAAGTGAGTAATACAATTCGGATTTAAGGAATATAGATACAAATGAAAATAACAGATAAATACATAGTATTGCTGGAGAGAGTAATTTGTTGACTTTAAGGACTGCAAACTAGCTTTACATAGGAAGAGCTTTCAGTAATGTAAATCTCGATTTAATAAAGAAAGCTGTGTTCCAAACAGCAGGATCATCAATGCAACTATTGAACCAAGTTCTGTGAAGAAAGACGGATTTAAAGGAAAGCCTCAAGGAGGGGTACTTTCTCCTCTACTGTGGACTCTGATTTTACAGACTCACAACCATCAGTGAACTAAAAGAATCTTGTCAAAATATATATATAATCATTAAAAAAATAAGAAGTAGTTCGTAGATAGCGGACTGATAAGGTCAAAGGCCTGGTAAGAAGATGTCGAAAGAGTGTTGCAAGTTAGGGATTGTTATGTATGTAAAGAAATTGAAACTGCCACCCCTTGCAGGACTGCAGTTCCTCTAGAATACGGAAAAGAGGAAGTGATATCCAACATTATAAATGAAGACTAAGTGGCATGGGCTATAAATTCGTTCAAACCCTTCAAATCTGCAGGACCTGCCGAAATTATACCAGCTATGCTGCAACAGTCTCTGTGCAAGGTGGTACCCCATCTCGTGTACATCTTCTCAAGCTGTATGCGCACGGGATACATACCTAGCAAATGGAGAGAGGTAAGGATAGTTTTCATTCCTAAAGCAGGAAAATCTAACCACTCTACCGCTAAAGATTATAGGCCAATTAGTCTCTCATCGTTTTTGCAAAAAACCCTAGAGCGACTCATTGACCTTCATATCAGAGGATTGATCAACTCCCAAAACCTATGTGAAGCACAGCACGCCTGCCTTAAAGGTAGATCGGTGGATGGCGCTGTCCATAGCGTGGTCAGGGAAATTGAGCATTCTCTAGATGCGAAAGAATACACTATGGCAGCGTTCCTGGACATTGAAGGCGCTTTCAATAATGTAAAAACGAACGCAATAGATTTGACAGTAAACAGGCTCGTCGTCAACTCAGCCATCGGGCCTAGTTCTGTAAGGAAGATGACAACAAGGGGCACGCCACAAGGAGGAGTCCTTTCTCCACTGCTTTGGCTCCTTACCGTCAACAAAATCCTTAGAATCTTCACAAGAGAAGAGAATCAAAATCGTAGCATATGCAGATAACTTAGTAATACTGATTAAAGGCAAATTCTTGCCAAAAATCAGTGAACTAATGGAATCTGCTCTCAAAGTGCTCTCTACGTGGGCAAAACAGAACGGTTTGGGGGTCAATCCCCAGAAAACTGAACTTGTCTTGTTCACTAGGAGAAGAAAGATACCCGACTTCACATTACCAAAGCTAGATGGCACCACTATAATCCTCTCATCTGAGGTGAAATATCTTGGCGTCATTCTAGACTCCAAGTTATCCTGGAAAAGAAATGTTGAAGAAAGGACAAAGAAAGGAATGAATGCTCTATATGCTTGTAAGAGGGCCTTTGGGAGAAGGTGGGGATTGCAACCGCACATCATTCACTGGATGTACAAAGCAATTATCAGGCCCATCATCTCGTATGGATCCTTAGTCTGGTGGACAGCTACGAGTACAAAGAGCTATATGAAGGAACTCTACAAAGTGCAAAGGCTTGCAGCACTCTGCAATACTGGAGTTGTGAGAAGCGCGCCGCAAGCCGGTTTGGATATAATTCTTCATATTCTTTCCCTAGACTTGTTCATTAAGGGCTCTGCCACGAAAGGCGCTCTCAGACTGAAAGAATTCAACCTGTGGAAAGAGACCACCTATGAACATGAGGTAATATTAAACGCTACAAAGTCAATGGGCAGGAAATACAACTCCGAATGCTTCACAGCCACATCGGATTATATAGTCCCCTACAACGACTTCAATTTTGATATCCCAGTCCTATTCCCAAGCCGAGCAGAGTGGGAGTCCAATAGTATAAACAACGATCTAGGGATCACAGTCTACACAGATAGCTCAAAAATGGAGATAGGTACAGAATTTTACTCGGAAACATTGCAAAAACAGGAATCATTCAGACTACCAGAAGCATGCAGTGTATTCCAAACTGAAATCCTGGCAATAGAAAAAGCTGCTAAATGCATAGAAGACAGTCACCTCCCCCCGTCGGATATAACCATCTTCGTTGACAGTCAAGCAGCTCTAAAATCGATTAAATCTAATACAATTAAATCAAAGGCAGTTAGGAACTGTCGTGATGCACTGATCACGATTGCACGATTAGTCTGCTGGGTTCCCGGACATAGCAATATTGAAGGTAACGAGAAGGCAGACGCTTTGGCAAGAATGGGGTCGGAAATGAACATCAGTGAAGCGGACACATCCATATTGCCACCGATTGGAAAATTGTGTAGTATAATTGACGGCATAATAGAGAAAGAGACCAACTCGTCCTGGGTATCTAGGGAGGACTGTGCCACCTCTCGCACGTTATGGCCGAAATTAGATAAAAAGAAAACAAAGAGCCTTCTGGCACTTAATCGATCCTCTATCCGCATCCTTACTGGTATAATCACAGGACACTGCGCCATCGGAGTCTTGCTCCGTAAATGGGGAGTGGAGTCCAACGACCTATGTAGAAGCTGCGGAGATGAGGAAGAGGTGGAGTCTATCCAACATCTGCTTTGCTACTGTCCTGCTTTGCAAGAATGACGCCTTCGCACTTTAGGTTCTAGGTTCTTTGCAAGCACCGCAGAGGTAGCAGGCTTCCAGATATCGGATCTTCTCCATTTGATCAAAAGTACCAACTGGTTCCCATCCCAACCAGTGACGCGATAGGTTTCTGTATTTTGTTGTTCCTACTCCATCGATATAAAATAGGGGATTTACAATGGATCTTTAGGTCTCCGAGTGGACGTGATGAGTTTTTAACCGTCACGCACCCCTTCTTAACCTAACCTAGGGATTGTTATAGCGATTCGTCATTTGACTGACTACAGAAGGGTTCGAATTTGAAAACAGAAATAAGTGACTTTTAATTCGTGCAAATAAAACTAGGGTGCATACGCAAAAAAAAAAACAAATACTTGACCCTACAGGTCCATACGAGACCCAAAGCGTTGCTACTCACACTTGGCATTGTTTGGGAGTCGAAATTTGAAGCTCTTGCCCAGTAGTCCGAAGAGTCAACCATTAACCCACGGTGTCCAGGACGCATAGCAAAGCGACTTTTTCGTTTTAAGTAGGATTGTTTTGCCTAGGGAAAGGAATTCCCACCTTAAGATTTTAGAAATGATTCCAGGAACTCCATCTAATGACAGAGATGCCAGGAAAAGGATTTAGCCGGAGGCGTTTAAATTGGCTTAAATGTGATTTATTTATCATGGTGGCTTCAGGGTTATCTCTAATTACCTCTAAGTGCCCACTGATTGGGAGAATCCACATTATGGATCAGTATATCAACGCTCCAAGGAGAATCACAAATATGTTGTTACATACCGGTGATGGTGATGCGCACTTACCTATGTACATCCTCATAGAAAGCGTTGAACACTGTGGAATGCTTTCGGTATAGTATGAGAAGGATTTTACAGATCGGTAGAAGAAGAGCAGCCAGTCTATTGAAGATGACGAAAGAAATCAGCAACGATACCGTCGAAACAGTTCAATATTTAAGAATAAAAATGAACCCTTATTAGTAGTCAACAATAAGAACACAGACTACCTACTTTTGTCCTGACCTATCTGAATCTCAATATCTCTTTCTGAAATAGTCAAACTATATAGTATGTACATATCTCTAGATAGCATCCACATCGTAGCATGATAGCATTATACACAACAGTTTTAACCATTGCCTTAAGATAGCCATGATAGCATACAGATACTTTTTGTTTATCTTGAATGTATCTGTCTGATTGTCAAATCCCTCAAATGATACCGCAATCTAAATGGTACACTGACGGTTCAAAGATGTAAAATATAGTAGGAGTTGGAATTGTCGGCCCAACTACAAATTGTCTGTGCTATTAGGGCACTCTACTTCTATCTTTCAAGCAGATGTTTTTGCTATCGAACTCTCTGCCAGAGAGTGTAACAGAAGAAAAGTCCGAAGATAACATGTAAATATTCTATCAGATAGCCAAGCAGCTCTAAAATGTCTCATGTTCCTTGACTTTGAATCTAAGCGGATGTGGAAGTATCTTCAAACCTTCCTTCAATCAGCTGTACACAAAAAAATTAAAGTATCAAGTAGCACAGGATCCAGTGTCTAGTCCCCATTTATTGGCCCTGAACCCTTCTGTGGTCCTCCTGTTACCCAAATCAATACAGAAACTAAATTAGTGGGAACAGGGCCACCTAAAGATTATGCGTTAAAGTACAAATAACTTAAACAGGAAACAACAGCCACTCGAAAATAAAAGAGGAAACAATTAACCATCCAATGCACAACGGTCCGATGCAAAAGGATTTCTATCGTACATACATATGTACGTATAAAATTGATCCTATCATCGAGTGTGAGTGTGCACTTACGTTCGATGTCCTTAAAGATATTTCAACAACAATGAACATCAAGTATTTAAAGTGTACAGCCAGCATTATTTGATCATCTATTAAAAGCAAGGATAACATTTTAATAGATTGACTCGCAGGGTAGCTTTTCGAGATGTTTTCTCATATTTCCTCACATTTACTCACAAAAGCTGCATGGTTGTCTCCCAAAATTATTTTCATCAAAGAATCATAGATAACCCGTCTGGATTTAATAGTATTCAGAATGCCATGAACCATTCACTAGCAGAGATTTTCCTGAAACTTGTTTTGAATTCCTTGATATATCCTTGCTATTAAATTGCCTATTGATGACAGGTTTGCATCTGTTGACAAGAATTATTATTCGTTGAATCCCTTGTCTGAATTGGTAGCTTTTCTAAGTTATATCAATACCTTCACATCCCCAGAGTTATGGTCGACAATCTTGTCTCATTTAATTGGAGTACGTATTGATAGAGATAAGACTATCAACATGTCCCCTCGTACACGCATCTGATACCAAGAATCGCACACAATATACATATTTTGACATTTGAGTTTGACGTCTCCTACGTTTACACAGCAGCGAGCCTAAACCAGTGAAACTTATACCGACAAGTTGGGATGGGCCTTAATAGCCTTGAAATCGAAAAAAAAAAGATAAAAAGATGTTAGGTTTCAAATGGATTTGAATTTGCTTCAAACTTCTGTGGTGTTTGAAACCGGGCCAGGGACGAAAGCCAGCAGTCCCCATGGTAAGCAGTAGTGGGATAACATTCTTGGAACACAATACAAGGTTGCGCTCTGCTGGGTTCCTGGAAATAAAAATAGATTCAGAATCTACATCAGAATCTACATCAGAACAGGTCGCCTTGCTCACTGAAGCATTCATGTGCGTATGCTCCGGTTTCAATCTCCTTTTCAAAACCATCGATATAGGACTTTTTACTCGATAAAATGCTGGACTACCAAATCGAATTTTTGAAGTATAAGAATGGAGTTCACTTGATATGGAATTTGGTCCTATTTTTTTCCATTACAATGTGTAGATAGCTCCATAGTTGTCTAAGCATTTAACTATCTGAATCACTCATTCGTGCATTATCCCCATTCCAACGGATGGGAACTTATAAATCGATATTTTCAATAAAATTAATTCTAGCGAATGTCTGTTGAGTGCAATATGTTTTTGATTGATTAACACTTTTACCGCAAACCACACTCATTCATTCATCTTCAGACCGCAAACGCTACCGACATGGCACATCAATTTAATTCTCCTTTACAAGTACACATCTCCTAGATGCACCCCTCATACTATGTCCTCCTGTCCTCTAAAACAGCATTGATGATTTGGGTATTTTATATTTGCCCGCCACTTAGATAAATGACTTCAACCCCCAGTTCTCACCCCGTTTACAACTTTCACACGCATACACTCATGAGTTTTGGGGGTACGAAATTCTTATGCTCACGATTCAGAACGACGTCGACGAGGACGACTACGACTGCATCTAATTTTATTGGTTTCGGGTCAGAGGAAAGGAAGCGTCTTCTCAACACCCACTGATTCATGGCTTCAGTGAGTACCGAACATCGAAAGGAAGGAGCAGCAGCTAGCAGGCATCAGGCATAAACCGGCACATTCAAGAAAGCGGATTAAGTCGAACCGCGAGGATACTTTAATAAATCAACCAAAAGCACTTCCACACCGGGTGTCGGCCATAAGGAGTGCCGCTTCGCACCGATGATCAATGGAAGGAGAGCAAAGCTAAAGAAGTTCCTTTTCTTTTTTTTTCTTCTTTTTTTTTTTTGTCACAGTTCCTTTTTTTTTTTTTCAACTCCTTTTTCAGTGTAAACGTGGAAAGTAAAAAATAAAATCGAGTATTCAAGAGGCAGCCTGCACACGAGTGACCAGCTCCGCCACAAATCTTCCGTGCGGATTCAACTTGGAATCATTATTTCATACTTTGTGCGCGTAATATCCTCTAAGCGCACATCTTCGGAACTGCATACTTTAATTCTTTCCTTTCGTGTTCTCGTTCGCCATCGTTTTTTCTTTTGTTCTTTTCCATGTCCTTGTTGAGTAAAACTTTAGCTTTAGAGGAACAAAAAAAAAATAAACCCGAACATAATTGAATTATGAAAGCTATCCCCGTGGTGGTGGTCTTGGTCCTGCTCCTGCTCCTGCTCGGGCTCTGTTTCTGCTGTTTGAGAGATTAAAGTGTCCAATAAGCACGTAATGATGCACACTATAAATTCATCTCTGGAATTAGGTATTGAGTTCTTAACTTTTCCTTCACTTTTTTCCTCCTTTTTTTTTGTAAGCAAAAAAATCAGGGCAACCATGAACGAACGAAAGACACAGAATAAAAAATTTAAGCACAGGAAATCCGCTTTGCTTAAGAACAGGCTACTTCCACCCACCACAAGGGGGAGTTAGACTACGCGCCAATATAGTGTCGTTCTAGAGGAGAGGTTGGAGTCCTTGTTTTTCTTCTTCCTTATTGATTTATGTGGCTGATGTGGTTCTTTTCTTTAGCACACACACTCTCTCTCTCCCTCTCTCTCGGGGAGTTTGGAAAAACTTTAGTGGAAAACTTTGATAAACGATTAAAATCCATACATACAGGTATATACATCTGTATGTATGTATGTGCATGGTGACTTATAAGGAGTAGCAGATGCCGGTTCTCGGATCTCGAACACGTAGTGATACACTAACAAGAAAAAGTTACTCACTTTCGGAAGCCAATGATTTGAATATTTGTTCAGTGTTGAAAACTCGTGGGATTTTTGATTTTTTATTTTTTTTATTTTTTTTTTTTAGTATCTAACGTGGAACGTGCAACTTGCGCGGTGAACGAGGATGAGAGTGTAATCTCCGATCAAAACATGGGAACACACAGAATTCCGAAAAGAAAACTGAAAGAGATTAAAAATAAAAGTTAAGTTTTACAACATCGGAATTCGAGGTCATAAAACCCATAGTCAGTCCGGGGTTTTTTTTTTTAACGCAATTTGAAATTTGAATCACTTTACTGATGAAACTCTTGAAGCGAAAAGTTCAAAGGCTGGTTTATGGGTATTGAATCAAAATTTTTGTTTTCCCCCTTTGACTGAGTAGTTAGTTTAGTTAGTTAAAGATTTTATTTCATTAATAAAAAGATTTTTACATGTATACAATTTCTAGGTCTGTTTGGTTTGGTTGAAGGCCGATTATGGATAAAAATAAACAAGAGAATAGTTTTTCAATAATTTTGAAAATATCTTCAAAATCACTTTCTATTATCTGTCGACTATATTTCACTGCAATCGTTGTGTATTTGTAAAGAAAATCCCAGCCTCGTTCACGATTCAAGATGTGGATCGCATCTTCTTCTTCCAGACAAGTTGTGCCAAAGTAGATTCTCCGTACCTCGTTAAAAAATTTACATTTTGCGATAAAGTGCAATACGTCTTTTATTTCGTTAAGATTGAATATGTCACATATAATTGGGAGTTTAGGACGATGCGGTATATAATTAATGGGTACCAATACTCCTCCTATTGACCCGGAACGTTCATTGATTATGAACGTATGCGTGAGGGTATGCACGTGGAACGTAAGTACACTGTACCATCCTGGTGCTACTTAAAAACTTGAATCTGTTTTCCAAGAGATACGATTGATAGGATCAGGTATGCAGAAACGACAAAATTGCGACATATGTATATTACAACTGTCACAAAAGATTGCACATGTTAGGATCCGGATTCGTCGTGGGAAATCATCATCAGAATTTAAGCTGATCAGCGATTGCCTGACATAATATGTGCACAAGGCCCTGTCGATGAAGCTATTGCCTCCTGGACAGTGGACAGAGCCTACGGAGTCTGTCCGGAGTAGGATGTCAATATCACACTGGGGAAATTCAATGCCTGACTCATCTTCGGCGGATTAGTCGGAAAGCAGACACAACAGACAACGTCTTCCGGCTAATCGATTTTGCAGCAGCTCGTAATACGGTCATAAGTAGGACTATGTTTCTAAGACTATGAATTCATACAGGAAGCTGGCGCTCTTCAGATGGTCGAAACGCCAACCAAATGGACCACGTGCTAATAAATGCGAGGCACGCATCATATTCTAAATGTTCAAACTTTCAGAGGGACAAACGTCGACTCTGACCATTTGTTTGTTGTAGCCAAATTAAAAGCTCGACTATCCAACGAGAAGAAGCTGGAAACCGCCCAGAAAAAGAAATTCAACGTTGATAGCCTTAGCACTAATGCAGAAGCCAGAGCCTATAGAGCATGCATTCACCATTCACAAACTCCAACAATCTGTGGAACCAGTATCGCGACATCATCAAAGAGGTAGCAGAGACCACCATAGGCTATCAGCCACCACCCGAAAAGAGCACTTGGTGTGATAATGAATGCATGCGTCAGAAAAAGTGACAGAAAATGCACACATGCAAGCGTTGCAAGGCCAGACAAGCGAGACAAGGGTATCGAGCCAGAAAAAAAGAGGAGAAGAGGATCCTGAGTCCACACAGTCTCCCAGCTCAATGATATCAAAGAATCCCGAGGTAGCAACAATATCTGGATGTTTTTAGGAAAGCCAAGCAACTGGCAATTGGCTTCAAGCTCGGAACGCCAACTTCGAAACAGAGAAGAAAACCTAGTCACCGAAGCACACGAATAGTATATGTCAGCATTTCCAGCAGTTTTTTAATGGTCTAATGCCAGCAAGAAGAGAACCCGCATCTAGTCAATGATGAAGCCATATTCTCTCCTGGTTTTGAAGAGGTTGGCGCAGCTATCAAAAAGGTGAAAAATAACAAGGCCGTCGGCTCTGATGGTCTTTTAAACATGGTGATGGGTTGTTAGCTTGCATGCACCAAATCATCAACCAAGTATGGGTGGATGAAGCCATGCGCGATGACTGGACTATCAGCTCTACATGCCCCATCTTCAAGGTATGTCTTGTAAGAACTACCGATGCATATCCCTGCGGAATGTCGCATATAATATCCTATCCAACGTACTGTGTGAATGTCTGAAGCCTTTCTGCAGCACACTAATCGGCACATACCAGTGTGGCTTCCGCACCGGCAGATCCTGTCAATTGAAGAACAGGCGAAACGAGTTGGCCTTGAAGTAAATGAGGACAAAACCAAGTACATGTTGTCAACAAACAAAGAAGCATCTGTCCACCGCCTAGGACAGAACGTCACTGTTGGCAACAGTAACTTCGAAGTGGTTAAGGAGTTTACCTACCTCGGAGTAAATATCAACTGCACGAATGACACCTTGTGGAGATTCGACGAAGACTTACCACCCTAGGAAACCGCTGCTACTTCGGTTAGGCGAAACAAATGGGGTCAAAACTCCTAACTCGGAAGACGAAATGCATGATCTACAAAACTTTAATCCTTCCAGTTCTGCTGTATGAAGCCGAGCGTTGAACAATAAGCAGGAAAGCGGAGCAGATTTTGATTACTTTCGAGAGAAAAATTCTTCGTCCAATATTCGGTCCCGTATGCGAGGAGGGCGAATGGAAAAAAAGATACAACTGCGAACTCTATGAGCTATACAAAAATGTGGATGTAGTCCAAAAAGCCAAAATACATCGGCTACACTGGCTCGACTACATCGACCGAATGGACAATAATGCTCCAGCAAAGAGGGTCTTCGAATCACAGCCCCAGATTCGAGATGACATGGAAGACCGAACCATCGTTTTAACGATCAAGCTACCGCGGATGTCAGAGCTCTTGGTCTAAGCAACTATGAGCAGTATGCCCAGGATCGATGAGAGTGGAAGGCTGTTGTGTCTTAGGTAGAGACATTTCACGGGTCGGGAGCCCGTTAAGCAATTAAGTAAGTAAGTAGACAGCAGGAGACACCTCTGTCATTGAGTTCATATATTATTAATTTCCTGAAACCATTTGGAATATCGAGGATTTAAAATATTCGATTGAACCGTCCGAATTCCGAACAATTCTTATAGAATACAAAAGGATCACAATCGTCTCTTTGGACACCGTTCTTCCTAGCATCATCAATGACTTTCTGCACTTCCTTTAAAGTGAAAGTGGCGTCCAGATACTCATCAATGAATAGATGAGCTTCGTATTGGGAAGCCAATGATGTAAGTCGGAGAACTCCACAGATAGACTAGAAGACTAGAAACATTTTCTCGAAATAGCTTAGCATTACTTTAATTAAGAGCTACGGCACCATCTTACTTTTATTTCAAGCCCACCCTGTTAAACCTGTTAGAGTGACTTTTTCCCGAATTTTGCTTCTTTAACTTCCTTGTGAATCTTCAAAGAGATAAAGATAAATCTGTTTTTTCATCATTTGTCCAACATATGCATCTAATAGTTTGCCATTTATACAATCTTGTAGATGATTTTTCAAAAAAAAAAAAAAAGAAAAACCTTCCACCCACAACCTTCGGGACAATCACTCTGACACTGCCCTGCACTCCCTCATAAAGTGATAAAAGCTTTACGAAATGGATTGCCGCCATAATGAATTCTTTATTGAAACTCAGGAACCAGCCGTCCACCACTTATTTTCGCACAATACCATAATAATACTTCCAAATTGCAGACACTTTGTATCTTCCTTTGATAACCACCCCCATACGCATACATCTGGTCCAAGTTAGGTGGGAGAAAAAAAAATTGCATTACATTGGGCCAAACGATGGGGAATTTATTACGATTGGGCAAGAACGACAGGACCTGCTGCATAAAATGTGAGAATACAAAAAAAATTACCCAACCCAGATAGTCTCGTACAATTGTCTTCGACATACTCGTATATAAAGCGAAAGTTTAAGAGGAAAAAAGGATTCCACCAGGACATACGTATGTATGACAATCAAGGCAATGATAACGTAGGCCAAGCCGCTGTGCCTTTTTTTTTTTTGAACTTACTAGTGATGAACTCGCAATTATTACAAGAGGGACTCTTTGTAGGTAGTCGGCTCTGAATTAATTTTTTTTTCGTTTCCCCTGCAGTAATTGTCATAATTTCTCATAAAGGAAAAACCCTTGTAGGGATTTTATATACCTAATTGGATACGCTTTTCAAGCAATGGAGGAACGCACCTTTTTAATTCTAATTAAATCTTTTTTTTTTTGTGGCCCGCCATTATAATCAAGATTTTCGTTTTGGCTTTTACCGCAAATAACTTGGGTCAGTTAAAAGAGATGGGAACAGAAGGACAAAGGCACGAAAGAATGCTTATTGCGTGACATTGAAAAGGATCTAGCATAATGTGCTGGACATGGGGGGATGTTCTCGTTTTCGTTTTCGTTTCGGTTTTTTGGTTTTTTTTTTTGTTTGAAGCAAATTTATGGCTTCTCGCAGATGGCGGTCATACTGTTAATTGTCTTTCTTTTGTGTTTTAATTATTATTTTTTGTTTTGTTTGCGGCTGTGTGTGTTAGAGTTTGGAAACAAAAAAGTCGAGTAGCAAGGAAAGATTCTTTAATACTTGTCACGTGCATAGCAAGTCGTTTTTTTTTTCGAGGATAGATAGTAGCTTATGAGCATTATAATCACTTCTGATAGAAAAGAAGCCAGATTGAGAAATTTCGTTTTTAAAGTGGAATAGCCAGTTGCACGACTTTATTAGCTTCTGGTCTTAAATGGAATGAGGGATAGTAGCATCGTCTGGACACAAGGAAGTTCTATCCTTCACGCAACTGGATTAAAGGAGTTTATTCTCCAAGAAATGAAAGACTCATAACTCAGTATGAAAGTTTGTTGGTTTCGAGTTGATCTTTTTGTCTTAAGTCATAGCAAATACTTTTCTTGTAGCTGTCCTCTTAATGAGATTTGGGATGTGGTGTAGAGTTTTGACAGTCATTAACATTTTACTTGTCTCTTGATCTGTGTGCAGAGTTGAATCGGATAGATTCAATGTCTTAGTCGTTTCTTCGCTTGAATATCAATGGTGCAGTGTTTTGCTCTATTATGACACCAGAGCTGACTCGTACATCACTGTGCACAAATAGGGAAAAGCATCTCTTCTTATCATAGAAGTTATAGCCATTACGGAGGTCGGCAAATGATTCTAAAGGGTTTTTGCTATCTAATCACGAAAAAGTATACATTTTAACAACGTTTACAGATTATCCAAATTTTTTGAAAAAGGTTGGAATGGATTGCATCAACTGTAGGTAGGATTACGCAAAAATCTGATGCTCACTCCATCACTAACAATTCACGCTAGAGTCCTTCCTAGATATAGAAGGAGCTTCAAGAATATATATATATTGTATGTATATCACTAGACGAACAAAGCGTAGACATTGTAGCCACAGACTGAGTTGAACGCAGACTCAAGACGAGACACATCAGCTCAGAACTGGGAGATTGCCTAGTACATGCATTGGCCTCTAGAGGCACCGCGCCATATGGGGTCCTATCCTCTCTACTATGGGTAAGTACTGGTTGCTAACCAAATTTTAGAGAAATTAGAACAAAGTGGGATCAAAGCTATCGCATATGAGGACGATGTTGTTGTACCCACCATCACCGAACTATGTACATACTTCAATCCGCTCTATAGATGTGGATTAAATGCTAACGCCTGAAAACAGGATAAGAAATGATAAAAAAAGCCACCCATAGTCTTCTTTACATTCAACAAAATCTTTGGTAAAAATAGGGGCAGCCATTCTATCACGCGGCTGGATAGTCTGTTGGCCCACAGCAAACAAGGTCACCTACCTCAGGGAACTAACCAGGATTCAAAAATTAACATCAGCACCACGCCAACTGCATCCCTTGAAACCAGTCTGGCACTGATGCCATTAGACTTGCACCTGAAGGAAATAGTTGCAAACAGTGACCTATGTTTGAAGCAATTCAGCCTTTGGAAAAAGGGAGACACAGACGACTGCCCTATTGCGAGATGGGCACACTTGGGTACTGAGACAGACTACATACATATATATCACCATCCCACGACTTGACCCTGACCATTACAACTATCTTGACCTTAAGGAAGGACTCGATATTCACGGACAGGTCAAAAACTGATGAAGAATTACCCATATATACTCGTCTGAATCCGAAATTGCTCTCTCATTCAGACTTCCAAACCACGGTGGTCTATTCCAAGCAGAAGAATTACTAATCGCAGAAGCGCACTCCAGGAAGATGATCGACATATACATATGTACATCCACAGTCAAGCTGCCATGGAGACCATATCATCCCTAGCGGTATTCAAGAGAACGAACTGGTGGGCGATTTAGCAAGAAAGGGGTCCGAATAGCACCTACCATCTACCACCCCTTGCTTACTTATTTAGATGGCGCCACAGTTAAGGGTGAACCTAGGCCTAAACTAACAAGCTTCTCCAGTTAGCCCGGTTCTTAGCTAGCTGCCTCCAGTTACGCACTCCAAGTTTGATGAGGTCCCCTCCTACTTGTGCGCGCCACCTAAGGCGAGGGCTTCCTCTACTGCGTTTTCCTTCCGGGTTAGATTCGAAGAGCATTTTTGTCCATCCGCTTTACATGCCCTAGGCATCTTAAACGACTGATGCGTCGTTGAATCTTCCCCTCCAAAGCCCGTCAACGCAAACGGAACCAAAAAAAAATTTTCTCTCGAAGCAACCGAGAATATCTTCATCCACTTTGGATAGACTTCAAGCCTCAGCGCCATGAAATAGGACTGGTTTGATCAAGGTCTTATACAGAGTTGTTCTTAGTAGTTCGGGATAGGGCCATACTACTCAATTGTTATCTGTCATAACCTCCTCCTCCTCCTCTCTCCAGAAGCTGTGGCGATACAGATACTGAAGAAAGTTCACGTCCTATGCAAATACCCAACTCTGTGCAGAGTCTGGATTGCGGATAACTCAAAGAGAGCTGCTATCTGGACCAGTGGGACCTACGCCTTCGAAGAAAAACTGATTACACCCGAAATATAATTCGTAGGAGCAAAGATCAAGGGGGTGTACATCTACAGCTGTTACGCATCTCCAAACAACACGCTGGAGGAATTCCAGGGCATACTGGATAGGCTCGTAGATGATGCTAGAGGGCGTAGTCCAGCAATTATAGCTGGAGACTTGAACGCATGGGCCACCGACTGGGGTAACACGTGGACAAATATTTAGAAGAGGCGAAGCTCTACTAGAAGCCATGTCATCACTCGATGTCATACTGCTTAATTCAGGAAACGAGCACACCTTCAGCAGAAAAGAGAGCAACCAAGGAACGTCTCCCAAAGAAGGCGCAACAAATAGGATGGAAAATAGAAACACTCGACGAAGACACTTTCACCTTGATCTTCGGAAAATCTACGATTAACCCAGGAACAGCAAATGCGATGGCCGCTGATATAACTAAACAAATATCTAGGGCTTGCGATGCATCCATTGTTCGGAATACGACAACCAACCGCCGGCCACCAGTGTACTGGTGGAACCAAGAGTCATGACAAAGCTTAAGGGCACTAGGGCGCCTTCACCCTCCCTTATGCTAAAGATAGTGTCCGGGTTATTTCCACCCCAAGCACAAATAGAGTTACTTCCAGCGCAAGCACCTCAGGAAACATACGGGGTTCCGCCTGTCACCCACGTAGAACTCCTGGACGTATGCAAACGACACGGCAATAAAAAGTCACCTGGACCGGATGGCATACCTAACAAGGCCTTTAATTTAGCTATCAAAACAAACTCAGAGGCATTTGTGGAAATGTACAACAGGTGCTTAAATGAAGGAGTTTTTCCAGACCAATGGAAAAAGCAACGTCTGGTACTGCTTCCTAAAGGAGAAAAACCACCAGTTGAGCCCTCGTCGTATCGTCCCATATGCCTGATAAAATACTAGAGCGGCTCATATGCAACCGACTGAAGGTGGCAATTGATGAAGTCGGAGGAGTCTCGAACCAGCAGTATGGCTTTAGAAAGGGTCGTTCTACAGCGAATCCCTGACAGACTATTTTTGGAATAAATTGGAAGAACATGACTTAAAGCATATGTGCTTTCAACAAGACGGCGCTAAATGCCAAGCAGCTGGCCAAACAATAGCGTTTATGAATTCAAAGTTCGGTGAACGTGTTGTCTCGGCTTCTGGACTTTTTACTGTCAAGCTGTGTCAAGTCTGTGGTCTATACCAATAAACCTTTAGAACGATATCAGGACTAACCTCTAATACCAAAATGCCGGTGTAAATCGACCGATTTATGCGAAAAAGTCATCGAAAATCGGGTTCAGCGCATTAACAGATGTAGGCGTTTCCATCGAGGTCATTTGAATTATTTTGTATCCCATAATTCATGACAAGGGCGGTATTTTAAAAAGAAATATTTTTTTTTTATATTTCAGACCCAAGCTGTTTTATTAAAAAAACAAGGTGGTAGACAACGTCGCCATCCATTGTCTTCAACTTTCCGCATAAGTAGATACTTTTGGTTTACTTTGGCGTCTTATTTACGTTCAACATAAAGTATACTTGATTTCGTGAATATTTCTCCTTTGGTTGAGGACCCAAAGATGACCAAAGTTACCTCACAATTCAACCAAAACAATCTAGGTAGCCTCTAGTCTTTAGTGTCATGACATGACATGACTTGAGAATTCAATTTTGGTTTATCTTATCCGATGAATACTAATTGCAAATCATCGCATACAATAGGAAATTTTGAATTTTATCCATCCCAGCAATGTTTATTCCGAAAAGTTTTATTATGATCTTTTCCCAACCGTCGCTCGTCACAAATGTATCTCATCTCTAGCATTTTTGAAAATATTTTTCTCCTTGTTCCATTTTTTTTTTCTTATTTTATTGGTACAGTCAGCAATTAATGAATTCCACAAACTATTTAAAACTTTGTCCTTTTCGTTTAAAAACAAAAAAAAAAAAAAAAAAGAAACTTTTTTATTCCACCAAAGAGACATCATTACAAAGAAATGAATTAATGAAGTCAGCCTTGTGCATTTATTTTTTATTTTTTGAAACTTGCTGCTTCGTACAAAATACAGAGAGTAAAAATTTTGAAATTATAAAAAAGTTTAAGTTGACTTTTCTTTTACTCTAAAGTCTGGGGGAAAAAAAAAGTCCCAACTTGTAGCGTTGCATTCAACTTTTTGCCAGAGTACACGCTATACCCGCTGAAGTGACAAAATCAAAAGTTTTCCTTTGCGGCAAGGTTGACATGGAAATTTTGTTTTATTGGAAACGATTTAATGGGCGGAAAAATGCAGCATAAATTTTGAAATTCAAAAACAAAAAAGTTTTAAATAAAAAAAAAATGCGTTGGTGTCATTTTTCTGTTAGGTTGCAAATTTCTCTTCGAAAGAGTTGTTGTCGTTTGTAAAAAAAAAAAATTAGTATACAAGGTGGTTCTGGAATGCAAATTGCTACGGGAGCAGCTTAAAAACTAACAACTGACACCTTGCTGGCGTTGCTGTGTTAAGTCGATACTATAGGATTCTAAAAGGTGTACTGCGAAGAAACAGGAGTGTAAGGCGATATCTTATGTTTGAGTGGGGTTTAAGTTGCTTTAAGGTTCCAATCTAGATCCACTTACGATATTAAGTTTGAGTATGATGAAGTCATCAGGATAGTACAAGACATTCTCAAATGCAAGAGTTTACAAAAAAAAGAAAAAAGAAATGGTGCACATTAGCGGTAATGAAGTCGAAGATTATGTCGAAATTTTCAAGGCTGTGTTAAAGTGCCTTGGCATTAACTCCTCCTAGACATAGGACTAAGAGACTGTAATGATCTTTGGGTCCAAAAAAGCAACATAGGCATATAAGTTCCTTAGCTTTGAGAAGTAGCTGCCGACGGCTATATAATTAGACAGCAATTGATGGATAGACTCAGTATCTTCCTTGTTACTGAAGCTTCTTGGAATGTTTTCGTGAAATTCCCGAGACATTCCGCTCCACTGTACCCAGTAATGATACCATGCGACTCTGCTTGCCTTGAGGTTCTAGGTTTTATCGATGAATTCAGGTGAATCCTGCGCCTGTTTTATTAGTGTCAACGAACTCATTTACAGAGAACTCTGAGAAATGAGGTAGCTGGCAATCCTGACTCTTTGCTAGCCCATCTACACTTTTATTTGTTGAGACATCCATGTGCACCAGTATTCAGTTTGGAGTCATCGACTAGATCTAATTGCTAGCTGTTGATGTGCACAGTAATTGCCTTTCCCACGATAATTTGTGATTAAAACACTTTGCAGTCATTGTTTATCCTAAAGAATTCCATGATTTTGCAGCAAGTTGCAGCTCTTATTTTGACATTCATTTTGGATATGTCAGTGTTTATAGCCATTTCTCTTTTGCTGATGATTTGTGGACATTTCTATCAGTAATCTCCTGACAGAATGGGAGTCATGCTGCAGTCTGTAGGATGCAGGTAGGACAACGAACATATTTCCTAAGCCTGATATAGGTTAAAGCCGTCTGTCTGTTTTAACACTAATCCACCATAGAAAACGAGACTTAGCTTGGTCTCTTGTTATAGACTGCACTGCATTCAGCTAGACTATAGAGACCTAATTTCCCAGTAGGTTTTGAAACTCCTTATGTTACTGACTGGCCTTTGAGATACACCTTCATGCAAAGAAAGAAAATACAAGAGGAGTACGGTAGCAACAGTGACTGTAGACAGTTACCAACAAGAATAACTACAGGTGGAGAAACAGGTTGAGAACATAGACCAGAACAATACGATAAGCCATATGATGGACACAGAGGACGTCTGGGTTGCTGTTAAAAGACTCTGTGGCAACATCTGTCATCAATAAACCGTCAGGAATGACAGTGTAATGCAGGACATGAGGCCCACCAACTAAGCTCACCTCCCGATGAAACACTTGACACTAGTCCTGTGAACGCATATAATGAAAAGTGGAAGGTAGTGTTCCAAACTTAAAAATCAGACATAACTATGGAGGAGCAATGGATGCTCCGACATAAGAAATGGATGCTACTTTAGTTTAGGGAGGGTGATGCTTTGCAAACAGCGATGCTTGTAGTTCGATTTCTGGACAAAAGTAGAGCAGATCGACGTTTTCGAAAGATAAATACTTCGTTAGATATTAGGTTCAATTTGAGAAAGATATTACAATAGCGAGCTCAAGGAGTAGTACCTCTTCCAAGATGTGAACATATTCCTATATAGGAGTAGCCACATCGAGTGAATTTAGGCCGAGATAACAAGGAAATCGAGTGGCAAGTAACTCTTTTGAAAAATTAGAGTAATTCCTAATAATACCTTGATCATCCCAGTCTTTGTGTGGCGTAAACTGAGATGCTATGACAACAACGTGAAATCTGAATCCATAAGACTAGGATAGGATCAACAAAACGTAAGTCCATTAATCTCAGACTGGATTGAATGAGACAAACAAACTCAGAACTCGGAGACAGCCAAGTACATGCACTGGGCTTTAGAGAAACCCCGTAAGGAAGGTTCCTATCACTTCTGCTATGAGTACTAGTCGCGAACGATATTTCAACGAAACTAGAACACGGTGCGGTCAGGGTTGTTGTTGACGATGTTGCCATAATAGTGACAAAATGTTGATGATGTTGACCCAAATAATGACCGGAATATGTGTATTAAACGTTAACTCCCTATAATCAGAGAACAATGTCATCAATCGGGCTTTGATTCTTAATGGTACGCCACTACAAATAAAGCAAGATACGTGGGTTGTATACTTGAACAAAAGTTGACTTGGAAAAAGAACACATCAGAGAACATGAAAAGACATCTGTAGCCTTCTACATATGCAGTAAATTTTTTGGTAAAAATGGGAGTCCAACCCTGCCACTATCCACAGGATGTACCCATTCTATCATATGGGTGCCTAGTCTGGTGCTCGCAGCAAACAAGGTGACTTACCTCAGGGAAATGACCAGGATCCAAAAATTTGAAACTATTAGCACTGATTTCATTATCGGAATCGGACTTAAAGGAAGCCCTATATTTGAAACAATCCAACGAGGGCTACACGAGCTACCACACTATTAGGACATTTGTACATCGCGGTACCGACGCAGACTATATAGAACCATTTCCTCACTTCACCCTAAACGTTAAATCAATCTTCCCCTCAAGAAGGAATTGAGAATTACCAGCCACAACCAATTGAAGAAAAATACGACGAAATACAGATGACTTCCGCAGAGCCAGATGATCCTTTATAAGTTATACATCGTCCCTAACAATAAGTACAGAGTAAAATTTAACAAACAAATAGTAGCAAGTCTCGCCGACTACCATTGGCCCTAAAGACAAAATAACGCCGTTGTACAAAAGTTTCGCAATGTTTCTCGATATCCTTTATAGTCCTGCTTTAGGAAAGCAATAAAATACATATCAACGACCAATGACATAGGCCCTGTGAAGGCTAATGGTCGTACAGTTAATGAGGCGAAAATAAAATCGACGCACTGAATATAGAAACTGAACAAGTTAATGTTCGCATGAGTACACAGCAAGACAAAAGGATAAGTGAATGAATAAATACAAAGGACATGTCATTAAAATGCTTTGAAATTAAATGCTGCGAAAAAAAGAAATAGTATTTGTATCATAAGATATCCTTGTAGGGTGAATCAAAGACCGGTTGTATGTAAATTTTATAACGATTAGAGTTTTTTTTCACATATGTGTCATACCTTCTATTGAATACTGGGAGTGTGAGGAGTTGTTTCTTAGGAGCTCTACATCAATGTATTGAAATACTGAAAAGAAAGAAAACACAATAAGCATTAATTTGGAATTTAAGAAAAGTCTAATTGCATTATATGTTTTTAATATTAGTCCGTTTCGGAGAAAAGTATTTGAGTATGCGTCATTCATGTAAAGAAATCTTTCCGTTTGGAAGACCCAGTCGACATTCTTAATAACTTTACAACTTCCCTACGTTATTCGAAATATGGCATTTAATGTTCATTAGCGGCTTATTTTTGCACTCATCGTTCCCCTATCTAGAGCAGCGGACAGTGCAGAGTCCTGAAACTCCAACGCAGACCATTAGTATCTAGGTATCACTTCATCCAAGCTAGCATTTTGAATTACAGCTTTCTAGAGTTTCTACACACATGCTCATCAATAAGCCTTTCTCAGGAGAGTCAGAAGATACCTATTCTGGATCTGTCATTCATCTTGGATGTATATGTACCTACATAGACACTGCGTTAAACATAAGAATCAGTTTATTTTAGAACAAATCCACCTACAGTCATTTAGTATTCCCTCCACTTAGATTAGGGGACGTCAAAGTAACTACACAAAAGCTTAAGACTTGGTGGTTAGCTACACAAACTCTTAAAAAATGGAGAAAATGTTCTTGCCAGAGTAGGTACATCCACGGAATTACTTACATACCAAATACATATTTGAATATCCAACATGAATGAAAGAATGCCTAATGACTAAACCATCCTGTAACTCACCAGGGCCTACCAATGTTGATTCCGACAGATCGATGATATACCAAGTCTGCAGAATGAAGTAAATCTTGGAGACGACTAACAAGATTCATGTTGATACTTATAATCTTTTGTAGACTTAAAAATTATGATGGATGACTTGCATAGAGCTCGACTATCCAACGAGAAGAAACTACAAACTTCAAAAAGAAATTCAACGTTGGAAGCCTTACCACGACTGGAGTAGACAAAGCCTACAGAGAGCGTCTATGCGAGAGACTCTCCGCTATGCATTCACCATACACAAAAGCCAACAGTCTGTAGAATCAATATCGCTTCCAGTCTCCCAGGTGAAGGATATCGAAGAGTCCCGCGATAGGAATAACATCTGGATGTTTTTTTAGGAAAGCCAAGCAACTGGTATCTGGATTCCAGCTCGGAACGCAGGCTCTCCGAAACAGTGAAGTTTTTAAGTAGCATTTCCACTTTCCAGTAGCTACTTAATGGGCATCAGGTAAAGAGAGTGATAGGAGAAGAAAGAACTCGCATCCAGTCAATAAAGAAGCCATATTAGTTCCCAATTTTGAAGAGATTGGTTCAGCTATTAAAAAGCTGAAGAACAACAAGGCCGCCGGCAATGATGGTCAACCAGCAGAGCTTTTCAAACATGGTGGTGATGCTTTGGTAGGTTGCATGCATCAAATCATCATCTAAATATGGGTGGATGAAACCATACCTGATGATTTGACTATCAGCTCTATATGCCCCATCTTCAAGAAAGGCGATCTTAAGTCTTGCTATAATCAGATCAAGGCTTGTGAAGATCTGCAAATCGCTCGTGAATGAGATATTTAGAGCTAATGCGGTGACCATCTGTTGGGTGCCAGGGTATATGGATATCGTAGGAAACGAAAGGGCTGACGAACTTGCTAAAAAAGGGTCGGCCCTCCCTTTTGTAGTAACCCCAATCAGTTCCTTACGGAAGAAAATAGAAGATGAATCCATCGGTCGAGCAAATAGTCGCTGGGTTCATCTGGAAACATGCGCAGCAGCCAGGGCCTATGGCCGAGCATCAGCAAGAAGAGATCAACTTCTCTGGTGAAACTGAGTTGTTATAAAGCACGGGTCGTTTCAGGGATAATTACTGGTCATTGTGCTATTGGCGTCCACGCCGAGCGACTCGGTGTACTACATAATGACTTCTGTAGAAGCTGCAGGGACGAAGAAGAAATTAAGTCAGTTCGTCACCTGCTGTGCGACTGTCCTGCCCTATCCGTCAGAAGAATGAGGACTCTTGGCAGTTATTTCTTCTCGGATTTGGAGGACTTGGGTAACGTAGAGCTGACGGACCTCCTGAGATTCATATCATTACTGGGTGGTTCCAATAACGGACTTAAGAGGTTTCCGGGGTCAAATGATTGGGCACAATGGACCCGAACTGTGGTCTAAGTGAGCAGTGACACTGTCACAAGGCACCCATTTATCTAACCTAACCTAACCTATGGTTTGTAAAATCTATTTATGAAGCCTTTCTGCAGCACGCTAATCAGCACGTATCAGTGTGGCTCCCGACCCGGCAGATCGACGATCAATCAAATTTTCACACTAAGGCAAATCCTGGAAAAGATCAACGAATTTCAAGTCAAGATTGATCATATTTTCATCAACTTCAACGGTGCATATAATAGCATTCATCGTCTTGAGCTCTACAAAGCGATGGTCGAATTCGGGATACCGGCTAACCTGATCCAGCTGTGCCACGTGGCGCTTTAAAACACGCGATTTTGGCAAGGAAATGCACTATCATGTGACTTCTTCAATTTCGTGCTGGAACAGATAGTGCGCAGGGCAGGTGTGAACACAGAAGGCACTATCTTCAACAAATCTGTCCAGTTGCTGGAATACGCATATGACATCGACATCATCGGTCGCTCCCAGCGCGCCGTGTTAGAGACTTTTACGGCAATTGAAGAAGAGGCGAAACGAGTTGGTCTTGAAGTGAATGAGGACAAAACCAAGTACATGTTGTCAACAAACAAAGAAGCATCTGTCCACCGCCTAGGACAAAACGTCACTGTTGGCAACAGTAACTTCGAAGTGGTTAAGGAGTTTACCTACCTCGGGGTAAATATGAACTCCGCGAATGACAACTTAGTGGAGATTCGACGAAGACTTACCCTAGGAAACCGCTGCGAAACAAATGGGGTCAAAACTCCTAACTCGGAAGACGAAATGTATGCTCTACAAAACTTTGATCCAGCCAGTTCTCCTGTATGGAGCCGAGTATTGGACGATAAGCAGGAAAGCACAGCAAAAATTGAAACACCAGCAAAGAGGATCTTCGAATCCCAGACCCCAGGTTGGAGATAACAAGGAAGACCGAACCAACCTTTTGGAAGCAGTCTGAAAGGCTGCAGTGTCGCAGGCTGAGACTCTTCACGGGTCAGGAATCCATTAAGTAAGTAAGACTTTATTGAGCGCCTTGTTCTTTGCAAATACCCAGGCACGTTCAGTACAATGGCGAACTCAGTATGTTTAGTTTGCAACTCCTACCCGCCTACCCGTGATACTCGTATCTTACATATTTGTGATTTTGCAAGATATTTTGTTATTTGCTTTTCATACTATTTAACAACCTAGGCATTTAATTATGCGTAAGTTCAATGACTGGCATCAGTGTCACGCCGGAAAATATGTTGGACTCCAGTCGTTAAAGGTTTATCATCCTAGTTAGATGTACTTTAGTTCTTTCGGACAGGTGTAGCTATGTTAAGACCAGCTATGTACCTTGGCTCAATTCGAACCTTTCACTATTGATTACTATTGTATCGTCACTAAAAACCTAATAGGTTCATTTAGTTTTCACATTAAAGCTATGTCTCTAAAGCCGTGTTTGAAAGAATAGCAGGAAAAGGATTCTCCTAAAGGAAGCGAAACAATTACATGATAAGACTCCTCAAAAGGTAATAAAGATGGTTATGAGCAAGACAAAAATCGCACCCCTCATAAGCTGGGCCCTTAAAATTCTCCAAAGTAGAAGAATACAAATATAGTACAAAGGTTTGAAGAACAAACACTCTTAGGCTGCTTCAGATCCTGAACTTTATACTTCGTGACTTTATAAGTCATCTAAAGATACTAAGATACATGCAGATTCATGAGATTTTTGTTAAGGATTGCTATGGAGGAATGAAGGTCTTTAGATATTTCTTAAACCTAGTCTATAGAGGTGTTGAAATTGGAAAATTGCAGCACTGGAACTAGGGTAAATGGCCTTTGTTTCCAATAGGTGGTAGTGCTTGGAAAGTCAGCAATAATATATTTTACGCAGAGATTCATTCTATTAAGGTATCAAAGGAATCAAGCAAGATCAATGGCTCTTTAGTCATACATACATGCAAGGGTCTAAATTTGTTTAGAATTGTATCAATCTTCTTCAAGATCTTGAATACAAGCAAAAGGTAACCAAGGACTTACTTGATTGAATGCCCCACTTAACCACCCATTGATTTTGCACCCTGTTATGGGGTCACTCTTAGCAACAGTCCATCTAACATTGTACCTGACACTTTGGACAGTTTCTTTTTCTAGAGTCAAGTTATGAGGTTATCATATGACACAAGGCATCTGCATATGTATGTACTGATTCTTACTCCGGTATTACTTAGTTATTTAAGTACACTATCAAGGACTGGAACGCTGAGAAAGAAGATATAATGACTCTCTTAATAGTCCCTCTGGTGACAGATTCCTATATAATACATAGTATATCCGAGAGTGGAATAGATGTTTCTTGTGACGCGTTAAAAAGTTGGGTACGAAATTAGAAGGACTATGTTCACATGGGGTGTTTCTTAGAATCAAATGTGTAGTTCTTTATTCATACCCTTCCCAACGTACCCTTAAATGATGACTAACTTGTTATTTTGAATTTTAGACTCAAATCATACACTATTTATTTTTTTGAATACAAGGTACAGTGAAATCCTTTGCAAACGAACTGCAGCTGTTTAGTATGTTTTTTTAAGTATGTCCTCAATTTATTATTTCCCCCTGTATGTGTATGTATATGAATCAATTTCGCTGTTCCAGTGAAAACATTATGATCTCTACAAAGTGTATTACGCGTGAGGGTAACAACTGAATAACATTAATATCGTCCTGATTTCCGGTGTAACGTAGTAGTTCTTCAGAAAACGGTCTTCTCCCCCCTTTTGTTGAATGATTTAAGATATACCATTCCACCATCGTAAACTATCGTACAACTGCTTGGCAGTGAATGTTCCTCATAATACGTACATACGTACATATCCCCTTCGTCCTTATTATCCGCGTGTGGGTTTATGTTGTGTTGTGTTGTGTTGCAATTTCCGTGCTACGCTTTCTTTTATGTAAATCAATTTTCTTTATTTTGTTCCTGTTTTCCTACTTCCCCGGTGTTTGTTCAGTTCTTTTTTTTTTTTTTTGTATTTCCTGCAGCGATTTATTCACTTCGGTTGTTTCAACAAAAACAAAAAAAAACAAAAAAACAAAAACTCCCAGGAGCGAGTATGCTTTAATGATTTCAAAATAGAACAATGGTTTTAAATCCACATAACAGTTAAAGTCTGATGAATGCGAGATCAAAAGACTTTTACCAAAATGTGCTGCAGCTCAACGAGGTCAACCTTATCCTCAATCTGGCTGATCCAAATAATGTTGAGGATACATCGATGGTGATGGTAGTCCCACTGGAAGTATGGCAGTAGTTCGTCGTACTCTGGACCGGATGGACAGAGCAATTTGTTGCTGATGTGATATTGATTGCGAGGACCAGATTGACTTTGATGGAATATTTTCCCTTGATGATGCGATAGAATATATTTGGAAAATGGATGGAACATGTGTTGAGGCGATAATGCGGATGAGAATAAAATGGATTAGCGTTTGGCGAGAAAACCCCTCACAAGGAGTGGGATTTATCGATTGGAAATGTTTAATTTGATTTGCTTTTAATTTGACTTAATGCAGTAGGTTCAGGAAATCGATAGGAGTAATCAAATGAATTATTTTAAAAAGTAATTATTTAAAATTATGTTATGTATATACAGTTTTCACTGTTCAATATTCTTTCGCTAAATTACAAGAAAGGGATTCTCCCTTTGTATCCTTCTTCTGATCAGGCTTTTTCATGTCGCGTTGCAATTTGAGAGCACATTAGGAGGATCCGCAAGTTACCCTCAGCTATGTAGTATCAATAATCTGCAACAGGAAGTGCAATATGAAACAACTGAAGGTTTAGATAGACTATTTCTGTCTACTATCTTAACAAGCTTAACAAGTCTACTGCGACAAGGTGTCAGGTAAAAAGTGGAGTACTTTTTGGAATATCTGGCATTAAACTAGCTAGGATGTAGGTATTTTCGAAAAAAAATACTTCCATTAGGGAGACAATTCGTCCCTGAACTGACTCTTGACACAATAGATCTTTGAGGTCGTGGTGTCGAAATGTTACAATAATCGTCTGATGTGGACTGATATTTCATGGGCGACCTTTGGCTATCGGTTGAAAGTGTAAGGATGTCGCCGATGCGCTTGATTCAGTTTGTCCGATATGGGACGAATATCTAGAGGATAAGCGAGGCATAATGGTTGGATAGTTAAAACCAGCACTCACCCAAAAAAAAGTAATATTAGCTTTTTTTTAACTGGTCCTATTCAGAAGAAAACATAAATTACCTGACTTTAATCTCCCAAAGTTAACAGGCACCCCCCTTATCCTCTCAAATAGTGCCACCTACCTAGGCCAAAAGCTTCACCACAAGCTTCTTTGGAAAGAAAACATAGTCGAACGTGCCAGGAAATCTCTGGCTGCCCTATACACACGCAAAAAGGCAGTAGGCTCCACTTAAGGCCTACGACCAAACATTATGCACTGGATATACACTGCGCTAATAAAACCGATCATCATGTATGGAGTATTGGTCTCGTGGCCCGCGCTGGAGATGAAATCCAATTGAGAACCTCTCCCACTGCAACGCTTCAAACCATGCTCCACTTACTCCCAATCGACATCGTCAGCAAACAATTGGCCACCTGCTCAGCAATAAGACTGAGAAGCTCCAAACAATGGAAGGAGCAACACACTAGAAATGCCAGAATATTCTTGACGCTCGTCATCTTCGCCAAGTCACCCACTGAACACACCACTGAACCCACATGCCCACTGAACACAACTTCAACATGGGATACAATTTCTCAATATCAGACAGAACGGAATGGACACAACGGGATGTCCTGTACTACGGATCGCTGTCAAAAACCGAGGTCCAAAACTTAGGATAGAATCGGTGCTTGAGTCTCTCCGAAGACATAGATACCCACCTCTCCTTTAACCTTCCAAACTACTGCAGCGTTTTTCAAGGCGAAGTTACTGTCATTCGTCAACCAGCTGATTGGCAGGCGGTTAATACGGCACCAGCATCGGATATCGTCATAGACATCGACAGTCAGGCAGCCATCAAATCCCTTGCATCCGGCCCAATGAGATCCAAGGCAGTGAAAGACTGCCGCGTATTTTTTATCGAGATAGTTGGACAGTACAACCTCAGCCATTGCTGGGTATCAGGTCATTGTGACATACCAGGGAACTGTGACGCGGTCAAACTGGCAAAACGAGGCTCATCTGGCCTTAAAAGTACAAACATCACCGACCTCAAGGCGCCTACGTCTTATGTTAAATACCTTTTCAATGCCGCAGTGAATGAGGCCAATTGATGGCATCAACCCGACCAATGTCATATCGCTAGACTGCTTTGGCCAACTTTAAACAAAACTAGGTCCATTAAACTCCTAAAACATAAGAGAGGAACCCTTTCCAAGATAGTTAATACCCTCATTGAACACTGTGTTATATGGAGACATGCTCAAGCTGTAGGGATGAATAGGAAGAGGAGACCATCAGTCACCTCCTGTGCTCGTTCCTTGCACAATGGACCTTCTCTTATGCATTTCTCATCCAGGGCCGGTTTTAACCAATCAACCAACCAAAGTTCGCTTCGTATCATAAGAAATAAACTCTGGGGCGTTCTCCAACTAGCTTCAGAAGTTCTAGCAAACATTGAAGCCTGACAAACTCTTAGCTGTGATCCAATACCCAAATGTATCGTTGTCTTATGCAGCGACAGTCAGGCGGTATATTTGGTATTAGCGCAAAAGTGTCAGAATAAGTTCGAGGACTTAAGTAACTTAGGTTTGAGTTAAAGCCCACATGTGTCAATCTGCTCTAAGATTGCGGATTTCGTTTAAGACACAACAACCCTATCAACACTGCGAATTGATAGAATCTCAAAATATTAAAATATTAAAGATCTACTTTTAAGTATCCTTCGAAGTATCATCGTCATCTCAATGATCGTCGTAGACAGCGGTGTCTCTAAAGTCTAGCACTCTAAGATGTTTATCAAAAAAAAAGTGTTCTATTAGAAGACCTATGAGTAGTCAGTCTTTCTCGAGACACTAGAAATTTCGCTGATGGCTTGCGAACGTTTCAAAGAATTCATTAAGTCTGTCTGCATCCTAGAGAGCCGTGCCACACCAATTGTATCCCTAAGAAACCCAATTGCCAATAAAGGTCCTAATTAATAACGCGGAAAGATCAAACGCAGGTCCTTACAAATTTTCGTCTGAAACTTTACTAACGATCTCATCGGACATCTCATTCACCGCAATCATAGTGTGACTTGGGACTGAAAGTCAAAGACTTCAGTATCGCGGCCAAATTTCAAGAGTTCTTGCATTCTCATATTTTTTTTGAAACGGATTTCAGGGTTAAGCAAGGCGTTACAGACGTAAGTAGAAGAAGGAGCTTTATATCTATTCCTTCTAATATATGTAGTCGGTAACCATAAGGAGAGCATAGATCTCCGCTTGAAAAACAGAAATATCCATACCTAGCGTGTAGTGAAGTCTAGTGTTGGCGGTCCCCATGAAGACACCAACACCGAACCCTTGACTTGTTTCGGAGTCATCCATGGAAATTAGATCACAGCGCTCTGACTCTAGTCGAAGCCAGTCCTGAATGCAAGGAAAGTCGAATCTAAATTTGCACAGCTGACGAAGTTCTGGTGTCAATACATTAGATACGAAACGGCATGGAACCAGATTTGTAGGATAATAGGACAAGTGTCGCGTAAGTATCAAAATGGGAATGATGGTAGATTGGTTTGATAGTACAGCCAATTACATTAAAGTCTCACAGTCTTATAGATCCAAAGGATCTTTTTCGGTGATAAGCCTCATGTCTTGCCATGACCACCCTTACAGTGCAAGAATACTGAGTCGTCGACTTGACATGCCCATAGGAGTTGTTTATTCAGGATGACTCTCAGATATTTGATGGAGATGTGGAAAGTGACGCCTTTTAGTATTAGTTGAGTTAGACCGGTCACAATCTTCTTTTTCGTAAAGAGCACAACCTCAGTTCTCAGAGGGTTGACCATAATCTCATTTCTAGTCCATTATTCAACGATCATGATCCGACAGAAAGGCAACACCATACGCATACGTTTGAGCGGAGAAGTTAGAACTATAGTGGGTTTACAGCAGAGAGTCATCCATCATGCGCCATATCAGTTGAGGCAGAATACCATCTACCATCTACAACCAAAGTTCTACTCATCAGCATTGCCCTGATCCACAGTACGGGCATTCACACTGATCAAATTGTTCATCAAATGCGTATGATGATCCTAAATTTGATGAGTGTGAACGCAAATTTACTTGGGTTGGATGGTTTAACAACTCACGTGTCAAGCAGATAATACCAATGTCTATACCCCTTGTTCTCGGACAGAGTCCCACACGCAGATAAAGGTCATATTGTTGAAAGAGCCTTCTATATCGATGAAAATGAGGATGGGTATCTCAGGTGCGAATTCATATCTAGCAAATAGGTCTTGAAGCGCAGCATCGCAGAATTTACCACGTTAGTATGCAAGCTGCATCTCAAAAGCGTCTACTTTAGTTTTCATAAGAGAAGATGAAAATACTTCCTAGTAGCACTCGTATGATGGGATCAGATCCCAGTTAAACTTATTCTGTGGAGTTCATCCTACTTCGACAGCAATGCTATACCAAATTTTAAAAGAACCATGGGCCATCCACTATTTTTACTCGAAAGTGGCAATATTGAGGTAAATGGCGCAACTCTTTGTTCAATGAGGTATCTGTAGGTATCTGTTGTATTTCATGTGAAAACTCCGATTAAGCCCTCTGCAACCACCTGTCATGTCTTCCCATAATCTAAGAACGATATCTCACAATCTAAAGTTACCGACGATACACAGAAAACCATAATTAAAGCCATTGAACCCAACATCCTACAACAAAATGCAATCAATGATGCTTTTAAGATGAAGCCAAACCCCTTATTGCCTATCCATCTAATTTAAGTCCTGAAAGAGCCCTTAATTCCTTATGAAAATGAAACCGCCTCTCCCCATTCCCCCCCAACGAACACCGGATTCTTCACACCCGTCAATGTTGTATCATACAAGAAACCCCTCATTAGCTATACATTCACTCACGTAACCAGAAGCTCAAAGATGGTGTCAGCTCAACATACGCGTACACATATCGATTTGGTTAAGTCGCAGGAAAAAATAAGCATCCTCCATGGTTATTTCTCGTTTAAATAAAATTTATTCGCCTTCTGCTAATGCCTTGCTTTAGGTTAGTATAGATAGCATCCACCACCACCACCTTCCGTCATCCCCCCATTGGATATTATCATCAACGTATCATCCCTGCATAGATGTGTGATATAAGCAAACGCAGGTGAATGGAATTTTATTATACGGATGCGAGGAGCATCCTCCCCGAGCACAAAGAATAATAAAATAAAACAAAATGGTTGTTTAAAGTCGTCCTTATAGAGGTTCTCTCGCCATTTTTTGTCCTCTTTTTTCTCTTCATCGCAGATCCTTGCATCGTTTGTCGACGGTCTACTGCTTTATTTTTTCTGTTTCTGGAAGAGCAAGCTAGTTTCCTTACCGTGGTGTTTTTATATAAAACAAAAAAAAAAAAGTTCAGAGCTAGTTCCCGAGAAACAAAGAATACCGCCTTGACAACGTGTGTGGTAATGATGTGAATTATAGTCGCGCTGGGGATGTGCGATATACTTATACATACGTATATGTGGGGGATAGAGAGTTACCTAAACTATGCAAATTGGCAAACAGGTATTTAGAAAAAAAAAATGTATAAAATCCCCTTTGGTTGGCTTGAACTCAAAATGAAGGCAGTGTACACATCAGCGCACATTAACAGATGTGCCAAGCCTTTGATATCCTTTGCTAATGGTTAGTTACCTTTTGCCTGACGGTTTTACACTCTAAGCTTTAGCTATTGTTGTTCTGAACATTTGCCACAAGGCAAACATTGTTAATCCCTAGATGATGCAAGACTAGGTCTTTTGATTTGTATCCAGTTATGTGAGTGGTTTTTATAAATGACGGGTGTCTAAAACTTTATTACAAATGACTTGCTTGTTCAGATTTTAAGGCCCAAATGGCCCTTTGTACTCGGATTTGTTCAATGTTTCTGAAACCTTTGTTGTGTATAAATCTGTCACAATTAGTACTCTATACCTAAAATACCCGTTGACGTACTTCATCCGGCTTATGAACAGCTCTAATGTTTCGACATTTAAGTCCCCTTTCAGGAGCATTAGTACATCGAGAGTGGAAATCTTTTTGATCTCGAAAGGCTTAATTCTGCCGATTGGAGTCAGTTTAAACTAATTGTGGACATATTTGGCTAATTCTTGAGTTCAAACGTTTTTAACGACCAGTTTATTCTGAATTTTTGGGATTGAATACGCGGCTCTTGTATTGTGTCAATTTGTATCCATTTGACGGCGTGTTTTGGTCTTACAATCGTTCTTAGTTCTTGAGACTCCGCCTATCCTCCGCTATGTCAATACTAGTATGTTAAAATTTTTTGGCACAATCGCATATAATCCTGTCTTTTATCCTAGGCTGGATAAAAATTGGACACATCTCTCAAGGCACCAGATACCTAGTACCTATAGCAACTACCTTTAGTAAGACTAAAACCAAAACATTAGGACCTCACCTCAGAAGGATGATTAGGAAATAGATGTAGTTTAAATTAAAAGGGCAGTTAAATAGCTCTTCTCAGCCATTAAAATCCCCAGCCCTATTGAATAAAGGGTAAGAAAATCATTACTAAACTTAGTCAGGGTAACTAGAACAAAAGTCATGAACTGGCCTTTAAACCCAAGACTTGAAGTTCGAAGATTGTTTGTCTTCTGAGCTCCTCAAGGTACTTTCTCTTTTATCAATTCTTAGAGAAGACCCGGCAATTCGAATTCGGGAAGAGTAAGACTGCTATTAATGAAGCCAGCTCAAAAGAAAAACGATGGCAATGGGTTAAGAAATGATCACAAAACACGGTAGAAGACAGACGCTCACGTGGAGGCACATCTGTTTCCTTAGGCTAGTTAAGGATTTGGTGATTTGTCTTTTGCCATTGGCTTCTTTTACCGTCTCAGCGTGGGTTAACCCACCAACTCTTGAAAATCTTTTTTGGTATTTTAACGTAAGGTGAAACACACCAAGTTTCTTGAGTTTCCTTGAAGTGCAAGACTGACTTGGGCAAGAGTTAGCTACATGAAAGTTACTTGTTCGACTCTGTTGAGCACTCTTTAGTCATGCATCCATGATCCATCATTTTGGCTTATAATGAAGCCCAGTATTCGTTACGTCGAAATGTCCTTATATTGAAAACACCTGATGAAGATCTGCTGACCCTAGACTAAACCCGACATAGATTTGTGTATGTAAGTCAAGAGATCTTTGCTGGCTTTGATATTTAGTGTAGCCGAGGAACTAGGGTCTTGTGGATCCCTCCTTTTTAGCAGATTTTCATCTAGGGAGACTTCAGCTGATACGATAGCCTCTGAAACTCCCTCGACTTTTCTCCTAATATTAGCGTCAAGAACTGGATGGTATCTAGGGATGTGTCATTCTCTGACGACCGCTTTATACAATTCCGTATTGATTTCAGTACTCCCTCAAAATCTCTCTTTAGGAACCCAAGGAGAACGGATTGTGATATTTATAATACGAAGTTGAAAAGTCATCTCAACAGGTGTGCTTTAGCCCAGTCGCATTCACCATCTGAAGTAGATCAGATGGTGGACGCAACCACAGGATTTAGTCTTTTTAACAAAAGCTTGCCCAATCATCAGACACAAGAGGGGGTAAGCCCTCGTGGTAGAATTCTAAAATAAGTAAGCTTAGACTCTGCAATACTCGAGAAAGTTCAAAGGTTATCTTGCGTCTGCAGAACGGCGCCCTTAGAACTACTCCTACAACTGTACTAGAAACCTTGCTCCATCTTCTTCCTATTGATATCATTGGGAGGCTAATGGCGGCTAAAGCAGCACTACGGCTTAGGGAATCCCTGCAACTGACTCGTGGAAATATGGGTCGCGCAAGCATCCTAAACGGCCATAACACTATTCCTAGTAATTCGGACTATATAGTCCCCTGTCTGGACTTCATCGTCAAATATAGAACCAGAATTCCTAGCAGAAGCGCATATGAATCGGGAAAAATTTTAAACGAATCTGCGACACAGATTTACACAGACGGATCCAAGACAAGGATCGGGCACAGGTGCTGGAGTTTACTCCAGTGTATTGCATATTCGCATCGCCACTCGACTGCCGGACGACTGCAATGTTTTATAAGCAGTCCGGGAAGCTTTTACCCGGCTTTCGATTAACTCGATAGAGTGCAGCGCTATTGTTTTCTATATAGATAGAAAAACTGCGATAAAAGCCTTGGAATCGCCAATAATTCGATCCAAGTTGGTAAAGCAATGCCACGGATCTCTTAACAAGATCGCTGTCAGGTGCGACCTATCCCTGTGCTGGGTTCCAGGTCATAGGGATATTCCAGGTAATTGCAGAGCGGACAAGCTAGCTAAGAAGGGTGTAGACCGAGACCTCCCTGACAATAGGGATGTACCATCAGCAATCGATAAAATTCCAATTAGATACCGCAGCCATGAATATGGTAAACAGTAGGTGGAGCACATGTCTCTCTTCCAAAGAAATCAGTAAAAAAAATCAGTACACTTATTTCCAGTAATATAGGAGAAATCTTAGAAAAATGGTTGGCGCCCTCACAGGGCACTGTATGGTAGGCAACAATACAAGAAGGCTTGGTGCCCCCTTCAACGATTTCTGTAGAAACTGTAGAGACGAGGAAGAGGAAGAAGAGGAAACCATAACGCATCTCCTGTGCACTTGTCCTGCTCTATCGGTCTTGAGAAAGAAAACCTTAGGCAAGTACTTCTTTGAAGATCTAAACGATCTAGCCAGACTAGACTTAGGCAAGATCAAAAGTTTTGTCATCGGTCAAACTTGCTTAATGACTAAACAGTCATAACCACACATCACCGGCATGGGTTTACACCGAAAATGGTTGCCCTGCTTCCTGTCCCATCCGGGAAGTCTCCAAGTAGGTCTTCGGTGCTGGTAATCCGGTTTTTCCATAGTGGTATCACAATGGATCTCCCTTTAGGACTAAGTGCGTCTCTGCTAAGCGGGGATAACCACTCAACCCAACCAAACGCTAAGAAGAAGTAGGGAATTTGAAGGCAACCTTGAGTAGTTTTAACAGAAATTGGGAATTGTCCAAGCTTAGTGTCCAGGAAGGTACAGAGAGTGATTTATTTCTGTTATAAAGACTTTTCAATCGAGCTAGGCGATATTCCAAATTGTTCCAAATTGATATGCGAATTGATGGTCGTTTAAGGGGTGTTCTATTAAGGCAGTAGTTCTGATATGAAGTTCGATAATTTTTTACATTACCTTTTGAAATACTGAAGTGCGACTGGTAAGATTGATAGTCTTTGGATCTGAAGAAGATCTGCTTTAGGTATGAACACTACATTATCTTTTCACCAAGCTATTGGGATGCAGCTAAGTTCTTTTCTGGATTTAAATATAGGCACTAGGTATTCAATAGGTAGGCCTCTTTCATTCGTGTAAAGAATATAACACATAGCACCAACAGCACGAATGGTTGTGAAAATCTAGGCCCTGGGTTCCATAGACCTGTTACACCAAAAAACGTTTACTAGGTATTCAATAAAAGTGTTTGTTCTATGTTGTATGAAGCAGTGGAAATTCTGCCCCAGTGGGAGCTTTGTATGCCTTCTGTGTAGAGATGGCACATCTGATCGATGGGCTTTATCGACTCACTTCATGCCAATTGGTTCAAACTGTACTGCAGGACCAAGAGCCCTTTCCCAGTCACTTTGGATTTCCAAACTGGATGAGGTATCTTAAATGGGGAGAGAATGGGAAACAGGACTCCATGCACCTGCAAGGCTAATATAAACCAGAGGTCGCTTAGTACCCCGATGTGATTTATAGTTTTCAAAGGTAGCAAATGCAACCTAGTTGGCTGCTTGGTCACTATTCAGTGCTTCCCATTCTAGTTTAGTTCACATTAGATTTCTTCAGCTCAAGCGACACAGAACATGGTGCAACTCCTGCTTGGAATTAATGTAAGAACTAGCAATCTCTTGACGTGAATCTACATATGTATCTTCTTCTTCACTGTATTATATTTTTTAAAAAATTTAGATTAACTCTTCGCCTAATTTCCTCTGGGATTCAAGTTTTTTTTTCCATATTTTGTAATCTTTCTCACACTGATAACGTACCAGAGGTAAGCTTCTGAACTCCTTTATCTACTTTTAAAATATTACTTTTACCTCTTCTGCTCATTGTAACCAGATAGATGTTGCCATCCAAAATTTATTTAAACTTCTGGGTCCTTTCTTGATTGAGTCAATGGTGGAGCAGCTCTCTGTCATATACAATCGGTTTCTTGAAGAAAAATAGTACCTATTCATTATCGATTCATGTAGGCTAACCGGAAAAGTTCAAAGTCATGGAACTATGCCCACATAAGCATTTCCTGATATCTCACTTTATTTGAACTTCAACCATGGATACCGTTCTTCTTCGGGAACTCATCCAATAAATAATGCCCCTCTCATGTGTGAAACATGTGAACTTCGTAAATCATTACATATACGGATGTGTTTTTCTTTAACCCAATACTTCTGTTTATCTCCCTAAACCACTTTATTACCAACTATCGCGGTGTTTATGAATGTAATTTTCTAATAATGATAGAAACGTCAAATAAACTGTTCTTGCAAATGACGACGAGGACGAGAACTAGGACGACGACGACGACGACGACGACGAGAACGATACACCCGCTACCATCATTATTCATATCCGCATGTAAATTGAGTAGAAGACTTTTCGCTACAAAACGAAATAATTCCAAAGAAGAAAATGATATATTGCTTCACTTCCGTCACTGGCACCGCCCCTTCGACTCCCCCGTCTGTTAAGGTAACAAATCTTTTTCTATTCCCTGTTTTGCACGCTTACTACTGCTCCCCTATACACTCCTGGAGCGCGTTCTCAAGTGAAATACGATTTATAAACATCTTCAAATGCGCGTTCATAAGTTAACTCTCTCTGGCTGTGTGTCGGGGTATTAAGTTGCTACAACGTTCCTGAAATGATTTGAGCTATAGCAGTGGCGCCACTCCCCCCACTCCATAGCCCAACTGTATGGTCTTAGGAGTGGGAGAGGTTGCCTCTATGGTACGCATAACATTTATTTTTATTTATCATACAAACCGAATGCAAAACTGTCTGTCTGTCTGTCGAGATGTGTAGTACAATGTACGTATGCGCGCCGCATGAAATGGTTTTATACCTTCGTGCTGTTTAGGGTATGCTAAATTTTGCGGAGATTTAAAACGCAATAAAGAAATTGTATGCATATAAATTTTGAATAAAGGTGAACGTAAATCCCCATTCGTTGACGTAGATACAATCACGAATATCTCTTCATTCTTAGGAAATTGTACTTAGATACTTTTCTCGTACTTCATCACAGTACTTAACTAAACATTTGAAAATGTCGACATAGGAGTGTGGAAGTTTGTGTTGGTTGGTAAGAATGGGTTTATTCAGTTCACGGGACCTAGTTTTAGCTTTAGCCAGGACGGAGAACTTGCAGTGGATGTGGTCAGAGAGTTCTTTATCATTTACGTCAGTCCAGCAGTAAATCACAAAAGCGATATCAAGACGTACTGCATAGTCATGAACAGCCCAAGTGACGCAATGTCAATTGAAGTTCTGCTGAAGACTTCGGTTGTTTTGGAACTGTGGAACTATATAAATAATATATAGTGATTTGATTACCTGGAAATGTAGACTCCAGCAAAAGAATTCATGTATAGTAAAATAACCACGATGTCTGGGATATTTGAAAGGGCTAAGCAGTAACACTCTGGAAATCGTAATATAGGAAGATCTCGCCTTAGGTGACATGCTTAGGAGGTGTTGATCTCAACAGTAACAAATCTTCAAGTTCAGATGGGATCCCTTCCCTATGTTTTGAAGAGGTGTTCTTATACCCTGGCTAAGCCTCTACATAAGCTCTTCCATATGTCATACTCTACAGCCATCTTTCCACATAGCTGGAAACTCGTGCACGTACAGCCGACCCCAAAAGAGGGCGATAAAACGCACCTTCCATAGCTCTAACTTCAGTGCTCACCCAGTGATGAACTTTAAATGACTTTAGTCCTAAGTATAATATGCTTAAGCGAAAAGGGAGCAAACTTAACTTCGCGTCAGCTGGCTGAAGTAGTTTAATGATGCAAGCCCATGTCAACTCTGGAGTGCCACAAAAGTGCCACAAGAGTATAATAATAGGAAAATTGGCATGTATCTGACGAGGCCTCGATGTCTGACCATCAACACATCAGGTTCCACATTCCCCGCAAATTGTCACATGCTTCTTCTAGATATGATCCAAAGTCCAGAATCTGTACCGGGGACTTGTCCTCTCTAAATCAGATATGCTTGTTACATCTATCGAGTCCACAGGAGACCTAGATGAAGCAATTGAATGATGTGTTGCTTACTTCCTATCATGACAGCTGTGTCCATAAATCCAGTCTGTGTAAACGAAAGGTTCCCTGGTGGAATGACCAGCTTGCCAAACTAAGGAAGAAAGTTAGAAAACTCTTCAACTCTGTTAAACGCACGAAGTGTTGGGACGAATACAGGTTCGCTCTTACAGAATACAACTCAGAATTGAGACGATCTAAACGTGCCACATGGAGGAAATGCTGCGAAAAGAGTGCTGACATGCCAGTAGCGGGATGAATCCACAAGGCACTCGTGAAAGAGCTTATTAATTGCGTAGGTTTACTAAAAAAGACCGATGGTACCTATACGATGGACCGTATGGATATTATTAGAATCTGACCATAGGGTCTGCATTGCTAGTAGATGAAATAGTTTGTCCGGCAAAGTTTTCAGTGCGGATAAGGTCAATTGTGCTGCAGGGTCCTTGAAAGCATTGAAAGCCACAGTCGGTGATTCTATATTCCCGGCGCTTTTGCAGAAGGCAATAGATCTTATTCTAGAGGGTTTGATTGCTTTATTTAGAGCCAGATACAATTGGGGTTACATCCCAACTACCTACAGACAGGTAAATGTAATGTTTATCCCCAAACCTATGGCCTAGAGACGTATAAGTCTAACATCATTTGTCCTCAAAATAATGCAGAGACTCATTGAAGGTCGGTTCATATTAAAGGTCGGCTAGATTTGTCTACCGCTCTACACTCAAGTCAATTTGCGTACAGAAAATGTAAATCAACCGAAGGTGCTCTTCACTATCTTGTTAAGAAGATAGAAGGAACATTACGTTCCAAGGAAATAGAACTGTGTGCCTTCCTTGACATTGAGGGCGCATTCGATCACACTGGCTACGCCTTAATAGCAAGAGCAATTAGTAGCAGATTTATCGAGGATTCGACCAACAAATGGATACGAGCTATGCTTGAAAGTCAAATTATTACTTCCTACTCGGAGGAGTGACAGTGTCTGTGACCGCAGTTAAGGGCTTTCTCAAGGCAGGAGTCCTTTCTCTTCTCGATCTTCAGAGATTAGGCTACATCGTCATTGGTTATGTAAATGACTTGGCGATTTTTATCAGTGGTAAACACCGTAAGACCATTTCAAGTGTCATGCAAGGTGCTTTACTACACTTGTTAGAATGGTACAGCAGAGAAAGACTATCCATCAATCCTTGCAAAACTGTTCTAGTGCCTTTTACAAAAAGAAGACTGATCAATCTAGGACCACCATCACTTTACTTTATTCCAGTGAGGTTAAATATCTCGATGTCATCCTTGACAAACGGCTTAGCTGGAATTCTCATGTCAAGTCCGCCATCGAGCGCGCCACTAGGGCCATGTGGGGCAGTAGACGCCTCTATGGCAGAACTTGGGGTCTAAGTTCAAAAATTATACATTGTGATATTATACATTATCACGTACGCTGCCATTGTTTGGTGGCCGAAATTTCTTGAACGAACAACGGTAACGAAGCTTTAAAGAATTTCATGTCTCGGCATTGATAAAGGTATTAAGGGCGCTAGGATATATATCTTTTCAGATGATTACCAGACATAACAAGCTGAAACTCGTTTAGGTCCCTGGCCATCAAGGAATTGCAGGCAAGGAATATGCAAATGACCAGCTAGAGGTGTCTCAGAATCTGCGTTCATAGGACCTGAACCCTAGTGTGGTGTCAACTGGGCTACCGCCACAGCGCTGACTAACGCAAACACAAACTTCGTCTGGCCCACTGGGAAAATATCTCGGGGCTAAGACAATCCAAGCGATTAATCAGGCCTTTTTCCTACAAGGAAGTCCTTAATCTAGATAAGGAAAGTATCAGAAAGCTGGTGAATTTTCTCACATGTCCCTATGGCCTGCGATATCACCTTAAAAAACTTAATACGTGCTCAGAAACGGAATGTAGGCTCTGGCTAGAAGATGACGAATCCTCTGAGCACACTCTCTGTGAATGAACAGCATTACATTGGTTAAGGAGGCGTATTTTCCACAAAGAAATATGTTCATCAGCGAAGTTGAGAAACTCTGCTGCTAACGACGTACTATCCTTCATATGGTAGGTGGAACGTCTTTTACCTAGTTATACCAGTACAATGGATCTTTTCAGGATGCAGGGTCCGCCATATGGGCAAGGGTTATTAAAAGAAAAACAAAATCATGAAAGGCTGAAAGGGTGGCCACTTCCAAAATAATTTGATAGTATTGACACTGCATTGGATTGGAAAGTTGAACTCTTGGAACCCCTTATTTATTGCTATTAGCTTAGAGAACGTCTTCTCACAATTTGAACTTATGCTAAGTCTTAAAAATCTTGTTTATCATGACTCCTGAATTCGAGACAGAGTAAGAAAATGCACCATGTATATCAGCTAGCAAATCTTGTCTTTATGTTGCAACTTCCAGCCGCCACTATTCTTTGCCAGCCTTTTTTATTTGTACTTAACTCATGTTGCATTCCAATCAGAGAGTAAGTAGTTATGTCAGTATTTCCGAACTGGGGTAGTGTTGAGTATCTTATTGTATCTGACCTGTGGTCTTAAGAAGACTGAGCTCTTCCTGAAGGCACCTCACAAGCTTCGATATGAATCCTGTGGCATATATCGCTTTTAGTGTTCCATGTCTATCGCTGTTGGCTGTTGTATCTTCTAAGAGCTATATTTGAAAAACATTCCTGCGATTTCGAAGCTTGACTGGCTTGAATAACTGCCGAAAATCGCCTTTTATATATGTTCGTAAACACTTCTAAAGATTCAGTAGTTGGTGTCTATAAACATGACTTCCGATGGTTCTCTGCTCGCTTAAGAACTTGAAAAGAGTTATGGATAGTCCAGCTAAAGGGTCATCCAACAAGAGGTGTCCTTTTAAATTTTGCACTGTTGAACCGTCAACATTCAACTATCATTGCGATGACTTTTGATAAGAAAAAACCAGGAAGTTCTTAAATATGTATACACACTCGCATAACGTGCTGAAATAATGAAAATTCACTACAAAAAGGTAAAAATATCGCGAACACGTTTCGTAAAGTTGGTACTGCTTTTGGTCATCATCAAACGCCTTGCAACTGCTATTATGGAAAAACGTGATGAAAAATTTCATCAAAAGAATGACTATTTGTAGGCGGAACCGACGCTGATTTTTAAAAGATCTTTTATGCCATTACTAACCTCAGAGTTTGTACTTTAAATTAGAATAAACATATCACCACTTTCATAAAAATGTGGCCTTCTATTATTGATTTAAAAGGACACCTCTTGTTGGATGACCCTACAACTGTTTAGTCAGTTTTTACTTATTTTTAAGTTTTCACTACTTTTTATACCCTATCCTAAGGGTATATTAAGTTTGACACATAGTTTGTAACATAGAGAAATAATCGAGATAGACCCTATAAAGTATATATATTCGTGATCAGCATCAATAGCGAAATCGATTGAGCGATGACCGTCCGTCCGTCCGTCCGTCCGTCCGTCCGTCCGTATGTCACCGCTTTTTGGGCCTTAAATTTTGAGCTAGGACGATGAAATTTCATATCTGGGCTTCTGAGAAAAAGATACAGTACAAGTGTAAAAATTTTTGAAATCCGCCCACTGCCACGCCCACTTTTTCATAACTTCACTAAATTATATGAAACCGAAAAATTTTGTTAAGACCAAATATTTAGGCATTCAAATTCCCTACAATCCACCCATACAAAAGTTTTGGCCACGCCCACTTTTTGGGGGCGTTTTCATCACAAAACCGATTTTTGGGCCTTAAATTTTTAACTAGGACGCTGAAATTTCATATCTGGGCTTCCAAGAAAAAGATACAGTACAAGTGTAAAATTTTTTTACATCCGCCCACTGCCACGCCTACTTTTTTATAACTTCACTAAATTATATGAAACCGAAAAATTTTGTTAAGACCAAATATTTGGGTATTTAGATTCCCTACAATTCACCCATAGAACAGTTTTGGCCACGCCCACTTTTTGGGGACGTTATCATCAAAAAACCTATTTTGATAAAATTTTATATGTAACATCCTCAAACGTTCGACATTATAGCTATATTTGAGTACAAAATGCAATTTGACCACGCCCACTTCATAGAGAGGAGGATAGGGTATCATACGATCCGTTCCAGACGGATTGTAGCTTTTCTGTATGTTTCATTGTAGCTTAGTTTTGATGACCCCAGGTTCTGGCAAATACCTTCAGAATCCATTGCCCTATGGCATAAAATTTTCTATTACAAAGTGGCTATGTCTTTTACTTCTGAAACCGCCTTGAATCAGTAGGGTAGTCACTGAAAGGGAAAAAGCCTTTCCTAATGACAAGCCGTTTGAATAAAACTGGCATCACTAGTTTGACTTTGCCAAAGTTTCTCATTGAAACTACCCACTCATTGAACCCACTCCAAAGTGCAAATGTGCATCCACTGGTACCAGGTACTTCACCATCTTCAAGCTTCCACCACTTTTCTGTTCCATACGCCATCGGCTGCCCCTCTCCATACAAACGGATTAAAAACAAAAAACTGAAACAAAGTTACTTCTCCCAGAGAATTTATATTTGTTTTGAGCAGCAGCACAGGACATAGCCGAGCACTCGTATTATTCCCGGTCCTACCATTGTTTTGCGTCCTTTTGTACACCACCATCCTCTTTTTTTTTTTGGCGTAAATAAAAGATTTAATTTTCTCCCTCTTCTGGTTGAGGGGGTAATTCTCTAAACAACGGGAAAAAAGGACTCCATCTCTCGCTCGTTGTCTTTCGCCATTCTGTTCGGCTAAGCTAATTAGTTAATAAAGGGGTCCGCTTTTGTTGTTGTGAACAATTTCACCATCGCATCGCTCTCTAACCGTCCCACCCGCCCGGGTTGAGCACTGTGGGCGATTTACAAGAGGCGGAAAAAATGCGAAATGGCCGTCATGAAGAAAAGAAGGACTTCATAAAATTTGGCAGATAAATGATGTATACGTATACATCTTCTTTCGGTCAGTTGTCGGTCTCTCGGAATTTACTTAATAACTGGAAAGTCAAAGTTAGTTAGTTAAATATACTGTCAGTGCGTCACTGTTAAGGAGTACATAACGCAAACAGAAAAAAAAACAAAAAAACTTCATCAATCCTTCTGTTGCGAGAAATATTAAGAGCTGCCCCATCGGGGAGAGGCATATTTTTGGGGAAATTATTTTCTCCTTTTTTCTGCTTATTTACATTTTGTCGAAAAGTAATCAAATTTGAAGAGCAGCCAAGGGAGGTAGCACCGACTCACAGTTTACAGCTTACAGCTTCTGTGTATGTGAAGCTGTGGAATTTTGTAGGCGAAAGGAAAGGGGTTCATCAGCTTAACCCATTCTACCATACCCGAAAAATGGGAAAACGTAATTTTAATTAGAGATGTTTTGAATTCTTTTCCTTTGTCAGGCCATTTGTTTGATGTTTCATTAACGGAAATTATTATGTTTGTCCTTTTGGAGCCAGAGGAAAGGGGCAACTGTGCCCCAAAAGTATTTATAACATTAACAAATTTTGTGGAAGTTGTACACAATATTAGGAAATGTTGAACATTGTTTTCGAAAATTAATAATCAGGACTTTGGTTGACCACATTCTATACATTTTATATGGAGAGAAATTTTTTATTTTATTTTTTTCAATCATATATTTTCTACAATCTGAATACCACATAACGTCGACTATAGCTCTTGGTAACATAAAAACCATTCATTCGATGGCCGAAATAGGCTTATTAACGTCAAAAGTCTACCTAATCATGGACTATCTACACCAAAGTCATGTTCCATATTCAGTTACCAGTTCTTGGAGGACTTCTGAACCGGGACATAGTATTTCGAAAGACATTTCTTCATCTGTTTATTGAACAAAATTCTATCGCTCCCAATCATCTATCATGAGAAAGCCAAATAAGAACTTGATTCAATCTCACAAGTTTTTCTAACCAAAGAAACTGGAATCCAAAAGTTCCCAGCTCTCAGAGCTCACAAAACCAATATTAGGGCATGACATCTCATCTATTATTAACAAGGAAAAACTGTCCTCCTAGTTTTGACAGACTAGTGCGTGGAAGCTGTTTTTAAAAAGGTTATTACATAGACTACTAGCTTTGGACTTGGTGCCAACATTATCTTGTCTTTCCTAAAAACTCGACATCAAGAGTTGGATGCAAATAAGTATAGTATACATAGGTTCCACTCTATCTCTATTCTTGTGTGTCATGTTCTGCAGGCAGACTTTAAGAATCTGGGTATTGAACTACTAATATTCTGAACTCCTTGAGAGGATTTGAGAACGTATTCAAGACATTACATAGTGGTATGGTGGTTAGCGCTAAATACAGGATACAACATAACGTAACAGAATACAAAGTACAGGATGAATACAACATGCGTTTCGGGGTTAGATCTAACAGATGTTCTAAGGGTGCTCCCGCATCTCCTAGCTCTGGATCTACGTATTAAAGACAGTAGAGCATATATTTATTCAGATTGAGAGAAACTGGGCGCTGTACTGCGAAACTCTACAAGGGTAATTTTCCACAAGGGCAACCTGAGAAGATAAAAAAAAATTCCGATTTAACAGTCTGCAGTGATGGTTGAAAGATATAGTACGGAGTCGGTGCGGGTGTGTTTTCGGAATCTTTGCACATCTTAAAATCCTACAACTATAACCTATGATCCAAGATACACTGGCATCACAAGCGTGATTTGACATGGTTCTCCAGAATGCAAGTAGTCTGAATGAATGGTGCCAGATGTCTAGAAGAAAATAAGAGGAATCTTGCAAGAAAAACTGTAGACAATCCTAATGAACCACGACGCTTTTGTGTCGAATCCTGAATGGAAAAAAAAGAGAAAGGTGAAAAGGTATTCATCTTGCGAGCACTTACCGCCAAGAGAGTACCAGAATACCTGCAGAAGATAATGACCGACTATTTTAGAAATAGAATACTGCTCTACGACACCGACGATGAAACGAGACAGTATAATGTCACAGGTGGCGTTCCTCAAGACTCCGTATTAGGTCCGCTACTGTGGAACCTAATGTATGATGACGTTCTTAGACCTTGAAAACCGAGGTCTTCGAAAATAATTGGCTTCGCCGATGACATAGCAATCGTTGTAGTGAACAAACACCTTGAGGAGTTGGAGCATGACTGCAATGAGGCTATCGGGATGGTCCAGGACTGGCTACTACGCATTAGCAAGAGTTGCCGCATCAATAATGCTCTACGGCTCCCAATTATGGGCTGGTGCCATGAAAACAAAATCATACAGAAAGAAGACTGAGGCAGCCTACAGAAGCAATGCGTTGAGAGTATGCAGCGCCTTCCGAACAACTTCCTACGATGCGGCATGTGTAGTGGCTAGCATGGTACCAATAGCCCTTCTTGCCAAAGAAGCACAACAGAAATACCGTGTCAGTAGGACATCGGGAACAGTAACGATTCGAAGTAGTACTGAAGTACCACCAAGGACAAGTCTGGAAGAATGGCGGGAGAGATGATGTCACTCTGACAAAGGCAGGTGGACGTGACAACCACTTTTGTCTAACGTGCAGGGAAGCAGTGGAGGATGCGGAACACATCATGTTCCACTGCCCACGATATTACGTACAACGGCATCTGCTGGTAAACCAATTGGGCGAGGATTTAACCCCAGAGAACTTCACCAGGCAGATGATGAGCAGGGAAGAGGCTTGGGACGCAGTTAGTGACACTGTGACTACAATTACGAAAGAGCAGCGAAGACAGGAGCATCGACGAAACGCAGCGCAGCAGGCTGCCAACTTGAATGAGCCGAGTATATAAGGCTCGCGATGAAATGCTTGACGGCAGTGTCGCGGGGACCAGGGGTAGAAGGGGAGGTGGGTATAGTGGGTGGAAACACACTTTTACTGAGTACGGGCTTAGTTTCGTCTTTTAAAGATTCCCACCTTCCTACGTAAAAAAAAAAAAACCTAGACTGGGACATGCGCATAGGATATGAGCTGTCTTTTCTTCTTCATCGGTATCGATATAGCCTCTACAAAAGTTATCTCTATTCAGCCGTGTTCTTCTTATAAGACCGGCAAAGAGTGATAACTGCGTTCATTTAAAAGGTAGGATTTGTCTGGCTTTCGTGTTTTGTCCTAATTTTACTAGAATCACGACAAAATGATAGTGCGCTCCATCTATTATTGGAGTTTTAAGGAGCCGCTCGTGTAGATCGAGATTCCAATCGGGTTAATAGCTTGCCGTTTGCCCTATTCTCCTATTGAAGATTTTCTGTGTCGGTACCCAGGTGTGCCCATGTCGCAATAGTGTGGTTGACTCTTTTCATCAAAAATTGAATTGTTTCAAACAGAGGGCACTCCTTGCAGCTGTTAACCACCAGACTAGATACCCATAGAATAAAATGGGTCTGACGACGGCTGTATACGTCCAGTAGATGATGGCAGGCTTGGACCTTCATTTATTATTGATTTTACTGCATGAATAGAAGGCTATAGATGGCTTTCATCCTTTCTAACGCGTTCTCTTTACAAGCTAGCTTTCAGTACAATATGCAACTCAAGTATCTCGCCTTATCTGAGGTTTGGTGTGGCTTAGCATTCAGTCGTCAAGGGCCCGATTTTCGGAATTATTCTCTTGTTAGTGTAGAGAACCAACTCTGTTTGCAGAGGCTTAAACGTTAATCCACATCTCTTAGCACATTTGTGTGAGGGCAGATTGTAGCAAACGAATTTCAGAACAATAAGTAAAAATTGAATTTAAATCACTTTCGATTAAAATGTAAGCCCTTACATACCTTAGTTCTATGAAGAATTAAGCTCTCCCATATGATTCAATGAAGCAGCTGCCAACACCTTAGCGCTAAGCTATCCGCTTCCAAACAGTTGACTTTCTTCAAGTATATGAGTACCGAGTGGGTATACTACTATCTTTGAGATGATCCCATGTGAACTCGGAGTTTTGATAGCAACTTGCCATAGTTGTAATGCATAGCCAATCTCTGGTGATATACTTAGTTGAGTCCTTCTGTACTAAGTAAAATCTATCCATTAGGTAATGATTTCTAGAAACAACAAAGTCCTTCGCAAACTATAAACACTTACGTGGATCTTCTTACTATATCTTGTTCATGTCTAGAATAGCTTGACATTCAAGTAAGTTGAACAAAAATTACTATTGAATGCAGAAACAGAAATGACAAAACACTAAGTAAACCTCTTAACTAGGAGGCAAACAGACTAATGAGCCAAAGCGCAATATTTATTCTTGTACTCATTCACAAAACCTGGATAATAATTCGAGAGGCAAGAACTTCCAGTACAGGATGAGTAATCACATTACCATCTGCTGCCCAATTACTTAGCATTATCCTCAAGGAGCTGTTAAGAGGGCAGCTAATATATAAACAGAAACTGAAAATTTATTTGGCGCAATTGCTCCAAGAGTAGTCCATTCGGAGAATGGAAATTCAAATAAAGAGAGTGTCTACTTAACTTAACCTTGCACAATTATTTTCATTTTCAAATATGTGAAGAGTACCTACACAATTATATTTAATCATTCTTGTAAAAAATACTAGAAAAACGAACAAGATAACCCAAAGGTCACACGCGACATCCCTGGGGTAGAATGCATTTTATGATGTAATCGTTCAGTTATCGTCGTTTAAATTTTATTTTTTTGCTGCTTATGTGAGTCAGGACATGTATGGTCTCCTAGGGATAGGCAATAACTGAAGAAACGGAATATATTTCAACCACTTTGTTTGATTATCGTCGTTAAGGACTTGATGGGTATTATATTGCAGGACAATTGCATTGACTGGATTGGGTCTGCCACATGCTTTCGCAGTAATATCCTCATTTGCATGAGATATTCTATTTAACCAATAGGTTTCGATAATTTTGTTATCACTATTATACAGCAACTCATTTGTGAGTCCTGACCAGCGCCAGATAAAGATTTCTAGCGTTGTCGGTGGTAAAAGTTCAGAACCGATAGAAGTTCAGTAGCGACTACTTGCGAATCTCAATCTTACCTTGTGCAACCCACTGTGCCTGATGAAGTAATTCCAATTAGCGTAGGAATTCTTTTTTTTTTTTTTAATTTTGACTTCATCTGACTTAACCCAAAAACCAAACCACGGATAAATTGAGCGAGTAGCCAATTGAATTAGAATCTACTCTTCAACTAATGAGAGGGTCACTTTTATCCATTCATCGTTGTTTCATTACGTCTCTCCTCAGTTCAGGTTTTTTTTTTTTATGTAGATTGAAAAACTCTGCGGTAGCTTAAATATACAGCGGTGTATTGATTCATGCTGCGGTTGATTTTTTAGTCCCTAACATTTGAGCAAATAATTAGGAAACAAAAGCTGCCTTTGCTTCAGAGCACGACCAAAAAGGGATAAGGTTTCTTTTTAAGGATTTCTTCTTTTTTTTTTTTAATTTCATCGGTCACAGAGAAAGATTCAAATAGCTCAAAGCCTTCGCAAAACCTTTATCACTTTAAGACAAAAGAGATAGGGAGGAAAAAAATAAAATAAAATGCGTAATTGGAAAGGAGAATCCTTCGTATTTCTTGCAGACCCTTTTTTTTTTAACCCACCAACGCTTCTGTCCAGAAAGGTACTATAAAATACTATAAGATACTATTGTACCTCTAGTGGAAACAATGTATCTGGGATGGTTTTCTCTGTTTAATTAGCCTACGTTTTCTTCGGGACCCAAACCCAAGTATTGTGCAAGCAATAATAAGGAAGTGTTACACCATATCGTCTGCGGCGATGATGACAATGGTGGAGCATTTTCTTTGGTGGCCAACCACAATAGACAAGCAAAGTGAATAGAAAAGTAAAGAAAATCTTTTCAAATTAAATCTATTGTACTTTTCTCTATGCAGAGAACTTGAATCCTTTCTTTACGAAACCCAGTCTCTATCAATAGTGATTCAGAATCCTACACTGTATGGTGAGGATTTAAAGTGCAATGGTGTGTTACACCAATCAATTGTATCTAGGTGTTATCAGGTTCGTACACTTGCTGGTTCTTACATAAAAGACAAAGAACGCAATGTTTATACCCAATTTTGTAACTATTGCTAGAATTTCAAAGCATCGTGAGATGACTTGAAAAGGACACATGCGATAAAAATAAAATTAATAAGAAGAAAATCCCAAGATTATTAGTCGAATTCTCAAAAAGGAAAGAAGCCTTAAACTGCTGCGATTTCGCGAGTATCTATTTTTTAAGGATTGTGTATAAAACACTTTTTTGTTATATTGCTAGGTTGCCCAAAAGTCCTTTTTCATGTTTTCGACTAAAATCTAGAACTATCTTTCGAGAGGTGGCCAAAGGGTAATGATGCGAGTATATGAAAACACAAGCGGTCTCACGTTAGCCTCTCACTATCAACTCCTACTCTACCTACTCCTACCCTCCTGGCTGCTGGGTGCCTAGTACCTCGACTGGAGATTGGGTTACCAACTCCTTTGAAAGGTCGTTGGTGGCAGCAGACGAGAAACGGGGGAGGAGTGCTTTCTCACTAAAACACTCCACGTGGAATGTTAGGACTTTGAACAGACTACGTGCAGCTGAACAATTAGCGGAGGCCCTAAACCGCTATAATGCAGATATCACCGCTATCCAGGAAGTGCGGTGGTATGGGCCGCGACTGTGACATATACTACGGTAATTGCTACAGAGCCAAGAAACAGCGTCTATTTTGGTGCGGATTTGTTGTAAGCAGCAAAATTCAGCATGAAGTTTTGAGCTTTAGAAATGTCAGTGAACGCCTTATAACAATCCACATCAAGGCTGAATTTGAAAACATTAGCCTGATATACCCTCACGTCCACAGAGGAAAGAGATGATGCTACCAAAGAGTGGTTCTACGAGCTCCTCGACAAGACATACATACATGTACATATGTATGAGCAATGTACTAAGTATGATGTTAAACTCGTTCTAGGTGATCTTAACGCCAAAATAGGAAAGATGGACATCTTTGATAGCACCAATGAAGAACCTCGTCTGGAAACGGACTTAGGCTAATCGACTTTGCTGCGGGACGTAATGTTACTATAGCTAACTCACGGTTTCCTCACCAGATTCTTAAGGGGATATGGTAGTCACCAGATCATCAAACCGCCAACCAAATTGATCATAATGCGATCGACTCTTCCAGTATTCTAGATGTCCGAACATTTCGAGCGACCAACATAGACTCGGACCACAACCTAGTTGCAGCAAAGGTATTTCTATGGATATCTCAAATGCCACAACAACGGGAAGAGATTAAGTATTGAACTGCTGCAATAGCAACAAACCATCACAATCGGGTATCCCTCAACCTCTCGAGAAGTCCTATGCAGCCAGCATCAAATGCTGAAGACCAGTGGTATCGTTGCCAAGAAGCCATTAGAAATGCCGCAACTGATGTGCAACCACTCCCATGAAACACCTGGTTCGACAAAGAATGCCAGCAAGCACATGCAGCAAAACAATTCGCCTACGAAGCGGCGCTGCAGATGAGGACGAGAGCGTTTGGTCCAACTCCTGACAACCTACCAGCCGAGATATTTAACGCATTTTCATTTCCAACATTTGGTCGGAAGAAAGTATGCCTGATTAATGGAACCTCAGCATCGATTGCCCGATCCACAAGAAAGGAGACCCTCTAAACTGCGTCAGCTATAAATACATCCTTCTCCTCCTTCCTTAACATTGCATACAAGATCCTGTTGGCCGTACTGTGTGAGCGCCTGAAACCATTTGTCAGCGAGTTGATTGGCCCCTATCAGTGCGGTTTTAGGACCGGTAAGTCCACAACCGACCAAATATTCACACTACGGCAGATCCAGGAGAAAACTCCAGAAGTCCAAATCGATACCCACCATCTTTTTATCGATTTCAAGACCGCATATGACAGCATTTATAGAGACGAGATATACAGAGCCATGTCTAGTTTTAGCATCCCTGCCAAACTCGCCAGATTGTACAGAATAACGAACGCTTGCTGCTCCATAAGTATCGAAAACCGAAACCCTTGATGTCAATAAAGGATTTAGACAAGGTGATGAGCTGTCATGTAACTTTTTCAACATCAACGGGATTTGGAGGAGGAAATTTAACAGCGAACTCTACGGTCTGTCAGCCACATCGCCCTGGGCAGAAAAATACACATCAATCGTCTAAGATGGCTAGGACATGTAGAGCGAATAGATAGCAACGCTCCAGCCCGAAGAATTTTTGAATCCAACAGAGATGGACAACGCAGTAGAGAAAGACTTCGCCTTAGGTGACGCGCACAAGTGAAAGAGGACCTCAACCAACTTGGAGTGCGAAAGACTGTAGTGCCACCTAAGTAAGTAAGTTCATAGATACGAGCTGTATGCAACCATATCTCCTTAACCTTCCTGCAAGAAAAAAAAAATGCACGGTGGTCCAATTCCTTTTGTGGCAATAGGGATCAATAGTTTTATCACGACAGAGTACTAGCATTCCATTTTTTGTGAAATTTTTGTTGTAAAGACTATTCAAATTCAAAAACCAAAAAAACAAAACAATTAATTGCCTACTAGACACAGCGTCTATAGTATTTCCGTAAATAGAGGAGTGGAAGTGACGAAATAAATCGAAGGATAAACGAGAATGTAACAAATAACTTGATGCTATCAGCAAAGGACACTGAAAATAGACTAATTTGTACTGAAAGTCACAATGGACAGCTATAGCTATGAAGTAGTTAGCAACGTTGTCTACCTAAGCTCCAAAATAAACTTGACTAATGATACCAGCATCAACGTAAGGATTAATCGAAGAACTACTCACAGTAATCTTTTGACTAAGATCGTAATTGAGGAAATAAATTAGTTATAGACTGTGCAAGGAGGAGGATTTACAGTGACGAACTATGTATATATACTTTCGGCTCTACAGTCACATCGACATATAAAGGCTGTTCATTTTAAATCATCAAACAAATGCATAATATTATTATTTTAATCGATTAGGGAGTAATCCGGTTATTGATGGGACACGATATCGACTAAAAGAACACCTCGTCCTTTCTTCCAAATTGGCTTACCTGTCAGGAAATTTTTAAACACGTTTTCGCACAATTGCGGCTCATAATAGCTCAAACCTCTTGTTGGATGACGCTTTAAATATTAGCACAGAGTAGGTACTGGCCGATAGGATACTATGTAGCCATATTCTAATGCTGTTTTGTGTCCTACTTCTGCTTGATCCAATACACCATGCTTTTGAAAATAGCTGAAATGTCTGCCTTATAGCAATCCAGGGCTCATGCTAATTGTGCTACCATAGACGGTGTATTAAGGAACTCAATGTTCTATGTCCAAGTTGAAAGGTATGGCATTGTTCCTTCAGTCCATCAACAAAATCTTTAACCCATGACTGAAGGACCATTATTACATTACCTTGTAACATTGAAGGTGGGCATTTAAAGAGTATCAAACCGCATCATGTGATGTAGATTGAAAGCAGGGAATAATTGACAAAAAAATACATATTTGATGCCAGAGGTCTATGGAACCCAGGGCGCCCACGAAAAATTGACACAAATTGCTCTAAATTATGAAGAACTTCTTGTGAAAGTTTCTGAATTAAAAGCAGTTCGATGAAGTGGAAAATGTGTTCCTAAATACTCCCCCTCTTAAAAACTTGTTAAGAACTTGAATTATTAGTTTCTACTACCAGCCCTAATATTCCGTATGTGAAGCATTTCATATTCACAATTTTATTTTTATCCTGAAAGAACTCCCTGGCGTATACGTAATATTTTTGTTGTTGTTGTTGTTGAATGTAATTTGCACTAACCCTCCTGTGGGAGAAGGACGCATTGCATGACCTTTCTCACCACCAGGCACTTTGGAATTATGTTATATCCATGCCCAGCGAGGCCACACCCGGGGTCGATAGATTACACATTAATTTCCAGGGTTGCACAGCACACAGTACACAACTTATCCACCGTCGTCGTTTGTTGGTCCCCAAGATGAGATACCTAGTCGACTTACATGTAAATTTATTATCATTGGGTCATTGGGGTTAATTTGTAGCACCGTCATTAATTATGCCAGAGAACCAGTTGTTGTGGGACCATTGTGCTAAACAAGTTTCTTACCCCAAAACCCACCCACACCCACTCCCCACAGTTTGCTATTTGATTGATTCTTTTCTCTCTTAAAGGATAATTGCCAAAGGATTTCGATCTAAGAAATGAATTTCAAGTATCCACTTGTTGCAAATCTTGCTTAGATCTCTTGTCAGAGTGTCTGCACTTAATCTGGTTATCGATTACAATCGGGTATTCCATTCGAGGTCATAGAACGTTCAATCGAATTCGAATTTAATTTCAAAACATAAAAAATAAAAATAAAAATAAATATTCTACAGGGGATTGGAAGGACTACTGTAAAACTAATGTCGACAAATTCTAATTAATTTATCTGCAAATCCTCTGTTCGTTTCTAGGGCTTTTCCAGGTAACATCTACGTCGTTTTTTTTTTCTTTTTTTTTTTGGTTCCACTAAATCTCAAACGAAAACATAAGCTCCACCATTAGAGCCACCTAACGCAAGTTAATGGGAAATTACTTGGAATTCTACCATCTCGGAGCGCCCAAATCATTTCGTTCGTTCGCCTGCGATACACTTACACACACTCGGGCTAGAAACGAATCGGCCAACGTCTCATCTAACGTAGACGAGATTTCGTGTTCCCAATGGCAGCAACAATGGATTTCACCTCATTAATCAAAAAGGATTTCAATGGCCCCGTCTCCGACAGTAGTAACCAATGGCAAAGGAATTTCATTCTCTTAGAATTGCCGCCCCCTCTCTTGCCATGTTGGTTTGTTCTTTTTCGATTGACCTCAAATGGGATCAAACAAAAGGCAAATCCCTCCATTTGGTATAACCACGAGGTATGACGCCCGGTAGGCGTATGGTACCACATAAGGTTACACATTATAATGAAGTGGAGCAGATTGCCTAAGAGCCAGGCTGACTGAAAATGGCAGCAGAGACTACTTAGAGTTTCATATATTACCTAGGTCAGGCTATATCGGCAAAATGTCCTTCGATTACCCTCCATATGTTCTTATTTGGGTGAAAAATGCTACGCTTGGCCTAGTAATTTGAAGGGAACCTTTTTTTTTGCCGATTGCAATGTCGATGGTTTGGTGTATGATTTTAGGGTAGCCAGATAGTCAGAGACTAAGGTAATATATTCGGGATTAACAGCTAAAAAGAAAATTTACGGATTATCACGGAGAAAAGCTGGAAATAGTCAAGTACTCTTTTATTTTAAGTGGATGTGGTCGCACGAACGAAGAGTAGAGATAGGCTGATGAATATTTCTTCAGTAATTGTTAGAACTGTTTTAAGAGGCTGCAAAGCTTGGAACTGGTGCCATATGACACGGGCAGAATGTAATTGATTGGTCTTTCAGTATTGATCATTTATTTAGACACTATGTGAACTATCTTCAAGGGTTAGTATGCAGATGTTATACTTCCTAAATATGTTGTGGCAAAACATAATAACCAACCTTACATTGCGAATGGATGGGAAACGGTCGTGGTCGTAGAGCCTTCTATACCTGGGTAACAAATGGGAATTAGGCCAAACATACCTATACGTATGCATGTGCACAGCCACAGTGCATCTAATTCCTTTCTAGTAGTCGCTATAGTCTGGTGGACTTCCTTAAGTTAGCAACAAAATGGGGATATCAATAATATTCAAGGAACAGCGATTAGATGCTTTATAGTACGTGCATTCAAGTTATGCTCAATAGTACATCTTAAAGGCACAGTGCTATGCGTCGCATTCCGGCTTAACAGATCTGGGTTCTTTACCGCCGGGTTATACAATAAAGTTTGGAAATAAATAAATTGGTTGCACCGATCAGCAACATATCCCCAAACTCCTCCTTAGACTTCAGAAAAAGAGGATACATTTGGAAGAGATTATACTGTTGGTTGAGTAGCTGAGTTAACGAAAGTATTTTTTTTAAGAGCCAAATTGAGCCAAATTGAGCAAAAAAAAAACAATATTTTGCTGTAATACTAGAAATCCATTATCTAAATTTAGTATCGCTGTCTTCATAAATAGCTAGAACGCTATTAAAGTTATGGATTCGAGTACAACATCTTTGAAGAACATCCAAAAAACAAAAGTCTAACGAATAATATTCCAGTTTTTAGAAACAGAGACACTACATCCTGTTTTGTTCCCAATATGATCATTATTACTTGGTCTATGATTATTATTATTATTTGAGAATTGGGTTTGTTGCACTGCGACCTGTTGGTCTATTGTGCCCCCAGCTAACACCTCGGGGAGGTATATGCCCTCATTAGAGTTCCCCTCGTTTTTGGATTCGTTTCGGAATTATTTCGAGGGTAAAGCACTCTTACTTCGCCTTGGCAGAAGAAGTATGTATATCCTAGAGCTCTCTCTCTCTAATCCAGTTTCCTTTAAGAATCTAAGGATGAGAGCTGGATCTAGTGACGGTATTTCTTCATCTGATAATTGGTACTTGCCCAAGTATTTCAGTCTTTTGTGGGTCAATGAACCACAGGATCCCAGCACATAATCCGAGATTTCGCTGGACTCATTGCAGAATCTACAGAGTCCTTCTTCAGATATACCTAGTTTCCTTAGGTGCTCCTTGAGTTTACAATACCCCGTTAGGAAGCCCGTTAGGATACGGAGGTTATTTTTGCTCATGCTGATGCATGCATCGAATTTTTTTCGGTTGTGTTCCCCTAGAAGTTTCTTGGCTTGCCTAATTCCATGAGCGTTATTCCAGGTTCTTGCACTGTTTTCCCTCTCTTGTTTCCTGAATTCTTCTTTGAGGGTATGATCCCCTATTCCGCAGAATGGTTCAGGACATATGAAGGATTCTGATGTTCCTTTTCTTGATAGGGAGTCCATTTCATTACCCTTTTTTAGTTCATTAAGTTTTTGCAAACATTCCCACACAAGTTTAGACTGTGTACCTATTTGTTGTATGATTGCTCAGTTTGTAGATAGTGGATACATTGCTCCAACTTTTTTTGTTACTGAGCTTGACAACGAAGTTCTTTTGAAAGTTAAACCTTCTAATGATATCATCCCTAGGAAAGGCTAGGAGTGGTAGTTTTTTGGGAAGTGCATCGAGTTGCTTCAATGTAATGCACTTGCCTTTTCCTATTCCTTCCTTAGCTATCCTTAGGATCGTTTTACTTGCACATTCCTCAACCAAAAGGTGCAAAGGTCTTCCTCGAGTGTCTTCCTCGTGGTGACCAGATTGGTTCTTTTTGTCCATGCAATCGCTCCATATGTGATCATTGGTCTCACAATAGCATCCACCTAAGGATGGTGGGGCTACATCCCCAAGATTTGCCCGCCAGGCTTCGACAGATCATCAGAGCCCGCGTGGCTTCCTGGTTATCTCTTCTGTATGTTTTTTCCAGATAAGTTTACTGTTTAGGTTTAGTCCCAGGCATTTAACTTCTTTGACTGGTGTCAGTATTGTACACGACAGCCTTATTGTCCTCAGTCTTTCAAGTTTTATTTTCCTCGTGAGAGGTACTATTGTAGTTTTTGCCGGATTAAGGCTTAGCCCAGCCGTCAAACACCATTCGCGAGTTATATTAAGTACCCTTTGTACTATATCGCATAGGGTTTCCTCAAATTTGCCTCTGGCAATAATAACTATGTCATCAGCATATGCCTGACAGTTGATGCCATAGTTTGTGAGATCCTCAAGTAGCTCATCCAGAACAAGGCTCCACATTAAGGGAGAGAGGACTCCTCCTTGTGGGCAGCCTTTTGCTGTGCTGACCTTGATGATGCCTTCTGATGTATGAGTCTCTGCTCATCTTGTGCTTAGAAGTTCATACATCCACCTTTTCGTTCTATAGCTCGCACAATTGTTTCATGAGATGTGTTATCGAATGCTCCTTCAATGTCCAAGAAGGCACACAGTACTATCTCTTTTGCTTCAAGAGCGCTTTGGATAGTTTCAGTCAGCTGGTACTGAGCAGTCTCTGTATATCTGCCCGCTTTGTAGGCATGCTGACGGTGATGAAGAGGAGATGTACGTAGTACTTCCTCTCTTAAATAGTTGTCCACAGCCTTTTCCATCGTTTTGAGAAGGAACGATGTTAGGCTTATCGGTCTGTAGGACTTCGGTAGACTTGGGTCTTTCTTCCCCATTTTTGGAATGAACACTACCTTCGCCCGTCTCCACTGGTTCGGTACATAGCCCAGTGCCATACTACTTTTAGTATCCTTGCCAGATGTGGAAGTAATTTATCCTGTCCCTTTTGTAATAGGATTGGTTTTCCATTCCATCCACCATAGTCACTCTCAGGATGATGTTAAAATTGAAGTTTTCGAAATTGATCGTACACGTCATTATGCCACTTTTAACCCTTTGAAGGAGGTTTCATGGAGTTCGCTTCGTGGATGAGATTGAATTCCGCATAAAATCGGTTGAAATACTCAATAGCAATCAATTTTTTTGTTGATAGGACATGGTCTTACATAATCTATTACAAATCTTTAACCTTTTGCTACCTTCTTTGCAACAAATACCTAACATTGAACAGCGCGGTTTCAAAAAATTTGGGTGTTGGTCTGTATGGGTCTACGATCACATCAACATTTTAAATTCTCTTCTAATGGGTCTGGCTCAGCTTTCACTAATCACTTCATGCCCAAAGTTACTAGAATATAGCTCCGAAAATATTCGAAACATCGCTATTTTCATTGATAGTCAGACTACCTCGTCATCTTCTATAGGAGAATGACTAGGCTTACCAGTTGGCAAAGGGAACTAGAAAACATTGGTAAAGTTCTAGTGATCAACATAGTAGTGTCGAATCTACTACTTTAGCTGTTATACTTATTATATTCAAATGCATACAAATCTCGCAAAGAACATAGACATATGCATACGAAAAACAGTTTTAAAATAAATAGTTAAGGGCCATCCAACAAGAGGTGCCATTTTAAATTTCCAGCCATTGTTGAACTGTCAACACTTAACTATCATTGCGATGACTTTTGAAAAGTACAAACTTGGAGATTATTAAATATGGATCGATACGCACTAGCACAATATGTTGAAATAGTGCAAATATCGCGGAAACGTTTCATAAACGCACAGCTTTAATGAATTTAATCGATAAATTTGAAGGTCTACGACAAGTAAGTGATGTAAAGACTCCAACTCGTGTTCGTCCGATAAGTTCAGCTGAAAATATCACCGCCGTAACTGGGACTGTGAGCTGTTATTCACGATTCACAGTTGCAATCTTGCGAATAAGTGAAAATTTTATCAAAAGAATGATTATTTGTAGGTGGATCCGAGCTGGACATTTGACGAATTCCATTCCATTACAAACCTCAGAGATAGTACTTTAAACTAAAATAAAAATATTACCACTTTTCATAAAAAATGTTATATTTTTCTATTTATTTAGAATGATACCTCTTGTTGCATGACTTTTATAAGTCGACCTTAAAAAATACCTATGACAAGGCAGTCACCTACCAAGCCCTTCATTGCCATTGTCTTCGTATTTAAAATCTCTATAACCACCTACGGCACTCCACTGTGAGCAATATAAAATATCATGCATTGTATTGTGGATTATCATCAGTCTCCCCATCGCATAATCTTAATCTGTCGGAATAAAGAAGCTCAGTGTTACAGAATAGTACTCTCTATCAGTTTTGTATGAACTCTCTTATAATTCAAAGGAATATAAAATTCCAATGTACCCTGCAACCCCAGAGTCAACTAGTATCTTTTTATTCCAGAATTCAAAATAAGTCCAAGTACGATACCGGAAAATCATCGTTTGGTCAACTACTTTTCAAGATGGAACAAATCTATTTCCTAATCCTACTCTAGAATGAAGACCCTAAACAGACCGCACTTGGAATTTTTGCCTACACATGCAGAAAAGTTCGAATTCGTCCTGGTTCACCATGAGGGGGCATTGATCATGAACCTGCATATTGCGCTACTTTTCCGAAGTAAGTAAGTTAAATAATCAAAGCATTACAAACCAAATAATATACACGTCCGTGTACAACTATCCTTCACCTTTATTTTCCTGAACAGCTTCTTTCGCCTGACTTCACATCCTCACAAGGAACCCCACTGAATTTAAACATCTTTCACTTAGAAACTAGCTCAGTTCTATTCACGTCTGTTGTTAACCCTAACCACTAAGTGGATTTACATTTTCTCGTCTAGATTTCGCCACCCCATTCGAATGGATTTCTTCCGCTCCCAACCGCATTTATGCAAATCCACATTCCGGCATTAAGTTTCAAGGTGAATTTATTACAAAAAATAAAAAAAAAAAAAAAACCTGCAGAACACTCAATTTACCTACCGCAACTTGCCCTTGTGAGCCTTTAACCTTGATTTGGGGTGTGGCCGCAATGTACGCACATGGAAACCACCTCACTCTTTCTCAATTACCCTATTTTACCAGATTGCCAGCTGTGTACGTTCGTTCGCTGTGTTCTTTGTGTTTTTGTTCAGAAGACTCAATGTCCTTGGCAACCTCGTTTCAAGTTATTATTGCCTTTTCAAAACCACATTAGTGTGAGGGAGGGGGGGGGGGAGGAGGGTGGAACCAGGAGTTAATGTGTGAAGGGTTCAGCACCGATAATAACAATAATAACCCCTACAGTAATAATTACGAGTTTACATATAGAACTTTCGGGTGTGCAAACAATAACAGGCTGGGAGGCTGAAGAAAAAGACACAAAACCGTCGAAGAAGTGCCGATGAAGTGCCTGTGCCTCGCGGTGCCCCTTGTGTCTAATTAATATGCGAATATAATTAAAGATTACCACGTAGTCCTGGGTTTTGCTGGGTACTGGCAGTGGTGGTGGAGTCGACACTAAGGATGTCTACCGAAAATTTTGTACTTCTTCACCTATTTTGCATTCGTTTTTCTTTTTCCGTTTCGTTTAATGTCTTTTACGCTCAGCGGGTCGCTTCAAGCAGTAATTAATGATTACCACTCTTGAGGTTCACACCTGGCTTTGGGCCATAGTCTCTACTTATTGGTGGCTGAAGCGGAAGTGCTAGGATGAGCCAGGATGAGAAAGGAAAAAAAAAATGCGAGGCAGGTATAAACCGAGGTGGCATTATTTAAAATGATTAATTGCTCGCCAACGTTTAAATCAACTTACGCTGGATCATTAATCCTGATTATGATAATCGCAACGTTAATCTGTTTCAAAGAGCGGGGGGACCTGTCGTAAGGGCGCGTGCAAACAGGATGAGTGCAGGAGTGATGCTGGTGCTACTGGTGCTACTGGTGCTACTGCTGCTGCTGTTAGAAAACATTGTGTCGAATGAGGATTTCGTCTGTTTGACAATTGTTTAAGTGATACTCCGATTCAATGGACTGTAGTGTAGTGCCGACTCGAGTGGAGTTATCTCTCGTGTGATGAATCGATTCGAAATGTCACGAAGTCACGATTTAAAGAGGGGTTCAGAGAATAGCACAGAAAAAAAAAGATCCACTCATGCCTTATCGGTTTGGGGGTATCTACTGCTGTTGCTGCTCCCGCTCCAGTGGAAGGGAACAAAACAATTCGTTTAATAAATTGTTTTTCATGTGTATCCAACTGTAGTGAAGTGAAGCACTTTTTGTGCTGAAATCACTGCGATAAGATCAGTGAGCCGGCATGAAAGAGGGTTACAACTGAATGGTATTCTAAATTAAGCATTGCTGACGGAACTACAATTAATTCATGGTGCTCAGCTAAAGGGGTTCTTTCTATCAGATTCGTTTTGATTTACTATGAATTCTGGGGTGGAATCACCTTGACAATGGGTAGATTCAATCATATTTCTTTTTTTGTTTCGTGTTTACTGTGATGTGTGCACCCGTGTGTTGAATGAGATAGTAAGGACTAATATCAGGCATTGGGGAAGTAGTATCTATCGGTAGATGCTGCTTCGGGAAATTAAGATACAGTTGACCAACTTGAAGCTCTGGTAACGTCTCTTAATTCCAAGAATTTAGGAAAACATACTGAGACACAGAAAAGGATTAATTTCGCCTCTACATAGCAAACGTACGAGTAAATAAAGTGCGCGACTGAGTCGTACTTACTTGCACCTTAATGCTATAAATAAGTTTAGAATATTATAAGCACGGAAAGTCCAAGGGCACAGATTTCTGTAGATTTTTAATGAAAATCTTTGGAGCAAACTACAATAGCATGAGTTACAGGAAATACAACAGGTTCGATAAATTCTCAAGACCAAAGTAGATTCATCGAAAGCAATATGTTTTTATCGAACAGACGAGATGACTTGACAAAGGAGGAAGTGCCTACGATTTAGACTGAAATCTATCAGACGGTGATGAAAAGATGTAGTATCTGCAGAGAGCGTGCTAGTATATAAGAAGGAAACAGCTGCTGGATATTACGAAGGCTTAGAGGGAAAAGTTGAAAGATCTTCGAGAGGATGCCAACTATTACCCCTGGGCCTAGATATCCTGTGTGCATAAAAAATACGTAGTATATGGCGGAGTTTCTTTCCAGAAAACACGTAGTGTTTCAAGAAAATTATGTCTACTGTACCACAGTTTCAAATGGATAATCAGATAATCGAATCCAAGGAGATCATGCACCTTCACCGTCTACACCATGGACATGTGGTATCCAATATAGCAAGTAAGACCGGCAGTAGAGTATTGTTCTCACGATTGGAGCTCGGTCCCAAAGAATTGCTTAAATCCAGATAGTATCCAGAAATGAGCGATTAGACTCATAGATTATCCCACACTTACATCCAACCTCCGACCATTGATAATTAGAAGACAGGTGACCGACTGTTGCTTATTCTACAGATACTACTACTACAGCGAGTGGACCAAAGGCTTCAATACAATGATCTCTAAAAATTCAATATTTGAGGGCCTCACCAGAAAACCAACCAAGGCACACCTCCTCCATATCTCTACTCAACTTATAGGCAAAGCAACTCGCATAGGGTAGAAACAGACTACTAAGGAAAGGAGGCAAGTAAGACTGTCTATGAGGCTCAGCAGAGCAACCACTAATCAGGTAAGATAGTCAAGGTAGCGTAGCAACTACAGGCATGAGGAAGACTTTTAACTCTCACAGGTGGATCTCCATGCTGAACGCTATATAAAACACTTTCAGCATACCACAGTATCTATTGCAAATAATAAAAGGCTGCCTCCTAGACAGAGAGCTGATTTGCCATAACACGATTACGATTTCATACGTTCCAAGGTTGAAACAAACTTAAGGAAAGGTAACCATTAAATGGCAAGTGTCGGCCATCACAGAGTTCATCTTTATTATTATTCCATCGCCCATTGGCAGAGAAGAAGGAGTATACGACAAGACAGCAAAAGCAGGCAAGCAAATCGCAACAGCGTAAGCCAAAGTACTCACCATCACAGCAAGGTTGTTTGGAAACATTATAAACCAAATAATGGCTTCCCGTTGGAGGAAGCGGAGATATGCAGTAGTTAACTACTTCCTCACAAAGTTATTTACCAGACATGGGTGGTTCAACAGCTGCCTGTACAGAATGAAGAAATTAGAGAAATCAGCTTCCCAGTATGATTATTCACAACAAAACAATGCTGCCTACTTATATGTATGAATACATATAAAACATTGTATGGATTAGAGAAAAACGAAGGCTGGACATAAATTAGGCGACTTCAGTGTGCACTTGTAAACAAGACTGGAAACAAGTATGCTCTTTATCAAAATGATGATGAACTCTCCCTGTCAGAAAAAAAAACAGAAAACATTGGATCAATAAAGATACCTATATCAGTCTCATCACTGCATGGTTCTCTAGATCTCAGCCGGTACTTGAAGGGTTCCTGCGACAATAATTGATTTAGCTCAGATTAAAGTCTAGTTGATTGGATAACGATACATTCTTTAGATTTTTGTACTTCCAGTGTATATCGGTTTCCGTTCTTTAGAGTCCCACAGTCTAAGACTCAACTAGAAGCGTACATGTAGTCTGAGACAAACTATTGACTAAGACGAACTACTGATGGCTACAACACTTTTTTGAATGTATGTAAATAATACCTAATCAGTTCTCTTGATTCGGGACAGGTGGGAATCTGGAAGGTTTTAGAGAGCATTCCCCTTACTAACAACTGCACCTACGTTATTTATTATTTTTCTTCAAAGTCCCAAAATCTAAAAGGTTTCGCGTTAAATAAACACAGTTTTCTAAAACTAATTACTCAGGACAAATAAAATTTATAACGAATCTCTCAGGTACACGACACTCATAAACCCCCCTCCCCGCCTATCCTTTGACCTATTTGTAAGTACATTTGAATCCTTTTTCTATATTGAATCAACACTCCAGTTCACTCGCTAAACACAACAAACTAAGACAGTTTCTAATTTAAATTTAACGCTTACTCCTTCCTTTACGCAAGCGAAGGATGGGAAATCCTTCACATTCTCATCGCCGCACAAAATTAAATACGTAGAACTCATCGGGGCGCACAAGTTTTCCTCTTCCAGGAATCCAATGAGTGTAACTTTAATCCCAAAATAGAAACATAGCAACTACCATACCAGTGCCAGCCATCCATGCTCTCTCCAGTATTTTCTTTATGTTTAACTTTGCGTATCTTTGAAGAGAGAGTGAGCTAAAAACTTTTGGACACTGCTTCTAGTTGCTTGACTCTAGAACACAGTTACAACTAAAACAATCCACTTGCCTGACGGAGAAGAACTATTTTCGAACTTAGGTTTTCCAAAACAAAAGAAAGTAAAAAATTTGAAAGGCAGTTTCAGCCGAAGACATATAACGGTTGGAAACTTTGTTTTCCTGTTCGCTCGCAAAAATTAAAACTTTATCTGGCCATTTATCTAGATAAAAACAAGAGAAAAGAATACAAACTCAACTCTTTTCGATAGGGAAGTGGATATAAATCTTGTCCTGGTTGCAGTGCGCTGTCCACCGAAGCCGCATGATGCTGTTTACCAATCGTTGCACAGTTGTTGCAGATACTTACATATATGCGGATAAAGGCCGGCAAGGACGAGAGTCCCTAATTTAATTTATCGTATAGCGAGGGCACTGGATTTTAATTAGAGACAAGCGTAGTTTTTTTTTTTTTTTTGAGTAAGATGCTGGTAAACAGGAGCAGGCTTTCTGAAAATTCTGAGATGTCATTTGTGTGTATGCGACACACCTGATCTAGGGATAAGGGTACAATGTAAATCGACACTGTCCCTCTCGTCCTGTGTGTGAATAATTTAAAAAAGGCACAGCAAATACATAGTAGTAGAAAGCTGATCCCAGATAAAAAAAAGGACTACTGCAGTTTGTAATTGGAAAACTTCAGCATTGATAGAGAGCAGTACCACCACACCACCATCCTACTTGGATGCGGATGGTTTCGTGGGAAAAACATTACTCATACGCTGTGGACTTTACTTTGAACATAAATATCCCTGAATTGCTGGTCATGTGCAAACAATTTGTGCTGCTGCATTAATAATGACTTTATTGTTGGTTAGGTGTCGATAAATCCGTTGTCACACACCGATTGACTCCAACTGAATAAGTTATCATAATTTAGTTTTAAATAGTTTTAAATTTAACTTTAATGAAATTGCAGTGTTTTACATCAGTTTGATGGATCTTTAAAGAAACGAAGCCATCTCTTTCGTGATATGATTGACTGTAGATGTGTAGATATGTAGTTAGATAAAACTATCTAATGAGCATTAGTCCATGAGACAACTTTTCCAAGTCACCTTAATGAACAGATGTATCTGAAGAGGATCTGACGAAGGTGTATAGATATCTTTGTTGTTTTATTGTAAATTAATGCTCCTCATCCCCTGTTCTATACACCTATATCCTTCTCTACGCTCACAGCTTGTCTTAATTCTTTCGCTATAAGTACAGATAAACTTAGAGTAATATCTATGGCGAAGAAGAAAGGACATTGACAACAATCTGCTCAAAAGAGATGTGTAAAGTCATTTCTCATTACACTTCTTATAAACCTCCAAGGGATATGGAGATAATGCTACAAGTTATTACAGCATATTTTGAGAAAAAAGATTAAATGGGATAACAAACCGGGCCCTCAATACAAAAAAGCAAGCAAACGTACACCGCTTGTTTAAAAGAAAGTATCCTGTCCAAAATAGTGCAGCATCCATACGTCCTTAGCTATTCTACAAATTCGACGCAGTTATTGATAGATTTAGTTGAAAAATTTCTGGGATTGCTTCGAAAAGAAAAGGATGCTACTCTACGAGACCTATGATAAAGTGCAGGAATATATCTAAACATACGGAGTTCCACCAGGAACATTGCTAGGGCCTATGTGCTAGACGTCAGCCCCTAACAATGTCGAAAATTCGTAAATTAAGTAGAGTAATCTTTCAAATCCTAGATACTAAAAAATCATCGCCTTAACCTTGGCGACTTAAATTCTGTAGCAATGTTAATTGGTTGGAATAAGAACACTTACTTAATGTAGGCACGTCATAGTGGAGCAGTAAGAATGATAATTACAAGGCTCTCATATAAGGACCACATACAATGCAAATTACTCGTTGCAGCCTTAATGATGTATATTTATATGTAGGTTTAGGTATATGTATATAGGAGGAGCGGAACAGAGCAGAAGACAACGTCTACTCAGTCGTGTTATACATAGGTCGCACTTACCTGGTTAAATGTGCTTAAAGTAATGCAAAGTCTTTCATGATACACGATAGTTCAAATGCAGTGATAGTACGACAACAAATAGGATTTGCAATTGGATTCGATATAGAACTTATTTTTACAGGCAACATAAAGATGAGTACTAAGCAGAACAGAATATTTATGGGTGGTGCGTTCATGCCTATCTGTCTTGAGCAGTTCGACGCACCAAGCTGCCTTGATTAGTCCCAGAGGATATAGATAATATACTTTTCCATTTCTCAGATTACCAAGAAAACGTAAATTTAACTGGGACAGTCTTCAAATCAAAATGACACTGTTTTTTTCATAAAAGACTCCAAAGTTCAAATAAAAAGTATTCTGAACGTCTAATTGACAATCATCCGAGTCGAGGGACTTTACCACCCAGACGTGTGCCTACATCGTTAATCCTGGTAGTGAACCACAGACTTATGTATGTATACGTTTCTGCCTTAAGATTTGATTTTTAGCAATGCACTGTCTTGTCTCGACTTCTTCTTTCATTGTTCTTAGTGTGATCTTCACTTTACACAGCTCTTGACCAGTATTTGCACTTTACTTACGAATATACTTGCCACACTGACACCAATGTTAGGATGGTTATAACAATCAGTTCATTTTACTATTTAGTTGTTCCTGAACTAAACTTGTCACCCAGTAGAGCCCTATGGCAGCAGGTTTACCTACTCGGTTAGCTTGTTGATGACAGAAGTATTATGTGCACCACCATCATTCTTAAATTATTGTAATCGTTTCCTTATTAGAGTATGAAGGAGATCATTCTTAAGAAAATGGTGTGTGATAGATTTAAAACATCATGACCTTTCGGTGACCTACAATTTTTGCCCAAATTGTTGAACCTTCCTATTGGTGGCATTACAGATATTCCTGGTTTACTAATCTTTTTTTGTAGACCCAGTCCCATTTCTTCGCATTTTCATTTGCTTCCCCAAAGATATCCTTAAGAAATCAATGAAGTTTGACCATGTGGTATCTAATGGTGGTCACTGAATTCCGACCTTCCATCAACGCCTTCGATTTGAAAATGCAGTCTGTCTAATAGAAAATTCTTTCATAGAATTATAGAATCTTCGCTAAATGAAAAGTTGTTAGAGTCAACTACGATCAAGGGTTGTTGACTTCAAATCAATACACCATCGTCGGGCTATGGTTCATGTCAAGAAAAAGTCCCACAAAACAACTTTATGTGAACACGACCTTACCTGTACGGAACCTGTATGGAGTTTGTTGTTGACGAAGAGGAGGAACAAACCATTCTAAACTTCGTATGCTTCTGTCCGGCACTATCCCAAAGTATAGTAGATGCAGCGAGCGCTTTCCAACTAAGGGGAAGATCCAGAAAAGTTCATCCCTGGTATGATGCGGACTGCAAGAGGGCCAGAAAAAACTTGTTCACCTGCCTTCGAACTGCGAAAAGAACATGAACCACTACTGCTAAACTAACATACCTCTAGGCAAATAGAGAATTCAAGAGTATCTGTAAGGAAAAACAGAGTCAGCACTGGCAAGATATAACGCAGGAGATAGCGGAAGTTAGGGACAGTCGTGCTTTTTGGAAATTAGTAAGGAAGTTAAATAACGGAGTATCCACTGGTCGTACCCGGATAAAAGCTAAAACGGAGAAATTGGCAGAACACATCAGAAATTTACTGAACCCACCAAACAACCCACATCAGCACATGTTCGCTCTACCTTATACGGTAAACGCTGCACTGTCTAGACCGCAGGATCACATCAGTAGAGGAACAAGAAGTCATCAAGGCTTGTAAGTTTAACAAGGCGCCAGGAGAAGATCGTAGAGAAGATCTTCTGAGCAATTTCTTCAGAAGCTCACAAAATGCTATAACCAAATTTTCACCGAAAGGGTAGCACCAGAAAGCTTCAGAAAAAGTATAATTTTTCCTATTTACAAGAAGGGGAATGCAGAAGATCCGAGCAACTATCGGGGAATATCCTTTTTAAACTCAGTTATGAAAATTTTCATAGCAATTCTGCTAATATAAATATCTTCTTAGCGAATTTCAAGCTGGCTTCCGGAAACACTATACAACGGTTGATAGGGGTAAAAAGCTGTACGCCTTCTTTGTTGATTTTAAGGCGGCTTTCGACTCTATAGACAGGAATGCGCTTTTTCTCAAACTAAGCAAGGCGTATCAACGAAGTTCCTGAACATAATATACAGCTTGTATGAGAAACACCAAGGAACTGTGTGGGATGGTAACCAATTATCCAACTGGTTTGATACCAAAATGGGAGTCAAGCAAGGATGTCTGCTGAGCCCACTACTTTTTAAAATTTTTTTGGATAATATTACTTCGTATATTCCAGGTAGGATTAGCTTCAACGGGGTATACATCAAAACTCTTATGTATGCTGACGACATTGTTTTACAGGCGGAAACACCGAACATGATGCAAATCATGATAAACAAATTACAGCAATACTGCAGCAAGTGGAACTTAATTGTCAATACCGCCAAGTCGAAAATGATGGTTTTCCGAAAAGGTACGGGCCGATATGCTTGAGAACAAAAATGGACGTGGGATGGCGAGGAACTGGAAAAAGTCAAGGAGTATAAGTACCTAGGAATCAACATCTCTCATTAAAAAAACACTTTCAGAGCAAACTTCAAGAAGCCAAAACTGCTATAAACTGCAACTGGAAAACTGGAGTCCTGGGCAAGTGGAACATAGCAACAAACGTAAAGTACCGCCTGTTTGAAGCGGTAGTAACGGCTATAATGTGCTATGTAGCATAGGTCTGTGGAGCATACCAGCATTACCATGTAGACAAACTATTGAGATACTTCCTAAAGAAAATTTCCCGTCTGCCTGAAAATACTTGGAAACAGGGTTACCTTCCCTCTATTTGTACGCACTAAGATTGCATTTTGGCTACATTATGAAAATTATGGAGTACCAGCGCTATAGACTTCCCAAAATTGTGGCTATCCACATCGTACAGCGCAAAACACAATTCTTTGGCGAGTGGTCAAGATTGTGCTTGGAACATAACATGCAATTAGACACCGATAACACCGCTTCATGGAAAACTGCGTTGCAGGCTCTGTGGGAGAAGATAAGAGAAGCCAATTTTGAGGATTTTTACGAAAGAGCGCAACAAAGTGAATCAAGGATTATGTACCGGATGCTGGAGCACAATTTAACAAACAGCTATTTCCACGATAATTACATCTTAATCACTATATTCACAATTTTTAAAACGAGAGGAGAACTGTTGCATCTTAATTATATGCCTCATCGAAGTGATAGCAATTCCGAATGTTCACTATGCAACCTGCATGCAAAAGAAGATGTTATACATTTTATTGGAATCTGCCCCGTTCTCAACACTATTAGGCGCTTGCACTAGGGGAAAAATCGATTGACGACTACCGATCTTCAAAATATTTTAAATGGTCACAGTTGGGCAACTCTGGTTAGTTACGTAAGGACAGCTTTAAAATATCGTAATCAAATTATCAATGAAAACTTGAATCAACCTAAATACTCTGCTAAAAACTACACAACTAATTTTTAAATTTAAATTAAAGTTTATAAAAATTATCTCTTTCCGGCTGACGGCAAATGTTTTGTATCTCCATCGATCTTTGACTTCAACGCTATGGACCTCTCCTAGAAATTGTTTTAGAAAATGAAGCTAAATCGACTCAACTCGGATGGACTTGGGTTTTAAAGCATCTGAACACTTTTTTCCGATGTAAGACAAGAAGGAAACTGGGGATATATATAAAATAGACACATTTCAGCAGAGATTTTATACAGTAGGATGTTGGTATAATCGGTTATCAGTTCTTTAAGAAATTCTTTAAAAATAGATTTCCCTCTTAGAAGCTAAAGCGCAGCATACTAAATTTAAAATTTTATTTGTAAATCAATCATAACAGAAGATACAAAAATTTGTCAAGTGCTACCGTGGAGGTCTTGCTTCAGTATGTATGCATATGCATATATGTATATCGTTATAGACACTGCTTTCCTGCATAAGGACTTGTCTTAATCCTTTCTTGAATATTTTAAGTTTGATTCAGCGTTCTGTTTCTTGGAAAGAGATGGCTTCTTTCCGGTTTCCTTATTGTGATATCTAACGCAGCTTCCATAGTATTTTTTTATGGGTACGAAATCTCGAAGTATCACTGATCTCGGCTAATGAATCGCAGGTCTGATATTCTTTGAAATTTCCTTAGTAGATACCTATGCCCTATTGTATAAAATCCAAACTCAACTAAGAATAAAGCAAATGAATTTCACGTTTCCGAGAACCAAAATATGCATCTTTTATGATGGTTACTGAGAATATTAATCGACTAAAGCCTGTGTATGCAACTTACGTGATGGATATACGTACATATATATTATATATATATACGCAAACTTACCTGAAAAGAGAAAAAAAAATATTATTGTTAACATATGTACATAACTTAGCATTCAATAAATTGGTAGATATGAGCGGGCTGAATAAAATCTTCGCTCATCAGGAATCACACAGTAACTTTAACCTTAAATGGACTTAAATGGACTTAAAGGATTTAAATTAATTTTCTTTCAGAGCCCAAGATTCTGTAACCTTATCCTTTCTTCATTATGCAGATAGCGGCTGTGTGGCATATTTGCTTAACTAGATATTCTTTCTGAAACTCTACCTTTACCCATGAGATTTTTCCTTGGTACCTAATGGAATCTAACAAATCGGAAACAGCACCCCATTTAAATTAGGCCTTCCTTAAAAAATAACTTACTTTAATACTAACAACGATCTACTCCACGGGAGATTTAGGGATATACTTATGATGTCTATGGCATAGAAGTAGTATTGTACGGCATAGTCTTGCAATTCGTTGATCACGCCATATATCTGGGTTTAACCCTGGATAGGAAACTCTACTGGAATCTAAATAGAAACGTAGAAGGAAGTCTTCAGTTGTTTTATATGCCTCTTAAGGGACAAAATTGAGTCTTCAGCTTTAAGTAATGAACTGGCTATATATGGAAATTGCAAGACGTATCCTAATGTGCGAAGGTCTAATCTAACGGACTTTACTTAAAACCCAATATTATGTAGCACTTCTGGAACGAGTCTCAGTCCCGAGACATTTTCCCAGTGGGCCAGACGAAATTTGTGTTCCCAATCGTTAATGTGGCGGCAGCCCAGTTGATATCACAGTAGCTAGCGGATTCTCAGCCAGCCCTAGCTAGTCTATCTTCAGATTCGTTGTCTGCAATTCTTTAATGGCCAGGGACCCAACCGAGATTCACACTGTTATGTCTGGCAAGAGATTGTAGTGCATCCTAGCATCATTTGACTGTTATAGAGTCAATTGAATTGAACAATACAACATTAAGCGCGCTGCTGGCTATCTGAAAAGATATATATCCTAGCGCCCTAAATACCTTTACTAAGGTTTATCTTAGCGCAGATCTCAATGGCATGGAGTTCAGTCTAAAAACCGCGGGACGAAGTCCAATAGGTATCGAGACTTTGATGTTGGCGTTGTTGATGACGCCAGCTGCAACTCCAGTTTCCATCTTCGATCCATCTCTGAATCAGACCAGACCTCTAGGAGCCAGTGTCGGAACAGCATTAGATCAGTTTGCACGGTACAATATCTCTACCTCAAATAATCTATCGAAATAGTTCTCCCTAGCCATGATGTCGGGGACAGTGGAAAACACGTCTTTTTTGGAAATTGGGTCAAGAATTTTGAGGTGCCCCACATGGTCACCTGGTTTATACTTGTATTTTAGCTGCAGTTTAATAGCGCATGATGCGGCCGAAGATTTGTAGGATATAAAGCTCAATAACAGCTTCTAATGCTGCCGTAGAACAGATGTGCATGGCACCAGTAATACCAAAACAGGCAATTCTCTGAAGCCTCGTTACTGTTGTACGTTCAAGAACTTTTGGCCACCAAACGATGGCCGCGTACATTATAATGAGCCTCCCCATATTGTATATGCATATCCAATGTATAATTTTTTGGCTTTTTTGGATCTCCTGCCCTAGAGGCGAGATATTTAACTTCACTGGAATAAACTAAAGTGATGCCTTTGATGCTGTAGGTCCTAGATTGACCAGTGTTCTTTTTGTAAAAGGTATTAGAACGGTTTAAGGATTGATGGATAGTTCTTTTCTGCACATGTAGTAAAGCACCTTGCATGGCACTAGAAATGGTCGTGCTGTGTTTACCATATAACAATATAAATCGCAAAGTCATCCGCACAACCAAGGGGAATGTAGCCTAATCTCTGTAGATCGACTAGAAGATTGTCGATGAATAGTGATGGGGAGAAAGGACTGCTCCCTGGGGACAGCCTTTAATTGTGGTCACAGACACTAGACACTACCCCAGAAAAGGAACTAATAATTCGACTTTCAAGCTGGGCCCTTGTACACAGAGCTATTTCCTTGGAACAAAAAGGTGTCTACTGGCTTCCATGGTCCTAGTGGTTCGCTCCATGGCGGACTTAAATAACTCGATTGTTAGCCAATTGTGTGGCATGTGGACCCATATTGTTGAAACCACATATGCTCCTAGTCATCCTCTTCCAAATGTAATACCAAAACTAGTCAATCAGCATGGTTCGGAAGGGATCTCCATTTATTATGACTTGCCAGCATGAAAACCGCACAAATAGTCAATTTCTGTGACTGTAGCGACATTTTGTCAATGGTTTCGGGCGGCTTACTTGCCCAAATGCGATAATTTTGATTATTAACGAACGCTTATTACTATGCAACGATATCTATCTAGATTATTAATAGCTCATATCATATGCTTCAGTGTTGAAAAACTAAAAAAACATACAAAAATTGTTCAACTTTCTAAACCAGGGCATGGAATAGAAGATACAGTTAAAGCGAAATCCATAAATTAGACTTTTAGTGTAAAAAAGAAAAGAATACCAGGCAATGAAAGCTCTGAAATCTGTCTGTGGCCGTTTGCAGTTGAATGGAGTCGCAATTTTTCATTTTCTTTTTCCTTTTTTGTAGGCTTCTCTTCTTGTTAAAGTGAGCATGTGGCCATATCCTGGCAAACCCGTTTAACAATTAAAACCTCTGGCCGCAGATGTGGTTGCCATGGACAAAATGGAAAGAAGTTTTTTTTTTCTTTCTTTTCCAAAGAAAAGGAAAATTAATTAAACAGTAGATGGTTGAATTGAATGGTTGATGGTTGTCCGTTGCTTTGTTTTAGTACTGAAAGTCGGCAATCAAAAATATATCCAATCCAAGGCCATTTACCCTGACGGTGATAAGATGGATATAGGCATATGTGCAGGTATTTTTTCTAATTCGATGGGCATATTAAAATCACTCAGTGTTATGATACCTTCTATTGATAACGATGTAGCGATAAAAGATACATATATAATCTCCTCGTGACCTTAGAAATGATCGCACATCTATTCCTAAATAATAATAAAATTTACCTATATCAGGTCAACCTACATACCTACTTACAAAACTGCATCTATCCATGAGTAGCAAATGTATTCCCTATAACCGGTTTTTGGGCTGGTGAACTGTTAAAGCCATATCTGCTGACTGATGAAATCAGAAATGTAGTATCTATGAACGCGCCTCGTTATCGCAACATGACAACAAAAGTTTTTGCTGCCCTAACTGATCGGTATGGACCTGGATGTCATCTTGCCAAGAGCTGGGGAACAAGTACATACTCTTTGCTAATCAAGGGTATGCCATCAATTGCTCTCCATCAATACTGTATCCATCAAGACCCGCTTCCATATTCTACAAGTAAAAAACTCACAATAAGCCCCGAAAGCTTAATACTTTTCTTACTTCACTGAACATGGTGGAAACTATTAGCTGGCTTCCTGTCAATTTTCAATAACAGCGCGATTTGAATATTCGTCGAAATGAAGTCGACCGCTAAAACACTGCTTTGAAGTCAATCTCGAGAACCGCCGCCGCCCATTCCAACAGACTTCTTTATTTGAAGTCCAAGCTCTAGGCAAATTGAACTCAAATTGACAACGCTCGACTTGTTCTCCGTTTGAACTGAACTATTTGTCTTTGTATCGCTTCGTGTCTTCCAACAGTCAAAACAGATTCAGCATCTTTGGATGATTTTCGAATACCATCGCTTGGAGGTCACCTCCTTCGAATACACTTCATTTGGAAAAAAAACACCTCAACTCACTGTTGTATCCAAAATCAATAAATCCCCTTCAAAATGAATCTACCACCAACCTCCGCCCTTTATTCAATCAATGTGCGCTGATAACCCAATTGACATGGATGACAAGTTCTTGAGAAAACTCCTGGGCCTGGCCCCTCGTCCCAGTGTTTAGTTTCAATTGGATTTGCCGTCCTCCTCTAGGGAGCTTTGGTTATTGAGAATTGTAGTCCGAGAAGGAAGCTGTTGCCGATTTTTATTTGCTCCCTCTCCTTGCGTGCTCCTGTGGTTGTGTAATTCGAGAATCAATTGCTTACAGCATGATCCAAAAGGAAGAAAACGTCGAAAAAAAAAAACCAAATTCGAATTAATTTGAAAACCAAGGCAGTGGGAACATTTGTGTACTTCTTAAGTTTCTGAGCAACGAAAAATCATCGGCCGACAAGTAATTAGGGTAATTTCTCCCTTTTGCTCTGCGCGTCCTGCCGCAAGCGATAGACGTTTCCTTCTTGCCAGCCTCGTAGTATCCCGTCCATGAGTCGATCGATAATTTGAGAAATTTACGCTTTAAGCATTTAAGAGCGCAAAAACCTCGAAACATTTGTCGCACATTTTGCCTCCTGGGCCTTGGGGGTGGGGTGGTAAAATTTCAACCCCTCCTGAGTCAGTCACTGATTTGAATGCCTTAACACGTCCTCCCTGGAGGCTGTGAAGGTGATGGTTGGGCTAAAAGATTTTAACCCGATTTCATCTGTTGTGTTGTAAAATAACAGGAAGGGTGTTTGGGCTTCTGTTGTTGTTCCAGTCCTTTTTCTGTTCTCTTCGGCAGGAAGCGCGAACGTGCGAGAACAACCGTGATGAGTACCGAGTATCTGAACCGCTCATGTTTCAACCTGGTTAACTTTTAAATGACGATGTGCCGCACACTCAACTTCCACACTTGTTCTCACACTCATACGATAATTCGACTGGGGGAATTCTTAACCAACAAGGACTTGGTATGGTATTATGGTTCGGGTGTCAGTTACGGATACGAAGACAAAATATGTTTATATCTCTGCAGAAGAAGAATAATATGCACACTCAGTCGGACCATAAACCGAGATACTATGAAACTGTCCCTACAACAGCCTGGCCGATTGTTTACCCTCCCGGTTGGGAAAGAAGAAAAACTTTGACACAAAAAAAAAAAAATAAAAATAAAGAGAGGAGGAGCCGTCGGTTCCGGTTTACCCTCGAGAAAGTCCTAGTCGTCGTTGTTGTCGTCGTCGTCGTCGTTGTCGTCGTCGTCATTGCAGGCATCGTTTCGATGACTCTGTGACATAAAAATCGCTTCAATGGACAACTACCGTCCCTATACCCATTCGAGATACAATATTTGTGCGCAAAATGAGCCCGACAGGGGGAAAAAAAAAAAAAAAAAAAACTGATGTACAAAAATGAAATGGAAAACATCATCATCATCCGCCGCAGAGATTTATGGGAATGTTTTCGTCCTTTCTGCGCTGAACTGCTGCCACTGCGGTGTTCTTTGTGCGAATTTATTGGAGCAGTCTTGCTGCGGATGATGAATTTGTGCGATCGGTACGATTGGTTTTTGGGTTGGCTGACTTTAATGGGCTTAGACGCTTCGAATTAGGGCTGGAAGCAGCCATATCAGCGTCGCGTTAATGTACTTCGGAAGTGCTCTTTTGCGTGTAAATTGCAGTTGTTTATCATTTTTGGTGGCATTGACGTGAGATGCTCCATTTTGGTTGGAATTCAAGCAGGGGTTTTCATTTTATACTTCAATTTATATAATGGGTCGTCTTGTGACGATGAGACAAATCGGAAAGTATTGAATGTCTTAGGGGGCTAGTCTCCTAGGCATGGACTAAAGAAATTCAAACAATTTGGGGGAACTTATTTATCATTATGTACATACCTATGTATTCTTTAAGATATTTTCTGTTAGTACTATCTATACCACCAAGACATGTTGCATTCTACGGAAACTTTCCTAAAACTACATAATGTTTGGTCCTGATGCGTATTAACCTTTCTCTGAGCTCCTTGAGGTTTACATTGCTTTTCATTTGTCGCAGGAAATTCGAATATGATTTGTCCCCTTTTGTTGATATCACGATGACATCTCTGTTTCTGTAGACCTTTTGCATTATGCCCTTCCGAATGAGACTGATTTTTTGTTCTTTTTTTGTGAGCTTTTACCTACTGGACCGGAGTTTGTTTTGTTTCTACTCATCTTCTTTATTTTCTTTCTTGTCCTTCTTGGATGTGCTTCGAAACTTTGCGTACTTAGTTCATAGTAGTTCTCACATTTACCTGTTTCTCAATTAATATCGGATACGAACTTCATAACTCCTTTGAGAGAAACAGGGACAATTAACTCAGACTATCCCCAACTTAACTTGAAATCCTCATTTAGTTTTACTTCTTTTTTTTTTTTTCATTAAGTAAAGTACAGTATTAACGGATAGAGAAAAGGCTTAACTGCGGACTATTAAAACGCAAAGTAGCAAGCATACAAAATAAAACAACAGCAAGAGACATTTTCTTGTTTATCTGTTGGGAAAAACTTTCTCTTCCCCCAGCAGCAATGTGTGCTAGAACTTCTCTCCTCAAGGGCATGAAAAATCGATGCTGTCAAAGAACCCTTCTAAAACTTTAGCGTCACTCCTACACACGAACATGCCAAAAACACCACTCAGTGGGCTGCTGTGATGCCCACCATCGTGTTGTCCTCTCAATATTCATTACTACTTCCAAAGCACTAAAACACATTTCAGCCATCTGCACCTAAGTCGTCGTCGTCGTCTGCCACCATCACTATTCCAAGTGTGCTGTACTACATCGTCTTCAAAACACACTGAAGAACATGAACAAAATTTGATGTAATCTGTATCTAGATACAAACATCTTCACTGTCTGATGGCCCACCCACTACCCGTACCCCTCTATAGTCTCTGGTGTGTGTTCCGCTCCAGTTTTTGACTTTAAAAAAAAAAAAAAAAAAAAACAAAAACAAAAAAAAATTATTGCTGCAAAAGTGTGTAACATCTGGAATTCCTGTCTACCAATATTGGCAAAGTTTATTTATTTTTGCTTCGCTTAGCAGATTCACCTTCATGAGGATGTCTTCCCCAACCGTGCTCCTAGTGAATTGTTATGACTTTTTACTCTGAATGCCGTAAGCTCCCAGCGTGCGCTAGAAACAGAAAAAACAACACTCACACAATAAAATCAATTTACCAAACGGATTTTCATGGAAATTTATTAGGCTTTCAGTTTTTCGCACAAGAAAAAGTTTTTCTCTCGCAATTTTCGAAATAAAAAGCCAAAACGATTGAGCCTTCGTCAAAGAGGTTTAAAAATCAAACACAGAATGGCCTTCACAGTCCTCAGACCCCGAGAGCTCGCTTTACACCTCCATCCAGAAGGACTCGTGTAATTCAGTTCAACGGCAGAATTACCCCATTAATATTGGTAATTGGTAAAAATACAGTTAGAAACAAACGTAAACAAACGAATTTAAGCGCCGCGGTAAATCCTGTAAGCGGTTGTTGTTTATTTATTTTTTTTTTCTCCTTTTCGCGTTTTGCTTTTGGTTTTATTTTTTTTTTTCCTCCGAAATTGGAAAGTTGGTGTTTTGAAGTCGAACAACAATAAAAACAAAAAAAAAAAAATGCTAAGGGCCCTTCTCCCCCATCCTTACAAATAAATAAAGGACGTGGAGAAATTGCGAATAGGCTAATTTCGAGTGGTACCGCACACGCACACACACGTGCGGTAGTGTGAGTAAATAAAAAAAGAAACACACTTTTGGGTACTTTGGCAGGCAGGAGGCGTAATGTTGGCTCTTAAATCGTTAAAAAGGCTTATTTGCGCTAGGAAAGCAATCTGACGGGCGGATTGATTGGAGTTTTAAGGGGCGTAATGGGTGATATAGCGGTGGATTAAGATTCTTTGGCATTCCATTCATTGGCAATGAACAGAAGTGACAAGGGATATTGTGATTTAGGGAATGGGCTTTTGGATTTATCAGTAAACTCGTAGAGCTTCACGGGTAACAATAGCATAGGTTACCTCAATTAAGTTTGTTCAACTTTTTGTATGCTCTGGTATTGTTTTCTAAATTTTATATTAGATCCCGATTCAATGTGCCTACATTCAACTTATGTAGCCACATTAAGCTATGGAGGTATACGTGGGTATGTTACTGTCATTCAATATGTGAAAACCGCATATGGAGGCACAAAGACTGTAACAAATCTTTCAATCTAGTAACGAGTCATCTAATAAGAGGTGTCATTTTAATTGTGGATCCATATAAACTCACACAATGAGTTCAAATACTGAAAAGTTACTTAGAAACGTCAGCAGTATGGACGTCAGTGGGTACCACCACACAGGAGGTGAAACAATAGCTCTATTGCGTGACAAATGTCCTGGATGTCTGATTTCTCGAAATGAATACTTCAATTAGCCGCAGAGATTGTGCTATTTATCACCATTAGACTTTTTTCTTTGTGACTGTTGAAGATAAAATCTACGCCAATGCTTCACCAATGATTCAAAAATAACTTTTTGTAGGCAGAATCGAGTCGAACATTTCACAGATATTGTATACCACTACGAATCTCAGAGTTTGTACTTTACAGTTAAATAAAAAAAATGACAACTTTTCATAAAAATGTTGCGTTTTACTATTTAATTAAAATGACACCACTTGTTGGATGACCCTATACATAAATGACTTCAAATTGAAAGATTCCAAGACTGGAGTTGGAGTACATGGTCTTGGTTTTAGTCGTCAAAAGAAGGGTATACAGGGTATATATGTAGATCCCGCATCTATGTATGTATATCTTTTAAGACACTGTCCAGCCAAAGGGGCATTCGTACAGAGTAGGGTCTAATATTGTGTGTGTCATTTCCAATCAAGTTTGAATGGAAATGAGTTGGACTAAGGTGCGAGGTTCAATCCCCATACAACACCTACATTTTTTTTCATAGTCCTACTTCTCGCGAACGTTTGATAAACATCTGAGAGTAAAACTGTTATGAAAAACTTCTTAAATAAAAAATTATCCTTCGGACATGGCGTTAAACAGCAGGGCCCCTTCCATTTGTGTAAAGAATATAACACGCACAACACGAATGGTTGTGAGAAGCTATGCCTGGGTCCCATGGACCTGTTGCACCCAATATTTGTATTTGTATTTGACTGTCACAGGGGACGCCCTTCGTCCTTTTGTTGTTTCAGAGCACATAGCATTATCCAGTCCACACAATAAAATAATGGGAAGTTCGGTGGCATCGCATAACGCTGTATAAAAACTTAAGGCAAGGGAATACACCAAAGGACATCTCACCTGCCTATATGAAGGGCTGATCAGTAGAGACAGCGCTATACGAGGTGTTTACAATAATCGAGAAATCACTCTGCCAAAAAAATAAACATTAGCAGCTTTCCTGGACATTGAAGGGCCCTTCAACAATGTAAACTTAAAATCAGTCAGATCAGCACTAGACCAGATGCACTTGAATCCCATCTTATCCGATTTGATAGAATGTATGCTCAATGTATGAAACATTAAATCTGAACTGGACACACCATTAGTTCATATTCGTGCATCGAGTGGTACCCCCCAAGGTGGAGTCTTATCAACACTACTCTGGAAACTAGTGATCAAAGAAATACTGATTAGATTAGACCAAAACGGGATTAGGGCCGTCGCCTATGCTGATGATGTCGTCATATAAGCGACTGGTAGATTTCTGACTACAATAGTTGATTGAACTGCTACAAACAGCATAAAATGCCCGAAACAGCTGGGCAAAATACTGAGAGCTCGGTCTTAACGAACAAAAAACCGAACTAGTTCTCTTCACAAATAAGAGAAATATACCCGAATTCGAACCACCTAGATTGAATGGGGCCTAACTCCAAATATCAGACAAGGCTAGATACCTAGGGTGCGTACTATACCGCAAATTAAACTGGAAAGACAATATACTCCAACGTACAAAGAAAATCTCGATTGCTTTTTACACATGCAGTAGAATCTTCGGAAAAAAATGGGGGCCAAAACCAGCCACAATCCACTGCCATCGTTAGACCTATGCTTACGTACGACTGTTTGGTCTGGTGGCTGGTACCGCAAAAGCCACAAACCTAAACAACCTCATAAGAATCCAGCTTCTAGCATGTGTGGATACCACAGCGCAGTTAGAACAACACCCACCGCTGCCCTTGAAACCATGCTATAGCTTTGCCCATTGGATCTCTTCACCAAGGAACTAGCGGCTAAAAGCGCCCTACGCCTCCGACAAACCTGGATGTGGAAAGACAATCAATTCAGACACAGCAACATCACTAAGTGGTCAAATGTCAACTTACCTTCTGATTACATTTTTCCCCACACGGACTTCAGTCTCAACCTGGACTCCAAATTTGCCTCTAGAGAGAGTTGGACAAATGGGAACGTCATTAATCCCGACTCTATATCCATCTTTACAGATGGGTCAAAAATGGAAGAAGGTACGGGCTTAGAAATTTTCTCAGAGGCTCCACCAATTGCTCAGTCCATGAAACTCTCCAACCACGCAAGTGTGTTTCAAGTGGAAATATATGGTATTACCGAGGCCTTCCCGGACGTATCCACTATAAAAAAAAAACAACGAATATATTGACGTCTATATACACAGCCAAGCAGCCATCAAAGCCATCACCTTCGTCTCAACCAATTCTAAATTGGTCAAGAGATGTAAAGAGGAACTCCAATCCCTCAGTTCAAGGCACAAAGTCATGCTCGGCTGGATTCCGGGTATACACGGGCCTGCACGGAAATAAAATGAGCTAGCGAGAAAAGGATCAGAATCAAAAGACCTAACAACAATTCACTCAGTCATAACGCCCATTAGTCTCCTTATGTCTAAAATCAGCTCGTACTTTCTCAACATGGCCAATATAAAGTGGAAAACACTCTCCTCATGCAGCGTCTCGAGAAAACTTTGGGCCCAATACAACAGAAGAAGGACTAGAGAACTTCTATCGCTGAACAGACCACAGCTGAGTCTCCTCATAGGTACTTTCACAGGCCAAACTTCAATGGCAGCCCATCTCATAAGAATGGAAAACCAGCTTGAGATGGGGGCAACACGAGTAGAATACTGAGAGGTGTTGTAGCAAGACGCTTGTAAAAAACTGTGCATTTGAGCTATTTCACCAATTCTGTGAAATTCACTACACGACTGTCATACCTATTTGTTGATTCTGTCATTTTTATATAGGGCTACATCTCGCTCCTTCTTTTTTCTGCTAGAATAGTTGCCTCCATTTATGTATATTATTCCCTAAGCTCTATCCACAACCCTCCGTATCCCAAAACGCAAGTGTTCACGAGTAATAAACTGGCGATCATTTCCTCTCTTTGTCAATAGTGGTCCTTATGCTTTTGATGTTAAGCCTGAGGCCTGATTATCTCCTATCATCCCTATATCAGATAATCAATCGAAACATCAATTTGTCGTGACCAATTGGATTGAGTGTTACTTGCCCGAGGCGAAATGTCGTTTTCGAAATCAGAAGTCTTAGCCAGGCAAAAAAAAATTCGAATGTTTTAGAATCTACAGCGCGGCCATTACTCTAGGTTTTTCGCCCATTTCTGAGTTTAAGTGAAGCTCGGATAGATCTTCATACAAGGAGAAACATTGTGTTCAATTTGAAGTTCAGTGTATCTACAGTCAGAGAGACTGATTTCTCCTGCAACTCTTGTTAGAAGTCTTCACAGGATCACGACAACTATCTCTTTTCTTTACAATGTCACAAATGTTGCTTGGTTGATAAAATGATTGATGGTTTAGGTACACAGACACCACAAGAGTATGCCTCTATACCTTAGAGGTGGAGTAGATACAACAGTTGCATCTGATCCTAATGGGTCTGCGATCAAGGAATTGTAGAAGGCCTAAAATATAGATCGTTTGTAAATAAAGATATTCTGTTACAAAATCAACATTTTTTCAACACAAACGCAAAAAAAAGCTTCGATTAAAAATTGCCTCATAACATACACGAGTATGGGTCAGCAATCCTGCTTAAATATCCTTAAATCTCTAAGTATACCCACGAGCAGCAATTTTCTGTTTAATACCAACGATTAATCATTCTGATGTCCAGAGAAACTCTCATCTTTCACCATTTGCCATGTTAAAAGCCGGTCAGCTGTTAAGTCAAATTGTTTCATTTTACCACCCACTCACCGTTCGTCCTTTCCTGGCCCGGCAAATGGGGGTATTTTTTCTAATAAAACTCACGTGACAATTAACTGTCCACTAATTAGGGAAGCTACAGTAATTTATGATATTTGCGGGAGACTTTTATTGCTGCTGCCGCCGCCGCTGTTGCCGTTGCCCTCTCACACTCGCCATGTGGGAGGTCCTGCTTTCATACACAAAATGCGTGTGACTTGGCAATTATCAAAATGAACTAAGGTCTCGCTGTTTTTTTTTTTTTTGGTTTTTTTTTCATACTCTCTCGTCCTTTTTCTGTTTCTTTTGATGGCGATAAATTAAATTTATTTGCCGAAAGAATTCTCTCGTGGGAAAATGGCAAAAAGGAGCAAATCTATAATCAAAAAGGACTTTATTGCCTTTTTTATGATCAAATTATGGGTTTTTTCGCGGCGCTTCATATGGAAAGCATTGAATTTTCCATCGCAAAAGGAAATTTAGACATAAAATTTTATTCTCACCAGCCAGGAGGTGGAGAGGTGATGGGTTTATATTCCTAGGAAGTGTCGGCAAGTGAATTATGAAGGAATATTTGTGTGAAAGCAATGTTGAGGGTTGATTTAAGAAAGCAATACAAACCCCCCCCCTTTCGCACGATTAACATTTGATCCTTTGACATTCAGAATTGTGTTAATTGTGTTCTTGAAAGAGATTTGCGTGGTCTTAATTTGAGTTTTGCAGGCACGTGCGTGTGAATACCGGATGTAACAAATATGTTTGCATTGAGTGGAAGATCCGTTTCGCCTTGAACCTGGGTATGCCATAAATGGAAACCATTTCGGTCATATCAAGGTCTACTTGCACGCCCTAAAATAAATATTTCTTTTTTTTGTAGACCTCCTCGCAGGAACACGTGTCAATATACGAGTTGTTATTTGTGGAGGAATAAGTTCCAAATAGCTAGATTCAAAGCAGTATGGATAGGATCATACAAATGTTGACTAGAAGTAGTAGGCGGGTGTCGGTATATGCATAGATGTCCGGATGTTTTGATTTTTAGATAACACCTTGGATTTGCATTGCCAAATCTTAAGGTTTTTTTGAGTGGCCAGAGGGAGAACACCATTGAAACCACATATGATGGAGATGAAGAAGTGTTGAACAAACAACGAACTGTAAACAAACATAAGAGAAATAGTGTAGAAGATATCTTTGAATAAAACTGTCAATGAAGGAGGTCGACAGTTTCCCCCAGTACGTTCCTTTTCTCACCAATTCGATATATGGCACTTTGCTTCAAGAGAAAAAAAAAATAAAACAACAAAAATGAGATGACTACCGAACACCTACTTATGCTAAGACTGTGGAACAGTATCCTTGATGTGAAGTCAAAGACTTCTTCATTTCAGGGTGAAACAACTATACATTAGCGAGATCTCAAAAACCAATCAGATCCTCTTCATTTTTGTTGAAAAGTTATGAAGACATCTTAGGTTGACAATGCTAATTTTGGGGTGGAACTTCTCAAGTAGACACCAGCAGGCCCATAAACGTTGTGAATCTGAGCTCTACGCACTTAACGGGGGTAGAAGGCGATTATTACAAGTATAACTCGGAGAAGATGAAACCATCATAAGTTGACTGTTTACTCCTGGAGGTACGTGTTGAAGTTGGAAGATATTTTCACCCCGAAGTCAAATTCATTCACATTTACTAAAGTTCTTTTTTTTTAAATTATTCACTAAAGTACAGAACTTAACTGTGATGGCGACTACATCGTGCTATGGCAATGCCTTTCAGCTTTTCGTCTTTATTAAGAAGACCGATGGGGATGTTGCACTGTTTACACAATCGTAAGGCTCACGCTATCCATCAACCTCGCTAAAACAACCCTTGAGTTAATCTAATGACTTTGTGATTTCTCAGTTGAAGTGTGTATCTATTTAAGTTATCAGGGTTATTAAATATCTAGGAGTAACCCCGTGTATCAAAACACCAGATCAACCACTGGACTTTAGTGATCAAAAGGAGGTAATAATAATGTAAGTAGGTAAGGATGTATCGACGAAGAAACGAAGGCTACACCATGGACTAGATATTTGGCATAGACCACTATTCTATTTCACTATTTCGTAAACTATTGGACCAATGTTTTAATTCATATGAACATCATGGATAAGGTCAAATATCTTCTCCGGGAATACATTGCTCTAGCACCCAATAATATGCATAAGCTAAATACTCTTGTAGCTAGCTCATACAATAGTATCTATCTAGCGCCACCTTAGTAAGATACGTTTGTAAAATAATTCACTGGCGCCCTTAATCACGCAATGTCAATCTCCTATCCTACTATCAAACCTCCGTGACAGAGTCAAGCGATTAGAACCTTCCAGAGTGACTGTAAATGGCTCTTTAACCGAGCCAAACAGTTTCGCGACTCTCAACCTAGGACCCTCAAAGTTTACAAAACTAAAGGCCCAACGTAAATTTTGGAGAATCTTTTGTAAAAAATTTAAGAGAACTCAAAGGCAGCAAGGCTCAGAAATGTCTTAAGTTTATTTCCTAAGTCCCCTAGTCACCTAAAAAGAACGGATGGCCTCTGGACCAATTTTTGATTCGAATCTCTTGAACTGTTAATGAATTCTCATTCTTTAGAAATACCTGTAGTATCTGTGCCATGCAGTTCAACGATTCTTATTACTAAGAGCAAAATTTGACAGGACCAGATGGTATAATTCTCGCTGAAATCCAACACACTGTCGACTTTACTCTCGATATTTGGAGTTTGAGCAGTTCCCTCCTATTTCCTTGATACTCTTTGTTTAAAACTGATACCTAAAAATATCTATTTGTGATACTCCTGAACATTGGAAAATGATAGCACTGATACACATGTGTATATCCTTTGTAGTAAAATCGGCTTAAGTTGGACATATGTTAAGCCAAAGCAATGTATCCCTACGAAAAAAAATTAAAATATAAACAATATTGGATCCTAACTACATATCTTAGGAAACAAACGTCGGAAATGCCGTAAAAATATTCAAAAACTTTTCCACATGACTGACATAAACTCATACGTATGTATATGTTTATGCATAACTCTATCTATTAACATCCATAAATTCAACTCAAATAACATTTTGTAGATAAAAACTCAACACGCCCCCATATGGTGAATGACTAAGTAAAAACATATTTTTTCTCCCCCTAACCCTACACCAAAAAGGCATCAACCATACATCAGACAGGACTATTATGGTAGAAAAGCCCATAGGTTAAGATAAAGGAAAGATTAAAAGCATCTCGTAATTTCTCTTCTGTTTTTGAGAAGAGAAACTCTTTTAATAATGATGTCACGTACTGCCCTTGAAAATGCTAGACAAAAATTTAACCTAAAATATGTTTTTTTTATTTTTTTTTTGTTCGTCCTTTGGTTTGTAAGACATTCTACCATCGATCAACGTTTTCGTTAGAAACCATTTTTTTTTTGCGTCGGAAGAGATAATTTTATAAATAATTGCGATACCAGCAAATTTACATTTATAACCTTTTCCCTTTGTATGAGGTTAGGTACTGCTCCTCCTATGTAGATGGAGACGTTTTTTCGTTGTTTACATATTTCGGTCGTGTACTGAAGATATATCAAAGAAAGTTACTGGATGGCATCCAGAAAGGGCATTCATCTTATGAACCTTATTGGAGAGGCATTACCTACCAGAAGGCCATGGAAATTGTTGCAATTGTTTATTGGCGCGGGGAAGGTAGGGAAATTATGAGAAATTGTGCAATTAAGTGGAATTTCAAGATATACTGCGTTTTGAAAAGGACAGCACCGAGTATGTATGTAGGTGGGAAGAGTAATTCATATTTTATTTTTAACTAGCGTTTAACGAAGTTATGCCTTTGATGCTGTAATAAGATAAATTGTTAATATTTACGAGTATTGAGGTTCATAGAGGTGGTATCTATACCACAATAGATCAGTTAAATCATAAAAAAAAGGTTTAGGACTCCTTTAGATATACATATGTACATACATAGATCAATACATAATAGAGAGTAGTCTACATCAATGGGGGACTCCAATCATCATGACTAAATTAGCTGGTGATTAGAATGATTAATAGTCGTACACAAAACAGAAGGGAACATATGTAAATAACTCATATATGATGGGGTCCCAGCAGAATGTGTACTAGGACCCATTTATTTTTTTGCGTAACAAAACCAAAGTTATTGATATAAAGACATTGCTATACAGTTGAAATTTTCAAGTTTCTGAAAGTATTTATACAGATCTACATTGGTCAGTCAGTCTAACCGTAGCGGAGTCATCAAGCAAATCGAAATTGAGATGATTCTAACTCAAGATAACGTTAAAACCAGCCGAGACAAGAATTATTTTCAAGGAATGATGTCATCACCAGACTGCTCAAGCAAACATGGGAATATCTAGGACAATGACAATGACAATGAACCCAAATCCAGCATGGGGCTATTCCTCCCAAGCGCGGTGCAATCTACATCTTACACAGTGCACTAGTATGGAGAAAGAGCGCTCTATGGAACATCATGTACGACGGCATACTATGGCTGTTTTTACCCGAAGAGCCAAAAACGGTGGGACTTTCTGGCAGCATCACGATCGTATTAGATGCAAATACCAGTATTAGGATAAGAATATGACAAGAACATTGCATCTGAGAATGGCAGGTAGACACACCGGCACATACCCCATATCCGCCTATGGATAAACAGACATTATGGGGAATTATATTTCCATCTCAGTTTGTTCCTTATAGGACATGGACGCTTCTGTTTGTACCTTACATATGTACATCAGTCTTCTTGCTCGCAATGCACATAATACATAGAAAATGGCGAAGACGTGATTTTCCAATACCGGACATTTTTAAGGGCGAGGAGCCACCAAACAAGGAAACCACCAACCCCTAAGACATCGATGGTAGAATAGTTCGTAACTAACGTATTGAGGTGACAAGCCCTATTATAAAAAAGGGACATCCCAATTAAAAATCCTTTACATGTGTACGAATCTTTCCATCTTTCTTACTGTAGTGACCATGTAGAACTTAGACCTACTGTCAACGCAGCTGTCCATTTGCAGCTTTTTGTATACTTGCTTGCAGCTTGCGTATAAACAATGAATGATTTGTCCACGGAGCGGCAAAGTTGCATTTGCATAGTCGCAAGTAATCGTCATGCAGTCTGAGCTGAAGCTGGTCATTACTCAAACATTCCTATAGCAAGACGCATGGACGTTACTTTTTTGTTAATGGCAGCTTCTAATGTAAAAATGCTAAACTTTTAAGAAATGACCTATATTTGTAGCTTGCATGAAGCTTATATGACGTTTCGTAGACAGAGCTTGCATGCAACCTGCAAATGACACCGCCGTGGTAGGCCTTAGTCTATCTTATATGTATGTATGTATAACTAGAAAAGGTTATATAACAAAGGTGAACATTTTAAGAATAATTTTTGGGTTTGTCCCACGGTTTTCAGCTCGTATACACCGTGAGATACAAAGTGCATACCTAGTTAAATCGATCATTCGGTCGTTACAACTAGAAGTTGGATGGCTGTTGTTGAGTGAGAGCATGAAAAGTGATGGAATTACGCTTTGAGGAACTGTCAATGCTTTTGTGCATCTTGAATCCTTTAACGATTGTTTACTTCCAATTTATTTAAGAATGACAATTGACACAGAAATCCAAAGCATAGACACGAACCGAGAAAAAGTTATAAAAAGAGGGTTGGCTAAGACCAGGGTGTTTCCAAGGGAATCTGTGGATTCAGGTTTCGCTATCAACATGAACTTGTAACAGTTGCCATAATATTCACAATAGTTTGTCAGACATTAACTTGCAGAATTCAATTCCAAATGTAGACAATAATTATACTTACTTAAAAACTTAAGACCTAAATACAACTTTTGTGATAATATATATAGGTTAGATTAGATAGGTATGTCTTACCTTACAGGATGATTAAACGGACCCCTGAAAAGAAAATAATAAATCTCATTAGCTAGAGCTATTTGAATTTTTATTAATTTCATTTAATATTCGGAAAAGTAATAAATTTTGACTTTTATTATAAGCATCTGTACTAATTAAATTCTCGTTCTGTTCTTTTATTAAATCCAATCCATAATTGATTGACAGGGTTTACTTTAAATTTTCAGTTCAATACATTAAGTGCATAATTAATACATTATTTAATTATAATTATATTTAATATAAAACTTAAAAACTAAGTAAGATACAAAATTGTATGATTCAAGAATAGGTACTGGAAGTAATACGTTGCGCGTGTAATCTGAAATACTGAACTTTTGAAGCATGTGACATTAAAGACAGTTCTGATAATAGTGATTAGTGGTAAAGAATTCCACGACAAAAAACATAAACAAAGAACAAAAGAAAACAAACAAAACAGAGGACCCTGATGTGCAAGGATCGGGTACCTCAAACTCCATAAATACCGATCCCCAGACGGAACAACTTACGGAGAAAGAAGAAAATCTTCTCCTCAACCCTTTCGCCAATCTAGGAGTATGGGATAAGGAAAGCATCGGAGCAGCTAAAGCTGGCATGGAAATTACCGACATAAGTGACAGATGCTCCTTTGCTAGCTCTAGCTCCAACATCTCCAGATTGTCAACCTCTTCTAGACCGAGTAAAACCTACAACTATAGGACGACAAATAGAAGACTAGACACTGAGAGATGAAACGAACTGACGGATAAAGAACGGAAACGACTACATATTGAACATACTTATCTGCGGAAATAACGTCTAATGGAGAACAAACCTATTGCTCGTACACTAGCGGGGGTTGTTTCTGCAGTCGACATTAGCGCTACGAAGTTGAAGGGGCCATCTGCCCCCCAGATCGGCAAAGTCCATTTTAAGGAAGGATCGACTGGACCGCACGTGTTTAGGGAGGAAAAAGTCCCTGGGGGACTAGAAATTTGTCGATCGATAACCAGACTGATACAATTTAACTCGGGATATAGCAGACAAATTCTTCTACGAGGCAGACAACATAGGGATCGCTTGAACCAACCATTGAGCTACCGAACTAACCATCTAGACGTTGCATCAAACCTATTGCTCGTACGGATATCACGAACTCGACCATCGATAGTTATAGGACGGCAGTGGAGGTTATGTCAAGTGTTTCCAAGCAGCAAGTGCAAAGAGTTCCTGATTGTAAAGCTGCTGAAGGGCGCAAGGCCTTTAAACGTCTAAGTGAACACGAAATCCTGGGAACGCAGTTAGGATCTTCCGACGACTGATTAGGAGAAATCCCAATTCCTTCCCGGAAAAGAAGAGAGAAGCTTTCGCCAAGGCCGAACATAGACTCCTATACGATACGATAGAAACACGATACCAGGAAGAAACACGCTAAGCAAACGCACTACAAACGAAAGGACTAACCCAATGCCCAGCTGCACCCGAATCGCGGACTGACTTAAGCTCCCATGCGGTCGTTCAATCTAAACTCGGACCAGTTGCAGGTACGTCCAAAAGAGTCAGACTGATGACTGAAACCGGTCAACAAGTAGCCGTATAGATTACGGCAATCCTAAACGAAACTCACTGAGGATCAATGACGGCTAATTGATATTAGAATACTAGACGAAGTAAACTTTTGGTACCCTCAATACTATTAAAGGATTCAAGATCATGACCTGTGAAGACGGACACACTCACATGGCTCCAAGCTTTTATCTCGAGAACTAAAACTCCTTGGCCAAACGCTCACATTCGTCTGATCGACAGGAAGGAAATCGTACACCTGACCAGACCCAAATCTAAGCTTTTTGGACAAGGACCTTAAATTAAAGTGATGCTAACTCCCATCATATGCAATGGGGTAGTACAATCATTAATGCAAGAGGTGAGTTCCTCTTTGAATTCCTTATTGTAAATAACTTACTACTAGATGTTACTCTAATAAGTAACTCAAATACAATCGAAATTGATCAGTGGAGGGTTCTGAACGAAGAATCATTCTCCGACCACAAGATCATCGAATTTCTCATACCAGACAGCAACAATCTCCTCAAACCATATAGGAACCATAGGAAAACTAACTGGGAAATTTTCAATATGGAAATGGAAATTAAGACAAGAACACTCCAGATGAATATTATGCATGAACCTGAGACTATAGACATGACAACCGATAATATCGCTAAAATTTTGTTCGTTTACGTACCCAGACAAATGGAAATGAAACTCATCACTCAGAATATTTTTTGGTAAAGAATCATGATTTTGTTCATTCATTTCCAGCACCCAAGCAGCGAAAGTACGGCATTATGCATGGTCTGCTGATTTCAATTCTTGTGCCAACTGAACCTTAAAGCAGGTAGGCCAAGATCGTTATGCAAAATGCGGTGCAAAGTGGTTGCTGATAGGCTCAATACGATCCTGTGATTGTCTCGAAATGGACACCCCTGGATTTTCACTCTCTGAGCTACGGCGGCAATATTTTCAGCTGACCTTACCGGACGAACACGAGTTGGAATTTTCACATCACTAACCTGTCAGAGACGTTGAAATTTATCGATTTAATTCACTATTCAGAATTTACACACTGTCTTTACTGACTGTAGCTGGACCGATTACACAACACGTCTATTCCCAATTACAGCACAAAAAGTTGTTTCGAGATTCAACATGGAAATGTACGAGCTGTACATTCAAACTAGCTATAAACCTGAACATTTACTACTTACGATGGTAAATATAACAAAAATCGGTTTTTAAAAACACAATAAAACACTTTGAAAGTCCGCAATACAAAGTATCTATACCCGCCAACATCTAAACCCATTCAACTGCCCCATTCTGAATTAATGCAGATACTTTCTACATCTGCATCGAAAACCATAAAAATAAGTTCCTTGGAAAACAAAAACTTACTGTCCGTTAACCGAATTGATTAGTGAGCATTCCGGTTGGACAAATCCCAATCCTCACATAAAATACACCCCTTTTCTGGTTTCATTGTAACTCAATCCATGGGGGAATCATTCCCCCCCCAGCCCAGAAAACCCACTGCAGATTCATCATAAAACAGCCCAGCAACCATTGATCTATTGAAGGCGACTTTATGCCTTATGCAGTGACATATTAAGCCCAAAGCTTCCTCCAAAATTTTATTACCAATAATAAACAAATAAAAAAGAGATAATACAATTCCAAGTGGCCCCGTCATGACATCTCATCTATGTCACAATTCATATTCATATTCGGCCATTACAGTCATCGATAAGACAGAGACGAAGATGATGAGAGAACGACAACGACGCTGTCGTCTCTAGTAAAGTGTCCTTGTCGTCAACAAGCCATCCCCGTCCGGGTAGCAGAGGAAAGGGACAATTCAATTAAGCACACACAACGTAATATTCCACACCGAGCAACGCAAAGGAGAATATATTTTGGATTTTATCTCACAGATACAGAATTGCTTCAATTGACGACGATTCTGAAAACACCACACACAAACGAACTTACTGTGTGAAGGTCGTGAAATGAAAATTTCGAATTAAAAATTTAAAATTCCCCCGCATCGATGGATTTTGGGAGCGCGCTAGATGCCGTCCCTCCTGGATGGTAACAGAGCAATAACATAAAATATTTTATATCCACGGCCATAAAAATCACATTTGGAGCAAATGCCAAAAACAGATGGAGATAGGCAGCAGTCAGAGAGGTGAGAGAAGGGAAGTGCAACAAGAGCCGAATGCTTAATACCGCTAAGCTATCCATGTTTTAGGGACTTTCAACGTTCCTCTTAAATTGGGTGATAGATGACTGGTGATGATGACGGCGCTGATGGTAATGGTGATGCTGGAAGTCATAGAATTTAGATGTGAATTTTATTTATCCTTTTTGGGCGTGTTTTGGCGGAAATTACCGAATTTAAATGATGCTCTGTGGCGTCGATAAGGGACTTGTAAATAAAAAGTGTTTAATATTTAATACAAAACAATTTTTGAGAGTACCACTCAACGGGTAACAATTCTACTGCCCACCCCACACATTATCCGGACATTGTGTCCAACCCCCATTGTTGCACCTGCGTCGGACACGTCCTGAAAGCTTAAGAACAAGAGCAACAACAGAAACTGCATCAACACAAGAGCTTGCTCACCTGCCTACAAAAAAACGCCGGTTAGCGTAGTCGGTGGCTTGCTGACTGTCATAGCCGACAGCCAACCGGGAAGATCACTACCGGTGCCATCGTCGCCGCAGACCTGGAGTTGTGCATGTTCGGTATTACTCAGAATCTTGCCAAAAATTACCCGGAACTAGAAATAATTACTTCCAACCGTCACACAAAAGGTTAACCTACGCCCACACATGGAGCAGATCAGATCGCAGTTAAGTTAAGCCATATTGGTCTTACCCGTCGGCTATTTCATTCTCCTCTATGTTACTACTGTCGGGCACTCAGTGGCGACTGATATTCAACCTGCTTCGTGCTCGTATGAATTATTCCTTATACTACTGCACTAGTTTGCTTGGCTATTAGAAAGATTGATAGCGTTGTTCATGATAGTGAATTGCCAATATTTCCACTTGGAAAACACTCATCTACTGAGTAGGTCGGAAGGCGTAAGATTTTAAGACATTCCATTCAATACAAAAAACACCTGATCCTGGCCATCCTGAGATAATTGGTACTTCGAAATTAATGTGTTAATCCATTACTAGATGGAAATATGATTTAAATTTTTTTTTTTTTTGGATTCGACTTTGGGTATTATGTACTCATTGGCGGTCGGGATCAGGACTTCGGACAGCAGATTATGAGCCCAACTAGGGCCGTAGAGCCTAGGCGATCAATACCCAGATTTTCTGAGTATACTACACTGCACGATACGCTGTACTTTATATTCAGATCAAGAAGCAGCATGTGGAAGATGAAATTTAATGCTTGAGTCAAGCTTGACCGCATGGCATCTGCAGTTCCTATTCTAGCCGACTTTTGAACTCTACTCATTTGATGACATTGTACGCTTACGTTAGCAAAAGTGGCTGACTGTTCAGACTACATATGGTGAAATAAAGAATTTTGATCTTACTACAGAAAATAACTAATTCTGTCTTACTAGAGTGGATCAAATGACCACCGTTTCAATGGGTTTTGTTGTTAGTTCACGTGCCCACTTGTTGATTCTCATACTTTTAAGTAAGTGGGCAGTTCATGTGCGATGCAATCGTATACATATATCGTTTCATTGCAGTTATTTGAGAGAGGAATTTTAGTACACGATTCTGTGACTCAAACAGTCATAATTTGATAGAACTTTTAAATTGTTCAGTACTTCCAGAGGGTGACTAGAGTGAGCTACATTAAAATCTTTCTTTAAGACAAATTCTGCTGCAATTAACGCAGAACTCTTTAAATGCCGTACCAATCAAAGGGTTTTGCGGTGACGTGAGAGAGAGAAATTTGGATTTATTTGTATATGACAATTGAAGTAACACCAAACAGCGCCTTTTTTACGCAATAATGCCAAACAGTAAGGAAAATAAAGCCAAAAAGAATACTTTACTGTTTCGATGCTTCATTAACCTTTTTTTCAATACTTGACCGGAGTTATGGAAACTAAGAGTCTCGTCAAAATAATATGAATGGAGCGGGAAAGCAAATGGAGCGAAACGGTGCAATAGTACACACGGTGGACTTATAATATCCGCCATTGGTCACTCTTTTCTTTGGGGCTAATGGGCCATGGTCTATGCCAGTAAAACGAAAACTATAGACGACCGGAAGACGAAATATTTTATTAAGACAAACAACAACTGTTGCACACAGGCTGAAACCAAAAATGTATTACAAGGTTGTCAGACAGTTCTATAGATTTTTTTTATCGGTTACTTGGCAATGCTTAGACACCGTCAGTTTGGCATACTTCACCCTTATTAGGTGCACTTTCTAAATGTCCAAACCGATATTTAAACGCATATCGTCCTTAGCGTACAGATTGTAATCACAGTAGTTGAAGTTCTGTTGTACCAAGAAATATTCATGTGAAGGTTCTATAAAATATACAAACGGGTGCGCTAGGGCAGCCAATGATATTCGCAGTTGACAGAGAACAATCACATCCTTTAACTTCCTAAGATGCAGTCTCTCTTCCGGAATAACACTTGTCTTAGTTAGGAGACATGACAACTAAAGTAAACTAAGTAAGGCAAGTAAGGAGGAAATAAAATTGGACTTATTTACGAACTAATTTTGACTTTATAAATGTCCGCATATAACTATAAACTCTCAATCCCTGATATTTGCAGAGCCGCATCACGTAAATCCCTACAAGATAGAGCATAAAATTCACAAGGTAATTTGAATCTATCATTGTTCATTTGTGTTTGCCAAAGTTTCGCTATAAATGGTTGTAAATATTCCAGTAGCCATTACGCCCAAGTACACGTACATAATTACTCACTTATAATTAAAGTTACACCCATCAATCCGATATAAAAAAGGCCGCCAAAACACCAACAACATCAATCAAACTTATTGAATAAAGCGCCCGCTATTTCGCAGCCACAAATCGCCTCTCTCGATTCATTACGATTCCGTCCAACACGTCCAAACAAAAAGTAACTAAGTACCGAACTAATATCTACACAGCACATAAAAACCGGCCAGGACAGAAGTTTTCAACTAAAGCACCCACAGGAAGTTGTTACGAGTCCTACATACTAATTGCCGCAAACTTTACTTACCGCCCATGTAACATATGAGTGTGTATATTGTATACAACTCTCAAGCCTGCCTACTAAGGACACACGGCGGCATGGCGGTTTGGGCACAATTCAAAAGTAATAAATTCATTTTGAAGGCATTTTGAGGTACAACGTGAATGAAGATGAATGAGACCTACATGGCCACGAACAGGACAGTAGTTCATGGACATGGCCACACGAACGTTGTAAAATTTGCCCAGGAACACACAAGAATCCATAAATACGTATACACTGGTCACATCTCGAGATCGGTTTTGATAGAAAGATATATGGTATCGTCAGTGAGAGACACATCCCAACATGGGTGAGCTCCGCATTCATCCGCATTTAATTGCAACGTGCGCGCACCGCACCGCACTCACACACGCACTCACGCACACACTAATCATTCGAAATTTTATCGACTGCGACGATGGAGTTGCGTGACTTAAATCCTTAAAATGGATATGATACTATGACAGAGCAGCAGTGCTATCCTGTTTCAGACAAATGTGGGCTTTGAGCTCTATTCCCATCGTCGAAGTGTGAGATAGCCGCCTGCTAATTCTTCATCTCTGGATTTTGGTTTCCTTTCACTCTCTGGACCGCAGAATTTGTCTTTTTTTTTTCGTCCTATCCCGGTCTACCACTCTAATGTGTCCAAAGGGTGGGAGTATCGAAGTGAAGTTTGCTGTACCATAAAATTAATGCCGGTGACAATTTATTATTTTGGTAACACAATGGGATCCCGGTGCTGCAGGTCCCTTGGCGGCAGGAAGGGACAGCACAGAGAGACCAAAACACCAAATGCTAGAAGGATTTCCTTGTATTCCAGCTAAGGGAACAATAAATACGTGTATGTGCTAAAAATGCTGAAAGAAAAAGCGTCCGCCTAAAGAGTGAGGAAAAGAAAAACAATAAAATCTGAGCCATAAAGTGAATTTGTGGGTGTTGGGTGGTACTGTACACGTGAATATAAAAGGCTTGCTCTACGATGCGATGCGGGTTCGGTATGACAGAAGACTGAAATAGGCGAACCTCTTGGGAGGTGGTGGTTGATTTCACCACAAATGGGGTATTCTGATGACATACTCGGTCAGGTACAGTGGAACCGAAATGAAAGAAAGTGTTATGTGTGCGTTCCCGCCTGATTGCTAAACTATTTCTGTAAGGTGGTGGAAGAAATAGGTCATTTTAGGGAATTGCTTCATTCACTCTGATTTAGAGACCATTTTGGGTGGGAATATGGCGGAAAACTTAATCTCTCTGTGTTAGTAAAGAGACAGAGGGTAGCATGCAAGAGAAACTGAAAAAAGTGGGCAAAGGGTAATGGAATTTAATTCATTCTACGAAGCATTTTGGAGAAGAAGATCTAGAAAATTCATATATGGAGTGGATTGTGGAATCATGGTAATCCGCTGCAAAACATGTTCTTTAGCAAACTGTGTCGACGACAGACTGCGAGAACATACGCAAAAACATGATGAGAACGTGGAAGAATATATGTATGTATCTTTGAAATGAAGACAACCTCATCTCAAAGTTATTTCCATGGAAGCTGTCTGATTAAATACATCGCCCGAGGAATCTGCAATATATTTCAATGGGATTAAGAATCAGAAGAAGGAAATTTCGGAAGAGCTGATAGAGGGTTTACCTGCTTATCCGTACCATAAATACTAGTACGACGAAGAAAAGAAACCTCTATATACACATGAAGCTTTCTTTAAGGGAAATCCTAATCGTAGAGCTTTCAGAACTCGCCTTGGTTCATTATAATCCCAGACAGAGTCCTTTTATTGATATAGTAACTTAAATAAACTGCCTGCCGATTGTTATTCCTTGAATCTAGACAGTTCAGATTATAAGAACAGCCAATACCCACTAACGAAAGAGCATTGTTTGAGAAAGATTCGCTTATGACACCAAAAACTTCTGGCGAAGGACTGAAACATGAAAATGTAACTTCAACCAAGTGTATCACCCAGTCAGACCTGTAAACTTTCAAGTACCAGTACCAGTCAAGTACCCAGTACCTTGTACTTGTACTTGTACCTTAAATAAAGGAGTACAATGAATTTGGTACTTTAAAGGCACCAAGTACAAGTATTATTCTAAGTACTCTCTTCTAAGCACATGTACTGGGTACTGTAATACTGGACAGTACATTTGCAAGTACTTTTCAAGTACAATTCCTAACGTGGTCGTAGCGAGATGGTTCAAATGATATCTCACCCATAGCTCGGAGGAAGTGTCCTACAATGCTAGTAAAACCACTGAATACGTTTTTTGTCTAACATACTCATGGAATACTGCAACGTGTTACTAGAGCTCCTTCTTAACTTATCTTCACCACGTTTGCCTACGGCATCCCGTAGTACTCCCTGCCTTGATGAGCGGATTTGACTACATAGCATTTCGCATTGAAGTCCACTCCAATGCCACTTTCTTCTTCGTAGAGTAATGTCTATAGGTGATTGGCCCGTTCTCTTGTAGAATTGATACGATTGGGCCATTGGGCCAAATTCTTAAGATAATTCTTAGACATCAATTTACGAAGGTCTGCAGCCATTTAGCGATACTGATTCTACGTTAGAGAAGAACTATCGCAGCTTGGCTCTTGTGCTGAGAACACTGCTTCTCCAGAGTATTCAGAACGCAACTTTTCGGACCAGCAGCTATTAGCCAAGGATATACCTGTCCAGCAATGCTGAGTAGAGCGCGGGTGTTAGAAGTGCTCAGGGCTTGACTGACAACTAACATAGTTATATCAGACGAAGGAAGGTGACTGTGACTGTATCCAAGAAATGCAGCAACGATCCAAGCTACGGGAACTATGCTCAATGCATCAGGAAGAAAGTCAGTTAACTACTTAACTACTGCAAAGTGGCACAGAACTCCCTGACACAAGCCGTTCACGAATTTAGGATACAGGTTCATTATGCGAGCAGTATTAGAAAAAGTTTGGAATGAATGAATGACTCATAAAAAAATGCTTCTTGAAAGTGCTACGGACACTGATGTATTAAACTGGCATCGCGCCAAAGGCTCAGAAGACGTCAACAAATCCCCGACAACTGGTATACTGGTAGACCCATAAGATGCCAGGGGATGGCACCTGATGAACAATATTGATTGAAAAAGCTAGTTCTATAGACAAACGTATTAGGACCCCCAATGTGACAAAAAAAAGTCATGCGGTGACTAGCAGCAGTTGTGATAGAGTTCAAGATGTGCGAGACAATTAACATTAGGGTCAGAACCCAGGCAATATAGGCTACTTCTGCCAAGGGTGGTGCAGTCAAAGCAGAGACAATTTAGTCCTTCGCCGGAAGAATTAAATCTGACAATCGATTATATGCCCTCAATTGCTACGTGTATATCTGTCATCGCGGTAATGCTATCAGCAGATATCTTTGCTAGAGAATTTCAGAAGACCTACGACGGTAATATTTAGTTAGAAGATCTGAAGCTGGAAGAAAGGCTGCGAAAATTACAGAATGGCAGATTAAATAGAACCAGTCTTCGAAGGGTAGTTGATCCCATTGACTCGTACCGAATATTTGAATCAACATAGTTGTGCGTGCTGTGCTGTCTTCCATTCTTGTACCAACTGAACATTATTAGCATGTAACCCAAGATCTTTATGCAAAATGAGATGCAAACTGATTCCGGATAGGCCTGATTCCTGTGATCCACTCAAGATAGACACACCTGGGCTTTCAGTGACACTTCCAGCTACGGCGGGCATATCTTCTGCTGACCTTGCCGGACGATCACGAATTGGAGTCTTCACATCACTGACCTGTCCAAGACGTTTACGTTAATTTATCCATTAAATTCACTATAGCTGTGAGAGAAAGCACTTGATGATGACCAAAGGCAGTACAAAAGTTACGAAATTTTTGTACCGAATATTCACTATTTCAACACATTATATGGGTGGGGATTTAATAACCTCCTTGACAGTCAGTTCATTTTAAATGACACCACTTGTTGGATGACCCTTTTAATTCGATTTCTACCTCAGTGAGCTCCTGACGGGATATGACTGTCATGATCATACACTTATGCAGTGGATTCCCTCGATTGGAAAAACAAAATCCCATTAATCCATTACATAACTGCAAAAAGGAAAAATCATCCCAAATCACCCATCTGTAAAGGAAGCTGTCCTTTCTTCCAACCAAGGCTATTCCAGCTGTAATTGCTTTTTTTTTCTGGTCCCTTGATGGAGTACCATCAGCACTGTCACTATTATTTCTGTTCTATAAAAACGATCCCATTAAATGCAATTAATGCCCCAAATACACTCAGCGGTAAATAGTCCTTCACAACTAAACTCCCAACTGACAAATGTGCAAAGGATTCTAATAAAACGAACGAAATGCTCCCACAAAAAAAAAAGCAAAAACCCCAAAAACCCCATTAGCAAATACCACAGCTTTCACACCTCAGTTGAATTCCAAAGCAATAGTTTCGCGGTCATCGATCTGGCCCACCTTCTCCACTTCTGTCCTAAATCCTTCCAACAAACCAAACTAACACAAAACCAAACAAATATACCAAATGCTAGATAAAGGTCCTAAACGCTCTGCTAAGTCTTTAAATGCGGTCAATCCTCGAAAAATCACAGTACCGAAGAACAAGGACGAAAAAAAATGCCCTAAAAATAAATCTCCCGTGCAGCACAAATTGCTATCAAGGACATGAGGTCAATTTATCTCCCCAGGATGTGCATATGTATATGTGTTCGTGTGTGTTTGTGTGGATTTCTGTGGCAGTCAATCCAATTTCAAATAAATTAATGTTCTAGTTTCAGTTTTTTGCCCTCACAGCGACGGCGACGACAATTTATGCGGGACTTGGGTTGCAGTGAATGCCCCTAGTCGTCGTCATGGTCCTTTGAAACTTTTAAAACAGAGAAAGGCTACCGTACTGTCATCGTCTGGAACTAGCAGTGGAATTGTGTTTGCCTTTCATACATTTTTAATTCTTTATTTGATAGTCTAATCCCATCTGCTTCTGAAAAGGATTACCCGACTATGGAATACGTACCCTAGTTGGGTGGCTGCATCAGGACCAATTTTGAGTGACTACTCTTTAGAATGAATAAGGTTTCGGTCTTAACAAATACATGTATGCACACAGTGCTGAGGTATAAAAACAAATTGAAATTCGCTGTACAAAGAAATGCAGTCGGGGGACAAGAAATTCCGAGAAAGTCCCGAATTGTCCCGAAACTAAAATATTGAAGCAAAAATTGAATAGCTTTCGGGAGGCTTTTGTCACGTACGGCAATTTAATTAAGCCAGAAGACGAACTTGTATTCTGATGTCATCCATCACTCTCCCATGGGGGATAACAAAATTTACGTCAACAATCCTTTTCATTGGAGTTTAGGATCAGGGTTATTTGGTCTGGTCCCCTATTCTTTTTAAAAGTAGACTTCACTGGGCATACTTCTTGGTGAGATGAATTACTAACAGGGTCAGAAGTTATATTCGAATTTACATAACTATTCTATACCATCAATCAACGTTTTCATTCGCATTCAGATGGCTAGACGAGATTGACAAGTTGTCAGGGTAAGGTTGAACCTATTTACCGACACTCTCAATACTTGTTTGCACGAAGGATCTTTTCCATAACAGTGGAGGACACAATGAGTAGTTTTGCTATCCGAGACGAAAAAAAAATATACCGCTCGCTCTACATACTTCACGTACATCTCTATTGACGGAGGTATCTATAGTTCTGAAAATTGGAGCCATATCCTTAACGCTTCTGAAAACCAATACGATGTTTCTATACGACAAGTACAATGTACTAAACGAGTGGAGTTCCACAAGGGTCAGTTGTTGGTTCCCTCTTGTGGACTACAATGTACAATGAAATTTAAATCTGTTGGCTAAACAAAGGCGAACAAAATCCAGAAATAATATTCATTAGCAACTAGAAAAGCAGTCTCTTTACGGTCGGTAGCCACTCCAATGGTTTACGAATAGCAATAGATATAAGTGAACGGCTCTCAGCTCAGGATAAGATTCTGGGACATTTGATTTGTCACGTAAATACTGAGTTAGACTCTATGATAGAATACATCATGATAAACTTACAGAATTTACGGGAATGTGATAGCAGAAAGATTTCTACCGGGCAGCAATAATTTTTTGATATCCATAAGACACAGCTCCCTTTACAAGAAAATGAAGTACAAGGCTTTAGTCTGTAGAAATGTACACGCTGACGGATACGGGTTTTCACTGACCTTCAAAAATATCCACATAATTGTTTTATTTGGGGAAGGTCTAGGTATTAAGGTATTATGATATCAACATCGACTAAATGTTCACACTATGACAAGTCTTGTAAAAAGTTCAGGAACTTCAAATCGATACCCACCACCATTTTATTGATTTTAAGGCCGCTTCTCCTATGACAGTATTCATATCGACAAGCTATACAAGTCCATGATTAGTTTTGAAATCCTTACTAAACTCGTTCGGCTGTGCAGGATAACAATTGAGAAAGCACGCTGCTTCTTTATGGTCGGGACGAATCTTACTGAGACCTTTAAGGTTCAAAAAGTTTCGAAGAATTCAGTCGAACAATCTTTAGACACACCGGATTTTTTTTTTTGTGCTGCATGGTAGAGTCCATGCTCACTTGGCAACTGCACTAGCAGCTTTCTATCGGCACCTCCACATCGTTCATTAAAAAGCAATAAAAGTGTGCAATCCTATTTCTCGAAACTTTTAATTAGCTGTAGATACTTGGTTTAGTATATCCGTTGTTTAGTGATGTGCTCTCCTAAACTCTTAACGACCTTTGGTGAAATTTGGTTCGTAACTTTAAGCGGTTCACGGTAGATGTACATATTTATGCATGTCATCAAATAGAATTGTTTTGATTTTCAAAAAATATTAATATTCAAGTGGAACTGGTACTTGTGCCTTCTCTCGATTCTATTTCTTTAACGAATTCACTTCCCAATAATCGGATTGATGATGAAGTAGAAGACGACGAGAAAAAAATAATACCATTGGGCTGTGATACTGTCGACTGTTTCATTAGGTAAGTCATCCAATTTCAAACGATTTTGAGGAAAAGTTGTCTAAAGACTAAATGCCAAATATATGTCAATAAAATCGATCGGTGTTATTCCTAATTTTATATTGGAAACAAAGCCAAGGATTTATATCCCCAAATGGTGAAAAAGTAGAATTGATTCTATCTTAAAAGTATCTATTTACAAAATCGAATGCTTTAGCGGTAAGGTATGGCATTTTAGGAATCAGGTAATGCACTTTGTGGTAAGTCATGACTATCTTAAGCCAAATAAAAAACGTCTAAGAAAAAGCCAATGGCATTATAGTGGATCCAGGGGATAAATAGAGCCAGAGAATGTTCTGTAAAATATTCAACAGATACTCTAGATGGGAAATCAATTAAAAAGTGCTCAAAGTCTTGAGGATTATTTTGTGCAAAAGTAAAAGAGTCATCTAATACCCGACTTAGAATACTGCCACCTATTGAAAGAATGATCAATCAATTTCTTTCGAACATGATTATTTGCTTCACTATTAGGATGGTTATAAGTAGGGACACACCAGAAGACAGTTTTCTATATCCTGCTCTATAGAATTTTATAGTAAATGATAAGCTCCTTCTAATCCTGAAAGGGAAGGTATCCAACATAGATTCTGTTGCTATAGCTAACTATGGTGAACACTTTACCAAGCTCAAGAGTATATATAGTACAAGCTCTGACCTTTCTCAGCAAAAGAGTTCAAAACCAAGAGGACACAACAAATAAAAGAATCGAATGGCTTTGCTTTAACTTTGACGTAATAAGGGACCTGCCCATGGATCTGAAGATTAATTAGCTGAAAACGCAAATAGTTACGCTCAATACTTAAAAACGTCATTGGACTGGAGCATGGACGCTAAGGAAGCCGTTCGACGATATACCTGTAGTTGGTCGATTGAAGGCAAGAAATCATCAAAGGATACTCGGTCCCATTTGTATTGACCGGCTTTGAAGGAATGGAATAATAATATGATAATAATATGATAATAATAATAATAATAATGACTTCATAAGTGTAGTTTTAAAATTGTATTCTCATCGCTTGATAAGGCTAAGACATGTAAAGGAAAAGAACACCAAAGGAACAGCTCTTAACATTTTCGACTTAGTGAAAGATACTCCAACTGAAATTTGTGGAACCAGTATCGCGACATCATCAAAGGGGTAGCAGAGACCTCCATAGGCTACCAACCACCACCCAAAAAGAGCGCTTGGTATGATGATGAATGCGTGCGTCGGAAAAATATGACAAAAAATGCACATATGCAAGTGCTGCAGCGCAAAATAAGGGCAGCGAGAGAAGAGTATCGAGCCAGAAGAAGGGAGGAGAAGAAGATCCTGCGTAAGAAGAAAAGGGCCCACGCAGCCTCCCAGCTCAAGGATATCGAAGAGTCCCGCGATAGAAACAACATCCGGATGTTTTTCAGGAAAGCCAAGCAACTGGAAGCTGGCTTCAAGCCCGGAACGCAGGCTCTTCGAAACAGTGAAGGAAACCTAGTCACCGAAGCACAGCGAATAGTAGATGTTTTTAAGCAGCATTTCCAGCAGCTACTTAATGGGCATCAGGTTGAGAAAATGATAGGGCAAGAAGAGAACCCGCATCCAGTCAATGATGAATCCATCCCCCTTCCCAGTTTTGAAGAGGTCGGCGCAGCTATCAAAAAGCTGAAGAACAACAAGGCCGCCGGCTCCGATGGTCAACCTCCAGAGCTTTTCAAACATGGTGGTGATGCTTTGGTAGGGTGCATGCACTAAGTTATCAACCAAGTATGGGTGAATGAAGTTATGCCCGATGACTGGACTATCAGCTCTATATGCCCCATCTTCATGAAAGGCAATCCTATGTCTTGTAAGAACTACTGAGGCATATTCCTGCTTAATGTCGCATATAAGATCCTATCCAACGTACTGTGTGAACGTCTGAAGCCTTTCTGCAGCACACTAATCGGCACGTACCAGTGTGGCTTGCGGCCCGGCAGATCGACCAAATTTTCACACTAAGGCAAATCCACGGAAGGCACTATCTTTAACAAATCGGTCCAGCTGCTGGGATACGCAGACGACATCGACATCATCGGTCGCTCACAGATTGCCGTGATGCTTTGACGGCAATTGAAGAACAGGTGAAACGATTTGGCAATTTTGTGAATGAGGACAAAATCAAGTACATGTCAACAAACAAAGAAGCATCTGTCCACCGCCTAGGACAAAACGTAAATGCTGACAGCAGTAACTTCGAAGTGGTTAAGGAGTTTACCTACCTCGGAGTAAATATCAACTCCACGAATGACACCTTAGTGGAAATTCGACGAAGACTTACCCTTAAGATTGCTACTTCGGTTTGGCGAAACAAATGGGGTCTCGGAAGATGAAATGTATGCTCTACAAAACTTTGATCCTGCCAGTTCTGCTGTATGGAGCCGAGTGTTGGACGATAAGCAGGAAAGCAAAGCAGATATTGAACACTTTCGAGAGAAAAAAAAACGTCCAACATTCGGTCCCGTATGGTAGGAGGGCGAATGGGGGAGAAGATACAACTGCGAATTCTATGAGCTGCACCAAGATGTGGATGTAGTCCAAAAAGCCAAAACCCGTCGACTACACTGGCTCGGACACATCGAGCGAATGGACAATAATGCTCCAGCAAAGAGGATCTTCGAATCACAGCCCCCAGGTTCGAGACGACAAGGAAAACCGAACCTCCGTTTTAAGGATCAAGCTATCGCGGATGCCAGAGCGCTTGGTCTAGATAACTCGAAGCAGCGTGCCTTCCGGCCCTTCGAAGTCATATAGTCACAAGTAGTAGCAATGGGTTCTATATCAGACACGATATAGATGCACGCTTTTTTGCTGAGAGCTCTCTTGTATGTAGGTGTAGTTATCTGCACCCAAAATCGCTATGAAGTTGGTGCAGTGACGTCCAGTGATCTGTGTTTTTGGTACTATCTGCACTTTTTATGAACCTGTGCGAACCACTTGTGGGCGTCGTGGTTCAAGTGGTTAGTGCATTGGTTCCAGCGAAGGGTTCCAGGTTCAATCACCAAACAACACCTAAGATTTCTTTCACGACCCCCCCTTTCGCGAGCGTCTCACAAACATCCGAGAGTAAAACTGTCATGAAAAAGTTTCTCAGAATAAAAAACACTGCCATTCGGATCCGGCATTAAACACATCCATTCGTGTGAAGAATATAGCACGCACAGCACGAGTAGTTGTGAGAAGCTAGGCCCTGTGACCCATGGACCTGTCGCGCCAATCATGTGGAAAAGCTCCTTATCCTCAGCTCAGCTCCTCATAACTAAGACTCCATCTTCTCGTTCTCCGAAACACGAGAAAATTCCAGTAAAATAAATAAAAGCGGATCTTCTTTTCTGGTAGTATATTGAATAGACCAGTTGCATATGTAATATAATGAATATAACATGCACAACAGAAATGGTGAGAACAAGGCCATGGGTTCCATAGGGACCTGTTGCGTCGTATATTTGCAGATATAATTTTTTGGAACTAGCTCATTCCAGGGGAAGCCTTACCAAAGGTATGTAAAAAAAACTTGGTAACGTACATACATATGTCTTCGAAAATATTTTAGACTTACACTTAGACACTCTGTTAGTGATATTATCCATATGTGCCTGGAAGCTAAGTTTGCAGCGGCAATACCACCTAGATCACGAACTTAACCTTTTGGTGGGACAAGTTCGTCACCGATAAAATATTTCCTTCGGAATGGTTTGAGAAATTTGTGGGATTACGTGGGAATACCCACCATCAGAATAGACAATAACAGAGTCAACATTATTTACTGCAAAAAATAAATAGCAATGGCCCTAGATGACTCTCTTGAGAGGTAGTGACCAAGGGGTCGAGAACTGTGGCACTGTGTTAGTGATTATCCACAAAAAAACGCTTGAGTGTTCATACGCCTACTATTTTCAAGATGAAAGTATTATCCACGAGACGAGGATAGGTGAACCTGTTGCTTAGGTATCCATGTTGATTCGTGAAAATATTGGCTTGCAGGGGAGGAATATTGTATCGTATACAATATCTTCAAAGAGCTTAAGTTTGAATGAGAGCTTTTCAATGGGATGACAATAACAAGTGTTGCCCCAACAGCAACAATGGATAGGAATAATGTTCGAGTCTTGTAACTTGAAACACAGTTACATTTTAATAATAACAAAACAATCCAGCCATTTGGAATGGAATTTGTCAAAGGATGAAAGGACAAAAATGATTGTTAAACATGTGCGATATCTATAAAGATGCGAACGACGTATGAAGTCAATATAGAACACAAATAGGCACATATGTATGTATCTGTAGTAACTCGAAGAGGAGATACACTCAAGCTTCACCCTAAACTGTATCGCCGACTAAAAAAGAAAGAAATCATGAAGATCTGTTGAACTTACCCATGTGTTGTCGGCAAATAGTTTTACTTGACATGTATTATCGATGGTATAGACTTATCTTTTCCTCTTAGATATGACAAGAGTAGAAAATGTTTCAAGAATCAATCAGATTTCTATTTACACTTGACTATGTACAAACAAACATACGACCCCAAGTACCCAATAGACATTGCTCCTTAATCGATTTTTGCCATTGAGCCCCAACATTTCCAGACGAAATCTAAAATCCCTGAAAATCTGCAAGTACTACCATCGCATCGCATGCATAGCAAGTCAGATTCAGCCACACTTAAAATACATCAAAGATCAATCGTTCCAGGTGTGGTGCCCAGATTGGCGCATCGACTACAATGACTCAACGTAAAGCAGCATTCAACAATGAGTTTGTCATCTATTTCCGAGTGGGAATTTTCAATTCCAAACCCGAACGTAAAGAATTGTCTCCCCAAAGCATTTTCCTCACAAAAGATCCTTCTTGCCTCCTTTCCACACAGACACCAACAGCAGGACGCGAAAGTCAAAAAGCTAGCACCTGCGGGTTCAAGTTATCTCGAATTCTATGCCACGGTTGTCAGCAATCAGTTTTTGGATTTCGTGTGTGTTTTTTTTTTGCATCCTTCAAACGAGGATGGTGCTAGAAAAAAAAAACAAAGAAATCACATAACGCCACTATAGCAGCACCAGTAGTAGTAATATTGCAGCAATGGCATACGTATTGAGGGTGGTATGGCGAAGGAAGGAAACCGTCCTGGTACTACACACTGATGAATTGGAGCACGACAAGCAATGTCACTCAAAAGTGACGCGCAAAAAGAATAAAACACAACGATGCCAACTCATGCGGTGATGATGATGATGACTCCATTCGACGTGTCAAAGTGTAAAACAATTGGTCGGTGCTTGTTAGCACACAACACAAGCACTGCATTCAATCGAATACACAATTCCGTGTCGATTTTTATCAATTTGTGATCCCAGAGACATCTCTTTCTCTCTCTATGCTCTGTGTGTGTAGCCCAAGTGACATGTACGAGTACAGCGACAACTATCTTGTAAAGGGATGTTATGGATTGATGAACAAAAACTTTTGTGTGTTCGCTCCTTTATGACAAGTTAGCCTGCTCTGGGCCGCCGCCCTCCGCCCTATCGTACACAGTCACTCACGCAAGGACGAGAGGTTACAAGTGATTTATCAATATTACATAGAACAGGAATATTATCTGCCTGCCATTAATGGTTGGAGCTCATTTGTATGTCTAATCTCGAAGAGAGATTAATGTTGAATGCGATGCATGATTGATACTTATGACAGGCGGCACTGGTGGGTGGATCCTCTAACCTCGGATATCGAAAGAGGAGGTTTCGCACATAATTGACGTTTGACGAGTTACGGTGTAGTGAACAGGAGGCGTAGAATGTGATTTGATGGAGTGTATCTATTGAAATTGTATGCGACTTTTGGAAGAATGGGAGGTTGGAACTATCGGTTCAGCATCGTTTCAGGTGGCATTGGTTGCTGTGAGTTTCAGTGAACTTCTTTCAGCCATCAATATTAACCGCTTTGGAGTAGTTTCACCTGACGGTATAAGTAGTCGGGAAGTCAGTGTCACTGTCCACACGTATGTTGTGTTGAACAGACGGATGTGAAAATTGTTGCTGATGAAGATGAACATTTTGAGTAAGAAAACCTTTATAGTTGCAGACCAGGGTCATGAGTTGATTACGTAGGGAGAGCGAGCTTATCATCCTGGTTGTTTGTTCAGATTTCGGATGCAATACCTCGACAACTGATATACTCAACTGAAATACCTCAACAACCGATATTCTTAGCCTGTATAAACGGTGTAGATCACTCTCCTTAACTAAATTGATGGGCTTGGAAGTTTGTGTGATGTCCGGGTGGGGATTTTAATTTTGATTCTGAACTTCACCCGATCCATGCTTTGAAATGGTATTCTGAGGGCTGGTAACTACTCTAAAAATGTTCCAGTCTGAAACCAGGAAAGATTGCAGTAGAAACGCGTCAGTTAGGGAAGTAATGTAGTCTCTAGAGTTCATCCATGTTTAGATTTTACAATCAATGATTGGCAACCAGTCACACGTGTTGGTATCTGCACTCAGGAAGCTTATGAAGGTTTTTTACGATGGCATTGCCCACTACATTTGGGTGTACAATCTGAAGATAATCATGAAGATAACAAGTTTTATAGAGTCGGTTTAGTCGAGAAAGTTTAGGGCGTTTACTAGTTGCAAGTCCTTGCCAAACCAAGTTTTACTGTCGAGGCTTTCAATTGTACATTTGCAGCAGAGTATCTGCAGTAACAGGAACTTGATCCATTTCTAAGCTCACCTGTATTTTATTTTCTGGGGCTTCAGAACATTTCCTTCACATCTTGAGCTACCAGTGCAAACTAAGACCACACACTAACTTCTTAGTTTAGGCAGTTGAGTGACGGCAACAAGAATAAGCAAAAGATGTCGCAATGACTCTATCCCAACGATCTAGAGCAGAGCACTTGTGTAAACTTGTGAACATGATGATATCACTAATCTGTAAGCCAGATGGCTCAGAGTGCAAAGGCGCTAGCAGAGGCAGAAAGTACAGTAGATTATGAAGTGTTACGGGAACAATTCCAGAGAAAGAAATCCCAACACCGAAAGCTAATAAGAAAGATAAAAAGCAAATCTTTCCAAATACTCTGGGAGGAACTGCAACGCAATCCATGGGAAAGCCAAAGTGGACACAGAAGTTATGAAATAGAATAAGAAAGCTGCACCGACATGGTCGACCATCAGATCAGGGCCCTATTCACGATGAAAGATGAATTCACCCGACCACGAGGAACAACTGAGAAAGTCTTAATCTAAGCCGCGATAGCAATAAAAAACAAGAAAACATCAGGAATTGAAGGGCTTCCAAACTTCGTTCTGAAGGAAGCAATGCAAGTAAAACTAGAGATTTTTACAGACTTCTACATAGAATGTCGAAAAGGGAATGTCTACTTCCCCAAAGATATCATTGTCTAACCAACCGTCGTCGTACCGGCCACTGTCTGTGTTCGACACACGGAAGAGCAGGCTAAGATATAAAAAATCACGGGAGGGTTCAACATGGATCAGTGTTAGATTTAGTCATATGGAATATAAAGTACAATAAAGAAGAGGCATTGAGAATGCCGAAGCCGAAGTCGACACCATCGACTACGTCATGCTTCGCATGATTAGAGATGCGAAGCTATGACTTTAGGCATTAGACCTAGAACTGGCAAACTACAAGATGGATGCAGTATCTACTTAATAATAAACAGTAGAAAAAAAATTGTTCACCTTACTATACAGATTGGTGAAAATGCCATGGACACAAAGGAATGTCCTCACAACAGGGAGTATAGCAGGTTCTGAAATTCACCACAGTTAGGCCCCCTTGTAGAGCTAAGGTGCTCTTTGAATTAGACTCTGGAGTCAATCATGGCGCCTAGTAATTTTGTTTAGTTTGTCAACCTGATTTGCTCCATTTTGTACCTACAATTGGTGATTACTGCCTCTGATCTACGTTCACTGGTTACAGGTCTCAAAACAGAGCCTTGTGGTACTCCTCTTGTAACGCTGTACTCAATACTCCGTGGCAGAAGTAATTGTTAATTATTACCATTTGATTTGAAACTGTTCTACTTTAAATATTTCTAGCTGTCGATTTAAAAGTGTTCTTGAAGTAGAGTGCGACAATCCCGCAATACGTCTTCTTCACCTTAAGTCGTGGATTATCTTTCGTGAAATGTGCCCTTCGTAAGCCATATTTATGATCAGCCAGTACCCCTGCTTCATCCACTGTTTTTGTTTCACAATCTTTCTTAGAAGCGTCGCTTCGCAGGCATTGTCTACGAGTTCCCTTATCTGACTTGCATAATGGTCTGTCGTTCCTATTAGCTCTGAAATGGTATTGCTGGTGTGCGATGGTACAGGAAAGATTACAACTGAGCATTTGGCGTCGGATCAGTAGCTTAACAATCTATTAGTGTGGTGACCACTGCCTCCATTTATATCCAGGCAATTTCCTACTTCACTCAACTGTGGAAACCAACATTACAACTAGGTTAATGTACAAAGAATAGAAATAGAAAATTAAAAATCTTGAATGTAAGAATAGAGAAAATGAAACACATCGCCTGTCACCGTCCTTCCGTGTTATCCAAAATAATATTCGTAATAAATGTCCTTTCGTGACACAGCAGGGGTACTCTCACCTTAACCTGCTTACCTCCTGGAAACGAAATCTAAAAAAAAGTAGAGGAGAGACTATAAATGCTTCGCAGTCTCTGCTTCCAGGTCATAGCACTTGAACATTTTATTGCGTTAATTTCCCAGGTGACAGCGAAAGTATTCTAGCCACGTTCCACTTTGTCACTTATTTAGATTTCACCGAAGCATTCACTCAATTTGATTCGTATTTTCAATTCCACCTGACCGATTATTATTAACTTCACCTTTCATGTCACCATTAAACGCCTGAATTATCAAACAAATCTATTCTTCTACTTCGCGTGAAGGCGTTGTCTGCCCGACAACATGGCCATGCTATTTTAATGAAACGTCAGTTTCAATAAAATATACCTTTACGATGGCATGTGTTGTTGAGATATTTATGAAATTACAAAGGATCCTCACAGGAGTTATGTACGATATTGTATGTAACTGCCACCAAGTTGAAAAAAAACCCCTTTAACCTTTATTAGCAAAAAGCCAGTTCAGTGATTTTCCCTCGATAAGTAAACAAGGACAAACTTTCTCGAATAATGCCCCTTCATTACGAAACCACTCTTAAATTCTGATTTCGCCTCAAAACTCATCTATTTAGTTTGAATTACCCTTGGTAATTAAGCAGCTCCATTTAACGATTCCAAAAATGTCCTTCTCTTGAACACAGTCCAACACAAAACTCCCCCGAAAACTATTTAGAATGTGCCATCTGACAGCACCAACAAAAAAAAAAAAACCATTCCAATGAATTGCATTTGAAATATAATGACTGGTCGTCTGCTTCGTTGGTCATTCATGTCCAGAAATGCTGCCAAAACCCAGTCATTCAAATTATCCTAGCACCCAATTACACCCACCATCATCGAGTTGATAAGAGTACGAAAGGCGACTGCTGAAGAAGGAGCAAAAACAACAAAAAAAAAAAAAGGAAAAACTTGGCTTATTGTGTGAATAAATTCTGTGATGATAGTCATTGTTCATTGCGGTTGGACATAACACCGCTATACGCTCTACACGCGCCAATAGAAAGAGAAATGACTTTTCATGCATAACAAGTAATTACGTAACTAATACGATAAAATATGCTCCAAGGATGTGAAAGAGTAAATTATCAATAAAACTTGATTAATAGTTAAACAGAGAAACATTCTTTTTTGTTTACAATTCTCAAGGGACCAAGCGAATACCAAATGAACGAACCTCTCCGAGAAAACCATGGGATGGTTGGAAGGATATTTTGCGAATTAGGAAACGTTTCTTAAAATAATGGGAGAATGGTAAAAAAAACACATATAGAAAAGATACAATGGAGTATATGATACCCTATCTTTCTTTCTTTCTTTCTTTTCATCACACTTAACAAAGTGGGCGTGGCATACTACACATTTTATTGAAGTACTACGATAACTTCGAACGTTTAAGGATGTCACATGCAAAATATCAACAAAATCGGTTTTTTAATGAAAACAATATGAAAAAGTAGGTGGAGCTCTAAATAATGTATGGGTGATTGTAGGTAATTTCAATACCTAAATATTTGATCTTAATGATTTTTTTCGATTTCAAGTAAAATAGTGAAGTTATGATAAAAAAAGTGGGTGGATTTAAAAAAAATTACACTTGTACTGCTTCTTCTTCTCAAAAGACTAGATATGAAATTTCATTATCGTAGTTTAAAATTAATGACCGAGCAGTGTACACACAAATGAATGTATAAAGAGTTATTCCTAAAAATTGTTACCTATAATGAAGGAGCAGGGGATGACTTGGTAAGAAGCACGCACCAATTCATTTGCAAAATATGCTCGGTCAACAGTATGCCCGATGAATGGAACCTCAGTATTATTTGAACGATCCTCAAGAACGGAGAACCTCTAAAATACGCTAGCTATAATGGAATAAGTCTTCTCTTGCCAAACTTGTCCAGTTGTGCAGGATGACGATGAAGAATGACCGCAGGAAAGACCTCACCGAGACCTTTAATGTCTAAAATGATTCAAACAGGGCGACGCACGAATCCTTCAACATCGTTCTTGAAAGAATTGTGCAAAACTCACACGCCAACATCAGAGGCACAATATTTCAAAAGTCCGTGCAACGGTTATGTCAAGAACAAACCTGATGTCAGTAGTACTTTTGTAAGCATTGAGATGGAAGCGGCTAAGATGGGATTAAAAGTTAATGAGGCCAAAATAAAGTATATGCTGTCAACAAAACAGGACATACAACTCCGACGCCTCTGACCAAACGCCACCCTCGATAGATATAACTTTGAAGTAGTTGAAGACTTTGTTTACTTATGATCCCCTATAAACGATGATTACCTCTTGCCAATCGATGTTTCTTTGTGCTAAGAAAGCAACTGTGGAGCAAAATCCTTTCTCGAACAGTCCTGCTCTACGAAACAGAGGCATGGACTATGTCAAGAATGAAGAGGCCGCTCTCGGTTGTTATGAGAGAAAAATACTTCGGGTGATTTTTGGTCCCGTCTACATAGACGGAGAGTGGACAAGAATATATAATCATGAGCTATACGAGCTACATAGCGACATCGACCTAGTCAGAGGAGTTCGAATACAAGGACTAAAATGGTTGGGTCCGGCCCGAAGAGTCTTCGAATCCACCACAGAGGGACGATGCAGTAGAGAAAGACCTCGCCTAATGTGATGCGCTCAAATCGGAAGGGACCTCAACCAACTTGGTATGCGAAACTAGAGGCAGCTGGCTAAAGATCGAGCTGGCTGGAGAGGCTTGTTGGTTGAGGCCCAGGTTCACCCCGAACTGTAGTTTCACCTAAGTAAGTAAGTAATAAAGGAGCGAGTCTTGCATCTTAAATAAAAATAAGTTATCAGAGAAATTTTAGATTCGAACCGACTTCATACTGTCATCAACCATTGTAAAATGAGTGAGGATAGTGGCCAAATGGAAATATATGTGATGAAGTTCAAATTGAACTCTAGGGTGGGGTTAAGTACTTCGTACCCTCACTCTTTTATTGCTCGATGTTTTGGCTTAATTTGTAGATGCTCTGTATCACTATTCTCCCACTGTAATGATTCTCTAAGTCGCACCACCGATTTCTTTACTATCTCTTTCCAATTTACATATATAAAGGCGAAGGATATTCAGCATTGCTCCCGCCATTACGCAAAATTCTCTGGGGTCATTTTGTTGGCATAATCTCACCGCCGTGGCTCAATGATTGTATAGCAAAGTCATCTACATAAGATGTAAACTTGCATTCATCTTTTCCCATGATATAAAGTATTTCCTTCGAAATGTAGCAATAGTTTTGGTGATAATACTTCTCCTTCAGGTGTTCCCCCAAAACTAGAAGTTTTATATTGAAAAACGCCTCCATATCAAAAATGTGCGTATATTTGTTGAATAGCACGAAACATGAACGAATAGATACAATTGTATGGGTTACGCAATGATCGCTTACCCAATACAGAAGCCGAGCACTAAAATATGGCGAAAGATAGACGAAGAGTATGAATACAATGGTGCGCAGGCATGCCATATGACCTATAAGTAGACACAGGACCTCATTTAGAGGAGACGCATAACTAGAACTACAAAACGAAAGCAAGTTGTTTGACGAGTATGAGTGTAGAACGCCAGAAAACTATAGCGACATTGAAGATATGTACATATTAGTTCAAGGAGAACTCATCGAACTCACATCGTGAAATTTCTCTGCAATACGTAAACCAACAATTTGATATTTTGAGAAGATAGACAATGTTGTCCGATATACAACGAACCTGTAATTTAATTTAAAGTAAACAAAATCCACTACTATAAATAACTTACAAGGTTAAGGAACTAAGTAACGTTTTCCAAACAATTTCGCTTGGTCATGATATTTTTGGGATAAAGATGTCACTTACCTGAAAATAAAAAAAGAAAATATAAATTAATATAGATCTTACTTACTGATGATATTAGATAAGATTATAATTTATTAATAAATTGCATTTATACATTTTTTTATCATCTATATTTAGGAAAGATAATCTTATTAACAGATTGGCAATACTAAAGTCTGTCAGTAATGGTTTCCCTCAGGGCTTAGTTATGACACCTTTCCACTTTCATATGTATGCATTTTTGTACCTGAGACTTTGAGGAGTACTTAGATAATTACGACAGCATTTATTGAAAATGTTATTCAGTGTACAAATGACAGGACGTTCAAAGCCAAATACAAGGCAATGTTAATAAAGATCAGACATTGTATTTCAACTTGAGATTCCCCATACACAATGTGAAACTATGTTGCTCGAATCTCAATATGTTCCAGATTGTATACGAAACTAGAAAAATCTTGAGGTAACGAGTTCTTACAATCATCTCATTAAGGTCAAGGTCATCATATGACGTTCGTCTATAATAAACACAAATATAAGTATGAAATTGCAAAAGGCTAGACTGGCATATTCTTAAAAGAACTCTTCTACTCTAAATGGTTGTGGTTACCTCATCAGCCTCATAATTAATCGGAATGACTGCAGCTTATTACGCAGTCTCCTTGAAATAGATTGGTTGTGCGTGTAAATAATAATCTATAGTACAACATTGCATTTTACTCACAAAAAGTTTTCATCATCATCACCATTATTATGGCAAGAATCGAGTAACATTGATCGGAGAGGAGGCATTTTTACACAATAGTTTCAGTTAAATTATTCCCCTTAAGGCAACGTAGTACGACTTATTACAGACTGAGATTGTCGTCTGAAAGTTGCGATCCAAACTTAGTGTAAATGGGATACAATCAGTGATTTAAGGAGTTGCCTCGTTGGTTGTGGAATAGCTCTAATAATTGTTGTAGCAAAATCTTTGTCCAAACGATATAAATAAAAGCTGTATATTCCAAATAGAGTTCTTAGCGCAGCGCATTAGTATTTAAATTAAGTGCAGTATTGTTACCCAAAATCACATAGATTGTAACCCATCTGCAAAAGCAATAACTTTGCAACTTGCTCATTCCAGGTATCCGCCTATTGAGCTGTTTGTCTTAAGACCTAATCACCCGCGAGTAAGTAAATCTAATCTCAATGAAATGCTGGAAATGAAAATTAAATGCCATTATTCACATAATTGTACAGACACCTCCAATGCACTACGTAATGAAACCTAACAACATCTAAGTTTCAATCAACTATGGAAGGTACCAGAAAAGAGGTTAAGTCACCACCTTCAGCTCTACCATAGGATGTTAATTTTCTACAATTTTCTACCCGATACTCCCACCAATTTTGTCATTATTCTTTCTTGCTTGATAAAATAATAGTCGAATAGTCTATAATTGTTCAGGGGATGGTCGTATCATTTACTCGGTTTTATAAGGAGGACGAAGGAATTCCATTAAAATGGGTAAACCAGTGTTTGCTCACTAGTGGGTTAATAAGTACGTTGCATCTGAGTGTTCTGGTTAAATGTGACGTAACCTGACATAAGAAAACAGATACAAAACCAACAAAGAATGTCTCGTGAATAATATGTAGTGGTAGACGCAAATAAGTAGTGTCCGTGCTAAATAACAAATGACAATGACGGTTGTGACCTTACGCTAGAGTCTATATAAACTGGTTAGTATAAGTTCTAGTCTTTGACTACGTTATTAAAGTAACATACTTGTCAGTGCAAATTTGAGGGTTTATTCCAGTAAAAGTCTTTATGTAAACTATAAGACGACGGTGAGTGGGTCATGAATGTGATGTGCCGGACAAAAAGAGGATGAAAACCTGTGACATCTATGATTGTGATTCCTAGGGAGAGCAGAAACAGCGCTTATATGGATGCGGAACATAAACCTAATATGCGCTCATGCCCCACAGAGGACAAGGGCGACGCCACCAAAGAAAATTTCTACAAACTCCTCGACAAGACATATGAGCAATGTCCTAAGTTAAAATCGTCCTAGGCGATTTTAACGCCAAGATACGAAAGGAGGATATCTTTGGTAGGACGATTGGTAAGCATATCCTACTCGACACCACGTCTGGCAACGGCCTTAGGCTTATTGACTTTGCGGCGGGGCGAAATGTCAGTATAGCAAGCACACGGTTTCCTCATCTCAATATCCACAAGGGACATGGCGATCTCCTGATCATCAAACGGTCAATCTAATTGACCACTTTGCGATCGACGCAAGGCATGCCTCCAGCATTCTGGATGTCCGAACCTTCCGAGCAGCCAACATGGACTCGGATCACTACCTTGTTGCAGCCAAGGTACGAATGCGGATATCCCAAATGCCACAACTAAGAAGAACTACTGTGAAAAGATTTGACGTCGAAAAGCTGCAATCGCAAGTGATCGCCAGTACCTTCGCCGAACGCGTATCCCGAAATCTCTCAACTACTCCTATGCCGCCAGCATCAAGCGCCGAAGACCAGTGGCAACGCTGCCATCAAGCCATCAGAAGTACCGCAACTGATGTGCTGGATTTCACCCGACCACCACCAAGAAACCCCTGGTTTGACGATAAGTGCCGGCAAGCACATGCAACGAAACAGCAAGCATACAAAGCGGCTCTGCAAAAAAGGACGAGAGCTGCTCGTGAGCTCTACGAGTACAAGAGGCGGGAAGAACATCGGCTTCTCCAAAACGAAGTAAGGATAGCAATATCCAAACTTAAGTCCAACAAGGCTGCTGGACCTGACGGCTTACCAGCCGAGCTGTTCAAAGCAGCTGGAAATGACCTGGTAGAGAGCATACACCAACTCATTTCTAAAATTTGATCAGATGAGTGTAGGCCTCTTGAATGGAATCTCAGCACCGTTTGCCCGATCCACTAGAAAGGAGATCCCCTCAATTGCGCCAATTACAGAGGTATCAGTCTCCTCAACATCGCGTTCAAGATCCTATCGGCCATATTGTGTGAACGTCTGAAACCCTTCGTCAACAACCTGATTGGCCCCTATGAGTGTGATTTCAGACCAGGAAAGTCCACCATCGATCAAATCTTCACACTTCGGCAGATCCTGGAAAAAACCCAAGAAGTCCAAATCGATGCCCACCATCTTTTTATCGATTTCAAGGCTGCATATGACAGCATTTATAGAGACGAGTTATACAGAGCCATGTCTAGTTTTGGCATCTCTGCCAAACTCGTTAGATTGTTCAGAATGACGATGGAGAATTCTCGCTGCTCCATCAAGGTCGGTAACGGTCTCACCGAAACCTTTGATTTAAAAAAAAGGACTTAGACAAAGAGACGCACTGTCATGTAATTTTTTCAACATCATACTTGAAAGGATTGTGCAAAACTCACAAGTCAATCACAACTGAGGCACAATCTTTCAAAAGTCTGTCCAACTACTAGCTTACGCCGATGACATTGACATTATTGGTAGAACACAGCGGGCTGTCACCGGTGCGTTCGCTAGTATTCAAACAGAAGCTGCTAAAATGGGTTTAGCGGTAAACGAGGGCAAAACCAAGTATATGCTGTCAACAAGAAGGGACAACATCGACGAATTCGACAGAACGTCACAATGGACAGCTATAAGATTTTTATGAATAAACAGCAACTACCGAAAATGCCTGAATGAATGTATTGACACCGAACCATATCTCTAGACCATGCGTAAAGACTGATCAGGTCACAATTCTTTACGCAGGAAAGCAGACTCTAAGCATCGAGTTGCGGGGATATAATGTACGTCATCTAAGCATCAACCCTACGCATTTGGCATTATTTTGAAATCGCCTACAATATTGTTTTTTTTTCGCCCGGTGACTCAGTATTCTGTTTAACTAGGGTTAAACCCACCGATAAGGACCAACTTCCTCCTATCTGTGTGGCTTCTTTGAAGATATTTTTAACTTTTATATTAATAGAGATGTCGTCGGCAAAGCAATAACTTTGATGCAGCTTTGATGCTCAAATTTCGAACCTCATTCAATAAAATAGGACCTAAAGTAGACTCTTGTGGAACACAAACAGAACTCTTCTTCCAAAGTAAAGTATGTAGTTCCCTACAACACAATAACTTCCACACATTTGGTGACTTTAAGGCTATTTTAACTTCTACTACTATGCAAACAACCTAACACTGGAAATTTGACGAAGATCGGATTCCACTGGAGGATTACCCTTTTTATGGCATCTACTATGGACAAAGCTTTTCAAGTCCATACTATTGGTCCAATAGTCTACCATCTTCAATAACTTCCTCTACACGATTGGATATAACTCGTTCTAGTATCTTTCGAGCAATATATTTAAATTGGCCCGTCGGTATCAGAGTAAGACTATAGAATAGAACAGGGAGGGTATGATGTTTTTAGATATTGACTATCTACCTATATACATAGTCGTAAATATCGCTATTTTTATGGTATCCCATTTATTCTGGATGTCACAGAACCATTTGGACATGTGCAGGATCCTTATGGTAGTAGGTAGTAGGGCCTTCATCTATTCTGTGTACTCTGTGACATTTTTCTGTCACTCATTGAACCATTCTAAACATCTAAACAGCCCAAGAGCTGTACTCAAACTATGACACAATATCTCCTGTAACCAAACTAAACTACACCTAAGTTTCAAAACTACTAAAAAGATTACAAAGTTCATAACAAAAAAATGCAAGTTTCGCTTGTTTAATGACAATGTATCACTTGCAAAACTATTCATGCGACGCATTAACTTTCAACACTCAACACTGAGTTAACTTTATGGACCCGCAAACACCTAAAATTTGTATAGCTTGTGTTCCATCCGCCCCGCAGGGAAAACAAACTTATGAATCGAATATCTCTCAGTTGGAATAACTCGGTTTAGTATTTTTTTTTTTTTTTTAAGAATGAAATAGTTTCCACTTAGAGAGTTTTGTTCAATGTTTTGGTGCAGCTGAGGATTCTTTCTGCACTAGGTACCATTAGACCGAAGAGAGATGCCGCTACCCATGAAAATTTTGCGGAGGACATGCTCCCGCATATATATGTATATCCAGAGCCGGCCCCGGAGAGGGAACTTTTCAATTACAGTTTATGTTTCATTAAAAGTTACTTTCCATGTTCTTCTCGTGTGTATGTGCATACACTATACCTGCACCTTTGGCTACACCGGTAAAGTTCCACTCTTGTACTTGGTACCTGCAGCTTGTACTTGTAAAATGGAGTTTTTTTTTAACTGTTTTCTATGCTCTTTTGTTTCATTTTTGTAAGTGAAACTTTTTAACCTCATGAGGTCCGTTCTGTCCTTTGCATATTTGTGAGAGAACCACCATCAATGGTTTGTCAAGTCGAGTTCATCAGGTAAAAGCCTAACAAAATAACTTTATAACTCTACTTGATATCCTTACATTAAAAGGTACACGTAATAAAACATTTCCCAAATCAATCGAACGCGCTTCTACGCACCGCAATGGCGCACTTCGTTGCGGTGCGGTTTATGGCCCACCGATGAACACAAACGATTGCCCAATAAAACGCCAGGAGCATAAAAACACCGCAAAAGGAGCATCTTACCGAAGTAATGTCGAAAACAAATGACAAATTCCCGTAAATTAAATCAAAATTTCAATAAAAAAAAAAAAAAAAAGAAACTCATGTGAATAAGTCGGTGCCTATTGATTTGCATGCAAGGATCAAGGAAAAAGATGACTTCTGGCCCTACTTTGTTGATGACACTTTTTCGGAAATTCATTCATTTAAATTACCTCCCACCCAATGAGTGCGCCCAATTTAACTCGAACTGACAGGAAGAGCAAAGCAACATATATTGCCTATGTCCTCAGTGAAATGGCTGCTTCTCCTTGTGCGTCGTTGTCTCTTGCCAATTCGCATCTGTACTGCCTTCCGTTGGAACTCAGCCGCCATCCAGCCCCAGAGAGACACACAGAGAGACGCACAGCACTTTGTAGCAGCGTAACAACTGAAACAGTTGTCGTAAAATTGAAATGAGGATTAGATGTGTAAAAATGTTACCCATGTATCCAGGACGAGTGGCAGTGGCGCGACGGAGGTGGTGGTACCGTACCTGACAATAAAATTCCTTCAATTTACATAAAAAGCAAGGAGGCCGTAAACAAGTTAATATCACTAGAAGAAGGGAAGCGGAAAGATAGCGAATGAATGGGACTGAGCAGCGTGTACACACCACCGTACAGATCCCGAAAATACGGGACACCACATCCTGGCGAATACATTCGCCTACATAAATACATATACCTGGCTGGGTGGATATATTGTTGAAAGGAAAGGGAATGTAGTTATGTTGTAAACCCTTGCAGGAGTGGATTTTGTTGCAAATCTATTGCTGGTAGAGCCCAACATTTCTATACCACTATAGTTTCTTATTATGTGGGCGCCCTCTTAGTGGGCTCAGTCTTAAGTCCGAATGCTAGTCGCAGGATATAGAGAAAAACTCCAAAAATTAATCTATGAAGTCTCATAATTCCAACATCTGGGTTTCGTAGCAAAGCCTTTCAATACCGTTCCGTAGATACAAACAAAAAGATATAAAACTTTTGTGCGACAGGTCCTTATGGAACCCAGGCCCTGCGAATGGAAGGGCCCTACTGTTCAAATCTTCGAAGGACAATGTCTATATGAGAAGCTTTATTAATGCCAACTATGTATACTCTCGGATGATTGTCAGAAGCTTACGAATAGTGGGACTGTGAGAAAAACGTTGGTGTTGTCCGGAAGTGGAACCTCAAATCTCCAGAATAGTAGTCCAACGCACTAACTATTGAGACACGATATCATAAATTCAAAGCGTTTTGTTTTGAACTTCAAATGCTTTGGCAGGGTTTGTCGTAATAGTGCCTTATCTACTTACTTACTTACTTACTTACTTATGTCCTGTATCCCCTTGTGGGTCCTAGGGCCTCTACAACGCCTACGCGCTATCGTGTGCGGTTTCTGGCAATGTGCCTCAGCTCTCCCCAACTCTTACTCTGGGATTCAAGGAGCGTCTTCACATTCCAGAAACCAATCTTAGTCCGGGTACAAAAGCCAAAGGTCGTCAACGTGTTATCAGTCCTTATCCGAGGCGTTAAGTCGGTTTCCGTAGCGGGCGGGTTTCGGTAACGCAGGTTGCTGGCCCAGGTTACCTAGTCTAAACTTAAGACTCTAGACAATCTCGCACTTGCAATTTTGGCCTGCATATGTAAGGATTTATACATGTAGTTGCCCGGGGACCACCACGAGAAGGTAAAGCAAGCACTGCATTACGAACTTCAAAAACAATCCGTGTTTTGGGCAGTCAGTAGTTTCCCGATCAATCGCCATGTAGATCCTCTATGCTGAGGATAAACCACTTCGAACCGGCTTACTCGTGGGACCAATATGAACATTCCAAATACAAATTTAACAAAACAAGAAAATGTAGCCTCCGAGGCTAAGCCTCAACCTAATACAATGACGACGACAACAGCGACTGAAGGAACCATGCGTGTCACTAGCTAAGTATTGATGATAATACTGACGGTTCCATCATCCTTACTGACACAGATTCCGATTTGGTGGAATCGGGAGAAATTTTAAATGAGTCTGCTGCAGAAATTTACATAGACTGATCCAAGACAGCCTCAGGCACAAGTGCGGTAGTTTACACCAGTGTTTTGGACATTCGCATTGCCACTCGACTGCCGGACCACTGTCGTGTATTTCAAGCAGAAGTCTCAGCAGTCCGTGAAGCCGCGACCTGGCTTTCGATTAACTCGATAGAGTGCAGCGCTATTGTTTTCTATATAGATAGTCAAGCTGCGATAAAAGCCTTGGAATTGCCAATGGTTCGATCCAAGTTGGTAAAGCAATGCCGCGGATCTCTTAACGATATCGCTGTCAGTTGCGACGTATCCTTGTGCTGGGTTCGAGGCCAAATGGATATTACACGCAATTGCAGAGCAGACGAACTAGCTAAAGAGGGTGCAGACCGTCAGCACCTGTAAAATTCATAAAATTCCAATTAGTTACCGCAGCCATAAGTATGGCAAACAGTAGGTGGAACAATATTAGTACATGTCTCACTTCTAAACAAATCTGGCCAGAGCTAGATTGTAGGAAAACCAGTAGACTTATTTCCAGCAATAGGATAAATCTTAGAAAAATAGTTGGCACTCTCACTATCTGGTAGGCAGACATGCCTTAACACTTGGTGTCCCCTTCAGGCCATTAAACATCTTCTGTGCACCTGTCCTGCTCTATCGGTCTCGAGAGAAAAACCTTAGGCGAATACTTCTTCGAAGATCTGAACAATCGAACCAGACTAGGCTTAGGCAAGATTAAAAGCTTTGTCACAGGGTCAAACTGGTTTAATGACTAAACAGTGAACTACACATCTTCGGCATGGGTCTACATCGAAAATGGTTGCCCTGCCTTCTGTCCCATCTGGGAAATTTCAATGTAGGTCTCCGGCGCTGGTAATCCGGTTTTTCCATAGTGGCATCACAATGGTCCTCCCTTTTGGTCTAAGTGCGTCTCTGCTAAGCGGGGACAACCACCCAACCCAACTCAACTCAATTGTGGTTTATTAAGTGGATTAAGTTTGACGGGAACTATCATCTAGAAGTGCGTTCAGATTCTCTAATATTCAAATGATATTGACGTCACCATCAGGTTGTCGCTATAGATGCTTTCAAGCAGTTATAATTCAAGCTAGTTAGTTTACTTCATGAATGACATCCTAGTCGAGATTAGATTAGACGAAGACTGAATCCAGGAAAACATTGGTACTTCGACTTGATGAATCATTTGATGAATCACTTGGTGAATAGCTCATGAACGACAAACTATACTCTGATTCACAGTGCTGAATAAAGGTAATGTAGAAGAAGATACATCCACGAATTCTACATATTAACTGTACCAAGATGTGCGTGTGGTCCAAAGGGCTAGCTTCTCACAACCATTTGAGCTGTGCGTGTTCTTTACACGAATAGGAGTAGAACCTACTGTTCAATGCCGTTTCCGAAGGGCAATTTGAGAAGCTTTTTCATGACAGTTATACTTTCAGATGTTTGTCAAACGCTCGCAATAGGTGGGGCTGTGAAAGAAATTTTAGGTGTTATTTGAAGATTGAACCTCGAATCCCTCGCTCCGTACTCCAACGCACTAACCAATTGAACCACAGCGACCAACAAAGAGCTAAGCCAGCTAAATTGATATGGCTTCATCCAGCGAATGAACAACAAAGTTGCAGCTAATTTGATCTTTCCGGTCGAGACGACAAGGGATAGTCGTTTCGTAAATACTAGAACTTTGAGGATATAAAATTGCTACACGTACATACATATATACAGGCATTACCATGTCTCGGCAGCGTTTTAAGTAGGCAGCAAATTTGACTACAGGATAAAGGCTTCTTTGGGAACCTTGTCGTCGCTATAGTAGATTTGTCTGACGACGAAGAGAGTGTCTCCTACGACAAATGGAGGCTCATTGAAGGCAGAGTGATGAACTGCCTTTGCGAGCGAATCACCACCCATTCTAACTCTCCACCCATCTTTAAAGATGCTGGCCAGCACCAAGGCTACGTTAAACTATTAGCCTGCTGCGACCAACATTCAATCGACTTCATTTCCGCTGTCATCGGCAGTTTTGGTGAAATCTGGACAAGTGCCAAGTTTAAGGCAGAGGATCGGTGTTAAATCCCCCACACGCCGAAGGCTATAATTTAGGTTCCAACTGAACCTCGCGAACCAGTCAAACTGCAATCAATGACTGGAAGTTTATCGAAGAGACACCGAGCTCTAAGAAACCGAAAGAAACAAAGAAAACCGGCCGTTCGCTGGTTATCTCGTTAACCACCGACTCTCTCCCTCTACTCCAAGCCAAGAGCTTTAAGAACAAGTGCGGTCTTAAAGAAGTAGAGGTAAAGCTCTTCGTCTCGGACCCGGCACCAACGCTGTCGGTTCCTGCATACCGGCGACACCTACTTCACACCGCATCTCGGCCCCAGAATGGGTGGTTTTAGTAGGTAAAACCCAGCAAGTTGTTGAAACAGAATCTTTAGATGATTTCCACCTTCCAGCGGAATGTAAGTCACATTAGGTAGGATGTTCAGTTCAACTAGCCATTCTCCATGATCCTCGAAGGACTATAATTCACCAACAGAGGTATAGAACTCACTTCAACGAACACACCTACCAGCGGGTCCCCTCTCTCATGGCACAACATTCGTTGCACGTCAGTTTAAGGACATACACACTACGTGGCTAAACTACAACATAAACTCGTACATAGCTCGCTGTAAGTAAATCCATCCCTGGTCCATCCAAAGACAGCCACCATCTAGTTCAGAAGAACTACTATAACCAATGACTGTCGTTTTTGCCTTTGAGGAAATTCAAAATGTGCAATCAGACGTTAACACGTAACGTATACACACAGTCGCTCTCTCCCGCATCCAACACGAATGACGAGGATAAGTGAAATACACTCATTTACGGAGATGAACTAGCATCACTCCAACATCATCACCAGTTGGCGTAGAGCAAGACACAGGTGTTAGGTGTAAAACTCGCCCCAAACATTGTTTCAAAAAACAACACACCGCACAATAGGAGAATTGCTAAGTGCCTCGAAGCTGAATAGGGGATGAAATCCCTTAGTTTTTACGATTCGTGCTCATAATTAAAGGATTCATATCCAAAGAGCAAACGGTGTCCGTCTACACGGTTCAACTATTGTGCCTGCAGAGTTGGCACAAATATGATTAGAGACTAGAATCGGTAGGGGGCGGACGGGGTTGGCAGGATAACAAAACAACTCAAGGGTGATTTCAGATGACGAGGGAATCCGATTGACAGCATGGAAAATGAATTTGGAAGTGTTGTTATGCCGTCTGTCACGTATGCAATGAAGATTCGGCTATTTTATGGTTAATGAGATTGGGACCACAATCCATCAAACTGATTTGGGTTTTACGACAGCCCAAAATGATAATTGGTGATAATTTGGAAAGGAAGTTTCACTGGTAGAGCAGGTTGGGTATACTACTACTGCGAACAGGCACCGGTTGGATGTAAGAGATAAGAAAAGAGATTTATCTTATGGATACTTAAATTAAACAGAAGGAACCATGGCTGGAGGTGAGGTAAAGTGCAATAATTGTGGAAATAAAGATGTTATAGTGCTCAGTTCGGTACGAGGACTTACAGAAATTGTAGAGCTTCAGTTGAAAAGGCTTAAGATCCACAAGGCATGAACTATGAATGAGAAACTAGCTAAGTATCTGTCTTTTATATCATGGATCATTTGTGTTTTAGAAGAAAAGTAGGTTTTAACGATTTTGAAACCTTAGTCTGGTAACAGTGTCCGTTACTATCCAAAGTTCGATGTCGAAACATTTATCGCTGAGACGAAGTAGAAAGGTGGTGGATGTTAAGCTGATGTAAAGAAAAAGAAGATAAGGAGAGGACTCAGACAGAGCCTGTGAAGTATGCTATCGTTCCATTTGACAGAAGCCGTATTATGACACCGATAGCTGAACAGGTGGTAGTTCTCCTTACAGAACATCGGAAAAAGATTCTGAGTACTGACGACCTTAAAACATTGGAAAAAGCTTTAGTGGCTGAAATGCCCTCACATTTAGTAGAACTCCACAAATTGTGAAATGGTTGAAGATAGTAGCACCTAAGCTAAGCAAAGTGTGTAGGCCTCACTGCGATGAGCAGAATGGAGAGTACCAAACCACATTCGGAATTCATGAGCCGCAAAATGACGAACTGAACATCAAAATGTGAAAAATGGTCTGATCCTCTCGAATCCAACCTTACAGGGGACAGGAGTTACAGAGGAGCATGTAGAACCGCAGCAAGTTGAAAAACTTGCTTCTACTGCTGAGTAGTTATTGGGGGAAGTGGTTAAAGAAGACCTCTCAGATGAGAAACATGACAGGACGGTGGTAGAAATGGAGGAGTAGGAGCACGCGATAATCTATTCTAGAAAAATATAGATAGCCCAGATGGATGGATAGCAGCATCTGTTATAATAGCTCGGGTGTTCACAAGTAAAGAACTGGGATTTGCATTCATTTAGGAGTCATAAGTCTCACATCAGATTTTGAGGAGATATTGGATTAGAGAGAGTGTTCTAGAACGGTTTTCCACCAAATTTTCGTCGTCGAAGTCATGAAGCTAGACAAAACTTTGATACTCATCCTTAAAAGTAGCTGGAGAGCTAGGCACTTTATGACTCTGCCCTCAATCAGCCTCAATTTTTCGTTGAGGGGAGGTCCTCCTTTCATTGTCAGGTTCTTAACCATATAGGTGAAGATCCTAAAACTCGATACATTTTTTGAGGGATCTAACGGCTTGACATCCAATTTGTAGATTAGGACGATTACTTCTATGAACGACTTAGGTTAGGTTAGGTTAGCTAACCTTAACCTTAAGAGGAGTGCTGTCTGCCACGAGGGACGAAGTGCCCTGATAACTTCAGTTTTAGCAGTTCTTCATCAGTCATCCTGACTCCGCCCTGTGACTAGTCGGTCTAGGATTCATAAGGACGATTTCGGTTTGACTTTCTTTCGAAGAGTTTGGGAAGTGTTGGGACAGCCGTACTGCGTACGGCATGCAGCTTAGAGAGATAAGGAATACATCGATGCGGTGATTCGGCAGTACACACGTCCACACGTGTAGTAAACGGGATGTTGATAACTATTTTGTTGAAAACTGGAGTAAAAGTGTAGCTAAGAATAGGTAGCAATACAGCCGACAAGCTGATCTGATCTGTTGTTTAAGGCAATCTCTGTTTTAATGAAGAACACCAGTGACAAAAAGAACCACAGCTGCTCACTATCTAAGTAAACCAATTCTACTGCCCACATCAAGTTCAGAGGTTGTCCACTTCCTCGACCTGCTATCCGGCAATGTAGAGTTGGACATGCTCAGAATTTTTATGTTTCTCTCATTTACCTTCATGAGATATGGTCATGAGATGTAGATCCATATCCTGTTGATATCGTCTATTAAGAAAGTTGAATTTACATTTTCTTTATCCAGTCCTACACTATCTTATCTTGGCTACGGCTGGAAGGACGCGTATACCCTTTATCCTTTTTGGAAGCTTGTTAATCATCCGTTTTATCTATTCATAGGAGATTCGCTGAAGTATTTCTGCCGATGTATTTGGCCCCGGTTGAAAAGGGTCGACATGAATACCATTCATGCCCCTACAGCTTTGTTTTGTAAGGGACTTTATCGCTGTAATGTACATCCGGCAGTACGTCCGGCAGTACAAATACGATAATACGTATTTGTAGCTGCGGAAGGTTCACTGGAGTCATAATGCTGTCATTTAAGTGGTTGAGTACAGTTGCGAAATCTTTGAGCTAATCTTCGTCCGATAATAGTAGGTTGCCGTCCAAGCTCTTGACCGGGTGTTTCCTTGATGATGCCATATACAGCACCTGCTCGCTACTTCCTTAACTTTGGAGGTGAGCATGTTTGTACGGGTACGTTTCACTTCCTTTTCTTTGATTTTGAGCCTCGATTTCAGGTCTCTTTACTGCTGCTGCAACCCGAAGCCATAGTGGAATGCACTTATTTATTCATCGCCAGGTGTCTGCTGAAAGCCATGAGGTGCATATCCATCATAGTTGACAAAAATACTTTCCACAACCTCTGCTTATACAACAAGGTGGTCCTTAAATTCTTGGCGTCCTATAGAATGCCAGTGCCTGTCGCTATTGCAACTGATCGATCTAATTAGATGTTCGCTGCCTATCCGTTGAGATTCAACTGACCCAATAGCAGGGCTTGTGCTCTAAAAGTGTACGAATGGTACAAGTGTATCACAAACTGAAGAAGTATCTTCACTGACCCTATAGTAGGCCTTGTGCATTGGAGAAGTCTCCAAACCACTCGCCGTTGTCGTTGCGATCCTCGAGGCCGTGAACTCCTATTATGTGCTTTGAACGCTGTGTTGTCGCAACAAAAAGAAGACCTAACGCCTGTATTACCTAACCGAAAATAACTATCGATTTAGAAAATGGTACCAGGACTGGGATGCTGAAAGTAACACAATTCCATAAATTACCGCATTACTTCATGCGGTTTTGGATCCCATTTACATAGAAGGAGAGCTATGGAAACATATGTACCATCACGAGCTATAAGAGATAGATACATAACATAACATCACTGAAATGGCTGCGACGTATAGAGCACATCGAAGCTAATGTTCCAGTTCGAAGAAACCTCAAGTCCACCCAAAGGGACAGCGAAATAGAGAATGTAGGTAAAATTTAGTCTGAACTATGAACACCAGCCACTTTGCTTGCATATATGCAGGTCTTGATGCAGAATTTGCTTCAAAAACTCACGAAAAAAAATCATTTTCCTGGAAGCATCCTTTTGTTGATATTCCTGATTGTTGCCTCACACTTCCTCGAATGGCTGTCGGCTGTCGGCATCTCATGTAATTCAAACGAGCAGCTAGATGTTGAACTGTATTCGCATGTGAAGCCCCAGGACATTGAGTTACATTAAAGAATTTATTTATGTAACACTGGTGCCAGGACCTAATTACCTTTCAGACGCGTCTGAATATTCTTAACAATGGATTCATCCATTAAAAAGCAAACTCATTGCATTAAACTGAATTCTTAATCATTCTGTCTGATCTTAATGAATGCCTCACCAAGTTAGGTTCAAGGACCGAATATTCATATGCATATGAATTCATAGCAGAATGGTAATGGAATGGATCCCATGCGAATAGTTTTTCCAACACCGTATCTGTATCTATGCTTTCAGACGGTACGCAATAATTACAATTTTATTCACTGAACAGACTACTTAACCCATAAGCCTTGTTTCTTCAGGATATACATACATATGTATGTGTGTGTTTGAGTACACATTCACTCTGTTGTTTCAACAGTGAAAAAAAAAGGGATACATCCCAAATGATGAAGAGAATACAACGAAAAAGAAGAAGAATATTATTTTCTTTGAAAATTTCATGAAGCAAAGAATATGTACCGACGACACGACGGGGGATAACGCAGCTGAATACATTACATTAATAGCCTTGAGATTTGACTAGTATGTTTTTACAGTTAAAACGAACGAAAGGAAGCGCAGGATCACAAAGACCAGATGAAACTGAAGCTTTTACCGGAAATCTGGGTACCAAAATTGATATCAATTTAACTTTTCATATGAAAGAATATTTATTTTGCCACGCCACCATCCACCCCTTTTGGCCTGCTGCTCCTTCCAGTGTGATTCTTTGCTCTACAAATAAATGTATCCTTCTACAGAAGGCAAAGTAGATTCATTTCATTGGGTGTACCGTGTTGATGGCAAATCCTCTTCGAGAAAAAGAAAAAAAAAAACCCTCGTTGTTCTTCTTTTCCTTTTGCTGGGGCTTTTGCTCTGTTTAAGGGATGGGACCCATTATGTTTTCCTTGAACGGAGGTTTCTTTAAAGGAATGTCCTCAGCTATCATCTTAGGACGATGGAAATGTATTATGCAGAAGGGAATCCTTCTTCTCATGCCAGGCACTTAACCAAGGGACGACTAACTTTTTTTTTTTCTTTCTTTGTTTCTTATTTTCTTTTGCTTTCTTTGGTTTACTCGATTTTTGCTATGTGGGACAATGTGGTGAAAGCGATTTCACGAACAACAACAAGGCGAAAGGGGGAAAGGATACAAAGATAGAAAGAAGAAAACAAAACCAAAAATGATGAAATTGTATTAAATGTCATATTTCTAGGAAACGATATGGAAATTGATGCCATAATGTCCTTGTGCATGGGAAACACCAATGGTGCATGAAATATGTGTTTGAGGATGGTCAGGTATGTGATTTTGGATATAAAAAGGAAGAACCACAATTGTTCATTGGCAAGGAAGGAATGTTAATCGATTGGTTGTTAGGTCCACGTCTTTGATTAAAGTGCAAATACCTACAAAGTGGTTAGGAGATTTGGCAGAGCGTTAAGATGATGGACGGCATTGTTGGTCAAGTGTGGAGTAGTGGAGCCATCAAATTGATTTTTTTCCTTTTCCTTTTAGTTTAGAATGTTTTGGAATTTTACAGGGAAATCATGCAAAAGATAGTAACGTGGGGTTCAAGATTACTTTATTTTACTCTCCCATTTCGTGCACTGTTTTTCAGGAGCCTTTGAATGGATTTGAAGAACTACATCTTGCCAAAAGCACTCTTCTTGTCAGAATAGGAAACACCCTATCGGAACGCTAAGACACAACGGATGCTTTGTGTGATATAGAGCTTACAGTGTCGACAATGATGATCTGCCACCAGATATGAGTAAGGAGAAGACAATCACAAGAAAAATGCTCCGATGCATCGTGCTCCTCTCTACAAGGGTCGCAGATTGTAGAGTTAGTTACCACGTAGCAGCAAAAGCGAAGTGCCTTTTTTACGGACAGACCAGACCAAAAATGCCACTAATTTCATACAGACGTCCAAGAACATTCGTGTAGTCTGCCTGAATACATGTCACACACAATTGTCAATTCACAAGAAATGCAATCGTCAATGAAATTCCTGACCGAGGATGTAGCAAAAACCTCACAAATCATCAATCGGCAAAAGAATAGAACCTTGTGGCACTCCTGGTATTACAAAAGCCGGTAGTTGTGGGAGTTTATGTCATAGCACCCTTTTTGAGAATTGGAGTTACCAATTATAGGATAGAATACCTATGAAGTATAATAAGAAGGAGAACACATTAACTACTAAAAGAACTAGGAAATGAATTTTCCATAAAGACCATACATTCACATGTAACAGATTGGTTTATTGAGGTACATAAAGCCTCAGAAGTATCTGGCATGTTTAATAACCCTCTGAACGTCCTGTTGTATGGACTGGAATGATCAGGATCTTGTATACAGTCACAGAGAGCTTGCCTTTTTAGCCTAATGAAGCAGCGATTGGCAAGAGTTATTCTTCGTTTGATTTCCCTAACTACCTCATAGTAATATCTGACAAGAGTCACGTTTTGTCCAAGACGTTGGTGTTTTATTTCCTTTTTTGTTGACAGCATATACTGTCATTTACCCTTCCTAACAGTTAAAATCATCGTAGCAGCTTCACTACTTACCCTGTTGTCTTCCGATTATGACATATCCAAGCAGTTGCAAGAACATTTCAAAGACAGTGCCTCTGATGTAGTCGGGTGAGTTCCGCAAAATTCTTTCAAAGACGATTTTGAAGAAATTGCATGACATCTCATCTCCCTATCTATCCGACCTTTATGGAGCAAAGTGTGGCTGTTGACAGTGGTCGAACAGAGCTGAGGTTCAAGCATACTTCTTACTAAGTCATCCCTGTTTCTTTTAATAACTCGCCAGTCAGACCATCAGCTATAGGAGGTTTAATTTTGTATGTATATCACTATCTTAATCACATGCAGGTCATGTGGATGGAAATGTTGGCTATTATCGTCCCGATTGAATACTTTATTTCACTCTGACAGCAGAGTTTCTGTCATCGTCACCGTTATACCTATACCATCTGGAGAAGTAATATTTCCATATCCTCAACATCGAGTGCGATTCTACTAGAAGATTCCCGTGTTCGTTACCACGATCTTCGGTTCTGGCTTTGTAGTCCTGATAGTGATCTGACGATCTCTTGCAATTGCAATCGTTCAATCATCAGCCTTGTCTAACAATATCATCGGAAATCTCATTCTCAGAGATCCTCAACAACTTTAGCATTGTGAACGACTTCAGAGAGTTATTGACTTCACAATCTTGAACTGATTAACAGGTTGACTAAATGGCCCTAAATCCTGCCTGAATATCATTACAGAAATAGGTACTCCGATCCTTCCACCTATTTAGTAGAATATAGTCCATGATCATTAGGATAGGGTACTTGCTTTACGAGTGACTTCAGTCACTTCACTCTTGACTGAGTCCTAAATATAAGGAAAATTTCCACAGCACCCGATGTTTCAGTATCATTTCATCAGATGGCTCCTCTATGAGACCAGGGTCATCAAAATGATTAATACTACAAACCACACGCTCAAGGTCAATAAATTGTTTTAATAGTACAGTCTCTGATTAAGATCAAGTGGAGTTATCTACCTAGCAGAGCATCGTGAGCAGTGCCAAGAGTACACGAAAACTTTCCAATGTAGCCGACAGATGCATCATTTTTTCATGTATAATGGAGTCACGTATGTACGCGAAAGTCCCTTTCACCAAAAAATTGACGTAGAAACTAGAAACTGTCATATCATAGCCCTATTGATCCGAAAAAAATATTCTTTAAGCAACGCCGCCTTTGACTTGACATGCCCTTTATTAGTAGCAGAGTCAGATTAATAACAATCCTCCTTCTCGTAAAGAAAACATCATCTATTTTGACCAAAAGTCCACCCCTTCCCTGGCGCAACCTTAACAATCTGGATGTTATCATGGATGGTCTCTAGGCATGACCAGACAGAAAGTATGACAAAATCACCCGTAAACGTTAGAACTACTAAAAGTATGCAACAGAGTCAAGCTCAACCATACTGCGTAATAACAGTGGAGACTCAATGCCACCTTGCGGACAGCCTCTGTTTACCCCCATCGAACCATAGTAGTCATCATCTACAAACAAAGTTCTATTCATCAATGTTACTCTTACTTACTTACTTTACGTGGCGCTACAGTCCGGGTGGACCTGGGCCTCAACCAACAAGCCTCTCCAGCCAGCTCGATCTGTAGCTAGCTGCCTCCATTTTCGCACACCAAGTTGGTTGTGGTCCCTTTCCACTTGAGTGAGCCACCTTAAGCGAGGTCTTCCTCTACTACGTCGTCCCTCTATGGTAGATTCGAAGAATCTCCGGGCCGGAGCATTGTTGTCCATCCGCTATACATGACCCAACCATCTTATTCGTTGTATTCGAACTCTTCTGACTAGGTCGATGTCGCTATATAGCTCGTACAGCTCCTGATTGTATCTTTTCCTCCACTCTTCTTCTATGCAGACGGGACCAAAAATAACCCGAAGTTTTTCTCTCATAGCAGCCGAGGGCGCCCTCATCCATTCTTGACATAGTCCATACCTCTGCGCCGTAGAGCAGGACTGGGACGATCAAGGTCTTATATAGGGATACTTTAGTTGTTCGAGAGAGGGCTTTGCTACACAATTCCCTTCTTAGCCCAAAGAAGCAGCGATTGGCAAGATTTAATCTTCGTTTGATCTTAGCGCAGGTGTCATTGTCTGAATTTATAGCGGATCCTAGGTAAACAAAGTCCTTAACTACTAAAGTTATATCTGTCGAGGGTGACGTTCTGTCCGAGCCGTCGGTGTTGTGTGTCGTTTTTTGTTGATAGCATATACTTCGTTTTGTCCTCATTAACCGTTAAACCCATCTTAGCCGCTTCCGTCTCAATGCTCACAAAAGCACTACTGACATCAACGTTACTCTGATCGTCTATAATAATTACATATGCATGTACTTCTTCTATACCGTATTGTCTAGCAGAGTCACATATGCAGTTAAAGGACGCATTGTCGACAATGCTTTCTATGTCGATGAAGTGTGGTATACCTGTTGCATCTCCGGTAGAGGGGGGAGCATTCTTAGAGCAACCTTCCGCACACGAATCTCGATCAGCCTTCCTGAACTTGTCAGAAGAAAGAAAGGCGATTTGAAACTATCAAATGATGCCACAGCTTCCGTGAGCAGACCAAGCTGTGTATCACAAACGACTAAAAGTATCAGCCTTCGTTTCAATGAAGTTACTCGTGGCTTCGGTATAATTGGTTTGCCCATTGTACCCAGTCTACTAGTATTATTACTATTTGTAGAATGAGTATGTTGCATTGCGACCATTTGGTCTATTGTGCCCCCTACTAACACCTTGGACAGGTATATTCCTTCATTAGACTTCCCCTCGCTCTTATTATATGTATCTTGGCGGAAGAAATCTGTCATAGGACACTCTCTCTAATCCTGTTTCCTTTAAGAATCTAAGAATGGGAGTTGGATCTAGTGATCGAATTTCCTCATCTGATAATTGGTGCTTGCCCAAATATTTCACTCTTTTGTGGGTCAGTGCCTCACAGGATCCCAGTACATGTTCTGGACTTTCATCGAACTCATCGCAGAATCCGCAGAGACCTTCTTCACATATACATACCTATTTTTCTTAGGTGCTCCTAAGTCGACAATGTTCCGTTAAGAAGCTCGTTAATATACGATGGTTGTTCTTACTCATGCTAATGCATGCTTCAAATCGTTTTTAGTTACGTTGAACTTGAAGCTGCTTGGTTTGCCTGATGCCTTAAGCTTTAATCCAGGTTAAAGCCCTGTATTTATGACATGACTTTTATGACATAGGTATCAATTGCCTTGATGGAAGCTTGGTTATCTGACATTATGGCTACATCACAATTGACGTGGTTTTTGTCGAGATTGATTTGGACACATCTATCTAAGACATAGATTTTTGCCTGGATTCAGAGTATTTGGTTCTAGCCCGAAATGCTCGAGTTCCTTCATCAGTTATTGCGCCATTTGTATATCACCTTTATAGATTGTGGATTCCTTGCTCCAACTCTTTTTGTTGCTGAGCTTGGTAACTATGTATGTTCTTTTGAAAGTTAAACCTTCTTTTGAAAGGCCAGTGGTAGTTTTTTCAGCAGTGCATCAAATTGGTTCGGTGTAATGCACTTTTCTTTTCTTATTCCTTCCACATTACTCAATCAAAAGGTGCAAAGGATTCAGTTCCAATAGTACCTCCATAGTTGAAATTCGACAAGTTCTCATGGCCGCTGCAATACAAATGCATGCCAGTCTTTGCACTTTATTAAGTATCTCCCTCGTGATGGTCAGATTGGTTATTTTTTCCCATGCAATCGCTCCATAAGTACATACATCCATCTAAGGATGGTATATTAGTAGGATTTGGTCACTAAGTTCCTGCAACTTATTAGTGCCCGCTCTATGTATCTACTGCTATCTGCATCAACTAAGTTTTTCCCCATTTTGTTTATAAAAGGACAGTTTCACTTCCGTTACGATTATGGACGAATCGTACAGGATTTCCATATTTCTCTATTTAACCACTACATAAAAAAAAGTTTTTTTACTTCTGGCGTCAAGCAAATTTTTGTCCAACTTTTGCATACCACATAATTACAGTGCACTCAGGAATGCTTTCACCGTTAAGAAAAGGTGGATACAAGACTTTGGTTTAATAAAAAAAAATATATATATAAGGTAGATACACTTAAAGGATGAAACGTAGAGATGATTTCTTTTTATTACACTAGTAATGAAAATTGAATAAGAATTTAGTGTTAAGCATTATGACTGGAAGCGTTGTAAAAAGTGAAATATTTATGAATGTATGTATATTCCTCTTGAAGATTTTTATATTCAAGAGCTCATACTTCATAGCCCGCCTTAAAAAAATATTTAACCCATAAAACAAGTCAAGGTTGCACTACTATAAAGCAGTATAGTGCACTTTTATAATAATTGAAGTTTTCTTGTTCTTATTTCTTTATTTATTATATTATTATATTAACAGAGTCAATCCTTGTCCACTTAAGGATCGATATTTCAGTAGAATCCTTAGAGTAGTAGCATTCCTTGCGAACTCGTTATCCTTGCAGTCTCATCCGATTATAGTCGCTGGTTTCATGAGTAAAGCTTAGTTAGTCATGAATCGAGGTAGCTGGACCAGTGCGGAGTGACTTTTAGTCGGATGGCCATACTGGCAGTGATCTATTTTCCGGATATATCTAAGGGCATCCGATGACACAAGATATACAATTCTACAGAATGAGTAGGTTTTAGTGCACCACTGATACCCGTATGTACATGCAGATCTTTGCTAATTGATTGAGGTCTACGGCAGTCTTACAAAAGTCAGTCATTAATATTCAGGAGCAAGGTGACAGATTTAAATAGGAAGGACTTACTCCCAGAAGTATGACGCGAAATATGTATGTATATGGTTTGCATTTGAATTTTTTTACGAGAGGATGCTCAGTACCAAACAAGGAGCAAACAGGATGGATAGGGCAGAAGCGGAACGCATAGTAACACCAGAAGCAGTCAGTGGGGCGATGGAAACGTTTTCCCCTGAAAAGACCGCAAGACCGAATGGTATTTTTCCAGCTTTAATGCAATGGGGTGTAGACCTCTTAGTACCGAGGCTTAGGAGAATATATGAACGTCACATGCCTAGCAATGGGCTACATACCGGGAACATGGAGGGAAACAAATGTTGTGTTTCTACCAAAACCGGGAAAAAAAGACTACACTGAAGCGAAGCCCTTCAGACCGGTCAGTCTAACATTATTTCTGTTAAAATCAATGGAAAGAATTGTGGTGGACCATATGGAGAGCACGGTGCTGAAAGCGTGTCCTTTGAGTAGTAGACAACATGCATACAGAGCTGGCAGGTCTACGGAAACAACGCCACACTAGGTGGCACGCGTTGCGAAAGAGGAAATGAAAACCGGAGGCATCGCAATGACCATAATAATGGACATTAAATGTGCCTTCGATAAGATATGCTTCGAAAGTCTAAGAATAGCCTTAGAAGAATGCAGGGTTAACCCATTGGTGGTGAGATGGGTGGACAATATACTGAAAAATAGGGCGATTCAGACGAGAACTTCAAGACTTAGGGGAAGGGTTAACAGAGGTTGTCAGGGAGGTATTTTATCACCTACTCTGTGGAATATAACTGTGGACTCTCTTCTGAGAAGACTTGAAGAGACTGGCATTGACACTGTGGGCTATGCCAATGATATAGCAATAATGACAATAGGTAAATGCATGAACATCACAGCAGATACGATGAGAAATGCTCTCAAAGTAGTGGAGCGCTGGTGTCAGGTACAAGGGCTCTCCATTAATGCGGAAAAGACAGATCTGGTCATCTTTACAAGGAACAGGAGAGATCTGGAATTTCAGCCCTTGACAATTTTCGGATCGGAGCTGCAGGTGACCAGGAAGGTTAAGTATCTGGGTGTATAATTAGATTCTGGACTAACTTGGAACTTCCATGTGGACGAAATGATTAAAAAGTCGAAAAGGGTGCTTCATCAGTGCAAACGGGTATGTGGACTAAGGTGGGAAATCTCGCCGAGGTCAGCATTCTGGATTGATAGTTAGACCAATTACTACATATGCGTTAGTTGTATGGTGGCACCCAGAAAACTGTAAAGAAGCAGTTAGATAGGGTCCAACGTTTGACATATTTAGTGATCGTCGGGGGCATGTATTTTCTCAGAAGAACTGGAACTGTCATATTAGTCTGGGAAAATATACCTCAGTCTATAAAGCCGAGATGTTTGATCTGTTGCATGCGTTGGATCACCATAGCGCTAGACAATCAATCAGTGATGCATCTACATGGAGCAAACAGATATCAATACATTACTGGCATTGGAATGTGTTCATAAACTCAATGAGTGTTCATTTCGAAATGAAATGACACTGCTCTGAAGGAACAAAAAGGGGGACTATCTAGCAAAACTAGGATCAACCTCGAAGTTCTCTGGTCCGGAACCGTTTTCTGCAATTGGCAGATGGATGGTAGAGCACCTAATTAGCAACTTAAATAATTGCTTGAAACTTGAAAATACTTTGGATCCCCTGCGGTATTGTTTGTATCTTTCATGGGCTAACATATGTTTTAACATCAGCATTTGAACTGAAGCCCTCACAGTATCCTGATCTTGCAAAATAAAGTGAGTGATAAGTAACAACTTCTGTCTTGCTTCTTTCCACCGTTTGTTCCTTACACCTTAAGAGTAGATCTGACGAGAATGAACTAGCCGACTATAATACCAGAAGTCTAGGCATCCACGTCTGATATTATTTTTAGACCTCGTGTCATTTCGTGGATTTTTAAATGTCTAGACTGGTATCTTCTAGGCGGTATGTCGTCCGAAACTTATTCTATTCATGATGATATTCCGCAGAGATGTCTTTTCTTATCTTAATTCAATTCCTAGACAACACCAAGGTGTTTTTTCCTTTTCCTTCGACCTCTCGCGAACATCTGACAAACGTTCGGGAGTATGAAAAAGCCTCTCAAATAAAAATTACCTCTCAAACTTAGTTCTGGAATTACATAAGTACCAGGAAAAATATTTTCACAACGATTGAAGAGTCGAAGGAACAGTCTTCTAGTGACAACTCGGGGAGTTAGAGTTACAGGATTCCCTATCCGAAAAAAATTATGTATTACAATTAAATAAAAGAACACCTACATGACAACCCAGAACAAATAGTCGAATACATAATAATCAGTTAAAGCTCATGTTTCGTCAGCCTCCATTTGACTACCGCAGCTTTCAGTTTCTGTGCCACTTTATAACGAGTTCATATATGTATCCGAAGCCAAACAAACATCAACAGCGTGGTTTAGGTTATACAACATTATTTTTCGCAAAAAAAATAAAATAAAAGTGGTAAAAGAACACAGCCTTGCGGCACTCCACTATGATGCAAACAGATTACTGCTGTGCGAAACGATACCTCTGATGTGTAACACATGCTAAATTATCGTGATTCATATAGTGTTGAGGGTCTTCTTGAAGTCAATGAATAGCAGGTAAAATAGAGACCTTTATTGAGTACTTTTTGATAAATCAGTGGCCAATGTTGAAGTATATCTAATGGAAACTTGCTCGCTAAGAACAACGCAAAAGCCTCTCCAGTTACCGCATTTTGTAGATTCACCTTCCTTGGGAAGTTCGACAATAATCAATTCTCCAGGAATTGTTCGCTCTGCATTACAATCTGTTTCTTATATAATAAGTCTTTCGATACAAATACAATAACCCTGCAGATGAAATTCACTGCAGGGTATCACATCTCTCTTTAGGTATACTTGAACGTTGAATGATAAGCCTTCGTATCTGATACAAGTGGTAGTGGAAGGTAAACGCTAACTTGTAGTAAGATCATTCGAGAGCAGCTCTACCAACAAATACAAACAAATGGAATCCGATTAAAAGCTTATATCTCCTTAAATTCTTGCAACCATATTCCATCTGTTTGAACAGGTGATATGTGTACCTCACAAATGCCACAGACATTATATTCAACTCAAGTCAGTTATGAATACATCCATTACATACTCATTAGTTGCTCCTACTTTGAGTACTTTTCCTTTGATTACTGGACCCCAAACAGACATGTTCATGGTCAACTGCTCTCCGTGTTTCATTAATAAATGGGGATTCATATTCATTGTGTCCATGTTTGCAAAAGACATTTAATCCCACATTATCCCCAGTATTTTGCTCATCAAAAATCATGCAATCCACCTCTCACAAAGGCTTCCCGTAATCACTCCTGACATCATCATTAAGACGACTTCAGTGCCCCCGAGTGCAGGTTAAAACCTTTTTCACCGAATTAAATTGTAATTAAGCCATTTCCCCCCGGGAGGCATATAAACTATTCCCCCCCACACAATCTTATATTCATATTCCATCTTTTATCAACGAACGTACGTATCTCGCTCTCTCAAGTCATTGTGAAATAAGCAGGAGCACACCGAGTTACATGCACCGAATGTTCATTTGATGTTCATCATTTCTGTACGTTAATCCCTTGCCCCCTGGGCCTATAATCTTTCGTTGAGTTTACAAAAATCCGTTCCTATGATCATATATCATGCAAATTCACCGGTAGGTATCCTTTAAACAAAGAAAGGTCGATCCACAAAAAAGTATCTCGACCATTTCTACAAGAGAATAAGGAACTCCTTAACATGACAGCACTCATCTTCACTTCTTTGGTTTTAAGTTCCGACAAAGCAGATGGGAACACAGGAGCCAGTGCGATATGTCCTTCTTCCTGCCTGACATAACATTTATCACACGTGCGGCGAACTGATGAATACATGGGTAGACATTGATTAGGGATAAGGACTCACATACAGGCGCATAAGTAGGTATATGGAGGTGGGCGGCACACTGTACCCTTCAAAAGGATGAGTTTAATGGGTTCAAATTCCAATTCTTAACCACACCTAGGGCCATCAGAATGTACACATATCGAGGTGGTTGTGGATGAGCATGAGAGACACACAGAACAGCAGGAGTGGCGGCATACATATTATTAGCATAAACTTAGTGGCTGAGGGATGTCAAGACCCCTTTTTACTTAAAAGTTCAAATTCTTGCGGAACTGGGTGGTGGGTCGATGGTGGATGGTGGAGGTGGAGGCGGAGGTTTTCTATTTTTATTTGATTTTTTTGTTTTTTTATTTTTAATAAGACAGAGAGGAAAAAATGCTTAGCGTTGCTAAGTTGACATATGGTTTGGTCCTGCGGTTCAGTGTGGGAATTTCTAATATTCTCAAGAAGGAATTTTTCGGGGAATTTTGTCGGAAATTGTTTTTTGCTTGACGTAGACAGTTTGTTTGTTTTGAGTTGATATATTGTGGAAGTGTTTGTGTCAGGAATTAGGAGACTATCAACACGGGAACGAGAAATTGGACTTGACAGGCATATTTTAGTATGCCAATGGGAGTGGGGCCGGGACGGCTTGACGAACATTTTTCTACAGCTTACGGCAGAGGTACTGTAAGTACTGTCGACAAAGTATGCAAAGAAAATAAAAAAATATCGTTTAGATCGTTAATTTAAATATGGAAGTATTATAGTACAGGAATATTGTTGTTTGAAAAGAAAAATACCCTCAAGCCTCTGGATGTATCAGATTTCAGAGGCAGATACATTCTTTTAAGGGCACTAGTAGATATGTAGCTATCAAGTTTAATAATGAATATATAAAATCTGACTCAAAGCACAAGAAGATTAAGCTTTTGAAGAAGTCCCACGTGCTCATATGTAATAATAAAAGTTTGGAGAAAGAAAATGTTAACAGAAACCCACAGACTGTAGTGAGAGCTCAACTAATGTTTAAAAACCCGTGTTTAAGGAAAATCTCCACTACCTATCGGATAGAAGCAGAGCCCATTAAAATTTGAAGGGCTAAAGGTACTAAAGGCAAGGTACTAAAATTGTAAGGAACTTGACCTAAGCGGACCAACTGACTCCTTAGATACAGCCTTCATAGACACCCCGAGTACGCCTTTCGCCAAAATGTAGCAAAACTATGAAGAGTCTACTTTACACTCAAATGGTCCAGATCTATCCTGAAAACTTAAGGAACCCTTAGACAAATTCATAAGTACTTTATAAGCTCTATTTAGAGTACACATAGTCGGCAGAATAGATTAACAATTGGTCGCGTACGAACTCCCTACACTGTAAGAATTTCATACAGGAAGTACCTGAAAGGCAGTAAGATCTGTGCTGTCTTTTTTCAATGTATGAGAGTAGTACAATCGTAGGTATGGTAGTTAGTATTTGCAATGAATAGGTAGTACATATTAAACAAAAAAATTGCCAGTTGTCAGTTCTTCAGGTCGTTCTTGCATCGATTGCTATGGTAGCCTAGTCAGAACCTACCATCTACATATTATGTTACGTAACTTAAGCTAGGTACAACACATCAAAAGAATTGAGTAAGGAAGCCTGGATATAAGTCAATGAAACCTAGAATCAATTTCAATCTCTTTGAAAATATATAGACTGTGATCAATTTCTTTTGGAAAGTCACTGGCATGAAAAGGGACGTCTATGCTACACACAAAAAATAAGGAAATCAGCCAACCAACCAAGGACGATCGTGTCGATAGGGAATTAAACACTGATTTTTAAAGAACTGTGCAAAGTTAGGATACTTACTTAGGTGGCGCTACAGTTCAGGGTGAACCTGGGCGTCAACAACAGCAAAGTTAGGATACCCACTAGAAATCAATCATTTGGCTTATAAGGCAGAGGATTAACTGAAAGCAAGACGTGGTTTCAAATCATTTGGTATATTTAACAGTGACAAGCCATATCCCTACAAGCAAACAGGAATTCGACAAGGAGGCAGATCATAACAAAATCAGGGAATGACCGGGCTAAGCAAAATTCTTACAAATAGGGCACCGATAAGTGGAATGGATATTAATCAGTTGAATAACGTCACATCTAGATGGATGTGGCCAAAGTTCAACTGGACCAGAACGCAGGAACCACAAAACATAGAAAAAAATTGCATATGGACGTATTCGACTAGACTATATCTAGTTTAGATATCGACATACATACTTTAATGATAAAAAAAATGCTATCTGTCTTAAAATCTCATTCAAGCATACCTTCCTGACTCTAGCCATAAAAATTAGCTTGTGTACAACTTCTTTGTCGGTGGTATCATTCACGGAAGAAAAAAAAAATATTTTCGAAAGTAGCGCAAAGCATAGGCTGCAGATACAGATGCTCACTAACTACCGACATCATCGTAACCTTTCGCTTGAATCTGCTTTGAAACCCAACCTTTAACGACCGAAAATAGAGCTCAGTTTTGTATGACCTGGAGGCATGGCGCACATCACCCAAGAACTTTTTCAACTGCTTTTGGTGAGCCCCAGTTAGCAGCAAGTCTGAAACCAAGGTATGCTCAAGATCGCTAAGAAATTTGGCGGGCTTGACACCAACAAAAAATAATGTGGTGAGAGAACTGACGTCTTGCACTGCTTCCACTGCTGATCTAATCAACTTTACAATGATCCAACAGTCCCTCAGTAGCTGTTCTAAAATCCTCAAAGGTGGGTATTCTACTTGTTGATCTCCATTTAGGTCAATGGGCTGCGTATCTCATAATTATTATCTCCAGAGAAGAGAGAGCATAATCTAGTCAACTTTTACATTTTCTAGAGGATGGCAGTCTACCATGAAGTCCTTAATAATACAGGCTTGTCTCTTAGATGAATGGATTAAAAACAGTACTGAAAAACGCAGCCATGCTTTTACGTATTCCTAGGCTCTATTGCACCTATCGTAAAAAGGCTGAGCAAAATGATTCCTTAAGCTTTGGAAGGTCGGGATGAAAACCACTTTAGCCCACCTAAGGGAAATATTACCCAATGCAATGATAACTCTTAAACGCTTAGTCCACACACATTTTCATGAGAATAGAATATATACCGTCAGATTCAGGTGATTTGCAAGGAAAAGTAGAGAAAAATTGCTCTTGTATTCTCCCTCTTAACAACAGCCCGCTACTGCTCACTCATAGATCTACTTCTGTAAGAGCGTGCTACTATCCTATGGATACCTTTGCAGGTCTGGTAGCCAATAACGAACTGACCATGACCCAAAGAGTAGCATACATAAGCACTACTAGCGTCTTCAGAACCAAGTTAACCACAGCGCTTGGAATTACACTTGCACCCTAGGAAATCGGGTGACATGGACCACTGCACTATTGCGCAATGGTGATACTGCGGCAGTGTGTTCCAAGCGGAAGTCTTAACAATCACTAAAGCGAACCGAGAATCATCCACAAAACTACACTCTACATCGAGAGCCAGGCCGCTATAACAGCCATCTTGTCCAGAGTTGTTGGCTCCAAACTTATGAAATGATGCCACGACGAGTTCATGAGGAACAAATCACGACGTTATACTCTAGAGAGATCCAGGGACTTGACAATGGTCGTTAATTTTGTCCTACCTCCCCTAGCTCTTGTTAACAAACTTCTCCAGGTAGCCCGGTCCTCCATCCTAGACGACTAATGCGCAATTTTTTTCAAGTATGATGTTGAAAAAAAAAAAACAAAATAACAGAGTGTCACTTTGTCTAAATCCTTTTTGACATCACAGGTCTCAGTGAGGTCGTTACCGACCTTGATGAAACCACGAACATTTACTTCGTCATTCTGCATAAGGGATGCCAAAACTAGACATGGGCTCTGTATAGCTCGTCTCTATAAACGCTGTCATATGCGGCCTTTAAATCGATGAAAAGATGGTGGGTATCGATTTGGACTTCATGGATTTTTTCCTGGATCTATCGAAATGCGAAAATTTAATCGACTGGCCTGAAATCACCACGATAGATACCAATCAGGTTGTTGACGAAAGGTTTCAGACGTTCAAACAAGATCGCAGATAAGATCTTGAGCGCGATGTTAAGGAGACTAATATCTTTGCAATTGGCGCAATTCAGGGTATCTCTTTAATTTACTTTATGGTAACTTAGTCCTCTTGTTCTAAGAAGTGGCATGCTCCAACTAGAGGTGATGATTTCTCATTAAAACCAATAGACGATTCCATGCTGAAACCATCGGTCAATAAAGAGATTCCCACTCTGCACCAGCTATTGTCATGTAATTAATTTTTAATACAAGCTTTTGTAAAAGCCTTTTCCTATGTACATATGTATTTATCTATCATATTACAAAACCCTTTAATTACTTACATTACCAAATGTCTAATATTTTGTTTTAAAATCGTATTAATTTTCGAACTATTGTATAATAACAATGATTGTATGGTTGCACGTAACTGTAATTGGATTTACTAATTGGGGGTTTCCTCATGACGTATATATTTGAATATGACCTGCCTAATTATTTCGTATGTAAAACAAACAATTTCATAAACAAAATACACTAGTAGATACAGCAGATAGTTTTGAGCTCGTTTCTCATCAAGCTATCGGATGTCCCTGTGGTATCATTCCACATAAACGATGCAGGATGGCTTTAAAAATCACCAATCTGTTTGCGTTTCATTCAAACTGACTACTGAGTATCAAAAAGGATGTATGGGTGCGACCAATACCTAAAAGGACAATCCAAAGAGGAGGGAAACCTTTCCCACAATGCAGGTAAAATTCTCTCCATCACAATATTAATACGTTTTCAAATAAAATACAATATTTACAACTCTGTTGACCACACCCCCCATTTGTTAGCAATTCATATTTATTCTATTATTCACTGGAATTACTTTTGACTACTAAAATCGATTGGAATTCACGGTCCTGTACACCGGCAGCCCACCCACCGTCGTCGGTCGTATGTGGTACTACTGTTGCCGGTGCATCACTGTGACGAGATAGACTGTGCTATTCAACAGGGAAACAGCACTATCCACCTACATACATGCATATATATTTTTTAGGTTACCTTTTTATTTCCATTATAAAAATAATTTTCATCCCATTTTTATGGATGCGCAACGGAATATTTGCAATCCAACCATATTTCTGCTGAATTCAATGAAAAAGCATTATATCTGAGGGATTTTTCGTTTTTATTTTATATCTAGTGATTTTTTTTTTTTTTTTTGAATATGATTTTTCAATCATAGACGAGGAGCCAGAGTTTCAGATATTGGTTCTACGTAAATGGATTCTGTTGGTGGTGTACGTAGAATTGATATAATTATATGGCAGCACACAGAGGAAGGAGCGAACGGAGACTAGAAAAAAAAAAAAAATAATAATTTTGTTCGTTAGGATTTAACGGCATTAATTTGCGAAATCCCCGTGGGAAATTTTCAGCTCTTCCTCATATCATTGTTATACTTTTATTTTACTTTATGCGGCAATTTGTGAAAAAAAAAAATCGATATCCCCGGACATTGTTCGTTTTAAAAAGCACGGGCGTGGGTTTGGCTATTCATAATTATGATGCTCTTATTATTTGTCCTTTTCTGGAGTACAGGACATACAATCCTTAGACAACGCCCTGAAATAGGCGCAGATGCTTGTTGATTCTACTCGTGAGTTGGCGGTGATTTAAGGTTTTTGGAAATAAACATAGCTAATGTCTACTGGGAATGCATTTCAATGTTAAGGTAGCTATGAGTCGTGGAATTCAGAAAAAAAAGATGAGTCCTCCAATATTTTTCCAAATCACTCTTCAAGATCATCGAAAAAGGATTTACTTAGTATGCAAGTTATCTGATCCACGCTAGGCCCGGATATCTGCAATGAAAATTAATAAAGACTCCTTTCGGCATTATCTCTGGAGCTGTGACAGAACGTGTTGTGAAAAATATCTAAAGTGTTGACAGAGTGCCAAGAATATTGCGGCAATGGCGGAAAAATTTCAGGAATTGGGCACCTCTGATACCAGTTTATGACGAATGATGCACAAAAAGATCTCGATTTTCATCGCAGTCATTCTCAGCAATGAAGTCCATTTCAGGCACAACGGCTTTGTTAATAAGCCTAATTGTCCTTTTGGACAGGTCAGCAACTCAACTTCATTTACGTAATACCATTATATCCACAAAAGTTGACTATTTTGTGTGGGTTTCATGCTGGAGCGGTCCATAATTTTTCTTCAATGAAGCTGGAAACATAGCCACTGTCCCATAGTCAATGTAGATCGCTACCGAGCCAAGTTAACTGACTATAGTTCGGATAAATTAAAAGAGAATGATTTGAAGCATACTTATGTCTTAACAAAATGGCGTCACATGAGATACAGCTGGCCAAGCAATGGAGTCGAGCACAAATGTGGCATAAACATTGAGATCGAACTCTGAGTAGGCATACACCAAGGTTCTGCACTATGCCCGCTATTTTTCAATACAATGATGACATTTTGTAACCGCACCATCGCATGGGTTTTGCTCTACGCCAAAGGTAGGTAGGTACACATTATCAATTTTGGACTGACAGGTTTGCTGGGCTGACATGCAAAATAATAATGTTTTGCTTGGAATGATGCCCAAGAATGATGGGATGAGAACGGACAGACTGGGAATGTCCAAATTAATAGTGTGTACCTTACTTAAGGTATGGCCCTATGACCAAGAGGATAGGCAGGACTTAGTTAAGTTTGCCACCGACAAAATGCAAATCATATACAGTAAGTACATAAATCGGATATCATGCCTCTAAATGCTAGACTACACTTAAACCAAAACAAAGAAGGTTCATGTAGCGGAAATGCGCATGCTAATTTAGTTTATGTTTTAGGTATACCAAAGCTTGTCTCCAAAACACACACCTTAGATCATAAACTACCATTTAGCCTATAGAAAAACAAAGAGCTCTTGTAGTCTATAGTGCACTAGAGTTTGTGGTAGCGTTACAGTCATATCGATCAGGAAAATGACAGTATAGCATCCATGTTACACAGAATTAGAGCCCATTCCATACACACATATGTATATAAAAACCAAAAAAACAACAACAAAGAGCCGGATATGAACCAGCGACCTATGGATAAAATGAAATTGATTATCCAGCTTTTTTCCTCACAGTGTAGATGAGCAACTGTTGCACGAGCCTCTTGTTGGGTGTCTAAGCAGGAAGGTTGTTTTGGGATGGGATGGTCCCAACTCTGCCCTAGGAACTCCGGGCCCTGCCACCATAGTGTGTTGCTTACAACCGTCGACGGGTTGATTCCACGCGACGCTAAGTCTGCTCTGATGGTACGTGCCTCCAAATTTTGCAATTCGTCAGTTTTTTAACTTGCGATACTCTGTCACAGATGAACGTCTTCCATCTCGACATACTGTTTTTCAAAGAATGCGATTAAACCGACACATGAGGTTATATCAGGAACTTTGTAGATAGTTTGCTGACAGTGAAGGGGATAGAGACAGCTTAACATAACTCACCTAGGTCTGAATAGATCATGAGTCCATTATGAAGAAGTGTTATCTATCTAAGGCACTTCCTCTTGATCCGGATGGCAGCGGACGAATTCTCTAATTGGAATCAACGGTGGCGTCCACAGTTCCAGTCAAGCCGAACTATGTAGGGTCGTCCCTATATGAGCTGCTTTGACAAATTCGAGTCCCAGCTCTATATATATACTCACATCCCCGAAGTGGGTTACTGTCTCCGGAAAACCCGGCACCTCGTCATAGGAGTCCCGAACACAGAAAATCCATTTTGTTCCGAAACCCACACAATCCTCGGATAACACTAAACGATCGCAGCAATCGAAATACGGACAACGACCTTCGGATCTGCACGTGGAATGTTGGAACACTTAACAGGCCGCGTGCAGCCGAACAATTAGCAGAGGCCCTAGACTACTACAATGCAGGCATCACCGCCATCCAGGAAGGAAGGAATGGGATGGACAGGGCATAATTGGTATGGAAAACTGTGACGTATACCATGATGATTGCTGTAGGGAGCAGAAGCAGCAAGTATTCGGATGTGGATTTGTCATAAACAGTAGACTTAGGCAAGAAGTCGTAAGCTTTCGACACGTGAGACTAAATTCGCCAACATAAGCCTTATATGCGCTCATGCCCCACAGAAGACAAGGACGATGCCACCAAAGAATGTTTCTATGAGCTCCTCGACAAAAGATATGAGCAATGTCTTAAGTGTGATGTTAAAATCGTGCTAGGTGATTTTAACGCCAAAACGGGAAAGGAGGACATCTTTGGTAGGAAAGTCGGCAAGCATAGCCTACAGAACACCACGACTGTCAATGAACTTATTGACTTTGCAGCGAGGTATAATGTCACTGGTATAATGCAAGCACACGGTTTCCTTATCCCAATATCCACAAGGGGACATGGCGATCTCCTGACCATCAAACGGTTAACCAAGGTAGGCAGGGCTTAGAGGAGGCTATTCAACGACAAACTATACGAGCTATACAGCGACATCGACCTAGTCAAAAAATTGCGCATCAGTCGTTGAAGACGACGTAGCGGCACCTAAGTAAGTAAGTAAGTAAGTGTTATACGCAACAGCATATGGATATCACCTCCCTGTTGGTAACCCACATGTATTATTCGCAACAGCATTTAAATTTGGTTCTGTTAAGGGTTTGTATTTTTTTACAGATGAGTTCAGGACTAGTAAGTTTGACTTTTAAGTTGACTATCTCGATGCTAATTTGGCCTTTGTGAGCAGGATTCCAATATAAAATTACCGTATTTCTTTCCAAATGTATCTCACAAGTCGTAACAACAAAATCCTCAGAATGAGGTATCACAGATAAATAACGTAACTACCAGCTGTGATCCTGAAACTCCACGATGTACAGGGGTTGACAAACCTTTGCGAAAAACAAAATGCGGATGGCGAAGCATCATATTTTCGTTTTTTCGAATACGATTTTCCCAGACACCTAAACAGAAAAATTACGATCAGAAAGATCACTTCTAGCAGCTATTACGAACTGTGTAGGTGCCCCGTTGACAAGTAGAATGTATTATTAACTTAATATGGGAATCGCCCAAATACCCGCGAACCCAACTATAATAAGGTAAAACCCGAAATATCAAAACTAAATTATAAGTAATCTGCTGGGACCGATAGGTGATCTTATCCTCCTGAAAGTTGCAACCGAACATTTATCAATGTTGAGGAAACCCATTTAAACTACATCATTTACTTACTCGGTAATTTATAACTCCTAAGCATCAGATACAGATTCAACTAACTTGAAAATGTTCAAGTCATCTGCATACAAGAGGCATTTAAAGCATCAAATAGTGAAAGGTAAGTCATTGATGAAAATAAGAAAGAAAAGCGGACCAAGATGACTACCCTGGGGAACTCCTGAAAATTTTTAAATTTCTTTCGATAACACAGATCCAACTTTAACATATTGCTTACGGTTTACCAAATTACTTCTAATCCATTTCAAAATAGATGAATGAAAACCAAGCAACTCCTTCAGGAAGTTGGAAAAAAAACGTTGTGTTGGACTCGGTTAACAGCCTAAGAGAAGTCATTGTATATGGAGTCGACTTGAAGACGTTTTTCCATTTTCAGAAGACTTTCCCATGCGAAAAGAAAATAAAAAATTTCATCAAAAGAATGACTATTTGTAGACATATCCAAGGCGGACATTTGACAGATTTACATGACAGTGCTGCGTTTTTCTTTTGACTTAAAATAACACCAATTGTTGGATGACCCCATACTATGGCGGATTCTGGAAAAGACATACAATTCCTACATTTGTGTATCGATTTGTCTGAGATTTTAAAAACAATATTTTAAAATCAGTCCACGTCGGATCCTTCATAATATGTATGTAGATACTATATAAAAGCAAACTATTACGCCGATCATAGCCCGAGCAATAAAGTTTACAATTATGTCATCAGAGGCATACCCTAACATGTAGGGCCATCTCCATAAACAATTTTTTTCAAAAAGTTCGTGGAAATATTATATTGTTCTTCAAAAATTTAATACCTTACCCTTTTGGAAAGGGGAAAGGATATATTTATTTTCTCCAGAAATATCACACATCACGCGTATTTCTTCGTTTCACAATTGAATCCTTAGAGTTCGTTGCGGACGTTTAATTTTACTTCGTCACTCGGATCTCATAATAAGGAGACGTATGGTAGCTACATACATACATATACTGTACACAAAACGGAAGAAGACGAAAAAAAAAACTTGTTTTTGACAGATTTCATTTCAATTTACATTTATTTCTATTTCTTCCTAACATACATTCGTCTTTCATTCCTTTCAACATATAAATACACGTGTGTCATGGAAAAAGGAAGTAAAGGGCCGCGGTAGCAGAAAGCAAAGAGCAACCCACAGAAGGTATGATAAAAGGTAACAAAAAAACAACCCGAACCGAACCGAACCGAACCGGAGCGAGTGGATACGGAAAAATCCGTTTTGTTCCAAATACGCTTTTATCTTGCGCGTACACAAGAAGCAGCAGCATACAGGAACATCACTCGGAGGAGCAACATCAACATAATTTGAAGCAGGAACAATTTGTAATAATGACATAATGGAATGATGTACTCCTTTGAAAGCACTCAGCGCAAGTGATGCGTGCAATTTTAACCTCCGAGCAGATGAATTTAAATTGGAGCGTGGCGTAGCTTGGCAGCCGCCGCCGCCGCCGCTAGTACGGCAAAGGTGTGGTGGTTTTGGTTTGGAGATTCCTTCTTTCTTTTTTTTTTTTTTCATTTTACTCCAAAGGAATAAGAAATGTATGATAGTACATTTGTTCATTTCCTTTCTACGCTACTTGTTGATGTTAGATTCTTAATATCGAGGTGTAAACGAGCAGAGCTTCAATGAGTTGCCGAATTGGAATACATAGGTATGTACACGAAGCTGGTAATGTGATGACACTTTTTTTTCTGTTCGAAATCTCTTTAAAATTGAGGATATTTGCAGAAGGACGGCTGCACAGCGTGATTATTAAGAAGATGGAGTTGGAAAAGAAAATTATTATTGAAAGTCAGCCAAGGAGAGGCAGTACTTTGGGGTGCTATTGCGTTACTTACTTATTTAGGTGGCGCTATAGTTCGGAGTGGACCTCGACCTCAACCAACCAACCTCTCCAGTTTGCCCGGTTCTCAGCTAACTGCGACATTTTGTCCGATTCGTCGATGTTGTGTGTCTCTTTTTGTTGACAGCATATACTTGGTTTTGAACTCATTCACAACTAAACCCATTCTAGCCGCTTCTGTTCCAATACTTTCAAACGCAGTCAATGTCATCAGTGTTTGCAAATAATTGTACAGACTTTTGGAAAATTTTGCTCTGGTGTTGGGCCATACGATTTTCGCGCAATTTTCTCAAGTACGATGTTCAAAAAGTAACATGACAGCGCATCACCTTGTCTTGTGCCTCGTCAATCCTTTTTTGACATCAAAGACATTGGTGTGATTGTTTTCGACCTTTACGGAGCCGCGAGCGTTCTACATCGTCATTCTACACAATTTGACGAGTTTGGCAGGGATGCCAAAACTAGACAAGACTCTATATAGGTCTTCTCTATAAATGCTATCATAGGCGGCCTTAAAATCGATAAAAAGATAATAAGTATCGATCTGGACTTCTTGGGTTTCCTCCAGGATCTGCCGTAGTGTGAATATTTGGTCGGTTGTGGACTTACCGAGCCTAAGACTGCACTGATAGGAGTTAATCAGCTCCTTGACAAATGGTTTCAGGTCCTCACACTGTAAGGCCGACAAGATCTTGTATGCAATGCTAAGGAGACTTATTTTTTATAGTTGTCGCAGCTTAGAGAGTTACTTTTCTGGTGGATCAGGCAAGGTTCCATTCACCAAACATGCTTTCCTCCGACCAAATCTTGGAAATGAGTTAAGTTCTCACCAACGATTTCCCAAAAGGATTGGTGGCCTAACCTCCAGTCGAAGTACTAGGCACCCAGCAGCCACCAACTCAGAAGTTGAGAGTAGGACTTGATAGTGAGAGGCTAACTGGGCTGATAATAACAAACTGCTTTTGGTGCTAAAGATGGAGCTACCTTCCACTCTCGGAGTTGGAAAAAAGATTACAATCCTGTGAGCAGAAACGTCCTCTTACTACATATGTACTTAAGCCGCGTTAAAACTTCCACAAGCCTACCTGGAAAAGCTTCAGCAGAGAAGTTTATACTTGCTTACAATCCGTCCCGATAGTCAAAAATTATGAACGATAGTGATCATGTTAACCATCTCCAAAAAATACATTTCTCGTGGGTATTGCACGGAATGCATTGCAGGATAATGTGAAGAAAGTAATCAACAAGCTGCTCAGATCCTCTACAAGGCAATGACTGAATTCGAATCCTGATAAAACTGATCCAATTATGGCGCATTACCCATGGAAATACCACGTGTGTAGTGCAATTTGGAAGTTCTGTTTTGAAACTGTTCCAGATATGCATCGGATTTTAGCAATGAGATGCTTTGTCATCCGATGCTCAATGCAGCTGCTGAGCTAAGCAGATGACATCGATATCATCAGGCATTCCCAATAAGCCGTTGAGATATTGGACTTCGCTGAGCACGAATTGCCATTATAGGTAGCAACATCCTCGAGGTAGCTAAAATCGTCACCTACTTCGGAGTAAATGTTGACTCTACTAAAGACACCTTATTGGAGATCCGGTGAAGAATTACCCTAGCTACTATGGTTTTGGAAAACAACTAGGTTCAACACTCAAAACAGGAAGGACCAACAGAACATTAATCCTGCAAGCCATACTATATGCCACCGAGTGTTGGACGACAAGTAGGCAAACGGAGCAGACATTGTGCTTCTTCGAACGACGACCTCTATGAGCTGTAATATGGATGTAATCCTAAGGGCAACTACATTGGCTCGGCGAATGGACATACTATTGAAATGGTTGAGGTCCCCCCTCTTTCTTAAATCGTTCAAGCTTTACCGAATTCTGGATTTTTTGCAGCATTTCGAACATTGTCAACACTTGTTACCTCGCCTCTAATAGGGTGTTGTTTGGAGCCTCTCTTACTCAACTTCCCACTTCCTTGTGCTTCCATTTTCATCTTAAGTTTATAATCTCCGAAACCGTCTACAACTACTAGTGACATTATGTAACCACTTCACATCTGAACCCCTATGCCGCATCTTTAGTGTAAAACACTTGTACTATGCAAGTTTGTTTCGTTTTGTGTAAGGTAAAACCTCTCAACCATCACATATGCTGATTCAATTAAAATTTGTTTACTGCACCTTACCCGTACCTTGAGCAACAAGATCAAGATAGTTTCAGTTTACTCCACATTCCCATATCTATCTGTATACACATGCACGGATAAACTGTTGCCTTCGAGGTCAGAAATTGTATTGCTGCTGCTGCTGTTGATGTACATACAATACACTCGTCGTCGTAGGTCGTCCTTAATGGCAATGAAATACAAATCACCATTACATCTAACCTCCGCTCTGCTTCAAGAGTGGCATTATCCAGCCCCAACCCCGCGTCAGTAACATCTGTCCCTTGCCCTGTGTAAGGAATTCCAAATCGAACAAATATTTATACACGACCGTAAAACATTCGCAATTCACATCGAGTGCTAATATACAGAATTTACTCTGCACTTCCCTGCTGGAAGCAGATGAAAAAAAAAAAAAAGACCATAACCATGAGACGAGGACGAGAAACCTGTGGGATACTACTCTTGAATAGCAAACATAGTTCTCCCACTCATTCTGGGACGTATCCTGTCCCCGTGAAATATTCGAAATACAATATAAACCACAACGCACTTTCAACAGGCAATTGATTCCCCCAGGTGGACCGGGAGGGGATTGGGGTTAGACTGGTGCCGGCACCAGAACTCGACCTGGAGTTTCGTAGTATTTACATTTCATTACACTGATTTCGTTATAACCGCCACTGTTTGTGTATGAAGAAGAAGTATCTCTAGACGATACTCGCTTTTTATATACCTACAGATACATAGTGTTTCTGGATAGGTGGAGAGGGGGAGAGGGAGAGAAATGCTTAATTGGAATTTGGCACGGGGTGACGGTGGTATTTATACGAGCACAGCGATAGAGTAGTAATGGGCACTACACTATGACCTTATTGCGTTAGATACTTTACGTCCGGAAATTAATTGGATTTGAGTGTGTGCTTCTACTGAAATGTTGGTACTAGACAGCGTATTATCGAATCATGGCAAATACAATGCCGCCCACAAATCAATGGTACTGCCTGGCATGCTATCATTCAGTAAAATAGATGATGTTACTAATTTTATTTATTAGTTTCTGATAGAAACAGTATTAGGTTAAGTATGATACCAATAGGAAGGACGATTGGTCAGAGTGCAGGAGAGTGGTTCGATATCGATAATGTGATATGGTATATTATAAGACATGAGCTGACGTTAAGTGACGTCTAGATTTGAAACATTAAATTAACAAAAGAAGATAAGAGACACAGCATTGAAAAGAAACATTACAAACGGAAAACAGTGTCCTTGCAAATCTTTCGCAGTTTGAGTTTGTCTATTCTACTGAAAATAGGAAGTTCGGAGTCACCGTCTTCTGAAATAGAACTTTTAGAAATATATCAATTTTGAGAACCTTCTGTCCAGCAATATTTTCTTGGGCAGCGCTGTTTGTAAGATTAAGCATTTTAGGCATTGCATTGAGGTTGTACACAATCAACACTTCTAAATAAACATCACTGACAGCAACCGAAAAGAGTAATGGAGAAAGTAAACAACCTTCCCGCATTCCACTCTTTACCACAAAATCATGACACACCCTCGTAAATCGCTTTAACTATTGTAAAAGATAATTCCGCTGTCGAAAGAGTGACTTAACTTCATCGTGGCCTCACTTTCCGAGAATATAAAGACGTTTATGTATTTAGGTCTATGTACTGAATGATGGCAATATCCGCCTAGACTGATAGAGAATTTAATAGCTGATGACTTACCAAAGTTTCCAGATTCATATCCACTAATTGCAGGGCACCATCAAGTGTGGCTGAGTTCCAAAATGTAAAAAAAAAAAAGAATTTCGATCCGGTAGTATTATTCTTTTGATGCGCATCTGCAACGCAACTTCGATAATTCGTATACATTTTACACTGCACAAGTTTGATGTTTTGGTACGTAGTTTATACAAAACAGACAATTGCCAAAATTAAAATGACAAACTTCGAATTAAAAATAAATTTAAATGAGTCAAATGAAAGCATCGAAAAACTTATCAATGCATAGTTTGCTCAGTTGATGCGCATCGATAACGTTAAGGAAACGTTTAGAAACTTGCGAGTTTGTCAAAAGTTTCTCATTTGACTTTTGGAACTTATGACTTTGCATCTATGATGCATCGGATATATTTTGGAACTCACCCTGTATAACAACTTCGCCTGTCGGTGCCTGAGAGTAAACTCTAAAACTAATGAGAATGTTGAACAGAGAATTAACTATGGACGGTGCCAACCAACAGTTTTATCTACCGACTTAATTTGCAGTTTTATTGGACGATGGAAGGCATATTGCACTTCCGATGAAAGCCATGCTTTTCAGCAGAAATGAAGTCAGGCTTAGCTAGCACCAAAAAGACGAAGTAGTGAGTCAAGATGAATGCTCAGTTCCAGTTCATGCAGAAGCTACACCTACCCAAGTTAAGCCATATATAGATATACGCCCCAAGTGGCATATGCATCCTTCACTTTACAAAAAGTTGGTTCAATTAATCCCTGAACAGGCATAAATGAACATTAATCCGTGGTATCATAACAACGTTCTTCTGGCCTAAGTGTGACTCTATCCTGAGGTAGCCTCCTCAACTTAAAAATCGTAGACAAAAACTATATCAAAACGGCACCGGCTATATAAGCCTTTCTGTAAGTCTCCTCATATTCAAATAAGATATTTTAGGCTCTACGAGGTAATAGCAGAATCCAAGAGCAGGGTGCTGCATACAGTTTAGAAAAAGATCACCTGTACAACTCGGTTCTTGAAATGAGATGCAATGCTGTGACAGATATCAACGATTTATTCAGGCTTTCATGGCAATTGAAAATCAAGCAAGACAAATTGGTCATGAAGCAAGTGTGAACAAGACCCTGTACAGTTTTTTTTTTAAATATCTGCATATAGAATAGATGAAGCCTCTGGTAAAAACACTAGGAAATCACTAAGGCTTAAAGGGCAACTCAAAGCAGTATACCCGATGTCTGCCAGAATAAAATGTTCAATTCAAAGACTTTTCATGGGTCGAAGGCTGAGTTTATTATCTCACCAGTCTCCTATTATTTTTTAAGCCAGGTTTTTAACGTACAAACAAGGGCCTCTGAGCCACAAGTCTCAAAACCCTCGGGCACTTCAAAGAAGTTGCACACACAGAACATCAGAACAACTTATTGATTGTCCAACTGACGTTGTTAAAAAATCTTACATCTTTGCCAACAACTTTGAAACCGTTTTCCTTTAAGAGAATCTTGGACGAAAGAAAGAACGACAAGTAACTCTAATAGGGGGTAACAGTGTACACAGACAGCTCTAATATATCAGGGGAATCAGGGGCTGGCATCTTTTGTGCTAAACCGCCGATTGATCTGTTCATCTAGAGTCATACGTAACAGTGTTCCAAGCAGAGGTCTTTGCAATATTGAAGGCAATCGAGATACTGTCCGAAGACTCCAGCAAAGATAGGCAAATCGACATCTGCTCGGATAGCAAAGCAGCAAAAAGCGCTATTACAAACCCCATGTCGAAATCGCGACTAGTAATAAGGGAGTGCAAAATTAAACTGAATTCACTTACCAACCGTAACAAAATCCATCTCTCGTGGATACCGGGGAATAAAGATGTATCAGGCAATGAAGAGGCAGATGAACTGGCAAAGCAAGGAGTACGAAACAGAGAACTGCAACAATTGAAACTATAATCAATACACAGATACAATAGGAGTTCAACAACTATTGGGCGAATCTAGATACGTGTAAAGTGGCCAAATCTGTAATAAAGGAACCAAGTAACAACACAACTAAACGAGCTCTAAATTCAAGTAGAACACAGGTCAGACTGATGGTGGTACTCATCACAGGCCACATCAATCTCAACAAACACACGTTCAGACTCGGACTATCTGAAACAACAATCTGCGTCAAGTGAGAGGAGGAGGAAGATGTAGAACACTTCCTCTGCCACTGTCCTGCAACAGCAACGTTAAAGCAAAAAATACTGGGGTCCTCAGCGATACAAATCTAACACACCTCCTAAAGATAGAAATCGGTGACATATTAAAATTTGCGGGCGAACAAGACGCCTTCCCAATGACTTACGACATAGTACATGCACTCCCATGATCCCAACACCTTTAGTACATCCCATCCCAATATAATCCCCACATCTTATTAATTAATCCTAACAGTTGTATAAACGAGTGGAACACAACGGGCCCAATGAAGGCCTAAGTGAAGAGCGCAAGCCCTACCTCATAAACCAATCGAACCAACTAACCCAGTCACTGTGATTTGTGTTAAGTACTGATATAAATTATAAAGAGGCAACACTTAAAATGCCATCTATACTTAAGTCCTATTAACTAATTATATATTTGCACTATTGTACACAACTTCACTTTCTACAAAACTTACAACTGTCATCTTTATACCCTTATTGTATCTCTCTCACTTCTAAAATAAATTACATGAATACACAGTAGTTGGTGGTATTTTTAATCTCTTTTAATCCGCAATCATAACCACGCATTCAACAATCTGGGATCTCTCAAAAGAGACAAGTACCTTACTCTACATCCACTGAAGGATCCAAAGGTACAAAGATGGACCGTTTCCAACTTTTTGCCCCGCAAAGAAGAATATATATGTGGCAAGATACAAAGTACCCAACGTATCTTGTCAAAATTTCTTATTTTTTTTAATCAATTAGACTTCCGAGTAGAAAAAGAGCTCAAAGTTCTTCTGCTGGCCATGAAAATGTACCAAGGGGCGAGAAAGCTGACGAAAACAGACTTCTCCTGCGTTTAGTTTATTTCCCAAACTTCCGCGATGCACTCCAAGCATACACAGAGTCTGTAAACCTTCGAAACCATGATATGATGATGAGACCGCTGATTCAAACCAAGTCTACGACGCGTCATGAAAGATGTTAGCCAAAGTATGCCCTCGCGGTCGTCCAATTCAAGGAAGCCAAAAATGAAGATTGCTTAGAAAGTTAAGCAACTAACAAATGGCTTCAAACTCTTAACGCAGGAATCCCTTCGAAACCGATCCAGATTGGCAAGTAAGCACATGAATACGTGGCCTTTTATACTGTTTAGAAACAAAACTCATAAGCTGTACCAAATATGCACTGGAATAGTACAATAAGATGCCCCGTCGTATAATTTATTTAATTTCTTTCGAAAATATCAAGTCCGTTATATTTTTTCGGTGTACTAAAATATTATACTTAATGATATTTGAAGCTTGGAAAGAAGATTGGACCGGAAGCAATGAGATCTACTACTAAGTAGGTTTAGTCTAAAAAGGGCCTAACTTATGTTATGTTCACTGGCTCAACAACCTGGTCTCTAGATAGCAAGGAAGACTAAACCTCCGGTAGAAAAATATATTGAATCCTGATACCAAAAAGCTCTGTCAAGGTAACAAGAAGCAGCATGTTTCGAAACGGGAAGGATGGAAAACAGTGGATCTTTCATAGATCAAGAGCCACATATGTAGGTAATTAAATGGAAAGTTGTAGACGAAGCATCTTTATCAGAGCAGCTATAATAGGGAGGCGAGCCTTTTATAACGTAGAAGATAGGTCCATGGAGTATCCTCTAAAAAGCGTGAATTCTAAATAAACAATTGCATTTGTAAGATGCTGCTTCCATCCGGAGTTCATTCTAACTAGCCAGATAGCAGCGTGTTCTAAGCAGAGATGTACCGCAAATCTGCTGTGAATATCCTGGCGTAATGTATTCACAAGCTAAAGGGAGATAGATTATAGGAAATTCAGTTGAGATAGCAGAGCAGAGAGCTTCATCTTGCGATGAATAGGATCGATGAATAGGAAAGAACTACTATCCTTCGGACACCGACGTACTGATGGAATGACGAAAAATCAGACTTACGAAGCAATGAAAATAAAACAGATTAACCCACAAATATTTCGCGGTATTAACATTAGCTCTTTAGAAAGCGTTTAACTCCCCAAACTTGACCATATTCTAGAGTCGCCTAGAAAAATTCAAATCAATGTCTGTCAATATGGTGAACGTTTATTTTAAAAGTAAAGTTCTACTATTTAAAGGAGTGCCACAAGGGTCTTTAGTATGTCCTATTCTTTGAAACTTAATGCAAAATGAACTTCTTAAACCTCAAATTCCCATTGAAACTTTAATTATTGGGTAAACTTAAAATATGGCAGTTGAATGGGTGGCTAAATTCTTGGATAAAGCAGTGGAGATCTGCAAGGAATCTGGATCTGGCTAAACATGAAATAGAATTAGTCTTAGTCAAGGTTACGCGATCATAACATAGTTTCGTAATCAGCCGCAAAATACTAGAAGATAATGATCGATCTGAGGCTCTCCTTTAAAGAACATCAACACAACACAAGCAGCAAATCCTTTGAAGGCCTAACGTTAAGCATAAGACTAGAGTACATGAACTCAGTGCACCTAAGAGTATGCAGTGCATTCCTTATAGTTTCGTATGACGCAAAATCAGTCCTTACGTAAGGCATGAGTGTGTCGCGACTATAGTGGAGTGAATCATCAGAAAGATGACGGGCCTAGTGCCTTGTACCAAATATAGAAATGGGAACAACCTTTAACCAACCACGAATGTTTCCAAGTCTATCTATCTGTTTACACAGATATGGATATGATGACTTTGCATTCTGTTTCATCTGTAGAGAAATAAAGGAAAGCCAGCCAACCATTTATAGACGTAAAAAACGTCGTAACCCATTGCTTTCATTGTAGCCTGGTATACCAGTGGGCACGGGCTCACTGATACCTTTTGCAGATTGGAGAAGATTGTGTTGAAATAGTGAAAATTTACTACAAAAACGGTGAAAATATCGTGAAAACGTTTCGTAAAGTTCATACTGCTTTTGGTCATCATCAAGCGCCTTCTCGCGCACCTACATTGAATTTATATTAGTGGATCGTGATTAGTCCATTATGCCGTCTACTGTTAGCTGATATCTTGGCTTCATAACCCTATCTCCGTTCAACCAAGCTTACTCTAAAAGATATTCAATGCAAAACCCACTTTGAAATTCACAGAAAAATAGATAAACCACATCATAGATACTCCCCTAGGATGCCCATTGTTTGCATATTACTCACTTGTGCAAACACAAATCATATCACCACCACCAGCTAGAACCACACTGAATAAATCCATCAGTCAGTATTTCAATTAACACAACTAATTTCGAAAGGATGTTTTTGCAAAAACCCGAAACAAATGCGATTATACTCGCTTGCATTTCATTTAACAATTTTCAGGAACCGTTCCAGGACACTACATCCTAATCAATGAAATAAATTCCGCATTATTCAATCACATTATTAGCAATCAGCCAATACTAGATAAAAGTTACGTATGGAAGCAATTAAAATAAATTAAATTCGCATCATACGCACTTCAGTTTTGTGTAACGAATTGCGGACGCCATACAATCGAAGCTATCACTCGGATTATAATTGAATTTGGTTTGTTTAACCGCCGCGCCGGGTAAGCGATGGAAAATGTTCAAAATCCAAATAGCTTTCATACGTGAAAATCAATTGTGCGCCGCGAGAGTATTTTGAAAGTTTTGGTTTTCGAAACGCCTACCTTCGCCCCATTAAACAAATACAATATCGACCGCCTAACCATTTTGATAAATTAATATTTTCACGGACTGTTTCGACTGGATACAGGGCGGCATCAGTTAGATTTTGTAGCCAATCTCTGATGATTGTATGATGCATCAGCACTCTTTGCGAAATACATTACCATGCGGCCGATTAATTTTCAAACAAAAACCAGGCTAATCCGTTTGGACTAACATTACCTCGATTACCACTGAAAACACCAACAGACCATTAGGTCAGAACTGATGACCGAAAACCTATTCACAGGGCCAGAAATAATATTAGCGACGAGGTGATTATGCAGAGTTAATGTTTTTGTGTTAGGTGTGGACAATTTATGCGCGACCGAGTGGGCTTAATCGGGTTTTGATGACGCAAGGCATGGTCGTTACAAGTATCTTGTTCTCAACTAGTGATGATGTGGGGATTTTGTATCTGTATCAATTTATAAGAGCGTTCTAATCATATGCGTGTTTTTTTTTTTTTTTTACAGAATACGCTGTAGCGTTATAGCGTCACTACTGCGTTCATCACACGTCAAAAACTGCCTTTACTGTCTGCTTGAAAACTTTTACCAATATGCATGGTTCTAGACACTATTGGACATATCCTCCTTTTAGACTAGTGTTTTGACGAGTCTGTTGAACGGTTATCTTACCATCCATGTCTCAAGCATATAGCGTCTGCTGCCATGACACGACTTCTGCCAAATTTAAAGTCAACTTACTTCAGGTTTTCTTTTGGTGAAGCAAATCGGAGCCTTGAAAGGAAAGTAGTTTTCTTTATACGGATGGCTTCGAAATCGGAGGCTGACGTATCGAATACGTGGTGGAGTACAATAACATTAGCTTATGTCTTCCAAGCGACGAAGTATTTGCTTTTTTGGCCCTAATCACTTTCTATGATGAATTTTCTTTGAATTCGATCGGAAATCCAGGATACAACACAGTGCTAGGAAATGAGATACAGAATAAGTTTGAAGCTTGTCTAGTTCGGAATAGCATTTCTCAGAACATAGCCAAAGTTGAATTTGTCAGTATGCTTGGATAGAGTTTTCATCGCCAGTTTGATCCGTAGTCACCACAATTATAGGTGGAGTGTAGGTTAAACAAGTGGTACTCGTGTAGGATATTGACTCCGTTCGAGCTACATATACATATCTTAGCAGAAAAAGCTGCTAACAATACACTTAGTAATAGTTAATGTTTTGTGCTATTAAAATGTCTTTCCTGAAGCCAATGATAGTGTAAAGTATTTTCTTTCCAATTGTCATGTTATTCCTCCAATAAGGAAGCAGTTTTTCGATTCTGATAAACTAAGCTCATCAAGCTAAGGGGGGTAAGCGAAACTGAGTGGTTGCGGAGCGAGCGGTAAAGTATTTTGTTTTTTTTTTATTATTTTCCTAAAAATTGAGGACCTTTGTCTGGACTTATAACCCCATGAGATAGGACCATAAGTCCATAACTCAATTGTGGACTTGCATATGTCCCTGGGCCGGTAAGGTTTCCATAACTAGTAGTATACAATAAAACCGTTGAGACTAAGTGGTAGAGAGGTATAATACACTTCGAATAAAATGAAACCACAGAGTTCGTGCTTCTGGGTGGTATCATTAATATCTTCAGTATCTTTTACATGATATTTTTCGTTTCAAATGTTCTACACCATTTAAGACTCACGTTCTTTAAAGTCTTAAAGCCCAAGATGGAGAGAAAGGAAAAGCTATAAAACAAAATTGAAGAGATTGACCGTAGGACGTCATTCACATTGCAGTTTAAAAACAGACCTTAACAAGTTAAGATGAGCAGAGGATAACGTGTTTGAACTGATGGAGCATTGCGGTGAAAGATCCGGTGCGGAAGCATCAAGAATCCCATATTCCAGTAAACTGACTAATCACTAATAAAAGTACATAACCGCCTGTCACATAGAATAATCCAGGAATTTCAAACAATTCGAAGGAAATGTCGCCCTATCATGTGAGTTACATTGCAGATTTAAACGAATAAAGACTGGAAACATATATGTATGTATCTCTTGAAAACTTCAGGCTTCTCTTGTCCTTCGATTTCTCAACATAAACTTTATTCAGTTTGAGATTAGGTTAGTTAGTCAGTATTTCGCTTTAGGGACATCCGAATTGACGGTTCCAACCATGATTAAGTTAAGTTGATAATTATTAGAGAGTAGGCGAAATTACTGAACCTTGAGGTACACCAGAATTAAATTTGAATGATTTAAGATATTCGCTCAAATTGGTAAACCCAGCTTAGTTGGGTTTTCCTCTTTCTCGCTTACTTATGAACTGAGTTCATTCTTTCAACATAAATTCGACATCCAGACCTCTTAATAGTTATGGACTACCTAATTATGGAGATAATGCATACATATGTCACAAATAGTGAGAAATTAACCGAAAGCTCTGGAGATTCATATATCTAGGCCGCTAACTTCATTCAAGAACAGGATATAACTTGAACATTGGAAACCTGGTCGCACTAAGACAAGTGCCTTGATAATTGTTTAGCAATAAATGAGATTCCTGGAAGCCAGTCAGCTCCGAATTCTTGAAAGTAGAATGTTAGTAATAGTAGTAGAAAACACTTCGCAGTACATCACGGAGAGGAGTTTGTTAACACTTAGCAATCACCTTGATACTTCAGATCCACTGCAAACTCTAACAGATTTCTACTTGGCTTACAAGCATCTAATATAAGACAAAAAAAAATATGGATACACTGAATATCTAATACAAAGATTTAACAATTATTATTTACAAGTATCTTTGTAAATCGCTCATAAATCTGGTGCCCAAGTCTTTTCAGTGAATTGCATTAATAATGCTACGAAACCATGGTTATTCGTTGACAACAATTCTAGTATTACGAACTGAAAACCAAACAACAACAGGTAACTTACCAACTATATTACCGAACAATGTATCCTCAGCAGATGTTGCAAATATAATGACTTTTGCGAAAATATCTGATCAGAGAAGTTACTCAGATAGATCACTGCTTCAATAATCCTAACGATCTTAATGATCTAAGCTCAACCTGTGTCCAATTTAATTTCGTGCGTTTATCGTAAATTACCACATGTATCTAAAGGCTCACCATTGGGCGCTCTATTCAAATACCGAACTTTAAAAGTACAATTTATTTTGCTTCAACCCAGAGTCTCTAGCAATGAAGTCAGAGTCTGCCTGAATTTGATCTGAGGTCTACAGACAGGTTGGAAAATAAGCAATCAGCACAGATCCTGCTGATTCTTCAAAAGTTAGGCCATGGACATAAGTATATATCTTTCTTTGAATCAGAGGATATAAACCCAACTGTGATGCTCGTTCAGTGATCAGAACTTAGACTAGCTCATCGCATAAGAAAGCAAAGGGGATTTTGAATCTATGAAAGTAGTGGCTGTGCATTGGTACAAGATATATAGATTATTTTCACTGACTCGATCGACTACGGTGGACAAAAAGACAAACTTTTACAAGCATTACGCTGGAAGAATTTAAAAGATTGCTTTATAACATCGGTACCCTTGCAGGCAGACGAGATTATGTTAGATGGCGACTTCAACACAGAAGACAATAATTTGCGGAATTCGTATTGTGGCACAGTGATTACTGCTTTGGACTACTGAGCAAGAGTTGAAGTTCAATTGACAGACAACACCGAAGTGTACGCCCCCACTTCTTGCAAACATCTGACAAACATCCGAGGGTATAAAATTTTCGGTCCCGTTTGCGTTGGCGGGCTTTGGAGGAGGAGGTTTAACGACGAACAAAAACACTAGGCAAAAAATTGCACATCAGTCGTTTAAGATGGCTAGGACATGTAGAGCGGATGAACACAATGCTCCGGCCCGTAGAATCTTCGATTCCAACGCGGAGGGACAACGCATTAGAGGAAGACCTCGCCTTAGGTGGCGCGCAAAAGTTGAAGGGGACGTAACGAAACTTGAGGTGCGCAACTGGAGGCAGTTAGCTAAGGACAGGGCTAGCTGGAGATGTTTGTTAATGGAGGTTCAGGTTCACCCCGAACTGTAGCGCCACCCAAGTAAGTTGCAAACACCACGTGGACCCTACAAATTTTATTTTTTGTCACATTTTTGATTTATACAGGGTGGGCCATCTAGTGGTTTCTTTTTAAACCATATGTTATTTTGACACTGACAGCTGTTTCCCGCTCGAAATCTTGACAGAAAGTCAGTATCATACCTCCGTGGAACGAAATGAGTCGCTTTATGCTTGAATAACGTTGGGAAATATTGAAAACTTATTTCCAAAGTCAGTGATGTTCAGCCCAAACAATGCGTTATTTGAAAAAAAGTTTTGTCCGAAATGAAGCACCCACCGCACCTGCTGTACGCAAGTTTGTGCAAAAAGTTCGTGAGACTGGTATGCTAGTTGACAACAGCCACTTGAACGACGTTATGTTCCATAAGTAATGGGAATGTTTGCTCTTACTAATAAAGCCATAACATATGGAAAAAATTTAATTTTATTAATTTTATTGCTTTTTTAAAAAGAAACTTGTGTTTGGCCCACCCTGTACATAAGGACCTAACAGGCAAAGACTTTGAAGAGAATTGAAGTTAGAGCTATGGGTCTATATTTAGAAGTTATAGATGGTGGTGGTTTCAAAAACTTCACATTGAATAAAAACAGTGATAGGCTAACAGTCTTTTAATCACCACGACTGTTAACAAATAACCAAAAATTAAGTAACCAAAACAAATAACAACTTGAAGAACTTACATGTTCAAAGTACAGATACACACATATACGTTTTATATTTCACTTACCTGAAAAGAAAACAAAACAAACGATTAGAAATTTATACTATACCTTATATGTTAATTATTAATAGACGTAGTCCTAGAATGGAATAAAGTAAACAGAAAAGGAAAAGCAAAAGAAGAATGTGTCATTAAACTACTGTAAGGATCTACATTATATTCCAGGTATAACACTTGCAGTTGTTGATATAAATATTTGTATTTAATAATGCGATCAATATGTATACATATACCACATTTTGAAAGAGACAAGTGCTATTCGACTTTGAGCCAAAGCGAATCATGGTAATAAAAATGACGCCATTCCGAGACATGGATATCGAGTCTTTGCCTGAGGCACTAAGGTTTTCTATCCCTTTCGATCGCAGATCTGCTGCTACCACTTCATCAAAATAATCGTCTTTGCATCCCCAAATGCTTGATTCTCAGAACAAATATTCAGTCTTACTTGCCATCTCGAAGCTGATGGCTTCAACTAAGACCGAGGATGGTCTTAGTACGCTTGCTAGTACGCATGGACTTACAACTTGCAGTAGAAAAGACAGAAGTAGTGCTCAGCAACAGAAGGTGAGTTATGGAGAATATAAGAGTAACAGTGGGCGATCACGATGTAGTTTCCAAACCAAAGTTGAAGTACGCTCACATTATTTTAGATGCAAGGCTAACCTTTAAGCAACACCTGCAGCAGACAACTGAAAAGACAACAAAAGCAGCAAAGGCTACGGCTGCCGTGGAAAGGATCATGCCAAATATCGGCGGACCAAAGCACAAGAAGAGTTTGTTCTTACCAAGAGTTGCGGCATTGATAACGCTCTACGACTCCCAAAGATGGGCTGGTGCCATGAAGACGAAATTGTACAGGAGAAAGACTGAGGGAGCTTACAAAATCAACGCGTTGAGAGTATACAGCGCTTTCCGAGCAAACTCATACTACGTGCCATGTATAGTGACTTCTTACTAAAGAAGCGCAACGGAAATACCATAACAGCAGAAGAACAGCTACAGCGGCGAGTCGAAGTTATACTCAAGTACCAGCAAGGACAATTCTGGAAAAATGGCAGGAGAGATGGTATTACTCTAATAAAGGCACATGAATGCAGAGATTAATCCCAAATATAGACGACAACCCCTATTGCCCAACAAGCGCAAAAGCAGTGGAAGGTCCTTAACACATTATGTTCCATTGCCCACGATATCATGAAGAACGGAACCTGCTAGTGAACAACCTGGGTGAGAACAAAACTCCCGACAACATCACCAGATAGACGATGAGTAGGGAAGAGGGTTAGGAAGCAGTTAGTTAGTTTGAAAAATTCCTGCTTTCGGTACCCAAAACAAAGGTGCAATTGTGCTTGCAACGGATCAGTTCATAGCCCTGACGATATTGTGAAATCGATTCTTCGTAAAAAAAAAGATTTAAATGAAAGCTGTTTCCACAAGCTCGTTTCTTTGAGCTCTTGGCTGCCGTGCTCATATACTCATATAGGAGAAAGAAATTAAAAACTATTACCAATTGTACTTCGGCATTGGTATAAGTACGCATCTCAGTGCTTTTATGATTCTTTGTACTAATATTTCTACCTTTGCGAGGTTGCCCCAAGGACGCTTAGCATTCGCGGTGATATGTAAGTATCAGACAGTCATGTTTGACCGGAACTTTAATAGTGTAATACATCTACGCTTTCTTTCAGTTGTCTTTCAAATTAAAACAGAATTCAGACTAAAAATTAACTAGGGTGTTGGTCTTTAGCATTTAACGACAGCCATACCGAATTTCAGGAGTGATTTTAGTTCAAAATTCCCATTCTTGTATATGTAGTGATTCAGCGAATGATTAAAAGAACCAACTAAGTTATAATGATTGATTTTTCAATTTAAACTTAAAACATTTTTAATTCAATTGCGATTACAAAAAAAATACTTTCAAATTGTCAATGTGCTATATTAAACGACCATACGGGTAGAGTGACGCGCGCAGACTGAGCATACAAGGCGAACGACTGCCACGTAGTTTAATAAAAAAAATGTTCCTTCCTTCAGTTTACGGTGCTCAGTTAACTGTTGTCCGTCGCCTGATGTCCAGAACGTGTTTTTGGTTGGTTGTTGTCTGATCTGATGATAGAAGCGAAAAATGTGATCGCCACATATACATTTCAAAGAGGTGACCTAACAAAGAAATTCGGAATAGCTCTTGCTGTTGACAGTTCGACGAAGGACTGCAAATATCAAAGTACTAGAACCCCCTCCAGATTCATTGTGTGTCTTGCAAGCAGAGTGTCTACCTTACAGTCGTTCGAAATATTCAACAAATATGTATGTCCTTCTATCGTTATCCTTCCAAAATCATAGCCTGATTTGAATCTGGCTGAAAGTGACTTGAGACTTAAATCGAAGCCTCCCTTAACATTTCACACCTTTTCTGGCTTTGAAATGACAACCCGTGAGTACAAATCTTGCCTCGAATGGATTACACCTGCAATCGAAGCAGTAATTCAATCATGATACATGATTTAATAGCCTCCATCAGCATATAATACCGCACCGCACTCAATCAGCGTCGCGTCCTTTCAAAATAACGAATGTACTACGCTGGCATATTTATCATCTACGGCCAAACCATTAATCCACTATTAAAACACTTAAGCACACCTGTCACACTCTGTCCAACCGTAGCGGGTAGTCATTTAAATAATCCTTAATCGAAACCCAATCCCGAAGGTAAACACTATAACAACTCCAACCAACAATCCCCCCACCGACTGACCGATGACCGGTCAAAACCAAAAACCCTATTTGTGTAAATTATCAGCCAAATTTTGATCCAAAAAACATTTTATTAGGCTTAAAGAGGTCCTGGATTAGAGGTATAGAGAGCCTGCCAGAGCCGACTTAATATGCGGATTGAATCCAAAACGAAAGGTTTCGCTCCGAAATCATTAATTTAAGCAGACGTACGAGATGTTTTAGATCTTTTCTTCTTTTTTTTTTTGTCGGTTCAAAGGTGCTGCTGCTGCTACAGGAAAGGATTTCTTACTCCTCTTCTCGAGAAAAAGAGGAAAATTCAAATTCGACTCGTAGAGAAGGATGGCGAAGGGACATACACACCAAAAAAAAAAAAAATAATTCCATACGTACGATGAGCAAATATTTTATTCGATAAAAAGGGTAAAGTGTTTAGAAAATTTATCATTTCAGAAGGAATGGAAAATGGAAAAGGATTTTCAGATGAGTTACCTTCGGGAATTCTTGTACTAACCACCCGGTGAAATATTTCATATCATCCGCAAACATAGGAACACTCTTGCGAGTGTTCACTGGAGATGGAGGGTTAAATGTGCCACACAATGATTGAAGTCCGGGTGTTTACACTCGACGAGATGTGTATAAATCTCTTTGTGACCTTACCTTTCGAAAGCGATGTAAATTTGCGAATTTCCGTTCTAATGAAATGGTTGACTGCGGATGACGAGGACGACGCATAGTGGGTTGGTTGGTTGGTTGCTGAGCATGTCAATCGAATGTGATCAATCTTTGTTTGGGGAGGGCGCGCCTGCCATTCGTTACTATTACTCGACTGTGTATTTGCATTCGATTTGTATTTCTATGGTTTAGCCAGAGAGGATTGACTTATTGGGGTTTATTTTTATTTATTTTGGTTTAGTTTCAATAATAATAAAGCAGCTTAGCTTTCGTCCTGGTTGGCATCAATTTTATTCCAAATAAACTATCAAATTAGGATTCATAGGTAAGTAGGTGGTGAGTTTGGAGATAGAAATAAGTAATATTGTGATATTTTTGGGGTATATTTGTACGTCATAAATTGGGACATAATACGTCTCAAACAGGGGCTATTTATACTTTTGAAGATTATTTCTAAAAGCTTCGCGTGAAGTCCCAAAATATGAATCATCCTTGGAGAATTGAATGCCAAATTCAGCTGAGATGACGTCTTTTTGAAGGAATACCAGTAATGGTAGTTCACACATCCTTATATCCACAAGGGAAGGTATAAATCACATGATAGATTAGCCTCCAAACAAATAGATGGATTGGTAATACTGATTGATTTGTATGGAGAAGAGCATTTGATGTAACGACGTTCTTCTCAAACCACACACGAATATCAACGTCCCAAGTCAATACTGCAATGAACTTTAACGTCAAAAAGATACGATAGATACTGTCAGGATTATGACACTCCTGAACCAGAAAAGGCCGCATCACTGATTTGAACTGCTATAGCAGAGGTGTTAAGTTTCACCAACAACACTGTAGTCTCTTGTCAGTACGAGAAAAGAAAGCACGAAGCAAAATGTGCTCAGGAGAACGAAGAAAAGGAGATATGTGAACCGTAAAATTGAGGAAATGCAGAGACACTGCAGTAGTAGACATGGGTTAAAAAAATCTGCAAAAGGTGGGAACATGGCAAAGTAAGGAAGATAAGCGAATAAGATGGTTAGAGGCGGTAGAGTACGAATAACACTGTACTGCTGTATTCCGGAAGACTATACAGTACGTGAGTATATGAGTACGCACTGCGATGCCGTATTGCGGTTACTCCAGGGATAAGCGACCTATACACCCTATATCGAATGACACTACGATAAGTCCAGTGTAGCATGTGATATAACAAGCGCAACTACGAGAAACTGCATGGAGGTGTGACACCGAAACCATCCACGAAATCACCAAAGAGCTGACACAAGATCACAGATCCAGCTGCCACTTAATGAAGGGCTTTGACGGATCTTTGCATATTTGATGGATGGAGACTAGCTCAAGTATTCGACACCAATACGTATTTAAATCAAAGAGACACAGCCGAATGAAGCATTACAACCCCTCAGTAAGGAAGATAACCGGGATCAAAGTACTGAAAAGCAACAAGACCAACAGATTTGAAAGTATAACCGCGGATATCTTACCAGTAAGCACCAACTGCTCACACCAATAGAGAGCAACAATTCCAGAGGTATCTGTGTACTGCCTGCGATAACTAAAGTAGTAACAAAAATAATCCTGGAGCAAATAAAAGAACGTATTGAAGATACACTCGACGATGTGGTAAAGAGTAATTCAACTTTTAAACCGCCAACCTCACCTGCACGCGGTGCACCCTGCTCTCCACTGACGAGGCTCTAGCGACCGAGTAGGGGCGGTATAACCCCCACCCCGCCAGGAAGAAAAGCCCTGGCCAACGAGGGAACGTTCTAAAAACGATCTGGGCGTCCCGGATACGCAATATGTTATATATGTATACATATGGAAAAAAGCATTAAGACTGAGCCCTGGAAACAACAATATGGAACTAAAGTCATAAGGGCTGACGTGTGTAGTATTCTGTTATCTGAGTCGGTAAGAGGGAAATCTTGCTGAAATGGCTTTCAGGAGGCTGGTGGGACGCTATTCACACGAAAGAAAGGAGACATCGCCCCCGCAGGAAGCACTACGCATAGTGAAAGGGTAAAAGGAGCCACAGCACTGAGCCACATGGAGAAACTAAGACGAAAAATCGCAGAACTGCAGGATGGAATGAGAACCCAACGGCACATCAACAAAGCCATGAGCGACCTTGTGCTTAGTATCGCAGCACTGCACAGGAAAGCCATGAAAGCAGAAATTCCAGCGAAAGTCAGAAAAAGCGCGCAGACCTGTAGCGACCTGAACGAGGTAACAACTCCGGAGGATATTTGCAAGGCAATAGCAGAGCAGCTCCCACTATCAGCAAAAATAACCACTGAAGCAATCAAATCCTTACGGATGGCAAGAGGAGGAACTCAAATTGCCTTCATTAATCTTATTCCCAGTGAAGCAAGTGCGATGATCGCCGCAGGACATATGCGCGTGGATGGGTGTGCTGCAGGATCTAGGAACACCTAGCACCGACACATTGCTTCAGATGTCTAGAGTATGGACATGTTGCAAGGCATTGTACAAATGAAAATTACCGCACAGGCACATGCCTACTATGTGGAGGTAAAGGACACATCGCGAAGAAGTAAACTACGAAACCAACATGTACCATATGCCAACCTGTGGATGTAAAGATGGAAATGAACACCCACTTGGAAGATTTAGATATGAAACATATAAAAGCGCATTCCGTGAAATGGTTAAAAGATCATGAAGCGCATCCAAATTAACCTAAACCACCGGGAAGTCGCTCAGGATTTGCTTGCACAAAAGGAGAGAAGAAAATGCGGATGTAGTCCTTATCTGCAAACAGTATAAAGCACCTTACGACCATAACAAAAAGGCAGCGATATGAAATTGCGGCACTTACCCCTTCGAACGCAAGGACCCGGGACGGCGGAAAAATTTCGTCTACGCTAAAGTGAAGGGGATTCACCTCTGCAGATGCTATACCTCACCGAGCAAGCCTATGGATGAGTGCTGTCAGATGCTAGACAGTCTTGTAGCCGATGCACGAGAGAAGTCACCAGTGATTGTAGTCGGAGACTTCAATGCATGGGCAAACAAACACTTGATGCCAAACAAGCAGATTTTTGCTCTGGATTCTCAGGTGTCGTCCACATTAACACCAATCGGATCATTACCGAGTAGTGCATCGTATTATCAAGGAAACATACTATACCTCCAAATTTTCTGGATAGAAAATGGTTTTCAGATGAACTCAAGATACAAAATGGGGTAACACAAGCCTGCATTCTGTCACCAATAGAGTTCCTAAAGGTGATTAGACAATCTCAACTAGGATGATGATCACAATGACTCAGCCGTAACGAAATCGAAAAGTGTATCTTCTTATTTTTGAAAATCCGAGTGTAATGCATGAAACAAAATTGGTTGATCATGGTTTGGAGAGAATAGCATTCGAATGACATTGTGGGGATTTTGTTTAGAAGAGACCATTCCTTTAGACATATGGCCATACGTTAGCACAATACCGCGATACATACATAAATATTGGGGACTTTGTAATATTCATCACGTTTTGTGGTATGCATTGCTCTAATTCAGTGCTTCACCAGGAGTTAGATAGAAACTCATTACGTTAAGCCCATTCAGACCCGCACTTCGGTGCAACAAGCGAATTCTAGTAGAAGGATGTAGGGATTACAGCAGAAAACTTACCCACAGACATCTTAACCAAAATCTTGACTGATTCCTTGTGAATTCGACTACGCCTCTATTCCTCCATCAAGTACTTAATGTAAGCAAAGATGACTTAAACTTTACACAAGGTCAGACGGCCACAAGGCCGGTACTGTAGGATATTTGTTGATAGCGCTGCCCATAAAAGGAGGTAAGTTAATGAGTGATTCTCAACCAACTCGTCATATTTTTAGAATCAAGGAAGCCAGACGGCTTAAAGGTCTGAAACACTTGGCAATAATTGGAACATGGAACGTCTGTTGATATGCTTCTTCGTAGCAAAAGGGGCTGGCATAGCAGTGGCTCTAGGAGTCATACTGAAACGCAACTGAAAGCTTAACCTAATAAACCAACAAAAGACAAGTTAATATCTATCTACACAGATGAGAGGACTGGTATAACCAGAACCGCACATAGAAACGTAAACTCAACGATGGAAATATGTGTAGATGCTTTGATGAAGAATAGGATCACAAAGACAAACCTCACTTTCTCTATCACTGCCCAGAAACAGAATACCAGCAAGACACTACTTCAAGGACTTAGAACTATCTGATGTATCACTATACAATTTTTCCCAAATTTGAAAGGTTTGAAACTTTATTTACCAACGAGCAGTAAGGAACAAGTCCATTGTCTGCTGAGAGTACAAATAAATAGTATTGATTCCACCTAGCTACACCACTAATTATAAAGACAACCGCAACTAAATATTCAAAACAACTCCCCAACATTAATTAAACACGGAAAGCTTTGAGTGATTCATCAAACTGAGGGATTTGCTCAGACGGCTTACAGAAAGTTCTTTCAAAATGTTTCGACATTTCCCAGAATCGAATTTAAAGATAAAATAATTTGAAAACCCTTCAAAACCGAACTACACAACGTCTGTTGGGTTGTAACTTCATCCATCACAATTTTCAAAAAAAAAATAAAAAAAATATTATATAAGCAAAGTGTATCAACATTAGTCCACGGCAACTCTAAATTATTCGAAGAGGACCATCACTCCCAGTACCAGTGGCAATCTCACGGTATACCCTTCACTCCATCAGGCTTTTGATCAATTATCATCAGTATGACGGGAAAATTATGTAACAACCCACTTTCCTTTCTTCACGGAGCTAAATCCCCCCTGGTAGCCCTCATCAACCCGTTGGACATTTCTATTTTTAATTAATTTTCGAAGAATTTAGTTGACAGCGCACCCTTTTGCCCGGTAAGCGGGACAAAAAAAAAAAAAAAAACGCCAGGACAAAACCCCAATTGAGTAAATCCCTTCCGTCGTACTTGTGTCCGCATGCCGTGCGTCCATGACAAATATCTCCAAGTTATGACGAAGGAAACACCGCGCCACTGAAGAGGGGGACCAAATCGCTGTATTGTCTCGTCGTCCTTTGAACACATGACAGGCGGAGATACAAAGCTTAAATTTAGGCATCTCCGCCATATTCGACTACTATTTATAGACCAAGCCGAGAGTGGATGCCCTCGGCATATATGGTGGGCGAGAGCCCATTAATTATCGACCCTCATCGTTTCGCAGGGGTGTGACGGTGGAAGTATTGATTGAAAATGGTTTGACAATCAACAAAGGACGACTTTTAGCAAAATAGTACGCATACGCCCGGGTGTATCACCCCAAAAGCGAAACGAAACGACAAAAAAAAAATAACACCGTCTCCCTGGAACATTTTTAGACAGCAAACTAGATGAATATTTATTAGGTTAACTCGGCTACCCGCCACCCCCAATACACCACCAATACACTCTGCCGGCAATGAAAATTAAATAAACCAATAAAATTGGGGCTCTGTATTATTCCATCATCACAGAAGGCGAACGCAGGATCCTTCATTTACATTTCAAGAGCAAGAGCGAGTCTCTAGGTACTGAATCCATCCTCCAATCGAGTATGTATCTATGTACTGCTGTTGGTGAATATCTTTTTTTCCTTCTTCCATTTTTTTTTTTTTTTTTGCTTTCGATTCAATAAACCCTGAAAATTAGCGTTAGATTCATCGTGAACTGATTATGAGAGGAGTATTGATTTTCGTTGAAAGGAAAATCCTCATTTAATGTGACAGCGAATGATAGTGGACGGAGATGATGGTGGCGCGGTGGGCTTTGGTGGAGATTCTGAATGTCAAGTGAAGGGAAGGACTCACTGGCACTGCTGGAGGAGCGCACACACATGCCTGTGCTATGAATTAATGATGGCCTGATGCAGGAATACAGAAATTCATCTCTGTTAATGAGGCGCAGGCGACATGTGTGAGTGAAAGTTGTACATCAGATACGTCTGGGGAGTGGCGCGCTCCTGATTGTGGGTAGTTTTTCATTTCGCCGAGACTTATGGCAAATCATTTAAGACCGGGGACTATGTGAATTGAATGTAATTTAGCAGAAGACAGTGGAAATTAAGAAAGAAATGGGAGGACTAGGTGACACACTGGCACACATTATTATTGCCGGCGCTGGCGCTGGCTGCCTGGTACAATGGATGAGTGATGGGACAAAGCTCACAGTTTGTGGCCTGTTTTAATGGAAAACAATCAACTCGTATCCTTTGAAGGAGGAGTTCTCATAACAAAACACAAGGTTGGATAAACAAATGTTTGCTATTAATTGAAAGATGTGCTCCAGATGCATTTAATTAGTTGAACAATGAGGTCGACCTGAACACAGACTGTGACAAGGAACAGACGCGCATCCTTGGAATACATACAGTGGTGTGTCTAGTTGGAGTTGGAGTTCATTAGGAATGTGGGTTATTCAGTGAAATATTGCAGATATAAGGAAAAGCTATCTAAGGAACTTCATAAGAAAATAACTTACCGTGTCTGCATAGAAAATACTCGAATTTGTACAAGTGGTGAGTGGTCGTACTCACCTCACGACATCAGAGGTTCAAACCAGTACACCAAAAGATTCTATGCGAAAACTTATTAAATGAGTGCATACTCTTAGGCGGAAGTTAACATCGATCATTCGCGTTGTATACCCATTGAGTCAAGGACATTGGAAAATCACTTGCACCTCATCTAAAGGAAAGAAGAGAATCCGAAAAGCGACATGAGATTGGAGGTCATTAGGGATGTGACCTGTTGTTTGTTTCTGATGCTTAGTATGGAAGAATGCATGATATATCTAAGGAAGCAATTTTGGACTGTTCTCCATATCATAATGTGTCTCCGGAGAGTCAAGGAAATTACATCCATGACCAATACTTATTTGATTATTTGACGAGCTGCCGTTTACATTGAGAATATCTGCCTTAGAAACTACCGCATTCCATCCTGGCTGATCTTGGGCAAATTGCTGTCAATTCGTTCTTTACATGTGCGATTGTTTAGTCCTTAAAGCGGATGTTCCGTCGAACATTAAGGCTAAAGCGTTATTGTCCATTCTAAATGGAAGTGATTCAACTTTTTTGACTTTATCTATATTTAGGCCGCGTTCTTTTTTAAGGGCAAGAATACCAAGTAAAAGAATCAGAGAGATAGGGGCACTGCATCAAATATATGTATATATGCCCTGCTTAAGGTCTATCTGCTGTGTACTAAATATGGCGGATCTGAAAAGGAACTTGTTAAAAACTGGAAATTGTTGAACGACAGTGCCGAAGGCATGAATAGGCCTCCTTCGGTTTTAATGAGTCTCTACTACCGGTGGCCATCCTTTGCCATTTGCGGAACACTATAGTACATAAAAGTAGTTCTCCGATTGTACAAGTCAATGCCAGCTTGACGCCTGAACCTCTACGGAAAGAGTACCTAGTCATGTTGCAGAATTTTGACAACTTGACAATATATCAGTCAAGAGGACACCATCAGGCACCATTGACATATGGAATATAAGGAGACTCTCATGACGGTGATTGTGGTCACTACAAAAACACTAAAACTCTCAGAGGAAGAGGACAAATTATCAGAATCTAGACGAAAATACCTCAAGGAGTTTCTGAGAGATGGCTTCATCATGGAACCGACTCGAGAGTTACCCATTGTTCCAGAGGACATTGACATTGCTCCTCTTAAAACCTCCTAGAAGAAAGAGCGCTACAATTGTAGCGTCAATTGTCAATTCCTACCAACGAGTCCCATGCCCTTCTATAGAGACGCTGCCAGAGTATTCAAAGTTGTGTTATGGCTAACGATTTTTCAAACACTACCTGGACAAGACACCAGCTTAGGTGGATGCAAGTTGTCATGCCTTGACGAAATCCTGCCGGGTTCATAAGGCCTCAGTTACCCGACTTTATTTTTAAACCCGGATCTATGGCGGGCTGACTAAAGGCAAAAGTACCCAATATGTTGCCATGGAAGGGTGCTCCGTAAAGGGCTGCAGGTATCCTTCGTGTATCTTTGGAGTATAGGTATGCCAACATAGCATATTCTGGGCCTCATTAAAGAGAGAGAGAGAGGGGTCTCATCATGAATCTCACCTTAGCGCTCTACCCCAGAAAAAAAAAACGAGAGGGGAAATAATCTGTGGCTTTAGTTTCATCCAGCTTAGTCTAAGACATAACAAAGAGCCCTTAAAGTCTGTGAATAACCAAACCAGTTCAGTCGAAAAAGTAAGAAACAGCAGAAAGCTAGCGATACTACGAGTGCCCCAGTGCCCCAGTACCAGACCTGAAGTAGCAAGATAGTCTGACAGACGAAAATCATTGAAAGCGCAAAAAGCAAGCACTGACTTAGCTGCTCAAGGAACCCAACTTCTTCCCCAAAATTAAGGCTTCCGGTGAAGAAAACAAACAGAAAACAACCCTTATAGCAAACAGACGAGGAAAACGGACTTTAGGGTAAAGTGTCTTCAAATTAATCTGCCTTGTGTCAGATCTGCATCTTTCTTGCTGAAGAGCAAGTTCATCAAGAAAGATATTATCTTGGTACTTTTCCAAGAGGCCATCAAAGAGTTCGCAAAAAAAAGCAGTAAGGTGATCTTCTGTATAAGTTTGCATAGACCTAGGGCAGCTATTTTAATTAAGAACGTTCGAGGGATTTGATCAGGATATTGACATAAGACAATGCCCCTAACAAGGGGAAGAGCTAAGGTTGTTCTCGTCTTGATGCCAACGCCGTCAATGTTACTGATCTGTGCGTCTGTTTTATTTAGATTGTCCCCGGCAAGACATGCTCTCTACTCTGTTAATTAATTCCATCGCTGGTGCAATTTCGCAATGCTGATTGGTCTTTTTGATGAGTTCGCTTTGGTGTTGATTATCATGGGTTCCTGGTTCCTAGTTTCATATGTTTTTCCTTTCCCAAACGACTTTACAGAAACTAGATGAACCTAAATATCTATGGAGTCGTCACTCACATGGAAGTGCACATCATGATTCAAACCAGTCCCACAACCACTGTCACAGATAAACCCTCTGAATCCTCTTTCCACTTGCATTCTGTAGACACAACCCAATCATTCTATCTTACAGATCTCACCAATATCTTACTCTTAAGCAAAAAGAAAAAAAAAAATAAGTACCAACCATCTACCCAATACATCTCTCCAACAGTGCTATCAACTCATTACTTAAAGAGTGTTACAACCAGACACAATTGCAATAATGCTCTCATCAATTACGATTCTACAAGCACAGCGCCTCCTCCTTCCTAGTCAAACATCTTGCAATTCATTCTACTTCACAATGACCCTAATGACCTTAATCAATTAATTCCAAGGAAAATGGGAAAACATTGTCTGCAACAATGGCGTTCGAAAGAAGGAGCAGGAGCTGGAGCAGGAGAAGAAGGAAAAAAACCGGAACCCACAACTATATCATTAATCATTTAAGAGTTGAAAGGTTTGTTTTAAAATTTCCTGCTTCTTCGACTATAGGTTTCTCCGAGGATACAGCGATTGGCTGGTGGGTTAGTTTCGTATTGCTGAGTCACAAGGAAGTAAACAAGTTGATTTAGTTTCTTAAGGCTGTCCCTGAAAAAAAAAAAAAAAAACTTTAATAGGAAATTTATTCAAGGGAGCTCTCTCTGGCGGTCTTGATCTCGACTGTTTGTTTATAATTTTATACGGTCTCCCTCTTTTGGGCGGATGTGTAATTGTTATTTATTGGCTCTGAGTGGGGAATATTTTCTGGGAATACTATTCGTTATGGGATAGATGGCAGTGGGAAGATGTTAAATAATCCTTTAGTATCATTTTATCCTTGAGAAGATTGCAGTAGGCTTTTCAGATAATCTCTGTTGAACTAGGAATACCAACGTCCACCACCACCCGGTGTGGAAAAGTTTCTTGAAGAGCAAATGAAGAGCAGTCTCCTTTGTAATTTTACACAGAAAGTGAACAGCAAGAAAATAGATCAATTGTGAGTTTGTAGTAGAGTCGAGTCTACTTAGTTTCAAAAGGACTCGAAATAAACTTTGCACGGTGTCTCGTATCTTTTGCCCTATGTTGTATCTATTACCCTAAACTTTGACAATCATTCCCTGAAAATGTGCATTCCTGTCTCTTTTAACAAGATGTCCTTCACTACTAGAAATGATTTATAAATTATAGGACCGGATCAACCCCAGCCATTAATTAAAGCTTAGTATAACCACAAACTTAAATTCTAGACTTAGAGAATGGCTATCTTAAGGCTTGTTAGGGTGATAGTCAAAGGAAATGCGTACATCGTTGATTTCACGTGGCAGTCTAGACAATGGCTTTTGGTACCTGTAACTTGTCTGAGTACGGGGGTAAGTTTAAGATATCAGCCCACGAAAATCCGCTTAATCCAAATCGAATAAACCTGCGCTACCCAGCTTCTACATAAAGAATGATGGTGTAATAAAGAGACCAAACTTGGCTAGCGTATTCGACGAGAGACCGAAGAAAGGTTATACTTATATATAAGGGATTTAGTGACATAAGCATGAGAATATTCCTGTAGACCACTTGACTGATAACTACGAGGTGTAGTTGGAAGAGGCTTACGGGAGTATGTTATTACTTGACACTTATTGACACAGAGGAGGACGATATAAGCCGGAAGATCTTCATATCATCTGCGTAAATAGAATTTTCAGTGATACGATCAACATCATTAATTGTCCAAATAAATAATAAGGGACAGTGATGGCTACCTTCAGGTACTCCAAATGAGGATTTTATTGTGACGAAAACCATATATCTTAAATAGTAAAGCTAGTTTTTCAAATAGCTTTCAATCCATATAATAAAACTTGGCCAAAAGCCAAGAGCCTTCAATTGGATAATAACAATTGCGAGAATTTATCGAAGGCTTTGATGAAATCCGTGGCGACCTGCTGAGAAGTTTTCTATGAGATAGAAAGTTGAAAAGAACTATAAAAGGTTGAACTAGGTAATGTGCACCTTTTTACTCCCACCCACATATACCTATAAGGCAAGTATTGGTTTTTTGAACTCGAGCCTTCTGTCTATCTATCTATCCGTGTGTCTGAATGTGTGTCTTTTTGTCTATATGCTCGACTGAAGCCTAAACGGCTGAATGGGTTTGCTTCAAACTTCATATCTGAAGTTTTTAAGGTCACAATTCGAGGCGTAATTGAAATTTTCATTGTAAACTCCAAATTAGGGGTAAGGTACAGAGCTGTAAAAGACTGCATTTTGTCATTGAACTCATTTTTATGTGGATTTGTCTTAATTCAAAGACTTCAAAGACTTTAATGAATTCAAGTGAATGAAATGAATACTAGTGACTTCAAGGTGACTTCAATGAAAGCCAATCATTCAAAATGATGACTTGAAAATTATGATTGCAGAAAAACATTGCTAATCATCACTTAAAAATGAATGATGATTAATTTTTCCTAAGTTGAAGTCATTATTGAAGTAATTGAATTGAAACAAATCCATGTGAATTCCTAGTATGACTTCAATGAATTCATTTTGCAATGATTGCACTCTTTTAAAATTTTTAAAGTACATCTAGGGCCGATTTTAGTAAATAAAGATTTTCTCGAAAACAGTTTCAACGATTTTGATAAAATTCAATATTTGGGATACCTTGCCCATTAGCTAACTGATGGCATACTACATTTTTCCCGAAAAATACCTATACTGTTGAAAAAGTCTTTTTTCTCGGCTATTTCTTCCACAATTGGATTTAAAATTAATATCTGAAAGATATGCAAGGATATGGTGTATCAAGTTTTGAAATTGCCACGGCCACTTTAAAAAAGTTATAGGCCTTCAAATTTTCGATTATTCACCTGAATATTATATAGGTTCACGCCGACTTCTTGAAGGCGTTTTAAAAAAAAAACATTTTTTGTGAAATCTCGCATATAACATCAGTTTCATGTAATTATTATAATTCTATCAAAAATGCTGAATGCATTAGGCAAGAATAAAACTTGAAATTAAATCCTTAAAACTTGTAACATAAGGGTGCAAATATACGTACGACCCTCTTGGACTTACCAAAGCGGGTTACGCCGAAACACATAGTGTTAGAATACTCTTCATCCTCATTGGAGTCGTTTTTGAACTCGAATTCAGTTGTAGCAGGAATGACCCTCAAGTTGTTGAAGCCATTGGCGATACTGAATGATACAAAAGCAATCATTGGATACCCAATATGCAAACAAACTGTGTCGCGGTCTTGAACTTAGGATGCTAATAATTCTCATCCTTCATTTTCAGGATTTCCGGTTCTAACCACAATTGTATACTTCCTTGTTAATCAAGTCGCATTAGAATATAGATATTCTTCTCTCCACCAAGCTTCAAACTGTGACAATCGTTTATGATTTAGTGAAATTGCATTTTTTTTTTTGGATCGTTCGGTCGTAGTTTGAAAGAAAGAAGTCCTTTCGAAAACCAAACCGATGTCTGAAGCCGGATGAAGATAGACAATGGAACCAGCAAGAGCTCGAGAACTTACAAAGCTTGTATTAAATCTGAGGAAGATCCTCCATAACAAGGATGTCCACATACCTACCTAGAAACCTTACCAAACAGAGGCTAATCGAAGATTCCTTTGTCATTCACGTATTATTCAAGGATTATCTGTGGCCAAATTGAAAAACTTTGCTTCCTCACGAAGGAACCTGTTTTTTTTTTGCTGAAGATGATTTTGTTTGCCAAATTAGCATTCTCCTCGTGATTTGTCAAAATTCTGGCGACTAACCGTCGGCACTTAAAATATTCTGTTTCTGAGAATTTCAGCAATAAGCAGGATGTCGTCCGAACTACTTCTCAAGCAAAAAAGTGGCAAGCTAAGCTCCATCCCCCTTCTTATTTAGATAATAGAACATTATACAGAGTTTATTGCGAAATCACCTGAAGATTACAAAGGCCAGTCCAACTGGTTCGTGCCCAATGTAATGATTTCGAATGTGTAAAGCCTAGAAAAAAAGGCCAAGTTCTTGAAGGATTTCAAATGGGCTTTGCAATAACCTTACAATAGGTGTATATACACTAACCAAATGGTATTAGTCTTCTTTTGGTCAACCACTCAGAAATGGCAGACACTTAACGACATTGCTGAAAAATCCAACTGGTTAGCCCTAACAATAAACCCATCAAGAATGATGACCCTAAGACTGAAGCGAGTACTTTGAGGATTCACATTATTAGAAGAAATGAGACATTAGAAGTAGAATTAGAAGTAGATGCGGATATGACAACCACTGATCCATTTCTTCTCTAGTAAGTATTCTAAACAGTTGACAAGTATCGATACAAGTGTCGACATACTCTCGTCTATCTAGCAACTCTTAGTTCACTTGATGAGTTGAGTTTTAACCTCATTTGGAAGGATTTTGATTTGCAGCAACCGAAAAAGGGGGGAAGATTTCTTTCCAGTTCCGTTAGCTTCTAAGGTTTGAATTAGGTTGAATTTCTCAGTGAACAAATTTGCCCGAGCTTCTTCGACATAGAAAAAGTAAAGGTCCGCAAAAAGTACCCACAAAAGAAACCCTGCCTTCTAGTTAGTGGTCGTGCTTCGGTGTAACTGTCTGCCCACGTAAACAAATCATAGTTATGAGAGTGACGCCCCATGCTTCTGATACAGTCTTTACTAAACAGTTCGCTGATTAAAAAGCATAGACTAGTTTTATCTGTCGCAACATAAATTCATGTATAAGTAGTGATAAGAAGGTACCACAGAATAGGCAAAGATAGAAGAAATAAAACACATCCTTCTAGACAATCTTGTGAAAGCTTGAGAGAAAAAATTTTACTGCCTAGCATGGACCTGATCCATTTATTTGTTTGTAGATCGATGGCCTTTACTGATATTACTGCGATCCGGAAGATACATTGGCCAGGACCTGGAACAAACCAACACCTGTTCATGTTCAAAAATGTTAAGTCTACGAAAGACCCTTTAGTGAAGATCGAAGAATCACTCTATTAAATAACACTGCTACTTCGGTTTAGTAAACAACTGGATTCAGAACTCGTACCGGGAGGAACCAAAGTGATACGAGTCCTTCTATATACATAGTGCCAAGTGCGTCATAGATCTTGGGTTCCTTTGAAATAAGGTCCTATGTGCGAAAAGGACAAATGAAGGAAAAAATTGTACAAGATGTGAATGTAGTCCGGAGATACAAATACATCGACTGTATTGACTCGGCCACATATGTAGAGCAAATGGATAACAACCCCTTCACCAAGTTTCAAGGAAAGGAAAACCCACCCTTCTTTATCAGGCCTGCTAGAATCCTTGATCTGATAAACTGCAGCGGCGTGTCCGGAATTGAAGAGAATGGAAGGTCGCAATGTATCAGTGAAAAACTTTTCATAGGTCGATGGGGGCTATCGAATGTGTTATACATATATACATGTATGTACGCAAGTACATACGTACATGCCTTTTCATCAACTTTCAAAATTTGGTACTGCTGGATCTGCCTCCTTTTAGAACTTGTGTATGTATATCACGGACTATCAAAGTTTGAGGTTGTGCGGCTTTTGGTATCGTCCGCAATGGGGTTATGATAAAGTAGATCTACACATATCCCATTTCTACCGCTTTGGTCACATAAATATCCCATCTTACGCAAGGACAGTACAACTTCGACCGGCAATTATAGCATAGAATGGATTGAAGTTAAATTTTTACAAATAGTTCTTCAAGGAAAACTACAACATAACACCTATCATCGGACCTACATCAAACTACAAGCAAACTATTCCACTTAAAGGTATATTCTATCGATTCTGATTGTAACATGGAACTCATCAAATCGATATCATGTGCTGCCGGATGTCGAAATGCGGTCAGAACTCAAATGATTTATACTCTCACCACATACATACCTAACTACTCCCTTGAAATGGCATTTGATGTTTGGTTCATTTCAAGTTTCGCCAATACATGGCAAATAGCCAATAGCAGCAATTAAAGTGCCAAAATGAGAAATGCTCGAATGATGAACATACCATGAAATGCCATAACCCTCACTTAATGGGCCACATTCGCCCATTGGTCTGTTCAGGGCTGTAGACTCTTGAGATACATACTATCTATCACTATTAAACACAACCATTCCTTCATATGTCCCGTTATGAATTTCCGCATTCGAATGACACATCCGATTCATGTGCTATCACAGATGATTGCAGGCTATCCTGACATACCCTACATGTACCTTGAATAATATTTATCTATCGAAAGCTCAATTACTCACATTATGCACAGAGAAGCCGACAGACACACACATCACAATTGCGAAACAATGGTGTTCATGTCATTCACCCATTGACACCGAACAGTCAGCTTTGCATGGAATATGTTTTACTGACAGACAACCATTTAGACCGCACCTCATCCGATCGCCCATCCCCAATGTCCTTAGAGGGAAACAGTACAGAAAAAACAAAAATTAAAAAAAAACGACGCATGTTATATTGAAAAATATTTTTAATACTACAGACTGGACCCATCCATTCACATCGAATGCAGAGCATTCTACTCGTAATGCTTGCATTTTCCTTTTCCCATTTCATAAGAGCATTTTCATCAACGTGATGGTTGACTGGCTCCACATAAGGACCAAAGACAGAGAAGCTGTGATTTAATTAAGAGGATTTTTTGGCATGCTGTCCATGAAGACTTAGTGAAAGAACATACATGCATGTACGAGTACATATGTAACGATTTCACCTCGAAGGAGAATAGGGTAGAACTTAGGAAGGAACTTCTTAGGGAAGAGTTACATCTGTAGACCAAAAGTGGATTTACTTTTGAATCCTGTGTTTCTGTAGATGAAAGCATACTAAGCCGAGAATAGAACACGGTGCTTATCTTGTTACCGCACATAGAGTTAGTGCCTAATTCGTACCCATTTTCCATCTATCATGATCTCAAACAACTTGTATCTACCACTAAGAATCTATTCAACAGAATTTTTACGTTCAAGCATATAAAATGGGCTTTATCCACTATCAGACCGTTCAGATCACCATCTTTTCCTCCTTTTCCTAACAGAGATACAATTTACTGATGCCATCTTTCACACAAATTTTTAAATCTAGGTTTGTTGTATCTACGGATCCATATGAGGTACGTTTAGACTCACTGCGGTGCATATGGGAACTAGATGAGTCCCCAGACCACCAGAGAATACTAAAATAACTTCAAAACGAGCCAGTTCATAGGATTCCAAACACCATGCTCAAGAGATTTGATTCTCCAGAAAGTTCGAGCTTTTTTTGAAATGATATCCGCCGCAAATGGGGCAATGGAGATCTAGTAATATAAGTAAAATTTCTGATAAGACATATGGTTCTACATTGAAGTTAAGGAAATTTCAACGGCTACAGGACTTGTTAGTAACCAATGATCATACAAGCAGAGGTATAGTACAAACCTCTATGAGCATGGAAATCACTGCGGAAGAGGCACGAAAAGCCCCGTCTGTAACACTTTCAATAGTTAAGCAGCCTTAATAGGCCTTAAGGAAACGTAGATAGGGTTTAAGCCTATTTGGAACTATGTCACTTTCCTTGAACACCTTGCTCCCATGAACTAGGTTACCGTAGCCATTATTCGAGGTCATGAATGTTTCGAGACGAGTGAAGCGAGAAAGGTCATATATCACCCACTCTTTGATCGTTTGTCTCGAACTCGCTGAAGACTGAGCTAGCTTTAGGGCCAAGTGAAAAACGTCTTCAACTCCAACAAAAATAAGGCCACAAAATATAATATAACTTCAACAAGATGGCCACGTGTTCTCATCCAATACAGGACTCAATATCTGGGGAGAGATCTTTTTTTCAAAAACACCCAGAATATGTTCCGCTTTCATGCTCAACGACCAAAACGCTCTTATCAAGAAAATGAGCTTTGATTGGTCTTCTTCGGAAAGAACTAACAAGTGAGAAGGACTCTCATTGACATAGAAGTCACTATAATCTAGAAATCTATCCAGTTGGTGGAAAACACCGATAATATCGACATTATCACATATTCTCAGCATCCTGTTGGAGAAGTGTTCATTCTGATTTAATAAATTGCTAAGAACGTATATACGTTCCGGTAGAGAACAGAAAAAAAAGAGCAGATACTTCATACAGAAGAGCAAATGGACGACAAGATTTTCATACAACTCCGAATCCAAAATTCCGAATAGCTGCACCAAAATGAGGATGTAGACCGAAAAACAACATTATCTGGCCATAACTCGGCATCGAGATCAATCCGATCACAGGTTTCAAAACTAGAAAACAACGAGTGAGAGATCAACGAAAATGGAAGGCTGGGTCAAGGAACACGTTTAGTAAGTATGTTAGGTTAGGTAAGGTTAGGTTAGGTTAGGTTGTGTTCATTATAAGACACTAGGCACCATAGTGGGCTCATCGCGATCCCTATAACTCATTAATTTGGTTCGAAGATACCACTTTCTGTAAGTTATCAAAGAAGTATTTTTCAAACTATGCCTTGTCATTCGCAAAGTAGATGTGGATGTCCTACGCGACGTGTAGAACAGTTCAGTATGTACTTGAACCACATGTATCTCTGGAGTACATACCTGAGCCCGTACCATCACTGGTTTTGGAACTTTGTATACTTTGCAATCTCATTTTGTAAACAGACCACTTGCCTTTGCCAATCCTCCTTTTCCAGTACATTTCTTCGTATAGTGTACCGACGTCAAGGGTACCGAGGGTTTCATCTGATTCATCAAGGATATAGGGGAGTGATTCCCTAAAAATAGAGCTATGTCCCACATTGTTGATTTTAAAGAGATCGACTATATAGTGTAAAAAAACGTTACTGAGTAGAAGCGATCTATTACCCACTTGTTATTTCATTTGTAGGTCTAATGGGAAAAGATACAGAAACAGCTGGAGTCGAGCAGTGGGCGTAGTGCACAGAGCACCGGTGATTACAATGCAGCCTGTTCTTTGTACCATTGCCAATATATCCCGTGTATTCTTTTTCATCGAGTTAATTCCCTCATTTCAGTTACATAATGTATCTAAGAATATTCCCTGAACTAAAAACTAAATCTAAAACTAAACTAGAACCCAGAAAACGCCTCGCTTAGAGGTTCTTCTAGTGACAGATTTCCTTATTGAACTATTAAACTACATCTGAGAGTTCAATTTGATGATGAGCATTTTGCAGAGCCAGTTGGTAATGCTACGCTCGACAATAAAACTTTCTAGACCACGCATGTTTCCCCCTTTTAAAGAAACCACCTTCTGTGTCTAAGATAGCAACTAGTACAAATTCCTTATAATGTAGGCTCATTTCAATTTTCCCTACTACTACGTCTTGAGGAGGAATGACGAAACGTTTAGTGAATGAGAACCAAATAAACGAAGAACTATTATCAAACTTTGTGCAATGAGTAGCTAAAAAACTTACACAGACAGCAGCAAACATGCAAAGAAGCAACATGGACATTTCTAGCCAAATTCCTGACGTTGGATGGCAAACGACTACCATGGGACTCATAAAAGCAGAGAGAGTCACTGCAGTCAAATATCTTGCAGTTCTGTTAGTAAGACTCCCTGAGGTGCTATCTAGAAATTTCTTTGAAAATTGCGACGAGGAAAGGACGTATAGTGAACAGGCGACACGCGAAACGATGCCGAGGAAGTACTTTCATAGAAGTCTCCACGTCCTTGGAGTAGTGTCCACATCCGCAATATGCCAGATTCTTGCACATGGGACCACACGTTACAAAATGGCTTTCTTAGTATAAAAGTTAGGTGGTGGCGTTGATAAATGGACAACCACTATTTGCGATATTCCATTTTGCCATTGGCAGGATTCTCTAATTAAAATGCTCCTAGCCATGGTAATCGAATATTATCTGCTCAGGTTATCGTGCTTGTAGAATGTGGCTTTGAATGGCTATCCAAATGTTTTCGTTTGCATACCACGGACGCATATAAAAATTGTGTCCATAAGTCTCTATGTTCTAGGGAGAGATCCAACCAAGTCTAAGGAGGATACCTGGAGAAGGATCGACGAACAAAAACAGCTAAGAGCTAAAATTGCAGCAACTCCAGCAGCAGGGAGGATCGAGCTAGAGTCCTTATATCGAATGAAGATGAGAGAAGTGCAGCGTAGCACGCGACGTAACAAGCGCAATTACATCAATGCACTGGCTACGGAAGCAGCAGAGAGGTGTCACAGCAGAACCGTTTATAGAATCACCAAAGAGCTAATAGGTGGCCGAAGCTCTACTCAACACCCAGTGAAAGGTTTAGACGGTTCGTTGCTAATATCGGATGAGGATCAACTCAAGAGATGGAAGGAGCATTTTGCTTCAGTTTTGAACAGAGTATTCGCCAGGAAGTCAGACTGAAGTATCCGTGGTAAGGACTGAAAAACAATAAGGCGGAAGGACTTGATGGCATATCCGCGGAGCTTTTCGAGCTGCGCCAACTGCATCGGCTGAGCTACTGTTTTCACTTGTTGGAAGAACCTGGGAAGTCGAGAGTTTTCCAGATAAATGGAAGAAGGGAATGATCGTCAACCTCCCTAAAAAAAGGCAACCTAATGCAGTGTGAAAACTGGAGAGGTATCTGCGTGATACCTGCTGTGGCTAAAGTAATAGCTAGAATTATCCTGTAGCGAATCAAAAAACACCTCGAAGACACACTCGACGGTGAACAAGCAGGTTTCCGCTCTGGATCCTCCTGTGTCGACCACATCAACACCCTTCGGATCATCATCGAGCAATGCGTTGAATATCGATCACCACTACACCTGCTGTTCATCGATTTCGAAAAGGCGTTTGATAGTGTCAATCGGGAATGTATTTGGCTTGCCTTGTGCAGAAGAGGCATTCCTGATAAATTAATAGCTATTATCAAGGCTACATACGATGGATCCACATGTCACGTTTTGCACAGAGGAAGGCTGCCTGAGGAATTCGAAGTCCAAAGTGGGGTTCGGCAAGGCTGCATTCTTTCACCAATATTGCTTCTATTGGTGATAAGCAGTGTGCTAAATGCGGCTTTATCGAGGGGAAACGGAGTAATTCGATGGACTCTTACATCCGAACTCAAACACCTCGACTAAGCCGACGATGTATGCCTACTGTCTCACAGAATAATGGACCTTCACCAAATGAGAGCAAATGTGCAGAGTGAAGCTGACATCGTTGGCCTGAAAATTAACTCGGCAAAAACGAAAATGATCAGCCTAGGACCGAACTTATCAACTGATTCATGCATTCCTGCACAAACGGTTGAGAGAGTAGAAAGTTTCCAATACCTTGGGAGTATTGTCTCAACTGATGGCGGAACCGAACTGGATATAGCCAGCCGAATAGGGAAAGCAAAATCTTCGTTTGAGATGCTATCCACAATTTGGCGTAGTAATGCAATTAGCTTAAACACCAAGCTACGACTGTTTCGTTCCAACGTTGAATCCGTGCTGCTATATGGATGTGGTTCCTGCAGAGTGACCGCTACTATCACGAGAAAGCTGCAAACGTTCGTTAATAGGTGCCTACGCAACATCTTAAGGATTTTCTGGCCACACCGTATCTCAAACGAACAGCTTTATCAGAGAACGGGTCATGAACCTATAGGCACAACCATACAACGACGAAAGTGGCAGTGGATTGGTCACACTCTTCGAAAAGGTGACAGGTCCATAGCTAACCACGCGATGCAATGGAACCTGCTTACTCAGGATGGCAAAATACACGGCGTTCCGAGAAGTACTTGGCGCAGAACAGTCGAGAAGGAAGCACGGCAATTGGGAAAGAGTTGGGGAGAGCTGAGGCACATTGCCAGAAACCGCGCACGATGGCCCGTAAGCGTTGTAGAGGCCCTAGGACCCGCAAGGGGATACAGGACATAAGTAAGTAAGTCTAAGGAGGACAATGATAATTTACTCATAGACTGCATCAACACTCATAGGAGAATCTTAGAGTATATCGCAGAAGGATCCATTTTGAAACTTTCATTAATGATTTGTCTATTTTAGGTAAGTTGAAATCGGTCAACCTGTCATGGCCAATACGGTCTTCATTCAGTTGGTTATCACAGTAGTTATATTTACATATGTACATATGTGGTCTAGCTTTTGTCAATATCATGACGTACGCCAGTTTTACTCCATTCTCTTGGCTGTCACTATAGAAACGCTGCCGATGTGTTATTCAATGAATGTCCTTTTGGATGAGTTTAATCGCCTGCCAACTTCGATGTTCATACAGCTATTGGTATGAACAGAGTAAGAGCAATGCCTTAAGCTGTTTTACGCCACCCTAACTGACACATATTAATCGCAGGAAATACAAAAGAATTTACAGTCGGAACACACCACTATTTGAAAGAGTTCAAAGCCTAGTTTGGTAACATTCATCGCTAAGCCCGCGCCCCATCAACTAGCCTATAGTATTCATTTAGTTTTTCTCGAGAAACTCTTTTTAGGAAACGAAACGTTTGACCCTATAAGCAGAACACAGACTTTTTGTGAAAAGGCATTCCTAAAATCCCCGTCCATTTGTTTAGGAGTCAATGTAGTAAGGGTGTTTGTGGCACCACAAGCATAGCATCACCATCAGTGGTCGACGCTGTAGATCAAAATTTAAGAGCAGAACCTGAAGAGCATATGATTTCAGCTAGACCAATGGTTTCAGCGGACCCGGTGGGCTTAAGGTATGGCCTACAAGCTTCTATTAACAGGGTTATTTGAAAAAAAGATAAAACGCCTGCTAGAAATCCTTCTCCACGACATAGATATGTGGACGTATCCACATCATCTCCAAATAGACCATGCATCAAGCAATGTTACGTCCACTTTTTTTAGGACCAACGTAGGTGGTGTCAGTGTCCTCTTCAGAGGCACCAGCAATACTTATCCTTTCTTTATGTCTGTTGTATCATCTAAGAAAGACTTACATAGTCAGTTTATGGCCCTTATTCCACTTATTCACTCGAAACTGTTGCGAAACACAGCACATGGATAAGAGATCATAATTTTTCAGTTGCATCCAACTTCCTATACAAGGCACGTACTAAAAATAATATGTATACCCTATGGAATAGGATAGAGAAACCAAATCACATTGATACGACCGACAGAGAAAAGTGGGTCACAACGCAAAGGAAAAGGATTGAAGCTAAATTCAATGCACACGTAGTTACCCCATGCATACGGTATGCGAAGAAAAGAGTCCGGGTGGTTATGGTAATAGCCTGCTATGGAAATAGCCAAAGTACGAGGACTCTCCTAGCAGATCTTTCTCGTTCGACAGTCATTTTATAAATTATTAACGAAAGTGCAATTCCACGAGATGTGCTAAGGAGGAGACATATTAAACAGAATTCTTACGGAGGCGATGCGATGGTGCGGCGATATTCAAAATTCAAGGCATTACGGGACGGAGCGTCTTTAAGAAAACAATATAGTTTAATGGTCCGACACGGGGGATGGTTGGGTTTATTTTAATTCCATTCCATGTTTGCGAAATCAGTATTCAGGGCAATACTCAAAACTAATTCACTCCGGTTTTGAATATAAAATGACGTATTCGATGTATAGATACAGGTGAACCGTAGCACCACCCTAAGCATCGACTACTTTACGACGCGCACATTAAAATTTTCATGCATCCACTAATAGCTTTCGACATTTTCCATTGGCATTGGCAGTTTATCTTTATATCCTTTTTTATTTGTTTAAACTTTCCATTCAGCCGCGCGTAGCCGTTAAATAACTCTACACTCACTTTAGAATCACTTAACCTGAAATATCCTTATAAACATACACACAACCAGTAGTTTTACCGAAACTATTCTTAACAAGGATCCTGTTAACTTTCTTTGTCACACGTAAAATTTTTGCTTACTATTGTGATACTTACGTGCCATTAGGAACTACTACCGTCGGCCGCCTTTGACAGGAACCCTTCATTGTGCGTTCAGGAGGAGGGTGTGGTTCTACTACTCCTTCTATTTCAAGCTTCAAAGTCATTAGCACAAGAATGAAAAAAAAAAATGATATTGTGTGACCAGGAGGACGATGATACTAGGTGAGGTGGTTGTCGGACTGGTTGAGGACACGAAGGCAAAGAAGAAGATTTTTTAGTGCGGAACCATTAAAATAAAATTTCAACAGATTGTGCTGCAAAGTGCTTCGTTCCTGAGAGTTTTGTGTATATACATACATATGTATGTAGGTAGGTATGTGTTCAGCTCTAGTGAGTGTTTAACCCAAGGAATCAACCGTCATCGTCGTCTCACCACACAACATACGGCCGGGCATTAGGATCCTCGATGGATGGGCAGGGAGGAGAGAAAATAAAATATTATTATTTCTTCTACTATATGTGTGTGGAATCGCAACGGTCTAATGGCCGCATTTCTGTGAATGGTCAAACAATAAGCATAAATGAAAAATAAAAATAAAAACGAAAATGGTTTGCTATACACTCTCTGATGTCTGTGAGTGTGTATGGGTGTGTGTGTGTGTGTATCCTTTTGAATTTTGCTCCTTAGCTGGCTTTTCGGTTATTTGTTGTCGCACTTAAGTGCTACATTGAGGATATTTTCATTTGTGGCAATTTTTCTTCGTCCATTCTCTTTTTTTTTTTTCTATTTTCCACTCATCTTTAGCTGAGAGGGAAATGAAAACATAATAATTGTAGAGGAAATAAAAATGTGTAAGTAGAATGAAAAGTTTGGGCAGAGTTGACAGGACATGGTGTGTCATAGATTCGGAGAATATCAAGTATATCTTGATTTGTTTGGGTTCCCTTCACACATGTGTCAATTTCATCAGGTATCTGTAGGGTTGCCATACATCTCGATACATCACGATATCGCATCGTGGGATCCGATATCGCAACATGGCAACTCCAAAATAAGAATGAAGTTTGAAACATTCGAGCACAAGGGTATTTGCATGTTCGCTTTTCCTTTATCCTTCCCGGGTTATGCAGAATTGTTACGGCTTAAACCTCTGCTGTTAAAATGGCTATAAGTACTACATATAAGTAAACTGATATCGTTTTATTTTTATATCGCGTTCGTCATTAAGTCTAAAGCTGCAAATGATTGCTCTATGTCAGAGCACTGTAATAATCCGAGCAATTGCAAAGCTTATGTACTCAAGCTTCAAGTTAGGTCAGACTAAAGATATGTTCAACATATGCATATAAGGGTTGCCTTAGAATATACACCGATAGTAAAGCCAAGACACTGGAATAGACAGACCTTAACTTGACTCAGCTGGACTTAACTAGATCCTAATAAGAACCTATCTAGTCTAACACGTCGTTGACAGATTCTCCTCCTATGCTTCATAAGGGATCTTACCTATAATGCTTGAAAAGCGTTTGAAAACGTTATTCATGCTACCATGACTCACATAAATCCTCTAGTCATGAAAGAGTCCGTATTGAATTTATACCAATATACATGGATATCTTATCCAAGGGTCTATCCAAATGTATCTAAAGGTGGAGAGATGAAACCATTTGCGAGATTCTTAGCATACCTTAAAGGAAAGTCCATGAAGAAAGTATTCCGCGATATCATGCATTCGACCGAAAAATCTATCTACTACCAGCAATACACAATAGCCCCATTCCTAGACATAGAAAATGCTTTCAAAACGTCCTCACTGAATCTATTCGACAATTTCTCACTAAGCTAGGTATAGTGGGTTTTGTCAGTCGGCCAAAATACCGGCCTATGAGCTTAACAACCATCAAATATCTATATCTTATAGTACGATGTATTTAAGCGCTATACCAGATCCTAAGACCAAATGAAAATTAAATATGAACACCGGATGTTAAAACCTTGCTTTCTACGCCTGTAGTTAAGCAATCGACAAAAGGTGGTGACTTAAACTTAAGCTAGTTCTGTGGATGCACACAACAGTGCGATCAAGCACAGTCATTCTCAGAAAATCAGAATAGTGTGCGTCTAAATCCTACGGCCACAGAAAGGTTCTTGAGATCACTAACTAGATCAGAAACTCCGATAAGCTTACTGACTACGTAACACCTAAGCTGGACTTCACCAAAACTATCCAAGTCAATGTTCCGTCCAGAACGGAATGGTACTATCTTCCAGCACTTTCTTTCTAAGGTCAACTCTAGCTCGACTTAATGGTTTATGGAAGACCTGAAGAGATGAAAATTCTATCTTTTCTAAACCATCCAGAATTCCGATTAAATTTTAGATCAATAACAGATCGACTAAGAAATCTCTTTGAGGAACTGAGACTATGCTCGGCTATAGTTCGGAATCGGTTCAGGACATTAGATTAAGTATAGCTGATTTTATTTTCGTTACGTCACCTGGCCAGGTCTCTAGATTTGTGCTGGATAGTTTATAAATTTGCCCATTAGACTAAGTACATAGTCTGGTAGTCAAGGCCTTTTGACTTGATAATTTGGTAGAGGCTAGTGCTCGCCATTCGGCAAAGACCTTAGAGTACTACCCTTTCTGGTGAGCTATCAGCAGCCTAGATGAATGTTGAACTGCTCCGTCATCTCCTTAACATAACTGCCGCTTGACTGTCAGTGATGATGCTAATATCAATGACAGATATTACATAACATTTCAACCTGGACAAGACTTTCTTGATCGCCATGATTATGGCCTGAAAAACGCTGCAGTGATATGGGTGGCGCAGAGAATACACCAAAACCCACCACACTTTCGATCTTGGAGTCGTCTGTGTAGAAGTGAACTAAATTACCACCCAATTATTATTATTATTTAAAGATGGGGTATGTTGCACTGCGACCTGTTGGTCTATAGTGCCCCCAGCTGTCATTAGAGTTCCCCTCGCTTTTGAAATCATTTTAATGATAATGCACTCTTACTACACCTTGGCGGAAGAAATCTGTCCTAAAGCACTATCTCTAATCCAGTTTCCTTTAAGAATCTAAGGATGAGAGCTGGATTTCAGTCTTTTGTGGGTCAGTGGCCCAGCACATATTCTGCGATTAATTACCACCCAAAGTGGCAGCATTATCCCATTCACTACGGTCATGGATGTTGCATGCAATCGAAAGTTACAGCCAAAATGTTGCTAGACACAACAATGGTCTGTAAGTCTGAAGCGTTTCTTCTTCTTCTGTAGTGTAGATCTTATAAGGTTTAAACGTTCTAGTATCCTCTGCATATTACCTGTGGCGTTTTCTGGGATCAAATTCTATAGTACGCTAGCAGACTTCTGAAGAGGGGATGACTGTCTAACGTGAAAGTATTACTGATATCCCGGTCTATCTCTGGCTTTAAAAAAAAAATATTTCTTTGATATTATTGCTGTTTCTCAGTTGAAAAAATCAGTTTCAATGGCTCGGCAGGTATGATAACATAGCCTGCGATACTTATAGAATATGGGACTTCCTTCAACTACTTATGTCATTAGCCAGCACAAACAGAGTTCATCTGATTTGGGTGCCAGGACACAGCAGAAATATAGGCAATTACTAGCCAGAAAGATATTCTAGCCAGAAAAGGATCTGCATTAACCTTCATGATGCCAAGACCATTCTGTGGATTACCTATTAGAACTGCGAAACACTGCATTAAAAATTGCCTGAAAAACAAAGCTCACCATTACTGGACGAAAGCTAAAGGTAATAGACAAGCCAAAATGTTAATCCCAAATATTTCCCTTACAAGAACGAAACAACTTCTAAGTCTAACTAGAAGTCAGATTCGTAAAGGCACAGGATTCCTCACTGGTCACTGTCAAAAAACACCTTATGACTATGGAAACACTTGCAAAATGTGCAACGAGGACGAAGAATTAGCAGAACATATTTTCTGTCACTGTAACTGTCTAATCAGCACATCGTCAGCATTTTTGTTCATTCATATAGGCGATACGCCGAGCCTTCTGACTTTTATGTTCCAGACTCTGCATAGGTCAGTTTAACATAAGTGCAGAATTTTTTAGAAGAACGACGATACTTTCGAACACTTTCCTTGCATCTGTAACAGATGTCAGATGTGCTATAGTGGTAAGTGCTGACTGAAGTATTTACTCTTCCTTTTAGAAAAGATAAAGAAAATCCAGAAAAACGTGTAAGGGACGGCTTGCTTCCTGGTACGTCTGAGTGCTTCAGTGCAACTTGACAGCTGCCCTTTTAAGTCAAAGATGGATGCGGTCATTCTTGTTTTTTTTTTTTTTGTTGAAACTAAAACCGAAAGAAATATTCTACATTTAGAAGCTCTTAGTCATTTCCCCAATAAATCGCGATGAGACTTCATTCGATTACATCATTGCAAATAGTTTCGTAGTATGCAACACCCTGACCTTTTAATGGCTGAGAGGATGTTATAGATCTCACACTCTCAAACAAAATTATGATATAAGGTCTCGTGCCCATTCAAATATGGCAAGAAAAACTTTCCTCTAGTTGGTGGAATGAAGAACTCTCTAATCTTAGGAAGTTGACCAGAGAAACCTTCCATATCTGCTACAGATGTAAATATTGGCAACCTTACAAAGATTGCCTTAAAATATACAAACAATCTATCAGAGCGGTCAAGAAACAGTCCTAAATAGATAACTCCCAATCCAATAAAAACCTAAAAAAAACTTTACAAGACTCACTGGAATTCTATCCAAAGCACACTCTATTCCATCACTTCTGAGTAAGTTGAATGAAGAATGGACGGAGTAAACTGAAGAATCCTTAGAGCTCTTAATAAACACCCACTTTCGCGGACATAAAGACAGGAGAACAGACCCAACTTGCTTCCAATAACCATGAACTGACGCCTGTGAAAGTATAACATCCATTATTATCGAGAAAAGAATTTCCTCCTTACAAATCGCCGGTCCTGGACGGCATTATACCCATTATTCTTCAGAATTGCAAGATTTAGCGATTCCATGGCTCACGCCGATTTTTAGGAGTTGTAACCCATGGAAACGAATGAGAGTGGTTTTCATTCCAAAGGTGGGTCATGAAAATGCGAAAACCCAATCAAATCTCCTTTGTACAAAAGACTCTCGAGCATGTCCTAGATTACCACTTCCGAATAGCAATAGAAGGCACATTCCTCTCCAAATCTCAGCACGGGTACCTCAAAGGAAGATCTATGGAAACGTCCTTCATAAAGTAGTGCGAACAATAGAAAAATCCGTACACCTTAGCCTCCTTTCTAGACATAGAAGCTTTTAATATTGTACAATCTGAAGCAGTTCTTAAATCTCTGCGGAACTAAGGATAAAAAACTATCCACAGCAATGGATTGTTAGTATGCTTAGGACATGAATTATTCAAGCAACACTAGGAAATAGCAGTATAACCGATTTCGCAGTAGAATACCTCAAGGTGGTGTCATCTCACCTCTACTGGTTCATAGTAATGAATAAAATCCTTTGAAATTTAGACATAGAAAAAATCAAAGAAGTCGTATATGTGGACCAGATACTAGTGACAGGAATGTTTCTTTCTGTAATAAGTGAAATTATTGAAAATATTAATTTTCTTATGCTAGCTCATATACGCCTTCGTACTGAATCCGTCAACAACAACCGATCAAACTTGCTGAACATCACCAGGTTCAATACCGACAGGCTTAAGGTCCCCCAAGTGCGCCAACAATTTAAGGACCACCTAGCCTTAGAAGCAGAAGCAATCAGCAGCTCAATGCAGGAGAGCATGGAAGGCCACTGGAATGTTGTGAAAAATGCTTTTGTAATCGAGGCACACACCTATGTCGGTAAAAGGCAGGCACACCATCGCACATGGCTATCGGTAGACACCTGGAGACGGATCGATGAACGTACAGCAATAAAGGCTCGGATTCCAGCGGCCTCAGCAGTAGAGAGAACCGACTTAGAAGTCCAATACCGTACGAAGAAGAAAGAAGTGCAGCGTAGTGTGAGACGTGACAAACGTCAGTATATCAACTCACTGGCTTCTAGGGCTGAAGAAGCAGCGAGCAGGTGCGATAGTAGGACTGTTTACAGAATCACCAAGGAGCTCATTGGTGGTCGAAACTCCAAACAACACCCGGTGAAGAGTCTGGACGGTAACCTCCTGATTTCGGATGAGGATCAGCTCAATAGATGGAGAGAACATTTTGCTTCAGTGCTAAATCACTTAGACGATGGCGATATGATCTCAAATCCGAATGAGTATTCCGAAGTAATAAATTCCCGAATACGCACTGCACCTCCCAGCAAAACAGAAATTATGGCAGCAATCAGGTCCCTCAAGAGAAACAAAGCGGTGGGTATTGATGGCATCCCTACCGAACTGTTTCAAGAGGCGCCAAACACATCAGCATCTGCTGCATCCGCTAATACAGAGAGCTTGGGACAGTGAACAATTTCCACAGGAGTGGAAAAGGGGGATGATCATTAAGCTTCCGAAAAAGAGAAACCTTATGGAATGCGGAAACTGGAGAGGTATATGTGTTCTTCCAGATGTAGCCAAAATAATAGCAAAAATAATTCTGGACCGAATTAAAGAGCATTTAGATTCTACTCTCGACGTCGAACAGGCAGGCTTTCGCGCTGGATCCTCCTGCATCGACCACATAAACACCATACGGATCATAATTGAACAATGCGTTGAGTACAGGTCTCCGCTACATCTGTTGTTTATCGACTTCGAGAAGGCTTTCGACAGCTTGAATCGAGATGCTATTTGGCTGGCCTTGCGCAGGAGAGGCATCCCGGAAAAACGTATTGCTATTATCAAGGCTACATACGAGAGCGGTAAGTGTCATGTCTTACACAACGGTAAGGTGTCAGAGGAATTTGATGTCCAAAGTGGAGTACGTCAAGGATGCATACTGTCACCACTATTGTTCTTGGTGGTTATCAGCGATGTACTCCGTGCAGCATTGACGGAAGGAAACAATGGAATTCGTTGGAATATGACTTCTTACCTTAAACACCTAGACTACGCTGACGATGTTTGTCTACTTTCACATCGGATAATGCACTTTCATCTAACGGCCCATAATCTAGAAACTGAGGCAAACAAAGTGGGGCTCAAAATAAACACGGCCAAAACAAAAGCCCTCAGCACTTCCAACACTAACGCTCAACTTAACATTGCCGGACAGGAAGTCGAGAAAGTTGACAACTTTTTATATTTAGGAAGTGTGATCTCGGCTAATCGCGGTGGCACCCAACTGGACGTATGCAGTAGAATCGGAAAAGCTAAAGCTTCGTTCGGTATGCTATCCACAATCTAGAAAAGTAATGTTATCAGCTTAAGAACCAAGCTGCGACTGTTCTGCTCTAACGTGGAATCGGTACTGCTGTATAGGTGCAGTACCTGAAAGTTGGACACCATTAACACACGCAGGCCAAGTAGTAAAGTACGTAATTGGGCCAAGTGCGGTCTCAGTGTCAACTCGAGCAAAACTAAAACAAAACCAAAATACCGGTCTTTGTGCTTCCTCAACTAAATGGTCAACCACTGCTAGATATTTAGGAACTATTCTAGATCCAAAACTATCCTGAAAGGTAAACATAGAACAACGGGTAAATAAAGCATGTATAACTTTCTATACCTATAAAAAAAGGCCTGCAAGCAAAATTGACCTTATCAGTGTATACAGCATGCCCGATCCTCACATGTGGGTCAATAGAATGATAGCCGGCTCTAAGAGAAAGTTTCAACATTACCACACTTAACAAGGTACAAAGAACAACTTTTTAGGGACATTCAGGTGCCACTAACGTTTTTTTTTTTTTGTATCTTTCACGTCGAAATCTTCATAAAACAAATATTACAGCTAATAGCCCAATTCGACTCATGAGAGAGAGGGTGCTGGACCGCTAAACCCTACGCACATAGTAACATTCTAGATTCTCTACCAAAAAAACTCGTATCGACTCTCACAAATTACATTATCCTCAAAACTACCTTAACTAACTGTTTCGACACACAATTTCCTACAAAAACAGAATGGCAAGATAGTCAGGCGATTAAGGACAGACAACGAGCTTTAGACAAACCGTTTTTCAATTATATTCTTAAACTCTACAGAGTGGATCTACAGACTCCTCATCAACAGATATTATCATTAACAGCCAGGTTACACGAGTTATGGGAACAAAACGACACCTATTGCTTATTGGGCTCTCTCAAACAGAACCGCCACTGCTACTTACCTACCAAGTTGTTTCTCATCCACTGTGCATATTTCCAAAAAACTTACCATCAAGCGATGAGAACCACAAGTCAGCAGAGTATGCCATCAGAATGAAGGACGCATTGCCAGGACATCAGAAGCGTCAAAAGCACCAACAGTTAAACCTTCCATACTTGACCTTCCATCCATTGAAAAGAAAATTGACACATTTTCCTAGGCACTCTCTAAAACTAAACTGCTACCACTATTTACAATAATGCGGAACTCAACTACAGAAACTTTGCCCCTGACGACCGCGACGACGAGGTGCTGGTATCCACATCTGTGTTTACTCTTCGCACCGAAATTCCTTGAATTAGTTTTCAATTTCACGCAATCAAACAAACTTTCGGGTCAAGTCCTCTCTACAGTAAGCCATCGCCATTGGCAGACTCTTTGATTGCGACCACAGGACCAGCAACAACCAGGGTCAACAAACACACGCTACATGCCCTACCCTACCCCAAAGCCGCTGCTCGTTTAAACATTTAACGAAAAATTGTGATTTCCAACAGGAGAGTGGATTCAGAGAAAAAAAACCCAAAATTTAATACAAATATAATTGTGTTCTTTGGTTGGCGCTCGTTAAAGCCTCCTGCTAATTGCGACCGACCTACTTCCGGACGAAACCTGCCGCCGCCGCTGCCACATTCACGCACCGGGTATGCTGACGCACATCATTATGCCCGGGTAATCAATTCGCGAGGTTTCGTGTGTTTGCGCGGTAAACTAGTACCTGTAAGAGCTCTCAGGGCTTTAACGGTATTAAAGCGGCAAACACTTTTAATTTTACACCCAACCTCTATGGTCATGCCCGCCTGTCAGTGGCATCTACCATCTACCATGCCGCAAACTGTTTTATTGTTTTATTTTTTCGTTTCCTGATTGAAACGATACTTTAGCACGAGGACGACGATGACGATGATGGTTTTCGGCGGTTTTTCACAGGACATATTAATAATTCAAAAAAAAAAAAATTAATAAAATGCCAGTAGCCGGAGTAAAAAATGGTTTTTATTGATTTTGAAAAATGTGTAACATGCCACCGATGTAAACACACCAGGACAACAAGAGGATAAAACAAAAAAACAACAATCCGGGTCCAGATGGATTCGATGTAATTAAGGTGACGGCACGATGCACGGGTTTTTGTTGTCAAACAACCAAACTACGTGTGTGTGTATCTGTAGCATAAATCTGAAGCACACCCTACTGACGGACCGGCAGCGACGGCAACCCCATCGGAAGTGAGTTGAAGGTGAGATACATGACACTTTCGAAAGATAAAATGTCGGAAACCGATTGCGATGGACATAATTGAAACGATAGGGAGATAGGTGGACGTTATTAGCTTTTATCGTGGAAAACAATTTGTTTTAATTGAATTGAAGAGGCAGGGTGGTGGCTGCCACTTGCGGGAGTGGTGGCTTTAAGGACTCGATGTTATCTCGACAAGTGTGACAGCACAAAATACTTGCTTTGATAGGCTAGAGGAAATACTTCCTTTACCTGTGTTGTATTGCAGTATCCCCGTGTCGTGTTAGATAGTCGGACAATTCGATTTCATAAGAAGGTTCCACTCAGTAGAATGGGCAATTAAGTTCGACGACATTGTTGAGATAACATAAGCACATCACGATTATAGTTTTATAAGCAAACGAGACAATACGATCTTAGATTAAATGTTGTTTTTAATGAAATGTTACATATCTGTAGTATACTATATGTATGTCCATCTTCAGTAGATAAACTAAAATAATTGTTCCTAATTTGAAAAACCACATATCACTAGCATCTCCCGATAGACATAGATTTGCTATGTAACGAGCAGCAGCTCTGTTGACAAATCACGTTGCCACCTTCCAGTTTCCTATGCCACAAGTAGATAGAGAGTAGATAGATAGTATGTAGTAGTAGATAGACTTCAGGATCTCCAAGCCCACCAACAATTTAAAGATCATCTACCCTAAGAAGCTGTAACGACCAGCAGAACAGCTCAGTTTGTCGCTAGAAGGCTGTAACACCTTTTCAAGTAGCGATAAATATATCGGCAGCCCTTTTACTAATAGGGTATGAGAGTTGCAGCTTCATCTTATTTTGATTCCATTCTCGGTGCCAAACAAGCAGGCTTCCCCACATAAATACCAATGCATCGAGTAGAGATCCTTGTTTCACCAGCTTTTTATCAACTTATAGAAGGTCTTCGATAGTACAAACAACAAGTACCCCACTCAGGAAAGGTAATATGAGTGTTCTAGGGAACTTTGACTTTGAAGTCCAAAACGGAGTGGGGCAAGGATGTTTACTATCATCAACCTACTTACATAGGGACATGACCCATAGCACAACAGAAAACATCAGGAGCCTTCTCCCTGACAATCTCAAAAGGGTTCAACAGATTTTGGCACAGATCTCTGTTAAGTGTATAGCCGCCTATACTCTGCTTCAGCATTTTTACAAAACAAAAATTACAAATTTTTGCCTCGACAGGTCCATGGGACCCAGAGCCTTGTTCCTCACAACAAGGGGCCTACTATTTAATGCCGTATCCGAAGGGCAATATTTGTTTTGAGAAACTTTTTCATGACAGTTTTACTCTCGGATGTTTGTCAGACGCTCGCGAGAGGTGGGGCCGTGTAAAAATGTTTAGGTACTGCTGGAGATTGAACCTGAAGCCCCTCGCTCCGTAGTCCAACGCACTAACCACTTGAGGTGGGTGAAAATATCTGAATATCCGATGTACGATACATTTACGATAAATGATGGGATGCCAGATGGTTGCATTAGTTCACCAATTCTATTTCTCCTTCATATTATCGATAAATTATTCTCGACTCGACGGTTTTTTCGATCATGCTGCAGAGAGGTGGATACACGATTATTCCGGTATGTAAGGAGCTGTACAAATATAGTCTCGAACTAAGTCATATTCCACGAATATGGAGAAAGGTCAAGATGGTATTCATACCCAAAGTTGGTAAAGCAAGTCATACCATATTGACGCCTGGACCAAGAAATATTGACCGCTAGTCAGTCCGTAGAAAACCTAGTAATATTCACCAACAGAAGAAAAATACCAGCAGTTGGACTAGCTTTTACAGAAGGCACTCCTTGCAGAGTAAGATACAGCGTAAGATACGTAGGCCTCATAATTGATAAGAAACTGAATTGGAGATTGAACATACATAAATGAAAGAATCAAATACATGTAGAACATTTAGAAAAAACCTGGAGACCAAAACCCAAATTAATACTATGGCAGTAAACGGCTATAGTAATACTTGTATATACTGATTTATGACACTCTCGTTTGGTGGCAGGCCGCCAGCAATACCACCAACTTAATGCTTGTCATGGAGGTGGAGAAACTGGAGTTTATTGGGACCACCAATGCAATGCGAACTACACCTGCGGCGGGACTGGAGTTTATCCTTAACCTGCTTCCGCTATACATCTTTGAATAAGCTGCAGTACCTGTTAGTGACCTAAGAATTAGTCAATCAAATATGTTCATAGCTGGAGACAAAATACAAAAGGCTCATAGCTCATTCCATGATCATGAAGAAATATTTAGACAATGACAGACAACATGACACCATACCTAACTGCGGTCGGTTGTTAGTTAACCGCAATTCATTTCTGTCTGCACGGATGAATCAAAGATGGACACAGTAATAGCTTCAGATACATATCTTCTCTAAAACCAAATCAGTTCGCTTTCCGAACCACAACAGTGTTTTTCAAGTGTACGTCCTAGCAGTGACTATAGTCGCCCGAAAGAAAGCGGCCATACCAAGAAAGTATCAGCTTTTTACATCGGTAACCAGGCAGCAATAAAAGCAATTTTTGCTATAAAAATACGATTCATCCTTGTGAAGTACTATCGGAAAGAGCTAAAGGTTCTTGGAACACAGCGCAAGGTTACAGTCCCTGGACATGAGAACATACTAGGTAATGAGAAGACTGAAGTGGTTTGGAATCTATCTCAGAACAAGTCGATTTTTCCAAGAATATCCCAGGTTGAGGGCCTAAGGGAGGCAAACAATAGACGGTCTTCCCTACACACCTATGCGACCACAATGCAAATATGGTATTACTTCGACAAAAAAATTACCGACTGACTTATGGAGAACGATAGGAATTTCCTTCCAACCCTCTACCTACCTAGGCTATGTAAAAGGTCTTATCTGTCAAAAGTAGAGTAGGTATTTAAAAAATAATCATGAAGCAATACATACCTCAAGAACGTACTATATAAATCCAAGTGGGACCGGTCTAGTTGTTTCATACTCGGTATCTTGGGTAACCCCCTTGCGTTATCGAACTGAAACCGGCGTTACGCGTCAGATGAGGTATGATCACTCATTGATGTCTTTTGGCTATTGTACCGGGACTAAGATTGGTTTCTGGAATGTGACGACGCTTTTTAAATAAAGGAACTCACTGATGAGTAAAAAGTTTTTCGCCGTGGATCATCTTGTGCCGTCCATATCAATACGGAAAGAACAGGCGTCTCAGATGAACTTTTAACTATTATCAAGTCTCTGCACAGAGGAAAGTTTTCTAAAGAATTCGAGGTCCATAGTGGAGTCAGGCAAGGTTGCATTCTGTCACCAGTATAGTTTGTACTTGTGAAATGAAGAAATTCAATGGATGCTTTTATCTCACATATAACACCTTCACTACGCGTCCAACGTATGCCTACTTTCTCACAGGATTATGGACCTCCCTTAAATGACAACAAACGTGAAGAGTGAGGATAACATCGTAGGGCTTATAGCAGATACTCAGCTATGGAAGTGATTCTGCAATGCCTTGGTAGTTCAATTGAAATTGAAAAAAATTTAAAAGTATTGTCTTAGCCAATGAAGGAACGAAACAAGATGTTCCAAGCGAAATCAATCATTGGAATGTTGTTGAACTCTAATTATAAAAAACGGGAGAGGGACTTATAGGCACAGCCATTCAACGATGAAAGTGGAAGTGGATCGGTAACACAGTTATACACAGCTATACTCGCACACAGCGATACAACGGAATGTCCTAACGATATTGGAAATAGTGGGACTACCAGAAAGTACGAGTACATTACGCAGAACAGTAAATGAGAACTCTCGGCAGCTTGGGAAAAGTTGCAGAAAACTGAAACTCATTGCTGAGACTATAGACGGCATAGAGGCCCTTAGACCCACAAGGGTATTGCTTATAATGTGTTTTAAGAACTTATCAGCCGTATCTAGCAGATAGAGTGGCTACAAGATTAGGTAGGAAGGTAGAAGTGGCGCTTATGTTAAATGAACCCACTTAGTACTAGGTGCCATTCTGATACCACAAATCAGTTGACCAGGCGATCGAGGTGTGTTATGAGAAGTCTAACCTCTAGAATTTGAGACTTAGTCAAATGAATTCAGTAAGGGTTTGCCTAATGCTAGTTGTCTTTCCCGAACCGTGATGATTGCTGTTATATTGGCGATGTATTTACGCATTCTGCTTAGGTAGTCATTTGTTTTGCCTTGTATTGTAGCTTAGGCATATTTTTCTGGATATGACATAGCTTTTTAGTCTAGTCTATCTAAGTAAAACTTTGCCTTGAGTGCTCCCAGCAGAATGATTGAATTGATTCTGTAAGTGAACAATGGAGAGCTAAGCTTTGTCTGGACAGTTTGTCGCAGTGTTCGTTTTCATAAACGTTACTGTCGCCTGAAACCGAAATGAGGGTAACCTTGTATTAAGGCAGTATCTAGAGCCGTTTCAATTTAATGAATAACTTTCTAAATGCTATCCCAATTCAACAAGCAGAACAACCCTAATTGTCTGTAACCTACTCATAAATTCACATACGGAGGTACCGATGTATTGAGATTATTCATACATACCTATGTATGCTCAGGAATGGAATAGGAATAAGGGTGGGACATACTACACATGGAATATGTGTACCACAAAAATGTTTCCAGGAAAAAAATATTTCTATTTATTTCTAGATTATATAATCATACCTACAAGCATCTGATAGATTGACAGACAGACGGGCAGACATCTTTACGTTTCTATCTTTCAGATTCAAAATACTAAAAATGATTAAATCGACGGCACAGCATAGAGTTCGGGTTTGGGTTCATTGCTGTGAAATATTATGTACGCTTGCAATCTACATCACTTATATGCAGAGAAGGTATTGCTAAAATGATTGCACAAAGGAGAGAGGAACATTCGAATACCACCTATAGCCAGAGAACTTACACTTATAGGAACAAATGCCATATTGTTCAAGGGACAGAAATAATCAGCAACGCCATGCAGCTATATGTACCTGTTACTGGAACAGAAAGTCTTGTCTGTCGTCTTCAAATAGACGCATCGAAGAGCAGAACAAAATTAAAGTTCGTATTGCAGACACTCTGCAGGGTATATTAGCGAACTGACGTCCCTGTACTGCATGATAACGAGGGAAGTCCTTCGTAGTATGCATCATGCACAAGAAATGCCATCAACGCACTGGCTGAACAAGCTGAGGTAGCATTCAGTAGATGCGACGGCAGAACCATGTACAGAATCACCAATAATCTAATAAATGGTAATACCTTGCACCAATATCCGGTAAAGAGTTTGGATGGGTCTCTGATTTCAGATGAGGGATAGCACTTATCCACTATTTTGAACATCATGGTCGAAGGTGTACCCCAAAGTCAGGACGAATTGTTCGGGGGCCGAAAATCCTTAACTCACATCTTACCCTCCAGTAAATTGGTAATCATTGTTGCGATTAAAGCACTGAAGCTAAACAAAGCAGGAGGACTAGATGGCCTTCCAATCCGACAGAGGCCTACAAGGCTTCGTTGGAGGTAATTGTAGACGTATTTCTACCATTGGTAAAGACGTTTTTGAACTGTGGAACCTTTCCTAAAAAAATTAAGGAAACGAATGTATGTCAAGCTCCTCAAAGACGGGAATGGAACAGAGTGTGAATCCTATATTTTCACTGATTTACTTCCATTTTGGATCGTTTTGCGTTGACCACATTAATATCTTAAAATGTGTCGATTATAGACTTTACCTACACCTAATGTTCATTGATTTTGAAAAAGCGATCGATAGTGTTATATGGCATGTCTTAAAGAGGATAGATATTCCGGGCAGATTGGTGATTATAAAAAAGTGATGGTCCACAAGGTTGCGTATTATCACCACTACTCTTTCTGCTGGTGATTAGTAATGTTCTCCAGAGCGGTCTGTCGACTAGAATTGCCGGATTCAGTGGCGCCTTACAACCTACTTATCGCACAGATTCAGGAACCTGAACTAAGTAATAACTGGTTTGTGGTAGGATTCAACTTGGTCTTACCTCTAACTCATCAACAATTCATAAAAGCATTGCAGGACAACAGGTCGAAAAATACATATACATATGTAGCTTCTGTTACCTTGAGGTATCGTTTCAAATGACGGTGGTACCAAATTAGACGTTAACAATCCTTTACATCCTATACATCCTCTACATCCTATAAGTCCTATAAACTAAGGCCGCATTCATTATGTTTTCAAAAATATGGAGAATCAGTGCAATTATTTTGAAAACAGAATCGGTGCTGTTAGATGGCTGCTGTTCCTGGAAAATGACATTCAAAGCCACAAGTAAGTGGTCACACTCTACGTAAGGATGAATGTCTTTTAAACTGTCTGTTAAACGTAGCGCAAACATAATCTCGGAAACTGGGAAAGAGTTGGATTAAGTTAAAACACATCGTCAGGAACTGAAGACCCACAAGGAGACAACTACCCTGCGACCATGATGATTAAGTGGCATAAATTAAAATCTACTCCCATGTATCAAACCATACTGTCCTTTCTTTGTAGAGACAGAATTGTCTTCAATATCCTGACAGAGGCAGAATAAAGTCAAAGTACGTTAGTTAGTCAGGCAGCAAAAGCCAACAGGCATCGAAAAGAATGGGAGGCCTAAAAAAATCTGGCGTACACGCAGCCTTTTGCATAATATTAATCCTGCATTGCATTCAGATGTGAAGATCTCATAGAGAATTGGAGTTATGACTTATCTTCTAATACCAAGATAATGTCGACTTAGGCCTAAGAGTATAACCTCCCTTAAGAAGTAAATCATAAATGAGAGAAGATATGATAAATTTAGGTTTGAAACTCAGATGACAGTAGGTACTCCGTGGATGGTGTCCAAACTGAGTGGAAGGAATTTTCGCATTAGGCTCTTAATTTGTGATATTTTATTCGAGTATACATATATGTACCTACTGGGGCGCTGTGGGTCAAGTGGTTAGTGTGTTGGAATACAGAGCGAGGAGTTCGAGGTTCAATCCACAGATAACACCTAAAATTTCTTTCATGGTCCCACAACTCGCGAGCTTCTGGCAAATATCCGAGTGTAAAACTATCATGAAAAAGCTTCTCAAAACATAAACTACCATTCAGCTATGGCATTAAACAATAGGTCCCTTCCATTCGTATAAAGAATATAACACGTACAACACGAATGGTTGTGACAAGCTAAGTCCTGGGTCCTACCTATACCTACTCCAGGTTGTGGGTATGACTGGCACTTGAATATACAACTTAATTGCGAAACGCATTACCACTGCGAAGAGAGTGACCACGCATTAACTTTATCCAGTTCGTTACAAGCCATGAATGTTATCGCTCATACTATCATAAATAAAAGAGGAATGGTTTCATTAGGTTAAAATCCTACACACTACTGACTACTGGATTAAGTAGCATCTTTTAAAGCTTTCCACCCTACAAAAATTTACAAAATGATTCTTTGCGCAATTTTAGATCAAGACTTTGCTTAGAATTTGTTGAATGCCTGCTAACAGTTGGCCCTTAAAGATACTCACTACTGGATAGTCAAATATCAAATCTTTCAACTTCAGTGTTTTAAACAACAGAGTAATTCGTAAATAGTCTTCTGCAATGTCATAATCATCAACAATAATTAGCTTTATAACATTTACAAAAATAGTAATAAGAAGTGATCCGAAATGTCTCCCTTGTGGGACCCCAGTGAAATCCAAATTTTGCGGACGATTTGATAGTGGTAATGCATATTTTAGTTTCATTGCCAATATTGTGTGGTTCACTTTGCCAAATGTCTTGTAAAAAATTGCAAGCACTATGTAAATTTTAAAAACCGTGGTCCTTTCGAGTAGGTTTGTTACAATTCATATAACTTACGAGTATTTTCTTACTAGAGTTTGATAAAGTTTCTAAATGCATTTATGACAAAAGAGTTGTGTTTCATACTTCTCTGCGAGATCATGTATTTCTAAGATCTCTTAGTATTTGCGCTCAACAAATGGGCAATAATAAGCACTGTTTGTAGGTTGTTTCCTAAAAAGTCTGTCTAGGTGATTATATGGCCCTAGGAGTTGTTTATTTGAATTCTTGAACAAGTGATTAAAATCTTTTATCTCAATATATTTAAACTGAGATATACAAATGTATAAATGAAGCATGTCACTTAGTGACTTAAGGTAAATTCATGTAATAATATTTATACTGAAGCTTGCACAGTTTCAAAAGATACTGCATCTTACTGTGTAAGACTAATTACAATGAATAAAGAACTAAATAACTAAAGTAGACACTATTTAAGTAATTTTCTTTGTATCAAAAACACTATACGAAACAAATTTAATGTGGTTAGACCTTAAGCCTATTATTTCATTCGATTTAAATGGACTTTACAATTCAAAGTCAGATAATACTGCTACTGGGCAAAAAATGCAGTCAGAAGCAGGTACAACTTTCTACGAAGAAAAAAAAACCCAAATTCATACCATAAAGCCTGCAACCTAATCCACATCACTAAAGACTTTTTCCTATACAAACCATCAGTGCATGATACTTTTTGCTTTCGAAAACTTCAACAACCAAAAACTTTTTAACATCCTCAAGTAGTAAATTAAATGTCCAAACTTATGCAAACTTGAAAGGACGTTCTTCAGAACTTTCTCTTTAATAAGGAAAGATTAAAACCTAATTGCTGACATCCAAAAGGAGGACATAAAAAAAAAGTTCCATTTCAAAGTAAAAACGTACTCACCCTCGTTACTTACTATACGTACGGAGATCTCATTAACAAGGACAAAGATTCCTCGCCCCCCCCCAACCCCCACATTCATAGACTTTTTTCCATTATTTAAAACAATTTCCAATTAACATTCCTCATAAAATCATGAACAGCATTCCTCAAGTGTTCCAGGACATGACACATCTTGACATTCCCCCATCATTGCCAACAAAAAAAAGAAGACTAAAGCCAAGTTAAACCACAAAACAAGTAAAACGACACAACAATTATCGTTTCCCTTCCCATACTCCGCCCGGATCCGACCAGAATACAATTCCCTATAATGACTGTCAGATTAGGAGGGGATGAAAAAACCAAAAAAAAAAAAAAAAGGAACAACTTGGAATTAGTGAATCAAAAGGCCGGTTCTGTTTTTTTCTTCCCCAACAGAAGAGGGCAAAATTATAACCCATGGAATACTTAAAGACATTTGTGTATGTGTTTTTTTTTTTTTTTCTACTTACGGTTTGACAGAAAATCCTGTGTGACTGGCCTGCCTGGTTGGGTTGTGTTCTCCTGAATATCCTTACACAATGAAATGAACGCAAAACAAGAATCTAACGCAAACGAGAACACACACGATGGCGAGCGCGCTAAATGATTAATGCTTATCCATTTGGTAGGTTTTCTTTTGCGGAATTTCCTTCTCTCTTCTTTAACTTATGATGATTTCTTTCCTCCGTTTGTCATTACGCATAAAGTGGTACGTACATATACGCATATGTACATATTATGTATATGTATGTATGTATTTCACTTTCACTTCTCTTCTTATCTGCCACTCACCACTACGACGAGAACATTTGAAACAAACAAAAAAAAAAACCCAAAAAAAAAAAAAAAAAAGCAACAGAAAAACTCACGCGAAATTAATTCAATTGAAGAGAGATGGAGGATTTCAGGATTAGAAAAAACAACGCGTTACGTTAATCCTGGATAAAAGGATACAGCGCGCGATTTACTTTTTTTTATGTAAATTTTCTTTCGCTCTTCAAACCAAAGAAAAACAGGAACGAAAACACACACAACCCTCCCACACGACAAAGCAGCAGGTGATCCTTTTAAAGAACCAAAAATGGAAATGTCCTTGAAAATAATACAAACAAGACAAAAAAAAACTACTCAATTCGCACACACAAAACGCACATAATTACATTATTCCGTAGGTACTCAGCTGGAGTTTTTAATTTTTTTTTTTTTTTTTTGGTTTCGTGTTAGAAACTTTCAAAAGAATTAAGGACACGACGAATATTCTCAACACACGGGAGGAGAGGATTCTTACTAGATTTCGTTATCTAATGTAACCACCACCACCCCGAGTAGACACAGAAAAGGATAACACACCAAATCACTTGTTACACATAATGAACGCGGCGCACAACAAGAGCATCATCATGTGCTCTAGTCTGTTCCTCTTCTGTTGTTGAGCGGAATGTGATGCCAAGTGCCACTTGCGTTGCGAGTCCTTTTCTATATCAGAATCATCCGAATACTTATCGCCAAGTGCTTATCGTCAATCTAACTGAGCTGAAGCATTTGCTATCCTCCTACTGTCTCTGCACACAATTAGCATGATTAAGAATCTATAATCGCAGCCGAAAAAGGACACAAAGTTTTCTCTTGTTGTCCATACACAGACACAAAACAGAAGCTAAAAAAAAAATCTCAACTAATTTCCCGACGAAAAAACAACCTGTCCGTACACGAGCAAGTTAAATATACCACTGATGGATGCCAGGATACACCTCCGAAGGATACGAGAGATTTCCGAATGAAAACAGGATCCTTGTTCTCTCGAATTCTTGTCTAACTAGACATTTGGGCGCTGCTTCGGCTTTGTACATTATTTGGTGGTGCTACTGCTGATAAGGACACCCAACTTGAGAGAGTTCCTTTAAGTCCGAAAATTCGGATTCGAAATTGTGGTGAAAAGCTCCTGGCAGCACCTTATCATTGGCGACGGGCGGTGGTTACTGCTCGAAGCTTTTTCTCCCAATCCGTCTGGGAGGGTTTTGTCCGTCATACATGTATGACTTGGGTTGTTTCAACTCTCAATAGTGGGACACAACGCGCAATCGGTTTTTGTCCTTAAACTTGTAACTTGAATTTGATTTTCAGTTTGGTGGTCTTCAGTTACATGCCAAATAGTTTCAGTTGCCGAAAAAAAAAAAAATAGAAAAAAAAAAAACTGTATAAGAGAGAACTGAGAATGTGTTTTCACCTCTTTCCATCTGTTGGAGTTTTGAAATAGGACACGGTTACGGGTTGTCGTGCACAGTACTTACAGGGTCGAATGTCGTACAGTGGGGTCGAAGGTGGATTGAAAAGTATCATATTCAATTGTTGCTTTCGATGGAAGAAGGGGTTTAAGCAAAAAAAAAATAGATTTAGGAGTTTCCTCTACACGTGTACCTATGTAAATCAAAAACTACTTTATAGAAGGGGCAGTGGAAAGAGGAAGCAAAAAAAAAAAATGAATGATGAAAAATCTCTCAACGAGTTATAGACAAGATAAGATGATGGAGTGAAATTCGGGAGGATCATACGATGACTTACGTACGATAGAAAGTTGTTGATGGATTTCGTTCATTAAGGTATGGATGTGTGGAGAATATCCTTCACTATGCCCTTAGAGCCTATATAAGAGGTATCGTACCCCTGGCGAGAGATGGCCAGGGGATTTCTGAAGTAAAATCCGGAAGCACAGTAAAAGTCGTGAGGGTTTCTGTGAGTACAAGCGTCGTTCGATTTTGATGCCGTAAATAGGTTTCGTTTGCTAAATAAACATACTTTCGAGACTATAAACAAATTTAGTCGGAAATTAGTGTAACGTCGAGTTACAATTACCGATACTCTCACGTCGGAATCGAGAAATGATGCTTACGCATAGAAAGCTGAGCACCTCCAAGCCCCTCAGCTGAATATAAGCACTCAGCTAGTAGATCCCAAGGTCTCGGTATCATTTCTGAACCATTTCCTAGGTCTTGCCTCTTCTGGGATGGTTTCGGCCGATATTAGGCTAGCGATCCTATCAGTCAAATCATTGACCGCCGTGTCGCTATTGCCCAAGACAGATTTTGCCAATGACAATTTCTGGGTCCTTCCCGCCCTTTTTTTTTTTTTGTTGGTTATAAGGAAATAAATATACAGAATACAATGTAAATATATATTATTTTATTAAGAATATACATATCTCGTCGTAGTGTTGAAAGAGAAAAACTTAAAATATTGTTTATTATAGAAAACGTAAAGTAAAATGAAAGATTTTGGCTCAATTATTAAAATACCTACTTTATTTAATTATATCAATTTAATTTGTTTATTAATAGTAAGAATGTTGAATGAAATTATGTTTTTTAAATATTTTTTATTATTTAGTTGTAAATCACACCGCGAACTGAGTGGTTTCGATCTTCCACTCAAGGTACTCAATCTAAGTCACTCACACTCAAACCAGTCTCTCGCACTCAAACTCAGTCGTGGTGAGTGGGTGGGGTGGTCCTCGATTGGACTCGGTGAACGGTGATCAGTTTTCAATGACGCTTCATAGAGAGCGGTTGCGTGTCGCTCGTCGTCAGTGGCACATATGTGGGTGGTGGGTGGTGGTTGGTGGTTGGTGGGTGGTGGGTGGTCGGTCGGTTGGTCGGTTATTTGGTGGGTGGGTGGGGGGTGGTCGATGAGTGGTGGATGAGTGGGTGGTCGGTTGGTCGGTCGGTCGGTCGGTTGGTCGATCGGTCGGTGGGTGGGTAGGTGGTTGGTTGGTTGGTTGGTTGGTTGGTTGGTTGGGTGGGTGGGTGGGTTGCAGGTCGGTGATCAGTCAGTTAGTCATTTGTGGGTGGTTGTTGGGTGGTCAGTCAATTACTCATTTGTGGGTGGTTGGTGGGTGGGTGGGTGGTGGGTGGTTAGTTAGTGGGTGGTTAATGGGTGGTCGGTCGGTGGTGATGGTCGGTCGGAAGTGGAAGGTGGTGGGTGGTGGGAGGTTGGTAGTGGGTGGTCGATGGTGGGTTGCCGGTTGCCGGTCGTTGGTCGTCGGTGATCAGTCAGTTAGTCATTTGTAGGTGGTTGTTGGGTGGTCAGTCAATTAGTCATTTGTGGGTGGTTAGTGGGTGGTTAGTGGGTGGTTAGTGGGTGGTTGGTGGGTGGTCGGTGGTGATGGTCGGTCGGAAGTGGAAGGTGGTGGGTGGTCAGTCCTCGGCGGTGGGAGGTTAGTAGTGGGTGGTCGATGGTGGATTGTGCATTGCCACAATTCTTGGGTCCCATAGCCAATCAGTCATATAGTTAATCAGTCAGTTAATCAGTCAGTTAGTAAGTTAGTGAGTTGTTGACTTGTGTGGTACTGTAGTACTGCGTCGCGTGTGATATTATGGTTGCAGCATACAGAGCATTTTAAATGCGTTCAGAGTTGAAGCAAAATTCAGAATCCCTTTTGGAGAAGCAGCAACAAGGGTATTCTTGAGGTACATACACCAAAAACAAAAGTAAAGGTACATTTTATATTTAATTTTTCACTCAGCCCTTTCAATAACAGATAGTGTTCACAGATCTATAACTTTAACTAAAGAGTGTACGTAATTGAATATTGATTCTCCCATTAACATCAGTTTGCAGTGCTAAACTACTTACATTTTGAAATTTTTTCTAACAAGTTCCAACTTACATGTACATATGTAGATGCATGAATGCAGTTATTTATTTCTGCATAACACCGATAATAGAATTTTAAATTATGTTTGCATCTGCAAGGGTATATACAAACAAAACAAACTTTCTTGAAGGGCTTGAGCATATTTTGTAGTTAGTTTCTTTTTTCATGACTTATCAATATCGCTGCTTGACATTGCTAGTTCGGGGTTCTAGTTTCTTTCTACAAAGTGTTTCCTTTACTTAATCATTTTATGCCCTATGCACATTTATAGTCTTAATTCATGCTTTAATTCCAAACAATTGAATGCTTTTCGTCTTGATTTGGTAGTTAGGCTCGACGGTAGACGAACACCTATCTTTGTCTAGACGTGTTGCTTTTGGTCAATGCTAATCGAGGCTTTGCACAATTGTCACTGTAGGAAACAGATGTGATTTAAGTGCCCTGACATAAGGTCAACTGACATAAGGTCAACTGACATAAGGTCAACTGACATAAGGGCAAATTTTGATATTTGTCCTTGTGTTACTAGGCCTTATGTCATGGCATATGGTTGCATACGTCTTGGGTTGTAAGCTGCAAGTCGGAGTCTGTATAGTATAGCCCTGGACTATACACATACTATGTGTATAGCTTCGAATGTCGGAAATGTTAATACGTGTTAGCAATAGTTAATGCGTCGTAACATTCTCCATTTTCGAAGTTTAGTCCAGGGCTATACATATAGAGTTCTACTTGTAGTCTTCACCTCAAGACACGTGCAACCATATAAATCACATCTGCTCTTGCAGTGAGAATTGTGTGAAGCCTCGACTGACGTTGAGCAAAGCCAATGCGATTAGACTCGATAGGTGGTTATCTACTAACGACCCCCAACCACCATATCAGGACGAAACGGATTCAATTCTTGGAGCTAAAAACAATTTTTTTTTATTAATAGTTCCATTCATACTCTTACTCACTCAAAATATGTCATACTTGCCATTTAACATTTACGTTTACATTAACATTTACCTGCGCCACTAGCAATGGAAAGCAGCAATATTACCTCCCTGCGAACTGTAGGGAGTATTTTTTTTTTTTTTTGTATTCCCTCCTTACGAATTGTATGGAGGCTTTTAGGTCTTTTCTATTCCCTCCCTACGAACTGTATGGAGGCTTTTAGGTCTTTTCTATTCCCTCCCTACGAACTGTATGGAGGTTTTTAGGTTCTTTTTATTCCCTCCATGCGAACTGTATGGAGGCTTTTAGGTCCTTTCTATTCCCTCTTTACCATCTATATTAGTCCCTTACTATTCCCTCCCTACAAACTCTTTTCTATTCCCTTCCTACGAACTGCATGGAGGCTTTTAGGTTATTCCCTAACTGCAGTTTGTATGAAGGCCTTTAGCTTTAGCTTAGCTTAATTTAATCAGTCTTATCAGTCTGAGCAAGCTTTAAGGCTTAGTACATTGCATTACTTGTGTGTAGTGGTGGTACTTGATATCCGGCTATAGATTATATATTTGAACTAGTGTAACTGTAGTATTCTCTTCATACAAACTGCAAGGGAATGTTGATAGGGTTCTAGGACCTTTCATTTCTTTTTTTCTTCTCGTTTCAGGATTTATTCCCTTCCAGCGAATTGTTGGAAGGATTTTAGGTGTCTGTATTCCCTCTCTGCGAACTGTAGAGAGGCTTTTAGGAGTTTTTTTATTCCCTCCATGCTAACTGTGGGAAGGTTTCTAGGATATTTATTTATTTTTAATACATAGTAGTATTTTTTATACATAGTATTCTCCTGAAGACCGGTTGTAAGAGGGACGACCTTTAAGGTTTTCTCCATACTGACTGACGGAGTTGTATCGCCTGTAGGTTAGGTTTATACATTTGATAGGGTTAGTTTAATTAGAATGGATACCTCCTCTATGGAGCGTAGAGGGTAGGCCATCGTGGCGAATCTTTATCTCGCGATTAGTTCAGGGTTTTAGTTAGTTTTGTTAGGTCCACTCCGGATGTTGGGCACCTTGTCGTGGTGGAGTGGCTTAATTAGATGAACAGGAAGCACTGCCAGGTAGCTACCACTACTTTGGCAGAGCTGAATGTGAATCTAAAACTAAGATCCAACAACCTTTAACTCCAATGTGGTAGTCACCACGCCGAAGGAGGTGTGTTTACGGAATGATACTACTTGAACACAGGGTTCCGCTAGTGGTAACTCCTCAGGGGCAGCTCAATCCTCTGTTATGTTAGTTGAATAGAATAATGGGGATCTCTGCCTACATGGTCCGTAATTTCTCCCCGACTCGTGGTATCACTACGCATCCAATTTTTAATAAACAAAAAGATAACGAGTCATCCGAAGGCAAGGTGGAAGGCTCCGAAGAGGTCAAGAAAGTGCCGGAAGGCGCAAGATCGACAGCGGATGGGCTCGTGACAGACAGTGGAGTCCGGAGGGAAACCAAAGGATTTAGCTGAACAATCGTCGACGCCGATGGATAATGCGGTGTTGCAAGGCGCCAAGAGATTAATTGACGTCCTGGAAGCCCAACCCAAAGATAACGGTGCAGACCCTGATTCTTAAGCAAAAGATGAAAAGGGCGAGAAGGAGACAGAAATTTTCATTGGCAAATCTGTCTCGGGCAATAGCGACACGTCGGTCAATGATTTGACTGATAGGATCGCTAGTCTAACATCGGCCGAAACCACCCCAGATGAGGCAAGACCTAGGAAACGGTTCAGAAATTATACCAAGACCTTGGGTTCAGCTAAAGCCAAGGTGATGGAGGCGGAGAGTGAAAAAGGTGATGGACAGCTTGTTTCCGGGAGGGTTAATCAGCAAAGACTACATGAAAGTGGAAAGGCTGAAGGACAAAACAGGAAACAGAAGATGAGTCAAACCAAACCGCAAACATCCTCGAAAGCAGAGCGACCTGGACCGAGCAAGGTTATGCGAAGGTAGAACCAAGCTACGGGGAAGAGAGCAACGCCACTAGAGGGAAAGCAACCTTACGCTAGAAGCGAGCATGCCAAAGTCGACAAGGGTAAACCCTATAGTCATTCGGCGGCAAACGACTTTCTAATGACTGTTACCGACATTGGAAGGGAGGGGGGACTGGATGCTGCTCACTTGAGTATTTTTAGAGGTGCTCCTTTAGCGGCACTTGACTCTTCCTGTCAATGCCGAAAACATAGGAGTAAGGGAAGTAACCCTGGAGCAAGGATTTAACGCAGTAAAACGGGTTAATCAAAGATCCTTGGTGGTGTAGGGAACTTGAAAATCTAAAGAAGGAGGTGAGAAAAGCCTTTAATATTGCCATGAGAAGGGATTATCTTGAATCATGAGGTGAGTATAAAAGAAGAGTATAAAGAAGAAAGAGGTAAAAGCAACTCTACGACGACGTAAAAGGGAGGGAATTTTGCAGTAAACAGTAGGTGGAACAATATCAGCACAAGTCTCTCTTTTAAACAAATCTGGCCAGAACTGGGCTGTAGGAAAACCAGTAGACTTATTTCTGGCAATAGGACAAATCTTAGAAAGATAGTTGGAGCCCTCACAGTGCAATGTCTGGTATGCAGACATGCCGAAAAACTTGGTGCCTCCTTCAACGATTTCTGTAGAAGCTGTAGAAATGAAAAAGAGTTGAAAACCATGACACATCTTCTGTGCACTTATCCTGCTCTATCAGTCTTGTGACGGAAAACCCAAGGCGAGTACTTCTTCGAAGATCTCAGCGATCTAGCGAGACTAGACTTAAGCAAAATAAAAAGCTTTGTCACCGGGTCAAACTGGTTTAATGACTAAACAGCGAACCATACCTCTTCGGCATGGGTTTCCACCGAATCTGATTGCCCCTGCCGCCTGTCCCATTTGGGTAGTCTCCATGTAGGTCTCCGGTGCTGGTAATCATTTTTTTCATAGTGGTATCTCAATGGATGCAGTTTGCATCTTCTCGGACAGAGTCCAGAAGAGTACGACTTAATCAGTCTTAAGTCTAGTACAAGCATTGAACTGTCACTTTAATTCGAGAACTCGACTGCGTATTTCATGCTTCAAACAGTTCATAACTTCAAACAGTTCACTGTTGTCTCTCATCCAGCATCAGGAAAACCAACGAAAATTTAATTCTTTCCGGTTAAGGCCAACGTTTTGTTGATGCGGGGGAGATTGCTCATCGAACACCACACCACAACCAACAATCATCTCATCTGTTCCTGCTTCAGCTCCAGCTCCAACTCCAGCTTCGTGCCATAAAGTATCGTTGTTCATAATGTAGGGATGAGTTTTTCCTTCTTTTTAATTTTTTTTTCTACTATCCACGAATTTAGTGTCCTTCCTCCCACCACCACTCTACAGGGTTCATGTACACATCCGACCTATCGAGTAAACGAAAATCCTTCTCAATTTCCAAAATTTCCAAAGGTGCACGGCTATGTGGCACAAAAAAAAAAAAAAAAAAAAAAAAACCCCAACGAAAGAAAAATCGTGATATCCTGAGTATTAAACTGATTACAACAACAACCGTACAGCCGCAACAAATTTTTGTATTAAAAATTCCTGTCCTGTAATTTCTGTTCGGATTTTACTGATTTTTTTTTTTTTGGGTTCAAGAAGATTTTCAGGTATTCACCGCCAGCGCTATAGTGGCGGAGGCCTAGTACTCTGGGGTGTCTGAGTGAAGGTTACGATGACGATCCTGATGGTGATGATGATGATGGCGAAGGCGATGGCAAGGATGGTGACGACGAAGTGGGGTTTGTGTAGTAAAACACCGGATGGATTTTTTGATTCATTGGGCGGAACGATTTTCTGCTAGAGTGCCATTGTTACTGCTTCTCATGTTGTTGTTGTTGATGATGTTGGGCGAAATTCCTCGTTTCGATTATAATTTGATTTTTCAGTGATGGTGGGGGGGTGGGTGGGAGGCGCGGTGTGCTTACCGTTGAGGTGAGAATTTTTACACCGAATTGCTTATTGATAATTGAAAAATGATTGATTATTACAAAATTTAATGGGCAGGGCGTGCAGACGCAGACGGGTCATTCACGCCGCAGCAATCCATCCGGCACGGGTCGAGTAGGTAGGTATGCCATGGGAATAAATGATTTTTGCATTATTTTTTTCCACGGCCATAGTCATCGTCGTCATCATCGCCATTGGGTTTGGGTTTGGGTTTGGGATTAAAACAACAATAATTCCACGAAGAGAGCTAATTAATTTTTGTTTGCATTATGGCGGCAGGATGGTCCCGAAGCGGAGGCGTGTCGTACGACGAATAAATGAATAGATTTTAAAATTAAAGTGGAAAATATGCGCTTAGCTGGTAGTTTGGAGTGCGTTGCAAAGCTGTGTTGGGTAATTAAAATGAAATTATAGAATTGAATATTTAATTTTTCTTCATCCTTGAAGCTGGAGGGTACTTGTGGTAGAAAGGATTCTATCTAGTTGGCCGACGCGACGACGACTCACGGGGGATCGGGAGCAATTTGATTAGAGTGCACACTGTAGAAGACAAATTTAATCTTGGTGAGAAAACATTATCAGAGTACCAAGTTCCTGGTTTTCCTGGAAGAGATAGAAAAAAAAGTACTTATTTCCAAAGTTCTATGGTCTGTGCCAAGGCTTAAGATATTGAATATTATTTCAAGTAAGTAGGTAGAGTCTGGTCAAATATTAGCTTTCAGTGTGAATATTGCTTGTGCACTCATGCATTTAGCGCCTCTTTGTTTGAGGGTTTCAGCTTATTACGATACTGGCAGTCACTTTGTCATCAGCATTTGACGATATGTCCCCTGGCGATAGGACACGCAGTCTACCATTAAATTCGTGAAGATTAGATAACGTAGATATGAATCTGATGAAGCACAATGAATCAGTCTTTGTTACATCTGCTCTACAATACCCAAAGGACAAGAGCAAAGGAAACACGGGTTTCTTTATTTTACTTCACCACTATTGCAACGAACGTTTGCAACAGCTGGATATATCAAGCGATATTCTTCACCTCAATATTTCATCAATCATCTTATCTGACACAAATTTGCGATCACATTCAACTTCATAGTTGGCATGCCCTAAGGCTCTGTACTAGGTCCAATACTGTGGAATAGAATTTACATACGATGAACAAAAAGGTCATCAAACATAAATGATGTCATTTTAAACGTATTGGTAACCAAATTCCTGAATCATTTCCAGTACGACTGCAAGGTAGCCATTGTGTGAGTTCTAGACGAGCTTACATGATAAAAAAGAACTAGCAAGAATCTTTCCAGGCATGAGAAAGCGCATATCAAACAGTAATAAAAAAAAAATAAAACATGGCACGGCAACTGCACCGTCATGCCCACACATGATCGGCCTGATTGTTAGCAACCTATTTCCGGCGAAATTTAAAGTCTCGATACCGTTGCAAGAAACACCAGGAGAAGCGGAAATAATACCGCCAGTCAAAACTGAGGAAATCCTTGAAGTTGGAGCAGTGAGAAAGACTAACAAGACCACAGGAATGGATGCAATCCCGAACCTGGTTCTAAAAAAAGCAATTCAAACAAGGCCAGAAATCTTCGCGCATTTGTATATGACATGTTTAGTGGAAGGGAAATTCCCAATAGAGTGAGCAACGGCTAGTCCTTATCCGTAATCAGCCACCGTCGTCGTATAGACCGTTCTGCAAGTCGGACACAATTTATAAAGTTATGGAAAAATCATACGAACAAGCCTAAAGCGATACACTGAAGTAGCTCTCCATCCAACAGTATGGCTTCAGAAAGAAGCGAAGCACCATACAGGCAATGAAACAATCGCGGCACAAAGATGGCTAGGTGGGACAAATCACCACTATGCCCTCATAACTTACTTACTTATTTACTTAGGTGACGCCACAGTCCGGGGTGGACCTGGGCCTCAACCAACAAGCCTCTTTAGTTGCGTACTCCAAGTTGATTGAGGTCCTCTTCCACTTGTACGCCCCACCTAAAGCATTGTCCCTCCGGGTTGGATTCGAATACTCTTCGGGCCGGAGCTGTGTAAGCAAAGTATCAGGTAGCCTACAGATACTACCTAATGAGAATAATTGACAGCTACTTCAAAGAAAGGTCCCTTCACTAAGACACAGAAAAAGAGCCAAAGGACTATAACATTACGGAAGAAGTTCCTCAAGAATCAGTACTATGGAAAATAATGTAAAACATAATGTCATCGTACATGTCATCGACTACGTTAACGATATTGCATTAGTGGTTGTGGCAAAAACGCTAGAAGACTTGTCTGAGAAATGTAGCCACATCATCAGAGATGTGAGATCTTGGCTACAGATGTCAGACCTGAAATTTGCAGACCACAAGACAGATCCAGTGTTAATAAGCAGCAGGACAAGAGTATAATTCCTCACTATATAGGTCGGTAAGCTTACCATCAAATCGGCCCAAACATCAGGGAAGAATATCGAGACAAAAAAAAAAGAGAAGAATATCTTGCGTGAAAAGAAAAGGGCCCACGCAGTCTCCCAGCTCATGAATATCGAAGAGTCCCGCGATAGAAACAACATCAGGATGATTGTCAGTAAATTCAAACAACTGGCAGCTGGCTTTAAGCCCGGAACGCAGGACATGGACGGACTCCTCTAAAGTGTCCCTGGAGCTTCTACGGCAAACACACTTTCCAGGATGTAAAAATTTAATTGCTCACGCACCGGTGCCTCAGGCAGCGCAATCCTCATCCTGGAATGACATTAAGACAATAATTACAGAAGTTAATACCTCCTGGGCTATTAATAGCTTTTCTCCCTATAAATCAGCTGGCCCTGATGGCATTCTTTCGCGTTATCATGCAGAAAACATTGGACCATGTGGTTCCATGGCTACTACCTATCTGTACCTATCTATAGAGGCTGTATCTTCCTTAACCACCCTCGCCTGAGTTGGAGCCGTGTTCGTGTTGTGTTTATTTCGAAAGTTGGGAAGCTTATAATCCTTGCTTTTAAAGACGCTGGAACGCATCTTAGACACACATATGTGGTGTAGAGGTGGGTATATTCTCTGATTACCTCGACATTTTCAAGTCTTACCGGCTTCCTGACTCGTCCAGCGTCTTCCAGGCGGAAGTTCTTGATATAAGCGAGTCTTGCCGCCTACTCAAGCAAACCACTACACCCCTTAACACCATAGCCATCCTCATTGACAGCCAGGCCGCTATCAAGGCTATTATATCTGCCACCACATCTTCGAAGCTCGTAGAACAATGCAAAGAGGAACTTGCCGCACTTGGCCATCGGTTCGGTTCATTAGCCTTCTTTGGGTGCCGGGTTACAGTAACATTAAGCGCAATGAGCGAGCTGATGAACTAACAAGGCGGGAATCTGCCCTTGATGGTTCCCTGGCGGAGGCAGTGAACGTCCTTCTGGGCGTCCTTAAAGGTACTTTCTACTTTCTATTAAAAGCTGACAACATATGGCTGGGGGTGAGGAACTGTGTCACATCCAGGCAGATGGCCCAATTACCACCGGAATAGGTCACAAGAATTTTTAAATAGAAACCGTGCAGATATCGCAAGAGTTCTGGCAATTAGTGCTGGAAACCGGCAAATCGGGGTTCATGCGGCCAGAATAGGCATTCCGTTTAATGCACATTTTCTTTCGCAAACGAAAAAGACACAGTACTACACTTCCTCTGCAAGTATCCAGCTCTAAATAGGACCAGACAGCGCACACTAGGTAAACCCTTCTTTAACAACCTAAAAGAGTTAACGGCGATTAGCATTGGAGATGTCATTAGTTTCCTCAATGTAACGGGGTGGAACTGAATAAATCGTCACTCATCTCCCTTATCCTTATTGGTTTACATCCTTTTTACATCCGATAGGTCACTTGAGTTGTGGTATTAAAACGGCGCCTTTGAGGCAACCATTTTTTCCTACCTAACCTACCACCAACTATAGTTTGTGTGTGCACTTACTGATAAATTTGAAGTAAAAGTAGGTGCCTATCAGGGTTCAGCATTGACCCCAGTTCTGCTCAATCTCATGATGTGCCTCTTGACTCATGAAATTCTAGAAATTTCACCGAGAACGCTACTTCATATCGATATTGTGACGCTATAGCAATACTATCCTTAAGGTGAATACCGTCAAATCCTATGGGCTTGGGATAAGCTCACATGAAGTCGGTGGCAGCGCCATACAACTCAGAATCGGTGACCAACAGTACCTCGGGTCACATGTCAGTGAAAGACGGAACCATAGAATTCAGTGTGATGGCAAAGCTGGCTGAAAAAAAAAGCAAAGACCCCCAACAGTTGTGGATCCTGCTGATATCAGGTAAAGATGAACTGAATGAGTGGTGAGAATTCCACATCTCAGAGGCAGACAAAATACTTAGATCCTACCTCAGATGCTGGCACATTCGCGGATAGGTGTTGGCTTTATCTACTGGTAAACGTCTTCGAGAAAGAATTTGGTAGATTGTAAAGAACGTAGAAAGAGAAATTTACTGATGGAACCAATGAATTTCGCAGAGAATCATCGAGACAAGCATGAACAACTGTCTATAGGCAGGCAGAATAGTCTGTGCTACAAATACATATATGTAGATGCCTGGGGATCCTTTAAAGGCTATGTTAGTCATATTGTATTACAAATGAAGGCTCCTACGGACTATCATCTTATACTTTGAAGGCAACTCCATTGCAACTAACGAAGAACAGTTAAGAAGAAATCGATGGAGCTGGGAGAGCTGACACGAAAAAATAAGAACACGCAAGCGTTTTGAACATCATATGTCCATTGAATGATTACAAGATTTAAGTAAAACGAAAAGAATACACGCAGCCTTTTTATAGTCCTCACCGATTTATGGAAGTACCCAGTTTCCTTAGCTGACACACAGAAAAAACATAGAAGAATGACCAAGATACATTCATTAATTCAACTAAAGATACATTTTTTTTTATGGAGACAAAGAATCTCATATTTGTATGGCATTCCTTTGTCAATATCCTTCGACTCAAGACGACAGGGTCCTTGCCCCAAGGCCTATCCTTAACCATTTCAACGACATCATAAGACAATGAAACGTGCATCTGAACTATTCCAACTAATCCCCACTCATTCGTATTCACAAAGAAATGACAAATGCACACAGTAACCCCTTGTTAAGAACTCTGATAGATCTCCGAGATGAAGGGTTACAATACAACCCAACGCGCTGCCTTACCCATAAATTGTCAACTCACACAGGACAAATCTTCAAAACAAATTATATTCGCCACCCCATCCTGACGCCCGTCGCATCGCACACATATGCTTCTCAGTCCTTTTGAAAATTTTGAATCAATAACAATTCATCTTCGTAAATCATCACGGCAGGCGGCGTCGACGTCTCTTTGTGTAGAGGTACTCGAACATAGTGGGCGAACAGCGACAACACAATGACGAATACGCCCGGCAAGCAACGTACGACAACATCCAGCAGCGACAAGGAATAATTAGCGGACAACCCTGTTTCACCGGGTTGTCGGTGAAGACCAATTGTGTTGAAATTGTGTAACTCAGACGCCGCCGTCAGCTTTTCTTTATCGCCGTCGACATTTAGTGGTATCATCACTGGTTTGCGGCTGTTTAAGTTTTCTGTTACACCACAATTGGAAGCGAAAAAGAGTCACCGGCACGGCCGGCACCCCAGACCCGCACATCAAGTTTTCCAATTTCGCCGACCGAGGTGTTCATTCCACGAAAATTTCATGCCTTTCAAGTGCCGTCGGCCTTTGACTAAACAACCAGAACCACCAACTAAATAGAGGCTGTCGTCTCCCTGTAGCACCCACACCACCCACCTCTGGATGGGGTAATAAAATTTCTAAGATATTCACCATCGACCGAAATTTAGAGATACTCCAAAGTTCGGAGGGGGAGACACACTAAAGTGGAAAAGTTTTTAGACATTTATCGATGTACCTACGTATTTTACAATAAATTGTTTCCTTTTTAAGGATTACACATAGACCAGAAAAAAAAAAAACAACAAATGTTAGGGACGAAATGTGAAAGTTGTTAAAGATTCTAAACATAAAGCAAAGCTAATGTATCTATGAAGTTCAACGGCGTAGATGAAGGGGAAACTTGCTTTGGGAAAACATATGAGGCAAGTCAGGTCATCCTTAGCAACCTTTGGCATAAGTTACAGAATGTTCAAAAATAAGGAAGAAACTTCATGAACTGAAGAGAAGGTTGTTTACTTTTGAATTCGTTAGGTAGTGAGCGATAAAAAATTACTTAAAATAATTTTTGACTAAAAGTAGATAACCAAGCAGCTAGTGTATATTTGGCAGGACTTTACGGATCCAAGACCAAAGAACAAAAATAAAGTATTCATTCTTTTCACTAAGGACTTTTAAGTATTATTCGGCCGGAAAGCCCATTCTATGGTCTGGACTTGGTACAGGGGCTTTGTCTGAATCACCTTTTGCATGAATGCGGCGAATTGAGTCTACCCAATCCCGTAATTAAGATTATAACGCAACCTATGTCAATTAGATGGTTGGTGCAGTCAAAGGATATAGCGGCTTTATTAGGTATTTAGTGATATCGGAACCTCTTGGAGAGTAGCTGTGGTCTTACCACGTTAATTCGAGGCTTTAAGGTGGTGGTATACCCTTTCCTCCGCTGCCATAACGTAAAATAGAAAAAAACTGGTAGGTGGTATGAAGCAAGATCGACGTAATGACCGCACAGTACAAAATTAGCTAGGAACCAACCGGGAGAGACTAGACCTTTTACCGGCTAAAGAACTATCACTACTCCATCGACTCCTAATGCGAACTACACGCAATATGCGTTCTAAAAGGGAAGTTCGGAGCCAAACCTTAGCCTCCAAACTCTTGCGAAAAGGGTTTGCTTCAGCAAATAGGGCAGAGGAAGTGACTCAAAACCTCTCTATCCATAGCAGCTGAAACCAAGAGCAGGCGAACATGCTTAAAAATGCTACTTTGTGGACAATATGGTGGCAAGGATTACAATTTTAGAAGTGAACTGAGTGGGGGCTTTCGTTGATACCTCCACTACTTCGAAGAATGCTTTACTCCTAATATGATGAGGAGTAGATAAAAACTGAGGTCCCATCAGGGGCCAAGAGGGACATAAAATACTAAGGTTGAACGAGAGTGATTATAGGCCCTTAAACAAAATTTGAAGGAAAGTCAGTATTATCCTGACTGACACATAAGCAATTTCGGTATTGCGAATTCTGTTTCAGCTAGCTAACGAAAGGCAAAGGACGCGATAGCTCAAAAATTATCTTCAGCTCTACGAACATTGATAAGTTCCAGGTTTGCTCCTGACTCCCAACATCAAAAAGTAGAACTCTGGAGTTTACTGCTATCGAAGGAGCTTTCGACAACGCCGACCATGTGACAGAATTAGAGTCAGGGCTACGAAAGGTTGCTCCCAGGGTAGTGTTCTCTCCACCTGTTATGGTCCTTCATAGTAAATGAAGTGTAGTGGATTGTAGTGGAGAAGGCTCAGAAGCATCGAGTTTCCCAATCGACTCGTAGTTTTCTAATAGGGTCTAGGCTTAGGAGTAGGTTCTCCCTACGGATTGTAGTGGAGAAGAATCAGGTATTGCCTCCCTATGAAGTGTAGTGGAGAAGGCTCTTAGACCATCGATATAGGATAGGGTCTAGGTATAGGATTTGGAATAATAACTTTGAAGAGCTATAGAGATTGTTTCTTTTCAGAATAAAGTCCGAAGTGAATACTGCCGGTGAGGGTAGTAGTGGCATTTTTCATTTACATGTGTCTATCTACTTTGATGATTTTTGTTGTTGCATAAGAGGTAGAGCTTTAGGCTACAGTACACTTCAGGCTTCACAACACTTATATGTTGGGGTGGAAGGTCTAGAAGGACATCCAGTGCAGCAGTCGAACAGGTATACATTGCCTCCATAACACCTATACATATATACCAGTCCTTGCACCTTTTGTAGGACGAATCAGCTGTAGGATTGATTAACCTTTTCCCCAGCATACAAGCGATGCGTAGGTTATTATTGGAGTGACGATGGTGAGGTAAGTCCAGTGGATTATTATTTTTCCTCGAAAAGTCGCGAGTAGGTTCAGGAAACTTAAGTCGCCTTTTTAGTGGACTTATCTAGATGAGATTTCCAATTAAGTTTATGTTCTAGAGTTACCCCGACATATTTTTTTTTTATTTTGAGAAATGGAGCTATGCAACATTTAGAGTTAGCTATAGTGCTATAAATTCTATAGTACCTACATACGAGTATATTTTATAGTTTAAAGAAGCCATGATGTTATGAAGTATTTCTGCTGTCCATTGGCACCTATCAAGCAAGATCATACCAGACTTAGTAAGCAGTTAAGTCGAGTATATATAAATAAATCTCTTGTAAGATCTGTACTGAAATTTTATGAAGGTTTACTATATATACTCGTATATGTATGCCTTGAATTTGCTTGGAAAGAATGGCATAGAGTCGAAGGAAACTGTGAAATAACATCTGTTCCCCTACCGATTGTCTAGGAAGCGAAATTGGTTACCGCAACTACATTATATCTTGAACCAAACTTAACCTTTGTATTGTTAGGCTAGACTTAGATGTACAGCTTTCTCGAGGAACCCCCTTTGTGTTCAGAATGAAAGCACAAATCCGAGAGTCTTCTCCATAATTTTCCTTAGAATTCGGTATTCACCGTGCTCTCAGTCTCGCATGTATCTCTAGTTTTAAACTCTACTTAGCCTGTGCTCCTCATCTCTTGTCATTCACCTTAAAAAGTCGAAAGCTGTACAGAATTTCAAAAATATCATGAGGATCATAATAGAATTGCCGACTCCAGTTCCGAGTTGCCTTATGCTTATGACCCGACCAACTTCCACCTATCTGCGTTGCAGATATTTACTTACTTACTTTGGTGGCGTTAGAGGTCGAGGGCAACAAGCCTCTCCAGTTAGCCCGGTCCTAACCTGACCGCCTCTAGTTGTGCACTCCAAGTCGGTTGAGGTCCGCTTCTACTTATGCGCGCCACCTAAGGCGAGTTCTTCCTCTACTGGGTTGTCTTTTTGGGTTTGAATTGAAGATGGACCGGAGCACTGCTGTCCATTCGCTGTACATCTCAAACGACTGATACGCAGTTTTTTGACTAGGTCGATGTCGCTGTATAGTTCGTCGTTAAATCTCCTCCTTCAAAGCACGTCAACGCGAACGAGACCGAAAATTTTACGAAGAATTTTTCTCTCGAAGCGACCGATGATATCTTTATTTATCCACTTTAGATAGAGTCCATGCTTCAGCACCATAAAGGAGGACTGGGATGATCAAGGTCTTATATGGAATCTCCTTAGTTGCTCGGGATAGGGACTTGCTACTCAATTGCCTTCTCAGCCCAAAGAAACAGCGATTGGCAAGAGTTATTCTTCGTTTTATTTCTGCTGAGTTGTGATTGTCAGAATTGATAGCAGAGCCAAGCTAGACAAAGTCCCTTACTACCTCAAAGTTATTGCTGTCTATTCGTCTATGTTGTGTGTCTCTTCTCGTTGACAGCATATACTTGATTTTGCCCTCGTTTACCGCAAAACCCATTTTGGCAGCTTCCGTTTCAATATTAGCGAATACGCCAGTGACAGCCCGCTGTGATCTGCCAATAATGTCAATATCGTCGAAATACGCTAGTAGTTGCACAGACTTTTGAAAAATTGTGCCTCCGGGGTTGACTTGTGATTTTCGCACAATCCTTTCAAGTATGATGTTGAAAAAAAACCACAAAAAAAACCAAACCACGCAAAACCACTCCACGGCCTTGAAAACCATAAAAAGATGATGAGTATCGATTTGAACTTCTTGGGTTTTATCCTGGATCTGTAGAAGGGTGAAAATTTGATCGACTGTGGACTTTCCTGGCCTGAAACCACACTGATAGGGGCCGATCAGGGTGTTGATGAAGGGTTTTAGGTGTTCACATAGTATGGCAGATAGGATCTTGTACACAATGTTAAGGAGACTAACAACTCTGTAATTGGCGCAAATCAACCTTTCTTGTGGGTCCGGCAAAAGATTCTGAGATATCATTCCTCAGGCACACTCTCGTCTGACCAAATTTTCTAGATGACTACAAAGTCATCTCCAAATGCTTTGAACAACTCAGCCTGTAGGCCATCAGGTCCAGCAGCCTTGTTGGACTTAAGTTTGGATATCACTATCCTATTTTTAATCAGGTGGACGGAAATTTGGCTATCATCGTCTATGATGAATGGTTCATTTGCAAATTTGGCAATAAGGTTCTTAAAAACCAGACTGCTACAGTAGTCCGCAAGTGCAACTACTCTACATCCTGTCGTCTTAAGGAGAAAAAAGTGCTCATTCAGAACAAGGGTACATAACAATGAAGACAACACTCCTCTCTATGGTGGACCACAATATGATGTCTTCATTGCATTACCAAAGGTGCATTTCTCGTTCCACCTTTCAGAATGTTCTTTATCATAACAGACTATCTGACTGATCCTTGAATTATGTATTGCATCCTTGAATTGGCATAGTTCAGATTGTTGATTGGTGCCGACAGTGTTAGAATAGATATCGTAGCGCATGTAGGTAGGCCGATTCGATTGTACTTAAGCATTCAATCAAATCGCTGAATGCTGCCATTGTCAATTTTTTTGACTAAGAACGAGATGACATGAAATGACCAGAATAAGGTTTCATATGGCATTATTTCCTGTCTGATAAGCCCAAATGAAATAAAATGTAATCAACAAAGTGAAATGCAAAATTGTGCAATATTGTACCGCTTCGATGCTCCACTTACCTTTGAAGAGACTATTGACCAAGTCTTGAAGATAAAATACTCTCGAAAGTCCTTAAGGGAAGGAATGTTAGACTCATTGGCCTAAAATCTTTGAAAATGTGGTAATAGTCCGCTTTACGGAGTACCGCAGAAATTATGCTAACGAGCTCAGGCAACGTGAATAGCTCGAAACTAAAGACGATCCAATCTGATTTCTAGTCACAGATTGGGTCTATAGGTAACTATGGACAAAAGTAGGTTGTTTGTCAGAGGGCATCCTTGTTGTGATTATTCATCTGTACCGCCCAATTGCCACTAGGGTACTTGTGTAAAAACTTGGCTTTTCGCAGACTGAATGAATCGGTGGTAGTAGATTTCCCAGATCTCCCAGGACATTGTTTAGGTTATTTAGTTTCGCTTGTGACTTAAGGATAGGTTTGGGGATATTATTATTATTCCTTCCAGCCATATACAGCGGTTGTTTGAATAAGATGGTTTATCAGATGATCTCCAGTGTTTGGTCAAAGAATACAGCCTCTATTGCGTTGTACAGGTTTAAAGGCTTTGCGTCCGAGTGACTGGTTTCGCTCGCTCAACATGGTATCCTTCTCAAAAAATTAAATATTTGTCACATTTAGGGCCCAAGGGTTAGTTTTCACATGCCGTTTTTTAGAAGTGTCAAGTCGGCTGCAATTCTTGTCCATTGACTGCACAGAATTGCAAAACCAAAGGAAATTGCGTATGAAGTCCATAACCGGACAGAGCATTTCTATTGAATTTAATTGGTTAAATGTGGTATATAGTCTTCCTATCCGGTTTTAGTAAAAAATTAAGGACTATTCCCTTTGTTGCAAGCTTGAAGCTTAGCTTCTCAAAAAAAGAATAAGGGGTGAATCTTTTATAAGTTGTGGTTCGTCGTCTGCGTTAGTATCACAATTCACATTGGACCTCTTCCTCTTTTTTGATTGGGGTCATCAGTGTGTACATATATGGGTTCGAAACTTTTCTGTTCTAAAGATCAATCAGTACCACTGCTAGGTTTTTTCTCCTGCGGTTTGGAAGAAAAATTAAGGTAGGTAGGAGGCGTAACCCGAGGTAACACTTGGGTCACAAATAGAATTATTGTGCTACCCTGCTTTGAGTTGACTACTCGGCCTCCCTGCACCATCTCGAGATTGTTATTGTTATAAATTTTAGGGTTGTTTTTTTTTTTATATATATACATATAAAACGTTTATTTATATATTAAATTTAACATATGTAACAAAAATAACAAACAAATTTTTTAAATCAAAAAAAATATAACAAACAAAAATGGCAGCAAGGCACTCAAGTGTTGACAGTATTAAATTTTATATTATTTATACATATACCCATTAAGTCACTATAAGTTATTACACAAAAAAAAATTTTTTTATTTAGATAAATCCATACAAATTTTGTATATAATCTCTTATTTTTTTTTTATATATTACCTTAAACTTATCTTAATAAAACTACATAAACGACAACATAAACACTGAACTAGCTACCCTAGTCCTAACCTTAATTATAGCTACTATTTACAAAATCCACCTTATACTAAAAAAAAAAAAAACAAAGAAAAAAAAATTATTAAATAAATAAACAAACAAGCAAATAATTATAGTGCAGCAAAAAACACAATGTCAGTCCTGAGTCTCGTCAAGTCTAACGTCATGTCAAGCTACACACCAGAGTTAAGCCAGAAGTATTTCTCTAGATTAACCTGAAATTTGTCAGTTCTTTCAGGAATAGACATGCTGTATCTCCAAATAGCGTTCGCTACACTCGAATCGAAAGGCGGTGCATACACTACCGATTTGTGTGTTGCCCTACGGTAGGCATAATAAAATACAGGCACGTTTCGCCTCTCCTGGATGTATGCAAGGCTGTCAAGATACATGAAAGCTTCTGGTGGAACATGACCCAACTCTAACGATTTCTTGAAGAAAAGGAAATTATTATAGAGAGCGGGACCACATACTAAATTGTTCTCTATAACCTCTGCCGATCGTGCAAAATGATTTCGAATTAAACTAATTACAAAACTATCAACGCGTAAGATGCCCGCATCGTCGTAAATATTTTTGTTTGAAATAAAATGTAAAAAATCACTCTCAGCGGACCTATACTTACCTAAACATGCTCGGAGACATTTTCTTTCGAAAACAAGTAATTTTTCCATATAAGAAGGACTTATGTTGAACCATATAGGACAGCAATAAGTCAAAATTGGTCGAATCAAAGTTAAATAGCCTATTATCTTCACGTCAGAGGTAAGTTGCGTCGAGTAAAATAGTCTTTTTAAGCCCATGAAGGCTGACCTTGCTTTGTTTATTTGTAATTTAACGTGATCGTTAAAATACAAATACTGATCAAGCCATACGCCTAAGTATTTCACTCCTGTTGAATTTTTCAACTGCGCAGGACCATTAATAATACTCCTATATATTCTAAAATTTTTCCAATTTTTCCTTAGGTCACGGTTAGCTTGACTTAAGACTGTCCTAAACAAGATAACTTCACACTTACTAAATTTAATTTTAAGTTTCCAATTATGACAGTAAGCTTGTAATTGATTAAATTTGTCTTGGAGGTTATCCTGTTACCCTAGATCCGTGAGAGTAAATAATAATATCGTCGGCAAAGGCTATAGTCCCTTCCCTGTCCTTCAAGAAATCGCTTAAGAAAACACTGAAGAGAATAGGCGAATTCACTGTGCCTTGTTGCAAACCATTTTCGATATGAAATATCCTACCTGTTATATCCGCCCCGTCAGTTACTACAAATTTTCTACCATATATCATTTTGGATATCATTTTTGTTAAATAATCTGGAAACCCATATCTGATTAATTTAACAAGCAAACCGTCCAACCAAACTGTATCGAAAGCCTTTTCCATATCCACCAAACAAGCGCCAGTAGATTTTTTTCCAACTAGATTCCAATTGACATCAGAGACTAATTTGGTCATGGCATGTACTGTGGAATGGTTTCTTCTAAAGCCAAATTGGTTATCTGGAATTATTTGCTTCAGCTCACAGATATGTAGAATTGCATTGCTGATTAAGTTTTCGAAGACCTTCCCAACATTCGAAAGAAGACTGATCGGTCGATAGTTTGTGGGCCCAGACGAATCCTTATTCTTTTTCTCTATTGGGAAAACCTTTGCAATCTTCCAGCAGTTTGGAAAGTACAAATTATTCAGGGTTGTTAATTGTAGCTTTTCTATCAGGTGGCCCAGATCTCTAAAGTGGGGCTCCTTTCCTGATTCTGTATACAAAATGAGTTACATCTGTATTGCCACAACCTCTATAGATGTCTTCTATATTTATTCGCAATTTTCTTAGATTAGTAGCCAAAAGGTTTACGGCCGCTGATAATCCCTATTAAGAGTGCTAAATGCGATCTTTAAAGCACTAGGATGTGTCTGGTTGTAGATTTGTCGTCGTCTGGAGACACGGCAAGATGAGAGTGGAACCCGCCAGAGTGTAACGTCGCGTCATTGTTTCACAAGTTTAGATTTAACAACCGTGGATGACATGGCTACCGACCACATTCCTAAGTGTAGTTTCGAACATAATTCTTGTGTCGCATCTGCGAGTACGTAGACTATCGTAGACACACAATACCGTGGTTTGGAGGGGTTAGTAAGCATACAATTTCGGGTTCAAATGACTAGATACCAGAGTATTGCCACAACCTCTATAGATGTCTTCTATATTTATTCGCAATTTTCTTAGATTAGTAGCCAAAAGGTTTACGGCCGCTGATAATCCCCATTAAGAGTGCTAAATGTGATCTTTAAAGCACTAGGATGTGTCTGGTTGTAGATTTGTCGTCGTCTGGAGACACGGCAAGATGAGAGTGGAACCCGCCAGAGTGTAACGTCGCGTCATTGTTTCACAAGTTTAGATTTAACAACCGTGGATGACATGGCTACCGACCACATTCCTAAGTGTAGTTTCGAACATAATTCTTGTGTCGCATCTGCGAGTACGTAGACTATCGTAGACACACAATACCATGGTTTGGAGGGGTTAGTAAGCATACAATTTCGGGTTCAAATGACTAGATACCAGAGACCACTCCATCATCGGTTTTTCATCCGTTCGTGATGATCAAGATTTTATGCTGGTAAATGGTGCTAACGTTTCCCTCTCTTGAGGGGAAGATAATTTCAATGTGTAGGCTGAAGCCAGGGGATGGTGTTCGATAGTCTCTGTGGGTACACAGGTGTCCCCATCTCGCAATAGCACCGTCATTCCAAAAGTTATGTTGTTTCAAATATCGAGCACTCTTTACAGCTGTTTTCTTTAGGTACAGGTCTAATGGAATTAGTGCAAGTATAGTTTTAAGGGTGGTAGTTGGAACTTAAGGTCTCTCAGTTCTGAGTTGATATTCTCATCTTGATCATGGCTTTAATCCTATTTGAGTTCAGTGGGTCTCCACTTTGCTGGTTATCGATGTTTTAGCAAGAGTATGAGGGGATGATTGTTTTAATGAATATGCTGAAGCCAGGGGCTAGTGCTAGATAGTCTGTATCGCTAGCAAGAGTATGAACCCGAATTTTAACTGAACCTTTTGAGAAGTAAAGCGTTTGGCTTGGATCCCTCTGTCTAGTAATGAAGTTCTTCATTCGTAATATCTAGGGATCTTAGATAAAGGCAATGTGGAAAACTCTTTCGTTGAGGTAGAAATGAAGGGTAACTCGGCAATTATACACCAGTTTAAGCGAATCTTCTATCAAGTACAGACCTTTCACCAGTGGCGGCCTCTAACTTTTCGGAGAATGATTGTTCATCATCAGAAAAGACAATTTCTGAAAGATGTAGGTTCGTTCAATTAAGGGAAACCAGGTTAAGGCTAAATTTAGAGTGGAGCACTCTGTTCGGAAGGAATCCGGACCATCACTCTTGATTTGCTGTATATCGAAGCCTGATTCGTGGCCATGAGTTTAACTCCTGGCCAGATTTTACCATAGCTTCCGATGGCAGGTGATGAAATCGGTTTTTGTCATAACAGGCGATTAGCTTGACAAAAGCTTGATGCCAGCTAGCATTATTAAAGTCCGTTGGATAGCTAGGACAATTAATATCCCCTCAAGAAGCTTCCATTTTTCGTAGAAGATCCTCTATTCGTCGTTGAACAAATTCACTATCCCGACCACGAGACTATATTTAAACATCTCGAATTAGTATTGATTGGGTACAGTTTGAAAATTGTAGAATTGTGTCAGCTGAGTATAGAAGGGTAAAGAACTCAACATGGTAGCTTCTTCAGAGAATAGCGAACACTCACTAACCCAAAAGCAAAGGTTCTGCATGTGCTCCTTTACAAATATAGTGCTTCTGGAGTAGCAGGTGAGACCATTGAGTCCAGGTCCCTCAAGTCTCGACTTTGTTCGAAAAAAGACTTAATCCTAAAGACTAGTAGCTAATCTCTGGATATGTCATTCGCGACTGAACGATTTTAAGTACCTTGTCCAAAGGGGAAAAGAAAAACGGACGAGACAATCCAGAGGATGGCAGCTACTAGGTAAAATTAGGCTTTTGTTTCCCATTTGTTGCAATTTATCCAAAATGTCTCCGAATTAAACTTTTTCTTTTACAATAACATGCGTTGGCTGTGTTAACTACACACATCTGCACTAAAAGTTATATTTTAAACGCTAGCAACCTTATTTTTTCCTTTGGACTAGTACAACTTTATATTTAACAATATTTTCGGTCCCCACTGTAGACACCCACTCGCTTTGCGTCAACATCTCTATGTGCACTCCATTTACATCTCCTTCGGCTCTATTGTGATTAAGTGCTTTCACTACTCCCCAGCAATTTCGAAAGCGCCATGCCTTTGCGAATGGTCTTAAGGAGCGGTGCCATTCCGCCCCCAAAATATCTTCCGCTTTTGTCAACTAGGACTACAGTAAAACTTTTCCGTATATGAGAAAATCATGCAAATTGAAAAAAAAAATTTTAATTATTCAAATGATGACATCCTGCCAGGCATGCTAAACTAGGAGAACTAAGAACTAGGTCGAAGCTCTGCGTCTACTTTGATATTACCACTCCAACCCCGGCCAGTGGTCATAGTCCATAACTTGGCCAAATCGACCTTATTACGTCTATGGGGAGCAGTGTCAGGACACCAGGAAAAGAAACGCAAAGATCACACTCGACCGGACGTGATGCGGGCCCATTAGCAGACTCGAGAAGAAAAAAAATTTAATTTTAAATATTGTCTCAAGCCGCGCGGCGGCGGTAGAGAGTTCACAACCTCATGAATATGAAATGATGCATCCTGGTGCGAAGAAGAGGATCCCTCATAATTGTCCTTCCACTTAATCTCAATTAATTTTCGGCAGGGAAAGCTGCCGACCACCATAACTGCTGTTGTTGTTCTTGTTGTGTTGTTGTTTCGTGTGGAGTGAAGAACTTTAGTGCTTTAGTGGTTACTTGACAAAGTTCGAGGTGGGATTTACCCTCCCCGGTGGCTCCTTTGCCTCGCATAAATTACAAGGACGTCGTATAGATTTCATATTTGTGACCATTTTTATGGGATTTCTTTAAGGATAGTTTTCGGTTGTTGTGTTGTATCGAATTCGGTTCACGTAAGCCTCCTTCGGTGCGTAGTACTCCACTACTACACAGGGGGAAACTTCTACTGCCTCATCTTTGCTCTGAATCCCAGGCGCGCTGGCTGTAAGTTATTCTAGTACATGAGATGACTTTTATCAGGGTCAATTTTTCGTAAGTCGTCGTTGTCCTTCTCCTCGTCGTTTTCGTTGTAGTCGTCGTCGTCGTCGTCGTCGTCGTCGTCATAGAAAGTCCTTTCGTGAAGTCATTAGTGAAGGTCATCCGTGTGGAAGGAGCAGAGTTTATGAGCATACTACCACATCGCGTATATCCTGCCGACGTTAATCATTGTGCCATAGAAAATAACATGAAAGTTCCCATAATCTCTGTTCTAATCTCTAATTGCAATTAGTTACGTTTGAAGGTAGAGGTGGAGGCTTACTGGATGAAGGAGAAAAAAAAGAAAAGGAAAAAAAAAATTATTCAAATGGCTCTCGAGGAGGACTCTTGCGGTTATTTTTTGTTTTCGCCTATTTCCTGAGAACATTTTAATACGTGGTAAGTACTTTCTTAGGTCAGGTGATTCGAAGGATTTATGCTTATGACATTGAGCGAGGTAATGTTTGTTTTGTTGATGAGCTTCTGGGCGGGGACACACAATTTATTCGGGACATTTTGGCGGCAATAGCTTTTGATGTGGCCATTTTACCGGCGGGGTTATGGCATAAAATTGCAATTAAGTGCCTCATTGATGCAACTTTATAGTTTTGAAGTTGTCGGAGACCTACATAGAAAGCAGAAAAGAAAAGTTGCCCAAGTGCTGCTTATCTTTAAGGGTGCGATTTGTTTCTCAAACTTTAACCATCTTGTCTGGAACTTAAGACCAAAAGTATGGTGTGACATAGAATGGAAAAGGATGCGGAGGAGAAGAAGGAACCCAAAGATGGTGGTGTCGATGCAGATAAGCGATGGCGACATTTCAGTCATACTGAACTGAAATACTGCAATCTCCCAAGGGCAGTAAATCCCTGTGGTATTTCGAAGCAAAGTCTTTGACTCCCAAGAGAAAGTCAATCTCCTAACAGCTATGATCGCTGCAAATTCCACCTCGTTAGATACTTCTCTAGCGCCACCATTAGTGAATCCGGGAGCATGGAACAAATATTTTTGAATCCGATCGAAAACAGAAATTATGCTTCAGGTCCAGATGGAATCCCTCCACTTGGAAGAGGTGGTAGAAAAAAGTAAGAAAAACTACACTGCCTAAGCCGAAGTAAACTCTTTCACTGAGCACACTCTACAGGCATCTTTCCAGAAACTTGTGCACATCCAGCTAATTCCCAAAAACGGCAGTATAACCTTCCTTTTGAACTCCAGACTCATAGTCCTAACATAAGTGCTTTTTAAAGTCATGGAAAGCATTGTGAATTACCATCTCATGAAATATATTGGACGGAACCGTCTTCTAAATGACCGTCAGTATGATTTTCGTCAACATAGTTCCACAGGAGACTTTATGGTGTACCTAATGGAAGAATGGCGTAAAGTCGCCTTTAATATCTCTAAAGCTTTCGACAGAGTTTGGCACAGTGGCATCTTCTCATAATCGGTCCATATAAATTGTATTAGATGGATATACATATGTACTTCCACGTCATTTTCCACCAATGTTGGTGTACCACAGGGATCAGTACTCTCTCCGACACTGTTTTTTTTTAAATTTATTGAAGACCTTCTTTCTCTCATCCGCAATCCAATTCATTCCTTTGGGGACGATAGTATTCTTGACTTCACTTATTCTTTAACGTCTCCACGACTGAATCCCCAAGCTGTAGAGTCTCACAGACTGCGAATTTCTACCGAGTTCAGCTCTAGATTCAAAAAACCGAGTTGAGTTCATCCTGTCCCAGTCCTGTCTACCGTGTCTTAAGGCAGATACTAACGTAGTCAAACTAAAACCGAATAGAGTTGATATTGAGAAATAGTTTGTCAATGCTTGGATGCAAGTTACCACAGACCTTTGCTGGAATCATCAGATTTCTGAAACTGCTTTAATTGGCTCTAGGTGCCTCGGATTCCTCAAGAGGTGTAAACGTTTTTTTTAGTCCTGCAGACTTGGCTGTTGTCTATAAACCTTGCATTCGCCCGAAACCTTAATATAACTCACATGTTTGGATGAGAAATTCCGCATCTTGTTTGAGTTTATAAGATCGTGTGCAGAATCAGTCATGTAGATTGATTGGTGACCAGTGAATTTGCAACCAAATCCTTGCACTAGCGCATCGCCGGAATGTTGGATACCTAGCCATCGTGTACCGATATTTTTACCACAGTTGTTCGGATGAAATCTGTAGCTGTGTTTCGCCTGGTCATTAGCCAACACTCTTACCTTTTCAAACCTTTTTGGGTCGCACAATGAATTGCAGATATTCGTTCTTTAGCCACTCAACATATGTGAATTGGTTTAGAGTCCTCAATATTTTCAACAATTTATGATTTGAGAGGATTTAAATGCATCGTCACCTAACTCTTTTTCGTTTTTCTTAAAACTTTTAACTTTCCTATACCCTTTCATCTCAATATACATATATACTTATATCTAATCATCCCTTGAGGCTTTCTTAGCAATCTCATCAGAGATCTTATTTGCCACAATCCCATTGTGACCTAGGACCCAAACAAGAGTCAAAAATTTCAGCCTTGCGACCAAATTCAAAGAGTTCTTGCATTCTCGAATTATTTTGGAACGATTTACCAGGTTGAGTAAGTCCGTAAATATATAGTCGATAGCCATTATAATAGTCATAGCATAGATCTCTAGTCTTGGAACCTTCCATAAAAATTCGATTATAGCCCAGTCCAGGCTCAAAATCTACTCGAAAACAGTCTGAATGCAAGGTAAGTCGACTCTATATTTGCATAGCAGCTGAAATTCGGGTGTCATAGCATCATACGGTATATCAATGGAACCATGGTCATAGGATAAGTCTCGCACAAGGTCATCGAAATACCAGTGCGGATGATACCAAAAGCCACCCCGCCTAAGAAATTAGATTGCTTTTATCTGTACTGTACAGCTCAGTACAAATACAAAATACAAATTTTTGGCGCAACAGGTCCATGGGACCCAGGGCCTAGCTTCTCACAACCACTCGTGCTGTGCGTGTTATATTCATCACACGAAATGGAAGGGGCCGACTGTTGTAATGCCGGATCCGAACGGCAGTTTTTTGTTTTAAGAAGCTTTTTCATGACAGTTTTACTCTCGGATGTTTGTCAGACGCTCGCGAGAGGTGGGGCCGTGAAAGAAATTTTAGGTGTTGTTTGGGGATTGAACTTGGAACCCCTCGCTTCGTAGTCCAACGCACTAACCACTTGAGCCACGGCGTCCACAGCCCAGTACAGTACAGATAAAAGTATCAAGGCGAAGTAAATTAAGAAGAACATCTAGAGCAGAACCAGGCATCGAAGAGTTCCCGTGTAGCCGAGATAGGCCGTTTCTTGGACTTTGGTGTGGAAGACATTCACATACATACTCGAGAACCCTCTCCACCAAACCACGTAAGCTAGAACAGGTCTTATCATACCCGTATAAATTCAGACGACCTCTTATGGTGATAATCATCATGTCTAACCAAAAGCACCCTTACACTGCCAGTACAGTTTCCAGCAGAAGACTGATAGTCTCTGCTTTCGTCTCAGTATTTGTAGATACAGTCAGGTTTTTTCAATCGGCTCCGATTCGGGTGGTTGGCCTCTTTTGAGAGTGACAGTGTCGATCGTATCATAGAAATCTTTATAGGAATCTGAAAGTATTGTCGGTCGATCGCATAGAGCGTGGCTTTCTGAGGATACCTGGAGATGGATCGACGAACGAAAACAGCTAAGAGCTCAAATTGCAGCAACTCCAGCAGCATCGAGGATCGAGCTAGAGTCCCTATATCGAATGAAGATGAGAGAAGTGCAGCGTAGCGTGCGACGTGACAAGCGCAATTACATCAATGCGCTGGCACCAAAGAGCTAGTAGGTGGCCGAAGCTCTACTCAACGCCCAGTGAAAGGCTTAGACAGTTCGTTGCTAATATCGGATGAGAATCAGTTCAAGAGATGGAAGGAGCACTTTGCTTCTGTTTTGAACAGACTATTCGCCAGCAATATGCACCCAAGTCAGACTGAAGTATCCGTGGTAAGAAATTCCCGAATTCGCACCTCAACCCCCAGTAAAGAAGAGATCATTACCGCGATCAAAGGACTGAAAACCAATAAGACGGTAGGAGTTGATGGCATACCCGCGGAGCTTTTTCGAGCTTCGCCAACTGCATCGGCTGAGCTACTGTTTCCACTTGTTGGGAAAACCTGGGAAGTCGAGAGTTTCCCTAAAAAAGGCAACCTAATGCAGTGCGAAAACTGGAGAGGTATCTGCATGCTACCTGCTGTAATAGCTAGAATTATCCTGGAGCGAATCAAAGAACACCTCGAAGACACACTCGACGGTGAACAAGTAGGTTTCCGCTCTGGATCCTCCTGTGTCGACCACATCAACACCCTGCGGATCATCATCGAGCAATACGTTGAATATCGATCACCACTACACCTGCTGTTCATCGATTTTGAAAAGGCGTTTGATAGTGTCTATCGGGAATGTATTTGGCTTGCCTTGGGCAGGAGCGGCATTCCTGATAAATTAATAGCTATTATCAAGGCTACATACGATAGATCCACATGTCACGTTTTGCACAGAGGAAAACGACCTCTGAGGAATTCGAGGTCCAAAGTGGGGTTCGGTAAGGCTGCATTGTTTCACCAATATTGTTTCTATTGGTGATAAGCGATGTGCTAAATGCGGCCTTATCGACTGGAAATGGAGGAATTCGAAGGACTCTTACATCCGAACTCAAACACCTCGATGTATGCCTACTGTCTCACAGAATAATGGACCTTCACCAAATGACAGCAAATGTGGAGAGGGAAGCTGACATCGTTGGGCTGAAAATTAACTCGGCAAAAACGAAAATGATCAGCCTAGGACCGAACTTATCAACTGATTCATGCATTCCTGCACAAACGGTTGAGAGAGTAGAAAGTTTCCAATACCTTGGGAGTATTGTCTCTACTGATGGCGGAACCGAACTGGATATAGCCAGTCGAATAGGGAAAGCAAAATCTTCGTCTGAGATGCTATCCACAATTTGGCGTAGTAATGCAATTAGCTTAAACACCAAGCTACGACTGTTCCGTTCCAACGTTGAATCCGTGCTACTATATGGATGAAGCTGCAAACGTTCGTTTATAGGTGCCTACGCAACATCTTAAGGATTTTCTGGCCACACCGTATCTCTAACGAACAGCTTTATCAGAGAACCGGTCATGAACCTATAGGCACAACCATTCAACGACGAAGTGGCAGTGGATTGGTCACACTCTCCGAAAAGGTGACAGGTCCATAGCTAACCACCCGATGCAATGGAACCCGCTTACTTAGGATGGCAGAATACGCGGCGGTCCCAGAAGTACATGGCGCAGAACAGTCGAGAAGGAAGCACGGCAATTGGGAAAGAGTTGGGGAGAACTGTGGCACATTGCCAGAAACCGCACACTATGGCGCGTAGGCGTTGTAGAGGCCCTAGGACCCACAAGGGGATACAGGTCATAAGTAAGTAAGTTTATAGGATCACTTTCCGGCAAGCGAAGTAAGTTCATATATTCTTCATGTTTGGATCGGAAAAGGTTACAATGTCCATCTAAATTTGTCTTGTGTTTCTGCATTTATGGGTTCCACCAAGTAAGTAAATTGCAATCTGAAGGAGGTTTTGATAACCGGGCACGTCATTCGAAACATCTGTTGAGGAAACTAGTCATATTTTAACTAGGCAGCATTCTCAACTTTCCGTTCTGAGTATTGGAGGAGACTTGTCTAGCTCTTCTCTAAAGCGTAACCAGTTAGTCTTCAGCAGATTCCTCCTCTTCTGCAAAGTAATAGCTTCGCATTTGACTTGGAATACAATGTATGTACCTATAATCTAACAGGGACACTTCTGGCAGAACTATCCAACTAATAATCGACTTGAAATACCGATTAGATAACGTCAAGTCAGTCACCTCCAGTCATTCCTTCGCCGAGAGGCGACAGGCTCATGCCTGTGATTTTTCCTATGTAAAGCTACTTCTGTCCACTGTTGCTGGAGCCATTTACGTCTACACTACCCGCTTCAAACAGAATTTAAGAGCAGATGACATCACTTGAAGTGGAGTCTTCAGCAGAAGGGCGCACGTCAAAAGCGCACACACTTCCGTTAGGAGCCCAGGACAAATCTTGATTCTTTAGTCTTAGCCTGTTTGAGCTGATAAAACAGGAGGCAGCGTTTGATCGAAGGAGTTGTTCAGTTTGGCTTTAAGTACCTTCTACCGACTTAATTTTGCGCCTTCAATTGATTTTACAGCAGCCTTCCTTCAACCGATCGCCACCATCCTTTTTTTGTTCTTGTTTTTTCCAGCGGAGTGTGGTGCTTCTGGAACTCGTTCAGCCGTAATGAACACCCGACGCCGACGTAACGGGTGAAACCTTTTCGCCACTTTCTACCTCATCAAAGCTGAAGAAGTTTTCGATTTGTGGAGTGTTAGTATACTGACTGATCCTTACCCCAATGGCAGGCGATAAGACTACGCCAATGGATTTTCGCTTTCACGGTTACCACTTGGAGAAAACAAATCCCACTGTTTACCCGCCTTACTGTTGAATGATCGTTTTAATGTCATAGTCAAGGTGGAGTGCATTTTAGTCGCCTCTCATGACAGGCATGCCTACCTCGAATATACATATTCTAACCCCTATCCAAAGGAGTACTCTTCCTTATGATGTTAGGAAAGCTTAGTTGATATAGGTGAGGCTATTAACTACTATTGCTACTATTTTTCAACGACTTACGCAGGACTACATAAATAAATGAAAAATGCCTCCTTCCGCCAAAGTAAATCCATTGCACAAAACCCTACACCTACTCCTAGGCATACTTAATCTATTACTAACTTCGCAAGGACTTGCCGAAAAGATAATGACAAAAGTTCCCAAAAGGGACCTCAGGCCAAACATAGTACACACACAAAGCCTTTTCCATTTTTCAATGTGATGAAATTCATTTTCAATTACCGTTATCTCGATGGAACTCAAACTCCGTCCATCAGCTTTTCAGTGGCAATACGTTATTTGTTATCCTTTGATGACAAATTTGTTATCAATGTCAATTGTTATCAATACCTCGACGTATAGCAACACTTAGTCCCACGTCGATCGTCTCCCCTCTCTCCTCAGCCCCCATGCCGACCAAGTCGAGATCCAATCCATTGTAACCCGTTCATCCTTCATCACAGATTTTTCTTTTCATTTTTCAATCAAAATTTCACTCCTTTGGGGGGTCCGGTCCTGTTGTGCGAGAGACTACCACCCCCCTTTATAATTAAGTTATACATCTCTCATATGAGTGTGCTGTCGTCATCATTCCATTGTGTATGGTCTCGTAGTATGGACTGTCCGACGACAGAAAGAAAGTCACTTTAATAGAATTGCCTATCCATCCCAAAAAACTTTACCAAAGGAATGTGATGAACATTTTCCCTCTCTCCTTCCGTCCGGTCGTTGTAAAAAAAAAAAAGGAAATAAATGAAATATATCAAATGTTTGGCAGGTGGAAAACATCCCTTGCCACCGTTGCCGTAGAACGAAAAAAAAAAAAAAAACACCAACAACAACTGAAGGACTTCACGTAAATATGCTGACATTGGATACCTTCACGTACAGGTTCCGGAGATTCTCTAGGACCGAAATCGAAGGGACATTTATTTATCTGCGGCATGGGGGGCGGTGGGCTCCCGGTCCCGGTGGTAGATTCTCTGTTGTTTATCTGCGTTGTTCGGGGGCAATGTCTGCGTTTGATATTGATTACACCTTTTAGCGTTTTTTTTTTTTTTTTGTTGCTGTAAATTTCAAATTCTACCAGAGGTCCTTGACGGTGGTGGCACAGTATGTGTGCGTGGGGGTTGACCGGCGATCATCGCCCGCGCGTGACATTGAATATTTTGTGAAATGTTTTTTTTTGGTCCTTGCCTCCTTCCCAGTTCGTCCTGGAAGGACACAAACCATATCTCTGGTGTGGTCGGTATTTGTTTAACCAAAGGTGTCAACGACGATACACAAAGATATTTATGTCGGATGAAAATTTTTTCATTTGAATGTCCTCCGTTCTAAAGGGGAAGCGCAGGCAGATACAGCGAAGAAATATAGGTTGGGTAATGATATTTTTATTTGAGTGGCCGTTGTTGGTCCTGGCTCAGTGTTTTTTTTTTTTTTTTTATTTTGTTTCGTTATGAAAATCGTAAATTGTGTGGACGAAGTGAGGTCCATGTTGGTCCAACGGAAAACAGCAAGGAAATACAACAAGGGATCAAAAGTTTGAGACGCACATTTCATGCTCGTTATCATTTCAAAATCAACGTCATTTGTCATTTGTCATTTGAGGAATCAATTAAAGTGCCAAGCTGTGATTAATCACAGACTGCAAAGGCAACACAGCTTGTTCGTAACCACCAAAAAAGGACTGACGGACCTACACAAAGTAGGTACTGTCAGGTTATATTTCAGAAAAAGGGTATTGGTGAACGACATTGCATGACGGATATGTTACAGATGGTATTCCTCAAGGTTCTGTGCTAGGTTCGCTATTTTGCAATTTGATGTAGAAGGATACAGTTAGACTGAGAATCACTAGATGTCTTACTGATAACTTAGCTATGAAGGTGGTAGCCAAGTTACTGGGGAAATTGAAGCAAAACTATGACATGGACCTGTCAACAACTAGCGGAGGAAATAATTAAAGTAATGTCCAACAGCAACAAAAATCGTGGAGTCGTTGCAGAAACACCCCTTCATTGGCCCATAATTCTTTTCAATGTTGGCTGATTATTTTGGTATAAATTGGAAGGGGATGACTTGGAGTATATGTATGTGGTCGCATCAAGGCGACCGGTGGAACCACATGTCACATAGCTGGCCAAATACTCGACTTATTGAAGTCGAAGTCCGATGATCGGTGTTATATCCAGAAATGGCCGACTTGTTCGTCTGATTTAACGCCTTTGGACATTTTTTCCTTCGAGCTATATCAATCGCATTTTCTATGCTAATAAAATAGAGACTTGAGACAACCTCAAGACCCACATTGAACACCGAGTTGCCGGAATATAACCCAAATTATCTCAAAAAGTCATAGAACATGGATGCACTCATGGACCCGTGGAGGACTTTTGAGTGATTCCATAATTAATCACCTCATCCGAATATGAGTTGCTGGCCGCAAGCCAAGAGACCATTATATCTTCGAGGAGCGTAACTAGTACCGACCTAGATACGCTTATGGTGCCTCAACCATCCCAATCCGTTTCCGTGGTGTTAGCTGAGGATATCAGCAAGAGTGCCCCCATGCCCCTTCCATTCACATCCCACTCTGTGGTTCCTCGAGAATGTTCAGAAGAAACAACCACAGATTAAGTACACAAACACACATCATAGACACTACTATGTGAAGGCTCTCTTCATTCTGAATAAGACAGCTAAGAATGAAGAAGTTGGAACGGGCACTGAACGTGACCAGATAAATAAGTTGAGATACCAATCGGTTGTTAAAGACTTCAACAAACGTCAGTCCTCCAAGAAAAACAGCAAAGTGCGAGCAATAATAGCAAAGTGGTTAGGGATGACTTTCAAGTGGCTCTAACAGACGAGCTATCTATGGATACTTGGACCGCAATCGAGGCCCAACTGTGATGGATCAGCTTCTTAATACACAAGGCGCCGATACCTTACCCTGTTTTGACTCAGCCGAAGTCGTTAGAAGGTAGAGAGACATCAAGTACAAGGATAGGTTCTCGGTGGACTTCCTGGGTGCTTGCGTCGCTAAGATAAGCGCAGCTTGGAACGGCTTAAGACTGAAGCTAATCCCAGCCAAGGATATCACTTACAGTATGTCACAAATAATCTTCGTGTCTTTATTAATGAAGAAAACATTGATATTGGCATCATTCAGGATCCCTGGGTGAGGGCATCTACCATCAGAGGACTTCAAGACAACAGTTATAATCTATATATACTACAACATTAATAATAGTAACGATAAGCGTAGAACTTGCAGTTTAGCTAAGAAGCATTTAAAAGGCTTTGCATGTCCTAATCTTAGCTCCGCTGATCTAACACTGATTAGATTGGAAACTGCAAACGAGAAGAGCTTTTTCGATTCGTCAGTCTACATGTACGGGGACAGGCAAGCACCGCCAGAGGAGGTTCAACAGTTAACTACAGTTATCAACGCCAGCACGGCCAACCTCTTGATGGGCTGCGATGCGAATGCCAATGACCAGAGTGATCTTCAACATCTGTTACAATCATAACTTCCTGGCAGCCCTATAAGTATTGCCTAAAAGTATATAAGAAGTCCATTAGAATGGCTAAGAAACAGAGCTGGATGGTTTACTGTCAATCTATCGGATCCCTTAAGGAATCAGCTCGGCTCAGGAAAATTTTGTCCAAAGGACACGTCGGTAGCGTAAAATAGCATTACACACATTATAATGGAAAATAATATCTCTTGGTCCATTAATAGCTTCTCCCCTTATAAGTCACCCTTGATAGCATTATGCCAATTATGCTACAGAATCTGCAAGACATAGCAATTCACTGGCTACTACCGATTTATATGAGCAGCCAATATTTAAATCATGTCCTTCAGTCCTGGAGACGTTTCAAAGTTGCTTTCATTCCGAAAGTGGGCCGGCGATTTCATGAGTCCGCGAAGGAGTTCAGGCCTATTAGCCTATCCGCCTTTTGTACTGAAAACTTTAAAACCTCCATTGTCGGAATCCCAGCATGCTTACCTCACAGGTCTGTCTACTGACACGGCTCTTCATCAGGTGGTGCGACCGGTGTGAAAGGCTCTCCAGTATAAAGAATACACTCTTGCTACCTTTCTGGATATAGAAGGAGCTTTTAACAACATCCATGCTGAAGCTATTCAAGAGGCTCTCACAAAGCTAGGTGTAGAATGTTTTCTTAGTCAATGGATACATGCCTAAAACTAGAATAATTCAGGGAACATTAGGCAACAGTTTTCTAACTAAGACGGTCAGTAGAGGCACCCCAGAGAAAGGTGTTATCTCTCCTTTGCTATGGCTCATGGTAATTAACAAAATATTAGTGCGACGTGATAGGGAGCGGGTTAAGCTGGTTGTGTACGCAGGTGACGTGGTTATACTGATGTCAGGAACGTTTCTGTCCACGATGGAGAGTGCTCTGGATAAGGTATGCTCATAGGCCACGTCGGAGTAAATCCAGAAAAAACCGAAATGATGTTTTTTACCACTAAAACTAAATCCCCCAAACTAACTATAAATGGTCAGCCACTCTCTTTGTGCTCTAGTGCAAAATACATTGACACGATATTAGATCCCAAACTTAGCTGGAAGCTCAATATAGAACTAGGAGTAAAGCAAGCAAGTGTAGCTTTTTATGTCTGCAACAAAACATTTGGTAAAAATTGGGGATTCCAGCCAAAGATGACCCTATGGACCCAATTCTTACCTATGGCGCCATCATTTGATGGCCTGCCTTGAACAAGAAGTACAATATTGATAAACTTAAAAAAGTACAGAGATCGGTGTGTGCAGGTATCACAGGAGCTTTAAGGTTCTGTCCAACAGATGCTCTAAGTGCGATCCTGCACCTGATCCCCCTCGAACATCACATAAAAGACTCAGCTACATGTAGTGCTGTCCAGCTCAATGAATCTGAGTGCTGAACTGCTAAGCCGTATGGACACTGTAGAATCTTGGAAACGATTCCAAGATAATTGGTTTCGTCTTCAACTGACTACATGATGCCAACCTTCAATTTTACGAAATCCTTTTCAGTGAAACTACCCACCAGAGAAAAATGGGAGAATGGAAATGTCATCAGCGAACAGACGCAGGCATATTCTCGAACCAACTTAATATATTGAAGTCCTTTCGTCACCCAGATTGTGCTAGTGCTTTCCAAGCGGAGCTTCTTGCGATTCGGGAAGACTGTTGTTTGCTGAACGATTTGCCTACATTCAGTCACAATATCGCTATCTTTTCTGACAGCCAAGCTGCTTTCAAACCCATTGATGCGGTCACCCTCTAAAGTAGTAGACCAATGCCGGTCCGAAATTAATCGTATAAGTGTCCACTCAACAACTGCACTCATCTGGGTCCCAGGGCATAATAACTATGAGGCTAATGAGCGTACTGACGAGCTGGCCAGGCAAGAATCGGCAGAAATATTCGATATTCCACTAGATGGCGTTAAGGGCAATATACATCTTCCATCCTCCAGCTTGCCAATCACAGGTGGAACAGTCTGACTGTGTCATATTAAGAAAGACATGTCCTGATTACAACAAACTTACAATCAAGACCAGATATTGTCAGAATTGTAGTCATTATCACAGGCCACTGGTAAATCGCGGACCATGCGGCCAAGCTTACTATCTCTTACAATACCTTTTGCAGAAGCTGCAAGGATATTAATGAGAAAGAATCTCTTTATCACTTCCTTTGCAGATGTCCAGCCCTGGCGAGGACCAGGCTAGAAAAATTCTGCTTTGTAGACCTCGGCTAGAAAGCTGAAAAAATGACGGATTGGATCTAATTTTACATCATTTAGGTTTTGCACGAGTTTTGTAGTAACAAAAAGGCGCGCCCTAGAGCTCTACTCTACCTACCTACCTACCTAATCACATCGACGATCCCTAAACTCGAAACAAATTGTTTTTGATATTTAAAACACAAGCTGTTTTATTTAAAAAGAACATGGGGTGTTTTAAATGAAAACCTTTATAGCACAACTTACTGTCTTGGTACAGCTCATAGAGTTCGAGGTTGTATCTTCTCCTCCATTCGCCTTCCTCGCATACGGGACTGAATATCCGACGAAGAATTTTTCTTTCGAAAGTGTTCAATATTTCCTCTGTCTTCCTGCTTATCGTTAAACACTCGGCTCCATACAGCAGAACTGGCAGGATCAAAGTTTTGTAGAGCAAACATTTCGTCTTCCGATTAAGGAGTTTTGACCCCATTTGTTTCGCCAAACCGAAGAAGCAGCGGTTTCCTAGGGTAAGTCTTCGTCGAATCTCCTCTAAGGTGTCATTCGTGGAGTTGATGTTTACTCTGAGGTAGGGAAACTCCTTAACCACTTCGAAGTTACTGTTGCCATCAGTGACGTTCTGTCCTAGGCGGTGGACAGATGCTTCTTTGTTTGTTGACAACATGTACTTGGTTTTGTCCACATTCACTTCAAGCCAACTCGTTTCGCCTATTCTGCACAAGATCACATGATAGCGCATCTGCTTGCCGAAATCCGGTGCATGTTGGGAATAGTTCGGAGGAACTGTTTCCGAATTGCACGTTGCACCGCGTGTTTTCCAGCATCACGCGGCACAGCTGGATCAGTTTAGCCAGGATCCCGAATTCGGCCATCACCTTGTTGAGCTCAAGACGATGAATGCGTTTAAAGTTGATGAAGAGATGGTCAGTGTCTACTATTTTAAAAAGCTTCAAGTTGGTCTAGAATTCGGCGAAGCCATCGACCTTTTATTGTATTCTTATGGAATAGTCACAGTTTCCTGAAATCCTAAACCAGACGTCAGGACCAATGAGTGAGCGACGTTCAGCCCTTTTACTTCTTTCGAAATGTTCATGTTTTTGTATCTCCTTAGTCTGCAAGGAGATTGAGGCAATTTCAAATAAGCTATAAAGAAAGATTAAAAATTTTGGATCTCTATTTGAGGCTCCAAATGCTGTCAGGTGTTACAAACTGGGATCGTATACTCTAGCTACGTTTAAGCTGCCTCCAAGTCATTTTCAAAGAACTGTTCTCCTCAGCCTTTGCCTGCAGCTTGCAGTTCTGCCTGGATGACCGGACTCCATTACGTGGCATATTTCACAATGGAGTTGACTTCGCACGAACCGCAGGGTGTGTCCAATTCACTCCTACTTTCTCCGTCGTTTATGTCCGTTGTCCGGACATATGGAAGGATTTAAATTAATCTTATCCCTGTTAGAAGAAACGCCGCCGGAAAATGACACCTATGTATGTACATTTGGTGATTAGAATGGGTTAAGGCTGATAAAGCCTAATTGGAGGCATCAACTTCACCTATTCCATTTGGAAAATGTTCTGAAGCTTACGTAGTGCAAAAGATGCATGAACCCTTATTTCCAAAGAAAATCTTAACCATTGCTGTCTGAGATATTATTTTAACGTCCTAGAACTGTCCTTAACGAAATGGTGGCAATTCTATCTAGAAGCGGGGAATACCTCCAGGCGAATTCTTTGTTAATATTCGCGACTTGTAAAAAGATAGACGTTCACTGGCAGAGATCATAATTCAAAATTCAGAAACGCCTCTATGAACAACTTAATTAGCTTCATAAGGGGCATAGTAAGCTTCGCCCTAATTTGATGACATCCCTGACGCAATAGATTTTATTGCTCATGAGTACATATGCAAGGTAGTTCCATGTGTGCAAGTATCCAACTCCAACAATTTATTTTCATCTGGCATCAAAAAATATTGGAAGGACTCTATCAATCAGCTTAGCCGTGGTTAGTAAGTGTTCACACTTCTTGCAATTATGTATGTCCTGCCAATTGAGGGGGTTTGCCTGACTTCTCTCTCCACAAGAAATGTATTTATGAAGGACACCTAGTTTGTGTTTGTTATGTCAACATTGGTAGTGATTTGCATCAATCCAATTCGGGGGAAAAACTTCATGTGTTACTCATACCACCCCAATGGGATTGTTTAGTGTGTCAAGGGTTATTTATTTGTAGTGTGGGTACAGATGTAGATTTAAAGGATTTTAGGGATTGTTGCTGTCAGATTGGTTCGTACATGTTGAGTTGGTAGTTTAGCCCCAGCAGTGTATGGACTTAAACTCGATTGGGGGTGCAATATATATTTATACATGTACATATACATATGAATGTATATATATGTTAAATTCGAAGCCTGTTTAGATAGATTTAATTCTATAGTGTTGATATCAGAGCAGAGGACTGAAGGTAAGTAGGATGGGTTGTCGCTCAAGTGATTGAGAAATTTCATTGGGGGTTTTGTATTTTGAAAGTTGTTTCTAATACATCTACGGAGGGGATGCAATGTTGTGAGGGATTTACTTGTAATTTATCCCATATTTACAGATGTCAAATGGGATTTGATTTATATTTTAGACTTAAAAGGAAATATAGTTGAGACAGTCCTTTGCAAGCCTTAAATTATTGAGTTGGTGATAGCTACAATTATATTGTATTTCCGAAAGCGTATACCATTTCGTATTTAATTGGGTTTCCATATCCATGGCCATTTGAAATAATGTATAATTCTACAGTATTTAAACTCGATTTTGAAAATGAGTAGGTACAAAAACAAAGGCATATAGGGGCAAGTTTTCCTCAGGTTACAAGCATATTTTGGCAATGTCATTGGATGTTCAGAAACTCGAAGGGTTTAACCCATTTTAGTCTTCTTACTAAACTTACTATTTTGAAGCTGCACACGTGGACGAAATCACCTCCTTACAATGCCTGCTTAATTGCTACATATATAGTACTAAACAAACGGCAAGAGTATGCTGAGTTTAACATCACACGTGGAGCTGGATACTCGAACCTGAGCAACATACCTGATAACTCCAGCACTCATGTGCCAGGCGAGGCATATCCTGATTCCCAGTAACATCTCAGGTGTCTAGCAAGAAGTGACGAGATGTAATCAACAGGGATACCCACAGCCAGACTAGCGGATGCCTTATTGTGCTACTTCGACGTATTCGGAACTCAGGTCAATAACGATTTTTCAAGACTGAGGCAGGCCTTTGAAAAAGAGATAGTGGCGGAGAAGCTAATGTCAGCGCTCGAATGCCCGAGTGAGACATTGACATCGGTTAATTGGGTCCTTGCCTGGGAGCTTAAATCACGGATCTAACCCTCCAGGTTACTACCTAGTTACGAAGGACATATACTATGGTTATTGCTATAGAGAACAGAACCAGCGCTTATTCGTTTGAGGCTTTCATGCCATCAAAAGCAGCACAACTGATGTGCTGGCTTCACCACCACCACCACCAGGAAACCCCTGCTTTGACGAAGAATACCAGCAGGCGAATGCAGCTAAACAAGAGGCATAGAAAGCAGCGCTGCAAAGCTGAACGAAAGGGAAACAGAACGGGTCAAGGCAACAGGACCCATACGAAGACAAGAAGGAAATTTTGTAGTAGATTCAAACACGGTTCTGAGAATATTGAAAAACTTCCAATACCTGCTGAATACCTAACTGAAACCCTGAATATTCTACCGTAGCAGGTAAACTGGCTAATGAGCTGGCGAAGCGCGGTTCAGACCTCGACAGATCACTCGCGAACTGTGTTCACATCCCGTTCAGAGCGGGCAAAGGAAGAATCCATTTCACGAATAGCTTGACCAATATTGTTCTTTAACGGGACCCCACAAAAAAAAAGTCTATCGGTGTCAAATCGCAGCTCCGTGCCAACCAAGCTATGTACATCACCAAAACGATTAATTACAGGATTATTGATTTTAGTGTGCAATACATCAGTTGTTGAGCGGCTTGTGTGACTCGTAGCCCCATCTTGTTGGAACCATAGCTCGACCAAGCCCAAATCTTCAATTTTTCAATTGTGGAATGTAACGTTTCATCTATTGTCGTACCGCGAAGTGAGTGCATTTACATTACGCATAAGAACTGTCAGTGTCAAAATAACATATGATTCAAACAGAAATCAACAGATGGCCCACCCTTTAAATACATACATACATATGTAGTTATGAAGAGCTTTGTAAGGAACACAAACTGGTATAGAAACCGGACGTGATATGTACAATATTGTGATGAGGAGGGATTTCGCTCCTCTTCCCCAGCCTTTCGTGCAACTAGTTTTTTCTGCAACATACCTACAATGAAAATTCGTATAAATTGTGCGAACAACACCTCAGCGTCAGAAGTTCCACTCCCTTGTCACTGATTCGAAAACAGACAACAAAGAAATTCCACAACAGGTTAACTAACAACAATCCCCCTCTGGTCTGGTTCCTGATGTAAGACTATTCACAGTCAAATGTTAACTCAAAGAACATGTGCCACCCCCCTTCATGTATCTCTTTGTACAAATTCAACTATCTATCTTCACCTAGTACAACTTACAGTGGATGCTATCCACGTCAAAAACATCCTTGCACCTTTTCGCACTAAATTCAGCACATACGGTCACGACTGAGCGCGGTTCAGCAAATAAGATGCAAGGAGGCAGGATCTCTCAACCCATGCCAACCAGAAATAACGCAACCGGTATAGCCATTAATTTAATCTGTTTGTTTCGCTGTAATGACCTTCTTAATTGTGTAAACACGACAGGTAAAATTAACGGAACCATTTCACTTGGCGAATAAATATATTTTTGCATACATCAACGAAACGCAACGAAGCATACACAAACGCAGGACGAACGAGACCCGAGAGCTGGAGAGACCCTCGCGAAACAAGTAAAGAGCTCTAATTTCCATATTAATTTGCACGAATTAATGAGTGGATCTGAGTGTCCTGAGAGGTGGAGGACAAGAAGATACGAATGTTCCTGCCAGAAGTGAATGATTTTCCCAAGCACACAACGCTTTATTCCTTGAACGCCGGCTTCCATTTTGCATGCTTAACCTTTCAAAATACGTATCTCCAGCACCTTGTATCGTATACCTGGTGCTCTGGTGGTAGGATGGAGCACATATATAAATCCAATGGAGGTGGAAAGGTGGCGCATTGGTGTTATCTGTGTTTATCCACAGTATATCAGGTAGTGTCCGCAAGAGTAAACATACACTCAGCAGAAAAATATCGAAGTGAAAGAGTTTGAAGGTACAGTCGGTACAGGAGGACCGGTGAAGGTTTGAAGAGGGAAATCTTTGAATTCTAATGGAAGCTCGTCGGAATGTGAAGACGTTTTCTGAAAATTATTCGTTACATGCAAAGGTGATGGTTTCCATTTAGTCAAAATACTCTTAGCTACGAGTTTGAGAAGATGAAGTCACTACCGGATAGCAAGAAACTAGGTCTTGGAGAACCGGAACATCCTAAGGGTGTACCAACTAAATTTTCATCTGGATGTTGTTTGGAAAACTGATTGATATTTGAATTCGCAGAAAGTTAATCGGATACCTGAGGCGTTGCGTTGAGAGTTGCCAGTAGACCTTGTGTTCTGGTGAGATAGAGATTCTATCGTCGGACTTACATATCATAGCAGAGAGACACGTTGGTAAATAGAAGTACCTTTGTGGAGGCATCTGCCACTACCATTCACACGATTTATTATAACCTCGTCTTTCCCTTAAGAATAGCTGTTGGCTCATACTTGCAAGGATTGGAAGAAGGATCTAAAAAGATTGAGACGCAGATATTGTGTAGAGTAGCAGATACACGAGCAAGGTGCTTGAGGGGATATGAAACCGCTTTTGGTATTGAAATTTAGGAAAGATAAACAAATCGTCGGAGTTCTAAGGAGGACACGTAAAGATCTAAATACCAGGAAGTCTTGTAGGAAAGTTTGATTCTGAAGGGGAATGACAGCTGAAATGTACACAGTTGGCATTAGAGACGTTGGGTGGCGTATACGCCTTACTTTAGTGAAGGAATAGGACCCTACCACCAGGGCTGGTGTAGTAAACTAAAAAGTCTATAGATTGGTATAAAGAATCATGTTTAATCTGTAATCAAACCTGGAAAGCGATCAAGGCAGATCTGAATAAGGCTTTACTACGGCTTAAGGAAAATTTGTGATTGAAATTGTGCTCGACGGTAACGACCATTTCAGAAGTCGGCAGCTTTGTTAAGTGACCAGCTCCCAAGTCGGACATATCCGTGACATAAAAGGGTAAGTTGTGGAAACGTTAAAAAAAATAAATGGAAAGGTTTGTTGACCCCATTGAGAGTATACCCAACTCTACGAAAACGAAGGAGGACTACACACTGTACAGGCCTGTACGTTCGCTTTGATGAGGCTTAACCATGAGCTCACTAATTGTAGGCTGGTTACACAATATGTTGAAGATCAGAGCGATAGGTTACTTTTCAATCTTCGGGAATCTCAAGAATTAAGAGCAGGGTTTGAACTGGATGGCCATAGTGCGGTTTCCTTTCATCAACTCTTTTAGACGTAGGAACTTCCAGGAAAACAACATGGCAGCAAAAATGTGCCAGAGCCAAGTCTATATTATCATTGCAGATATCGTGGTGCCCAGTCGTCCTATTAATACAGAAAGAAGAAAATAAATCATCTTCTGCAAGCTCACCGAAGTCAGCCTATTGGATGTACCTGATGATAATTATACTCATGATCGGAGTCTGGGGACGAGAAAGTCAGTGTATCCAGTCGAAATGATCGCACTGGATCTCTGTTGAAAAAGTCTCAGACGATAGATATTAGATATGGAACTCAGGTAAAATCCAGAGAACATGTCTGACGGTGGCAGTGATCCAGTACGCCACACTCAGGTCAGGTGCAGACCCATTGTGAAACCCTTAAGGCAGATAACCATTACCCATTGGTTAACCTTGTTCGAGGTTAGGTTAGGTTAATGGGTTAACGGGAGAAGAGAAACTTGCACCCGTCACACTTAGATCAATGTAGATCCATTGTGATGCCCCTAGGAGGTACCTCCCATACTATAGAACCTATGAAAAACCTATGGATCGTCAAGCCATCCCGAGGCGATTATGAATTTATGCAAATCTTTTAAATACTTGCCGGAAAGTTCTTCTAAATCTTGGAAGAAATGTCTCCCCAAAATTTTGTTTCTGATTTGACCGAGTGCTGGGCAGCGACAGATGTAGTGTGGAGTATTCTCCACCTCCTCGTCACCACAGCGCTCTGCATAGGTCGTCCGTGCTAAGTCTCATCTTCTTTGTGTGATATTTCAGCATGTTGTGTCCGATAATTATACTAACGAGAGAAGACAAGGATTTTTTACTCATTTGTAGGATTCTCTCGGTTTTTTAATTGTTGTAGGAGTGGCCACATTTTCCTAGTTGTAACACAGAAGTCGAGCGTGGTCCATCTCTCATTTGCTGCTACAAGTGTTTCGTTCCCAATCGCTTGTCTAAGATTACAGGGTGGGATTTTTACTGTAGTATCTGACTCGTTTAGTTCAAGTGATGATCCTTTTCTTGCCAGTTCATGAGCTCTTTCATTTCCCGGTACATCTTTATGTTCGGAAACTCAGAAAAGTCAAACGTTGTGCTGCGCGCCAAGAACCTGTAGCTCTTCGCGACAGCGACCTACAAGCTTCGATTTTATTTCAATGGCAGAAATCGCTTTTATTGCCGCTTACCTGTCAATGAAGAAGGTAATATTAGCGTGTGATAATGCCCTCATTGTAACTTGTTTGTCACTGCCAGGACCTCAGTTTGAAAAAAACTGCTGTAGTCAGGGAGTCTGATCGAACTGGACATTCCGATAATTTCGGTGTCAATCTTGAAACCATCCGTGTAGATGGGTATCGTTCCCTATCAGACTGGGTTTCCAGCTTCCATTTTGGCTTATTCGAAGAGCACTACTTGCGGTCTTGTACAAAAGGGTCTAGGGGTTTTAGGTCGAGAATTGTTTCCAGCCCCATTGTAGGAGTGGTTCTCATTGCCCCAGTGTTGCCAATGCAGGCCATTCTTTGAATTTTTGTCATAATCTTAAGGTTGGTGGCTTTTTTCGTCGCTTTCCACCAGACAAAGTTGCCATACATCAGTATCGCAATAGCCACATGATGATTTTAGGGCTTGGACCCCAGGTTATCATTGCTTTCTTTGCCTTTTCCTTTATGTTGAGGCTCCAGTTTAGTTTCCTCTCTAGGATGACTCCCAGGTATTTGACGTAGTCAGAAGCTGAGTCATCTCAATTGATGGCATTTTGAATTCCGGTATTGTCCTTTTGTTTGTAAAAAGAATCAATTCCGTCTTCTGTGGATTGACTATAATTCCGCAGTTCTTGGTCTAGGTATTGACCATGGATAAAGCATTTTCTATTTGATCACCAAGAGTAGACCGAAATTTTTCTGTTGCTAGCAGTGCTAAGTCGTCTGCGTATGCCACGGTCTTAACTCCACTAAATTTTAGCTTAACTAGGACTTCGTTTATCACGAGGACCCAGAGAAGGGGTGATAATACACCACCTTGAGGAGTGCCTCTAGATGCTGGCACCGTGATTTGCGCACCACCCAGTTCTTAACCTTGAATAACCTTGAATAATTGCTTCTGACCCCTATTACATACAATAAGGTTGTTTTCGACAAAGAAATTAAATAAGGACTCGCCGTGTGTCCCATTGCTTGTGGTCTGAATTCGTGTCGCATCCCATAAGCAAAACCCGTACTTCCTGCTTAGTGTTTTGTACTAATTCAAGCCTTACTACCGTTCGGTTCATATCGCCGTACGTAGTTCCAATACATGTTCGGTTCGTATATTCTCTAAATTGGCTAATGTTTCCACGAAAATCCATAGCTCTTGCTATGGGGCAACATCTACCTATGTTTCTTTCATCTAAGAGATATCTAAGGATTACATTAGATCCAATGCTATGGTGAAGGTTAATCTGAGGAAGCTTAATCATTGAAGGGACAGACTTTTCAGACTGGTGATGCCAGTGCAGACCTTGTATCTTCTGAGCCTTGTACCACCATCAAGATTATTTCTGAAATCAGAACTCAATTCGACAATGTTACAGATCGTTTCGTCCGTTTTATGGTATATCCAAAAATAAGACTAAAGATGGACGAGTGCAACCCAATGGAATTGGTGTCTGCAGGCAAGGACGCTCGCTACAACTGCTAGAAGAATGACCTACCTGGGTCGGAGAGCCTTCATATTTGAAGGATCGGTATAAAGCAACAACTAGCAAGTAATCTCAACCAAACATATGTAGCTGACAACATTCTTGTAAGCCATACTGCACATTCAACACTATCCAGACTAAAAAAATAAAAAATAAAAAATAGAAAAAAAAACATACAGAAAAGCTACAATCCGTCTGGAACGGATCGTATGATACCCTATCCTCCTCTCTATAAAATGGGCGTGACCAAATTGCATATTGTACTCAAATATAGCTATAATGTCGAACGTTTGAGGATGTTACATGTAAAATTTTATCAAAATAGGTTTTTTGATGATAACGCCCCCAAAAAGTGGGCGTGGCCAAAACTGTTCTATGGGTGAATTGTAGGGAATCTAAATACCCAAATATTTGGTCTTAACAAAATTTTTCGGTTTCATATAATTTAGTGAAGTTATAAAAAAGTAGGCGTGGCAGTGGGCGGATGTAAAAAAATTTTACACTTGTACTGTATCTTTTTCTTGGAAGCCCAGATATGAAATTTCAGCGTCCTAGTTAAACATTTAAGGCCCGGAAATCGGTTTTGTGATGAAAACGCCCCCAAAAAGTGGGCGTGGCTAAAACTTTTGTATGGGTGAATTGTAGGGAATCTGAATGCCTAAATATTTGGTCTTAACAAAATTTTTCGGTTTTATATAATTTAGTGAAGTTATGAAAAAGTGGGCGTGGCAGTGGGCGGATTTAAAAAAATTTTACACTTGTACTGTATCTTTTTCTCAGAAGCCCAGATATGAAATTTCATCGTCCTAGCTCAAAATTTAAGGCCCAAAAAGCGGTGACATACGGACGGACGGACGGACGGACGGACGGACGGTCATCGCTCAATCGATTTCGCTATTGATGCTGATCACGAATATATATACTTTATATGGTCTATCTCGATTATTTCTCTATGTTACAAACTATGTGTCAAACTTAATATACCCTTAGGATAGGGTATAAAAAATACTCTTCAATTTCTATCCCGATGAAGTATGGCACCAAATAAAACATCCTGACGCATATCCACTGTGACACTTAAAATCGTGTTCCGTAAATTATGCTGAGGATATACATACTTTGTGTATGACACATATTCGTCGTTATGTCGTCAGTGAGGTACAACCCGGCCCGGTTCGTCTACAGTGTCCTTTTCATGTTCTCATGTGCAAATAAAAACCAAACAATAACGAAGGCTTTTTAGTCAGATATGGTTTGTATCAGGCATCTCTTGCCTCCGCTTTTGAAATACACCAGTTGAGGACATGCTAGCTCGACTGCAGGGACACGCAGAGGACACCTACCTACCTAACCCCAAATACGTACATATGTCCGTATGTATGTACGTGTTGTAGAACGATTGGCAAACTCATCACCTAGCCTCCTTATTTATTTGACCTGTGTTGTAGTGGGAGGGAGTTAGGGGACCGAGTTAGATTGGCAAACCCGGTGCCTGCTGGACTTTTACTCGAAAACGGGAGTTGAATTCGACCCGTAGAGGTGATAAGTGCTAATACGACAGGGAATTCAATATGTCATCCTGTTTATTGTTGGAGAAGTGCTGATTTTGAATTGAGGACAATGGGCATTTTTTGTGCCTTCCCTCCAGTGTTTGCTTTTTTGTGTGCCACACACATGTACATGTACATGTACATTGGTGGAAGGACGTGTATCGTGTGGATGTGGCAGTGGCATTGAACTAGATAAGGGAAGGATGGGGCTTGACTGATGTGATGTAATTTAGAGAATTGCGATGGGTGAAGAGTGATTAGAATGTATCAGTGAATAAGGTGTTGAAAGGGTTTAATGGAATTTTTTTCTTTCATAAAATGGGTATGATTCGGGCGAGGGGGTGATGATGGTGTCAATTAAATAAAAAAAAAATGTGACAAATTTTGCTGATTCACTTGTATGTCGATTAATAAAGATACTGCTCACAAGTTGGGTAAAGAAAATGTTGAATTTAAAGAATGACTGGAGAATTTAAGGGAGGAAGACATTATGTGTATCTATAGCGAACTACAAAGGCGTTGTACATATGTGACCGATTTGAGAATAGGTAGGTTGAGGAGTGGTTGCATCTGATTATACGCTATCTTTCTTTGGCCAGGTTGTGAAAGTTCATGTCGACGTGAAAAGACTGATAAACGTTAGGACCGTGGTTCGTTTGATTCTGAGTCTTTTCTATAACTAGCTCATCGGCTATTTAATTACTGTGGAAACCTATATGTCCCGACATTCAGCATAAAGTGATGCTATGCTTCGAGCTCAGGAATTTGAGTTCCTCATTGCATCATTTGATTTGGTTGGTATGGTAGTGATGGCTTTGATGGTTACTGACTACAGAGTGGATAAGTCCCAGCAGGCTTCTATGACACATGTTGGTTTGTCGGAGACTGACATTTTTGGTGAAGATATCAAGTTGGCATAAGTTGGACCAAACCAGGTCCCCGTAGACAAGACTCAACGAATAAAATCTAAAGATTACAAGATTATCAAAGAAAAACTAGTGACCTCAACTACTAATTACAGAATTCTCAAAGGAAACTGCCGACTGCCGGAAACTTGCATTGACGGAAATACCAAGACCTTCAACCCATGCATATCTTTCATTTTGCTAACTATTGAGTTTGGTTAGGTTATACTGAAGAGTCAAAAGATTGACAGGTTTATTGCACCTACTCCCGTCGTCCCAATATCTTATACGTCTGCAAGTAAGTCCTAAGTGACGGCTTTTCGGGTCACCATCTGGAAGACTTCTTTGCTGGAAAACAGGTTTACTATATCGGATGGTCTGTGGCTTGCAGCAAGTTCCTTAAATGGTAGATTTTTCCAACTCTAAAGAATTTATGTCCGTACCACATTGACATTGTGGGATTCAGGAAGTTCGGCGGCTCGGCGTCCCTTCGTGGACATAGAGAACTGTTGGCCTTACTGTTGGACAAGGTAGCCAACAGCAGTACCACACTCCTACATATACCGATTCGTAGTATATTTTGATATCATCCGACTTGTTATTAGAGGCTCTTAACGGCGATCATCTGCTCTTAGCCACTCGTGCGATTCCGGACAGTGTTCAATCCTTATTGAGCTATTCTCAAATAGTTTGCCCTCAGTTCCCCTCTACTGCAACGTATGCATTCTATAGTTAGATTCCATCTCTCCACCAGACTGTTGACCCTTGGTGTTCTGACTGTGATTTTTATTTGTTGGACAAGGTTCTTTTTAGAAGAACTGTTCAAAAATAAACATTCTGAACGCAGTTCCTCAATCGGTAACGAACATCACTCAGGAATTTTATAGTGTTGAATGATTTTTACACTGAAGTGGTTTTACTCTTGATGATTTGTCCAATATGATGCAGGAATTCAAAATCGAATGGAAAGAGAATACGGTCAATGCTCAAATGTGGATCCTTGCAAAATCTTTAACATCACTGAAACGCAGTTTCAAGACATACCACATTACAGCCTTAGAAACTTGGGCTTCATCTGCCGACATAGTCTTTTTGAAGCAGTTTCTTGGCCAGTTTCATCTCAGCGGCCTTCAACGTAGTGATTAGGCCTTTAAGATTCCTCAACGTTCATGATGAGAGCAGACGCCACTTCTACAGCATATGTCATCTTCAACTTGAGGAGAGTTATCAGTCGGCTAATAAATCAATTTGTAATCAGTTTTTCCTTCTTTGTCGTAGAAACGTAACGACCTGGAAAACTCTACCCGACAGGTTTACTATACTCAGAGTCTCAAGTTCATGTACATAAATGATACTTTCGCGCATATGTAGACTACTTATGACGAAAGGCAGGTTGTCTTTCACTGAGTGTCTCCCTTCGAAATTCCGAGTTAGATGAGGACGCAGCACTAGTGTACTTAATGGACTCACTTCCAATAGAATAGCTCCAGCACAGGATGTTCGGTGAGCATCATCAGTACATGATGCTGATAGGATCTCTTGAATAGAAACCCGACGACAAGAAGGCGGATTAATTGACTTGAACAACATTCTCCGGTAATATGAGCGCCGCCGTTGTCCCATTAAGGAACTACTGTACAGACATTGACTGAATTTTGAAAGACCTGATCCAGTCTTGTTGTTGACGTCAACTTTGGTTTGAAAAAGATGGCGGAAAATAGTGATTGAAGCTGAATATAGACAAGTTAAGGTTTCTTTTCTTTTAAATTCTGTGAAACCTAACAGTGTGCGGAAACTGAAATGGTTCTGGATCGAATCGCGAAAACTGGATTAGTTCTGGATCGAATCAAAGACTCCATTATCGATGTCAAACAAGCAAGCTTCAGTTCGGGACCGTCCTGCTTCCACCACATTAACACCCTGCAGATGATCACAGAGCACTAAGTCGCGTATGTCGTAGGTATCCTATCCGCTTCGCCTGCTATTTATCAACTTCGAGAAGGCATTTGATAGTTGGTCAAGTAAGGTTGTAATGCAATTCCCTATCCAGATCATGTTGCTATAGCTACCTCGGGTAAATACCTCAATACTCTTAGAGATCTTCTCCGAAACACTCTCTTTAAGCTCTTGTCTAGAACTAGACAGGAAAATTTTACCCACATTTTAAACCCAAAAATCTATGGCGTCAGTCTGATAGTCGCAGGTGGAGTCAAATTTTTGGATCTTGTCATTAACGAGAAACTCTATACGAAACCTAGTATCCTAGACAAACACCTTCTCTCAGGTATATGCCGATGATGTAGCCATACTTTCTATTGAGTCATGCCTAGAGACTGTCTGTGATAATGTGCAGGTAGCCTTAGACATGATCGATTAATCGTGCATTAGGAACGAACTTTCGATCGATCTTCCACAAACTGACGAGAAAAAAGATTGCGAACGGTCTGACTCAGCCAGTGCTAAAGGACGTCACCATCCAGATCTCCAATAAAGTGAAATAACTAGGAGTGATCCGGGATAAAAAGAACTTCTAGCTTATCCGTCAATACTTCAGCAGAAATAAAACGACGATTAACTCTTGCCAATTGCTGTTTCTTTGGGCTAAGAAGGCAGTTGGGTAGTAAGGCCATATCCCGAACAACTAAGGAGACTCTATATAAGACCTTGATTATCCCAGTTCTCCTTTATAGCACTGAAGCATGGATTTTAATGAAAGCGGATGAAGATATCCTTGGTCGTTTCGAAAGAAAAATTCTTCGCAAAATATTCGGTCCCGTTTGCGTTGACGAGCTTTGGAGGAGGAGATTCAACGACGAACTATACGAGCTGTACAGCGACATCGACCTAGTCAAAAAAACTTTGCATCAGTCGTTCAAAATAGCTACGATATGTAGAGTGAATGGACACCAGCGATCCCGCCCGTAGAGTCTTTGAATTAAACCCGTAGGGACGGTTAGGCACCTCAAGCGACTTGGAGTGCGCAACTGGAAGCAGTTAACTAAGGACCGGGGTAACTGGACAGTCTTGTTGGTTGAGGTCCAGGTTCACATCGAATTGTAGCGCCACCTAAGTAAATAAGTAAGCTTATCCGTCCGTTGTTTGGCGTTGGTGGGGGGGGGGACTCTCCCGTAAGTATGTGACTGCCTTCTGGATTGAAAGACAAAAGAACAACCTATCTCGTCTGCAAAGAAGTTTTTCCAAGTAGTCTGCCTCTCCTTCTTCTTAATCTACATCCCCTCGATCATGGGCTGTACTATCAAAGAAATCTACCGTCTTAGAAAGGATGACTTCAGTATCATCCGCACTGGACTTTCGATGACCTTGCGCGACCCTTACACTACGATCCTGGTTTCATGGATATACATATGTACCGTCTGATGCAATGATACCGCAACTTCGGCTGCAGTACAAATTTAGAGTCGACTTTCTTGTCTTCAAAACTGGCTTCAGCCAGAATCTGAGCCTGGATTCGACTGTAATCGAATCTTCACGTATGGTTGTGGTGCTGTTTTCGTAGAACCCGACACCAATAGACTTCGCTACTCGTTAGGCATGCATGCCTCTGTTTTTCAAACGGAGACCTATCCTATCCTAATGGCTACCGACTATACTTACTTACTGCCTTACTCAACCTAGTAACCCTTTCCAAAAAAGTTTAAGAATGCAAGAACTCCTTAAATTTAGTCGCGAAGCTGAACTCTTTCCCTCTTGTTTGGATCCCAAGTCGCACTGGAATTCCGAGTAATGATAATAATCAGATAATAATTTTTAAGGACCTGAACCTGCTTTAGGAATTCTCGCGTCATCGGTCAGGTGTGTCGTGTGTTGCACGGGTCTCCAGGATGCAGGCAGACTAAATCTATGCTCCTATACGTTTGTAAGAAATCAACGGCATTCTTGTTGTCTCTCAGAAGAAAAGACTGTAGCCAACTTATTGCAATTCTTCCTTTTCCCAAGTATCATAGTGTGCTGGGCTTAAGAGACACCACTATCTTTAACGCTTCTGAAGAGGACGACGATACTTCAACTCAGACAGCAGACCTTCTTTGCTGATATGGTGACTGATGATACTGTGAGCTTCTCATCACTGAAGTGCATTCCCGGCTCTGAAACTGTAAGAAATTCCAGTAAAATGGGTAATACTGGGTCTAGCTTCCTGATAGTACAATGGACCAGTTCATTCAGAGTCCTCCAGTGGAGTGTTTCCTGACCCAACAAAAAGTGGATTCTTCTAAATTTATCCCACTTTTCATTGTTGTTACGATACTTACTTTGCACTTAACTCACTTCCAACGCCCAAGGACTTTCGCATGAGCTGAGAAAAAATTCCTTGCACTTGAAACCTCTAGAAGCAGCCCACCCAACCCAAAGAGTGTGAGTTAAAAAAAAAAGTCCTGTTCCACTTCTTTTCTAATTCATATAAATCCGCAGCGAGTCCTTGATCCAGGGAATTTGTCACCCTCAGCCACATAATCCAGTGAAGAAAAAAAAAAACTGTTCTCACACACAAACACACACCATTTCGTCATTAAGCAAATTTTCATTTATTTAAAAAAAAAATATTCCATCCTATACACACACACATGCATGTGTTGGATTCACTCTTAAAATCTAACTTATTAGCTAGACCTTACTTCCTAAGGAGCATACACAAACAACAATAAAAGTATGTATGCACACCAAAAAGGCACAAAGCACTTGCTGCTCCTCCTTCCTCGTAGGATTGTCTGCAGAAAATGGATTCCAGGGACAAAAAAACAAAAAAAAAAAAAAACAACAACAACGAACGGGAATCCACATGAGATTTCCATTAAATTGTGACAAATATTAATGTCATACCGCCCACTTACACTCCCCCCGGGCTCACCCCGGTATTATGTAGTACGTATGTCTGTATGTATGCACAGAGGGTTCAAGTTAATGTAATGGAATGCCGGAGTAGGCCGGGGTACGGGTGATGGTAATATATGTGTTCCGTAAGCCAACTTAAGCTTAAGCAAAGTAATTATCAAAAAAGTTTTCTACAAGACTGAGCACAAATGAGCACCTCTCGTCCGCCCGCCCCCCCAAACCAACCCAACCCACTCCACTCAGTGTGCAGGTCCTTTTCTAAGAAAACTTCACAACAGGACTAGAGCTAACACCATGACTATTGCTAGCAGCGGATTGCTGTTGAGAATGGTAGGCAGGTGGTGCAACACCAGCTACAGCAGCAGATCCTGCCGTAACTCGGTTGGAACCAATCTCCACGACTTTCGTAGGCGGATTATACAGATGTGTACCATAATGTATAGCACCGGGATGAGTATACACTGGCCCACTGACATCCGATGCATATATGTATGACATTTTGCCGCTACCACCTCCGGTAGTGCCGGCGTAGATATTACCCGAACTTGTTGATGATGACGACGACGACGAATACAATGGACCCAGCTTAAGTGCCGAGGAGCTGCTGGTCTCGGAAGTTGGAACTTCTATTGGACTACTACCACCAGAACCATCACTACCAGTGGAACCGCTGGTACCGGATAGACTTTGTGCATATCGGGTGTAACTTGCCGCACCCGGATGATGATGCTGATGGAAATGATGTAAGGGTTGCTGTAATTGTTGCTCCTGCTGTTGGCCAGTTACAATCGGCTTGAAGGGGATGATGGGAACTGTTGCTGCTGCTGCTGCTGCTGCTCCCCCGACCGTTGCCATTTGAATTGGGCCATAGAATTGATGCTTGGGTACGATTTGGATTGTCTGCTGTTGGTGCTGAAGGGCGGGATATGCTGTGGATGAGATAGACAGTGAGAAATATTAATAAGGTTCTTAAATTGGATTTTTGGGATTTATTGTTGCACGTACATACGAACATATATAGAAGGAGGATATCATCGGTACGTACAGTTACGTGTTAAATAAAATCCTGAGACATCCATTTTCAATGGAAATAGAAGTATGGTTCTAATTAGTTTTAAAAAACCAATACTAGGTTAGGTTAGTTAGGTTAAAGGGGTGTGTGACGGATAAAAACTCATCATGTCCACTCGGAGACCTAAAGAAACCTATCGCGTCACTGGTTGGGTTAGGAACCAATTGATGCTTTTGATAAAGTGGAGAAGATCCGATATCTGGAAGCCTGGTAACTCTGCGGTGCTTGCGAAGAACTTAGAACCAATAAGAAATGTGGTCAGTTTCTAACTGTATCTACTAACCTCAAAGCAAGACAAAAAGGGATTTTGTTGTCTTCATCGTTTCACTTGTGGTTTTGTCCATAGGAAGAAGGAACAGCCGCTGGTATCAATTCATTGTAGGTCCCGCAGATATAGACAAGGCAGTGGAAAATCTAGACAAAATAATGAACACGACTTACGAAAAAGTTTGTTCAGTCAGGAAGGATCTCAACCTCTTGGTGGAACAAGGAGATAAACTATAAGAGACCTTTTTACAATATGGCTAAAGTCCGACAAGGGAGTGGAAAATCTAGACAAAATAATGAACACGACTTACGAAAAAGTTTGTTCGGTCAGGAAGGATCTCAACCTCTTGGTGGAACAAGGAGATAAACTATAAGAGACCTTTTTACAATATGGCTAAAGTCCGAGAGGATGAAATCACCTTGGAGGAATATAAAGAGTGGAAGAGAGAACTCAAATATCTGATCAGGCAATCTAAAAGGAAGTCTTGGAACCTATTCTGTGAATCGATCGCATCACTACTGAAGCTACTAGACCCCGCAAGATGATGACAAAAGACGCGGCAATTCCCAGCTTCATTAGAAAATCAGACGGATCGTAGGCAGAGAGTAGTGAGGATGTTTTAGAAACATTAGTCGAAGCTCATTCCTCAGGATGTGGCATACTAACTCTTTCGACGCATGATGTGCATTCTGATAATGTCAGGTTGTCAAAATAGAGGAAGAGTTAAATCATCTAATCAAATGGAAGAAGCTACGATGGGCTATAATGTCTTTCGCTTTTTTCAAAGTGCCAGACCCTGACGGCATTCCGCTAGCTATATAAACAGGATCAGGGAAATTTTTATAAATTGTCTAAGGTTAGACTACATACCAAGACTACGTATGGAAAGAAGTGCGGATGATATTTATGCCCAAAGCAGGTAAACCAAGCCACACTTCAGCGTAAGACTCATTAGTCTTTCGTCACTTCTCCTCAAGACACTTGAGAGGCTTCTTGACATTCATATAAGAAGCAAGTGTTGTAACGGATATTTATGCAAAGCTCAGCATGCATACTTAAAGAGCAAATCGATAGAAACAACTCTACATGAAGTAGTAAGCAAATTAGAAAGCAGCCTTCAGCATAAGGAAATCGCATTAGCTGCCTTTTTAGATGTTGAAGGGGCTTTCTTACCCTTTCTAATGCTCAGGGTAAATTCTTAAGTACATTCTAGCCCTTAAGAAGCTTTGAAGATGGACTGAAAAGTGCGGACTCCATGTCCGTCCGGAAGAAACCGAACTAGTACTGTTTAGCAGGAAATATAAAATTCCATCCTTCAAAGTGCCTAGGCTTGCTAAAGTGGAGCTTTCCCTCTCGAATCGTGCAAGGTATCTTGGTACGGTACTAGATAGAAAGTTAAATTGGTCTCTTAACGTTCTGGAAAGAGTCCGTAAGGTTCAGAATGCTCTCTTCATCTGCAAGAGGACAGCGGGAAAAAAGTGGAACCTGAAACCGACAATGATACATTGCTTATACATTAGGTTAGGTTAGACAGATGGGTTTGTGACAGTGTCACTGCTCACTTAGACCACAGTTCGGGTCCATTACGCCCAATCATTTAACCCCGGAAACCTATAAAGTCCGCTATTGTAATCACCCAGATAATGATATGAATCTCAGGAGGTCCGTCAGCTCTACGTTACCCAAGTCCTCCAAATCCGAGAAGAAGTAACTACCAAGAGTCCTCATTCTTCTGACGGATAGGGCAGGACAGTCGCACAGCAGGTGACGAACTGACTGAATTTCTTCTTCGTCCCTGAAACTTCTACAGAAGTCGTTATGTAGTACACCGAGCCGCTCCGCGTGGACACCAATGGCACAATGACCAGTAAGTATCCCTGAAACGACCCGTGTTTTATAACGACTCAGTTTCACCAGAGAAGTTGATCTCTTCTTGCTGATACCTGGCCATAGGGCCCTGTCTGTTGCGCATGTTTCCAGATGAACCCAGCGACTATTTGCTCGACTTCATGGCTTCATCCTCTATTTCCTTCTGTAAGGAACTGATTGGGTTACTACAAAAGAGAGGGCCCGCGATAAGTGCAGCGCCGACCATATCCTAGCAAGTTCGTCAGCCCTTTCGTTTCCTACGATATCCATATGCCCTGGCACCCAACAGATGGTCACCGCATTAGCTCTAGATATCTCATTCAAGAGCGATTTGCAGATCTTCACAAGCCTTGATCTGATTATAGTGGAGTCCAGGCTGCCTATATACACAGTAATCGTTCTGCCAACGATATTGCTCTCACTAATAATCTTAGTAGCCTGTATGATGGCTGTGACTTCTGCCTGAAAGACGCTGCAATCATCGTTTATTCTAAAGGAGTTGTTTATTCCTAGGGCCTCGCAATAAACTCCGACTCCCGTGCCAACGTCCATCTTAGAACCATCGGTATAGAACGCCAACTCCTTCTTCTTCATGGTTCTGCGGCACTTCCAGTACATTCTCAGGAATTCTTATAGCGAATCTCCTTTCAAAAGCTAGCGTGGGGGTCATGTGATCAGTTTCTGACAAACAGTTGGTGGATCCCCATCGGGACAAAATTTAGGAATGGCCGAACAGGCTCGATGACCACATTCGGCCTTCTCTCAGTCTTACAGCGGTTTTAGCCGCCAGACTGCCACAATATATGTCAAGCGGAATGAAACTAAGTATGGTTTCCCTTGTCGCTGTTGGTATTGTCTTCATTGATCCCATGAATCCGATGCACGCTACCCTCTGGATTTTGGTGAGAAAGCTGGTATTGCTTCTCCAGTGCCGTCCACCATACCAGTGAACCATATGTAAGAATGGGTCTTACGACCGCCATGTATATCCAGTACACCACAGCTGGTCTAAAACCCCACGTGTTACTGAATGCCTTTTTGCAAGAGTTATCCTTCCAATTTAGTTTGGAATCTCGAATTACACCCAGGTATCGGGCCGAACCTGAGATACTTAGTTCAGTACCACTGATACTTGGGGGTCTGAAGGCAGGAATTGATCTCTTCCTAGTGAAGAGAACTACCTCCGTCCTTGAAGGGTTCACTCCTAGCCCTTTGCTGCTAACCCAATTCTCCACTAGCTGTAGAGATTGAGTCTTTCGCTTAGGACTGAAGGGAATTTCCCCGAGACCAGGATAACCACGTCATCGGCATAGGCCGTCACGTTGAAGGGGTTTTCCTTCAGTATTACCAAGATCTCATCCACTACAAGGAGCCATATTAGAGGGGATAAGACTACTCCTTGGGGGGGTTCCTCTGCAGACGCTTCTCCTGATTGTTATATCTCCTTGCGATGAGGATATAACTCTCGATTGAAGCATCTGAGCAATCCAGTTGATTGATGCTCAGTCCAGCGCTGTGTAAACTGCCCAGGATCGCATCGGTGCTTACGTTGTTAAACGCCCCTTCAATGTCTAAGAACACCCCAAGAGTGAATTCCTTGAAGTGGAGGTATCTTTCTATGTTTGATACGACCCTGTGAAGGGCTGTATCTACCGACCTACCGCGGATGTATGCATGTTGTGATTCAGATAGATAGTTATCACCAATCACACTTCTTATGTATACATCTATTAAACGTTCCAGTATTTTTAGCATAAAAGACGACAGACTGATAGGTCTCGAGTCTTTACCATTTATGTGGCTTGCTTTTCCCGCTTTGGGAATAAATACAACACGCACAACCCGCCATGCTTTAGGAACATATCCTAGCTTAAGGCATCCCGTGAAAATGCGCTTGAGGCATGGAATAGCAATATCCACTGACTGTTGCAACATCACAGGTCGAATGTTATCCATTCCTGGAGCCTTATAAGGAGCAAATGACTTAATAGCCCAAGCTATCTTATCTTCATCCACTATATTGCCCACCTCTTCCGCACTTATTCCCAATGTCGTCTCTGGAATGGGTAGATCATCTCCGGAGACTGATGTACATCCAGGAAAGTGGGTGCTTAGAAGTATATCCAGCGTTTCCTCATGCGACTCTGCCCAAGTACCATCACTTTTCCTGATATTGGATGCCGGTGTTGGTGTCTTGGCCAGGATCTTCCTTAGGCGGGACGCTTCGTTTGTTGAATCTATAGATGCGCAAGGTTCCTTTTTGCGAACCTAATCTCTTTCTTGAGGAGCTTTACGCTTTCTTTATAGGTGGACCACTCGACGACCCCCTCTTTAGCGAGGTTCCATCCTACTCTTGAAAAGCGAATGAGTTCCTCTATTTTATCACTACGCCATGGTGGACGTTTTTTACCGCTATGTCTACTGACCGGGCAGGATTTTGCTTATACATTAGTCAGACTCATTCTTATATATAAAGCTCTTGTTTGGTGGAAAGCCACGATCAAAAAGAATACACGGGATATGTTGACCAAGGTACAAAGAACAGCCTGCATTGCCATTACTGGCGCTCTACGCCCACTATTGCACTCGAGGCTTTTATGTATCTTTTACCATTGGATCTACAGATAAATTTACAGGCAGGTAACAGTGCGATTCGTCTCACTAACGCAGGGTTCTTCAAAGCTAGCTATATCGGACATAGCTCTATTTTTAAGAAATCATTTCCCACATTTCTGACGAAACGAATGAAAGGAAACGAATGTACCAAGACATTCGACTTCGATACACCCTACGAAGTAACGTATCCTCATAGGGCGGATTCGCAAAGGAAAGAAGTCTCAAATATTATACGGATGGTTCCAAAACTAGCGAGGGTACTGGGTCAGGCATATTTTCAAGAGATATAGACCCACATGTGGCTCTAAAACTTCCGAACACATGCAGTGTATTCCAGGCAGAGGTTCTATCCGTACTTATAACTGCGGAACTACTTGAGATAGGATCAATATCCAACAAGAATATCGTCATCTACGTTTAAAAGCTCTAGAGGTCTACATCATTAAATCTGAACTAGTCAGGAGTTGCCGCACAATGCTTAGGGCATTATCTTTGCAGAACCGAGTCAGATTATGTTGGCTTCCTGGACACCCTTATGTAGAGGGTAACGAAAATGCTGACATGCTGGCCAAATGATATATCTACTTGAAGGCAATGGCCGGGGCTAAGAGAATTATTCTCAATAAATTTATCAACATGGCCGACCTAAGATGGTCAAACTTAGGACACAAGGTCTCTAAGGCCTTGTGGCCTCAGTTAAATCGGAAAAAATCTGCTGAATTAATAACACTAAGCAGATCAAAGCTAAGAACAGCTATAGGGATATTTCCTGGCCATTGCCTTCTGAGAAAGCACGACATGAGATTAGGTTTAACAAACACGGACACATGCAGGTATTGTGATGACCTACATGTCGCAGAGGATATTTCTCATATACTATGTGCATGTCAAGCAATTGCTCGAAGTAGAGTAAAGTACTTCGAAAGATACTTTTTCAACAATATGGATGAGGTTGGTTTACTGACCAAAATTGAGGACATAATTAGGTTCTGTAGGGAAATTTAATGTATTGGCGAATTAGCTTAAGGTATCTGACCGTAAAAGTTGCCTAGGGATCGCGATGGGCCCACTATAGTGCCTAGTGTTTTATGATGAACTCATAACCCTATACAACCTTTAACATATCCTCACCGGTAGGGTCTGGCAAAGAAAATTCCAATATACTGGCACTTTTTTTACGAACATATATGTATGTACAAACTTTTGCTACTTGCCCGTCAAATGCTATGGAATTTTCCAAACCAGTAGCAAAGTTATTAAAGAATGCATTCTTTTGGAAATTCGCAGAATTCATAAAAAAAAATTCAAATTTTTGATTGGATCAATCAAGTTCAAAAAAGACAGCGATTTAAAAAAAAAAACCTTAATTCACCATTCTTTTAAAGTCAGTGATTAATGCATTTAATTTTTGGCGCGATCACTGAAGTTGAAGTCAGTAGTGAATTCAGTTGAAGTCATTGAATTCAACTGCAATAATTTTAACTCACTTGATTCCTGGTGGTGGATCATGTTCATATTGATGTCTGATTATGAGACATTGTGGACGAGATTCTACCGAATTTAAAGGTAGTAAAGATACCGGGGTGTTTGAAACTTGAAGGAGATTTTGATGTTTTAACAAAACAGAAGAGGGTGAAATTGCTTAACCCAGCTGACGAGACTCAACATCGTCTAATGATTTACGTATTTTATTTTTTGCGAAAAATTTTACAAGGTTTTGAAACAGATACATTCGCACATATAATAATTTCAATTGAATTCACTGACTTCAACTGATTTCAAGTGAATTTACTACTGACTTGAATGAAATATGTGAATTCGATTAACTTACAAAATGATTTCAATTCAGTGTTTGTTAAATTTTGAATGCATTAATCAGTGACTTCAAAAGAATGGCGAATTACGTTTTTTAAATCCCAATCTTTTTTAGAAAAAAGACTTCAAATCATTTCTAGATGAATTCAATAGACTTAACCTCCCAAAAGATTTAATTCTTTTACAACTCTGGCCCAGTAGCCAAGCAAGTAGTTTGGCAGCACAATTTATAAATGAATCCTGAGCAAAGTGTCCGAAAAGTCTCCAAGATTTTGAAAATGTGTCCAATTTCGACATTTTTCAAAAAAGTAGTCGCTTGGTGTCCCGGTGTAGTCGCCTAACGTCAACGCTGCTCACCGGCAGTATATATACACTTCGGAATTTATGCAGAAAGACAACAATCTCTATAGCCGTTCCTAGTTGTTGTTCCAAATTGCAGTTATAATCCCCAGGTCCTTCGATTGCTACCTCAATCCGAATGAAATTTTCAGATCCAACTACAAATTGTCTGCGCCATTAGGACACTCTAGTTCCAACTTTTAAACTATCCAGCCCTGTGCTAGAGAGTCGGAAGAATCTCGGAAGATTACACATAGAGTTTGGGTCTAAGCTGGTTTGGAACTGTCTTCGAATAAACTTACAGCTAGCTGTACATAATAAAATCACATTAACATGGATCCCAAGACATATGTATACAATAAAGCTGCAGTCTCCATTAATTGGCCCCAAACCCTTCTGTTATCTACCTGTTAGCCAGAAAAACATAGAGCTAAATCACTGGAAACTTAAAGAAAAGCTCTCTTATTGGAACTCACAAACTTGGACAAACCTTTTGCAAGGCGGGCTCTGTTGAAGCACTATGCCCGAAGTGAAGAAGATAGGGAAGAAACCCCAAAATCTAAGCCATCCTAAGCCTCTTTAAAGATCAAATAATCAGTTTTGACGAAGAAGCGCATCAGCCAAAATACGCTTTTGAAAAACTGAAACTATAATGATCAAGGGGAGTTTATATCCCTAATAGTTCGCACTGAATTAGGAAGTCTAATTGGACCGTATTAGTCAGGGGGGACCTCTTGATCAGCGAAAAGGGAAAAGAGTATATGGCTTCAATTACAGTACACACTATTTGCAGAATCAATCAGGATTTTGCAGCATGTACATATGTAGGTATTCATAAATTCATAATCCCCTGCGAGTTTTAAAAACGCAGATTTCCTACGTCCTATCCATACGAAAATTATACACTTTTCTGTCTCTTTCACAGAATGTAGGGCTTCAACCCCATAACCTTTAGAAGTAACTATTAAGCGAATTCAGTCAAGTTTCTGCTTTGAAATAATTCTAGGAGTTATGGCAAAACCCCTAAAAGAGGTTTCGGACCTTGAAATCCCATTACACCTAGACAAAAGGCTTACATGGTACCCTAACCTAAAAAATATCGAATAACCAAGATATCACCAGCTCAATGAGGTGAGTGGAGGTTGCTGTTTTCTCAAATTCCGACTTCGTACTATGCAGCGATGGAATGCAGACAATCGACCCCTGCTCTTCAAGGATTCTTAAAGTCAGCCGTATCCTATCCAAATCACGCAATAAACTTATACTCATACAGTTAAGTTGACAACATGCTAATACGGAACTTTTACGAATCTCATTGTACTGCATTTCGAAATCTCTGCGTATCCTTGGTAACGAAACCTGGAGTCACTTATAAAACAAGTTTCAGATACAAGAAGGCTTCACAAAACCGACTGGAAAATATGACAATTTCAATAGTTTTCAGATAGGACTGTCTAGGTACCAGACTCGTCTTAATGATGTGGACGTGTCGGAAGGATGTGATCGAAACGAAACACCAAACCAAAAGATAGTAAAACCTTTCAGCAATATGAGATCCTTATGACCGATTTCTCCTTTTATTAAACTCAGATAGCAGCAGGACTATCCGTTGATAAATCGTACGCTATCAAGGATTAAAAAAACATTTACACAGTGCAGGTACGTGCTTTCTTGCCTACTGCGAGTAAATACAAAGAACACTGACTTATGTCCTTTATCCTTAAAAAAATATTGACTGCACTTGAAGTGGGAATGATAGCAATTGTACCCGCTGTACAAACTCCTGTTTCGTCGTCATAACTTACCAAAAGTAGTTGGCGTTTGTTGAGCATGTCCACCAAAGTAAATCGGTGCCTGTGCCTGCTGTTGGAATTGCTGATGGGGATGTGCGCCTTGTCCATAAAGCGGTATGAAATGTGTAATAATCGTTGGTGCTCCTGCTGGAACTGATGGTGCTGCCGACGGAGTTGCCTGTGGTGCTAGTGAGATATAATGAACTGCACCCTGTTTGTATTGTTGATCCTTTAGGGCAGGATGCGGCGCCGGGGCGGCTGTGTATACCAGTGGCACCATTTGAGCTCCATGCAATGGGAATGGTGCTGGTAAATTCTGTTGGTAATGTCTCACATAATCAGCTGGGAATGCGATGGCATATTGATTTTGCTGATGCTGCTGAGGTGGTAGCTGCTGCTCAAATCCACCATAGTGTAGTGGTAGGGTTACTGCTGCTGCTGGATGGGCCGATGATGGTGGTGGCACATAAATTGGTCCTTGTTGCACTTTCACTTGTCCTCCTGGTGCTGGCTGGTAAGTAGCAATGAATGGGCCACGATAGGCACTTGACGCATAGTGTATGCCACCGCCAGAGTTGCTTGCGGACTTGTATGCACTAGAAGCGTATTGAATACCACCCTCTGGCTTATAGGAGCTGGTGGATGCATATTGGATACCTCCACTGCTGCCAGCAATTGCAGTATTGCCCTTACCTTCATTGCCACCACCAATGGATGGGCCTCCTCCAATTCCGATGACGGCATCGGGTTTAGTATAGGATATCTGTAAAGAGATGGAGAGTGTGAGTGTGAGTATAAAATTAGTTCAATGCAAATTTATTCAATCATTCAACAAGTTTGCAACTGTATGGGTTTATGCAGATAGATGGATGAGTGTTGGGTTGTATTTGTGTAGTGACCATTTGCCTTTGGGGCTTCAGAGACTCTGGGATCTATTGTTTTATTGGATTTACTGGGTGTGCAGTGGGCTTTGAGAGGTTCTCTCTCAAAAACAAATCGAAGATCATAGAGTTTCGAACATGATTGTTATGTGCCGAGGAATTGCTCTAAAGGGACACAGTTGGAATGGAAGGACACTTTTGCATTGAATTATACTTCCTGTTTAAATGCAAATGGGTGATAAATGAATGACCGTAGTAGGGTAGCCGATGTCGTTATGTACTATTCAGGAATGTGACTCAGAGTGCAGAAAGATAGATAGATGTAGTTTTATTTCCAAACCCAATTTTTCACTTAATTTTCGATGATTTTGGGCCCAATTTCACGAATAACTTGATCAATATTATTTTTAAATGCCAGAATCGTCCCTTGATTGTTCGCATAGCATCGATTTTTAATGGCACCCACAAAAAAAAATCCAACGGAGTCAAATCGCAGCTCCGTACAGGACAAGCTACATCACCGAAATGACTGATTACACGATTATTGAAGTTAGTGTGTAATAAGTCGATTGTTGGACGGCTTGTCTTCCTGAAACCATATGTAGATCGCCCAAGTCCAAATCCTTAATTTCTGCCCATAAAAAATTTCGATTATCAAGCCTCAGTAGCGCTCTCCATTATCTGTAACGTTCCTTCAACTGTCGTCTCGGAAGAAAAATGGGCCAATAATGCAACCATTCCAAAAACCTACAAAAAGCTGCAATATTCACCGTTGAGGGTAGAGGACGAGCATAGGAATATGGGAATATGTTCGGTTATCAATCAGCTAACTAGTCTCACGAACTTTTATCACAAACTTGCGTACACCAGCTGCAGTTGGTGGATTATTTCGACCGAAATTTATTTTCAAATTTTACATTATTTTAGGAATACAGCATCCACTTTGGAAGTAACTTTGCAGTATTTCCCAACGTGGTTCGTTAATCCATTTCGTACAGCAAAAATATAATACTGAGTATCTGTCAGTTTTGTGAGCGCATAAGAACTGTCAGTGTCAATATAACATATGATTCAAAAAGAAACCAACAGATGGCCGGCCCTTTATAAGCAGCAGAAGGCTGCAGTACGCTGTTGAGCGATAATTAGGCACAGGTACTACATAGGTAAGGTTAAGTTATTGTTTATGACATACTCTCCATAAAATAAATTTTCGTAGAATCAGTACAGATTGTAATTTATTAAAATATGCACCTCCCCAGCAGGTAATACGATTTTGCAGTTTGGAGCAAACATTTCGCAAATAAAAGAAGTTTCTTAGTGTGGAAGGAAAGTATCGAGTTAGGGAATCGATGTTATTATCAAATTACATAAGCCCCAGATACTTTTCGTTACAGTTCACATTGTAGCAAAAATTAAAGGAAGAGGAACTGAAATTACAGAAGCAACAAGAGAATTTAAATATTCGACACCCACGTGCATAGTTAATTTAAGTCCTTGAACCCCTCGGCGGGCTTAGGGTGTCAACAACTCTTATTTAGATTTCTGCAACGCGCCAGCCTCCAGCTCATTCCCAGAAAACTCAAATCCTCCTCATCTATTCTGCACCACGTTTGCCTAGGGCGTTCCACTGTTCTGCTTGCTTGAGTGAGCGGATTCCACTACATGGTATTCGCAATGGAGCTATCTTCGCGCCATAGAGCTTGTCCGATCCACTGCCACTTTCTCCTCCATATAGTAATGTCTATAGATTCTTAGCTCGTTCTCCGATAAAGTTGTTCATTGGAGATACGATTGGACCAAAAAATCTTTAAGATGATTCTTAGGCGTTTATTTATGTAGGTTTCCAACTTGCGTGTGGTAGTAGTTTCAAGTAGGTACTGCACCCATAAAGTAATACTGGTTCTACGTAAAATCGGAACAGTCCCAGCTTGGTCCTTAAACTGATATCATTGCTTTTCCAGATTTCGGATAGCATTCCGAATGTAGCTTTAAGTTTCCCGATTCTCCTGCACATTGAGTTCTCTGCCAACACGGTTAGCTGAGACCATACTTCCTAGATATAGAAAGTCGTTCAATTTCTCGACCACCTGTCCGGCAATGTAGAGTTGAACGCTGGTGTTAGAAGTGCTCAGGGCTTTCGTTTTGACTGTGTTTATTTTAGGCCACACTTTGTACCATCCGATGAAGGTCCATCGTCAAACATCGTCAGCGTAGTCAATGTGCTTAAGGTAAGATGTCATGGTCCATCTTACCATCCGTCAACGCTGCACGGAGTACATCACTGATAACCACCAAGAACAATAGTGGGGACAGTATGCACGCCTGACGTACTCCAATTTGGACTTCAAAATTCTCAGACATCTACCACCCTTATGTAAAGCCTTGATAATAGCTAAGAGTTCTTCTGAAATGCGTCTTCTGCGCAAGATCAACCAGATAGCATCCCGATTCCTAACGCGGCCCTTGAAGCCATGCTAGGGCTTTGCCCATGGGACGTCTTAACCAAAGAAATGGAGGCTAAAAGTGTCCCTCGCCTCCGATAAACTTGGATGCAGAAAAACAATCAAATCAGACACAGCACCATCACCAAGTGGTTAAACGTAAACTTGCCTTTCCCTCCACACGGACTTCAGCATCAACCTCGACTCCAAATTTCCCTCTAGAGAGAGCTGGACAAATGGTAACGTCATTAGTCCCGGCTTCATATCCATCCATTCACGGATGGGTCAAAAATGAACGAAAGTACGGGTCAGGAAAAATTTTTTATAGAGGCACCACCAATTGACCGGTCCATGAAACTTTCCAACCACGCAAGTGTGTTTCAAGCGGAAATATATGGGATAACCGAGACCTGCCGGGACCTATCCAATCTGAATAACAATGATCGTATAGACATCTACATAGACAGCTAAGCAGCCATCAAAGCCATCACCTCCATCACAACTAATACTAAATTGTTCAAGAGATGTAAAGAGGAACTTAAATCCCTTAGCTCAAGGCTTCCACGGAAATGATTTGACCGATGAGCTAGAGCGAAAAGGATCAGAATTAAAAGAATTAACAGCAGATCACTCAGTCCTATCAGTCTTCTTATGTCCAAAATCACCTCGGGCTTTCTCAACATGACCAATATAAGGTGGAAAACACTCTCCTCATGCATGCCGTCCATAGAAAACTTTGGGCCCAATACGACAAAAGAAGGACTAAGGGAACTTCTATCACTGAATAGAACACATCTGAGTCTCCTCATAGGTATTCTCACAGGTCACAATTCAATGGTGGCCCATCTTAGAAGAATGAGAGTCAAGCATCATAGACCTATGCTGAGGCTGTGGCGACCCGGTAGTAGAGGAAGACAGAGGACGACACAACACATTTCCTCTGCGAATGCCCAAGCCTCAACAGAAAAAGATACTCAACCCTGGAAAAGGTATCTTTTCAACGAACTAGCTAATACGCCACCTAAGACCACTCTAAAATTGATTATGAAACCCGGGTGGTTCAGGAGGGCCGCTTCTGACATGGATTAAGTTTTGGGAATAATAGTCCTTTTTTATTTCAGGTATCCCCACACCAGGGAATACAATAGATGCGCTGAAATTCAAGTGAGGCTGCACATTCTTAGTGCAGTCACCTACTTACCTAACCGATTCAAGCTGCCGTCGAAAGCCTTCTCGAAGTTAATGAATAGTAGATATAGCGGAGACCTACAATGTTCAAAGCCTTGCTCTGTTATGATCCGTAAAGTGTTTATCTGGTCGATGTAGCAGGATCCGACGCGAAAGTCTGCCTGCTCGATGACGAGTGTTGAATCTAAATGCTCTTTAATGCATTCCAATACTATTTCAGCTATTATTTTAGTTACGGCCGGGAGAACGCATATAGCTTTCCAGTTTTCACAATCCATCAAATTTGCCCTTTACGGAAGCTTGATGGTCTTCCCCCTTTTCCACTACTATTTGATCTATGTTGGTGACGAACTATGCGAGCTGTGCAACAACGCCAGTCATAAGATGGCTAGGGCATGTAGATCGAATGGACACCAGTGCTCTGGTGCGACAACGCAGTAGAGGAAGACGTTGCCTTAGGTAGCACGCATAAATAGAAGGGACCGTCATCCGACTTAGAGTATGCAACTGGAGGCAGTAAGCTAAGAACCGAGATAATTGGAGCGGCTTGTTGGTTTAGTTCCAGGTTCACCCCGAGCGACACCTAACTAAGTATGTATGTACATAAGTAAGACGGTGCTGCTATCTTACTAGTTTTTTAATTCTTTGGGGATTCTGGGAACTGGGGAACTGGGGAACTGATGCGTTTCAAGGATATTTCAGCGTAGGGATAAGCAAATTGGCAATTCTTAATGGGAATAGATACACCTATTGTGGACAATGGATTAAAAGAGCCTGTGAAACTGGCGATCATCTATAATCCTTGTAACCGGATTAGTATTACTGAACCATAAGTCCACGACAAAACAAGGATATCATGCCAATTCATCTCTTACACATTGAATCTGTCTATAGATACTCACACACGGTGTTCATACTTTATGTTGTCACTGTATGTCTATATGCCTGTGGATATTTCCGATCGAATTTCGTACATAAGTCACGACCAATCATCCGCAGACGACCTTTTTTTTTATTTTTCGAATATCATTCTAGACAATAATATTCAAAGGATAAATTGAAACAAACCACTTGGCCTAGATAATTACGATTTGTTGTTTTTTTTTTTTTTTGAAGAATAATCTATCTGCAATGTCATAGTACTTTTGGTCTTTGCATTGGAAAATTGAATTTTTATTTCAATTTCTTTTCAGTTTTTCGACAAAGCAATTTGGGATCAATTTTCAGTATAATAATTCCATATGCGAGCATGCACATATCCACAAATAAAATAGCTCACAGTATTTTGTTTCTGATTGCTTGTGGCAATTGTGCAGATTGCGGTATTGAAAATGATATGCAAACGGATTTTATTGGTTTGCGCAATCAAATTTTAAAATAAATATTGATATTTGGCGGTATGCAGTGTATTACTTTTTTTTTTTTGTTGATGCGCCAGGATTATTCACATCTAATTGGCAAATATTTGGACGATTGGATTTAATGAATTCAGATTTACCAACAGTGGAGGTAGAAAGCCTCGAGAAAACGTACCAGCAATGGCTGAGATATGACGGTAAGATCGTCCTTGGAGATATCAAGGCGAAGATCAGAAAGGAGGACATCTTTGGTAGGACCATCGGAAGACACGACCAATAATGTCGCAACAAGAACCACCACTGTGAAGAAGGTTAGAATCACAACCGACACCAAGAGCCTTTGCTCATCGAGTGTCCTTAGAGCTATCAAGAAGTCCTCCAGCAATAGCAGCAAGCAACCTGTCAGCTTGGTTGCTGCTATTGCTGGATGCATCGACTAAGCTCCTAAAAAACAGGCAAATGATAAAATGGTTGCCTATAAAGCGACGCAGCAAAAAGGACTTGAGCCGTTCACCAGCTTTACAATTAAAAAGGAGATACAAAAAGTACGTATTAGATTTACTTAGACTTACTTAGACGTACTTAGACGGATAGAAGGAGCCTAAGAAACGTGAGATCGAGGATATGTAGACATGTTACTGAAGGAAAGAGATCGGAAATTTGGATAAAAGTGTAAAGAGAGCAAGGTTTCGCTACACAAACCGGAGCCTGCATAGGCAAAAATGGGAATAGTACCATAAAAGAGAAGTAGTTGGTACTAAATATATGGAAAGGTTATTTCTGAGGATTATTAAGTTGCCTGATAGAGCTTCAACTTGGAGGACAACCAATCTCAGTGAAACCAGGGAACCGGAGCGATGTTGATAGGCGCTTCAATCGGCTAAGATGGCCTAGCAAATGACTTGCATAAGGCTGCAGGCGATGAATTGGTAGGGAGTTTGCACAAACTCATCCGTAAAATATCGTCCGGTGAAAGCATGAGCAATGATAGAAACCTTACTACCATATGCCCGATTCATGAAAAAATGACCGCGTATCTCGCAACAATTATAAACAAATAAATCTCCTAAACATCGGATATAGAATTTTATCTGGTGTAATGCTGAAGCAGTTTTACTTACTTACTTAGGTGGCGCTACTAACTATCAGGAGAAGCGTCTGCAGAGGAACCCCCCAAGGAGGAGTCTTAACCCCTCTAATATGGCTCCTTGTAGTGGATGAGATCTTGGTAATATTGAAGAAAAACGGCTTCAACGTGACGGCCTATGCCGATGACGTGGTTATCCTGGTTTCGGGGAAATTCCCTTCAGTCCTAAGCGAAAGACTCAATCTCGCACAACAACTAGTGGAGAATTGGGTTAGCAGCAAAAGGCTAGAAGTGAACCCTTCAAAGACGGAGGTAGTTCTCTTCACTAGGAAGAGATCAATTCCTGCCTTCAGATCCCCAAGTATCAGTGGTACAGAACTAAGTATCTCAGGTTCGGCCCGATACCTGGGTGTAATTCTAGATTCCAAACTAAATTGGAAGGATAACTCTTGCAAAAATGCATTCAGTAATACGTGGGGTTTTAGACTAGCTGTGGTGTATTGGATATACACGGCGGTCGTAAGATCCATTCTTACATATGGTTCACTGGTATGGTGGACAGCTTTCTAACCGCACCAAAATCCAGAGGGCAGCGTGCATTGGAGTCATGGGATCAATGAAGGCAACACCAACAGCGGACAACAGACATATAATGTGGCAGTCTGGCGACTAAAACCGCTGTAAGACTGAGGGAAGGCCGAATGTGGTCATTGAGCCTGTACGGTCTTTTCAGTCAGTTCGTCACCTGCTGTGCGACTGTCCTGCCCTATCCGTCAGAAGAATGAGGACTCTTGGCAGTTACTTCTTCTTGGATTTGGAGGACTTGCTAACGCTGTGATGCTTGTACGAAGGCGTCGTGCAAAGCGGGACAGTAGCAAAGCAGATGTTGGATTGACTCCACCTCATCCTCGTATCCGCAGCTTCTGCATAAGTCGTTGGACTCTACCCTCCATTTACGGAGTATGATTCCAATGGTGCAGTGTCCTGTGATTTTACCATTACCATTGACAGAATGCTCTTTGTTTTCTTTTTATCTAATTTCGGTCATAATAAGCGAGAGGTGGCACAGTCCTCTCTAGATAACCAGGACGAGTTGGCCACTTTCTCTATTAAGCCGTCAATTATGTATGTATACATTTCCTAACTGCCTTTGATTTGATTGTATTAAATTTAATCGATTTTAGAGCTGCTTGACTGTCAACGAAGATGGGTATATTCGACGGGTGAAGGTGACTGTCGTGGGCGCCGTGGCTCAAGTGGTTAGTGCGTTGTACTACGGAGCAAGGGGTTCCAGGTTCAATCCCCAGACAACACCTAAAATTTCTTTCACGGCCCCACCCCTCGCGAGCGACAAACATCCGAGAATAAAACTGTCATGAAAAAGCTTCTCAAAATTGCCGTTCGAATCCGGCATTAAACAGTAGGTCCCTTCCATTCATATGAAGAATATAACACGCACAACACGAATGGTTGTGAGAAGCTAGGCCCTGGGTCCCATAGACCTGCTGCGCTAAAAATTTGTATTTGTATTTTTTGAAGGTGACTGTCTGTGCCAGGATTTCAGCTTAGAATACACTACACCCTTCTGGTAATCTGAAAGATTCTTGTTTTTGCAGTGCTTCCGAGTAAAATCCTGCTCCCATGCCTATCTCCATTTTTGACCCATCCGTGTCATCTTTAGATCGTTGTCTATGCTGTTGAGTCCTACTCTGCTCGACTTGGAAATACGATTGGGATATCAAAAGTTAAAGACGTTGTAGTGGACTATATAATCCGATGTGGCTGTGAAGCATTCGGAGATATATTTTTTGTTCATTGTCTGGTGGTTTCTTTCCACAGGTTGGATTCTATCAATCTGTGAGCTCCTTTCGTGGCAAAACCTTCGATGAACCCGTCCAGGTGAAGAATATGAAGAATGATATCCAAACCTGCTTGCGGCGCGCTTCTCACAACTCCAGTGGTGCAGAGTGCAGACCCTTCACACTTTGCAGAGTTCTTTTATATAGTTATTTATATCCGTTGCTGTCCACCAGACTAAGGACGCAAAGGAGACGATGGGCCTGCTTTATAGTCAATGATGCGCATTTGCAATCCTTACCTTCTCCCAAAGGCCCTCTTACAAGCATAGAGAGCATTCATTCCTTTCTTTGTCCTTTCTTCAACATTTCTTTTCCGCGATAACTTGGAGTCTAGAATGACGCCAAGATATTTCGCCTAAGATAAGATATAAGTAGCTTTGGTAATGTGGAGTCGAATATCCTTCTTTTCCTAGTGAACAGAACAAGTTCAGTTTTATGAGGTTTGATCTGCCAAACCGTTCTGTTTTGCAGATTCCATTAATTCACTGATAGTTGGCAAGAATTTACCTTTAATCAGTTTTTGATTCTCTTCTCTGTGAAGATTCTTAGGATTTTGTTGACGAAGGAGCCTAAACAATGGAGAAAGGACTCCACTGAAGAAAGGACTCCACCTTGTGGCGTGCCCCTTGTTGTTATTTCCCTTACAAAATTAGGCCCGATCGCTGAGTTGATGATCGTGCATTTAAGCATGTTTTCAGTCCAGTTTACGACGAGCCTGTTTACTGTCAAATCTTTCAAGGCTTTCACTATTGAGTACTACGATCCGGTAAACAAACTAGTCAGCCTTTAAACCTGCACAATGTTAATTTGGGTCAACCTTGTCAGACACCCTGGAGACACTATTGGGCAGTCATAGTCACCTTGCAGTTCTTGCATTCTGTACCAGCAACATACTCTAATGCAAGGCTGTCTCTTGTCGAAATGAAATGTTAGATTTTGACAGCATTATCGACTTAAGCAATGTATCCTGATGTAGACACCTATACCTAGGTTCAGGCTCATAAGTCTATAATAATTTTTCCTTTAATTTCTTGAAAGAATTTATGACAACTTAACAAAGCCTTAACAACATTGCATACCTTAAGGGTGAATAAATAGAATCACACCGCCACTGGCTCGATGATTGAAGAGCCTTTAGAATAAAAGGAACTCTTCGCAGGCGTTTTCTTAAACAAACGGTAGGCTTAAACAATATCAAAATCTTGAACAATGTATTGACAGTAAGAACTTAAAGGACATGTGAATAAACATTCTGCTTGGAGCTTATAGCAAACAAGCCCACATAGCAACACAGAAACTTAGAAAATTTCGAAGACCTAGAGGAAACGAAATCTCGTGATTCTGGACAAGATGCTGTTGCTTGATACGTGTAAGCGTTTACCATTAAGTGTAAGCTTCATCTCTTCAACGAAACAGTTCAACGGAGGAACTAGGTTAGGTAAGGTACGTGGGTAGGCGAAATGGAAGTGATTCACAATACCCATAGGAAAGAGGTGTCCCTTGCCCATTGGTTAAACCTGTTCTATAGATAGGTATAGTTCTACAAACAAACAAAAATGTATGGTATGGTTCTACTGGATATTTTTTCTAGGTCCTTGAAGAAGTGTCACTGATAAATTTAAAACTGAGACATGAAGTGTGGAAAGTGGACCGTATCCTCATTGACTTTCTTACCTCGACATAGGTCTTGATTTTTTTCAAGTGGTACCGCGAAGTGTTATTTCCGGTCATGACTCCTATCAGGGTAGAAAGAGATTTCCTATCCTTTTGCAAAATCATGTTTGTCTTTCTTTTGTCGAAGCAAGGTTATATTATCCTTGTGGTTACACAAGTGTCTAGAGAGGATTTGCCCAAACCTCACAGTGCAAGCTGAGATGTTCATCGAGATATCGACCTGCTTTGGTCTAGATTCCGAACCTCTTCTAGCCAATTTGTTGGCTTTTTAATTACCAGGTATGTCGTCATGTCTAGGGACCCAGCAGATTGCATCCTTCAGCTCTTTTTAATAGCATTTCACAAGCTTGAATTTTATTTCGAAAGCGGAAATCGCTTTTATTGCTACGTGGATATCGAAGAAAAAGGGGATATCGTCTTGTGGTATTCCTCTCAACGCAATCTCACGGGCGGATATTGATAGGACTGATAAAACCCTTGGTACTATGCCCAGCGGTTCGAAAAAGTTACCTAAGCCTACGCCTATATCCATTTAGCTAAGCGCAAGACCCAGTTTCCCGCAACGGTATGTAAAGGACGATGAAAACAATTAAATATTTTCTAAGACTCGAACCTTTTACACATTTCTAGCGTCAATTGCGATTTAGTAGAATATTTTATTAATAAATTTAATAAATGTATGTTAAGAGCTTCCAGTCCAATTGTGTCCTCAACTTAAATGTCACATATTTCATAGAATTGCAACCCTATTCACGACAATAATATCCACTCGACTGCCATCAAATGGAAGAGAAAAAAAAAATAAACTAGTTACCACTTAGCCACTTAGCTGACTAATCCAGAGCAAATTAATAATAATTAGCCATCTAAAAATATTAACACTGAAATAATACTCACGAATTAACCCACTTAAGCGACGTCGCCGAGTCCTTGTCGTGTCACCAGTTACCACTGTTACCAGTTACAGTGCAATGTTCCAGGCACACCCAGCTACGTATCCTCCTGCCGAGGTATATCATCCTTCTCTGCCATTGCGCTCTCTTCAATCCAACCGAGAAAGTACTTAATCGCATTTTGTAATTTTGCGATTTTACGGATGCACAAAAAAGTAATTAAATTACATACAATGAATCCTCTTTCAGACGAGTGAGGTAGAGAGCGGTAGTCAGTGAGATAGCTGGGACGGCGTAAATAGGTGAAACTTCATTTGTACATATACGACTGTGGGATGCTACGGAAAGTATACACACCGTGAGGGTTGGTTGGTTCACCAAAAACAGAGCACAGAGTGCGACGATGATAGTGCTGATGATTCAATAACACCAATCACGAAAAGTTTCCCTGCACTTCAAAACCGTCAGAGCCTTCAGAGTATGGGAAATAGAAAATGAGTGAAGAAACGATGAAATTTTACGTACTTATACATTTCACTAGCACGTAGTTGGAAAACAATTTAGTTGGTGTTTATTCAACCGCAGGAGTAGCGTTCATCCTGGCTCACACCCTCCCCTTGTCCTTGTTGTACAATGACTTCATTCTTAGAGGTACGTACACAAATTTTATGACTAACAATGACAGACTGGAGTTCATAATGTGCTCATGAATTTGCAGAGAGAATTGCCAGTCCTTCTAAATATCGATGGATACATATGTACATATGTACGTAGGTTCTGGTTCAGGTAAAGTTCCCTGTTCACACGAAGACCGAATAAAGTCCATTGTGGTAATCCACAACTATACCGACGGCTTTGATCTTTGAGAAAATTTTGACGTGATAACGATAATTCGGTCCACCGATAGTAGCCTCCACCCCTCGGCCCGGTGGACCGAATTATTAGACGAAAAGTATATGTAACGAAATTCGGTAGACGTTTCAAGCCTTCATACGATATCTATGTAGGTACTGATGGATTTTGTTCATTTAGGTGCCAAAGTGTGAGGCATACGTCCCGCTGTGTGACTAGGTTGGACTGGTATCCCAAACAGAGTGGAGAGTAGCTTACGAATCACTGGAAAAAATTTCAAGTCCACAGTCAATTTCAAGAGGGTGCTGTTGCGCAGGCGTTTTCCAACTTAGATTCACTCAGAACACAGAACAACACTCGTCTTGTAATGAAGCCTTTTTTACGGAACAAATATTGATTTTCAATCAAACGTTTCAGTATGGCTCCAGAACCAGTCAAAAATTATTATAACGTAGCATTACAGTGGCCGATTCACCAAATCAGATTAAGAAATTTCGGAAAAGTCCACTATGAGTGGGGGTGAATGGATCAGAAAGTGCCGGAGTTGTCAAATAGCACTTGGCGGTGTATAAACCCTGCCAGACCTTTTCCTGCTACAATGGGAGGCAACGACTAACGTGCAAGCGACTACCTCTGTCTGTTACAATCGATCTACCCGAAGAGACTATGGAGTTGCACATTGTCAACTCTTTGTTTTCCTACCAAGCCTAATGGCTGATTAATAAGCTTATCGTAAGGATTTTCAATACAGCGCAGTATATTTAGAGGACGATTGCAGTAAGGTGACTGAAGGAAGGTCCCAACTTTCTCATATATGCTTACAGTTTAAACAAAAGTAATACAACCTTCAAGATAAACCTCAAAAGAAAGTAGAGCCAGATGGAAGGCATATTATCAAGACATCGCCTGCAAGATTTTCTCATAAATTAAAGGAACTAGCCTGAAAAGAACAAGATTCCTCAGACCAAGATTACAATCAAAAGTAATCAACTGGTTATGAGAGTTTCGGTTTCTTTTTGGAAAGAAATAAAGCAGAAGCAATCATACTAATAGGAGAGGACTTATGTATCAAGCGAAGAAGTAAACTGCCTGACGAAAGTATGACACTCTGAGACTCTGGTAACAAGAAACCAAATAATAGTAGGTCTTCCGGACTCTGTAGGTTTATTTTTAACTTTTAGGTTGGGGTGGCTGTGTAAACCAAAAGAGGTCCTTTGTGATACCTTAGATCTTCCATTGGGGCTACCCTGGTGCTAATTAAATCAACCGGAACTTTAAATGAAGCGAAGGAAGCACATGACGCCTAAAGACGCCATTTCACTAAAAAAGAAGACTGCAGAGGTCATTTGAAAAGAGGGCTAACTTTTTAGCATGTTGTCCTGTCAAACAGTGTCCAGTGGGACAGTGATTACGTACCTAATATATGATCGCTTCAACATAACCAACGCCGGTTTGATCCAGTTTAGGACAGATCTGTCTCAATACATATATGACACAGCAAATTTGCCCAACTGTTAGTCATTCTAATAGCTTCCCATGTTATTAAATGTGTCCGTGTAGCGATGGGCATACTCTACATTCTACTGTAGGAAAGGAAGGAAGTATGTCCTTGGACCGCTCTTGTGGAACATAATGTATGACGGAGTTCTGCGATTAACTCTGCCACAAGGAGTTAAGGTTATCGGCTTTGCTGACGATATCACTGTAGTTACCGTAGCCAAGCACATCCACGAGGTAGAGTCCGCCACGGATGAAGTGATCGCTAGGATCAAAAACTGGCTAAAGGCTGCCGAGCTAGAACTAGCTGACCACAAGACAGAGGCCGTCTTAATCACCAGCCGGAAGTCTATGGAATACGCAAACTTCCGAGTTGGGAGCCAATCAATTAGGTCTAAAGAACCTTTAAAATACCACGTCGAGTACTGCAGTAATAAGGCGTCAAAGATGCAAGCAACGCTTTCCGGGATGCTGCCAAACATCGGTGAACCTGGATACGCGAAAAGGATTCTGCTTTACAGAGTGGTGAGCTCAATACTTATATCCGGCTCCGGTCTGGGCGGGAGCTCTTACAATGAAAGAGACGAACAGAAAGCTTTCGTCTGCATACAGGCCCTGCGCAATAAGAACAATATGCGGTTTCCGGACAATTTCGGCCAAGAAACCATCGTTATCAGGAGAGTAAAAGCAGAAGAAAGGGCAACATCTGTAGCACTGCGGCAAGACAGGTGGAATAACACGGAATCGACGTTTGGACAAAAAGAGCACGCGCAGATTATAACTACCACCTTACGCAATTCCTGTCCGGTCACGGCGGCTATCGGAAATATTTTCACAGATTTGGACATAATAGGTCGCCGTTCTGCCCGGAATGTCCGACGAAGAGGAAGATTCGGAGCACGCAATATTTCACTGTATACCATACGCAGAGGCAGGAGTGGACCTACCGATCTCGGAGCTTCTAGTAAGTCATATGATAATCTCAGAGGACTACTGGTCGGAGAACTGTTCTTTCATAACAAGCGTGCAGAACGAGCTAAGAAGACTCGAACGAATAAGAAGAGCTGAAAGGGCAGAACAGAGCACATGGCATAGGTTACTAATCAGCCCCTCAAAGTAATACCTAATGGCAGTTCCGCGGGAAGAGTGTAAAAAGTGTGCAGTGTGTGGGTAAGTACGTAGACGTACACCCGATATCGACTATTAAGGTTTACGAATAGTGCATGCTGATATCCCGGGCTATAAGTATCTTTGAAAGATTACCACATCCTTTGGCGCATCAAAAAAAAAACTGTAGGAGATGAGGACTATCGTACCGTAACGAAAGTTTCTAATCCCTTGCTACTTTAAATCAAGATCTGCAGGAGACGAGATTGGGAATCTATGGAGGAGTTGTCCACTACTGTTCAGTCCATTTCATCGTGTTTCAAAAAGTAACCAACATTTAGATTCTATTTATTTTTCCAACCGTGTTAGGTTCCCAGATACAGAGTAACTATAAATTAAAAGAGTTGACTAATGAGCGCCCTCATAAAAATTACCCCAGCAATAGATGAAAGTTTAACTTTTCTCCTCTCTAATCTAGAGTACACACGAGTTCATACGAGTCAAATATATAATTCTAAGAAAGCATGGATATACCCTATAAGATCAACTTTTTCCTTCAATCAGTCACTGCATATACTTTGAGATAAAAGCCTGTTGCCAGTACCACCTTAGCCCAACTATTATTCTTATTTAGGTCGCGCTACAATTCGGGGTGATCCTGTCCCTGCCACATTTAGACGAGAAAGCCCAAAATTCATTTATCTGAAATCTAAATAGCTCTGCAACACTAAAAAATTCCGAAATCAATTGACTTTTCTCTCTCAGTCACTCGCAGATACTCGCAGATACACGTAGACACTCGCAGAAATTCAAAGAAAGCATTTCACCTGTTTTAGTTGATGCTAAGGAAGTGAAGGTTTTGGAAACGCAGTTGATCACAATTGGGAACGACTTGTGATCTCTCCCTTTTTCTAAATATGCCCGCATGCCTATGGTTCAAAAGTCCATATTAAATCCGAGTTAGTTGATTGTACATATGGACAGATACAAAGTATGGCAAATCAAAGAAAAACTGTCTCTTCGTGTGAGGTGTCGTGCTATCTCCTTATTTACAAACAATTCACTCTCCCTTTGGAATTTTCGTTAACTCTCTCTTACCATTCCTAGATAATTGGCTCGAGTTGAAATGTAGTTTAAGTGTGGTATCAACTTTTGGATTATGATCTGATGTGGTCTATTCATGTACAACAAGTTTGCATTCAACTTATGTATAGGTATACAAAAAAAAAACTACTCCTCCGACTCCTCCGAAGAAAAGGACTCCTTACATGGTAAAACAGCACAATAAAGGCATTTCAACTTGTAGTCGATGACAAATTCGTTAACACTTCAGTTTCATTACGTGACATATCGTATGCAGTAAAAGTATCATACCACAATATGGGCACAAGTACGCAGCAGGAAATACCATTAACGCTCAATAAGTGTTCCACACCAGATAGATGTACTATACATATGTATTTCAAGCTGCTGCAAAATAATTTCATAAAAGGATTGCACAAACAATTAAATAAATAAAATGACAGGAAGAGGCGTCTCGACCTATTGTAGATAGTACCATGAACATGTTGGAGAAATGTGCTGCATGTCCATATCAGTAACCACGGGTTGTCTACCAAAATGAAATAAGCATCCGTATCTGTTTCTGTTGGGGTGGACATTACGTGAATACAAAATGGCATATGTATACGGTATTCTTGCTGACAATTTACAATTACATTCAATCCGTCCATGGAATTATTAATCGACATGTAATGTTCTGTAGGTAAATGTCAAGACTTCCAAACTTTATGGCATTGTTTTAGAAGCAGCGGTGTTGCACGTCACAGCACCGCAATTTCTAATTTCATGGAGGAAGCTGCACTATACGTGTTAGAAAGGGCTTTCTCTATCAATCTTTTCAAGAGTCTCAATCCCTTTTACTAAAAGGACGCAGATCAGGTCTGAACCTATCATTATCAAGGGCATCAAGGCGTCATCTTAGACAAACAACTTAATTGAGATTCAGATACCAAGTTCTGCACCAAGAATGCCTCTAGGGCCATGTGGCGTATTCGGCAGAACTTGGGGTATCAGTCCCATTGGTTGTATGTATTGATGATAAGACCCATTATCACGTACCTGGCCATAGACTGGTGGCCGAACGTTTTTAGATCAGAGAATTGCCTGTCTCGGTATTACAGGTGGTATAAGGAGCTGCTCTAGAAGCTGCTGTTGAACTATTACTTCTACAGATCTGCATTAGGAAGACGGCTGCTATATGTACTACTAAACTGCAGCTAAAATGCAAGTACAAACCCGGCGATCTTGTGGAACACCTGAAAAAAAATCAACACAATTGCAAGCAGGGAGATTTCTGCACCATTCCCAAAATTATGCTTAAGGAATTCTGTTTCGGAAGGATATTTGAGTTAGAAATATTGGACAGTGAAACTGGTCTAATGGTATTCCGATTGATCGAAGGAGGAATCCAGAGTTGGAACTTACGTCTTTGGACCCAACAACAAAGTCACGATACCTATGGGAATGCGTCCCACTGAGTTCCTGAAGTTTATGCCGATGAGATTTGAACTCCTTTGTACTTTCAAAAACGCATTAAGGGCAGCGCTTGAAGCAGAGCTGCCGCCACATCACTGTTTAAAGACATCTAAAGAGGGAACTCAAATTTCGTCTATTGGGAAAAAGTTTCAGGCCTTAGACAATCCAAACGTTGAATCAAGCCTTATTCCTGAGCTGGTAGATCTACGAAAACAGTGCTACACCAGGTGATACGCGTTACGGAAGAGGAGATACATACCAGAGGCATTGCCATGACCAATATGCTTCGAAAGTCTGAGAACGGCCTTAGAAGAACGCAGAGTTAACCCATTGGTGAAATGGGTGGACAATATGCTGAAAAATAGGACGATAAATATTCAGACGGGAACTTCAATACTTAGAGGAAGGGTTACCAGAAGTTACCCGCAAGGAGGAGTTTATTAACCTACTCTGTGGAACGTAACTGTGGCCTCTCTCTTGAAAAGACTTGAAGACACTGGTATCCACACTGTGGATGCCGATGACATAGCAATAATAGCAAGAGGTAAGTTCATGAACATCACAGCAGATACCATGAGAAATGCTCTCCGAATGGTGGAGCGGTGTTGTCATGAACAAGGGCTCTTCATTAATGTGGAAAAGACAGATCTAATCATCATCACAAGGAAGAGGAGAGATCTGAAATTTCAGCCCTTGATACTTTTCGGATCAGCGCTACAGGTGACCAGGAAGGTTAAGTATCTGCGTGTATACCTAGATGCTGGACTAACTTGGAAATTTCATGTGGAAGAGAAGATCAGAAAGGCTAAAAAGGTACTTTATTAGTGCAAATGGGTATGTGGACTAAGGTAAACTGTAAAGAAGCTGTTAGATAAGGTCCAACGCCTGGAATATTTAGGAATCGCCGGCACATTCCGACGGCACTTCGTTTGCATCGGGATGCCAACCGGCACTGGCGCAGTACAATCCATGGTCACGGGGAAATCCTGAATCTTGTAAAAAATGAGATTAGGAAGTTGAATATGCCCATGGATGGAATAAAGAGAATGCGTGTCATTGTAAGGTATCACAAAACTCTTATCGGAGATGGAACACTTCCGGAAAAGAAGGTTAGTGATATAATTATCTTTACAGATGGGTCCATGCGGGGGCAGGTATCTTCTCAGAAGAATTGGAACTATCCTGTCATATTAGTCTGGGGGAAATATAGCTCAGTCTATCAAGCTGAGATGTGTGCTCTGTTGCATGCGTTGGATCACCTAAAAGAGGGTCTGGTTGAGGGTAGAAACGTTACCATAGCAGTGGACAATCAATCAGTGATTAGACGTATGGAGCACACAGATACCAATCCATCACTCACATTGGATGGAATGTGCTCATAAGCTCAATGAGTGCTCATCTTGAAATGAGATGACGCTGCTCTGGGTGAGAGGGCAAAGAAAGGCGGACTCTCTAGCAAAGCAATAGTCAACCTCGGAGTTCTCTGGTCCGGAAACATTTGCTGCAATTGGCAGAGGAATGATAGAGTACCTAATAAGGAACTGGGCCGCGGCGGAACAGCAGAGAAGGTGGTTAATCGTGGAAGGTTGCAGGCAAACAGGTCATGAAAATTTCGAGTACCACTTAAAGAAGATAGGTCTTCTGGGGGATAAAACCTGTGAACTATGCCTGGAGCAAGTCGGGACTTCAGCACATATATGTATTGTGTCAATGCTTGGCACTAGCTAGCAGAAGAAGAGAGATCTTGGAAAAACCCAGAGGATCAACCAAATTTCTGCTAAACAGATGCTAGGGTTGACACGAGGAATCAAAGCCAGAGTGGAGAAATCCATAGAGACTAGAGATGTATCGTGGAAGAGAGACGAAAAGGATCCAATACTGTGGTCTGGTTCGCATATATATATATGTATATCCTTTCTCTAAAAAAGATTTGCACGTTAGTACAACAAATGGTGTCATTATAAAATACTGTCTCATTGACAGACGCGCCAAAGGACTTGGCATCTTTACACATGAATTCAGTAAACGTTGTACAGACAAAAAAGAAACCCTGTTCCTGTGTTTTTTTTTTTTTTTTTCATTTAAGCTAGCAATCAAATGTAAACGTTAGACACTTCCATTGCTTCATCAGAAACTTCAACGTGTTGTAATACAGGAGTTAATATTTCCTAGACTATTATGGTAAAAGGATGCCTCTAAAACTTAACCTAACCTACCATATCGTTGCCTTTTGGTTGAGCCTCAGAGTTAACCACAATGATGTCTCAGGTCAGCAGGGTAACCACTGTCAATGTGAACCCATGCCGAAGAAATACAATTCGCCGTTTAAGCATTAAACCAAAACCCAGAGGCAAAGCTTTTTATGTTGCTTATGTCGAATCTGGCTAATAGAAGTACTCTCCTAGGGTTTTCCTTCTCAATGCCGATAGGGCAGGACAATGGATGGTTTTTTCCTCGTCCTCGTCTCTACAGTTTCTAAATAAATCGTTGAAGTGAGCACCCCAAACTATTGCGCGATCTTAAGAGAGTAAGTATGACGTTGCTAACGTGGTAGACAGCATACTCTTAATTTTTAGTATATACCTTCAGAGTATCTACCATCAATTGACTAACTAAAGTCTATGTAATCTAAGCTGAATCTTAAATCTAAAACTTTAATGTGATCAGAAATCAATAAAAGCTAAACATTGGAAACCAAGTTCTCATACAGAAACATCCGTCCTCTTTCGATAGATAACTCAAAGTCCATAAAACTTCGACTGCATATGTGGATTATCCTGACAATATTCATACATGCAACACTGCGTCAATGTAAACGAATAAAGCCAAGACGATAGACCGTACGTACGCCAATGACATGAGTACATTTATCACGGTTTCGTCCAAATTTCGTCCACATGCCAACACCATAAATCAGACTGGATCATCCTGCCAATGTTTTCCACTAAAATCTGGATTACATCCTCGCTGTTCCATTCTGTTGATCACATGTTACTAAAGTTCACTTTTCGAAGCCAACACCTCTCAAACAGTCAAGAACTCAAAACTGGTAACACTGCCCTAAAGTGACATTAGTGTCGCCTATGTCATAAGGTTATGACGTATGGATGCACACACAGACGGTAATTACCATTATAAAGTGCCCGAGATGAAGGAGAAGTCCTCCAGACTTAAAGATCTGTGATGGGTACAAATGCAGAAACCTAACGAATAGTAGCAATATTTTACTCTACACCCATTCCATCGCCCATCTACACATCTACCATCTACCATCTACAGGCTACTGAAGACAAATCCACTTTGCGACATAAATTGACTCAAGTGATAGCTGGCTGCCAGAAGTGCTGGTTGTTTGGTGATGGTTGTGTAGGCAAACATCACCACCGCTTTACGGCTATCGTTCTCGTCTGGCACCGCCTCTGGCAGGCGAGAAAATTTACGTTCCGTTTTCCTTTCGTGTGATGTATGTATGCACATATGTATATGTATATGCAACTACCCATAGTTGGATACATATGTACATACAGCACGCGATGAAATTGATTACTCATGTGAATGCCGGATTAGCAAAGGCAACTGGACAGTCGGTATCTGCTCCTGTGTCCCAATGTCCTTGTTGTAAAAAAAAGGATGACTTGGCAATGAGGAGAGTGCAGGGCTTTGGGTGTACGAATGGACACAAGTTGATTACCATGGCAATGGCAGTGGTGGCAATGGTTAAGTTAATTCATTGGGTGACATAAAAGTCGCTTTTAATGCATCGTCCTGGGTAATGTTTGTGTGTGTGTGCTGTTATTATAAGAAATATATGTATATGCGACGACGACAAGTGGTTTGATTTGAAAGTCAGGGTTATGGGTTGAAGAATTGAGATTGATGTTTGTTTTGACAGGCGAATTAGCTAGTGAAGGTTTATTTAACAAAGTCCGGCACACCGAGATATGAATAATTGCAAAGTGTTACTAGCCTACTGGCAGTTTATTGCTCAATTACTTGCCAACAATTTACACAACACAATTGTGCATTTCCCATTCTCATTACACAGAGTGAAATTACGCCGCAAAGAACTTCCTCGGTGTACTTGAAAACTCACATTAACACCATTGTGACGGCGAGCGCGTCGCTTTAATTCAAGCCAACAACCGTGTTAAACAATCACGAGGTTTACCCGTATTCTCTGGTGTTTTCTCGTTTTGTCTTTTAAATGTGTTTCGTAATCATTTTTGTGTGTCTTTTGTTTCCGCTTGGGTACAGTGCAAACAGTAAGCCTTACCTGTGGAGTGGCGGCAGCGGTTATGTACCGAGTTGCAGTCGCTCTTAAGGGTGTTCCCGGATAATGATACTGATACAATGGCCGGAAGGGTTCTTCTTTTTGTTTTACACTGTAAATTGCTGAAATGAAAAACAGAAAAAAGCCACTTTAGAGGTAGAACGTTTAAAAATAAAGGTTATGTAATGGGTGTGGCCTTATTACGTAACGACATTCAACAGAAATGTGCCACAAGGTTCTATATCTTGACCGGCTTTTTTTTTTGAGTAACAACGTCGTATAATACGGACTGCGGTAGACGTTTCAAGCCTTCATGAGTTAGGAAGTTACTAATCGTTGGTTGGTCCCTCTTACTCTGGGAACTATACACTCCTTTGTATGAAGGAGTTAATCTTAGCCATGCAGGCGTTGTGGAGATCATTTATAGAAGTCGTTGAAGGAGGTGCTTCTTATAGCACAGAGTGCAGTGAGGGTATTAACTATCTTGGAGAGGGTTCCTCTCTTATGTTCTAGGTGTCCGTTGGACCCAGGTTTAAAGTCGGCCAAAACAGCCTAGACAGTTGATGCCATTGATGATTGGCCTCATTTACCGCGTGTCGGCGTTGATTAGGTATTTAGACGTAGGCGCCTTGATGTCGGTGACGTTTCTTTTATTAAGACCAGAGGAGCCTCATCTAGCTAGTTCGTCAGCCTCACAGTTCACTGGTATGTCACAGAGACCTGGTGCCCAGCAAAGCATGAGGTTGTACCGACCAACAATCTCGTTAAGAGAAACGCGGCTGTCTGCCTTATATCTCATTGTGCTGAATGCAAGGAATTTGATGACTGCCTGACTGTCGATGTATATGACGATATCCGATGCTGGTACTGCATTAACCGCCAGCCAGTTAACTACTTGACGAATGACAGTGACTTTGGCTTGAAAAACGCTGCAGTAGTTCGAAAGGTTAAAGGAGAGGTGGATACTAAGATCTTCGGAGAAGACTCCGTCTGTAAAAGTTGACAGCGATTCGTTGTACAGGACATCCTGTTGTGTCCATTCAGTTCTGTCTAGTGTTGAGAAATGGTAGGCCATGTTGAAGTTGTGTTCAATTGGCTGATGTTCTGTGGAAGATGACGATGCATCAATAATATTTTGGCATGTGCAGTATATTGCCCCTTCGATTGTTTAGAGCTTCTCAGTCTTATTGCTAAACAGGTGGCCAGTTGTTTGAAGACGATGTCGATTATGAGTAAGTGGAACATGGTTTGAAGCGCTGCAGTGGAAGAGATTCTCAGTGCACCAGTAATACTGAGACATGGAACTCGTTGTATCTTTTCCAATATAGTTAGGTTGGACTTCCAATTGGACCACACCAATACTACATACATGACAAGACATGCATCGGTTTTATTACCGCAGTGTATAGCCAGTGCATAATGTTTGGTTCTAGGCCCCAAGTGGAACCTATTGCCTTTCTGCATATGTGAAGGCCAGGGATTTTCTGGCACTTTCAACTATGTTTTCTCTCCAAAGAAGCTTGCGGTCAAGCTTTAGGCCTAGGTAGGTGGCACTATTTGAGAGGATAAGGGGATTGCCTCTTAAGTTTGGGAGATTGAAGTCAGATAGTTAATGTTTTCTTATGAATAAGACCAGGTCAGTCTTCGTCGGATTAACCGAAAGGCCGAAAGTTTTCAGTCCAGCTTGTTAGTTTATTAAAGCTGAGCAGACATCGGCCAGTTTCTGTAGGTATTTTCCTGTTTTACCTAATAGACAACTTCGCGTCTGCATCCAGACAACTTCAGGTTTTTTCTATTTTAAGAATGGTTCATTGAGCACTAGATTCCATAGTAATGCAGACAATACTCCCTCTTGAGGGGTACCACGATGTGCTCGTCGTTTGATGTTGCTGCTTTCGAAGGACGCAGTGATTACCCTGATTTTAAGCATATATTCTATTTTTGATAGGCGTGTTGGGACGTGGATAGTAGGGTGGTATCGATAGTGGCCTTGATGTAAAGGTCTAGAATTCTTTCAAGAACTTTGAGAGGGAAAGACGTTAGGCTGATTGGTCTAAGGTCTTTGCGGAGGGTATGCGAAGTTTTGCCTGCTTTGGGTATACCACTTTTACCTCGGTCCAAGCTGCCGGCATTGTTCCTAGCTCCAGGCAACCATTTAGGATACAGGACAAGATTCTTATCTTATGCTGAAGGCCGCCTGGATTTGTGCCGGCAAAATGCCGTCCGGCCCCGAAGACTTAAAAGGCACGAAACTGGCCATTGCAGTGATGAGTCCAGGAGGTAGGGGTGGGCGTGCGATGTTTACCAGAGCAGGGGCATCGTTAGAGATAGGCGTAAAGCCGGGGAAGTGAGTGTCTACAAGCAGGTTGAGCGATGCTTCATCCGATTCCGTCCATGATCCATTTGGGTTTATGAGGACACTCGGCACGGTTGGTATTTTGGAAAGGACTGCGTAGTCTGGAGGATTGAGACTTATTGTCAATACTCTGGCAAAAACTATGGCAGGATATACGTTGGGCTTTCGAAACTTCGACCACGTGCTAATAGATACGAGGCACGCATCCAATATTCTGAATGTGCAAACTTTGAGAGGGGCAAACATCGACTCTGACCGTTTTCTTGTTGCAGCTAAATTCAGAGATCGACTATCCAACGAGAAGAAGCTGCAAGCCACCCAGAAAAAGACACAAAAGTTGGAAGCCTTAGCACGACTGGAGTAGCCAGAGTCTACAGAGAGCGCCTGAGCGAGAGACTCTCCGCTGTGGATTCACCATCCACAAACGCCAACAATCTGTAGAACCAGTACCGCGACATCATCAAAGGGGTAGCAGAGACCACCATAGGCTACCAGCCACCACCCAAAAAGAGCCCTTGGTATGATGATGAATGCGTGCGTCGGAAAAAGGTGACAGAAAATGCACACATGCAAGCGCTGCAACGCAAAACAAGGGCAGCAAGAGAAGAGTATCGAACCAGAAGAAGGGAGGAGAAGAAGATCCTGCGTAAGAAGAAAAGGGCCCACGCAGCCTCCCAGCTCAAGGATATCGAAGAGTCCAGCGATAGAAACAACATCCGGATGTTTTTCAGGAAAGCCAAGCAACTGGAAGCTGGCTTCAAGCCCGGAACGCAGGCTCTTCGAAACAGTGAAGGATACCTAGTCACCGAAGCACAGCGAATAGTAGATGTTTTTAAGCAGCATTTCCAGCAGCTATTTAATGGGCATCAGGTTGAGAAAGTGATAGGGCAAGAAGAGAACCCGCATCCAGTCAATGATGAATCCATCCCCCTTCCCAGTTTTGAAGAGGTCGGCGCAGCTATCAAAAAGCTGAAGAACAACAAGGCCGCCGGCTCTAATGGTCTACCAGCAGAGCTTTTAAAACATGGTGGTGATGCTTTGGTAGGGTGCATGCACCAAGTCATCAACCAAGTATGGGTGGATGAAGTCATGCCCGATGACTGGACTATCAGCTCTATATGCCCCATCTTCAAGAAAGGCGATCCTATGTCTTGTAAGAACTACCGAGGCATATCCCTGCTTAAAGATCCTATCCAACGTACTGTGTGAACGTCTGAAGCCCTTCTGCAGCACACTAATCGGCACGTACAAGTGTGGCTTCCGGTCCGGCAGATCGACGATCGACCAAATTTTCACACTAAGGCAAATCCTGGAAAAGACCAACGAATTTCAAGTCGAGACTCACCATCTCTTCATCGACTTTAAAGCCGCATATGATAGCATTCATCGTCTTGAACTCTACAAGGCGATGGCCGAATTCGGGATCCCGGCTGATCCAGCTGTACCGCGTGACGCTGGAAAACACGCGGTGCAATTCGGAAACAGTTCCTCCGAACTATTCCAAACATGCACCGGATTTCGTAAAGGAGATGCGCTATCATGTGACTTCTTCAATCTTGTGCTAGAACAGATAGTGCGCAGCGCAGGTGTAAACACGGAAGGCACTATCTTCAACAAATCTGTCCAGCTGCTGGGATACGCAGACGACATTGACATCATCGGTCGCTCCCAGCGCGCCGTGTTAGAGGCTTTTACGGCAATTGAAGAACAGGCGAAACGAGTTGGCCTTGAAGTGAATGAGGACAAAACCAAGTACATGTTGTCAACAAACAAAGAAGCATCTGTCCATCGCCTAGGACAAAACGTCACTGTTGGCAACAGTAACTTCGAAGTGGTTAAGGAGTTTACCTACCTCGGAGTAAATATCAACTCCACGAATGACACCTTGTTGGAGATTCGACGAAGACTTACCACCCTAGGAAACCGCTGCTACTTCGGTTAGGCGAAACAAATGGGGTCAAAACTCCTAACTCGGAAGACGAAATGCATGATCTACAAAACTTTGATCCTGCCAGTTCTGCTGTATGGAGCCGAGTGCTGGACGATAAGCAGGAAGACAGAGCAAATATTGAACACTTTCGAAAGAAAAATTCTTTGTCGGATATTCCGTCTCGTATGCGAGGAGGGCAAATGGAGGAGAAGATACAACCGCGAACTCTATGAGCTGTACCAAGATGTGGATGTAGTCCAAAAAGCCAAAACACGTCGACTACACTGGCTCGGCCACATCGAGCGAATGGACAATAATGCTCCAGCAAAGAGGATCTTCGAATCACAGCCCCCAGGTTCGCGACGACAAGGAAGACCGAACCTCAGTTTTAAGAACCTTGTTCATTTGGCTTTGTTAAACTTTTTCCTGTTTACGCTGCGAAGGTTGCTGAGTTCCGTGTTCCACCACGGCGGACGATTGACTACCTTTCTTGTCTTAATAGGACAAGAGTCATTTAATGCTGAGTTTAGGACCAAGGTTAGAACTGTGTTGAGCTTATCTAGTTCGATAGGTTGCGACTCACGTATGTAAGATTTTTTGTGCTAACCCCATATGTGACACAATGCAGGGGCTTACGTACATCAAGTTCTTTGATGAAATCAATGATTTTCTGGGCAGAAAGGAAGTCAGTTCAAATCCTGTTATTACTTTTGTGCATAGTTAGATTCTTGATAAACCTTTTTGCTGCTTTAGGCCTATCTATAATTGCAATATGAGACCTTTTAACTGGGTTGAAGGCAAGTTTAAAAAAATAAGTTTGAACCAATGAAAAAAGATAAAGCATTGATGCTCATTTGACATAAGACCCAGAACAGTTGAATCTTAATAACCATTTCTGTGCAGGAATTAACAGAAGAGGAAGTGGCCTTTAGGAAGCTACAGTAGCAATGATTGAGCTTGGTCATCGATTGTTCCCATTTTCTACCGAAGAGTCTCGAACAGGCGTTCGCTCCGTGGTCTAGTAGTTAGCGCATCTGACTACTGAGTTTTTTTTTAATTTTTCCTGGTTCCGTTTCTAGACAGCATCTGACAAATATCCAAGAGTATAACTGTTACGCAGGCCCCTTCCATTCGTGTGAAGAGCATAACTACCAGAATACAAATAATTGTGAGAAAGTGGGCCCTGGATGCTGTACGGGACTGTCGCGCTTTGGTTTAGATGTGATTCGGTTCAGATGTTGTTACCAAGCTTTTGGTCTAGGATTTGAACCAAAGTCAGACTTATATTGATTTATTAATTCGCTAAACGAAGACTCTACTTTCAAATCTGAGGGTGCACTCTCATCTACGTTCTATACAAAGCTCTGCTTCAAGGGTAGACATTATCCACTGGTGAATCCCGGGTGACTAGTACCTTGTTCGAAGATTTGCTTCCAATTGCTTTGGAATCAGCAAGAATGTTGTCGCAAAGTTAGCAGTGGAAGAATTCTTGAGATGGACTCAACTGTGGCATCTACAATTTAAGTCAGGTTGACCTACTTAGTGAATACTTACACATGTATGTACCTTATTTGAGTTCAGACCTCAGACCTATAAGGACCCAGAGGCTTAAGACTGCTATAACTCAAATATCGCTGCTATCAAGAATCGCAGCTCTGAGACTTATATGTCAATTTTCGTAAGTTGGGCAAATCTTAATAAACCAAAGGACAAGAACCTTTGGAGTACCACTCGTTTGTTACCACCCTAGCATAGTCAAACCGTAATATTTGAAGTTCTTACATCCTTCGGTGACATAAAGGTATACCTCAGACCAAGGGATAAGTACATTATTATTTGAAGCACTCAAAAAAAATAGAATCCTTTCACCCATGCTCTACTTGGACTTAGTTTCAACTTTCTAACTCATTCAGATGCTTCTGAAAGGATACCAGTCACACCCATAAATTCAAGTCTAAATTATTTTTCCCGACATTTATTGCCACTTGCCTTAATATTTCTGGGCTATAACATACGGCATTAGGAGCGCTAAAATGTACGTATGCTTCCAATGACCAAACTACATATTAATGTTGGAATTGGTTTTCTAAGGATATATGTATCACTCATAAATTTATGTAGAAACGCTAAAAACTTAAAGTCCTGTGGATAGTTTCTGCCTTTAAAATTAATGCAAATGTTGGAAATAAAATATTGTATAGAAAGTATCTGTAGTGCTAATCAAGCGCTACAGAGTTACACAGATACAAATGAACCAATGCATTTTTTAAAGAGTACACTTTCTGATGATGACTAGGAAAGGGTATCTAGTCCTTTTATAAAATTCTCTAGTTACAATATGAGTGCGTGTCAAAGAAATGCATTCCGTACGTTGTCTAATCGAATCTTTTGTTCTGCTAAGACAGAATAGTTTCACTATTACAAACGATATACTGAAATGCATAATTGCACACTACTGCACCGCTGCGCTCCGCTTTGCTGCTTATTTTAAAAAGTCTTCTAGTATCAGTAGTTTCCCTGAGATTGAACGACTTTCCGGGTAAAAAATAAGAGAATAGTTTGAGCACTAGAGGAGCAGTTTAAGAATCTAAAAACTGCCAGTAGATACGGACTAGCTATTGTTAGATACATTTTTATTTCATACTGTCGTGTAGACTATTTCTTGATGAATGTAGATGGGATAAGCAAGTAACAGTTGAAGTTCAAAGAGATAGAGTTTTTCATTCTTCGATGATTAATTTACTAGACATAAGCAATTCGTCAATATCCGAATAAACGTGATAACTTGGTTTAAGTGTGTAATACTTTCATTTGCTACTGATATTGAGTATCTAAGCATAATCCTAGATACCTAACTCAAGTCACATAAGCGATTTGATTTGAAATCCATTCGGAATGTGACCATTCACTTGGTCGGGATGTAGAAGTTGACTAGGTTTAAAGATTTTCAAGATTCGTTCTTCAGATGAAGCAAGAGATAGTGTAATCCTAACTCTATCCTTATTTCTTCACATTTCAAACTGAAAGTGTCATAAGACCTGTGTCGAGAATCAATCTGGCAGATTTAAAAAAAATAGCTAAATCTTGAACGGAATATTTGGATACCTAGTGCACATCTGAACAAATCCGCTTTACCTTCCCGACTCTAGAAGTAATCAATTATCAGCTCTGATCATAAAAACGAAGAAAAAAATAATTCAGAAGACAATTGTTTTTCGAAAACGGTCGTTTTAGCCCTTGAAATGTCGGTAGCAAAGACTGTGGACTGCAAACATAGTACTAGTAATGTCAGAACTCGCACTGTACGGGGTAGAAGTAGATATTGAAAAAAAGTATCAGGTTCCTGGACTGCTTCAAGAAGATTTCAAAAAATAAATAGATAGGATCAGTCGGAATCTTACTACAAGAGACTCAGGTCGCCTAATCAGGGTTTCGGGGATAAAAATACAAATATTTGGCGCAGCAGGTCCATGGGACCCAGGGCCTGGCTTCTCACAACCATTCCTGTTGTGCGTGTTATATTCTGTACACCAATGGAAGGGGCCTACTGTTTTACTTTTTAATGCCGTGTCCGAAGTGCAATTTTTTTATTGAGAAGCTTTTTCATGACAGTTTTACTCTCGGATGTTTGCCAGACACTCGCAAGAGGTGGGGCCGTGAAAGAAATCGTTTAGGTGTTATCTGAGGTTTGAACCTCGAACCCCTCGCTCTGTAGTCCAATGCATTAACCCCTTCAGCCACGGCGCCCAGGTTTTTGGTGATACCTCCGGTTATGTTAAGCAGGCTATGATGCATAAGTGTCACTAAAGGGCCATTCACAGCTCAGGGACATGCGAATGCGAATAGGCGAATATTCGCAAATTTTGACATTTCAGTTGTCATTTACAAGCACTAACCAACCACCAAAAACAAAGCAAAAGAATTGTAAGGTTAAACTCTCGCGAATGTTTTGGTCACGGGAATGTGGATTGCATTTTACATCGTGTGGAATGTGAATAAACTTTGACAGTTCGCAAAAAGCATTCGCCTATTCGCGGAAAAATCAGCGAATTGTTAATTTCTTCACAAAAACTAATTCAAATTCAACTTTTTTTATATCAATCGATAGATAAATTAATTTATGTTCTTTTGGAATAGTAAAATTGACAATGGTGTACTTATAAATATGCTAAAAACGCTTTGTTCGCAGTTCGCTCGGCTGTGAATGGACCTTAAGTGTCATTCAACAAGATCAACTCTCCCGCGGTCATCGATAGGTTTATCGACGTGAATATATGTACCTCCTGGTCGCGTTAGTTTTTTCCAGGACTATCCGAATTCATATCCATCCATAATGGTGGTTGCCATCATGATATGAGCCTGTCAAGCTAATCGCATATTCCGACCAAAAAACGGCCAAAATTTTTAAGATAACGAAATCCTTGTTGAGCGAAATATGACCAGATACGTAGCTTGTGGTGGTCTTAAGGCTCCCAGCGGAACTTTTCAATTAGTACTCGATACTAGAAGTCAGTTACCTCCTACTACCTACTCATAACTCGAAAATAGACAGGCTGGACGACACAGATGTGCCATGAGTATCATCAGACAAAAAGTCCCTTGCTTATCTGGCAGAGAATCATGAACTAAATGGAAATCGAGTGCAATTCTTCAACTTCTAGCGAAAGCTAAGAGTCTTCCATAAAGACGAAGCTAAAAAGTAAAGCATTGATCCTTCAAGAAGGCATGTATGTATTTCTCAAAGGAACGACTCACGATCCAAGAGCTCTCCAAAAGCGGAGAAGATATCGTCTTAATTCAAGAACCGTGTGTCGTTGATGACCTGGTTCAAGAAGACAAGACTCGTGATTTCAACCTTATCCATGTGAGTTGCAAGGATAAACGGCATCCGCTGCTTTCTTTTTCTGTGCCTCCAAGAGTGGAGTGGATATCGTTTTAATTGTTTTAATTCAAGAACCCTGTGTCGTTGATGACCTGGTTCAAGAAGACAAGACTCGTGATTTCGACTTTATCCATGTGAGTTGCAAGGATAAGGTTGAAAGTTCAATTCTAGTAGTCACTATCAATAGAGATAAAGTTTTAGACACTTAGGTTTCAACACCATTTCACATCTTTTTAAGAAATTAAGGGTTCTTTCTTGGCCATGATCAGATTGAAGAGTCTTCACTCAGAACATTTCTAGTAATATTAGCAACATAGGCTACAGTCAGGCTGCTATAAAATCTATAGAATCGATCTTCTAATGTCGTTCTAAATTATAGCCCGTTTCTTGATGAAATTGGTGCAAAAATTAACATTCACCTGTGCTGGGTGACAGGGCATGGAGGTACTCTAGAATTGACATTCTTACCGAAAGTCATACTAGCGATTGCTATCGCTGCATACAAACAATTACTTAAACTGGACGCAATTAAAGGTACCAATCTTAGGTGGGAAAATCCATCTCAAAATATCTTTAGTTATATTCTCTCTCTTAGCCGCGCAAGAAAACGACTTGGCATCTTTTTAATGACTCTAGCAAAGAAACTGAGTTAACTCCTATATGGTTTATTTGCATAGTTAGAGTTGGTCTAGTATGAAATCTGATAGGATCATCAAATTTTTGTACAAGGACGCGCAACATGTGTTTAATGTGGCCAGCGTTGTGGATCCTATATCCTCGTGAACTTTTATAAACTAGAGTCTAGACCTAAGCGCAGAACGCAAGAAACAATTTATTTGTTTCATCAGGCCTTTTTTCAAGATCAGGCTTACGACACAAGAGCCGTGCTTAGAACGGAAATCCATCACTTGATTGGTGAGGTTATACTGACGGTTTCATCAATCGAATCCTGAGAGACAAAATTATCATCCCTCGCTCAAGACATGATGTGTAAATATTGGATTCATAAACCCGACTTAAGTTCACTTAAAGAACATATTTCTACTTACAAGTCAAATCCGAGGAATCTCTCTTTTCTTTGGTGCTTTTCGTTTCACTGTTCTTCCATTCGACTGGCTTGACTGTACGCTTACTCTCCTTCTTTTGGCTTCCATCGCAAAGGACCCCGTTCAAGGCCAACACCACCAGCACGAATACCTATGCAAATGTACAAGAAAAAAACCAAAAAAAATTACTTCATTCCGTATAAACACGAGAGAGTAGCATTGAACTCTGTATATTTACCCGTATCCTAGACATCTATGGCACGCTCTTTCCAATTTTAATTAACCAATTTCACGCGAATAAAAAGAAAAATACCTTCAAGCGGAGCCTGTCGCACGCACTGTAATAAAATTTAAATTAATCGGAACACAATTAGTTGATAGATTACACAAAATCAAAAAAAAAAAACAAAAAGAAAAAAAAACAAACTAAGTATCTAATCACTGTAATTCACTAAATTAGTCTCTCGTGAGTGTGGGTAGTTCACCACTCTCGATTGCAGAAAAACTTTTTACAACAAACTAACTCGTGCAGAATAGACTGCATCATAGATACAAAATACACACACACAAGTAGTACACACACCTTTTCGATAGTCTCACCACGAATAAACTTTGTAATCCACTGTCGGCAACGACGACTACGACGACGAGGACGCGAGTATAGATACGTGTTACGTTAGATGGCTGAATTAAAAGTGAAATTGTATCTCATATCAGTTTTGGTTTTATATCATCCGTGTGTTGCAATTGATGTTAGGAGTGGTGGTTGGAAGACCGGTATGGGGATGTGAACTTGGTGCACCTATTCGAGTTCGAGATTCGAGTAAAAACTCAACAGATAAAGTTACAATTGCCGTCTCTAGGGATAGAATGAACATGAATCGGATTCGGAAGAGTTTAAGAGATAGAGATTTACTTTGTAGAGCTAAATGAATGGAAGGGGCTGTACGTAATTGTATTTCGCAATTATCATCCTTTGAGAATTCAATCTTGTAGTCGTAAGTTGCCTGCCGGGTCTTAAGTGAATGAAAACATTTATTTGCAATAATTAAAGTAATTTTATAGTTTCGTTAGGAAACAATAAAACAAAACCAGGAAGAAATAGAATTCCTTTGGGACTGTGTGCCGTGGGTAAAGTGTAACGATGTGACGAAGAGATTTGGTAAATAATTACTTAATTGCCAGCATTTAGCAGTTATTAAGCATATAAACGGCAGCAAGTGGAACCGCTCTCAATGGATATGCATCTGTTGAAGTTTGTGCTTTTTCTTGGTTACCATGCCTACTACTCATTGTTAGTGTCGAAAATTTAGGAAGAGCATGTAAGGCAAAACAATGCATGTTGGTTTTGAATGATTGTGGATACTTGCTTCCGGAAAGAAGCAAGAAGTAGAAGGCGCTTTACACGTAGGGTCATCCAACAAGAGGTGTCATTTTAACACGCCATTACTAAACTGTCAACATTCAACTATCATTGCTTTAATAAGCAAAAGCTAGGAAGTTATTAAATATGGACCGATACACACTCGCGCAACGTGCTAAAATAGTGAAAATTTACTACAAAAACCGTGAAAACATCGAGGAAACGTCTCGTTAAGTTCGTACTGATTCATCATCAAGCGCATTATACCACAGCTTTAGTGAATTTAATCGATAAATTTCAACTTCTTGGTAAGTGATGTGAAGACTCCAAGGCAAGGTCAGCTGAAAATATCGCCGCCGTAGTTGAAAGTGTGTCCGTTTCCAGTGGATCACAGGAATTGGGCCTATCCGCAATTATTATTATTATTTAAAGATGGGGTATGTTGTACTACGACCTGTTGGTCTATTTCGCCTCCAACACCTTGGACAGGAACATGCCTCATTAGAGTTTCCCTAGCATTTGGAGTGCTTTCGGAATCATTTTGAGGGTAATGTACTCTTACTACGCCTTGGCGGAAGAAATCTGTCTTCGAGCATTCTCTCTAATCTAGTCGCGTTTAATAATCTAAGAATGAGAGCTGGATCTAGAGACGGTATTTCCTCCTCTGGTAATTGGAACTTGCCTAAGTATTTCAGGCTTTTGTGGGTCAGTGCCCCACAAGATCCCAGCACATGTTTTAGGATTTCACTGAACTCATTGCAGAATCTGCAAGTTCTTCTTCAGGTATTCCTAGCTGTTATGTATCCAACCGCGTAGTAAATGAAAAGCACCTTCTATCTAAAACAATTCATTTATTAAAACTAAATTTCTTAAAATTACCAATGAGAGGAAAGAATAACCTGAAGGGCTGCAGGTCAGGAAACCAAAGAGGTAGAAACCACAAGGTATTTTTGACAGGAGGAAGTGAAGCTAAGACACCGCGAAGTTCTCTCTAGGATGCGTTGGTGTTGATAGATTCTTAAGGGCAGTGTTGGCAAATACATAATAGTCCTCCCCTCTAAATCGCAGTATATCCTAAATGCTCCACCGGTTTCCTGATGCGGCTACTTCTTCGAACTGTGGATGATGGATTAGTACTTTCGTTCTCACTACGTATTTCTTTCACGGTTGGTGGCTGTATTTCGGCTCCACTTGTTGATTGTAACAGCGGTGACATATCGCTAGTAGGACTATTTCCAGAATATTGGTTCATCTGACGATGCTCATCTTTTGTTGCTTGTGTTGGAGTGCTTGTGGCAGGACTACCGCCTGTAGAACGAACCATCGAAGAAGGGGTTAGTACCTCCACTTCAAGATCCCCTGGTATTTGTGATGAATCAACGGTGCATTTAAGTATCTGGTCCGCATGCCTCCTCCAAAGCCTTCCGTGGACATCGATGAAATATAGACAGTGTTTGAACGCACCACTCCCCCGAGGTAAAAGTAGGTCCATTGTCACTGACCAAGGTCAATGGTAAACCATATCGAGCAAACAGGTCACGTAAGATCTCGATTGTCTTTACTGCTTTCATGCTTTTCATTTGAAAAATTTCAGGACACTTTGAATGAGCATCGACCACTATTAAAAAAAAATTTTCAAAAAACGGCCCCGCAAAATCTATATGTATTCTTTGCCATGGTGTAGATGGATATTCCCAGGGATGTTGTACTTTTTTCGATGATTGGTTTTGAACACTTCTGCAAGCCAAGCATTTTCGTGCTAAGTCTTCAATGTCGGAGTCAATCTTTGGCCACCAGACGTAACTTCGTGCCAACGCCTGAGTTTACAATGCCCCGTTAGGAAGCCCCTTAGAATACGAAGGTTATTCTTACTTATGCTCATACATGCTTCGAATCTATTTCGGTAATGTTGCCCTAGAAGTTTCTTGCCTTGCGTTATGCCCTGACCGTTATTCTATGTTCTTGCCCTGTTTTCCCTCTCTTGTTTCCTGAATTCTTATTTAAGGATATGATCCCTTATTCCACAAAATGGTTCAGGACCTATGAAGGTTGCTGATGCTCCCTTTCTTGCTAGGGAGCCGGCCATTTCATTACCCTCTATTCCCACATGGCCAGGTATCCAGCAGAGCGTCACCTTGTGTCTACTACCTAGATTATTAAGTTTTTGCAGGCAATCCCACACAAATTTGGACTTAATTATATAGGAGTCAAGTGCCATGATAGCAGCTTGGCTATCTGACATTATAGTTATATCACACAGTTGGCATGGTTTCTATCAAGATTGATTTGGACACATCCTATCTATGGCATAGATTTCAGCCTGAAAGATACTGGTGCTTTTGCCCATGGATTCAGAGTATTTGGTTCTGAGCCCGAATACTCCTGCTCTACTTCCTTCATTAGTTCTTGATCCATCTGTGTACCACTTTGTTGTGTGATTGCTCAGTTTGTAGATTGTGGATATATTGCTCCAACTCTTTTTGTTACTGAGCTTGGCAAGAAAGTTCTTTTGAAAGTTGATCCTTCTAATGATGTCGTCTCTGGGAAAGGCCATGAGTGGTAGTTTTTTGAGCAGTGCATCGAATTGCTTCGCCACAAGATGCAACAGAGTTAGTTCCAATAGTACCTCCATGGCTGCAGCTAGATAAGTCCTCATGGGCCCTATAATACAGAGGCATGCCAATCATTTCAACTTATTGAGTGTCGTTTCCCTTATGGTGACCAGATTAGTTCTTTTCGCCCATGCAATCGCTCCATATGAGATCATTGGTCTCACTATAGCAATATACATCCATCTAAGGATGGTCGGGCTACATACCCAGATCCCGAGTGGCTTTCATGGTTATCTCTTCTGTGTAGATGAGTTAACTGCCGAGGTTTAGTCCCATATATTTAACTTCTTTGACTGGTGTCAGTATTGTACCCGACCGCCTTATTGGTCTCAGTCGTTTAAATTTTAATTTTCCTCTTGAAAGGTACTATTGTAGTTTTTAACGGATTTAGGTTTAGCCTAGCCGTTAAACTCCATTCTCGAGTTATGTCAAGTCCCTTTTATATGTATATTCAATATATAAATTGAAGTTTGGGCGGATATTTCGCGAAAGACCTCCTACATACCCTAAGGAGTAAAGACTCTGGAAAGGCTGATCGACGCACGTCCCTATAGGAACAAACTCGGAGAATAAACTGCCATCAGCATTCCAATACGCGTATAGGATCGATAAAGACTGCTCTGCACTCGTTGGTACGAATCACTGAGAAATCTTTTGAGAACAAAAATTTTACTATAGTGTCCTTCCTTGTTATTGAGGGATCTACGAACCCTCAAAACAGCAGCTATGTATGCATATCTGCTGCATTTCTTTACCTGGACAGGTATCTTTTGCTCGATTGCACAATTGTCAATGCTAAGCTGTGATGCTGTCTAACTAAAAAGGTAGATGTATAGGTATAAGGGTTTCCTCAGGGCGGAGTATTATCACCCCTACTTTGGTTCATGTTCACTATCATGAGATACTTCTATCCTTGGGCTCTGTGTCATAGGCTAGCCTATCAATACTGAATTAGTATTGTTCACAAGAAGGTACAAAATTCCATGTGCAGGCATATTACTCCTTCAAAACTGAAGGACATTGAAACATGCCAGATATTTGGGAGATATTTTCGATTAAAAAAAAAATTCACCTGGAAACTGAAACTTCTAGACCCGTCCTTGCTAGGATGTGGAAAGCAAACTGGAGTTTTCATCCCCAGTTTATTCACGGATATGCACGCGAGTCATCAAACCCATCCTCATGTACAAAGTACTAGTCTGGTGGACGGCATTGGACAAGAAAAGTAGCATTGCGTCTGCACAACGGACAGCCTTAGAACCATTTTTAGAAAGTATGCTCCACCTTCTTCCCGCTGATATCTTTGGGAAGCTGATAGCGGTTAAACCAGCATTATAGCTGAGGGAATCCTCGCAAATGGCTTGTAGAAATATGGGCCACATAAGTTATCTTAAAGGGGCATAATACTACTCCTAGTAATTCGTGTATATTCTCCCTTGTTTCGACCTTAACGTCAAGTATAATACCAGGATTCCTTGTAGAAGTGCTTGGCAAGTTCGAATGAGTCTGCTGCAGAGGTGTACACAGGATAGGGTTTAGTACATAATCTGAGTCTACTCCAGTGCAACAGACATTTGTATCACCATACGGTTGACGGACCACTGTAGTGTCCGCAACCTTAACACATCAGATTGCATCGCTATTGTCTTGGAATCGCCAATAAGACGATCCAAGTTGATTAAGCACTGTCATGAATCTCTTAACGATATCGTCGTCAGATGCGACGTATCCCTGTGCTGGGTTCCAAACAATTCCCAAACGGTCTAGCTAGCTAAAGAGGATGCAGAGCGTAACTTTCCTGATAATACTGAACTCTTGTTGTCCAACACTTACAAATTATGGTAAGCCAACTACTCGAAAAACTTATGTGAGAGCTGGGGGTCCCACAAGGAGGCGTCATCTCGCTTCATGTTCAACTTCAACATGTCTAAGTTACCTCTACCAACTGATGGTATAAACCTTGTTTCGTATCGGCTTCCTGAACTACATATGGCTCTAAACGCAACCTATAGTTACATATAAGCGGAACACCACTAGACTCCTAATCCAAGATTGAACGATGTCCATATAACGCTAAGGCAGAGAAGGAGGGTAGCGAAGATAGCGTGGAGTAATGAGATTTTGGATATCTGGGGCAGCAGACTTCTCTGAAATTGTCTGAATGTTGGTTCATTATCAAAAAGATTGGAGTCGAGGGAGGCAGATACCAGATGTCATAGGATCAGAGTTTTAGCTGTATTTGAGCCGAATATTGCAATATTTCGTTACAGGTTCATCCATGCAAAGTTTTACTTACTTATATACTTAACTGGCGCCCGGTAGAGTTTCTACCTGAGACTCACCAGACTATTCTCCTTCCGGTTCTCCAATCCAAGTTTTCTGGTATCCGCGATCGTTTGGGTTTATAATAGAAGTTTTGATTTATCGATTCGCGTTGATCATGTTGAATGGATTCAGCGATCTTCTTATCTGAAGCATTGTTGTTCGATCTTAGATTTTAATATGCTTTTTTGATTAAATCATTCCTTCCATGAGCCTTAGATTTCCACAAATCACATGAGTGCTAAATGATGATGAGTTCTAAAGTTCCTCTCAGATACGCTTATTCTCTAGTTACTATCTAGATACTTGACTTGTTTTGTGGATCAATTTTAATATCGCAACCAATAGGATTGGTTTCTTTCTTTCTTTTTTTGGTGTATGCTTCCACAATAGTCTTAGTTGTACCAACTCTATATCCTGCAGATGAGCACTACTCCGGTTTATGGCCTATTCAACTTCTGGCAACTCTATATGCCAATGCCAACTCTTTAATGAAGTTAATTAAAAAAAGGTACATACATAATTAGCGAAAGCATATATCAACACGAAACTTTTTATTTGAGTTAAAACCTATCAACCGAGACACAACATAAAATTAAAATTAATTTTGAACATTTTAATGAAATGTTTCAACTGCTGCTAGTGTCAATAGGATTGGGATCTGCTCATTATCATCGAGAATTTTACAATCCTTCGTACAACTGTTGTGGTTGCTATTAATTCAGAATTTAATTGTAAATAAGAATATATTCATATTCCGAAAACGGAAACTAGGTCAACGGAAACTCGATGCATTCCATCGGCTTTGTTTTTAATTAGTCTCTCGTCAAAGGAGGAGGTGCTGGTCGGTGAAATGATTGGTCTCTATTATTGGAGAATACATCAGATCCTCGACATGTGCACACATCCACTCGCAAATAATTAGAGATAGTGCTATACTACTCTACCCAATCCAAGTGGAACTTAAGAAGACCTAATGTACATTCCATTTAAAACTTAGTCCTCCAGACGAGACATATGTATGTATAGGCTTAGACCTAAGAGATAAACAAGCACATGCTTTTAGGTAATCCCAAAAGAATTACGTATTCGGATGTTATTAACATACTGGCAACACATAGGCCCTCAATCCACGACCTTATGCAGTCAGCCTGTACATTTGTTTAACTTTTTTCAGTTGACCAGAATTCTATTCGTTCACTTTATATTCCTTCAACAAGTCCTAGCTTACAGGATGGCTCTGATCCGAGGAACATGATTTCCCAATGTTGCTAGCGAAAGGTGCTTTATTTTCTACTATGCACAAGATTTTTTACCGAACAGACTTAGGCAAATAAGACCCTAGCCTGAGTATTTAATACTGGGACAATAGCTGCCGGTTTCAGTTCCCGTCTTTTAATTAGGTTCCCGTTTTAATTGGCACTCATCTGATTCAAGTCTCAAGTCTCTTAGCTTTGTCTTAGGTTGATCTTCTTCAAATCAACGTAACATGCTCTACATCTTACACTGCATCCACAGGTAGGATATCCATAGAAATAGAACCTAAAATATCCACACATTCATTCTATATATTGTCTTCGTTTTCTCAGCCATGCTCATGCAGTCTATTCCTATATTAGTAAGAGTAGAGAACCATTTCGACATGATTCTTCCCAGGGCAGCAGTTGTATGCCAGGCATACAGTTCTGATGGCAACCTAAAGCTAAATATTTTTGATAATCTAAGAACATCAGGTTCCACAGTACTGTGCCTAGCGTAAAACCTTGGAGAATCCCACTATACTGTCGGTATACTGTCAAGTCGCTATCGATCGCGACAGTACCTACTCCATTTTTGAAATAGTCTGACATTGATTTGGTTGCAAATACTCGTAAAATGTTTCTCCAATTCTCCACACTGACATTGTGTTTGCTTGAGTTCTTCTTTCAATAACCCTTCTCGTCCTAATAATATCTTCATCGATGGCATCGATCGTGGAACGTATCACCCGGAAGCATTGACAATCTCATCGATCGCATTCTCCAGTCTTTTCCTAGGACTTGTTTCAGTATTTTTTTTTCCAAAGTATCCAACAAGTATATGGTCTTATACGACGAGGTATCTTATTTCTTCCATTTTGTACAAATTTGAAGGCCATCCTTTGCGGTAATCTTTAATCCTTGTTATTGCTTTTTAACGTCCGGTCCTTCAGTTACTTGGTAAGTTTCGTTAGCACACTTTTAAGATACTTTTATTTTTCCTCGCTTTGATTATACTTTTAAAAGGATGTGACTGCGATTCAAACTCTCCTTGGGTGATACTTGGAGGACCTTACCTGCTGAAGAAGTATGCCCCATTTAATTTGACTTACACAAATCGTGCTTGGGGCGTTATCATTGTCTCCTCTCCTGATCCCGTCCAGTTGTTCATAAAGCTTACTCAGTGTTATAACATCCGTATCGTACTCGAGGATCGTCTGAGTAACACCTGGGTATCCTCACACTGATTAAGGTTAAATTGGTTTAGAATTTGGGTTGTGTCCCTATATTTTATCCAAGTTGTTCTGTATACCATTACTTTGGCTACCACAGCTTCTAAGTATTCCTTCTAGAGCCAACCGTAGTTGGTCTAGCATTCACTTTCTTGCTGAAAAGTACCACTATTAACTTGACTGGTTAACTCTGAGTCCTACTATTGAAGACCACTTCCGTGTGACACTTACCAGTTCTCACTAAATAATTTCGCATAAATTGCCAAGAAAAGAAAAGTTATTGAAGTAATTCATCTGCATTTAGTTGTTTACCTCACCTCTATTTTAATAGTCCTAGTACCTGATTCATTCCTTATGACAAGAGTTCTCAAGGCTTCTTTGATATTCAGAAAGGCGCAGTTTTCTGTACACCTTCCTGGACCTTCGGTAAACATGTTCAAAGATAATCTTTCCAGGACAAACGCAGAACTTTTTATTCAGTGTATTGATGGTAATATTTATATTTTTCAATTAAAAACGAAAATAAAAAATGATGTACAACGATCCTTTTTTACTTCCCTTGTGAAAAGTTCGTATTCTCGCCACAATGCATCAATCCCATTGTGCAAATCACGAGAACCACTAAAAGGATAATTTACCCCTCAGTTATTTAATCAACAGTGCTAACGCAAGGCTCTCGGACAAACGAGAAAGAAAAAAAAAAGCATCATTCCACTACATATAATATTCAATTCTACGTAGCCCAAGGATAATATCATACACCGCTTCCATAGAACACCTCCGCCCGACCGAGTAAACTTGCATCGAATGCAGATGATTCATCATTTGAGGCTTTGTGCATTCTTTCAACTGCATGCGAATATATACTTTCAGTTTCCAATACCGATATCTGCCACTGTGGTTGAATAGGATTCTGCATCACGGTTAATGGTTAAAAAAAAAATCTATTGTGCGTCCCTGGATGGGTTTTGAATGAAAAACCTTTTCTGAATCTTATTTACTGTGAAAGTTAATAGACACTCAGCTATAGGAGGCTTTCAGAAGTGAATTAGAGGGAAATAATATTATCCTTTAATTGCATGATAATAGACAATGGAATCGGTTCTGTGTAATTGCTGGAATCCCTTGAAAGGTTGAGTAGTAATTAATTGAATAGGCCGTCAATAAATAAATTGGTTCTTGGAACAATTAAAGCGGATAATGAAAATGGCAAAAAAAAACAAGGACGCGAAACGTAATCACTGCCACCAACAAACCTTGTCGTGGATATATTTACACCGTGTCTCCACAAGACATATTTATGTTGGACATTATGTCAGAAATATTTATTTTTTGACATTTCATTTTCAACCGTGTTGAGTAGAGTAAGCAATATCTAATTCTTGCTTTAAGGGCTTTAAGTTAAGTCAAAAACTGACAAATCTTTAAGAAAATAATATACCTTTAGGATAGGGTATAAAGAAGGCATCGTTTTTGGATTAATGTATTTCTACAAAAAAATACATTTGCATGATTTAGAAACAAATGTTCTGCACGATGATTTCAGCCAGAAACAATCATGTTGTAATACTCAAATTGACTGTCAATGTCAAATTTATTTCAGGATTTATGTCCACAAAGATGTCAAGAAATAAAACCAGAAATGGATGTCTTGCCATAAATTGGACGCGTTCCGTATTCTAGGCCTACTTTTTGAGGTAAGGCCCAACATATGGAACGGCAAAATGACTGAAAATGTTGGTGACATTTCATGCGTCATAATCATAACTCTCATTATCATGAGTGAAAAAATTCAAAGAAAACAAGGTTTATTTATTTTTTAACGAATTTCGGTTTTACTTAAAACCTTAAGGGCCAACCATAATAGTCGGAAGCAATCGGAAGCTAATGTCAAAATTCTACGTTAAGTTTTCTTCTTTTCTTTCGATTGCTCAAGTTGCCCATAATAGGAGTATGTGAACGGAAGGGACTGTCAGAAGCGATTGTCAAAGTCAAGTCATTTTGCTTGTCATTTCTGTGTTATTTTCAGTGAAATTAATTTAATTGAGGAAATGAATTATACACAAATGCAAGTGCACTTACCTTACACATAAAAACGAAATTCCTTTGTGTATGAAGCTCAAATTACAAAAAACACAGCCGTCAACAGCTCAAATGTCAAATTTTCGTACGAAAGAGCAAATGGATATATCCTCTCGTTGGCTCAAATCGTAGATCATTTCACCGTAATTTACTTGGAAGTTCCAATTACATTATTTAGCGATCATCATTCATTTAATTTATAAAGCATAATAAAATATTAACCGATCAGCTGTTTTTGACATTTCGCAAACTGACTGACCAACTGAAATGTACCGAGAATTTTCTTACCTACGAGTTCAGTTCACTACTTCAAACAAAATGACTTAGTTTTCTGTCAAATTTGAATATCCCGACCAATCAGAAACCTTTGACTACCTAGTATCTTGTCTAGAATACGGAACGTTATTTCAATTTCGACATAGGTCGACTTAGGCGAAAGTGTAGACCAGGAGTTACAGTAGCTTCATATAGCTTCCGTCTGATTTAAAGAAAATCAATTTTAGATCTTGAAGTACATATGTACAAAGAGCCTCCTCTAGCTATGAAGATAAAGAGTTAAGACCAAAGGTGTATGTTCAATTTCTCTGTAAACCTTTTGATTTTAATACATACTTACGTACATACATAGCGTTCTTTCTGAAGATGTGAGATAGTCAACATCAAGGGTTTCTCTTCTTAGACCTACAAGCTGCTATGTTGTAAGACCGAATGTAATAGTAATTTTACAAATGAAAACACAACTATCCTTATCTAGAAGTTACATGGCATTGACAGCCATATTATTTGTAAAATGTCAAAATCTTGTTAAACAGATGCAAAACCCACATCTACTAACTTCACACTGATGGATCAGATCTGGTAACTTCGATCTATCATTCACAGACACTGATCTTCAGATAGGATTAATATCCAATAGCTAATGGCAAATTAATTATCTCATGCTACTTTATTTCTGCTAACAGATGGCTGTTGATTCGCCTCAAGAATTGCTGGACATTGAGTTTTTCTAGAAATATGTCTCCTGTTAGTGAATTCCGAAGTTTGCCCGTTGAGTAATAAACGAATTTTTGGCATAGAGATGTTGTTTTTCTCTGTTATGAGATGGGACTTTTTAAAGACAAAACTGAGCCGGCCCCTAGTAACACTTTGCTATTTCCATCCACTAAACCCAGCTCCACTGTTTAAGCATGTCATCATGGTGAGGACTTAGGAATTTTTAGAGTATTCTTCTTCGTTTACCCTGTTTGGTTCCCTCATCAAAAGGTAGTTGGTGACTCACCAATCTTAATCTGTCTTAAAATGGAAATACAACATCGAAGATCCCGAGACTACAGAAAACTCTCCAACATGACAATACCTGTCACAAACGATAACGACCAGTGACTCCAGTGTCGAACCATCATGAAGAAGGTAGCCGAAACTACCATAAGCTACGAAGCATCGCCGACAAAAATATCCGTGATATGATGATGCATGCACGCGTCGTAAAAGGTTATCTACAGGCCCTTATACAGGCCCAGAATAAAAAACATAAATTTTTAAGGAGAAAAAAGAAGAATAGAAGTAGACTCCGAGTTCATGGATATCTAGGAGTTTGGTGACAGAACTTTGATACGGAATTTGTATAAGAAAGTCAAGCATCTACCTGCAGGCTTCAAATCCGGAACAAGAATTTTCGATATAGTGAAAGAAAAGTGGTAATCGACGCACAGGCAAGTGTAGATCTGCTTAAGAAGCATTTTCAGCAGTTTTTAAATGGCCATAGTGCGAGAATGACAACGAAAGAAAGAATCTTACACCCAGTCGATGAAGTAATGCCGCGTTACGCTAGAAAACACGCAAGATTAGCAAATAAACATACCAGAAGACACCGCACCGTAACTACAGATCTAACCTCACTAAGACAATACTTTTTATTGGCTGTCAGGAGGCCATTTAAAAATGTTTCCTACTAAAAACAAGCAAGTTTGACGCTGTCGCGAAGGGAGTCGGACAGTATTCCGAAAAACAAAATCCCGAAAAGCCAAAACCTCGAAAATCCAAAATCCCGAAAGGCCAAAATCTTGAAACACATGAACATTTGAAAGTTGAAGAAACTTTGCATATACCCAACCTCGCGCCTACTCCAAATCCAGCAGTGACTCCAAGCAGGGGGATTGCAAGGGGGCAGCATGCTTCCCATACATATTCCACTGTTTATGCACAAATCGAATTATGGGCTTATGACATTGTTATATTGTTATATTTCGTGCCCAACCCAATTTTTCGGGATTTTTTTTTCGGGATTTTCGCGATTTTGGTTTTCAGGATTGTGACCCCAATCCTGTCGCAAAGTACTTAAGGTTCTTAGCTCGCAGTACAATATTACTCTCTGCTGGGTCCCTAGTCACAAGGATATAACTCGCAATGAGACAATTAACGAAGAAAAGGTTCTAAGATATATCAAAATCGAGCCCTTCAATGGATTAAGCATCCATTCTGTAACTTCAGAATCGTTATTTGCTTACCACCTGCAATATATCAAGGAAACTTTAGCCAAGATACGACAAAGCCATGACCAACAAACTTCGACGAAATGACAGGAAATCTCTGTCAATGTTGGTAGGTGTAGACATTGACCATGAAACCACTTCACCTGCCACTGCCCAGGGTTATGTCACTTGAGAAACAGAACACTAGAAAAACATTACTTCCAGGACTTGCAAGAATTATGTGTCATTTTACCGTACAATTTGGCCAGATTTCTGAGGGCATGGCTGGCGACCCTAGTCACCAACGAGCAGTAACGAAGAAACCCAGTACAGGAACTGGGATCAAGCTTCTATTTGACCTACCTGTGATGAGGTGGAGTCTTTCTCCGCCATCGTCATCATCAATACAGCAACCTAACCTAAGCCACTACGTCAGAAATTGAAGACACGTCTCAGTAAAAAGAAAATGGGGCTTATTTCCACCTCAGCAGCAATGTCTGAAACATAAGCACACATCCTAACTACCCCAGATGAACAATAGACGAAATACAAAGCTTAGCTTTAATAGACACCTTTTGAAAAAGTCAGACTTCTTCATATACCAACAAATAGTGACTTTCAGGGCTCAGGCTTCAATCTTCATACATTTTTTAACGGTCCCACCTCTTACGAACGTCTGACAAACATCCGATAGTAACATTGTAATGGAAATGCTTTTAGCTGGAGAATATAACACACTGATGTGATGGGCAACCTTTCGTGTTCGATATGAGCTAGGGTTCCCTCAATATCCTGTAAAATCGGTAATCTCTGTTTTCGTCTGCCCTCAGTTTCCTGATATGTTCATGTGTCTACAGCAAACCATTAGGAATCCCTAATGAAGTGTAGCTTCCTCTTCCTCCTTGTCCATGCAACTTCTTCAAAAGTCATAAGCGAGAAGGCCCAGCCTGATGATATACCAATAATGTAGTGTCCCGTTCGAGGCTCGCAGTGCCGTCTGCCCATGTATTCATTCACAGAGGTTAAGCAGCAGTTTAACTGTAGAGAGGCAAGACGATGTTCGCTTTATTCGATATAATCAATAAGGTTGTATCCTGAGTTCGTTGCCCATACATTTCCCTGTGTCCTGGCAGCTAAATGTTTAATTTTTCAGCCATATCGTTCAGTGACAAGCGACAATTTAGGGCAGTTTTTGAGCCAAATCTGAAGATTTCAGAAATTTAATCGTGACCTGACTGTAGAAAAAAATGGGATATCCCGATTAGGTATCACACTATTCTTCAGCCACGACAATCCCATGATCTCTGCCTGGAAGACGCTACAGAGGTTGAGAAGGCGGAAAGAGATCCTTACGCTTAGATCGTTGGAGAAGACACCCTCCTCCTTCCCTCGACTCCGTTTTTAATAATCCTCCCAATCTTCTCTTGAGAGATTACGTATTTCGAAGTTTTGTCGAGCAGAAGTTGTAGAAGTACGTGGACGGTGTCTTGTGGAAGGAATTCAAGATTATTAAGAATAGAAGAGTGTTCTAGCGTTCTTAGACTAAACCACAGAGATATAGCCAAATGTTAATGAAGACGTTACTTCCTCTCACAGATTTAGGTCCAACGAACGTATTCTCCGACCAATACATTGCTATTTCATTATCTGTTTCATTTCATTAACTTCCACTTAGCCTGGTCCCATGTTCTGGAGAACTTTCTCTCCCTTAGCTCCTAATGACGGTCTGGATATTTGACTATCAGAAGATACTGAAGTAACTTCTTTGGGCTTCCAAGTTCTTAGTTCAGAGCAAATGTGTACCCTCGTAGATGTCGTTGCAGGTTGTCGTGTCGGCGGATAAATATGCCGAATTTAAGGGAAATCCATTTTCTGAGATTATCTAGAATGAGGAGTAATGGATCACTAAAGAAAGAATTAACCATACGGTGGCCATTTTTTGTCTGCTCATAGTTCTGTGTCATATAATGGGTTACACAGTTCATGTTGTAACGATACCAGTCTATAGATGTCTCCTTGCATTAAGACCTATAGTCCACTTAGGTAACTTTATTTAAGTCTCTGTTAGCCAAATAACGAATTAGATAAAACCAAAATATGGAGACTTAGTATTTATTGGATGTTATGTGGATACCATGTTCCATATTGTGAGTGCACAGCTTATTATCGAATCATCCAAAACCATCTATACACATACCATTCATAATGAGGCCAATTTAAGAAGCACAACATTTTCTGATTCCTCACTGATGTAAAACTCAAGACCATATTTAAACATGCATCACTGTAATAGCATCACGCGCATCATGTAATAGCTACGCTCAGTTGAAATGAAATTGAAAGTTCAGATCGCATCCACATTCGAAGAAATTGCAACGAAACCAGTTCACTCTGTAAACAGCCAGCAAACATAAACAGATCAGAGTCGGAGAGCAATTGGTCTGGTCAATAACATCAGAAAAAATTATAACACTCTCCGACCGACACAATCCTAAAACCTGTCCTGAACAGTGCATGTGCAATGAGGAATAGAGCAAAAACTCGTCCAAACATCTGAATGTCAACAATTCGATGACGATCCAGAAAAAGTGAACTCACACCCGGTGGTGGCTGGACCTTTCTACGAAGTGGATGGAGGTACAACTAAAAGTCGAATATATTTTCCAGTGACTGGCTCATCTTGGTACTCCACCCCGCAACTGAGGAGCGCCTTTTGATTTTACTTTCGGACTGTTTTGTTAGTTTTTTCCGGTCGGAGTACATCCACCTTGTCTGGTGTAGACACGCGCGGCCTAAACAAGTCTGATTTACTTGTTTCTGCAATCGGATCCGGAGCGTTTTCGTTGTCGATTTGTGAAATGCGTGATGTTTCCGGATTTTCACTTTAATTTTGCGCAAAGGAAAACACTTTGGAACTGGTCGGCATAAGTTAGTTTCAATGTCGAATTAGCAATTGTAAAGTAGTAGCGATGTTAAGTTGTTTGATTGGGTTGATTGCGGAACGAGCGAAGGTACATATCCATGAAGTTTCGCCATTTGAATAACGAGCTAAAGATGTTGTCGCACGTGGGTTCCTGTCGGGGGCCGCGTAATTGAAAACATAAAATGACGGCACTACATCAAGATTCAGGTAAAAGGACGGACAAGTTTACTCTGTTGACTTAAGTATTTGGACGTTAATGTCATGCATATTGCAATCGGGAAGAAATTTAGCTTTCATATAATTTATTGATTTCTTTATGGACGAGTATGTAGGCTGGGACATTAGGGTTTTTAGAAAGTATCTTGTGGCGTCTTGTTGTCACCATGAGCAGTTAAAATTATGAAGATTTAATCACCAAAATCAGAAGGCCATGCGTTTGTATGTAAGTATACCAGAAGACACAGCCTATAAGCCACAAGCTAACTAAAATAAGTTATGTGCATAGCCAGAAGCATTTGGTTCTATCCCCGGAATCAAATAAGAACTGGAAGCTATGTCCAAAAAAGGTCTCAAATCTGGTTAACAGACTTACATACAATTCGTTTGATGGACAAAGCCTTACCTATATATATTCACGAACGAGTATACACTCCATTTCCACTGCATATCTCAAATGCCAGCACTTGCCTTCTTAGTTTGGTTTTAAGGTTAGACTCCGAGTACTTACTTACTTATCTAAGCAAGAATGTTCACACCACGTGCGATGGGGAAGCAGCGATACATTCTCCCGCGGTGAGTCCTTATTTCAGTTTGTCATCGAAAATAACCTTATTGTAACTAATAGGGGCAGGGAACCTACTTTCGTAGTTAGAAATAGACAAGAAGTTATAGACATAACCCTAGCAAGTAATTCTAGTACTCTTAACATAGAGTATTGAAGAATTTTGTGTGTTGAATCGTACTCTGATCATAAAATTATTGAATTTTCCTTAAACAGTACCTGGGATTCTCCTAAACCGTATAGGAATCCCAGGAAGGCTAATAGGGATTTCTTCAGTAAGGAAGTGAGTAAGAGTTGCCCCTTCACGAATGTGACTTGCAAAGTCCCTCGGATATCGACAAAAAAGCCGAGGAAATCACTACACTCTTCAAAGAGGCTTTCAACCTAGCACGTCCGGTGACTAAAAGGAAGAACAAAAAGTCACCCACATGGTGGAGTAAAGAGCTTAATGTGGTCAAGAGGACAGAATCAGACTTAGACTGGGATCAGTATAAGGCCAGTCAGAGAAAATTTAAAAATGCTTCGCAAAGAGCTAAACGCCACTTTTGTGACGACATTAAGGAAACGACAGAATCTGCGAGGCTAAGGAAAATCCTCTCCAGACAAATCCGATGGAAATTGGACTGAATTTTGTTCAGACTCATTAAGATTACTTCCTCGGAAGTGCAACCCAATCTGTCAATAGCACCAGAGTTAATCACGGAATGTGAACTACCAGCGGATTTGATCTTAGAGGAGAGAATTGAGTGGGCAATTAGATCGTTCTCCCCGTACAAATCGCCAAGACTGGCTGGTATCATCCCGATCATGCTACAGAGTACTGTGAGCACGATTATTCCGGTACTCAAGGAACTATTTACTAGGAGTTTCATACGAAGACATATCCCACGAACTTGGAGAGAGGTCAAGGTGGTATTTATACCCAAGGCTGGTAAAGAAAGTCATTCCACCGCAAAAGACTTCAGGCCAATCATCCTTACCTCCTTTATACTAAACATTTTAAGAGCCGACATTCACATTCGCAGTAACCTACGTCCCGAGGATATATCTACATCCCAACATGCCTACACCAAAGGAAAAAGTATTGAGACGGCTCTACACTGTGTGGTTAGCTCAATCGAGAAATCCTTAAAAAAAGGAATACACTACACTTTAGCTGCATTCTTGAACATTGAAGGAGCATTTAACAATGTCAGAACGGACGCAGTGCATAGAACACTCACAAACCTTAATATCCACAATACCCTGATCAATTGGATTATGGAAATCCTTGAGGAAAGACATATTATAGTGGAGCACGAGGATACGAAGTTGTGAGCATATGCCTCTAGAGCTACCACTCAGGGCGGAGTAATCTCCCCACTACTATGAATCATTGTACTAAATGAAGTACTCCGACAACTCAGGTATAGTGGGGTCAACACCATCGCTTATGCAGATGACGCCCTATTGAGGGCTACGGGCAAATTCCTCCCTTAGTGAACAATTGGAAGGTGCGCTGAGGACTCTAGACACCTCGACCAAGAAGTGCATTCTATACATGCAGCAGAATGTTTGCGAATGTACATATGTAAGACCTATTCTGACTTATGGTGGCAGTCCACCAGCAAGACCACCAACTTAGTGGCTCTTACAAAGCGGCCATGAGAACTACACCTACCGCAGGACTGGAGGCTATCCTCAATCTACTTCTGCTGGATATCTTCGTTCAAGCCTCGACAGCTGTAAGCGCCCTGACAATAAGTCAGTTAAACAGTTGGAGGCAAAATACAACGGGTCGTTCTATGATACTGAATAAATATCTAGGAAATGTTCCCACCACAGATTATCTGAGTCCGTACCTAGATTTCAAGAGACCTTTCACAGACTTGTTCCCGAGCAGAGAAGAATGGAAAAGCGGTCAGCCTACCAATACACGTACCATCTTTGTCTTCACAGATGGATTAAAGATGGATGTGGGCGTAGGCTCATGTATCTTTTCTGAACCACTGGACATATCCAAATCAGTGCGTCTCCCGAACCATAACAGTGTTTTCCAAGCAGAGGTCCTAGCAGTGACAATAGCCGCCCGTGAAAATGCGTTTAAGCCAATACAACCGGAAGACATCACCTTTTTCATTAACAGCATGGCAGCAATAAAAGCGATTTCTGCTATCGAAATATAATCCAAGCTTGTGAAGTGCTGTCGTGAAGAGCTTAAGGTTCTTGGAACACAGCGCAAGGTTGCAGTCTACTGAGTCCCAAGACATGAAATTATACCAGGTAATGAGAAGGCCGACGAGCTGGCCAGAAGAGGTTCAGAATCTATATCAGAACATGTCAAGCGCATCCCGCCTTGCTCACTGAAGCAATCGCCCGTATGGAGGTTAACATTAGATGGTTCTCCCTAGACACTTGTGTCATCACAAGAAGTATTTGGCCCTGCTTCGATAAAAGCAGGACCGACAGAATTATGCAAAAGGATAGGAAATCCTTTTCTACCCTAATTATCACGGGTCATAACACTCTGCCGTATTACATCTCTCCCCTATGGGTATCACAATGGGTCTGTATTGACCTGTGTGTGGCGTTGTCGATTCCTCCACTCACCTACCCACATACCTAACCTAACCTACTTACTTATCGGGCTCCCGACCTTTTATCCCCTTCGGTCCCGGGCACGTTACTTCCAGTTTGTGAGACCAAGCATCCGCAATTCCTAGATCCTTATAACGAAGGTTTTTCGAAAATGATGACTGGGTTTCGAGGCCGAGCGAATGTAGTCAACATTTTTTGTCCTTTCGAAGTACATCCATATCTTGGTACAGCTCATAGAGTTAGCGGTTGTATTTTCTCCTCCATTCGTCCTCCTTGCATATGGAAGTAAATATTCGACGAAGTATTTCGAAGGAGTCCAAGATCTGCTCCGTTTTCCTGGTTATCGTCCAACACTCGCAACCAGGAAAGCGGACATGACTGTCCAGTTCTGGTAGGAGCATGACTTTCATACTTCATGTTAGGAGTCTTGAACCCATTTGTTTTCCCAAACCAAGGTAGCAAAAGTTTCCTAGTGTGATTCTTCGCCAAATCTCCACTAAGGTGTCTTGGTAAAGTTGAAATTTACTCCTTAACTACTTCAAACATGTAGCTGCCGATTGTGACGTTTTGTCCCAAACGGTGGGTTCTATCCTCGTTAACCTGCAGACGTGAATGCCTTCCTTCGAGGGTCCGATGATGTCGATATTGTCTGCATATCCTAGCAGATTTGTGAAAGATAGTACCTTCCATGTTGACACCAGCCCTACTTAATAATCCAGCACTTGCCGAAGTCTGGTGCATGTCTGGAAAAGTTTCGAAGTGGAGCTTCTAATCGCGTGTTTTCCGGCTGGACAGAATCTTCTATGCGAAATTAAGCAGGGATATGACTCGATAATAATTGGCGCGAGTCATAGGATAGACTATTTTGTAGATGGGTCCTATAGAGCTGACACTCCAGTCCTCTGGTATCCATCGTCTATATTTGAAAAGTTCAGACGGTAGACCATCGTTGCAGGCAGTTTTCTTGTTCTCTAGCTTCATAATAGCTAGGCCAGGTTACCCCAAACTGGGAGGGAGAATTACTTCATCGACTAGCTGTGAGATACATATCTTCTTGCGGTATCACTCTCTCTCATTCGGTAAATGCTAGAAGTGCTCCTTAAATATTTCTAGAAATTAAGAGATTAATAAGATTTCCTCCATTATTTCGAAAGTCAGTGTTCCTGGTTTGAAACTTGCAGCCAGTTGCTTGGTTTTCTTGTAAAAATTCCAAATCAGGCTTGTGTCACGAGACACCTTATCCTTATATCCCTGCGCTGGGCGGCTGCGTCTTTAGCTCTGTACACTTTCCGCCATGTTCTTGTTTTTCGCTGCAAAGCCTGAAAATTTCCCGCTTCTGTCACCTTTTCCCGACAGGCCATTTCATCAAACTTTCCACAGCAACTAACGAAAACAACATTTTTGATTCCGTATTATATTCTGACACATTACCCCGTTTACTTCAAAAGCTACCCCAGTAAAAGTAGGTTACTCGAGCTGGAACAAAGGACGGATACACAAAATTATGATGTAAACATAAACAGATTGTTTATTGAAGGCTCATAAACGACACGACACCTTAATCTGTGTTGTCGAATCGAAAGTACCTATCCTTGTGCCGAAGTAAACTGCACTGTCGGGAGGGGTTGGCATTATTTATTGGCCATAAGCTATTAAGATTGCGCACCAGAGCACTTCCGCATCATTTGTAGATCTCTTTAAAAATGGAAACTGCTCTTATCTGGTACTGGCTGTTGGTTGCCTGCCACATCGAATTAAGTGCAATTTAGTGAGTGCCATTTCCGAGAATATCCCATTAGAATTCGGGGTGACTGGTTCACCCCCAGAAAATGGGTGGCATTTTTAATTTAAACAATTGCGTTATCAGGGAGATTTTCACTAAAACGGTTGCAAATTGATTCCGCAATACAGTAGTGCAGCTAATCATACTTGTGCCAATAATTGAATAAAATCCCAGGACAAGGACATTGAGATTTTCGGTAACAAAAAATGTGAAAATTTAAATTGAAAGGACATTAGTTCGTTTGTGTGTCGGGAAAGCAGATGCCAGATGCATTACACAAAGTTCGTACTTATTTGTAGTATTTTCCAATTTACGATGCTTTTTCGTCGAATCGATGAAATAGAAGATGCCAGCGTAGATACTTTATTTATTTACAGCGAATGTCGTTTGTATTACTTGCAGTTGAGTGAGTTTTAAATTAAAGATTTACACATATGTGACTGGTTTCAGTGTAAAGAGCTGGCGTCGCTGGCATGCGTCATTATTCTTCGATGTCATTCCTGTCGGACACTTATAAAATCCTTCAGACTATTTAAGTAAACACTATTTTCCAATTGTAACTTGAATTCTCAGTGGGAACAGTTGCATTCGGTTAATTCCTGAAAATAGAAACATCGAAATGCAAATGCAAAACAATGTTATGTTTTATTATTCGGAAATCCGCCCACCATTTGCCACCTCATTCGGTAATAACATCTTTTAAAATACCCACACAGTTTGAAAGTGTATTCGCATTTAAATTTAAATTGTTTCGAAAATTGTTTTGAAAGTTGTTGTTTAAAATTCAGCAGCCCATTTCATATATGAATGCGCAAATTGTACTTGAAAAGTTTGTCACAATTTTGCTGACACGTCACTTCTCAGAAAAACATTAGCTTCAGTCTGCGACTAGAGAATTATTTGATGTAATAGTATAATAAGGAGCCGTGACACGATGATCAGAGAGGTTAGAAATGGTCTATTGCGAAGTTTCGAATAATCAGGGATAGCTGGAATGTTGCATATGCTGTGGCGTTCTTGCAATGCTTTTGAACGTCTGGCGACGGTGGAATACATCTAGAACCTACTTAAGTTGTAAGGATGCTATCCAACACATTGGAGGAAGAATTACATAGGAACTTTTAATAGTTCAAACCTTGACACCAAGTAGGTAGTTGGCGCATGACTGTAAATAGTTAATTAAGTGACGGTTTCAGGTTAACATCCTAAGACTCAATAAGCACTGTCCTTTGATTCGTTACCTCGACTTTTGTGACATGCTGGTTTTCAGTATTTTATGCTGGCCCAAATGAACAAACGAGATCAAACTATGCGTTCTACATCTCGACCGTACATTTTAAGAAGCGGTGAATAGTTTACCTTCTTTGACATTGGGTCTCTTGGAGACTAAGTCATTTACTCCAAAGGCTATCAGGAAGTTCAATAGTTTATAAAGAATTACAGCAAGGAAGGACGGTATATAAAGTAAATCTGTTTCAGAAAGCTGATTGCTTATAAAGTCGGTAAGAAATCTTAGGAGATTCCTATTCAGATTTAGGGAACAAGTATGTACCTGATATTTTTCTGTACAGAAGTGTTTATCCAGAAAGCATCTTGACGTGCTTTCTGTCAGTTTCCTGCTAAAACTTTTATAAATGTTTTCTTTACTTGTTGGCTTATGGATGAGGAAAAAAACAACCCCTTAAACAGCTAAACGGAACTCCCAAGCATAGTGCCAGACTTCCTACCTTTCAAAAGAGCCCAACTTAAGCTTTCCCGATTCTGCTCACGTGCAGCTAATTGACATTGTCAGCCGAGTCTGAAATTCCTAGATATAGTAGTTGGCCTTAGGAGCTCATAATATTGATTTTCGAAGCAACTATGTTTATCGCTGTTTCCAAATTGTGCACCTTTAGAAAGCAGGCGCAATCCAGATGATTTAGACAAGATGAAATCGTCTGTTTTATTCCTTGGTTCCTTTATCAATGCTGTTAAAAATTTTTCGATTATAATAACCAATAAGAATAGCATTGGCGAGAGTACAGAACCTTGCGGTAACCCACTTCAAATTTCAAACACCTTGCCATTTTACAAAATATAATTCTTACTACCTTCAGTTTTCCTGCATGATCAACCAAGTATCTAAGTTGTCAAAGTCGTCTGCGTCTGACAAATATCCGAGAGTATAGCTGTCCATTCTCAACCAAAATTACCCTTCGGACACCCTTAACATCTGTCCATAAACAAATAAGTAAAAAGAACTGAACTGGTTTAGAAACTGATTTATCCTGACATTGCGCTTTTCCTCCTCGGATTTGTTGCCCACATTGCGTTTCACTTACTCCTAGGGAAAGCAGTTTATTGTCATCTGGAAATGCAATTGTGGAATAAAGTCCAACCACCATATACAGTTCTCAATGTACGACCACATTTTCTATGCACTCGCCCTCATTAGTCTCACTCATGGTGTGCACATATAAAAGGACCCAGCTTCGATTTCCCAGCAATTTGGTCACTCTGCATCCATTTGTGAAGCTATACTCTGACGAAGAATTACCATCCGTCTGCCAAAAAATGTCACCAGCACCACCTCCAGCAGCAACATTTAGAAGAGGACCAACTCCACCGGAACCAATAGCCAAAGTCCACACATACGATGCATTCAAGTGTCATTGGTACGTTTGGCAATTTTGTGGCTTGAAATTCCCGGACAATTGCAAATGGAAACTACCCTACATTGTGTATGCGGTGATCCTTAATCTAACCGTCACCGTAGCATTTCCACTCACACTGATTGTTAATTGTTTCCTTGCGGAGAGCTTCACTGAATTGTGCGAGAATCTCTACATAACCATAACGGATGTCATCTGCAATTTTAAATTTCTCAACGTGTTCATTGTGCGAACAAAATTGCTGGCTGTTAGGCATATCCTTGATAAGCTGGACATTCGAGCTAGAAACAAAGATGAAGTGGAAGTCCTACGGATGGGTATGAGATCGGCTTACAAATGTTTCTGGATATTTGCCGCGATGTTTGCCTGTGCAATTGTGACCAGTCAACTTGTTGTGTATATGGCTAAGGAGCGAATTTTAATGTATCCTGCTTGGTTTCCTTTGGATTGGAAAAATTCGTATCGGAATTTTGTATTTGCCCATTCGTATCAGGTGTATGGATTGACTGTACAGGCAATACAGGATTTGGGAAATGATACGTATCCGCAAGCGTATCTGAGGATATTATGTGCTCATATTGAGGCGTTGTCGCTGAGGATATCGAAATTGGGAAAACGAAAGGGAATGGATTGTGAAAAGAACTACAGGGATTTGGTGGAGTGCATCAAGGATCATCAGACAATAATTGAGTTAGGGAGAGATGGTTGGGCCTGATGTATGTGAATTCATGAAAACACATGCATCAGATCATCCATTGGATAGAGGACACTCTACAGATAAGTTATTCACTTTGTGTATCTTTCAGACTTCACAAAACCATCCAAGAGATAATCTCCACTGCATGCTTGGCCCAGTTTGTGTGCACCGGACTTGCTCAGTGTACCATCGGAGTGTATATGCTCTATGTGGGCTTGGATTACTCGAAACTCCTGAACATCATGATTTTCTTTATTGCAGTCACCTTGGAGATTTTGATTTTGTGTCATTTTGGAGATCAGCTTTGCCAGAACAGTGAACAGTTGACAATAGCTATTTACTCGTGCAACTGGATGGACCAGAATAAACGATTCAAGTTGGCATTGACATTACTACTGAGGCGATCGCAGAAGACTATGGTAATAATGGCAGGGAATTTGATTCCAGTTCGATTGCCAACATTTGTACAGGTTTGAGGCTATTATATTTGTAAGGTTCGCATCTTTTAATTTCGATTTTTGTAGGTTATGAAGACGGCTTACTCGGCTTTTGCTGTGCTAAATGAAGTTAAATAGCTTTCGCAGGGATATAATTGGCAACGAGGACATTTCTTTAGATTTTTGCAATGAACATAATCACTGTCATATATTTCATCATACCTCTAGTCACACTATTCATATGATCCTTGCTTTTGGTCGTGTGAGTTTCGTAGTTTAACGTATAACAATTGTTAAAAATATTGCATTTAATACACATATGCACCAAATACGCGTTTTATTTAATACACAAAAAGTATAGTGCATTTTGTATATTTTCTCTTCGTCGTATTGTGATGCCTCCAGGTACACGAACCGTTCTTGTGGTTAGCTCTAGTGCGACTTAGATGGCTTGGCTTAGGAAATGATAGAAAAATATCGCACTGAAACGGCGGTCACTGCTCTCTTATTGGATATGCTCTATTGGGAATATAGTATCTATACAGACCCAGAGTGAAGAAAGGAACACAATCCTTTCCTTGTGAAGACTTGCCTTTGATTTTTCGACCACATCATGAAAATTCCTTCCACATAATTACTTCCCCATATCAAGAAAGATTACGGATGATGCTGACGAAACTATCCGAGAATTCTAATCTAACTCAAATGGATTTCGTGCAAGTACGTTGTGATGATTTGGAGTAATCTCAGTCCTTTTGTTGAGCTATTCAATCAGAACTCAGAAACATTGCTAGTATGTGAAATCTACGCAAAGCTGTCCCATTTACAAAGCCGACCATCCTATTGGCAAATGTTCAAATTGCACTACTACTCTCTTCGGTTCGTACAGCTTATGAATAGCTGTGGTTCTTTTACGAACGCCACTCTCTAAGCCAGAGGTTTCATGGTAGTGATCGGGACAAACTCAGCGCATCGGAAGCACCATCCTCCGAAAGTTTTTTGAGAGTGTACCCATTTTTTGAGAGTGTACTCAATGCCAAAGATCAAGGGGCATTTGATCAGAAAAACCTCTGGAGATCTCTTTCGATTGTAGTCGCCCGACGTCAAACTTCCTCACGGTAGTTCCTTGGAGATTCGTAAGTCGTTGTACTTATCGCGTTTGTTGTGCTTGTCAGAACTATCCGTGTCCGAGGCTTTTTGTTACCCCGACTCCATTTTTTGAAACCAGTTCCATGATTTAAGGCCTTACCAGATAAATCAATGCTAGTAACCTTACAATATTTCCTCGACCCTTTTCAGTCTTGAGCTCCAACAGTCGAACCAGCTCCAATAAGCCATCCGCTAGTCTGGCGGTCTTCGTTATCTCTAAGATGGAACATCGAGGGATTTCACATGCTCCTTCTGAAGATCTCTTGCTACACATCTGAGATGCATATAACTAGCAATCTGGTCAACAGGACATATCTCACCTGCCACATGCATGCTGAAATAAAACAGTCCGTGACTGTGCATGTTCGTGTATTCAGCTTCTACGCTAAGAAAAGATGGAAAATAGGCAATAATGGAGCCAGTAAAGATATGTTGCGCCAGATACATATGTATTTGTATCTCTTACGGATTATGATGCAAGAATTCTGGAAACATTTTCGTTGCAAATATTTGATTTCTCTTCAGAAGCGGCAGCTAAGGGTCATGTGTTCCTATTCAAAAATAATCGAGCCTTACACCATCTAAATGGCTACTACGACGTATAAAGGAGCTCCATCCAGGAAGTGACAATCAAAAAGTATTATATAACTGTCCAAACTCAATATAAGGACTATGATCGGTCAAATATTACATTTTCCTCCTTCTCATCATAGCCTTAAAAAACATTGTCTGCCTTTTTTTAAACCCGCTGCTACCTCTCACTGTCAAACTTACCAAGCAATACGATTACTAGGCACTGTCACGAAACCATAGTGGATTTATTTGGGCTACCGTCGTGATTAAACTGACTCTCTCAATGTCGATGGTGAGACAAATATCGCAGTCTTGATCTCACAATAAATATGTATGTATGTCTCCCAAACAAGCTCTAATCTCATGTAAATTTTTGAGAAAAATTCCATAAGTCTTTCACACAAAATTATTTTCTAACGAATTTTCTAGCCCTTCTTCTTTTTAAACTTTGTATGCTCAGCTTCCAACTCATGATTATTACTATATATATATATCATCACATCATACCTGATGTCAGAGTTCTGTTGAGATCTACATGTACATATGTACGTACAAATGGCATCCAACCCCATTAACGCTTCCTCTGGTGTCCCTTAAGGAGCCCATTTGGGGCCACTGCTATTTAACCTTACAATTAATGACGTCAACTCTGTCATAATACACTCCGATTTTTCCATTTTTGCAGATGATGTAAGAATTTCCAAATGAGTAGACATACATACATACATGTCATTCCCCTCATGTCACAAAAACCTTCTTACACTGAACTTCAACAAATGTTAAACTATGACGTGTTCCTGCAAACGTATTCCAAGAGCCTACACTTAAGTTCACAATTTAGGTGTCATGAGTGGCAGCAATATATGACATCATTACATGAGTCAATGCTGCTCTTGGTATTAATAAACGCTGGTCCAAAGAATTATAGAAATCTTATGTCACCAAGTCTCATTACACAACATTTGTAAGGCCTCTCCTATGGTTTGGTAAAAATCTACAAACAGCATGTTTTATTAATTTTTCCACACCTTTCTATACATACATACATACATACATATGTATGTCATGTCGGGTTATTAATAAAGAAACGCTAAATTTAACTTTTTAATGTATTCCTTTATTTCTCTTCCATCTATTTATTATCAAATTAAACGCATACTACACGTGTGTTATCAATTATTTTACTTTTGTTTTAAATATTTATTTTAGCATAAATAAATTATATTTTTAAATCAACAAAAAATAACCAAACCGGCATTAATTTAAAAAAAATTGTAGCCATATTTAATTTATATAAAATGTGACGAGGACTATTTACATACGTATGTACCATGCACAGTTCAGATTTCTTTATGTATCTGTGAAATTTTGTACATAAATATATTATTAAATAAAAATCTGATCAACTTTACACTCGAATTAATGCATTAACTATTTTTTTAGGTGACACGAACAATGTTTTAATATTTTTTTAAGATGATGTCCTTAATTAATTAATTTCGTTTAAAATCTCATGAACTGTCTATATATTAATATAAATAATATACAAATTCTCAACATAAATTTTATAAGACCCAGAATACAATTTGTTATAAATAAATGTACATACTTATGTATATATTTACGTGTGTACGTACGCATCTAAATTTTTAAAAATATTTCTTTTATCTAATTTGCTTCGTAATTATCTTTATTTTTCGCTTTCTATATTTGTTTATAGGTATGACACTTCTTTTTTTCTTTTGGATTCAGTAAATAAATATGTAAGTGTTTTTGTTTTAAATGATTGGGCACAATGCACCCGAACTGTGGTCTAAGTGAGCAGTGACACTGTCACTAGGCACCCATCTACCTAACCTAAGTGTTTTTTTTTTTTGAATCTGACTTTTTATTTTATATTTTGCAACCAGAGAGCTTAATATAGCCCAAACAGATCAATAAAAAAAACACGAGGCATCAATAGATCCTATCAGTAACATTCGACTCGGACTTTTACGAGAGCCTAAACCCACTCTTTGGTTTCAGAATTAATTAACTTTGGTGTCTCGCCTGAGAGTAGCTACGTCTACTTATTAGTGAATAAAAGTTTAACAGCACATTCACTCTCGACATGGACTGTATCTAAATAAATACAAAAAAGCCTTGTAGAAACCTAAGTGTGGTCTGTATGGTATACATTCGCTCATTTCACTCCACGTTACATCCTTTAGATCAAGTTTCGAATACAACTTTGTACATTCCTTACTTATAGCGAGAAGTAAACCAAGTGTTTATCTCGGAAGCTGACCAATGATCAAATACGAATCTATGAAGTGTATTTCTTTCTATCTAAAGACAGATTCTATAGCTCCATGCCTCTGAAGTCAAACCAAGTCGCCTATTAAGTAATTAAATCCACCAATACCTCGAAGGATCATTGACAGAGGTCTACTGCTCTTTTTTAGATATAGCTGAAACTTTTTGGCAAAAGGTAACAATACCCCATTGAGAGAACCGTCGACAATGGATTATCTCCAAGCCTAGAAGCAAAACCATTAAAGCGCCTAAAGGGTTCTCATCTGAGTATTGGAAAGAAAATAATCACTTAATTCATTCACCATTCCTTTTCCTGTAGGAGTTCAAAGTATCTAGATCAGAAACTTATTTGGAACCCTCTTCTAGACAACGTATACAATCAACAGTCAGAAAATGCGGATTCACGTTTAAAACGATTTTACAAGGAGCTAGCTCACTTTATTGTCGTCCTTAAATATTTTTCTCTAGCATAATAAGTAAGGAGCTAGAGAACTAGAACAAGCGCTTGTTCTAATGCCCTAAAGACACTCGCAGTCGCAGACCTAAATCGACACTCATGCATGCTGAATATGATCCCCTTGCTGATTATCCTTCCCATGTTGTATATGGAAGGGCTAGCAGTGCTCGTACCCGGCTGAGTACGGTTCGTAAACCACTGTTACGCATATTTGTCTACTAAAATTTATTACCACACTCATAACACACTATTTGCCCGAAATAATGCCATTTATTACATCTAAATCGGAGAACCGTGAAATCACAGCGCATTCTTAACGCTGAATTTGTACTCCAGATATTCGGATGTCCCACCGACCTACATATTTATGTATATTGACTTGATTATACACGTTCTTCCACTTACAGGAAAAGTTTTGAATGATTTTTCATGATTAAGGTTTTTTTTACATTTATTGGTATGTAACTGTTGGTTGGAAACATATGCAACAAACGAGACCATCTGATATTAAAATAACAAGCTTGTACCGGCCAAAAAAATAAAGTTTAGAAATACATATGTACATACATATGTATGTATGTATATCTTTTCGAGCAATTTGCCCGAAAGTATATGCCTAAGTCGAATATGTACATATCTGAGCATTGTTTGTACTGATACGTTCTGCTGATTTGTCCAGAAATCGACTGCAGACATTTGTTCCAAACTACACTTACCATAAACTCACCATAAAGTTGTACTCTTATTCCCATTACATTCTTAGAATACTTAGTCTTTCTACGACAGGGTGCACCATTGAACAGTTTATCTTTTAATTGAGGTTTCTAAACTTGTACATAGTTCACACATCTCGGTATTCGCAAAGGTCAACCAGATTGAGCATAATACGATGGACCTCTTCCAGTATGATAATTGTCCACTATCTTGTTACCAAAGTACATGTTGCAAAAGATCGCCAGAGCTTTTTACAATCAATTTCTCCCTTAATATTTCACCTTTTAAACCGTTTAAAGCCCCCGATCGGCCTAAAAATAAACAACACCCAGGGATGCATCCCATGTAATATACATCGCCAACCCAGGCACCGTACCTAGTCAGCAATTTAAATTCTGAAGACCTACAAGTCTAACAGCCTGAAATCAAAGCTAAACTCGCATTCACATGTCAAAGTCGCCATTGTGCACGCCACTGGTACCTTATCACCCATGTTGCGCCCGTACAACGAAGGGTGCTTTCCTAAATGCAGTACTGCCTGCTTTGTGAATCAGCAACCATTCCTAAATGCAAACTCAAAATGTTGACACATCGCATTACGTTCCGAAATGCATTGTGAACGAATACACTGCGCAAACAAAAGGAAACAGCGCATCGTGAACTGCGGTGAACTCGAGATTTATGCTCACTCTCGCACAGGATTATTCATCTCCCACAATTGATAGCGAGTGTCTAAAGGAAAGCAGACGTTGTGGAGCTAAAATTCAATAGTGCAAGAACTAGGATTATCAGCCTGAGAACTAAATAATCAGATCGAGTATCACCCTTATCGTGGAACCCGACAGATCTGAGATTCACTTCACCCATTCGATTCACGTGAATCTCTCATAGCTATCGTGGAACCGACGAGTATTGTTGATTAGTGCTCGTGCTCGTTTGACAGTTTTTTAAAAGGAATTTATGTTTAATGATGACTGTGCTGATAATTTAAGAATTTAATTTTGGGTGACGGGAAGAATGATTACATAAATAATTATTACTGAATATATTCATGAAATGAGAATGAAGACACTATCATCTCCCTAAATCCACATTTCCCTTGAAGATTGCTGAAGATCGATTTAAGAAGTCCGAGGACTTCTGAATTTCTAACGGAATTATCTCATCAGGCAGTTTGAATCTACGTATAATCTAAAGAATTTTCTTCTCTGCTATGAGACTTTTTGTCATTGGTATGCTTGTGTTGATTGATAGATAAGGTGCAACTTTACAATAACTGCGAAATAGCGTATCCAAAATTTGTGAAAGGGACTCCTCACTTTCCTTTCGGCATTCTTCAGTCCAAATTTATGTGCTTTGAGGATGTACCTGTATGATTTCTGAGAGCTGCTTAAAATCAGCGTTCTAGTGTGAAGTGTAAAAATTGAGTTTTATACTGATCATTTATTTAGACCAATAAATCGTACTAGAACTACAAAAAAACAACGTATTATATTTTTTTTGCAGATTCTCCCTATATTCTCGACTGTGCTCCGTCGGTTTATTAAATTTTTGTTTTTTTTTTTTGGGGATAATCCTTCAGACTACAACACAACCAAATCCGCAATGAAAGATGCGGATGTCAAATGTATAGGGAGATTCGTTCCGTGTGTTTTCCACAATACAGTGAATCTCATTCACATTGCCAACATGTGAATCATTACTTCAGCGGATTGCACGTTGCAAATTTTTCATTTTTAGTGAATCATTCCCTCCGACAGGTTTCACGGCAGAGACGTATGTATTGCTTAACAACCTTTCCAACTTTGTACGAGAAACCTAGAAACGTTTGTAAACAGGTGCCTAAGAAACATCTTAAAAATCGTAGCAAAGATATATACCAAAGACAACGAACATCTAGAGTTCTGAACAGTGAAGCACCTGTTCTTGAAGTTTACGCAAGAAAACACGTAGATTGATTAAAAAAACAATCGCGTAGTAGATAAAAGCCCATTCATAACTACGATTAAAGCCAGTGAACGCCACCAACGACTAAGAAAACACTAGAAGCATCCATTAAAAACTGAAATGAAGCAGCAAAATAAAACAAGAGAAAAAGAAATATGTGCTGATAATCAATGAAAGTCGACAAGGTCAACAAGGACAACAAGGACAACATTGACGAATAGTGAATATTTTGTTGGTAGTGTTTGTGTAGTAGTTTTCTATCTATTTAACACTAATTCGAAATTCATTAAATTCTTATATGAGCAATTGTTGAAGAGGAAATATGTTTTCTTTTTTTTTAAATAATACCACATTGTTTAAGCATTTGCTTGTTTATTATTGTTTTTTTTTTTTCTTCTTTTATTAAATTAATTAATAAGAAATAATAAATTTTATTATTATTAATAATTAAAAAATAATAATAACCATAGTCTAACGTTTTTTTTCTTTTTGTTTACTGTTACTTATCGATTTATAATATAACATAAGTTTAATGTATTTATATTGATAATTATATATAAAAAGAAATATAGAATATAATAGTAAGCGAAACTGAGAGAGAATATAACTGTTAACAATTTTTTATTATGTTTTCTTTTATTTTTGTATAGATTTGATGTTAAATTGTATTTGCTATTTATAATTATTCGTTTTCGAAAACACGGCTTCTGTTTGTTTTGGTTTTCTGTTTTTTTTTTTTTTTTTAAGTTTTATTTTGAAGAAGAAGTAAACTTATAGTTGGGATGTTCGCAGATGTTCTCAATGATAAATTAATTACAACACTTACTTATTCGTGAGCTACAGCATGTGTTTTTAAGCTCCTTAAACTTATTTGTAACTGCAATGAGAAGAAAAATTTTTTGCAAATTAGAAGGGTTTTGGTTTTTTTTTTTTTTATTTACGAAATGTACGAGTATACATGTACAGAGTGATGGACTTTGCTAATGAAAAGCTTTGCTATAATGTTTAAAGCAAATAAGTTTATTTATATTAAAAATGTGTTAAAAGGTGTTAAAAATTATAAGGTTATCCGATTACAAAACGGTACATACATATATTTGACGCTAGAGGTACGTACGGGGCCCGGTCTAGCTTCTCACAACCATTCGTGTTGTGCGTGTTATATATATGTATGTACATATTCTTCACACGAATGGAAGGGGATTACTATTTAATGCTGTGTTAGAAGTTCAAGTTTTTTTTAGAAGCTTTCTCATAAGAACTCTGTATCTGTCAGACGTTCACGAGAGACAAGTACTCCAACGCACTAACCACTTCGCCAATACTGAAGACAAACAGTTCTTTATTGGAAATTCTATTCAAGCAAAAACACTCGTTAGCAACTCATTATAGCTTCTTAACATCATGGTATAAGCCTTTGAAAACTTAAATCAAATCAATATTGTTAGTCTATGAACACGAACCTAATTGTGATAATTGCATTTGCTAAAAAGCAATAATAAATCATTTACATAAATGAAAATAATAAATAATAACAACCACCACCAACAACGCATGCATATTTGTTTTTAAAACTAAACACAAACCAATATTAGAAGGATACAAAAACAAGTAGAAACAAAATACAAATAAATATAGATATGAGAAAATATAACTAACCAAAACAAGTCGAATAGTTATTCAACTAAAAAAATGCAATCTAGCATTATGCACATCATAACACAGATCACTCAACATAAACATATAAATAACGTATATATGTGTTTTATATTCATCTGGAATTCATTTTCGATTAATTTTAAATGTATTGGTTTTTTTTTTCGATTAGCTCGCGACAAAGAAGAGGGAAGATGTTTTGTTTTTGTGTTGATTTATTTTGATAAATTTTGTTGGATTGTAGTAGAAATGAGTTTAGATTTTGTAGATGGTTTTTTTTTTATGTTTTGTTTTTTTCTTTTGTTTTTATAGGTGCCTACATTCCATATCCCTGGTAAGCCATGTTTGGCGCATATCCAGGCGCATAATTTTGGGCATACTGTGGTGGAATACCCATTCCTGGGCCGGCGGTTATCATTAATTGCGGTTCCATTGTGATAATATTCTTGTGTTCAACAGTTTCATCCTCTTTCTCTCGTTGAGCTTCGTTCTGTTCGAGTTTGTCAACTTTGGTGGTATATTCGCGGATGACCTAGAAAAATCCAAAACAAAATTAATGAGCAACTTAATAAATTTAATATAGAGGTACTCTCACTTGAATTAGGTAGGGCATGGCAAAGTCCATGATGTTGTGTTTCCATGCCAATTCGAGTATAACATCCGGTCGAAGGAGGTCGTAACACTGTAAAAAATAATAATGTTTAGATAAATAAGATTATGTGCCTTAATCGACTTTGAGATCGGAGAAAAATGATTTATAAACGAATATGGTGTAACTATGTACATATGTGTTACCTTTGAATTGACTTTGACAAGGCAAAAGAAAAGAACATACGAAGGTGGAGTAGGTTATTGTGATAACCAAGTTGACTCATGCTTTTTTGTGAAGCAATTTAGGTGTCAATGTGTTTCAAACTTTTGTGCCTTCCTCACATATTTAAACTATTTATTCGCATTCCAGTTTAAAAGTTCCAAGCGTTACGTGATAATTATCTCATTAGAATTGCTTCTTAGCACAAACAGCAATGAAATGTCCAACTTTAACCAGAATTATACATCGCTGATAGTGCTTACGAAATGTCATGTAAGTTATACGATTAGTTATTAATAATATACCGTCAAAAGTATGCACACATAATTAAGTTTGTGTCTATGGAATCAATACCATTGACCATCAACCACAAAAAAAAATTAAACCAATTTGATTTGAAGTTGATATAAGCTATCCATTGGAACGTTTTCTTTTAACAAACTACGGTGGCCCTGAAACTGCAACTTCCGTTGTGCCTAGAAGAACATACAAGACGCCGCCCATACTTTTCGTTATAATTCTTTCCAAATTCCCTATTCTATCGCAATCACTAACCCACTGCAGCACAACAGTAGGAAACATTGACCTACTCAAAAAAGTACATCAGCCCGGAGATTCTTCTAATCCAAACCATTCATGTAGATAGAAAAAGTTAGCAGCGGGCTAGCGACCGAGTTGCCAGAAGAAGCTTGCTAATTCAGGCACAGGTCCATACTGCACTGTTTTGTAACCTGAGTTAGTACGAAAACATTTCAAAAATCAAATTAGTGACCTTAAATTTCAGTTCAATATGACGACATACTGAACTAAGTATCATACTCAAAAGACGTCTAATAAACATTTGTCGCCTGTATGTCATTGTCGCCACGATATCGGTAACTGATACCAACTTGTTATTATGGCCATGAATGTAAGTAAAACTGAGTAGTAATAGTTCAAGATAAATCTGTGCATATTGTGAAAGTACAATCTGCTAGCCAACCAACAACAGATACAGACTGATAAAGCACCATCTCAAGTAAAATTCCGAGTGACCGGTTCCTCGAAAGAAAAGGATGTCCTTAAGGTGTTTTACCAAAATCAAAAGAGAACATGGTACGGTCACAGAGCACTGTGCAAACAATACATATCTATGTATGTATGTATGTATGTAAAAAAAAATCTAAATAGCCAATGCAATGCCTTCTCCAAACCAAACTTTTAAATTAATATTTTCAACTTTACTAACTACACTAAATCGAAGTAAACTCACCTGGAATAAACACGCAGCGAAACAATCGAAAGCATTGCGCTCCAAGAACCAACCCAGCAATTCTTCGGCAATTTCCTGTTTGCCTGATTCAGCGGCATACTCCATAGCATCCTTGAATAGTTTGTCTTTTTTGCACAGTTCCACACTTTGCTTCCAGCGGTTGTTTCCTAAATAGGCAAGAAAATTTCATTATTCAATGACATACACTCCTTCTACTCTCTCACCTTTGTACAAATACGCCGCAATTCTCCTGAACTCTGTAAGCTCGTGTTTCTCTAGCTTCTGCGCGAGAGCAATCGTATCGAAATTATCAAATCCATCTATTGAGTTCCTCAGTCCTTGGTAATCCTCTTCTTCAATAAGGAGGCCATTCAGCGCCTCATTGATCGCTTTGTTATTTAGACTTTGCACCGAACGCAAATACGGTTTCACCAGTTGCAAGTGTCCCGTTTTCGAGAAGAAACTAACCGCCCGAGTGTGATCCATTCGTGGTGCCAATACCAGCAACATATCGTTCAACAACAGTGGCTTGTAGTCCAAGTAGAATTGGATTGCTTTGTAATACAATTCGATGTTGGCCACCTTTGTGATAATATCTTTGAAGTGTCCCTCACGCCATGCTTCTGTGGGATGAGCCATCATTGCTAGCACAGCGTTATCGTACTCTTCGTATTTATCATAAAGGAACACCAACTCGGACCACAAGTGTGCTGATTCAGCGGCACGTAATACTTTCGGAATATTCACACGCGACCAGAAGAGTTCTAAGTGTTCACGCATTTTAGATGGCTTGAATTTTGAGTACAGTATAGCCAACTCGGTGAACATTCCCATGTGCGCGCGTTCGAGACCCAACGCAGATTCAAGCAGAGCAATCAACTCTTCGAAATATCCACGATCCTGGTAGTAGTTGATGAGATCTTCTAGCTCATCTGCATGAACCACAATATGAAGGCCGCACATCTGTGCCAAACGGAATTCTTCGGCATCGACACAGGCAAAGCACACTTCCTTCCAAGTGCGTGTCGAATTAGCCTTGCGCGCACTGTCGACGGCACCTTGGAATTCCTTGAGGTACACCAAGGTGATGGCCAAACGAGCAAAATTGCTAACATTATTGTACAGGAGTTTGGCAGCATCATACATTCCGTCGGAGAAACAACGATCACCGATCTTCTGAATGTCGGCATGGTTTGGACCGGAAATGAATTCTTCCAGATCGGCCAAGCGCCCGGTTCGAGCATAAGCATAAATAAGTTCGCTCTCGATGTAACTCTCGCGTGCCTTCTTTCGTGCCATTTGTAGATAGCGCACCAAATCATCCCAAGACTGAACGCTGGAAGCAGTCTCTACGACATCCATATACGCGCTTGGATCATCGGCTTTAATGTAACTGTCAATTGCTTCTTTAACCAGTCCCTGCTGCAGTTGAGCTTTGGCCAGTTGCGACCACACTGCTGGTTCGTTGCATCGCTCGGCGAATTCGTACGCTCGTTCCAAGTTATTAACCTGTTCGATCAGCACCTGAATGGCAGATGTGTTCACATCAAACTTCTTGAAGATGGCAAACGCTTCCTCGTAGAGTTGATTAGAAATTGCAATGTTAGCAATATCTGGAGCATCATAATTATCCAACCTGTTGATGTAGTCCATAACGCGTGTACGATCGGCCTTGATGGCTGTAAGGATAAGCAGATTTTGCAAGTTACGGTGATCAGAGAAGACACTAGAGTCTAGAACAATCTTCTCGAGCAGTTCAATCAATTCATTTGGCAAATCGGCTGTCATGAAAGCCTTAACCGTCACTGAAATATCATCGGGATCTTGGGTCTCTGAAAGAGCTGTCTGAACCACTTGATCAATCAGTTGTCGCTTATAGGGGTTAGCTTCGGCGAGCACCTCAGCCCAAAGCTCTGGGTCTCTGCGGCGCACCAAGTAGCGAGCTTCGCTCTTGAACAAAGAATTCTCATTGCATACGGCGATCAATTCGCGATCACACTGCCCACGTTCATACGCCACACATGCTAGATGTGGATCACGCTTCTCACAGTAACGACCCACCACACGGCTGTCATAATACTGATTCTCCTTAAGGAACCTTTCAGGGTTGTTATTCGAATCAATGTAAATCTTAGCCAAAGCATTATGAGTAGCAGCCTCGACACATCCCTCGTGGACACGAGACTCCAACCATGGCAGAAGTAGCTTCAAGCGATTGCGTTTTTCTACCTCCTCAACTAGCTCATCAGTAGAAAATTGGCCCTTGACCACCAAGATCAGATTTTTAATGATGTCTTCTGAGCAATCAACATCCAAGAGTCCTCCGACAACCACCGGCAATCGCGAGGGATTCACCTTCTGCACATAGATTTCAATGTACTTCTGTAAATTGTTGCGGTACAAGTACAACACCAAATCGTGGACAAAATCAAAACGATCACAAACAATGATCAGCGGAAGCTGATCGGTAAGTTTGGCCTCCTTGAGGAAATTCTTCACACGCTCTGGATTATAACAGTTCGATTCACGACAGATTCTCTCAACTTCCTTGATCTGGTTAGTTTTACAGGCGGCTTGAATGTACTTGAAATGTACCTCAGGATCTTGACTGAAGTTCACGATGGATCCGAGGAAGTAGAATAAACCCTCGTAGCTCTTAAAGCTCTCGAAGAGATCAATTAACGCCTTCGTAGTAAGTTGCTCGTGATATTTGGTTGCAATCTGAACGCAGATTTGCAAGTTCTGCCTGATGTTAGCGGTTAACATTGCTTTAAGACACTCCAAAGAGTCTTCCACCGATAGGGTTCCAAAAAATCCTACCAACCAGTCGGCATTCAAGAGATGAGTATGCACAACGGCCCGCTTGATGTCGTACAAATCGGTATAGTGCTCCAGTGCACGTTGCAGCAATCCTGCCTTCTCACACAGCTGGGCGATGTGCGCACGATCGTAATGGGTGAACATAGCATTCCCAAGAATAGCATCTGCTACTTGCGGAGCTGAAATCAAATTCATTTCAAGAAGTCTAGTTTGCAAAGGACCCTCATTCGGACGGTTATGCTTGAGGGCGTCCAACAAGAAAGCTGTACACTGTTGCACCATTGAATGTTCCATGAAGATATCCACAATCTGATTGATGTCAGCCAGTGGTTCCTCCTCTCCGACTAACATTGAAGCGAATCCAGCACCTTGTTCGGGATTGGTGCGCATTACCGAACGCAATAAGAAAATATAATCCGGCGTATAGTTGACTTTCTTGGCGTACAAGACTATCTTTTGGAACTGGCCAGTCTCTGCGAAACACTGAATAACCTTGTTAGGAACATTGGCACGCAAATAAATCGACAAAGCCAGAGTCAAATCGGAATTCTTGACTAAATCGCCGAGTTCCTCACTACATTCAAGTTTCTCCTCTTTCAACCATTTCTCACAGAGTTGCTTCTTACCCTGTACCAAAACTGGACGGCATAACTCTAACGACTCATACTTATTGAGCTTTCCCTGATCAAGAAGAATTCCAAAATACTGCAATAGTGGTGGTGTTGTTGATCCAGCTGGAGTCTGAACCTGTTGAAAACGCTGTATAGTCTGAGGTGTTCGAAGAATTCCCTTGGGCGCCAAGGCGGCCACCTTAGCTGCCTCAGCATACTGGCCACCGGTAAAGAGCTTATTAAACTTTCTTACAAAAAGATCCTCTGCACCCGACAGGTTATTCCTTACTGCCATCCGTAGTGCCAAATCGGGATTCTGTAATACAGTGTTGATGTACGGTATGATTTGCTCCTCATCGACAGTCACCGAGAGGACCTGACCCTTGCGATTTACTCCAATAATACCGCCACTAGCTTCATGCGGAGCGGTTACAAAGATCGTATCGGCTGAGATACGATTCATGTAGATGCATGTAGCTGTTTCCATGTCGTACAAATGGATGTAACCATATTTAGTGATCAAATAGATGGTATCGTATTTGGCGGAAACTTGCATGGCCACCGGGAAATCACTTTGGGCTTCAGGTGGAAAGAATACATCAACGGATTTCTTCGGGAAAGGCTGATTACCGGCTGGCGGGGTGCCTACTTCGATTATGTGCAATTTGCCACCTTGTTGGGAGCGCACAGCGAAACAAAACAATGTCGAAGGTTCCTTGTTACCTTCCATTTTGAAACTGGCAAATGAGGCTGCATGACCTGAAAAGGAAGGAGAAAAATATTTAAAAACATCACGCTACATACATATGACTACTTAGTTCGACGATAAAATGAATTATTATTTATTAGTATGCTTTGGCAAACTATCTCCATAAATTGGGATCGTTACTTACGATGATTCATGCATAGAATGCTGATGCATTTAGTTCAAGTAAAAGATGCTTACCTTCAATGGCTTGTGAAACCTTTCGTTCCACAGAATACAATTGCATTGCACCAGCCACACGATGTTGTAGTGCAGAAATACCAACCAACAGCAACCATTGCTGTGATGGATTACAGCGGTAATTGATGATTTGGCAACCATTCAATGAGGAATGTCTATCGAACATTTTTACTGGCGTAGAATCGCCCTCCATCGACCAATGATAAACCGAAGTGTCTGTGACCAAAGCCAATGTATTCAAAGAAATCCATTTCCAGAAGAGCACATCTTCGGTCATTGTATGAGCCTTCATTTTTGATTTCATCTCAATGTTGAAGATTTGTAAAGTCTTTTGCGCTGTAAATCAAATAAAATCCATTAGTATATCTCGTGCAAAATTTAGTAGAAAACCCTTCCAACTAACCTTTTAGTGCAATAACTTTACTGGCTGGATTCATGATCGCTGAATCGGCTGAAATTGGACGCCGTGTCGGATTACTCGAATCGTTCATGTCGATAATAACAACTTGTGCAGTTTCGTTGACCTTCTCCCGCACGCAAATAAATTTATCAGACTCCATGGTAAGAGTACTGAACGATATCGAATTGATGTTAATGCCGACATTTGTGAGCTGAAAAAAAAAAAACAAAGAAGGAAATAAGATTACATTAACAAGAGTAAATGAATGAGCAATATTTTAAGTCAATAACAAATAAAAAAAATAGCGAAATACATGTACATAGGTGGCAGTACTGTCACTATGCACTAGAAAAACATAACAAAGTATACTTACTTGCTTGGTATCCCTTTGAAACTGACTTAGAATTAAAGTTTATACAAAATTGTTTAGATATTCTTATCATTCATACATCAAGCAAGAAAATTCCGAATTCCCCCCGAATAGTGATTCTAAATACGAACTTTGAACTGAATCAGACAGAGTTAAAAGTTCCTTTATAGTCCAACGTCATTCAACCTTAGGACAATTCTGCTAAGATCTCCACATCCCATTCTTTTGTATTCTGTTTTATGATGATTCTCATGTATATACACGCTACTGACGAGAAAGGGCAGAAAACGGTAGAAAGCGGAGACGAAGAGAAAATTATGCGTCCAAACGATTCGAACAACAAAGTCACAACGAATCTAAAAAGGTGTCACTTATAGTATGCTGACAGACAAAGGAGGTACAGGTAGCATCATAAATAGGCCCGGACACCGTGCATCCGATTACCTCTGTAACGATCGATCAACCGATTCGACTATGGATTTCGACGTTGCAGATGATGGTTCTGAGGACAGTTTCTATTCAACAAACTGGTAGAAGCTACATTGACATTACCACGGAGAAAAGCACAGAATGACGCATTTTGCCTCCTTTTCAGTGAGTAACAATCTCATGCCTGTGAGCACGCCAGTTCTCATAGTGTCTAAAGAAGGTTTTCACCTAGCCCCAACAAAAGCAAAACTACACAAGTTGAACACCAAATATAGCGAATATTTTATTTGAACTAAAGCTTAACATAAAATTGGTTGACTTTACTTAAGTTTAAGATATAAAAAAAGAAACATTTTACAAACATTATATTTTGGTAAACATCCACCAAATATTTTTAGGTTTAAACCATAATTGATTTAAGAAATAATAGAAATAAGTGTACATTGATTAAATGCATGTGTATTACAAATACCCATTTACATTCTAAGACTTTTGGAATAAGAATTCTCTACTTGTTTTCATTTTTTCAAAACACCTATTAACTGAGAAGCTACCTCCTTATTCTTATTTATTATAGCAACTTGCAGCAGTGTGGACAATTGATTGTTACGAGCATTTGTAATAGCAGAAAATTCATCGGGTTTAACAGATTTCAACTTGCCAATGATTGCAACATTTCCATTTTTCGCATCGATAAACATCTCGTCAACTAATTTGAGCAGACCAGTAACACACCGATCGTTGGAAAGATCTAAAGGAGTTTTACCTTTATTATTCTCAATATTAAAAGCAGCACCGTATTGCAATAAGGTTGTGACAATGCCAAAACAGCCGTTTTCAGCGGCTACATGAAGTGATGTAGTTCCACTGGCTGGTGTTTTAGCGTTAATGAAATTATCTAATTTATCGCGTTTTACATGTTGCAGTAAAACTTCAACAATTTCCTTTCTATCTTTAATGGCAGCACTGTGCAATGGTGTATTACCCTTATTTGTAACTTGAGTAGCATCAGCACCATATGATAGCAGGATTTTAACAACACCCAAATGTCCACCGCTAACAGCATAATGTAGTGCAGATCTTCCATCTGTATCTCTATTGTTAACATTAGCTTCAATCTGTAGTAGACGCCGAATTGTTTCTTCATCCCCACTACTAGCAGCTAAATTCATTTTTTTCTGAACTAGATTTTTTTCGTGACCCTCATATTGTAGCTGGAATTTGAGCATTTCTATGCGCATTTGTGATTTCACAACATCAGGATGAGTTGGACCTAAAATAGCTTTCCTTCCTTCAAAGCTTTCATTGTAAAATTTTAATGCATCCACCGATTTGCCTTGCGCTAGAAGTGTGTTTGCCATATTGAATTGAGTGTTTAACGTATCTAAATGACCTGGGCCTACAACAGTTTTTTGAGTATTATAAAGTTCCTCATACGCTTGCAATGCTTGGTCGTATTTTTTCTGCAGAGAAAGTACTCCTGTCATATTATGTAAGGTCCTTAAAGTGTCTGAATGAACTGGACCTAAGACTATTTTTCTTGCTTCGTATACCTTTTGATATACTTTTAGTGATTCATCGTGTTTTCCCTGATTATTTAATATCATTGCTATATTATTCAGTGTGCATAAAGTACCTTGATGGGTTTTGCCTAATACTTTCGTTTCCTTTTCAAGAAGCTCATAGTTGATGTCCAATGCCTCCTCAAATTTAAATAGCTTATCCAATACTAAACCCATGTGACCTTGTGTTTTTAAAACATCGAAATGATAATTTCCTAGTATTTCTCGTTGTTTTTGATAAACATCTTTAAAAATATTGTACGCTTCGTCATTTCTTCCCAGTCTGTGTAATATTAATGCGATTAAACTTCTTGTATATAGTGTATCTTTATTATTTATACCTAATATTTCCTGTTGTTTTTCAAAGATATCTCTAGATATGTTTAAAGCTTCCTGGTAGTTTTGTTGCTTATACACTATCGCTGCTATTTCCCTTTGAATATCCAATGTGCCTGGATTATGCGCCCCTAGTATTTCCCTTCTTTTCTCGAAAACATTCGTCAGTATTTTTAAAGCTTCCGGGTATTTCTCTTTATAGCATAAGGCTTTAGAAATTTTCATCCTAGTACTCACATCATCTTGTAGTATTTCTTTTAACTGATCGACTTTTGGAAAATCTTTGTGTATTGCATGAATCACTAAAGTGTTGTTTTCTTTATTGCGGGCATTCATTATGGCTTTCATTGTGCTTATGTCGTTTATTTTGTTTAAGTCGCTAATAACCTTAGGGCTGCCATTATCAATGTTTGTAAATGATTTATTTATTAATTTCAATAGACTAACAATATCTTGATGCACAGCAAGGTCTAATGGTGTTTCTTGGTTAGCGGACATCATATTGTAAATTGCACCTTTCGATAATAAGGCTTTAACAATATCAAAATGAGAACATTTTGCAGCAAAGTGTAGAGGTGTGTAGCCACAGTTGATAATAGCATTTGGATTTGCATTATTTTTCAATAAAATATCAACAATCTTGGTATATCCTTGGCCAGCTGCATAATGTAGTGGCATTTTGTCATTCGAACTTTTTGTATTCAAAAATGCTCCGCCTTTTTTTATACAATTTTCAACCTCAGCCACACGATTGTACTCTACAGCTTCGAATAATTTCTCAGTTGATGATAATAAGTGGCAAACATCTTCACTATTAGACAAGTCTAAGGGCTTTCGATTGCATTTATCAACACTGTTATAAATCGCACCATTTTCCAATAAAACCTCAATAATATCTTTAAAACCAAACTGAGCAGCAATATGCATAGGACACAAGCCGTTGGCATCTTGAGCATTCACATCAGCACCTTTTGATATCAAGTACTTCACAACTTCTAATTGACCTTGCTTCACTATATATTGCAGTAAAGTCTGTCCAGAGGAATTTCTATCATTAACATTATACCATCCATTTATTAAGCATGTTATCATTTCTGAATTACCTTTCTCTACAGCAATATGCAATGCTTTCCAGTCGTTTTCTCTGACGTCAGGTTTTTTATTTTCCAAAAATGCTTTAACACATTCTAGGCGATCATAGGCAACGGCTAGCTCTAAAGCTGTTCGACATTTAGTATCTTTAATAGTAATATCTGATCCGTTATTGAGAAGAATTTCAACAATATCTCGACGACCGTGTGCTTCTATTGCCAAATGTAATGGTGTACCCTCACTCGTTTTAGCATTGATGTTAGCCCCATTCGCTAGCAACATTTCAATAAATTCAATATGGCCCTTTTTTACTGCTATATGTAATATGGTACTGCCTGTGTTAATGATAGCGTTTACATTAGCTCCTTTGGTTATCAGTGTATACGCTATTTCTGTATGCCCTCTAATAGCGGTTAAATGCAATGGTGTATAGTCATCCACATCACTTACATCAATATCGACATTATTGTGCAATAAAATGTCTACCATATCTTTGAAACCATCAAGGACCGCATACAATAAAGGTCCACCCTTACCAGAATTAATATTCGCCCCATTTGCTATTAAAATTTCAACAATTTCCTTACGATTATTTTTAACAGCACTAGTTAAAGGTGTCATGTTATTAATATCACTTTGAGCATTAACATTGGCTCCGTTATCTACTAAAATCTGAACGATTTCTGTATGACCAGATTCAGCGGCTATATGTAAAACCGAAGCGCCTAAGCTTATATCATTAACGTTAGCTTTGTGTTTTATTAAAATTTTCACCACATCTGTGTGACCTTCCAAAACGGCTGGGCATAATGGTGTAACACCGCAATCTGCTATGGCATTGGGTTCAGCCCCATTCTTTAGTAGAAAATTGACAGCATCTATATGTCCCTTCAGTGCTGACAAATGTAATGGCGTTAGACGTTCTTTAGTTCGGGCATTAATGTCAGCTTTATTTCTTATTAGAATTTTAATGATATCTTGCCTACCTGTCATGGCAGCTGCATGCAATGGCGTGATGTCATGCAAGTCTTGAGCGTTAACATCAGCTTTATTTTTTATCAAGAGAGCTACAACGTCTACGTGACCTTCCATAACAGCGTGACGCAGAGGTGTAAAATGATTATCTCCTTGGGCATTTATTTCGGCTCCATGTTTTATTAAAACTTCTACAACTTCCTTATGTCCACCATTTGCTGCAAGGTGTAATGGCATTGCATTACTCTCATCTACAGCATGAATGTTGGCGCCATGTTTTAGGAGTGCTCTAACTACTTTCGTATGTGCATTCTGTGTTGCCAAATGTAAAGGAGTTAAACGCTTCGCAGAGACAACATTCACATTGGCTTTGTTTTCCAGCAGAACGTTAAGAATTGTCTCACGTCCATAATATGCTGCATAATGTAAAGGTGTACTCTGATAGAGTTTGTTAACAATGTTGACATTAGCTCCATGTTTCAATAAAATATTTGCTACCTCCTCATGACCGTGTTGTATTGCATAATGTAATGGCGTACAACCATCCTCTGCACGTCTAAGATTAACATCTGCTCCATATGCGATTAGAACACTCATAACTTCTAAATTACCATTTTGAGCAGCTTCATGTATTGGAGTTCCATCTGGATTATTTTTTGGATTAACATTTGCATCATTTTGGAGAAAAAACTTTACCAAATCCAGGTGGTTATTTTTAACAGCTATATGTAGCGGTGTAGAGCCATTTCCAGTCATGTTAACATCAACATTTAACTCATGTTTTAATAAAACTTCAACAGCATCTCGATGGTTGTTTTCGACTGCATAATGCAATGGTGAAAAACTTCGCACATCCTTTCTCCTTGTATTGGCTTGCTTTTTCAATAGAATTTGAACCGTATCCTTGTGACCGTTTTGAGCTGCAACATGTAGTGGAGTTTTGCCATAACTACCATTATCGTCAACATGTAAACCTAATTCTTCTATGAAAAACTCTACAAAACTCGTTCTTCCGTATGCAGCTGCTATATGCAATGGACTTTGATTGTTGATATCCCTATCGTTAATGGGGACATTTTGTGAAAGTATAAGTTTTATAATTTCAAGACTAGTACCTTTAGCGGCAAAATGCAATGCACTCCACAAATCATTACTTTTAGCATTAATATCTGCTCCGTTTTTGACACACTGCATTAAGTCGTCTAGATTGCCTTTTTCCAAGGCAACGAACATCAGTTCTTGATTCTTAATGGTAACTAGACTTTGGTCGTATTTAATTTTCAATTTTGCCAGATCTTCTCTTAACGAATTGCTTGTTTTATTTGTAAAATCATCTTCGGCAATAAGTCGTTTGGCATTCAAAATAACTGATATTGCAGGATCAGAGGACAATATCTCAACTACTGCGTTATCATGCGCCAAGTGGTTACGCAAACATTTTCCAATCAACAGAGGAGAATTGCCATCCAAAAAGAATAGATTATTCCCTAGGCATTTCTTTGAAATACTCAAAATTGACATTATATCCAGAACGAGCATTTCTATAACTGCTTGTATTTTTTTATTACTTTTATAGGAGGAAACATTTTCAATAAATTGGTAACCTAATACACGTTTGCTTAAAACACATCTTAATTCGGACAATTTCATTGTGAGTTGGCTATCATAGTTTTTTTCTATTAATTTGTATGGTGGCTGTGTTCTTCGATGGGTGGGTGATTTTTTTTCATTTAACTTTTCTCTTAGTTCCTCAATCCATTTGAAATTGCCAATTCCAAATTCAGCAATACGAAAAATTGTACCAATTATTCGGTTTATTTCCTCAAGACTTTCAATTTCCATTCTCAATCGGACACTATGGAAAATTATTATAGCCGATTCGGCTATTTCTTTGGCTCTATAAGGTTCTGCGTTTGATGTTATATTCGTTAATGTATTTTGAACAAAAGACTTTATTTCTCTTATTGTATTATTATTGATTCGATCAGAAAATATGTTGAGAGCTTTCAATGATGTAAATCCTTTCTGATAGTTATCCTTAATAACTGCTAATTTAGTTTTATCAAAATTGATTATTTCATAAATTTTACTGAATAATTGTTTTTCATAATTTGTCTGATCGGGTATACATTTATTTAGATCTTCAATAAGCTTTTCAAGTCGATGTTCGATTGGTGTAAAATCCCTCGAGATATTTGCACCTAATACAGCATTATTAAGGACTTTGACAAGTTCTTTTACTTCATCCAGATTTTCACTGTCAACGATTGTTTTTAAAAGTGTCCTTATTGTGTTAATTTTATTATTATACAGAATATCAGTGATAACAATTCCAATTTGTTTAACATCATTTTGAATGCCGATGAAAAAATTAACATCCTTATTCTCCTCAATGTTGGTTCTCTCAGCGAGTGAATACGCATGTGAGAGGGAATTACGTAAATCGACAATGATTCGCCGTGTACCCTTTGGAAGGGACAATAGCAAAAGCTCATTTGTAGCAATAGACAACTTGGGAGATTCCAGAGTGTCCTTTACATATTCGCCAATCATTTGTAAAACTCTTGTGATAATTAATTTACCTTCCATTGTTTTTGGATCGGCTGAGAAGGATAGTTCTATATAATCATTTAATTTTTTCAACGAATTGATATCTCTGATTTGTTGATAATCGTTATATAAATTTTCAAATTCAGGATAATTACTAATTATCTGTGCAACAACTTTGTTACGTTTAAATTTTGGAGGATCAGCAAGTTTACTAATGTCCATTGCTCTTAAGTTACCCTGCTCGTCTGCGAGATTTTTTGCAAAATTTTCCAAGTGATGTAATATCTTCGCTTTCCCCAGTGCAATGTGATAAAAAAGATTTATTTCTTGCCGCTTAATATGAGATGAAATAAAGCTAACTAAGCAAAATTCAATTTCTTCCCAAGGCAATCTATAGTAAGTTGATTTTAACTGATACTTTAATATATGAAGATTTTGTGTAAGAAATTTTGCTACAAATAAAAATCTTTGATCTATATCTTTTGCATTTGCATACTCTGTCGTTAGCAAGCTAATATCATCAAGTACTAATTTGATTCGTTGATTAATATTGCTGAGAGATTGTTTAGGTTCTTCAGAATTGTTAGAAAAGAAACGGCAATCAATTAACTGAGTCTCAACGAAAATACTTATCTCATTTGACAATGGTACGTTTCTTAACTGCAATTCTTCATAAGCCTTGGAAAGAATTTCATCCAATTTGTTTAAATGATGAATAAAATAATTACCCGGCCATTCACAAAGGAGTGTATCGAGAAGCTCTACGTTACCTGAACGTATAGCATAATAAAATGCGTTATGGAGTGTTTCATCTTCAGTATCAGGAGATAAATTGCCTAAAATTATGCTATCGCCACTGCGAAATAGTTGCTCTACAATTTTTGTTTTATTATGTTTACAAGCCAATATAATTAAATTTGTATTTTTTAAAGGATTATTAGCACTATTGTAGTAATTTGTAAAACTGACTGAATTTTCTGCACTTTTTATGTAAGAAAGTAGATTAGCTATTTTTTTAAAACAATCAACATTGCCGCTGTGGATTGTCTGTTCAAGTGCAATAAGAACTTGAAGACACAGTTCCCTTGCCTTTGTTTTATCAAACTTTTTATATTGTTTAATAAATTCATCTCTTGATTTAGTAGTAAGTGATGAAAGGTCGAAATTAATTTCTTGTTTATGCATACCCTTGGCGGAAGACATTTTTTTATATTTAAAATATGTATATGCCCGTAAACTAGCAAAAATAGTTTAAAACATTAGAAAAATAAATGCTTGTATGTAGTATTAGTATGTTGGATGTCCTTGTTGCTTAAAATCCTATGCAAGGAATGAGCTGATAGTATAAGAAATGGATCTGACCAATGCAAAGATTATTGCCGATAATTTCCCAAAGCAGGAACCATGAGGATGGATACCAGCATTTCCTGAAATGAAAAAATTAAAACGTAGCTCAGCTGCATGAAAGTATGGATTGACGAAGAAGTTTGCAAAATGACTTTAACAATTAGCTTAAGGACAACTAATGTATAAGGCTCATGTGCCAATATTACAGTTATCTTTTCAATCCATGTTTTACACCCAACGGAATATTTATTTTATATGTTATGCTTAGCTTTTGACACACACATAATGAACTTTTGAATACCTTACGTAACATGCTTATGATATTGGGTACATACATATGTATGTACGTATGTATGTAGGTTCATGAATTCTTAGTATTAACTTCTACGACCTATACAAAAGATTGGACTGGATTTCGCATATCAAGTTCGAAACAGGGCGTGACACTAGCACCTTGTGGCCAGTAGGCGCATATACGCCGGAACTTAGATTCTGTCGCAATATGATACAATGGTTGTAATGGCATCATCTGATGGCGAAAAATTCTTCAACGGACAACACCAAAACGTTCTTTCACGCTCTCTCCTCTCGCAACAGTCGGACAAACTTCCCAGAGTATAATTGGCGTACAAAGATTCTCGACCAAAAAATTGTCAAGGCATTAAACATTTGACCCCTTCAGTTCGTGTAAAGAATGGAACACGCAAAACACGAATGGTGGTGAGAGGCCCTGGGTCCCGTACGGTCCTGTCGTTTTCTGTAACTCAAAGCTACATATGTACGTATACAGATGATTTAGTAATTAAAAGGTATGTGAAACACTCGGTAGGGGTGGGACTGTATGTAAAAAAAATCTGGGTGTTGACTAGGAATCAAACCTCGAACTTCCAGGTCAGTAGTACTAAGCACTAACCACTGAGCAAAAGTGCCTTACTTACCGACTTTTGGAAAGTGAGCTATTGGGCCATCGGGTCAAAAATCGAAGAAAGAGTGGGGTTTGGGATCTACTCCCCTAAACCTGAAATTGCACACAAACCTAACATTCTAACACACGGATGTATTAGCTATCGCAGAAGCCGCATGAGGCTTATCCTTGAAACTACACTCCAGGAAGGTGATAGAAATTTACATCGACAGTCAAACCACTAATTTGACTTAACTTGTAAAATAATGCCATGAAAAGCTCACAACCCTCACACCAAATCACAACATTAGACTCTGGTGTGATCCAGGATACACCGGTACCCTAGGCCCCTAGGGAATGAAATGGCGGACGAGCTGTCTGATCAGGACTTGTAGATAAGGTAGTACCTCTCCTAGGACTTGTTAAGTTTAACATATAAAATAATTCCTAAAACTAGCAAATGAAAGATAAAGCGCACTCTCATATTATCGTGTCTCCAGAGAAATCTGGACAAATCACAACACAACTAAAATCAGCCGTTAAAAGATCGCACTTAGCTCTCTTCATTACCGGCCACAGCCTCCTGGCAGTCCACCTAAGAAGAATGCAACTAAGTAAGATGACCTCTGCAAAGGCTGTTACGATGCAGATGCAAAAAAAAGTAACTTAGTCCTTTTGCGAATCCCTTAGCGTATGCAGAACCAGGAAAGCGGCCCACGGCGAATACTACTTCGGAGGCTGGCGACGTGTCAGGAAAGCAACTACTTTCCATCTTAAAATTTATAACAATGTCGGGTTGGTTCAAGGACGCCACTTAGTTATTTCTTCTTTTTATGATCCTCCACGACAGAGGAGGAGTACATTGATGATCAGAGTGCAAGCTGCATATGCATTGCTCATACCCGACTCAAAGACTTTAACTAACTTTAAGAACTTTATTCATGAATTAGATTTTAGCTAGAAGTCAAAATTCTCTGTGAAACAAATCTATCACCCGTACCATTATCACTCATAATGCTTATAGAACCTACATACTCGTATTTAATTTGAAAAACTAGATTTTTTTGTTTACACAAAAGCAATCCAAATGTTTTAATTTATTTTAAATTGTGTTCTATTCACCGAATAAGAAAGAAAACCTAGCAAATTTACGTCATTTTTGTCTGTTCTGCATAAACACGTAACAATATAAACAATTACCGACAACGAATAATATTTCAACTAAACTGTAAACATTGCAATTTTATTTTGATTACGCACCACAATGGCGCAGCATTTGTATATGTTTTATTTCCAAACTACGAGTAAAAATATTTATTTATAGGAAGCTTTAGATCCACTTCAACAATTTGACATTCTCATGAACTCATAGTTGTCTCGCAAAAAAAAAAAAACAACAGAAAAAATATATACGCCGCCACTGATTGGGAAGAAATATTTTTAGATCACAACAACACAAGTTCACGGACGTTCTGGTGCTCGGTGTTTTAGATTGTTTTTCGACTTTCTCTCAAAAATTTCTTCAACACGAACTTCCTTCAAAGATAAACAACATCGAACATGAACAATAAACGCCTTCGTGATGGCAGAGTAGAATAATTTCCACAGGCAAAGTATGTTGACCTCTCTTTAGAGATGGCGGCGTCATCATGTTTTTTTTTTTTTTTTTATTTTCAGTGGCGCTGTACCCATTGGTGCAACAAAAGAAATAAGAAACTCGAATAAGCTACTCGTGATTCTCGAGTTGCTATGAAGAGCTAAAAAGGTATATCACTAGAATGTGTTGGTTGGTCGACTTCCCCATGAAATTTTTGATGCGCAACCCACATAGACAAAAGAAATAGATTTTCATGCTCTAGCACAGATAATGATCTGATTTGTGCACAACAAAGCGTTGAATAAATTAGTCAATGAATCCCGGAAGATATGCACCAACTTAGACGATAGAGAAAAAAAGAATGATAATGACGCACAGAAAGCCCCAAAGGCGACCTACACTACGCCAGTGGAGGAAAGGGGGCACTGCCAAGCAATCATTTCTCATAAGCGGCATAAAAGCAACACTAACGAAAAATGCCCTTAAGAAACTTTTTTGCTTTTCTAAATCAATAGAGCTGTGTGTGAAGTGAATTTAGGTGGCATTAGGCGAACGAGTCTCCCAAACGACTATGCATTGTTGCGCGGGCACACTCTCTATTGCTCGTCATCGTCTTTATAGTTTTTTTTTTGTTTACTTATTGTAGAATCTATGAGTGTTTAGCCATAAATTTAGGACAAGTGGAATTGAGGTCAGTGCTGAATTTAATGCCTAGACCATAAAGTTCGCCAACATAAACAGCTCACAGACAGTGGGCCATATAAATATTTGTACTATAATAAAAACAGAGAAAAGCTTCAATCCATTTGGAACGGAATGTATGATACCCTTTCCTTCTTTCTTTCCATCAGCCCTAACAAAGTGGGCATGGCTTATAATATATCTTCGTAAGTGCATATGTAGTGAAGATATTAGTTGCGAACTATCAGCAAAATCAGTCTTTTAATGAAAACGCCCCCTAAAAATGGGCGTAAGCACATATAATGTATGGTTGAATTGAAGGTAATTTGAATACCTAAGTATTTAGTCTTAATAAAGTTTGAAAAAATGGGCGGATTGCAAATTTTTGAACACTTTTACTACATTTACTGCATTTTTCAAAATTTAAGAACCAAAATGTTACAAACAATGTACATATCTTACTTAATATACCCTTAGCATAGGATGTAAACAAAAAAATCAACAAGCTGGATCTCAAGACTAGCAGACACTGACGTTAACAAGTTCCAGGAAAGACAAAGACTTTTAGTTTTGGTGGAGGTTATCCTTTATCTTACGAAGTTCACCTCTGTCACCAAACCCATGAGATACCATGGGCAATTGCTGCAAGTCTATCATTTGTTTGAAAAGTAGGCAAACATAAAACATCGTCAGCATCGTCAGGTTGTGAGGCTCTTTTGTGTAAACAATGGCATACCCTATTCTATCGAAAGCTTTTCGAAATCTATGAAGAGTAGGTGTATTCGAGAACTAAACTCGTCCATACATACAAATGAATACAAACATACAGTCGAAACTCCATTATCCGGGATGGCTGGGACCGAGGGCATCATGGATAATCGGAAATCCCGGTTAATAGAGTGTCCCGGTTAAAAGAGACCAGGTTAATTGAGTTTCGACTGTACATATGTATATGTGTAATGATCAACGCAAGATTTACAAGAAATACCTCGAAAATACATGCGACACAAAACGGAACCAATTTGGGCCAATTCAGCGATTAAGCCTAACGCCAGAAGGATTAACCCCAAAAATCGATGATGTGGGCTCAGGCTGTCAGACGGTGTCAGATGATTCTATACATATACATATGTATGTCATCGCAGGAATGCTAACAGCAGATATTTTGCCTAGCGAACTACACAGAACACCGAGTTAAGATCAAAGATATCAAGCTGAAAGAAAGACAGCGAACCAAGAGTATTTGACAGGAGCAGTGGAACCAGTCTTCGAAGGGAATATAGACCCGTAGACATATACCGGATGTTAAAAATGGATATTAAATAGATATTAAATATGGCATCACGGCAGCAGCCAGTTCCCGATCGAACATGACTTCTTTTGAGTGCATCTGAATAGGTTTGGGCATAATGAATTTCCTTTCTTTCTCACATCGTCTCTGCGGGGAAGCCAAAGACGATGCGCAACACGTAGGTTGTAATGCCCACAACATGTAGAGCGCAGAGAACTGGAAAAACAAAATTGGAGAAATACCAACAATCCTGAGATACCATCGACGGAAATATGGGATGCAGTAAAACACCTTGTAGCAATAATCATGTAGGTAATTTTCAGCCAAGAGAACAATAATGAAAATCAAGCCGACATCTATCATGAAACAAGGAACGACACATGCTGAATCGTACATTAAAGCAGCAAACAGAAAGAAGAGTGTAAATTGCTTACCATCTCCGCGAAGTAATGCCCAACAGCAGTCCCGCGAGTGTGCAAGGTGTACATGCTAATATCCCAGGACCCTTTATAAGATTACACTACAATAACGCAACCAAAAAAAGCATGTCCAACCAACTGTCAGATCTTTACTGATGTGTAAGTCACATATGTACGTCAGCTGAATATATCCAATGACAGCGAAGCGCGGAATCGAAGCTCATATTAAGAAGCTATTCCAGTATGTACATCCTATGAAAAAGTGAGAGTGAGGGGCCTATAAATACATATTTATAAAAAAAATCTGTCTAACCATATTGATCTAAAAGTAGATATTAAGTCGGGAGGAATTTAAACATGTCCACAAATTTTCGTTAGCTACTGTAACCAGTGTCATTGTTTCATACATCTTGACTGAGACTAAGAACAAAACAATTGGCCTTGAGTTTTAAAAAAAAAAAAAATAAATAAAATAAAATGCCCAAAAAAGAGCGCTAAGAGTGAACAATGAGATAATTAAATGTAATTAGATTGCTTGCTTTACATTGCTTTCGGCGGCATACATATTGTTGGTGCTGTGTCGTCAAAAGTCTGAGAATTCTTGATTTTATACTTTAATTAGATTCATTATCGTAGGCTACGACAAGGTTGATTTTTGACCGATTAATAAGACTTTGTTGTCTTGGAAATTGGTTCACGAATAAAGTTCGTATTGCAATTCTTCTTCGGTTGCAAACAAACGCCAAACTAATCTATAGAAATTTTGAAACAAAATCAATTGGTTATCAGCTAAATTAATCGATACGTTTACAATATGCAGATTAAAGGTCTAAGTAATTATTCAGTTAATCAATTCAATACAAAAAAAGTGTACTCAATAAATGATTATCGATTGCTGAGTTGGCTTATGGGAAATCTATGCATAGTGACGACGATACGATAGGTTTCAATTCTCTAGAAAATATTTAATCAAAGGTAATGACTGTATTCTGTATCTGTATTCTGTATTGGAGGCCCAGGTTCACTGCGAGCTGTAGCGCCACCTAAGAAGAAGAATGACTGTATTCCTGTAATGAATCGGATTCTTATATGCCTGGACTTACGGACATAGCTTTAATGCTACTTATAAGGCATCCGGAATGTATACCATTCCATTTATAATGCGAAAGCCGAAACCGACAGATTTTCAAGGCTGACAGATATTTTCACAACCTATCTTACGTTGGGTACCTTTCTACATAATGGCGGGAGCTACGTTGTCATTTTATACCCATTCAATCACTCTAACGCGAAATACGCGTCGATATTTCTGCTCAACAAAGGAATATGTTGTCGGTAGATCACAAGACATAGCTAGTTGCAATACCTAGAGGTAAAACGAGGACCGAAGCATATTACACCAACCCCAGCAGTATAGAATAAACACCAGGAGTTCCAATATCGAATGAACATGAAAGAAATGCACGCTCGTGAGATGCGACAAGAGTAACTTTATCAATACGGTAGCCACAGAAGCAGAGGAAGCAGTTGAATTTTTTCAATATTATTATTATTCGTAATGGGCTATTTGTTTAGCGCTGCAATGTCCTCGGGAAATGGAAGAGTTCTTACTGTGCCACAGCTTACAATTGACGGTAAATTCCGGCGTAACATGAACTATTTTACCGATTACAAGTTAAACCATGATCTAAAAATATTGTTCGACGTTTAAAGCTCGAGTCCCATTATATCATCGAAACATCAACTGTTGTTTCAACAAAAGTGGACGTATAAACTACATATGTATACTACCATGAATCCATAATCACTGGAAACACAATATTTAAAAATCCATTTCCATGATCACCTTTTAAGAGATCATGCTCACTCACTTTCAGAAATAATAATTCTTTACAAATCTAACCTCCCCAGCTATTCAAGAACGAATACAACAGACATACATACATATGAAACCATCTCGCACAAATTTAAGAACCCGTAAAGAAGCTGTCTGTACAGAATTCAACTTTAACTGGCCTTTGCGATTGCCTTGGTCGTACTAGTCAGATATTTGCTAATCAATCACAACCATCAGTCGATGTAACGGCCGGAAGAAATGGATGGTGGCAGAAATTCTGTCGAAAATAGCTATAACTTGACTCCTCAGCACCAAAATGGATGTCGGTATAAAACCTGAGATTTACTATGAAACCCTGCAAGTAATCTAAACACCCAAAGCCATATGCCCTGCCCTTTATATGGAAATAAGAGAAGCTTTTTATTAAGTGAAATGGGTTGGTAGGCTATAGAGCAGCCACTCCAAATACTGCGAATATGTGCTAAGTGGATTTACAGCTGAGGAGGAGTTTTACGTGAACACCATTACTAAGCACTACGCCCTTGGTATTCACACTTGGTATTCATATTGAATTATTTTGCAATTCTACAGAATCTGCAGGAAGCTTAAACGTCACCCGTTGTGTAACTGCCGTGTCCTCGCCAACAGATGAATGAGGAGTCTTGGCAGGGGTGGGCACAGCTTGTGTAATATTAAGTTAAAAGATCTCCTTATCATTCATCAATTCATATCTTTAACTTGGTGATACTTAGTCATGATTCTCTCTTTAGAATCGACCCACCTACTGAAGCATTCCTGTTTACTCTTCGTACCACCTCACCTATGTACATATATTCCTGACGTTATTTAGCAAAGTAATTTAAAGAACACAAAGTTGCAACAATAAATAGAATTGAAAGGCAATTTCAAACGTTGTTCATCAACTTTCCATTAAGTCGACTAACAATCAATTATTCTTAGTAAAAGTGTGAGTACATGTCCTGCAAACACTATACATAAAGCCATACACATATACATAAATACATACATATGTAGTTGATAGTCCTTATCTATTTCACCACAGTACGACCGACACTCGGAATGGTGTAAAATTTCAATATTAGAACGCATGCGCTTCTAATGTTATATCATCGAATAACCTTATACCCAATTTACTTTACTTAGTGGATGTTATCCGTTTAACCTACAACCGCTGCTCACCCACCCTATTCCCTTATCAGTTATGGAGGCGGGTGGAGAGTAATTCGAATGACAACAAACTAACTTTGTCTCTAGGTAAACTATTTGCACTGATAAAATGTATCTAAATGTGAATTCTCCTCTCTGTGTGTGTGAGGGAGACATGTTAGTGAACGGTTAGAAAGCATTTGCAGTTCAATAGTTTTACCCAAACATTCATTAAGCTTTGCCATTAAAGGAAGTATCCGTTTTTTTTTTTATTGGTCTAAGTGTTATATAACCCAATCTAATAGGAAAAAAACAGTTCAAAAGGAGGCCAAGGATACTCATCTCGGTAGCAAAATTCAGGTTAATGTATTGAGAAAGTAGACGATTTCTCAGAACCATTCTTCTGTAAGTGATATAGGGCGTGAAAAGGGAAAATACTTATTTATTGAGGTCACAGAAATTCTCGATTTTAAAGTACGATGCACATCTTTGAATATGAATTGGTCTAACATGGCTGTGAAGTTTTAACGCTGGTCAATTGTTGTCGGATCTTCACGACAATTAATAGTCCCCCCAGGTCGTATTGTCCTACCACATAGCATGAAGGAAGGAAGGGGTTGTTTTGGTGCAGTAACAAATGTATTGCTTCTTATCCGATCACAGTTGCTTGTCAGGAATCACTCGATACCTTAAATCTGATAAATTTGACTTATTTTCTTCATTCTCTCGGTTTTCCCGAACCCGAATGCTTGTGGTTAGAATGGACTGCCGGCTTGAATTCCTATGGCATATAGTTTTCAGTAAAATTACTCTGTTGGGATCTTTTCGAACCACAGTAGATGCATGTATGCGCGACAAACTGCTGTTAACAAAGCAGAGGGCATAGTAGAACGTTTTGTACGGCTTCTATATCAGGCATAGTGCATAAAGCATTGTGGCATAAGTAAAACCAACACTATTTCCAATCCTATATGGACAAATCCGTTGCTTTTCCCTGCATTTTTGCTAGGGAAATCGAATTGTCTCGTGAATCTGAACAGCGACTACCTAAGGCCACTAACTCTTGAAACGTCATCTCTACAGACTCAACATTCCGCCCAGTTTACACAGAAAGCTTCTCAGAAACAAATGAAGGTTATCCAGTTGATTTTTAACAACTGCGAGGCTACTGAAGATCTTCTCAGCAAGATGGTTCGAGAGTACAATACGATCTTCGCAGTACTCAGTGAGACATACAACCAACTAAACGAATCAGTATACCTACACGAGGATTGAACCGATACAGCCATTAATGTATTGCATACAGCATGCCCGCGCTGAAGGTGATTATATCACCGCTCCAGCTAACACGGCAACCACGAAGAACACCACGCACAAACCGAGATGGAAAACACATCTGCACAAAAATCGGGGATCTAAAAGTATCGTATTGTATCGAAAGTAAGACCGCCACAGTATAAATTGCTATAAGATGACAACCTTAGATTAACAACCCCGAAATCATTAACGATAATGCGCTTCGTCGATGATTGAAGTCTGACCTGCTGACATACATATGTACATATATACATTGGTCTACAATTGCCGAGTGAAAATCGAAAACCGTGTTCAAAAGCCGACGGAGAATCATTAAGAGTATATATTGATGAACTTAGGCGATCAGACCATTTTTTCTAGAATAACTTCCTGATAACATTACCGATGTTTGTAAAACATTCAGATGACGTGGGAAAAAACTTGCTGATGTATTAAAGGATCTTTAATCCAACATACTAACCATCAAGCCAGCCCGCTTATACTACATACAACATTTAAAATAACACCTTAATCAAAAATTGAAAAAAGTTCTATAAAGTCTCAGCCACCTTTACCATTGGCAACTCTACATTCTGATTCACAGTAAGCCACTTCAACCGGCTCTAATCAAATCAAATGCATATACGCTTAATAATAGAAATGTGTACATAAAGTGCAAACACAAAAAAAAAACAGGTTTCCATTTCATTAGAACTGACACCCAGTTACAGCAATCCACCTGTATTGCATGCATTGGATGATGGAATCTCGCGTATCTTCTTCTCCCAGCATACGCCTCTTTTTTTATTTTTATGTTTATTTAGAATAATAGTACTCGATTATCACTCACACCCGAGTGTTCCCACTAGTCACGACTAGACCAAAAATAAATTCTTTATCAGTTGAAACTATGTGAGTACATACTATATATACATACATTGGAAGAGGAATGAAGAGAGTGAGAGATTATTGTAGATTGGGGAATGTGTTTTACGCGATTAGTCATTTTATGGAGAATACCAAAACAGAAAACTTGAATTCGTTCAAGTAGGCGTTTTATGTTGCCAGGTTCTGTGATGTATTGTGTTAGTTGGGTGGTTGCAGTATTTCTATTCACTGTGATAGTAAAAAAAATTCTTCGAGTATGATTCTTGATTTTGGAAAGACAATGTACCGGCTAGACCTAAAGCTCTGGACATATCTGTACCAGCTTAAAGGAAATGAATACACTACACCATGCGCCCCATTTACTTATCTTTTCATAAAGATTACAATTTTGCTCAATGTTGCAACAAAAATTAAAACTTCCTAATGTGCATACATATGTATGTACATATGTATGTATACATATCGGCTTTATGTTTGTAAATTCTTATATTTTTGTCAGAAGTGGACTAGACTGGTTGGAGATTAATCAGGGAGCGATATGCATTACGCCTGAAGAACATGCTGCTATTGTAAAAAAAAATGTTGAATGGTGTACACGAAAGTTTAACCAGGATCTTCAACACAAATTTTTGCAGCTAAACCTGAATATATTATATATACATTTGACTCACCACCTAAGGGCCCAGTGACCACCAAAAGCGGTGACTCCGAGTAAGGAAAACTATCCCCGAAGAAATTATCAACATAACGGCAAGAATTTTAGAAAAACATTGCCAACTTAACCACATAAGCAGCGGTATACGATGTCTGTAGCCTAGTTACAAGAAAATCAGATTTCATCAATTTAAGGCAAATGAGAAGGGAAGAGTGTTTACCTAAACACGATATAACCTGGTATCGAATTTCGTCATCTGTCGACAAGAAAAACAACACGTGGATATGGAAGTAAGACCTAAGGATATGCATAAGCCATGTACAAATACACTTTACTATTACCAAGGTCGAACTTTGCCGTATCCTATATTCGAATTTATTATAAATCCTACTATCAATACCATCTCCAGAGCAATATATGGAAAGATAGAGTCAACATCCACTTATCCACAATCTACCAACTCCCACTCTCACCTCCACGGGGTTAACACGTAGTTTCGATTGAATATTGTACTCGAATCCTCTTGGAACGTTGTTGACAGTATATTTTCGCATGTTCAATATAGACTCGTATCACTGCCTACGTCTCCTATGTCGCCAATGTTAAGTGCCAAAGGCAAACCACCCACCAGTCATCAGAAAAGCTAGAACTGATGTTCTGAGTTTTACCCTACCGCAGACCGAAGACTATGGTGCACGTCCAAGAGGTGGAGAGAACTACTCTTATACGTCAGCTCCTTTAAAGCAAAAGACAAAGTATATTTTAGGAACAGTATACGGATGTTTTACTTAAAGTTAAAATAATTTAACAACCATCCTGACGAAACCTTTGGTGATGGAAAATATAGCCAAAACTTCAGTTTAACTTATCATAGTCCTAACAAATGAAGAGTCTAAGCATAGTTTGCCCGATTCACACTTCGCAGATCCTGGAAAGGACCCAAAATCAATATTTATTATCTTTTTATTGATTTTTAAGATTCGCAACAGAAAGTTTGGCATAGCTATGACGTCTTTACATCATAGTTGAGTAGATTGTACGATACCTACAAGCGAACAACGAAATCTATCATACGCCGAAGAAAGTAGTGTGCTATCAGTACGTGGGAACAAGAGCACAATGAAATATACACTATCAACAGGAAAGGACACCCAACGAACAGAGCATCACAGTGAATATCTATAACTTTGAAGACACTTATGTAGTTCATCCCGTCTGACGACGATATCTCATTTACATACGATGTATAACTCTCTTTGACTTGAAAAAGTAACTAAGTTATAAGGCCCTATCCTGAATAACTAGGAAAACACTATACAAAAGCCTACTCTACTCGTTTGTCGTTACTACGTTTTTTTTCAAACGAAATACTATCCAAAAACATCGATCAAATACTTACTTAGGTGGCGCTAGTTCGGGTGAACCTGGGCCTCCACATCTCCAGTTAGCCTGATCCTTAACGTCAGTTTCGCACTCCAAATTTGTTGAAATCCTCTTCTACTTGTTCGCGTCACTTAATTCGAGGTTTTCCTAGACTCTACTGTCCATCCGGACTCTATTTATCCATCCGCTCTACATGTCCTAGCCATATTAAACAACTGATGCGCAATTTTTTGAGTCGCTGTACACCTCGTATAGTTCGTCACTAATATAGATCAAATAGGATTCAGATAAATGCATAAACCTCAGGAATTTGTGAAGCTCACAGGTATATGTACATATATACATATGTACATACTATGTAGACACTCTTTACCGATTCCTTGCTGCTAAGAGTTCTGGCAAATAATATCCGGTTGCATTCTGAGGGTGGTATGATGTAGTCCGATCCACCTAGAATTTTGATATATTCCACCATGTTAGGATTGAGACCGTAATCATAGTGATTTACTGCGCCAGAGAACAGTTGATTTTTATGAAGTTTGCATTCCCAAAATTTGGGCAATATACCGACATACATATGTACATATTATGTACATATTTGGTATAAGTGTATAGTATAGATATAACTTAGTATCGCTTCCAGAGCTACCGTTAGTGTTGATCTCATCGATTACGACCTTACACGTTGAATCTTTGTAACTTCTCAAGCGATTTCCGCCAAACAATCAAACGAACCAAAGGTGTACATACATATTTAACTTTCCATGATTTTTCGAAGACCTGTTACTCGGTTACAATGACACGTATGCTTTCTTAATTGTCTTGCTTTTTCCCAACTTAGTTTGGTATCAAATTTTTGGGTCCAAATATTTGAGGTTTCTCTTGTGTACCAGATAGATTCCATTCCATCCGCGTTTGTGTGCATTGAAAAGTACTAAATCAGTTTTTGATTCGTTCACTTGCAGATCTCATCCTTTGACTCGCTCTCGAGTTATTAACTAATAGCAGCACATGTATTAGTTGTTCAATAAGCACGGAAAGTAATATACCATTACGTTATAACCTTTTGTTTCCAAAAGGTTTACTATTTTGTCACTAGGTTCCAGATGAAGAAAAGAATAACGATTCCATTTTGGGGAATAATCACGATTTACTTTCATTCTCCTATGGTGGAGTTGTTTGCGTCAGTACTAGGCTTTTTTTTATATCCATCTACATACTCTTATTTATACGCAAATTACTTTCCCAGGATGAATTTTTTAACTTAAAGACCGGAAATACTACCTTATGATGCTCAATATTTAGTGATTTACCTCATAAGAGGTATACCAATCAACCAACCCGAACGGAATTTCAGCCCGGAATCTGATATCCTAGACTAAAGATGGCGTATTATACCACATTTCAGAAGCAAAACTTGACCTTTCAACAATTAAAAAGGCCATTGAACTTAGTTTAAAATTAGTACGTACAGTTTCTATTCGTGCACCGGTAGCTTGTACTTAACCGCCCATTTAACTTGTTGGGAGGATGGTTGACAACATAACATTATCAGAGTAATAACCGTCCGTTATCAGCTACTCCCTTTCCGATGTATCTTATACACCATAACTTTTTTTTCCGATCCACTGCATTTGTACATGGCATCCAATGACAGAGCGTGATGACTCATTCTACTCCTCCAACAATGACGATTGACGACAAGTCAAGTCCGTGTAGTCACCATTCACAAAGTTCAAACAACAACAATAATAACGAAAATCACAAAAAAGTATAATAGATATATGTATGTATGTACACACATAGATATGTATGTATGAACGTACATATGTTACAGAATGTGGTGAATAAACGAATACCATCGGTCTGAGTCTGTTATTTCAAATTCAGATACTTTCATTCATAGGAGAGTTACGAAAAAAAAAAATTACACATTTGGTAACAGAAAATGTATAAGTTTCAGATAAAAGGGGCGTAAATTAAAAAAAAAAAAACACACCAATACAAAATCATGAAAATATTATGAAAAAACATAGAAAATCTGCGTCCGGAAACTCACCTGTAAATGCTCCTGAAAGCGTATGGGCAGAACTTGCGTCATTCTGACTGCTTCTTCGTTGATTAGTAATTCTTTTTCGAGTTTTATTCGTTTACAACTTTTTTTTTCTCCTTAATCACTCACTTTCCGGCTAGGTCGATTTTTAACACAATCTCTTTTTTTTATATATCGTTTTTTTTTCTTTTTTGTATTATTTTTGATAACAGATGAACTAAAGAAAAAATGGTTTTACACACAAAAAGGAATTAAATTAAAATAAATGTTTTCTACTATGTTCTTGTTTAGTGATCGGTTTTTCTCTTTTCTCGTTTTTTTTTTTTTTTATTTTCTTTGTATGTTATAATTCTTTTCTTTTATTTTTGCGTTGAAGCTTAAAGGGGAAAATGAGAAGAAAAAAATGAAAATGAAAAGAAAATGAGAAAAAGTTAATTATATTTGAGTTTAGAACTTTTTTTGCGATGCAATTTAAGCATTTCCTGCGACACAGGGATGTAATTTATTATTAAAACGGTATTTACTATATATCCAACTCAGTCGGGGGAGTATTTTTTGATTGGAAAATTACAGAAAAACTAAGAAAATTCTGAATTAATCACGTACGACGTCGAGTCTTACCCGTGTTCGAAAGAAATCTACCACCCAACATGGCTGACAGTTAACTTTTTTTGTTTCTTGTTCTCCCTTTCTCTCTCAGTAAAGTGACTGACATGCGAATAGGAAATATTTGTGATATAGAATATGATAGTGTGCGTGGGAAGTGTTCAGTGGCGATGGGGTCATTTTGTTTTTGTAAAAATTACTGTTCAATTAGTTACGTAGGAAAGAAAATGCAGTGCTGCAAGAGTAGAAGTGAAAAATGTTTTCTTTATCAAAAAATTAAGGCCTCTGCGAGCTTTAAATCAGAAGACACTCCTTCTATCTATGACGTGATAGTTACCTGGTAAAAATGTTTCTTAGTTTATCAAGTTGAGTGTGTCCTTAAGTCGTGTTCAAGAGTTTTGGATGCGGATTCGACTTAAAGAAGAATCGCTTCCTAATTGGATAATGCAGTTTCCTCTTCTTCTAAGCAGTTTTCCTATTTTTGTTTTCCCAATGAGATCTGTTGTGAAACCAAGGATAGTGATAGCACTATTACGAAAGTTTAGTTAAGCCAACCAGAATGCTTTAAGAAGCGAAATATGCTATTGTTATTGATCTTTTCTCCGGAGAGAAAAACTCAGTGTTGGAATCGCTGTTGATTGTGCTCTTGAATTGCTGAAGAATAAAATCTTCTGAATATATCTCTCTTGGTAGTAAATTCCAGAGTTTGCTCGTTCTGTAACAAAATTTATTTTTGGTATTGTTCATGCAGTTTCCAACTGAACAGTTGTGTACCTTGGTGGCCTATCTGGTATAGCGAATTTCTAGGGATCATCCATTAAGCTTTTCTAAAGATACAAGTTCGATCCAGGCATTTTGAGGGTTATTAGAGATTAGAGGATCTCCTCCTTTTCTTCGTATATGCAACTCTTGCAGAAGTAATGTAAGAAGACACCCACCAGGCAGTGTCTAGTAAGGATACCGTGCGATCTCGTTAACTTAATCAACCCAGTACTACGTTTCAGTGTCGAGATATACCACGTCGAGCTATTTTTTTTATATACAACATATGGTTGGTCTTGTCGACAGCATTTAGCTTTAATATAAATTGGCACAGCTTGCAACCTTTCTGAAAAACGTGTCTGGTATCTGGTACCCATCACAAGTTAACGTTGAACTGTTGGGTCGTCTCGTCTCTATTAAAGACTATCGCAATCTAGAACAGCTCGAGGAAATCGGAAAACAAGGCCATGTCAAGTTTTTGAGACTAAATGCAACTTATTCGAAACAAAGATTTAATAGAATGAGTTCGAATTATAGTCTCAGGGTGCACAACTTGCAAAACTAAAACGCTTACGGTAGGTCTAATCTTACCACCAGTGGATGACCTTTGAAGACTTTTTATTAACGGCCTTTGATGACTCAACCACGAAATACATCGACCTAAAAGAAAACAGATTCTAGAGATAGCTTATGCATGTAAAGTGAATGGACATCAACTCCCCAACCTGCAGTCTTTGAGTCCAACCCAGAGTTTCAACACATTAAATGAAACATTTCCTTTACACCAACAAAATTAAGGAGATTTCAACCAACTTGGAGTGTGTAACTCGATGCAATTAATTAACGACCATACTTAATGTCTGCCTTGCTGACCCTTGAGACCCAAGTCTACAGCCAATAAGGGTGACAAAATTCTATTTTTCAAATCAACATTTCCCTACACAGCCCACAAAGTCATAATCCAATCTCTATTCATCTTTTTGTTAATCCCTTGATCACCTAAACTTGACATACAAAAAAGCCCTTCGGGAAATTTAAAGCACTATTTACGGGATTTTTTAATTGAATTATTGGTGACACTCAATTAGAATGTGTGTGTGCAATTGCAGTGGGATAATGTGTAACCAGCTAGAAAGAGATAACTGCATTCAAATACATTAATTTTATAAGAGAAATCTGTAATAAAAAAGTTTAATGAAACTATTTAGTCACGATTAGCAAATCCGAACCGTTAAGTTATACCCCGCTATCGGTATTGAACAGATAAGACTTGAGACTAAAAATCTACCTGCACCGCCTGTTACTTCGGACCACACTAAAATTTCAGTCACATTCACTTTTTTTCAAAAACTTCATGGCAGACACCTTCAATTGAAAACAACTAATCGTTCTTTAGTAACTCCAAACTAGACATTAGACACTTTTCTTATAGAAAATGAAAAACACCGGGAATTGGGATATTTTTTTCTTCCACGAATGCCACATAAACAAAATGTTTCTCCAATGCAAATGTAATGTAGTACAAGAGATAAACGAGAGAGACAGAGAGAAAAAGAAAGAACGAGAACCAGCATTAACTGTAGCAGTATTTGTGAGTTATGTGGAAAATTTTCATCTCTCCCCGGAAAGGTCAGCGAAATTGATTTGAAGTGTGGAATATTGAACAATTTAACTGCAGAAAGTTATGAAATTTTAATCGAAATTCAATTACCAAAATGTTAGCACTTTAATCAACGTTTCGTTTCGAGGTTTTTAAGTCGTTTTTCACAAATTTTTCACACAATTAACATATTGATTTGTTCACCACCGACCAACAAAAAAACTTCTACATCCGACGACAAATGACAAGTGAAAATGCTAAGCTTATTGTGAGGTTTTGAGGGGCCAGTTGGAGTGGTGAGTTGGTGATTGCTCGATTTACAGTTTGAGGAACTAAGTGTAACAAGGGCTTGACATGGGTTATTAATTTTTTTTTTTTGTGAATTGAGGTAATAAATATTTGAATAATTTCTAAGAAAAATAAAAGAAAAGTATACGATGAACTCGTTTATAGTACTATGTCCGAGGATATACATGTTTCATTTGGAGATCTCAAGGAAGCTTATATTTTACCGGGATCGCGAACCCGTTCATCGTCTTTTAGAACTCGCGCCATCATGGTCTTATTACAGGCCAGGCTTGCAAGTCACACTATGTATCTTAAATGCAACATTGGACAGGGCTATGAGTCGTCAGCTTTTCAAAAGTAAGATCACCTTTTGCTGATGAGGCATATGGAGCTGAAACTCCAGACACGACTGATGGGACGCTTTCCAGAGGATTTCTGGTCTAAAACTAGAAAACCCGCGAGTTTCTTTCTCAGTATTACCGGTTCATTGAAAATTCTTGGTCAGGGGTGGTCAGGTCTGGGCCTAGCATCTCACAACCATTTATGTTGTGCGTGTTATATTCTTTACACGAGTAGAAGGGATATACTGTTTAATGCCGTTTCCGATGGGCAATTCGAGAATCATTTTCGTAACAGTTATACTCTCAGAGGTGGGGCCGTGAAAGAAATTTTAAATGTTGTCTGGGGATTGAACCTCTTAACCACTTAATTTGATAAGACCAAACTATAAAGTATCGAATTTCGTTTTCGACTAGGTTAGGAGATATCGATATTTTGAAATTTAATTTTTCGTATATTTTCGCCGCGGAATAGGCAATTATTGCTTTACTTTCAGATGCCAACACAGTGGTTGGGTGGCGCGTTTCGCGAGTTAAAAGGATTCAAAACTCTGGGTATTCTTCGACTCATACACCAGACGGCCTTCGGCCTCACATTCAGATAAGGCGACGTTTCGCGGCGTATATCGACATATACATGTACGTGGTGATTTATGTATGTATATGGAGACAAAAAACTCCTGAAACTATGCCAATATATTCTATTGACGCCTCGGAAACGATAGTATCCCCGGTTAAAGCACTAGGAACCACCTTGAAGGTGAGAATAAAAGGCCCCATACACGATACGATAAGTCGGACAAACATTGAAGTCCGTCCGACCGATCTCATAGTGTGTGGCGTTGTTGGATGGTCTGTCCGGCGGTCGGATGGATATCAAGCAATGATTGATATTTGGTCGGTCAGACAAATCGTGTCGTGTATGGGCCCTATACGGGATGCTAAATAGAACCCAAATAAAGGCACTCTGTCTTCTTACATACATATGTTCATATATTAAGTCATTCGAACTCGAATCCAAGAATACACACATTTGCTATAGGCCCATTCAAAATTTGGCATCACTTTCTATACCTACCCTGCCGTATACAAAAAAAAAAAAATTTCAAATTCACCTCAAATGTCATTAAGAAATACAAAAAAAGGACAGCAAAACGGCGCGTGTGTGAACCAATCGAAAGTCATGTAAACAATAAAAATTTGCAAAGTTTTCTTATATATTTTTTTACACAAATTTTTAGACTGAAAACGGTATGTATTTCGCAAAAAATCAATAATTCAAATCGTTAACTATTTTTTCTCATCACCTCGCATCGAAAATATTCCCAATTAACCTCCGAAAATACATTTAACAAATCCCAACCCCGCGGTTCGCTGTCGTCGTCTTCGCCGACGAATTAGAAACGCTGCTTCGGTTGCAGGAGAAGAAAAAAAAATTGTTGGCTTTATTTCGCTTTTTTGTGTCCTTTTTGTTCTTCAGTTCTTTTTGTTAATTTATTAATGGCATCGCAGTCTCGCAGTAAAGTTAACGATTTTTAGCCATTTTTCGCGCTGAACTTGTGTGCAAATTAATCGGCAATTGTTTTGGAAAGTGTTTAGAGTGCCGAATTTTTGGTAATTTGTGCGAATTAATTTATATAAATAGTTGCAAGGAAGGAGCCAGCGAATGATTTAATTCGATTTTCTCCTTGCCAAGGAGGAACAATCTTTTTACATATACACAAGAAAATTACTTCTAGTGGTGGGAGAGCGTACATTTTTAGAAAATTTTAATTATAGTTTGAGTTTGGTTCCGAATCGTGTTCTTTGTTCATAGAGAAAAATATCATTCTTTTTTTTATTTTTAAATACAAAATGTTTGAGGGGGACCAAATAATTAGTCGTTTAGCAAGGATTCAAGGAATTTTACTGCCAAAGTCTCAGTCGCAGACTATTCTTTGTTTCGGTGTTATTTTTTTTTTTTTTTTGTGGATTTTGAATTTACATTTTTATGTAGGGGGTAATTTATTTTAATTTTCTACGCTGTGGACTTTTAAGCAAGGAGTTTTGGTCGGATTGTGCGTATTACATTTTATTTAATTTATTGCAACGCTAGTTGTTTGCAGGGGTTATTATATTCTTATTGTTAGAATATAATACATTATCTAGAAAAGGTTTCAAGATCTTTATGCAAATTGTGTTACGCGCAACTAATCACGAAAAACTATCCCTACCATTCTCTATGTTCATGAAAATATACAATGCCATTCCGTTGCAATTGCACGTGGTGTTATCAAGTTATAGATAGAACCAAATCAACACGGCTGCTATCTACTCAATTGGGAGATCTACAAAGTCAGCATGAACTTTTTTATAAGCATGAAGCTCACAGCACACGACTTTGATCATGATTCGCAATCCTGAACACCTATTTCTAGTAATAAGAGCTGTCACGTAGTTCGCTTTGGGGAGGAGCTGATATGGGCTGAGGTAATACTTCTAATCCCGCATAGCTCTAAGGTAAATCTAATGTAGTGGTCGTAGTAGATGCAGAACTACACCCGTTGTGTCTATGGCGTTTTATATTGTAATATTTACTATATTTACTTTGGGCCACCAAACTATTGACTAACGCAAAAGTGAGAGTAGACAGTATTACTACTAGACTATACGCCCATAAGACTATCTAGCATTTGGTAAAAAGTTATACATGATTTCTTCACCTGCTGTTCTGTCTATATTTAGCTACCAATTGAGCTCTGAATGTAGAGGGATTCCTAAATAGTTTTAGTGAGCTGGTCCAATGTAGACTTACCCAATGTAGTCCGTTTTCTTGTGGATCGTGAGTAGACGATTCCATTCATTAGGCATACTTTCGTCCGACCAAAGAAAATGCTTCACCATTAATCTGGAGTTCTTTAAATAGCTAAGCCGATAGAGCATCCTTGTACTTTGTCTTTGATATAGCTCCTTTCGTTTTGTTATGATCAGTTGGACGCAAATTTTGGGAAACGTTTTCTTCGTTAAATGGTTCATTTCGCTTTATAGTATGACTTTGGTCTTGTTGCCGTTGTATAGTCTGCAGTAGAAGTATTCAGATCGATTCTAACCACCGACTGTGACTAGTCTAATGTTCCCTTCTTTGTCTCTACAGATTTCTGTATGGGCTATCTATTGTAGTATATTCCCTTCGCACGCGTAATCTACTTCTTGTGCTCCCGCTTTCGTTTCCTATGGTCCTTAACGGACAATCATCTGTGTTCCAACTGGCTTAGAGTTGCTTCGTTGCTATCACTTATTTTCCATGGTAGCAGAGATACCCTGAAGCACGGCGTCCTTGGGGGTCCCACTAGAGCAATAGGCAAGATAAACCAATGTCTGTTATCGCTGATACTGCAGATGGCGATTATTCCGTTGCCCTCTGCATTGATTTAATTCGATCCATTCTATCATTTGCTTTCGGCAATGGCCTACTAGAGCAATTCTTAACTTACTGAGAAGAGTACACAATTCTAAACAAAGATCACCAGACTACTTTATAGTTAGATTTTCTTTCCCGTATCTCTTTTATTTTCTCGCAAAAAATTCTTTTGTTACCTATATTAATTAAAACAATAAACAACAAATCAACAACAAAATTCTCTTTCTTCTCTTTTTTTTTGTACTCACAATATTTGGCTCTGGATTATTGGATCGCGTAGTAATTAAAACGATTTCCTATAGAAACAAACGAAAAGGTGCATGAGGAGGAGAATTGCGGGTACGCAACAGCACCATCATCACCGTTAGCACATACGTTTCTGTTTTCATCACATGCGCACTATTTAGCAGAATCTCAACTGATCTCAACTAGGCTAATACACTAATCCATCACAAAACCTTCATCACTCATCACGATCACGATTCATCCGTTACGAAATCAAGACTAGAACGGCATACAAACACTTCTTGCTTAAAACTACTCTTTAGCGTCACAACGTGGCATGACCGAAAAAATGGCCGCACACTCGCAAGAATTTTGTGTACGATGGAACAGTCATTTGGGAAGCTTAGGAGCTGCCTTTCCGCAACTACTTGCCGGACAGAGATTTGTCGATGTAACACTGGCGTGCGAAGGCCATCAACTGCACTGTCATAGGCTAGTCTTGGCTGCATGTTCTTCCTATTTTGAAAGTATCCTAGCGGAAAATCCCTGCAAACATCCAGTCATCATTTTACCACGGGACATAAAACTTTGGGAGATTCAAGCTTTGGTTGATTTTATGTACAAAGGTGAAGTAAATGTCACGCAAGCTGGTTTGCCAAATTTACTAAAATGTGCAGAGTCTCTTCGCATTCGAGGACTGTATGGATCAGATGCTGCTCTCAATCTTAATCAACTTAGACAAATGGCTAAGGCAGCTCGAACAGCATCAGCATCGGTAGTAAGTAATCCTCCGCATCAGCAACAGACAACAACAATGTCAGAGAGTACAGAATGCATTGAAGAACCTCAAAGCACCGAATTGTCAGAACAAATGAAAAACACTTCCATAGCACATGAAACTACAACAACTAATGGTCCATTGGACGTAAATCCGCTTTTGCTTGAAAATCAAGACCTGGTGACTGGCAACCTAAATGATCTTCCAGTGACATCGAACAGCAGCATAGCCACCACTAGTAGCTGCAGTAGCAGCAGCACAAGCACCATAACCGCCGCAATAACAAATCAAACAGTTGCACTCAACGTCGTCGATCAGACAAACTTCCTCAATCAATCGAACATTATGAAGAGCGAAAGTGTCGCCACAGAGCCCTTTGATGATTCTACCATTGCGTACGATCACTTTGAGGATTATCCCAAACCACTTGTTGAGTCGCCGGAAGATGACTCCTATGCGACGGTAAATGATGAGGACAGTTATACCGGAGATAATGACGAAAGTATGATGCAAATGAATGTAGACAGTCCTAATAACTCGTACAAACGTGTCCGAAGATCAGAAGCTTCCCTAGCTCAAGCAGCAAAATGTGTATCTAAAGGTCAGACATTCCAGACCGTCAGCAATATGTACAACATCCCTGTGTCAACCATTCGCTTTTACATGGCAAGAAAAGGTATTCTACCGAAGAGGAAACGTGGTCGTGGTTCTTCGAGTAGCGCTGTCATGACCGGCGCAGTTATGGCACACTCCCTCGAGCATATGAAACGTTCATCCAGTCCTCCAATGGAGCCACCGTTCCAGTTTGTTGGATACAAACTACCGGCACAAAAACCAAATCTAATCTAATTTAAGTAAGCAGTAAATCTAAGTTAAATAAGGCGAAATTTATAAAACAATATAAACAAAACCTAAAGTAATAAGTCTCTCTTAGTAATTTGAAGCTCTAACTTGTTTAATGGAATGTAATGCGATTTGGACATTAAATAATGTTTACGACTGATAGCCATACGCTTCATACTTTTCTACAATTATCGGAGTCATGTACTCTCAAACCATACCATTTCAGTTGTTTTCTATGTTTTGTTTCAAACTATCGCATGGTTCACTCGATATTTCGATTACAAAACCAAAATATTCGGAGAACAAGTACTCTCATTGAGTAACCACGTTTTAGATCTCTTTCGATTATTACATAGAACCATGCATGCTTCGGAAACTAATAGAATATAGAATAACCCACAGAATACCATTTTAACTTTCTAGCCCATATTCACAGTTCCGTTCTTGTAGAGAGGACAATCAATGCTTCCAGTTAACTTTTGTTATGTTCCCATAACTATTTGCCATTAAAGTCGAATGTAAATATGTACAATAGAATTATATCACATAACAGCATGCTAAAATGCAAATTACAAACTTTAGTCGCATGATGTATGAATAACATTCGTAAGTGTTACCAAATGTCCTGCTTTACGTTTCCATAAGAGAAAGAGCTTTAGCTGTACCTAAATTTAAATATTACTTTGTGCCGTGTGAGTGTTTCCCTAGTGATTATTTTATTCGTATTGTAAGCATTATCTTACTGGACTTGAACGCACTTTTTTTTTAATGATTTTGAATACCATAAGATCTTTGGCGCTTAGGCAGATATCGTATGTGTAAAAAGAAGGATATATTCATATACATATATACATATATGTATGTATGTATATATATTACGTAAGAATAAAGTTCCAATGGAGAAATTTAGTGAATTTATCTTTTTAAAACGTGTTATCTACTATTTTTCGTAAATCAAATTGTTTGCTATTTTACTTTCTTTGTTAATATTTGTAAAGTTAAAACAATTTCCTTCGTTTATATACATCCATACATAAACAGAAAAGTAATGTTTAAATTTTGTAAACAGGTATATCAGGCTGAAACTAGATACTTTGTTACTAATTTTTTGGAGAAAGAAATTGCATGACACCAAGGGAGATCATAGAGAGTGATCTGTAGGTTCCAAATAGGGTATTAATCGTTGAGGACCATTTCTGTTTTTTTTTTTCTTTGCCATATTCAAAGAAAAGTAAGCGAATGAATAGCCCTCCGATTACTCCAATCACTCTTAATCATTGTAGATCCCAATATGATATAATTTCTCCTCGTTTACATTCGAAATCTTCGTACCCGCAGTTAGCTAACCCTTGGACTTCTTCGCTGGTAGTTGTTAAAAGAGTGATGTGCACGTATAGGACTGTATTCTTATAAATTTGAGCATCATTCTTTACCAAGTGTAACTTCAACTGAGATCTGTGTCGATTTGCACGTATACTATTCCAGAAGCACTTAGAGTTTTGAAAGAAGTTGCTCATTAGTTTTTGTTTCGTGCAATGAAATTATTCATTTTATAATTTTAAAAAGACTGTAACTGTAAGATATTATCTATTCTTTATTATACAAATCTATGTACAATGTGTTTTCCATTTTTAGTGCTTTATAGAGGGCAATGCATTATTTCCTCATTTATGTTACCCAAGTGTTCTTCTAATATTTGTTGCACGTGACAATACAAACTGATCCTGTCTGTTTGAAGTTTTTCGATGATAGACTTTTTAAACATGAATACGTCCACGGTTACGTGTAGATTTGATAAAGTCACGTTTTGTTGTCAATTGTATGAACCATATATTGGACAACAGTAGTGTAAGTGTAAAGTTTCCCTTTTAATTTGAGTAGCATTTAGTAGGTGTACGCCATTTCCATCCATCACTCTATGCGTTACGTTATCGTTGCATATTGGTCCTTGGTTTAACCGTTTCACGTAGTTTGGTATCTTTTTTTGGGCATAACGCCTCTAATCGATTGCAGACCTCCAGGTTGATTATAGTTGATAAGCAGTAACTCTGAACGATCGAAAGATAACCATCCGAGTTTCGAGTTTTATTCATTCCTCGCAACGATATACCCTTAATTTTTTATAAGTTTCTGTCAAAATATTTTCAGACTACGAATTATATTTGTACGAGAAATATCTATTAAGAAATATACAATTTTAGTTAACTTCTGTGTCGAGGTTTAATAGCTCTCCCTTTTCCTTAAAATGTTTTTCTTTTGTGGTCTTATCCCTTAATTCATTTAAATTCCAGTATAAACTATTACTAGTTTCTTCTACGATTTCGTCTCTGATCTATGAAATAAAACAAAGGCATATTAGTATTCTCGTTAAACAAACTTATTCATTGTTAGGATGTTAGTTATAAAGGGAAAGGTATAAGTACACTTCGGTATCTGCCTACGCTAGACCTGATCTTATATCATAATTGCCATTTTATTTGTTTAATTTTATTTTTGTTACTAAATTCGCGTTAAGACGAAATAAAAGAAAATATAAGAGGTACTTTTAAGTAATAAGTATGTTAAGATTTACTCTTTTTTTTATATAAGAATTTTTGTATTTTTGTTTTTTTTTTTTGTTTATGATTATATGAAACAAATGTGCATTTCTTGTTTTTATAAAATATTAAATATATAAATGTATTACGTATGTTTTTAGTCATAAAGATGAGACTTTAATTTATAATTTTTTAGTATTTCGCTTCCCGTGTATTATTACCTCGATAGAGATGTTAAATTTTAAGTATAAATAAATATATTGTATATTTCTTAAAGACAGACACCATGAAGATTTTAAAATTATATTAATAAATAAGTAAAAACCGAAAACAAATAGTATTTGTAACATATTTTCTAAGAATTCTAAGATTCCTTCTAATTGTGTTCGCTTTTTCCTGAAGGAACCAAAAGGCGAAGGAACATAAAGAATTAGACTCTTAAGTCGCTCACTACTCAATAAATTAATAGTAATTAAATATTATTTGAGAAATGAAAGCCAAGAGTATAGTTATAGTTTTTACATTTTACAAAAAAAAAATAAAATATGAAAGCAAACAATGACAACAAGAAACCGAAAAAATAAATAAAGAAAACCGAAATTTTACTATACGAACATAAACTTTAAACGTAAACTAAATAAATAAATAAATGAATAATAACAATCTTCATAAATTAATGATAATTTCTGTGTAATATTTATTTAAGAAATTATATCGAAAGGAAAATACTCTATTTAAAATAAAAAAAAAAAAATACTATTTTAGAAACTTTGGGAAAAAAAAAATTTAGCAAAAACTTTAAAAAAATAAATTGAACACAATGCGACATTATGAAAGACAAATTTAATTGGGTAGCGTTATTGGCTTAAGTGAACATGTTTTTATTATTTTATTTTTATTTTTTGTGGGGACGAGAAAGATAAATTTGGAAACAAAAGTATTTTAGATTATTAATTAAACAAATAGTAATAAAACAAAACAAATACAAAAAAACGAAAAAAAATGTAGAAATTTACTCCATTGTTGTTTATTTGATATTTTTTAAGTCCTGTATTCCATTTTCTAATCACTGGAGTGCGATTGTTATCGTTCTTTTTCTCTTTTGTGCATAGAGTACCCCAGATCAGTAGTGGCTGTATATTACTTGTTTGCCTCCAGTTGCAGGGTATTTACTACAGTTGTCAGGATTTGAAATTTTATAAGCTGATATAAAGTATTCACGTCTTATTGGCGGTTTGAAAAGTGCTACTGCTTTTTTTCTGCACCTGTCGGGTAATGTGCCACTTGATAACAGGATGGCTTCTACATACGTCGTCTTTGAACTCGAGAAAATGCGACGTACATAGATCGAAAAACAAATTATCTAGGACAAGTGTGAAAAATCCCTGCACTTGCAAGATATCGGCGAAATGTGCATTTCGAGAAACGACGTAAATCGAGATTAAGCTAACGTTAATCAAAATTGGGATGTAAAAAACCGGACAACATAAATCGAGGTCTTTCTCTATTGATTATGTTGTTAGTCTGTTGACTTTCTAAGGTAGATTGTCCCAACTAATCGGTCTCCAAAGTCTCCAAAAGTTTCGCCATAAATTCCGGCTGATCCGGCCGACTGTGATTGATGACCGTCTGCAAGCACGCCTTCCAAGAAATACAAATGTTTGACGCAGTAGATCCATATGACCCAGGGCCTAGCTCCTTACATGGGCAGTAGAAGAACAGTTTTTTATTTGAGAAGCTTTTTTATGACAGTTTAACTCTCGGATGTTTGTCAGATGCTTACGAGAGGTGGGGCCGTGAAATATATTTTAAGTGTTATCTATGGATTGAACCTCGAACTCCTCATTCCGTACTCCGAAGCACTAACCACTTGAGCCCACTATGTAATACAGTGGAATGTTCAACTTTTCCTGTGTTGTTTCAGGAAGCTGTATACAGCTACTTGGCTGTATTCCTGCCTTGGACAACCTTTTGTCTGCGAACACAAACGGAATCGAATAACTTGCGAATAATTTGTCTCGAAACCTCCATGGATATCTTTATCCACTTTCAATAAAGTCCATACTTCGGCACCATAGACTAAGACTGGGATAATTATGGTCTTATATACAGTTTCCTTATTTTTTTATTTTAAATGTTCTTCATCACTTAGGACTAAAGTCCTTTAAAGCTATAAACCCAGTGATGGAGTGAAAGGAAAGGGTATAGGGAAGTTAGAAGTTGGAAAAGGAAAAGTTAGGTGACGATGTACGTTGACTTTAAATCTTTGTAAATCATAATTTGTTAGAAATACTGAATAGGGCAAGTCACTCCACATACGTATTGAGTGGCTAAAGAACAAGCTTCTGAATTTAACTGCGACGGAAAATAGGTCGTATAGTACTATTAAACTGTTGGACAGGCGGGACATAACTATAGATTTCATCCCAACAAATGTGGAAATATCGGTACAAGACCAATAAGCATCCAATATTCCAACGATGCTCTAGCGAAGGAATTGGGTTGCAAATCAATTTCCATGCCTAACGTTGGACACAATCTAATAAACTCAGACAAGCTACCGGACGAGTGCGGGATAAGACTACTACTACTACTACTACTACTTAATTGCGTCAGTTTGTGTGTTTCACACAATCCGTCCAAGTATGGTCTGGAAAAAATTACATGACAACACTTGACAGATGTTTCACGTCAATTCAATTCAATTTTTGCGATTTCAGGTCAAAAAGGTTTCGAGGGTAACAAGCGGCTTGTCTGCTTGGGGAGAGCTGGATAAAGACTTTACTCGATCTCAACAAAAACAATTTAGTAAGTTACTGGCTACCTAACGAGACATTGTCCACTTAGATACCAAATACAAATACTAAAATTAAATTGTCAGATACTGATATGAACATACATTTGTATGTATATACCGGCTCTCTGGAGAGTAACAGAGTAGGTTTGGAAGTTTTAGATATCCAGGAAACTGGGGATGCATTTCGTGTGCTTGCTATGGTGGTGAATAGTAAGATGAAGAAACCATCAACTTGCTATGGTGACATTTTGATCACACGAAGTCCGTGTAGGTTATGCCAACCAACTTAGCAACTTTCCTACCAAAGATAACATGACCCTTGGTCCATCCGATTTTAAAGTTATACCTAGGACATTGCTTATGTGTTTCGCCCAGGATCTTGCACAAAGATTTTACTATCATCTTTGAACTCGGTGGAGCATGATACCATATCAGACTGATTTTTGAGAATCTATCCTTACTGCCTTTTTATAAAGCCCACCATCCTAAATATGAAGAGACTATGCGGAAATCATGTCTAACAAATCCGACTCAATTATTGATGATTGTTTCCTATTAGTGTTGTGTTCACTTACATGCTAGCCCATATTACTGTTGCGTCAACTAAGAAAAAGTTGAAAACCGTAATACCTTTTGGAAATGTAATCTCTATTTGTACTTTTTGCCGCTAAGCTCCACTCCGTATGTTTTCATACCACATATTCTTTTTGCCCAAGCACGATGTAATCATGGACTTAGGTAGGTATACCTTCCTATACAAATTCCAAAATACCATCCCTGAGATGGCCTAGCTTTGACATTTCACGCACGATGTAAACAAAAGGTCGAAAATAAAGAAGAATTATTTTTCTTTCAGAGCAGCCCACCAAAAACGAAAATGAATCGGCTTACCGTTCAGTTCAACACAACTCTCACCCTCTGGAAACCATTACAATCAGCAGCTTCATTTACTACATCCACCACGCTCTGCGATAGATCCAGTGACAATCGACAAGGTAAAATTCTGAGCAAACTCTTCGGCAACCGAGTCTCTGGTAGCAAGAAACGATGGTTCGAAAATCCCATGCCATCTTCAGGGGACTCAGCAATGAGTTCGCCTCTCAACTTTACCAACTCTAAGAAGAATGACCATAGCACCAATCGTCGGACGACGGTTCTAAATAAACTATTCATGACCCACATCACAGATCTCCTTGCTACTGGTGAAGCATCGCAAAAAATTCTCGGCAAAGGTTTGCAAATAACTCGAGTGAAGGTTACACCAAATTTTCAATTCTGCAATGTTTATTGGATGGCGAAAGGCGGTTCTGCTGAAGTTGAACTGGAAGAAGAACTGCAAAAATGTGGCGGTATGCTACGACACGAACTCTCACAGTTGCGTCTAATGGGAGAGGTTCCGCGGATTCATTTCGTCAAAGACAAGACCTTCGCGAATCTCGCTGTAGTTGAAACAGTTCTGAAGACATGTGACTTTGGAGAGGACCACAGGGAGATGGATCCCGGTTTGCAAGTGAAAAATGATCTATATCGAAATCCATCAGAGACGAAAAAAGAACAGACGGATATGGATGAAAATGATGAAGAACCACTGCCTGAGATGCGTTACGATGTATTCGGAATAGATCAGCGTGGAATAATGCTAAAGATTCTAGCAAAAATGAAGAAATCTGAACAAGCATGGCAGCAGCATGCTCAGGGTGAGCAAACTACTGATGTGGTGTCTGAAAGCACAACTTTAGAAAAACTAAATCAGTTGAAAGAAAAAATAGCCGAATCGGAAAAGGATGAGTCGTTTAATAAATTCCTAACGAAGTTATCGGAGACCAGACGAAGGCGAGAAAGGAGATACCGCAGAGCTGATGATGGCTTTTATCGAAGAGTGGGTGACGACGATGATGATCCATTGGACGATGGGGACTATATTGAGGAGGACACCGAAGAACAGAAGAGGTGAACGTGAACGCGAATGTTTTTGTTTTTGTTTCTTTAGCTAATGAGTAATTGTTTTTAATTAAAGTGCTATAATTAGTTTAGAAAATGTTTCTTTTTCTCGTTCGTATTTTATCTTAGGAAAGTGAAATATTATTTCTCGACGTAGTGGATAGCGATGTGTAGAACGAAAGTGCAATTTATTGGATCTGCATATGTTGCAATCTTTGTGTCGAATACTATCGAAAGTTTGTCACCTGTTCGAGAAAAGAAAAGGACCGTGAATAATCGTTGCTATTGTGTAGAACCGTATAATTGAACCGTACACTCCAATCTTTTAGAACGATACACTAATCATCATCACTAATCGGCAACCACTAATGAAAATCCATATTCCGTGGTATAACAATAAACATCTTATGGTCTAAGTGTGGTAAAATATTATTCAGACAAACACCCTAAAGCTAAACGTCCATTCTCGTCTATGATGTAGCATTTTCTTCTCGTTTTCATCTCGCCTAAGTTCGGATTGGATTCAGGCTAATGATGTGTTTATTGTATCCATTACCCTTCAACTTCAGTGCCTTTTCGACTATGTTTTGGGGGCTTAGCGAAGTATTTATTTCTCCCTTCTTACCTCGTTTCGTTTTTTTGGTCCAGAATATTCTAATCATTCTGGAGATTCGTTATTCTCGCAGCGTTGGAGGTATTAACAATAATCGCCATGGACTCGTCAGCAGTACTCTGCTTCGTACGACAACATACGCTGGTACATCTGATGTGGTTTTAAAGTATGTGAATAACTTTCTAACCGTAATGTTGATATATTCTCTCTCTGATAGCCGGAACTGCAATCAAAGTCATTGATTCAGTTACCACATCCTAAAGAACTCATCCTCTACCTGAACTCGACAGGCTATGTTTACCATCTCTTGAAACCGGGTGACGTTAGTTTGTATTTAACTAAGGCTGAAAACACACCGGATCAGAGAAAACGTTTTATTGTGACTTATCATATAAGAACGCACTTTTATGAGTTAACACACACCAATGTTGTCTGATACCGTGCGTTTTCAGCCTAAGAAAGCCACAATAGCGTTAATTTTCCTTTTAATCGCCACCTCTACCTAATCGATAGAGGCGTTGTTCATCTCCTTTAGCTTCTTTTTTCACATACCGGCTCCATCAAGGTGTAGCATTGCTGAGCTCACCACCCTGCTTCTTACGCGCTCTACGTTAGCACGCGAAGTTATCGTTTCAACTAAAGAATTGTATATCGAAGTTTCGTACGAGAATCAGACTAGACTGCGTTGCAAGCTACGGGGAAAATTGGGTCTCTTACTGAAACTTGGTGTAGAACCATCGAGGAACATTTTCAGGCTTTTGTGGATGAATTGTGGTTTAAAATGTGCTATTAGGTACCGCGGGACTTCAGTATAATGTGTTATACCCAATCCCAAGTTCATTGGAGAGTAGATACACAAGCTAAGCGTCTTCAACCAATGTAGCACGTGCTCCTTCCTCTTCAATTGTCCACTCCACCACTTATTATTACCTAAACAAATGTGGTAAAAGAAAAAACCAAGATTTGTACGTGTAAAACTTTTTTTCTTGCTTTATTTCACAGAAATAGAAAATTTGTACAGTAGTTTTGCGGATGTTTTTTCAACTACATCACGACCTGTGGTGGTGTCGGTCGCCCAATGCTGATATCTGCAAATGACAAAGAAAAATCTTTCATTAGTACAAGACTCAGCAAACAAAATTCAATGAGTAAGTCGCACGGAATCAGTTAAGAAGTTAACATCAACGGATTTCAGTCGAAAGATGGTAAAATTGTAATCATCACGATAGTAAGAGTGCACCTCACATACAGATGCCATACGCAGCTTACCTTATTTTCCACACGCACATGCTGAAGAATTGAATACAGTTTATTCAAAGAGACCGAAGCCCATGTCATCGTCCTCGGACTCAGACTCCTCCTTCTTCTCTTCCTTCTCGGGCTTCTTGGCCTCAGTGGCAGCGGCAGCAGCGACTGGTGCAGCTGCAGCAGCAACAGCACCACCACCAACTGGCATAGCTGAGAGCTTCTCACGACCATCCTTGATCAGTTGTTCGATGCTCTTACCGCTCAATTCTTTGACGACGCGGGTCAAACGCTCCGAATCGACTTCGATACCAACAGAGCTGAGAATCTTCTCGATATCAGCATTTTTGGGGCTTTCTTGCCCACCAAGGGCAGCCAACATATATGCAGCCACGTAACGCATTCTGGAAAGAAATTAATTTCAAGTTAGAATTATAGACTTGTAGGATAATTTGCGCAATCGAGTCTATGGTACCAAAGGCGGTAAAGTAATCGAACGAAATCTCCAAAATCCATTGTGGATTTTTTAATTTTAACACAGATTAAGTTGAGAAAAACTTTGGAGATTAGTTAATTACAATAGTTTTGTAAATAAACCTACTTTTAAGTCCTTTTTATTCGACACGAAACGTGAACGGCACTGAAACACAACTTTCGTTTAAAGAAACTTAAGACGAAAAGGCGGATGACAGCCAGTTGACGTATAGAGATAACTTCCGTTTGGTGTGTTTACACTGAACTGTAAATGCAGTGAAGTGTGGTGAATTTGAATTTGTTGGGTATGTTTGAGTTTATTAGTAAAGTACTCGAGTGAAATAGACGAGTACGCCAACTACAGGCGTTTTTCTTTTTTAGTTCAGAACAGAGCTCTGAACAGAGCCTGAACATGTCGAGCGCACTCTGAACGGAGCACGCTCTAAACGCTCTGATATATTTAAGAAACACGATTGAGCAGTACCTGTCATATGACTGCAAAATTAATCGACCATTCATGCTTTTTGTCTTCTTAAACACTAAAATAGCGTTTATACATAAATAAAGTTTTCATTTAATTATTAACTACTAACAATTAATTAAAAACAAAGCCTCGAACTCCATTTCAATTGTTTTCGATTTCGTTTTCTCATTGCTTTACCCCCTGTCAAACGTCAGATTCACTGTGCTCGGGTTTTGCTCAGGATGCTCAATCAATTCATGCTGAGCTGATAGAGCGCGCTCTGAGCACGCTCTAAACGAAAAAAGAAACAAAAAAATCGAGTGCTCTAGGCGCTCTGAACTAAAAAAGAAACACAAACATTTTTTTTGACAACTCAGGCTCTGCTCTGAACTAAAAAAGAAAAACGACTTAGATATGAGAAACGGTTAGATATGAGAAGGTGATTTGGTGGAGAATATGTACAACCCCATCTAAGGCTAGACAAATGTGTGACCGATGAATAGAACTGTGGCACAGTTGGTTGGTGCTTGTTTAATGGCCTTTATTGGGGATAAATGAACTCCCTGTGTTTTCTTAAATGTGGGTTCTATGTTGGAGTGGAAGGAGTGAATGTCAATTTCGTCAATTTAGGTATCCATATACACTTACTTTTTAGCGATTTGAAGGCCCCCTGTCGTCATATCTGATAATATGACAATACGCCCGTTTTTGGCACGCCCATATGGGCTTGGATAAAAAAAAAGACATCGGGGCTTAGCAATGTCATCACAGAAACTGAGCAGTACTACGTATGGACTGACACTCCAAGTCGTTTGCACCTGCAATAAAGAAAAGCAAAACAAGTAGAATCAAATGGATGTCTACGATTCCTTGTAACAAAAATTTGTTGGACGACATCAAATTACGTCAGTTTTGACGTTTTCATACAAATTATCGATAACACAAGGAAATTCAAGCCTGGTATCACTGTTTCTATCAGGGCTAAGAGTTTAGCCACGAAATGTATTTAACATTTAGTGTGTTAGCCAAGTATTGTCATATTTTAGGAAGTATAGTGCAGATTTATCTGGGTACTATAGCCTGCCACCAAGTGAGGATCCTGTGAGGCTACTCAACCTACAGTAATTGGAAAAATATCGTGATGTAGCTAGTAACATCGCCAGTAGCATCGATTCCTCAAATCCACCCAATCTATTCACTGTTCCTCTCTTTTGCATAGTCTCATCAACTATGGTTACCATAAACCTAAGTCAAGAGTGCTTCGCAATCCATTTTTTATTTCAAAACAAAATATCGCTATGAAATACCTTAAGGTACCTCCAAACCAAGGCGATTTAATCGCTGCCGTCGTTACGGCGATAAATTCGAGGCGACAGCGACAAAGAAACTTGCGAGTATACCCACACCAAAAGCGACAGTTTTGTTGCAGTATTTGGAATAATGTACCTCATCAGGCGAAAAAAAAAACACTTTTATTTCTTTCTGTCATTATACATCATATTCACTTCAACTGCGACAAACCTACACTAAACCTAAACGACACTCAAAAAAATTATTGCAAAATCGACGTCGCGGCGTCAAATAATCGCGTTGCTGTTGGCTCTCTCATATACCGACATCTAATTTGAATGACAGCGACGGAGACAGCGAATAAATCGCGTTGGTTTGGGGATTTCAATCCACTTCAGAAATTTTAAGGCACAATCGTTAAACATACAAACTCCAGCTCAGACCTGGCATCACCATTAGTCCTTATTGTAATAGATTCCATCGACATGCTGCTATCTCTTTCTACACTATGACATCAAATTAAACAGTCAAAAATTCGTAATCATTCGGTTCTGTTTCCTCGCTCTACTCGCTGCTCAGTCATAAATATTTATTCGATTGGCAAAGCCCACACATAAACTGCGCCGGCAATTGTGCGTTAAATTGTTCGTCTTCCGAACCGCATTTAACCGAACATCTTACATTCCATAGAAAAGTCGCTAAAATCCGAAACCGAATTTTTGTAACTAATCCGTGGCACAGGTGGTAGTGGCCGAGAAAAAAAACGAATAAAAACTTCGACACCCTTTTTCAATTTTCTTGTCATTTCTTGTCGATGATTAAACGCAATCGCAGATATAACCATTGCGCATAGAACAGGCTGTCTATAGTGCGGGCGAAGAGACGGACTATAGTCGCGTTTTCTTTTTTTGAAAGAAACTGAATCGGACAGAAATTTCCCTCGAGTTGTTAATCGCGTAGTTTTCTTCGTGTTTTCGTCAAGTGAAGTACTTCAGAATCGGTAGCTAAGTCGCGGCGGTCTGACACGGGCTTTGAAGAAGTGAAAAGAACTATATTAATCCACCACACAAAGAAGCAGCACCAATTGAACAACTGAGAAGAATAAAACTCTTTCAGGGCATCACACTTTTCCGGAAAGAACTCCTTCTCTCGTCCGCTGGAAAAGTGTGTGCAAACACTCGTCCGGAACGATGGATACTCTGATTCCGATTGTGAATAAGCTGCAGGATGCATTCACCCAATTGGGTGTGCATATGCAGTTGGACTTGCCACAGATCGCGGTAGTGGGCGGACAGTCAGCGGGCAAGTCTTCTGTGTTGGAGAATTTCGTTGGAAAGTAAGTGCAAAAGTTGTATTAAAAATATGAAAAAATTTCACAGGATTTGCTCTGGGTGTGAGGACATTTTCTTGGTCAATCAATGAGCGAAAATTTTCACGATATATTTTTCTCAAAGAAAAATCAATGCGACACATACACAGGGAGTGGTATACATACAGGATTGTGTGTGTGCATGTGTTGGTGTGACAGTGGGGCTCTCTGGCAATCGATTTGCAGAGATGTCCATGTCAGTTGTATTTTTTTGGATTTTATTTTCTTTTTTTCTTCAGAAATGTCAAAATGACAATGGGGGCGCTAAGCGAGAGTTAGTGGGAAAGAGATAATTAAAGATAACAGAGAAGAAGTGGTTTGTTCCCATTTACTTTAGTCATGAACTGTGAGTAGTGTTCGATGGAGGATTGTGAGGGAAATTTCCCTGATAAAAATTAGGATATGTCCCGTGAAAATATACCATGGGATATTTTTTTGGGGGTGATGGGAAGGACAGCGAAATGTTACGTATTCGTAGTGTCTTGTATGTACATATGTATGTATGTACTTGATGAATGCGATAATTTTCTGTAATGGTCTTTTGAACATTCTACAAGGCTGAGTATACTTTTTTTTTATAATTTGCCTGCATTTTCATCAAAGACGATTGTTACGTGGTTACGTTAACAGTTTCGAGAGGGACAACATTTTTTTGTTATAACTATTCTGCAGAGATTGGAACAGATGAAAATTTGAAGGAGCATGTTCTGAGGAATATCGTGGGCGCTATAGGTTTTCTTATTACATGCGGATTGCGTTGTGATTATGAAAGATGGGAGCCTTTTGACCAAACAGAACTATGGAGTCTACAGTATTGACAGGACATATTCGACGATGATGGTTCCCACCAAAGGGGCAAAGTCACATGCTTGTTTCTAGTTCTTTTTTATTAAAAATTTGTTACGCCGGAGCCTATTTCCATCGTCCGTTACTGTTCGATCTTAGTCGCTTAGTCCAAGCAGAGTAATGGTTCACTTCTCGCACTTAAAAACTACGCCACGAATGTATGTATAGATCAAGACTAAAAGTAAATTTTGGATCAATCAATAAGATGCTAGATGGCGAGGTTTTTCTTTTATCTAAAGTAGGTCAAGTAAAAAGGGCTACAAGAACAAATTGATACAAATCGACTAAATTACATCTGTGGTCACAAGTCGTAACCGTCTAAGTTGACTTATGTCTGTCCCTATACCCTATTCTATAATGTCGTAAAATTTTGTTTAATTATCTGTTACGGTTGCTGAGTTATACATAAACTGGGAAAAAACAATATAAGAATTTTTCACGCGTGTATTTTTACAGAGAACAAAACTCTTGTCAAATCTTTGAAGTGGTCTCCTGAAAAGTAAGAAAGACCGACTTAGGCTGTTATGACTTGTGACCACAGACATTTGTTCTATAGCACCTTTAAAACACTTTATACGCCTATATATGTATATGTACATAGTTTGCATTTTATTAAACGGGCTCGTGAAAAACTCCAACCGAGAAAAATGTCCAAACGAATCAAAACGTTTTTCTCTGATTAGAGGACGATAGACAAAGAATCGTGTTTGCATTGTGAGTGCAGATCACTAGCGCAGCGACTTCTTGCAGCTACTTCTTTGCCTACCTTGGAAAACCTTTCAAAGATGACATACACTTACCTATTTAATTTTGTCGGGAATTATGCATTAATTAGCAGCTTACTATGACCAAATCAATATAATGGTTGAATCCTGCGCACGGATAGGCATAAGCGATATAAATCAGTCGCAGTGGTCTACTATCTACTGCAAATGGTATCGATAGCAGGCTTCGGCAATGAAATCTTTGCTTCAGTTTGAACTTCTACATACGTGCATATGTAGAGGGACAAATATATAAGAACTTATATGTTGTCCTTTCATCACATTAATTTCTCTTCATAAACCAGACATCCCCGATTTTCTTAGACCAATAGTACTTGTAAAATAGGAAAGTATTTACAGTGCCAGTAGCTGTCTGTAAATGCTATTATTACCAAAAGGGAGTTCCTAAAAATCATAACACGCACCTACAGGACACCATTTAGTCATGTATAGAGAGCATGCCTCGAAGAATAAAATCACTTTTCGCAGCTAAAGGTGCACACACCAAATATTGAAAATATGCATATTCGGTATACGAACACATTTTTTTTAAATTTTCTTCTTTGGTCAAAATTGTTTGAAATAGGCAATGGCCATAAGACTAACAATGTTGTTGCGAATTCGATGACATTGCCTGGGTCTAATAATATGGCAAGGTACTGTAGTAGTGCTGTAGTAGTACGTATTTGCGAAGACAAAATCTCTGAGGGAGCAAGCAATTAAGGAGTAGACTGAGAGGATGAAATCCACTGCAGGAATATTGAAATAATATTTGTATTGCTTGTCCTTGTTTGTCGTTTGCTTGTATGTATAAGGATAGAGTATTACTTAGGAGGGATACTAAGTCTATACGAATTTTTCCAATGTTACAGTCGGTAAGATTTGCAATGAGTTGCACTTGTTGCACTAAATATTTCTGATCTCAGTGTCAGTAAAGTCTAGTCAAATATAGAAATTTTTTAAAGACGGAACAATCTGAACATCAGCTGAGATTCCTTCTAATAGGGAAAGAAATTTTTGGACAGAAGGATTCTGCAACTGTCTTCTGTTCAGTTACAATCATAAAGTTCTTTTGCCAGGATGTCTATAGTTAACATACCAGTGATGACATTTTGGGCGATTTATAGCCGTGATTTCGGGCTTGTCACTTCTATCATGGTATCCGTTCCGAAAAAGTTTCGAATCGTAATAAAATTCCAATCGCAACGCATGACACCATCCTGGTATCCGTTTTCGTAGAGAAATTTCCAACGCATATAACCATTTTCTCTTGGACAATGTCGGAGAAAAAATCTGTCAGAAAGAATAGAATGCATCGCATTGTAGTCATTTTGTAATGCTTCGGTTTGAAGAATATATGTAGAATACTTTTAGACATGCTGCCATCGATCGGTGCCCAATAAATTTATAACATCTCCAAGAGTAAATTTGCGATTACAAATGAAGACAATGCTAGCTGCTCACTAATTCATTTCTAACCAAGTAGGTGTATACCATTTCTTTGATCATTTAAATATTAACGGGTTCAGTTTTAATGTTTTTAGGCGTTGGATGCAAGATTTCTTTTCCTTTGTTTTGGTGTTAATTCTTACAACACTTGCTTTCACCTTCTTTCTCCTCTTCGTCTGAATCATCGTCACCAAACACTTAATACGGAAATGAGTATTAATAAATAGCGCAAAGGTCATTACCATGCCAAGTAATTGCAGAATTTGCAAGTAATAGTGTCAAAGACATTAAATATTTCTTGTTCTAGTTGTCAAATATAATATGTAGCTTAATTAAAGTTGTACTTGAAATGAGGTACTATCTAGCATTCTCTCTCAGTTTCGGAGTACACCAATGGATTTCGTGAAGCCTGTTTTGTTAGGATTTCTTAGTCCGAGAATGGCTCCAATATTCAAGAAATTCGGAAATTTTTTTGATGTCTAATAGGATCAGAGTCGTACGAGATTGAAATTTTAAGGGAAGTAACAAAAAGTTGCATTTTTTTATCATGCGATAGCGTATATATAGGATTTATTATAGATGAGGTAAGGATCATTATATGCTGATTATATTCGATATTCACTAGAAGAATTATGAACAAAATCCTTAGAGAAACATCGGATCCATACTTTTGTAAAAGGCCGCCAATTTAAAGTTCTTTTTAGAATTTCAGTGCCTGGCACAACTATTGGGAAGGGATTCCTCAAGTCTCGACTTTAAATGAGTTTTAAATACAACAGACCTTTTCTTCGATGGTGAAGAGGGAACTCAATTTTGGTCAGTATACGCAACATTCGGCTTAGGCTAAACATTTGGTTTGATTTGCACCGAAACTGGACGAAACTTAAGACGCGGTTGGACTATAATAGTGTGTTTCAAATGTAAAGTGCTTTTTTTGATCCAGTTTACGGAAATAAAGACTACAAGGTCACTTGGTTTCAGGTAGAGCTACAGGTGAAGCTGGCCATTAATTAACAAGCCTCCACTAAGCCTGGTCCTTAGGTAATGGTGAGTTCGATGTTATCGTCTCTGGGTTAGATTTGACGGTTGTGGTCTATAAATTTTGTGTACATACATACATATGTACGTATCTGCCCTAGTAGTTTCAAAGATTCATCATTAAATCTTTTTTTCCAAAGTTGGAAACGGCAAATGTCATCATGTAATGTACTTGGTTTCTGCTAAATCCTTTTTTTGCACTTGTCTCAAGATTCGCTCAAGTTCTGCCAATATTATCGGGGGAAGCCATTAGCTGGACTGTACTCTGAAAAATTGTGCTGATTTTTGAGTTTCATTGGGAAAAAGTTGAGAAAAAGTCACATGGCACATCCTATTTTTGACATCAAAGGTTATTCTGCAAAGGCAGGCGAATGTAGGTCGGTTTGTTCGTAATGCTACCATAGGCAGCGTTTAAATCGTGATAGAGAATATCGATTTGATCTTATTGGGTTTTCTGCACGATCTGCCGAAATGGGAATTTGTAGACTTTCATGGCCTAAAACTGTCTTGATAAGGACTGGTCATAGGTAAAACCAGATCATATATGTACATATGCATAGCTCGCGTTCTTACTTGTTTTGGGGGTGGCGATATTATTCCGGTTTTGTTCGTAGAGCACGAGAACAGTTTTTGTCGTCTACAGCACTTGATATACATAGTTTATATTACATGGTTGGAAGACACTTTCACCATAGTGACTGTTTTAGTATATCTCCATAGAAATATCCTAATGCTTCGAGAGCTCCATTCTCTATGGAGTTGGGAACAGATGAGGTCTCAGGAAAGTAATGCGTAGAAGTATATCAAAAGGGAACACTGTATCCCATATCATAGAGATTTCCCCAGCACCAGTGAACACTGCGCGAGATACTCCTACGATTACCATACTAATAACATTCCTCTCTCTTTCTCTCGCTGAGACTACACTCTTTGTTCCTCTCTTTCTCCAAATCATGACGAGTTTCAATGTGTATAGTATGAATGAACACACATTAATCGATAGAGAGCTGGCAATTTATTTATCAATTTTTTTCCTCTTGTTCTACAACTTTTATCATTTTTCGTTCCTTGCCTCTTTTTGTTTGTTTATTTGAGTTGATTGTCTGTTTTTCTGTTTTTTTTTTTTTTGTTCGCCGAATTCTTTTTATAGAAGTCATGTCCGCATTAAAAAATGTTTGTTCTCGCTCTCGTGAGTGAGTTGACCTTTTAGTGGATCGAAATACCAACCAGAGAATCTAAGTTATCTAAATATCTACATACTATGGGAGAGTAAATCTTTTGTTTAACCTTGTTTTGTAAACATTAAGGCTGTGTTGATGTTAAGAGGAAACAACGCAGCCTCTCTTGTTGCCATTTCTTGTTCTACCACCCTTTTGGCGAGGAAAAATCAATTTTCCTCTCTATGTGGAAAATTGTGTAACACAAACTGGATGTGTCTGGGGTTTTTTTTTTATCCAGTTATTTATCTTATCCTAGTCTTATTTATTTTTTTCTTATCAATCATAATTGAATTTGTTGCAATCAATGATTGATAATACCAGCGGAACTAATGCTCGTTGTGTTAACAATTTAACGTGTAGCAATGAGAACAACCACCCACATCTAAGAACCACTACACTACAACAAGAGACGATTACCCTCGACCTAAATCCCTTTAGGAGAAAAAGGGTAACTTGAATGTCTCGTTCGCGTAACGCCAACGCAAAAGAGGGGCAAACGGAAAACGAGTAGAGTTCCTGCCTTTGTTCTGGGGGATGGAATATTTTTGATTACGTTATTGATTGGGGGGATGTCCTTCGTCGGTGGTTTGAAGTGGTAGATCGTTGCTGCAGGGATGTAGGGACATATTCTCGGAAAAGTTCATCTATTATTAGTAGTTTGGGGAGAAATGTTTCCCAGTCAGAGGATAAGTTTGAGTAGTCATTCATTTACAACGTAGAGAGAAGGACTTGTTTATTTTCCTAATGTCAATGACCTATTTTAATATTCATTTATTCTTGCAGTAATTAGATGCAATTACGTAAAGGTAGTGGGTAGTAAATAAATAATAAAAAAAGCTGGAGGACGTTTTGACGTTATTGGAATTTTTAATTGTAATTTTTTTCTATGAAGGGCGTGCGCACAATAATCAAATACATACGAGTACATCAACATACGAATGTCCCGACGGTTAGGATATATGTCGATCGAACATTTCGATTACAGTAGATGCATAGTAACGCAATAGTCTGGTAGTCTAAAAAGCTTACGCCAGGGGAGACAGACAAAAGTCCAGCTCCTATATCCTTGCCTGTATTAGGCCTTCAGTATAGATTTTCGGTACAGGATTATTAGTAATCATGTGTGGTATTGTATATTGAACTTAGGGACAGGGTTAGGTAGTCGGTAGATAGTCTTTAAGCTGATTATTATTATTACTTCTCAAGAACAACAAGGAATTGAGACTTGGGAGAGATGTTTTGAAGAAATGCTAACATGCCAGTAGTTGCGCGATTTCATAAAGTGCTTGCCAAATCTGACAGTATCTATAAGTGCATACATGACGAATCATATGAACATGTTTGCAAGTTTGCTTGAGGTGCACTTCCTAGGCTCGTCTGTTTCTGAACACCATTAACATCAAATCCTACTTACCACAGGAACTATATACATTGGCTAGGAATTGTTACGAATATGGGTGCCTTATGAAGTTGGTCACTGCTCACTTTGAACATCTGTTGGGTCAATGGACATTTCTGATTACCTTGGAAACTCAAACAAATAGATCGCTGATTAAGAATTTCACAGATAAGATGAGAATCTCTGAAATCGTCCAGCTAGTCTCCAGAAGTGACTACTAAGAGAGTTCTCATTCTGGAGTTGTCTAGTGCTCCACATCAGTACGAAGGTAGTTCATACTAAACTGCGACTAAGCTTAACCAGAGAAAGTGTTTTTCTCCTCTCATATGCTGGAAAGTGACTCCTAGCCGTTGCACATGTATCTAAAAGGGTGCAGCTACTATTGGTTTTCCCGATGGCCTCGTTGTTAATAGTCTTTTTTAATGGAGCTTAGAGGAATTTTAACAAATGACATTTATTGTAAGTTTGTTAGTGAGTTGTCGATTCACCCAATCAAGTCTGTCAGGAATTCTTACAGTTAACCTCCTGATAAGTTTCAGTAGCCGCATGTTTGTAGACTCACATCTACCCAAGACAGAGGCATGTTGTTGGTGACCAGAATCCTGATTCCTTTAACCTAAGTGCTAATAGAGTAAATAGTTTATGTGGCAGAGCCTGCAGCCAGAATAATGAAGAGGGGTATATTCGCACACTTTTAAAAATTGGGTTTGATACTAGTCCCTCTGGTTGTTAAGATTTTATTTGGAGCAACTGCGAATATATATTCTGAAAACGATGGAATCGTGATGACTACTGTCTATTCTTCAGCAGTCATGTCAATATAGTCCCACCACCTTGGCTAGTTGGTTAGGGTGTCTCGAGGTGGTACACTTAAATCAGGAAAATGTTCACCTTTTACCACCGAAGCATTTGATTCTTGTGACAAAAGTGTTGACCCGTTGTCAAGATCACTAAGATCCTTCAAGAGGTATTGATGGGCTCTTCTGTATCTGTGCAACTCTGGCAGAAATCGTCCAAAATTTGAGCGTGTCGTCCTATTACGTAGCTACTTACTGCAAGTTGTTGGATACTTCTGATTTTGTTTGATATTTTTTTAGGTTGTGGCAACTTGGAAAAAGAAAGTGATTTCTATGATCATATGACCGTGAGGAAGGTTTGTTCGGTGGATATCAAGTCGATTGAAGCAAGAAAATTGACATACTATTCAATCCCGGCCGGTAAAAAAATTATTATTTATAAAGTCTGAAGAATGTCAATGGCAAATTTTGCTGACTTGGTGGCGTCTTTAGGTTCATGCTGTCTAAATCTTATCGTCCATCGGTATAAAATGTCAGTACTTCGTTTTGTAGTACATTGTGTGTGGCGGAGAGATCTTATATGCTTTGGATATAGAAATAAAATTATCTTTAACTTAGCCGTGGTATTTGACATGGCTAAGAAGCTTTTCAGAATGAGGGCAAGATTACATCAAATTGATTTGAAAAGCTGCCTGAAGTTTTTCATAGACATTTTTGGTGTCTAGAAGATTTCTACGTGTTGTCTTATTTCGTTGCTGTGCTAATTTCGTCAGGTTTTGCGAATCTTCTCGTTTTGTGACAATTAGATTGTGACGTATTTTAACTACTCTGTGACAAGCTGTGATAAGATCAGGTCCTTCGAACTTCTTAGTCCTGTTGCTATTTCGTTGGTTTGGCTCAATTAAAGACTTCTCTGCTTTTACAGTGAAGTTCTGAACCACACCAAAGCGGATAATTGTCTACCTTTCTACTAGTAGTTGGATAGAATTGAAATATGAAAACTCTACATATATAGAGCGAAATGATAGAATGTTGTTTAGCTTTCAGGTGGACAGTGTTGGATGGTTTAGAAGATACAATTCCATAATGTCGAGTTAGTTCTCTGACTATGATAAACTGATTGTGTAGTGCTGGATCAAATGCGATTTTCTAGATATCGAGGGCACGTTCGGTAATACCGGCTACTTGCTAAACGTACTACAGTAATTAAGGTACATATGCATGTAGGTTCTTTGCTTACCTGACACATGGCAGTAATAGAAGCTGTCATCAGGCTTTCACCACTAGAAATCGTCATTAGAAAATATAACCGCATTGTACTCGTTCCACATTGCGTGATTCTCCAAATCTTGAGATTCTTGATGATAACCTTTTGACGATATCCTTTGAAGCGTATTCATGTTCATGAGGATTGTGTGGTGGATTTGTATGAGGTACCCGTTCTGCTGATGGAGATTTTTTTTTGTATTATACGTTTGTCAAATTTTCTTTAAATAATTCGACTTTTGTCGTTATTTGTGTCATTATCACCTTATGTGCTGGGTAGTCTTTCTTCCTTTAACTAATCAAAATTGGATCGAAGGTAGCTTGAAGAAGTTTTCCCTTAAAACAGTCATGGATGCCTTCTGCCTTAATATCTACTCGTGAAAGCATCATTATTTACGTTGTCCAAAAGTAAATATATCTTGAAACCACATCGCCCCAGCCAAACGTTCTCTATCGTTCTGTTTTAAAAGATAAAACTCATCTATTGTGTATCATATCATGCAATTGATGGGAAATGTCAATTTTTCATCAAAGCCCTTTGATTGGTCTTTGTGTGAGTGAGTGATCGAGATTCAAAGACAAATCTAAAACCTTATGCTATGTCCCCACCAAAACTCCAAAAATCCAAAATCCGGGATTTAGCTATAATTGCCCTAAATCCACATAAACCTACACTAAATCTTGAGGATTTACCATAAGATTTGACGTCTATAAATCCCATCTAAATCCGAGATTTATAATAAGTCCCAGCTAAATCCTCATGCGACACAAATCGAACAATCATTTTTTATGTCAGCACATGACATTTTCCTGTGCTGACAAAGAAAAAAAAAAATTGAAAACGTGAAAAAAAAAAAATCCATTAGTTTTGATGGTTTAAATAATTTTTGGCAATCATTTTAGTAATTCTGATCTTTAATTAATTATAGACAGCAATACAATTTGTATTCACTTTTGTGTTTTCTTCACAGCAAACGTCAATAAAAATCCTAAATTCCGGTGGGGAATTTCTACGTAAATCTAAATTTTTTTTCGCTAAATCCCGGATTCAGTTTTGGTGGGGACATACCATTACATTGATCGCTAATTTGATCGTAACTGGGAATCGGGATCTTGGAGCTTCTTGTGGATCGGGATTGATTTACAAACTACGATTCACATTCCAAATCGGTAATAGCGTGACCCTGAGCGACTTTTCAAATGTGAACTGTGCTGTGGAGGATTTAAATGACATCAAAACCTAAACCTTGGTCTTGACCGAGCCTGTCTCTTCGAACAGAACTCCATTGTCATTGGTATGTCATTGATAACTATGGGAATGTTTTGACCCGGCGTGGATTAGTCTGAAATTCTTATCCGCTATTGTTTTTTGTAAGCTGTACATACATACAGTAACTCACAAAATTGATCACGCTTTTTTCTGAAAAATTAAAACAGTTGGTTTAAAAAACAAATAGGGATATAAAGACTTAAATTTTTTTTTTTAATATTTTATTTTAACAATTTCAATTCATAACCTAAAAGTTATTAACATTTTTCTTCGCTGTAGAAAAAATAAAAAATTAAAGAGAAAGATCACCAAGTTTGATCAATTTTGTGAGTTTGAAAAAAAAACAAAGGTTTCCAAAACTCAGTGCACGTGTATCCACCACGAGCGTTAATAACCGCTTGAATTCGATTGGGCATGCTATCGACCAAGTTTTTGTAAGTCTTTGGCGTAATGTTTACCCATTTACCCGTTCCTGACTTTGGCCCAGAGTTCGTCTAAATTGCCGATTTCGCCTGTAAGGGATCTCTTCAAAGCCCCCCATAGATGTTCAATAGGGTTTAGATCCGGGGATTGCGGTGGCCATCATAACACTGTCAAATTGTTGTCACTTAACCATTTTTGAGTGATTTTAGCTGTGTGCTTCGATCATTATCATGCTGGAAGACGATGTCCGAAATTTCAATACCGAATTTCACCAGCTATTCCATTAAATGCCGACTCAAAATCTCTCTGTATGATGATGACGTAATGTGTCCCTGCTTTTTTACTTTCGTTCTTCCTCTTAAACCAGCTGCCCTTAGAGTCCTGCTAACAATTTCCGCCGAAACGGTAATATTCTGTTCCTGTTTCAGTGCGTGCTTGATTTGAACTGCATTTTCAAATTTCTGCATCCTCAAGTCTCGCACAATCTTGTGGTTTTGAACTGCAGACAAGATTTTTTTGCCTCCAGCTTGGTTTCTGCAAGGCAAGTTTTCAAGGGTTTTGGCGAAATTTGCTTAAAGCACCAAGGGATATTCCCTATGACTCCGAAATTTGACGATGGGTCACACCTTTCCTTAAAAGGTCTTCAACTTGCATCTTTTGTGCTGGTTTTAGTGGTTTACTATTCATACCCATTATTAAAAAGCTAAATAACAAAAAATACCAATATTTAAATTTTATTTAACCACAAAACAGATCAAGCAATGTTTCCAATTTGTTACCTTGCTGCTTTTTTATTATACTTTTTTTTTATTTTATTATTTGTAAAGCAAAAAAAAATAAATTTCCGACTCTCGTTTCAAACTCACAAAATTGAATTGATCACGATGCCACTCCAAGTGCATTTGTACAAAAAAACCAAACTTTTGACTAAAAAAACAAAAATCTTTCACAAACCGTTAGAAGGAACTTCTAGTGGACTAAAATCATATCATAAAAGTTAAACGCATCTACCAATTAAGTCGTTTAAGTGAATACAGCATTTTTAAATAAAAAGTGTGATCAATATTGTGAGTCACTGTATGTACGTAAGAGGCAAAATAGGAGTTGGTATTTAGCGAATACGTTATCGTTCATTGTTGGTGTATTCATCGACTGCTTTGGTCTGGTGTTCAGACAGCGAGAACTTACACCATAAATAAATTAGTAACTCACAATTGCCTAAGCGTGAGCTAAGCTAGGCTTAGCCCTTACATATTCAAATCTTTTTCTTAAAATAAACTTTTCCTATAATCAAAACATTAACTCTGTTGTTATGTTCTTTGTTTTCAAATGTTTTCATTATCGCTATGTTTATCTTAATTCCTATAATTATTGTCCGAAGATAACAAATCTTAAAAATGTACTTTTCTTCATTTATTTATGTGTGCAAGTGTGTTCATAATCAAATTCCTTAATCAATATCTTTACTTACGAAAAGCAATTCAAAATGCATGTGTTAGAAGGTCTCGTTAGTAGCTACTCTTTCGTTGTTCATTTTACGGTCGACAACTTACGATTATAGATTATCTAGGTCATTAACACTACCTTAAAATAAAACTAACTTTACTTGATTTGTTATTGTTTGTCAATTTGTATTGAGTTGTTAAAATGTTCCATCAGTAAATAAGCAACAATTGTTACTTTCATTACTTGTGAGGTGTATTTCCGGTGTGATCTGGAACGAAGTTATTTCAGCTCTAACCACTTGAGAAGCTTTGACGTGAAAATAAATTTTTCTTCTCGGTTTTGCATTCTTTAATGTCACAGGTATTTTTCAAACGGATGCTGTGACCTGAAAACTATTTGTTTTGCAAATAATTGAGCATTTGATCAACAATAGGCAATGATTTGCCAACTCAATCATGCGCAAAACGTCTGTATGAAGGATTGTGGAACTTCCGTCTTTATTTTATTTCTTTTGTTCTTGTTAAATAATCGAAATACATTTCTTTTCATTAAAACATCACGATTGGCAGCACCTTACCTAGTTATGAGAAAGTATGTACATGGGCTTTTGGTTTCAAGAGAATAAAGAAACAAACGATTTCTGTAAAATTATTTGAAAAAGGATCTACGCCTCCTTATTCTAAAAACACTTAATTTTTCAGTATTCAATCCTTTTTAACGAATAAGTAGATGTTAACTTTTTGTATGTTCCAAAAGGTTATAGAAGACCACGCCCGCACACTCGTTGTGTCATGAAAAAAAAAAAACAGACATTGTAACCCGCGGGGTTGTCAAAAAATTCGTGGAATGAGGGCATGTTTGGAAACAATTTGTATGAAGACAGATGTGGACAGTAGAGATGAAGGTTTAGTATTAGAATATCACAGATTATGTACGCGGGCTTGGAGGAGAGAAATAAGACTTCTTTTCGGCACACTTAGATCAGTATAGACCCATTGTGAAATAGAGAAAAACATTTCTTGTTCATGAAGCGTTTGCTATTTAATTATGATGTTTTGGAAATAAGTACGAACAGATCTACTACTTACTCTGGTTGTATTTAATACCATTCGTCCTATCTGTTTGATGTACGAATACATAAACGTGTATGTAGCGATCTATTAATATCATTTAGAGAATTTTCTGAAAGTTCTTCTACTTACTGGAAGAAGTGTCTTCCAATGAATTTGTTCCTTAGGTGTCAGAGTCCCGGGCATTCTTCAGTCATTTTTATTTTTTTACTTCATATGATATCGCAGAATGACATACATATATGTAATAACTTCATAAAGGGTAGACAAGGACTGCATATACTTTTCGATCAATCTTTGGCTTTTACTTTTATCCAACGAAGGCAACATTTTCCTTGAAAGTATATATAAAAGTATTTAAAGAGCGCCATCTATCGGTTGACTCTATTAATGCCTTTCTCTGCTTCAAGCCGGAGTGTGTTTTCAGATAGTCCGCTGGCTTCGAGTTTAGGACTGAACTACATATTGGTGTGTCGAGACTTGAATGCCTTAGAATATACAAAGCTGTCATAAGTTAGTAAGCATCTAACGATAGCTGTATAGCTACATACCTGGTCCATAAATATTCTTTTACACGTGTAGAAGGCTATTGTGGGAATTTAGTTTTTTATCCGACCACACTTTGTTTTGTTTCTGAGCTTCTGTAGTTTTTCATTTAGAACTAAAACCCGTAGTAGTGTGGGAAAACACCGCCCTCTGAGGCGTCTGTTAAGACTTATCGTTCTAAATGTGTTCCACTTAGTCCTGTTGTTGACTGTCTTTGCTATAACATGTATACTAGCGAATTATGTATATATATACGTATGTAGGTAGTTGATTTATTTGATTTATATAAGTTTGGTAGACTGATTCGATGGACCACTTAATTGTTCTCCGTTGGTGGCTCCAATTTCACAGTCCTGTTGTTTTTTTTTGTTAATAAGCCTCTGGTATATCTTCGAGAGAAGGAAGGTATTCTGGTGTTTCATAGATCTTGGAGTTGCTTTATCTCTCCTCAATCCCATAGATTCTATTGTATCTGTAATTTCATTCCAGAAGTATCATAATAAGTGAATTCATCTCTGTGGCACATGTATTTATTTTAAGCCCCACTTTGTTTGCCTCAGCTTCTAGATTTTGGGCCATCAGATGAAGATCTATTATCAGTTATGGAAGCAGGCAAACCTCGTCAGCGTGTAGTCGAAGTGTTTAAGAACAACAGCGGTGACAGTATGCACCCTTGACACACTACAATTTGGATTTCAAAATCCTCCGAGATCCTACCATTATGTAAGACACGACACTTAACTACCCTCGTATGTAGCCTTGTTAATAGCTATGACTTGGATAAAGTCATTATAATGACTTCATCAAACGAGATCTATCGCATGTGACAGCATCATTCAACGCTGAAAATGCTGGAACTAATAACATTTCGTAATTAATTAATACCTTCTGGTCGGCACAATCGATGCAGCATACATTAAACCGACAAAACAAAGCTCAGCACAACAACTCTCAACAAGTTTACATATTTATCATGATTGAGGTTGGCAAAGGGTAGCTGGGGGGGTGGCTTCCCCTTTCTCTGTCAATTAGTTTTATTTGCTGCATCAAGCAACGAGTTCCATCCCATTGTTCCACCCTAAAAATATTATCATTGTTGTTTGGTTGTTTTTGAACTTTTTGTTTCATATCTCTTGTTTTCTCTGTCTTTCTCTTGTTGTGTGTGAATTATTCTTCTTTTCATCGCGTTGTCGTTTATTCTATATTCCTCCACGCAATGTTGTTGTGTTAATACAATAATATGTTTTGCAGAAATCGACGACAGAGGCGACGGCATACATACATCCGAGTGGAATTTTTGATAAGATATATAAATATAACAGATTACTAAGGCATTACTAGCAACAATCTAGTTACAGTGGGTGTCAGAAGAGTTGGTTATCAACTTGGTTTTTGTTCTACTGGATACCACCTTACATAAACTGTGCTTAGAGAGACTAGGGCATTTGAAATTGGCTGATTTCTGTCGACGGGTGCAGTTAGCGTGCATTGCATAAGTTGGTTATAGAATTTGTTTTTCCCTTCCGTATCGTGTGATGACCGATGTTTTTTTTTTAACTGCACAGTGACCCTACAAGCCCAACGATTATTGGATTAGTCATGTGTTTTATTAGGCTTGGGGTGGTTGGTAGATATCAGAACGTTTTTTACTACACGAGGTCGCAGTTAGATATGGTTGTGTTTTGCTGCATGCTAGTGAAAAGCAGCGTTAAAGCTTGTGCTTCTGGAAAAGTTGACACATACCACGTCCATTTTATGGGGGCGTTTTCCAAAACTAACAGATTTAGCATTTTCGAAACGATGGTGATTGAGTTTAATTTAGTAAAATGGCAATGGTGGAGAACATTAATAATTTTATTTCTCTCTAATAATATGTATGCATAATGGATTCAATTCGAAGTTTGAGTGCTCAGGGCTTGGATTACCTTGAAACTTAAAGCCTTATTGCCAATACGTCATTCGAATTTGTGATCTTTGGCTTTATTGAGCGTCACCATTATTCTCGAATGGCTCCTTGCTTTTGAGTAATTTTGACAGATGACTGATGCGCAGTTTTTTGACTTGGGCGATGTCACAGTACAGATCGTATAGTTCGTCATTGAATGTTGACCTCCAGGACTCAAAAGGGACTGAATATTTTACGAAGAATTTTTCTCTCGAAACGACAGAGGACATCAATCAAAATCAATACTTCAGCGCCATAAAGTAGGATTGGGATGATCAAAGTATATAGAATCAAGGTTATATAGAATTTCCTTAGTTGTTCGGGATATGGCTTTAGTAGTGAATAGCATTCTTAGACCAAAGAAACAGCGATTAGCAAAAATTATCCTTCGCTTTATTTCCGCTGAAGTGTTGTCAGAATTAATAGCAAAGCCAAGGTAGACAAAGTCCCTTACTACGTCCTATCCAATTCGTCGATGTTGTGTGTCCCTTCTTATTCTTATGTATGACATATGTACATATATCAGGAATTATAATTGTAACGACTATGACAGGTTCTTCCTAATTCGACTTGATTCATGTATGTCGTGTTTCATTGGACAAAAAGAGTGCTTGTAGTGTACTTCGAAGGGAAAAAACACTCCCAAATATGTTTCATTGACTGTTCAGAGTGCGCTTTGAATGTTCATCCTGCTTATGGGACATGACTTTGAATCGAATCAATTATTCGAGCTTTCAGTTGATAGTTAAAGTTTATTTCTCTTAATTAAAAGCAGAATATTCGTAAGACGTAAGTCCTTCCTCTGAGCGGCTCTGCATTGAAGTCTGACTATATAAGGACAACCGCATTATCGTCGTCGTAGGCAACCAGTTTCAAGACCCTTTTATTTAAATGCTGATAAAACTTTGATCAGATCCTATTTCCACAGAGAGAGGAGGTTTATTTTATACACTCGTCGGCATAAGTATTTTGACGAAATAAAAATCGTGCATTTTTGAATTTAACTTTTAAATGGCTTCATAAAGATTTTTTGTTTATTTTTTCCTTTTTATATATAACTAATACAAACTTAAAAATAAGCAAAAAAATATTGTTTCATAGAAACGTAAAAAGATATACATTAATTAGTAATTTCACGTGCTGGCATAAGTATTTTGACAAGAATATAATACTGAGAAAACAAAGTTTAAACATAATAAAGTTAAAGAAATGAAGAAGAATTTAGTAAAATGTATAACCTCCTTTGGCTTCAATAACTTTTTGGTACTGAATCTACTAAATTTTGAAGAATTTCTGGAGATATCTCATTCCAAAGGAAAGTGACTTCAGAAATTGTCTCCTCTCTGGTTTTATTTAACGAAACTGTTCTTTTGCGTTTCAAAACAGAATAGACGTTTTCTATAATATTTAAATCTGGACTTTGAGGTGGCCAGTCCAAAGTGGTAACACCAAGATTTTTCAAAAAGTTAGTTACCATCCGGGCTTTGTGGCATGGGGCATTATCTTGTTGCAGGATAAATGATTCCCCAATAAGCCTATCTCCAGAAGGAAAGGCATTATCATTTAGGGTACTAACGTATTGATATTGGTTCATCGAGCCGGTGATAGGAACCAAGTCACCCAGCCCATTATACGTAACACATCCACAGAACATGACAGAGCCTCCACCATGGGTCACTTTTTGACAAACCTGCCTTTTTTTTACCTTACTTCCTTTGGCAATTTTACAAAAAATTTGTTTTTTGATGAGTTATACTCAAAAGAGCTCTCATCTGTCCGTAGAACGCTTCTCCAGAACTCCTTTGGCTTGTACACATGTTCCTTTGCGAAGGTCAGTTTTTAAGCTTGTTTGCCTTTGATATGTACAGCACGTCCCTAACTTTTATTGTCTTAAAATCTTCTTCCTTTAAACGTCGTCGGACAGTGCGCTCACTGATTGGATTCTTGGCCGTCAAATTCCATTCATCTGCAGCAGATTGAGGCTTCACAAAAATATTTTTTTTAAATTCCCGTAGAAGGACTCGGTCTTCAGCGGGCGCAGTTTTGCGCTTAGCACCTGATCTCGTTAAGTTTCTTATGTCATTATGCTTTTTAAACTTATTAATTTGATAGTGAACAGTTTGACGCGACACATTAAACTCATTTGCAATGTCTTTTACTGCCGTTCCACTGTTAAACTTTTCTACCATTGAAGATCTGATAACCAAACTCAACTCAGCCGTTTTACCCATGGTTTTTAATAACTTTTAATAAACTTTTATCTTTTATCAACGTTTAATATCAATTGAAGTTAAATACAAAAGATGCTTGGTAAAAATATTTACACAAAGATTCCGTCAAAATACTTATGTCACGCAAAAATTCGTTGTCTACATGCATTTTTATAAGCAGAAAGAGAATGCAAACGGTAAACAATATAAAATTTGGCATGCATAGAGCTTAAAATATATTCTTTGTTTTGCGCATCATTTTCGCACCATTATTTAACGATACTAAGCAAAGCTAAGTTCAATAGTCACAAAATGGTTTCGTCAAAATACTTATGCCGACTACTGTATTTCATGATTTTAATCCGCTTTCACCAGTCTTTATTGAGCAACTTTGGCTTGGAAACTTTGCTCTTTTTTTTTTTAAGCGAATGGGGTGTCGTCTTGAATAACGCTCTTTTAGATGTCTAATGTTCTTTAACGATTGTTTTGAAATAGTCTTGTCAATACCAACACCATCTGTCAATTGATTGTAACTTCGTACTGACAAAGTTGGCTGTATTGTATATTAGAAGGCATAACTTCCTTTTTTCATTATTAAATGTATGACTTCCTTTTTTGTAGAATTCTTCTAACAACCGTTTGAGCAAGGAGGCTAATAAAAAGTAACCAAGTGTTTTTATTTTAATATCCATGAAGGATTATTAAAGATGTAAACTCTTTCTTTTTTGTTTTTGCTATGAAAAGTTCCTTTCTTCTATTGACTTACTGCTTTGCTACCACTGAATCTCATTTGTACATACATATGTATGTGATCTCTACTGCCCAACTTACCCTTGCCCTTTTTCTTCAGTTGCCTCATATAATAGAATGCAGGATGGTGATTCCTATACATATATATGAAACCGCTTCCCAGAAGCCTGAGATTCAATCTTGGTCTGGGTTAGAGACCCATGCAAACCAAACGTATAAATGGTTTACAAGCTTTCCAATGTAAAATGTGTTCTCAAATTGCATTGCAACAAAACCAAAAACAATCACTGAAAGCCATCATACCGCACTTGCGCTAATCCAAATTCTTCGTAAAAGAAAGCAATTACGAGTATTTTTAATTTCAAGAAACCATGACGTGTAGATATGAAGAATACAATGACATGCTGTCACTTACTCATCTCTGCTGAGTTGTAAACGATGGAAGTGTCAAAGCTATAAGATCCACTTTACATCGATTATTTAATTTTCATCGAATTCATTGCAACTGTATTTCTAACTCCCGCTTAAAACCCAATACCGTAACCTAATCTTTACGTATGTTTGTAATAAAAAATGAATTCCACGTCAATAAGTAAAAATTACTTCACACACTTTTGCTGTACATTCAGTCAGTCTGAAGCAGTAAATACTCGTAGCAACAACCTTGCGTGAAGTTTACAGAAGCAGAGTCGCGCACCGGTTACGCTTTGATGACACATGCTGGTTTTGCAAATTTTCTTTCGTTCTCGCTGTTCCTCTCTTTCTAAATTAGCCAGCAGGTGAACAAATCTCAGACTAAATTGTGAGAAATAAATAAAAATTACCTTGAAAAATCAAATTGAATTATATGTAGGTACATACATACAAACAGTAGTTCTCTGGAAGTGGTGTGCGTAGCGTACTGTAATTAAGAAGTAAATATGAGACTCATTGATGATGATGATCAGATGAGGAATGTTTTTCTTTTCCAATAGATACACGATTATCTTTAACCATGCCATGACGTGATTCATAGATCATAGAGTTCCGAGAACTCAAGTTGCTACTCAAGTCTCTTGCCGCAAAATTAGATCAATAGGGTTGCGGAACGCATTTCCTTGTCGCTTTAGGGGATTGTCATCAGTTTGATTTAAAAATTCATAACAGTGTTCTCTCAGCTGTCAGTTGATTTACTTATATCACAACAACAAGGGTCACAGTACCATTTAATAAGGCTAACAACATACATACATATGTACATATACATATTCACGTATCATATAAATAAAAACTTTGCAATTAGCATCCAGCATTGCTCTTGTGTTTATACTACACAGGGTGGAATGATGAGTCAACTGTTTGAGAAATATTTATTTTAATTAATAGGGTGCTTCAAGTCCGCCTCAATTAGAAAGGTATCTTTGACGAACGTTTATAAAATTGGAAATATGTAGGTACATAGTCATAGACAAAGAGATTTTTGTTTTCGAAACAATTTGCTCTTGATTTATTGGCAGGAGATAGCGATATGATTCCTTAAAACGTATTTTTGTGTTTAAGGTATGCATATAAGTTTATAGTATACATACATATGTACGTTCTCCATCAAATGTACTTTAAGAGCAATGGCTTCATGCTAAAAACTCGATCAAGTAGATTTTAATTAAGTTCGTCAGACAACAACAGACAACACCTAATTTTTTTCACGGTCCCACCTCGCGAGCGTCTGACAAACAGCCGAGAGTTATTGTCATGAAACATTTTCTAAAACACGATGATATAGGTACTATAGGCTTTCGTTCGTTTAATAAAAGTAACAAGCATACCACGAAAGATTGTGAGAAGCTAGGCTCTGGTGTGTCCCGTACGGACCTGTCGCGTCAAATAGGATATTGTAATACAATTGTAGCAAACTCTGAACAGAATTCCCATTCCTTCCTTCACCCTGGCGAACGTTTAGAGAAGCTTTCGTAACAAAAATTGGTAAATCCGGCTACTCAATTGCTTCGACTTTCTGATTTCATTCATGATGACAAATTTGAAAGGCTGGTCGAGTTTCACATGCGCAAGGTTAATCTGAGATATACATAAATAGATGCTGTTCCCAGCATTTTATGACAGAGATTAACAGGGGCTATCCGCAAGTATAATCGCGCGCACAGAACACTCTAAAATTACTATACGTTCAGTGCGCGCGATCATATTCAAAAGCGTCTCTTTCATTTTTTGCGACTAAGTAGTCGTGCGATTGAAATCGCATGTGCGCGCCTAGCCTTAAGCCCGTATGATACTACATTTTTTCCGCATTTTTAATACATTAGTTTTCAGCTTTGCATAAAAGAGAAAACACGTTTTTTTAAGAAAAGGAAAGCAATCATTTTGGAAAGCAACATACACAAATCAAATGAGTCACACTTTATTTATTTTCAAATAAAGCTAGACAGCAAAACAGGCGCAAATGGCAAACGTATAATTTTAATGCAGAAGTGTCAAAAAAAAAGCTGCCAGTGGCTGAAAAATGTAGTTTGAGATACATTTTTAATGCATTTTTTTTGACATTTTCGCATTTATAAGGTTAGTGCGTATACACTTACACCAAATGGGAATTTCAGTAGGTAATTTTGCGTACTGCTCTAACTTCATTTTCAGAGCAATAAAAATGCGGAAAAAATGTAGTATCATACGGGCTTTAGTCCTAGACATGATCGATGACTGGTGCACTAGGAAAACGAGCTTGATCAATCCTATTATCATTAGGATTGTTCTCTTTACGAGAAAGTGGATCGTAACCATTTTGATTAAGGATCTCAAATTAATTTAAACATCTAGGAGTGATCTTCGATAAAGCAAATCAAGTCGAAGAAATCAAATGCCTTGAATTTTTATCAGTGTAAGATTACTTTTGCCAATATATGTATAAGGCTTATCGCCAAAAAATATTCTCTGGATGTAAGATAAGACCGTTCCTATCTTATGCGTGTTTGTTCGGTGTATGTATAATAGCCTGTACTATCAAAGGAATCTACAGTCTTAGACTGGGTGGTTTCTGGTATTATCCTTGCGTGCTACTTATTCTATAACTCTGGCCTTATTGGATATGCCGATATTGGAATTTCGGCTTACTTTGGTTTTGCTAAGCATCTCAGTGTATTATGCTTAAGTTTTTGTTTAGTCTGTGACGCTGGTAGTGAGGAGGAAAGTAACACATTTCGCTACATATGTACAAATGTATATCCTTTCTATGTTCGTATTAGGTGATAGATCTTTGGTGGTAATATGGTGAGCTCTGGTACCTTAAGTCATTTGTCATTGAAGAGCCTACTACTTGAATGTATAAAGGCAATTCGTAGTACAACTAACAAGTTTTGTTTGAGTGGTCCAGTAGTTTGGTAAACATGATAAGCATGTCTGAAACGCCTGCTTGAAAACGATGCGATCCGAGATGAAACCCATAGTGATTACATCAGTTGTTAACATGGAAAACACTATCTTCTCCGTCCAGCTGCTAGGATACACCGACGATAATGACACCACAGTTACACATTCCTATTTCATCTTCCTTTATCGTAAATGAAACGAACAAGTAGTCCAAGAATTATTATTTTGAAACCACCAAGGGTGTTCTCATTTCAACCCTGATAAAGGTCATTCTTGCCATGAAATAGCATTAGGGAAATAAGCTTTATTAATTTTCATGAGAAGACTTTTATTCTTTATCAACTACTTAGCTACTTGTCGGTTCAGGGATACGAGGTTTTAAAGGTTGGACATCTGACAAATGTCCGAGTGCATAACAGTAGTTCTAAAAATCAGATATAATTACGCCCCTTCGATAACGGTAGAAATAATTCTAAAACTTATTTTGATGGATATCTAATCAAGCTTAACTAAGTATGACTAACGGAATATGTATAAAATATACAAATGTACATGCCATAGAATACGATTCAAAACTCACAACTTTTGGAAATGGATATTGATAATTCTTTCTCACATTTGTACATTTTTACATGCGGCGGCTACAGTGACTGACTAATAGAGCTCATTTCATAGTAACGCCGTAATAGCACTAATCATACAATGTGAGTCATCTTAATACGTGCACAAGTGGACAGATATTTATTATTTATCAGTTGATTATCATACAAGAAGAAATGGTTTCTGAAACTTTTGTTTTGAGCACCACTTAGTAATTGCACTGGAAAGAGAGATTAGGCTCTGGTAAATTGACGTAACAGAAACGATAATTTATGTTGATATTCGATTATAGAAGTTCTAGTAGAGGCCAAGCTAAGTGGTCTTTTATCATGTGACCGAGTTTTCAGACAGAGCATTGTCCTTCTTGTTTTCGGGTATTTCCCCATGTCCAGGGACTTAATAAAGATGTTTTTATTTTTGACTTCATTACTTAAGATAACGTAGGTTTTATAATTTTTTTTTATATACATATGTATGTATATCCAGCAGCGTTTAAATAGCACCTGCTGGGCATAAACACATAGTTCCGTTAAAGCTGACTTAGGAAAAACCTTAGTGTACTTAGTAGTGCAACATGGGTCGTGACCTGTTCGACCTTTAACGAATAGATTAGAGAAGCATAAGGGAATATAGGGATGATACTATAGAGGTAAGCTTAGTGCTTTATTCAGTATTATGCCAGAAAGGCTCGAGAAGTTCAGTGAAAGTTTTGATCTAGGTATTTGGCCTCTCTAGAAAAAAGGTATTGAACACCTGTTAGCTACAGAAATCGAAGGTTAATACTTGGTTGGTATCAATTCCACGCTCTAAAGCAGAGAGCATTAAGTCATTCAAAGTTGTTTCACGTTCACGCCTATGTCTGATGACTCTAACTAGGTCATTTACTTAGCTTTGCATGGTGAAACTAAGAGATTGAACGCCTCAGGTCAATGTCACACGAGCTCCTCCACCAATAGAACTGTATACATTTGCGCACGGGTTCAAAAAGACGTCGGTTTTATTGCCCGAAGTAATCTATTGAGTGTCTTTCCTCCATGGCACGCGAACTGTAGATCGTCATAAGGGGGACTGTTATATGTATATCAGTATAAACACACAGGCTTTCAAATGGTCGCGCGTCATTTAAAATTTAATCTTTAAAATACAATGGTAGTTTTATGAATTGTGAATTTTTTTGTAATAGTTTATTTAGTAATAAACTAAAACATTTTTTTGAGGCGCATCTATTTTTAACAGCCAAACTGAACTAACAAGGATGATTAGCCTGCGAGAAGTTTGAAGCTCGTGTGGCATTGGCCATTCTTTATCATTTCTGACTGCTTCGTATATTATGCATTCCAGCAGCACGTGGAACATCAGAAATCTGCGATGTCGTATTTGTTTTTTATTGGCTGCCTGGGTCTTTCATGGATATTGCAGCCACATGCCGAGTGGCGTTCACCCTTGTGTGGTTTAGTCGCTCTCTAAATTTGAGCCTATGGAGCAATGCACCTAGGTACTTCATGTAAGGCTTTGACTCGATAGTGGGTTCTCCTGTCAGGCGTTTAGCTTTCTAGCGACTGTTAATAAGGACAGTCTGCGTTTTGGGATCCGCTAATTTTATACCTGTTGATCGAAGCCTAATCTTCACCGCTTTGATAGTGTTGCAGCAGTGTTGCGTCTTCTCCTCTACAGTTTTAACCTCTACAACTACACATTCGTACACAGAAGTCGTGCGATAATTTTTCTATGAAATTGTCACTTAGAGTTGTTGTAAGACTCTTGTAGGTAGGTAATACTAAATATGTTTTCCATTCACCCTACAGATACATATGTATATGTATCCTACAAACTAAACTAAATTGATCTCTAACCTGACACTTATCTTCTCCAATAGAAGTAATAGAAAATAAAGCAACACAAATATAGCGAAATAAAAATAAAAAAACGGCAGTATAGGTACAACCTAAATTACTCTGACGTATGAAAAGATTGACTCACCACCCAGTCCAGCCCATTTTATATGTTCATATATTCTTGTTTGTTTCTACTGATTAATCACTTTTTATCTTTTATTCTCAAACAGAGACTTTTTACCACGAGGTTCTGGTATTGTCACTCGTCGACCTTTGATTCTTCAACTAATCAATGGGGTTGCAGGTAAACTAAATGTTATTTAGTTATAATCGCGCATCGTATAATTCTATTATCATTCACAGAATATGGAGAATTTCTTCACTGCAAGGGTAAAAAATTTACTGACTTTAATGAGATTCGATCTGAAATCGAAGCTGAAACGGATCGTGTCACTGGAAGTAACAAGGGCATATCAAATATTCCCATCAATCTGCGAGTATACTCTCCACATGTGCTCAATTTGACATTGATCGATTTGCCAGGTTTGACAAAAGTCCCGATCGGTGATCAGCCCGTTGACATTGAACAACAAATTAAAGGAATGATTTTCCAATTTATTCGCAAGGAGACATGCCTAATATTGGCTGTGACACCAGCCAATACAGATTTGGCAAATTCAGATGCCTTGAAGTTGGCGAAAGAGGTTGATCCTCAGGGTATACGCACAATTGGTGTAATCACTAAATTGGATTTGATGGACGAAGGTACAGATGCAAGGGATGTGCTGGAGAATAAGCTACTTCCATTGAGGCGTGGCTATATTGGGGTTGTTAATCGTTCACAGAAGGATATCGATGGAAGAAAAGATATTCATGCTGCTTTGGCAGCCGAACGGAAGTTTTTCCTCAGTCATCCATCTTATCGGCATTTGGCCGATCGGTTGGGAACACCATATCTGCAGCGTGTGCTTAATCAACAGTTGACCAATCACATTCGGGATACATTGCCAGGTTTGAGAGATAAATTGCAGAAACAGATGTTGGCTCTGGAGAAAGATGTTGAACAGTTCAAGCACTTTAGACCAGATGATCCAAGTATTAAGACCAAAGCTATGTTGCAGTAAGTTGAATATGAATTTGTTTGTTGGTGCGCATAAATAAATATATTTTTTTATTTCTTAGAATGATTCAGCAATTGCAATCGGATTTCGAGAGGACAATTGAAGGTTCAGGATCGGCGCTTGTTAACACCAATGAATTGTCTGGAGGTGCTAAGATCAACAGAATTTTCCATGAAAGGTATGGTATACTTTTTATAAGTGTTATCTGTATTTGCTATTGCTGTTTTCCGGGAAACTAAGATCATCCACTATGAACTACCGCAGATTAGTTTATATTTTTTCTTAGAAACCCTATGGCATTGTAAGCCTTTAAAATGTTCTTAAAACTTTGCTTTTGATATCGCAGCATGCTTAGCTGTTAAGGAAGACCAATTAAACTGTTGTACAGTCTTTTGTTGAAACAGTTGATATATCGAACAAGGAATCTACGATGGTAGCATCGATATAGAAGGGAACTTTAGTGAATGCTATAATTACAAAAAAATATAAATATTTGGCGGCAAGTCTATGGTAACCAGAGCCTAGCTTCTCACAGCCATTCATGTCGTGTAGCTTAGAGCCATACATTCCTACACCAATAAAGAAACGGACCCCAGCAAAGAATGTACGTATTTTTTGAGAGAGAAAAATTTAAAAGAGAGTTATCTGCAGCAGCATTTCAGCTCTATCAACTATTACCAGCGATGATAGCGAAAAATGGGGTTTCATGGTTGATGGCAACAACAGACACCATGTAGATTGTCTGGGGATTGTGTAGGGCTTTTGTAAACCTTGATACATTCTTTGATAGAGTGCCAAAATTACCTGGTACAAAAAGCTTTACTACATCATAATATCGCTTGATGTGCCAAAATATCAAGGATATGTAAGGGAATTGTACCACAAAAGTAAGAGTATTGCGGATATATCCGTGAAGATGGAAGTACATATGTATGTATGTACATATGTAATAATGGAATATATAAAACAGAATCTTTAAAAATCAATGGCATGGAACATTTTATCGTACAGGTTCCTTTGACGTGTTGACGTCTAGAAAGTATATGATACGACTTGTTGGTTCGACTGATGGCTTGCTCAGATGGGCGCTTATGTGGTTTATACAGGCAGATTGACAATTCGGTTTAGGAAAGTCGGATAATCCTAGTCAGTTATAAAAAGTTAAAATGGAACGGCAAATTTTTCTCCCTAAAGTTATTTCTCTCTCCTTGTATACAAAGTCAGAAAGTTCTGTCCGTTTTTTAAGTAATTTGCCGAGGTTGTATTTCTAATTAAACTTAGCGTGTTCCATAGTTGCTTGCACTTTTGTGTTTAGCTCCTATGGCCCCTCCGTGTTTTCTATATGATAAAAAACTGCTGATGCAACTTCATGTCACCCACTGTTACAATTAGTATCGCTTAATTTTTCGCCTGTATTTTACCAAATTCTTAATGATTCAAACAAACATTTCTAAAGATAATCTTCTTTTCATTACAGACTTCGATTTGAGATCGTAAAAATGTCCTGTGACGAGAAAGAGCTCCGCCGTGAGATATCCTTTGCCATTCGCAATATTCATGGTATTCGTGTTGGTCTGTTTACACCCGATATGGCTTTCGAGGCTATTGTTAAGCGCCAAATAGCCCAACTTAAGGAACCCGTGATAAAGTGTGTTGATCTAGTCGTGCAAGAGTTATCAGCTGTTGTTCGCCTCTGTACAGATAAGGTTTGTCTCTTATTCTCTGCACTTATTTATTTTTTTATTTTTTTTATTATACTGTGTCTTGCTTTAGATGTCCCGCTACCCAAGATTGCGTGAGCAAACCGAAAGCATCATTGCCACACATATCCGCCAACGCGAGCAGTATTGCAAAGAACAGATCCTTCTGTTAATTGACTTTGAATTGGCATACATGAACACCAATCATGAGGACTTTATTGGATTTGCAAAGTAAGTATTGGAATGAGATACATAAGAGCGTGTATTTATTATTTTCTATCTCCCCATAGTGCTCAAAGTAAATCTGAAAATGCCAATAAGACAGGGACACGAGCGCTTGGCAATCAAGTCATCCGTAAAGGACATATGGTCATCCAGAATTTGGGCATCATGAAAGGTAAGCTGGGGACACATTCATACGCATTATAGGAATAGAGACGAACTGTTTATATTTTTTGTACCACTTAAACATGTTTGCACTCTCACTCGAAATGTTTTAGTCCCTCCCTTTGTTGCTTTCAACATTTCTTTTAGTCAATTAAGCATGAATACATATGTTTTTTTTACTTTCTTAAATTTTCATTCATTTTATTTTTGTTTAAGAAATCAATTTGTTTCTTGAGTTTTTCTGTTTATTTTTTTTTTGTTTTTGTTTTTTCTTATTTTTTTGGACTTCATAGCGTTGATGAGTTTTTTACCACGAGCTCTTGGTTTGTATTGATGTCCTGTCTTCTTAATTTATTCTTCCTGCTCCTCAAAGGTTTCATGGTTTTGTGTTATGTGCAGTCCGCTATATTCAAATTCTGCATGCTTTGTTTTTTCCAGTCCATGAAATGTTTAATTGCATTTTGCACGATTCATTGAATATGATTTTGCATATGATGTTTATCGATCATTACATGTTGTCGTAAGTTGAAAAGTTATGTTAAGGAGTTGAGAAAAATGTCTTAGGGAAGAGATGGAGGTGTTGGAAACAAATGGATTTTTTTGTTCGAAAACGAACTGAAATCTAATTGTTGGTGATGATTGTGCACTTGTTACCTAAACACGTCGGTTGTACATGTAAGGGTACATAGGGTTTTACGAGTGATATATCTTTGCTAGAAATTGACTATCATCTGATAGAAATCAAAGATATTTCGAGCATTATTATCAAAACCATTAAACGGTGGTAAAAATTGAACAAAACACAAGCAAGAGAAAGAAAGGGAAAATATCGGAAGGGTCAGTCATTAGATATCTCGGTTCAAGAGTCCCTTAAAAATATGCTATTCAGTTGTAAAGCTGCACATATAAATGCATTTGTCTCGAAAAGAATGACAATTGTGAGACCAATATGTACCAATAGAAAACAGAGTTATTCTCTGTGAAGGAAGATTTGGCAAGTTGTTTGAGACCAATCAACGAAACGTAACCCAACAAAATTATCGGACACATGAACAGTTAGTTTATTACCTGATCCAATTCATAAAAAGCCATGGCTGTCTCAGAGCTTATTTTTGGTCTCTGCAATCATGACATGGTTCCGCGTAATCAGTTCTCTAATATAAACACTTTTATATTTGTGCAACTCTGTTTCCACAGGCCCAATTCTTTCAGCCGGATTCTGCTCTTGGCATTAATGCCTTTTTTACACTCATTTAGGGAAGTAAATTTCCTGATCCAGTTTGTGGTGTGACTTTCTGCGCTCTTGATATTCCTAAACATTTCTACCTCTGATAGGTTTGAGATGGAAAACCACTTATGTAACTAGACTTGATATGAATTGTGATTTCGAACTGTTTACACTCGAATCGTCGCCTTTACTTTAGCGCAATACATGCTACCTTTGTGGACATAACATATAACATTTCGGAAACTACACTTACAAAACGTGACTTATACTCTTAACCCACTCATTAATTGTTTTTATTAATAATTTACACTACAAATATTTCTTTAAAACCTTCTATGCACATTTGGCACAAGAGCACACAACAATATAAACCATCATCAACGATTATTGTCTTAAAATTCATTCACGACGTCCTTCAAAACAGCTATGTGCACTAAAAACCCAAATCTATTCTTTGTACTAGTAAAAAAAAAAAACACTTCATAACTAATCCAGTACTAGCGGAATGCAAACATGCACGAGTATTGACCTAGAATAGCAAACAATAGACACCCGAGTAGAAATAAAAATATAAGAGGATACTCAGCTGGATTTTTTTTACATGCAAGACAAAAGAATCAATGTTTAATAACATTGACCGTTGGTTGCACAAGATGAATGTACACTATCAAGGTTTATAAAGAAAATCTTATACCATCTGTCCCTCCTCACGCCTGCTGACAAATCTTTCTCTAACGTATGGTAGAATGTACTTATGTGTGTGCTTTATAATAAACGGTTCATTTATTCAAACCTTTACTGCAATCCAAGTGGCAAAACCAATACCATATATTTTTTATTTGTTATGTGCGTGTACAGGTGGTTCCCGGCCATATTGGTTTGTCCTCACCTCAGAGAGTATCTCCTGGTTCAAAGACGAAGATGAAAAAGAGAAAAAATTCATGTTGCCCCTTGATGGATTGAAATTGCGAGATATCGAACAAGGCTTCATGTCCAGAAGACATACATTTGCTTTATTCAGTCCCGATGGCCGTAATGTTTACAAGGTAATACTCTGATGCCTGCGGAGGAATTTTACATTTTAATTAATCATTTATTCCTGCAGGACTACAAGCAACTGGAGTTATCATGTGAGAATGTTGATGAAGTAGATTCATGGAAGGCATCATTCCTGCGAGCTGGTGTATACCCAGAGAAGGATGTAACACAAGAGAATGGCGATGAGGTAAGTCTCTAAGCGCATTTGCCTTCCCCCCTCTATTTTTGGTTTCGTTTCATTCATTAATCATTCATGTCGTGATAATTTTTTTGTTTGTATCGTCCCATCTTTTCAAATGTGTGTATCTCTAAAGTATCTATTTATCTACATATGAGAGTGATTTAAACAGGGAGATGATTTTTAATCCTTAAGCAGCCACCTCCGTCCTGTATTTATTTTATTTTACACTATTTTAAGTTGATCAGCGTATAGAATTATTGGATGTAAAAGTTGAAGTCAATATGAATTAAAAAAAAAACTTTAATTTTTGTATGGTACGAGTATATTGTTCGGTTGATTAGAAGGAGCATTACTTAATTTTATGTTTTTAATGCTCATCGTGCAAGATCCGCCGTACGCTGTCAATTGAGATGCTTAGCATCTCTTTGATGCACATATTGTCGCAATAAATGATAGTTCTCGATTCGGCCTTGGGCATCATATGTCAGTTGGAGCTCTTCCAACGTTGGACCATCATTCGTATTCCACGTATTTCCGTTCATTATGCGTAAATGTATCCACATTCGTTAGGAAATCGTCATTTTGAAATATATTTTATAATTATGTATGACTTCAATTTTCGCATCCTTTTGTATAATACTTTCCACATTCTTATGATTTTCACACAACAACTATTTCGTAATCCTATCTATACTTGTTGACATTTTTTTTTTTATATTCGGGCGCTTCCTTAACTTTATTTTAATCATTTATTTAATGAATATAATATACATGTAATATATAGACATTCTGGTAGAATAGTGATTTCTAAATTTACATATTTTTTAACAATGCGTCTTAACCTTTATTTTCGTTTCTTGACCGGTACTTCGTAACATAAATGTATCGTAATGAATTCTAATGGAACTGACGTTATAGACGCCTCATTAAAGGAACTGAATACGACAAGAAAAAAAAGTGTTGAACAAAATGCAGCCTTTTGGCACCCCACTTTACACATTGTAATCATCAAAAACATTACAATTTATAAGACATGGTATTAGCACGGACGCATGGACTCTGTCCAGTCAGCAGTTTCTTTGTATGTAACTAATCTATTTGCTGTTTGTTCCGCTTGTATGGCTAAGACATTGGTGCGGTTGTGTTTGTCCACGACTCAGTCTTGTTTTTTTTTAACTATGTCTATGGATTCTTTTAAGTCATTTGACATCAGTGTAAAATACAGCAAGAACCTTATTTCAAACTTGCATCTGCAATAATTTTTTTTATCAAAAAATCATGTAAACTGAAATCACTGAACTAAATAAATACATAAGTACATACATATATATATATAAACAGTGGAAGCGCCTTCAAGATTTATTTCTTTTTCTATTTCTTTTTATTAGTTTTAACTTGTATACATTAAATGTGAACCTAAGTTTTTCTTGAGGTTGGCAAACAAAATCTATGTAGGAATATATACAACATTACTACTTTAATTTATGTTTATAGACCCTAAGTCAAGCATTTCACCATTTTTAAATAATTTTCTTTTCACTTAGCAACTTTTCCGATTTATAACTAGCGAAACTTTCCAAGAGCAAAGAACAAATGAAGATAAGAAAAGCAAGGTTTTCAAATTCTCAATTCTCTCTCTCAACCCCCTTCTCCTTTTATGTACATTACATTGTTCACAAAGAATATTAATTAATTCTTCGTAAACCAAAACACCCGCAACCAGCAGCGCTACCAATATTGTGCTAGAGATTGCTAGAGTATTTGTGTGTACATTTTGTGAACAAATAACAAATTTCACTCATTAAACCGCAAAATTATTATAATTTTCAAAAACCGAAACCTATATTTTATTAAATATTGTATAAGTAGTGAAGTTATTTTCCTATAAAAATGAGAATAATCATGTTTCTTTTATAATCATACAGGATGGACAAGAGGTTTGTTTCATTTTAATCTTTTGTTTGCCAAACATGTGTATTTTATTTTTATTTTGTACTTAATTTCTTTTTGTTAAAAAACTTACCATTCACAAAAAAAAAAAACTATATTGGAAAGCGGTCCCTTTATTTGCTCTGGTTTTTATTTTGTATGGTTTTTGGAAATTTATTTATTTTTTTTTGTTCATGGTGTGTTGGTGTTAGATTGATGCACTGGCGCTGATCGTTTGATCTGTGTGTAACCTGATTCTGACTTGACTTCGTAAATGTGTGTACATTTAATGTATTATAACCATTTTCTGTTTACCTGTACTTTAACAACATTACATTACTATTTTTCGTTTACCGGCAAATGTGTTGCAATGTTATTATTTAAGTGACGAAGTGACCAATGCAGTATCAAATTCTTTTTTCCTGCGTACGCCGACATATTTCTTCATTAGATAAAAGTTACGGCCACTAAATCCTCTAAATTCATCGAAGGTATTTAATATATTTATGAAATCCTTTCTCTCTACGTCGCAAAATGCTATCTATTCTCCTAGTATGTTCCTTGTTGATCTTCGTCCAAAATATCTGATGGCGTCACTAGTGCGTTGATACAAATTACATCGTCTGAAGCGAAAAGTGCTACTCAGCAGTATGGACTGAACAACTCTAGCAAAGAGCAATGTCTGGGTGTACCTTGGTCTTTCAATATGTGTGGAGTTTACTGCAAATGCATTATTCACTAGAAAAGATTTGTTGCTTACGCACTGCTAATTCCAGAACGATGCACTCCAATCAGACTTCTCCTAGTAGTTTTTCAACTCCCAGCTGAGTATGTCGATATCGGGGGTAAAACCACTTTATCTTCATTAATCACTTAGCTCCTTCTGGTATGGAAAGCGAAAGGATGTAGTCGTGCATGATATTCATGGAGGAGTGCCATTAACCGAACTTTGTTATCGCATCATACAGTTTCTTATCCTTAATAACTACAATATTCTTTAGAACAAACAAGTGGTTAAAAACGGATTATCTTGGCTTTAACACAGTTTGGACCTCCTTCAATTGCTGCCCATGCGATTAGTCTACTTTATACTCTAAAGACTATCGCATACATTTCGAAGTGAATTGCTTTTGAAGTTTGCTATCATTTTTGTCGAATCGATCACAGATTCCTTGCATGGGTGTGTAAAACTACTCTACTATCAAAAATGTTCTTGGATAGATAGATCAGCTTATTATTAGACTCGGAAGGAATCTCATCCTATCCCTATCCTTACTGCCAGGTTTTTCACTTTCTGCTCGTAAGACTGTAGTTGGTAAGTGATGAATGTCCCTGGCGTTTCAAAAAACTTTTTTAGTATTAGTTTTGGTTATTTCCTTATTCCTTGTATTGGTTGCTCAAGAGTACGCCTTGAAAAACAAATATATTTCCTTCCTTACTAGTTTTAGACGCCATTAAGCCTCTAAGACTTACTAAAACTATCATAAATTTAACGTGGCATACATAATGAATCTGCATTAATAAAATCACTTTTAACTTTTAACATCAGAATCAGTTCGAACGCGCAGTGCGTGCATATTGTTTAAGCACACTAAAATAATTTTATAAAGCAATCATATTCAATTAGTTTGGTTGTGGTCTTGTTTTTTTTTTTTATTTCTCGGAATATTTTTTTTCTGCTTGTTATTAAGAAAAAAAAGAAAAGAAAATGTTAATCAACAACCTTTTAACCATTAATTTCATATTTTCATTGTTAATTCACTCGCTCTGCTTCAATATTCACACGAAATAAAGTTATATCTAGTTGCAAGAATTCTTTTAGTATTGAGTTCATCTCTGTCAGTCATTTAGCATACAATTTTCATATTCCTAACAATTTTGAATACATTTATTTTTTAAATAATAACGTATTAAGGTATTATCTACTAATATACTAATATTTGTATACCAGCTCTAGCTTAACTAAACAAAAAGTAGTCGAAATGTTGTTTTTTTTTTCCAAGTTGTAGTTTTTCTATCTTCTTTTTTAACTAACTTCTTGTTTTTCTTTTATGTTTTCTTTATATATTTGTTATAAAAAAAAAATGATTCTCTCGGTATGGTTAATATTGTTTAAACTATACTTCCTACCACACTGCTACTACTTCTACTACTACATAATGTATAAACATTTCACTGGCAATGACTACATGACTACGCTTCTTCAAATACGTGCGTTTTAATCGCCGTTTAGGATTCAACCGAAGGTGAAACTACTTCAATGGATCCACAATTAGAACGTCAAGTTGAAACAATTCGTAACTTGGTGGATTCATATATGAAAATTGTCACGAAGACCACACGTGATATGGTACCAAAAGCCATTATGATGCTTATCATAAATAATGCTAAAGATTTTATTAACGGTGAACTGTTGGCGCATTTGTATGCATCCGGTGATCAGGTAAAATGACGCGTTAATGCGTTTGTTTGTGTCTGATGTACTAATTGTATTTAATTGCAGCAACAAATGATGGAAGAAAGTGCGGAATCGGCAGTACGACGAGAGGAAATGCTCCGAATGTATCATGCCTGTAAGGAGGCTCTACGAATCATTGGTAAGTGATTTTTTTTTGCAGTCTTACCTTATGAACCCAAAAACAACAAGGTTTTCCTCTGCCATGAACACCATGTTGAAATTATGCTGATACTACATTTCTTGTTCCTAGCTAAGACAGGCAGTCGATTTAAAGAACTAACTGATTTCTTGATCATATAAACTTTAAGCTAACTTATTTGCCTATTTAATGGGCTCCTCGTATGACTCCTTATAGGCTTACCACAACTTTCTTATAGAAGTTATACTACCATACAATTTTATTTTCTATTACTTATTTTGTCTTCTCTTTTTTAGGTGATGTATCAATGGCCACAGTTTCGACACCAGTGCCCCCGCCAGTTAAAAATGACTGGCTCTCGAGTGGCTTAGATAATCCACGATTATCGCCACCGAGTCCAGGTGGTCCAAGAAAACCAGCACCCCAGCAACAGGTAATACATATTTAGATCCTCTCTTACTACTATGGTTTACATTTTATTTTATTTTTTGTGTTTTAGGGCTCGTTGGGCGGAACTGGTGGAGGCGCCGGTCGTGGACCACCACCACCACCAGCAACTGGACGACCAGCTCCAGCTATTCCTAATAGACCAGGTGGCGGTGCACCACCATTGCCCGGTGGCCGACCTGGTGGTCAAGCTCTTCCAGCCCCTCTTATTCCATCGTAAGTACAATTTTCTTTTAATTTCTCATGTCCCATTTTATTTGGTTCGGTTTTACATATACATACTCGCTCTCTCAGTGGGTGGGTTTCAAAAGAATAAAACACAAAAAAACAAAATCAATTTGTTTATATTATGCACAAAGCTCAAAAAGGATTGTAAATGACACGCACATTTGTATTAGACGATGAGTAAGCACTACTTTACTCACGCTTTTGTGCGCGCGCTAACTATATTAAGCAAGTATACTAAGTATATAAAGTTAAATCCTTTTCGTTGAGCATTGGTCTTATATAAGAGCCAAGAGGTTTTTTTAAATAATTGAAAGTGACTATTGTCAAGTAATCACTTTCGGTTAAGTGAAACTACACATACATACGATTATTTGGTTTAAACGCAAAATAACTAAAACTATAAAACTATATTTTTGTGCTTTTATTTGTATTTTAAAATTCAGTTTCAAAGGTAGCCTTTAAATAACGGAAAAGCGAACGACTATCGTAAGACAATTTTGCAAAAGAGTTGTAATTTTTTTTTTTAAATTATTTGTATTTGTTTTATATTATTTCTGATTTTTAGCTGTTAAGTTAGAAATTCTTACTAAAATAAGTAAATGTATATAAATATTTGACGCAAGTGGCCCCCAAGTAATATCTAAGAATGATGGTTTTGTTAAGCTTCTTGTGCGTTGTATACGGTTTTAAGCTGCATTCAAACAGTGGAATTTAAAAAGCTTTGAATGATATGTGTGCTGAATTCAGGACCTTTATTCGAACTTATCCTTGTACACTTTAATGCTCCGTCAGTATCCAGAGTATATTCTTTCTGTTGGATCTTGCCCTTGAGCTTGAAAATTGCTAGGATACACATGCTAATTTACCAAAAACACACAAAGCAAGTTAAATGGATTCAAACTGCATGGTCTTGCTGATCGATTTACGTCGGCATTTTGGGAAATGACACGCTCAGTATTACTGAGGAGTTACTTAATTTGAGAATATAAGACTACTTAGTAAAAAATACTAATTAAAGATGGGGTCTTGTTTTATTCAGTTTCGCACACAAATTTAGTTGAGGCACCATTTCATTTTATCTTCCAGTTTCGTTAAATTCATGCTTCTGCAACATAGCAGTATTGAGAATGGTATGTCATTTCGCATTAGATTCAATACTTTAATATTTAATAAAGGCCGTCTAAAAGCTCCTTTAGAGTGCTGTAATAATCAACTCGGCCATTTCTTGATGGTCTGGATCTAAAATCTTGTAACCGAAAACACTAATTAAGCTGCAGGATATCTTTTCCGTATGCTCAAGTTCAGCATCTCTTTTCGCCTTTTAGCGTTGTATATTTTCGATGTCGATAACTGAAGCCCTCTCCTGCCTGAGATGTGTATTGGCAAAACCCCAAAATACAATCATAAAGATAAAGCTCATGCAATTAAAATTATTATTGAAAAGCTGTAGTCAAAAAGAAACTCAGTTTTGTCTTTTCTCAACACAAACCAAACTAAGCACAAAAGTGAAATGATTTGTTTTGTTACATTATATTTCGGTTGGTGTGTGGTGAAATAAAACACGTTTTCTTGGCTATGTCTGATACGGTCTGTTTTCTGCCTTACTGTCGCTTGTTTCTGGCCTTTAATCTACAAAATTTAAATCGCGAGATCGTGTAACGCACTGCTGTTTGGTACTCGCCTGCATCTAACCATCTAACTTTACTTTACTCAAGATGTCGGAACTACGAAGAATTCTTGTTCGAGTTACATTTTACTCCTTTAGTCTAGAAGTCGTCGGTTGCAATTAATATATCACGAATAGCCCTTAAAGATTGAACTCTTTGAGCCGTATAGTAGAACTAGAAGGAAGGTAAACTCATCTGTACAGCTGTCATTTCTAGACTGGTGTTTCTTTGATTGTCAGCAGCATATACTTGGTCTTTTCTCCGTTTCATTGAACGGTAATACATCTTTTTGTCTATTCCTCAATAGATCGCGTGATAATATCAATATCGTCCAGCAACGATAGTTTACAAATGAGTGCTGTTTGGAGACTCCTGTCTTACTTGTGCTCCCTAGTTAAAAAAAAACATGCATGGTATCCTTGGGTTTGATTATTTGATTAAATAAATAACAAGACAACCAGAATTCGGCACATGTTTAAAATTATTCCGAACCACGAATTTTTAAATGTTAGGTGAGAGTGTTGCAGAGGGGCTTTTAGACTTTCGCATAGTAGTGGATAGTGTCTGCTTAGTCTTACAAGTAAAAAATAAATCAATTTTTCTTTTTGTTTTTCTATCGCGCGTTGATCATAAATAAAAGAATATATCAATTTGTTTTAACTTGAATTTTATAATTATGAATTATGTAAAATCGCTTATTCGTCATAAAGGTTACCTTTTGAATTGAACTCGTTATAAATTAGTGTACACGGCTTTGTAGGGGCTTAAAGGCGCATTCAATAGGCTTCTTAGAAATAATTGTGTACTTACATTCTTCATTTTGTTACTACCAATTAACAATCTTTAAAAAAAAAAGTAAACAAAATTGTACTATTTTACTATAAATATTTAAACATATCTAAACAAATTCTCTTTCTTCCACCCTTGCTATCCACACTGTGCGTTCTGCAAAATGAACCTCCTCCAATGCTTTTGTATCATTGTAAATTACTCTGCAACGCATAGACGGCGTTAAGCCGCCTATCAACTGTAACTAACACAAACGAAAAATAAAAAATCTATAGAAAATAAATATAATAGGCTAAACTTCAAAATCCATAATCTCCATACGTCAGCAATATAATTATAAAACCAAAGTAAATAGTGTATGTAATGTTATTTAAATAAAAAAAAAAATATTTTGTAAAAGAAAATAATATATAAATTATTTTCTTTTACAATATTGTTGAGCTTTGATGAAAAAACAAACAAAAAAAAAAAAGAATTAATTAGGAAAATTTTAACTTAAACTATAAATTTATTTAAATTATATATCGTTGTTTACATTATTAAAGAAAATAAAATGAACAGTTCATTTTACTGAAGTACCTTTTATAAATATATGTTAAAAATATGAAAAAAAAACAACCATGGGTTATATTGTTGAAAAAAAAAAAAAAAATTAAAAATAAGAAACGAGAGAACATTACTTCGTACATAACATTAATATACAAGACCAACACACAAAAATAAACAAGTTTGACAAACGTTTTATAGATTTTTTAGTTCTTTTTTGTTTTTTAATCCCGCAATGACATTTTAAATAGATCGCAACTTGCAACGAAAAAAATAAACTAATGGAAAAAAATGAATCTTATTCACATTGAATAGGGAAATAATGATAATTTCTTCTTCTATACAACAAAGCTACATAAATGTTTTTTTTTTGGTTTTTTTTTTTTTTTTTTTAAAGATGTTTCCGTTGTCATTTATCTTTTTTTTGAAATTTTAGTTTTTGTGTTGTAGTTTGTAAAATTGTCTTACTGATAGAAATTTTACGTGTGATTTTAATGTGAACTAAGTAAAATGTATATTAAGTCGTTTGAGATTACCAACATTTGTTATTCTATCGTAGTGCTTGGATCTTACTTTTACTATATGTCATGTATCCGTTTGTGAGCTTTAAGACCTCCACTACGTCTACGTATCGTATTTGTTGCAAACAAACCTAATGATCTCTAAGTCAGCTAATAGCATTCGTAAAGACAGAAAAACTGGATAGGTTGAGATCAATAAGCTCGCTGAAGTCTGGCTAAGGTAGCCATCTTAAAATGTTAAACGCCTCAAGACAGCCTTCACATGCTTACTTAGGTCTTATATTCACTTGTTGGCTTTAGGGCCTCAACTAAACCTACGCGCCATCATGTGCATCGCGCTGGCCAACTTCTTCCTTGCTTATGACTCCTTTTTGACTGTTTTGCACTGTTCTGGAAGCAATGAAAGAGTTGACTTTTCGATATATGTATATGCCCGAACCACTACATCCTCTGTCTTTGAACTATGATGACTATATGATCCTGACCCAAAGTCTCATGGAGATCTCATAGAGCTGAGAATGCTATTAAGTCAGAAGATCGTAGCCACTGATTGAGAAACGCTTCGAACTTTCTTGTGATAGTGACGGACAATTTCCAAGTACTGCACCCATATAGCAAAACTGATTCAACATCGGATCAAGTGTAGATTAGTCTTTAAGCTAATAGCATTGCTTCTCCATATTTTGGATAGTATACCAAACATACATGTCGACTTACTTATTATGTTGACTATACCCTGTTCAGTTTCGTTGTTGAGAATATACTCTCTTCCGGTTGTCCTGCAATGCTATATTATGAGGATGAAGTAGTTCCAAAGCTAATGATTTACATTTTGGCTGTATTAATCTTGAGCTCGTTGCGTGGGTCCACTATGGTGTCTAGTGTTTTATGATGAACTCAACCCTATACAATCTTGAGCCCGACAATGTTTGCTTCCCTCTCTGTGATATGATAAGCTGATATCAGCGTAATCTAATTGGGTGAGTTTAGATGTCATAGTCCATCGAATTCCTCCAATTTCCGTTGCAGCAGCGCAATGCACATCACTTACCACTAAAAAGAACAATATCGATGAAAGGATACATCCTTGTCGCATGCCGCCACAGGTGATGGATTCATTATAAGTTTTTCTGGTTTGCACCTCCAAGGCAAGCCAAAGAAATTCTCTGTTGAACTTTCGAATGTTTTTTTGTAATTAAAAATGTTGTACCTGGACAATACTAGTGATGTTTCGAAGTCTTCTATGCTGTAAGTACGTAGTTTGGAAATGTTAACGTGATGGTCGTCAAGCACCCAATGTTTCTTTTCTCCTTTGTGGAAGGGTTAGTGGTCTGAACATACATTTGTCATTTTGTATTTTATCGGTAACAGTCAGTGGGATCTGCACTTTTGTCACTTTACTGTTTTATAGCGCCCATACAGGTGCTTGTAGGTCTTCTTCTTCTTACAAAGGAGTGAAGTTCGACCTAACGAATGAATAAGAATTGACGGTCGGTGCACTAGACCTGTTACAAGCAGTCTTCTATATCTTGCATGGCAGACAGAAGAATCCCTTCTCTTAATCGTAATTTAGTGTTTATTGTAACATGAGTTTTCACCTGCATTTGACCAAATTTCAGACACACAGGAAGGAAGTTGTTTTGTAACCATGTTTTCCAATTTGATGATATTTCTGGCAATAGCTAGAAGAAAAGAGTCCCTGGCCAGACAGTGCCAGGAGATAAGAGAAGTTGATTTTTATAGTACCAATACAGATAATTTTTGAGAAAGACACAATTGCTTCGTCTGCGATAATGATTAATCTTTTAGTAGTACTCCGTGTTTCGTATCAAAGCGTGGAAAAATATGCTCTGATGATGTTTAGACTACCTGCTGTAAATACTAGCCTATCAATGTTTAAGGATCTCTAGGTCTTCACGTTGGTAATCTCTAAAACATTAAAATGTAAAATAAATCAGAGTTTTATTTTTGTTTAAGTAACTAACACTCACTCTAAAGCAATACATCCTATTAGTTTCTATGTTATACACAACTTTTCGATATTATTTATATTTATGTTTGTGTTTTTCTTTTTGTGTTATATTTATAAAAAAAATTACTGTATTATGTACCATATATAGTCGGGTTGTTGGAGGAGCTGTCGTACAGTCAACTGGAGCACAACAATATATTCCTCCACATATGAGGCAACAGGTGAATCAGGCTGTCGGCCAAGCAGTCACCAATGCAGCTATGAATGAGTTGTCAAATGTCTTCGCTAGCAAATTCAAGTAAACTTATAATTTTTTATTGGTGTTCGTTTTCTTTTACGTTCGATTTAGTTTTTTTTCAATTTTGTTTTTATTTTATTTTTGTGAAAGAATCTCAAGGCATGGCAACATTGTGTTGTTGTTTCCTCTCCTCCTTTGTTTTCACCCACTTCATTTTATTTTATTTGTTTTGACTTGTTTGTTATTATTTATCGTTTTCCTTTTTCTTAACAAAAAAATAAATCGTGTAAATATACGCCGAATGTATAGTCATTTACATTTTCTCATTAAAAAAAAAAAACAAATAACTAAACTAAACTAAAAGTAATGTTATTTAGATAGATAGGGCTCAATGAAGAATAAGAAAAGAAATTTAATAAAAAATAGGAATACAGCCTACTTTACTCCAATCACTGCTTGCATTGTTTTTAAATATTTATTTTCTCTCTACGAGTAATTGTACACAACATACACAAAAGTAATGTTTAATGGATGCTTTGTAAAAGTAATCAGAATTTTCAATCGCATATAACTTGTTCTCTTGAATATAAATAAAAAATAAAATCCAAAGGAATCTTGTTTAGGGAATTTCAATTATATATAGATTTAAAAATGTTAAAAAAATGTGTTTATATTTTTTTTGTTTGTAATGCATTACTGGATTAATTATCTCGATAATTGCCATCAAATATCATTGATTATCGCTCAAATGTGTTTGGAGTAGTATTGTTCATCAACTAGACCAGGGATAACGTGAAGAAATGATGCCAGACTTCAGACATTCCCTTATACATTACCCCAAACAAATAATTAACTTATATGTCAATGTATTGTTTATACAATAGTATTGAAGAGTACCAGCAATGCTATTGTTTTCGTTAATTGTTACAGTACACCGACTATGTAAAACTACAGAGTTGTAAGACCAATTATAATAATTTCTGAAAGGGATAAAATTATTACCAAATTTTACCTGCCATTCCCTTTTTATGAAAACTTGTGTCAAAAAGTATTTCATTTGTGGTTAAGTTACGCATAACAAAGTAATTTATGTACAAAGACGCACTGAAGGAACTGATGAGTCTGACTGACTCTGAATTACTGACTCCATTCTACATCACTTATAATCTCTTCCAGTAATGCATTACTTTTATAAAAAAAAAAAAAGTTTTTGCTTTATGAAGATACATTCCTCAAGATATAAATATATAAACTGTATTATTATTATAATTAAATTATATTCTTCTCAATATAGAACGCTTGTTAGTAGGTTTGAACTTTCTAGAAATAAATAAAAGAAAAAAAAAGATCCAGGATGTAGGTACTCGCTTGCGCTAGTAGTACTTTCATACTTGCACGTTTTGCAAAAATATGTTAATGAGCAAAACAATGGCTTTTAACAAATGAAAATGTTCATTGTTTTGTGTCTTAGGTTAGTTACTCATTTTTGTTCAAATGAAATGAATATTCTAAGTGTATGTTGTATAAAAAATATATATAAGAAATATAATAGTAAAAAAAAAACAGCAAATGTAAAACCACCAATGTAATATGTGATTGCACGCTCTCTTTAAATAGAGAATTTTTATTTTATTTGTTCAGTTTATATTTTTTTATAAATGTCGCCCAGCCTAAGATGAAGAATATAGAGTAGTTGATGTAGGGTTACACAATGTATAAATGTTGCCCAAGCAGCCTCAGATGAAGAATATAGAGTATTTAACGTAGGGTTACACAAAATTGTTTAAGATTTGATTTTGATTTCCAAAAAAACTAAAAAGAAGATGTTATCTTTTACTTTTACATCTTGATGTAAAAGGTGCTTCTCTTTTTGTAGTAAATAATTGACAGGCATGATGATGCTTCTGTATAATTTTTAACAAACAATTTAATGCCATCCGAGAAACTTCAAGATATTACTTGAAGATAGATAGGTCTCGTGTCCTCTCGTGGGACAGATCCGGGTTTCTGCAACGTGTACTTCAGTACTTGTATTTCTTCAATTCATGTTCGAAGAGGTGACTTTTTCTTCGACGGTTTTGTACTATGTTCGCTTAGGGCGATCTAATCTTCTAACAAAATACGTAAGTGGATTCCATTGCTTGCCTTATTTTGCGATGGAGTTGTCAATGCGCCGTATTGTGTAACTGATCCATAATTGGTGCAGCTCCATTGTGCTAGGGTAATCATCATAACGATGATTGTCAGCGTAATCCAATTGCGTGACGTAGGATGTCATAGTCCATCGACTATCACTATTTCGCCTTCAGGAAATAACAGTGGATAAAGTATACAACCTCGCCGCACGGCCCTTTCGACATCAAATGCTTCACATATTTTAGTGTTGTGTAAGACCCAATGCTGTAGCCCTATAAGAGCCTTCAAGAAAAGTAATCAATTCTTCAGGGACTCCCCTATTACGTAACACTCATCAGATGAAGTCCTGGTTCACGCTATGCTCTCTGTTGATCCGTATGGTGATTATGTGATCAACACAGAAGCAATCTGAAATAAAGCCTGTTCGATTGAATCTACTAATCGGGATATTATTTTGGCATCCTTCGAAGAACGCAAATTCCTCCTAGCTTTCACATTCCAATATGGAGTGCGAGAATGTATAAGAGTCATAAGATAGTTGACGCGTGCTATGCTCCTAACTTATTACGAACGTACAATCGAAAGGACAACTTATAAGGCTTCAGATAATTAAATTGCTTTCGATGACCAGTTCCATTGCGCCATTAGTCGATGCGAAAAATTCCTCCGGCCTCCTTCAATGGGGTCTGCTTCCGAATTGTATCGATAAAATGTAGATGCCTCATATTGACCGTCGCAATAAGTGCAATCATCAATACCAGAAAGAAGGTGTGTTACAGTATACAGACTTATTCAACTCTGTTCTGCACATTGCGTGTTTCTAGGACTATGATATGTACATATGGATAATGCAACCATATCTGGATGAATACCTTTCGTATTAAGCAAATCCAGATGTAATTGTATTCCATTCCTTCTTGCAATCCGATTACATGATTTACAACGGTAACATAACCTGGGTTGTGTGTTCGACAATACAGCGTAAAGTTGATGTGGTCGACCTTCGAGAATGTTTAATCGATTCGGGAGTATGGATACAAAAACAATATCACGCCAGTTTTAGCAGATCTTAACATCACTTTTCTCTCTGAGATACGTCCGTAAATTTAATTTTCTCAGATGGCTTGTTGAAGCAAAAAAGAAGTTTGCTTTCAGAAATTCGGCTTGATGGAGATGTTTTATTTTAACCTTTCTGACTAGTCTAATAAATTTCTTCTCCATCTATTCTTCAACCATTCCCCGATCACAATCTCATGCCGACAATTAGCAATGGTTATAAAATAATAAATATCTTCCATTTTTCCGTCATTCCTCCTCTCCGCATATAAAATAAAAATCAAATCGCTTTCTGTGTATAAAGTTTACATACCTTTAACGTTAAACATATATAAGTAAAAGTTATTAAATATCAAAATATTATCAATGTCCGCATACATAAATAAAAACAAATATTGAAGAACTAGTGTAATGTGCTAATTATATAAACTAAAAAAAAAAAAAAGAAGAGTTTTATTAGTTAAATTAATTATAATCGTTCGTTACGCTCTCTATCTCTTCATAAAAATTAAAGCTAAGAATCTTAAAAAAAAAATATGTACAAAGAGATTGGGAGATGTAAAAAATATATCACCACCAGAGAAGAAAAAAACAATCCTTTACACGTGAAATCTATCATTGCTGTTAAAAGTAAATTCATGTAATTAAATTAAAACAAAAATAAACTTACAACATACATATAAATATAACATATATAAGTAAAAGAAAATATTTTAAGAGAATTTCTCAAGTTACACTCCATATTAAATATGCAAAAAAATAAAAATAAAAATACAAAATGTGAAACAGTTATATACAATACAAATAGTTGATGTAATTAAAAATGCAAAATATACAAATATATACATATATAAATATATGTATTGTATATGATACTACTACACAACCCACAATTGTATTAAATAAATTACGTACTATTAAAGTAAATATATTAACAAACCAACCAATGCTTCGAACAAAAAAAAACATAGATGATCTAACTAATGATTGCCAGAAAAAGGACATTAGTGTGGACACAACTAATGAAAGTCAAAGCAGTGCATATACCTAATATATATATATATATACATTGAATTATTATTTAGATAAGTTAAAGTATTTAACAAAAAAAAAAAAATCCCTAAGCATGTTGAAATTAAGAAAGTAAAATGTTATACACAAAAAAAGAAAATAAAAATTATTAATAAACAAGTGAAACTTATTTAAGTTGTAAAAATAACAAGAAAATTGTTTTTGTCCAATTAGTTTTTAGATTTTTTTTTAGTTAAATTTGCTTGTTTTGCTGTGTGTTTTGTATAGTTTTGTTTGGCTTGTTTTTTTTTTATTAGATTGCTTTGTTTTTATGGTGGCGGATAAAGGTGAGTTTGATTAAATGCGTTCTAATAGTATCTTCATATCAGTAAATTATAGTTGTAATGATCATGAATAAGTTATAATGTTATACAAAATAACAAACACATAGTATTTCACCTACGTACATGATTTTTTTCATATATGTATATTATTACAACTTGAAAATTCATTTAGTAATTTATTTGACAAAATTTTTGAATTTACATTAACTTTTAAGAGGGATATAGCCCAATGGTTATGAAATATATTTTAGTGTATGTACATATAATATATACCCACATATGTACATAGATGCATATGCCTTCAAGCTCGTTCATGAATTTAATGGAAGGTAATGGATCTACGAATTGAATGCTAGGTTCGATGGCTCTACCCTACGAAGTCTTCTGATTCTCAGCCCTATTATGGTAGCCGATCGGAACTGAATTTTCTCCGATTTACATGAAATCGGAAAATTATCAGAACGGATATCATGATAGAACGATCTATTCGGGATTTGTATGATTTTGTACGATTTGACGTAGTTTTGTGTTTGTGCGTTGCGAGATTCGCAGCAGATGTGTTGTTGTAGCATTAGTAATTTCTTTTTTGACTAGTTTTAGGTTATGGAGGTTATCATCATGCAGATACCAAGGTGCATTAGCAATACACCTTATTTTGGAATCGATCCATATAGGTTTTAGGATTTGCTGATATATAAGCAATTTGTTGTATGTAGAGAGTTCAGAATTTCTTCCTAATAACCAGTACACTCTCCTGACGTTAATATTTAATCCTTGATGTGTCTTTTTGACATGCTCTTTCTACTTTAGTTTTGCATCTAGATTCATGTCTAAATATTTTACCTTGTTTGATTTATTATAATCGGTACCATTTTTTTTAGTTTTGAAGTTAGTGTGGATGCTTTTCTAAATGCAGGCAGTACTGCATTTAGGAAAGCATCCACACTAACTAACTTATGAATCTGCAACCATTCCTAAATGCAAACTCAAAATGATGACACATCGCATTACGTTCCTTAATGCATTGTGAATGAATACACTGCGCAAACAAAAGCAAACAGCGCATCGTAAGCAAACGCAATGCAAATGTTATTTGTTATTGCTACCCTTTTTGGATTAGCTTTAAAGTATATTTCGTGAATATTCGGTTGTCACCAGCACCACAATTGTTTAGGAAATGATTAATTATCTGAGTTGCAATTAATTTATTACACATTGTTTCGGATTTCCAAAAAATAAATTGTGCGCATCGCTTACTGAAAGCATCGTGTGTTTGCAGCACGGATGCGATGTGCAGTCGCAATGCGCATGTTGGTTGAATTTAGGAAAGCAGCCTGTGCGTTGACTTTGGTTCATTTAGGTTTATTTTTCATTCTTTTTTGTCCAGTTGAGTATTTCATTGGTTCCTTTTTGTACTTTCCTGCCTGCTTGGCAGAATTGCAGTATCATCTGCGAATGTTGATATACTTCCTTCGGATGGTTTAGGTAAATCTCTTGTGTAAAGTAGGTAAAGCACATAACCAGGGACACTACCATGAGGAACTCTTGTCGGTATTTTCTTTAGTTTCAAGTATTCTTAATTTTTCAATCTAAAATGGCGTTCAGAAATACATACATATATGATTTAAGTATACAGAATAATTGTTTTGGTAGATCCCTTTGGAATTTAAAAAGTAACCTCCTCTGCTACTATTTATATGTATGTACGTCCGTCCAAAAATTGCGTCCTTTAATTCACATCGTGATACTGCACGAATTTCAAGATTATCATTTTTGTGCTCTATGAATATGCTTTCATGTACAGTTTGTCTAGTTTAAGTGGGTTAAACGTTTGCTCAAGATGTTCAAGATGTTCTACAAAGAGTTTGTCATCTTTTTTGATTGGATGCGACAGAAGGTGCAGTTGTTTCAAGTTTCTTGTGGCGTTCCATAGCGAGTAGTAGTAATTGGTTTGCTGTTGTTGAGTTCTGTAGATATACATATGTACGTTCATTGATACGTTTTTTATTTCTTTAATCAGTAGTTTTAGTTCGTTGCTTAGTCTATCCAAACTTATTTATTCTCGGGTATACTATTCACTTGCACTAGTTTTCTAACTCTAATCGGATAGATAATTTCTTTTATTATTTTCTGGTGTACTCTCTCATGGTAATAATGGTATGATTTCTGTAAGTGTAATTTTTTCTTTTCAAATTTGATTGCCGTTTTTTAGAGGTACTTGTAGCTCAATAAGGTATTTGACAGAGTGACAATGTTTTGTAAGGTTTAACTGTTTTCTTTTCGATTATTGCCTTCCTCACCGATATTATGACATTGAAATAATCTGATATGGAGTTATCTTCCATATATGCATATGTACATAATTATAAGTACACCTACGTAGACTATTTACTACTAAATGTTAAACTCTGATAAAAATTAGACACATTTTTAACCTGACCTACTTGTCCTACATAGTAGTAATGTTATCTGCGTTAGAACACAATCTATCTCCAAACGACTAGAGTTAAAAAAAAAAAGTTTTTCTCTAGTTCACAAAAAATAAGGTGCAGGTATACTTTAAATAAAATTGTTACCTAAACTTTGCAATGGATTTAAATAATTAGAAAAAGTAGCGCCTGTAAAGTTGTAGAGTATAAACGGAGTTGTAAATTTCCAGCTCTTCGATATTTCACTGTTTAAATTCAAGCAAAGTATTCATTATTATTTGCATCAACAAATAGTTTAACAACGAGTAGTTACTACTTATGTTTAACAAATCCCAGACTACGAAAAAAACGAGAGTTAAGGGCATGAAATATTATTTTGAATATAATCTGTGTCGAATCGTTTGTTTGGAAGGTCTGCTATTACCTACTTGGGGCGCTCTCAAGAGGCATTGAATGAGAAATACATATTTGGTTTTCGTTTAACATACAAATTTAAAATGTTCTTTGTTTTTATATAACATTTTGTTTAAGTAATAATTTCTTTTCACAGAAGATATTAATGTGGTTCTAAAAACGATAGTGGCCCTAATGTGATACCCAGCCAATGCACAGATGTGTATAACTATTTAGTTTATTTAGTTTTTTATCCTTTCTTAGATTTTATTTAATTTACTGATTTTTACTCAACAAATTTAGACACATAATATGAAAAAAAACAATAGTTGAAGTCATAATAAACACATACACATACTTACTTCCTTACTTAGGGTACGCTGCAGTCCTGTAGTGGACCAGGGCCTCGAACAAGAAGCTGCCTCCAGTTTTGTACACTAAGTTGGTTGAGGTCCCTTTCCACTTGAGCGCGCCACCTTAACCGAGGTCTTCTTTTATTGCGCCGGCACATTGTTGTTCATCCGTTCTGTATGAACCAGCCATATTAGTCCTTGTATTTGAACTCTTCGGACGAAGTTTTTTTCTCATAACCGAGAGCGGCCTCATCCATTCTTGACATGGTCCATGCCTCTGCCTCGTAGACCATAGGATTACTTTATTTGTTCGAGAGAGGACTTCACTACACAATTGCAGTCTTAGTTGAAAGAAGCCGCGATTGGCAAGAGTTACTATTCATTTGATCTCAGCGCTGGAGTCATTGTCTGAATTTAAAGTGAATTCTAGGTAGAAAAAGTCCTTAACTACCTCAAAGTTATATCTGCCGAGGTTGGTGTTGTATGTATTTCCTGTTTTTTTAATCGTTAAACCCATCTTGCTCACAAAACACTAGTGTCATCACGCTTTGTTCTTCTGATTATATCAATATCATCAGCATATGCAAGTAGTGGACTTTTGAAAGATTTTGCCTTTGATATTGGCGTGTGAGTTTTGCACATTTCTTTCAAGAACAATGTTTAAGAAATCGCATGACACCGCATCGCCTTGTCTAAATCCTTTTTCGACATCAAAGGTGAGATGAGGTCTTTCCCGACCTTGTGCATTCGCCATCGTCATCCTCCGCTACTGGACGAGTTTTGCAGGGATGCCAAACTGTACATGGCTCTGTAAAGCTTGTCTCTGTATGTCTGTCATAGATGGCTTTAAAATCGACAAAAATGTGGTGGGAATCAATAGGAAATTAATGGATTTTTTCCAAGATCTGCCGTAGTGCGAAAATTTGGTCGATGGTAGACTTTCCTGGCCTAAAACCGCACTGATATGAATCAATGAGGCTGTCGATAAAAGGTCTGAGTCGTTCACACAATATAGCAGCTAAGATCTTGTAGGCGACGTTGAAAATTCCTATTCCTCTATAGATGCATCAGTTTAGAGAGTCTACTGTTTTGAGAATCGGGCCATCAATGCTCAATGCATTTTGCATGCTCCTTACCAAGTCATCTCCCGCTGTTTTGAATAGTTCGACCGTCAGGCCATCAGCTCTACCATCTTTATTGGATTTTAGGTTAGATGTTGCTCTCTTAGTTTCATTCAGGACGGGTTGGTTATTATCGTTCAAAATTTTGATCATCTGCGCCCGTCTGCAGATGTTTCAGTTTCAGCCAGTTTAATATAATACTCTGCTGTATCTTGTTCATTGGGGAAATCCCGGGAAGACATATGGCTAATGAACTACCAAAACAAGATTTATTCGGTACAAGCAGTCAACATTTAGGCAAATTCATGCAACTATTATCATTTATTCACTACCTGACTCACGCCATTCCAATAAATAAGGCATATCAACATTTCTAGGCTGCATGGCTTATTCTGTCTATATTTTGAAATTTGTTTCTGCTGTCATTATTATGATTATTCAATGTAATTATTTTATTAAAAGAAATGATAGATCTCTGGAAATGAAGAAGTTAGATATGGCGACCAATTTTTATTAATCCGTAATATTTTTCATTGCTTATTTACTCATATAATATTCTCTGCACATACATATGTTATATATTCCTATACTATATACGAATGGCAGCTTGGTCTAATAATAATTTTTTTTTGTATTAAACATATTACATATGTACATATGTACATACATTTCTTTCTTCTCTTTAATTTTATTTATTTAATACTAATTTTTATTTCTTGGTGTTTATTAAACGTCAGTTAGCGTTCTAAGGATTGATGCTAATTTTTACATTTAAATTTATTTTATCTTTTTAATTTATTCATTATTAATTTATTTTGTTTTATTTTTCTTTTCATTATTATAGTCGGCCTGTACCAAACGCCCCACCAAAATTACCAGAACGTCCCTATTATGGTAACCAAACAAATGGTCGACATTATTAAGTAGTATACAATTTGATAAATTCATATAAACTAAAACTAAATTTAAAACTTAAAACAAAAAAAAAAACAAAAGCAAACGACTACACATCTTAGTATATTTTTGAAAAGTATCGCTTCTATATTTTGTATATACGTATATTGTATAAAAGAAAATATTAAAATTAGAAAGTTAATTTTTTTTTTTAAATTAAATGTAAAGTGGTCGGAAACGGAAAAATGTATATAATACGAGAAAAGTAAAACGCAGGTGTTAAAGGGGTAAACGAAAATCAGTGCCTAAACTTTAAAGTGAAGCAAAAGGAAATCAGAATACGTGTATAGACATGGAAAAAAGATCAAACATGAATAAAGTAAATAAGATATAGCAAGAAAGACGATAGTAATCAAAGTGCAGTTCTGGAATTACATAAGTGTAGACGCAACTTAGAGAATCATATATGTAGGTATGTAAGTCATAAGATTAAATTTGCACATCTTTACAATTATAATTTTCCATACACGTGCCTGCCGTGATATGATTTGAGCTCCATTTCATAGAAACAGTTCTAAACTTAATATACCCTTGGATAGGGTACATTAAGTTTGTAACATATGTAGATAAATAATTGAGATAGATCCTATAAAGTTATATATTCGTGATCAGTGTCAATAGCTATGTCCGTCCGTCCGTATGCCACCACTTTTTGAGCCTTAAATTTTGAGCTAGGAGGATTAAATTTCATATCTGGGCTTTTGAGAAGGACAAGCAGTACAAGTATAAACATTTTCCCACTGCTACACCCAGTTTTTCATAACTTCACTAAACTACATGAAACCGAAAAATTTTATAAAGACCAAATACTTAGATATTTAAATTGTCTACAATTCACCAATACATTGTCTTTGGCCACGCTCACTTTTGGGTAGCGTTTTCATTAAAAAAAACATTATTTTCATCATATTTTGCATGTACCGTCCTCAAACGTTTGAAAATATCGTAATAATTCAATAAAAATATGTAGTATTCCACGTTACTTTGTTAGGGCTGATGGAAAGGAAAAGGGTTTGCAACCCGTTTCCTCTAATATGGTCAGTATTTCGTTTTCAATACGTTCTTTGTGGCTCTGCTATATATTTTTTGTAGCGATTGTTGCGGTAGTGAACGTTTCTAAGAGAATTTCATTCTCTTTTAAAACTCGAGGCGTAGGTCTCCATTTCCATGTTTCTAATGTTACCTCTTTGTGTTTATTCCACAATGTTTGTTGTCTAGGTACTCGTACTTGACATCTTTCTATAAAATACTTGTATGTGGGCAATGATATGTTCTTCTAAGGAGCACTTTAAATGATCAGATTCCACATACATTACATAGACATGTAAAATTTTTTGTCAGCGAAGGGCTACTGTATATTGGCTTGATTTGAAGTTGTCCGTATCAAATCTGTGCTTTACAATCTCGTCTGTAGTGTTTAATCTTAGACCTGTTTTGTTTAAAAATATTCTAATCTGTTAAACTCCAATTTGAGTTCATACTTACTTTCCAGCACTGTACTATTTTTTCAGGGATTCCACACAAAGGTCTAAATGACTGAAGTTATATATATTTTTGTTTTCCTGTACATATCAACAAGTTTAATAATATTAAATGTAGTTATGTAGTATTTCCATTGAGAAACGAGAAATTTCATTGTAGGATACCGTAGCTATAGAGAACAAATACTTTTGGCGTAAATCGTTCAAGATTGGTGCCTTAAATAATATGCCTTCTAATTAAATCAGTTTTTTTTTTTTTTTTTTAAGAGACGACCTTCTCGTCGTAGTAAGTAGTCAGCCATATTAAATAAATAAGAGAAATGTTTTTGTTTTTTCCAAATGTTCTCAACCGCTGAATGTTATCCTACAATGAATACGTTTTTTAACTCAGTAATTTTGAAACTGATATTCTGTAGGTTTTGTTTTAATTTATGTTTGTAGCTCTTTTTTTATCGACAGATTAAACGAACAGTGACAATGATATCAGAATTAAAAAGGCGATATTCCTACTAAAATGTCCTGTCCAATAATACCTACTTATCTTGTACTAATTCCTTTACGATTTCATTTTCATTAAACAAAACTTTTAAGTCTGAGACCGACACCTGGTTTGATCTATGACTTTCGAGTATAAGATGCTCTCTAACTCTAAGCGATCATAGTAGAGTACCAATACCAAATTGTTTTCACTGAATTGTTATAGTATTTAGTTTACCACCATTCAAAGTAATACTTTCGATTGTAATCCTGTTGCGGATGTCTGTCGTACCCAAATCAAACCATAACCCACTCAGTTAAGCCTTACTTGTCACTGTTCATTTTTTTTTATAAATTTTAGTAAATGAAACCTTAACTTTTAAGATTAGCTTTATATTAAATGTTTGTTTTATTATTTATTAAATTTAGTAATGAATACTAAATGTTTGTAGCCTGTAATGATTTGAAACATCATTATGCAAAGATGAGATGAAACTACAAAGAAGTGTATGCTCTAAGTGTTTGACTTAGTCTTAAAGTGAAATTACGACAAATTTCTTAGTAAAGATGACAAATTTATAAAATATAATTTCGTTTATTTAAGTGTAATTTTGTAATAATCTATAGGTAAATCGATTTATTGTATGTATTACTAAATTAACAAAATATAATTAAAAACTGAAAAAATGTAAATGGTGTTTTTTTTGTAAGTATTTATGAATACAAAAGATGGTTGAGAATGTTTTTAGTTTTGTGATGGGCGTTACCATGATAAATACTCGGTTTCCCAGAGGTTATATTAAACAGGATCGTGATACAGTCATTTTGAAGAATTAAAGTGTGAATATCACTTCAAAATGTTACAAATTCGTGTGGTCAACCTACCTTCCTTTATAGGTTACTGTAGAAGTAATTGCTTAAATGTTTCCTTTTAGATCGACCATTCATTCGCATTCATTCTCATATTTCAATTCCGTCTTTACTGACTTAAATGGGCTATAAGAACCAGCATAAGTCTATGTCTACGACGCCGCAATTTCTCTATTGTCATACGTGCATACATATGCATGTAAGCATGCTACAAGCTTTAAATTAGTATATCTTGTAGCAGACCATCGTTTTGGTGCCACTTTCATTGAAAAGAGTACTTTTCAAGCAGGAAATAGAATTTTCCTTATTTGCCTGCTCTTCCTTAGTTAACTTGTTCATAGACTTCATAAGAGGATAAGGGTTCACCATTTTTTTATGATTTGGTGCCTTTGAATGCAATCACTAACACTAAACACAATATGGTCATATCAATACTGAAATGATTCTCTCCATAAGCAATTCTTATAAAACTTCATGAAATTACCTTTAATTTGATACCTAAATCATAAAAATCCGTTAAAAAATAAAAAAGTTACTGCAAAAACAAAGCAGTGTTCAAAAACCATGTGCGGCAATCAATGCCCAGCAGCACAGTTTGAGAAGCTTAGGCGAGTCGGTTTACCTTCTATTTTTCTGCAAATTTCTGTTGGCTTGGTGTACGATGGATTTTTTTTTTGTGATTAATGAGAGCAGATTTTGTGGTGTCGATATCTCCGGTTATGGATGGGCTAGCGTCATGCAATAATGATTGATATTTAAGTTACAGGGTGTAGTTTATTTTATGATTATTTTTGGATACAGGGTGGTCTGTATTTTTGTGCAGGTGTCAATGCAATTTGTTGTGATTTGGATTCCATAAGAGGTAAGGAAATGGAACAAATTGTAATTCAATTTACGGTCACGTCACGTGATCCTGTTCTTTTCGTGACTTCTGGTTCTGCTTGAGGATGAGGAAATGCATCATGATGTGAACGCAATTCGCATCAGTTAATTTATGTATTTTCAAAGTAATGAGGGCACTTGTATGGCAATAGATCGATTTCTTTTGTATTTACATATAAGGATTCCGAAAAGGCGGGCATACCAAAAGAATTGATTATACTTACGGATTGATATACTTACAATTTTTCTAATTTTCTGTACAGGACTGGAAATACGACATCATACGGTAGACTGATAGTAGTATCTTTAACAAATCCATCCAGATGCTAGGGTACGCTTTCACGGTACGAGCTGTTCACGGTCGCTTTTTACAAAGCTATGGCGAACTCATGTTCTGTGACCAGAATCACAAATCAATTTGGTGTGCGCCAAAATTAAGGTAATTCGAGCAAACTGCAACCAGATGACGCTAATTTGGAAAAGGCCCGATTTAGAGAGACAGTCCCGTAAGTAAGATTTCCTTGTCGGAGATCGCATTTGTTAAATAATGGGACTCATATTCGCATCAACGGCAATAGGACCCGATTGGTTGGGATGGGTGTATATAGCAGCGCATTATGTAAAGAATTCGCCTTGTTAGAGACACTTTGACACAAATGAACTCGAAGTCGGCGGTTAGTGAGCTTTTATAGTAAATGTATTGCAAGTAGAGTGCTGAAGCCAGATTAGGCCCCGTCAGTTACAAGTCCATCAGTGCGAAAAGTGTTAAATGAAAAAGAGAATGGCTGCTATCCTAAATTCAACCAAAATGCGCATTGTGACTGCATATCGCATCCGTTTTGCAAACACACGATGCGTTCAGTATGCGATGCGCATTCTGTTGCGTTGTGAATCACAATTTATTTTTTTGGAAATCTGAAACAATGTGTAATAAATTAATTGCATCTTTGATAATTAATCATTTCCTAAATAATTGTGGTGCTGGTGACAACCGAATATCCACGAAATATATTTTAAAGCTAATCCAAAAAGGGTAGCAATAACAAATAACATTTGCATCGTGTTTGTTTACGATGCGCTTTTTGCTTTTGTTTGCGCAGTGTATTTGTTCACAATGCATTTTGTAACGTAATGTGATGTGTCATCATTTTGAGTTTGCATTTAGGAATGGTTGCTGATTCACAAAGCAGGCAGTACTGCATTTAGGAAAGCACCCAATAATTCGCAGTTGTTGATGTCAGAGGTTAGATTTTTTTCATTTAAAGCAAAAATGTCGTAAGGGAGTTTTTAGGAGTTGAGGAATACATCACACATTTTGGTGCGTAGTCCTCTCACATTTTGATAACACAGGTACAAGTATTTAGGGGTAATTGTAGGGGTGGAGATGTGAGACATAGTATCAATCAGGTTTAGAGGTCGGGCTCATTGAGAATGAAAGACTGGAAGGATAGGTCGGGACAGTGATTAAGGGTGGTAATATTTGTTTGCAGCGGTATGACTTCTTTGGAGATGGGAAGTTCTTTTATAGCTAAGGTTGGACGCAAATGAGGACAGCTCTTTTCTGATGAAGATAGAGACGAAAACCGGTTAGGAACGATAATAGTTTCTAAAGCCGATAGTGGGGTTCTGACGGGGTTGTGCACTCAGTTTCTATTATCTCGGCGAGGATCAAAGTATTGTAGATAGGGTTGGAGTGCGGCTGGGGAATGTTGTCTATTTTGTTTGACGTAATTGTAATTTTATCAGCAATATCGCACATCATGACTCGGGAAGCAGCTACTGCATTGCCTAAGTCTTCAATTCTTCGCACTAAGTCGGGAACACTTTGGAGACCACTGGGGTTTTGGAAACGCGAATCAAGGGTAGATAGCAAATCTTTTCTAAGCGATAGATAGGCTTTTTAGCACATCAGCAATACTTGTGAGCTGCTTGTCTATACTTTTTAGTTTTGATTTGCAAAAGGATAGTTGAGTGATCGGTAATGTTGGTCAATTCATCAAAACTTTTGTTAAGCTCATCGAACTTTGATAGCTGACTTAGTAGTTTGTTTTACCAGAGTTTGTTGTCCGGCATTACTGACGCGATGGAGTCACTAATACACTTAATAGAACGCATTAAATGGACAGGGAAATATTATTGCATTCGTCGCAGAAAAGCAAAAAGTTATTGGTGAATTCTTTTAGGCAACCGATAGCACGTTTGCTCAATCCAACACACCCAGAGAAACTTAACTAAATCCGCGTTGGTATCGTTAGACGCGCAATTCGATTACCCACAGAGCTTCGGCATTGTATAAGTTTTGGGGTGGGTCAGTAATGAAAAATGAAAACAAGGTTGAAGTCAACGCAAAAATATGGAGTTCGCGAAATAAAGGGGATGACCGAAAATTACAAGTTGACAAAAATTGCTGAAAACAAATATTGCACTTGATTTGGAGGCCGAGACAGAAGGAGAAACACGTCCGAACAGTTGGAGGTCAAAAAATACAAAATGACAAAATTTCTTAAGAAATTCAGAAGTCCAGAAATGTGGATTTAGGGAGGTGATGGTGTCTTCATTCTTATTCCCTATCTAATTATTCAATAATATTTATTTATAGATCCCTTCACCCCCACATCATCAATAACCACAAATACAGACTGTCAGGCGAGCACTTCATAAACAACCACACTTGTCGGTAAGAAAGCGTATCCAACAGGTTTCACGATAACTATGAGAGATTCATGTAAATCGAATGGGTAAAGTGAATCTTAGATCCGTCGGGTTCCACGATAGGGGTGTTTATTGGATAGGGTGATAAACCATTTCTGAAAATATTTAATTCTGCTCCGATTGTTTTGAGAAGATTGTTTTGTATACGAAAGAAAAATGACCATTACAGAAGTCATTCTAATGTTCATTGCTAAGATCTTTCGAAGGAGACATCGATGGATTTTTGAGAGTGAGAAAAAATATATGAGAATTCCAACGACTGTATGATCTGCGACCCATAAAAGTGGGTGTATTTTGTAGACAGCAAGCTGTGCAAGGATTTGTAGAAAGATTGTCCTATCATGGCATCCGTTCCCAAGCGATAGTTTCATAGCAATCGTTTTCGTAAATAAATTTTCAACGCGTTTTCGTTTCTGGTTAAATTAATTGATTATTATTTTTTTTAAGGTTAAAATAAAATACTCGGTATATTGTATGTATATGCATGTACATGTATATTTGCTATGTAGTTTATGAGATAATTTGCATATATTCTTAATACAACTTTAAAATCAGCTTTCAACTTCTTTTTCCGTGGTTATAGAATCGAAGGAAGGATTGTGTATTTATAACTTTAAAACTTTAATTTTTGTTTATAACTTTAGATCTTTATTGCACTGAAACCTTAAGTTGTTTAGTCTTCCTTCGATAGACTGCCCAAGTCACAGAGGAATGCCTCCGGCGTTAGAATGTGTGAAGAACCAACTATGACTTCCCAATTTTGAACAGAATTTGTCACTTCGTAGGCGCAACGCATTTCGGACATACTTACACCACCAACGACAAATACAATGAGTCGGGGAACATTTTTAACGACTGTTTGGCCTTTTTCCCTATTCCAGTGACCGTAACGGGCGCTGAAAAAGTAAAAATTTATTTTTTAATGGTATGTAGGTGGTTGTTTTATTTTAATGAACGCCTGAGGGTGATGCAAATGAGAGTGGACTATAAATCTAAATTATGAACAAAAAAAGAGCAATAGGAAAGTAAAGCTGCATGCGGCTCGGCAAGACACATGTAAAAAAGCAAAAAGTAGAGGCAGAGGCTCGCAAATTTCTTAGGAAATTAGAAAATCGATGGCCGACATAAGACATGCACTGTGGACAAAGGTGGTACTTCCCATCAATTTTGCACTGTAAATGTTCACAGAAGAAAGATCATTATCTATTGTACTATGGTAGACATACGGACCATGCATAAAGAATTTAACATGTTAGGCAATTACTAAAATGACCGTAATTTGTACGGTGAGAAGCGATACGGATCTAGCGGGTACAGATCAAAAGTACAAGGATATTCAGTAAGAGTCAACAATTTGTATACAGCCAGTACCTCCTAGTGCAGAAGTTCAATTGCACTATGTAATAAGTAATAAAAAATATTTCAAACATATAAAGAAAGCCCATATCTCACTGTTTTATTGCTCACAACATTATATTCAAAAAAGAAATAAAAAATTCAGAAATTATTCAAGGATGAAGAAAACAAAAACAAGAAAAATGGAGTCAAAAATTAATATACACTTTAGATATAAACACTTGTTGTCTATAGGGTTCAAAAATTTAGGCGGTAGTACTTTGGTGGACCTCCTCGAGATTTGATCATTGCGGTTAACTTCTAGGAACCAACGGAACAAGATTTTTGGTAACATCGGATGAGATTTTTGCCCATTATTCGGTTTATGCCGTCTGAAGGCCTTGTTTAGACGATATGGCCCATTTTCTTATATTTCTGTCGAAAACTTCTAACAGATGTTCAATGGGATTAATGTCGGGATTGTGGAAGAGAGTTAAGTTGCTAAGGGGCACGGTACAGCAACCATTCTTTGCTGTATGCTTTGAGTCATTGTCTTGCTGGAAGACTCAAGGCGATGTAAAACTCAAATGTTGCACACCGGAGAGTAAATTGTCTTGTAAAATGGTAAGCTAATCCTTTGTACTTATTTTCGATTCAATAAAAGTTTTCCAGGTTCCACAGCCGATATGCAACCGCAAAGCATCAATGAACCTACACCATGTTTCACTGTCGACGGTTTGCAAATAAATAGTTGTAAGGATTGCAAAATATAGGAATAGTCACAAATTTTTGAATAATTTGTGCTATATACCAATTTTTGACAACTCTTTTCAGATAATTCATGATTTCATTGTGAATAATTTCTGAATTGCTTTTTTTATAATAAAAAAGTGAATTGTAACCTTCCTCATGTATTTAAAAAAAAATATTATTAATCGTTACATAGCGCCATTGATCTTCTGTAATAGTAGGTACTTCATGTATGCAAATTACTTAATTAAAGACTTACCTAATGGGTGCCTGGTATGTAGTATTCTGTGCAAGTCCTGATAAGAACGGGAAATGACTCTGATCCAGTTTATCTTCAATACAATCTTCCATAATATCTTTGATGACTGGTGTCCAGCGAGACATGTTATAGGTGTTTTCTGCGAGGCTTTCCTTTGGTGTAACAGTGTTAGGCTTTTTACGACTCTGTGGATTAACATGGTTTTAGTGTGACTTGCTATGATAAGTGTCTACGCAATTGCTTACATCAGCAATAACATTAATACCCAAGAAGCTCAAATTCCTAACCATATTCTGTTCCTTTGGACCCAACTGGGCATGTGTGAACAATTTTGTTAGATTTTCTTCTGAGATACCATTTTTGATCATCACATAGAGAGCAATTATACGCACTTTATCGCCGTTGGGAACGGTCTAAACCAAACTTTATGTAAGACTAAATCAATATCATTTCAAAAGAAACAAACCTGATCAAGAAGAATTGGAACAATATTTCGCATGTGATCTTTGATTTTTTCACCGTCAGCATCAGTACCCATAACAAGATCTTGTTCAACATGGCATAGCTTTTCAGCGTCCTTCAAATAGAAATTAATTTTTACGCAATTGTCTTGAAGTTGTTTTGTAGTTTTGGACTTACTTGATAAGCCTTCATGCAATCTTCAGCTAAATGCAAATGAGTTGCATACTTGGACAGTTCCTTTTGACATTGTGGCATCTTCTTGATCATTTGTGACAAATCACGCATAGATGACTTATCAGCTGTGGATGATTGGCATTATGTATAAATTATTAGAGAGACACCCACAGAGAGAATGGAGAGTAAGAGAGCATAACGAAATTATACCATACAACACATACCATAGCCATGGACCATCTACTTACTTGAAGTCATTCGCTTGGAGTCCGTAAACTGATTTAAATTTGTTTTTACTTGCGTTAAAACGACAGCAATGTGTTGATGGCGTAGCTCGGTCCACAGCTCATCGTTCTCGTCGAGAAGTACTTCTTTGTCTGGAGCATTCGGTGCTGGAGTATACTTGTATACATCGTTGACAATCTCTAACAAATCATAGGCCATAGCTTGCAGAGTGAGTTCATGTAATATTGGGGAAACACAATCGAAACCACGATCTAGAATCAGCAACTGAGATTGTGACTTCTCCGGACCTTCACCCATAGTGGGGTCATCAGCTTTGTACGCGTCCAATTTTTCCTGTACGGATGCTGCAAGCTCGATATTCGTATTCCAATCCGAGCGGTAACGTACCTTGGGATATTCACCTAGAATGGCACAAAGTGTGGCAATTTGTCCAGCGATGCCCTCAAGGTGCTTGGCCCGGATAGAATCGAATTCTGGCGAATAGAGGCATTGGAATGTTTCCGGAGAGTCAAGAGAGAATACCTGTAGTTTTGTACAATTTTATTTAATTATAATTTTTTGATTAAAATATTTGAGTTTTTCCATTTAATGGTGCATCGTGTAAGGTAAGCGAATACAAGCGTTAGTGCGACAAAAATATAGGCAAGGTATGCGCTGCCATGCAGAGATGGGGAAAGAAGCAAAATAAGCAGAAACTTAAAGTGTATGCTTAACATTTTTAAATAGAAATAGAAATAGAAAATATTTAAATAGAAATTAACAAGTTAAAGTGCTTTTGCGATTTGAACATCAACAGCCAACAGGAGTGCTATCAGCTTTATCCTCCGCAGTACATGTCTTATCAGGACTTCCACAAATTTCCTTAAAAATTTCTATCTCAAGGTTTTTTTAATCGACTTCAAGGCCGTTTCTGATAGTGCATATAGAGACGAGCTGTATAAAGGTATACAAAAAGGTATAACAAGTTTTGAAATCCTTGTAAAACTCATGCGCTTAAGTAGGATGACAGTGTAGAATGCTTGAAAGCGATCACAGCGAGACGCTCGATGTCAAAAAGGTTAAAGCTAATGTGACGTACTGTCATAATAGTTCTGTTCGCGTACCTTCCCAAAACAAGGAATTTTCACGGATTTCTACGAAAATTTACGAAATTCTGTTTAAGTACGCAAAAGTTTTGTAGTTTTTCGTAAAAGAGAGCGCTTACGAGGGAGTGATTTACAAAATCTGTCAAATCGTATACGTTTGTCCAGTGGCGTTGTTACCTTGGGACAAAGAGGGGCAGTGTCTCGGGGCAGCAAAAAGGAGAAATTAAACATAAGTTACCTAACCTGGACACACTTTTAATTGAATGGTTACTTGATATTATATGTAATTACTTTTGCAACAAATTTGTCATTGAGAGGATTTAAGTCTGGAAGGATGCCTCAGGCCCTGCATAGCATGTAGCTCTGCCACTGCGTTTGACATTTAAAAAGTGAGTACATTTTGATGACTTCGCTTTAATTTAATTCTTCGTAATTTTATCACTCTTTCAGAGAATTTTACCCCCACTCCTTGAAATTTAAAAATTTACGAATTTTGGTGCAGAAAGTACACGAACAGACCTAATGTTTCAACACAGTTCTTGAAAAATTGTGCGACACTCCATTTTTCTTTTAATTGTCTGTCCAGTTACGACGAAAACCAATGTATAACGAAAAATGATACCAGCATCACATTTGTATTGATGAAGTTTGGAGAAGAAGATTCAACGACCTACTCAGACGGATTAAAAGCCAGACTGATCGAGTTGTCACCTAGACTATATTGCTATAGACAATTAAATAAAGATTATCAGTAGGATGAATCCGAACATGGCTTGTACGGATGTTTATTTACAAATCTCAAAGCAAAAATGGAGTCCAGAAAATGTAGTTCCACCGGCAACACACTAAGAAATGCGTTTAGCTAGGCTGCTTTCCTAAATTCAACCAAAATGCGCATTGTGACTGCACATCGCATCCGTGCTGTAAACACACAACACTTTCAGTATGCGATGCGCATTCTGTTGCGTTGTGAATTATGGCGTTTAGGAATGTTATGCGATGCGCACAATTTATTTTTTGGAAATCTGGAACAATGTGTAATAAATTAATTGAAACTCAGATAATTAATCATTTCCTAAACAATTGTGGTGCTGGTGACAACCGAATATTCACGAAATATATTTTAAAGCTAATCCAAACAGGGTAGCAATAACAAATAACATTTGCATCGTGTTAGTTCACGATGCGCTGTTTGCTTTTGTTTGCGCAGTGTATTCATTCACAATGCATTAAGGAACGTAATGCGTTGTGTCATATTTTGAGTTTGCATTTAGGAATGATTGCTGATGCACAAAGCAGGCAGTGTTGCATTTAGGAAAGCAGCCATATTCTCATCTGATGTCCACATTTACTCACGTTAGTGTAATTTTTTCACGGATACCAAAATGCATATGGAATTATTTCATCATTCCTCATTACTGTTTCAAAGTGGGTTCAATGATTCCGGACTGGCCATTTTGTAGTGAAGGAACAATCTCTTGAAGGTCGTCCCAAATCCTCGACCGAATAGTTTTTTTTTTAAAGATATTGTCTGCTTCTTTACTTTCTACACTAAAAATCACATTATCACATCACTTCAAATAAAAATGAAAACTTGAAACTGAAATTAAAAATTACACCAGTGAGTATTGCTGATGCTGTGAAATAAGACCGAATTTCACTTTGACAAAGTATTCCACTGACCAATGTCGCTTTATCAAAGTGTCGTACGAGATTTGGCCTTATGTCATGACACCGAATATATATTCTAAATTATTTCACAAAAAATGTTCGGCTTTATTTCATTTTGAAATTCGGCCGTATTTCACTTTCATATTGTAAAATAAGGCCGAATTTTACTCGGCTTTATTTTACGGCACCAGCATTGTTGTGGAATTATAAAATAAAAAGCTCTGTGTGCATCGCAGTCCACTGACTCTCTGAGGCTTACTGAAGAGGGTAGAAGTCAACCCAAAATTGGTATTGCAGCCACCTATCCAAAAAGGAAGAAAGGGAAATACGTTGAAATAAAATTGTTCTGCTTATGTTATTCTCAAACATTTTCATTAATATAACATCGGCAGACCTTCAGTTCAAATCCGGGATTGTAAAAATTACGGGCCTTGTTATATATGTAGGTTGTCGTAGGTAGAAAGATCTCAGAAAACTTGTTAGTAAAGTGATCCGATAAGATCTTTTACATTGACCGATAGTTGTTTAGATAGTATTAAAAAAATTCCCTCTCAAGCTAAGAATGAAATTCCCCATCCATATTGATATGTATGTAAATATTAAGTCAAAAGTAAGTATATACAAGTATAACTTTTCTTCTCCGAAAAAAAATATTTATACATTTATCTCATCAAGCTGAAATATACACAAAATTATTTCAAAACAATTCCCTATGACTGAGAAATCCCAAACAAATAAGACAATACACTCGACAAAAAATTAAAGCTCCATATGTAACCCAAGTCCAGCTGATGAACATTCGACGTTTATGCATAACGAAGTTAATGATTATTCGCGCCGTTTGTTAGTAGGAAACGGTGACATTAGTCGCGGTTTAAATCCATAATCAATCCCAAAATCAAGCTGTTATTTGTTTTTTTTTTCTTTTGCTTTCTGTTTTGTTTTTATACCTTATCTTCGTATGCAATAAATGCTATATTGATTTCTTTTAACGTCTTTATGTACTTCTTAGAAATATCCTTTCGAGACACTAAAATCTCAAATATATCATCGGGAATAGCTAAACATTTCGATTGGCATATATCAGTTGTAAACTTTGAAAAGGAAAATATAGTATCGTGACATGTCGTCGTAACTTACCTTCTGTGAAAAATACGTGCGCGTAACGATACATAGGACGTGCGGGATCTTCGAAATCGCGGATCAGAGCCCGCACAGATTCATCTGACGGTGTAATAAGGTAAACGGCGTCCATAGTTGGAAGTGGCTCACGTTTCTTTTTGATATCTTCTACCACTGAAATGAGAAATACAAACTATCAATTCATCACTCAGTTTGTGCCTGGTCACATCACTCACATGTAATTCCTTCAGCGCCTATTTCGTGCATTTTGCAACATGCGGATACCATCCGCATTGCAAGTTTATCGACGATAAGGACTCGCCATTCAACGCTACCAGCTCCGGCTGGTTTAGGTGGTTGATCTGGAGGCTTGTATTTGACAACCTCATTCATAATTTCTAAGAAAAACAAAAAAAAAAAGATAGAGACAGAAATAATGCTAATACAATTCAAATGTTCGAATCCTACTACATCGTATCGTATCATACTCCAAACAAAATAAAAATCAATAACACCATGTTGACCTCGGTTAAATATCGCCTAACGAACGAATACTAATGACGATAATGGACAGAAACTCTAGGGAATGTACGACTATAATGTACAAATAAGTGTCCAAAAAATACTTTCTCTGCTCCTAAAATATTTATAGAGCGTCAAGTAGTAGAGGAAGACCATTTGGATTTACCCGGTTAGAGAGCATTCTTCTTTGGGGCACATTTATTCACATTCTATGTACTATTTCAAATTTCAACTCGAAGTATGCGCTAAATGTACATAGATTGATAAAGAGCTTTCGAAATCTGCAATAGCCTATAGTCTAGCATGTCCTCTGTCACCACACGTAAAGAAACAGGAATGACAATCACTACCAAGCTCCAACGGTTTTTATAGACTAGCATGCTTTGGTATCATTGAACTGTAAGCACCTGGCGTACGCTGTATCCTGTATCATGTATGCTGCAAAAATAAATGGTAAATAGTTGTAAAGGGTCAGGGAGAAAAACTATCAAATGTATGATCATATGGATCGCATAGCTTTGCCATTTGAATTTGGTAAGCTACAGACAATCAGCAGAATAGACAAACGTTACACTCTAATCCAAACTGCAATACTAGAACTCGTCTGAAAAGTGATTTAAATATGCTTTGACTGTAAATCGATTGCTGAAATTTTAGGTCTTTTTCTTTGAACTGGATGAACCGTATACGTATAGAGATTAATTTGCACATTCGTTGACTGTGAAAAAGACTTACATAGTTCAATTTACAAATTGAAGTAGAGTTCAAGGACACACTTCAGAATGATGCAATCAAATATTTTTATGCATGAATTCGTCTTTTCATTCAAGCAGAAATTCTATCTGGTTCATTTTATACCTACAATAGATATATACACACGTTGGATACTAAGGAACACCTAGAGTAGTCAGAGATTACACTGAGCACTTACATATGTGAGAAACTTTCCACTGTTAATTCAATAGCCAAAAGGCCAAAAACAAGTAGATCCAGTGTCACAACTTTATTAGTCAACTCTGGAAGCCAGCTTTCAAGCGAAGGGAAGTCATTGTACACAGGGAATTGTAAATGATGAAAACAGCATTGCTAGCAGTTACTGAATGCAAATAATGTTGATAGAGTTATGGAACCAATTTCCAGTCAACGAAGAAGTAGCCGGTTCAACGTACATGTTTCTCTGCAATTCTGTAATCAGAAAATACCAAATGTGATTTCCCCAAATAAAAAAAAAACAAATTTTGAATTTGGGATCCACTGCCATGTCGCATAACACGCGATCCAATGTAAAGTAAGGAAGTAGCTCTTTGAAACATGTACAGGATTTCGGAGTGCGTACACCAGGTATCAACACGGTAGGCCTAGCAGCTTTCTTAAACAAGTCTATCCAGCTGGTGGGGTATAAGGACGATATAGACACCATCGGATGGACGAATAGGCAAACGGAATCCAAACCCAAAAACCCTGTTCTCAACAAAGATGCTTCTATACACAGCCTAGGACAAAACGTCACTATGTATGACCATAACTTAGAGGTAGTTAAAGAATTTTCATACATCGGAATAAAAATGAAATCCATGAACACTTATGTATGTGCATATTAGGCTTATGCTGACTGTAGGAAACCGTTGTTACTTCGGTCTAGCGAAGGAAAAAATGTTAACACTCCTTACTCGTAAGACAAATTGTGTGTTCCGCAGACCACTTATATTACACTAATATTTTTAGACCAGAGAAGAAATAGTTAATATTTGTATTTTCGGAGCGAAATATACATATGTACATATGTACATACATACTTCGTCGAATATTTGGTGCAATATACGAGAAAGGCGACTGAAGAAGATGATACAAACGCGCACACTATGAGTGGAAAACGAGATATAACAAAGTACGAAATACTGCCACTAAGATGGCTAGCACATGTAAAGTGAATGGAGATCAGCACTGCCTAGAAAGGTTTGCTGCTTGAAGCTCTGGTCAAGCCCGGACTGGAGTGCCGCGTAAGTAAGGTAGTATTCTTTGAAAGTGGTGGACGCAATGGCTCAAGTGGTTAGTGCGTTGAGCTACAGAGCGAGGGGTTCGCGGTTCAATCCCAGACAACACCTAAAAATTTCACGACCCCACCTCTCGCGTTTGACAAACATCCGAGAGTAAAACTGTCATGAATAAGCTTCTCAAATAAAAAATTGAACTTCGGAAACAGCATTAAACAGTAGGCCTCTTCCATTTGTGTGAAGTATATAACACACACAACACGAATAGTCGTGAGAATCTAGGCCTTGGGTTCCATGGACCTGTTGCGCCAAATATTTGTATTTTTATTTTTGTAATGGGGCCCTATGGATCTCTTTTGGATTGGTCTGTCTTTTGACATCTTTGCTTATTAACTAAGCCGAGGCTCCTCGCTGAACATAATTCTGAGAAAAAACAACGGGTCAGGACAGAGCTCCAATTCCTGGGACCGACGACATCATTTGGCTTCTATCTTTATTTCTATTTAAACAAGATAAAAAGATCTTTCACCTTACTCCTTCTGACCTGAAGAAAGAAATACTGCAAACTGTTCAACCAATACTCGACTATAGGTCTATGCGGGACCCAAGACTCCAGCTCCTCACAAACATTAGCGCTGTGCCTGTTATATTCTTCACAAGAATGGAAGGGACCTATTGTTTAATGCCGTGTTCGAAGTGGGGCCGTCAAAAACTTTTTGGTGATGTCTGGGATTCAAACCTCGAACCTCCAGCTCAGTAGTCCGCCGCACTTACAACAGAGCCATGGTGCCCGCACTATTCACTACAGTGGGCTTAAAGTAAACACAACCAAACTAAATGCTCTGAGCAGTTCTAACACCTGGGTACACAACTTTCTGTATTTAGGAAGTGTGGCTTCGACTAAATACGGTGGAACTGAACTAGATGTGCGGAGCAGAATCGACAAGGCTAAAACTGCATGCGAAATGCTATCTAATATATGAAGAAATAATGTTCTCTACATAAGAGCTCAAAAGTAGTATCAGTACTGCTTGAGTTGAATCAATACAGTTCTTGAAAGGTGGACATCATTAACACAATACATGTCAAGAATCATCTTGAGAATTCTTTGGCGCAATTGCAGCTCCAACGAACAACTATATCAAATAACGGGCCAAGAACCTATAGACATTCTTATACGAAGGAAAAGTGGCAGTGGATTGGACACACCCTGCGGACCAGCCAGGCAGAACTGCGGGACGCCCTAGGAATCAAGTTCTTTCGGAAAACATTGGAAACAGTATGCCCCTGTAGGGGTGAAAGGATTTAAAGGAAGAATAATTCGTAAGGCACTACTTGAATGAATGGCTGAATTCCAAAATGTAAAAAAAAAAATTGTTTCGATGCGGTAGTACTATTCTTTTGATGCGCATCTATAATGCAACTTTGATAATTTGTATACATTTTACACTGCACAAGTTTGATGTTTCGGCACAAAGTTTATACAAAGCAGGCAATTGACAAACAAAAATAAATTTAAATGAGTGATTTGAATGATTTGAATGTCAAAAAAAAAATTATCGATGCATAGGTTGATCAGTTGATGCGCATCGATAACGTTTACAATGCGTTTAAAAACCTGCGACTTTGTTTACACTTTCTCATTTGACTTTTGGAACTTATGTATGATTTTGCATCTATGACGCATTTGATACATTCTGGAGCTCACCCAATTATTCGAAAATAGCAACCCTGCATCAGAGGCATAGTCTTTCAAAATTTCGTGTTTCTACTTGAAAACGCAGAGGTTATTGACATAGTTGTTAGGACTGGGGCATGTACCGCGGATAGACACTACATCTCTGTAGTGTATATCTCTGAATGCGGTAGAACCTGCTGAGAAAAAAGCTCTGTGTTATTTTTTTGTCGTCTCATCGAATGTGTCAAGTATAAGTTAGCGAAAGTTGCATTATTTAGACAGTAATTAGCGAAGAACGAAGTTCATCATTACCTCATGCATGACTCAATCTTAGCTTAGAACAGAAACCTATAGTTTCTACTTAAATTCCTGCTATAAATTGAATTTCTATTCCAAACGCCGCAATCTACAACCGATGGGCAAATGTCAATGAAACTTAAATCATGATCATGAATCATTTATCATCCAGACCGACCCTCACTTTTCAATGGCAATCAGACCACTCGCCAAGTTGTAAACAAATAATAAAAACAAACCTGCATACACTCCAATACATTCTATTTTTGGTCACAAAAATCAACATCTGACAGTGCTAAGTGTTAAGTGCTAAGTACTAAGCTAAGTCTCGAAGATAAAAGATAAAAAGAAGATAAAAAATAAATACGACTCGGCACGAAAAATCGACAACAAATTTTCTTTATGTATTTTCCAATAAATTAAATACGCATTTTTCATATTTCCCACATCGTTGGGTTTGTTGAAAATGTTAGAATAGAACAGAATAGAATGAAGCAACGATATTGGGTGGGATTTTGCACAAAACACATCACACTGAGGCGTGAATAATTAACAGAGCAACACTTTGAAAGATCAAGTCCATAGTTTGAGCAATTAATCTATGACTCACTTTGACCAACGAGCACTTTAAGAGACATTTTCAGCAATTGTCTTTAATTTAACACTCTATTGAAATTTAATTGGTCTTTTTTTGAATATTTCTTCGGGGAAACTTCACAGCACAACTGAATCACTGTACACCACAAACCACAAATAACATATTATACCTATGTATGTATGTACATATATAGCAAGAATCTTCGATTAATTTGCCTATCATATGAGAGCTGGTCAATCGTGTTTCACCAATTTGTTTACTGACTTTTATAGAAATGTTTTATTCAAAGTATGTGTGTAAATAATTCACAGGAGAATAAATTGTAAAGCTCTCAAATTGCACATGTAGATGAAAAGACAAGTCGGAACATTCTGCTTTGCTTAAGTTTATTGCTAACACATGTTGTAGGGTTTAAGATTCGTTACTTTAGTCGTTTGGAATACAATCGCCCTTAAGCATGGGTACACGATGCCATAAAGAAACTAGAATTTATCTTTAAAATGTCTAGGCAAAATTCACAAAGCGTTTTGAAACCAAATATCTAATTGAGTAAAGATACTCATGTGTCTAAACAATGAATCGATTTCAATTTCAAGTTTTGTTTTCTAATTTTTCAGATAAATATCTCTAAACTCACACGATCGTTACTAACTAAAAGCCCATTTACACACAAAACAAGTTTCACCTATCATATACACATTTTCTATCATAAAACGTATTCTCCTTTTTTTATTCAACCTAAAATACATATGTATACCCAAAATGTATTCTATTTCTATTATTGAAAATTATAAATAAAATTTATAAAATAAAGGTGTCTAATACATTTGGCCAAGCCTGTATATAAATCACTTACGATTATTCAAAGTACAGTAGAACCTTGATGATCCGTGTTCCGATAATCCGTGTGTACCAGGCATTTCGCTAATCTATGTAAAATCTCTTTATTCTAACTCGATTATCCAGCAAAAAGTTAAAGTGACGTTCAAAGCGTTACTTCACAAAGATCATGGTTTAAGCTTTAGCCTGTATAGAAAACCCTTTTGAATAATTCTGTATTTGTCGATAATTTAGTACCCCCATCCCCATCCTGTGCTGAATGTAGATGTGGAGGAATGCCAGGTTATAAGATCCTAGATGACACTACAGTACCCTCAACGTTTGTCCAAATTGATGAGGGTTCAGACGAATATTCGCATATTCAAATAATTCCAGCAGAAGATGGCAGAGTATCTGCTGCACATACGTTAAAGGCGGTAAATAGAAATTTAGAATATCTAAAATCTGTTCAAGGGACTCCTCACTGTATGATTTCCTTTCTCCTGTCTCTAATGCAAATTCATATGCTTTGAGGATCCACCTGTAGGATTTCCAATTTAGATAGTTCCTTGACTTCATTGATTAACCGACTCCAGTTATACTCCAGAATAACCTTAATTTCGGCGCTCCTCTGATTCTCGTCACAGAACATGAGTTTACCATGGCTTTGTTTAAAGCGTCTATGAGCTGTTCAAAATCAGCGTTCCTAGTATCGATCCGTGTGTTTTCCATACACAGTGAATTTCATCCACCTTGCCGACATGTGAATCGTTCACTTCAACGGATTGCATGAAGCCATTTTTTCATTTTTAGAGAATCATTCCTTTAGACGGGTTCCACGATAGAGCTGATCGTTATATAAATATCGATATGAGTTTCTCCATAAACGTTTCATATAAAACTTTATTAAATTACCTTTAGTCTAACACATTAAAATCTGCCAACAAATAAAAATGCAGCATAAATAAAGCAGCACAGTTTGGGTAGCCTAGGCGGGTCGGTTTGCTTACTATTTTTCTGCAAATTTCTGTTGGCCTGGTGTTTTACGAAAATTCGTCGCAGTCAGATGGATTTTTTTTGAGATCAGTGAGATAAATTTTGTGGTGTCGATGTCGATGGGCTAGCGTCTTGAAATAAGGATCGATATTTAGGTTTCAGAGATTAATTAATAAAAACAGGGTGGTCTGTATTTATGTGCTAGTGTCGAGTGATTTGGGTTGTATACAAGCTAGAAAAATAAAACAAATTGTAATTTATTAGATAGAATGTGAAATTTATTGTATCTAGTATGTATACATAATCTCTCTGAAATATATGTCTACATATGTACATATGTATTTTTTTTGTGTTTAATAAATGAGTACGTATCTGAAATAATGCAAATTTTATTGATTGTATAGATCTATTGCGTTAAATCTGAAGAAGTTCGTCCATGCAGGTACTTCTAGAAGTTTTTAACCATCCCCTAGCACAAACCGTCACTACTGGTATCAACAACTTCGAGCTAGTTAAGGAATGACACTTTTAAAATATCGATTTGGTGAAACAATTGCTTCCAACCTCCAGGTTTGAGTAGACATATACGACTAAACCAACAGTCGTATCAAGACTTTTTTTTAGCATGGCCGCATGATTTAATTACAATCAGATGAATGCAGGTGACTTAGGACAGACTTTTTTTAAAAAAAATATATATGTATGTATATACATATTTAGTACAAGTAAAACATTTCATTAATCCGTCAATTAATATTATTATTCTTTTGGTTTGTTAAATTCACACTAATAATAATTAATACATTTTTCAGATACAAGTGTGATAATATTTTTGGATTTTCTCTTCGCTTTTTAAATTTAATAATACAATCGATTTATTGATTTTTTAATTTTTTTATGTAGTACCATTTTTCTTTATTTTTATTTAAATTTTAAAAGTAATAATATTATATATAAGTTAATTAATCTATATCTTGTATATATATATAATTTTAACAATAAATTGACAATGTTTTTTTGTGTTTCTTTTTTATTATACTTTCAATTTTATTTAAAGATTTATTTATGTATATAACGTCGAAAAAAAAAAACAATATTTTATGTAATTTAAAGATTCTTTATGTTTGTAAATGATTAATTATCTTTTAATATAAATAATTTTGTTATGTAAAATCTTTAACTTTTTGTTTATATTTTAATATCGATTTCGCTTATCGTAACTTTTTTGTTTTGTTTTTAGTTTTCACTTTCAAATTGTAATTATTTTAAGAACTTTTTGGAAAACTTATTTTGTATATACATGAAGAAAAGAAAAGAAAAACATACTATGAATAATAAAAACAAAATACTTCTTAACACCATCCCATCTACAGTTTTAATTTTGTGATGCTTCTTAGTTTGAAACTATGACGGTCTACACTAAATGTTACCTCAAATGCAATATAACGGTCCTGACGCTATGAATACATATATATGTATATCAATGTATTCTTAAAGTGGCCCTCGAGCTTCATTATATTTGTAATGAGCTTCTGAAGTAGACAAGGCAATGCTTTTGCTTTTCGCAGATATGTAATCTTTCAGTTGTTCATCAAGGAACAAAGAATAAAATGGCGTTCAATGGTTCTTCTCGTAAGGGTGAAACTAGAAAACGAGGAGCAGAACATTCATGAATTTCAACGGATAAAGGCGAGCAATCACAAACGAAGTATTCACTGTCACTTACACTTCAACAAGAACATAAAAGAACGGCAGTAAGTTTTCTGCAGTCTTTTTTGCTGATCGGGAGAAAGAATATCACTGATTTCTTGTAATAAAATGCGCACTAGAAAGGCTACCGGTCCTGACGGTAACACGACTGCAAAATTCCTTAGCAACATTTTGGATGAGTGTGAACCACCTGAATGCGCCTTATATAAAGCTTACATATCTTTAGTAAATTGGCGCATTAGAATGTTGACTACTATCTGTAAAATCGATGTTGCTTTGTAGAAGGAAAATCAACAGTAGTAGTTGTTGCAATGTGTCTATCGACATCACCCATTCGGTACAGTTCGGAACACAGTCCAGGTACAAAAGAATTCAGCAAATGTTAAAGGCACTAATGTACAACCACAACTTCAAATGCCAAATGGATTGTTGTTCAAGAAGATTTCACAAGAAGAATAAATTCAGAGTGAATATGAAACGAAGGTCTGTGTCTGATGTAGTATGCGACAGACATATTGATCGCTCAGAACGTTTTAGAAGGTAGCCCTTGAAGACCACATAAACGCCAAAACCACCAAACGCAGAATACAGTTGTATAGACACATTAAGAGTGCGAGTATGCTTTAGAAGAGCTACATATGTATAACATGCCACAAATATCTGAATATCCGAGGAACATGGAAGCTTAGGACCAGGAGAGATGACCCCAAGTGAAAACAGAAGATATTTATCAAAAATATTTCTTTTTCGGCATAGTAACATTGGAACATTAGTCAACAAGAAATGGATTTACAGGCAGTCTGTAAATTAAGTGAAGTAACAAATCACACAAATAAAATTAAACACACAAAACCAAAATAACAATAGACCGAAAAAACTACCATCACAATACTATACTTGTTCTTAATTAAGTTTTCTTTTTTTTTGTTATAATTTTGGAAGATAAACTCGACGAATGTTTTTTATTTTTTTAATTTCAAAAGAGAACATTTGTTTGTTCTCTCCTTAAGATCTAAATACTATGATGAAATATGCAAGAGACATTTCCGCTGTAAGTACTAAGAACTAACAAGTTTTACAAGTTTTTTTTTGTATTTCTTTTTCTTAGCAAGATTTCCCTATTTATGTGTATTTTGTTCTCAAGGAGCAAAGTAATTTGGGGCGGGAAAATTAAAAGCAGTTTAAACGTCTTCTATTCAAATATTTTAAGATGGATGTTTACCCAACACAATGGTTAATTTAAATTCAAATTAAAATACTCGGTATATAGTATATATATGTTGTATGTATTTGTTATGTAGTTTATGAGATAATTTGAATATGTTTTAATATAACTTTAGAATCTGCTTTTAACTTGTTTCTTCTTTGTGGTTATTGAATCGAAGGAAGGATAAATAAGTTTGATAAATATATGTACTTATAACTTTAAAACTTTTATTTTTGTTTATAACTTTAGATCTTTATTGCATTGAAACTTTAATATACTGTTCTTGTTGTTTAGTCTTCCTTCGATAGACTGCCCAAGTCGGAGAGGAATGTCTCCGGCGTTAGAATGTGTGAAGAACCAACTATGACTTCCCAATTTTTAACAGAATTTGTCACTTCGTAGGCGCAACGCATTTCGGACATACTTACACCACCAACGACAAATACAATAAGTCGGGGTACATTTTTAACGGCTGTTTGGGCTTTGTCCTTATGCCAGTGACCGTAACGGGCGCTGGAAAAGTAAAAAAATTGTTGTTTTTTTTAAATGGTATTTGCTTTAATTTAATGAAGGTCTGATTGTGATGCAAATGAGGGTGGACTATAAATCTAAATGAAGAAGAAACAATGAGCAATATGAAAGGAAAGCTGCATATAGCTTAGCAAGAGACATGTAATAAAGAAATCAGTACAGGACTTAAGACATGTACTTCCCATCAATTTTGAACTGTATTCACAGAAGAAAAATCAATCTATTTTACTACGGTAGACATACGCCCCATGTACAAAGTATATGTATAGAACAAAAAATGTTGAAGAATTGCTAAAATAACCGTAATTCGTGCGGTGAGAAGCGATACGGATATAGCGGGTGATCTGTACCCGAGTAGAAGAAAATACATATATTAAAGGATCTTATTTGAAGTATTTAATTGTATTCAATGTTTTAAAAATGTGTAAACCAATCATGTTTAAGCCGGTCTTGGATCGGTGGTTCATCTTACAAGGAAACGATTAAACTTTTGTTTTGCTTTGGTTTTTTGGGAATGGATTTCATGAGATGCACAAAGTACAGAGGCACAGTGACCAAGGAATAGTGTGTGCTTGTAATTAGAACAAAGTTGAAGAAGAGTGAATCACAAGACATGGGGTCTCACAACTTTACGTAGCTTTATCTAGAGGTGCAGTCGGGGAATTCATTAAAAGTCATTACCATCACGGATGGAAAAAGCTACTGATTAAGAACACATGCGGTCATAGATGTTCAGTGCAACTAGACTTAACATTGAACATTGTTGGTTAAAATAACGATAGAGCAATAGCCAGATACGTTCCTACGGTATCCGATCAGTATTAACGCACGACTTTGAATCGAGTCCAAAAAGTTCTCAATGCACTAGACCAGGTTCAACAGTCACATTATACATACAACTATATTTAATACTTACCTAGTGGGTGCATGGTATGTAGCATTCTGTGCACGTCCTGATAAGAACGCGAAATGTCTCTGATCCAGTTTATCTTCAATACAATCTTCCATAATGTCTTTGATAACTGGTGTCCAACGAGACATCTGATAGGTATTTTCCGTGATGCGTTCCTTCCGTGTAACAGTGTAAGGCTTTTTACGACTCTGTAGATTAATATTTTTTAGTTAGACATGTTAAGATATGTGTAAACCCAACTCCTTACATCAGCAATAACATTGATACCCAAGAAGCTCAAATTTCTAACCATATCCTGTTCCTTTGGACCCAACTGGGCATGTGTGAACAATTTTGTTAGATTTTCTTCTGAGATACCATTTTTGATCATCACATAGAGAGCAATTATACGTACTTTATCGCAGTTGGGAACGGTCTAAACGAAACTTTTTGTTAGACTTAATCAATGGCATTTCAAAAGAAACAAACCTGATCAAGAAGAATCGGAACAATATTTCGCATATGATCCTTGATTTTTTCACCGTCAGCATCAGTACCCATAGCAAGATCTTGTTCAACACGGCACAGCTTATCAACGTAGTTCTTTAAGAACAAGAGTCAAATTAATTTTTACCTAAATATAGTTCGAGACTCACTTGATAAGCCTTCATGCAATCTTCAGCTAAATGCAAATGTGTTGCATACTTGGACAATTCCTTTTGATATTGTGGCATCTTCTTGATCATTTGTGACAAATCACGCATAGATGACTTATCAGCTGTGGATGATTGGTGTTATGTTAAAATTATTAGTTTTAAAAGAATATAATTTGCAGACAGAAAACCCACAGAGAGAAAGGAGAGTATAACGAAATTACACCATACAACACATACCATAGCCATGGACCATCTACTTACTTGAAGTCATTCGCTTGGAATCTGTAAACTTCTTCAAATTCGATGTTACTTGCGTTGAAACGACAGCAATGTGTTGATGACGTAACTCTATCCATAGCTCATCGTTCTCATCGAGGAGTACTTCTTTGTCTGGAGCATTCGGTGCTGGAGTATACTTGTACACATCATTTACAATCTCTAACAAATCATAGGCCATAGCTTGCAGAGTGAGTTCATGCAACATTGGGGAAACACAATCGAAACCACGATCCAGAATCAGCAACTGAGAACGTGACTTCTCGGGACCTTCACCCATAGTGGGCTCATCAGCTTTGTACGCGTCCAATTTTTGCTGTACCGACGCAGCAAGATCGACATTCTTATCCCAATCCGAACGGTAACGTAACATTGGGTATTCACCTAGGGTGGCACAAAGTGTGGCAATTTGTTCAGCGATGCGCTCAAGGTGCTTGGCACGGATAGAAGCGAATGCTGGCGAATAGAGGCATTGGAATGTGTCCGGAGAATCAAGGGAGAATACCTGTAGTTTTGTACAATTGTATTTAATTATATTTTGAATAAAATATTTGAGTTTTTTCACAACATTTAATGGTGCATTGTGTTAGGCAAGCGAATACAAGCGTTAGTGTGAAAAAGATATAGGCAAGGTGTGCGCTGACATGCAAAGATGAAGAAAGAAGCGAAATAAACAGAAACTTAAAGTATACATTTAACATTTCAAATATGTGTAGCATTTATGAAAGGTACATGTATGTGCATGTGCATTAGTTGGACTTTGGTGTGTAGAAGCTTAAATATATATAGCCATCAACAATATCTGTAGAAAGTTAACCCAGTAGAACCTTCTCTCAGGCCCCCATCAATCGCCGAAATAATTAAAGTTTTTTTTCCAACCTTAAGAATAATAAATGCACTATGATCGATCAGATCTCTGAAAATTCGAAGGCATATATTAGTACATTTGCGCCTGACTCCATAATGACCTACTGTAATTCGGAAAGGCCCAACCGATTGCGATCAACCAAAACTGATCCAGCTGTGTCCCGTAACTAATTTGAAATATTCGAAACAAGATCTCGGTAAGAATATACACTGTCATGTAATTTAATTTTATGCTGAAGAAGGTAATAAGCGGATCAAGTCTTAACACGGTACACAATTTATTTCATCATAGAGGTTTCTCAGGTGCCTTTATAGAGTTGTGAAACAACGGACGAGCAGCTGAGACCAGTTGCATGTGAATCAAAGGAAGTCTAAGTAGAAGGAAACGAAGCATATGTACATATATATGTATATGCACAGACTAAAAGAGAACTTCGAAGGAGTAACGACGAAAAGTATACGTAGAAAACCACTGATACGTTTAGCACAGCTACTGGGTTCAAAACTTGTAACTTGACAGAGGAGTATGTATGTATGTATTAAATTTTAAGAAAAATATTACGTTCTGTATGCGAGTGGCGTGAGTGGAGAAAAAGATTTAATTGCATTTCAAAAGAATGTTTATCAATTGTGTTTCGCCTATTGCAAACTAAGTTCCCAGGACGTGTCGTCTATCGTTTGGGAGACCAAAACTACCCGCCAAAAAGAAGTTGAGATTTAACGTGTTTGGATTTCTTCCTACTATCTTCCGATAGTTCACTTACTCTTCCAATAGAAGTTAGCAAATTAAAGTGCTATTGCGATGTCTTGGATTTCAAAATCACCAGGTAACACGAGTGCTATCAGCTATCTTATGTAATTACATACAGTGATGTGAAAAATAATAGGGACACTTCTACGAAAATGTTTCAAAAGCGTCCAATTCCTGTGATGGTTGATCAAAACAAAGAACATTAATGGGATCTTAAGCTTTACTGTTTGTAAAACAAAGTATAGTTGTCTACACCCAAATATTCTGTCAGCCTCCCAAATTATGTCATAAGTTTGCGCAGAGCGGTTTGTTTCGGCTGTGCAAAATAATAAATAAATCAAGCAATTTTTGTTTTTAACTTTACTTTTTTAACCTAATAGGTAAGATAAGAGTTTAATTTTACAAAACAAAATAAAATTTGTAAATTTAGTAGAAATTAGTGCTAAAAAATTGGTCGAGTACAGCACTGTAGCGATGAGATGAGGAAACAAATAAAAACTTTGCATAATAATGAATTTTCAAACCGGAAGTTTGTCCAAATTGTTGGGTGTTCGAAGACAATAGTTGAAAATACAATTAATTGGCAATCTAAGGCAGAAACACGTTGAAGAAAGCCAAAAAAGGCCGCCTCTCTCAAAAAAAGGATATTGCGCTACGTAAGAAATGAACCTTTTGCTTCATACTGCGCATTTTAAAAGGAATTTAACCTGGATGTTGACACTTCTACCATACGGAAGATTCTTATAACCAACAATTTAAAAGCAAAAAGCGCAAGAAAGGTACCGCTCCTGTCGAAACAGAATGTAGCCAAAGGGTTGCTTTTTGAAGAAAAACATTGCAGCTCGACTGAATCGCGATGGCTCGATATCCTTAGGTCTTATGAGACTTAAGTAAATTTATTTAATTCTGATCACTGTAGCTCACTAGTGTGGAGACCGCCCAATACGGCATATAACGATAAATACACCATCAAGACGGTGAAACATGGTAGGGGATGCATCATGGTATGGAGATGTTTCTCCTACCAGGGTGTAGGTCCCATTCATAAAATCGGGGGCACTATAACAACACTGTCCTACTTTAATATATTAAATTTTACTATGCCGAAGATAATATGCCTCTTCGATGGGTGTTCCAACAGGATAATGATACTAAACACTCATCGAAGCGTGCAAAAGAGTGGTTCTCGGACAACGATGTCCACGTCTTAAGCTGGCCTTCTCAATCGCCTGACTAAAGTCCCATTCAGAACCTGTGGCGAAAGGTCAAAGTAGCGTTAAGGGATGTGAAATCATCAAATGTGGACATCTCTGAAGGCTGCGTGGGAGGCTATTCCACCTAGTACTTGCCGAAAACTAGTGGATTCGAAACCGCGACGTTGCTTGGCCATTATCAAGAACAAGAGCTATTCAACGAAACACTAAAGTACATGTTTAATCAAATATTTCATTGATTGTATTTTAACATTAATTTTTTGTTGTTAAAGTTTGCGTTTGAAGTCATTTCATGAAGAATTGCTAGCTGTCCTTATTTTTTTTCACAGGCCATTTAGAAGAAAATCACAACTTTTTTTTTTTTTTACTTAAAGTAAAATTTGAATCAATTAATACTGATCTAAAGTTTATCATAAATATCACCAGGTTCTTAGTTTTTTCGTTTTTTTAAATATGGTAAAGGCTGTCCTTATTATTTCGCACATCACTGTATATTATATCCCACGCAATACAGATTTAATCAGGACCTTGAACAAGTTTTATCTAAATCTCAACATGCATATGAGAATAACAATCTCCAAAACAAGCAGATATATTAATATTTACCACCCGGTGAAAGTTCACATAAAAATTATTCATGATTGAAGTTCAAGTAAAATAGTCAATAGTCTGAAACGATAGGTATGTACATATGTTTATGATGGTTATGATGATGCCCAATTGCCGAATAGACTGTAGTTTTTGCGCAAAACGTGGTATGCCTTCTAATAGCATAAGCCCAAACAAAGAAAGAAAGATTAAAATCTCGAGTTCGAAACTAATACTTGTAGGTGCAACTAAAAATTTTCTTTTTTTTGTCTTATTATTCAACCAACTAAGCAAACTTTTGTCAGTCCCTACGTACATATGTATGTATATGTATGTAATAACATATGTATATATGTACATATGTACATACATATATGCAAGTGCAGTTGTTTCACTTGAACCTTGAAGCTCTTATTATTAGGAAAGTACCCTAGTAAGTACTTGAAGATGACCTAGAAAGTTTTTCAAGCCCAACAGTCCGTTGTTTACAATCGATTATTTAATTTATGTGCATTTTTTAATGTTCCCTCCAACTAATAAGTGCATATATGTATACAACAATGCATTCGAGGAATTAAGTGTGCGTTACATCGAATACATCACTTGAAAACCTCCACAGAGAAATGTATATCAAAGCAATGCAACATACATGTACATATCATAAATATTTAAAAATAATAACAATACACAAAGATGAAGAAGTGAAGAGAAGATACAATATAGCACTTAGGACTAGGGAAATCTAAAACTACAGGAGTGACATCGATTTTTCTATACTGTGTGCAGTGGTTTTTGGTTGTTGGTGTTATTGTCGCCCTTGATGTATATGTCAAATTACATAAACAGACATAAAGCTTTTCGTCCTTTGTTATGACACTACTCAAATATATTCTTGTCTACATACTATAGTTTACACAACGAAATTAAAAATAAAAAATAAAAATTATTACAATTTAAGCTTCGTGTCTGATTAGCGCTTGTAATTTGGCATATACTGCGGTCTTTTTTTTTTTTTTTTGTTTTGTTGGTAGCTGTTGTTATTGCTGGACGATTTGCTTTTCTGTACACATTTAAACATACATTAAATTGAACACTACAAAAAATTAAAGCAAAACTTAAGGAGATTCGTTTTATCGTCTCTTTATAGTTTGTGTTTGTTTTTTTTATTTTTTTTAATTTAATTTTCATTTATCTTTTTAATTTTTTTTTTAAAGAGTGATACCGATTGATTCTTTCTTTTTGTCATAAAAAAAAAGCGTGCAATACTGCGGCGCTTTCTTTATTTATTTTTCTTTTGCTTTTTTTTCTATTTGTTGGTGTTTAGAGTTTCACATAGGTTTTTAGGATATATGAAAGTTTCGCACCTGACATTCGTACGGCAGAAAAGCAATATTGATCTCCTTTAGAGTTTTGATCTTTCTTGCAGCGCACGATTTACACAAATCATTGAACAGTTCTTCGGGGCAAACTATAATTAAAAAAATTAACTTATGGAACGATTGCTTTTTTTCTTCTTTATAATTCTTTTCTTAAAATGGCCCTTTCATGATGAGGGGAGAAAATCAAAAATCTGGGTTATAAAGGGAATACAAAACAAATTATATTAAATAATGACTACAGTTTCGAAAAGCACTAGTTTGCAAAAACAAAAACAAAAAAATGAGGTAAACCTATGGTAAAAAGTAATGAATGTCCATTCTAAAATCATCTAGTGTAGCAATCATGTAAAATTATTTGTTATGTTGATTGGTTGAACGAGATAGTCTTACCATTCAGTAGTTACTACCATACGCAATGTTGTTTAGAATTAAAAAAAAACAAAAGACTAACGTATCCTTGTTTTAATATAGTATAATCTCTTAAACTGAAGTACGTTCTTCCCATCAAGTTTCACATTTGATAAACAAATTTCTTGGTTTGATCGATTCATGCAACTTTAACAAAGTTTATACATACGTATTAGCATTGGTTTGAGCGAACCTGCCTTTTGGGTTAGTTAAATGTACTTATACTCACGAGTAACACACGAACGAATGCAGAGAGTTTTGTAGTGAAAATATATGTAAAGGGTAATTCAATTAAACGTTACAATTCCAATCTGGTATTTCTGTTGAAATTGTAGAGCGGTAGATATACTCATACGAGAGATAATTTTTCAAATAATATCATCTTCAGCGAATTATCACGTAATGGGTCATGAATAACCACGAACCATTAACAATCATTGACAAACAATCACAACCACATTGAGTGGCTCATATATTTGAAAACTAGATTTAACAATGGTAAGGGAATTGTAGACTATAGCTACGTTAATCACCTTATCATTTGAGGCATACTGACTGAGAACATCTCTTTTACAAGTTTCTACGGCATCCGTTAACAGAAGACGTTCCAGCTTATTTCGTATATAAAAGCACATATGTATGTACAATACAATTCTGGGACCATCTAGCTCAAGGAGTGAAACAAACACCACTTCAGTGCCAGGTTTGAGTTTGAGTCCCAATACCATGTGAAAAGAAATGAGTTGCAAACTTAGTATGGGGCGTGAAAAACGTAAACGGCAAACTTTTAGCTCTAACTTATAAAAATACTACAAAGGGCTCATTCTGTATTATAAAGGATTGTGATAATAACGGGCCTTGTTAGGTGTCAGGTATAGTAATTTTTCGAATATTTTCCCCAAGAAATATTGGCGTGGAAATAATGCACTTAAACTCACGTGCAGTGTATTGTATTAGTGAATTGGGTTAACGCAATTCAGGACACAGTTTGTAAAGTACGCAACCAAAAAGCCATCTCGGTCAGTAATAGTGCTGTATGGAATAAGTGCCACACCCAAGCATCTAATTTGAGATAAGACAAGAACTGCAAGGCGTACATAAGAAGAAATAATTTTATGAACAGAATCGCATCCTAAGAGAGTACCGCATATTCAGAGAAGTATCAGAAAAAAGGGCTAATCCCCAACGTAGATGAGTAGACAAATAAATAGCATGAGGAGGTAAATTATTACCTATCGTGATTCTTTTTGGGACATACATATGTATGTGCTTCCGAGAGTGAATCTACAAGTATAAACACTGAGAGACAGCAAACGAAGACATTGCCGACATAAGGAAAGAAATGCTATTAAGAAGAGAAATGAAGAATCGCAAAGCTCTGGTAGTTGAACAATTTGAAGACATAGTGTCAAACCTGTCCTGCTTCAGAATGCATTCACTGGCAGTACCACAGGTGACAAATCCGACAGTGAAATAGGTGGTCCTAATAGTATAATAGGACATAGTTCATAGCACGGGCTATGGATTTGTATCCCTTCCCCTAATGTTCATAAGACAGACTAAAATTTTTAGAATATCCTTTAGTAGAAGCACTATCACTTTTCTGGTGGAGATACATATGTACATATTATGTACATAAGTAATGGGAATTTTTTTCGGCGCCAATCATTGACAAGGATTATAGCCTTGAACAAAATATGTATATACTTTGACTCTACAGTAGAATACATCACATAAAACAAAAAAATACCTTATAGCATTGTCCTGGTTAATAGTTGACTTAGAGCTAGAATAGTGGAACAATCAATTTAAACGCTTAGCTGCACCGACAAAGCTAAAACATCGTACTGTTGTCTGTTATATGGCTTCCATGAGGCAAATTACTGACAATGCTTCAAAAACCCTACCAGCTATTGGTAATCGTTGTTTCAAAAGACTTGCTACCGATCTGTCCAAACCGTTCCTCGGAATGTAAAAGAACTGAATACCTGAATGGATGGCCAGAACGGATGCAGATCGGGTTACACTTCAGACAAATGAGGCAGAAATGCTTCACTAAATCTAGGTAAGAGCATGAACATGAACCGCGCACGATATCGTGCACGCCTGATTGTTGCCACAATATCCATAAAAGATTATACGACCTAAATAGTACAAAATTATTTGCTACGATTTTTCTTATGGACCGAAAGTTGTCCAGTATTAGAAAATTCTCTCCCACGCTTCGCAGGATCCCATCCATATTGATATGTAAATATTAAATCAAAAGTAACAAAGCATTGCGTATGGTATAAAAAACATCGTACTGTTGTCTGTTATATGACTTCCATGAGGCAAATTACTGACAACGCTTCAAAAACCCTACCAGCTATTGGTAATAGTTGTTTCAAAAGACTTGCTACCGATTTGTCCAAACCGTTCCTCGGAATGTAAAAGAACTGAATACCTGAATGGATGGCCAGAACGGATGCAGATCGGGTTACACTTCAGACAAATGAGGCAGAAATGCTTCACTAAATCTAGGTAAGAGCATGAACATGACCCGCGCACGATATCGTGCACGCCTGATTGTTGCCACAATATCCATAAAAGATTATACGACCTAAATAGTACAAAATTATTTGCTACGATTTTTCTTATGGACCGAAAGTTGTCCAGTATTAGAAAATTCTCTCCCACGCTTCGCAGGATCCCATCCATATTGATATGTAAATATTAAATCAAAAGTAACAAAGCATTGCGTATGGTATAACTTGTACATCTTCTCTGAAAAAAATTATTTAAACATTAATCTCATCAAGCTGAAATATACACAAAATTATTTCAAAACAATTCCCTATGACTGAGAAATCCCAAACAAATAAGACAATACACTCGACAAAAAATTAAAGCTCCATATGTAACCCACGTACAGCTGATGAACATTCGACTTTTATGCATAACGAAGTTAATGATTATTCGCGCCGTTTGTTAGTAGGAAACGGTGACATTAGTCGCGGTTTAAATCCATAATCAATCCCAAAATCAAGCTGTTATTTGTTTTTTTTTTCTTTTGCTTTCTGTTTTGTTTTTATACCTTATCTTCGTATGCAATAAATGCTATATTGATTTCTTTTAACGTCTTTATGTACTTCTTAGAAATATCCTTTCGAGACACTAAAATCTCAAATATATCATCGGGAATAGCTAAACATTTCGATTGGCATATATCAGTTGTAAACTTTGAAAAGGAAAATATAGTATCGTGACATGTCGTCGTAACTTACCTTCTGTGAAAAATACGTGCGCGTAACGATACATAGGACGTGCGGGATTCTCGAAATCGCGCATCAGAGCCCGCACAGATTCATCTGACGGTGTAATAAGGTAAACTGCTTCCATAGTTGGAAGTGGTTCACGTTTCTTGTTTATATCTTCTACCACTGAAATGAGAAATACAAACTTTCAATTTCCTCAGTCAGGTTGCACTTGGTGACATCACTCACATGTTATTCCTTCAGCGCTTATTTCATGCATTTTGCAACATGCGGACACCATTCGCATTGCAAGTTTATCGACGACAAGGACTCGCCATTCAACGCCGCCAGCTCCGGCTGGCTTAGCTGGAGCTGCTGCACCCTTTTTTGGTTGAGCTGGAGGCTTGTATTTAACAACCTCATTCATAATTTCTAAGAAAAACAAAACAAAAACGACAAAAACATGAATGTTGCTACATAATACAATTCAAATTTTCGCATCCTACTAGTGCAGACAAAAACAAAAATCAATAACCCCATGTTGACCTCGGTTAAATAACGTCTAACGAACGAGTACCACTGACGCTAATGGGCAATTTCTGTCATCAGTCACATAACGAATGTACAGAAAGAGTAGGGAATGTATGAGTATAACGTATGTATAAATAAAATAAGTGTCCAAAGAGGTGAGCGATCTATTTCGAGGTATAATTGAAGTTGGAAGCAGCTGCTGATGACGCAAATTGGTTTCAGATATAAGAGAATTTATCGATTTTCTTCATTCCACTGTTTGTGAGAGGAACGAAAATAAGGACATTACCGGAAATTGATTTGAATATGCTTTGACGTGCATAAAAAGTAAACTGCAATCGATTGCTCAAATTGTAGGTCTTTTTCTTCGAACTCGATGTACGATATGTATAGAGCTTAATTTGCATATTCGTTGGCTTTGGAAAAGTTTTACATAATTTACCCCAAATTGAAGTAGAGTTCAAGGACACACTTCGAAATGATGCAATGAAATATTTTTATGCATGAGTCCTCTTTTTAGTCAAGCACACATTTTGTCTGGCTCATTTTTTACCTACATACATTATGGATGTGTGTATCGTAGGTAGGTTGAAGTGGTGGTTTATATAATACCCAATTAGCACAAATTATTAGGACAATAAGTGCATAGAAGAAAGAGTTCATATTGGCATTTAAATTGCCAGCTCTTTAGCTAAGGCTAATTTGTGAATGTGGTTTGTCTCTTCCTGTACTTGAGTTCGTCGATTATTTTGTTGGACAAACCCATTTCCGTACAATAGAAAGAATACGTAAAGATTGACAATACCAGTGGATAGTTTAGAATAAGAAAGATTCGATTATTTCATTATTTTGGAAACATCACCAAAGGTTGGATTTCTGGATGTAACGGAGTTTTATGGATCTCAAGTTTATGACTACAGTACTCTAAACATCATTTCGAGTCAGTAGCAGTCTGAACCAAACTTAAGCACGTTACACAGTTGTGGTAGCACCAGATCTGTCAAAAGCATTTGAAACAGTGTAACACGCTACGATGTTTAGTGACATACTGGAGTCCTCACACTCCTAATCCTATAAACGGTGGTTAGCCAATTATTTATGTAGCAATGTATGTGGAATTCTGAAATGCAAGCTCATGGTACAGGAAAGCAAAACTGGCAGCCCTATAAGGAGGCGACATTAATTCTATTCTATTCAACTTCTGCGACCCAACGTGCTGAATTGTGTACGTCTCTAAAAAGTACTTTAACAAGCGCAACTTACAACTATCAGTGAAAAATTATACAGCCACACTGTTACCATCTGGGATAAAGCAAGAGCACCCCAACCACTTTCTAACAACGCTGCAATACCCGCAAGAACCTAACAATATATGTACGTACCAAAGATACATCGATCCCTATCCCCAGTGACTCGAGGAATGACAGTCATTGTTAGACAAAAGGAATTATCATAAAGCTACCGAAAAAAGAAAGTCTGACCTGATCCCCACCGTAGCCAAATTAATAGCTAGAAATTAAGGAATATTTAGATTCAACTCTCGACGTCGAATAGGCAGGTTTTCACGCTGGATCCTCCTGCATAGACCACATAAACACCTTATGGATCAAAATAGAGCAATGCTTCGAGTACAACTACTGTTTATCGACATCGAGAAGGCTTCCGACTGTTTGAATCGACAAGCTATTGGCTGGCTTTGGGCAGGAGAGGGATCCTAGAAAAACTCATATGAGAGGGTACGGGGTCAGGCATATATTCGAGAGATATAGACCTATGTACATGTGACTCTGAAACTTCTTGACACATGCAACATGCAGTGTGTTCCAGGCAGAGATTCTGGCTGTACTCAAAGCTGCGGAACTACTTGAGATGCATCAATATCCAACAAGAATATCGCCATCTACAATTGATAGTCAAGCTGCGCTAAAAGCGCTAGAGGCCTACATCATTAAACTTGAACTGCCGCACAATGCTTAGGGTATTATGTTCGCAGAGCCGAGTCGGATTATGTTGGGTTTCTTGACACTGCGATGAAAATGCCAATGTACTGGCCAAAAAAGGAGCAGAGCTCCTGGTAAGCGATATACTTGAAGGCATTAGACTAAGAGAATTATTCTCGAAAAAATCATCAATATGGCCGACCTAAGATGGTCAAACTTAGAAGGACACAGGGTTTCTAAGGCTTTATGGCCTAAGTTAAATCGGGTTAAATCGGAAAAAATCTGGAGAATTGATAAAACTAAGCAGATCAGAGCTAAGAACAGCCATAGGGATACTCTCTGGGATTAGGTTTAAGAAACACGGACACATGTAGTTACTGTCATGACCTACGTACATGTCGCAGAGTATATTACTCATATACTATGTGAATGTCAAGCCATTGCTAGGAGTAGAGTAGAGTACCTCGGAAGATACTTTTTCAACAATCTGGATGATGTTGGTTCTCTGACCAAAATTGAGGACATAATTAGATTCTGTTGGGAAACTAAATGTAGGGGCGAATTGGTTTAAGGTTTCTTACCGTGAAAGTACCCTAGGGATCGCGATGGGCCCACTATGGTACCTACTGTTTTATAATGAACTCATAACCCTATACAACCTATAACCTATAACTCATATGGAGCAGAAGGGAAGGGAAGGCCAAAATCTAGGTACGGAATACATACTATATTTGCACAAGAACCATGGAACCATATATGGGTACATGCAATCTTCAGACCTTCGTAAATAGATGTCTAAATATCATCTTGAGGATTTTTCGACCCAATCGCAACTCCAACGAACAAGTTTGCATTACTATATGGAACAAGTAGTTAGAGTGGACACACCCTGCAACACGAAAACAACTCCATTGCAAAATATGCCATGCAAAGGAATTTGCTCACCCAGGCAGGTAGAACTGCAGGATGCCCTAGAAATCAAACTTGTTGGAAATGATGTGGAGGCAGTATGCACCCTGAGTGGTGAAAGGAAAGATTTGGTTAGCCACAACTTGTATCGAAATGTTCGAAATTCGCAACCCTACACCAGCAGTTTTCCAAAATTATGTGTTACTACTCGAATACGCAGACGTTATTCGCATTATTGAAAACGCTGAGACATGTGGCGTGGATAGACACGACGTCTCGACCCGGAGAGTCTTCGAATCCAAGCTGGAGGAACGACACATCTCTGCAGACAAACTTTGTATTATTTCCGTCGTCTCATCGAATGTGTAAAGTTAAAGTTAGCGAACATCGTATTATTTAGGCAGTGATTCACGAATAACGAAGTTGTTCATTATTATCTCATGCATGACTCAGTTGAAGCTTAGAACTAACGCCACGGAATCGACATAAGAACCAAGTAGATTCTAATCAACCACTGCCTACATACTTAAATTCTTGCTATAAATTGAATTTCAATTGCGAACGCCGCAAATCTATAAATCAATGGTCAAATGTCAGTGAAACTTAAATCATGAATCATCCATCATTCAGACCCACCCCCACTTTTCAATGACAATCGGACCACTCACAAAATTTGTAAACAAATAATAAAAACAAAGCTACACACACTCCAATACATTCTATTTTTGGTCACAAAAATCCCATCAAGGAACCTAGTGACGTCATCGACGTGCTGAATTCCCCAAACTGACATCTGACACTGCGCAAGTGCTAAGTTTCGAAGATAAAAAAAAAAGACGACTCTGCATGAAAAATCGATAACAAATTTTCTTTATGGATTTTCCAATAAATTAAATACGCATTTTTCGCATTTTTCACGTCGTCGGGTTTGTTAAAATTATTAGAATCGAATAGAAGACTAAGTAGAACCGATATTGGATGGAATTTTGCCCAAAAACACATCAAACTGAGGCGTGAACAATTAACAGAGCGACACTTGAAACGTTCAAGTCCATAGTTTGAGCAATTAATCTATGACTCACTTTGACCAACAAGCACTTTAAGAGCCATTTTTAGCAGTTGTCTTTAATTTAACACTCTATTGGAATTCAATTGGTTTTTTTTTTTTGGAAAATTTCTTCGGTGAAACTGCACTGCACAACTGAATTACTGCACACCACGAACGAAAACTGACAAACGATTGAAGAAGCAAAGAAAAAGTACCTAGGGAAATTTTATGCCTTAGAAGAACTGTCATGCGTGTGGGGGTTGATTACGCTGAATTCGAATGGTTGTTATATTTGGCGTTGAAATGAACGGTAGATGGCGCATGTTATGGTAGGCGGCTGTATGAAATAGCTTTTGGAATTTTCTGATTTGATTTCATCAATGATCATTCTTCAAAAGTATTGGAAGCTTTTTTTATTTTTATTATTTGTTATTATTGTATAGTGACTACATTCTTTGGGTTAAGCCTTAAGTGCCGACCGGTCTTCAGGAAAATATCACGCTTAATTCCAACTAATCCCATACTCAACAAGACCTAACCAAGTAATGCTTAACTAATTAAACTTAATAAAGTAAAATCCTAAACAAACCGCGTGAAATACATAGTGTCGTCACGGTCGCCTTCCCTCTGCAGTCCATAGAGGGCGATATCCTTCCTAACTAAACTGATAATGCAAGATTTCGATATACGAGATTTTGAAAACGAGATTTTGGTTTGCGGTCAATCGTACCGCTCCCATCAAATGTATGAAGCTATTTACAGGCGATAAATCTCCATCAGTCAGTATGTAGAAAGCCTAAAGGATCGTCCCTCTTACAACCGGTCTTCAAAAGAAAACCACCTCTAATTTAATTCTAGCTAAGCCTATGTATATAATTCACTGAAACCTACATATGTATATACAGTATGTGGCCATTGAATTATGACCGATGAGAAATATATGCGATTTTTCGCTTTGACCGCAAATAAAGACAAAATTAATTTGATTATTGAAAATTTTGTTGCACATATTTATTGTTACATGGCATATCAGTGATTACAGATACAAATTTTTGACGCAACAGGTCCATGGGACCCAGGGCCTAGCTTCTCGCAACCACTCGTGCTGTGCGTGTTATATTCTTCACACGAATGGAAGGGGCCTACTCTTTAATGCCGGATCCGAACGGCAGTTTTTTTTTTGTTTTTGAGAAGCTTTTTCATGACAGTTTTACTCTCGGATGTTTGTCAGACGCTCGCGAGAGGTGGGGCCGTGAAAGAAATTTTTTAGGTGTTGTTTGGGGATTGAACTTGGAACCCCTCGCTCCGTAGTCCAACGCACTAACCATTTGAGCCACGGCGCCCACATATCAGTGATTATAAAGTAAAAAAAAAAATTATTAAATCTTAATACTTAGTACTACCGCCCTTTTGTTTGTACCTCCTTTATTCGTGTGGGCATGCTTTCCATGCATTTCGCCCGTTTCGGGCTCGTTTTTCCAGATATCTTCAATGTTCTTCTTGAGCTCTTGTATGGTATTGTTTCATCCAGTATAAAGGCGAGATTTTAGGTAGGCTAAGCAGTTTTTAATCGGGTTCAAATTCGGAGAATTACCAGGCCATGGTAAGACTTCCAAGTTCATGGAACTCAAGCATTTCATGCTTGTTTTGGATGTGTGGCATGTAGCTCCATCTTGCCTAAAGACGTATTCTTCTCTGGGAGAGTCTAATGTGTTCAAATACGGCCGAAGAACTTTCCTCAGGACAGGAATATACTGATTGGGGTCTATTGTTCCATCAACGTAATAAATTGATCCCGTACTTTCGCATATTATGCAACTCCAAATCATCACACAGGGTGGGTGTTTGACCGTATCTGAAATATCTGTCATTGGACCTTCTGCAGACGAATTTGGCCGTCTCCGTCACGACTTCTAAGCGACACTCATCGCTAAAGACAACCTAAAATAAAATCGTGATTACGGGCAAATTGCTAAAACTGTTTCATCTTTTATTGTGAAAAGAAATTTGAAAAAAAAAATTAACTTGTTTTGTTCCAATAGCCACTCTCGCAGTCTATGTGAAGTTGTGCCCAATATGATCGCCATTTTCACATGACATTGGACAATTTGGACTTCTTTGCTTGCCTCCTTCGCTTGTCTCCAATCGACGCCGTAGAGTTCTCACCGATATGTCGATTCCAGCTTCGTTCAAAACCTTCAAAATGCAGTGAACTGGTGGATTACGTTCCTGTAGAGTCCATGGTGCTATTTTTCTTTTTTTGCCACAGTTTTGCCGATTATTTGGAGTAATCAAGGTTGAACCGCCTGGTACGTCCACGTGTTTTGCTATGTTGACTACTGAAGACTTTTCAATTCCAACAATCTTGGCTATTTAAGCATAGCTGGACTTCTTGCCAGTCAACAAAGCAGCAACTTGTGATTTTTTTTCAAAAGGAATGTCGGCTTATTTACCAATATTGATAAAAATCAATCAAAATAAAGTCTACGACTTTCTATGAGGTATATATATTAATTTTCTAACAAATATGTAATGCTACTAACTGCAACTTATTTAATTTAAGTCCCAAATTATTTTCCACTTATTAAAATACTTATCTACAACCGCACTATTGCCAACTGCGAGCTTAAAGAAAATGATAAGCAAACCACGTTAAAACCTATTTATGTGTTGCTGCACACTTATCGTACGCACGTAGGCAAGTCCTTTGGTACCTGCTTTTGAAATTAAAGAAAGTATAGGGAAAACCCGTAGTTAGCCGTATTCTTAAAAACAAATAACGAAAAAACGCATTGCACAGAAAAAACACATCAAAAAGAAAAATAATCGTTGAAACCACCATCGGTCATAATTCATTGGCCACATACTGTAACTCATTCCTAACTAACTAAACTAGTCTCAACGTCTAGCCTGTGTAGGTACCACAAGCGCAATTGGAACGACACCAACCACAGCCCTTGAAATCATGCTAGGGCTTTCCCCACTGGATCTCTTAACAAAGGAAATAGCGGCTAAAAGTGCCCTACGTCTTCGACAAACTCGTATGTGGAAAGACAATCAATTCGGACACAGCACTATCACCAAATGGTCAAATGTTAACTTACCTTCCGATTACATTTCTCCTCACACGGACTTCAGCCTCAACCTTGACTCTAAATTTCCCTCAAGAGAGAGCTGGACAAATCGGAATATCATTAATCCCGACTCCATATCCATTTTCAGGGATGGGTCAAAAATGGAAGAAGGTACGCGCTAGGGAACTCCTATCGCTAAATGGATCACAGCTGAGCCTCCTCATAGGTATTCTCACAGGCCACAATTCAATGGCGGCCTACCTCAGAAGAATGAGAATCAGCACCATAGACCTATGCAGAGGCGTGGCGACCCGGAAGTAGAGGAAGACATAACACACTTTCTCTACGAATGCCCAAGCCTCAACAGAACAAGATACTCGAGCCTTGGAAAGGTATCTTTCAACGACCTCAACGAACTAGTTAACACGCCACCTAAAAAGACCCTAAAATTCATCACGAAAACCGGATGGTTTGGGAGTTTTGGTAATAATAGTTCTGTAGGATCCATTGATATCCGAGTGAGGCTGCAGCCAACCTACCTATCTACCTAACTAAACTAGCTAAGATCCTAAACTAATCGCGAGATAAAGTATCGCCACGGTGGCCTTTCCTCTACGGTCGATAAAGATTAAATACCTACCGAGAAAAAATCTAAGCTAAGCCTACCTAAGTAAAGTCTATGACTATCTCTTTAAATAAAATATCACCACTCATATTGCGACTCAAAAAGCTCCTAAAAGCCTCGCTGCAGTTCGCAGGGAGGGAATACAGAGACCTAAAATGCTTCCAACAGTTCTCTGGAAGGGAATAAATCTTCCTGAAAAGAGAAAAAAAGAAAGAAAAGAAAGGTCCTCATATTCTATCAATTTTTCCCTGCAGTTTGCATGAAAGAAATAAAAACACATTCCTAAACTAAACCCTAGACAAAAGTAGAGCAACAATGCCATATAGGCTTACTCTCTTCATTGAAAGTAAACTAAACCCGGTCTTCAAGCAAGTAGTACAATAAAGGACACTCAACCCTACCCTTATCTACAGTCCTAACACACATAGTGTCCCAGTAACCGATAGGGCCGGAAAATTAAGAAAAATGTAATATAAAAAGCCTTGAGGTTTGCTTGCCTCACATGTACATGTGGATGTATAAACATATAAACAGTTTGCTGCAAGGAAATGACCTAAAATCCTCCACGCAGTTAGTAGGAAGGGAATACAAATGGTCTAAAAGCCTCCTAACAATTCGCAGGGAGGGAATAAGAAATCAAATTGCCTAAAATCTCCATACAGTTCGTAAGGATGGAATGAAATATAAGCCTCGCTACAATTCGTAGGAAGGTAATATTGCTGCCATTTGTAATTTTAAAGCGCATAGAGCAAAAATAATATTCCATTAAGCACTGACTAGTAAAAGTGGACACTGAAAGGGCTTAAAGTTTTCTAATCTTCAAAAAATGTACCTTATTTCCTTAAAGGTCTGGATTCAGAATACCCTTTTCGCTGCTTCTTGAAAAGGTATTCAGAATTGTTCGATGAATCATGATGCATCATGATGTTGAAGTCTAGCTAGCCAGCTGCATTATTTAGCATACTTCAACGACTATATCACACGCGACGCAGTATCGCACTTGAGACGAATTCCCATTGACGCGACGACCGACTGAGCAACGGAACCACCAGCCCACCTCCCCAGAGACCCAACACGCCGCTTTGACTCATTGACCACTGACGACTGAACACCCACCACGGATTAGCATTGAGAACGACTACCCACTCCGGATCGAGTACACTCAACAACTGAGTACAATTAACTGTGACTCATTGGAGAGACCCCAACCGCCCGGGCGACCCGATCACCTCATCGACTAACTGACTGATTGACCAAGTGACTAGTTGGTTACAAGAGCCAAGAATCGAGGCAATCACCCACCATAGACTATCAGATTATGCTATTGACTGACTGTCTGACTAACTAACTGGCTGACTGACTAACTGACTGTCTGACCAAGTGACTAGCTGGCTGCAAGAGCCAAGAACCGAAGCAACCATTCACCACGAGCTCCAACCGAAGACTGATGAGTAAAGACAATAGCTGCCCACCACTCATGCTGCGACTCAACCATTCCGTTGTGTGTTGCGGTCATATTTGTAGCTTTTTCGACAGCAGGCCACCAAACGAGGCTGCCATCAGCAGGCCACCAACCATGTCTTATGATGGCAGTCCAAATCCAGTGGATGGTGGCTGCTTTTGGCCCCCATCTTATACCGAAAATTCTACTGCATGCGTAAAAAGATATTGAGGCCTTCTTTGTGCGTTGCAGTAGGTACATACATATATTGTCTTTCTCGTTCAATTTTCGATCTAGTATCGACCCTAGGTATCTACCAATCTATAGTTCATCAAATGTGGATGGGATTTAACAAAAAAAAAAACCTTCAATTGTAGCAATGAACATTTTATTCAAAATTTATATTTCCCATATGCCCTTGCATACTCATATACCCTCACTGAGTTGATCCTTATGAATCCATTGGCATCAGCTGGCACATAACCCCCGTGAACGTCCATTGAAACCAATTCCTGATTATACAGTCCCTGTGGAGATTTCCTTCCTAAAGCCTTGCAATAGCCAGGAAACAATGCCATTACAACCTCTCCATTGACATGCTCCTGTGATAACTCCAGACATTTTCTTGTGTAAACCGCTTCAGGACTAAACCAAAATCCATTATACACATAATCTGCCATACGATTCCTTAAGTACGTCTTATTGCGATACACTTCTCTGTCCAAACAGAATACTTCCAAATCCTGATGTGCTGTGAATAGAATTGTTCCACCTGGAGTTTCATAAACACCACGGGACTTTAAGCCCACGAATCTGTTCTCTACGATGTCAATCCGACCGATGCCGTACTTCCCACCGATTTCATTGAGGAATTCCAAAATCGCCAGAGGTTTCTTCAATATTTTCTTCCTCTGAATGTCTTCCACTCTGACGGGAAGTCCCTTTTCGAAATGAATTTTCAGGTGGTATGGTTCTAATGGAGCCTTCCTGGGGTCCGTAGTCATTTCGTAGAGGTTGTCTGGAGCCTGCTGAAGGGGATCTTCTAAAATTCCAGATTCATAACTAATGTGCATAATATTCGCATCAGTGCTCCATGGGGCACTTGGTTTCGCCGTCACTGGTATGCCATTCTCTTCGGCATACTTAATGAGATCTAGACGACCTTGGAAGCGCTTGCAGAATTCATCATCTCTCCATGGTGCAATTATCTGTACAGAAACAGTATCTTTTGCATTTGTGTTGTGAAGTATTGATTGGATAAGCTTACCTTAACTCCCGGATACAACGCGTAAGCGCATATTTCAAATCTCACTTGATCGTTACCCTTTCCAGTTGCTCCATGGGCTATGTACTTTGCACCTCTCGATTTAGCGGCTTCCACCATTGACACCGAAATGCAAGGTCGTGCTAAAGATGTTCCCAACAAGTAGCGTTCTTCGTAGATAAGTCCCATTTGGATGGATGGCCAAATGTAGTTCTTTACGAAATCCTCCTTCACATCATTTATGATGACCTGCAGAAGTTATTTAATTATTTCATTGTATTCTCGAGATTTTTCAAATTGTGCACCTCACTAGCGCCGATCTTTAAAGCTTTTTTCTTTGCCATCTCAAAGTCCTCCTCCTGTCCAACATCTGCCATAAAGCAGATGACTTCGAAACCCTTCTCCTGAAGCCATTTGAGAATACAACTTGTATCTAAGCCACCCGAGTAGGCTAGGAGAACTTTTTCCACCGCACTCATTGAGATCTAAGCATACATTAAACTGAGGTTGTTTTTCAAATGAAATGCAAATCCAAATTAGGGATTATACGGTATTCACTGATAACCTTTTCAATGTCTTTCTGAGATAATACACTTACAGGCGGTGGAAGAAGTAAACCTCTTCATCTATAAAAATAATCCATGATTTTGCACTTTTTCTTTTCAGGTCACGTTAAAGTTATTTTTAAAAAATATACTGATCATGGATAAGTTATGCCCTTATTCCATGTGGATTGTCGTTCTTTAAGGCATTTCGTTTTTTAAAAGTGTATACAGAAATAGAACACCAAAAAATGCCTTCATCGGTAAGTAAGTTTACACTCCACCCACTCTTTAACAACAAAACGCCCTAAAGAACGACAATCGTCGTTTTACGGCGGTTTAGTAAGACGCCACGCGGAATAAGTCTGATTGACTGATTTGTGGAATAAAATCACTACACAAACAAAACGCTCAGTTGTGTTTTAACTTTTCAGTAAGACTGTAAACACATTTAATTAGAAGACCGTGTGATGAGATCAGGTTGACGTGGTTGTTTGATTACACTGATAATTATACATTGTATCTGTTTCTTAAAGAAGTGTTTACTTGGAATAAACTGTTTTGCTGAAAATAATACTGGACAGTTGCTCAGCAAATCGTTCCAATCTTAGTATGTACATATATATAATGTATGCATACAGTTTGCAATATTTGCCAAAGGTGTTAGCATGTTCACTTGTAGTCATCAAATCTCTGGAATCTCTCGCTTTAGCACTTTTCTAAATTGTGTAGATACATAGCTTTCTAAAGAGATGATTGGGTATTTAGATTTTTCTCAAAGAAGAGTGCTCTATTTAAGAGCTCTTTTTATCGACAATCTCAGCAAACTGTCGTCTCAAGTCATGAATTAGTTAGTACCTGGGTAGCCACAAATGGAAATAAAACTATGATATAGATTACAACGAATTTTTTCTGGCCATAGTGTATCTGTATCCTCATACAGACAAGTAACTCTAAGCTAAAAGCTAAAATCTATTCAGTAACAGAATCGATTATAACAATCTTTCAGCGTCCAAGCATTGAAATATACTATAATGGCAGATGTTCGAAATAACCCAATGGAATGATATCTAGAAACACCATTTTTGGACATCCCACCAGATAACAGAGCTACTTAAAGAAATTTGGTAATCTTTCTAATTTCTCTCCGAACAAAAATAAGTAACGAAGGTTAACGTTTCAATACGTTGCACACCCTTTTTCCCATTTGATCGTATAATAAATCTGCGGCACTTACCGGGCTTCCCTGTGGAGTCCCGATTTTTGTCGTCGCATACTTTGGTACTCCACTGGAGACAACATTTACAACCAGCCACGTCATAACCTCTGTCATTCGACTAATTCAATTTCCATGCAAAAGGATTATTAACAAAATGCAATTATACATTTAATCACTCGTAAAACATCCTGACACCACGATCATAAACACAATTGTGAAGTATCCTTCGATTTACAGAACCGAGTCCTCTGCGCTAATGTGAAGGCACATCAACCGGTCGAAGAATCCTATCCGAAAATCCCTTTTGTTAGAGAATGAGCAAACTATAGAAATTACTACCAGGAGACATACATTTGTAGATTTTTTATTTCAAGTCGGTAACAATTGCAATCAATTCAAGAGCCGCCGCCGGTGCCGCCGATATGATCACTAATACCATTTACCTTGGCATGAAATCCTTTATTTCTAACCTTATAAAGAGTATCAAGTCAAAGGAAAATGCATGGAATGACTGGAGCTGTAAAGAGGCTATCAGGTTGAGGGAGTAAAGTTTTCGGTCTTACAAGGCCGAACCCTCTGAGGAAAATAGAAAAAAATTTAAATGAGCCAGAAATGACTGCAATGCACTCTCCTTTGACCAAAAATTGAGGCGAAAAATCCTACATTGTCCCAAAGGTAACATAAAAAATTGTGCCTCATCTTCCATCCCAACGCTTGTTCACAATGACATTCCAACTGTCACCTCTTTAGACAAGGCCAATCTGGTAGCAGTCCTTTTCGCTGCGAACTGCACGCTTCCAGATTGTGCTTTGCCTCCCTTTGTACTTGAGCGCCGTTGAGAATTCTATGGGACAAATCCACTTTCGCACTCGTACAGTAGCAAGAGTACTTAAAGATCTTAACAGAATCAAATCCGCTGGTCCAGATGGTATCTCACCCGTTATTCTGAAGAGGTGTTCTTCCACGCTGGTAAAACCACTGCGTAAGCTTTTTCATCTATCCTACTCTTCTGGACTCTTCCCGAGTAGATGAAGAACAGCATTTGTCCAGCCTGTCCCTAAAAATGGCGAATCTTCTTTTCCCTCCAACTATCAACCCATTGCACTTACGTCCCTTCTTTCCAAGGTCATGGAAACGCTGATAAATCGTCAGCTTATGAAATATCTTGAATCACGAAAGCTCCTCAATGACCGTCAGTATGGTTTTCGTAGAAAAAGGTCCACTGGTGATTTGATGGTATATCTCACCGAAAAGTGGAACCACTCTCTACATCATTCTGGTGAATGTAAGATTGTTGCGCTTGATATTTCAAAGGCATGTGACAGAGTTTGGCATCAAGCTCTTTTGTCGAAAATGCGTGCATTTGGCATCTATGAATCTCTTCTTCAATGGATTAGAAACTACCTTTCGGAACGTTCAATTCAAGTGGTTTTGGAGGGTTTCAAGTCTGCTATCCACCATATAAATGCTGGTGTTCCCCAGGGCTCCGATTTGTCTTTGACTCTCTTTCTTATATTCATAAATGATCTCATGTCCGCTACTTCTAATCCAATACATTCCTTCTCTGATGACAGTATCCTCAGCTTCTCATATTCAGACTCAAGTGCCTGCCTTCGGCCGTAGAACTGGAACGGCAGCGTATGTTAAGCTCATTAAATTCCGATATTGACAGTATAATTAAATGGGGTATAAACAACAGAGCGGAATTTAATGCTTCAAAAACCCAAACCTGTCGCTCAAGCGTAACCTGAACCATTTGTCATTATCAATGAAAAACTTTCCATTCTCGGTATGTGTGTTAACGACCATCTCGGTTGGAATGACCACATATTCGAATACGCTAAGAATACTGCGAAATGTCTAGTATTCCTCAAACGATGCAAGAAGTTCTTTACTTTATAAGGTATACATCCGCTCCAAGCCCGAGCATAATGCTTATGTCTGGTCCGGTGCTCCTAAGACCTCTTTGCACGTACTGGATAGAATCCAAAATCGCGCGCTGAAACTAATAGGGAACAGAAGCATAGCGGAGTCTAGTGACTCGCTCCAACATCGCAGAAATGTTTCTTGCCTTATTCCTTATTTTATCGCTTTTTTACAAACAGTCCTCCAGCGAAATAGCCAGTTGCATTCCGCCCCTTCCAATTTTCTCGCAATACCCGTCACGCTTTGAATGCTCATCAGTATACCCTCAAGCCTATCTTCGGCCGTACCGTCAAGTATAGAGATTCTTTCATAAACCGTACTACACGAATGTGGAATGCTCTACCAAGCTCTATTTTTCCTTCACATTATAATCCACAAACATTTAAAACCAACGTTCATCGGTATCTCCTATCTTCTCTTTCTATTTCCCTAACGCCCGCGCTGTGTCTTAACATTAAAAGGGTAGTACTAAAGCAAAACTGCTATCCCAATGTTAAAGACTCGTTTCACCGAAGAGAAAAATAAACAAGAACAATTTTTGATTCACTTCAAACATTTAAAATTCATTATTCTTCAAGCAACGAATAATTCAAATTATTGTCTAAAACACCAGGCAACCATGAATCTCAGAAACTAGTCCAGCAAACTTCATACTTTGTATACTGTACACTACTGTTTATATTTTGCACGCACACTCGAAAAATAGAAAACTCCGCCTACGAAGTGACTACCATGAATGTCGTGATCGTATAAGTAAGCTGTCAAATCCAGCAAATCCATTTCGACCAAAAAATCAGAAATTTCACTAAAACAATAGGCGACCATGAATCCCAGCAGGTTGATGAAGTCAGTTTCGTCCTCGAAACAAAAAAATGTATGGTGTGCAAAAAAGCTCCTCCCACTTGTTTTGTTTACGCAATTTTAACACATGTGCACCCACTCATGCACTGATTAACCCGTAAATCAAGTTGTTTACATACTCCTTTGGTAGAACCTAGTGATGTGCAATCAGTGTTCAATATTTATTTTTCTTTTGAATAACATGAAACAAAAATTTAAAATATTTCAAATTACTGTTCACGTTTTTCTTTGCAGATATGTATAGTATGTTTTCAAAAATAATAAAACTCTCTTGGACAGGGTAACAGGAACAACAATAACGCAAATGGAGTTCAAGAGCCATGAGAATATTAGTATTGTAGAAGAATGTGTTTGAATTCGTCCCATCTTATTCCATACTCCGTGTAGAGATGACAGCTTATGAGCAACGGGCCCATTGGGAAATGTAAACTTTGCGCATATTTTGCAAAGCATACCATTCGGAAATGAATATACGATAAAGCAAACAATTCTAAAACGTAACGCAAATTATTAATGTAGTAAAATTTACGCAAATATAAAAATCGTGTTGCTTTACATTTCCAAATGCAAACGCTCCCTACGCTACACTCCCTCTTAAGATGTACGACTCATAGCGAGGCCAACTAACTCTATACTCCTCAACGGTTAAGATGATTACAAAATGTATTGATAAAACATTTCCTTATTTTTAAATATTTTATTTTAAGCAATTTTATTGAATTTTATTTTTTGTGGACTCATTTTCATTTTACAATACACATTTATTTTATTATATTACTCGTAGTATAGTTAATATATTCATATTTTTTTCTTTCTTACATTAAAAATATTTTCAAATACGTTTTCTTTTTTTAATTTCAAAAAAAAAATGTACAATAAAACATTTCCTCACAATAAAATTGTTTTTTTTTTTTATTTTAGCGAAAGAGAGATTAAAATACGTTTTATTTTGTATTTTTATAAGTTTTAAATAGATATTTGTAATGTCTTTAAAATAAGTCAGCACTTTCTGTTTTTATTTTATTTGCGATATTATTTTTTCTACATTTAACGAGTAAAATGTTTTTGGTGCTGATTATAAATAATTTTTTTTTTTTAATTATTATAGGTACCTAATATGTTTTTCTATTAAATATTTAATTTGTTTTTTTTTTTTTTACTTTTCGTGTAGGATTTATTGAACTATTATTATGTATTTTTATTTTGTATTTTTTGATTTGTGTAGTGCTTTATAAATATCTCTCTATATATATGATTTACGTTTAATTTTTTGTTTTTATAAATACAAACAAGCTAACACTCTTTTCTTATTATCTTCTTTTGTCTATTTAGAAGATCATATTCTATTTAAATACCTTCTTTTTTTTGTTATGTTATATATGTATTTATTTTAAAAGCACACACTTTGTTTAATAATTTGTTTGGGTTTACATAGACACATTAAAAATGACGATTCTGAAATATTTTTCTAGGTAAAAAGAAGGACATTGCCCTACTTTTGTTGAATTTTATGGTTTTGGGGGATTTAAAATTTAATTTATATTCATATTTATGTTTGTTCTAAGGTACCGTATGAATAATTTTTATTTTATTTTTTTCTTTAAATATATTTGTCTATATTAGCTCGGAGTAATGTAGAAAAACGGTGAATTTTAATTTTTAGATATAATAATGTATTATTTTCACATTATATCTTTATGTGCGTAAAACATAAATTTTTTTTTTATTAATATTTAGAAATTAAAATAATACCACAGAATGGAAAAACAAATATATTTAGATTTAAAGCTAATTAATAAAAGAAATGAAGTACAATCTTTTTATTATACATTGTTTTGATAGTTCCTTCGGTTTCTTTTTGCTAATTATGGCGATACCGTATCTTTTATAGGGCAATGGTTGAAGGAAGCGAATAGGTTTCAGATTCTACAATATGTTGTGCCTGTTGTATAAACGGCGATTATATAATTGGATATTTTATTAGAAATATCTTGTTAGCAGTAGAGAACAAGATGTGTCTTAAATTCATGTCCCACCTCTTTCTAATTTTTACCCCAATTCAAACCTTGTAACCACTTCATTTCCAACACCATGCCACGTTGTTAAAATATTTAAAATAAAAAAAAAAAAACCATCTCATCTTGCACTTACAATTAATATTTAAAGCCAAGAAATAAAGTAAAACTAAATTTTATGTCTTAAAAACAAAATTATACACACTAAGCTATACATACATAGATATATAAGAAACAACTAGCTTTCAATTCAACTCTACGCTAGAAAAAAACAAATAATCTTACACACACCACATGGAAATACATAAACAAATTAAAAGAATCTTTTTAGTTAACTTGTTACACATAAAATGAATTTCGATTTACTTCAAAAACAGATATATATGTAAGTGTTTGCTTTATTTTAAAAGTCTACTCAATTAAAATGCTTTTGTTTGAAAAATTATATTTAAAAAAATTGCTTGATTCTCAGGCAGTTATAAGAGTATTATTTTGTTTTTTTTTGTTTTGTTTTTAAGATATTCCACAAAATATAAACATTATTTGTTTTGTGAGAAAGAAAATAATTTATAGACGGTGCTGTTTCTATTTGGGAATATTCCTAGAATTCCTTAAATTATTTTAGATTCTTTCTTGCAATAAAACGTTTGTTTTTTTCTTAAAATTTAAACTTAATCTCATTTTTTTGTATATGTAGATTGCAGAATGTTTTTTTTTTTTGCATATTTTGTTTTGCACAGAAAAACTTTTGCACTAAAATATATATATATTATTTTATTTTTTTTTCATATTTTATAAGATTAATAAAATGTATTTTCCTTAATAAATAAAAGTGTTTACTAATCTATTTAATTTCTTATTTTTCTTTTTGAAATTAATTAATGCTTGCTTTAGCGAGAACTTTTTAGCCTCGACCTATGTTGGGCATAGGACTTTCAGAATGTAGTCTGTGAGTAGTGTTGGTACAGTTGGACTATCTTCGTTGATTGCTTTCAGGACTGTTAAAAAAAAAGGAAATAAAAAAATGTTAGTTACTAAAGAATATATGTATGTTAAAATGAAGATGATTAGGAAAGGAATGAAATGAATGGATATTAGTCATGGCTAAACAGTTGACCTATTATGGAGAAACTTAAAAGAGTGCGTCTTACCATACATCTACCATACCGCATATTAATTGATTGAGCGCATTTGTATATCGTATTACATTGGTAAGTTCTTCGAATTCTAAATTATTTTTATAGTTTTATGAATTCTGTTTTAAGGAGACCCTAGAAAGCAATCTAGAGTATATATAAAGCTCCAGGCCACCCTCTAGAGTTAAAAAAAGCAGTATAGGACATTATAAGCGTTATTACAGATGCGAATGAAACGAGCTGCCCTATGAGTAGAAGTGTCATGGAAGACCAATAAATAAACTAAAGATATTGAAATATAAACATATGTAGATAAATGTAGAAATATTGAATTTGTAAACTATTCAATACAGAAGGTCCTTAGAAATAAGGAGACAGCTTTAGGAAATACGAACGCAAGCTGCATACAGCTTTAGCGTAATACGTGATAAAAACAACTACTGTTGAGATGGTACACTGCTACGAAGCAGATATTACGTCCTTGCAGGAAATACAATGAAATAGGCAATGCAGAATGAGGATGAAAAACTATAACACAACTGTGGTGATTGTGTTTGATAGTTAAGGAGTTCACCTTCCTTGGAGTTATTAAATTTTTCTTTAAAGAAACGTTAGTAGATATATCGGGAAGAATCACACTAACAAATCGGTGTCACTTCCGTTTGGCAAAACAATTGAGCTCAAAACTCCTAACACGAAGGATTAAAGTACTGTTTTGCATGATGGGCGATAAGCAGGAAAGCGGAGTAAATCCTGAGCTCTTTCGAAAGATACAATATACATATGTATACGCACATGCGAAGAGGATGAATGGAGTAGAAAATATAACCACGAAATCTATGAGTGAATAGATTGGCTCGGCCACATCGAGCGAATGGTCTAGGCAAAAATATTTTCAAATCCCAGCCCTCAGACTCGAGACAATAAAGAAAACCAAAATTTTATATAGTATCAATCAAGCAACCGTGGATGCCAGAATGATTGGTTAGACGAATGGCAGCAGTATTACCGGGTTCAAAGAGGATGGAACGCCACAATATCTCAAGTAGGGACTCCTCATGGAAAGCCGATAAGTAGTAGTGGTAGTGGTCTTGTCAGAGATTCTGACGGGTTTTCTCGAGATTGATTGATGACCTAGGTTGATGATTGTCGTGGGGCGCCGTGGCTCAAGTGGTTAGTGCGTTGGGCTACGGGACGAGGGGTTCGAGGTTCAGTCACCAGACGACACCTAACATTTCTTTCACGGCCAAACTTCTCGTGAGTGTCTGCATATAAATATCTACTTTACAAGTTTAACGCTACTGGAATTTTACTAACAACGACGACCCAAAATAGAGGCAAGAGAACCCTGCTTCTTCCTTCCATGGACACAATCCAATTTTACTAAGGCACTGTCAACATCTGCCTGTTGTGCCGGAGATAATTCGGTTGGATTCAATTTACGACATTTTTACCATTGGGTTTACCAATTTTTTGTTTAATGTAAGCAATTTTTGCTTCTTGTACATACATATCTAAGGATGACAGCTAAGGAATAACTCATTTCAAACTTTTTTCATCCCTTTCGATGGATACGCTTCTTTATTGATCAGTACTATGGATTAAGGATTGCTCTTGTGACAGCTTATTTAATTGGCATTTTTGTTTTCTGAAAATTTTTAAATTGCCGTAAAAATAGATAGCATAGCATTATTGGATTATACTCCAGGAATAATGTACGGAAGTTTTACCAACAGGTAAAAAGAACGTGTCAAGCCAACAAGACTCGTACAGAAGCCTGTAGAGATGAAGAAGGAAACCTCGTAGTAGAGTCACAGTCGGTGCTGATAATATGGAAAAAATTTTTCTGCAGACTGTATAACGACGACGAAGACCAACATCCCGCTGTCAGGCAGAATGAACCATTCAACATAGACGATGATAGCCAAAACCTCCTCCTGACCTAAGCGGAGTGAGGATAGAAATATCCAAAACTTAAATCCAACAAGGCTGCTGGACCCGACGGCTTACCAGCCGAGCTGTTCAAAGCAGCTGGAAATGACCTGGTAGAGAGCAAACACCAACTCATTTCTTAAATTTGATCAGATGAATGTATGCCTGACGAATGAAATCTCAGCACCGTTTGCCTGATCCACAAAAAAGGAGATCCCCTCAATTGCGCCAATTACAGAGGTATCAGTCTCCTCTACATTGCGTACAAGATCCTATTTGCCATGTGTGAATGCCTGAAACCCTTCGTCAATAACCTGATTGGGCCCTATCAGTGTGGTTTTAGACCAGGAAAGTCCACAATCGATCAAATCTTCACACTTCGGCAGATCCTGGAAAAAACTCAAGACGTCCAAATCGATACCCACCATCTCTTCATCGATGTTAAGGCCGCATATGACAGCATCTATAGAGACGAGCTATACAGAGCCATGTCTAGTTTTGGCATCTTTGTCATACTCGTTCGCTTGTGCAGGATGACGATGGAGAATTCTTGTTGCTCCATCAAGGTTGGTAACGATCTCAACGAGACCTTTGATGTCAAAAAAGGATTTAGACAAGGTCCTGTGATTTCTTTAACATCATACTTGAAAGAATTGTGTGAAACTAACAAGCCAACACCGGAGGCACAATCTTTCAAAAGTCTGTGCAACTACTAGCTTACGCCGACGACATTGCCATAATTGGTAGAACACAGCGGGCTGTCACCGGTGCGTTCGCTGAATTGCAACGGATGCTGCCAAAATGGGTTTAGCGGTAAACGAGGACAAAACAAAGTATATGCTGTCAACAAGAAGGAACGAATTGGACAGAACGTCACAATCGACAGCTATAACTTTCAGGTAGTAAGGGACTTTGTCTACCTCGACTCTGCTATCAATTTTGACAATAACACCTCGACAGAAATAAAACCAAGAATAACTCTTGCCAATCGCTGTTTCTTTGGGCTGAGAAGTCAATTGAGTAGTAAGGCCCTATCTCGAACAACTAAGGAGACTCTATATGAGACCTTGATCATCCCAGTCCTCCTTCATGGCGTTTCGAGAGAAAAATTCTTCGCAAAATTTTCGGTCCCGTTTGCGTTGACTGGCTTTAGACAAGCAGATTTAACGACGAACTATACGAGCTGTACAGCGACACCGATTTAGTCAAAAAAATGCGCATCAGTCGTTTAAGATGGCTAGGACATGTAGGGCGGATGAACACAAATGCTCCGGCCCGTAGAGTCTTCGAATCCAACCCGGAGAGACAACGCAGTAGAGGAAGACCTCGCCTTAGATGGCGCGCACAAGTAGAAGGAAACCTAAACAAACTTGGAGTGCGCAACTGGAGGCATTTAGCTACGGACCGCCTATGGTGGAAAGTAAGTGAGCATACTGGTGATTGACAACAGGCTGACCAGACAATTTGATCTCGGAATCCTTATCAGGAAGTTCACTATCAGAAAGCGAATAACGACTGCAGCCATACCACAACTTGAAAAAACCACCTACGAAAGCAACAAAGTCGGAAGTCGTAAAGACTCTAGGTTATTAGTTAAAGGATATTAAGAATCCGCAAAACGGTTGCCTTATAATTGGTGTCAGGTTACGTTGACATCTCAGGTAATGAAAAAGCAGATGACCCTGACATCTATTGTCATTGTATTGACGATTCAATTTTCGTAAACGTTTAGCAGCCTAGGGACGTTTTCTCTGGACAAAAAGAGTCTCCTGCCAGTAATAAGGATCGTCTCGGGGTACCTCACAATGACTATTGCAGAAACTGCAGAGATGAGGAAAAAATTTAATCTGTTCGTCATCTGCTGTGTGACTGTCCTGTCCTTGCCAACAGGTGAATGATGACAATTGAAGATTTATATCTTATTGGACAAATTCTTAATCAGCGGTCTATTCGTTATAGGTTCCCAGGGTAATAAGCATAATGGACCCAACAGATGTTCTTAATCAGTAATGACCAACAAAAGTATAGGTATATACACATGTGTCTACATACCCTCATCGCATCGAGAGATATGAGATCTTTGATATGAAGGAGGTTGGATTCCAGAGATTTTATAGCAGCCTAGCTATCATAGAACACAGAGAATTATGAAAGCAGTTAAAGTAACTGCGGGTGGATGGATCGTATTTTTCAAATCCTTAACACTATTCAATTTCAAAAAAAAAAAAGAAAGATTCTAAACGACTTCCTTTGGGTTTTCCTGTTTTTTTTTGGTCTGCCTTAGAAGTTTGAATTTAGAGGATTCGTTGAACGTTTGGCGTATTTGAATAACCGCCTGAAGTTTTCGTAAATAACATTGAGCTCTTTACACTACCAAGGTGGTTGTTTTAGCTGCCCAGTTAGGTTTTAGAGGCAATTGAGAAGTATAGTCATCTCTTTGAAGACTATAAATCCATGACGCCTGTGTTCACTATTGGAAGCGTCTGTAAGTTTCATTTGGCTGGAGATGTTAGTTACAGTAGAACGACACCCATGGTCCGTAATTTATTTTTATGAATGTGAAGTTCATGTTCATCGAATTTCAAAAAAACTAAGGCAGGCTTTGGCATGATCCATATTACGTGTACTTACTCTTTATCAACACCTGTAGCGCTTGATTATTAGGTGTACCATTTTCCATGTGATAGGGAATGACTGTGGTTAGATATTTGGGATCTTGACCTGAAATGCAAAGAAAGAGTTCATAGTAAAAAAATAAAATGTAAGATTAAATATTTTTACTAACCCTGTGACTTTCCACGTTTCTTTTCGACATGAAACTGTCTTCGTTTATTTTGTACGGCCAATAGCAACGAGATGAATGTGTTTTTCAATTCCTTTTCATATTCCAATTCGTCTCGCAATGCCAATTCGTTAATAAGCGTTTCACTGAATTCCTGGATCAAGACTTCCATTTCCATGTACAATTCATTTAGCTGAGATATTGATAAATATTGAAGTTCTGCAGAGGAAAACATGATTATAATTTTTCCTTTTTATTTGGTTTAGTTTTGTAAGAAATTAAATTAATTAAATATAACAACGAGTTTGTGACTATTTTATCTGACATTGAACAGTAGTCAATTTATTAGGGAGGAACAACTGTCTTCAAACCAAAGAGAGTATGTCATCGAACATGTACTCATACATATTACAAATCACCCGGAAACGTTTAGTTTTGGGGAGCTGGAAGGCATTAGTAGATGTGCGTGGGCGTTAAATGTCTCCAGAAGAAAGGAAAAAACATTAAACCACCATCAGCAGTGGAAGTCAAGAATAAAAGAATGAGGTCAACACCTATTCAGTGCGCTGACGAATCTCTGTTGGTTGGAGTGGAGGCTTGTCAGAGTGGATGCCATGTTAGAGTAACAAAAAAAAAAAAACTAAGAAGCATATAAATCATCTTGGGTTAGAAGTAGAGGAATAGTTTGATGATAATTGGACATTAAAATGTACTTTGAAAGTACCGACAATGGTGTTGGTATGTTCACGGTGAGCATGATGATCTAATAGTCCTCGGTTTGAATTTGGATTGTACTATCCCAATATTAGCGCATCGTTTTCCAAAATGAATTCAATTTCAATACGATCATACATCATCTAAATCTCCAAATAAGCTTTGGGCACTGTCAGTTTTGAGGCAATAAAAATGTGTTTCGGGCAGGACACGAGAATCTTCTGAATTGCCGCGACAATGAAAAGGCTCTACATTCGTTGTTCACCAAACTTTCGCGTAACGGACAATCACAGCTCATTAGGAGTTTTCCAAAGAATAACTGCCACTTCTCTGGACTTTTTAATAAAAATCAAACAAAAGACAACGATCAATGGTTGCGATATTCCATAACAATAAAGCAAATTAAAGTTCGCATTGCACCCAGCGCTCGAGTCCATGTACCGAATGAAGATAAAAGAAGTCTCCCGTATTGTAGGTTTTGAGTTGAATTAGTCGAAGAACACGAAGAATACATAAAAATTCCTGTTCAATGATTTCGAGGAAGATTCCGACAGTGCAAAAAGAGAGGTTATATGGAATGTCTTACTCAGGAGGGACATAACTCCTGGACACTACGCCTACCCCATTAAAATTCATGTGAAACGTCTCAGGGTATTTCACAACGACGAACGAGAAAGCAATTAAATCTGTCATCATGGATTAATGTAATAATGAAGGTGATAACCTCCTGATATTCATAGCTTGGGTGAAGTTTTACGTGAGCAGTGATTCTGTCATAGTGCATCCATCCTCCTACGGAATATTGAGTCGCTATAAGCAAAAGAAACAAGGAAGACGGCGCGGAATGGCACGCACTCCGTCTAGTTTGGACACCATAGGAGCTTACTGTACCACAAGGCTGTAAGCTACCTCTTTTTTATTCCTTCTAAGCCGATTCCATAAGATTGTTCATCCATGAGAAACAATTTGGACGCGAGTACCTCATGCAAATGAAGGAGGATTTTTTTTTTTAATACTCTTTTGCTGCCACTCAGCTTAACAGCCACACTAGGGGTGTCTGATATGATCTCAGACTGGAGGGTACCGAGCAAAGGGACTGAGCTGAGAGCTGACTGATTGTACGTCGCAATGACTTGGATTTATAGCAATGCTGACTTGCATGAGCCTGTTGCTACACAGTTCGGTGAAACCCAATGCAATCATTGCTAAGGAAAAGAGTTCAACAGAGACAGGAAGCAGCGCTGACGGGGTTCAAGATACCAAGAAACTATCTAGGGAGAAGTTTTGTAACAAGGGCATTTGATTGTGAAGTCTATGGCTCTTGCCATCTTCATGGATATTGAGGCATTTAATCTTTTGTAAAATTGAGTCTGACTTGACATCAAAATATATCGATCCCACTTAAGTGGAATGCATCCTTGAGATGGTTAGGAGCAGGAAAATCCGGGCTGGCAGATGTAAAAGAGTTTGCAGAGTGAATCTATTGGTTTTTTTCTCTGATTCTTAATAAGAAATGGTACTTTCCTATTGGATACGGCAATGAAAAATGTATCATTGGCGGCGTGAGTAACTAACGTTTTTGTGTGAGCGCATATTGTTTACGCTTAAGACAGCCTATTCTTGAAGTCGTCAACAACTAGTAAGCTATCCCCAGTGACGTGTATTCGACGAATTCACGTCACACTGGATTGATGAATTTTATCCAGTCAAGTTATGTACTTAGGCGCTCTTTTGGATCCAAAAGACTAGAACTTCAAAGGCCACAACCATTCTCTCTTTTTGAGTACCGAGGTTTTTATCCGGCTCGGTCGGAATGAAGCATTGAGGATCGGATTAGCTTCAAGTCAGTTAACAATGCTCTATAAACTAGGGTTGGAGTCTACTCTAGAGATGGTCAGATTAACAATCCAAAGTCTTGGGTAGGCTGACTACAGTCTTTCATGAAGTGATCTTTGCGAACTTTTCTGCATCGTACATACTTTTAAGAAAAAGAATTAAACAACCACCTTACTCCACAACCTTTTATGTCCATGTCGGTTCACAAACGTGAAATGTCTTCAGCACTGCGTGGCATGAACTCAGCTAATGACGACATCCGAAGAGGCTAATAGCCGAAAAGTGGGCAGAATTAAGTATCAGCTCAGACTAAACAGATGTGGCTTGAGAATCTAAGTGAACCCGGTTACTGGTTTCAGTCCTATGAAAGGGCCTATGTGAGAGCTGCCATGAAGAGGATGAGACTACCTTACATTTCATCTGCGAATGGTCTGCCCAATCGCTGACTAGTACTAATGGGGTGACTAAGCTGTTCGGTCGTCGTACTCATCCAAACACAGGAGTGTCGAAAATGCTGCAGAAAGGTCCTAAATTTGTCGATAGCAAGTTTGTGGTGAATTTTGCGCAATGACTTGGGCTTGAATATCTATAAGATCACTTTGACCCAAGAACAGTAGCCGAATGACCATCAGCAAAGCCCTAAACATGAACGAAAATGATCCCAATAAATTGGATGTATTGTGCGGGTTTCATGATGGAGGTGTCATTAGTCCATAATTCTTCAGTCGATTGAGTTCGTTACTGGACTGTGTTGAATGGTTTTTTTTTTGGGATAAATTGGAAGAGTATGACTTGAAGTTTACATATGCATGTGGTTTCAACAAGACGGTTCCACATGCCACACAGCTGGCAAAACAAACGAGTTATTGATGGAAATTTTTTCCTTGTGGATATGTCAAGTCAAGGTCTGCGTCAATAAGACTTTACACGACTTCAGGACCAACACCGAACTACAAATCACCGGCGAAAAAGTCGTGGAAAATCAGGCTGAGCGTATTTACTCTTGCAGGCGTTTCCGTGGAGGACATTTGAATGATGTTGTATTCTATAACTAATGTCATCAATGGTATTTTAAGATTTGTTGAAAAACTCTGTACGATACAACTCTGTTGGCAAATATATGTTTTCTGAACCAAGAGATACACCAACACTCTATAGATCAAATCTTTTCGCAGTTCCTAAAATACATATGTAGCTCCTACAGTAGGATGTACTCCGGAAATGAGTTCATGCAATATAAGTTGTATTTAGACCCGGTCCTTCATAGTATAGGCCCGAATCCGTCGAAGTATATAAGCAGTACGAGTAAAAAAGGTTTTCTGAAAGACCTTCACTTAGAAACATTGGATGACATTAATCAATATTGGCAAAAGGGGACAGTCTAACTTCTAACACCACTCTATCTCACACGAAGATGGAAAAATAATTCAATATTCATTTTGTTACGTATATTGATAGAGATTCTTCTCCAGAAATCTATTTTTGATACGAGTATCACTCTTAAGAGCAGGTGTGGAGGAGCCCTTGGTACACGCCTATGTCACCATAGCGTCGCACTATTAATCCTTCCATTAAGAATGTTAAGCAAACTGCAGGCCCAAGCAAATATGTACACCGAATTAATTGTCCTCGAGAATATGTACAATATAGTCCAATTCCCCCATCGAATCAATAATAAAATAAAACCAACAAAGTTAACATCCCATAAAGGATTTGCAATCCACCATGACTGACACAAAGCTGAAGTGTACTCTCATTCTTCAAGTCTCTACTTGCTTGTTCCCAATAATTGGATTATAGAAGTTCTTCTGCTCGTCCTCTTTCATTACAAAAAAAAAAAAAAACAGAATTCAATAAGTACATTCCACAGAGACACTCCGATCTAAAAGCGGAAATCCAATAAAGTTCACCACTTCCCCATCGTTACTAATTGGTTGTCCTACTTTCCTACAACAACCCACAGCAGCCATTAAAAAATGTTCATTAAGAAAATTCTTCATACACTCGTACAGCACTCTGTCGTATACTTACTATCCGCATACAATGGGGCGCCCAGCACTTCTTTTGCCTTCTCCATAACTTCCGATTCCAGTACATCGTCCTCGGATGGTGTCGCTTCGTCCATGATATCATCGATTTCTTTGATAACCTCTTCGACAGATTTTATCGGTTCATCTTGCTCTGGATTTAGCCCATTCAATATCAAAGCATGCATATCGAGATCATTGGCAACCGCCTCATCCTCACTGGACAGGTCATTCAATTCGTCCATAATACCGTTTGGTGTTTGCGCTGCTCCAACACCAACACCACCACCGGCATTAGCGGTTATATTTTGTTGGCGACGATTTTCGGCCAAATTCAATGTTGGCATATGCATCTGACGTGTGTAGGATTTAGACCAATCGATTGGGAGAATGTTCCCAAAGTTGCCTGTGATTGTCCACCACATTCTGCAAATAAAAACAAAGTTGGTATATTGATTAGTTTTAGGTTAAATTCCTTGCTAGGTTAGGGTAGGATGCAGAATGCGTACAAAATGGAAATTCTTTGGATTTAAATTGCTTTTCATACAACAGATGGCGGCGTTTTCGGGTAAAGTAGGGCACGTAGATGGTACAATACAGTTGAAATGAGTAAGGGAGCTTGAAAAGGATGAAATTACATACATATTCCCATCGTCTATGAATCGAACCTGGCACGCAAGTAATTCCAACAAAGACATAGGCCCGTAGATGCAAAATGAAACCAGAATAGTTTGCTAAATTGTTTTGGTGACTCTTAAGTAAGGGGACTTGAAAGTTCAAAATGGGTGTATGCGAAAACTTGTGGCATTCTATCAACGAATTTCATCGTCGGGTCCATATGGGACTCAGAGAACAATTTCTGACAACCATTCGTGTTGTGCGTGTTATATTCCTCACACTAATGGAAGGGATCTACATTTGAATGCGGTGTCCGAAGGTCAATTTGGGTTTTGAGAGGCTTGATCATCACAGTTTTGCATTCGGATGTTTGTCAGACGTTCGCGACAGGTGGGACCGTAAAAAAATGACAATTGAACCTTGAACTCTCACTCAGTAGTTCGACGCTCCTTGGGTTGAATTAGACACACTTAGACCAAAAGAAGGTTCATTGTGATGTCGCTACGGAAATAACCGGACTACCAGCACCGGCTCCTAAATGTCTTATATGGGACAAGAGGCAAGGTAACCAGTTTCGGTGTGATCCCACACTGTCTTGAATCATTTAAAATGTCTCTCGATTCCCAAACACTTCTGCTAGGAATGGTGACGTTAAAGTCCAACAACATAGTTCGAATCATTAGAAATAGTGTTATGGCGGGTTAGGATAGGTAGGCAGTAACACTCCGATCACCAATGGATCCCTTGTGAACCTTTGACGTGGATCATTGGTATAGCTAAGCGGCGTCCCTGAACCAACCTGAAACTGTTATAAATATGAGGATGGTAAATGGAGGCTTTTCTGACAAGCCGCCCAGGTTTCCGAAGTGGTATTCGCCGAGAACCGTTTCCTAGTTCAGCACAGGCTTGTGTATTTCCATAGGATATGAGATGTGCTCTCTTCTGCGTCTGTATCGGCACAGCCTCTGCAGAAGTTGTCGGTATTTAGTCGCAATCTTCTTCGGTGGGCCGCCAGGAGGTTGTGGCCGGTAATAATTCCCGTGAAGAGGACTAGATTCGTTCTATTAAGCGCTAGAATTTGCTTGGTTTTTATTTCGTCGTGTTTTGTTCAGAGTTTTCTGCAAACATGGCAGTATGAGTGTGCGCTCCATTTCTCATTAGCTAGTCTTACTAAGGCTTGTTCTATGTCAGATTTAACAAGTGCTATGGGCAGTAGAACAGAGGTAACGGTCTTTCGGACCCCTTTCTTACTATTTCGTTCGTCAGTTCGTTCCCTAGGATACAGGTGTGTCCTGCAACCCAAAGGAGTGTAACGTCGTAGTTTGCTATAAGCGCTGTGAGTTCTTCACGGCATCGTTTCACAAGTTTGGTTTTGACGACTGTGGATGAAATGGTCTTCATAGCGGCTTGACTGTCGATGTATGTATATGTCGATCATCTTTCTTGAGTGCAATTTCGTGCATAGTTCTTGTGCCGCTTCTGCGATTGCTAATACACTGTTGTGGTTTGGAAGTCTAAGAGACCGAGCAATTTCGGGTTCAAATTACTACAGCCCATTCCATCAGTTTTTGATCCGTCCATAAAAATCGAGATATTATTTGGGTTGATAGCCCTGCCGTTTATCAAATCCTCTCTTGAAGTGAAGATTTTTTGAACGTTTAGGCTGAAGTCGTGGGATGCTGATAAATAATCTGTCTTGGTACCCAAGAGTGCCCATACTTGCATGGACCATATTTCCACGAGTTAATTGCAAGGATTCCCTAACCCGTAATGTTGCTTTAACCGCCATCAGCTTTCCAAAGATATCAAAGGGAAGAAATAGAGCATAGTTTCTGGTGCAGCTGTAGGAGTGGTTCTAAGAGCTCTCGTTATGCAGACACGGGATAACCATTGCACCTTCTCGTCCACCAGATCAACTTCTTTTAAAAATTGTGGAATTGTGGGCCCCATTAGTACCCGTTTCAAAAACAAGACACAGCTGCGGTAGAAAATCAGTACTTAATTGGTTATTAGATCCCATTCTGTCCAAAGGACACACGTTCTCTCTTGAAAAAGCCAGCAGGAAGCTGGATAACTTTTGTCGCGGAATTCTTGCAGCTCCTAATGAAACAGTAGCAACAGCCGTGGGGAACACGATAGTTCCAACTGTGAGTACATAATATACATCATGGGATAGTATAGGGTAGGCCATCTGTTGGTTTTTTTTGTCGAATCATATGTTATTTTGACACTGACAGCTCTTATGCGCCCGAAAGTTTGGCAGAAACTCAGTATTATGGTATGCGATACGAAATGGATCGATTTACACTTGAACAACGGTGGGAAATATTGCAAAGTTACATACTTCTAAAGTGGATGCTGTGTTCCCGAAACAGTACCAAATTTGGAAAGAAATTTCGTTCTAAATAATACACCAACTGCAGCTAGTGTACGCAAGTTTGTGATGAAAGTTCGTGAGACTGGTTTCCTGATTTATAAGCGAACATATTCCCGTGTTGATCCTGTGCGCTCAACGGAAAATATTGTACTTTTTTTCAGGGTTTTGGAGTAGCGGCATTATTGGCCCATTGTTCATCCAAGATGACAATGGAAGAAACGTTACAGTCAATGGAGTGTGCTACCGAGGCATGGTAACCGATTTTTTATGACCACAAATTGAGGATTTAAACTTAAGTGAGCTATGGTTCCAACAAGATGTCACACAAGTTTTCCAACAATCGATTTATTGCAGACTAAGTTCCATAATTGTGTAACCAGTAGTTTTGGTGATGTTGCTTGGCTGGCACGGAGTTGCAATTTGACACCGTTGAACTTTTTTGTTGTGGGGTGCCATTAAAGATCGATGGTATGCGAACAATCCAGGCACTTAAGAGCAATATTGGTCAAGCTATTCGTGAAATACGGCCCGAAACCAGAAAAACTGTGGATCGTATCGTTTCTCTTGGTGATGAACCAACTCATGAAGAGGGCTCTGGACAATGAGCCAAGAGCAGTAGTCTCGGGGTAAATTCAGACTACACCTGTGCCTTTTTTATCACAAAAGCAAAGGTGCAAGACTTCACCCGCCCTAAACTCTCGCTGTACAAATTGTTTAGACTTAAAACTTAAATGGCATCATCAGAATTTTTTACAGGTTTGGCTCTGCCGCTTTTTGGAAATTCCACCTTGCCTTCGATGTCGACTAATCTGTAAGAATCCTTCAGCTGATATCTATTGCAGAACGGTGTAGACTATTTTGGAAGTCAGCTTTGACTCGTGTGTACCGACTTGCTTACGAAGCACAAGTCATCGAATACTATATAAAAGTCTGGTAATCTCTGGTTGTAATGGATGGATTGCGTAAATAGGGAAGTACTTGCTCTGATGATTACATTACATTACTGAACTCTACCCCTCGACTACGGTGTAAGTATCCTTTTTTGTGGTGACGAGGAGAAATTGTTGGATCCCATCAGGATGCACTGTCATCTACCTACACCACTTAGAAACATCAACTTGAATAGTTCTACTACAGTTGCAAAGCACTGTCATAACGTTTGCCGATGGGATGGCTTAAGAGCTCTTAAGAAGACAGTGGCAACTTTTCATGACAGGCATGATGGCGTACTGCACAACTGGGGAAATAATACTCTACGGAGCGGCCATGTATATGGACCACACAATTTATTTGAGAACTAGTCAAAGATTTTGAATATTAAAGCTCCTAGTAATTAACAAGTTGGGACCTCATTGGCCTCATTTATCGTAATATGTACTTTAATCCCAATTCCCGCATTGAGCAGATAACTGCACCGCCAAACCAAACCAAAACCCTAACCACGGTTGGGAATAAAAAGTATGTCACTGCGCATCAGATGAAACTTTTATATCGAAAAAAAAGAGATGTAAAACGAGTCGTGTCCTTTGCCTCCCTGGATCCTCTTTTCATGAACTGAAATGAAAATCAAAAACTTTCCAATAAACTTTAAGGAGGTTAGTTACACAACGTACACAACATTTTCCCCCGCTTATAGCCACACATCAGTAAACATCTGTCGTGGACAGACATTAATTATGTTCTTTGCAAAAGCCCAGTAAGTATCTAGGAATGTAGAACATGTTATGCAAAAGTAGGCGGTTAAGTACTTGACAGCTATAACCTAAATAGTTTGGCATAGAATTTGTCGCATTCAGCAGAGATAGGAGTGTACATGTGTTTTAAGGACACTTTAAGGGCTTTCAGCGAACAATAAATAAAAATGAGTTCATGGTGCGTATTACTGCCCGGTAATTATCGCTGAGAGGGTGTTTTTGAAAATAAAAATGTTTGCAGTATTTTCTAAGGATGTGTTCATTAACATGTGTATTCTAGAACAGAGACGTTTCAAGGTCAAATGTATTTTATGTATATTCTTGAACTCATTCTCGACGGAAATTGCTGGCAAACCGTTTCGCGGTATATTTCCAATCGATTTATCTAGCTGTCTTGCGTCATTCGCGCAATTACAATACGAAAACTATTCCAGATTTACATCTCGTGTGGGGGGCTGTTGCTCTGAAAACTTTTGCACACATGATTGAGCGTTCGGAAATAGCTTTTCTATTCAATTCACGGCGCTGAAAAACTATTTACATCGACATCGATTTTTCTTAACTATCTACATACATACTCGTAGCTATGCACAATTATTCGAGTAAATATTCAATGAGGAGTGACGAGGAGGCGACTGTGAATCGTATTCATTTTGGCAAGCATTCAGAGGGAATTAATTCGTATTTACGTAAAATTTCGAATTCGTGAGATTACCGTTGACATTGACGAAGGGATTAAAAGGATGAACATTTTTGGTTCATTGTTTGCGTAAAATTCTAAACGTGAATGTGAATGGGGGTAATGGAGCCGAAGCTGACAGTGTTATAGAGATTAAGCATTTGCAGTTCAGGATATCATATAGGAAGGTATGGTACTCGATGTGGGGGTTGAGACTACATCGGCTGTGTTCATAAATGCATTCCTATGAGTTGAAATGAGATCACTGCACTGTCAGTAGCAAGAGATGAGCACCAACATATGTGTGAACATGGAACGCTTTCAAGATGAAGAACGTTTCGTGTGGTTTTAGTAGACTTTATTCTGAAAATGACAGAGGCCATCAAAAAAAAAAAAAAAACAGTAGACGTCAAAATTCTACTAATACGTTCACACTTCATAAAGGTGCGATATTTTTATGAAGTGTGAACGAACGGAGGCAATCTGTTCTCCGGTAGAAATGAATATTGCTGAACTAAGAAGCAGCTGTCAACATTGTAAACGTAATGGTACCAGTAGAAGAAGTAATACTAGTTGAAAGGAGTAAGGACTTAGCTTCAAATAATAATTTACAGCAAGACAGCAAGGCGTAAAGGTAAACAGATCGTGTGCGATCCTTGGGGACTAGGCTAAAAGTCTTACGCAAGTTAGTTAATGAACATCGTGTACACAATGTTATTAGGGATCAGGACTGACGTTTGCTCTATAAATAGTAACAAGGCCCTTAAAACTGCGCAACAAGTACAACAGGAGTTTTAAGATTTTCATAAAGATAGGAAAATGCAACGCATGGTGTTGATTAGCAAAGAAAAAGGATTCACAGATACACGACGTTTAGGACCTTGTGTATTCTTGGCACAGCAGTAAAACTTCTGGAGATGCGAGATACAAAACAGATGTAAGTATGTATCTGGTCGGTGAATTGAATGGATTCAGAAGAGAACACTATGCAATAGGTGCAGTAGAAGGAAGTAATTAAGACTTTCAGTGGATCCTAGCAGATTAGACACTACCTAAACGAATGCATCGCTTTGACAGCTCTGGATTTGAAAAACGTTTTAACTCTGCTAGGTATCAAAAATTTTAATAAATAACAATTGTGCCCAGTCACAGAATGTCGGTTTTGTCTGCAAGAGGATGAAACATCCGAACACCCTTAGGTAGAAGGGGACCTCAGCCGACTTCGAGTGCGCAGGTCGAGGCAGTTAGCTAAGCACCGGTGACCCTCTGCTGAATTGCAGGACATGTGAACGTCTTTGGAAAAGAAAAAGCAGATGAATTAGCCAGACAAGGGTCGGATATGCACCACTTACAGACTCTAGTTGAGGTCAACATTCAGCTTAGCATAGGGAAATCGAAGTCTCTCGAAAAAGCTAACAAACGTTGGTGTCGATTCGATACATGCGTCATAGCCAGATCGCTGCGGCCACTCTACTATAAGAAGAGATCCATCAATCTATTAAATCTAAGCCGCAAGAAAATTCCTACTACTGCTAGTATCCTGTCCAGGCACTGCACGATGCAATCCACCTAGGTTTACCCTACAATGACTTTTGCAGAAGCAACTGAGATCAAGAAGATATAGAGCCTATTTAACATCTTTCTATAATTTTGTCCTGCGCCGGGTCATAAAAGAAATGCAACTCTTGGTAGTTATGTAATTCTTTTCAGAGATAGATGAGCTACGAAATATTGAACCAAACAAACTCCTGAGATTCATATCTCAATTTGGGTGGAATGTTTAGCGGTCGATTTAAGGTTGAACTTGTTCTTTTTAGGTTCACAGGGGTTTTCATTTTATTTGAGCACAATCTCTGTGGTCTAAGTAAGCCAGTGGCAACTCTCGATGTTAGAGCACTCATATATCTAACCTAATCTAGCTAAGCACCGCACCAACTAGAGAGGCTTGTTGGCTGAGCCCCAGGTTTAACCCAAAATCTTGGGCCACCTAAGTAAGAAAGGAAATAAGTTCACTAACTCTTAAGGTTCACAGCTCAGCGAACTGCGAATTCCCGAACTGCTAACAAACCGTTTTCAGCACATTTATAAGCACGCCAGTGGCAATTTTACTATTCCAAGAGAACAGAGCTTAATTTATTTATCGATTGATATATAGAAAGTTGAATTTGAATTAGTTTTTGTGAAGAAATTAATATTTAGCTGATTTTTCTGCGAATAGGCGACTACTTTCGGCGAACTGTCAAATTTTATTCACATTCCACATATGTAGGACGCAATCCACATTCGCCCGACCAAAATATTCTTGAGAGTTTAACCTCACAATTCTTTTGTTTAGTTCTTGGAGTCGGTCAAAGCTCGTAAATGACAAGTAAAATTAGCAGATTGCTGAAACTAGAAAAAAAAAAGTTGCTGTGAATATTCGCTCGTTCGCATTCGCGGGTCCTTATGACTTCCCATGAAGATTGGGTTCCATTTTCTTTAGAAGAAGTCATTCTTTAGAAAGTGGCATCAAACTATGTAAATACACCATTAAGCTCTGGGTGATTTCGATCTAGTTCATCCGAAAGTAAAATTCAAAGCCTTGATTGTCGAATAGCTTGTCATTCTAGGCTATTGATACTAATGAGCTATTGAAAACCTCCAATGGCATTCTTTAAAAACGCATTATTCAGCATATTCCCCATGTGCATTACACTCAATTGCATCGTTACCTACATATTTACAATCGGCTACTGCTTTCACTTTCAGCTTAACCACTTCAGTGCCATCTACCAGAATTTAAAGTGTGTCCAAATCATTTGACATGCCCACCCGCCACCTGCCTTACACACAGACGACACTCTATGGCTTCATTTGTCCCAATCAACCCTCGGGGCTCTAAAATTCGAAAGTGATAGATTACAAGAAAAAAAAAGACAAAAATCCAAACCAAAGATGAAGCAACAACAAAGTGCTTAATCATTCTGTATTGTTGCACAAGTAGCGGGTCTATCGCAATCGGTAGTAGGAGAGATACTTTTTCTTTCACCTGACAACCACTTGACGGAAAAAAAAAAGTTTACAAACTGCGTGACAATCCGTCACTTGAAAATGCGCAATGCCTAATCAATTTATGTCGAGTTTATAACTTGTTTTTATTTATTTTATTTTTTTTTGTGCAAATTTTTACAAGTGGCCATTGCTTGAACGTTAAAACTAAGTATATGTATCTCCAAACATGTAAAATAGAGGTCAGGCACGCAGTTTCATTTGGATTACATCATTCTCCACTGTAAAGGCTGGGAGTGAGAGTCCTTGACCGGAAAACGTCTGATGTCATATTTTTTTCGTGTAAGTGGGTGTTGATGAGGAGAGAAAGCAGGAACAAAGAGGTTCTTAAAAAGTAATTAAATGATTTTGTTTGGGCGTAGTAGATGGATCTGAAAAGGAATTGGGTAGCATTAAGACTAATGGATTTGATAGTTCTGTAAGTAAAGCAAGTCCTTCCTCCATGGTGGACTTCAGTATTGAATATGCAGAAAAGGAGAAGTAGGAAGCGCGTCAATGTCCTCAATATAAAGATCAGAAAAGCGAAAAGAAGTACCTCGCACATTGAATGTACAAATGAAGCCAATAAAGTCATGAAGATCCTGTCTAGGGCACCTATTGTACCTGGCTATATCAAAAAACCTGCTTGAGAATCTTTAGATTCACTCCTAGATACCCATTTTCCCGGAAATACAGCGACGTGTGCCCAGCTCAATTCAGAGACCCCGTTTATCTCAGAGGCGGTAGTAGCTTAAATGACCAAGTAACAAATTCCATCCATACAAATTGGCAGGTCTGGATGGAAATATTCCACCAGAAATGCAACAGTCATATGGCATTCTCCGTCTCTGGTTGATGAAACTACATATTCCGAGTCTGTTTAAAGAAGAGCGGTGAAAGTGATCTTTATACCAAAGACCGGGAAAGCCACGCATACCACACCAAAAGATTTCAAAACCAATAGTCTAACTTTGCTCCTATTAAAGACTTTGGAAAGGCTTGTGGATATACCTATACATCATCAATAATATTAATTTAATAATACTTTCGAGACACATGCTTATTTTAAGGGTTAATCAGTTGAAACTGCTTTACATTCCCTTGTTGGCACCATTGAAAGATCGTTGGACAGTAAAGAATTTACAAAGCTAGTCTTTCTTGACATAAAACTGGCCTTTAACAACTACAGGTCGTAGTGAAAGCATCTCAAAAAATTGAGGAACGATGCTAGGATAAGTCACTGGATCAACCAGATGTAAGTCAACAGGGCGAGCAATTTAGAACTTGGCCAATGCTAATCCCGAAGACCAGTTCAGCGCGGAACACCACAAGGAGGGGTACTTATCACCACAACTAAGGTGTCCTAACCTTAGAAAAGGAAAGATTAGAAAGAATGAAAGAACGATAAGAAAGTTATAGTTTATGCAGGCGACATAGCTATAGCAGTCAGTGGAAAACAACCAACGTGATCTCATCCCTGGTAAGGGTTAAACTCAAGATTGAGCTAATTCTTTTTACTCAAAGGCAGAGGAGAAGTCACTTAAGTTTCTTCGAACATCCAAAATACTTGCGAAATATCTGATATTTTCTGTCTGCTCCTGGTAATGAAGGTAGAATCAATACCCATGTTGCAGAGGACGAGGTTAGTCTTCATTAAAGAAGCAAAAAGACCCTCAGCTCTTTCAATAATGCCGCTGCTATGTCAGATTGTGTGAATGTGACTTGGGTCTTATAGACGACAGTCAACTGAGATGAAAACTGATCATACACGAAGGTATTAAAAGAGCCGCTAAGGCGCTATATGCTTCCAAAAGAGTGGGGTGCAAATGCAGTCCGTTCGCAAATAATGCACTGGCTATATACAGCGATAGTAAGAGCTATACTCAGGTATGGAATCCTAGTCACAGTCACAACAAGTAGAACTAGTTATCTCTCTCTCTAAGGTTCAGAGAACGGCTTAATTTTTAGTTAATAGTGCCTTCCAGCGGCTGAAAACAATGCGACTCTGCGATTGAGGGAGTCATCCACTATCAATATAGGGCACGCCACTATCCTTAATCCAGAATACATACAAATTGAAATGACGTAACCCCGTTCCTGGAATTCAATATGAAATTGGACGGAAAACACGATTATCAAAAATTCTGCACTGGAAATCTACACTGATGGTTCTTAGGCAGGTGAGGGTGTATGTCTCTCTTGGCATTAGCATGTCCTTTAGACTACTAGACTATTGATGTGTATGCCAAGCGGAGGTTTTTATTTGAGAAACTTTTTCATGACAGTTTTACTTTCGGATGCTTGTCACACGCTTGTGAGAGGTGGGGCAGTGAAAGAAATTTTAGGTGTTGTCTGAGGATTGAACCTGGAACCCCTCGATCCGTAGTCCAACTCTTCAGGAACTTGTGATATCAATAAAGTTCCAAGTTCCAAGAGTAACAGAAGTGATCTGCTCATGTTGTAACACAATGGATCTCTCCTGATCCAAGTGTATCCTACCGTGAGAGGAGGATAACCACCTTTGGGTTGAGGTTAGAATATATTCGAGGTAGGATATGCCTGTCTTATGACGTGACTAAAACCCGTTCGTCTTGACTGTGACGTTATAATGGTCATTTCACACTATGCCGGCTAGACTGACGGATTTTTTTAATCCTAGTGTTAATCGTGAAAGTGATTGCATCTGGGGCAAGGATTCTGGACATCATAACCAGCGCAATAACAGTCCATGAAAACGCAGACTTCTGAAGACATGAGCTGCGATGAGAAAGAATTTGCCAGGAAGGTTTCAACAGGTACGCCTAATCTTCATCTTTATAGACAGGCAGCTGATCGAAACGCGATCATTAAAGGTTTGACTGGCCAGAAGTGATACACTCCGGAGGGCTTCTGACTTAGAGCCAATGGAAGAGGAAAAGATGTAAGCTGGTGCAAAGATGCTACAAAATAAGTCGAATTCGGAAACATTCAAAGCAGCAAACAGACAAAGACTAAAGCAGCAAGCTTCGTGCTGTGCTTTTGTTGGAAGCGTAGGGTGGACACGCTTGATGAAAAGGTCAAAATCAAATGGTTCCTGCAATACTGGATAGAGATTGTATGTCGCAGAAAAATCACAGGTAGGAGTATTTCCTTCAACAAAAGAATGGGCGCTCTTCTGTTTCTTGTCTAAATTTCAGGCTACTACAGCTTTTCTAAGTAGACTGTATGTGGTGCGTGAGAACCCTTACATACGCTTTTGCCACAGGGAAGACTTGTAGTGGATGAAATACTTGATAAATTGACAAAATATGGCATTAACAGTCAAGCATATACTGATGACATAGAAGACATCTAAAGACTGTCATGCTTCAGTATAAGAGATCTTGCTTAGGATTAGAACTTGTGGTGAAGGAATGTCCAAGCAAGACGATTCTAAGCATGGTCAGAGAAGGAATGAGAAAAGAAAAGTCCATGACATCGAAGCAATTCCATTCTTAGAAACAAAAAAAAAAATTAAATCTTCAAAAGAATATCCTTACGAAGCTCAACAACAAAGAGTTGGAGGAATAAATCCACAATCTATAGACTGGACAACCACACAATAAAGTGGTACTTAGATGGCTCAAGAACTGATGAAGGAACTGGAGTAGGAGTATTTGGTCCTAGGACTTAATATAGAGGTAATGAAACGGTAGAATCTTTAGCAAGCATCAGAAACCTTCATAGGTCCTGAACCCATTCTGCGAAATAGAAGATCTCATCCTCAACGAAGAACTGATGAAACTAGAAAAGAAAACCAGGACTAAAACCTGGGATAACGATCAGGGCATGAAATAAGTCAAGAAACTTGTAGGGAAATAGATATGTATAACCGGAACACATTCGAAGCATGCATGCATATGCGCAAGAATAACCTACGTATCCCAACGGGGCACTACAGACTTAAGGCATATGAGGCATAACTGAAGAAGGTCTCTGCAGATTCTTTAATGAGTTCATTGAAATCCCAAACTATGTTTTGAAATTCTGTGGCGCACTGTTCCACAAAAGATTGAAATATTTGGGCATGTACCAATTATTAGGAAACATTGTCGCTAGAACCAACTCTCATCCATAGAGAGAGTGCTGTAAGATTCTTTTCTCCCACCAAGGCTAAGCTAAGAGTACAAGACTCTCAAAGACAATTCTATAAGGAATCAAAATTCGAGGAGAACTCTTCTAATGGAACATACATATGCCTCCAAGGCTATAGTAGGGAGCATAATAGTCGAACAGGTCGAGGTGTAATAATAATAATAATAAGACTTTGCGTGCAAACACGACTTCTGTCCAGCGCCATCGAGGCTACGATAAAGAGTGCTTGAGTCTTAAGTCTTTGATAGTCAATTTCATGTTGCTAATGTTTCTGATTGTTGCGTGACGGTTTTCACACTCTCCCCGTCTGCATTAGTGGCTTTCATTTACCAGCTGAATTGTCTTCACTGTTAGATAGTAGAGATAACAAGATTCCAATGGCAAATCCCCTTCTCAGTATCTAATTTTCCTCATTGCGCATCCTTTCTATGCCATCTCCGCAATGGTCTCTAGAATCTTCTTTAACTTTTCTGATGATAAATCTTCCATTAGCGCAACGTTAGAGTGTGTGCATGGTGGCCCCAATCGGTAACATTAAAATGCCATTACACAAAATGGATGGAAACGTGACAGTCCACTTCCAGAGCTACATGAATCCGACAGGAAAACTATCTTCGCTGTGGGAAACTATATCTCATCCATTAGTCACGTAAATACTTTCAATGTGTTCTTCTTTTCAATGTGTGGTCCAATTAGCACCAATACACAATAATACCACAAATTATTATTAATTATCACTAGAATATTAATTCTCCTCGACTGCAACATCTAACAAAACGATAATTGGCGATAATGCATCCATCAATCATTCGTTTCTCTACAAAGGAAGACACAGCCAAGACCGCAACTCGGGAAAAAGGGTTGCGGTTTCAGTTTTTTTTTCCACCAACCACACTAACCGGAATGTATGTCACATTTGAAGTAATCACTGCGCATTACTTAAATAGTTTGCCCCTAATGCATATGTGTGTCCAGTTCCACTTGAACCGAGAAACTCAAACCCAGGCCACTGCCTAGAGAACAATCGAACTACCCCCTCTGTGCGAAAACCTTGGAAATGCTATTTGGTGCGACTGTGGTTTTAGCGTCTCCTCCACCCTTTCACTGTTTACCGTGATTTTTCCTATCTCCAAACGTGTTTCCTCTTGGATTTTGTTTTCACATAGATATCCGATTTCATCGGGTGCTTTGCATTCATACCGCGCACACCGAGAAGGAAGTGCAAACTTGGCAATCGGAAAATTCGAAGTTCCAATGAAAAAAAAAAAGTTTTTCTTTCGAAAAAAAGAAAATTCAAAATCAATATTGCCACTCTCGGCTGGCATTGAGCCGAGAGGCGGAGGAGATTATCCCCATGTAATTGGAATTTGCTGAGTCTCCAGTCATGGTGTATACTGGACAAAAGTCGAGTATACGCCTGAGTGTCTGGCAAAGGTCAGCGTGTTTCTGCTGTTTTATGCATGAAACGTCTATGAATTTGAATATGGAAATACGAGTGGTCTCTTGAGTGGAATAGATTTTAGCTTAGAAGAAGAAATTCATTCAGAAGAAGTCAGCATTCAGAAGAAGTCAGGGAATGTGGCATGGACAAGCATATATGTTCATGATGTCAACCACTTGACACTTGGGTATACATATTATTATAAAGAAAATTTTCATTGTCGTTCATCAACCAATGGTTCTGCGAATACCTTGTTGCTTGGTGATGACAATGTGTATTGTCTATCAAGGAGGAAATTTATTACCTCCTGCAGATGGCTTGTCCCGATTACGATGTCAAAATCGTACTCGGGCACATTAATGCCAAAATCGTTCAAGAACATCCTTCACGACACGACAACAGATAACGGCTTCCGGGGAATCGATGTTGCAGCAACTCGTAATATAGTAATAAATAGTACTAGGTTTCCAAGACTACCAATCCACACAGCAACCTGGCGCTCTCCAGATGGTCGAACTGGTATTAGATGCAAGGCACGACCAATTGCAGTCAAATTCAGAGCTCGACTATCAAAGGAGAAGAAGCCGCGAACCGCCAAGAAAAAGAAATTCAACATTTGAAGCCTTAGAACGACTGGAGTAACTAGAGTCTACAGAGAGTGACTGAGTAAGAGACTCTTTACTGTGAATTCGCCATCCACAAACGACAACAATTTATAAACAGTCACCGAGCTTAATGATATCGAAGAGTCCACGATAGAAACAACTGTCGGATGGTTTTTAAGAAAGCCAAGCTTTAAGTCCGGACCACAAGCTCTTCGAAATAGTGAAAGAAACCTAGGCACCGAAGTGCAAGGAATAGTAGATGTGTTTAAACATAATTACCAGGAGCTACTTACTTGGCATCAAGTAGAGAGAGCGATAGGGCGAGAAGAGAACGCGCATCCAGTCAAAGAAGAAGCCCTCCTCTTAGTATTGTATAGCTTGGCTCAGTTATCATCCCTCCTCTTAGTATTGTATAGCTTGGCTCAGTTATCAAAAAGCTGAAGAACTAGGCCACCGGTTCTACCAGTGGAGCTCATCAAACATGAATGTGATATTTTGGTACGGTGCATGCACCAAATAATCAGCCAGGTACGGGTGGTTGAAACCATTACCGATGACTGGATTATCAGCTCCATATATCATATCTTCAAGAAAAACGAACCTATGTCTTACAAGAACTAGCAAGGCATATTCCTGCTTAATGTAGCATATAAGATCCCATCCAACATATTGTGTGAACGTCTGAAGCTGTACCAGTGCAGTGTGGCTTCCGACCCGGCAAATCTACGAAATCCTTGAAAAAACAAACGAATTTCAAGCCAAGACTCAACCTCTTTTCATTAACTTCATAGCATTCATCTTCTAAGACTCTACACAACGATGGCCGAATTCGGGATTCCGGCAAAACTGTTCCATCTCCACCACGTCAGACTGGAAAACACGCAGTTCAATGTGCGATTTCGAAACAGTTTCTCCGAAAAATTCCAAACCTGCATTTGGGCAAGGACATGTACTGCTATATTCACCATAGAAGGCATTCTATTCCACAAATCTATCCAGCTAGTTACCCAGATGACATCGATATCATCGGTAGCTCGCACGATCTGTCATACAGGCTTCTACGGCAATTGAAGAAGAGGCGTAACGAGTTGGCCTTTAAGTAAATAAGAACAAAACCAAGTACAGGTTGTCAACAAAAAAAAAGCAACTGTCCACCGCCAATGAAAAGTTTGATTGAATTCGGTCCCGTATTTTTTTTTTTTTTTTAAATGTTCTGCATCACTTAGGACTAAAGTCCTTTAAGGTTATAAACCCAGTGATGGAGTGAAAGGAAAAGGTATAGGAAAGTTAGAAGTTGGTAGGAAAAGGAAAGAGAGTTAGGTGACGATGGGCCTTGACTTTAAATCTTTGTAAATCATAACATGATGGAAATATTGAGGCAAGTCATTCCACATACTTACGTGTTGAATGGCTAAAGAACTTGCTTCTGAATTTGACTGTGCGACCGAAAATAGAATTCAAAAGGTAAGGGTATGCGGAAAAGGCCGCTTGTGTAGTACGATTAAACTGACGGACCGGCGGGACACAATTATAGATTTCGTCCGAACAGCTATGATGGAAATATCGGTACAGGACCGATAAACATCCAACATTCCGACGATGTTCTAGCGAAGGCATTTGGTTGCAAACTGATAGGTCACCGATCAATCTACATGCCTGACGCTGGACACGATCTAATAAACTCAGACATGTTACGGGAGCTCCCGCCCAAACGTGTGAGTTGTATTCGAGTTTTGGACGAATGTAAGCTTTATAAATAGTAGCCAAGTCTGCAGGACTGAAAAAACGTTTACACTTCTTGAGGAAACCGAGGCATCTAGCGCCATTTTTCGCAGCTTCGGAAATCTGATGATTCCAGCGAAGGTCTGGGGTAACTTGCATGCCAAGCATTCACAAGTCATTAGAATCCTCAATATCAGCTCCATTCGTTTTTAGTTTGGCTACATTGATAACCCGCTTAAGAGACAGGAGACAGCACTGGGTTTTTGGCGAATTGAACTCGACTCGGTTTTTAGCACCACAATTGATGATTGCATCAATATCGGAGTTGAGCTCGGTTGACATTCCCTGCCGGTGAGACTCTACAGCTTGGGGTCTCAGCCGTGGAGTCGCCAAAGAATAAGTGAAGTCAAGAGTACTGTCATCCGCAAAGGAATGGATTGGATTGCGAGTAAGAGAGAGAAGGTCATTAATAAATATTAAAAACAGGCTTTGGAGAGAGGACTGAGTCCTGGGGTACACCAGCATTGGTTGAGAATGGGGTAGAAGTATATCCGTCCAATACAACTTGTATTGACCGATTACTCAAAAAACTTGCAATCTATGAAGAGAAGACGCTGCCGACACCATAAGCTAGAATTTTGCTTAAGAAGGCACTGTGCCACACTCTATCGAAAGCTTTAGAGATATCAAGGGCAACTACTCGGCATTTGCCGTGATGGTGAAAATTTTGATTCCATTTTTCTGTTAGGTACACCATAAGGTCACCTGTAGAACGTTGTTGACGGAAACCGTACTGACGGTCATTGAGAAGACGGTTTCTTTCGAGATATCTCATGAGATGGAAGTTAACAATGCTTTCCAGAAGAGCACTGATGTTAGGGCAATGGGTCGGTAGTTCAAAGGGGAGGTTTTACCGCCCTTTTTAGGAATCGGCTGAACGTGCGCGAGTTTCCACCTATCCGGAAAGATGCCTATAGAATATGACAAGTGGAAGAGCTTACGTAGAGGTTTAGCCAGGGAAGAAAAACACCTCTTCAAAACAAGGGGAGGGTCGAGGAGGTCGAATGGAACCGAACATAAAACCGCGAACTCTATGAGCTGTACCAAGATGTGGATGTAGCCCGAAAAGCCAAAACACATCGACTACACTAGTTCGACCTCATCAAGCGAATGAACAATAATGCTCCATTCCAGCAAAGAGTATCTCTGAATTACAGCACTAGTTTCAAGACGACAAAGAAGACCAAAACTCCGTTTTAAGGATCAAGCCAGGACACCTACCTACCTCGCTTATGAAGGAGTGTCCTAATTCCGTTAGCGTCTGTAGCCTTTTTAACCAGAATAGTATCAGTTAATCACAAGGAGTGTGGAAATGAAAGCTGCACTCTGTCTCTAGAAACAGGCTAAGATGACTAGAGGACTAGAAAAATCCATCAGTTTCCAAATGCTTTCCTTGCTTATGTTAGGAACTTGCTTTGTAGGACTACGGATTGATTAGTCTTTTGGTTAATCAGTTGGTGAAGTTGTTGTTTCCAAGTGTTAATCAGTGCATTGGCAGTTGCATAATTAAGAACCCCGGTTCTAGCGAGTTCATCTACAGACAGTCCTACACCTTGGTAAAGAATGTTATGACGCGCTTAATAGTTTTCGAAAGGATTTTCTAAACGCCAGCTCATACTGCAACTATGTGCCATTAGTGGGCGTTTCATATCAGACTTCATCACCATATCGCGGTGAGAAGATTTGAATACCTCTGGGAAAAACAAAGGACAACGAGACTCCATTGCTACTCTTCCGTTTCTAGAATTCCCTTTCCTCTTTCCAGGGGTGTCAATCGAACTGTTTCGATAAGTCTGAGGCTCAAAATAGAATGCTCAGTTGGAGAGGCTTAAAGCGAACCTGATTCACTAGATTTAGAAGTATTTGGCACAGTCAGCTCGACCGTCATGGACGCGATCTATACGAGTTTTTAGAAGCCGATAATAATGAAAAACGCTGCGTCTCCAACCAAGAAGAATGCCTTACCAAGTTCAATAAAAAGGGCTATGAGTGTTTGCGTCTGCAACGCTCCAAAGTTCTTCATGGACGAGTTTCACAAGCGAGTCAATCGAGTCTGACAACAAATGCCTCCTATAAGAAGCCCCGCCAGTGACTTCTTCACTGAGATGACAAGCGGAAAACTCAAAGCAAATCTCCTCAACTGTCCCGAAATACGAGTAACAGACTGTGTAATGATAGGCATCCTTTAGGACAAATTTTCCTAAAGGACGTCTCATCACAATGAACTGGAAAATGTTATCATTCCGAATCTGAGGACGGAAGGCAGAACTCCTCTTACAACCCGAAATGGCTGACCCTTAACTGTGGACACACTAACACCCGCGACTGGCTGGTTTCCATTGCCTACAAAAGTTCGCCGAGGGAGAATGCCAAACACATCAAGGTTGAAGGAGATGATCTACAGAAACCATGAGTAACCACCGGGTACCTTCCCAGTGAAGTCAACTCTGTAGACTTCAATCACTCCGGCCACTACATATGTATATTCTCAGGATCGTAGGATCGAGATGTCACCGAAGCAGAAAAGCTAGAAACCCATTCGGCATACTGTTAAAAAATATTCGGTCGTGCTTTAGCTCGTCTTAAAGATTTTCTTGGTCACCGCACTGCTCTATACAAGAATGGATTAGGAACACCCTTATTCCACAACGAGTGAGTGGAAAAAATTACTTATTTTCTTCATCTTTATCCTTACAGTATTTCTGTTGTAACTAAGGGTAGATGCACTTGTACCCTGGTCTAAGTTTAACGCAATCTCTGCTACTTTATGAATGCGTATGAATTCGACAAAAATTTACCCTAGAGGCGATCAATCCTTTCAACTATCATACAACTCCGTTTTTCATGGATTCATGGATTTATGAATGCGTACCCTTTATTCCTGTTCATTAAGTTAAGAAAAAAAAAATTATGTCGGCGACTACATTTCAAGGAAAGAATGTACACATTTCGAAAGAAATAAAACGGAACATATCAAATGGATTTCGAAGGATGAATCATTCGTGTTACCTAACAGATGGCCACTAGACTTTATAGCTGTCTCGTCGATAGTCGGCAAACATTCTGTCTCCAATGACTTACGTCATCTATTCTGACCCTGACTCACGAAAGAATTCCACTCCCACTCCTCAAGTATTGCACAACAAACTTGATTTCATCCCTCTTCAATGGATCTACTCCACTTCATTTGATGACACAATGTCAAGTCTGTCTTACTCTTCAAAAGGATTTTCTGTTCTCACAAACTATCAACCCACGCCGCCCCGGTGGTGGTGGTATATGGTGTGACACCTTTTAAGTTCTCATATATGATACGTACATCATGCATGCATCAGCGGTTGTCAAAGCGGGGTGTCACATCGCCTAGCACGATATATTGGCACACACATTGTCTGTGGGGGAATCTGAATCTGAATCTGAATATGAAAGACGTTTTGCTTTCAGTGTCACCATCCTCGCAAATCGTCGAAGCATGAAATATTACAAAAAAGTACACAAAACGCATTACAAAGTTGCACCATACCGCACCGCACCATAGATGCACATTCAGCGGTGGTGTATCAGGTTTTGTTTGTTGAAGAACTCCTATCTCCTCGCATCAAGTTGCGCCTCGTCACATGCTTAGGTAGTGGAGCGCTTCTATTTATGGTCGCTTCCACTACACTGACTGGGTTGGCTTTGCGCAAATAAAACGCAAATTTAATGGCACACTGACTGAGTATTTGGAATAACGTTTACGTTTGGGACGTATTAATCTTTATATCGTTGCTGGTGACTAACGCAATATGTCAGATCAGTGCGCCAAATTAGGCAACTCTGGTGAATGTTGTTAAAAGGCTTATTGATTGTTTGTTCGATTTTCAAAAAGCATTTGTTTGATTGCTGTGTATGGTCTCTGATTGACACAATTAGCCGCTTAAGCTTTGGACATTGTCATTATCAAATGAAAGAAACCAACTTTCCATAACAAGATATTCAACATAAAGATAATCTTAGATGGTAATGCCAATCATGAGTCGCCATAGACAACAATGATAATACCTACTTATGAGCTAGTTCGATCCTTATTCATTTGAGATTTAACATTTCCAGAATCGGCTTATCCAAAGCATACAACCTACGAATTATGAATGCGACGAGATACTTAAGTAATCGGAGAACAGCTTTAGGGAGAGATTGATATGCTTCATCATGTAGTGTCTGCTAAAAGGTTCCCTGTACCCTATCAGGTGGAACTGTACCAAAAACGAACACCGATATCAGGACAGATACCCACTAAAGACCGAAGACCGATTATATTGATGGCATTCCAACATAACACACTTGAGAGCTACTTGTAAAAAAATCCTGTCTGCCAAACGGGGATTCTAGAAAAATGGCGTGAGATATACAGATGCACATCTTCTTTATGAAACTGGTCAAAACCGCTGGTGACGATTATTATTATTTCAACAGGTAGCTGGCATAATGTCTCACATTCGATCTAAGGAAACGCTAGTCGGCTACATGGTATAAGGTTTCTGTCTACCTTCCCATAGTATTAACGTCATCACACTTTACAGAAAGGATATCTGCCTTTCAATTGACTGTTCCAATCAATAAATGGTAAATGTTCAACTTGAGTGGTAAAGCTATACATACCTAATAGTGTTCTTAAGCCATTCTGACCTTGCGGTCAATAAGTGCCAGTAGCGGCACGAATTCTCAAGGCATTCGAAAAAGATCATGTTACTTGCAGGCTTACTAAAAAAGGCCGATGGCACCTACACGGCCGACCATATGGATACTATTAGAACCTTACTTCAGATTCATTTCCCAGGTTCGTCTACTCGTGTACTCCACACGTATCCGGACCCATCTGACCATAGGGTCTGCATTGCTTTATTTAGATCCAGGCAATAGACCTAGTGAGCTGCCTAAACCTTATAGATCTATAAGTCTAACATCATTTGTTCTCAAAACCATGGAGAGACTCATTTACGTTCATATTAGAGGCCGGCTAGATTTGTCTATCCCTCTGCACTTAAGTCAGTTTGCATACAGAAAACAGGTAAATCCACAGAAGGTGCTCTTCATTATCTTGTGAAGACTATAGAAGGAACTTTACGTTCCAAGGAAATAGTTCTGTATGCATTCCTTGACATTGAGGGCGCATTCGATAACACTGGCTACGACTCAAAAGCAAGAGCAATTAGTAGCAGAGGTATCGAGCATTCGACCAACCAATGGATACGGGCCATGCTTGAAAATCGAATTATTACTTCGTCCTCTGGATGAGTGTCAGTCTATGTGACCGCAGTTCAGGGCTGTCCCCAGGAAGGAGTCCTTTCTCCCCTTCTATGGTCACTAGTCATCGACAATCTTCTAGTCGATGTTACAGAGATTAGGTTACATCGCCATTAGTTATGCCGATGACTTGGGGATTTTTATTAGTGGTAAACACAGCACGACCATTTTTAGTGTCATGCAAGGTGCTTTACTATACGTGCTAGAATGGTGCAACAGAGAAGGACTATCCGTCAATCCTTTCGGGTGCTATGCGCAGCATTCGAAGCTGTTATTGTGCTCTCTCCCCTACAAATCTTCATTAGGAAGACAGCCTCTAGATGCGCTATTAAGCTGCAATTAGAATACAAGTATACATCAGGCGACCATGTGGGACACCTGAACATTCTTGACTCAATTCTCAAAAAGGACATGTTTCGCATTGTCCCCGACATCATGGTGAAGGAGTACTGTTTCGGTAGATTATTTGAGGTAGAAATATTGGTGCACTCTGGTCTAATGACCCTAGATGTCTGATTTGGTGCACAGATAGTTCAAAGATGGAAACTGGAGTTGGAGCTGGCGTTCTTGGACCCAAGACCAAGATCTAAGGATAAACCTTAGTAAAGGTATTATGGGCGCTAGAATATATATTTTGCAGATAGCTCAGACTCTATATCAGTCAAATGCTGCTACGATGCACTACAAACTCTTGCCAGACATAACAGGGTGAAACTCGGTTGGGTCCCTAGTCATCAAGGAATTGCAGGCAACAAATCTGCAGATGAACTAGCTAGGGCTGCTCAGAATCTGCTTTCATACTACCTGAACCCTACTGTGGTGTCAACTGGGCTACCGCCACAGTGCTGATTAATGATGGCGAACACAAACTCCATCTGGCCCACTGGGAAAATTTCTCAGGGCTAAGACAATCCAAGCGATTAATCAGGCCATTTTCCTACAAAGAAGTCCTTAATCTGGTAAGGAAAGTATCAGAAAGCTGGTGAGCTTTCTCACAGGTCACTGCAGCCTGTGATATCACCTTAACAAACTTAATCTGTGTCCAGAAAGGGAATGTAGATTTTGCTTAGAAGATGACGAATCCTTTGAGCACATTCTGTGTGAATGCCCAGCATTACATTGGTTAAGGAGGCGTATTTTTCTCAAAAAAATATGTATGTTCGTCAGCGGAGTTGAGAAACTCTTCTGCTAAGGACGTACTATCCTTCATAAGGGAGGTGGAACGTCTCTTGGTTTAGTTATAACCCATCTTGATACAATAGAACTTTTCAGGTCGCAGTGTCAGTTATGTGGGCAAGGGTTACACAAAAAAAAAAGGTAATCTGCAATCATCGACCAAATTATCGATAGTCACCATCTCACCAAAAACTGTTTGACGAGGTGTCCATGCACCATACACTCTTAATGTGATTCTAAGCACAACTTCCATACGGAAGCTAGACGAGGTCTACACAGTCTCTTCTATCTTAAAAACATTAACTTTAAACATCTTAGTCTCTATAATGGTCGTTATGCTTTCCTACTATTATTTCGAATGAAACTACTTTATAGTCCTTTCTTTTGGAGATGAAATCAAAAGCAGTCCAAAAAGGACAGTGCACCAAGGTTTGGAATATTTGTTAAAAGAGCTGGCTCTAAACTCTCAGTCAGTTTAGGCAAACACTCATCCATTTCCAGGCAAAAATAAAACATACTTGGTGAAATTAGTTCCATCTTTTCCGACATACAAACCGCTCTAAAGAAACTGGATTTAGCAACGATGAAACCGGAGGTAGTCTTGAAGACAGTTTCAATGATGCAATGCAATGTTCGGTTGACATCTGCAACATTCTGCGGGTGCACTGCAAGCTCAGTATGCACTTTCTTGATTCCAATACCGGGTCAGAATTTGTGGAAGTATTCAGCGACTAATGCGAATGGGGAGAACTAGCTTCCAGGAATATAGATCTAGGTACTCTTTAATGCCAAAGGTTGAAGGACATTCCATTCTGATCTATGCTTTCTGTCTCGTGATCATTCCCAGTATTAAGAAAAGTTCTAGGAAATTACCCTCATAACCAGCACCGTTCCGTCATAACTACAATCGGCATTAATATTGGACTTGTTAACGCTTTACTGGATTTGCAATAGATGACGCTAAAAACAAATACCTCGTGAATAATTGCAGGAGTGCATCCCTGGAGGAAGCTTTGCAAGTACACAGATTTCGATAAAGTATGAATCTTCAAATCTAAATAGACTAAGCTGTTGGGTTGGAAGACATTAAAGGTGGAAATGTGGGAAGTGCTGGAAACTGAATACTCGAGGTTGTATGTCCAGAAATTTCAAGAAAACAAAACTGTTCACCGTCTTCAAGTTATTCAAGGTCTGGAGACGGAAATACATTCACAGCATTAAAAAATATGTCATCACACTCTTTAAAGGTGAAAAACTAGATGATAAACTCAAGAATTGTCTCTTAAGCGTTCGCCTTTTACACTCTACTGCAACGAATTAGTTCAGCTTAACCATACATCTGCACATTCCCATTGGTCAAGCTGACTATCGAACTAGATATGGCTGTACGGACCAAGTGCTTAATGGATACCGAAATAGGATATTAGAAAATATATAAGAGATCTTGAAGGCAAAATCTAAACTGAAAGCATTTAGTCGGCAATATGCTGTCTATCATTTTCTCAACGATCATAAGAATAAAATAAAATTAACTCCATAATGGATTACCTCAAGGGTCAGCACTAGTGCCAAGTATTTTGAAACTGCATATACAGATCTCTGTGTCAAGAAAGTTTTCACATACATACCGATGTCATGATATTACAGTCTTCAATGTCATGCATCACGCTATACTGCACATACCAGTGCCTTTTTAGCCTGGTCTATGTCTCGTCAACTTCTAGAGCTATATGACCAAATTGGCGGCTGTAAGTATAAGAACTAGGAAGTTTCTAACTTAGGTCACTGGAATACATTGGTATTTTTTCTTACAGTCAGGCAGTGTCTTCTATCGAGTGTAATCGAGAAAACTAAGTGCTGCTTCGATGTTTTACAATCCTTTGGGTGTCTGCTAGCCAAAGAATTCCAGTACACAAGTCTGTGGATGAACTGGCTGAGAGTGGAGAGTTGACAAGCAACCAAATCACTGAATACTAAACTTCGCCTAGGCTTCGGCAATCTAAATTAGTATTCCTACAAGGCAAGTCCTTAACGTTAACGTGAAAGCATTAAGTAGCATTAAAGATTAAGGTTCAACTGATAATGAACGTAAAGACGCGGATTACCTTAAACCTAAGGACCACCAAAAGGATTCAATTACTTCCTTTTTTATACTCGTATAACAACGGCGTTACTTCCTATGGTGCATATATTGAATTGAATTGTGGCTTTTCAGATTACGGCAGCTTTTTGTAGAAATAACCTACAGCGGTCTACCAGTCCTACTTTATGGCACTCACACCTGGACTCTATCGAAAGAATCTAAGAAAGTGGATGAAGATATCCTTGATGGTTTCGGGGAAAAATTCTTCCTAAGATTTTCGTTGACGGTCTTTGGATTCAACAATGAACTATACGAGCTATACAGCGACATCGACCTAGTCAAAAGACCGCCCATCAGTCTTCTGAAATGGTTTGGACATGTAGGAGCGAATGGACACCAACGTTCCGCCATGCAGAGTCTTCGAATCAAACTCGGAGAGACAGAGCAGTAGAGGAAGAAATCACGTACAAGTAGAAAGGGACATCAACCGACTTGGAGTGCGCAACTGAAGGTAGTTAGCTAAGGACCGGGCGCCGAACTACAGCGCCTCCTAAGTAAGTAAGTAAGTCTACCAGTGAATTGGAAACATGGAATAAGCCTAGTTCCATCAGTGCCAAAAAAGTATCTAAATCAAATGCATGACTAGATTTGAATGAAAACAATGGGATCTGCATGTCTTTAAAATTAGTTATTTCAGACAATCCATGTACGTATTAAATTCTATGAGTGAAGAGAAATCCTCCTCACCAAAGGAGGGCCTATTCTCCAAATGGACTGTTATCCTGTACAATTGTTTCCCCATTTTATATTGATTAACTAGAAACCATGTATACCATTCTAAGAAACAAAATTGCAAATTTATTCACCGAAAATCTTTTAACTTGATTAAATGTATCTCCAGATGTGTTGGAATGATTTACATATTACCTTTGTTGCTGGCCTGTCTATCTCTATGAAATTGCCTCCTGAAGTGTTATATTTGGAATACCCAGCGGGGGAGATGGAAAGATGCTAGTGGTACGACGACAACACATTCCATTACGAAATTAGCTTCGTGGGATTTTATAGTGCGGCAGCTACAACTCCCTCTCACCAACCTAACAACAAAGCAAATAAAACCAACAAGACATGAGAAAATGTACCTCTTCAACGGGAAACATCTTGGAAATGATGTATTAGCTTCTGTCACCCATGACGCCGACAGATAAGAGATGCATTTCTTAGTTTTTTTTTTTTTGAAAGGGAAAATAAAAGTAGACAGCGACATAGGTCTCGTCTTTGTTTTAGTTTTTTATTTTTTTTTTATTTTTTTCAACGACCTAATTAATTGCGAAAGTATTTTAAAATAAATATTTCTTTTGGGAAAGAGCGATGCGTTGAAAGGAAAAGTTCAGAGGAAGCAATTAATTTGCAGGTTGTGTGACACTAAAATTCGAATTCGAATTTAAATCATTTCGAAATAAGATAATTAATAAAAGTATCTTTTTATGCTGTTAATTGGGTCAGTTATTGATTGACAAAAGTTATGTTAATTCCAATCATTGATTGGAGATAATCGCGAAAGTGAAATCCATAATAGTTTTGTCTAAAGTATCTAAAGAAAATAAACATGTATCTATACATCTATAAAGATGGTTGGATGCTGTAGGAATAGGGTAGGCACTGACTGGCGTCAACCTGGCGACGTCCAGTGTTGTAACTGTTACTGCGCATCAATTGTGCTTATTTTACCTCCTAGTGGTAGCCATCGGGTACTGGTTGGTGTCCATCCGGACCCGACTTGCTAAACTTATAAGCGCGAGTGTTGACCAAGAGAAAATTGCAGCACTATAAATACGACAGCGGACGAACTCTCTCGATGGAGTCAACGGTGGCGTTAAAGCTTCAAACGGAAGCACAACACTTTATCTGGGCTACTTCGACATATTCGGAGCTCAGGCCGATAAAGATTTCCAAGAATAAGTCAGGTTTTTGGAAAAGAGATGGTGGCGGATGAGCCCTTATTGGGCCAACGGCAGCGCTCATATCCCCGAAGCGGGATACTGACTTCGGTTTAAAACCGGCCCCTCGTCCTAGGGGTTTAAAAAAATGGAACTGGCCCTCCAGGTTGGGGGTTGTGCCGTCGGGGTAACTTCCTTACCACGTAAAAAAAATTTAGTTATGAGAGAGACACAAGCCTCGGATAATGGACCCCCTCATTTAATACCACGACCCGGAACGTACACGGACTATGATATAAGAGTATGCACCTGGAATGTACGTACACTGTACACTCCTGGTGCTACTCAAAAACTTGAATCTGTCCTCACGCGGTACAAGGCAGATATTACCGCGATCCAGGAGATACGATGGATAGGATCAGGTATGCAAAAACGGAAAAATTGCGACATTTATTACAGCTGCCACAAAAGACTGCACATGTTAGGATGCGGATTCGTCGTGGGAAATCGGCTACGCTCAATGATAATTGACTTTAAGCCGATCAGCGATCGCCTGGCTGTGATCCGCATCAAGGCTACATTTCAAAACATCAGCATAATATGTGCACACGCCCCTACCGACGAAGCTGAAGACTCTATCAAGGAGGAGTTTTATGACCTCCTGGACGGAGCCTACGGAGCCTGTCCGGAGTATGATGTCAAAATCATACTCGGGGACTTCAATGCCAAAATCGGTAAGGAAAACATCTTCGGCGGATTAGTTGGAAAGCACAGCCTCCACGACACGACAACAGACAACGGCTTCCGGCTAATCGATTTTGCAGCAGCTCGTAATACGGTGATAAGTAGCACTAGGTTTCCAAGACTACGAATCCAGACAGCAACCTGGCGCTCTCCAGATGGTCGAACCGCCAACCAAATCGACCACGTGCTAATAGATGCGAGGCACGCATCCAACATTCTGAATGTGCAAACGTTCAGAGGGGCAAACGTCGACTCTGACCATTTTCTTGTTGCAGCTAAGTTCAGAGCTCGACTATCCAATGAGAAGAAGCTGCAGACCGCCCAGAAAAAGAAATTCAACGTTGGAAGCCTTAGCACGTCTGGAGTAGCCAGAGCCTACAGGGAGCGCCTGAGTGAGAGACTCTCCGCTGTGCATTCACCATCCACAAACGCCAACAATCTGTGGAACCAGTATCGCGACATCATCAAAGGGGTAGCAGAGACCACCATAGGCTACCAGCCACCACCCAAAAAGAGCCCTTGGTATGATGATGAATGCGTACGCCGGAAAAAGGTGACAGAAAATGCACACTTGCAAGCGCTGCAACGCAAAACAAGGGCAGCGAGAGAAGAGTATCGAACCAGAAGAAGGGAGGAGAAGAAGATACTGCGTAAGAAGAAAATGGCCCACGCAGCCTCCCAGCTCAAGGATATCGAAGAGTCCCGCGATAGGAACAACATCCGGATGTTTTTCAGGAAAGCCAAGCAACTGGCAGCTGGCTTCAAGCCCGGAACGCAGGCTCTTCGAAACAGTGAAGGAAACCTAGTCACCGAAGCACAGGGAATAGTAGATGTATTTAAGCAGCATTTCCAGCAGCTACTTAATGGGCAGGTAGAGAGAGTGATAGGGCAAGAAGAGAACCCGCATCCAGTCAATGAAGAATCCATTCCCCCTCCTAGTTTTGAAGAGGTCGGCTCAGCTATCAAAAAGCTGAAGAACAACAAGGCCGCCGGCTCTGATGGTCTACCAGCAGAGCTTTTCAAACATGGTGGTGATGCTTTGGTGGGGTGCATGCACCAAGTCATCAACCAAGTGTGGGTGGATGAAGTCATGCCCGATGACTGGACTATCAGCTCTATATGCCCCATCTTCAAGAAAGGCGATCCTATGTCTTGTAAGAACTACCGAGGCATATCCCTGCTTAATGTCGCATATAAGATCCTATCCAACGTACTGTGTGAACGTCTGAAGCCTTTCTGCAGCACACTAATCGGCACGTACCAGTGTGGCTTCCGGCCCGGCAGATCGACGATCGACCAAATTTTCACACTAAGGCAAATCCTGGAAAAGACCAACGAATTTCAAGTCGAGACTCACCATCTCTTCATCGACTTTAAAGCCGCATATGATAGCATTCATCGTCTTGAGCTCTACAAGGCGATGGCCGAATTCGGGATCCCGGCTAAACTGATCCAGCTGTGCCGCGTGACGCTGGATAACACGCGGTGCAACGTGCAATTCGGCAACAGTTCCTCTGAACTATTCCAAACATGCACCGGATTTCGGCAAGGGGATGCGCTATCATGTGACTTCTTCAATCTTGTGCTGGAACAGATAGTGCGCAGGGCAGGTGTAAACACGGAAGGCACTATCTTCAACAAATCTGTCCAGTTGCTGGGATACGCAGACGACATCGACATCATCGGTCGCTCCCAGCGCGCCGTGTTAGAGGCTTTTACGGCAATTGAAGAAGAGGCGAAACGTGTTGGCCTTGAAGTGAATGAGGACAAAACCAAATACATGTTGTCAACAAACAAAGAAGCATCTGTCCACCGCCTAGGACAAAACGTCACTGTTGGCAACAGTAACTTCGAAGTGGTTAAGGAGTTTACCTACCTCGGAGTAAATATCAACTCCACGAATGACAACTTAGTGGAGATTCGACGAAGACTTACCCTAGGAAACCGCTGCTACTTCGGTTTGGCGAAACAAATGGGGTCAAAACTCCTAACTCGGAAGACGAAATGTTTGCTCTACAAAACTTTGATCCTGCCAGTTCTGCTCTATGGAGCCGAGTGCTGGACGATAAGCAGGAAAGCAGAGCAAATACTGAACACTTTCGAAAGAAAAATTCTTCGTCGGATATTCGGTCCCGTATGCGAGGAGGGCGAATGGAGGAGAAGATATAACAGCGAACTCTATGAGCTGTACCAGGATGTGGATGTAGTCCAAAAAGCCAAAACACGTCGACTACACTGGCTCGGCCACATCGAGCGAATGGACAATAATGCTCCAGCAAAGAGGATCTTCGAATCACAGCCCCCAGGTTCGAGAAGACAAGGAAGACCGAACCTCCGTTTTAAGGATCAAGCTATCGCGGATGCCAGAGCGCTTGGTCTAGATAACTGGAAGCAGCGTGCCCGGGATCGAAGAGAGTGGAAGGCTGCTGTGTCTCAGGCAGAGACTCTTCACGGGTCGGGAGCCCGTTAAGTAAGTAAGTATACATCTATAAATATGAATAAAACATAAATTCGTTTTTGTAGTTATTTTTACTAGTTGCTTGTGTTTAAATAAAATAACTTTAAGGACTCATTTCGAAATGATGACGTCTCTATTATGAGTAGGAATTTTGAGCTTCGCTATAGAAATTGTTCTATTCTTCTACAGATGGTATGTGGTCTCTGATAAGGCGCCACGAAAAGAGGCTATTGCATGACTGTAAATAAAAGTAAGACAGATAGTGACAATATTCACCGAAAACTGTCAGCTTGTACTACAAGAATTCTTTTTCTTCCTTATTCTACAGAAAAGTTTAAAGCCAGACAGGGGAGATGACGTACCAATTATAAATTCAAATCCAAATATTTGGCGCGACAGGTCCATATGGCACACAAGGCCTAGCTTCTGATAACCATTTATGTTGGACGTGTTACAATCTTTACACGAATGAAAGGGTGCTACTGTTTAACGCCGTGTCCGAAGGGAACTTTTTGTTTTAGAGAAACCTTTCATATTCACTTATACTTTCGGATGTTTGTCAGAGGTTTGCGAGAGGTGGGAGACCGTGAAAGAACTTTAGTGTTGTCTGGAAATCGAACTTCGAACTTCATTCAATAGTCCAAACCACTAATCACTGAGAGGAGCCTAGAGGATGGTGATGAAAGAAGGAGAAATGTAGAAGAAAATACGGAACTTGGGTTTCTGAGAACTGAAGTCGAGCGGCTAAGAGTTTCACAAGCTTTGAGGCTGTTCTGAGTGCGGTTCCGGTGTTTGAAAGCAGGAAGGACTATTGTGTAGAGATATGGCTTAAGGATTTTGAAAAAGCGGCAAAAATCTTTTCATTGGACGACGCACAGACTGGTATTTGACACGAAAAGCTGGCCAAAAATATTTTTATTGTTTTTGATGTGTCTAGTTGTTCTTATTTCAATATAATGCTGCTACTACTAACAATAAACTCGCGGTAGTTCTATTGACTGTCTCTTTCTTTTAACATTATGCCTAATGCTACTCACAAATGGATCTGAGGTCAGCAGAATCCTGTTTAATATGTCCTCATTACAATCTCTCCTAGAAAATTTTCTTGCAAAGCCTTCCCTGTACTGGCGAAAATGCTTATATCTTGCTTCTGCAGCCTCTTCCAATAATTTGTCAATCGGTAACAGAGTATGCGATATATTGCTTGGATCGTGGATCAATATTTTATAGACTGTTTGCCAGGCATACAATTGCACGTAATATTTTGCAGTGTATGTACCAAATTTTTCGACAATTATATCGAAACTCGAAGATATTACTTCTAATATTATTTTAAATCGGCGAATTGACTCGTGGTTGATCCTTGTGATAGTAGCTGCTACATTAATGTCGCTAAAAAATCTCCGGGACCTGTTGCCGTCATTGGTATAACCATAACGAGCTTTAGGTATGTATGTATGTCCCCCTATATACCTTGTCCTGCGATAAGTTCTGTTACAACATTTGATCGCTTTGGTGAATTGTCTGGAGTAGAGGACAGGCCAAGTAGTAAAACCTGTGAGTGAATGAATTCGCAGAAATCCCCTTAGGAAGCAAAAAAATCATGTCCAAGGAATTGGATATATCAACCAGATCCATGTCTACGCTGATTCGGGATGATCTGCATATGAAAGCCTACTATCGGTCGGTCCACGGGTCATCTTTTAATTCCTCAATTGCAAAAAATTAGACTGGAAAGATGCAAGCGACTCTTGCATTGGCACGCGGACAATGGTCATGAAAACATTCTGCTTACGGATAAGAAAATGTTTTACCGTGGAAGAAGTTTTCAATAAACAGAATGATAAAATCTATGCTACGTCATCTAAGGAAGCGAAAAAAGTTGTTCCAATGGTTCAACGTGGCCATCGGATGTAATGGTTTGGTGGGGAGTCTCTCACCAAAGTGTCACATCCCTCCATTTTTGCGAAAAAGGTGTGAAAACTGGTGCAGATGGGTGCAGGGTCAATATTCCTGGCTTTATAGCAGCAGTAGATTGGCCTTCGGGGAGTCCAGATTGGAATCCACTGTATTACTGTTTGTAGTCAGAATTGGAGAACATGGTCTGCAAGACTCCTCACAGAAATTTAGAAAGCCTCCGAACAGCTCTAACCGCAGCAGCGTCAAAGATGTCCTTGGAAACCGTGCGTGCCGCTATAGCCCAATGACCAGAACTTTTAAAAGCCTGTGTTAAAGCAAAAGGTAGTCATTTCGAGTAAATCCAATTTTCCTTTATAGCCAATAATATTGACTACAATATGTTTACTTGTTTTTCTTTAGGTATATGCTATATTTACACCTTTATTTTATTTATGTGAAAACATGTGAAAACTTCTACATTATTTTATCAAAATAGATACTCTAAGGTATCATATCATATAACTTTGATGTAGTAAAAATGAGTACAAAGTTATTTAAAACATTCGTCTATATTTAAAAGCATGCAAAAATGCACTTTATTTTAGTCTGGTTTGTAGAGCGGCAAAAACAAAAGAAATAACAATACAGAGTTATTAAAAATTGCTCCAATATAAAATACATACCTTGATTAGACATATTGATGATAAATATTTTCACTAAAACTACATCTAACATGAAAAAAATGCAACACAAGTGTGTTAATGTACGGTAATGCAGAAAACAAAGACTGAACGTATCAAGCGATTGCTATGAATTGGCTGCTGTCACATCTAACTGGTAAAGCCGTCTGGGGTGTAGACGCTACCACATAACGTCATATTTAAGTAACTATTTTGGGACTCAACTCCAGCTCTATACATTAAAGTCTGCAATTCTGATTTTTGGCCAGCTTTTTGTCTCAAATACCAGTCTGTGCGACGTGCAGAGGGTTCAGCAAATGTATTTTTGCTGGAGGAGTTCGGCGAGTGAATGTCAGTTGTAGATATTCATCGGCGGATGATCGACTGCAAGCAGAAAAAAGACGAGTTTTTGAAGGAATATTTGCTGGCGATGCGCGAACTTGGGCAAAGAGGAAAACTCGACGACAAGACGGGTGATCCAATACGTCAGAGACAGAATGGAGGACCAGCCGAGAAGTACAGTGCTTCTGTATGGTTCGGATACCATAAAGGAGTTTAAAGGGAAGCTAAGCGAATATAGGCGCATTAGGAAGGAGTCTGAAGCACGAGCAGTGCTACTATGTTTCAACCGTGGAAACATGAACCACATGAGCAGAGACTACAGAGAGTAACGGCCGAATTGTTTCGTCTGCAACTAGTTTGGTCACAAGTCCTATAACTGTCAAGCCAAAAGTGGAAGCAACAGAAAAAGAATCAATTTCGTAGAACTACAGGAAACAGCGAGGAATTGAAGTAGGGTTATGGTGAAAGGAAAACTAATTTTCACCGATATTGACACTGGTAGTGCAATCACCGCGATAGAATGTCGGAACAAATTCCAAGCCGTATGTAAGGAATCTGCGGAATTCCCAGGTTACTTTCACGACAGACCGACGGGATTACAGGACCCGAATTTACATCCTGTCCGAGGTCTACATGAAGCAGTTTATGATTATCGACATGGACATCCTAAGGGACGACGACTAGGATTCAAAAGAACAACGTCACCATATCAAAGGAAGATGATGCATTACCGACATGCTGTAACATTTCAATGTCATCCGAAACGAAGTTTGGTTCCGTGATTCCAAAGAGGAGATACGAAAAGGAGTACGAAGAGGAGATTACGCGCCTGGTTGAGAACTACGTGCCCACAGTGAAATACCACACAAATGTGGAGCTAAGGATCGTCCTTTAACATGAAGTACCTATTATCTAACGCCCAAGACGACAATCACTATTAGAGAAGGACATTGAAGACGAGCAACTTAGAAAGTGGGGAAAATGGGTTGGTCGAACCAAACTGTTCGGAGTTTGTAAGTCCGATCGTCCTAGCATACAAGAAGTGGTTGTGCGGGGACTACAACAAAAGTAGGCGCCAGGTCATACGAGACCGATATCTTATGCCACTGATCGAGGTTTAGATAGATGCTTTGAGAGAAGCTAGGTTCTTTTCCATTTTACATCTGGAAACGGTTTCTTCTATGTCCCATTGGCGGATGAGAGTAAACAATGTACATGCATACTTCGTCACGCCATCAGGACAGTACGAATTTATTAGTGTACCCTTTGGAGTGTATAAAATCACCGGTAGTGTTTGAATGATAGGGGTGATGATGTATATGGACGAGTTGGTTGCATTGGCTAAGGGGGAGGATTCTCGCTTTGGTGGCTACGGAGTACAGTTCAAGTGGAAGAAGTACCAGTTTCTCTACAGGCGTATTGACTTTTTATTTGAGACTGACCATCGAGGACGGATGTGCGACTCCAGTAGAGGCGAAGACGAAGGCGATGATGAAGTTTTCCAAACCGAACACTAAGCAGAAGGTGTAGAGTTTCATGGGCCTTAGTGGATACTTCTGACAATTTATTCCCTTTGCGGTATCATAAAATATAGTATCGGTGACAGATCTGCTGAAAAGGGATGACGCTTTCAAGTGGGGAGCGAAGCAGAAGGGAGCTTTCGAAGTGCAAAAAATGTCCTAGCAACAAAAACGGTTCTGTGACTCTATCGCCAGGATTTGGCAACAGAATGGCACACGGACACTTCGAAGTGGACGAGTTCCATCCTGTTTACTTCTACAGAAGAGAGACTTCACCGTTTGAACAAAATTAAAGTAGTTCCAAACTCGAAATGTTGGCTCTAATTTCAGCGGACAAGAATCTACGTAACTCTCTATTGGGAATCCACGATAAGAATACGTGACGCGTCGCATTTAAGGGGACGATGGAGAGAATAGAATTGTCCTCAAGGATCGCTGGTTGGGTTCTCACACTACAGGCCTACGATTATCACCTGGAGCACCGAAATCCTTGATGTTTCCATATCTTTATTGCGTTTCTGGTCAGAATTGAGGAATTGAGGAGGCCCAAAGAAAGTACGGTCATTTGAAGCCAGTTAAGAAAATTGCTTCGACCGAGGGATGTTACGATGACTATATTTGTAATAGCATGTAACATCATCTGCAATGTCAACAAAGAACGACGGAAGGTGCTCTGCTTACCCCAGCTAATGCAAGACAAGATTATAAGGGACTCCCACATCGACTGTCTCTTTGGGGTTTAAAAAATAGAGGAAGTCATCTGTACGGACTACTAAGTTAGGTTCGATTGGCAGGGTGCAGAAAGTGCAGCTACACGTTGGCCAGAATAAGCCCATTGTGATACCATTGGATCTGGTGTCCTCAACTACCCGTTGAACCAACATGAGCTTATTGAGGCGTTGTCAAAGAAGTACACTCCCAGAGCTTGACAGTTGCATAGGTGGTGAATAATAGTGTCTTCCTCTTGCTCATCCATGCATCTTCTGCAGAAGTCGTTTGCCTAGAGACCCAGCCTTAAGGCATGCCTCCCAATGACGCAGTGTCTCGTAATGACACCTATTATATATTATGCTGATGGGGGATTTTAGTCTTATTAGACTATTGGAGCGCTTGAGATCCAGCTTGGGACAGATCTGATTTATGACAGAGCTTGTTGTACAGTTCCCTACCTACGGTTAGAAGCGTTAATCGCATTTTCCTTAATTAAGAGTTTACACGTAGCGAGAGGCATGTAGAAATTCTCCTTCTCCGATAGAATCGACAGAGTTGTGCCATGCCCGGCAAAACTACTACGACTATAACATATATCCCGATTGGCATCAGTTGAATATTGACGGAGTGGAAGGCTGGTTCTAAAGGTGGATTCCTTAAGTTAGGTTAGGTGGAATAGGGTTATGAGGGTCATAAGACACTAGACACCATATTGGGTCCATCGCGATCCTTACCTTTGTTTCTTTTTTGGCCTGTACGTCGCCACTTTCGTTGCCCTCTTCATCAGTGTCCATATATATATATGCACCTAATCTGACACTGTTGTAAAGGAAACTAGCATATTTTGGTGGGCTTATTTGAAGGGCAAGATCTTTGCCAATAACCTCCAAACTCTGGAGCAGCTAAAGAAGAATATCAGTGAGGACTCAATTCCACATCAACGACCTTTAGAATCTTTTTAAAAATCAACAGCAAAAATTGTGTCCAATAAGTTTTTAACGTACCTATATTAAATCTAATTAAAAATATCTTTTGTCTGTTATAACAAGTCTAATGGAAACCGACATACTAGTTAAATTCAAATAAATCACCACTATTGCCTAATTGCTTAAACGCATGACTAAAACTCTTCGCACATCTTTCATCTAATTGATTCCCCGCCTGGATGCGCCCCTTCACATTTATCAAAAATCTCATAATTACCGCAGTCCTACCCTAACAAGGTCGTTTGAGAGCCGTACACATGAGTACAAGCACTAAAATGATTCCCGCCCTAATAACACATCTCAATTTAAAGCAATTCACACCCTAGACATAATCAAACGATTAAACGCCCCCCCCAGCTCTCCTCCGTCGTCATCCTCGTCATCGTCGTCTAAACTTTCCAATTCCATGACATGATGCAATTGTAATTAGGCAACAACCTTGGCTTTTATCACCATCATCTCGCTAGGGCCTGCGATGAAAGAGCTCTTCCTGCTTTTTCCCGACTGAGGCGACGTCAGCCGGTTGATATAAACTAACCGCTGACTAACGCGCATCGGTTGCTCCCAGCGAACTGTGTATCTGTATCTGATGTGTTCAACTGTGAAATTGTATCTAATGCTCGAAAGCACTTTATCTCCGCATCAATCCCAGTGACATGTGATGAAGCAAGAAACGTTCTGACTTTTTAGATAACCCCCGCGGATTATTATTGACCGTTTCTCTCTGCACCTCCTTCGGTCTTCGGTCGGAACCGAACACTCTCATCTCGATTTGTCTCTTTCGGAAAAGTTCCAGATCCAGATACAGATCATATCAATGGGACTAAGTACCGCTTCACAATTATCGTGTACAGTCACTCCGACTGAAATAGATCGACAGAACGTTACTTTAATTGTTATTCTCCAACTCTTTCGGTTTCATTGCCAGACCTAGGTCGTTTCTATTATTCGTTCGTTGTATCTCGCGGCGAAATAAATAAACATACATACATATGTATGTATACAGTTTGAAGTTTATGTGAAATGAGATGAGATCCGAGTGCGTGAGTCACTTTTGAGTGGAGCAGACTGTGATGGTCGCCATGTGTGTGTCATTTCTGTCGAAAGTGCTCTGGATTGCGAATTCTATTTTTTCTTCTCTTCTCCTCCGCAAGCAGATGTTGTTCGCGTGTAAATTTTGAGATGATTAATAATAATTTTTTGAACTGCGGATGATATTTGATACTAGCGGAATTAATTGAGAAAAATATTTTAAGAATGTGACAGTTTTTTTTTTTAATTGCTCCTAATTAAGTCGAACGAAGGACACGAACGGGATTCACACTGCTCGGCCACACTGCAGTCTTTGGATATTTGCTAAAATTTTTAGCTATGTCCTAATGGTTACAGTCTTTGAACAGGATTTCCAGCATGAACAAAAGAAAGAACGAAAAATAACCTCCACAGTGGAGTAAAGAGTTGACAGACATTAGGAGAGTAATAAGGGAATTCCTTCATGTAGCCAATAGGACAGACTGGGAATTGTATAAAGTTAGTCAGAGGAAATTCCAAAATAAGACGCATAGACCTAAGGAACAATGGAATTTGCGGGACTAAGGAAGATCCTTTCCAGGCTTCCACGGCTCAAAGATCCCGACTGAAGGTAAGTGGATTGAATATTGCTTAGATTTGAAATGAAAACCAATCTCTCGACAGCACCAGAACTAGTATTATCACTAAACTTAAGCTACCAGCTGATTTGATTACTAAGGAGAGAATTGAGTGGGCAATTAGATAGTCTGTGAGCACGTTTAGTCTAGTACTATACACTAGCAGTCTAGCAGATAGAGGTACAACCCTTAACTCAAAGGTGGTAAGTTGCCACGCCGAGGAAGCTGTGTTTAGGTAGTGATACTACTGGAATACATGGTTCAGGGGTAATTGAACCGCTAGTGGTAATTGCTCAGGGGCAGCTCAATCTTCTTTTGTAAGTTAGTTGAGAAGGGTAGGTAATGGGGATCTGTGCCTACCTGGTCTGTGATTTTTCACCCGTTCCTGGGATCATTATGTAGCCATTTTTTTAAAAAGAGATAACGAGTCATCAGAGGGCAACGCGGCGGAAGGTCGAGTAAGTACCTGCGGAAGAGCTCGAGAGGACAATGGAGTCTGGAGGGAAGGATTCAGTTGAAAACCATGCAGTTGAAGAATCGTTGACGTCGATGGACAATGTGGTGCTGTAAGGCGCCAAGAGCTTAGTCGACGTTGCGGAAGCCGAAACCAAAGATGACAGTGCAGACCCTGATTCTAAGCGGAGGCTGCGAATTAGCTTAAGTTATTGGCAGGATCTTTCTCGGGCAATTGTGATTGATATGATTGCTAAATTAAAATCGGCCGAAACCATCCCAGAAGAGGCACGAGCTAGGAAACGGTTCAAATCTGATACCTAGACCTGGAGTTCAACTAAAGGCAGGGTGATGGTGGCGGAAAGCGGAAAGCCGAAAAGGTGATGGACAGCCTGTGTCCGGGAATGTAGAAAGGCTGATGGACAAACCAGGAAACAGAATGTCAGTCAACCCGAACCGCACCGGGAAAAACTTTGGGTGATACAATTGAACCCTCACCACAGCAAAGCTGTATCAGCAATGGTGAACAGATGTATTGTGGAGGATTCGATTGATATTAACTTGCTGCAGGAACCTTGGATGTTCAAAGGAAGGATTAGAGGCCTACAAGTATTGCCACTTCACACTATGTGTGATCTGGCGAAATAGTTAGATCTTGTGTACTGATGAGCCACGATCGTCTATTGTCGCTGTGCGAGTGGGAGCAGGTACAAGCAGTTTTGACTTGACTCCCTAGAGCCTCCGCCAGCAAAAGAGGTAGAGTGAATGCTGAATGTTTGCAAGGACTGAAGATCTAATAATTGGTTGTGATGCTAATGCACACAGTTTAGTGTGAGGAAGCACCAACGATAACTACAGAGGAGAAGCTTTATTCGAGTTTGTAGTGCGCAGAGAGCTAACTATTGTCAACAGAGAACCGACTTTGGTAGAGCACCTAACTAGTAACTGGGCCGCGGCGGAACACCAGAGGATGTGGTCAATCGTGGAAGGTTGCAGGCAGATGAAAATGGCTATTAAAATGCCGATTGGCACCACTAATAGCGAAGTTCTAGGCTTATGGCAAAGAACACTGAAGTGACTGGTAACGTTATCTACAGGTCATGGAAGATGGGTCTTCTGGAGGCTGACACCTGTGAACTATGCCTGGAGGAAACCGGGATGGCAGCACATAAGTGAAGAAATCCAGAGAGACTCTCGGGCTAAGATGAATCGTGGAAGAGAGACAAAAAGAGACCCAACACTGTGGTCTGGTTCGAAATCTCTTTAATATTTAGCAGACAGAGATAGAGGAGGTATTCATAGCCAAGGTCGGCGAAGAAAGTCATACCACTGCTAAGGACTTCAGGCCAAGTTGCTTCATCTGCTTTACACTAAAAACATTTCAGCGATTAGCTAACTTTCATATTAGAAGAAGAACTATGCCCCATGGATATGTCCACGATTCAACATGCCTACACCGAAGTAAGAGCTGTAGAGACGGCTCAGATGGACAGTATCCACAATACCATACCAATTGGATTGTGGAAATACTATAAAAAGACACATAATAACTGAACACGGAGGAACAAAGTTAGAAGCATGTGCCTCTAGAGGTACTCCTCAAGGCGGAGTAATCTTCCCACTACTATGGGTCATTGTTCTAAATGAAATACTCCTGCAACTCAGGTATAGTGGTGTAAAGACCATCGAATAAGCAGATGGAGTTATACTGATGGCTTTTGACAAATTCCTCCCAATTTTTAGTGAACAAGTGGAAGGTGCGCTAAAGGGTCTAGACACCTGGACCAAGAAACGTGGACTACGGGTTAACACCCGGTTAAGGAAAATACCAGATTTTATACCTCCTTCTACAGGGGACATATTAATGAAAGAATAAAAATAAAAAACACTATTTCCTTCTTTGTATGTGGATGTGGGGGACTTTCACCACTTGCACGGCAGTAGTTTCTTTGGAGACAGATAAAATGACATGAGCTATGAATTCGTTGAAACCTTAATAGGAAGGGATACTAGTCTTATTTACCAAAATTAGTTGGCACCACAATAGATTTCCCATCTGAGGCGAAATATCTCATTTCGTCATTCTAGACCGCAAGTTATCTTGGAAAAGGAATGTTGAAGGAAGGACAAAGAAAGTAAAGAGGGCTGTCTATGCGTGTAAGAGAAACTTTGGAAGAAGAACACGCAACCGCGCATGATAAACTGGATTTAAAAAGCAATTATCAGACCTACCATCTCCTAGTCTGGTGGACAGCAACTGATATATGAAAGAATTCTACAAATTGTAAAGGCTAGCAGCACTTTGTACCACGGGAATTGTGAGTAGCGCACGGCAAGCAGGGCTTTCCTGGACCTGTTCATAACAGAATCTGGTACAAAAAAAAAGGAGCTCACAGATTAAGAGAATCCAACCTGTGGAAACAGATCACCTATAAACATGCGACGGTCAAATATAACCAGCTTCGTTGACAGTCAAGCAGCCTTAAAATCGATAAAATCCCAGAAAATCGAATCAAAAGCGATTAGGAAATTTCATGACGTACAGAAGGTACCGAAAAGGCGGATATATTGGTAGGAATGGGTTCGGCAATGAACATCACTAAAGCAGACATTTTGGCATAATAGAGAAATAGGCGAAGTCATCCTAGTTATCCATGGAGGATTGTGCCCCTCTCTTTGATTCGTAGGTTACGGAATTAACCAACATGAAAACAAAGAGTATTCTGGCTGGAGTAATCACAGGACACGGTGCCATTGGAGTAATACTCCGTGAATGGAAGGTAAAGTCCATTTATGCAGAAGATGCAGAAATGAGAAAGAAATGGAGTCAAGCTAGCATCTGCTATGTCACTGCAGATATCAGATATCGAGATCATTTCTACTTCATAAACAGTACAAACTGGTTTTCCAATTGACCAGTAGCAGGATAGGTTTGCTTTTCTCTACTGTAGTCGTTTTTCAATCACAAAAGAAGATTTTAGATGGCATGGCGTGAAGAACGGGTATTCAATGATTTTTTAAGATGGCTCCGCCAAGATAAATCGATATGTAAGGCTCCATGAAGTTTAAAAACCAACAACGTAAAGTTGGTTATATGGCGATTGTTAGTGCAATACTTATCCAATGTCTGATGCTCCACAATAAATCAGAGTTCAAGTTCAGAGATTCAAAAACTTTAATAGGTGAATAGAAGAAATACATACATTCGTCCGACTTGCGATCCTTCTCGGACACCATTTGTATCCTTTTCCATGAACTGAAGATAAAGACTCATATATTCGTTAAAAAATTATTTACAAATGAATTCGACAATCCTTAAAACAAACTTAAGTCCAACCTGAATGGCTTACCAGCAAGAAGATTATAGGCCCATTACCTTGACCTTTTCCAGTAGTAAAACCTTTGTATCACGCATATCCTTCAACTGAAGATTCACAGAAACGTCTCTCATTACAAAGAACAAACCTACCTTCTTTACCTAGTGTATCCTCTCTGGCTCTGCAGTTAGCTGGCCACTTGCAAAGGAAGTGTAGTATTGTTTCTGTCTCATTAGCGATATTGCAGCTGCGATAATGTGCATTAAAAGGGAGTGCCTATTCTAGCCGCATGGACCCCGATGGGCCAGTGGCCAGTACAAATTGCCAGAACTCTTGCGATATCTGCACGGTTTCTGTTTAAAAGTGCCACATCTGCCTGGATACGACACAGTTCCTCACACCTGCCATATACTGTCAGTTTTTATTAGATAGTGCGTGTGGCATTCACATTATTAACGATCTTGTCACTCACCCGTCACTTAAAGGAGTGTTCCGAACTCTTCCTATTTTAACTACCTATTGTGAATTACTTTAGATATAAAAGAACGCCATTTGTATTTCCTTCTTTCTTCTTTGGTGACAAGCTGGCGCGGCCAGATGCCTATTTAAAATTTAATAAACAGTTTTAACAGTATTTCATTTTTTAATTATGTAATCACAGGAGGCACAGTGCGCAAAGATTCTACCCTTAAGGGCACACAGCGGGACGTTCACCGCTTCGAGAAGCTGCTCGAGTCAAGAAGCCGGTAAGACTTGGAAATGTTGAGGTAATCAGAGAATATCCCCGCCCCTATCCCACAGTCCATTTTAGAACCATCGGTAAAAATGATCGTTTCGAACTGACAATTGTCACTTCACCGGATTCTCACTCTGCCCTGGTTGGGAACCTGACCGTGACTTCATTTCTGAAGTTCACTTTGGGAGTTCTGTAGTCGATTAGATTAGCTACACAGATCAGGATGCTGTTGTGACCATAAGGTGTGGTACACCAGCATCCTGTTTCTCTTAATCTGACCGCACTGCATGAAGATAAGAACATATTATGAAGGTATGGTGGTAGAAGGTGCAATATTACGTTTAAGGCCTCGGTTGGACTTGTTCTCATAGCCCTAGATCCACATCACCATTTTCGGTCGAAGTCCGAAGGTTTTGCTGCAAGCATAGAAGGCCACGCAGATTTTCTTTACCCTCTGCTCAATGTTTGGTTTCCAACTAGATTTTGGATCAAGTACCACACCAGGTATTTGGCACTGGAGGATAAGAAGAGTACCTACAGTTGATTGCTTTGCCGTGGAGGCATGAAGGTCGGTATTTTGGTTTTTGTGGTAAAGTTCAGTTTTGCTTTGGCATAAGCCAAAGAAGAGAATATATGACGCCACCCTGAGAAGTTCCTCTTACGACAGATATGGTGGAACTACTGTTACTGAGGGTCGATTGAATGATTCTGATTTTTAGCATAGTCACTATCCATTTGCTAATAAACCCTTCCACACCCAGTTGGATCGTTATTGAAGGCGCCTTCAACGTCTAAGAAGATAGCTAGGGTATATTGTTTGTAGTGAATTGTCTTTTCTATCGTTCGCATAACTTGGTGGAGTGCCTCTGTCTATCGCCCCTTAGTGTACCCGTGCAGAGATTTAGATAGAAGGGATTGAGGGTATTTCGTATATGTGTGCCTAAGGTACATTCCAACGTCTTTAAAAGGAAAGAGGATACGCTGATGGGTCTGAAATCCTTTGCAGATTCATGTTCACGCTTTCCAGCTTTCACTTCTTTTCACGTCTTTAGCTCAGGAGAACGTGGTTCACGAGGATACAGCCTCTAAAAATAGGTACAAGCCATCTAGTTTAATGTTTTGTGGAGCATTACCTGAAGTATGCCGTCAGGGCCAGTCGATTTATAGGGAGGAAAGCTATTAATAGCCCAGGAGGTACATATTTACTTCTTGTCACTGTCATTCAAGAATGAGGATAGTGCTGCCTTAGGGACCGTAAGCATGAGCAATCACATTTTTACATCCTGGAATGTGTGTTTAACCCAATAGTATGTAGTTTTGCACCTACATTTTTTTACATGCGCTCATAAAGCCCACACTGAGGCTTCTGAATACATTAATTACTTATTCCACAAAATAAGTTTTTAGTAAATGAAGCCTGTTAATTAGATCTGAATATAGAAACGCCTCTAATCACAACACCGTTTCCGAACTTGAATTTGCACTCAACATTATACTTCAGCTATCCGCGCATCTCCTACCTTGTGCGGGATATTTCTTTCATCTGCAATACTTCATCGCGTAGTGGGGAATATGCTCCACACATTGATACCTAATTGAACGAAATCCATCAACAACTTTCTTTGGTAGGAAGACTTTCATCTTCTACCCAATTTCGTTACATCAACCCTTCTAGCCTGCACCCTTACCAGCAGACCGAATTCTAAGCCGCAGTCAAGTCACAAGACTGTTCTGTGCCGTGTTCAAAGATGTTGCTTGAGACGTCGCAATAGACATTCAAAAACGCGTTACACGTAACTCGAAAGTTGTTTTAGAGACCAGGTTGTACTTATGACAGAAAAAGAGTTGTTCATCTCTTTCGTCGTTTACACCTGAACTGTCAAATTTCAAGGCGTTGCATAGCACTAAACTTTATTACTCTTAAATTGACTGTACCAACTTCATAGTCCTAGACGTCATTTAGAAATAGAAACTAGTAGCATATAACGTATATTCAAAAGAGAAATCACCATAAAATTGGATGCACGTGTCTTCGAGTCGCCCTTTTGGCCTGAATGTGTAAGACCAAAATTTATGGGCCAATAAATATTTTATTCGGACTTTTAAAGTGTTTTCCTTTCCCCAATGTATCTAAGTATCTGGCATTTCATTGTCGCCATAAATAACTTTAAATTGTTCTTATAATTCCCGGAATCTTCGTTCTGGAACAATGCCTTGGCACTGAGGGCTTATTATCGATAATTATTGTCCTAATGTTGCCAGCATTTCATTACGTTTGCCTTGACAAACTATGTATGTATGTACCTCACGTCTTAATGTGAATTTAAACAAAATACTTTGTGTCTGTGTGTAAACAGTAATTGAACCATTTTCATTCAAAATTAAATGCGATCTCATTATATTAGCATTTCCTTTTTGTTTCTCACCACACACACCACAATTACTCACTTTTTCATTTTGTATTTAGAATCTGACGGAATCCTCATACGCTTAGGAGCCATTCGCACTCATGAATACCCTTGAAATGAAAAACGATGTGTATGTTATTTTCTTGATAAACTTGTGACTTATGCGATATGCCGATGAGACATGTGAAACTCGAAGAAGTACTCCAAGACACATCTCTGTTCTATTTTCGTCAAGTGATTTGAATAAACTCTTGCACTTCGTTTCATAAATGTTGCACGGGCGGCCCCCGTCTAAATTTAGCCGAGACTGAAAATGGAGGAATGTTTTTCGTTTCTAACATACTCGCGCATACGTATGTAGGTTTTGGTAATGAAAATTCAAATTTATAGAGAAACGGATGAAGTGTGAATATTGTAAGATATTTGTATCATTGTGGGGCTTGAGTCTTTTTGTGATTTTATTTGACATGTGCGCAACTCATTAACGGGCGAAAATGTATTTTCGATGGAAGGATATTCGAATGATGTTTTGATTAAAATTTTAAGACAAATGTGCCAAAGAGGGGATATGTATAAGTAGTAAGTTCAATGTACAAGTTCAAGAGATTGAGGGATTTTCGATAAGTTTTTCTGTCTCCTACTATTCTTATTACAAAGTATTATGTGTTAAGAATCTTTTCAAAAAAAATTATAAAACCAACAGATGACTGAATCCTATTGCATCTTTGTTTCAAAATGACTCTCTTTAACTGCAGAGCCACCAAACACTGGACACCATGTCAATGACTACCGTTCAAAATTGCTTCTAATGAGCGTACTTAATTTTGATGGTACCCAATACTATTGGTATTTTTATTGATGTTGGCAATTCTTTTTACTGCCTCAACGGCAGTTAGTGTGCCGAACTATGCACATGCATCTTGTTTTATGTCCTGATTGAAGATAACGATGACGGTAATTGACGAATAGACCAAACTAATTGGGGGAAGTTTGTACCTACAAAACAAAATGCCAACGATAAGCAAGGTTAAAGAGTTGTCTCCTCCTCCAGCCGGCAGTATTTAGTCACAACTCTGTGTTCATATGCGGCCTGGTAAGTGAAACCAAACTACAAAATCATGTCCTATCCAGCTTTCTGGTCCTACTTAAGGTTAATACATATGTATGCTGAAAAAGGCATGCTGAAATTCCTCTTCTTCGGAAGAATAGGTATGGTTGCAGAATATCTGGCATATTCCATAAGTATAGCCAGTCTTTTGGATTTGTATCTTTCCAAGAAACTATAATGTAAATGTTCTTATTAGGCAGGAAACAATTTACCTTCCCGTTCGGTAAGGAGTCTACAACCTAATGCATTATTGCAGCAGTCAAGGAGCCGCCCATTATTAAGTAAGTAGTTGAAATCAAATAAGGATATGGCGACCAGATTCTCATATTCCTCAGAGAATCTTTTCTTTATGGTGAAGTAAAGTTGCCAAGACCAAGCTAGCGCACCAAAGGGTAGTGATGCGAATATATATCAGCACAAGCGCTCTCATGCTAGCCTCTCACTATTAACTCCTACTCTACACCTCCACGATGGTGACTTTTGGGTGCCTAGTACCTCGACTGGAGATTGGGTAACCAACCCCTTTGGAAGGCCGTTAATGGCAGCAGACGAGAGAGGGGGTGGAGTGCTTTTTGCACTAAGACACCTCCCCTTATTTCAGACGGTAGAGGACGAATTCCCTAGATGAAATCAACGGTGGTGTCTACCAGTTTCAGTTAGGCCGGCCTATTAGTATTATTCCTATATCAGCTGCTTCGACATACTTGAATCCCAGGTCTGTAGGGATCTCCAATACTGAACCAGGGTGTTGGAAAAAAGATAGTGGGGGATGAACCCTCAATGGGCCTAAGGCAGTGCTCATACCACTGAAGTGGGTTACTGACTCCAGAAGATCCGGTCCCTCGTTCTAGGGGTATAAAAGAGAACTGGTCCTCCAGGTTGGAGGTTGTGTGTAGAGGTAACTTCCCTACCACGCAGAAAGAACTTAGTTCTGGAACAATCACAAGCCTCGGAAAAGGAAGGATTCACTGTTGACGTCCCTGCAGAACGAAAAAAATGACGTTCGGATCTGCACGTGGAATGTTCAGACCATGAACAGTGATACATATATACTACGGTTCTTGCTACAGAAAACAGAAGCAGCGTCTATTTGATGGAGATTTGTTGTAAGCGGCATGCTTCGGAATGAAGTCTTGAGCTTTAGACACGTCAGTGAACGCCTTACAAAAATCCACATCGAATCTAAATTCGCCAGCATTAGCTTGATATGCGCTCACGCCCCTATAGAGGAAAGAGATGATGCTACCAAAGAGTGTTTCTACGAGCACCTCGACAAGACATATGAGCAATGTCCTAAGTATAACTTTGAATTGGTCCTAGGTGATTTTAAAGTCAGTTTGGGGGTTATGCAAAGGAAAGGAAGACATTTTTGGTAGCACCAATGCAAAGCATAGCCTATACGACACTACGTCTGGAAACGGACTTAGGCTAATTGACTTTGCTGCGGGACGTAATGTTACTACAGCAAGCACACTATTTCCTTACTCAACATTCATAAGGGAACATGGCGGTCACCAGATGATCAAACCGTCAACCAAATTAATCATGTTGCGATCGACGTAAGGCACTCCTCCAGTATCCTAGATGTCCGAACATTCCGTGCGGCCAACATGAACTCGGACCACTACCCAATTGCAGCCAAGGTACGTCTACGGATATTTCAAATGCCACAACAAGCTGAAAATACTGTGAGAAGATTAAATGTTGAACGGCTGCAATCGTAACAAACCGCCAGACTCTTTGTTCGATCGTGTATTCCTCAACCTCTCGAGAAGTCCTGAAGACCATTGGCATCGTTGCCAAGAAGCCATCAGAATCGCCGCAACTGATGTGCTGGGTTTCACAAGACCACTCCCACGAAACCCCTGGTTTGATGAAGAATGCCGACAAGTAGATGCAACAAAGTCCCTTCCATTCGTGTAAAGAATATACATAACACGCACAGCACGAATCTTTGTGAAAAGCTAGGGTCTGGGTTCCTTTGACCTATTGCGCCAACAACTTGTACTTGTACTTGTACTCTAAAAAGAACGTGTCAACGCAACAAGATCCGAAGCGATACCTGTATAGATGCACAAGGAAATCTTGTAGTTGAGTTACAGTCAGTGCTGAGGATATGGAAAAACCATTCCTACAGATTGTAAAACAGCGACGACGACACAAATTCCGCTGTCAGGCAGAACGAACCATTCAACCTGGACGATGAAAACCAAGACTTTCGTCCACCCGACCAGAATGAAGTGAGAATAGCAATATCTAAACTCAAGTCCAACAAAGCTGCTGGACCGGACGGCCTACCAGCCAATCTTTTTAAGGCAGCAGGGGATGACTTGGTGGAGAGCATTACTCATTTCCAAGATTTGGTGAAAGGAAAGTATGCCTGATGAATGGAACTTCAGCATCGTCTGCCTGATCCACAAGAGACGAGACCCTCTAAATTGCGCCAACGTTAGAGACATCAATCTCCTTAATATTGCATACAAGATCCTATCGGCCGTATTGTGTGAGCGTCTGAAACCATTTGTCAACGAGCTGACAATAGTATATGCTGTCATCAAGGGACATATCGACGAATCGGACAGAACGTCACAATAAATAGCTATAACTTTGAGATAGTTAGGGACTTTGTCGACCTCGGCTCCGCTATAAACTCTGACAACAACATCACATCAGAAGTCAAACGAAGAGTTATAATTGCTAATCGCTTTTTCTTTGGTCTAAGAAGGCAATTGAGTAACAATGCCTTGTCAAGAGACGCTATATAAGACCCTCATCATCCCAGTCCTGCTGTATGGCGCAGAGGCATGGACGTTAACGAAGGTGGATGAAGATATCCTTGGTCGTTTTGAACGCAAAAAATTCTTCGGACGATTTTCGGTCCCGTTTAAGTTTACGGGATTTGGAGGAGGAGATTTAACAGCGAACTCTACGAGCTGTACAGTGACATAGATCTGGTCTAAAAAGTAGGCATCAGTCGTCTAAGATGGCTAAGACATGTAGAGCGAATGGACATCAATGCTCCGGCCCGAAGAGTCTTCGAATCCAACCCGGAGGGACAACGCAGTACAGGAAGACCTCACCTTAGGTGGCGCGTACAAGTGGAAGAGGACCTCAACCAACTTGGAGTCCGCAACTGGAAGCAATTAGCCAAAGTTCGCGCTAACTGGAGAGGCTTGTTGGTTGAGTCCCAGGTCCACCCCAGACTGTAACTCCACTTAAATATTCGGTTCAACGGATACAGGGAAAATACTTTAAGGGAATTCTTCCCACAAGTGAATTTAGTTTGGATTTGGTGGGAAATAAATTCACATTTTTAGAGTGAAATTATCCCACTCAAAGTGAGCAATTATTTCACCTTAAAATGTCAATGTTAACTTATTCTTCTCAATGAAGAATAAAATGTTCAAATGATCAATACAAATGTTTTTCTGTTTTGAAGGATTTGGGGGCTGTATCATTTCTGAAATCAAAAAAAATCCATTTATGTCTATGGTGCCATATCGCATAGTGAAACAAGTGAAAAACTCGTTAAAAACTTTTTATTTTCATAAACTCCGTCTGACCTTCATCGTAAAACTTTAATATTATGCATTCAATATAATATTTTGTAGGTACATATATGAGAGAAAATAATACTTTTTAGTTTTTATTACTATTTATACTTTGAAGAATATTATTCACGGAACTTATTATCATCAACTACTTACGACTTTTAGAAAACAAAATAGACTTACCTGAAAAGAAAAAGAAAGAGATTAGTTCCATATTCAAATAATAAAGATTTATTATACAAAAACAATAAGGTTATAATATTTTTAGATATATATTACAGCATTATGCGGACATTTTTTTTTTAAGTCGACACGGTTCCGTCTATTAAACCTTTTGAAAATGTTTATGATTGTCAATGTGAAGTTTTGATTTTTAATACTTAGTAAATATAAATTGCGTTTTAAAATTAAAAACTCTATCTGAGAGTTTTTTAGAATTGCATCTCAATCCCAAAACTTGGGGACAAATTTGTTAAAAAACAATCTAAAGTCGGAACGAGATGAGGGATGATGTTGTTCGGAACTTGACTACCAACGTTCACAAATGTTTTGATCGCCAGTTACCTAGTGGAACCCAAAAGTCAGATGACTCAATACTATAATCTCTTCAAATGAAAATAAAAAAAAAAATATTAGAATATCAAATCATGTTTTGGCATATAAGCCATAATCCAGTTTTGCTGCAGCAGGGTATTCACCAATTGCTGTCAACTTTAAAAACAATCTTTATTGTGGAATGGCTCTATATTTCTACTTCCTAGCGCCCAGTTGCAATGGTTTTAATATTCTAAAAAAAAATTTCAAATATTGCTAAAGATGCCTACTCACTAGCTAAGAGTGGTAAACCTTCTTTCAACGAATATTAGGTCCCGTAGGCGAATAAAGGGTGAATAAAGGAGAGGGAGTCGGAAAGAATCCCGAATATGAAAATATTTGTATGGATTTAAAGAAATTTTGCATATAACCAACTTCGCACTTGCTCCAAATCCAACAGTGACTCCAATCAGGGGGGTTGCAGGGGGCAGCATGCCCCCCCATACATATTCCACTGTTTATGCACAAATCGAATTGTGGACTTATAACCTGTGGACTTATGATCCTGCGCCGAAAAGGATTAGATGCTTTGTTACATTGTTATATTGTTATATTTCGTACCCAACCCAATTTTTCGGGATCTTGGATTCTCGGCATTTTGGATTTTCAGGATTTTGGTTTTCGGGATTGTAACCCCAACCCTAAAGGAGAAGATAAAACGACAAACTCTACAAACTGTATCAATATGTGGATGTAGTCTAAAAAGAAAAAAAAAAAACGTCGACTACACTGTGTCCGCAGTATCGAGCAAATAGACAATAATGTTCCAGCAAAGAAGGTTATAGGCGACAAGAAAGACCGAAGTTCCGCTATCGCGGATGTTAAGTGCTTGGTCTAAACAACTAGACACAGAGTGCCCGGAACTGAAGAGAGCAGAAGGCTTCCGTATCTCAGTCACAGACTTTTCATAGATCGGGAGCCCTTTAAGTAGATTAGGTTAGGTACTTACGTGTATAGGCGAGTGAAAGAATCCACAACTCCACACTCAGGTCAATACAGACCCATTCTGATATCCATAGGGGAGAGATGTCCCTTGCCCATTGGTTAGCTCTAGTACTACAAATATGGTTCTTATGAACTAGCAAACTAGATAATTCTTCAAGGTCACGGAAAAAATGTCGCCCAAGAAATTTAAATCTAAGGTGGATAAAACCTGGACAGTGACAAAGAAGGTGGATTGTATCCTAATTGACTTCCTCATCATCACATTCACGACATATTTCTTCTTCTGTTAGTCTTAGTTTTTTCATGTGGTATCACAGAGTGTTGTGACCCGTGATAACTCCTACCAGGGTAGAAAGGGATTTCCTATCCTTTTGCATAATTCTGTCGGTCCTACTCTTATTGAAGCGAGGCCATATACTTGTTGTGATGACACAATTGTCTAGGAAGGACCATCTAATGTTAGCCACCCTACGACCCCTAATCCCTGCTTCGAGTTTCACTTCTGATGTAAATTCTGAACCTCTTCTACCAGCTCGTCGGCCTTCTTATTATCTGATATATTTTCATGTCCAGCAACCTTGTGCTGTGTTCCAAGAACCTCAAGCTCTTCATGACAGCACTTCACAAGCTTGGCTGTCGATGAAAAAGGTGACACCTTCCGGTGATATTGCCTTCGACGCAGTCTCACGAGCGGCTATTATCACTGCTAGGACTTCCGGGTGGAAAACATTGCTATGGTTCGGGAGACGGACTGATTTGGATATGCCCAGTAGTTCAGAGAAGATACCTGAGCGTACGCCTACATCTATCTTTGATCCTTCTGTGAACACAGAGACGGTACATGTATTTTTAGGCTGACCGCTTTTTCATTCTTCTCTGCTCGGGAACAAGCTTGTGAAAGGTCTCTTGAAATTAAGGAACGGAGTCAGATAATCGGTGGTGGCTAGATATTTATTCAGGCTCATAGAATGACCTCTTGTATTTTGTCTCCAACAGTTTGACTGACTTAAATTCAGGGCGCTTATAGCTGCCGAGGCTTGAAAAAATATATCCAGCGAAAGTGGATTGAGGATAGCCCTCAGTCCTGCGGTAAGTGTGGTTCTCATGCCGCTTGTGGTGCCAATACAAGCCAATCACTCTATTGGCGGACTGCCACCATACAAGACAGCCATAAGTCAGAATAGGTCTTACTATAATCGTATACATTTATAGTATAATTTTGAGTTCTGGTCCACAGGTTTTCCCAAACATTCTGCTACATGTATAGAACGCAATAGTGGCTTCCTTGATTTTTTCAATAACATTAGGCCTCCAGTTCAGTTTCTTGTCAAGTATGAGGCCTAGGTATCTGACGCTGTCCAAGATTCTACGGGCAGTGCACCCTATTGAAGGTAATGTAAACTTTTGTTAGTAAATAATACCAGCTCGGTTTTCTGTGGATCGACCGCTAGTCCACATTTCTTGGTCCAGGTGTCCTCAGCCTTGTAATTGTTCACTAAGGGTAGGGAGGTAGGGACCCATAGTAGTGGGGAGATTACTCCGCCTTGAGGGGTACCCCTAGAGACATAAGCTTGCACCCTCGTGCTCCGTTAGCCCTTCAAGTAAGTAGAACACTTATTTCCATTAACAAGAAAAGCTTAAGCAACTTAATTAGCACCATATTAGTGTATTGCCTGGTAGGTTGATATGAACTTCTTCCGACAATTTCTATAGAAGCTGTAGAGACGAAGCTAGATCTTAGTATTTTAGCCAGACTTGACATTAAAAAAAAAGGGTCAAATTGGTTGACACCCCAACTATAAGCCGGTGTGAAAACCCGGTCGAAATCGTTTAACTGAGTCTCAAACTACAATAGAGATACAAATAGTCATGTAGATACTGAAATACTTTCTGCATATAATCACCCAACTAATGCCTGCCCAATTAATTTGCAACAAATTTTCTCCGCACATAAAAAACGAAAAAAAAAACAACCTCAATCCGATTAAATAATCCAATAATTTAGCACATTTTCTCACTTGTTGTTAATCGCAACAACAATAGTCACACAGAGCTCCCATACTGCGCGCTAGGGAATGAAAATACAAGAAAAAAAAAAGAAAAAGATTGTCTCGAGCCATTTTACATAACTCGCTCAAGTGACCCCCTTATTAGTTCGGCCGTGGCCGCTCTATTTTACACCACACAGTTCAATTCAAAGTGGTGAGGCGCAGAGAAAACAAATTCAAAATGAAAAAAAAAGAAAAAAAAAAGAAAATGTTTATCTAAGCAATTCCCAGTACATAACACAATAAACAACACGTACCTTCGTAACAATCATAATGCGCATGGATTCATTTTTTGTGGTCATGTGAGATACTCTTGTCGAGTAAATGAGTAAAAAAAAAAAAAAAATGCTGCACTTCACAGCGACTGTGTAGTGGTGTTTACGCCCTGTGGTTTTAGGGACACACGAATGGCCTATATTTCCGTCAGTCTATTTGATATCTAAATATTTGGGGGAACCACCGTGGCAAACAAACACCATAATTAAGTGATGCACTCTGCGGAAGAAGGCATACAGAGATAGCAGATACTTCTTAAAGCATACTTCGGTCCATTGATTGCGCCTGGGATAACCCCATTAAGGTGGCTTTGAGTTGCTGCCCGTTTTTGCTTATTTTTAATTCGGTTATCGGGGTTTTCTTATTTTCGAAGAAAAACTTCTAAATTTAGATTCCACCAGAGAGGTGTGAAGCTGAGAATTCGGTCCGCTACTGCGTGTTTTCCTTTGAACGTGTGATTTATGCAGAATGGGTAACATTTTTTGAGTTAGTACAGCGCATTGCAGTGACCTCAATTAAATGTTTACCCCAGAGCTTGGTGTAATTGATGGAGAACTTGTTAGATGCATGAATCCTCCTTTAACGTCTTTGAATTTATTTATTTATGAGGCGAGACGATTCTGGGAAATACATGTATAGGCCTGACTTAATTGAAGTTATGTATGAGTGCAAATTATTGTTGGCTATAGTCAGTATACATATCTGTTTACGTATTTATAGATCTGCTGGAAAAGCATATAGTAATGACCTACGCATGACGCAACCTCATTTCAGTAAGGAATAAAAAGAATGGGGCATATGTAACTTCTCTGTGGAACACCAGATTGGACAGCGAATGAATTGAATAACTTGCCTCTAACATTGCGTACTATTTCGTTTTTCCTTTTCTTTTGGGATAGGACTTCACTGGATTGGGTTACTATACTACCAAGACGCAAAGCAGTATTTTGAGTATTGCACTGAACTTTTCTTGTCTTGCGTTGTCTTCCTACGGTATTAGCACTCTCCACAACAGTACCGAAGATCTGCTAAGTTACGAGCAAAGGCAAAATAATTACAAAGGATTTCTTTGGAGATACAGTCGTTCTTTTTCACATTCGTTGCAGAAGTTAGTGTCACTTAGGCTTCGCAAACTGAGATGATTAGCAAAAGGGCACACGACAGATTGCAGATCGCAGAAAGGACGCAGGAGGAGTCAACAAAGGTTTAAGTACTTCTAAATCATTTTCAGGGTCTGGTTTAGCAATCTCCCAGTGTGTTTAGGACCGAATTTAGAGAGCTCTTGCATTGTCGAACTATGTTGAAAGTAATTTAAGGATTGAGCAAGTTCTCAATCCTTGCAATCATTGGCAATGAGTATAAGTAACAAGCCGGAAAGTCGGATGTTGTTTGTTTCCTAGTTTTGGGGCCATTCGGAATTTCGACTACTCTACATTTTTATCTCAGACTCTGACCGAAGACAGTCCTGATTACAAGACTTTGAATATGCAAAACAGCCTAAGTTCTGGTGTCATTACGTTAGATAACACATATGTACATAGCATTACGTCGTAGGATAAAGCAACATCCTCTATGTATTTCAGTCTGTTCTTCCAAGTTTATTACAAAAGGTAGAAGCATTTTCAAGCGCCGTCTAACAAACAACCGATGCATAAGCTAAGAAAGGCCATATAGACCCAGCAGACATTTTTCGCTGATAAACCTTAAATTACTAGAATGTACTAGAAAACTGAAAGGGGCTTGTGTCTGTTTTCGACTTGACGAAACAAATTTTGAATCCAGGATTCTTAGGTATGTATGTGACTTCAATCCGTACAGACCGACACGATTTTTCTCGTAAAGAAAACAATCTCGATTTTGAAAGGATTGACTGGAAGCTTCTTAGTGCACCAATCATCGATCACGTCTAGGCCCATCTGACCCGACAAAAAATATTGCGACATCATTCGTAAATGCCTGTAGACTTTACACCTTTGTACAACAAGGAGTTGACTACGATGTACAGTAGCTGATAGCCCTAGCCCTTGTTTACCCCTTCCATAACAAACAGTCACAGTACGCATTTGCAATTAAAGTTAAGCATTTGCAATGTTGAAAGCACTCTCTACCAAGCCCACTCACAAAAATTTGGGTAAACTATCATCAGTGCTTTCTGAATTCTAGGTTACTGAGAATTGGGGAATGACCTGTGGTAGGACTCCATACCCTACGAGACTAGTTCCAAATCTTGTAATTGTAGGTAAATAAGCCTTCATCTGCACTCCAGTTCACACTTCAGCACAGTAGGAGAGTGTAAAGAGTATAGAGGTACTTCCCGAGACAGATATCGCAACGTATCGTCGGCATAGGCAATCATTCTACAGTCTTTCTCCTCCAGGACGAGGAGTACCTCATTCGTCTCAACATTCTTAAGGAGATTATTATTATTAATTGAAGGGGTATGTTGCTCTGCGACCTATTGGTGTATTGCGCCCCAGCTAACACCTTAGGGAGGTACAAGCCCTCATTAGAGTTCCCCTCGTATTAGGATTCCTTTCGGAATCATTTTGAGGGTTATGTACTCTTACTACGCCTTGATGGACGAAATCTGTCCTAGAGCAGTCTCTCTAATCCAGTTTCTTTTAGGAATCTAGTCGGCTCTAGTGACGGTATTTTCTTATCTGATAAATTGGTACTTCCCCAAGTATTTCAGTCTTTTGTGGGTCAGAGCCCCACAAGATCCCAGCACATGTTCTGGGATTTCACTGGACTCATCGCAGAACCTGCAGAGACCTCCTTCAGATATATGTACCTAGTTTCCTTAGGTGCTCCTTGAGTTTACAATACCCCATTAGGAAGCCCGTTAGGATACGAAAGTTTTTCTTGTTCATGCTGATAAATGCTTCGAATTTTTGTTGCGCTAGAAGTTTCTTAGCATGCGTCATGCTGACCGTTATTGCAGGTTCCTGCCCTGTTTTCCCTCTCTTGTTTCCTGAATTCTTCTTTGAGGGTATGATCCCTTTTTCCGCAGAATGGTTCAGGACCTAAAAAGGTTTCTGATGCTCCCTTTCTTGCTAGGGAGTCAGCCATTTCATTACATTCTATTCCCACATGGCCAGGTATCGAACAGAGAGTCACCTTGTTGCTACTACCTATTTCATTAAGTTTTTGCAGGCATTCCCACACAAGTTTGGACTTAATGACATAACGATGATCGGGCTACATCCCCAGGATTTACCCGCTAGGCTTTGACAAACCATTAGAGCCTGCGTGGTTATCTTTTCTGTGTGTTTTTTCCAGATGAGTTTAGATATGTATTTAACTTATTTGACTGGTGTCAATATTATAGCCGACAGCCTTATCGTTGTCAGTCGTTCAAGTTTGATTTTCCTCGTGAAAGGTACTATTGCAGTTTTTGGCGTATTTAGGCTTAGCTCAGCTGTCAAACACCATTCTCGAGTTACATATGTATATCAAGTGCCCTTTGAATAATATCGCATAGAGTTTCCTCAAATTTACCTCTGGCAGTAATAACATTTGTCTACAGCATATGACTGACAGTTGATGCCAGGATTTGTTAAATTCTCAAGAAGCTCATCCACAACGAGGCTCCACATTAAGGGAGACAGAATTGCTTCTTGTGAGCATCCTTTTGCTGTGCTGACCTTGATAAGACCTTCTGATGTATGAGTCTCTGCTGATCTTGTGCTCAGAATTTCATACATCCACTTGGATACTGTGTTCTTTAGCCCCTTTCTATCTATAGCTCGTACAATTGATTCATGCGATGTGTTTTCGAATAGTCATTCGATGTCCAAGAAATCCCCTCTTAAGTTACCAAAACCCGGTAAAGTGCCAAGTGGAGTTACTTCGAATCGTCCGATTTCCTTGCTGCCAATACTATCTATCTAAGCTATTCGAAAAAAATCTTCTGAAACGTCGTAATCGGATCATAAAAGAGAAGACATTGATACCAAACTATCAATTTGGTTTTAGAAATAAGTATTAGACTATAGATCAGGTTCACCAAATAATTGATAAAATAGAAAAAGTCTCAGAAGAAGAAAAAAAAAAAATTGCTATACCATCTTCTTTGATGTTACCCAGGCCTTTGATAAGGTGTGGTACAAATGATTAGTATATAAGCTCCAAAGTGTTTACCAAAACAATACTCTTATGTTCTAGAGTCTTACATAATGCAGCTACTTATCATTTAGAATAAAGCAAGAAGATGAATACTCAACAATCCACATTAAAACATATAAAAACTGGCGTACCTCAAGGTAGAGTATTTGGACCCGCTTTGTTCTTTTAAACACAAACGACCTACCACAAAATGAGGAAACTACTGTTGTCACATTTGCAGACTGCTGTTCTTGCTGTTTTTGCTGTCGATAAAACCGTGAAGGACGTGCGGATAACCTCAAAAAAAACAGTATATGGTATATTTATACGTCTCTGGCTTTGGGGGTACACAAATAAGACAAACCTACAAAGTATACAATGTTTTCAAAATAAAGTACTACGTAATACTGTTAATGCACAATGGTACATAGGTTTTAGGTTGTATAGGGTTATGAGTTCATCATAAAACATTTGGCACCATAGTGGGTCCATCAAGATCACTAGGGAACCTTCACGGTCAGAAACCATAAACCAATTTGCCCTTACATTTAATTTTGCTACAGAACCTAAATATGTATAAGCTCAATTTTGTTAAACCTAATCTCATGGCGTGCTTCTTCAAAAGGCAATGGCCAGAGAGTATTCCTATCGCTGTTCTGCTTAGTTTTATCAATTTTCTAGGTTTTTAATTTTTTAACTTAGACCATAAAGTCTTAAAGACCCTGTGCCCTTCTAAGTTTGACCATCTTAGGTCGGCTATATTGATGATTTTTTCGAAAATAATTCTCTTAGGTTCTGCCATTGGTGGTCTAATGCCTTCAACTATATCATTTACCGGGAGTTCTGTTCCTTTTTTGGCCAGTAGGTCGGCACTTTCGATACCCTCTACATAACACAATCTGACTCGGTTCTGCGAACATAATGCCCTGAGCATTGTGCGGCAACTCCTGACTAGTTCAGATTTAATGATCTAGGACTCCAGCGCCTTTAGCGCAGCCTGACTATCAATGTATGTAGATGCAGCTTTGAGTACGGTCAAAACTTCTGCCTGGAATATACTGCATGTGTCCGGAAGTCTCAGAGCCACAAGTAGCTCTATATCTCTCGAATATATGCCTGACACCGTACCCTCGCTAGTTTTGGAACCATAAGTATAAATTGAAATTTCGCCTTCGATTGAGACTTTTTTTCTTTGCCAATCCTCCCTATTAGGGTACATTACTTCGTAGGGTGTATCGAAGTCGAATCGGGGATGTAGGGGAATGATCCTTTAAGAATAGAGGAGCTATAATCGATATAGCTAACCATAAAGAACGCTGATCTACATAGGGATCTAAAAGTAAAAATTGTAAATGACGATGTCAGGAAAGTCACAAGAAGACATGGAGTTAGACTTCGCAGCCACGCCAATTTAGAAGTTTCTGAAGTACTTAATAACAACTATTTAGTAAGAAGATTGAGAACGATAACACCCTTCGAACTAGTTAACTAGGGATAACATTATATCGCAACAGCAACATTATCACATGAAATAAGTGATTAAACATACATACCTAGTTACTTCAAAACAAAATTGCTGATTGGTTTGACGACTAGGTGCGATAATTGGAAGTATGATATAAATCATACCTTCCCTGTGTGTTTTTAGTCGATTAAGGTTCCACACTATCGCAAAGCTCGCATAAGACGTCCTACGACAATTTTCACACAGCTACACATAAAATAAAAATTTGAGGGAACGAACGCCACCAAAATACTAGACCACCAGGTCGCAGAGTGAAATACCCTTTACAAAAAATAAGAGAAGGCTCACTTCGCTACTTGCTTCATCTCCAGAATTTTCTTTTAATTATATAATCACTGCTCTCGTCCTTGAAAATAAGATATATGGAACAACGAAGCCATGCGGTGCTGTAAATAGTATGTATCTTAGGAGTTCTACTCCTCAATGCAGAATGCTTTTCATAAAAGTGAACTTATTTCCCACGAGAAAGTGAATTTATTACTCACCATTAGTGAGAAATAATCTCACTCCAAAAATGTGAAGTTATTTGCACGCTTGGTTGGTTTTCAAGTCATATGTGAGCCATATGCGAGTTACTGTTGCCATCTAATGTATGTAAATGTGGACGACAAAATGTCCAACGTGTGCCAACAGTAATATCAGTTTAAATTGCTGCGCTAAATTTTCTGTTAATAGCGTAACTTCACTCTCGATTTGAAATAGGGTTACAATTTACAAATCACACTTACATACATAGATAAATAGTCTCAACTTCTCTCTCTTGCTACAATGAAAACCGAAATTATTTTCACCAATTTGTATGCTTTCACGCAATGTATCTTTCAAAGTTACATTGTGTATCTTTTCATTCAAACTGTCACACATTTAAGTATCTTCAAGTACCTGTGTTGTGACAGTCTCATTTACTGTCAAAAAAAAAAAATCAACTTTGGGTGTGTGCCTATAGTAGAATGTAGTCATTGTCCATCGCCACCATCACCCAGTGACTTCGAATTTGGGTAAACAATGACACGCTTACCAAACGTCTCTCTTTTGCCAAATAAGTCTCGACGCGATGCCGTATTCTCCTATTACAATGGATCCGTTGTCAATTAACATTCAATTGTTAATAAAGCGATTGACAATGTCGTCATCATAGAACGGGTGAGAGCGTGTTATACAACCTATGTTGTAGTTTTTGAATAGGCCGGGTCGCGTACATGAATATGCATTAAGCCATTGCACCATAAAAATACACTTCAAGTAACGCCAAGCTGTCGGCAATAGAAAACGAAGAGACTCGTAGAAATGTTTACAACTCTTTTGGATCCCACCAAAGCGGAACAATTAATTATTGTCAAATGTTTTTGGTGCGAATACGACGAGTGACTTTGGCGAAAGTCGGTGTAGTATAAGACTGACGGTCATCGAACTATTGGTGAATTAGGTGGCTGATGGTTTGATGGTCTGTGGCTAATGGATAACGCAGTTAGTGTTGGAAAGTTGTAGTATTTTTACTTGGAATTCTCTTGTTTCTCCAATTGGTAGAGGAATGGTTTCTAATAATTCAGTTTGCTACTGATATATCCACTTGAGATATATGTACATATGTATGTACGAAAGACAAAGTTCATCGCACAGATACTGTCCAAATTAAAAGTAATTTTCAGTTGGCACACTTACATTTCATTCCTATAACATCATTTCAAATTAATTGAATACTTAAGTCGGAGTGAAAAGATAGACCTAGTCATGCTATGAATGGAGGAAAGGAAAATTGAGAAAACAAACGATAATGGCCAAAAGAAATTTTTGATGAAATATTGACACGAAAATTCATAATTCACTGCGGTTGGGAAATATCATTCAATGTCAGTGAATATAATTGTCAGTTGGCGTGTGGATACAATTCAGGAAACAATGATGGTACACCGGTACCGGTACCGGTGAATAATTAAATAGTTATGTCCGTTTTCGTTTGGCGAAATGGTAAGATAAGTACGCGCCAAATGTCTAATTTTGACATAAAGCCATCTCACTGAGTAGGTTTTAATGTTTGGGAACTGAAAGGGTAAAAACGTAGGCTTGTAACTGCTTGACCTCAAGATATGAAATTTCTCACGAATGTACTTATGTACATGCTTGTAGTTTGTAATCAATCGACAAGATATATATATTTGGCGTTGTGCCTCACGGAAGTAAAAGGTTTGCCACGTATACTGTCATACATATCAAACTAAAGTGAAAGAAACCAGAAAACCATAGTTGGTCAATATCTCAGCTGGGATATTTTGGGCAGATTTCGACTTCGAGAAGGCGATGCACAGGAGAAGCTTTCCAGAAAAACTCATAACTATCATATTATCAGAGAATGACACGACGGACAGCATGACACCAGGCCCTCAAACTTGAATACACAGTGCTAACTCCATTGGCCACTTCATAGCTTCGAACTATATAAATCCGTGGGTTCTGATGGCAGAAGAAGTGACAAGTTGCAGAAGTCGTCAGACACAATCTTGCCAGTGCTTGAGACCATTTTGAAAAGTTGTCTAGATCTGGTTTACATCCCAAAGATATGGAGGGAAGTTAACGTTGTTTTCATACACAAATCTGACAAATGTTCTCCCACAAATCCAAAAGATGTCAGACCTATTAGTCTATTACCATTTCTCTTAAAAACCTTAGAACGATTGATTGATATCTACTTGGTTGGTTGATTGGTTGAAACCGGCCCTCGATGGGAAATGCACTTAGACCAGAGAAGGTCCATTGTGCTGCCGGTGTGCAAGGCGGGTGGATCACCCTCTTACTCTGGGAATCATCCACTCCTTTGTATGAAGGAGCTAATCTTAGCCGTGCAGGCGTTGTTGAAATCGTTTAGATCATTGAAAAGGTATTCACCTAATGTAGCCTTCGTAATGCTGGTTCTTCCTCTTCATCCCTACAGCTTCTATAGAAGTCGTTATAGGGGATGCCCAATCTTTGAGCATGTCTTTCTATAGCACAGTGACCAGTGAGGGTATTAACTATCTTGGAGAGGGTTCATCTCTTATGTTTTAGGAGTCGGTTGGACCTAGTTCTGTTTAAAGTCGGCCAAAGCAGACATCGATGATTCGCCTTCTTCACCGAGTCGGCGTTGATAATGTATTTAACATAAGGCGTAGGCGCCTTAATGTTGGTGACGGTTATGCTATTAAGACCAGAGGAGCCTCGTCTAGCCAGTTCGTCAGCCCCATTGTTCCCTGGTATATCACAGTGACCTCGTACTCAGCAAAGGGTGAGGTTGTCCAACTATCTCGTTAAAAGATACACAGCAGTCTTTCAATGCCTTGGATCTCATTGCGCTGGATGCAAGGGATTTGATGGGTGACTGACTGTCTATGTATGTACATGACGATATCCGATGCTGATACTGCATTACCGCCAGCTAGTCAGCTGTTTGACGAATGGCAGTGACTTCGGCTTGAAAGACGCTGCAGTAGTTTGGAAGGTTAAAGGAGAGGTGGATATCTAAATCTTCGGAGAAGACTCCAGCATCGACTGCATCCTCGGTTTTGGACCAATCCGTAAACATTGAAAGCGATTCGTGGTACAGGACATCCCGTTGTGTCTATTGAGTTCTGCCTGGTATTGATAAATTGTAGCCCATTTTGAAGTTGTGTTCATGACGATGCATCAATAATATTCTAGCATATCCAATGTGTTGCTCCTTCCATTGTTTGGAGCTTCTCAGTCTTATTGCTGAGCAGGTGGCCAGTTGTTTGCTGACTATGTTGATCGGAAGTGGAGCATGGTTTGAAGCGCTGCAGTGGGAGAGGTTCTCAGTGCACTAGTAATCCTGAGATATGCAACTCGTTGAATCTTTTCCAATATAGTTAGGTTGGACTTCTTCTTCAGGGTAGGCCACCAGAACAATACTCCATACATGATGATTGGTTTTATTACCGCAGTGTATAGCCAGTTAGTAATGTTTGGTTGTATGTAGGCCCCAAGTGGAACCTACTGCCTTTTTGCTTATGTATAGGGCAGCCAGGGATTTCCTGGCACGTTCGACTATGTTTTCTTGATATCTACTTACGCAACAGTATTGATAAGAAACTACTGTCAGCGGCATAAGATTCCCATTGCAAAATGGCATTACTCTCACTAGCACGTAATATCGAATATACCCCGTTTCGTAAGAATTACACGATGGTTGCCTTCCTGGATATAGAAGGCGCTTTCAACAATGCCAATACATCAGCGATAGCAGATGCACTATCAGACACCTCACTTTGCGAATTGATTAATCTAGTGCATATTGGTCAAATTATCAACTTCAAGCTGGGTGAGTCGTTTACTAGAAGATCGGTTAGTAGAGACACTCCGCAAGCAGATGTTCTACCTACTCTTCTTTGGAAGTTGTTAGTCGACGAACTATTAATAATCCTGGAAGGTGAGGGATGGGCGGCAATTGCTTATGCAGACGATTTTGCTTTAGCTCTTTCGAAAAAACACCTAAATACTCTACGTAAAAGAGCTTCTACAAAACGCTTTACACAAGCTAGGTAGCTATTTGGGCGGTTCGGTGTAGTTAGAGCGTAAACACCTACAATACTGAACTAGTACCTTTAGTCGATCCTCTCTCAATGGTATCAGCTTAACTTTCTGTGACAAAGCATAATATTTGGATAGGAAACAATAACATTCAAAAAAGTACATATTTTGCAAAAAAGTCATTCGAAATAGATGGGGTCTAAAACCTCGAATAACTCACTGGCCCTATATCTCGATCATTGGACCGATACTCACATTTTTTGGTGGACAGCCTTAGAAAAAAGCTATAAATCGCGATTATTTAAGCTAGGTCCAGCACACAACTTTTCTGTGCATAAGCGGAGCACTACGTACGCCTCCTTCTGCGGCACTACACATTATGTTTTAGCTGATACCCCTTGATATATTTAGCAAACAACTGGCAGATAGTGCAGTCGTTCGCTTTGAAGGTACCTTACAGTGGTCGAGGTAAGGCTAGACTTAAATTCAAAATCTCTCCCGAAAACACAGACTACACCACTCCAAGTCTAAAGTTTGACAAGAACTTCACCGTCACCATCCCTTCCAAAGCACTTTGGAATGAAGATCAATTATTAGAAGATGAATCGATTCACTTCTACACTGATGGCTCAAAAACCAAAAACGGAGGTGGTGGAAGTGTTTTCTCCGATAGTCTTAATCTTAAGCCCTCCTTCAATCATTGTAGCGTATTCCAGGCGGAAATTATTAAAGAAGTCTTATCCTGGCTTAAAAAAATATCAGTTAGAGATATCCCCATCTTTTCCGTCACACAGCTATCAAATCCTTGGAATCGACCTCTATAAACTCCTTGCATATCGGCACTACAATAGGTGTCATCACTGGGCACTGTCTAATAGGCAAGCATGCTACAAAGCTGGCCTTTTTTTTCGAACGACTTTTGTAGATGCTACTTTTGTTTCTGCTTAACTCTTTTCCGTAGAAGGAAGCTTCACTTAGGAGGAGACTTCTATTACAACAATGTAGGCGATCTGATAAACATTGATATTAAGAACCTCTTACGCTTCATCAGAAGTGCAAAATGGTTTAACGAGTAGGTAGAGACAAACTTGATCCTATGATCCACGAAGTATAAGAATGGACCTATTGTTGATCTAAGGACATTGTCATTTCTGAGTTGGGACCCACTTCAACCAAACCAAACCAACGAAAGTGATCAGTACCAAGGTGAAGGGATCAAGCCCAGACAATTATTGTACAATTCTGTCGAGTACGGGGATAAGTTTAGGGTATCAGCCCAAAGAAGACCCCTTAAAGCGCATCCAAAACACATGCGCTGTACAGCTTTAACAACTTCTACACAATGTGGAAGGTATAATAAGGAGACCTGATATGACTGAGATATTCATAGAGAGACTGAACAAAGATCATATTAATTGATTAGAGAATTCTTTAGAACAACGGTTGATAAGCCCAAGAGAAGAGTTGGCTTTCATCATGATGTTATCGATATGGGAAGGAAAATTAAGATCTCTAACACCTAAAGGGTGTATTTGTTAGACGAGGAGGACTTAAGGGCCCGTGGAATCATTTATCCATATGTCTGCAAAAATGATTATGGTCAAAACGTTACTGTCAATGGTGAGAGGTACAAAGACATGATTACTAACTTCCTCAATTGGAAGGCATTAATGTTGCCATGTGACATGTGGTTTCAGCAGAACGCTGCCTCATTTCCCACAGCGCTTGATACAATTAAGTTACTGAAAGAAACATTTGACGAACAAAATGGACTTGTTACGTGGCCTCCTTGTTTGCGCGATTTGACTAAAGATTTTCAAATCACTTGCGTAAACAGATACACATAAATTTTTAGTGATACGATCAACATCATTAATTGTTAAAATAAATAATAATGGTCCAAGACGGCAACCTTTAGGTATGCCAGGTTTTTATTGAGTCGGAAACCGTGGACTTAAACAGAACATTCTAAAGTCAGTCTTCTGAATAGAAATCAATCCACATAACAATCGGCTGGAAATCAAGAGTCTTTTATTCAATATGAATAATTGTGGGCGAGATTTTGCTGAAGGCTTTGCTAAAATCCTACATTCAAGTGGATAGAAAGTACTCGACACGAATTCAGTTAAGTTTGTGGTTGTAGATCTACCTTCTAGAAATCCAAGTTGCAATGAAAAATCACAGTCATAAATAATGTTCTCAAAGAGCTTAGGTAAGGGTGTATAATTCGAGATCTTAGCCTTTCGACTTGTTTGGGGAATTATGCAAGAGTTCTTTCAGGTTCTTCCCTGAGAGGTAGGAATTGAAAAATACCTGTAAGGGGTTCCGGTTCGGAACGGTTCTAGGTGATCCGTGTATTTTTTTAAATGGATGACGGGCAGACCATCGGAGTCATTATTTTAACTTTTACTTTTTCCAAAGTATATTCACAGAGTCTAACGTTGTTTGTGGATAGTTGTCTAAGTAAGAGAGTGTTAATCAGGCTCTTGGGCGAATTGGCGAACGACAGGCTGAAGAAATTGGAAAATAGAAATCGTTTGGGGATCATCCGTCGATTACGTATTGGAAAGTTTAAGAGAAGATGGGTAGTTCGATTTGCTTCTGGTGTTAATGAATTGAAAGAATCGTTTAGGGTCGCAAATGAGGCTGTAATGCATCCAGTTAAAAAGCTACTATAGGGAGACTGACAGAGCTGAGAACACTCACTGAGTGTTGGCATGGTGATAGGCGAAGAAGTCAGTATTGGATCGTGATCTGAGGTAAATGTCTCAGAATTTGTTTTTTTTTAGATATAAGTCGCGCTAGTTTGAAGATCAGTTTACATCGAAATTCAAAGTGAGGTACTACAATGTTGTATAGGTCACCTCTCACCTCTGTGGTTCTTAGTAGATATCAGCGATGGACTTTTGGACTTTAAGTAGGCTTGGTAGGCTGAGGAAAAAGCAGAGAATAACATACACAATGGCTCTGACAAAGTTTTTATTCTTTCACATGGGGATAATGGGCAAACATCTAATAGTCCAAAATTTGGAAGAAGATACAGGATGAGTCGTACTATACATGCCAATGGTGAATACAAAAGTCCTTAGCATTGGAAACATTGTTGGGCAGCAGGTTGAGATAGTTGACTATTGTCTGTTTCAAGGAAGCATGGCTTTAAATTGATTTGATCAACTAAATTTCGCAGAATTAAATTTCGACTGTTCTTCTTAAACGTCGAACAAGAAGCCTTTGGAAATGGGTATCTGCGAATATTTTCTCTGAATCTGAAATAAACAGCTCTATCGGACAACAGGTCAAGAGCCTATAGATACTAGTATATGAAGCAGAAAATGACAAAACATCTTACGTTCCAAAATGTGCAATAGAACCCATCGGGGTGTTTGCTATGGAGTTAATAAATTGTAAGCTAAGTCGATAGTACAATATTAGATAAAGGATCAGAAAAGGTACTCTCTCTAGCCTCCTAATTTCTAGAAAGAGACCTAAACTTGTCCTTCAAAAATTTGATAACTCCTCAAAATTTTAAAATGTTGGTCCAGTTAATGGAATCTTCACTAAAACATAAGGTTTTGGGCTCTTGGGACATTCAAATAATTATCTGTGTGATGTCTTGTCCGTTTGTTTGAGAGAGCCTTGGTTATGACTTACCAAAAGTTGACTATGCTTGCTGTGTTTAAATTCAGAATTTTAAGTGGTTTTGTTTAATACCCCCAGTCTTCACATAATTGAAGGCTCCTCCAAAATCCACGATAGCCTACCAATAAAGGCTTATAGCTTAGTTTAAGCTGTGGAAGGCTGTGCGATGGATAATGACTCAAAATAACTTGAAGTCTAGAATAAAGATCAGATATTTCACCTCATATGAGTAGGCGATTGTGATACCATCTATCTTCGACAATCTGAACCTGGGCATGTTCTTTTTTAGTGAATAAATCTAGCTCCAGTTAGAAAACTCAGTAGAAAAGTAAAAAACACTTTAAGAGCGATTTTTGGTAAAATTTTGCCATTAGTGTTATGTTAGTCAAGGCAAAGTCTCCTCTTTGTCCTCTCCTCCACGTTTTTTAATGATCGATGAAATCACCTCTTCATCCATCTGTTCGGTTGAAACTGTTGATCTGTAAAGGGTGGCAGTTTTAAGGTAGGAACAGCCTAGGAAGTGGGTTTTCTTTTATTAGCTCTGTGGATTTCTTACTGGATTTTGTCCAAGAGTCATCAAAACCGAAGTAGCTGAAGCTAATAGCGGGACAAGCATCTCGGCAATTAGGTTTGAGAATTTCATCAAATTGACTTTTTGATTTTTGGTTTTTAAGGCTTAAGCTTATCTTTGACAAGATTAGAAATGGAAAAAATAAATTGTAGCTTAAAATGAAACAACCAGTAGAAGCTCTTCAATCTTCAACTAAATTGGTTCGGAATTAGTAAACAAAATCAAGTCAACAGCCTCTTCTTAAGTCTATTTCGAAAATGTAACTTACTACTATATTCCACTAAGACACTTGCTTTTGATCGGAGCATGGGGAAAGCTTTCAACTCTCTTGAGAAACGACGGCTATTCCAACAGATTCAGTTACAAATATCAGGTTTACTTCCTTCAATGTGAATGCAATCTACTCCAGCTTAAGGCATAGTTGAAAGACGTCCTTTAATGTGTTCCTGGCCAAAGTTTTTGATTGTAGTTTTAGTAGGCTAATGCCAGTTGAATCAGGGATTTCGTACTAAGTGACCCATCCCATGGTAGCTTCTTCCAATTAAGTAGTAAATGGAGCTTCTAGATAATGATATCTGATGACTGTTCCATTCGATTGAAAAACAAGAAGGTATACAAATGGTCCAGCCATGCAAATGCTAGTAATAATATGGTAAACTAAGATCAGGACAGAATTCTAAAACATATCCAAGATCAACTCTATCGTAAAGTTAAGGTGGCGTCACTGTGTGATACTAACTAAGGGCATGTGTAATTTAGGCCAATAAGACAGCCGATCCTTGTATGATAAATTACCAAGCGCCAATTCTAAAGTCTGCAGTTTATCGATCCACAAACGTGATCTGCCTGAGCTTATATGTACACTTTTAGCACTGCCGATGGACGAGCTAATGTTGACATTCGAAAAGGCTGACTGATAGATGCACCAAAAGAACTCAGAGCTAAGTTGGTATCTACTTGGACTGAAGACTTGTAACTTAAGAACCTTAATACATAAATATTATCATTGGCTTTAGTACTTTATATTTAGGAACGTTTGAAAACCGAGGGGAATCGAGGCAGAATCTCATGCTTTCGAACTTCTGTCGAATAAAGTAGACTATCTCCGCAAGACCAAGTTAATTAAACTCAACCCTGATAGTATCTTTCGTTTTGTGGGTCATATGCGTACCTAGGTATTTTTTAGAGTTATTTGCCGACAAACTACTCGTCATGCCCCAACTATGGAATGAAAATCCTAAATATTATTACAGAAGGACTTTTATGTTATCATTTTGGATAATTTATTATCAATAACGATTATCATAAAATGCCTTCAATAAACCAGTTAGTTGTCGACTCATTTCAATAAAATATGTACGTATATGTCAACCCCAAAACCTCATAAATTTTAATAGTTATACTAAAGCCAATACATTGAACCATCCCACATCCAATGAGCTCATTCTTTCCAATCTATAGGTACTATTAGTTCCCCTTCACAGATGAATGGTCGCACTGTGTACAGTGTATCCTTCAACCTCATTCGACATTTTGCGTCATTCTTTCTCTGAATATTTCCTTTCTATCAGGAAGTATGACGTAATGATTCACCCATGGCATGATGTAACACCAGAAATGGCTATCTCTTCCCTACATTCCTTGTTTGATCGAATTCATTTCCAAATAATATTCCCAGTCATCTCTTCATCGGTCGTTTTGCCTGTCAGGAGGATAATAAAAATGGATAAACAAGAAGTATGACTCATTTGATTCATGGATTCCTCCCTCTATTTCCTACCAACTCCATGACAACTACAAGTTGGGTCAAAGTCCCTTCTTCCCTCATCCCCCTATCGTCCTGAACTGTCCTTTTAGTTCGAAAAATTACGCCATCGAGACATTCGTGTCGCCAACAAAATTTTCTATAAATTCATGAGTTTTGGCCATTTAACTCCGATGTTGTCAAGTTGTTATTTTGGGGAGTTTTTCCATTTTTTTTTTTTTGTTTTCTTTTCCATTCCAACCCTCCAATAATGAAGGAGTGTGTGAATAGGACATGCGCAGTTCAAGGACTTGGATTGGCGCCATTCACCAGGATGTACATATGTATATCCTCGTCTTCCTCGAACGTAATTCTATATCTCCCTTTGTAAGGTATCTAGCTTGGTGTTTTTGTTTTTAGGGTGGTAACACGGATCAAATCTTATAGCCACACGTCGTCCCTTAGGTGAGGCCCGTACATCCAAACGATGGTGTTTGGATAATGCACTGGTAAGGACATTAACCTTTGTATACGTGGAACGTATGTACTTTGTCAAGCGAGTGCAAGAGTGCATTGTAAATGCAAATTGATGTGATTTTAATGGCGGATAGCCTTTTGTCCCGACTTACGGAAGCGTAATTTGCTTTAGGGGGGGCTTTGCTAGAACAAAGGATATTTTTTCCCCTTTTCGCTTTGTCATGAGGATAATGAGAGTGCTGGTCGTTTCAAAGTACACTTAATTATGGGGAATTGATTTGTTTTACTTCTTAAAAGGATTTGAGTATGGCGCAGTGGTTTTTTGGCATAGGTAAGGGAGGGTTTTAGCGGTGGAGACACGCAAAAGAGTCACGAAATTGTGGATACACACAGCGTGTTTCGGGTGTTGTTTTAGGTTTATGGGATTGTTGACGAGCCTTGGTTAGTTCATAGTCGTTAGGCTGCTATAACTTTTTTTTTCCGTGGTAATTTGAGATATACTTTATCCGGGTAGAAACTGGGGGTATTCGACTAACCTTCAAAATGTATTAGGCAATCGGATCAGCAGTATACCAAACCTTTCTGTCCTTGAAATTGGGCTTGGCCATTTATAATTTCTTTATGGTGCTAAATGAAAACAATCTATTGGCGCCATCTGTTGAGTTAAGGTGGCCGGGGGCTACTGTTGCTTTATTGAGGCTAGAATCGACCACCGAGAGTATTTTCTTTGGTTTTCAAAGGAGCAGCACACCACTTGTAGGCAGCTACTTACCAACTCCACAGTAAAAATCGTTTCGAGAGTAGTAGGGTCTTCATACGCCCTTGATGTTGTACGACACGATGCGAACAAGCACGTGTATGTTTCGTCATAGGCACAGGACATGTGTCGTCATTTGTAGTTTTCGAGGTAGAGTCCGCGGGTTTCATTGTCTAGAAGGCTTTTCTTCTTGAGGTATTACACCTGACGCTAGCATTTAGTGAATAGAGTGGTTTTTTGGCTCCGTGATTTGCTCCTGACCTCTCTAGTTATTTTTTATTAGAGTTCGACTTTAAAGAAATTGGGAAGATAAGACCTCAAGTACTTGGTATGAATACCAGCGACGACTCAATAATTAGTAATTGGAGAACAAGAGAACTCTACGTAGGACGAAGCAGATCGCAGATTTTACAAGAACTCAAAGCCGGTAGATCTCTAAAAGGAGGAAACTTAGTCACCATCTGCAGGGAAAAATGGACTTCTTTAAGAGTCATTTCCAACAACTCCTAAGTAGAGTAGTATGGCAAGCAGTAAACCCAAATCCAATCGAAGACTCTGACGCAATAACTTAGTTTCTCAAAGCAGCTTAAACAGAAACTTTCAGATCCACTAGTGTAAAGTCGACATCCATTGTGGATTAGGGTTGATGGACTTAGCAAAGAACTTTATGAAAAGTTTCCTGTACCTGCTTTGCCTCCTCTTAGTAGTTTTCTTAGAATTTGCCGGGAGATTTTCTCTGCTGATCATGCATTAGAGTACCATTAGAGGTCTCCGAGTTCTCGACTTTTTAAAATTCCTTTAAAGGACAACCAAACCGAAACTTCTTATCACTATTCGTCCGAGAAAGTAGGTTTATGTAACAAACGAATGCCGCTTATTGCATTTGAATCGGACAACTTGAAGTTGTCAGGTCATGCGAAACTGTACTCTAAATAACAGGGCATCATTCCACCTCGTAAGGGACACCTCTCCTGCCCAGAATGCCTATATCGCAGAGTGGGGAATATGCCCAAGACAGGTACGCACAAATGAATGAAATCTATCAATAACTTCCTATCGTAGAAAGGTGTCAAACGCCTACCGAATTTCGTTACACTAGCTTCTCTAACCTACATCTGCTACAGACCGACCGAATTTCAAGGCGTTATCAAGTCAAAAACTAGAAATCAACAAAGCACAAGGTACAGATTAATCAGCTCCTACCATTGTGGCTTCAGACTCGGTAAATAGACAATAGAACAATTTATCGCACACCAGCTTAGCATTGACTTGAAAGCCTCTACAAACAACCTCAAGGAACCAGCTTGCTTCAGTTAACCAAACATATGTATCCAGGACCTATAACTAAACAATGTGGCTGTCAGTTCTGTTTTATAGTTCTGACTGACAATAAAATTTTGAAGCCGGTCCTAGCAAAAAAAACCCACTGGTACCGCCAGCTGTCCCGAAAGCACAAAATGCGTCAAGGAGCATTTTCAGAATCCCTGCATCGACTATTCTGTTAGTACTATTCCACGCCCTTTAAATGCAGGACTGTTGTTGAGTTGTCTAAGCCTCAGGAGGGCAAAAATAAACTCCGTATTGAGTTCCCAACCCTCCTGCGAAATGGTTAATGACAATCCTGTTGTCATCATAGTGGATTTGTCCGACGACAAAGAAAGGATATCCTACGAAAAATTAAGACCCATTGAGGGCAGAGTAATAAACTGCTTTTAGGAACGCATTCTCAGCTATCCTGGACTCATATGGACAGTGCCCAAACATAAAGCCTTGGATCTGACTCATATCACCTAAAGTTCAATAGGGAGGGCCTGGGTTCCATTCGAATAGAGTCAAGGTCCTCAATATCTTCGAAAACTAAAACTCCGATATGGCAGTCCTAAACCGTCTGAACAAAAGAAAACAGTCTTAACTGCGTCGTAGGTAGGTAGGTAGGTAGAAGTGGTGGTTCTGTTAACACAGAAAACCCAATTAGCACAGTTGTGCCGTTTTGATACCACGACTCATGTGACCTGGATGTTGGTGTGTGTTGTTGAGGAGAGTCTACAGCCAACCTGTGGAGTTCAAAAAGAGGATTAGTTCACTAATGCTCTTACCAGAGAGCTCCTCGAGTGAATTAAAGAAGGGTTTTCCTAGTGCTTGCTGTCTAGCCCTGGCTAGTGCTGGACAAGTGCACATGTAGTGGATGATGGTTTCTTTTTCGGTAGCAATATTCCAACTACGACAGTGTATATTGTATGGGATGCCTAGTTTGACTGCGTGATCTCCTATCGGCCAGTGTCCCGTGGTTATCGCGGTTATTCTGGCAATATCTTTGCGCGTTCTGTCTAATAAAGCGATTGTTTTAATCTTGTTATAGCTGGGCCACATCTTTCTGGATATGACGCAGCTCGTCAGCCTAGACCACTTAAGGTTGGCTTTTCTAAGATAAATTGAGGAGATGTTTGCCTTAATTGCTCCGAGCGGGGTGTGAACCAGTTCCGCAAGTGAGCAGTGGAGGGCTGAGCCTCGCCTGGCCTGTGACCTGGAACCCAGACTAGGGTTACCCATTGATCATCTAGCGAGGCCAGCTCCGTTTGGCATTCTAGGACTAATTTGGATGATGTGGTTACCGAGGCAATAGCTTTGATAGCAGCTTGGCTATCAATAAAAATAGCGATTTTTTGTCTTGGTGATATGTTTGGGTGTGACTTGATTTGGCGACAGGCCTCGCGGATTGCGAGTAGTTCCGCTTGAAACACGCTGGCAGCGTCCGGAAGTCTGAAAGATTTTGAGATGTTTAGGGATTCCGAGAAAACACCCGCACCAACCCCACAGTCCATTTTTGAACCGTCAGTGTAGATTGTTAGATCGAAATCCTTAGTCACCTGTCCATCTTGCCATTCCTTTCTTGTAGGAAATTGTACGTCGAAACGCTTTGTGAAGTTCATTGTGGGGATAATAAAGTCTGTTGGCGTTGATACAAGTTCTCTTGGTAGAGAATTCAGAATATCACTGTGTCTATAGGATTTCGCAGTCCAGCACTTGGACTCTCTAAGTCTAATTGCGCTGTGCGTTGAAATGTTTATAATGTGTGTAGATCTAGTGGTAAAAGGTAAAGCAAAACTGTTAGAGCGTCTGACGGGGTCGCCTGTGGTGCCTTTGCACGCTGCTCTTTGTACTTTACTCAGTTTGGTTATGTTATAGACTTTTTTAAGGGCCGGCCATCACACTATCGACCCATAGGTGAGGATTGAGCGTACTACAGCTGTGTACATCCATAGGGTCAATTTGGGATGCAGGCACCATCGTTTGCCGAAGGTTCTGTTGCAGGCATAGAAAGCTATACATGCTTTCTTCACTCGCTGGTCTATATTTAATTTCCAGCTAAGTTTAGGATCCAGGATGACTCCTAGGTACTTAGCACTGGACGATAGGGACCAGACTAGACTGACCGTTTAGTCTAGGAAGCGTGAATTCAGGTATTTTGGTTTTGGTGGTGAAAAGCAACAGTTCAGTTTTGTTCGGGTTGACTCCAAGTCCGCACTTTTTGGCTCAGGCGGTAACTTTACTCAGAGTCCGTTCCATGATCTCACTTATCACGGAGGGAATCAGTCCTGACACTAAAATCACCATGTCGTCCGCATACCCGACTACTTTAATTCTTTCTCTGTCTAAACATAAAAGGATTTTATTCATGACTATTAGCCATAGCAAAGGTGAAATAACACCGCCTTGGGGTGTTCCTCTACTGGCGAATTTGGTTATGGTACTGTTTCCTAGAGATGCCTGAATAATTCTGGTGCTAAGCATAGAGACTATCCAGCGACTTAGATAGTTTTCTATGCCTAGCTCCGTGAGGGACTCTAGGATTGTTTCAGTGTGTACATTGTTAAAAGCTCCTTCTATATCTAGAAAAGTAGCTAGAGTGTATTCCTTATAGTGTATAGATTTTTCTATTGTTTGCACTACTTCATGGAGAGATGTTTCCGTAGATCTCCCTTTAAGGTATGTGTGCTGGGATTTGGAGAGAGATGGCTCAATTTTATCTCGCAGATGGTTATCTAGGACGCGCTCGAGGGTCTTCAATACGAAGGAGGTAAGACTAATTGGTCTGAAATCTTTCGCGTTTTCGTGACCGCGCCTGCCCACCTTCGGAATGAAGACCACTCTCACTCGTCGCCATGAGTGGGGTACGTGGTTATTTAAAATGCAGCTCCTGAAAATCGGCATGAGCCATGGAATTATCACCTCTTGCATTTTTTGTAGCATAATAGGCAGAATGCCGTCTAGGCCCGGCGATTTATAAGGAGCGAAACTGTGTATGGCCAAGGAATGTTTTTCCTCAGTAATAATGGGTATTATGCGTTCCCAGGATTGCAGGCATTGCGAGCTGTTAGGCTCTGCGCTGCTATCTTTGCATCCGGGAAAGTGCGTGTGTATTAAAGTCTCTAGGGATTCTGCAGTTGACTCCGTCCAATTTCCATCCAACCTTTTCAGGAGAGATGGATTGGAATGATCCTTGGATAGAATCTTACTGAGTCTAGTGGAGTCTTTGAGGGTCTCAATCCGTTTCTTATCCGTCCTATCCAGGACCGTTTCTTGGCCACTCTGATAGCTTGTTTGTACTTTTTGAGGCAGTCTGTGTAAGGTTGCCAGTATTTACACCTGCAGCAGATATTAAAGGTATCTCAGGTCAGTTTTCTGAGGCTAGAGAGTTCTTCGTTCCACCACGGAGGGAAGGTTTTTTTGCTATATTTGACCGGACACGCAATTTTAAATGCATTGCTGAAGGCTTTTTCGAAAGTCTTTACTTTTGTGTCTAGTTCTGCAATAGTACTGCGTCGTAACATCCAAGCCTTTTCAGGACTGTGTCCAAATGGATTGCAATAAATCCGTCTTAAAGCAGCTTATCGCAAAACAGATAGACACGACTGTATTACAGTTCAGTGGCATTATCAGAACCCCTCTGGCCTTCCAACAAAGCACATACGTACCATCGAATAAAAATAAAACATCGTTCCCTTCATTTAAAACAACCATCACCCAACATGAAACATTATCTCTTATGCAAGTCTCTGTCGTCCCTTGCATTCTCATTTGCACCCACTGTAGTAATCTCCACTCATAGGCTGATATGCCACTATTTTATGGCATGCCTCCCACTTGGCGACTTGAGCATTCATTGCTACTCCATGTCCCTTTTGTTTCTGATAAAGTGTCTTGAACTACATTTTCTAGATTAAATGGAGTGTGTCGTATGGCACAACATCCTGCCCGGTTGCTTAACCCCATTGACACAAAAAAACAAACAAAAACTAAAGTACAGGAAGCCAGGAAGACGCGTCATAGACGTGGAGAAGACTGTTTACAAGAAAAATATTGACTCGTGTTGGCAGTGTTGCAAAAATTCTAAAAATAAAGTCAACCTCACCACCAGCCAACAGCCAACAGCCAAATGCAGTTTCTCTCACTCATCTCCTGTGGGACATTGAACCCTATGAAGGCAATGAATTCCGAAAAAAACGTATTTCTGTGTTTACGTTACGACAGATAGAATCCACACCGAGTGACAGATATGATAGACTCTTGGTCGAGAGTCACCTTGAATTAGTGATTCAGAAACGCCGAAGCAGAAGAAGAAAAAAATAAATAAACAGTTTTCCATCACACCTGAGTGAGACAGTTGACTAGATTTCTTGGTTTGATTTTCCACAAAAAGAATTCTTTTTCATTTAATCCACTTCTGCGGGTCTGAAATTCCAACCCAAGACGAGCATGGATATGAGTTTATAGCGTAATCAATGCGGTTGCCGGGAAATCTAATATTGCAAGACGACAACGACAACGACTACCATGATGACTGGCAGTGGAGCATGACTATGACAGTCCTCGTGGCGACGACATATACACACAACAATGGGGCGGTGTGGTGGGAAGGGTGATTTAAGTAGTCGCGCATACACATAGATTAGAAATCGATTCAAGAGAAATGTTTTGAAATGTGTATAGTTCGAGTATACATGCAGTCAGTGGGGAGGAGAATGAATAACAAAGTTTTGGATCGATAGTAACCACCTATTGTGGGAGTGACAGTACTACTCTTGTTAAAGTTCATCCGCAACTTTATTCATTTCAAAATCGATAATCACCTTTTTGTGTATGCGGTTTCTATTAGTTTCTATTAATAGCGCAAGGACTTCCTAAATAACGTTTTTATACACGTTTTTATGCTTACTATACGAAGCAGTAATTCTATATCATCACGCAACACGCCTTTAAATAAATGAATTGTAGAACAAACACTTAACGTCAAAAGGGTTCCACTATTTCTAATGCAACGAGTATGAAATAAATTCACAATCGGCATTCCACAAGGTTCTGCACTAGGCCCGCTGCTGTGGAACTTGATGTACGGTGACCCCGAATTCCGAAGTCATTAAAGATAAATATGTAGCTTTATTGATAAAGTCTGTTGAATGAATTGGAAACTGGTTGGTCATCAGTCAGTAACCATCGGTAGCCACGCCAAGTCTTCCAAGAACGTGATAAAGTCGATAATGTCGTTTCAGAAAACTACTACTTTACAGGTCCCAAATAATGGTTTGCTGCTATGGAAGCAGAAAGGAAAAGGTATAAGAGGAATCAATTCTTAGAAACTAAGTATCACCTTCAGAAAAATGTCATACGACTGGGAACGAGTTATAGCTGGCATGATGCCAATCGATCTTTCTACATTAGATGAACTATGAACAATGGTAGTTCATCAGCAAAACGCCAACGATATCAGCAAGACGCTCCCAGTTACCAATGAGTGCAATAAGTTTAGATGAATAAGAACAGAGCTTGGATCACTATTATAGATATAGATGGGAACACAGAGTAAGACTTAACATCATTGTATGTTCCCACATGATTGGAAAAATTCTAGGCCTCGACGACAGGCCTAATTCTGCAACCTCCACGGGAACTATCGAAGATGTGAAGCATAATGAGTATGTTTCCTTACCTACACTACAAGTGAAAGCATCTGATGGAAGAAAAGCATTAAACACGACCAAGTAGATGATGCTTGGAGCATGACGCCGAATTTAGGTCTATAAAAGCTTAGCATGGTCCCAAATCCCATTCTTTAGTATCCCCAACCTACCTTCATTGGATGCACTTTAGATACTCTGGTATGTCAATACAATTACACTGGATGAGACATTCCAGTTTTTAGCAAACTCGTCCTTCTGTATCGAGGTCGTTGGCGAGACCTTTGATGTCAAAGACGGATTTAAATAAGGTGTAACGCTGTCATGTGAAATCTTTAACATCATACTTGAACAAATTGTGAGAAACTAACAACCTCATACCGAAGGCACAATTCTTTGAAAGTCGGCAACTACTAGTGGGCAATATTGAGTTGGAGCAGGCGTCTTTAGACTCAAAACCAAAGTCTCGATACCTATAGGAATGTATCCCACGGTTTTCCAGGCTTAACTCCATGCCATTGAGATCTGCGTTAGGATAAACCTTAGTAAAGGTATTAAGAGCGCTGGATATTTATTTTTAGATAGCTCAGACTCTATATCAGTTAAATGCTGCTACGATGTACTACAATTTCTTTTCAAACAGGGTGAAACTCGGTTGGATCCCTGGTCATCAAGAAATTACAGCTAAAGAATTTGCAGATGAACTAGCTAGGGCTGACTTAGAATCCGTGGTGTCAACTGGGCTCCCGCCACAGTGCTGATTAATGATTGAGAACACACACTTCGTCCGGTTTACTAGAAAAATGTCTCGAGGCTGAGACGATCCAAGCGATTAATCAGGCCTTATTCCTGCAAGGAAATACTTGATCGAAACAAGGATAATATTAGAAAGCTGGTGAGCTTTCTCACAGGTCACTATGACCTGCGATATTAACTTAACAAGCTCAATCTGTGCCCAGAAACGGAATATAGGTTCTGCTCGGAAGATGACGAATCTTCTGAGCACATTCTCTGTGAATGCCCAGTATTACATTGGTGAAGGAGGCGCATTTTCCATAAAGAAATATGTTCGTCAGCCGAGTTGAGAAATTCTGCTGCTAAGGACATGCTATCCTTCATAAGGGAGGTGGTACGACTCTTGGTTTAAACATTCCCTAATTGATACTAAAGCTCTTTTTAGGTCGCAGTGTCAGCCATATGGACAAGGGTCTACAAAAAAAAATCTGTACAGCAATATCGACCAAGTCAAACCTAGACTACACACTGGTCGTTTAACATGGCTAGGATATGTAGATCAAAAAAGACCAGAGCTTCAACCTAAAGAGTCTTCGAATCCGATCCGGAAAAAACTGGAGAGGGTTGTTAGTTAAGGCCCAGTTCACATCGTATTCGAGCTCCGTCTTATGTAACATTATTTTTTTATTATTCATTATCTGGAACAGTCATGACCAGTAATACCATCTAAGTCTTCAATAATCGTTTAAGTGATTGTTAAATTGTACTCAGCTCTTTAAAATGCATTACTTACGAATAGTTTATGAAATTCAATCGACTTACCTGAAAAGAAAGAGAAACAAGTATTAAATAAGGGGTTATAGATACTAAAAAAATTCATATTCTACAAGTGAAAACAATTATAAAAATTTTTTATATTTTACAAAATATTTTAGAAATCTAGGTTCAGCTTCACCTTGAGCTAAGTCGGATTTATCTTAGTAAGATTCTAGACTTGTAGACTTGTCTAGACTCTTCCTGCCGCTCTAAAATACGAGTACATACATAAGTATGAATGCAGTCGCAAACCTCAGCTGTCAAAAACAGTAAATAAAAATAGAAGTAACCTCTGTGGTCTATTTCATAAAACTACAAGCGCTGTACTTGTAAACTTGTAACTACAATCGCAAATAAACTATGGAGTTATAGTATTGGGTTCCATAAACATTTCCAGCACTTGTAGCGTGGCATATTCAAATTATAAGTGTAGCGTATAAAATTCTACAAACCTGTACGTACAAGTATAACATTATTTGCGAAGAACTACAAGTCTGCAGCTATAATGTTTAGTCGAGCGATCCAGTAATCATTTCTCGTTCTTTTTCTTTCTTATTAGCGTTCCATCAATATATCCAGAAGGATTCGGCATACTAGCAACGGAATAGAACTTTCGATCACTTCCGAAGTGTTTGTTGGTCATTTCCCTTTTAATTACACGACAAACTGTTGACTTTGAAGTAGTTACTATCAGCACTGCTTGAGTTCTTTGTTTTTGCTTTTTTAAGCATACGTTACTTAAGCAAAATTCTAACCACATGTAAGCTAAATTTTCCCAGTGCTTCGATTTTATTAGTCTCTCTGCTCTTTTGAAAAATTCGCTTGTAGTTACAAGTCCGTCGCTTATAACTTTAAACATTTTATGAAACAGAAAAGTTGTAAATTTACTTAAAACTACCGTGCGTGCAGCAGTCAGTTAGCATTCTTTATGAAACAAAAATTTACTCATAATTTACAAGTTACAAGTGAATTCACAAATTACCCTGGTCTCTAATGGCAATAATTCATTGCAAGAAATGTATCATGCAATTGAAATTTCCAATGGAGACTGCAAATTTTTTGAAATAATTTATTTCATCACATCAATGTTTGCTTTTGTTTCTTGCTATCTCTGTGTACATAAACTGTGAAGTAAATTTGACAGTGATTGTCAATTTGAGTTTTGTTACAAAGAAAATATGACTGGTTGGCGAATTTCAGAAACACATCGTGTAGCAAATTTGTTTCTAAATCTTGCAAATGTTTTCTAGAAATGGACGAATCCAAAAAATGCCTTCTTTCTTCCCGCTTTGGCTAACTTTTAGACTTTATTTAAAGCTTTTAAGGGAAGAATTAATCGTTACTTACACTTACGCGACATGGTTGAAAGTTAAATGCCGTGACAGTAAAAATGTAAAAATTTATTTGACATTTAAAATGTTTTAATTTGACATTAAATTTGACATAAATATGTCTTATGGAGATCCGGTGTGAAAGGTATGATTTACACTTACAAACCCACGGTTGTTTGGGCTACAGAATTTTCCTGTGAACTTGTGACTCCCTTAAGCTACAGTCACACTTCATTTTTATGGCTGTGGGAACCATGAAAATTGTGCAGCTTGCAGCTTTTCTTTTTGCCAACGCCAATCAATGTTGTCGTTAAATAAGAAATGAAAGTAGGTATATAGTGTAAGGATAGTATTTTCACTGAAAGTATAGCACAATATAAAGCTTGATTTATAACCTGTAAGTGTATACCTTCTGAAGGAAGCAAATGGAAGGTGATTTATCTGTAGTGACGAAACGTAACGTTATGTTCAACCTCATCTAGGTACCTTTTTAATTGAGTTTTGGAATTGCCACGCCTACTTTCTGACATTTGTACGGTTTCACCCTGTAACAGTTGCGAGTAATGTGTTAGCACCTTTCAAAAAAAAGGTAGCTACCGTAGTAACACGCAAAAGTGGTGAGTTGCATCTGTTTTGTATGAAAAGAACTGGAAGTTCTTACTATTGGAACCTGAAAAACAGCGAAGAAAATACGGATGTCTGATCGCTGCTTTAGTTGGACAATGATATTGTTCTATCTTATCAAAGGACTACAACGTAGAAGAACTGGCAAATGAATAGAATTACAAGTCGCAATGAAACTACAATGTATGCAGACAGACATACTAGACAGAATTAACTCGGTACAGCAAGATTTAAAAGTAATGTTTCGGTAATGGATTACACTCTTAAAACGTGCTACTGTTGTTTATAAACTTTTTTGGATCGTATACTACTGCTTACAGGAAATTTTATCATAAGTGCTCATATGTTTTACTTTCCTTTCGTTTAAAAGCCTGCAGTCGTAGTAGCTCTAATAGCTTTGGCTATGACTATGAATAGAATTCATGTAATCTTCGGCACAAGATTGAATGATAAGGCCTTAGATAAACGAAGGTAGTAGTTTCACTCAGACCGTAAGTGATGACAGTTTCGACCAAATATAGCGTCTTTCTGGTTACAAATGCTCCAAAGGCACTCAAATAATGTTATAAAGACTGAAGCCCTAATACTCATTAGTTTGCCCTTAAATGCCACCCAACTACTGATAAATTGTTTATCTTATCCTTGACTATCGAATAATTTGATTAGGTTGCCACTTGTGTAGTCACTAACAACGACTACTCTACCTGATTTGAATACAAAGTCAATCACTAGACATAATTACATTTAATGACCTCATCACTCTTCATTTCATCCCACCACAGCAGAACGTTTTTTAACCACTTCTGTCAAACATAATTATTTCAACGCCTACACCAAAAAAGGGGTTCACTGACTAGTCCCCCCCTGTTATAAATAAATCCCCTAATTGCCTAACGCGCTGTTTCAAGTGATACCTTCAAATGAATCCCCCTCTCCAATAGGAACGCCTAATTCAGCTACGCATGGGAGGAAGTGCGCGTGGTGGTGTCATCATGGTAACGGTGTTCCCTTCTCACATTCCATAAATAGCCAATCTAAATTGTTCTATTGTTCCCTGTTCCCTGCAACGCCTATACTACCAGAGTGTCCCCCAATGTACCGGTAGTTATCAATTTGGAAAATATGATTCTTTTTTTTTTGTTTTGAAAGGAAGTTGATGCACAAAACAAAATAAAGAAAGAAATTGCACAAAGAGAAAGAAACGACGACCCAAGAGAAGAAAAGTTCACAACAGTACGTATTAACATTAAAATTCATCACGTGTCGGACTACGAGTGTGTTCGTTAGACATCCAGGGGCCATGGCGCTGTTAAATATTCAAGATATTTACATAATTCGTGTATGTTTCAACTTTTAACTACTGGTTAAAGTGAAAGGCTTTCTGCATCATTGATTGATGGTGTCGATTGGTGGTTGATAGCTGGCTTCGCTATTGATTGAGGCGATGGTCGATAATTGGAAAATCATTTCAACCATTAGATCGCTGCGATACTCTTCAACTATCAAAATGTAATATGCAAATTAGTATCTTATAGCGACGCTTGGGGCGATTTCATGAAGATCAGGTTAAGGCTGATATTCATATGCGGTTGGGGCCAAATTTTACTATAAGTGCTTACATACATACTACATGTATGTACATACAACTGTATGTAGGTATCCATATTGAAGATGTTTCAATGTAAAAAGAGAAAGTCGCGAAATTGACCTCGCATCGCCACAAACACTTGATCCATCGTGCGGGGAAATAAATTTCCCTCACATGGGAATTTAGTTCACATTTGGTGGGAAATAAATTCACAATCTTAGAGTGGTGTTATTTCCTACTGAAGGCGAGGAATAATTACACTTAATCCCACTTGGTGGGATTGTTTTCTAGATATTAAAAATTCTAGCTCGTTTAGTTGCTTACTTCACCTCCACAAAATATTCAATGGCACACATAAAAGGAACAGCGGAGTGAAGCGGTGCAGTAATACTATTTTATACCAGTGGAATTATTTCTCTCATAGTAGTGGAATTAATTCTCGCCTTTAGTGAGAAAAAACCTCACTAGTTTTGTAAATACATATGTACATATGTCTAAATTAATTTCCCGTGTGGAGAACATTCCCGTGGGAAAATACATATTTCGATTCTGTTCTAAGTATCTACGAGTATAATACTTCAAAACGCTCATAAAATCATTTCGAATTCGTTTTCGCCAATTCTATTCAAGGAATCAGATGCGAGATAGACATGTACCGAGCTTAGTCGGGTACATAAAAGAGAAAGCCTACACAATCAGATTGGTGGCTGCAAGAATCTCTTGAGTTGGACTGATATGGTAGCCATGTGCAAGTACTCTCCCAGAGGAAGCTGAGCAGTTTGAATAAACGCCATAGTGCAAATCATGGTAGAAATTTGACCTTAAAAATGGAAAAGTGTCGAAAGATCTCTGTTTTCTCAATAAAAATCATTTAATCGTTGTTCGCCTGAACTGCATCCACTTTCAGAGCGTTCGAATTAATACAATCGATACAATCCATACTGGATCAACAAGTCAAGAACGTTGAATTCAATGGTTTTCTTGAAGGAACTCCTGCGGCTTTTGGACTCACCACCATCGCTGTTGGCGTATAATTTGTTTGGTTAGGCTGAGTACGTTCCATCGCAGTCCTAGGATCCACTCCTTCAAAGGATTTAGACCATCAACAAATGGCAAAAAAAATAAAAATTCTGATGGATCAGGCAACTGAGAAACAACAGCTTAAGCATTTCCTACGGTTTCAGGCTACTTCCTGGTATTCATATCTAATCCTCTACGAAACTAGATTGTTATTCTGATCGTACTTACCTACAGGCATGTCTGTTAGTTCCAGTTTCATGGCTTAGATAATATTCTCAGAAGACAATGAATATGTGATGTTCCTGATCTGTACGTCTATCGATTTGGCTATCAGTATGTACATACCTACCTGCTTCTAGATTTCAAATTAGTTCACTGTCTGCAAGGTCTGCAAAGAATTAGTTCTGATATGCCAAAACGTGACAGGGCAACTTTTAAAATTTCCTCTACATAAACAGTCGTGTTTCCTCCCATTAATCAGCACACAAGTTAGTGAACTTTTGACTCAACCTTGCAGAGTGACCCATGTTATGTCATCATTGATTGGTGCATTAGTGAAGGCTATCAAGCTACGAAGAAAATGCTCAGAACTAGACCAATGAATTGGATTCTAAAATCCAACAATACCGTCGATCTTCTAAAGAAGACTCCACTATGTTGCATTTCGGAAGAACTGCCCCCAGAATAGGAAAACTTTGGAAATATTTCTCCCAAGCAGCTCTTCTAAAAAAAATGCGCTTACATCCAAGAAACCTATAAATACTGCGGTGATATATGTATGTAGGTAAAGAGGGCGATACGACCCGTTTCCCATATAAATACCTCAGCCTCAGTAGAACTAGTAACTTCACTCTTGGGTGACCAAAATCTATTCGACAAATCATTCTGAAATCGGACTATTTCAGGGAGGCAACCATTGAAATTTTAAATAAAAAAGTTTATTTTTCTTTTTTAGAAAAACACAAGCAAAAAGAAGGAACCATTCGACATAGCAACCAACAGGATGTGCTACGACGTTCATAATTGTCATTCATACGTTCGCGAGTTTTTATGGCAATTAAAGGTAAACCCGCTTCAAGTTCGATAAATCAGGATAAAACATCAACTCATCGCATCATTGAAGTGAGATGGCAATTGATTTGTTCTATTTTATGAAGGCAATTGAAGTTATGGAGAAAAAATTGATCAAAAGATATTTGGTCCCCTTTGCATTTACGGGCTTGAGACAAGGTGATTCGAAGACGAACTATACAACCCGATGTATGTTTAGAAAGTAAACACAACATGAAGTAGATGATCTATTCTTCTCCGAAATCATAAAGCAACCCTTGACTGACTTAATGCACTTTAATCCAAATTGAGTCTGGAATTGGTGCCAACACGTGAACCTGAACGAAACAATCATCAAATGGAATTCATATCCTCTTCCAATGAGATAGGGTAACCTTAAAACAAAAACAAGCAGAAGATTAAGATTTTTGTTTTGCAGAGTGGCCGTACGCCAAAAATGTTTTTTTTTTCAGTCTGGTAGGTAAAAGTCAAACAGCCCTCGGCCTAAATTGCTCTACAAAGCATGCAAAAACTCGCCTGCGCCCGCAAAGTGTTTCCATTACATATACGAACCAGAAAATCACAGCTTACTAAGGAATCTGTATTTGAAACTGTAGCTGACAGAAATCAAGAAACTTTAGCTCCATTACCTTTCGACATCTCTTTCCCAGATCACAGCGGAGCTCCATTAAGTAATCACTTACATCAAGGAGATTCACAGACGATTTGTAAATATAGGGTTGAGTTGGTGCGGTAACATTGGACCCCAACTTTTTGGAATATCAAAGTTGCAGACAAAGGTCATTAACTAAAAGACCCCCCCGACTCTATAGAACCCTTTTCTCTGTGTATTTTTGTAGACTAAAAAACAGTCGTCTCATCTTCCCGTCTGAAATTTTCCAACATTTCAGCTAAATCCAACTCTATGATTCGTTAGGGTCAAGATTTTTCCTTTTGAGTAAACATATCCTTTAGGATTTCTTAAGATTAGCGTAAAAGATTACTCCAGGTTGTGATGTAGGATGTAAGTGTGTCTAAACCTATCAATCTCTAGATACTTCAAAGGATTGAATGTCAAGATCCCAATAAACACGCGATTTAGATCTTTTACCAGATAGGCTGTCAAAACCTATCAAACGTCGTTCTGTTATAGAGAATGAACACGACAAGGAGGATTGTGATCGGTCTGACTCAGCCAGTGCTAAAAGGCGTCACCATCCAAATCTCTGATGAAGCGAAATATCTGGGAGTGATCCTGGATAAGAAACTTGTTTGGGCAAAGCATGTCAAGTCGAAGACATCCAAGGCGCTCTCAGTTTTCTGGCAGTGTAAGGGTGCTTTTGGCAAGACATGGGGCTTATCACCGAAAAAGGTCATCTGGACCTATACGACTATGGTAAGACCTTTTCTAGCTTATACGTCTGTTGTTTGGTGGAGAGGGCTTTCGCGTACGTATGTGACTGCCTTCTGCACCAAACTCCAAAGAACGGCCTGTCTCGGCTGCACGGGAGCTTTCCCGAGTACGCCTGGCTCTGCTCTAAATGCTCTGCTTGATTTACCTCCCCTTGATACTTTTATCATGGGCTGTACTATCAAAGCAATCTATTGTCTTAGACGGGGTGGCTTTTGGTATCATCCGCACTGGAGTTTGAAATTTCGAGTCGACTTTCCTTGCGTTCAAGACTGGCTTCGGCCAAAGTCTGAGCCTGGACTGGGCTGTAGTCGAATCTTCACGGATGGCTCTAAAACTAGTCAAGGGACCGGTGCTGGTGTCTTTGTGGAGACCGACAACACTAGACTTCACTATTCGTTAGGCAAGCATAGCTCTGTTTTCCAAGCGGAGATCTATGCTATCCTAATGGCTGCCGACTATATTGTTAAGAATAGGTGGCGGGGTCGGAGTATCTGCGTCTGTAGTGACAGTCAGGCTGCGCTTAAAGCCTTGCTCAACCCTGTAACCCGTTCCAAAATAGTTCGAGAATGTATGAATTCTTTAAATTCGGTCGCAAGGCTGATCTTATTGACTCTTGTCTGGGTCCATGGTCACAAATGAGATTTCCGATGAGATTGCTAAGCTAGGCTCAGAGGATGATTTCTCAGGACCTGAACCTGCGTTGGGTCTTCCCGCGTCCTCGGTCAGGGCCTCCATTGACGATTGGGTCTACTACGAGCACAATTGTGTGTGGCATGGCTCTCCAGGATGCAGACAGACTAAACGTACGGTCCCGAACGTCTGTAAGAAATCAGCGGCATTCTTGTTGTCTCTCAGCAGAAAGACTGCAGACAACTTATTGGCTTTCTTACGGGACACTTTCCTTTTGCTAAACATCTTAGTGTGCTAGGCTTAAGAGATACCTCTGTCTGCGACGCTAGTGGAGAAGGCGACGATACTTCGGATCATTTCCTTTGTTATTGCCCTGCCTTTGCTCGGATCAGGTGGCAGATCTTCGGCGCTGATGTGGTGAGTGCTGATACTGTTAGCTCCTCATCACTAAAGTGCATTCTCGGCTTTCTCCGAAAGTCGAAGAAATTCCAGTAAAATGGGTAATACTGGATATTGCGTCCTGGTAGTACAATGGACCAGTTGTGTCTGAGTGGTCCAGTGGAGTGTTTCCTAACCCGACAAAAAAAAAAAAAAATAGAGAATGTTTCAAGAAATGCAGAGCAGTTCCTATAATTTCGTTTCTGCGGTCACATTGACAAGACACATGAATTGTGGTTACCTTGAATTCAAGTTCACATTTTGCCCAAAGGAACAACATTTTTGCTTTAAATGACAGGTGTTCCATGTGGAAGCGTTCTGTGACAACACCATGGATCTCCCACGTCCGCACACCCACATTTCCTGCATGATCCCACCAGTCACTCACATTTGCATTCTACTCTTTCTGCACACACAAATTGATCCTAGCTCACCTGTCGCACTAAGCGCCAATTCAATACCTGCGTACACGTATGTACATATATCGCTGCGCGATATTCAAATGAGTACTTCTCGCAGCAGCTTACAGCAAATTAAAGCCAACGATGAGGTAATAATCCATTGAAAACGAACGAGCAAAATGGCATTGCAATTGGCGTAACGATCGGAGTTATGCAAATTTATTACGTCTTCCGATTTCGCCAATTAATTTACCTACACTTCGCGATACCTGGGGTAGGTAGGTACTCTCACGCATGGTTTGGCTGACTTTGCTTTAAAGAAATCGCCCACGTGACGTTGTCAGCCGACACACGGGCAATCTTGTCAAACAAAACCCATAAGAGGCGGCCAATGGCACAAAACTAAGGCAGATGATTCAATGTCTTGGAAATATGGGTGCGCGCACTCGCCCGATTGGCAAATTTGACAGATACAGGGTCAAAACGTGCACACAGTGTGTGCCTACCTACAACCACAAGAAATTCACGCGAAGGCGTTGTTGTAATGATCGACTACGTATGGCAGCGATCTGATACTGCGTCGACAGTGATTTGTCAAGGTGACTCCGCTTTTAGATCAAAGTTTGTTTGTTTGGTTTTTTTTTTCTTTTTAATTGAAAATTCCCGACTGAGATAGAAGTCAACTGGCTTTGGGCTATTTGTTTGAACAATTTAGCATAATTTATGTGGCACTCTGTAAACAGAAGCGAAGCCACTGTGAGGTGTGAAGAGTATTGTTTGCTTTATTACGAATTAATGGTTAGTGATTCTTTTTTTTTTCGAACAGTAATTGCTTCTTAAACTGTGAAAGTGAACGTATCAGCCGTTTGTTTAGGAATTTTTAAGAATTTCGCGTAAATAAAAATGTCGGCACACATGTCGAATAAATTTTCCCAAAGTGCTTGTGTAATTTATCTTTCCGTGTTTTATTAAATCGAAAATTTATTTTCTTAATTTATTGAAACATTTGCATAGCTACGCAGTTGCTATTGTTTCAATTTCCATGCAATTGAGTATTCTAGACAAGTGTGTGGAATTTGGCAGCACTGCCTTAGGAAAACAAAACAACAATGGAAATCGAGGTGGATATGCCAGTGTTGCCAGTACTATTACTACGAAGAATAGATGCAGTGGGCTAGCTATGTTAAAGTTGTCATGAATTTTACTATCAAGTTGTCAAGGGAGCGCATCTTTGGTAGAACTATCGGAGACTATAACATGCATGACAACACGCCCGATAATGGTTTCAGGTGAAACGATTTTACGGCGGCGGGGAGAAAGAACGTCGCTAGTCACATCTTGATCAACCGCCTACCACATTGGTAGCATTGCGATCGACGTAAAATACATTTCAAGAATGATCACTGTCCAACCTTTTCAAGGCCTGAACACTGACTCAAGCTACGATGTAACGAAGGTATGATGACCGATATCTAAAAGAAAAACATCACAAAGGGACGGAAGTACTATGAAAAAATTTGTTATCCGCACAAAAGCTCGTTAGAGCAAGTTTCGATTGACAGTCCCTTAATCTGGCAAGAGGTCCTATACCGACAGCATCAAATATTGAAGACAACACTGCCAAGATAGACTTGACCAGTACCCCGAAGGAGGCAACAGCCATTTTCAATCAACAATACGCCTTCGGGGAAAAAAAAAAGAAGCATCACCCATACGATACAAGCAGATTGGGATATTTGACGTGAAGCCATATCTGGGTCATGAAAGGAGTGAAAAATCAGTACGGCGCTACAATAGTACTCGACGTCCTTTTACTCGGTCAACTGAATGTTGTATATGAAAGTGCTGAGGAATATGCGAGTGTCAAAGCAGAATTACATTTTTTTTAAAAACAGAACCCTTTACTACGATACGGACGAAGAGCGAAAGAGATATAAAATTACAGGAGTCCCACAGGGATCAGTTCTAGGGCCAGTTCTGTGGAACATTATGTGTGATGGAGTACTTCATATCAGAAGATCAAGGTAAGAGGACATAATCGGATACGCCGATGATATTGCCGGGATCATAAGAAGACGAAGATATGATGTCAAAACCTACCCCTACGAAGAATTGCCTCGATAGGCGCTATCGTGGGGGGGACAGAATAAGGTTGAAGGAAGTGCTTTTGGGGTTGGTTGGGTTGGGTTGGGAGGTCCATTGTGATACCAGCACATTACCACCATCGGAGACCTACATTGAAACTTCCCAGATGGGACAGAAGGCAGGGCAACCATTTTCAGTGTAGACCCATGCCGAAGATGTGTGGTTCGTTGTTTAGTCATTAAAACAGTTTGACCCGGTGACAAAGCTTCTAATCTTGCCTAAGTCTAGTCTGGCTAGATCGTTCAGATCTTCGAAGAAGCATTCGCCTAAGGTTTTCCTTCTCAAGACTTATAGAGCAGGACAGGTGCACAGAAGGTGTGTCATGGTTTTCTCCTCTTCCTCGTCTCTACAGTTTCTACAGAAATCGTTGAAGGGGGCATCAAGTTTTCTAGCATGTCTGCCAGACAGTGTCCTGTGAGCACGTCAACCATCTTTCTCAGATTTATCCTATTGCTGGAAATAAGTCTACTGGTTTTCCTACAATCCAACTCTGGTCAGAGACATATGCTGATATTGTTCCACCTACTGTTTGCCATACTCATGGCTGCGGTATCTAATTGGAATTTTATTGATTTTATAGATGCTGACGGTACCTCCCTATTGTCAGGGAGGTCCTGGTCTGCACTCTCCTTAGCTAGCTCGTTCGCTCTGCAATTGCCTAGAATATCCCTATGACCTGGAACCCAGCACAGGGATACATCGCATCTGACAGAGATCTGCGGCATTGCTTTACCAACTTGGATCGAATTATTGGCGATTCCAAGACTTTTATCGCAGCTTGACTATTTACTGAGACTTCTACTTGAAAAACACTGCAGTGGTCCGGCAGTCGAGTAAATTTTAAAATTTTAATATTTAGTTTATCTAGGTGAAGTCAAGTTAAGCTCAAGTATTCTACAACTGTTGGTGCTGATGGTCTAACTCTTGAGCTGTTTAAAGGAGTAGAGAATGCATAAACTCATCTATATATGTACATCCAGTTTGGAAGCAATGGTACATATATTTTGAAGAGCGTCGACATAGTTCTTTAAGTGTGACGAAGTATAAGTACATCAGGAAGATAGTAATGATTTTTTTTCAAACAGAGAATACTGTATGTACGAAGGACTACTTAAATACATACGTGTCCACAGGAAGACTACCGCAGGGTTGTGATGTTGATCCACTGTTGTTCCGTAAAAATAAAATAAGCTTCATATACCAAAAGAACTTCAAATTGTAGAATTTGCGATCGATATCGACGATATAACGTATCAGCTAAGAAAGGATGGTGCTATCGTCTTATACCGCTGGACAGGGCGGTAAATTGTTTACAAACATTGGAGAATCTTTCCCTTTTCCTTCTGCTTTGTCGAGCCAGAAATGCTTAAGAGTCAGATATCCCAAAGGTGAGATGTCTAGATATAGGCTGAAGACGTCTTGACAGTGACGTTTAAATAACCATTTGACAGTATGGTTTTGGATCTGAATGATCTTCTGATTCCGGGTGGAAGTAAAATGTACTCATAGTACTCTTGACTGAAGGTCTCAAGCAGCGTACAAATACCATACCACGAATCAAAGGCTTCTGAGGAATTTACCTGGAATGTTGGAGAAAGATATGGAAAAGTTTAACCCGATATGCCTAATTTTCCTTATCGTAGACAGGCAGCTGACTGAAGGGCGTTTAATAATCGATTGATTCGAGAAGCTAATAAGGTTGAAAGGGTTTCAAAAGCGGCTCTTGATTTAGAACCAGTGGAGTAGCAAATAAAGGAAGACAGCAACTTCTCGGCACAAAAAGATGTAGGGAAAACGCAAGTGTTGAAAGCACCACTCCTTTGGCTGAGGTTGAGAAAAGAATATGATCGATAGAAGGTACTCCAACTGAAATCGATCAGCAGCCATTGCTGTCTCGTTTTTCGTCAGTTCTCTCGAAAATTCTGCTGACAAGACTGACTAGTGTCCTTACCTGATGTTTTGAACTGACGTGACCAGTAATAAAAACTTCCTTCAGATTGCCAATTACTTAGTGGAACACAGAACTCCAGTGACTGAGAAAGGAATCCGGAAAACCAAGATTAGGGTGATGGTTACAACAATTTTTTTTGTAAGGATACTACTCACTCGTCGAGAGGATGCACCCTTTATAGGGGATACATAGAAGCATGAAGAATAGAATTCGTATTTTGTAGAAACGAATATGCTATTGGCATTTTCATTGGCATGAAGGGCTACTTCGACAATGTGACCTTAGACTTTGACTGCAATGAGGGAGTTTGTATATCACTAGGTCCCACATTCAGGGTCTCAAGATTGAAGGATTGAGAGTGCTAACAGAGGTGTTTATGAATGAGATGGACAAAGTTGAACACGGTACGTGCTTCACTTGAATGAAATATAAAAATATGATTTATAGCATCTTTATAGCTATTAGAATGCGAGTACTTACTTCTGTTGATGCACCTTCATTTAGGTGTGACAACAGACATCAAAAATGTAAAAATTTCTTTCCACTTGTTCGCTTTTACTTTTTTTTGTCATTTTTCTGGCAAACCCACAATGGATTTACCTGTTTTGAATTATAATCAGTCTTATCAACGTGTTTAGCAGAATTATGTGTAAATTTAATTTATAGTTCCTTTGTAGAATATCACGACATCTGTTAAATGTAAATCGTTAGTTAAGTAATCTTAAGTAAGTGGACTCATCGGCACGTACAGTTCAAATGAAGTTTGTTTATTTTTTTATTGAAGTCAAGGATACATACATGTGATGCATATCTGGTCGATATTTACTCCAAGTTCGGAACTGGAATCAGCTATCACGCTGTAACCTGCTGACAGTTTGATAGAAAAACTAAAAATTTGGAACATATCTTCAAGTTGTGTACAGGCTTGTAGGTAAGATAGGTTGAGCCTCTGTACCTATTTACAAGCAAACTTAGACCAAATGAATGCCCTTGGGATCTATCGGTAGTCCTATTGCATGAAAGGCTACATGAACTAGTCAAAATTTGTATCGAAATTGAAGATGATTCCGATCTTTGTAGTTGTCAGGCCTTTGAAGAAATAGAACTTAATCGAAATGTACTGCACAGATCAGCGGTCTAAACTTAACGAAATAAGATTCGGAACCAATGAGTGGGGCCCTGGCTTGGCTTGGTTATTATTAGTTAGCTTAAGACATACATATGTGTATATCATTTTAGAGTTCAGTTCTACCAACGAACGAACCTAAAATGCCTCGAGGTGCCTACAGATACTTGTTAATCCTGCTGTTGAATTACTGAAGATTATATGTACATGAAGTACATATATTCTAAAGTTTACTCATTCTGTAACACAAGACAGGCTCTAGAAGCTTGCCTAGTTGAATCTTTTTGAGGTATCATCATCAGTGAGGAAGTCTAGAAGCAGCTTTATTTAAAGAAAGAAGTTTTTAATAACCTTGAGAGGAGTTGTATTCATAGTTCTCTTGAGACTCACAGACGACCTCAAGTATTATGGTGAGTAGTCCCCAAAATGTTCGGGGCCAATGGAATGAATTTGAGATTCTTGTCGTGTAACTTGATCCACAACTTGGTAGATCTACTCGGTCCAGAAAAGAAATATTTACTTAAAGACATTAGGCTACTCCAAAATGTTGAAACAGTTCCATACAAGTAGGAGCTTAGTAGAATGATCTGAAAGTACATATGTATATTGGTTTGCGATCTACTTAGAGAAATTGAGGCTGAGCCTTTAGTTAGGTTGATGGACGGGTGATTTTAAATTAGTGCCTAATATACCTGTATGTATACCTGTATACCTGTATGAATTTTTTTTTTTTTTTGAGCTTAAAAATTATCTTAAAATTAAAACTAAAAAAATTAGCAGATGATTGAGGGGGCGAGGGTAGGATTGACAGAAGATCGGGAAGAATCAAGGAATAGGGCATTGCGAAGCGATCTTTTGGTGTTATTGAAGTCAAAAATGTGTCTCACAGCGTTTAAATTCCGTAGCATTCTTGACATTGGTTCGTTGTAAGCATAATCGGTGCGATGAGCAGATACGCGGAATAGGGGAACACACCTTAAGTTGCGAGGATTCGTATTCAAAGAAATTGCTTGAAGCAAGGTTGGACAGTCAATATTACCGGATAACAGTTGGTGTATAAATAGTATGTCGGCTACGTCACGTCGATATTCTAATGTCTGGAGATTACTTGGCGGGCATACTCTAGAAGGGGTCTGACAAAGGTGAGATAAAGGTATCTAGTAACGGAAAATTCTTTTGACCAACGTTTCACAAAGCCGAGTGCTGAGTTAGCTCTGCTTATTACACTGGCGATGTGTAATCGTAAGTTGAGTTCCCTATCGCAGATTACGCTCAAGTCGCGTGCCGACGTAACACAGGGTATGGGCTGGTCACGAATAAGGTATATCCTGGAGGATGGTGGAAGACGCTTGCGGGAGTAAGTAATGGAGTGATATTTATTGACGTTAAGATCTAAGGCACTTTTGTCGCACCATATGGAGAAACTATTAAGATCGTCTTGTAGAAGGCGAGAATCGTCGGCGGATGATATACGTCTGGAGATTTTCATATCATCAGCATAAACCAGAAGATTAGAGTGTCGGATGATACATTCAGCGTCATTTATTGTGATAATAAAGATCAGTGGGCCGAGATGACTGCCTTGAGGGACACCAGAAGATGCTAAAATGGGATTCGACACTGACGATCTAAAACGGACTTTGTATGTACGGTCCTCTAGGTATGATTTAACCCATGAGATGAATAGTGGTTGGAATCCAAGGGCTTTTAGTTTGAAGAGAATAAGTTTGTGCGGTATTTTATCAAAAGCCTTACTAAAATCTGTGGCTACAACGTCTACTTCATCACCAGCTTCCAGTGTGTTCATTGCACTGGAAACGAATTCGGTCAAATTGGTGGTTGTCGACCTTCCTTTGAGGAAACCGTGTAGCTTAGCGGAGATGATTGTATTACAATGAAAGGACATTGCATCATACACGATGCTCTCGAAGAATTTAGGTATGCATGAGAGCTTCGCAATAGGGCGATAATTGGAAACCTGGCTCTTGCTTTCTTTTTTATAGATGGGAGTAATAAATGCGTCCTTCCACAATTGAGGAAAAACCCCCTGGGCGATTGAAAGTTGAAACAGGACAGCAAGGGGCTTTGTCAGATGGTTCGCACATTTTTTCAATACTATGGCAGTAACACCGTCAGGACCAGGGGAGGAGTCATCCTTCAGTTGGTTGATCTTATTAGTAACAATTGAGGGGATAATGTCGATGGTAACAAAGGAGGTTTGTGCTGAGTTATTTAGATAGCTGAAGTATTCAGGGTCAGGATCAGGAACGTGGTCAGGGAACGATTGGCCGAAGAAGTGAGCAAAAAGGTTGGCAATAACTTTAGGGTCAGCCGAGGAAGAGTCGGAGAGGGTGAGAGTACTCTTTGGGTCAGTAATAATGTTGGATTGCATTCGATCAAGGTACTCAAGACAGTGTCTTTCGCAGAGCTTTGAGAAATGGGTATAAGCTCAGTAGTACTTCCTAAAGTTGAAAGAAAGTTGAAAGAAGAAAGCGATCCAGGTCGAAAGAAATGCTCCCATTGTGTACTGAGATTTGGGTCCACAGACACCAGCTTCAACTCGAAATTTCTTCTTAGATCCGTCGGTGAACCCGACCAGATTTCTAGAGTCCAGTACTGGTACTCCATTACATTAGTTTTGACGGTTTAATATTTTTACTTTAAATAACCTTCCAAAATTGTACTCTCTGACCATAATGTCGGGCATAGTTGAAAAAATGTCCCTTCTTGGAATTGAGTCAAGTATTAAAAAGGCATCTCATGGTTAGTAGTTCTATACTTGTATTATAGCACAGGTTTTCCTTTACTTTAAGGATGAGAGTCCAAAAACAGCTTCTAGTGCTACCGTAGGGTAAGTGCATATAGCATTTGTAATACTTAAGTACCAGAGAATCTAGCGCCGACTATCATAATTGCAGACTGATTCGGCGCCGCCTATGATACTTGTCATAAGTCTTCAAGCGGAAGTACTGAGAATTCACAGGGTTTGTCGGACACTGAGACATAACCCTTCAACAGTACGAAATACATTCATTTGGAGTGATATCTAAGCCCTAGTACAAGTTCAAGTTTGTGGTACAGTGTAAAGAGGAATACTCCTCGCTATGTTGTCAGTTCAAAATCAGACTTTTCTGAGCGCCAGCTTATAGCAACTTAAAAGTGAGTAACCAAGTTCGTGGCAGAGCCCTACAGAAGCTGTCAAGGAACAGATCTGGTTACAGAATTATGTCATAGCTATATAAACATGGCTTAACTACAACTCGATTGTAAATGTTTGAAAAAAAGATTTAGTAGTTAGTATAGATTCATAGCCAATAGGAACGGATCAAGGCATCCTTTCCACCGCATGCTGAAGTTTAGAACCTCAAAGTTTTCGAAAATAATTGAATATCCAAACTGATTGAGGAGTAGGACCATAACTGCAACAAAGCAATGAAGATATTTCAGGGCTGGTTAGTATGCACGAGCCTACAACTTCCAGAAGAAAAGACAGACGTAGTGCTCATTAGTAGCCGGGGAGTCATGGAGACTATAAGAGTAGCCGTAGGCGATCACATTGTAGTTTCCAAACCAGAGTTGAATTACCATGGCTTTACTACAGATGTAAGACTAACTTTTAAGTCAACTTCTGCCCTCTGACAAGGATCTTACTAAATATCAACGGACCAAAGTACAAGAAGATATTGCTCTTAGAATGAGTTGCGGCATCGCTAATGCTCAACAGGTCCCAAATATAGGCTGGTCCCATGAAGTCGAAGTTGTACAGAAAGAAGGCGACAGCTTATAGAATAAACGCAGTGAGCAGTGCCTTCCGAATGATCTCGTACGTCGAGGTATGTGTAGTGGCTGGCATGATACCAATAGACCTTCTTGTTAAAGAAGATCAACAGAAATACCGTGCTATTTGGACAACAGCATCAACAGCGACGAGTCGAAGGTATATTGACGTACCCCGAAGGAGACGTTTGAAAGAATGACAGGAGAGGTGGTATCATTCTGGTAAAAGCAGGTGGACGCACAGATTGATCCCCAATATAGACGAATGTATCAATAGGAAGCATGAGGAGCTGAATTCCTACCTAACCCAGATGCTTACTGGTCATGGATGCTACAGAGCCTACCTCCACAGATTTGGACACGACGACAACCCCTATTGACCAACCTACACGGAACCAGTTGAAGATGTAGAACACGTCATGTTCTATTGTTCACGGCACCTCGAAACTAGACAGATGATGAGCAGGAAGAGGCGGCTTGGGAAGCAGTTAGCGACACTGTGGCAACCATTATGAAGGATCAAGGAAGACAGGAATGTCAACGAAACGCAGCGCAGCCAACACAAATGAGTAGCCGAGTACCTAAGACATTTGCGATGAAATGCTTGACGGTAGTGCCGCGAGAACCGGCAGTAGGGTAGATGGGTTAACCTACTTACTTAGGTGGCGCTACAGTTCGGAGTGAACCTGGGGCTCAACCAACAAGCCTTTCCAGTTAGCCCGATGCTTAGCTAACTACCTCCAGTTGCGCACTCCAAGTCCATTGAGGTCCCCTTTTACTTGTGCGCGCTACCTAAGGCGAGCTCTTTCTCTACTGCGTTATCCCTCCGGGTTTGATTCGCTGGTAGATTTAGTGAGATTCCACACTGTTACTGAATAAGGGCTCAGTTTCGTCTTTGAAACATTCCCACCTACCGACGTAAAAAAAAAAACACATGCTGAAGCTACGGAAGTGTAAACGAAGGGAAAACTCTCCTTCAGTCAATCCAATCATGATACAGTAGGTATCTAAGATCATTTTCGGCAACAGTATGGATCTTAAAACAACATCAACTTCTACCTTTTTATCTACCTACTTACTCTACAACCTATAGACTAGATAACAAGTCAGAGCACCGGTCAGTAGCTATAGTCTGACCAGTAACACTTTGGCCACCAACTTCAGAGCAACGCCAACAAAGTCTTTTCAAAGCTTATCCCGTCTGTAAGTTATTACGCTCTTGACCCATCGTTGTTATCTATCAATCTTCTCCCATGAGATTGGGTTGATAACATTCTTTGTTATGTTAATCACAACCGTCCATGGTCACCTTAATAAAAGACAAGAAAATACTTTGTTTGATCGGAAAGGCGATTAAATTGTTATGACCTTCGTGTGATCAGGTTCGACTTAGTTTACACAGTTTGTTCTTTCTTTTGAATACCAAATATGTTGAATTCATTAGTTTACATTCCGAATGGTTCTTCATTCTTTGACTTCTCTTAGCTGGTCACACATTGGACAAAGTATGTTAAAGGTATGTCACCACCCACCAATCCATTCCCAAATGATCGTCACAAGCTACTCTAACTAGAAACTTCAACAAAACATCACCATTCGACTGTGAAACATTGCACTTGGCTTATTTACAGACACTCCCGCTTGTAAAGACCCGCTTAGCATACTGTCCTCGGTATTTGTAAATAATTTCTTGCCGACTAGATACATATATGTACGTAACAACAGTCATTAAGTGCGATGTTTGTCTACCGTCTATAGTTCATAATTGCTTGGCTTGTTTGCTGACAATTGTTTGTCGAACTCATTCTCATACATGTACGAGGAGTCGGGTACTCCATCTGCCTGTTAACGTGTTTTGCAGTTCATCCTCCAGCGACAGAAATAACTTCTTAAACTCATTTTCCAAATTGTTAAACCCAAATTTTCTTGATTCCAGAAATCTCTTTCTCCAGCCTGCATGAAATGAGATACACATTTTTTTTTTCTCGTTTTTTTCGTGCAGATGTTGTGTGGTAGGTACTCTGTGATTTTCTCTACTTTAATTTTATTTTATTTTTTGTTTTTTTTTTTGCACATAAAGCCATCGGGTATAAACACACAGAGAGGCACACAAGACTGTCTTTGATGGCAAGAAACCCGTTCTTGGATATTGAAAGATGCACACGCGCTCGAATAACGAGTTCTCTTCAGCGTTTACTGCCGCTCCAGTGTTTTCTTTTTTCCTTCGTGTGTCGTTTTGGGGCTTCGACTTGTTTGGAGTGTTCTTTAGTTTTATGCCCTAACCTCCATAGGGTATAGGAGATGTAATAAATTAGTTTTAACAGAGAGAATTAGTTGCGGAAGGCTTTCTAGAGTTTGAGGGCAAAAGGTATGTATGGCAGGTCGTCATAGATGTTGAACTGGAATGTGGAGTGAAACCGATTCCCAATCAAACCTACATGTATGTATGATTCATGCTTGATTTACTACATACTAGGTGACGGAATGTTCTTAAAAGACATAGAAGGGGTCACAATCATGGATGTAGCGACGCTTGAAGCCCAAATTATTGATACGGGAACTCTATGCTAGCTCCGATACCTATTCGAGTTGGTATTGAATCCCGAACAGATGCCTTAGCTTCCGCAGCACTTCTGGTAACAAGGTATACATTTTTGTACAAATGTGGCGACCTTATTCAGAAAATGTGTGGAAAAGCCATTTTAGTACCCATTTTCTTGATTAACTGCTTCAGCTTCAGCCTTGAAACCGAGTTTAGTGACTTTTGGATCCTCAAACTATTTTGGAAGTGGTTATAGGATTGAGCAAGGCCTCCAGAGTAGCATGCAGCCTATTACTTACAATATATGTATGCGATAGTATAGACCTCTACATCCAAAACAGATGCACACTTCTTAAACGAATAGAGAAGTTTCTGTTGAAGAAGCCTTTGACAGGTTTTGAATATCTGGCTGAGACTGAGATCGAAGCCAGTACTGAATATAAAGAAATTCGTGTTCAACCAGCTGCCGAAGTTCTACGGTCATTAGATCCATTATCCATACACCACAATCTGCAGACGCTGCAGCTTTGAGCCGAAACTTACATCCCAAACTCCATCCCCACGTACATTTCTCCCGACAATCCTCACCAGAGAAGGATCAACTAGGACCAACTAGAGAGAACTGGCAGAGATTGAAGAATAATTCTCAGGAAGGCAAAATAAAATGGACTATCAATTCATTTAACAAACTTGGAGTGCGCAACCGGAGACGGTAATCTAAGGACCGGGCTAACTAGAGAGGCTTGTTAATGGAGGCCAAGGTTTTCCCCGAACTGTAGAAGAAGAATATCAATTCATTAGACCAATACAAAGCCTCTGGTGAAGATGGCATGTATCTTCCCAGCCTTCCTTCAAAACTGTATGTCACCTGTGAGCCCGCTGCTGATCAATATCTTTAGAACAAGATATGCTTTGGGTTACATATCGAAAAGTTGGAAAGAGGTCACGGTACGGTCGTGGACCAACAGATCTACCGAAATCATACCGACCTATAAGCCTCACTTTTTTGTTTCCTAAAAACAATGAAAGATAGTCAGGTTGCCCCCAGGGTATTGTTCTCTCACCCCTACTATAGTCCATCGTAGTGAATGAGCTGCTAAATATATTCAATGGCGGGGTCCAAGGATACACTAATGAGATAGCGATCCTAATCAAATAATCTAGAACCTTCTCCAGAGGGCACTCAAACTTATTGCTGACTGATGCGAGAAAATTGGCCTTTATCTGACAAGGATACCTTCGGTAAAACCTGATTCTTGCCGTAACGAAAATTGGCTAAAAGTCCACATTGCTAATGACCTTGTTGGATTCTTATCCGAGCATTAGCTTCTCATAATTTTTTCTCTCCCACTTCAATTCAACGAGAATAGCCCCAATTTCCTTTGCAGCTGCCCAAGCCTCTATCATCTGAGGAATAGAACTCTAGAAAGTTACTACTTCCAAGATATTATAAGAACAACTAATTGATGTTTCCCTCTCTGATCTATACAGGTTTTCGAGGACCTTAGGCTGACTGAAACCACTTAAAATGGATCCACAAGTGTAGGAAGAATGTACTCCACACAAAAGTCATCAGAATATAAATCTCAATAGCCATCACAATGGGTCTACATAGACCTGAGTGTGATGAAGGACACTCTTCTTTCTGAATAGCTCTGCTCTAAGAAATACTTTGAAGAAGAAGCTTTTTCACATAGAATTCCTTCAGGGATGGTGTACCACAAAGTTCCGTTCTTGGTCCGCTATTGTGTAAAGTAGACTAAAATGGCAAATATGTGGATTAGATTAGAAGATGGAGGCCGGAGGAGTACCTCTCAGAGCCATAATTACACGGTCGCCGTGGAAATGAGTAGAAATGAGAGTGATCCATTCGAAACTAACCCTTATAGAGAATTTACAAGAATCTCGGGTTAAGGACATCAAAACGCGAACGTGGCACTCAAACGAGTTATGCCTAATGTCGGACGGTCAGAGAATAGTCAGAGGTTACTACTCGTCATTGTAGACAATTTCCGCCAGACGCCAATGCATTGCAAACTATAACCTAGAGAAGGAAGAAAGTTAGTGCATAGTCAAAGTGGACTCAGTGGGCTCTTCAGAGGCTAGTTCTTTAGCTGAGAATCAGACAGACACAGAACACTCGAGCCGCCGCCGCCGGTCAGGAAAAGCGGATAAATTAAAAGAAGTCTGATTGAATGGTAAAAAACATAGAAGCAATCCCTTACGAAAAGTTTGACAGGTGGCTTCCATAAGAGCTTAAATAAATTCGGGTACATTTACAAGTTGAAGTAAGATGGCTCTCCCTATTCATGCATTTGCAACAAACTATCGGAAAATGCTGATCACTTGACGGAGCTAAATGTCATAAAAAATTAGATTACAACCAGAGCATACATATGGGGTGCTTAAAGGGACTCAGCAAAGCGTGGTCCAACAGAACTTCGGAAACTCGAAAGAACAAAAAGCAATAGCAGTTCGAACGAATGAAGAACTATGTAGCCTAACGTAGAGGTGAAATCCACGCCCCGGAAGTAATACAATTTCCGGAGCGTTCAAGGCTAGTGGAGATTTTACAGGGGAATTGTGATTTGCTGAAATGGAGCCAACTTTTTATTTGCCTGTGGGTGGGGATGTGGTGGAACATAAGTCCATTATTCAATTGTCCACTGTCCATTATGGACCTATGGACTTATGACGCGTGAGCACTGCCCTAAGCTAACAGGGGAAAAATGAAAGGATTTCGACAGAAAGATGTTTGAGGAAGTGATCAGCACTAATCATCTCAGACCTGGCCCAGCCCCAGATCTAGCGTTGACGAATTTGGTGACCTCCATATGTGATGCTTCTATGGCAAGAAGAAAACCCAGTACACGTGGATCGCCCTGCTACTGATGGAACGCCGAAATCAAATCTTTCAGAGCAAACTCTCTGCGAACAAGGTGCAAAGTTCAATGCTCGAGAGAGCGGCCGCAACTCAACCATAATCTAGCAACATTTAAACATTCCAGGAAGTCTATTAGAGACAGTAAAAAAAAAAGCTGCAGAAAGCTGCCATAAACCCGTGGGGAACTGCCTAAAAAATTGCTATGAAGAGCTCTGATCAAATGACACAGAGCATCACAAATTTCATGTCCTATTATGCTCGATAACATCATTACATTAATGTTTCCGAAACGACCAGCGACCACTTCCCATATAGACAGTGCAGTGTTCAATTAAGAGCTCTGATCGGTAACACCAAAGGAATTGCATTTAACGTGCACAAATATTGGTGATAGCAAAGCCCAGATAGTACCACGAATATAGGTTGCTATCAATAGCCGAGCAAAGAGGAGCTCTCTCAGAATTCTAGTTAGAGTGCCGAAAAACCTGGTCTACATTAGACCTAGAGACCGCTGCTGCAGCCGTTGAAGGAAGAAGATGACGATGGTGGTATAAGGAGTAGTGCGCACCCAGAGTTGTACTAGACATCAAAAACACTTTCAATTCAGTAAGTTGGTCATGTATAATGCATGTAATAGTGCAAGTAGGAAACCAAGTAATTTAACATAAACAGGCAATCAAATACCTACATAGATAGGTGTACCAGCAGACAATAGGCTGAACTTTAAGACGCACCTAGAGTTTGTAGGAAAAAATGTGTCGATTTGTCCTATTGTCTAGAGTAGTAAGCTCAGCACTACTATAGCCATCTCCAGTGTGGACTGATGCTATGACAAAAAAAACAATCCAGACGGAAACTGCCAACTGTCTGTAGACTCAGCTCTCAATGGATAATTTGCGCTATAGAACAGTGGTAGAGGAAGCGGCATGACTCGTAGCTGGGATGTTGCCTATCGATATACTGGTCGACAATACTCTCGAATCGACAGCATGGGAAAGCTATTAAAGCAGACGAAACAGCGATCTCAATGGCAAACCCGACGGGACAACCCTACAACAAGAAGATAGACACACAAGCTCCGGGAAAACTGTTTCTTTTTGTTTTGTTTAATGACTCTGTTCTGAACGATTTTTCACACGATTTTCTGAAATACTTTTGCGAACAAGAGTAATGGAAATAGTTTAGTAATAATAGTGCCTGGAATATTAGTAACAACTCGAGTCCTACTCGTAGATCTTCGTGGACCTTTTTATATTCATGCTCCAATTCGTATCCAAGCATCTACTAAAACCTTCGTACCTCGTTCACAGATAAAGTCGACTGCTTGGAACTTGTGGCTTAATATGTACAACTCTAGAGGCAGATACACATGGCACATTACATGATTTTTGGAAAGGTAACTCGAGGAATATTTTACTAAGTTTCAAGCAAGAACAGAAAAGGATGCTTGAAATGTTGGTTGGACAGAGTTCTTATTGGGCAGAGTGACTGATGCATTCCCTGGACCAAACGGCCCAGATTAATATACATACATAAATATTAACATTAAAGCACCAAATGGTGTTCTACAAATATCCAATAATTTGCTCGCTTTCCAGCAGGATGATCTTTATTCGTATTTAGTACCTCAGTGTAAACAAAATATTTAGCACATGTAAGCATGATTAAAAATGCATGTATCTCAACTAAATTCGAAAGAAAAAAAACAAGAAATTAACCCAAAATAGTTGACACACTTTACAACAATGTGTATTTTATTTAAAGTTGGCATTGACTTGGTTGCCAATTAAATATCACAGATTTTACAAATGCCTGGTCTAGAACAACAAAAACAAAACAAGACCAAGAATATCGGTCATCTTCGTTAAACAACCAAAACAACAAAGCATTCAAAAATATGAATGATGTATCGTTGAGACTTGAGAATTTTATTCTTTTTTAATTTATGAATAAGCATCACAGTTCTCACTTAAGACTTAAACAGCATTAACTCATTTTTTATAACTTTTTTGTTTTTTATTACAGCACTAAGATAAAATGTTTTCAGCATAATAAAGCCCGTCACATAATTTATGCAGAATTAAAAAAAAAAAAATCTAAGAATCTTGAATGGACCTGAACCATTAGTCAATGCGATGGAATGGCCAAGAAACCAATTCATAAAAAATAAATAAATTGGTTTTCATGAATAAAGATACGTATGTACACTAAAAAGTGCTGGAATATGTAAGTCGTAAAAAACAAACTTTGATTGGTGCATGGATAAATGTCGTTGCATGGTATTTTGTATTGAGACGGGTTTTTTAATTTGGTTTACTATTAAAATGCGTGATTTTTATTACCATCCATAAAATTGCAATAGATACATCATGCACCGTCAAAGGAGAAGTGTGGGACTTTCTCTGATTTCTACGACACATTAACTGATAGCGAGCTTGTAATATTGCATAAGCAAGATTAATTAAGAAAATCAATACTAAAACAGGTTTTAATGTTCTGTTTATCATTGGCCACCTTCAAGCTGTGATTCCTGTATATGCCTAGGACGAACGATATACTACTGTTCCGGAAAATAAATGATGCATCGACTAGAATCATTCATTGGTTGCATATCTAATGATATAATGGCCAGTATTACAGTGATAAAGACCGAAAGACTACACTCAACAATGATTACCAAAACGTTTCGCACATGGTAGTCCTCGACACGAATCAGTTCTAATACAGGTAGAATTATTCTTACAACTTAGAGGCCTACTTTCATCATAACACTCTACCACAATTATAATGCAAAAAGCTATTGAAGACTGAGGCATTAGACATTACATCTAATTTATAACTTACTAACTAACTAGGGTACCACAAGGATCGGTACTAGGTCCTATCCTGTGGAACCTTATGCATGATAGGTTTCTAAGGCTTGAAATCCCCAACGTGTCAAAAATCATAGGCTTTGCCGATGATATGGCAATCGTAGTGGCAGCGAAACACCTGGAAGAAATAGAGGACATTGGGAACGAATGTATCGGAAAAATAACACGGTGGATGGCAGCAGTCGGGTTAGAGTTCGCCGAACATAAAACGGAAGCAGTACTAGTAAGCAGCCGCAAGAAAAGAGAAACAATTACCATCAGGGTCGGCGATCAAAAGATAACGTCAAAATCATTGATCAGATACCTAGGTGTGATGACGAGCCTAGCGTCGCTCGCTTAGAAGGAACACCTTGAAATAACATGCGACAAAGCTGCTCGGGAGTGCGCTGCCTTATCCAGAATAATGACAAATGTTGGATGACAAATTAAGTCCCACTCAAGAACAGTTAATTCCGTCAACCGGAATGCTACCAGCGGATATCTTGGCTATCGAGCAAGGGACCTACGACACTAAAATCCAGGAACCCCTTACTTCAGTCTAAGATATTAAGCTGGAAGAACGACAGCGAAGCATGAGAACATGACAGGAGAGATGGAATCAGTCAACAAAGGGAAGATGGACCCATAGAGATTGATAGAGATGGAGAAGTGGATTTTTATCTCACCCAGTTCCTGCCCGGACATGGCTGCACTCGAACTTATCTAAACAGGTTTAGGCATGATGAATCTCCTATTTGTTTAAACTGCGGAGAGGCCAGAGAGAGAATGCAGAGCATGTATTTTTTCAGTGAAATTTCAGAGAAATACCAACTCCCGAGAACATTCTGAATCTGATGCTGTGAAACAAACCGCAGCGATAGTCATGAAGTAACTTCGGCGGCTGGAAGGAGTCAGGGAGAGCAACCAAACCCAAACGGCAGCTCCCTCGGAACAAGGAACGTCAAACAGGGAAAGTAAAGCTTACTAGCCCCGCGAAGTAATACCTGACAGTAGTCCCGCAGGGAGAGTGGATGAAGTGTGTGGGGTGTGGGTTAATACGTACACGTATTCCTGGCATCACCAGAAGCCCGGGTTACTAGTATCTTTAGAAGATTACTCATCCGTTGGCGCAACCAACCAAAAAAAAGAAAAGTTCGCTGAGGTTGTCGAACATACTAGCCTCTAGCTGGAGCAGTCTTCTTTAATCTCCTGCAAAAATTATTTAGGAAAAGTCCTGACCTATTAACTATCATGACCCATTAGTCTATCAGGTTGGCGTTGACATACCTGATTTCTCATTCCTTTAGCATAACCAACCCAGTACTAGATTTAGACCAAATCTTGTGGTTGATCTTGCTGATATCGAAGGACATACACGTGCCTCGCCATTTCTGCAGAATCCTAAGAGAAATATTCTTTCCGGCGTGCTTTTCAGCTTTGCAGTGTACCTGGATATCTCTGTGGCCTGGCACCCAGAATAGACGAATGTTAAACTGCTTCGTCATTTGCATGAGAGACATGGATGACATGCAATTAAAAGTTTGACTGTCAAAGAAAATATCAATAAGCCTGACAGATTGCATTGCATTTCAACCAAGACAACACAATCTGCATCCACCACAACTGCATGATCAGGAAGCGAAAAGAGATGCTCAGAATGAATAGCCAACATGTTATTCGGCTCCTACCTATGTATAGCCTTTTTATAGTGATAGACAGCGGTTTAGTAAATTGGCTGTCCAGCTTTTATATTTTATTAGAGAGATTCCGAACCAGAAAACAGTGTTGGATCCCTTTTCGCCTCTCTTCCACGATCCATCTTAGCCCGAGAGCCTTTCTGGATTTCTGCACAGTTCCTCTCTGGCTTTAATTCCTCGTGTCAACGCTAGCATTTTAACAGAAATCTGGTTCATTATTAGTTTCTACCCAGGGGCTTCCCAGGACCTCCATTCTTCTGCTAGCTAGCACCGGACATTGACGCAATATATGTACGTGGTGCTGTCCCGACTTTCTCCAGGCATAGTTCACAGGTGGCATCCTCCAGAAGACCCATCTTCTTTAAGTGATACCCAAAATTTCTATGACCTGTAGACAACGCTACCACCCATTTCAGTGTTCTTCGCCCTAAGCTTAGATCTTCTCTGTAAGTGGTGCCAAACGGCATTTTAATAGTCAATAGTGCAACATTCCACGGTTGGCCACCTTCTCTGGTGCTCCGTCGCAGCCCAGTTGCTAATTAGTCGTACTACCATCTCTCTGCCAATTGAAGCGAATGGTTCCGGACCAGGGAACTCCAAGGGTAACCCTTGCTTTGCTAGAGAGTCCGTCTTTTCGTTGCCCTCAGTCTCTACGTGCCTTCTCACCCAGAGCAGCGTCATCTCATTTCGAGTTGAGCACTCATTGAGTTTATGAACACATTCCAATGCCAGTGATGTATTGATATCTGTTTGCTCCATGCGTCTAATCACTGATTATTGTCCAGTGCTATACTAACGTTTTTACCCGCAACCTGACCCTCTTTCAGGTGATCCAACGCATGCAACAGAGCAATCATCTCGGCTCGATAGACTGTGGTATATTTCCCTAGACTAATATGACAGGCTAGTTGCAGTTCTTCTGAGAAGATACCTGCCCCCGCTCTGCCATCCATCATGGACCCATCCGTAAAGATGATTATATCACCAATCTTCTTTTCCAGAAGTGTTCCATCTCCAATGAGAGTTTTGTCATACCTTTCGGTAACACGCATTCTCTTTATTCCATCCATGGGTATATTCAACTCCCTAATCTCGTTTTTCACGATATCCAGGATTTTCCTAAGACTATCCCATCGATGGTACCGCACCAGTGCCAGTTGGCATCCCGGTGCAGGCGAAGTGACGTGGATGCCGCCGCTTTCTTAATAAATAAGTCCAGCGGAAGAATACGTAAGATGACTATTGCTACGGCGGTCCTTAAACATGCCAGACGTTGGACCCTATCTAACTACTTCTTTACAGTGGCTTTTTGCCACCATCTAACTGACGCATATGTGATAATCGGTCTAACTATCATCGCATACATCCAGTATGCTGATCTCGGCAGGATTCCCTACCTTAGTCCACGTACCCGTTTGCACTGATGATGCACCCTTTTCGTCTTTCTGATCTTCTCTTCCATATAGAAATTCTAAGTTAGTCCAGCATCTAGATATACACCCAGATACTTAACCTTCCTGATCACATGTAGTTCCGATCGGAAAAGTGTCAAGGACTGAAATTGGAAGATCTTTTCTCTTCTTTGTGAAGATGATTAGATCTGGCTTTCCAGCATAGTGTCCTATCCAAAACACGTTCCAATCGCTTTGCATATTCTGTTAATGGGATACTGGTGTCTTTAATAGTAGGAGGGTCTATAAGGGAAACGTTCTTGTAAAGATTGCTAGTTCAGTTTTTCTGAGGATTAAACACCAGATTTTGAGGCTCATCTGATGAATTGGAGTGTAGCGTACTGGAGAGTCTACTTAAGAGTGGAATAATAATGTCACAAGTAATTGCTCTGCATCCTGTCTTATCCAGGTCGACTATTAGCTGATTGACTGCTGAATTCTAAAAATATGGCCGGCTGTAAGCATTTGATTGATCAGCACTCAACCTTATGATTCTCTCTTGATTCGTCATTGCTAGAAGTCCCCTTATTGTCAAAGAAACCCACTAACGAATGTAAGGCTGTCTCGACTGATTTACTTTTGCAGTACGCATGTTGGAACGCAGAGAGTTAAGTCAGGCTAGATGATGGTAGTTGGGTAGACTAAAAGGTTGGATATCCTTTGTGGTCACGTGCGTGATTTTTCCTTCTTTAAGTATGAAAACGATTTCAATCGCAGTCCACAGTTGGAAAATCTGGACGAGATTCTGATATCGGCATGATAGGTTTAAGCCAAGGGAGTACCTACTACATCCTCAGATTGCTGGATGTGAGTAGGCGATTCGTGGGTTACGATAAGTGGGCTTTGTTTGACGACCTTTCGGATAAATGGGATTCTAATAGCAATGGCGGTTTTTGTTTCCCGTCTTAAGCGTAGCTGCCATCTAATTTCTTAAAGAACAGAAACAATAAAGAATCACCCTAGTATGTAATATAAATGACAAGCTGAGCTTCCACTTTTTCTTGATAAAAGTCGCCAATAAAAAAACCGAGAAAATTAGAAATATTACATGAAGTTGATCCACAAGTAACCACTAAAACTAAGACAAGAACAGATAAATAAACTCGAAAATAGGTTCGTTAAATAGTTCCCTGAATCCCAGAACTTGATGCTTGAACAGAAGAATGTCACAATGCTGAAGCCACTACATTAGTATTGGCCACATCTAAGTCGCATTGAATTCCACTAAACCATTCAACAGTGACAACAGAGTCAAAACTAAAGTCTTTAAAAAAAATGTGTACATCATCAAAAGCATGCGACCGTAAAGAGAATCGCATCAATCGTCACCGCCTGTTAATTTATTAGATAGGTTCCCATATCCTATTTTCTAAATTAGATCACCACACAGTTAATTAGCAGGTTTCGTAAAATTCCTCTCTCGTCTAGCCACGAGCGATGCCGTAATGAATAAGATTGATTTTTTTCAAAATTTAAATTTATAGTTAGAACTGAAGAGCTCGAATGTGGGCAGTGAAAGGAATGCGTCACTTATTAATTAATTAGAAAGGTTATTTCAAAATCATGTCATTCCTTCACAGCTATTTAACAAACCTATCCACCTACTGTGACACACACAAATAATTATACAAATGGTGAGGAAAGAATCATTTTGTTGACGCAATACTCTCGCACAGTTAACACACGTCCCTAAATAAACGTCACATTAAGAAGAAAAGAATTGAGTTAAACACACAAACAACAATTACAACACAAGATACAGAACGAAGATAGGTAGTCGGCGTCATTAAATTCCGAATTTTGTAGTCCCATTGTATCGCAGATACACGTATGTATCTAACTCCAGGTAGGAAAGGATTCCTGTTCTTCTAATAAAAACGAAGACTCGACTCATGATAAATGCGTAGACACATACGATGCCAGCCATTTTTTTCTCCTTTTTCATTTACTAAATAACTTGAAAAGGAATTTCTTTACAGGTACAGCAGGTTATCCATTCTCCTTGTGAAGGAGAAGCAAAAAAAAAAAATTACGACGCATAACTTCATGTGAAGTGGTCGATACTTCAGTCGAGCTGTATGTATTTGGTAAGACGGAGAACTCGTTTCCAAAGTTAAAATTTCAATCCAATTGGATTTTTTTTTTGTTTTTATTTCATGAAATCCTCGTCAGACGGATATTTTCTTATCCGTATAATCTTTTTTACGATTTACGAACGTTGCTGTCGCTGAGTATCTGGTGCCACTTCACCCTTCCACTCGCAAGTGAATATACGAAATTGTTGCAATTGTTTTCGGAATTTGCTGTAGAATGGTGAATTTAATAACTTCTCTCAGTGCTGGTGAAGATGATGTGCAGATGCGACTTATTAAGGGGAACTCTTATTGCATATAAGAGCTCTCAATGATACCTCCCACAATGCTGACTCACTGTCTCAAAAGATCAGGTCCTACTGCAGCTAAAAATTAAGGTGCACACACAAATATTCCAAAGCTCTTGTATGCTCATAACAATTACTTACTGTAGAGTGTACCACATATCATATGAGGAAAACGTGAGTCTTCTACAGAAGAAGATAGTATGTAGATCGAAGTCAACTGAGTGCGAATAAATCGAATTCGGAATTTTGAATAGAGGCAATGAGCCCACCTTTATTAACTTAATCAGACAAGAGGTGCTAGATCTCATCATATCTATCTCATTTCTCTGTGATTCAACTACTTATTGGTACATTCTTAAAAGATCCCTCAATGTTAGATCATACGCATATAAGGTTCAAGCGCGGAAATGATAACACAAGAAAGGATAAGATAGGCTATTAATTTCTTCTCATTGTATAAATCTCCGCGAACAGATAGCACCTTCTCTCTGATGCGACAAAAATGTGAAGAACTTATAACGCCACATCTAAAAAACATCTTTCTAAGTAGCCTAACTTGGGAATATATGTACATATACCAAAATCATGGCGGAAATTTAAAGTGGTATTTATATCCGAAGCTGTCACACTACCGCAAAGGATTCTAGACCTACCAGTCTAATTCGAAATGCTAATTGACATTTACATTCGAAGCAAACTCAAGCCGGAAGTTATATCTCCGGCTCAACATGCTTATATAAAAGGGAAAAGTGTAGAAACAGCACTCCACAGTGTCGTCAGTATCGTGGACAAAACACTGAAGGACAAAGAATACACTCTAGCTGCTTTCTTAGATATCGAAGGGGAAACCGATGCAATAAGGAAAGTTTTAGTAAACCTTAATGTGAACAACACCATTATCATCTGGATAATGTGCATGTCATGGCAAATCAGTTCAGACCTAGGTGGCGTGCAAATCATAGTGTCAGCATCTAAAGGCAATCCTCAAGGTGGTGTATTAAAGTTTCCGATTACGTCAAATATCTGGGAGTCATTCTAGATAGAAAACTAAACTGGAACCACACCATAAAGGAAAGAGCAAAGAAAGCAATGATAGCATATCATGCCTGCAATAGGATATTCGGCAAAACCTGAGGTCCAGGCCCTAAAATCGTCATGTGTTTACACCGCGGTAGTTAGACCGATACTGATGTATGGTAACTTGGTCTGGTGGCAAGCGACGAGCCACCAACCTTAAGATTATGACAAAAACTCAAAGAATACTGGAAGCTGGAAGCTGGAAGCTGGAAACCCAGTGTGATACGGCACTCGCAGATTCTACAGAAATATGCGAGCAATATAGTACATATGCATGGCTGGATGCTGTAGGAATAGGGTAGGCACTGACTGGCGTCAACCTGGCGACGTCCAGTGTTGTAACTGTTACTGCGCATCAATTGTGCTTATTTTACCTCCTAGTGGTAGCCATCGGGTACTGGTTGGTGTCCATCCGGACCCGACTTGCTAAACTTATAAGCGCGAGTGTTGACCAAGAGAAAATTGCAGCACTATAAATACGACAGCGGACGAACTCTCTCGATGGAGTCAACGGTGGCGTTAAAGCTTCAAACGGAAGCACAACACTTTATCTGGGCTACTTCGACATATTCGGAGCTCAGGCCGATAAAGATTTCCAAGAATAAGTCAGGTTTTTGGAAAAGAGATGGTGGCGGATGAGCCCTTATTGGGCCAACGGCAGCGCTCATATCCCCGAAGCGGGATACTGACTTCGGTTTAAAACCGGCCCCTCGTCCTAGGGGTTTCAAAAAAATGGAACTGGCCCTCCAGGTTGGGGGTTGTGCCGTCGGGGTAACTTCCTTACCACGTAAAAAAAATTTAGTTATGAGAGAGACGCAAGCCTCGGATAATGGACCCCCTCATTTAATACCACGACCCGGAACGTACACGGACTATGATATAAGAGTATGCACCTGGAATGTACGTACACTGTACACTCCTGGTGCTACTCAAAAACTTGAATCTGTCCTCACGCGGTACAAGGCAGATATTACCGCGATCCAGGAGATACGATGGATAGGATCAGGTATGCAAAAACGGAAAAATTGCGACATTTATTACAGCTGTCACAAAAGACTGCACATGTTAGGATGCGGATTCGTCGTGGGAAATCGGCTACGCTCAATGATAATTGACTTTAAGCCGATCAGCGATTGCCTGGCTGTGATCCGCATCAAGGCTACTCTATCAAGGAGGAGTTTTATGACCTCCTGGACGGAGCCTACGGAGCCTGTCCGGAGTATGATGTCAAAATCATACTCGGGGACTTCAATGCCAAAATCGGTAAGGAAAACATCTTCGGCGGATTAGTTGGAAAGCACAGCCTCCACGACACGACAACAGACAACGGCTTCCGGCTAATCGATTTTGCAGCAGCTCGTAATACGGTGATAAGTAGCACTAGGTTTCCAAGACTACGAATCCACACAGCAACCTGGCGCTCTCCAGATGGTCGAACCGCCAACCAAATCGACCACGTGCTAATAGATGCGAGGCACGCATCCAACATTCTGAATGTGCAAACGTTCAGAGGGGCAAACGTCGACTCTGACCATTTTCTTGTTGCAGCTAAGTTCAGAGCTCGACTATCCAATGAGAAGAAGCTGCAGACCGCCCAGAAAAAGAAATTCAACGTTGGAAGCCTTAGCACGTCTGGAGTAGCCAGAGCCTACAGGGAGCGCCTGAGTGAGAGACTCTCCGCTGTGCATTCACCATCCACAAACGCCAACAATCTGTGGAACCAGTATCGCGACATCATCAAAGGGGTAGCAGAGACCACCATAGGCTACCAGCCACCACCCAAAAAGAGCCCTTGGTATGATGATGAATGCGTACGCCGGAAAAAGGTGACAGAAAATGCACACTTGCAAGCGCTGCAACGCAAAACAAGGGCAGCGAGAGAAGAGTATCGAACCAGAAGAAGGGAGGAGAAGAAGATACTGCGTAAGAAGAAAAGGGCCCACGCAGCCTCCCAGCTCAAGGATATCGAAGAGTCCCGCGATAGGAACAACATCCGGATGTTTTTCAGGAAAGCCAAGCAACTGGCAGCTGGCTTCAAGCCCGGAACGCAGGCTCTTCGAAACAGTGAAGGAAACCTAGTCACCGAAGCACAGGGAATAGTAGATGTATTTAAGCAGCATTTCCAGCAGCTACTTAATGGGCAGGTAGAGAGAGTGATAGGGCAAGAAGAGAACCCGCATCCAGTCAATGAAGAATCCATTCCCCCTCCTAGTTTTGAAGAGGTCGGCTCAGCTATCAAAAAGCTGAAGAACAACAAGGCCGCCGGCTCTGATGGTCTACCAGCAGAGCTTTTCAAACATGGTGGTGATGCTTTGGTGGGGTGCATGCACCAAGTCATCAACCAAGTGTGGGTGGATGAAGTCATGCCCGATGACTGGACTATCAGCTCTATATGCCCCATCTTCAAGAAAGGCGATCCTATGTCTTGTAAGAACTACCGAGGCATATCCCTGCTTAATGTCGCATATAAGATCCTATCCAACGTACTGTGTGAACGTCTGAAGCCTTTCTGCAGCACACTAATCGGCACGTACCAGTGTGGCTTCCGGCCCGGCAGATCGACGATCGACCAAATTTTCACACTAAGGCAAATCCTGGAAAAGACCAACGAATTTCAAGTCGAGACTCACCATCTCTTCATCGACTTTAAAGCCGCATATGATAGCATTCATCGTCTTGAGCTCTACAAGGCGATGGCCGAATTCGGGATCCCGGCTAAACTGATCCAGCTGTGCCGCGTGACGCTGGATAACACGCGGTGCAACGTGCAATTCGGCAACAGTTCCTCTGAACTATTCCAAACATGCACCGGATTTCGGCAAGGGGATGCGCTATCATGTGACTTCTTCAATCTTGTGCTGGAACAGATAGTGCGCAGGGCAGGTGTAAACACGGAAGGCACTATCTTCAACAAATCTGTCCAGTTGCTGGGATACGCAGACGACATCGACATCATCGGTCGCTCCCAGCGCGCCGTGTTAGAGGCTTTTACGGCAATTGAAGAAGAGGCGAAACGTGTTGGCCTTGAAGTGAATGAGGACAAAACCAAATACATGTTGTCAACAAACAAAGAAGCATCTGTCCACCGCCTAGGACAAAACGTCACTGTTGGCAACAGTAACTTCGAAGTGGTTAAGGAGTTTACCTACCTTGGAGTAAATATCAACTCCACGAATGACAACTTAGTGGAGATTCGACGAAGACTTACCCTAGGAAACCGCTGCTACTTCGGTTTGGCGAAACAAATGGGGTCAAAACTCCTAACTCGGAAGACGAAATGTTTGCTCTACAAAACTTTGATCCTGCCAGTTCTGCTGTATGGAGCCGAGTGCTGGACGATAAGCAGGAAAGCAGAGCAAATACTGAACACTTTCGAAAGAAAAATTCTTCGTCGGATATTCGGTCCCGTATGCGAGGAGGGCGAATGGAGGAGAAGATATAACAGCGAACTCTATGAGCTGTACCAGGATGTGGATGTAGTCCAAAAAGCCAAAACACGTCGACTACACTGGCTCGGCCACATCGAGCGAATGGACAATAATGCTCCAGCAAAGAGGATCTTCGAATCACAGCCCCCAGGTTCGAGAAGACAAGGAAGACCGTTTTAAGGATCAAGCTATCGCGGATGCCAGAGCGCTTGGTCTAGATAACTGGAAGCAGCGTGCCCGGGATCGAAGAGAGTGGAAGGCTGCTGTGTCTCAGGCAGAGACTCTTCACGGGTCGGGAGCCCGTTAAGTAAGTAAGTATAGTACATATGCACAGACTACATAACATAACCCCCGTCTTGACTTTACAAGACCATTTGTCATTTACTTTCCCAGTAGAGAAGAATGGCTAGAAAAACGACCACCAGTTAACGGATCAACGATACCCATCTATGGATGGCTCCAAGATAGACACCGGAGTTGGCGCAGGTTTCTTTTCCAAAATTCTCGGAATACCCACTTCGATCAAACTCCCTAACTACGGCAGTGTTTTTCAAGGTGAGGTCCTGGCAGTGACAACAGCTGCTAAACAGATTGCAATGAGAGCATTACCACACGTTGATATTACCTTCTTCATTGACAGGCAAGCGGCAATAAAAACGATTTTTGCCATTAAAGTAAAATCAAAGCTTGTAAGTCGCTGTCGCGAAGAGCTACGAGTTTTTGGCGCGCAGAACAACGTAAGACTTTGCTGGGTTGTGCAAAGAGCTGATGAACTGGTAAAAAAAGGATCATCACAGGAACATCACTCACTAAACGAGGCAGATACTACAGTAAAATTCCCACCCTGTAATCTAAGACAAGCGATTGGGAACAAAACACTAGTAGCAGCAAATGAGAGATGGAGCAGGCCGAACTCCTGTGTTAAAACTAGGAAAATGTGGCCGCTCTACAACAAACAAAAAACTGAGAGAATCTTAGAAATGAGTAAAAAAATCCTTGCCCTCTCTCATAAACTATCACACAAAGAAGTGCAAGTTTCTGTAATCCCGTTAACCCATTAACCTAACCTAACCTTCTACACATAGATACTAAAAGGTTTGACTTAAATCCGTCCTGTTCAAATATAAACTCTCCATATATACTCGATGAAGAAGCCTAAGCTCTCAAATCATCAAATCACCACTGCATATGAATCTAGTCGTGATGTGCCATGTCGGACCAGTGAGCACGAAAACTTAAAAAGGAAGGTTAGGAGGCTATTTTATAAAGCCAAACGCTATAATTCTTTCGCGAGAACATTAATGATCTTCTATCAGTGGTTGCTGTTCAAAAACCCCTCTAAAAACCATAGCAACGTCTTAAGTCACCTTCAAAACCTTTTGCTAGTATCATACTCAACCCACAATCAGAATACTGATCCACTTACACCTTCGATCTTATTCAATACTCCCCAAACAGGCACGTAAGGAACATTTCAAAGAGAATCTTTTCTCATAATACCATCAGATGGGCATCTCCACACAGAAGCCATACAAAGCTCCCGGTGGGGACGGAACATGGAATAGACACTCTTATTGAATCCCTTCTGCCTATTTTTAGATCCAGCTATGAACTTAGCTACATCCCAATAGCTTGGAGAAAAATTAATGTAGTGTTCATACCCAAAGGCTTTCAAAGGCCTTCTGCCCCACCTCAGTGTTTCACGGCCCTCAATTTTTTTTATCAATGTGGAAAGTCGACAGTAACAGCCTTGCACCGTCTTGTTAGCACGATTGAAGTCTCTTTCAAGGAAAGAAATTACCCTCTGTGCCTTTCTGAACATCTTCGGAGCCTTTGATAACACATCTTTTTAATCCATTAGAGATGCCAAAGGCTTTGACTCACAGACAACGAGATGAATATGCTGCATGCTTGGGTTCGGTTGGGTGGTTGTCCCCGCTTAGCAGGGACGCAGTTACACCAAAAGGAAAGTCCATTGTGATACCACTATGGAAAAACCGGGTAACCAGCACCAGACACCTACATAGAGACTTGTCAGACGGGACAGGAGGCAGGACAACCAGTTTCGGTGTAAACCCATGCTCCATGAATCATTTCTACCAAGCTTGGACAATTCTCGATTTTCGTTTAAACTACTAAAGGTGGTATCCTCTAATATGGTTCATTTTAAGCGACATATTTGTAAAGGACCTAAAGAATTTCAGATTTCTAGATCATATCCTTGACTAAGCAGATGACTTAGTCACAATAGTAAGGGACAAAGAAGATTCCAGTATTTTTGGGGCAATTCGAAGGGCTAAAAGTAAATCTAACTAAAAAAGGCTACTAAAGCCTTCTGTGCCTGCTCTAGGGTGTTCAGGAAAACATAGGGGTTAAAGCCAAAGATAAATTCACTGGACTTTCCTCACCATCATCAACCCAATAATAACTTATTGATCGCTCATACGGTGGGAAAAGCCTAATCAAGGCTACGAGTACTCTAGCTACTCCGCACAAAGGGTGCAAAGACTGGCCTGTGTAGGTATTACTCTAGACCTTCCACCCCTTCATAGAAGTGATATGATCACTCCGGCGGCAAACGTCCTACAGTTTCACCTCCTATGCAACAACAAAACCATCAACCGAGTTGAACATATGAAGATACTTAAAAAAATTCAGCTGATATCCTTACCGGCAGTATGCATGTCGGACTTCATGCCGAAAAGAATCAATTTCGATCGCCCTTTCAAAGTTGTTATTGAGATAATCCTCAAATCCTTCAATTGACACCTCAAACTGAATGGGACACTGACCATTTAAAAATGTCAAATGGGGTAGGAGTTGGAATTTTCGGCATCAATTACAAATTGCCTGCAGTAGGTAGGGCATTCTACTTCTATCTTCCAAGCAGAGCTCTGTGCCAGAGAGTGTATCAGGACGAACCTTCGAAGACCACATTTAAATATTTTATCAGATAGCCAAGCAGCTCTAAAAGCTCTCATGTCCTTTGACTTTGAGTCTAAGTAGGTTTGGAACTGTCTTCAAAGTCTTCTACAGGTAGCTGTACACAATGAAATCACATTAACATGGGTCCCAGGATATAAAGGCATTCTTAACGGTGCCCAGTCTGCATTTATAGGCCCCGAACCCTTCTGTGGTCTACCTGGTAGCCTATCGCCTCAAGAAAATTGGTATTGGTCAATCGGACAGGCGTCGACAATGCCTGGAGAACACCGAAACTGCCGAACATAATTAAGTGAATGTCCCGCCGTTGCTCGGACTAGGTTCAAAGACTTCCATAAATGCTATACCTTGCTTTCTGAAGTCACCTATTTCTCAGCTTAAACAATCCAAAGTTCATTCAGGAACTTGATTTCAGCTAGTAGCCATATAACGTCTTACGGAGATAACAGAAAAAGGTATACAAGATCTCTATGAGGTCGTAGTCCTTCTTGAGACGATTTCAAGGCCCATCACACCTTAGCTACGGCACAGGTAGTTTCTGTTGTGTTTCCATCACCCAAGATAACCAAAGAGTTCCACAAGGATCGGGTGTTAGACCCGCCTTGTAGAATATAATGTAGAATAATATTCGGTCAATTTTCAACAGCAAGGGTATACTCGTAGCCCCTAAACGATTTTCAGTTAACCTGACACCGCTTTGGAAATAAATCTCTTGGCCTTACTCGTAGAGTATGAAACGACTTAAGGACGAGGGTCCGCATTTAGCTTGCCATCAATATGGTGCCATGGACGTCTCAAATGTACTCAGATATTTATAGGTTATCTGGGCATCTATGTACCATACTCACTGAGAAAGCTTATGAATTTGCAAGAAGTGTCGAGAATTGTAACCATTAGGTTACAATTTTGGAAGTCGTTTCTTCACCGTATGAGCTGCAAGCATAAGATTCACATTCCGTCTTCCTTGAGGAGCTAATGTGAGATCACATACTTTATGACTTCCTAACCTTTCTCTTTGTGTAGTTGGTTTAGAGTGAAAGTCCTGTCTGCGTCCCAATACGATGTTAATGGGTAATTAATTTTCGAAATATTTGTTTTGTGTAACAAACTAGTTAAGTTCAGGCAGTCAGTTAACAGACTAGCAACTTTCCTTGTAACATCTTACCGCTTCGCTAATTTGTTAAATTTCCCAAACCACAAAACCTCCAATATTCGCATTTCTTTATGTAAAAGATACTTCCTATTCCTCCAAAGCACCGCCCGCTGAAACTTCCAAACGTACTACGTACTACAAGCAATCACAACCAATTCAGACAATTAAAACAAACAGAGGGAGAATATTTGCAATTACAATTCAGTGCGCGTATCTCGTTTGTCGATCTTTATGCTCCCATAACAAATCGCATACGGTTATGCTTGGCAGCGCTTTAACTTCCATTCGGAGAGACTGAGGATCTACCGCCCAGATACATCAGCACCTTCATGTGAACCAAATGTATCTATGTATCTGCTGGCAGCCCACGCTCGACACAATCAAATCATCCTGTGTGTATGCCAAATTAATGAATAAATTTTCGAATCTTCGCAACATGATAACCTTTCTCTCGTCGCAACGCAGCCCAGTAATCTGAATCTGACGCACGCCATGGCTCATGGCCAAAAAAATATTCTCTATTCCTTTTTGTTTATCTTTTGTAACGAATAAGAATCGCAACTCGCCTCGCATCATTTAGCTCGGGAATAATAAATAAACATCCCACACAAAGCCATGGCAGCGGACGGACAGACACACAAAAATCAGGATCACCGTAGAACTTTGAACACAAAATGACTACACACAACGGTACCGGACGGAAATTTTGAAAGCCCTGGTGGCACATTTTGTATCTCACTTTGGCTGAGTGTGATTTCATTTTTATGAAAAGTATCTCATCTTGGCTGCTCTTCGACCTAAAATCATCATATATTCTCCTCTGAGTATTTTTAGATTTAATTTTATTATTTCTTCCGAGCAAGCGAGACGGACAGACACCAGGTGAATGTGTGTAACCTGAACCCCACTTGGTTCCATGTCAAATCCGTAAAAATAAAAAAAAAAAATAAATAAAAACATACTATTCCGGGATTACATTCCACATTCTGGAAACCAAAGATACCCGTAGAGGCCATGTTAGCCGCAAGATAGCCACGTTAAGGCCGATCCGCTGATGCACTTTCTTTTAAATTGGCGCGTTGGTCTGTACAAAGATGTAGCATCTCTAAGATACCATATACACAAAGGAGTGCTTACCTATGGATAGATAGATATGGATACCTCAGGTAACCGCAATTTATTTACCAGCCAGAGGTACACAATGATGGAGGTGGAGAGAGAGAGCTGGCTGGTGGTAGTGGTGCTCTTGAATAATCAATGCAAAGAGACGAGAAGCCCTCTTTAGCACTGAACGCCCACTTCAAAGTGAAGTAGCAATGCAGAATAAGACAGAAAAAAAAAACCAGTAGAAGATGAGTGGTAGTGGATTAGTTTTTCCCTGAAGTAGACGTTCTTTGTTTCTCGGATTATCTTCAAATGGAGGTTAATCCTGTTTTAGAGAATAGAAAGCAGTAGCAGGAAGAAGAAGGCAAAGTTAAAAAATTATGTAATAGCTGGCAAACAGAAGAAGGAAGCACTTCAAAGTGATTTATTGAGCTTTAGTTGGCAATGTAGGAAGGTATAACTAAATTGATTACCGCCCTGAATTTTAGAACTTGACGTGTAACAGTGCAGTGCAATTTTAACAAGTGTTCCTTGGGATATATCCTATTTAACCTAAGGAACGTTTGAGACAATTGCGACCGGTGATTTATCTGTGGCATTAAGGAACCTATAGACATCACAATACGACGAAGAAACTGGCTCCACGTTGGGCGCCAATTTGTTAAAATTTCTCGATTCAATAGAAAGTTAGCCGAAACGGAACTAATGAAATTCTAATGAATCGTTAAACTCTGCGACTCCAAATATACGCAATGGAATGGACTTATCCAAATTGGTAGAAGAATCTATAGATCTTAGCAAACGTGAAGCACAGTGATCGAGGAAATATCAAAAATGCTGGAAATTATGTCGCACATGCGATAATAACTTCCTAATCCGGATACATATACCCCAATGAGTGCATCTAGCCATGAATATACTGACGGATAGCAAGACCTGTTCGCTGGTCTAAAAATAAACAAACATCCGCGTTAGCATTGGTATAACAGTTTCTATGCTCTTAATGTCATTCTTAATCTACCACCCTTACAATTCCACATTAATAAAGATGGCAGGGTCAGGGTCTGCCTGTCCATAACTGAAGATGCTAATATTATCCACGCCACTGAACAACCTGACAATTCTACTGACTTTGCAGGCTATAATTTTGGCAGTGTGTTTAGGTGATAGTTGTAGTAGCTCATCGGATATGTAGTCCCTGGCCGGCGGCGATTCACTGCCCCTTAAACCATTCTGTTGACCGCAGTTCGAGTGGATCCTAAGATACCTATGATGTAGATATAACTTAAGCGCTAGAATTTTATTCAGAATCCTACACATTATGTCAAGAATCCTGTGTAGCAATAAACCATCATCATACGGACAAATATTACCTTATCATAGTCAACAGAGGATGGGCATTAGAAATTTTAGGAACTCATACCATATATAGCAGCCTTCTGTCCTACTCACCCCCTCATAATCTAATCAACATAAAATAATTTCATCCACCCAGCATTACTCACTTCATTTGCTGACATCCATATATTTTGTTTTTTTTTTTCATTCGCCCTTCATTTGGGTTTGTCATCATGTAAAATGACTAAATTTTTTACACACTCGAATCGACCTAATCATCATAAAAAAAAAACCGAAACATAAACAAAAAACGGAAAGAAACGCCAAAAAGGAAATTGTCCAGTTTTATTAATTAAGTGATACCATACAAGTCGAAGTCGAAGGGAAGCGCGCGGCAACAACCTCGAGGTAATCGCTTAATTCAGCGACAGTCAGTCTGACATATGTCACATGTAATGCATGCCAATTTATTCTGCTTCTGTCATATACATGTGACAGTTGGCAAATAAAATAATTTCACTCTTTACAAAAGGGCGCGTAGCATATGAGACTAATTCATGTCATGCCGGTTTTTTTATTGAGTGATATTATGACAAACGGAAACTGCTTTATGCGACGAAAGTATGAATGGTCGCAATAAGACGATGAAAGTCATGCTCGCATTGAATAGACAAGGATTTTCTTGTGTCTTTTGTTGCATTGTAAGATTTTAAAACGATTAGAAACATATTGTTGTTGTTTATGGAAAGAGATGAGGAAATGATTGTGCTCAGAAGAAAATAGTAGAGATCAGAAATGGTTGAATATGAGTTAAGAATTATTCAAACAAGACCTAAGCCGAGCAAGAGTTCACTTTGACTTATAGAGAGGTGTAAGTCTGTGATTGAAGAAACCAGAGTTCGTAAATAATGAAAGAAACTGGATGTACAAAACTTCTTGCAAGTTAGAGATTTGGTAGCACTGAACAGAAAGTAAAATAACGAAGACTGACGCCATTTTGACGAACAAAGAACAGAGATGGTTGGCATTGATTTGGGGACTTTGTTTTATGGGTATGAGTACATTGTTGTACCCAATATTATCTGTAATAGGTACTCAGCTATGAAACGTCTGCTGGAACATCAAAGCTGGCACTCATCTTAGTTGGCAAAAGTCTAGACAACTTCTGGTGCCTTACCTTTTTGTTAGACAGACAGATGCTTATTTTAACTTGTCTGAGTCCCTGGACGTTATCCGTTCGAGCAGTGCATAATGGATTTTAGGTACATCAAATGGAAATCACGTTTTAAATGACGGTTGGACATCCCTGGGTATATGAATGAAAAATCTTGCCTGGTGCTTATTTCGATTGGTTAAAAGGAACCACCTATACACAATGAAGAAGAACGTCGGAAAGGAATCCAAGGGGCTACCAAAAGAATAGCCAAGAAGGTATAACAAGACAGTCTTAAAGGATCAAAGAAACTATGAACAATTACCGGCTTTCTCACAGGACACTGTATGTTCTATGGCCATTACGAATAACCAATGAGATGCAATAGAAAAGTCTCCGGGTCACGTTTTAGCGAACTGTGTGGCAATGATCTACAACGGATGATATTGGGAGCACACCAATTACATCACGGATTCTCAAGTTTCAAAATGATACATCGAGGGCATAAAGCGGGCCCTTATTCTCCCTGTAAGATTTAGATTTAAATTTACTGTCGTAGATCCAGCTCAGGACTAGGCTTAGATACATCGCACTCTTCAATCGAGATGAGTTCAGTTCTGAAGAAGAAAAATTTGGGATTTCTAAAATGTAATTTACGACTGACAGACGGATCACTGATTGGAGTATAAATCTCTGTATAGTTTTACAGTCTCAGAACGATTAAGCGGAGAATCAGCTTCACTATATACATAGGTAGGTAGTTAGAAGTGACTATTGGAAGTAGCTTAACTGCTCTATTGAATACCACAACTCAAGTGACCTAAATATACATACATATGTATGCATGTTGTTAAGGTGTTTTAACTCTGTTATGCCGAAGGGAGAGGGATGTCCTTTAATCAATCCTATGTTCAAGAGACTTATCATTTATCTACTGATTCTGCTTTCTAGGATTTTATTCAAATCGTCGAAAGAGAGTTTACCTAAAGTGCAATGTCTGACTAAGTCAAAATCCGCACATCAGTAGAGGAAACGTAAAAGATTTAGTTCTGAAGGATATCTCCAGTCTGTACCCATGCTTCTGTTGTTACTGTGCTCATCGCTAAGTTTTTGCAATGTCTTCACGAGCTCTGTTGTATAGTTTAGTCATATCTATCTTCTTTTTAATATATCTGCGCTCCAAGGATGAAGAATATCCTTATAGAGACAAAACACGCTTAAGAGTATACAGTCCTTTTCGGCTTAAGTGAGAGAAGGTAGAAAGTAGAATAGATTTTGTCGTGAAGTGGTTTGAAACTCAGGTGTCGTTAATGTCGTTGTACTACAAGGGTGGTGTCCGTACTGAGCGAGGAGATTTATTGCGGATCATTGCTTTCAGGTCTTAATTTCTAGTCGTTTATCTGAGTATGCATGTGGCTACTCTAGGTGGAGTCGCGGAGGTGTCATTTATTTTTAAAATTACCTTCTAGTCAATAGCCAATACACCGTAGTCTACACAACACACAACTCGACATGCGGTATGCAGTTAGGCAATCTACTCCAGCCTTTGCTAGAAATTGAGATGAAATTCACCTGATCATTTTACCCCCCATTAGACGTAAACTTTCTTCGCAAGGGATCTATCAAGGAAACCCGTTTCGTTAGCTCAACTCAATTCTTCTACTGTATGTTGCTATAGAGTTGCAAAGCCATTTCGGGTCCAATTGTGATCTCGGCAAGGCCAATGCCCTCTTCTATTGTTACAAAGAGCAACATTCTTTGTGCAATAAGCGGCTTTAAGCCATTCAAATCCCCTGGAGCAGATGGTATTATACCGGCTGAATTTCAAATGTGGGAATGTGGAACTAATCCTTCCTTGGTGGACCTAATCCTTCAAAAGTTGCCTGAATTTGGTTCATATGCCCAAGCCATCGATGAAAGTCAATGTAGTTTTCATACCCAAGGCGGGTAAACGCTTTCACGTTACCCCTAAAAATCTTAGATCCATAAGCGTCATCATTTTTCCTGAAAACCCTAGAGAAATTGACGGAGGTTTGTCTGTAGGAATACACCACAAAGAGGTGTGATTTCCCCTCTTTTTTGAAACTTAGTGGTGAATGAACTGCTTCGAATCGTGGAAGGGGAATGATGCAAGGTAGTTGCCTATTCAGATGACTATTGCTGTCTCAGAAAAACACCTCAATACGCTTAGGGATCTTCATCGCCCTCTCTAAGCTCTCCAAATGGACTAAAAAATACGGTCTGGGGATAAATCCTCAGAAAACCGAACTGGTTATCTTCACAAGTAACTATACAATTCCACCGAAACTTAATAGCATATCCCTGGTACTAACAAATACTTAGGCCTACACAGTAAATTAAGCTGAAAACCCAACATCCTGGAGCGAGTAAAGAAAGCCACTACGGCTCTGTACTGCTGTAAGAAAGCTCTTGGAAGTAAATAGACACTTCAGTCTCGCATTACATATTGGCTCTATGTATCTGTTATCAGGCCTATACTTACGTATGGCGTGATCGTCTGGTGGACTGCGCTAGATAGAGCCATCCACTACAACCTCCTCAGTTGTATGCAAAGAACGTCATGCGTCTGTAATAGTGAAATCCTGAGGACCACTCATACTGCGGTTATCTACTGCTCTATATCCATTGCAGACAAGTGAAAGCAAATGTGGCTATTCGCATGAAATCGGAATGCATTCCAAAATATACTGACTACATACTTCTCCAGCTCTTTTTCCACAAGAAGTTTGAGACCTATATACCCTCCAAGACTGGCTGGAAGGATGATATAGGGTTTTGCAGTGGGTCCATTTGCCTCTATACAGACGGATCCAAGACGGAAGCAGGTGGGAGGAAGATGTTTTCTCCCAAGATCTGAACTGCAAGATCTCCTTCCGTCTTCCCAATCACTGTAGCGTGTTCCAGGCGGAAATAATGGCGATAAAGGAGGCCTTGTCGTGGCTAAGACAAAATGTAATATCCGAGAGAGATATCGCAATTTTTACTGATAGTCAAGCAGTGATCAAATCGCTGGACTTGGTCTCCTTCAATTCCAAAGCTGCCCTTAATTGCCTTATCTCTGAACGAGATGCCAGAACAATTTAAAATTCACCGTATTTGGGTGCCGGGCCATAGGGACATTCCAGCCGAAAACATGGCACAACTCTGTCGTGCAAAATGGAATTAACGCTACTAACCGTAGGTGGTCGAACTGTACCACGTGCTATATCACGCTCTATCTATCTATCTATCATGCTCTATCACGAAACAGAAACAAGCGGAGCCCATAGTCTAATAAGACTAAAGAGATCCCCTATCAGCACAATATTAGATGTCATTACGGGACACTGCGTTATTGGGAGGCATGCCTTCAGGCTCGGTCTCCCGGCAAACGACTTCTGCAGAAGCTGCTTGGATAAGGAACCTATGCATCTGCCAAGCTCTCTCAACTCGAAGGAAACTGTATTTAGGAGAGTACTTCTTCGACAACCTTGGCGAACTAGCTAACATAAGTATTAACCACCTACATTGCTTTATAATAAGCTCATATTGGTTCAAAGGGTAGTTGAGGACACTAGGATCCTGTAGTATCACAATGGGCCTACTATGGTCTAAGTGTTGCTGCACATTCTACAGCCTGTCAATCGAAGCTAACCTAACCTATATGTGTTGCTATACCCTGATGACCTATCAAATTCCTCCTTACGCTTTTGTGTAATATTGGCGTGGAGGTCGGTAAAGCCCAATCTGGAGCACTGATGGACCCCTGACTATCATTGAAAATTGCTACATATCAGGCAATGTCTGGAAAACGAATCTGTAAGTCGATAAGAATAAGTTATTTGGAATGTTTCTGAGAAAACATCTGTCGCGTCTGCTCAGTCTATCCGTCTGTTATTTCGAATATCCTTGTCATTTTTCCAAACCTAAGGTTGAGTCTCTCCAGAAATTCTATTTGGTTGTGACCATCAAGTTTTCTTGCCTGATATCTGGCAGATCACACACACCTTACTCTTTTGAGTTTGATCGTACCTCATGATGACATGTGTTGGATATGGAGATCAATAGGTAGAAGAAGGCATGACCACATGACACTTATAGTCAGTATTCTCTGCACCTTGCTTAGTAGTTTCATTTTATTGTTCTTGTTGAAAGCGGTCCATCAGACTAGTCACCCGTAAGTTCAAATAGCGATGTACATCGATAAGACCATCTTACTTATAGTCCCCACATTTTATCGAGTATGTGTAAATGGTTATCTAAGCTTTCCTCATTCGCTGTGCTATGCTTAACTTCCACCTGAGCCCTTTCGATTGACTGGAACTACTAAGTACCTCGCGCTGGAGTATACAGAAAGTATTTACTTGATTTTTCAGCCGTGAAGGCATCTGATCCTTCAGCTACCGAAACCAATCACCGTCTGTGATTTCACTAATCGCAGAGGAAATTAAAGACCACACAACCATCTTTTAACCAGAGAAGCGTGTTCATTAATTGCTCAGATCATCTCTCCATCATGCCTTTTAATAAACGACGGACAGAAGTGTTCGTTGGATAGAATCTTGTTCAGCCAGGAGTCGCTCGATACGAGCAATCTTCTAGACAAGATCCATAACTTTCTCAAAGGTCTTAACTTTAGCGTTCAGTTCTTCTCAGACCGAGACTCAAGTTCACGACACCGAACTTTTTCCAGTCAAAACTTTTGCGATTTTGGGATTTCTTAAGGGTACAACCTTTAGACTCACATTGCTGGGTTTGAGTCTAATGTCTATGACATCGCCCAACACTCTTAGATATTCCCAACTTGAAAAACCGATAGTTTCTGACCAAGTATTTGCTTCAAATCGAAGAAAGATTTTTGTTTTACTCGAGTACTTGAATTTACTCGCACCTATTTATTATTTCCTCGAAGAAAAAAGAACTTCGTATTCTTCGTCATTAAAGCAAAAAGTGAAAACTTCAACGATTCTGAGTTCTGAACTCTGGACTCTTGCTCGCGAGTAAATACATATGAGTAACGCGTAGCTTTCGTTCTTTTTTTTTTAGAATATCTCTACATTTCTTGTTCGAATTAATGAAAAGATAAATTGACTTCAAAAATAAAGAATTTAAATAAAATTAAGGTGGCACGGTGCATCAGAATTAATCAAACATGAACCATCCGAATGCTCTAATTTCCAACGACCTTGCATGGCATAAGCAAAGCAATTACTTATACATTTAAAAAAAATAAAAAAACAAAACCGATATGATGTCATGTCGGGCCATTTTTCTAATCCAATTATCTCACAATCCGCATGATGTTTATTATTTACTTTTCAATAGAAACCTACAAGTCCACGTTCTGGCGATAAGTCTACTTGTTATCAGTGGAACTAAACTCACGGGAATTAACTGTGTAATATGTACAAATAAAGAAAGACAAAATTAAATTAATTTAACTGTGTGTGGACAGATTAAGAGTATGGATGAGTTAATTTCAAATACAAATACTGTTCTGGCTTGTTATCAGGAAATAGGGACAAAGGGAGATAGGAATGGACTTCATGCTTCATATGTATGTATGTAGAAGTAGAAGTAGAAGACATTGCCCTAAATTGAGTTCAAATGCATGGTGAAGCGATTGTCGTATGACTAACAGTCTCATGGGGTTTTCATGAATTTAAATGAATTGGGATAGAAAATAAATCGGTAGGGTGGCTGGCTGGCTTATTGTTATGTGATATATGTATGTAGCTGCGTCTATTTGGATTTTATTTATGTGCTCAACTCAAATCAAATCGTGGGAAAAGATAATTTATATAATTTTTTATGGCTAGCTGGTATTGGTTTAAATTTAATCAGTTGTAAGATAAAAATGAATTTCATAACAAAATATCAGAAATAAACAGCAATGCGTAGGTAATAATATAAAAACAGGGGAAATTCTACATTTGATTGGTAGAACTGAGCTTACTGAAAGTAGGCCTCCGTACAAGTATGAGACTGACCAGGTTTATATTTTTGTAAACTTTAATTGTAACTGCGTCCTTTAAGTGGTGGCATAATAGTTACTAGTAACAGTGTGACAGCAATACACGCCTCGACTAATATAAAAAAAAAACCTTCGTTTTCGAAACAAAGTTTAATTCCGAGAACAGTGAATCACATTAGCTATACTTTTCCGATTTCAATATCAACCATTACCATGATCACGAGAAAACATTTATCATCTACGAAAATTAAAGACAAAACTGAGACCGCCTAGACAGCAGATTACAGGAATATACCTGGGCGTAATCTGTAAAGCTTATATTTCATCAAGACTTTAATTTAGCTGACATGTTTCAGTGGGAACTTGCGGAACTTGTTCAAGTTTACTTGGGCACTGGTCAGTCATTTTTCAACCGACTTCCTTCGATAGACTATCCCCAGTTTGTTGGATAGTGATTCTGACTTATAATACACAAGTGGCATCTTTTGTATCACTTTATATCTTTAAACCGACCTATGGGCCCACAGTGAAGCCCGCATAAATTCAAAGCTGTAGCGCAAAGCATTATAACTTTCAAGGACTTGCCTTAGCGGAAAGGAACCATGCACTTTACCTTTGATCCATGTGGTAGTTAAAGAATTCACCAATCCCACTCCAGTTCTAATCAGTTCGAATTAGCTAGTGTATATCTTTTCCTAGCCCAGGCTTATAAAATCATGAAATTTGAGTGGTTTTCGAGTACGGATTTAAAATAAGGATCTAGCTCTTCATGATTGTGGGTTAATCGTATAGGATAAGGGACCACCATAAGCGCCGCTTTTTAACATTTCCTACATTTCCTCTCACGTAAGTGCATTTTAGGATTCGCTGAGAGATTCCTTTCTTTGATCTGTAGGATTGTCAGCATTCGTATTCAGTCTGGCAGTCATAGCGAGCTTTTTCTGGATCTCTTGTGCCGCTCTATAGATTTGCACACTTTTACGACTGGCCCCTATCAATGTGGTTTCAGACTAGGTTAGTCCACAATCGATCAAATTTTCACACTTCGGCAAATTCTGGAAAAAACTCAAGAATTCCAAATCGATACCCACCATCTTTTCTTCGATTTTAAGTCCGCATATGACAGCACCTGTAGAGACGAGCTATACAGAGCCATGTCGAGTTTTGCCATCCCTGTCAATCTCGTCGGATTGTGTAGAATGACGATGAAAACTTTTCGCTGTCGGTAACGATCTCACCTAGACTTTTGATGTCAAAAAAGGATTTAGATATGGTGACGCGCTGCCATGTGACTTCTTTGACATCATACTTGAAAGAATTGTGCGAAACTCACAATCCAATACCGGAGGCACAATCTATCAAAGCTGAAGATATCGACATAATTGGTAGAACTCAGCGGGCTGTCATTGCCGAGACCGGGCTAACTGGAGAGGCTTGTTGGTTGAGGCACAGGCCCACCCCGAACTGTACCGCCACCTAAGTAAGTAAGTATATACCACGATGACTTCTATAAAAAAAGAAGACGTGGATGGATGTGAATTTTTCAATAGGGACAGATTTGGGCTTGACGTATATACATATGTACCTGAGGGAACGCCTGAGGCACTGACACCCCCACAAAGCAGAACGATGGCATAACCAAAGAATGCTTTGTACGGTCCTCATTAGAACTTGCGATCGATGACCTACGTATGACGTTTGGAAGGTACTCTGCGATTTTAACACAAAAATAAGAAAAAGAGCATCTTTGGCAGTGCATTCCACAATATAATCTTAGGAAACGGGCGTCCATAAACTGTTCTTTGATACGAACTGCGTAAGTTCGAGTAGAATCAGGGACAAGCAGCCACCAATCGATGTAAATAAATTATGGTCTGAGTACTTGGAGTTTTCAGTTTTCCCATTGATAAAAAGAGGGAGTTCCGCGAGGTCTTCAAATGTTTGGATACTCCTAAAGTTCGAAATGTAACGCCGCTAAACTGACTCAACTTAGAATAAGTGACTGTCTCCGCTAGGCAGAAACACAATAAGACCAAGATGAAGGTCCACTCGGATACCACACAATAAATTACTAGATTACCACCACCGGAGACCTACATGCAGACTTGCGCTTATTGGGAGATACGGAAGACCCAACGACAAAACTTTTATTTTTGTCGGGTCTGGGTAGATTTTTTCTTCTCATTGCCGATAGATCTGGTTTCGTCCTCCTCCTCCTTGGCTCTACTTCTTTTACTTCACGATTGCCTGTAAGAGCGTCAATTAACTATATTTTGCCCAAAACCTAAAAACTTTGGGTTTGTCTGACCTTTTCAAATAAAAATTTAGGAATTCAATGCATCCTTTCAAAATGTCACTTTCACTTCGACCTTACGTTTGACATTCGTAGAGAACAACGTAATACTACGTAACGAAGTGGCTTCAACGAGAAGCAGATTTTGGGTTGAATTGAACTTTTGCTTGATTTTGACAGTTAACAGTTGTGAACAAAGAAAAATAACGTAAGGAAACAAATTTGACCGGCAATGGCATTTGGTGCTGGAAAAAGTCGAGCACTAAGTTCAACAGGCTTCTGAAAATCGGTCTCTATAAGCGCGCATGAAGTACGTTTGGGTAGACATCTTTGTTATTTTATAAAAATGCTGTAAATCCCTTTCTTTTAGTTAGTCGAAGTTTAGGTCATAAAACTGTCCTCATCTCTGCGTAAATTGAGCTTACGAGCCAACCATCCCCTTTCAGTCTGCACTGTCTGATATATCATACCTTACGGGTTGATCACACTCCTTAATTGTGGGATCGATACAAGTGTAAAACTCACATAAGAGAGGTAGCAACCACTTACAAAAACAAACCTACAGTGTCTTCTGGATCTAGTAGTTCCATATGGCCACAATAGCCTGCATAGATTATTTTAGCAATAAGTGCGACTTTTCCAATTTTTCAATCCAAAACCAAAACAAAGAAAAATCGTTTCGGAAACTAATGACAGCTGTCAATAGTTTAATGTCATTTCAAAACGCATTCTAGGTAACGCGAAAGCCAAAGCCGAAGCGCTATTGTCTTTTAGGCATTAAGCTTGTCCTGTTCTGGTTTTCTTCCAATGCTGGACAAACCTGTTTAGATGTTCCACCAGCTGTTTGCCATCCGATTGACTATAGTGTCAAGTTGGGTCTTTATCGATTTCATAAAGAACGGGCGTTTCTTCCTTGTTATTATGTCTGTCACATCTGGAAGCAATTTAGTGCAGTTATCCACGGCATCGCTTAACCAACTTGAATTATTGTAGTTTTGGTGATTGCAAGACTTTAATCGATGCTTAACATTCTCTGTTTAAAAATGGAAATCTAAAACAATCTTGTAGTGCCCAGTGCATCAATTATTTGTACGACACACGCAAGTGCTTTGTTCGGTTCAAAAGACGTCGATAAATTTGCATCTGGCCACCCTATTACTGCGGCAAGTGTGTCACATCTCTTTTGTTCCCTAATCCAAATCCAATTAAGAGCAAGTTTACTCTCTTCCTGAATTTACCCCCTTTCCTTTGTTTATGTCTTTCCTATCGTTTCGACTAATCGCCCAAAACAAAGCGAAATACGTAACGTACAATAACAAACCCTCAACAAGAGCGAAGAAAAGAGAAGGATAATCAAGGAAGAACCCCGAATTTTTGACATTTCACCGTTCTTATCGATCCAATATCCTTCCGACAACTGACATGCGCACTTGTCACACACGACCGCCATATTTGCGTGTGCAATCAAAGTGGAAAACTTTAAAAAAAAAAAAAAAAAAATAAATAAAAACTTACTGGCATTCATTCATGATCTCCTCCTGAGACCGCACCTGAACGGGTGCCAGCTCCTCCACACTCTGCTCATAGTTGCCAAAGCACTTGGTAATCTTCTCATCGAAAGTGTTGACCAAATCCTCCAAGCTGCCGCTGAACGTCTCAGTAAAGTTATCCACATTATCCTTGTTGCTGAAGATACCACCACCGCCTCCATTGGTAGCGTTATCTGTGCCCAACTCACTGCTGTTGCAATTCGGACTGCCGTTCTTGCTGATATGCACATCCCGTACGGCCTCCTCGAGGAGCAGGATCTTCGCGTCGGTCTCCTTCAGATTCAGATTCAAAGTATCGTTGATTGCATTCTGGGTGATAAAGTCACAGCCACCCCACTCGTCAGACTCCTCGAATTTGGCTAGGGGAGCCTCAAATTTAAGCTCGGCCATTTTCGTGCCGAGATCCCGCATCGCAAATTAAAAACAAAAGGGAACCGAAACTCGATGGACCGTTTTTCAGCTTCACTCACACGCGATGATAGGGGGGAGGAATTGGGACACAAAATTGCACTTTTTCACTTCTAATTGGAATCACCGCCGCACACACACACTCTGCCCAGCAGGATATTCACGCAGCGTATGCAATTTTCTTGTGGAAATTGGAAATCACGCAAAAAAAAATTTCCTTCAACTTCAACCCCTATGCGGGTTCGCTTGTACTCTACACACACAAACACAAATGCAGGTTAGGGGTGGGAATTTTCTTTAATTTTCACAAAAACACTCAACTGACACGGATTTTTGGTAAAAATTTATCTGATTTCACTTTTTTTTGAGAGATTTCCAATGGAAATTGATTTTAAATATTTTTTTTCTTCACTGTGCGGGGCGAATATGCAATAAAGAATCGCCCGGATAAAATCTCTGAGCAAGAGAACGACACAAATCACACGACGAATCAACTGAACTGAACAGGGAAATTGGAAAAAATCTGAGATATACCGTTTTCTGCAGTTTGACCGAGAGGGGAAATTTTCTCTTTTCTCGCGAAGAACGGAATAAAAATATCCCAAACTAAGAGATTAATTAAAACAAGTGTATGGTAGCGTTGCCAGGTTATGGAAAGTTTCTTAGTTTCGATTCGTATTGTGACGCAAAAACCAAAAATTAATGAGTCACTGATAATGGCTAGTTATGAAGTCATCGATAGACATTACACTTTGTTAGTTGTAGACATCGCTTGCAACAACGAAAGGAAATGGTATGTGATCGTAGTATTTTATGAAACAAGATATGTTAACAATGGCTTATAAGATAGTCAGCTTGCGTAGGTACATACATAAAATAAAGCTACAAACAGTATGTAAGGAGTAGGATACGCAGGCTGCTAAAGGTGATCAGGTGGAAGTGTGACGGGTCTTCATATAATGATGGGGTAACTCCTTGGAATTCTGGAATTCGATCAAGTCCTGCTCTTGAACTGCTCAAGATTAAATTTTTTCTGGAAATTTGACCCCAGTGGCGCCGTGGCTCAAGTGGTTGTTGGTTGAATCCCCAGACAACACCTAAAATTTCTTTTCACAGCCCCACCTCTCGCAAGCGTCTAACAAACATCCGAAAGTATAACTACCATGAAAAAGTTTCTCAAGGTTCTCAAATAACAAATTACTCTTCTGACACCACATTAAACAGTAGATCCCTTCTATTCGTGTATAGAATATAACACGCAAAACATGAATGGTTTTAGGAAGTGAGGCCCTGGGTCTCATAGACCTGTAGCGCCAGACATTTGTTTTTTTTTGTACTTTTTTGTCTCCTGACAGTGCATTCCAATGTGCAACGATCTCTAATGAAATTAATTTCAATATAGACATGCTCGCGTGGGTGTCAATTGAACATGAATGTGGTGTTCCCTGGTAGTCTGTCTGAATGATGATGGCAAATTATCTTGAGAAGTGATCTAGTCCAATGGCTCGTTGGAGGCTAGTGAGATCTAAATAATAATGGGCTCTTTGTATAATCTTTTTATATCTATGCCCGTCTTTACTTACATTTACTTAGTTTATGTCACCCCTTGAGGGAAATATGTCTTCGACTAAGCCTTCGCGCCAGCTTACTCGGAACTCTGCAATTAGTATAAGCTCCCTTCAACTCTTCCCAAGCGACATCGATTCCTTTTAATTTTTACTATGCCACGTTTAATCAGGCGGGTAGTTTTAACAACTTGGTAAATTTTGCTTTTCCTCATCCTACGAGCCAGGAACGTACAAATGTGGAAGTACCAATAAGTTAATTGCAGGCATCGAAAAGGACCCATCTCAGTTAACATGTCTTATTTGGCAATAAGTCATGCTAACAATAAGGAAAACTTGGCGGAGGGCTATTGAAGAGAAGGTATTGCAGTTGGAGAAAATTCAGGAAACTAGTTCCTTTGCTCGTAGACCTGATTAATGGTCTCTGATTCCTTAAATTCTAAAGGGTCCAGTCAAGTTGTTGAAGGCCGTCAAATCTTATCACATGTTTGAGAATACTGTTGCCGCTTGTTACCTTGCCAGTGAAATTCCCCATCATTAAATCTAACTATGTCAAGTGGCACTGATGTAGTGGATAGTGTGTTTGGTTGTGATCGGAACAGTGGAAGTTCGAGCCCCCACAGGCAACAGTAATCACAGTCACCAAACCATGTTAGAGACACAAATGAAATCTAAGTATCTCGAACCACTGCACTAAAAAAGGGAATTTGCCTATAAGTGTTGTGTTCTGTTTGGTGTTGTGTTGCGGGCTATAAAAATAATATTTCTCATCTGCAGTTGTAGCTTTGTGTGAGTATACAGAACTTTGATGACTGTTCTTACAGCACTCCGATATCTGAACATAAATGCCTGGTCTTGCGAGCTATTAGAGTTATCATACTGGATTCTCGAGCAGTTACGGCTGATTTTCTAGAGTAGAACGGAAATATTTTGGTTGATGATATTCCCCGACACTTAACCACCTTCTTTGTACGGTGTGATCTTTTCTTAGAGGAACTCAGCGTTTCGAGGTCCCGCTACTTCAGATTCAACGAGTTTTTTAACTTTTCAGAAGTCCCTTGAACCCCATTATTGACAGCCAAAGAGCGTGAACGCAGTAGTCTTCTATTTCCAAAGCAAAGACCTACGCCTCGAAACTTCAAAGATTTTTGATAGGTTGCGAATTGTCGGGCCACAACTCAACCGAAATGTATTCTGTTATTTGGCGCAGAGTGTTTGCCATATGACATCTTCGAAGAATTCCCAAGTATGATTTCGAAACAAATCTTTTGAAGTATGATGCTGAAGAAATCACATGACTGCACGTCTCCTTTTTTGCCATCATAGGCTCGGTGACATCGTTATCGATCGGAGCAGCGAAAAACCTCCATCGTCATTCTACACAATCTGATGAGTTTGGCAGGGACGCCAAAACAAGTTATGGCTCTATACAGCTCGTCTCTATAGATACTGTCATATGCGGCCTTAAAATCGATGAAAAGATGGTGAGTTTCGATTTGGAGTTCTTGGGTTTTATCCAGGATCTGTTGAAGTGTGAAGATTTGATCAATTGTGAACTTTCCTGGTCTGAAACCACACTGTTAGGGACCAATCAGGTTGTTGACGAAGGGTTTTAGACGTTCACAGAATATGGCAGATAGGATCTTGTACGCGATGTTGAGAAGACTGATATCTCTGTAATTGGCGCATTTGAGGTGATCTCCTTTCTTGTGGATCGGATAAACGGTGCTGAGATTCCATTCATCAGGCATACTCTCATCTGACCAAATCCTAGAAATCTTAGCTGCTTCGAACAACTCGGCCTGTAGGCCATCAAGTCCAGTAGCCTTGTTGGATTTAAGCTAGGATATTGCTATCCTCACTTCGTTTTGATCAGGTGGATGGAAGTTTTGGCTATCATCGTCTATGTTGAATGATTTATTCTGCTTGACAGCGGGATGTTGGTCTTCGTCGCCGTTGTACAGTCTGCAGAAGGAATTTCTACATATTCTCAGCACTCTACTACGAGCTTTCCTTCATCATCTCTACAGGCTTCCTACGAGCCTTATTGGCCTGACACGTTATTATTACCTATTAGTAACACTTCCGTACATTATTCCTGGATTATATTCGATCAGACGCTTCTCATGCTTTTTTTCTTCTTTCCGAGAAATCGATGTTCTTCCCGTCTCTTATGCTCGTAGAGGTTAATAGCAGCTCTCGTCCTTCTTTGCAGCGCCGCTTTATATGCCTTAGCTGCATTTGCTTACCGGCATTCTTCGTTAAACCATACACATCAGGTGCGGCTTTTCTTATGGCATGTTGGCATCGTTCCCATTGGTTTTCGCCATTTGGTGCTTGTGGCATAGGAGTTGTAGCGAGATTTTGGGATACGTGTTTGGAAGCGCTCTCTTGCAATTGCAGCTTTTCCACGTTATATCTTTTTACAGTATTTCTTCATTCTTGTGGAATATCTGCATTCGTACCTTGGCTGCAACAAGGTAGTGATCCGAGTCGATGTTGGCTGCTCGAAAGGTTCGGACATCCAGAATACTGGGGGGGCATGCCTTGCGTCAATCGCAATATGATCAATTTGGTTGGCCGTTTCATGATCAAGAGACCGCCATGTCCCCTTTTGGATATTGGGATCAGGAAACCGTGTGCTTACTATAGTGACGTTTCGCCTAAGCCCGTTTCCGGACATGGTGTCGTGGAGGCTGTGCTTACCAATCGTCCTACCAAAGATATCCTCCTTTCTTATTTTGGTGTTAAAATCACCCAATATGATTTTAAAGTCATATTTAGGACATTGCTCTTAAGTTTTGTCGAGGAGCTCGTAGAAACAATTTTTGGTGGCGTCGTCCTTATCCTCTGTGGAAGCATGAGCGCATATTAGGCTTATGTTTGCGAATTTAGCCTTCATGCGGATTGTCATAAGGCGCTCGCTCAAGTGTGGAAAGCTCAAGACTTCTTGTCTTAGTCTGCCGGGTATGACAAACCCGCATCCGAATAAGCGCTGCTTCTACTCTCTATAGCAATCATCGTAATAGATGTCACAGTCTTTCATCCCCTTTTTGTCCAACCCATCCCTGGATACTAGTGTTATCTGCTTTATAGCAGTCTAGGGCCTCCGCTAATTCTTCAGCTGCACACGGTCTGTTAAGTATTCCAACGTCCCACTTGCAAATCCGAAGGTCGTTGTCCGTCTTTCGATTGTTTCGAGTTTTCCGTGATCGGGAAACTACGCCTTCGCACAACCTCCAACCTGAATGACCAGTTCCCTTCATTGCCCATAGAATAAGTTAATAGCCCGCTTCGGGGATATGAGCGCTACCGTTGGCCCGTTAAGGATTCATCCGCCACCAACTCTTTTCTAACAGCCTGTCTCGGTATTGGAGATCCCTATATGTCCAATCAGCTCATATAGGGATAATAGTTCGACCTGACTGGAACTGCAAGACGCCACCGTTGGTTCCATCTAGGGAATTCGTCCGCTGCCGCCTGGATCAAGAGGAAGTGCTTTAATGAGACAGCAACATCTCAGCTGAAATTAAACGAAGAATAAATCTTGCCAATCGCTGGTTCTTTAGGCTGAGAAGGCAATGGAGTGGTAGAACCCTATCCCGAACAACTAAGGAGATTCTGTGTAAGACCTTGATCATCCCCGTCCTGCCTTATGGGGCTGCAGCTTGGACTTTATCTAAAGCGGATGGAAAAATTCTTGGTCGTTCCGAGGGAAAGATTTTTCGTAGAATTTTCGGTCCCTTTTGCGTTGATGGGCTTTGAAGGAGGAGCGTCAACGACAAGCTATAGCTTTACAGCGATATCTAGGACATGTAGAGCGAATGTACACTAGTGTTCCAGCCCGTACAGTCTTTGAATCAAACCCGGAGGGACAGTGCAGCGGAAAAAAATCATTCGTCAGGTGCCGCGTGCAAGTAGAAGGGGATCTCAACAAACTTGGTGTGCGCAACTGGAGGCAGTTAGCTAAGGACCGGGCTAACTGGAGACGCTTGTTAGTGGAAGCCCAGGTTCACCCGAACTGTAACACCACCTCAGTAAGAAAGTAAGCTTAGATTTGGGTTCCACGCAAGCTACTACTGTTTGTAATTCCCAACCTTTCATCCGTTCGCTTTATTTTGATGCCGCACCACCAGGTAGTATATTAGTTGCTACTTCATTCTTTATATACTTGCTTGTAAATTTTAGCTGAAGGTAGCGCTTGAAAATAACTTAATTTAAAAATCAATTTTTTCTGAAATCATCCTGTTAAATCCAATCCCATGTTTTCTTTTTCGAAAACAGCGCCTATTTCACTTATCAAACAGACCTAGTGCATAAGAACTAATACATTTCCACCTTTATAATGGCCAATGAAATTTTTTTTCGAATACAAAAACCCATCGCTCCATAACGTAACGCCATCTATCCACCAGCTCTTCCACCACCTCATTTTTGACAGTAAACATTCCCCTTGAAAAAAAATAATCCCCAAAAATCAAAAACAAGGAAAGAAAAAAAGAACTAGTAAATTTCCACACAAAACAGAACCGAGTAAATTATTTTTTCTTCAGTTTCCCGTTCTCCCTCCCCGCGTGAGTGTGTGTTTTTGACAGATAATGTGGTGAGAGACCAATCGGACATTCAAGAGCACCGCGCGCGCCACCAATTTTCCAACAAGAGTGTAAAAGATTAACAATAAAAAAAAAGCAACAAAACGCAAAAGAAAAAAAAAACAAGTACAATATCAAAAGAGAAAAAAAAATGTCTGCTGCTGGTGCACTATCTTCCGCTGATGGTGCTTCTTCTCCATGCTGAGTCTGAGTGTGTTAGTTTATTCGTGCCCCGAGCGAGGAATCTCTCAGCTGCATCAACCGATCTAGGAAAATCTGGCCAAAATTTTCTTCCTTTTTGACATCTACTTCTCGTCGTGCTATCGCAAAGTAAAAATCTCTGCCTGGTGCCTGGTCTGCCTACCGTGAGTGAGTTACCGAGTGAGTGCTAAGTGAGTGGAAGTGTGGAAGGGGAAATTATGTAGAAAGGCAAGAAAAAAAAGAAGAAAAAAAAAAAAAAAAAACGATTCAAAGAACGAAATTCTCTTCAGTGTTCGCTATTTGGATTTTTTTTTTCTCGTCATCGCTACTTCTTTAACCAATAATCAAAGCACAACGGAGGAAAATCCGCAGCACCTTTGGGTCGAGAAGAAGAAGTGGAAAATCTTGAAGGTGTGTAGAGATTGTGTGTTGTTTGTGGAAAAACCAGAGATTTTCATCATCTTGTCACCGCCCTCCCCTCGTCATCTCTGCAAAAATGACAGATTGCATTGAGACGCTGCTGTCCAGCATGTCCACGAAATTTAATTCGGTCACCACGTCGGAGAGTGCTGCTGCGGACGAAGGAAATACTAACGCGACAGCACCAGTGACCGTAAAGGGCGACCTCTTGGATATCAACAAAGACAAGACAACGAAATGGCGGACCCTTAAGCATAACAGCAACGCGAAAGGATGGCCCGAGAAGATTAAACGGGGAATAGGGAGGGTGGGTGCGAAGCAACAGAATGGCTCAGCCTCGTCCGATGAAAATGACAAAATCAGTGGGGCGACGGCAATAGGCACAAGTTCGTTGCCTAAAACAGATAAAGACAATAACGAGAGACCTCAAGGCCAGCAAGTCGTTGTGGAACAGGGTGTTAGCGGTGGTGTAAGCAACAGTGACAGCGGTCAATTGGCGAAAGAGAAAGTCGATAGGGATGGAGACCAGCAAGTGGACAGCGAGGATGCCAATTCTTTAGAAAGATCCCCAAATGTAAGTACTGCCGCTGATACAGGGGTAAAATTTTGCTAAGAGTGAGTTTTTTTTTGTTTTTTTTTTTTTTTGTTACACGTTTAGAAACCACGTGATTCTAGCGAAGGGTCTGTTCGACGATTACGTCGCTCCCGACCACCAGAGACAGATGAATCATCACCAGAGATTAAGGCAGGCACAGCGCCTACTGACAGTCCTGATGGGAAGCAACCGACGAAACGTCGTGGGCGTTCCAAGAAGTTTGTCCCTCTGGAGAGTGGGGAGAAAATAAGTAGTGATCTGGGCGATAGCAACGGGGGCGGCGGAAGTGTTGAAAAACGATTGCAAAGGAAGAGGAAGCAAACAATTGATGCGGACATAGAGGTGTACAAGATACAGGAGGAGGATGCCGAGGATGCAGCGATGGGTGATGACACATCGGAGAAGGGCAAAAAAACAAGAAGAAGTGTACGATTGGTGCATCGAAATGAAGTTAAAGTGGTAAGTAGATTGGACACAACACTTTCGTTCTCCTGTTAGGGAACGAGATTGTCCATAGGATCCTATGGAACCTAGGATGCTAATTGTCTATAGTCTTCGTGATGTTTGGTGTCTTTCAAAGCTGAACCCAGGTTTCCTGCGACGGTTCTTGGTTGTCTGAGTCTTGATGCCTTCTTAACTGCACTTAGATAAGGATGTCCTTAACATAGTCAATAAGTAGACTCGGTTTTGTCACACTGCCTAGTTGTGGAAACAATAGCTTGATGTCATGTGATGAAACGAGGTTGCTCAGATCATTTCACGTATATATGTAAGTTTGTACCTATGTACATATGTATGTTACTAAAAGCGGGATACCTGCAAAGAAAGTAACCAAGGGTTTGTTCTTCCTCTATGTTGCTGCAGATCCTCTAAAAATCACGAGGAATTCCCAGACTATTGGCATGCTTGTCTATTGCACGTTGTTCGGTGCCATTGGTCTTCTTATTCAAAGCCATCCAGAGTAGCTTACTGGTCTCACACTGATTGTATTCACACCGTTCGGTGTGGGTTAGGCCATTGGCTTCTTGATGTAATTGATGCTAATGCTGTTGAAATAAATTCAACTTTCTCATTTGGAGCTACGTGACTATCTTTCACGCCTTTAGGGCTTAAAGTGCTGGATGCAAGGGGTATGGTGGCTGCCTGACTCGATGAACATATATGACGATGCCTGGCTGCTGTTAACGACTTGGCTTGAAAATCTCTGCAATGACTTGAGAGATTAAAGGAGAGATGAATGTCCCGGTCGCCTGAAAAGACTCTGATACCAACTCTGTCTTTGGTTTTGGACTGATCCTTAAAGAGTGATAGCGCTTCATCGTTTACGACATTATTGGTTTCTAACAATGTACCAAGCAAGTGTGACGTTTTAGATTGGAACTCTTTTCTATAGCGGGTTATCACACTATCATACCGAACATGGTCGATGAAGACACAACAGCTATTGATCCAAGTGGCTAGTTCATTGAAAACATAATGAAAAACTTCAGCAATTGTCTTCGGGTATTTACTTGATATCGAGATACCGACCTCATCTGCGTAAGCAGAGACTGGTTCTCTCAACTTTTAGAAGAGCCTCGCTGAGTAAAATAAACATAAAGGAGAAAGTACTCTTCTTTGGGGAATTCCACAATGTGATTGTTATTTGACACAGCTTTTTCCAAAGGAGGCATTATTTCCCTGCTCTTCCTGATGGAATTTCAGATGTCTAGCCTCCGTAGGGAGCTGGTAATGGAATTAGGTTCAACGTTATTAACAGCCGTATTGCGACTACGTAGCGCGGGGTTGATGCGTATTTATTGAATCCTATTGGAAGTCATATGTGGGCGCCGTGGCTCCTAGAGTAAAACTGTCATGAAAAAGCTTCTCAAATAAACAACTGCCCTTCGGACACGGCATTAAAAAGTAGGACCCTTCCATTTGTGTAAAGAATATAACACGCGCGTCACGAATGGTTGTGAGAAGCTAGACCCTGGGTTCAATGGACCTATGGCGCCAAAAAATTTTATTTTTTTGTATTGGAAGTCATATTGTGCATCTTCTAGCTCTACGTTTGGAACAAGACAGAAAGTCACTTCTCTCTGTTGTGGCAAATCATAATTCTTTCACTTTTAGAACATTTGCTTGGGTTCCATGATTCGAATATTACAACCTTTAATACTTGTTCATGCAGAGATGTTATTACACTAAGATTACAGAGCAACCCTTTCTCTCTAGCTTAGGATTTTAGAATAGACTAGCTAATAAGGTTGACACAGTATGTGGTTTAGTTTCATCTAGTCGATGGTGGTCTCCCTGATCAATCCAATACAATATGTCAGTGAGATCCTCATGATAACAACGATACACTGAGTATTGTAAAACCATTTGAGGTGAATTCTTTCAGTGCTCCTCTCTGTGATGGCCCCAGCGTTTTTATATGTGATTTGACCGCACCACCATGTGCAAGAATGCCCTACCAAAACTAAGATTCTGTAATACCCTTGCTGCAAGTCTGGTTTTGGTGTGTACTTATCAGGTGTACAGGTACTTTCAGATGTTTGTGAATCTTGTTCTTTATTGTTTTTGGTAGACGTGCTGAATACCGCCCAATGAAGGCCCTACTTCAATCAATCTCCTCAATCTTGTCTGCTTTTTGCTTGAGTTTAATACTAGGTTGGCGGTGTTGTCTCTCGGCTCTGTTGCTAAGACGTGTTTAGATTCGTTCAAGGTTTTTGAAACTCTTGCTGTGTTCCGTGATTGATTGCAGTTGTGTATAATAGTTGTCAAAGAGACACTCAATAGGTACGTCTTTCTGTACCGATCTGTCGTTCACTTAGGCAAGATAATTTTTTACTCTGAGCCCATTGAACCATATTGGTATTGCGTACATCTCAATTGACTATTCTAGAAGATATCTCTTCTTTCTTGGGCTCTAATGTTGGGCATTATCCTGAACAGGACAGTACTAAAATATATTATTATACACCTACGTATGTATTGTGTTGTGCCAAGTTGATTCAGATGAGTTTAAGCAGTGTTTGCTAAAGCTACTATTATATTTACAACTGATGATGGGCTGAATCTTGGGGAGTTTCTTTGGTTATCAGATATTGCTAGACTTTTTCGTGATATCGCACTATCGCACACTTTTCACGTGTAGCGTGGATGTCGCACATTAGTACTGGTATTGATAATATGTACATACATACATATATTCCGGTGCTCTTGCACTTTTAAGCGGTTCGAGAATGTGACTGTGTGTATATGTTTATCTGTATAAATCTGCAACCAGTCTTCGGTTAATCAATCGTGCTGTCGAGTAGATCTAGAGAATGTTTTCTAGCTGAACTCCACGGCCGTAGGTGGGAATGGTACTCAAGTTCTAGTTCTCATTTTCCGATGTTCAATTTGATTTGATGTTGCACCGAACAACTTAGGTTTTATTGGTAGTTTCAGAGCCTGCTTCGATATGCCATGTGCTACTTTGCTTCTAAAATTCAAATCTGTAGCAGGGATTCATAGGTTCTTCCATTCATGAAAATTACAAAATATAAATGGCTGTGAGGAGCTAGGACTTGGGACCTACATGTTCTTTCTTGTTACAAAACTGAGATGAACTACAGCGGTTGGTTGTCTTCAGTTTGTTGTATCATTCCTTACAGCGCTTGTCTGCTCTGGTCTGTAATCTCGACCATCCCAGTTTAATTTTCTGTTCACCAATTTAGTTCATATAGCAACTGCTTTCGAATATTTACAATAATACAAATCGCTGTTCTGTTTTGTCGGGTCGATTGCGGTCCGTTTTCAAGCGGCTATGTATTGCTGAATCGCAGCATTTACGATGTCATCTATAAACGCTTATATTTCCGTTATATTGGATGCATTTTGGTTCTTTATTGCAATTGTTTCACTTTTCCTATTTATCTGGGTTGTATTGAATACTCTTGGGCTCGCTTTTATTCTGGGACATCTTAATGGACGTAGCATCTCTTCTGATCCAACAATTAGATGTTGACTGGGAGTCGAACGTTAAACTTCTGCTTGTTGGCTTGACACACTGACCACCAAACCCCGGCAACTCGTTCTCGCAATTTTCCCCCGTTGTGGTGAAAAACTTCAGTGTTTCCGTTTCAATAATTGTCTGTGTGGCCTTTTCAACTTTACTGTTACCAATTGGCATGTTTTGCTGTTCCTGACCAATGCATCGTTATACTATACAAGCCTTCCACCAAACATACATAACACCTTATCGCATGATGCTCATATCAAATGCTTGACTCATACACATCAATGCCTGATAAGCAGAAGTGAACCCACGCGTACTTTAGAAATATATATTTTACGTGTGATATGTACATACATACATACATATATACGTAGTTTGTAACGAGCATGACAGTGGCAATATGTAATCGGAGTAAATTCTTCGGCAGCTGCTTCCAGTTGCACTTTCTTTTTCTTTTTTTTTTACAGAGTTAAAGTTATTTTAGTTTTTCACGCACATAGTCGGAGTTGGAGATAAGAAATGTTTAAGGGACGAATACTCGGTGAATTCCCCAATACGTGACAATAATAAGTAACATCGAATCTTTTGCACATTTGGTAGGCAACTTTCTGGACACGATTGATTTTAATGATTGATCAGTCATTTGCCCTCAGATCTCTGCGGATCAATAGCAAACGGGTGTTGTCCCCATCCACATCTATACGTTGTCGTAGCTCCTACATACATATGTATGCACGTATACATACAAATAAGTAGCTCAGTTGTACTAAAACGTTGTCAGTACTAAAACGCATTATTTTTAGGTGGGTCACCAGGAAGTGGTAGACTATTAATATGTACATACGTGGAGTGTATTTTATTAGTTAGTATTGTTCTGAAATCTTTCTTACTTGTTCATCTGCAATTTCGTTACCGTGGACACCCCTATGTCCCGAGATTCAGTGAGTGTTGCTAGGTCTGCTATGAGATACATAGAGTGTTTTGTACCTACACACGGTAGTCGTTTTATATTGGTGAGATCCTTTTGCCGTGTGACAGGTTTTTGATCACGTTTTTCATTCCCTTTACTTTTTGTGAGCCCCTCGGACATGGGTGTATGGGACCCAAGGCCCAGATTCTCATAGCTATTCGTGTTGTGCGTGTTTGGAAGAGAATGGAAGGGGCCTACTGTTTAATGCCGTATTCGAAGGGCAATTTTTGTTTTGAGAAACTTTTTCACGACAGTTTTACTCTCGGATGTTTGCCAGACGCTCGAGAGAAATGAGGCCGTGAAAGAAATTTTAGGTGTTGTCTGGGGATTGAACCTGGAATTCTCCGTTGCGTAGTCCAACGCACTAACCACTTGAGCACTTTGGACACGGCATTTAAGTTTCTCCTAGTTTTTCTTCAAGTTGCGTTAAAGCGCAAATAATGAAATATCACGACCTCCGCACAAATATCACGACTTCTTTGCTTTGTTGAGTAGGAACTTCCTCATAATCTTTGTTAAGCCATTGTTTGTTTACGGCTGATCTTCTAAACCAGAGGGATATTTATCTTTATTCATTTATTCATAGAAGAATTGTCTTTGTGGTGGATTCAGCGCATAAATTGGTACGTCAGCTTATGCAAAAGACGCTGTTAGAGATCTTGTAGTTCCAATGGACGATGTTGGCTATCAACGGGAATGTGTGTGATTCATTATGTGTGTTGGTTTCAGAGGCCATTATTGTAGTCTCCCATCTAGCAAAGGATAGAAGTGCTCTTGCCGTTAGAAAATGACATACATGATATGTTATAGCGAAGTTGATTAAAGAATTCATGCAGAGTGGAAGAATATTGCAAGTTAGATTCTCTGCCTTCCAGACAGATAAGTTTTTTTTAAATAACTATTCTTCATTATGTGTTTACGGGTGGTAAGGCTGAATAAAATTCAAAATTTGTTCAACGCTTAGACTAGTGTCTGAGACTTTGCCTTGCACTTGGGTAGTCGATAAGACGCCTTTGCTTATTCAACTCATGCTAGTGCTACTCATAGCAATGCTGGTTGTTCAAGCACACGTTGTGCACTTAGCTAATACATATCCATAATTTATGTTATGCAACGATATCAGTTAGTAAATGAATCGTGATTCACTTCAATTAACACCTTCAGTCTCTTCAGCTGCTTTCTTTTCATCATTATTTGACTTGTTCAAAGCAAGAGTTTAAAGAGTAGCCAAGGTATGTCGTATCATGCAAGCATGTCGTATCTTATCGATGGACGGAGTCCTCTGTACATTCAACATACATATGTGAGTCTTTAATTTTTTACCAACAACATTTTTTTCTTTTTTTCAGGATTCTCACCAGTCTGATGAGGAAGCCAAAACCGAGCAACCCATGCCACCAAAATCACCACCACCATTGGCAGAGATCAACACTACTCCGAACATTATTATCACATCACCAAGTGTCCAGCTGCGCAAATTGGAAGATGAAAAAACACCTCCGAAGAAACGTGGTCGTCGCGCCAAGGTTCAAACAAACGAAAAGCAAAGTTCAGAGAGCGGCGGCACAAATAACACAGAAACACCGCCCAGCTCTACAGGCGCAGCAATAAAGAAACGACCACCATCCAAAGATAGTCCCGAAATTATATCGGTAGTGATTCCAAAGCGTTCGCAACGTCGCATCAAACCCACCCCTAAGATCCTCGAAAACGATGAACTGCGTTATGAATTTGAAACAAAGAACATTGAACGGATCACATCCTGTATTGGCCACGAAAATGATACAATTCAACCGGTTTCTGCTAAACCGGTAACATCGCGTAGCAGCAGTAGACACCATGAAATCAAATCTGAAAATAGCAATGAAAATCAAACGCATCCTACGAGCGTGGTTAAGAAGAAACTTTTCTCCAAGTCTGATCACCTAGTGGAAAGGCCGAAGTTCGAAAAGAAACAATGTCCTGATATACAAGTATTCCTCAATGAGGTGAAGGCAGCCAAGTGGCATCACAATAAATCTCCCGAGGACAAAAAACTCAACAAGAAACAGCAGCACAAATTGATGAAACAAAAACAGAAACACATGGAACGACTTGGTCTGCGGCGGGCGAACAGTGGTGATGCATCTGACTCTGAGAACTCGTCCGATGACAATGAGGAGTTTGTGCCATCGAAGAGGGTACAAGTGGGCAAGACCAATGTGACGTTGAGAGTGCGGGGTTCGAAGGAGAGTACTCCACCGGTTAGAAGCGCGACGTCCCCAAAACCACCGGTAGTCCCTCCAAAGAAACAGCGACCAAAGCCTCAAGCAGTACCCAAAGTAAGCGATAGAGTTGCAGAATCTGTACCAACTCAATCGGTGTTGAAAATGCCCAATCAATCGGCACTCGTACCGAATCCCTTCAACAGAGATACTTTGAAGAATCTGATCTGTCTGTGTCATAAGCCATCGCAGTACTACACTAGGAAAACTCCCGAAACAGCATTCTGTTGCGCTATCGATCATATTGAGGAACAAAAGGTCGGTTGTTGCAATCAGCTGAGTGGGGATTTGTTGAATTTACTCCGGCCTAGCTCTAGAGTGGGTTACATGATCCTCTGCGATGATCACAAGAAGCGCTTTAGGGCACACAACTGCTGTGCCGGTTGTGGAATATTTTGTACACAGGTTAGTTCTACAGTGCCATTTGAAACGCAATAGATTGCATTTTGTTTTCCATTTCAGGGTAAATTTAGCTTCTGCAAGCAGCAGCACTTTTTCCATCCGGACTGTGCACAGAAATTCATCCTCAACAGTCCGTATGACCCGGCGACGCCAGGGAATTACACTAGTCCAACGTTGGTGTTGAAATGTCCACACTGTGGCATCGATACGCCCGAGCGAACATCGACGGTGACCATGAAATGCCAGACCTTGCCAGTATTTCTACCTAGTCAAAAGGCGAAAGTGTAAGTACAATAGGATTGGCTTTATCTTGGTGCTTTATGTCATGACAGTTTTTGTTTACGTTTTAGGAAACCTGCAAAAATGGGTCTACCAATTGTGCAAGTACCAATTACAGCTAACAACAACAATAATAACAGCAACAAGAACAATAATAATGGTACGGTTAGGAAGACCATGTCATTGGAAACACTGATACCAGAATCAGTGATGAACGTTGTGGGAAGAACAAATGGCAGACGAACAAATTCGGAATTCTCGGCAAAGGATATGTACTATGCTGTTAAGAATGATGATCTCGAGAGAGTTGCTGAAATACTGGGTGAGTAGGAGATAATTTGGCATAGGTGTCGCCATCAGAGACTGGTGTTTGGTACACCAGGATAAGTATGACAATGAATTTTCTTTGATCAAGGATAACTCCCAAATAGACACAAATAGCATGGTCAGTGGGCTGTAGTTTTGCGGTGATACGTGGTACTTAGCATCTTCTTCTTAACAATACCAATTCGGTAATAGACGGGTTAACTCCAAAACCAACACTATCTGTGTTGATTGATTAATGTTTTTATTTGAAGATGCTCCAGGTCGATGTACTTGATGAGGAGTTAAGTCACGTGCCAGAAACGTTGTTTCATAACAATTACGCGTGTGTTTCTGTTGTAAGTAGTTACCGCCGTGGTAGATACCATTCTCCACCACCTCGTTTTTTTAAGAAACCTTGTGCTCTGGTACAGTTTTTCCTTTTAAGGAACTCTTACTAGACATCTAAGGCATATTTCAGCAATTTCAGATCAACAAGAGATGCAACGTCAGGCAGATTTATCTTAAAGTTCATTCAGATGTGTTTTGCAACTCCTAACGTCTAGTTCCACGTGTGACCAGACTCAAAACACACTCATCGTTTGTTCGCTCTTAGATAACAATTGATGATGCAATGTTGGTCACATACACGTACACGTGTTACGTTCTGCATAAAGTCGTTCCGGACCAAATGTAGTGCACGAGAGAAATCTGTTTGCGAACTCACTGAATGTATATAATAAGGCTTGTTATTTCGGTAACAAAACATTAGAATGACATCATAAAGGATGTCTAGTGTGATACTAGATTTAGACGACGTTTTTAGTGCGGATACAAAGATTTTGATTTCGTTTGTCGACTAAAATTGTGTTTTGCTTTCAGGTTCGGGTTATGATGTCACCAGTTGCATGCGTGAATTTTTGGAAGGTACCTGCCTTCATTTGGTTGCACATTCGGGAACTCTTCAAATGGCATATTTACTCTTGTGCAAGGAATTCCCTCAGGATTTTGTCAATATGATTGATCGAGAACTGCGAACGGCATCAATGTGTGCTGTAATGAGTGATAAATGTGACATTTTAAATTTATTCACTCAGTGTGGTGCTGATTTAAGTGCTAGGGTGAGTGCTGGTTGTGTTGGTGTCAAATTACAGTCAAAATCATGGGTAAATGCTTTTTTAGGGTCCAGAGGGTAAAACCTGTCTTCATATCGCTGCCAAGCTAGGCAATTTAGAAGCCGTACAAATTCTTATTGAGAGTTTCAAGAGCAGCAGAAGTGTTTCAAGTTTTTGGAAGTTCATCAACGCACAAGACGACGGTGGATGGACAGCTATGGTTTGGGCAGCTGAACTGGGACACACAGAAATTGTTAGGTGAGTCATAACCAAAAATAGTTGGAAGGGTGAATGCTATACCTTCAACCCTTGTAGCCTCCTTTTGAACCATGGATCAGAACCAGACATATGCGACAATGACAACAATACTGTGCTACACTGGGCCACATTGTACAATGGCACCTTGGACACCATCAATCTCCTTCTTCAGGCTGGAACCGATTGTAACATCCAAAATGTGGAGGGTGATACTCCATTGTAAGGCGATAGTTATAGACTTCAATTCATATATATTATGTATTCTAATTGGTTGATTTGGTTTTAGGCACATTGCATGTCGCAATTCAGCTACCCGACTGTGCCTTGCTCTGATCGCAAACGGAGCTGATCTCATGATTAAGAATAAAGCTGATGAACTTCCTTACGATTGCATTCCACACGAGGATAGTCAATGCGCCCGAACGGTTGGCTTTAATATGCAGATGCGATCATTCGCCCCCACAGGGCTACGCAATCGTATTGTCTCGAGTGATATATCGAATGGTCGTGAACAGAGACCAATTCAAGCTGTGAGGAATGAGTACAATATGATTGCAGCTGCCGCAGCCGCACCTGTTGCAATATCATCGTCATCATCCGATGAATCAGATGAGATAATGCTGCCCGATTTTAAGTACATCACAAAGACAATCATTCAACAGAATCCTGTACAAATCGATCAGAGGGTTTCACAAATGAGAATATGCTCCTGTAGAGATGGGTAAGGAGATCTATTGTTCCCTAGTATTCTTTATTTTTATTAATTTTCTCCCTTTCCAGCTGCGTATCGGATCAATGCCAATGCACGGTGGCGTCAGTCCAAAATTGGTATACAGCTGAAGGGCGTCTCAATTCGGAGTTTAATTACGAAGATCCACCGGTTATTTTCGAATGTAATGATGTCTGTGGGTGCAATAAGGTAAGACTACAGAAGTAATCTAAAAGAATTATTCATTTACATTTTGTTTTACTTTCCAGTTGGTTTGCAAGAATCGCATCGTTCAAAATGGCATCAAAGTTCCTCTACAAATCAGTGAGTGTGATGAACAGGCAAAGGGATGGGGTGTACGATCGTTGGTTAACATCCCAAAGGGTTCATTTGTTGCTGAATACACCGGAGAAATTCTCACCGATTTTGAAGCGGATCGGCGAACAGATGATAGTTACTTCTTTGACATCGGTCATGATCATTGCATCGATGCTAACTACTACGGCAATGTTAGTCGATTCTTTAATCATTCTTGTGAACCAAATTTAGTTCCGATACGAGTCTTTTTCGAACATCAAGATTTTCGTTTTCCGAAAATCGCTTTGTTTGCTTGTAAAAATATTCCCGTTGGCGAAGAGATGTGGTAAGTAGTTTTTTAAGTTTCTCGCTTGGCTTTTATATAAAAAAAATTGGTAAACAAATATTGTAAAAAAATTTGTCTATGAACGCCTTGGACAAGTCCAAACATCGTTTAGAGTTCTATTTGTTTTTAAAGTTATAAGTCGAGAATATATACAGATTGAATAAAGAAGGATAGAGGCTGAGGCGACGATATGCGGTAATGTTAAATCTTTGGAAGCTAAAGGATTCTGGAAATAGATTCCCATATTCTCGTTGAGTGGCTAAAATAATGATCTTCTAAATTTCACGGTGCACCTGAAAGCAGGCCTTAAACTTTGTTCGAGCATTTAGAAAAGCGAACTAATCGCCGATCAATGTACAACCAATACGCGGGCGAGTAGGCTGAAGCATGACACAGGCGTTAAATATGCAAATTATATTCGAGTTTCGGTCGTACATAAACTTTATAGAAAAAAGTCTCTATATTTGTCACAACAGGTGGTCCATATAGAACCTAGGGCCTATGTAGCTTCTCACAATCATACGTGTTGTGCGTGTTATATTTTTTCAAATTACAGTTTGACAGTTTTACTCTAGATTTTTTGTCAGAAAGCGTGGATTTGCTGCAAATAATCTGCTATTAGCTTTCTCTTTAGGGTCCGTGATGTTGTTATCAGTATTTCTTGTAGCACTTTTTGATCCCTCAAGAACATTAAACGTTTTAAGATGATTAGGATGTTGAAAATGATTTATGGCGTTATAGAGACTTTAGTTTCCTCATTTGGAGATACGCTGATAATGTGAAGATTTCCGGTTTTCTTTACCGGTACGATACTTTCTTTTCAGTTTCTTAACAGTGCAATGCAAGTTTTTAAAAGCACAAAATTTGTCTTGCAGCAATCTCATAGTACAACATTTGTGCGTCCACTGTTGCTAATTAGCCGCAGAACATCAATGTAGACGTTTTTATAGCCCGTTGCCCTGTGTCAGATAATCGAAATGAATTTAAAGGAGACGTGTGAGAGTTCATTGTGACTCGGTTCTTCTACTTGCTGAGAAGTATAGTAGAATTAAACGCACTTAAAGGCCTTACTTATATATTTAGGTTACACTACAGTATGGGGTGAACCTGGGCCTCAATCAATAAGCCTCTTCAGTTTTTTGGCTAGGTCGATGTCGCTGTACAGCTCGTATAGTTCGTCGTTGAATCTCCGCCTCCAAACCCCGTCTGCGCAAACGGGGCCGAATATTTTTCGAAGAATTTTTCTCTCGAAACGACCGGGGATATCTTCATCCGCTTTCGATAAAGTTCATGTTTCAGCGCCATAAAGGAAGACTGATGATCAAGGTCTTATATAGAGTCAAGGTCTGGATATAGAGTCTACTTAGTTGTTCGGGATAGGGCCATACTACTCAATTGCCTTCTCAGTCCAAAGATACAACGATTGACAAGAATTATTTTTCGTTTTATTTCTGCTGAGGTGTTGTTTTCAGAACTGATAGCAGAGCCAAGGAATACAAAGTCAGTAACTAGCTCAAAGTTATAACTTTGTTTTGTGACGTTCTGTGCAATTCGTCAATGTTGTGTGTCCGTTCTTGTTGACAGCATATACTTGGTTTTGCCCTCGTTTACCGCTAAACCCATTTTGGCAGCTTCCGTTGCAATATTAGCGAACGCACCGCTGACAGCCCTCTGAAAGGCCTTAAGAATTTCTAGTATTCCCGCTTGGAAGACATTCGCTAAAATGGAGCTATCGTGTCTCAATCTGTATAAGTATTTCTGATAGCCGCCGTGATTAGATAGTAACTGTTTGAGGTTGTAGTTGCATTTCCTATGCATTAGATTTGTCCAGTGCATTGATGTTCCCTTTTTCTCTTCTTCTAACTTCAGGGCAACATGTCTTGTTGGCCCTTTCGCCGACCCTTAGCATGTCGTTCGATGTATGTCTGTGAGGATTATTCCGCCTATGACGCAGTAAGCTTCATCCGATATCAGAGAATAGATTGGTCTTGACTTGACTAAAGATCTGATATATGGAACGTCATTATTAACGAGCGTTGGGATGGAACAACATTGGACGTGAGCAAGAGAATCAATCAACAAAGATTCTCCTGTTTGCCCATTCGCACTGCATGTTCTAGCCATCTTAAATGATTGATACGCAGTTTCTGAAGCATTGTTCTCTCGAAACGACTGAGGATATCTTCACTGATGTTGTTTCGATAATCTACTTCGGGAACGCAAGCGCTGCCGTTAGCCAATTAAGGGATACTCCAGCACAATCTCTTCTTAAAAACCCTAGTATACATATGTATGTACTTAGTTTTTAAAATGTATGTATATAGGTATACCTAAGCTCCTAATACAAAGCAAAAAAAAAAACGCTTACTCCGTATGTCGTTTGCACCAACGAACTTTCAAGTGGTATGGAACTCAATCTTCAATCTACGGCGTTCTCCGAGTGCCTAGTAACTCGGAGAATACCGCGTATTTTGAGTCACCGAATCGACCCGATTACTGGAATCATCATTCCCTTATAACCTTATTAATGTTTCTATTAAAACACTGTAAAATTATATGGTTTATATTGATCGTGTTTAAATGCCTATTACATTCATGATGATTATTGATTAACTGGTATCATATAAAATATATAAGTATGTATGCATCGGGGAAACCATTAAAGAGAACTTGTTTAACGTACCACTTGTGATACAAACTGCGGGTTAAATGATAAATAAGTAAGCAAATAAATAAAAATTAATGTACCCCATACGTAATAGTTGTGTACAAATAGTGTGTAGGTTAAGATCACTTTGTTCGTGAATGAAATCTCCACCCCTACCACTAAACCAATTTCATTTTATTTATTTATTTTAAAGCTTCCTAATTAGTATGCTAAATAGTTGCATTGCATTTTTTCGTACGTATTTCATATTATACTTCATTCATAATCAACTTTTGTCGATAAGTCAGTAGAATAAAATATTCGGCATTCGATACTCGAATATGTTAAGTTTCAAGGTCAATCTTCATGCAAAGCATTGGCAAAACTTAATGGGAAACAGTTTTTAATTGCAACAGTGGGGATTTACCTCTTACAGTATGGTTTCGGAATAAAATCAGAGTGTGATCAATCTCTTATATTATCGCAAACAACCCAAAACTAGTATCTTATCAATTAGGTTCAAACAACTTGTTTATTTTGACATGATTTGCGATAACACACGAAATCAACTATTAGATATGATTGTGGTACTTATATTTGTGCAGGTATAACGTAAAAGAGCCAAACGAGGTTGTAAAAAAAAAAAAACACAATTGTATCTACTGGCTGGCCTTCGAGTAATGGTGGAAAGTAGGAAAGAATGTATAATTTCAATAAAAACAGTGAGTTATGTACTATTTCAACTGTTGTTTCGAAGATTTCGACAAACAGGTTTATCAGACTTACAACTGTTGCATACAAGTTCAAAGCACCATCGGAACTTTGATGTGAAAAAAAATTATTACATACATATGTATATTAGGCTGTTTTAATGTCTTCATAAAAGCGCGTAGAAAATAACGATCTGCAGAATCTGTAGGAGTATATTAGCTGCGAGTCTGGCCTTGTTAGAAAATAGCCAGTAAGCTGTATAAATCTAACGCACTAGCTGTAAGGAAAAATTTGTTTAAAAAGGGCGTCTTACGGCACATATTCTTCTATTCGTTTGTACTGCGTGTGAGTGGTGGAATTGAGCAGTTTTTTCATAACAATTATACTCTCGAATGTTTGCAAGGCATTGGACAGTTGATTACCGTTTAGGGTTTTCCCCTATTTGGACTTGGAATTACGTCATGTCGCCGATATTTTTGTTTTATATTTAGAATCTATTTTAAAACGATCATGATAAAATGAAACTGTACTAAATGTAAATAATTGGTATAAAAGTGTCAATCGTTGTCAGTCGCTTATGGCTATGCGTTTATAGATAAGGATTTGGTAAACTACATCAAGGTTGTCATTTTTTACGATTTTAAAGGTGGATTGACTCGATGACAGTACGCAGAAATATTAAAATTGTTTAAGGATTGTTTTGCTTGACCTTCGTGGATTGTTACTATCGCGAAACCTTTATCCAAACACCCATGTTTCTTTTGAACGACTCCGTCAACAATTTGCTGCACAAATGGAATGTAGTCAACAGAATGGTCTTTTCTTTTTCATAGAGTCACCATGTACAAAAGAGAAAATACATCTTAAAATATTTGTTATAACGATACAATACTAAAACCTGTTTCTTTTTCTTTTCAGTTTTGATTACGGCGATAAATTCTGGACAGTAAAACAGCGTTACTTCACATGCAAGTGCCTATCACGTGTGTGCAAATATGCCACCAATAGCAAGAATACACCATCTCATCCCACAAAAAAAGAACCACAACTACAACAACAGCAGCAATATCAGACGACCCATCCAAAACCTGAACAAAGGAGAAAATCACTTTCAATGCCCAATGGAAATGATCATTAGGGAAATTTATTTTAAATTAATTAGCGATTTCGTTTTAAATAGAGATACATGCTGTGTGTTTAAGGGGAGGAGTTTCTGAAATTGATTGATGCAGAAGACGGAGGCAGCGAACAAATATGATTGACTTTGACAATTATCGTAAGCGTAAAATAAAGGCTCTACGATTGAATAAAGATTCCATGTTGAGTTGAACTCTGAGCTAAATGGTTTGAAGTATAATTCAGTTCTCCATACATGCTATTTATATGTAAGATAGGCTATGAAGACGCAGAAGGAACGATTCTTCCGACGGTGAAAAATGAAATGTTTAATTTTGTAACTATAAAATCGCTAATTTGTACGCATCTCGGCATCCATTGGTTTGTGCAAAGATTGTTAAAAATGCTCGCTACGACGTTGACTCCACATCCACTTACGATTGTAATTTTTTTTAAAGTAGTTAGTATGCAAGATAGGGTCATTCTCTAAAAAAAAATATTATTTTTGAAGCTATGTATATACAGTGTTGGCCAAAACTAAAGCAACTCCATAACAAAATTGTATTTATTTTAAAATAGTTATATTAAAATTAATATTTTGTTGCGAAACCATTGCTTCTAATCACCGAACCAGGGATGTTATCCCATGCCTCCTTGACCTGAACGAATAAGTCCTCCCTGTTTCGACACTTATCCCGAACTATTCTCCGATCTACGATCTCCCATAGTTTTTCTATTGGATTAAGATCCAGAGACTGCGCAGGCCATTCCATAACCTCAACATTTCTGTCTTGAAACCACTTTTTCACAACTTTTGAGGTATCTTTTGGATCATTATCCTGTTGAAAGATCCATTTCAAAGGCAACTCCTCTTCGGTATGTGGCAGCATAACGTTTTCCAGGATATTTCTGTAAACGAATCGGTCCATAATTCTATCGATTTTATGGATCGGCCCAACTCCTTGTGTAGAGAAGCTCCCCCAAACCATGACGTTCCCTCCTCCATGTTTGACGGTACCCTTCCAATATCGAGGATTAAGTGCTTCATTGATGGGCCGTCGAACACGTCGAAATCCATCCGATCCCTTAATATTGAACTTCGATTCATCGGAAAATAGAACAGTCTTCCATTTAGAAGCGGTCCAGTTGATGTGGTCATTTGCAAATTTCAATCAACGCTTTCTTTTTTTGGTCGAAATAAAAGGTTTCTTTACGACCCTGAAAGATGAAAGACCACCGTCAACTGCTCTTCGACGAATCGTTCTGGTGCTAGCATCCATGTTCAATTCGTTTTTTAGTTCCCTAGATGACATGAATGGATTGCTCTTAATCTTCCTTATAAGAGATTTATCTTCCCGGTGCGTTGTAACTTTTGGCCTGTCACCTCAACAACAGTTACTTTTTATTTTCGGTACCAGAAAATTGTTTTTAGCAGGAAGGAACAAATAAGTTGCTTTAGTTTTGGCCAATCGAAAATTGACTTAAATTCATTAGTTGCTTTAGTTTTGGCCAACACTGTACGTTCCCTGATTCCTTTCTTAGCGATGATTTCAGACCTCTAGTCTCACTAATAATGTAGGTGCGCAATAGTATGTTTTTCTTGATTTCGAACAAAGAGCTGGAAACAATGAAAATTGGTCTTTCAAATTGGCATTTATTTGACAACAAGGTTTTCACCGTGGATTACAAAACCAAAATATACATAGATCTCGATGTTCATCCTCCTATTGGATACAAAATCTTCCTAATCCGCCTGCTCTTATAAGCGCCGAACGATCATATTTCCATCATTAGATTTGCTTTGATAGTGTTGCCTCTGACAAACGTGACTCCAGAAGTTATGAAAATTATAAATGAATTTAGCTATTCTCTAAAACTCTTTTTTTATTTTTAAATTTTTTTGTTTTATAATATTTAACGAATTTATTTTATAATCTTTAAGAAGAGGACGATTCTACTACTACTACTTAGGTGGCGCTACAGTTCGGGGTGAACCTGGGCCTCAACTAACAAGCCTCTCCAGTCGGTCCAGTCGGTCCTTAACTAACTGCCTCCAGTTGTGCACTCCAAGCTTGTTCAGGTCCCCTTCAACTTGTGCGCGCCACCTAAGGCGAGGTCTTCCTCTGCTGCGTTGTCCCTCCGGGTGTGATTCGAAAACTCTTCGGGCCGGAGCACTGGTGTCCATTCGCTCTACATGTCCTAGCCATCTCAAACGACTAATGCGCAGAGGACGATTCTACAACGTTTAAAAAGTTTCTCCAGTTGCTGGTTGATTCTTCTTTTGAATAGCTGAAATTTGATAACTCGCCGAGTGGCATTTTTGATTACAGAGTCAGAAATTTTTACTGCTTCCCACTTTTGGTAGCTTTTTTTTTTAACAATTCCCTACTAATCTCTCCATAATCAGCCAATATTGCAGGCAATGTTGGATACGACAGTATAAGGAAGACTTTCGAACAAGTATTCGTTTTGCTTTTTGGGCGAGGCTTATTTTACTTGCTGCCAGTTTATTTGAGTTTTTAAACGTGACTGCGTATGCATTTAGAAGATTGCTTGAGAAGAATTTGGGCTTTAATAAGTTGTTTTGGTTTATTTTTAACGCATGAAGTCCACAATTCTTTTTTTTTTTTGCTGTAGAGAGTTTTTTTTTAGCTTGAGAGTCTTTGAATGTAAAGAGTTAATGGAGGTCTCCACTCGGTGGGATTTAGGTTATTAGCATCTTTGACATCTGACCGCTCTCATGATAACGAAAACTCAAAAGAAAAGAGCAAAACAAAGCTAGTAATGTAGCATTTCAAAGGCCGCGCATTTCAAACAAATTTCATCCCAGCTTGTGTCCATTTCTGAACATTTTTACCGATTTGCTAAGACTATAAATAAAGATACCAACTGCATCGATCAATTTCAGACAAACTCTACCTCAATAGTATGCATCCAGCAAAGGCTTCAAAGTCCTTGTGCGACTCGAAATCACTTATCACAGTACACATCAATCAATCACTATTGTTTTTTTCCATTGTAATTTCTAGTTTATAAGGCTTTTCCACACACATCTACCCTCACAGTGTCACATCAGTTAGTACTACTACTACAAAAAAAAAATCTTTTGATTATATCACCAATTTTAGAAAATTTATTAAGTAAACTAAATTTAACGTGAAAATAACACATACATACGTACATCACATTTATTAATTAAGATTCAATTCGTTCAATTCGATTCGCATACACACACACTGCCGACGAATCCGCGCATCGCCGCATTTTCATCCAAAAAATAAAAAAAAAAAAAAATTAAAATCACAGATTGACTGAACTAAGCTCTCATATAAGAGCCCTTTGATCTTGGAAAAATGAAACAAGATCAAGTAAATAACTGTAATTTGTAAACCGAAGTGCCTATCGTGTGAGGATGATTACGATGTCGATGATAGTGTGGTGTTTCAGATCAGTTCTAATATTAGTCTAATCTTATTCTATGTTGTTTATATTCTTACGAAAGTCATAAGTAGAAAGGTTTCATTCAATTTTAAGTTAGTAAAGTTTTTTTTTTTCTTATTTTATTTTATTTTTTGTACATAACCCATGTACATAAGTATCTACATAAATACATATATGTATGTATATGTTTATCTAAGTTTTTGAAAGAAAATGTATCATGTACCAAGTATTCGGGAACACCTACAAGAGAAGTAACTACAGAACATCTGTTTGCTTATTCATTAAGAAAACTAAATACATATATGTATATTCTATATATATATATATATATATATATATCAACTAAGTCTTAAATCATAAATATAAAGTAAAATTTGACACAAGTACCTAACAGACGTAAAAAAAAACATAAAAAAATACAAAAATATATGTTTTTTTCTTTTTATCCTCCTTTTCTTCTTTTTTTCTTGCAATTATTATCTTATTTAACAAGAAAACCTAAGTAAATAGACTGCAAGCTAACTCTTATTTTATTATTATGTCTTTTATCGTTTTCGCAATAATCGTAAATATTATATATATATTTTTTTTTTGTTTTCGTTTCGTTAAATAATTTTATGTAATTAAGTGTATGTGAAATTTATTTTATAGAAATATAAAATAAAAACAAAAAAAAAAAAAAAACAAAAACAGAGTATGCATTATTATATGTATAAATATAATTGTAACAATAGTCTTATTTGTATTCGTTTAGGAAACAATTCATGTATACAAAGAATATTATACCATTGAATGTATTTCATTAAAAAATAATAATATTAATAAATATAAATGCAAGTCAGATTTTATGTAAAGAAATGGATTCTTTTATTTAGAAATAAGTAGTATTTCGGTCAAGTAATTGATGTTTATTCGTAGCAAATATCCTTAAGGGACAAAAGTGACCAACTGATTTCAGAAATGAGTTTTTTAGAAATGAGTTTTTATTTCAATTGATTTAATGATGCTCCGTTCTGAAAGACACTATTTACACAAAATTTCAATTAGTAAAACCTACAACATATGTTGTACATAAATTCAAAAGGCGGTAGTTCTGTCCAAGTTACAGAAGTAATCATCCTTATTCCGCGTGGAGTTTTACTAAAACGCTATAAAAAAGCGAAATAAGGGTGAATATGTAATTTTCACAACTCAGGGAAGTCTCTAAGAAACAGGTTGCTTTCCCAAATGCAGCACTGCCTGCTTTGTGAATCAGCAACCATTCCTAAGGAAAGGTGCCGTAATATTTGATTTACCACGTACCAGTTGCCAAAAAATCCATTCAGTAGAAGACTTACCTACATGCTGTAGACTGTTGGAGGTTACATGTAGGTTATTCCTTTTTATCCAAAAACGCGTCGTGAGGTCACACGGACACATACATATACTGCGAATTCTTCATTTATAGGCCTCTTCCTGACTCCGACTGATAGCTTTGTCTGTTATCACGCCTAGTCTTTTAATTTCGATCAAGCACAATCTGTGTAAGTTGACCAATCTGTGACTCTATCGTTAACTACATAGTTACCTGTAAACTGAGTTCCAAGCAGAAAATAAAATGTATCCGCTTTGGTACATAACACTTTATGAGTGATTCTGGTATGGTTGGTTGCATTCCAAACACCGAGTGTTTCGATCTTTTCTCTTGTCTCTATAGAATACAATTTTCGACAAGCCACTTAATGAGTTTATGGATGCAAGTTGCCCTTGTAGGTTATAGTGGATTAAAAAGAAAATGGTTTCGATTGGTGGTTGACTGGTTATATAAATGTATATAAATGTTGTATTTGGGTAGAAACAGCGATAGTACATACTCAGACCATTCCAGCAATGAATCAAATCTCCGCTTAACAGACGCTAAGGTGGCTAGCCTTATTGACTAGTCAATGTCGGGTTCTATTGAAAAAATAGTTGCACCTACACTTTTATTTTATCCAGTTCCTATTAAAAGAGGGGCCAGTTCTGAAACGCCTCACTGCAATAGTGATGCAGCCTAAGTTTTGCATCACATTCTGAAACACGGAACTTGGTATCATTTTTTACACAGAACATTCATTTTCGCGAAGTTGTCATCTCTGATGCGCAAATGTCATTAAAAAAGCATACAATACATACAATTTGTTGATGAAGCGCGGATTTGCAAATTTGTGATTTGGTATCTGCATCAGCTGTGCTGTGCATCGGCATTGCAAATAAGCAGAGATGATGAATCAATACGCAATCAGTTTGATGTTTCTGAATTTACAGAGGATAAACATTAAACCAAAGGCAACTGACAAGGATATTGCCCAACGTGGCCGAATCGAAAGGGTACCTCTAAGAAGCGTTTTATAATTGATAATATTCTATGGTGATCGAAATCGTACAAGAGTAAGGCAGAGGTGGTCTACAAAATTAACGCAACAACGATAGCATAAACGATATCCAATAGCCATCAGGGTGGAGAAACTGGGTGAAGGACAATAGTTGGGACACTGTGGCAACCATCATGAAGAAACTAGACCTACACAACAATGAAATAAAGTGCAAGAGTCTGCATATACTTAGGGTGGAGTCCGCGACCGGTTTGCAGTATCTTATGGAAAACGTTTATCCAACCGCAAAAAAAGATGAGATAGGTATATGACATAAGTATTTCCCTCCCAGTTCTGAGTATTGTTTTCCGCTGGGATTTTGCATTTCTTTAGGCTCAAACATGTGATGGGAGTATAGGGCCTTGTGAACATTAGCAATGCCAATTGTTCGATTGTTGGAGGTATTGTGTTGAAACACACCTCCTGCTACAGATCAGTTGGGACTCCACTGACAGCCACTGAGCAACCAACCCAAATATGTACCAGACCTTCCAGTATCACAAAGATAGAAGAATAGCAATATACCCCATGCAATAAAATCCAGTCACTTAGTCTGGCAAAACACCGGGTGAGCCTAAAGAAACGTGGCTTAGAACATGTAAGAAAGATTCGAGATTGGAACGCTTTACAGGAATCCGATTGAGAAGGTACTCCGAAAGAATTTTTGGTTAACTGCCTCCAGTTGCGCACTCCAACTTGATTGAGGTACTCTTCCACTTGTGCGAGCCACTTAAGGCGAGGTCTTCCTCTACTGCGTTGTCCGTCCGGGTTGGCTTCAAGCCTCTTCGGGCGGGAGCGTTGATGTCCATTCGCTGTACATGGCCTGATGTCACTGTATAGACCATGTCGATGATACTGTATAGCTCGTAGAGTTCGCTGTTAAATCTCCTCCTCCAAATCCCGTCAAGGTAAATAGGACCGAAAATCGTCCGAAGAATTTTTCGTTCAAAACGACCAAGGATATCTTCATTAACGCCTTCGCCTTCGTTAACGTCCATGCTTCTGCGCCATTAAGCAGGACTGGAATGAAAACAATGCCTAGTTACTCGATTGGCAAGTGTAAGTCTTCTTTTGATTTCTGATGTGATGTTGTCAGAGTTTAGAGCGGAGCCGAGGTAGACAAAGTCCCTAACTACCTCAAAGTTATAGCTATCTATTGTGACGTTCTGTCCGATTCATCGATGTTGAGTATCCCTTTTTGTGGACAGCAAATACAAAAAATTTTCTCAAGTACTATATGATGTTAATAAGTCACATGACAGTACATCACCTTGTCTGAATCCTTAATTGGCCATCAAAGGTTTCGGTGAGATCGTTTCCGACCTCTATGGAGGAGCGAGCGTCATTCTGCACAATCTGACGAGTTTCGCAGTGATGCCAAAACTAGACATGGCTCTGTATAGCTCGTGTCTATAAATGCTGTAATATGCGGCCTTATAATCGATATCTCCAGGATCTGCCGAAGTGTAAATATTTAGTCGGTTGTGGACTTACCGGGCCTAAAACTGGTAGCTTTTCCTTGACTATATTAGACATTTTTTCTGCATCTTTACAAGTACAGAGGACTGATAAAAAGAAAAAAAAACAAAAAGGAGACGTAATGTCTATCCATCAATACATATGGTTCGACAGGTCGTCTTTTAGGAAGCTCTCAATATACTTAACTCGATCAGACTACCTGACCAGAGCAATATTTTCTAAACGGAAATTTTAGCAGATTCCGCCAATCTTGTTTCAATGATGACAATATAGTTGTGGCCTCTTACCATTGGGGTCCATGTGAAACAATATAGGTGAGGTGGTGGCGAGAAATGGTTCCATGCGGGTTCCGAGTTTGAACAAGCTGATAAATCAATCAATATTCCTCTCTGCAATCTCAAAGAAATAGTGGAAAAATCACGGAAAAAATCACTAGTTACGAGACAACCAATAGCCTCCGGTAAGGATGTCTCAACTGTTGACGACTTTGGCAAACGATAAAAAGGACAACGACCTTCTGATCGTCACGAAGAATTTTAGGTGCCTTATCAATCTCTGCGCAACCGTACAATTAGCAGAGGCTCTAGACTGCTATAATGCAGACATCACCAGGAAGAGTGATGGGATGGGCCGGCCAAAACGAGGATGAAAAACTATGACATTCACATTCATCACTATGGTGATTGCTATAGAGAGCAGAAGCAGCGTCTATTCGAATGCAAATTTGTCATACGCGGTAGACTTAAGCAAGAAGTCTTGAGTTTTCGACAGGTGAGCGAACGCTTGACGACAATACGCAAGCTATATTCGCCAACATAAGTCAAATATGCCCTCATGCCCCACATATTATTAGGACGACGTCACCATATGATGTCGACAAAACTTATGAGCAATGTTTTAAGTATGTTGTTAAAATCATTTTAGGTATTTTCAACGTCCAAATAGGAAAGAAGGACATATTTGGTAGGACAGTTGGCAACTAAAGCCTAGTCGACACCAAATCTGGAAACGGACTTATTGACTTTGCGGTGGGGGGAAATTTTACTACATCAAGCGCACGGTTTCATCATCTCACTATTCACAATGGGATATGACGGTCTCCTGATTATGAAACGATCAACTAAATAAATCATAGGCATGCTTCCAGTATTTTGGATGGCCAAACCTTCCGAGAAGCCAACGTCAACTCGGATCACCGCCTTGTTGCAGTCATAGTACGAATGTAGATATGCCAAGAACTACTAAGGGAAGATATAATACCGAAAATTTGCAATCGCAAGAGACCGCCAGAATATTCAACGAACGCTTATGCCAAAATTTCTCATAAATCCTATGCCGCCAACATCAAGTGCCCAAGACCAGTGGCGACGCTGCCAACATGCCAACAGAAACCATGCAGTGCTGACCTGGGCAGCGCTGTCGTTATGGCACATTTATTATCTTTTGGCTCCTTTGCAGAGCACTGGGCTCCCCATAAATCAGAAAGGCTACCCAAATTTTACAAAGAACAAAAATAATAAGGTACTTACAATTATGCCAAACAATATTCGCATTCTATTGCAACTTCATAGCGAATATTCGTTTCAAATTATGTACATAAATTTGCACATCTCTATTTCAGGCACAAAATTGCCCTTCCCTAATCCTTTTCGGTGGCTCCTCTTTCACGGAAATGGGTTCCCAAAATTATTAAATGGGCTCCTCTTTGAAATTAAAAATGACAGCACTGGTCCTGAGTTTCACTTGATCAATTGACCACCACCAAGAAGCTACTGATTTTGTGAAAGAATTTGGGCAAGGACATGCATCTAAACAGGAGTCATACAAAGCGGCGGTGAAAAGAAGGACGAGTGCTACTCGTGAGCCCTACAAGCAGAAGAGAAGGCTTTTCCAATCAGGTCTAACAGGGTTAAGCATTTTTAACAAAATGTTTTTTTAGTGCGCCTTCAAATAAATAAATAAAAAACACATTTTATTCTTTTTTATTAAATTTATTTATAAATAAAAAATCATCTTGCAGATATTTACAAATTAAAAAAAAAAGAAATTAAAATCATCTTATAAAAAAAAATCTCTCTTCATTTTACTCTTGATTAAAATTCTTAATAATTAATAAAAAAAAAAAAAAAATTCAATAATTATTGCAATGCCTGCCATAATAAATATTCATACGTCTCTACCCTAATTACTGTTTTAGTTTTATTATTTATTTTCGAGTGTAATTTTGTTTCACAAATTGACACCAAAATTTAATAAATTTTTTTTTGTTTTATTTTTTTTAAGTTAAACATAAACACAGCAACAAATAAAATTAAGTTTGCAATTGCAATTTAAAACTTTCAACAATCAATAGTGACCGCTTTAAATTGAATTTTACAGTTCGTGCTGGTTCTAAAGTTTCCATTGTTTTTTTTTCTTGTTTGTTTGTATAAAAATATTATAAAAATAAATAAAACATAGAATATAATAATATTAGGCAAAAATAAATAAATAAACTCCACAGTCTCTATGTAAGTTCGAATTGATCGGGTGTTAGATGAGTGGTTTTTAGGTGGCTTTTTGTTTTTTTTTTTTAAATTAAAAGTTTGCGCAAATTTATTTTCGGTTTCGATTATGTTTTTTTCTGAATAAATAGTGTTGTGGGCGTGGCCGTAGTGTTAGGAGATGAAATAATTTTGAAAGACCGCCGAGAAAAAAACCATTGTCACCCAATCATCTGGAACTTAATAGAAAGTGCGTCTTTCCCTATGTTTTGTGGGCGTGGCTGGACATAATACAATTACGCCCGCCGCCTTGTTTTTTTTTGTATAAAAATAAATATTATATATATTTTTGCGTACGATTTTGTTTTTTAGATTTTTTTAGGTCTACCTCACTTAGTTGCTAAGTTATAGTAAAGTTTTTTTTCTTTCTTTTGTTTTTTTTTTTTGTATAAAATGCATAAGTACGTTTAAACTTTCGTTTTTGTTTGAATTTTTTGTCTCGTTGTCCTCGTTGTGTGATGGTGGTGGTGGTGTGAGTGTGTGTGTGTGTGTGTTCTTAGAGATAAATTGTAAGAATTCTATTTAAAAACTATGCGGGGAAGCAGCGTCCTAATTGTTGTCAAGGATTTAGGCAACAATCTTGTGTGGTTGCATCCATTTCTTCATATAGTAGCAGAAGAGGGTTGAGATGTAGAGTAGGATCATCAGGGCACATGTGACGGCAAGAGCTAGGACGGAGGTCTTTGTTGGACAAGGCTCGATTATTGTGACAGTCTTATCTGAAAGAAGAGAAGGTAGGGCATTAGAGATTATGTTTTTCTTTTGTGGTGGCATAGAAAGGTACAAACCTTTGGCAAAATCTGTGCTAGGATCTGCCTTGAAGAATTCTCTCTTTTCATCGCCGAAATCTAGCACAAGGATTTCTTGAGAAATATTCATATCGTCATCGGCTTCTTTGGTTTCATTGCTAGAAAGACATACGGGAAGTTAGTGTATAACTATGGTGGGAGTTCTTGAACTTACCTTTCAATCGCACGACGTCTCCTCCTGCCAAGGGATTCGAATGATTCCATATTCCATTCACATACGGCAGGCTCACATGGTCCCAGGCAATACTTAACATTACATTGGAAGATCACACCGTAACTCTCTGTGAAACGGAAGGCCTCATAGGTCGACAAAAGAGCATTGCCATCGGCAGTGAATCCAGGGAAAATTGTTGGATCTGTTGGACAACCTTCATCGTCAATGATCTTGAAACTGGTACGGGCATCCTTGGCCATGGCAATACACGAGCGGGCATAGATTCCATAAGGAGCTGTAAAGAGATTTTAAATCATCTCCGGGTCAAGAATACACCTCTGTGATACTCACTGTCTTCGGGAATTTCAATACGGAACATGAGACGATCTCCAATGCGTACAGTTTCGACCTCGCGTTGCCTGGTATCGAGAATGCGAATCCTTGGTGGTGGAGCTTCAGGTGAAGAGTTGATATGAATCATTTCTGGATCACGGATTGGCATCATTCCGAAGGTAATGTTCTTCGAACTCATGTCATATGTACACTTGACCTTGTAGATCTTATCAGCCTTAGTCATGACAACGCTGTGGTGTTGCAGAACAACTGTGTTCGAATAGACACCAGTCTGGAGGTAGAGGATATGAATTAAGTTAATTCTTGCAGCCTTGCGGTTATACTTACCACACTTTGTGTGTTACAATCCTGACCAGCCATGGTCAAGTCTAACCGGAATGCATCTGAATTAATGACATCAATGTTACAAGTCTCCGATCGTCCCAAGGCATAGATGCGTCCATTGAATGGCTTATTTGTGCGAACTTGTACAGCAATACGGGTATCCTTGCAGTGAACAGACACTAAAATAGGAAGAATCCCAGTTATTTCTATTCCCCTGCTCAAGGTTAGATATGCTCAACTCACCATCATAACAAGTTCCAGTCTTGTCGCAATTGACATCAGTCCTAGTCTGGTTGTTCAAGCTTGGATCCTCGGTAGCATCGATACTGACTGGTAGAGTATGATCCTGTGGAAGTGTACCTGGAGCGGCTGGTGTTGCCTTCTCGCACTGGTTCTCAAAATACTGACCAATGGGTTCACCATGATCGATCAGGGGACGTTCTCCATTTAAATAAGTCGAAGGACCATCAGGCAAAGTCTTGTGATCCAAATGGTACAGTCTGCAGTTATATTGGGAACCCTGTGGTGTGCCAAGATACAAGAACGATCGGCACAGGAACTCAGTTTCAATCTCACAAGCAAGACGACAAGCCGACTCTGAGGTAACTTGCAACTCCTTATCGGTATAGTAGTGAAGACCAACATACTGGGCCACCTTCTCATCAGACACACCCATGCGTGCGTTGGCAAACAGCCTGCTGTTCTTACAAGCTTGTTGAGGCTTCAAGCACAAATTCTCAAAATAGTCCGTTCCCTGAGCATCAACCAACTGAATATACTGGCCACTGCTACGCCTGTCCGAATCACTTAGCACACACTTCATGTTGTTGTAGTCATACTCCACCGATCGACACACGAAACGCTTCTCATTCAAACACGCCGATAGACAAGCCTCCTTGGTACTCGTATAGATCAAGGCGTTATCAAGACCGCGAATAATTTTATTTGGAACACGTTCGAACGACCACGGCCTAAGGCATACATTCTCGCTGCGCAACTGCAACTTCACCATGTAATACATGTTGGCTGACCTTTGCGGCACCGCCGACGGATTATGCGCACTCGAGTCATTCTGCAGCTGACAGTGCGTCTCCTGTGACGGTGATAGGGGATTCACAACGAAACTGAACGCGGCTGCCTGACAATCCGGTTCCTCACGACACCAACCCTGACACTCGTAGAGTGACAGGTTTTTCACGCTATAGTATGCTGTGCCGGCGAAATCGAAGTCTGTCAGCTTCTCGAAAGCCATTCGTCCATAGGCGGTGGGTAGCAGGCAAGCGAAGCATGCAATTGTAGCCACTGCTATCGCAGTGCGGTAGGCAAAGTTCGACGTCCGCATCTAGAAGTAAACACACAAAACAGAATTAGATAAATTTTGTGATGAAAAGAACGTTAGAGACGAAGTGTTGTAGGTTGTAGGTCAATTAGATGTGTGTGTACACTCAGGTGAGGAGGGATTTGTTAAGATTCAGTGGAAGAGGTTACATAAATATGTTAGCCAACTGCGGGGATTATGAAAGTAATAAAGTTATGAAGTGGACACATACGGTTAGATGATAAATAAGACACGAAAGATAGATTATGTAATTATATTTGATCGTTGTTCTTGTGACCACGATCATCCAGACATGCATACTTGGATGCACAGCAACTGGAATTCGGTGTGCGTTGGCACATACTGACATACTCAATTAAAACCTGGAATGTACGTAAACTGTAAAGACTTCTGCATAAACTTCGAACTGCTGAAACCTACTATTTGCAATGGAATTTGGTTCATCTGTTTGACTTGATGCAAGAATCGATTTTAATGAAAGATCACTGATCTACTTGTCGATCCCGAGGATCGTCTAAATTCTTTCCGAAGCGGCCTAAATCGACTGAACTATGAAGTTTCAGATGGTGATCTGTAACGATTTTAGGGAGAGATCCTTAATCTACTTGACGATCGCGAGGATTGTTTAAAATCGATCGTGATCAGGTTCTTATTGATGATCTATCATGGCAGCGGGCAGCGTGGCGTTCGGCTGTTCTCGATCGGTATGGTAGTGATTTTGTGCAATTTTTCACGATCGCGATCAGACTTTTTGATAAAGACCTACATCGGTCTATGATGTACACATTGACGACTTCTTTTGCTTATCAGGATTTTTTTGAAAAGCATTACGTTTTCACTCTTTCCCTCTATTGCGTGATCTTGAAGGCTATGTTGATCGCGTACAACTTGATGAAATCGTTTTTTTAAAGGAAACTTCTGTAATGCTCATTTCAATAGTGATCTCTGTTATGCTGATCCACTAGGTACCTCTTAAGCCACATTAAAACAATCATAGTTCATTCTATAATATTCTAGCACAAAGAGTGACGTCGATGAGTACAGAAGTAGATCAAGATTAAGGTACAAAACCTCTAAACCAAGCTTAATACATTTGTATTTCATGGATCTTGTATTAGACTAATGAAATACATTTTTAATCCCCGTTTTCAAATAATAAACCTCAACATACATAGGTGCATGCATGCAAGGTACGGAGGAAATGATATTTAAGTCTGATGTTCGAGTAGTAACTCAGGGGGAGTAACTCTAGATCACTAACTGACCTGTATGGGATTCTAAATATGTAAGGGAACGATAGCGTTATGAGTCTGGTTAAGAAATATGGATTAACGTCTTGGAAATAATACCACTGCTCTTGAATGGTTTGTATCTATGACTTTATGACCATGAGATAGCTCTAGTTTTTCACAACTCTGATACACCTTTACAAGGGTATCATACCGAACTAGCAAGGTCAATCCAATTGGGAGGAGTACTGAAAGTTCTTCAAATGTGTTTCATTACCCGTGCTTCGCTATGAAATTCATCAATTTCTGGAACAAAGGATGAGTCAGGAGACATTTAAATTAGGAGTAAACGTGATTTAAAGTTTTTGACAAACTTAATTGCTTTTCACTGCCCATTCACCTAAAAAAAATAGGTCAAGTCAATCACTTTTTCTTGTTGCATTCGACCGCTCGCGAGCATCTGACAAACATCACAGAGTACAACTGTCATGAAAAAGCTTTCCAAACAGAAATTGCTCCTCGTATACGGCATTAAACAGTAGGCCCCCTTCCATTTATGTAAAGAATATAACAAGCACAACACGAATTGCTGTGAAAAGCTAGGCTCACAAGATGGTGGAGATTTCATCAGATTCAAGCACTTTCATAAAGGAATTACTCAACTTTGAGAGTCCAGATACTCCATGAACTGCACCTTGAATAGGATGAACTTCAGCACCCTCTGTACTTCCTATATGGCACAGTACACTATAGAAAAGTTTTTTTCCTAATTGAAGCACTACAATTCAATTCATTTTATACAATTCTTGCATTTTATGCTGGCGTACCGCAAGGCTCCGTTTTGTCTTCGATTCTTTTTCATATTTTTTTTACAATTTAATTTCAGAATAGCTTGATTCGGATTCCCTATTTTTAAAGGGTAGTTTTTCTGAGTCCAAGGGTTAGCATTCCCCTTGATGCACATATCTATGCATCACTGCTTCCATAATGCAAACGTCTATTAGCCTTCCTAGTTGAAGTAGATTGTTTTACCTTTGTATTTCTATTGATTCTCATAACAAAAAAGGTGAACAGTGAAAAGGTGATTTCTTAAAAAGTGACTATCCAGCCCTAACATCTGCACAGATAGGAATAAAGCTTGTCTAAAGTCAATGTACAAATTAAAACTTCATTAGACTGGAGAGTAGGAGGAAAAAAAATACATTAAGTTCGCTAATAGAAACAAGTTGGTTACTTTGATCATGTTTGACGACTTCCATTTCAGGTATGTTAGTAATTTTCTACAAAAAAAAAAAAACAAAACTCCACCTGTCTACAGTATATCAACTATACGTAGGTACTTATGTACATATCAACCTACGTATATTACTTAAAACTTGTTCTATGAACATCTTTTCTACTTATCTCTTCCTGTTTCTCGACCCTTCTTTCTCGTATACATAGATACATTTTACTCTTTCCACAAATTGGCACTTGAGTAATGATATCTCCTCTTAATTACCCCACAATTAGGTGTTTTATCCCAGTCTATAAATTTGCTTCAACTACTTTAGATGACACGCAAAAGTACGTGTAAAAAGTTAGAAAAAAAAAATTATGTAAATGAAAGACACCGCCATCCAAAGCGAGGGCAAAGGGACAGATCGCAAATTAAATTTAATATCACCGCGGACTTACGTTATTTAATATTTAAATTATTCTACAAAGTATCTATTACCATCCAATGTGCATTTCAATGGCTATGCTATTAACCGAGGGCAACTTGGCGCTAGGTAGACGCAAAGATGTGCAAGTCCGATTAAAACTGAGAAAAAAAACTACCATTTGCAACGATATAAGATGCTTGAGGAATTAAGAATGATGTACCATTGAGCTGGAGATGTACTGCAAAGGTTGAAATGACGACGTGATGGACTTAGAATTATAAAATCTTTTCATAAATGATATTGGTAGGTAAGATGGGTAAGAAGATACTGGGTAACGTGATTGACATGCTTTGGAAAGCTTTTGCTTATATTTGAATTTGTTTCTATTCCCGGAGACAGGCAATTAATCAATTTGAAGAGTTTGAAATGGAATTCTATAAATTGCTCGTGATTTTTCAAGATCTGAGTATTTCATTGAAGTTTCTTTAAAGAGGGACTGATACTTCGAAGAAGAGAATCCCTGCTGGTTTTGAAAATTAAAGAAAGAGTGCTCAGTTGGAGTTGAGATACATTTACAGAACGTGAGCTCAATCAATTTAAAACTGTAATGGTTTTCTGATGACGTTTGATATAATATTTGATTTAAGAGTTAATTATCTTAAACTATATCCATCTCTGTTTTAATATGTGCCAGTAGCTTGAGATAGTGAACTATTATTCGTGAAAATTCTTAGAATGTCTTTGCAAATTCAACTTAACTATTAGAGATATGGTTAAAACCACACGATAACAAACAAGTATCGCACCGAAGATCGCTGTGTCAGTATCAGTCTGATTGGCGAATGGAGTAATGTTTTGCATTGAACTACTTAAGATACGACTTATTCGGAGCTCAGGACCATAAGGATCTTTGGGACTGTGCCAGGGCTCATCAAGAAGAGACAATAACGGAGGAGCATTGGGGGTTTAAATCAACGATCTGCTCCAGATTGGGGGTTGTGCTTCAGGGTATATTGTCTATCATGGAAAACCTCTTAAGATTCGACTTATTCGGAGCTCAGAACCATAAAGATCTTTAGGATTTTGCCAGGTTCTTTAGGAAAAGATAATGACGGAGGAGCCTTGGGGGCTTAAATCAACGATCTGTTGATCCAGATTAAAGGTTGTGCTTCAGGGTACCTACCTATTTAGTCACAAACCAACAATAAACGTAAATTTTTCGATAAGATTTAAAAATTTCATTGACACCCTATGAAATCTTTGATTTACTGGAAGAAATGTAGATTTAGAATTTTCTTTCTTGTTGGCGATAATGTAGGGCAGTTCAATCGAGGAATTCGAAGCCTCGTGGTAGTATGCAGTGATTCACCTCTACTTTAGTTAAGGCTGCGTCTATTTTGGATGTTTACACATATAAACGAATGCACTGCGACTTAAATTCTCTAAGAAAACACAACATAGCCTTTTGTGAGTATCACGGGTTACTAAGGAGAAAGACTAGTATTGTCATGACTAGATATTGAATCATTGTATCAGAGTTCATAGGTTCATGATGGTTTGAAGAACTGAGCAAACCGTTTACCGGTCATAAGTGCTGAACCTCACTTTGTCATACTGTCGAGTAATATTCACTCCTTGAGAATACCACAACGGAGAGTGGATAACTTTACTGAACATTGAGCTGAATCTATGAACCAATTTAATTCTCTTGCAGTTGTTGAGGTCCACCAGTTTGAAATTATTATTGGTGATTCGAATGCTTTAATCGCCTCTTTAACAGTGACTCAGCAGCCTGATTAGCCTGCATTGGGAGATGTCTAACCAGAAAGAATATGCCACATTGCTTTGTGAAGATAATCCCTAACTAATTCACTAACAGAAAACTGAGGTATCAAATGGATAATGTTTCCGTGAGAGTCCCACAGGTGTCAGTTCTTGGACCTCTCGTGTGGAACATAATGTATGACGGAGTTCAGCGATTAACAATACTACAATGAGTTAAGGTTATCGGCTTTGCTGACGATATCGCTGACTGTGTTACCGTGGACAAACATATTCACGAGGTAGAGTCCACCAGCGATGAAGCGATAACCAGGATCAATAATGGGCTAGAGTCTGCTTAACTAGAACTAGCTGACCACAAGAACAAGGCTGTCTTATAAAAGACAGTTAAAAAAAAAAACAAAACTTTCAGGTTGGAAGTCATTCAATAAGGTCTACAGAGGCGTTGAAGGACTTTGGTGCAATATTTGACAATCGACTGAACTTTAAAACTCACGTCGAGTACTGCAGCAAAAAGGCGTCACAAATGCAGACAGTGCTTTCGGAAATGCTGCCAAACATCGGCGGACTTGGATACGTGAAAAGGATTCTGCTTTCTAGAGTGATAACCCCAAATACTTTTACAACGAAGGACACAAAAGAAAGGTCTCAAGTCAGTTTAAATTTTCAATGCAGAATAAGTTAGGGTAGTATTCCTTGCACATTACCCTCGACTAGGAAGAATGGGTAGCCTTTGGAAGCATATGGGAAGAGAATCATAACTATTTAATTGCTGTGCACCACATCAGAATTCAGAATTCCACAAGACCTCTCTAAAATATGAAATTATATTCATAGCATGTAGAGTTTCCATAATCTTATGAAGGATGGGTTCACAAAAAGGATGAAATACATAGTTAAGCCGACCTGCTTCTCAAATTTCTCAAAGAAACTGGATTACAGAGGATTCCCTAGGGTAGGTTATTCCTGTCATTTCCTCCGTAGCTTTTTATAGCCACTTGGTTACACAGAAATCAGAAGCCTTTCGTTGCATTTATTCCGCTTTTAAAGAATACGAACATCTAATCACAAGAGTAAATAAAAACCACGTTAAGTGCATCCATCAACCAATCTGTCCATCTTCCAGTAACACTTCTCATCTGAAATACCTGTAATTACACTTTAACCTGATTATCAGAGAACAGATTGTTTTAGGAAGTCGTCGGGTTAAAAAATATAATTTTCTTCGCTCCACTGATTGCATACGAAGAAGGCAAAAGAAAACGCACTCTAACCAACCAACCAACCAACCAAGCAACCAAGGAACAACCACAAATTGAATCGGAATATTCCCTTGGTCAGTCATCGGCGTGGTCAATTTGGATTCCTCCTTGGTTCCTAAACTCATTTTCTTCTCTCTATGAGAATGAGGGGAGCCTTCGGGGAGAGCATCTGTAGAAACTGGCGACGATAGAATTATTATTATGATTATGATTACGATTTTTCCTTATGGGATGCAATTTTCCCACAAAGTTCCATTAAAATTGTTACATACACCTAGCCAGTATGCATCACTATGATGGGAAAGACCAATCCCAGCACGATGGTGCTCTCTGATGAGACCCTTATGGTTAGTGTGCGTTGTTGTAATCAAGAAAGATTTCTTAGCACGTGATGAATGCAAATTTTTCTTATTAGATTCTTGAGTTTCCCTCCATGTGGAAAGCGAAGGAAACGTATCTTTTTCACAAGATACATAGTGTCACTTGAAGTTCATGAATTAAAATTTTTGCGAATAGTGTGCTTCGGTTCATATCACAAACAAATGACATCTCTCAGCAGCTGGAAAATAGTTCTATCATAGAAGACAAAGTTCATTAACTGTGCAGTTATCCAGAAAATGAGTATCTTATGGATACGTTGTCTCGGTTGACAAGTTGTTTTGCGGTTATATGATACTATTTTTGAATTATCTTTATCTATCTGTTGTGTGTCTATCTGTCTTCATCAGTTGTATCTGTCACGTCTCCCCACTTTGGAATTTAAGCTGTTATGTGCAAAATGATCTCTCTGCGGTACATTACCTAGAATTGCTTTGTCTTTGGCTCAGCGAGATACATAATTTTCGATGAACTTGAATAACCTGTGCACGACGCCGCCGCCTACTGTATGTGTGGTAGGTAATAACGGAACACAGCATTAGATCAAGTTAGACAGAAGAGCCCGCCTTGGCATAGCTGTTGTTGTGGACTTTTCTTTTTCACGGTTAATTATCCGTGAAGTTGTGTCAACTTCAAGAAGAATTTATGGCGTTTTTGAGTGATTGTCAAATAACCATTACGTGCTCTGGCTAAATGAGAGATAAAGTATCTAAATGTGTTGTATTATACATTAGCTGTGCAAAGAGATTAATTTAGCAAATTGGAGTTCTAGGGATGTGGAAGCTATTCCTTAAGAATCTCTATGGATACATGTATCTTTAATCATCGAGTCGGAAGTTCAGCAAATTGGGTTTGTATCAGCGTAAAGGTTTTACTAAAACTGAGTTACTTATGCGATAAAAGACTCGTGGTAAGGACGATTGTAGAGTAAGGATCGTATCTCCTAAAGCCTAATTGAGATTACGGGCACAGCTAACTTTTGATTCTCATAGTAAACTTCTTCGAATGAGTATCTAAAGTCGAGTTACGAGGAACTTGACGATATTGCAAAGTTCGGTATGATCAATCTGAAAGACGAGCGGTTGTGTGCACATGAGGCTGCACAGTAGATTTCTAATAGGTTCGTTTCCATCTCAGACAATAAAATGAAACTTTTGGGAATAGCATTCAAGTGAAATTCCTATTTGTAGTTATCGAGAGTGATCTGTAATAAATAGGCAGAACACTACTAGTCCCTCCAGATTATCAATGATACCATAGAAGCACACTATATAGCAAAAGTTGCATGAGTCCCATCTTAAAAATTGACAAAGGATTAACTTTATGAATGCAGTGGTGCTATCTACGAGTCTGTAGAAGAGCTACATATATCCAAATCACACGTACTAAATAGGATCCACAGAAATGTTTGTTCACAAGATCATTCTCAGATGATAGGATACGTTTTAAATGACACACACAGATACTGAATCTACTGAAGAGTTATGTACTTGATGTAGAGAGCTGTTGGAAAAGTATGTAGACATAATTTAACAGATGTGAGAGCGCATACAAGTGACGTCTTCAATCACGTCTTCCTTTTTTATTTGCTTCAGAAAAGAGGTTGTACCCAGATACTGGCAAATTATGGTATCACATGAATTTTAGAACATGATTCAGTAAGACTCCAAGATTCGTTATATATAAGTTTCAAACGAGAACTATTTATGTCTCCAATTGATTAATCTTATATTTAGGGAGATTTCGACGATAATCCTAACTAAACTGAAGTGGTAGAGGGGTAGGCAGAAGAAAGATTGTCGACACTGAAAACTTTTTCAATGATACCAGGAAGTTGTTGCACGTTTTCTTCAAACCACTGACTAGTAAGTACATCCATTCAAGTCACATTCTCATAAGGTTGTCTGATAAATCGATCAGGTTGTTGTCTTCACTATCTATCAATGTTCATTTTAGTACATTGTGGAAGGTACGTGTTAAGGATTAGGAAGCTGGATCTTTGATTTTATTGGGTTCTAGGCCCACACTATAAAATGGCGTCAACTATTCATTTGTAAAATCAGTTCTAGTTATATTAGGAAGTGTGTTGCCCACATGTTGAGTTATTCCAATTTTAGGTATGAATTTGGGAAATTGAGTCAGTAAGTGGAAACCCAAAAAGGTACGCATTAAAGCTAACATGACAGTGATCAGTTTTGCAGTTTTATACTTGAAGTTCATTAAAAATCAGCCAAATGAACTTAATGGCTTTTACTGAGTTAGTTGCATACGGAAGGTTCATTCTTCTTTCAAGATGGTTTGATTTTGGTTGATCGATAGAAAATTACGTTCTTGAAGGTTTTGACATTATGATGGAGAAGCGTGTCCGCCTATTATGTCTATCTATCTGTCCGTCTTTTTGTATGTACAATTGCGTAAATTGCTAAACGGATTTACTTTGAACATTATATTTGGGGACTATGAGTTTACAATTCGAGGGGGAGTTGGAATTTTCACAGTAACCTCAATAGTAGCAGTACCTAATTTATTATTTAATGCCAGTGGTCACTGGGCACCTAGATATTTCTTCTAGGACAGCGGAAAGTGGATTGTATCCTTATTGACTTCCTTATCTCCAAACCTTTGAGTTAGGTTCTTTTTCGTTAGTCAGGGTTTTCCATGTGGTATTTGGGTAGAAATGAATTTTCTATCCTTTTGGATAATCTTGTCGGTCCTTTTTGTAGAAGCAAGGTTATATTCTTCTTGTGTTCACACAACAGTTTCAAATCAGTTCTAGTTATATTAGGAAGTGTGTTGCCCACATGTTGAGTTATTCCAATTTTAGGTATGAATTTGGGAAATTGAGTCAGTAAGTGGAAACCCAAAAAGGTACGCATTAAAGCTAACATGACAGTGATCAGTTTTGCATTTTTATACTTGAAGTTCATTAAAAATCAGCCAAATGAACTTAATGGCTTTTACTGAGTTAGTTGCATACGGAAGGTTCATTCTTCTTTCAAGATGGTTTGATTTTGGTTGATCGATAGAAAATTACGTTCTTGAAGGTTTTGACATTATGATGGAGAAGCGTGTCCGCCTATTATGTCTATCTATCTGTCCGTCTTTTTGTATGTACAATTGCGTAAATTGCTAAACGGATTTACTTTGAACATTATATTTGGGGACTATGAGTTTACAATTCGAGGGGGAGTTGGAATTTTCACAGTAACCTCAATAGTAGCAGTACCTAATTTATTATTTAATGCCAGTGGTCACTGGGCACCTAGATATTTCTTCTAGGACAGCGGAAAGTGGATTGTATCCTTATTGACTTCCTTATCTCCAAACCTTTGAGTTAGGTTCTTTTTCGTTAGTCAGGGTTTTCCATGTGGTATTTGGGTAGAAATGAATTTTCTATCCTTTTGGATAATCTTGTCGGTCCTTTTTGTAGAAGCAAGGTTATATTCTTCTTGTGTTCACACAACAGTTTAGTGGGGACCATCTGTTGTTCGCCTTCCTTAGGGTCTTAATCCTCGTTTCGAAAGCGAGATTATCACTGAGCTGTCGACTTGATCTAATCTACAGATATTCAGCCTTCTCATTACCTGGTGTATCTTCATGTTCAGGGACTAACCTTGTGTACTGGCAAGGATCACGGCAAACGTAGCCGGACTAAAATATTAATAGATGCGGACCAATTTTCACAAAACTATCGATATCGATAATAATAACCATATGGGATGGCATGATGAAACAAAATTTCACAGGAGAACCAACACTTTGATAGTATGTATCTCCTTTCAAACAACCTCATACGTGTAGCGACACTAAATCTTCTTGCGAAGAAAGTACATCCCCACTAGAACAACGTCAGCAATAAGGGGATACAAAACTTGATCTAGTCACCACCAAAGATAACAAGTGTTCAAGAATAACAGCAAAGATGGCTTCCCTCTGCCAAAAGTAGATATGTATACTGTCACAGTGATTTCCAAGATAGAAGCTTGTGTTTACAGAAAATATGGGGAGCTAAGCGTCTATACTACTACTAGACCCCATAAGTTTGGGAGAGAGCGCGATGCACTTCATGTCCTCTTACTTGCAGTACTACAGCATATACTGGAGATCGACATCTGCTTCCAGAGAAACTGGGTGCGGATTTAGCTCCAAACAGTATCGTGATATAGATGATGAGTACAGAGGATGGGATTTATGACACTGTGACAGCCATTATGAGGAAACAACGCTAACAAAAGCGACAAATACGTATGAGCCGAAGAATAAAGCCTATAGAGTTTACTTTACGATAAAATTCTTGATTTTTCTCATTTAACTTGTCCTTAGAGAACAAGGACCAAGTGGAATGTGTTTATAATTGAGAAACATCGACAGTATTCGTTTTTAGAACAAAAAAGTAAGAGATCAGAGAGACGAGATCCTTTTCTCTGGTTAAAGATAGTCGTAGAGTTAGACAGATTATTTTTAGAATCATTAATGGACCCTGCCACTCTAGTATCCCCGAGTATTATACATCGACTACTGTGTGACATCAACTCCGAGTTCTATTGGCAATTACTTCTTCCTAGAGCTGGAGGAATTCCTTAATACGACGATTCATGCATAAACTACAAAGAGAAGTTAATGATTGGTACCAGGTCACAATCTGGCAATGGCTTTGTTTTTTACGATATACTTCAGCCTATTCAATAAAATGATGTTTGCGTTCTTTTCCCCCCACTGACTGTTCGTATCTTTAGACGAGTATTTACAACATAACCAAGGAGGGTATGGCTCTTAAGACATTTATGAATCCAATTAGCAGAACACGTGGAACATACAAACAATGCAATGCGTAGAATCCCTTTAGTGCGGTTCTAAAGCAGTGGTTCTCTCAAGCAAAACTAGTCGCCAAACTGACGGTCTACGTCACATGACACCCGTCTGCTTACCTATGGCAACCAATCAATTTGACCATAAATTTCTCGTAGCGCCTGCATCCTCCAACCTATCTTAACCACCAGCCAACGAGCCACAAATAGCCCATCAAGATAATCCGAAAGGATACAGCTCACATGCCTGGATAATTAAAATATTTCCCAACTCATTAAATAAATATAAATAAACGTTTCCCATCAAAAGATATCTTTTTATACCTATCGCCTATTATCATCTTGCAAAACATTCTGTTCAACTTTGCAAAAACCATCTTGTATCTCCTATCTGTAGTCTTTATCAGTTGAGCATGCGTTCTCTGGTTGTGTGCCACGACAAATAATTTCACAGATACACACCATATAATTACAAGACAAACATTCAATTCAAATCTTGATCTAGATACTTATTTGTTGGAATCCCTTTCTGCGTCTGCCCTGCCTCTGTGTTGTGTCTGTTACTATTGGTGGTGCCTGCTCAAGACAAACTATCAATGTCCGGCGTGCAGTGATTTTCCACGGTGTTGCCTCCTATAAATGACTAATCTGCGGAATTAATCATATTATCTACCGGTCTCTCTGTACTGAAGGAATGTTTACACTCGCTCGTTCAAACACACACACACCTGTTTCACAATGATATCCCGCCGCCAGATGGGGACAGAGGTAAAGATGAGCATGAGGTTACTCGCTGACGCTGCTGCTTCTGCTGATTACACAGTGTGTGCGATGAACGTGTATAGTATAGTGCCAAGGTTCGAGATAGCTAGCGACGCATCTTTCATCACATTGCTGCAATGGAGGTCTTTCACCTCGAAAGAGAAATGAGCGCCCAGTGCCGCCGTGTACTTGGATTTCTATTATTATTTCATTTTTGTACGTCCGTCGTCGCCCCTTCGTTGGACTTTTATTACCCGGTTTGTTTTGCTTCGTATGCTGCAGCAGTACTCATAATTAGCCCTTTTGATCGAATTATAGGCTCTCTGGCTATCACCGAGACAAGAATGAAACCAGTCTTCTTTTGCTTGGTCTTCTTTAGATACATGCTCTTTCGTATTTTTTTTACTTTTTTTTTTTTGAATGAAATGGTAATCATTAGTTACAAACTGCGGGTAACTACATATCTGTATGAATCTCGGTGTAGAGATACAGATTTTTTTATTTAGTGAACATTGCACACCTTTTCCTGGCACCTTTGGTTCTTGTTGTTTTGAACATCGCTGCAGGACACTACTGGAGCGATGGTCTTTAATTATTTTGTTTCGGATGAGTTGAGTGCGTAGTCGACGTGATTTGATGAATGAATAAATAAATGGACGCCATTAGATCAACAAGAATGATAGTGGGACTGAATGCCGACCGACCAAGTGGGCGGTTAAGGAAGTCGGTTGTTGGTTATCCAGTGAATTATAGGGTGCAAAGTCAAGGAACGTCCTAAGAGGATGATGATTAATTTAAAAATTATGTATCGAGTACCCAGGAGGACATGGTTCAACTGATAAGTAATGATTGTGTTGTCAGTGTGTGTTTCACAGCGGGCTAGGATAAGGCTCACTGGAGAGAATAGTGGCACGCTTGCCATTTGGATGGATAGACCGGCAGAGCAGGCAGTGAATTTTTAACAATGTGATCATGCGATAAAAAAATGGTTTGTAATGAAGACTATAACATGGAGGCTAGAAACACCAAAATATTGCGAATACTATGCGTCATTAGACGAAGCTAAAGTTGCAGATATTGACTAAAGTTGAATATATAATAGAAATTGTTTAATTTTGTTGATTTTTTGCATATTTGGATTGAAGCTACAGGAAAATAAGGATACAGGTTCTTACGTATGACTACACTGAAGATTATACTTAAATGCTGTGCAATTTATACCACTTAGATACTCGGTTTAGATAGTGCGAGCGATATCCGTCTAGCATTCTTGATTCAGTTGTGATGACCCTCCGCTCTAGCAACAGTCCTTATCATCCATTTATTTTATGTATTCGTACAGAGATTGCTAGCTGTCTAGTATTTTCTATTTTGAAACAGAGGGGTTAAGATACATAGTTGCCTATGCAGAGGATGTTGTGCTGCTGACAAGAGGAAAATTCTTACCCATTATCAGGGAACTCTTAGAAAATTCATTAAAGACACTTATTTCGTGGACAAAACATTGTGGTCTTGTTACTAATTCTAATAGAACCGAGCTCGTGGAGTTCACTAATAAAAGATCTACCGCAATTCAAACAACCAGATATTGAGAGAAGGATATCTGATATTGCAAGGTAGCTAGGAGTCATACTAGACAGGAAACCTAACTCGAAGCTTAATGTCAATGAAAGAGTTAAAAGGCATCGATCCCCATTCTATACTTGCAACAGAATTTTAAGGCGGAAGAACAGGGGACCAAAATGTAGGATAATTCTGTGGATGTATACGACAATTGTAGGACCACTTCTTACGTATGGAGTCCTAGTCTGGTGGCGAGCTGTAGAAAAGCAACAAATCTTAAAGCAATGATTAAAAACCAGAGGCTAGGATGTAAGGGCACAACCAGCGCGAAGAGAACAAAGTCGACTGTTGGGCTGGAAACAACATACTACAGCTAGACCGGATCATGCAAGAGTCTGCCGCCAAGAGTAGTTTGTGGATTAGCCAATCAAATGGCTTGAATTCAAACCTCGAAAAGCAAACACAGATTCCAAGGAACCTCATATGTGATGACGAAAACATCGGCTACCACCATACATCAACTTTAAAAAAAATCATTCTCCTGCACATTGCTAAGTAGAGAAGAATGAGAAACCAAGGAACCAACAAAAGACAAGTTTATGTCTTTCTACTCAGACGAGTCAAAGATGGATATTCTCCGTGGAATTAAACATACACAGCTCGATTACCTCCTGACTACTGCATATAGCTGTGTCTTCCAAGAAGAGATCCTGGCAGTGACAAAGGCATCATCATTGGTACCAATGATGGCAATACCACCATTAAAGCAATTTTTGTTACTAAAATCAAGTGCAAGCTAGTTCGACACTTTCGTGAATAACTTAAGGTTTCTAGCTCGCAGCACAATTTTCATGTTCTCTGGCTCTCTGGTCGTAAGGATATAATCGAGATAGCTGATGAACTTGCGAGAAAAAGATCTGCAATGGACCAAAATCAAGCATTTCAATGGATCAAGCCTCCACTCTCTAACCTCCAGCCAACAATTGCCAACCGGAATATATCGTTTATGACCTCTGATATATCAAGGAAGCTTTAGCTAAGATACAGTAAAGCAACAAACAAACAAACTCCTACAAAATGACAAGAAATCGCTGTCAATGATGGTAGGTTCACTCACTGCCCATAATTTCTTAAGGAACCACACAGTGAAACTTAAACTCAAAGATGATAATATATGACGAAGGGTCTATACGAGGATACGCCTAACTAGCTGTATCACTGTTCAAGCCTGTATCACTTGAGGAACAGAATATTACTTCCAGTACTTACAATAGCTATCTTATGTCTAAAGATTGTAATTTCCAGGTTTCTGAGGACATTACAATGCTTGAAGACCCTATTCACCAACGAACAGCAAGGAAAAAACCCAGTGCAGAGACTGGGACCAAACTCCTTTTGGGCATCACAATGGGTCTACAAGGATCTAGTGCGATGAGGTGGAGTAACTTATTAAAATATATGTATTTCGGTCGGCAATGCTATTCTAGGGGATTTTAAGACAGTCAATTATTCATTTATATAAGACAGTCAACTCATTCGCGGACAATGAGGTTGTAGTAGTAAAGCCCTAGTCAGATCTATAAAATGCTGAAAATATCAAAGTATCTTGATTATCCAAGTTATTCTGGAAGGGATAAAAAGTGTGTACATAATATAGACCCCCCGTCAATAACATAGAACCACTTCGACTGCTGACTTGAAAAGATATCTGTTGTAATTTCTTTCGACATGAATGAAAAAATTTGCATCGCCGGAAAAAGGGCCACGAAAATCCCCGGAATTTTGTTGATAGGACTCAGTCAAAATGTATCTTCTTAACGCCATAACAACGTCCAGTCTAAACCAACAACTAAGTTTCTCCTTCTGAACATTTCTGGTTTCAAGAAAGTATCACAGATACGAACATTGTAACACTCTGTCATAGAATATGGAACAAAATGAAAAGAAGGCGTATTTTCAAAAATATTTTTAGACGCAATAGTCCTCGCCAATCTGTTCCAGTTCAAAGTCATAATCTTTGTTGAAACTTATTCAGAGCCCGACTTACCAACATTCCTCCGAAGAAATATTCATACTCGTACAACGATATTGCAAAATAGTTACGAAGACTCATTTCAAAACATTGTATCAGTATGAAAGGCGGATTTTCCAATAGAAAGACGACTAATGAAACCTTGCTAATGAATGATGAACCGCATTATGTCGCTATGGATACAGAACAACATGTGAATAACACTGATTGTACCAAATACTTTCATTCTCCAGGTATCACTAACAGAATATGTACAGAAAATGTGGCTATAAGAAACAGTGAACGAAATAGTAGTAGCACGTTACTGGTGACGTTCCTTAGGGGTGGCTGCTAGGTCATTTGCTATTTAATATAGTACGTTTTCCAATTGTAATGACAGCTAAACATTTAAAGGAAATATAACACGCTAGGAACGAAGCTATTCGTTCCATATACATAGGAATAGCTGACACATGTAGAAAGGTAATCCTCAGTAGCAGGGGATCAGTGAATACCATAATGGTTTTAGTCGGCAATCATAGTGCAGTCCTTTAACATTAGCCGTTTATAATTCTATAAAAAGAAATTAAGAAGAAGTACAAAGCGATTCAACTGACGATGGGCTTCCTTTGAAAATGGCAAATGGGAACACTAAACCAAAATTAAGGACACTTGAACTTAAATAAAATCCAGGTGCTAATGAGCCTTTGGGTGCTTCAGAATCAAAGCAAAAATTATTGAATACGCGTAGTATACAGAAACGAAAGGCTTTAACTGAGGAAGCAATGGGGGCTACCATCCCAAAAGATATATAAAGCTGTGAAACGGAGAAACTGTAGTAAAATGTAGAGATAGAGCAGCAAAAGGATGGAAAATCTTGTATAAGGCGGGAAACCTCCTTTCCAATGAATTTCATTGAAATGGATGGTAGAGTTTGTGGATAGAGATATCCCACATTCTTATTCTCCATCAGCATCTGAAAGATACCCCATTTCCAACACAAAAAAGGCAGGAGTTTTGGGTATGCATATGTGTACGTGAATCCATGATTACTCGATGAATACTTCCCGAATTAAGAAATGATAGCTGATAATCGTTCTGAACTCGGGACAACTTAGCAAAGCATCTTCTGTTTTCCTCTAAGGTCGTATACTGTGAATGAAAACACAGAACTGTTGCGATGCAGTATATTTAAATATGATGCCATTCTATGGATCAAACTAACCTTATCCTTCGCCTTGTAATGGCGAAAAACATTCTGCTTTCAAGTAATCATGTTGTAAAAGCTGTGGAGATGAGAAAAATATGGAATCGATCCAACATCTACTATGCTACTGCCCCACTTAACACAAACGACTATCTAATGTGGGCATTGTTTCGTAAACATGTTTCTTCTGTACTTTTTGCACTTCTCTACTTGCAAATTGCCTCCGAAATAAATCTGTAATTATTACCTTAGTCTTTCAATTCCGTTCCTACTCTACAGAGTCCTTCCTTAGTCATTAAAAAGTTACACATCTCTAACAAAAACTTGAAAGTCATCTCAAAGAATATACTCACACTATTATTATAAGACTCGTATCTACATATAGATAAACTACAGCTATACCCATTTACATATGCATATACTCTTCGCAAAAAATAGGAAGAAAAAAAAAAAAACATTTGCAAACACAATCTATGAATAACAATTTCCTAGATACTTTTTGTATCTCTATTCCACCTTGCATTTTGCCATGTCAGTAATACCCTCGGGCAATAAACAACTCTCGTAACAAAACTATATTCTTCATTTTTTTCCTTAACATTCCTGTTGAATCCTTTATCTATCCTCTTACGTCTTGTTGTTGTTGTTGTTGTTGCTCTCCGTCTTGTATGTATTAGCAGATAAACAAATCCCAGATAGAGTCTCTCTGTAGAATTAATTCGCCTCAAGGTTAAATGAATACGCGGCACACACCACTTGTATATGCAGAATGTGAATATTGCATTTCCGGTTGAAGATTAAAAGTAAAAAAAAAAAACGCAACTCACACACAACATAAGAATGAGGAACCGATCTTGATGTTCATGTGGGAGTATCCTTGTCATAACAAATAGATACTTTATGCTGTACGATAGTCGCAATGTGCTGCAAATTACAAATAATTTTCCTTTTGATATCGAATAAATCTTTCAGAACACTGAACGCAAAGCATGCAGATGTCCATCCGTCCAGGTTGTCATGTTGCTCGTTAATCGATTACGATTACCAACGATTGTCATGTTGTGCTTGGGCTAAGCCCTTAAGGCAAGGCATAGCACACTACGACCAATAAACATATTTCCTTCTGAAGAATCGAAGTAAATTTGTTGATTCGTATCTTGTCTGGTGAAGTTTCTATACACATCTGAGGGATGTAGGTTGCAATTGATTTATAGGGATTACAGAGTTTTTAATTACGTTTATTACGAAGAGAACGATGATCTATGTTGTAAGATAAATATGGACTGGTTGTATAGATAAACATATTGGATCGGGATAGAAGTAAGTTTGTCAGGTTTTGAATGGATTGAGAGATTAATTTGAAATGATATTTGGCGGCGGTTGAGGAGTTCTAAGGAACACACGCATGTTTTACGGTAATAGTCCTCAGTATGGTATAGTAAGACAGAGAGTATCTATGGGGCTATCAACTATTCCTCGAGACACTGGCGCTGTTTACTTTAAAGTTTGGTTTTAAGACATAACACTAGATTCCTGCCTTGTCTATGTCTTTAGAAAGCATTTTCTAATGGGTGCTTGTTGTTCTTAGGCTAAGATACATTAATTATGTATAGGATGGCGGTCTTTACTCCCCATCGTTGCTTTATTAATTCAGCAATATCTATGCAATGAAAAAATCGGTTGATCTAATCTAAGCTAAATTAATGGGAACTAAAGATCCAAACAATTTCAGAGTCTAGATGGCATCAGTCTCATGCTAATTCAAGAAGAAAGCAGACAATTGTTGGAACAAACGGATTGTATCTAAAAGTTGTTCCATAGTGCCTATGCTATTGAAATAATTCAAATTGAATTAAACTGATACATGAACGTATATTGCTTTATATCATTATCATGGTTTTGTGAATCAGTTCCAAACAAGATTCCAGAATATGGTTTAAAACTTCTCAGAATTTACAAAGGCCTTCATCTGATATGGCTAGTGTTTGTTGAGCCTATTATGTCTGTTTAGGAAGCTTGTTAGAACCGGGGCGTTTTTTTTTGTTGAGGTCCTTATAAGTTCCTTAATTTGCTTGCTGTATATACCATGAGAGAAAAGGTAGCTTTTTTGCAGAAAGCCTGAATCAAACCTTAATCTTCCTCGGCAGTCGTATTTTAAAGACACACCTTTTCTTGTTACAGAAGGTGTCCCACAAGGGTCAGAACTAGCGCCACTACAGTTTACTGTTACGTGATATAGTGTGCTATGACTAAAAATCCAGAAGAGACAATCATCCGATAGGCTGATGATATTAAAGTTGTAGTGTCTCCGAAATTTTAACATGAACTGGTGCCGATATGCAATGAGACTATATATATTGTTCAAAAGTGATTGATGTCCATTACATAAGGGTAATGTACCTCATACAGTAGAGCTGTACGCGTTATTGCTGCCCAAACGAGTATGATGCATTAAAGGTAGGATATTACTTCTGGCGAGAATTGTGCAGTTTCTAGTTCACTAAGCAGTCTGAACCAAAGCATTATTATTAGAAGGACGTTCGAATATAGAAACATGAATAAACTTTGACACTTGGAAATAGACATTTAACTGAGACAAGTCTCGCTGAGGCATGCGTTCAGTGAAGAGGAAGGAAATGCAGTCATGTCTTTTCAACTTCACAGTTTTACAACTGAGCTTTAAAAAAATATTAGACAGACATCAAGTGTATACAACATAATAGCTTTCATAGAAGATATGGGCGAATTTTTTGCGAATATAAAGAAGCATATGAGTCTCGAAAATTTAAGTCTGAAATAGTTGATCGATCAAAATTTAGTGCTGAGTGCACTATACTACGAGGAGGTGAGTCGTCACGATGTATTGTATTCGATTATAGGATGGAAGAGTATTGATTCAATCCCCAACCATATTCATCAAAATTTTTTTAAAATTGAATCAAAAAAGAAATTCTCTCGGCTTAGTACGGACACAGCCCACGAACTACATAATGCTACTCAACAGCACCTGAGTTTCAAACCGCTACCCCAATATCTTTCTATCCTAACTCCTCTCCTTTTCAATTTCAAGGCGTAAGTACATTTAAAGAAAGATGGTTTACAATGTATGTTCATAGTTTTGTTTTTAAAAGATCTCCATTTTCCTACGCATATTACAAACAGAAACAGTGCATTGCTCTTGTTTTCTAATGATCTCAAGACAAAGCAATTTCTCCAGTGTAGCGGAGGTAGTTTTTATTTGAGTCCCATACAACATTAAGTTCGCATAAATTTGGTATATATTCCTGCCAAATCCAGGCTTTATTATGAAAGAGCCTCCAACAACATCAAGCTAAAGGGTATTACGATAACCCTCTCCAGATACACCAAGAGGATGGTAATAAATAGCTTCATTGATAGGCTGAGTCCGGAATGAAACCTTAAATCAGTGGAAGGCAGTTCAAATGTATAGCATATGATGATCACCTGGCAATCTTAATTACAGGTAAACATCTGAATATACTGGGTGAGCTTATGCAGCAAAATTGGGCGAACTTGAGCGTCAACTCTGAACAGACTGACATGATCTACAAGCTTCCGGCCCTAGTATTTGGAGGGTGTAAACGAAATAAAGTATCTTGGTGTCCTTCTAGACAACAAGTTAACTTGGAGAAAAAATCTGGAAAACAATATCACTAAAGGCAATATCCTGTATGTCCCAGGATATGCTGTAGGGCTTTTGCTAAGACGTGGGGTTTGAAACCGAAGGAAGTCTACTAGATTTACACTTGCATCGTCAGGCCCATTCTACTCTATGGAATGTTTGTATAGTGGTCTATAATAGAGAATATATATGGCCTAGTGAATAGTAGTGAATAGTAGTGAATATCGAATATCCAACGTATGGTTTGCTTAGAAATTAGCGAACCCCAATCCAGTACTCTCACAGGAGCTATGGAGACAGTCTGTTGAAAGCCATCTCTCAATCACGCTGTCCATCGGAAACAGTTTGTGACTATCTTTCAAGCAGAGATCATGCTGCCCATCTGAAACAGTTCATGACTGTATTTCAAGCAGATATTTTTGTTATACTTAAGAGCGCGGAATTATTTCTCAGTACCGAAACACAAGGCAAATGCAGTAACATCTGCTTGGACAGCCAATCAGTCCTTAACCCTCTAGCAAACTCAAGAACCAAGTCGAAATTGGTGAAGGAATTCGAGGAAAAACTTAATATTTTGGCAACCTCCCCCCCACTGGAATATACCCTGAAATGAAGCCGTGGATACTGACGAGGAAAGTCGGGAAACTTGGATGCGCCTACGGTTACAAGTATGCTTAAAGGTTATTAAAATCGCATACAACAGCTCGTTTACAAATACATGGAAAGCTAACAAGGCCATGACTGAGCATCCTTGCTACCGTCAGGCAAAGAGGGCGCTCGATCTAAACAGAATACAATTAAGACATATGGTCAGGGTATATACCGTACACATCAAGGCTGAACAAACACGCCTACAGACTGGGTCTGGTGACATCTAGCACTTGCCCGGAGTACGCGAAAGAGGAAAAAAGCCTCGAGCACTGTTAGGGGCTCTAATATACAAACATCTAGGAAGATACGTCCTGCCCAAGCTGAGTTATTTTAGACGTTACAGTTTTGGCGAAATTCTGAAGTTCGATAGAAATACACATTCACACTCGATATATACTAAATTTAAGACTACGGTCTTCGTCCAAGTCCTCACAGCAATCCGAAACTACAGCACTTCTAGTGAGGCGGCAGATTCAAGACTAGATATGCTGCACAGAAATTCTAGGAAAAATTCAGAGATTAGCTTGTACAAATAATAGGTGCACTGAAATCATCTTCAAGTCATGAACTCGAAACTACGCTTCACTGCGTCTTCTTGATATATTTCCTAAGAAACTGTAACCCTGAGAGAATCTAAAAGCCTTGGCAACGGCAATGTTAACGTAGATTATGGACTACTGGATACTCCAAGACAGATGTAATCCTAGATTCCTGACTATGAGAATTTTCACAAGCTGCCATATTTGTCTTTATAAAATCCATAAACATCATACCAAGTGGGGTAACATATTTAGATCCATTATCAATAGCTGCCATTATCAAATCAATACCTATCTATCTTCTAGCCAAATATACCTGAAGATTAACTCAGGACATCAAGACTTATTTTAGCAAGAAGGGAGAACATAAGTTCCACAATCGGGGTTTTTTTGAAAGATTTGCCAGCACAAGGCTAATATGCAAATCCATCTCGGATTACAATCATTGTACGCAAGTAGCAATTAAGGACAGTGAATCCACAATATTCAGGCACTTTATATCTACCAGGTTCTTGAACCTAGTTGTAGAGAATAGAATGAGATGCATCATCTATTATCTAGTAGAACAAGGTTCACAAGGTGTAAGGTCCGCTGATAGGCATGATAGGATATATTAAGAGGAGATGTTATGCTCGGTGTCACTATGTCACTGTTGATGACCTTCTCACCTATAAACATTTCAGGACTTCTATTAGTAACTTGCAACTACCAAAATGCCAAAGAGCTCAAAAGAATCCAGATCACTGACAAATATAAAAGCAGCTCCTACACCACTGCAAGTATCTAATACTCTTGTAAGTTCAATTTTCCTCTAAAAACCTGCTTACTTTACCACCCAAGATGCATCAGATCATGAACTAACGCCTTATCTGATTTATTAAATAAAAAACAACATCATTAGCCACCCAGATTGCAACTCCAAAGCAACCACTTCCCTGCAACCAGCAGGTGAAATTATACTTGTCTAATGTGATGTCTCTATATCCATTACGTATTCATTACTAATTAATTACCTCCTCACAGCATGAATTATTTAACAAATGTTTCAATCGCGTGTGCCTAACTGTGTACTGTTTAACCCATGGCGGCTATAAAATTATTCATAACGCAGTAAACAACAACAAAATCTAAAGCCTTTCATTTTAACGGCAAATTTTCTTTGTTTTAACATTTTGCTTTTTTTTTTTTTTTTAACTCCATCCATCGTGTCGAACGCATGTCGAAAAAGTGGGTCAACAGGTTAAAGCTAGGTAACCGCAGCAGCATAGCGCAGGCTCTTAGTAGGAATATTCACCTTTTTTGGGTGGCAACAGTTCGCGTCGCTCCAAATGGTTATAGTATAGAGCTAACGGATATGTAGCCCCTGTTCTCCTCTAAATCTGATTAGTGTTATTAAATGAAATAATGCTGTACAGGCCATGTTTGGCAATACACAGTGGTAGAACGTAAACGGCCTTGGATACCTTAGAGGTTGGAATTTCTCTACAGGTAGAGAGGATGCTTGTGCGACTTAAAATGCGCAAACCTGTAATATGACCAACAACTATTAATGGTGGTACAGTTGATGACCGAAGATTGCGCTTTTTCCAATCGTACATAGTCGCAGTGCAGGAACTTGCTGTTGGATGAAGTAGTTCAATGGTGATTGCTATTCTTAAAAAAATGAAAAGGTAGGATAGAGAAGTGGGCTTTAACAGTCCAGCCATTTGGAATAAAATAAAAAGAGGTTTAGCATCGATTTATCTCTTCTCCTGAGATAAGTCATTTCAATAGCTTGGTGGTTATAAAACACTTTGCTAAAACTTTAACGATCGATAAATCTTTAAATATTATTTGTAATGAAGTAATTGTGGGTCAGTGCGGTTTAAACGAATGCTACAACTGTTTGTATCTCCATGTACACTTAGACTGAAAACGTGAAACTACTATAATTGGTGGACAAGTGAACCTTCTGACGTCTATCTGGATTTTTGGAATCTCTTAGGTCATTACAAATATGACTTCCTTAACAGAAATACCACTGGACATGTATAAAACAGTGTGGCTTTCGTTTCTCTCACTCCAGTCTATAGTACCGCTCTATACTAAACATTTTTGGTAAGCCTTTGGAAGGCATCTCTGCAAGTTGTCTATCTAAGCTGTTAGGTGAAAATAGGATACTATATAAATTGCATACAATAAGGACTACCGACTTGCTCATATTTTAACATATTCAGTCCCGAGCTGTGACTTAAGGCCAAACATTCCTAGTGTCCCTTACAGTTTGATGTCGTATCCATTGGATAGTGTTAAATATTTAAGAAGCTTTCTCAGTACAGACGTATGGCGTTAACGAGAGGTAGGTCTGTGAAAATACTATTTAGTGGAGATTCGAACCTGATCCTCACTAAAGCGACCATGTTCATCCAGTTATTGTACATACCTGTCGGCATGCATGACTTGTATGCTTTAATCTTCATAACATCGACTTACATAGTACTATTGATAGCACTACTCTGGTCAGTAGTAGTCTCTTGGTAGTATGTAGCAGTAGTCTTGGTTTTGGTATATAAAGGTTCATCCAACAAGAAGCGTCATTTTAAATTTTGCGCCATTGTTGAACTGTCAACATTCAACTATCACTGCGATGACTTTTGATAAACACTCGCACAATGTGTTAAAATGGTGAAAATTCACTACTTAAACGGTGAAAATATCACGGAAATGTTTTGTGAGGTTCCTACTGCTTTTTGTCATCACTAAGCGGGGAATAGTGGAACAACCTCTGTTGTCTGAAATTGATATTATGAACGTGGATGACATTTATTTTCAGCAGGACGGCGGCCTCATATGACACACGCCCTCTTCGATGTTGCAGAGAAGGCACTCCGCAAACAAACGGGACTAGTCGCCGGTAGCACGGATAAAAGAAGGGAAACACCGGCTCAGAAAAACAATCCACCCAGGAATCAAAGAAAGCTGAGCACAAAGGTGTCTCAACGCAAAGGGACAAACAAACTCGTAACTCCAAAAAGAGTCAAATCTCTGACAGGCTAAGAATTAGGGTCACGGAGGAATCCAAATCCCGCTCATCCACCGTAAATAAACAAACTGGGTTAGATGGCATTACCAACCGGGGCAGGCACGACGCCAACAACCCATAGGTCAAACTAAATGAAGAGCAATGGGCCTTTGCGGAGACTGCACTCATGGACCGCATCTCCACAGCCCTGTGCAACAAGTCTTGCCAAAATCCGTTATTTCGCCAGCTCTCTAACCTCAAAGGCTTCCGCATCTTCTCATTGGATAACCTTATATTTGTCGCCATTTCAATTTTATTAGCTCATACACAACCTTTCCCGGAAAATTCTGCAAATTTACACATGCTTCCAGTTTGTTAAGTAGACAATTTCATGCCTAATCCACATCGACCAGTACTTTACTTATTCGCAATGTCCAAATCCATAGTAGATTTGGTGTCGAAGACCGTTACATGCCAAAAGGCCTCGCCTGACGCTCTGATGTTGCCCGTATCTTTTTTTCCCCTCAGAAGAAATTAGTGTCATCATTTTACATATACATTTTTGCCATGAATAATTCTCTTGAATGTCCATCCAAAAATATAGCTCAGTTATCTGTATACTTTCCACCTCGTGAAAGCCATTTCCCATCTGGCATGCTAGATTGAATAATATGCTCTACACCTAAATTGACGAAATCCATCAGATACTTTCTATCGTATGAAGAATTGAAACGTCTACCGAATTTCGTTACATCAGACGCTATCACTTCAAAATATATACATACGGTTTATGAACCATCTGTGATGACGGAGTTTAGAGACTCCCTTGATAGTTCAAGGAACTTAAGCCAACCTTCCATTTCCAACTGAAAGAACCCAACAAACGGTCCTTTTAACTCTCCATGTCCAATTTCCCTTCAAATTAAAAAAAAAAAACATCGTCACTTCCATCACGGACTACTTCCTGTACTACAGCGAACAGAACCCTTGGGATCGTTAAAAAAAAAATCCCAAAGTTGTAAAACACATTCTTCAGCGACAACAGTCAATTAATTTTCATTTGACATTTTAATTTGAACTTATCGTCACATCAAGCATTTGATTGCTTCCTGCCTGCAGGTGGTCGCTTAGACCTCAGTGTTCGTCGATGACAAAACATTATAAATTGATCACGATGGAGTTAGGGTAGACAGAGTCGTCAAAACATCGTGAGTGGGCTTCGATCTGTTAACATAATCTATTCGCTGACAATCAATTATTGTGGGTGTTAAGTGCGGTAGAGGTGCATTCAAATGGTAGCAGTAATTGTATAAATACCGTCAAACCATTAATCAGTGGGCATTGGCTTAGTTATGTTAACATGACAAGATACATGTATCTTTAACTCCAATAATGATGGATTAATGTTGGGACTAACTGCTGCCACTTTGAATTTAAAAAAAAAGAAGACGGTATTCGAGCCCAATGTTAATGGTTTGGTCTTAGCCCGATGGGTTTGGAGAATATGACCTTGCCACACTGAGGTTAGGTTTTAGGTTAATGGATTGACGGAAAGCATTTTGCACACTGTGATCAATATAGACCCACTAGGGAGTAGTATTGATTGAGTATTATGTATTCTTTGATATGGTGTAGGCAATGGTAAAGAAAGTAGCGACTTCCTCGCTACGACAACGTAAGCATAGGTTTCCATCTGTAATTTGTTCAAGATACACCACAAGGTATATTGTCCTGTAATTTATTTTAAAATAGAAGATAGAGCTTTATTCTATTGCCAAAAGCAATCTTTCATTTCACCTTCATTAGAGCTTTACATTATGCTTTATGCGTAATTAAGAGGCCAAGGCTGGAGCTTGGCATTTAGTGTCAACCATATTCTTTCAAATTTATCATCAGTTTTCACATTCTTTGGAACGCTCCCATATCCAGTGACCTAACAGAGTTTTACATTTCGAGTGCTTTCAATAGCTTTAGAGAGTTTCTCAGTCGTACTTAAATGAGCTTGTTTTGTTATCCTACTATTCATGGAAGACTCATTGACAAAAAAAAAAGCTACTATGGTATGAGAGACTGCCTGATATGATCAGTGAATGAGAAAAGATACATAGACCTGCAATACAATTTCTACAATTTTAAAACTCGATATGTACTCGATGCATACTCAGGCATCCTCTGAAGCGGACGCAGACCTAATGGTCCAACGTACTTCAGTATAGCTGCCGGATAATCAATGCTTAGGTCTTCCAGAACCATTTTCAAAGAGAAAGAGACTGGTGGATATTCACAGATACTTACATATGCCCGAACTTCTTAATTCAATAGCTTTGAGATACTCGTTTAAAGAACTGAAACCAGCAATGGTACCAGTTACGCTATGTCTCGTTAGTGCGAGCAGATATTGAACGTGGATTGCTTGAACAGATTCGTCATCAGCGGGAGATTTAAGAGAATCTATATTATGGCGAAGCTAGCACACATTACTCCTAAATACATACGACCATACTTCCAGAGAGGAGAAATGATGATTTGATGAGCAAAGTATATTAGCAACGTAGGTAGTCGACGAGGTTATTCACGACAACACTTTCTAGAACGGACTTATCTGAGTTCGATCCTATGCGTAATATCAAGGAAACGCACGCTTTCCACACCCTTGGCGATCTCCAGATAAACCCACAGTCACACAACTGACCTCGACTAGATGCAGTATACTAAAGAAGTACCATACGTTGACCATCGACGTAAGGGACTCCTTTAATACTCTGGATGAAAACTCAACAAAGCTTTGGACCACTGCGCAGATATAACAAGATTTTCATTGTGGATTACTCAGCCATCGCGTGGACAAACCAACATTATTACTACTTGAAGAAGGGGTATTTTGCACTGCGATCTTTTGGTCTATTGTTACCCCTACTAATATCTTGGAGAAGTATATGTTCCCTCATTCGAATTCCCCTCGCATTAAGATTCCTTTCGGAATCAATTTCGAAGGCCATGTACTCTTACTACGCCTTTGTCCTAGAGTAATCCTGTTTCCTTTAAGAACCTACGGATAATAGTTGGCTCTAGTGATGGTGTTTCCTCATCTGATAAATTGGTAGATGTCCAAACATTTCTTTTGTGGGTAAGTGCCTCGCAGGATCCCAGCACATGTTCTGGGATTTCAGTAGACTTAACGCAGAATTTGCAGAGACCTTCTTCAGATATATTTGCTCCTTAAGTCTACAATGTCCCGTTTGTATACAAAGGCTGTTCTTGCTTTTGCAGTTGTATTCCAGGTTAACCGACATTGTAAGGTAATTTAACATCGACTGTAGGTCTTGTGGCAGTAGACCACCATAATCTCACTGATTGAGTATCTCTCAATCTCTCGACAAGGCTTATGTGCTCACCAGTAAAAGCCAGAAAAAGCCATCATTGATCTCACAAATGATGTGTTCGGTTTACAAAGACCACAGTATTGAAGCCTCTACTTACTTACTGAACGGGCTCCCGAATCGTGAAGAGTCTCTGACACATGAAGCCTCTAGTTTAATGAATATTGCCGGCAAGTGTAGGCAAGGAAGAACTAGAGTGACTGATGAGCTCGAGGTTGCATTCCATAGAGTCAATGGAGAGAGATGTCATAGCAACAATGACGATATAACTACTTGCATGCGTGAGTCACATTGACTTTATGTGAAGAAAATAGAAGTAAGCTGTCAGTGGAGCTTTTGCAAATGATGGCTAAAATGAATTCGGTAGTCAACGAGGATACCATTCAGAAAGGACACATAAAACTGACGTCTCAGCCAGAGTATCACAATAGATGGATATAATTCAAGTCAAGGTTTTCGTCAACCTAGACTCAGCTGTAACAGTGGACACTGATAGAAGTGTAGAAATCAGTAAAAATATAGTTCTTACCAACAGCTTCTATTTTTGGGGTCGTGATTCAGTGATAAGTACGTTCGACTTCTCGGGGGATTTTAGAACTCTATTCTTAGACATCACCAAAGTTTTTTTTAATGATCCCACCTCTTGGGAATGTCTGACAAACATTTGAATGCATATTGGCAGTTCTGCAAAAAATATATCATGCAAAATCAACTGGTTCTAAGAAGCTAACTCCTGTATTCCATACAAACCTGTCGAGCCAAATAGAGAGGACAACGTCGAGTTAATCCTCTGCAGATTCGAGAGAAATGGTTTTCAATCCCGTATATATTAATGGAGTATGGAGAAGAAGATTGGTAGCCAGAAGGTAGTGATGCGAATATATGGGAGCAATATATAAGAGCTCTCACCTCAGCCTCTCACTTTCAACCTCTACTCCACAGCTCCACGTTGGTGGTTGTTGGGTGCCTAGTACCTCGCCTGGAGATCAGTAAGCAACCTCTCTGGAACCTTTATTGGTACTGGTCCAGAGAGGGAGGAAGAGTGTTTTCTCCCAAAGGTATTTCTTCTTAATTCATCCGGCAGCGAACGAATTCCTTAAATGGTATCAACGGTGACCTCTACTAGTTCCAGTCAGGTCGAACGATTAGTGTTATCCCTATATGAGTTGCTTCGAGATATTTGAATCTCAGGTCTATAGGGATCTCTAATGCTGAGCCAGTGCGTTGGAAATGAGTTGGTGGCGGATGAACCCTTAATAGGCCAACGGCAACGTTCACATTCACGAAGCGGGTTATTGACTCCAGAAAATCTGGCCCCTTGTTATACGGGTAACGAAGGGAACTGGTCCTTTAAGTTGGGGGTTGTGCGTAGGGGTAACTTCCCGACCACGGAAAAAGAAATCTAGTACCGAAACCAAAACAAGCCTCGGATATGAATGGACTCACTTTTGACGACCGCAATGGAAACATGGACAACGGCCTTCGGATCTGCACGTGGAATATTCGAACGCTTAATAGACCGCATGCAGCCGAAGAATTAGCAGAGGCCCTAGACTGCTATTAAGCAGATATCACCGACACTGAAGGGAGTACACTAAAGATACACCACTGAACGAAAAGTAAAAGAGACCTGGAATCAGGTTAAAGGCGATCATATTTAGACTTAGATGTTTCATGCTGGGTGCTGTGGCTCATATGGATAGTGCGTTGGACTACTGATCGAGAGGCTCGAGGTTCGTTCCACAGACAACATCTAATATTTCTTTCACAGCTCCAAGTCTTGCGAGCGTCTAACAAACATCTGTGAGTATGACTGCCATGAAAAAAATTACCATTAAAAATTGGCATTAAACTGTAGGCCCCATTCGTTTTAGTAAAAAATATAACACGCGCAATGCGAATGGTTATGAAAAGGTGGGCCCTGGGTCCCATGGCCTTGCCAAATATTTATTTTTTTGTTTCATACTAAGAAAGCGGTACAAGTTAAGCTAAGTTTTTTGGTAAAAAATGTAAAGACTGTTTGTTATTCTGTTTGTGACTTTTTAGAATGCTTCAACTAAAGCTTCCCTGTTAGTCTGCAGTACCACTGGAAAATTTTGCACAAGTGATCATAAATGACTTCCTTTCTTACTATTGTAAGTCTAAGCTGGCTTAGAATCCTCTAAATACCTCAAAGTAGCTATTTATATGCTCAAAGCAACATGACAATACAGAACCAAACGTTACCATATTTCTGAAAGGTGTGCTTCTGATCCACCTTAAACTAGAGGTAACCGCTCTAAGCAATAATAACTTTTCTACATAGTGTGGTTAAGCACTAATCACTCAACTATTTTTTTCTGAAAATTTTTCCGATTCTGTTTGGAAGATCAGGATATGCCGTGCTATATACATAAATCCTCATATGAATTCAGGACAATGGCTTTATTATATTTGAAATTATATTTGAGAAGCTTTCACATGATATACATATAAGGTGGGCCATCTGTTGGTTACATTTTGAAACATGTGTTATTTTGACACTGACAGCTCTCGTGCGAGAAAAACTGAGTATTATTATCGCGTTACGAAATGAATCGATTTACGCTTGAATAACACTTGGAAAACATTGCAAAGTTACTTCCAAAATAAATGCTGTGTTGCCGAAACAGTGCGAATTTAGAAAAAAAAATTCGGTAATTGTGATTAAAGTTCATAATACTGGTTTGCTGATTGATAACCGGACATATTCGAGAGAATATTGCAGCTTTTTGTAGGGTTTCCATACTAACTTCAATAATCGTTTAATCAGTCGTTTTGGTGATATTGCTTGGCCGGTATAGAGCTTTGATACCGTTGGACTTTTTATGTGGGGTGCGATTAAAGATAGATAATATGCGAACAATCTAAAAACGATTCAGGCACTCGAGAACAATATTGGCCAAGCTATTCGTAAAATAGGAATCGAGACCATCGAAAACGTATTAAAAAATTAGGTTGACAGGATGGCCTATTGACAATCCAGCCGAGGCAGTCATTTGAATAAAATAATATTCCATAATTAATCGGAAGGCTTACTCTTTTCAATAAAGTAACAATCGTTGAAATATAGTAAACAGTGCTTTAAATAGGCTTTTTAAAAATCCAACCAACAGATGGTGCGTTCGCCCATGAAAATATCTTCGCCATAGCCGAGAGTGTGACTGAAAATCGAATTCTGTTCATCTTGAGACAGGAATTGGGTCTAACCGTAACTACTAAGCCAAAGGCTTCGCAGAAATAAAATATTGTAACACGTTTTCTTGAAGATCAAATAAAAAAATAAATAAAATCTTGATTTTTGGAAGGTATTGCATTTCATTGTATTCTTTTACTAACCTCAGATTTTGTACTTTAGATTAAATTAAAAATATCATCACTTTCATAAAAATGTTTCCATCCAGCCTGTATTTAGCAAGAAAGTTAACTTGGTCTTTTAGACATACTCGTATGTATATGTAGATACTTCTTATCCATTGTAGTTTGTCTTTCTACCATTCTTTTGCACACACCTCTTAGCATTATGTCATCAAATTAGCATTTAAAATGCTAATTTGATTACACGCTAGATTGCCACAAGTTAATCACAACAAAATATGGGTCATCTAACATTTTATTCTAATTTCACACCTTACATCCGGATACCACAGTTACTGCGTTTACCACCTCCACATTGAGGTTTTTTTTTTTAACTAATAAAAGAATTATGAAATAATCATAATTTATTCCCTAGAACGGAACACTAAATTGGAACAATTATTAACATACACTTGGTCGACTTAGGAGTCTAGTATCTGGTTACCGCAAGATTTTAATTCTCGAATCAATTTTTCAAGAAAGCTTAGTTAAAGATATTTTTTGTATCTTGGGATGAATTTTCTCCCTATTCTATGGCGAGGTTGATTTGCATACGAATAGAAGCGAACGGTTGCATTATTTATTCGTCTTCTTCATCGTCTATTTTTGAAATTCTTTTTGAACTAAAAACTGTTCTTAGATTATTTATATGTATACATTAGGTGCACGAGAATCTTTTGTATCTCACCGGGGAAGAACTGAATTAATTTTTATTTTTTTTTATTATTTTTTTTTAGTGCATCTCACAAAGCAGGCTGGGGAAATTCTTCTTTTGTCCCAAAGAATTTTTAACCTCCTCTTTGCCGAGTCGTGATGGCAATGGAGAGAATTTGTTTAGTCAGTTGGGAAGAAGATGGACGCGCCCGTGATTAGGACCATTAGCGAGCAAAGTTGAGTATGTGTATCTTTTACTGTGGAACATGTTAATTGCTTGTACCGTATGATGGTGTGTCATTGATGATGGATATCTATGACCAACTCGGTTTAACAAATGACTGCAATTGGAGAACGAAATAAATTAGAACGGGATTCGCAATAGGCCCAGCGAAAAATACAAAAAAAAATCATTTCCCATGAAAGTTCATTCTCACCGCGTGGATAGGAACAAAGGAAGTGAAAAATACCAACGAAACGATTAAATATTGCAAGAAAGACACTCTGAGAGGCATGTACGTCTGCGGTTGGATAAGAGGAAATAGAATGTTGAGGCAACTCAACAAGGTACATTGGTACTCTAGAGAGGAGGGGAGCCTGAAATGCTGATTGAATATTTTTGCGAATCCTAGAAAAGTCCACACGGAACAAGTGAAACTGGTTAGGGTAAGCGCATGAGATACAATGTGTGAACTGATCTTGTGATGGATTACAAAAGATTTCATGTAGATGGTTACAAATTAGGCGCATAAAGTTGCAAAATGGTTGCGTTACAGAGTGAGTTTCTCTGCATCGTATCGCAGGCAAACGTACGTATTATATTGGTTTGTATGGTATGCAGTGTTAGACAGAACGCTATTGCGGAAGAAGCTAAATGGCGTAGATACATAAAGGATATTTATTGATAATTAGTTATGTGGACTCTCTAATGTTACGTACGTAATGAGATTTATTTGTAACCTGACCTTGAGGTATTGTATGTCAGTGACCCGTTTATGAAGTTCGTCTTGCATTTTATGTAGTTTCATAAACTTATCGCAGTATCTGGAGTATCTTCTTATATACTCCATCTAGCTTTACTCTATATCAGACATGATTTGATGTTACGCAAGTGTGTAGAGAGTTGCCGCAGGAAGAGTTTTGTTTTCTGCTTCTTTAGGTAGTTTACAAGTCGGACCTCATGATCAGAGCTGTACTATACTATACTGGTCATTCCTCTCTACTCGGTTAAAAAATGATGTTACACTTGACCTCAGTTTTTTTTTTCATTTGGCTGCATCTGGAAGCATCTTTAGTTGTAATGTCTTGTAATGGATGTGGAACTTCTTAGTAAGTTGAAGACGATATCAAGTTCCGATATTGTTGTAGAAGTCTCAAGAATTTCAAGTCTCTGTACATTGGTGATGACCGTATGATAGTCTTTTTGTCACTGTCAGTTGTATTCATGTATTCATTTGGATCTCAACCAGAAAATAATGCCTAACCGATACATCTTAACTGCCTATGTGGAACGTAGCAACAAAATCTACCATATAGCATGTGTAGATGCAGATAAGGCCTGTCAAATGGCGAAGACTTGACTAAGACATTCATTTTCAGTGCCTTATGGATAAGAATAAAGGAGAGCTTTGCAACGACATCTACGCGAGAGATACTCTGACTATCTGGTAGGAGCAGAGCCCCAAAATCCAATTGCTAAAGGTAAGGGATACATTTTTAGTTGGAACTAAACAGCGGCATAAGGAAGCTCACATCTGGCACAATAAAATCTGTAATGGCAGGTATTTGGACCAACAAGCTACCACCTTTGGTCATTTGATAAAACTGATTCCAAGATCTATTCTGATAGTCTAGAACTGTTTGCCGCTCATTCCATCTTGTTCGTGATAAAGTGTCTTAAATCTGAAAAGCCATGTCACATTGTATCATGACAAGCAGTGTTGTCAAATTCAAAGAATTTGAGGCATGAATCGTTACGGGAAGAAGTAGCATCGTCTTCAACAGACCACCTTCCACGTAGAATTGACATTAGCAAAGCTCTGTATATTTTTATGACTAATGACTAAAGTGACCAGTAAAGGTGTTGAATGACCTCAATGGTATCTTTGCTATCTTTTCGAAAAATTTAAGATGGCAATGTCTATTAGATAACCTCCTTCACTAGTATCTTTTAGGCGAAAATGCTGGAAATCCTTGATGTTTATAAGGCGTTGAGTAGAGATTTAATAGCCAAATGTAAGGCTGACTTATGAACTGACAATCAGCCCGCCATCTAGTTGCCTCCCTGGTTACCCACACCTTGAAATCTCCTGATTAAATGCTTAGCAGACGTTTTATACTGAAGTGACCAGTTACACCACCAAGCCTTTGGTGGAGTCCAGAACTGAAAGGAAGCCAGACAACTTTTTAGAATGTCATTCAAGAGAATCTATCTTCTCAGATACAAGCCAAGCAAATCGCAATCACTTTGTAGATCTGATGGTATCTTTACTCAATCGAAAGCTGAGATTTTCAGTCTTCAGCTAGGTTCACTCACATAGGCTGAGCTCAAACCATGCTAAGTTGTGGCATGATACGGCTTTTATCACCAAAGAAGATCCTTTGGATATATTCGGCTATGATGAGACGATTTAGAGTATATGCGTCGATTGTTGATCCTCTCGCTAAATATATATATCATGATGGGCAGTACTATTAAAGCAATCTATCATTTTCGTGGCTTTTGGTATTATCTACTTGATGAACTTGCCCAACACTTATCCTATGACTCCAATCTTTAGACATATAAAGGTACATAGACAGCCAAGCAGTCATCAAAGTTATCACTTCCATCACAACCAACTCTAAATTGGTCCAGAAATGTGTAGAGGAACTCAAATCCCTTAGCTCGAGGCACATCACCACGCTCTGCTGGATTCCGGGACACGTGCGCTTAGACGGGAATGAAATGGCCGATGAGCTAGCGAGAATAGAATCAGAATCAATAGACCTAATAGCAGATCACTCAGACCATCAGTCTTCTTATGTATATGTATAAGATGGAGAACACTCTCCTCATGCCGCGTCTCTAGAAATCTTTGGGCCCAATATGACTAAAGAAGGACTAGAGAACTTCTATTGCTGAATAGACCACAGCTGAGTCTACTTATAGTTATTCTCACAGGCCACAATTCAATGGTGGCCCATCTCAGAACAATGAAAATCAGCACAACAGCCCTATGCAGAGGCTATGGCGACCCAGAGGTAGAGGAAGACACAACACATTTCCTCTGCGAATGCCCAAGCCTCAACAGAATAAGATACTCAATCCTGGGAAAGGTATTTTTCAACGACCCCAACGAACTAGCTAACACGCCATCTAAAACCATCATAAAATTAATTTTCTTCTCAGCGGAGGCCGACCTATGTATTCTAATGGCCGTGAGTTATGTTGTAAATAATATGTGGAGGGGCCGGTATACTGAATATGTTTATGTATCTGAAACGATAGCCGGGCTATGCCTATTCTTTATCGGTTAACCAAGCACAACTTTCTGGTTCTCGCCATAAGAATCCGAAGACGTAGACACCATGTCTTTGGCTCTCAGGTATCACATTGGGATCAGAAGGTGAAGATCTCGGCGCATGCTCGATTCACGCATGCTGATGCAATGTATAAAGGCAATCTATGAGATGTTTTATTGGAGGTATTGTTAAAGCATACGATCCTGATATACAATACTGAAAAAGGCTATAAAGAATACAATGTCACCCGCAGTATACCACAAGGCTCTGTATTTGGCCCGCTGCTAACTTTTTTAGTCGAAGAGGCCAAAAGGAAGAAGTGGAACGAATTAATTATGCGACAGTAGGGACCGTTTGATGATGTCTAAAGTCAGTCGACCTTACATTGGAAGAGCATAAGACAGAAGCAGTTCTTATTAGCAAAAGAAAGAATTGGTCAAGACTCAAGATCACTATAGCAAAGAAAAATCGCCATTTAGAAAGAATAGAGATCATAAGAATATGGCTAGAGCGCTGACATGGATTCAAGTAAGACTGGTGCTTCATACCCGATATCAAGCTAGAGGTATGGGAAACAAAATTTCTACCTAACCCAGTTCCTTAAAGGACCTGGATGCTTGCGTTCGCATCTACATAAGTCCTACAATAGACGAATAGCCCCCATTGCCGAGCTCGGGAGAGAATGTTTAAACGGCGGTACCACATGGATAATTGGATCTTCTATCAGCTATCATCGATCTATTCAAGACCCAACCATACAGATTCATCAAACTTGTCATCAGCATGTCAGATGGTAACAAAATGGCGTACTACTGTCATCGTGCAGCGGCCATTTCTGAGCTTTCACAAACTAGGGAGCACTAAGCTTAATTGGTTTAAGACTTTGATTGAAAGTTCAGCGGGTTGGTTTGAAAATCGGATAAATAGTCAAATATCACTCGAAACTAATTGTGAAAATCAATGAATCCATCTTAAGCCTTTATTCAAAATATCACTCGCATGAGTTTTACATATAAATAGAGCTCACAGCATTATCTATGCGTCTAACATACTTCAACAATGCACCTCCAAAAAGGCTAAAACCCTCTTTCGGATGTCACTAATACCAAAGATAATCGTAGATAATTCTGATTTACCATCCCATTAACTTTAGGTGTATCTACATAAATTTATGCCTTTGCTTATATCTTTTGTATTCCAAAAACCTACAAAATCTGTGCGTCAGTGACTTTTAGTTATTTACAGGTGTGCTGTGGCTATTCAAATTTTTCAACGATACCTTAAGACCCCGGAGCCATCGTCTTCATAATTCCGGAATTTATACTTCTTCCCCCACTCGTTCTCCATCTACATGCAATGAAACCTAGCACCCATTCAAATTTCTCATCTTTCTCGTTTCCATTTAATGATACAAGAACCAGATACGGAAATCTAGACGCTCATCCCAATCGATGTATACACATATCTCCCTTTTGTAGTAAATCCGACTTCGAAGTCGCTGGTGGAAAAAATCTGACTTTCAATCCAGAGAATCTCATTAATTCCACGATGATGGTACATATAAACGACTTTGCATGTTCGCTGGCAATTACAATATAAGGAAACAAGGACGCGAGCTTCTTCGCGTATACACACATACGAGTATATAATTTCTACACGCAAACACTTGAATCAATTTCGCTTTTTTTGTTTTATAGGTACTCTTAGATAGTTTCGTATGTATCTATCTATCTGCAATGCATTGGAGAGTGGAAAGGGAGGGAAAAAAATTCACCCCGAAGCATTTGAAATTCTAAAACAGCCATCGCCCTCTTGGATGCATGTGGTGGAAAATTAATTTAAAAATGTCCCTAGGGGAGGACTATTGTAAGACGAAAAGTATCTAGAGATAGAGGATTGTGCTTTGTGTTCTATTATGACACAAGTTCGGAAAGGTTGTCCTTAGGAATTCGGTTCCTGGTCATAGTTCTCTGACCTACATCACATTTGTTTCCTGGATTGATTGTATTGAAGGAGTCTGAGGGTAATTCATCATGGGATCGTCATGCGGTAGTGGTTGAGTCGGACAAAATATCGCCAGAGGATAACTATTAGAAAGAAACGATGGCATCCCGGATGATGCTAGAACATGGGCATTAATTTGCGTTCAACAAGTGGGTGCCAGTGATATATTTTCAGCTGATTCGAATGTAAAATACTCGAGTGATTAACGCTTCTCGTAATGGTTGAGGAGTTGATGATGATGATGGTCATGGTAGAGATGCATTGTGCTGACAATTAACGATCCTGTTTTAGTACACAGTTGATGGCAATGAGGGTAAGGGTTTAGAGTGTATACTTACGTAATAAGAGATGATTTGTTGCTTACCTGTAAAGATAAATGGGTTTCTGTTAATAAAATAATCAAAGAATGGAACTCAAAACTATTTTTAAAGTATCTTGTATCTGTGAGTAGTATTTATGATTGTAAATAGATAGATTAGGGATTAGAGACTGCCAATTAAGACTGGTCAACATCTTAATAATAAGTAATGCTTGGTGTTATATTCCGAATGTACCTAGACAATGTACACATTTCGGGAGCTCTACCAAAATAAGCATAACATTTATTTTTCCTGAAAAGAATGACGAACCTTTTTGATATAAAGTAAGCGAGGGGAATCCACTTTATAATTGCATGTCAAATATTGAAAAACCTCTGAAATATTGAACAAGCTCCGATTGTATATGAAAGGTAACAGAAGTGCAGCATTTATTGAGATATAAGGCAAGTTAGACAGTAGACCTAGAAGAATGGAGGGGAATTCCCCTACAACTATTCTGTGGCATTTATGAAACTTTTTCTTCAAGATTTCGTTAAGATTGTTATAGAAGGTTTTGCCTAGTATGCAATGTCTGGCCCTGCCTAAAGCCGGACACCCACAGAGGAGATGCAACACTTCTTCTTTCTCCCTCCACATTATTGCAGCTGCGACAGTGTTCGTTAAATGGGATGCCTAGTTTGAACGTGTGTGTTCCTATGGGCCAGTGACCTGTACGAATTTCAATGATCGTAGCAATGTTTGCCTGAGGCCTGTTTTGTAGATCTTGTCTTCTGAACTAGTTGTAGAGGGGCTACAACTGCCTTGATATGACGCAATTCCACAACCCGGTGTTGGCTTCTGATAGAAAGTGCGAGAGGATTCTTCCTTTGACAGCTCACAACGGGATGTGATCACACTTCGCGAGGGACCTGTCGAAGGCTAAACCGCACCTATTCAGCTCATCAGCGCGTTATAGAAGAGACTCTATGTTACTGTTAGAGGAGATTGATCTTCAAGCGATGACCTAATGAAGCGAGTTCTTCTTTGCACTGTTACACCATCTTAGAAGATGTTCTATTTAATTGCTAAGGCCTTGATGGCTGCCTGACTGTCAATAAGGATGGCAATGCTCCGAATAGATGAAGTAGGGTTGTCTTACAAAACACGGCAAGCTACTAGTACTGCCAGCACTTCAGCCTGAAAGACACGTGATGAATCTTTGAGTCGGTATGACTTAGATGTTAAGAGCGTTTCCGAGAACATTTCACCTACCCCAAGTCCATTTTTAAGCCATCTGTATGTTTCATACTCCTTTATTACTTCACCTTTTCCCAATCCTCTCTGGATGGGAAGCTTACCGTGGAGTCTTTTCTAAGATTCAGTCTGGGGATGGTGTAATCGATTATAGTCATTGCCAAATCCCTAGATAACAGATCAAGACTGTTGCTATGACCGCTGCAGTACTACAAGAACAGACGATTGACGTAAACTCATGGGGAATGAGATACATAATGTTGATTATAGTGTACCGAAGAAGTTCCAGAATAACACCATTCACCTATCCTATTCGAAAGCGAAGATGGGTATTAACTCTATTATCACATCAGCAAGATACTACACTATTCAGACAGCTTATGACGGAGACTATCGCCGATCCTCGGATGAGTTTTTAAAGACATATAACAGATTCGAGGACAAAACGTCGTTGGTGTTAGACGGTATACCAAATAACGCTGAGAATCAAAATAAGGTCCGGACAGATAAATGACATATCCAGTTCCTGACTAAGAAAAGGGGTTATACCAACTCAGTGGTAGGGAGAGGCTAGTGTTAAGCCGATCGGTCCATTGTCTTCAACATATATATGCGCGATATGGTGGGCATAGTTTTAGGGCACTTCTTACACAATAGACTAGAGACTCCTGCATACGAAGCATAACCTCAGTGTGCCTTCTGAAAAGCGCAGTCAATGGAAGTGGATACAGTCTGCAGAATGCCATAGAGAACAAAAGATACAGAAGGGGTCAAGACTAGTTCTCGTCCTATTTTATAGCGCTGCTTTGTATGACTTTTCTTAAACTTCATGCACTTGCCTGCTTTCTTCGTCAAATAAGGGGGATTCTGCTGATCAGATCAGTGATCAGTTGCGGCGTGTCAAGCAGTGTCTTCGGAAGTTGATGCCTAAGTAAATTTTATGCCGTAGCGGCGGAAAATCTGATTAACTCCGCGATCTGCGGCTAAGAGTTGCATACAGTTTCAGATTACATCATATATGTTGTAGCAGGAATGATGCCAGTTACAGAGAGGAAGCCCTTTATCATCCAAGGGAAAGTAGAAATACATAAAAAAAATATTATCGAAATTCCGGCTCAGTTGTAAATACGCAACGTGAATGAATCGTCGTGAGGTCGGTCGTCATCATGACTTCAGTCTGCAGGCAATTCGTCGCACCGTGTAAAAGTTTGAGCGTAAGTATATTTTTGTGGAACTTAAGCCACCAACCCGACAGAGATTGGTGCGTAATGAAAAAAACATAGTCGCCGAAGCGGCCAGTATTGAAGAAGACCCAGAAATGGCGATTCAGCGCCGTTGAGCATCTCCAACCCGGCTTATTTTATTGGGCCCACATCTGTATAAAATTGTGCTGACTTAAGAATTGAAGCCGGACGACCATAGACAATGCCATGAGTTCGCTAATTGGGCGCTGGAAATGTTGGCCGGAGATTCGGATTTTGGCGAAAAAATCATCTTCTCGGACGAGGCCTGTTTTTGGCTCAGCGGCTATGTCAACAAGCAGAATTTCCGTTATTGGAGCGAACACAATCCACAACTGTTCGACTAAGCATCAATGCATCGGACCTTATTTCTTCCGAAATGAGGAAGGCCACACCGTTACGATGAATAGTCTCAGGTATAGAGCGATGTTAACCGACTTTCTGTGGTCAGAGCTCGACAACATCGATATATCCGAGCTGTAGTTCCAACAACATGGCGCTATATGCCATACAAGCGACGTAACGCTCGAAGTTGTGAAAGAGAAATTTAGCGACTTTGTCATCTTACAGCGAGAGTTCATCAATTGGCCGCCGCGATCATGCGACTTATGGGCTACGTCAAGTCCCTAGTCTACGCTAACAAGCCAGCCACTTTGAACGAGCTCGAGGACAACATTCGAAACGCTATTGCCGGAATAACGCCGCACATATTACACCGAACCATCAAAAATTGGACAGACCGCTTGAAGCACTGCCAGCGAAGCCGAGGTGGCCAGAGAGAGAGAGAGTCAGAGAACCTAAAGCAAAATATGATCAATAAGCTAGCCAAAATCTGTGTTCGTTCTGGTTTCAAAGTAAAAGCTTTTTCTCAAATAAATGAAAAATCATTTAGACTGAACCTTAGTAGAGTTCCAAACAGACTCACAGAAATATCTTGCAGATCAATTCGTTGAGAATAAGTCATAATTTCACTTGATACTTATCGATTTGAACAAGGCTGCATCTAGCTAACCCAACGCGACATATATAAAGCGTTAAAGTGGCATACCACAAGGCTGCATATTAACAACAATGCTGTTCTTGGTGTTGATTAGCAATTTTCTTTGTACAACATTGGGTAGAAAAATTTGTGGTATGGGATAGATAGACACAATGAAATACACTGACGACGCTTGTTTTCCCATAGTATTGTCGATATACGACAATGCATAGCCAATGGAGCTCAATTTTGAAAATACAGAAAAACTATTCATTTCATTTGGAATCCATTTTCTTGGCTTTTATTCGATCCATTCTGTTTTCAGTCCTTATACTTTCATGAATATTATGTTTCAAGTCATTTTTAGGATCTTCAGAACTAATTATAAAGGAAACCGCTTTAGGAATATTGTTAAAGTATCGCTTTGTCGAAGCCAGTGCCAGAGGTCATCGAATCTGTTTTCAAAATTCTGTTCAAGATATGATGAAACAATGTCAGTCTGTGATTGCTCCGCTCCAATATTAAGTCTGCATTATTATAAGCACTTGAAAGTTGACAACGTTACAAATGCACGTGAACCTTTGCCTACCATAACGCAAATGAATACAGGACGAAAGTGGTAGTGCATATATAGGACACTATGAAAATGTTTCGGTTTCATAGCACTTCTAGAAGAGCTGTTCTAAAATTTGCTCTTGCAACTGAGACTGGCCAAAGATACTCGTTGGATTTCTTCAGAATCCCTTTCTGGCTTTGAATCGATCCATTATTTTTTTCAAGGCTGAAAGATATTATTGTGTAGTGGTTTAAAACTCAGGTACTTTTAGGTTTCATTTTCTACTACATGGTTTGTATCCCTAATAAGCGGACAGATTTCTGCATTCGATGTACAATTTCTAGATTTTTTTTGATAGTGCATTGTTTTAAGGTAAGACGGTGTTGGAATGCTTGCTCCACCTAACTGTCAAAATGGAGTTCTGTAGACCGAACTAAATAGAAGTAATTCCGACTTTGTATCTCAGTCATCAAAAGTCATTGATATTTTCAACGAATGGGGTATCCACCAGAAGATTACTGAGAAGAACCTATAATTGGAAGGACTGAGATAATATCATAAAGCTTATAAAATTCACGTAAGCCTGCCATATTTAAGCGGACGATTCCAAGGCCTGTATCTATTTACGGTCTCGGAGAAGACAAGTCATGTGAATGTTATTTCCGTGAATATATTCAGCCATAGCTGCATTAGAAACGCTGTAGAGGTTCGGTTTAGTTAAAGTGGTTCACTGTGGAACACTGAGACTGTAGATACACTATTCGACATTTCATTGTGCATGGTAATAGTACATAGAGCCATTAGATTCGAGTTAAAATCTTTAGAAAGAAAGAAAGCTTCTGAAGTAAGATTTTGTGGGCGAGAATTAAACTTTACTGCAGTCCACTGGACACGTATCTGTTATTCTTGGAAATTTTTAGAAATCTATCTGCGCTTTAAGAAAGTTCCGGATATAGCAACACATTTCCTTATGGCTTAATTTTAGTATCTTTTTGGCCGGAAAATAAATCTATCAGGTAATAAACGCAAAGGAGAACAATATTTTATACCTCGCCTAGTACATCCATAAAACAACACTCGGATACGAAAGTGTAATTAAAATGGCATCACCAGCCAGACTCTATCTTAAGCCTTGCATTCCACTACAAATATCCAATTTCCTCTCGGAATGCATTCTATTCTAATGCACAGCTCAGAAGAAATGAAATATCTCCCAAACAAATGTTAAGTTAAACTGTAGTTACTATTTTTCATTTTCTATCTGATTACTATCTTCAAAATGACTCTAACTGTTTTTATTCATAATCTTGCAATAGACTTAAAAAAAAAAAAAAAAAAACTTAACCTAGATACACAAATGCACCTGCTACCGCAAATGAATACCCTGTGGAGATGCACATCTGCAACATGTATTTTCCGGTATCTAATGGCGCATTCTAAGTGTATCTGCGCAATATTTGCATCAAACTGAAACCGGAAATCTATGCACCTAGTGCGAGTATACGAATGGTGCGCATCCATCCGTAATAAAATGAATTTAATCATTTAATCTGCTCCGAAGGATTCATAGATACTCGTACTTGTATATAGAGTTGATTTATTTTCTAGAAATTTTCTCTAGAGTTATAGAGATACAGCAAACACACAAAATCAATATCTGTTCACTGTGGGTTGTTGGCCTTTCTAGGTCATCTAGCGGGTCTTAGTTTTTGATTTTTTTTTTTTTTTTCGTGGCCTTCTCTAATCCGGCATTTCCCCATTTGGTTTTCTCTTATTTACTCCGCCATCACCTGCGCACATGATGATCCACAAAATTACCTGCGAGACAAGAGTATCTATCTCTATGTCGGGGATTTTGATGGTTTATTTTCGTTGCTGATTAGGTGTGTTTGTTAGGTGTGGCTGGCTGGCTGGAGGATAGCGATGTGTGATCGCTGGAGGCGTGACGTGGAGACGGTCGATTTTTGGGTATTTACATCAATTATCTCATTAATTTCGTGTTTGTCGTACTCACGTGCTGACGACTGTGTGTTACATAAATTGTAATTATCGGATCGGTTTGCTGCTGTGGAGGTGTTCATTTCAATTTTAGATTAACTGTCGGCAGACTACTACATTGTTGTGGTCACAACTAATCCACTTTAATTGCGTTTTTTTCTTCTCGCTGTTTCTTCTGTCGGGTTGTTTGACTTTATTGGCTTAATAAGTTTTATGTTCACATTAGGATGTTAATTTGGAATTAAATTGGCTGTGGATTTTTAATGGAGAAGGTGTAGGGCTGAGTTTATGGACTGGTACCATATGATTGTGCATTGATGAGGTAGTCGGCTTAACGATTGGAGCTATTGAGAAATTTATAAACATATTCAAATGCAGTTTATGTTGGAATCGAGTGGGACAGTCGCTGGTGGTTGCGTGGTCTAATTAATGTTATTGCATTGAAAATGGAAGAGTCTTTCTCCATAAAAAAGTCATCATTAGTAGGATTTACTTAAGTTAAGTCCTCTCAAGTGTTATAGAGAAACTAATAAATCTTGATAGAGGGTAAGATTTACTAGACTTTTGGTATAAGTTTGAACTAATCAAGCTTTAAGAACCAAGTCAAACATACAACCATAGAGATCTTTCACTTTGGGTTTCTCTCAATAGGTCTAGATACGAAAGAGTTTACTTTAAGGAAAACTTAAGCCAGGCTAAATATCGGAAACTCATCAGAAGTGAAGTGAAGTGACCAGGCTCCTTACAAGTCTACCCAGATATCTAGTCAAATTGGCTTCATAGTTGATCCTTAAATTGTTAATCGATAGTAAGATAGTTGGATTTTCAACGTATGAGAAACATATCTGAATAGTTAATCAGATGGAGTTCCTCCGCTATCTCCAACATAATATAGTCACACCAGGACACCCAATAGGGGCTTGAAGTAAATGAAAGCATAGTCAAATACTTACTTAAGGGGGCTAAAGTGGCAATACAGCCAGACTGGACCAAACAGTCATATAGTTCCTTACGTAATCTTTGTTTGCCATTAATGATACCTATACTCACTTATTCATCTACAGTGGGAGGCGGTGCAAATGAACTCAATCCATTTCTGCAATACAACAACAACTACAACTGCATAATATTAACCTAAATAGCGCACATCAGCATTTAGTGGAAATGCAACTAAACATCCTAGTCTCAACTTATCTTTGCTGCTCTGGCCAAGAACTGCATATGCTATGTCGGTTTTCATTCAACAATGGACTTTGTAAATGCTGGGATAGATTTGCTTTTCCAGAAGAAGGCTTAAACTCGGTATAGACGACGCCACTGAATTTGTGTTTACTGCCTATGGTCCTAATGACGACCAACCAAACAGTTAAACTATCAAAGTAAGTTTCGGATCATGACCTGTTGGAAGCACTACATGCGCTATTGACGCAAATGATAGAACAATGTAATCACCGCCGTTCGGCTGCAGCATGGTTATCACACGCTTAATCCTTTTCGGAATGGAGGTATAAACCTCGAAAATGGGGCAATGAATACTTTCGTTAGTTGTGTCGAAATAGTTCAAGGTCACTTATAAAAGCATCCTTGTGGGCAACCTGATTGATCCGCATCAATGCGATTTCAGGCTAGAAAAGGCCACTTCAAGGCATATCCTGCAAAAACAAAAATCGAATCCCATAACGTTATTATCAACTTGAAGATAGCCTATGATAGCAATTATAGAGACAAACGATACAAAGTAATGTCTGACTTTGAAATCCCTGCAAAATCGTCCGATTGTGATTGACACATCTATATGTATATGTATATTATTCCAGAGATTACTAAACAGACAGTGTTGGCTCCACTTTTCGTCTCTCTTCCACGATCCATCTTAGCCCGAGAGTCTCTCTGGATTTCTCAGCAGTTCCTCTCTGGCTTTGATTCCTCGTGTCAACGCTAGCATCTCTTTAACAGAAATCTGGTTCATCTTCTGGGTATCTACCCAGTGGCTCCCCAGGATCTCCCTTGTTCTGCTAGCTTGCACCGGACATTGATACAATATATGTGCTGCCGTCCCGACTTCCTCCAGGCATAGTTCACAGGTGTTATCCTCCAGAAGACCCATCTTCTTTAGGTGATACCCGAAATTTCCATGACCTGTAGACAAAGCTTCCACCCATTTTAGTGTTCTTCGTCATAAGCCTAGAACTTCTTTGCGAGTGGTACCAGTCGTCATTTTAATAGCCATTTTCACCTGCCTGCAACATTCCACGGTTGACCAACTTCTCTGGTGTTCCGCCGCGGCCCAGTTGCTAATTACTTAGGTGCTCTATCATCCCTCTGCCAATTGCAGCAAATAGTTCCGGAGCAGAGAGCTTCGAGGTTGACCAGTCCCTACGTGCCCTCTCACCCAGAGCAGCGTCATCTCATTTACAGATGAGCACTCATTGACCTTATGAACACATTCCAATGCCAGTGATGTATTAATATCTATTTGCTCCATGGGTCTAATCTTACTTACGTACGTATCTAAGCTTGACACATAAGTGTAAAGAACGAATTGTCGATACGACGCCCTTTCAGTCATTCTTGACATATACTACATAATTGTACAGAACTCCCACGCCAACATCAGAACCATAAATCATTGGAGCTACCGAGTGCACCAGAAATATGGTAATCGACCGATGAGTGCAAAAGAGGAGCTCAGCCATACACGCGATATTAGCCATAGAACCTAAAAAATGTTTGTCGTGTCAGATTGCAGAGCAAGAGACTGATGATTTGGGTCCCAAGAAACACCAGGAGTTTTTTGCTTTACGGTCCCATCAGTCGCAAATATCTACCAAATATATGAGAGGGAGTGATTGTTCAAAGTACTGAGAAGCAGAATAACCATGTATGGTCGAAGTCTAAGTCGTTGAAGCTTGATGGATAAAGAATGTATGTAAACGGGTATGAACGATCGTTTCAGTGTCATTTTCTCAGTCGTTATTGAACTTAAGACATATTGATCTTAGCAATCAAAGATTATGAGAAACCTCAAGAGGTATTCAAAGCCGGAAGCCTAAAGTTTTTTAAGCCTAGATGAAATCAACGTACAATCGATGGTGTATCTTTCGATACCTTTGGGATAAGTTCAGGAACGCCTTCTTTTACTTTGTTTCATCAACAGAATCAACTAAAAGATCTGCAAGTTGGCAGATAAAACAGACCGAAATCACTCATTAAATGAAGATTTACGACACATCCTTCAGTAGGGAAAAATAAAATTTGCCGTTTTCAAATTCAAGAAAGTTTAATTCATAAGACTTTCCCGAAAAATTAAATTTACTGTCTCACAGCTTTAAATAGACAATATAATAAATCACTTCTAATGAAACCAATAACGTATATCAGTATCCTTACTTCCGGGCCTGAGATACTTTTCCGAGCAAAAAGATCTTCTTCTATACACAGCGTTTAGCTAAAACTTGTGGTTTGCTTTTACATTTTTAAATGTGGGATTAGATCAGTCGAAGTGAGTCCCTGTTTAGACGATCTATTTCTTCCTGCCGTAATCACAATGTCATATCAGTAGCTACATTTTAGCCCCTCAGTTATTAGGAATCATACATGCATTATACATCATGTTCAATAGCAGTGGTCATAATAGGGATTCCTGTGGTATGCCTTCGATCACTTTGTATTCGTTAAGACCACAGTCGGTGTGGTACAGTTGAATTCGGTAGGTAAAGTAGTTCGCCATAGTATTTTATAATGTATGTTGGTAGCCTCATTGCATGTCGGTTGTCATGTCATTTGATTGCGCGTCGAATGTGTTTACAGCACAGTACTTGCGTTACGATGTTGACTGACTTTTTTTTGGCTGTCAAACTGACTTTTTCAGCAGAACGGTGCCACATGCCATACAGTTGGTGAAACTTTGGCTTTATTGCTCGACAGATTTCCTGGACGTGTGATTTCTGGAAATGGAGACTTCAATTGATCGCCGAGATCATGCGATGTAACACCATTAAATTTTTTCTTTTAAGACTTTGTTAAGGATAAAGTCTTCGCAAATGCTCTAGATGTACTATTCGTGACATACAGCCGCAATAACACAAAAAACGCGACGAAAGATTTCATCAAAAGAATGAATATTTATAGTCTGAGCCGAGGCAGATACTTATTTGACAGATATTGTATTACATTACCAACCTCAAAGCTTGTACTTTAGATTAAAATAAAAATATCACCACTTTTAATAAAAATATTGAGATTTTCTATTAATTTAAAATGACACCTCTTGTTGGAAGACTCTACACATGACCAGTATCTCTAGCAATTGAAAGGAAAAATTTTACAGATATGTCCAGGCATCCTTGGGCGCAGATTTAATATTCGCTTCTTCTGGGAGACGATATAAAAAAATTCCGACCTGTTTTGGGTATAAATATCTGACTTGGTACTCGCCAGGCCATTGTGATTTAAAACTAGACAGCTGTGAAGATTCACACTATTCTCCAGTTCTTTCTAGAGCATGATGGGACTGTTTGGTTCTTATCTACTAATCTACATTATTGTGTGCTTAATTTGCTTTAGTCTAAAAATATAATGATATGCATTCATTTTGAAAAAGGAGAAATAGACTGAAACCAGAATTCCTAAACTAAAGTATAACTTTTGGGACCTTCATCTGGTGGTATGACTCCAAAGTCTTAAAACCAGTAACTATCTGCATCAGACATTTCCGACATTTGTATGAACGTCAATGTCTGAACAGAATTCAGTACATATACACCCGACCAACTACGCCCTACAACTTCATATAACTTCTTCTCTTCGGTCAGCATTTTCCCTCTCCATCAACACATTCTGTATTCATTTCACGGTCACAAATGACCATTTTTCCAAGAAGAAAATGTGTATCTAGGTTAACACGTTATGGCCTACGTTATCCATGCGGAATATAAAAGCTAAATTGTATTCCTCCTAGGTAGAGGCCGTGTCATCATCATCCCATACAACACATTCTTCACGCAAAAAAAAAATATAATCGGAGAATAATGAAAAAAAAAAAAAAGAAAAAAATTAATTTAATCTTCTTGTCATGCTTTGGAGCAATAACAGTCGCAAGCCAACTGCCCAATTGCTTTCTACCAGAGTCGAACTTGACTCGTGATCGTCGCGTTTAATATATATAAAGTAGGTTTCCAAATGACAATATGTGTGCAGATACATGTGTAGTCCGTCGTCGTCGCAACAGTGGTAAGATTGCGCGAAAAGAAACCAAAGGCACAGTGCTATACGTACTGCAGATACTTTAACTGGAAAGCATGACCAATATTGTATCTGAGTTGGTAGGTCATTGAGATAATTTTTTTTTTTTGTTTTTAGTTGGGAAAATGAGAAAATCTAGAAGAAAATAATGAAAACGATTAAAAAACGCCAACCGGAGCAAAGTTGCGAATGTGCACCTATGCGCCCCAACTTCTTACATGGTCACACAATGGAAGTCGAGCAGAAATATGATCTCTCGAAATGGGGGGGCTGTATACGGTTGTTGGGGAAATGAAACCATTTCATGGTTTTTATGTGAAGCAGCAGTTAACTTATTTTGATGCGCATTTTCTTTTACTGCCACGAAACTGGGTCAAGTTTTTTTTTTTTGTATTTAGTTTGCACTGGGCAAGTGCATTTTTGTGCGGAACTGTTGTGTTGTCGTGGTAAGGAATGTTGTGCTTGTACAAAAAAAAAATACTTGTGGAGGTGGATATTTGAACATATGTAGGTTGGAGAGGTTATGGTTGGGTAGCGAAGATGTTTATAGATGCGTATGTATGATTGTGTATCAGGAAGGAGTCAGAATCTTGAAGATGAATGTAATCTTTCATACAGCCATGGTTAGGTTTGGTTAGAGTGGCTATTCGTATCTGGATGTAGAAACATTTCGACCATAGGAGATCCACTGTGATTACGTGAATCTATATATCATTAATTTCAACCTACCAAGAGAATAACTTCCAAGAAATGCAGCTGCTATTAAAGTCAAAGATGGCTAACACCCATGATGGTGCTGGTTTACTACCAATTACACCGATTCTAATCTATAAAATGCTAAATTTAACTCAAGTTGTAGCACGTTAAGGTATCATCCCATCTGCAAGTGGTCATACTGATTGTATAAGATCCTTTTGAAATTCGAATAAAGGCACCTTCCATCATTTTCAATAATGAAGTCATCAAGTTTGACCCTAACATTGTAACAACATCTCGTACCCCACTCTACGTATGAATGAAGATGAGTCAATTCACTTCTACACTGACGTCTCAAAAACCAAGGACAGAGTTGGTGGATAGTTTTAATCTCTTAAGCTTTCCTTAGTCATAGATCATGAAGCTCTACCAAATCATAAGAGTGTGTTCCAGGGAAAATCATGGCGTTTAAAGAAGTCTCATCTAGGCTCAAGGAAAACATGGTATCTATTAGAGACATCTGTATCTTTTCAGGCAGCCAAGCAGCGATCAAATCCTTAGTAGCTTTTGATTGCCGATCATCTCTCCAGTAGATGGCTGAGGAGCTCCATATTTAACTGTGTTGGGTGCCGGAAATAAGTGTGTTGACGTTTCCGAACTGGCATCTACTTCAACCAAACCAAAGAAGATTCTACTATTTCCCAAAAAGTTCAAGGTGCTGCGATCATTTCATACATATCTTCAAGATTAATTAGGTACTCATGATTCATGATTTGCTGAATTATGTATATTAGATATCAACGGCATCTATAGAGCAACAAGTTAGTAGCACTCCAACCAAGCAATTTGACTTTTTGTGAAGTCTGTCCACCTTTCCTGTTGGTTACCAATTTTTTTTTGTGACAGATTAGTTCAACTCCTTATCGATATTGTATCCATAGTTATCTGTGGTTCAAATGCTGGAATTCCACAGGGATCTATTTCTTCATCGACTATATCTCTACTGTATCTCTGTTTTGTCGATAAAGGCCTATTGCTGCTCGAAGAACAAGCTCATCAATGCAAGCACTTAACAACGCAAGTGATGCGAATTTGCATTAATTTTTCGACAACAAAACAAGCCAATACGAAGGAGACACAAATTTAAAAGCCCTTGTATAATACAGGACTCTATTTGGACTGAAATTTCAGTACTATTCTCGCGTTTGAACATCAACTCCAGAAACATTCTTACTGTGCTTATCATTTCTCCAACATTTAGCTCATGAAAGTCTCTTAGTAGACTTCTGCAGTTATTATAGATACTACTGTGTTAGATGGTTCAAAGAACTCCAGGGAATGATACCTAGATAGACGATAGTTAAGCTGGCATTCAACTGGGCCAGAGATCATTTGTAGAAGTTCACAAAATGCAGCTATTTCAAAAGTAGAATGAAAATACATAAATCGGAAAACATCTCGGGCCATAGTATGGACGTTATAGATTTGGCTCTCATTTAGACGTCTCTTTAGAAGCATTTTACTTTAGAAATATGTAAAGATCGAATTTCAGCGACTCCACTTCATTCACTTGTTTTTTTCTAAATACAGTACAGTCATTCCTATTTCTCCCAGCTTCAATTCTATACCCCCCTTCCGATTTCATCCATCCAAATAAGGACATCAAAGACCATTAACTCAATTAAATTCTTCAACATTGAATCTTTTCATATAATACCATCTTAGCCTAACTTCATCTTACCACGCACATATTTATGGGCATTCAACACCAAACACGTGACACTGCCATAACTTTGCGTCTTATTCCAACACAAAGTGTTGTCTGAACCAAAGAAGGCAAAAAAGTAAACGAAAGACGAACAAACATAAAATAATCTTTAAAATTCTACTGACACAATTCTTGCAACGACAACAACAACAACAACAAAAAAAAGTGTCACCAATATTTTCACGTTTATTGGTCTTTTCTCACCACCATCAGACCCAGACTATCTATATCCATCTATCTATCTGTTAGCCTCATTTTGTTCGTTTCAAATACAAAAAAAAAAAAAGAAAAACACACACAAAACCCATAAAAACGTGATTGGAGTTGGTAAAAGAATAGAATTTAGATTGTGTTCACCTGTCGTCAAAGGAAAAAAAACAAAAATAAAAACTTTCATTCACCACTCACAAAAGAACCAATTCCTATTATGGAATGTCGTTTGAGGTTGCTCTTACCTTAGGTTTGTTTCTTCTTTTTTTTTTTGTTTGAGATGATTTCTCGTCTGAAAATAGATAAAGAGAAAAAATTACAAATTATCTAAATTATCAATTAAAAATGAGAAAAGTGGTAAAATTAAATTAATTTCCTGTAAGTGACCACTAAAATGTACCATAAACGGGGAAGAACTTGCCAGTTTCCTAATCAACTCTTTTGTTTTCAACTCAACACTTCTTGTGATGAGTGCGTGTTTAGAATTTTGCTACAATCTTACATGAATTTCACTTTCAAGCGCGTAGTGGCCTCTCTAATGGAAAATAAATAATAAACTCTAGTGTTGTTGACGATAGTTTTATTGCTTCGCAGATAGACAGATAGTATGCAAAAAAAAAAAAAGAAATGTACTCCATGATGACTTTATTAAGTACGTGTGGCTCGATTTATTTTTTTATTTTTTGGGGTTAGTGACCGTCAGGTGGTAACAAAAGTAACAAAACAAAAAATGCTGGTAGAAGAATTTTTGCTTTTAGTTTTCATATTCGTTAGCATATGCAGGTAGCCGGTGTTTTCTTTTTGTTTCGAGTCTTGTTTTAGTGGAGCAGATATGCAGAGTGGTGTTCTCATTAAAGGGGCGCGATGAGAATTTTCTTTTCTGCAAATTGGCTTTTGATAGAAATGTGGGGGTTCTTGGAAAACATCAATATGTGTGTTTATGAGCAATTAAATTAGCACGCTACGTTGTGTAATGTGTGTGAACAAGTTTTTGAGAATCTTTTCTGCATGGTTCTTGGTAGAGTTAATGTCAGTCACGTTTCTGATGAAAGTGTGAATTCAGCTCATTCATGGGAGAAACTTTCAAAATTTAATGGATTCGAGAGAAAGAGGAGAATTTGGAAGTTGTGAGGTGGAGAAGTGAAATTAAAAGTCAAGGTCATGATAGGTCAAGGCTGGCGTACTAAGGGATGGCAATCACTTCTGGTATTTGCCTAGACTAACCCACAGTTTAGATTCCAAACTTAAATTCACTATCTATTTTGGAACCATCGGTATACTAGACTGAATTGTATTCCGCAGGACAGCGTTTTCATTTATCGCTATTGGTGGTATAACAAAGGAGTAGTTTTGTTTGAAGCAACGCGTGGGAGACATGTGATTCAGAGGCATTTACTGTTCAGGGTGTCACTAAGCTACTTCGAATGATAAAAGGAACAATCTTTGTCTTTTTGGCGTTTGCACAGAGGTATTCAGTAGAGTACCATCTCTGTACTTCAAATAGTGCATATTGAAGTACTTTTGAGAAGGAGCTGTTACAAAAACCCTCCGGCGATTATAGCTACATCATCGATGAAGCTAATTGCATCCATCCCTTGCCATTTTAAGAACCTTTGGAATCTCTTTTTGCTCTAAAATGTCTTATCTAAGGATTTCTTAGAAAAGACACCAACATCTAATGTCAAAAAAGGCGATAGTACCTGGATGATTCCTCTATTTCGGAGATATTCTGTGCAAGTAAATCTTTTGTTCTATTCAAAGCAAATGGACTGGAAAATATTTGACCTTTGATGTTGCAAAAGTTAAAGGATCAGCCCCAAGGACTGATTGGTGGAGTTGAACTGAACGTTACAAGCTCAGCACAATACTTCGGTATATTCTTAGATTCCAAACTAAATGAAAGAAAAAGCGTCGACGATCGCATTAAGAAAGTATGTATGGCTAGGGGGTCTCTAATTCAACTCTAGGTTTAGTCTGAAGGAAACAGAGCTCTTGTTACCAGTATCATATGATCATTCTTTCGTTTTGAGCCATTAGGAGGCAGCCTGGGTATCTTAAGTAAAGAAAGAGCAGATGAAGCTCCAAGAAAGCGGATCAAAACCGACTTTCATGAAAGTTCAGGAGCATAAGGACTCTTGGATTACCACTTCTTCACAGAGGTGGCCAATGCAAAATTGAACTGAAATACCTTATGAGACTCGTATTGCTATCTGGGTGGTTCTATATCAGCAAACCAGAAGCTGAACACTGAAAAATAAAGACTATTGATCAGGTTGGAGACTTGATGTTATTTTATCTACAAGGCCAAGAAGATGATCTTTCGTAATGAGCTTTAGGTGTTATCAGGTCGTAACAGAACGTCTGCAGTGATTATTTTCATTGTGCGATGCAAGCCATAGATACATATCAGAAAAGAGTCGAGTGTGTTGAACTGTATCGTATTCTCCTGAACTCTACCTGCAATAAAATTGACAGAATCAAGTTGTATGCTTTCGTATGAGAAATTTGGCCTTAAAGGTCGGAAAGAACACTATACACAGCGTTATGTGGTATATCTAAGTGCATTTCTCAGATAGCCTTGGCCACTTAATGTCCTCAGTTAACCAAATCAAATACACATCAAGTACTTTTCGATATCAAGTCCAAGTCCATCCCATTTCCAACAACAGCTCAAAAGATAGATAAACTCTTGTTTGTAGCTTACTCTTTTCTCGCACTACCACACACAGATTACACCATCTAACATATTGTAAATACAAAAATTTCAATACTCTCCATCCCGACTGCTTGGCAATCTTAGAATGCTCCTTGGTAATAAATTTCATTGTTCTATTCCGATGCGCGTATTCTTAACTTGGCCATAAATACATCCACATGTACATACGTATACCCGTCTACTGAATGCAATTTCTGTTAGCCCCTCCAAGTTCGATGAACCACTTTAATATCACATCTTACACTTTATCGTTGTTAGTGAAGCATTTCTAACTTGTTACCAAGCAAAAAAAAAAAATAAAAAAAAAATATCCCCAGATCCGAAAAGTAGCAAACAGCCTGCAGAAGCAACTACACTACACAACACTACCAGCTAAACCAGGTTGTGTGCTTGCTTGCAGATACAAAGATCGTAACTTCTGCACTGTTTTTCTTCTTTTGGTCCCGCAAAATGGCTATGTTCTTGGCTGTGTGGCGTTCTTTGGATATCTATTGTATTCCATATTCCATCTCCTTCTTCTTCTCCTACGTTTTTTTTTTTTTTTTATCTTCCTTGTTCTCTCTGGTTGACTAGGTTGTTACTGTCCCTAGTAGTTTAGGTCGTTATTTCACTTTTCCTGCTTCATCAGCATGAGAGCGGTCTGAGGTGGAAAGGGTAACTTGTTGGTAATATGTCCACTAAGGAAAATTGCTACAAATGCATATCTTAAATGGTTTCGAGTACACCAGCAGAGATACATTTCAAAGAAGCCAGACAGAGATGGGCATACAAAAAAGAAACGAGAAAGAAAAATTGAAAATTCCAAGATCAAGGAAGCGGCACATTACATTGCACGACTACGAAAAAAAAAAAAAAAAGTGGGTACACTTCCACGTTCATAGAATATGACGGTCCAAGACTTGGCTTTGCGTTAAGAGTTCACTTCTAATCATGGAAGACATACGGATAAATAAAATGTAGTGGTAGATAAAATTTAATGTAGTTATAAATAAATTGAGTGTAGCCAAGGAGGAGCCGCAAAAAGTGGGATGAAAAATTGTTCGAAAAAAGGTTATGACAACTGACTAGGGAAAGTGTACTTTCTTTGAGTTACACTGAGCTAGGGTGGGACTTTTTGTGGGACGGCTATCCTGAGCTAAGTCAATCTTTAATGTCTTTTTTTGTAATTGGTGAGTGGTCGGTCCACACTGGACCTGCAGTCTCTAGAAGAGAGCTACTGTGCCAATCCAAATGGTTCTAAAATAAGTTATGTACTCCAGTGGTAGTTAGGAAGTTCAGAAACTTTTCGAGGTGTATTGCAGTAAGGGAGGTCTCATCATTTGTCTACAGATTGGAGGTCTAGTAATAAGTGAAGTCTGTAGAGGTTCTTTTTGATAGTTAGGGTTCTTAAACTGATCCCGCTTAAATGAATAAGAAACTTGAATGTTTTGTGTAATCGCAGATACTAAAGGTGCTTTGTACATCTCTGTCTAGGAGATAGACGTTTCGGTTATGTTAGGTACGAGGGTAGAGTAATGGAGGAATCCACAACGCAACACTCAGGTCAATACAGACCCATTGTGATACATTGTGATGATAGGAGGTAGACAGTAGTTTGGGACTGTGTTCTGTTGAAATTTTCGAAAAGGTTGTGGCGTACTCCAAAAAAGAGTGTAAGCCTAGTTAGAGGTGATGCTGATGATGATGTACTCATTATTTTACAGGCAAACATATAAAAAAGTCTGCAACAAACCATATAATACCCTAACTTTTTTCTATAAGTTAACACTTACAAAGTGGGCGTGGCATTGTAAAGATCTTAATTGAAATACATGTAAACAATTCGTTACTTAAATAACTTCTGTGAGATTTTGTGAAAATTTGTTCGTTTGTTCAATGAAAACGCCCCCAAAAGTAGGCGTAGTACTATATAATATATGGAAAAATTGTAGAAAATTATATTGTCTATAAATTTTATTAATACATCTTTTTTCGATTTCTAAGAAAATTATAGCAAAAATGTACATTTTTTGAGATGTAGTTCCATCTGCTTGTGGAACAAAATTAACACTTGTACTGCTTCGGACTCTAAGTATCTTTTAAAAGAAATTTCAACTTTTTGGTACAAAATTTGACGTCTGTAAACTTGTAGTATATGGGCGAATAGACGAATGGGTCGATAGAAGTAAACTAATCCTCTTTATGGGGTTAATCCTTATACTTGCTGCAAGACATGGGCTTAAGCGTATTTTTTTTGGGGATTTTTTTAAAGTCTTTTAAGAACCTCTCGTATGATGTAATAACCCCACAGATAAGTCACAATTGATCTCGAATAAGTTATATGATACCCTAACTCTTTTATTTTAAGTTCACTTTAGTAAAGTGGGCGTGGCATTTGGAAGTTTTGTGAATGAGATACATTTAACTTGAAACTTTGGCTTTAGTTTGCGAGATTTTGCTAAAATTATATTTGACAGACATGTTAAACATGTTTAGGTTTAAGTAATCCTGAACAAACTTCTGGTATCACGAAATTTCAGAAAACGTACCGCAAAGTTATTCGGTAAGTTAACTGGCTTACATTTATTGATTAGCGCCGTCTGGGGCTCCTTTATAACGAAGGATCACATGGCCTTTCTTAGACATTGAAGGTCTGGTCAAAATAGATAGTCTAAGAAGAAACGCTAGCCTGTAGATTCACAAGTGCCTGTACTATTGTATTAAGCTTAGAAATAGGCTCATTCAGGCTGAGGTGCATTGCTGATTAGCTCGAAATACAATGTAAATATAAAGACAAAAGGGGTCTCACTATGAAACTACTTCTTCATTTACTCATTCCTGAATAGGGAAGTATACTACCTACTCTGATGATATTGCAATAAATTCCCTGAAATATTCTTAATGGTGTCACATTTTAACATACTAATAGTGCTACGGTGCTTGCATAAACCTGCGGAATACCATCCATAGCTTCGCTTAATCTCAAAGAAAAAGAGATGAACCTTGGAATAACCCTGGGTATTGAATTCAGTTAAAGGACTTGAATGCCTTATTTATTTCTCCCATCCGATGTGCAACTGGTCGGATAGTTAGGAATTTGCACCACATACTGATATATAAATAAACGAAACCCATTAGTAAGTTCCGATCGTACGAAGTTTTGAAACTGCTACCGTATGTCGTTACACCAAGTTTTGTAGCCTATACATCCTAACCGATAGACCAAAGTACTTATAAGGCGTAGTCATATCGAAACGTGGGTTTTACCTTTCGATCCTTAACAGACAGACATGCCAGTAGATTGCATATAGCATTCAAGTAATTCTGACGAATCTTTAGAACTTTTAATACCTGCAAAGGCAGTGGATTTGTCAATATGTTCAGTTGGTTTTGTTGAATACTCATTGCTCTCTCCTCTTCACACAACAATTCCTATTCTTGTGTAGTCTTGGACCTTTAATATTTTTCCTGTAGGCGAAGTGTATATAGATGACACTATAATATATGTAAATAAAACTTCATGATCCCCACCAGAATTTTGCGACCTTGCCCATTTGCAAAGTCCACTCAGAACTCAAACACAAATGTATTTATATTTATTACTTCCATTAAAAGATATAAACCTCAGTTGGCCCACCTTTATAAGCCGCCCTCAATCCCTCTCTGACATTTGATCTGGGAAGCAATTGATATTCATTCAATCAAAGTACCCACTCTGCCCAAACACAACTCGCCCAGATTAGCAAGGCACAACCTCTGCCAAAACAAACAAACCACATACCATCGGCAAGCAAACAAATTACCAATCCTCTCTGTTCTGTTCAGCATTCAACATTGTTCCACTTCGATATCTCATTCAGACAAGAGCTAACAATGCCGCAGATTGTAACCCAAAACCGCTCCATTATCCATCGTTTGCTGTTATTCTTCTAGGAACAAAAAAATAAAAAAAAAAAACCAATTGCTTTGCCTATTCGTTTGGCTTATTAGGTGGAGTCAAGGCCTGGCCAGCAGAGATACATCTTGGCCACGAGCTCTGGATTCCGTATATTAGTTATACAATAGCCAGAGTGCTCCTGACAAGGAATTTCTGACAACAATGGATATTAGTTGAATGTGTATCTGGAGTCTGGTGTCTGGTCGAATGTGAGAGAAGAGGAGTTAGCGGCACTGGGCTTCCTCCAATGGGTAAGCATTATTGTGGAATGTATTGTAATTAGTGGAACTTATGAAGGCTCACAAAGAATTTCGGCGTGTAGGTAGCTGGCGAAAAGTACATGTCACGATCATTGGTGAACGCTCTGCATAAGAAGAACGTGACCAGAATGCTTAAATACAATGATGATGATGATGATGATGATGATGATCAGAGAGACGATCATGACATGGTGATCTTCTGCAGATGGTACAGAGCTGGCTAAGTGGCTTAGGAGGATATAATCCTCGAACCAAGTTCTTTTTTTATCGCTATCAGTTCTTAAGGTGGTTGAGCGGAGTGACGTAAATGTGATGCTACCATGGTTTCAGGAATCAGTAGGTGGTAAGGCGATGAGAGTGAAGGTGAATGCGCTTGGACGTTCAACTTTGCAATCGTAGTTGAAATTAAGTCTGTCTATGTGTATCGAGCGATTACTTTCCTTCTGTTAGTTTATTGGAAATCATGTCTTATATGAGGAAGAATTGTTCACTGCGGCCCAAAACTAAGAGTAGTATTACTCGAAAAAGACATGTTGAGATGAAAGGGCACTTCTTCTAGCATATGCAGATCTCAAAAACTCGCAAATATTTTGTAGGATCTATCAATTGTCGACGTCTACTGAGAACAGCCAACCTTGTTGTTACAATAAAGACTTTGACGATTATATTGGGAGACAACAATCATTCGAAACCATCATATTGAAGACTGCAAAAGTGTTATCACAACAAAAGCAATTAGCTTAGTCCATGACCTGAGACTCTGTAAGGTGCTAGGGCACAGATTTAACTGAGTCGATTACAAAAAATTTGAAAGCTGTTGGCTCAGCTCGTGATATTGGAATCATTGACACCAAAATTACAGGATGATGCATAGCACTGAGCTAGGCCTAGAAAATACTGTAATGGCTAGACTACAACATGCTTCGCTGTTCTCAGGTTCTCAATCCTCTGTTAGAACCTTGAAACCTAGGTTCAAACCTACTACATTGAGGAATAGCTCAATGGTGTCAGGCAAATCTAGATGTTTCTAGCTTGAATGTTGAAATATTTTCACAGACAAACTTCAATAAGAGTCTAGATTAGATCTTAGAATCTGGGGATCTTAGCTTGAATGAAGGTTACGATTGGGACCTAAAACTAAACACGAAACTGCTTAAATTATCAGACTTAGGCCTTTGATTTGCTCGCTATCTTTGGTTTTCCAGCCTTGAATTGTTTACTAATTAAAGGTTGGAATGACTCATGAGTTGTTATACCATGTTTTGAAGTGACATTTGAATCAAGAATACGAACAGCCGTTGTTGAAGATACGCATATAAGCTTTAGAAGTAACAATGACTTTCATAAATTGTTTTCATTCCCAAGGGGTGCTAAAGACTCCCCTCCCATAAGTCCTTCCATCAATCAGATAGGTTGCATTCCGTACTATAGACTTTGATTTTGACCTTCCTACCCAAATAATAAGAGTACGGTACGCTTACTATGTAGTCATCAGAGTGAGTTTGAAGATTGCCTAAGATCCTGGATCTCAGAACTGGTGACTTTACATGTTATACTCGTAGCCAAACCTTTCAAACGATATATACGTATGTAGCACTTGTTAAGGAACCCAAAGTCGTTGGCGTGCAAGGAAACTATCAGAATAGGTCGAGACTAGCCGAGATGCATGGGTCTACAACTTGCAGGGGAGAAACGAAAGAAGTGTTAACAAGAAGCAGGTTTGTATAGCGTCCAAGCCAGAGTTAAGGTACCTAACTTTTACATAACTCTGAACTATACACTTGCCAAGACAGCAAGGGGACTACGAAATGCAAAATTGGTTGACACAGCGTAAAGAGCCATAGAAAGAAGACGATGGAGAAGGAGCACTACAACTGGACGTAAATAACGCGTTCTATTCTGCGAGCTGGAATCACATTTGAGGAGCGCTAAGAAACATGGTTGTACTAGTGTATCAATGAAATTGTGAGGGACTATCTTCACCAGAGTATTCTACAGAGAGTATGGCGAAAGAGTATTTGGTATTAACAGGGCTACCAAAGGATTCTGCACTTACTAAAGTTACTTAAAGATACACGGCTGCACTGATACGGATACACTGTAAAATAAAACTCATCTTAACCATAGGTTTGATTAGGTAAATGGATGCCCTTGTTGATAAGCGTTGTCAACGGCTCACTTAGAATCGCAAAGAGTCCATTGTGCCCAGTTATAAGACTTCTGGGAACTTAATTTTAGTCTTTGACGGCTGAACTAAACCACCCAAATACGTATGTATCTCAGGAATTTGCTCAGCTCAATATTTCCCAGATCGTCCAGTTCCGCAAGGAAAAGCTCCCAAGAGTGTACTTCCTTTTGATGGCTAGTGCTGGACAATAAGATAGGAGGTGATGAATGGATTCTATTTTCTCCTCGTTCCTACAATTTCTACAAAATTCATTATGGGCCGTTCTGTCATGATACACACAGCTGTGCGAATATCCCTGCGACTGAATTTCATAAGATCTACAGATCCTTTTTGTCATAGACTGGCCATAACGATTTGGTTCTTGCACATGTATGTATGTACTATGTAGATACCATAGCCTGTTAACCTCCTTGTTTGATTCGATGTATATATCTCTGTTCAAAGTGCTAAGCGGTGGAAGCACGTACGAAGGGCTTAGACATGACCCTGCCTTAGATAGTTCATCCACTTTTTCAGTGCATGGGATATCCATGCGACCCGGTACCCAACAGAGGCTCACCTTAGTAACCACTGAGATATCGTTCAGCCTTTTGATGCGCATTTTAACGAGTTTGGACCTTACCGATGCTGATAGATACTGAGTTTTATCTTACCAGAAATATTTCCCTCGATAATCATGTCCGCAGCTTGTTTTATTGCAGGGACTTCGGCTTGAAGGACCGATTTGCATTTCGAGAATCGCAGTAGATGCCATAAAAAGGTCAGAAAGTTACTAGAAGTTTAGACCATTTGAGATGACATGGTTCATTTATGTACAAAGTATCTGAAGGAGATTGGTCTATCTTATTATAGAAATTTGTTTTGTCACCTCTGGACCAAGCCATCAATTGAATGACCGTAGTTCAATGGGTGCCCTTGTTGACAAGAAATTGCCAACAGCTCACTTAGACTAGTAATGAGTCTATTGTGCCCAATTGACTGGCTTTTAGTGACTAACCTTGTAAGTAGGTCCTGTACCTTTTTTCGAAGTTATCGATATTCTAGATATACATATCTTCAATTAAGAGTTGTGTCTCTTTCGGTATTTCTCTGTACTGTCCCTATCAACGTTCTCGTATACGTTTCAACTATCTACAATGAAACTTGAAGATCTAGATTTTCGGTAATCAGGCAACAAGTATAGATACTTTGGTACCGGGTTCGATGACGGACTTTCCATCATGATTATATCCAGCTTTAGCTATAAATCGAAGTAAGTATTACAAAGTGGATAGTGTGCTGTTTTTGTTTTGGGTGGAAGGTAGATGCAAGTACTATCAGGGCCTATGTCCTTAAATGCAAATTCAGCAATAACGCCAAGAGGAAAGGGAATTGTAAATGCAGAGCATGGTTTGGTTACATATATGTAAGTCTTTACAATCTGTATTTCCAATTACAAACGTGAAATCCTAGAATTCCAATTTAAAGGTCATACCTCTGTCCTTGAAATTAAGTGGTGAAACCGACTACATTCGACATCATTCATCCACTTGATTAGAACTTGTTCATTAAATGGTGAGATAAAGGAATTGTCTTAGACTTAATTTTGTTTTCTTCAATTTAATGATGACTGACAAATCGATTTCACCTCATTAATAGTGCATCTCTCCTATAACTGACAGGTGCATCATCGATTTATTTCAAAAGATATACGAGTGTATGGAAGCCTTCTTGGAAGACTTGTTAAGAAACAACACCGATGACGATATTGGTGCTAATGATTGGCTTTCTGTCAGTTAGTCTCTACGCCAGAGAGTCATTTTGTCTGTCGTATTGGTGGCTGGCTATAGTAGTTGCCATTGTTAAAATTACAAAATGATTGAAGCAAGAAAACAGAGAGTTGAACCGTAATTACTTTTGTAATTAGTGGCATTTTAATAGATGGACAAGAAAGGAGTAATCGGTTTTCTTTTTTCTTTCTTAAGACTCAAAACGATCTCGAGTAGATGTGGTGTAATTATGGTCTTAACTTGTTCTTGAGGTACATAATGGAATGTTATCTGAGATTTACTTTCTATTTATATATTTTTTTTTTATAGGACTTTGTTTTGTTTATATTTTCATTGTAAGCTGTTTTGTAGGCTTTGTTGAGGAATTAGCCCGGATTTGACGTGAAAATAATTGAGGGCACATATCTTCGGGATATGTTTCGACAGTCAGTGAGTTGTGGAACATAAACAAATATCGCCAATTGGAAATTCGTAAGAATGTATGCTCGCAGATACCATGCATTTACAATCCAGTTGAACAAAGTGAGAGGGATCTCATGGATCATTACTTGGGTGGAGTTCAATCTACACTTCTTTGCATTCGTTTTGGATTTTTAATATCTTTTTCATCGTTTCTTTTAGTCTAGATGGACGCATCCTTCTCGCCATAACTAGAAATTGTTTACTGAGTATGGTTGGGACTGCATCTGCAACCTTCCATTCATTAGCAAAAACACATTAGTACTACACAACCTATACTCATGATGTTTTGGTATTAATAGTCATGACATAGCATCTTAATAAACTAAAAACAAAACAAAAAAAAAAAAGATAATAACACGTCCTCCACCACGAGACTGGTAAGTGAATTCGTAAAAGAAAAATGAAAGGGATGTGGATTTGTAGTCGAAAGATGACTATGGGAAACTGGTCATGGACCCACAATTAATTCTCATTTAAGCTAGGATCAAGAATCTATTCTACGGGTTATAGGATGAGGGTAATGTGAAGTCAATGATGGCATTTATGGTTTTGCATGTTATTAAGTGGCCCTTATGGTAATAGGAAGGTTCTTCAACCAATCCATATCCACTGTGTATCTTTAACTCGATATTACGTCCTGATTGTCTTTATATTGATGCACAAACCAGAAAGCATTACCAACTTTGAAATGTCTGTAGAATACCATGCAAATATACCTTCTCCACCCGATGCCTACCTACCTACCTAATCCAATCAAGCAAACAACATTTACAGACCGATTGGCCATACCGTAAACTCAGTTTTGCTTCAGTCTTGTAAAGTCATTAACAGGTTACATTTTTATCACTTTTTCAATCAGAAACTCCACGTCCACTTTACTATCTTACGTCCAACCAATTAGCCTGTGTCAACGCAAAAGATACGAGTACCTATGTATAACATTTGAGAGACATCAACCAAAATTGGAATATTTTGTCCAAAAACGGAGTACACACACCAGTTCCAATTAGCATCTGCATCGATCTTATCGCTTATTCTGAGCATCAAAATAAGGTCAACACCATACGATGTATGAACACATGATCAGCTTCAACATATGAGTATGTATCTAACACCTTCGCATGGTAGCGGAAAATAAATATCCACTTGTTTGCCTTTCTCTTGTGAAAGATATTCGTGGATGTTGTCAACCCCCAGATTTGGATACACAATCGCACAATCACTTTGGGCATAAGAACATGAAATACTTCTCTCTGTGTACCCAATGGGATGTTCACACTCTGCAGAAACCTTATCTTCAGATAACCAAACCGTAAGGTAGACAGACTACCACAATCTTTGGAAAAAACCAAAAAATTTGCATCTTCATGAAAGAGAAACAAATTATTTAGGTTATTGCAACTTTTACCTTTGTTATTACCACGCACACACCACTACAGATACAATGTTTGAGGTTGGCAGTATAAAGGCCAGGGAATGAAAGTTTTGTTTGTGCCGCACATGCTGCGCTGGTGTCTCGATGCTCTCGGTTAACAATTACACTCGATGTAGGTTAGTTTTACCGGTTTGTTATACAGTATGCATCATTGGGCAGGTAACGTTTAAGATTTAAGTTTTCTTTTGCTGTAAATATTTTTGCAGATATCTCGATTTGTTGTTGTGGATCGTAATGGCAGGGGAACTAAGTATTTATCTATTTGAATGTCCTTTGTATGAAGCAGAAGAAAAGATATTGTTAACCCACAGATATCAAGTGGGTATCTATTTCGAGAAAATTGGTCATAAATTTAGACGCAGAAGTAAGACATTAATTGGCACGTACTAGTGTGGTATGCGGACCGGCAGATGCACGATATACATTGTACATATGAGGCAAATCATGGAAAAAAATTAACATGTAACAAGTTTGGCTGAATTCTTGATACTGTTCCGAAATACACCGAATTTAAGCAAATAGATACATCTAGGATGTCTTTAACCTCATGTTGGAGTAGACTGGCGAATGGCACTATCCTCCATAACGCTGTCCATTTATATTAGATATACCTAGATACCATCGAATGCTTCCAACTTGGTTTCACATTGAATTGTGCAATTGAATGGATTTGTCATCGTGTAAAGTTAGATATTTAGATATTAGATGTATCTGTTATCTGTTTGGGAGAATTCAGAAGCCACGTATGGTACACCAAAGGCTTCTGCATCTACTCTGATTAGAAGGAATGCTGATTGGGCAGTAAATCTTTGATAAGTTTCTGAACAAGATACGATTTTCGTAAGATATCGCTAATGTACACAGAGTTTGGGGAATAGTTTAGATTTTTAAGCATCTCGGGTCATTTATCTGGTGTAATCTACAATATTGCCCGATGGCACTGATTATATTTTGCGAGGTTATTTGAAGGGCAATGCTTATACCATAAATTTCGATATTCTGACGCAACGTAGGGAGCATAGTCTAATACATATATGCAAGGGAGCATTTTATCACTTTAAGCCCATCTGATATTTATAAAGTTAGTTCCAAGTCAGACCAAGGCGTGTAGAAACCTTATCTATCAGACTAGAGAATCATAAATAATATATGCATGTTGGAACGACAAAATGAGGCTTACCTTATAGATCTAAGCCTAAGGTCGAACATTCTGCTAAAAAGTCGAAAGCAGTAACTTCTCTGAGCTTACCAATTAGGTTTATGACTCCAGGATGCTCAAAGTCTTTTGAGAAAAATGTATGAGTCCGGTTTAGCAACAGAGGTTTAAGCTTTGAGACATATTCTAGGCACTGGTTCATAAAGCAAGTAAAAGATCCTTCATGTTTACTTCTGGTCAGTTTGGTCATCTATTTCGTCTTGAATGATGAAGTACCATGTAGTTAGGTCATCTAGAACTATCATTTTCTTCAAAGATTTCAATTTAAAAGTCAAACTATGAACTGAAGCTATAGTAAACCTTAAGATGGTTGTCCTGTAAGACAAAATACACCTCTGGATTTTTCGACGTCGCTAGAAAGAATTTCGGAAGCCTCCACCAGAGCATACTGAGACTCCTCGAATCGAAGAGTTCTGAAGATTTCAGGTTATACAAGGAATTGGGTCGGTTGAGTGCTCTTCAGCCGAAAACGGTGTATTTTCTTATATTAGATCGGACAGGTTGAACCCGAAGGAATATAACACGCCTTGTTAGTAAAAACCAATTGCGGCTAACTCTAAGGACAAATTTCACTACGGGATTGGCACTGACTACATCCTCTGTCGGCTATTCAAAACCTATATCAAAATCCTGCGAGATTGTGCTTTAGTTGCCAGAATTGGAAGAGGACTTGATGGGAAAAAAAAAAATCTAATGGGAACTGTCATACAGGAAACAATCGACAATACGTCCTCTGATAATGCTAGGAACGACGGCTTACGTAAATGAAACATTGGTCATCTAGATCAGATAAATGTTGCAATTGGTTGCAAATGCAAATTACGACCCACACAATGAGATGGTGGTAAACAGGGCTGGATTCTTAGTCCTGAAGTATTTACATGGTGATGAATTGCGCTGTTGTGAACTCTGAACAGTTTTAATGTCTAGACTCGAGCATTCGTGAATGTTGTTGCCGTACTCTCAGCTGAGCCAGGGCTAGATACTGCCTGTGCTGATATGAAGATGACCACAGATATGATCAATGACTGGTGTTTTAGTAGGGGGCTTTCGGTTATTCTCTTAAGGCTGACTGTCTCTATGAGATTTCGAACGAAGTCATACATTTTTGGTCAAAACAAATCAGGTCGTAGATTTCTAAGATGCTCTCAGTTTTCTGGCAGTGTAATGGTGCTTTCACCATGTCATGGGGCTTATCGTCAAAAAGGTCCTCTGCATCTATTTGGCTATTAATAGCCTAGCTTATGCGTAAATATCCGACTATCTTTAGCCGCAAAGTTAAAAAATCAACGTACTGGAATTTTGTAGATGCTGTTTAGCACTAGTCTGATGCGTCAGGTGATGTGCAAATTTAAGGTCAATCAGTAGTGGCTTCGGACAGAGTTTAAGTCAAGAATGGGTTTTATTCGACTTTTCAAGATTTGATGGAAAATAACGTTAGGCAAATATGCATCCGTCTTCTTAACAGAGACCGATGCTATCCTAGTGAACATGAGCCATAGATGCACTGACTGAAGTATGTATATGCGACTATAGGGGTAGTCTGCACTTAAGGCGTTATTCAACACTTCCCAAATTCGCTTACAAAGCTGAACTCTATGACGCTTATTCGGGTTCCCGGTTACATTGCAATCACGAAGAATAATATCTTAAATGAGATGGACATATGTATGTACATAGCTTAGACGATGATTTCTTAGGTCCTGAACGTACGCATCTAAGTGAGTCCTTTGCCAAATGATTTAGTTTCTTACAAACATATATGCCATGGCTCTCCAGAATTCAAACAAATTAAATGAATGCTGTCGGATGTCTGCACGAAAATGATAAAAAGACAAGACAAGACTGTAAAGATCTTTTTGTCAGCTCACATGCTTGTGCTGTTCATCTCAATGTACTTAACTTCGTGTGCAACGTATGCGAAGAGGATTGCGATATTTCAGAAGATTTCCTTTTTGAATGTCTTGCCAGTATTCACATCAAGAGGTAGATCTTTTGCTCTTCTAAACTAAGCTCTTAAACACTAAAAGAAGGGTATCCCCCACTTAGATCAAAAGAAGGTCCGATAGAGCGAGACAAGAACACAGAAGGTGTTTTGTTTCGAGGTCTACTATACTGTGCCCCTTGAGGGCTCCAACTATCTTTCTTAGATTTACCCTCTTTAGCTAGCTTGTCCACTTTGCAATTGGCTTGTTACCAAGTAGGCTTATGAATCAAATTTTAACTATCTAGGCAGTTTGAGGTCTAAAAACTGGTGAAGGATGCAAACATATTAGCAAGCGGACTGCAGACAGATAGGATGAAGACATCACGATGGATCGATTCGAGGGATCCTAACTAATCGTCTGCATGTTTTTGAACTAAGTTAAAACAAATCAAATGATGTTGTTGGACAAGGTGTAATGCACTAGAAACATTGCTATCAGCAGTCCTAAACTTTTTCTTTAAAATGAACAAAGTTGGGTACTTTCCAGAGCTAGCTTCAATAAGAAAGTTTCAACTTACAAGATCATTTTATAAGTTACGATACCCAGCAACTAGGATGGTTTAAAGAGGTTCTTTTTTTTGCATCTTAACCTAATATACGTGAACTTCATAGATTTCCTAGTAGTTCCAGAATTAAGTCTTGTCTAGCCACGTCTTCGCTTTGCCAGAACGGGATCAACCTTACCCATGATGCTTTTCGATGAGCAATGGCTGAGAACTTAGCTTACCGAAAATGTTTAGAATAACTTCTCGAAGATTTAAGAAAATATCTAGACCTCACTCTTGACAATGAGTAATCATGTTTCCATTCTAGGTCCATCTGCTTTGATCATATCAACATCTTACCCATCCGAGTAAAGGTCTCTCGTTTCAAAAGAGAGTTCGTATAACAACGCAAGGTGATAAGGCGAGAGGTATTATGTGATGGGTTCAATTGGGATGTTCCATGCATGTCCTTAGTTAAGTTAAGTTGGTTAAGTACAGAGTAAAGCGGAGGAATCTGATGCACATTGGCTATTTAGATGACATTTGCATTCTACCGCACTGATTTATAAAGTCCTGTCGGTTTGGCAACGAGGACACTGACAATGCTGAAGATAAACTTCTAAAACTGAGTCGAACCGTAATCTTTTGATTTGTGACATCAAAGTCTAAATTTAGTATCTTTCCTAAGTTCTTAGATTCGGAAAAGTGATGAAATAAATAAATCCTATTCCTGGCTAGGACTATTCTTCCAAAAAATTAGGTTTTTGTTAGTAGTGCACGGGTGTTCTATATACTCCAATTGGAGGTTTCAAAAATTCAGTAATAAATGAATGGAGCTCTGATCAAACTCATTTACCTAAAAAGAAGAAAGTAGAGTCGATGAGATATTACCAGTTGTTGGTTAGAGTGAAGTTATATTGCAATGAAGTGTACTTGCGTGGCATAGAGTTAGTATACATTCATACTAGGAGTCAAACAAACCTGGTACAGTCCCACTTTAATGTGAGTTCAGCTTGAAATACCCATGCTATGGGAAGAAAGTACCAACCTTGTGTCTTTTAAGAAATTGAGTTAGTATCGCAAGTCTATATTTTTTACTTCATTAATTGGATTGATAGCACATCTCTTCTTTGATATTGAAAGTAGAATACATACACAAAACCGATGCAACAAAATGTACACTCTCTTGACTACCACTTAGCCCAGAGTCAGGAGTCATTCTTCTTAAATTTTGAAAAATGAGGACACTATCTCGAAAGCGGCATCTTAGTTTTATTCACACTCCTCAACCGTAATGATCGGTTCATCGCTTCTTGTTTGGATCCTTGTCGGTCGATTCGTTGAAAATAAACTCGGTGGTCCTTTAAAGTCTGATAACATCACCGGCGGCGTCCAGTGCTGTTTCATTATGTGATATCTCAGATCAAAGAAGGGAATACGGTTGCAAGTGCTCTTAGTAACCTATTACTTGGAAATACACAAGGGTGACTGAGAAGGTGTTTAGGGCATGTAAAGACTACGTGAAAACTAATTGCTTCGTTTTTTTCAGTTAGACCCTCAAGAACTGTGGCTACATAGCAAGTTGAGTGAAGATGACATTCGGATCTGCTTAGCTGGTCACATTAAAAAGGCGAATCACGTTCACTCACAGATTGGTAGTAGAATGACCAGTCGAAATTAAATTATCGCCCTCTTCACGTGCTTTGATATTTAGGGAGTCAGGATCAATAAAGTACACAATTTATGACCGCATCTCCGGAGTTGGAACGCACACTGGATACCAACCGATCAAAAGTGTCATCCATACGTGAACGTGTGGAATGCTAATTACACGATGGAGGTGGACGTTGTAATGAAGAAGGAAGTAGATGATGGCTTTAAGACGCCATAATGTCTATATGACATCGATTGGAATACATGGTTCGGTTGAATGTTCTAGGGGTGTATAGATGTGGTCGGACAGTGATATACATCAGTCGTTCTATAAATAGGTTTCCTTCTTCTAAACAGCAGACAATTTGTCCTTCTGTCTAAGTATGCACATATCTCGATCGTAGTTGATTCGATTAGGTAATGTTGAGTTTAAATACTGGCAGTCATACCATATTCACCACCAGTAGGTCAAAGGCCCATCTCCATGTCCATGTCTCATTATCATCTTGATTTGCTTCCTGCAAGTAAAGACTACCCATCCATGGACATGATCACAGTGTTTCTCTCTCATAAACCACAATCTCTGCATCTGCTGTCTTATTCCTAAAACAACAAACAATTCCTAGTACACCACAACCATGGCAGGCAACAGTTCGATAACAAAAAGCTACCTCCAACAGAACTTGTTTAAATTAACCGCTTTATCGATCGATTGGACACAGTAATGGCGCACAGTATATTCTCATTCTCATTTACCATTTCTGGTCATTAGAAATCCACAATTTATACACCAAGGAGCCTGAGCTGCTGCTGCTACTGCTGTGGGCTGGTTGGTACCGCTTTTTATTTTTCCCGTTTTTTTTTTTTTTTCGTTTCTCTCTATACTTCTGGTTTTAAGTTCTCCCATCATGGCGCGGCGCTATTTGGAGAGGAAGAAATAGAACCTCGATCAAGAACCAAATTGAGTAAAGCAATCATGAATGACCAAATGAAATAGGCTAGCTAGGTATAGCGGTGTGGATAGCCACCCCACGAGTACATCCCAACAGAATCAAAACCTGAACTTGTTTTCCTTTTAATCGACTAACTGTTCAAGATTTAGAATTTCTTCTCAGATACACCGAGAGTATGGGGATGCATAGCGAACATGAGATACATATGAATCTACATAGCTATAGATACATTGTATATGGTTACACAGGATTGTGCAAAGGAGAATGCGGTCTTTCATCTCCTCGATGATGATGACGACAACAACGACGACGACGACGACTACAACGACAAAGAAGAAAAGTCATTTTCAGGATCATAACAGTGCAACAGCCGCTTTTCTATTTCTCTGTCAAGCATTTCTTCTGAATGACTCTTCTTGGTTAGATAATCTGGTAAGCGACCGCGACCGACGTAGCGATCGCATGAAATGTGTCAGGGAACAAAGACACAACACCACCACCACCACCACCACCACGGGAGAGTGTCATCACACGCGATTCCGGTAAAGGAAAGTACACTCGGAACCGTTTGACGCGTTCGCTAGACAATAAACTGTCGCAAGATTATGGTGCATGGCGCGGCATATGGCAATAATTTTGCGCCATCTTTGGGTGGCATGCGAAACGGGTTTTGCTCTCTTCTGCGATGCGATGGGGTTTTCGTTTGCGAATATGCGTGCGCGTGCAGACGGGGTGATGAAATTGGACACCGACAGTTCTGGGAATTATGAAACCATAGCGTGCATAAAATTGTGGCACACAAAGTGGTGCAGGGGGTGTTGCAGAACTGGTGTGGCCAGGAGTGTGAATTACTTAAGTCGAATGTGGTATGTGTAGCTGTTATGGTTACATCAGATGGTATTAGAGTAATGACCCCTAACATGGAAACTGGATTGATTGCTACAGTTGGTGACAGTGTGTGACAAGAGGTACTAAGGCCAGATGTTTGAAGCTGATTAGTTGACTGTAGTGGAAGAAGATATTGTATCTTTTGATAGAAAAGGAACATCATTTCAGTTTTAAAATATCGAATAGGCATACACTGAGGTTTGTGATTCGGGAGAGTCGAACGTTGAAACGAGTTCTGTATTTTAAGCATGCAATGGGACTGAATTAATTCTTGGTTAAACCGGGTTTGCATTGCTGATAAAGAGCACTAGTGAGGTTTTCGTTTTACATAGTGGTGTGCAAAATATTCATCACCTACATATGTATATATGTAATCAACAGGAGATGATAGAATTAATCAGATGTCGTCAGACGTCGAGTAGTCAGACACAGATACCTTAAGGTACCTGGAGATGAATTCTTTTATCCACGCTCTGGGCAAATAGGAAGAAGAAGCTACAAAGAGACATAATAGCAACAGCGTATACCGTATGGCTATAGGTAAGTAGATAGTTAGTTGCAGCTTGCGGCAATATCCGAAACATGATTTCCTTCTAGTTTCGGATAAGTATCAACTAAGAAGGAACAATAGAACCATATTTTTCGAGATAATGTGACCAAATGAGTCGGAAATGGCGGCACAAAAAATGGAGGTAGAGATAAATGGTCAAGGATCCCAAGAAAGGAAATTTAACTGAGTACATTGGTAGAGGTAGTTATGACGTAGAAACATAGGAAGATGGATAATACATCGCCCGACTAAGGAAGTTGTCCACCAGGGCAGTTTGAAGTAAAATTCGGTATACAATAAGGCTGTGCACTATGTTAGGTTTAGGCTTAGGCTAGGTGGCTATTCTCCACTTACGGTAGGATTCAATTGGACTAAAAGAGATCCAACAGGAGCCGGTTATTTCTGTTACTTTAGGAATCATTTTGGACTAGTTCCTAGATTTTATTGATATCTGAATCGGTTTCCGGAAGAAGTATTTACCAAGAATCTGCTTTCTTGCTGAGGATAGTGCAGAGCATTTGAGTAATGGTGATTCTTCCTCCTTTTCATATAAAGTCGCAATCTCAAGCCTTAAGGTGTGTCTGCATAGTGTCGGTTAGTAATTAAACTAGTGGGTGGCGTTGTGGATTCCTTCACTTCCCTACTCACGTACCTAATCAAACTAGGGCGGCTGTAGGTGTTTCGCTGATAAGTAGCATACTCCTTATCATCTACTTCACCCCACTTCTTCGTGGGGATAAAGATTGACTCTTTGATGAACAACTTGCAGAAAGAGTTTAAAATTTCTGAGAGTCACCAATCAGAGAGAATAGTACAGTCTGCATGGTAGTCTGTCCAAATTGTATCTTGAAGGAACAGATGCATATAAAAAGAAGACGGCTGTAGAACACACAAATAGTGCGGAACTGAAGGCAGTTAACTAAGGACCGGACTAATTGAAGAGGCTTGCTGGTTGAGGCCCAGATTTAAGCCGAACTGTAGCACCACCTAAGTAAGTAAGTAAGGGTCTGGATTGATCACACTCTTGAAAAGAGCATCGATTGCATAGATTGAGGTAACAGAATTTGCTAACCTACGATGAACACCATCAAAAGGTGGTTATGCCGCTGAATCAATAGGTGTCATCTCGGAACATTGTTCCTTTGACAGGAAAGTACGAAAGTTTGACAGTATTTTACATGACTTCTGTTGAAGCTCTAGAGACAAGGAAGAAGAACAATGAATTCTTCGTATCAGATCTCCGTCTAGATATCTCCATTAGATGAGAATTATATTTAGGAGGCTTTTATTTTTGGCTTTCTAGTTGAACATCGCTCTAACTGCAGCGAAGATTTTCAAAACACTGCGCTATGAGTGCAGACAGACACTTAAACTTAACCTAAGCTAATCCAAATAAGTATGAAAGAGAAGATGGCAATTGGAGTAAAACTCGGATGGTTTGAGGTATAGCTCCAGACACAATACACTATATCGCATAGGAATGGTAGCCGCTGAGGGACACACAAAAAAGAGGTAATGCATGAGGCTTGTGAGAAGCTAGGCCCTGGGTTCCATGGACCTGTATCGCAAAAAAATTGTATTTTTTCTTGCATGAGGCATCTCTTACAGACTGTATATAGCACAGTCATCGTTGGTATGGTGAACCAAGCTTTCGCTTAAGTCTGTCACTACCTTTTTACACAAAAGTTTGAAAAATGTCTTGAGAGGCTGAGGCTGCTTGAGAGTTTTTCCGAATAAGCTAGATTCTGGTTTAGATGCATTACTGGATCTACCACTCCAGGAACATTACTATGATATCAATATATGTTGTTCGGGTATATGCCTTTTACCAGGAAGTGTATCTTACGACTCCTGTCTTATGAATATACGGCTACAAGTAATAACACCATAACTTTGGCTGCGGCGTAGATTTTCATGTCAAGTTCTTTTGACTTTGGATCTATCTTCCAATAGATTCTGAGTCTGGAATAGAGTGAGGTCTAGTTTTCATTGATGGCTTCAAAATAAGTCGCGGGTTTTCAAGAAAGATGACTTTCATTGCATGTCAACCACATGAAGACTTACACTTTCATTATGATCATGTGCTTTATTTTAGATGGAGAGTTGAGAGGGCTCCAATTAGGGACTAATTGTGAGGACAATAGTCGTTTATTTTAAATCCTCGAAAGACCTTGTATATCTTGGGCCGCGATATGGAAAACATCGCCGCTCTGAATTGGAATGGCGTTTGAACTCCGGGAATTTGACGTTGTTCACAACATCTAAAGGACTCACACAAGCCCTCAGTTGTACCAGTAACTCAAGCCACCAGATCGTGGTACGATTTTTCAAAGAAATCTGTCTTCAGTTACGATGCACTCTTATACCGAAAAAATAAAAAGTCGTAAAATGCTTGTCGCATTCCTGACAAGCCATTGCCTGATGCAATTTTTGAACTGAAGGAATGATTGGACCGGACTTTTTCAAAGATGATACCATGAATGTAATATTCATGAATGGTATTCGCTGTCGAACCATAATAGCTGAGATTTTGTGCCCTTTGATATGACACATGGTCCAAATAGAAGGCACAACCTATCACACTGCTTGAGAAGCAATCTGTTAGCTGCTGAGATAATTTTCAGGACGTATCATTTTGCAAAGAACCGGGAGTCAGTTGCCCAAGAAAATTGCTCGATATAACGTCGTTTAACTTACAAGAAGCAATCTCGATGGTCAAGATCGAGATCCAAGTTCATTATTGGTGGTATAATGCGAAATCTCTTCACAAACGCCATCAAAGAACAGAACTGCTTAGATACAAATAGTTCGTGTTTCTAATGGGAAAACCTTTTCACTACTCCTCTGGAACTATCCACTTGAGACTATGCTATTTCAAAAGACCTAAGTATGGCAATAGGAGGATTCTGAAATAATTCGATGTACTTGTACTTTTCAAAAAATTGTACCTCCTTGAAATTTTTGGGGATGATAGAATCAAGCTTAGTAACAAGAAACTAGAGAGCAATGAATCCACACCCTATAGACTGAGCAACTTAGGTTGAGAACTGTGAAAGTTGCTGGAGTATTTAAATGGACGATTAAGCAATTCAAATGGGCAGATGATCATACTAGCAATTTGCACTAAAAATACAGAAATTTCGACATAGTACCAATAGTATCAAAAAGCCAGGCAATCTTAAAGGCCATTCTGTTTAAAAGACAATTAGGCTTGACCATAGACCTGCTTCTTATTTTCGTACTCTGCAGAGTTACTGCCCTAAAGTGTGTGTTCTGAGAAGGACTACGGTCCACTTGGCGGAAGACATTTCCAAGTCACCAAATGCTTATCAGTAAAAGAAATGAATTTCGTGGCAATGCACGTGAGGGACATGTTGACATTTTTGCTGGAATACATATTTTTTTGGGAAATTATCCTTACTAAAGGATCATCCACCAAGAGGTGTCATTTTAAATTTCGAGTCATTGTTGAACAGTCAATATTTAACCATTAATGAGATGACTTTTGATAAGTAAATACTAGGACAGAGATACTCATACATACTCATTCCCAACAAAAAAGGATGAAAATATCTCGAAAACATTTTGTAAAGTTCGTTTGCTTTAACGAACTATGTTGACTGAATTTTTCAAAAATTGATGTTATTGACGTATACGACGTCCAGCAGGACACCTTTTTGGATGACCCTATACAATCGAAGCACTTACATTATACATAGAGTCGTTAGTTGCTTACCTGAAAAGAAAAAGAAAAGAATTCATAAATAATGATAAAAACGTTGTTAAAGTATGTAGGTTCTATATTAGCTTTAGATTTCCTACACTGCAACACCCTGTTAAAAATCATAATTGTGTGTTTTTTTAAAAACCTCAATACTGGTTATTCTTAAGCGAAATACCATTGAAATCATCTCCCTTTCATTATACGAATTGACCCGCAATTAGTTTTATTCCAACTCAGTCTCAGCCCCCCTAAAAGACTCCCAGGCTACCCATTGACAAAGACGTATGCCCTCGTCCAACCTGTCCAAACTAATGAATGACTGTTAACCATTCTCCCAGCATAAGTACCCTAAGCCATCTGTAGTCACGGTAGACGACATGATTAGGTGCTTTGGTGCCATGCACACAAGGCGCATGCATCCGCCAGATAAAGATTAGTTGGCAGATAAGTTAAGCTAATCCCTCTTTGTTGGCTACAGCAGCCCACAGTATTTCTGTTCATCTTCTTCTTCTTCGTCTTCTTCTTTTTCTACTTCCATCCCAGTATCCTTTTTGCGCTTTGGGGGGAATTTTACTGGGATAAAGCACTATTTTGCTCAAGGGGGAGTTCAAACTGAAATTCAACAACCTTAGTGTCAGAAGAATGTCTTCTTGATGGTGCTGTTGTCCTCCTCCTCGTCGTTGGATGGTTGGTTTCCTTTTGCAACAAATTTATTTGTTACTGTCTATCCCTTGTTGTTGTTGCTGTTGCTTCTGGTTGGGCATACGTAAAGGCAAACAAGGCAACAACACAAAATAAAGGGAGTCTTCTACCCATCTCCTTGTTTACTGAGCCGACTGTTTACTGTTTTTTTTGGTTTTTGAGTGTAATGTACTGATCGATGGAATGAAGGTGGGTTCAGAAAGCCAAAAAGGTTAAACGGAGGAGAGAATAGATGCTAATTTGTATGCAGACGGTTTTGACAGTTGTTGTTGTTTTCGTTCTTTTCAATAAGAGGTTTTCTGATTGACATTGAAGGACTTTAAGCAATTAAAGGCGGTTAAGGATTGTGGGTACTTTAGTTTGTAAAGCAATTAAGACCCTGTGGCAGGAGATAGTTAGAAGCTAAGCCTATTGCATTTGAAGAGGATAATGAGCTTCAGGAGGTTTCTACTTTTGTAAATTAATTCATTACATCTTATGGAAAAGTGGTTTGGTATTTATTCAAGACCTCTGTGCAATCTAAAGCGTTTATACAAGGTGTCTTGTAAGTCTGTAGAGATCGAGATCTTACATATTTAACTTGACACAAGAACCTTCTTTTCCAGTTTTTTGCGGACTTTATGCCATCCTAAAATGCAGAAAAATTCGGGTGCAGAGGATGGTATTTCCAAACAATGTTCTGCTACTCGATTAGCTTCTATATATGCCTCTACTCCTGTGGTTCATACTAGCATCTACTCCTATGGTTGATATTAGCGATTAAGTCTTATATTAGACTGGACCTGGTATATTGTGATGTCAGTACTGTAGCTACCGACTAGATATCTGGTACTATTGCGATGTTCGATCTGTGATACTCGAAGTTCTTGTTGATGTTTATCGGACCATGCGAACCTGTAGTTTTTCAGTTCTGTCATATACCATTTACTTGCATGCTGTTTAAATTGATAATGGCTGTGTTTAGCTTATAGTTCTGGTCAGATCGTCTCTAGAGGAGTTTTTATTATGATTTCCCATGTGATCCCATCTAGCACTATGTGCAGAAAGGAAGTCCTGCGATCAATTCAGACCGTTCAGTTCCAAAAGGCTTTCACAAAAATTAAAACATCACAATTTTCACTGTCACTTCCATGGTGTGACCAAGGTTCCTAGAAAGTCGCCTGAAAGGTTGATCATGGTGCAGTGGATAGTGTGATTGCCTGTGACCCGAACTGTCTAGTTTCAAGCACTGGCTAGGAATGACATACACATCCTTTAAATCACGTAAGAGAACGATTAAGGGTCACCTCCAAAGTTTAAGTTCCAATCGCTCACGAAGGTCATGGGTAGGAACGAACATAAAATAATCTACAATCGTTCTTTGATGTAGATACGAACAAATTCTTCAGTTCGCACAAATAAACATCTATATTTAACTCAGGTTAAGCTACTTTGTAAAACCCTTACACTTAGACATATCAGGCCTATAAGGTTGTCCTCAGGACTTTTAAAATGTATCGCAAAAGTAAATTACTGGAATCGATTCATTCGGTCCCTTGTCTGAGGGTTCTAACCTCTGCTAACTGCTCTAACACGCAAAGAATTGTAGTTACAAGCAAACTCAGGACTCGAGGACCAAGAACTACATACGTAAGGTGTTGGAACAAAACATGTTCGGCCGCTTAAATTGTTGGAACGAAGATTCCACAAGATACAACAGGGAGTGTATGTCTGAAACATTTCCTTAATAACCTGTGGGCTCCCATCAGTGCGTGTCACGAGAATCAAAACACATGAAGTTGAAATCAACACTTATCATCTTTTCATTGATTGCAATGATAGCATTTGTAGATACAGAGCCATGCATGATTTTACCCGCCTGAACAGAATGACGATAAGGAATGCTTGGTGCTTCATCAATATCGGTATCGATTGATTTAAACAAGTATTTAGACAAGTTGACGCCCTGTCACTGTGATTGCTACTTGAAATCATAATCCAACACCGAAGGTACCATACTTGATATTGACATAATTGGCAGGAAGTTATCAAAAATATCGTTATACCAGGGCCTTCTTTCCTTAGATGATCCAGTCCTTGCTAGTTTGTCAGCCTTCTTGTTGTTCCTTGGTACTCTTTTATGGCCAGGCAACCATCAATTGCCAGAAAACTGAGAGTAGCTTATATTTGGTCGAAGAAGATAAGCTATTGATGTCCTTCAACACAGACTGAATAGTCTCATACTTATCTTCGTAAGAGGAACATCTATTCCTTGTGCACTATTCGTTGTACCAAGATTGCCAAGCAGGAATCAAATCCTTGGAATCGACATCTATAAACTCTTTCGTAGCGTCAGACTTCCGATCATCTCTCATGGAGATGGGTGAGCAGTTCAACATTCACCTGTGTGGGGTGTCGAAGCATAGGGATATTCCAGGGAATTGTAAGCCAGAATAGGAACAACTATACCCATCCTGCCAGACAAAAGCACCTTAGATTTACCAAACGCTACTTGCAAACTAAAATTCAAGGTGGGTGCTATCGAAAGTATACGACAAGGACAAGTGGATCAACAAAAGAAAGACAAAGCTGGATTTAAAACGCTTAAAGAATTTGATTTTTCTCATTAGATTGCATATCGTCACTAGAATAGGTATCATCACTGGAAAAGCATTTTACAAGGCTGGGCCTTTTTGCGAACGACTTTTGTAGAAGCTGTATCGATAGAGAAGACGAAGAAACTATTCCTCACCTTTTGTGTGAGCCTACCTCTCTCTCGTAGAAGGAAGCTTCACTTAGGGGCCTTCAACTAACATAGGCGATCTGATAAATATAGATATCAAGAGCGTCTTACGTTTCAGCAAAAGTACAGAATGATTTAACGAGTAGGCAGAGTGAAACTTTCTCCTATAATCAACGTAGTATCAGAATGGTCCTATTGCTGGTCTGAGTGAGTAAGCGTTTCTTAGCTGGCAGCCACCTCAACCAAACCAAACCAAACCAACACTATTAGATTATATTGTTTAGAGTGATTAGCGCGCTAGCAAAGATTTTATGTAAAGATTATCTAACCCGACAACATTGCAACATAAAGTGTGTTTTTTAGAGGCGAAGAACTTTAAATTGGCAAAACTATTTTCAGTGACAGCCGATTTGAACGTTCTTAGTTGTTTTAAGGTTAGTTTGGTTTGGCAGTTCACATAGTATTACATCACAGCGGATGCAATAGACGGTCTAAAATCTCCAGGGCATGGGTTTCTGCCTAGTACTTGTAGTTTTTACGTATTTTCAAAACCTTCCCAACAAAAATGTACGATGATGTTCTTTTTCAAAATCTTATGGCCTTTAGGGCACAATTATCGAAGAGTCTTTCATACAAATTCTCAACTGCCTTAAGTTTTTGGGGTAACACTGGTGTTGAAGGGTTCAAGTCGTTGTCAAGTCGTGTAAGCTCGATCCTTACAAAAGACAAGGAGAGAGAAAGAGATTTGTTCACTTATGTTCGGTGGCAATATTATCGTTTGACCTGCACTCAACCCATACAGCACCTAGTTATTTGGTGAAAAGAATCCACAAAGTTTGACATCCATTGGGTGATCATTTTTACACAAAATTTTACGTAATGCTGTGTAATTGGTTAGCTTCTTTATTAACGAATTTGGATTCAAATCTTCTGAGTTCTTCTAGGAATGTTGTAGTATTTCACTAAACAATACAATGGTGAGCTTGTTTGAGATAATTTTGTCAAGGAATGAAAGGAACTTCTTTCAGAATATTTTTTTAAAAATCCTCACTAGAAACGAGTGTGGATGTGGATGAGATGGCTTATTAGCTTAGTTCCTAGATTTGTCAAAAACTAGGATAATCTTAAATAATGGTTTTCGTTCCACACGAACCCTACAAATGTCCTGACACTTGGTGATAGGCTACGTGACCACAAACGTAGACGTCGAAAATCTGCAAAGGTAAGATTTGCCCATCAAAACTGTAGAAACTGCACTTTAATCCCAATACTCTCTCATTCAGTACACTTTAAAAAATTTTGTCACTTGTTCCAAATACTGGAACTAACTATGACAAAGATATTACTATCCTTGAAGACATCCTTTAAGATATTATATACCTTGAAGTCGTATGAGGATCGTGACCACGGGTATTCAGCCAATCAAGCCTCTCTTAGATATTGTAGAAAACTAACAATCTAAGTCTTCACACAAGCCGACTAAAAGAAGACATCACGCTTGTGTACACTTTATACAAAACACTATTCACTTCATCATCCAATTACGTTCCTATGTACTTTGTTCCAGCAATTACGAAGAAAATGGAAAAAAAAAAACCACTACCGCACACTATCACGCACCCTCATCAACCAATTTACCATACCCATGAACCTTCAAAGGTGCGTAATTCCATACCTACAGTCTGAAAAATCACTTTTCTTTTCCCTAGCATCCTGGTCGCCATCATTGTTAACTAACATTTCGTTTTGCGCGGCACTCTCATCACGTATGCTCGCGGCTAAATGTGTCCGGCATCCGAGCATGTATTCGTATCTCTACATACGTTTAACACAAATATTTGCACAAATTTAAATCTCAAACGTGGCCAAGTCATTGATTACATTCCCAGAGGAGGACGATAGCAGCAGCAGCAGCAGCAGCAGCAGCCAGCATATTCCCATGTTTCCAACAATGTAACTCTTGGGGGCAAACACCATCCAGACGACCCTTTGTGTACATTTGTAGTAACGCGTCATCCTTGTTAGGTCCCCTGTTGTCCCGAGTCTATATGCGCGCGCTACAATTGCACACACATTGCGCTTAAGTTTGAATAATAAATACATAAAAATTGTTTTTGTTTGTTTATCCGCGAAGGATGATGTTCTGTGCGGGTAATTTACGTGACTTTGGATTTTTTTCCTTTGAAATAGTTCTACCGAGCAACAAGTACATGATCACGATTTGGAAACAACTTAGATGCCAATAATTGCCGAGGATATAAATTTTCATTTCGAAGTAAATTGAAAATAAATTTTCTCTAGAACAGGATGTGATTTCAAATCGTGGTTGTTTGGTTTTTGTTTTTATTTTGAATTCCTTGATGTGGAGACGGTACAGGCACTTTACTTTGCTTTGAAGGAATCGCAATGACAATTAAGGATTTAGGGACATTGTTTGGGACAAAGAGTGGTTACATAGGTTAGCTTGTATACTGCACAGTGAGAGTTAATGGCGTGTTTGAAAAACACAAGAGGTGAGAATAGACCCAAAAGATTTGCGAGAAAGAAAGCCCTATATAGAATGAAGAAGGACTATGTAACCTCAGAGGATAGATTTAAAGGTCTTACAAGAAACCAAGCAATTGATTGCTGTCTTCAAACCCGAAAACAGACTATTCCATTGATGGCTTGGTTGAACAACAATGCGTCAAATAGTCTGTCTGCATCTGCCGGTCAAATAGTTGAAGCATAACCCAATCTAAAAGCAACAAATTGCTGAAAATAAAATTGACACAGCGGTTTTCTAAAAAAAAAACATTTGGAAATTGATGGACTATAAGGATTAATATCGATGTCAAGCTAGAATCAATAGACAGTATCTATTTTCCTACAAGGCATATGTATACAAATCGCCGAATGTCCATTTGTCGAAGATCATGCCGCTGGATACAGCAATTGTTAGAGGAGGCTTCAGGAGCCACCATACAGTGTGGTGAGCCAATAGTCAATCTGTAGATACTTCAAGTGAATACAATGGCATTAAAATGACCACATATGAACTATTTATCGATGCAAGGATACATTCTGTTTTGACTCCACTCTTGACTATTTACTCCTATCGAGGTAAAATTTCATAAAAGATAGGTGAGTCCACTATCCCCCTTATGGTTGGAATGAAGGATTTTTCCCACCACCCAGGACTATAATAAATTCATAGCAGCTATCCTTAAGACAGTTATGGCATATTCTAATAGGTTAGTGTAAAGAATATGTAGGTAAATATCTTCAGAGGAGAGTGATAGGGTCCACAATGCAACAGGCCACTTGATGCCTCAACCCACAAATGTTTTAAAAGCTGAGAAAGCTTGTTGGGTAAACTGAAAATAAGATGAAAATCGCATCGTTGATCTATTAAGGATTAAACTTTATAGGATTCACTCAAACGAAAAAAATAAAGTGAAGAGTATCTATCTAGACATATAGGCACCATAAAGCTGCACGGTAGGCAGATGCTAAATAATGGAGAAATTGCTGGACCAGATAGAATCTCTTAAAGTCTCGGATTACTGGCTTGGTGGATACAAATCAGATCACCTTTTCGGTAGTCGATAGCGCTCTTAAGCGTTTGTTAGCAAGACTGCTAGATGGTCGTATCAAATTGCTGAGTCAGATAATTGTGGTATAGAAAAATATGACAGAATAGATGCATGCACTTACGACATTCATTACATTCGACTGTTAATAGTGATTCAAACAGTCTGCTGTTTTTACTGACTAACGTACCGTAACTACAGAAAGAGGGCCTTGTGTAAAGACTGTGCTAAAATCTTCAGTCTAGTTTAGAACATGCCCTCGTTACCACTTTACAAATGTGTAAGCGAAAAACAGTGAAAATCTAGAAAATTAATCAATGGAGTACCACAGGGTTCGGTGTTGGCCGTATTGCTGTTTAACAAAAGGCCATTAACCCTAAATTTTTTTTTATTTATTGATTTTATCGGGCCCAACGAAACCCAAAGTAAGGTTAAAGCTATATATAAACTCAAGTATTGGTTTAAACTTGATGGGTTCCAGGTTTCAAAATGATGAATGTTATTAGTTTCGTCATAGAATGGAGAAGACATTGGGATAGACTCATTCTATAACGACGGTATCTGAAGATATTATATTCCATAAATTCTTCTTCTTTCCTTCAATTCGTAAGTCTCTTTGCTTGTTTCTACGAGTATGCCCTTAAATGCTATCATCGTCCCAGGTTCTGATGGTCGAGTGTAATAAAGTCGTTGTCGAGTTTGGTAAGCTCCTCTTCTAGCTAGGCAGTCGTTTCGTTCATTGCCTTTAAAATCTTGGTGACTTGGTACTTAATCCATGTTGCCCTTACTGGTTTTACCTATAAAGTTGAGGAAGTCCCAGACTAGATTTGACTCTTTAGAGTAAGATTTTTGGGGATTCCATAGCTGCCTGGTTGCGAAGAGATTGTAAATCTGAGACTAGGTACACCGCAGCCTTGTAGATTTTGGCATTGATATGCCTTTTTTTTATTTTAGCTCTCTCTACTTCACATAATCTGTGTCCATGCGATGACCAACGACTGCTTTGATGGTTCCGTCATTGCTGAAGATAGAGCCAATGTATTCAAAGTTGTCAACCTCTTTGAGTAGAGTAGTTTACAAACAGATAGTGTTGAAACCATTGCCTATACAAGCTAACTTATTCAATAGCCAATGTCTTATTCTTAATATACAGAATATACAGATGTCTCCTTGGGAGTAAAGATAATGTCAACTGTGTACAGAAGTTTCATGGAGGGCAGCGGTCTAGTTCAGGTGGTTCGTGCCGAGATTGAGGAGTATCATTAGTGGACTTTGCCTTCACGCGCATTCTTGCTCGACCTCGTACCGTATTTGAGATGTTACAGAATTTTAATGAAGATGGAGATTGTACAGTAAGGGGCTAAGTAACGAACCTTAGTGTACTTCGACTTCGTTCTATTAATGATACGTGCCCATATCGGTAAGGAGTATAAGTATAATGCTTAGGATTCTGTAATTATCGCATTGACTCAGTCTAGGGGATTTTTTTTCCACGCCTTCAGTGAGAACTATTTTCAGAAAGTTGGTCAGAAATATTACCCACAACGCCCTCGAATTTCTTTCATAATTGTTCATAATTCAGAGAAGATGTCACCTAGTCTTGTGGCATTATAATCCTTCATGAAATGTTTTAAGGCATTTGGACACATGCAACAGTTTTTTGAGAGAAAAGGAAGATTTCATTCAGTATTTGGAAAAGTGGATGAAGATTTCTCAAGAAGGCTAGCAACAGAAAGCCGAGTTGCACTCGAAGAGTTTGCTATTCCGGAGTAGTTCCTATGGACTTATGTTTTCGTTAGATGTTTGATGGTTCTAGTATCCTTACTGTAATGGTGACTCTAAAAGTTACCAACGAGGGTTTCTTAGCCTGGAGTTTCTTCTTAGCTCCTGCGTGTCACCATCTCGGCCATATATTTCCACTGATACCACCTTTAGATACAGATATACCTGAGTATTATATGGCTTTCAAGTTGTAGTACCTTTGAAAATCACTATGTTGATGGTTTCTATTTTAGTTGAGAATTGGAGGATATTTTCCATCCTAAATCCATCTTTTAAAGACTACTGAATCGATGGATCGATTCCCATTCTATGTCAGTTAAACTTTATCGAACAAAGTTTGGCCTCGGGATGACAAAATATTGCAAGTCTCACAGAAGTCTCAGTACAGCACTACAGGTCTTCTGCAGTTCTCCTCTTTAACACACCACCGTAACAGGGCGGTGCAAGAACCACTTCAATAGCAATCATAAAAAAAATAAATCAATCTCTCACGCAATTCAATAAATTGCCTTTCAACCTACCTACCAATCGTGATTCACGATTGTGCGGTACATTAGTCGCAAAGTTCTCACAAAACGTACACGCATGCGTGTAATAATTCTCACTAAAATTACCTACAGATGGTACTTGCATGGCGATGGCAAATATTTGTGCAGAGTTCTGCAGAGGAGGTTCAATAAACTAACAGTCTTTCCTCCGCTTTTTATAACTCAGTACCCGTATGGGTAGACAATGAGTTTTACGACAACCATGCAGTCTTGGTGAGAAAATAAACTTGAAATCAGTTCCATTGCGCTACCGTATTGAATTGCTTCGGCAATATATATTCCAAAGGCGAAGATGACAGTGAGTAATGCAATGTAATTGCAATTCTTTGCTTGGAGTTACCTCTCTTCGAGGATGATATAGAATCCTTTTGCTTTTGTAGACCAAACCAGATAATGGGTATTTAGTTACGACAGAACTATTAGCCATGATCTTGCAACCTTGTTCGTTGGCGGTGCGGCAAAAAGAAGTCAAAGAGTTGGCATCTTTAGGAAGGTTTAATAACATTTGACATTAGTAATGGCGGCTTTTGGTCGATTGTGGTCTTGTTATGCCATAATTGGTGTGCTATTACCAGAGGTGTGTTCTAAGGAAAAAGGCCGCTTATTAGGAGAAGAGATGATAAATATGGTGGCCCTTGTTGGGAGATGATTTATTTTGGTAATTGAAATGATTGGGGACACGGTAGTCATGTGAATGCATTTTATATTTGTTTTTGTCTATCTTTGTATACATAAGACTTGTCTGTACAATCAGTTTTCATGAAGAGACATAGTGAGTCGCTGACTATCTTTCACTACCGTGTTTATTATAAATTTGTTAAACTTCTTTTGACAAGATGTATTGTTACAAGAGGACATAAAAATCTCCTGATTTCACTAGCATACATGAAGTATGATGGATGTTTAAAGGTGCTAAGGGTGTTTACTTATCGACCAAATTTTCACACTAAGGCAAATCCTGAAAAAGACCAACGAATTTCAAGTCGAGACTCACAGTCTCTTCATCGACTTTAAAGCCGAATATGATAGCATTCATCGTCTTGAGCTCTACAAGGCGATGGCCGAATTCGGGATCCCGGCTAAACTGATCCAGCTGTGCCGCGTGACGCTGGAAAACAAGCGGTGCAACGTGCAATTCGGAAACAGTTCCTCTGAACTATTCCAAACATGCACCGGATTTCGTCAAGGAGATGCGCTATCATGTGACTTCTTCAATCTTGTGCTAGAACAGATAGTGCGCAGGGTAGGTGTAAACACGGAAGGCACTATCTTTAACAAATCTGTCCAGCTGCTGGGATACGCAGACGACATTGACATCATCGGTCGCTCCTAGCGCGCCGTGTTAGAGGCTTTTACGGCAATTGAAGAAGAGGCGAAACGAGTTGGCCTTGAAGTAAATGAGGACAAAACCATGTACATGTTGTCAACAAACAAAGAAGCATCTGTCCACCGCCTAGGACAGAACGTCACTGTTGGCAACAGTAACTTCGAAGTGGTTAAGGAGTTTACCTACCTCGGAGTAAACATCAACTCCACGAATGACAAATTAGTGGAGGTTTGACGAAGACTTACCCTAGGAAACCGCTGCTACTTCGGTTTGGCGAAACAAATGGGGTCAAAACTCCTAACTCGGAAGACGAAATGTTTGCTCTACAAAACTTTGATCCTGCCAGTTCTGCTGTATGGAGCCGAGTGCTGGCCGATAAGCAGAAAAACAGAGAAAATACTGAACACTTTCGAAAGAAAAATTCTTCGTCGGATATTCGGTCCCGTATGCGAGGAGGGCGAATGGAGGAGAAGATACAACCGCGAATTCTATAAGCTGTACCAAGATGTGGATGTAGTCCAAAAAGCCAAAACACATCGACAACACTGGCTCGGCCACATCGAGCGAATGGACAATAATGCTCCAGCAAAGAGGATCTTCGAATCACAGCCCCCAGGTTCGAGACGACAAGGAAGACCGAACCTCCGTTTTAAGGACCAAGCTATCGCGGATTCCAGAGCGCTTGGTCTAGACAACTGGAAGCAGCGTGCCCGGGATCGAAGAGTGTGGAAGGCTGCCGTGTCTCAGGCAGAGACTCTTTACGGGTCGGGAGTCCGTTAAGTAAGTAAGTAAGTAAGTAGTACTTGCTGGAATTTTTACGATATTTGCACAGTTTCTATTTAAAAGTTTTTGTGATCTATTCCAGTTGTATTTGGGCCTCATCTCATTAGAAATGACACAGTTCCTCATCCCCTGCCATTTGCTGTCAGCTTTTAATAGATAGTGTGCAAGCATTCTACCCTTAAGGGCCGCCAGCGGGACATTTACCGCCTCCGACAGGGAACCATCAAGGGCAGATTCCCGCCTTGCTAGTTTATCAGTTCACTCATTTCTTTCAATGCTACTGTGACCCGGGACCCAAAGGAGGTTAATCCTGAATCGATGACCTAGCGAGGCAAGTTCCTCTTTGCACTGTTCTATGAGTTTCGAAGATGTGGTGGCAGATATGATAGCCTTGATAGCTGCCGTGATGGCTGTCAATGAGGCTGACTGTAGTGTTAAGGGGTGTGGTGATTTGCTTTTGCAAATTTGCATGACACGAGTCATGACGCCGGTAAGACATGGAAATGTTGAGAGAATCTGAGAATTACGTTTAAGGCCTCGTTTGGACTTGTTCTCATGGCCCCTGTTGCGCCTAGACCCGCAGTTCTTTGCACTTTGATGTTGTATTCTTTCCTCAACGTAGATCATCAGACTAGCGATCCATAGGAAATTATAGGACACACCACAGCTGTGTACATCCACATGACCATCTTCGGGCGAAGTCCCCACTTCTTACCGAAGGTTTTGCTGCAAGGACAGAAGGCAACACAGGCTTTCTTTACCCGCTGCTCAATGTTTCGTTTTCAACTAAATTTTGGATCAAGTACCACACTTATATAGGTACTTGGTACTGGAGGATAGGGAGAGTTATTGGTTGTTTAGCCGTGGGGGCGCGGGGGTTAAGGTCAGTTTTGCTTAGGTTGACACTGAGTCCACATCCAGTGGACCATTTGCTAATCTTGTCCAAGGCACCGTCCATAATCTCACTGATTACTCAAGGAAACATCCCTGATACCAGTAGTCAGTAGTAGTAGCTGTCAGTATATGATTTCTCCAATCATTCTTTAAGAAGGAAAACCATGAGCTTTGTCAAGAGTGGATGAAATAAGTGTTGGTTACTTTGAGAGAAAAATATATTGTGTAATATTCAGTTCCATCAACATTTGTAATTTGGGAAAAATATACAACCATGAGCTGCACGAACCATAAAGCGCCATCGAGCTAGCCTCTTATCGCTAAGACTGGTACATTTAAGGTAGATGACGACCTTTAAGACTACCCTCAAGTAGCGGTGCCTTTCATCAGTGCGTTGGACTACTTTTATCACGGTCCCATTTCTCGGGAATATCTGACAAACATTGAAGAATGCGATTGACATAAAAAAACTTAAAAAAAAAAAATTGTACTTTGGGCGTAGTACAGTATATTGAATGGAAAGGATGTGAAGAACATAACACATACTGTGCGTGTACGAATTTATTGTTTATTGTGAAAAGCTAGTCTCTGAGTCCAGTTCAGAATAATTGTGTGAATATTCGTACATATGTGTAGAAATCCTACCAACTAGGTTTGAGTGGCCTTAAGTATAGGGACACTACTTAGGCCATTGTAAGCTACAGTGGTCTGAAGTGGGTAAGATGATCCCACCAACCACCCCTTCGCTGGTCTTAGAGCCGTCTTCTCTTTCCGAATCTGGTCTGGATATGATAGTAACCTGGAACTTGTTTTTAAATGAAAACATTCCTGGAATGAATATCAGACTATTGAGAGCGTATAGTCCTAGTTGCCCTTTATCAAAAATGTCTTGGCGTGATAGGTGATAGAGGTTGTCAAGTGCTCTGGAACGAGTAGCCAACCATATACTGATTTTTGCATCTTATCTAAACTATTGGAATGTACAGCTTATGAAAGGACTATACACCAGTTGATTACTACGTACAAGTAGTTACCTAACGATTGAGAGGGCTATTGGTTGAGGCCCAGGTACACCCCGGGCTATGTGGTGTCACCTAGATAAATAGAGGTATATCCATATAGTGAATTCTACATGCAAGCTATCTATGGTCTCTATACGGAAATGAGTTCAAGCACTATATAGAGCTGAGTATCCATACCATTTTGGTCTTCTCAGTTTTTATTTGCATTCAACTGTCATATTGGAAAGATTTTTAGCCTAGCTTTTGCCGAAGATATTCAGGATAACATTGTTAGAGTTGTTTGCAGATGAGACCATCGCATTTGGTAAACAATTGTTAAAATCAAAGAACCAGGTGTTGACAAAACAAACGATGAACCTAGTGCTTTTCAAATATGATACTGCAACGTGTTAATAGTCGACAGACTCAATTTGTGAGCATGAAACTCAAAAAAGGATCTAAGTGTTACGAAAAGTGGCTAAATATTTTCAACACTAACCTACATAAGCATGTCAAAAATTTCAAAAGAAGCCACTTCGCCAGCTAGGAAAAAAATGAGGATATAGCAATCACAGAACTCGGAAGGCAAGAGAATCTTGCATTTTGGAGAATGTGGCATGTGGACATGTGAACTGATTTGAACATAAATCCCTGAATACGTGGAAATTATAAAGAACTGAGTTATCAGTAGACACAACAATTGGGGAGCCATTGCATCACTGTGGTCTGGACACCACACAAGAATGCCCAGTATGTACGTACTGAAGTATGTATGTACTGAACGCCTCAGACCTTGTAGCGTTTAACTGTCCAAGGTTGCTTCAAAAAAACTAAGACTAGGGAAGCATAATTGCAGAGATGATCTCATAAGTTAATTGAAATTGAGATAAGCACACTGTTAACCCTAATTCAAATCAAGGTCAGAATATAGGCTTGAGTGCAAAATGTCTCTAATAAACAAAATGTCTCTAATCAGATCGAAGGAACTATAAGACCCATAATATTTGAATACCACACTCTAAACCTTATCTACAAAGAAATATAAAACAAGCCATACCACACGGAACAGAGGTGGAGATTTCCTCCCACCATTCTGCGTTATAAAAGGATCAAAGGTCACTGACGTCGGTAGCGGTATTACATGAAAAAATTGATGTATTTTAAAAGTCTTGACCGAGATAGTGCTGAGTTTGATTTATAGATAAAGCTTAAAGTTCCTCGAGGGACGATGTAACATTATCCTCTTAAGATCCTAGATCCAAAAACTGATAACCCACTGTTGAATACATGTCCCATGGATCAATTGACTAGCTTGTTGACTCTCATACGAACTATGAGTCAAAACAAATATAGCCCATGAAATTAAGTATACATTGGGTCACACATTTTTGGATATTCATACCACCTGCCATAAAATATTACTTTGTCATGTAAAAAGGGCACCATAATAAGTAATGTGTAACCTACATTATAACAGTCCCAAAAGGTAATGATTTATATTCCACCATCAACTATAAAACTACTCCCCTCCGTTGAAAGTTTCCCATTAGAATCCTTAGTTCTATCAACTACTTTGACTACCATGCCTAAAAGGTTAATTAAAAAAGAAAAACGCGGTCTTCAATTGAAATTTTCTAAGAAAAAGTCATTTCCATTCTTTAATTAAAAATGATCGTGACCCGTTCCCCATCATTATCCTAAACACTAACACTTCCCATTCTCATTCCTCTTGGCATCGCAACTCGTAAAATTAATTCAATTAAACGTACTATCTCCTCACATTACTCACAGTGCAATGCAGTGTAATTGCTGGATAATACAATTTAAGTCACATCATAACCATAAATGATCAAAATGATAATTAGATGCAATGTGAGACTCACCTTTCCGTGTGTATTCCTTTGAGAGATGGCTCTAGTTGAGTAAATCAATTTTTTCTCCTTCCTCGAAACTCGACTTTTTCCAACCGGATGAGGAGGTCTATAAAGAAGAATAAGAAGAAATATGAATAAATTAAAATGCGGTCACACAGATGTATACACGTAATCAGTTGTAATTGTAAATTATCTCAGGATTAGAATACCTATTTCATAACAAGACCACAGATCTATGTAATTAATTTATCGCTACCGCATCTATGTCTGTATAAGATACTTTTTCTTTCCTCTGCGCAAATACAAATTGTTACAAGATAGTGCCGCTTAGATATCACATTTCAAGATCAATGAGCTTAAATTGGGTGAATGCATTCCTCAGACCGCAACATGCATACATATCTCGCCTATGACGCGACGCTCTGATGATGTAGTTGTGGTTATTACGCATAACGGAACGGTATTTTTCTTTTCCATAATTTTTTTTTTTTTTTTTTTGATTTGGTTTTTCTGATGTCATTTGATATCCGGAGAATCTTCCTGAAGATGATTGTTGTTATCTTTCTGTAATGGGAATTGGCTCCCATAATTGGAACGAACTCATCATCATCGTCATGACCATCATAATATTTACAGGTGAACGAACATGTGACTGTTTAGAAGACAAGCATTTGCTTTGTGATTTTGTCTTTCTTGAGTATATAATTGTTGGTACAAAATGTAGCTGTAACTTGCTGGAAGTGGTTTCTGTTTTCGTTCTAATTGTGATTAGTCTTAGGACTGATAGATAGTAGTGCATGGAGAAGATGCAATAAAGCGTATCGGTGTAAATTACTGAAGTTCAGTCAACCTCGACGACGGTATTAGATTTTATGGGATTTTCTAATGGAAGTGAATGATTTGTGTTACAGACTGGCAATTTCATGGTCTAGGCTGAGAAATATAAGATGTCTGTTTCGATTGGATTGTTCTCAGTAAGTTTTGTTTTTTATTTAAGAGACAGTAGTATGGTTTTTTTTTTAATTTTGTCAGAGTCGGTAACTGATGTCAGTAAGAGTAGAACTGCAATAGACATCATGTTAGATCTGTGTCTTCTGTTTCCCCTTGACTTTATCGTAGGAAAATTTTTTTTACAATACTATACTAGTACCAGCGCTCGTAAAAATCCTTATGTTAGCAAATGACAGTGTTTATTGGCAGGAGTATCTTTTCCCAAAAGTTTTAATGTGATTTTGATGATTACACTCAAACAAGTTGGTAATTGCGTCAACTATTGCCTATTGAGCGAAGTAGATACAAGTGAAGTTCGCAAGTCAACTCTTTTGTATTGTTGCATGTTCATGCTTTAACAGCATGCTTTAAAGAGATTCGGTTGTAAATTTACTGACAGTATGATATTGATTGGCTACGGATGAGATTTTTATTTTTAGTGTTACTTGGTTAAGTTGAGTTTGGCTTAAGTTGCTCTCCACATAGAAGAAGGAATAAGGCAGTAGTCGCTTCTTGGTTGAGATTCAGCTTCACCATTTACTGCAGCGCCAAGGATAACATATGTTTTTATCTGAATACTACACTCAGCGTAGAGTGAATAATAAAGCTGAGAAGTCACATGGTATAGAAGGTACAGAAGCAACAGTGCAATGGGATTAGGATTTCCTTTTTCAAATAAAAAGTCGGACAAGTTTTGAAAGACGGTGAAGTAACTCGATGACCACTTCACTAATAGGCGCTACTGTTCTACGGTACCAGCACACAAGCGTACAGAATCATTGGACGAGATATAAAGGTATCAAACCTATCCTCCTTGTTATGAAGTATTATGTGAAATCATATTTTTAGGCTTAGAATTCCAAAGGAAGTGAAGTGAAGAATCAATCGATAAGGAGTTTACATACATTGAACTAAATATCAACTTAAGTTTTTGCTGAGCCAATCATTGAAAAACAAAGCCAATCATTGAAAAATTTCTCTGAATGTGAGGTGGGCGAATAGAGAACCGCGAACTCTATAAGCTGTACAAAAATTGTGGATGAATATATGGAATATGGAATAGTAGTTCGGCCATATCATCCAAATCGATGAATATACTTTAACAAAAGGAACGTGAAGAGATGGAAACTCGAACAACCGTTCGGTAAAATCTGAAAGAGTACACATTTGTTTTTTAGAAATATTCATGCAATTTGAAGAGCCTTCAACATGAAAATGAATTCATGGTGGCTTTAGCCAAAAGCACTGTCTACTGGCTTACATTAGTTTGCTGGACACTGAAACTGATCTTAAAATTAAAGCAGTTCTTATGACCAGCAGAACATAAAGTAGAAACAATTACCATCGAAGTTGGTGGAGACATTATTGCTTTTAAATCACATATCATATACCTAGATACCTTGCTATCATTCAAAGGTACCGACAAAGCACAAATGCAAGAATTGCATTAATCATAACCTCAGAAGGGCCCAAAAAGATTGAAGAGTTTAAGAATATGTTAAGAATGTTGCCATGGATAGACAGACGCCCATGTTAAGCCCTATTTCGTGAAAGAATCAGGTGCCAATTGAACCCCACAACAAATGCTTTAATTTAATATCCAACTTCACTCTCTTCACTGTGATAGTTACACCCACTTTTTGTCGAATACAAAGTCTCAAAAGTTGCCTTCCAAGTCCAAGAAAATATCATCTCAACACAAACCCAAGATTAAGCTCCTCCACCGAATATTAAAAGCCAATCAGCCATTCACATCAAAATACGGCAGTGATTTAACAAACCTGACCCATTTAAGTTCAGTATCTACATAAAACTGAAAGTTCCAAATTGAAAGTGTACAAATGCAGAACAACATACATTAGTGTCAACACAAATTCCAAAAGACATTTGTATTCGCTTTTCCTTTTAGCTTTGCCATCAAACCTGATCTCAAAAAAAATGTATCTTTATATCGATTACAACCTACAATTCCAAGTACCATTAACAATTTCATTAACGCTTTCCAAGTATATTCGTACACTTCACTACTATAGATACTCTCTCAAAAGTTGGACAAGAAAATCGAAATCAATCAACAAAATAGGACATATCGTGAACCAAGATCAGATATCACTTTCAAGTGTCAAAACACAGAAACTCCATTGTAATACAACCGATTAGAGATCTTCTTCTACTGATCCTCTACTGATCTACCAACAGATCTTGTCTAGTTTGTGTGTAGAGCGTACTTATAAGCCTCTTCAAGAGGCTCTCTCTTATCTCTCTTTCTCCTCGCATTTGCATGATTCTTTTCTGTTTCGCTTCTAGGTTCACAAAAACAAAAAAGTATCTTCTAAGATCGGTTATCGTTGTTAAAACATTTTTCCACTCGAGTATGGCATGTAATGATGTTTTCACTTTTGTCATGTTTTGTTTTTTTTTTTTTTGTATATTTTTTTTGTTACGGTTTAGGATGGAATTGCAAAAAAAAAAAAAAAACCTAAATGTTGTTTCCCAGTTGAAAAGAACGGTGACACAATGGAATGCCGCCGCCATGAAAAGATCACACTGTCGCGCACAGTTTGGTGATTATTCATGTTCGTTTTGTAGGTCATCGGCTCCAAAATAAGAGAGGAAACAACTTCGTTTATTATGCAGTTGTCTGGTTCTTTTGGTTTGAAATGCAATCGGAAGATAAATCTCTTCTGGTCTCTAGAGCCCGGAGTGATGCCCTTTTTCGTATGAATTCTCTCACAGAGACGGAGACACAGACGCGACGTGGTGGTGACCCTTTCTTGAGTTGTCTTCTTTTTATTTTTACCACACTTGGGAAACCTGTATAAAAGTTTAAAGAACACACCACGGGAATGAAAAGTGTGATGATGGTAATAATTAACTGAATTTAGGTCAACCGAACGGGAGAAATAAAATGAAATAAATTGTGAGAGAGTTTTCACCGCACGATTTTTCCTCGTTTTTCCTTTAAAATGTATTTATGTGTGTCTGTGGTAAAGGTACCGAGTACTGTGTATGTACGTGTGTCAAGTAATTAAGGTTCGGTTCTGACCATTAGGACAACCGACCGACGTGCAGATTTGTTCAGATCAACTTTAATTTATCATCATTAATTGATGATCAAAATCGATAAACTTTACAATAGCCTGAAGCAGGGTTCGAGAAGGTTAGTTTCTCTCGTGTTCTCTGGGATGGGAAGAGGGAATGTGAAAGTGGTAGAATATTCTTTGGCTGTTTTAATGGGACTGGAATTAATTTACCATCGAAAAATGTGGGCATTGTAGGTGTACACAAAAAAAAAATGTTAATTTGATGACAATATGTGGGCTGAGATGGCACGCGTTTCTACTTGTATCTATGTATGGAATGCAGTGGCTTATAAGCATAATTTCTGTGATAAGCTTGCTAGAATAGTAGGATCTTTGACTTATACACACCTATGTATGCTTATTTCCATTTTAATCAGTATGGTTCCACTCCAAAATTCTCAGTAACTCCATAAAGTTGGTCTACAATAGAGGAGTAGATGGTAGGTAGCAACAAGAACGCTGGGTGAAATATGAACAAGGTTGGAATCGAGTTTCTACGAAGAATACCGCCTTTCGAAACCTAATGGGAGACATCATAGTATAAATACATAGTAACAAGCAAAATCTAATGAAGAGTCACATGTCTATTCTAGCAGTGCGTTGAGATAAATGAAATAAGAGATTAGAAAAAATGTTCCTATTAGGGAACATACATAGTAGAGACGGAAAAACCCAGCAGTACTAACCGAAAACTAAAAATTAGACAACAGCCAGTATATCTCGTTTACTTTCGGGGTACCAGCTTTCCACTACCAACAAGAATAGATGCTCCTGCAACTACTAAGGGTCTTCTTCATAAATATGACAAAAGATATCAGTTTGATACTTGTCAATAAGAATATCGGGAAAGAGGCTTTTTCTTGCTATTAGCTTTATAACAGAATCTTGATTAAGTTGTAAGCCCCAAACTGCAACAGTTTGAGAGACATTAAACCCAAAAAATGTTCTGTCTACTTAGTCTTTAACAGAATGTCTGAGGCCAATCTAGAAGCGTGGCTGGGAGACAATAAGTCATTCTAATGAATGTGAAGAATCTAGAAGCTTCCTTGCTGGCCTCAGATGAGGATCAGCTGAGAAGATGGAGGGAGAATTTCGCCACAGTTTTAAACTCAAATGCCCGAGTTCACAACAAAAAAAAAAACAAATTTTTGGCGCAACAGGTCCATGGGACCCAGGGCCTAGCTTCTCACAACAATTCGTGTTGTGCGTGTTATATTCTTCACATGAATGGAAGGGACCTACGGTTTAATGCCGGATCCGAACGGCAATTTTGAGAAGCTTTTCATGACAGTTTTTACTCTCGGATGTTTGTCAGACGCTCGCAAGAGGTGGGGCCGTGAAAGCAATTTTAGGTGTTGTCTGGGGATTAAACCTGGAACCCCTTGCTCCATAGTCCAACGCACTAACCACTTGAGCCACGGCGCCCGAGTTCACAACACTCCTCCTAATAAGACTGAAATTATCGATCAAAGCACTCAAGAAAAATTAAACGGTGGGGCTTGATAGCATTTCTGTTAAGATTTTCTAAGCAGCTCCAAATATATTGAGTGGAAGAAGGGAATGGTCATCAAGCTCCCAAAGAAATGAAAGAGTACAGTACAGTATCTACGGTTTCCAAGATAATAGGTAAAATAGTTCTGGATTGAATCAATGATGTCAAATATGGAGGCTTCCGCTCGGGATTCTCCTGTATTAAATACATTAACATCCTGCAGACCATCATAAAGCAATGCATCTAGGATAGGTCTCCGCTTCGTCTGGTATTTATCGACTTCGAGAAGGAATTTGACAGTTTTTAATTGTTATTTCATCTGGTGTGTCTATTGGATGAGAGGTACTACGTTCCGATTGCTAGAGGTACACAACAATAAGCTGTCTGATGATTTTAAAGACTTAAGTAGGGTTTAACAACTCTTCATACTTTCAACACTATTATTCTGGGTCATAACTTCAACTATGGGATACAATAGATCTTGATATCGTACCTTAAACAACTGGACTACGCTGACGACGTTCGGTTGCTTTTGTACAGTGTAATGGACTTCTATCAAATGGTTTATAGTCTGAAAAGCGATGCAAGCAAATTTGGGTTGAGGATCACTATGGCCGAGACAAAAGCCCACAGTGCTAGGAATTCCGATACTGAAGTCAACATTGCTGTCCAATAGGTCAATAAAGCTGGCACCATTATTTATTTAAGAAGTACTGTCTCAGAATCGGAGAAGCTAAAGGTCCGTTCGGAATGATATCAAAAATTTGGAAGAGTAATGTATACAGGCCCAAAACTAAGCTGCGACAGTTCCGCTCTATGGGTGTAGTCCTTTGAAAATAATCGCCATTGTCATTCGTATAAGCTGTAAACTTTCGTCAAGGATTTTCTGGCCTAATCATATCTTCAGGAAACTCATTTATACGAGAAAGGGCCAGGAACTTATTGACACAGTTCGATGAAAAAAGTAGTAACGGATTGGTCGTACTCTATGGGAGGTAGACAATTACGTTGTCAAACATGCCATGTAATGGTATCCACTTACACAATCCGGAAGAAGAGTGGGTCACCTTAGGCGAACATGGAGCAGAATGGTTGAGTAAATTTCCAGGACATTGGGAATGAGGTGGAACACAATGGCCCACAGGCGTTGTTGTATTCGATATGCAAGTATCGATCAAGAGATCAAAAAACAAAAAACCTAGAAAGGAAAACGTAGGTGAATAGTTGCTGTATGAGACAATTTTCACCAAATATTTTCTGGTTCATAAGACGGGATCAACTTCTTATACAGGGTCTTCCAACAAGAGATGTCATTATAAATTTGACGCCGTTCTTGAACTATCAATATTTAACTATATTATGCGATGACTTTTGAAAAGTAAAGCCCAGGAGTTTATTAAATATATATTAACCGGTACACACTAGCACAACGTTGTGATGAATTTAATCGATAAATTTGATCATCTTGGACACTTTAATGATATAAAGATTGCAACTCAAGTTTGTCCGGCAAGGTCAGCTGAAAATATCGCCGTCGTAGCTTAGAGTGTGACTGAAAACCCAGGTCTATCCATTTCGAGATGATCACAGAAATTGGGTCTATCTGCAACTACTTTACACCGAATTTTGGATATAGATGCTTGTAAGGTCTAGAATAAGGTCCGTTTGCACAAAAACTGAACCACGCACAGCGGTGTACTTTTGCTGATAGGGTGCTGGAAATGAATGAACGAGTGATGAATGAGTGATGATCGGATCTGAGACTACGAAAACCTAAGAAAAATAGTGGAACAACCTCTCCATCCACAACGAGTGACAGTTCGGTGCGGTTTTTAGGCTCGCGGTGTCACTGGGCATTTTTTTTCGAAAATAATGCTGGTGCGACCGTTTAAGTGAATGGATTGCGTTACCGAACGATGTTGACTGATTTTGTATTTGGCTAAAACTGATGCTATGGACGTGGACAACGTTTATTTTCAGCAGGACAGCTGGTGAAACAATGGCTCTATTGCGTGACCAATTTCTTGGCGTGTGATTTCTGGAAATGGAGACTGCAATTCTCCGCCGAGATCGTGTGATTCAACACCATTATACTTTTTTTTCTTTAAGACTATGTTAAAGATAAAGTCTTGGCCTTCTAATGCTTCACCAAAGATCTATGCACTAAAATAAAATATCAGAGCAAAAATGTGATGAAAAATTTCATCAAAAGGAGTACTATTTGTAGGCATAGTCGAGGCGGCTATTTGGCAGATATTACATTCTGCTACTACCCTCAGAGTTTGTACTTTAGACTAAAATAAAAAATATTACCATTTTTTATTAAAAAGATGCATTTTTCAATAGATTTAAAATGACACCTCTTGTTCGATGATCCTTGTCATAAAGGAAACCAGATCAGCACCGTTTCGGTAAAAGACTTAAGTAAGCTTCTTTTTCACTTATACAACATTTCCTCTACATCTGTCCAGCAATGCCTTAAATAATGAATATCTTGCAAGCATCCGTGAGCTTAAATGATACTCAGTAGTCCTTTTAAATACGTCACTAAACTGTAAGACGTATTTTCATAGCAATTTTGTACTTTCTTACGTAAACCTACGTCCTTTCAAATCGTCTCCTTATTTTCGATCGCCTTTCTTGGCAATGTCTGTCAATTAAACTGCAATGATTCATATGTATGTACAATACATTGCCACTGTTGGTATTTATTCTTTATGTCTATTGTCAATCAAATGAGAACCTATTAACCAACGAAAAGGATTTTCTACACATTGAAGTTCCTAAATACATCTAGTTACCACTTTTCATAGAACTGGACACACTCTAAGGACATAGTAATAAAAGTCGTTTTCAAAATTATTGCAAACCTTCATCATTACTTTCCGACTTAATTAACGCATCCCTTGGGTTATTTAACTTCACAGAAACCCATAAAAGGTACATAAAATCTAGAAAGCATTTGTGCAATGAAAGCTTCCAATTCCGATAGTAAAACGTAATGACTTAAATAGTCTGCCATCATTCCAGTTGATTGACATAGACCAGAGGCCATGTATTCATAAGATTCATAGATTCATAGTCACATGTACGAGTATATGATTAGAAGTCATCGTTGAAAATTAACAACTGTAAGGATGTGTAGTCGTTAAATATTTAATAGATACGTAGGAACCACTTGCTGGTTAATTTATTTTTAAAAGGATATCCCTTGATAAAGGTACAAAACTGATCAACTGAAGGCAATGAACGGCCTGACATCTACTTATTTGAATTGAGTAATTTTTTATTTTAAATTTTAGAGACTAGTAAAACAGCTAATGAGTTCCAGTACAAGACTGCCAGTTTTAGTTCTAATATAAATCTATTCAAAGGACACAAGAAGAGAGGATATATGTATATGCCGCACTGAAATTCGTATTAGAGATCTCAATTTGCAATGAAGAAGATACTCGGAACATTAAAGTCATAACACTCACCATCTCTTTTGTATTCGATTTTAATGAGACAATTAAATGGAATCTTTTATAATTTGCTTGAGAAGAGTTGCAATATTGTCCAAACCAATTAAATTTCTTCTTTGCATCGATCGATACACTACATGTTGAGTGATATTTCCATATTCTTTGAGTGATAAATGAGTCTTTTAGATTTCAATTGGTTATCTCTGGTATAACACTCCGAAGAATGTCCCTATTGGGCATCCCCATAGTGTGATTTTATCTATGTATCGATTTGAATTCGGATCAATGGTAACTAATTTCAAATCAGCTGCCATACTGCTTGTATCTTCTACAGAGGTATCTGATTATGAGTTTTTGGTCAAAGTGCCAGATGCACGTGTTTATCTTTAACATTAGCATAAGCAGTAGTTGCTGATGTCCACAGTCACTTTTATCTCATTAAGCCACTAGCAAACTAGTTCTATTGTGCGACATGGCTAGTCCATTTCGTAAGTTAGATGGAAGTCAAGTTATCAGAAGCACCAGAGGATATCAAAATATCAGATATCAGAGGACGATTTCAAAGTTCTTCGACAACATAAGATAGACCTTGGTACATCTTGGGAGAGAATGTGGATGGTATTTTCGAAATTGGGGAGCAACAGCTACGAACGTCAACAAGGTGATATTGATGATGATGATGAACATAAATGGGTACTTTTAGATGCTGCTGATAGAAATGTCACCAATTCCTGCAGACAAATTAATGGTCACGCATCATCTTATGCCCACAGAACACTTACAAGAGTAAACTCAGACTTTCCTACTAATTAAAAAGGAAATTGTCCATTCGAAGGACAGGGAACTATTATAAGTTTATATGACTGAGATGAGAGAACGATGTGCGATAGTTTCAGTTCGGTCTTAGTATTTTTAACGCGATTCTTGTGTTCGGAATATTGATTCCTTGTTCATATGTCACACTAGTGAATCCAAGTAGAACAGAAGAAGTACTACAAGGCTCAGTGCTGAGGCCCCAGCTTTGTAGCATAACGTAGGATGGTGTCATATCAGTCACGAACAATGCTATGATGATATACGAGTAGTGATGGTAGTCGTTGCCGAATAGCTTGATGGTATTTACAATAATGTGATCAGAACTATTGAACATCGCTAAAATCATCAGGGTAAGACCTAGTTAAACTGCAGTATCTCTCATTAGCTGAACACAAGTTGGAGAAGTGATCTCTCATCAGCGGTATCATGATGGATTGAAGTGTCAAATTCTGTGCTGTGATAAAGAAAATCTGCAGCCCAGCTCTTACGGGAATATTTTGTGAAGAGACCAAGGCAAAGCAGAAGGATTCATCTAGCTATGCGAATTCAGCCAACAAAAGGCTGAGAAAAGGCAATGGTGAATGATGGATGCACCTAATTAAAACCTCGGCAAGATATATCGCGGTATTGGACTACCTGACTAAGATCAACAAACTGGGCGAGAGTAATACAATCACTCTTCACTGGGTCGGTACCAGGATGTGCAGTAGTAAAGGCAAATGAAACAGCCAACGAAATAGCAAAGAACTATTTTGAAACCACATACTTGTGACCGAATTTCGCTGGAAAATGAGGAAAGGAGTCAATAGGCAAAAAATTTGGGATGACATCCCCAACTGAGATGACTTCCTAAGGAGGACTTAACAAGCAAGCAATTATAGATACTGCAGATTCTGCACTTAACTCGAAGAAACACCAGCATACGTTCTTATGAAATGTAAGACACTAAATTATTAAAGAAGAAACTACCTAGAAGCCTATATCCTTCCACATATGGTTTCGTCACATTAAAGTCTGCCAGGAATGACATGAATTGGAAAGACTTTAAAGAGATTCCAGCTGATGACAACCCTAACCAGTATAAGGGCCACCTCGGACTACGGCTGAGTGGTAGGTAAAGATGAAAAACAGTATCTTTCAATGACTTGAAACCCATTTAAAAAAAAAAAACTTTTTACATGATTCTTCATTTCATTGTATTGTATTGTATTAATGCACTAAATGAATGGATTCAGTAAACTATTTCCAAGAGACAAAATTTAGCCAATTTAGGTAAACTGGTAACATTGGGTCGACATTAGACTATAGTTGCACAACGGTAGCTATATTGGTTGGTGCTAGAATGCAACCGCAAATCAGAAGTCATAGACAACCACAACAAGGTTTACTTTCTTTGTCGAATTCCAGCAAAAATTCCTGCGGTTGGCATTGATAGATACTGTATCTAACGCATGTCAGCCAAGTAGAAATCGGCAATATTATGGAATTATCCATACTCCATTCTAAAACAAGATTCCCAACATATTCCTTTCAATGTGTGACCTAGTTGTGCAGATACTTATCGCAGTAACCATAGTAATCGCAGTTCATAGTTCTTTGGATGGGTATTTTTCTCCAAGCCTGAGAAATTTCATTCCTCTACTCTATTAGCCACCGGAACTGTGTGTGAATAAGTTAAATTCACTATGGGAAAACTCAATATGATGAGCCTACACTGACTCTGGATAGAGGGAACCGAATCAAGACTCATCACAGCGTGTGAACCAATTTCCACTGAAAAGCTTTCCAAACAATTTTATTTACAACCCAAAACAGGAAGTATTCAAAAGAACAGCGCCCATGACACAATCATGACCAAAAATCTATTAAACAGATTGCACCGCCTGCGTGAAGTTTGTAGGTTCCTCCTTAAGGTTTTTTTCTTTTTCATTTTCTCGGTTCATTTGAATATCTTTCCCAGTATGCGTGTGAGTATCTTTACATGTTACAAATTAAAAATTCAAAATTAAATCCAAATTTTTATAATCCCTTTGATACGTTCTGCATCTCTATTAGGAATAAACATTAATTTAACTTTATCACTAGGCCTTGTGGCCCATTCTTTCTTTGAACCTGCCTCTGAATTAAGACAACCGATATTCAAGGGTCAACTTTCAACAGTCTCTCCCATAAAATAGAAAATGCAATTACCTAAAACGAGGAAAAAAAAATAAAGGAGGAAACAAGAGGAAGATTCTATTACAAGATTAATAAGAAGTAATCCGGCCAACAGGTTTTTCTACAAAGTGGCCAAAGACACAACACGGCCGGTGCGCGTACGGCCATACACACACTAAATGGAGCTTTCAGTATGATAAACGGCTTGCTATCGTTTTGTTTGCTGTTAAATTGCCCATAATCGTTATGGAATTTTGGAAATTTCCGCAAATTACATACATAAATCGGTTCTTTTTTGTTTTTTAACTCGTAGCTGTTAAAAAAATTTCGCGTGGAATGTGTGTGTTGTTTTTCTTGTCTGCTCTATGACCTGACAGAAAGTTGGGCATTTAAGAAAGTCTACAGACAATTTGTACGCCACACTGTGTGCATGTGGAGGAAGACAGCTCTTTCTGCTGATTAATGGAACTTTAAATCGCTGATGGATATCTTCCATTCGGAATGGTTCTTTGATTTTTTTTTTTCACGATGTGTTGAGGTTGTTTTTTTTTTTGATACCTTCTTGGAATACTGAACTAGTGAACTTTACAAATTTGTTGTCATTTAGAAGAGTTTCTCTTTGTGTGAACGGTGACATGATTTCAAAGAACTGAAAGAAGCTTCCTATATTGGTTATGCTGTGCAATCAAAGAAATATACGTACTGCACCAGTGAGCCACTTTTCCAAGGATGTTCTTAAAGAAAATTTGACTCTTGAGCTACAGACTTATATAGTAAGCGTTCTATAGTGTGGTCTCAAACAGAGTCACCAATCTTTGCGAGGTTTCATTTAAAAAATCGTAGACTAGGTTCCAAATTTCACCATAGCTGAGCCGACATTGTAGCTATAGATGAATCTGTTCTGAGTACATGAATGCAGATGGATATTATCTATGCTGACAATATGCAGAACTAAACCAAAGTCTTATTGCACACATCGTCCTGCCGTTAAACCCTACTAGAATCTTAACAACTAACAAATAATGAAAGATTTATCCACACGTATAGTAGGATCAGCGGGAAAAAATTAAGACTTTGCATGGGCTGTGGACAAGTTAACAAATTGGTAACTTTTAACGAGAATACATAAAGCAGCATGTCTAGACCAAACCATCGCTGTAAACCGAACCCAAATGGGGAAGGCATACAGTCTTATAAATGTTAGATTTCAATGTACATATAAGGGTGTACGTATATATTCGATAGCAGGCAGCTGGAGCGATGGAATGTATGGATACAGTTCAATACCATAATTCAAAAATCGAAAGTCAAAAAATACTCCTCAACGTTACACTTAGGTTAATGCAGCCTGGGATGCTTATTGGGGAATGTGACTATCGAATTCGTGCAGGAACCTGGTTGTTACCATACAGGAAACGGCCGAAAGGTGTTATTAGAGGAGAATATCTCTATTTAAAAGTATGTATGTAAGTACAGTTTTTTTATGTAAATAATGGAGCAACCATTAAAACTCTACCCTTCCTTCTATAAAAATAGAATTTAAAATATTCTCTATCCCTGAGACTTTCAAGTTCTAAGCAGACAGGCCACAATGGCTTGGCAGTCCAGTAATGAGTTCGAAAGCAAGCCCGGATAATACAGAATTCAAAGACTATTCATAGGAATCGGTCAATGTAAAGTAACCACCCATAGAAAATGAAGTAGTACTTAAGGACTAGATAGATATTAAAGGATTACAATGCACACATTCTACATCGCTGCACAGGAACCATCGAACTCCATCGGAGTCTTCTTCTAGAACTGATTGAAGCACATAATCGGGGATTGTATGCCAGTATACCATGTTGTAGGATAGTCCAACGTCTACAAACTGAATGAAGAAGCTTTTGATGTGAACTTCAAGTTATAGAAGGTATAAGAAGGAAACTCACTCCAACTTAACTGGAAACCCATACACTGTACATAGCGAAACTTTAAGCCATTACCACGGGGATATATATAAAAGTGGGCATAGTTACATATGTCTCTGCAGTTGTTCTAGATCAGTGGATATACCCATAGACGAAGACTGACAGAGCTTGATCCAACAACTCTAAACGATTCTTACACTCGGCGTCAAAGTACACACCATGCGAATAGAAATTGATGCTCTTGAGCGATGCATTTATATCCATCCACATTGATCTTTCCTATCTGTATGATGTTACAGTAATAAAACCAGATATCCTGTTGATTGAATTAACACTTTCAATGTAAATGCCCTTAGTTTGGATACCTCCAAATCTTCTGAGGATCTTCATTACTATCGTACCCTCTGTTCCCGAATTACCAGCAGCATTCTATGAGAGCATAAAAAAAGTTCCACAAACTGGTGGATTTTTAGGACTAACAACGCCAAGTAGTCTCCGATCTAATTTACAGAAACATTTCGAAGTATGGTTGCAAAAGAAATTAGTTTATTTTTAAAAAAGTCCATAAGAGCACCAACTTTCGTTTCCTTGCTCCTTTGGATAAACAATATTGGGCCCGGATTGCTCACGTGAGGAGGTCCCTGAAGATGCTATACTGGTAATTTCCCAAATAAGGCAAAAACAGCCCGGTATTCCGAAGAAGTTAAATAAATCATTGCTATTCCCTAGAAAGACTGGGCGCAGTGGCAAGTAGTTAGTACGTTAGACTACGGAGCGAGGGGTGCGAGGTTCGATCTCCAGACAACACCTAAAATTTTCTTTCACGGCCCCACCTCTCGCGAGCGTCTGACAAACGTTGGAGAGTAGTCATGAAAAGTTTCTCAAATTGCGCTTCAGAAACGGTATTAAACAGTAGGTCTCTTCTATTGGTGTAAAGAATATAACACGCACAACATGAATGGTTGTGAGAAGCTAGGACCTGAGTCCCGTGAACCTGTTGCGTCAAATATTATTTTTTTGGATTTCCTAGACAGTCAGGTATTCAGTAGTAGATTCACAGTTAAAAGGTTTTCAGCAAGTCACTGTCTTCGACAAAGCGTATGGATGATGGTTGGGCTATAAAACGTATTAGATACTATTAAGCACCATTTTATTATACTCAATTATTCAACAGGTATCCTAGATGATATATTTTTTTCTTCCTTGTTGCAGCAGCGTTTAGGAATGCTTCAAGATTTATTCATTACAAAATTGTACAAAATTAAATTCCAAGTCGCTTGGGAGCACATAAAAAACTATCCATCTCTTCGATTTACAATAGAATCCACAGTACTTCTATGGCAACTTCCACAAACTATAATTTTAGAAATACGAATATTTTTTATACATATTGTATGCAATCGAAGGAAGCTGCTTACACATCATTATAAATATGTAAGCATTGGAAAAGCGATAATTGTTAAAAACTTTGTCTACAATCTTCTCTCTAAATAAAACTTATAAATTCGAGAAATATAACTTCTTGGAGGTATCTTTAAATCAGTCGCCAGATTTAGTCCCGATCAGAAGTTTCGATGGGACCAGTAATTCTAAACTTATTGTGCTGTTGAAAGATACTTATAAGTCTTCAAATTCTAGTCTTTTGCTTAGTATTTCTTGACAGACATGATATAAGGTTTGTGTTTCCTTTGAAGGTGTTTATGGCTTTTCTACATCTACATTTCGTTACATTTACTTTAGATTATTTAACAATTAAAAGTCATTAAAGTGCAAATGGCATAAAAGAGAAACTTACTGAAAAATTTAATAAAAACGAAAAATTGTTGATACTGTTCAAATGAGGTCGCATGGATATAGAACATGAAGCAGAACATACAAAAATATTTGCAACTTTACATTAACGCTTATTTGCATTTAATTTAAATGCTCGACATCAAGTATGGATCTAAGTAAAGTAAGCACAGAAATTTGAGGTTTAGAGTTCGTAATAATAAATTTTTCTTTCAGTTATAGACACTACAATCGTGTACAAGTGCCTTAAGATAAACACATTTGCATTCATGAAAATCTGAGTAAAACATTCGTACTCCAAAATTAATCATTAACAAATAAGTATGCCGTATATGAGCAAGACTTGTTCATACCCCTTACTAAAGACTGTTTATAGTTTCTGTTGCTCATGTGCTTAATAATAATAAAAACAAAAAAAATGTAAAACAGCCTTCAAACGAAATAAAGTTTATGATGCCTAATGAGTTAGGGAGTCTTAGCCATCTTTCAACCACCAAAAAATGATTGCTTGTCATGTTTCTTTAGTTAAATGAAGAGGAATAAATTTTGATTACTCGTAAAATTCATTTCAAGTTTAGTGAACATTTTCGCCTACTACAGTACATAATTCTATAAAAAAAAATTCACTGCCTGTCAGCGTACGGATAAAATTAAAAATATTAAAAATTAGCGAATTTCTTACGACATTTATTGTTTGAAAAAATAAATTTCAAAATAAAACGTCAAGGACTGAGACTGACCTTTTTCAAGGTAATGAAGTTTTTCTCATCTCAATACTGCTTATTGCTGTTAGGTATTAGAATTTTATTAATATGTTTTTATAAACCATGAGTAAGCTAACTATTATTTTCATACTGAAGAAGGAAACATAAAATTCGAAATATGAATATTAGTGGCGTCTTCATTCCTGCATCAAAATATACATACACATATATGTATATAAATGCAGCTGCAACAAATTTATCTGGCATACATTGTTTTTTTTTTTACTATCAGTGAAAAAAAAAAACCGCAATGGTAATAAATTTTCATTTTCTGTACAACAATATGCAGATACAGACTACTACCAGCTGGATACTGGCCGCCATACATGAGTTACTCTATAAATCACGGTCTTTCCTCATTGTGTGGATAGGTTATATACGGATAATCAGCAATTAAGGCGGTTTCAAGATTTACGATTCAGAGGATTTCACGTGTAAATGTTACTCTTTTGTACAAAGAGTTGTATTACTTGATTTGGTAGCACGTGATTTAACACTGAGATGGACAAATTTTTGTAAATTTAATGCAAATATTTTGAAAGTGGATGCAAATTGAATAAATAAGTAAAAATTGTCTACAGAGTTTATGTTGATTCTATTATGTAGCACAATTAAGAACTAAAACCCAGAGTGATGTTTAAAATCGTTATTAGTTCATAGAATACTTACTTTGACTTTTAATCTATTTTAGGAAGTTTTTAAAGTCTGTAAAACTTGCTCCTTACTCGAAATAATTCGATATATTTTCAATTTTCTAATGCATAAGTCGCTTCAAAGACGTAAGGAAAACCATTAATCCTAGAACACATATTTACGAAGGTCTGGCAATATTTTTACGTTAAGTAAGTCCATTTTTTCAAGCCCATTGGTTATCCAGTTGGGGCTTTTAAAAATAAAACAACTCAAACCATTAATATTCAAGTTCGCAATTCAACTCTTTTGTTTATGCGTGTTGCCCATTATTGCGACAATGCATTTGGTCTGCACAACGGAACAAGCGTTTCCATAATCGCTTATAATTTTATGAGAAGAAAAGAAAATCCCATAAAAAAAAATTTCTGACTTTCATTACGATAAGACTCACATAAACTTGAGGAAAAATGGAAGAAACACTAAAAATTCACCCGACTTTTCTAAAACTGCTTTAATGTGCAGGGAACTGATTTATGGTTCGTTTTTATTAGTTTTCTGACATAAAACCCCTATCGTGAGCCACATCCTGACGTAATATAGCCTAAGTTCTTATAAATGGTTCCGGCTAATAAATTTGTACACCTCATTGCCACCATAGAGGAAGAGGAAAGCCTCTTTAGGGTCTTGGTAAATTCTCACTCACTTAGCATGGGACCCTATCACAAGTGTGTCATATTTTATTCAAATTTCAGAATTTTTTTTCACTTTATCGTGATTTTCCATTGAAAATTCTGAAACCATTAGTCTCTCTACTACACTTACCAAAGTTGAGTAATTCGCGGTGTAGAAAATTATCCAAAATAATCCCACCGATTTGTGTGCTGGCAATTGATGGTTATTTTTGTATCCGTACAAATTCTGTCATTAATTTCCCAAAGGACCACTTTTTAACAAACACTTTAACACCCAATTTATGTATTTATACCACTAGTGTCATGAAAAAATCCACTTCAACACTGATTCACTGTAAATTCTTGTTTCATTGATTTTTATTTTCTTTTTTTTTTTTTAATAAAAGAAAATTGCACACGAAAACATAAAGATATAATCCTTTAATCCTTGTTTTGCTGATTAGCCTCTGATGGTTGCTCACGGTTACACAGTTACGCGAGAAATGAGAACTATTCCTTTGCCACTCTTTGAGAACACTAGAACGCACAAGTGTTAAGGAAGATGTAATCCAATTGTATCCACAAACACACAAAATAAAATAAAAAAATAAAACAGAATTGAGGGCAGAAAAGGAAGAAGGTATCTCTCTAACTTGGTGATGTTTGGCAAAGATGTTACTACATCAGTTGCATCATGGGCAATGACTTTGAACCTGTAAACGCTCCTCTTTTTATGCTTTTCCCCAAGACTCTCCAAATTACACATGTGTGTAGAAGTAAAACCAAACTCAAAAAGGGGAGAAACACATAATTACGCCGCGAAGAGGTGAAGAACGATAGATGACGGTAATAATGATGATGATGATGGTCTTCTTCGTTCTTCCAGTTCTTTTCTTTCTTTAGCGTGTGCTGGAGAAATTCACAAATCTACCATTCCAGTGAGTGTAAGCCTATACACAGAGGTTGTGTGATCAGTTAGATTTTGCTGTTTCCAGCGATCGTTTTGGAGAAGAAAATACCATTAAAAATGAAGAAGAAAGAAAGAAAGAAAGAAAAAAAGAAAATTCTTTGGCTTCCATTCGAGTGGCATGTATATTTCCCCTTCTTCACTTCAAATTGTTTCTTGCTACTGATTGTTACAGGCTGCTGGCTGATAGAGAGTTCTTTAAACTCACAAAGAGACGACGAGAGAGCACAACAATGAGCTTGAGCGTCAATTATTGTGAGTGAGAGAGAGCAGGTGAACTCTCCCGGTCTGCTAATGGAAAAAGCAAACGTCAAAGACCTTAGCATTGAGTAAGATCAAGGTTATCATTGAGGTGTTACAAAAAGCTTTTTTTCTGTTGGCCACTGATGGTGGAAGCTTTTGCTTTGGTTGTACTTTAAAAGGCAGTGTGGATATTCATTGATTTATTGAACCATTAATGGATTGTTGTCATTTTTATTTTCTTGTATCTCCTGTAACTGTCAAACTAATGGTAAGGTGACGTTTCATAGAGGATAGTTTTCTTATTCCAATATAATCTGTCTTTTGCTTAATTGGTACTCTCCGATTCTACTCACCACGTTTGTATGTTCAGTTCATTACTGGTGTAAATTCTTCTTGAATCGTTAGCAGGGTTTGCAGTTTTTCATTTGTTTCAAGACGGAACAAGCATCAGTCTTTATAATTGAACCAGTTTCATATCATACAAGCCTGCACGCTATACACTACATTACATGTATGTAGTAATTAAATTATTGACTCGTGACTTCTTCATTAAAATGAAAGATTTTATATTATTAACGAATGTACAGGTCATCAAAATACTTTGGATACCATACTTCATTCCTGGCATCGGTGAATTTGTATATAAGACACTTCTTGTAGAGGCAGAGACTACTTATGCTTGAGCAGTTGGTAGTAACATTTTTCGAAGGATGTTAGTATGGTAAAAGTCGAACATTGTGTGACGCTATTAGTCTCTCTCACGCGAATTTGGTGTGTGATTGCTGCTAACGGCAATAAAGGCTAATCGAATCTACTTTATGTTTTAGTCACGTTAGTCTTACTTGGCTCCTGATAACTATTTCCTGTTAAAGCCGCAGTATGTGTCAATAATTATCGCTGTCCGCATTGAACCTTAGGGTCTACCTATGCACCTCTGCTTTTGTGGATGATGTTGTGGATGTCTAACTGACTGCTAGGATATGCAATAGAATTTCATGGCCTGGGAGAAGATGTCACTTCCAAGAGATCTTGTTTACCTCATACAAATTGAAAAACTCAATATTAAGTTGGAACCTCTGCAAAGAGTGTAGAATGACTGTATAACCCCTCAAAAAAGAAATTAAAATTGCAAACAAGCATTGACGAAGGAATTACTGTGCATGCCGTGGCTTTTTGGTTACTGCTATGGACTGCTGAGCATCTGACAAACATCCGAGAATACCATTTTTAAAAAAAACTTCGCAATAAAACAATGCTCTTCAGAAGCAGTATTAAAGAGTAGACTCTTCCACGTACTTCAAATAAGTAATAAATAGAATGGCAGTGCTTGTGAGAAGCTAGACCCTAGGTCCTGTATGAAACTATTTCTGCAATCACTAAAGTGTCTTGTCTGCGAAAAGTTCAGTCCAAAAAAACACTCTTCAATCAATAGAATGTACCTGAACTGAAGAAGTTGGTTCATGTATTCTGATGACTATGTCAGCAATTCACACAGAAAAGAGTCCCAGATGGAGGACTTCTAATTTGGCGTAGTCTGTGGAAGGTATTTGCGAAGTGATCTAACATTTTGGGCGTAAAGAGTCACGGCAGCCTTCCACTCTCTTCGATTCCGGGCGCGTTGCTTCCAGTTATCTAGACCAAGTGCTCTGGTATCCGCGATAGCTTAATCCTTAAACCAGAGGTTTGGTCTTCCTTGTCGTTTCGAACCTGAGGGCTGTGATTCGAATATCATCTTTACTGGAATATTATAGTCCATTTGGTTGATGTGTCCGACCCAAACGTCTACTACGTGTTTTGGCTTTTTAGACTACATTCACATCTTATCACAGTTTATAGAGTTCACGGTTGTATCTTCTCCTCCATTCGCCCTCCTCGCATACCCTCCACCGAATATCCGACGAAGAATTTTTCTTTCGAAATTGTTCAATATCTGCTCTGCTTTCCTGCTTATCGTCCAACACTCGGCTCCATACAGCAGAACTGGCAGGATCAAAGTTTTGTAGAGCATACATTTCGTCTTCTGGGCTAGGAGTTTTGACCTCATTTGTTTCGCCAAACCGAAGTAGCAGCGGTTTCTTAGGGTAAGTCTTCGTCGAATCTCCACTAAGTTGTCATTCATGGAGTTGATATTTACTCCGAGGTAGGTAAACTCCTTAACCACGTCGAAGTTACTGTTACCAACAGTGACGTTTTGTCTAAGGCGGTTGACAGATGCTTCTTTGTTTGTTGACAACATGTACTTGGTTTTGTCCTCATTCACTTCACGGCCAACTCGTTTCGCCTCTTCTTCAATTGCCGTAAAAGCCTCTAACATGGCGCGCTGGGAGCGACCGATGATGTCGATGTCGTCTGCGTATCCCAGCATCTGGACAGATTTGTTAAAGATAGTGCCTTCCGTGTTTACACCCTCCCTGCGCACTATCTGTTCCAGCACGAGATTGAAGAAGTCACATGATAGCGCATCCCCTTGCCGAAATCCGGTGCATGTTTGAAATAGTTCGGAAGAACTGTTTCCGAATTGCACATTGCACCGCGTGTTTTCCAGCATCATGTGGAACAGCTGGATCAGTTTAGCCGGAATCCCGAATTTGGCCATCACCTTGAAGAGCTCGATGAATGCTATCATATGCGGATTTGAAGTCGATGAAGAGATGGTGAGTCTCGACTTGAAATTCGTTGGTCTTTTCCAGGATTTGCCTTAGTGTGAAAATTTGGTCGATCGTCGATCTGCCACACTGGTACGTGCCGATTAGTGTGCTGCAGAAAGGCTACAGACGTTCACACAGTACTTTGGATAGGATGTTTCATGCGACATTAAGGAATATGCCTCGATAGTTCCTACAAGACATAGGGTCGCCTATTTTTGAAGATGGGGCATATAGAGCTGATAGTCCAGTCATCGGGCATGGCTTTATCTACCCATACTTGATTGATGATTTGGTGCATGTACTCTACCAAAGCATCACCACCATGTTTAAAAAACTTTGCTAGTAGACTCAAATGTAGTAGTCTTATTGTTCTTCAGCTTTTTGATAGCTGAGCCGACCTCTTCAAAATTGAGAGGTTGAATGGCTTCTTCGTTGACTGAATGCGGGTTCTCTTCTTGCCCTATTCTCTCTCTCTATCTGATGCCCTGCTGGAAATGCTGCTTAAACACATCTACTATTTCTTGTGCTTCGGTGACTAGGTTTCCATCACTGTTTCATAGAGCCTGAGGTCCTGGCTTGAAGCCAGCTGCCAGTTGCTTGGCTTTCCTAAAAAAAACATCCGGATGTTGTTCCTATCGCGGGACTCTTCGATATCCTTGAGCTGGGAGACTGCGTGGGCCCTTTTCTTCTTACGCAGAGTCTTCTTCTACTCCCTTTTTTTGGCTCTATACTCTTCTCTCGCTGCCCTTGTTTTGCGCTGCAGCGATTGCATGTGTGCATTTGCTGTCACCTTTATCCGACGCACGCATTCATCATCATACCAAGGGCTCTTTTTGGGTGGTGGTTGGTAGCCTATGGTAGTCTCTACTACCCCTTTGATGATGTCGTGATACTGGTTCCACAGATTGTTGGCGTTTGTGGATAGTAAATGCACAACAAAGAGTCTCTCGCTCAGGCGCTCTTTGTAGGTTCTGGCAACTCCAGTCCTACTAAGGTTTCGAACAATGAATTTCTTTTTCTGGGCGACGGTTTGTAGCTTCTTCTTATTGGATAGTCGAGCTCTGAATTGAGCTGCAACAAGAAAATGGTCAGAGTAGACGTTTGCCCCTATGAAAGTTCAAACATTCAGAATTTTGTATGCGTGCTTCGCATCTATTAGCACGTGGTTGGCGGTTTCACTATCTAGAAAGCACCAGGTTGCTGTGTGTATTCGTAATCCTGGAAACCTAGTGCTACTTATCACCATATTATGACAGTCCTCCTTGATAGTCTTTAGCTTCGTCGGTAGGAGCGTGTGCCCATTATAAAGTGTGCACTTCTACTAACACTAGCCTTTATTTCTTTCACTGACTGGCTTGGAAATACTCCTTCATTCGATGTCCACAAACATTCATGATTATGTTAGGAATACCAGTTTTTGAAGTAGGTTTTCTATTCTCAAATCTACAGCTTGCCTCAAGTATTTGGAAGATGAGGCAGAAATTGTTTATAGATAGTAAAAGATCAACCCCAGTTTTGTGATGATTAACTGGTAGTTAGCTTCTTATCGTCTATCTCACACTCACTTTACATCCTTCCTGTTGCATTTTGTGGAGAAGTTTTGTTGACTACTACATATAGAGTTTCCAAAAAAAAAGAGACGAGTACTACTCATGCCACAAATTACAAATTTCCAACCGATATGCCGCATACGCCTGAACAGGGCCGATAATTTCATCTGGCTCTACTGTGATGCCTGTTTTGTTTGCCAAACTTCTATTCAAACCAAGGATTCAGTTGTGGTAGCCGTTGGCTGTTCAAAGAACGGATATTCTGGAAATCTGGAAATCTCTTGGAATTGCAGAAGCTCAACTTTCTTACAACAAATTATTAATAAATGGTTTCGAGGTACTAGCCTTAACTGCAACAAGGTAATGGTCCTCCTTTGCTGTCCATAGCATATCCCATTGAACCATTTGGTTGCCAATGGTGTCTCTTTTACAATAACTCCAGGATTTTCTCTAATTATCCGGCTGCATGCAGTCTGTTTAGTTTACATACTTACTTTTAGTGGCGAGTTTGAAGTGAAGCAGGGAACAAGCACGATCCTTACTCACCTGTCTCGAGTTACGTACGCCAAGTTGGTTAAGATCGAAGAGGAGTTTGACCTCCGTTGTGTAGTCCTTCAGGGATGGAATCAAAGATTTGGGCGTAATTTGCTAAGCATGACCTATCCATCGTAAGTGGATGGTCAAGATGGGGCTATTTATTGAACGTAGAACTTATCGCTCGACGATTCTTAATGCTCTTTTATTAAATTTTGACAAAGGTTGAGATTTATATGCGATATTCAGGAGACATATACCTTATACCTTTATTTGGCTCCTTTATGTCGGTCACCTTTCCTATGAATCAAGTAAATGGTGCTTATCTTCCAATCATTGGCCATGCTTTCGTAAGACCATATCTTACGTGTAAGTTGGCTCTTATACCAAATAATCTTCTGTAACCTTGAATCTAGGTCTGCAGCCATCTAGACCTGCGGACTTGGTTATTTTCCACATAGAGATTGCTGATAGCGGTATTTTGCCTTTAATTGCTGCCAAACAGTTTGCAGAAATAGTTCTTATATTCAACATATTCAACACCGAATGCTTCTCCACTATGGAATTTATGTTGTTGTCCTTGTAGGCTGGGATTTGGGTAGCAAAACCTCTTTACCTCTTTTTTTATTTATAAAAAGTCCTACCGTAATATCTCCGCATCTCATCTATTTCATGTTCATGACCTTCGAGGAACTCCTGTCCTTTTTTGCAGCAATGCTTCTGTTGTGTTCGTTTGCCTGTGCGGGTTTAGAAACAAATCTGGGCATTAGCCGTGGCATTTCTGATGGATTGCTGGTAGTGCTGCATCTTCTTTTGCGCTTGATGTTACCACTAAGGGTGAGCTCTAGGGAAAGTTGCGATCGATTCCGACTGCAGCCTTTCGACATTGAACTTCCTTACATTGGTTTTTCTGGCAGTGACATTAAGGAATATTCATTAGATAACATTTTAAGTGCAGATCCTTAAGTTTTTGTCCTCTATACGTATGTTGGGGTCGTCAACAGTTGGATACGTCCTTTCATTCGAGTCTTATGGTGTTTTCATCACTATTAATCTTTAACCGGTTCTTCTTCGGCGCTCTTTGCTGATTTTCCTACTTCTTGAGCAGACGGCTAAGGTGACAAGATTAGTGGGCCTATCCCTCGTCGTTAGTTCACCTTTCGATTGACTTTTGATTTCGACTATTGATTCCACTAATAGAATTTTACCCACGCCAGTCTTCTTTCTATCTTTTCAAGTCACTTCAATATTTGAAATCAGTAATAAAAGTTGTTCTAACAAACTATATATATCTGCAGAACAACAGTCACCTCTGGAAGATCAACTCATCTATATACCTTCATGCAATTCAAACAACTAGTAGAGCTTCAACTAGTTACCAGAACTAGTGTCAATGAAAAACTACATTCTTTAGCATTCTTCTTCTCTGCTCAACATCGAAAGCTCACTTCGGTGGCTTCTTACTTTCTGCGAGGTTTTTTCTTCCTGCATTACTTGCGTACATATTACTCTACACTGGACTAACCACACATACTTACATTTGCCAAAGAGAAGAAGAAAAAAAAATCCAAACCTAAGCTCATACTCCAATGTGTTAGAATTTTACTCGCACGCTGATGGGGAGAAAGTGAGCACAAAAGAACGAAAGACGGAAAGACGATACTGGAAAACTGAGAATACCCCAACACACTAATGCCAGAATGGAGAAAGTCGTATCTGTCGAGTGTAGAGATGCTGCCACAGAGAACCAACGAGTTTAGTGCAAAAATATAGTAACCCCATCGCAGTTGGTAGCAATAAGATACTCACTTACTCGTACTGGTCATGCCATGGAGTATGAAGATACAATTATGGTCGTGTCGCTGGCCTGAATTTTTCAACAATTATATACGGTCGTCGCACGATGTCACTCACTCATTCCGTCAGCCATAGGCGAGGAGTGTGTGATAAATTTGAATCTAATGGTAGTAGAATGCTTCTTTACTTTGTTGGCGATAGGCGGTTTGTTTGAGGCGGCTAAATCGGTTAATGGACTTTTTTCTTCTCTCCTCTCTGGTTGAATGGAACTTAATCGGTGAATAATCGATTCATTCAGATTGTTCTATATGCCAACAATAGTGTGACATTGATTTGAGTTTCACAAATAATGGCAATTGATGGTTTTTAAAAGAAACACAATATAACAACCAAGGCTATGTTTGTCAATGAGTCGTCACGGATTTTTGTTTATTTCCACAGAATCGTCATAGAACACCGGAATAACTTAGTATCTAGGTGTTAAAATCGGAGGCCTTATGATAGGAGAATGAGAAATCTATTCGATGCTAATGTAAAATGTGCAAATTTGGGTGGTTCCACTTCAATAGAATAATAATGAGTCATAATGTGAGATTTACAATGTGTTAAGGCAATAAATACATATGTATCTGCAATGGCGGAGGGTATTGCCCTTGAGTCGTAAAATAGATTTTGAATGAGTTGAGCTGAATTGGCAAGTATCTGCGAGATTTATGGCTTATAATGGATGACAACGAATCGTCATAGAACACCGTTAAAAAATCAAGCAAAGGAGCTGAAGGGAAATGGTGGTAGGTTAGTCTTTAACATCTTACCATCTTTCTTAGAATCTCAGTCTAATGAGTATCATAAAAGACATATAGCAGTGTCCTAGGGTGGCAATGTTGGATTTTTGCAATACCTCCTTCCTTGGCATTGGCATGGTGATACCTCTTCGTTCATATTTCTTCTTCGACCATGCTCTACAACTCTCCTACTAGATGAAACACAATGATTCCATTGCCTGTCATAATAGGCACATCTGCACCCGAAAGTGTGACCAATAATAGAAGGGGTTTCTTCTGAATGATCTGTACTGGACCCATGTTTGTACATATATGTAGCTTCTTGTTCACGAGTCAGTTCGACTTTGAAAGATCTACGAAGTCTCGTGCTTTAGCAGATACTCGCAAGCTAGGTGTCAACCCGAAAGGTATTATCTTGCACATGTTAGCCTAGCTAGTTCGCATGCCATTCGAGAGTCTTTTACCACAATGGATTCACTGATAATATTAGTTTGTAAAAAACGATCAAAACACCAACTCTACAACCGAAAGGATCTTCGATTAACTGATCCCAGATATAAAATGACAAGGAAAAGCAACTCATGTTCCCAAGCCAAACAAATGCGGGTGTCAGAGATTTAGGTCTAAGAAACCAGAAGCAGCGTACGTAGGATCGACTATTATCGAATGCTCTGCAAATTAGGGGTAACACCAAGTTTATCGAACCGTGAGTTAAAAAAGTTGTATACTAGTCAGCATGGGCATGTTCATCGACATATTTAGAAGGTGCTTTCAACAAAGTGACCTTTGACTTTAGGTATGACTCTGGTAGACAACTCGGTGTAGATTAGATGGACTGTACCCACTATATTATCGCAGAGGTAATCAGAGCTTGCCTGCAAGGTGGGGTACTGTCTAGATTGCTATTGTGCATGGTCGTTGACTCTCTGTTGCATACTCTCAATAGTTCAATGATGTTGCAATACTGCCTGTCCACTCATACCTAGAGACTGTAGGTACTAAAGCAATGGTACACTAGCAGAGGGCCTTCGGTTAAACCGGTCTCACTAAAGAGCCTCACTATCCAGACCTCCAAGGAAGTGAAATATCTGGTAGTGATCCTGAATAAGAAACTTCTTTGACAAAGCATGTGAAGTCCAAGACATCCCAGATACTCAGTTTTTAGACAATGTAAGGATGCTTTATCACCGAAAAAGGTCCTCTGGAGCTCTGGATGGATGATAATCGATTATTTGGTGGTATTTCTGCCCAATGCTTCAACGAATGCCTGTCTTGTCTCCACTGGAGCTTGTCCGAGTACCCGTTCCGTTCCATCCATTTTCCTTCATATATTACATTCTAAGCAGCACCATCTTACTTTGAACTCATCAATTAGGCCACAATCAGGTCCCATTTATTCGTAAGGCACTCCATATACATATAAGTATCTCCGCTTATCTATGTAAACCAACATGATCATATATTAAAATAAAATTCAAATCTACCAACGACCTCGAAATCGTATACTTTTTAGGTCAGCTATTGAAATTCATTCCCATTGATAAGCTATTATCATCTTTATTCTGAAACTGAAACTAATGGCGATCTACTTTCAACATAACAACTCATAGATACATCTCCAACCATCACCCAAGCCCGAGTAAGTCACAAAGGTTCATGTAGAAACAAATGATTTCCGTAAGACCTTTGGTTCCTCTTCCAATTCACCTATAAATTGCTGCAATTTATTATTTCCCAAGTATTACAGCCTCCTCCGTATTATGCTTTTCTGGAAAATCATTCCACCAGTTGGGACTGCCATCACCGCGGCGCACACAGACAAGTATGAGTAGTAACAACAGAAAGTCGAAAGGAATTTCCCTCAAAAAAAAAAAAACAGAAACGCGTAACAATAATGAAGACTGACGGTGTACACTGCCTTGGCAGGAGGTCGGTTCTTGTGGCATCCAGCTTTCTAGTACTCGGCGCGATAGTGTTGCTGATGGTGTTGGTGGCTACCGCAAAAATTCCTGCTGTTGCACTAGTTATACCGAAGCGACGCGAAGACAATGTTTGGTGCATGTGCACGCATCTATCATGATTTATTATTTCACAGATGCTTCCCGTCGTCGTCGGCGTCTTCGTCGTTGTCGTTGGCGTTATGATGATGAACTTTCTTCATGTTGACGACGCAGGGTTCTCGTAAGAATAACCCATCACAAGTTGATGGCATACATGCTGTTTTACATGCAGATTGCCTGACAGGGGGGGAATGTGCATTACAATAGAGTACGTGCGCATAGTGATGGTGTAGAACAAATGCGCCTGGTAATGAAAGACGCTCTAAATGAAGCACTTAATTACGTTCATAGCGGAAAAGTTATGGAAAAACTAATTTGGTGGGCGGATGGTGTGCATTTATTCTCACTTCACTTGTTGCTCTCACTCGGCAGCTGAAAGATCCTAGTAATGAACTTGTTGACACACTTCCGACAGAAGAGAATGGAATGGGCGACTGGGAATGACATAAATCATAGACTGGACTGAATGTTTGCCGTAGGAGATGGGTTTAGCGGGTGAAGTTCTTATCAAAGTGGAATTTATGCCTCCATTAGCTTCCTAATGAGATGTTTTGAGTTGATGGTTATAGAAGTTGAATCCATTGAACGAATAAATTGGACGTCAGTCGAGAGTGATTTATGGAGATGCCAATTATATTCGACTTCTATGACTTCTTCTACGTTTTCAAAGTAGAGTAGATGTTGTGAGATTTTCTTGTGAACCATGAAATGAAGATGCAGCGATATATACATATGTATACCTCAGTTTTAGAGGTCTTGCTTGAAAGATGGTGAATTCATCTGGTTAAAGAATAAACGATAATGCTTGAAGTTTCTGGGAGAAGACATCATGCTGCTGCATTCTTTATAACTATTCGGAAGTTCAGGTGTTTTCAGCGTTAAAACCAAAGAGTTGCAAAAGGGCCTTGTCTACAGGACGATAATACAGCCACTAAGAGTGAAATGCTGGTTGGAAGCTTGAATGCTTCCGCTTTTGCGTTATGGCGCCAAACACCTTCTGAGGAAAACCGTAGTCTCTCTAAACGGGCTAGAAATGACTGCAACTCAATTTTAAAGCGTGCGAAATTTGTACGAGACCAAAAAGTGAGGCAAAAAATACTGCAATGTCCTAGAGGCAGTAAATCTTTTTGGTCTTTCGTTAAAAGAATTAAAGGCTCCGCCTCAACATCTATCCCCGCTCTTGTCCACAATGATCAAAGTATCACTGACTCCCAAGAGAAAGCCAATCTGCTAGCAGCTATGTTCGCTATGTATATTTGTCGAATGTTGGCTTTGAAACTTCTTTCTAATCGAAGTCTCTATAAACAGGCTAGAAATGACTGCATCTCAATTTTAAAACGTGCGAAATTCGAACGAGACCTAAAAGTGAGGCAAAAAATACTGTAATGTCCTAAAGGCAGTAAATCTTTTTGGTCTTTCGTCGATAGAATTAACATCGTCCATCCCAGCTCTTGTCCACAACGATCAAAGTATCACTGATTCCAAGAGAAAGCCAATCAATACTTCTCTTCCACCACCATTACTGAATCCGGTTCAATATTCACTAGGACAAATATTTTTCCGAACCCGCTCAGTAGCTCGAGTCCTCAAAGATCTTAAAAGTAACAAATCTCCAGGTCCAGATGGGATCCCTCCCCTTGTTTTGAAGAGGTGTTCCCTTCCCTTCCTTCCCTGGCTAAACCTCTACGTAAGCTCTTCCACTTGTCATATTCTACAGGCATCTTTCCGGATAGGTGGAAACTCGCGCACGTTCAGCCGATCCCTAAAAAGGGCGATAAAACCTCCCCTTCGAACTACCGACCCATTGCCTTAATATCAGTGCTCTCCAAGGTCATGGAAAGCATTGTTAACTTCCACCTCATGAGATATATCGAAAGAAACCGTCTTCTCAATGACCGTCAGTACGGTTTCCGTCAACAACGTTCTACAGGTGACCTTATGGTGTACCTAATAGAAAAATGGAACCAAAGTATTCACCATCACGGCAAATGCCGAGTAGTTGCCTTTGATATCTCTAAAACTTTCGATAGAGTGTGGCACAGTGCCCTCTTAAGCAAAATCCTAGCTTATGGTGTCGGCAGCATCTTCTCTTCATGGATTGCAAGTTTTTTGAGTAACCGGTCAATACGAGTTGTATTGGACGGATATACTTCTACCCCATGCTCAACCAATGCTGGTGTACCCCAGGACTCAGTCCTCTCTCCAAAGCCTGTTTTTAATATTTATTAATGACCTTCTCTCTCTTACTCGCAATCCAATCCATTCATTTGCGGATGACAGTACTCTTGACTTCACTTATTCGTTGGCGACTCCACGGCTGAGACCCCAAGCTGTAGAGTCTCACCGGCAGCGAATGTCAACCGGGCTCAACTCCGATATTGATGCAATCATCAATTGGGGTGCTAAAAACCGAGTCGAGTTCAATTCGTCAAAAACCCAGTGCTGTCTCCTGTCTCTTAAGCGGGATATCAGTGTAGCCAAACTAAAAATGAATGGAGCTGATATTGAGGATTCTAACGGCTTGTCATGTTACCCCAGACCTTCGCTGGAATCATCAGATTTCCGAAGTTGCAAAAAATGGAGCTAGATGCCTCGGATTCCTCAAGAGGTGTAAACATTTCTTCAGTCCTGCAGACTTGGCTACTATTTATAAAGCGTACATTCGTCCAAAACTCGAATACAACTCACACGTTTGGGCGGGAGCTCCCGTAACATGTCTGAGTTTATTAGATCGTGTCCAGCGTCGGGCATGTAGATTGATCGGTGACCTATCAGTTTGCAACCAAATCCCTTCGCTAGAACATCGTCGGAATGTTGGATGTTTATCGGCCCTGTACCGATATTTCCATCATAGCTGTTCGGATGAAATCTATAATTGTGTCCCGCCGGTCCGTCAGTTTAATCGTACTACACAAGCGGCCTTTTCCGCACACCCTTATCTTTTGAATCCTATTTTCGGTCGCACAGTCAAATTCAGAAGCACGTTCTTTAGCCATTCAACACGTATGTGGAATGACTTGCCGTCCTCAATATTTCAGAGTCACCTAACTCTCTTTCCTTTTCCTACCAACTTCTAACTTTCCTATACCTTTTCCTTTCACTCCATCACTGCGTTTATAACTTTAAAGGACTTTAGTCCTAAGTGATGAAGAACATTTAAAAAAAAAAAATAAAAATCAGAGTCGTTGACTTCGTTGTATTGAAATTCGGTCATGTCTGTATAAAATATAAAATTTTATCTAATTAGGCAAATGAGCCAACAGTAAATGTCCAATATCGACTGACACTAAATGTATTTATTCACCAATGCTAACAAAGATAACATATCGGGATTTTGCATGTTTCCATAAGTCTAATGCATAGACTTATGCATTCTATCGTTTTTGCCATTCTATCGTTTCTGCAAACACTGACTTATTTGCACTTATATTCTCCCCAAAGTGATATCAATATGAAAAGTAAAAATTCCCACCAATTCAAGTTGACCGAGCTAACCAAATAAGACCCTCCAAATATCTCAATGAACCATTTTTGCAATATCTGTATACACAAACAACTTTTCGCATCTACCATTGGTCAAATAGATGTATTTCTCTTTCTGCCCTCGATTTGTTATTACTCTGCTCATCTTTGCTTATTCCACTTTAAACTATTTAACATAACTTCGAAAAAATACAATGTTCCCATCATCATTAAAAGCGGAAAAAGTTTAAAAATAAGCAGAAAATTAAAGAGTAAACAAAAGCACCCAACAACAACATCATCATCATCATCATCATCATCATCTTTTTCATCTTCATCATCAGACTGACCTACAATTTTAGCATGGACTTCGATTAATAATGGATCGTCATGTTTGAGGATGAAAACCGTTGGCTTTTTGTTGCTACTTTTGTTCGCTAACCGTAGGGCATTTACTACGTTATTCGTTTAACTGTTTCACAGACAAACAAAAAATATAAAAAATAAAAACTAAAAAAAAGAAACAAAAGCCCCAAAATGGAATTAGATAAATTTGTTAGCATTCTAAGGAGAGGTAAAAACAAAAACAGATGACGATGGTATTTGGTTAAACTATTTGTCAGTTTGCTGCTCAACTCTTTCGTTTGTTTTTCTCTGTGTGTAACTTTGTCGTTTTTTTTTTTGTAAAATTGTTGGTTACCTCATCTTTTTTTTGATTTATTATCATTCTGAACGGAATGTGTTTAGATACAAATTAATTGACATTTACACAAATGAAATAGAGCATGCATACGGATGGTCTTTAACCTTTTTTGGGCAACAAGTGGACAACCTGTAAGAAGGTCAATATATTTCCATTGAGACTAGGTTGACAGAATTGGTTTTGATTGTGAACGTTTGAATTTGAATGAGTATAAATTTGGCAAACTTTTTAGTTTTCTTTTTGGTGGATATTAGAGAGCAAATTTATGGCTATTGTTTAGGAAAATAACTGTGCTCTGGAGGAACTATATTTGAGTTATTCTTGAAATGAGGTCAGGTATTAGTGTCGACAATTTCCTTTAACATAGTGAGGGCATCAGAACGATTAATGCAAACGAAATCGAAGCAGTTGTTATGGATGATGATTATGAATAGATAAATATTAGAAGAAGTGAAAATTAGATACTCAAATATAGTGAGGAAGTAAGCGATTTTCCATACTTAAGATTAATTAACAAATTCTCAAATGAAAATGATTCTCAAATGGTAGGTGACTGAGCCCTTCAACGTTTGGCTCAGAAGCCAATACATAACATTTCATTGATTACATTATTTCAGTAGTTTGCATAAATGTTTATTTAAAACCTAGGTGTTAAGGGAATTAGTTTGTTGTCATTTCGTATCGTATCGCTACATAGACGATTTTTTTGCTTATAGTTAGGGTTGGGGATACAGATTAGATATTCTTGTTATTGTTCTTGCTCATGTCTAGGCAGACTTTAGATGGAGGTGTAGTCCATAATGAACCTGAATATAAAGCGAAAATTCTTGATGTTACGCATCACCCATAAAACGTTGAAGTCGAAGTCAGATCGTAGATACTTATTTACTCCAATTCAGCTTATTTAACTGAGTGACGTATTTTTGCTGCAGCAGAGTTCAAGTGCTCTCATTGTTGAAGCAAATTATGTGCAATCGTCTAGAGATAGCTATTGAAGAAGCGGTTTCGAAGATTCAATAGACTCAGGTGGGTGAACTTTAATAAGACAAAACCATTAAATTTACAAATGGCTTCATAACAATTCGCTTAAAGGCTAAATGGATTCCTTTACAGAAGAAAAATATGATGATACCTCGGATGGGAAAGTACTTATTGTTGAATCAAACAAACAAAACAAAATAAGGACGAATTAACAGACCACATTCATTCAAATAACTAGCGAATGCCTTTGACATCTGTAAAGCAGAGATTGCCACTATCGAAGGAGAGAATTGGACAAACATGAAAACTGAGATATCGACCATGGCAGTTACTCCAACAAATAAAAGCAACGGCTATTTCGATTCGAAGTTGTTTATTGGAAGCGAGCTAGGTAACATAGAACCGGCAGAACAGCAGTTGATGCTGTGGATATAGAAAAATTATTTAAACGCTTTTGTCAACATCATTATGGAAAACTTACACTCTAACATAAGAGTCACTAAATTTTAAATGTCATTCCAACTACTTTACATAAACAGTAGATCAGAGCTGAATGTCAATGAACTCTGCAGACGCTGTGGTGATACTAACGCAGAAGAAAACAAAACCTATGCAAATGCTGACATTGTTATAACCAGGTAGAATGCCCTCGTCGAATACTACTTCGATGACCTAGGCGCTCTGTCAGGAAAGCCACCACTAACTATTCGAGAATTTATGACGATCTCGGCATGGTTCAGGGAGGCCGTACAGCCAACACTAAGCCAATAATAAATGTATCTTTCTTTTTCATATTTATGTATCTTCACGATGGGGGTTCATAATAAGTCTATTGGTGATATGAGCGTTAGCTGCATCTACACCTCCTAATTACCTACCTATCTACCATGAATATGGAAACGATCTACTTTATGGCTGTATGCACAATCAATATTGTATACCTAGTCAGAATAGTCAAAATATATCGACAAAGATGGGTATGACATCGCCCCCATGCGAAACTGAAGGCAACTAGCAAAACAAAAAATGGTGGCCATTCATTGTAATGCACATGCAATAATGCACGGGTCCATTGACAAAACAAAACAAATAATTCATAAAAAAAACAAGTAACAAAAAACTGACAACATGACACCTTAATTTCAGTCACAATTTTTTCGAGCACTCCATGTACCTATCGTCAACCTCGTGCATCAATCAAAGCAGCACTCGAAAATTCTTCACAATGCACACACATACGGAACCTCATTCAAGAAACTGTTAATCCTCCGCATAACAGGTGCACTTCCACGTTACAAACGTAGAAGAAGAAGAAATCAAATCTCCAAAGCAGAACATTTACACCCAGCCGAACAGGTTGCCTCGAATGAACATGAACCTCAACAATGCGCGCCGGCATGGCAGCGTGCATGGTCTTGTCGCCTGTCCCGCCGCCGCCATCAGGGAATCGCTGTTGGATGGAAACAGTTAAAAAATAAAACCCTCAAAACTCATCAAGACAGTTGTCATCTTTATGCTTCTGGAGACTCTCTAATGATCTATACTTCGTCTCTGGCTCTGCGCTTCTCGCCGTCATAACCCTTTATGACAATGTTTTCGTTTTTCTTTTTTGCCTCTGTTCCTCCTTCTCCTTCTTTGACATCTTTTGCTCTTTTTGTGACTTTGTCAAGTGAACATGATGATGATGGAATTCAATTCAATTTTGTTTTGTTATTCTGTTCACTTTTACAAGAGTGGAATTTATACGTGTGTGTGTGTCATAAATGTATCTATCCCTCTATGCAAAGACTGCCTGAAAAGTTATGAAGATGAAGTGGAAGTGAACTTTTCAGGTGCTAATGTTGGTTCAACGGTATTTGTGCAAAACATCACCCATCGCGCAGCAGCAGCAGCAGCAGCACCACTGCAACAACAACCACAGAAACGGTTTGGATAATTACTGAATGAGTAATTCATCGTTAGGTGCTTCTTTGCTTAGTAATTAAGGAACCGAGAGTTGGTTTTCTTGTCGTGGATAGTTGTGTTTATTTTGTGCCTGGTGTCATGCTAGTGTGGTATCATGCACCTATCGTACTCGTACCAAAGAATAGCAAACATCGAGTCGCGAAAAGAATACAATTTAACGGGGCATAGGCCCGTGCTTATGTGAGGTTTTGGGAAAGGAATTCCTTAAGAAAACACAAGAATCCGTAAAGATATGCTGATCATGGGATAAATATGTAGCGTCATGCGGTTTTGTTAAAATTGGATATGGGGCAAGTAAATCTTTGCATTATAGCTCATTTAAAAGTCATGGGTAGATGGAGTTGAAAACCCGTAGTAGGTGGACTTTTAAACTTTTCGCAATGTTAAACTTTAGTAAGAACACAAGCTACATACACCAGAAGAAAACATATTCCTTTGTAGTTGGGATCAGAATATTTCTAGCTTCTGATCAGAAAGTTCTACAAGCAACTGTCTGTAGAGGAGAAAAAAGTATAGCGCTCAGTAAAGACAACGACAAATGAGTATCGAGCCAGAACAAGAATGCTTCTGTGAAGACATTTGAAAAGTTTTGCAATTTTCTGGATTATCTTTCGAAATTTACTGACTTATCCAAGTAACTGACAACTGGCTTCTAAATTGTAGTGCTGGCTGGGTATAGGCAGGAGGTGAAGAGAACTGAATTGCAGTCAATACCGAAGCGGTCTCCCTACTAAAGCGAAATCGAGCATGCTCTACCATCGAAACTGATCCATCGATTTACACTCATCTGGGAAATAAAGTACTCACGACAGGTTTTTACATGAAATGCACTATCTTTCACAAGTCCTTTCGGCTTCTAGGATGTGCAAACGATATTGGTATTCTTTCTATAACACAGTATGGATGTACTCAACAAATGTAAGCAACGTCGGCTTATTAATTTCAAATATATCACAGCATTGGATAACAATATGCCAATAAAATTATTTCCTATGCTTATTGGGCACCGTGGCACAAGTGGTTAGTGCATTAGACTACAGAGAGTTCGAGACGTCTGACAAACATCCAAGCAAAAAACTGTCATGAAAAAGTTTCTCAAAACAAAAATTGCGCTTTGGATATGGTATTAAACAGTAGGTCCCTTCCATTCGTGTAAAGAATGTAACACTCACAACACGAATGGTTGTGAGAAGCTAGGCCTTGGGTCCCATAGACCTGTCGCGCCAAACCACTTGTTCTTCTGGCATCTTGGGTGAACGGATTCCACTGCATTGCGTATTTTACTATGAAACGATCGCCTCTTCGAAATGCGTACAAAACAGTTTCTTCTTTTGGCTCCGCACTCCGCTAATGGTGTTCATTCGAGAAACGGCAATCAGAAAATCCTCAATATATTTCGTAGACTTGGATTTACAAACGAATGCACCCTTTTCATGATCGTGATGGTCACGACCAAGTGCTGCAGTCGTAAACCAACACAAACAAAAGAGTTGACTTGCGAACTCGAATGCTCATCTTCTTATTTCCCTTTTGTGGTAATATAACATTTGAACAACAGAAGCATCGTAGATTGGTATGTAAATTAATTGTATTGCTTTCCCATATATTTGACTATATTTTGACAGTAGACTTTGCTTTATTCGTTCATTAAGTTATGCCCTGTGCGGATCCATCCACGGTTGATACTGATTACTCTCTATTCAGTCGGTTGCCTGGTAATGTTACCATTTAGTGGAGTTTCTTCACACTATTACAAAGTATTTATACGTCGTCAATATAGGTAGTCCAGAAATTTTAAGTTAGATGTACATATGTAAGCACCTATAGAGCGGAGCACATCAGTAGTCATGATTAGAAACAATATTGCTGCAAGATTGCAACCTCGTGTAACTCAACTGGGAAAGATTAATTATCCATCGACTTTAAAGTCACCTATGATAGTATTCATCGCTTTGAGTTTGTAAGTCTAAAGTCGGGACTGCGAGATCAAGATTTTTAGTCCAACATTAGGCTAAAGAAATGAATAGGATTCACGGATGCGAAAGTAAACTGCTAACGTTATGAAGTATAACAAGAACAAATTAACAACAATGCTGCAGCAAGAAGGATCTTCGAATCCCAGCCTTAAGGTTTCAAAATGACACGGAAGACTGAACCACCTTATAAAGACCAAATGATCTCGAATACCGGAGCCCTAAGTTTAGAAAACTACTAAAGATGGCAGTCACCCAATTTTGGACCCCTCTAAGTAAGCAATTCTCCTTGGAGGTAGTCCTCCACTGACATACTCAGTAAAGACATCCTGCTTGCCCTTGATGTTGATACCACGGATTTTTCAAATACTCGCTCAATATTTTTCTTTGGGTTTTATGATTGATATTTTAGATGTAAAATCTGATATGTCTTTGTTGTAATATACAAAGGTTGCACAGGCATTTTTAGACACAAAAGAAACAAACTGGTGATCTTTACAAGACGGCGTTTTATTCAGGATTATTCAGTAATACATAGTAGTATAAAAAAGAAAGGTTAAAACGGTAGATGAAAGAGAATTTAACGAAAGAATTGTAACTCATACACAAAAGAAATATTTGTGTTGCAAATCTATACGAGAAAGATTTACTTTCCACAAAAATCCAAACAAAAACAGATTCATTTTAGCGATCTACAGACAAAGATTAAAACCAAGTTCCTCTTTGGTTAAATGGAGTAATGATAGTATGATATAACATCACTTCATCTAATTTCCTGTCGGATCGGCTACAAATATATACGTTCTCGTAACAACCTCGATTGAAAACCTCTCTAACCTACCCGATACTATCGGAACACGATTATTTAATTTTAAGAACTATTAACGCGCTCTTTGGGAATTATGTCAGAGATGAATGCCAATCGCAGCACTCAACTCAGACAAACTACTCACAGCACTATTAAGTTTCTTAATTCAGCTGCTTCTCCGGTATTTAAGCGGCAAACACCGTTTAGGTTCACTGAGCATACAGTTCACCCTAAAACCGTGGATATATAGATCACTCCACCAGCACAGCCAGCGCCACGAAAATTCTCTTCATCATATTCAAATTACCATCGAATCTAGGTCACTGAGGAGGAAGAGCTGCCTACATGGGAGAAGCAAAATCTGCACCAAGAAGCTCCAACTAAAGCAGAGCCAGCAATAATTAGTTGAAGCGAAGATTCGTTTCTGATTTTTTTTTCTGTTTTTTTTTTTTTTTTGTTCTTTTACAAGTTATCTGATGTTAACAATGTAATCGGTGCGCTCTGCTTCCGAATGCTTATAGCGGCGTCGGCGGTCGACTCACCTAAGAGTAATGACAAATTAATTTGAGTCTAGCTACAAGATGACTCTGATGCGATAATTATGATCTTGATAGGCACACGATACGAACGGTGGGTGGGACCGCCACCTCTATGTTAGACAAAATTCTGTAAAAATTATGGAAAGGATGCCTGATGTCATCCATGCGAACCACCAGCCAGAATCTGTGTCAATGGGTCAGCGGAAATTTGCATGTGAAACAGCAAACAAACGGATATAGAGTCCAAATATAGGAGAACCCCAATTGGTATGTCCACAAAACGCTAGATGTTGACACCGTAAATAGGAACAAACGCGCGGGATTAATAAATGGAAATTAACGTGCGACCAATACTATGACAAGACTCTAGCGCGCGAATCTGGAATACAATTTGTGCGTGGTATTAGGGTCAGAGCCGGTGAATAGAGATGGATCTTAGCGGAGAACAAATCAATGACCGGATTTCTGTCTTTTCTTCTGCCATTGAATCTGGGATCGATGCTGCTGACGGTGGATGGCGCGCGGTGGTAAAAACAAGTTTCTAAGACAGTTTTATGGGTTTCCAATGATGATGGGTTTATTGGTTGGCTTGGCGGCGGCAATGGCTATGGCTAGTAGTGGCGGCGATGCAAGTGAATGGAGGAAGAATTATTGTTTGGTGTTCTATCGAAATTCGTCACATTGGAGATTAGTGATGGTAGTGGCTGTAAATGATGCGAAGCGGTTTGCTTGTCATTGTTGCGTGGTATGTGTGGTAAAAGAAATCGGAAGGCGCGATGGAAAGTTAACCTGTGACATTGGTATTCTGGAATGTAATGATTCACGATTGATATCGGGACCACACAGATAACAGAGATGCGGTGTAGGTGGAGTTTTTAGAAATCAATGGAAATGGCGGAAAAGAGAGAAAACTTGATTCAAATATGGACGCAGTTAAGGTAGGTGGAAAGTGACTACAAATACTAGTAAGAAGTAATATAAGAAAGTAAGTATCCTAGCTTAGCATTGAATACTATTGAACGTTTAAGCAAATTAAGTTTTGATTTATGTTTGATATCAGGTCATAGAGTTCGTAGAGAGGAAGCGCAGTCCGTGCGTTTCTTCTTGCATTGGTGTACAACAATCTGGGTTACTGAGGAAGTGTTAACTCCAACGAAATGACAAAGTTTAGTACTCCTTTAACATTAGACATCATTTGTACCCAAAGGATTATAGCAAAACCATCATATCTTCTCTGTCTCTATGTAAGAAGTAGTTCAAGATGCCATGCGCTTCTGGTGATTTAAATGGACTGGAATGGAAAGGAGGACACTTTATATGATTCGCCGTGAATATTCTGACAAATAGGCTGTGGTAAGTTTGAGACGGATCGAAGAGCGTACAGCAATCAAGGCTCGGATTGCAGCGGCCTCAGCAGTAGAGAGAACTGAACTAGAAGCCCAATATCGCGTGAAAAAGAAGGAAGTGCAGCGTAGTGTGAGACGTGACAAACGTCAATATATCGACTCACTTGCCTCAAGGGCTGAAGAAGCAGCCAGCAGGTGTAACAGTAGGACTGTCTATAGCATAACCAAGGAGCTCATTGGTGGTCGGAACTCCAAGCAACATCCAGTGAAGAGTTTAGATGGCAACCTTCTGATTTCGGATGAGGATCAGCTCACTAGATGGAGAGAACACTTCACTACAGTCCTTAATCGCTTAGACGATGGTGATATGATCCCGAACTCTAATGACTCTTCCGAAGCAACAATTTCCCGAATTCACACGGGACCTCCCAGTAAAACTGAAATAATAACAGCAATCAAGTCCCTCAAGAAAAACAAAGCGGTGGGTATCGATGGCATCCCTGCCGAACTATTTCAAGCGGCGCCAAATACGTCGGCAGAACTGCTACACCCGCTCATACGAAGAGCGTGGGTAAATGATTAATTTCCGCAGGACTGGAAAAGAGGGATGATCATCAAGCTTCCAAAAAAGGGAAATCTGATGGATTGTGGAAATTGGAGAGGTATATGCGTTCGCCCGGCCGTAGCCAAGATAATAGCTAGAATCATACTAGCGCGAGTTAAAGAACATTTAGATTCAGGCTTTCGTGCTGGATCTTCCTGCATCGACTCCGCTACATTTACTGTTTATCGACTTCGAGAAGGCTTTCGACAGCTTGAATCGAAATGCTATCTGGTTGGCCTTGCGCAGGAGAGGCCTGCCAGAGAAACTCATAGCTATTATCAAGGCTACATACGAGGGTAGTAAGTGTTACGTCTTACATAATGGTAAGTTGTGGGAGGACTTTGAAGTCCATAGTGGAGTACGTCAGGGGTGCATACTGTCACCGCTTTTGTTCGTGGTGGTCATCAGCGATGTACTCCGTGCAACACTGACGGAAGGTAATCATGGGTTATGACATCTTATCTTAAACATCTCCACTACACTGACGATGTTTGTCTACTCTCACATCGGATAATCGACCTACATCTAATGGCCCAAAATCTAGAAGCTGAGGCAAACAAAGTGGGGCTTAAAATAAACACAGCCAAAACAAAAGCCCTGAGCACTTCTGACACCCGCGCTCAACTCAACATTGCCGGACAAGTAGTCGAAAAGGTAGACAGCTTTCTATATCTAGGAAGTGTGGTCTCGGCTAACCGCGGTGGCACCGAACTGGATGTGTGCAACAGAATCGGGAAAGCAAAAGCTGTGTTCGAAATGCTATCCAAAGTCTGGAGAAGCAATGTTCTCAGCACAAGAACCAAGCTGCGACTGTTCCGCTCCAACGTGGAATCAGTACTGCTATATGGGTGCAATACATGGAAGGTGGATACCGCTAATACACGCAAGCTGCAGACCTTCATAAATAAATGTCTAAGAATTATCTTGAGAATTTGTTAGCCCAATCGTATATCCAACGAACAACTTTATGAGAGAACGGGCCAAGAAGGAGAAAATGGCAGTGGATTGGACAAACACTACGGCGTGAAGACAACTCCATTGCGAAATATGCCATGCAGTGGAATCCGCTCACCCAAGCAGGCAGAACTACGGGACGCCCTAGGCAGACGTGGCGCAGAACAGTTGAGGAAGAATCAAGCTCTTTGGGAATGAGTTGGAGGCAGCTCAAACACGTTGCAGAACTCCGAACAAGATGGCGCGCAGGCGTTGTTGACGCCCTATGCCCCTCGAGGGGTGAAAGGATTAAACTAACTAACTAAGTTTGAAAACATGGTTCCTCAATGAGTTTTTAGAGACAGTACTGTCGAAGATATGGCTTAAGAAACTTTGTTTCTTCAAGGGACCCAAGTAGTTGGAGTGACTTTTGGGCAAAGGTCTTATATAGGCGTGCCACCGTTGGTTCGGTGGATCCTCCAAGTCTTTCGTTTAGATTTCCTTAGTTACTTTTTAAATGATGTTAGAGCTTATCTATATGAACACCATTCGCCATCAATCTTTAGAGCTTATCTATATGAACACCATGCGCCATCAATCTTTTGGTGTCATCCCTGTGCTGTTCGAGACGTTTCTTTCACCTCTTTTGTATTTATTTACATTTTTGAACATACCTGTCCTCATAACTGGCATTTTCGTAGACGTTCAGCCTCGAGTTTAAATTTTCGAATAGTAGTTATGACATCCAAGGGGCTACTAAAATCTACCTCGAGGAGAGACTGATAGGTTTCCCAATTAGTATGTCTAAGGTTATTACGGATTCCAAAATCTTAAAGATAGGCCTTCAGGTCAAATCATATGTGGTTACAATCTGACATGGAGACCTTCTGAGACATCGCAGTACTTGATGAGGGCTGATGTTTCTTTCATTTCCTCATTGTTTCCCGGGAAGTATACGGAGGCGATGACGACGTTCGCTGTTTCCCTTGTTAGTGGAACTTTTGCCACTATCGTCACCAGGTCCTTCGTAATGAACTCTGAAATGAAAAATATGTTAATTGTGTTTATGGCGTTTCTAGAACTGCTGATGAGCTACCAGAGTACATGTACAAGTTATCGTTGCGAGCTCTTGGCTTTCTGAAAAGTACATGTGTCTTGAGTGCCTTTTATACAGTTTTTCATATGGTGGTGAACGACTGCATCCAGGTTCTTTCTGCGGGTTTCTGTAATTGTTTCCCTAGCGGGAAACTTTGATTTCAGCGGAAGGTTAAGTTCTTCCTAGGGCAGCTTGCACTGGATCACAGGATAGCTCCACAATGTGTTTACATACATTCAGTTTCTGGCACATTGACTTTTCTCTTTTGAAGTCCTTTGGCGAGATCATTCTGAGCCCCAATCACCACCATCTTCCATACCTGAATGATGGAAGAAGTGTCACATCATCCTCCATAAAGGTGACATCGTTTGAAAAAATGGTTACTGAAGTTCCTTCAAATGATATGGTATCAATTTTTTGAATTTCTGCAACAGAATCCATGACGCTAGCTTCGGGACTACATTATTGAAGCTTTTCATTTACACTGTGAGGTGTCTTATGAAAGCAAGCCTTTGGTCCAGCGTGATTTCTAGGCATTGTGGTATGAGGTTGTGGTTCAGCTGGATATTGTTAAAAAATACCTTCAATTCCGTATTGCCAAGTTTGTTGCTTAGATGGAAACATGATACTTTTTGCTCATGCTTTGGCATTACCTTCACTTTTTGATTCGTTTGTAGAAAGTCATGCGTATATGTACCTATATAAAAGCAGCGGCACAAATACTGATTATTGCAGAAGCCCATTGTTTGTTGTTATAATTTGTTACAAATAATTGAAATACTCTATTATTCAGCATTTTGTTTAGTATATATGTTATTTAGATACGTAGAACCTTGCAAGAGCTTGAGGATCAGAATGTCTCTCCAGATAGTGTCATATGCTTAATAGACGACTTCAATACGGGTTGGAAGCGCTAATACTTGATCCGAATAGTAGGGCCTTTGTCTAAATCCACCGTGTTCTATGGGAACCAAGCGTTTATTACGGCTTTGATGCGGTTGTACATCAGTCTTTCAAAAAATATTTAGACCACACTAAGTAAGGAACTCGGATGATACCTTTCTGGGGTATCATTTCACTTAAATTCGGTGGGAAAATCCTGTTTCCAGAATGTTGGTATAGAACTGCGCGAGAAAAATTCTAAAATGTGTTCCATTGTACAAGATAAATTCTGGAAATATTCGATTAAGTTTGGCAAACTTGCCTATGTCCCTCGGAGCTGATTGGACTTGAGAACTCTGCCAGTTCGACTGACTCTTTTTAAGTTTTTGATAAGTTTGCTTTCTAATTTGTCTGACGGAATCTAAGCAAGATTAACAGTTCTCTCAGCATTCACTTTCGGGTTGATCAAGGATTCAGGAGCCGCTACGGGTATGGTGTTTCCTAGTTTTCGAAGGATACTCCAGGCTTTACGGTTGAAGTGTACAAAGTTGGTATTCTCTACAGATATACAGGATACACACAGGATGAGATTCAAAGATGGAAATATTTGTATATTTCAGTGAATGACAGGTTTATGCAGGCTGTGTAGCTTGAAGTGGTTTTCCATCATCGTTGCTGCTTATAATTGTGAGATCGGGGCTGTAGTCCCCTTTGCTACCATCTGGAAAGGAAGCAGCCAGCATCTTCACGTTAAAGGCGAGGTGGAAGTGGTTGACAACGCTGTAGTCCAATAACTTTAGGTCGTTCAAGTCATTATTTACGTACCTCCAGGAGGTAAGGTCGTATATATTGCTGGAAGGTTATATAGGTAGGTAGGTAGGTAGCACAGTTTTGTTATCCCAACTCATGTGATGCTTTAATGTTGACGTGTGTTGGTAAGGAGTCCTTAGATACAGTCTTTGGAGTTTAAGAAAGTAATTCATTCTTTAATGTTTTTCTCAAGATCTCTTTGAAGGAATTGAAAAACCGTTTTCCTAATGCTCCTTGTCTGGCCCTAGCCAGATAGGCGCATGTATAGTGAATGAGGGTTTCTATTTCGGTTGCAACGTTACAACTGTGACTATGTGTATTGTGTGGGATGCCTAGTTTGGCTGCATGGCTTCCTATCGGCTAGTATCCCATGGTGATTGCTATTATTCTGCAATAATAGCCTAGTCCATTTTAAGTTGGCTTTTACAAGATAGTTGAAGGAAATTTATGCTTTTACTGCTCTGCTGAAGCGGAATGTGGACTAATTCTGCAAGTGAGCAGTGGAGGGCTGAGCCTTGCCTGGTCAGTTCATCAACAAATTCGTTTCCATAAACGTTACTATGTCCTGGAACCCAGATCAGCATTACCTTGGATTGACCATCTAGCGTGGCTAGTTCATTTCGATATTCCTGTACTAGTTTGGAGAATATTGTAACTGTGTTAATGGTTTTGATAGCAGCTTGGCTAAAATGCCGATTCTTTGATGTAACGTTGTATCTATTTGTTTGTGCTTTGATATGGTGACAGGATTCACGGATAGCAACAACTTCCGCTTGGAAGACTCTACCCTTATCCGGAAGTCTATATGATTTTGAGGTGCTTAAGGTTTCAGAGAATATACCTGCACCAACTGCACAGTTCATCTTTCAGCCGTCTGTGTAGATTGTTATGTCGAAATCCTTAATCACTTGCCCATCTTGCCATTCTGTTCTTCTAGGGAATTTTGTGTCGAAACATTTATTGAAAATGGTTTTTCGGATAATGTAATCTGTTGGAGGCAATACGAGATTTCTCTGTAGAGAATCCAGAATGTTACTATGGCCGTAGAATTTCGCGGTCCAGCACCCATACTCTGAGTCGGAATGCGCTAAATATTGTGATGTTTGTTATATAGAGATCTAGACGTAAAAGATGCAGAAAGACCGTAAGTGCAACTGACGGGGTTGATCGTAGAGCGCCTCTGCATGCTGTTCTTTGTACCTTATAAAGTCTAGTTATGTTGTAAATTTTTCTTAGAGCCGCCCACCATACTATTGACCCATAAGTGAGGATCGGACGTACTATGGCTGTGTACATCCATAGGGCCAATTTTGGTTGCAGGCCCCATTTTCTGCTAAAGACAGAGAATGCTATGCATACTTTCTTTACCCGTTGTCCTATATTAAGTTTCCAGGATAGTTTAGAATCTAGAATAGTTCTTAAATATGTATATAGCACTGGGCGATAAGGTGAGTGGTTGACCATTAAGTCGAGGAAGCGCAAAGTCTGGTATTTTAATTTTGGTAGTGAAGAGTATTTGTTCAGTTTTGTTCGAGTTGACACTGAGACCACATATCTTGGCCCAAGTATGTACTTACTTTAACTAAATTCAAACTGATGATCCTGTCATCTTGACTGTCTTTGCCAAGACGCATTTTATATGCACGATTGTGAGCGCTGCCTTCAGATATGTCTGTATTTTGTATCTTAATTACCAAGGAGGACTTTCGTTAGGTGATATGTGAGAGAACAATGACCAGTAAAAAAATCCGTAAGGATCTCTCTAGGGTGGATGTGAATAATCTTCACTTATCTCCCTTATCCCTATTAGTTTACATCCTTTCTACATCCGTTAGTAGTAAAACGGTGTCTTTGCGCTAATTATATCTCGGCACGGCTTGCTGATACAACCACATCTACCTACCTACCTACACCAGTTGAGATTTTTTTTGATTCAGATTGAGGTATTAGTTGAGGGATTTGAGGATTGTCCCAATAACTGCCATTTGAAATGACAACTACATGCGCTACAGATTGGCATGAAGTCCGAGGTGCATATTGGTGGTAAGAATACTTAGTAGTGAAGTTCGTTTAAGGATATTCATATGTCCAACTAGGTTGGTGGTTTTGTTATTACATACCATACTTGCCACTCCAGTTATATGTTGGGCTTTGGAGGTCTAGACGGACTTTCAGCGCAGGATTCATACAAATATGTATTCATTGCACCCCTAATACCTCTACAGATCAATCTTTGGGTCTTTTGTAGGGTCGAACGGGAGTAGACTTGATTAGATTTTTTGCAACATGAGAGCGATGAGTAGGTTATTATTGGGATGATGAAGGTGAGGTACGTCCAAAGAAATGAGTTTGGTTTTAATCCCAATTTTTTCCTCACAAATGTAAAGCAAGCTAAGAAGCCTTTACACGCCTTTTCAATGGTTCTGTCTAGATGAGGTTTCCGATTGAGTTTATGGTCACCTTCAAGGTGAATGGTACCTTCCGATTGGCATCAGTCATTAATTTTGTTAAGGGCATTTTGCATTTGTCCAGATATACTAGATTCTTATTTGCGCCTTACCATTATGACTAAGTACAGTCTTGAGTTAGAAATCCAGAATTGTTTAGGTCGTCAAGTAGTTTATCTACTACGATGCACCATAGTAGTGGGTATACAACTCCACCTTGAGGACAAAATATAGTAGTTTTACCGGAAATCGTGAATTGTCTAAGCTTAGCAGAAACGATTCTGCTACTGATCATGGAGCATATCCATCTTATTACCAGTGACACAATGTCTTTGGATTAAGCAGCAGTTTTGATGGATTGAAAGGATGTTATATCGAAGGCTCTAGAGTTGTACAAAATGATACATAGGGTGGTTTGTTTCTTTGATAGAGACCTTCCAATTATTCCCATAAAATCATGCAAGGCTGTTACTGTCTTTAATGGGTTTCTATTAAGGCAGAATTTCTGATGTAACGATAGGTAATTTTACCATTATTTTTACGAACACTGAGGTGAGACTGATAGGCCTGAAAATTTGTGAAAGATCGTGTTGTCAAGTTTAGGCATGAACATTAACTTTTCTCCAAGCTATTGGGATGCAACTTAGTTTATAGTTGGATTTAAAGATAGGCACTACGGATTCAATAAGAGTATATATTCTATGTTGTAGGAGCAAGGGAAAATTCCATCACCACCAAGTCATAGATGGAAGGAAAAATTCCATCACCACCAAGAGCTTTGTATGGCTTCTGTATGGAGACGGACCATCTGGTCGAATCATGGGAAAAGATTCTTTTTTAAAAGATCCTTGTGCGTCTATTTTGGGGGTATTGAATAAATTCATAGATAAGAGTTCTTGCACCCCTGTATCTTGCGCATATAACTTCACATAAACGTGTTCGAAACTAGCACTGGGTTTATTTATGAATGCACATCGTATACACATCACCTAGATCATAATATGTATCTTACAGCATTTATGATTGATTGGAAACATTGTTGGTCTACCACAATACCAATCGAATTAATATTCACTTGTGATTTTATGTATCTCCAACATCATTCGACCGCATTTCATTGAAAACATTTCGTCACAGATATTTTGAATCCCCCTACGAGTATCTCGCTATCTAAACTCTTTCATTTAAAATCGTTTGTTCTTCTCTTATCACCGCCACTGCTGGAAGAATAGAAAGTTACACTCTTTTACGGTCGTTTTCTGAATAATACCTCTATTCTCAGTAAAACATAATTCACAATCTTAATGGGCGAATACACCGTAGATAGAGGAGATACATTATCTAGTCCCTAGCACAAGATCATTAAAACCAAAAAGAAAAAATTTTTTTTTTTTTTTTTTTTTTTAATAATTACAAACGACAATGTACGTCATGCTAAAAAGCATGTTTCCTTCATGTTTTCCTCACCCAAGAACCCACTTGGATAGACCAAATTAAAAACCCGCCGCCGTTAGAGTCATTCATCTCTATCTCTTTTCGGTTAGAGTTTGGTAGCAGTTTCTAAACAATAAAAAGTAATTACAGCCGCTACACATACCTTTCAAAGGCAACAAATGACAACAATAATGTGAACCATTTCGTGTTGGTTGTGCTTTTTCACAACACCTTCCCAGAGTACCTACCTTACCTATACCTAGTCTTAGTTAGAACATGGCCAACCTCCTTTGAGAACTTCAATTGCGCTTGGGGAAAAAATTAAAGAAGTGATATGGTCATAGATACCGCCTCACTGGTGCAAAATACAATTTAATTAAATTACCATTGAATGGAAAAAGGGAGGATAGCTGGGGACGACCGAACGCTGGGTTCTCATCAAGGTTCTAAGCCAGCAGCAGCGGTATTTTGAACAAATAGTATCCCACACAACGGATCGGTGATCTTGTAATTAGTGGGGTACACTCTGCACAGCGACTGGCAGAATAATTTGCAGAGAGTTGGCTGATTGTCGGTGATTAAATATCTAGATCAGCGGTAATCATTTACGAAAGTAGATCACTTTGTAAACACTTGCATTGGTGGCCAACACAACAAAATGTGGTTAATTGGAGAAATGCGGTTCGGATTTATGGATCAGTTTGGTGTGTAAAATCCAAGACAGGAATTGCAAGATTTTGATTGTGTTTTGATTTTATTTTTTTGCGGCGATTTGCATGATTGGAACTCAGCACAAGACCACAAGTAAACCAGTTGCTAATCATAATTCGGAACAAAGTAGAGATCTGGGGATAAAGTTTCTGATTTTGAGTGACAAGTGGAAGTGGAAGATCTAAAAGATTGAGAGCTTGTCCTATTGTATCAAACTTTCTCTCAGTGATGAAGCTTGTAGAATTTTGTGGCCAGGATCTGGTTTGCTACATATATAATGAAGAATAGACAACCATCTTCGTTGCATCTTCTTAGTTTCCTTTTAAAAATTTAATGATTCTGTCATCGAAGGCTGTTGGTCAACTCATAAGACAGTGTGACTCATGCGATGCTTATGCTTAGAATGTAGTCAGGGGCAGCTGCAAACGCAACATACAATGAAACTATCTCTTATTTTCTGGTATTCTCCAGATCATATTGCGAAAAATTCTAACTCCTGCACTTAAGGTACTTTTCCTTAGTAGAAATAGTGGAATCGAAGTCACAATCTAAGCAGATGATGTTGTACTGCTAGGCACAGGCAAATTCCTTCCAATCCTTAGTGACCAAATTGAAGGAATGCTAAAAATCTTTTGGACAACTAGACCAGAAAATGGCGACTGATGTCCAATCCCCAAAAAACATAATTGGTACTTTTCATAAACAAGACCATGAATACCGTACAATTTCAAAACTCCTACTCTTGGCAGAATTCTCCTCAAAATCTCTAGCAGCGCCAAATACCTGGGACTAGTGCTCGACAAGAAACTAGAGAATGAACGATAACCTTCTACTCGTGCAGTAGATTATTCGCTAAAATTTGGGGACCACCTTCCAGAATCAACCATCACTGGCAAGACCAACCAGCTCATCTCTTTTCACGCTATCATATGCGGCCTTGAAATCGACAAATAGATGATGGATATTGATCTGGAACTCTTGGGTCTTCTCTAGTATTTGGTGTAGAGTGAAGATTTGGTCAATCGTCGATTTTTCAGGCCTAGAACCGCACTGGTTCCCCACATCGACGTATGATTCTAGGCGCCTCAGTATTACACCAGATACAATTTTGTATATGATATTCAAGAGCGTTATTCCCATGTAATTGTCACAGTGGGAAGTGGGAGGTCGCCTTCCTTATTTCGTTCCGCTCCGGTGTTTGTAGTGATTGGTGGTCCTCCAAGTTGAGACTATTAGGCTGCCTGATAGTGTGATTTTGGCTTTCGTCGTCGTTCAACTTCTGTAGCAATAGAATTTCCATATGTCCAGGAAGTTGTCCAGGAGATTCCTGATTCCTCGGGTAAGGACTCCACGTTCAAGCGACAAAGGTTGGTCGAGGAATCCTCCGTGGACCCAAAAAGAGCGAAGCTTAACTGCAGCAGTTCCTTCGTCTTCATCAAAAACAATAGACCTTTCTAAACGACCATTCAGGTCCTCCACCTTTTTGTCGCGATGGTGAATAGCATCAGGGCCATGTGAAGATTGTCGCATGTGCTGACTAAGGGTCTGCGGACCTATTTAAAATCGCTGTCTCATCGGTGGGCGAAGTATGGGAAGAAGCGTAGATTGAGGTCGAAAGCAAGAAAGAAATTCCTGGCAGACCAAGAACTCGTTCCTAGATTCCTGTTGAACCCTCCGATCCTTTAACTATCATGAAGATCATTCGATCTAGCAACCATCATCTCCCTTCCAGTAACTTGAAAGTTGCCAAGCTGGAGGAGCCTAAAGGGAATAGGAGATGCGCAGTTATCGCGGTTAACACGAAATCTCTGATACCTTCGGCGGCAACGGAAGGGCAAATCAGCTACGGCTTTGGAGCCATAACTCTCCGGATGTTCAAGAAAGATGAGGAAGACTTGGTCAAGGAGGGAGCGCAATCCTCTGCTTCTGCTGATACTGAAGCGGCTAGTAATACACCAACAACCTCAGTAGAAAAGGCGGCTGTGGAGGATTGCAATCCCGCTGAGGTCCCTGTCTCAAGGATAGATTTGGACAGTCTAGCTCTGTCAGACCTGGATCGATCTAGCGGACTAGATAGCTCATCTGTATCTGACGCATTCTTGGAATCAGATACGGATGAAGCAAATATAACTGTGATGGAGGTGTCTGGAGCCAATTATGGCGATGATGCTGCGATTACTTCAGATTAACCTCTATTACTCCACTACGGCTTTGGCCTCCCTTCTTTTGCGGCTATCCACAAACGCGGAAGACATTGTCCTGATTCATGAACCTTTGGGTCATTAATGACCTCGTATATGGACTAAGGACTCCCAACTACAAACTTTTCTACGTGAGAAATGAAGATACGCCAAGAGCCTGCATCCTCGTGAAGAGCACACTAAATGTTTTCCTATTCTTTAATTACAGCGATCGTGACACCGTGACAGTCAGCCTCGAAGTCGAACTAAAGAAAATTGAGTCACGACTTACCCCTTCGTGAGGCTCTACTAAGGAGGACGATTGCTGACGTGAAGAAGCACAAAGCTGCGCTCATCCTGGGTTGTGATGCAAATGCGCATCACACAGTGTGCGACAGAATCCATATCAACGAAAAAGGTGAGCAACTTTTCGATAACTTTATCAGTACTAAATTAGTCCTACATATGTATGTAATGTTGGAACCCACTTTATCACTTGTAATAGGAAGGAAGTACTAGACATCACCCTGGTCTCAAAGAGCATTCATCATGTTGTCAAAGATTGGAATATTTCTAGTGAACACTCCTTCTCTGAACATAGATACATTCAATTTGGTATAAACTACCTCCCTCAGGCTCATTCCATCTTTAGAAATATCAGGAAGGCGGACTGGTCCAAAGATAGGAACAATGTGGAGTTTTCTGTAAGAAACAGTACCTCCGTCCTCCCAACTAACACTCATGAATTAGGCGCGAAGGTAGAGGATCTAACGAATGTCCTCAATCATGCAATGTCTATCTCATGTCTAGTAAACAAATGAAAGGGCAAGCCTAAACCATCTTGGTGGAATCAAGATTCAGATTCTTTCTCTCCGCAAAACGTGCAGGCAACTTTTCAATCAGGCCAAGCGTTTCCGTGAAGCGTCCGACTGAATTTCGTATAAACAGGTCCTCAAGTCCTATGAAACAAACAATAGAAAAGCCCAATGGAAATCGTAGAGACTCGTCTATGGTAAGATAGAAAAGATCTCTGAGGCATCCAGGCACCGAAAGATCCTAGCGGCCACTCCCAAAATGCCTAGCTACCGCAAAAGGGCAGATGGCTCGTGGATCACCTCCAGTGTAGAATCTCAGGACCAGTTACTGGATTCCCACTTTCCAAACAGCTGCAATGCCATTTCGGGTCCAATTGTGATCTCGGCAAGGTCAGTGCTAAGCAGCCCCTCTTATCTTGTTATTAGGAGCAACATTCTTTGGGTAATAAGCGGTTTTAAGCCTTTCAAGTTTCCTGGACCAGACGGTATTATATCGGCTGAACTTCAGCGGGAAATGGACCTAATCCTTCCCTCGTTAACTGTAATATTCAAAAGTTTGGTTCACATTCCCAAACCGTGGACTGAAATCAATATGGTTTTCATACCCAAGGCGGGTTAGAGCTTGCTTTCGGTCAATCCTCTAAGAACTTATGTATGTTATTCTCTTTACGAGAAGGAGGACTGTGAACGGTCTGACTTAGCCAGTGTTAAAGTCCGTCACTATCCAAGTTTCCAAGTTAAGTATTCAGGAATGATCCTGGTTAAAAGACGTATTTGTTCAAAGTGTATCAAGTCAAGTGAGAGTGCTTAACACCGAGAAATGGATTCACCATTGATAGACAGTTCCTAGCTTATGCATCGGTGGTTTGGTTGAAAGTGCATTTGTGTAGGTAAGTGACTGGTTTTCGCACGAAATTTACTCTAAAGAATGGCCAGTCTCGGAATACAGGACTTCATAACTTGTTAGGCCTAACCTATGTAAAGGCCATGGACTATATACTTGAGTAGGTGGAGAAGCCGGAGTATCTATGTACGTCTGTAGCGATAGCCAGGTTGCACTTATAGGCTTTCTAAACCCTGTAACTAGTTCTAAAATAGTTCGTGAATGCAAAAACTCTCTGAATTTGGTTACCAGGCTGAATTTTCTAAGGTCTGAGTTCAAGGTCGACAGTGAGATATTTGGAAATGAGAGATTGCTATACACGCCTCAGATGATGATTTCTTAGAACCAGAATATGCGTTGGTTCTTTCAGCCGTTCTCGGTTAGCGCCTCCATTAAGGATTGAGGAAGACTACACTAATGCCTCTGGATGTCTGTAAGAAATCAGCGATAATTTTGCTGTCTCTCTGCAGCAAAGATTTCATACAACTTATTGGCTTTCTCGTGGGTCACTTCGCTTTTACTAACAATTACAGTGTGCTAGGCTTAAGTGATACCACTGTCTGCGATACTTGTGGCGACGATATTTCTGGTTCAAAAAACTGCATAAACTCCAGTTCCTTTGTCTTCTTCAGAGCTTCTGGCGTTGATGGCCTCTCTCGGATCACTACGTTTGTGATTATCCTGTCTTTGGTCGTATCAAGATTTTTGCTGCTACTGTGCTGAGTACTATTACTGACTGCTCTGCATCACTGATGCGCCTTCTGGAAGTTCAATCCAGAGTAGAATTTAAGGATTCTCTCAGGAACTGAGTGTTCAACTTTCGTTTCTTCCGGAAAAAGTCTTGTACATAAACATACTAAAACACAATATAGTACGATCGTGTTATTTGTTCCTAAAAGTAGTAGGTAGCATACTCCTCTAAAACGTGAGGTACATTGTATAATGTACAACATCAACCATAAGCCCCTACAATGACCCAGACTTCCGTTTCACATTTTTATATGTCTAATTCTCATATGTTACAGCTACTCGTAAGTCCAATTACATAACATTCCAATGCATAGGCGGCCAACATTAAACAACCACCACGGTGCTTAGACACTCAAGAGTGGCAAATTCCCTAAACACAGTTATGTTCAGGTCAATCACGCAAAACAGTGCTTTGGCATGCAAATTGCCAAAAGGTGAGGAACGACAGCAACTTGGGATTGGCATACGCATGTCAATGACGGGGTACTCGACTTGAAATATTTTCTCAAGGCGACCTTCGCTCAAGAAAAATGCCAGTTGGCTTGCGATTTGCAAAGCATTTACACTATAGCCCACGCTGAGCCCAGTAGCGGTGATGATAAAGAAGAATTTTTTATTACACCGGTAAAAATAAAAGAAATACTCTGTGGGTAGTGCTGATGACCAGCAAAGATGATGACGACAATGAAACCTGTTTTCAGATGTCAATTCCAGAAGGCAGGCATCTTATCCCAGCGTAATGTATGCGAAGATACACACGTCAAGACTTAAATGAATATTTTGATTTTTTTTTTTTTTCTTTATCAAGGAAGATATACGAGTACTCGGTGTGTGCGATGTGTCATGTTCAATTGGCCTGAGCTGTTGTAGTAGGTCAGTGTTTTAAGGCCGTAGGCTGATTATGCGACGTAATCAGATAGAGCACGTGTTGAATAATGTATTACAAGAAGTTGCGGTTAAAGATTTTTATTGAATAACTTATGAGGGGAAAGCGCACACAATTGGGCCGATATTGTAGTTTGTCAGTTTATTAAAATCCTGTTCATTCGATTTATTTTATTTTTGCGGATCTGTCAATAGAGTTGTTTTTTTTAGAGATAAGTTAACTTAAAGGAAAAAGGATTTATTGCGAAATTTACTGAGAGAAATCTTTTCTCTTTTTTTTACGGTCTTAACTATCCTTTAGCCCATAGTTCTTCTTTGGCAAGAGTTTTTCAGTATGGTAGCTTACCAAAGTTGCATCGGCTTGAATAGTGCAGTCGATGGTTTCTAATATATAGATAGTACTCTGCGTGGATATAGTAAGTAGCCAAGAATATTAGCACCCCAATGTCCATACATCTGTTCCCATTAGAAAATCTTTGTTGGGCTAATTCGTTCGTTTTGGAATTTCTTGGGAAGTCATATTGCCCTAGTACCTAGTAAGAGAGGTTATATACTATCCAGTTATCTCATTAAGAAATACGTGGCAATCTTTCAATAGTTTATATCTTATAGACGCACCTAGGTCTATAAGAGAGATTTGATGACCATGTCTGACAGCAATACGGCTTGAATCACCAAATTCTATGATTTCAATTCTGTGAAGCATATGTGTTACAGCACGTTGATGTCACCTCCCTTTCGGTGATATATGTACATTACATGTATTGTTCCCAAGAACATGTTAGTTTTGTTCTACATTCGGTGATCTGAAACTAAAGACAGCACTGGTATCATTTTACTTTATTTTAATAAATCCTCGACGCCGAATTAGTAACCTTCAGCCATTTACCAGCTTGGTGATTACCCGTGACGTGAAAAACGCTGCAGTAGCTTGGGAAGAGAGATTTATGTCTAAGTTGTCTGGAAAGACTCAGCATCGACTCAACAATCATTTTCGGACAATCTATAGATATGAACGATACGTCTATTTTGTTCTGTAAGTAGAGTATGTGGCTCGAGTTTAATAATAGTTCAGCGGATGAGAGTACACCAAAAGGTTTGGGCGTGATCAGTAATTGGTTCTATATATGGCTTGGAATTACTCAGTCTTAATTCTACTCCATTTGTCTACTGATGACCCCAATTAGGTCAAGATACAGAATGACCTATTCCTGGTTGATGGTGATACTGAGAGAGCGACTGCAACTGTTGGTCTAGTTGACTAGTTTGTTAAGAGCAGACTGTTCAGTTTCAGCAGAAGTTCATGGATTATGTTATCAGCGTAAGCAATATGGCTGTATCCAAGTTTTCGTACCTTAATAGGGGTAAGAAACTGTAAGCCTTCTTTGTTGATTTTAAAGCGGCTTTTGACTCTATAGACAGGAATGCGCTTTTTCTCAAACTAAACAATCTAGGCGTATCAACGAAGTTCCTGAACATAATATACAGCTTGTATGAGAAAAACCAAGCAGCTGGGTGCGATGGTAACCAATTATCCAACTGGTTTGATACCAAAATGGGAGTCAAGCAAGAATGTCTACTGAGCCCACTACTTTTCTCAATTTTTTTGGATGATATTACATAGTATATTCCAGGTGGGATTGTCTTCAACGGGGTATACATCAAAACTCTTATGTATGCTGACGACATTGTTTTACTGGCGAAACACCAAACATGATGCAAAACATGATAAACAAATTACAGCAATACTGCAGCAAGTGGAACTTAATTGTCAATACCACCAAGTTGAAAATGATGGTTTTCCGAAAAGGCACAGGCCGATATTCTAGGTAGAGAAGAAAAATGGGCGTGGGATGGCGAGGAACTGGCAAAAGTCAAGGAGTATAAGTACCTACGAATCATCATCACTCCCAATCTCTCATAAAAAAAAAACACTTTCAGAGCAAACTTCAAGAAGCCAAAACTGCTATAAACTGCAATTGGAAAGGAGTCCTGGGCAAGAGGAACATAGCAACAAGCGTAAAGTACCGGCTGTTTGAAGCGGTAGTGCTATGCAGCACAGGTCTGGGGATCATACCAGCATGAAGATGTGGACAAACTGTTGAGATACTTCTTTAAGAAAATTTTCCGTCTGTCTGAAAATACTCCAACCTATATGATGCACCTGGAAACAGGGTTACCTCCCCTCTATTTGTACGCACTAAGATTGCATTTTGGCTACATTATGAAAATTATGGAGTACCAGCCCCATAGACTTACCAAAATTGTGGCTACCCACATCGTACAACGCAAAACACAATTCTTTGGCGAGTGGTCAAGATTGTGTTCCGATAACACCGTTTTATGGAAAACTGCGTTGCAGGCTCTGTGGGAGAAAATAAGCGAAGCCAAGTTTGAGGATTTTTACGAAAGAGCGCAACAAAGTGAATCAAGAATTATGTACCGGATGCTGGAGCACAATTTAACAAACAGCTACTTCGTCGATAATTACAGCTTAGACACTATGTATATCGACAATTTTTAAAACGAGAAGAGAACTGTTGCATCTTAATTATATGCCTCATCGAAATGATCGCAATTCCGAATGTTCACTGTGCAGGCAAAAGGAGATATTATACATTTTATTGGAATCTGTCCCGTTCTCAACACTATTAGGCGCTCGCACTGGGAGAAAAATCGATTGACGACTACCGATCTTCAAAATATTTTAAATGGTCACAGTTGAGCAACTCTGGTTAGTTACGTAAGGACAGTTTTAAAATATCGTAATCAAATTATCAATGAAAACTTTTGAATCAACCTAAATACCCTGCTAAAAACTACACAACTAATTTTTAAATTTAAATTAATGTTTATAAAAGTTATCTCTTTCCAAGAGAAACTACCAGAGAAGTTTTTTTTAATTTTGAGGCATTTTCCAATGATTTGTATAATTGCATGTTGTGCAGTGTCAATGGATTACATTTTCAGCCATACCCATGCTGCGATCTGGATGGAAGATACTATGAAGAAGTTTTACTAACAAGAAAGTCAGTGTTATTGGGCTGAGGTTCTTCAGGAGAATGCGAAACATTTTACTTGTTATTAGTATGTAAACTGAGAACTAGAGAGTGCTTCCAAAAGTTATCTAAAGTTATTGTTAAGTACTGAAGAAGTTAGCGTCCATAGAGAGGTGACTTCTATAGCATTTGGTCCAGATACTTATATTGGCTTCTAATGTACAACACAAAAATAAAATTGAGTTGATATTGTGGTGTCAGCTGGATTTTAACTGTTGGAATCAAAGGTTCTGGACATCACATATTCTTACTTTTATTTAGTCGTTTTCAGCGTTATTTAACAAGATCTTCATCCAGATTGTTTGTTGTCAGAGATAAAGCAACCTTCCATATGATTGTTACTAAACCGATTGTATCTGTGCTTAAAATTGAATACTACTCTTCAGTTCTCTATTCTGGTTAAAAATGTTCATACTATGTATATGCTTAGATTAACTAGTTTCACATGCTCAGCATCCTAACAATTTCCCTTTCTAGTCCATCCATGTGTGGGCGCCGTGGCTCAATTAGTTAGTGCGTTGGACTACGGAGCAGGGGGTTCCAGGTTCAATCCCCAGACAACACCTAAAATTTCTTTCACGGACCCACCTCTCGCGAGCGTCTGACAAACATCCGAGAGTAAAACTGTCATGAAAAAGCTTCTCAAAATTGCCGTTCGGATCCGGCATTAAACAGTAGGCCCCTTCCATTCATGTGAAGAATATAACACGCACAACACGAATGATTGTGAAAAGCTAGGCCCTGGGTCCCATGGACCTGTTGCGCCAATAATTTGTATTTTTTTTTTGTAGTCCATCCATGTTTTCTCATCAGTTGAACTTTTTTCAATATTTAGCTGTTTGAGCTACTGCTACCTTTGTACGTAGCCGCATATAATGTCTAATGTTTTTTAAAAGAAATATTAGTTATCAAGTTGAGACAATACAGTGCAGTAAAAAATTAATGATCGAAGGAAACGAAGAAAAAGCAACCACATTCTTTGCTTAATTTTTTTAGCACGCATTTCTTTTGATTTGTATGAGCAATCCCATTATTTATGATTAACATTAAAACAAATAAAAGACAATTGGCATAATCCACTTAAAATTACCCGCATCTTCACATTGAAGTCCATTCACACGTCTGTGGCATTAAATAATCTTTAAGAACAACATTTCCTCAAAGTAGTCTTTCTCTTTGGCCATGTGCTGCTCATTAACCTAATTGTTTGGTCATAAATCTCTCTCTCGCACTCGAAAAAAAATATATATATATCCATTACCATTCATGACAGAAAGTGAATTTAAAAAAGTTCAATCGTTATCTTTCGTTCATTCACTGCATGATGTGCGTGTTGTGTTTCTTAGTAGCGTGTAAAGTGGGTAAATAACAAACAAACAAAAGAGCTGACTAGCGAACTGGACTCTGATTATTTCATTGATTTACGTACCTCGCGCATTGTTATCGTCTCAATATATGGGTCCAAGCGCATCATTTTTCACATGCGACACTGTAATCATTTTCTAACTACAAATTATCTATACTCTGACCACTTGCACTTGTGCGTATTGTCACTATTTAAGCCGAGAAAATAATTGAAGTGCGTTTCACTTGAAATGAAAACGAAACTTCTTTTTGTGTGTTCTCATTGAAGACATCACCACACGAGAGCATAATGCACATAAACACAATTATTACAACTAATTATAACACAAGCTGAAGAGTTTCTCTTGAATTGTAATTATATTTTTTAAATATTTTCTTTTTTATTTGGTTCAGTTCGGATCACACTTTCCATTGGAGACGCAATGACGCTTGTCACAAAGCATTTCCCTTCGTGATGATTATTGAAGTTTTTGATTCAATCCAAAGAATTTACTTTCAATTGGATGAATTTTTGTGAAATTTCACCTCACGACTTACAATGGAATGATGGGGACTGTGTTGGCAACTTCAATTAGTCACCTGCAACAGGGGGCAATGACAGTCGCAATGAATTGAATGAAATGTTATGTGACGAATTAACAGTGCATCATAATTACATTATTAGCGGTGTTATGGTTTTGCTAAAATGCTTCTCGGTTAAGTTTATAAAAAGAATAGTCTTTGCCGTACGAAGAGGAAGCTAATCAGAACTCAGTTTATTTTACAACTACTCTCACGAGACTTTTTATTAGCATCCAGATTGAGTGCTTGTAATACGTTTGTAGCTCGATTGGGCATTTGAAAATATTAAGGTGATTGGAGAGTAACTACAGTTATTATGAAGAAAGTTAAAAGAAAAACGGTGAAAAGCACAGAAGTGTCTACAATGCGGCAAACAGAAAGTTGTAATGAGTTTTTATTCGGTAGTAAAAGACAATGGTTTAATATAATTTTGTAGATTGAAAGTGTTGTCTATTTAGAAGAAGTAATCTGTCTATGATGGCCAAATGCATGGAGCATCCACTTTATTTGCAAATTGAAACGAACATATGTATCTGCTGAATGTGTCTGATAATTGTTTGCATTTCCGTAGAAGTAAATCTTTATTTATGGATAGACAGATAGAAAAATTTCGAAAAGGTAATAAAAATATCGTGTGTAGTTAACCTTCTTTGCACAGAGCCGGAATAACTCTTACCAGTCTAGATAAGACTTAAATTATTCGAGAGCCATCTCATAGGAGAACAATGTTAACAAGAAGTAGTGAATGATCGTCAAATCGATGGACACGATTTTTAACCAATTCAAATTGGCAATGACGTAGCCAGTACCAGCATCGATATTAACAATTTATTTCTATGAGTCTTCTTCGGCCTGCATGGTACGATAGGTCTAAGAATACCCGCGTGTAAGCATAAATGGTTTGAAACCAAATGTTTAACCGATGTTTATATGTATTATATGGATATTATGGCCATCGATGATTCTTTCCAATTTTATTAGGAATATTGGATCAAAGTCAAGAATCGTGGTTATGTGAAATTTTTAGGTAAACGTTTCCTTATGCTGATCCTTTGCTAACTGGACTCTGGGTTCGTTGAGGTCTACTACTATTTTGGAGCGTTAATTAAGCCGAGAGTTTTTTCTGTAGCGATGATCCTTGTGTAAAGGTTTTGGAGTATCTATTTACTGAAAATTGGACTAGATGTTTTTTGATTAGATTAACCAAGATAGATACATATACCCCCTTGCTAGATACACTCAATTGCTTGATGTTGGATGTTCCTTCTTGTTGTCAGCCTTATGTATTGACGATATAGTCGGATTTATTTAGAGTGGCTATCTGCATAACTGTGCAGACCAATAAAGGTCCATTGTGATGCTGTTTAGCTTCTAAACTAACCGGAGCTTCTAATAAACCGAAGGAGGCTCACGACTCCTAATGATGACAGTTCATCTGGATTCTCAAAGAAGGATACTTCTAGATGGAGCCATCTTTGTTGGGATAGTGCTGAGCTGAGTAGATACATAGGCAGTTTAGGATGGTTTCTTTCTCCTCCTCATCCCTACAGCTTTTGGAGAAGTCATGTGAAAAGAGGCATATTGGCCTATCAGAAAGTGTCCAGTAAAAACGCCGATAACGTGACTGATCTGTGATTGTTTCAACAAGGCCAACTCAGCACTACGTTGGAAATCAAACCTAGGCCAAATCTGTCTCGGAATGTTGCAAGTAGGTAGATTTGCCCATCTACAGCTGATTCTGCTAAAAGCGTCCAACTTTAGTAAGGTAGCGAGGGACATACCCAGGTTCCGCCACTTTGGCAGGATCCTATGCAATTCCCGGCAATGTTTCTGTACCCACGTATGGGCCTGGTACCCAGCATGGGTGAATTTTGAACTCCTCAATCAAAAGAAACAAACAGCAGTTTCAAGCGGCCTTTGAAATGAAAGAGTACGATTCCAGGGATTTTATTTCCGCTTGACTGTCAATGAAAATTCGAATATCCCTGACAGATATTGCATTACATTTCAGCTAGGACATGGCTTCCTTTATCGCGATCATTGCCGCCTGTAAAGCGCTATAATGATCTGGGAGGCGGAAAGAGATGTTCGGATTGAGTTTGTCGGAGAAGACACCACAACCCATCCCATCGTCAGTCTTGAAGCTGTCCGTGTAGAAGTGGACTGAACTGTCCTCAAGATATGGAGCGTTCACTATGGTCAGGGAAGAAGTTCTCAGTGCACCACTGATGCAGATCTTAGCACGTTTTGTAGTAGATTGTGGTGAGAAAACCAATTAAGTGCCGGCCACCAGACGATCCTGCCATATAGTAGTATAAGCCTGATAATGGACACGTACATCCAGCGTAAGATATGTGATTGAAAACCCCAGCTCCTACCTATGGTTTCTTACAGAAGTATAGAGCCACAGTTGGCTTCTTTACAGGTTCAAGTAGTTTCGTTTTCCAGTTTAGTTTCCTATCCAAAATGAGACTCAAGTATCTATCTTTAAAGGAGAGACTCATACGATTAACCGTGGGAGGGTCAATAAGGGGAACTTTATATTTACTCGTAAAGAAGGTCAACCCCTAGATCGCATTTTGAGGCCCATCTGGTAAGCCGGCAATATCAACTGCGTAGGCAATAACTCTGCAGCCAGTCTTTTCTGTGTTGTTAAGGTAAAAGCACCCCCTTGACCACTAGATTCCAGAAAAGAGGGGACAATTAACAAGTCTTCTAGCCTATACGTCGCCCGGCTGCGAATTGATAATCCTGCGTGTGAGAAATTGATTGACCAATACTCCAAGCGAAGAATCGACTTTCAGGCTTGCAAGTGCATCTATATTTGCCGAAGATCTGATATTGTTAAAGGCCCTTCAAAGTTCAGGAATGCAATCATAGTAAATACCTTGATGGTCAGTGATTTTTCAATAATGAACACTATCGCTGTCTTTGTAGTACGCATGTTGGGATGCAGAGAGCATAGATGGGCTAATGCTCTGGCGTAAGTGGATATCAATCGGTCTTTCTAGTGTTTTCAATAGCAAGGACAATAGGCTGATAGGTTGGAGATACTTTGGTTCCATGTGCGACCATTTTTTTGCTTTGGGTATAAAGACAACTTTAACCTCGGTCCATAGTTTGGGAATGTAGACCAGATTTAGACAATCAGACATGATGACTTTAAGCCAAGGGAGCACTATGTCGTCTGATTGCTGATGCTCAGTAGGAATAATACCATCCGGCGACTTGCATGGTTTGAAACTACTGAGATTCTTCTATGCTTTCACATATGGCCAGCTAAGTTCCTCCAATTATGTTCAACCCCTTCAACCCGAAGATAAAGAAATAATTTGCAAAGATTGGAATGCATCTTTTGTTAGCAGAAGCATGGGTAATTCCGTGGTTCACTACTTTATATAAAAGGCACCCTCCATGTGGAGGAAGAGATATATTTTAAAATAGTACATCCCAGTTCAAGGACACCCTCGATTCAATAGACTATTACACAAAAGTATTTGCAATTTTTCATTTCTCCCTCTAATAACAGCTCGAGCAGAGTTCCCTCTGCAATAACATAAATTACAAAGAAAAATAGAGAGAATGTGCAAAACTAGCGTCTATCAATCAATATACAATTCCATCCCATTAATGTCTCGTATCATGGGGCACAAAACAAATCCACCGTGCAAATGAAATTATCACGCAGTTCGTTGCATTTACGGCGCATCATCCACAATTCAAAGGAGAAAAAGGATTTCCAGATATTTTTAGAGAGCCCATCGCTTTAGTGCCGCACCTGAGTATTAGCCTCCGCCGCAACCACATTAATGTCCATTAGCAGCAGCAATGGAGCCGATGCCGAATGACAAACCAGCTATGGAGCTATAGAGTAAGCTGGCGTCAAATAGAAGCTGGAATGGAATTCCACTCCTCGACAATTGTTCCGCGCGCGATGTAATCAATTTTAAATAACCAAACGGCCGGAGAGCGGAGCAGTCCCTACCAAGCGTCGACCTTGTGTTGTAAATAGAATACCACTCAGACCTGCAAGCTATGAGTCCCTAGACCATGAACATTATTCTCCATATGATTATGTTATTACCACCTCCTGTAGAGTGGGGTGTTGCAAAGCTGGTTAAGGATATCGCATCGTCATCTTGCTCACTCATCCACAAGCCTTATGATCTCATTCGTGCGCAGCTTAAAGCCTGACTGACATCGTAAACCATCCAACAAAAGTGATGTCGGCTTCGATTTGCTCCTATTCTATAAAATTTTATTTCATCTTCCACTTCCACTTCCACATCCAATGGCCGTCGTCCGTTCGTCCGTCGTTCGTCATTCGTCGTTCGTCGTTGTAGTGAGTTTTGAACCGGAGACGTGTTAAGTAGCCGCCAATTATTTCTGGGCATCCATGGGATTGCCTTGTTCTTCGTTCGTCTTCAGGGGCTATCGATGTGCCGGCGATTACGTTAAATTGGCCGGGCGCTCCTTATGTGTACATTTTATTGTTTGATGCAAGGATTTATGGTGGCTGGCAGGATCAAGTGGTCTTTTGAGTGATTGGCTTATGCTGCTCTCATGCAGCGAGTGTCTTCTGATTGAAATCTCAAAGGTGGAGATTTTACGAGTTTAAGCCCGAAGCGATAATAGTTTTTAATTCGTTTATAGTATGCATGTAACTAGGAGTGATGTAAAAGACAGAGAGAGAGAGATAGCGAGAGAATTTCACGTTCTAATGAAGTTTAATGTCCTGCAAAACTTACCTAGCAGGGAGCTGCATAAACATGTTTAACATTTGCTTAAGACAGATACATTAATCATTGATATTCTCAATCAACATGTTTATTACTGACTGTTTAATGATTGAAAAGGTTTTTTTGTGATGTGTGTTGTGAGGATTAGTTGGAAGCCAGGAGCCACTTAGTAGCCTTGTGGGATATTGAATGCCTACGTATAAGGCAAACGGGGGTTGAAACAGTTTGAAATTAAGAGTCGAAATGGTGTAACAGTGGAAGGAAAATATATAAAAACCATGACGAGCTGCAGGTGCACTGTAATAGGGCGAAAGGCACCATGAATCAGCTCCTAACTGGTAGAGTGCCTTAAGGTTCCGCGCTGGGTCCACTCTTGTGGAATATAATGTACAATAATATTCTAAGGCTGGCAAATCCCACAGTCAGGACCAAAGAAAATAACTATAACAGTGGCAAAGTTTTAAGATTGAATTTGCAAATAAATGGTACGAAGAGTTAGACACGGATAACAGTAGGTTACCCTAGAGCTGCCCAAGAGGAACAATAAATGGAGAATTGAAGAGGAAGAGGACTAGGACCTCAACACTGTATAAAGAATAAGACTTAATACAGAAGGACCGAGATAGAGTAAACGACAACTATTATCAACAATCGCACAATCAAGTTGTGGATTTAGCGGATGTTTGTTGGTTCAAGTCATAGTCACCTGCGACAGAACTCCTACAGAAACCTGTAGAGATGAACACGAAAACTTTGTAAATAGTAGAGTCGCAGTTGGTCGAGAGAATATGGAAAAACTATTTCGATAGACTGTATAGCACTCCCATCCACGTGATCAAAATAAAGGGAGGACTAAGCTTAGTCCAGCCATCAGCTTACCTCCAAATCTTGCTACTGAGGTTTTTTTTGTCGGATTAGGAAACATTTACCTGGAACACTCAGACGCAACTGATCCTTTGTACTACCAGGAAGCAAATTCCAGTATTACCCATTTTACTGGAATTTCTTCGACTTTCGGATAAAGCCGAAAATGCACTTATGTAATGAGGCGCTTACAGTATCAGCACCGAAGATCTGCCACCTGATCATAACAAACGAAATGATTCGCAGTATCGTTTTCCTCTTTATAAGCATCGCAGACAGTGGCGTCTCTTAAGACTAAGATGCTAAGATGCTTAGCAAAAGGAAAGTGTCCCGTAAAAACCCCAATAAGTTGTCCACAGTCTTTTCTGCTGAGAAACAGCAAGAATGCCAGTGATTTCTTACAGACATTCGGGAGCATACCTTGAATCTGCCTGCATTCTGTAGAGGCATACCACACACAATTGTGTTCGTAAGAAACCCAATCATCAATGGAGGCGCTGATCGAGGACGCGAGAAGACCTAACACAGGTTCAGGTCCTTAAAAATCATACTTTGAGCCTCGCTTAGCAATCTCATCGGAGATCTTATTTCCCGCAATCACAGAGTAGACAAGAATCAAAGAGTTCAGCCTTGCGATCAAATTCAAGGAGTTCTTGTATTTCCGAACTATTTTGGAATGACATACAGCATTAAGCAAGGCCTTAAGCACAGCCTCACTTTGCTACAGACGCAGATACTCCGCCACCTATTCTTAGCAATATCGTCGACACCCATTGGGATAGCATAGATTTCCGCTTGAAAAACAGAGGAATGCTTGCCTAACGAGTAGTGAAGTCTAGTAGTGTAGGTCTCGACGAAAACACCAACACCGGACCCCTCGACACAGTCCAGGCTCAGACTCTGACCAAAGCCAGTCCTGATCGCAAGGAAAATCGGCAATAGTCGATTCTAGCGACTGCGTCTTAGTCGATTGGTTGGAGTTTAAGTCTGAACGCGACTGAAGTTGATCTTCTACCAGTTTCCCTAGTCTGACCTATGTTCCGCCATCTGGTGTCCCTAAACTTAGGCGTGTTATATCGTACCTTTCTTGGAACAATCTGCATCATCAGATCTGCATCAACAATCTTGTATCAGATACGAATGGAATGGTGTTTGTTGGCCTAAGTCTCTTCGCAATAGAGTTGGAGAGCATTAGACTTCCTGTCCTCGCTGCGATCAGTCTTTTGTTCTTGGAACCAAGCCTGTACCGTCATATAGATCTCTTAAGCTTAAACGTGTGCTTGTCTCTATCCAGAGGTAAGAGTAGGACCACCTTTCGCTAATAATTTTGTACGGTTATCTTCCTGTGGGTATATGAGTTTTTTGCCACATTAGATGCATGAGTTCCAACCCTACCGTGACAACCGTCGCTATTAATGGATAAGTTCACAGCATGATCAACAGAGGATGGATGTACCCCTTGGCAAGTGAGTGAAATCCTATGGCTTGTTTCGCTAGAAGTATCAATCTTCTTCCCATCCGTCTCACCCAATAGTGAAATCGACAACTCGAGTAGATCCTGATTCCTTGCGGATCCGAATTTCAGCCCTTTAGCGCTGGAGTGGCAGATGCCATCAACTTCTGTCCTATCTGTGACTTGCCAAACACTTGGATGGTCTCATTAACCACTCTATACATACACAAGTATGGTTCTCTCCGAAGTACTAACAGTTGGCGTTCACTCCGTTGTAGATAGCCATTGCTCGTACTTTGTGGAATCTCTTCTGTTTCCTTTCTACTATTTATTATTGCTCGAAGAAGGGTTATGTTGGACTTCTACCTTTTGGTCTATTGTGTCCACAACTAATACCTGGTAGGTCGAATGAATCCCATCGTTATAGAAGTTCAAAGGATTGCTTATCGACTTCCAATAGAAGTATCTTATTCTCTTTGTTCGCCTAAATTTGCAGATGTTCACGTTTCATTTCCTTACTCTGATATCAGTTCATTTTTACACTCAACACAAGAAGTCCTTAACGAATTTCTGAGGTATTATAGGTATTAATTATCTATGTAAATGCTACCAGGAAGGAGAAAATGTTCTTCACCCTCTACAAACTATGTATCTACAACATTGTTGCAATGAAAACCATTCGCTACGGTCAACCATCACCAACCGTGTTCACAAAGTTACGTCCTTTCTACGTACATATAAACATTCCACGTATCCGTCCGACATTCTGTTCAACATGTAGCAACTACCACCCATTATTGAAATTTATTTGACAACTGAATTGGTGAATGGCTTCCAAGATTCTGCATGCTTAGCTCTCATCCATGTCCGTATGCAAATCAGTTGCATTTTAACCTACACGTACGCATTTAATCATTCTCATCATCTGTCAGCCATTTGAAGGTTTGAGCAAATATCTATGATTGCCTTTCAATGACCAATCAATCTGTCCGGTTGGTTGGCGTGTTGGTTGCTTCCTAAACCATTCATCTTGTTCATTCACGCAGACCGGCAGCGGCCGTCAGGAATGCACTGGCCGTTTGTTCCATTGGGCTGTCATCTTTTGACATGACTTCTAAAGGTGGTTGGTATTCTTTTGGGTTTTTTTTGTCCGCTTGTTGTCAGGTTTTGATTGTTGGTGAATATTATAAGGGTGAAGGTACACGTGCATTCTATGCAATGCGATGATATTGCAATTTCCTGTAGAAAGTCTCCTTGGGCATAGGTACTAATGATGTGGAGAAGGTACTCATCTATCGGTAGCTATTTTAGATCGTGGACGTAAGGACTTTAATGTATAGAACTTAGATTTAAGGACACAGACAAAATGATGAAACTTTTGGAAGATCCACCATATAGTGGGACACATCCATGTGCCGTCAGGAAATGTATTGAGTCGAAATGCACCTCTTTAAGTTGTTTTTGGATCTATGGCTGGATACGTGTATATAATGTTCAATATGTGTTCAACCATTTGGAGCTATGTGGCTATATCATATCAGCAAAACCTAAAATTTATGGTTCAAACTAGATCGTATAGCTCATCGTTGTATCTTCTTCTCTACACTATGCACACGGGGCCAATAATCTTTCAGCCGACTAGTGGTACAACAACCAAGAGCGTCCTCATCCATTCTTGACTTAGTTCATGCTTTTGCGTCATATTGCAGGACTAAGATAATTAAGGTTTTGCACAGGTTGCGTCTGAATTTATAGCGTATTCGAGGTAAACAAAGTCCTTAACTATCTCCAAGTTATATCTGTCAAGGGTGACGTTCTGTCCGAGACGTGTCGGTATTATATATCAATGCTGAGGTTCCATTCACCGGGCTTTCGTCCTACCATATTTTGCATCATCATCCCTCCTTGCTTTGAATATCCCCAAAGACAGGCCGTCATCTCCACAGCTTTATTCAAATTTAGGTTAGAGATTGCTAACGTAACCTCATCCAGGTTGGGTGGACTGAATTTTTAGTTATCATGACCCAGATTGAATAGTTAGTTCAGCTTGCATCGAAAGTGCAAGTGCTGTACAGTCATACAGATATAATGGTCTAGAGAAACCCAGCGCCATACCAGGGGCAGTGTAGTTAATGGTCTTCAGCACCTGAAGCTGGTGGCATAGGACGCCTTAAGAGATTAAGGGACACTCAATCAGAAAAAGCTATGGTGATCTCTTGGGATTGTAGTCATCGGACATCAAACTGCCTCACAGTATTTCCGAGATTTTGTGATGTTCTGGATACGCATATTCGTGCCTTGGGTACAACAAAGGATGTTCTCTCCTAGGAATATTCGGAGATCCATCATACTGGAACAGTGCCTTGCATTGATCGCAAAGTGTTCAGTCTGCAAATATTGAGATATGGGAATCGCATGCCAGCATTGACAATATGTGGTTGTCCCTAGGCCTACTTCTCAATCATATTTCTGAGTCCATGGTTAGCACTGCCTACATTGGCATTCATTTCTCTCACCAATATGACCATGTTTCCTTTTTGCCATGAAAGATATCCTTTTCGTCGGGACATAACTCTATAAAATGGTAACGCAGCTTCCTCCTTCTTAGGCTTGGCTTTTTTGTTTCAATGTCGACAAGATTTAGTGTTTGTAGAAAAAATAGTCTTGATTAACTCTGGCTGACTGTGCGAGAATAAATGCTTCCTGCCATTTGCCAGTCCAGAAAAATACCTCGTCGGTATTTTGAGCTCCAACAGTCCTTCCGTTTTTGTTTGAACTTATTTCCACATAAGAATTGTAACTGATTTATGATAGTCATCAGTGCCACAATATCCGTGATTCTGTAAGTTTTGCAGATGACTGTACCAACACTGTACTTGCTGTGTTGAACGAAAAGGGGTTTTCAGTTGATTTTACAAATGAGGTCCTTATCTTTACTGCAATAAATTTGCAATAGAGCCAGAGTCAGGAGTGCTTGATATCGGCAAGTGTTAGGATGATTTGAAGCACAAGCAAGGCTAAGACCAACCTTATAAATAATTTAAGGATGAGGATGATCCAGTAATTTTTTGTTTTGTCTAGCGAGGGTTCCACTTGTCAAAAGCACCAGCAAATACTATTTATTTTTATTTCATAGATCCTTCGATGGTAGGTATTGAGGTGTTAAAAGCCTGTGATTCAATAGGACTCGTGATAGGTTTTTAGTACCTAAGTAATTGAGTGTCCATTACCATATCAAGATATTTTGAACTAAAACTGCTTTAGATTCATTTGTTCTATTAAAAATCCTTGGGATTGTGGGTAGGATTTTTCTGATCCTGATTGCCTCAAAGATATCTTCTATATTTTCTCAAATGTGTTTCCAAGATTTTCGTTGAGCTTTTCTAAGTTATAATTACCTTTTAATACTTCTCCAACAGTTGACTTGATTAAGAGGCTGCCTACACGCTTTACAACAAACATCTAACCCCCTAATCTTACCAAGAACGTCTCGTTTCACTCTTAAGTTTACTTATTCCATATATGAAATATACTACATATGTACACATCGCCCAATTAAGGACTTCTCTCTGCATTTCCACTAAATGGTCGAGTTTATTGGCATTTTCTAAGAGATCTGGTGTATCAGTCAGTAGCTCATATTACGAGGGCTACAGTAGGTTTAGTGCCCTCTTGGTGAGAATACAAGCAAAGTCGATAGGAATTGCATTAAGGAGGTGGCAGGTAACTTTAGAAATCGAAACAGTTTCAGGACTACAATCCGCTGGAGCGGGAATCACTTTTTCTGGGATCTCCTTGTACTTTTTTGTAGACTTTAGGTCTTATGTCTATCTAGACTCTTGGAAGCCATTATTTAATATCTGAGGGTAAATCATTGATAAATAAGAGAAAAAGGAATGGACCTAGACGCCTAACTTGGGGTACTCCAGAATAATTAAAAATTTCATCTGAGAGTACAGAACCAATTTTAACGTACTATTTAAATCTTTATTTCCAACTTCTTCACCAGAACATTATGTTGAACATGGTTAGGTTAGGTACGTGGGTAGGCGAGTGCAGGAATCGACAACGCCACACCCAGGTCAATACAGACCCATTATGATACCCATAAGGGAGCCCATTGGTTAACGCTAGTTCTACAAATATGGTTCCTATGAACTAGCAAACCATCTAGATGATTTGATGTAGTTCAAGATGATGACTGGTCTACTGAATAATACTTCTAGGTCACGGAAAAAGTGTTGCCCGAGAAATATAAATCTAGGGTGGATAAGACCAGGACAATGACAGACAAAGTCGGTTGTATACTCATTAACTTCCTCATCACCACATCCATGACTAACATATGTCTTCTTCCGTTAGTCTTAGTTTTTTCATGCGATACCGTCGAGTGCTATGACCCGTGATAACTCCCATCAGGGTACAAAGGGATTCCCTATCATTTTGCATAATTCTGTGGGTCCTACTCTTATCGAAGCAAGGCCATATACTTCTTGTAATGACATAAGTGTTTTGGAAGGAACATGTTACCTCCCTACGGGCCCTAATCCCTATTTCAGTGAGCAAGGCGAGATGCGCACCGAGTTATCGACCTGTTCTGATGTAGATTCTGAACGTTTCTGATCTGCTCGTCGGCCTTCTCATTACCTGGTATATTTCCATGTCCAGGGACCAAACCAAATTACCTATAAGATCAAATCCGCTGGTAGGTACTCCGTGGTCGTATTAACTCTGGTACTATCGATAGATTAGGTTACGCTTCCTGGGAAGTGCGTACTTACCAGTATTCTTAGTGACTCTGAACAAGATTCAGTCCAATTTCCGTCGGGATCTTTGAGTTACCCTATAGCCGTAGTTTGTCTGGAGAGGTTTTTCCTTAGCCTCGCAGATTCTGTCGTTCATCGCAAAAGTGCTGTCAATTGCGGCATTTAGCTCTTTGTGTCTCATTTTTCAATTTTTCTGACTGTCCTTGTACTGATTCCAGTCTATGTCTAATTTTGTCCTCTTGGCCACATTAAGGAGGTTTCCGGTTACTCTCCTAATGTCTGAAGCTATTTACTTCACCATGGAGGTGATTTTTTGTTCTTCCTTTTGGTCACTGGACATGCTAAGCTGAAAGCCTCTTTGAGGACCATAGTGATTTTCTCGGCTTTGCTGTCGATATCCAAGGGACTTTGTAAGTCACATTCTTGAAAGCTTCCGTAACTCTTACTCACACTCCTTATTGAAGACATCCCAATTAGCCGTCCTGGGATTCCTATATGGTTTAGGAGAATCACAGGCACTGTTTAAGAAAAAATCAATAATTTTCTGATCAGAGTACGAATCAACCCCCAAAACATTCCAATTTTTTATGTTAAGAGTACTAGAATTACTTGCTAGAGTTATGTCCATAACTTCTTGTCTATTTCTAACAACGAAAGTAGGTTCTCTACCCCAATTAGCTACAATAAGCTTATTTTCGATGACCAACTGAAACATGGATTCACCACCACGGCTTGTATCCCTTCTTCCCCATTGCACATGGTTTGAATTTGAGTCACATCCCATGAGCAGATCACATCCTTCTTGTGTATCCTTTTTTACCAGGAGCAGGTAATTGTGGATGGCGGACTAACACTGGCGTCGTAAGGCCTTTACAAAGTATAAGTATAAACCGTATCGGCTTGAAAACTCATTTCCTTATTATGAAGGCAACAATTCGAAGAAATTACCAAATTCGTTGTGGGGGACCTTCGAATATTTAGGGTATTAAATGGAGCTTAGCTATTGATCTATAGTTTACAGGTCTCCTTAACCCAGATTTTGATTTACTTCTCTGATTTGGTCAGAGGTATCAACGAGTCTATTCTTTGGCTCTTCCAAGTTAGAAATCTTCTAATTGTTTAAGAGATCAATTTCTGGCCTCTTTGCCCTATCTCTAGCAGAGTACCACTCCATACTTTTCTCAGTTTATGTATCTCTATTTTGAAGAGATCTGCGACTATGTTTACATAGCCCTGATATCTAAATGAAGCTTGGGAAAACTAATTATTAAGTTAATATCCACATTCCTTCACTTATCAGAAGAAAATTATAAAGTAAGTCTGTAACTACTTCAATATGTTTTCAAGAATCATTGACCCTTACTGGACCGCTGCATCGCAGCAAAGTGTAAACCAACAGCCCCACCCTCTCACTAATATTGAAGATTGTAGTTCCCAGGTTTCGATGGAAGTTATAATTCTCGGAATGGAACATTAGGATCTTGTTGATTAGCCAATGCTGAATTAAGTTCAGTGATAGTATCTTCAAAATCGTTGAGAGGATCGTTTTTTCGCAGAGCGGTCGATTGCCTTACTTTTTGATTCTTGTCATTTGACTGAGCAAAGATATCGACATTTATCCATGTGATACTTTCCTGGATTACTTTTCGTTAGTATTGCTTTACATCCTGTGATCTCCCTTGCTGATCTGTTCTTTGACGATCTTCAAGGAAGTGGTTTAGATATGTCCAGCTATACTATGCTATCTGTATCTATTTTTGGTTTTAAAGGTCCTTGTTGTCTTTATAAGCAGAGATTGCAAGAACACTCATGAGATATCTCTTTTGTTTTATTGTTTTCTGATAAACGCTGGGTAGATTCTAGAAGGCGCATCAATTTTTTATCCATCGTATGATTTAATTTGAGATTTCCTGAATTGAAATTACACTCTTTTTGGCATCTGTAAGTCATAAACTTACAAACGTACATAGATTCATAGTTCCTTTATTTTATTAGCTTTATAGATTCCCTCAACACTGATTTGATTAGGAAAAGGGTTTCGCCTTGTGCTGTAAACTATCTACCACAACTGTTCATAATTGTAGCCATCAAACAGCAAACATGAGTAATTTGATATCAATTACTTGTGCAGCGTTGTAATCGAACTCAAAAAGTTGGCAATAAACTTTGCTTTATTGCTGCCAGTTCAACTGGATATTTTTCTATGTGCGCCGGTATGGCAGTCTCTCCATCTTATTGCTGTTGCTGGTGCAAAGTGCCACCGCAAATAGAACCGTTAGTACATGTATCTGTATATAATTCGCGATGGCAAGTTATAAATGGAGAAACAGTCGTTGAAGTTGTTGCGATGCTGCTTTATAGTTGCATCTCCGACTATAAAGCAGCATTAATGTGCTAAATATATAAATCTAGAAAATATCTCATCTTAATGGCGACTGGAGGAGCATATTGGGTGTCAACTTGTCATTCGAAGTTTAGTTAAACGTGAAGTATAGGTAGGGTTGGAGAAGTCGTTTCGAAACATACACACATGCATTGAACTATCTGTGGATATGACAGAGACGTTGGGACACTGCACTCAAGACCAGGAATAAAGAGGAAATTAATTAACGAACAAGAGTATCTAAACAAATTCATTGGCTTAATGGTTTTAGCGATTAGGAGTACCTACGTACATACTAAGTATCTTCTGGTGTTCTTCCGCAATATATCCTCTTCGATCGAAGGTAGATATTTGTGAAGCCTTGCAAATCTCATTAGCTGTCTTCAATCAATGCAACACAGGCAGAGTCGTGTATCGTTGATTTCGCCGATTCTCAGTCCGACTAATTAACCTTCTACCCAACAGCAGTAGATCGATGAAGTTCATTCTATACCTAGAATATGCCATGAACCCATGGGGCAATTCGATTACTCGTGTTAAGCTTTTTAATTCCGAGCGGTGAAGGAATTTTAATGTTAGGTAATTAAAAACAAAGATGCTTAGAGCCCCATTCAGTGCATTGTTCCACTTTTCTTATTCCATTGTGCATTGCGCACTTGATTTCATTAGGGATACCATAAAGTGACCCTCTGCATGGACTTAAATTCTAGGAATTACGATACAAACGCTTGGGCATAGTTGGCGGTGGTTGCGGTAGCCCGTTTAATGATTAATTGAATTTCAATGAAATCAACTTCTGGAGTCTGGTTGTATGCTTTGAAGTTTGTTATCGAACTCCCGACCGACTGACTACCGAAATGCAATTATAAGAAATGTTAAGAGGTGGTAATAAAAATTGAAGACAAAACAGGTCTCATGTAAAATTGAATTGAAGAAATATGCCTCGAAGAGAATCTAGGTGAGCAGGAGTATCTTAATGTGAAACTGATGTAGAAAACTGTCAGATGGAAATTAAATTCCGCCTCCCACATTGCGTTAATTGGTTTGACGGTACTTTTACGATTACAAGTACAGTATCGGATTTGTGAAAATATTCGATTCGCTTCGGGGCACACCTTCCATCTTTCTTGGTCTGTAGCTAGATATTTTAGCTGTGGCCACAGTTTGCTGTGCGTCGCTGCTTCTGCTTAGACTAAGACCGTTGTCACAGTTTAGTGGGACATAAGTTCACAATCGAATTATGTATGTTCCACCCCATGGGGACCGAAGGTCACAAAAATAAGTGTGTGGCCTTATGTCCAACCTAACCTATGTACATAAACGCCTGTTTGCCAAATTCTTATAACGATCGTTAAAGAGTAGCAAAGCAGAGTGGTAGTGGTTCCACTAGCGGTGAAGTAATTTTGCTTGATTACCTTCCCTAAAGTTGTGGACTTACTCGTAAGTCCCAGTTTTGGTATCACCCTATCGGGACATAATTCCAGAACTCTTGGACTTGTATCCCTACGCCATTCAGTACATCTTCTGACGCCAGTAGAGAAAGAATTAGCGACAAAATATCTCCTTATCCCATTCCCTGTTGTATTTTGAAATATAATGGGAGCTGTCCATTTTACTGAACGAATCACCTTAGGCTATTGAAGAACTCCTATAATAGCAATTATTTTTAAAGAGATTTTCATATGCAGTAGCGATTTACCCGGTTACAGGCCTTCTCGAAATCCACCGAGAAGACATAAGGTAAAGCGGTGAATGATCTGTAAGATGTTGATGTTGATAGATCCTTGCAAAAGACCACTTGATGCCTTTTGATTGTAGTCTCAATTCTAACATTGATCTATTACCAAGCCAGTTATTGCAGTTCTTAAAATCACCTTTTTTTTGTATCTTAACAATAACTATGTCCTTTCAGTCCGTGGGATAGGTTTCATTTTCCCAAATAGCCCATATTAGCAGAAGGGACTGAATTTGAGAAGATTGATCGTTTGGATATCAGTAACTGTTGGAGGACCAGTGTGAATACCTCTTTAAGGTCTGCGCAAGCCGACGGAATAGTCGAGAAGATTGATCGTTTGGATGTCAGTAACCGGCGAAGGTTCGGTGTCAATACCTTTGTAAGATCTGCGCAAGTCGACCGAACGCAAGTTGCACTCTTCTCGCAGGAATCGTCATTGGACAGGGCGCAAAAATATTTCTTCCAACTGTGCAGTTGCTCTTCAATTGAAGAGATTGCCAGCACAGGATGGTTGGTGTTGCTTTTTTGGCCAACAACTTCTCGCTGGTATTGCCCTTTCTTGCAGTGTTTTTTCGTATTTTCTGAAAGACCGTCCAACGTTGTCCGCCTCTCATGTCTTATTGCCCTTTGGACTATCGTTTATTTTCTTTTTTTTTAACTTTAACGATCGGCAATGTATGATTTTGTCCCAGGTGCCTTGGGATATTGAGAAATTTCTAGCTCAAGACTGTCTGAATACTGTTTTGGATCCAGATTTTGTAAATGTACTATCTACTTCGCCCCACATCGTGTCTATAGTTGGATCTCCAATTTTCTTAAGGGACAATGCTCTTTCATTGAGGGTTATCCTGGATACATCCTTTGATTGAAGCATAGCTACCGTTCGGAACTTAAGACTTGGAAGAGACAAGTAATAATCACTTCCTACGTCCACGTTTCTATAATTATGAACGTCACATAGTGACTTCCGTTTTCGCACCTTAAAATGGTTTTCAGTTGGACTATTAGGAGACACCCAGATGATGTTGAAGTAGATGTGACTTTACTATGACTTGGTTTGAACTTTTTTCCAGTTGATTTTTCAAGGTAAAATTGAAGACAATTCGGTTGTTGTCTGTAAAAAAGCAGGCAGTGAAAACTCTCTAATCTTCAACAAGATTTGTTTTAAATCTAGTTCTAGAATATATGTATATATTTCGAACCAGACAACAGTGTTGGGTTCCTTTTCATCTCTCTTCCACGATCTACCTTAGCCCGAGAGTCTCTCTGGATTTCGCCACAGTCCCTCTCTGGCTTTGATTCCTCGAGCCAACGCTAGCATCTGTTTAACAGAAATCGCTACCACCAATTTCAGTGTTCTACGCCCTAAGCTTAGAACTTCTCTGTGAGTGGTGCCAATCGCCATTTTCGCTTGCTTGCAACCTTCCACGGTTGACCACCTTCTTTGGTGTTCGGACGCGGCCCATTTGCTAATTAGGTGTTCTACCATCCCAATTGCAGCAAATGGTTCCGAACCAGAGAGTGCCAATCCCTTGTCCGAATTTTCCTTGGCCTCAGTCCCTACGTGCCCTCTCACCCAGATCAGCGCCATCTCATTTCGAGATGAACACTAATTGAGCTTATGAACACATTCTAATGCCAGCGATGTATTGATATCTGTTTGCTCGATGCGTCTAATCACTGATTGATTGTCCAGTGCTATGGTAACGTTTCTACCCTCAACTTGACCCTCTTTCAGTTGATTCAACGCATGCAACAGAGTAATCATATCGGCTTAATATGACACGCTAGTTCCAATTCTTCTGAGAAGATACCTGCCCCCGCTCTGCTATACATCATGAACTCATCCGTAAAGATGATTATATCACCAATCTTCTTTTCCGGAAGTGTTCCATCTCCGATAAGAGTTTTGTGATGTCTTTCGGTAACACGCATTCTCTTTATTCCATCCATGGGCATATTCAACCCCGTAATCTCGTTTTTCACAAGATCCAGGATTTTCCTATGACCATAGATAGTACCATGTAAGTGCCAGTTGGCATCCCGGTGCAAAGGAAGTGCCGTCGATGCCGCCACTTTCTTAATAAATAAGGCGATCCCTAATAGGACTTTCGACCCTATCTAACTGTTTCTTTACACTTTTCTGGGAGGCTTTTTGCCACCATACAAATATGCTGACCTCGGGGAGATTCCCCACCTTAGTCCACATACTTGTTTGCACTGATGAAGTACCCTTGTCGCCTTTCTAATCTTCTCTTTCACATGGAAGTTCCAAGTTAGTCCAGCATCTAGGTATACACCCAGATACTTAACCTTCTTGGTCACATGCAGCTCCGATCCGAAAAGTTTCAAGGGCTGAAATCCCAATTCTCTCCTCTTCCTTGTGAAGATGATCAGATCTGTCTTTTCCGCATTAATGGTGAGTCTTTGTTCCTGACACCACCGCTCCACCACTCTGAGAGCATTTTTCATGGTATCTGCTGTGATGTTCATGAATTTACCTCTTACCATTATTGCTATGTCATCGGCATATCACACAGTGTAGATGCCAGATTGTTCAAGTCTTCTCAGGAGAGAGTGCACAGCTTTGTTCCACAGAGTAGGTGATAAAACTCCTCATTATGGGCAACTTCTGCTAACCCTTCATTTAAGTCTTGTAGCTCCCGTCTGAATATTTATCGCCCTATTATTCAGCATATTGTTCACCCAACTTACCACCAATGAGTTAACCCTGCGTTCTTCTAATGCTACTCTCAGATTTTTGAAGCATATTATGGTCATTGCGATACCTCCGGTATGTATCTCCTCTTCCGCAACGCATAGCACCTAGTGTAGCGCTGTTTCCATAGACCTGCCAACTCTGTATGCATGTTGTTTACTACTCAAAGGACACGCTTTCAGCGCCGTGGTCTCCATATGATTCACCACAATTCTTTCCATTGTTTTCAACAGAAATGATGTTAGGCTGACCGGTCTGAACGACTTCGCTTTGGTGTAGTCCTTTTTTTCCCGATTTTGGAAGAAACACCACATTTGTTTCTCTCCATGTTACCGGTATGTAGCCTATGTAACGTATACAACCCTAAGCCTTGGTACAATGAGGTCTGCACCCCATTGCATTACCATGAGATTCAGTAGAAGTAGATGAAAAGTTTCTGCCTTTTCATACATGAGCAATCAAAAATATCTTCGTCAACCCTGTAATCCGAGGGTCAAAAGGCGCGGAGGAATAGTATTGATCTAAGAACGGCAGACTTTTTAGCAACAAAGCGTTAAAAACTCCAAATCATGTACCATGGCGCTCACGTTTATATAATTTCCGTCGCCCTAAATCCATAAATAATTTCATTATCATCGCGTAACCATATTCCTAAGAGAAAGATGAATTAATAAAGTATCATTCCATAAACGTTGTTAAGGCATATTTCACGTGTAATTTACCCTAATCTTGCGATCGGTATCTCAGCATGAATTTCTCAATTCGACACAAGCTTTCCGAGTCCAAGAACTGTGCGATATTCATTGTATGCATGCTGAAGTGTTTCATTTGATAGATTCCAACCAAACATGAGATAGAACTTCATTTCTTTTACTGGTGTGTAGTTCTACGGTTCTGCGGTTATATGGGTCATCGCCAACTCAACACGCAATCTCACGCACCTGTTGCATACAGCCGGCAGATACATATTACATAGTTCTTCGGCTTTTCATTTCATTTATTCCTCCCAGAGTCTCAGAACCTTCTTCTTCTTCTTTCTCTTCTTCTTAATTAATACAATTGTATCTCCGTTCTTCGGTTTTGGTTACGGGAGTATAAATTCCACAGAGGAATAGAAGAAGAAATAATCTCCTCCCGGGGTATGATATCAAAACGAAGTAAATAATTGGATTAGGAGGAGAAACGTTTTCTGGAAAATTCATTTTAAAATGTGGAAAGTTTGGCAACCAAAACCTTGGTGGCTCGTGTCATCGTTTAAGCTGCCGGATGTGATGGGGTTCTGAAAGCGATTTCACTGACTTCGATGAGCTACCACAGTGTTCATAACTGGGAAGAATTGGAATTCCCATGGTTTTTAGCCAAGCATTCTTAACAGAGCGGTACTTACGAGCTAAGTGAGAGAGTTTTACAAATTGGAAATCAATTTCTGGTTAATATGCATTACGTCGACCTTGATTCAGTGTGTTTGGAGGAGAGTACCTCTCAACATGACTTTGGCTCTTAGTAGTGAATGATGTGAAGGAATGGTGGACTGGAATAGCCCATAGTCTTACCATTTTGCAACTGATGGGATCGAGTTGACCTCAAAGTCACTTACTTACTAATCCGGCTTACGACCGTAAAGAGTCTTTGCCTGAGACATTGCCATTTTCCAACCCTTCCGTCCGGTTCTGAGCACGCTGCTGCCAGTTCATAAGATCAAATAGCATGATCCTTATAAAGAAGGTTCAGCCTCCCTTCTCGATTTGAACCTGAGGGCTGGGATTCGAAGACTCTCTTATTCGGCGGATTTCCACTAGGGTATCGTTCGTAGAGTTAACATTAGGTAGGTGAACACCTTAACTACATCGAAACTGTATCTGCCGATAGTAAAGATTTGTCTTAAGTGATGGACAGATGTTGGTTAGATTAATAGTAAATACTAGCTTTTATCTTCGTTGACCTTCTGTTCAATATGTCTAGCTTTGGTTTCCATTGCCGTGAACTCCTCTACAATAGCTCGCTGGAAACGTCCGATGATGTCGATATCAGCTGCGAATGCTAGTTGCTGGATGAACTCATAAAAGATAGTACTATCCGTGTGGATACCACATTTCTGTGCTATCTGCTAGAGCACTAAGTTGAAGAAATCGTATAACAGAGCATCTCGGGTGCATGTCTGGAAAGTTTCCGAAGTGAAACTTCCAAATTCCACTACACACCTCCTGTCTTGTAGCATAACCCGACCTAACTGGGAATTTGATAAACAAATAATATGTTTCGACTTGCAATTCGTTGGTCTTTACCAGGATTTGGCTTACCGTGAAGATTTGGTTTATAGTCCATCTGCCAGGCAAATTTGGTGCAGAACAGAATAACCCATGCACACAGTATCCTGAGCAGGATCTTACATTCCACATTAAGCAGGAATATGCCTCGATAGTTATTGCAGAACAAAGGATCACCTTTTGTGTACACGGGGCATAAAGACCTTACACTCCAATCGTCGGACATGCTTTTGTCTTCCTTCACATATTGCCTCCATATTTGAAAACTTTCGACGATAAGCCATCTGGGCCGACGACTTTGTTGTTCTTTAGCTTCATAATACCTCAGCCAACTTCTTCCAAACTGGAAAGCAGAACGACTTCATTGACTGGCTGTGAGATATCTTCTTGCGGTGTCACTGTCCCTGTTTGATGATCATTCAGTAGTTGCTGGAATTGCTCCTTAAACACAACTAGCATCTACGAATCCTTTCGCGTCGGTAACTAGGTTACTTCCAAAATGTATGATGCGTGCCTCGCACCTCGGTTCGGCTATCTGGAGGAGAGCCAGGTTGCCTTGTATATTCTCTTATGCAAAAATCCGAAAAATCGTGGATACTGTGGTTCGAACTATCCCTCCTCCCTAAATATGTTCTTTTAACCCATTTTAGCATTAAAGTCGCTGAGCACGTATGCTTCGCCTAGGAGGTTATACGACTCTTCCTTGATACCGTCTTTAGCTTATTCGGTAAGGGCATATGCACATACATATAAGACTGAAGATAAGGCTGATAGAATATAGATTTGATGCAGATCATAGCCAGGCTATTGCTTATGGGATTGAAGTCAATGACTCATGTCTGCAGTCGGTTCCTTACGACGAATTCGCGTCCCAACATGAACAGTCTATTGTGGCAGCTGTAGTAAATGTAATAAACTCTGTTTTCCATTATTCCAGATCCTGTCCAGCATATCTTCAGGATCACAGCAATGTCTACTGCGTAGAACGGTATCCAGTTTTTGTGATGCTCACCAAATGTACACAGCACGTACACTTAAGGTGCAGACTCTCTGATAAGAAGAGTCCCTTTGTTGATATTGAGATATGGGAACCGCGTACTAGCTAGGAGCATGAATCCATTATCAGAGATGCAAGGAATCTGCGGAAACAAAAGCTGAAGCCACGATGCAACTAATACGGCTGGCATGTGACGCCTCGATGCCACGAAAGAATGGTGCCAATCGAAACAAAGACCCAGTGTATTGGTGGACGCAGGATCTAGCGGCGCTTCACAGGAGATGCTTACATCTTAGACGCAAAGTCACCAGCGGAAGGAGAAGACACATTAAGTCTACAGAGGAAGCTCTAGCGGAATTCAGAGCCAAAAGATCCGAGCTCAAGAAGACCATCAATTCGAGCAAAAAACAGAAGTGGGAGAATCTCCGCCGAGACATCAACAGCGACTCCTGGGAACTAGACTACAGGATTGTAATGCGGAAGCTTGGAGTTCAGGCGGCCAATCCTGCTCTTAACGAAGAAAAGATGAAGGGTATTGTGGACACGCTTTTCCCAACTCATCCCGTCAGGCCCCCCGACAGCACTTTAGCCCTTCGAGAGGAAATACCACCCTTTAGTGAAGAAGAGTTGTTTTTAGCAGTGAAAACGCTACAAAACAGAAGAGCCCCTGGACTCGACGGGATACCGTCAGAGGTGCTAAAGGTAATCGTCCACTCATGCCCTCAACTATTGCTGAACATGTACAACAGCTGCCTGAAAGAAGGAGTCTTCCCCAGAAGTTGGAAGAAACAACGTCTTGTGTTGAGCAGCAAAGGTAAAGAAGACCCAGACGGAAGCTAAACCAGGTTATGCGACGAGTAAGCTTCTGGATGAACGAACATGGTCTCAGTCTGGCTACAGAAAAAAACCGAGATAGTTCTTTTGACGAAGAAAAGGATCCCGACTCAAATCGTCTTTCTAATCGGCCAGGAAGAAATAAGAAGCAAAGACGCCGTGAAGTATGTGGTCCAACGGCCAGCTAGCGAAGGCTCCTGATGTCGACAACGCACGCCATCCTCCTCTACGGATGTGAGATTTGGGCAGACGCGCTTCGACAGGAAAAGTACAGAAAGCAGATGGTAGCTGTGCAAAGACGCGGAGCTCTACGCGTGGCAAGCTCCTATCGAACGGTGTCGGAACCAGCGGTCCTTGTTATCGAAGGAGTAACCCCAAATATACCTTCTAGCGGCAGAAAGGAAGTACGTCTATGACAAAAAGACGGAAGTCGGAGTGGAAATGGAAGAGGCTAAAGAGCTCACGAAACAGAAGTGGCAAGAACGCTGGAACTCGGAAACCAGAGGACGGTGGACAGCGAGGCTGATCAGGAATATGGCTGAGTGGAATGACCGGAAACACGGTGAGGTTAACTATTACGTCACCCAGTTACTCACCGGACACGGATACTTCAACGCCTTTCTCCACAAGATTGGCAAAACGAACATCCCAGCCTGTCAGTACGGGGACTCCCAAGAAGACGACGCGCACCATATTTTCTTCACTTGCAGCAGATGGGAAGCCGAAAGAGGAGAACTGGAGAGAAATATTGGTATCATCACTCCAGACAACATAGTCGAAAAGATGCTGGCCAGAGAGCAGAACTGGAACCAAATCTGCACCTACGCCCAACATATTCTCAGAAAAAAGAAAAGAGAAGAAGAGCAATCCCGCGAGACAAAGTAAGCCCGAAAGGGTATATGATTACAACCCCCCTGAAGGAATGCGAACAACGGTCCCGGCGAGGTTGGTCAGAATCCGAGTCGGGAGGAGTTTTAGTTACGTATACCTTGTACAAAGGGGAGTCGGACACACGGGGATGGTCAACGTCAAAAAGACCTCCTTATGGTGCATAAAGCATTCCTCCTCCCCCCAACAGAAAAAAAAAAAATCAGAGATGCAAGATATACGTAGATTCCCATAGTATTATAAGGACAGTACACTTTTGACATCATAGCTAGGGCACTGTTCGTATATCTCATCCAGGAGCTCGTAAAAGCTGTCTATAGTATCTTTTCCTCTGTAGGGGAGTAAGCACATATCAAGCTAATGTTGGCGAAGTTATCCTGTTATCCATGTCTGAAACTCAAGACTTCTTGCCGGAGTCTGTCTCCAATAATAAATCCGCATTCAAATAGGCGCTGCTTCTGTTGTCAGTACAAATCCCAAATTTTCTCCCTTCTTTTGCCCGGGTGTTTCATTACACTTCTTGGATAGCAATAATCTCTGCTTTACAGCAGTCCATGGGCTCCACTGATTGTTCCGGTCTGTTACAGAACCCAGCATTCTACTGGATTTTTCGTAACTCTCAAACCTGTACGGCCTGGTCCTTAGTAAAAACGTCTAGACTAAGGGGCTAGATATACCAATGATCGGATGCGAGAGCTATAGTTGACCCATTGAGGGCTCCTCCGCCACCTAGTCTTTATCCAGACCCTGCATCAGTCTTGAAAGATCCTTATCGCCCTGAGCTCCGAATACGTCGAAGTACCTCAAATAACGCATCAGTCAGTCTGGCTGTGCACGTCACTGTTGATTCTAAGAAACTCTTGGTAGACATCTGCGACGCATGTCGACAAGATATGCCTCACCTACCACATGCATGTTGGAGGTAACTCATATACATATATGTGATTGCACAGTCCCATGTATCCAGCAGCCTCACCATAGATACATTTTTACCGCAAAGAGACTCCGAGTCGTCCTCTGACCCCAAGGCCATTCTTCAACGAACTGTATCATAATTCAAAGAATCTTAATCTTCATTTACTTTTGTACTACAAATAACCAGTCCAGCTATCCCAAGGGATCATCGACATTTCATCACAAAATGCACACAATTCCAGCACATCTCGTTCCCAATTTAACCCTTGTCCAAACCCACAGACAAGCTGTCAAACTCAATGCCAAAAACTTCATCCTCAATCCGTAGATAACGTCCAACTGTTTTCATTTCCGAATGGATTCAACCAAAATCACTTAACAAATTCCATGGGCGTTCACCGATCAAACTGGGAAAACATCCCAAGCAGTATCCCCATACTGACAGTTCAAAGTTTAGAGTTTCCAGCGGATCCATCCATTTGAGGATGTTTACCATCATTTGGGGTTCATCGTGAGATACATAAATACCTCGCGGGAAATATGTATAGATACACAAAGTATCTCCTGTATAAAGGTTTCCGTTTAATTTATCAATAAAAGATACCACCATGCGTACATACTGCCTCCAGTTTGGTGTTTACGATTCATTGCGAGGCTAAGTCTTGAAGCAAGTGAAAGAGAGCTCTTAGCTTCCAAATTAACATAATTTAGAGGCTAATTTTGGTACTTAGATACTTAAGTGAACAAAAGTGAAAAGCCCTCTTCAACGTAGGGCACTAATGGAGCACTTCGTGAGGGTAAATACATTCATTTTGATGGTAAAGGTGGCAATTTGAAGGGATTACGTGAAGGTTCCCATTTTGTTCTCCTATTTTTTTTTTTGTTTAAGAATTTAATGAATAGGTACATAGATGTGAACGAAAATGGTTACCGATTAATAGTGCGGTGGAAGTGATGTTGTTATGTGTATGGGCTAGCTTATGTATTAGGAGTAGTTATCAGTTCTCAATGAGGTCGGAGTATCCTGTTATTATCTAATATAGAAAAATGTGGTACTAAAGTTCTACTCCAGGCAAAATGCTGTGCTACTTTCAGTGAGGATTTCTTAGATATTTTTTCGTAAGACAGCCATCAATTAGAAACAATAACTAAAGAAAAACTATAAAAGGTTAATAGATTGGCTTGGAGCGATACATTGGGTGTATGTATTTTTTTTTTTTTTTTAATATACGCGTTGTACCATTACCTACATATGTACTCGTATATAGAAAATTAAGCAGAAATAATAAAATCTATAATTACTCAGCTGTTTTTATTAAGATTTCGCAAAAGAGGAGAGAAAACTCCATTTGGGGATAGCATTTGACTGTAGTTAAAAAGACATATACTTTTCTGGAAGAAGAAATGATTGATAGCAGAGGCCTTATCCACTACTTAGGCCTTTGCCTTTGCTATTAAGTTGTACCCGGAATTATTGAACAGGGCAATTTCCACACACGATGTGATATGCGCTCCTCGGAGTCGGTCCTTGCTGATATTTATTTCTGGAATAAGAAGTAAGTTTATATGCATTCCGATTAATTAGACCGCCTTTGGCATTTGCTTTCCACATTTGTAGGTCAACTTATTTGGCCTGGTTTTTATGCTTTTAATGATTTTAATAGTATAACTGATGGTACCTGGATGAGATTAAGTGTTATAGGTAGGGTTGTAGGTGCAAACTGGGCTTTATGGGATTCTTTCCCCTTGGGGGCCTTGTGGTTAGTGGCAGAATAAAAGACAACACCAGTAAAACGCAACATCTTTCGCGAGAGTCTCACAAACATTCGAGAGTACAAGTTTCATGAAAAAGGTTCTCAAATAAAAACCGACTAGTTCCACCAAATATTTGTACTTTTCCCCTTCAATAAACGATCAGACTTAGTCTAGGATATTCAGTAGGACTTATAGTGCTAGTATTGCTCTGGCATATATTCCTCTAGCTTTGAGGCTGGCAAATATGGTTTTTATCTCTTAATCAGAAATGGCTGCACATGATCTTCCAAAAAGTTGTAGAACTATCAGTCTAACCTTACTTTCTGAGTAAAAAGACTGGAACAACGTATTAACCTGCAGCTTTATTAGGGCACACTTATCCAAGAGCTAGTCCACGGAGACGGTATTGAATTTGGCTTCCAGAGTGCAGACCATCGACAATAAAATGTATGCCTTCACCATTTTCATGTACATTGAGGAACCATTTGACAATTTTTTGAATTAAGACTGACTTCAAACCCATCTTAGGAGCAAAGAAATCACGACTGTACTGGACAGCTGCGGTTGAACAGCAAACTGTCAAATGATTTGCACATATAGGAGTGCTTTCTACCATTTTGTGGAACCTATCGTTCTTGAAGAGTCACAATAGGGATGAATACCAAGCTATTCAATATATCGATGATGAGTATATCTTAAAGCCTCTGTGTGAGCCCTTAACATAATTTGTGGTCGGTACCATGAGCAGATACCTATCGAAGACAAGGATGATGCTGATCGCAAACGAGAAAAGATACGGAAAGTGAGTATTCTAGACCACAATGCTCGCTTTAGTCAATAAAGTTAAGTATCTACGGACACAAAAATAACCGACTTTCTAGGCTTTCAAGGATCTATAAAGTCACAAACTTTTCAGGCAATTCCGTAGGATGTTCAACAGAACATGGGAACTGAGTTCCAGATTAATCTACTGGTTCTGCTCATACATTATTAGAGATGTCAACGTATTGAGTTGCTATTTGGTGGTCGAGAGTCTGCAACCTCAAAGATTAACTACGTGAACTTCAAGATCTTGCATATAGGTGCACACCGATCCATCAGGATGTGCCACTCGACACCAATTTTTCGGGGATAAAGGACCGGCTGGGGTAATGTAACTCTCTTACGCCGGCTTGGTTTCACACATTCTCCTGACAATCTACCAGGAAATGCTTAGCAGTGCTCTATGTTATCTGTTGGTTCACAAATGTGAAGTGACTGAGCTGCTACGTCTCCAGCAATGTATGAGAGGTTGAGCGACGGACAGACACAGTTTCTTAAACCTAATGAAACGGCTTTAGATTTTATCTGTGAATGTCAAACTTTCGCCCTCATTGAGATAGGTACCCTGTGTCCTACTATATTCTTCATTCACCATCTGTTTACAACGTCTACTGACAGGCTTAGAGTTCTCAGTTCGGTACACTATCGCACACAAACAGCAATGTTGAGCTAAAAAGGTCTATGTCCTGCACACTAACCATTGGCTATGTTCTATTTTCGGAACCTCCAATGCTTAAATCTAAGTGTTAGTGTCTTAAGTATCAGTTTAACTTGGCCAAAGCGATGCATTTTTCTTCACCTGACCCACGGACGATATGTAGTTTAGGGAGATATCATCCTTCCTGCCTGCAGTACCACTACATCCACAAACAAAAACTAGCCTGCAGAGTGAGTTTGACATTCTGCTCTGATGAGAGGGGTTGATCCACCAAGTCGGTTGGGACAACTTTCTTACCTTTGGCTACTAAGAGTGAGAATGTAAGATACAGGTCCTGGCTTGACCTTCTTCGAAGCCGATGCGGGTAGACGCTGATTCTCTGATCTAACTCGATTTGCATCGTATTTGACGAGAACACTTCATCTACCTCAACCGTTCCGTATAGCTTTTTTGAAGCACCAGTGAGTTTGACATATCCATTTAGTTGGATCTGATGTCCCTCTATACAGATCCAGATTGCTTTGGTATTACGCAGCACATGTTAACAAGAGTAGATACATATGTCCGAATCAGAAGTCGTTCTGGGTCTGCCACAAGCAGAAGAGTGGATGCGACTCATAAGGCAACGCCTTGCGCACTATTGGCGAAAAGATTAAGCCGATGTTAAGAGCTTAACAGTTTCCTGAAGTGATTGGATGGGCAATCGCAGTATCAATTGCTGAAGCGATCTACGAAGCTGTCTCTGATGTTTTAGCTAAAGGATTATACCAAAAGAAATAGGACACTGACTACACCAGCCATCCCAGATTTCAGCATCCAGTTAAGAATGCTTCAGCTATGGTCTAAGTGATGAAGTATCATACCATGGCCTATCAGTTGATGTAGTTGTTAAAATGGACGATAGATTGGTGGCTAGGTTGAATTGAATAATCCGCATCTAAACCTAATGTTCTATGAAAAGTTTGAACGTTATTGGAAACCTCTTATTTTCTACATTTCGTCCTTGGGCTCTCTTTGGCGTTTTGACTATTTATCCATAGAGGTATCTACGCGTAGTTTTGTTGGTTTGACAGTGGCAGCAGTTACCAAGAGGTTTTGGATTTGTATGGGAGGAATGTCGGCGTACCCGTATCTTTAGAGTTTTCTCGACTGAACTGGGCTCCTGGACTAATATGATATGGATGAATTGTATATACCGAGTACTCCGCCATGATTGTCAGGGAAGTTGTCATAACAGAAGATGTCAACCTTAATGGAGATACTTTCTTTTAAAAGGAACCTGAACCGTTTTTCGTTTGCATTGAGCCCACCTGAGACTTAAGTGCTTCGCAGGAGGTCTGAATGTCTCAGCCATCAACGTCAAGCTAACCCTGCCAATTAATTTGAGACGCGCAGAATCTGCTGACACTGCAATCAGTCCTTCAATGGCAGAAGTAGAAAATCTCTACGATCTCAACACAACCTGCATGGACAAAATAAATGGCTTAATCGAAAGGAATATCCCAGGAGTAGATGGGGTTTGAAACCCTTGCTTCATAGATGGTATCACTATGAACAGTGCATCTTATCAAGAACCACTTTCTGTCTGCAATATATGGTCGTGAATATTTGTCACTAGTTTCTTAATAGTCCTCCACCGACATGTAGAATAGGCCTAGTACTGTAAAACTGCTGACCCGCACCGTTTGGGTCAATTGCAGCTTTTAAGTATTTGCGTAGATTATACTTAAGTCATGACATCTGACACCGCGTCCATAAACTCTGTCATAATATTGTTATCGAGGAATTAGCATCAAAACAGCCTAAATCACTTTGGCTTCAAGTGGGTCACGAGCAATAAAGTTCGCATTAATCACGGATCGCGTGTGGAATGAACATACTCCACCGCAGGAAATTCAATTTCTCCTCATTACCAAATGATTATGACTTCTGGCAGCACACCCAGTAAGCCGCTGACCAAACTCGTTCCAACACCACTATATCTAATCTGCAGGAAATTGCTTGCGGAATTCTGTTGTCAAACGTCATCGCACCACCACAAGGCATTCAACTGCCCACCGCCACCATCGGTTGATCTCCCCGATCAGCAGAAGAGCTAAGGTTAACCACCAGCGAGGCGGCATCAGGTATCATATTCCCGTATCCCGAAATGACACAGGCGGCATACCAGACTTCCAACGGTAATCCTATATGCTAATGACCATGTACCATGTGCTGTGCACAAATAGAAATGGAAAATCTAGGTGAACACCTTTAGCCGAGCGTCTTCTTATTGGAAACGATGCCCCGCTCTGATGGACGCCCTGGTTTTTTTTTTCTTCTGAATTCGTGTGCGCACGTTTGTGCGGGGTGCGAGAGAATGAATTGAAATGCATTTGACGGTCCGTCACCGTCAGTAGGTCACCACAGTTGTGGTTATTGTGGTTTATCTGAAACTTTGTGTAATGTTTTCCTACGCCTCTCGCAATGGATACATACATAGATACTTAACACACACGGTGTGGATGGTATGTCTTTGATTTTCGTGTCAATCCTTGGATTTCTTTTGAGTAATGATTGTGGGTTTGTGTCTGACGCGTGGTCACGATGGTAAATGATGTGTTGTTGCGTGTTGACGGCCAGTTAATTGCTTGGTGATTGGACCGAGAAAATAAAGGAAATGATATAATGAGCCAGGTAACGGAATTTAGACATATTTTCTTGAAGACGTAATCAAAATGGCCAACGTGGGAAGTTACATGTATACGAACAAGTTTTGTTCTATCGCTTGATAAGCTCTGGATAGGTCTGAAAGTATGTCCTTTCAATTGAGATAACCAAGTCTTCCTTATTGCAAGAATTTGTTTGTCTGTCTGTATAAAAGACGGAAGACAGTTGTATTTCTAGAGATAGACATCATTCAGTCATGGTCGTCCTAGTATGTATGTACGTTACTTACGTACTGGGAAGAATGGCGCTAACAAACATTACTGCACAAACCATGAGGGAGGATAGAAAACTGGTAAAGGGAGCTCTCAGTAAAACCTTTTGAGGATTTCCAACTCTCAGGTCTACTCCTACTCATACGAATCAAATTTATGATGTTGTCTGCCCATTGTATCTCTGCAAGTGTAAGTTGGGGTTTGTTGGGTTGCGTCAAACAAGGACACACTTAGACGAAAAGGTATACAGTGATACCACAAAAGAAAGAACCGGACTTACATGCGGATTTCTTATACACGATAAGGGGCAAGGTAACCAGTTTTGTGTCAACTTATGCCGTAAGATGATTTGCCATTCAGGCATGACACCAATTTGACCCAGAGACAACACTTTTGATCTTGCTTAAGTCGAGGCTGGCTAGGTCACTAAGATATTCGAAGAAGTATTCACCCAGGGGTTTACCTCCTTAAAGCCTATAAAACAGCACAAGCGCACAGAGTACAGGTCGTAATTTCTTCCTTCATTTTCTTCGTCTTTACAACTTTTACAGAAATTGTTGAAGGAAGCACCCAGCCTTTAAGCATGTGTGTCTGTCAAACAATGTTCTGTGAGGGCTCTAAATGTATTACTAAAACTTTTTCTACTAACACAGATAAGTCTCCTGTAGTGACACTGTTCTACCTACTGATTGTCATTCTGTTGGTTCCATTATCCAAGTGGAACTGCATCGATTTAATAGTGACAAACGGTCTCCGCTATTATATTTTAGCCCCTATTGGAGGCATGCGTCCGTTAGTTGACCTTTTCATGATCAGGAGACCGCAATGTCCCCTTCTGGATATTGAGATGAGAAAACCGTGTGCTTGATATAGTAACGTTTCGCTCCGCCGCAAAGTCAATAACCCTAAATCTGTTGACAGACATGGTGCCGTATAAGATTTGCTTACCAACTGTCCTGCCAAAAATGTCCTCCTTTCCTATATAGACGTTGAAATCGTGTTAGCCGATTCATATTTAGGATGTTGCACACCCTATTAGATCGTCCATATTCCTAATATTTTAGGTTGCTTTGAGTTCAAGACTATACACCACACTTTCCCTCCTAGAATGATATTCAGAGCCTAATCCTAGATTATCTTTGTTTTTCGATCAAGTTCCAAAAGACCGTCGGTCTATCTGTCAGTAAATCTGCTATTATTCTCTGTATGCTACATTATCTGTATAGTATTGTTCTGCCCAGTCCTTGGCCCTAACTGATGACTTAAGTCTGATCCTAGATTCTGGTATTTTGGATGCCTACTTATTTTACTTCTTTGCCCAATGCCCTATCAGGTTTCCTTGTGGGATCAGCGTCAGTGAGAGGACCTTCGTCGACATATTTTTTTCGACCTCTTTGCGAAGTCCCCCTCTTATTTCTTTTTCTGTTTTTTTTTTCCTCTACATATAACACACTCTCTTTATACACTGGGTCAGTATTATAGGTCCTGATCGCATCCCCTGGTGGAACTTGGTGAGAGAGGCTTGCTATTGTAGCAAGAGCAATACAAAAATTCCGTATCATGTTTGGTGAGTTGGTTCCCGCAGAGTTCGATAATATATCCCTATGCCCTGGTATGTTGAATTCATCAGTCATCATATTTTTGGACAATCTATGCAGAGTACAACTTACTTAACTTAACCCCATATGGTGGTCCAGCGAACTGGCGTCTCTACACAAAGAAGCGAAAAGGCTGTACAATGTAGCTAAAAACACAAAAAATCTCAATGACTAGGACCGCTACAAAGAAAGTAAAGGGAAATTCAAAAATAGAACAACATACGCAAAGAGAGCAGCCTGGAAAAACTTCTGCATTGAATCCACCAAAGACTCTGCCAGACTCTGTCAAAGTTCTGTTAAAGGTTCAAACAGTTCCGAGATTCCTCAAAAAAGCAAACAGTTCTTGGACAGACTCCTGTTCTGACACCTTAAAGGAACTCATCTATATCCCTTTCTCTGGCTGCTTCTTCACCAACTCACACCGCACAGAGAGAGTCAGCAGTTTAGAGACACATTCAAACGCTCAAATAATTGATGAAACGAAAGTAGCATGGGCCATTGACATATTTTCCTCCTAAAAACCGCCGGGACTTGACGGGATTATTCCCATTATGCTGCAAAGCTTAAAGGCATTCTCCGTTCCATGGCTCACACGGATTTTCCCAGGTTGCTTGAGCTGCATCTATGTACCCCAAACATGGAGAGAAGTCAACGTCATTTTTATACCCAAGGCGGGAAAGCCCAGCCACACTACAGCATAGGATTTTAGACCGATCAGTCTAACATCCTTTCTACTCAAAACCCTAGAAAGAATATTAGACATCTACATTGGCTCCAAATTTACCCCAAGGGACATCTCACATGCCCAACATGCTTTTATGAAGGACCGATCTGTTGAGACAGCGCTATACGTGGTGGTTACAATAATCGAGAAATCACTCGAGCAAAAAGTATACACAGTAGCAGCTTTCCTGTACATTGAAGGGGCCTTCAACAATGTAAACTTGAAATCAGTTAGATCAGCTCTACATCAGATACACTTGAATCCTATCCTATCTTATCATCACTACTCTGGAACCTAGTGATCAACGAAATACTAATTAGATTAGATCAAAACGGGGTTAGAGTTGTCGCCTATGCTGATGATGTCATCATATTAGCGACTGGTAAACTCCTGCCCTCAATCGTTGACCTGCTACAAACACCGTTCAACGTCCTAAACAACTGAAAACCGAACTAGTACTCTTCACAAATAAGAGAAATATACCTGAATTCAAGCCACCTAGATTGCAAATATCAGACAAGGCTAGATACTTAGGGTGCATACTAGATCGCAAATTGAAAAATAATATACTCGAACGTACAATAAGGCTTCGATTGCTTTTTACACATGCAGTAGAATCTTCGGAAAAAAAGGGGACCAAAACAAGCCACAATCCACTAGATGACTGCCATAGTTAGACCTATCCTTACGTATGGCTGTTTGGTCTCTTCGCACGCAGCCGCAAAAGCCACACCTCATAAGGATATAACGCCTAGCATGTGTGGGTACCACAAGCGCAATTAGAACAACACCCACCGCTACACTTGAAACCATGCTAGGGCTTTGCCCATTGGACCTCTTCATCAAGGAAATAGCGGCTTAAAACGCGCTACTGATTACATATTTTCCCACACGGACTTCAGCCTCAACCTCGACTTCAAATTTCCCTATAGAGAGAGCTAGACAAATGGGAATGTCATTAATCTTCACAGATGGGTCAATAATGGAAGAAGCTATGGGCTCAGGAATTTTCTCAGAGGCACCACCAATTGCCCGGTCGATGAAACTCCCCAACCACGCAAGTGTGTTTCAAGCGGAAATATATCGTATAACCGAGGCCTGTCGGGGCCTATCCACTCTGAATAACAACGAACACTTCGACATCTATGTATATAGACAGCCAAGCAGCCATCAAAGCCATCACCTCCATCTCAACCAACTCTAAATTGATCAAGAGATGTATAGAGGAACTCAAATCCCTCAGCTCAAGGCACATCCCGCTCTTCTAGATTCCGGGACACATTGGCCTCCACGGGAATGAAATGGCCGATGAACTAGCAAGAAAATAATCAGAATCAAAATACCTAACAGCAGATCGTAACGCCCATTAGTCTCCTTATCTCCAAAATCACCTCCGACTTTCTCAACATGGCCAACATATGGTGGAGAACACTCTCCTTATGACGTGTCTCGAGAAAACTTTGGCCCAATACAACAGATGAAGGACTAGGGAACTCCTATCACTAAATAAACCACAGCTGAGCCTTCTCATAGGTATTATCACAGGCCACAGTTCAATGGCGGCTCATCTTAGTAAAATTAAAATCAGCACCATAGACCTATGCAGAGGGAGTGGCGACCCAGAAGTAGACGAAGACCCGACACATTTCTTTTGCGAATGCCCAAGCCTTAACAAAACAAGATACTCGACCCTGGGAAAGGTATCTTTCAACCACCTCAACGAACTAGCTAACACGCCACCTGAAATCACCCTAAAATTCACCACGAAAATCGGATAGTTTAGGAGTGCCACTTCTGACATGGATTAAGGTTTGGGTATAAAAGTAATTGTTTTTATTTCAGGTGTCTCAGTGCAGTCACACCCCAACCTGCCTACCTACTTTACTTAACGGACTCTCGACCTGTGCTACGTGTCTGCCTGCGGCTAGGTGGTCTTCCATTCATACTTCCGTCACGAGCCTGGGTGGTGGGACTGAAAGATCCTCTTGGTTGAGCGTTGTTGTCCATCGGCTCGATGTGGCCCAGCGTCCTATGTTACCTTTTTGGACTACATTCACATCTTACTCCATTACACTCCTCGCAAAAGGGACCAAATATTCGCCTAAGAATTTTCGTTCGAAAGTCCCCAACATCTGCTCTGCTTTCCTGCTTATTGTCCAGCACTCGGCTCCTCATAGCAAAACTGGCAGGAGTTTACGAGTTCAGTTGAGCAGACATTTCATCTTCCGAGTGTTGACCTCATTAATTTTGCCAAACCAATGCAATGGTAAGTCGAAATCCTTGCCGAAACCGGCTACACATCTACTGGTATGAAGAAAAGTTTGGAAAACCTGCATGTTGTCCATGTTGCCGGTATTACGGATTAAGCCATCACCTTCTAGAGCTCTAAAAGATGGAGCATATATGCATATGTAGCTCTAAAGTCGATGAAAAGGTGTTGAGCCTCGACTTGGAATTCGTTTTCCAGGTCTTTTTTGTCTACAGTCGTGCTGGTACGTGCCGATTATTGTGTTGCATAGTCTTCAGACGTTCACACACTATACACAGGGATAGTGCAAGGCATAGGATTGGCTTCAAAAATTCTTCACTGAAGGAGGTCTATGACTTACCCATTTTCTTAAGATAACTACGCTCAGACTTAGGAAAAGAATTTTATGAACCCTGGCAGCCTCGATATTCGAGAAGACTAGGATCAAACTTATGAAGTGGATGTTATGAAGCTTGGAAGCCTCGAAATTCCAGAAGTTTTTGCAATTTCGACACAAAGGGCCTGACTTACTTTAAACTTTCCTCAGACCGAATGTGTATTTTTTCAGGGTTTCACTGTAGGACTGCCATTTTATAGCGTTCTTGGAATGCATGGCTTCATTGAGTAACTGCCTGAAGTTCCTGAAAATACCATCAAGCTCTAGGCACATCCAAATCGGTAGTTATGTAGCTATGATCCTGGTTGCAAGATTTTAACAAATGCTTGTGGATTGCCCATCATGATCATGGAAATCTTGGATGCCTCCGGGATGGTCTGTTGTACTTCAGATAAGAATTTTAAGAGTTTTTGGATGTAGACCCAGAAAGATAATTCAACACAACATTTCTCATGAAGTACTGATTCAAATCGCAGCAAATCGGACAGAAACTCCACATAAGTCAGATACTAGATAAAAGTATTGGTCACAAGCACTTCAAACTATACTGTTGGGTTGCAATACAGATATTGTATCTACTACTATGTATGTTAACTGAACCAAAATCATTCATCATTATTTTATGCTTCCTCAGTCTAAATTAGAGTTCTGTTTGCCGCTCCTTGATGATGGAGTCACCTATATACACATGGATACAACAAGTGCCCACTGCATCTGCATACCACTCTCCCAACTTGATTTCTTTATTATTTATGTATTTCCAGACCCACCACAACACTAGACACCTTTCCGTTTACTTTTAATTAGATTCGATCATAAATTAAACCCCAGACTGTACTCACCGTACCAGTGACGTCAGGGTGTTAACGTATAATGCATAAAAACTGCATAAAATATGCTTATCCGTTTGATGACATACGAAATAAATAAATGTATCGATCAACTACCGCCCGGAGGGGAAAAGTAAGGCTGGGCCAGCTGTCAGGTCCGACATTACTTTCTGTAATCACTTAAGGCGGCCACACGCAATCTCAGAATTAGCCATCACGAGAGTCCACTCCGCTCGCATGGAACGTTCTCTGTGCTCCTGCTGGTAAGACAGTGCCTTTTTGTAAAGGAATTCGTATTAAAACCACCAACCGCGCGCGTTAGTAATAATTGCTCCACCTTGGCCGGGATGAAGTGAGACCGTTTCCATCACACTTTGCGATCGGTCAGTTGGGCCCTTTTGGTCGTTCCCCTGTTGATCGTACCACTAATTCTCACCTGTCAAGTGGGAGAAGATCGTGCTGCTGCACGCTGCAAGAATGCCAATGAATTGATTGTAATTTTCATAACCGCATAGGATGGCCCAAAGGGTTTTTCCTCCAACGAGATGGCCGCCTTCGTGCGGTAATCTTGACTCGCGATCGCAACACGAAATAAAAAGGCTTTCCGGCACTTCTCTATGTGGGTTATGAAGTTCTTTTTTTTTTTTTTTGTCCATATCGGTTTGACAGGAAATTCGTTGAAAGAATGTGCGTGAGATAGAATTAGGTTTTTTCTACTTTTCGTATAGATGCACGAAATGCATCTCAAAGGGCTTTTGTGTATTTGTTGATGATTTTGGGATGAACCCATGTCATGGTATGATTGCATGTTTAGTGCGCAAGATTGGCTTTGATAAGAAGTTCTATTTTCTTGAAGAAGAACTTAATAAAGGGCCTTGGATACTTGATGTGGCGTTTTTGGGGATCTAAATTATATTTTGGTTCCAGTGGTCAGTGTATATCACAGGTCATGACTGTGAGTATGTTAAACAGTTTTATGTGGATGACGTTTCCTGTAAGTTTGTATTTCACTAAATCTAGTGATTTTATAAAAGAGATCATTTCCTAGTCTAGGGGGAAAAACGAAATTCATTCAGCCCGATAGGTACGTAAAATAGTAGCACAAGTAAACGGTTTCCAATTGGGACACTCCATATTTCTAATTGGATATCTCGGCTACGCGTGAAGTTAGCTGCAATTTGTTTGAGATTTAAAGTCACCTATACTTGCTATTTTAATCATGAAGAAGTGCATGTTTCTAGAAGGTTTGCAAATTATTAAAATTTTTTGTTAAAATCTCGTGTTCGCAACGATGAAGCTCATTTCTGGCCCAACGGCTTTGTTAATTAGCAAAATTGTCACATTTGTCTAAGTCAGCAAACGGAAGCCATACCATTACATCCAGAAAAATTGACAGTTTACTGCGGGTTTTATGCTGGAGGGGTTATTGTTATTAGCACATAATTGCTCTTCAATGTATCTGCCAACATAGTCACAGTAAATGGAAATTGCAACCCAACAATGTTGACTGACTATTTTTGGAACGAATTGGAAGATGATGAGGATATGTGGTTTCAACAAGACGAGGCCACATTCTACACAGCTACCTAAACAATCGAGCTATTGCAGTCAAAGTTGGGTGTACGTGTTATCTCCAGAAATGGACCAGTCAATTGGACGCCTCGTTTGTGTGATTGGACGCCTCCGAACTTTTTTCCTTAAGGCTATGTCAAGGCCATGGTCTATGTCAATAAGTCAAGTATTACTTACAAATGCGGAATTACTTGTGACTGTGAGATACTGTGACTTCTATTATCTAGGGTCCACAAATTAACGCCTTATATAGGCAGTGTAAAAGGCATAAGGGACCCCTAATATGGCAAAGTAGGAAACGATAAAGTTACTACCGAACATGTGACGCTAGCTCATGGCCTCTCATTATGCGGACCTTATATGACCTGAATGAGGAATGCAAGATCATCTTATAAACAGTCAACTTCTATCTAAATAGGTTACAGTGCTGATGCTTCAAAACTTTGGTCTTGAAACAAGCTTGTAGTTGATATCGAAGTGATATCGGTTGTGAGAAGCTAGGCCCTAGGTCCCATTGTAATATCGAACTACTATCTCATCCTAGCTTTTAATCCTTTGGTTGGTTGATTAAAACTGGCCCTCGATGTTAAAATGCACTTAGACCAGAAGAAATCCATTGTCCTGTCGATGTGTAAGGTGATCCACCCTCTTACTCTAGGAACCATCCACTCTTTTGTATGAAGGAGCTAATCTTAGCCGTGCATGCGTTGTTGAGATCGTTTAGATCATTGAATTCGACTAATGTAGCCTTCCTAGTGTTAGCGAGTGCAGGGCACGTGCACAAGAGGTGACTGATGTTCTCCTCTTCCTCTTCATCCATACAGTTTCTACAGAAGTCATTGTAGAGGATGCCCAATCTTTGAGCATCTCTTCCTATAGCACAGCGTCCAGTGAGGGTGCTAACTATCTTGGAGAGGGTTCCTCTCTTATGTTTTAGTAATCCAATGGACCTCGTTTTATTTAAAGTCGACCAAAGCTGTCTAGCGCTATGACATTGGTTGAATTGATGCCATCGATGGTTGGCCTCATTCTCTGCGTTAATAAGGTATTGAACATAAGACGTAGGCGCCTTGATGTCGGTGACTATCTGGTTTTGAGAAATTGTAGCCCATGTTGAAGTTGTATTCAGTGGGCAGGTGGTCGGTGATCGGTGGAAGATGACGATGCATCATTCATATTCTGGCATGTGTTGCTCCCTCCATTGTTTGGAGCTTCTCAGTCTTATTGCTGATCAGGCGGCCAGTTGTTTGCTGACGATGTCGATTGAGAATAAGTGGAGTATGGTTTGAAGCGCTGCAGTGCTTCATCTTTAGAACCTATGGTTCCGAAAACCAAACCATGTCGTAAGTGCGCATAATCGATTGATGGAGTTAATTCTCCTCTGGTAAGAAGTAGCTTCTAATATTCAACAGTATTTTGGATAAGACTGCAATCATCGTGCAGTTTTGTTAAAAGATTTTTCAAGTTACTCCTTGTAAGCGAGCCTAGTGTCATCTAAGTATCTGATGATTGGTTTACATTAACAACAATTGCAATACGATCGTCAATGCATGTGATTATGGCTTCATTTTCCATAAAATGTTCCATAGAATAGGTCCTAATACCCACCTTTGTGGCACTCCGCCAAATATGTTGTAATGACTTACTCCATTATTGCTAAAAAGAGTGGAAACCTTCACTGAAAATAGCTTAGTACTATATGAACCCAGTACACCATCATTGAGCGTCCCCAGTTTGCAGTGTTAGACGGATTTTGACGTTTGAAGTCATAGTGACGCACATATTGCTTTCAAGATAATATGTACTTAACCTTCTTATAGCATCTACAGTAGAATGAGCTATTATGTATCCATATTGTTGATATGAGAGCGCCGCGACTCCACTCGGTTCGTTTCAATATTTTACCCATTGAATGGTGGTATCCTCTGTAATTCCTAGTCTGCTTCTATGAGGGATGCTTCTGGGCTATCCTACTCGATTGTTCCTCAAACACTGTAGTCAGGTGGTCGTTGCCGGTCTATTGGTCACTTATTCTTCACATAGCGCCTCACGCTAGGAAAATAGTCACCGTATCTGCTATTTGTATACACACTGTATGTAGTACATCTAAGTGCAAAACGACTTCTAGCAAAGCTTCGATTGGTCTGAGTATTCCTCCAATCAGTGACATCAATCAGAACTGTTGGGCAGCGACAAACATCATCCATGACCCGGACCAGCATTCCTTGGAATTCTTCAACGATGATGTTTGGCGATAGTAATGGCATTCGTTTGAACTTTGATCCCACGACGCCTATTTCGGGTGTCTACGACCTATCATCAAAGGCACAGTTTTCATAGCCCCAGGTAATAGTACTTTTCAAGTCATCCGCTGTCAAACCCTGCAGACAATAGCTACTTTAGTAGTTACACTTCCTATATGATATTCATAGAACATGACCCATCTGTGGACCTTCTTGGGTCCAACAACAGCTTGGTAGATAGCGTCACTTAAGCTTAAGCCGTCTTTAACACACACTGACGTATCGAATATGAAGTCACGAAATGATCTACTAGACCCTTATAATCACTTAGTCTGTACTCGAGTCAGAAGACACTATCCGGACACTATCGTTCAAGTGTGGGTGCGATCTAAAGAGAAATAATTACATCTCTCATCTCGATGCATTTTCTAGTTGAAATGTACCACGATATACCACCTAATTTTGTCAAGTGAATCAAGCCATGTGTTCACTCCAATCCTTGTTGCTTTTGTTTCCGTTTCACATGTATGTACATATTTTATTCGGAACTCTTCTGGGTAACCATCCATAATGACCTACATCTCCAGCAACCAAAACCTTTCCCAGAATTGTGCATCCAAATTCAGTCAAATCTTGACAGCATCTGTCCTCCTTTTCACCTAATTCTAAATTCTATCAGCACCTCTTGATCTACGGCAAAAGTTTTCGGCCTACATCCGCGGGAATAACTTATGGTTGCCTTCCACGAACAGACCAAGAAGCCCACCACTTCAAGCGCGCACTAAATAAATCACCAGCGCACTACAAAACAAGCGCCACAACACGAATGCATGCGCACCCGATCGTATCCCATCCCAGCCAACATGGTCAAATCGACGAGAAACATAACAACAAGCACAGAGGTGTTGTTCGGTAGCACAGTAGCAACACCACCACACAGTGGCCACTATCATCAACTAGGATGTCTCTTCAAATTATTTGCCATGCTCGTCTGCATGTTAATTGAGTTCCCGCATTGGACTTGGATGCACGCTTCCGAGCTCCAAAAACAAATCGTGGTTGACGATCTGTCAGCCAGCTACACTGTCAGGGAGAGATGTCCCTTGTCAACTTCAAAGAGCACGCATTTGCATGGTCGACCAACCACCAAACCGAACCAGACGGACATAAAAACGAATACAACTCGTATTCCCTTATCACTGATCGTCGCGATTGATCCTCGTGGCAACCAAAGGAGACATAGCACCACAGCCCAGTGGCCAATGTCAAGATCCAGCGAAGAGCAACCAGGGGAATCCGCCAAACGTGCATACATACTTACAATGTCCATGTTGTTAGGAAACTGTCTATCGATCGTTGGCAACCCATAAGGTTAACTGTACATTCGTTTTGTTTTCAAAACATGACATAGCCATGTCCACCGAAAGGAAACGACGACGACGTCGGCGACGGCATGTTGTCCGACGAGGATCATTATGCAAAACGACGATCTTGCTGATTTGCGTTCTGATCTCCACCCCCTCGTGTTTCCCATCAAAGGTCAAGCATCGGGTGCACATCTTTTAAGAGAGAAATATTCGCGACGCGCGGATGTTGTGTCGGCGAACCAAGAGATCGACTAGTCGGCGAACATCGCATTAGCAATGCGGAAAATGATTCCCTCGAGGAGGTCAAGCCGGCCGACCGATCGACCGACCGACCGACCCTCATGATCAATTGCGCGAGGGTCTTAATTTGTTCGACGTGCCTGCACGGATGACTGCCTCTTCCCGCACTCGCATAAAATTTGTGGCTTTGAGCATCACCTCTGTCTGCACAATGCCTAATCACTCAGAAATTATATCCTGGGAGAACGCAAGCGATTAACTTGGTCGTATGTTGTGTGGTTTTCGATCGCATATGACCGGCAGAGCTTCTGGAATCGCTGATGCACCGCTGGCTGGCTTCTAAACACCTCCATTCAAGAAACCAAACCAGCTTCTTTCAATCGTGGTGCGATGGTCAAATGCAAATTAATTGCTCTTGCCGGGCTGGGTATGCGGCAAACGGTAGATAGAGTTGAGTAATGCAGTTGACAGAGTGGAGTGTCGGCGGGTGGTCGGAATGCCGCGGATGCGATGGAATTTTAAGGTGGTAAGCCATCAACTGGACATAAGTCAATTTAATTTGACCCACAACTGTCGTGTAAGTGGATATTCTTGACAGATGACTTGGGGCAAGGAGTTGATTGGTAGACATATCACAGATCTACATATCGGGCATTGTGGTGGCCGATATTCTTCTTCACAAACCTAGTCAGCAGATCATTTCTTTTCATACGAAATAGTTTAAACGTGGTACAAGAGGAATCGGGAGGTTATGGTGATGTCTCGACTGCAACCTAGTCTCAAGTTTTGCGGGACAACTACTTTCGTGTTGATACCTACAGTTGCTCTTTTCGTAAATGTATCTATAGCTGTTGTGTGTATCTAGGCGATTCGGAGCCATGGCTGAAATTTTTGCTTGGAAGATGCAGTTATGGTTCACTTTGAGACGTTTATTTGATTTTTTCAATTGCAGACGGAAATATTATGAACGATATCATCTACCTGTGTCTCCAATAGCGCTGTCTCTTTGAATACATTGAAAGACGACGCCCTCCGTCCTTCCCATCAGAGCCATATCCTGCCTGGTATAATTTTCACTGTCAATCATATTAAATGGGCTCTATCCACCTTTAGCCCATGTCCTGCAGCGAATGGCATCTTTCCCTGTCTCCCATAGGAGGGGCAAGATTCACTGATCTTTAGATTCAGGTTTCAGCCGAAACCAGCAAAGCAGACGGTATTGTCCCCTAAATCCCACCGCCCTACTTGTATTAGCCTACGTTAGTTTCCTTATTCTTGATCCTCTGTATACAAACCAAATTGCTTATCAACCTTGATGGTCTAGCTAATAGCCTAATATTGTATATCTGTGGCTTTAGAGATCTACAAGCAGTCTTTGACAATACTTCCTATGAAGGTCTCATTCCTACCTACTACTACTACTAAGAAAGCTCTTTGAAAGTCACCAACAATATTGCAAGTTAAAGGACATACTATGAAATTATTGGACTATGAGCACGAGAGTCCCTGCCTTTTCAGACAGTCAGACAGCTCTATTAGTCCTTCTATACAATACAACTCTGGGACTGTCTCAAATTCGTCGAAAACCTCAGAATCATGAAAGACGTTTCGGTAGCATGAACATGGCAAGGACATGAAGGTTTCGAGGGTAATGCACAGACTGACTCCCTGGGGAGAAGAGGCGCTTATTGGTAATGAGCCAGTTTGTGAGGTACCACCTAACAGTGTGCACTACGCTAGCTACTGGGCCAAACTTTAGGACATGAGACAAGCGACAAGAAACAGTGCTGGGTTCCAAGCAACAGGGATATTCCAGGCAATTGCAAATCGGACGAAATAGCTGACGAGGATGTAGACCGGAACCTTCCTGGCAATAGTGAGAAACGTCAGCACCCATTAAATCAATAAAATTTTAATTAGATATCACAACCATTTGAATGACAAACAGTAGGTGGAACAATATCAGCACATATCTCTCTTCTAAACTAATCTAGCCAGAACTGGATTGTAGGAAAACCAATAGACTTATTTCCATTAATAGGACAAATCTAAGAAAGATAGTTGGCGATCTCACGGGGCACTGTCTGTCTAGGCAGACATGCCAGAAGGTTTGGTGCCCTCTACAACGATTTCTCTAGAAGCTGTAGCGATGAGTAAGAGGAGGAAACTATGACACATCTTCTGTATACTTTTCTGCTCTATCGGTCTTGAGAAGGAAACCCTAGGCGAGTACTTTTTCGAAGATCTTAACGATCTCGCTAGACTAGAGTTAAGCAAAATAAAAAACTTCGTCCCTGGGTTAAATTGGGCTAATCTCTAAACGACGTACGATACTTCTTTGGCCTCAAGTCCCATTTGGGAAGATTCCATACAGATCTCCGATGCTGGTAATTCGGTTTTTCCATAGTGGTATCACAATAGACCTTCTTTTGGTCTAAGTGTATCCCTGCTGTGCGTGCTGTCTCCGGACCCACCCTAACCCAACTCAACCAATCGGTTTCCTTACTGAATACTGTTTGATAAGCCAACATGCTAAATGATTAAACCTCTTATGTAATGAAGAGGAAAAGAAAACCACCCTTCACTTCCTGTCCGGCCCTGTCCCGAAGAAGAATACTCTAAATGGGGGCTCAGCTCTTCGACGACATCAGCGAACTCGACAATTGCTTCACAGTGTCTATATTAATAAATGTAGATATATTTCTGTACCGGTAGGAATAAGAATAGTAATCAAGTCGCCAAGTTGATATGGACGATTTATTTACAGGATGATTTTAGATTCTATGTGATAGATACCCAACACACATATGCTTACACTTTTGTACTATCCATTAAGAACGAGTTATTACTCTTCTATCTCTCCAGTATTCACTTGGTAGATTTGGGTACGAAGACGTGCAAGAAAGGCGTTAAATAATGTCCGACTTCTACATATTTTGGCTACCTACCTTGTTTTACAGAATAGGAACCTAATCAGAGGACATAGTGTGTTCAGGTTAATTGGGGTAGTTCTAACATTTTCAGCCATACATTAGATCTTAGCGAACTCTTCTGGGATTGTAACCTTTACTCGAGCTGGCAAACAGAATTGGCACTCATAAATTAAGTAAGGCATGGCACGGGCTATGTAACTTCCGGTTTGATACCAAGCATCATTATACATATAAATAGGTAGATCCCGATTGATGATTTCTTTTCCAAATTTAGAGCTGACTTGCTCTGACATTCTGTAGTCAATCAGTGATGATAGACACGAGTTTGACTTGACTTATAGTAAATTTGGTCGATTTTATTTAACTTTTCCAACTCCCCAACGAAGTAACTGCAAGTACAATAGTAACTAACAAATGAGGAACAGATTAAATTCCTTGTGCATGTAACTTATGCAATAGCTATTGTGAAATTTTTTAAGACGCTTCGCATGAATACCATTGACGCAGTCCTCATTATTACATTACAACCCGTGCTCAACACTCTTTACCAGAAAAATGTATCTATTCCTAACCAAGCCAAGCCAAGCATATTTCAGGTTCCCGCCGTTCCACTAGTGGATTCATTCTCAATTAATGTGTGACGCCTTTCCCATAACTCCCAGGCGCTGGTATTTCTTTCGCGATAATTTGCAAGACGATCTACATGTACAATCTGCGTCTTCGATTTGGCTGTCATTTGAATCTTTGCAGTGACGTCCGATAAAAGATGCATTATTCGATACGGGCCATTCCACGACGAGTCTAGTTTAGGGCAGCGTTATGAAACCAAACGAATTGTCCAACATGAAAACGATCAAAATTCGAAGAGAGATCTTACCTGGTCCTCATTCTTATTGCAGCCTTATACTTGTTTCCTTGCATGTTCATGAGTAATTGCTATTTGTTCCTGCAGTATCTTCGCATAGCCGGAGAAGTTGAATTCCCCACCAAGAAAGCTCTCAAAAAGCGTATCAAGTGGAAGTCCTTAATGGTGTCCTGTTGAGCTACTTCATTTGCCATCGCGAACAGCGGAAGTAGTTGGTCCAAGTCATCATGAGCACTGTTAATGAATTTGGATAGATAATGTAGCATGGTACGATGCATTCGTTCGACTAAATCGTTGGACTGAGGGTGCTGTGGTGTTGTCCGCGTCTTGTTAATGCCCAATATCTTCATCACATCTCGGAATACATCAGATTCAAAAGTTCTTCCTTGAACTGAGTGTAGTTCAGTGGGTACTCCAAACCGGCTAAAAACTTAATTTACGAGCCACTGTGTCTGCAGTTTGATCCCGTATTGGTAGGACATCAACCCATTTAGTAAAATAATCCATTACTACGAGAACGTATTTGCGCCTATCTTTAGTGACAGGTAACGGACTAAGGATGTCCACAGCAACACGTTGAAAGCGTTCCCCCGAGAGGTGTATCTGCAACTGTGCTCTGGTTTTGTTTTGAGGGCCCTTTTTGGAAGCGCATGTGTCACACTCAGCGCACTACTGATGTCGGCAGTAATTTCAACTCCTACTTCGATAACAGCATTCACGTCGTAGCATACGTTTTGGCCAAGAGATTGTTCTTTTGTTTAGTCGCCTGGATAATACATCCTCGTTGCTATGTGCCTTTCCTGGTCGATGCTGAACTTTAAAATCATACTGCAGGTATCCTTTCCATCCATCGGGCTAACTGGCCCTCAAGGTTCTTAAATGAAAGCAACCAGTTGAGAGCAGCATGATCTGGCCGAACCTCAAGGCCCCGTCCATATAAAAAAAAAAGAGAAAGTACTCTATGGCCTTTATCCTTGCGAGTGGTGCAGTAATTGTACAGTAATCAACGAGTTGAATGAATCCTCGCATTCCGTCGACCAACTGAACCCACCGTTCTTTTCCGTTAATCGGGGGAGGGGACGGGCGATTTCCGTAAAATGAAAAATGAATTAGCGGTAGTAGGTACAACGATCCAAGAAACTTCGTATAATGTAGACATTAGTTGACCTAGACCAGTTGCACATGGGCTCGATCTAGGATGGATTTGGTAGTACGGCCTTCTCCGAGACAACGTAACCAAGGAATTGGACATCCGTTTGGAATAGAACGCAAAGAAGGGTTGACTTGAGAAGATTCCAAACAGAGGACATATTAGTTAACATTTGATCAAACGTCATCCAGATATACAATCCAATTTTTCATTGGTAGACCTCTTAGTACATGTGACATTAAACGCTCGAAGGTAGCTGGCGCATTAGTCATCCCAAAACTTATGACATTAAATTGCCATAAACCGTCTCGTATAATGAATGCTAACTTCTCCTTGTCATCGGGGTGAATTTCCACCTGCCAATACTCTGATTGGCAGTCGAAGGTACTGAACCATTCCGAACGAGCAACGACATCCAAAGTGTCATCTATGAGTGGTAATGGGAATGAGTCTTTCAAAGTGACGTCATTCTGTCGGCGATAATCTATACAGAAGCGGGTGGAACCGTCGGTTTTAATAACTATCGGAGAAGCCCAGGGACTATCAAAGGGCTCAATTATACCTCGCTGGAGCATGTCTGCAATGATTCCGATTTGGTTTTGCCAATAGTGGGGTGGTTGTTGAAATGGCTTAGTGCTATCAGTATTAATGCGATATTTAACTACATGGATTCTGCCCAAATTTCTAGAGCTGGAGGCAAAAACATGTAAAAACCTCTTAAGCATCGACTGAACACAATCAATCCGTGACAGTGTTAAATGTCGCTTGGCTTCAAGGACTTAATTCAGAAGATGATCGGGGACATCAGGTACGAAGTCTTGTGTCCCTTTATCACATGTAACTTCAGCAAATGTGGCGATCTTAACATCAGAAGGTACCTTTACGGCGTAATCGACCAGATTAACCTATCGTACGAATATGTTCCCTTGTTGATTCAGATTGACCAACTTGCCAACTAGTATTTCTTTAGGAAGGTTGCCTACGATAGGACTAACTACTCCTTCTGGCGGCTCTTGTACAATTGTCCAGGTGATAATAAAGATCCAGGTCGGATGACGCATTCTTCAGTAGTGACTAGGTAGATATTTCGAACACTAGCATTGTCTATGCATACGAGCCGATAAATGTTCACAAATGAGAGGGACTTTCAGATTTGAGACGTTGATGACGTTGTTGGAAAAGTTTAAAACACACTTGCAAGCACTTAAATAATGTATTCCAAGAATGCCGTGACTATTGACAAGCAGGTCCAAATCAACAACCATAACTTTAGCACATCGGGTGAATCTGCCCAAGCGAATAGTAGTACGCCACTCCTGAGTAATATCAAATATCTGACCACTCTGACCACTTTTGTCAAACTAGAACCTTTTTGCAAACGAACATTTGGAGGAATAATTTGTCGGCTTACCAAAGTAACGGACGAACCGGTATCTACTAGCAGTTGGCATGGCACATTCCCCAATAGCACAAGAACTAGGAAACCTTGCCACTTTTAGAGTGGACATTTAAAATCCGCGGGCTGTTTAAGACCATCAGCGATTGCCCTTTTACGTTTACGGTCGTTTCCCTGAGTTTCAAAGTGGGACGGTATTGGGTGTTGCGTTCTTGAGCTGCTGTAGGGCAATCACTGAACACAGTTCGGGTGAGACGCAAAAGATCAACACCAAATATACCAAAGTTTTCTTTTGGAATCTGTCGCATTGTCCTCAGCATAGCCTGTGACAAATTTTTTTGCTGACCGACGAATCTTAGACCTTATAGTTATAGTCAGTTCTATCACTCTGTGTCATAGTCGTTAAAGCGGTGACTGCTTCTCTACGCAATAATGAAGCAAGTACTCGGGCTGTTTGAAGATCATCCCAATCATTTCATTCGGCCATGATTTTAAATTGCACGAAATAATCACACCAGTGCGCAGTGTCACAGCCAAATGACTGGGGTACCAGGTTGTAAAACTCACTACATGCAACATCCTTCTGGAAAAAATGAGGAAATAGATACGGACGCATTTGCTTTTGGGCCTGACTCGTCGGCTTTCTTTTCTGCTTCTAGAGCGAAGCATTGAAAAACTTTATTCAGATTGACTCTGTTACTCAGTGCTAAGCTGATTAATTTCCTGACTTTAAATAAGTGACACTGAATAAGTGTCTGCCCTACCATCGACAGCTGTTGGAGGATACTGTCCAATTTTGTTTCGAGTTCTTCGGACAGCTCTGGATGTATCCCACTTCTGACACCAATTGAAACAAAATTGGTTCAACTTCTTTAATTTATTTTATCTTTATTATTTTTAATTCAGTTTATTTAATTGAGTATGTCTTTTTTGAACGCCGAGAAAAACGCGTCTCCTTATCTTGACATCTGTCAAAACAAAGCTCCCTACACTTTCGTTGAACACAGGTTGCTGCCCACTTGACTGCTGCCCAGAGCAACAGTATCCTGAGACGCAATGTCTGTCTAGATTTGGAAGAATTATTATTTTTGTTAAAGGTATTTCGCCCTCCGTTACAGTATCACTACAGTACTGCGATCTGTTTTGAAAACGTCTGAGTGTAAGGAACTAAAAAACAACAAAGTTCCATAGAAGACTTTATGGTGTACCTTTACGGAAAAGAAAGTTGCCCTTGATAACTCCAAAGCTTTCGATAGACTCACGACAGTGGTACAGTGCCCTCTTAAACAAAATTCTATTTTATCTAATTGATTCGCTAATAATGTATATTCTTCGTCTGAGTGTTGGAAGTAGAGTTTATGCCAACAACGTAAGGTAGAATGTCACAATAAATTTGATGCTTTACCAAAGCTGCAACTAGAAGACGTTCTTCATAAATACATACATAGTTCAAGTACTGGGATTTTGCAGTCGAGGACCCTTATTTATCCACAGGTGCTACCAATTTCTTCCACCAGAACTGAGTGTTACTTCTTCTCTCAAAACCAGCACAGTCCATTGACTTTTGCTAAAAATGGTAACCGACATGTCCTTTTTTATTCCTTTGTGATCAAAACCATTTATTACGTCAACCATTATTTGCGTAAGGAAGTAGTTATTTAAAACGTCCTACCAAGTTTTTCATTCTCTGTCAAATTCACGGAGAAAGGTTGTAATATTTCATACACACACTATCCACAAATAGGCAGCCAGTACGGCAGAACGTCCATCTTTGGAGTAAAGCCCAACTGCGTACTTAAACACAATAACACCGACTTCCTGATCACTTTGTGCACATAACAAGTACTCGACGGACCCATCGTAAATCTTCCCACAATCAGATAAGAACCAAACCGACAAAGTCCTTTGTTCTGGCTACCTCTCTCTCTCTCTCTCGCTCTATCTCTATCTCTGACCATAGGCACTTTCCAAAAGAATCATTTCCTCTAACAATGAACTATGCATAGGTACGTAGTACGTCCCTCGTGGTTGCTGCATTGTTTGGTGAATTCCTTTTGCCGAAATCCCAATGCACGATTTTCTGAAATAATCATCGCCAATGCCCTCAAACACACATACACGTACGTACTTACGATCGCAGTCGGGTAAATTTAAATTTATTTTCTGGCTACGGATGCCCTACTCCTATTGGAAATGGAATATAGGCCTAAGGTCATGACAGCAGTGGGCTTACTGCGCATGACAATGTTCTCTCTCGAGGTCACAAGTGTCGACATGCAGAAGATCTTCAAAGTCCATTGAGATGGATTTCTCTTCCGATTTCTATTTGGGACAAACCCCGACGGAGTACGAAGTAGATTGTATTTACATTTTGTTCCTGGTTCTTGGCCGGGAGCCACTGGTGGAAAGATGCAGAAGAAAACAAGTAAAAACCCTAAATGGACAGAAGAAGTACAGATTTGATTGGTGGCAGTGATGGTGCGCTGCCGCCGCGCCGTGCTGGAAGGGACTTCTCCTCCGAAGGTGGGTTGTTAACATGACATTAAATCGAAGTCACGAATCATCATTATGCAGCATGTACGGTATTTTTGCTGTGTATGCTCTTAAGTGGCAGGGCATCATGGTGACTGACAGTCGGAAGACGCCACTATAGGTATGTATCTGTGTGTGTATCCCAAAACGATGTCGGAACATGGGACATTACATAAAAGTTGCCGCGCAATCAGGGATCAGATGTTCGTTTCTGCTTTTTCATTGAGACGGTTGGTTCCCATTGTGGATAATTATAAGACCGTGCAGCAGATAGTGGATAAGCAGGGGATGGACTCCGTTTTAATTGAAATATTCAGAGGTGAGTCAGGCATTAAGCCGAAGTCCTAGAGTACCTACTCAAAACAAATGGGAGTCAGGCGTGAAAAAATCCTAAACCTACCTTTTACGTCGATCATATCCTTTGCCTACACTATTCCCACCTGTATCTCGCAGACAACTTCATGTATCGATCTCCTGCACTTGACTCACGAATTTATTCCTGCGAATGTTCGTGCACAGATACCTCATTCAATCCGATGCGATGGCGTGAACTTAAGTTTGACGGAAATCAAGTTTACACTCTGGATTGCAGTGCTCTCACCTGCGTAATGTCTATTCCTTCTTGCGTGGAATAGAATTTTTTTATCAGAACATTTTACAATTGCAATTTATCATTTGGCGCATCGTAGTCGTCGTCACTTCAAAAGTATCTTTCCCGCTTCTTTTCGAGTTCCAATGAAGTAACACTCAAGAGGTCAACTAGTTTCTTTATTTATGGGATACACTCCTCCTGCGATGGATCACTGAGCATTAATCACATAAAATTGACGCTTCTGCAGATGCACTTAGCAGGAAATGGGAGGATATCGTTCTCATCTCTATACGTATGGACATACATATGTATGTATTTTCGAAGATAGGGAGAATAGATACTTGTATCTATGAATATTATTATCAAAAATGATTTCCGATCGCACCGTTAAGTGCGTTGACTTCCCATCTCCATTTACTTTAATAATAGACAAGGTATGATCTAATGAACGTAGGTATAGTAATAGAGGAGTTCAGTGAATTATTAATGCTATACGACAAGGATAATGGGACGTAATAATTGGAGAAGTTGATAACCAGAGTACCGAAGAAGTGAAAGGGAGGAATGTATAGGTTGTGCATCAATGGATCTCTTAGAGTCCGTTGTGCCTCAGAAAACCCTGAGAACCTAAAACATTAAGCATTAATGTCCACCGCTAACTAAACTAACCAGATAGGTGAATGTATCTCAGGAGTCTGTTAGGCTTAGTACTTAGTTTATCTAGGTCTGAAAAGAAGTGACTGCCAGTAGTAACGTTCAATAGGTGGAGAATAGATTCTATTTCTTCTTCGCCCCTGCAGCTTCTACAATAGTTATCATAGGGCAGACCTAGTCGGGCGGCATGGTTGTCTATTGCGTAGTTCCTGGTCATAATGCCTACAGCTATTTAAAATTCTTTGCGCATAAGTTTGATTGGATTGATAGATCTCTTCTTATTGTAGACTGTAATCGACACCTGCTTTTGTTAACTTTCTGAAGAGAGACGCAGAGTCTATTTCCCTATATAGGCAGTATAGTGACCTCACCTATAGAGCATAGTAAGGGTGCATATCCGACACTTCTCTGGCTAGTTCGTTGGCTCTTTCATTTCCGGAGACATCCACATATTCCAATACCCAGCATAAAGTCACCTTGTTGGATGTTGATATCTCGTATAGCTTTTGTTTACGGAGTTTCATGAGCTTGGAGCTTATCGATATTGATTGCGAAGCCTTGATGGTTGGCTTGACTGTGAACATACGTATATGCTGATTATTTTCCCTGAAATATTTCCCTCTATAATCACTTCCAGAACTTGTTTCATTTATCATCTTCAAAAACGCTGCAACCATCCTTCAATCTAAAAGAAAGTTGTGTATACCGCGACACACAGTAAAGCCAGTATTGATAGTTAGTTCGTCCTCAGTACAGACTCTTTCCATGTGCTACTCCTCTCTGCTAAGTATAATGTAGGTCGTTTCCGTCTGGAATCCAGAGCCATTTGAGCGCTGATAAGACTCCACCTTTCTGCCATTCACATTTTCAAGAGTGGAATTGATTACGGGAGTACTAACTATCACCACAATCTACCTACATGCTCCTGGATTAATTTGGACCCTACGTAGAGTGCTTTCGATTGCTTCCATCATCACGTTATTAAAAGCCCTTTCAATATCGAGGAAGGCACCTAGAGTGAACTCTTTGACTTGAATATACTACCTTATGGGGGACACTATTTTTGCGGTGTCAATGTTGTCTAGTAAAGTTCTGGTCACCAGACATGAAGTCCCTGCTTCTTTACAGTCAAGAAAATGACATTACAAAGGGACTTTCAGCGTATTTCCCTGACTGTCTTTCCAGCTGCCATCACAGTTCTTAATAAAAGACATCTGTAGGGGATCCTTGGCAAAAACTTTTCTCAGACGAACAGAAGCTTCTCCAGGAGTTCTTCTTGGCAAATCTGATTTATTCCTTGAGTAGCCTAATATTCTATCTGTGAGTTAACAATTCGATAGCTCCCTCGCTAGGGAGATTTCTATCATAGTTTGAGGTATGCAGACGTTCTGCAATTTTTGCATTCCACCACACAGTAGATCAGTTCCTTCACAGGTATGTCTTACTAGGTTGACCTTCCCAAAGAGCTTTCTAGGCAGATCAAGGACCATCTTATCATTATCATTAGCAGAACTGGGGGCCTCACTTGGACAGGGTCCAAATAACTTACCAAGTTTATCATTGAATCTTTTACAGGTCGCTTCCCCGAGATAGTTGGTTGGATGGTTGATACATAGGCTGTTTTTTAAAGGCCTTTTGTACAGCGCCTCTTGTTTAGCAACTAGGTAGTGGTCCGAGTCGATGTTGGCTGCTCGGAAAGTTCGGATATCCAGTATACTGGAAGCATGTCTTACGACAATTTGGTTGACCGTTTGATAATCAGGAGACTGTCATGTCCCCTTGTGGATATTGAGATGAGGAAATCGTGTGCTTGCTACAGTGACCTTACGCCTCGCTGCAAAATAAGCCTAAGTCCGTTGCCAGAGATGGTATCATATAGGCTATGCCTTACGAACTGTCCTACCTCCTTTTCTATCTTGGCGTTATACTTAGGACATATGTTTTGTCGAGGGGCTCGTAAAAATATTCTTAGGTGGCGTCGTCCTTGTCCTCTGTGGGAGCATGAAGGCATATTAAGCTTGTGGATAAGCACTGGATAATAAATCAGTGATTAGACGCATGGAGCAAACAGATATCAATACATCACTGGCATTGGAATGTGTTCATAAGCTCATCTCGAAATAAGATGACGATGCTCTGGGTGAGAGGACACGTAGGGACTGAGGGCAAAAAAAGGCGGACTCTCTAGTAAAGCAAGGGTCAACCTCGGAGCTCTCTGGTTCGGAACAATTCATTGCAATTGGCAGAGGGATGGTATAACACCTGATTACGAACTGGGTCACGGCGGACCACCAGAGAAGGTGGTCAATCGTGGAAGGTTGCAAGCAGGCGAAAATGCCGATTGGCACCAATCATAGAGAAGTTCTAAGCTTAAGGCGAAGAACACTGAAATGGGTGGTAGCGTTATCTACAGGTCATGGAAATTTCGGGTATCACCTAAAGAAGATGGGTCTTCTGCAGGATAACACCTGTGAACTATGCCTGGAGGAAGTCGGGACGGCAGCACATATATTGCATCAATGTCCGGTGCAAGCTAGCAGAACAAGGGAGATCCTGGGGAGCCACTGGGTAGATACCCAGAAGATGAACCAGATTTCTGTTAAAGAGATGCTAGCGTTGACACGAGGAATCAAAGCCAAAGAGACTCTCGGGCTAAGATGGATCGTGGAAGAGAGACGAAAAGGAACCCAACACTGTGGTCTGGTTTGAAATCTCTCTAAAATATTTATGTAAGTCTTCCGCGTATGACAAATCCGGATCCGAATACGCGCTGCTTCTGTTCTCTATAGCAATCACATTTACTAATTGTCGCAGTTTTTCATCCTCCTTTTGCCCGCCCCATCCCATCGCACTTCCTGGATGGCGATGATTTCTGCCTTCTAGCAGTCTAGGGCCTCTGCTGATTGTCTGTGTACACATGGTCTGTTGTGCATACAAACATTCCACGTGCATATCCGAAGGTCATTGTCCGAGTTTCGGTTGCGAGGGTCGTCAACAGTGAAGTCATCCATAACCGAGGATCTGGTGGTTTTCGGAACTATGTAATTTTTTCCATGGTCGGGAAAAAACGCACAACCCCCAACGAGGAGGACCAGTTCCCTTGAATACCCCTAGGACGCAAGGCCGAATTTTTCAGAGTCAGTAACCAACTTCGAGGATATGAGTGCTGCCGTTGGCCTATTAAGGGTTCATCAGCCACCAACTCTATTCCACCACCCTGGCTTAGTAATGAGGATCGCTATAGCCCTGGATTCGAATATGTCGGAACAGCTCATGATACTAGATAGTTCGGCCTAATAGCTACTTGTAACAACGAAAACAACGAACATTATATAGCAGTGAAAAACTTAGTAAAGAGTCTCGGCGGCTATTCTGTCTAAACCAAGTACTCTGGCATCCGCATTAGTTTGATCCAAAAAACAGAGACACAGCTCATAGAACTTACGATTGTACCTTCTCCTCCATTCGCCCTCTCCACTTGCAGAACCGAATATTCGACGAAGAATTGTTCAATATCTTGTCTGCTTTCTTGTTTATCCTCTAGCACTCGGCTCCTTATAGCTGAACTGGCAGGATAAATGTTTTGGAGAGCATGCATTTCGTCTTCCGAGTTAGAAGTATTGACCCCATTTATTTAGCCAAACCGAAGTAGCAACGGTTTCCAACGGAGAAGGCCTTCATAAAACCTACAGTAAGACGTCATTCATAGTGTTGACATTCGCTTAGAGGTAGGTAAATTCCTTAACCACATGGATGGTGAACTTTTACTTGTTTGTTGAGAACATGTACTTGGTTTAGTTTTCATTTAGTTCAAGGACAACTCGTTTCGACAGTTCTTCTATTTCCGTAGAATCCTCTATGACGGCGCACTAAGAGCGACCGATGATGTCGATATCGTCTGCGTATTCCAGCAGCTGGGCCGATTTTTAAATATCCTCCCTGTAGTGTTAATATCTGTTTTATGCACTATCTACTCCAGCACATGACAACGTATATCCTTGCCGAAATCCAGTGCGCATTTAGAATAGTTCCAGTTGTCATGCGGCGCATCTGGATCAGTTTTACCGGTATCCCAATTCGGCCATTGGCGTGTATCTTCAAGACGATAAATGTTATTATATGTGGTTTGAAGTCGATAAAAAGTGAATCTCGTTGATCCTTTCTAGGATTTGCTTTTGTGTTGAAATTTCGTCGATCGTTGATCTACCGGCCTGGAAGCCACACTTCACTTCAGACGTTTCCACAGTACGCTGGATAGGTTCTTATATGCTACATTTGTCCCTGACATGCCTCGATAACTCCTACAAGCCATAGGATCACATTTCTAAAGATGGAGCATATAGAGCTGATAGTCCAATCATCGGTCATGGTTCCATCTAGCCATATCTGGTGGATAATTTGCTGCACGCACCCTACTACATCACTTCCGCTGGGGGACCATCAAAGCACTGCGAAGTTGCAGTGAAAAATGTCTGTACATTCCAATGGTATTACTGTCATAAGAAAGCTTCTTATTCTTTGCCTTCATAACGTGGGCATTCGCCAAGTTTTCTTTTATTTAAAACTATTGTCATTTGTAAGTGTATTATCCTATGATTGCAGTCCTCGGTCTGCTGCATGGCAACGTCTTGACGCATTCTCCACCTTTTCCCGTTCGAAAATATTTTAATTAGCCCAGTATAGTGGCAATAACACTTATTTTTATTATAATATTCGATTATTCTGTTTAAGATACGAGTATCTCCAACCTAGCTACGTGAAATTGATTCGGAATGCACAAGGGGCCGTTAGACTGACATAGTAGCTAGCTACCTATCTCATCACAGACACAACACGATAATAGACAGTGCAATGGGGAGCAATCTTCTGCCTCAAACTGTATTAGCCTCCATCGCACCAACCTCCATCTATCCAACCATCCATCTATATTTGTAACTCTCGTGCATTTGTTATGATCAACGGCGGTTGGTGGCCTTTTAGTAATTGGGTGCCGTAATTACAAACATACGTACATATATCGAAGAGATAGCATTTTCTATGGCCTCTCGATAGAATGTTGAGTCAATTTAATCTCTTTCGCATTGAATCCAAGAGTAGTATCAAAGCCACAAGGGAAATCTACGGAAACATCATAACCGCCAAAGAAATTCTCAGAGAAATGTGCTGTTTCCGAGGCAGACTTCACGGCTTAGGAAAGTTGATGTCACTTGGATGGAGGTTGGAGTACAGCTGCATTACAGCACGCAAAAGGTACTACGCATAACTTGAGCCATGTGTGAATGGTAATTGGTTTGGATTCTTATGTGGCAGATACATGCCAGCATAGGGCAACAAGTTAATTTATCTAGCGAGTGCAGCGCGTATTGGGAATTGTAATAAAAATTCTGCATTCAAAGAAGGAAGTCTAGACTTGATCGTATTAAATCATTTCTCAGAGACAATATGTAGAGTAAAGAATTGCTTTTTTGTTTTGCGTGCCATTGTTACACTATCGCTAAAAATGATGCTATGTAGTGAGTCTAAAGGTGGCTTCAATTTATTCAGCACCACTTCAAATTATTTGACTTTATCAGAATCACGAATCGTTGAGAGAAACTGGACCAGGTTCAACATTATCCGACCCAGATTCAATTTTATCCAAACTAGCTTCAACGTTATCCGAACCAGATTCGGGGTAATTTGAGCCAGGTTCAATGTTATCCATTCGTGAAAGGTAGAACAATAGCTTTAGGAAGATAGATAGTAAGGCTTAAGGCTTGTCAGGGATAGCTTACATTGGTGGCAATTGTAGATATCAAAGTACTCTGGTCTTTAACTTCCTGCCTCCAGTTTAGCACTCGGAATTGGTTCAGGGGCCCTATATTCTACATTCATACTCTACCTAAGAGGAGACTTTCCTTTGCTGAATTATCCCTCCTTGTCGAAGTTCATTTGCATATTCTAGCCATCTCAAGTGACCAATGCGTAGGGAACAGATATTTAACTACAACATTGCTGTCGAAGTAACCAAGGCTATTTTCAACCATCTTCGATAGAATCCAATGAAATATCTAAGGACAGAGCCCAAGTAGACAAAGTCCATAACTACCTTGAACTTATGACGTTTGGGCAGCTGTGGTGAAATAACAAAAACCGGCAAAAGATACCAACACAGACAAGCAACAAACTTGGAACCCACTTCGAAAAAATTTAACACTTTCCAACCACGACTAATCTTCAAAAGCTCAAATCTAGGATTCTTAAAGAAACCAAACGGCGAGTTTACCAGCAGTTCTGGAGGAAACCTGCAAACTACAACACCAACTCCATTTCCCAGCTTATACCTCCGATGAACAGTCTCACTTGAACCATAGAGGAACTATATTGTCAATCATTTCACCAGAGACCAGAATATTCACAGCCTATCCTACGAAGAGAGAAATGATGCAAGGTGTCAGTAACTCAACTTCAAGGTGGTACAGAATCAAGAGCCTGACGATATACCCACGAAACCTTTCCTTGTACCCTTTTCAACGAAAATGAAGAACAAACTCAAAAAATATCAGTATTCATGTGTCGAAGTCTGTACAGCAAAACATGGGTGTCAAACCCCAAACCTCTAAAAGTTAAAATGAAGTACCAGTTGGACGGACTCTACCATTTATTTTGCATGGATACCAAGAGGGCGATGAAAACATACCTCTTTCTAAGATTGCAGGTACCATGTATAGGTTAGATTAGGTTAAGAAGGGGTGTGTGACGGAAAACCTCATCACATTCACTTGGAGACCTAAAGAGGGATTACCCTTTTAAAAATATTGATAAACCAATTGATTTATTTTTATCAAATTTCGGCCATAACGCGCCGGAGGTGGCACAGTCCTCCCTAGATAACCAGGACAAGTTGGCTTCTTTGTCTATTATGCCGTCAATTATGCTATACAATATTCCAATCAGTGACAGTATGGATGTGTCCACTTCACTGATCTTCAGTTCCGAACCCATTCTTGCTAGAGCATCTGCCTCGTTACCTTCAATATTGCTATGTCAGGGAACCCAGCAGAGTTTGACCGAATGGTATCTAATCGTGATCAGTGCATCAAGACAGTTCCTAACTGCCTTTGATTTAATTGTATTATATTTAATCGATTTTAGAGCTGCTTGACTGTCAACGAAGATGGTTATATCCGACGGGGAAGATGACTGTCTTCTATGTAGCTAGCAGCTTTTTCTGTTGCCAGGATTTCAGCTTGGAATACACTACATGCTTCTGGTAATCTGAAAGATTTCTGTTTTTGCAGTGCTTCCGAGTAGAATCCTGCTCCCGTACCTATCTCCATTTCGCCGTCATTCGTGTAGACTATGATCCCTAGATCGTTGTCTATACTGTTGGACTCCCATTCTTCTCGACTTGAGGATAGGATTGGGATGTCAAATTTAAAGTCCTTGTAGAGGACTATATAATCATATGTGACCGTGAAGCATTCTCAGTTATATATTCTGTCCATTGTCTTTGTTGAGTTTAATATTACCGCATGTCCATAAGTGGTCACTTTCCACAGGTTATATTCTCTCAATCTGAGAGCTCCTTTCGTGGAAGAACCGTTGATGAACAAGTTCAAGGAAATGATTTGAAGAATCATATCATCTCACAGTCTATCATAACACAGTGCTGCGAGACTTTGCACTTTGCAGAGTCTTCATATAGCTCTTTATACCAGATGCTGTCCAACAGACTAAGGTCCCATAGGAGATGATGGTTCTTATAATTGCTTTGTACATCCAGTGAATGATGCGCGGTTGCAATCCACACCTTCTCTCAAAGGCCCTCTTACAAGCATAGAGAACATTCATTCCTTCCTTTGTCCTTTCTTCGGTATTTCTTTTCGAGGATAACTTGGAGTCTAGAATGATGCCAAGATATTTTGTCTCAGATGAGAGAATTATACTGGTGCCATCTAGCTTTGGTAATGTGAAGTCGGGTATCTTTCTTCTCCTAGTGAACAGAACAAGTTTTCAGTTTTCTGAGGATTGACTCCCAAACCTTTCTGTTTTGCCCACGCAGAGAGCTCTTTGAGAGCAGATTCCACTAATTCACTGATTGTTGGCAAGAATATACTAAGTCGTCTGCATAAGTTACAATTTTGATTCTCTTCTCTGTGAAGATTCTTAGGATTTTGTTGATGGTAAGGAGCCAAAGCTTGTTGTGATTTTCCTTACAGAACTAGGCCCGATGGCTGATTTGATGATCCTGCAGTGATGCATGTTTTCAACCCAGTTTAAGACGAGCCTGTTTACTGTCAAATCCTCCAAGGCTTTCACTATTGAATTCGTTTTTACATTATTGAAAGCGCCCTCAATGTCAAGGAACGCTGCCATAGTGTATTCTTTCGCATCCAGAGATTTACCACCGATTTAATTTTAAGGTAGACGTGTTGCGCTTCACATAGTCTGATATGAAGGTCAATGAGTCGCTTTAGGGGTTTTTTTTTGTGCAAAACCAACGAGAGAATAATTGGTCTATAGTTTTTAGCGGTTGAGTGGTTAGATTTTCCTGATTTAGGAATGAAAACCACCCTTACATCTCTCCATTTACTAGGAATGTATCCGGTACGCATACAGGTTGAAAAAATGTAGACGAGGTGGGGTACCACCATGTTTAGAGACTGTTGCAGCATTGCACCAGCCGGAGAAGTGAGTAACCATTAGCAGTTCCAGAGATTCCTGACTGGATTCTGAACATGTGCCGTCAATCTTCTGAATATATCCGGGGACCCAGAGGTCTTTGGATATTAACTTCTGAAACCTTGCGACCTCCTTTTGGTCCTCTATGGATTCGCAGAATTTTTGCCATGACCTTATATATATTTATATTCGTTAAAACTGAATCTACATAAATTCCAGTCTTCAGTGTTCTTACTCGTTTTGACCCTATTTAAAAGTTTTCTAGTTTTTATTCCAAGTTGTTGAAGCTCTGTGGTCCACCAGACCGCATTGGTTTTCCTTCGAGATCGACTGATAGGACACAAACTATGAAACAATTCTTTCAGAGTATATACCAAGTTGTCTACCGCATTCTCAATGTTAGTCGTGTTTGCTAGCTTCTTTGCAACTAAGTTTGAAAATTTTTCCCAATTGAGTTTTTGGGGTTTTCTAAGGGGTTTGGAAGTATCTTTAATCAAGTTAAGGATGAAGAGAATTCGGTTATGATCCGAAAAGGAGCTGGCTTCGTATCTGTGACTAGAGTCAAATCTATAACTTTTTCCCTAACCGGGTTATGAAACGTTGGTGTGTTGCCTTTGTTGTATATAATATGGTTAGAAGAAAGAATTAATTTTTTATTTGACTAACCTCTTTTATTGGTATCCTTACTTACCGCTAGTGTTCGGATTGCTTCCGGTGGTGCTTCATTTTCTCCGTATGGCATGTGGGTCAGAGCTGGTTTCTCTACTTAAAGGCGGTTGCACTTTCCCTTTGTATGTCATATCGATAATCATGACATGGTAGATAGTTGATTATGAGTGAAAGGTAGTGTTACCTAAAATTCAATCTATGGAGTTGAGCTAAGGGTTGAACTAAGGTTTCGTAAAAGAATGATTATCTTATATGCCCTTCTGATTGTCAGTATTTCTGCCTGGAAAACTGCAGTAGTACGGAAAACAGTAAGATCCTGACACATAATTATAATTCAGTCGAGAACTGTCTGTAAAGAAGATACTTGGTCCTTCAAAATGAATGTGTTATTGTTTCTGTGGTCGTACGGCTTACGCAACCAGTACCCAGATTTTCTGAGTCTTATTACACTACGTGATACGTTGTACTTAATATGTAGGTCAAGAAGCAAAATGAGGAAGAGGACGATTAGTGCTTAAGTGGGGCTTCATTGCATGGGACCAGTAGTTCCTAGTCGATTAAATTTTTAAACTCTGCTCAGTTTGGTGACATTGTATACTTCACTTACATACTAGCAACCCGTAGGTGAGAACAGGCTAGACTACGATAGTGTACATCCACAGGACCAAATTTTGCCAAAAGCTTTGCTGCAGACATAGAAAGCAATATTAGCTTTTCATAGTCCGTGTTCTGTCTCAAATGTTGGGTGTTGTTGGTAAATACATTTAGTCTTGCCTATAACCCTCCCACCCTCGAAAAGACTATGTATTCGGAAACCCGAATGCTGGAATAGTATCCACATCTCACACACTAGGGTTTGAGGTCAAAAGAAAAACAAATAGGGACTCATCTCCTTCATTAATCTTGGTGTTCTCCCATAATGAGATTTGGCGAAGGCAACACAGATCGGAAGCAAGGTGTCTTTCCAAGCTTGGAGCATCGTTGTCAGATGATGGACCTCTTCCAGTAGAGATAGTCCATCGTCGGCCATGTATGCTGAGGATACAGCAGCCATCCTGTGCACTGCTAAATCATAAGAACTAGAATGGGGGCATAAAAGGTCATTAATATGTTTCGAAGTTAGGATACATCATACATCGTAGACAAAGCATTGTGACTATGTCAGATAGCCGAGCTTCAAATTCAAGAAGGAGAGCGATAGGTTGAAAAGAAGGGAACTGCAACCATATTCATAGTACCAGGATCATACCATGAAATAGACAGAAACATACATCATTCGGAGAGAACTAGATCTAGAAAAGATACTTCTAAAAAATTTGTATTTTAAGTAAAACGTAATTCAACAGCTTATAGGCTTTTTCACGGACTCTGTAGACTCTCCAAGAAAATAGAATAATTTCCTGTTTCTTTTAAGTCTTATATTTATACCAAACAAAAGTTCTTAAGTTTTTTGCCAAAACTAAGAAAAACGAGGTGGCCAAGCCGGGTTATCACCAGGAAAGAGCCGATAGATCTTTCGGGCGCTACCTTCTCTACAATTCACACATTCATTCAATATTCTTATAAGAATACTTGCAATCTACCATTTATTATCTCAAGCCCTTCACTCTTATGTTGTCTATTCTATTCACCATTCTCATTCACGGGACCTAGACCTATTCGACGAAATATCTTTTTCCCGGTAGAGTTCAATACCTACTTTACGTTGACTAGTATGATCAGCGTTCTGTAGAGCACTAACCTTGTCGGTCGAGTTTAGATATTTGGAATCCATTTGTTTTGACCAACCGATCTAGTAGCAGGGCTGTAAAAGACTGTAATCATTGCGGAATGAATTCATTGAAGTCATACTAAGAATTCACTTGGATTTGTTTTAATTCATTGACTTCAATAATGACTTCAACTTAGAAAAATGCTGATTTATTTTTTCTAAGTTGAAGTCATTATTGAAGTCATTGAATTGAAACAAATCCACATGAAGTCAATGACAAAATGATTGCATTCTTTTACAGCTCTGCCTAATAGCAGTTGCAGTTGAATCTGTATGTCATTTCCTATCAGTTTCACGGACATAACACAAATGCCAGCAAGAGGCTATGCCCTGGGTCATGTGTCAAAATACTTATCACTTAACCTGTGTATTATCGAGTTATATTCCAAACTCGTGAATCATGCTTCAACTAATTCCCCCTACGCTTGAGGCTTAACGTATCTAGTTTGTTGAAATTTACTAAACTATTCAATTCAATAACAATTAATGGAATATTACAACCTCACGATTATCACAAAATCCTTTATGACAACATCATGACTTGCTCAACACATTCTCTTAAAACAGTACCATTCTGCCGTGCTCGTTAGTTTCCAAGTATCAATTACCAACCCCACCGCTATGAGTCCTAATTAAGTTTAAATACAAAACTATCTCTCACCATTTAGCCACAACGAAGTTGTCTAAATTTTCTATTGCATCTTTATCCCATCACAGATTTCCAAACGTCACGCGATTCTATCTTCATCACCATATCCTATCATACTTTTCTCCCCGGCATCGCTCAATTGAGTTGAAAAAAAAATAAAAAATAAAATGGGCCAAATAGCCTTCCCTCGTGGTTCGCCATCATCATAACGAAATTCTACAAAATATGGGTTATAAAGCCGGTAAAGTACAACCAGTTAACTGGTGGTGGCTGGCCGTCTCCATTAAACGCGGGGGATCCACTATGGCGCTGTTTTCGGGAAGAAAAAGAAAATCATTGCGGTTTTTGCTGCCCTCTAAGTACAACCGGTATTACGGGGATCATTAAGCCATTTAATTCGATACCGAACCGAGTGTATCTCTCTCTAAATGCAAACCAATTCGAAAACCACTACCGGGCACCTAGAGATACAGAAAGAAATACTTTCCCATCCCAGTGGCTTTGCGCCAATGACCGGAGTCATTAATGTGAATATGGCTGCGAGATTATGTTCACCATGAGGGAGAATAAAACATTCTCCCTACGTGATTCCCGGGAACATGATTGCGCTTATGATGGCTTTGGGAATTCGCAGGAACAATGGGCGAATCTAGTATGTATCTCTCTTTCTTCAGGAGGAGGCTATGCGCTTCTCACAAATTCTTCAGAACACATTGTTTCTTTGGTAATTTAATTTGAAAGCCGGCTATTATACTGTCGGCGGCAGCGGCATGCAGTACGCGGAATACGGCCCGAATTACACAAATTACAGAGTTCGATTCCCATCATTTGCAAATTGGGCATTGTATAGGAGAGCCATTGGAATGCTGTTTCATGTAGATATGTTCATACATACTCTGTAAGCGGGGTATTCTGTAAGGTGATGGATATTTGTGGGAGAATCGTTTCGTGCTAATGAATCCTTCATAGATTGTTGCAGAATGGTTAGATGGATTTGACATGTAGGCAGGAAGTATATGTATGTGATGAAGACATCAGCAGATGGAAACAATAGATCCTTTTTAGTAGAAGGGTTTGTGGGGAACATGGGATTCGAATAGAAGATGTTACGAGGTTTTACTTGACAGCTTTGTTAGTTAATCCAGTCAAGGTTTAGACAGAAAGCCTTTTTTTTTTCTGACAAGTTGAGTTTAACTAGGACTCAGTGCAAATCTGTGAAGGTAGACTCTAACTGACTAGTTGCCATTATTTACACGTCTACACTTCTGTTAGTCAATAGGTTCATTAGGAATCTTTAAAACCCTTGCGACCCAGTCTTGAAGATACGACAATTATATTCTTTTGACTTAAGTCGCCCAGTAAGGTGGAGCAGTCTCAGAATAACTTTCAGATATACTGTAAGATTCTTGTGCAAGCTCCATAGTCATCCAAATGAATAAATGACAGCAGAAGAACTCTGTGGAACATATTGAGGCTAACTCTTTCGAAGATCTAAAGAAAGCAGCTGCTGAACCTGCAAGCTTAGCCATTGATGTGAATATGACTGTGTATTCTGCTTCAGGTTTCAACTCTATTCGGGGTTATATGCAAATTTAGTCCTTACAACGAGGTAGGTTTGGTTAGATGCAGCCGCACTTAGGCCAATGTGGTTCTATTGTGATACCACAAGGATCTAGAATCAGCCGACTGTTTTTGAAGTTGGACAGTTCACCGATCTTGTCAAAAAATTAGAGAAGACTTGACATCTACCCGATTGCGGTTTGTCATATTGATCACATTGAGCTTAAGTAGCAGTTTAATTACCTGACAGAACTGAATGGGCACAACGGGATGTCCTATACCACGAATCGTAGTCAATTTTCACGGACGGGTCCAAAACCGAGGACGGAGTCGGTGCTGGATGCTTCTCTGAGACATTCACCTCTCCTTTAACCTTTCGAACTATTGCAACGTTTTTCAAGCCGAAGTCACTGCCATTCGTCAAGCAGCTGACTGGCTAGCGGTTAATACAATATCAGCTTTCGATATTGTCATATATGTATGTACATCGACAGTCAGGCAGCCATCAAATCCCTTGCATCCAGCACAACGAGATCCAAGGCAGTGGAAGACTGCCGCGTATCTCTTAACGAGATAGCTGGACAGTACAACCTCACCCTTTGCTGGGTACCCACTGTGACATACCAGGGAATTGTGAGGCGGACGAACTAGCCAGACGAGGCTCCACTGGTCATAACAGAATAAACGTCACCGACATCAAGCCGCCTACGTCTTATGTTAAACACCTTATCAACGCGGACGCGGAGGAAGAGGCCAACCATCGATGGCAGCAACTTGACCAATGTCACACCGCCAAGCTACTGTGGCCAACCTTAAATAAAACCAGGTCCATTGGACTACTAAAACATAAGACAGGAACCCTCTCCAAGATAGTTAACATCCTCACCGGACACTGTGCCATAGGAAGACATGCCCAAAGATTGGGCATCCTCTACAATGACTTCTGTAGAAGCTGTATGGATGAAGAGGAAGAGGAGACCATCAGTCACCTCCTATGCACGTGCCCTGCACTCGCCAACACTAGGAAGGCTACATTAGGCGAATACCTTTTCAATGATCTACACGATCTCAACAAAGTCTGCACGGCTAAGATTAGCTCCTTTATACAAAGGAGTGGATGGTTCCCAGAGTAATAGGGTGACCCACCCACCTTACACATCGGCAGCACAATGGACCTCCTCTGGTCTAAGTGCATCTTCCCATCGTGGGCCGATCCTAACCAACCAACCAACCAACCAACCAACCAGCAGTTTAATAGTAGCAGCAGAATCCATGGGGTGGTACCCTGACTGGCATGTTCGTGGGCTATATCAATCCCTAGAATATCTCTGTAGCCCTCGACCCAAACAATAAAGAATGACGTCAATTCTTTTGCCGTCTCATTTAGAGAAAAGTCAACATTTATAGCAGCTTTTGAATTAAAGGTGACAGATCGACCTCAACCTACTCCTGCTAGATCATTTTATACAAGAATCGACAGCCACAATCGCCCTGAAGATAAGTCAATCGGACAGTTGGAAGCCAAACGCATCAGGCCGCACTAAGGTCCTTCAAGAGCATGTAGCGAATGTAACAACAACAGACTACATACAAGCCTCCATCCAAGAGAAATACCAAGCCCACAAGTTACAGAACTCTATACTAAGTTTTGAGAGTCAAAATGGACAATGGTATAGGAGCAGGTATATTTTCTGATGCGCTAGGTATGTCTCAATCATTCAGACTCCCGCATTACCGTAGCGTTTTCCAAGCAGAGGTCCTAGCAGTGACAATAGCTGCCCGTGAGACTGCAATGAAGGCAATACCACGTGAGGATGTTACCTTTTTGATTGACAGCCAGGCAGCGATAAAAGCGATATCTGCTATAGAAGCTTGTGAAGTGCTACCGAGAAGAACTTAATGTTCTTGGAACACAGCATAAGGTAAGACTCTGCTGGGTTCATAGTCATGAAGATACACCAGGGAATGAAAGGACTGATGAACTGACTGGGGGAGGCTCGGCACTTGAAAATCCCGCCTTGCACACTTAGGCACGAAACGGAAAACAAAGCTCCAACGAAAGCAAATAATAAATGGAGTTATCTTAGCACATCCACTACAACGAGAAAAACGTGGCGTCCATTCAATAAAGGAAGAACCGATAGACAGATACAAAAAGAAAGGAAATCCCTATTTACCCTCATAGGAGTGATCACGGGTCGCAACACTCTGCATTACCACATAAGGAAGCTAGGATTGTACAATGAAGATCTCTGTAGAGGCAGTCCACCAAGATACTACACACTTCTTGTTCCATTGTCTAAATCTCTGCTACCTAAGAAACAAATTCCTGGAAAGATACTTCTCCCAGGACATCGAAGAACTGACGGACAAACTTATGAACGACATCTGTTGTTATATTACATCGAACGGATGGTTTCTAATTCTAGTATTGGTTAGGTAAGGGATACACCTTTTCCCCTATGGACATTACAATGAGCGTATACTGACCAGAGTGTGGTAAAAACAGCTTAGGATATACGTATAATCCATAATACAAACATCGATAAAGGGAAATTCTTATAACAAAACGATGACACCATCAATGAAAATATCTAAAGATACATAATTCCTTCCAGATTTATAAAAGCAATCCCACAATATTTCACCCGAATTGGATCTTAGACAGAGGATGTGATAATAAAGCGATGTTGAAGCTTCCAAAGATCAACCTGATTCCTTTTGTAGCTTTCAACTGACGCAGATAATATTCAAAACTAGTACACTGACTGAAATCAGTAACTTTTGGACAACATTGGACAACATTGCTTAACGCGGCTCATGTAGATATGTTATACCCACCACGGTGTCGATTGACATTTTACTAAATGAAATCCTGGAGATGTCGAAAGCCTGGTGAATAACATCACGAACATCGAATGGGAATGGCAATGAAGATGGGAATCCTCTGGCAACTTCGACAGGTATAGATTAACCGATAACATCAAGCCTATGAATGCTTTAGGGCTTATATATAAGATAGTGATCCACATTCCCCAGGCTACCACTGACGACAGTAGTTACTCTTAGATTTTGGTATTCGTTCCCTAAAAGGGCAGTATCACGGAAACTGAAAGATTTTTCATTCTTGGTATGAGAAGTCCCCATGAATGCTACGAAATGTCTAGGATTCCTTAAGCAATGCAAGTAATATTCTTCTGGGCTGGTAGCCACAGATACGATATTTATCCGCCCTTAACACGAGTATATCGATTAGGTCCATGCTCCAGTAGTTATCTCGACATATTAATCTATCAAGCTCAGTTCCAGTCGAGATTGTTTGGTGCACCCTACAATGCGAATGTTCAATGCTTAACCAAGCTCTAATTATCAATGTCACTATAACCTTCAAGCATTAGAGTCCAACGTGCCTCGGTGTTTCCTATATCTTCTTTCTATGGTTCACGTGTTTTCGGCTCAGTGAAAGCCAGTGTCCTGGTCGTTCTGTTCGGCAACCATGGTTTCACCGAGGCTTTCTATCTTCATTCAAAAATTCAGTCATCCTCTGTACTTGCCATAAGTATAGTTCTTCGTTTCAGAATTCGACCACGCATCTGGCCTTGATCCGTATGCTTTCTTCCCTGACAAGACATGTAGTGCGCTGTTCAGGTCTTGATCAAAATCCTTTGGCTGTGCCTTCTCAGTTGAAATTTGTCCTATTCTTCTTTGTATTGTATTCAGTAAGCATCTCCTGGATGCCTTCACTCTTTGAAAGCCGAAACTTTGCATTTGTTTTAGAACTCTTGAACTGGTAATGAACCTATTGTATCTTTAAGGCAACCAACATTGCTAATGAAGATGTTTCTGATTGCTCGTAATAGTATTACATACCTGGAGCAGAAATGACTTCCAAAGACATGACATACACGTCTATTAGATGACCGCAGAATAGGAAACATTATTTGTCATAAAACTTTCAACCCATTCGCAAGTATCGTCACCCAACGTTGACACTAATCTTTATGTAAACAAGAAAAGAGTGTCAGACTGAGCACTCAAAATAAAAATATTCTCAAATCTCATTGTCAAGATGAATCCATTCAATAAATCAAGAACACGAGCCTCATTGCAGCCGCAGGCTACAAGTCCTCTACACCTCTTTGGCGCGCACTCAACGAACGCCACCAATGGGACTAAACATTTTCAAAAATTGTCATTATTTACATCCCGAAGGGCATTTTGCCATTTGTCTCCATTCTCTGAGATATACACTCTTCAGATTGTTCTGAATCTTTTTAGCAATTTCACAAATTAGACCCACAATGGACCACAATCATTTATTCCCGTGCGAGCAGCGATAAAAGCAAAAGCTATTCACTTGTAGATACCATGTATCTATGGATACATTTGTTACGAGAACCAGTTCCATTTCTCTTTTTTCTTTCAACTTCTTTCCTCTATATCATACTCTGATCCAATGTGTGTACCTTTATACGTACAAATTGTATCGATAATGAGTTCTCAAGAGACTTGGCTCTTTGTACATAAGTGGTTCATTTGCTTAGTTCTCTCCAAGGTTCTTGAAATATATCTGCGTTTGGAGATTTCATTATGATAGGGCCAATTATTCGTCGAATGCTTAACAAATAAAAGAGTAAAAAGAACGTTCTGTATTCGAAAAGATATGAATATATAGGTCATTAGGGTATAAGATCGCTGTTTTATTTACGATATGGCTATGTGGTTTGATTGGATGAACTTCCGTATTACTGGGAACTTAATTAGGGAATTCTTTTTGTACTTCTTCTGCTTCGTGTTTCGTGCTTCGTCTGTCCTTAACCTAAATACTAAAAAACAGCTAATCTATGTACGGCTAAGCAAAAAACAAAAAGATATCCATAAATCACTGACGGATGTAATTATGCGGTTCTGGGCAGGGTACAGAAGAAGAATAAAAAACCAGATCTATTAGCCTACATACGCAGTCACCCACTTAACAATCAAAAACGGATTGCTTTGGATAATCTTTGGATGACTTATTGAGTGTTTTGGTCAGAATTGTTGCTTTGAATGTATCTAGGCTCATTGTTTGGTGGATCGTTAAATATATCTTTTTTTTTTTGCTCAGTCAAACTGCGCTGGTAAAGAATGGACGTCATGTTAGAATAATTGGTCATTTGTTCGGAAATAGTAACAAACGTGATGATGACTTTCTCAAACCATGCATTGAATGTACAGGTATGATTACTGAAAATGGAAGACTCAGAGGTTTGTGTAAGAAAGTCAGTGTAATTAGAATGAGTAATGAAATTAGTAATAGTATTCATTGAGTATTTAGACCCGTATTTGTAGTCCGAAGTATGTCAGTCATATGATGAGGCTTTTAAAATTTTGTGGAAATATATAAATATGGCTATTTGTTTAGACAATATTGCCGAATCGATTCAAAGGCTCACACGACTTTATCAATTCCGAGATACATTTTAGCTGCAAGTAAATAAGATATACAAATTCACGTGAAAGCAATCTATTTGGTTTTTGAACAGCGACAGGCTTATCATAAAGAATATAAATTATGGAAGCTGGTAGAAGACAATTAGTCTGCATTTTTTAAAATTGAGTTGGGGATCCGCCATAACCTTTATGTAAGTATCGGAACTTAGCACATTTTATGTGACAATGTTCGCACCTCTGTTGCCCTTCTGACATGCGCTCAATTGGGTATCTCTTGGTGCCATTGCTAGTATATTTTCTTTTGGTTTTTCTGCAGGAAGAATGTTTTCTTAAAGGCGTATTGACCGGTGAGCCTGGTTTCTATAGATAAACAAAAGTAGTTATCTTAAACCTAAAAGGGATGGCATAGTCTCTGTATGTCACTCTCATAATCTTCATAATATTTGATCTTGATAGATTCATTACATTCCTTCAGGAGCTGGGTTACATCGACTGTAAAATCGGCTATTTTTAATTACCTCGAGATTCTAGTAAAATTCGTCGAATGAAAGATTCCATAGCAGCAGGCATAGTACAGAGCCTTTGAGAATGGCACCTATGACTCCATCTAAGATATCTTTCTCTAATTCGTTTTATATGGGTCATCAATAACTCTTTTTGTTTGGTATTCTAGATTGTGTATTCGAAAAATCTAATCGATGCTAAATCTAAGGCATAAGGTCTAAGTTTTGGAAGTTTAGATAAAAACTCGAATAGTAGAACCTTAGATTTTTATACAACTGCCAAAAATCGGAAGGACAGTCCGAGACAAGGACTTCCTTGTGACACGAGAGACAAATAGCACCAAAGACTGGAATTATTCAAAAGTTAGAGTTGTGTGTTAATTGAAAGTGTTTACGTCCTCAGGGCTCCACTAATAAAGGACCATGCCGTTCTTTGCACACGACTGAGGAGGAGATGGCTTTATACATAGAGCCAATATGTAATTCGAGATTCAAGTCACCATTTACTTCTAAGAGCTTTCTTACAGCAGTGCAGAACCGTAGTGGCTTTCTTAACTCGCTCCAGTATGTTGGGTTCCCAGCTTAATTTACTGTCTAGAATTAGGTCTAAGTATTTGGCCATATTTGTAAGTACCAGGGAGATGTACTTCCTTGTGAAGAGGATCAGTTCGGTTTTCTGTAGATTTACTCCCAGACCGCACTTTTTAGTCCATTTGGAGAGCTTAGAGACGGCGTTTTATAAAAGATCCCTTAGCGTATTGAGGTGTTTACTATTGAAAGCAATAGCAACGTCACAGACAACTACCTTGCACCCTGCCCTTCCAGGATTAGAACCAGGTTATTCACCACTAAATTCCAACTGACGAACCTTCGAATTGAGATCAGTTTTGAACTGATGCACCTGTTAGTAAGCAACTGCATGCGTGAAATTCAAATTTCATTTTTGGAAAAGATGGATATTCAGAACACTAGCACCTCTATAGCTGACACAGTATTCTATCATCTACAAGGATGTTCTAAGGCTCAAAATGTCCCCCTGTCAAACATTTGGTGTGTTAACATTGATTGGATAAGTTAGCGCTGATTTTCAGCAAGCAATGTTTCGTAACCAGCCATTAAAGACTTGGGCGCATATAAAGAATAGTTGCAGAGCTTGTGCAACAAATTCGTGCTCATGAATGCAGCCTTAACGAAGATGATGCCTTTTATTGTAGTTCCAAAGTAATGAAAAGAGTATCTATTTCTGCGTAAGTAGAAGGTGATCGAATCTTCAATGGATCCATTATGTGCCCCTATTGAGGCACATAACCTAAATAACTTTGAGTTTTGTGTACAGCCTCTCTGAACCGAGATCGTTATAAATGTTAGGATGGTTAATAGTGACTTTCATGACAGGCCGGCCAGGTTTCCGAAATGGTATTCGGTAAGGTAACAGATTTCGTAGTTGTACATAAGCTAGCGCATTCGCATTGGAAGTGAATTGTGTATGGCCACAGCTTCTGTAAAAGTCATCTGTATTTAGTCCCATTCTTCCTAGTTGGGCCGGTAACAGTCCCTAAGCGTTAGGATTTGCCTGGTTTTAGGTTGGTCTAGAGTCTTCTAGAGACACGATAAGATGAGAGCACGCTGGATTTAATAAGTGGTAGGAGAGGTAGAACAAAGTTAACGACAAAGTTATCTGATCTTGTTTAGACTCCTTTATTACTAATTCGTCCGCCAGTTCATTTCCTTTTATAAGATGCCGGTGTTTTCTGGAACCCAGAGTGTTACATTAGGATTTGCTGTGAATATTTTAAGCTTGTCGACGCAATCTTACAACCGTACATGAGATGGCTTTTGCAGCGGGTGGGCAGTCGATGTAGATATCGCCTTCCTAGAGGGTAGGGGCATGGATTATTCATGTGTCGCTGCTGCGATAGCTAAAACGTCCGCTTGGAGTATACTTCCGTAGTTTGGAATCCTTGGTGAGCATTCAATTTCTGGCCCAGACAAGTAGATACATTCATCGGTTTTAGAACCGCCCATGAGTTGATGACCCTACCATTTGCCCAATCCTATCTAGAGGGGAAGATTGTTTTAATGTTGAGTCTGAAGCCAAAGGGTTAGATAGTATGTGTCGGTATTCAGATGTGCCCATCATGCCATAGTGCAGTAGACCATGTCATACTCTTCCAAAAGTGGGATTATTATAAACGCAGGGGATTCTTCACAGCTGTTTCCTTTAAGTGCAAGTCTAATGGAATCTGTGCAAGTAATACCTACTCCTAACGAACATATGTAGTTCTACAAACAGTGATCTGAAATATATCATCAAAATAGCGATGAACAACTCAGTTCATACCAAACATATAGACATGGATAAACCTCGGAGTAAATTACTGAAAGGCCATGAGTCTTTTTGTGCTCAAATATACTGCTTTTAACAAAGCTGAGCCTGGGGTTTGGTTGCACTTAAATCTCTTTAAACTAGTATGTCTTAATCCAGGTCTGGAATTTTAGCGTTCTTCGCCGTTAAACAGTCCACTGATGTAGTTTATTCAGATTTTATAATATTATATTCCACATACATGGAGAGAAGTAAAGGTGGCATTCATACTCAAGGCCGACAAGGAAAGTTATACTTCCACCAAGAACTTCCAATTAGCGTTACTTCCGTCATAACCATCGCATATGCGGCTGGCGTTATACAGATTGTTCCGGGTAAATACCTCCCGACCAATACATAGTGAATAATTACAAGGTGAAGTGGTCAAACCCGGAAACCCGGAAAATACCGGAGTTCGTACTATATTATATAGGGCCACAGGGGTACTCGCCTTAGAATTTCGGACGACACCAGGTACCTAGGCCTGGTTAATAACAGCTGAATTAGAGGCTAAACATAAATGAAAGAATCAAAGAAGCCCTCACGAAGATACAGAGAGTGTCCTCTGCAGTCCAGTGACCAGTGCCATGAGGGAGTGGAAGCTATTCTCAAACTGCTTCCGTTAGATATCTTCGTACAGGCATCTGTAGCAATTAGTGCCCCAAGTTAATCAGATAGCTAGAGACCAAATACAGCGGATAATTCTATGATCCTGAAGAAATATTTAGCTCATACGGACTGCATGCCAGTTTACCTAATTCTCACAACACCTTCCACAAGCACATGCCCGAGTAAAGAACAATGGAAAAGCGGTCAGTTTATCAAAATGCTATCCATCTCTGTCTACATAAAAGGATCAAAGATGTACATATGCAGGCGTAACCACAGGTATCTGGGTATATCCGAACCCTAGCAGTATTATCCAAGTAGAGGTCCTATCAGTGACAATAGCTCTGCCACTGGTCCAGGTCTCATGTACGTCAAATATAAATTTATGGGGTGGCACTTATTTCACAACCTAGAAATATACTACCTTATTCTTGTCGATGCACTTGATTCAATGATTCCAACAAGCAAATACGTACTTTACCCATCTTCAGATTATTATTAGCTGAATCGTTGCATTCAAGCTGCCAATTATCTCAATACTCGGAATCAAGTATCTGATTGTTGAAAACACTGCAAATTCGTGACGATATCCGGTATAGATACTTTTCAATCTCTTCTCCCCATCAATCACTGTCTAATCAACTTCTATTAGATGGATGAAAGAAATTCTGCAGAAAATGCGCTTTCATTCATTCTATGTCCAAGTCTTCATGAAAAAGTCCCACCAAACCGGATGATCCGGACTTAAGCTAATTCCGATTCAATGTGAAATTCGTTCCGAGTCAACCTCAATCACTGCCACCTATAATTCACCATTGTGTGCCCCATTCAGCCTACACATACAGGTTTCCACCGAGACTCCGCTGCTCTGGGTGAGACATCAGATTTTTGTCTTCTCCAACATTTCATTCACGCACTTGTCGCTTGTCGTATCTCAGAGTTGTTTTATTTTTTTTTTTGCAAATCACCCAAATCTGATCAAATCCGATTAAATCCCAATTTCGAAGCCAACAAGTATCTACTCGGGGGCATACCATTCTTCAATTGAAATGAGGTAACTCGGGCAACTCACAACAAGGAAACCGGCCTAAACAGCAACAAAATTACATACACAACAGGTAGATACGCGACGTATCTATGGCTCCTCCATGTGAATCTATTTGAGGTTGTTGAGTGAAATCGCATACAGAGAGCGACGCGGTTGGCTATTGTTATTTTCAGTGACCAGTTTATTCAGTGACTTGACGATGGCGGGGTATCGTCGTCTTCCTCCGTATCTAGGTAGAGGCCATATGATAATCCGGCTAAAGTATCGGTTACGTTCTTTTGTTGTTGTTTTTTTGTTTATAACTGATTGCAAAGATAGTGCAGATCAGATTTAGAGCACAAGGAACCGGACTTGTTGTTGTTAATAGAACAAACCACAATTTTCACAATGGCAAGGCCAAGAGGTCTCAGGTCTCGATTGCTTTTCCTGTCTCTGCAACTTTAAGCGAACAGGCTGCTCTGGAGCACTTTCATTCGAGACAAACGAGACAACAAACAACAACGACCCGCAATTAGAGAAATGACTGGCGACGACAACGACAACGACGACGACGATGATGATGAAGACAACGGGTGCGATGGGATTCAAAACGAAGGCGGAAAGAAAAGAAAACGCTCCAATTATTAACTTCTAAAGCCGTTTATCTTTTAAGAGAAATGAAATTCTGTCACCTGTTGGTCAGTGGTCGAAATGGTCAGCACATTTTGGGGTATAGACTACGGCACACAGCCACAGTCACACAAAATGGAAAGCGAAATCGAGAAAGAATTTGGCTTTTGGGTTCTGAAAGGTGACTTGTGGACTCCATGTATCTACTGCAGACATAGTCTGCACTTGAAATTCTGAAATTCATGAGTAAAAGTGATGTGAATGTCGGGGTCAACACTGAACGAGAAGACAGACACACTCTTGGTGAAGTGGGGCTCCCATTGAAAAGTGATACGGTCTTGTAGTCGAATTCTGGCAGAATTGCATTTGCATCGGTAATAAGTGAAATTATGTCGGTCAACTTCTGAGATATGTAGGTATGAAGGTAGAAAAAAGATACTTGTACCAATTTTAATTTTAAAAGTTTTGAAGAAAGAGAGCGGCGACTTTGAAAACAAGTTGGACATAATTTCTGGAAAATCTGGGTTGAAATTAACTCGGAAGAATATTTAAAAGGCAGCATCATGTTTCAGTCCAAGCCGGTTCTGTAGTGTTTGCATCCTTGTTGGTTTGAAGTAGCTCCCAATTAGGGCCAATGTGCAGTCACTAACTAGGTGCGTTTACTCCTGGCGCCATTTAAGTATGCACTTCCATTGATTGAGCAAAGCGTCAAGTCCAGGTCATTGCTACATATACTGTTCATCAACTTTGGAAAGACTCTCGAGAGTTTGTACAAACATGCTATCTGGATAGCTTTGCTCAGGAGAGGTATCCCGGAAAAACTTTTAGTTTGTATAGTGTCACCTTCTGCGCAATGGTAAGTCAGACAACTTCGTAGTCCGTAGCGGAGTACGTCAGGGCTCCATACTTTCACCGTTGGTGTTCATCAGCAATGTATTTTGGGCTGCACTAACTAAAGGAAACCAAAGATTGAGATGGACAATGACATCTTGCCTCAAACATCTGGACTACGCTGATGATGTTTGCCTCCTTTCACATCAAATAATGCATCTCCACCAAATGGCTCAAAATGTGCAAACTGAGGCAAACAAAGCCGGGCTTAACACAAATGCGGGAAAATAAAGGCACTGAACATTTTAAACTCCGAAACTCAACTCAACATTGCCGGAAAGTAAGTCGAGAGAGTCGAAGATTTTCTTTATTTATGAAGCATCGTCTCGTTGTGGGCAGCAGAATCGGAAAAGCTAAACGTTCGGAATGCTATCGAAAATCTGGAAAAGCAATAAATCAGTACAAAACCAAGCCGAGACTGTTGAGATCTAATGTAGAACCAGTACTACTATTTGGGTGTAGTACTTGGAAGTTTACCAACACTATCATTCGAAGGCTGCAAACCTTCGTAAATAGATGTCGACGTAACATCTTAAGAATTTTGTAATCGAGCCGTATCTCCAATGAACAGCTTTATCTGAAAATGGATCAACAACCTGTAGAAGTCACCATAGGGAGGAGGAAGTGGCAATGGATTGATAACACCATACAACCTGAAATGGCCTTGAATTCAGTCACCCAGTCAAGCAGACGAATATGACGGCCTAATCAGACATGGCGAAAAACAGACGAGGAGGAATCGAGACTATTGGCGAAAAGCTGGAGTTAGTTGGAACGAATTGGAACAATCCGAACAAGATGACATGCAGGCATTCTTGATGCCCTATGCCCCTCGAGGGGTAACCGGATTTAAGTAAGTATGAAGGCGTTAATGGTAGCCAGACAGCCACTGATGAGATCACTCAGATGATCGTAAAAGTATTGACATAGTGCAGCCTTCCTAGTATTCCCGAGAGTGCGACATGTGTAAAGAGAAGGACTGATGGTGTCTTCTGTTTGCTAGTAACCTACCATGATGCTTATGCTGTTGATACCAGAGGAGATTAATTGGGCTGATTCTTCAGCTTTGCATTTCTCTGGGATATCACAGAGGCGGTAGTATTGTATTGTTCAGCTACCTCTTTAAAAGATTCGAGGCAGTCTTTTACTGATCTAGATTTTATAGTGTTGGTTGCGAGGGATTTTATGGTTTCCTGACTGTCGATGTACATAACGATACTAAACTGCGATATTGTGTAGCGAAGAAGATCTTTGCGAAGAGCGCTGACTTCAGAATGTATAGCAGTGCACTTTGGATGTATCAGGGTCGTACGAGAAGACGTTGGCAACAACCCCGTCTCGGTTTTTGAACGGTTCCCATTAAGATTGACAAAGATGAACATCGCTGTGAATCCACTCTTCTTAGTCCGAAATCAAGTGTCTGCATCTTCCCTCATTTAAAGAGAACGTATGTAGTCCGTGACATGTGCTATTGCTTGGAGTTGCTAAGACTTAATGTTGAGCTGGTAACCATTAGCATAGCAAGTGGTCTTTATGTGGTAGATTTAATTTGATCTGGCAGAGGAACGTATTTATGAGAACCCGATATTTCCGATATCATTTGGTTGCAGTTATGGTACATGGCTCAACCAAGGTTTCGTACTGTCTTTATTAGTCTCAAAGCAGTAACTAAGTAACAATCTATCTAAAAATGTCAACTAGATATATGTAGGTGTGCCCGCTGCATAAAACTTCCCAACCACGCAACTGTGTTTCAAGCGGAAATATATGGAATCACCGGGAACCCCCGGGACCTATCCACTCTGCACAACAATAAACATATAGAAATCTACATAGACAGCCAAGCAGCCATCAAAGCCATCACTTTCATCACAACCAAATAAAAACTGGTCAAAAGATGTAAAGAGGAATTCAAATCCCTTAGATCGAGGCGCAGTATGAGGCTCTGTTTGATTCCGCGACATATGGGTCCCAGGGAAATGAAATGGCCGATGATCTAGCTAGAAAAGACCCAGAATCAAACGATTAACAAGAAGACCACTCGGTCCTAACCCACATCAGTCTTCTCCTGTCCAAAATTACCTCGGACTTTCACAATATGGCCAATGTAAGGTAGAGTCCACGGACCTTTAGAAAACTTTAGGCCCAATACAATAAAAATCGGACTAAAGAACTGCTATGGTTAAATAGACCACAGCTGACACTCCTCATAGATATCCTCATAGGCAACAACTCAATGATGGCCTATCTTAGAAGAATGAGAATCAACACCACAGACCTATGCAAAGGGTGTGTCGACACAGGGGTAGAGAAAGACTCAACATATTACCTCTGCGAATGCACAAGCTTCAACAGAGCAAGATACACAAACCTTGGAAAAGTATCTTTCAATGAATTAGGCGAAGTAGCAAACGCGCCGCCTACTAGAACCACCCTAAAATTCATCATGAAAACGGGTTACTTCAGGAAGGCCGCTCCCATCATAAACTAATCGTTGGACTTATTCTCTTGTTTCACTATTTTCAGGTGCCCCACACCGTGGAACTCAATGGATCTGTTTAGATCCGATTTAGATCCGAGTGACGCTGCACTTCCGTAATTGTAGCCACCTCCAACGTACCTATGTACCTACCTAAGTACGCCAGCCGACGACCTAAACTATTATCCTCGTAACTTCACAGGTCACATTGTGCACAACCAATTCCTAATGAGGAAATACCAGGGGTCTATCTGACATGAGTTATATGATCTTTTTGCGTTTTTTCATATGTTTAGTACCGAGTCTAATCCTTTGTCTAGAGTAGCGGCACCAATCTTCTTGCAATGAATCTAGCACGGAACCATATGGAATACCAGCCATTGTCCTCCAAAATTGTGCACTATCACTAGCACCTAAAAAAATAACTTCATTCAACCAGATCCCAAGAAAAAAAAACATTTTAACGCCAAACTACTCAGATAATTGAAAACCCGGTAGTACCTACAGTTTTCGCTAACGTCCTTCAATCGGGGACTTGCTTAGCTATGTGTACCAACTAAGTACAATTGAGTCGGACAAGAACTCTCTACAGACGGAAGCACTTCATATTTCGATTGACTTTGTATCTATATTGCTGTTAATACTGGCGTACCTCAAGGATCTATTCTTTCCCCTTGTCTATTTATTCTTAAAAAAAAGTGATCAACTATGTATGTAGTCTAAAAAATATTGTTGGCTTCAAGCTAAGATTAGATCAAAAAGGTACTCTAAATTTTCATAACTCCTTCTCTTTTATACAAAGCGCAAGTAAGAGCAGGGCTTTAAATTGTTCTCAGCCCAGAAAGAAACTTTAAATTGACTCCAGAGAAACCATAAAGGCGCGATACGATTGATAGAAAATTCAAAATGTCATCGAATCTCCAAATACTGATTTAATAAAGGAATGGATGACACATAGTATACTGAAGTTACAATGGAATTCTACTAGCCGTGGCCATACAACATACATACATGTGCAACTAGCTACATTGCGAACCAACAACTTCTGGAATTAACTATCAACAGACATACTCGTATGGACATACTTATGTATGTATATCGATCGCGAGTAATGCAAGAGCCACTGTTACCATCTTGGAAGTGATATCCCCACGTTGTTTGGCATCTTCTGTGGGAGAAGTATGTATTTGGAAATTTGGGCCTATGTACCTGTCCGAAGTATTTGACCTGAAAGTGAATACTTATCATGGTTGAGCATCTGTTAAGGTTTGTGACTTCGCAGAAAGGTTCAATATTAATGAATAATGAGGGTTGTCGTTGCAAGGTATATTAACGACGATGGTTTTATCCCAAACAGTACAGGTCTAGAAAAATGCAATTAGCTCGCACTTTGCTTATTCCGAATATTACTCACGGGCCGTGAAATCTATGGAGAGCTTGACTATCTCAGCGAAATACATACATATGTGACTTTACAAGTTTTTATTCACCAGTGGTAAGTTATGATAGGGCTCAGCACCAACGTGTACATTTGAAAATTGATCTTTTGCCCTAGTCCCCAGTTCCAGTCACATGTGTGGTAGTTGTGTGTTCTTAAGCTTCTTTGTTTTTTAAGCCATGGCGATGTTTTTTGCTAAACACTATCCCTACGGGATACAATCGTCTCCCATGAAGCAATTTTTTGGCTTATAAAGGTTGCCCTTCAACCTTATCGTGTTCTTTAGTGTATGTAACACCAGAGAACTGTTAAGTTAGTAAAGATATCTAATACCCATAGATATCCGTGTCATCTGTCTCAATAAAATTAAAAGAACCGTACCTATGCATAGCTATGTTTACACACTTAACTAAGCTTAAATGCCTTCATATACATGTGTTCCATTCTCCCAAAACAGTTGTTCCTTTCCCATCACCAATTCACCGCAAATTCAACTATAAATGCGCAAACAAATTCGTTACGTTTCCACCAAAATGACAGTAACATGCGCATGCGCAACGTTTGTATTCAACAAATAACGCATAAATCTAACTGTCCCGTAAATTGCTCATCAAAAACAAAAAAAAAAAAAAAACACCGAAGTATCTGCATCGAAGAGGAGCAGCACACAAAAATGTGTATCTCTTGTAAGTAATGGCATTGCATGTCTACTTCACAGATGAGACAACTTAATATCACGTTTATGCCTCTCGCTCTGCCTGTTTGCTTCAGAAATAACTTCTTCTTGCATATTCATTGCTCCATGCATACACAGACTGATCAGCGACGCGCCATTTAAACTAATATCTCTGTAGATGGAAAAATTCTTGTGAACAATCCATCTGTAGAGCTAGAACAAATGCAGTCGGAACTTTGCACCGGGAATGTGTACTCCCGGGCACAACCATAGAACTACATTAGAATTTACCGGCTTTTCTATCTGATCCAACTGTATCTTCTGAGTATCGGTGGAGAGATACGCGAATTACGAATTACCACAAAGCTATGTTTCGATCTAGAAGCACACTTAGATGCTAACAAACACTGGAGATACATAGATATGCCACTATCACATAATTGTGCGATGCGAAACCCATCATCTGCTCCAGTGAGTTGCTACTTGAAAAAAAAATAATTCTTCTTAATGGCGGATCATATGCAGATGGAATGAGATGTGACGTGGTTGTACATTGTTGCAGTGGTATAGTGGTTTGCAAATCTACAATTGTCTCAGATACGGGGTCGACATATACTTGAGAAAGTATGCTTTCGACAATTATACTTACTTACGCTCATGCAGTGGACTTTACAAAATATGATTAAGTCTATGTGCAGTCTACTGACTAAGAAATATAACTTACATATAGGAGATAAGGGCTAGTTCACTCCTGGCCTACAACTACACTTTTTGCCAAAAGCCATTCGACATTTGCTAGAAAATTCTGAGAGCTCGAGTCGATTCCTGTTCAACATGTTTATGAAAGCTCAGTTAGAAGGCACTTGCTAAAAAATTCTGATAGCTCGAATCGATACTCCTTATAGAAACTTATCTTGGTTTCCAGGATTACTCCAAAAACGATAGAAACACATTTTCTATAGGGATATTCTTTTTTTCAGTGAGTGCATAGCTCTTGCCTTGTTTTCCTTTCACCAATTTTATTCAAGACGATAGCAATACAGACCATGCTTATAATTTTGACGGAATTTGGCATTCTCAGATTTATACTTGAGTGTAAAGTGGAATCAACAACGAAGAACTATAGCAAAGGTGAAAGTACTCCTTCTTGGGGGCAGCCACATTAATTTTCAACTTACAATGTTTTACGTGATAGCATAGAATAAGTTACACCTTCTCCGCCTTCTGGCAGGGAAATTTAAAGCCTCTTAGATGTCGATAAGCACATCAAGACAATGGTTTCAATGAAGTAGATTCACAAGACACAGATACCAGCTGTTTTATCCGTGAAGCCTTGTGATCACAGATCACCAAAGATTTCAAATAAGACGATTCACTGATGCAACACTACTTTACAATCTACATAGAATTAGTATCGGAACCATCAAGCTTGCGAAGTCAATCCATCCTGGGAGTGCTATCTTTTTAAAAGACGTTGCACACCCTAGAGATTTTCTTCACTCCTATCAATTCTTCACAGTATTTCCTAAAAGAATCCATGAAGTTCCACAGGCCTTTCCAACTTTTATATAAACGAATATAAGCCGGTAGCGAGTTGAATCTAGACTTCGGAGCGTTTTCAGAAGTTTCCTAAATAATTTTCTGAAACTCTGAAGTTCAGTATTTCTGAAAATTTGTAGAGCGAAGCTAGACAATGGAAACTGGAATGTGAAGAAAAATGTGGAAATCATTAGTCTTACCGCAATTAGCCTCATTACTACTAAACCCGGAGTCTATTGAGCCCCTTGCCGCAATAGATTTTAGGATCTTCTATGGGCTGGAGACACTCCAGCTTAAGGTCTATGAAAGGGACGAAAAACTGAAAAACTTTAAGTTTTGCGACAAGCAGGTTAGTGGTGACCAAAATTCTCTGTTTCGGAGGAGTGCATTGCCACCGTAACACAAGTGCTTGCATCAACTAATGATGATGTTGAATTTGAGCTTCCCGAGAAGTAGGTTAGTAAAGACCAATCCTCTGATACGGAGGCTTGTAACACCACAGTAACAGAGGAGTCTGTATCAACAAACACTAATGCTCCGGTTAACACAGATTAATCTTCATCATTCAAAAGCAGCCTCGGACAATTTGCTGCTCCGCTTACAAGAAGGTGGAGAAAATATTGCCCTCAAACAGGAACCGTGGCTCCTAAGGGACAACAGCATAGCGGAATTAAGGGCAAAGAATTATACGGTTTTCTTTGCTAAAGAACTAGCTAAACCCAAGGCCTGTATTCTTGCCAAGCACAACCTTAATCTGTTTCTTCTATCCAATTTTATTGATCCTGACATCATTTGCGTTAGTTTGAAACGCGGCAAGGAGAAACCAGTATGGATCACTTCTGTGTATATGCCATATGATGGAACGGGTCCTCGACCTGCAGACAATATACGCAGAGTGATCAGTCATGCCGTAAAGGAAAACCACTCTCTCGTTATGGGTAGTGACGCTAACGCTCGTCATATAGCATGGGGCAGCAGCGATGAGTGTCTATTTGATTACGTAATGGAAACTAACCTCGTTATTTGTAAGCCGTCTTAGGGAATCTAAGTAAGCGGTTAGGAAATCACAAAAGGCCTCTTGGCATCTTTTCTGTGAAAATATAGAAAAGACATCTCAAATTAGGAAGATCTTATTCAAACCACAAATTATTCCTTTATACTGAAAGCCGATAAGACCTCCCATGCAACCCGTAAAGACTTCCGTCCGATAAGCCTATCCCCCTTTCTACTAAAGACAGGAAGGGCTTATCGACGCCCACATTATAACAAAATTAGATAGTAATCTCCTATCGATATCCCAACATGCGGGAAAATCGGTAGAGACTGCCCTACACTCGTTGATAGGAATCATTGAGAAATCCTTTGAAAACAGGAATTTCACTATAGTGTCTATCTGCTGCACTTCTTGACTTGAAGGTTGACAACTATCTTTGCTATTGGACCGAGCAGATGCTTAAAAGCAGGCTTATCCATGCTGAGCTGGGGTGCTGTCTAACCAGAAAATCGGAGTACAGGGGTACTCCCAGAGCAAAGTATTATCACTACTAATGTGGCTCATGGTTCTGAATGAGATACTCCTAATCTTGGGTAAATAGGTGTTCAGTCTGATAGCTTATGCGGACGACATTGCGATAGCGATATCAGGGAAGTTCCTTCTTATAAATAGTTAGAGACCTTATGCAGTCTGCTCTAAATACACTAGCAAGTGGTGGGATAGTGTCAGTCTCGAAGTTAATCCATCGAAGACTCAACTAGTATTGTTCACAAGAAGGTATAAAAAATCATATATAGCTCCTCGAAAACTCAAGGGTATTGAATTGCAATTTGCAGAGCTCGCCAAATACTTGGTGGTTTTTCTCGATAAAAAACAACTCAGTTGGAAACTAAATATTCAAGACCGTGCTAGGAAGGCCTCGTTTGCCCTCTATTCATGTAGGAAGGCCTTAGGTCCATATCCATAGTGGGGCCTCCAGCACCGGATCGTTCACTGGATATACACGGTAGTCGTCAGACCCATCCTTAAATACGGAGTACAAGTCTGATGGACGGCACTGGACAGGGAAAACAACATTTCAATACTTGAGAAGGTTCAAAAAGTATCCTGCGTCTGTATAATGCGAGGAACCGTCGGCTTTGCCATGAGAATGGCAAACAGTAGGTGAAACAATATCAGCATATGTTTCTCTTTTAAACAAATCTGGCCAGAGCTGGGTTGTAGAAAAACCAGTATTATTTCCGGCAAGTGGGTAAATCTTAGAAAGATAGTTGAAGCCCTCACTGAAAGGCAGACATGCCAGAAGGCTTGGTGCCCCTTCAACGATTTCTGTAGAAGCCGCAGAGACGAAGAAGAGGAGGAAACCATGAAACATCTTCTGTGTATTTGCCCTGCTCTATCGGTCTTGAGAAGGAAACCCCTAGGCGAGTACTTCTGCGAAAATCTCAACGATCTAGCCAAACTAGACTTAGCCAAAATAAAAAGCTTTGTCACCGGGTCAAACTGGTTTAATGACTAAACAGCGAACCATACCTCTTCGGCATGGGTTTACACCGAAACTAGCTGCTCTGCCTTGTCTCTATCTCCATGTACATAGATCTTCGGTGCCAGAAACCGGGTTTTTCCATAATAGTATCACAATAGGCCTTCCTTTTAGTGTAAGTGTGTCCCTGCTAAGTGGGGACAACCAACCAACCATCTGACCTGCACCCAAGTAATGGTAAAGGGAACGTTGAAATTTTATAGTTTCACGACTTTCACACCTTGTGTTCTACGGCTTCCAGACTAGTAGGTTAGTCTAACCAGAAACACTAGTAGTGACAACAGCAGTCTTTACGTATACCGCTATCATATAACACATAGCAAGGGATATTACATACATATGTCCTGCTGAAAAAGTGGAAACTGAAATCTCAATCCACGCTTTCAAACCCATCTTAGAATTAGTGAAGAACTGCTTTGTTATAATATACAGGAGGACATCGATTGGAAATCTGTCAGTTCGGCTTCGGAGATCGAATATGGGTAGTCTCCCAATCTGTCCACTTAATGTTAGATCCTCCATTTGCACCGCTGTAAGTGTGGATTATGTATTAGCCTGCTGAGTGGTCAATTTTGTCAAAAGAATGCTTATTATCTGAAAGATTCTGTACTGGAAATTTAAATTAACGAGTCACCATCACTTGAGTCCATACGGGATCTATGCTGAGCCATGGAACTGCCAATACTTCTGGGCATCTGTTATGGAATAAACACAATGAAAAAGCAGTGGGACAAGCCCTACATCCGCTCAGGGTGCTGATGATGTCTACCTTCTAAAGGCAGGGAATGCAGTCTAGTTCAGTGAAACCAGGCATTAAAAGGAATATGCTTTTTTTATGAGAAGTTACCTTATGTAGCTATACACGACAAAATTTGGCATCAACCAGTACACCTGTATACTCACCATAGTCCTTAGGTAACTGCCTCCACTTGTACTCGCCAAATTGATTGCAGTTCCCTTCTACCTCTGCGCACTACCTCAGGCGGAATCCTTCTCTAACGCGATGTTCCTAAGAATTTGATTCAAAGACTACCCATACCAGAGAGTTGATGTTCATTCCTTATACACATCCTTGATCAAGTTAATGTTGCTATTCAGCTCGTATAGATCGTTCTTAAACCTCCGCGTCTAAAACCTGGGACTGAATAGAATTTTGCTTTCGAAATGACCAAGGACATGCTTTACCACAGAGTAGGACTGGAATGATATAGGTCTTATATGGAATCTTCTTAGTTTTTCGAATTCTACTATTTAAATGCCTTCTCAGCTCAATAAAACACCAATTAATGCCTCGGGCTTGATAGCACACAACTTATAGACAAAATTATAGTTGACGGCTGAAAGCGGCAAGTTTGACAAGTTCAATTTTTTTTTTCATTGTTTGGCTCATTTTGTATGTATGTACAACCTCTTACCTCAATGCTAGCCATTCCTTATGTTTATATTAATCAACTGTCCATACCTTGTGCCTTAGATACTCCCCTTTTAAAAATAAAATTACAATACATATGCAGCGGACTCTAATACTAATTAAAATCTTCATCCACTCTAGCTCACTTAAACTCTAGACCTTGGCATCTATTTTCATATTTGTCATTGCCGCACGCATACTACTTCTAGCTTTAGATGCAAGTTTCATAATTTTACCGCAAGTATATGTAGGTACTACCAGCAACTTTACAACACGCGAAATGCGGTAAAGATCTTCGATAAAAAAAATAAAACATACCAGCTAAACTTACTGTCATATCGCACTCTGTTAGCTCAAACCGTTATTCTCTCTTTTTCCTTCTCCACATCTACCGACACACGTCTGGAGTATCTGTGCATCTGTACACTGTATCTCTTAGTATCTCACTATGACTATTCATTACGTACGTGGTATAAATAAGCGCCTGCACTTCCAAGTGCAATGACAACCATTAAATGAGCACCCACTCACATGTGACAGTCGCCAGAGTCAAGGTGGTGGTATCCGGAACCATTACAACTACACACGTACACGTCTGCTTTGGGCTGTTAATAATAATTAGCGGAAAATGCGTTTTCATGATGAGACGAAAAAAAAAAATAAGAAAAGTCTTGTGGAAGAGTTTCTTCTTTTAAAGCGAAAACGACGACCTAGTGTGACTGCCGTTATTTGAGGACGTCGTCGTCGTCGTCATCACTTAAGACGATGGGTACTTGACTGCTACTGTTTTGTTGCGATCTCTATAACAATACCGTCGATGAGAAAAGTTGATTGACAGAGTGTTGAAGTGGATTAGAGTGTAAATGCTGACTTTCGAATAGCCGAGAAAATGTCGACCGAAAAATCCCACGAAAAAAAAGTTATCAGAACGTCTGTACTATGTAGTGGTTCGATGGCCAAACAACTCTCCCACTTTGTGGGGGAGAAACCACATTGATTGTCTTGTATTCTAGTATCCAAGTATAATCTTGTGTGGTATAATGTGTAATATACTATAATAACTGAATAGATCAGGACCACTGAAGACATATCCATTTGGATGAAACAGGATTTGGGGTCCTCAACTCGGAGATATTCGATTCAATTCGATTCGCTGCAGAGATACCAAAATTCTTGGAGCATGGAATCCTTCAGTTGATATGAAGAGATGGAAAATAGTCAAGAAGAGAAGGGTCTAAAAAAATGTATCAAGGGGCATAGTATCTTATAGCAGCAGACAATCCAGTTGAAGCACTTGCCTTCTGTTCTTACTCAGAAGTCAGCATCCACGCGAAATTTCGACTTTAGTACTTAAGCCTTTATAGAGTGATTCATTTTTAAAAATTAAGTAAAGCTACTCAAGAAAGATATGTGACTCATGTCATGGAGGAATTTTTGCTGGTCTTGCGACTCAATCACTTAAGCATCTAGTCTAAGAAAAGGAAAATTCTATCCAAGACACCAAAGCTGGAATATTTTATAAAACGAAGTGAGGTTATATCATTGGATTGACAGCCATGAGGCAAGGCTGTACAGTCGAATTAACGCACATATCCCTGGCCATATGAATGTCCCCAAAGATGGTTTATAAGGGTATAACCTCCTCCTCCAAAGCCCGTCAACGCAATCGGGACCGAAAATGTCTTCCTCTCGAAGCGACCGAGAATATTTTCATCCGCTTTCGATAAAGTCCATACTTCAGTGTCATAAACAGGACTGGGATGATCAAGGTCTTATATAGAGTCTCCTTAGTTGTTCGGGATAGGGCCTTACTACACAATTGCCTTCTCAGCCCAAAGAAACAGAGATTGGCAAGAGTTATTCTTCGTTGTATTTCTGCACCAGTGAATGCTCTGAACCCAATTTTCCATGACATTTTCGTATAAAAGGGTAAAGGTTCGATATTGGTCTTGAGGTCGTCTACATTATCCGGCTTATTAGCATAGACCATAGACTTGACATAGGTCCAAAGAAAAAATTCCAGATGCATTAGATCACATGAAAGATGCAGCCAATTAACTGGTCCATTTCTGGAAATAAAACGGTCACCGAACTTCTACTTCATCAAGTCGATTGCTAGCCAACTGTGTGGCATGTGGAGTCGTCCTATCGAAACCACATATCCTCCAAGTCATCTTCTTCTAATTTATCCCAAAAATAGTTAGTCAACATGATTTGGTAGCGATCTCCATTGACTGTAACTGTGTTGCCAGCATCATTGAAGAAGAAGTATGGCCCAATAACACTTTCAGCATGAAACTCATACAAAATTTTTTTTGGAAAAATAGTCCCAATTAGAAAATTATTAATACATATACACACATAAGTAGGTCTATTGCAGAAACTACACCGAGAGTGTACGGGGAAGAAACTAAAACAATTGTCCCTGAATGTGATAGGGAGGAGTGATGAAGAAATGACATCTTTCATATCTGAAAAGACATATAGACCATAGTCTCCATACGAATAACACATTCAATGGCAATGCGATTCGTACTAGTAAGCTGCTGAAATTACAAACAACAAGTGATGCATAATCAGACTTTCTGACTAGAAGAATCAGTACAGTCATGCTGCTCAAAGTAACTAGTTTTCTGTACTGATGGATGCTGCTACAAACGTTGAACTTTACTGTGAAAACATAAGCAGCAACAGTGAGTACCATGCTTTTCATGACATTATACGGGCATAACACAACAATCTAGTAGTAGAAGCCTAAAAATGTGTAAATTGACATTCCGGCAGTCCTTTAGGGTTGAGATTCAATGATGAAGCTACTAGTATATTAGCAGTCTATCCATAGGTTATGCTAAGTAAGGTAGAGCAGTACGCATCGTGATCTTTAGAAAACCTTTACGGTAACTAACCTAAACAATTTCTCGCATGCCTCTCTATCACTATGTGGGAGATCTACTCCTTTCTTGGTCAGTACCTCGGCTCTTTCGTTCTCCTCTATATCACACGGTCCAGATACGCAAAATAATCTGATATGGTCCTGTGTACATGATGCCCTGATTGTGTGGTAATTCTTAACTTTGTGATGTAGGACTTTAGCGCCTTTAGTGCAGCCTGATTATCAATGTAGATGGCGATATTCCTGTCGGATATTGATTTCACCTTTGATCTCCTATCAAGTAATTCCGCAGCTTTGAGCACAGCAAGAAACTTTGGTTGAAACACACTGTATGTGCACGAAAGTATCAGAGCTACCCATGGATTGTATGTATATCTGACTCCGTACTCGTACTGGTTTTAGTACTATCTGTGTATAAGCCCGTAGCCCGTCATAAACATATATTTTCTGAATTTGTGGTATAATCACAGGGCGCTACTCCATTGATATTCATGTAAAGTGTCTCACATCGACTATTGCAATAGTTTTGAAGGCGAAGAAGAAATTGAATCTACTGTTTTGTAGATGGCTAGTTTTCATCCTCACTTACGTCTCCAGAAGCTTTCTATCAACCCTTTCTAGATTCTCTATATGGTCTGCTGTACTACGTTTTTCTTCGAATCATCATTATTATTTGAAGATGCGGTATGTTGCACTCCGACCTGTCGATCTACATACATATTGTACCGCCAGCTATATCATTAGAGTTCCCCTTGCATTTGGATTCCTTTCGGAATCATTTTGAGGGTAATGCAATCTTACTACGCCTGGACAGAAAAAAATTGTCCTGGAGCACTCTCTCTAATCCAGTTTCCTTTAAGAATTTAAGGATGAGAGCTGGCTCTAGTGACGACATTTCCTTATCTGATAATTAGTACCTGCCCAAGTAGTCTTTTGTGGGTCAGTAACCCAGCATATATACTGGGATTTCACTGTACTCATCGCAGAATATGCAGAGAATTTCTTCAGATATACCTAGTTTCCGTGCTCATGCTGATACATGCTTCGAATCTATTTCGGTTATGTTGCCCTAGAAGTTTATTGGCTTGCCTCATGCCCTGAGCGTTGTTCCAAGTTCTTGCCCTGTTTTCCTTCTCTTGTTTTCTGAATTCTTCTTTGAGGGTATGATCCCCTATTCCGCAGAATGGTGCAGGACCTCTGAAGGTATCTGAAGCTCCCTTTCTTGCTAGGGAGTTGGCCATTTCATTACTCTCTATTCCCACATGGCCAAGTATTCAACAGAGGGTCACCTTTTTTCTTCTACCTAGTTCATTAAGTTTTTGCTGTCATTCCCATACAACTTTGGACTTAATGATTTAGGAGTCAAGTGCCATAATAGCAGCTTGGCTATCTGACATTATAGTTATATCACAGTTGACATTGTTTCTATCAAGATTGATTTGGACACATCTATTCATGGCATAGATTTCAGCCTGAAAGATACTGGTACTTTTGCCCATGGATTTGATTCTGGGCATAATACTCCTGCTCCAGTTCCTTCATCAGTTCTTGTTCCATCTGTGTACCACTTTTTTATACGATTGCTCAGTTTGTAGATTGTAGATTCATTGCTCCAACTCTTTTTGTTGCTGAGCTTGGCAACAAAGTTCTTTTGGAAGTTGAACCTTCTAATGATGTCGTCTCTAGGAAAGGCCAGGAGCGGTAGTTTTTTGAGCATTGCTTCGCTTCGATGTAATGCATTTATCTTTTCCTTTTCTGTCTTTGGTCATTCTTAGAATCTTTTACTTCCACATTCTTCAACCATAAGATGCAACAGATTCAGTTCCAATAGTACCTCCATGGCTGAAGTTGGACAAGTTCTCATGGCCCCTGTAATAAAGAGGCATGCCAGTTTTTGCACATTATTGAGTGTCTCCCTCGTGGTGTCTTTGATTGATCGAATTTCGTTTTCGATCGAAATTTTTTTCCTTTCCTCCCTATCAGGGTACGTTACTTCATCGGATGTATCGAAGTCGAGTGTCCAAGACTTTCATCCGTTTTGTCAGGAATTTTGGGGAATGATTCCTTAAGAATAGAGCTATGTCCGATATAGTTAGATTTGCAGAGCCCTGCGTTAGTGAGACGAATCGCACTGTTACCTGTTTGTAATTTTATTTGATGATCCAGTGGTGAAAGATACATAAAAGCCTCGAGTGCCGTCGTGGGCGTAGTGCGTAGAGCGTAGAGCGATGGTAATGCAGGCTGTTCTTTGTACCTTGGTCAACATATCCCGTATACCCGTGTCTTTTTGATTGCCTTGGAACAAACAAGAGCCCCATATTGCCCAGTTCGTTTTTCCGGATGGATATGGAGTCCAAGCCTGTTCACGGCTGATTCCATCATTTCGTTCAATATGTATAAGAATTTACCCTGAAGGAAGATCACCACATCATTCGCGTAAGCAGTGACCTTAAACCCTGAGTTGCATAAATCCTTAAGTATATCGTCTATGACAAGAATTCAGAGGAGGGGTGAGATAACCCCTCACTGGGAGGTGGCTCTAGTTACTGATTTCCTTATTGAACTAAGTCCAAGAATGGAATTGATATTTGTCATGACGAGCATCTTGCAAGGCCAATTGGTAATGCTATGCTCGACATTTATCCTTTCCAGGGCACTTTTAATTGCCTGCACTCTTACGTTATTAAAAGCCCCTTCAATACTTAAAAAGGCAGCTAGTGCCAATTCCTTATGCTGAAGGCTGCTTTTTTATTTGTCTCCTACTTCGTGAATAGCTGTTTCTACCAATTTGCCCTTTAAATATACATTCTGAGCTTTGCATAAATACCCGTTGCAATACTTGCTTCTTATATGAATGTCAAGAAGCCTATCAAGTGTCTTGAGGAGAAATGACAAAAGACTAATGGGTCTATAGTCTTTTTTTTTTTGTCCAAAGTGTGACTTGGGTTACCTGCTTTGGGTATAAATACCACCTGCGCTTCCCTCCACACCATAGGTACGTAGTCTAACCTTAGACACGGTATAAAAATTCCCCTGATCCTGTTTATAACCTTCACTGGAACCTTCTGCAGCATAGCTGACAGAATGCCGTCAGGGTCCGGCGCTTTGAAAGGAGCGAACGACATTATAGCCCATTGTAGTTCCTTCCATGTGATGAGATGATTTAACTCTTCCTCTATTGACAACCTGAAGGTCAGAATCAGAATGTACGCTATATGTCGAAACAATTGGTGTACTATTTTCTGGGGAATGAGCTTCGACTAATGTTTCTAAAACTTCCACACTACTTTCTGCCCACGATGCGTCAGATTTTCTAATGGAGCAGGTAACTGCCGCGTCTTTTCCCATCATTTTGCAGAATCTAGAAGCTTCAGTAGTGTCTGCGATTGATTTACAGAATAGGTTTTAAGATTTCCTTTTAGATTGCCTGGCTGGTCTTTTGCATGACCAGTACTAACAGTATACCCAATTAATTCATATTTATCTGTTTCTATGTCCATCCAATTATATGTATGTATATCTGACTGTATGTATGACTTCACTACTTGAGCCTTAAATTCTGAACTGAAAGGATGAGCTTGAAGATGATTTCATACACATTCATCTAAACTTCCTAGCTAAGATTTTACAATGAAGAAATCTACCCACAGAACCAGAACTTTTAAAAAATCCAGTTTCAATAGAAATCGAAAAAAATTCTTAAGGAAAATCACTGAGGCATTGGAATTTTCTTCAATTCTGAAAATAACACCTCAGCAGAAATAAAACGAAGAATAACTCTTGCCAATCGCTGTTTCTTTGGGCTCAGAAGGCAATTGAGTAGTAAGGCCCTATCCCGAACAACTGAGGAGACTCTATATAAAACCTTGATCACCCCAGTCCTGCTTTATGGCGCTGAAGCTTGGACTTTATCAAAAGCGGATGAAGATATCCTCGGTCGTTTCGAGAGAAAAATTCTTCCCAAAATATTCGGTCCCGTTTGCGTTGACGGGCTTTGGAGCAGAAGATTCAACGACGAACTATACGAGCTGTACAGCGACATCGACCTAGTCAAAAAACTGCGCATTAGTCGTTTGAGATGGCTAGGACATGTAGAGCGAATGGACACCAGTGCTCCGGCCCGAAGAGTCTTCGAATCACACCCGGAGGGACAACGCAGCAGAGGAAGACCTCGCCTTAGGTGGCGCGCATAAGTTGAAGGGGACCTGAACAAGCTTGGAGTGCGCAACTGGAGGCAGTTAGCTAAGGACCGGGCTAACTGGAGAGGCTTGTTAGTTGAGGCCCAGGTTCACCCCGAACTGTAGCGCCATCTAAGTAAGTAAGTATTGGAATTTTCTATAATTTCTCTGTCCCTTATGTAGTGCCTTGCCCATTTGTTGGGACAATTTTTACAGAATAGATTTCCATAAAATTTTAAATTTAATCAAAAATCTCTCAATGCCACTTCCACTATCTTAGAATTGATTTACAAAAAATATTTCATTAATTATTCATTAACGTGTCTTTACTTTTCATATCGACTGTAACTCTTGCTGGCCTGCCTTGTCCTTCCATCAGTTTAACATCGTTGACACATCGTGCAGTACTGCTGCCAGTGCAATTGAAAATGACACAGCGCATTAAGGTTTCACACTTGAAGATGTTGAATTCATTTCCTGGCTTTTCCAGTCTCATCTTAAGTCTCTTCCTCTCCATGTCTGTGTCCCTTTTGGAGGGCTTTTCAGTTTCATTCCACTACAAGGTGGTGGATACCCATCACATTACATTATCAGATACTAATCCGAACGAAGAGGATTTAATGATTCCACTTTGATGGTACTTTGATGGTTTACGCATTGTGACCTTGTCTTCGCTTGGAACGATGTCTTCTTACTGTCACACTGACACATACACACGCTGAGGCTTAATTCTTTCTATTTGTTTCGTTTCCTCTGAAAAGATAGATTAAAGCTTTCGTCGTCGTATTTGTTATTCTTTGATTTGGCAGAAAAAAAAGAAGATTGGCATCTTTTCGCATCTGATGGAGTTGATGACAGTTGCTGTCGGAGGGAAGTGGAAAACAAAAAGACAAAAAAAAGAAGCTTAAATGGTTGCGCTTCGTTAAGTCCGAGAGGAGACAATCGCAAAATACAAACAAGGGAACACAGTGTAACTGTTATTTATATGGGTAATTAACGGTAAGTGGGTGATAGAAATAATGACAAGGAATTGGTGTTCCTCTGGTTGTTTTTCGAGTTTTAAGTGAATGAGTAATTAATTTTTGGAAAATTACTCCAGAAAGGAGGAGACATTCATCAAAATGTGAAGTTGAATGACTTGTACGTTTGATTGATGCTATCATTCACTATGGAGTAAGTTTTTGACAACACCACTTACTTGCTAAAAGTCTAGGTATCTCTTGGTGACAATTATTTTTGTGAGTAAGTACCGTGTGTCTATCGTCAATTAAGTCATTTGGCAATGTGTTTTACTCGATTTAATTCAACGGTTATAGTAGATGAAACATTTGGCTAAATTTTCATTTACCAAATACATGTAACCTTCAAATGTGAACTGGGGATAAACCCTAAAGAGGCGAAAAACTTTAAATTGGCACCACTGTTTTCTGTGACAGCCAATTTGACAGATCTCGGTTGTTTTGAGGTTAATTTAGTAATTCATCATGATTAGGCTCATGCTGGATCAACGTTTGCAAAGTGTTCAAATTTTTTTTGAAAAACATGGTTCAATTCGAAAACTCATCGGGCATTATGGTGCTCATATTCGTCCATCAGACCAATTAATTCGACAAACTATGGATCGTTTTCGTAATACGTTTACTCTAAACGATAATATGCCATTGTTGAAACATCATTACATCCAGAAAAAGTTACGGTCTGGTGCGCTTTATGGGCCGGTGGAAGCATTGGTCCATATGTCTTAAAAAATTACAGAATGTCAGAATGTTACAGTCAACGGTGAGCGGTACAGAGATATGATTACTAACTTTTTCGTGCATCAATTGGTAGCCACTAATGTTGCAGATATGTGGTTTCAGTAGGACGGTGCCACATGCAAACAATTAGTTTACTGAAAGAAACATTTGACGAACCTCATTCGTGCAATTTGACACCATTAGATTATTTTTTCTGGAGATACATACATATGTCCAGTCGCATGTCTACACCGATAAACCAGAAACAATTGAGCACTTGACAGTCAACATTCGCGCGTTATTGCTGAAACACAGCCTGATTTACTGCGAAGAGTGTGTGTAAATAGGACCTCAAGATTATGGCATATACGCCCCAGCCGCGGTTGCCACATTCCCGAAATCATATTCAAGCATTAATGTCACGAAATTGTCTGTCAAGTAAAGCCAATTTCATGGATATTAGAAACATTTGTCTGTATTTTCTTTTAATTTAAAGTTCTCCGTTTCTATAAAAAATACCCTTTACAAATGTAGGTATGTATATGAAGGTGACACCTTGAATCGTACGCCGTACGTATTTTTTAATTACTACATATAAGCGGCAATAATAGCCTGGAATCGTGATATTTGACGTCAAAGCTCGATTTAAACTCCATTTTGACGGAACAGTTCAACATTCATCTTTGCTAGATGGCAGGCCACAAAGACATTCAGAGAAATTGGAAGACTGACAAGCTCCTCTGAAAGGCTAAGACTGCAGCTATTCTGCCTAAATAGCAGAATCTACCTCTCAGATGGTGAAATGGCTCGATGTGTCATATGTATATCTGGACAGATCTGGCCTGATCTGGATCAGAAAAGTTTTGTTATATCAGGGATAGCTAAGGTGAAAATATCCATTGTATTACAAAAGACCTTTTAAGGCCCTGAATATGATACGAGATGTAACGTTAAATTTTTTAAGTCCCGATTCTTTTAACTGAACGCATTTTGGAAACGTTTTAAAGATAGCATAAGACTGACTTAGAGGCTACCTTTGCATAAGTTTTACATGACCACTATTTTGATTTAGAAGACTCTTCGAGATGATCCTGAATAATGATCATGGTATCAGGTATGGATCATGGTAGAAACTCAATCAATAGAGAAAGACTTCCCTAGGATTCTGGCAAGTCAAGCTAGGATTAGATCCACACAAGTTCTCTTCTAAGCCTTGTCTAACAAGCTCATAAGAAATCATATTTCCTGTTATCCTACTACATATGTACATATATCGCTCAATCAGAACAAGATCCTGATATTTTACTGTGAAACTCGATAGGGGCTTGAGAAACAGACCTCCATTAAAATGAATCGATACTGACGACTTGAAATTTTCTGAAATTTCAATATTTTGGTATCAGACGGCATTTCCATGACTAAGGACATCAATACTTCCGCGCAAGAACTACTTCTTTTTGAACCCCTGATAGGTAAAAGGTTTAAATATCAGAATAAGGGAAGGCTTCGAGGGACTGGTTTTACACTGCACCTAGTCTGGGAACTAGTTTTTTGGTAACAAGCCCATATAGTTACCGAATACACCTTTGATTTGTCACAAACTCACAGCTCTTTAGAAGTCGTTGTATTAAAAGACTTTCCTCGTAAATCATAGCACAGATTTGAACTGTAGCTTAATCTGTTCCTCTATGGCCTTCAGCAAGTAAGATGTCCGGACTGTGTCCGCCATGTTATGGCAGGTGTTAACAGAGGTTGAGAGGTTGTGGTGCATGGCAGTTGACTCTCTGTTGCATACTCTCAATAGTCTAGTTCCTGCCATGCTTTCTGTCGATACATGCCTACTGACTGTCTGTGCAAACGCGCAGATTGCCTTAGGCATGGTCGATGAATGCTGCACTGGGAATGGCCTTTCGGTCAATCCTTTGAAAATTTAGAGGATTGTTACCGATCAGTTTTCTGGGAGTGTTAGGGTACTTTCGGCAAGACATGGGACACATCACCTTAAAAGGTCTTCTGGATCTTTTGTAGCTTATGGGTCCGTTCTTTAGTGGAATGGGCTTTCACGTAAGTACTTTACTGCCTTCTGCACGAAACGATCTGTCTCGGCTGCACGGAAGCTTTCCCCAGAAAGTCTGGTTTTGCTCTAGATGCTCTGCTTGATTTACCTTCCATTGATACGTTCATCATGGACTGTACTATTAAAGACATGTACCGCCTTAGACGGGGTGGCTTTTGGTGTCATCCACACTGGAGTTTCTATGATCTTGTGCGACACTTATCCTACGACCCTTGTTCCATGGATATCCGACACCGGGACTTCGGCTGCTGTGCAAATTTAGGGTCCAATTTCCTTGCGCTCAGGAATGGCTGCTTACAGAGTCCGTGCGTGGACTGGGCTGTAGTCGAATCTTTACGAATGGCTTCAAAACTAGTCAAGGCTCCGCTGGAGACCGAGACTTCGTGGAGACCGACAACACTAAACTTCATTACTCGTTAGGCTTAAGAGACACCGCTGTCTGGGATGCTTGTCAAGAGGGCGAAGATGCTTTGGATCAATTCCTTCGTTATTGTCCTGCCTTTGCTCGGAGTGCTGATACTGTATGCTCCTAATCACTGAAGTGCATTTTAGACTTTTTCCGAAAGTCAATAAAAATCCAGTAAAATGGGTCTCGATCCGTGGTAGTATGTACAATGGACCCATCACATTTAGGTGTTGAGTGAAGAGTTTCCTAACCCGACAAAAGAAAAAAACAAAAGAAAAAGTCTAGCCATGACAATATTTGGTTCATATCTACTAACTCAGCAGAGGAACTGTCATTCACGCCGAGGTGCTCCTTCGTTCTCAAACTTAGGTATTAGGGCTATTTTCTAGTCCATAAATAATCATACTGTTTAGAATAAAAATTATCTAGGTGAATAGATGAATATGCTTGTAAAGGGTAGGCCATCTATTGGTTACTTTCTGAATCATATTTTATTTTGACACTGACACCTGTGATGCGCTAAAAAAAAATTTACAGAAACTCAGAATTATACTTTCGCAACAAGAAATGGATCGATTACGCTGAAGAACGTTGCGAAATTTTGCAAAGTTACTTCCAAAGTGGATGCTGTGTTGCCGAAACAGTGCGAATTTTGAAAAGAAATTTCAATCGAAATATTGGACCCACTGCAACTGGTGTACACAAGTTTGTGATGAAAGTTCGTGAGACTGGTATGCTGATTGACAACCGAACATATTCCCTTGTTCGTCCTGTGAGCTCAACGGAGAATATTCCAGCTGAAGAAACGTTACAGTCAATGGAGAGCGCTACCGAGGCATGATAACCATTTTTTATGGCCAGGAATTGAGGATTTGGACTTAGGCGGGCTATAGTTCTAACAAGATGGCGCTACGTGCCACACAAGCCCTCCAACAATCGATTCATTGCACACTAAGTTCAATAATCTTGTATTTAATCAGTCGTTTTGATGATGTTGCTTAGCCGGTACGGAGTTGTGAATTGACGCCGTTGGACTTTTTTTTAATGCGGTGCCATTAAAGACTGATTCTATGCGAACAATCCAGAGACGATTCAGGTGCTCAAGAACAATACTGATCAAGCTACTTATAAAATAGGGCCCGAAACCATCGAAAATGTATGAAAAAAATGAGTTGACAAGCCAGCCGAAACAGTAATTTGAATGAGATAATATTCCATAATTAATCGGAAGGTTTGCTCTCTTCAATAAAGCAACAATCGTTGAAAAAAAATTTTGATATCCTTTTTGAAAAGAAACCAACAGATGGCCTACCTTTTATAGCTATGGTGTCATTTTTATAAGCCTCCTTTAAATCTATTAAGACTTTGGACACCTTAGTATCCTATAACATCATATCTTTCAACCACTACACATAGCTTTCGCTTCGAATTAAGACCACCTTCCTTCCATAGATATGGTAACATACTTTCATACCACTTACTCTATTTCTTCAGAAACAATTATCTGATGCATAAATGCACGTATGATCCTGGGTAAATGTACAAACCTAAACATAACATTTTTCTCCACCTTTCTTCTTCAAAATTTCTTTTCACTTTATAATGTTTAATTATTTACATCGTCTACTGTAAAGAAAAGCTTTTGTAATCCCACTCAACATTGAACAGCTTTTGTTAATACTTTACTACTTTCCAATAGGTGGCGCACATACCCATTTAAATTTTGTCTTTCCGTTTCCGGAGAAGCGACCTCGACTAAATAAATACTTTTGTGGTTATTTATTCATCATTCGTAGTAAGTTGTTCTTTTGAGCTTGAGTTAATGAAATCAATAATGTGAAGCCAACTAATAAAGTTTAAATGAGCAAACACAACCGTGACAACAATTCGAATGGTGGTTAACGTGGTTGAAGTCGTTTCATTGGATGTATGTAGTGTAGATGGTGGTTAGTGTAGATTTTCACTTTCTTTAAAAAAATATCATATAACGTCAGAGTACTCTTATAATGCAAGTGGTTTTAATAATTTCTTACATGATATCTGTCGTACTATCACAAGCCTTTCTATTAAATTTGAAGTGAGAGCAATTGAACTTTTATATTTTACTTAGGAAGAGTACGGGTAAGCATTGCTAAGAAGAAGGTTTGGTTCTTTGGAAAAAACAAAATTAATGAAACCAATCGTCTCGTGCTGGTGATCGATAGCAGCTGAATGTGATACATACCTAGATAAAAATTGGTTCTCTGTAAGATGCACTTAGACTAACATACATATGTAGGTCCATTGTGATACCACAATGAAGCAGAGATTTCAATCCCTATCAACTCCTGGAACCTGCTACTCTTTTTAATGAAGCAGAGAAAGTGAGCGTTTGTACCTTCTTTCTCCTCATCTCTGCAGCTTCCACAAAAGTTATTGCTAACACTGCCCAGTATGTGTGCATGTCTGGCAATGATATAGTGTTCAGTGATAACATTAGTTTAGCTTTCTCTACGAAACAGGACTTTAGTTCTGCCACTTGTTCTAAGGTTTGCCCAGTCCGTATCCAGCCAAGTGACTTTGGCTAGATTTGGCAAGATTTGGTTAGCGCAGATGTAAGGACATTGTTAAGCTTGTCTAGTTCCTCCTGCAGAGAGCTTAGATACCACGTGTGATTCTGTATATTCTCGAAATCGGAACAAAAGCAAACCACTGAACAAACTATCGTCCAAAAGTATTGGCGCACAAGAACCAATACTAAATATGCACAAAAAAATTTCTCATGCTGCTGTATCCAAAAGAAACGCATTCCACAAAATGTTCCCTCCATTGCCATACTATTGCGCAGAGAATCATGGACTTATAAGCATTGAGGGACGTCAGACATTTTTACAACAGGGTTAAAGTGGTAGAAGATGAAATCACATGGGAGGAATATAAACAGTGCAAGAAAGAACGCAAATATTTGATCAGGCAATCTGAAAGGAAATCTTGAAAGCTATTGAATCGATCGCAGACACTACTGAAGCTTCTAGACGCGAACAAATAATAAAATACGCGACAGTTTCCAGCTTCATTCGAAAATCTGACGGTTTGTGGGCAGAAAGTAGGATAAAGGATAAATTTCGAGCATAGCATTACCAATTGACTATGCAAGATGGTCGTGATGAGAAATATTAATTCCACTCTCGGACTTAGTTCAATAAGGAAATTGGTTACTACAGACACCCCGCAGAACGGGTTATCTCTCCCCTCCTCTAGCTTCTTGTCATGGAGGGCATATTTAAGGATCTATGCAATGCAGGGCTTAACGTGACTGTTTACTCGGATGTTGTATTGATCTTAGTTCATAGTAAATTCTTAGATACATATATTGAGCGAAATAATTGTAATCAGCCCTTAACAGGCTCGGAAGATGGGTTAAAAAGTGTGGACTCCATGTATATTCGGAAAAAATAGAACTACGAGTAGTACTGTTTAAGCAGGAAATACAAAATTCAACACTTCAAATTGCCTAGGCCTGCTGGAGTAGAGCTTTCCTTCTCGGATCGAGCAAGGTATCTTGGTAAGGTACTAGATAGAAAGCTAAATTGGAAACTTAACGTTCAGCATTGCAAGAGGCAATGATGCACTGGGCAATATAGGGCTATTGTTTGGTGCAAGGCCACGATCAAAAGAACGGGATATGTTGACCAAGGTACAAAGAACAGCCTGCATTGCCATTACTGGTGCTCTACGCACCTCATCACATGACCCCCACGCTAGCATTTGAAAGGAGATTCGCTATAAGAATTCCTGACAGAATGTACTGGAAGTGCTGAAGAACCATGAAGAAGAAGGAGTTGGCGTTCTATACCGACGGTTCTAAGATGGACGTTGGCACGGGAGCCGGAGTTTATTGTGAGGCCCTAGGGATAAACAACTCCTTTAAAATAAACGATGATTGCAACGTCTTTCAGGCCGAAATCACAGCCATCATACAGGCTGCTAAGATTATAAGTGAGAGCAATATCGTTGGCAGAACGATTACTGTGTATATAGACAGCCAGGCAGCCGTTAAGGCTCTAGAATCCACTATAATCAAAAGAGCAAATCGTTCTTGAATGAGGTATCTAGAGCTAATGCGGTGACCATTTGTTGGGTGACAGGGCATATGGATATCGTAGGAAACGAAAGGGCTGACGAACTTGCTAGGAAAGGGTCGGCGCTGCACTTATCGCGGGCCCACCCTTTTGTAGTAACCCCAATCAGTTTCTTATGGAAAAAAAAAAAAGATGAAGCCATCGGTCGAGCAAATAGTCAATGCCCTATGGCCGGGCATCAGCAAGAAGAGATCAACTTCTCTGATGAAACTGAGTCGCAATAAAGCACTGGTCGTTTCAGGGATAATTACTGGTCATTGTGCCATTGGCGTTCACGCGGAGCGACTCGGTGTACTACATAATGACTTCTGTAGAAGTTGCAGGGACGAAAAAGAAATTGAGTTAGTTCGTCACCTGCTGTGGGACTGTCCTGCCCTATCTGTCAGAAGAAATCTTTCTTCTCGGATTTGGAGTACTTGGGTAACGTAGAGCTGACGGACCTCCTGAGATTCATATCATTATCTGGGTGGTGCCAATAGCGGGCTTTATAGGTTTCCAGGGTTAAATAATTGGGTACAAAGGACCCGAATTGTGGTGGAAGTGAGCAGTGACATTGTCACAAGGCACCTAACCTAACCTAGACCTACATGTGGCTTCGAAACTTGCGGACACATGCAGTGGTGCTTAGGCACCACGTGTGATTCTGTATATTTTCGAAAATCGGAACTAAAGCAAAGCACTGAACAAGCTATCATCCTCAAATATTGAACTAATACCAAAAACGCACAAGAAACTTTTTCATGGTCCTGCAAAACTGCCTGTATTTAAAACAAATGCATTCCACAAAATTGTCCCTCCATTGCCATACCAGTGCGCAGAGAATCATGGACTTATAAGCATTGGGGGATCTGACGAGCTACCAATGCCAGCCATCAATCGGCATAACGATTTCCAGTCTGGCATTGGACCATACTAAACTCTTCGGATAGTTGGAAAGCGAAAGTGTGTCTTCCAACAAATTAGCTATAAATGATGGCTTACCTCCATTCCATACCCATTCTTTCATTTACCTTATTTACTTTCCATATTATAGACACATTGTAAGATGTTTAGCTATGTATAATTTTTAGCCTCCAGGACGTAAGACCGGGGGGTTTGTGTACTGTTCTAACCTATCGACATCATCTACATAGAAACAAGCTACTAGTAAAAAATCCAACATGTACATACATCCGACCTCTTAACACAGACACTTGAAGCTCGAGTATCTGTCTACTAAACTCTGGAATTCACTACCCGGAGCCATATTTGCAAAAGTTTTAAATTCCCAGCATTTCAGCAGTCATTCTATAATCTCGGCGCACTAAAACAGCGTTATAGGACTGTCGCAATAGATAAATATTTAATTGGACAAAAGTTATTAAAAATTGCTGAATGCTTGGATTCTAAGAAAGTAACCTTGTGACCAGATAAAGTGAGTTCTTGTATTCTTAAACTATTGTGAAAGTAAGTGAAAGATTGAGTAAGGTCTTGAACGAAGCTCGCTATAGTTATCCCTATCTTCTTCCTTACAATATAGCCCATGGCCAATAAACTAGAATAAGTTTACACTTGTAATTTAGATATTGGTTTACCTAACGACTCACTATCTTTCACCAAAACCGAACACTTAACAGATCATCTTAGAATCATCCTTTAAAAGTTTCATACAACCCTTCCTGGCTAATCGAACCACTATCAATTTGACAACCACGAAAGGTCATCGGAACTCCGGTATGGATTACACCTACTAAACGCCATTTCACCTTAGACGGTAGAGACGCCTAGAACACTTTAGATAAGACATTTTTTGAAGCTTGATGCTAAACACCATCTCCAATATACTTACATGAAAGGAATGACCTCATCTCATTATAGCCAAACGACCTTTCTCGATGAAAAGTTAAATATCGTTCCGAAAATTTTAGCCTTGGTAAAACAATATCTGTTTTGAGATTACCATTCGTGGATTTTATCTAGCCCAATGAACGCGTTCGTTTATAGAGTCTGTAGATATAGTTCAGCGGAGCAACTGACAAGGTAGGTCTGATCCTAATCCGTTTACTAACAGCGACCGCAATCCATTCACAGGTTCAACATAGTTTTGCCTGGCATGCACTCAAAGGTAATATTCCCGAAACCCATCTCTATGTCGTTGTAAATGCCCATTGTGTAGGCTTTCTTATCAAACTTGCACTCATAGAGCTACCCTGTGCACGTAAATCTACATTTGACTTTCCATACTTTCCAGCAAGGATGAAGTAAGCCTTGTATCGGGTCTGAATGTCTACTGACACCAAATAAAAAAAAACAAATATTTGGTGAAACAGGTCCAAATGGGCCGGACGCTGGGCCTACCTTCTCACTATGCCTTCTTTAATGACATGTCCGAAGGGAAATTTTTGGTTTGAGAAACTTTTTCATGACAGTTTTAGTTTTGGATGTTTGTCAAACGTTCCCGAGAGCTAGGGCTATGGAAGAACTTTTGTTGTTATTTGGAGATAGAACCTCGAATCCCTCGATCCATGGTCCAATGTACTATCCACTTGAGCCACAACGCCCACAGCAAAAATACATGCTTATCACTAGAGGTCTTTAGAGAGACGCTGTACACTCCTAGAGCCTTTATAGCTTTAGCTAGAATTTGGTACTATTAGATTGATGCACTCAGCATTAGCGGATAGTTTAGATTTCCATTTTATTTCTACATCTGATAAGTGCTTCTTCTATTATCCTCTGATTGTGTAGACCGCGCAAGGACGTTAGCCAGTACCTTTGTCCAGTTGTTTTGCCGACTCCAGAAGTACAATAGTACAGCAACTATGCCATTTGCTGCTAACTGAATTTTACACTTCCATCGCTGGTATTGGTATTCTTTACCATGGTATTGTAACTCGATACTTTTTTGATGTGATACACAGACAACCTCTTTGCCCTAAGTTCTGCAGTAATATCCTTCCAATTTGTTTAAAGGAAGGAATTTTAAATGCCTAGGGTTATCTGTCTTAGGCAACCATTTTCAATGCCAATTTGAAGTGCCATACGACCTATGTTCTGCGAGAGGTAAATGGCAGGATTCTTCTGTGGTTTTGTCTCCCCTGAGGAGTAGCAGAAGTGATTGCATTTTCATGGAACAGGGAATATCCTTTCACATTGTATGTATGTAAATGCTTATGGCTATAGACCCCCTCTGCAAGTGCTTTTATGGGAGCTCGACTTACTATCGATGCTTCTGCTCAGAAATTTGCTATTAGAACCAATGGCTAGCCCAATATCTGTACACTGTCATTTGAACTTTAATCTCGTTACCAACCACCCAAAAAGCATCCATGTTTCGTATAATAAGCAAAAATGTGTTCCAGTTCTCTTTGCCAGTTCTCTTTGCCAGTTCCATATTAGTCCTTCCCATGCAACCATGAACATCTGGTACCATAAGTGGATGCCTTGGAACTATGTAGAAACATGCAGCTCTATTGGAATACCATACCATTACCAAGAGTAAATAGCTCTAAGCATCAGCTTATCGTGAAAACGAAAATGGATTCCAATGGAGGATAAGAGTGTTAACATTACCGAGCGCATACGGATGCATGGATTTTCAAGAATATCACCTCTATTCATCTGTACTCCACTGAAATTTCACAAGACTTACATAAGTCCCTATTGCCACAAGCTCTGATATAATTCCACCTCGAAACCTCTTCCACTTGTGCAGAATATCAAACGATACAACAGCTCCCAATGGCAAGCTGACATCCTGTCGGAGCAGTTTATCTGCTGTCACAAATCCAGTGTAATGTATGTCGTAAGTTAGCTTTGTAACTTTCTTTCAAGCCCAGCGGCACTGAGTACAGTGCAGTGCAGTGCAGATGTTGCTCCTATGCGATAGCCGTAAAACTCGATACACTGCTGGATGAAGTAACCCCAAACGACTTAGAGTCTGCCACACAGAGCAAACTCCTGATGTTCAAAGATACCCCCTTAGCACTCATATCTTTACCCGGGTGTATGTTGCTGCTTATTGCCACTTCGTCTTAGATTCCACAACAAAACACACCATTATGGTTTTCCATAGAGCTTCTGTGAGCCAGTGAGTCCGAATGGTCGTCGTTGGTTCGGTGTTGATATTATGGTCAATCGTAGTGGCGTCACTTTGTCACATTGCGTCTCCATGTGGGGGTATCGAAAGTAAACAAGCTCCACACACTCTGCACACAAGTTGCTGCAAAATACTTCCTGACTGGCTAAACCCCATCCCTGGATTGGATTTTCCTTTTCCAATTTTTGTTGTTATGTGATGCATTTACACACTCATGGTGCGTCGAATGCAGTTAAAATGGATTTCGATTTCGAGATGTTTTTTTCATCATCCTCGTCGTCGCTACTGCTGCCAGCTTCATCATCATCATCATCATCATCATCCGGGTGGATTAGGTTAATGGAAAATGATTTTTTCCATTATCAGAGACACCGCCAACTGCGTCGCAGAATCCCCGGCATCTCGTCTCTCTAGTGCACTTCATTAATCAGGCCCAGGATAGAGACAACTACCCACTCAGCTCCTCTGTCGCTCTGCCGAAGTGCTGACTCCTGTTAGTCCGGGTTGGGGTGTGTGTGTGCAATTAGAAATCGCATCTGCACGATGCATTCCGTTAAACATTTCGCGCTACAGATGTAATCTAATAGATTTAATTCAAGACGAGTGTTGATTCACCTGCAGCAAGAGAGACGTTGTCGTACTCCAGAGGTGATTATCACGGGTCTGCTAGGGTTCAAGCGTAGTAATTGCTTGATGAAAGTACGTTGACTCTGTTTTTGTTGTGATTATCGGTATGAGGCGTTGCTAATATTTATTTAAATGCTTACAAGCAAATGAGTATGTGGAAAAGCTTGGACGAAGGTTGAATGTCATGTAAGCGGTGATGGTTTGCAATGTTTATGGAAGCGGAATCGTTGCAGCGCACCATTGCAGAAGTTTTCGCGTCAATTTTGCATTTAAATACATTCTATCGCCAACACTTCACTATATCGACAAGAGTTCACCCAACCTCAAAGTGGAGCACAACCCTAGAGAATAAGGGCTACTTTAGCCAGACAACTGAGTTTGGAACTCGAAGAACGAAGTCGATCCTTCAAGTCCTAATACATGTTGACAAGTATCTCATATCTTCGTCTGTATGAGATACCTATTCCGTTGTACATCTTACCTTTCTATTTTAATATGACGCTGCTGTCAGCAAGGCAACTATCAGTTGATCATTAACGACGGCTAATGACACTCAGAAGTGGAAAAAGTTTTAATTTTTTTATCAAAAGGCGCTTTTATTTTTTATTTTTTTGTTTCTAGTTGAGAAATATTTAATCAACTGGTTATTGACCCTCAAGTTATGGCATATCATGGCTGGTAATCGTGCTGTTCTCCTCAAAAGAGGGACTTGGTCTTTCTGTTTCTGGACCTTAGTTCATTTTGATGTTTCTCCTAGTATGGAGAGTTTCTTGGGTCTTAACAGAAACTTTTTTATTACTTCAGGCTCGCAAATAACCTACCACCGATGACCTTTTCTTCTTTCATAACTATCAAGGAATCACCATGACCATGGTCAGACTGCGAGAAGCAGAGTTTTGGTATACTAAACCGTATGATCATGATCGGATCATAACCTATCGCACCAGCTAACTCAATTAATCACGACAGCGTGCAATTCAGCGATGACCAGCGTTCTAGGGGAACACCCGATTCCAAGAATGACTAGATTGGCAAGACGTGACCTTGAAGAGGCCATCAAAGAGACCAAGACAAGATGCTCTGCAACGAAGCAGACCTAGAACCTTGGGTGCAGGATATAGGATAGTGATGAAGAAGGCAGTAGGTCCCCACAAATATCCTGCAACGAAGTAGACCTAGAACCTTGAGTGCAGGATATAGGATAGTGATGAGGAAGGCAGTAGGTCCCCACAAATATCCTGCCCAACAATCGTCAGAAGAATAGTAGAACGTCTATTCCCCCATAGACTATCTACTTTATGCATCATCATGAGGGAGATCAGCATGAACTGAATCCCGCCAATCATACCGAATAAACTGCAATAAGCATGCAGAAGGATAGGGGACAATGAAGCGTCTCGACCCGATGGCATTCCAAATATAGCGATCAAAGCAGACGTCAAGAAGAGACCAGGCCTTTATATAGCAACGATGCAAAGGTGCCTCGAAGAGGGGACCTTTCCTGAATCATGAAATTCCAACATTTGGTGTTGCTACTTAAAAGAAACAAGCGACCTTGAAACCCATAAGCATATCCTCCATTATGTCTTTTAGATACAATCGGAAAGATCCTAGAACATATCATATACGGTAACCTAATCTCAGAGAATATATAGGTAGGTGGGTGGGTTGATAAAGGGAGTAATACTCCACCTCATCACACTTAGGTCATTGTGGACCCATTTTGATTCCCAATGTGGTTTTGGCGCCAGTTCCTATACTGGATTTTTCCAAGTTACTTCCTTACTGTGCATTAGTGCATAGGACCTCCAACCATCGTGATATCCTCAGAAACCTGAAAAGATTGTAAAGTGACACATCAGATAGTTCTTGCAAGTCCTGGATGTAATATCTTTCTGTGTTCTGTTCCTCAAATGACATAGGCTTGGACGGTGACACAAATACTGAGGTGTATCCTCGTGAACATCTTCGTCATCGCATCCTCTGCACATGTTGTCATTGTTGAGTTTAAGTTTCATTGTGTGGTTCCTTAGAAGATTATGGCCAGTATGTCCACCTACCAATATTAACTGCGTTTTCCTGACATTTTGTAGCAGGTTCTGGCTTTATCGTATTATGGCCAGAGCTTCCTTGATATATCACATGTGGTAAGCGATTTCCAACTACTGTTGGCTGTCATTAGGATCTTACGTTCGATTCGCTCCCTGAGGTTGGATAGTGAAGGCTTGATCCATTGAAGTGCTTGATTTTGGTCCATGGCAGATTCTTTTCTTGCCGTTCGTCAGATGTCTCATTTCCGGTTATATCATTGTGACCATGGACCCAGCAGAGATGGAAGGAGATAGGTGAGCCTCGGTTGACCAAAAAATTCATGTTCTACCGTCGATGCTATAAAAGAGGTAGTAGATACAGAAGCTGAAGTGATATTGGGGAAAAGATTGGGGAAAGCGTAGGGACACAAAGCAATACTCCACAGTAGTAACTCCAAACTAGTCCTGCATAAGGAGATCTCTGATCTTCATTACCTCATGAAGATAATCCTAACTACTTCACTAACAGAAAGACAGACGGTGGCTTTCAATACTAAAATGTTTCGGCGGCAGTCCCCCAGGGGTTAGTCCTTAGACATCTCCTGTGAAACATATTGTATGACGGAGTTCTGCGATTAAAACTGCCACAACTCACTTATGTCTGTATCCCCTTGTGGGTCCTAGGACCTCTACAACGCCTACGCGCCATCGTGTGCGGTTTCTGGCAATGTGCCTCAGCTCTCCCCAACTCTTTCCCAATTGCCGTGCTTCCTCGACTGTTCTGCGCCATGTACTTCTGGAACCGCAGCGTATTCTGTCATCCTGAGTAAGCGGGTTCCATTGCATCGCGTGGTTAGCTATGGACCTGTGACCTTTTCGGAGAGTATGACCAATCCACTGCCACTTTCGTCGTTGTATGGTTGTGCCTATAGGTTCATGACCCGTTCTCTGATAAAGCTGTTCGTTAGAGATACGGTGTGGCCAGAAAATCCTTAAGATGTTGCGTAGGCACCTATTAACGAACGTTTGCAGCTTCCTCGTGATAGTAGCGGTCACTCTCCAGGTACCACATTCACATAGCAGCACGCATTCAACGTTGGAACGGAACAGTAGTAGTTTGGTGTTTAAGCTAATTGCATTACTACGTCAAATTGTGTATAGCATCCCAAACGCAGATTTTTCTTTCCCTATTCGGCTGGCTGTATCCAGTTCGGTTCCGCCATCAGTTGAGACAATACTCCCAAGGTATTGGAAACTATCTACACTCTCACCCGTTTGTCCAGCAATGCGTATGAGTTCGGTCCTAGGCTGATCATTTTTGTTTTTGCCGAGTTAATTTTCAGCCCAACGATGTCAGCTTCCTTCTCCACATTTGCTGTCATTTGATGAAACTGCCACAAGGAGTTAAGCTAATCGGCCTTGCTGACGATATCACTGTGTTACCAAATATATCCACGAGGTAGAGTCCGCCTCGGATGAAGCGATCCGCGGGATCAAAAAGTGGCTTGCTTCTGGCGATCTAGAACTAGCTGACCACAAAACCGAGTGTCAGAGTATAATACGGCGAAAGTTAGATGGATCCATAAGCTGATTTCTACGATTGAGGTCTGAACAAGATGGAGTCTGGCAGCACATGCGGACTACAACTACTACTCCTGTCCGGTCACGGTGGCTATCGAACATATCTTGACAGATTTGGACGCGATAGTTCGCCCTTCTGTCCAGAATGTATACAACCAAATGAAGGGGAACTTGCGGAGCAATCAATGTTACAATGCAGCCGCTACCCAAAGGCAAGATCCCGAAACTTCTAGTAACAAGGTCAGAGGGCGACTGGAGATCTAATTTTTCATAACGAGCGTCCAGAGCGAGTTAAAGACTCGAAAGATTAAGATGATCTGAAACGGCAGATAGTGTTTGAAGAATGCAGGGTGTACGACTACTTAGTACTCCGACATCGAGTGTTTGGATTTACGTATCGTGCATGTCAATGGCCCGAGCTATTAGTATTTTGAAAGACTACCACATCCATTACCGCATAACAAAAATGTACACATGTACGTATCTACATAGTAGTACATATACACAATGGCGTTCACTCTAATCCAAAGTGTGCTAATTGTATGTACACTTCCTTTGAGAATGAAAACACAAAAACTCATTTATTTAAACAAACACGCGCGCTTTTAATGCATCCACAATACTGCCACCCACCCGCATGCATGCATCCGAAATCCATGCAATTTTCCACTTGAAAAGCCAAGAATTCACCACTCGACCAATTCTCAGTCAATTAGAGTTTCATCATTATCCCATCGTGGATGGATAAATGGATAAACGAATCAAAGAAACTGTTTGCCATTGTTCCAGTCATCACTTGTATGGGGATGTTGGCTAATTAATTATGTGACTCTAATGATCAACTGCATTATGACACAGGCCAGCACTGACTGCAGGTAAATTATTATTGTCATTGAGTAATCTCTGGCAATTTGTACAACAATCGCCCAAAGTGTAGTGAGTTCAGATACATACTCGTATGTGGACGGTTTGCAAGAAATATCATGCGACTGACGTCTGACGATTGCCGACTACCGGCCTGTTGCAATCGCGCTTGCAAATGGATTGCTAAAGTATCTCAAACTATTTCTTCTTCGGGCCAAGAGCTGGAAATTGCTGACTGAACGCATCGTATGATTAAAGCGGTCAGACTATCATTATGTGGTTCAGATCTTGTTTGGTTTGTTAATTTGATAGACGGTGAATGCGAATGGGAGGAAGCTATTTATTATTTCTTAAGCCTTGAGAGATGGGAGCAAACCAATTTGGGGGAAGTCCACCAATTGATTTGGCGGTGAGACAATCAAATTGCCGATCGTCAAAGTTACTTTCTATCTCGATTAGCCCAGTGCACCTTAGGAGGTCAAGAGAGGGGTTCACACTGATCACATGCTTCATCTAATCTGCTTGAGCGGCAGATCATCATCATACCGATTTGATGGAAAATTTGATAAGTGTGAACTCCGCTAATATTGTTCATTGTTCTGCACCATGTTTACTCTAGGTAGGGTGTATCCTCTTGCAATTTCTTGTCACTGCAATCTATCAGTCTAGAGGAAGACCTCTCCTTAGGTGGCGCGCTCAAGTGGATAGGGACCTCAACCAACTTGGTGTGCGAAACTGGAGGCAGCTAGCTAAAGATCGAGCTGACTGGAGAGGCTTGTTGGTTGAGGCACAGGTCCACCCCGGACTGTAGCGCCACCTAAAGTAAAAGTAAGCAATCTATCAGTCATAGTTCCTTTATATGTTACTGTGGAGTATTAATCCCTCCCTGTTTAAAAGTAGACAGAGTTCGAGTATTTTTGTACAAGTTAATGGGTTCTTTTGTTGATGACATAAGCAAGATATAGTGTTTAACGAATGGAAAGATTTCAAGCCTTATATTCCCTAATGTTGTGGGACGCATCAGAGCCTTACCTTAGGTAGATACAATGGATCCATTGCGCACCCCTTTCGTGGAGAAACCTAAAAGAACATATAAATTTAATTTGTTGCTTTGAGATAGCTAAGCGTTTCCTCAACCAACCCGAAATTGGTGACTTTCTTGACAGGTCGCTCAGGTCTCCGAAATAGTATTCGCCAAAGGCCGCTTTCCTGCTTCTGCATAGCCTTGGACATTCGTATAAGAAGTGATCGCAACAGTCTCTTCAGAGGTCGTCTGTGTTTAGTCGCATTCTTCCTCGGTGGACTACCAGGAGTCTGTGGGTTGTAATAATCCTATTCGTTCATTTGCCTGGTTTTCGTATAGTTTTTCTGGAGACACACCAAGATGAGAGTGCGCTCTATCTCTCACTGACAAGTCTCAGGCTTGTTTCTTGTTCGATATTAGAATTAAAAAGTGTTAAGGGCGGACAGTAGAACAGAGATAACGACCATTTGTAGGCACTGTTCGGACCCTTTTCTTGCTAATTCGTCCACCGGTAGGTACCCTTGGATACCGGCGTGTCCTGGAAGCTAAATGATCGTAAAATCGTAGCTTGTTGTGAGCTCTTCTAATACTTCTACTCAGAACACACTACCATTGTTTGGAAGTCTAAGTGAGAGAGAAATTTTATGTATGACATCAGTAAAAAGGAGCTTGTTAGGGATAGCTTCAAGTTATGCAGTTGGTGTAGTTCTCATGGCCCTTTGACGATGACCTGCCACCAAATAAGGCTACCACCATTATACTCATGCTTCCAAAATAAAGTTAGAGTTGATGTCAGTGGATCGAAGGCTGTTATTTTGGAACACGCAGCAAGAAAATAATTTACTTATTAGATACCTCTCTCTCTCTTATGGAATTCAATGAACATCCCCTGTGCCCATTCCTCTGGAAGCCCATTGCTTGCTTATGCGACTTATAGCAACATTGAAGTATCCTCTGATCGACATAGGCACTATGTCATTGAAAAGTTATCAAATATCCTTTCAATATCCAAATCTATACAGAACACAATATTGCTCACATCAAGAGCACATTCAATGGATTCCAGGATATGGATTTGTCTCAGCGGATATAACCGCACTTTGGGAATATGTATGCTATGAAGCATACTAGATCCTAGATCCATCTCCAGCTATGAAAAGACGAAAGTTTTTCTCAAGATAAGACTATCGAGACTTATGTTAGATTAGTGGTCCTTAGGATAATGATCATTTTATATCTCTCACTCGATCATCGCGAGTAAATTCCGCTACGACATGAAGGAAACTATCAACAGCTTTCGATCAATATCCAGAGAAGGCGGTTCTTATTGGCAGAGGATGCATAGAGACATTACACTGACAACAGACGGACAAAAGGTAGTATTCAAAACAGCCATTAGTAGGGACTTGAGTGTCATGATTGTTTCGAGACTTACGTACAAGATCTTAGGTCTTAAGTTGAGTAAGGTTATGCGGTTATAAAACACCAGGCACCATAGTAGAACCATCGCGATCCTTGGGGAGCCTTCACCTAAACCAATTCACCCACACACAAACCTAAAACGAACCTAAATATAGCATTAATTTGGTTCAAAGTTTTAAGTAGCTAGGTTGTCGTGGCAGCCACCCTTAAACCAGTAGAGGTCCATTGTGGTACCATATGGATATGAAATTCCCAAAAAATTACCCTCGAAACCAGCAGGGTTACTAAAAAGCGCTAGAGGCTATTGATATTGGTGTTAAACAGCTCAAACTTCTGCAAGCGGAGAGAGCTTGGTAATATTCGTTTATGCAGTTTCTACAGAAGTCATTAGCGGGAGCCCAGCCTAATGTCGTGCCTACGAACCGATCCAGTGTTCCTTAATGACGTCTACCATGATTGCTATGAGCGACATTTTCGGTCAAATCAGACAGTTGAAGGGTTTCTGATCCAGGGCTAGATGTGTCTAGTAATAAGGTACGTAGTGCCGTCCACCGATCTACGCTTGGTTAAATTCACAGCATTTAACTTATAGTCAGTATCAGAAGCGAAAGGCATGCCGATATTCACTTATCCTATAAAATGGGAAAGGTAGCCTGTCCTGTGAGTTCTTCGGCCACGCTATTCCCTGAAATGTCTCTGTGATCCAGCACCTAAATTAACTTCCAAAGTACTTTAGCCTACTCTGAGCAATGGCTGGACATTCACAGAGTAGATGAGTAATATCATCTGATACAAGTAGGTTATCGGAATACATGCATGTATTCATGTTTGATAATCCTAATCTCATAGCGTGCTTCCTGAAATGGCAATGACCAGAGACTATCTCTATCGCTTTGTTCTTCTAAGTTTGACCATCAAAGGTTAGCTGTATGGATGGTTTAATGGAGAAGTATTATCTTAGCCATGCACATTGGTGGTTTCATGATTTCATTTACATATATCACTTTGTGGGAACTCTGCTCAGTGTCTAGTTCCCCAACATAATCTAATACGGTTCTGCGAATATAATGTATTGAGCCTTGTGCGGCAACTCCAGACTATTTCAGATTTAGTGACGTAAGACTCTAGCGCCTTTAGTGCAGCCTGACTGTCCCATCTCAAGTAACTCCGCAGCTTTGGAGTATAGGCAATACCTATGGCTAGTACACACACCATGCGTCCGGAAGCCTCAGTGCCACGTGTAGGCTCATATCTCTTTATTACCCCATCCGCATATGTATATGTATTGCAATTGCATTTTAAATCAATATTTTCATCCTTTGCCAATCCTCCCTATCAGTGAACAATACTTCATATGGTATATCGAAGTCAAGTGTACCAAGAATTTCATCCGCTTTGTCAGGGATGCCGGGAAATGATTCCTTAAGAATGAAGCTACATATGTCTTACATACGTACCTGGCTTGGAAAAGCCCTGTGTAGTGAGCCGAAGCGCACTGTTGCCCTCTTGTAATTTTATTCGTAAGTCTAGTGGTAAAAGATACATAGCCCCACGAGTGAAGGGCGTAGTGCGCAGACCATCGGTGTAATACCCTGGGATACAACATATCTCGCTTATTGTCCTTTATTGTACCTTTCCACCAAACAAGGACCCCAAATGTAAGGATGGATCTGACTATCATTATGTACAGCTAATGCATCATTGCTGGTTCCACGCACCACTTTTTACCTCCTATCCTCTTGTAAATGAAGACAACATTGTGAGCCATACGCACTCTTTCCCGTATGTCAAGTTTTTAGTTCAGCTTTCTGTCTAGAACTGCACTAGAAGTCTACAATTTTCAGCCCATTTTCTGAGCCTGATAAAGGCAGACTTCATCATTTTACTTAATGTGTCTAGGAATTTTCCATGAACAAAGTAGTGTCGCTTAACCCAACGTTGCTTAGTTCTTTAAGTACAGCACCCAAAAATGTCTCACACTAAACTAGAACCCAGAAATACCTCACATGGATATAAAAAACTCCTAGAATGTACAACTAATTAAGGAAGTGCCACACGATGGACCTATCGTCAAGTTTCTAATATCGACGCCTAGATAAACCGTATGCACATCTGAAAGTAAATTTTTAAAATACTCAGATGTTAACAGGACATGGTTGTTTCCAACCATGCCGGCATCATATTAAGCATGATGACCCCCACCTGTACATATTGCAACGATTTTTCCGAGGACGTTGAACAAGTATTCTTTTACTGCCAACTCTTTCATGCCCAAATGGGAACACTCCTGAGAATATAGTGAGTCACATACCAGTAGCTAATGCTAATGCATACCAGATGGGAAAGTGAACAAAATGGATTAGTAAAGAACGCAGTGAGGACATAATATGCAATCCACTCCACACGAAGAAATTCCAGGCGATGGTCACATAGAGAATAAGGGAGAGCAATGGGGGTGGGTTTGGTGAGTGGAAATTCCACATTGTTACTGAGTACGGGCTCAGTTTCATCTTTAAAAGATACTCACCTTCCAACAAAGCAATCATAAGTACCTGTTGAAACGCTCCTTATAACAGAGCTCCTTACATGAAAGCCCCACATTCGGGAGATACATTGTAATCTATTCTGGGTTGAGTATCTGTTTTCGTTCCATTTACGCTATGCATGGCTAGGAAGTGTACCACCTTTGAATTGAGTCCCTTTAACGATATTCAAATTCTCCAAGGCTCCCTTAATCTTTTCGGTGGCGTCTTGAACTAGAAATAAAATGACAAATTGTTCACAAACACTACATTTGGTAGTAAAAACCCCACCATATGCGGTAGTTTTGGCGTTAGATACTAAAATGTCCATAAAAATCAAATCCTTCAAAGCAATGTGATATCGATGCGCCAAAAAGTCACTGCACTGCTACTGTGACAGCAAACAGCCGCATAGGATGCAACAGTTTTGAAATGATTTCCTGGTATTCAAACGATTTGAAACATCTTTAGTAATGCAAAAGTCAGTATGAGCCACTTGGTTTCGTATCTATTACCAAACCAAAAGTATATAAAACGAATTCATATTCATTTAACCAAACTAACGATTAAGTTCCAACTGAAAAGCGTCACGCACCCCATATTCTCGAACATTCGCACTACACCAAGGCGGCTGCAAAGTCCAAACTTAATCCAGGCCAAATTCGATCAATTTACCAATAACTGCTTCGGTGTTATTTTTTTTATTTTTTTTTGCCAACTCATAACGTCTATACAACCGGTTGCTTAGCCCCCCCTTTTAACTATTTCTCGTTTTTTTTTTTTTTTTTGCAGTGATTTGCTCATTCTCATGTAATCGAAGCATAACACATCACACAGTTATTATACAAGAGAACCCATTGCTAGCCATAGAGTACAGCAACAGTCGGGTGGCCAAGAAGACAATTCAAAGTGGTCCAAGTGGTCCGAGCGCTACTTGTGTTTGACTTTTATGAGTCGCACAAAGCCGATTGTAAACTCAAACGAGATCTCTAATGTTGGTGGCCTCTCTCTATCTCTTCGTCGGTACTACCGCTCGGAACCCTCCATCTGCAACACCATATCGTGGTTAAACTGCGCGAAAGGGGAGTGCAGGTGGTACTGGAAATTGCCTGCAATTGCATCCGCTTAACATGGCCAGGTGCAATGCACACGATCAGTTGCAGATTTTACTTTCGTCGATTAAGACCTAATTCAGATTCGCTTTCGCTGCTGTCGTGGACGTATGTACGATATATGCTGCTGAGGACGTGCGTGCGGATACATTTTTTTTAAATAAAAATTATTTCATTTGTTTAAACAAAAATTTATCATTGTAACTAACTATATTAAATTAAAATTAATTTGCACTCGAATTGCATCGCATTTGTGAGGATTCAGTGCGGATAGCTTGTTATGCAATAGCACTGTTGATGGTGGTCAGTTTAAAGTGGTGAACTTCCCATACAAGTTAGCAGAAATAACAGAAGAAAAAAAAATTCATACACGGAATAACCCGTTTTAATTGTGAAAGTGAAAATTCAAAATTCCTGTCTCAGTGGGTTGGGTAGAGTGTGTTAATTTTAAAGAAAAATATTAAATATCTCAAACAAATACCAGGAAACTATTGGATTACCTACAACCATTTGTCGGCTGTCCCGCTGGGGTAAGTTTAACTGAGTCCTAGATACTGTACAATTCATAAGTTTTGAGTTCAATGATTTGTTTGATTAGAAACAATAGCCCTTCTGGTGGGTGTCAATATCAATAACCGTTTCGGTGGCTATAACAATTCCAAAGTCAATGAACTTAGGCCTTCGACAACCCGTATCGATATGTGGAATCTGAAAGTATAAAGTAGACAAAGGAGAGGTTCTAAATTATTCTCGGTTATTGCGGAACATATTTTTGATGGGTTTCCAAATTTGAGTAAAAGGATATTTTTACTCATTGTGTGTCAATTTATTTCAACATGTCCTAGGGAAACAAACAACTCGTAATATTTTTATTTTTTTTTCTTTCTTTGGAGGTCGTTGGAAGGAAAAATCTTCGAAACCCATTGCAGGGTCGTATACGCGAGGGAGCCTTTTGCAATACGTAGTAAGCGACTTCTCGAAAAAACCTTCAGAAGACTGACGAACACCTATCTCCAATGAATCGCACAATTAGAACCATTGGACTAATCAGCAATTTATTTTTGATGTGTTTTAATAATTGTAGAATTAATACTATTTAGTTTTTGTCTATAACCGTAGCTAGTACCTACAATAAACCAAAAGGTTGAACCTCTCTTAATCTCCTGATTATATACTCAGTATTTAACGTTATTTTGTGTTATTTCTAAATAATTGTGGTTGAGAAACCTAGGTAACTCTGTGTCTTTGATCAACTTTTTTAGCATCACATTCAACCATTTCAATAAGTAGATCTCTATGTAGATCAGCGTTTCGTACGTACCAAGGAGCATTGACTATGTTTCGTAATACTTTATTTTGGAAAATTTGGATTTTTTGTAAATTTTTCTGGCATACATCTGCACCCCGTAGCTCCATGCTGTTTTCAGAAATTCCTTTAGCAACAATTTATTTCAGTTGAACAGACATATGTAAGTATCTCCCAATAAGCCAAAATATTTGACTGTATGAATTCAAATCAATTTATTTACGATTATTAGTATGTACATAAAGACAGTGTCTTTTATTGAACTGAGAATAAATTACATACATTCTATACATCGTTAAAAAAAGGAAAAAACTAAGTAAATAAGAATTAAAGAAATTTAAATTACTGATTTTTATAGAACTAAAGTTAAATTTAAAGAGAAAAAGGAAGGGAGAAAATACAATTAAGAAAGGAAAAGGATTATAGGGCAAGGTTCTACTGCTGCGATGTAAAGTAATTAAATATAGCTAGCCTGAATTTAACGCTTGTGTTTATACCTTTGATGTCCAAAGGTAAGGAATGAAAAAAAGTCTTGAAGAATTTAAATATTTAAAGTAAAGTATATTGATGTTCAATGTCCTGCGAAACCGGGAAAATTCCAGCCTAGAGAACAAATAAATTGGGGATTTCGATATTATGATGTTATGTAATATCATACAAGTTCTTGCATTTAGGTAATCCGTTAGCAGGTTCCCAGAAAAGACAGAAATTCTGTCATACCTACAAAGTCCGTGAACATACCGCACTTATGTTGAGATAAGGAATCGAGGCTTCAATAAACGACCTCAGCATACATTATTATAGGAATTATAAGGGCACGAAGAAGCCTTCGGCGAGTCTCCATCGGAGTAAAATTGGCAGTCAACCATAGTTTTCGCAGACACCCGTAAATACGACCTATTACTAAGTTGATAGGGTCATAGCAAGACATGCTACGATTAATTACAAAACCAAGAGTGTTCACATCTTTCTACTAATTGCAATGTGTTGTTGCAGAGGAACACGTCAGAAATACAATTCATGTCGAAAACATTGTTGGAGATAGGTAGCACCTTGGACTTTGCTGGATTTATAAGTAACCCATTACTAACCGACCAGTTATTTATGGCGAAAAAGTCCTCGTTGAGATGTAGAACAAGTTCATCTATTCTATTTAGATGCTGGGATAGATAAAGTTGTACATCATCCGCGTACAGATGGACTGAGGTATGCTTGCATACCAATGGCAGATCGTTAATGAAAATGCAAAACAATATAGGTCCTAATATTGCACCCTGAGGAACACCTTGTATAAGGGGTTTCACAGCCGACCATTTTCCTTTCTCAACAACTCTTTGGTATCTGTTAGATAGAAGACTTTTCAATAGTTTTACCGCTCGTTCACTGAGACCAAAAATGTGTTTAAGTTTCCAGCAGAGAATCGTGTGATTGACTTTATCAAACGCTTTAGAGAAGTCAAGTAAGGTTATGTAACCCTTATCAAATTCTTGACATATATCATCTAATATATTGACCATTGCAGTTGAGCAACTATATTTAGTTCTGAAGCCGGATTGAAACGGTGTTGGGAGGGAATAGGTAGAGAGATGACTTTGAATCTGCTTAGCTAGGACCTTCTCAAGAACTTTTGACTAGCATGGGAGAATGCTGATAGGTCTGTAATCGCCAGCAACGATGGAATTCGCCTTTTTTGCAATTGGTATTACTTTCGCACACTTCCAGGACTGGGGAAAAGTCGATGTCATAATGCAAAAGTTTATTATGTGCGTTAAGTGACATACAATTTGCGGTAGCAGGATTTTCTCAAATCGTATAGGTAATCCATCTTCAACAATACCGTTAGATTTTATGGAAGCTACGATACAGAGCACTTCGTTCTCAGTGACCACATCAAATTCCGATTGGAGTAGTGCAATGGTATCTGCATTAATATTGAAGTCCGAGTCACCAAATTCCTCATCATTTCCAAGAAAGTGATCGTTTAGTTCATTAGGGTCTATTGTACAATTGTTACTACCTCTGTTACTGATACCTATTTGTCGCAAATTCCTCCACAGCGTTTTTTGAGGTATTGAGGTGCTCAACTTTGAGGAGTAGTAATTGTTACCTTGTTTCGTGCTACTTTATAGACAAGCCAGTTAAGAGGAGACTGATTTTGTTTCCACTTGCAGTACAACTTGTTTCTAGTTTTAAGCGCATTAAGTACTGTAAAAGTAAACCAGGGGCTTGTTCAATTTTGCACAGAAACAGTTTTTATAGATACATATTGATCATACAAATAAGCCAAAGCACTAAACCTGCAATCCTGGGATCAGCACTAAACCTGCAATATTCCCAGGGAGTTAAAGACGACTCAATATAAAGGGATACAAAATCTATTGGTTTAAAATCTCTAAACTTAAACGATGTCGGTGAAACATTATGAGAGAAAAGTATGTTGTAGGAGCAAAAAAGCAGTCCATGTTCACCTATACCTTCTACAGATAGCTGATCGTATAATAGAACGGATGATGGATTAGAGACTAAAATAAGATCAAGAAGACTAGGTGATGCATTCGGTCGAAAACAAGTTGGTACAGAATCATCAATCATTGTAAGACCACTGGAAGATGCGCAAAGTCATTAATTTGAAGCGCACGAGAATCATTTTTTAACAAATTGGAATTAAAGTCGCCACACACAATTATGTTCTCATAGATTGCAGAGAACTCGGATAGCGTTGATAAAAACGGTGCTGGCGATAATCGTTGGTCAGGGATATAGCAATATGAAATCAGACATTTAATACAATTATCAAAAATTTCTAATATTAAGTATTCAACAGAACCACTCTCTGATTTACAATTTTGCAATTGCAATTTTCAATTCTTCTCTCTTCTGTATTTGAATATTCCACTACATTTATGTTTACTGGAATGTGTGGAACATTTTTATACGTAAAATTAATATAGAAAGAAATTTTAGGTGTTGTTTGGGGATTGAACCTGGAACCCCTTGCTCCGTAGTCCAAGGCACTAACCACTTGAGCCACGGCGCCCACAGTGGCTCACACAGCAAGTACTTTTTGCAGGCGTTTTAGCAGCTTTTCAGCACCAAATTTTCGAATATCTTGGACAGGTTAATTCGCTACGAATTATTATTACCTCCGCGACTTTCCACATGCTTGGCACATACCTTAACCTGAATGCAGCATTTGTAATCTGCGTTAGTTTTTTAAACGTGTTTTTTTCGAAATCCTTTTACAATTTCACCTGTAATTAGATCAAACCCTAGGGTCTTTTTTACACTTAATAGAATGGTAATAGACCACAGGAAGGTCAATGCCATCACTATAGCCGATCAGTATCCAATAACTGACATAAAGGAAGTAATTGCTCAATTGCTGAAATATATCGAACGTCTAGAACATCTTAAGTGAGGCCAACATAAAAGTCCAGCTTGAAAAATGCGATTTCTTTAAATCCGAAGTAGAATTGCTTGGATACTTAATTTCTCTTGAAGGCATTTAAACAAATCCAAAGCCAAAATCGAATCCATTCATGACTTTAAACCTTGATTACTCAAATGTTTGAAAATGTCGCTTCATCTTCTAAGCATTTCGTATGTTTAAAAATCAATCCTCCAAAGTGCCAATACAATTTCAAGGATCTAGTATTGTCATACCCTGAATATAATAAACCTTTCGACTTTACAACAGTCGCGTCAAATTTTGCCCTTGGCGCCGTACTTGAACAGGAAAATAGACCTATAACCTTCATAAGTAGAACGCTAAACAAGCCGCATAACGGCTAACGAAAAGGAAATGTTAGCCATTATGGGGGCTTTAGGCTGACTCCGGATTCCGGAATTACTTTTACGTTTCCGCAAAAGTCCAAATTTTCACCGACCACCAGCTTCTCACCTTTGCGTTGGGTAATAGGAATAATAACAATAAAATGAAAAGGTGGAAGGTGGAAGGTGGCCATACTCGAGGAGTATAACCTCGAATTAAAATACAAGCCTGGATGGACAAATGTAAATATTTCTTTGGCAAGTTCTTTAGCTGTGACTGGCCGAATAGGTCTGTCTACTTCGCACTGTTCTTTTGTTCCTTGATAATCTTTATCTTCATAAAGTTAGAAGACATCTTCAAGATACTCAGCAAAAATCTTCGACTTTTCCTGCATGCTTTTTGCCCAGTTAGATTCTTTAATTTTTACTGGTGGAATGTGTGCTATTGGCCTGTTCATTTTCTTAGTTGTCTTGTGGAGCGAGTAATTAGGTACTAGCATCATTTGTAAGATTGGTAAGGTAGGTTTTTAAAGACTGCTTCTTAAAATCTTTTACAGATTTTCTAAGGGTGTTATTTAGATTTTTTAGGTTGCTTGCGTCGCTTAGTGCCCTTGTACAAGTATGTTACCAACGTTTTCTATAATTCCTCTTTTCTTATAATTTCACATATTTCATAAGGATAAAGGTCTAAAGTAGTTCCAGTCAGTTTTAACCGATGTTTTGGCCGATGTTTCTTCAAGTGTAAGAAGTATTGTAGATCTGTGCCTTCTTCTACATTTATTCTATTTGTGGAGATATTTTTTGTTATGCAAAAATCAACAAGATCAGAGGTTCTATTCCTATCTGTTTGTTATTAGGTAGGTTTCCCCGTTGAGTTATATTTGCCGCCACCTTCTTTAATTCTTTCATACAATGCTCTTCCCCTAGCATTCATTCAGTTAGATTCCCAATATTTATTCTTGGCATTAAAATCTCCCCTCGCAATCAATCTATTGTAAAATATGCGGAAAATCTTTCAAAATGATTTTTCTATATTTCAGAGGCAACAAATATCCTTTGATCCTATTATACTATAACAAATCCTTGAATTGCATTTTTTCATTAGGATTCTATATTGTGCTCAATCGTATTCCCTATTAAGACTGCAACCTCGCGTTTTGTACAGTTATAGGGATATGAGAGTAATACAATTTATATCCTTGCAGTATAAAGTCATTTGTGAATTTAAAATGAGTCTCTGACATAAGACATATGTCTATTTGGTTTATATCGCGAGTCACTTGGATCTCTTTCTTGCTATTCTCGATTCCATTCTAGGATTTTCATTTTATCCGTCATGAGTGTTTTTTCGGCACAGCCCTTTTGTTCTGTTCTGTCTCTCAAGCAAAGATATTCTTTCTAAAATTGCACTTTTCCATGAAATCCATTCTATTTAGAATTTGATTCATTAGGGTTTCCATTGCTGTGTTTGGCTTTACTTTGATTTTTTCGACTTTCTAGGTGGGTTTTCTATTGCTTCTGATGCTACCTGCGCATACATATGTATATCATTTTTGTACCCGCAGCTGTCTTTGGTCCTGAGTCCTTTTTGGTAATCTCTTGGTCGTAATATAAGAATGTCGTTTTTAGAAGTTTTAACTGGTTTTTTGTATACCTTCTTGCTAGTTCATATTTCTTCTCGATTGGGACATTGTTAAGGACTTAAATTTTCTTGAACTGTCAACCTAGATTGCGAATTATTCCATCAGTCAACCTCAACTGGAGAGGCTTTTGCGTTAAGAAGCCAAATAAGCTTATTATATGAAAAATTAATGGCAGGTAGTCACTAATATTCTGAACCAATCTTACTTTAATAAAAAAAAATGTAAATGTACGTACTTGCACCTTAATGCTATAAGTTTATAATTGTATAAGCACTGAAATTCAAATTCACATTATTTTTGTAAAAACGCCATCCACTGAAAAGTGGTTGTTCCAAAACTTGGTACGTCATATCTTCGCCTTTGTCATACCCACCTCAGATATTATTTTAAGCTCAATCGCTGAAGAAATAGCCGAGAAACAGCAAATTACTAAAAATTACCGTTATACACATTTTTCGCGCAAAACGTGGTATGCCACCTAATAGCATATACCCAAACTAACTTACATATGAAATTTTATCAAAATCGTTAGAGCCGTTTTCGAGACAATCCATTTTTAGTGAAATCGCCCTTAAGTAAAGTATAGTAAAGAACCAGTTCAAGCAGTTATATTGGATACATTCGACTATAATGCTTTGTCCTCCGGAGACATAAGGAATTTCATCGCAAGATGGACTCAACCCTTAGATGTTCGACAGATTTATATGTGAAACAAATACTGCACTCTTGTTTGTTCATAATGGTTGCCACTGTGTTGCTAACTGCTCTCCAGCAATCCTTTATACTTATCGTCTATCTAGTAATATTGGTCCGAGTTGAGTCCTCATCTAGTTTCCACCAGCAGAAATCGATTCTCATCGTACAATGGACAAATCTACATTAATATCCAAGTATTTTGACTTACTCCCCTAACGGGCTTCGACCCTTAAGGAATCTCTGCCTAAGACACGGCAGCCTTCTCTTCGATCCCGGGCACGATGTTTTCATTTGTCTAAACCAAGCGTTTTAACATTCGCGATATCTTGATCGTTAAAAGAGAGGTTGAATCTCCCTTGTTATCTCTAACCTAGGAGCTGTGATTCGAAAATCAAATTTTTGGACTACATCCACATCTTGATATAGCTTATAGAATTCAGGGTTCGCACACGGGACCGAATATCGGACGCATAATTTTTTTTTTAATGTAGCAGAACTGGTAGCATCAATGTTTTGTAAGGAATGCATTTCGTCTTCCGAGTTAGGAGTTTTGAACCCATTTGATTCACCAAAATGAGGGTAAGTCCGTTTTTCCTACGATAAGTTTTCACCGAATCTTCAATAAGGTGTCATTAGTGGCATAGTGTCCTGATGAATATATTACAATCCAATTAATGCATGTGTCCAAGTTATGTAAAGATATGGCCAATATGGTGGGATACAGACTTAAAGTAGGTACTGCCCTCATATTGGGCAAGAACCAGTCGAACTAATTTGTAAGGTACGCCTCTGCACTTTGAAAAGCCTGACGAACTATATTATAAACTGGTGATGAAATCTGACAAGGGTTTTTCATTAAGAGTGATCCAAATTGTTTAAAAAAAACAAAAAAAAGATATCAAAAAAATATCCATTTCGGGTTAAAGTACCATTGATGACATTAATTATGGAACACAACATCAATCGAATGTCCTCCACAGCCTGCACGATTGAATACACTGAACCTAATCTCCCATGACTTTTCGCATAAATCGGGTGATATGCCGACATTCTGGAGCTCGATTTTAATCCTGAAGTCGTCTAAAGTTGTGGGCGCCGTGGCTCAAGTGGTTAGTTCGTTGGACTACGGAGCGAGGGGTTCCAGGTTCAATCCCCAAACAACACCTAAAATTTCTTTCACGGCCTCAACTCTCGCAAGCGTCTGACAAACATCCGAGAGTAAAAACTGTCATGAAAAGCTTCTCAAAATTGCCGTTCGGATCCGGCATTAAACCGTAGGTCCCTTCCATTCATGTGAAGAATATAACACGCACAGCACGAGTAGTTGTGAGAAGCTAGGCCCTGGGTCCCATGGACCTGTTGCGCCAAAAATTTGTATTTATTTTGTATTTAGTCGTCTAAAGTTATTAAGTTTATTGGCATAAACTAAGAATTTGACATAGCACAAGAAGCGGCCAATTGACTTGTTCATTTATGGAGATAACACAGTGACTGAACTTTGACTTCAATGTATAGCATGTGGCACCATCTGGGTGCAACCACCCAGTCGGTATGGTTCTCCATTGAATATGACTGTGTTGTTTCTTGCATAGAAAGTGCTAGAAAGTGTAAAAACTTCCTTCCACCTTCCACTATAGAACATGATCAGTAAGGCTACTCAGTGTGTTGAGTATTTTTTACAAAAATACTCCTTTCAATATGGTGATGTTAATAACATGCGTAGTTTAACTTTTACAGTGCACTGTGGTTCACCCGTAGGCCAAAATTCAAAAATAGTAATATTCTCAAAAAAAATTTTTATTGTATATTTACATTAGCCAATAAACAAATTACTTCAAAACACAACTATATGCCCGATTCCTTTACATTATCGTTCAGTTTAGTGCAAAGGAAGTGAGCACATGTAACAAGTGGAGTTATCGTTCGCCGTAAGATTGCACGTGAAACTTTCGAGTTCTTAGTGTATTATCCGAGATTTGGTATTCTGTTGTTGTTCTTTCGCAATGAATGCATAAGAACTAGGTATGCTTATTATTTCGTTATATGTCTTAAAATAAAAAACTTCATATTCTTAAAACTGTAGCCTCGTAAAGCCAGCCCATTTTGTGCACACTTTTTTCTTTTGTATATTAACTTTACGTAAACTTTTAATCACTTTGCAATCATTTGCAATACATATGACTTATACGCCTGTATTGCCCAATCCTCGAAGATTCAGAGGTACAAAAATTCGTTTGCTTCTAGCCGCTTCCACTCTTCTAATGCGATGTGGATTGTATTGTTACAGGTGTTTGACATTTGGCAATCCAACCGTGGAAATAACACGGTAAGAAGCCGCCAAGTTTTAGAAGTGTTAATGAAAGATTTACTTGATGGGGAAAATATGGACCTTAAGAATTTAGAAAGTCGTATAAATAATAATAATATATTCCGGCTCAGTTCAGAGATAACCTAGGTTTGGTAGTGGATAAGTGCCGGAAGTGGCACGACAAACGATGGTAAAACACCAGAAAATTTTTTTCAACTCAACGATATCAGCTCAAATCATAGGTCTAAGAAAAGACCTTATAGATCATTATTGCAAAGTTTTTCAGTGTTTATCATCGGGATAAAATATCAATAAAAAGTGAAACCGCACATCTGTTAGTCGAGGAGTACCCGTGGTACAGTCTTCCTGCTTCAGTCCATAAAGTGCACTTCCATAAAGTGCACGTTATAGATTACGCTTTGTTATTAATAGGGGAGCTTTCTGAAGAGGCAGCTCAATAAACAAAAATAATAACGCTATAAAACAACGGACCTATTGCATAGACTCCTACCTCAATTTTGGTCAGCGAACCAACTTCATCTAGATTGTTGAAAAAGTATCTTCCGAGGTACTTTGCTCTGCTCCTACATAGCAATGGCTTGACATTCACATAATATGTGAGTGATGTCCTCTGCGACATGTACATACATAGGTCCTCACAATACCTGCATGTGTCTATGTTTATTAAGCCGAATCTCATTGCGTGCTTCCTCAGAAGGCAATGGTCAGGAAGTATATTGGAACTATTAAGCGTTTAAAGTTTTTGTTGATGAGAAAGGAAAGATCTTGAGAAATAAATTGGTGAAAATTTTATCACAATTGGTTGACTAGTTTTTGAGTTAGAGCAAAGTAAAAACAATATATGGAGAAAAGTATAAAAAAAAAAAATTTTTAAAAATTTATTTTTTGCATTTCCGTTTATTCGATTAACTTGAAATTTAGCTAAATAAATCTCCAAATTTCATTTAATTCGGTACAGTAGTTCAGATTTTATAGATTTATGACCGCATCTCCATACAACGTGAACAACTGTGCAGTGTGAGGTTTTGAACATTTTTTCTTCACCTAATATCCTTGTGTATATATACTTCTTCTTCGAATGAGAGTTCATCGCTTCTTCTACGTCCTTTCTGCATTCTATCACTACTGCCACCATCTTACTCTAATACTGTGTAACTTCATCCAATTCTAGCTCTTAGTGCTGTTTTTCAAATCCTCATTCCTATTCATTTTCTCCTGATGTGATCAGCTTTCGTGACTTAGTCTTTTCGAAAAAGATCATGGGATATCTTGTTTACTGCGGTCTAGGTAAATTTAAATCCTCACTTAGTGATGACATTTAAAAAGTTACAGAATTTGTCTGTCTAAGGTTTCATATAAATGATGTCTTAGAAGACAACATTTTGTTAGGTATTTATGTATCAGCTAAAGTGTGAGGAATTCCATTAAGAAAGTAGTAAATAACAACACAAAATACACAATCTAGTTACAATGAAAATAAATTTCCAAACAGACCATAAAAGTTCTCTTAAAAAAAATTCGATTTTGATACAACTTCACTTTACGGTTCATTACTTCAGATCCGTATCTGTGCATCACTCTCACTGAATTGAATCGAAAAAAAAACTTGTCTAGCCCTTAAAACTTTCGGCAATAAAACAACACACTCCCTATGGAACCATTTGCTCGCATAGGTAGTTCATAGATACTTGGATGTAGTGCATCGAAACAGGTAGTCGTTACTCGTTTGCGTAAACTTTAGTCGAGAGTTGCTTATCTCATTTCAATGACCATTCATAAAAGTTTAGTTTCACTTGGCATGGAATCGACTTGGATGCCAACACCATCCAATAAGGAAGAAAGTTTTTGGTTTTGTGTGTGAGTTTTCCATCTGGTAATAGGAACCGCAGATAGTCTTCATCATTTGGTTACGAGTTTGTTTTATCAGTTCCGTAATGATGTTGCTTGTGTGTTTGTATATATGTAGATGCGGAACTATGTTTTAGTTTAGAGAAGTTAAATTGACAGTGTTAAGTTTTGGAACAGGCCTCTAAATTGGAGACGTCGCAGGCAGAAATCAGAATGATCCAGGAGTTGCATTTCTCTTTTCATACCTTTTCATATGCAAAGGAGCTCAAGAAATCCTGTGTGTGTGTGTGGGTGGGTGGTTGGAAAGGTTTTTAATTACAGAAAGAGAATTCAGCGCGTGATTAAGGTATCACTTTCAGGAGCAATTAGTCAAAAGTAAATTACGCGTATTTAGGAGATTAATCTCAAGAGATAGATTACCATCTTACGGCATTGGAACATGTACTTTGGAGGATGGTAATTCATTGTGAGGAATAAAATAAATACAAGGCACACAAGGTAGATTATTTAAAAAATAAATTGTATTGAGTATCTTTATCTGGCTAATAAAAGAGAATAATTTCAGCACGTACATCAGTAGAGCAATAAATTTTTTACATTGAAACAAAAGACACAATATCTACAGGTATTGTGATATCGATCTAGAGACGCAGTACTAAGTTGTCGAAAGTTTTAGGAACTTCCTTCAGTATCTAAGATCGGAAAATATGATCAAATCAACTTCGGTAGGAAATATAGAGTCATCCAAGAAAAGATGTCATTGTAAATCAAAAAAAATGCAACATTTTTATGAAAATTGGTGATATTCTTATTTGAATCGAAAGTATAAACTCTGGGAGTACGTAGGATGTCGTACTCCCAGAGTTTATACTTTCGACACACTAAACTATGAGGAATTATCGGTACAAAAGCGCCAAGCATCCAACATTCCGTCAATGCTCGTCAATGTAATTTCAAACACGCTGCAGAACCTCCTACTCAAGCATGTAAGTTCCAATCAAGTTTTGGGCCAATTTAAACTTTACACATATATTATAGATTTATAGATAGATCTCTTAAGGACTTCTGACATTCCATCAAAGTTTTGGGGTAATTTGCATGCCAAGCATTCAAATGGGAAACGACTAACAAAGGCCTCGTAGGAGCAACATCTCTCGATAGGTGTTGGTTCGCTAAGTAACGAGAAAGAACCACTGCAGCCGAAAACCTAGCAGCTCTGTTAGTAAGACCTACTCGCCTACTCCTCGTGGTGCCATCTGGGGATTTCTTCGGAAATTGCGAACGGGAGAGGACGAATGGCGAGTCTCCTGCGTCATATAACAGGAAAAGTGTCGGTTGGTCTGGGGCCCAGTGAGCCTCAAGCGTAAAAAGAAAAATTGCTCCGAAACGGAAACATACTCCAGCATAGCGTAAAAGCCTCATATCTTGGAAACCTCACAGTGACCGGATATTGACGGCCTGAATCCAGAGTAGAGTAAGGAAGGTCACTATCATACAGTGCTATGCTCCGACTGATGACGCGACTGAGGATGAAAGGGACAATTTCTATAGCCAGTTAGGCGCCGTCTTCAATGAAACACCTAATGGGGACATCGTAATGGTGATGGGGGATCTCAATTCCAAGGTATGTAGCGACAACAACATGCTTGAACACGTGATGGGAGTTCACGGCCTTGGAGACCAAAACAACAACGGTGAGCGGTTTGTGGATTTCTGCAATACCAACCGCCTAGTCATTGGAGGTGCGCCTTAGAAGCAGAAGCAATCAGCAGTTCAATGCAGGAGAGCATGGATGACCACTGGTCACAGTACAGGAATAAAGGCTCGGTTTGCAGCTGCCTTAGCAATAGAAAGAACCGAGTTAGAAGTCCAGTACCGTACGAAGAAAAAAGAAGTGCAGCGTAGTGTGAGACGTGACAAACGTCAATATATCAACACACAGGCTTCTAGGGCTGAAGAAGCAGCGAGCAAATGCAATAGTAGGACTGTTTGCAGCATCACCAAGGAGCTCATTGGTGGTCGAAACTCCAAACAACACCCGGTGAAGAGTCTGGACGGTAACATCCTGATTTCGGATGAGGATCAGCTCAATAAATGGAGAGAAAATTTTGCTTCAGTGCTAAATCACTTAGACGATGGCGATATGATCTCAAATCCGAATGAGTATTTCGAAGCAATAAATTCCCGAATACTCACTGCACCTCCCAGCAAAACAGAAATTATGGCAGCAATCAAGTCCCTCAAGAAAAACAAAGAGGTGGGTATTGATGGCATCAGCAGATCTGCTGCATCCGCTAATACAGAGAGCTTCGGACAGCGAACAATTTCCACAGGAGTGAAAAAGGGGGATGATCATAAAGCTTCCGAAAAAGGGAAACCTGATGGAATGCTGCGTTCGGTATGCTATCCACAATCTGGAAAAGTAATGTTATCAGCTTAAGAGCCGAGCTGCGACTGTTCCGCTCTAACGTGGAATCGGTACTGCTGTATGGGTGCAGTACCTGGAAGGTGGACACCATTAACACATCCAGGCTGCAAGTCTTTGTAAATAAATGTTTAAGAATCGTCTTGAGGATTTGTTGGCCGAACCGGATCTCCAACGAACAGCTTTATATGAGATCGGGCCAAGAACCTATAAACATTACTATACGAAGGAGAAAGTGGAAGTGGATTGGAATCCGCTCAGTGGTGGAATCCGCTCACCCAAGCAGGCAGAATAGCGGGACGTCCTAGGCAAACATGGCGCAGAACAGTTGAGGAGGAATCGAGCTCTCTAGGAATGAGTTGGAGGCAGCTCAAACGCATTGCAGAAGTACGAACTAGATAGCGCGCAGGCGTAGTTGACGACCTATGCCCCCCGAGGGGTTAAAGGACCTAAGTAAGTAAGTAAGCAATCAAAAGCATTACATTCCTGAACTATCATTCCCTTCAACATTTTGAGCTCTTCTAGAGCTCTGGGTGTGTGCTCCAGCATATTCTAAGCAGAGGGTTACGCAATCGAAAGATGCATATAATTCAACCTCGAAAAGAGATATCGCGAGATAAACCTATACTGGCATACAGTCGAATTCTCTTGCGTTCAAGACCAGCTTCGACCAGATTCTAAGCCTGGATTGAGCTGTAGTCCAATTGTCATGGGTAGTCTAGTCAATGTGCCTGTTGCTCATATATTCGTTGAGACCGACAATACAAGACTTCACTACTCGTTAGGCAAGTATGCCTCGGTTCTCCAAGTAGAAACATATGCTATATTTTACCATGGACTGTATTGCAAAAAATTGGTAAAGTTTCTACGTCTGTAGCGACAGCCAGTCTGCGCTTAAGATCTTGCTCATACCTTTAACCAAATAGTTCCAACTTTGAGTCAAGTCTAAATACATTGACCCTTCGGGGGAAATGAGATCTCCGTTGAGATTGCTTGACAAGAATCAGAGGCCGATTCCTTGAGCCCTTCACTATCGATTGGATTTATTACAAACACAATTATGTGTGACGCATCTTTCCAGGGTATAGACGTATAGGTTAATGTTTACTAACTGGTAGGTAAACTCCTTCCAAGCACTCCTATTCTAAGTGGTAGACACATGTTCCTAGTATCTTGTTCTCACTCACTTTAAGACTAAACCACAACTGTAAAGTTTTTCCAACTACAAGACTATTTTACCACAAAACATCCTCATAACCAATCCTATTTACATAATGTGGTACCTTGATGATGTTGATGACACTTTGGATTTCAATTTTGTTTATAGTACACCATCTATTTGATGATGCAATCAATCCACAAGAAACTTCCCATCCAAGATAGATCAAATGAAACAATCCATCTCATATTGATTCTCCTCCCTCCCACCAGATGTCAAGGACATAGTAGAGCCTCTATCTAAAGGCATTCCCTTACCCAAACCCATTCACGTGGCACTCTGTTCAATTACGTATTCATAGTCCCAATTCATTCGAATGGACTTTCATCAATCATTGACAACTTTCCGGGACGGATTTCGCCAAAATTATTGCCACAAACAGCAAAAGGAAATGAATTGGCCACATGACAGGCAACCATTATTTGTCAATAACCAGCCCAATCATTGTGATAGCCAAAAAAAAAAATACCGAACACGACAAGCAAGAAAAGATATCCATCTCTCCCAAAAAAATAATAAAATAAAAGAGAAACTAGGTCCCCATCAGAAGATAGTGCGCCTATTGTGTCATGTTTTCGTCAAGCTTCTTGTAAAATTTTGGGATAAGAATAAATTACCAACCATTACACAGATCCATTACAGTATACCAAGACACAGTCACATAACAATATTCTTAAGAATGCGCGCCCAAATGCCCGTTAATGGTTTTACCACCAACAAAAGATACAAAAGTATCTGCAAGGATGACAAAATGAATACAATTTTTCATTTGCCAATTGTGCTAGAGACAGAGAATGAGTCCTTACTTCGTTTCGTTCTTAAATAATCTCTGGCGCTTCGTGATCAAAGTCGGGTGGATTCTAGGCACACATCTCGGTAGCATGCGACAGATAAATTGGGGATTTTATTTAGTTTTATGGGGAAAAAGGTTTGATTAAGAGAGTGCGAGGCGTGTTGATGTGTAACATGCGTTGATTTTAGGTAATAGGTTCAATTTTATGACCAGAAATGGACAGTATCTTTGGATATCTACGTGACTTGGTCAATTTTGTGTATTTGCTTGGAGTGATGTGCTGTGGCACGTGCTGCTGCCAAGACAGACCACATGTTTGAAGGTAAATGATTGGAATCGTGACCTCAATAGTTGCTAATAAAACGTACATTTACTAATGTACAAATGTAAATATTACTCATCGCCCAAACCAATTCAAAATTATCAAACAAAACATAACTTAATACATTCAACCGCCGCCGCCGTCCTCTGCAATCAGATCATTTTAATTCACTTATAGGTTCCAAGGAAATTGTATCTCTCCATCTCTAGCCTGAAATGAATGCAAAAAGTTTTCCCTTACATTACTTTCATTTCTCTGCGACATCCGCTCCGCTTGTCTAATAAAAGAAGAAAGCAAAAAAAAAAAAAAAAATGAAAAATATTACACAAGTTCATACTCAAGGACACAAACTACAATTATCTCAAGGATATCGTTAGAAAGTGCTAAAGTTCTCCAAATGAAGTTATCGAAAAGTTCGAAAGGCTTCCTTTCTCAGCTAAGTGAAACTTATTTCTTAATAAACTCGCACACAGCACACGCCCTCTTGGCAGGAAATTATTATTTTCTACAATTCACCTCAATTCAAACAATCTTTGGTACTCCTCCTCCGGAGGAGGTGGTGGTGCAAAATTAATTGGGCTTTCATAGGAGTAAACATGTTCAATGGGATGGTGTTCGTCGATGAAGGACGACAACAGGCACATGCGGAGTATGTTTATATTGCACTTCGAGACGGAATGTTCATTTTAATCATAAGACAAGGTCAAATAGGTAGTTCCATAAGAACGTGCAGTAACGACTGTAAATAATTGTGTTTCACTAAGGATTCTATTGAAATAGAACTTTGTCTCATATTATACAAATTAAGGCTGTAGATCTTTCCTATCAGAGCTTAAGGCCTGAGAACAGTTTATTTTAGGAAGCGAGGAGCATTTCATCTAATACCCAGAAATAGACGATATTTTTAGGTGCCATGCAAAGGTCACGATACACGATAGAATTGAACTTCAATTCCCTCATGTGAAAGTTCAAATATAGACATTTTTTTTATAGAACAAATCATGATAGTATGATTCTGACAGAAATTTGATTGAAAAGGAACCAAAAATGGAAAAGTTACAGAATTTGAAACTTTCGAATCGTTTTTCTGAAAACTTTGCCATATTTTCTGAATAATGAAAGGGACACCTTCTAGAGTTCGGAAGCTTATCTCTTCCTCGTAACAGAAAGCCAGAATGTATGGTTCTCAAAACGTGTAACTCGAAGGGTGAAATTGATACATGATCTTACCAGTCCTCTTATATAGTGTAAGGCAGAGTATATAAACCTGAGACTCTCTGAGCAGTAATTAGAAATTGATATTGCCCACAAACGTCTACTAGATTGGTTTAGCCGTACTGAGCCAATGGAAAACAATACTCCTGCTAAGAACATCACCTACAAGTTTAAGACGATAAGGTAAATTAGTCGAGGAGCGTTGCATATAGGTAGCGTACCCATGATGGGTGTCTCAGGGAGAGAACCCATATACGTTGCGACAAGCTGCAACAAAGTGTTGGGTTGAATTGTGTTAAGTCTCGTAAAGATACACTTAAAAGGAAGGTCTATTATACACTTAAAGGGCAGGATAGCCAGTTTCGGTGTTATGTTAAGTTATGCCTTAAAAAGATTTATCATTCAGGCATGAAACCAATGTGACTCAGAGACAAAACTTTAGATCTTTCTGAGTCTGATCAGATCACTAAGATCTTCAAAGACGTATATACTCCCAAAGGATTTTCCTTCCCAAAAACGATAGGACTACGTAGGTGTGCAGAAGGTGGATCATAGCTACTTTCTCTCACTCGTCTCAACAGCTTCTACAGATATCATTGAAGGGAGAACCCAACCTTTTGCCATGTGTACCTACCAGTCAATGTGCCACGAGGGCACATTTTTTCAACTGATGGAGATACATAAATCTCCTAGTTATCCTTATGGTCTTTCTGGTCACTTTTGACCAGATTTGATTACTTGAGAGATGTATGTATATCCAAGTGGAGCTTGGGTTGGGTGGCTGTCCCCGGTTAGCAGGGACATACTTAGACCAAAAGACCAAAAGGGAAAGGTCCGGTGTGATACCACTATGGAAAAACCGGATTACCAACACCGGAGATATACATACATGGAGACTTCCCAGATCGGACCCATGCCGAATAGGTACGGTTCGTTATTTAGTCATTAAACCAGTTTGACCCGGTGACAAAACTTTTAATCTTGAGTAAGTCTAGTCTGGCTGAATCGTTGAGATCTTCGAAGAAGTACTCGCCTAGGGTTTTCTTTCTCAAGACTGATAGACCAGGACAAGTACACAGAAGATGTTTCATTGTTTCCTCCTCTTCCTCGTATCTACAGCTTCTACAGAAATCGTTGAAGGGGCACCAAGCCTTGTGGCATGTTTGCCTACCACATAGTGCTCTGCGAGGGCTCCAACTATCTTTCTAAGATTTATCCTATTGCTCGAAATAAGTCTACTACAATCCAGTTAGGACAAGATTTGTTTAGAAGAGAGACATGTGCTGATATTGTTCCACGTACTGTTTGCCATTCTCATGGCTGCGTTATCTAATTAGAATTTTATCGATTTTATAGGTGCTGACGGCTCCTCTCTATTGTCAGGAAGGTCCCGGTCTGTACCCGGTCTGTACCCTGCTGAGACTTCTGCTTGAAAAACACTGCAGTGATCAGGCAGTCGAGCGGCAATGCGAATGTTCAAAACACTGGAGTAAATTCCCGCACCTGTGCCAGACGCTGTCTTGGATCCGTCTGTGTAGATTTCTGTCGCAGATTCGTTTAAAATTTCTCCCGATTCCCAAGCACTTCTGCTACGAATCCTGGTTCTGAATCGCAGGATATCCTTTGAACTTTCTCAATTAATGCGATGTTGCTTTTTTTGTCCAGTTCCGTCCACCAGACTAGTACACCGTACATAAGGATGGGTCTAACGATTGCCGTATATATCCAGTGGACGACTCGGGGCTGGAGCCCCCATTTTGGGCTTTCCTACGTGAATAGAGGCCAATCGAGGCCTTCCTGGCACGGTGCTATAAATTCAGTTTCCAACTGAGTTTTCTATCTAGAATAACCCCCAATTATCTGGCGTAATCTTCAAATTGCAATCCAATGCCCTCGAGTTTTAGAGGAGTTATATATGGTATTTCATATCTTCTTGTGAACAATACTAGTTCAGTCTTCGAAGGATTAACTCCGAGACCGACCGCCCACGTTGCTAGTTTATTTGGAGCAGACTCCATCTCTAGGTCTCTAACTACATATAAGAAGCAACTTCCCTGATATCGCTATCACAATGTCGTTTGCAAAGACCACGGCACTGAACCCCTCTTTAGTGTCTCATTCACTACCATGAGTCACAATAGTGGATAGCCCCCTGGGGGGTACCCCTGTACGCTGACCTTTTGGTTGGACAACACCCCAGCTCAGCATGGATAAGCCTGAATTTAAGCATTTGTTCTATCAAATAGCAATAGTTGTTAACCTTCAAGTCAATAAGTAGCTTCTGTTTTGACATTGTTGTGTTGGGATGTCGATAGGAATTGACTACCCAAATTTGTTCTTATATGGACGTCATTCAGTGCTTCCAGAGTTCTATTAAAGTTTCTGGAAGTATTGACTAACGTCCATATAAGAACAAATTTGAGTTAGGAGGGTAACCTAAGGACGGAACTCTTTAGGAAATGCGTGGCAGGTCTTACCGGACTTCTTCGCTATGAAGACTACTTTGAACCTCCTCCAGGTTGTAGGGATGGGATGATGCTTCTAGAGGTAATATGGAGCCAGGGATCATTAGGACCAAAAGATTTATACAGGAGGAAGCTGTACACTACCGGCTATAGTTTCTTGGGGGTGACAACATACTCTGGCATAAGAAATTGGACTCTCTTATGGCTTTCCACTATCTCTGTTTTGTTACCAGGAAAATTGATGTCCATAAGAAGTTCTATGTGTTATTCGTTATACAAAGCTTGGATGCATGTATTCCTACAGGTCAATGACCTGTACTTAATATACATAATAGCTACAATTCCGGCAATATTTGTTCTTGATTTGCTTGATAGTTCATTTGATTTTAGTTTGTTGTTACTCGGCCATTTTTCTCTCGATATAACGCACCTTGATAGCCTGTTCCACCCGAGGAGGAATTTCTGTATATTGGTTCTAGCGGAATATTGACTCTTTTTCCCACAGAGCCACTAAGGGCTAACCATTGCCGGAGCAGCTCGTCTGCTCGGTCATTTCTTCAAAGTTATTGCATCCTGGGACCCAGTTTTATATATAGATACTTACATATCTAAGCAAATGCGTGCGCCGACTCCGCAATCCATAATATATCTGAAAATGGCTACATACAAGTCCTTAATTACATTTCCGTTTCTTCATTCTACTCTAGTTAGTAAAAAAGACTGGAAGTGGACTCACTGAAGTTTAAAGTTGGAGTTTTGAATTTGGTAGAATCTCCAGGCCTTTACTATAGCCGTATAGCATAGTAGGACTGCACTCCATACGGCTATATCTTTGATATGTAATTCGAAAAGGATTAAGTGTAGGATCACAATTAGAGCATTTCAAAAGCTCCTTTGGATTCTATTTGTATTTTTGCTTATGGCGAGCAACCAACCAACAATAATTGGACGCACAATGGCTGTGTACATCCATAGGGTCATACTTAGCCCATTTTTTGCCGAAAGTCTTGTTGCAAGCATTAGTAAGTTACGTATTTTGGTTTTAGTGGTAAAAAGCAGCATTTAAGTTTTTACCGAATTTATTCCAAGGCCCCAAGTCAATGTTAAATCCAGAGCGCTCGCCATGAACTCATGGCTTGTCATGAAGAGAAACTTACCTAACACAAGGATAAGTAAATCACCCATGTGGAGATAACGCCTCCTTGTGGGCTCCCTTGACTTACACCTATGGTTGTGTTTCCTAGTGATTAATTCGAGTTCTTGGCATAGATACTATCCATTTGCTCCTCTTTTTTGTAGTGTATTGTTTTTTTCAACTGTGTGCACTACCTCCTGCTGTAGAGATTCATCGCTTTTCCTATAATGAATCTGAGAGTTTCTTTCTAACTTTTTTGAACCTTTCGACTCATACCATATTTTTTGTTTTAATTTCAGAATACCCAACTGAAACCACTGCCTTGCCACCTGTGAATAATCAACTTTTGAAAATGTTCAGGAAAAAGTGAAACATCTTGCCCCTGTTTGAAGCAAAACCAGAATAAAGTACAAAAAGAAACTGAAGTAAAATGAAGGCTACAGTGCTGAGGAAATGTTTCTCCGTTATAATCCTGTTCAACATCCAATATCAGCTCACACGCGCAGATGCCTTCGACCAGAGTAACATAACCATCCTGCATGAGGTCGAAAACGACCCCATCGAATTAAATACCCACGAAATCTTACCCGCCAAGCCTGTTAAAAAGAAACCCTATGCCATTCTGGACAAACCCAGTGATTATGTTAAAATTCCAGTTGTCAAGGCGTACAATGCCCACACGGTGTCATTCGATTTCAACCTGGGTGATCTAGAAGATGTCCACGATACCATCCTGCCCGATGGTGATCTGAGTTCAGAGGAGCGTCATTTGCTTCGAAATACTAACGATGAAGATTTGACATATTCCGAAGAGTCATTGCTAGCTCCGAGTGCTGTGAGAACTTATGTAACTCCGATGGCAACAGAGGCAGTTACAAGTACTCCAATGATGGATACAACGTCGACAGAGGACATGGCAACGACTATGGAAATGTCGTCCTCATCATCATCGCCATCCTCATCTTCGACTGAAGCCACAACTCCGATGGTAATGACATCTACAGACATGGGTGCTGGCATATCGGTGTCAGTGGCTCCAGTAAGTCCGCACATTTTTAAAATTCTATCCAAGAACAAAGCGAAAGGCAAGGGATTACATGACTTCATTCAGAAGGACGAACAGCAGAAGACCTTTGGTAACCACTTCAACAGCATCAGCACATTTTTTAATGATGCAGAGGACAACTCCACATCCGATGCACTTCAATCGAACGTCAATGTCTTCCAGTTGATGGTGAACTTGTATGATCACTTCTACTGGCAACCATCCGAGATACGAACTAAAGTATCTCCAGCGTGTGGCGTTGAGATTCTGTCGTATCTATCGGCATTGAACAGTAACTATGAGTGGGCACAAAAAGGTGAGTTTAATTAGAGTGTCCTTAAGTTTATTAATATCATAGAGAACCTATCACGATTGCTTGGACTAGTATTTAATTAAATGACTATAATGCCAGATAATTTACACCCACACCATTATATCTCCCATTCATCGATGGCAATCTGGGCGATTAAAACAAAAACTAGGTTTATTGACCAACCCATTTGATATGCACGAGTGTCCTCTTGTTTCCATCATCACCAACGAACGAACCTACGACTATAACTACTGACAGTAGCCATAATGTGTCCCATCCATTGAAAAATTATATACATATCTCCTCGTCGTCCTCGTTCCTGGGATTGAGGCACATCTACTCTGACATCGATCGAGTTATTCGATTTATTCGACGGAAATCGAATTTTCTGCTCGTTTATTCCATTATACACCCCTCAGACCCATCCCTTTCGCGTGAGTTGATTAATTTACATGGCGATGGCCTGAGTGCCGATGCCGACGACGTCCTCAGTAGAGTAAGCAGTTTTCGATGGTTTGCCAGTTATCGAAGCATAATTCGTTAGGAATATTCAACCTTCAACGTTCAAATAACTTTTCCCTTTGGGAGTCACTTGGTTTCCTTTTTTGCCTTTTTTTTTTGTTACACTGATTGGAATGAGCATTGCTGTTTGGATGGTGGATGCCTAATCGGGTTATAAAATCGTTGTAATCTTTACGTCCGCGAGTCGTTGTGTTAGCAATTTTTTGTCCCCCTAAAGTGTTTTATATTTTTTTATATTTTACAATACACAGATAACGAAAGGTGTTCACAGCGAAATGTATCTATTTCTATTTATGAGTGAAATTAGCAAGTATCTGCAGGCAGATTTTAGCAGTTTAATGTTGAAAATAACTGGCGTCCCTGTTAAGGAGATGGTGTCCTGTAATGACACCTAGAGTTATGCTGATATGCGACTTGTTTTGAAAGACCAGACAACTAGACTCATTATCTAATAATCTCCTTTGCAATATCTGCCAAGTTCCTGGAATGCGCCTCTAGACGCACGGTGAATGAATCCTTAATTGTTTGTCAATCGCGGCTTGACTGACATTAAAAAAGATTATATCTCGAGTAGATATTACGATGACTTCTTGTTTGCCATTATCTCTGAGATACTACCATTTATATTATTGAATGAGTCTGCATAACTCAACCTGATCTAGTTTTTAGGAACGATTTATTTCGATCATCTTTCCTTGCAAAGATCTGTAGAGATTCACTGATGTACATGCATATCTACTTAACGTCTATATCAAAGACCAACCGCTGACTTGCAGAGTCCCCTACTAGCAGTAGTCTTCTTGCAGGTATATGGTTGAGACGAGTGGCATTGACACAGATTATCTTACACTATCCCCTGACTACAACATAGCACAAGACTATGCTTAATGGAGCATACTTTCCTATTGTGTCTCTAGAGAACCCTGGACACCAAGCAAATCCCAGCGCTACATGGAGTATTGCAGGAGACAACCTTTTTGTAGACCCTTTCCTATGCAATTACGCTAGCCTATGCAGAACCAGGAAAGTGGTCCTTGGCGAATACCATTTCAAATATTTTGGGCAATCTATCAGGAAAGCCACCACTAACTTGTGACTATTCCAATACCAACATCCCATCTTGTATAGATGGGTACCATTGATTCGTTGTCTGGTAACTGATTTTCGTGGCATTTTTCTCTACTGGGAAAGGAAGTAACGAATGATCTTAAATAGTCTAGGTGAGGTCCTATATAGTCTATGCATACATTACTAGTCGTACATTTTTGTAGAATCTGCGCATCCCCCGACATATTGGATTTCCAGCTTCCAGTTTGGCTTAGTCTTAGAGTACTGTTTGGTGTTGAATGAAGAGATCAAGGGCTTTAAATTTGTTATAGCTTCCAGACCCGTTGTGGGGGTGGTTCTTACTACGCCGGTGGTGCCGATGGAGGCCATTATTTAAATCTTAGTCATAGTCTTAAGGTTGATAGGTTTACATAGTGCTTGCTACCAGACCAAATTACTGTATGTCAGTATCGGTCTTATTACCGAGATGTAAAGTCACGTAATGATTTTAGGACTAGCATGCCAGGTTTAACAGAATGTCATATTGCAGTCATAGAATGCTTTCATTAGTTTCTTTGGTCGTTCCTTTATAATGAGATTCCAGTTTCCAGGAGGATTCAGGAAATGTCTAGGACAACTCTTATGTACTTGACACTGTCAGAGATTTAAAGTGAAGTCCTCTCAATTGACGGCATATTAAATCTGTTATAGTCCTTATATTTGTAAAAGAATAAGTGCAGTCTTGTGCGGATTAAACACAAGTCCGCAATTCTTGGTTCAGATATTTACCATGCGTACTTTCAATCTGGTCGATGATAGTGGATACTTAGTCTGCTACTGCTTGAACACCATTAAATTTCAACTTAAGTTAAATTCCATTCACTACGAGAACCCAGTGTTGGGGTGAGAGTACTCCACTTGGAAGAGTGTATCTAGGTGCTGATACTTTAATTTGTGTACCCCCCAATTCTGAGCTAATTAGTCTGCTTTTGGGCATACCCGCTATCCAGTTGATAATAGTGTTGTCCACATTAAGGTTTTCTCGATCTCTTTTAACCGCATCGGTTTGGACATCGTTGAAGACCCCTTCAATGTCGAGAAAGGTCACTAGAGTGTATTCTTTATCCTTTACTGCTTTTGCATGGTACACTGTGGAATGCTGTTTCTATACTTTTCCCTTTTATGTACGCATGATGGGCTGAATATATACTAAACCAGATTCAGTTTACTCTGAATGTAGATGTCAATTAGCCTCTCAAGCGGTATTAAAACGAATGAGGTTAGGCCAATAGGCCTAAAGTCTTTAGTGATAATGTGACTGGGTTTACCAGCCTTAGATATAAAAACCGCTTTAACTCCACGCAATGATTTTGGTACATATCCCCTAGTTAAGCTACTTAGGAATATATATGTACTACGTATTTTCATCATAGGAAAGATGCCATCCATTCCTAGTGATTTGTACGGCGAGAAGAAGTTGATAGTCTAATTTATTCTTTCTTCTGTTATCATTCCTGCTACTGCTGTGGGCTCTGTGTTGTATTCATCTGGATACTCCTTTGGGAAGTATGTATATCCTGGAAAGTAGTAGTTCAAGCGTTTCGTGTCAGAATTCTGTCCAAAGAACTTTGGAATCTTTAAGAGAGCCCAGTGCAATTGGTTCCTCAGCAAGGACTTTTCTAAGCCCAGCTGAATCATTTGTGTTCTCTGTCTCCTTACAGAATGTTTTCAACGAGCAACATTTTCCTCGCTAAATTTCTACCTTGAATTTTCTTTGACTTGATTTGTATTATTTCCAGTCATTATTTGTTCTCAAAAGTCAATAAAGCTTGATGGGGTATTTACCTCAGACATTTGTGGCGACATCGCCTGCATGAGGAGACCTCACTTTCGTCTGCGTATATACCCTGGTCACACTGATATTCCAGAGAATTTTAAAAGTCATTTACTAACTTTGGAAGGTTCTTCACATATCTACATAGATCCGATAAATACGATGGGTGATCTATGTGTGGTACATATTCTATAAAATATGGCGGTTATGCTATAAACGTTGATTGTCTTTGGTCCTTTTTAATGTTCAGAGCTTCCCCTCGATTGGCAATGCTAAGAACTTTGTTGTGCTCACTAGCAGAATTCTACAGTTCCCTTGGACAAAATTTCTTTTTGATATGTATTCTACGTGGCTTTCAAAGTTTCGCAAATCGTCGCTCATAACGCTGAGGTAATTCATGTATCTTTTTGAGTGTACTATATAGATTCCACCCTTCACCTTCATTGATAGTTTCTCTAATTTTTCGACTATAAGGCCTTGCCTCTGTTTGTATTTTGCCAACACTAGACTCATTGATTCTAGTGGCTTCATCGACGTAATCTGTGATTTATACTGCCATCGGATATTCCCAGTCTCAGAATAAGGTAATGTATAATATTCCATAGATGCGGTCTGAGAACAGAACCCGGTGGAAGGCCAATCGTTTTTGAATATTGTCTAAATTTATCCAGGTGAAGATTAACTTTTCTAATCCAAAGGTGAATAAATATTAACCAATCCAGTTGCAACTTTAAGCCTTCACACAATGCTTTAGGTGAAAGCCTGTTAAAGATGGGGAGGACATTTGTACGTCTTTAGGCATAAGCAGTGATTTTTCTAGTACGTTGCCTGGCTTTAGCTAGTAACAGACATTCACAGAGAAAGAGTTTCAATTTTAGTTGCAATCCTGAAACTCCTTATTGTATGGTCTTGTATGGTCTACTGTAGTTATATCTGAGTTCTGTTTAGAAGCCTTATTGTTGTTATGAATATCGTCCTTGATGTGTTCAGTGCTTCAATTATTCTCTAGAGTTAGAAAACGCAGTAGAAAACATTACATGTTGCTCTACTAAAAGAACAATATAACAATATAACAAGATCAAAGCAAGACCATTAATGCCTCGAAGGAATGACTAGAAAATACTGACAGCTACATACTCTCGAAATGGAATGGTTTTCCTTCCTTTTAGTCCTTTCATTAATCAGCGGTAGATGAAGCTACAACCGCCCTCCTGGAGGAAGGGCCAATGCTTTTTTGCAGGATAACTAACCAAAACCAGTCAACACTGGTAAAGGATATATTTATACCAAAAGTAGTGAAAATAACCCGACACAACTGAAGTCATTTACCACAACATCAATCGTTCTCAAGACGATTAGAAAGGTTTTAAATAAATACTTAAGACAGCAAGTGGTAAGCAAATGCCCTCTTCTTCACAACAACAAGAGGAAGCATTTGGATGAATTTCTTGAAAAGATTATTAACTTAGACATAGTGGTAAGTTCTATGAAAGTAGACTGACGCTTCTGAGATGGATGTGTATAGACATTATGAAAGACATGGTGAACTATAGAGCAATGATGTGGGTAAAACAGACCAAACCAGTCACTATGAGGCAGAAACTTAATAAAGGACAATAACTAGGATGAATCTTACTAAGATAATGAGAATTTGCTCAACCCCTGCCATGGAGGTATTTCTAGAAAGTAGAGAACTTTTTATGGAACTTAAACTATTCTGTGGCATGTTCATCCTCACATATTAGTTAATGGATGTCAGATAGTTTTATTTGGATGGTGTCACATTGTAACCATAACTTATGGTCCATCTGCCTACCCTGGTAGAAGAAATTTTCTATAATTTTACTAAAAGGCTCCCCAGCCAGCTCGATCGTTAGTCAGCTGGCTCCAATTTTGAACACCAAGTTGGTTGAGGCCCTTTTCCACTTGAACGCGAAACCTTAGGCGAGGTCTTCCTCCAATATGCCATCCCTTCGAAGACTCTGCGGAACAGAGCATTATTGTCTATCTAACTACTTAACCATTGTATTTGAACTCTTCTGACTAGATCGATGTCGCTATATACATATGTAGCTCATGGTTGAATCTTCTTCTCTACTCACTGTCAGAGTATGAGCAGACTGGACCAAAATCCACCCAAACTATTTTTCTGTCAAAACAATCGAGAGCGCAATCATTCATTTTTGACATACTTGTCGAAAGTTGGCTTTGAAACTTCTTTCTAATCGAAGTCTCTATAAACAGGCTAGAAATGACTGCATCTCAATTTTAAAACGTGCGAAATTCGAACGAGACCTAAAAGTGAGGCAAAAAATACTGCAATGTCCTAAAGGCAGTAAATCTTTTTGGTCTTAAGTCAATAGAATTAACGGCTCCGCCTCATCGTCCATCACGGATATACTTCTACCCCATTCTCAACCAATGCTGGTGTTCCCCAGGGTTCAGTCCTCTCCCCGACACTGTTTTTAATATTTATTAATGACCTTCTCTCTCTTACTCGCAATCCAATCCATTCCTTTGCGGATGACAGTACTCCTGACTTCGCTTATTCTTTGGCGACTCCGCGGCTGGGACCCCAAGCTGTGGAGTCTCACAGGCAACGAATATTCTACCGAACTCAACTCCGATATTGATGCAATAATCAACTGGGGTTCGAAAAACCGAGTGGAGTTCAATTCGACAAAACCCCAGCGCTGTCTCCTGTCTCTGAGGCGGGATATTAATGCAGCCAAACTAAAAATGAATGGAGCTGATGAGGAATCTAATGGCTTGTCAATGCTTGGCATGTAAGTTACCCCAGACCTTCGCTAGAATCACCAGATTTCCGAAGTCGCGAAAATTGGCGCTAGATGCCTCGGATTCCTCCTGTTTTTTCAGTCCTGCAAACTTGGCTACTATTTATAAAGCTTATATTCGTCTGAAACTAGAATACAACTCACATGTTTGAGCGGGTGCTCCCGCAACTTGTTTAAGTTTATTAGATCGTGTCCAGCGTCAGGCATGTAGATTGATCGGTGACCTTTCAATTTGCGACCAAATCCCTTCGCTAGAGCATCGCCGAAGTGTTGGATGCTTATCGGTCTTGTACCGATATTTCCACTATAGTTGGTCGGATGAAATCTATAGCTGTGTCCCGCCTGTCCATCAGTTTAATTGTACTACACGAGCGGCCTCTTCCGCACACCCTCTTCTTTTAAGACCCATTTTCGGTCGCACAGTAAAATTCAGAAGCTCGTTCTTTACCCACTTGCCCTCCTCAATATTTCCTACAAAGTATGATTTACAAAGTTTTCTTTCCTTTTCCTACCAACTTCTAACTTCCGTATACCATTTCCTTTCAATCCATCACTGGGTTTATAACTTTAATGGACTTTAGTCCTAAGTGATGAATTACATTGAAAAAAAAATAAAAAAAATACTCAATTCTTCAAACCTTCTTAGCCCACAGTAGCAGTGATTGACAAGAGTTTGATCTTGGTGCTGGTGTCATTGCCTGAATTTATAGCGATCCTAGGTAGACAAAGTGCTTAGGTACCTAAAAGTTATATCTTTCGAGGGTAACATTCTGTCCGAGACATCTGTGTTGCTTTCTTTTGGCATATCAGTTCGAAGTCCATGAAATCGCATGACTGCACGTCGACTTGTCTAAATTTCTTTTTAACATCAAATCTCTAGGTGAGGTCGTTTCCAACCGTGATTGAGCAACGTGCATTCGCCATCGTCATCCTGCACAACCAGAAGGATTTGGCAGAACAGCCTAAACTAGACTTTTTTCAGTACAACTCTCTATACATGCTGTCAGAGGCGGCCTTATAATCAATGAAAATGTGGTTGGCATCGATTTGGAATTCCTAGGTTTTTTTCCAAGATGGCCATGATATGCAAATTTGGTTGATAGTGGACTTTTCTGACCTAAAACCTCACTAATATGAATCGATCAGGCTGTTGAAAAAGAGTGTTAAGCATTCACACAATATCGCAGCTAAGATCTTGTAAGCGACGTTGTGGAGACTTATTTCCCTATAGTTGGCGCAGTCACATCCTCTCTTGACGATCGGACGGAGGTTCCATTCATCGGGCATACTTTCGTCCGATCATATTTTGAAGATGAGTTGGTGTATCCTCCTTACCAAGTCATCCCCCACTGCTTTGCTAGCTCGGCAGTCAACCCATACAGCTTCTTCTTTAAGTTATTACTTGACCCAACCTTTAAAATTAAAACTATCCTTACCTCATCTTAGACGTGTTGATGGAAATCTCATCGATTCAATATTCGTCCATCAGAATTTGGAAATACTGGCGAGTCCTAATCGTAATGTGATCAATCTTGTTGAGAGCCTGTTGGTTATAAGTCCACCAGCTTCCTTTCCTAACATTTGGTGTAGAAACGTTGTCCTCATTCGTCCTTCCGTAATTGGTTTCATCTCGTATGTACTTCGTACCCTTCGTACATCCGTTGTATATTTGTCTACCACGTGTAATATAGTCACAACATGCATTAGCACTTTGGATTTATGCATCCATTATGGCCGTGCAGTTGTTCATACCTACATTAATGGATACTGGAAATGCAAGCATCATGTACTTATGGAGAACGAATGTGGTCGCTGTTTGTCCTTTCTAATTAATTATGAGAAATATAAGCTCATACATTTTCCTCGAACGTTAGCCTGCATGATAATCCCATAAATTTAGAACTTCATGAATGAAACTATTTTGGTACAATTCGGGGAATCCTCTTACACATTCAATTGATTTAAGTTTCCAAAATCCATTTCCAATTGCAAATCATTTTCCAAATTTCTGAAGAAATATCCTTACTTCCAATAAATCTAAACTTTGAATCTCCCCATGAATCAGAGCCAAATACTCGTATGGACGTAACCTGAATACTAAGAAATCTAATCGTTTTGCACAGCACGATACGATACGATAAAATCAGATTTCTCTAATGTCCTGGATTTTGCGAAACAACCCAACTGCTGATAGGAGATTAATTTCTATTGTTCGGGCGATGTTAACATTCCCACATTCATGGTTGGTTGGAAGATAAACAAATCTGAATCGTCTCCCGTCTGGCATGAATGGTTTTAATGTGGGTCGAGCTAGTCGAGCATGTTCAACATTTATCATACTCGTATCTGGCAGATTTAAAAATGCTGCTCCCGTGCTGTTTTATTTGTTTTTTTAAATTTTAATTTATGCTTTATTGTTTAGAAATAGATTTATTGTGATTTTCTTTTCCTCTTTTTTTTCCATATATGCAGCATACGACTCGTCAGGACATTACCGAGGGCAACTCTTCTTCGGGAGTAACAAATGGCTTGGAGAACGACAGTTTTGTTTAGAAGTCAATCGAAATGAATTTCAGGACCAAAGGAAGCATTTTGAATTTGAATTTTATGTCGCAACGATACATATTGCCGCATGGGTGCCGACTAATTTGGTAAGTAATAGATTAAGCAAAACATTTTACATGGGAATCTGATTTAAGGAATTTTATGGAATAAAATGAATTTCCTTGGAAGGACTTTATGTAGTGTACTCATAAGTTATACAAAATATCATGGAGGGACACAAAACTCTTCACCATTTGGATGAAGTTTGAACCGACAAAACCAGCATTTCTTTCAGAGTTCCAACGCCACCGGAGTTGCTTTTAAAACTCCACCACTTACAAAGTAAATAGAATTAAGGACACAACTGTAGTAGTGGGAGTAAGATATTTTTTTAAACCTACCAAGGGCAATTTTTCAACGAACTGTATTGACCTATGGATTTAAAATCACACCACGCCTTTAGCAAATTCAATTTGTGACTCCGAAATATTGAAAAGTAACTCAAATCAACTCGCAATTCCGCTAGAACTCCCTGTAGTGTCCTGTTTAAAGAATTTTCTGTGGTTGATTCTTCATCGAGAGTACTTCTAAGTGATTCGTTTCCATTGACGAATGAAGGACATTATAAAGATACGTGCTCGATACGGAAAATCGGACTAGGTGGTAATTCAATTGTCAATTGTAATTCGATGTAACTTTCTGCCCTTTCGAAAACATTACCGCTTAGCACAAAGTCATCGTCTTTTACTGGCCAAAGAGGATTATCGAGCCCTTAGCTCGAATCAATATCAGATTACGGCACTTGGCACTCACATTTGCAGCCTTAAGTGATTCCCAAAGTGATAGCCTCGCCTTTAGATCGAAATGTACGATCGCCAACTTTAATATTGATTTTTCTCAATTTCTTCTTCTTATTTTCTATCCTGTAAGGTTCCAGCCAGGTAACTAATGGGTAGCGATGCGAATATATGTATGAGAGCTCAAGAATAGTCTCTCACTATCAATTCTTACTCTATCTTACCTCCACGTTAGTGGCTGCTGGGTACCTACGTAGAACCTCGACTAGAGATTCGGTAACCAACCGGTAACCACCCCTTTGGAAGGTCGTTGGTGGTAGCAGACTATAGAGGGGAGGAGTGCTTTCTCACTAAAGCTCTTCCTCTTTATCCGGGCGGCAGCGGACGAACTCCATAGATGGAATCAACGGTGGCGTCTACCAGTTCCAGTCAGATCGATCTATTAATGCTATCCGTATATGAGCTGCTTCGACATATTTGAATCCCAAGTCTATAGGGATCTCCAATACTGAACCAGGCTGTTGGATAAGAGTTGGTGACGGATGAAACCTTTATGGGCCAACGGCAGCGCTCGTATCCCCAAAGCGAGTTACTGACTCCGTAAAATTCGGACCCTTGTCCTAGGGGTATACAAAGGGAATTGGCCCTCCAGGTTAGGGGTTGTGCGTCCCCCGGACCCACGGAAAAAAAACACAATTGTTACGAAGCAACCAATAGCTTCAGATAAGGATGATCCTACTGACGAACCCAGCAAACGAAACAAGAACAAGGACCTTCGGATCTGAAGGTGGAATGTTCGGACCCTTAACAGGCCGCGTGCAGCCAAACAATTAGCAGAGGCCCCAGACTACTATAATGCAGACATCATCGCCATCTAGGAAGAGTGGGATGGGATGGGCCGGGCAAAAAGAGGATGAAAAACTGTGACGTATACTATGATGATTGCTATAGAGAGCAGAAGCGCCGCTTATTCGGATGTGGACTCTTCATACGCGGAAAACTTAGGCAGGAAGTATTGAGCTTTCGAAACGCGCGCGAACGCCTTGTGACATTCCGCATCAATCCCCCACAGAGGACAAGGACGACGCCACCAAAGAATATTTCTACGAGCTCCTCGACAAAACTTACAAGCAACGTCCTAAGTATGACGTTAAAATCGTGCTAGGCAATTTTAACCCCAAGTTTCCTATCTTGGAGAACATCTTTGGTAGGACAGTTGGTAAGCATAGCCTACACGATACCATCTCTGGCAACGGACCTAGGCATATTGACTTTGCGGTAGAGCGTAACGTCACTATAACAAGCACACGATTTCCCCAACTCAATATTCACAAGGGAATATGACGGTCTTCTGATCATCAAACGGACAAGCACATGCGATCGACGCAAGGCATGCCCCAGTATTCTGGACTATTCTGGAACCTTCCGACCAGGCAACATCGACTCGGATCACTACCCTGTTGCAGCCAAGATACAAATGCCGATATCCCAAACGCCACAACAAAAAAAGAAATACTGTGAGAAAATTTAACGTCGAAAAGCTGCAATCGCTAGAGACCACCAAAATCTACGATGAACGCGTATTCCGAAATCTCGCTACGACTCCTATGCCGCCAGCATCAAATGCAGAGGACCAATGGCAACGCTGCCAACATGCCATCAGATGTTCTGGGTTTCACCCAACTACCACCAAGAAACCTCTAGTTTGACGAAGAATGCCGGCAAGCAAATGCAGCTACACAAGAAGCATACGAAGCAGCGCACCAAAGATTTCAGACCAGGAGAGTCCACAGTCGATCGAATCTTCACACTTCGGCAGATCCTGGAAAAAACTCAAGAAGCACGCTCGCTGCTCCATTAAGGTCGGTAACCACCTCACTGAGACCTTTGATGTCAAAAAGGATTTAAAGAACGTGACGCGCTTGGATGTGGTTTTTTCAACATCATACTTGAACGGATTGTGCGAAACTCATAAGTCTACACCGGAGGCACAATCTTTCAACTTAGAGGTAGTAAAGGACTCTGTCTACCTTGGCTCTGCTATCAATTCTGACAACAGCACCTCAGCAGAAATAAACCGAAGAATAACTCTTGCCAATCGCTGTTTCTTTGGGCTGAGAAGGCAATTGAGTAGTAAGGCCCTATCCCGAAGAACTAAGGGGATTCTATGTTAGACCTTGATCATCCTAGTCCTGCTCTATGGTGCTGAAGCTGGGCCTCTATCTAAAGTGGATGAAGATATCCTCGGTCGTTTCGTAAAATATTCGGTCCCGTTTGCATTGACGGTCTTTGGAGGAAGAGATTCAACGACGAACTATACGGGCTGTACAGCGATGGCTAGTACATGTAGAGCCGATGGACACAATTGCCCCGGCTTTTAGAGTCTTCGAATCTAACCCGAAGGGACAACGCAGTAGAGGAAGACCTTGCATTAAATGGCACTCACAACTATAAGTGGACCTCAATCGACTTGTAGTGCGGAATTCTTGGCAGTTAGCTAATACCGGCCTAACTCGAGAGGCTTGTTTGTTAAGGCCCAGGTTCACCCCGAACTGTAGCGCCGCCTAAGTAAGAAAGTAAATATTCTTGTACACAGCAGCACTTTTGTTATCTACTTATTATTTGGAGGCCTAACAAGAATTAAACTTCTTAAGATTCTTGATATAACCTACGAGTAATGCTCATTGAAACCATAGAGGAAGCATCGGTCGCTTCCTTTAGCCATTAAGGGACTTGACTGTCTACTCGTCAAATGATTTTTGAACTTATGGCAAACTGGAATGGCAGTTTCTCAATGCACCATATACAATGTTTGAGATTCCATACATCTTAGATGATCCCTTTCGATGTGAAGCAGTTGTCTCTTTACCACTGCAGAGCACAGGGAGTGAACATATTCTGAAATCTAGTCACCTGCGTAGTCGAGAATGCCATTCTGCGAAAAATGAATCTAATGAGATTGTGATATACAGAGTTAGGGTCCTGACTCACTGCATCACTTAGGCGACCCTACAGTTCGTGGTGAACCTTGACCTCAACCAACGAGCCTCTTCATGTTACCCGGTTCTTAGTCTATCGCTTCCATCTATCTGCTTCCATATATGTGGTCCATCTATAACTAGAATCGCATACTGCACAATATGTTCAGTTTTCAACTAAGGATACGGACTAGCTTCTGAGATTAAGCGGATCTCCCGATGGTACTTTGTCTATTCTTTCTAAAACTCCTTTGATTTTGGAAGTATGGATAAGAATTCTAGATCGTCTATGCAATTGCACAGTTTTTCAAACTCTAATGTCATCAGTTTTGAGGGAAATCCACCGAGAAGGCAACCATTATATCGTCAGCATGTGCTACTACTCATATACTGCATACTTCTCTAAATAGAAGCATCCCTGAATAACTTATTTCATGGAAAGAGCACACCTCCCTTGGAGTTATCTCTGTTCGCTGACCGGCTATCTAGACAATACTGAGGCACAGCTTGAATGAGGCTGCTACTAAGAATATACTCAATCCAACGTCAAAGGTTTTGTTAACTTAAGGGTTAAAAGCGGCAGTGCTCATAGTTGCTCCTTGACATTTTTAAATGGCCATTCAAGGAAGGACAAATTTAAGGATTTGCCAGTGTATAGTTTAGGAAAGTTCAAAGAGAATAAGTCTGCACTGGTCTAGTTTCCAAATAGCAAGTACAAATAAGTTGAAACGTCAAACAGACCGAAGCTAACTTCACGCATAGTCCACAAAACGTATTGGAATAGTAAGGCGACCCAATTAAAAACCCTTCTTTACCTAATCAACACGTAATGAATATTAAAATTAGTTCCTTACATTGAAAGAGTTAAGGACAGCTCGGCTGAAGTGTAATCCAAATTGCTTACATGAGACTTTATGTAAGAGACTTCATCTTCGAGTACGAGTACGAATTCCGAAATACATTCCCACAAAACTCAAAAATTTATTTCATCTAAGTACTAATACTTTCTACTTTTCCAATTTCCCTTCACTTAGACCGCAGAAATTCAATTGGGTGAATGCCTCCCAAAGTCCTGCATTCCTCGAGACGTCGAAGCAATTCTCCATCTCGACCCTCATGCTCAAATGCTCACCACGGCATCAGCCTCGAATAATAACTCCCACATCAACATACAAAGTGTACGAACCGTACCCGGGAAATACTGTGTATGGACGGATGTGAAATTTGTCCTTTTCATGTGAGATACATTGGTCATATCCGTACAGCACTTCAATTACACTCTTCTCCCCCAAAACTTTTCAGCATCTTCTGCATAACCCTCATTTGTGTAGTACTCGCAGCGACTTGGTATGAATCCGACCTCAATGAAAAGAAACGACTTCGGCAAATTGTTACCGACAACACAAAGGTAGACCCGAAAATCGGAATGAATCCTGATTTCAATGGCAAGGCATTCGAAATATATCAAATGACCCAAATGAGCACCACAATCGATAACAATAATGTTGACATCGAAGCTGATCTCAAGAAGACTGGCAAACAGGATGCGAAACAGGGTGCCAAGTCGGAAGTAAAACAGGACTCTAGCGCCGGTGGTGAAGGTGTTGTAGGTAAGCAGCCATGTAGTGATGTTAATGCCAATCATGTCGATTTCTCTGGTGGAATGAAGAAGAAGGATTTGGGTGAGTTTTCAATCGGAAATGTGCAAAAAAAAATATCGATTATGGCCTCGTCTATCCTTTTGTTTACAGGACTCCATCAAGAGATACTTTTGTGTTTTGCATTACAAAGGAACGCCAGCACTATACTCTCTGTGGATCAGAAAATCGAGGTAAGGGTGTCGATATGAATTTCTATTTTAATTTGCATACCATAATGAAGTCCATGTACATGCGCAGAATCAAACATCATGTGTGCATGGGTTGCGGGTCCTGTCGGTGCTGTGGACAATTATGGTGCATACATACTTACAGATGTTTACGATTGGAGAGAATAGGGTAGGTACTAATACATATTTGAATTCCAATTTTGATGAGTTTTTGGTTTCAGTTTTTGCGGGTAATTACGGAAAGGACCTTCATCTACCAGTTTGTTGGGAACGCGACGTTTTCGGTGGACACGTTCTTCTTTATCAGTGGATTTCTGGTGACTTTGCTATTCCTGAAACAGGATAAAAATAAGAAGACGAAAAATGTGAAAGGTGATGATTTTGTCAAGAAGAGTCTCAAGGAGAGTTTCTTGATTGTCATCTATCGGTATATACGATTGACGCCGGCCTACATGTTTGTCATTCTGTTCAATGAATTATCCCTAAGGTAAGTTTAGTAAGACATATGTAGTATCTACAACACGTATAAGTATGCAAGCTAGGTCACCTAGAGGACTCTATAGTGAATGGAAAGACCAGGAACACTATTGAATCATGCAGTTCAACGATGATGAGTTAGATGTGGAACTGAAACTTGGTAGTTCTTGTATTTTTGTATTAAAGAAGAGCAACAATTTGGTTATATGGATGTACACGAATTTGGTACATATGCGAGTCATGTAACCCTGTAACCCAGAAGCCCTAAAAAATATTTCCAGCTCAGGAACATAAGACACAGCTTCGAAGAGTACTACAGTCGTGACCTTTAGTTCTCAAATAAGGACTGCAGTTGATTTCTTGATAAATAGTTAGTTCTCGCCTTTCAAATCCAAGACATGCTACAGAATTCATATCTTGGAGCTAAGTGAAGTAAGATAGCTGACTGAACAGCAAACTGATGCAAGAATAGAATAGCTATAGCTACAGGATCAGGATGGGCCTACTATGTCGCCAAAACTCCATTTTTGATTGACAATCATGAATAGAATACTTAATGTTGAATGCCAAGCCTCTATTACCGCAAGTTGAAGTGCGGATCTCTAGTCTATTCGCACTTCTGCACCAGGTCGTTATCATCCTGAGCTGTTTGCCATCAGTTATCGTTATTGAATCACTTTAGCATTCGGTTGAGAGTCCCCTGATATAACCTTCTCGGCCAGCAACTCGGTGGCCCATTGGCTTAAAACGTGCCAAGCGGGGAAATACTGTCAAATTTCACACTTTACCTGAATGACTAACACACATTAAGGTAGAGTAGCCACCTTAGCGTAAGACCACTTTGAATGGCTCAGTTCGACGAAAACCTGACGTACTGCTTGGATGAGTAAATCATTACATTTGTGGTCTGCCTTTTATTTGACTCCATCACAGCAAATATCTTTCACGCGAAAGAGTGGTGTTACTGAGATCTAGGCATCATCACTGTCTACTGATATCTAGTACGTCTTGTTGGAAATAGGCAACAGTTTCAGATGGATGGTTCAATCAGTGAGCATATGCTCCGTACCACTCCGTATCTTTCCAAATAACTATTGCACGCAGTTATAGCCCTGGCGCACAAGAGACCTTTGGCCAGAAAACCAAATCGGATGACTCGCTGCAACATATAAACCATGTCATCAATGTGAATCACTTCTCCTCCCGATGGTTTGATCTGTATATTCGATACTAGTCGCAATGCCCGTTAGGTGATATAGACAGCCTCATGGACTTTGTGTGACCTCTTTTCTTTTGGGTAAATCTCCGAGTGCCGTGCAATCGCACAAATGTCATTGATCCCCTCTTGTTTAGTGTTAATCATTATGCTAGAGAATCCTTCCCAACCCATGAAGAGTGGTCAAACTCTTATGAAGTACAGTCGGCTTTAAATTCACAACAAGGTGGGTTCCACTTTGTCGTTCTACCGCAGCCGATAGCATCTGTATTTACTTTGCAAACGGACACCTTACCACCCTCCTTTATCTTCGAGGGCATCGTCCTGATTCCTGATGGCTTGGATGTCACCTACTGCAGCAGTATCTCCGTTGGTACGGTACCATACTACTTTTACGACTCAACTTTAGTGAATTTCATGGGACCATCCTGGAAAATTGACTTACTCAGCTTTGAATCTATCTTAACCACCCCCTGGCCGGTGCAGATAACGTAACATAATTTCCGGTCGGGATGTTGATTCCAGCTTTTCAACTCTGGTATTTACTATTTTAGTAGAACAGCTGCTTCTGACTCGGTGGATGCGCTTCTGGCGCTCTTCATGGCGATACGGATCGTAATTGGGGCAAGTGGCAACAGTGTTATGAATTTTTGATCATTGTGAGGCAGCACCAGCATCAGAGGTACTGGACAAGCACAGCCATAGTCGTGGTACGGAGGATGTAGTGGATTTGATAAGACAAAGTTTGAGATTCTGTTGCAGAAGTCAAATATGTATAGTCAAACGTCGAGGATGGCTGCTGAATCTACTGCACTAGAAGCGCTGTATTAGGTAAGTACATCGCTACCAGCCTAGAACGTATCTGTGTCCACTTAGCTTGGGGAAATGTTTACATGCAGCGAGAAACATACTTAAATCTTTACTATTCGATAGAAATCCAATACTTCATGCTGAACTCCTTGGTCATGTTTCTGAGTCCTAAGAAGTTAGCTACCTAAAGTCTCATTGTCAACTAGAAAGTTTCCTTTACATATGGTTCATTTTGGCTTCCCAGATTTTAGCGTGTTACAGCGCTAGAATCTGAGAGACGGACGGAGACGTTCTAGTTAAAAACTACGCCTTTGCACTAGCAGCTATCTGTCAAAAGTTACAACCTTTTCTACGGCCGGCTAGCAGATGACCTTGCTTTACATTAGCAGTAAGAAGCACATGAGGTCTTTTGATTCATTTTTGAAGTAAAAATTGGTGCCATTTATGTATGTACTGTGGGAGTATCAATATGTGTCCTAGAAACCAATTGGGGCGTGCTATTGTTTCGAACGCTTAGCTTGTGCCTCTATCCTTTCTAAGTTCTTCTAACTAATTGGCTCATTGACTACTAGATGGGTCAAGACACCAACTTAAGGTTTCCTGCAGCCCTTGATTCTTCAAATAGATTCTTCAATTCTTTGCTCAGTTCCAAGGTTATAATCCTGTCTTTAAGAAATTGATTCACTGTGGTAACAAGTGAAGTATTAATTAGTTCTAATATAGTTTTCCAATCAACTACAGAAAACTCGTCATAACATGCTCGGGCTAGAGGACAGCAGTATCTACGACTTGTTGGATCTCAGCGGATATGACAGTATCAGGTTCTAGCAACTTCAGTACAGGATTCCCAGTAAAATTCCTCTGCAAAGCCTTGTACTGCATACACATCAAAGGACCCACATTTAGTGAGTTCAGTCTTTAAATACAATTCAATGAGATTTTCGAATCTCAAACTAGCATCGAAGTTGGATTGGGTTAAGAGTGAACAAGGAAAAGTGCAGATACTTCGCATTGTCAGCTTTTTATTTGCAGTATAACCCGAAGCCATTACTATAGTTTATCATTGAAAAGAGGACTTATGTCCTGCAAACAAATACCTTCAACAGCAGCCTTTGAGTACGCTGCTTGTCTTCAAGACAACATGCCCGACCAGACCAGTTTGTTGCCTTCTTCTGATATAGAACAACCTCGGTTTTGAGAGAATTCACTGAAAGCCAATCCCAGCACATCAATTGTCAATCGCATCAAAGAAGCCTGTGCCTTTGAACAGATATAGTCCATTGGAACGATCCGATGAATAGAATTACAGCTTTATGGCAATATATTCATGAGCATAGAAATAAGAACCCGGATGCACGATAGCAGTCCATACCTACAACCAAAATTTTTTCCTGTTTCTGGCCAAGCTAGACATGTTGTCAAAAGTCCATTTGTTAATGGCACACCCTCTATGTCTATGACAATAAATTCTCCGCTTAGGTAGGTTCAAAGTGTCGCGCCTAGCAGTCTCTCAAGAATAAGATGTTCCATGTAGATATGTTCATAAGCAACCTTGTATGGATGTAGCTCAACCAGTCCTTCCATGGTTTTCAGTAGGAAGGATGTGAAATTGATAGGACTGCGGCTTTTAGCGAAAAATACCTCAGACAGAGCCAGTTTGCATTCCAGTTTCAAAGTTGACAGCTATGTATCTTGACTCAGAATGAAAACCTTACTTCTGCATGAAAGTCCTTACAACGCACGACAAACGTCTGATAGTTTCGTTTGCCACCACGATCGACTTAGTTTCAAGCTGGTGGTGGCTTGATTTCAGTCTCCAATTTCAACGTAACGAAACATCAATCAGATTTCTAAATGATTTTACTTCAGGTAGCTTTCCATTCTTAAGAACTACCGCCATATCGAATCCGAATTGCTTCGATAGATAAAGATTTTAGTCCTTGTTTGACTTTGTCTTGAGAAATCTATTTAGAAGTAGACACGTGTCCTTACAAATTTCCTGAGAATCTAAGTTTCATCATGGAACTGAATTTCTGCGGATTTCTATAAGCTTTAAGACGATGAAAATCCGTGATTCGAAATAGGACTCTATGTTATACTTTCTACACAATTCCTTCCTGAATTCTGTATGTACATAAGCCGCGCTTGATCATCACCCACAAAATGTAATGAGCTCTGCCTCTTTCGTTGTTGGCACGATTATACTAAGTTCTACGACCAACACTTCATCTCAACACTGTACACCTCGACATCCCGCACAGATCCAAGATGCGCGTTTTGGTTTGTTAATCCAAGCCTTATTCTAAAAACTACCTAAAGTCTCCCAAGACAAATAAAAACAAAACTACAACCGACACCACGTCAACGCCGACATTCAAAACCAATAGTTTTTGACATTAATCTCCGTCTATTTACTCTTCAACTCGCTGTTATTTATAGTACCCTTTCCTGGTAGCTGTTATGCTGGCATAGCGGTGGGCCGAAAGCGCCACATGTGACTCGATTCCTTTGTACGGAAATACGAAAAGAAAAAAAAAATCCAATAACCATTAATCTCGAGCTTCCAACTCCCAGACTTGTCCTCGGTCAACAATACTTTGTCAGCATCATTATTTATTTAAATAAATTATGTGTTCATCCTTGTGTAACACTCTCTAGCCATGCCCGCATCAAGGACCTTTTATCCCTTTTTTTTCGTTTTTTTTTTTTTTCTTTGAAACCATTCATGAGTTTTCTTTAGAACAAAAACCCTTATGGAACCATATGTGACCGGAATATTTTCCATATCCCAATTTATCCTATTTTTATTTAACAGATACACATTCGACAGATCCGTTTTCCAGCCGACCGTAGCCATAAAGACATGCTCCGATTATTGGTGGCGTAATATCCTTTACATTAACAATTTCTTTCCACTCAACCAGATCTGTATGATATGGTCCTGGTACATGGCCAACGACATGCAGTTCTATGTAATGGCAACACTACTACTGATTTTCTCCACAAGGTAAGCCAGATGATATCGTCAAGGATACACTCATTTTCTTTTTGTTTTTTCTTTGCAGATACTTTAAGACAACGATTTTAATCCTTTCGACATTCCTGGTGAGCTCTTGGGGTATATCGGGTGTGGTATCGATACACTACAACTATACCCACAAAGTGGCGAATCCCTTTGAGTCGTTCAATTTTCTATACGATAAACCATGGCAGAGAGTCGGGACGTATATTGTGGGTGAGTGGATTTCTTTTTTCTCATAGTCCTACCATTCTAATCGTTTTTTCTCTCCAATATCCTTGAATTTAATGTAAATGCTGGAGATTCTTTAAGAAGACAGAAGGACTCGGCGAAATGAAAAATGTCAGGAAAATAAGTTACTGCATCCTTTGTGTATGTTCTCTCGAAGGGAAATAGGACTCGACAGTTGGAATTTCGCAATATTTACCAGTGGCCCTCGTTTGCTTTTGTTTTTAGTTTTCATTCCCTGGATGTTCTGCAAATTTGTGCCGAGCTGCGGTGTTCCGGCGGTTGTTACTTAAAAATTATATTTTATTTGAAAAGTTTTCACTTTCCATCGGTGTCGGTGTTTCTCTGTATACACTGCCGGTCGGAAGAGCGTTTGGTATTTCTTTTGGCCTGGATAAGGATGGAAATGTTTGACATGGAACCGACTAAGGATAGGGATTGGGTGGATGGTGGGGGTAGATCATTCGTGTTGAAATGCTCTTAAGTCAGGTTGTAGTTTTATTTGCTGAAGATATGGGGTCGAGGAGTGGAATGTGAAACGTGATGTGGATACCCAGGTTCCGGGGATACAGAGTTTGCACGGTTGGATACTTTTGGAAAGATACCCCAGAGTGGATGGTGAAGTTCCTTCGAAATGAAATTCTTATCAAACTGATTTACTGGGGGGAGAATGGCAAGCAATAAGTCATGCTACAGTTTGTAATATATTATACAAACTCATACCTTGATACCTTGTCCTTCTAGGTTTGCAATTAAAATGAACCACTTGCCATGCATATTGGAGGGGTCACTAAGAAGTTTGGTTCAAAGGGAAATTTAATTCAGTACAGAATATACATATGTATAGAAATCATATATGCAGAAAGGAAACAACATATTAGGATGGTATTTACAAATATATGCTGAATCTAAGAGCGAAATATATACCAGTCCCAGACGCGTAATGAAGATGCTCTTCAGAGTTGACAGCAACTGGCTCATACATCAGAAGGTCTGTGGCGACATTACAAACAAGAATTCAGAGATACTGCTTCTAATATGTATTAGTTTTTCATCAGATAAAGGCAAAAAAGAAAAACATATGTAATTCAAGGATTAGTGCTATCACTTATGCTACAAAACAAGAAACGTATCCCCCAATACATATACTACCATAAAAAATTAGAGTCTATTTAAAAATGAGCTAAAAGGCTGATGAGCGTGTGTCTATGCATGATGATATGTGTATCTGAAGGCCTAATGAAGCAAAGGAAAATTTATAGAATCGTTGTTGATTTTGAGAATTTGGAAGGACCACTGCTGCAGAGTGCTGAAATAAGATAACGACATAAACCTACGTCAATCCGATGAAATTGATGTAAAGACGTGATGTTTCTTAACTGAAATCTAACTAAATTCTTCTCCTGTTGAGCTTCGTTAGAAGTATACATCAACTTGTTTCGAAAAGTAACCAATTGAGTACCAAACCCGTCTCATGAGCTACTAGTAAGACAGAGTATAAAGCGCTCATCATCTCAGTTCAGCAAAATGCCACAGAATTGCAGATTATCACTGTTTTGACATAACTAACTCAACTGCTACCACTAAAGTACTACTACGAGTAGAACTGACTTCTTGATACCTATTGGTAAAACAAACCGTAAACAAAACATTTCCAGACAAAATAAAAGGATTTTGCAAAAAAAAAGTACTACTAGGTACTAAGGGTATTCCTTCCTACTAAGATTACACAACAAGGAACATTGATTCCACAAAGTGGTAGAAGTCACGTCTTCTATTGCAATACTTCCGATAGCTTGCACTATTCAGCACCTACTTACAGTAGTTATCACTTACCTACTCGTAACAATCGATGGATGCATTCCACTCAATATAGAATTCTGTAAAGGGTTGTCATACTCCTGTATGTACTGTACCTACATATGTATGTCATGTATGTACATATGTTCTACTTAAAAACAAACGCTAGAGCAAGATTTTACGAATTGAGGAGTAGAATATGTCCAAAATCTACAAAAACCTTGAAAGTTATAGGCAATCTGAAAATAAATTACTAGGGAACTATAAGTAAACAAAATTCAGAACATGGGTCAATACAAGAATACCTATATGTACATACATATCCTCAAGGAACACACAAGGAGTCTTGTTATAGCAAAAGGAGCTGCACGATATCAGAACACATCCTGGAATTTTGTAGGGCATTCTTTTACAAAAAAGATTTGTACAAATTCTATAGGGGAAATCTAACGAGTGAATAAACCTCTTCCATTTGGTAGGAGGGAAAAAAACCAATGAAAGTTGTATCCTTGGCTATGCGTACTATGACACGGCGTATGTGAAATACCTTTTATGAAACAAATAACATCAGATTCCTTCCACTTCCTACTAACTGCATAGTTCTTACTTAAAATTTAATTATTAGAAACTCTTGGTCAGTCGGAAGAGTAAAGATGATTTCACTGGTTAAGCTTGGTTCGTGTTCTTTTCGATAACCACAAGGTAGCAAGAAGTCGTCGGAATAGTTAAACTCTGTTGAATTCACGACAACCTGAAAAATGTTATCACTCAGGTCGACAAGGTGAAAGTTAAAGTTAAGAAACCAGCACTTAACAAATTTATTTAAAATGTAGATCAAACCCAACATCTTAAGGATATTCTTCGAATCTTATTGCTTGTTTGTATAAACTGAGCCGCCTTTAAGTCAAAATATGACGCGTCGCAAGATAAATGTTTGAAAAGTCGACAAATAGATACCAAGAACCTTTGAGATGTCCTTCATCCATTTGAGTTTCAGTATTCCTACAAGTCCACATGCGAATTCAGATCCAGATCCACAACTGTATATCAGTTTTAGTAAAAGCGACAGATTCCCCAGTAGCGACCTCAAAACTGTCACATGTACATATCTATTATTTATAGCAAAAAGCAGGGCTTACTTATTTTGGATCTAAACAGCAAGCTCTTTCCAATTTAAAATAAAATACAAGTTTATGTAGTATACACAAGTATACGTATATCCGGTAGATGTATCCGTGCCGAAAGAGAACAGTCGAAAACACACCATACACTCTCACATACTTACTATATTAAATCACACATTCGATGGATACTATGAAGTGGAGAGAAGTGGCATCAATCACTTCACTTTTACAGCATTTCTGCTTTTTCAGCTTGAGACTTGTTTGAGGATAGTTAGACCAAATATTGAATAGAAACTTGCAAAAGTAAATAGAACTGGAAACCCTTTTTTTGGGCCCAACCATAGCCAGGCTATAATTGCATGTACATATATGAACTATACTAAAACTAGAATATTCAACTTGTAGATTGTCCTTGATCCCAATACACATCAAAAAGTTGAGGATTCCTACAATTGTAAAATTAGATTTCCCGCCATTGACGATATAGTACTTACATTTACTTAACGGGCTCCCGACCCGTGAAGAGTCTCTACCTGAGACGGCAGCCACGGCAGCCACTCTTCGATCCTGTGATTCGAAGATCCTCTTTGCTGGAGCATTATTGTCTATTCGCTCGATGTCCCCGAGCCAGCGTAGTCGACGTATTTTGGCTTTTTGAACTACATCCACATCTTGGTACAGCTTATAGACTTCGCAGTTGTATCTTCTTCTCCATTCGCCCTCCTCACATACGCGGCCGAATATACGACGAAGAATTTTTCTCTCGAAAGTGCATTATATCTGTCCAAGACTCGGCTCCATACAGCAGAACTGGCAGGATCAAAGTACTTGACAACATGTACTTGGTTCTGTCCTCATTCATTTCAAAGCCAACTTGTTTCGCCTGTTATTCAATTGCCGCAAAAGCATCTAACACGGCGCGCTGAGAGCGACTGTTCCAGCAGCTGGACAGATTTGTTAAAGATAGTGCCTTCCGTGTTTACACCTGCCCTGCGCACTATATGTTCCAGCACAAGATTGAAGAAGTCACATGATAGCGCATCTCCTTGCCGAAATCCGGTGCATGTTTGGAATAGGTCGGAGGAACTGTTTCCGATATGTGGCTTTGATGTTGATAAAGAGATGGTAAGTCTCGACTTTAAATTCGTTGGTGCTTTCCAGGGTCTGCCTTAGTGTCTGCCTTTGTTCGATCGTCCATCTGCCGGGCCAGAAGCCATACTGGTACGTGCCGATTAGTGTGCTGCAGAAAGGCTGCAGACGTTCCACAGTACGTTGGATAGGATCTTACATGTATAATTAAGCAGGGATATGGATCGCCTTTCTTGAAGATGGGGCATATAGAGCTGATAGTCCAGTCATCGGGCATGACTCGGGATGAGTTCTCTTCTTGCCCTATCACTCTCTCTACCTGAAGACCATTAAGTAGCTGCTGGAAGTGCTGCTTAAACACATCTACTATTCCCTTTGCTTCGGTGACTAGGTTTCCTTCACTGTTTCGAAGAGCCTGCGTTCCGGGCTTGAGCTGGGAGACTGCGTTCGCCCTTTTCTTCCTACGCAGGATCTGCTTCTCCTCCCTTCTTCTGGCTCGAAACTCATTTCTCGCTGCCCTTGTTTTGCGCTGCAGCGCTTGCATGTATGCATTTTCGACGCAATAGAGGATTTCATATTCAAAGCGTAACAGTATTTATGAAACCTTCTCAAAAGGTACTCAAGATGAGCAGCTGTGTTGTTCATTATGAAGATGACTGCTGGATGCGATATGACACCGAAACTATAACACAAGTATAAATTAACAATCTTATGGGACATCTGTAAATGTTTAATTCAATCCTAAGTAGTGATAGGACATTCCACAAGCTAAGCTTGTTGTCAAAAAATCAATCTAGAGTTGGTGCTGAAATCTTTGAGGCCAACGCTAAGGTCACGATATCCATGACAATGTCACTTAAATCTGTGGTAGGGTAGACCTACATACATACTTACTTCTTACATGGCACTACAATTTGGGATGAACCCACAGTTAGTCCTTTGCTAACTCCCTTCAGTTGCGAATTGCAACTCAGTTGAAGTCTTTCCCTACTTGTACGCGACATAAAACTAGGTTTACCTCTACTGCATTGTCTTTCTGATCATAAGCCCAATATAACTAGAGAGCACTAGGGAAATTCTGGAGCTAAACAGACCACAACTGACTCTCCTCATAGGAATCCTCACAGGCTACAACTTACTGGTGAGCCATCTGAGAAAAATGCTAATCAGTACCATAGATCTATGCAATGGTTGTGGCGCCATAGAAGTAGAGGAAGACTCATCCCTTTTTCTTTGTTCAAGGCCCAAGCCTCAGCAGAACCAAATACACAATCCTCTTATCTTTCAACGACTTGTGCGAACTGGCAAACACGCCAAATAAAACCATGTTAAGTACATTAGATGTATTACGAAAATGATATAGTTCCGGAGTACAACTTCTCCCTTACACTGACTGTTGGATTATTATTATTTTTCATTGTTTCATAAGTATCCCAAGAACACAATAGATCCATTGAGATCCAAGTGAGGCTACACTTCTGTAGATGCAGTCAGCTACCATCAGTTCCTGCCATCACAGTGAGCTGTGCTTACCTACATATATGCAAATGTTCGCAACACACTGTAATCGGGATTCTTTTAGTTCGTAATGGAGCTATTCTTGTCAACAGTTTGCTAGATCAGAATAGCGGAGTTACGTACATATCCAAAGATTTGGTACAAGAGCTGCCTACGTGCCACAGTGCATAGAATTTGGCAATAAGGTTTAGTTTTCTCTTGCTCTTTCGCAATAGCCACGATTCCTCATTTACTGTCCTTCCTACACGTACTGATTATTCAGTGGAACTGTAGCATTTTCGAATTGTATGTCTGATACACTGCCATCCTTCCTTACTGGATGTTCGTGTAACTTTTGGCCCGTGCAGCTTGTCTGTCAGTCTGCTTTCATTTTCTTGGCTGATCCTTATCCAAGATCAACAAAAAGCTGTCTTATATTCTTACCAGCTGCTGACTGTTTTGCTCAGACATAGCGCCACCAATGATAAGGCGATTGACATAGTAGAAATTTACAAATCACTCATCTTTGTCATTATTTTCTAAGCCTTGGTTCCCAATTGGATGTCTAACTGCGCCATTCTCGTTGCCCATGTCATAAAATTTCCCTAACCATATCGCATATATTCTAGAATCTGGCATTTTGAGGTCCGTTACTTTCATAGTCAAGTGTCCTCATGAACCCAAATGGATCATGGGCAGAATCTGATGAAGCATCGCTGAACCTACTTATGGACACTCACTTCCCCGGCTGTACGCCTATGCCTAGCGATGCCCCGGTCTGGTAAAAACAGCAACAGGCCCACCGCTACCACCTAAACTCATCAGTGAGGAAAAACTGAAATGGGCGGTGACCAGTTTCGAGCCTTTTAAGTCCCTGGGGCGACCCTCAGCATAATTGCGCATACCGAAGTAAAAGTGGTATTTATACCCAAAGCAGGCAAAACATCGCATACCCTCCCGAAAGACCTTAGACCAATCAGCCTAACGTCTTTCCTTCTCAAGATTCTTGAAAAATTCTAGACCTTCACATCAAGGCCACTATTGATAGCACCCTACTATCCACGTTCCAACACTCCTATCAAAAAGGTAAATCTGTAGAAACGACCCCTGCGTCTTTCGGAAGTAGCAACTTCAAACGACAAGCACACCGAGGTACCGTCCAATTGTCTCCATTACTATGGAATCTAGTGCTCAACGAAGCCCTTCTAAAAATAGAAAAAAAAAACTGGATGCAATGTTATTGCCTATGCAGACCACTTGTCGCTATACTAGTAACAGTAAAGCACCAGCAGACACTGCCCGATGTCATGTAGATTGCTCTCAATAAACTAACTAGCTGGACTGAAAACTGTGTTAATCCGACGAAGACTGAGCTTGTCCTATTCACAAGAAAACATAAACTACCTGACTTTAATCTACCAAAGTTAAGAGGCACTCCCCGCAAGCTTCTTTGGAAATCCCTGGCTGCCCTATATATGCAAAAAGGCAGAAGGTTCCACTTGGAGCCTACAACCAAACATTATGCACAGCGGTACTAAAACCATCATCATTTATGGAGTACTGGTCTGGTGGCCCGCCCTGGAGAAAAAGTCCAACCTAACCATATTGGAAAAAACCCAACGAGTTGCATGTCTCTGCTGCAGTGAGAACCTTTCCCACTACAGCGTTTGAAGCCATGGTCCACTTACTCCCAATCGACATCGTCTGCAAACAACTGGCCCGCCTGTTCAGCAATAAAACAATGGCAACAATGAAAGGAGCAACACACTGGACATGCCACAATATTACTGATGCTTCGTCATCTTCCACAGGTCACTGACCACCTGCCTACTGACAACTTCAACATGGGCTACAATTTGTCAACACCAGACAGAACTGAAGGGACACAACGGGATGTCCTGTACAAGCAATCGCTGCCAATTTTTACAGACGAGACCAAAACCGAGGACGGAGTCGGATACTGAAGTCCTCTCCTTTAACCTTCCAAATTACTGCAGAGTTTTTCAAGCTAAAGTCACTGCCATTCGTCAAGCAGCTGACTGGCTGGCGGTTAATGCAGTATCGGCATCGGATATTGTCATATACATTGACAGTCAGGAAACCATCAAGTCCCTTGCATCCAGCACAATGAGATCCAAGGTAGTTAAAGACTGCCACGTATCTCTTAACGAGATAGTTGGACAGTACAACCTCACCCTCTAGTGGGTACCAGGTCACTGTGATATACCAGGGAATTATGAAGCTGAAAAACTGGCTAGACTAGGCTCCTCTGGTCTAAATAGCATAAGCGTCACTGACATCAAGGCGCCTACGTCTTATACTAAATACCTTATCAACGTCGACGCGGTGAATCCTCGATGGCATCAACTCAACCAATGTCATATCGCTAGGCTGCTTTGGCCGACTTTAAATAATATCAGGTCCATCGAACTCCTAAAACATAAGAGAGGAACCCTTTCCAAGATAGCTAACACGCTCACTGGACACTGTGCTATAAGAAAATATGCTCAAAGATTGGGCATCCCCTACAACGACTTCTGTTGAAGCTGTAGTGATGAAGAGGAAAAGTGCACCATCAGTCACTGTACACGTCAGAAAGGCTACATTAAGTGAATACCTTTTCAATGATCTAAACGATTTCAATAACGTCTGCACGGCTAAGATTAGGTCCTTCATGCGAAGGAGTTGATGGTTCCCAGAGTAAGACGGTGATCCACCCACCACCTTACACATCGGCAGCACAATGGACCTTCTCCGGTCTAAATGCATTTCCCATCGTGGGTCGATTTTAATCAACCAACCATGGTCAAGAAACATCTTTACATTCTAGGATAGCCAATTTCTGGAAGCAAAGGCATTTACGTAGGTTAAATGAAATGCAATGCAAATAGTCAATACGAGCCTGTACCTGTAAAGTTCGAATCAAATTGTTAGATATGTACTGAGGACAGATAGTACCGTGGAAAGATACTAACGATCATAACATGGTCACTAGGTATGTCGCCTCAATTCATTAAAAATACGTCCTTTGCTTTAGGATAATGAACAGATGAACTGCATAACATTTCAGTCCGAGTATTTGGTGGATCTTCTAAAAAGTTCTTCCAACATGGGGCACATGAAAAACTTTTTTTAAAGATACTCCTTGCTACTACATACTAAAAAAAAGTCAAGCACTCAAATCATCTGTGATAAATAACTTTTTGTTCTAACTTCTAAAGATATAATACTCGTATATCGAAGGCTATAACCCTCGCTCGAAGTTGATCGAACCATTTACGTCAATCCATACAGACAAATTGCCCCATAAAAACTGCGATGGGTACTTACTAAAGCACTCCGTATCCTTTTATTCCCTCCTCCCGCCATTCAACATAATTTTCCCAAAAAAGAAAAATGAACAAACCTTCTCCACATCATTGGCCCCCACATACATGTACCACATGCACACACAAAACTAATCCCGTATTAAATGATTCACTCCATTAGACCAACGACCGCATTTTACATTTACACGAATCCAACCGCAAACACAGAGTACACCCATCAGAAAGGGCTCGCTCAACCATAAAGCCTTAACCCCAAAAAACAACATCAAAAGCAAAAATAAACCGAAAAATGAAACGACACAATTTGTGGTCCCATAAATCCTGACCACGTTGACCCCACAGAGCGTTGCCGAAAATGAAATGAAATGTCGCCAATCCTGCAGAACTGTCATCCAATTTATTTGTAATTCACCCCAAACCCGAGGGCCAGTGTTTTAACGTTCCTTCTTTTCATTTGCAGGTATGGTCGCCGGCTACATCGTATACGTGAACAAAACTCCGCCAAAGATATCCTTTCGACTGAACCTGCTCCTGTGGACCGCCAGTCTGGGGCTATTATTTGTGATTATCTGTGGCGTTTGGTCTGGTCAACTGAATGTGATAGCCACAGCGTTTTACGTCAGTGTCGGTCATACGGGTGAGTTTGAAAAAAAAAAAAAAAAAAACGGAACGTCCTTTTCATAAGTCAACATTATGGTGGCAAACATTTCCCAACAGAACAATAATTTAGAATTACTTTCGTCCTTGTCTCTGACACCGTTTTCGCTTTTTATCTTTTAACAGCATTTGGTATTGGCCTTGTCTGGATTGTACTTTCATGCTGCTGGGGTCTGGCTAATCCCGTAAATAAGGTCCTTTCGTATCCTGGCTTGTTGCCGCTGAGCCGCCTGACATATTGCACATATCTCATTCATCCAGTCATAATGCTGTTGACATCCTTTCAAATGGAGGGTACGGTTCATTTGAATAACCTGATGATATGGACGATATTTCTCGGGAATGCTGTTGTTTCGTTTACCGCTGCGTTCTTCATTTCGGTGATGTTCGAAGCACCTGTCGTGAGATTGTTGAAGATACTCTTTAAGAAGTGAGGTGGATACTCAGACATAGTACACCAACAAGAGGATACTTAAGGCCGTATAAATAAATTGTTGTTAATGTATTTTAATTTGTATATAAATTGTATATAGGAATAAAGATTAATTTTGAGAAAATGGTTTTACTTTGTCCTTCCATCGGACACAATACCTACAAAACTTTCATCAATCTCACGGAATTGAATGTGAAAAAGCAATCGGAAGTGCTTGCAGAGGGTAGATACAAACACCAATTCGAATAAAAGCCTGTTTTAGCCTGAAAATCATTCAACCACCGGATATTGACACCTCAGGTTCCACAGTAGAGTAAACAATGCATCAACAAATACCGAACTCAAAGGCGAGGTTATTGGTCATGGTTTCGGACTAAAATTATGACAGCTTGGGGTCTTCTGTAATATCAATCAAGAGAGGTCTAGTATTCGCTTGTTGTAGAGTTACCTGAGGCAATAAACTTTTAACCAAATTGAATGCTTTGTGGTGACACAATCTGATGGCTTTGGTAATGGATGCACTTTGATAGGAACAATCATGGCCCGATCTACCCATCTTTTACTGGATAGATCATTTGCTCCAAGCAAAGTCAACTACTGTTCGCGCCGTTGCCAGGTGGACAGAGAGGCTGTACATAGCACATATAAATCGTAACATAGACCATAAAGAGCTAAATTTCTATTTACGTCAAATGTATACTATCATGGAAGCTTTAGGTCCCATCTTCACAGAATTTGGTGCAACGACGACCTCGATTGCTCGATCTGTCTATAAAGAAGTAGTTAAAGACGCAGAGCAATTCATGTTCCATTGCCCCTAGTACGATGAGGATTGGTATCTGCTGGATGATAAACTTATTGAGTACAACCAGTTGAGGATGTGCACAAAGGCTGGTTACAACCATTACAAAGGAAAACCACTGACAAGAGCAACATCGAGTACCTAAAACTAATCGCCAACTTCGAGAAAAAATACTATCTGTCGATAGCACCAGAGTTAAAACGACCACGAAATATGAACTACCAGCAGATTTCATCTCAGAGGATAGAATTGAGTGGGCAATTAGATCGTTCTCCCCTTATAAATCACCTGGACTGGATAGTATCATCCCGAACATGCTACAGAGCACTATGAGGACGATAATTCCGGTACTCAAGGAATTATTTACTTGTAGTCTCATACGAAAACATATCCCACGAATCATCCCGAACATCCCGAACATGCTAGTCTCATACGAAGACATATCCCACGAACTTGGAGAGAGGTCAAGTTGGTATCTATACCCAAGGCTTGTAAAGCCAGTCATTCCACTTCAAGCCAATCAGCATTACCTCCTTTATACAAAAAACTTTTGAGAAACTAGCCGACATTCACATCCGCAGTAAGTTACGCCCCGAGGATATATCCACAGCCCAACATGCCTACACTAAAGGAAAAAGTGTTGAGACGGCTCTGCACAGTGTGGTTAGTTCAATCGAGAAATCGTTAAAGGATAAGGGATACACTTCAGTTGCATTCTTGGACATTGAAGGAGCATTTAACAAAGTCAAAACGGACGCGGTTCGTAGAGCACTCACAAACCTCAATATCCACAATACCCTGATCAATTGGATTGTGGAAATTCTTGAGGAAAAACACATTATAACGGATCACGAGGGTACGAAGTTGGAAGCATATGCCTCCTGAGGTATCCCTCAATGCGGAGTAATCTCCCCACTGCTATGGGTCATTGTAGTAAATGAAGTACTCCGACAACTCAGGTCAAGACCATCGCATATGCGGATGATGTCATATCGATGGCTATAGGCTAATTCCTCCCTACCATTAGTGAATAATTGAAAAGTGCGCTGAAGACTCTAGACACCTGGACCAAGAAATGTGAACTAGCGGTCAATCCACAGAAAACCGAGAAGGTATTATTTACTAACAAAAGGAGAATTCTGAGTTTACATTACCTTCCACAGGGAAGGACAGCGCCAGATAGATTGGCCTCATACTTGACAAGAAACTGAAATGGAGGCCCAACATTAATGAAAAAATCAAAAAACAAAGTCACTATTTCGTTCTATATACGCAGTACTATGTTTGGGAAAACCTGGGGACCAAAACCCAAATTATACCATGGATGTACACGGCTATAGTAAGACCTATTCTGACTTACGGCTGTCTTGTATGGTGGTTCTTACGAAGATACAGAGATTGGCTTGTTTTGGCACCACAAGCGCCATGAGAATCACACCTACTGCAGGACTGGAGACTATCCTCAATCTACTTTCTCTGGATGCAAGCCTCGACAGCTATTAGCGCCCTGAGAATAAGTCAGTCAAAAGTTGGAGACAAAATACAAAGGGTCATTCTATGAGCCTGAATAAATATCTAGAAAATGTTCCCACTACGGACTAACTACATAACTCCGTACATAGATTTAAAGAGACCCTTTACAAGCTTGCTTCCGAGCAGAGAAGAACGGGAAATCGGTCAGCTTACCAATATACGTACCATCTCTGTCTTCACTGATGGATCAAAGATAGGCGTAGGCTCAGATATCTTTTCTAAACCACTGGGCATATCCAGATCAGTCCGTCTCCCGAACCATAGCTGTGTTTTCCAAGCCGAGGTCCTAGCAGTGACATTAGCCACCCGTGAGACTGCATTGAAGGCAATACCACCGGAAGGTATCGCCTTTTTCATCGACAGCCAGGCAGCAATAAAAGCGATTTCTGTGCTGTCGTGAAGAGTTTAAGGTTCTTGGAACACAGCACAAGGTTGCACTCTGCTGGGTCCCTGGACATGAAAATATACCGGGTAATGAGAAGGCCGACGAGCTGGCAAGAAGAGGTTCAGAATCTACATCAGAACAGCTCGACACCTCGGTGCGCATCCCACCTTACTCACTGAAGCTCGAATCAGGGATTAGGGCCCGAAGGGAGGTTAACATTAGATGGTCCTTCCTTGATACTTGTGTAATCACAAGAAGTATGTACATGGCCTTGTTACGATAAGAGTAGGTCCGACAGAATTATGCCAAAGGATAGGAAATCCTTTTCTACCCTGATAGGAGTATTCACGAGTCACAACACTCTGCGTTATCACATGAAAAAACTAAGTCTTGGATGTGGAGATGAGGAAGTCAATGAGGATACAACCCACTTTCTCTCTCTCTCTGTCCTGGTCTTATCCACCTTATATTTAAATTTCGCGGGCGACACTTCTTTCGTGACCTAGAAGAACCTGCAGACCAGTCAATGACATCTTGAACTACATCAAATCAACTTGATGGTTAGCTAGTTCATTGAAACTCTATTTGTAGAACTAGGGTTAACCAATGGCTACCATAATGGGTCTGCACTGACCTGAGTGTGACGTTATATGATGGAGGATCATAGTCATCTTGGTTTCATGAGTGCTTCCTGATGCATTTTATCGCCAAAAATCAAAACACATTTCTTATTCTTTTTTTCAAATCCAAAATTCCAGAGCATAATGTTCAGAGCTCATTATTTATTCGTTGTCCTGAGCCCAAAGCTTAGCTGGAAACTAAATGTGGATCAGCGGACTGTACTAAAACCTTTTAATCAGCATACCTTATGGATGAACGCATTCAAACCCGTCAGAAGCTTCATCAAAGTTCTCACGGGTTTCACCTTCACCCAACAAAACACTAATGAGTAGCAACAAAACGAAGTGTCCTCAAACAAATCTGCACCATGCACAACCCAGTTATCCAGGAATCAAAAGCCTTCCAACTTTATCAAGGACAACAAGTTCGTACCAAAAGGTGTTACTCTCGTAAATACTAGTAACAGAGTTAAATTTCCCTCTATTCCGCTGTTTATTAACAAAAATACATCAGCCATTCTCGTTAATGTCTTGATGGACAAAGGCTCTTAAAACTTCACCGTCACCTCCTGCTACTTTGCGGATGACTAAATCTACTCCCCATCCCGATGTCGACATAAAGCTAATGAATGGCGGCGCAAGAAGTAGGTAAGTAGATCGTATTAGATGGTGACGCCTAGGTTCATCATCTGGGAATGTACCAACATTAACAAATGACCTGAGTCTCTATTAAATTGCAATAAACTTAGAAATTTCAAATAGGGATAATGAGCCCTTTTTTGTAAACTCAATCAGACAAGAGTTGCTTAATCTTACCATATGGAGTCCATCCTTTGTTGACCTAATTCTTGTTTGGCATGTTTCGAAAGAACCCTCTTTGTCAGAACACTTGCACTTTAGATTTTAAATAAGGATGTCAAGTAACTCAATCACCCTTAATAGGATTCCTAAACGCATGTACTAGAGTCCATAACCTTCAATGTGATTTTACTCTACATATCCTGTTTAAACATTGATATCAAATACTTGAAGTGAAGAAGCCACACATTAAAGCTCTCAAACTTCACACTCCCTATCTTTGAATCTAGCCACCATTCTCACTCAAGAAATCTCTCAGGATGACTATTCTCACCTGAGTCAATTAGATGGGCTATCTCGACGAAAAAGTCCTATAGAGCTCTCCTAGAGGAAAGGCACTTTCGCTGACCTAATACAACATGAAATTGATGTCGTCATCGATTTTCTAGTCCCAATCTTCAGATGCAGTTGCGTGGAGAAACGTTCATATGGTTTTCACTCCGATCTAGCTGCAGATCTTCCTCAGACCCAAAATCCTTTAGGCCAATCAGCCTCACATCAGTGTTCCATCCAAAATACTGCCTTAATAGAACACCCTCTCAATAAATTCCAATTTGCTTATCAAACAGAAAAATTGATAACAATAGCCCCGTAACACCTGGTCGATAAGTTCAAAAGATCACTGTCAAACAATGTCCATATCCCTTTGCGCCTTTTTAGTTATCTATGTTCAGAGCCTTCGACAACATCTCGTTCCAATCCAACAGTAACAGATGCTAACGCAAAGGACATAGATCCGATAACAACTAAATGGATTTGGTCCATGCTATGAAGCAAGATTATTTCTGTCAAGTTTGGTAAGCTATCACTACAATCAAAAGTAGCAAAGGTGGTCCACAAGGACGCGTCTTGTCGCCTCTACTTTGATCCATTGTGGTGATTAGATAATAAACTTTAGTTTGTCGACGGCTTTTAACTCAAGGTTACGCTGATGACCTAGTTATGATAATCAGAGTCAAACACAAATCGATCGTCAATGCCTTAATTTTTTGCCAATACTGGCTGATGTCAGTCCTAGGTTTGGAAGTAAACCCACCATTCACTAAGAGAAGAAACGAAATCTCCTTACTCTAACTAAGAATGATGTCCAAGTTAGGTTTTTCGAGGAAGTTACACCAATGTTCTATGTTTTCAGATACATTAGATTTTGGTCTAAGGTCTCATGTAGTTGGAATCACAGAAAAGCCCAACAAAACCTTCTGGACTTTCTCCAAACCTTTCCGGAAAAATCGGGTCTTAGTCTAAAATGATTTACAGGACATATCTCACTATTTTCACACCAATCATAACTAATGTCTCAATGGTATGTTGACAAAAGATTAAATAAGTCTATAAAGTCTCTAAAAGGTGCAAAGACTCGCCTATATAGCATAGATGCATCATGGATGCAATTAGTAAATGCTCGACAGTGGCATTAGGAGCCCTTCTGAATCTTCCGCCTCTGCATATAAAAGTTATGAAGACCGTAGCTATTAGTATTCTCAAGCTGACATGTACCCTCAACCACTTCGAATTAACAGGGTATATCAAGATCCTCAATGAAATTCCGCTGCTTTCCTCATCATAACCTAACCTAACCTAACCTCAACAGTAGTATGTGTTATTGAGTTCATGGTGAAAACATCAAGTTGGACAAATATTTCATGGTGGACTACCAGCTTAACTGGTTCACAGACGAACAAAAACTGGATAACAGAGTAGGGGCTAGAATCTTCGGCCTAACTTCAAACTATCAGTTCTGCTGGGTAACAACTGGATAGCAACAATTCCATCTTCCAAGCACAGGTTCTAAAGAATGCCTCCGCAGACCACTTATAAGCATTCCATCAGATAGCCAAGCAGCTCTAAACGCTCAAATCTCAAATCCTATATCTTTGAGTTCACACTTAGTTGGAATTATCTGCAAAACCCTCTTGCAGCTCAGTACACTGGGTCCCTGATCACAAGGGTGACATGGACATTGAGATTGCTGATGATGTGGCCAGGTATTGCTTTCAATCAAATCGCTTAGTCTCCAAATCCTTCTGTTGGCTACCAATAAGCCAACTAAAACTAGAGCTAAATCGCTGAGAAAGCATAAAAATCGTTCGTACTAGGACTCACAAACAGATCCTAGACACTCCAAGAAATTCATTAATTTCTCCAGAAAGAGAAAAAAAAAAGATCACGATCAAAGAATAAAGATCTTAACTGACTTCCTTTCCAGCCACTCCACACTCAACTCACATCCAAATTCACATTCTTCACACGCGTTTGGAAGACATTTCAAAATGTTCACTTTCAAGTTATTTTTATCCACTAATCAGGTAAACAACCAAAAATGTCAGCTCACCTTTAATAAGACCCTTTTCCGCAGCACAGTCAAGTAACCCCATGGAATTTCAACTCAATGTGACACATCAAGAGTGGCATCTTATACGAGCGTGTTTGTGTACTCAAATGGCGATGACCTCGAAAGTGTAATCCTAACTCTACTCACTAGAACGCCCACAGTCATCCAACATTACCCGTCCCATTCCCAGCAGCCATTACGTATGTACGAGTAAGCTACCCGTTCTGAAGCATGTTCATGTTTCAACTTGTCGTGTCTGCTGTTGTTCTCAATGGCATACATGACATATGTAGGTACCTACTACCCACCTCTTCAGCGTTTTATAATTGTCACCCCCACAGTTCCGACTGTACATCCCTCGGATAAATCCCCACTCAACAGTCGCGCGCTACACACTAGAGATGATGGCCCGAAGATTTATTACATGTCCCCGATGTCGAAAGCATAACCGATGTACGTTTTTATTATCTATACGCACACAAGTGACTATCTCCCACTGAAAGGATTCAAGGATCAACGAATTACCTTGAGAAGAAGAAGAAACAAACAATATCCAAACATCCTCCTTATCTCTTGACCTATGTAAGTAATCCGAAAAATAAATTACATTATACTCCCACCAAAGCAGCGTGTTTGGGTAATTCCCCGAATTACCTAATCCCAATGCATTGGGCCGTGTCCTTTTGCATTTTTAATTTCAATTTTCGTGTATCCCCTCTTTGATCCAAAAACTGGCGAAAAGGAGCAGCAACACAAAAAAAAAAAACCTTCATTTTCGCATAAGGTCATTCTAGATTAATTATTTATGCTGGTGTGCTGGTGAAATATACACTCAGCCGAGAGTCAGGACATTACAATTTATAAATTCAAAGGATAACACGGGCATAGTCTGGCTTTGTTAATGTTTTCTTTCTTTCTTTTTTTTTTGCAAATTTAAATAAAACAACCCTCTTCCTTTCTTTTGGTAAATTGAAATTTCAATTGGAAACTGAATTTAATTAAATTCAAATATTCCAGGATAGGCGAACGGAAACCAATGTGAGAGGAATGTCCTGCAGTACTCATATTCATGTGAATAAATTCACTTTTTACCGGAAAATCAAATTCATGAACACAACTGCAATACTCTCATGTTTGGCGATGAATTAGCTTTCAAAAGGGAAATGGATAGTGATGTCTGCCGGATGTCCGTAGAGGAAGTTATTTGCGGCAGAGGAGGGATGCAATATTCCACCAGAGGCACACAAATTTGTGTTTCAAATTATTTTAGGGGGCAAATCCTGATTTGTAGTGCTAAAATCTTTTGCACGTAAAGTGCAATACTTTGTTTGTGCTTTGAGTAGATTTTCCATTAAAGGGGGTAACGTTCCCCAAAACACGAACATTTTAGATGGGGTTTCCATTAACTGTTGTTACCGTGAGCAATCGGTATAGCAAGAGGTCCTCAGAAGGTGGATGTGCAGCGAAAGAATTCCCTTCAATCAAAGGTGATTGCCACTGTCAGGGTGATGGATGCCTTATTTGAGCTACTTCGATGTATTCGGAGCTCAGGTCAATAAGTATCTTTCGGGACTGAAACAGGGTAAAAAAAAAAGTGATGCGGAGATGCCTCCATAGAGGACAAGGACGACGCCAGTAAAGAATGTTTATACGAGCATCTCGACAAGAAGTAATGGGAAATGTCCTAAATATGACATTAAAATCGTGTTAGGCAAGGTCACAAATAAAAACAATTACTTTGAGTGAGAGATCGCCGGCTTCCACGTCTTTCGACATACTGACTTAATACTGTGATAAGTAGCACTGGGTTCACCACACATCCACCTGTCTATCCCCAGATGGTCGAATCACCAACTAAATCTCGACCACGTGCTTATTGGTGCAAGGCATGCATCAAATAGTTTGGATGTGTACCCGCACCATCTTCTGATGATCGCCAACTTCAGAGCTCGGCTAAAAAAACGAGAAAAAAACTTGGTCCGTCCTGACGTTGAAAGCAACTCCAAAAAAACCGGGGCATGATGACGAGTGCATATTTCAGAAAAATTGTGACAGGAGCAAGCGGAAAATAAGAGCAGCTTAGGAAGAATACAGAGCCAATAGACTGGAGGAAAACAAAGCCCCTTGTGAAAAAAGAAGGGCTTAGGCAGCTCAAGGATATCTAGGAGTCTCATGACTGAAACCTGGTCCAGAAATTTTCAGAGAAAATTGACTAGACTGTAGGCATCGAACCCGGAACATGGCCTCTTGGAAATATACCACATTTACAAAAAAGACGATGCTTTTGTGAACACAGATACGAATGTCAACACGGAAGGTACTATTTTTCATGAGGATATCGACATCATCGGACGTCCCAGCGAGCTATTGTAAAGACCTTCACGGGAATCGAAACAAAGACTAGAGATATTGGTCACGGCGACAGAAGCAAATATTTGCTCTCGACAAGCAATCCGACATCTGTCCACCGCTTAGGACACAACATCACTATCGACAGCTATAACTTCAGGGTAGTTAAGGGGTTCACCTACCTTGAAGTAAACTCTACGAACGAAACTTTGGTGAAGCCCTGCTACTTCGGTTTGACAAAACAATTGGGTTCAAAGCTACTAACACAAAGGATAAAAGTGATGCTCAGATGAACAGATCTTGGCATTCTTCAAAAGAAAAATAATTCGTCCTATATTCAGTCCCATATGTGATGAGGTCGAATGGATGAAAAGATTCAAACGCAAACGCTATGAGGTGTACCACAATGTGACTGTAGTGCGAAAGGCCAAAACACGTCGACTACATTGCCTCGGCCACATCGAGCAAATGGACGACAACTCTTCAGCCAAAGGAGTCGTGAATCCCAAGCCTCAGGTTTGAGACGACAAGGAAGGTCGAACCTCCATTATAAAAACCAAGCAAACGTGGACTCCAGGATGCTTGGTCTGAAAAATTGGCAACAGCGTGCCTGGTACCAAAGGGAATGGAAGGTCATAGTGTTTCTGGCAGACTGCATAATGGCGATGATGACTAGCATCCCGCTGTCAGGCACAAAGGACCAAGGTAACACGCTGTCATGTGTCTTCTATAACATCACACTTGAAAGAATAGTACGAAACACACAAGCCAACACCAGTCTTGGTATCTTTTAGGCTATACTTCCCAGTTACTCTTCCAAAAAGGACCTCCTTTTCTACTTTGGCGTTCAAATCGTCTAACACGATTGTCATTGCTAATATCTTTTGTCCTAGAGTTCACAGAAATGCTCTTTGAGAACATGGTCCTTGTCCCCTTGCATTAATACATATTAAGCTAATAAACTTAGAAACATTGGTAGACATAACCCAAAATTTTACTATGAATATACACGGCTATAGTAAGACCTATTCTGACTTATTCCTGCTTTGTATGGTGGAAGACAGGTAGCAAGACCACCAACTTATCGGCTCTCACAAAGATATAGAGATTGATTTGTATTGGCACCACAAATCCCGTGAGAACCACACCTAATGCAGGATTCGAGGCTATCCTCAATCTGCTTCTAGATATCTTCGTTTGTAGTTGGAGACAAAATACAAAGGGTCATTCTATGATTCTGGAAAAATATCTAAAAAAAATGTACCTACCACAGATTATCTGACTCCGTACTTAGATTTCAAGGGACCCTTCACTAGCTCGTTCCCAAGCTTACACGTACCATCTCTATCTTCACAGGTGGATCAAAGATGGATATAGGCGTAAGCTCACGCACATTTTCTGGCACCACTGGGCATATCCAAATCAGTTCGGCTCTCGAACCTTACTTACTTACTTAGGTGAGGCTACAGTTAGGGGTGAACCTTTCCTTCTACCAAGCCTCTCAAGTTAGACCGGTCTTTAGCTAACTGCCTCCAGTTGCGCCCTCCAAGCCGGTTGAGGTCTCCTTCTACTTGCTCACACTACCTAAGGTGAGCTCTTCCTCTACTGCATTGTCCCTCCGGGTTTGATTCGAAGACTCTACGGGTCGGAGGGCTGGTGTCCATTCGGTCTACATGTCCTAGCCATCTCAAACGACTGATGTGCAGTTTTTTGACTAGGACGATGTCGCTGTATAGTTTGTATAGTTCGTCGTTTAATCTCCTCCTCCAAAGCTCGTCAATGCGAACGGGACCGAATATTTTACGAAGGATTTTTCTCGCAAAACGGCCGAGGATATCTTCATCCGCTTTCATTAAAGTCCATGCTTCAGCGCCATAAAGGAGGACTGGGATGATCAAGGTCTTATATATAGTCTCCTTAATTATTCAGGATAACACCTTACTACACAATTGCCTCCTCAGTCCAAAGAAACAGAGATTGGCAAGAGTTATTCTTCGTTTTATTTCTGCTGAGTTGTTGGGGCCTCTCGAACCATAGGAGTGTTTTCCAAGCGGAGTTCCTAGCAGTGACAATAGCCGCCCGTAAGACTGCGTTGAAGGTATCACCTTTTTTATCGAGAGCCATCCAGCAATAGAAGCGATTTCTGCTATCGAAATAAAATCAAAACTTGTGAAATGCTATCGTGAAGAATCTTAAGGTTCTTAGTACACAGCACACGGTTGAGCTCTGCTGGGTAAATGGACATGAAAATACACCAAGTTATGAGAAGACCGACGAATTGGACAGAAGAGGTTCGGAATTCACATCAGAACAAGCCGACAACTCAGTGTTCATCCCGCCTTGCACTCTGAGGCTCGAAACACGGATTAAGGGAAGAAGGGAAGCTACCATTAGATAGACCTTCCTATGGCCTTGTTTTGATAAGAGTAGGACCAACAGAACTATGCCAAAGGATAGGAAATCTATTTCTTCCTTGATAGGAGTCATTACGGGGCATAACACTCTGCGGTACCAGAGTGAAAAAACTAAGACCAACGGAAGAAGACTTATGTCCTGGATGTGAAGATGAGTAAGTCAATACAACCCACTTTCTCTGTTACTGTCCAGGTCTTATCCACGTTAGATTTATACTTCTCGGGCGACACTTCTTCCGTGACCTAGAACTATTATCCTGCAGACCAGTCAATGACATCATGAACTACATCAAATCTTGCTAGTTCATAGGAATCATATTTATAGAACTAGGGTCAACCAATGGGCAAGGGACATCTCTCCCTTATGGATATCACAATGAGTCTGTACTGTATTGACCTGAGTGTGACGTTGTGGATTTCTTCCACTGGCCTACCCACGTACCTTACATAACCTAACATCAGTATTGTTTAACCTTAAACAGACCACCCTGCATATTTTAGGAGATTATCCTTCAGGAAAATAGGTCAGATTTTCATAAACTTTTACAGTCACTGGAAGCCTATTAAAATCCCAACGATTTTTATTTTATTGTAGTAAACATAAATTCTCTCCAAGTTTACGAGTATGTTTGTGTACTGCAGCTGCAGCAGTTTTCCGCCTGCTATAGTACTAAAAAAAAATACCATGATGGCGGGCTTCATAAAAATCCAATTTAAGACCGACCGCATAAAAAACAATTGAGGGAAAATGAGTTACTCATATTTTATTATATCAGAAGGCAGACGAATAGTTTATACACTACGGTACAGGCGTTTTCATGGGAATGAAGAAATATTTTTTTTAATTAAAATACATTATATAAAAATACGTTGTTATGATGTTTAAATTTATAGATGGATGAGTCAATTGGATTTTAGTGTTAAAAAAAATTGTATATAAAACTAAAATGCATATAAATACTTTTAACAGAAACTCATCATCTGGTCACACTAACCAATTCCATTCAAATTAAAGACATTTGCGTTTCTACTACCCAACAGTTGCTGGTGTTGGGTAACTGCAATTAAAAAGGTAGCATGCAAGCTAAAGTTTAAAAATAGAACCGAAATAATCACCCTTCCCCATCAGCCCCACCCTTGTACTCAGCACTAATGGCATGGAGCTGCTTGTGCATATTTTAGTTGACACAGTTTGAATAGCAACATCAGCAGCAGTAGCAGCAGCAGCAGCAGCACCATACTATACACTCAAAAGCTGAATGTATGTACCTCTCTAGCGCATGTACATACAGTAAGTATAATGCAAACAACCCCCAACCCTTTCCCGTCATAATTGATGAATTAAACTTTAGTAAGTGGCGGGTTCCGCAGCCGGCTAATTATTTCAATACAAAGTCATGAAATGAAATTAATTTTTCCTCGCCACCCACTTTTAAGAAAAAAAAAGAAAAACTGAAGAATTAAACTTTAAGTCTAGGTCGGGCGGCCGTCGCGTGCGTCGTTGAGGTAAAACTTTCCAAACTCCATCCGAATGGGTTAAAGGAAGAAGTTTTCCTTAAGGGATACAAATTGCAGGCACGAGAACTTAAGAAAGATTAAATGACAACAAATTGAATTTGTGGCGGTGTGGTTTGAAATGGTTTCATCTGTTTTAGTTGCGAAATCCTCAATTTACTTAGGAACTTAGGTTTTCGGATTCTGGCTTTGAGTGCTGAGGGTTGCTAACCACACTGGGGCCACTCTACCAAGACGGATTCGATTGCGGTATGGTCAGTTCGGACAAATATTGAAATAAATTATTCAACAAATCAGGCGGTGAAATATTGAGAAATTCTGTAATGGATTGGATAGTCCCTACGGTTGGGACTGCAAAACACTTTTTGAAATGCTGACGTCAATTGTTTAATTATACATAACCTACCCCTATTGTAGTATTTAAGGAAGTTTTAGGGACAATTTACTCATTAGGTATGCATGGTTTTTTGTAAGATGCGTCCGTACCGTAAAGGGTCATCCAAAAAGAGGTGTGATTTCACGTTTCGCTCCGTTGTTGAACTGTCAACAATCAGCTATCACTGTCATGACTTTTGATAATGTTAAATTAAAAGATAATCAAATATGGATCGATACACACTCGCACAATGTGTTCAAATAGAGAAACTTCACTACAAAGCGATGAAAATATTCCAAAAACATTTCGTAAAGTTCATAGTGATGTCTCGAACAGGTTGATGATGTGAAGACTCTAACTCATGTTCTTCCAGTAAGATCAGCTGAAAATATCACCGCTGTAGCTGACAGTAAGACTGAAAGGTGTGTCAATTTCGAGACGAAGCAGAAATTGGGCCTATTCGCAACTACTTTGCATAAAGATCTTGGTGTACATGCTCATGAGATCCAGTTGCTCAACAGACCACGCACAATGCCTTACTTCCACTGATCGGGTGCTGGCAATGAATGAACAAGATCATGATTTTTTACACAAAATTATTCCGAGTGATGAAGCCCATTTCAATTTATCTAGCTGCGTAAACAAACAAGCTGTCATGTCGCATTTACAAATAAAAATTTTTGGAGCGACAAGTCCATGGGACCCAGGGCCTAGCTTCTCAGAACCATTCGTGATGTGCGTGTTATGTGGGTAATTTTTGTTTTGAGAAGCTTTTTCATGACAGTTTTACTCTCGGATGTTTGTCAGACGCTCGTAAGAGGTGGGGCCGTGAAAGAAATTCTAGGTATTGTCTGAGGATCGAACCAGAACCGCTTGCTCCGTAGTCCAACGCACTAACCACTTGAGCCACGGTACGGCCATTTCGCAGTTGGAACTCGGAAAACCCAAGAAAAATAGTAGAATAACCTCTCCATCCACAACGAGTGACAGTTTGGTGCTGTTCAGTGAATGAATTACGTTACCGAGCGATGTTGACTGATTTTTCTCAGCCTAAAATTGATGCTATGAATGTGGATGACGTTTATTTTCAGCAGGATGGCGCCACATGTCACACAGCTGGTTAAACAATGGCTCTATTGCGTGAAAAATTTCTTAGATGAGCCATTTCTCGAAATGGAGACTTCAAGATCGTCTAATGTAACACATTGGGTGTAACACTGGTATCAATGGTATCTTACCAGTGGAACTACAGCGGGGTTTTGATACTTTAAGCCCTTGGCTCCACGCTATCATTAGGAGTTGTTTAAACTTCGGCTACATTCCTAGATCCTGGAGGAGGGACAAAATCGTCTTTATACCGAAAACCGGTAAGATCTCCCATGCATCCCCTAAAAACTTGCGTCCGATCAGACTATCCACCTTTCTACTGAAGACTCTGAAAAGGCTGATCGACGTCCACATTAGAACAAAAGAAGATAGTAATCTTCTATCGATATCCCAACACGCGTACCGCAAGGAAAAATCAGTAGAGACTGCCCTACACTCGTAGGTATTAATCATTGAGAAATAGGGAATTCACTATGGTGTCGTTTCTTGAAATTGTTGGAGCTTTCAACAATGTCAAAACAGAAGCTATATCTGCTGCACTTCTTGACCTGACAATTATCTTTGCTATTGAATCGAGCAGATGCTAAAAAGCAGGCTTATCCATGCTGAGGTGCTATCTAACCAAAAAGTCGGTGTGCAGGGGTACGCCCCAAGACGGAGTATTATCACCACTATTGTGGCTCATGGTAGTGAATGAGATACTCCTAATCTTGTGTAAAGAGGGGTTCAGTGTCATAGCTTATGCGGACGACATTGCTATAGCGATATCAGCGAAGTTCTGTCTTATAGTTAGGGACCTAATGGAGTCTGCTCTAAATAAACTTGCAAAGTGAACCGATGGTGTCGGTCTTGGAGTTAATCCGTCGAAGACTGAACTAGTATTGTTCACAAGAAGGTATAAAAAATCATATATATGTAGCTCCTCCAAAACTCAAGGGCATTGAATTGCAATTTGCAGATCACGCCAGATACTTGGTGTTTATTCTCGATAAAAAAAACTCAGTTGGAAACTGAAAATTCAAGACCGTGTCAGGAAGGCCTCGTTTGCCCTCTATTCATGTAGGAAGGCCTTAGGTCCAAAGTAGGGTCTCCAGCACCCGATCGTTCACTGGATATATACGGTAGCCGTCAGACCCATCCTTATGTATGGAGTACTAGTCTGGTGAACGGCACTGAACAAGAAAAGCAACATTGCAATACTCGAGAAGGTTCAAAAGCTATCCTTAGTCCGTATATCGAGTGCCCTTAGAACCACTCCTACAGCTGCACTAGAAACTATGCTCCATCTTCTTCCCGTTGATATCTTTGGGAGGCTGATGGCAGTTAAAGCAGCACTACCGCTTAGGAAATCCTTGCAACTGGCTCGTGGAAATATGGGCGACGCAACCAACTAAACAGCCATAATACTATCCCTTGTAATTCGGACTACATTATTATACCTACATACATACATTATTTGCAGCAATAGGATAAATCTTAGAAAAATTGTCGGCTCCCTCACAGAGCACTGTCTGTTAGGCAGACATGCTAGAGGGTTTGGTGCCACCTTCAACAATTTCTGTAGAAGCTGTAGAGACGAGGAAGAGGAGGAAACCATCACACATCTTCAGTGCACTTATCCTGCTATATCGATCTTCAGAAGAAAAACCTTAGGCGAATACCTCTTCGAAGATCTAAACGATCTAACTAGTTGCCCTGCCTCCTGTTCCATCTGGGAAGTCTCCACGTAGGTCTCCGGTGTTGGTAATCTGGTTTTCCATAGTGGTATCACAATAGACCTTCCTTTTGGCCGAAGTGCGTCCCTGCTAAGCGGGGACAACCACCCAACCGAATACTTTGGATCGATGTTAAAGATCAAGTCTACCCCAATGCTTCACCAAAGATCCATGCACTAAAACAATATATCAGAGAAAACTAAAACAGTCATCATACCATTCACCAAGAAGAGAAAAGTGCACCTCTAGACACTAAATTTAAATGGAGCACAACTCGTTTTTCAAAAGAAAAAAAATATCTCGGGGTAACTCTAGACCACAAACTCAATCGGAAACCTCGTTTAGATAGAACCACTGAGAAGGCGAGAAAAGCCTTCTGGGCTTACTCTAGACTTTTCGGAGAACTGGGAATTAAAATCAAAGATAATTCACTGGACTGACCTCACCATCATCAATCCAATAATAAACCTATGCATACGTATGGTGGGAAAATGCTAATCAAGCCACCTCCCGCTCCGCCATACAAAACAGGTGCAAGGACTGACATTACGAGTTCAATGCGTACCTGTCTAACTGCTGTTCTGAAAGTCCTTCTATATCTTCCACCCCTACATACGAGTATAAGTTCTAAGAAGACAGCGGCGGCAAACGCCCTAAAGCTTCACCTCCTATCAGAAAAACCACCAACCTAGTTGCACATATGTATGAAGATCATTGAAAGAATTCCACTGCTATCCTCACCGGCAGTATGCAACCCGGACTTCATCCCGAAAAGAATGAATCTCTATGGCACCTTCAAAGTTGTCATTCTAAATCTCAGTTATTGGGATGATACTTAAGTTTCTCTCAATTGACCTCAATCTGACTGACGACGCACACACGGTTAAAAAATGTCGAATTTTCGGCCTTAACTACAAATTGTCTGCTTCATTAGGACACTCTACTTCTATCTTCCAAACAAAAGTTTTTCCTATCTGTGCGAGAGAGTGTAGTAGAAGAAACCTCCGAAGATCACATGTAAATATTTGATCAGATAGCCCAACAGCTATGGCTCAAGTGGTTAGTACGTTGGGCTACGGAGCCCAAGTTCGAAGTTTGATTCCCAGACAACACCTCAAAAAATTCCTTTCACGGCTACAACTCTCGCGAGTGTCTGACAAACGTCCGAGAGTATAAGTGTCATGAAAAAACTTCTCAAATAAAATATTGCTTTTCGGAAACGGCTTTAAGTAGTAGGCTCCTTCCATTAGTGTAAAGAATAGAACACATAAAACACGAATGGCTGTGAGAAGCTAGGCCCTAGGTCCCATGGACCTGTAGCGCCAAATATTTGTATTCTTTTTTTTCAACCATGCAGGTCGAAGAGCTCTCCTTTAATTTTGAGTCTAAGCTGGTTTGGAACTATCAGACTCTCCTACAGCTAACTGTATGCCATCAGATCATATGGACATGGGTCCGGGGATATACAGACATTACTGACAATGAAGCTGTTGACGAACTTGCCAGATCTCCATCTATTGGCTCTGAACTCTTCTGTGTTCTACCTGTTAATCAGATAAAGGCAGAGCTGAATCATTAGGAACAAAAAGAAAAGCTCTCTTATTGGAATTCACAAACTGGCTTAAGACATGTCAAGAATTTTATCAATGTCTCAAACGAAGAACGAAACGTATTCTAGTAATGACCAAATATAAGATCCTGACAGGCTTCCTAACTAGTAAGAAAATTGGCATTAGACAATCGGACATGTGCCGACTATTCCTTGAGTACACTGAAACGGCCGAAAATATTTTATACGAATGTTTCTCAGTTGCTCGGACTTCCATAAAGGCTTTACCTCGCTTTCTGATGTCACCTCCTCCTCAGCTCAACCAATCCTAAGCTTTATTCATAAGCTTGGTTTCAGTTAGTAGTCAAAATCACGCAACGTCCTTAAGGGGATAGTACAAACGGTCTCTATAAGGTCGTAGTGTTTCTTATCTATATCCGTATTGGAGTCTTGAACAATGCATACTAAGTACTATTTAATTCTGGAGTACCTCAAAGTAGCCATCTTGGTCCCTTATTATTTATTTAGACAATTAATGATCGTATCACTGAAAATTCACATATCTGTTTACGCAGATGGTATATGAAGATCTACAGGCATATATCCTGAATCGTCCTACTCCGACTGTTGTCTACTACAGGAAGATATAGATATAGAGTCTTCTTCTTCTAAAGTTTAATGTAAATAAGTGTCAAGCAATAATATACACCCGTAAGCGTTCACCAACTACATCTCGTACAAGGTAGTCCAAAAGTTCTCACTCGGTCAATGTTTAGTAGGGCTTGGTTGTGATTTACACGTGATTGGCGATTTGGAGATCATAGGAAACATCTTCAAGTCTTTAACGAAAATTCGTTGTAAAAACCGTTTTAGACTTGCCAATTGGCGTGGTTTGAGGTTTCTCTTGGGGATCTGCAGCTACTCCAACGATGTTTTTGACCAAAATGGTCCTTGATTAATGACTTCATGAATTAAACCAATCGTCAAACAGGGTCTCCAAAAATTATAATAGTGCTCCGCAACGCCTGCTCTATTATACAACTCAATTTCTAGTCATCACTTTTGGTACCATAACATTGGACATTGTGTCCAATATGTATAGCTATCTCTACCGTGAATGAGAAAAATATTTTCCAGCTTCTGTATAAGCGAATCCTTAGTTGGCTTTCTTGGAGATCGGTAGTTGAAACATGGGGTTGTTTTTATGTCAAGAGCTGTTAACCTAGTTAACCTAGTTTTTAACGTTCTAAAGTAAGTTAAGTTAAGTAAAGGGACTTAACTCAGGTGAAAGCATCGGGACTACGTTTCTATCATCTGATCACGAAAAGAACAATCAAAATGAGGCGAGGCACGCCTTCAGTATTCAGGCTGTCTGAACCAACTTACTTACTTATGTCCTGTATCCCCTCGTGGGTCCTAGGGCCTCTACAACGCCTACGCGCCATCGTGTGCGGTTTCTGGCAATGTGCCTCAGCTCTCCCCAACTCTTTCCCAATTGCCGTGCTTCCTTCTCGACTATTCTGCGCCATGTACTTCTGGGACCGCCGAAGTACACGAAGTTACACTGCCACTTTCGTCATTGTATGGTTGTGCATATAGGTTCATGACCCGTTCTCTGATAAAGCTGTTCGTTAGAGGTTTGGCCAGAAAATCCTTAAGATGTTGCGTAGGCACATATTAACGAACGTTTGCAGCTTCCTCGTGATAGTAGCGGTCACTCTCCAGGTACCACATCCATATAGCAGCACGGATTCAACGTTGGAACGGAACAGTCGTAGCTTGGTGTTTAAGCTAATTGCATTACTACGCCAAATTGTGGATAGCATCCCAAACGCTTTCCCTATTCGGCTGGCTATATCCAGTTCGGTTCCGCCATCAGTTGAGGCAATACTCACAAGGTATTGGAAACTCTCTACTCTCTCAAACGTTTGTCCAGCTATGCATATATGAGTTGATGAGTTCGGTCCTAGGCTGAACATTTTTGTTTTTGCGAGTTAATTTTCAGCCCTAGGATGTCAGCTTCCTTCTCCACATTTGCTGTCATTTGGTGAAGGTCCATTATTCTGTGAGACAGTAGGCATACATCGTCGGCGTAGTCGTGGTTCTTGAGTTCGTATGTAAGAGTCCATCGAATTCCTCCATTTTCCGTCGATAAAGCCGCATTTAGCAATAGAAATAATATTGGTGAAAGAATGCAGCCTTGCCGAGCTCCACTTTGGACTTCGAATTCCTCAGACAGCCTTCCTCTGTGCAAAACGTGAGATGTGGATCCATCGTATGTAGCCTTGATAATAGCTATTAATTTATCAGGAATTCCTCTCCTGAGCAAGGCAAGCCAAATACATTCCCGATTGACACTATCAAACGCCATTTCGAAATCGATGAAAAGCAGGTGTAGTGGTGATCGATATTCAACGCATTGCTCTATGATGATCCGCAGGGTGTTGATGTGGGCGATACAGGAGGATCCAGAGCGGAAACCTGCTTGTTCAGCATCAAGTGTGTCTTCGAGGTATTCTTTGATTCGCTCCAGGATAATTCTAGCTATTACTTTAGCCACAACAGGTAGCACGCAGATACCTCTCCAGTTTTCGCATTGCATTAGGTTGCCTTTTTTATGAAGCTTGACGATCATTCCCTTTTTCCACTCATCCGGAAAACTCTCGGCTTCCCAGGTTCTTCCAACAAGTGGAAACAATAGCTCAGCCGATGCAGTTGGCGCAGCTCGAAAATGCTCCGCGGGTATGCCATCAAGTCCTACAGCCTTATTGGTTTTCAGTTAATGATCTCTTCTTTACTGGGGGTTGAGGTGCAAATTCGGGAATTTCTTACCACGGATACTTCAGTCTGACTTGGGTGCATGTTGCTGGCGAATATTCTGTTCAAAACAGAAGCAAAATGCTCCTTCCATCTCTTGAGTTGATCCTCATCCGATACTAGCAACGAACCGTCTAAGCCTTTCACTGGGTCTTGAGTAGAGCTTCGGCCACCTATTAGCTCTTTGGTGATTCTATAAAGTGAAAGATGGTCCCTTAGTTCTTGGCGCACTGTGGGATCTCTCAGTCGGTCAATGTTGAACCTGGGCGTTCTCATGCAGTTGGATCTTCGAACGGCGGCAGTGCGTAATTGGACAGTAGCTATCATAAGATGGTGATCTCGTGCCAACCCCATGTCCGATCCTCGTCTATTTCGGACGTCTAGAAGACTACTTCTAAAACGGCGACTGATGGCAAAATGGTCAATTTGGTTGAAGGTTGCTTGCCTGTTGACACCCAACTGATTTTATGGCAGGCTTTGTGCTCAAACAAATGTTCTGAACCAAGAGCCAGCTTGAACTCGGCTCACTGGTTTGCAAGCAAGGTACGAATATGAACATTAAACTTTACGAGCTCTATCCACATCAACGCTCCGGCCTGAGTTTTACCTAGAAATACGATATAGTATTGGAAGACATTGCTTTATGTGACGTATGCGAGTAGAAGGACACCTCAACCAAACTGGAGTTAACATATATCTTTGTGCTTGTTTTGTCCTTCGGGAAAGTATAGTTTCTGATGGTGAAGTGCAGGTATCTCGTTGATATTCCACAAAGGATCAGGTCAAATAAATGAGTAGCAAGCGTAGCTCTTTCTTAGGTGCTGAGGCAGGCAGTCCCAAACCAGCTTTGATCCTAGAATATTGGCCTACAGTAACTTGAAGGAATTAAATATTATCAACTACAAATCTTATAATTCCACGTAGTCTAGTGTTTTATAGTCTTTGGTATATTATCCCTCATTAACCCAACTTATACCCCTTGCAGGATTAAATTCTCATTCCTGCAAAGGGGATTGAAAAAAAATGCATTAAAGTTCCGGTGGCTTTCTGATTCTAGAAGTAAGAAACGAAAAGTGTAACAGTGGGTATGTGTAGCAGCTCACCGGAACCATTCAAAAGAAAAAGTCTAAAAGCAAGTTTAAATAATATTCATGGTGTTACAAACTACGAGGGTATTCTTTACAAAAGTTTCGACAGGTACACAGGTGGCATTAACTGCAACAATGAACTTCCACTTTCTCGCTTAAAGTCTTACGAACTTCTCTGCACAGATGGGTACGCTGCAATCAAATGCACGGATTTGCAGACGTCATTGTTTCTTAACGAGATTCCTAGATAATTCAATATTCCCTTATGTACGCTGATCATTGGGGAATATTCAAATAGAATGCGAATCTGTTGAACTAACTAGGCATGGTGTAACATAGAGAGAAGTCATCTGGGCGTATCTTCTTTCCATGTTATGCATCACAGCTTGCTAAAAGTTTAAACATTTAAAAAAATTAAGGAAGAAGGGCAAGCCAATTCCACTCTCATCCCAACAATGAGTTTCATGAACCAAAACCTGTGAGTAGGTACATGGAAAAGAGCAAATTAATTCCCTTGACTGACACTAAACACTCCATACACTACCAGAGCTCCTGTTTATCGCATACCACGAGGTACGAAGCCAGACAGAAGATGTCTGCCAAGGCTCTTATAATTAAAAGTTATGACTTTAATCCCACCACCGACCGGATGATGGTGGTTTTCGCCGTGGTAGTGTGCGCATATAATAAAAGAACACCGCTAAAGTGGAAATAATGACGTGGAAAATTATGGGAGGTTTTATTTAGTTTCACAAGCCATGTGACAGGTCCCTAGCTGCTCCACTTTCAGATCTCGGGGAAATGCATTCAAATTTATTAGTGTAATTAGTAGGTGCTTAAGGATGCGTGGTTGATGGTGATGATTGTTTGTGCGATGCTATTGTCTTGCCAGAAGAAGACCTGAATCTCCTACAATGGTAGAAGCTTTCAATTGTGGAAATACCCACTACGAAATCAGGTGCGATCTGAAAACCAAGAAATCCCAGAGGTAAGTTCCTTTGTGAAGAAAATACTTCAAACCTCTTGAATAGGCCTAAAAACTACCTATATGTATGTAAGAACAAGTTATATTGAAATGCAGTATTGAACTAAGGAAATTAGAACGATAGACTAGAAGGATACTCTGTGATATAATATGAAGAATACACAAATGGTATTGACTCACAAAATGAAATGAAAACTTGGCACAAACAACTAAAGAAACTTGTCAATTCTAGAGACAATCTCTACTACAGCACTCAGGAACCTAGTTCTCACTGCATTGAATAGAATTTTTTCCACCTAAAGTCACAAATGATATACATACGTATCTCATTTTTCACTACTTTTAAATCTACCAGAATAATTGACATATATCCTTGCCCATTCCAGCAGGAAATGAAATACTTATGTACATCCCTATTAATATTAAGGTTGCATAACAAGCTAAGAGGTCGATTGATACGTACTATATACACACAGTCTGACGACATCTAGAAAAAATATTCACTCAAAAGTAGAAAATTAACCTAGACTGTGCAGGATCACTAAAAAGTACTATTAGCCTTACGATATGACTTCTTTGATCCTCATCTAATGAAGCTTAGAATTAAATCCATACAATTCCATTACAACTTGGTGAAACTTCTCCTAGACAGAGAGTCTAGTCTGGTCTAGTGTGGTAGAAATAGGGGATAAGAACCTACGTAGGAAAAGAAGCTATACCCAGACCTCTCTGACTTCCTAAGATATATTACTGCCGGAAAACTAACGGTCCAATTAAAAATAGTAAGAGACACTTCTTATTTGGCACCTTTGAATCAATACTCAAAGCGATTGTCACCCATATGCGAGTAAATGCACTGAACCTAATTTTGCATGATTTTTTCTCACGAATGAGAGAACCAACTGACTAATCCATTTCTGGACGTAACACGGTCACCGAACTTCGACTTCAATAACTCTATTACTTCTCCAGTTGTGTAACATATTAACATATGGTGCCGTGTTGTTGAAACCACATTATGCCCCAAGTCATCCTCTTCCAATTTATTCTATATCCGGTAGCAATCTACATTGACTGCGTTGCCATCATCATTGAAAGAAAAGTATGGGCCAGTGACCCCTCCATCCTAGAACCAGTTAAACAAACCGCGGCTAACTTCACGGATAATCCAGAAACAATATTGGGAAAATGGGGCATCCCAGTTCAAAAACCCTTTGGTTTAGATACAAAATATTTAAGATAAATAAAAGTTCTGACAGTCTTGTAAGAAGAGGTATACGTCATTTTTTGAATAGCCTCGAGTCCTTCTGCTGAATTTTGAATGACAATGAGATAGTTTTATAAAATTCTGGTCCAACTTAAAGGGCCAGAAAAAAAACAGAGAGATTCATGAATGTCAGTCGAGTAAAGTGCAACATGTTACTTGAATTTTATAACCATGACCTGCGGGTCTTAAATAAATATCGCGCGGAATACTAGCCATTCAGATAAGACTACTCTGCACTCAAAGAGCTCACCTGAATCTTTAAAACTTATAAAACGTCTTAGCTTCTTTATGAATCTGTGGGTTCGTAACGATTTTGAAAGTAAGTGAACCCTGGTCCAGCTTACTTCTTCTTATAAAACAAACACCGACTTATTAGCCAGATTGAAAGATACTCTCTAGTTCATCAGTCAAACGACATACAGAATAGTGTGTCCGAATATTGCTCCCAATTTTACCATTCGGTCATCACAGATCATCTGCATAATAAATAGTTGTTGAGTTGCGCAAAAGAATAAAAGAGATTACTTCAGATTGCTTTATTTAACTTTTTAGAAAATACATCCGCTCACGACAGAAAAGGAAAAGGAATGGGACAAAGAAAAAAATGGCGGAAAGGAATGACATTAAAAACGTAGTAGATTTGTGGAAGTGAACATTTAATGTGTTGTCTATTCCTCAATTCCACAATCGGCTGTTTTGGTTTAATTCTGAAAATTCATTCCTAAGGTCTTGAAACATTTCATGTGAGCTGGTACTGCCATAGATTTTGTTAACGCGTCCGCTGGCATCTCTTTAGACCCGATGAACTCCAGGTTAATCTTTCCTTCTGCAATTGCCTCCTTTATAAAGTGGATCCCCATGTCATTTGCAATCGCCTGTGCGCTGCGGTTATTACTCCAAATCGTTACTGGTCCTTGATGAAGCTCAAGTTCTTCTAACATATTTCGTAAAAATTCTGCTTCCTTTGCTACAGAGCTGAGATTTACGTACTCCGCTTCTGTGCTCGACGTAGTGACTATCCTTTGTTTGTTCGAACTCCAGAGCACTGTTCCACCTCCATAGAGGCATTCAAATCCACTCTGTGACTTTCGATCATTGTAATCGCTTGCCCAACTAGCATCAACAAAAGCGTGGAGATCCGCTGCAATCCCTTTATACACGATCCCAGCACTCTTGGAACCCTGCAGGTACCGGAGGACGTGCATCACTGCATTCCAAGGCTGCTGCCGAGGGTCGCCGTTGAATTGTGACAACGCATTGACTGTGAAGGCTATGTCCGATCTGCTAAAGGTGGACAGGTGCAGTAGGCTTTCTATTAAACGACGGTAATATTTCGAAAACGTTTGACCTCAAGTCCGACACACTGTTCAGGAGTTCCCAAGTCCCTTATCTCGAAGTTTTCAGTTAGGCGTTGCTTCAGCATGTTGAATTCCATCGGATCGTTCGTTACCACCAGTAGGTCGTCCACATAAACAGCGTAAATTTTGCGTTTCGAATTTTGTAGTAAAGACACCTGTCATATTTCGAGGGCGCAAAACCAAGTACCTTGAGAGTCGCACCCAGCTTCAAATTCCACTGTCGCCCACTCTGCTTTAGTCCATAAATCGCCTTGGTCAATTTGCATACACGGTCTCCATCCGCAAAACCTTCAGGCTGCTCCATAAAAACAACGGTGCCTATTTCTCCATTGAGATTGGCTGAAGAAACATCTAGATGATGCATGTCCAACGTGTTTTCAATCGCAATTGCCATGGTTAATCGGATCGAACTAATGTTTGCAACTGGTGAGAAGGTATCTTGATAGTCGACACCCTGAATTTGGTCAAATCCGTCAATACGAGGCGCGCCTTCCTCTTCTCTATAGTTCCAACCGGTCTGTACTTGGTCTTAGAAACCCAACTTGACTTTATCAGCTTCCGATTCAGTGGTCTGTCAACCAAGGTCCATATGTGTTTTTTTTTTTGAGTAGAGAGTCGTACTCAATTCGCGTCTTGCAAGGCTTCGATATCCTTAACTGTTTCGAGATCAGTGCGCCCATAACCTGTTGAGCCTACCGCGTAACCAACAAGAATGCCCTCCTTCAATTTGTAGTTAAATTAGATTAGAGCGTTTATTCAGGGTGTAAACCTTTGCTCCGATCTCCCAGCCAAACTTGGTCTGCATTCGCTCCACAGCTCCTGGCGTAACATCGCCATTACATTTGGTTGGGCATCGATTTCGTAAAAACGCCGCAGTATTGACCAATTCTCCCCACATGAACCATTCGTACATCATACCCAGCAATAGTATTATAGTATTGGTTTCTTAACCTCAGCACTGTCGAAAGAATCCTTCATATCAAGGACAAGCGGTAGGCTGCTTTAATTTCACTATTGGATTAAGAATAGCATTTCATAGACCCGTGGGCGCCATGATTCCCAGATAACACCAAAATTTACTTCATGATCTCACTTCTTGCGAGCATTGGACAATCATGCAAGAGTGTAACAGTCATGAAAAAGCTTCTCAAACACAAATTGTAGAGTAGAGCCATTTCTTTCGTGTGAAGAATAGCTACAGGAAGCTAGTCTCCCCTGTTAGATCAGTTACGCCAAATATTTGTATTTTTGCATGTAGTCTTTCCTTTAGTCATATCGATTGCACTGTAGAGATATATTCCTCTAAGAAACACATTTCAAAAAAACGTGCCTCTAAGATGTTGTCCTATACCAGGACTGAATATTATAACCAGTTGGCTGAGTGATTGGATATTAATTTTACCAGAAAACTGAAGAAGCGCAGTATAGGATAGTGATGAACGAAAGTATCACAGCACTCCACTCTACATTCCAATTCGACTTGCATGCACAAATCATCACAGGACTATCTCCACCTCAGATATAAACTTCGCCACGGAGCACACTCACCTGTCACCGTAACAGAAAATCAGAATAGAATACCGAATAGAACACACAAATCAAAATATAGTAGCGTCCCACATGGCTCCATTTTAGGGCCCATTCTATAAAGTGGAATGTTTCACTGCATACTTGAGAACATATGCCATGAAAGCATCCAAATAGTCAGACGTTGCCTCTCATCAGTTGAACGGAACAGAAGATTAGCATGCACTGGAGCCACTTATGCCTTAAAAATAAGGCGTGCTTTCGCTAAACTTTATTCTACCAGAATCGTGACTCTCTTGGTGACTTAAGAAATATACCATCCGACAATCGAAAGCCCAATGGACTTTAGAAAAAATAATCTTCTCCACCTTTTACCCCAAGAGATAGACAGGAGTAAATGGGAAGACACCAACTAAGCAATCCATACACTTGTCCATAGACAAAGCTAGTAATTCAATCAGTCTACCAAACCTCAACAGTGTTTTTCCAAACAAAAGTCCTTGACAATAGTCACCCTTGAGACTACAATGAAGGTAACCCACGAGAGGATATCACATTTGTCATCAGCAGTCAAGTAGCAACAAAAGTGATACATATCTGCTATAGAATTCGAAAGTTCTGTCGGAAAGAACTCACGATTTTTGAAATATAGACTGATGTGATGTTCTAGGTCCCTGATGACTGATGAATTAGCAAGGACTTAGTGATCTCAAAATTTTAATTAGGACGACTAATCGATAAATTACACTCAACTATGAAGCAAGAAATTAGGTATTAGTGGACAAAGGATGACATTCTTTGAGTACAGATTGGTTCAATAGAATGGAAACCAAACCTTTATTGAAGTATCATATGAAACTTTAAAGAATAACTGAAGAAGACCTCTGCAGTGGTTGTGGACGCGAAAGCATGCCCACGAAATTACAACCCACTTTATCTGCTAGTGTCCGAGCTTATTGTTCTCCAAATATATGACAGTAGTACTCTGGGGTAGAGTAAGACCATGACAGAGGAGAGAGTTGGTGATTTCTTGAAATATGAGTGTTCAGAGGATGGTTGAGTGTTGTTTCTGTTACTGAAATTCTTCGCAATCTGAAATTCTTAGCAATCCAATTAAGTTGTATGAAGTCCTTTGTACTATCACTCTATTGAATAGGTGTTCAATAAATTCACAACAGGATCTCCCAGAACTTCCGATAATAATTGCTACTCTAAATACAACAGCTGTATTCCCGCTTTTTTTTCAATTAGATGTCTTTCAAATCACTCATCATTCCATCACAATCTAAGTACACCACCTTACGATACAACACCATATATCAAGCCACTGTCTATTCAGTCGATGAAATTAACTTTCCTAATCCGAAAAGGTCATTGCATTCATCAACCTCTTTGGTGTACATTAATCAAAATGACAACTTTTAGTACTCAATGCTACTGGCACACTTCATTACGAGAATCTACCTCCTGAACCCATTAATCACCAACTGACACTGTAGTCCTTTGTTTCTTTTTTTTTCTTTTCTGCCATCAAAGCGCTCTTAAACAGTGGCACTACCACCACTAAAACGAAAACAAAACATGCAAATTAAGTTTTGAATACACCTTACCTGACTAAGGGTGAAGGAGCAAAACCATTCTCACCATTCATGGAATTTGAATGGGAAAAGTAATTTCCTGTTCGAAATAAAACATCGGCATCCCTGATGGCTAACCGCCAAACCCATATCCAAAACTTGACTCCTGTGGGTATCATGTTTTCCTCAGCCGATACATTATTAGACGGATACAAATGTATCTACATGTTGAACACAAAATAGTTTAATTTATTGCCCTCTTGAATCCAGGTAAAGAGTAATGAGTTAGGAAGGGGGCTTCCTCAAGGATTCCATAGATTAGCTGAGGAGTTTCTGTTTCGTCATTTACGAGGTGCTTCTCTCATTTAATTCAATTCGTTAACATTAATCGTAATTACGGTTTCGGGTCTTTGCAGGGCGTTAGTCTAATTCTATTTATGGACTCTGTGCCGCGAATTGAATCAAAGAATGTAATTAAAAACATTCAATGCATGAATAAACAATTTTAAAAAAATGGATGTATATCGATTGATGTAGAGGATTGTGTGAATAGTTCTAGTATTTCGGAATAGTTCTAGTATTTCGGAGTATTGTTCATTTAACGCATTCGTTCACTATATCTGAAACGAGTTACTCTGATATAGCTTTCTAAAACTTTCATATGCAGACTTAAAATTCGTTTGGCAATCACTCCAACTCACTCAAAATAACGAGTGAGTATAACGAGTATGTGCATATATTATCGCCACGTTTCGGAATTTCCTACTCGTATTGTCCCAAAAATTCAAGGATTCTCTTGCTATAGAAGCAGCCACAAGGAGTAGCCCAGTACAACAGATGGTGAAACCTTCACAAGTTTAGGAGTAGGACAGATGCACAATATGGTCCCGAATCAGAATAAGTCATTCAACGGAATAAATCCGCTTTTACATGAACAAGTTGTGGATTATCATAAAGCAATGTGTCACGTCGGTTTTAGGAATGGTAATGTGTCAGAGGACATTTATGTCTAAAGTGGAGTACCACAAGGAGGAATTCTATCACCTCTATTCTTCATAGAAGCATCTGAACTACGAAATCTCAACAATTTTGTCTATTTTCGCTTAACATAATAGTCTTACATGTATGAATACACAATGTGGTAACAGCGCCAAACAATAAGGACCTACGGTAAGTAAGACAAATATAGCCCGAGAACAAAAGGCCTGAGAACCGCATAGATGCTAAGATATACAACTTAATATTGCTGGCGAGAAGATTGGAAAAATGGACAACTTTTTATACCTCTAGAGTACGCATAGTATCGACCGCAATCCGCAGTGACCAAACTTAGAACGATTCAAAGTGGAATTGAAGAAATTGCTGACTAACTCCTCTGCGGATATCGATAAGGTGGGAAATGAGCAGCAGTTTCTTTGGAAGGGCCCGTGTTTTCAGTCATACAAGAGGGAGAAATCATCCACCCTAGTGAAAGGTGTTAACGTACTTGAAGACAGACTTGAACGCTTGCTTGGACACTTGCTATAGAGCAACGGGCACTGAAAAGATATAGTACATCTTCTGGCAGTCGACGAAATAGTAAAATGTGGTAGGATATGCCAACTGGATATTACCATACTGGTGTCTGGTTCATACTACTTTACGAACGACTGAGTTACTTACTTACAGGTTCTCCCGAACTAGAGTTCGGGGTGAACCTGGGCCTCAACCAACAACCAACCTCTATTTGTTCGCCCCACGAAAGGTGAGGTCTTCCTCTACTGCGTTATCCCTCCAGCTCGTATAGTTCGTCAATGAATCTACTCCTCCAAAGCCCGTGAACGCAAACGGGACTGAATATTTTACGAAGAATTTTTCTCTCGAAGCGACAAAGGATATCTTCATTCGTTTTCATTAAAGTCCATGCTTCAGCGCCATAAAAGAGGACTGGGATGATCAAGGTCTTATATAGAGTCTCTTTATTTGTTCGGGATAGGGCCTCACTACTCAATTGCCTTTTCAGCCCAAAATAACAGAGATTGACAAGAGTTATTCTTCTTTTATAACAATTAAGTTATGTTAGTGTATAAAGGACATGGTCCAGGAGTGAATCCATTGCATCTCGATTTAGTACCATTCACTAGGAGACATGACATGTCTGGTAATAACACTTGAGAAGAAACCGTACATTCTGCAATTAAATTTGTCAGAGAATTCGATCACTGGACAGTGTATTCCGATGGTCCCATCAATTCCAACTTGGTAGTACGTAACAGACATGAATGGACTTCATCATACTATATCCAAATATTTTGTGGGAAGAGGAGACTTATACTTGATATACGGTTCTAGAATTATTCGCTGTCGGTCATGTTATAATTTCATCAAGAAGCTATAGGTAACTAGCCTTCCTTGGGAGTTTGACGACTAAGGCTAAGACGGAGTAGCATAAAGTCCCACCACTTAATCTTTTTTTAGAACTGTTAGTACGAGAGTTCATTGCTTTGGGACAACCCATTTGAGTATGTCGTGGCACCGATTTTCTGAAAGTAGCTGGAATTATATTATTTTGGTCAAGGGGTAGGCAAATTAGCTCATTCTTCTGGATGGAATGTTGTCCTAATGTCATAAGGGCGAATGCTTGACACTCAAATTAAATCCAAATCCGTTTCATCCTCCTGGACTCCTCCACCTATAGTTCTAAGATTCTCATTTAAAAAACTGAAACCAATGACGAGACTCACTAAGCCTCTCAAGCCATGTCTGTTCTGTCCAAGCAGATACATAGTAACGAGTGTTTAGTGCGTCTATCAGCTATCCATGCCAACACATGCCTTTGACTTAATACAAAGTATTGTAGAGGGATCTGGTCATGTAAGAGTTCAAAAACTCCTTTTTGATAAGCCAAGTGATGAGTTGTCTTTAAGGATTATCTCATCAATACACGAATTTAAACCCTGAAGAAGGTAAAGTCAGGGAGAAGACTGGTTCCACTTATGTGACAACGTAATAGTCGATTTAAGAGGTAGTCGTTATTGCTTGCCTTGGCTGTCACCTTGAATAATCTAACAATGAGGTTTCTGTGTTCCCTGAAAGGCAGTAATTAGACCACCCAAGATTGCGAATTGTATGATCAGAATATCCTTAAAGTAAACTCCATGTCCAGAAACCTATAACATAAAAATGCAAGGTACCAGCTAACACAAAAGTAGTCGATATCCCACGGCTCCTTAAGGATGCGGACCCTTGGACACCAAACTACCATTCTACACTCTAGATACGATCAATTTTGTAGCTACCTGGGTTCTGTTCACAGGTTCTTCTGTAGCCTTAGAGGTTAGGTCCTCTATACGTTTATTAAAGGCAATTTGTGGATCCAAAAGTGTGACCGAATATTCTTATTCTATTTGAGCCGAATAGTAAAGGCCACTTTAGTTGTGGTAAGTTCTTCTTGTTGTTAACAGCATTGTCTCTGTCGTGGATGGGTTGATGGATGATTCCTACTTACTACTTCAACTGTAGGATATTAAGTCTTCCCCTCATTATGAAATCGACTAATAGTTTCTACAAAGAAATGCCTAAGTCAATTTCTCAGACATGACTTACCTATTCTGAACCATCTTATCGTCCCGATGTCCTTTGATATCAAAACAGTATGAACTCCTGCCTATGACAAAATGTTTCTTCTTATTCTGAGCTGGTACTCATACACTGGGTGTTGCTTGAAACTCAGATCGACTATCAATTTTTTGTAGTTCTATAAGCCGACCTACGATGAGATGCCATCTTGGACGATAGTTCAGTTCACTTCTACACAGATGACCCCAAGAAAGCGCAGTTGGTTGTGGTGTCTTCTTTGAAAATCTTAATCTGAGCACCTCCTTCCACCTAAAGCTGGTCCCATTTAGAAGGACTAACCACAGATGGAAAAATAACAATTGACACGAGTAATTATATCAAGACAAATGCCGGGTTGGTTATACTAAAGCGATCACCTATCAGCTAGGTACGTGATCCTTGTTCTCAGGGGATACTGTCCGATAGGCTAAAATTCTAGAAGCGTGTATCTTTTTTCAAATAAATTCTGCAGGAGGGATGAATAGGAAGAGGATACCAATATTCACCATCTGTGCACCTATACGGCAGCGTTCCAATAAAGACTGTTCCATTTATATACTATTTTCTTCAATGACCTCAGTGACCTATGATCCTTAGAAGTCATGAGCATCCTTCGCTTGATAAGAAACTTTTTCGTAACTATCTCTGAATAACCACTACACTGCGTGATGGTGATTACTCCGCTTTGAAATCTGATTTTCATATGGCTGAAAGGATCCTGAGATATGAAGCTTTGGTCAGATTTTTCAGTTTTTGTCACAGTGATTGTCACTCAGCCATATCCAACCATCGTCCTTAGCTGAATTCCATTTCCATTTTTAGTTCCACTCATCCAAGTTCTAACCACATAACCAAATCAAAAGCGAGTCCAATTAACAAAAAAGGATACACGTTCTCTAACCATTTCACAAAAAGGAAATCAATATCTGACAACCCGAAAGGCCACAGTTCATATCTTAAATGGTTGACAGCAATTCCTGATAATCACATTCCATTATTCCGAATGAATACTTCGGTGTCAGGCAAATGGCTTCATTGTGCATACCAATTAATAACTAACATGCTAAACACGATCGTCTTGCCCTCCGCAACCAAAACAATATGTGTGTCAGTCCAATACACCCCGTCTCTGCGTGTCGATACCATACCACTAGATAAATATAATTGGAAAACTTTTGCCTCGTTTTGTGCTTAAAATTTATCGAATTGAAAAGTATTTCTGGTCCCCAAGACAATGCAGACAATAATGCGCAACATTAATTTAAAACTTTTCAAACACACACACACACACACACACAGGGAATAACAGACAACCAGTATGATTTCAAAAGGACAATAAGTCCTTTATCTAGCAGCACAATTTCATCGAATCACATGCAAATGTGTGGCGAAAATAAAAATAAATAAATAACAAACCCGAGGAGAAAGTCAAAATATAGGAAGACAGCCCCTTCCTGTCGCCGGGGTCCTTAAAATAAAAATTACCATTCTACTCGGTCCGGGTTTGTCGTCTAGCAGAGATCCTTTGCAAAAGAATGCAAGTTAGTCACACTTCAGTTGACAGGCGAAAGGCGAACGATAGCCACTCTAGCGAGTTCAAGTTTGACCCACATACGATGTGTGCACAAGACCACTATTATCCGTTCTTAGAAAAGGACACACAAAAGGATTGAAAAGATTAGAGCTACCTTTGCAGGAGATTGATTTTTTCCCCTTCTTCCATTGTGTGTGTGAGTGTGTGTGCAAAAACAAGGATGAGATTAAGTTAATTTCGAAAGGATACACCATTCATTTCAGAATTCAGGCTTCATCCCTTCGGATGGTGTTGTATCGATTTTCCAATCGCGCCGTCACCTTCCCAGTAGTCCTGACAAAATCAACTAAAGTCCTGACTAAGAGATTTATTTTTTGTTTTATTATTTCGGGGTGAAGTCAATCGATGGGACTATTTGACTTACGCTTTGGGGGTCAAGTGAGTAAATATTACGTATACGCCACCGTAAGCCAGGTGGTCGAGTATGTTCTGTGGACTACCACCGAGTTATGTAAGGGATGGTTGTAGGTATTTATTTTTCGGGAGACACACATTTTTTTGTGCTCTTGCCTGTGATGGTTCAAATGGTCCATGTGGGATTTCGGTTGATGATGTTGACAAGTGTTTTGGGGTGATACTTTTTTTTTTTTTTTTATTGCAAATTAATGTGGGAAAAGGGTCAAAGGAAAGCTGTAGAGATCCTTCTTTTATTGCTGCACATAAAAGCGATGTTCATTTTTAATTCATGATTGGGCTTTGCGTGATTTGTGTGAGTGGTGTGCCTTTTCAGAGGACAGAGGTGGCGGCCTTTTGATTTATTTTAATTGCTGTTTAGATTTCTGACAAATTGGATGACATACAAGGGTTGATACTTAAATTTACCGGCTGTCAGAAAATATTGGAATTTATTTTATTGTCGTTTATAGTATTTGGTCTTATGTCGAAGAAAAATATTAGATGTCTTAAGAAGTTCGAGAGACACTTTAGAAGTAGCAGTCGATACATTTTATATTTTATAAATGGAAAGAGGATTTGTTGGATTTTACTCTGTCGAGGGGGTCTAGAACTGTCTGTCGAGGGTGCTACGTATTATGGAGAAGTATCTTGATAAGAATTGACATATAGAGTAGTTGTTGAGTTGTTAATGCTATATAAGTACTTGAACTTATGTGAGCTGTTTTGATGATCAACATTGTTTTTTTTCTTTTGTCTTTACAGTGTCCACCAAATGCATTTCTGAAGTATTGATCCAATACACATATAATAACTTATGGAAGTGCCCAAGGATGACTCTATAACTATGTATGTAACTACTGTGGATGATGGATGATTTTTTTGCAATAACAGCGACACAAGGATTTTTTCGAAGAAGGTCCTAAGTAACCATAAAGCAAAACGCCTGCCTGAGCGAATGTGCTTAACTCAATTTTCCATGACTTTTCTCATATGTAAATCTGATAATCAACTATTTGGCTTTCGATGTTGGTCCTTAGGTCGTCTAAGGTCCTCTGGGCATAGACCATGAACTTGACATTACCTTTAAGAAAAGAGTTTCGAGTCCAACTGACTGGTCCCTGTCTGGAAATAAGACGGTCCTCTGGATGGACGAACTCGATTGTTTGGTTGGTTGCGTGGCATGTGGTGCCTTTTTTTTGAACCCACATATGCTCCAAGTCATCCTCTTCCAATTTATCCCAAAAATAGTCAGTCAACATGGTCCGGTAGCGATCTCCCTTGACTGTGACTGTGTTGCATCATTGAACCAGAAGTGTATGCCAATAACCTCTACAGCATGAAACCGGCACCAAGCAGTACATTTTTGTGCCTGTAATGGCATTTCGTAAATGGCTTCAGGTCTGACTTGCCCAAATGCGTTAATTTTGCTAAGGCATTAATTAAGCCGTTGAGCCAGAAATGGCTCCATCACCGAGAATGATTTTGCAAAGATCCTATCGAATAGCCAAGCAGCTCTAAAACCTTGCAAAACGTGTAGCTTTGAATCTAGGTTTGTGTGGAGTTATCTGCTAAGCCTCTTGTACCTCAGTATGTACAACCAACTCTCGATCCCTGGTCACAAGGGTAGCACGGGCTGTGAGATTGCTGATGTATTGTATCTTAAAGTTCCTAAATCCTTATGACATAAATCGCTGGGAATGCATCAAAACCTCTCATACTGGGACTCACAAATAGATCTAAAGCACTCCAAGACATTCAACAATTTCTGTAGAAAAAAGTTTAAATACATACATATGTATGTAGTTTCCCTCAATGAATAAAAGTTATACTAAGATATTAATTGACTTCCTTACCGATCATTGCTTGCTCCAATAATACCTCAAGAATATTATCTTTCTGACACTTGCAGACTAGGTCCCTAAAATTGCCGAACACATCAAGTGCGAATGTCATGCCATTGCTCGCAGTAGGTACACGCCATTGCTCATATCTTAGACCCATAAGTTTGTCATCATTTCTCCTGAAAACTTTAGAGAAATTGATAGATACCCATATACGCTGCAGTGTTAATCCAAATTTACTGTCAGCCTCTCAACATGCATTAGTAAAGGAAAATCGGTTGAAACGGCCCTACGCTCATTGGTTAGCACTATTGAAAAATCTTTAGATTGCAATGAATATACTTTGGTAGCGTTCCTGGATATTGAGGGAGCGTTTAACAACGTCAAACCAGAGGCAATTACAGGCGCACTGTCGATCCTTGAAATTGAGACGACGATTGGCGCACTGGTGAACCAGTTACTAACAGGTTCATCAGCTCAAAGCTGGCCGAGGTCTCAGTTCGAAGATCTCCACTCTTCTTTGGAACACAGTGTTGAATGAATTACTTTTAATCCTAGAAGGGTGCAAGGTAGTTGCCTATGCAGATGACGTTGCTATTACCGTCTCAAAAAAATACCTCAATACGCTTAGGGATCTTCTACAACACGCCCTCTCGAAGCTCTCCAAATGGACTAAAAAATGCGGTCTGGGGGTAAATCTTCAGAAAACTGAACTGGTCCTCATCACAAAGAAGTATAAAATTGCCAACTTTGTTCCACCGGAACTTAACGGCATCTCCCTGGTGGTCACATATAAGGCCAAATATTGAGATCTAATCGTAGACAGTAAACTAAGCTGGAAACCCAACATCCTGGAGCGAGTTAAGAAAGCCACCACGGCTCTGTACTGCTGTAATAAAGCTCTTAGAAGTAAATTGGGACTTCTACTTCCAATTACATACATATTGGCTCTATGTATCTGTTATCACGCACATACTTACGTATGGCGTGATCTGGTGGACTGTGCTGGATAAAGTCATCCACTATGACCTCCTCAGTTGTGTGCAAGGAACGACATGCACATGACTGTATTAGTGGAGCCCTAAGGACCACTCCTACTGAGGTTATGGACACACTGTTCCATTTGCTTCCGCTCGATATCCATTGCAAACAAGTGGCAACAAATACAGCTACTCGCATGAAAGCAATTCTTTCATGGACTAGTCTGCGTACAGGCTACTCGTCTATTCTAAATAAATTAGAATGCATCCCAAAATACACTGACTACACATTCCCCCAGCTCCTTTTCAACAAAAATTTCGAAACCTATATACCCTCCAGGACTGACTGGGAGGGCGATATAGGGTCTCGCAGTGGATGCGTTTTCTTCTATGCAAACGGGTCCAAGACGAAAGCAGGTGTGGGGGAAGGTGTTTTCTCCCAAGATCTAAACTGCAGGATCTCCTTCCGCCTTCCCAATTACTGTAGCGTGTTCCAGGCGGAAATAATAGCGATCAAGGAGGGCTTGTCGTGGCTAAGGTACAATGTAATATCCGCGAGGGATATCACAATTTTTACTGATAGTCAAGCCGCGATTAAATCCCTGGGTTTACATACAACATACTCTATCACAAAATCACAAAACAGATCTGATCCAAACTGGATCTCAAGTGCTCCAATAGTCTAGTAAGACTAAAGAGATCCCTCATCAGCACAATAGTAGGTGTAATTACGGGACACTGCGTCATCGGGAAGGCATGCCCTTCAGACTGGGTCACCTGGCAAATGACTTATACAAAAGCTGCATGGATGAGAAAGAAGAGGTGACTATTCTTCACCTCCTATGCACCTGCTGAGTTCTCTCAACTCGAAGGAAACTGTATCTAGGAGAGTACTTCTTCGACAACCTTGGCAAATTAGCTAACATAAGTATTAAACGCCTCCAGCGCTTTATAATACGCTCATGTGGATTCAACGGGTATTTGAGAATACTAGATCATGTGGTATCACAATGGGCCGATTCTAACGTAACCATGGAGAGACTCATTCACGTTCATATTAAAGGCCGGTTAGATCTGTCTACCCCTCTGTAATTGAGTCTGTATGCATACAGTATAAAGCAGGTCCACAGAAGGTACTCTCCACCATCTCGTCAAAAAGATAGGACGACCATTATGCTCCTATACAACGAACGCACTTTCGATAATACTATAATAGAGGAATCAGTAGCATTTACTCCTCTGGAAGAGTGTCAGTGTCTGCTTTCCCCGATAAGGAGTTCTGTCTCTGTAGTCACTAAACTACAACAATCTTCTCGTCAATCTACAGATATTAGGTCACTAAGACCATGTGCACCAATAAGCGCCTATACGGCAGAACTTGGGGTCGCAATCCTAAAATGATACACTGGTTGTATATAATGATGCTGAGATCCATTATCTTATACACGGCCATTGTAAGCTACAGAAGCTCTAAGATATTGCCTTTCTTGGTATACAAGATACGCACCTACTCTACGGCAGCATTAGTGACTGTTGTTGAACTATCATCCCTACAAATCTTGATTAGGTAGACGGCTGCTAGATGTGCTATCAAATTGCAGTTACATACAATAGAAATAAAAACCAGAAGATCACCTGCAAATACTTGACTCAATTCCTAGAAGACACTATGGGCAGGGAATACTGATTCGGTAGGTTATTTGAGGTAGTCCGGTACTGAACTTTAGAATTATATTTTTAATTATAATTTGGTTGGTTTGATTGGATTGAAGATGAGATCTGGAATTGAAACTGGCGTCCTTGGACACAACTCCAAAATCTCGAGACTGTATTTGGGGTGCTAGACTCTGATAGTCAAACAACGCTTAAAGCACTATTGTCCAATTCAGGGGACACAGAGTGAATTAAATGGTGCAACGATTCTTTTCAATTTCTTGCTTAAAATAACAAGGCAATACTTGGTTGGGCTCTTGGTCATCAGACAATTGTTGTCAATGCATATGCAAATCAACTAACTAGGCCTGGTTCCGAATCTGCATTCATATGACCAGAACCCTACTACAGCGTCAACCGGACTGCCACCACAGCGCTGATTCATGACTGGGAACACAACCTCCATCTAGCCCACTGGGAAACTGCTCCAGGGTTTAGGTAATCCAACCGATTAATCAAGCCTTATTCCCATAAGAAAAACGTTAACCTAGATAATGAAAGCGTCAGAAGGTTGATGAACTTTCTTAACAAATTGAATCTGTGCCCAAAGACAGAATGTCGATTCTTTTTGGAAGGCGATGAATCATTCAAATATATTCTTTCGGAATGAACGACACTACATTGCTTAAGGAGATGTGTAGAGTTGAAAAAACTCTGCTACTAAGGACAGAATAACCTTCATCAGGGAGGTGGCACGTCTATTATGCTAGTACTGCCCCATTCTATTTATTTTATATAGATTTGAGTCAGTTCTTTGATCTTACGCTTATGCACTTCTCTATTCACCTCATAGCTTCAATGAAATTATATTTACTACTACGAAGTAGGAAATTGTATCTTAAGTAGAGCTTGAGCTCGCTAGACTCCCAATTCAAATGCAATTTGAACAAAATTTTTAAACAAATCTATATTCAAAAGTCTAGGACTTGTCTTATTGCCTTGTGAATTCCTTATGCCCAAAATTCAAAAAGTAACGTCCACTTATACTGATACCGCATCTCCTGCTATTAGCACACAAACTGTGAAATCCTTTTAATTAGAAGCTTTTTTTTTTATTGTCTCCTCAACACTTTAACTTTTATAAAGCCTTCTACACTGTCGTTATGAGTACTTTCACCGCATTAAAAGGAAATCCTTGTACAGTAAAAAAAAAATCCTCCCTAGGAAAATGCAATGCAGCACTAAATTGAGTGAACAATGGGGGAACTGCTCTTGCAGGTGGTTCAACAATTTGCAATTTAATTTAGCTCACATTAAACGCATTACGTTTACCACTTCAACTACAACAAACTTTTATCCTTCGCTATACATAGTAAAATCAACAAAAAGTATCTCTCGACAAAATTAAACATCTTATGCATAACTTCGTCAACGTTTTTGTTCCGTTCATAGCCCGTGAAATGTGTTCACCATGTAAAAAGCATTATGCAACTTTCAGCGTCGTCGTCGTCGTCGCCTTCGCCTTTTTGCACAAACTTACATCCATGAATTTTAAAAGAATTGCCGTAGCAAAGTTAAATGACTTACAAGGCAGTATCCTTAAAAAAACAGTATAAAGTCAGTTAAGTTGATTTGAACGCGAACCAAATATTTAGACGCGCTTCCGACAAAGTTTTTCGCTTAAGGATTCAGAAACGAAATTAACGAATTTTTTTTTTTTTGTTTTGTTATTCTGTTCTCAAAAAAAAAAAAAAAAATAAGGACGTTCCAGTAGCACTGAGTATAATTTAATTAACCAGAAAAAAACAATCCCTCCTCTCTTGGCAAGAATATCATGTTAAAAATTTTCTGACAGGCATTTACGGCAAAAAAAAACAAAAAGGACGAAATACCGTGGAATGAGTATCTATTGCTTGGCATCTGATGAAGCATCATTTCCGTACATTACTTTAGACATAGAAAGAGAATTAAGAATGAATGCGCACCCTTCGATCGATAACCCATGGCGTAGAGGTAGTTAATTCATAGGATTTGATGAAATTCTGAGAAGGATTTGCACGCACGTCTGCAAGACTGGTACTCCTACGACTATACTGAGTGCAAAAAATAAACGAACCAAATCAAAAACTCGTTATCCTTTTAAGGCAGAAGGTGATTGCAAGGTTTTTCCATTTTCTTCCTTCGCAAGAAATAGAGAAATAGAATCCACTTTTGTTATAAGCCATAAACGTGAAACTGGTCAGGAGCCTATAACACAAAAGAACAAGCCAACAACTCAACAAGTATGTACTTGTTCAGCTATACCTGTTCAACCGAGGGAATTTCAGTAGATGTCCTATTTTCTAAAAAAAAAAAAAAAAAGTGGCGTATGACAACGGTATGATATACTACCAGAGGCAACCCTATGCATCACAACCAGGAGGTTAAAGGAACTTGATAACTACAACTTAAAGGTTCTAAGGGATTCCAACTTGCTTCGAGTATCTAATCCTTAGTGCAATTTCGACGAAGACTAGCACTAAGAAACCGCTGCTACTTCGGTTTGGGTCAATATTCTTTATTTAAAAGATGTAATGCATGGTCTACTGAACACAAATCATGGTAGTTATACCAATATTTCCACGACAGACCTAACTTCTCACAACGATTCGCGTTTGCTGCCAACACACATTGCTATCACTTATGATACGTTCTAGCATAATCCCTATTGTATTCATCATGCTTTTAGAAGTAGGAACACAATCTCTGAGCTGCCGATAGGTCTGGAACACTAAACGACAATTTTTTGCAGATTCTTTTAAATTTCAAATACCTTTATATGTTTCGAGGGAAATTAGTTGAAATCTGTCATGAGTAGAATTACAACTGCGACGTAATTTTCCAAGGTACTCGCAAACCTAGCCATATACCTACAAGGGCATCCTTTTAGGATCTTTTTTGCTCCATGAATCATTGTTAGTTAGTAGGAAAGGTCTATGAGGCTGCTATGTTTACATCCAGTTCTCTAGTTCCACCAGGTCGATGATATTACTTGCTCATCGGCGCATCAATGTAGGTTAGGAGATCCACAACACCATACTAACGTCAATACAGACACATTGTGATAGCAAATAGGGGAAATATGTCCCTTGTCCATTCCATAATTTTGTTCTACAGCTATGGTTTAACTTCTTACTGTGATGAACTTGTAAACCATCCAGTTGAATTGTAGTAGTTCTAGATGTCGTAAACTTCTAGATATTTCTTCTAGGTCTTGAAAGAAGTGTCGCCCGAGAAATTTATATCCAATGTGAATAAGACCTGGGCAATGACAGAGAAAGGTTGTGTCCTCATTTCCATTCATATCCTCGACATTTGTAGGTCGTCTTTTGTTAAACACAGAACGAGAAGTAGACTTATTCTGATCTAGGTTCCGAACCTTTTCTAACCAATTTGTCGTCTTATCTGGTATGCCTTCATATCCTTGTGCTGTCTTCCAAAAACCTTTAACTCGACAGCACGACGAAAAAGGTGATGCATTCTTGTGGTATTGCCTTTAAGGTAGTCTTACGACGTCTCTACGAAGACCTCCGCTTGGAAATAAGACAGCCATATACATATTTTTAGAGAGATTACGAACCAGACCAGAGTTTTGGGTCCCTTCTCGTCTCTCTGCCACGCTCCAACTTAGCCAGAGATTCTCACTCAATTTCTCCACAATTCTTCTCTGGCTTCCTCCTCCTTCCTCGTGGCAACGCTAGCATCTGTTTAACATAAATCTGGTTCATCCTCTGGGTTTCTACCTAGTGGCTCCCAAAGACCTCCCTCCTTCTCCTAGACATTGACACAATATAGGTGCTGCTATCCCGACTTCATCCAGGCAAAGTTCACAGGTGTCATCCTCCAAAGCCCAATCTTTTTTAGGTGAGACTCGAAATTTCAGTGTTCTTCGTCCTAAGCTTAGAACTTCTCTGTGAGTGGTGTCAATTGGCATTTTATTAGCCATTTTCTCCCGGCCGCAACTTTCCACGGTTGACCACCTTCTCTAGTGTTCCGCCGTGGCTTAATTGCTAATCAGGTGCTCAATCGTTTCTCTGCCAATTGCAGCAAATAGTTCCGGATCAGAGAACTCCGAGGTTGACCATTACTTTGCTAGAGAGTCCGCCTTTTCGTTGCCCTCAGTTCCTACGTCCCCTTTCATCCAGAGCAGCGTCATCTCATTTCGAGATGAGTACTCATTGAGCTTATGAGCACATTCTAATGCCAGTGATGCATTGATATCTGTTTGCTTCATGCGTCTAATCACTGATTCATTGTCCAGTGCTGTGGTAACGCTTCTACCTGCAACCCTAAGTGATCCAACGCATGCAACAGAGCAATCATCTAGGCTTGATAGACTCAGGTATATTTTCCCATACTAATATGACATTCTAGTTCGAGTTCCTCTGAGAAGATACCTGGCCCCACTCTGCCACCCACCATGAACCCATCCGTAAGGATGATTATACAAACAATCTTCTTTTCCGGAAATGTTCCATCCTCTATAAGAGTTGTGTGATACCTTTCGGTAACACGCACTCTCTTTCTTCCATCCATGGGCATATTCAACTTCCTTATCTCGTTTTTCATGAGATCCAGGATTTTCCTATGACCATGGATAGTACTGCGCCAGTGCCAGTTGGCATCCCGGTGCAGACGAAGTGCCGTCGAAGCCGCCGCTTTCTTAATAAATAAGTCAAGCGGCAGAATACCTAGGATCACTTCCATTGCGCATCTTGGTGTCGTTCGTATTGCACCGACGATCCCTAAACATGCCAGACGTTGGACGGTCTTACTATCATCGTGTACATCCACTATGCTGACCTCGGCGAGATTCCCTACCTTAGTTTACATACCCGTTTGCACTGATCTTCTCTTCCACATGGAAGTTCCAAGTTAGTTCAGCATCTAGGTATCTAGTCGCGTGTAGCTCCGATCCAAAAAGTGTCAATAGCTGAAATCCTAGATCGCTGCTCTTCCTTGTGAAGATGATTAGATCTAATTTTTCCGCATTAATGGAGAGCCCTTGTTCCGGACACCACCGCTCCACCAGAAAGAGAGCATTTCTCATGATAATATTGCTATGTCGTCGGCATATCCGACAGAGTGGATGCCAGTCTCTTCAAGTCTTCTCAGGAGAGAGTTATATTCCACAGAGTAGGTGATAAAACTTCTCCTTGCGGGCAACCTCTGCTAACCCTTCCTCTAGGTCTTGAAGCTCCCGTCTGAATATTTATCGCTCTATTTTGCAGCACATTGTCCACATGGTTAACCCTGCGGTCTTCTAAGGCTACTCTCAGTCTTTCGAATCATATCTGTCGAAGGCACCTTCAATGTCCATTATTATGGTCATTGCGATGCCATCGGTATTCATCACCGCTTCCGCAACACGTACCACCTGGTGTAGCGCTGTTACCGTAGACCTACCAGCTTTGTATGCATGTTGTCTACTACTCAAAGGACACGCTTTCAGCGACGTGCTCTCCATATGGTCCACCACAATTCTTTCCATTGTTTTCAACAGAAATGATGTTAGGCTGACCGATCTGAAGGACTTCGCTTCGGTGTAGTCCTATTGCCCGGTTTTGGAAGAAACACCACATTTGTAACTCTCCATATTGCCGGTATGTAGCCTATTGCTAGGCTTGTTCTGATCTAGATTCCGAACCTATTCTCGACAAATTTGTCGCCTTACCTGGTATGCCTTTATGACCAGTGACCCAGCATATCAGAACCTTGTGCTGCCTTTCAAGAACCTTTAGCGCGACAGGACTTCATGACAGCTCGACGATAAAGGTTATACATTCTTGTGGTATTGCCTTTAACCCAGTCTTATGGACGGCTTCGTCACTCCAAGGACCTTCGCTTGGAAAACACTGCTGTTCGGGAGCGAAATTGATGTGAAAATAGTCCTCATTGCAATAGTGGTGCAAATGCACTCCAGTCTCTATATCTTCATGATAACCAAATAAGACAGCCATAAAGGTAGTATATAAACCAGGAAAGTGGTTCTTTTCCTAACGTGACTAACTCGTATCACCATTTGCTTCAAATCTAGCATGGATTCCATTACATTTTGTATAACTTAAGCATCCATTTGCCTTTAGTCTTTGCTCCCTCTTATTGTCACTCGTCTAGGCTCGCTATATTTGGAGACTGAGTCTTGATAGAACATCGCTTGATCTTCTTCTTAAATACCTTCATTGTATATCCTTTGCTAGTATCTCAACTGGAAGAAAAGCCTTCCTTATTAGTCTTCCTCTTAGTCCATTGATGCGTTACACCATAGTATATCTTGAAAAAGTCTCTAAGCCTTTAACATGCCTCATCTCAAATTTGTGATCCATAAATCACTATCGATGCTCACGATTGATTCAATAAGAATTATCCACTATGCCACAGCTTCGCCATCTTGTGAGCTGCACATTCCTAATGTTCTTTATAGAGTTGGCATGTAACATGGCATGAAAACACCTTACCTCCCATCTAATAGAGACTACAGCATGGCTACCGATGGTTGCAATCACTCCTGTTACAACTTCCGTATAGAGTTCTAGTCCCATACAAGTTGGATAATCTGTCCCGATCCCAATAGCGTCATTGCTATCGTGTACTACCACTTTTAGATACTTACCTATTAAGCAAAGCCTTAGAAGAGCTGCAAACTTGAAACAGCTTCCAATAATAGATATACAAATCCATTAATTTTTAAGCCTCACAGTATCGCCGCACCCACTCTCAGATGACATCCTTCAGTCGTCATTACATCGCGCCCAAAAGTGTCGGAAGTAAAGAAAAGAGAATAAACAAACAGAAAAAAAAAAGGAAAAAACACACGCGCACCTTCAACAAAAACTCCGGAAGCGGAAAAAAGTAATAAGTAAGACACCAAGTTCCCTGAAGTACTTCCAGAAAACTTTTATCTTCAACTCACCTGAATGGAGAAAAAACATCTCACTTTTCGGATCCCCATAGAGAGTAGGCAATTATCTCATTGGCTTAGCGAGAGTGCTCAGGGATTATTGATTGGCATTAATTCATTGCGCTATCAGTAAGGAGCCAACATTCTACCTTTGAACACGAGAGCCTCGTCAGATACACAACGACACTCTTGGCACTGGCACCACATGTGACAAAGAGGAGATAAGATGTTTGTTCTGTTATTACTCGGGAGTGAATGTTCTACCTACTTAATCGTGTAAGGATGCATTAGGATTAATCTTACATTACAATTGAATGAACTTATTAGGATGAAGGCGTCGAAATGGTTCTGGCTATACCTATACATACATGTACTTGTGTGCATGTACATAACTACGGCTAGGATAAGTGGAGACATAAGGAAGGAATCAACATATGATTGCACATTACCTAACTCAGACAAATGGTTGTGGCTTTATTTAGATTTGAATGAAGAAGTAATTGGAAGTAATGGTTTGTCGTTTTCGGCAAGGATAAGTTGTTATGATAAACTACGAAGGAATTCATCAGGAAACACGATGATCATTAGTCACAGAACAAAAGATTTGGCTTTGCCATGAGGGATGTGCTGTTCATTAATGGGAAGAGTGTCAAGGGAGTAGTGTGAGGAAGTAATTGGCCTAACAAGGGTCCTTGAAATATCTATTTATGCAATCAATAGTATTATTCGTAATCGACATCTGTGAACGAAGGTTTTTAGCTAATGGGGATCGATCCAGCAAATTTGGTGCCAATGTGTTATGAGACTAAACATCCTAGAAAGCGTTTGTCAACTACTTTGTCGTCCAGTAGTGTTTGCTTAAGCAAATAAGAGTAAGTGCTTTCATCTTAAATATTTTTCCGCAGTTCGGCGTTGAAAGTTTCTAAAGGGTTTTTCAATTACGACGGCACAGTTTTCTAAAAGGACATCTCGGCTAAGCGTGCGGCTAGCTGGGGTTTGTTTTGGCGTTTCAACTGATCAATACTTGTTATTTAATCGTGGAAAAGTACACGCTTCAACACTGATTGTAAATTCTTTGTCAAAGAAAAGTGAGGAAAATTCCATGCAAGCCAACTAAGAACAAAGAAACGCGAATGTATATAAGTGAGGGACTAATTTATCGACTCCGCATGGACCTTAGGATTTGGGCATCTCTCTGACCAGTTTGTGGTAAATTTTTCACAAGTACTTGGGTCTGCATCTCTATAAGATCACTTGGACCCATAAACTGCGATGTAGCTTCAATAATTGAGCCCTAAAGACGCACGAAAACTATTCTGATTTTTATTGCAATGAAATCATTCTCACCGATGAAGCCCATTTCAGGATCAACGGCATCCGAAACGTACATGGAGACATCCCAAATGGGACAGGAGGCAAGGCAAACAGTTTCGGTGTGAACCCATACCGAAGAAGTCAAACCAGTTTGAACCGTTGATAAAGCTTTTTAAGATATTTTGCTTATGTCTAGTCTAGCTAGATCGTTAAGGTCTTCCAAAAACTACTCTGCTAGACTTTTCCTTCTCGAAATCGATAGGGAAGGACAGGTACACAGAAGATGTGTCCTGGTTTCCTCCACTTTCGTGTCTCTACAGCTTCCAAGCCGTCTAGCATATCTGCCTACCAGACAGTGCCCTGTGGGGGCGGCAACTATCTTCCTTAAAATTGTCCTATTGACGGAAATAAGTCTACTGGTTTTCCTACAATCCAGCTTTGGTTTTTGTTTAGAAGAGAGACATGTCTTGATATTGTTACATCTACTGTTTGCCATTGTAGTGACTGCGGTATCTACATAATTGGAACTTTATCGATTGAATAGGTCCTGACGATCCTCCTATTGTCAGGGAGGTTTCGGTCTGCACTCTCCTTAGCTAGCTCGTCCGCTTTGCAATCCATCACAGCGATCTCGTCGAAAGATTCGCGGCATTGTTTTACCGACTTGGATCGAATTTTCAGCGATTCCAAGGCTTTTATCGCAGCTTGACTATCAATCTTTCCATTTAATCGAAAGCCAAGTGGGGGCCACACGAACTGCTGAGACTTCTGCTTGAAATACACTACAGTGGTCCGGCAGTCGTGTGGTGATACAATTATAGTGCACTAGAGTAAACTCACTCACCTGTTCCAGACCCTGTCTTTGATCCGTCTAGTGTAATCTCTGTCGCAGATTCGTTTAAAATTTCTCCTGATTTCCAAGCACTTCTGCTAGGAAGCACTTGACGTAAAAGTCCAGATAGGAGACAGTGTAATCCGAATTGATAGGAATAGTGTTATGGCCGTTTAGGATGTTTGCATGGTCGATATTTCCATGAATCAGTTGCAAGGATTCCCTAAACCGTAATGCTGCTTTAGTCGGTATCTGATTCCCAAAGATATCAATGGGAAGAAGATGGAGCATAGTTTCTAGTGCAGCTGCAGAAGTAGTTCTATAGCCTTCGAACCTACTCAAGTATTGCAATGTTGCTTTTATTGTCATACATAAGGATGGTCCGCAGGGATGAGTTTTATCACCTACTCTCTGTTACATAACTGTGGACGCTCTCCTGAAAAAAACTTAAAGAGACTAGCTCCACTGACTGACTCCACTAGCATGAACATCACAGCAGATACCATGAGAAATGCTCTCAGAGTGGTGGAGCTGTAGTGTCAGAAACAAGGGCTCTCCATTAATGCGGAAAGACAGATCTGATCCTGTTCACAAGGAAGACGAGAGATCTGGAATCTCAGCCCTTGCCACTTTTCGGGTCGGAGCTACAGACATGTGACCAGGAAGGTTAAGTATCTGGGTGTATACGTAAATGCTGGGCTAAATTGGAACTTCCATGTGGAAGAGAAAATCGAAAAGGGTGCTTCATCAGTGCAAACAGGTATGGATGTGCACGATGATAGTTAAACCGATTATCACATATGCATCAGTTGTACGGTGGCAAAAAACATCCCAGAAACCTGGTTTAGGTAGGGCCAAACGTCTAGCATGTTTAGGGATCATCGGTCCAATACGAACGACACCAACATGCGCAATGAAAGTCAACCTAGGTACTCTGCCGCTTGACTTATTTATTAAGAAAGCGGAGGCATCGACGACACTTTGTCTGCACCGGAATGCCAACTGACACTGGCGCGGTACTATCTATGGGCATAGGAAAATCCTGGATATCGTGAAAAACGAGATTAGGGAGTTGAATATGCCCATGGAGAGAGTGAATGTTACTGAAAAGTATCACAAAACTCTCATCGGAGATGGAACACTTCCGGAAAAGAAGATTGGTGATATAATCATCTTTACGGATGGGTCCATGAAAACTAGAACTGAAACTAGCCTGTCATATTAGTCTGGAGAAATATACCTCAGTCTATCAAGCCGAGATGATTGCTCTGTTACCTGCGTTGGATTACCTGAAAGAGGGTCAGGTTGGGGGTAGACGTTACCATAATACTGGACAATCAATCAGTGATTAAACACATGGAGCAAACAGATACATATCAATACATCACTGGCATGGGAATGTATTCATAACCTCAATGACTGTTCATCACGAATTGAGATGACTCTGCTCTGCGTGAGAGGGCACGTAGAAACCTGGGTAGAAACCTAGGGGATGAACCAGATTTCTGTTAAACAGATGTTAGCGTTGATACGCGGATTCAAGGCAAAGAGGAACTATGGAGAAATCTAGACAGACTTTCAGCTAAGATGGTTCGTAGAAGAGAGACGAAAATAAACCCAACACTGTGGTGTGGTTCGCAATCTCTCTAATAATATACATAAGTATATGTATATAAAATTCTCTAACATATTGGAGTATGTTTTTGCCAGCTATTTAAGGAAGTAGTCTGGAGGATTTATATACATTTCGTAGGGGAACCGATCTGCACCTGGCGCTTTATTCAATTTGACTTTTTTTTAGGACCTCCCTTATATCTCTCACTGTAAATTCTGCATTCAGGTTAGACTCATGTATCCGTGGTTCTGTGTACTGAATGGGTGATGTAAGTAGCGGAGGATTCAAAAACTCATTAAAATAGTCCTTAAAGTTGCTTCCTGATAGATTTGTACCGATTTTGAAGTTTTTATTTCTTAAGCACTTGGGAAAGACCCACGTATCTTTAGCATCTTTGATGGTGCTAAGTTTCGTTTCCAAATTTCTGTAATACGATCTACGTTCGGTCTCACATATTCTTTTATAGTCTAGGTTAGCTCTTTTATGTTCTTCCTATATATCCTAGTTTTCCTTTTTGAATAATTTTTTTCTCTCTGGCATTATGACAATTCCAATTGTATTATATTTGTTTAAATTGGAATATTAGTTGCTTTGATTGAACCCCCACTGATTCCTTTATCATGTTAGTAAGTGCATTTGTAGTCACGTTTTAGTCTTTGCCTCTATGATTTACCACCTTATCCTTTGATGATCTCGACTCATATATATTAATGTTGTCCTCTAGAATATCTGCCAGTGCCTTCTGTAGTTCTCCTACATAAGTTAGGTTAGGTAGATGCTTGTGACAGTGTCACTGCTCACTTAGACCACAGTTCGGGTCCATTGTGCCCAATCATTTAACCCCGGAAACCTATAAAGTCCGCTATTGGAAGCACCCAGATAATGATATGAATCTCAGGAGATCCGTCAGCTCTACATTACCCAAGTCCTCCAAATCCGAGAAGAAATAACTACCAAGAGTCCTCTTTCTTCTGACGGATAGGGCAAGACAGTCGCACAGCAGGTGACGAACTGACTCAATTTCTTCTTCGTCCCTGCAGCTTCTACAGAAGTCATTATGTAGTACACTGAGTCGCTCTGCGTGGACACTAATGGCACAATGACCAGTAATTATCCCTGAAACGACCCGTGGTTTATAACGACTCAGTTTCACCAGAGAAGTTGATCTCTTCTTGCTGATACCCGGCCATAGGGCCCTGGCTGTTGTTTCCAGATGAACCCAGCAACTATTTGCTCGACCGATGGATTCATCCGCTATTTTCTTCCGTAAGGAACTGATTGGGATTACTGCAAAAGGGAGAGCCCGCGATAAGTGCAGCGCCGACCCTTTCCTAGCAAGTTCGTCAGCCCCTTCGTTTCCTACGATATCCATATGCCGTGGCACCCAACAGATGGTCACCGCATTAGCTCTAGATATCTTATTCAAGAGCGATTTGCAGATCTTCACAAGCCATGATTTGATTATAGCGGAGTCCAGAGCCTTAAAGGCTGCCTGGCTGTCTATATACACAGTAATCGTTCTGCCAACGATATTGCTCTCGCTTATAATCTTAGCAGCCTGTATGATGGCTGTGACTTCTGCCTGAAAGACGCTGCATTCATCGTTTATTCTAAAGGAGTTGTTTATTCCTAGGGCTTCACGTGCCAACGTCCATCTTAGAACCGTCGGTATAGAACGCCAGCTCCTTCTTCTTCATGGTTCTTCGGCGCTTCCAGTACATTCTGTCAGGGATTCGTATAGCGAATCTCCTTTCAAATGCTAGCGTGGGGGTCATGTGACCAGTCTCTGACAAACAGCTGGTAGTTCCCCATCGGGACAAAATTGAGGCATGACCGTACTGGCTCGATGACCACATTCGGCCTTCCCTCAGTCTTACAGCGGTTTTAGCCGCCAGACTGCCACAGTATATGTCAAGCGGAATGAAACTAAGCATGGTTTCTATTGCCGCTGTTGGTGCTGTCTTCATTGATCCCATGATTTTGGTGAGGTTAGAAAGCTGGTATTTCTTCTCCAGTACCGCCCACCATACCAGTGAACCATATGTAAGAATGGGTCTTACGACCGCCGTGTATATCCAGAACACCACAGCTGGTCTAAAACCTCACGTGTTACTGAATGCCTTTTTGCAAAAGTAGAAAGCTACGCTTGCTTTTTTTACGCATTCAGCAGTGTTATCCTTCCAATTTAGTTTAGAATCTAGAATTAAACCCAGGTATCGGGCTGAACCTGAGATACTTAGTTCAGTACCACTGATGCTTGGGGGTCTGAAAGCAGGAATTGATCTCTTCCTAATGAAGAGAACTACCTCCGTCTTTGAAGGGTTCACTAGTTGTAGTGCGAGATTGAGTCTTTCGCTTAGGACTGAAGGGAATTTCCCCGAGACCAGGATAACTACATCGTCGGCATAGGCCGTCACGTTGAAGCCGTTTTCCTTCAGTATTACTAAGATCTCATCCACTACAAGGAGCCATATTAGAGGAGATAAAAATCCTCCTTGGGGGTTCCTCTGCAGACGTTTCTCCTGATAGTTACATCTCCTTGCGATGAGGATATAACTCTCGATTGAAGCATCTATGCCATCCAGTTGGAGAGACCGATGCTCAACCCAGCTCTGTGTAAACTGCCCAGGATCGCATCGGTGCTTACGTTGTTAAACGCCCCTTCAATGTCTAGGAACGCCCCAAGAGTGAATTCCTTGAAGTGAAGAGATCTTTCTATGCTTGTTACGACCCTGTGGAGGGCTGTATCTACCAGTTCTTCTACATAGTCTTACGTCCATATCTCCAATCAAAATATGTGCATCTTTCTGGTACATTTTCCCCAAATGAATTTTGACTCTCCATTACTCTGCTCTTATTAGATATTATAGAGTGTAAAAGTAAACGCGCAACTGATTATCCTCGTAAAGGCAACGAAAATTCCCTCACTATCATGGAACCATGGACCAAGGATCAGAGTATAGTCTCTAAGATCTAAGGTCTGTCTTATCCTTTTTCAGTGTTATTTGCACTCCATCCTTTGTATGTTCTTTTAATGGTATTTTCATGGCCTCCAAAGAATTTGTTGCAAGTTATTACTGTTCAGATGCCCTGTCCATCCCATCGCGCTTCTTAGAGAGTTGTAATATCCCCTTTCTTACAGTCAAGCTGGTCCTACATACATTCCACATGTTTTTTATGTCACAAAATAAATTTTACTATCTCCACGGGATTTATTGACAAAAAAACCCGCTAAGGTACAAGTCGTTTAATAAAAAAAAAAAAACTTTGTTAATAATTTTCAATAACACTTTTTCACTTATTTCCCGACACAAATGCCCCACCATGTCATATGCCAAGGCTCATAACTTTCCATCTAAATTAATAAGAATAAATTTCAATCAAATCCATCACGGCCCATCACCTATGTATGTATAAGCAACCATCAAACCAGAGCGCAAAGTAATACATAAATCCCTCGTAACGTTAACGAGGAATTCAGATTGATGCCGCGCCGTCATTCCTTAACAAAAAATAAAAATTCGAAATCATGCGACTTTAAAAAGAAAGTTTTTCCACCGGAAAATGTATCCTCTTACATACTCGCTCGCAGAAAGGAAGAACTTTTTCTTCACATATGTACATAACAACAGAGGGCGGCGTAGGACAAGACAGCGCCCCATGTGGGTAACACATGACAATGGATCCAGGCGGCGGCGGCGGCGGTGGCAAAGGCATCTGTTTGGGAATTTGGAAAATTTTCCCTCTCAACAACACCGTTCCCATACTCGTCGGCATATAATTTTACGCATCACATTTATCAATAGAACAAAAATAGAACCACCAAGTCGTGGAGCCTAGAGGGTGGAAACTTAAAAAATTCCTTTTTATTTCCTTCCTCCATCTCTTTTGGCGTCAATCTTCATATTTTACTGAAAACAACCGCAAAAATTGAATGGCTTCATTCTGGGAATCTTCTTTGTTCACCCTTCCTTCCTGGAGGAGGGAGATGATTTTTCTCTCGATTTTTGACAATACATCGGATATCGATAATGTCAATTTTAAGTACATAGCATTCTGATGGCTAGAAGATTGCGGAGCGATGTAGGAGTAAATTAAAAATTAAATTACATTACTTGGTCGGGTGTAGCTGCTCCTTTTAACTGTATTGATGAAATTAATTCTTTAAGAATCATTGGAGAAGTAATTGATATATAGGGAACATTATAGCAACCACACACTCCTTTACGATTTCAAAACGTAGCTCGTCCTGAGAAAGGACAAGCCCTTTCTAGACATAAAAAGCAACAATAGCATATTCTGTGAATGGAAAAAGGTGGAACAGATGCTTCAAAGGATGTAGAATGGAATCTACAGGAACCTAAAGAAAGAAGTATAAAAGGGATGCTATTGAGAAACAAGTAACAGAAGCTGACAAATCCTGTGATAAAGTTAAAATTCTGACAAGAAGCCATTCGAGACAAAAATACAGGTAGATACAGATACGAAAAAATAGAATGGCAAGGCAGGTGGAAGTAGTGGTTCAAGGAAAACCTAGTTATAGTTACTTACATAATGGGCTCCTGACCCTCTGCCTGAGACAGGGCAGCCCTCTATCCTAGTCAGTCTCTGCAATTTTCTAGACCAAGCGCCCTGGTATCCGCAATCGTTTGTTCTTTGAACTGAAGTTTCGGTCTTTGGAAACTGCGGGCTGGAACATTTTTGTTTATAAGCTGGATGTGGCCGAGCCAATGAAGTCATCTTATCTTGACTTTTTGGACTACATCCACATCTCCTCTCAAACAGGACCAAATATTCGACGAAGATTTTTTCGTTTGAAAATTACCAATATCTGCTCTGCTTTCCCGCTTATCGTCCAGCATTCGGGTATAGACGAACTGGCAGAATTAAAGTCTGTTAAAGCAGATTTCGAGTAAGGAGTGTTGACCATATACATATGTTTTGCAAAACCGAAACGGATCTCAAAATACTGCGAATTCATAGTGAACGAAAACGAGGCCCTAAAGGCTCCTGAAGATACTATCCAAAAACCCCTGCGTTCACGGATATATCCAGACGCTTGACGGCACATGGGCAGAATCCAGGCAGGAATCTCTGGAACTACTAATGGATATTCACTTCCTCGGCTGTATAGAAATTGAAACTGCCACCACTTGTAGGACTGCGGTTCCTTTAGAACATGCAGAAGAGGAAGTGATATCCAGCATTGTAATTAAAGAGTGACACGGACTATAAGTTCATTCAAACCCTTCAAATCTGCAGGACCTGACGACATTATACTAGCATTGCTGCAACAGTCTCTAAATACTGTGGTACTCCACTTCGTCTACATGTTTTCAAGCTATATGCCTAGTAAATGGAGAGAGGTAAGGGTGGTTCTCATTGCTAAAGCAGGAAAATCTAACAAACTCTACCGCTAAAGACTATAGGCCAATTAGTCTTTCGTCGTTTTTGCAAAAAAAAACCCATTGACCTTCATGTCAGAGAATTTATCAACTCCCAAAACCTGTGTGAAGCGCAACACGCCTACCTTAAAAGTAAATCAGTAGATAGCACTCACTGGGTGCAAAGAATACACTATTGCAACGTTCCTTAACATTGAGGGCGCTTTCAATAACGTAAAAACGAACTCAATAGTGAAAGCTTTTGAAGATTTGACAGTAAACAGGCTCGTCTTAAACTGGCTTGAAGACATGCTTAACTGCAGGATTATCAAGTCAACCATCGGGCCTAGTTCTGTAAGTAAAATAACAACAAAGGGCACGCCACAAGGAGGAGTCCTTTCTCCACTGCTTTGGCTCCGTACCGTCAACAAAATTCTAGGAATCTTCACAGAGAAGAGAATCAAAATTGTCTGAATCTGCTCTCAAAGAGCTATCTGCTTTCCTCAGAAAACTAAACTTGTTTTGTTCACTAGGAGAAGAAAGATACACAACTTCACATTACCAAAGCTAGATGGCACCACTATAAATCTGTCATCTGAGGCGAAAATCTCGGCGTCATTCTCGGCTCCAAGTTATCCTGGAAAAGAAATATTGAAGAAAGGACAGAAAAAAGGAATGAATGCTTCCTATACTTGTAAGAGGGCCTTTGGGAGAAGATGGGGATTGCAGCCACGCATCGTTCACTGGATGTACAATGCAATTATCAGGTTCATCATGGGTCCTTAGTCTGCTGGATAGCAACGGGTATAAACAGCTATATGAAAGAACTCTACAAAGTGCAAAGGCTCGCAGCACTCTATACCCCTGGAGTTGTAAGAAACGCGACACAAGCAGGTTTGGGTATGATTGTTCATATTCTTACCCTGGACTTGTTCATCAAAGGTTCTGCCAAGAAGGAGCTCTCAGATTGACAGAATCCAACCTATGGACATGCGGTAATATTAAACTCAACAAAGACAATGGGCAGGAAATATAACTCCGAATGAGTTACATCGGATTATATGGTTCCCTACAACGACTTTCATTTTGATATCCCAATCCTATTTCCAAGCCGAGCAGAGTAGGATTCCAACGGCATAGACGATCTAGAGATCACAGTCTACACGAAAGGCTCAAAAATGGAGATAGGCATGGGGGCAGGTGCAAAAATAGGAATCTTTCAGATTACCAGAAGGGTGTAATGTATTCCAAGCTGAAATCCTGGGAATAAAAAAAGCTGATAGATGCATAGAAGACAGTCACCTTCCCTCGTCGGATATAACCACCATCGTTGACAGTCAAGCAGCTCTAAGATCGATAAAATCTAATCAAAGGCAGTTAGGAAATGCCGTGATGCACTGGTCAATTGGGCACCATTCGGTCAAACTCTGCTGGGTTCCCGGACATAGCAATATTGAAGGTAATGAGACGGCAGATGCTCTGGGAAGAATGGGGTCGGAAATGAACATCAGTGAAGCGGACACATCCATAAATCAAAATTGTATAGCATAATTGACGGCATAATAGAAAACAGAGGCCAACTCGTCCCGGTTATCTAGGGCGGACTGTGCCACCTATATGTTCGAAATAAGATAAAAAGAAAACAAAGAGCTTTCTGACACTATGCTCCGTATTTAGAGGGTAGAGTCTAACGTTTTATGCATAAGCTGCGGAGACGAGAAAGAGGTGGAGTTCCTGCTTTGCTACTGTCCCCCTTTGCAAGAATTACGCCTTCGCAGTCTAGGTTCCAGGTTCTTCACAAGCACCGCAGAGGTAGCAGGCTTCCTCCAGATATTGAATCTCCTCCACTTCATCAAGAGCACCAAATGGTTCCCAATCCAACCAGTAACGCGATAGGTTTCGATTTATTGGATTTATCGGATCTCCACTAGGGTGTCATTTATGTAGCTGATGTTGACTCCGACATAGCTGAACTCCTTTACTACCTCGCAGTTGTAGCTATCAGCAGTGACATTTTAGCCAAGGTGGATTGATGGTACAGGAAACATCGTGTGTTCTCGGTTTTACCAGGATTCCAAATTCAGTCATCGCCTTGTAAGACTCCAAACTATACTATATGGTATCATACGCGGTTTTAAAGTCGATGAAGAGATGGTAAGCCTCGACTTCAATTTCGTTGGTCTTTTCCAGGATTTGTCGTTAGGTGAAATTAGGTTTATAGTCGAACTACACTGATACGTGCCGTTTACTGTATCGTGGACAGACTTAAGTCGTTCACAGAGTACGTTGAAGATTATCTGATAGCAGGTACATGTAATATTCCAGTCTTTGGGGATACTTTCATCCACCCATATTTAGTTGATGATTTGGTGCATATACCTTACCAAAACATAATCAATACATGGATTCATCAAAATCGGCCACTTCTATAGAATTACTTACTTAAAAAGGGAATTACTCCTTCGTTGGCTGGAACTTGGGGGCTCTTCTTGCCCCATCACTCTCTGAACATTATGCCCATACAACAATTGCTGGAAGGGCACCTTATACCCATCTACAATTCGCTGCGCGTCAGTGACTAAGTTCCCTTCTTCATTTCGAAGAGCCTGCACACGGCCTTGTAGCCAAAATTTATTCATGTCGCTTAACTCAATGATTTCCTTGCGATGGAAAACTGCATATACCTTCTTCCTTTAGCTCGATATTCTTGTGATGAAAACCCAAGTGGGTATATTAGTGATTAGTGATGTTGGTCACTATTAACGTAGACCATCTATTGTTTCCATTGTGCCCATTGGGAGCCTACAACCAAACGGACAGCTGATTTCCAGAGAAATAATTTTTTTTGAGTATTCCAGAGAAATATGTACATAAGTATCTCAGTAGGTATTTCAGCTCAATTCTGCTCTTTCGACTTCATTCTTCGACCCCCCCATTGAACTGTCAAGAGTCATTATTCTCCTGTTGCTGGCGGCAGGGCAGTCGGGCACCAGATAATGGACAGATTCAATTCCTTCTTCAAATCTGCAGCTTCTACAGTTCCGAGATACAATACCCGGTAATAATGCCGATGGCAATCTATACGCATCTGCGACTAAGCTTAATTGGAGAAAAGGCCCTGATTCTATCATAGGCTCCTAGCCGTGGCACATGTATCCAAATTGGTCCAACAACTATTGGCTTTCCTGACGGCTTCAACATCAATAGATTGTTGTATGGAACTGAGATCAGGTTTTTTCCTGATTATTTGTTTCTTAAATTTCCAAAATCTCATTCAATACTAGGAGCCATATGAGTGGTGGAAGAAGGAACTCACTCTGAACAATGCCCTGAACACTTCTTATACCTGCACTCAACTCAACAGGAAGTCGAGAAGGTATACAACATTCTAATTCTATCTCCAACGAACAACCTTACTAGGATACAGGGCAAGTACCTTTATATATAACTATATACAGGATCAAGACAACTCCATTGTGAAACATGTATGTTATGTAGTGGAATCCGCTCACTCAGGTGGTAGAACTGGGAGATACCCTAAGCAAACATGAGGTAGAGCAGTTGAGGAGGAATCAAGTTCTTTGCGAATGAGTTGGAGGCAGCTCAAATGCATTGCATCGATCCGAAGAAGATGACGCTTAGACTTTTTTAACACCCTGTGTCATTCGAGGGGTGAAAGGATTTAAGAAGAAAAATAAAAAGTATAATGACGACGATTTTGCCATGAAGCAGATTGTACCATTCCATTAGGAAGACGATAGCCAACAGTTTTGTCCACCCACCTGCAACAGATCTCCATAAATGCCGAGTTATTCAAAGTACCGGGGATGACTTGGTAGGGACCATACACACAGGTAAAGTTAGGTTAGGCAAAGTAGGGTGAGTAGTTATCATAAGACACTAGGCACTATAGTGGACCACTCATCGAGATCCTTAGAAGCATACATTAACTCATTGGAAAAAAAATTGGTTGAACAAAGTCGATGAATGCAAAACTTAGTTTTACCAATTGTCAAAAAAGGAGACCCTCTGCGCCAACTATAGGGGAAGAAGTTTCCCCAAACCCGCTTGCAAGATCTGAACTGCTGTGTTGTGTGAACGTTCAAAATCTTTTGTCAACAACGTGAGCGGCCCATATCAGTTAGGTTTCAGGCCATGAAAATCCACCATCGACCACACTATGGCAGATCTTGGAAAATAAAACCAAGAATTTCAACTCGTCGAAAAGTTATGTGATGTACTCACCTTGAAACTTAGAACTAGAACTTAGATGTCATAAAAGTCAATAGACGACCTTTTAGGACTTGACGACGACCTTTAGAATAGTTCCATCAAGCACTTTAACCAAAGAATTTATAGAGCGCTATAGTCATTAACAATACACTTCTCAATAGTTCAATGCTCCGCATATTTCCAGAGAAATTTGACTTAACCCATGTCAACAGTAGGTTGACCTTTGGAGAACTCAAAGCTACATTAACAACCTTAACAACAGCAGACATATCTCAGATGTCTTAGATTACTTTACTTTTATAACCCTCGCCCATTAACTTTTCGAATAAGATCAAATTGCTGACCTACTGAAAAAGGACATTTAACACAGTAGTACTGTATTAAAAGCCCTTTTACTCGCCACCCATTCGAAGCTATAAATAAATGAAATGGTTGTCAACTTTTCCAATATCGACCGGTTTCCAGTATCAACCTTAACTTCGCCAAGAAATTTTTTAAATCAAACATTAAATAAATAATTTGTACCCTTTAAAGTCGACTTCAATAAAAAATGCAAACCTCTGTAAACCATTACGGGTTTGTTCACAGGGTGGGGAGGAAACTTTCGATTTTTATTGCTTCCGACTCAGAACGGAACGAGAAAAGGAAACATAAGACTAGACGTTTAGGTGGAGGAAATGTGAAATGGCAACCAAACTCTTTTCTATATGGACTAGGACCATTTATCAAAACAACTTTGAAAAACAATGTCACATACACACTTGCGAGGAACTTTTCTGTTGCTAAGCGGAAAACCAAAGACTGTGTCGCGAAAAGTCGAAGGCAAAGTCATTAAGCGAGTGAGTAAACACTTTCAAATAAAACTAGTAATCAATGTATCTCCAGCCACAAACCTACAAACAATCAATATCGATCAAATGTCACTCTCACTTAACCAGACACTATGTCTTCCCTCGGAGGGTTCCAGGCAAAAACCAACCTAGACAGGCGGTTGTGCACACAGAGACCCCAGAGGAATTGACAAGTTTGTTCAACTTGTTCACTCATCGGGATCATAGTTTTTCCCTGGATTGAAACACTATACGAGTATGTCCTTGATTTGTCTTCAAATACTTGCCAAGAGTGCTCTCAATCAATTCCAATTCCTACACGACTGCACTGAACTTGATACAAAATATGTTTCACTAGAGATACATACATGTATCTGTACCTAAGAGCCACTGTACTAACAAAAAAAAACAAAAAAACGACTCACAAAAATAAAAATAAAAATACTCTACAGGATTACATTGGGATTCACTCGGAAGCAAGGATACGAAAATATCTTTTCAATCTTTGTCTCACGATGTACTCGTATGAATACCAAATAAGCAGATACGTGGGATGTACTCGAAAGGGGTTCGGTCGGTTGACTGTCTGATGGCAACAAATCTGTTGGCATAAGGACAATCTTCCTAAGGAGACAGAAACAACAACAAAAAAAGGAGCATATCCCTTTAAGTCATCACAGAAATCCATTCAGACAAGGGATATCGACATATTGTAAATGATTTCGTATTGTAACGCACGCATGCCACCTCCATGAATTGCGATTTTGGGAATAAATTGTTAGTAAAATTGAAGGACATTTTCGGAGCTTGGCTTCGCATTGAAATTCGTAGTTCACATCGTGCAGCGAATATAGTACTTCCAAATTGAATGTTTCATGGCGTATTTGCTTCATCGAAGGCACGTGATGCACGGCTCCTATAATTTTCTTGGAGGCTTCCCATTTTTATTTTTATTTTTTTGCACAAAGGAGCGTAACACGTTATGTTCCTAACATCGAGGTCGAGTCCATGACGAGACGAAAAATAAGAAAAAAATTACTCAAAATATACAAAAAATACAAATATTTGGCCCGACAGGTCCGTAGAATCTAACTTGTCACATCCATTCGCGTTGTTCGGGTTATATTCTTCACGTGGATGGAAGGAGCCTCCTACTCAAAGGCTTTTGACAGATGCTCGCGAGAAGTATGGCAGTGAATAATTTTTGGGTGTTGTCTGGAATTCTAACCATTCGACATGTTCGCTTTTTGCTCAATTTGATTTCCAGAAGATCTTGATCCTAGACAATCTAGAACGCCAAAATCTTAAGTACAAGCAAGGGAGAACCGGAATGCGAGCTCTTGAATGGTTTGGAACAATAAGGCGCATCTGTAGGGGTCGATTTTAATTTTGGAAACATGGCACGTTCAAATAATTTTTCTTGTTTTTGTCACAATTGTGCAGTAAATTGAAAGTTCTTCTAAAAAAAAAAACCTTTTGGAAACTTCAAATACCTTCCTAACCTATTCATTTCTTCCTAGAAACTCCTGAACTAGTTAGTTCTCCTTATATCCTTCTACGACTAGTTTAAGTCGGAGTGGCTGCCTATGCCTTGAGCTTATATACATATACTTTAACTAGTGTTGGTCCATTGAAAAACCATAAGATTTTGGAAATATTCATCCCTACCTTAGCATCAGTTGAAGGTTTCGATGAAGCGGTGGAGTTTTCTGACGTTTAGATTTGCTAGCTCACCTAAACTTCTATTTATGAAACCTGGATAGGTACAAAAAAGACGAAGGATTGTCTCTTCCTCTTCCTCTTCTATAAAATTTCATTGCTTAATCTTTTTAAAAAAAAGGATGTAACTAGAGCCCTTAAGATCCATCTTAGATTACAGCTACCTTGTAACCTGAAAACCCACCCTACTTGTGGTCTTGGTACCGATAGTGTAATTCTGTATAAAGTCTTAACCTGAAGTTACGAATCCCTCCCAGTCTTGTCTGGATATTAGCCTGAAGTAGGAAATCTGGTTGATCTTGGTTTGCAGGCTCTACTTCTGTTGTAGCTTTATAAGGTTTTCTATCCAAAATTAAACCCAGACCGTTTGCTTTGTCTGTGGAATCAAGGCTGGAGTTTATAGTATTATTACAATTATATTACAATTGTGTTGGATAGGGTGCAACTTTGGAGCAACTATGGATTTCTGATTGAAGAAGGTGCATGAGTAATCAATGTAATTTGCGTAGTGCGAATTTATATAAATTGAGAGTATCCCCTAAGGATTCCCAATCTAGTGTATTCCTTTAACGCTCGGCTTCATTAAATAATCGTACCTTAAAAGTATCTCATATTTGTCAAACTAGGTAGATATGCAGGTAGAAGTGGTAGCCTCAATATTCTACGATGACTCTCAATTAGCACTTCACTGCCATTTTAACACCACAACTCACGTGACCGCATGTTACTTAATATGACACAATTATCCAACACAATTCCAAATAGTGTTGGCCTTTGGTAGAAAGTGCGTGAGAATTCAGTCTTTGACAACTCCCATTGGAATGTAAACACACTTTTCGAGGGACCTGTCGAGAGCTGAACCGTGCTTCGCCAGCTCATCAGCTAGTTCATAAGGTTCATAGCGCTTTAGAGGATTGTGTATGCCATGTTTCGCCCTGGACCCCAGAACGTCGAAGAAATCAACTCCAAGGGTCTTTGGAGAAAGCCGATCACCGCAACTATCTGGACCGAGTGCCAAAGGAAGCCTACATATATGTATATACATCAGCGAAACACAAAAAACAACTCCAATGCCGGCTTTAGATATTTCGTTCTACTTGCTACCTTTAGATATGCGCCTTGTGCACTCACGAACGCCTTATAACTGTGGTCTAGTCTACGTACCAAACTCTCATATATTCCTGGCAATCTTGAATACCTTCCGCAAGATACCGATTACGCACTTCCAAAATGTTGATAAAACCGAATCCCTTCCAAAGTATACAGGGGGAGGGGATCTCGGGCTACATAAGGGCTACGTTTTAATACAAATGGATCTCAACCAGAATCGGAAGTGAGTGGCAGTGTCTTCTCCAACGATCTAAATATAAGATCCCCCTACATTCCCCCTACACCATTTATGGTAGGTAGGTAGAAGGAGTTGTATCAGCAAGCCGTGCCGAAACCTAATTAGAGCAAAGGCGCCGTTTTAATAACACAACTCAAGTGACCTATTGGATATAAAAAGGATGTAAACTAATAAGGATAAGGGAGATGAGTGACGATTATTCAGATCCACCCCGGTACATTGAGGAAACTGATGATATCCCCAATGCCAATCGACGTTAACTCTACCAGGTTGTCAAAGAAGGGTTTACATAGTGTGCGCTATTTGGCCATGCCTAGAACTGGACACTTGAAGAGGAAGTGTAATAATGTTTCCTTCTCGTTAGCGATATGGCAGCTGCGACAGTGTGCATGAAACGGAATGCCTATTCTGACCTCATGAACCCCGATGGGCCAGTGGCCAGCACTAATTCCCAGAACTCTTGCAATATCTGTACGGTTTCTATTTGAAAGTTCTTGTGATCTATTCCAGTGGTATTTGGACCACATCTGCCTGGATATAACACAGTTCCTCACCATCTGCCATCTGCTGTCGGCTTTTAATAGATAGTGCGCAAATTCTACCCTTAAGGGCCACATCAGCCCATCATCAGCTAGCTCATTTCCCTCAATGATACTGTGACCTGGAACCCAAATGAGACTAATCCCGAACTGATAATCTAGCGAGGCAAGTTCGTCTTTGCACTGTTCTACGAGCTTCGAAGATGTAATGGCAGATAGAATAGCCTTGTTAGCGGCTTGGATGTCATTGAGGATGGTTATGGTGTTAAGGGGTGCGGTGGCAAGCCTCACGTACTCCAAGATCTTTCGCCTGGAAGATGTTACACGAGTCAGGAAGCTGGTAAGATATGGAAATGTTGAGGCAATCAGAGAATATCCCCGTCCCTACCCCACAGTCCATTTTAGAACCGTCGGTGAAAATTGTTGTTTCGAACTCATTTGTCACTTCGCTTGATTCCCATTCCGACCTGGTTGGGAACCTAGCCGTGACGTCAGTTCTGAAGTCACTCTGGGAGTTATAAAGTTGGTCAGATTAGCTACCAAGTCTTGTGTGACCATAAGGTTTGGTACCCCAGTATCCTGTTTCTCTTAATTTGACCGCACTGCATCAAGATAAGAACATAATATGAAGGTCGAGTGGTAGTAGGAGCACCATTACGTTTAAGGACTCGGTTGGACTTGATATCATGGCCCTCGTTGCTCCTAGAGTCGCAGTTCCTTACACTTTGTTCAGAAGTTTGATGTTGTATTCTTTCCTTAACGCAGGCCACCAGACTAGCGATCCATAGGAAAGTATAAGACGCACCACAGATGTGTACATCCACATGACCATCTTCGGGCGAAATCCCCACTTCTTACCGAAGGTCTTGCTGCAAGCATAGAAGGTCAGGCAGGCTTTCTTTACTCGCTGTTCAATGTTTAGTTTATAACTAAGTTTTGGAGCAAGCATCACACCTAGCTACTTGGCACTGGAGGATAAGAAGAGTAGTTGATTTTTCAGCCGTGAAGGCGTGACGGTCGGTATTTTGATTTTTGTGGTAAAGGGCATCAGTTCCGTTTGCTTGCGTTGACGCTGAGTCCGCATCCAGTGGCACGTTTGCTAATCTTGTCCAAGGCACCTTCCATAATCTCACTGATTACTGAAGGAAACATCCCTGAAACCAGTATTACCACATCATCCGCATTCGCGACAACCTTGACTCTTTCTCTGTCTAGCCTACACAGGACTTTGTTGATTACCATAAGCCAAAGAAGAGGAGATATGACCCCACCCTGAGGAGTTCCTCTTACGACAGATATGGTGGAACTGCTGTTACTGAGGATCGATTGAATAATTCTGGTTTTTAGTAAAGTCACTATCCATTTGCTAATAAACTCTTTCCCACCCAGCTGGATCAGAGCTTCCTCAATCGATTCAGTGTTGACGTCATTGAAGGCATCTTCAACGTCTAAGAAGGTAGCTAGGGTATATTGTTTCCTATCGTTCGCACAACTTCATGGAGTGCCGTCTCTATCGATCGCACCTTAGTATACGCCTGCTGAGATTTAGATAGAAGGGATTGATCTAGTATATTTCGTATATATATGTGTCTAAGATGCGTTCCAGCGTCTTTAAAATTAAAGATGTCTACGCTTCCCAGCTTTCGGAATAAATACAAGATGAGCAGCTCAGGGAACGAAAGGAACTGATACCCACCCTTTATACTGATAGCCAATCCACGATCAAATGTCTGGAATCTGTCTCCTTTAACTCAAAAATTGTCCTAAATTCTTAACAAAATCCATACTACACTTTCTTTGTATATGTGGGCCCCTCTCAATTCCTCTAAAATGACATTTACGATCCTACTTTTCGACAACCTTGACGAACTGGCTAACGCAAACATCAGTGGCATCCAGTGCTTGTTCTAGTTAAGTGGGTACCTCTTGGAGAACTAGACTCTTGTGGTAACTCAATGGACCTTCAGTACCTCAATGAGGATGCATATAACAAGGACTCCCTGTCCTAATCCAAAAACATACATAAGTACGTATGACTAGACTAAAATATAGTCTCCCCCATTCTCAACCGTAATTCTATTTGTTATGTGCAAACAATTATACGCTTGGTATGACGACCTCAAACCGTTTAGCAGGCTTTGTCCCGTATAAACCACAAACAAATGTCGCAGTTCCTTCCCGGGGAAGGAAAAAAGAAAAACTTCCTAAAATATATTCCAACCTCTGCGAACTAACGAAGAAATAAAACAAAAGAATCTCTTTAATCAGCCAACTGGAAGCTGCGGGTCCACCTTCTCTCCCCCAAAAAACAATGACAATGTTAACAGCGCGGTCGAAACAATGAACCTAATGAGTTCCAGGACGCGTGCAGCAAAAGGCTATTTTTTCCTTTCTCTCCGCTCTATCTTGGTGCTATCCAAAGGATGGCAGGAAATAATTTTAAATCCTGACCCCGTGGTACATCATTCACCACTAGACGGTGGGCGTTTGAGTAGAAAAGTAATTTAATTTCCTGCCATAGAACGATATTTCTCGCCAAGAGTTTCTTGAAAAATCTCTGCTCCTTTGTCACATAACTCTCACTCAACCCATTTTCATCCTGCCAAACACACACACACACAGAGGCAGTCACACAGTGTTGGTGGTTTTGGTGTAAAGTTTCTTCAAACGAGTGACAGTAATTAGGACCGAGCCTCTGTTAGAGCATAATTCAGGCTGTCATATCTAGCTACAAGCATCTTAGCCAAGTTTTTGATGGTTGGAAGAGGTCCTTTTCTTAACGGTACATTAGGCAATTGCTTGTTTAGATTTTACTTATCGGCTTTTTGTGGCCGGGCCAAGTGCTTCAGCTATGTTGGTTCTAATTACCGTCATTTGTGCTTTATGTCAGCGGGTTTTGTTTGGGCTTTTCTCTTGGCGTTTTGGTGTAAATGGCAAATTGGAGAAAGTTTTGTTTTTTTTTTTTTTGTGTATTGTATCCGTGCAGATGGGATAAGTGATTGTACATGGTAGGATGAAATTGATAAACGATCCATTGAATTGGTTATGAGATTTAAATTGAATCAATTAATCTGAAGGGTGGAATGTTTAAGTCGCATTGTTGTCGGGTTAATGCTTCGACATAAAAAATTCAAATTACTGTGAAAGGGTAAATTAAGACTTTAGTCCTTGGAGAAATATGTCCCTTTTCTGCGGATTAAATTTGTATCTTACGTTTTTTTATCACAAAAGATTAATGTCAAGACGCGGTATGACGTTTTAAGCTGACTTATTGCTTGAAGAAAAGTGACGAACCATGACTAGTTAACCCCCTAGTCCAAGGTGTAACGAGAACCGTACCCATTAGACAGCAAGGGCGTATACTAGCTGTATTAAAAAGAAACCTCTCTAATACCGGTTCATCTCGGAAAGTAGCTATATCCTTAACTCTGGTATGACAAACTACCCTTTCTTGATCTACTCGTGGAACCTAAACCAAAGAAAACAACACAGCTGGCAGTTGGTATGGAGCAAGATGTCTGTAAAGAACGAATTGTGCAAAATCGGTCTGGAGCTACACGAGAGGAAGTCTCTAGATGAGTACAACCCAGCCACAGCAAAAGAACTGCCACGACTCAAATGCTTATTCCAGTTACTTCACAAGGTCATAAGTCCGCACTAACGCCGGCTAATGTGCGCAGCCGGCTAAAACAGAAGACGGAAGCCAAGCACTAGCCTCCGAAGTTTTCGACAAAGGGCCTGTAGTGGAAAAACGAGGTATCGAGCACTGGTCCGGTACCCAGAACCTTTCAATTCGTAGCGGATCGAGCCAGAAGAAGGCGAATATGCCCAAAAAAGCCGCATCCTAGCCAGCCAGGTGGTGTGGATGACTCTTTATGAAGAAGACTATGCGGTGTGGGCTCTCATTGCTAACTACGCTACCTCAAACAGGTCTTCGCACTTAAGGTAGCGAGAAAAAAAAGGCAAAGCAGCCAAGAAGGGTAGTAGACCAATTACGCCCCCTGTCAGCAATTTGCTCCCCATTCTCGGCTTGTTCCGCAAGTCGAAGTAAGTCCTGTAAAATGGGTAATACTGGATCTTGCTTTCTGGTAGTATAATGGACCAGTTGGGTCTGAGTATCCCAGTGGATTGTTTCCTAATCCAACAACAAAAAAAAGAACTTGTAGAAAAGAATAAGGCTAAAGGAGAGTGCTGAGAGACCTAGAGAAATCCACCGCCTAGCTTGTTGGAAGGCTCTAGACCTCGATGCTGATTCCATGTGATGCCAATACCCACAACGTTATATGGGCTAGCACGGAAGCAAACAACTGGGATGAAGATTTTATACTTAGTTCCATCTTTATGCCTAGTGTTAGTCAGACAGGGTGGAAAGGAATTGCCATCGGAATCGGGCTTAGGTTGTAGATAGAACCAAAGTCATACAGACAAATCCCCCTTACCTCAAAAAGATCCACTGGAACTGAATGATACTATCTGACAGAAAGGATTCAGAGTGCTATTGATGCGAAACAGATAGTACTCTGTGCTATGCTAGATATCAAATGAAGGCATTTAACGAGTCCCGTATAGAATAGGTGTCAACAACAGAGTATCTAAATAGATGTGCCTGCTTATGAGGACAAGATGGACGAAAACACAAACGTTCCCCTAATGTGGATCCTGGTTGTGGACGAACTCATTGACAAGCTGACCAACCTGAGCATCAACTGTCAAGCTTAAGCTGACGAGTGGTTCGATAAAACTCTTTGTGACAAGTTTTTAACACAAGTCGATGAAAATAAATGTCTAGGACTACCCCTAGACAATAAACCTTGGTGGATAAACATGCGGACGAAATCTGCGAAAAGGGTAACTGTGATCTTATGATGAGTAAAACCTGGTGATGGGAAGTCTCCAGACTGTAGAGAGAGCATCTATGGAATGGTCCAGTCTTGTCACTATAAAGTAGGCATAGGCACTCAATAAAGTACACAGACTGAAATTCATGTCAATTCATGTCATGTCATGGGTGATGGAAGGAAAATGTACATTGGATCGAAAGAATTGGATATACTTCTCAAAACATAGAATGAGTAGCCACACAATAAAGTGGTCTATCGATGGATTAAGAATAGATGAAGTGGCTAGAGTGTTTTAACCAAGGACGAAATACGTATACTTCGAATTCCTCTCACTGCGTGGCCAGAATTAACTGATCTCGATGAGAAACCATGCGATTTGGGAATAGAGGCCACCGAAATAGAAGACAAAGGGCAGCAAAGGGCAGCCCTTCGTAGGTTCTGAACCATTCGTTTGAACATAGGACCCTTCTCTCAAAAAGCACCTAAGAACTAGTTTTCTTATATCAAATGAAAGCCTTTGCAGATTCTTCGATGATACTATGGAACACATATTGGAATCTTTCCGGGAATTGACCCAATTGAGAATAAAATATCTAAGCAAGTACTAGATATCAGAAAAGGATATCTCAGCCATCGACCCAAACTGGATTAGAAAGGGTGATCTAGAATGTAGTATCTTTAAGAATTAGAGAACCGAATACCTCAAATGAGAAAGAAAACTTCACCATAGCCTTTAGTAGAAGGCACAATAGACTACTGGGCAATATACCCTTTGCAAATAGTAAAGGATTCATGTCTGATCGGATTCTGATTCTTATTGGTTTGGTTGGTTTTGTTGAAGTGGCCACCAGCTCAGAAACGCCAACTGATGAAGCATAAGAGGCTCTTGATAACTTTGTTTCTCAAATCATTGTAATAGAAAGCTCCTAAGTGTAACTTCTTTCTCTGGGAGAGAGCTGGGCAGAAATAAAGAAGGTGAGGACTGGTTTCATCCTCTTCTTCATCCATGCAGCATCTACAAAAGTCGTTCGCAAAAAGACCAATCCTTGTAGCATACTTGACTATTAGACAAAATGAGTAAAGTTGTGCTTATTTTGACGAATTCATCGTCCTTATAGTTCCCTAGAATATCACTATGGTCCGACACCCAATAAAGGTGTATATTGAACTGCTCAGCCATTTCCGTGAGAGATGATTGGAAGTCTAGGGTTACTAGAGAATTTATAGAGAAAGATTCCAAGGATTTGATAGCTGCGTGTCTGTCCGAAGAGATGCGGATATCTCTAGCAGATATCAAGTTTTCCTTAAGTCAAGATAGGACTTCTTGAATCGCTATAGACGGAAGGAGGCCCTAAGATTAAGACTGTCTAAGAAAACACCTCCGCCACCTCCGTCTTTGCTTTTTCAGCCGTCAATATGGAAGTGAATCAACTCATCTTCTAAAAGTGCTTCTTCATTCCAGAGTGATCTGGAACGGATGGTGACGACTAAGTTCTTAAAATTTAGAGGTAAGGTGGTGTAGTTCGTGTTTTCGGGAAAGATTTTGAAATTAATCAGAATGAAGGCGTAGCTAAATTCTTTTCTTAACCACTGTAGGGTAGCTTCGAGACTAACGGCTGCACTTGCTGCCATTTGGTTGCTATCTATGTATAATGTATAATATCCAGTGCCGCAGAGGGAGTTGTGCGTAGAGCAAGCACCGCTTATGCACAGACAAGCTGTACCCTGGAACCTACTTATATAGTCGCGGTTTATAGCTTTTTCTAAGGCTGGCCACCGGAACGATATGTAAGTATCGATCTAAAGACCACGATATAGAGCCAGTGAGTTATTCGAGGTTGTAGACCCCATCTATTGCCAATAGCTGTTTTGAAAGAAAACCTGCTACTGTAGCTTTCTTGACTCTTTCTTGAATGTTAAGTTGCCAGCTTGGTTTCCTATGCAGGATAAGACTTCTCTTACAGTTCATACTAAAACTGTTACATCTCATATTCGAAGATTCCCTTTTTGTTTCTGAGAACCTACATCAAATTCGGATAGGTTCAAATTAGCATTTTGCCAGAGCTATCATGAAATCTTCGACGGCCAATAGGCCGCTTGTTTTGAAAATGTTAAAGGGAAATGGCTTCAACGTGAAGATATACTCGTCCTGGTATCAAGCATATACTAGGTCACAATTGATTCGGTAGCCATGGTCTGGGAGTTAACTCGTCAAAGACAGGAATCATCCTTTGACTAAGAACAGAGAAATTGCTGTGTTTGATTATGGACTTATGTTTATTTCCTGGACTAATGTCCCTGCGCCATATTCAACAACATATGGAGCCTCAAACCAACTATGATGCATTCGCTATATACAGCAGTTGTGAGACCCATTCTAACATATGAGTCTTTGTTTATGGTGGGAAGCAATACCATCTTCCAAGTTTCAGTATAATTCAGAGGACGATCTGCACTCGGATCTTGAAATCTATGAGGATGAGATAGCGGCAATGGACACCATGCTTAGTCTCATTCCGCTGGATCTCTATTCCAATAGTTCGATGACACTCAGACTGAAGGAATCAGAATTCTGGTCACCAGAGCTCTTTGGTCAAGAATCCATCTTGGGCCGATGGGAGGCGACACATAGACTGAAGCTTATAAAGAACTTCACTGTCAGAATATCTGACAGTCTTGATTGGCTGAAAAGAAGGAGATCTACATTCAGTGTAGAATAACGGTTCCGGAATGGAGGTCGTTTTGGGAATACAGCCATCCTACAAGCTTCAAAAACCGTCTACGAAAGTAACATTGTCAGAAGAGTAATGCCCGTATACTCTGCCATAATCAAATCAAGACCAGTAAGGATTAGAATGCGCTTTTTGGATGAGGTGGGCACCAGGGTATAGGGATATCTTAGGTAATGAAAGAACAGATGAACTGGTCAGCGCTACATACTTCAGAGAAAATTCCTCACAGCTCCATAAAGAAGTTTTTTTTTGGCAACGCAGCTATCGGGAAAGCCAAGAGCCGCTGGACCCATTTGGATATATGAGCAACGTCTAGGAGTCTATGACAGGAGGAGAACATTTTTTCTGGTTAAGATTAGTGGCTGGACACACGAACTCTCTCCGGTATGATTACCGAGCACTTTTCACTGTAGGTACTCATACTGTTCTCAGTTCAGAGAATTTGTCCGGTATCGGACAGGAAAAAATATTAAAACTGCATCACATATTTTAAAATAGGTGTATGGGAGGTGTGTTACGAATGAAACCACAAAAGTCACCCTCGAACTAATGAATAAACGAGATAATGCCAACCTCTCCCTTAATAAATTGTCCATGATTTGCGGAAACAACTACGGATGATACTTATCGCTGTGAATGTATATTCAAACTGTTTGCCAGACGATGACTATGCAATTAATTATTCAGAACTATCTCCCAATTCCCTCTTGTGCGTCCTGAATATGCACAAACCGAAATAGCAATCCTTTTCAAGTGCCAAGTGGTCTGCATTCCACCCTGACTATAGTAAATTAAGGACCTTTCCACTAATCTTCTGATTATTTCCCCATCATTCCGTTCCAACATTACTTTTCTCATCACTTCCTGGCAATTACTTTTGATTTTCTCTTTTCGACTAACATATCGCCATAAGGTGCTAAATTATGGACAGCACTTTGTTGGTTAAGGAAGTCCTTCCAAGTCAATGACTCCATCGTCAGTTGTTGCTTTGCCCTAATCAATCATATCAACGCCTTTTCTAATAAGTATTGATTTTCTCGAACGCATCGAAAATCAAAACATGAACACATGTATCCATGAAATTGTAATCGAATTTCCAGTGCTACTCTGACGCAATCCTTCACCGTATCCCTTCAGCCAATTTTACACATGAACTCATCTCCGTTCCATCACATCGACAAACACATTCATCTGCGGCTTCATTATAATTCATTTGGAACGCGTTCACAGTGCCCTTAATGAATTCATGTTTTCCGAATCCGTCACCCTCGCAATTGATTCCAACTTAATCCCTGTGGAGGCCTCGTTCCTTCCGATAATCGAATTGTTTCGCATTTTCTACGCTTATGCCTCCAATCGTATTCGATAATTAAATTCGAATCGAACTCGATTCGCTTTCGTTGGTTTTAGTAATGTAATTGATGCCTCGAGGGGTTTGGCGAGTTGAAATGATTAAAGTGCTGGGATATAAATCTTCTCAACAATAAATACAACAATTTCATTTTGATTTAGTGCCTTTTTCTTTGCGAATGTTATAAGTATTTAGATATTCCGTTTTATGTCCTGTAGTTAAAATGTTTCCAAAAAAACACATTAATCAGTTTCTCTTAGTTTATAGGAAGTATCGAACAGACCATGTTTGAAACGTTGAAACGCCCCCATGCACGCTGGTTCGAGGCCGGAAAAGAGTGGGACTAACTTTCAATAAAGCCAGATGTAATAAAACTGCCAATAAGCAAATCAATAGAGTCATGTCCATCCGTTCATTTGGCTATCGGTCGATATGTCAGTACTTTTCCGGTCTTAAATTTAATAGATGTGCATATAAACTACTGAGAGTCTGAATAGATACAAGTAGACTAGTGAAAACCGCCTATGGACACCCCACTGACCATTCTATGACATACCATCTCTCACGAAAGAGTCATCGGTTGGGGTTATATAAAAGATATCGTCATTTCTATTGACAGTCAAACAGCCGCAGCTATCAAAACCAGAATAACAAACTCAAAACAGATCGTATAAGATGAACTTAGTCTATGTTGCTTATGGCCACAGTCCTTAGAGAATATTCCTTCAAAAAGCCGTTCAAAAATTTACCCGTAACTTTAGATGATTCAGGGAGGCCATCATTGATTTAAAAGAGCTCGATTCCGGAATTTCGCACCAAGGAAGTAGAGACTCACAATGATACCTAAACCAACCTAAGGCGGCACCCATTTTTTATGATAAAAACGTTTTTGTTCATGAATGCTCGTGACGTTCTAACATTCTTATGAATGAGTAAGGTGTCAGCTGTAGCCCTGAGCTACATGTGTAGAAATCACAGTGAAGTACTCCTCCAACTCAGATGCAGTGAAGTCAAAACCAGGATGAAATACTGATAGCTTCGGGTCAATACCCTTAAGGTCCATTCACAGCTCAGCGACCTGCGAATGCGCGAACTGCGAACAAACCGTCTTTAGTACATTTATAAGCACGCCATTGGCAATTTTAGTTTTCCAAAAGAACCGAACTTAATTTATCTATCGATTGATATAAAATAATTTGAATTCCAATTAGTTTTTGTGAAAAAATTAACAATTTACTGATTTTTCCGCCAATAGACGAATGCATTCCGCAAATTGTCAAATTTTATTCACATTCCACACACGTAGGACGCAATCCACATTCACGCGACCAAAACATTCGCGAGAGTTTAACCTCACAATTCTTTTGTTGTGTTCTTGGTGATTGGTCAAAGTTCGTATATGACAAATAAAATTCACAGATACCTGCGACCAGAAAAAAAGTTGGTGTGAATTAAATGTCAAAATATTCGCAAGTCCCTGAGCTGTGGACCTTTAGTGAACAATTGGAAGGTACGCGACACCTAGACCAATAAATGTAAACTACTGAAAAATCAAACTGGTATTATTTACCAACAAAAGGAGTTTGTACTACCTTTTATAACCTAATCAGTAAGCCTCCGAACCAATGCAGTGTTTTCCCAGGATGAGGTCCTAGCAGTGGTAAAAGCCGCCCACTGCATTGAAGGCAATACCACAAGAAGTTATTACCTTTTCCATTTACAGCCAGTCAACAAATAAAGCGATTTCTGATAATTCAATGAAATTCAAGCTTGTGAATCGCTGTCGAGGTTCTTGATATACTGGACATGAAGATACACCAGGTAATGAAATGACCGACGAATTGACTCGATGAGTTTCGGAATCTAGATCAGAACAAGTTGAATCCTCGGTGAGTATCCCGCTTTGAACATTGACGGTAGAAAAAAAAAAAAAAAAAAAAACAGATCCCCTACGCTACTATTAGGCACATATTACCCTTATCTAGGAAGTATAATGGGATGGGCCGGGCAAAAGGAGGATGAAAAAACCATAACAGACATATACTATGGCGATTGATATAGGAAACAGAAGCAACACTTAGCCAGATGCGAATTTCTTATACGCAGCAGATGTAGGCAAGAAGCCTTACTTTCAACAGCATGAGCGGGGTCTTATGGCAATCAGCATTGAGTGTAATATGCACTCATGCCCCCATAAAAAACAAAGACTACGACGCCAAAAAGATCTAAGGTCTTTCTGACTAATATGAGCAATGTCTTTAATATGTATGATGTTATAATCGTGTTAGGTGATTCATTATACTCCAGAAATAGTGAACGAAAATTTTATCAAAAGGTAAAAAGAACACATCAAGGCTAGCCAACAATACCCATACAGTAAGCCGTAGAGGTGAAGAAGAAAACCTTGTACATAGTAAACTCACAGTCAGTGTTGAGAATAAAGAAAATCTTCGTCTGTAGACTTTATAAGAGCGACGAAAACTACTCACCCTAATCGATGATATCCAAAACTTCCATCTACATGATCTGACGAAGTGAGAATAGCAATGTTCAAGCTTTAATCCAATAAGGTTGTCGGACTTGATGGCTTATCATTCGAGCTATTCAAAGCAGCTGGAAATAATTTTGAAGAGACCATACATCTTGGTAGAGAGTCTGATAAGTGATCCCGATAGAAGGTCTTATCTGCCATATTGAGTGAACGTCTGAAACCTTTCATCAACAACCTGATTGGCCCCTATCAGTGTGGTTTCAGGCCAGGAACGTCCATAACCTATCATATTTTCACACTTCGGATCCTGGAAAAAACTTCATCGATTTTAAGGCCGTATATGACAATATCTATAGAGATGAGCTATACAAAGTCAGGTCTAGTTTTGGCATCCCTGCCACACTCGTCCGTTTGTGCTGAATGAAGATGGAGTACGCTCATCAAGATCCGTAACGAACGTCACCGAGACCTTTGATCTCAGAAGAGATTTAGACAAGCTGACACCCTGTCATATGACTTCTTAGGCATCATACTTGAAAGAATTATGCGAAACTCACAGGCCAACATTGAAGGCAAAATTTTTTAAAAGTCTGTGCAACTATTAGCGTAGACCGACGATATCTACATAATTGGTGGAATTCTGTGGGCCATCACCGATGCAGTCGCTAGCATTGAAACGGAAGCTGCCAAAATGGGTTCAGCGGTTAATGAAGGTAAAACTGACTAGGTATATCCTGTCCATAAGAAGGGACACATAAAATATGTGAATTGGGCAGAACGTCCCAGTTCACAGTTATACCTTTAACAAAGACACTTCAGCAGTAATGAAAGGCACAAGTGCCACTCACTGTTCCACAAAATCCATATTTTGCCGCTTTGGAGGAGGAATTTCAATGACGAACTATATCAGCTGTACAACAGCAATGCAATGGCTAGTACATGTACAGCAAATCAACACCAGCGTTCTCGCTCACAGAGTCTTTAAAACGAACCCTAGCAACATAATAGAGGTAGACCTCACCTTAGGTGACGCGCACAATAGAAGTGGCTCTAAACCGACTTGGAGTGAGTAGCTGCAGTTAGTGCTAACTCCAGACCATTGTGAGTTTCGAGCATGTGCGCCACGATATTTCGGAAATGCATTCGGTTATTCAGTGGAAGGTTGTTAGTTCAATATTCGCAGAAGTGATTTTCCAAAATCCGAGGTCTAAGTGGCAGAAGGGGGGTTAAATCAAAAACTCAATAATAGTTCAGCGGATGTACAAACAAACAAACAAAAAAAATTGTTTTTAGTAAATTCGTCCCGGATTCATTTAATCTATTAAATCAACCTTCCGCCTTGTTCTGAAGCTGAACAAGCTGCTCACGTTCATTCTGCATTCCACTCAGTTTCCAGAAAATCTGGGATTATTGGTAGGCACTGGTCACTGCCTCCCATTTATCTCATAACTTAAGGCATCTGTTCGCTATTATGTCAGTTACTGGACTGACCACGTCTCTGGGAGAAACACCGCGTAGGTTATGCTGAATGAACTACTGACTGGATGACCAACATATTATGGATAAGGTCTTCAACAAATGCCAGATATTGCTCGCTAATTTAGCGATTGGGATGACAGGTAAACCTCTTAAGTACTATGGATTACGACAGCTCCTAGTATTAGACGAAACTACTGTCAATCGTGATACGAGTTATCCTGCATGTCGGCATTTTGGGTGTAAATCGTGTCTAGAATCTTCTCCGAGGAGAGCTCCAGACTTTGTGGAAAGAACCCACGGACGAGGTGTGGTTTAGGGAAAGATCCCTCTTCCACCAGCGTCACACGCAGTCCACTCTTGGCTGTGAACATCTCGAAATTCGAGTGTATTCACCTAGCAGTAGCACTGTCTGAGCAGACGAGAACTAACCATCCCGATCTGAGATGCGAGCCAGAAAAATGCGGCCATACGCCACTATTGCTCATCTCAATCGTGATGTCTATGAGGCAGTTGAAAAGTGCAATTTACTCAGTTGAGAGGGGTTGAGTCGACAAGTCGGTGGGGACAACACCTAACCTGACAGTACCAGCCACTCGGTTGAAACTGAGAATATCAGGTGTGGGTCCTGCCTTGACCTTCTTGGCAGCCGATACTGGGGGCATCTAATCCTCGGACAGAAAGGATGGATTTGGCATAAATGAGAGCGCAAAAAGCATATTTGAACCGCCTTCTTTCCATCGAATTCAGTTTAAGGAATCCACCTTGTTGTTGCTGGATCTGTAGCCAGATTTCTCCGAAATGACGCTACAGCCATCAAAAAGAGCAGAAAATTCAGAGTCGGAAGTGGCTGATTCCACGTCCTCGACTGGGAATCAACCATCGAAAGATTCAGATGTGGCCCCTATGGCAACACCTTCTGAAATCTCAGAGGGGTTCGACTGCTTAACAGCAGACCGAGAAGTTGTCACTAGCGTGGACAACTTGGCCAACAAGACCTCTACAGCATCTCGGGATACAGCGGGTTGCTCAGCAGAAGAACCCGAGGATGATGCGATTTGAGATGCATTATTGGTTTTTTTTTATGTACATTAAAAATTTTGGACCCTCGAGTCTCCGGGAAAAGAGGTCACTCATGACAGAGCCCGGTATGCCATAGGAAGGCTGGATTGAAACCGAAGATTGCCAGGTATTCGGAGTCCACATACCATCGACTAAGCACCCTCTTAGCCATGTATCTATCGGTGTACGCTGTTCCACCTTGGATTAGAGATTTGGTAATGGGGTTATCTCCTCACGTTGCTCACTTTAGCCGTCTCTCATGCAACCGGTCATTTGGGACTATCTGAGAGGCACACAGCCAGTAGCAAGTTTCCCGATTGGAGGGTAAACAGCCAGAGCATAAGAGACGTTGCTCGGCGGCCGCCACCGCGAGACAGTGAGTCTTCTGAAGCGTTTAAATGTAGGGATTGTCCAGTGACTTTGCCCTATAAGTACGCACCTGACCATCGTGGTAGAGAGGTTTACCAGTTACTTCTGCAAATATAAGGCTGAAATATAGAAGAAGAGGAGGCGAAAGTAGAAATCCCTTATAGTTTGTGTCACATCATGAGGGACATAAAAACGCTAACTAAGCCAACTAACATGGCTAAGGGATCGGGCTATACTAACACCAACTAATAGTGTAGAAAATTGAATTAATGGTTGCCTCTTGCTTAAGTTAAATGCTTTTGAAATGACATACAGCTCTATAGATACAGTAGTAGATATGGAAGCAATAGTGCATCACCCGTTAAAATTCTTGCTTACTATCAACCTCCCAACTATATGTGCTCCAGAGTTAACTCACTTCGCAATTTGTCCATGCTACAGCTAATCGGAACAACAGAAACCATTTTGATAATATTATGTCAGTTAATGTCATAAAATTTACCGAATTCACTAGAAATCATATTCAATGTGGATCTTAAGATCTGAGCGAACGAACTAACCTAACTACTTTAAGTGGATTCTAAATACCCAAAAACAAATGTGCATCCCAAGACCAAGTGTGATAAAACTATCCGACAGCGACTTTCAAACCTTCCAATACCTCGTTTAGCCCAGTCCTTAAAGTTTCTTAAAAGGGACTCTCTTCACATAAAATATCCATTCAACATAACCACACTTTACAACCTTTTTATGTCCACAAAATTAATTTCGCTTGAGCCTTACTTTTCCGACGCTTTCAACCACCTCCACTTTAATCCACTTGATGATATTGAAACATTTTTCATCGCCCACTGTACAATACTTGTGTGTAAACATTTTTGTAAATTATTTCTCCATTTTAGACCCGACTACATGAAGCTGAAAAGCGTTAACTCATCAAAACATCATTACTCACGTACCCAGCGACTTGAAGTTAACTTTTACTGCCCCCCCCTTAATTCGGCCATAAAACGAAGGCGCGTCGCATCATATACATACGACTACATACGAGTATGTGCCACTTTAATGTACATTAACCATAATCCTATTTCAAAATAAGGCGATAAGGACGAGATTAGAAAGGTAATCCTATCATGGCGAAAAGTTGGTGCCTTCAAATTGATGGGATAGCTTTATTGTCATTTCTAAATAATAATAATCATTAAACGGGAACACTAAGGCGGGGTGATTTACCATATCTTGATGTAGTTTGGTCCTGTAAATAGAAATGGATGTGAGGATACTTGGGCATATTTCCGAAATTATTCAGAAGAAGATTTTATTACAAACTTTAGTGGGACTTTAAATAGTGTTTTAAGGCTCTTTATGGATGTTGCTTAAATATGTAATGCTTAATGTGCCATTGACAAATACTTTTTATTTGAGAAGATAATTGAAATGAAATAGGAAATAGTAAAGCATTCAAATTTAATGTGTAGTACTCTCAATGTCCTATCCATTCTCCACACTTAATCATATCCGCTGCGGCCTTCTACTTAGTAATACTGACACCAACTCTGCATTATTTCGCTGCTCTTTTCACCCTATCTTCAAGAGTCGTCTGGAGTTTGGCAAAATACTGGTGCCTGTGACTTTTTTTTAGATAACGGAGTAGCGGAGCGAAGCGGTGCAATAGTGTACAATTATACATTTTTGTTTACAGCCTTCTTGAATACCGACTATAGATTGGAAGAATTGATTGCCAACTCACTTTAATTGCTCTAACCCCAACGGATCATTCAATGGAAGGAAGTAGAAAGAAACATAATTTGTATAGTTAGCTATCATACTTAACACAAGTCGCACGTTCAGTATTAAAAACTCACGATAGATTCGAAACCGTCCTTTAAAAAACTCCTTAAATCCGTAAGCAAAAAAGGGCTGTCTATCACGACTACTTGTAGAAGGCCAAGATAGATAGACCACTACTATTATCTAGAGAAGTTACCTCTATAATTCTGTGTACCTCACCAACCTCAAATAGGATCATACTTCGAGGCAAATACTCGTCCTAGCAAATAAGCAACAGCGACAATACCTTGATCGCGAAAACGAACAATGAAGAATGAGTGAATAAATGGCAACCACATGGGAACAGCTACGCAAAAGGAATAATCCAATAAATGATGAGTAGGAAGGTAATTGAATTCCTTCAAGACGGTAAAAATCCAACATTCTGTTGAAAAACATGGTGCAGGTCCTTAGAGAATATCATTTTTTTGTTTCGTGTATAAGTGTGCAAAATGGCATGCTTCCCAAGTGTTCTGCTTGATTCAGATTCAATCTTGCACCTTCGTATTCCCTGTTATACCCTCTGCCACCGACTGACTCCTATCTTTTGCTGCAATCCAAAGAGAAAATGAGTATACGCTATCATATTTGGTTTGAATCATAGGGTACTTATAGGCTTCGATGTAGTCTCGAATTTAAGTATGTTGTTAGCGTCATTGTACCGGTAGTTTCAATGAGATTGATAATGTTGGCTGTCATAAGTAAGTAATATTCGTACGAGTCCTAGAACTTTATCAGGATTCTACAACAGAAATTGATTCTAATTCGCATTTCTTAATCTATATAGATGCCCAAGATTTTCAAATCCCATTCTATTTACCTTCTAAGAGTTGAGAAGAGTTTGACAAATGGGTACAGGACTTAGGTATCACAAGCCTCTAGTCGTTTAACGTGCTAAGGCTTGCTTTAACGGCCTTAAATGTTAGGACACGTATAACCACTCCTCATACCTTATATGAAACAGGCAGCGTAATTGTGATCAGGAGAATCCCATTTAAATCCAGACACTTAATGCGAAGAAGCTTCGGCTCTAGAGTACTACTGCTAGTTGTGATCTAAGATCAGCAGTAAGTATATTCCAGGGTAAAGAGTATCTAAAGAAAGTCTTAATGATTCTAAGCGAAACCATGCCCGATTTCCGTCCGGGTCTTTGAGAGATTCTAGTGCTATAAGTTCCTTAGGGAGAATTTCCTCAGTTCAGCAGTCCCTTGAACTACAAACTTTCACAAACATTCTCTTCACATATCTAAGTCTTGTCTTGAACCTTCCTATTTACTCGTATGTACGTATATATGTAGCATCTTACCACTGTAGTCGAATATTCTGTTGGTAACTCTGTTAAGAAGCCCTACACCCCTTGTCTGTCTGCGAGTTCCTCCTGAAATTCCGTTGGAAAGTGGGCATAATAAAAATACAATAGGTCTTCATAACATAGGACTTCCAGCCTAATTATACGAAAAGGACACAGGTGCTTAGAATATGAACAGAACATTTGTTGACGATGTTTATCTGTTGAAACTAGAGTGTTAGGATTCTGCTTGACTCGCTGTATGAACGTATGTATGTAGGTCCTTAAACTCCAAATTCCCTAAAATACATTGATTTTTTACGGAACTATTGGAGGAGGTACTTAGCTCAAGGAGTAGCAATTTTCTGCGATAAAACATATCTATGGCTGATACTTTGAAGAAAAAAAATTTGCGTACCATCTTCCCGAAGTCATACAGACGAATCGTTGCTTCTCAAGACGATAAAGATTAAATGGCTGTTACCTAGATAGTAAGCTTCGATGGAAAAAAAACACTTGGATGAGACCTGCAGTATACGTGATCTTATTATATTCAGGAGTCAGGCGGATAAGTACAACAATCCTGAGATAGATGCATATTGCCGATGATATCGCGGTGGTAGTAGTGGCTAAAACCCTAGAGGAGGTGACACAAAACTGCAACAGCACCATCAACGACCTGAAGATATGGCTCCGTTCGTCAGGTCTAAAATTAGCAGATCAAAAAACGGAGGCTGTCCTCATTAGCAGCCGCAAGAAAGTCGAGCGCCTGACCATATAGGTAGGTGAACACGGCATCATAAAGTACCTAGGGGTACTGTTGGATCATAGGCTCAACTTTAGAGAGCACCTGATCCACACAAGCGCGAAGACCAATAGGGCGGTTGCCGCAATATCCCGGTTAATGCCAAATATTGGAGGGCCCAGGCAGCCAACAATAATCTTGCTTGCGACAGAGAGCAAGTCAATACTCATGTACGTAGTCCCTATATGGGCACCGGCAACAACAATAAATTCGTACATGAGAAAGATAAACGCTGTGCACAAAAGAACATCGCTCAGAGTATGCTGTGCATACAGAACGGTATCGGGGGACGCTATAAGTGTTATAGCGGAGCGAATGCCTATTGACCTGGAGGTCAAAGTAGCTGCATCAATATATATTGGCGAAAATCCAGAGAGAGAGGCCATCAGAGCAAATGCCAACATGGAATGGCAACGGCGATGGAATGCCTCGGAAAACGGTCGGTGGACAAACAAACTTCTACAGAACATAGAAGAGTGGACCAGAAGGAAATACGGTGACGTAAACTTTTATCTTACCCAATTCCTAACGGGACATGGAAGTTTCCGTGAATACCTTCACAAATACAACATCGCAGATAACCCTTTCTACCACCACTGTGAAGGCAAAGTCCAGAACGCCGAGCATATACTGCTGGAATGCAAAAAATTTGAAGCAGCCAGAAATGCCCTTGCATGAGAGGTAGGCAATGCGTTAACCCCAAAGAGATTGATATCGTCTATGCTATCAAGGAAGGAAGCATGGGAGCCCGCCAACAGAATCCTTGCAAGCATCATGCAGGAACTACAGGTGGAGAACCAAACCCTAAGAGCCCGAGAGGGAGAAAATCCTGGATCATAAGAAGGAGAAGACATGACGTCAAAACCTGCCCATATGAAAGAATGCCTTGACCGGCGGTACCGTTGGGGGAAACAGGACCGGTTTAGGGGGGATGTTTTAGCCAAGTAAAAAAAAAAACAGATAGATGCATATTGCCATTATGAGACATTATGAGCTCAGTGGGTAATGCGTTAGACTACTGAGTGAGGGGTTTAAGGTTCGATTCGCAGACAACATTCTTTCACGGTCGCACATTTTGCGACCGTCTTTCGAACGAGGGTATTAGTATGACGATGTCTCGGACATAAAACTGCATTAAGCTATAAACCCCATTCTGCTAAAGACACCTAATAGGAATGGTTGTGAGAAGCTAGTCCTTGGGTGCCACAAGTAGCGGTCGACTAACTTCATGGTGGGGGAGACTGCAAATAAAATGATCCTAAGAATGGCAAATGTGGAAATTGGAAGAAAGATGTAAAAACACAAAAATTATTTGGCGCGACAGATCTATGGGACCCAGGACCTAACTTCTCACAACCATTCGTCTTGTGGCTATTATATTCTTTACGCGAATTGGAGGAGCCTACTGTTTAATGCTGTATCCGAGGCAGTGATGCCATTTTTGAAGAATTTATCCCTTTCTAAGTTATTTTCTGGATTTTTAAGGTGTCCAAACGATAAAGGGGCATTTTACCTATTTAAGGGATTTTCTTTTATATATTTACTGTACATCTAAATTTTGCAAAATTTTATAGAGCCGGAATATTTAACCACTGTTATTGAAAAAAGTGAGTAAGTCTTCCGAAAAGGGATAAAGTGCTTTGAAAAGGAATTTTTTTACGCAAAATCTTCCAGCATCCTTCTGGCAAGACTGCCGATAAGTAATTTTTGTTTTGAGAAACTTTTTCATGGCAGTCATACTCTCAGATGTTTGTCAGACGCTCGCAAGGGTACGCGAAAAAAATTCTAAGTGTTGTCTGGGGATAGGGCTGATATCATCAGGAAATATAATTTTGGGAAGAATTTCCCAACAAAGCTGGAGCAATCTTATCACAACATATAGAATGAGCGGCCACGCCATTAAATGGTGCACCGAAGGATCAAGAACTGAGAAGAGAAGAGTTTGGGCCAGGAACAAAATACTTCATACCAGCATCTTCCAGGTTGAAATGTACGCCTGGAGAGATGCGATCAAACCAATCTTGACAAAAAAATAGCAACTGCGACACAGTAATAATGTCAGTTAGTTAGAAAGACATCAGAACTCACAAAGCTCATGGCGTTGGTTCTCAAATTATCTGGGAATGTTTCTGCCGGCATTAATGTTTCTGCCCATTAACGAACTGGGCAGTAACAAGAGAGTGATGCTCTATTGATAACAAGGGCATGGAATAGGAATAGGAGGACACACTGTAAAAGTGATTTCAGGAGATTGGAAAGACAGAATAGTTGCTCTATTGATCTGAAAGCATTTTCAAGGTCTGAGACAAGTTAGATTCAAGATTCCGCAGAGACACCGGATTGGAGAAGATCTTTAAGCTTGCAGTATTTTTGCCAATAATAACTAGGCCCATGAAGATTTAGATACAGGCATGTTTTTGCGTCAGATTACAGCAACACTTCGATAACAGCACATTGTTGATCGACTTCAAGAAGACCTTCAATATTGTCTTTCGACTGCATACGACTAGGAGTAAGCATCATGTAAAGTGGCATACCAGAAGGCTGTATACTCTCACCATTCTTTTTTTAGTGGTCATCAGCAATGTTTCTTTGGTGGTATCACTGAATTCGGGAAATTCAGGAATAAAATAAGAACTTATCCGAAGCATTTCCATTACTTGAACTACTACTTGGACTACTTCAATGATCCAATGATCTAAAATTTGGAAGTAGATGCAAACAAAAGGTCTAAAGATATGGTCTAAAGATATGTAAGCAAACCTTTGAACTTTGCATTGATTTTATACCGCCCAAGACGTCCAGAATGTGTATATTTTTCTGTACCAAGGAAACTCGAAGCCATCTTTAACACCAAAGTGAATGTGGGCAGTTTTCGATAAAGCTACTGACGCGTTCGGATTGATATCTAAAATCAGACAACTGCAATCGGTTTGTCTTAAATTTAAATCAGTACTTCCTTATGTGTCTAGTTCCCGAATTCATGAATAGATATGTATCAACACACCATCCTGAGCATTTGTGGGCATATCGTGTTTCAAATAAAAGAGGACGTTTCGTGAGTCTAAAAAACCTTACTGTTCGAGGACGAAGGTGCCTATAGATATCCAAAGGTTCAGTGCATTCGAGGATGACCCGACGTTTTTCGAAATAAGCTGAAGAAAAAGTTGTTCGAATCCTAAGCTAGATTGCATGTATTTATGTATACTTCTACATGACAAGTAAATACAGCAGCATTGATGGTTTGTTCAATCTTACGTAAAATCCATCCAAGTCTCACATTCTCACAAGTATCGTTCGTGCATTTGATATGTTCACCCTTTTGTAAAAAAAATTCACAACCATGGGTACTGGATTACTTCAACTGGAAAAGAACCGAAAGTATCCAAATGCTACAGAATGCTTCACAATCTTCTTAGATACAGTGACAAAGGAAAAAGTATCACATCACTTGTTCTCCTTTTTTTTTTCTATTCAATAAAAAATTGAACAACAACGAAAAAAAAAAGAAACAAACTTTGCTGCCCCATTAAAAATGATGTATCCTTCTAGAATCAGCCCATTATAACGACAAAAAAAAATAAATAACTGTCTAGTGAACTCCTTGCAAAAATGGTTGCCACATTAATTTCAATGAAAAATCCATTTGCACAGCGAGCGAGTTCGTACACAAGAATCAATATCACATTCGCATTCTACGAACCATATCCGTCCTAGGATACGCCATGGTTCACCAAAGTACACCATGCTCAAGGACGCCCAGGCTCTGGGTTGGTTATAAAATGCTTTTTACATAACAATCAAAATTACCATGCTAATACAAATCCCATTACTTACTGTTCATTTGATAAAACCTGTTTATAGCTAGGGTTCCCCTTGAGCTCGTCGGCCTCATCTCCGGTTGTGTTTTTCTCTGGTCTCACTAAAACACCCGGAGATTTTAGGGAATGCCCAAGCCGCCACAGAAAACCCATCAAAAAATCTAATTTCTTTCCACCTTCACGCACTGTTTCCTGCGGAGAAGAAGTCAAACGTGGAACAGAATGGGCGGGTGTTGCCTTGCCTCCCACTTACGTATGCATGGGCTGGTGTGCGTCTGACACCAGTGCCACCACATTTTCAAGGATAATTTGAATTAAAAAAAAATACAAACACAACCATTCCCTTTCTTTCTCTCGTTTTGCGTGCAGATAAGAAGCAAAGCCGCGAATATCCCGTCAGAGGAGACTGCAACATTAACCAGTGATGTAGCCGAAACCACGAACGAGCACGTTTCATGATTACACACTCCCAACGCAAACCCATAGGATATCGAATTTCCCTGTCGTCAAGTTTCAGGAAAAGCCAGAAAAAAAAAACGTTCCCATTCGAAGTAATTACATTTACATTTCCCTTGACATTTAACACAGCTTCAGGACTCGAGACACCTCCAGGAATGGCCTTTCTTCCCATTCACGTGCGTACTCTCCCTAAAACGGCAAATCATTTACATGTCATTACCACCAGGTAGCTGGTATGTATGTACGTACTACTGACAAAAAGAACACTTACCGTGTTTTGCAAATTGAAATTGAGCATTTCGCTCTCAGGATCTCTCGCCAAAAGGGAGTGATTGCCTGAGGATAAGGATATTTGCTATCAGTTTTCGGTTTGTTTATCCATTTATTTGTCTGGCATTGAGGTGGTATGCTCACTGTTATTGTAGATTACCCTTAATCCTGAATGTTTGATAAGGATAATTAATTTTGTGCGGCACGGCGCACGCGGGGCGCTGAACTGAAGATGGCTACGGCAATGTACTGTACCCACGGGCATAGTTTAAGAATGGTTTAAGTTTGTAAATCATTATGGTGGGAGGCTACAGGTTTTCATCGATTGGTAGCAAAATTAATTAAATTCAATTGAAGACAAATAGCACCGTTGGATGGAGAAATGTTTCCTTGGGGAGAAATTGCTTATCCATCGTAGGAGGAGGCAGCAGGTTTTTTGTTATATACCAATCGATAAGAACTATCGATTTGAAAACGGTTTACATACCCTATTTAGGTAAGTGCAAAAAGTATCTGTAGTTGTTGAGTAAACTAAGGTTCGTTTACTTAATCAGAATACCTACGTACTATAAAGTGAATCTTGGTGGCCTTGACTCTGACAGGAACTATTGTTGTAAGTCTGTTGTTCGGACAAAAAGAGGGCGAACACTTCCATACTTACTGGGGCGATTGGAACAGAGAACAAAGGCAAGACTCATTTGGATGTGAATTTGTTGTCAGCGGTAGACTTAGACAAAACAGAATCTTGAGTTGTGAACGAGTACCTTAAATTCTTATTCAGACCGAACTTAGTGTCCTAGGGTTGGGTTGAGTATTCGGCTAGGTTTTTCAATCTCAAAGCCGATAGGGCAGAACAGGTACATAGAAGGTATGTCATAGTTTCTTCCTCGACAGCTTTTACAGAAATCACTGAAAGGAGCACCAAGCCATCTGGCAATGCTCCAACTATATTGCTTAGATATGTCAGTTATTGGGTAGTAATGTACCTGTGTACGCCTTAGAGAAGAGCTAATTAAATTATTCAGAACCCCTCCTAAATTCAGAACGAGAAGGAAAGGTGCACAAGATTGCTTTGAATATACACCCTATGTCGGAAATGAGCAAGACTATGCTTTAAGATCCGATTATTAGAATAGATATGTAGCTTAGACCTGGTGCTGTGTAGTGTTGTAACTGCTACTACGCATCGGTTGGCATCGGATACTGGTTGCTGCACAATTTGACTTATGTAAATTTGACTAAAGCGGATGTGCTCCCTAGATAGAGTCAAGAGCTTGTTTCCAAGAATAAGTCAGATTCTTGACTAACAGATGAGCCCTTAACGAGCCAATAGCAGCCATCACATCCCCGAAGTGGATTACTTATGTACTCTGCCCGACGTGCTAGGGATTTTGCACAGCTGTGCAGCCTGATGCTAAAAAACACCTCCTCCGCACTATTCCAGACATACACCAGATTGGATATGCGCTATCATGTCACTTCTTCAATCATAGAACTATATCTTCAGAGATACGCAGATGAAAAATCGAGATCATCTGTAGCTCTCAGGCGCAATCGAAGAACAGGCTTAACAAGATGGCCTTGAAGTGAAATGAGGAAAAAAGGACATAAAAGGACATCAGCAAATAAAGAAGCATCTGTCCACTACCTAGGACAAAATGTCACTCTTGACAACAACAACTTCGAAGTGCTAAGGGAATTTACCTATCTCGGAGTAAACATCAACTCCATGAATGACTACCTAGTGGAGATTTGGCGAAGGCATACGCTAGGATACCACGGTTACTTCGGTTTTGCGATACAAATAGGATCAAATCTACTTTCTCGGAAGACGTAAAGTCTGCTCTGCAAAACATTGATCCTGAAAGGAGTTGGTCTTATTGAGATCACTACTGAATTTAATGAGGCCGAGAGTATTCTCCATCATCACTCTGCCCACGCGGACGAGTTTGGCCGAGATGGAACGAGATTAGGCAAAACAAGTGGGCAGTCATGCATATTTTTCTTGGAGTCTAAGGCTTTTGTACATTGGTTCTGCTATCAAATCATACAATGACACCAACATAAAGATCGAATAGAGAATCCATTCTAGATCCTAATCATTCAAGTCCTGTGCCATATCGGAGATGCAAGCACGTTTTCAAGAGCCTAAGACGTTGTTGAAAAATAAAAATATTGGAATTGATATTCATTTCTATCTTTTATCCCACAGCTTCCTCTATTACAAATCTACTGGTCTGGATGGTATCTTACCAGTGGAATCTTAATATATCAAGTCCCTGGCTCCACATTATCTATAGAAGGTGCATAAACTTGGGCTACATTCCTAGATCCTGTAGGATGATCAATCCAATTTTCATACCTAAAGCCGGTAAGACCTCCCTCGCATCCCCTAAAGACTTCCTGATCAACTGATCGTAAAACGCTTTCAGATATAAACGGTATTCATCAGACGCATTTGTTTGTAAGGAGTACTGAACAAGAGGACACCCTTGAACGAGAAAGCATCATCGCAACACTCGAGAAGGCGAAAAGGGATCTGGAGCAATTTTAAATGAGTCTGCGATAGTGATAGAGCAACATATGGGTCCAAGATAGCATTTGATATAGGCGCGGAAGTCTTCTCCAGCGGGCTAGTCATTTGTATCACCACCCGATTGCGTGACCAGTGTAGTATATTTAAAGCAGAGATCACAGAAGTCCGAGAATCTCCAGCCTGCCTTTCAATTAACACAATAGATAGCAGCACTATTGTTGTATCCATATAAAGTCAAGCAGAGATAAAAGGCTAGAAATCGGCTTTAAGTTAGTTAAGCAATGTCAAGAATCTCTTAACGAAATCGTTGTCAGATGAGACGTATCTCTGTGCTGGGTTTCACTTCACAGGATATTCCGAACTATTGCAAAACAGACGAGTTGTCTAAGGAGGAGAAGCCATAGCCTCCAAGATAATAGGTGAGGACCGTCAGCACCTATTAAATCGATAAAGTTCCACTTGGATACTGCACCCATCAGAATTGCAAAAAGTCAATGGAATAATATTAGTATATGTCTCTCATCTAAACAAATCTGGCCAAAACTGGATTATACGAAAACTAAGAGGCATGAGTGGTAGGCAGTTGTGCCATAAAGCTTGGTTCTTCATTCAAAGTTTTATATTGAAGCTGTAGAGACGAGGCAGAGGCTGAAACTATGACCCACCTTCTGTTTACCTGTCCTGACCTATCGTCTTTGTGAAAGAAAACCGTTGACGAATACTTCCTCAAAGATCTTACTGCCAGAATAGACGTAATCAATATCGAAAGTTTTGTCCTTGGGTTTAATTGGTTTCATGCCTGAACGGCAAATCATCTTCACATCGAAACTAGTTACGCTAACTCTCTTCTTTTTTTCTTTTTTTTTGAGAAAACCTTTAACCATATGGCTGACACTGTGACCTAAATAATTCTATTGTATCAAGATATTGTACCAAGATAGCTAAACCAAGAGAAATACCACCTACCTTATGAAGGATAGTACGTCCTTAGCAGTACGTCCGCTGACAAACATATTTCCTTGTGGAAAATACGCCTCCTTATCCAATGTAATGCTGGGCATTCACAGAGACTGTGCTCAGAGGATTTGCCATCTTCCAAGCAGAACCTACATTCCGTTTCGAGCACAGATTTCGAACACAGCTTTCTAATATGTTCCTTATCTAGATTAACGACTTCCTTGTAGGAATAAGGTCTGACTAATCGCTTGGATTGTCTATGGCGGTAGCCGACCTGACACCACAGTAGGGTTCAGGTCCTATGAAAAGATTCTAAACCAGCCCTAGCTAGATCGTCTGCAGATTTATTGCCGGCCATTCCGTGATGACTAGGACCCAGCCGAATTTTACCCTATTATGTCTGGCAAGAGATTGTAGTGCATTGTAACAGCATTTGACTGATATAGAGTCCATTAAATTTGACGACAGCGCTTTAAGTGCTGCCTGGCTATCTGAAAATATATACGTATATCCTAGCGCCCTTAATACCTTTATCAAGGTTTATCCTAGCGTAGATCTCAATGCATGGAGTTCAGCCTGTAAAACTATAGGACACATTTCCATAGGTATCGAGACTTTTGTGTTGGGTCCAAAGACGCCAACTCCAACTCTAGTTTCCATCTTTGATCGATCTGAGAATCAAATCAGACCTCTAGGATCCAGTGCCAGAACAGCATTAGACCAGTTTGTATGGTCCAATATTTCTACCTCAAATAATCTACCGAAACAGCACTCCCTGACCATGATGTCGGGGATAGTCCAAAATTTGTCGTTTTTGGGAATTAAGTCAAGAATTTTGTCCCATATGGTCGCCTGATTTATACTTGTATTCTAGTTGCAGCTTAATAGCGCATCTAGCGCCCGTCTTCCTAATGAAGATTTATAGGCGAGAAAGCCCAACAACAGTTTCTAATGCTGCCGTGGGGCAGTTGTGCATAGCACCCGTAATACCGAGACAGGCAATCCTTTGAAGCTTCTGAAGCTTCGTTGCCATTGTTTGTTCAAGAACTTTTGGCCACAAAACGGCCTTGCTTGCGGCCTCATCATCATTATATACATCCAATGTATCATTTCTGCCATATAGGCGTCTACTGGCCCATACGGCCCTAGTGGCATGCTCGATGGCGGACTTGGTATCAGAATTCCAGCTAAGCCATAACCGAGATATTTAACCTCGCTGGAATAAACTAAAGTGGTGCCTTTGATGGTGATAGGTCCTAGATTGACCAGTCTTCTTTTTGTAAAAGGCACTAGAACGGTTTGCAAGGATTGATGGATAGTCCTTCTCTGCTGCACCATTCTAACACGTATAGTAAAGCACATTGCATGACACTAGAAATGGTCATACTGTGTTTACCACTAATGATGATGTAGCTTAATCTCTGAAGATCGACCAGGAGATTTTCGATGACTAGTGACCATAGAAGGGAAGAAAGGACTCCTCCCTGGGGACAGCTCTTAACTGAGTTCACAGACACTGATACTCCTCCAGAGGAGGAGGTAATAATTCGACTTTCAAGCATGATCCGTATCATTTGGTTGGTCGAATCCTCGATACCTTTGGCACTATAGGTAATTGCTCTTGCTATTGAGTCGTAGCCAGTGATATCGAATGCGCCCTAAATATCAAGGAAGGCACACAGAGCTATTTCCTTGGAACGTATAGTTCCTTCTATCTTCTTCACAAGATAGTGAAGAGCACCTTCTGTGGATTTACCTTTTCTGTATGCAAACTGACTTGAGTGCAGAGGGATAGACAAATCTAGCCGGTCTCTAACATGAACGACAATGAGTCTCTCCATGGTTTTGAGAACAAAATGTTGTTAGACTTATAGGTCTATAAGATTTAGGCAGCTCAATAAGCTTATTGCCTGGTTTGGGAATAAAGATTACATTTACCTGTCTCCAGGTAGTTGGGAAGTAACGCCAATTGCAGCTGGCTCTAAATAAAGCAATCAAACCTAGCAGGATGGGATTATTTACCTTTTGTAAAAGCGCATACCTCGTATAGAGGTATACCCGGGGGCTTTGAATAGTTTGAAGGACCTTACTTAACCTTATCCGGAATAAAAATTTTACCGGATAAACTATTTACTCTACTATCAATGCAGACCTTATGGTTAGATGCGTTCGGGTACATGTGGAACACACGAGTAGCTGAACATGGGAAATAACCCTGAAGTAAGGTTCTAATAGGCCATTGGCTTTTTTAGTAAGCCTACACAATTAACATAATCTTTCACGAGTGCCTTGTGGATTCGTGATCATACTGGCATATCAGCAATGTTTTCGCCTCAATTCCAAATTGTATTCTATAAAACTGAACCTGCATTCGTCCAAACTCTTTGTGCGTTTAGCAGAGTTGAAGAGTTTTCTAACTTTCTTTCTTAGTTTGGCAAGCTGGTCATACCATCAGGGAACCTTACGTTTACACAGACTGGTTTTATGGACACAGCTGTCATGATAGGAAGTAAGCAACACATCATTCAATTGGTATGCTGCTTCAACTAAGTCCTATGTGGACTCGATAGGTGTAACAAGCATATCTAATTTAGAGAGGACAAGTCCCCGATATAGATTCCAGTCCGTGGACTTGGGATCATATCTAAAAGAAGTGTGTGACAATTTGTCGGGAATGTCGAATGTGTTGATGGTCAGACATCAAGGCCTCGTCATTCGAAAATTTTCAACAAAAGAGATAATTGAACTGGAGAGTGTGAGGTCAAGTACCTCGTCGCGAATCGCTTTTATGAAGATAGGTTTAGAGCCTTTATGTAAAATATCTACATGACTACCAACAAGATATTCTAAAAGACACATACCACTTCTATTGATGCCACTACTGCCTCAGACCTCATGATGATATAATGTAGTGGAGGTTGCTGTCTTGGCAATGTCTGATGAGTTCCTGGACCTCTATGGGCGAGATATTGTCGTCGTCGCCGGGGAAGTAGGACCAGGCACGCACGATGTTCTGTGTTCACCCTTTTAGTTGGAACCTCTACCAGTAGAGCCATCAGATCTTTCGTCATGAATTCTATAATTGGAAGAAAGATAATATTCGTGCTGATTAATCAGGCCACCATTGGCACTGACTCACTGCATTTAAAAATTAACTACCTTGCCTTATTCCAAAGACCTTGAATTTGTCCGCAGATAACCCAAGTCTCTTGGATAAGACCAAGGGTTATATCATCATCGGCGAACCGTTTGCTATAGGTAGGGGACGTGCCCTTAGCGTGATGCCGGTTCTCCTGTAGCATCCTGCCCCTCTTATCCTGCATGTACGTCCCGATGCTGATAACCCAGTTTTTTCCTAAGTGTGTCTCTACTTGAGCGGAGACAGTCACCTAACCCAACCCGGTCACATCTGCTTAGAGGGTGATTAGAAAGCTGTATAGCGACATCGGTCTAGTCAAAAAAAGTTAAATAAAACAAGAGATTCTACAAATTCATTCCAAAGCGACCTTATATTAGACGGCTTCACAGTGAGGCCTAAGTATACCTTGAATGTAGTGCCATCAAAGTCATCATGAGTAACTTCGAAAACTATTTTGCTTTCAGTCGAATTTTTAGTGCACATCTTAATCCCCAATTAGTAATAATTACATATTAACGAATAGTCCTTAAAATATTACCTTTATTTAAGATCTTCCACTGTATTTCCTACGTGCTCCTAAAAATCATAGCAATGTCGTAAACTGTTCTACATTGTGGGAGGTGAACTATTGAAAGAATGAACTCGTATTGTTTTTATGGAAGTGTACTCCATTAAATCTAAATTGATGATGCGTTACGATGCTTTTACGATTCAATTTGTTTTGCCAAACTTTTCAACACTAGTGAATCCAGCAGCAGGACTCCCACATGTTCAGGGTGGCGTGGTCGTGTAAAAACACAAAGTTGTTTAAAATTCCAACATCCAATGGATACAAAATGCTAACAAATACATGTACAGTCATAGATCTATTTCAGAGGTATAAAGCGGAAGATATATTTTTTTTCTGTTGGTTCTATTGATTTAATTATTGCTTTGCTTTTAAACTACATTACATGTATGTACATATTTTATCCTCAAAACTATTTAATATTCCTGCCGCTTTTCATTCCATGAATAAGGTATGGTATATTCCAACTAAAATCCAATAATCAAAAGCACAGACAAAATTCAAAGCACAAAAACTTTTCCAAAAGGACTACATGTCTATATAAATTATATCTGCTCTTCCATCGTCGAAGGTAAAGGTATGTACATACATATTATCTCTCCTACATCAGCATCCAGCCTTAAGGTATACCAAATGAGGCCGTAAACAAAAAACTTGTCAAGCTATTTTCCAACATGATAACATTTTACTACCAAAAACAGAAGTAAAAAGCCGTAAGCCTATTACACACAGAACCTTATGTTCCAACCAAGAACAATACACCAAAGAAATGTTTCAAAGAAACATTCCAACACAGCTCCCTATCAACCTACTTTCATAGTTTATTACCCTTTCACCCGACAACAACATCAATAACAACAAAGAGGAAGTACCAAAACCCCTTAAAGCGTATACCCAACTTTCCTCCATGTTACTCTAACGAGATTTCAATGAAGTTAAGTGCCTTCCAGATGTATCACTACCCTATTTTCAAAATTTTATGCGAACGCGAACATCCTTAAGCTCTGTTCACATAAAAACATAATGCAAACTTAGAAACTTTTTACACGGCCGCCCCCCAAAAAACACAAGAGAACACAGAACCCAAGGACCCTACTACCTAGACAATGATGAAAATCCTTTTTGCTGAGAATTTGAATATTTATTCCAGGTCAAGATGATAAGTTTTTTTTTTTTTTTTTACTTTTCTTTTCAATTTATTTGGAAACGAAATGTGGAACCGAAGTCTGTCGACAGCTGCTGGAAGGGTTTCTAGGAAAAAAGGATTCTTTGAACATATTTGCACGTCCTATCCAATACCTGGAGGTAAACATCTGTAGGAGAGAGGCTTCGGTAAATGATGAATAAAAATGAAAGGATATTCCGAGACTGCATACGAGTATGTGGTAATCTTGAGTAATAAACATGTTTTCCTGATTTTGAAGGGAGCAAGCTGCCTAAGGTATGTCTTGTTGAAGGACAACGGCATAACAAGCGGTGAAGTGATTGGAAAGTAAAAAATATGGTAGCAGTGAAGTTGATGCACCTTCGGAGGAAAGAAACTGATTATGATCTGCTAACAAAATTTCAGAACTTTTTCTCAACAGGTTCTCCGAATTCAATGGAATTATTAATTTAGAAACAATTCAGTGAATATTAAAAGAAAGGTGCCATCAGGAGTGCTGTACGCTACACTATGAACTACAGCAAGAGACAAAATACAAACACCCGGTTTAGGAGGAATATGAAACTATTTGAAGGTTTTATACATAATTTTAAGGCTACCGCAGAGAGGGACTAATCTTCAATACATACACATGCATCAACGTGCAACCTATAAAGCGAAATGTCCTAAAGAAATCCTTGGAAAACTTCGAAATTCTTTGAAAATCCTTAATATACAAAATATAGGTATTTTCATTGAATGTGTCGCACTCACGCATGTTTTACCACAATTTCATCGCCACATTCGAAACACGGAAGCTCCAACACTGTGAGGGTTTTCGATCTTGGTTTCCCCCATCAGTATTTCTCATCCTTCTGGTAGACAAACAAAGTTGAAATCAACGCTAAAGTCCATAGTTAGACTGGAGGATGTCTTATTTCAGCTATTTCGACCTATTAGGAGCTTAGGTCAATGGGGATCTCTCAAGACTAAGGCACAATTTTGAAAAAGATGTGGTGGCGGAGATGTCCGTAATGAAGCAACAGCAGCTCTCACAACCCCGAAGAGGGTTACTGACATGGGTTCATAGTTAAAGCGGCTAAACCTTCATATACCCCAAAAGACTTTAGGCCGATAAGTCCTAAATTTAGGTTTAGGTTAGGGTGGCTGTCTGCCTGCACACACTTACCCAATAAAGGTCCCTTCTGATACCATGTATCGTATCATTTGCCTACCCGGGTCTACTTAAATAAACCTGAGCTTTCAAAAAAGCAAAGGCAGCTCGTGACGCCTAATGGAGAAGTGAGCTCCTAGATGGATTAGCCTTTTTTTTTGGGATGGAGCTGGACACGTACATAGTGCCCTACAGCTTCTGCAGAAGTTATTTGAAAAGAAGCTCAGCCTATTGGCATGTTGGCGTATCAGACGATCGCGGTGTCCAGTAAAAATAAAATCAACTTAGCACTACGTTTCAGATCAAGCCCAGGCCAGATCTGCCTAGAAATGTTGCAAGTAGAGAGATTTCCCCATCTGCAGTTAGTTCTGCTAAAAGCATCCAGTTTTAGTAAGATTATACAAATAGCAGGATCCTTTGGGTCGTATCCTAACTGGCGAGCTTTCCAGCCTTGTGGTTTCCTGCAATGCCTTAATAAGCCTTACCTCGTTCCTACATTAGACGTTTGAAAGGTCTTGACATATCCAAGTCCTGGGGATATTTCCCCAGCCCAACATTCCTACACTAAAGGCCGATCTGTTGAGCCAGCTCTGCATGAAGTGGTACCAAACATCGAAAGTTCACTCTTCCGCAAAGAATCCTTCCTAGATATAGAATGAACCTTCAACAATGTGAAATCCGAATCAATATGACTAGCACACAACTAACAAAGCGTAAAGCCCATAATCTCAGACTGGCTTGAATACATGCTCAAGACGATACACATTAGCTCAGAACTAGGTTGAGAAACTCCCCATGGAGGGATCCTATCTCCTGTATTATGGATACTGGTTGCAAACGAAATTTCAGTGAAAATAGAATTAAGTGGGGTCCGAGTTGTTTCATGTGCGGACAATGACGACGAAATGGCGAAAGGCAAGTTCCTGCCCACAATACCTACTATAGCAATACCCTACACAAATGGGTGGATAGGTGTGGATTAAACGTTAGCCACATGAAAAGAGAAGCCGTTCCCTTCAATAACAAGAGAACAATTCCACAGATCGGGCCATTGAGATTCAAGGGTACACGTCACCAAATCTCGGACAAGGTGAGATACTTGGGCTGTATATTCGACTGAAAGCTGATTTGGAGAGAGCACTTGTCAAATGGGATCTACATACATATATATTTCTATACATGCAGCAAACCACTTTTAAGAATGAGGACCCAAGCCTGACATCATCCACTCGATGTACAATGGATGGTGGCCCGCACCAGATAAGGTCACGTACCTCAGGGAACTGACTTAGATCCAAGGACTAGTGTGCATAGAGTCTACTAGCCTCATTAGTAGAACCACGCCAAATGCAGCCCTTGAAACCATACTGACACTGATTCCATTAGACTTGCACCGAAAGGAAATAACTGCCAGGAGTGCAGTTTGAAACAATTCAAACTTTGTAGAGGGGAAGATGAAGGTTCGGGTTCTGCCATATACTCGCTCAAACCTGAAATTATCACTTAGACTATCCACAAAACTAGGTGATCGACATCTACATATATATGTAAGGCCATCTCATCCAAAGTTATTAAATCCAAACTTGTGAAGCGATATCGTGAAAAGCTCACCACATGCTTAACAAATCACAACGTTACACTCTTTTGGGTTCCAGGATACACCTGTGATCAAGGGAACAAACTGGCGGGTGAATAAACAAGAAAAGTTTCCGAACAAGAGTTGACAATGTTATCTCTGTTCTACCGCCCCCTAGTACTTGTTAAATCTAATTTAGAACAAGCCATCGTGCGACTAGCCTATGAGAGATGTAGCCCGCTCTCACCTCCAGAGAGCTCTGGACCGAACATAACAATACAAAAACTAAGCTAATTCTAGCGCTTAATAGAACCAACTTAGCCAATAAAGAATGCGACTAAAGACTGACGACCTATATAAAGGCTATGGCGATACAAACGCAGAAGAGAGCACATCTCACTTCCTATGCGAATGCCTAAGCCTCTGCTGAACTAAGAAAACGGTCCTCGGTGAATACCATTTCGGAGACCTGGGTAACTTGTCAGGAAAGCCGCCATAAAATTTATACCAATCTCGGGTTTCTTCAGGGAGGCCGCTTAGCTATACCAAAGTCACAATCAAACTTTGTTCTTTTCTTAGGTTACTTCACGACAGGGGTTCACAAAGGATTCATTGGAGAACCGAGTGTGAGATGCACATCCAACCTATGCCTGACGACTAGAGTGGCAGTACTACATGTGTATTTCATGTACAAAAAAGGCCATCCTATATATACCTTGACGCATATCCCTGAAACGTCGTACATAAGATTCTATCCAGCGTACTGTGTGAACGTCTTAAGCGGATTGGACGTACCTATGTGGATTCCAGCCCAGTAGATTGACTATAGACTAAGTCTTCAGCAAAGAATTTTAAGTCGAAACATACCATCTGTTCGTCATCTTTAAGGCTGCCTATGACACCATTTATCGAATTAGGGATCCCGAAAAATTTCGGTTCTATATGCGAGGATATCGAAGAGAGAAGAAGATTCAACTGCGAATTCTATGACCTGTACCAAGATGTGGATGTAGTCCAGAAGGCCAAAACACGTCGAACGACAATGCTCCAACCAAGAGAGCCTTCAAATCCCAAACCTAAGGTTCGAGATGACAAAGAAGATCTGAATGAATCTCCATTATGAGGAGGATGCTTGGTCTGAAGAACTGGCAGTAGTGAGGCGGAGACCGAAGAAAGTGGCCGGTCGCAGTGTCACAGTCCGGAGACCGATAAGTAACATTTCCTTAAAAATCTGTCACTACGCACGCAAACATTGACAAAGAATTCAAGGTGTAAGATGGCAAAGCTAAGGATACTGATACCAGTTCTAAAAAATTTCCTTTCTTGTGGTAAACGATGCAGAGTCTCCTTTCATCGTACATTCTACCATTTGGGAGCATAAATTGCCTCACACATAATCTCCTCGACATAGGATCCTTAAGTCACATATTTCCAAGAAGACGAGCAGATAATATTACAACCACCCACCTCCTACAGTTCCCTTAAATCTCAATCAACGCCAAAGCTTAAAGGGTTTGCATATTTCCCTAAATGTCGATATCACTTCAAGAAGCACTAAAGCATTCCACTCCGCTAAACCCAAACCAACACATTACCTTCAAATTCTTTCCAAAGAAACGGGCAAACAGAAACAGCATCACTCCACTTCAGTGTGCCAACCTTCAAACAGTTTATTTAGGATGAAATACTTCCACTTCAATACCTTTTTGGCAATGGATTTAAAGGATAGAAAAAATCCCTTTTGACTCCCTTCGAAGATACATATCCTTCTTCACACACACACACCCTGCTAACACGTAGAAATAAAGATCTGGAACATTTTTTTTTTTTTTTTCTTCATCTTTTCGGTTTGGGAATTTATTATTCGGATTAAGATTCTCAATTCCTCACCTGGTGATACGAATCGAAAGGACCATTATATATAGTATGTGGAAGCCGGTTCTTCCATAACTCAGTGCGGTTGTCAGCAAATGGTAGAATATTCGGAGATACCCCTAAAACCTGCATGAGATGCTGCAATATTTTACCAGGAAATCCAGTTTGAATTACTTTAATAATCCTCCTCAACGAATTGTTTTATTCATTTCGAACAGGTAATGTAAGGCAGAGATAAGGATTCCTTTCAAAAGGACTCTTGAAAAAGTTTTATTCGTTTTTGTTTTCTGTTTTTTCTTTCAATAATGTGATTGGTATCAGGTTATGAAAGAGATTATAGTCAAGGACATCATAAAATGACGACGACAAATCACACAAATGATTTATTCAATTTACATATCTATCTATAGTATAGTATAGTATAACCGAAAGGAGCTTTAAATTATTTAATGGAACCTAGCTATACTTTCTCATCTACATATACTTTCAATAAGTGCGCCTTGTTTGAAACGACAAACTAAGGAAATACTTGTGATCGCAAAGGATAAGTGGAAGAGAAGTGAAAGGCGACCCAATAAATGTGAAAATAATTGGAGTCCTTATTCAAATTACTCATCCACAAATAACCCAATAAGGAAGAAGGGAAGAAGGAATTATAAAATATACTTGATATTCATAAGGGAAGTGGAGAGCAATAAGGAACGGAATGGACATCACTTGGCGGTGACCTACTTTCAGAGGAAAGGATATTTTTTTTTTTTTGTTTTCGGTAGAAAGGATTGACAAATTAAATGTCTTTGCTGACTTGAATGGCAAAAAATAGAGGAAAACTTTTAAGCATCAGAAAACAGGAGCAAAGGATGAATGGTTCACAAAGATCTCAGTTGATAGTGAAATTGTATTCCAATTTGTTGGCAATAAGGAACTAGTTTTCCGGCGGATGGAGAAGGTGGATTCGGTTACTACTTAGGAAAAATTTACATCTTCAAGTGGCATTGAATGGTGTGGGTATTCTATTCAACTTGCCTGTGTGGAAATGTTGCTACTTTCGAACTTAAATCTATCCTTCAACAATGTTTATGTGTATATATTCAAAGGACTACAGAGCATATGCGACAATTGGAAAAAAAGCTAGATGTAAGATTAAGGCAAATGATGATGATGCACAGAAGTGGTAGATATCTTAAGAACCACAAGTAGACACCAGACCTATGTGAAAAAGAAAATAGTAGCGTCGCCTCGAACTATTTTTCGAAAAGAAGCTGCGACTTGAGTTGAAAAAAAAACTCTCCATTGGATTGGTATACAATATTACGACCATTGTAGAGTCAGCCCTGACTTGTCACCCACTTATACAAACACTATGTACCAATCAGTAGCGAAATTCTAAAATCAGTAACCTTCGGCGTGAAAACAAGAAGACTTTTAATCACGTAAAACCTTCTAGGGACCTACATGACTGGGATCTCTACAAGAGCAGTTATAAGAAACTCACAAAGGTTAGGAACTCACAAAGGGAAGTGAAGAGCTTCCTTTCGTAATAATCCCCCTGGCCTCGATGGTATCTTACCAACGGGATTGCAACAGCGTTTTAATACATCAAATCCCTGGCTCCACATCCATAAAATTTTGATAAAGGTTCCTTTACGTTTTTTGCTTTTAGGTTTCCGAAAGGCTTTTGACAAGGTTGATCATAGGATGCTCTGTTGGAAATTAAAACATTTTTAAGTTAAGAAGTTATCTGTCACAAAGGACTGTAGTTTGGATTAATTCTTCATCACTGAAGCTTACAAAGCAAGGTGTCCCTCAGAGTGCAATTTTGTGGCCAATTCTTTTTTGCATTATTATCAATGACCTGACTTCGGTATGCAAATACGCTTTAGTAAATTTGTATGCACTTTCATATGGAAGACATAGTTGAACTTATTTCCCTGTTAAATGATGAACTGTCAAATATATTGAACTGGACAAGGATAAATGGATTGCTCTTAAGCTCCTTTAAATATCAAGTCATACCTATTTGAAATAGAATGTGTGTACTTAACCTTCTGCCCAATATGTGAGCATCGAAAACTGAGCTTAAACTCATAGAATCCTGGCTAAGCTGGCATAAAGTTAACACTAAAAGGGCTAATTGATATCAATCTTCTGGAGAGGATTAACCCGACTATGTTCTCCATACCCCATCGTATGCGTACTGCAAAGGCAAAACTGAATCAGTCCTCATTAACACAAGTAGATCTCTGATCATCACCATTGTGACTTTCCTTGAAGGATCTTTTAAATTAGAGACAAACACGATGCATTCGTAACTCCGACCGTTGGCGACCTGAACGGTTTGTATGACAACTTTTGTCAATCGATGCTTGCAACTTTTTAGGAGCACATACATACTACTACTGGCTCCATATGACTTTTTTTTGTCGGATTAGGAAACACTCACTTCAAGTACTCAGACGCAACTGGTCCATTGTACTACCAAAACTGGTCCAAGTAATACCAATATTACCCATTTTACTGAAATTTCGGCGACTTTCGGGGAAAAACTGGAAATGTACTCAGCGATGAGGAGCTCACAGTATCAGTACTCACCACATCAGCACCGAAGATCTGGCACCTGATCTGAGCAAAGGCAGGACAATAACAAAGAAAATGATCCGAAGTATCGTTGCCCGCTCCACAAGCATCGCAGATAGTGATGTCTCTTAGCATAGCTTGTCAAAAGGAAAGTGAGAGACAGCATGATTGCCGCTGATTTCTTACTGACGTTCGGGAGCATTCGTTTACTCTGCCTGCATCCTGGAGAGCCGTCGCACACAAAATTGTATGCGTCGGAAACCCAATCGTCAATGAACGCCTTGACCGAGGACGCGGGAAGATCCAACGCAGGTTCAGGTCCTGAGAAATTATCCTCTGACCCTTGCTTAGCAATCTCATTGGAGATCTCATTCCCCGCAATCTCAGAGTAACCTCGAACCCAGACAAGAATCAACGAGTTCAGCCTTGCAATTGAATTCAAAGAGTTCTTGCATTCTCGAACAGTTTTAAAACGGGTTACAGGCTTGAGCAAGGCCTTAAGCGCAGCCTGAGTGTCGCTACAGATAGAGATACTCCGATGTAGTCACCTATTCTTAATAATATAGTCGGCAGCCAATAGGATAGCATAGATCTCCGCTTGAAAAACAGAGACATGCTTGCCTAACGAGTAGTGAAGTCTAGTGTTGTCGGTCTCCACGAAGACACCAGCACCGGACCCTTGACTTGTTTTAGAGTCATCCGTGAAGATTTGACTACAGCCCAGACCAGGCTCAGACTCTGAACGAAGCCAGTACCGAGCGCAAGGAAAGTCAACTCAAAATTTGCACAGCAGCCTAAGTACCGATGTCATTGCATCGGACGGCATATCCATGGAACCAGGGTCAACGAATAAGTATTGCCCAAGGTCATCGAAACTCCAGTGCGGATGATGCCAAAAGCCACACCGTCTAAGACTGTAGATTAAGTTAGGGTTGAGGGTGGTTGTCCCCGCTTAGCAGGGACGCGCTTTGACCAAAAGCAAGGTCCATTGTGATACCACTATGGAAAAACCGGATTACCATCACCGAAGACCTACATGGAGACTTCCCAGATGGGACAAAAGGTGGGATAGCCAGTTTCGGTGTAAACCCATGCCGAAGATGTATGATTCGCTGTTTAACCATTAAATCAGTTTGTGGCAAAACTTTTTATATTGCCTAAGTCTAGTCTGAATAGATCGTTTAGATCTTCGAAGAAGTACTCGCCTAAGGTTTTTCTTCTCAAGACCGATAGACCAGGACAAGATGTGTCATGGTTTTCTCCTCTTCCTCGTCTCTACAGCTTCTACAGAAATCGTTGAAGGAGGCACCAAGCCTTCTACCATGTCTGCCTACCAGACAGCCGGAAATAAAACTACTTATTTTCCTACAATCCAGCTTTATCAAGGGTAGCTAAATCAAGCAGAGCATCTAGAGCAAACCTAGGCTTACTCAGGAAAGCTTCCCTGCAACCGAGACAGGCCATTCTATGGAGTTTCGTGCAGAAAGCAGTCACATTCTAAAGCGAAAGCCCACTTAACCAAACAACCAACGCATAAGCTATTAAAGGTCTTATCATAGCCGTATAGATCCAGACGACCCTTTTCGATGACAAGCCTCATGTCTTGCGAAAACCACCACTATACCGCCTTAGATGTCCTCGATGCTTTACCCAAAGTAGTTTTTTATCCAGGATCACTCTCAGATATTTTGCTTCATCGGAGATCTGGATAGTGACGCCTTTTAGCACTGGCTGAGTCAGACCGGTCATAATCCTCCTTCTCACGAATAGAATAGCCTCATTTTTCAAAGGACAAGCAAGGTTAAAGGAGTTAGCACAGACAGTCCTTATAAGAGTATGGCAACATCATCCACGTATGCCTTAGCCTAGACGTTTGAACTATTAAAATGCAACAGAGAGTCAACTACCATGCACCATAGAAGTGGAGACGAAACGCCATTTTGTGGGCATAACATGGCGGCCACAGTCCACATTTACAACTCAAGTTCTATTCATCACCATTGCCCTGATCCAAAATACCAAATACCAATGTCTCATCTTCCCCGTCTTGTCAAGTAGAGTCACACGTGCAATCAAAAGTTGCATTGTTGAAAGCGACCTCTATGTCAGTGAAAATGCCCTCGTCGTATTCCTTCCAATCGAGCGCGCATTTAATTCTAGCAACTAGATTTTGAAGCGCAGTCTCGCAGAGTTTTCCACACTTACATATATGCATGTTGCATCTCAGATAGAGGGTACATTCTCAGTGCAGAGCTGCGCACGTGACAAGTACCTTCAAGTTTTTCAGCAAAAAGGAAGACTGACTTATAGTGTAGTCAACTCCTCCAATTTTTGGTATAAAAGCCACTCGAACGGTACGCCAAGGTATAGGAATATATGCCAATACCAGACGCGCAATGAAGATTCTCTTCAGAGTTGGTAGCAACTGGTTTATACCCTGTTGCAGCAATCCTGGGTACACTCCATCGGTACCAGTCGATTTGAAGCTATCAAAATACATATGCTATCGATGCAGTATACCAGCTCCGCCGAGTTTGAGTAAAAAGTCTACAACTTAGAAGAGTAGTAGCAGCTTTGGAATGAAATTTATCTACCTACACGTTCCCTTTTCACCCCATAGATACAATTCAAATCCAAAAATGACAGTAGAACTAACAGAAGTGGATTTTCTGAACGATTACAGACCAACATCTCACATATTGCTACAATATACAACAAAAAGGAAGTGAATTTTAAATACCCATTGTATTAAATGCAATATCTCCCAGCTGTTCTGAATCTTCCTTTTTTCCATTCATATGTGCAGTCTGGTAACTCAATTCCAATGATACTCCCACATGAATCTAATCCTTTCCACGCACTGCACTCGTAGACACAATCAACACCACATTGCACCAACCATAAAGCATTTGCATACAGAATAAGTAGCATATCCTGAATATTTTCTTGCAATGGGAATTCCTTGCGACAAGAAACACAAACACACGGAATTTCATTAGAATCACTTTGTGCATCATAAAGGTTAAAGGATATGAAGGGATAAATCTGAATGCGCGTTTACATACGCGACACCATCCCCAAGAGTGTTCTTTCACACATCAGCGTGTACACACATATGTATGTATGAGTGCGTCCTTATCTCTATAGTTAAATGCGTCTCTCTACCCCGCAGCATATGTAGCTAACTGAGAATGTAGTAACAACATTCATACATATTTCGCTTCCTTGGAACGTGTGTAGGGGTTTTGTTGAAAAATGCAAATTTTGCACCCAACAGCACCCTTTGCTTCATCCTTTCAGTTTCAATGAAACACTTCACCGTTTCCACGTACATTTGCATCTGCAGTGGGTGTGTGTGTGTGTATATATCGTTGGAACGCGAATTTTCATAAATTAAATTCAAGAAGTGATAGTGTGAGCTTTTACAGACACCACCCTCTAACGAAGCACAACATTTATGTATTTATGTGGAAAATAATTTTATTTACTTGGCGCTAAGTTCTGTACGCGTGGCACAAAAGTGATGGGCACCAAAGGAGTGAAATTATAAAGGACGCTGAATAAGAGGATTTTAAAGGATATTCTCTTTTGAAGAGCAAAAGGTACAGTGCACGCCACAATGGTAATACCAAAAGGAGAGTTACATTTGGAAATACTGACAGTGGATGCACAGCGAAGAAAAATCATTTGGTTGACTTGAGATTGCTCTTAATGTAAGACTCAACGTATTGGAAAAATCTTGGTGGACCAAAAAAAAATGGTTCACTGAAAATTACAGTAGGTATACTCACTGTCTCGGAAAGAAATGGAAGAAATAGTGAAGACAAGTCCTCGCCTTTGTGTACACTGTGGGCACTAATATAAAACTGGGTAAACTGAGAGCAGATTGGAAGGATCCTACTAACAAAACAAAATTCTCAAGGTGTCTAGACTAGATGATGAAATAAAGATTCTTCTGTGAAGATGTAAGGAAAACCGGAATTTCTTCGATAACCGCAGCTGCAAAAATTAGCTGATGGCGAAGAGGAAGAGGATGAGGACGGGGATTGGTACTCTAACCGGAACTGAATCCAACACTGATGCACAGAGATTGTCTGAAGCAGCTCCTAAACCCACCAAGGTTAGAACACCACTGGTAAGAAATTACCCGTATTCAAAGGGGCGGAGAGAGAAAGGTTGCAGACGAAAGACAGAAAGCTGCTGCGGACGATATATATTGGGAAAGCTGGCGATGATTACCAAATGACCGATTCCAAGTGCAAACTATGCTACGGGAACTTGCAGCTTAAGCAGATGCCTGCATTCAATTGGAGAGTTGTGAACTGATACACAGAATCCTCGTAGTGAAGTGCAGCTCGCCTGCGCAAAATGGTGCCGAAAATTCCACCTCGAAAATTCCAATTCCGCTATTGAACTCATAGAGTATTGTGACTCTAGACAAATGGGATTACTCTTTTGTAGCAATGCTAATGCTCAGAATACAGTCTGACATACATAGAAGCAAATGTAAAATACGAGTATACTACCGCCTGACATGGTCTCAGCCAAAACTGTTTTACGGAGGTGATTCACTTGGCCGGCACTTTAAGTCAACTCCTAACTGGTGAGTTTAGTCGAAGGTGTCCCTGTCTCTCGGATCAGGGATACATTGCCTTCTAAATGAAATGTAAAGCTATTACTCTGCAGAAGAGGAGGAGGAATTCGCTAAAAACTAACTGGGTTCGCTTTAGAGAAAAGCTAGCCGAATCTGACAAAAGGAAGTTTTAAGATCCCGCTCAAAACCTGACTCTTCTGAAGTTCGCCAGTTCCCTAGTGGAAATCAAAATTAAAGAGACTTACTCGGTGTAAGCAATAGGTTGGTTAAAGTTCTCATAAGAAGCAAACCAACCAAACCGGAGTAATTTAGAAAACCTGACAATACCTACACGGAGACTTTCAGTTTCTTTACGATTGGGTTACAGCTTAGCCCGCTTGCGCAGACTGAGCTTGAACTAAGTCGCAAAACTTGGTGTAGTTATTATACTGCATTAGCCGTGGTAACAGATGAGGCTATCAAACATGTCTATTACCGATAGGGTGTACCTAGTCTTGCTGAAACAAGGTATATGCCACTTGCTGCCAACTCTGTATGGTTGGCACTGACATATGTATATTTTGACATCCTGGCGAACAGTTAAAGTTGCTTTTATACCAAAAATTCGTAAAGATGACTACTTCCTTCCCAAGACATATAAGTTTATCTTCGTTCCTGCTAAAAAGCATGGACGAACTGGGACCTTTGACTACACGTGTGACTCAGCTAGCCAACATGGGTTAGATGAGATATTGGTATTATGGATCAGTATAATGTTAATGTATAGATGAATGATGGCGAAGGTTAGCACAGGCTACCTGGAAGGTGGCGTCCTATCTCCCTTGTTATGGTCCATGGTGATTGACTCTATGTTGCATGCTCTCAACAGTTCAAACGTCTACGCTCAGGCATACACGAATCGTGTTGTCATACTTTCTGCCGGGTCATACTTAGTCTTAGCAATGGTGCAATAGGAGTGGTCTTCCGGCAAATCCTCTCAAAACTGAGGTTGTTCTCTACACGGAAAGAAGGACTGTGCCCGGTTTGACTCAGCCCGTGCTAAAGGCCGTCATGATCAAGATCTCCGATGAAGCAACATGTGTGGGAGTGATCCTGACTAAGAAACTTATTTGGGCAACGCATGTCAAGTGGAAGACATTCAAGGCGCTCTCGGTTTGCTTGCTGTATAAATGTGCTTTTTCCAAGACATGAGGTTTATTACTGAAAAGGTTCTTTGGATCTATACGGCTATGATAAGACCGTTTCTAGCTTATATGCCCGTTGTTTGGTGGAAGTGGCTCTTGCATTAGTATTTGACTGCTTTCTGCACTAAACTTCCGAGTACGCCTGGCTCTGCTTTAGATCCGTTGCTTCATTTACCTTATTATTTATTTAATGACCTTGAGTGACGCTTATCTCATGACCCTGGTTCCATTTACGGCTGATGCAATGTCTACATCATTGTCTTGGTGGAAACCGAAAAGACAAGCCTCTGTTTTTCCAAACGGAGACATATACTATCCTAATGGCTACCGACTTTTTTTGGTAAGAAAGGTGGAAAGCATCGAAAGTCTGTGTGTGGGACTTTAATCCACTAAAACTACCTCCAGCTTCTAGTTCCGGCTCTCCACGGTACCACTATACGCATTTCATCATGGGGGGACTTCAGCCGACTACGTTGTAAAGAATAGGTGGAGGGGTCGGAGTATCTGCGTCTGTAGCAACAGTCAGGCTGCACTTATGGCCTTACTCAACACTTTAACAGTTGTGGCTCATGAACCTATTTGACTTTCCAGCTTTCTAAGGAAGGTAAGTTTGTCCTAGCTACCGCCGTTTCTGAACTCATTTTTTAATGAAAAATACATCTTCTTAAACAGGATAGTGTTGGACATTCTCAAAGAATGTGATCAGTGGTTTTCCATCTTCTGCACAAAATCGGGTTAGAATTTCTTGTAGGAATAGTTTGTGGTTAGTATTTTCGTAGGCCTATCTTGGGACTGTCGTTGTTGGTGTTCTCAATTACCAACCAATTTAAAGATTTTGGTTTTGAGAACCTGGAATGTGGGTTAGCCCTAGGCAATTTATTCCAAAATTCGTTGACTGCAATACCTTCGTGACCAGGAACCTAATTAAGTTTTATCTTTTTGTCTTGCAAATGATTGCAAGTCATAGGAGCAGTATTCACCGGCTCCGATACACTGAGACGTCAATGTTTCAAGTACTGTCTCACTATCTGAAAATATGCATTCACATGAGTATGTACTCTAGGGTCTTTCAAACCCTTTTCAAGGTTTACTCTAATGCAGATCTCAATGCTTAAATTTAAGCCTGGCATATCGAGAAAGTAATGTTAGATATAAAATCGTCATGAATCAGAAGACTTTTTGGGTCCAATAATAGCCCTCCATCTTACCAGTCTACAGTGTCAAATACCTTAAACTCAAATAACATTCCAAAACAGTCCTCTTCCATTCTTAGAATTGAATAAAGTCTATTCAGGTGTCCCACAAGGCGGCCTACTTCGACTTCTATTCCAGCTGTTGTTTTAAGACACATCTCCAGTAATATTCGGAACGAACATTTGTAGAAGTGAAAGCCCAGTAACAGCTCCTAGTGCTGCTGAGTAAGGTCGGTGTATATAACAATTGTAATACCAAGAAAGGAATTTCTCTGAAGGTTCGAAAGCTTCATTGCTTGATCAAAAAAGTGGCAGTGTATCAGTTTAGGACTACCTATAATCCGAAGTTCTGGAATTATAGGTAGTTCTAAATCTAACAATTTGGCCAATAGTTCCAAAAGGCTCTATCGGCATTCTGAATGATATCAAGATATCCTTATTTCAATTTAAGCTTTTGACTCAGTTTAGACAATACCTTCATAGATATACCATGGGGACAGCCTTTAACTCTTATTACAGCTCCAAGCACTCCTCCGGAAGACTTATTTGACTTCTTAGCTCTTGCTATCGAGTCGTGGTCGATACTATCCAATTGCCCCGATGTCTAGAAAGGAACATACGATGATTTCTTCTATCTTTTTGACTAGATGATGGACTGCACCTTCCGTGGACTTGCGTTTTCTGTACGCATATTGACTGGAAGAAGAAACATTTTTTTGCCAGCCTCTAATGAATCCAAGTCTTAACATGGGTTTTAGGATGAAAAAAATTAGCCTTATAGGTCTGTAAGACATAAAAAAAACTCACTAGGATAGGAAATGACGATCACTTTTTTTGTCTCCAAGTTAATGGGATATTTCTCCAGTTGTACCATACTGTAAATATGAAAGTACTAGTAATACACTATCTTATGAAGTCTAAAAGGTCCTTCTGTGCATTAAAGCTTATCATAAATTAAACTTCCTGCAAAAATTGTATAACACTGCGCGTAGCCTTTTGTTAAAGCGTGTCGTGGTCATTACTTTAGCAACCATTATACGAAACCTCACCTGAACTCAAAGGACATGATTTAGCATGATTTTCTTTTCATTTCTATGCTTAGGAAAAAAATACTTCGCGATCTATAAATCCTATTTGACACGTCCTCTTGTGTATCCCTCTGTATGGTGTGTTAGTAGACAAAGCGCACTTTAATCATAATAGCTGTAAGTAGCTTTAAAATAAATATGTATGAGTCTCCTAAATACCAACCACGACCAACTATATCCATACACACATACATACATATATGTATACTACTACAATAGAAAACCATACCCGCAAACCTTTGCACGCGACTACATTCATCTTTCCTTGGATTGTACATAAAACAGCTTTAACGGACAAAAAACTTCCTCAATCATGCGAAAAGTTAATCATCTCTACACGAGAGAACTATCCGCCTCAGGGCCATAGCGGCGGGGATTTAAGGAAACTCTCCGTTATTCTTGTCCTTTCTCTCTAATCCCATCTTGGAGTTTATGAATTTTTGTTATCAATTCAACGTACATGCTCACATGTAGAAACTTTCAAGGTCGTTACATTCTATATCCGTTCCCAGTCCTCTTCAAACGAATAGAACATCCTTAAATCCTGTGCACAAAAGCGCCACTCATCTATTCACATGCCGACAACAACTTTATTAGGAACTTCTTCCTGCTTTTGATGTCGTGGTGAGGTACCCAACCAAAGCAACCACATGGCAAATAACAAGTCAACTCCCTTGCTGTACCCGTGCCCATTATCCTAGGAAGTAGCTCTCGAAATGAATTCATAACTTCCACACATAGAGGGTGGGGTGGCAATGGTGGCTGTGGCAAACAGTCAATAAGAGTCTTTTCAGCATGTGGGCGGTAGAAACTGGATAAATTAATACCGGTCGAGTGGGTGGGTGTTAATCCCTTTCATCTGTAGCGGTTGATGGAGAAGCATTGGTCAATCCTGGCGATAAGGAAAAAAAAATATCGTTTTCAATTTATTCCAACTCGCAGTGGCAAATGAAAAGCAACCAACAAAGGGACCCCGCCACACGCTATGAGTTACTGACCAACAACGCAACGGTCTTCCATCATTACTGGCTCCGGTCCATCATCATCATCATCATCATCATCATCATCATCATCATCACAGTCATTGATTGTGTTGTGTTCCTAGTTTTTTTTTTTTTTTTTTGAAATTCGAGGACACGATGCGATGAAAGGTATAATCCGAGATTTATACAAAAGGATGTACATGTAGGAATATTTTTTACTTTAATTAAAATATTTTTTTTTAAAAAAAACATCGCCCGGCGAAAGTCCCACGGTGGGTGGGCGGTTTAGGATTATAATGAGAGACTGTGTCCTGAAATGAGTAAGTGAGCGCTTAATCTGTTGACTTAGGGATTCAATTTGAAGGGATTTATCCTTCGGATTGTGATTAATTATTAAAATGTGGCTTAGGGCGGCTTTGAAATTTCCAAATTTCGAAATTTTATACACTAAATAATTGAAAGTGGTACTTTGCCTTTTCGGAGATTTCGAGTGGAGGCGGATGAATCCAATTGTAGGACATCCGGGGTGGATTAAATTATATTAAAGAAGATAATTCTGTTTCGGATCTGCATAGATATCCATTTCATAACAATCATACGCTTGTTTTACTTTCTGGTACAATTAAAAACTTGAAAGTGCTTTTACGCATTATGATTAAATATGGAGTGTTTGCCTTAGTTCCGTGGTCAGTGCCAAGCAGTTTATCCGAATAGCGTCACTTTGTTTTGGTCTAGTTCCACTGATACTCTCAACCCACAGACTGTCCGTGACACTACTACAATGTGTTGTCCTTCAATTCTGTATAGGCTGTAGTCCGTACGGGACACAGGTTGATTAATGCCGTGTCCGAAGGCCAATTTATGTTTGAGAAGCTTTTTCATGACAGTTATACTCTGAAATGACGTTCAACTAGAGGTGGGATCGTGAAAGAACTTTGGTGTTGTCTGGGAAGCGAGCCTCGAACATCCCGCTCAGTAGTCCAACGCACCAACCACTGAGCCACGGACTGAGCTCCGTCCGGACTATGATGTTAAATTTTTACTCAGGGACTTCAAAGCCAAAATCAGGAAAGAAAACATTTTTGACGGGTTTCGCTTCCTCGAAATGAGAACAAACTAATAGACATTGCAGCAGCTTTATTACAAGCTACAAGTGATAAGTAATACTAGGTTCTTGATAGTCAGACCAATCTTTACCTATGGTGCTGCACCATACAAAGGAAAACTAGGATTAAGAAGAAAACACGGGACATGTTGACCATGGTACAAAGAAAGTCCACGCATGTACTCAAGATATTTCTGTGTCTTTTTGAACTTTAGTTCACTAACATATGACTCTTTAAAACCAGCAATATGAAGCTTAGCTCCATTTTTACGGAATAATCTCCCAATATCCCTGACAAATCGAATGAAATTCTTAGTACTCTTGACTTTGACACAGTATACGGTAAGTTATGTACCCTGAAAGGTAAGATTGGTAAGGAAAGGTAGTCTCTTTCCACAATGAAAATTCAAAATACACTGATGGTTCCAAAACAAGTGAGAGTACGAGGTCAGATATATCCTGTCTGCAATACACTAATCGGCGCATACCAATGTAGTTCAGATCGACTGTAGACCAAATTTTCACACTAAGACAAATCCTGGAGACCAACCAACGAATATAAAGGCAAGACACCCACCTCTTCACCGACTTTAAAGCCGCATATTATAGCACTCAACGTTTGTAGATCTACAAAGCGATCGATGTGTAACGAAATTCCGATGGTGAATTATGAACCTTCTCCTTTCTATGCAACCATTATGGCAAAAGGCTTACAGGTACCTTGAACCAGTCCTGGCTGCGAAAGAAAAAGGGTGTCCAGGACACAACCGCTTAGCACATGCTTAGCTCGTCAGATGCGGGGGGTTCTTGCTGTCGTAAGCACTGCACGGTCATTACGCATTTACATGCCAAAAAAGGAAAAAACAATACCGCGAGGCTTGGTGTCCGCAACCAAAAACAAAAAATTGATCTAAAAACTGATTCCAGAAGATGTGGATGTGGTGAAAACCAAAATTATCGCAATATGTACTATCAAACAGTTCATCCAAATTTTAATCTTCTAAATAATTAAAAGCTCACTTACTCCAGATTTGTTGTCTTGATCATTCCAAATGTTGTGCACAGCATAGGGAGCATGAATGATTATATTAGCGAATTGATATTCCCTTAATTTAAGGTATGTACCTAGGAATTTGAATGACAATTTGGAGAACTTTACACTCTATATGTAAGTACGTATCGAAAACAAAAAACTACATACTTATCTTTTAACAATAAGTCTTCGGTGTTGAACTTAAAAAAATGAACACACATGATGACTGGTCGAATTCCTCGATGGGTTACTAAAGATGTTGCAGGTGGGTAGATGTTGCAGCAGGTGGGTTGGATGCACTTGTCGATGAACGATCAGTACGATTGGAATGCTGATATTGCTGTAGGGGGTGATCTTGAACTTTGCACACTATGATTGTCCGATTTGGGGTGCTTCTTGGGGGTATGGACTCTGTGATGTTAGCTGGTGCTCGAATTGGGCGGTGAAATTGCGGCGTTTCATAGAGCTATATTTAACACATACTCGAACCCTTAACATACGGAAATATGTAATGGCACAGAGGTATAGTACTGGATGCATCACATGCATATGCATTGGTTCAAGTCCGCATCAGATCAAAACGCTTTCTTCTTTTTTGTTCTTATACACCTAATTTCTTCTGGTACTTTCATCTATTCTTCTTTTTTTTCTTTTATTATGTCAGGTTGATTGCAGCCATTAACGAGGTTGCATAAATGCAGTAACTTTCCTCCAACGAAATGATAATGACGAGTTCATTTCCTTTTGCAATACCTTTCCCATCTACATTTAAGAAACAAAAAATATCCTTCAACATATTGGGAATTAGCTTATCTATCCTATTTTATACACAACCCTGGACAACATCCATATCATGTCCTTCAACCTAAGCTTTCGGGTCATGCGTCAATGGTCTAATTATGTAAAATAGATGAAATTCCACAGGCTCGCAAACTGTACTGGGTAATTTAATTTGAATACCTAAGGGAGGTTTCCCACAAATGGTTGAATTCGGATTCCCGGAAAATATAATTCAGTTGTGTCGCCTAACGCTGGAGAGTATGTGATACAGATACCGATTTCGGCAAAATGTGCTATCATGTGGCTATCTTTCATGAAAGTACTATCTTTAACAAATCCCTCCACCTGATGGGGTACGTAGACTATATGGACATTTTTTTTTACAACCGCGAACTCTATGAGCGCCAAGACAATATAGCGAATGGACAACTATGCTACAGCTAAGAGGAACTTCTGGATCAAACAGCAAGCGAATGCGGATGCCTGGACTGTTTTAAAAAATTGGAAGCAACGTGTAACGTTTTTATTTGTATTTCTTTCGTTCGTTGTTCACGCTTAGGGATCTAAACGATTTGTGAATGAAAATTGAGGATTTGTAGAGATAAGATCCTTTAAAAAATGATATGACATTGAGAGCATTAATAATCTCCCATCCGTCATTAGGGTTCAAAAAAAACCTCTCTAAAAACCAAAATGAATGAAATTGGGCTTCTACAAGAACCTGATAGCAATTTCACATTGACCTACAGCGAAACGCTAGGATTGCTACTCCAAACTCATGTTTCTGATGCTCAGAATACTGATCGACTCACACCTCCTATTTATAAATTTATACAACATCCTCCAAACAAACATACAAGGAGGGTTCCAAGAAGAATTTTTTCCTATATTTCCGTCAGATGTGACATCTCCACACAAAGTTCACAGTGGAACATGGAATAGACACTCTTATATGAACTTAGCTGCATCCCGACAGTTTAGAGAAAAGATCCGAAGATCACACGTAAATATTTTACCAGATAGCCAAGCAGCTCAGAAAGGTATCATGTCCATTGACTTGAGTCAAAGCTGGTTTAAATCTGTCTCCAACAGCTGAATGTTTTCACAATAAAAGACATTAACATGTGCCCCAGGACATAAAGGTATCCGGTGACGAAGACCAACATCGCGCTGTCAGGCAGAATGAACCATTCAACATAGACGATGATAGCCAAAACTTCCATCCATCTGACCAAAATGAAGTGAGGAAAGCAATATTCAAGCTTAAATACAACAAGGCTGCTGAACCTGACAACTTAAAGCAGCTGGAAATAATCTGGTAAAGAGCATACACCAACTCATTTCTAAAATTTCGTGAGATGATTGTATGCCTGATGAATGGAATCTCAGCACAGTTTGCCCGATCCACAAGAAAGGAGATCCACTAAATTGCGCCAATTACAGAGGTATTTGTCTCCTCAACATTGCGTACAAGATCCTATCTGCCATATTGTGTGAACGTCTGAAACCCTTCCGCAACAACCTGATTGGGCCCTATCAGTGTGGTTTCAGACCAGGAAAGTGCATGATTGATCAAATCTTCACACTTCCACAGATCCTGGAAAAAAACCCAAAAAGTCCAAATCATCGTATCGACCCACCATCTTTTTATCGATTTAAAGGCCGCATATGCACCATCTATATAGAGACGAGCTATATAGAGCCGTGTCTAGTTTTAACATTCCTGCCAAATTCGTCAGATTGTGCAGAATGACTATGGAGAACTCTCGCTGCTCCATCAAGGTCAGTAACGAACTCACCAAGACCTGTGACGTTAGAAAAAGGATTTAGACAAGGTGACGCGCTGTCATGTGATTTCCTTAACATCATACTTCAAAGAATTATGCGAAACTCACAAGCCAACACAGGAGGAACAATCTTTCGAAAGTGTGTGCAACTACTAGCTTACGCCGGCGACATTGATATAATTTGAAGAACACAGCGAACTGTCACCGGTGCGTTCGCTAGTATAAGGACGGAAACTCAACATCAACGAATTGGACAGAACGTCACAATTGACAGCTATAACTTTAAGGTAGTAAGGGACTTTGTCTACCTTGGGTCTGCTATCAATTCTGACAATAACACCTCGGCAGAAATAAAACGAAGAATAACTCTTGCCAATCGCTGTTTCTTTGGGCTGAGGAGGCAATTGAGTAGTAAGGCCCTATTCCGAACAACTAAGGAGACTCTATATAAGACCTTGATCATCCCAGTCCTGCTTTATGGCGCTGAAGCTTGGACTTTATCAAAAGCGGATGAAGATATATTCGGTCCCGTTTGCGTTGACGGGCTTTGGAGGAGAAGATTCAACGACGAACTATACTAGTTGTACAGCGACATCGACCTGGTCAAAAAACTGCGCATTAGTCGTTTAAGATGGCTAGGACATGTAGAATGGATAAACACAAATGCTCCGACCCGTAGAGTCTACGAATCTAAGGTAGTAGAAAGGGACATCAACCAACTTGGAGTGCGCAACTGGCGGCACTTAGCTAAGGACCGAGCTAACTGGAGAGGCTTGTTAGTGTATGTTCAGGTTCACCCCGAACGGTAGCACCACCTAAGTAAGTAAAGTAAATCACTGGAAACAAAAAGAAAAGCTCTCTTACTAGAATTCACAAACTTAAGACTTGAGGCAAGCAAAGAAAATTTATAAATTTTACAAAAAAAGACTGAATGTGATTTTAAGCAATGACCCAATATACTGTTAAGATTCCGACGCACTTCCTCACTGGTCATCACTCTCTCAAATACTCCCTCATAGAAATTAGTATTAGCCATTCGGACATGTGCCGATTATACCTTGAGGATACTCAAACAGCTGATCATCTTTTATATGAATTTAATCCGAAGACTTTAGCTAGCCTTCTGATGTCACCTCTTTCTCAGCTCAAACGATCTTAACCTTCGTCCATGCAATTGATTTCAGATAGTAAGCAAAACTACAAAACGTCCTTAAAAAGATGGTATAAAAGATTTCAATAAGGTCATAGTCCTTCTTGAGGTAATTTCATAACCAATTAACTTTTAAAAAAAAGAAAGTTATAAACTAGAATATGGATGTCTTGAGATATAATATACTACTAGTGGGAACATTTTCAAAATTCGCCCACAACCACGCCAACAAATCAAATAAACTTATTTTTACATGAAAGTGAACAAATTTTATTGAAACATATAAACATTAGCATGCCTTACAAATCGTTCATACATAACAGTGGGCCACGCCCATATCCTAGGGGCGTTTTAGTTGAAAAACTTGAAATCGGTTTATAGTAGTGGTTATTTGTATATCCCTTCTAATGGAATCCCTAGTTTCCGAACAACCACGCACTTGATAAACTTTTTTTGGAAAACCCTTCGTAGTATCAGCACTAAGTGCCTGTTAAATATTGACGGACGGAATGAAGATGGAGAACGTGTTAGTTGTAATAAATTGTTTTTTTTTTTAAACTTTCCCTCTTTTTCATGATGGACAAACTGCCAAAGTGAGTAATTTTTAAGTTCAGAATGACATTTGTGAATTGCCAGAGTATACTAGTTACTAATGTCATCGTGAACGCGAAATTTGACTCACATTTGATAGATTATTCTTATTAAAAAAGTATGACAATCTACAAGAAACACCTTTTATAAACTGCATTTTACAAGTCCGCATTGCTTGGCAAGCTCAGCTTATATGGACAGGCTCAAGATTGGACTAGCAAATTAAAGTAAAGTTAGAATCTCTTAAAGTCTAGATTCTTCTATAAATGAAATCAGGATACAGAACAAAAAAATCCCCTCCAAGGCTATCTCTTCTACTCTGTTCATAGCCTTAAAGTTGTCAAGGAATATTTTATTTTTAAACACATGAAGGAGAATTATCACTTTACATTTGTCCCCCTAGGGCTGATGTTTACCAAACCGAAAAGTATGTCCTTACAGGAATCATCAAATGCGTTTTGATACCCTTATTATTTCGGCCTTGGTAAGGGCATTGGCCATTACGCCTCGAGACAAATATTCTGGAAATTCTCGATTTGAATTCGTTCCAGTCCTCTTTCAAGGATTCTCTCAGAGAGGCGATTCTCAATTCGACTCTTCCCTCTCACACGAAGCTCTTAAAATCAAGAAAATCTCTCTCAAACTCTCTTTAAAGTCATTCCAGTGCTCTTTCATCATTTATATTCTCAGAGAGGAGGTTCTCAATTTGACTCTTCCCTCTCACACGAAGCTCTTAAATATATTAACAAAATCTCTCAAATTCATTTGAAGGAAAAAAACATTCTCTTAAAATAAACTCTCTTTAAGGACATCCCTAAACTACATGGCTTCAAACCACCCCGAATCATTGAATTAATTACAAAATCTGTTAGCAGCATTAAATTAATTCAGCCGACTGTATCTCCAGGTGGGACTTCTAACTTTGCATAAGGGGGTTTGAATAACACCCCAGAATTAAATCAATTACTCCGCACTCCTTTGTGCATTGACACTTCGGGTTGTGTCTGCCATCAGCCGAGAAGAAAATGATCAATTTTACTCAAACTACGCAACCATTTCTTGAGAAAATGAAATCAAAACAAAGGACACCCATTCACCTGGCAGTAAGGATTTGAATATACTTACATATCTTGTTCTAGTTCACGTCTATGTGCGGGCACTGTGCTCTTGTGCTATTTGATGGCGCAATGACATCCCGTCTCCTTCCAAGAAGAAGTATGGGTTTTGCGCCAATTAGTTACTGAAGGATACATAGGTTGTCGTTGGCTCACAAGTGAAAGCCATTCATCATGTGTTAATTACATTAAATAAATTATTTCGATGACTTGGAACGAGAGCAGGAGTGGATTTGTTTTGGCAATTAACTTACGTAGATAAAGTTTTGTGATTTCGTGGGGGAAGAGTAGCAGGAGGTTGTTTCATTAAAGAGCTGACATTAAGGATGTAATAAAGATGCTATCTGGTCTAGTGTAGGTAGAAATTTGTTATTTAGCGTGAAATTGACGTCTGATGTCATGCGATGATGAGAATGATTTCAGAATGTCGGTAAGGTTTGGGAATGGGTGATGTCATTAGGGATGATTACAGGTACACATACATTAATCGCTGTATAGGCATGGGAATAATGGAAAAAGCGTGTTCATACCTAAGATAACAACAGTGTTGAATTGTTGACAGTGACTGAATTGGAGAGAGAAGAAACATCAACTTTTATAAAGGATATTATGAAGGACAATAGAAGTTAGTCACTTTGTTTCTATGCTTTGGTGCGTTAAGGTGAATCAAATGTCATCTTAAAATTGTTTCCAAAAATATACAATAGATAGTTCGGCGTAGATGATTTCCGTGAACGCCGTGACTTAAAATAGAAAAGAACTACGTGCCGTCATTACTTAATTCGAGTTTCACTTAAGTAGGTCTTAGGTCTTCGAATTTTAAGATTCAACTCATGTTCTCTCTGGTTTTGAGCATAAGACTGCTCCATTCTTCCGATAACATCTTCTTCGGTTTCAACTTCAGCCGAACAAACAATACATACATTGTAGGTATCAGAAGTCATCTAGTATTCGATATTGGTAATAATGTTGGTAATATTAATAAAGACGGAAAATACGTGAAAAGGTCTTAAGATCAGATTCTAAATGGCCACTTTCCAAAATTCTTCTCTCAATGAGAGGACTAGCGAGCAGGAAGGCAGTACAGACCATAAACCAGGTGTTTATCGCATGTGATGCCCTTATGATAGGGGATGCATATATCATCAAGTAAGGATGTTTTACACGCGCTGGAGAACCAGGCCTACCTCTAAGGAAATACAAAAACAGTATGAAGCCAAGACGATACTAACAGATTTCTATAGAGGCATACGAGGATATTAGCGGAGATGTTTCATAGATTTATGGACCGGCACATGACCTACAAAGAAGACCAATGTGAAGTTTACGGATTGACAGTCACCGCTTGCCACTTGCCCTAAGCTTCTACATAACAATGATGGAGGACAGTTTTTACATCCACATGGAGTTACAGAAGAAATACCAAACTTTTTTGTGGGTACCGGAATGAAATCAGTATATAAAATAATTCAGCTACAAAAAATTATGAAAAAATGACTCAACTTACTTGAACGATGACGTTCTTTGATTCCTTCCAAAAAGAAACGGACTACTATGCAATGCTCGCAATGTGGCCCGCTCTATATATGTATGTATATTTTCTTGGAACATAACATCTACATGATCTATACGCAAGAATTGAAGACACCAGAAAAATGTTGAAAAAGGTGATACTAAAGCCATCTTGGCAGCTTCCAATGTGTAAATACTCCAAGAATAAAATAACACCATTATGATTCCTCAAGGATAGAGCAATTATCCAGAGCCTGACATAAATATTTGATATGTCCCACATGTTGTCCGAGATATAGCTTTCTTATGATGAAGATACAAAAAATAGAAGTCTTTGGCGTGACAGGTCCCAGGGCCTAGCTTCTCACAACCGTTCGGGTTGTGAGTGTTATATTCTTTACACAAATGGAAGGGACCTACTGTTTGATGCCGTATCCGAAGGGCAATTTTTGTTTTGAGAAGCCTTTATATAAGAGTTTAACTCTCGAATATTTGTGAGACGCTGCGAGAGGTGGGACGGTGAAAGACATTTTAGGTGTCGTCTGGGGATCGAACCTCGAGCCCCACGCTATGGAGTCCAACGCACTAATTACTTGAGTCACGGCGCCCACTCTTCTGATGAACATGTCTGCCATATTTCTTCCTTTTCTTTATCTATAGAGCTTCCACAAAAATTACCTCTAGCTATGGTGATATGCAAAAATCTTTACATACAGAAGAGACATTCCTCTTGTCTGGACGAATAGTTGCAAATCCTGACGAATTCATCGGATTTTTTTATAGACATCATGCAATCTACTAAACACTATGCGTCGTCCCTTATTTGGTACCCGTAGAGCCATAACGGCGCCGAAAATCTAGGTAACAGCAAGCTCCTCCTAAATTTCACCTGTGTCCTGTAGGTGTTGTTTGAAGATTACCAATATATGTAGGCTTTAGCCGCTGATGAACGAGTTTAGTTGCAATGATTCCTTTATCATCAGCAAAAACTTAGAACTATATTTTCACCACCCATAGATGCTTCTTCTCGCACGTGGATAAGTATGTACAAGCCCTACGATAGGCTCAGAATACATAAAACAGAAACTGAACACAGAACTATCCTGTTTCACCGGTAAATGGAAAGTCTGTAAATGAAAACTAAATGAACCGGCAATCAATTACAATATAATGCTGATAAAATGAGTTGTCTCAATTTGTATATTGTAGGGAACTAAGGGCCCAATGGACATGCCGCCACAATGAACTGGTCTACTGATATTGATTATTTAAAAATCATTTCAACATAACGATTACACTGTTGCCTATAGGATTATATGACAATCCTTTCCTAAAAGGACATATAAACTCAAAGCATTTCCTTTACGTTGTAAATTTTTGAAGTAAATGCTTATGGAGAAGTAAAGAGAAAATCCCCAGCCATTTTCTCCATTGATTTGGGTTCTCTTCGTCCTTATTTACTTTTTTTCTTTTTTTAAGAGAGATAACAGTGCCTCTTCAAAGCAATATACTCTTATTCAGTCCCTTTCTCAAAGGATACATAAACACAACGTACTTCTTTTAATATGTAAAATTTTGAAGTAAATTGCTAAGTAGAATAAAAGAGAAAAATCCTTAACCACTTTCTGCTGCTTTGATAAAGTTTCTATGCCTTCTTATTTACTCTTTCATTTTCGAAGGGAGAATAACGCTTCTCTCTTAAGGCTCTATACTTAAATTAGGACTGACAGTTTTGCTGGACTGACATGTAAAATAATAGTGTTTAGCTTGGAATGATTACTGACGATTGGAATGATGAAAGCTAAAATTTTCTGAATTTCTGTAGAGTTACAGAGACTAATGCATAAGGGATGATAATGTGCAGGCAAGTTACGTTATACTCCAGGTAATAAGAGTGGATTGGGTGTAACATTACAAGAGAATTTAAAAAAACTGACAGTTTTAGAATTTAATGTAGTCCAAGACTGTCATTTCTTAAAATTTCAGTGTAGGCTCTTCATTCTCGGTATCATTCCAAGCTGCACACTATCATTTTGTATGTCAGTCCAGAGAAACTCTCAGTCAAAAACTGATAAACTCAGAGTATTTCTGTTAATATGTATAATTTTGAAGTAAATGCCTAGGTAGTATTAAAGAGAAAATCACTAACCACTTTCTGCTACAATTGCTGCTTTAGTGAATTTGCTAAAAAAAAAAATTGTATTTGATTTTAAAATAAGAGTTGCACGGGTTCTCATAAATTTTAAAGTAAATTCCGAGTTTGTTAATCAATTCATGCAAGATTAGTGTTCGTTCCAATGCGAGTCAAAAAAGTGTTCGTTTTGTGTTTTTCACTGAGCTCTGAGTTTGAATGTAGGTAGCTGTGGAAGTATCCCCGAGTGCTAATCTACAATGACGTCCACAGTAGTAGTTTTGATTTCGCTTTCTATTCACAAATGATAACACGTTTTTCAAAGACTTCCTTATCACTCTCCTCAAGTAGGGTTCGGTGAAGGACTCTTTCATTAAACTGGCCGCTTATGGCATCGACCGATTGCAGTGCTAAGCTCCTGGTTAGATTCTCAAGAAATGTAGATTTACTCTGTGAAAGTGCAGAGTGCCCAGATAGCATTGGACATAGTTTCAATTTGTTTTGAAATTAACTGCATAGTGGCAGCTAATTAATTAAGCAGATAGAGACGGCCATAACGCACTGTTTGGTGCGCGCATTGTACGCTGGCGACTTCGCCAGATTCTTGCGAGGAGCTCGCGTTAATTTGAATAAAGCCTGTTAGCAAACAATGGATGCAAAGTAGGTATGTATATTCGAATGAAAAGACTTGGAGTACAATTATCAGGTTTGAGAAACTACTCTGAATTGTCTTTCTTGGTATTACAAATCTAATGAGCATCTTCCCTACCACTACTGTGAAAACTGTCCTCGAATGTAGACCTCTACAAATCTTGTTTAGAAAGATGGCTTTGTCATGATCACATTGCAGTTTGAATACAAATATAGGACGATTCTGTAGGAATAGGGCAGTGTTGTAACTGTAACTGCGCATCAATTGTGCTTATTTTGCCTTCTAGTGGTAACCTTCCGTGGCTCAAGTGGTTAGTGCTTTGGACTACGAAGCGAGGGGTTCCACCTCTCGATAGCGTCTGACAAACAGTCAGTCCGAGAGTAAAACTGTCATGAAAAATCATCTCAAAAAAAAAAAAAAAAATGCCGTTGCCGTTCGGATCCGGCATTAAACAGTAGGCCCCTTCCATTTGTGTGAAGAATATAACACGCACAACACGAGTGGTTGTGAGAAGCTAGGCCCTGGGTCACATAGACCTGTCGCGCCAAAAATTTGTATTTGTAGTGGTAACCCTTGGGTACTGGTTGGTGTCCATCCGGACCCGACTCGAACAACTTAGAAGCGCCAGTGTTGACCAACAGAAAATAGCAGCACTACAAATACGACAGCGAACGAACTCTCTCGATAGGCTCACCAGTGGCGTCACAGCTTCAAATGGAAGCATAAGCATACTTTATCTGGACTACTTCGACACATTCGGAGCTCAGGCCGATTAAGATTTCCAAGAATAAGTCAGGTTTTTGAAAAGAGATGGTTGCGGATGAGCCATTAAGCCATAACTGACATGGGTTTAAAACTGTCCTAGGGGTTTCAAAAAAATGGAACTGGCCCTCCAAGTTGGGGGTTGTGCCGTCGGGATAACTTACTTACGACGCAAAAAAAGAAGCTAGTTATGACAGAGACACCAGCCTGAGATAACGGACCTCCTCATTTAATATCACGACCCGGAATGTCCACGAACTATGAACTAAGAGTGTGCACCTGGAACGTACGTACACTGTACACTCCTGGAGCTATTCAAAAATTTAGTCTGTACTCACGCAGTACAAGGTAAATCGGCTACGCTCAATGATAACTGACTTTAGGCCGATCAGCGGTCGTCTGACTGTGATCAGCACACGCTCCTACCGATGAAGCTGAAGACTCTATCAAGGAGGAGTTTTATGATCTCCTGGACGGTGCCTGTCCGAAGTATGATGTCAAAATTATACTCGCGGACCTCAATGTCAAAATCGATAAGAAAAACGGCAGATTAGTTGGAAAGCATAGCCTCGACGACACGACATCAGACAACGGCTTTCGGGTAATCAGTTGTGCACCAGCTCCTAATACGGTGATAAGTCACAAGACTACGAATCCACACAGGAACCTGGCGCTCTCCAGATGGTCGAACAGCCAACCAAATCGACAACGTGCTAATATATTGTCAAGCGTCGACTGTCACCATTTTCTTGTTGCAGTGAAATTCAGAGCTCGACTATCCAACGAGAAGAAGCTGCAAGCCGGCCAGAAAAAGAAATTCGACGTTGGAAGCCTTAGCACGACTGGAGTAGCCAGAGCCTATAGAGAGAGAGACTCTCCGCTGTGCATTCAATATCTATAAACACCAACAATCTGTGGAACCAGTATCGCGACATCATCAAAGATCCAGCTGGCTTCAAGCCCGGAACGCAGGGTCTTCGAAACAGTGAAGTAAACCTAGTCACCGAAGCAGAAGCACTTGCAGCAGCTGGCTTCAAGCCCGGAACGCAGGGTCTTCGAAACAGTGAAGTAAACCTAGTCACCGAAGCAGAAGCACTTCCAGCAGCTACTTAATGGGCATCAGGTAGAGAGAGTGAGAGAGAAGAGTACCCGCCTCCAGTCAATGAAGAAGCCATCCCCGCTCCTAGTTTTGAAAAGGTGGCATCAGCCATCAAAATGCTGAAGGACAACAAGCTCGCCATCGGCTCTGATGGTCTACTTTTCAAACATGGTGATGATGCTTTGGTAGTGTGCATGCAACAAATCATCAACCAAGTATGGGTGGATGAAGCACCCCATCTTCAAGAAAGGCGATCCTATATCTTGTTAGAACTACCGAGGTATATCCTTTTTTAATGTCGCATATAAGATCCTATCCAACGTACTGTGTGAACGTCTGAAGCGTTTCTGCAGCACACTAATCGGCACGTACCAGTGTGGCTTCCGGCCCGACAGATCAATGATCGACCAAATTTTCACACTAAGGCAGATCCTGGAAAAGACCAACGAATTTCAAGTCGAGACTTCAAAGCCGCATTGATAGCATTCATCGTCTTGAGCTCTACAAGGCGATGGTCAAATTTGGGATCCCGTGTGAACACGGAAGGCACTATCTTTAACAAATCTGTCCAACTGCTGGGATACGCAGACGACATCGACATCATCGGTCGCTCCCAGCGCGCCGTGTTACAGACTTTTACGACAATTGAAGAACAGGCGAAACGAGTTGGCCTTAAAGTCAAAGGACAAAACCAAGTACATGTTGTCCACAAACAAAGACGCATCTGTCCACCGCCTAAGACAAAACATCACTGTTGGCAATAGCAACTTCGAATTGGTTAAGGAGTTTACATATGTACCTCGGAGTAAATATCAACTCCACGAATGACACCTTAGTGGAGATTCGACGAAGACTTACCGTAGGAAACTGCTGCTACTTCGGTTTGGCGAAACAAAACTTGGATCCTGCCAGTTCTGCTATATGGAGCCGTGTTTTGGACGATAAGCAGGAAAGCAGAGCAGATTTTGAATACTTTTGAGGGAAACATTTTTCGTCGGATATTCGGTCCAGTATGCGAGGAAGGCAAATGATGGAGAAAAAACAACCACGAACTCTAAAAGCTGTACCAAGATGATGTGGATGTAGTCCGAAAAGCCGAAGCACGTCCACTACACTGACTCGGCCACATCGAGCGAATGGACAATAATGCTCCAGGAAAGATAATTTACGAATCACAGCCCCCAGATTCGAGACAACAAGGAAGACCGAACCTCCGTTTCCACAACCAACTTGCAGTTTGCAACTGGAGACAGCTAACTTAAGACCAGGCTTACTAGAGAAGCTTTTTGGTTGAGGCCCATATTTACCCTGAATTGTAGCACCACCTAAGTAAGTAAGTAAGTCAGTACGTCTCTATAAGCAGTACTAAACTACTATAGTTGCACTACGGCATTACATTTGTTGTTCTTCTTAAATATATTTAAAGATATACTTTACGTATATAATGGTGTCGCTGAACTCTCTTAACTAATTTCTTGGAAAAATCCTTTCTTAATTAGGCAACAACAAAACAAGGTATGTAGGTGGGTATATCCTATTTCCATTTGTATTTAAATAGATTCATACAAAGAATTAAGTTTCACCTCATTAGGCTGCCAAGTAACACAGTCTAATTGCCTTAATTTATCCTTTTATTAAGTACATCTACTATTAATTAACTCGATAACTCAAAATGTAATCAAATTAGAAATGATTCTGAATGGGCGATTCTAATTAACTTGATTGTTGTTGAAGGATGCTATGAAAATATTGGAGGAGTGTCCTTTTATTTTCTTGCTAACCTACAGGACCTACAATTCCCAATGATGATTAAAAGAAAACATTTTGGTCAGGTTGTTGTTTTTAGCTTTGTTAGGATTCTCTTCAGGAAAGGATTGAAGTTTTTCATAACATTATTTGGAGAAGGAGGTAGGAATGTATGTGTTGTACTGTTTTGTTTCCTTTTAGGGATGTATAATTAATTGAATTGTTATTTAGTTTGTCGTTGTGGATGGAATCGTTTGGACCTTTAACCTTTTGGCGAAGTTTTTAGAGAAAGTTAAGACTGTTGGTAAAGCGTTGGCGGCTTAAATCATATCCGTCGCAGGATTGCTGCTGGATAAATGTTGTCGTTTTCGTTAAATTTACGGTACCGTCGAAAAAAAGGATGAAAGATAAAGCTGCTTAAAATAAACATCCATTAGAGTAGGATGGATATGGCCAACCTCAGTGACTTCCTCTCTAATGGAGGAGCAGACATTGGATAGTCAACAATATAGTAATGAATACGAATGTCGAGCGTGTATTGTGACTAACAAAGATTTTAAAATTTGTTTTGTTTCTCAGCTAACCACAGGAGATCTAACGATCGTCAGACCAGAGGATAGAGACTCTATGACTCCCGGACACACCACCGAGCGCAGAGCTAATTTGCCTCATGAAATGAGCAAGGACCTAAATAGGAATGTTTACATTTTGCATATTCATGCCACCTCAGAACATTCACAGGAAACTACAGCTAGTTCCCCACCTGGCGAGATTATCTAGACCATGTCTAGCCTTAGACTATATCCCAATTCCCTGGCAAGGAAATAAGGATCTTGTTTCTACTTAAACTAGTGAAAGACCTTAGTACGGCAAAAGGATCTACATAGACTAATTAGTTTTACATCCTTTTTGTTAAAATCTTTGAAAAGGATTTCTACTGAACACATCAAAACAAAATTCCCTACCTCTAAGCACTAACCAACACGAATATACCAAAGGAAGTCCATGGAAACAGTCCCTTACGACGTATTTTGCACCCTCAAAGGTGCCCTAAAGTATAAAGAAGCGATTTTGACCATTATCCTGGACATTCCTGGAGTATGTTTGGAACTCTCTCTAGCTACAGATGTTAACATACGGAAGATTAGTTATTTGCAGTCAAAAGAGGTACGATGGGTCGGTGTTTATCAAAATAGACTTCAAAACAGACACGTAATCAACAGAAACTGAGAGGACTCGATGAATGAAGGTCTTTGCTTTTTGACATTCGAAAATTGTATCTCGTCAGCCTAGAGAAAGACGGAGAAGTGTGTAATGACTGTCTCAAGATTGCATATACATAGTAATTAGACCGAAAAGAAGGTGACCTAAACTGCTGCCTTATAGAACACCAAAGGTGGCCAATCAGGTCTTTTAGTAAGCCTTAAGGCTTGAAGGCTTGAAACCGAAGCAAATTAACTAGAAAAATATTTGCATTGTCATGCCCTTCCTACTCTATGGAGTGTTTGTATGATGGCCGACAGTAGAGAATGACCTTGCCCTACATCTAACGTATGACCTAGTATAGGATCCCAATCCAGTACCCCCACAGCAAACTTGAACGTACTTCCTATACGAATAGAGGTGAAAAGACCTGTTGGCCTGGCTCCTCTCAGAATCAAGGCCCTAGATACTATCTGGACGGAACTACAGGCGGTCTCTGGCTTCGTAAGGTATCCATGCGACTTTTAAATAAGGAGTAAGGATGAGAAGAATGGCAGCAAGGTACTGCCGTTTCAAACGAAAGAGGTCATAGAAGTATATACGGAAGGAAAACAAATTAATGCAGAATTCAGGAGAAGTAAGGAGTTCTATTGCTTAAAATGACCTCTCAACGAGCTATCTACATATATAGAAAAGTTCCTGACTGTATTTTAAGCAGAGCTTTTCCCTACACTGAAGGGCGTGGAACTACTTTACCGCGCCGCAGCCCAAGGTAAAAGCATTATTATCTGTCCGGACAGTCAGTCAGCCCTAATGGCACTAACAAACGAGATCCATCTCGAAATTGTTGAAGGAATGCAGCGAAAAACTCAACATTCTGTCAACCTCCTCCAATGTCAACCTGCTTTGGTACAGAATTTGGAGGGGGAGGCGGAAAAATATGGACACCCCCACAGTCGCAATTATTGGAGTAACGTTTGTTTGTTTGCAACTGTATACAGAAAACGTAAGTCTTGGGAATTCATTCTTGTTTCGCATTCAATTACAACTTCCTCATGACCTGCCCTACCACATCAAACTCTCATACAAATGTACATACATCACTTCACATATCGATCTGTACTGTCAGCCCCAAACAAATGAATGTGAGATACAAAAATGATTCAATATGCCCTACAATTCCTTTTACACGAGGAACACGCCGCGCGCTTTTATATTTCATTTACGTCACTCACATACATACATAAAATTTGTCGCCAGATTGTCCTACAACAATTGTCGTGTTCGCCTCGAACGTTTACAATGTCCTCATAGCGCGATAGAGCATTAGTAAGCAGGCGACGGCAGTGCCGCAATCACAAGGACTATTTCAGCACCGAAAACATCGTTGAATATTCAAAATTGTCAGCGTAATCATCCCAAAGGAAGCATCTAAAACAGCCGTCGAATAACAATAATGCCGTCGTACAGTACACACACCCTAACCCGCCCACACTATATCAGAATAAGTACTGAAACCCGACTCACCCTAACCCACATGAGAGCAGTGATCGACCAGCATAGTACTGCTCTAGGATGTCCTTCAAAATTCACATCCTCTGTCATCATTTCATGATTAGATGGTGGTCCTTTAATAGGTGCAGTTGTATTGTACGCCATGGATATGAGATGCTCGCCTTAAAGTGCGGATTCAAATCGGCATGAAGCTGCTTTAATACGAACAATGGCTGAAGAGGAAGTACATTCGTTGTGTAGAGTAATTAAAACTGATGTTGATACCGAGAACGCCGCCGGGATGTGCATAGTTTTACTAAATGGCCGTCGTACACTTCATTGATGTGGAACAGCGTGTGCGTGTATGTGTGGAAAATCTCTCAAGTGTTCCGGAATGACATAGTTTTCAAAACTAGTTGGACGATGTAATTCTACTACGGCATCAGAGTGTGCAATTAAGCGCTCATAATTATGGGTGATGGCTATGGAGAATCTGGAGTTTCAACACACACTGCATTAAAGCAGGGTTGGCAAAACATTTTACATAGAGTGTGATGTTCGCGTTTACAATACATACATATGTATTCTTACGAATGAGATACTAGGCATTCTAGTCCCTTTTACAAAAATAGACTGGTCAATCTAGGACCTATCACCACCAAAGGCACCACTTTAGTTTATTCCATTGAGGGTAAATATCTTGGAGTCATCGTTGACAAACGGCTTATCTGGAATTCTCATATCAAGTCCGCCATCGAGCGCGCCACTAGGGCTATGGGGGCCTTTACGGCAGAACTTGGGGTCTAAATCCAACAATGATACAATGGATGTATGAAATGAGGGTGAGGCCTGAAGGTCTTGAACGAACAACGGCAACTAAGCTACAGAAGCTCCAGAGAATTGCCTGTCTTGGTATGGAGCGTACGTTCCTGACCTACGGCAGTATGAGAAGCTGTTGTTGAACTTTCTTCCCTTCAAGTCTCCTTTAGAAAGACTTTCGCTGGATGCGCTATTAAGCTGTAACTAGAATATTTTTAGGGACACCTAAAAATTCTTGACTCTATTCCCAAAACGGCTATGTTTTGCACTATCCCTGACATCATAGTCTGTACTGTTTCGGTAAGTTATTTGAGGTAGAAATATCGGACCGTGCAAACTGGTCTAATGGTGTTCCGACACTGGATCTTAGAGGTCTCAATTCTGAGGGAATTGAAGTTGGCGTCTTTGAACCCAACACCACTCGATACTTATGGGAATGTGTGTTACCGTTTTTCAGGCTGAACTCCATGCCATCGAGATCTGCGCTATGACGAACTTTAGTAGAAGTATTAAGGGCGCTAGGATATACATATGTATGTATATCTTTTCACATAGCGAGGCAGCACTTAAAGCGCTATCGTCCAATTTAATGGACACTATGTCAGTTAAATGCTGCTACGATGGACTACAATCTCTTGCCAGACATAACAGGGTGAAAATCGGTTGAGTTTCTGGTCTTCAAGGAATTGCAAGCAACGAATTTGCAGATGAACTAGCTATGGCTGGCTCAGAATCTGCGTTCATAGGACAGAATCCTACTGTGATGTCAACTGGGGTGATTTACCCAAACTTCGTCTGGCCCACGGGGAAAATGTCTCGGGGCTGAGACAATCCAAGCGATTAATCAGACCTTTTCCTACAAGGGAATCCATAATCTAGACAAGAATAGTATTAGAAAGGTGGTTAGCTTTCTCACAGGCCACTGTGGACTGCGGTATTGCCTCAACAAGCTCAATCTGTGCCCTACAACAAAATGTAGGTTTTACTCGGAAGATGACGAATTTTCTGCGTGGCTGTCTCTGGTGTATATTTCGACACCCTGGCGGTCGTGGAGACCGGTAATACTAAACTTCACTAGACTTCATTATAGAAGCATGCCTCTGTTTTCTAAGCTGATACCTATGCTATCCTAATGGATGTCGACTAAATTGTAAAGGATTGGTGAAGCGTTCGGAGTATCTGCCTCCGTAGCGACAGCCAGGCTCCGCTCAGCCCTAGCTTTACCCTTTGAACCGAATTCGAGAATATATGTACGATATATGGTCGCAAGACTGAACTCTGACATTGTCTGGGTCCCTGGTCCCACTTGAATTGGGGGAATGAAATATTTAATGAGACGGCTAGGCAAGCCTCAGAGGATGATTTCTTAAGACCTAAATCTACTTTGGATACTTCTGAGTCTTCGGCCACGACCTCCATTAAAGATTGGGTTTCTTATGAACTAAATTGTGTGTGGCAGCATTTTACTGTCACTCAGCAGAAAAGATTTGACGACTTTTTCCGAAACTCAAAGAAATTGCAGTAAAATGGATAATACTGGGTCGTATCTCCTGGTAGTATTATACTATGGACCTATGCCGTGAAAACCTTAAGCAACGCGTTCCTCATTCATGCAATGAACTATACACAATTTCGAGCGGGACGTGTCTTAAGAGATGACACTTATGCGGACAATGGGCTACAAAAACCACGGCTCTCACATAAAAAAGTTGCCAAAAGGACACATTAAAATTCATCTCTAAATCAGGTCGCAGGTCAAGAAACCTAACAAATTCATACCGACCTATGTATTTATATGCTCATGTCATGGTGGAGATACTCAGTACGTCCTTATGATTCCAGGGAGCGATCGTAGTATAGTCACCCATGCTGTAAGGTCTCTGGAGGAGGGTCCAAGCTAAAGAGTAGTCAACCTGATTCCAGTGGTATGAACGCACAGCAGACCGTTCCCAAGGATGCAAAACTGAGGGTTAAATCAGTCTCTAACGAGCTCCTTCAAGTGCTTTGGCAAGAATTGTCGTAATAGTGCCTTATCCCAGTGAAACCGACTATTCTGAGGATGGACCACTTCTAACCCACTTACTCGTGGGGCCAACATGAACATTTCTAACACCAGGTATGTCACAAAGACGGTGGAGAGACAGATTTATAGGCTGAATATTGATAATAATACTAACGGCTCCATCTTCTTCACAGACACAGATTCCGATTCGTTGGCGAATTCTTTTTCGAAGGTTTTAACCGTAATCACGTCTGCCAATAGACGACCTGTTGAAGTGGGGCGTCCCGGATAATAAAAAAACACCACAATCCCCGAAGCCGTACAAGCAACTTAGAACTGCAAAGTTCATCCTACAACGTCTCCTGAAGAAATGAGAAGCAAACTGGGATGGGGATGAGCGGAGGTCTGCCAGTTGGGCGAGAGCTTTTCTCGATGACAATAGCAGCCAACCTCTTTCGGGAGGGCACTCTTGTGAGAGCTCGGCGGGCCACTCCACTCCATCCAGGTCATTGATCGAGCGGCTGCCATCTGAAAAAGGAAGACTCTAAGGGAAGTCAGCTCGTTACGGAAAGTATCCCAATTCATAATAGGCGGATGAGTCAACTCGAATTGGGAGGGCCCTCAACCAGCCCTAAAGCCTCCAAGAGACCCAGGCCACAAGAGGATCCTTTTAAGACCCCAAAGAAGACCAAAAAAACATCCCGGTTTCTAAGCCCTTCAATGAGGTTGCGACGAATAATCTGATCTTTGGAGTCATTGACCAGGGCGACGACGAAGGATGGATCAGTGCGGAGAACTAGAGGCTTGTGAGGGCACACGTGTCTTCAGCCGATCTTTAAGGATGGCGGTTGGCATCAGTACTTTGCTACTAAAGTACTTTGCTACTTTCTGTAGCGTTTTTCAAGCAAAAGTCTCAGCAGTCTGTGAAGCCGCGACTTGGCTATCGATTAACTAGATAGAGTGCAGCGCTATTTTCTATATAAAAAGTCAAGCTGCGATAAAAACCTTGAAATCGCCAATAATTCGATCCAAGTTGGTAAAGCAATGCCGCGGATCTCTTAACGAGATCGCTCTCAGGAGCGACGTATTCCGTGGTGATGCGGCGTATAGATTCCAGGCCACAGGAATATTCCAGGCAATTGCAAAGCGGACGAGCTAGCTAAGGAGGATGCTGACGGTTTTTCTCTATTGTTAGAGAGCAATAGAGAAAGAGCGTCAGCACCTATAAAATCGATAAAATTCCAATTAGATACCACAGCCATGAGATAGCAAACAGTAGGTGGAACAATACCAGCATAAACAAATCTGGCCAGAACTGGATTGTAGGAAAACCAGCAGACTTATTTCCGGCAATAATTGTAGAGAAACAGGAGGAAACTATGGCACTGTGCCCTTGTCCTGCGTTATCTGTCTTGAGAAGGAAAACCCTAGGAGAGTACTTCTTCGAAGATTTAAATGATCTTGCCGGACTAGACTTATTTAAAATAAAAAGCTCTGTCACCGTGTCAAACTGGTTTAATGGCTAAACAGCGAACCTCTTCGGCATGGGTTTACACCGAGACTGGTTCCCTGCCTCCTTCCATATTTAGGAAGTCTCCATGTAGGTCTCCGGTGCTGGTAATCCGTTTTTTTTCATATTGGTATCACAACGGACCTTATCTTTGGTCTAAGTATGTCACTGCTAAGCGAAGACAATCACCAACCTTACCCAACCAACCATGTACATGCCGAACATCCTTTTTCCTTAAAAAAATGGACAAAATACTTGATCAGGTAACTCCTCAAGAAGTCACAAAAATAAGAAGAACGTGCCCATATATCCCGATGCATCCAAAACGCAAGACGTATTGCTACATGTACCAAAATAAATCGCATCCTCAAAGGCAGGAATATCAATGCTATATATTATGTACATTAGGCTGCGACAAAACTAGCCAGCGTCAGGAATACGAAATAGTGCTCCCACTAAAACTCAGTTAGAGCTCACATCTTTCAAAAATTGTACATCTCTCAAAATGGCAACGCCAAATTATTACTCATCTTCAGATAAAGAAGAAGCTATGATCCTTACTCAAAACTAGTTCGTTCAGGAATACGTCTTACGAACTTTACTTGCCTGCAAGGACACAAACGTCATGTATGCGTACTAACATAAAATGGCTTACTAGTCGGAAAAGGAGCTGCATTTTGCAGATCGCTCGGTCCATTTTTGGATAGAAACTCAACCTAAAACTTTTCTCTCGAATACCCTCTATTTCTAGAACGGTCTAGGAATCAGATTCAACAAAATGTCGCAGTATTCGTTACTGACCACAGACAACTCAAAAAACAATTTTATTGCCTTTCCAATTCAAAATTCTTATAAATTCACTAATTAGTCCCACGATCCGAGCTCCACCCGGGAGATATAAAGACACTTCTTTTCTCTTAAACGAGTTCCTCTCCGTAAAATATCCAAAATCACCGCTAATTGTCTGTCTGGCTGTCACTCTAGACGCAGATACTCCGAATCCTTCAAAAAATATTCGCAATATAGTCGGTATCCATGCCCATATGTTTCATAGGTCTTAGCTTGGAAAATAGAGGCACACTCGCCTAACAAGCAGTGAAGTCTTGTGTCGTCGGTCTCCACAAATATACGAGAACCAGACTCATGACTGGTTTGGAATTGAAGTGTAGGTCATTGCGATTCCAAAAGCAACAATTCTTCTCACCATTTCCCATAGATGGCAACGCTACTGTTTTCTATCTATGTGGGTAGTCAGGCAGCAATTAGAGCCTTAAAAAGTATCTGTTGAAATAAGGCACTAGCAAGAACCACATTTTCACTGGACTCTGTAAAATGGCAAACAGAAGGTGGAACAATATGAGTAAGTGTGTCGGGATAAATATTGCCAGAGTTGACTTCAAAATAAACAACAAGCCAATCTTGAATAGTAAGTCCACCGTCACCGTCATGGTTCTTCTTCCTTTTCTTCGATGACCCAAATAATCTCTAATGTATGTCAAATTCCTTTCACTGATTACTGTAATCAACTACCTAAGGGTTAAACTGTATGAGTTACCATTTCACATAAGGATGAACTCGTTACTCATTACTATCTCGTCCTTTTGTAATGCTACTTCCCTAGTATAATTTAGTACCCACTATGATCTAAGTCAACGACCTAAACTAACTACCTAATTAATACTACTTGTACTTTATGAGAACCCATGGGCAAAATATATCTGTTTCTGTCACCGATACGGCGATACAATTTGTGGCTCTCAAACCAAAGGTTATCCGTACACTCTCTGTGTAAACGTGTAATTTATTCGAAATTCAGCAGCCATCGATTGAGAAAATATTTGCATTAAGATTTTCCACCACAATTTTCACGAGTATTTCTATATAATATTATCCTTCTCGCCTTACTTTGTACATAGGTACACACATACAATAATGAAGTGAAAGTTTCCATCCATTCATTTCTCCCATTCCGTTCGTAAGGATGCGAGGCATTTAAAAAGTCAATAAACTTCAAGCTATCGCAGTGTGATTCTAAATGAGTTGCCAATAGATTATAAAGGATACACGTACATCCTGATATAGCCAACACCGTACCGAAACGAGTTATCTCTCACAATTCACGGTCGATCACGTGACATTAATTGTTAGTGTGCCATGTTATCATAATTAGTACGAAATGGGGATATGATTGCCAGAGTGCCTGCCATGCTTACCGTGTAGTAAAAAAATTATATTTGTTATATCAGAGTGAACTTTGGAAATGTCATCGAATAAGTCTCCATTCCTCAGCAAACACTATGTAGCAAGAGTAAATGTCAGCTTCATATCGGATTATGATATCATTCAATGTTTAATCGAAGGAATGTCGCCTAGGTTGTCTAAATTTAAAGAAGTTTCAGAAGCCATTGAAACAAGATTACTCAGACATTCCTCTTTGATGATATAAAAAAAAGGAGTTGGATACATTCTTAGAAAAGATTTCTGTGTCGTAATAGATTACTTACTTAGGTGGCGCTACAGTTCGGGTTGAACCTGAGCCTCTCCAGTTAGCCCGGTCCTTTGCTAACTGCCCCCAGTTGCGCACATCGTAATAGTTTAGGAAACTTAAATATCTCTCCTAGTTTCTGTTAACTGTAAATTCAACCAATTTAGAACGAGAAATGACATGTTCCAATCGTCTATTCTTCATGACAGCTAGCGCCTTGTTCATTTTAATTCATCGCTAAAAATTGACACAAAAATTATAACAACACTCTGGCAACTCTAAAATAGAAAAGGAACCGACGTGGAAGCGTGGTACGAATGCCGAGTGAAATGGTTTTTATATTATTTTTCGCTGCTTAAGCTTATCTCGGCTTCCAGTAGAGTTAATGGTTTCTGTGTCACTATATGCGCCTGCTATTAAAAGGATACGTTCTCGTCCTGGTGATAGACTTGGATGCTGTCTTATGATTAATTTTAGTGGATAACATTTTTGTGTGATGTGTGGTGGCATTTGTGTTGCCTGCTAATCGGGCGGACATTTATTTTCATGATCGATTGAAGAAGCCTATTAACAGGACATGACAAGGGCAAAGATAAAATGGAGTTGATAATTAGATTCAGAGATAGTGGTTTATTTTTCCTTACACTCGAATGGTGTAGGACTGGTATATACCACATGACTAGACAGATGAAAGGGATTACATGATTAACGTTGCTTTTGCGTTGTTAAAAGGATTACAGAACAAACATATGTATATTGTAGGGGAATGAAGCACATCACAGAACGTACCGAATAGAATGCCAAAATAACTATATTCTGACGCCTGCATACAACTCTGACCACTTGATAGAGAATTTTGCTGAAATTGAAAATAATTTCACATTTTATGAAAAATAAAATACTGAGTGTGCACTCAAAAAATGCAAATGTTGATTTGGTTTCTATTCTCCGCCCGGACTTGAACCTTCACAATTCGGATCATACTGGGAGCCCTGCGGCTCAAAGTTGGCTTTAAAAGGTTTATCACGGTTCCACGTTTCACTAATGGTTAACAAACATTCGGTACTATAAAAATTGTCAGGAAACTTCTAGGAAAAAATACTACCCTGCGGACACATTATCAAACTTTAGGGCAATTCCAGACGTGCGTTCTGACTATCAATAATATTGGTAGCATCCAAAACTGAGATCACAAAGTATTGTGTTAGGGAAAATGAATCTCTCTCAAATCATGGTTAGCATTTCGACTACCCATTGTGGAATTCTGGATAGGAATAAGTCGAGCTCTGAGACAGCCTGCCTATAATAAATACAGTGAGTTATTCGGTGAACGCCGTGGCTCAAGTGGTTAGTGCGTTGCACTACAGAGCGAGGCGTTCGATGTTCGATCCCCAGATAAGACCTAAATTTTCTTTCATGATCCCACCTCTCGCGAACCTCTAACAAACAGCCGAGAGTATAACTGTCATGAAAAGTCTTCTCAAATAACAAATTAACCTTCGGACACGACGTTAAACAGTATGTCTCTTCCATTTATGTAACGAATATAACACCCACAACATGAAAGGTTGTGAGAAGCTAAGCAGTGGGTCTCATAGACCGATCCAACCCCTTCACCAAATATTTATTTTTTTTTTTTTATCTTTTCGGAAGCCTAAAAATCTTTCTCACGATTTCTGAATAGACCGCTGAAGTATTTAAAAGAATATAAATGGATTTTCTTTCGTATTGTACAGAAACACTTTAAGAACTTGGAACTGTTATATCAAATACTGTGGAAGGTGTGTTTGAATGATTGATACCGTCATATTGTGCAAAGTTTTTGTTCAGAAAAACAGCACAGAAAAACTCTATTCTAAAACCCGATGATTCCTGCGCTATTTAGTTCCTTGCTACTTACTTTCAGAGTTGTAGAGTAGGGCGCCACTTAAGCTAAGTGTTCAGAGACTAAATCGGTTAATGCTCGAAAAGATAATTAGATATCCATTTTCGTCCTTGGAGAACAATAAATAGCCGGATTCTGTCGTCTCCGAGGATAGTTTTTAGGATGTACTTTCCTTATGGGTGTGATTCCGTCTAAAGTTGTACTAAATAAGCATCACCATGAGATAAGCAAAATAGATGCCTTGCGGAACTTTACAATGAAACTGAGCATACCTTTCCAAGTTGTAGCGATTTATTCCTCCAATAAGGACAACAAAATATAGAAGAAGATGTATACAGGTCGCGTACGACAGTTTCCATTACTTACGAAGTGCATAAGGTGTTAACAGCGGGTTGGGGTCACAATCGCGAAAACCAAAATCCCGAAAATCCAAAAGCCTGAAAATCTAAAATCCTAAAAATCCATAATCCCGAAAATACCGAAAAATTGGGTTGGGTACGAAATATAACAATATAACAATGTAAACAAGTATCTAATCCTTTTCGGCGCAGGGTCATAAGTCCACAATGCGATTTGGGCTTAAACAGTGGAATATGTATGGGGGGCATGCTGCCCCTGCAACCCACCTGCTTGGAGTCACTGTTGGATTTGGAGTAGGTGCAAGGTTGGGTATATGCAAAGTTTCTTTAAATCCATATGAAAATTTTCATTTTCGAGATTTTGCATTGTCGGGATTTTGGATTTTTGGGATTTTGGGTTTTCGGGATTTTGTTTTTCGGGATATTGTTCGACTCCCGTTAACAGCGTCTGTGCGACATCTTGTTCGGAGTACTGCAACTCGTTTGAGGTTGCACCAATTGAAAAAACTTGATTGCACCCATATACCAGTTATTGATAATTCCGCGTTGGAGCGAAACAGTAGCAATTTGGTTCTTGTGTTGAGAACATTGCTTGTCCACTTTGAAAGGTTGTCTCCTTTTTCGAATTCCTATCCGACAATGTTAAATTGAGGCGGGTGTTAGAAATATTCTAACTTAACTGCTTTTATTTTAAGGCACACTTTGTTTCCCTCACCTTTTAGATTTTAGGCCATCAGATGAAGGTCCCTTATCAGTGTAGTCGTTGTGTTTTAGGTTAGATACTATAGTTCATCGGATTCCAGTTACCTTCAGTCAATTGTATTATACATCGGTGACAGATCTCTTCCTGGCGTATTACTATTTTGACCTTAAATCCCCCGACAGACTTACTATCCTACATATAAGGATAACCTTAACATGAATACCATATGACCCGTAAGGTGTTTATGTGGTCGATGCAGGAGGATCCAGAGTGAAAGCCTGCCCGATTGATATCGGGAGTTGAATCTAAATGTTCTTTAGTCTGTTCTAATATAATTCTAGCTATTATCTACCTCTACAGTTTCAATACTTCATCAGATTTCCCTTTATCGGAAGCTTGATGATCACCTCTACTGCCTTTGAAGTATGTGCTATTGTTATGCACACTTAGGACCTAGAACTGAACCTTCTTGGACCATTGCCCCTGATCTTGCAATAATTCCATCGTCATCAGTATGTAAATTTTTGTTTATCAGTGTAAAAGTAGCTGGATATTTTTTCAATAAAATACACAGGCTCCATCTAGAACCTAAGTGTTGCAACAATGAACTCGAACTTCCAATCAGCTGCGTGAAAGGCGCTTCTAATAGATTTTTCCGAATCCATACTAGGTAAAAGGATACTAAGTAGGATTTTTCCCAACTAAACTCACCTCTCCTTCTAGCTGTAGTCCACACAGCAGTGTCGCCAAGTATTAAATCGGGAAGGAAGGTCAAGTTTTATGTCATTGGATCACTCACATTTTCATACTGTTGCTGCTCTGCTCTTAGTGTTTCTTCAGGAGGTACTGTATCCTGAATCGCGATCTAGGTTTCCTAAGAGTGATAGCCTTGCCAAATTTCTCCTCCAGTTGATACATGTCGTATTTCCTTAACATGTGCCGCGTCTTCGATGGCTTATCTGCAGCCAAACCTGACTAAATACGCCCTGAAGAACACATGGTTGGTTAACCTTTGAATTATGTATGTCAATAACGATGACGGGTATCCATCTAAGGAGGTTCCACCTTCGTTGCTATTTGATTGGTCAACGTTGGTTGTACGTAAATATAGTTTGATGTTCATACTATCATTGTCCTAGCTTTGTACTTTTCCTGGGATTCATATGTTAAGATAATCAGCACCATAGTGGCTTTCTTTACATCTCCCTTCTATAGACTTTGACTAGCGTGGCCTCTGTCCACATTTAGGATCCACAAGGGATTTTTAAAGCTACCACTTTTTTCAGGAGCAGTCTTCTTACATATTTGGGTTCACTACTATTGACCATAGATGTCGCCATTGTCGCCTATTAACAGTATATTATAAATATTTGTGAAAACATCTTCATCTCTTTGAGAGTTATCTCTTAAAGACTTGGAGACTGTAGCATGGTTTCCTGTTCAATACCATTAATATCATCCTCTATCACCTCTTGAAGTTTGGATACCATTACAATTGTAATGTCATCATCAAAGCCAAATATTTCGGGAGACGCTTAGAATTTTTAAGTTAAGGACCTCGTTGTACATTATACTCCATAGCAAAGGACCATGCACGGAATATTGGGGAACACCACCTCTAACTTTGTTCCATCATCTGTATCCTAGAGCAGTACACTTATTTTAAAGTAATCTACAATTATTTGCTGTAAATATTCTAGGACTGTTTAGTCTTCTATATTAAATGCAGTCTTGATGTCGATCATGATAATAGCACAGTGCTTCTCATTGATGTCATTACCTCTATGGCTTACCACTTCATCAATACCGTCAATCTTCGCAGAGCTAGGCATTTCTAATGTCTAGAGTTTCGATAGCTTCGATAACTTCCATCCTTCCATCGTTTTCCTTCTACCTATACATATATTGGCATTCTGATGATCCTCCTGCGTTTTCTATTATGCTTCTCAATGATTATGAGATCTAGAATTTTTCCAGTTCCTTAAGTTCTTTGAGAATTTTATTTACGTTGTTGGGTTCCGTAAGTCCTTTTGTTGTAAACCTTTGAACAATTGGGCGGTATTGGCCAGCCGCTTTACGTGCTATGTTTGTTAATAATTTTATGCAGGCTACAATTATAGGTATATTTAAGTGACTCTTGATGCGGAAATACATAAACCCATCTCCCTGCTACCCACGACCCTTTGGGACGTTTTTTTTTGCAATCGTAGATGATCTGTTCCGCCATTCATTTGCTAATGTGTAAAATGGGTGCAATCAAATTTTTTTTTAGTACACCTATGCTGGATCTATCTGCATACAATCAGAAGGGCTTAAAATTAAATCTCATACACTATAGGTACAACCAAACAAATTTATCATTCCATGAGTATCTCCCAATTGTAACCAAAAAACCATTGGGGCATCAGGACAATCAAAACAATTCCATTATAATCCAGTGAATCAGTGAACAAATATGGTTTTAAATACTAAAAGCAAAAATAAATTCCCAAAATCCCAAAAGTGCATTAAAAACATTTTTTTTTTTTCAAAGAACACCACTCCTGCTCTGAACTCCAAATAGCTAATTCACTTACATCCCACACACATGCATATGTATGTATACCCACCCTCTCTCGAACAAATGGATAATTCAAAAGCGGTTGCCAGGATATCCGAAATCCTACCAATCGAAATGGCCCAGTCATTCGACCAGGCACTTTCAATTCCATCTGACCATCCTCTCCCTCCACCTATTCAATTTTAGGGCAATCGCAACGTTCCAAATGATACGACGCGGAGCCAAAAACATTTTTATTATGTCCGGCATTATGCTCAAAATTGGTACTCCATTCAGCTCCATGGGGTGTAATTTCTCGTGTATAGGATGAAGAAAGTGTGCTTTCGCCACATATGTACATATTCTGGGTCCATAGTCGAAAGTAATTTCACAGCCAAGACCATTAGTGTTGAATCCAATCCATATTCATCTGTCTGCAGCAGGAGTCCAGCGAATTCGTGAGCAAGTGGCGAACAAAACCAGCACGGAGTATCTACGTGTGTACATTTAAATCCTTTCGAAGAGATTTACAACGAAAATCGAACTAGTAATCGACCATGCTAAGTCGCATTTGGTGAGGGTTTTTGCTTGGATTCTTAAGGGATTTTGATACGTATATAAACGTGGAACGGGTTTTTAATTAAAGCTGGACATACTTAATCCAGATTTGTACATTTCCTTTGAATTAAATGGCAAAACAAATATTCGGTTGGATTTAAGCTTAGGATTTCTGTCTTAACCTCAGTTCTGATTCAAGGACTACAGTCACATATTTATATACTTACACTGACTGCAAAGCTGTACACTAGAAACTACTAGGAATACATACATATGTGAAGAATGACATAGAGCTAACCAGCAGTGAATTAAATAGGAACCGTATCCTGTTCGAATTTTACTTAGGTTTCAAAATCTATCTATCAGGTCCGAGTATGTATGTACATCTAGGGTGAACTTGAACTTAAATATGAAGCACTTCTTGTTGAATTGATTTATTTAAATATGTTTCTTAGATGGCTAGCAGGAAGTATACATAACGTGGGCCTGAGAAATTTTCCCGGTGGAATTGACGGTGTGAAGAACCAGATTAGCGGATACTTGAGCTACCCCAGCATACTTGAAATTCAAGTAAATAATGATTTTTCACAGTGAGCTGGGTCTAGGCCTTTGGAGGGTTGGGTTAGGATAGGTAGAGCAGAGTTTTTAGGTTATCAGAGGTTATGAGACACTAGGCACCAAAGTGGACCCATCGCGAACCCTAAAATTTAACTAACTCAATCATTCAGTTCGAAGACCCAACTTCCTTTGAATCCTTTCTTAGAAGGCAATGACCAGAGACTATCCCTATCACTGTTCTTATCCGTAATCTACTTAGTTTTATTATTTTCTCAAATTTGTTCCAATCTAAAACTGACCACAAGACCTTTGACACCCTATACCCTTCTAAGTTGGACCGTGTTAGGTCAGCCATGTTTATGATCCCATAAAAAATAAATAAATAAATCTTAATGGATATATGCCTCTAATTGTGCCACTTTGTGGGAAATCTGCTCATTTTTGGTCATTACGTCACATACTTTTGTTCCCCTCTACATTGCAGTGTCCAGGTACCCAGCATAATTGAGTACTGTCCGTCATTTCCTGACTATTTCAGATTTTGTGATGTAGGACTCTAGCGATGTGATGTATAGAAGGCGATAATCCTATCGGATATTGATCTCATCTCCGGAACTTCAAGTAGAACTAGAACCTCTGCTTGGAAAGCACTACATGTGTCCGAAAGTCTTAGAGCTACAAGAGTATATACCAGACACGGTACCCTCTTTAGTTTTGGAACCATCTGTGTATGTATAGGTATATGAAACGGTGGACATTTAAGTACATTATAAAACTGCTCGTACAGCTCATGATTGTATTTTCTTCTCCACCATCCGTCTGTAAGACGGGACCAAAAATCACCCAAAGTATTTTTCTCTCATAACAACAGAAAGCGGCCTTATCCATTCTTGACATAATCCATTCCTCTGCGCCGTAGGACAAGACTGGGATGATCAGGGTCTTTTATATAGAACTACTTTAGTTGTTTGAGAGAGGGCTTTGCTGCACAGTTGCCGTCTTAGCCCAAAGAAGCAGCAGCCAATCGGCAAGAGTTAATCTTCGTTTGATCTCAACACTGATGTCATTGTCTGAATTTATAGCAGATCCTAGGTAAAGAAAGTCCTTAACTTCCTCAAAGTTATATCCGTCGAGAATGACGTTCTGTTCGAGGCGTCGATGTTGTAAGACAGCATATATATTTTTTTGTTCCTCATCAACCATTAAACCCATCTTAACCGCTTCCATCTCAATGCTCACAAAGGCACTACTGACATCACGCTTTGTTCTTCCGATTATATCAATATCATCGGCATATGCCAGCAGTTGCACGGACTTTTGAAAAATTGTACCTCTGATGTTGGCGTGTGACTTCTGCACAATTCTTCTAAGAACGATGTTGAAGAAATCGCATCACAGCGTGTCATGAATCAAAGGTCTCGGTGAGGTCTTTCTCGACCTTGACAGAGCATCGTCATCTTGCACAACCGAACCAAAACTGGACATAGCTCTTCTTTATAGATGCTGCCATAGGTGGCCTTGAAATCAATAAAAAGGTGGTGAGTATCGATTTATGTAAAATTTCTGGGTTTTTTCCAAGATCTATCGTAGAGTGAAAATTTGGTTGATGGTGTACTTTCCTGGCCTAAAACCACACTGATATGAGATAAGATCTTGTAGGCGACTTTGAGGAGACTTATTCCTTCTCCTTAAGGCTCCGACAATCAATGCTGACGTTCCCTTCATTGGGCATACTTTCGTCTGACCATATTTTGCAAATAAGTTAGTGCATGCTCCTTGCCAAATCGTTCCCCACTGCTTTGAGTAGCTCGGCAGTCAGGCAGCTTTATTGGATTTCAGCTTAGATATTGCTATCTTAACTTCATCCATGTCGGGTTGACGGAAATGTTGGTTATCATCGCCCAGATTGAATGGTTCATTCTGCCTGACAGCTGAATTTTTCTCATCGTCTACTAGGTTCCTTTGTTCATCTCTGCAGGCTTCGGTTCTGGCTTTGTAGCCTTCAAATGATCTTTTTACCTTCTTGTATGCCATCTGTTTTTCTGTATTTCCTTGCCGACATTCTTCGTCAAACCAGGGGTTTCGTTGTGGTGGTCGAGAGAAATCTAGCACGTCAGATGCGATATCCCTGATGACCTTTTAGCAGTGTAGCCATTGGTCTTCAGTTTGTCATATAGGACCCCTTGGGAGATTAAGGGACACTCGATCGGAAAAGGCTTTGGTGTAGTTTTCCGACGTCAAACTTCCTCCCAGTATTTCTTTGTCTTCGCGATATTGTGGATATCCTAATCCGTACATTGGCTACAACAAGGTAGTGGTCCGAGTCGATGTTCGCTCCTCGGAACGTTCAGACATCCATCATACTGGAAGAGTGCCTTGCGTCGATCGCAATGTGATCAATTTGTTTGACGGTTGACTGATTTGAAGATCTCCATATTCTTTTATGATTATTGAGATGTGGGAATCGCGTGCTAGCTACTACAAGGTTTAACCCCACTGCAAAGTCAATTAACCTAAATCCGTTACCGGAGGTGGTGTCGAGCAGACTATGCTTTCCGAAAGTAATGTCATGACTTCTTTTTATTTATTGACTCCTTCATAGGTATGTACCTTGAGTTCTCCCTATAGATTCTGAAATGATAACTGGATCAATTCTTGATTGGATCAAAACAAACTTTAATTTAGTTCTCGATGAGAAATATTCTGGAGAGATTCTCACATTCAGAACTCATCAGCATTGGTTCGGAACAGTCGTAGCTTAGGGTGGTAAAACTAATTATACTCCTAAGATATTGGCAACTCTCTACTCTCTGTATCGATTGTCGAACAATCCTTACTTCAGCTGATGGATGAAGTTCTGAGGCTGATGCATTTTTCTGACTTGTATGTAATCCAGGTATTTAAGTTGTACTATAAGAGTCAATCGAATTCGTCTGTGATCCGTCGACAAATTTTTGCTGCTCTCGAAACTCACGCAAACGAAGTCATGATCATGCCATGAAATTCAATAGAAAAAAAAACAGAAACCCTCGGTTCATCTAATCCGTGTAATTTCTTGTCCTTCATCTCTCTATGCTATTGTCCTATTGACCAACAGCTCCTGAATGAGGGAAATATCGTCTTCAACATACTACTTTCGAATGAGGAAGGGATTAATCTGTACCGACCTAACCATTGGTACAGATTACTCTATTACTGTGGCATTGTTATTCTCCGAATTAGGGGATTAGTCACCACTAACCTGTTTCTCCGGAAGTGGTTTCTCAGTTAAGCCATAAGCCAGTTTTTGATCCGTCTTATACACTTACCTCCCAGTGCAGAAGACTATAGCCCAAAGAAGAAAAGATCCAATAATCTTTTGCAATTAGGAACTCAATAGTTGCATTTGGCTCTTCAGCTTTACTTAAGGAGCATGTAACGAGTAAACGAGTTTAAAACAATTGAAAGGCATTACTTAAATCCATCGTATGATTCATGAGAATTTAGTACAGAAGTTTCATCAATTAGTTAACCAAATTGAACGAAACATATTAAACATACTTCATCGTCCTTTAAAAGCCCCTTTTGCCCTAAAAACCTTGAATGACCTACACTCACATTAAACTCATCGAAAACACTTCGTACTTCCGTTTTGTAAATGAAAACTTTAAAAACAGCCCTCGAAGTACCTCGGTATTCCATGAAACCATACAACTATGGCGCAACAATAAAAATCCACCCTCAATGCCCACTTCAAGTTGGAGAATTCTCCATCCGGTATACGAGTATGAGTGCATGTACATACTTGTGGTCCTTGTATTCAGTTATACATTTTCCATTTGTTTGGAAATTTTTCTATTTAATTTCATATACAATCCCGTCCAGGATATGTGAAACCGAACAAAAATGGATTTGACAAAGTTCCACTACTCTGCATAGGCTGGCTTTCCACTACGCCAGCATCTATTGAGGAAATTCTATTCCCATGATTACAAAGCACAGGAGCAAGCCGTCCAAATGCTCACTGGATATTTCTTCTAACCAAACCGCAAATGAACGTGTTCTGGCACCTAATGCAGTAAGAACAAAATTTTGTTTTCTAGCCCAGAACTAGGTCAGCAGTGTACGAGTAGAACGGATCCACTATCCACTTCACCAAGTAAATGGTGGATGGCTACCAATTTCATGAATACAGCTCAGCAGGTTGGGTGGGTTTTTGTATTTATATTTTTATTGTGCTCCTTGTTCTTGACTGCTGTGCTGTGCCCTTAATAAACACCATGCTGAGATTGGAGGGAGTATTGAAAGATAGTACAGCTGGCAGGAGGTTCTAAATCCGATTTATTTGAATTTAGTGTGAACAATATCTCTCGCCAAGTGAATTGGCTTTGGGTTTGGACTGGGTGGGTGTGTGGGTGAATGAAAGGGAGGCCTGCTGTGAATAGAGTGAGGTCCTGATTTGATTTAAAGGCATTAGAGATGTACTTATATATTTAGGTAGGTCTTGTCGGGAAAAGTTTTATTTCTCCTTGAAGTGCGACTTTTAAAGGAATTACCATCATAAATTCTTTTCTTTTAGACCATTGTGGTTTGCTTGGTCCTTTTTATTAAGTGACGCTAATTAACGTCATAAAACTCAACCACAATGATTCAATTTAATGTTTTCAATTTGTGGTCGGATTTGGTTATAAGATTCCATAGTATTCAGGCATGACTGCCTGTTTTGTGTTTTGAATAAAACGCTTCAGAGATTCCCATCTCAACTGAAGACCAGAGAAGTAGCCATGCAGAAAGTTAAGGCGAGTATTTCTTTCTTTAGAATCATCATGAAGTGCATGCATTGGAAAGATCTTTATTTTCGTCCTTACAGAGATTCACACGAAAATGGTCGTAAATGTTTTTTTTAAACATAAAATCTTTTGTGTTGAGGAACTTAGTTAAGGTCCTAGTATTCCTTGTATACATTGACAGAATCTTGTCCTATCCATGACACAATTGAAGATTTCTTCTGTAGAGAGATTCTATGGTACCTCAACTGACTATCATGAGAAGACGCTAAATATGCTAATAATTATTATTTGCAGAGTGTACGAATTGGTCGAGGGTTAGTCCACCACCACGATAATACCACTAATAAAGCCAAAGCGCTGAATTTACTTGAATTTATGAGTAAATGCTAAAGCTTTGTGAGTAGTCTATGAAAATAACTAACATCTTATTTATGTTTTTATAACACACAACGTGTCTATAACTCGATTGCAGTATATGTACCTTGTCATCTATGTACTTCCGCATTTTATTAGATTGCTTAACGTTTCCTATTAAGTCCTTACGCCAACAATACAAACAAATTCCAGAAATGAAATTGAAAAATAAATAAAACTTCCTTTCCAAACATCGCCAATCTAAATATATCCTCTCGGATATTTTCAGGAAATTCCTTTCATCAGCTTCGTTTACAAAATCCTTGTCAACATCCCTTCCCTACTGAACAGCAGAAAATGCAACCATTAAATCCTTCAACCGACATTCCTGCTCCTAGTTACGTGTGCATACCCTCTTGCATATGTATGTATGAACGAGGACACAAACAAATGAAATCTTCAATAGAACTTCATGTGTCCAAGGTTTTCACACTTCGATAGAAGGTGTCCGCTTTAGTTGGACGACTGCAGGACATGTGCTTCGGTAGATGTATACCTTACATCATTTGACGACGGATAATAGAATGTATTATCCTGTTCAACATCACGTAGCATCACTAGAGTGACATCAACCCAACGTACAGTACCATGAATGCACAACTAGCTGTCATATTCCTCGACACATGTAGTACATGGTTGAATGTTCTGATATATCCTTCATCCGCAACCAACTCCATCTCGACCCACTGTCAATAAATTCCTTCGTTTTGTCGGGACATTCCATCGCGCTCTAACTTATTTACAGCCAAAACGATAAAGAAGAATTCCTTCCCGAAATTGTAGCCGTTTTACGAGGCCAGTACTTTGATGGTGGTGTAATGTATGCAAATTTTGTTGCCACCTCGGTGTTCAGCGTTGCATGATTTTCCAAGGAACTTGTCTCCACCCACTCGGAGCGGTGATACTCGAAATTTGGTGTGCAATTCGGTTTTATAGTTCAGCCATAAAACTGAAGTTGTGTCATATTTTCAAATTGAAATTACGCTCTGAATGAAATAAAACTGGACCGAGCTGGACCAAGGCGGAAATTTAGTAGCATTGTGTACATAATAGTCCTGGTGATTGAAATTTATTATTTTTTATTCAATCGGCAAATGGTTTGACAGCAATTGGAAATTTTTAAAACAAAAGAGATATTTCATAGGATTGCAAACATAGATTGGAAATATTGAAAATCATTCAATTAAAGGAGTTTCGTACATATGTAGCTAACAACTTACTGGAATGGGAACACTTTATGGTTCAATGGCTTCATTGTTACAGTGTGTTGGCCTTTGAATTGGCCATAAAATTGTATCGTAATAATCAAATGCGATAGCAACTTCCTTACACCAAGTAGCAGTGCCAAACAGTAGTACGAAATAGCAGTGCGAGATAGCAGTGTGAAATAGCAGTTCGATATTTGTTTTAAACAACTGCTGTTTCAATTGTAGGTCCGTTTCGCGATGACAATAAATAGTTTTCTTAAGATTGTTCTATTCACTGCATTGAATAATAGTGAATAGAACATTTTTCTTACAACTAACTAATTGACAGTAAAAAAAATTACATATTTTACAGACCCACAATTTTCTGCATCATTCCAAGCTACACAATATCATTTTGCATTTGAGTCCAACAAAACTGTCAGTCCAAAACTGATAAGGCGTACCAAACTTTAAGGGCTGAACACAATGTAAATTAGAATCGTGAATCTGTATCTGAATCTCGAGTTGTCAAAAGTTAAATAGATGTGCAGCCGTAAGCACCAACACAATATGTATCTGAATCGTGAATGTGAAGCTTGAAGTTGAACATCACCCAACTTCGCGATACAGATTCACAATTGACATTTCTTTGTTTGTACGCATTATTTGGACCTTATTTATACTGTGATTTACTGTTTCCAATGGATGCGGAGTCATTTATAGAAGCCGTGCGCAATCAGGAACTGCTATGGAATTCTTTGCTTGTACGCATTACTTAGATGGCGCTACAGTGGGTGAACCAGGGCCTTCACTAACGAGCATCTCCAGTTAGCCCGATCGTTAGCTAACTACCTTCAGTTGCGCACTACAAGTCGGTCTTCCTCTACTGCGTTGTCCCTCCGGGTTTGATTTGAAGACTCTGCGGGCCGGAGCACTGGTATCCATTCGCTCCACATGTCCTAGTCATCTCAAACGATTGATGCGCAGTTTTTTGACTAGGTCGATGTCGCTGTACAACTCGTATAGTTCGGTGTTGAAATACCTCTCTAATTGCCACAAATAAGGGGGTCTCCTTTCTTGTGGATCGGTTAAACAATGCTGAGTTTCCACTCACTCGTCTGACCAAATTTTAGATATGGCTTGGTGTATACTCTTTACTAGGTCATTTCCAGCTGTTTTGAACAACTCGGCTGGTAAACCGTCAGATCCAGCAACCTTGTTGGACTTAAGCTTTTTTTTATAAAGACCCTTGCTCATATGGCTGACACTGCGAGCTGAAGGACGTTCCACCTCTTTTATGAAGGACTTACATTCCGTTTTTGGGCACAGATTGAGTTTGTTAAGGTGATATCGCAGGCCGCAATGAGCTGTGAGAAAGCTCACTAGCTTTCTGATACTTTCCTTATCTAGATTAAGGACTTCCTTGTAGGAAAAATGCCTAATTAATCGTTTAGAGTATCGTAGCCCCGAGACATTTTCCCAGTGCGCCAGACGAAGTTTGTGTTCGCAAGTATTAATCAGCGCTGTGGCGTCGACTTAAGCTTGGATATTGCTACAGAGTTCTGTGCGGGTCTTGTTGGCCTGTTGGTAAAACTTCCGTACATTATTCCTGGACTAAAATCTCTCAATATATTCAATCGCGCGCTTAACCACTCTTGTCCTTCTTTGCAGCGTCCCTTTGTATGCTTCTTATTTAGCTGCGTTTGCTTGCCGGCATTCGTCGCCAGAATATGGGTTTCTTCGAGGTGGTCGGACGAAACCCAGTACATCAGTGTGCGTGCCCGCAGTGAAGTCAATAAGCCGAAGTCCATTTTCGGACGTCGTGAAGGCTGCGCTTGCCAACCGTCCCATCAAAGATGTCCTCCTTTCCTATCTTGACGTTAAAATCACCCAATATAGTTTTAAGGTCATATTTAGGACATTGCTCGTAAATTTTGTTGAGAAGCTCGTACAAAACATTCTCTTTGGTGGCGTCGACTTTGTCTTCTGTGTGGGCATGGGCGCATATAAGGCTTATGTTGGCGAATTTAGCCTTGATGCGGATTGTTATAAGTCATTCGCTCACGTGTCGAAGCTTAAGACTTCTTGCCTAAGTTTGCCGCTTATGACGAATCCACATCCGAATAAGCGCTGCTTTTGCTCCCTATAGCAATCACCGCAATAGACGTCACAGTTTTTCATCCTCTTTTTCCCCGACACATCCCATAGCACTTACTGGATGACGGTGATTTCTGCTTTATAGCAGTCTAGGGCATCTGCTAGTTGTTCGGCTGGACGAGGTCTGTTCAGGGATCGAACATTCCACGAACATTCTGAAAGTTGTTGTCCGTGTTACAGTTGCTAGGGTCTTCAACAGTAAAGTCATCGTTATCTGAGGCTTGATTGATTTTTTGTAATCTGCTGATCTTCCGGAGTCAGTAACACCTTACGGGGATACAAGCGCTACCGTTGGCCGATTAAGGGTTCATACGCCACCAACTCTATTCCACCACCCTGGCTCAGTAATGGAGAATCACTATAGACCTATCATTCGAATATGTCGAAGCAGCTCATATAGGGATGACACTAGATACATAATTCGGTCAAACTGGACCACTGTTGATTCCATCTAGAGAATGCGTCCGTTTTCGTTCGCATCAAGAGGAAGTGCCCTAGCTTGAAAACACTCCTCTCTCCTCTTTAGACGGAAGGACAGACAAAGCTCAATCGATTTCGCTATTGATACTGCTCTATTTACATACTTTATAGGCTCTACCTCGATTATTTCTCTAAGTTACAAACTATGTGCCAAACTTAATACACCCTTAGTATAGGGTATAAAAAGAACCACATTTCCTCGAACAAGATTATCAGCTCAACTCAACCAAAGAAAGTTGTTAATTTGACACTGGAAGCGATGAGAAAAAGCGTGAAAGCTTTTTGTGGAACGTAATGAGTGCAATAGATATAGCTTTCAAAAACCGGAAACGGTTATTTTTCTTTGATGCAATAACTGTAGAATTCAAAATAATAAATGTTTAACACAAGAATTTATAAAAAAAAATCGTATGTAGCTATTCGACACTGTTATCTGGCAGTACTATTTCGCACTGCTATCTCTACTATTTCGCACTACTATTTTTCACTTCTATCTCACACTGCTCTTTAATGCCCTGGAAGCAAAATATTGACTGTTTTTTGTTTGTACCTTATTAGAAGTTCATATTTTCCACATATAGTGCAAACATAATACAAGTATTTAAATAGGTAAACCCATTCCCAATTCATAAATGAAAGTTATTCGTCCGCCTAGTTGCCTAAACGTATACATTTCAAGTAGCCGAACTGAAAGTCAAATCAGCTGTTTAAAGTGACAGACCGGCAAAAGCTGTTTATTTTTTCTTACACAAGTTTTAATAAAGTGAAGTGTAATATATTATTAACTTTAATAAAATGCTTTACGGACTTCGATTAACAACGAATATTATTACCAAAGTCACATTTTGTAGCAGGCACAGTTTGCTAGCGTATAAACCTTTGAGCCGGAATTTTCTGACATCACCTACTAAAAGTTATTTACTGAAACGAAATCCCATAACCCTAACCCAGCAGATAACCAAAGAAAGGAGCCTTCTACAAGTCAGAAAATTCGCCGCCCAAAAAAATGCAGTCAGTAAAGGCAATAAACTGGTGGGCGTTTGGCTGCTGGGATGCAGTGCAATGGTTTTTGGTGCAGTCGTTCTTGGAGGAGTAACCCGTTTAACTGAATCCGGCCTGTCGATGGTCACTTGGAAACTCCTTGGCGAACAGAGACCACGTTCAGAAAAGGAGTGGGTGGAGGAGTTCGAGCGATATAAACAGTTTCCTGAATTCAAATTAAAGAACTCAAACATGACCCTTGACGAATTCAAGTTCATTTACTTCATGGAGTATTCGCATCGGATGTGGGGAAGGGCGATTGGGGGATTCTTCGCATTGCCTGCCATTTATTTCTGGACGAAAGGATATTTTGCAAAGGCAATGAAAGTCCGGGTGCTTATATTCGGCACGCTAATAGGAGCACAGGGACTAATGGGCTGGTATATGGTAAAGTCAGGGCTGGAGGATCGTTTTAAGGATGTCAACGATGTACCGAGGGTGTCGCAATACAGATTGGCCGCGCATTTATCGTTTGCTTTTGTACTATACACGCTGTTCCTGCATTCGTCTCTCGCACACTTATTGCCAGCGGAAAGTTTAGCTGTCGTCTCCCGTGGAGCTGTTAAATTTCGAAGACTTGCCCATGCCACGAAGGGTATGATATTCCTTACTGCCCTTTCAGGTGCATTTGTAGCAGGATTAGATGCGGGACTTGTTTATAACTCATTCCCGAAGATGGCTGATAAGTGGATACCAGACGATATTATGGCATTTACACCGAAGGTATTAAACATTACGGAAAATCCAACTACAGTTCAATTTGATCACAGATTGCTAGGCATAACAACATTATCATTGATTTCTGGATTGTGGATACTCTCCCGAAGGAGGAGTTTGCCAAGGCGAGCTTATTGGGCTGCTAACGCCATTGCAGCAATGGGGTGGACTCAAGTTGCTTTGGGAATAACAACTCTCCTCACTTACGTTCCGGTGTCTATGGCTGCCGCACATCAGTCGGGTTCATTGATATTACTTTCACTGGCTATTTGGCTGCAACATGAGTTGAAACTTGTAAAATATATTCCAAAATAAAGTTTATAAATGTATTAGTTTGTCTTTTGATTTAATAAAAGAAAAGGATAGTGGTCTTGTCAAAATGCCACATAATAACTAGAAATCGATTGGAAAACCTTATTAGAGTTTGGACAGAGTTTCACTTTCAACCTACAAGCTGTTGTCTATCGTTAAGGAGGTAGGTGTTCTTTCTGTATAAATGAAGACAATTGACACCGATTTGCTACACACTTTTGGCACAAAATTGGAAATACAGTGAAAATACAATGAAGAGCTAATTAATGAACAGCGGACAACTGCGATGTGGATGACTGTTGAGCGACATACAGAAATGTTACTAGCTAGAAGAAACAAAAAATCGATTGTTCTAGCAATCGAACATGTGAGCTCAGGTTAGTAGGCCAGTTCCCTGAGGAGAAAATTTCTGCCGACTTTTCGTCAACAATATGACTTCAACCATTATTCGCAGAAATTATGGAAATCCCATGACAAAACGACTACATAAACAAAAAGAGATGTCCAGAGTCTCGGTGATTCTTGGAATCACTCAAGTTTTGATTGGAAATATGTTAACTGATATCATTAAGTCAATAAACATACATATGTATGTATGTATATACATATTATGAGGTAATTTGTGGTAAGCATTGATCTATTTTTATCGGCACGTACATATTTACATATGTATTTAGGATTCCGGGTTGCTATGCTTCTCTTACTCACCAACAACCCAACCGTCCCTTTCGACACCCCATCACATTAAAGTAACGTACATATGTACACAGTCTGATAAAATCAAAACTGAACAAAACCAAAACTTACACTAGATTCTCGGACGTAGACAGATGTAGAGAAAGCTGATCAGCTAACAAGCACTAACCAAATGGTCGATCAGCCCATCGTATGTACTATTAGGCAATTGAACGAAGGCACATAAATTAATTATTCCGTATATATCGTACATTCGCCAATATTTCGTGCGAAGCCTCCACGTCCCGGAATCGGTACTGCAATCAACTGACCCCAATGTTATTTATGAAATGGATATCGCAGTAGATGTTCTAGTGCATAGGTTATACTAATTTTACCCTAAACTCTGATACTCATAGAAAGTACTCCACCTCAAATAAACCATTTTAGTTCTTCCCCGAACCGAGTTTGAACCAAAATATCCAGTTTCTGAATAACCGCATACGTCCTCCCATAATTTACTGAAGTTCTTTACTAGTTTTTTTTTCACACAAGTGCTTACCCGAGATAGTGGGATGACGATCTACCCTTGCAACTTACCTCTATCAAGCGATCACAAAAGACCGAAAGGCCCACCTATTACAAGTACAAGAAGCAGCACTTGCAGCTTGGTTATTAAAACAAAATAATTTAATTTAATCGAATTATTATTAACATTTATTGAATTTTAAATAACAAAAAAGGAATTAAGAAATTTAATCAGAACTTGTAAAAGCATCTAGGTACAAAATAAAAATGAAGATGCATTATTCGAAAAATACTATGTGTATAAGAAGATCGATTTTGAATTTAATCAGTGGAAATAATTTAGAATGCTCCTCCGCGAAGACGCAACACCAAGTGAAGAGTGGACTCCTTCTGGATGTTATAGTCAGACAAGGTACGGCCATCTTCCAACTGCTTTCCGGCGAATATCAAACGCTGTTGGTCTGGAGGGATACCTTCCTTATCCTGGATTTTTGCCTTAACATTCTCAATAGTGTCCGATGGCTCGACCTCCAAGGTGATGGTCTTTCCAGTTAAGGTCTTGACGAAAATCTGCATACCACCACGAAGACGGAGAACCAAATGCAAAGTAGACTCCTTTTGAATGTTGTAGTCCGACAGGGTACGTCCATCCTCAAGCTGTTTACCGGCGAAAATCAAACGCTGCTGATCTGGAGGGATACCTTCCTTGTCTTGAATTTTAGCTTTGACATTTTCGATAGTATCGGATGGCTCAACCTCCAAGGTGATGGTTTTGCCGGTCAAGGTTTTGACGAAGATCTGCATACCACCACGAAGACGGAGCACCAAATGGAGGGTGGATTCCTTTTGAATGTTGTAGTCGGACAAAGTGCGTCCATCCTCAAGCTGCTTTCCGGCGAAGATCAAACGCTGTTGATCTGGTGGGATACCTTCCTTATCCTGGATCTTGGCCTTAACGTTCTCAATGGTGTCTGATGGCTCGACCTCCAAGGTAATGGTCTTTCCAGTCAAGGTTTTGACGAAAATCTGCATACCACCACGCAGACGGAGGACCAAATGGAGGGTTGACTCCTTCTGGATGTTGTAATCGGACAAAGTGCGTCCATCCTCAAGCTGCTTTCCGGCGAAGATCAAACGCTGTTGATCTGGTGGGATACCTTCCTTATCCTGGATCTTGGCCTTAACGTTTTCAATGGTGTCTGATGGCTCGACCTCCAAGGTAATGGTCTTTCCAGTCAAGGTTTTGACGAAGATCTGCATACCACCACGCAGACGGAGGACCAAATGGAGGGTAGACTCCTTCTGGATGTTGTAGTCGGACAAGGTGCGTCCATCCTCAAGCTGCTTTCCGGCGAAGATCAAACGCTGTTGGTCTGGAGGGATACCTTCCTTATCCTGGATCTTGGCCTTAACGTTCTCAATGGTGTCAGATGGCTCGACCTCCAAGGTGATGGTCTTTCCAGTCAAAGTCTTGACGAAGATCTGCATACCACCACGCAGACGGAGGACCAAGTGAAGGGTAGACTCCTTTTGAATGTTGTAGTCCGACAGAGTACGTCCATCCTCAAGCTGCTTTCCGGCGAAGATCAAACGCTGTTGATCTGGTGGGATACCTTCCTTATCCTGGATCTTGGCCTTGACGTTCTCAATAGTGTCGGATGGCTCGACCTCCAAGGTGATGGTCTTTCCAGTCAAAGTCTTGACGAAGATCTGCATACCACCACGTAGACGGAGGACCAAGTGAAGGGTAGACTCCTTTTGAATGTTGTAGTCCGACAGAGTACGTCCATCCTCAAGCTGCTTTCCGGCGAAGATCAAACGCTGTTGGTCTGGAGGGATACCTTCCTTATCCTGGATTTTGGCTTTGACGTTCTCAATGGTGTCGGATGGCTCGACCTCCAAGGTGATGGTCTTTCCAGTCAAAGTCTTGACGAAGATTTGCATACCACCACGGAGACGGAGGACCAAATGGAGGGTAGACTCCTTCTGGATGTTGTAGTCGGACAAGGTGCGTCCATCCTCAAGCTGCTTTCCGGCGAAGATCAAACGCTGTTGGTCTGGAGGGATACCTTCCTTGTCTTGGATCTTGGCCTTAACGTTCTCAATGGTGTCGGATGGCTCGACCTCCAAAGTGATGGTCTTACCAGTCAAAGTCTTGACGAAGATCTGCATACCACCACGTAGACGGAGGACCAAGTGAAGGGTAGACTCCTTTTGAATGTTGTAGTCCGACAGAGTACGTCCATCCTCAAGCTGCTTTCCGGCGAAGATCAAACGCTGTTGGTCTGGAGGAATACCTTCCTTATCCTGAATCTTGGCCTTGACGTTCTCAATGGTATCGGATGGCTCGACCTCCAAGGTGATGGTCTTTCCAGTCAAAGTCTTGACGAAGATTTGCATACCACCACGCAGACGGAGGACCAAATGGAGGGTTGACTCCTTCTGGATGTTGTAATCGGACAAGGTGCGTCCATCCTCAAGCTGCTTTCCGGCGAAGATCAAACGCTGTTGGTCTGGAGGGATACCTTCCTTGTCTTGGATCTTGGCCTTAACGTTCTCAATGGTGTCGGATGGCTCGACCTCCAAAGTGATGGTTTTGCCGGTCAAGGTTTTGACGAAGATCTGCATACCACCACGAAGACGGAGCACCAAATGAAGGGTAGACTCCTTCTGGATGTTGTAGTCAGACAAGGTGCGTCCATCTTCAAGCTGCTTTCCGGCGAAGATCAAACGCTGTTGGTCTGGAGGAATACCTTCCTTATCCTGAATCTTGGCCTTGACGTTCTCAATGGTATCGGATGGCTCGACCTCCAAGGTGATGGTCTTTCCAGTCAAAGTCTTGACGAAGATTTGCATACCACCACGCAGACGGAGGACCAAATGGAGGGTTGACTCCTTCTGGATGTTGTAATCGGACAAGGTGCGTCCATCCTCAAGCTGCTTTCCGGCGAAGATCAAACGCTGTTGGTCTGGAGGGATACCTTCCTTGTCTTGGATCTTGGCCTTAACGTTCTCAATGGTGTCGGATGGCTCGACCTCCAAAGTGATGGTTTTGCCGGTCAAGGTTTTGACGAAGATCTGCATACCACCACGAAGACGGAGCACCAAGTGAAGGGTAGACTCCTTCTGGATGTTGTAGTCAGACAAGGTGCGTCCATCTTCAAGCTGCTTTCCGGCGAAGATCAAACGCTGTTGATCTGGTGGGATTCCTTCCTTATCCTGGATCTTGGCCTTAACGTTCTCGATGGTGTCGGATGGCTCGACCTCCAAGGTGATGGTTTTACCTGTCAAAGTCTTGACGAAAATTTGCATACCACCACGAAGACGGAGGACCAAATGAAGGGTGGATTCCTTTTGAATGTTGTAGTCAGACAGAGTACGTCCATCCTCAAGCTGTTTGCCAGCGAAAATCAAACGCTGTTGATCTGGGGGGATACCCTCCTTATCTTGAATTTTAGCTTTGACGTTTTCAATTGTGTCGGATGGCTCAACCTCTAATGTGATGGTTTTGCCAGTCAAAGTTTTAACAAAAATCTGCATACCACCACGTAGACGCAACACCAAATGCAGAGTAGACTCTTTCTGAATGTTATAATCGGACAATGTACGTCCGTCTTCCAATTGCTTACCAGCAAAGATCAAACGTTGCTGATCTGGAGGAATACCTTCTTTGTCTTGGATCTTAGCCTTAACATTTTCAATAGTATCAGAAGGCTCAACCTCTAGAGTGATGGTTTTGCCAGTTAAAGTCTTAACAAAAATCTGCATACCGCCACGGAGACGTAACACCAAATGCAAGGTAGATTCTTTTTGAATGTTATAATCGGACAAAGTACGTCCGTCTTCTAATTGTTTTCCAGCGAAGATTAAACGTTGTTGATCTGGAGGAATACCCTCCTTGTCTTGGATCTTGGCCTTGACATTCTCAATAGTGTCAGAAGGCTCAACTTCTAGGGTGATGGTCTTGCCAGTCAAAGTCTTCACGAAGATCTGCATTGTAGGATTTTCTAAAATTAAAAATAAAATAGCCGTAAGTACATTAGTTATTATTATAAGAGATTATATTATATTTGTTACGACTGAAAGGTGTGAGCTGTTCGAATTAAGTTACGACGTGAATGAGGCTTCGAAACGCTTTAAAGTATAACTAGTTGTTTCACAAACAATTCTTTGAAATGTAATTGAAGGCCAATTAGTAAATTGTAATTAGAAACTCATTTGCAGAAAGACGGGGGGGACAACAGTCACTCAGTTACAACTCATTTCGTATGAAACTGACTGACATGAGTACTGACATTAGTACTGCGCAAGCATAAAATATCAGCGAAGCAACTGCGTCGTTTTCGAGCAGGATGTACTACTTTAAAACAAAATATTATATATTTGCGTTCAATATGAAATAATATCGTCCATCGTTTTCGCATCATTTACATATGAGTAGTAGAAGGGTACCCACATTTGCTTTTGGTATACATATGTAGATTACATTTGTGAAAACAAAGCTGTTCCTCTTACTCATTTAGAAAAAAACAAAAATTGAATTGTGGATCTGATGTAATATTCACGCAACACATGAAATATTCAATAAAATGAGAATTAGCCACAATTCTTTTGAATATGTTCCGGGTCATTGAACTGCTGTTTTTTTTTTTTTTTTTTTTGATGGAGGTAGTCCAAGTGTGCTACCCCTATCACCTACTATGTTTGTTAAACTTAGATTAGGCAGCTTTGCGCATTTGTTCCACACCTAGGCAAGAAAGTGCTTAATATTTCAGTAGATGGAAGGGCACGAAAGGCATGTACATATACGTACAGAAATACATTGCATATGTGCATATGATATTCAAGTGGACTGTGCACTAGCTCCTTTTGGACTAAAGAATTACTCCAAATCTTAGCTTTGTGAAAATTCTGAAGGTTCCAGTAAAATTCTATGCCAGGAGCACGAAGTTTTAAGCTACGCCACTGTGTATGCGGTACAAGTATCTCATTCGTATGATTTATTAACCGAGCCTGCGCATTTCTAATGTAGGTACACAATTTTCCAAGCCGTATTACCCAGACTGTAACAGCCAATCCGTTATTTTAACAGCAATGATGTAATACAACTTCAAATCTATTTAATATTTTAATTAAACTAGAAATTGTTGTAAACTGCTATATTTAATGCGCAGTTCAAGTAGGCGACACGACTTAGGTAATAAACCCAACTAATTAACAAGTCTACTAGTCATTCGACAATGGGAAGAGAAGGATGGCGGCTGCCATTAAATTAGCTGATGCAACAAAACTCAGTTCGTTTTCTTTGTTTGAAGTGCTTTTGGAAGCCATTTTGTAAAATGATGCACGAACCGTGAAAAGTACAAAATACACGTAACCATTACATTTACTTTGCTTAAATTTCTAAGATTATCGAAATACTGCACACTAGCCAAGTGCTAAACATAGTCTAGAACAGACTAGAAATCACAGACCAAATATTAATTATGGCGATTTCTATTAACAAAGATTAGGCAAAAAAAAAAAACCCATCGAATTTCATCGACTAAATCGAAACATAAATCACTACTTTCCGAGTACTTTTCAGAGATTACAAAAATCGATGATTCATCCAGCCATTTTGTTTTTCCCAGCAAATGAATTTCACCATTTCTAAAGAATCACTTTAAACTTTTTCACAGCTCAGCGAAATTTCACAAAGAAAAAAAAAAAAAAATAAATGTTAACTTACCTTGACCCTTTTTGCAATAACAAATAAATTTATAATTCGATTCTTTTTTTCTGTATTTACTTTCTAAGACTTTTATTTCAACGTTCGCTTTAATAATTGATTTTTTATTTTCTCTTTCCACTGAGTATGTATATATAAATATTTTATATTCACTTGTTCTTCAACCACAATTAGTTTGCTTTCAACAACTTTCTGAGTAATTTTGAAGCAAACCCGTCAGCGACAGTCGTATTTATAGGCTGTACACACACATGAGGGAAAACTTCCAAAATGAATTATTTCGCATTGGAAGGGGTATACGTATTTAACTCACACAAAGAATTTAGTATATAACAAATGTAGTTCTCTCTTTCTAGTTAAGTATATAAATAATTTTACCTTGCAGACTTTGTCTTGAAAACTAAATTATTTGATGAATTAAATAGGTTTTTCTTTTAATTCATACATAGAGTTATTGACTGTATATGGTGAATAATGAATTTTGTAGTTTAATTTAGGTTTTTTATATGAAATTGGTTGTTGCGTATTTAATGAAAAGATGTCATACATCTCATACTATCTCTTTCGAATTTGTTAGGGAAATTTAACTGTGTTCATAGACTGAGTTATATGGATATCAATATTTTGAAAGAAAAACTTTTATTCTTACGAAATTGAGTACATTAATAGAATAGATGGTACTAGAATAGAATAGAAAAACTCTGTTATCCCATTTGCATCATAATACGGCAAATCATGATTTGCAATATGAAATATGGTGACTGTTGTGTTTAGTTTCGTCCTAATTAAGTTGTAGCTTAAGGTTGCTATAAGAACGTTCTTCTGGTGCAAAAGCATCATTACCTTTTGCAACACTTAAGCAATGACTATCAGGCTATCCTAATGCTTAATGTTCACAAAGGACAGATGAACACAGTCAAGTTTCGTGTCTTAAGTGAACTAAAGTCTGCAATCAAGGCTGTGCTCAATAGCTCAATTATTTTCAAGGAGATGTTTGGAAGATATCAGCAGTTCTACCACTATAGGACTAAGCAATCGTTTGATTTACAACAGTTCTGAAGATAATGATGTCACAACCAAGACTTGATGGGACCTCAATAAATCGACTAAAGCGAAACATCCGAATCATTTTGAGAAATCATCAATAATCTCCTGCAATTCTTTAGTCTAGTCGAAAGCATGTGTGGATATTATTCTACTAAAATGCGGTCATCTTACTAAAAGCTTGTTACACAGGGGCCAATCTACCAAGCTGACCATTCCTCGATCTCTATAGGTGGCAATTATGTCCATCAAAGAAACTTGTACTGGATAAATAGTAATACAATAGCTGTTATCAATATTTGCACTTGCTTCGAGTATACAGCACAGCCATTCAATACAGCTACTTAATGCCTAAAACAGTCTCCATGAATGCCGACAGCCAGGATTGACGAAATCTTAAATGTCATCAGCAGTAATTGAGATACAAACATACAGAAAAGCTACAATTCGTCTGGAACGGATTGTTTGATTCCCTATCCCCATGACTTTCCATCAGCCATTAGCAAACGGGCGTGGCATATTGCATTCTTTATTGAATTACTATCATAACTTCGAACTTTTCGAGGATGTTACACGAATGTCACGTAAATCGGTTTTTTAATGAAAATGGATAAAGACAATGTACAGGTAAATTGTAGACAATTTAAATCCCAAAATATTTGGTCTTGGTAAAATTTTTCGATTTCATGTAATTTAGTGAAGTTACTGATTACGAATAACCAGTGGTGGTCACTAAAATAGAGCCAAACTGTGTAATGCATGATATCAAAATTGTATGCTAGGCGTAGAATACTTTACCTCCTTGTTACACACATACAAAACATGGTACAAACATTAAAATTTTGATGCCATTTAAGCTATTAGAACTAGTAGTTGGTTGCGTGTCCAATATTTCTCATTACAGCGTTTCGGTATTGAATTAATGACAGCCTGACATCGCTGGATAGGTACGGATGACCATTCCTTCTGCACAATTTCCCAAAATTGTATTTTTAATTTGGTGCTTACCTACTGCAGTTCTGACCTATATTCATAAATTCTCAATCGAATTTATGTCAGGAGATAGACCTGGCCAAGGTAACACTGTCAAGTTATGGTCCTCGAAGAATTGTTTGGCTTTCTTTGAGGTATGCTTTCGATCATTATCCTATTGGAATATCCATCTTAAAGGCAAATAATCCTCGAGAAACATGAAGTATAACGTTGCCAAGAATATTACAATATTCGTGTTGGTCCATATTTTGTTTTATACTTTATATGGTCCATCTCTCTCTATGTTACAAACTGTGTATCAAACTTAAAAAACCCTTAGGATAGGGTATAATAAGACCGGAACTAGATGGTATACGAAACCGAGTACTAAAGCTTGTATCAAAAACTAGGTCTTAACTCTATATTAGGTAAAGTCCCTTTTCTAAGAACAAGAACTTGCTCAAACTTATGACGAAAGCAAAAAACTGCTGCTACTGCCGAAGAAAAAAAATAGATCAATCATCCTTCTTAGATTAGCGTCTTGAAAAGCCGAGATATAGGAGACCCAGCCTAGTGAATATCAGGTCGCGATAATTTGTCAGTTCAATGAATGTGAAATCCGACAAAAAAAGAAATAAAAACAGAAATTTTATTCAACTTGCGCAGGAATAAAAGATTTATTGACCTTCGAATGTGTCATCTTTGAATTTCCATATCTCCACACATTATGTCATTGACAGTAGGCATGTATAGTGAAAAAGGTGGGAAAATAAATAAAATCCATTTTCACTCACGAGTCTCTATATTTAAATAACAAAGGGAATTACTTTTACGTCCTTTAATTCAATAAAAAGAAAAGAACCACATCAGCAAAGAAGTACTTAAGCACACAACACATAGTCCAAAAAAAAACCCGATTGTTGAAAAAAAAAAATCCCTGGGAAGAATTTGAAAACATAAAAGGGTATTTTAAAATACCTTTTCAAAGTGACACTATCGAAAATGGAAAACTGGAAGTTCCATAATGTATGTATTTACTTTGGATAAACTACACCTGCTTCATTTATGGAACATTCTAGTTTATTTATATTCCAATCTTTGTAGGCTTCAAAGAAAATAGGGAAAAATCAATAAACTTACCGTTTTTTTTTTCCTTCTATTTATCTCTATTTATCCACGCAGCTGCCGTATGCTTTTTATATATCTATGTAGAAATGAAGATGATAAACAAAAACGATTTTCTTAAAATTGTTCTCACTAAATTTAATTTGTTAAAAAAACATTTTGGAAGTTATTATGAAACAAAAACAAATGACAGTAGGATCATACATTTGTACAAAATAGATTTGTTTGTAAATAAAGTAAATTTACAAACACATAGGCATTTGCATGTACATATGTATGTAAGTAGAAAAGGAGAATAGCGATAGGAGAGACGCAAAAAAACCATTTGTGAAATGTGTCAGCGTAGATTGCAAGTCATAGTTTTATGGAGATAAGCCCCAACACAATTGAATATGTTCTAGACAGTTCAGGAATTTTAACAGGAAATGCAAGAACGTAATTAGGCTAGCCTAGAATATGCACTTTTAATTACTTAATAATAATAGATACGTGCCACAACGACTTTAGAAAATGTTATTTCTATTTAATTAAGGCGCCTGTAGCCTAATCTTCATTAAATGTATGTATACATATATAATTTTGCAGATAACAGACAAATCTTAGATATGTATGTATATACATATGTACATACATTCATCTCTATGTACCACATGTTTTTGTTATAAAGGTTTTGATTACATCTGTTTTTCCTTGTGGCCACAGAACACAGTGCACATTGCTTTACACGCTATTATCTCTATTGTACATAGTGTAGGTATATAGTGTCTATATTTACATACTGTATGTATGGATGTAAGTAAATATGTAGTGTACTTCCAGAGGGCATTACGATAGCACATTCTGAACTTTAGATTATCTTTTGAGGAGAAAGTTAAAGATGGAAATGAATAAATGAATATAATTCTACCTTCCAGCTGAAATCAAGTTCATGTTTGAAGCTTAGGATTGTTTTAGCGGCGAAGCAATGACTTTATGGAAATGTTTGAACCTGACCCGAGCAATGCAATGGCGTGACACGTTCAAAAACAAATATTTGGCTCTACAACTTTTCATGGCAGTTACATATTCTTGGATGTTTGTTAGACGTTTGTTAGAAGTAGGACCGTGAAAAAAAAACTTTGGTAGTTATTGTCTGAGGATCGAACTTCGAACTTCCCGCTCAATAATCACTGAACTGAACCACGGTCATTCACACAAAATACAAATATTCGGCATCGCATAGTCGACAGACACATGTCATCTCTTTGCTGAAATCATCTTGCCGAAATCCGGTGCATGTTTGGAATAGTTCGGAGGAACTGTTTCCGAATTGCACGTTGCATCGCGTGTTTTCCACCGTCACGCGGCACAGCTAGATCAGTTTAGACGGGATCCCGAATTCGGATATCTCCTTGTAGAGCTCAAGACGATGAATATGCGGCTTTGAAGTCGATGAAGAGATGGTGAGTTTCGACTTGAAATTCGTTGATCTTTTCCAGGATCTGCCTTAGTGTGAAAATTTGGTTGATCGTCGATCTGCCGGGACGGAAGCCACACTGGTACGTGCCGATTTGTGTGCTGCCGAAAGGCTTCAGACGTTCTTACAGTACGTTGGATAGGATCTTATATGCGACATTAAGCAGGGATATGCCTCGCTAGTTCTTACAAGACATAGGATCGCCTTTCTTGAAGATGGGGCATATAGAGCTGATAGTTCAGTCATCGGGCATGGCTTCATCCATCCATACTTGGTTGATGATTTGGTGCATGCACCCTACCAAAGCATCACCACCATGTTTGAAAAGCTCTGCTCGTAGACCATCAGAGCCGGCGGCCTTGTTGTTCTTCAGCTTTTTGATAGCCGAGCCGGCCTCTTCAAAACTGTGAGGGATGGGTTTTTCATTGACTGGATGCGGGTTCTCTTCTTGCCCTATGTCCTAGTTGCTAATACAAATTTTCTTAAGGTGGTTAGGAAGTCTCCCAGGGTCTTAGCGTTATATTTGGTAATTGCTAGAATCTCGTTCGTTGTTGATGAATTTCTTGGGATGTCAAGCTATGCAGTTAGTGAGTTCCAGAAAGAGAACTCTTCTTCTTTTTTCCAGAGATTCAGTCCATTATTCATCTGCCTGACTGGTAAACCACAGAACGGTTCGTGGCTAATAAATGGATACTGGACACCAGACCCGGCAAGTTTCTCAACAGCTTCGTTGCCAGGGATGCATGTGTTTATATCGAGGGACCCATATGAGTATGTTTATTGTGTACAGTAAACTGTGGGGATGTCGAAGACAGTTCAAAACCTGCTGAGACGTAAAGTTAATAGACTTTACAGCTTTTACTAAGGTCTTTTCTACTGCGCCGTCTCTGCAGGCTGGAGCGTTGATAGATAGTATTGAATAGATAGTAGGTATACCTGCTTTGCATGAACACACCATATGACGTGATCGATGTTGCTATATTTTTTCTCAAAGCAACCGACAGTGGATAGGTTCATACACTCCGAAGTATGAGAATATGTAGTACAATGGCGGATAAAATGGTAGGTATTTACCAAGAAAACGTAGTACGGGAATCCCCTGTTATACGTCGTTGCATAATGTTCCAAAATAAAATAAACGTACGATTCGATCGATTTACAGTGATCGGCGATAATATTCCTTGTTCCTAATCACCAATCCTACATACATATGGTGTGAATCAGAATCGCCCCTTTAGGTTCTTGATTATTGCTGGAAGCCTAGTCGCAAATTAACCTGGTTGTCATATCTAAACATATCTGAAGATAACTCACATAAAGAATTTTCAAAAATCACTTAAGATGTCAATTATGACCTACTAAATTTTGAAACTTGACATATGTATAAAGTACATATACATGTACATGTACGAATAGATAGAACAGCCTTTGTATTATTGTATTTTCAGCACAAGGAAAATTCTCTTGGCGTAGTCAATAGCACGATTAAAACAGAATCAAATATCCGATAATGGGCTTATAGGGGTTGAAACCGCCCACAATCGTACATTCAACCCTCATTGTTTCCTTTCGAAAATTTCATGTGGCTTCCGTACAAAATAATGCAAAAAGTGTTCATGACCTCCAGGGGAAGAATGCCATGTTGTTGGGGTGTGCAAAGTTGTCGCCAGACAAAAAAGACTATCTCTGTTATAAGTTGAACCATAATATCACTTTGTTTAAGTCATTGTTATATACGACAAAAACTCTTCCTTCATAATTATTTAAATGCAATTATAAATATCACGTTGTGACGACATGTGTACAAAGTTTTAGTAGGAGCGTGTGTGCCTTTTAAATTGACGCTTGTGCGGCTTTTGCGAGCAAATTCAGAATGTCTATGGCGTTCTTGATCTAATTTTAGAATACATATGTATATGTACAATGTGCGATTTATACATCAGAAGAAATTACGAATAAATGATGGAAAGCGTTTTGTTGTTGATGAATTTTTATTAACGGTGTAGAACTGCGTCAGAACTAGGCTGTTGTGTTTGTTTGAATTAGTCCAAAGAACAACAACCTAAGTGATTTACATTAGACTTATTTACGTCTTCCCAGACACAATTAAATTTGAGAATGGTGCAGTAAGAGTTTGTTATGTGGATGAAGAACTAGCAAAAGAGATCAAATGCAAATGCATTTAAAACAGAAAATGTTTAAGATCTATAAAATGTGTAGATTGGTAGCTATAGCAGCTAATTATATTGATGGTTAGGCATGGTAAAAACTAGTAAATCAAACACAAAGGCAAACAAAGATAAGTCGTACCGATCAGAGTCCCAACTGCGAAATAGTAGCCGTTATCAATCACGATAACTCTGGAGGCGTATTTGAGATAGGTGTCGCTTCTGAAAGCAGATAACATGCGAATGTAAATAAAAAAATTCACGAAGCCTTAACAAAGATAAGATAAACAACTTTTTGGTGTCAGCGGAAAGGTCATATTTCCGGGTGCAATACAAATGATTTTTGCGAATTAAGAGCACTCACATTGACGGCTCGATATTGCTTACTATCCTGTTTGCAGTACATACATACATACAATGAGTTTGCCGGAGTATTTCACTCGCTTTCAGTTCCCGGATTGTATTTAAACTGATAGCCAGAATCACTGTCTCTCACTGTTAAGTCAGGGTGCCAGGGTTAAGTTGGTTTTCTGAATATTGACAAGTCTGTGTGATGATATCTCTCCGAAAAATGGTATAAATCGTTAGTCACTCAGTAGCCAAATAGCGGTAATTCCAACTTGGACAACGATGCTACGCTTTACTAGGCCAAAGAAGGGGTGAATATTTGGGTTGAATATATTTATTCAACTAGACTCAGGTGCCGATTGCGTCATCGGACATCTCTACTCTGTTTTGTCTGGTATCCAGTGCCTGTGGATCAAATTAAAATCTAGTTCGACGGGCAGCGGACATTCTAGCATGTCCAATTCGTTTCTACATTCTTTGGAGTTCTTCAGTCTTAATGTTGAGCTAGTAGACAGTTGACATTTGATATTAAAATGTGTATTGTCTAGGGATGCAGCAGTGACATGACCTGCAGGCACTGAGTCCATACTAAGGCCATAAAGCTGCTGTGTAAGTAAACCTAAGTATTCTATTGAAATATTGAACCAAGTAGATCAAAATCCTTAAGGTAAGTATTTACTTAGCATCAAACAACAAATCTCAGTCAAGCCAGACTTTAGGTGCCTTAGCTGTCTTCCCTCCTACTTGTGCCTACTTGTGCTTACAATCTAAGGCAACGTTTCCCTGTAGTCAGCAGTGCCTCTTTTGATTGTTATCTGTATGCCTTACCCATATCAAACGAGTAGTGCACCAATGGTCGTAATATTCGTTGTTGAATATTCTCCTCTAAAGCTTGTCAACGATCAGTGTATTGCAGAACGGCTTGAGTCGTTCACATAGTACGTTATATACGTATAACACACATAACATCAACCGATCCTCATACCATAGCCAACTTTTTTGCTACCTTTTTTAAACAATCTTTTGCCGACGACTTCTTTATACCAGACCCCGCTTATTTCAATTACTTACCTAACTTCTCCTTTGGCCCGTTTCTCTCTCATACCTTGGACCCATCTCTTATCGAAAATAAGTTACATCTACTTAATGACGAATTCAACCCCGGTCCAGATGGCATACCTGCGGTATTCCTCAAAAAATGTTCGTCCACCCTGTCTCTTCCCCTCTCTAATCTCTTTCGTCTTTCTCTTTCACAAGGAGAATTTCCACAGGTTTGGAAACTCTCTTTCATAACCCCAATCCACAAGAAAGGAACAAAGACTGATGTAACTAACTATCGTCCCATTGCTAAACTCTCTCATATATCTAAACTTTTCGAAAGCATTTTATATGAAGCCTTAAGCTTTCGCTGCAAGTCACTTATTTCCCCTAATCAACATGGTTTCCTAAAAGGTAGATCAACTACCACAAACCTGGTCGAATTTGTGTCCTTTGCCCTCTCGGCCTTAGAGAATGGCAACGAAGTTGATGTTATCGCAACCGATTTTAGTAAGGCTTTCGATAAAATCTCCCACGAATTAATACTTTTCAAATTGTCTGCCCTCGGCTTTGAACCCATATTATTAAAATGGATATCTTCTTACCTGGAAAACCGCTTTTACAGCGTCCGCTTCAGATCCGTCCTCTCCCGTCCATTCCTGGCCACCTTTGGTGTCCCACAAGGCAGCCACTTAGGCCCACTTCTTTTCATCCTTACCATAAACGATCTCGATATGGTCATTAAACACTCTCACGTCTCCCTCTACGCTGACGATACCAAATTCTTCAAAACGATTTCTTCACCCCAAGACTCCATTCTTCTTCAACAAGACCTCGATAGCTTCTCGGTATGGTGCACCAAAAATTGTCTGGATCTCAACATCTCCAAATGCCAATTCATTACTTTCTCTCGTAAACGCATCCGATCCTCTCATCGTCTTTACCTCCTCCATGAACAACCCATCTCTGTAGTCCAGTCGATTCGCGACCTTGGCATTATTTGTGATAGGGAGCTCAATTTCCGATTACACATAGATGAGATCATCCTTAAAGCCAACTCAGTACTTGGCTTTGTCAAGCGGTGGTCCAAAGAATTTAACAACCCATACGTGACCAGATCCCTCTACATTACCTTTGTCCGCCCCCTCCTTGAATATGCCAGTCAAGTGTGGTCCCCATATCAACGTACTCATATCTCACGGATCGAGAACATTCAGCGTCGTTTCCTCCGATTTGCTCTTCGAGGTCTGTCCTGGAATGACCCTTTAATCCTGCCCCCTTATCAAGACCGCCTCAAGCTAATCAATTTGAATACCCTTGAGGAGCGTAGAGATGTAGCCGACATTCTCTTCATTCATCGACTCCTCTCCGGTTCCGTTGACTCTATATTCCTTCTCAATTCTATCTTTTTCAACACCAACCGTCGTAATCTACGAACAAGTCGTCTTTTCTATCTACCGACCCATCGCACCTCCTATGGCTCCAATGAACCAATCTCTTGTTTGCTGCGTAAGGTTAACTCAAGGATTACCATTTTCGACTTCAACCGCAGTACTCCCATCCTAAAACACTATCTCCTTCACCATCCTCCTTACACCCCTTCATCTTAGTTCTAGGTTAGTTTTAAGATTAGCTTGTATTAAGCCGAATAAATGGGGGCTTTCGCCCCCACCAAAATTAAATTAAATATACGAGATTAACCAGGCTCATGTATATACATATGTACAAATGTAAATAATATGTATACCTCGCTATTGGTTGCAAAGTCTTGGAATATTCCGCTTCTAAGATACAAACAAAAATACCCTACAAAATGGGGAATTCCCTTTTTCATATGAAATAAAAAAAGTTCGAATTTCGGTCAGATATACGTAGCTTGATTAATTTCAACTCGGGTATTCACACAATTGGTAACCTTGTGTGAATATTTATATGTAAATATTTATATTTAAAAATATTTTTTTATCTAAAAAAAATTATTATTTACAGTTTGAGAGTCCCAGATTCTACTATTTGCTTTCCAGTACATATTTCCAATTTAAAATTCTACCGCTGCTAGCTTCACTAATGTTATTCGTTTTGGTTTCGTTACTATCTGTCAACTACTTTTTCCGATTTTAATAAATTGTATTTAAAGAGAAATAAACAAATAATTTGCATTATCAAACATATAAAAATGTCTTTTAAACGTAAAGCTGAGGATGATATTGAAATCATATCAAACAAAAAACACACCCTTGATTCGGACGAGGAAGATAGCGATGTAGATCAAGAGTAAGTTCTAGCATCTCATCTAAAGAACATTTCCACAATAAACAAGTTTTTCACTACTTTTAGAGATGTAATGAACGAAAGTGATATTGAAGGCGAAGAGGACGGTGTAGCTGGAGTAGAAGATGAAGTTAAAATTACTCCCTTCAATATGAAGGAGGAATTAGAAGAGGGCTACTTCGATAAATCTGGTCACTACCACTGGAAGAAGGAAAATCAAATTCAGGACAATTGGCTGGACAACATTGATTGGTTGAAAGTGAGAAAAAAAAGTATATTAACCAGAAGTTACAATTGCTTCGTATTTTCAGGTAAAATCAAAAAAAGAAGCATCGAGCTCAAAAGCAAGTGAAGAGTCTAAACTGGAAGTATTCAACAGCAAGGAGGCGTATGCAAAGATAATTGAAATGATGGAGCCCGGTGAAACAATCAAGAAAACAATTCAGCGGCTTGGTAAGAAAACCATGAAGCTATCATCAGTGGAACGACTGAGAAGGAAAAAAAATGGAATCGTCGATGAGGCGTCGGAGAATATCACCAAAATCACTGAGCTTGCCAATGAGATACTAACAAATACGGGAAACATGGACGTTTACGATGAGACTTATGAGAAAATCAAACGTAAAATTGGTTCTGCAGCCAGTACAAGTAAGGCAAGTGAGCCACTGGATATGTACGCAGACGACTTTGACGTTAAAGAGAAGACTCTGAAGTCTGAAGAGGATCCTGAGCCAGAGACTGAAGAGGTCACTTGGGAGTATAAATGGAAAGAGAGTGATACTGAAATTCACGGGCCTTTCACCACGCAGCAAATGCAGATATGGGTGGACGAGGATTACTTTAAGAAACCCGTATTGGTTCGGAAGGTCGGAACCAATGAAGCATTTTATTCTAGCAGTAGAATCGATTTTGAATTGTACCTTTAGGCTTTAAGAAGAGATCAAACAATTGTGCTTCTGTATATTCGACAAAATTTCTTTCATTTATTTGGCAAATCTACCATAAAGGGTTAAGGGAAGCTTTTCAAATACATTCTCTTAGGTTAGGGTGTTGAGATTCCCTCACAATTTAAAAGTTGCTGAGGGTTACCCCCATCTCAAGTAGCATGAACTTCAGAGTAGATATCTGTGGACTAGATAGTTGGAACTGCATTATGTTTGTTTTATCTGAAGGTATTTACATACGTACATCTGGAAAACAAATGACTGCCAGATATCACGATAGCCAATCCTCGATCAGTTAAACTTTACCTAAGAAAGCATCGACAACACCCTGCCGAAACTGCAATTTGATTGCAATCCGGACGAGACTACCTGCCCATAGTTAGTGGGAAAATGGTGCCACTGGATGGAAGTTCAGTTCATTTCTATACAGGCAACTCCAAGTCCGAAAGTAGAGTGGGATGTGGAGTCTTCTCCGAAAAGTTCAATTCTGACCTCCAGTGTACAAGCAAATAAACTAATGCCACCAGACGCCTCTAAGAAATCAGTGAGATTTTTTACTGTCTCAGCAGAATAGATTGCAGACATCTTATTGGCGTCCTAACGAGCCACTACGCTTTTGATGTGGCTACGCTTAATTGGCACCACAATCTGCGACGCTTATGGGGAGGCGACGATACTTCGAAACTATTCCTTTGATTGACCTGCCTCTACTCGTATCAGATGGCAGATCTTCTGTGCTGATAAGCTGTAAGCGACGATATTGTAAGCTTCAAACCAAAGATGAGAAAAGTTTAGTAAAATGTTTACTTCCTGGTAGTATAATGACTCAGTTGCGTCTGAATGGCCCAGTGGTTTTTTTGGATAAAATTATAACAAAATTCCAAAACGATAAAGTTTTTTAAATTTGTTATTCATTTTCACAACACGTGAGAATTTTAATTTAATAAAATCTTAACACAATAAAATTTGAATAGAAACATAAAACACTCTAAACACACATGGTGCGTCATTCACAATCCTTTAGTGTGCATTTAAATAGGGCAAATAAAACAACGGCAATTCAAGTGCACGTTAGCAGCTAAATTCGTTTACATAAAAAGGCATATAGTGGATCATATAAACAGTAAAATTAAATTTAAATCAGCACCGTGTTGGGGGTTTACTCCCCCATTCACTCATCAACAATATAATATTGATTGTAGTTAATTAAATGAATAAATTCTCCAATTTCCTCCTGATATCCATGCCGGACGATTTTCTTTCCCAAGTATATCGTGTATTTGATGAACTTCTCGAAAGCTACTTCATCAGCAGCGAGTTTTTCGTAGCGCGAGTGGGTATAGTGTTCGTCACCGGGACGTAGTTTCCACTCACGAGACTTAAGATTTCTTTAAATACAAAAAAAAAAATGAGTAAGATGAAAACACCGAAAAACAACAAAAGTGTATAACTTACCCATAGAACCGCAAAGATATTTTAAAAATATTCTCAATGGTATTATAAAACTCCACACTACGTCGATTTAGCATACAAAGGAATAAAATTCGCTTCACATACGTGGTGTGCTTACGATAGATATCTTCAATTGTCGTCGCAGTCATTAAGTCATCCTTAAATGTTTTCCAAGAAGCCTGCAGGGCATTAGATGTGATATGATTTTTCAGTGCATGTACAAAGTGATAGAACTTGTGACGGATCTGTTGAACATGTATATACTGCGGTGATTGGAGCATTTTTTTACCAATCTTCTTAACGATTTCTTTGAGCATTTGATAAGATTCTTCCAGTACCCAACTGATTCGTCGAACTTTTATGAGATATTTAAATATGTTAGCATATTGATCCAGTGTCTCTGGATTGAGTATTAAATTCAGGGGCCAATCGATGCGGTAGCTTAGAGTTAAGTTCGATAATACTTCTGGTGAATGTAGATCAAATTTTTCAGGTACATCGGATACAATGAATGAAAGATTTTCGGCATTTTTATCGTTTCCTGAAAGAACAAAAAGTGTTATGTGAATATTTTTACCATTTTAGATAACAAAATTTGTAGTAATAGAACCCAGCAACAAACTAGGAGAGATGCTATAGGATACGCAGCAGCTTTAATCTGCACAAGATGATAAATTAACCTCAGTCAGCCCTATCATGGTAGCCTATTGGAACGGAATTTACTAGAATTCATACGAAATCGGTCAATTCATATTATGATATCCGTTCCGACATTGTTATCGGAAATATTCTCCGGAAGGGTATGATGTACAACGTCGCACAACGGCTACCAGCGGCGTATTGCATTTTTTCCTGTCAGTTGTTATGATTGTTCCTCCGAAGCTCTCCGACAGATATTCGTCGTGGAGAAATTATCCGATTTTTCATGGAATGGATACATTTAGACGCGTTGGAAATCTCTGTAGGAAAACGGATACCATGATGGTGTCAGCGTTGCGATTGGCGTTTCTCACGAATCCTAACTTTTTCGGAACGGATATCATGATAGAGCTGAGTGTGTTAAAAGATAAAGAGGATAGGGTATTATGGTACGTGGAGAAACTACTATTATGGAAAGAAGATATGGCCAAATAATTTGGTATGAACAAGAGCTACTTCAACCAAGCTAAATAGCAGCAAGGAGCTCCCAAATTTTCTATTCTCGGATCGAAAACAAAAGTGTGCAATTATAGCCTGACTGCCGGAGAAAAGATCGAGATTACAGATCATGGTGAGAGTAGAAGTGCGCTGCAGAACGACCTACATATATGTATACCCCATGAAGCATATAAGGAACTAGAGAAGAAAAACGATTTTTCTCTGGAATCTTGTAACACGAAAACTCACCCATAATGCTTGATCCCAAGGCCGTGTCCAAAATCGAATGCAACATTTGATAATTCAACAATTTCGCCGGTGTTGCACCGCTCTCCAAACGACCAATTATCCCGTCACATATTATCGAACCAAATTCACCATCCATCAGGAAGAAATAATTCCTCAAACTCTTAAAGTGTCCCAATACGTCCAGGTCTTCTAAGTACACCCGCATCACTTCACTATTCATGATGTCCAAGTGCGCGCTCATCGGCAGAAGTATAGATTTCTGCAAGAATTCAGTCAATGTTATCACACTCAAACTATTGAGGTTCCTTTGCTTCTGCATTAGGTCTTTGACCTGTTCAGTTGTGGGTGCATTTGTGTTGCCATAATTCAAGCGAAAGTGCGGACTAACTGGTTGGCATTTGAAATTAGTTTTCACAAGCTCTTCGCAACGCTCATATGGAGCCCGAACAGCTGGTGGTTCATTAAGAGATGATAACTGCTTGTCGGAAGCGGTATCATGCATAGAATGATGGATATTTTGTGTGAATTTGAACCCTTGACGGGCAAGGATACCCGCGGTATTTAAACCAGATTCGGGTGTTTCCACTACTTGAGCTGTTGGCGGTTCTTCGATAATAGTCGGCGAACTGAGTTGCACCTTTAGAGAACCGATATTGGCGTTTTCTTTATCTTCGTCGTCTTTTGCCTCAATTGCTACAGCCTCACTTTCTTTTCCTATAATTGTTGGAATGTTATCTGACGTCGTAGACATAGGCGTGAGTTGTTGATGTGTCGATACGCCGGTGAGTATATTAAATTCACTTTCCAGCACCTTCCTTCTGTTTCTCGATCTCTCGGTGTTGAGATCTAAATTCAAATGCTGTCGATTTGCCAGTGGGTCTTTGTTATACTCCGCAAAGGTGTCAGTTTGCATCATTTTATTGCGATTTTTCTGCAAATCGGTTAGTTCCATCCCTGTAGACTCTATTGGATTTGAATTAACATCCGCAGTGAGCATACTTTTAATTCCGAATTCCTCATTCATTACTTTCATTCTATTCCTTTGTACATCTGTCAGCGGTTTTGGGGGATTCAGTACGACCACTTCGCGTATGGCTGTTTCATGCATACATTCGTCCATACTGCTACCGCCGAGCATCTTAATGCGATTCCGTTCTACATCAGAGACAATAACCGCTGGGATTTCATTGCAATTAAAATAGTCCGAATCGCTCATTTTAAAAGCAGATTCATTATCGTTACGAACCGGTGCAGACTGCATGATTTTATGAAGTTCTTCCTCATTTTTTTCAAAATTTTCCGCAAAATCAGCTGGTACGCACTCGGCATACACTGATTCAGCGTCATCATCTCCGCAGCATGATTCAAAATCCGTACCAGCGTTGCTTATTGGCGTTCCAGGTGCACTCTTAAAATGATTGTTATTAACCCCCAAATGAAGATTTAGCGGCTTTTTCCCCATCTGCTCATCCAACATATCGTTTAGCTCCTGGTAGTACTCAATCCTCTTTTGAAGGTTTATGTTGTCACAAAACAATCGATGATCTTCCATATTCTGCGCATCTTTTAACAATTTCAGCTCCATTTCGATATTTGCCCGACGTTCAGCTATTTTTCTATTTTTTACATCCTGCAGTTGCAACGTAAGCTCCTCGTGACGTTTCTTTTTTCGCTCAGCATGAGCCGCTGCTATTGCTTCCTGTTCTTGAGTCCATTGCTCCATATTTGCTCTGCTTCTCTCGCTCGCCATTGTGCGGAAGTTCTTTTTATTCTCCCACTGTTTTTGGAAAACATCTCGAATAGTAACGGCTTTGCCACAAACCTCTCTTGCACGTTCAGAATATTTTCTGCACGATTCTTCTAATTTTTTGACTTCCTCGAATGATAGACACACAGACATCGATGGATAATCCAAATCGAATAATGGATGATTGGGTTTAAATGCCTTCAAGAGCATGGTATATTTGCCGCACTGAAGAACTTGATCTTCGTAGCCTTGAAAGAAACCCGGCACAGAGTCTTTGCGTACAAAATAGGCTTTGTCGTAGAAATATTTTGTATTTTGACGATAATGATCCACGAAACATATGAACAGTTCATTCGATGCATCATCTAGAACGCCATAGAATAGCCATTTTTGAAGGTACTTAAAATAGACATGGCAACAACGGCGTAGAATGAATACCAGCAGCATGATGAAATCTCTTTCGGTGACTCGCATTATTTCTCTGTACAGATAGCCGAGGAATTGTGATCCCATTGGCGGTTTTACAGTGACATCAACTGAAAAAAGAATATTTGGTGGTTATTGCATTACATCTACCAAGTCTGAACTACAAACCGTTCGGATGAATTGCCAGGGTGAAGGACAAATTAGAAATTTGGTTCATCATTTTCTTCATTCTTTTGTAGAATTCAAGTAGAGATTCATTTTGAACAGAGAATACAAACTGCCGGAAGGTCACCAGATATTCATCGACTGCACTGCATAGAGCCTATAAAGAAGATTGGTCATTATTAGTAAAGCCTTTGTAAGCAGCTGGTATATATACATATTACGTAGGCATTTAGGAGTGGACATATAAGCAAACGTGTTTGAGATATACCGTAGAATCGGACTTAACACGCAGCACGGACTAGCTAATATCCAACGGATTTTAACCCATCCTCAGTATAAAAAAAAAGGTGTTCGCTCCTTCTACTTTAATGGAAGGAGATACATACCTCTGATACTAGTAAAATCATTGTTAACAATGTTTTACTTTGTTTTTGCTTACCTTGAATATAAATCCTTCAAACATCAGTTTGTAGTTCCTCTTCATGATCATAATTTGCAGTCTTTTATAACATGTACCGCATTCAATGAAATCTGTTACATAGTTTTCTATTGTTGCCGGCAAAATATCACGAACAGTGATGTTCTTAATCATTTGGAATACAATATGGTCATCGTGTACAAAAGAGTCCGATTGAATACCAACTATTGAAAACATTACATGAAATATTGTATTAAAGTGCTTATTTTATGACCATACCTGTTAGTGACTTCAGATCACGAAAAAATCGTTCTTGTGGAACAATTTTTGCAACGAACTCCCTCCCCATGGATTCTTCATGAATAGCTTGTAAATGTAGAGCGAGATTCGCTTCTCCGATATGTGGTTTTTGTAGAGGGATACCAATGCAATCGAGATTTTCCCAATTCCATGAGAATATTCTCTCCTCTTCGATAGCATTTAAGGGTTCGGGGATTTTTGACGGAGAAGTCTCTTGGATAAAAACTGATTTTGCCTGCAACGGTGGAGATATACAGTTTAGAGATATACAAAGATATGATACTACTTACAGCTTGAGTTGCACTGTTAGGTGGAGTTCTAAAAAGGCGAAAAGCGGCTACGTTAATACGAAGTGAATCCCCCCACACTTTGGCGGCCAATCCAGTGAAAGAGTTCTCAGGAGCTATAATCGCCTTACTAGCAAACTTATTATCAATGTCCAGTAGCTTCCTCTTTGCCTCTCCATCAAAGATAATACGGGGTAAATAAGGATTCTGAGAATCCTTAATCGAGTGAACTCCTTTAAAAAACCGCGGTGGTGAACAGAGATTATTCTCTATATGCTCTGGGTAGTGATGATTATCCTTATAGTTTGCATATAAGGTGAATGGTCCCGGCACAAGAAGTGGTGTCTTCGTTTGAATCTATAAACAATAATAAACCAATTAACACACACATCCATATGTAAGTATGGGCAGGACAACGAACCTGTCTCTCAGGGATCTTTTTGTCTGTGGCAGTGCTCTCCAAAAGCAACAGGAATTGGAGAATATTTTGACCATTTTCTTCATTAAAATGTGGCTCTACAGAAATATAGTCCAAATGCTCTTCGAATTTAGATAACTTTTTTAGTTCATTTGCATTACCACTTGCGCAAATTTTCGCCGAAAAATATCGAATATTTAATTCGCGATATGAATCAAAATTCTCAATTGATTCAGTTGAATACTTTTTCGATTTTTTCAATAAAATTTCAAAACACTTCGATTTAAGTTTACGCACAGATGTTGCACTAATACGACTAAAATTGGTTTGTTCTTTGAGTAGGTTCTCACATAATTCGTTTATCAGATAGTATACACTATCTGAAGTGCGTTCGTGCATATTTAACTAGATTCTTTTTAGTAATTTATTAAATAATTAACGAAAACAAACGTTCGAACCGATTTTTCACATTTTTATGTATTTTCCGCATCTGCGTCGGGTTTTGTTTTCTTCTTGTCATACATTTTGCGGGTTCCGAAAATTCGGAATGTCAAGGTAACAGCTGTTACCTAAATTTGTGACGGTTGATGCAGAATGGTTGTCAATTCAAATTTTGAAATTTGTGTTTTGTTTCTAATTTGGTAGAAGAGTGGATGTGTTATAGCTATACTTGTGTAAATTATGATCTTTTAGAAGTAGACCGTCGAGCAGACTCAATCGCATCGATCCGATATGACCAGATCCAAAAAGGTACTACCGGTAGATGGTTACGATCCGAATTGGTACTTTATGTCGTCTTACTATCACGATCATAAGCAAAATTGAGCTCGAGCAGATCAAGGAACATCTGTGTAATGTAATGTAATCTCAACAATAAATAAACTGGGATTCATTTCGGCTTCAATGTCTTAGATTTCATCAACATAAGGAGTGAAGGTTTAAAGCCACCTTAACATCGATAAAAAGTTGATGAATATGGATATGAAATACCTGGGTTCTTTCCTGGATCTGCCGTAGTATGAAAACTTAGTCGAAGATGGACTTTCCTGACCTAAGATCACATCTGTGTGAACCAATCAGGTAGTTGACAAATGGTTTTAAGCGCTTGCTTAATTCAGCAGATTAGATCTTGTCAACGACGGTGAGGATACTTATTCCTCTATAGTTGGAGCAGTTCGAAGACTTCTGGATTCCTGAATGGTAAGGTTTCATTCATCGGGCATACTTTCGACCGTATTTTGTAAAGTTGGTGCATGCTATTACCAAGTAATCTCCCGCTTCTTTGAATATCAATATCTATACCTCGTCCAGAAATGTGCGTTATCACCGTCCAGACTGTCCGTATCCATAACATCTGAGTCTCTAAATGTCACTTCCTGCACGGATATAGGTTGGCAGAGGAATAGGTAGGAAACGTGTAGGTACGAAACGTTGTCCCACAAGATCGTATTCTGTCTCTGTGAATAGTGACATACTCCGCAATATGCTGTTGGAATGAAATGGCGTAACTCCATAAAGTCTTACAATTTATCTCAAAAATTCTGACTACACCCACGACGTTTGCCTTTTAACCAGAGACAAGCTATAGCTTATCTCTAGGTCTGCAAATTCCATCGTCTTTCTCATGTTTTGTTCTTCCTCATACATGACATTTCTGATGCCGGATGATTTTAACAAACTTTCATGAAATTTTCATTATTCTCTGAGAAAATCATCCCACACTCTTAGAAATTTCTGATTTTACGATTTTTAGTGCAGAAAGTAAAGGACCAGACCTATGGGCATCAAGAGGATTTAAGTCTGGAAGGATGAGCCGGGGCCCTTTCCTATCTAGCTGCGCCACATCGTTTGACATTAAAATTAAAAAAAAGGAAAATGTCGTTGATTCCGCAGTCTTTTACTTTTTCGTAGTTTTATATTTCTCATAGAATTTTACCCCGACTCCTTGAAATTTCACGATCTATGAATTTTGGTGCAGAAATTACGCGAACAGACCTACTGATTGTAGACTTAAACCAAATGAATTGGTGTTTCAAGATGTGAAAGATCAATTCTGTCAAAACAAAAAAAATCTTGCCCATTTATACTGAAATCTGAATATATAATACATAGGTTTGTATGTACATAATGTAGTCGAATTGGGAAAGCCTAAGCTGTGTTTAGTATGCAGTCGACGATCTCGGAGAGCGGAAATATTTAGCTACTCACCATTCGTTTTGTGCGTGTTATGTTGCTCGCATGGACCTGAAAATTAAGTATCCTAAGGGCATTTTTTTGTTATAGTTTAGATCCTTTTTCAAGACAGTTATACTCTTGTATGATTGTCAGACACCAGAGAGATAACATCATCAATCACATACCATCACCTACCTAACTCAAATAAGATGTCAACTTTAATTAAGCACTTTCTAACAAACATTTTGAGAATACTTTGAAAGAGGAACAATAGAAGCGCTAATACAGAAATTGGGAATTGATCGGTTATAAGTTCCGAAAATGTATAGCTCTGATGGATTTATAGCTAACTATCTATCTTATGCAATGGAAACTACTAACCCGAATGAAATGAAAAATAGATCTATATATCAGAATAGATTAATATTACAAAGATTAAAGTTATATTCAAATCATTACGTCTTGAACATTCATCCCTCAAACCATAAGTATATTTCTCTCTTTTAAAACTTTAAACTATGATATCACCAACCTATCGTATCCGAATTTGAAGTATATATGTATTTCTAAACCGCAATCTGAAGCCAATATTTCTGTGGAGTACGAATTCACTTAAGGTCAGTTTAAAGCTGAGTTCGCAAATAAGCACTTTTTACCATTGTACTGATCTTAACCTTGTCCACTTGTGCAAAGAGACTGCAAAGCAAAAATGCTTTATAAACCAATAGCAACTAGAATATTCTCGTCATTGTGTATCGTGCAGTTCTCCAAGTATCATGAAGTACATCACAGAACTATTAGTCGTATTTTTAAGTGTGTTTTTTAACTTAAATGATGCTCACTATGTTGAGGTAAGAATCATTGCTTTTGTGTACACGCTCCTAAAATAACAATGCAACCCTTTATGTACATATATAGATGCCAACAGACATGCTCTACCCCTGCCAAGTGGGTGGATATTACAACCCGCCAGTTGATCAACCTTACATTTCGGACATTCGCATAAAGCGTCAGGAAGTCAGTTTAGGAGAAAGAATAAAAAATCTCAATAGAAACTGTGCTGCTAACTTGGGCATTTCCGAAGGTGAGTAATCGAAAAAGTTTAGTATTTTAGCTTATGTCATTTACTGTGTGCATCTTGTGAGTAGAAGAAATCCCAGAAGATTTAATGAATGTCGAGAATCCACCACAAAAGTTGAAGTGCCTCCTGGCATGCATCTTGCAACGTTTGCAATTGGTATGTTATTGTCTATACTGAGATCATTTTACATTTGTTTTCTCTTATCAGATGACTAGGAAGAATCTAGTATCTATCAGGGGTATGGCCGCATTAGCTGACGAAATTGGTAATTACAATCCATTGATTACGTCAATAGCAGTTGCTCTTGCACAACAGTTAAATGAACGTTTAGCTACAATGAATATAACAGATCCATGTGAAGCAGGTTATACCATCAATCAGTTTATTGCGAGAGAAATGAAAGCAAGAAAAATGAACCTACCGTACTGATATGTTGATATATTAGTTTAGTTAAAGCATTTATTTTGTTCTTGTATTTTAGTACAAACTATTGATTTCAATTTACTTTATAAAAAAATATAAAGTATAAATAATAAATAAAAGAAAAGGTACATCACTTAATACTCTGGAAGTTTTTCCTACAACTATGTACATACATATGTATGTGTATATTTTTGTATTAACATAATCGCAATTATTTACGTCTGGAACAGGCTACAATGATTTCGTCTTTGACGGAAAGAAAGACTATGATTAAGGTTAAATGGATCCAGTCCTAGAATGACGTGGAAAGAATGGTAACTCAGAAGTTTCTTGTCGAAATTTAGAATGGGTATAATGTTGTCTGAGCTTCCGGATATATTTTGAATTTAAACGGAGGTGTGGCCAAATTTTTACTGGACAGCTGTGAGATTGCACTAAAGCGAACTGCTGTACTAGCTGCCACGTTGTTGCTAAAGATATTGAGCGGTGCTAGATGAAGCAGAGGACCTTATTGTGAGTGTCTTTCAGCAATTGCCACGACAATTGTCGATTCGATTGATTGATTTTAGCTATGGTATTGTGTAGTGTAACTCAATCGATAGAGGAATAGGTTATTGTGAATAAAAATAGTAAATATTGTGAATAGAATATATCATACTTTGACAGTTGTTAAAAGCAGTTGTATAGAATAAATATCAAGAAGAGTTCAATTAAATTGTGGTTGAGCTGACTCTGAAAATAAGAAAAGATTCTTGGAAATAGCAAAAAAGAAGAAGAATAAGACCCTTTGGGATTGGAAGAAAACTATGAGTACTGTTTATCAAAAAAGTATCTCTTATACTTATGCACCTCTACTTAAAATTTATTTTTACAGTTTTTTTTTTTAAGTTTCCGATTATCCAAACCAGTATTTAGAGATCTGCTTTGTTTCTGCTTTATCATTTTTTTATTAAAAGAACATTTTATACGTAGAAAACCTTTCAATTTGTAATTGACAACAAACGACTGTCAAATCGACAAATTTCGATCACAATCAAAATACGGAATACCAAAATTCACAATCGATGATCGACATTAAGTAGTTCAATGAGCAATTATCGACACTCGCAATAAGAGCCAGAATGTCCAGTGTTGCGTAGACTGTCGTTCAAAATGGTCTGCTAACGCATAAACAAGCTGATCACTGACCTTTGCTTAGGTTAACACGGTTTATGTCTTTTTCAAACCAGTACACTAGACAAACATCCTGTGAGTATCAGTCTTATAACAGAAATATAGAGCCAATGAGTTATTCGGGATTGCAAATCCCAGTTATTTACGATAGCTTTTTTGCAGGACAAACGTGCAACTGTAAATTTTTTATTCACTTTTCTTGAATGTTGGGTTTTCTATCTGAAATTTCAAGGCGTAGGGGTAAAATTCTCTCAAGGAAAGATTAAATGTCTGTTCGCTTACTGTCTCCACCAAAATTCGAAGATTGTGAAATTTCAAGGATGTACCTCTCTCAGAGAAAGATAAAAGGTCTGTTCACGTACTTCCTGGACTTGTGAAATTTCAAAGAGGGGGAGTAAAATAGGATATCTTTAGAGAAAGATAAAATTACGGAAAAGTAAACACAGAATCAATGAACTTTTTCCACTTTTTAAACGTCAAATGTCAAAGGCAGTGGCGTAGCTGGGAAATACTCTCAATGCCAAAGAATTTATTGCATGAGTAATTATAATATAAAGAAGAATCATTCAATTAAAAATTTGTCCAGGTTAAGCAACTTTAGTTCATTTTCAAGTCTTTGTTGCTCCGGGACACTGCCCCTCTTTGTCCCAAGGTAACTCCACCTGATCAAACGTATACAAATATACATACAAGCGATTTAACACATTTGGCAGATTTCATAAATCAATGCAAAGAACATTTTTGCACTAAGATACGTAGCATCTAGGTGGGGAAATTTCTTACTCAGGGTTTGGACAGGATACCATAAAACTCAGGGTGACAAAACAGTGAGTACTCACGACAGTAATTCCCACTATGTATTGAAAAATGATCATCTAATCAGGGTCAATCTATCGTACCCTCTCTCTTATACAATTTTTTTGTGCTAGAGAACGGAGTTGGACTAGAATTCTTACAAATACGTACGTAAATTCCCAGGTAAGGGAACAGACCTAATGTAAAAACTGGTACAATATATTCCTAGCTCGATCAGGCACCACCTAATAACACCTATGTTTCAAACCAATGAAACAGAATTTTTTTCTATTTCATTCCATATTTCCAATTTACATTTGAAATTCGATAGAAAACACATGAAAATAAGAATGTATAACATCTACGACCTTCACTATATCATAACGTATATTCATAATACAAAGACGTAAATCTAGATTCAGGAATACCCCAGCTAAAGGCATTTCACACTTAAGTTGCTAAGAAATTTCCACCCGACTCGATTATGACAACTCTGTTCCGCACTTACTTCGCCCTTCAAGTAATTACAAAGATCCAAATTTCATTCCCAGAACCCTAAAAAGGGGGAATCCTGGAATATTGGATGACAGTTTTATTAATATTCAATTCTTTTCCTTCAAAATTTTACTACACATGCATTTAAATTTGAAACGATTTAAGTCGATTCAAGTTACATCGTCATTTTCTGGATCCTAAACCTTTCGTAGATCTGAGTATTCCTGTATTTTCATTCATATTTTTCCATATGTATAAAAGTATATATATGCACATACATATATACATATGAAATTAGTTTTGATGGGTCAGCATATTTTTTTTTATGCACCCTGTAAATGAATTGATTTTTTAAGGTTAGCCGGTCGAAAACAGCTGGATCGATTGACAGATAAATAGTGAATTTCTTTTGTTTGATACGAATACGGCAATTTTAAACAAAGTCACTTGTTCTTGCAAAATTAGTTATACATAAAGATCAGTATTAACTTTTAAACTTATAAAAAATGTCAACCGAAAAAAGTAAACCAAAAGGAGACTTGGGTCTTTTGGAGGAGGATGACGAATTTGAGGAATTCCCAGCCGAAGGTAGGTACAATATATGAAATTTTTTAATGTAAATAGTATGCACATTGAAAACTACTTACAGATTTCAACATAGCGGAAGAAGATGATAGTGCTGTTAATGTTTGGGAAGATAACTGGGATGACGACAATATTGAAGATGATTTCAATCAGCAGCTGAAAGCTCATTTGGAGAAACAAATGGAAATGTAAAGACTCCATTGCATCCAATTTTCTTTCTCGTAATGCACTCTCTATTTTGATAAAGTATTCTTAAATAATTCCACACACAATAGTTATATGAAAATATTCGTTTTACAGTGGAATAAATCATGCACTGAAATGGTAATTGCCAAATAAGTGGGTACATATTTTTCTTTCAAATGCTTAGGTCAGGTTCTGTGGGATCGTTAGCAAGAGTATACATATGTACATACCGCCAATAGATTCGGTGCTTCTTTGATAATTTTTTGAAGTGCCTATTTGAGTTTTCTTAGAAACACGAACAGGTAATAGTACATATAAATGCTTAAGAACGATTTTCAACATCTTCTAAAAATGCATCAAACAGAAAGATGAAAGATATTCAAGTTTGGAAGAGGTTGGTGTAGAGCGGTAGGCCCTGGTGGCTTAGCGTCGGAGCTATGGAGGCAATGTTTTGATGAGAAGTAAGGTATCAGATCATTAGTAAAGTATGCAAGGACTAAAGTATACCTATCGACTGGAGTATCCGCTCTGGCCCATGGCCCATCTACAAAAAAAAAAACTACTTTATCATCGGTATAGGCAACTGTGTGAACGTCTTAAGACGTTTTGCACTACATTTATTTCAAGTTTCACTTCAAAATCTTTCCAGTCTTGCACCGGATTTCATGCGATTGCTTCAGTTTAGTGGTAGAGCAGATAGTAAGGAGGGCTGGTGTCAAACGAAAGGTATCATCTTTCATACATATGTAAGTAAATCCAGCATCACGCTTGGTGGAGATTCGGGGAAAAATCACCCTATACAACCGCTGCTATTTCGATTTGGCAAAACAACTGGATTCAAAACACGTAGCACGAAGGACTAAAGTGTTCTGTATACCATTGTAGCTAGCTACATATATAGGCTGCACCAAGATATAAATGTAATCCGGCAGACCAAAACCCCTCGGCTACATTGGTTCGGCTCATGACGCTAAGGTTGAAATCTGAGTGACTGATACTAGGAAAACTTTACCTAAAATATAGTGTATGGGTGTCATGTCGTACACCTTTATACATGCTAATAAATTTTTCCACCAACTTTCAGGAATGTCTGACAAACACCTAAACCTAAGTATAATTCTCATGAAAAAGCTTTTCAAATTCGCATATCGGATACAGAATAGCTCTTAATTCATGCAAAAAAAACAACAGCATCAATGATCCCGAGTAGCTTGCTTAAGAGATACATAGTATGCAGTTGATACAGCATATTTCTGAACATCCAAATCCTTTTTTTTGGAGTACCGCCACTTGTTAACAATTAGAATTCTTATATGCAGTAGGAACGTACAAATTTATTTTAAGGAACAGACAAAATTTTCTATGAACATAAATTGTTTTAACATTTTTAAGTAGTTTTTATTTGGAACTCCAATTGTACTTTCCTTAAAAATCAACCGATGTGATACCATGCTTACCAGCTTCAGTAATTGCACATCGTCCATACTCTTCGGCAGCCTCACAACTACATAGTTAAGAGGAATAAGAAGGTAATTTTTCTGATAAATCTTGAATCTTTCGGCTAACTTACTGATCATCCGAAACAGCAATATCCTTGCAGGCTTCCGTAATCTCCTCTGCAGCTTGCATTTTCACTGGATCTCCTCGTGTATGAAATTCAGCAATTTTCATAGCAGTTTCTTTAACAAATTTACCATCGGAATTCATCTGAAAAAGTATTTTTCAAAAATGTTAATAATTCCAGTGGAAATAATGCATCATTCTCTTACGATATCAAACTTCTTCATAAGGCATGCTCGCATACATTTAGATTCCTTACTGTTGGCTGGTTCGTGCGCAATTATCGCCTCAACGTCAGCTGTAATCATGAACGTATGGTAATTTTTTTAGTCATAAAGTCAATCGAACAACTTACCATCAGTAGCACCGCTGTCTGTCTTGCATCCCTGAGCCAGTGCCCGAAAGGCTTGACGACCTTCTTCTTTTGACAGACCAGCCTATTGATTAATTATTAAATATATTTTTCAAAAATATCCCAAATAATCACGGACGAACCTTAACAGCAGCGCTCAAAGTGATCAAGAAAAATACAATGCACAACTTCATATTGAATTTAAATTTTTTGGACTTATGTAGGTATCCGAGAATCTTTGTCTAATTCAAAACTGCTTTAGTGACTGATTGTTGCTCTTCGATCGGCTTGCCTTTTATATATTAATCCAACATTCAAATATTGGCCAAAGTTTGATAGTCCAAGAGGTTGGATTACTTTGCACTTGCTTAGGTGAAGTGGAAAATTGTAGGTTTAAAGAAGACACCAATAACTATTTTAGTCACGGCATTGTTTAACGAACTTCGAATTTATATTAATGACCTTGCTGATGTTCTATTGCGCGAGTAAAAACCACTTTACACAATGAAAAATCAAATACAAATCATTTTACCACAAATTGATGAATTACTAAGATTTAGTTAGTCATTATGCATTACGTTTTTGCGGAACAAAAACCAATAAACTCTGTCGAACGTATTTTAAAATTTTTTACGGTAATGGTTAAGTCTTATTTTAAAGATCTCATTAAAATCAATGACGATGGTGTTTCTCTTAAAAACGAGAACATTTATAAATTCTTTTGGGTGCTCTAGACCGTGTAAAAAATCGTCTAACGTCTTCTACAAAGTTTAACATACAAACATGTATTTGCATATGCATATGTATACACATTCAAAAATCATTAAAAGCAGGATATACGCATGACTACTTAGCTGTTTACAACCACAGAGTTTAATACAATATAAAAACCGCGCAAAATCGAATCGACGCATTATTTGTTTACTTTACGGGCAGTGTCGACTCAGTACCTCTAAATCGATTAATCAAGTTAGGTCGGGCGCGTTTTCATCGATTTAGAGTAATTTCATAGTTAAAAATATTATAAACTTTTATCTCAAAAAGTGAGAAACGTAGTCGTTTCAAATTTATATTTTTAAAACAATTAGGGCGTCGGAGTACCGTACAAGGGGTTCTAATCCCAGTAAAATTCAAAAAGTTTTTTCACGAGCCAAACGTCTAACACTCCCCTTCAGATACAGTAGTACACTGCAGTTCCCTTTCATTCGTGCGACAAATAGTACATGCACAGCACGAATATTTGCGAAAAGCTAGGTAGTTGCAGCATAAAGTATAAAATAAGCACTTACCTAGCGAAAAACCATGGTGAGTTTAAAAAAGGGGTATTCCGCGCTAATGGATCTTTTTAGAGAGTATATGTACATACATACATAAATTTGTACAAGAAAACAAGTCGATAAACCTATAACATCAATAGGATCAGGTGATGATCATTGATCATTGCCTAGTAACGTAACATCTCTAACCCCTATAACATTACCATCACTCACTTTTCACTAAATTCCTCACTGGTGTTGAGCAGTACTTGCACTATTGCTTCCTTTCTTTTTAGAATGGCATGAATGCTGCATAGATAAATTGAAGAGCTAATGATAAAAGAGGCTTCAAAAATTCTTCCAGAAACCACACCTAATAGCCAATAATCGTTAAAACTTCCTCCTCTTACAAATGGAGACTTGTTGAACCGCAACTAAACCCTATACAGTCCGTGACGGATCGAGGATAAGTGCCATGTTGGAAAGTCAAGTAAGTCTTTCGGAGGAGTGTCAGTGAAAATGGAGTCAAAGGCTGTAGAAGTCCTCTCTCCTCATTTGTGATCACTAGTGGGCGACAATTACAAAACAGATTAGGTTACATTGCCATTGGTTATGCTAACAAATTGACATTTGTTATTTATGATGTACAAAGTACATAATACCATCCCCACTAGGGAACTGTTCAATTTTGAACCTATGTACATATACTCAGCAAAGGCACCACAATTATCTACTGCAGTGAATCAAAACATCTCGATATCATGCTAAACAAAAGGGCATATTTGGCTGTTCACCAATTCAAATATGTAAGGCGGCATGAAGATGTACTAATAAAACTGCAGCTAGAATACAAGGCGATCTTGTGGGACACCGATATTCACCCCCATTCCGCGTGGCGTTTTATTAAAACACCGATTGTCGCTTTTTAAGGCGTTTTGGTTTTTACGAGTTATTTCAGTAAGTAAGTACGTGTAGGTATACACTCCACCCACATACGATCCACTCTTAAAAAAACGAAACGTCTTAAAGACTACAATCGGCGTTTTAGTAAAACGTCACGCGAAATGAGGGAGAATATGGTCAGGGAATACTGTTTTGAAAGGTTATTTGCCGTGGAAATATTGGACGGTGTAAACCTAATCTAATAGATTTTCGGTATGGACTCCAGATTTCAGGTTTAAGGCGCCTCAGTTAGTTTCATTGCTCTTTAATCTGGACGCCGCTTTTTTCATTAAAATTTCACTTATTGTCACAATGACTGGTGTGTGATCTGATCAGATATCAAACCTTTCTCTATTTTTGTGAAGTTTTTAACCACAAAAGAAGCCTACGAGTTCAGATGTTATTGCTGTATATGTCGGCTTCCCCATCGAAGATAAGTCGACACAACAATAGAAAATTGTTATTATTGTTGTAGCCACTCTTTTGTCCAACATTTCCGAATCAACAAAACCCAAACATTTCACGATACATGTATGTATCTCTTAATAATATTTTTATTTCAATATCATTTCTTAAATACGTTTAATAAAGTAGCAATAATAATAGTAGTTTATTAATATTTATTTTACTTAATTTATTTATTTATTCTTCATTCTTAAAAAATATTATTTTTTTTTTTTGTTTCTTTTAAATTTATTTTCATTTACTGTTTTGTTTTATTTTTTTTATTTGTTTGTCTAAAATTAAATCTCGAAGTAAAAAAAATAAATTCTAGTAAATTATGTGTGGAACAGAATGATCAAAAGTTAAACGCTACACTAACAAAACAGAAGAAAAAGAAACAGATAAGACTTGGAATATGACGTTGAGAACTATGAAAAGTAAAGTAATAGACTATTTTCAAGGAAAAATAAACTTATATCAGAAATCTTATTAATTAATCTACAGAAGAGGAAAAGAAATACGTTATGTGGACATTTAGAAATGTTTGAAAGGAAACACTGGACTCCTCTTGTTATAAATAAAAATGTTCAGCTGTATCGCGGGGTGTTTCAATTTCTTTTCTCATTTTTGCACTTAAAACAACTTTTAAACCGAGAGGGCATGATACAAAGACAAATGCATGGCAGTAGTCGTTTGGGTTACTGTTCTGTGAGATGCCAAAATATTGATAATCTTTTTTCTAAGTTTTTTGGTTTTGTAGATTTTTTAAGTGCAAAAGTATGAATAAAGGAACTGCCACGATCTTCTTCATTCCAAAAGAACTGGCGTCGGGCGATGAAAAGAATTGTCCTGTCATTTTACAAGAAGTAGTCCGCCTGTGGCTTTTTTGATGGTATGCCTCGACTTTCTTGTGGTGCCGCCTCGAATATGATAAAATCTCTGTGCAGGAATTCATTCAGTTCTAGAATAGCTGCTACGTTTCCACACCTAAAAAAGAAAGAAAAATACTTGCTAATTGAACGATATAAGATATTTATTGCTTAAAAGTAATACAAAATGAGATTGCGAATCAATATTTGTTGAATGGTCGTAAAGTATTATTTGGTTTAGGTTCAAGTTACAGCTTGTACAACGGGAATACCGTAAGGTTCTTGGAAGACGTCTTCCTCTCTTCTTACCAAAACGTTCCTCGTATTGAGTATAGTTCCTAATCTACCCCGACTTTCGGTAAATCAACGGCGAGGCGAGGTTTCGTAGATCAATTTACTTTAGCAAAAGGTACACCGAAATTATAATTTTCAGATGAATTCAAAAACGCTGTGCTATCCTTGGAAAGTTTGTCGATCATACGTATGTATTTATTTTCCTGGAATATTGTCAAGACAAAGAGACTAGGTGAATGTTGAAATCTTCAACATCACGGGAATATGTATGTATTTTTCATATTGCTGCATCAAACAATTACGCCAGTTTTATGCGGGCTTTCTTTACGATTCGTTTTTCGAGATGTTGACATCAAGTTGAGGTCAATGTTGTACCGAATGTCCTACCAACATCTCCAAGGATTTGCATTAAAAAATATGACAAGATTATTAGCTCTAAGATCTACAGGATGAACGGATTAAATTATATAAACGAAGTCCAGAGCCTTTGTAAGTAACAAACGCGAAGTTAGAAGGGAAACAAGTTTGCAACAACATTATTGATATTTGTTTTTACAAGACAATTTGAGCCCACTTACCTGTAGCAATAGTTGGGTGCCGACCAAACCGTCAATACAGTCTCATTGAAATGCCATTTAAATCCCTCCATGACCAGTTGATGTGCTCGACATATCATATCAATATCATTCGTCCGATTAAATTGTGACACCACATCGGATCCAAATAAATAACCAGCGCCACGTGGTGATACACCCCAACCCGTTTGATCTTCTGGATCGCTCCACAATAGATCACACATTGGACCATCATGTGGTACCTCCTGTTTACGATCGATCGTACGAATCTGATCTAAATACTGAATTGAAGGACTAAGTCCGCCATGCACACAAAAGATCTTTCCATCAATTATCGCTGACAGGCTTAAATAGTCAAAAATCTCTGTACAGTATCGCCAAACGGCAGTGGATCCATACTTGCGCAAGCATTCGTCGTAGAATCCATATACCTGGGTGATTTGTCGAGATTCATGATTACCACGAATCAGTGTGATTCGATCGGGATAGCGTACTTTTAATGCCAATAACAGAAGAAACGTTTCTACACTGTAATAGCCACGATCGACGAAATCTCCCATAAAAAGATAATTTGTTTCGGGTACATCGCCGCCCACTTTGAAGAGTTCTTTGAGATCATAGAACTGACCGTGAATATCGCCACATACAGTTACCGGAGAATCAACACGCTGTACGTTCCCTTCTTCGACGAGGATTTCCCGGGCCTTGGCACAAAGTGCTTTCACTTCATTTTCTTTGATGATTTCGCATCGTTTGAGTTGTTCAATTTGTCGATCTAAATCGCTATAGTCTGTCATTGTTGTTTGTACTTATGTGGGTGTATATGCGGATGTTTGAAAAGTGTGTATGCTTGGGTGGTTGTTTCTTGTTAACTTGTTGAGAAAATCCAGTTGTTGAAAGGGAGCCGCAAAGAAGTCCGCTACGTCGGTGTGCCACTTGCACCAGGCTTCGACTTGATTGCTCTCACGTTCGTGTGATTATCTGAAAAGAAAGAAATATTTTAAGTATATGGATTGAAAGTCAAACTAAACCAGTATATACAATTGATTGAAAATGTGAGTTGGAAATCGCCCTCTTGTTGTCGTTGTCTGGTAGCTGCTGACTGTCCAAAAACGCCGTTTGGGTCAGTTAGTGTAACTTCCATTTTACGTAACCAAGTGCCGCTTGCTTTACCTTCTCGTGCTGTTGATTCGGAACTCCATTGGTATAACCCTTAAATACGTCTATAACTGAAATTACAAGTAGGCCTCAAAGAGACCTCTCGACTAGCCCATGAGATGAAGGTTATTTTTGGCTACATACCTACGAATTACTTTTACGATACATTTATTCTTCCAATCCAATCTACTTTTGGATGTAAAATAAGGTCTGAAACGAGCTTGACTTTTGACTTATGAATGATATGAAATGGTACAATGGAAAAGGGACATTTGCTGGGTGATATAAATGACCTACACACCATATCTAAAACTTAATTTTTCTCTACATACTTATTATCAGTTCTAAAACTAAGTATTAACTGCAAATGAGACAATTCAACTACACTACAAACAAAACAATAACCCCTATGCAACTACAAATCGGTGAACCTATGTATGTGGGTATATGTTGGACAGTATAATCCTGTTCTATTTCTTTAAGATAGATGAACATCTTTGAAGATAGACGAACCTTTCTAAAATTGTGACATTAGTTCACTACTAAGTTTCGAAAGTAAGAAAATCTTTTTAACTTTGCGAGGAGTTGCTACATACATACGATAAAGAGTAAAGCAAACAAAGAATTAATTTGTATACGGAAGTGATAGAAGGCTTGATTGGAATATGGTTGATGTGTATGAACAGCACACTTACGTAATTGCTACGTGAATAACAAAACAGTATATCGGTAACAGATGGAGTTTAGAAGAAAGTTAGAACTAACAGGCATCTAGTCGGTGAACGTGGAATGTTACAAGGTTAAAAAAAAACTGCATATCAAAATCTTTTAAGTGTATTAGTCACTCCAAATTTTATATTTTTAGTAAGGGCCTAGATGGGCAAACAATATTAGTTGAGTTCGAAACAGGGAGATGAGAAGGAGTCGCAATCAATTACTTTTGATAAATTTGTTTATTAATATGCCGTCTATTTTTAGAAAAGATTATCAACATCAACAATGCAATTTTATAATTTTATTACCTTCCACTAACAAATAAATATTGTTTTATCAGAATTGATTAAATTAGAGATACGATTGCTCACCTTTATGTACAAATACAATTATGTACAACAACTGTCTAGCGCGTAGAAGCTATGTCAACAAAAATTATTGAAAAAATGAGTGGTTTTTGCAAAGATATCGTAAGTCTACAATTGAAATTTAAACTGTTAATAAATCAGAAGATAACATGATAAGAAATAATGGACTATGAACTTTCAAAAGAAAAAAAAACGAACACGAATACTCCTTACATGTGGGTGTATGTACTTTTCTATTAGTAAATGATTGTAAACATCTCTAACTCAAATCAGTGTTTAGTATTTAATTTTTTACACTGTGAATTTTAAATATTCCGCTGTTATCTGATAAAGGACAGTTCGGATGTGTTCCAAATACTAGCAGCTCGATGAATAAATGGAATAAAATATGCAAATATTTAGAGTTAATGGCACAATCTGGAAACAAGCTTAGTGTGTCGTTTAGCAACCCTGTACCGACGAGGTATCAAATCCACCAATTTCTGAGAACATTCGACGGGGATTGATGAATAAAATGATTGAATCTCTTCCCAATTTTTCCAGAAAGATTCTTGGTTTTTGAAACAACAGCGGATTGAAGTTCTAATAGAAAGACATCATAACATCAGTCCTTTCTGACTTATATCACTCATTAACCTATTTCCTTGTGTGTTTTAGGTCGCTAACCTGCTTAAGGACCTACCTATGTCAGGGTTATCTTGATTTCTACAAAAACTAGCTACAAGCTACTAGCATACAAATGTATACACGATTTTTTAGTGAGCGTATTATTCTATCGATAGCTCACTAAATTCTATCGAACGCTTTAATATGAGGAATCTTCTAATCAATGGGCTGTTTAGCGATAAGTTGGATATCAGAAGAGAAGACAGGATAGAGTTTGTGAGGTAGTGGTCGTTGAATAACAGTGTTGCAATGCGCCTTTGACTGAGTATACTCATATGAAGCAAATGTCTGTCCAAATATAATTTTAGAACAAAAGAGAAAACATCTGTAAACACTTTTGGACAGCTAGCATAACCTCTTAATAGAAACAAATGATATGAAAATATAGACCTATGCACCAAAGAGTATTCCTGTACAAAGCAAAAAACAAAGAACAAAAAAAAAAGACCAACACTTACAAAAAAAAAAACTTTGTTCAATTTCTTTTTTATAATTCTCAAGAACTTCAATTTTTTATTGCATATATATATATCAATTTTTCTCGGAGTATTTACATGCATAACATAAATGAATTCAACACACTATCAAGTGTATTTAATACAAATCATTTAAATCACTGATCAACATTTCTTGATTCTTTTTTTTTTTTTTAACAACTAATCAATATTATTTCGCCGATAGGGAAGACAAAAACGACCAAATGTAGAAATCATCCGTTTCCTCCTTCAAAAGGAAGCTAACAAACAAAATAAAAATGCCAAGTTGGTAATAAGTGTAATTAGGAAAGAAACATGAATGATTTCAGGACCCTTCACCGGGTGAAAAGGTGAAATTTCGAGTGCGATCTTATTTTTAAAACGAACGCCACTCTAGTTTTTGTCTCCCTAAAACGGACGATATGAAAAAATAAATGTTTCTTTTTAATTCCCGATTTTTATTGCTTCTGCACTTGGGTATTCTCTTTATTTATTTTTTTTTTTAGCTTCTATATATATATGTATAACATTTTTTTGTTTATCTATTATAGCAAAGCAATTGTTTAAATTGTTTTTATTTTTTTCATTTCTATAAGGTTTTTATTTTTTTTTAATAATCATGAATTATTTGACAAATTGTGTGACATCTGTGATCTATAAATCTAAAGTTATTTCGTTTTTTTTTTTAGTGCGTTCTTTTTTATATATTATACTTTATTTTATTTTGTCTTATTTTTGACGAATTTTGTATTTCATTAGTTGAAATCGCTCATTGATTTTTCTTAAGGCTACGGATGACACATTGTGAGGCGCGCGAGAAGTGAAGCGATTAAATGTGAGCTAGAGAACTGCATCAGGAAATGAAATGATGATGAAAGAATTAAGTTACGAGCGTTAAAATGCATAAACTACGCAGGAAGCCAATTGGATGAATACTTATAAGAAAAAAAATGTTGGATTTACACGCATTTAAAAAATAAAAGAAAACAAACTACCTTTGAAGCGATTTGACAAGTTTTGTGAGAAGAAATTCTTATAGGACTGGTTCTCAGGATATGTAATAAATGAATTCGATGGAAGAAGTTGAATATACACATATACATATTATAAACATAATTAGAATTCTTTGGGCTATAGCAACGAGCAGTGAGAGTATAAATAATGAAGCCTTTAATGCAAGCTTAAAATATTTGTTTCGTGATTACAGCTGCTCGATTTTAAATAATACGAGGGGAAGATGTTTAATTCAGTGGTATGATGCATAAATAAGCAAACCATTCGATATTAAGTATTTCAGCTATAATAAGGTTAAGGTCAACAGCTGTCACCTTTAAGGTTCATCATGGATGAATCGTCCGCAGTGAAAGTGAATAATGAACGGTAGAATTATTTACACACATGAATTTATTTATGTAGTTTAATTTTCAGTATGATTTTGTATCTATACCCTCCCCGTATTTTCGCTACGAATTCGTTTCATCAACGATTACTTTAGATGTATACCATAGACGAAATGCCGATAAAAACGCAATTCACTCTGGATGATTCAATAACATGTACAAAGCATAAATTTGTTTTGACTAAAACTATGTTTTTACTTTCTTAATCGAGTCGAAACAAAATTTAGTGCCACGCAACTCATTTATAAATAAATAATTTCATGCATTTTCAAAACTCAAGGATGGTTTGGGCGTGAGACTTGTGGTGTCGATTATTTAAGCGGATAAATATTTTAGTTGCCAAGAAGAGGTATTGTGAAACTTTACAGATTCTTAATAAAATTCTAAACAAGAAAAAAGCGCCTCAAGTTTTGCTTACGAAACGAGGAATACGATGAAACTGTCTGCATATTTTGTAAATCGATAGTAGTACATACCAGTAAAGATAGTAAAGTACCAAGTTCCTATTATTTCTGACTTGGGCAGTTTTATGAGATCGAAACCAAAACGAAATTTCCCCATTCAAATATTAAAAGCTGAGTATACTTGCATCTTTTCGAACGCGGTTTGGTAGTTCTTTAGCAACAGTAAAAGTAATCACTATTTGTGAAACCAATGAAGTGACAAAATTTCAAAGAATTTTAAAAGCATTTTTCACCTATAATTTGAGATCTCTACTATTCATTGTGTGAATTTAGTTGAACAAGAAATGCAATATTTTATTTTTTTTAGACTCTACTTTATAAAGGCTTGTATATCGTTTAACGCGAAATATTTCACTGTCCTACTCACAGTGTAAGGTACATATAATGCATTCAGTCAGAGATTTAACCATTCTGTTTTTTTCATACAATACAATTAGAGAAAACAAACCCGCATGGCTTCGACAGAATCAAGAATTATGTGCGTGCTACCGCTGATCTAAATATTTTCCATATATTGTATCCATCTATCTCGAAACCATAAGTTTTGGCAACATTTTAAGATGTTCGTGCGCTCCAATCGCCTTAATTTAAATGTTCTTGAGTACACTTGGAAGTCAATTCAAATTTGTTCGAGCCTTATATATTCTTACAGAATGATAACGAATTTTCTTTTTCTGCGAGTAAACGAAAGTAAAGTCGAAATAAGTTTAAATAATGAACAAATTAACAATCTCGTGGACAATTTACACAGCCATATGAATATCCTAGCCAAAAGGAAGAATTGTAGGAGTCATGTCAATAAAATTGGTCTTAAAGTTGTATGCTAAGGTACCAGGTATCCAATATCGATCACCCTTTCACTCCTCTTTACTCAACTTCCTTTTTATGTTATCTGTCGCTTAAGCAATTAGAAAATAAAAATTCGATTCAAAAGTGAGATGAATGGTTGAATGAAGTATTCACCACTCTAATCATTCGCCCTACCACGTGGAGATCAAAATAGAACAGATGATAAGAAAAAATGCTTAAAATAAACAATAACATTGATAACCGGGAAGACTACTTTAACAACTACTCGTATGTAAAGGCATCTAAAGCTGTTTGTTCACTTTGTTTATATTACAAAAAGAAAAAAGAAAGAAGATACGTAAAAAAACATGTGCTTATTCTCATGAACAGGTATTGCATAATACCAGTTTGAAAATGTTTGAATAATTAATAATTAGTGGTTTTCGCCTTAATTTGCAAATGTGATCAGTTTTCCTTAATATTTTCGATAACAAGAAAACATACATAGTTCCATTCAATGATTTTGCAGGGGATTTACTAGCAATGAACTTCTGATTGTCGTCTTTATTAAAACTTGCGTTGTGTAACTTATAAGCAAACATCACTCCATTGATCATTAACGTAAATAAATTTTATGGATACATAGTTACTAATTTAGCGCTTAAGATTTAAATGAGTTTTTCGTGAAATGGATTGTGGTTTTTATTACTTTGTCTGCTGTTTACTATTACAAATTAAAATTTATATTTGAGGTATCGAAACGACTGAAGTGTCTGCCTCTCTATAATTAAGAGTTAAAATATCGCATCATTAGAGGTAAGAGTATTTCAGCAAGCTCAGAACATTACGTTGAGGTTGCTTGTTTAATATCAAATTAGGGAATACTTTGTAATAAATGTATATAGCATTGACAACTTGGAAGCGATAATTTAGCTATGAGAATTGAATTATTATCAGCAAAAGGAAGTTAGAAATGGCTAAGATGTACATACATATGAATATGAAATGTATGTGGTTACGACACAAATAAACTAAGGAAATGTACATACATATGTATATGTATGCAAGACTCTATCAGAATCCGAAGCGTTGACTTCGAAAAAAATTAATTTTCGTCATCAAATGCTTCAAACGATCTATGATGCTATTGACAGTACATATGTATGTACATGAAAGCAGGCAGAACATTTAAATTGCAAACTCTATGTGTGGACCTGCGACGCCGGCCTTGTGAGGAAGATAGGCTGTAGGCCTTTAATGTTGCTATGCCATTTAGAGCGAATGAACACCACTACGGGGAACTACGTATTCGAAGACAACTAGTCGAAAAAAATTTTCATTTCACTAGTTGTAGGGGCATAGGCATGTAAGCGAAAACCTAGCTTTATCTCGAACTGGATCACATTCCACCAATGTCAAGGGGTAAATCATAGCTTGTAGTTTTTTGCTTCTAAGTTAAGGATCTAAGTTTATGTGGTGTTCCTTCTCTAAAGGTACATCTCCAACAGAGATGTGCAAAAGGTAAAGAACAACAGATTTATTCACAAGTAAAATGTTATACCATCTATTTAAAAAAGAAAAAGTATTCATCTTGTAATATTTTTGAAGGAAAACGACTTCAAAAAACAGGTAAATGCCATTTGTGTTCAAAATTTTAGTGATCGCAGCACTTCCTTGATGGAAGAAGCAATACTGGATATATGTATCACCATTGGCTAGACTCCGGACGGAATATGTCCATTTAAGTGGGAGTTGCCAAACACAGTCTGTAAAAGAGGTAGATAAAAAGAGGTATATTGAACACAAAAAGAAATCAAAGAAAAACCAAGTTTTTCTCGAAAACTCTTGTTAATGCATGACTTCAATTCAATATAAGACTCATGCATATTATTTTTGTTTTGTAAAATGCAATCTCTGGATATACTAAAGGTTTAGATTCTATAATGTCTTTCACAGCAATGAATACATCACATATTACATGACTGATTCATACTAATTTGTGGTACCAACTCGAATGACTCACACTAGTAGAAACAAAAAAAAATTAGGTCATGAAAGGACGAACTTGAACAGGATATTATGAACAATTAAACTGTCACGTAGGTGGGGCAAATGTTTTAGATTCATTTATTTGTACTCAAATACCAGCAACATATGTGACACCATAGTTAGAGCGAATTCAAAGGAATGCAAGCAAAGCACAGGCAGTTAAGTAACGGAATATGTTTAAAATCAGGCAGTATCTAGCGGAATATTGAATTCTAGCTTTAATTCTAATTTGAATTATGCAATTTTGCTATGCAAAGCATGCAGATAATTTGGTGTCAATTGTTGTCAGTTGGCTGTCTTCTGGTTTTTGGATGGATTTATGTATGACGTCTAGTAAAGTTATGATCAATGTATATTTGGTAAAGCTTTAAATACATTACTTACTTGTTTATTTCACTTTTAACTATAGCACAGATGCTGGATGTAAGAAGCAAACAGTATTTTCTAGTCAAGTTTGTCGTAAGAAAAGGGGTCTCCCCCTTGGTTCACTTTCGCCATGGTTAATAAGGTATATGGAGAAAAAAAGACCTAATTTGAGCCTTACATATTGGAAACGAATCAAATTCTTCACATAGTGATGTGAAATGTAAACTTTACTCTTAAATAGTTCTGCGAATGAACAAATATATAAGGAGACATTAAATAAAGGCGGCGTTCCATCTATTCTGTACCTCTTTTCCTTTGCAGATATCCAAACATACACACCTAACTTTGATATAACATGACCAGGCAACAATAGATCGTAAAAATAATGAACCTTTTCTTTACTGCTGTACACTGTAATAAAAAAAATGCTTGTTGATACACAGCTGTAGCGTGTGAAATCTAACAATAGGTATAGAAATTATACTCAAGCCAGTTATCACTTTCCGCAGCTTTTATTGCCCTCCTCTGACGACAGCAGAAGTAACTAATTTTGAGTACAAGTTAAGAAGATTTGACAAATGAAATAACTCACATCAGTGGGATCGAAAATTTATTTTACAAACAATGTAGTCGCATTTTACGCCTTTGCATGTCTGCATGATAGTTTTCCCATTGTGTACACCATTGCCGATTATTTGCATAGTCCTATTTTTTCCCACTCTAAGACTGTGTCCTAAACTTATCATGGTACGGGAGTGACGATCATAAAAATTACATATACATATGAACAATCCTCTTTCTGATGCAAATTATTTTTTCAGCTCAATTTTGAAATGACTAACCTGCGAAAAGAGATGTTGGAAAAATTGCGTGCTTTTACTGTTTTTTCGCTTTTTATTGCACGAGACCTAAACCTACATCAGAATTCCAATAAACAATTAATTTTTCACTCAGGAGGTGTTAATACGATGCAGAATCACTTACAAAAACCAAATGTAGACAAATAAATTCATTTCCTGATCAAAGACGCCATAGTGCTAGGATCAAGAAATTCACTGCGAAGGAAAGGCTTTCAACCAATATATGTACATATGTATACACTGCTGCTAGGGCGTTAGGTCGTTGGTAAGATGACTGCAATTACTAGTGATTTTTTAGGGTTCAATTTAATCGTTGAGAATTATACTCTCATTGTATTAGTTCATGGGCATATAACCCGTTGCTACTTCCATCCATTCACACAAATACAAACATTCAAAATGTTATCAGAAGTGAGAGCAGTAGAGGGCTTAACCTGGTACTTCCTGCGGTTGTTATGAAAGATATGCAATTGTGCCAATGGTCTCGATTCAGCAGCAAATGCGGAAGTTTCTTTGTCAACCCTTCCTTCGGTACTGTCAAGAGAAGAAAAAAAAATCATTTTCAAAGCCGACACATGTAGAATTCCCACAAAATAACGGACATGACTTCCCTCTTTCATTGTTTTACTTTTCCCCCAACAAACTGGGAAATTATTAATGCACATATTAAAATTGATTAAAGCTTTGGCTGGTGCTTAAAACGGTTTGATTATACTGTCGGTATCAGCTACGCCAGAGCCACACACAGGTTTTTATATCATGCATGCTTCTCCCACAGATATTCTTTTCAATGGCATTACCTTGCCCGCTAAGCAACCAAACCTGTGTAAAACAGCTTGCAACTGATTTATTAAATATGAAAACCCGTAACAAACAATAATATTCACGGTCAGACTGAGTGATGTTGGGACCTGTCTTCGAATACAAATAATATCTGCTCCACATACAAGTTTTCTCTCATCTACCTCTCATCAACATAACTTCCATTCTAACTCAGCGCACACACCGTAGATCATCGATAATTTATGAAACCAACCATTAGCAGCTTAAACCAGATAACGAATGTTAAAGAGAAAGACAAACCTTCAAAGAAATGCACGTAGTCACTTATGTAAATGTAAATACCATTGTATAGAAAGAGAATATGCAAATCAGTAATATCAATGAAAGGAAACCAAACAAAGCGCATCTATCATCAACAAAACAAAAACAACAGCTTTGTCTTCAATATTCTAGCATCCATTGTTAGAAACAAACTTAACTCAAACACAACTTCATTAGTTATTTAAATCAATTTTTAATGCACTTTGGATATATATATCACGTGCTTCTCACAAAGCCTCGCTTCGCTTCTAGCACCACTCTGGCCCATAGCCTTACAATTCTACAAGATGATTGATGGATGGGATGGTTTTATAAATGTCAATGATGAGCGAAATGTAAAATATAGAATGAAGAACCTTAAGGTTTAAAGTAAGAAATAAATACAAAATAAAACAAACTTCAGTAGTATACATACATACACTAAGACTAGACTGAAAAAAATAAAACTGTTTCTCTCTCTCTCTCTCTCTCTCTCTGCAGCATCACAAATCCGACACTGTGCGGGGTTATTTAAATGAAAAATCAATAATTTTCTAATTCATTCGCCTGTTTATGTGTTAATTTTCATAAATTTTTTTTTCTTTTTGTTTACACTTAACAAGCAACAAGACAAAAACTAAATAAAAATAAAAAAATACATACAAAACAATTTTCGTTTTCTTTTTTTTCTCTTTTTAAGTCACATTGTCAAAAACATTCTCTCGGTTATTTTTTTTAAAGCAAATCATAAAATAAGGAGAATGTCATCGTTGCGTTGGTAATATCTGTAATTGGCTTAAGAATAAAAAATATATTTTTATATTTTCTATTAGCTTGCGAGCGAGCTACATAGAAGCAACAAATGGCCTAGTTTGTACCGATAATTTAGTCCGCGATTTATATATACGTACGAACGATATAGACCCAATTATGCTGGTATACTAATAAATTGAATTTTCCCTTATTGCCCCCCCCCCATCCTTTGGTGCGGACATTGCACCACCTGTTTTGAGGTCATCATTTGGTTGGCTGGTGTGTAATACAAGAACAAAAAAATGCTATAAAAAAATAAATCCATGCACATCGGAATGAGTGTAGAAAACTACGGAACACATTGTTGAAAGCAGCACCATAGGACAACAAAATAGATAGCTAACATACTAAGCATTTGCTTGGTTCTAATCGGTGTTAACTGAAACTACTTAGACTAAATTTAGGCACTTGTCACGAACTGAATTATCGATGCTCACTGATATCAATACATATATCATTTTTGGTAAAGGCGTACAAAATAATAATAAACACTACCGCATGACAGATAATGCCGACGCAACGACGCTGTGTATAGTATATTTGTCAGTTCGACAAAATTATAACATTAAAAATATATAAAGTGTGTTATATGTACACGATATGATCGAACTTAAAATTAAACATAGGTAAGTGCAAATTAACTATAGCCAACCGCCCTTACGACCGAACAATAACGAGCTAATAGAACCGACAAAGGACTGTGCTGCACTCTGGGGTTCAGGTGTTGCCTTTTTCTGCTCCGAGGTGTGTGTTTCGACCATTCCGAGGTCGGAGCGGATATTTCGAGCACCGCCGCTAGCACCGCCGATTGTACCTAAATCAGATCGTTGTACAGCCGTACCGTTTTTGAGGTTACGCCGTGACTTTTGGCGTTGCATCTGCTTAATACGACTGTCGGTAGGTGGTGATGTGTTCATAACTTTAGCCGCTGATGCTCCTGGACTTTTTTCTTTTTTAGTGTCCCTTGTTGGTTTCGTCTCAGTTGTGGTATCACTCTTTGCACCAATATCGCTTGTCTTACTTCTAATAGGATTGCTGCCAGCGTAAGCCCCTTTGTGCATATCACTGATAATGCTATCTGCTGCATTACTTGTGGATGGGAAGTTCCTCAAACTTGTTAATTGGGCCATCGGACTGCTTGCACTACGACTTGCTATACCTCTTGCTAGATGTGACATATCACTTGGTTGTGTCGCAATTATATTTTCTAAACCTATACTCTCCAACTTCTCGATTAATTTAAGTGAACGTAGGGCTCGCTTTTCCAATCTAGATAGCATGATTCGCTGCTGTTGTTGTTGCGTTTGGTTGGGTCGTTCAAGGTCGCCTTTGAATCTCCTCTTAAGTAAATCAGCACCACTCGAGAATAATCCGAAACGACGTTCCTCTGGGGATAAGGATCGTTCGGGTGAACCCACTGGACTGTTGCACGGTGTAACTGTTGGTGAAAAGTTGGGTCCAGCTGGTGTGTTCAGCGCACTTGGTGTTACAGCTCTGATGCCACGCTCGTTCAGCACTGAAGCTAGGCTCATATTCAGAGAAAATGTTGAACATGAATTCCTTCGTGATCTTCCACATTCTGGGGTCGCTGGACAACTTGGCTGCCTGGAAGTCGATGCCGAAGCCATTCGTGATGATATTTGTGACTGGGACAAAAATGATAGATCGTTGAGGATTCCATCGTCCGGATGCATTACCATGCTGGTGGTGTAAGTGTAAATGCTGCCGCCGGGTGTTTCAAACTGTTTGCCAGGAAGATCATCGATATCCTCTTCTACGTCCGATAGTGAGTATAGTACGCCGAGATCTTCAAGACCCCGACCGCCGCGTATTGTCACCCCGGGTCGTTCTTCTAGTAATCCACTGAAGGTTGGAGTGGCCAGTCTAGACCAATGATGCAGCGTTTGCGATCCCTCGATTGGCTTTACGATTTGCAGTTTATCCGGAAGACGCCACTGTCGATTAGAGAAGGACAAATTTGATGATGATCCAGTGGACATTATGCTGTCTGGTGTTCTGATACCCAATGGCATTCGAGCCGAGTGATTTTCGTCGTAATTGTAGGTTCCAGGTGGGGCATGTGATAACATAGCACGACGCGCCAACACCTCGGCAGGAGTAAGACGTTTAAGTGCAGCCTCTAGATCTTTCGCACCTGGTGCCCCTGGTACACCTGATGCTTGAGATGGATATCCCTCGTCGCCAGATTGTTCGGATGACATGCTGTCCACCATCGACGAAGCACTTTCGTAGTTCGAAAACGGATGTGTATTGTACCAGCCGCCCGCTGGGTTTGTATATCCAGTAGATGATCCTATGAATGGCATGGCCGATATTCTCGGTCCTGATGAGGAACTCACTGACAAAGCACCTCCTCCCAACGATGACATGCCGTTAGCGTCTGTGTAATGGCCGCTTTTCGTAGCGCAACGTACTGTTTCAAATACTTTCTCGTATGGTGGTATCATGCCACTACCAGGTTTAGGAATAAGGCTACCGCTGCGATGATCACCGACGATGCCGGAATCGATGCTGTTTTCAGAGTATAAAGACGTATCCATAAGTTCTGACTGCAATGAGTCCGGATTGGGGCTAATACCCGGCAGGCCGGCCAAAAATGAGCTACGACCATGTGAATGCAGTTTCTTCTGATGTTTGCGTAGCTGCTGTTGTGCCTCTTCGAGCAGTGTTATCACTTCTTGGTAACGTTTTTTGAATTCTATCAGCTCCAGCGCCAAAAGGTTCTGATTTTCTTTGGTTATATCCAGCAACGACAATTGTTCGCTATTCTCATGAGCCATACGATGCATGTGAATTTCTGCTTCTGCTAATCTAGCCGTCAGACTGGCTATTTGTTCCCGCTGCAGTCGATTCTCTTCTCGGTACTTCTCCAACTCTAGGCTGAGGTTCTCATATTGACTATTTGTTGAGTTTAACTGCATGGTTATGTCTTCCATTAGTTTTCGTTCTCGGGCCTCTACCTCATCTGTTTCGTCGGCAAGTTGACTCACTTCGAGTTTTAGCGACGTATTTTGTTCTTGTAGCGTGGCGATTTTATCTTGAAGCATGTCAAGCGAGACATACGATTGCGTGCTGTTTGGGTCATTTCCAGTATCATCATCTGTTAGAATTGAAATTAATTCGTTTTTCTTCTGTAGTTCGTGTAGTAATTGTGCCCGATGTTCGGTTGTTATTTTAAGGTCGTTTTCTAGCTCGGCGACACGACTTTCTAGGAGATTATTTTGTGTGAGGAGTTCTTTGCCAATCTGTACGGTTAGCTCCAGATCCTTTTCTTTCTCTTCGAGCAGACGTGTTACGGCTTCGATATCATCGTACGATCGGGTCATTTGGCTAACTCGTTTTCCGCATAGAAGAAAGTAATTTAAGGTTTCCCGAGTTTGATCCTTCGTCAAGCCCAAGCCCTCAACGGGTAATTTTAATGCAGGTGCGGGTATAAACCAGTCTTCGTTTGAATATCCTGTAAAATCAGTTAGCACATCGGATCGTACTTTATATTTAGGAATTTTTTCTTCCAAGAGGGAAAATATTTCGACTTCAGGGAGGTTGTCACTGTTGCAAATATCAGTTATGCATCCCACGTCAGCTAAAGACTTTTCGGGTATTTTTTCTTGGTATTTTTGGAGACGTATGTTGGACGATAAATTTGGTAAATGTTTATCTAGAGTAGCCAGTGCCAAGGGACTTAAAGGGGGCCTCGCCCTACTACTTGTTGAAGCGCCATGAAGCATCTCTGCACAACGATTAGAGAAGAAAGAAAAGTATTCCACTTAGCGAGATCGGACGAATTGTTTTTAAATGTTTTTTTTTTTTGTTATTAAAATTAGTTTTTTTTTTCTTTAATTTATCGAATGCAAATAATCCATTGGTGATGAATTATTTGTAATCGAGAAAAATTGTATTCTAGATTTAATGTGTAAATGTATTTATTTAATAAGACAATTAAATAAAAGGAAGAAAGTGCAATATTGTGCGTGAAGTACACGCTCCTCGGAACATGAAGGCAAAATGATTGTTGTGGTTGTGGAGCCACCAACCAAGCCTTGAGAGAGTGAGACTGGAAAATTGTTGCTAAAACTACAATGCAAACTCTATCTACTAATGGATGTGGCAGAGGTCTTCAATCGCCAACCAAGAGAAGAGCGCACATAAACCTCGAATAGGAGGAAATTAAATTACAAAACTAAAATTCACCAACACCAGCCTCAATTAGAGGACAAGGAGGCTTTCTACTAAAGAAAACCTAATATCAAATATCACGATACCCAATAATACGAACAAACCACACCTCAATGTCCATAAGGCAACCTGGCAGTCTCCTGATTAACAAATCGCCACGCCAACCAAATTGATCTAATCACGATCAACAAAAATACACTGCTCCAGTGTGTTTTGGATGACCGAACGTTCCGAGAAGCGATCAACGATTCAGTTATCCAGTGATGAAAAGAGCAGAAAAAAAATTATTTTTTTTGTAAAGGGTTAACATGGAAAGGACTATTGCAATTGCAAGAGACTGCTATAGAGCATGTGTGACCGTTGATTGTTATTGGACCTGATTGTGTATTACAACCAGAACTGCTGCAAGTGCTGAAAACCAGTGGTAACAGTCGCTCACAATGCTAAATGCAAATAAGCAAATTAAGCCAAAGTAAAGCATATAAAGCAGCAACTAAATTCAAACAAATATAAGCGACTGTTCTCAAAAATCATATGAGAGCAGAGGCAGAAAAATTATAACAAAAGAAAGAAACTAGAAATACGTGATAAAAATACCTATCGTGGTTTACTAGTGTAACTTGCAGTAGGTAAAATGGTTTTATGTGCTCGTAAAAAGGTATCGTTGGTCGTACAATCTCTCAAAGATATCAGGGTATCGAAGGAAATGAGATTGTGGATAATCTTGCCACGGTAAATTCAATTTGTTTTAGTAAGCCCTTACCGCTTAAGGAAAAAAGGAAACGTAATAAGTTTTGCTAGTCTTAACACACTTTCTCATAGGCCAATACTGATTCTACCAGCTTGCCAAAAAGATTGGCGAAGTTTTCACAGACTCATGCAAGAAACTGTCAAGTATTTCTTATGCTCAACCATGGATTGTGGCAAATTTACTGAATGATTTACTCACTTTTCATTAAAAGTTATAACGTCATCTGCGAAAACGATTGCAAGTGACTTTTTTATCAGTTGTATTGAAAAAGAAGGGGAAGAATGAGTCTCACACCTTTCTTAACGTTCGTCCAGCTCTATCAATCAACACAGCTTCGGAATCATTTTTCTTTCCATCGCGTAAAAAAATTTACATTGATGGATCTACAGATGATTAGAAAATTAATTTCTTCCATGAATTGGTTCCAACACTCGTGATCCGAGTAAAATGTATGTGCATTGTATATACATATGTATGTAATTTTGTGTTGAGCAAATGACGTTTTGAACTTTGAACAATTTCGTGACTTAGCTTACAGTCTTCCGACCGAAAAAAAACCATTCAACTATCACCGGTTAATTTTTATCTCAAACATTGCATAAGCATCAAGGAGCTCTTAAGAGCGAAAACACTTGATTTTTCAAATGTTTAATAGTCATACAACTTATAAGTGCCCCCTTCAAGGAGAATTACCAAAGGGGATGTGAGGAAAGCGCTTTTAGTGGAGTCTGTTTGGACATAAAAGAAGTATTTGGCTGTTGATTGTGACTCAACTAAAACGAAATTAACATACGGAATTCAATAAACCACAACGGTTAAAAGTTGGGTAGTTTTTGGTTAATGTTTAAGTTAAAGTGGTTGTCTGTATCTGCACACAGGGAAGTTTGTTAACGAGACCCTTATTAATTCCATTTTTGGACAGGAATAGTAGATAAGACATCCGGTCACTATAATTTCGTCTACACGAATCGAATCCACGCTTTAGCATTTGAAAGCAATCAGGGTTCTCGCTAGGGGTAAGTGGCAATATGCGAACAAGAATAATAGAGCGTCATCGAAGATATAAACCAAACTATTGCAAAAACTAATCAGATAAGATGGAAAGGTCAACTCTTGATAATATGTAATCCGTCTGAGAAGGTTACAATGCCCTTTACACACACTATCAATAGCTATTGGTTCATTGATAAGATAGTCCATGTTTACCCTCAAATTTATAGCACTCTTTGTCTTTTACATAATGTGCTACTTAAGAGGTTTACGCTTTAAGATTTTATAATAATAAATTTTACACCCCTGCTAGTGTAGAGATTACCGAATTGCGTATCGGCAAGAGAGTTGTCTCATAAAACTAAAGCGAGATTATGCATACATAGTTTTATGTACACGTGAGTAATTTTAAAGTCATCCAGACTGAATTTTCTCCTGCTTATACAGGTACACACAACTGTTCACTCATTTTTTCTGGTTTTCTTGAGTAGTTTGCCAACTTTGATGACTTTTTTTTTTGCTAAAATGACCTCGGAATTGGTGTGTGACAGACGGAATGGCAAACACTGACGAAAAAAAGAAATATAATGCGTAAAGAGTAACGAGAGCAGAATTTTTAATGCAACGGTGAAAGACCAGACACAGGGCTTAAGATTTCTACTACTTACGTTAGCACACAATTGTATTAAACGGCACCGACCAACTGGTTAGCTGCAATTAAACTTTGTCCAGGGCGTGTAGAGAAACATATGAAGGTGCTAGACGGACACCGACCGGTAGGTAATATGTGCGGTAGTGAAAAAAGCCCATATATCATGGATTACGTGCGATGCCAGGGCTCGCGAATAAACAAAATACTTAAGAATATCGTCTCGAAGCTTACTGAAAGCACAACACGATGATTCTTGTAAGACAAAGAAACCCCTAGTCACTTTCTTCCATAGAATTAATGCCGTTCTAATCGCGAAATATACACAAAAGCTCAATCAAGTCAGATGGTTCGCACTGGCTGCGAAAAATCGATGTACCAATACAACCAAGCGCACACATTGGCGAGTGCTTGGTGTAATCGCAAACCACCCCCTTTGCCTTCTGTGTACATTTTAGCGACTGTAACTGCAGCAGTCACCCAACCCAATGGAAAGAAATCTCAACCCTTACATTGCATTACTTACATTACAGATAAAACATAACACAACCAACAACAAACTACGCAATTAATTGCTCTTTTTCTTAGTTTTTTATTTACCAACACGATTTTTTTTATTAGTGTTACTTAATCAATCACCAAATAAATTTACTTCATTTCCTATAAATAAATCAACTAGCCTCCACTTTACTCTCATGGATGTGTCACGATTACTGAGAGCTGTCAGTTTTTCGCTGTCACATGATTCACTTTTGTGTATTTCTTTCGTACTGTGTTCGGAAATGTAAGCGTACAGTTGACCACACCAGATGACAGTTGTGAGTTGAGTAGGTATAGGGTGTGTCAATTTTAATGATTCCAAGAAAATAAATAAAAAGAAATTGAAAAAGAGAAACAACGATGAAAAGAAACTTGAGAAAGAGTGATGCCCGGTTCTATTTTGAAGTAAAATTATTTCAATTATGGAAATAACTCTTGCATACAGTGTGGCAGATGAAACAAAATTCAAAAGAGCCATCTATGTGTGGAAACTTAATAAACTGCCAGACGTTACTTTCGTTTTAGAACACTGTAGACATATGCGGGGGTTTCGTCAATATCAAAGAGCTGATAAATTTTTTAGTCTGTTTACTTTTGAGACACGGGTATGATTATCAATAATTTTTGTTTGCTTTGTTTTCATTGAGTGTTCTTAAAATAAACAACTTCAAACGACAGATAATAAAGGCTTGGCTGGGTCGTACGTGCATCCACCTATGTGGTGTTCGTTTGCAGGTGACTCAAATTGGATATTGAAGTGTGAAGACATAAAACTAATTCTGGAAATTTCTTTAATACACATTTGACCACCATACCAAACCAAATTTGGTACAAAACTACGACAAATATGTATAAAGTTTGATCTAACTCGTTACAGCGGTTTACGGGAAACTCAATTTATTAAAAATTGGTCCCAAACTGAGTTTCATATGCACTTAGATGAACACTTTGATTTCAATTCAAATTGTGACACTACAGAACTCAAATATAATTGAGTTGACTTGCACAATAGGAACTTGTAAACGAAATTTCAGAGGCGGAATTTACAATTCTTTTTACGAAAGGGGGATTTATGCAAAAAGTTTTTGCCATATTTAGGCAAAAGGTTTTTACAAAGTAAGGATTTAAAGTAAAAATGCAGAAGTATTACATGTATTACATTTCACCAAGTTTCACCGTAGTTTGGAAATGTACAAAGTGGTAATTTTTTATAAAGTTGCATTTGACAGACACTTTTTTTGATGAACATCTTCCATCTCAATACATACATATGTTGGTCTGTTAAGAATTTGCAAGGATCTGAGTCTAAACGGTTGGTTTGTGAAAACCCAGCCCAGATTTCGTATTTTCAATGATATTGACATTGAAATAGCGGTATGCTAATCGGCAGAAGGATATTTAAGACACAAGCTCTTACAGAGGCTAAAACTGTTCGTCCCGCCACCATTTGGGTCTTACACAAAGAGTTTTTCTTTCAAATATATGTAGATGCAACACTAATTTTTGGACAGTGATGAAAATCTAGAAAAAATGATGGCGGCCTCCACGATAACTTCGTGTTTATGGCACGAATGGCAGGGAAATGTTCTCAAAATGACGGTTCGACAAGTCACACAGCGATCGACATAATAACTCTATTGCGAACAAAGCTCAGTGCCATCAGCTGAAAAGCAGGGTCAATAGCCTTCAAATGATTCCAGAGCTGAGACGAAATTAAATTTGTAAGAGCCGTACTTAAACTAAAAGATGGTAGACGAGTTAGTTAAGACATTGATGTGACATTCCAGTCAAAGCTAAGTAGCCATATGTCATTTTTATTTCTGGACCACTGTCTGTCGGATAGATAGAGCCCACTTATCCGAAATGCGGCAGTTGGAGCCATGTTTGTCTAAAAAAACTTGTTTAATTTTTTTGGGTGTCAAACCATGATCTTCACGCTCAATAAATTATGTACAGATTCGAATGGTGCGGAGATTCAGATTGCACATAGTATGTATTATGTAACTCAGACACTGAAAATAACTACAATTCCAAGAATGCCTAAAAATCATTCAATTCACATTTTTCTCTGTACAGTCAGTGGAAAATAGGAAAAAGCCGTTTGTAAATAAGTGAAAGACTTACGGCACTGAGTTGCTAAATGGATGCCGGTTAGGTATTTCAACAGTGCGTCATATTGATTAATGTGGTCAAGGTGACACATTTGTAAATGACTACGACGGTACAAAATATCAAATTTTGCCATTGATATGCAACAATAGACTGCTTAAGAGCAGAGAACTTTATTAAATCTCTCATTGTTTTGTACTGATCTTAACTTTTCGGCTAACGAACAACAATACCATGATCACAAGTAAATCCACGCTAAATATCAAATCAATCAGAAATATGAAAAACCCAAGTACAAGCTATACACGGGTCCTTATAAACCAGTTAGCGAGTATGATGTGAACCATCGACTCTTGACTTACGCCTCCCATGATTTATGCTTGTGCAGCAAGCACGTAGCACACGTCCCGCCAAAGTATGGTGTTTTGGGAAAGAACGAAAAACATGATTTGTAATTCAAAACCGGATTAAGAACCGCTCGGTGTTAATAAGTAAACAATAATTTTTTTTGCTGCTGATGGGTAGGACTTGGCATAGCAAGTATTATTAATTAATATTAATTATCAAATTCGACAATTTCACAAATAAACGAAAAGTTTGCAAATCGACTACAAACAAAAACTGCCGATTACAATAGAATTATATTGAATTTATAATGAAATCAGTTTTTCAATACAGACGACAAGATGTCTACACAAATAAGTAACACTCTGCTTTTAAGTAGCCATAAACATTTGTTTAGATGACTCTGCGGTCTTATTTCCAATTAGTATAAATCACACATCAGCTATTCATTAATAATTTTTCGTTTAAATTTTAAGAATAATAAACATCACTATTCAAAAAATATTCATCACTTTTGCTTACAAATAGATACATGTTTAGAAACTATGAAAAACTATTGACATACATTCCATTCAAAAGGGAAATTTAAATAATTTGCGAATTTAAACTGAGCCGGCACAAGTAGTAGTTCTAACACTTCTATGATATAGGAATGACAATGAAACTCTGATCTATTGACGTTTACCATATTCATACTGAACGTTTGCTTGACTAGAACTTCGAAAAATCGAAGTCGATGAAGTTTGTCAGTATAATCAGCTGCTTCAAAAAATATCGATTCACGAAAATAAAAACTTGGACAGCTTAATCTGTGAGTATGTATTGGTGGCTAACATATACAACAATCTGTTGTGTCAGGGTTAACAAGTATGTATTCACTTTTAGTTTGACATACATTGTTCACGCATGGTTGACGTAATCAACGAAATTATTATCACTTTTGAAGTAACACTGTGGTGACCAGTGCTCATCGATTTAGTTTTATGAATGAATCGTTCATTTGAAGTAAAGGGTGCACGAATGAAGTTTTTAGTGTGCGACGGAGTTTGGCATTTGAAAAGGCGAGTGACATTTGAATAAATGTGTTGGAAGTATGGAGATTTGTAGCTTTGTCATAATTACTTTTCTATTTTCGTTGAATGTCCAACGACTTTAAGAACTCATTTTTAAAACAAAGATTGAGATTTATGAGACGATTAACTGATCGGCCAATTGAACAGGGTTTATTTATTCGAGCTGTCTTCAAAAAAATGTTCCAACTATCATTTTTAAAACTCGGTAGCTTTCTAAAAAAATAACTGTTTTGAGCAGACACTTTACATTTAAGAATTTGGACAACGAATTATTACTATAGTTGCATAATCAACATTTTTGTTTAATATAATTTTAGGAATACGAACCACAGACTTTGAGTTTTACGAAAATAAGAAAGAAAATAATGACAGGCAGATTTTTTGATGCAGATCGAACAATTCAGGAAAGTAAGTGAATCAACTCTTTAACCAACTTCTCTCTCATTCTGAATTGTATATATTGCAGATTAATTGGGGTTTTAGTAAATTTGGTAACACACGGGCGTAAGAGTTCAGAACCGGCAATTGTAGATGGTGAGAATATTTAATGTAACATCTTGCTAGCACAACTGCATTGTTTGTTTCTGATGGCCCCGTTAATAGTCACAGTGATGCTTGTACTGCCTCTTTTGAACTGGCCTGTACCTGACACCCAACAGGCCTATCACAACAATTCGTATTGTGGGTGTATTATGCGTAGCAATGGAGAGGACTTACAGTTGTTCCCCGGATCTGGAAGTATTTTTGAGAAACCTCATCACAAAAGTTCTGCTGTGGAAGAAACAGTCAAAAACTTTAGTGATACTAGGATCTTAATACTCCTCTCAGTAATCCAAGTCAAGCACAAGATATTGTAAAATAATAACAAATAGTGAGAGATAACACCACTCTTAGACCGTCCAAATGATTTTTGAAAATCACTTCAACACAAATATTCCTACAAGGGACTCGTGTACGAATAACCAAAACACAAGACACCATGGAGGAATAACTCTGTACACAGCTAACTAATCGGGTGTAAATATTTTTTATCACAAGCCAGATATTGAAATCGCCATTCATCATTCATATGGAAGCAAATGTCACAGGCTTTTAAGCAGGGCCGTTCGAAAATGAAGAACTCCGGGTAAAAACTATTGTTGGTTAAGGAATGCAGAATAAGCTAAACCTTTTTTTCAATCAGAAAGACGTTCACATTTCATGTGTACCGCGACACTCAGATATAACGAGAAATAAGAGAACGAACGGACTAGGAACAAGAGAGAAGGAAGATTCTACACACGCAGAACATGGACCCAAATCTTCAGAATCCTAATATCGACACCCCGATGAACACCTCCTAATCTTATTCTACTCCAACAAATAACTGACGAGAAGACTACAGACACACCAGCAGCGGCTTAACAATCGGAACAATCGGAATTCTAATGCACAAAAGTATGAGGAATGGCGGTCGCTGTAAGTTAATTTTTTTTTTGGAGCCAATGGCAAATGCATGGACAGCATAGCTGTGTTCACTAGTTACCCTTAAGTGCATGGATAGAACAGACGATTCTCATATTCTTCCCATCGTCAGGGTAAAACCAATAGGCGCTGGATTTGCATCGATACATGAATAACGATTAAAACTTAATCGCCGATCTATGATAAGATTAAACTGTGACGCACGCTTTGTCTTTGTCATTATTAATTACTGGGTACTGCGGCATTGGTATTGAAGCGGCACATTTCGTTACATCTTATAATGACTGCCGCAAAAGCTACAGGATAAGTGAAGCAATTGAATCGTTCACTTCCCGAGAATAGCATGAGGACTTTGCATATCTTTTCGGAGTAAGAGGACATATGTATGTAAACTTCACAGGGTAATAATGTATGTCTAGTCTATGCTAACTATGAAATGAAAAACAGCATGAACAATGTCAATTGCCGTTGGGTACCCATAATGATCTCTGGCAGCTGCCAATGAATTTCTGGCCATGTGCAGGGACCGATCCGAACAAAATTTTCATCGCGAAGAGAATTGGATCCAGCACTACGAACCCGAGATAAAATAAAGAAATATTTAATGGCAACGACCGACGGCAAGATCATACCCTCTGTTCTCTAGGATGTGGAGGGAATACTAATGATTGGTTGCCACATAAAACCTTAATTAAGTGCGTTTACTATGCCTGCCTAGTCGAAAAATTGCGCAACAACATCTTTCAGAAAAGACGTAGTCACCGGAAGAAGGAACTAAAATACAATCTGACGATGAGGACCTTGTGTCTGTTTAACTACCTTTGTACATTTAATATGAGAACTAAAGTTCAGATTGATTTTCGCAGCGATTTGAAAAATGTGTTTTGGTTCCAGATTATGTCGAAAAAAACAAAATTACAAATTTTAACAAAACCTTTGTTTTTCACTTTTAGACCAAAAACTATTCTACCTCCCTACGTACGGTTAAAAAAATATACATAATCAGAAGGACCTGATTCCAGCGTCTAAGATGACTATGTGAGTATCATTCTCAGTACTACAAACGAGCAATGTCTTGCTCAATGTGTATTGAACAACATCCTACAGAAATGTGGAATCAAAAACATTGCGAATCAAGAAAAGTTAAATTAAGTGACAGAATTTCATATTATCGTAAAAAATGTTATGCTGACGTTGCAGTACTCTTCGTATGAACCATTTAAAGCAAAGTATTGTAGGAAACAACATTACTCCAGAGAAGATCATACAACTTTTGATAATCGATGAAAATCCTCTCTTAAGGTATGATAGAATAAGTTTTTTTTTACATTATGTTGCAGTGATGTGGAAATACTTCGTTAATCTACACTGGTTAGTTCCCTTGAAGGAGTAGATATAAAAACAAATACAAAGAGATTCGGAGCTACTAAGGATGCCCTGTATGTGTTTGATATCTGTAACAAATATGTATATGTTTATATTATCAGAAACCTTGGCTGGCTATTCGTCCGTCGATGACATTTTTTACTGTATAAAAGTGAAATCATTATTTGTGTCTTTAAACAAAAGTGATAGGGTTATTATTATTTGGTTGTCACGAAAGCATTAAATAACGCGATTGTTTATAAGCTTCTTGTATTATGTTGTCAAGATGGCAAGTTTCTAGAATTAACTTATATCAGCTCGATTCCATGAGCAAAAAATAAAACAGGCGTATACATCGAAGTGAATACATAAACAATTATTTATAGAAATTAATTACTTAAAAGAAATAAGTACTTTGTTGCCCAAAGGGAATACAAATTAAGTCATTTAAACTACACTGAAAGAACGTTTCGTTGAAGTGTTTGATGCATTGATAAACTTAACAATGCATTTAGCATATTATAATTGCGTGTCTGTATTTGAAGTATAACTCGTTCGTTAATTGTTTACAATTGCACATCAACAAGCCTATTTTCTAACGAACCGAAATTCAATATTTACAACTATGCCGCTTTAAATGACTTCAATTTCGCAGAACGCACTGTTGGATGGTAATTAAGATTATAATTTACAATTATTGTACCCAACATCCAAAATTGAATTATGTTTACTTTACTTTAAGGAACGTCACTCAGTCACGTTTAATCGCACATATTGGGTAAAATATTCAATTAAAAAATATTTCAAGAACACCAGAGCAATCCCTCTGACCAGAATCATGTGAAAGAAATAGTGCTTTACTAATTTGTAATAAGAATTTTCTTGTTTTCTCAATAAGAACATATACTGCAACAGCCGCTGAAAACTAGAATTGTAACGCTATCGTTTATTCTCTTCGGTACATTATAAATACTCGTAGGATTCCTTAAACTTATTCAAAAAGTTGTATAAACTCGAGATCTGTACCACAAACATTATATTGGTACATATGTATACTTACTTATTTAGTGGCGCTACAGTCCGGATAGAACTAGGCGTAGACGATCAAGTTTTCAGTTTCTTGTTTTAAATTGAGATGGTGATGCTTCTTCTGCTGGTAGTATATACATATGTAGATGTTTGTACTCCTTTTTTACGTATCTAGTGCTTCAGTTGTAGTTTCTCGATGATTGTCGTTTTATTCCTCTGGCAATTTATGAATTAATTTGAATAACTTTTACAATGCGGCAGAGTTGTTATATGACTTTAGGCAACAGGAAAATTCTACAATAGTTTCTCACAGCAGTTAACACAGTGCAATCAACAAAGGCACAATTAATATTGCTAAATGAGTATAGCATTGCACTTATCTTACAACATTCACAAATAAAGTTGGGAAAAGGAAGACAATTCAAAATTAAAAAAATAAATACATGAGAAAATACATTAGGAGAACTTTGTATAAGTATTGATGCCTACTTTTGCTGAGTAAACCCTAATACTGGTCAACTGGTCGACGCTGAGTGAAGTAATGGAGTTCATAGACGAACCTAACCTAGACATGTATTAACAAACGTACCATATGTCTATCACAAACAACGAAAGAGCAACTGAACTTGTGTACTCATAAAAATATCAAATATGAAATTCAGTCGCAAAAATGCCGCATATCAGTACCACACAGCCATTACTACAGTATGTAGTTGTAGACAAAAAAAAAGTCTAATCGACATCTTTAAATGTACTAGGCCAATCAAGATTTAGAGCTGTCATCAATGAGTGGTCAAAGCTCTAAACAGCGTAAGTTGTCGTTTTTGAGACATTAGATCTCCTAAACACGGATGAAATCAAATCACTTCTGTTTCGTTGCGAAAAATTTCGGCAACGTATTGTGAATTCTAATCGATTTGGCCGAAGCTAAGATTTCCAATATGTATCACACTTCTAAGCTGTGCTTGTCTGATAATGAACGATGAGCGTGTGCATAATCTGACTGTATACTTGGACATATATTAGTAAGCACACGCTTGTGCCAGACGAGACATTTCTTGTTGATACGATTGGCAGGAACACGTATCTCAGATTTCAGCAACAGATCCTGGAAGAGAACGAAATTGGTTGTTACAGCTGCAACCCAATTAGGGCTTAAGCTTAATTTTTATATAAGCCCTTAATCCGAAGTGGCTTACATCCATCTGGTTATCCGATCCCTTGCCATATGGGTTCTTACCAATCTTCCAGCCCTCCACGTAAGGATTGACGGGGTAATGGAAATAGTCAAAATTTGCGAAGCAACTAGCTTCGGACCCGGATGATATTAACTAGAATACCAAAAAAGGAGAAGGATGGAACGACCAAATAGTATTTCTACGAACTCCTCGACATAACCCACGTGGAATGTCCGAAATAGATTGTTCTGAGTGATTTTAATACCAATAGGACATCTTTGGTAGTACAGTGGGTATGCACGTTACCAGACAGAAACAGACCTTGCGGCAGAGTCAATAGTTTTCTTATCTCAACATACACAAGGAGATATGGCGATCTTATGATCATGAAATAAGCAAGCTTCTGAATAGCCAACACCTACTCGGATCATTACTTTGTTGGAGCCATGGTAGGAATATGGATATCATAAGCGCCACAACGTTGAAAGGCTACAATCGCAAGCCGCCTGAATCAAATTTCGAATCCAAAACGCCGCAACTGATGTGCTGGAAGCCTAGTTTGACAAAGAATGTCGACAGGCACATGCAGCTTAACAAGAAGCATATAAAGCGACACTACAACGATTGTCTAGGGTTTTGCAAACATTTTCTTTGACATCGGAGAACAAATTGAAATGTAGTTTGAGATGAAAACTAGGAAGATAGAGAGATGCGATTATTTCCGTTGAACGACAATATTCTTCTCACCACTAAGTTCTTGGATAAACCGCAAGTGTCAATACCTAATTGGGTTGCTGCAAAATGGTATGACTGAACTAATTTAACACGTTACAGACCAAATCGGAGCATAAACTAGAACAATACAACAATTGTTGGTCTTCCAAATAACATCAATAAACTTCAGTTACAATGCAGTCAATCAATTTCCTGCGTCTGATAAGCTCTGGAAAAACAATACAATTAGTGTGAAAACTAAGCTGCTGTTGGTTTATTTCAATTTACCTATTAATGTTCTGTGTGTGTATAGGCCTTCAAAAGGGTGGTGTATTTGGAAGTCAATTACCATAGCCAATCGTGAGGTGAGGAGTAAACAGTTTCTCTTAAAGATTTTCAAATCTAAACGGATCTCAAACAAAAGAGCATTATGTTCACATGTATGTACATATGTATATTTCATACCACAACAAAAGTGTTAATGAGTTGGTCACAACCAATTGGCAATTTCATAGAAAAAAAAAAAAAATACCTATCTTGCAATGGAATACCCTTACTTTGGAATGGGATAACAAGGGATAATGATCTCTAGGCATGGATCGGTGAAAACTGATTATGCACCCGTTCACCACATTGGGACGTTATCTTTATTTGTTCCAAAGAATATTTACAGTTTAACTACTTTACGTGTTGTTAATTCACCAAGTATTCGTATTAACTCCGCTGAGTTTGACTTACAACCTTCTCGAGTTCGTAAATTATTCTAATTAGGTATAAGTGACGGTATTTCAGTTCCATATCGGAAATTATTTGTAAGACTTGCTGAGAGTGTCACGAGATTCTTAAGTAAAATACGAATGTACGTACATATGTACATATATGATTATTTTTGTTTTGCACCAATATATAACCCCAGTGTACGTGACTTATAACACGAAAGATTTGAGAAAGCAACGATCGATCAACGCAAAAATAATAATGAATTGCGGCAAGTATTTGTGGACTCACTAACTGTAGTATATTATTCTCAGGTTGTCGATCCTTTTTCTGAAACCGGTAATATGTATAAAGAAAAGCATATATCCTTATACTAGTAAGAATTATATTTTTATAACTTTGAACCGTTTTAAAAATAAAAAGAATGGTTAATTCACTCGCACTCGCAAAACTATATTAACAAAATTATTTTGCAGACAGATGCTTACCTGAAGAAAACTTGAGTGAAGGCTTTGTTTACTACGAATGAAATAAAAAGAGAATGAAGAAAAAGATACTTTTGACCTAGCAATACTCTTCAGATCGTATTTCGGACAAATTGTGGACAAAAATACAAACAAACATCATCGTTTGATCTCAATAGAAAACGTTATCGGTATCTACCGGAATTGACGGCTTTGGTACGTACACCCACAAGCCTCCAGGGGTGGTTAGGTAATAACCGGTCTCCGACCAAAGTTTTTAAGCTCAAACGAATTTAGAGATGGCTGTAAACATTTACTACATACATTATAGTATACTAAAAACAAAGTTACGATTATACCAGCAGATGTTACAGGCATGAGCACGATCATGTCATAAAAATCAGATTTATGGTAAAAATATATAGAAATTGGGAAGTTTAAGTTATCACCCTTCTAGCAAAGTGAACATGTGTGTTAGCTGTGCAGGCGTTAGACCACTACGACACGATTAGAACATCTTCGAATATGATCAGTAGAGTGAACTTAGCACAGATCATGACAGCAAAAGATCCATATGACAAAGAATGAGTAAAGATTTCTTTCTTAGCCGGTCACCAGCGCAAATAATTTTTAATGTAAAGTCTAGCTGTACGACGAAAATCTTGTCTGGAAAGCAGGAAACCGTATCTTGTATGGGTTTAGTAACTAACTCATAGACACTCAATCTATCGAAAGGATTTACGTTTCTCTGCATAAATTTATAGTGTTATTAATGTTTTTATCATAATTTCAGAGAAAAAGAGGCAGTATTCTGAGAAATTATTTCGGAAGAGCGATTGTCAAAACGGACATTGTATGACATTCCATTTCACCATCGAACACCCTTCGGCTGTAAAAAGGTTTTGTTTCTTTATCGTTCATTCTGTTCATCATTCGCATATTTTTCATACAAGAATGCAAATACCTATTTTATTTAAGGTCAAGGAATAATTTTAACGCTTTCACTAGCTTCCAAACAGACGGAAACAATATACAATTTATTGAAGTTTCAGCAAGAGAATCACAATTTCTATTCACTATGCTAAGTGCTAAGAAGTCAATGGGGTGATGAGATTCTGCAGAGACAAAAGGCGTTTTTCTTTTTTAGTTCAGAACAGAGCTCTGAACAGAGCCTGAACATGTCGAGCGCGCTCTGAACGGAGCACGCTCTGAACGCTCTGATTTATTTAAGAAATACGATTGAGCAGTACCTGTCATATGACTGCAAAATTAATCGACCATTCATGCTTTTTGTCTTCTTAAACACTGAAATAGCGTTTATACACAAATAAAGTTTTCATTTAATTATTAACTGCTAATAATTAATTAAAAACAAAGCCTCGAACTCCATTTCAATTGTTTTCGATTTCGTTTTCTTATTGCTTTACCCCTTGTCAAACGTCAAATTCACTGTGCTCGGGTTTTGCTCAGGATGCTCCATCAATTCATGCAGAGCTGATAGAGCGCGCTCGGAGCGCGCTCTAAACGAAAAAAGAAACACGAATAGAGTGCTCTAAGCGCTCTGAACTAAAAAAGAAACACAAACATTTTTTTTGACAACTCAGGCTCTGCTCTGAACTAAAAAAGAAAAACGACTAAAGAGTGAATTTTACCCGAAGTCATACCAGACATACTTTAAGATCTACAAGAAAAACTGTTTTTCTATTTATGCGTGTATTGTTTTTGTCTGGGCTTCTATTGTACTTCAGTATAGCCGAGATTGTGTACCGAGCCAAAGTCTGTAAACCTGAAAGTAGCCCTCGCATAGAAATGGAAACCGGCGAAGTTGAATTAACGAATTAACTCGACCTCCATGAGAATATGGTTGCTGAAGTTAACTAGGTTAACATTAATAGACAAAGAGTAAAGGCGTTTAATCCAGACAGTACTCAAACAGGGTCACACATTGTTGGGTGAATATCAATAACAGCCTTGACCTGAGCATAAATTCGATGTTTTATAGGGTCAACTATGCATGCAATCGATAATGAATTGAATGGAAACTGATAACAGATCAGAGAAAAAACGTTATATCAATGGATAACAAATACATATGTGGTTTCGAAATTTCCCAATAAGAGTTTCAAGTAGCCAGTACTTTCTTACATTTTCCCATTGATATAGAGGCATGTAAGTATTTTGGTTTACTTCGAAACAGTGCAACGCTCACCCATTTTTCCAATATGCTTGCCAATTATGTATGTACATACTTAAGAAACAAACGACAGGCATGTGTGCAGCCTAGCTACTCGCGTTTTATGTTTTACATGTTTCGTACAATTGGTAACGTACTTCCTCGTACTAAAGAGGTGGGAATCAGACCAAAAAGCCCATCGAATCCTTGGCTCCAAAGGACGATCTAAGATACGGGCCACTGCCAAACTCACACAGATTGATATGTGATGAGCTACAATTTAGTAGAAGAAAGGTTAGTATATTACATTACAAAAGATCGAAATGTCTTAACTCACACCCTCTAACTAATAAGTTTATGTACACGCAATGCCATTTCTATGTATTAAGCTCACAACGAAAAGCTTAAGGGCCTGATTAAGATGGAAAACTGATGAAAACAAACAACAATGCGCATACATAGATATACATATTAAATAAACACTGTGGGCTAAGACATAAAATAAGCGATTACTACTGGAATTTGTCCAACGCTCTGTGATGAGTGTAATACTGCCTCCACGTCTGTATTATTCACTCCAGGGCAAGTTATACCGAAATAAGCTGATACATCTTACAAAATTCCACGAACTCTGTCTTACGTTTACAGACTGGCTCTTGATATGTATTTTTTTCCGGTTAATTGTACGTTTTCCTTATGTGTCAGGAAGTTCTTCAAATAATTGTTCACTCATCATTTCTATTCTGAGCGAGCCGACAGTCGTTATATGACATCAAACAATTCGTTTCATCTTTCATAACAAGTTGCCTTGTGTAAAGAGAAGATCTCTCGTGATCTTCTTCAAGATATACCTTGATTATTACGGTCATTGACTGTTTAACCTTCAGGAATCCAAAGCAAAAGGGTTTCCCCACTTCATTTCCCGACATTCTCAAGGCCACTGCTTATGTCACTCTATTCCGCAGCAATTTCACAAGTAACATCGAATAGCAGCCAATAAAATCGCGATAACCACACGTTGTCTAATACCGTTGCGATAAACTTTAACCAAGTTCATTCATTTCACCGACAGAGATAAAAACGCAAACTAAACGAACTGTATCGAGATGTGCTATGTGACAAACTGCAGCTACGCGAAATTCGGCTTCAAACGCAAGATAATACCGTGCGTGGAGGCAGTACACTTTGAACACCCTCACAAATCATAAGACACGGAAAACTAGAACGACTTAGGAAAACTCTTACCGTTTCGGCGAACCATCATCTCATCGGATAAATTCACGTTCAACTGGCTTCTAATAAAATTAACATGTGAGACGCCCTTCTCCACAACAAAAACAGTGTAACCTTTGCTTTTTTTTTTTAGTTTGATAGAAATGAAATGACCGTGTTAATTGGCTGTGTGGCAATAGCTAAATAAATTCTCTTCTGTTAGTATGAGATCATTTGTGGAAACTTTCGCGCTTCACTGCGAGCGAAAACAGCTCCAGTGTTTTATCATTATTTGATAAATTAGTCGACTATCAGTTGATGATAAGGTTTCACGTGTTATCGCTTAACTGCGTCAAGCATTATTCGATGGTTGTCGATACTTTTGCTTTATCTTGTAGCAGCATTGGAACCTGCGTGTACATGACGCCTGACAAAAGCCAAATAATCGATTGAAGATGCATTAAATCAATGGCTCTGCACACAAAAGGAAAAGGGGTCGCATCAGCAAACAGTGAGTACAAAAAAATAGTAAAAAATCAAATATGAATTACATACACTTCTTGCAGAGATGGAAAGAAAAAAAAAAGAGTTTCACCATTCACTTGCATCACTGCACACTGGAAATTTATACACACCGGCAACTTCTTAAAACCTGACCTACTTAAACGTTCCCAGAAGACAGGACGCAGCAGTTGAATGACACCTTGCACTGAGCACCCTTGAGTTTGGCGAATGTTAGGTTAAGTCCGACGCGTTGATTGACCCAAGACTCTTCAAAGCCGTACAACTCCTCCTATTCACGGATCATTACCACTTGAATCGTGAATGAATCATACTACTCTTCAAAGAGTTTCACAACTCCATACAGAATATTTGCAACTCCAACGCACACACTACACACGACGATGCAAAAACAGAGAAAAAAAAACTCACTCTCCTCGGAACATCACCACCACGCCGCCGGAAGCTTTCGAGAGTTTTGTGTGAAAATGCAAAACGTTTTTTCGCGCTTCTTACGGCACAAAGAAAACAACCAGAGCAACAAATTTAAGAAATTATTAATAAAACAAATAAAAATAAAGCCTTACGTGACCAACGACACCTCCTCCGATCCCCCTGCCCTATGACAATAGCAGCGTGAGGGACCATCGAGACAACACAGCAGTAGTAGCAGCAGCACCAGCAAACAACAACAACAACGACGGGGAAAAGGAAGCCACGGAAGGGTTTAAGGTTTTTTTTTTTCTTTTCTCAAAGACAAAGGGTCTCCAGAATGAGATCAATTGTTTTTTTTCTTACAATTATGTACTCTTTAATATTCTTTTCTTGCTTCTTTACATCACTGCACCACTGAATCATGAGTGAAATTTTTTTTCCATTTGCTTTTTTTTTTTTTTTTTCGTTTGACATTTTCCATCGAAAGGTTTTCCCCAATATAATACAAAAAAAAACGTACAACGCGTAACGTTCTAATTACATCACACTTACCTTTGTAATAAATAAACAAATGTTGTGGTCAGTCGAATTAATTGTGAAGAAAAAAAAAAGGTTTTAGTGAAACTTTTTTAAAAACGGTGCAACAGAGCACCCGAATTCGTACGTAATTTTGTTTGCGACTGTTTAAAATGAAAATTAAAATGTCGATAGACATCTTAATGATGAAGTTTGCTTTGTAGCGGCCATTTTAGAATAAAAAAATGCGTCGAATTGTTCCGAATCCAATAGCGTGCTGTTGTTGGTATAGCGGGAAGGTTATCGATAACATTCTATGGTGTATGATATTAGGGATGTGATACAAGTTTTGTGAAAAACATTTTTTCTCAGGCAATTGGAATTGGGTCTTAAATTAGAATAGCTCGCAATGTGTAAGTGAACAATGCCAGAAGTCCATAGAGTTTCATTTATTCGGAGGAAAATGTTGACAAGATGGTGAAGCTTGAGGTTAAATTGGTAACTGAAGGTCACTATCTTCTAGTTCCTAAACTAAGAATGTCTTATAACTTATTTGCGAGAGTAGTATTTATTTATACTTCACTACGGCGACATAAGCATATATGTAGGTATATGAAAGTTTTCAAAGATAAGGGCCACTTACAATCATAATAAAGTGTTTACATTTATCAAACTTTTTGTGTTGATTTCTATTGAACATAAAAATAAAATTTCATTCTGAAGCTGAAGCGAGAATTTGGTGTGGTTATCAAAAGCTCACTGAAACTTTCGCAAAGAAAGTACGAGTAAATATAAGAAACTAGGACAAGGTCGAATTTTATTTTCAAGCGAATAGCATTGATTCTTAATAGGTAAAGTGGATACTATTGATATCTCTGCTTATCATAGAGCAAGTAACCCCTGCTAATATGGAAGCCAGAGTAAAGCAGTAACATGATTTCTGAAAACACATTTGTTTTACGGAAATACTTACAAATTAAAAGAGAAACGCTAAACGGTTCTTTCAATAATTTTAAAGATGATGGCACACCTTCTATTTTCAAAGTATGTAGTACAACTTTATGCTTGCAAGTATGTTATAAACGGTGAATAGTCCATTCATTTATCCAACTAAGAAAGACCTCTGCAAGCTATCCGCGAATGTTTATTTTAGACATACCTGCATCCGGCTTATCGGAAATATCATTTTACTGCCTATTCAACCCAGAAGAAGCTTCCAAACAAGATCACTTGACTTGTACATTAAAATAATTCAAAACTTATAATAATTTTTCTTCTATATGTACATATGTTGTTTTCCTCAGCACAAAGCATTGAAATAAAATGAACTAATTTTGTATTACTGCGAAGAATAATATTAAAAGACTAATATGCCTACGAGTGTCTAAAAATATACTCGACAATGACGCTATCGAGAATTCTCTTCGAGTGTTTTTTCTGTACCTTATTGTAGCATAAATATGTATATTAAGTTTGGCACATATGTATCTATGTATGTGGATTATAGCGCATGGTATATATTTGCGATCAGAACTAAGAGCCGATACGATTAAGATATAACTTCCATCATCTATTTATATTTAAGTCGTAAATTGTTTGTGCCTTAAATTGATTGGGTTGGGATTGATTTTATATAACGGTTTTAGGGAATAAAAAGTACTACAATACAAATCTGCCCTCAAATATGCCTACTCTTGGAAATGGTTTGAAATCTGTTGCACAGATTGCAAGTAGGAGGAGGGCATCTGATGAGCATTGCGCGAAATATATCGGCTTCTCCAGTGGAAAAAAAACTTATGCTTCAGACTGTATAATAGCAACGACTAGCTAATATTAGGTTGAACGGACCATTCAATTAGACGATGGTAGCAAAAATGTCTCCACTTGACAAAAACGAAGTGATAATAGCAATATCCAAGTTTAAGTTGAACAAGGCTGCTGGAACTGACGGCTTATCAATGAAATGATCCTGTTAGAGAGTATACACTAACTTATTTCTAAGATTTGTTTAGCCGAGTGTGCATACATATGTCTGATGATCCCAACATCGTTTGCCCGGTCCGCAATTATAGAGATATCAGTCTCCTCAACATAGCATATAAGATCATATTTGTCAATTGTCTGAAGCTTTTCGTCAAAGACTTGCTGAGTCCTAATCAGTGTGGTTTCAGACCAGGAAAGTTCGGAATAAACTCAAGAAGTCTAAATCGATACTCACCATCCTTTTATCGATTTTGGGCCGCATATGGCACGGTTTATAAAGAGTCTTATCTTCTTTTGGCCTACGTGCTAAACTCGTTCATCTGCGGAGAATGAAGAGGATGAAGCGCTCGATGCTACACTAACTGGAGAGCCTTGTTTGTTGAGGGCCCGAACTATAGTGTCAGATAACTAGGACCTTTCCGATGTTTCAGAGATCTCGTTTACTTTCCATAAAAGAGTGTCCAAGATTTGCTCTGGACTTTTATTAGATTGACTTGAGCATCACGAGACACTAATGGCATCGGAGCAAGTATTCTGTTTGATAAGATTGGGCTCATTTCTAACATAATACAGCGACCGCTCCGAGTAACCTGAATTCTTTTTGACCGAACCTTAAGTGCTTAACCGAGAAGTTTCATTTCTGTGCTTGGCCCATGAATCAGCATACATATGAGGTTCTTTACTTGTCACTATATTCCGACTGTCATATTTTGTCTATAAAAAACGAATTGCCTGTTTTGGATAGGTCTTTCATAAAGATCATTCAACTTCTTTTGCAGGTACCCTCTTAGTAATACCAAAATAGTTCACTTAAAAGCACGATATTGGGATTGTAAAAATGTGAAAAGACGTCTAAGCACTTGCTGCTGATTGCAATTATCAAATCCAATTGCAGGTGGTGAAACTGGTCTCAAATAAAACAAAAAATTTCCAATGGGTTTATCTAAAACGATTGTAGAATGGCACTGCCATGTGTAGTAACGAAATAACATCCGATAAGTTCATACAAGCAAAGCCTCTTCTCAAATGACAAAAACCAGAAAACTATCCTATTTTTTGTACTTGTTCAGCATTGAAAAACAATAAGAACTATCAGTGGACTATCCACGTTGACCTCCTCGCGAACTGGGAAACATTAACTCGATCAGCATCTCTAGTTTCATAAGGAGCTCATGCTGGTTACAATGACCCATAGGAATAGCGATAAGTGTTTTTATTGCTATGCCTTCACCAACACTAAATCCGGGATTTAGCTAAAAGAAAAACGAAGATGATTTACGTAGGGTGTCTCCATCTGGAAATAGGATTTATGCATATTGACGTTTGCTGTCAAGAAGATTGTCACAGCTGGTAATATCATTTTAATTCTAAAAGTGAAGTGATTAGTGCGTTGGACTACGGAATAAGAGGTTCGAAGTTCGATCACAAGAAAACACCTAAAATGTCTTTAACGGTCCCATATTCTGCGAACTTCTGTCAAATATCCGAGTATATAACTGTTATGAAAAAGTATCTCAAATAAAACATTTCCCTTGGAAACCGGCTTTAAAAAGTAGGCCTCTTTCATTCGTGTAAAGAATATAACGCGTACAACAGGAATGGTTATGAGAAGCTATCCCCTGGGTCTCATGACCTGTCACGCTCCAAAAAAAAAAAGAAGTGAATACAAGTCGTATTGCTGTCTATAGTTAATTAAAGGCCAGAATTACTAAAATGATTACCCAAAATAAAATAAAACCGAATTGCTCAATGTATTTTGAATTTATTTGACGTTTTAATTTTTTTTTCTCTGTGAGCGTACGAAAATGACGTGTGCTGACACAAAAAAGGTTTGATTGATTTCTGTCGCATGAGGATTTAAGTGGAATTTATTACAAATCTCGAATTTAGATGGGATTTATAGGCGTCAAATCGTATGGTAAGTCCTCGGGGTTTAATGTAGGATTAGGTGCAGGATTTGCTAAATCCTGGACTTAGTTTTGGAGGAGACACAGCATAATCCCTAGTTTTCACTTGGAGATCCCTAATTTCTTGAAATAATTTGTGGGAAGACATCCATATCTGGTTTTATTTCATGCCATCTCTGTAGTCATAAACCCTGACAAAAATTTGACATTGACAGTCAATTTGAGTTTTACTGCAAAGGAAACATGGCTGATTGTTGAATTTCATAATAACATCAGATTGTAAATGCAAACAGCATTTTTTAGAAATGGATTAATGCAAAAACGATGTCATCTTTTTCTTTCTTATTTTTTAAATTTTTCTACTTTTATTAAGAATAAGGCGTTGCTTTTGTGTAAACTATCCGTATATATATATAAACTAGAAATTATTTCGATTTATTTATTCCTTTCCAGCAGTACATTATCGCTTGCTTGTGCACAACTCTATGTTCTAGCAGTTTATCAACAAACTAAATCCGAGATCAAAACCAACCACTCCACACAAATCCTCTAATGCGCAAAAGCACAACAAAGTTCTGCGTGTGCAATCGCACATCAAACAACACCGCCAACCACCCCATTAGCCAGAATGAGATAACTATATCCTTCCAAAGGCAATAATTATACGGCCCATATATTGAAAGCAACAACAAAACCATTAGAAACATGACGTCAGACGTGTTATTTTGATTCCCCCGAAATCTGAATACACTAGCACTAGCACAACGAACAGAATGAACTGTGAGTGTCGTTTGACAAGAGGTGCGGTGCTATAGCGGTCGTGAGCGAAAAAAAAAACAAATAAAAAAAATATATTAAAATACCATAAAGGGTAAACATTTGAGTCCAGGAAAAAGGTGCGTCCCAAGAGTAAATCATATTCCCCCGCAGAATTCCCTAAATTTTGGGACATTTTATGCCAACTAATAGCAAAAGAATTTTAATTTTCCCCACCCTCAGACGGTCTAACACGAGATATTCCAATTAGAATAACTGTATGTAACCCGTCGGTGACCTTCTGTATTTCATCGCAGTGTTTGTCACTCTCGACTTCTGTCAGTGTCCGATTGGCGCGAGTGCGACTCATCCCTAGTGAGCGTGCAGTTTTCCTCTCGGTTATCAGTGATTTCTTCGTGTTTTTCCTTTGCCAGTGCAATTTTCCTCAGGGAATCCCCAGTGGTTGTCCAGTAATAATTGAAAATTCTTTTTTTGTCGTGCTTCTCCCCCTTCGGAACTGGTGTTGCGAAAGGTTCTTGTGGGGAATTCCATTTTAATCACAGCCTCCCTCTTTGCTTGTCAACACAGTGATCTCTTCAAAGAGTGAGAGCATCCATAACTGGAAGTAAAAGAAAAAGTTGGGTTTTTGATCATAAGTGCGGGTGTAACCATTAGCGTGCTTTTAGGCGCTAAGGTAATTCCTTTCGTTTGCGTTTTCGTTGTGAGATTTCAGTATTTGGATGTTTTCAGTTCAAAATTGCAATTATAAGTTGATTTTTTATCATACCTACCAACCTACATAGTTGTTTAAATAAATTTATTAATTTATAGTGCTTTCTCGTCTTTTTGTGCATATTTCTAGGTGCAAGTGCAAGTGTCAGAAAAAAAAAGTGTTTTTTTTTGTGCAGTTTTGTGTGTGTTTTATCGAAGCCAGAGCCAAGGATACCAATCGAATTCAATTAATCATCACTAAGCAGAGCAACAAGGATGGGCAACATTCATACAACCGGGCCGAATGAGGCGCTTATTGTTTCAGGTGAGTTGAAGGCCATTTATTAAGGTTCGACTACTCCTTTGCCGGTGTTTCTGCATATTTCCTGAAAAGTTACAAAGTTCTCCTTTCCCCTTTGTTGGTAGGTACAATCACAGTGTGTAGTAAAAACAAAAAAAAAAAAAAAACAAGAAAATCGATAAAATGCCAAAAAATGTCTTCCCCTCGCCATGTGCTTGTGTGCGTGTGTGTCTGTGCGCTGAAGAGTACTTTTGCTTCCTTGTTTCGATTCTCTATAAATGTTGCCGAGGGCTAGGAAACTGTACATGCGGAGGGTTGCAATCAGAAAGGGGTTTCCACTTTCCACCCAAACACTTGCAAGGGGTGGGAGATTGTCGGAACTGGTAAGCGGTGACAGGGGAAATAACTGCTTTTGCCGGTCTTTTTTTTCGGTGTTCTGCTGGCTGCTGGGTGTTTATTCATTGGCAAATGTTTTGGCAGCCAAAAGGGTTTATTTTAAAAACAGTTTTTATTGTACTCCTTTTTTGGACTCCGGATGTCTTAATTGTTTGTAATGACTGTGGTAATGTTCGTTTTGAAGGATAGCAGTGATTTGTCGAGCTATTGGGATGCATTCATTGGAAGTCCTCGGAATTGGGTAATGATTTTGATGGAGCTGATGAATTTACTTCGATCTGAATAAATCTGTAAACTTTTATCATTCTCAGGAAAATTTGGAATCGAAGGCTTATACGATCATAGAGATCAGAGGCAGGTTCCTGGCAACTATTCCTAAGGCTAAAAAGGGTGCTTCTTAGTGGGAAATCTCGCCGAGGTCAGCAGACTGGTGCGACCGATTATCACAGTCAGTCGTATGCGTATGCGTCAGTCGTATGGAGGCAAAAGATTGGCAGAAAAATTTAAAGAAGCAATTAGATATGTAGGTTCCAACGTCTGGCATGTTTAGGGATCGACGGTGCAATTCGAACGCATAGAGCAAATAGATATCAATACATTACTGGCATTGGAATGTGTTCATAAACTCAATGAGGGCTCATCGCGACGCTGCTCTGAGCCATATGGCGGGCGCTTTAACAAAACCTGGGAGTTCTCTGGTCCGGAAACATTTGCTGCAATTGGCAGAGGAATGCCAGAACTCCTAATTAATTAAATTAATTAGCGCACCAATGTTCGACAGCGGAACACCACAGAAAGTGGTGAACAGTGGAAGGTTACAGGCAGGCGAAAATGGCTGTTAAAATGCCGATTGGCACTGCTCATAGAGAAGTTCTAAGCTTGGGGCGAATTCAAAACTAATATTCAAGGTTAATTCATTTACCATAGTAGTTGACCTACTGGTCAATTGTAATTGGGTGCAATATTATTCAAAGATATTCAGACGCATTATCAATTATATAGCCTACAGTAGATGAGTTGGTCCCAGTTTCTGATTTCGAATGCAGCCCAGGGTTGAAGATGTTAATTATCTTAAGTTAACTGAATTCGTCAACGTTATCTAGCGAGTCTTTACGTAGTAACTTTGGATGATCGATTCCACTGCTTCGCATTCAAATTTTCCACGTATTGGGCACTACTCGGCAAACAGATGGCCCAAACGCTGTTGGTATCATCGTTCCATTACAAAAAGAACGCAGTGAGTCTTGATCTACCTTCTGTATACCAACTTGTGGAACATTCCACGAATGTCCCCGCAAATGGAAAACTTTTATTCGTGAAACCTCAAAATCTCTAAGGCCATTATCTTCAAGAAGGAATTCATTTAATCATCTCATAGGCTCCGCAACTTTCCCGATTGGTTTGGGTTCGTCACAGGAAACACAGGTTAATACTTAGTCGATCAAAAGTTCAAGGTCACGAAACATTTAGTTATCGTTCGATTATTAAGTATTCAAACCTTTAAAAGAGGCCTGTTTCAGAGCTATTTTTTTTTCGTTGGACTGTACGAAGCAGTGCGTTTGTCATTACGTGAGTCCTGACAGAGTAAAAAAATTCTTCATGATTTTCAGCAAATCGGTGGTTCTTGGTTAGAGAGCGTTTTTTTTTTTGCTGTCCGACTTTTACCTGAGATGTTGACGGCTGCTGGGAGTTGTCCTCGTATCGGTGTGTGTTAGCCCATCACTTGAGACAGAAGGGGTGAGGCTCTGGAGACCTACTACGTTTGCATTTTCTTGATCCATCAAGAAAAGCGTTGATCCGTCGCCTAGAAAAGCGAAGGTGTGCAGTGTGCTATTGTTATCCTAAGGGTCAGCAGTGACTTAGCGATACAGAGGTGACTGATTGTTGCTTCTGTTGTCTGCCTTCCGTAGGACGGTTGTAGAACCATACTGTTACCGTATGGCTTCTCGGCCGTAAAGTCCACATAGCCTATCGAGTGTATAGCCAATTTAAAGTTTAGAAGACAAAGATTTTTAGTAGCAATAATCCGCTAATGGACTTCCAAAATTCCTTATGAAGGCGAGACAATCATGTTGATATAGTCAAATAGGTCGGCCTTAAAAAGTTCAGCGACGATATGATGTTTTCACAAGTGGTTTCTAGTTAAAACCATCGATTTCAGTATCTAACTTAATAAGTTACTTAGTCACTTAAGTAGCGTTACTGTCCGGCTCCAACCTGTTACCCATATCGTTATCGTTACCCAGCTGCCTCTAGTTTCACAGCCAAGTTGGTTGAGGTTTCTTTCCATTTGAGAGCACCATCTTAAGGGAATTTTACCTTTATTGCGCCGTCGCTTTGCAGTGGATTCGAAGATTCTCCAAATTTGTCCATATATTCAGCACTGAGTGAAGGGTTGGTTGTTTAAATCTCAGCCATGTCTATTCAATTTGTAAATTCAAATTGACAAGCACTCCACCTATGTAAGTTGATTTCGTTGCATGGCATATAAGTTCGAAAAACCTCTCGGATTACGATTAAAAACAGCAGTGGTCTAGATACGCAGCCTTGTCACATTCCACCATTTTCGCTTCCTATTGCCAGGGATACTGACCGGGCAATGCATACTTCCATCGCTCATTTATGAATGAAATTCTATTCTTCCCGTACGATATTATTGTTCAGATTTGTTGTCACGATAAAGTGTGTAATTTCATTGCACTTGCACTCTATCAATGTGTTCTAGTCTTTTATTTATTTTTCTCGTAAATTGAATATGTTGACTCATTAGCTGATTACAACGCACGGTGACTAATCAAAATGATTTAGAATTCACCTTGTCTCGAGAAATCGTGATGGCATCGTATACCTATATGTATATAATTAGCAACAATGTAGCTACTATCAGCAAATTACATTCATTCTAATTAAATTCTACTTCAAGTGTTACGCTTCGATTTAAGCTAATCAGATATCTATCGAAAACAAATATTTACAAATCATAAAAAACTCGAAACCGAACAAATACAACTTCGTCACTAAAGGGTCGTCGTTGTCGTTATCGTAATCAAATGGTCGATTGACTGTAATTATTGACAAAAATAGCCTTGAGGTGGGTACAGTATTGACTCGTGATAAGAGTTAGCATGAATAATTCGTCTAAAAATAGAACTAGAAAATTTCAATCGGTTGGAATAAACTGGCACAAAAATGTACTTTATCTCATTACATACATACTTACATATGTATGGTACATACATGTTCTTATTAATTGCCCATAAAACATCTGGACAAAAAAAAAATACCATCAGAGAAATACATAGTTCGCTACACGATTCGAAGGTCAAATGGAATATGTAAAGTCGTATACGCATAGGGTGGTCATACATATTTAGCTACTCAATCAAATATGATGATGATGTCATGGATACTGTTCTAAGTTAAGCAATCTATTCTCAAGTGGAGATTCCACTTTGCTCGTCCGGATGTTCCACAGATCATAGATAACCAGAAGCCAACATTTACTTGAGTTCCATTAATAAATAATTACAGGGTGTAGAATATTATTTCATTACATTGAACAATAGACTTTTATAACTAACTACCGCCATTTCGAATTGGAACTCAGTAAACAGTTTATTTTTCCTTTTTGCTTGTGACTTTTCACGTGCTCGCGATAGCAGTTGTTTATAAAAAAAAGGCTCCGATAAAGCCTTTTATCGCACTTTCATCAACTGTAGCTAATGTACATACCTAATATGTATACAGCGCAATTATTTTTTCTTTGCAATGAATTGCATTTAGGATTTATTTAACAGTATATGACATCCGTTGGAATGAGTGTTGTCACATGATTCTAGTGGGAATTCCCTTTATCAAAAAAATTCCCACGCTTTATCAAAAATTTCCCATTTTTAAAAATGTTCAAACAAAACTTGTAAGCTTGTGTATGTGAATTAATTTATTTGCTTAGCCAAACGAAATGGAATGAAGAAGGTATATACATATGTTTTTTTTTTGTAGCGTCGATGGATGTGGTCATCTTCTAAAGATACTAGTAGCCCGGGCTAATTGCCCGGTTGAATAGCATATTCGTAGGCGCTCGATTCTACTGAGTTTGACCTGGACGCTCGTCACATATGCATTCAATTGGTGTCAGGTTTTTTCCGACTGAATCATATTTCCGAGGAGCTGTCTGGGGTGCGCAAAGTTTGTACATTTTGGCGTAAAGCGCAGACAGTGGAATATCACATGTTCTGTGTCTTCTTCCTGCATTTTGCAGCAAAGTGGCGAGCTGTCGTGCCCGTATCTGTGCAGATACTTTCTGTATCCACGTTGATGGAAGTGGGTGATATAACAGTTCATGACTTTGCGTGTTTATCTTTCTGTTGTTGTGTCATCCCATCGGTTTTGCCATTGGGATCGCCCTTTCTTTTGCTTTAATAGCTCGCTCATGGTGTCGATTCACGAGTTTCCCGATGTCTACCCGATTCATCTCGTCGACCAGCATATCGATGGGTACACTACCGCTTTCTCCAACACTGAGTGTGTAGACAATCGACAGGTTCCGTCTTGGTTCTCTTATTGCCATAGCATTAGCCCACAATGGTGATTGGTATAGTATTGCTGAGCTTACTACTCTGGACAATAGTACTCTACAACTATATCTAGGTCCACCGACGTTTGGCAATATGCTCGCTAACGACACCATTTTCCCTACCCTACTCTAGGTGTGGCTTAAAGTTCAGCTTATTGTCTATCATTACACCTAAGTAGTTGATCGGCTATTGCTTTGCGGCTTTGGATTAGAACTGCTTCCGTCTGCTGCTCCGCCAAATCCAGGCCTGATGTCTCCAACCAGGTTTTGATTTTTGAAATCGCTGCATTTGTAGCTGATTCTACCTCGAGAACATGTTTCGCAACGGTTACAATAGCCATGTCGTAGGGGATCTAACACCGATCCCAAACTGGTTTTCTAAGGGAGCGCCTCTTGCAAGCGCTTGGCAAACATTCGAGAGTATAAATGTGACGCAAAATCTTCTTAAGCATAAACTGACCTTCGGTCACGGCATCATATATTTGTCCATTTCTATTCGTCTGACGAATATAAAGCATACAACAGGAATGGTTATGAGAACCAACACTTGGGTCCCTAACGAACCTGTCGCGCCAAATATTTTTGTATGTATATTTTTTTTGTTAAGATGTGAGTACTAGGAGGACGTTCATCTCAATTTTACGTAAATCCCCAACTCTTTGAAGAAGTGACTGTTATTAGTCCTTTTTTCCTGTTGCTAAGGGCATGACAGTCGCACAGCAGATGACGTATGATCTTAATATAATTCCTTGATTCTCTTCTCTACAAGTTCTGCAGTAGTCAATATGAGGTACTCCGAGATGCCCTGATGCGAGTCACTTAATTAACTTAATACGTCACCGCGACTAAGATTCTCGCATTTCTCTAAATGGGGCCAGCTATATTTAGTTGGCTTTCCCGACGCTTTTGTTGTCAATAGACTCGTTTACGTAACTGAGTGGAATTTTCACAGAGGGGAAAGTTTTGAATATATGTAATGCTAAACCGTTTTGTACGTTATCTCAGTCTCAGTATTATAGCTTTCGGAGATAGTTCATTTAGAATGTAGGATTGGTCTAATTTTGGCCTTACAGATACTCCAAGAATGGTTAATCCAATGTCAGTTCTCCTTTGTTAGTGACTTGTCGATTCAGCCAGTGAAGAACCTTGTAATAAGCTTTAGGAGGGGATCTTATAGTGAGTTTTAGTCCGACTGTCTGTTGCCTCCCAAACACTCAAGACGAAGGTGCTGGTGACCAGAATTCCGATTCCTTCAACCTAAATGTTGTTTTCGCCGCTGAACTATTGTAGTTGTGATTCATCGGAATGAGACTAACCATGACCTTCGTCGCTACTGTACGTGTTGGTTCTCATGGACTACAGTATCCCGATGCAGACCGTCTTCTGGATTTTCTTGAGACTTGAAAGATGTTATACCTTCTCAAATGATTTTCACCATACTATAGACTTAGATGGGCTTGCAAAGATTGGGTTTCACAACCACTATGTTTAGTCATTTTATCACCACTGATTTAAGGCCCCAGTCCCCTTCTCTACGCACGTTTTCTTGATGCGATCATGGACCTTTCAATATAATGTGGAATTCAAGATTACGATTAGGTCTCGCGCTGACCTTGAAATGTGTAATTTAACTATCGATCTTTGTGGTTTTAACTTCCTGACCTGCTTGTTGACCCAATTGTTAATTAGTAGTAGTGCATAGAGTCTTTCGCTTAGAACTGTAGGGTGTTTACTTGATACCATCGTCAGCGTAGGCCGTTACTTTCTAGTCATTTGCCTGAGTGGTCAAAAACCGTCTCCCTGAGGTGCACCCCTGTCACCTGTTTTTCTGCTGGTTATGACCCGACAAAAGTTGAGGTAAGCATTTGCGACTTTGGCATCAGATCAATCTTTTATTGTACGTATATATGCCTCAAAGACGTGCCAGTATTTTTAGGAGAATGGAAGACTGGCTAATTAGTCTGTACTCCTAGAGAGTGGTGACAAGTTTTCCCAGTTTTGGAAATGAAAATCACACGCACATCCTGCAATGCCTTTTGATCGTATCCAAGCTTATGACTGTTTAGGAAAGTAGTAGATTTGGAATAGTAGTTTCCTCTGACTCCTGTAACATCACATCTTATCTTAATTATCTTCAGATACCTTCGTACATACATCGGAGTCGGTGCACATAAGAATGGCTACCGTATTACGTGAGTGTCGTATATGTATGTGGCTTTTCATGACATTAGATGCCGAAAACGGTTTTGGCGAAGGAACTGGTAGGTACTGGTATCATGAAATCTGGTATCAAATCGCTTTACTTCTTTAAATTCATCGAATCCGCCGTTTTGGATTTTAAGATTCTTCCTGCCCTCATATTCTTAACTGTTAGCAGTTCATCTTTTAACATATCTACCATTCCATTCGTAGATCAGGTACTACACTTTTAGTGTTTAAAACCAACAGAGACTTTGATATCCTTGTGCTGGAAGTTTGACAAGTCGCTTTTTCTTATTCTTTTTCTTGACAAGTCTGGTGTCATGTGATGAAGGCTGTAGACAACTAAGTACGGTCCTTCTAAGAGGTCATAAACTTCCGCGATAACGTACCCAGTTTATTCGGTAGGTGTGTGGAACTTATCAGGCTTATGGTGGGCACTTAGCAGTCTTATGGTGATTATAACAAGTCGTGTTTTATTAGCTTGATGTTAATAATTCTAGATTTCAGTCAATATCTCTACGAATTTGTAATAAATACCGCAGCTGGTTTCATTTTATTCCAAGTTGTACCTCTCCGGTAGTTTTGAAGTAATCCCCAGATGTAGCAGTAGCAACTTGAATCGTAGTCCATTTTCGTTACGGCTGTGGTGTCAAATTGAAGCTTGTGGCGTCTATGTTTTTTAATTACGGGTAGTCCGGATCTTTTTTTTCTTACCAGGGAACTGTAGACGCCAACTTCGATTCTATTACGATAAGTCTTTTTCTTCTCTTTATGTGAGAACACCACTATCGCCCTCTTTCGTTTGCTAACAATAGCCTCCAACAGGGGTTAGAACCCTTTCCTCAGATAAGGTACTAGACACTAGGTATTCAAAAAGTTAGGGTGAGGATAGAAATTGCTAGACAAACGCATACAAAAATAAAAGAGGCAGACTCATAACGTACTCAAAAATAAATTTAAGTTCATGGTGTTGGTAGCATATCGAAATGGATTCCAAGGTTTTTAGTTTAGAGTTCTCTTTCCAACCGTATTTTGAATATTAACAATGCCCTTCTCTATCATTTTTACGAATTTTAGAATGTGTTTTTGGAAACTCATCTGATATACCTAATTTTCTCAGGTGTTCTCTATCATCTCTAGGCTAGGAGTGCAGGAGCTTTTTGAGCAGTACATCGAATTCTTTCGACCCAATGCATCTCTTCCTTCCTTTTTTTATAGTGTTTTGCCAAGCATGGCCTTGGCAGAAATTGTTCAGCGATGATAGATTGAACTTTATTTCCTAATCGGACAAAGGACCATGTACTTACATATGTATGCTCTACAATAGTCTTCCGGTCGTGTTTCCCTGCTGTGGTGACTTATCTTCTGAAGACTTGGCTCGCCTCTTAATACATTTATTCACAGCTATGTCCCTACCCGCGATTCGAAATTTGTACGTTACTGTCGCAAAGAGATACCTGGTACGGAAAAGGCTTGAAGTTACTAGAACAGGATCAGTATTAGGTATCGACCAGGCTGATCCATCAATTTTCCATCAATTTTCATACTTACTTTAGGTGGCGATACAGTCCGGGTGGACCTGGGTTTCAACCAACAAGCCTCAATTTTCATTATACGTCATCAAACAGGAAACTAGTACAATTTTAGAGAAAGACCTGTTTACTTTGGTAGAAATAAAAACCGATCACAATGTGCTTCAGTACCACGCCAGGAAACTAAAATTAAAAACATTGTTTCTCACGACTTTAACATCTATAGAATAACTATCCGGAATTCCGGTTAACGATATCTGTACTTTCCTTAAAGCTTCGTATTAGTTAAGAGAGCCCTTAATTGTCAAGCGAAGAAGGCAACTTAATTTCTTTGACATCACACTGGATCTGTATTATTCTAAGTGTGGCGATAGATGGGAGTTCCTCAGTTTCAATCCACTGCCGTAACCTAGTTCTTACTCATTCACGCATGCAAAGACGGTTTTATAACTGATTTTTATTAAGTATAGCGAGCACCTTGGGCTCTTGTCTTCTTTGGGATTTTTGTCTCAAAACCAAACCATTCCTATGTAGGTGACAGTCTGTAATTTCCTGTCAAATTCTTATTTGACAGCACATGAAATGGGCGACTTTTATTTGTTATTTAGCGCACGAAATACATAAGTAAGCAAAAATGCTTTAAATTTACTCGCTTTGTATTTTACTTGAACTATTTCAAAACTCGGTCAAAAGTCCTCACAATTAACTTCCAAGAATAAACTCGAAAAGTCATTACTGTGCGCCATGAGGCATAATATTCACCGGGATTATTTACTTGTTTATTCTCGTCTCTGTTTGAGGTGTGTCCCATTTTATCCTATTGTTTCGATTTGAAGGACCTTTTACTTTGTTTTCCCCATCGCGTGGGATGTTGTACAGTCACTCCTGTAGCGTAAGTTGTCTTTATTTACGATTTTCCTATTCTGGGATCTGTCAACTTGACCTCTCCAACAAAAAGTTAATGAATGTAGGTGTGAATTTCGTTAAGTATATTAAAAGTTCATTGATTCCATTCGATTTCAAAACATTATCCCCGACCTAGACAATGTCACACTCGAGAAAGACTCTTATTACAAATGTTGGTAGATTTGCTTATTGTTCTCATTTCTCACTTTCAATTTCGTAAAGCTGTTAAGTGGTAGGTATGTGAGAAACACAAAATCGAATTTGACAAGTACGAGTACAAGTACACGAAACGCTCCAAAGCAAAGAACCTTGATAGTAACATTGGTCAGTTAATCTATTTTTATCGGTGACAATTGTGTTTTTTTAACTCACGTGCCTTCGATAACAGTTGTTTATCTAAAATCTGAGATAATAATACTTATCACGTACTCGAGTTGTACTCAAGTGCGACGTTCGTTTTCTTTTCACAGCGCGAGAAGCTATCGAAACCGAAAGTGAAGTTCACTTGTTGACGCATCACATTAAAAAACTTCGGATGGGGTCTTCGGATTATGAATGGGATAATTGAGTTGTAATGACTCCGCGATATCGGTTTGATGTGAACTTCAATCGGCTACTTAATATTGCGTAGTCTTGTTGACTGGGTCAACTGTTTCCCACGCAACACCCTGCACGTTTCCGATTGTTAGGGCTGAAATTGTAATTAAAGCATTGTGCCCTTAAGCCTGTAATAGTAGGTATACCCAAGGTCTCTTTTTTAAAAGACGCACTAGACTACAGTTAGCTTAGTTATGTAACCTCTTTTATACATACAAGGTCAATGCCAGCAAGTAAAATGGAAAATTCCATTTTTGATGAATGAAAAGATGATTAATCATGCTTGGTCCTTCAACCACTTCCAGATCTTGTAGCATTTCTTTAAGTTAGACGTGATCGAAATCGGGTAACAATGATTTTTCAAGAGTTTTTTGAGTATAAATGCTTAGGGTGACCTCTAAGGTTTACAACAAGAAAGCGGTCTGACTAGTTTGCCTTGCCTACTTTTTGAGTGAATAACACACGAATACGTCTCTAAGTATGTAGGGTAGGGTAAATGGGTAATGTGCCCTCAAGCACATAGAATTTGTATAGACAACACCTTTTTTTTATAGCACTGGAGGTATATTTGTGGGTACTAACAGTGCTAATGTTTTCAAAAATTCGGGCTTAATAAAAAATAATTTGAAGATTTTGGTATTCCACAGTTGAGTCTGTTTAGACCTGAACTATTCTTTTTAAAAGAATTTTTTAATACAGTCAGTTTTACGACTATACATCTGTTAATACATATATGTAGCTCATCCTTAATGAAAATTTAGTAATGCTTTTAGTTATTGTGACACCTTCTGCCTTTGAACCAATCTGTCTGAGGCACATCGCTCAAATTCTTTGCAAAATCGAGCGGCATTGAGATATTCCGACCGGAAAATGTTAGTAAATTTATTATTGATCACAAGTTTTCAGTTCATCGTTCAAATATCACCTTAGCATCGGAAGATTTAGCCGGAATCCAAGCACGCTTTCTAGGTCGGTTTGGAATCTGATCCTTTTCCACAACCTTCAACCGTTCAACTGGACATGCTTGTCCCAATCTATAAATAACGATCTAATGATCTTTAGTCAGCCATTAGATTGACAAGTTCCTGATGTCAGCCACCCGGAGAGTAGCATCTAGAAAAGGTGGGTGAAAGCTTGATGCTGCAGGTGGTGACTAAAAGTTATCCTTGCATCTACATACATACATACATATATATACATAACAGAGTCAGAGTACTTTAATGCCAACTTAAAAACACCGGAATGATTAAGATCAGATAATGATAAGAAAGTCATCATATAACAAGTTCCACGGTATCGAGCCTACGACCGAGCCCTGAGGCACGCCACCTATGACATTGTACTATTTGGTTCCATCGTCGGTGTTTTGTTTTTGTAAGCGGTTGCTACTTTTATAACTTTCTATAACTTTACCTGTCTTATGGGGGTTTTACACTTATATAGATCCCACAATTAAGGAATGTGGTCTACCCGTAAGGTATGAGATAGCAGACCGCCCATCCATTGTTATTGTTGTACAGTAGTAGTTCACGGTGTTGAAGCCATTTTTTATTTTGAATAATGATGGCGTAGTATAGCCTTTATATAGTGTTCTTTCCATATTGACAAACTGTGAGGTCTCCCGGCTCATCAATCGCAATTCCTAGTCTATCGAGTTTTCCATGGAGGTCTGAACGAGACGAGATCCTGTGGGGCACTCGCTCCATTTGGAAGAAGGGCCGCTATTCCTTTAGACCAGAGTTGTAAAGTACTTAAATACATTTGTACTGCAGTACTGTGTAAGTACCCAGTACCTTGTACTGGCCAGTATTACAGTACCCAGTAAATGTACTTAGAGGAGAGTACTTGAAAAAGTACTTGTACTTGGTGCCTTTAAGTACATTGTACTTCTTTTTTTTAAGTACAAGTACAAGTACAAGGTACTGGGTACTTGACTGGTACTTGAAAGTTTACAGGTCTGCTTTAGACACGTACTGTAGATATCTGGAAACATTTAAATGATCTTTTCAGAGAAACCGAACCTTTTTTGTTCCCTGATTTTTCCACAGAGTCGTATGAGCATATACAATACTCGGCAGTTGACAATGTTCCCGGTGTAACCGACGCAGATTATGCAGCCTACCGAGGAGCGCATCTACTTTTGAAATCTACACAAAGCGTAACAAGACACTTCCTTGAGATTTTCTAACTGCAGTAACTTGTCAAGAAGGCGCCTTGAGTCCTTCTTTCGTTTGGATAATTATACTCACCTGTCTTCATTGTTTATAGTACATGTGGAGGATGTTGTGCATCTTTCCCCACATTTGGAAACGAAAATTTGTCTTGCTCATCTCACCGCATGAAAGATACCATTTACGACGGAACATTTGAACGTCTGAAATGTGTTTATGTTTCACTCCAGCTTAGCTGCTGTACTAGACTTCTAGTTCTCCCTGTTAGAGTGTCGAGGCGATGGTCGATCTCTTTGTTGGTCACTCTTAGCTCTTCTAACTTCTAGATGCATAGGAAACTCTATTTTGTATCTCCGTGAATCTCTCCTCTGCTTAGCCTGTTAAAAAGCTATTGTACGTTACATCTGGGTTTAGGTAGCTCCTCGGGGTTTTAATGGTCGAAATCTATGATCTTATACTTCGTAATATGTAGTGAACCCATGCTTAGTAATAGTGTGAGATTTTCACCCTCTAAGTCGAGTTTCCAATCTGATCCTTGATCCACACTTTATCGCCGTCAAGCATTTCTTTGCAAAAGGAGGGTTACAGCTCTTTTCTTTGTCTCTCTGATTGGGTCTGGAGGTATTATTATCGGCATGAGTATATCTTTTTACTTAACTTCTCCCCCGGTTAATATTTTTCGGTTCTGCAGGGTGGGCACTAATATATGACATGTTCTGCATTTTTGATAGTTTCGTGCAGCTGGGCAATGGAGATTGTTGCCGTTCCTAAACCTGATTTCATTCAAATTCCATCGAATTCCAGTACAAGATTTGGGCAAGTAGTCGCAAGTTTGGGGACTTCCTTTTAATCTGCCGTTTCTTCAGTTGCATGCCGTAGAGGTTGGTGAAAAGTTACCCATGTATCTATGACGGCGTCATTCTGATGATCACCACATTTCTACCGGTGCCTGGTACCACTTTTGCTCCACTTTGTACAGTCTCATATAGGTCATCAGTAAAGCCAAGTAATTTGCTCCAACTCTTAAGATTCTTAGCTTAAGAACGTCACCATGTATTATGTCGTATAGCATAGGTCCTAGCATGGAACCTTGGGGGATACTGTCATCGATTTTTTTTTTGTACATTGTACATTTGTACTTCCTTTGCAATGGTATATACTTATATACGTACCTTGGTTATTTTGAAGACTGTATGTCGACTGTATGTTTTTCTTGTATGTCGCCTGATTGGCCTCCCTGCTATACTGTGATCATTGACATGGTATCCGAGGAATAGAGCCATTAGCTCTTCGACAGGATATTGGTTTCTGATTGCAAGAATTTTGATTATTTCCTCAGTTCATGCTATAAAATTCTATTAAACCTGTAGTGTCCTATAGCTTTGCACTTTGGCTATGATGTTGTAACTCTTTCAGCTGCACTGTAACTATAACTGTTGCACCTATACCTCTGTAGTTTGTACTGGTTGTACATTTGCGACTATCAAAACTCATTGATTTGATTCTTGAATGTCCTCATAGACATACATGCATACAATTTAATTCTATTACAGCATGCAACATGGTTTCAAATCCTTGTATTGATTTTCTCAACCCAACTCTGGGGGTATATGAAATTTCATGTTTATTCATATCACTATAATTTCGGTACACCAACAAAATTTTGAAAACTAACACACATACACACTCATAACATCCGAGTTGAAATGCGCTATTATTTCGTCTGGAACGGTGCCTGACGCCAACATAATAGACGAAACAAATTTAATGGATAACGCTCCATCAAAAGGATCTCTCCTTACGCAACCATACTCGTACAATACTCTTGGTCTCGTCTTTAAGCCGACAACACACAGCAGGATACACAAATTGAATGAGTTCATCATCCCCTGTGTTGTTTTGGCAAAGGATGCAATAGGCCTTCTGCTGCATATCATATCCTAAAATAGAAAAAGAAAAACACAGTCCACCCCACGATGAGTCAGTTTGTGCGTCCCCTAGTGAAACTCATCACAAATGTAAATATCCACCATAAGAGGCAATTTCGGGGAAAAAAAAAATAAAACTGTATCCTGAACCGTCAATTGGGGGATGATTTGAGAAATTCTATTTAAAGAGCAGAGTCTGTGCGGCCACATCATCCCCTCGCAAACGTCATCGATTTTTTTTTTCGCGTTCTTGTTTGTCAATAACGAAATTTGCCCGCAGGACGATGACATGGACATGGACATAGATAGACACAGTCCACAAGGGATGCGAAACTTTTACACTCCTTATGTCACTGGGTGTGTGTGTTCTCAGAATCGACTAATTTCCACAAAGTGAAGGGTTGGATGCGGTAAAGGATGACGAATGGAATCGCCTGATGAAAGTGTCCTTCCTGTCCACCAGCCGGAGAGTATGGACTTCAATTTTCAGGTTTTAAATGTTTAATCGCAATTCGCCTGGTGGTCGTGAATTTGGAGTTGGTTATGAACACGAAGTAATAATTATGATTCGTCACCCGAGGCTCATCGGTTGCTGTCGCTCAACGAGGGCGGTCGCGGACACGTGTTTTGGCATCATGGGAGGTGAAAATCAGCTCAAATTATATCCCATTGTAGTTGCCACGGTTACAGGAACGTTTTGAAACGTTTTTTGTTGCTGCAAGGGTGTGCCTTGTTTTTCCATTCGATACACTCACCGTGTTATGCGGAATGGAAGCGCTTTAAATTATTCAAATTTCACAGTCTCTGCATTTTTGCATTACGGTCCGCAGAAATATCCAAGAATCGGTAGAATTTGTTGAAGGACTGAAGTGGAGAGGTGGTATTTTTTTGTGAAAAGAAAAAGTTTTCCTTAACACGATTTGTCGTATCGTACCTGAACGTGGACAGTTTTGCGGGGTTGCGCGTCCCGTCCTGCAGGATGTCTAGTCATCGGACCTTGGCAGCAGACATTCCTCGTTTGCAGTAACAATTTGCAGTACAATTATGCGCCGTTTTCTTTGTATTCAGCACAAAGGGTCTGCATAGTCTGTGCTGGCAGGGAGGATTATCTTCGGGTTTAAGGCAATAATTGTCGCTTGCCACCGAAAGTCTTTCAGTATTTGAATTCAATTCTTGAAGCAGCTTCTAATGTCCTCTGTGGAATATTTTTTCCGCTTTGGATAGACTTGAATTTGTATAAAACTAAGTTGTATTCCCCACGAACAATGAACTCCCACTTAACAAGGATTTTACGATTCGTACGAGGGAACGACGACAGAACGATAAAAAGCTTGAGCACTGCCCTTCTTATAACAGTGGCTTGGAGTTGAAACTCTGTTTTGAAGTATGATCTAAAGGGGAATACGAGCTGTGACTCATTTTTTGATAGATCAAGAAATCTAGACTATTGCCACATAAGGACCCATGTCGAAACGGAAAAGTTGAGTTTACTTGCATAGATCCTGACTCATTCCTTTTGGGTCTCGACCTCTTATAAATTTTTGTATTAGATAATCGCGTTCCTACAATGGCAAACTACAAGAAGGAAAGCTGGCTACCAGTCAATTTTTTTCCGCCACGATCACTAGGGAATATTCAAGGTAAGAAGCGAAACCAATTCCCATATACACTTAATTTTTCTAGTGACATCAGTTTGGTTGAAAGATCCACCCTCCTCTAAGTTATTGAGGAAGTATCTTCCAAGGCACTTTAATCTACTCCGGGCTATGCCTTGACATTTACAGAGTAGGTGAGTGATATACTCTGGAGCGTGCTTTCTCAGAAGGCAATGACCAGAGATTATCCTTATCGCTATTCTTAGTCTTGATCTGCTAAGTTTTATCACTTCCTCAGACTTTCTCCGACCTAACACAGGCCACAAGCTCTTTGACACCATATGTCCTTGTAAGTTTGACCATTTTGATGATTCCATCCAGAATGATTCTCTTACCCATGCTCATTGGTGGTTTTATACCTTCAATTATGTCACTTTGTTGGAGCTCTGCTTAGTGTCTAGGTACTCAACATCAGCTGACATGGTTTTGCGAACACAATGCCCTGAAGATTGTGCGGCAAATCCTGACTATTTCAGATTTAGTGCCGTAAGAGCGCCTTTAACGCAGCCTTACTGTCAATGTAGATGGCGATATTTTTGTCGGATATTGATCCCATCTTAAGTAATTCTGCAACTTTGAGTACAGCCGAAACCTCTGCTTGGGACACACTGCATGTTTTCGGACATTTCAGAGTTACTTGTAGGTCTATATCTCCCGAGTATATACCTTAACCTCTCTCTAGTTTTGGAACCATCCGTATGTATTGGAATTTCATTTTGGAAGAAGACTACCTTCCTTTGGCGTACCTCTCTTTCAGGGTACACTACTTCATATGGTGTATCGAAGTCGAGTATACCAAGGATTTCATTCAATTCGTCAGGAATATTGGAAATAACTCCCGAAGAATGGAGCTGGTTTTATAGAAACCTACGTTAGCTGAAAAGCACTATTAGGCGCTTCTAAATTTGTTTGTAAGTCCAGTGGTAAAAAATACAGAAACACATCGAGTGCAGCTGTGGGCGTAGTGGGTAGAACACAGATGATGGCAATGCAGGCTGTTCTCTGTACCCTGTCCAACATATTCCGTGTATTCTTCTTAATCGTTGCCTTTCACCATACAGGAGCATCATATGTACATGATTTATAATAAATGTATCATTGCTGGTTTCAGGATCCGTTTTTTCCCCGCTGTCCACCTTGCAAATGAAGAGCGTTCTCTGTACATTAAGTTTCCAGTTTGCCCAGCTAGCTTGGGCAGTTTGATGGTTGGTATCTTGTATTTCCTGCTGAAGAGTACTAGTTTTGTTTTGTCCAGGTTGACATGAAGTCGAGAATCTTCAACCCATTATCCGAGACCATTTAGTGCTGATTCCTTATTGAACTATGGAAACTATGTCTTGTGAAGAGGATTTTGCAAAGCCAATTGGTAATGCTATGCTCGACATTACTCCCTTTTCAGGGTACGTTTGATAGTCCCCTTTTTACCTTATTGAAAGCGCCATCTATGTCTAAAAGGGCACCTAGTCCAAGTTCCTTATAGTGAAGGCTCCTTTATATTTTACCTACTACTTCATGTACTACCCTTTACATTCACTGATTTACCCTTTAAATATATGTACTCGTTGAGCTTTTACATAAATTTGCGTTGCAACACTTGTTTCTTACCTTTCCAGTTCCTTAAATGGTTCTGTAGTCTTCCGTTGACGTGTGGCATGGTTTACCTGGTTAAGATATAAATTACCACTCACACTTCACTCCATGTCATATGTATGTAGCCTAACCTTAGACAGGCTATTTGTCGAGAGAATACATCGGTTGAAATGACCCTGCACGGGATTGATAAATTACTCTTCCTTAGGGATGAATATTTCCTTTGGGAATAGCTCTGCTAGAGAGTAAATACATACAGGTATACCACAGGGACGTATGTTGTCTCCATTACTATGGAATCCAGTTCTTCGAGTTTTTCTTTACCCTAGAGAATGTACATAGGGCTTTTAGGTTTTAAGTTTAAGGGTGGCTGCGTGTTTGAGAATACATACACACTTAGACTAGAAGAAGTCCTTTCTGATGTCACGGTTTTTTCCACTTCGTCTACTCAAGGACTTAATGAACCGAAAGATGCTCATGATGCACGTCTAAGTAAGCTAGTTCGCTGAGTTCGTCGAACAAAAGAGACTTTAGATGGAGCAGTCTTCTTTGGAACAGGCTCTTCTGTGGACAGGTGCGTAGAAGGTGAAGGATGTCATCCTTATTCTCTTCGTCTCTACAGCTCTTCTAGCATGTCGGTCTATCGGAGAGTGTCCACTGAGAATTCGAGTTACGTAGCTGATCTATGATCACTTCAGAATAACCAACCCGGCACTACGTTCTTAATCGAGCTTAAGTCAGATCTGTCTCGATATGTAACACGTCTAGCCATTATACCGTCGGCGGTTGGTTCTGCTAATAACGTCCGGTTTCAATATTTGTTTGCATTTAGCGAGGGACGCACCCAGGAGTCGCTATTTCGGCAGACTCCTTAATTCGTACTTAGCCTGGCAGTAAGCGGCCTGCCATCTGACGCCTGCCATCAAGCATAGGTGAATGTTGAACTGATCCGTCATATCCATTAAAAAAAGTGGTATTTGAAGTGAAAGCGCACGATTCCAAGAACTTGATTGTCGCTTGAGTATCAGTGAAGATGTGAATACCCCTGACAAATATTTCATTACATTTCGACCAGGACGAGTCTTCCCTGATCTTGACGATTTTCACCTGAAGAACGCTACAGTGTCCTAGAAAGCGGAGAGAGATGCTCAGATTGAACTTTTCAGAAAAGATGCCACAACTCATCTTGGTTTCGATCTTAGAGTCATCTGTGTAGAAGTGAATTCAACCATCGTCATTGTCTCCTTCCCTGTGGGCAGGGATGCTCGTACGAAACTTACAGTCAAATTTTAGTTTTGGCCGGGATGAAACCGATGGTTTCATGGGTAGCGTTTCGTTGATCGAGGATCGAAGAGTTGTCAACGTAATTGCTGAACTAAATAGAACAGAAGGAGTAGTTCTTAGTACACTCCTGATATACATAAATTCAGATCTTTGTATTTCGTTAGGTGTGCGTCCCTTTTAATAGCCGGTCCACAAACGATCATGCCATGTAGTAGTATAGGCATGATAATGGCCACGTACAGCCAGCGTGTGATTGCATATAAGAATAGAGAACAAAACAAGACCCAAGTATTTTGCATTCTGGACTGGTGGCATCAATCCTCCATCAATGTCAAGGATAGACATAAAGGTGTATTCCTTAATGCTCAGTAGTCTTTCAATTATGCCCAGAAATGAATGTAAGGCTGTCTAGACTGATTTTCCTTTGCAGGACACATGTTGGGAATCAGAGAGTATAGTAGGGGTAATTCTCTGGCGCAGATGGGCATCAGTAAATTTTTCCACCGTTTTGACCAGATAACTGAAAGGTCGGAGATCCTTTGGCTGAATATCCGAGCTTTTTCCTACCTTGGGTATGAAAACTACTTGTACTTTTCCGCAGATGTAGCGTTAGATTGAAAACAATGAGTTTTCCAACAGCTAAAGGACGGCAATACTGTTGAATCCACGAGAAAGCATAGAAAGTAAGTAGGATATAAGGCCCAGAAAAGATAATGCATTGGTTGTCCTCAGTACAGTGTAATGATACTTGAAAAGAAGTAACGGCTGGCATGACTTAGTATCACATAGTTCACTTCTAATGGGAAATCCTTTACATAGAGCAAGGGAACGTTTGACGTCAGGAATTCGGTGCTTCGTAATTAAGATTCATCTCTACCTTTCAGGCAGTCCTCCGCTAGGTGGACTAACATCCTGACTCAAAGTTGGGCAGCGCTTGATATTGATGACAGCTGTGGTTGGTTACTAAAAAAAGATTGCTATTGATTTATGTGTTATCCTTGAAGGAAAGGATTAGGATTAGATTAACGAAAATAAAAAGCAAAACAAATTTGTATTTCCTCAATTTTTATGTCTTTCTTCCACAGACGAACATTGAATACTACGTCCGCAACCAACCAGTACGACACTTTAAAGAAAACAAAACCTTAAAACAAAAGAAATTGTCAAATAACGAGAAAGTGTATTACGTCAATTGTGTCTGTGCGATAAAATCTTGTCTTGTCTTGATTGTAACGAAGCTACTTGAAATTTCAAAGCCAAGCACGCTTAAATGATGCCTCGTGCATATGCCATCAGTTATTTGCATTTATTTGGTAACTCATCAAGTTATAACGATGGCTATTATCAGATATTTCTTGTAAGTACGTTGGCGCTATGTAACTACCAAGAAGGAGTTCACAATATGTAGTTCGATTTGGTGGCCCTTACTGTAGGGTTTCCTCTGCGTTCGTTGAGTTTTATACATTGGATTTGCTTTAACGAAACGCGGTCGAGCTATTTTTGAAAGTTAGATTGGAGTAACTATTTCTCTGTGTTGTAGGAACTTATTGCTTTCGAAGACTCATTCGAGTAGGAGCCCATTAAATGGTTCCGAACCTGTGGCATGTTTCTGCTTTTCCAACTTGTGAAGCAAATATGTACATAGACCAATGCGATGATGGAATATCACTTACATCTTACTGCTGAAGCAGATGTCATTTGCACTCTACGATTCGGTGACTGTGGAATAACCATGTGTTGCTTTTCTGTTTTTATTTTTTTATTATTATGGGAAATAATTGCACTTTAAATGTACTACAGCACCTGGAACCCTCTCATGTTGCAACTGGATGTGGTGAATATTGGAGCAATTTCTGCTAACGGTGGTAGTACGTAGATAAGGAAAGCCTTTATAATGTAGGGAAAGGGTATCATTGTCATGTTAGTTCCAAGTTTGGTTCAGATATTTTGGATGCATGCCTCCAATGACCTGTACGAATTGTCACGATTCTTACAATATCTGCACGAACCATGTTTAGTAGTTCTTGCGTTCTGGTCTAATTGTATATGCTTGGATATGAATCTATTCTGCAATCTAGTCCAGCTATCGGTTACTTTTACTAGAAAGAAGTTTTGTCGTACGATAGCTCCCATTGGAACGTAAATTTTTCCCGCAAGTGATGAATCAAGGGATAAATCCGGACTTGCTAGTTCATTTCGCTCATTCCCCTCTTTGTTGCTATACCCTGAATCCCAGAGAATACTGTCCTTAATCTGACGACCTATCGCACAGAGTTCCTCTATATTCTGTTCTACTTCTTAAGCTTGGATGACCGCCTGACTGTATATTGCTATTTGATTTATGGACATAGGGTTATGTTAGGTTATGCAGACCTTTCGAAACCCTAGTAATTGTTCCTGAAAGATACTGTATGCATCTATTCATCATGTCCCTACCTAGCCAACAGTCCATCTTTGAACTTTTGAGGTTAAGAGGTAGAAGGTACATTCAGAGCTTCGGTCTGACATGAACGAATGGATTTCATAGTGTCTGTTGTTCTCTGCCAAACGAGTAGGTATATAGGGGGTAACTGCTTGCGCGGCTAATACTCGGATGTCCAATGGATTCATTGGGTCCCTCCCGACGCGTCGTGTGGGAAGTGTGAACCATTCCAAGATTGATATAAATTTTAGGATGATTAACGCTGGGTTTCTGGAAGGTCGCCCAGGTCTCCGAAGAGGTATTCGCCGAAGGCAGCTTTCCTAGCTCTGTACTGCATAGGGCAGTTTTTCTGCGTCTGTATCACCAGAGCCTCTGCAAAATTCATTTGTACTTAGTCACTAGATTATAGTTTCATGGATAAATTCGGAATTCGGAACACACTAGATCCCAGGGACATGTTCAAGCGAGTAGATGCCAGAGCTCACTTCTTCATCGGGTTTTGACTTGTTGGTGAAGATCGCGATTCTATTCGGGTTGATGGCCTAACCGTTTAACCAACTCTCTCTTGAGGCGTATTTAATAGTGTTAGATAGAGTGTGTTCCTAAAATAGGATTGTTTTCAACGTAGAACACTCTTTGCAGTTCAAGTATAGTTTCAGTTCCTCAAGGTACATCACTATACCAGGTGCATACCAACAGACTAGGCATTCATAAGGTAGAACAGGCCTGACGACGCACGGCTGTGTACATTCAGTAGATCATAGCAGGCTTTGGTCTCCATTTTTTACCAAAGATTTCACAGAAGGCTATATATTCCTTTTTTATCCTTTCTGTCGTGTTCTTTTTCCAAGTCGGCTTTCAATCGAATCTACAACCCATGTGTCTTGCCCTATCTGAGATTTGAAGTGGTGTACCATTGAGTCTCAAGGGCCCAATTGTTTGTATTGTTCTCTTCTTAGTGAAGAGAACCCCATTCAGTTTTCAGGGGCTTAACGTTTAATCCACATCTTTCCTCCTATTTGTGTTGGGTATTGAGGGCGGATCGTAATAGTTCGCACTTGCCTGTCCCCTTATGACAACATCGTTTGCATCTGCAACAACTCGGATCTCACTGTGTTCTAGTTTTGTTAAAATTTCGTTCGTGACCAGTATCTATAGTAGAGGAGATAAGACGCCTCCTTGTGGTGTTCCTCTAGAGGCCAGTTCATTTTCTTGGGTGTCTGCCAGCTCTGAGTTGATGTGTCTCGTCTTGAGTATGCATTCAACTTAGTCTGAGATCACTGAGTCTACGCTTTGTACATTCAGTGCCTGTATTGTGGATCTAGATTCCATGTTGTTAAAGGCTTCTTTTATGTTTAGGAAGATCGCTAGCGTGAATTCTTTGTGGTAGAGTGAACTTTCGATGGTTGCTTCTACTTCATGGAGGGCTATCTCAACAGACCGGCCTTTAGTATAGGCATGTACGGCTGGGGACATATTCTCAAGACTTAGTTTGAAACGAATGTGTATATGTATCTATTAAGCTTTCCAGGGTCTTGCATAGTAACGATATGGGGTTTATCGGGTCTTTTTGGGCTCGATTGTGAACGTTTACCCACTATGTGTGTGAAAATGACCTTGACCTCTCTATAGGTTCGAGGTATATACGAGCAATGTTTGCAAACCGCGAACTGACACGCTCCTTATATCCTAGTTGCATCATGCACCGTCAGTGCCAGGTGCTTTAAAACGGGCGAAGGAGTTGATTGTCCATTTGATCTTTTTTCCGTTTGGTTTCCCAGAAAATGGTTTGTTTTAGCTCGTGGTCTAACTGTTAGGGACTAAGAGCTATGTACTGAGATTTTGCTGCCTGGAAAGTGTGCTCAAAGCAGCTAAAGAGGAGCTCTAGAGTCCCGGTACATGATTCCGTTCAGGTTCCAAGCCTGAAAGTGTGGCCACATTCGGGAGTCTAGGTTGGATTCCCGCAGCTGTAAGCGGTCCCAGTCAGCGGGATCCTTTGTATGCTTGGCCACATTGTTTAGTTTACTGGGATTTCTGCGGAAGGTCAAAAGCTCGGTTGATCACCATACGGAATTGGGTTTCTTTTTGCTCCTGACTAGAGGGCAAGACCTTACAAAAGCTAGATGGTGAGTTGAAATAAGGGTGTTCACCTCACGGTCAATCTCAGAATGGGTTAAGGTTGAGGACCTCCTGAACCGTCTAAAATGCAGTTTGAGGTTTTCAGCTAGGGTGAAACAAAATTTCAAAATAGTAACCTGTAAGCTAGAATAAGCCGTACATACTACTTGGTTGAAGTCCACATTTTTTACTGGGCTCTACTGCGTACATTCCCTCCGAATTGTGGTATTTTATAGATTGATCCGGACAATTGGATATTTGCGAGTGAAACGGGAGGCTTTGAATCACACCCTACAGATACACAACAATAAATCTCCTGCTTTCAAGAACAAATAAAAAAAATATTTATGGATTTATAGGTTCGCCTCTCCTGAGAGAAGCTAATAAATAAAATAAGTGTATGTCATGTAAAGCATGACACTCCCTCTTTACATCGCGGGTAGTCCTAGTTTTCCCATAGAAATAGCTTAATCCTTCCGAAGAAGCTTATTGGTTGGATTCTGCATTCAACCCGCATTGCGTTGACACATTTTTTTCGTTTTATAATATCGGGTACAGGATTACAACGATAGTGGATTTCCATGTGCTCGCCATGTAATTACAAAAAAAAAAAAGAAGAGAAGAATATCCCTTGCTGCACTTATTCACATGCGGTGTCATGGAATTAAATCAGCTCAGCTACACTATATGTATGCTCACACCATGAAAATCTGTACATAAGTGTGCATACCCTGCACAAAGTCACAAGTGTGCCAAATGCATACGTACACGTAGCCTCTAGGGAAGGTTTGGTCTGACCGGTTTTTCTTTGACGCCATCGACTGTATTATATGGGACACGGGTAAGGGTTGGTTTTCTAGTTTTTCTCTGTTTTCGTTTTTCCTTTTAATTTCATCATCAAGCATGTACGTAGTCCTTTTTTTCTATTTCCTCTGCAGCAGCAGCTAAACAGTGGGAAATCTCATTTCTCCTTAATCGAGTCGAGTGCAATGACCGCTTTTCACTTAGGGACTGGGGTGGGGGTTGGTGGAAAATGCCTCGTCATAATGATGTAAGAGAAAAAGGGGATGATGATAAAATTGCGGCTGAACGAGATGGAATTACGGAATTAAAATCTGAAAATAAAAATGCATGACTTAGCGACTTTTGATGAAATGGGGTTGAAGAGGAAAATCCTTTTGGGTAGTTTTTCCTTTTTTTGCAACGAGTATCCGGAAGGCGATGGCAGTTTGTTGAAATGGATATATAGGTAGTATGTGAATACTTTTATACAAATTGGGGCTTCAAGCGAAAAATCGATACAAGTGTTAATTAGGTTGATTCGTGTGTTGACTGTGTCCTCAAGTAACGACTTAATTTGCTAGAAATCAAGAGTCAATGGTGCATGACGACTGGGAGTACATTTGGTTAATCAAATCAACTTAGTGGGTTCGGTCGGAGGGTTGGTTGTCTGTTTGAGTGGAGTCAATCAATGAAGTGAATTCTTGCCATAACGTTGTGTTAAAATGAAACCATTGCAATTTTAACTCGAGTAGGGTTCTTGTGGCAGATAGTTGAAAACCTGGAAGAAGTAGAGAAATGAAAAGGGAAATGTTAAGAATTGCTGTAATGCAATAGAGAAATATTTTTCACTTCCGCACAGGAAAGAATTATAGAATCCCTGAATGCCGTTCTCTATACAAGAGAGTGTCAGGGAAAATCAACAACGATACCATGGCTACAGAAGTATGGTAGTCAGTTCTATGGCAATGTATGACATTATTTGGTGGAGAGACGATTGGATAGGGAATTACCATTCAAAAGTTTTTGCCTTGAAAATGGTTAAATATCTTCCTACACTGACCGAAAATTTACTGGCAGAGGATTTGACAAAGATGGACAGTGCATTTCTGAGCTATTAGTTTACCTATCATACTAGGTATACATCTGTAGATGAGGCTATGTTATGAGAGAATATGATCTTATGGCATGCTGAATTCAGTGGATGGTGGTGAAGACGGTTGAACAAACGAAGACGACCATCATGTAGATGGAAATGCTTGAAGCCTTTGAGGAAGAAGAGTTGGAACAGTTCTAGCTTTCTTATCGGTGTATAGCCATAGGTAAAGGTGGCAGGGCGCATGAGCAGCTACACTTAGACCAGTAAAAGTTCACCTAAAAGTCAAAAATTTCCATAAAGACTACCCTAAGAACTAGGAGGAGGTTAATGTGAAGCTGTGGAGGCTCTGTTGATGTTGGCGTTAGGCAATTCCCCAAAATTGTTGAAGTAGTAGGCACCTAAGTACAATCTTCTACCAAAGGAGGTATAGTATAGTTTCCTCCTCTTCTTCATCCATGCAGCCTCTACAGAAATTGTTAGCGGGGAGGGCCAGTCTAATGGCTTGCCTGCCGATAGTACAGTGCCCGTAATGAGACCTACTATGAGCGACGTTTTCTGTCTATTCATACATTTGGAGCGTTTGTGATCCAGCTTTGGGCAGATCTGTCTAGTTATGAATCGTCGACCATGCAACTCGCCGTCTCTGTGTCCCGGCGCCGAAATTAGATGAATATTGAATTTCTAGTTATCTCGTTAAGAGACATCAGACCATTTAGAATAGTTTTTGAGCTCAATATGAAAGTTTACAGAGATTCGATCCCGACATGACTGTCCGTAAATTCCGATATATATCACATTGTATTGCAGACACGACAAGGCTTCCTTGATCGCCATGATCTTCGCATGTAAGACGCTCCAGAAGGTGTAAAGAGATACTTATATCTAGATCGCTGAAGAAGACACCTCCTCCTACTCCCGATTCTGTTTTTCATCTGTCCGCGTAAAATCATATGAATCCCTCTAGAGTGGATGCGTGTTTCAAAGGTCTTATGAAACAGAAGTTGTGATAGTTTGTAATCTGTGTCTTGCGGAAGGAATTCAAGATTGTTAAGAATAGAGGAGTGTCCAGTACTTAGACTAGACCGCTGAGATCTTACCATAGTAAATTTACATGGGTTTGGGTTTGTCTGCAACGATGAGTGTGACAGTCATGAATAAGACGATATGCATATGTAAAATGAATCGATTCCAGGAGAACTGATTGGACATGATTACTTCAACGTAATTACATTGATTCACGCGGAAGTGGAGTGGTTTTGCCACTTTGGTTGTTTACTTACGAGTTTACTGGGAGACCATCATTGGTCCACTATCACCCTAGTAGGTCTGGGATGGATCTTTTAAATTATTTACGGGTCTTAATCACTTTTTTTAGTAGGCTGGCACACTGCTACATAATCGTCTAAGCCGGTGGTATAGTGTAAAGTCGAAACGACAGCGTTGCTCCACCTTGAGGGCACCCTCGTTTGTAACCTGACCTGATTCCTTCGATTCCTACAACTGGGGTAAAGTGCTCTGTTGTATGACTGCGATGGATGTACATAGGGGGACTTTGAACTGCACACTATGAATGAGTCCGATTTACGTATTTAATACCTTTTTGTCCTTACAGGACTGTCGTCAAAAATCATTTCGAGGTAAGTTCCAACCTTAGTGGATTGCTCCTGTTGCTAGCCATCTAGTGTACTCTTATTGTGCTTTGATTGGCACCATGCCAAGTTCGGGTTAGATCTTGGATCAAGATCAGCTTTGTTTTATCAAAAAACCAACAAGCTTCTAAGTCGGTTGAGATTCCGACTTTGTCATGGGATTATTTAGCTCTCTCTTGATGCTTGGGATACTTCTACTGACTACCTTTTCAGCCCAAAGAAGGCAAGGGACATCTATCGTCTATGGGTATCACAATGGGTCTGTATTGACCTGAGTGTGGCGTTGGGGATTCCTCCATTCGCCTACTCACATACTTAAGTGCGTCCTTAACCATAGTTAGTTTAATGGTCTCTTAAGGTAATTCTTCACAATTGTTTGTATGAGTAGCATGTGTAACTCCTTGATGATGGGATTTTCCACTACTCTGTACAACCAACAAGCTTGAAGTACCTATGAGGATAATGGTGCAAAAGGACCTATATGGAGTCGGTCACTTTGGAAAGATGAAGAAGTTTATTCTGGACTTTTTCTAGTTGCTTTTTATGAGAAGCGTTAGTGACTGGCCTTAACTAGGAAACTCGTACCTAAACAATTTGTTCCAATGTGGAGTTGGTCTCGGAAGAACTATTATACCTTTTATCCGTGGTGGTAGCTCCTATTAATTTAATAACTATGCAATTCAGTTCGCAAGTGGACGGCCTGTCGAGGATATGTATCTCGGTCAACGGACTATCAGTATAGGCATGCATATAACTTGATTGGTTTTAGGTTAGTCTCTTTTTTTATTTAAAACCCTGGATGCATTAAAAAAACCAAGATACAACCCGGAAGATGCCAGCTGCCTGAAGTATGTATACCGCTTACAACTGAGTTAGTTGTAGAGAACCTCAGTCTGGTAGGTTCTCGGCACGGTTACATTGAAATGCAGCTTTATCATGTGGTACCGCATATTTTGATGGCTCGTGATGACTCTTTTAAGCTATAAATGGATTTCCTATCCTTTTGCGTAATCCTATTGAAACAAAGCCATATTCGACAAGGTCATATAAGCAAGTTTGTATTGAGAACCATCTGTTGTTTGTCTCACGTAGGACTTTAAACCCTGTTTCGAGCTTCAGCGCGTAAGTCGGGATGTTCATCGAGGTGTTGGGTTGTTCTGATCTTTATTATCGAACCAGTTCTGGCTAAATCGTCAGCCTTCTCATTATTTGACATATCTTCATGTTCAGGGACGCAGCAGAGCGTAACCTTGTGCTGCGTTCCAAGAATCATAAGTTCTTCTCGAGAGCTGTTTACAAGCCTCGATTTTATTTTGATAGGTGAGACCTTTTTGTGGTATTGCCTTCAATGCAGTCTCACGGGCGGCGACTGTCACTGGTACTTTTCTTAGATATCTTTTTAATTTGTCACCAGCTATCAGAGTGACTTATTCTTAGGGTACTAATTGCTGCTGAGGCTGAAACGAAGATATCCTGTGAAAGCAGGTTGAAGATACCGTTCAGTCCTGCAGTAAGTGCTGCAGTAAGTGTAGTTCTCATGTCGCTTGTAGTGCCGATACATGCTACTCTCTGTATCTTTGGGAGAGTCGTTAAGTTGGTAGTCTTGTTACCGGCTTGCCATTAAACAAGACAGCCATAAGTCAGTATAGGTCTTACTCTAGTCGATCGGTACCATCGATAGTATAATCTTGGCTTTTTCCCCACGTTTTCTGAAATATTCTACTGCGTGCCTAGAAGGCAATATTTTCTTCGCTCATTAATATTTGAGATCCAATTCAGGTTCTTATCAAGCCCGGAATTCTAAGGGGAGTTGCCCCTACAAAACCAACTCGATTTTCTGGAGGTTGACCTCTAGTCCATTTTTCTTGGTCCAGGTGTGGTGTGGTCTAGGGTCTTCAGTGCATCTTCCAACTTCTCACTGAGGGTTAGTAGGAATGTATCCGTAGCCATCAGTTTGTATGAGTTGTAGAAGTATTTCATTTATATTAAAACAATGATCCACTAATATAGTGGAGACATCACTCCGTCTTAAGGCGTATCTCTAGCGGCGTATACTTCTAACTTCGTTCCTCTGTGCTCAGTTATTATGTGTCTTCTTTCTGGTATTTCTTCAATGCATCTGGTTAGGGTATTGTATATACAGAGGTTTCGCCATTGTTACATGCTCGTTCGATATTTAAGAATGGAGATAATGTATATTCTAACCCAATATTTTAAAGATATATCGATTAAACTAAACAATACAGTGTGGAGCTATATAAACTTAGGTAAATACGCTGATTGTGTCCATCTTGTGAGGATACTTCTCTGTCCACTCCCTGTATTTCAAGTTTACAACAACATTTTTTTTTAAACTTGCTCAACTTACGGAGTCAAGCCCCTTTATTTAAAAAAAAAAACCTTGACCTTCATTTCAATTTCAATAAAATCTATAGTAATGCACAATTTATTATCTCAAAACAGGGCCAATAATTGGGTTATGTACCCTACCATGACCATCCTTAATTAAACAAACTGTACCGCAATACTGAATTGGAATGTATCTACGTGATGTCATTTATTAAGTATACCGTTATCAATTCAATTCATACTGTTAATCGATTTTAAATAAACTTGTTTAAGAAGATTACTTATTTATTTTTTTTTACACTGTTAATTGTTTTGTTAGGTTATGTCATATGCAATTCGGGTTGTTTTGTTCATAACAACTTTTGAAATAATTTCCAGAACATTTAACCAGATCAACCTGATTGCACTTTATGGTTAAAAAGACTTTAAAATACAATTATGTGCCCAATAAAACAAAAAATAACGATTCATTGTCTGGCATTAAGGATCTACAAATGGCAATTGCTGAAATGAAGTGTGCGAACGTTTTAAGTGCATGTACGTCAAGTTACTACCGTATTTAATGGAGAATAAGGTTAACCAACTTGTATTTATTGCTAAATTAAGTACAGAAGCAATTGTCATGCAATTGAATGCTTTCATTGATGATTCGTAGGGTTTAGTGAACCTTTAAACTGGGGGGTTAATGGGTTTTTTTTCTAAGTGTTAGTAAGGAATTCTCATATTCTTACATTAAATGTTTAACCTTATAGGGAGGAAATGCCACACTCCGTAGTTAGCAGCCACTACTCCATTATCCTTGTGGTATTGCCGATTACGCGGGCTTCTTTGTCAGTATTCACAGAAAAAAAAAATTGAGTTTGCTCGATATGCTTGTATGGTATTGATACTTCTTTGATACTTCGTATCATTTCTAAATATCAGTACCCTGTGGCTTGTTGAAAAGCGAACATTTCAAAAACAAACAAACCCGAATATCTTGCCTCGATGGAGCGTGCTTGATACATCACTTAGTCGATCACCTCCGTGCTTCAGAATCAATTATGTCGCTTACATGTGTTTTACTTAATAGCATGTTGGTGTCACTTCACTGTTGGTGGCCTGCTTATATTGTTCGCTACAGTATGTTGTGTCGTTTTCCCTTCGCTTACCCGAAACTAGTGTCAGCTTACTCTATTCTAATAAATTTTGTATTAACACTCGACGCCAAACTATTATTTTAGTGGAAAAGCATTTGTGTAATAGAACATAAGCATAGAATGTGGTCACCATCTTTATTCGAAGCACAATAAAGTTCGAATTCGATAAGAGTTGACATGATTTGTGATCTGTGCGATCCATACCTAGCTTACATTATTAAAATGCTGCTTAAATCAATATAGCTATCCAAAGATACTTTATGAGCGGTTTTGATATTATTCAGCGGTTGCTGACTATAAGGTTGATTGGTAATACTTTGCTTTACTAATGTCTCATAAATCGAAGAAATACACTGCCATATGCTTTATTATCACTTTGCTAATCGATTACAAACATTGTACAACAGTGGAGCTAGCATTGAGCCCTGTGGTACCCCTGCGAGGATTTTTTTCGTTTTCAGTTTCGTGCATAGATAGGTTATACTTCTTTTCTAGCCGTAGTTGTCTGCCAACCAATATCATCCCTAAGCTTGGCAGAAAAGTTCCGATCCATAAAAAGGTTTCCGAAGTTGTGACTTTATTTTCTAAGCCCAATAGGTTAGTTTTAGTGAGTTACTCCCGCTCTATGTTGGACTTGATCCCCGGTGTGCTTACTTTGTTAATACTAGGGTAAGGTGAAAAGTTCTCGGCCTAACGCATAGATGACGTTCCAATCACCAAAAAATTATGTTTCCTGCGTTTGTGCACTTTTCATTAGTTCGTACGACAAGTTTCAACTTGTTCTCTCAAGTAGTTTGTTTACGCGAATTTTTGCAGTAGACGTCTTGCGTGTTCGTTTCGTTAAAATGGATAAACTTGAATATCGTGCGGTGTGTGCGTTGGCGATGGGAAAACTCCGGGATTTGGGATACGATTTGCTCAGCCATCCCCCTATTTACCTGATTTGGCACCCCCAGACTTCCATTTGTTTCCAAACTTGAAGAAATTTGTTTCTGGGAAGCGCTTCGCATCCAATGCAGAAGTTGAGAGGGCCGTAGATGAATATTTTTACAGCCTTCCAGACTCTCACTTCCGAGAAGGAATACTGATGTTTGAAGAAACGCTGGACCAAGTGTGTTGAAGTCAAGGGAGATTATGTAGAAAAATAAAATCTTTTTTAACTGAAAATCGCAGTCTTTCATTGTCAAGCCGAGAAGTTTTCACCTTGCCCTCGTAGGTTTGTCTGGTCGAGGTTAAGTATGATGCATCTGTGCATGAATTTCTGCTTGAAAAATGCTGAAGAAGGTTTCTAAAAATGTTTATGGATAATTTGACTCAATCCGGGTACTTACTTTGTCGGATTCACTGTTTTAGATCCTCTTTTGCTCAACAGAGCCACCTTCTTGGTGGTTTATCATCTATGTTCCCTCGGAGCTGGTGAAGTTAAAGGTTTGTGGGTTCTTCACTCTTACGTACATAGTTGTGCATTTTTACACTAGTTTCAACCTGATTTCGTTGGAGTCCATTCCTATCACGATATTCACCATTTCGAAGTTGAATTGGGTGTTTTCTTCGATAGCGTGAATCTATGCTGGAAAATGTTAGAAAACGATTCTAGGTTCGTACCAGCCTCTACTTGTATCTGTAAGCGTTTTGATTCCGTCAGGGAAGGTATCCCTTAATTCAGTTTTGAATTGAGGTCTACAGTTTCTTTTGTTTCAAGCTTTGTGCCCAATCCTCTCTCATGTTGTACCTACTTATAGACCATATGGTTTCTCTATCGATCGAGAAGGAGGAATTTGTTTTTCCGTGACACTTCCTGACATTTCCTATTATGTCCTCCTTAGCGATATTTTCAAGCACTACATGCAAAAGGATACATTTTAACATAGAGTTTAGCGTCGCTGTGGGGTAAGTTGTCATAGGTTTATTTATATGCCGGTTTTTACTCGTCGACGAGAAACGAATTTAGTTGACATATTCCTTCTTCTTGGCAGTGGATGCTAAGTGTATATGTGGAGGGATGAGTTTTAACATCAGCTGTGGTGCGGATATGGGGTAGGTTGTCATAGGTCCATATATATGTACATGCAGGCCAGTCGTTGCTCGTCTATAAAGAGAGAGACAGGTTGGTCATATTCTTCTTTTCGACAGATTGTCACAATCTTCTTCTGATCGTGCTCAGAGCTCCTTGGTCAAATCCACCTTCCACTTGGTCGCGTTGACACTTTTATTAGCAATTTTCTTATTATAGTAGAAATGGCACTATAGCACTTCAATATCTAGTGTTAAGGTAAATGTCATAATACATATGTATGTACTTAAGTTTGTATTCCAAGTCAAGAGCAATCTTCTTGATTTTGGCAGCTTCAAGCTCTGACAGATCTTCCGCAATTGGTCTACTTGCGGAGCTCTCTAGCACTCGTAGTTTCTTAGCGCAGCTACTTTCAGGTTCTACTACGATCATCTACTTTCTGGTTTGATTTTTTGAAGTAGGAAGTCTGACTGAGGAGGACTCTTCTTAATAGATCATACAAGCTTTCGTAGAACTGGTAGAGTGGTATGATTTCTGTGTTCTTAGTAGAAATTTGCTGCATTAATCTATTTTGTTTTGTTGTTCCGGGAAGTGTATAGGTGGAATTCATCTTATGTGTGTCGTCGAACTCCAGCGCCTAGTTCCCTCCGTTTCTGGCTACGATTAAGTTAAGGTGGTCGCCTGGGTACTAAAAGAGAAGAGGCACTACATTTGTCTTGACATATCTTATCGCATTGTAGGGTCTTCCTAACTGAAGTATGTAGATCTTGCTGATTCCATCCAGCATTAGGAAATATTTATACGTAGCGAAGGACGCTGTTTGGGTTGAATTCTAAGAGAAGTGTCGTGTCCTCTTGTTGCAACTGAGGACAAATTACCAGAAAATCAGTGCGGATTGTCCAATTACTGTTTAGATTCATCTGGTAGCTGGGTATTGGATAATTTTTGAAAGAGCAATATACCCAAGTTGAAAGCCTCTGAGGATGCATCAATGATGTGAAAGATGTGTGTCCACGATGGGTAGTCCTTAGTCCGAAATGAGTTTCTATAGGACTTGAGAGGATTTTACAGATTCCAATTAGCAATTTGTATGCAGCTTGTGGTCGGAGCTTAATTGAAAAGTTGTTTTTACTTTTTGCTATAACTTCTGAGTCTGAGACTCTGCTATGGTTACTGCTTCTTAGGAATGGTGTGCGAATAGTGAGAAGAGCTCCCAGAAGGCATTCATAGGGGTTCTTAAGATTAGATAGAGGTCGCTGGTGGTCTAAGGATACATTGGCATATCGGAGGGAAGTGAACTTTTTAGGGTTTTCGTATGAAGTGCCCATTTTTTTTTGTGTTTGTAATTTTTGGAAATCCTTTTTTTTCTATAATCGGTGACAAGTGTCTAAAGCTTTCTGTCTGTTACGTATGTGTTGTGGCTTTCAAACCCAGACTAGCCGAATTTTCTTCGGCTCGCATTGGAGGTTATATTTTTCTTGGCTTGGTATAAAATTTGGTCTGTTCTTTTTCATGGGTTTTCGAAATGGGTTCTTTAACGTGAAGGCTTCCTCGGATCTTTGAACTTCTAAATGGATCAAACTTTGTTACTACTATAGTGCATTCTTTATAGACAGAAAAATACATTAAATCGGTAGTTTCTAATAAAATATCTTCTAAGTAGATATGAGGAAGACTCAAGGAAGGAAAATGCTCTTTTCATCGGTTGCTACAAGTACCTAGGGAAATGATGTGCTTTGTTTTAATGGACTCTCCGTTAAGTCGGTATACCCTTTGGTTGCAGAAGACAAAGTTGCGAATAATGACCTGGAATTAGGGCAGTGTTTGGTTGGTTGCAAATTCCAAACAGCGTGCGAATGAGCTAGAATTGTCAAGTAAGATGTTCATTCCAATTAATACGAGTAGCCTTCATAGTTTTACAAAACTGGTGTCAGTGACAAGTCTTGAAACAAATGTTCACAGAGGTCAAACTATCTACAGAACGACAGTAGGTGCATTGAAAGTTGTCTAAAAATTGTGTTAAAATTCTTGTAAACATTAAATCCATTATTCTCGTGTTTTAATAACTTTTCCGGTATCAGTAACAAACTCCCATTATCACCTCCTAACCTGACAAAAGGTGCACAAAAAAAATTCTGAACAAAAATGTAATTGCCTCCAATTCAGCAAAAAAGTACGATTGTCACCTTTGGGCTCAAAATAATTATTACCTCGCTCGCACACAGGCCCAAAACCAAACCAATGTTAAGTATTCGCTAACAAGTCAATTAAACGCCCGATATGGCTTTATCTTTATCCTCGTTAACGGTTCGCTCATCTTTGCGTGTGTTTTATGGTTGTTCAAGTTTTGCATGCGATACACATTAACGGCAGCAGCAGCAGGTCTTCGAGTCTACGAGGAAACTTCTAAAAATAAGCTCCTTAGTATGCAGATGCGACTCGATAATGATCTTTGAACGCAATTACGTCGTTGCTCACCACACCTTTCTATGATACTATGATACTATGATACGATGAATACTTGTTGTTGTCGGAAATGTGTACCTGACCTACGACTACGACTACAATAACTAGAAATGTATAGTTTTAAATGTCAGGTATAGTTATGTACCTATACACATCTATGTATGTATCTAGACGAATCGTAAAACAGATAACTAATTGTTTATCTGTCACTGAAGTTTTTTTTTTTTTTATACAGTTAAACCCGATGACAGGTATGCATATATTTGTGGACTATTTTCTAGTTTGTTGTCTTCCACTAGCCGTTTTGGTTTTGTTTTCTTTCATAATATTCTGCTAGGGTTCATTGCCATGTACATATGTATGACGTGATGGTTAATAAAATGAAATGTCCTACACTTGGAAAAAATGTTTGGTTAATTTGGAGATGGGTTTTAATTACGCTAATGATTCGTGCAGGTAGGGTTTTTGGTTTACGAGTGTTTTACATTGAACTTGGAAGGGAATGTTTTGGGTAAGGTTAGAGTTTTCAGTCATTATGACGTTTTGACGTTTTGGCTTGATAATGAATTGATGATTAATTGTTTTTAAATTTGAAAGAAGTCATTAAAACGTTTGCGTTACGCATCAGAATGAGTGATGTACAAACATTTATCCGAATGCTATTCAATGCTGCAATCAACTGTCGAAGAGTTTGTAGGCCTTCATGGTGGTGTCTACTTTAACTAATTTTGATGAATTTGTGTGCATGTTGTACGCGAGATATTGCGTTATAGAGGGCTTTAGGTACTAGTGCGACTTGTGAGTTTAAAAAGTTAGAAATATTTATTGGTAGACAACAACTGTAACATTGTTTTTACAATCACTGTCTTAATGTCAATAATGTCCACTTATTTGGCACAGATGAATGTTGACGAGAACTTCCTTTTACTTGGACCTATAGGTATGGAGCGAATATTTGTTTCGTGAAAAATTTCGAACTCGAGATTGTTGGAGAAATTAAGAAAAAGCGTTTGTCAATTCTGTTTGTTTGCCTGTTTCCTATCTGCGGTCTGTAGGGTCATAATTCGAGGGAAAAATGGAAGTTTCATTTTAACCTCAAAATAGGGATACTTTACTTCAGGTCGTGCACTTTATTTTATACGTCATTCATTTATTCGCTCTATTCTTCTTCGTCTTAGACAGACAGACGGTTTAGTGCTAAACTTTGCTGAATTTCAAATTCCGCGACGGTGCTTAAAGTCAAGCTTAATTGTTGTAACTGTCTAAGTCAGGAATTGTAGTCTATACTTGGGCGATATATTTTAGGCTTATAGTGCACCCTGTTTCCTTTGTTCGGTGAGATTATGATCAGGATTATAGGGATCGTAACCTTCTAACTTACTGCAGCCCTACTGATCGGTCTGTGGGGTTCGACGATTCGACCTCAAAAAGTATCTGCAGGCCTCCCGGTTTCGGATCACTTCGTCCCTGAGGTCAAACAAATTCTGCTGTTTTTGGATTTGTGTGATCCAGCAATTTTTAGGTCTGCCTTCCGCGGTTGGATGTGAACTTTGATTGACATTGCCTTTTTGACAGGGTTGATAGAATCCCTCCTTTGAAGATGACAATACAAACTGAGCCGGTCGTGCTTCAATTTTTTCGAAATGCATTCTTTAACATGAAGGCCTACTCGGATCTTTGAACTTTTAATTCGATCAAGCTTTTGCTAGTGCTGTCTTTTTAGAACAATACATGAAATCTGTTTTTAAGAAAATATCTTCTAAGTAGACATGAGAAGGACTTAAGGAAGGAAAATAATCTCTAAAAGTGATTGTCGGCAAGGGTGGCTCTGACATTGCTACATCTAATTCCATGTGTTTACATGAAATAGACGAAAAAGTCATGTCAGATGAATGTGTTTCATGAGTCCTTACTATTAAGACTAGATTCGATAATAAGTTACCAGACAAATTTGGAATTATTCTACCTTTATCATCGAGTTTTGTTAGCGACTTCTTACTCTCGAAACACATAATATATGTAGGACTTCACATCTCAGCATAATGCTGACAACGTACTTCGTATAGTATCAAAACGTGGAGTATGAGGCCTGCTGTGGTAAACGGTCTGTAGTTAACCTGTTAACCTGTATACATCAATTGTTAGTGCCATGCGACAATACAGTTTGAAGATTTGCTTGGTCTGTTGCCAGTGGACCTAACGTTGAGGAGGAGACAAAGAAAATATGGAGTCGAGAGCGTTGGATGCCATGAGTGATGAGCGCTATCTTGTTAAATATCAGATCAATATCCCTTATATAGGGTTGGCCAGCTTTTGGTTGGCATTTTAAAAAGGTTATAAAAAACTATTAAAAAAAAACACTCTTCAATATTTTTCAACAATTGTTGCTTTATTGAAAAGAGTAAACCTTCCGATAAATTATGAATTATTATTTCGTTCAAATGACTTCTGCGTTTGGTTTGGCAGTAGGCCTGTCAACCCAATTTGTCAATACATTTGCGATGGTATCGACTTCTATTTCACCATAGCTTGACCATTATTGTTCCTAAGTGCCTGAATCGTATGTGGATAGTTCGCATACCATCGGTCTTTGATGGCAACCCACAAAAAATAGCCCAACAGCGTCAAATCGCAGCTTCGTGCCGCCCAAGTAACATCACCAAAACGACTGATTCCACGCTTATTGAACTTAGTGTGCAATAAATCGGTTGCTAGTGTGGCATGTAGCCTTATCTAGTTGGAACCAAAGCTCAAGTCAAAATCTTCAATTATTGGCAATAAAAAATAGATAATCATGTCTCGGTAGCGCTCTGTAACGTTTCTACCATTGTCTTCTTGAAAGAAAAATGGGCCACTAATGCTGCCACTCAAAAAACCTGCAAAAAGCTGCAATATTCCCCGTTGAACGCACAGAACGAACAAAGGAATATGTTCGGTTATCAATCAGCAAACCAGTTTCACGAACTTTCATCACAAACTTTTCGACCGAAATTTCTTTTCAAAATTAGCACTGTTTCGGCAACACAGCATCCTTTATGGAAGTAACTTTGCAATATTTTCTAACGTTGTTCAAGCGTAAATCGATCCATTTCATACCGCGAAAATATAATACTAAGTTTCTGTCAATTTTTTGAGCGCATAAGAGCTGTCAGTGTCAAAATAACATATGGTTCAAAAAGAATCCAACAGATGGTCCCAATTCATGGAGCAAAATAAACATCCTCGTTTCGTTATCGATTTTGACAGCAAAAGATCGTTTTCATCTCAAAATAAAAAGGCAAGCAAAACTGTAGAATTTGAGTTTTTTGGAAATTCGAACATACCTAGTTGCAGAGAAGCAATGCATCCTCAAAGAGTGACTGTTTGGTGTAGCTTTTGGAGTAGTAGCGTCATTGTTTTCTGGACAAGTCCTTAAAAAATCGATCTTTTTTACAAAACGTTCAGCAACAACCATTTTGGAGACATGTCTTGGCCAATCGACGCCATTTAAAATTTTTTTTTTATGGGGAACTGTTAAGGGACTCCAACTATTGACAAGTAATTGAAGCACGAAAAGAAAAAATCCATCGAGATAGTCCCAAAACAGAGTCACTAAATAATCAAAAGGTTTACTTTGTTGTAGGAGAATTTCGAGGTCCTAGAATGAAACACAACAATTAGTTCAATTTGGTTTTATTATCTTCGTTTAAAAATTCATTTGATATCTCCGTTCCTTTTTGCGTTCGCCTGCTGCCAAATCCACTCAGAAGATGCCAGAAAAGACGCGTGGCCGAAAATATCAGTCCGTGACATTTTGTGACATCTTGACATATGCCAATTACGGCAGAGGCGTTGCCAAATCTGTCGCAACATGTACTCTATTTCAAAAAGCAACAATCTAGCAATCTTTAAGCTAGGAATTGACCAGATTAATCCTAAAATCCTACAAGAATCGGGGAATATATTATTCTATGGCTCAAGTACATCTACGAACGGTGTCTTAAACTGGATTGTGTCATAGATTGGCAAGAAATAAGAGTGTTTGTATACCCAAATCGGATGAAATAAATCATATGGACAACAAGGACTATACACCAGTAAGTCTATCTTCATTTCTATTAAAGACACTGGAAGGGTTGTTGATATGCACGTTAGAGGTGAGATTAGGGATAACTATATACCCAGATCACATAATGCGTAATGTCCTCCATAAGGTAGTTTATATAACTAAAAAATCTCTTTAATTAAAGAGTACACTCTAGGTGCCTTCCTCGACATTGAAGGGACTTTTAACAACGTGAGCATTCGATATTCTGGTGCAAGACGCTTGAGAAGAAATGTAATCTTGCCGGCGTCATAAACATCCAGACGAGATTTGCCTGGGACGGACGGAGTCGATAAGATTCAACACCAATGGCAGCTTTGGAAACGATACCACATTTTCCTCCACTTAACTTACATATATTGCGAAAGCTCGGCAGCGAAGACTGCACTCAGACTAAGCGCCACGTCTCTATTCTAAATCGATAGAATATCTCAAAACTTCGGACGGAAACGGACTACATGAATGATAAGAAACGATCTATCAGAATACTGAAACTTATTCACAAGGACATCCGAACTGCTGTCGCGATCCTGATCGGGCACTGCATGATAGGCAACCATATAGTCCGGTTGTGTCCACCCTATAATGATTATTGCAGAAGGTGTAGCGACAAAGAAGAAATATAATGTCACCTGTTGTGTGAGTGTCCTGCACTGGTCATTGAAATAAACATTACTCTTCGTTAGTTTTCAACAATTTTCATTGTTAATGGTCCATAGCACGAAGCTTACAGTGTCCTCTGATAAAGTTTTTAAAAATCAAAATTCGTTTTCATGTAAGTGCATGTACCTTTGTAGGTCTTAGGTGTACTCTAGTGTTCCCTAAAGACATTTAAATCTTTTCGTTTCTCTCCTTTTCTGAAACTCTTTTCAGATGAAATAACTCGTCTGCAGTATAAGGTCTTCAAACGAGTTTATTGTTCCCTCTCTCGTCATTGACCTGGCACCATTTATAGACTAAGTCAGACATTAACCCAGACTCTACCATACCAACTTATCTTAATGAATTTGAACCAAGAAATGTGTATGTCGGCGAGCATAACTCATACACTTAGGTTATCATATTTTGATTTATTTTATTCATAGTTACTCAAGGCTTTTCTTCTGTCTGCTGGCATTTCTAAGAAAAACGCTTAAAGGGAAATAACAAACATCTTATTCCGTACTTGATTTCTGACTAAGCAATTAAATGCGTAGGTATTTTGATAGCAATTAGGATTTACAAAACATGAGATAAGCCACGCACTGGCATGTTAAGTGTTTCTATTTAAAGCGATTTTCGCAGAACCGGTAACAAATAGGAGGAAAGGACGATGATTCATAAGTTGTTAGATGGATGAATATCACTCCATTTTAAAGAATGTTGAATGCAATATTCTTAAAAGTTATAAAAGCGCTATGCTATGAAGGTAATGATGAGATGAGCTGTGATGAGAGCCATTTCAGTTTTGTTTTATGTAATAACCGAAATTATTCTTCTTGAGGACTTCAGTGATCGGTACGTCGGAATAATAACAGGGAGTTCTATTCCCAGACAAAAAAGTTCTATTCTCAGACAATTTTTATTCATTTTTTACGGTGCAACCTTTTGTAAGCGTCTGCAAAATATTAGAGACTATGACTGTCATGAAAATATTCTTATACATGAACTGCCCTTTAGACACGCTATCAGAAAATAGGTTCTTTCCATTCCAGCACACATGGTTTACAAATAGCCCAAACGACATTGAACATGTCCTAGGTCGTTTTCTTGCCTTAGATCTAGATGACACTATCTAAATGTCTTTTTGAGAATTTGGACATCACAGTTTACCTGCAGAGTAACATCATCACGTATTGTTTAAATACTAATTATTATTTAACTGGGCAAGGGATTCAAGACTTTGTGGCGTCTCTTCCATTGATCTACATCACGTCAACGTCAACGTACATCTTCTTGAAATGGAGTTATAGCTCCCAAAAAGGTTCAACACGGAGTAAAAACAAGCCATTGCTGGCAAGAACGGAGCGTAAAGATATTGGCTCGAGCACAAAAGAAGGTCTAGTGTTTTTAGGTTTCATAGTAAGTGTCTGGAAAATAGAAGTAGATCCTCATTCTCAACACACCCTGTGTGTTATTCTTGAACCGTCAGTGAGTAGTTCCGATTAAGGAATTCGAGGACTATCCCAATAGATGTGGTTTGTGTTAACAGTCAAATCCGCGAAGAAACTTAGCAATTAGAGGGTTTCTAACCAGCTTCTTGGTTGTCTCAGTTGTTCTCGTCTTTTCCGGTTATGGTCATTGGTAAAAGTGGTAAGCAGCTAGCTACTTCACTCATTCGATCAGATCTTGATTGCATGCGAAACTTTTGAAAGAATTTGGCACAGAGCGCTTTTATACAATACCTACAGTGATCTATGAGGTGGCAGGAGATTCTGAAATTACGAAGAAGTCTCTCGGACCCATTTCATAAACAATACTGCCTGTGTAAATGTGAAGATGACCTTCATCTATAAACATTTCGCCACTTTCTGAACCAGTGCGTTGTCATGAAGTAAGAGCATGCCTTTTGAAAGCAACTCCACCACCTTTCTACTTTAGTAGATTCCCTTAAGTTTCTAATATTCTCCTGTAATGCTGTTTCTTAAATTCCTTGTAAGTCCCAAAACACTGTTGCTGATGCACTGTTCAACTGATAGTCCGAACCTGATAGTTCGGCCTGAACTAACAAGCGTCTCCAGCCAGCTCAATCTTTAGCCAGCTGCCTCCAGTTTCGCACACCAAGTTCTTTGAAGTCCCATTCTACTTGAGCGCGCCACCTAAGGCGAGGTCTTCCTCTACTGCGTCGTCCATTTAGAGTGGATTCGAAGACTCTCCGGGTCGGAGCATTGTTGTTCATCCGCTCTACATGACCTAACCATCTTAGTCGTTGTATTCGAACTCTTCTGACTAGGTCGATGTCGCTATATAGCTCGTACAGCTCATAATTGTATCTTCTTCTCCAATCTCCGTCTATGCAGACGGGACCAAAAATTTTTTCTTTCAAAACCAACCATTTTTCTGCAATCGAAAAAAATCTTTAAGGCCCTATATACCTATTCATTTTATGTGTCTACGCCCACTTTTTGGAGGCGTTTTTATTAAAAATCGATTTTCATTATATTTTGCAACTGCCATCTTCACATCTTCACGTTTGAGTGTTTTTCCATTGTATTTTAATACAAACGCAAGTATATGACATTTGATCTGTCAATGTCAAAACGTCATAAGTCTTGAACCATTCTGCGGAATAGGGGATCATACCCTCAAAGAAGAATTCAGGAAACAAGAGAGGGCAAGAACCTGGAATAGCGCTCATGGATCGAGGCAAGCCAAGAAACTTCTAGGGCAGTACAACCGAAAAAGATTCGACGCATGTATCAGCATGAGCAAGAATAATCTTCGTATCCTAACGGGCCTCCTAACGGGGCATTGTAAACTCAAGGAGCATCTAAGAAAACCTAAGGTATATCTGAAGAAGGTCTCTGCAAGTTCTGCAATGAGTCCATTGAAATCCCAGAACATGTGCTGGGATCTTGTGGGGCACTAACCCACAAAAGACTGAAATACTTGGGCAGGTACCAATTATCAGATGAAGTAATACTGTCACTAGATCCAGCTCTCATCCTTAGATACTTAAAGGAAACTGGATTAGAGAGATAGCTCTACGGCAGATTTCTTCCGCCAAGGTGTAGTAAGAGTTCATTACCCTCAAAATGATTCCGGAAGGAATCCAAAAGCGAGGGGAACTCTAATGAGGGCATGTACCTCCTCACGGTGTTAACTGGGGGCACAATAGACCAACAGGTCGCAGTGCAACATACCCCATCTTCAAATAATAATAATAATATGTCCTTATTGAAAAACCCTTTAGTATCTCATTCCAAAAAAGTAGTACACCACGCCAACGTTCTTAGGGCCGATATAAAGGAATATTGATAGGGACAGATTTTAGATACATTTTATGTCTATTTTTTTTTAAGTTTTGAGTCGACATTCTTCCATGAGGCATATTTGAATTTTCGAACTATGTACATATGTATGTATGTTTTTCTTGTTTTGTGGAATCACTTAGTCTTCAAGGCGGTCATCATATTCTAATGACTTTTTATTCTGTTTAAGTAATCTAATTGACTACTGTAGAATGAGAGATTTATCTAACATCTGCATAGGCGATCAAAAGAACTACCACTTTTAAAAGAAGGGGCCACAAGGTCCTGCCTTGAGGTACCCCACTGTTTTATGTCTATTTATACATATTGCGCATGAATTACTCTATATGTCCACATCTCTGTTTATGTGATATGCACTTCTTTAGATACATATATTGTTTCATATCTTTTTTAAAATGCATTAGTATTACTTGCAATTCATAACCTATGAATGGATTAGTTTAACGTAGATACTTTTACTGCCACGCCTTGTAGTTGAGTAATATTTTTCCCAAATTGAATTTTCTTGCAAATTGGAGGATATATTCACGTAGACTTCTATCAATAAATTTCTCGTAATAAAAAACATATTTAGTTTCCAACATGTGTATCTACGCATACATACCTATCTTCAAGGGTAGTGTGGGCATTGGGTGGTGCTGTGAAATGTGTGTACGTACATACTTGTTCCTTTTGTGTACATTCAAATTAGATTTCACATTATTTTACATACATATATGTAGTAGGCATATCTTGTATCGATTTTGATACAAATCTAATGAATGCACACGTATTTAATTAACAAACACTGAAATCCAATCGTTGAAATCAAATTATCTGTGTATATAGGTATAGACTTCGTTACAAGCAAACATAATGCGCAGTTGCATTAAACAATACACAACTGATTAAAAATTAAAAACAAATCGTACTTTCCAACCAATATAGTAGTAATAAATTTAAAGGTTTGTTATTTAAACCATTGCTGGCATCACATCATCGCAATAATTTTTTTGTCTGCTTAAAGAACTTAAACCGGAATGTTAAATATCAAAATAAGGAGTGCAAAGATATCGTCATAAATTTAAACAATACAGTAACTGGATAAATTTTATTTTGATAAAATTCCCATCTGTTGTTTATTTCATCTTTTGTCTGGATTTATATTTGTAAATTACTTTCACTTAAACTAGTTATTTTGTCTATAACTTTTTTTTTGTAGAACCGATTCCAATGGCACGTTGACATTAAAGTTTTGTCTTAATAATTGTTTTTTGTGTAATAAAAAAAGACTACACATTATTTTTGCAAAAAAAATTAAGAAATATCCAAAATGACAAAACACACATAAGATACAATAAGTCCGTGAAAATTAGCTATGACTCTAATAATGGACATATTTCATAATTACTACATAAAGTACGTAAATTTTTTATTACTGCGGATTAGTGTGTAAAGATTGGTCTTGAAATTGAGTTGCAAAGAGGTTTTTATTTATTTATGAGCTTAGATACATATTTTTTTTTTGTAACTTCATTGAGGGTCGTCGAACGTTAATAATGAATGTTTTTGGTACAAAGGCACTAAAATTTTGACACAACCTATTTGTTGATGACCATTTAGCGCAGTAATTTTGTCACATTGAAGCAATTTTTGGAAAATAATATTAATTTTTTATCTGAAACGAGGTGAAGTATATACATATATTTTGAGTTGATACCAACCCTGCCTTCAGTTTAATTCAGCGCTATATACATACAACGCCATCTTATATAAATCCGGCGGGTGAGAACTGTATGTATAAAATGTTATTCAAAAATTAGTTAAACAAAATTTGAGTACATATACAATGTGTCTTAGTAAAGATTTAGGATATTTAGTAAAAATATTAGATAATGTGGGCGTGTCTGTGGTCGGATTTTTTTTTTATAATTTCCAAAAGCACGTCAAGATTTTATAACCGACTGCCAAGAACTACGGACGATTCGTTGATGTGGTAATAGTCACATTAAGGATACATGTTCAACCTAACTTTCCGAAAGAGTATAAATTTGCCTGGAGCACAATGACAGTAAGAGAATGTATCTAGAATATCAACCAATGAACTCCTAAAATCTTTGGAAGAATATATAAAATTTTGTTCAAAGTTGTATTCAAAAATATATTCCCGGCACTGTTAGAGTACTCTTCTGCTTTCTCACTCAACGGACCAGAGAAAGACATTGTTAGTTAAAAACCAGGGGAGCTGTGGGTTTTGATGGAATACAGACAGAATTCATTAAGAATTACTGACTCTCATTAGGAAACTTGCCCGAAGGATTTAAAAAGTAAACAAATCCTCAAATCAGAGGAACCAAAAAAACCGGAGTAAGCCCAAACCCTATTCTGTTCAGCCAATATACATACAATACCCCAGATTCTGTGTCCAACAAATTTACTTAGGCAGACGATCTAGCCCTGATCACACAACACTATCACATATCCTCGAAAAGGACCACTCTTATACTTTAAAAAATTAAGGCTAACATCCAGCATGACCAAAGTCAAATCAACCTGCTTATAACTGAACTGCTAACTAACTAGAATTCCATCGTGAAATCCTTCGAAATATTGCTCTAGGTGTACGACCGACTCTCGATTGAGTCTTAACCGTAACGGAGTACTAGCAAGAAACAATTTACTCCAGAGCTCTTGCGACTCTAGAGCTAGTTTACTCAACTGTCAGCTGCATCTAATCATTCCCTTACTTTTTCAAACCGTGTGGATTCTGGGTTTTTAAGCCAGTTAAGGTCCATTCACAGCTCAGCGACCTCCGTATGCGAATGAGCGAATATTCGCAAATTTTGACATTTCATTCAAAGCCACTTTTTTTCTGGTCGCAGCTAATTATCTACGAATTTCACTTGTCATTTACGAGCTCTGACCGACCACCAAGAACAAAACAACAGAATTGTGAGGTTAAACTCTAGCGAATGTTTTGATCGCGGAAATGTGGATTGCGTCCTACATTGTGTGGAATGTGAATAAACTTTGACAGTTCGCACAAAGTATTCGTCTATTCGCGGAATAATCAGCGAATTGTTAATTTCTTCACTAAAACTAATTGAAATTCAACTTTTTTTTATATCAATCGTTAGATATATTTAGTTCTGGTCTTTTGGAGTAGTAAAATTGCCAATAGCGTGCTTACATATGTGTTAAAAACGGTTTGTTCGCAGTTCGCGCATTCGCAGGTCTCTGGGCACTTGTTTAGCTTTCTTGTAAGATCTTCAAATATTTTTGGTATCTTGTGACTTGTAGATATTCTTGAGCTGATTGTTTATTTAACTCTTTTCCGGTTCTGTCTTTATACGAAGGCTCTCTCGATAGGTAAAGTCTGTGGTACAGCTTATTCGCTCACTTGAGTTCGGTACAAAATTTTGGTACAGTTCGTCTCTGGTCGTGATGATATTTTGAAACGAACAATACTGTAGTGTGCTGGTTGTGATTTGCTTTCATAGCTGGAGGTAGTCTTCCTGTCAACGTGCATACTTGACCATACTAGAGCCTTGTATATGCACTGCGAGTTATTAGATCTATTGTGCTGTCCCAGTGATGAACTAGAGACTAGGTTAAGGTTCTAGGCTGCATATTCTATTATTGAGTCTCACGTTAGGTGGAGTAAGCTTTCCTGACGAACGACTTCAAGGGACTATCTTTGAACAACAGAGAGATACCATAGCTAGTCTGCGTTGTAAGACATGAAGAATGGGCTTGCAGAGAACAGAACATGTGTTAAAGGTTAAGCAACGATAGCTTTAGGGAAGTATAGGTATAGTATAGAGTCTATACAAAACTCTTTGTCATATGAACCCCTAGTAGTAAAGGTTCCTAAGAATTCTACTTTTAACACATCTTCTGATGAGTTTCTTGCCTAATGACTACTTCTTTGAGCAGAAAATATGGCAAATTCAATTCAATCTTTACATCAAAACAAACAGTCGCCGTTGAACTTATAGTTTTCTTCATAACAAAGTCCAAGTTCAAGGTTCACTCAAGTGTAAACAGTGTTTTTGTTAAGTTAAGTGTTCACTTATCCATTTATCAATTGGGAAATGTATTACGGAAGTATTTGCAATACAAATGCAATTTAGTTTGCAAGTGAATACAGTAAGTTTTTGCGAAACTCACACAATTTATTTATTTTTTTTTTTGCAATAGCTCAGTTGTTCAAGGACAAGTCGAATGGACACACTTACTTAAGTGAGATTTACTTCATACTTTAGGGCATAGAGTGAATTCATATTCGTTCAGGGCATTGGGTTATGGTTTGTTTAGTATTTCCAGTCATTTGATATTTGAATATTATGTGTTTATCTCTTCTGCCACGCCTACTTCCATAAGAATGGGAGATTTAAAGTCAGGCAGTATAGTTACTAAGTTGTTAACACCTTTGGTCCCTTCTTGCTACTAATGTTCTGTCTAGAAAAAGAAAACCCATGCATTGTCAGGCAGTCAAGTGTTAGACTCTATCGTCTAGCCTCTAAGGGTATCACTAGGGTAATGAAAACGTGTCCAACGGCATGTTTCGATAGATATCTTTGCCAAGCAAATGGTAGTGGACCCATGTGCCCTACAGTCATATGAGTTAGTTAGGATGCCGAACGCTTCACTATTTTAAATGATGTGGAGGACAACGACTACAAAACGAGATTAGTGCTAAGATCTCCCCTTTACAGTAGACTGGGAAAATGATCTGATCGATCTTAAACCGAAGACAAAGTGAATGGAGGTGTCTTTTCCAAAGATCGTCTTTTCATCTTCTCAATCAGTCTGTAGTTTCCACGATTAGGTGGAGTCTGGTCACCTAAAACTGCTCAAACAGCTTGTATGTTGAGTTGAAATGTTGTTGGTTCAAGTCCCAGCTATACCCATTCATTTTCTAGCTAAAAAATTAAATGACATTTCTTCAACTGTAACATGAGTAGGGACAAGTATCGTCGGACAAAAAACTAAGAATTATGAGTCGAATGGAAAAATTCGCAACAAATCTCACCGTTCAGTTCGGACACCATCCATAAAGTACCTATCGACAGCTGAGTTTCACTTTCCAATTGCATTAAAAGTGCATACTCTTAGGCGTAAGACAAACATGTTCCACTTGCGCTGTGTCCCAACATAAGCGTGTGTATTGTATAAACAAAAATCTTAAAGCTGTCATATTCTCAATTACTGTAGCGTCTTCTACGCGTAGATAATGGCAAGCGAGGTCTTATATTGGTGAAATGCATTATCATACCTGGTTTCACTGATTTGGCTGTCATGGCCGCATGGACATTCCAATGAACTCGCCAGGCATGTCACAACCTTATCGATTCTCGGTCTCTCAACTCGTACTGAACACGATTAGTATCACCAGCCGCATATGGGTAGATGACACTTCCACTGTCACTATTACACAGGTTTGACTTAAGTTGGTTAATACCTATAAAAACTCGAGCTATCTGGTCATGCATTCTTGTTGTCCTATCATTTCTGTTAAAGGTCTCTTGATGAAATAGAAAAATAACCAATACTACACCGAGACCAAGAAAACTGTTTTTTTTCGACAACTTTCTCGACCTGGTAAACCTGCTATCAAGCGCCTTCTTACTAAGTGAATAGATACTGAATGAAGTATGATTGGTTGGTCTTCTTCACAATATTTTGAATATCTAACGCAATTCATGGTTATGCCGTGGTGAGTATCATTCAACCATTATGCCATTTTTGGTTGTAGCCCTAACTAAAACTAGCAATGTATTGTATATGAACTTTTTCACCTCTCCTCTCCGTAATGGCAAATGCTAAAAAAGTTTCCTTTATCCACCCCTATCCTCGACAAGCTTCTCCAGCAAAATTAGTACGAAGATCTAGTAGCCCCACAGTTTCTGAATATTTCTTCAAAAACTGGATCAGTACGCGGCTATTTATAGCATCTTTTACGCGTTCACTTTAGCATCAAGAACTTGTAACTCATCCTACCACTTCCACCGACTCATTGCAATCCAAAGTTGTGTGTCACTACTGCAAAGAACTGGAATAGACAAATCAGTAAATCAAAGCAAATCTCCACTAAATTCCACTTTTTATTAAAAAAATAAAAAACCTAAAATAAATTCTATTCGTTGTACAAAAAATTTACATAAATATCAGCTTAAACAAAAAAACAGTTCCGACACAGCATTTTAACTACTACGCACCCCATTCACCCCTAATCATATCGGCGGCCTTCTCGCCGATCATGAACGATGCGGCATTTGTGTGCGCCGTTGGTGGGAATGGTATGATACTAGTATCGACCACTCGCAGCTTCCTGATACCATATACCTTCAGTTGGGGATCAACCACCGCAGTTGGATCTGTAGAAGGACCCATCTTACATGTAGCCACCTGATGATGGAGCGTGTACGACATGACCCTTATCGAGCATCTCCAGTAGTCATCTGATCCGAATTCTAGTTTCTCACAGCCTGGCACCTTTGTTGTGTGTAGTCGCGTTCCGATTTTCTGCATGGTGGGTGTCTCTGAGATCCTTATGGCCGCCTTGATGCCTTCAAGAAGGAACTCAATGTCCTCCTCTTCCTTAAAGTACTTGGGGTCGATGGTGGGCCAATTTTCTGGATTACGGTCCTCTAACCACACGCGACCAATTGACTTCGGATGGAAGTGCATTACAAGCACCGAGTAGTGTTCTTGATTCTCCAGAGGCTTATAGACCGTGTCGTAAATATCGTCACGGAAATTGGCTCCTTGCTTGAGAGCCGTTCCAACATCAGAGGCGAGGCTGCCAGCGACCATGATGAGTTCAATGTCGGGGAAATCGCCTGGTTCTTGTGAATTTGGTGTTTTGATGAATGTCAGGGATTCTACGCCGCCAATACTGGATATTCTTGTCGCAGGACTCCCCAGTAAGAATTGTGTTATTTGTGCAGGCGAAATCCTATTCACAAATAGCGTGGATCCAGTGGCATTTGTAAGGAAAGTCGGACCAAAGTGACACATATGATCGAAAAGCATCTCACCAACTGGAAGGTTTTGTATCTGCGGTACTCCAATGCCTCGAAGGTTGTCAGTTGGGCCAATACCGGACAGCATGAGTAGTTGCGGGGAGTTGAATGCCCCAGCGGATAGAATCACTTCCTTCTTGGCCAGGATGCGGTGCACCTTATTTTGGTGAATGAAATCCACTCCATAGGCTGACTTTGTTTTGGGATCGATGAGCACCTTAAGCACCTTGGCAAAGGTCAGGATATGTAGGTTCTTCCTTCGAAGAATCGGCTCTATGTACGCTCTCGCTGCACTATGCCTGCGACCACGGAGTGTTGTAGCCTGGACGTAGGATACACCCAACTGCGACTCGCCATTGTAATCTGTGTACTTATGACCGGCCTCCTGAGCTCCTCGTACAAAAGCGTGCACAATATCACTTCGAAATGCAACATCTTCCACACTGAGCGGACCGCTGCTATTGTGATAGGGTGAGTCCTCCAGGCCCCTTAAATTAGCCCTCTCCGAGCGGCGAAAGTATGGCAACACCTCGTCGTAGGACCACCCAACATTTCCCGCCTCAGCCCAGCGATCAAAATCTCGCCGATTGCCGCGGTTGTAGATCATAAAGTTTATGGAACTCGTGCCGCCTAAGACCTTTCCCCTTGGCAAGAAGCACTCATTGTTGTACATCCCGAAACAGGAGCGCTTCTGTGGTGTCGATTTGTAATTCCAATTCGAGTGGGTTCCTTGCAGAAAAGCCGCCAACACTGGCATGTAATGGGCGATATTCTCGGTTCCTCCAGCTTCCAGCAGGTACACGCTCCAGTTTGGATTCTCGGACAGTCGGTTCGCCAACACGCATCCTGCCGGCCCGGCCCCGACTATGATAAAGTCGAAGGCTGCATTTTTCGGTGGCACTTCAGAACAAACAAAAAAAAACGTACATATATCACCACTGACCAGTGTTGCACACTTCCTTCTCTACTTACAATGCGTAGTGAGCGTTTGCTCCAAATAATTGTGTAATCCTATTTGTAAAATACTTTCGAGTGGGTTCCGTTGAATTGCCGACAATCCGAAATGGCTGGACACTATCACTGCCAGCAAGGTCCAACTGAGTGGACATTTCACTGAACTCTGCATTGCTATGCCTTTCTCTTGCTTTGATCGTTCAGCAGTACTGCTGCTGGTGCTTCCGTCTGACACTGAACCTACTAACTGACTAACTGAGTCTGAGCAAATAATGGGAGCTTGGAGGGACTTAAAAAAAAAAAAAAAACACAACATCAAACCTAATGTGATTGTGTGATTGCTAATTTCACTGTCAAGTCTACAAACACATACGTGGATACGGGGCAACACCTCGAGAGACAGGAATTCTTGTCTCGTTTGGGCTGTCCCCCCAACTATTTATAAAAAAAAAGAAGAAAGAAATGCGCGCTTAGTGCTCTCAGCTGGATGATCTTTAATGTGATAGCTGCCGTCGCCGTCGCCGTCGCCGCCACCGCCCGCTTAGAAGATGGCCATTCAAACGTTTTAATTAGCTCGGACTGAGTCAGGTGTACGAGGTGGTTTGTGGAGCAGTTTGGCTTAGGGCGTCGCGTCGGTGATGATGATTTTCTTGTTGCGTATCTTTTATCGGTTGCCAAGTTCAGTAGGTGAAGTACACGGTAAAAAATGTTGTTTGTTTGAGTGTTAACAGAGTTAAGCTGCGATTAAAGTTTCATTAAGTAAGAAATGTGTGAAAATTATTTATGAAGTTGTTATGCAAATATAACGACCTACAGTGTACATGTTTATCGGATTGATAGGGTTAACTTACCGGGTCTTCTATGCGTATAAATCATTTTATTCTATAATTGTCTTGCGACGCAACAAGTAATGTGCATGAAGGTCGACCGGTAATCAGTATTAAATAAGTACATAGGTAGGCTAAACGGTTACAATATATAAATCGCTATGATTGATCATGGTCTGCATTACTTTCCATAGTAACTGTCATTTGTTTGAGTATATTTGTTCTTCTGTCAAAACTGTCAAAAGTGTAAAGCTAGTATAACAAACACTTTTTTGAGTCGGAGCATCGAAGGTACCATCGGCGCTGGTAACATTACTTTTTGACCAGATCGATACAATTGATCGTAGACTCCCAGTTCTTGCTTGAATTTTCTAAACCATCTCAAAGCAGATAGAGCTTAAATAGATCGAAGAATTTTTCTCTTAACGATTCAAAGGATATTTTTATGCGATTTTGATATACGAGTAGTTCATACTTTTATATCATATGGTAGGCCAGGTATGATTTTACAATGTATACTATACAGATAGTCACTCTTAGTATAAAAAGCACTCGAATATACCTGAGGAGTTCACGCAGTCATTCTTTGAGCATTTTCATGTCAGCAGCCATTTTGCTGTCAAAAATTGACAACCGGGTGGAATTTTTATTGTTGTTATTCGTTATTATTCGAAATTACAATTCGAAACTCCTTTAATTTTTGTATGAATGGAGTATGACAATATCTAATTGCAGCTTTGAATTCAGTGCAATAAGATGAATCAATTGACATGAACAAAAATAGTGTGGAGTTGAATTATTTTTTGACATTCTTGGGGTAAATTTCATGAAAAAAAATAAAGCTCTCTCCACCAGACAAATTTATGTCAAACTACTTTTCAGGCTTCATATCTGACAGTTCACCTGACACTTGAAGTCACGTCTTCCAAATCATGTGTCTTTAATTTCCGTATAAAATGAATTTTGAAATATGAAGTTAGTTGTATCACACTCAACGCTTTGAATTTCTTGCGTATAATCTTACAAGGACGGTACGAACTGTCATTTTCCTCTCAAAACTATATAAAGAGCGAATGTCAAAATTATATTAGGGTTTATGTCTATGGAAAACAGAAGAAATGGTATGACACATGGATTTCGAATATTCACTGTAAGTCGCAATTCATGACAGATGGTTTCCTTTACTAGTATCTCCAAATTATAACTTAGCATTGTTACGTTTTGGATAAGACCTCTTTGTTGTACATCGTTGTTTGTTGACAGTTCATGAGTATAATTTGTTTTGTTTTGTATGGAGATGAACAAGCTGGTTGACAGCGCGGGTATTTAAAGGTCCGACCTTGACAAACTTGTCATCGAATATTCGAAACTAGACAGGTCATCCTTATTCACCTTATTCATTTATCGATATCAAGGTCGTGTATGATAACCTTGATATCGATAAATAGATGGTGGGTATCGATTTTTCGGTTCTCGTGCATTTGTCACGCACTCCCTCCACTGAATGGATCGAAAGGAGAGTTTCTTAACAGAAGTGCGTGTGTCAAGAATACACGATTAGGCTTACCGGGTAAAACCTTTCCTGCACTTTCTAATTCATTCCAGAAGTTTTCGACTTAAGCTGCGACTATTTGACTTTAAACGTTGAACGGGTGTAATACTTGGAAAGTGATGAATACCGATGATGTGATCATAACTGACACTTGCATTGCAAAACCTACCAACCATTGGAATCCACTTAACCAGTCACACAGAGGAATGGGTCGTTCTGAACAATGTCTAGAATACTGAAGCTGAGTTGGAAAGAGTTGAAAGGTGTTGCAGAACTTAGAAAACGATGATGAGGGGGGACTCTAACCGGTCAGATTAAGAATTTAAATTCAATGCACCATTTCCTAACCCTCATGGAACTCTTATTACAAGTTTGAAGTAGTTTGGTGATTGCAATTCTCCCTTAGAAATATCAATGTCATTTGGAGACCTCCATTTGAGTGGTTTCCATCTGTCAAATATGAAGTAAAACAAAATGGTGGCGATTTTCAATTTTATTCATTTGTGCCCGAAGCACTATACAAGTGTGACTCACTTCGTAAAAGAAAAGAAAACTATTCCACTTGCGAACAATATCCGCATGAAATCCAAACGCATGTGCAATCACCCTAAAATTATTTTTAATGTCAACTATTGTATTGTACCTCTGTCCCCTTTGCTTAAAGTTACGATACTTAAAAAATTAAATTCGTTAAATCAAAATTTATTTTTATGATTTTTAACAATTCCCTAATAACATTTCATTTGTTTCTTCTTATCATTTCAGGTATGCATTGAGAGATATATAGCGGTCGCTACGAGCTTAAAGGATTAGTAACAATTTAATGTTTTATTATTATCATATTTCATTTTCGATTTATTCTTTTTTAAAGTCTAAAATATCATAGATTACGATAAAATTAAATTTTATTACTAAATTAAAATTAAGTAACGACAGACCTTTTCACACGAATAAGCCTTGGACTAGCGCTACTCAAATGAGAGCGCATGTATCTAAAGTACTATATTTTGGTTATATTTAAATTTTTGACGTGAGACGTTTTTAATTACTATTCACTTTTGTTATATATTCGATATTTGCGATTATTTGTTTAGAAGGTACTTAGAGAGGTAATGGAGAATAAACTCGTATATTTCGATCGAGTAGTTAGGTTAAGTTAGGTAGATGTCCTCGCTAAGGCAGGGATATGCATAGCCTAAAGGAAGGCTTATTGTGAAACATCGAAAGAAATAACCGAATTATTAGAAGCAGGACAATCAGTTTCGGTGTGAACCCATCCGTAAGACCATACGCCGCTTAGACATTAAATCTATGTGCTAGGTAGGTTGAGTATTTTGTTCTGTTGAGGCTTGGGCATTCGCAGAGGAAATGTGTTGTATCTTCCCCTACCTCTGGGTCGCCACAGCCTCTGCATGGGTCTGTGGTGCTGACTTTCATTCTTCTAAGATGGGCCGCCAATGAATTGTGTGAGAATATCTATGAGGAGACTCAGCTGTGGTCTATTCAGCGATAAATTTTAAGAAACGTGAAAAACCATAGACCATCCATCACTGGTTCGGTTTTTATTAGTTTTAAGAAATCGTGTGTGCAATCAAGGATTGCGACATGAGTTACAATTTTAAGTTCTTTAGTCCTTCTTTTGTAGTATTGGCCCCACAGTTTCCTAGAGACGCGACATGAGGAGAGTGATCTCCACCTTATATTGGCCATATTGATAAAGTCCGAGGTGATTTTGGACATAAGAAGACTGATGGGCGTTAGGACTGAGTGATCTGCTCTTAGGTCTTTTGATGGTGATCCTTTTCTCGCTATGTTATTGGCCATTTCATTCCCGTGGAAGCCCATGTGTCTCGGAATCCAGTAGAGCATGATGCTGTGCCTCGAGCTAAGGTGTTTGAGTTTCTGTTTACATCATTAGACCTATTTAGAGTTGGTTGTGATGGAAGTGATGGCTTTGATGGCTGCTTGGCTGTCTGTGTAGATGCATATATGATTGTTGGTAATCAGAGTGGATAGGTTCCGGCAGACCTCAGTTATATCATATATTTCCGCTTGAAACACACTTGCGTGATTGGGAAGTTTTATAGACCAGGCAATTGGTGGTGGCTCTGAGAAAATTCCTGAGCCCGTACCTTCGTCCATTTTCGACCCATTCGTGAAGATGGGTATGGAGGTGCCATTAATGACGTTACAATTTGTCCAGCTCTCTCTAGAGGGAAATTTGGAGTCGAGGTTGAGGCTGAATTACTTGTGGGGGAAAGGTTGGCAGAAGGTAAGTTGACGTTCGACCACTTGGTGATCCTGCTGTGTCCGATTTGGTTGTTTTTCCACATCCAGGTTTGTCGGAAGTATAGGGCGCTTTAAGCCTCTATTTCTTTGGTGAAGAAGTCTAATGGGCACAGTCCAAGCATGGATTCAAGGGCAGCGGTGGATGTTGTCTCCTAATTGCGCTTGTGATACCCACACACGCTAAACGTTGCATCCTTGTGAAGGTGTTCAGGTTTGTGGCTTTTGAGGCAGTAGGTCGAGACCAAACAGCCATAGATAAGGATAGGTCTAACGATGGCGGTGTACATCCAGTGGATTGTGGCTGATTTTGGCAAAAGCAATCGAGGCCTTCTTTGTGCGTTTGAGTATATTGTTTCTCCAGTTGAATTTGCGACCTAATATGCATCCTAGGTATCTTGCCTTGTCTGATATTTAAAGTGGGGCTCCATTCAGTCTACTTGGCTCAAAAGCAGGTATTTCCCTCTTATTTGTGAAGAGAACTGGTTCGGTTTCTTGTAAAGTAAGAGTCCACTGTGTTTGGCTCAGCTTTTCAGGGCGTTCAACGTTGTTTGTAGCAGGTCAACGATTCAACGATTGTGCGCAAGAATTTCAATCACTAATATGACGACATCATCGGCATAGGCGACAGTTCTAACCCCGTTTTGGTCTAATCTAATAAGCATTTCACTAATTACTAGGTTCCAGAGTAGTGGTGATAAGACTCCTACTTGAGGGGTTTCACGTGAAGCCACAGCATGAGCTTCTTAAACTATCCAGTTCAGATTTAATGTTTCGTGTATTAAGCATACATTCTATCCAATCTGATAGGATAGGATTCACGTGCATCTGGTCTAGTGCTGATCTGACTGATATCAAGTGTACTTCAATGTCCAGGAAAGCTGCTACTGTGTATTCTTTTTGCCAGAGTGATTTCTCGATTATTGTAACCATCTCATGTAGCGCTGTCTCTCATAGGCATGGGCAGGTGAGATGTCGCTTGGGGTAAGTTTGGAGCGAATGTAGATGTCTAGTATTCTTTCTAGGGCTTTGAGCAGAAATTAATTTAGCTTAAGTCGAGTCTAGCTAGATCACTAAGATCTTCGAAGAAGTATTCGCTTAGAGTTTTCCTTCTCAAAGTCAATACGACAGGACAGGTACACAAAACGTGTGTCATAGTTTCTCCCTCGTCTCTACAGCTCTACAGAAATAATTGAACAACGCACCAAGTCTTCTGGGATGTCTGCCTACCGGACAAAGAGCAGATTCAATCAGATCTAGTATTAAAATAAAGAACATCCTTAATCTAATTATCACAATGTCATTCTCTAAGCTGTAACACTGTACCCAACGTTACTTAGAGTAAGAAGTATCTCATATTCTTGCATGAGTTACAGTGTATACTTTACTCTGTACATCGACCATTTTGTTAGACAGCACCCCAGCTAAGCATGGATAAGCCTGCTATTTAACATTTCCACAAACCAATAGCAGATACGTGGCACCGAAATGAGGTGAACTCGGTATTGGTTGTAGTCATTGAATTTGGCTAAGCCTGGCTTGGGTCGATCCCTGAAATATTTTGTGCCGCTATGTGAATATTTCTTCCGAATGTAACAATCGGCCTTGGTATCTTTTTAGAACTAGAATTAGACCACAGGGAAGTACAATAGATTTGTAGGATTACAATGACAACTTGGCTTTGTCTACAGTCGCTTGAAGGGAAGGTAGACTTAAGATGCAATCATGTACTAGACTCAATTCTTTCCCCAAAAAAGAAAAGATTTGCTAAGCGCCTTTCGGGATTTGGATCTACCCTTTGGGTTCCTATAAACATCTAGTCTATCCTTATCCAAGTTTAGCCCAGTAACCCAGGGAAAGCTTGGCTTTCTTAGGTTTTCAAGTTCTCAGAAGAGACTAGGTTATGTAGGTCTCACTTGTACCAAAGCTTAGGTCCTTTGTGTAACCAGTTGTTGTAAAATATACTAACTAAAAACTGCTTTAACATATTTGATATTTTCCCACCCAGGCTCTGAAGGACACTCTCACCATGAAGCAAAATAATGACAACTAATAGTGCGAACACCACCGCCATCCAACACTGATTGACGGTAGAACTTAATTAAATTCACAAACGCATAGCTCTATCTATGCGTTCCGCCACATTACACAAATAAATCAAACAAAACGTTGTGTCTATATATTTATAGCCACATAAACCACACAATATACATGTGTCTGACGTCACACTGTAGTATCTTTGCTTTATCCACAATCTGCTCTAATTTCATTTTACATTAAAGTACACACCCTCGCTGTGTGGGGATGTGCGCCCTAATGACGCCACCACTAGCATCATATAACAACATAATACCATTATACGTCGAACGTACATAATTGTGTCGTTTAGTCAAGGATATGTCGCCTCACACACACGAAGAATGGTGTTAGATACAAATTTTCTAGGAAATACACGAATCGCATGAATGCATTTGACACTTCTCTTTGTAGCCAGAAAATCAAGAAGAAATTCCTTTTTCCGACAAAAATATATATTCCTCTAGGATCCTTGAAGGTTTTTTTGTTTTTTTTTAAGTTCTGTCCCGTTTCGTTGTCTGTTAAGGTTCTTGACCAAATACAAAAGCATTACCTCGTCTACGACTAAAGAAAAGAAAAAAAAAAAAAAACAATTGTCAACCCCATTGGAAAACATTTTATAAATTTGTTAGAGGATATCTTGGCAAGGACTCCCTTAGGGCCGATGTCCAGATTTCCCCGGGACATGTACGGTCTAAAAAACTTAAAATGCAGTGACATGAAAAAGACTGCAGGAAAAGCGTCTCCCTTTGTGAATGCGTTATCCTCCTTTCATTCGTTTTCACAGAGTGGAATGGAAAGGACATGTCTATTCATTGCAGTGGAAGAATCAAATTGAATAAAATTTGAATGAATAGAGGTATGACGTCAAATCGAGTTCACAATAAAAATGGGAATATACATATTGATGTATGTACATACACACAGACAGAGAGGGAGTGTGGAAATAATGGTGAAATTATAAATAAACTTTTCAGGGATGAACGAAATCTAGGTCACAGATATTTTATCCTTAATTTTTTTCTCTGCTGGAAAAATCAATACAAGAATGAAAGTTCACAGAATAGCCGTGATTAACGTTTGTGGGGCTTCACTCTTAGTTTTTGCGGTCTTATGGCGTTTCAATACACAACCATGTCAGTTTGGGAAGCCTGAATCTGGATGTGTCGCAATCTAGATACTTGACAAAGAGAAATAGACCAAATAATAAGGATAAGGTTACAAACTGTCGTTTTGTGGTAAGACCTCGGTTTCTACTCTTGACATGAAGTAAGTCTTTCTGGGATACTGCAGAGGACTATCCTTGTCGGTGCGTTGATTTACCTTGAAGCGCTGAAAGCTTATCTTTATCAAAAATGCTTTCCTTCGACACTAATAAGATTTATAACATGCTTCTGTAGAATAAGGCTAGGCTAGGATGGTGACGATCTATGTCTCACCTGCGTTTCCACAGAGAACTCATTAGTCTCGTGGAAATGCTCTCCTGAGGGCATACTCAACTCTACTAGGAAGATTAGAGGACTTCTGATAATATTCTATGGACAGTATCTACTAGCCACAGTAAATCTTTTACATCATACAACAAGCTGTGTAAGGATCAAGCTAAGAAAACACGACTATTTCTGATGTTACTTGTAATCAGAGGCGATTTAGCTCAGAGCGTACCCTTCGAGCTCAAACTACATATCTTGAGAGAAAGTGAACGCCATGGCTCAGTAGTTAGTGCATTTCTTTCCAAGGTCATGCAAACGCTGATAAATCGTCAGCTTCTGAAATATCTTGAATCACGAAAGCTCCTCAATGACCGTCAGTATGGTTTTCGTAGCAAAAAGGACCACTGGTGATTTGATGGTATATCTCACCGAAAAGTGGAACCACTCTCTGCATCATTCTGGTGAATGTAAGATTGTTGCGCTTGATATTTCAAAGGCATTTAACAGAGTTTGGCATCAAGCTCTTTTGTCGAAAATGCGTGCATTTGGCATCGATGAATCTCTTCTTCTATGGATTAGAAACTACCTTTCGGAACGTTCAATTCAAGTGGTTTTGGGCGGTTTCAAGTCTGCTATCCACCATATAAATGCTGGTGTTCCCCAAGGCTCCGCTTTGTCTCCGACTCTCTTTCTTATATTCATAAATGATCTCTTGTCTGCTACTTCTAATCCAGTACATTCCTTCGCTGACGACAGTACCCTCAGCTTCTCATATTCGTTCCCAGACTCACGTCCCTGCTCTTCGGCCGTAGAACTGGAACGGCAGCGTATGTTAAGCTCATTAAATTCCGATCTTGACGGTATAATATAAACAACAGAGTGGGATTTAATGCTTCGAAAACCCAATGTTGTCAGCTGTCGCTCAAGCGTAACCTTAACCCTTTGCCATTATCAATGAATGGCACTTGCATCGTCGAAACCAAAAAACTTTCCATTCTCGGTATGTATGTTAACGACCATCTTCGTTGGAATGACCACATATTCGAATCCGCCAAGAATGCTGCGAAATGTCTAGGATTCCTTAAACAGTGCAAGAAGTTCTTTACCCTCTCTGATGTGGCTGTCATATATATGAGGCATACATCCGCCCCAAGCTTGAGTATAATGCTCATGTTTGGTCCGGTGCTCCTAAGACCTCTTTGCACCTACTGGATAGAATCCAAAATCGCGCGTTGAAGCTAATAGGGAACAACAGCATAGCGGAGTCTATTGACTCGCTCCAACATCGCAGAAATGTCTCTTGCCTTTCCTTATTCTATCGCTTTTTTCACAAACAGTGCTTTAGTGAAATAGCCAGTTGCATTTCGCCCCTTCATCAATTGTCTCGCAATACCTGTCACGCTTTGAATGCTCATCAGTATACCCTCAAGCCTATTTGCGAACGTACCGTCAAGTATAGAGATTCTTTCATAAACCGTACAACACGAATGTGGAATGTTTTACCAAGCTCCATTCCCTCACATTATAGTCCACAAACATTTAAAACCAACGTTCATCGGTATCTCCTATCTTCTCTTCCTGATTTCCCTAACGCCCGCGATAAACCCTTGAGCGCGCGTGAATTATAAAAAAAAATTGGGTTAGTGGACGGGAGTTAAAGGTTCGATTCTCAGACAACACCTCAATTTGTTTCACTGTCCCTTTTTTGGGAACGTCTGACAAACATCCGAGAGTATAATCACTTATATGGGCCTTAAAAAAAAGACTCTGCTTCGGTATTGGTGTCAGAAATTGGTGCCAGGATGCCTGGTAATTGATTGTGCCCAATCCTATGGAAGGTATATACCATTTAAATTTCTTTTATACGAAGCCATAGATTTCAAAAACTAGCAGTGAGTACCTACTCTTGAATTTTCACAGTGGAGGGTGACTTTAACTTAACAAGTATTGAAACCCCGAAGAGATTTGTGCGTTTCTAGTTGCCGTCGCCTATGTCGTAAGGAATAAGTGAAATGGTTGGAGTATAGGGTTTCGAATGAATTCGAAAACAGTTCGCAATCGCACGGTTTAAGGCTTTGCGTTCCAGGTCTCACCGGGATCAGATGAAATGGGACCTTTAATGAGATTACAAGACAAGGCTCAGAGGATGTATTTTGAGGACTTGAACCCCTTCTTTCGTCCCCGTTTAGAGTTTTAATTGATGATCGGTTTTCTTGCGAATACAATTGTGAATCTCCAAAATGCAGGGAAACTTGCAATGGAATGTCCTTCATTTGATGGTTGTGCCTATAGGTTCCTGATCTGTTCTATAGTAAAGATGTTCGTTAGAGATACGGTTGGGCTAGAATATCCTTAAGATGAATGTTTGTATCTTTTTCGTGATAGAATTGGTCACCCTAAACGTGTTACAGCACGAACTTAACATTAGAATGGAACAATCTTAGCTTGACATTTCGAACAACATCCCGAACACTATATCGCGACTCAGTGGCTATTTCAGTTGAGTTCGACTATCGATCAAGGCTCCCACGATCCTGGAATACTTTCTCCAATTTTTGACGAGCAATGCATACTTCAGCTGATGACTTCATTTTAATGTTGAATGTCATTTGACGAAGGTCTATAATTCTGTAAGGGAGTTATGATACGATGGTCAAGGTGCTTGAGTTGGGATGTATGTAAAAGGATATTGAATTCATCCGTTTCCCATCGACAAGGCAGCATGAAACACGGTTATAATCACTAATAGGAACAATATTGGTGAAAGAACGCAGCCTTGTCTTACCCCACTTTGGATTCCGAATTCCTCACACAACCTTTCTCTGTGTACGTAGCTTTGATAACAAATGTTATTTCTTCGAGGATGCCTTTCCTACACAAGGCTAGCCAAATAAATTTCTTGTTGACATTACGACGCCTTTTTCAAAATCGATTAACTAAAGCAGAAGTTTCAATCGGTATTTAGAGCACTGCTCGATGGTGTTCGCTCAAATTTTCCCACAATTTCCGCACTGCATCAAATCTCCTTTCTTAGGAGGCTTGACGACCATTCCCTTTAATGCTACACCCTCTATAAGTGGGCACAGTAACTCAGCCGATGTTGTTGGTGTTGCTTGTAAGAGGTATTGGTATGTCAATTCCTACTGTCTTGTTGCTTTTAAGTTCCTAATTTGGGTGCATATCGCTAGCGAATATACTTTTCTTACCGCTCTTGAGCTAGTCCGCATCTGAAATAAGCAGAGAACACACATGCTTGCAACTTCTGCTTGTCACGTCGCGTACTACGTTGTATGTTCTTCTCTCATCTCATAAGGCCTCTAGCTTGCTTCTATCAGCTCCTTCCACACCCAGACATAAGTCTTCTCTGCGATCGAACGAAAATTGATCAGTCATCCATAGTTAGCTATAGTATAGTTAGAGACTAGATAAGTACCTACTTTCTCTACCTATGCTATAGCTAGCTTTGGAAGATGTTGATCTCGTTCTATCCCCACATCTGCTCCTCGTCAATTTCAGACTAAAGTTGGTTGCTTGCCTGTCATTAGACACCCAGCTGACCTTATGACAGGTTTTGTGCTCAAACATCTACCACAAGGTAACTGGCATTGTAGAAATGAGCAGACCTTCGACCGTCGTCATGGTGGTTGTTTAGTCCGTGTTTCTCGATAACATGTCTCAGTCCTTGTCATAAGTAGTTGCTTACCTAACACCATTTGGTGTTTTGTTGATGATGAAGCTCAATTGATTGTAAAAGATCACTTTCTCATCATCAGACGAATCATCCTGTAAAATCGTATTACCATAAGACTGCCAAGAAATTAAGTCCTTGCATGCTGTTGGTGTAAACAGTAATCCAAGTCCATATTCTTTCTATATTCCGGATGGTTTTCGAATAGAGACCAGTACGGTGTTAGCTTTGGGGACTGGTACCATCTTATAGCGCTTACCCTATGTCGTATGATTTCTTGGTCTAGTAGGCGGAATACGACATTGTGAGGTCTACGCTTCCCGAATCGAGGTGCATTTTCCCATTTTTTTTGGTTAAGACCTGTTGATGTTTCATTTGTCTGCTATTCCGGTCGGTAACCTTACCATGAACTGTATTGGATCATGACCATTTCCTAGTGGGCACATTTTAGCAATACACAAATAATACACTGAGGGAAAAGAAAAATTTCCGATGATTAATTTACTGATTTACTCGCTTTTCGTGTATTTACCCACGAGTTCTTCGATATTTCTTATCAAAGTTTGATGAAATTAAAAACACTACCTTCATGCTACTTACCTGTTGCTATACCCGTGGATCAACTCAAGTATATAGATACTTTGCCCTAGTATAATGTTTCTGGAATAATTATTTTTCCGTTGTGTGTACTTTCCACTTTCCACAGATAAACTAGTGTGCTTATCATAGAACGTTGGTTTTTATTGATATTTTGTTTTCGGGTTTGATGGCCGTCCACTTTGCTGATATTCTACGAATATGATGACTCGAAAGTAGGCGTGTTTCCCCATCACTTACTCACCATCACAGTCGGACATGTTGGATATGTCAATTGTGTTTAGTGAATGTGTTCTAAGATTAAAATAATTATAGTAGTAACGGCTGTATATATTGTGACACAGTGGTAGACATTCGTATGAACGCACATTTTACAGATTTTACACCCGAAGAGCGGAAGAGCTGTATTCCTACTTCGAAACGACTACATAACATGGAGCAAAAAAAGTTACATAAAAATGACCTATCCAACTAATGTCTAGCATCCCGTGTTCCTACTCCACGTTTGCGACCCATATTTATTCTCCTTTCTCGAGTCGGTTTTCAGAGGTCGGTTTAAGAGCTGTTCCATAGAGCTTTGCGTATTCTGTGACATCAAACTCGGTGTCGTTATTAGCTGAGTCTTAAGCTGAGAATGATTTGGACATTCTCGACCTACAATTTTGCCGAAAGCTGCTTCGGATTTCTAGAGTTTCCCGATAATCTACTCTTATACGGTCTTAAGACTCCATACCTTTCTAAATTTGCTTTTATAATAGCTACCAATTTCTTTGGAAAGCACGTTCATATAACTCCTCTGTTTATACACGTCCATATAACGTGCACGTTCATATAACAAGTACGTTCATATAACGTACACGTCCATATTTCTCTTATTTACAATTTAGAACACTTTTTCGTAATCAATGAAATTACAGGTGTAGCGGAGAGCTTCGTATTTCTAGAGTTTCCTGATAACCTACCCTTATGCGGCCTTAAGACTCCATACCTTTCTAAATTTGCTTTTAGTGTAGCAACCAATTTGTTCCGAAAACACGTCCATATAACCTCTCTGTTCATACACGTCCATATAACGTGCATGTTCATATAACAAGTACGTACACATAACCTGCACGTCCATATAACCTCTCTATTCACAATTTTGAACGCTTTTTCGTAATCAATGAAGCTACAGGTTTAGTGGAGAATTATACCCGACGTCTAGGACCACTATGAACTCGTATTTTAAGCCAGCCGTACTGAGTTCATCCGCAGATTCGTTACTTTTAATTTTTTAGTGACCAGGCAAGTGATTATAAGACCACTTTGAGCGCTGCCTCACTATCTAAAAAGATATGTACATATGCATTCTAGTCCTCTTGATACATTTTTCGAAGTTTAATCTGGCGCATACCTCAATGGCGGTCTGAAACACAGTGGAGCTCTCGAGGTTGGGTTCATAAACGCAATTCTGGATTCCATCTTCGATTCGTCAGTGAACTAAATCTGACTTCTAGGGTCCAGTACTGGAGAGTCTGAGATTTCTAGGTCAAATAACCGTCCAAAAGAGTACTACAATGTCGGGGATAGTTCAAAATACGACCCATCTTGAGATTAAGTCGAATGTCCCACAAGTACTTGTATTTCAGCTTCAGTTGTATAGCACATCTCGCACAGCTTTTAGTTCCGCCATAGTGCGCATAGCATCTTTAATACGAAGATAGGTACTTCCCTGCAAATGTTTGAGCTTAGTTCTTGTTGGCTGTCTAATAAATCTCGGCCACCAGACTATGGCATGACTGGGTGTATACCAAACTTTGTCGTACAGGCACTTACTGGCCCACAAGGTTTTAGTGACACGCTCAGAATTCAAGGTCTTTTAGATTGTCTTGAAGATTGTCGATGACAAGAGGAGAAAGGACTTTCCTTTCGTGGGAAGCTTTAACTGAAATTGTTGACCGATTTCTACGGTGGTCGCTATAAGTGCAGTGGCGTTGCTCTTCTTACTAAACAGTGGGGTCCTTCTTTGTTTGCTCGTTTCTCTGCAGTCCCATTCAGACCACACATTAACGTCGCTAGCAATGGGCACAGGTTTTCGACTTAAGGCATTGTTCACTATTTTGTAAGATCTGAGATCGAACGTAAGAGTCCGTTTTCTTCATTCTTACCTAAATAGCGAAAATGCCTCCTAGCGTTATAAATTTTCACATCCGTTTATTACAAGAGGAAAGCAAAGGTGGTAAATGCACGTCCTTGTGACTTTCCTTGGTGTGGTGAATGGTTAGGATCCGCATATCGTTCAAGATTTGTCCGAATTCTGTTGAGAAGTATACCTTGAGAACATGACGACTCTTTAGCCTCATAGGAGCTTCGTATTGTAGAATAAAAGGAAAGGAGTGAGATCCAAACACTGCTAAAGACCCCATTCCTTAACTTAAATAGAAAGTGGAAGGTTGAAGGTTATCATCTACTGCGATGAAGGCCTCCTTTGGAGTCTTGAACCGATGTACATTAAGGTTTTTCCTCTTTTAGATTAAGCCTTCGTATAATTTATGGTGAGCACTTCTTCCCATCGGACCTCTTTTTAAAAAGGACACTGCAACATCTCTACGCCGAACTTATACATAGCAAAATGCCAAACAAATCAAATCCATTCATAGGTTTCCGACGCTCCAATTTAGTTAGACTCCACACAAATCATAAACCGGAACCCTCCGACAATTTCCACCCCAATCTTGCGACTAAAATCCCCTCCCCCCCGAGCTGTTTTGTTCAATTTGCCAAACAATCAAAAATAATTGAATGCATCTCAGTGGAAACCGCTTGGCAGCGAAAAATATTAATTAGAATGTCTTTCATAAAATTTCACTTCGCCTGTTGTTTGCCACTCGCATCGCATCCCCCAAGAGTGCTGTAATTTCCTACATTTCTCTCAAGTTTCCTCCCAAAAAAACGCCACCCCAGCTCGTTGGCAATACAAACAACAAAAGACGCAACCTGGAAATAAAAATCCATGAATCCCTGATCAAATGCATTATCCAGTTTACTGTAGCATACAGCATTCGTTAAAAAAAAATTCACATCAAGGGTGGTCTCAGTCTTCGCCGACAAAATGGCAAAAAACTCCGCCATCTTGCATCCTAATCGAATGCGAAATGCATTTGGAAATGGGGTCCATCTCTGGGCGCACACAACCACTAAAACAAATGGCAAATGTTGACAATTTTAGCGGTTTCACTTGGCTCTCTCTGCTCGAGAGAGCAGATCCACTCAAGGATCCATTCAGTTGGAAAATATTTACCCTCTGTGTACGCGGGAGGGTGAGCCTGTACGGGTGTAGTCGTGTATAATTAGCTTGACTGACCTAACACGAGTTACCACGTGAGACGATGATTATTTCCTTTGACATTGTAAGTGAGGTTGCGAGGGGGAACACACAGAATCGGCTTGAGGGTTGGAATGACGTGTCTTATCGATTTTTCCAGCATTAATCATCTCCGGCGAGAAATGGGCTGAGTACGGACTTCTCCTTTCCCATGACTAAACTCATATGGATGTGATAATCTGATTTCGATAGGGGGAAATGCAAATAATACTGTTTGTGTTGCAAGGGTGGGCATTATTTACGCTGATGGCAGGATCAAATGGGTGGTAAAGTGAATAAGTATCGCACGAGGCTGTGCGGGAGAGTATCTTGTTCAAGGTTTTGGCATATTATACGACCGCTTTCGATGAGCCCCCTGCTACTCGACGGAATTATGAAATAATTCTTAATTTATTTTTATTCATTAAGGATCGTAGAGTATGGAATATAAGCATCCCTGGTTCTGGTTTTATTTTAGGCCGCCTTTCTCTGTAAAAGGGGGGACCCTCATGCCGTATTCCCATCCTTCTTTAACACGATAGACGACTTCTTTTTATATTTTTACGATAGCCACACGTTTTTGAGGTGTGCCCTAGTCCACATCAACCATAGGCTGTCCAAGATTCCAGAAAATCATTATCGTTACTATTAGCAACTTACCCTACTACCACCTATACTATTCTGATGTCATTTTGTTTGATTAAATGAATTACTTCCTTCAAGTGCTCTGCGCAAACTTAATTATTCAATTTTAAAACAACCAGCATCAAAGTTTGAGTACCTCTGTGAATTTACTTTTTCTTAACGCAAAATCATGGTATACTTTTAGGCGTCAGCGAAATTGATTTTTCGCCTTTGTTAAAATATTTAGATTTTGTGTCTACTTGACTTTAATTCATTTTTAAGGACTCAACTGTGTACCAATCGTGATAACATCAATCAAATGGCGCCGGAAATTTTTAAGGAAGCGCCATCCACATCAATTTTCAATAAAGAAACACATTATTTACGTGTCGTTGGCTCCGTAAGTGTGATGCGGAGTGTCATTACTTGATATCTGACACCCCTTTGCATTTGAAAAAGGAAGCTATAAATGATAAAGTGCGATGGTTTTAAGTATACACACAGTGAATAATAGAGACATCAAACATTTGAATTGGATTACAGGATGGTAAATTTAACTTTTTAGTTGAAGGAGTAGTAGAGTGTGGCGGTTTTAATTGAGAAGTTATTGTCATCGAGTTGGCTCTTAGAATATTTTATAGATTTTCTACTCCATCGGCATTTGGTCAGATGATGAAATATATTTTCTCAAGGATAAGGAACACATTCTCCTCTCTCTAGACTTCTGTTGGTATTTGGGGGACATCCTTTGAGGAAGTAGGTGTAACCGTCAATCTGGTCCATATGTTTCGGATAGAAGGCAAGTACAATTTGTTCGTTTTTCGTAGTGAAAGTGACGCGAAATACATACATATCACTAAAAACAACAATATTGGTGAAAATATGGAACCTTGTGGAATGCCTTTTCGAGTTTTTCGAATTGGGCAGTGTCTGCCTATAAAGGATGTGATATTTATTCTCCTTGTGATCTTTGTATAGGTAGAGAATTGTGGTACTTCTATAGATAGTCTATTGTTCTTTTACTTGATGAATAACAGGCAAGCTTATGATCAATATTGAATATATTGGTCGACTGTTGGCTCATTTTATATACCGAGCTCTTACCAACTAAAAGCTCTTCATCTTTAGACAACCCTTAGTGGATGTGAAACCTGAACTGATGTTGTTGGCATTGCTTGTAAGGCATACCATCACGCTGTAGATATGCCTTATTCGGAGTTATAGTCCATAAATGAAGAAGCAACAGTTTGATTTGGGTGTATATCGCCTAGGTATGCCCAACTCAAGTCAAGAATAAAACAGTAGCAAAGTTTGAGATAGGTTTTATCCAAAATAAGCAGAGGCTCGTTTAAGTCCTTGTTGGATTTTGGCACTATCTCTGATCACCTGCTAGCTACTTCGTCATTTAAACAGGTCTGCTGTTACATCTATTTTCTATTTTGAGGTTTAATTACTAGAGAATACTTATTATTTTTTCCGGTACCTCCTCTCGTGAACATTTGACAAATATGCGAAAGTACATATAACTCTAATTCAAAAACTTCTCCAAAAGTATCCATCGGGAACTGCATTAAACTGTACGTCCCCTCCATTCGAGCTAAACTCCGGGGCCAAGTACAGACCTGCTGTGCCAACGTTTAAGTGTTCTTATAACATGCTTCCTTGTTGCATACATTCGGATTCAAGTCTTTCATCACAATGACAATGTCTTCCAACGTTTGCATAGCTTTCTTAGTTATTTATGCATTCATTTCATTCTGCGACCTACTGGTCTATTGTGCCTCCTACTAGTACCTTGGGTAGGTTTCTTTATGAATATGAGTCCCCCTCATTCTATAATTTTCTTCTGCTTTTGCTTAGCCTTTGCAAGGATACTATTCTCTAATTCCAAAGTAGTTTCTTAGCTTACCTCAGACTTTGAAGATTTATTCACGTTCTTGCCTTGTCCTCCTTTTCCAGATTCCTCAATTTTGTTTCTAGAATATGGTCTCAAGCTCCTCAAGAATGCTTGAGGAAATCCTATTGGAAAAATGAGGAATCCCAATTGACAAACCCTTTACAAAGAAACCAATATTTGTATCTTTGTATCTCTTTCTTGAAAAAGTACAGTGGTGGCTCTGATTTCCTACTTACCACCAATCTGAGACAGCAGAAGTTTCCAGGAATAAGAATGCCGCTGATTTCTTGAGAGACATCTGGGAGTATTCGTTTAGTCTGCCTGCATCCTGGCGAGTCCTGTTACGCACAATTGTATTTGTAAGAAACTCATTGATCCGGCCCTGACCAAAGACGAAGGAAGGTTCAGGTCCTCTGAGGCTTGTCTATAAATCTCATCGGAGATCTCAATCTCTTCGATCTCAATCTGAGGGATAAAGGTACAGTACTTACTTTTACTTTCGTTGGCGCTGCAAAGCGTGGTGCTCCGGTCTTCAAGTAATATGCATCTCCAGCCGGCTCGATCCAATTTCGCACACCAAGTCGACGGAGATCTCCTTCTATCTGGTCACGCTATCGAAGATGAGGTCTGCCTTGGTTTCTCGATCGTTCTGATATGGTGTTGAAGACTTTACGAGCTGAAGCATCGATGGTCATACGCTCTACATGCCCCAACCATCATAATCGTTGGATACGAATTTTTTTTTCTAGGTTTATGTCTGTCTACACAAACAGGACCATAAATGGTGCGTAGGTCCTTTCTCCCGAATACTGCAAGGGAGCTTTCATCTGAGTGCATGTTTCTGCACCATAGAGCAGAACTGGAATGATAAGTGTTTTGTACACCGTCTCCTTGGTTCTTCTCGATAGGACTTTGATCCTCAATTGCATACTCAGCTCAAAGAAGCAGCGATTAACAACAGTTATTCTACGTTTGATTTTTGCGCTGATATTGTTTGACCAAATAGACAAAATCCTTGAACTCCTCGTAGATATATAGGTACATGTCAATTATCACGTGCTCACCAAGACTGCAGTGGGAGTCGATTCTTGTTGATGAAAGTATATACTTCGTCTTGTCCTCGTTGCTAACCAGTCCCATTTTGATTGCTGTTGACTCCATGCTAGTGAAAGCACCAGTAAGTGCTCGCTTTGTTCTTCCTATCACGTCGATGTCGTCAGCAAACCCAAGATGTTACTTGAATTTTTCAAAGATAGTGCCTGATGTACTAGCCTGGGCGTTGTATACTACCTAGCTTAGTTTAGGTGGCGCTACAGTCTGGGTGGACCTGGGCCTCAACCAACAAGCCTCTCCAGCCAGCCAGCCAAGTTCGTTGAGGTCCCTTTCCACTTGAGCGCGTCACCTTAGACGAGGTCTTCCTCTACTGCGTCGTCCCTCTGGGGTGGATTCGAAGACTCTATATACTACCTCTTCTAGCACAACACTGAAGCAACTGCATGACAGTGCGTTACCTTGTCTTAACTCCCCAGTGGTCTCGATGGTTTAAGTGAAATCCTTTTCAATTTTAACGAAGCAGCGAGTATTCTCCAACGTCATTCTGATAACTCTTATCAGCTTAGCATGAATATTATAGCTAAGCATGGCTAGGTAAAATTCTTACATATTCCCGCGTATGACAGGCTTTGCAATCGATGAACAGGTAGTGGATATCGATATTGCATTCGTGTATCGATCTCCAGATCTGGCGAAATTCCAAAAATTTGATCGGAGGTATACCTTCCACGTCTGAGGCCTCATTGGTAACGACCGATGAGATCATCAGCAAACGGCTTTAGACTTTTACATAAAACGCTGAATAGAATTTTATAGGCGATGTTTAGAAGGTTAATGCCTCTATAGTTGGTACAGAGTACGCCTATCTCCTTTTTCGTGGATCGGGGAGATGGTGATGAGGCTCCAATCGGCGGGTATACTTTCCACCGACCATATTTTAGATTTGAGTTGGTGTGTGCTCCTTACCAGGTCATCTCTAGCGTGTTTCAACAGCTCTAGCTGCTTTGTTCATATTTATCCTGGCGATAGCTAATTGTAGCTCTCTGAAGCATCTCTGCATCTCCTTGACTTTACGGTGTTGATGTTCTTGTTTCTTTCTCCTGACCAAGCATTTCTCATCCTTGCTTCGGACAACATAAAGCAAGTTGTAGAGTAGAGCTACAACATGTGAACCTCCGTTTTTAATATATTTGTCTAAGCGCATTTGGAGTTCAACCATTGGTTTCTCGGAGGTAGTTCTGAGAAGCCTAATACTTCTGACGCAGCGTTTCTAATGACTTGTTGACATCGATGCCACTAGTCTTCCAAAATCATGTTGGCAGTCGTGGAATTTCTCCCAAGCTTGAGAGAGATACGCGGTCGGCATAGGCTATACCGGTCACTTCCGATTGCAGCCCTCCAATGTTGATTTTCCTTGGCGTAGTTGTTGATCGCCAAAGGGCTTCGATAGATATTCGTAAACGCAACTGGGCACCAACCAGGTAGTGGTCCGAGTCTATATTAGCTGCTCGGAAGCTACAGACATCCATCCTACAGTCTCCCCTTGTGTTGTCGGTCTCTACGAAGACACAAGTATTTCCACTACAGCCCATTTCAGGTCCAGACTCTAGCTAAAGCCAGAGTCTGGTCCTGATGTCGAATGTACTAAACGTTCAAGACGATATATTGCTTTGATACTATCAAGCTCATGATGTTAATATCAATAAAAGATAAATCATGCAGATAATCTAGACCAACGCCATGCGTACTCTGACAAGTGTCCGTTCAGCAGAGACAGGCTGTTCTTTGAAGAATAGTGCAAAAGGCAAATCCAATCTTATTCCCGTCCATCAAACAACAGTCTCATAAGCTACAAAACAATCGTAACGTAGCCGTCTGCATCCAAAGGACCTTTTTTGGTGCTGAGCCCCATGTCTTGCCAAATTCACCCCCACACTGTCAGAAACATGAGAGCTCCTTGGTTGTCTTCGACAAACAACGTGTCCTATCGTTATTCTCTTTGAAACCAAATTGTCTCGTTTAATCCTTAAAATCCGTAAAATTCTCCTCTGAGCCTTGTTTAGAAGTTAATTGAAGATTTTATTTCCTCCGATCGCTTTGTGACCTGGAAACCAGACAAGACTCGGTGAGTTCAAACTTACGACCAAATTCTGAGTATTCTTAAATTTTTTTAACTATCTTGAAGGCAGGTTAAGGGTTTCTAGGATTCTAAGTCGTAAACATGGCCTGATACGGCTCCACAAACGCAGATTCTTCAATGCTCGTACCTGTTCTTCAAAATATCCATTAGACTAGCAGAAGTCTTCATTGGCAATAGACATATGTATGCCTAATTAGAAGTGAACCATCATGTTGTTATCCTCAACGCAGACGTTAGTACCAAACTCTTATTTCGTTTTGAAGTCTTCCGTGAAGATTTGATTTCAACTCCTTCTTGACTCTAAGCAGAGTCTATCCTGTGCATAGGGAATCACTTTACTTAGCAGCTACCTATATCCATCAGACGGAATTCAAAGAAGAAAGTATAGGATAATGTCTTCAAAACTCCAGTGCGAAAGCTGTCTCGTCTAAGATAGAAAATTGGGAAGATGAGCTATGTTCAGCAACTTTAATAAATCAGCCAATATAACCTCTCTCTAGAGTATAGCCATATAAGCGGAAGCACCTTCCATCGTATAACAAATCCATATGTAGACCTTGTTAGATCAAGGCTCTTCATATTCCATCAGTGTCAGACAATTTGCGCGGATAAGAGGCCTCCACTTCCAATGTAACACATCTGCTATGTCAAATTGTTTGAATTTGATTCTAGTCTAGTTTGAGCTAGACTGATATGTTTGTATTCCCCAGTGAAAGATCAGTTGATTGCATATACCTACCTGATACTTATTTTCCAAATTGTTTTGTTTTTCAGTTTATGTCAATCTCCATCTATACTTACTCTCACCCATTGCTCTATATAAATCTAATAAAAAGCCAAATAAATGCATATTTGATATGAATCACGTCTCTGAAGTGATCTTGAGATCGTAATATGTGTGTTATTTCACCTCAGTGCACCGCACCAAGATCACTCTAAAAAGCAATTAACTTCCTAACGACTTTTTGCCCCACTGGTTTGAATAAAATAAAATAACTATGAAGGTAGCCAACACAACGGTTTATGTATAAAATTTTATTCGGTATCGTATGTATCTAAATCTAAAATCTTACAACACTAGTTTCAGTACAATTTCATTTTGTTTCACAAAATGATAAAAAAAACTATCTCAAGGTGCCACAAACATTCTATTTACATCTATTTTCTATCACACTCACGCATATAACCAACCACCACCACCGAGTGGGGAGAGATTCTCATGGTATAAAGCCATGATCTTGCTTGATTAGATCGGCTCCCTTCTCGGCGATCATGAAAACTGGCCCGTTGGGATGTCCGGCAACAATTTCTGGCATAATTCCAGCATCGGCAACACGAAGATTCTTGATTCCGTAGACTCGTAGGCGAGGATCAACGACAGCGGCACGATCGGTGTTAGGTCCCATTTTCGTCGTACCGGAGTAGTGGTAGATGGTGAATGTGAAATGTTGGACATAGCACTGCCAGTATTCGTAGGACTTGTAGGCGAACTGTGAGCAAGTGGGAATTTTTCGATCCCATAGTCGGCCGTTGATTTCTTTCATGGCGGGACGATCCATTAGGCTGACTGCTTTGAGTAGTCCTCTCACGGAAATGTCCAAGTCGTAGGGATGTTGGAAGTAGTTGGCATAGATGAGTGGGTACTTTGTTGGATCACTGTTTTTGAGCATGATCCTTCCGCGGGATCTTGGTCGCAGGAGCATGGGGAAGATCATGAAGGCGTTGAGATTTTTCTCCTCGATTTCGCGGAAGAGTGCGTCGTAGATGGATTTTTTAAGACCAAAAGCTCGGGAAATGGCCGGATTGGCTGACATAGAGCCGCCAACTAAGAAGAGTTCCATGTCTGGCCAACCGTCCTCGACATCGGGGTTATCGAGTTCCCAAAATGCGATCGCTTCACAGCCACCTGGGGAGCCATAGGGGCCGGAGTGTTGAATGAATTCGTTGAGGAGTAGCGGATCAGCAAAGTCCTCGAAGTGAAGAGAGGTGGCGTTGGTGGTGAATGTCACGGCTGGAGCGGTGTGATCTTGCAAATTGTATCCTACGGCAAGATCAGCGATCGGTTTGATTCCAACTTCGCGTAAATGCTTGGCGGGTCCTATTCCCGACAACATGAGCAGCTGTGGAGTGTTGATCGCTCCGGCAGTCAAGACCACTTCCTTTCGCGCTAAGATTTTATGATATTGTCCGTCGGTTTTTACCACCACACCATAGGCTTCCTTAGTGTCGGGTTTGATGAGGATTTTCGTGACTAGAGCGCGTTTCTTCACATGCAGGTTTGGTCGCTTGCCCTTGATGGGGTAGAGGTAGGCACGATTGGAGCTCCACCTGGTCGCATTTCTGGTGGTTGTATGCAGATACGACACTCCGACTTGAATCTTTCCATTGTAGTCGCGATATTTGAGACCATCTTCCTGAGCGGCTTTCACAAAGGCGTTTGCAATCTTCGACTTCCAATCGATGTAGGACACTTTCACTGGACCATCGCGACCAACATAGTCTTCTTCGGCATCGGGGACACTACTGCCTTCGTATTTCTTAAAGTACGGTAACACTTCCTTGAAACTCCATCCCTCATTGCCCAGCGCAGACCAACGATCGTAATCTCGGCGATTACCCCGCGTGTACATCATATAATTTAGAACACTTGATCCACCCATCACCTTGCCTCTTGGCCAATTGCAACGATTGTGGTTCATCGCCAGACACGCACGATCACTCGGCTGCGTACGATATTTCCAATTCATTTCGCCAAGTTGCAAGAAATGCGCTACGATCGGTACATCCATGACAAGACTCTCAGGTCCACCGGCTTCCAATAGGAGGACTTTCCACTTTGGATTCTCGGACAAGCGTGCAGCCATAGTGCATCCTGCAGTCCCAGCACCAACCACAATGAAATCATATTCCCCATCCATGGGTTTGTTGTCCAGATTCTCCAGACGGTTGTCTGCATTTCCCCGACGAAGGAACTCCAGGGTCGAAGCGATAACATTCTGCGACTGGATCGCGGCAGCACTTATAGCGACGACCGCGATGATCAGTTTCACTTTCGTGCTCGTTAGCATATCTTATTTTTAAATTTTTATTCTCAAAACTACTCTGCAGATACTTAAGATCAATTGAAGATCATTCTACGATCGCGACAAATCTTGAAGAAGAATCTTTGATATTAACTCCGGCAACCGCTCGATCGATCTTAACGTAACAGTTACAATACAGCGAATGAATATCGCTTGTCATTTGAGGCGAACTTAATATTGAATTTTTCCACTCCAAACGCTGCTTAGACTAGATAGAGCTTTTGACTGCTTCTGCTTCTCTTCTCTTGATCAGCTCTCTCGGTTGTTCTTATGTTTGCTGGTGGTGTATCTTTTGTGTGTTGTGTGTCCTTAGCAAACGTTATACACGTTTGCCGGCAAGAAAAGAAAAAAAAAAAACAATAAAAATTATTAATCCAAACCTGTATCTTGTCAGATATAACGTGCGCGTCCGTGTATCTGACACACATGTGTCGTACTAGCGGCTATGTATCTGGAAAGTGAATTTCAAAGTCAATGTCATTGCTGCTTGGGATTCATCTTGTTTTTTTTTTTGTCTGCCTTTTTGCTCATTCCGTTTGATATTTAGGAAGCAGAGTTTTTTTTGTTTTGCTTTCGATTCGATTTGTTGGTGGTTTCTTTCATGGCTAGAGATTAGCGATGTTAATTAACTGTTTGCGTGCGTGATAGCATGGGGGTATCATTCTGTAAAAGATACAAGATACACAAGGTACGATTCTGTAAAAGTCCCAACTCAATCGGCACAAATTGTTCGGTCCAAATGCAGCCGAGTGCTTAGCCTTGACTTGCTTCTCCGTCCGTGTGGATATCTAGTAGAATATCTTTTGGCATAAAGTTGGAAATTTTTTGGTTTGTAGAATGTGCTAATGGTCTTTTTCGATAGTTGTTTCTGTGTGTGTCTTGGTATGTTGTCTTGGGGCTCTGTTAAAGTTTTGTGTTTGTGGTTAAGTAAGCTTAAAGTTTGAATATCTATTTTTATTGCGGTGTGTAAATAAACAATTTATAAAGGTGACTAAAGTCGATAGATACCGAAATGACTGGCAAGAAATAAAAAAGTGCCAGGTAATAGCTTCGCGTTGGCTTGGAATTGAGTCTAATTAAAATCTCACATCTTTTACGAGTTACAGTATCCGGCTTTTTTTTTTCTTTGGAAGCGCTTGAATATGGGAGAATATGCTTTGACATCTCTGGTTGAAAATCGTTGACCGTGAAGAGGATATTGCTCTTGCGCTACCATCGTAGATACTTTAGGTATTTGTAGTGCTTCCTATGTGACTACTGTCGTTTGTTTTTATTTTCTTGGAATGCAAACCTACAATAAAGTTTACAAATAGGAAACGCAAACACTTTATGCCATAAAAATCGACAAAAGAAAACACATGTCTTATTGATTAGATTAAATGGCTTCAAAATAGCCCATAATAGACGCTTTATGTTCTACGAACAATCAGAGACGTATTTTGTACATAATTTTGCATTATTCATCATACAGCCGATAATGTAAACACTAGTAACGCATAATATTATGTTTTTTTTTTTTATGATATTTAAGACGCAACCAGTTGGCCTTTTGAAGTCAAAGATGGAAGGCATTAAAAACGTCTTAGGGCATCGTTAAGATGATTGGATTACAAACCCGATGATGGTCTATTAGAGATGACATCTGGGGAATTTTTTTCTTTTGATTCGTAACATCGAGGTATTGTCAAGGTTACTACCGCCTTTGATAGGAAAGAAGAAAAGCTATAGTGTTAGGTGTATGAAGGTGCTGGTTGATTCTACTCGTATCTATGATATTTTCTGCCCAGATGTAGTCCAAAATTTTACTTTTTTTTCAAACCTACCATGATAATGTCTCATAATTCGATCTGCTGGAAGAGATGTGGGGTAGAAAAATCGATGTAACGAAATTCGGTAGGGGCTTGTAACGTTCGTACCATAAAAAGTTGCGAATGGATTTTGTTCAATTAAGTATGAACGTGTGAGGCATATCCTTCACTACTAGGTGGTCCATTAAGAGAAGTAGGTAGGGGGCACGGGGAACGCTGGAGTAAATTTAAAGTACACAGTCAACCACGAGAAGCCGCTGTAGTTACACCCATTGTAGAATTTAGAACCAGTAAACGGCATTCGTTTGCTAAATAAACCTATTTTCTTGGACATACATATGATATATAATCAGAGATTTTGGCTTGAATTTTGTATAAAAATAGTGTTACATTGCGTTACAATAGTCGAACGTACCAGAAGGCACGGGTAAGACCAGGGGCTTATAACGCAATACAACAAGTGCTTGTTAAACAAGTGAAATTCAACAACTGTTGAAAATTTATGTTAAAATTTCTTTACGTAACAATAAGTCTACGGGCACTACAGCAATTGTCTTAGAACCTTACAACAAGTAAGTTTGATAAAACCCCAATTTCTGTATCTGAAAACAACAAGTTTTGTCGTTAGTTCTCCGATTCATCGCGTGGTGATGCAACAAGTCGAAAGTATTTTTGTTTTCAATTGTTACGGTTTCTGTTGTGTTACATAAATGAACTTCACTTGTTGAGCAGGTTAACAAGTACTTGTTGACATGTTGGGTTATTGTTCTGTGTTATAGGCTCTAGAATGCGAACAAGCGCTTGTTAACCGTCTGCTACTGCTCCGAGCATCAAGGATTATATGTAGGTCCAAACGGCGTGATCAACCGAGAAGATCTCACGTCGATTCTAAAAAAAATTACATTCTTGCCGAGAAAATCGACTACCTCTACTACGGTCAATTGAATTGATTAGAAATGCGTCAATTGCGGATGTACCACTTGGCAATGCGGCAGTTTCTACTTCAAAAACTGAAGTTATCGTTTGACTTCATCATGCAAAAAAAAAACTGCGGTCGTGTCCCTCCTTTTCTCAACAAGATAAGTCCAAGATCGCTGTTTAATAAATTGTTGTTCTGTGCGCTGGATCCTTACATGTGCCTCTGTAGGAGTATCTACAGATCACAGACTTGGTGGGTCTATGGCTCACTGTTAGTGCATTGAGGCTGTGTACAAAACTATTAGAAGTAGTCATGTACTTCGCCCTGGATCTTTGGCTTTAGCCATCATTCTGCAAAGAGAATCATTCACTGTTTCATTGCATTAGTCTTGAAGATGTACTTTGTACGAAACCCATCCGTCGATTATCTTTTAGTGCCAGATTTCGAAAGTCTGAAATGATTGGTCTCTGGTACTCTCTAGTTCTTATGTTCTAAACGGAATTAGCTTCTGTTTTACACTAAGCCAGGTAAAGTTAGACATATTTTAATCATGTCCTACTGATCTGTACAGGTTCATTGAAGATTTCATCTCACTTCCATCTGCTACAATGGCTACGTCGCCATATCGGAAATTCGTAGCGTCCAACATCATTGTGTGTAATGCTCAATAATGTAGGTATCTGTATAGACCCCTGTGGGACTTCTTCTACCCATTACATTTCTGCAATCTCTTTATTGTCCTGTGCTATTTTGAGTTTGTTTTTTCTATCGCCTGGTGTACAGAGATCATCTTAGCTTCACACACTGAGGTTCCCAGACTTATATAAAGATTTCTTTTACGAATCTATCTATTAAAACTATTAATAAAATGATCTGTTTCAGACTTCACCCCTCTTCGTGATGTTTGCTGGGGACATCGTTTCCCTTTATTTCCTGGAAATCCATCATAAGATCGATCGATTCACGTTTTTAGCATCTATATATACTTGTCCAGTGTTTGTGGGCATTCTTCTATTGGTTAAAGCCTCAATCATAATCAGAAACTATGTATTTGCAACAGAGACGAGAGTTTGTAGAAAGTCTATCAAAAAGTTCGGACATCAACCCTAGAAGAATGAAACCTTAAACACTTATTCAAGTCTCAAACCACTACTGCTGGAAAATTTTTCATTTTAGTCTTTTGGTATTAGTTTCTGGCCATGGTAACGAAAGCAGCATTTAAGCTTATGAATTTCTACTAGTTAACAAAAAAACTTAAATTTCTAGCATACATAAGTAATGCTGAATGAATTTGCGATAGAGATACACAGAGATAGATCTGAGATACATTTGACACCGGACATTTGTATCACTACATGATTTTTGGATCATTATAGTGTATTTTAGCCATAGATTACTGCAGTCCGAGAAGCTCCAGCCTGGCTTTCAATTAATGCAGTAGACTGAAGCGCTATTGTTCTTTATATATGTATATAGGTAGTCAAGCAACGACAAAATCCTTGGAATCTCAACCAGATTTTTATCAGACGCGACGTATCCATACGACTCTTCTAAACTGGATGCGTAACCTCCCTGACAATAAGGTCGTGCTTTCTGGCCAAGTTTACTGGTTCATCATCTTATGTGGAGTTGGGTACTTCTTTCGCACGCTACCTTCTGTTCATCCGTTTTATGTGACTTAGCGACTGTTTGGTTCTTTGGTAGCTGCCCCCAATGCCATAATAACAGCGATTGGCGAGAGTTATTCTACGTTGAATCTCTGAACTATATTCTTGCGAGAATCGATAACAGAGCCTTTTCGGCGTTGTGCTTCTGTATGAAAGCACGTCATTTCGTCATCCCTATGCACACTATCCCATGCGTCATCCAAATCGATAAATAGGTGGTGGTATCTAGGATCTGGATCTGGGGTCCTCTTCAGGTAGTAAGATTGTGCATTCATCGGACCATAGATGAGTTGGGGCATCTATCCTACTAAATCATCTCTTGCATATTTGTATAGACAGTTCAGCTCCTAGGCCATGTGAACCTGGTGTTTTGTGCGATTTAAACCCACCTATGGCTCCTTTGACTTCATTGCGATTCGGTGGTTCTAGTGATAGGTTGTTGAAATAAGACTATCAAATTAGCAGTTTAGCAATCCACTCAATAGTCTATTCAGCACCGACTGCTTATTCACATGGTTATCCTTTAATCCTTTTATAAAAATTCCGGATATCTTTTCTCCCGTAACATCTCTGTATCTCCTCGATCTCACGTTTTTCATGCTCCTTTTGCTTCCCCCTGAGTATGTGGTTTTTGTTCATTATTTTTTACTCGTAGAACTGACCGCTTTGTAGGTAGCCATTTTATCAGCTTTTGCCCGTATGCATTCAACGTCACACTAGCCTGCGTGTTCTTGTAGGTGGATAGGTGAAATCTACCATATAAGTCGCGGCATTTCTGGTAATGTCGGGGGATTTCTCAATGGAATGGGATGAGGGCAGAATCTGTCTGTACCGACGACAGACTATTTAAAATGGATAGTGGTATGGGAGCTAACGTCTACTGCGAGTTTCGGGATACAAAGCGCCTCTTTAAACTAAAGGATGGTTGCAGTGTTTTTCAAGCCGATGTTACTGCAATCAAACAAACTGTGGAAATGATTATATAAGAAAATATTTCAGGATAAATAATCAGCATCTATGTTGATAGTCAAGCAGCTGTTAAGGGGTCCATCCATAAAATCTATGCTCGTAAACTAAGACTGAACGAACAACAGTCAACAAGGTTACCCTCTACTGGGCGCCGGGACTTGTGAACATCTTCGGAAACTAAAATGCGGATAAACTAGCCAGAAATGGGTCGGATATGCACCAATCACAGGCTCTAGCTAAGGATAATATTCCGCTTAGTACAGTGTACAGGGAAGTAAACATAGAATCTCTCGAAAAAACTAACAAACGTTGGCGCTGATTAGACTCATGCACTACAGCCAGATCATTGTGACCAGTCTACGATAAGAGGTGGTCCAACAATCTACTTTAGCTAAGTCGCAAGGACATTCGGCCAACTTTCGGCAGTCTGATTGGGTAAAACGATCATCAACGTAAATGAGTTTTACCGAAGCTGCTGGGATCAATTAGAAATATAGTCTATTCATCAACTCTGTCCTAAGCTTACATAGCTTGGAACTCTTGGTAGTCATTTCTTTACAGAGATACATAGATGAACTACGAGTTGAGACTGTTAGACCTGAAAGCGTTTTGGGTCTGAGGAAGATCTGCTGCTGATGTATGTAGGTATGAACACTACATTAACTTTTATCCAAGCTATTGGGATGTATCTAACGATTGGCACTAGTGATTCTATAAGTCATAAGCTTACTTTCGTTACTTTTGTAATAGATTTTGTAGTTGTAGTCGTATACACTATGACTCGTATCCTTTTACCGATTAGAATCAAGTCATGCTGATAGGTTTGTTACGATAAATTGCTTTTCTAGAGCCCATTCCTTCACACAGTCATCGCTTAATAAATATGGGTCTATTGATAGATACTTTTTGTATATATTATTTCCATTCTTCTGCAATCCCGATAATTTTCTCGAAAGTAATACAAGTCTAACAAAGAAAACAGATTGAAAAGTATCTTAAATCTCTTGAATCCTTCCTCGCATCCAATTATTGAAAATTCTGTTCAACATTCGTTGATTAATCGTTATTCTTGACGTAAGCAGCAATATAAGGCAAAATCCCCAGAGATGTTTTAAAAAAATCCGGGGAAGAACGATCGATTACATATGTATATGAATACAACGTCACCGGTCATAAGCCAGAACAGCACATGCAACTAACAATACCGACACAAACAGGAGAGCATTAACTCATCTCAGAGGATAACACTTCAAGGCTATCGAAAGGAATTCAGTAAATAACCAAACAAAGAGCCCTTTGTTGCAGTTGCTAGACCAGAATAAGAATCGCATGTCATGTTCTTAGCGCACACCTTCACTATGAAACACGATAGCATGCACTGATTTGAAGATTACCAGTTATAACTCGATTTTATTGTCATTCACTTCCTGAGACAACTTTAAATATTGAACCAGTTAGCGCAGTAGCATTGCAACTAGTTGCAATTCGTCTTCTGATCTTTCTAAACGAGCGACGAGCGACTTAAAGGCTATCTCAAACGACATCTCAACGTCAAAACTAGTTTCAAAAGAACACCGGCATCGCATCCGGTGAAGCATGAATCCATCCTGTGGCAACTATAATGTATAGAAGGGATTTCCCCATTCCAAACCAGCTTGCATGCATTGTGAATAAATAATAATAAACCATATAGTGCTGGACACAGAACGTATCTAGCATATGCTAATTTGGCACACCACGATTCTTCCCCAAAAGGGTAAAGCCCACTCAAATCAGGTTTGGTTATACCCGTAGATCTCAAGCTAGAAACAACCCAACCCAGAATAGAATCCATATAAACGTTCCTACATCTAGATACACCGAACACAGCACGTAGTCACTATAGGTAGGTATCTACCGGTAATTTCGCAAATAAAATCCAACAACAAGTGGAAGACTTGAACGAAAAGAGCCGTACGGTCGTCAAGGACAAGCCAAAGACCTACACAAGCCATCCGTGCCAAGAGTTGGCTGCATTTTCATTGAATCAAATGTAATTACCTGTTGCCGCCGCTCTACCATACGAATGGATACGGTCGTTTCGTTTGGCATTTTACTATATACGTCAGCTTTTGGCTGCGGTGAGGTTAATAGCCCCTTGTAATGCGCGCTGAAGCTTTTCGTAATACACCGGCTCAAGAATGAGAACGACAATGTTTTCCCGTGGAAAATACTACAGTAACAGTTATTAACAAAAAAAAAAAAAAGCACCACGCCGACCGCTGCGTGTTCTATGGGCTAAAGAGCTTTCTGCATAAATTTACCGAGGCCCCCCCAAAAGAAGACTGATTGTATCTGTTCGGTTTTGTATCTACCCCACTTGGGGGGGTACCTAGATACATACATATGTATGTATATACAACGTAACGTACTAAGTTGGAAGTTGGAAGCGGTTGTCTTTGACCGATATTTCGTGATTATGTTGAATTTTTGTTTGTTTCATCGCGCGCCACGCTGTATTGGTGCTATGCGCGCTGTTCTTCCAACACACATTGGCTTGGACGAAGAACTTTTCGCGTGCGACTTGTTAATTTTCGGCTGAATTAATTTACTTTAGAAGGAAAAAGTAATTAGATTAACAAATTTATGATGCAATATGCTGTGTTGATCGGCATTGGGATAAGGAATTTGATTAGTTGACTTTTGGGATTTTTTAGTGGTCGTTTGGTTTTTGAAGAAGGTTACCTCGGAGGAGGAGGTGGTTTTTGTTTTGTGATCTTTCCGTTAGCAGAGATACTGACAGCAAAAATGTTTGATTTTCTATTTAAGAACAAACCCATCGTTGTGATACAGATTTAGTTGTGCTAGAGCTTAGTGTTAGAATTGGTGTTTTTCGTTGAACCAACAGTGGTGTGGTGTCAGGGAGTGATTTGAATTAGTTTTACCGAACTGGAGTGCCATCCATGGATTGTTCGGTTGTCCTTTCGTTGGGCTTAGTAGAGGTTTATTTGTGTACTTCAAGATTGATTACAAAAAAGTTTTTCAAAAATCAGTTTTTGCATGGCGTTGCCTTGCCGTCTGCCTGATTGACATACGATCGTGGAGACCAGACCACAGCTTTATTTCTGGAAATAGTGTTGTCATCGAACAGTTCCTTCTATAACTCTATGTTATCGCCGGCAGTATGGAATGTGACACCACACACACACATGTCCACACACTTTTGGAAACAAAAAATCGTTCTGTACCGGGCGCCACTGACGGTGACATTTTGATTTTCTTCATTTTTGAAGAAGAAGTGCCCTATAATGCCACTGGTTCACAAAGCGCACCAAACAGTAAATTTTTCGGGGTGCATCGGTAGCTGATGGATAGATTTTTAATTTTCCTGCTCCAAATTTTGATAATTTGTCTTATTAACAGAGCCACTGAAACAGAAGTAAGCCTCATCACTGAACAAAATTTGATGGTAAAAAAGTGGATCGACTTCCAAATGTTCAAGTGCTCAATAAGCGATGATCGGAGTGAAAAGACTTGATTCTCCGACAGGACATCGCTTCCCAAGATATATTTCCTGGTTTTCCGCAAAACTGGACATTTTTCATGAAATGAAAGGTTTCCTCACTATCTGCCAAAATTCACAAGCTGTATAGCTTGTAACCTCTGTGAGGTGAACAATTAAGTTTTAAGTTTTCTTCTGCAACAAATTGTGGTTCAATCGGCTGTAAATTGTTCTTTGTATATAAAGATCCACAGTTTCCTGTAAATACCTTGCACTGGGCTATGCATCTATTCCTTCGATGACCTGATAAAGCTGGTTCTTCAAGCACCTTAAATGCTCGTGATGAATTTCAATACAACAGCCGAGAGCTAATTTCAACCACTCCTTGTTCCTGTACCTTTCCTGTTCCTGTCTTCTGTTTGTATCCTGTTCTTTGTATGGATTTACAACTGCTGTTTTTAGAAGTCGATAATCCGACATCGTAAGAACCTTTAAAACGTAATCCTACTGGAGTTTCAGTGGTTTTGTGAAAAGTGGTATTAAGCCTATTTCCAGCATAAAGCATATAGTTTGGCGTGTTGGGATGGAGATGACGTATTCCTTTGAGGTAATACCTTAGCAGTTTCTCGAAGGATTTATACATATCTCTTACATTCCCATACTTGTGCTCCGTCTGGACAGAATGGCCTCCTATATCACTTTCAAAGCTTTATATTTAGCACTGTGGGCAATAAATTTGCCGTTGAAGCATCTCCTTCAAGCTATGTAAATTGAAGGTTGCTTAGCGCTTTTACTACTTTTTCCTCGAGATGAATTTCTAAACTAAGATGTTTCATAAGGAACACTCCAAGGTACTTATATTTATTTACCACTTCAATTATTTCCCGATTGTACTTCCATTTCTCGAGAACACAATGGATCCGTTGAGATCCGAGTGAGGCTGCACATTATCTGTCCAGTTACTCCCCCAACCTACCTAAACCTAACACAGTATCTCCTCCCTCTTTCATGGACACCATTCCTTTAGTTAGACTTATCCAAATTAAGTTCCATAAACTGCAGTTCTTTTGGAGAGTACGTCAAAAAAAAACTACGTCATCTGCTCTGATTCAAAAAGTGTCAAGAGCTGAAATTCCAGATCTCCCCTCTTCCTTGTGAAGATGATTAGATCTGTCTTTTCCGCATTAATGGAGAGCCCTTGTTCCTGACACCACCGCTTCACCAGTCGGAGAGCTTTAGTCATGGTCTCTGCTGTGGTGTTCATGAATTTACCACTTGCAATTATTGCTACGTCATCGGCATATCACACAGTGTGGATGTCAGTCTCTCCCAGACTTCTCAAGAGAGAGTCCGCAGTTATATTCCACAGAATAGGTGATAAGACTCCTTCCTGCGCATAATCTCTGCTAACCCTTCCTCTAAGTCTTGAAGTTCCCGTCTGATTATTTATCGCCCTATTTTTCAGCATATAGTCCATCCATCTCACCAGCAATGGGTTAACACTGCGTTCTTCTAAGGCTACTCTCAGACTTTCGAAGCATATCTTATCGAAGGCACCTTCAATGTCCATTATTATGGTCATTGCGATACCTCCGCTATGTATCTCCTCTTCTGCAACGCGTACCACCTGCTGTAGCGCTGTTTCCGTAGACCTGCCAGCTCTGTATGCATGTTGTCTACTACTCAAAGGACACGCTTTCAACGCCGTGCTCTCCATATGGTCCACCATAATTCTTTCCATTGTCTTCAACAGAATTGATGTTAGGCTGACCGGTCTGAAGGACTTTTGTTTCGGTGTAGTCCATTTTTCCTGCTTTTGGAAGAAACACCACATTTGTTTCTCTCCATGTTACCGGCATGTAGTCTATTGCTAGGCATGTCACGTATTGCATTTAAGTTGGGAGAATACCAATTGGTCCTGCGGTCTTGTAAGGGTAAAAAGTTTCTATCGCCCCACTGATCACTTTTGGCGTTACTATCCGTTCCGTTTCTGCCCTAATCATCCGGTTTGGTGCTTGTTTCCTCATAGCCTAGCTGATTGTAAATACTTTAGCTGCGACTCTACATCCCAAGTGGTTTTTGGTATTTTGGGTACCCTTCTATTCAGTTTATCCCGTAACACTTCCTGGTATTTTACTATGTCCGTATGTTCCTGGGGATCCTGACATATTTTCGATCTTTCTTCCTTTTAGATCCGTATCGAACATCAAATGAAATGGCTCTGTGGTCCAACATCATTGTCTGATCCATTACCTTCCAATTTGATATTCTATCAAGCATTCTATACACATACACAGAGTCACACCAATAACTTCCCTTCGTCTTACATCCACAAAGGTCGATTCTGTTCCTCTGTTGACAATAGTTAGCTCTTTGCACACTACAAACTCGAATAAAGCTTCTCCTCTGTAGTTACCGTTGGTGCTTCCCCACACTGTACAGTGTGCATTAGCATCGGAACCAATCATTAGATCTTTGCTCCTCACCAGAGATTCTACCTCTTTTGTTTGGGGAGGCTCTAGTGAGTCATACGGTAGGTATGCAGATGCCATGACTAAACTGGTTGCACCTGCTCCTACTCGCACAGCAGCAAGATCAGAGGCACATAGTTACGGTAGCATAACCGCTTTAACTCCGTGCCTCACCAGTACACACGATCTAATTCCTTCGCCAGATCGCACATAGTGTAAAGTGGCCATACTTTCAGCTAGACCTCTAACTCTTCCTTTGTAGATCCAAGGCTCCTGCAGCAAGGCAATATCAATCGACTCCTCCACAAAACATCTGGTCACTATTGCTGATGCAGCTTTGCTGTGGTGAAGATTCAATTGAGTCACCCTATCACCAGGCTGTCTCGCCTTCTCATACTCCTCATCAAATCACAGTTCCTTGATCTAGTTTCTGTGTTTACTTACTCACTTAGGTGGCGCTACATTTCGGGGTGAACTTGGGCCTTTACCAACTAGCTTTCTGTGTTTAGTTCGGCTAATAATTGGGTACGAGTTTCTAATGGTTTGTTCAATTCGGATGGAAAATTGCGCCTTGTGATAAATTAGCAGTCGTTCACTCAGTTACCTTCTAAATATTGAGGTTTTGGATTTGTTCCATACCAGTTTAGGGCGAAGATTTATATCCTTCATTTCGCCATCATCTGTAATCTTATGGTCAAGCGCTATTGCTTTGCTAATATTTTGAAAAATATTCCGAGCACAGCATTTATTGTGACTAACCACTTCGGTTCCACTATCGGTCGAGTCGAGACAATACTCACAAGATACTGGAAATTCTCCACTCAACCTACAAGTTGTCCAGCAATGTATACTTGAACTGATGAGTTCGTTCTGAGGCTGATTGTTTTATTTTTGCGATGACGCTGACCTTCGCACCAAACTTGCTGTCATAAGGTGTAAGACTATATTTCTGTGAGGCAGTAAGAGTAGATTGAATTCCACAAAGTAGTTCGAAGTAAATCGTTAATCACCCATAAGAGCAATATTGGTGAAGAATGCAGCCTTAGGTTATCTCGCTTTAGATCTTGAATTTCGGAGATAGTTTTCGTCTGAACGTGACATTTGTAATCTCCTAGGCAAGCAAGCCAGCCTTTTCTGCTTCTATCATAAGATGGTGATGTCCTGTCTGCTCTTCGTCTATTTCTGTCGTACTACTTCTAAAGTGACGACTGATGACAAACATGGCCATTGGATTCGTTTCTCGAGTCGAGAAGCGCCGTCACATTCCAGAATCCTATCTTTGGTTGACTATTCGAGGTGAAGTATCGGTTTCAGTAGCAATTATTGTTAAATAACGCAAGTAGCGGACACACATATAGATACGTACCTCTGTATGTTTAGTGGTTTGTACCACTGATATCCACGGTATTAGTGAAGTCTGACGAGATGAGGACTCATATACTACTTTAAGCCATCGAACAGCGAATAAAGAGCTGTCGCCCTGGAAGTTTGAAAAGTACTGAATTGATCGATTGATTGATAGTTCGAAGTCTTTCTGAAGTGCCGCAGGGTTCCATCCTATCTCTGATTCTATTTCTTGTCCATATGAAAAAAAATTGGTAGCATACTCTGAAGAAGTAAACTCCATCAAGTAAGTTTTGGAATCAATGTATTTCCAGAAGCCTTTAATGTCCAATATTTCAAGGACGGAGTTAGTAACATCTGAAGACATCTCGGAGCGCCCTTGCAGGATCGGCTTTCGTATAAATTGTTTCCTTCGTCAGTCCCTTTTAACGTAAAATAGGATAATGCCGAGAATTTTTCTGTCGATGTTGGTTCTGAAGTCGTTTTAAGTCTCTGGGTTATTGTCATAGACTACGGATTTGACATAGCCTAACAAAAAGTCTAGCGACGTCAAATCACACGACAGAGACGTCCATTTTTGGAGATAATATGGTTACGGCATCAAGCGCCGAAGACCAGTGGCAACGCTGCCAGCAAGCCATTAGAAGTGCCGCAACTGATGTGCTGGGTTTCACCCGACCATCACCTAGAAACCCCTGGTTTGACGATGAGTGCCGGCAAGCACATGCAGCTAAACAGCAAGCATACAAAGCGGCGCTGCAAAAAAGGACGAGAGCTGCTCGTGAGCTCTACGAGCAGAAGAGACGGGAAGAACATCGGCTTCTCCGAAAGAAGAAAAAAGAGCACGAGAAGCGCGCGATCGAAGATATTGAGAGATTATACTCCAGGAATAATGTACGGAAGTTTTACCAACAGGTAAAAAGAACGTGTCAGGCCAACAAGACCCGTACAGAAGCCTGTAGAGATGAAGAAGGAAACCTCGTAGTAGAGTCACAGTCGGTGCTGAGAATATGGAAAAACTTCTTCTGCAGACTGTATAACGGCGACGAAGACCAACATCCCGCTGTCAGGCAGAATGAACCATTCAACATAGACGATGATAGCCAAAACTTCCGTCCACCTGACCAAAACGAAGTAAGGATAGCAATATCCAAACTTAAGTCCAACAAGGCTGCTGGACCTGACGGCTTACCAGCCGAGCTATTCAAAGCAGCTGGAAATGACCTGGTAGAGAGCATACACCAACTCATTTCTAAAATTTGGTCAGATGAGTGTATGCCTGATGAATGGAATCTCAGCACCGTTTGCCCAATCCACAAGAAAGGAGATCCCCTCAATTGCGCCAATTACAGAGGTATCAGTCTCCTCAACATCGCGTATAAGATCCTATCTGCCATATTGTGTGAACGTCTGAAACCCTTCGTCAACAACCTGATTGGGCCCTATCAGTGTGGTTTCAGACCAGGAAAGTCCACAATCGATCAAATCTTCACACTTCGACAGATCCTGGAAAAAACCCAAGAAGTCCAAATCGATACCCACCATCTTTTTATCGATTTCAAGGCCGCATATGACAGCATTTATAGAGACGAGTTATACAGAGCCATGTCTAGTTTTGGCATCCCTGCCAAACTCGTCAGATTGTGCAGAATGACGATGGAGAATTCTCGCTGCTCCATCAAGGTCGGTAACGATCTCACCGAGACCTTTGATGTCAAAAAAGGTTTTAGACAAGGTGATGCGCTGTCATGTGATTTTTTTAACATCGTTCTTGAAAGAATTGTGCGAAACTCACAAGCCAACACCGGAGGCACAATCTTTCAAAAGTCTGTGCAACTACTAGCGTATGCCGACGATATTGACATTATTGGAAGAACACAGCGGGCTGTCACCGGTGCGTTCGCTAGTATTGAAACAGAAGCGGCCAAAATGGGTTTAACGGTAAACGAGGGCAAAACCAAGTATATGCTGTCAACCAAAAGGGACACGCAACATCGATGAATTGGACAGAACGTCACAATCGACAGCTATAACTTTGAGGTAGTAAGGGACTTTGTCTACCTCGGCTCTGCTATCAATTCTGAAAATAACACCTCAGCAGAAATAAAACGAAGAATAACTCTTGCCAATCGCTGTTTCTTTGGGCTGAGAAGGCAATTGAGTAGTAAGGCCCTATCCCGAACAACTAAGGAGACTCTATATAAGACCTTGATCATCCCAGTCCTGCTTTATGGCGCTGAAGCTTGGACTTTATCAAAAGCGGATGAAGATATCCTCGGTCGTTTCGAGAGAAAAATTCTTCGCAAAAATTCGGTCCCGTTTGCGTTGACGGGCTTTGGAGGAGAAGATTCAACGACGAACTATACGAGCTGTACAGCGACATCGACCTAGTCAAAAAACTGCGCATTAGTCGTTTGAGATGGCTAGGACATGTAGAGCGAATGGACACCAGTGCTCCGGCCCGAAGAGTCTTCGAATCACACCCGGAGGGACAACGCAGCAGAGGAAGACCTCGCCTTAGGTGGCGCGCACAAGTTGAAGGGGACCTGAACAAGCTTGGAGTGCGCAACTGGAGGCAGTTAGCTAAGGACCGAGCTAACTGGAGAGGCTTGTTAGTTGAGGCCCAGGTTCACCCCGAACTGTAGCGCCACCTAAGTAAGTAAGTAAGTATGGTTACGGCATTTCGATGTCAACAGCCCGTTGTTTGGCCATCTGTGTAGCTTGTGGAGCCGTCCTGTTAAAACCATTTATGCTCTAGGTCATCATATTCCAATTTGTTCCAAAAATAGTCAGTCAACATAGAACGGTATCCATTAACTATGACTATCATCATTTAAGAAGAATGACCCCTCCAATTACTCTATTGTAAAAGCTACATACTAAGGTGGTAAGTATTATGTTTTGCACAATGGCAAGGTGTAAAAAATCCTTGAAATTCAAAGTGGGGTACCACAAGGTTGTTTATTTCTACCGCTGCTATTTAGTGATGAACAGAATTATCTAAGGGAAACCGGGGTATAAGTAGAAGAGAAGGGTGCTGACAAAAATTGCGTATTGTCACACATGATAATGTACTTATGTATATCTTATTATCCTTAATTTGAAAGCGGTAACGAACAGCATTGAAAACTCCAACATTGCCGGTTAGTAGATCGACCAAGTAAATAATTACAAAGCATGATCGCGACCGATGGTGTCATTAAAATCGATAAGGGATGCAAATTCCGAAAAGGAAAGCTAAGTTCGAGAAACTTTCAAAAATCTGGATAAGCATTGTGTTCAGCGAAAGAATTAGACCGCAACTTCTTCGCGGTGGCATAGACGATGACAGCCAAAACTTCCATCCATCTAAGCACAACATACAAACTCAAATCCAATATTTTTGTAGCGGCACCCACTAATCTTCGAATGCAGTGGAAGAGATACATATTTGACCACCACTCTGGAGAAGCTCATTGGTTAATTGGCTCCTTAGCTAGTAAGATGTTCGTGAAAGATGATGATCATCAGATCAAAAGAGAAATAGATGAGTCACAGTTCGATTACAAAATAAGCTTGACTAGGTGAGTATCTACTCTGTTGTCAACTGAGATGAAGGCTTACTCTAATATTGACAGTATCAATATCTTAAGTTTACGTCAACAACACTCAGTTGCGACTGTCAAAACTCTATAAAACGTCTTCACTGATTTTCTTCCTCTTCGCTTAAGCAAATCAAAAGCCAACTAACCTCTAAACGATTCATTCTTGTTTCATTTCAGTTGAATGTCTATTTACAGCGACCATCAAAATGAAAACCAAAATTTTGTCTTAATTAGTGCAAATTTGCGCATGAATTCCAATTATTTTTTTATTTTTTCCCCGTGCGTCGTTCTATCCACAAAACACGTACTCAACTCAACCTTTCGGTCATTGATCTACCAATCTCTGGGAGCCATGATGGCATTATAATTAAATTTTCCCCAGTTATTAGAAAATATCTGCGCACAGTATCTCATTGTATCTTCAGTGTCATCAAGTGAGTGCTGACAATGTACCCAGCCAAGCATAGAACACTACTGCCGCCGTCAGTCAATTTATGACTTTTTAACTGGCGACACCTTGGCCTACTCAGTTGTCGTATAAAGTAGCCGACTGTCCGACTGTGTTTGGTGGGTTTTCAGTTTATTGTTAATTTTTCAGAATCATGATCGACTTTGAAAATCCAGAATTTGGGTTTTAGATTAGGGCATTTCATCGGATGGCCCTTCTTCGGATGACCATCGTTGTGTTGTAACTTAATGAGCGGCAGACGAGTTCAAGTCAACGAGGTTCCACTGACTTTGTAATTACTCACTAAGTGGAACTCTATATGTATTTGACCGGTTGTTGATCGAAAACGAAACTTTTTTTTTTTAGATTTTTACAAGTCGACCTTGAAAGTCTGCATTTATGTTGTTTTGGTCCCCCCACCCCACCTTAGGTGGGCTAACAATTCCGGGGTACAACAAGAGAATTGTAGTTGAGTGCATGTCGTATCTATTGTTTGAGTTTCATAATGTTTTGATATTAAGTGGACGGAACATGGTTGTACAAATAATTGCTGTAGTTAAACGAATACAATAGATGACTGTTGGCCAAATTTTGCGCGTTTGACTGTGTGATGTCTTAATTGCTGAGAATCAAGGAAGAGATGTAGAATGTGGAATGCGGTAATAGATCTTTAGTGTTCCTGGGAATGATAAGCTCTCTGTGACAAGGTCACTTCTATGAATGATTCACAAGAACCCATTGTTTAACCGGATTTGTTCATTTCTGCTAAACAGTTTTTCATGGAAAGTAGGCCATTCAACTAATACCCCACACGTGTCTATAACCATCACCGCCTATATGGACAGTAAACCATCTCATTAATTCAATAAGTGCGTAGACTCCAAATATCTTTTGATTATTGTTTACCTTAAAGATACGCTGACACATCGTAAAACTGTATATAACAACATTGGCAAGGTGAAGCTGATTCCGATGCAAATTAGACCGCCCAGCACAGCATCTGAAGAAGATAGCTTTTTTTTTTTTTTAAATTGTAAACGTATCTCTTCGCATTCGCATCCCAACTATCCGAAGTTCATTGAAAGTTATTAACAACCGAAAGATACATGCAGCATAGATATTGGAATATATAATTAATTTTTTTTTGTTTATGGTTTGGTCTTTGAGGAAATGATTAGGCAGTCCGTTAGCTGCAGATGCGGAAGAGTCCATACAATAAGATAGTTGTTGTTAATTTGATTAACGACTTGTAATTAAGTTGTATATTTTATTTCTATCGATTGACTCATGGTAGGTGGTTGGTTGGATACGTGCAGCGTTTTAATGTGGTTATTAGCATACTTGCAACACCCTTGAATGGATCAACTGGTAGTTTTCTTTTTCGGAAAATGTGGGATCGAGGCTGAGGGCGAGTTTATCTGCAGTATCGGGTTTGAATGATTAATTGAGTCACAACACAAAAACTAGGTGATCTTGATTTGTTTCTAGACGCAGTCTAAAAAAAAAAAAGTTGTTTTCGTTTCGAAAACGAGAAAGACGCATCGAAAGCTTTCATTCGTTATGCCACGCGCGAATGTGTCATTCTTGACACACTTGTATGGCAAAGGTTATCTGCTACTTACTGTCAAGAAACTAGCTGGGGGGTTAGAGTATGGTACAAATGAATTAAAAATTCAAACAAAAACGAATTTTTGTTTAGCGGTAAAGTATTGCCTCCCATTTCTGTTATAGATACAGATATTTTGGGTCTACGGAGCCATTCATTTAAAAGTTTCCTCAGCTATTACGCTGGTCACACCTCCATTCGTGATCTATTAAACTGTATACATGATAACGTCGACTAAACACCGCCGAATCTGAGATTTGACTGTAACTGGTGCCGTGAAAAAACGCCGAGTGAAATAAGTCCGAATTTCAAAATTCGGCTTTTGTTGTGAAATAAGGCCGAAACAAATGTTTCCACTTTGATAAAGCGACACTTGACCAATTAGATTTTATGTCACTTATATGCATAAACACTGCAATACATATGGGGGGCATGCTGCCCCCTGCAATACCCCTGCTTGGTGTCACTGTTGGATTTGAGGGTGAATTTTGAAATTCGACCTTATTTCACTCGGCGTTATCCCACGGCACCACTGTAACTGCATGATAGTTTAGTTGAGTTCTAAACAGACGGCCCTAAGACTTAAAGTGGGTGGGTTTGTTGCGTTTTCTTTGAAAAGCTCAACCTGAGCATCTCTCCAGATCAGTGTAGCGTTTTTTAGGCGAATATCATGGCGATCAGGGAAACCTTGTCCTGGCTAAAGTGTAATACAATATCTGTCAGTGATATTAAAGGTAGCTTTCAACTACTGTTCGTCACTCTCGGAGATGACGTAGCAGTACAACATACACCTTTGCTAGGTGCCAGGTCATAGAGACATTCCTGGAAAGTGCATGCCTGATGAGGTTGTCTTTCCTAAATACCTAAAACTAGGTATGCTCCTCGCTATATGTAAACTCCTACTTAATCAACCATAGATGGGCCACCAATCAACCATATGTCATCACCGCCATCCAGGAAGAGCGATAGGATGGGCCGGGCAAAAAGAGGATGAAAAATTGTGACGTATACTATGGTGATTGCTACAGGTAGCAGAAGCAGCGCTTATTTGGATGTGAATTCGTCATACACGGCAGACTTAGACAAGAAGTCTTAAGCTTTCGAGACGAAAGCGAATGTTTTATGACAATCCGCATCAAGACGAAATATGCGCCCATGCCCCAACAGAGGACAAGGACAACGCCACCAAAGATTGTTTCTATGAACTCCTCGACAAAACATATGAGCAATGTCCTAGTTATGACGTTAAAATTGTGCTAGGCGAAGCTTAAAATAGATAGATCCATGGCATCACAAAGAACCTTCTCTGGTCTAAGTGTGTCTGTACTCTAAGTACAGACAGTCACCCTAATCTAAGCCTATGTTCCACAGTTCCAATCACTGAAACTTAAAGTATCAATAGTAGTATGAATGAATGTAGTAGATACAGTAGGGAACTGGAATTTTTGTTTTTAAAAGACAACTCTACCAAATTTCAGGTCAAATCATTTCCCACTTTGAGTAACTCCATTTCTCAGTGAATTCTTATCTGTAGCATATTTATTTGGAGTCATGTACATGTATCCCCACATCTGAAAAGGTATGAAAATGTCCTTTACAGCTTCCTGCGTTTCGAAGATCGATTGAATAGTTCAAGTTATACAATAATATGCTTCCTAGAGTACTCGAAAGCTTTTGAAACATACATAAGAGAACGTTTCTGTACTGTTTGATTAGATAAGTACACGTATCTACATGGACATGCAAATCGAAAAATAGAGGATTTCTAATATGTTAACCAATTAGAATCTTCATATTCCTACACTAAGAAACGTGCAGAGAAAATTACGTAAGACTTATACCAAAATAATAAAAACAAACTTGCACCACGTACAGAGACAGACTCTCTTGAAAGTCTCACAATTAGTTATTCTGATACTGAAAGATTTCTTAGTAATAAAAACAAATTTATTATTCGTATCACTTGGCATCAGGATACAAACACGGAAAGCTTCAAAAGAACCAAATTTTTCAATGTGATCATGAACAGAAAGAAAAAAAATGATTTTATTTGTCACGTGTATCTGCAACGTTTTAAACAACAAAAGAATCGTCTTTTAGGTCAGTAGTTGTTGGCCAATATACCAGTCGAATTTGTAGTGTGGTTTAAATTAGGTTAACTATTTTCAGGCTCTTATAATGGAGTATAGCAGGGAAAGAGAAGGGATTCCTGCATGCCAAAACTACGGAAGGTGTTAAGCTACGTTTGATCGGCGTGGGTATTTAAGGTTGATTCGGCTTTCAAAATTAGAATACTTGATCCTAGGACAAATAAAGTTTTTGGAGACCTGGAGATACTTCACTTTACAACTGCAAGCATCACTCAGTTCTTCAAGATCTTAACTTAAGAAACCTTAAATCGAGCATATATTGTACGATAAAGCTGATACAAAATACCAAATGACAACCTTTTAAACTTGATTAGGTATTTGATCGTGCCAATAAAGTAACATCCAAGCAAGGGGAATAAATGCTTATTACTGTCTATATAAAGTCTAATGCCAAAGCCTTTTATAATCAAGTGAAAAGCCTACCCCTGGACCTACAAAATAAATCTACTTCTCTTTAGAACATAGGTTTAGAATGTTCAGCACAGCTTCTGTGTCACAATCCTTCGGGCTGTGCAACGTCTTCATAAAATCATCAATCGTATCAAGTTTTTTGAAGAATTCTAATGGATCCTCGATGGCATCTGAAAACGAATCGCTCGATGTGCTAATAATAATAAGTACACCGTTTGTAAGCCTATCACAAAAAAAAATCTGCCAAATAGTATTCTGTATACTTAACGATTTTTTCTGATCTCTGAACATTCCTTTGCAACTTAAGGTAGTCTAACTAATGGGGACTGTAATAAGAACTTGGACCGAGGTGAGAATGGTTACAGGAATAAAAAAAGAAAAATCTGACAACAGATGTCCTTTCTACATGAAAACCTTGCAGATCTTAACATCAAAGACAGGCATGCATATCAGAAACTCGAATCATTCAGACAAAACAGAACTGAGAATTGATCAGAAAAATAAATTTATTATTGGACAGCTTAGCATTTTTTTTTTATTACAGCGTTAAATCTGAGAAACCTTGTACAAAGCATACACCAACCATAAATTCCCAAAACCACTATCGCACCATCATTAGTGAAATATCCGAGATTACCAGCTATCACCGGCTTTTTGCATGAAGGCTTCTAACCAGCCAGTCCGCCTCTGAGCTGTAGGTAGTGAGAATATTGGAAACAGTATAAAAAAGGTATCAAAATATAAGTTTTATGCTAGGACTTGAGCCTGCATCCCTATAAGATCGCTAAGACCCAACAATTGAAGTCGAACGAATGGCTACCAGCTACGATGTAACATCAGTGATTGGGCCCTAAACATGCACGAAAACAATCCCGATTTTCATCCCAGAATCATTTTCAGTGATGAAGTCCACTTCTAGCTCAACGGCTTCCTTAATAAGCAATATACTCGCATTGGGCAAGGCAGCAATCCGAAGTCACTCACCCATAGCTTGACTATGCTTTGACCCATAAAAATGACTGTTTGGTGCAGGTTTTATGGTCGAATGGTCATTGGGCCATACTTCTTCTTCAATGATGCTGCCATCACAGTCACAGTTAATGAAAGAGGAAGACTTGAAGCATATGTGGTTTCAACAACACGGCGCCACATGCCAAACAATCGAGTTAGTGAATTCGAAGTTTGGTGACAATCTCCAGAAATGAATAAATCAATTGGTCGCCTTGGACGTTGGGGCTTTGTCAAGTCTATGGTCTATGCCAATAAGCCAGAGACATCAAAAGACCTCAGGACTAACATCGAAAACTATCGCCGGATTTATGCGAAAAAGTTTTGGAAAATTGGGTTCAGTGCATTGACTCGAGTATCTGTGGGTACATTTGAATGATGTTTTGTTCCATAATTAATGTCATCGTTGGTACTTTAAACCGAAATAATTTTTCGCTGATATCCGAGACTCAAGCTGTTTTATTTAAAACAAAAAATAGAATGTGGCGCTCTTAACGAAAGCTGTGAGGTTTTCTGAAATGCTTCTTCTGCGCAAGCCAAATCAAATGGATCTCGGTTCAAGCTACCGAAGACTCTGTCGAAGTCGATGAACAGTATGTATGTAGATAGTATTTACTAAATACAGCGGGGATTTATGAATACTCAACACACTCTCCGATGATAGACGATGTTTAGGTGGCCTTTGCAGGTGGATCTTGTGTGGAAACCAGTTTGTTTGAATTGAATCTAAAGGTACTTTAATTCAAGACTCCAGTTTACACTCTATCTTCTTAGAGTATGCTAGACATTCTTTGCTCTACCATTTCGAACGCGATAGTGGGTTTCAGACAAAGGCCTCTACTGTATATTCGAACCCTTGAATCAATACGCTTATGAATCCATTTCTAGATATCTGGTTCTAAAGTAGAGTGCTTGGATATACATTGGTGAAGGACGCCCTATACTAAGTTTTGGGTCAATAGAATGGTGGCACGCCAAACTATGAAGTCAAAGCTTCTAGCTTCTAGATTCTGTCTTGATCTCCAGAATCCTAAAAACCAGAGTACTGGTATACGAGGTTATGGCTTCATCTTAAATTCACTCCAAGGAGATCTGGACTCCTGTTGACTACACTACATCCAAACTGAGTTTTTTGAAGAACAGACTGGGATAGAGGTAGAGGTTTAATGGAAATTCTGATCAGTTATCTGCGCAGATGGTTGAAGTCGTAACAGATTCATCTAGAGTAGTCTAGAACGGATTTATCAACAGTACTCCATTCGTAACGACATATTCAACACACCCTTATAAATGTGTATGCATGTCGAGTGTAGGTTTTATATGTTTTGTTCGTTGGTAGTTGCCGGAGTTTGCAGATTCTTAGATACTAGCTGCACGTTGTCGTCAGTATGAAAGTTATCAGCCCTCTTGGTGTTACTTGTCCACCTATTGCCATTTCTGATGTGTGGGCTCGACTCGATGGTATGTTCACCGACCTGTTTAGTGAGGTGTTCTACTCTTGTCCTGCTGCTTATTAACACTGCTTCTGTCTTGTGGTCTCCAGGTCTGATGTCTGTAGCCAGCATCTGACATCTCTGATGACTTGGCTACTTTTCTGGGACATTTTTTCTAGCGTTTTTGTCACAACAACTACTGCAAAATCATCAGCGTAGCCGATTATATGTACTCCACTCGGCTTCGGTATTCTCAGGATCCCATCATACATTATGTTCCATAGCACTGGGCCAAGCACTGACCCTTGAGGAACTCCTCCCGTAATGTTATTCTTCTTTGGCCCTTCTTCTGTGTCGTAGAAAAGGGTCCTGTCTTTGAAGTAGCTGTCAATAATCGTCATTAAGTAGTTAGGTATCTGTAGGATACTTAACATTCTGCTTACACAGTTCCAACTAACTGAGTTGAAAGCATTTTTAATGTTGAGTGTTATGACGGCACATCTTTGTTCCGGAATTGCTTCCCGCGCAATATCGCACACTGCCTATATTGACTGTATGGTGCACCCTTACATAAGTAGGTTGTTGGAGTTGTCTCAAATATTGCGTTCGATACTGCGACTCTTGCACTACACAAGGCGAAAAGGTTGAGAGAACTACTAATTATTGCAGATGCTAACAAGTCATGGTGTGATAGTTTCAAAAACAGCTTTATATCAAATGGGTTCTTCAGTATCTTTCGAAGATTTTCATTTTCCATCTGCGTACTACTAGGCATCAAAAGACCAGAGGGATTAGGACGATCTACTATTAGGCATCTATCATCCATCTGAGGAAGGAGAACTCTCGTAGATATTGAACAACTATTTGAAACCGTCAGGGGTTTAATATTATTTGGAAGCTAGAACAAATATAAGCACACTTTGCATGTTATTCCATTTCTACCTACTAAGCGCCACCCAAAGACAGGGAATATCTTCACATCACCGTGTAGAAGTAGCTGCCAATTAAAACTCAATTCAGCCGTCATAAATAACACTTTCGAGTAATCTTCACTTCAGTACTTCAAGTAAATATTTTCTTTCCCACTTATAACACTTTGAATTGCTTCGTAAATATTTACTTATCTCATTCATACGATCTTCTACAATGATACCAAGTGCTAAATGGTATAAATATTTGCATCCAATCGATGATTATTCGATAATTTTATTCAGTGATGAGTAAAAGATACAAAAATACAGATAAATCACATGAACGGATGCACCCAGTATAAATCACATAAAAAAACTTGAAAAAAGTATCTAATCGTTAGTTATTATTTTTTTGCATACTTATTAGCCGCTCCTCTGGTCAAGCAGTGTTCTTCGCTCCCGGTCAATAGTAAAGGAAAATTCCGAAGATAGATAGATACTTGTACAGAAGTTGAAATCTAACCGCAAATTATATTCTTATTGCGTGTTGTATGATTAAAACGTGACATGTTAGAGTCTGCGATTATAAAAAACCATCACGAATGACACTTTAAGATGGATGACAATCTTGTCTTGAGGACAATCGCAATGTGAGTACAGGGTACATAAATAAATTAATGTATAACTAATAATTATATGCAATGGATCGGTATTTAAAAAAAACTAGTAAATTAGCTCTAATTTGACGTGACAGCCCATAAAGAGTTGTTTAACTATCTGGTGGTCTTGAATGATCTTAAGGTAATTACCTTTTATGACGCGAATCAAACTGCAAAATAATATGGCTCTAATCTGCATAATCGTTGTGACTTTAATTTGGATATAAAACGAATGATGCCATGTGGTCTACAACTACTTACTGAGCGTTAAACTTAATCGCTCCACTCTGGCCACACTACACGGTTGAATAAGCTAGTTAACATTAGGTAGATGTGTGTCATGATATTTTACAGACAATGACGTGAATCTTACACTTCATCGAAGAAGCGTCGTTATATAAGAATCGACATTGATTCCACAAACCGAAATGAGGAAATATCAATGATCCTCGTCATCGACTAAGGTCATAACTTACTATCTCGCCTTGATTATCAAAACAATGGCATCACTTGTTTTAATTCAATTAAAACCTCTGTTTAAATACAGAAATTCCCAAACACTTTTTTTATTTTCACGAGATCTATGTATGTTCGCCAAACACTTCCAATTCGTGATCTGAAGCCAGAACTTCTTGCTAAAATTTTATCTAATCGATAATTATCATAAGTGTGAAGGACATCGCTGGAATAACCAAATTAAGCGGTTAATTAATGCAAATTGTTGTTGGTAGGCAATTGGACAACCCCCTAATTGGCTAATACACGAGAAATTCGTTTGAGTTTGTTCTTCGTTCTATGGGCACATGGTTTGTCACACAGACCTTGTAGATGAGTTCAGTTTAGTCATTAAGGATACTGATGTCAAGGCAATTTTATCAAGCCATGTCATGTTTTGTTGACTTTGTTATGGACCTACCATACCGTAGACTTTCATGCGATCGCTAAAACAGATGATTCTTAACACGTAGTCGTTTTGTGATAAGGTTCCTATTCTGAAGTACAATTATAACCAGTGAAAAATGGGGAATCGTAGGGGCGTGTAGAGGAATGTAGAGTAAACATACTCCACAAAAGTTGCTAGATAGATAGTCCTAAATTGTTAAGCTTCAAAAGTCCACGTTAGCACTTCTTCTTTAACTGCTGATGAAATCTGTTCTTAAGCAGCAGTAAACTATAAAACCCTTTTTTTTAGGTCCTATTTGACCTTCTGGTCCTTGAAGAACGGACCGGTATTGACAACAGAGAAACATAGTTTGGGCGTATCTTACGGTTGAGGTTTTTGTGTATCTACTATTCAAAGAATATACCTCATGTCATCGAGTCATATTGTCTAAGACCTTTTGGTTTCTAAAGGCTCGGTGGCGTTACGACTGATCTTCATAAAGTACTTTGCAAATCAAAAAGATTTTGGGTAGCAAAGTTCAAACAATTGCCGAATTACGCTCTGTCTTTTCACCCGTGTATCATGTATCACATCACTGAGAATTCACCAAAAGTTTTATGAATTTCCTTACACAAATATAAAGAGTACCACAGGGCTGTAATCTTAGTCCAATCTTTTTTGGACTATAACCCCTTACCCAGACGAGTACTTTAGAACGTGAACACTTATCAAATAAGAAGTACAAAGCTTGTAGTAGCCAAAAATTCGTAAACTCACTGTTCAGAAACGGTTCCAATTACGTGTTCGATTGCTCATTCAGAGTCTCAAGGATCGGTAGAGATGAACTGATCATTTTAAGATCAGCAGGATACCAAGGTGTAATCTAGGATTTCAAATTAAAAACGTGGACAATCGCATACAGAAAGTATGAGCAGCCTTGCATTGGCTCAAACCTATTTTGACATATCGGTGTATAGTATGGTGGAAGGCCAGGTTCACCCCGAACTGTAGCGCCACCTAAGTAAGTAAGTAAGTAAGTATGGTGTAAGGCACTTGAAAAGAAACATCATCTTTTACGTTTCACCAAAACGGCTTGAATCGGGATTATTGGATGCATTAGAATAGTACCTACATATAAGCTGCAGAAAGGAAGAGAATTTGAAAATGTTGTCTAGAGGAGATGTCTTGAATCAATACGACCTTACGCTGGGTACTCAAGCATATCGACATCTAAGGTAACGAAAAAGGAGATGACGTTCCAAGAAGAAGATGGACTCTTCTATTCCTCTAAGCTCTATCAAAAAAATTTTGATGGACCCATTTGCTTAGTAGCGTATGATCTACTTATGACAGGAAAGTAATATTTTGTCTGGTTTAGCTTAAAATTGACTTCGGCATCTACACGTACCCCACAACGACTACTGTAGAAGTTACAGACCCAAAGAAGGAATTCAATCTTTCTGTCATCTACTGTGCCCTTGCTAACAAGAGACTTACGCCAAATTGAGGTCAAATGCCTCCTGAGATCCATATTTTATCACCCGACAAGCGAAAGCAAAATGTAAATGCGGTATATGGGCCTAGTTCCCAACGCCCTACAGTGCTCGGAAAGTCACCATAAAGGTTCCCAAGGTAATTAAAATGGGCACAATGGACTCAACTTATGGTCTGAGTGAGCAGGGACTAATGTCTCAAGGCACTCACATACCTACCTATCTACCGACATTGATCGGTGGGTAACCTCTGCTCTTTGTGACTAGGATGTAGTGTTTAGAAACTTCATTCAGTTATATAAGTAATACCTACTTGTCCTTTTACAGTACTAGGGTCATAGAGTGGTACCAACACCTACGGGTTTTGTAACTTGATTTACAGAAGCTTTCAAATGTTTAGCTGATCTACCTACTGGTGGTATTGTACCACTCGATGTCATTAAGATACAACCATATGCGTGCGGATATTCTGCAAAACTGTATTAAAGGGAGACTCTTTGACTTCTCTTAATACATGAAGTGAGCCAAACTGCTGCAAAACCCAGACTCTTGAACTAATAATACTCGTAGAGGCTTGATAGATCCAAATGTAGGTAGAAAACGCATTTCGAATGGCTAATGGGGTGTCGTAGGGACAATATGATTTTCAGGATATCAGCGAAATATATAAATTTAATGGATGGCTTTCGGAATTCTTTAAAAGATACTGGAAAACCAGTGCTTGTCTGCCACTATTTTTTTTTTTTTGTTATTCATTGTTATGAAGGGCTCCAAAGTCCAACAGGCGCAGGGTCTCTGCTTGAGATACAGCAGTATCATTTAACTTTCTGCTAATTATCTGAATTGGTCTGTACAGCATACTGTTTGTCTTCTGAATAAGGTGTTATTAATGGGGTTATGATGCACGGCGAGGTATGTAAACTCCTTGACGTCCTCGAAATGCACATGACGTTGCGATCGTTTACTTTAAGATCGTTTTGCCAGTTAATGAATTGCCCTCAAAGCCATACCCTGAATATGTATAAGTTTGTATCAACAGTTCCCTCTACATTCTGGCCTTAAAGTCAGCTGGTTGCAGCTTGACCACTGTGTGTCTAAGCCACTGTAAAGCCACATGTAGCAGATCAATCTATCCCTCCAATCTACCTATTACTGAATGTTGTCATTGATTCTGATCTTCGTTCAGTCAACGCTCGCTCTACTGATATCAGCCCTCCAAAAACTATGTTGCCTTATATATCCTTTCAAACTTTCATGGCCTTTCCTCTCGTCACAAGCTATGTAGATACTTTAGTTAACGCCTTGTATGCAGTCTGCCAATGTTTGTTGTCCGTGGATTGGCTTACTGGCTTGTGTTTGCTGATGCTGATGCTACAGAGTCTCACATGAATAGGTCTAAGGGACATACACCTCTGTCAGTCTTTGTGGTCGATTTACTTTTAGTCGCGACAGTCTTTGTGAACATGGTACCACTGACATAGCATTCACATGGCTGAAGGTTTATCTGTAGATAGGAAGAAAGCGGTCCGAATAGGACCTAACGATGGTAGATACTATTGTTCTATATCCTCAAGCACTAGCGAATGGGAGATGGACCGCACTCTCATCTTGTCGTCTCTCCAGAAAACTCTATACAAGACTCGACAATACTAAAACCAGGCAAATCGTAGTGCTTAAAAGAACAAATTTAGCGCTCTTCGCTCTTAGAGATTATTACCGGCCACAACGTCCTGGTGACCCACCGAAGAAGGATACGACTAAACAGAAACGGCATCTGTTGAGGCTGTGGCGATATATATGCAGAAAAAAACACATTTCATTTCCTATGGAGATCCAGGGAAGCAGACCTCGGCGAATATCGCTTCAGAGACCTGGCGACTTCTAAGCAAACCATGCTAAAATTTGTAACGACATCAAGTTGGTTCAGAAAGGTGGATTAGTTAACTCTAAATCACAAACGAACTTTGTCTTCCTTTAGCTTGCTCCACGACAAGGGTGATCCGAGTGCTAGCTGCGTATACAGTAGACCCTCCTACCTATCTACCTAGCTCTGCATAGTCTCCCATTAATTCAATATTTGCTATACGAACGCATTAGTATTTAGATTATGACATGATCCCAGCGATTATTTTCGGGTCTTTCCAGAACGTTGGTACAGCCTCCTTGCTTGGTGGCATTTGGTACGCATATTGGCTAGGTCTTCATTTTACCAGTATGCTGAGATGTATTCATTGTTTGAAAGCATATATCTAGCGGAGGTGTTCCTAATCTACAGTCCCTTGCCTTATGACGACTTGTTCCAGATGTCCATATTCTAATCATCTAATTTGACAGACTACCCATCCCATTCAGATATTGCCTTCAGGTGTTATTATGAAATATTCGTTTTATTTGTTTAACCTCATCCTGATCTATGTACTCTATTCAGGACCCTCTAGGTCTATGTCTAGCCCCTCTAGGTTAAGGACCTTTTAGGCAGCAATCCGATAAAGTCTTTTAGCGTCTGACATGGTATTTGAACTACAGGCGTTTTGGAATAAACTAGAAACTTGAGGATAATACGAAAACCTAGAGTGCGACCAGTGTTCTAGATTCACTGCAGTGCTTATGATAGGTATATGTATCTTTACCGGAAAAATGGTAGTTTAACCTCATGGATGCTGATTTTGTGATATTGGTTATCTTGTTATGTCATGTTTCAGCAGAATTAAAGAAGAAGCTGTCCTATAGCATTAATATTGGAGCTAAAGAGAACTGTTGTAAGAATCGAACCCTGCGGAACTCCAGTATTTACTGCGAATATATGCGAAGATATACCACAACATGAGTGGGTCTGTCCTGAATATAATTGTGTATTCCTTCGAATAAATGTTGTGAGTATTTCGTAGAAGGCTAGTTGGTCTAATAGAGCCTTCTGTTATACTCGATTGAATGTCTTTGAATTTATGAGAAATATTTCTTGAGTCAGTTGGATTAGCTGGCTTCATTGTTCAAAAAGAAAGTAAGACAGCAAACTATAACAAAATAATTAATTTTTATTTTATTTCTAATACTTTTTCATTAATATTTACATAAATTATAATTTATTTATATATCTCATTACATTCTAAACTTATACAAAACTTTAGTGCTATTTAAAAAATAAATAAAAAATAATATTTTCTTTAAAACTAATCAACAACTAATGACTTTTTACGAGGCTTAAACTCCATTCTTTCCATAAAAAAAAAAAAAAAATTAAACACAAATCATTCATTCTATAGAGTAACCCTTTCCCTTCACCAGCCAATGGCACGTCTTCTACTCGAAGTTCATCCGCTATCTCGTAGTATCAGCATTTTTATACTCCGGGTTGTGCAACCAATCCTCCTTGATTAGATCCGCACCCTTTTCACCGATCATTATGACCGGGGCATTGGTGTTGCCACTGCTTATTGTTGGCATAATACTTGCGTCGACTACTCGAAGACCTCTGACGCCATAGACCCTTAAGCGAGGATCAACAACAGCTTCTGGATCCCAGGCGGGACCCATCTTTGTCGTTCCACAGGGGTGATAGATTGTCATTGAAATCGTGCGTATGTGACACTCTAGATACTCATCGGAGAGGTATTTGAACTGCTTGCAGTTGGGTAGGGGTATTTGGTGAATTCGGGAACCGAATTGTTTGAAAACCTTTGCTTCGGCTACACTTATGGCGATTTTGGCACCCTCGACGAGGGTTTGTACATCGAACTGATCGTCGAAGTAGTTGGCATTGATGAGGGGATAGTGGAACGGATTGCTGGTACGCAAGCGAACCCAACCTCGTGAACGGGGGCGTAGTAGCAGTGGCATTATGGTCCATGTGTCTTTGTTGGCTATGGGTTGATAGACTTCCTTGTATAGGGATTCCTTAAGTCCGAGGACTTTTTTCACTCGTGCTCCATTGTCTGAGTTGACCGATGCTGGAGCCATGTGGAATTGAATGTCCGGCCAGTCGATGGAGCGATTTGAGTAGATTGTATGGACAAAGGCGAGGCCTTCTACACCGCCCAGGGTGGTCATTGGTCCACGTTCTCGGAGGACGTACTGAAAGGTTACCGAGGTGGGATTAAAGCGGTCTTGTACGATCGCCACTGGTTTGTCGACTAAGAATGACATTCCACCCATGCCAACGTGGTCTTGCATGTTCTCGCCAACTGGCAGATCTTTGAGCACTGGGATTCCGACATCTTCGAGATGTTCCTTTGGGCCGATTCCAGAAAGCATCAGGATTTGTGGAGTGTTGATGGAACCGGCCGATAAGATTATGTCCTTCCTCACCTTGATTCGATAGATTTTGCCATTTTTTACGAATTCTACAGTGGAAGCACGCATTGTCTCGGGGTCGATGTGTATCTTGGTGACATGAGAATTCATCGAGAGATGGAAGTTTTTCCTCAGTCTTATCGGGCGAAGGAATGCCTTGGCCGTACTGCACCTACTACCTCGTCGAATGGTGCCCTGAGCGATCATAAAACCCGCCTGCTTTTCTCCGTTTATGTCACGATTTTCATAACCAATTTCTGTACCCGCTTCGACAAATGCCGCAACTAGGGGTGAGTGCCACGGTGACTCCTGAACAGTCAACAGTCCCCCCTTTCCATGGTACGGATTGTTAGCCAAATACGGATTCCGATTGTCTTCAGATTTCTTAAAGTAGTGCAACACATTATCGAATCCCCAGCCGGGATTACCAAGAGCTTCCCAGTGATCGTAGTCATGGCGATTGCCCCTCACATAGAGCATGTAGTTCAAGACACTCGATCCACCCAGTACTTTGCCACGTGGCCAATTGCAGCGATTGTTTTTCATACCCAAGCAGGCCTTCTGACTCGGCTCGGTCTTGTACTGCCAGTCCAGCTTGCTCAGCTGTAGGTAGGCGGCCAGAGATGGTACATCGGATATTTCATTTTCATCTGGACCAGCTTCAAGTAGGAGCACCTTCCAAGATGAAATCTCCGTCAGTCGGTTGGCAACTACAGCTCCCGCCGAACCGGCTCCAATTACAATGAAATCATATTCCATATAGAGGCGGGCCTGATCCAGCGGCCGTGATTCTGGATCGACACGATCATAGCGATAGTAGGTGATGGCCGCTAACATCAATGGTATCAGCCATAGACCGGTGGTGACCACTCCGAAGGTGGACTTTATCACAGTGGTTATGAACAGTAGGTTTAGGACCATTTTTGTGGTTGGGGTTGTCTTAGTCTTAGATTAGTGGTGCAAGTTGTCAATTCGATTTATCGTGGTTTTAGTGAATCTTTCTTGTATCCTTTGGGCTTTTGGGGGTTCTACGAAGACGCATTATAAGCCGATCATGCAATCAATGTGCATTGCTCGATCGGTCCAGTTGAGTGAGTGCTGCAGACCGTACGAATCTGAAAGGAAAAAATTAATTTGTTTACTCATTTGTCTAATTGTACATCAATTTAAATTAATTTTCTTGTTTTTTTCTTTCTTTTCAGGTAATTGGACTTATGCATATAATACTTAAGGGGTGGTGAGTAGAGAGAGGTTAATGATTAGTGCAACCACAATTGTTTAAAGTAATTTATATGTGATAGCACAGTGTTTTTGCTAGAAAACAGGTTTAGTTAATTATTTCGGTATTCCTTCAGTGTCTCGGTTTTTTTCTTTCAATTATTTTTTTTTTAAAAAAGCTTTCCATTGAGCAATTATTAATAATACCTGTCGATAGAAACTCGTGAATAACATTAAGGAATCTGCGGTCAATGGTAAGGGCACGACAATTACGTCAAGTAATATTCCTACATCTTTACAGCCTTAGCTAAGCAATTTACTTATAAATAAAGGTAAACAAATAAATGGAGAAAAAGTGCGTGAGAAATTTTTTACCACTTACATAATTCTGAAAATTAATGACTGAAGGTGGAGTACATATATAATTTCATGTTTTAACCGAAAATTTACATCAGACAATTCTAAGAAATTTTACTTTTACATATTCCATATATGAGTAAGTACACTGTAGGGCAAAAGTTTCAGACCGCTCACCACTGTTTAGTTAGAACAGATCAAGTCCATTATGGTAGCACATGAGATACTCTGGCCATCACTTCTATTTTTGGATAGATGTCCAGGATTTATTGATAACCGAGCGGGCTATCGTGGTTTTTTATTAAGTGTAAAAAATCTGTCCATGTGTCACCAATTTTTGGATTTAAATTTTGTGCTAGAACGATGGGCTTTTGAGAAAAAGACACAGTACAAATGTAAAAGTCCACTTTTTCATAACTTTACTATTTTACATGAAATCGAAAAATTTTGTTAAGACTAAATATTTAGATAATCAGATTGTCTACAGTTCACCCATACATTGTTCTTAGCCACGCCCACTTTTTGGAGGTGTTTTCATTAAAAAACCGATTTTGATGAGATTTTTTATGTAACATCCTCAAACGTTTGAAGTTATCGTTGTAATTCGAGAGAAAATTGCAGTATGCCACAGCCACTTTATTAGAGCTGCATATAAAGGAGGATAGGGTTCCTAACGGATTGTAGCTTTTCTGATTTTTTTTAGCAACGACTCCATTGTACTACCTGGAAGCAAAATCCAATTTTACCGATTTTGATGCAAATTTCTCGTCCCTCTCAGAAAATTGAGAATGCGCTTACATAGGTTCACCAGCAGTCACCGGATCACGACCCACACCGAAAATCTCCCAACTGATGTGGGCAAAGTCACCCTCTTCATCTCCACAAGGGTCACAGATTGTATCATTATCCTAGCGCATATCTAAGCGCCAATGAGCCATCAGCAGTATTTTCTATAGAATGTCGCTGATTTTTTACCGGATTTCTCAGAAAGCATTTGTTGAACTCGCCTGTATCCTAGAGAGTTATAACACACACAATTACGTTCGTAAAAAGCACAGTCATTAACGATCACATCTAACCAAGGCCAGAGGAACAGCCAACACGGGCTTAGGTCCTGAGAAATCATCATTACAGTCTCATCAAAAATCTTTATACTCTGTAGTCGTAATGTGTCTTGGAACCAAATTCAGAGAGTTTACAAGGTTAAAAAAGTGCAGCCTGGCTATTGCTACAGACAAAGGTACTCCGACACCTCCACGTATTCTTCACAATGCTATCTATTTGCTTAAAAAATAGAGGCATACAAGTACTTGTCTCAAGACACCAGCATCGATCCTTGATTGATTTTCAAGCTATTTACGAAAATTCGACTACAGCCCTCTCCTGGCTGAGACTCTAGCTGAAGTCTGAACGTGTGAAATTCAACTTCAAATTTAAACGTCAGCTCAGGTCTCGAATTTCATTGTGTCAGATCAGGATCGTAGGATAAGTGTTGTTAATACCACAGCCGCCTTGTTTATGGCGATACAAAATACAAATATTTTTTGGACGAAGGGAAGGAATTTGCGGTTCTTTAAAGTTTACTTCAGTAGATAGATACATTTCAAGGCATAAACTAGGAACGGTCTTGTCTTAGTAGTTTGAATCCAAAGGTTTTTTCGGTGACAAGCCCCATGTCTTGCCAAAAGTACCCTAACACTGCCAGAAAATTAAGAGTGCCTTGGATATCTTTGTCTTGACATGAGTTTATTTCTAGAAATTTGATTTCAATTTTGGATAATAAGGTCCTTTAGATGTATCTGAGTACGACCGGTCACAGTTCTGCGTCTCGTTAAGGGAATAACCTCAGTTTTTAGAATATTGACCGAAAGCTCATTCCTGATGCATTACTTAGCGATCATGTCTAGGTCTATATGCGGGTTTCGACAAACAGTGTCTAGGCATGTAGACGTTTGAACTGTTGTGCAACAAATGATCCGGAATTGCATGTACCGTATCAGAGCAACTAGACTTCGGAGCGCTATCTTGCAGAATTTTCACCACTCCTATTCATGCTTCTTTTCCGACAGAAGATGTATCGTCAGGGCAACCTTCCACATGTGATTCTCTGCCAGCTTTCCATACTTTTAAGTCGAAAGGAAGACAGGCTTAGATCTAGAAGTTTTGTGGTTTCTTTTTAGTCACTCAGTCACGCAGTTCTAGGTCACTCGTATCTCTATGGACCTATTGGGTACCCCAGGCTCCGACTTGGTTTCTTTTAGTCGATAGTAGTCTTCTCTGATCAATCCCGAGTTCAGAGTGAATTTAAGAAAGGTTTTTGGTGGTTGTTCTGACTCTTTGCCTAAAAGCGTTGAAGGAATGTTCTTCGCAAGCTGCATTTATGATTCTACTGATATCTAAGTACGTCCATCTAACACAATGGATCCGTTGAGATCCGAAAGAGGCTGCACACTTTATCAGTGTACTCACCCCCCAACTATATTTAAGTGCGTCCATCGCTGCAGTCACTACTGCTTAAACGCATTCTTTGTAGGTTAGACGCCAAAAAGTTGTGTCCTGTTGTGATGTCTTTGAGAAGTTCTAAATATCTCAGCTAGCGCTACAGTTTTTTTCGAACTGTACTACAGATTTCTGTAGAAACTGTAGAGACGAGGAAGAGGAGGAAACCATGTTACTTGGGGGAATACTTCTTCGAAGATCTAAACGATCTAGTAAGACTAGACTTAGGCATGATTAGGAGCTTTGTCGCCGGGTCAAACTGGTTTAATGATTAATCAACGAACCACACATCTTCGGCATGAGTCTATACCGAAAATGGTTGCCCTGCCTTCTGTCCCATCTGGGAAGTCTCAATGTAGATCTCCGGTTCTGGTAATCCGGTTTCTCCATAGTGGTATCACAATGGACCTCCCTTTTGGTCTAAGTGTGTCCCTGCTACGCCTTACATGAATTTGCTGTTTGACTATCGACACTATACGATATCTTTTCTTAGGGCTGTCAGTGAGACAGGGAGATTTCTAGAAATAGCTCATGGAAAAAACTAGTGTTGTTTGGAAGCACAATCGATTGAATGATGGGGATTATGCCTCCTCTTTCCAACTCTCTCTTCAGAGGAAGTTTGTTTGGAGGTTTAGACTGACATCGTGGTCACTCAGTATTCGGATTGACTATCATACGTTTATGATGTCAAGTGGCCTATCTGGCCTTAATTTATCAAAAGTTTGAGACGATGGACACTTGCTTGGTATTCGATGGATATAAGGCGCGAGGATGGCTTTGAGCAGAGTAGGTGGTGCTCATAAATGCAAGGCGTTGGATCTTGACAAGTATATTTAGGTTGGTTACTCTCCTTGCAGCAGGGGCACAAGACAAACTAAGCTTATATCATAGTGAGCCATACAATGACTGTGAAGATGCAGTGGATGTAGGCTGGTTTGGGTCTTCAAGGATATTACTCGTATCTTGTCGAGTTATATGGATGGTTTCCCCCTTTCGTGGAATTGTACTCTTTCACCATTAAGATTGAAAGTAGTGGTGATAACACTCCACCTGGAGGTGTTCCTGCAATGGTCAGTGTGTCTCTTCTGAAATGTAACAATTTCTCGATTTTCGTTACTACTTCATGTAGCGCTAAGTTGATCGATCTGACTCGGGTTGGTGAAACAATCTTTAAATTTAGTTTGAAGTGTATGTGAACTTATATTAATTTTTTAAGAGTTTTCAGTAAAAAAGAAATTGAGGCTTATTCACTTGAAATCTTTAGTCATTGTGTGGCTAGAATTACCCCCTTTGGTCGCGGTTTCGAAATGATCACCTTGGTTAGTAACATCTGGTTGATTAAGTGATTTGGGGTAGCATTAGGAGCTGCCATTAATATTTGTTTAGTATTTGCTACATACAGGATGGTTACCATCGTTCCAATGTCATCGTGAGATACCGAAATATACCGAAAGAAACATTGAATATTCTAGGTTCTTATCTGCAGTTCATCTTGGAATTGTCGGCTCTCAAAAAGGCAGTTTTTAGAACTGATATTTATGGAGTTTTTAGAGAAAATCTCTTTCATACACCAGATCTGTATTTCAGACAGTGAAAATTGTAGAACTTCTGACATCAAGCTTCTAAAGTTTCTATGAGTATAGGTAATGGCTCCAATGCCTAAATCGTTTAAGCACCGATCTAAACTGCCGATCGAATCCCATATTGAAGGTACTCGTGGACTGTAAATGCTGCATCATTCTTACATGCTGAACGTAATTAATTGAGGCCTTTAAGAATTGACACTGTGCCAAGTCTTCAGTTCTCATGCGTTAGTTCTTGTATTTAAGGTCAAAGTGGCAGTTTTTCCTGCTATTTCTCCGAAACCCTTAGATTCCTCAGTTAAACCTCTTTTCACTTTGCTGAGAGGCATAGGTATGGTCTGACTTCATTACCCTCTGTCGAAATTGCTGGTACCCTCTTCTGTTTATTTCAAAAGAGTCGTTGCAATAAGTTCTCACAAAGCAAAGTAAATGCTTAAGGTGGAGCAATACTTTTGGCATCTAATGTTTGTATCCCAAGAATTATAGATTTGAGGCCATAACGTGTGTTGTCTATTAGCTAGAGTACTTTGGTTAGGTAAATAATTGCAAATTACTCACAGGAGAATCGCAAAAAAGCGGAACTATTTGACATCATACGGGCAAAGTATTGACTTGAACTATTATTACAACTTATGCGTTCCCATTGGGTTAAGAAGGTTAAAATAATTTGCCACTTAGAAAGGGTTTAAAGTACCTTTGAGATTGTTATGTAAAATGTGACATTGTACAAATAGCTTCGTGAATGGAACGAATCACCGATAATATGAATCAGGCTGTCCTTAAGGTGGTCTTTAATTGTTCTTGGCTAATATGGTAAACTTGACGTCAAACCACAAAAAGAAGCCCAAAGTTGTACCCCATTCGTGGTCATTGAACCATAGACTTTTGGTGGCAATAAGTTGAATCTGTGACGTACTGTATGGCACGTAGCGTCGGTCGTTCATAGTATGTAAGTAGTAGACGAGGAACAAAAATCACCTATCACGAATCACGCTCGGTTCCAATCTCTATTGACGGTCGGCATTCCAACTTGTGCTCATCTTTGAGGCGAAAGGCATACGTCGCCAGACCAAATTCTTCAACACGCATCAAATTTTCCCAAAAACAATGGAAGATATCATGTGGATTAATTTTACCCTAAGTGCCTAAGTGATGAGGAAAAAATGAGTTTTTTTTGTTTGTTGGAAAAGCCCTTTGAGAGTTGTCTGTGTAAAATCATTTTAAAAATAAAATAAGTTTCATTAGTGAAGGATATGTCCCTATCATTTTCATGCTTCGTCATGCCTGTTTTGTTTAATGGGGAATTGATTTAGAATATATTAATTTTTGGATACACCGGAGAATAGTGGTTTTAAAGCTGAACTCATTAGAACATGCTTAGCAGCTAGCCTATCTGCTCGTGTGGCACAACCATGAATAGGTCTTTCAAAATCTCGTTTTCCAATACAAGGAAAAGTGTATGAATGAAACTCTTGCCGTTGGATACTGAAACTCTTGAACAAAAGTCCTAAACTTTTCAAAAATTCTTCTTAACCTTCGGCTGAGCATAGGTATAGGTGGTGGTTGAAACACCTACCTTTATATGTATCAGGGTTTTCCTTCCAAGAGTTAGTAAAGCAATTCTACTTTTTTTTAGATAGTAGGAAGTTTATATTTTACATAAAACACATACTAAATTGAAAGGACTAGTAATGAAATGTTTTGAGAAATTTCACAAAACGGCTTCGAAAAACACGTCAAATTCGTCATCTGTCGCCAACCATCGATCCCAACAGAGTAGTTAGACATAAAGTTAATCAATTGAAGGCAGAACTTGCGAAGAAACACAACACCACATGTCATGTATTCAAATCTCGTTTCTACAGCCGAAATGAAGCCGAATTGAAGCCACCGCCTAAGTGGTCTCCTATACCTCAGCCTTAAATGCCTTGAATGCATGGACTTTTTTTTTCTCTGAGATTATCTTTTTATTGCAGCAAGGAACTGAGACGTACCAATCCCATTGGGATTAGGCTCAGATGGAGCATTAATCGTGTTCTTTAGAATGCATGGTATTGAATCGAATAGCCTCTGATATTGAAATACTTACTACCCTGGACAAGCGCAAGCAAGTTTCAGAAAATCCAGAATATCCACTGAACAAATCATGGCGGTAGCAATCTTCATTTAAAATCAGTGCGTACAAGTTTTTCAAGATCATCCCATATGAAGAAAAATCGCCAATCTAACACTTCGATTGGTAGGCTGTAGAAAGTGCGGCCATACTTAGGTCAGAATAGGTTCATTGTGATACTATAGGATCTAGTGTCCTTAACTACCCGTTGAACCAATATGAGCTTATTATAAAGCGCTAGAGGCGATTAATACTTATGTTAGCTGATTTGCCAAGGTTGTAGAAGAAGTACTCTCCTAGATACAATTTCCTTCGAGTTGAGAGAGCTTGGAGGTGAAGAATATTCTCTTCCTCTACCTTATCCATGCAACTTCTACAAAAGTCGTTTGCCGGGAGATCCAGTCTTAAGACATGCCGCAGTGTCCCGTAATGATACCTACTATTGTGCTGATGAAGGATCTCTTTAGTCTTACTAGACTATTGGAGCGCTTGATCCAGCTTGGACCAGATCTGTTTCGCCATAGAGCACGTGGTACAGTTCGACCACATACGGGTAGTAGCGTTAATCACATTTTGCCTTATTAAGAGTTTACACGTAGCGAGAGGCATGTAGAGATTCTACTTCTCCGGTAGAATCGACAGAGTTGTGAGTTCATTGGTCATGCAGTTATCTGGAATATTCCTATGGCCCGGCACCCAAATAAGGTGAATTTTAAATTGTTCTGCCATTGTTAAGTTAATTGTTCTCATTAAGAGATAAGCGGGAATTAAGACCAGCTTTGGAATTGAAGGTGACCGAATTCAGGGATTTAATCGCGGCTTGACTATCAGTAAAGATTGTGATATCCCTCGCGGATATTATATTGTACTTTAGCCAGGACAAGGCCTCCTTGATCGCCATTATTTCCGCCTGGAACACGCTACAGGAATTGGGAAGGCGGAAGGAGAACTTGCAGTTCAGATCTTACGAGAAAACACCTCCCCCCACACCGGCTTCCGTCTTGGACCTGTCTGTATAGAGGCAAACGGATTCACTGCGAGACACTATATCACCCTCATAGTCAATCCTGGATGGTATATAGGTTTCGAAATTTTTGTTGAAGATAAGCTGGAGGAGTGTGTAGTCAGTGTATTTTGGGATGCATTCTAATTTATTTAGAATAGATGAGTGCCCTGCACGCAAACTGGTCCACAGTCTGCGCTGGTTTATTCAGCGCAGTCCACCAAACGATCAAGCCATACGTGAGTAGATAGATACATAGAGCCAATATGTAATTCGAGGATGAAGTCCCCATTTACTTTCAAGAGCTTTCTTAGAGCAGAACAGAGCCGTAGTAGCTTTCTTAACTCGCTCCAGGATGTTGGGATTCCAGCTTAATTTCCTATCTAGGATTAGGCCTAAGTATTTGGCCGCTTTTGTGAACACCAGGGAGACGGCATTAAGTTTCGGTGGAACAAAGTTGGGAATTTTATACTTCCTTGTGAAGAGGACCAGTTCGGTTGTCTAACGATTGATCCCCAGACCGCATTTTTCCATTTTTCCATTTCATCCATTTAGAGAGCTTAGAGAGGGCGTTTTGTAGAAGATCCCTAAGCGTATTGAGGTGTTTTCCTAAGACAGCATTAGCAACGTCATGTGCATAGGCCTCTGATTCGACGTTGTTAAACGCTCCCTCAATGTTCAGAAATGCTACCAAAGTATATTCTTTGCAATCTAAAGATTTTTTTCAACAGTGCTAACTAAAGAGTGTAGGGCATGTTGAGAGCCTGACAGATGATTTGGATTAACACTGCAGCATATATGGGTACCTATAAATTTCCCTAGGATTTTCAGGAGAAATGATGACAGGCTTATGGGTCTAAGACCTTTCTGATTAACGTGCGAGCTTTTACCTGCCTTGGGTATAAAAACCACATTGACTTCCCTCCAAAGTTTGGGAATGTGAACCAAATCCAGGCAACTTTTGAAAATTTCAGTTAAGGAAGGATTAGGTCCACATTCCGTTGAAGTTCAGCCGGTATAATACCATCTGGTCCAGGAGACTTGAATGGCTTAAAGCCGTGTTTTGCCTAAAGAATATTGCTCCTTGTAACAAGATAAGAGGGGCTGCTTAGCATTGACCTTGCCGAGTTCACAATTGGACCCAAAATGGCATTGTAGCTGTTTGGGAAGTAGGAATCCAATAATAATTCCAGGGATTCTGCACTGGAGGTGATCAAGGAGCCATCTGCTCTTTTGAGGTAGTAAGGCATTTTGGGAGTGGCCGCGAGGATCTTTCGGAGCCTGGCTGTCTTAGAGGTCTCTTCTATTTTACCACAGAAGAGTCTCCAGGATTTCCGTTGGGCTTTTCTGATGTTTTTTTTTATAAGACTTGAGGACATTTTTATACGAAATTCAGTCGGAGGCTTCACGGGAACGCTTGCCCTGGTTGAAGACTTGCCTGCACTTTTTGCGGAGAAAAAGAATCTCCTGATTCCACCAAGGTTGTCTAGGCTTGCCCTTTGGTTTGTTTAATGGACATGAAATTGCATGATTGAGGACCTTCGTTAGACCCTCTATCATCGCGTCTAATTTATGAGTGTTAGTTCGGAGGAGAGAGTACTGTTTATTACATAAGACTCCTCACTGTTTGTATATTTGGATCAGTCCGTTTTCCTGAAAATCGTAAAAACGGGAAGGGCCTGAGGGAGGTAGTTTATACCAAATTGAATGTATCTATGATCAGAGAAGGAGTGTTCGCTAGAAACTTTCCAATCTTTGACAACATGATGAATGCTCTCAGAGACCAGGGTGATATCTAGTACTTCTTGTCTATTACAAGCACTTTTGGCTCACAACCAACATTACATAGGACTAATTTAGTACTAATTAGGTAATCGAAAAGTTGCTCACCTCTTTCGTTGATATCGGTGCTGCCCCACAATGCTTAAATAATATGTACAAACGACAACAAGGATCTTGAATTTGAACCATCGAGCAGAGCGGGATGGAACCTAAGACGAATATGGACTTCCACTGGAAGAATAGGTTATTGGTAGGGTGGCCGTATGTGCGAAGATACAGACATACGTAGACCAGAACACTCAGAGATGCAACGGCAAATAAGCGAGATGGGGCCAGACTACTGACCCGATCTGTCAATGTGGCGCTCCTGTTCATACCAGTGAATATATCCTACCCGACCGTCCACAGCTGTCATATATGAGTGAGTCTCGGTATGCAAATGAATTCATATCTGTTAAGTTAGTAAAGAGCTTACGTCATTTCACTTTAAGGGCCTATCGGCCATTAAACAATTGGAATACGATTTTTTATGCCATGATCTCCAATTCAAATATGAATGCCTACGGGAGTAGTAAAGCATTTCAATGGTATTACCTTCTCTTTGTTCAGCTTTATTCTAATGATTAGGAATGTTGCCTTTAAGATACTCTTCAAAGGTTCCATTCATTGAGTGACATTCAGTTGTCATTTATGTGTCTACTAGGTTTTGTTTTCTGGGAATATTGTTTCTTTGTGAATGCGTATCATTCTTTAAACAATATTTTATAACTACTAGTTATGCAAAACAGTTTATTGACACTATTCTTGTATAAATTTCACATTCAATAGAATCCAGATAAACAAAGTATACATAAATTATGGCGCATAAATAAAATTGGTAATAAAACTAGCTAGAACCTCCCATTCCCATTCAACTGGTATAATATTTCATTATTAGTTACTTGCAATTGAATATTTTTAATAGCTTGCTTACCGGTGACCACCTTAAGAATAAAGCCATTAAATTTTAATGGTCAGTTGTTGGAATCGATTTTATACAATGTTACTGATCAGCGATCGCTACTAAACACACCCATATTTCTAAGCCCACGTTAAAAGTATCTAAAACTAGTTCTTCTACAATAGAAGGCCAATTTTGCTGCGATTTGTTGTCCTTCTTTAAGAAGGATGTATTGCGATAAATTAGATATACCATCCTTAACCCACAAATCTCCAGTTCAAAAGTCATGATCAGGGACAACATCAACACTGATCAACACTGATCTTCACATCTTTCATTTATCAGCAACGCGACTAACTTCCTCTTCCGTTTGACTATGAACAAATGCAAGGCCAGTCAGCCGAAACATAGACAACATCTCGAGCGTATTATCACCACCACACACCAGTTAAAGAATTACCCTCCACTTCCGCTGATGCATTGGCATTGACATTGGCCGAAACCAAACAATTTGGGTGAGCAAAGTTTTTTTTTTTGTTTTTGCTTTCGGTTGGATAAATAAATTATTCATAAGTACAGACGATGGTATTGTAACGTTTCTGTGAATAAATTTTATTAGCTAAAAGCTTTTATCAGGGATTTTCGCATGTCGCCGCACGACTACGTGACGTTTAAAGTGTGACATCATGGGGAGAGAAAAAAAAGTTTTCTTTTAGTTGATTCTGGTCTTGAAGGCTGCAACTGCGGGGGGGGGGGGGGGGGTCACCTAAGGCGGCTAATTTTATTGCGTTTTACCGGTAATTATAATGGTCGAGTGATTGAAGACAACAAGTGAATTTGGGTCATTGGATCACGGAAATGAACGGATTTTTATCTCTCAGCCTGACATTGAAGATACTGTGGGGGTTTTTGGGTAAATTCGATTAAAAGGTTAACAAACCTTATATGGTGAGGCTTGCATGCAATTAGATAATTGGCTTAGTTACGCTACGCTGAGGTGACCTTTTTAATGTTTCCTTGCTCCGCACTGGGGATTACAGGAGTTCAAGTTAAAATTGATGCGGCTAACCTATTTGTTTTAATTGCTTTTGGGTTGCAAGATCGCGCGGTTTTTTTTATTTAAATTGTTTGCATGCCATGCTCGTGACGTATGTCGATTATTGCATAGAGGTGCTTGAGTATCATTTGCATACTCAATGCTGTGAATAGGTTTCGATGCACTTCATTGGGAGTGTTGTAGGCAATGACTCTTAGCCGCACTTGAATACAAGTAGCTGCATTAAGAAAAGTATGTTTAACGTAATAGCTTTGCGGTCTACAGATATACAATTTATAATCGAGGAACTGAGTTTTTTGTCGCAAGAATTGTAAATGATTTTACAATATTTATTGCGATCTGTGTTGACAGAGGGGTGGGTGAATGCGTCAGAAGATGTTGTTTTTACTTTCTATGCAGCTTTTTTCAAGGCTGTCATTTCTCTAATATATGGGCACCTATCACAAATATATTGCATATTGCGTTAGGGTCGATTACTACCTTGTTTTCTTTTATAAAGATTTTCTTAGCAATTGATTCCTTAATGCTAAGCAGCATGATCTGCATTTGTATCAAAAATTATGTAGATACTTGTTTAAATCATCTTGGAATAGACGATACCCAGTTATTTGTGCATGAAGATTTGCCTGTTTTTAAAATGAACCTTTAAAAACCTTTCGGTTTCACAGCTAAATCGAACTCCCAAAGTCTGTCAATCAAAGCATTGGCATTGGGTTAAAGTTTCCGATTGACTTGAGAAAGTCAGACACTTTGCTTCTTCTTTGGATTGTAACTAACTAAAGTGACTTTGATGCCAATTTCGAAAAGTACAGATCGATACCAACAGGGAATCTCATTTGTAAGTAAAGGCTCCGTGGGAAAACCTAACATCTCCTTGGTAACTTCATGGGAATTACTTTATATACTCAAGAAAATTGGATTTAACAAAACACCGGGAACTAACCGCATCCCAAACACAGCACTCCAGACTGCCGTTTGCCAATATTTGAACATATAACTCATTCTTGAAGGAACATCTTCAAAGATGCATAAGTGGAAACGACAAGGATTGGTTGATGGTGGGCATTCCTGTTTCGAAACCGCACTGATGTGAACAAATCAGTTTGTTGGCAAAGCATTTTCAGCGTTGACACATTCCAGTAAGTAAGGTCTTGTAAGCGGCTTTGAGGACTCGTTAACGCTATTAGGCTGCTGGTTCTTAAAATTGAAAAAGACTAGAGGTTATAATTTGGGTGTAAATCCAGAATGCATTGAATTTCCCATCGACTAAATCTTCCACATCTTCCTTAAAATTACTTTTAGTTACTTCACAGAATGATGGAGAACCAGCGATGGGGTTAGGTTAGGTTAGTGGGTTGTTCTTCTTCATCACACTCAGGTCCAGTGATTTTGGTCCACACTAGTGGATCCCTGTTCGAAAAACGGGAATGGAACGACTTCAAAGTCATGGAAGTAGTAGCTGCCTAGAGTTTTGTTCGTTAAGTGACAAATGAACTTGGGCAGTGCCAAAGGGTTTCTTCGTCGCTGCACTCTCGTCAGCAATTTAGTTTTCTGTGACACTCCTATCACTGGGGATCCAATAGAGTGCTGAGAGCCAGGAACCCGGAGCTTTCACGAGAGCTCTTTACTAGTTTCAATTTCATTTCTACAGCAAATATTTCTTTTAATGTCGTCTAGCTATCACTGAGAATGGTCATATCCTCTCGTAGTATTGTCATCATTGAGGCTAGATTGGCGACTTTCGCAACTGCTAGAGCCTCTGCTAGGAAATCTCTGTGATGGTCAGGGAGGCTGCCCATAGTATTCAGCGATTTTGAATCATCTAAATGGGATACATAAGGATTTGTTGTCTAAGATTCCTTCTCTTTCCCATTATCTCCTACTTTGAAATATACTGGAGAATGGTCTAGTAAAGTCAAGGTAAGGCATATGTAATAGGCATATCGTTACTGACGTATGTGCCTTCAAATACAACCTGAGCATGTCTTGTCGGCCTTGATTACCACCCGTCGCACTGGCTCTACCATTCTACCGCTCCCCCAACATCAAGTTTTCAATTCAGTTTCTTATTCAGGATTAGCCCTAGATATTTTGCATTCGAATTCTAGGATTTTTGTGTCATTTGTGAAAAATTTGGACTCTGTCTTTTTTGGGTTGATTCCTAGACTACATTGCTTAAAAGTATCAGTGAGTGTTTTCAGAGATTTCCCTGCTACATGCGTAGTTCACTAATAGTTGGGAGGAATTTGCCAGTTACTCATCCCTGCGGTCTTCCTCTGAAGGTGGGTGCTTGGAGCTGAATGTTGCAAAGTTTGTCTCGGTATGCCGATGTTTTTAGAATGATATACATATACTGGAATAGCTGGTCCCTTGGAAATGATTTATCCTGAATACTACTATAGAATCCACGTCAAGGAGTACAAGTTAAAAGGGCTATATTTCCTTTGTAAGCTTTTATTTGTGAATTTTGAGAACACAGCCATCGTTTCAAGGTCTAACTCAGGTTTTATCGCGGCTAAGTCAAGCTTAGATGTAAAAGGGTTTATGAGTAGAATGGTAGTATGTGGAAAGTTTTTTTTATTTCTTTCCGGAGAAATGTATTTTATTAAAGGAAAGGGTTGGGTTGCATGCCTTCAAATTTTAAATAAGTATTACGTATAGGTAATAGGACTCGAACCCAAATTGAGTGTTCAGGTTTTTACAAGTTAAATGACCAAACACTTCAGAACATCTAAACGGAAAATGCTTCTTGTGATGATACAATTGCAGACTCTGGATTATCCATACATAGTTAATGGTAACTTGTCTGCGGACCTAACTATTTTCTTTTATACCTTCTTTCTCTTGACCTACACTCCGATGGTATGCTTGAAACCTGCTCCGGCTCCTAGTAGTGATCAACGCTTTTAGGCATCTGTGCCCTATACACTGCTAATTGACTCGATAACTATGTTCTCCAAGTTAGTAAAACAGAGTAAATTTAGCTTGCTGTAGTTAATTGATGAAGCGCTCAGGAAAATCGAAATTGGCTGGTGATCGGCATTAACCAACCTGACCTACTACACTTTAAAAAGCTATTGCCAAAATGATATTGGGTAAAGGGAGGGAGAGTTAGCTTTCAATAGACTTGCGCATAGTGCCTTCGTAAAAAAGCTACAAAAAAGCTACGGTGGTGTCAGAAACAATTTCCGAAGATAGATACAAGTAGTATTAGGTGGATCGCTGGTATTCCCCAAGGTTGTGTGATTTCTCCAATTCTACAGCTTTTTTTATGTAATGTCTATATAATGTATCTGACACTTCCAATGTAATCCATTGTGTTTGACGCTTTCAATCCGACAGTGCTCTTGACTTCATCGACATATAATTGCATCATTTATTTAAGTGCGTTGGACTATGAAGCAAGGGGTTGGAGGTTCGATCGCCAGACAACACCTAAAATTTCTTTCATATCCCCACCTCTCGCGAACGTCTGACAAACATCCGACAAACATCCGAGAGTAAAAATGTCATGAAAAAGCTTCTCAAATAAAAAATTACGCTCGGATACGGCATTAAACAGTATGTCCCTTCCATTCGTGCAAAGAATATAACATGTACAATGCGACTGGCTGTGAGAAGTTAGGCTGCGCCCCATGGACCTGTCGCGCAAAAAATTTGTATTTATTTGGTATGCAATTACGCACCATCTAGTTTTCACGGCTGGAACCAGAAAGAGCGAATGTTTACCGAATTCATCATCGAGCTAAGTTTAGGGCTTTCAAAACTTATTTCCGCCTGCCGACGGTAATGAGTTGATTATGAGAACTCTGATACGGAGGTCATGCTTGGAACACATAGTAATCCACAATCACTCAATTAATCATGTTAAAGTTAATAGATTTCATCAAAGATGTTAACAATTTGTCACTCGTCGTATATCAAGTTTTTATTTGTCTAAATGTTGAATACAAATTAGTGATTACAATTTTCTCGTTAAATAATTCCAATCGAAGATCTGAGTTATATTGAAGTAATCAACTTACAATGTTGAAATGGGAAAGATGAAGAAAACTTAAGAAAACCGATTTCGAATATCTTAAAATTGTTGTCACCATTAGACACGTATTCACACTGTTTTAGGGCCCACCGCCTTTGTCGGTATTTCCAGAAGCGATTTAAAATGAAAAACAAGTGGGAAAGCATATAAAAATTAAAAAAAATATTGTCCCTGACAAAACAAACTATAAAAAACCGACTATAGATACTAGTGGAGTGGTGAAGATCTTCGTTAAACACAAATAGCTCAGATGTATGTACCTTGTATTTCCGTCAGGCGCATTTTCCCCTCGATGCGAGCATGTAAATCTTTAACCACAGACCGAACACCAAGGCACCTATCGAATTCGCCATCCGAAAGTATGCAACTGATATTCATCTATTGACGATCTTCGAAGTTAAATATGGAAAGTTCGAAACAAAATATGTTGCATACTTCTAGGATTGGATAAATTTTCGAACATAATTTTAAATTTACGAAATTATCGTTATTTTTTACCTGCCATTCGACTGTCAATGTCAAATACTTTAACGATTTGTCACCACTGACGTAACATTAACGCACAAACCATTTCACCCACAGCCCTTTACAAAAGCCAAACCTATTCACACTCAATTGCCTTTCATTATGTTATTACTACAATGGAAGTGAGTATATGTATGTATATTGCGTATCTCTGAGGAGAACAGTGTGACAAACTCACAAGCAAACTCACTTAAATAAATGAAACGGAAACCCTACTCTCTTGTTCATCCGATTGAATGACGCATCCATATGACATAGGGGCTTCATTCTCAGGCGTATACGTAACCGATTTTTTTTATTTTTTTTGTTATTCTCTGTGTTTGACATTCTTATTTATAATATAACTTTGTACTGGGTTAACATTTATCATTTTTTCACACACACACATCGGCGGCAGAGCACCCGTCCAAGTCCATGGGGATTGCCAATCTACTCAGTGAAATTTTATATGGACAAGCAGTAAAGAAACACAACAAGCCATAGGCCAAGTTAATGACCCAGCAAAAAAAAAAAAATAAAATAAAATAAAAAAGTTGAAGAAGATAAAAAATTGAAAAAAATAAACTTCAACTAGGAAAAGCACAAAAAGTCAGCGTAGGTCGATGACGATAGTGGTTGCTCATAGTACGTAGTCTGCAAGGAATTTTCCTTGCATTTGTGCGGCATTCCGCGATGTGCGTCTGCTTGGAGACCAGTTTACTTGTTATCTACCGGCAAAGTATCTCCTTCTGAAATAGTTAACTGGTTTCTCCAAGATGGTAGGCATGCAATTTACTTTCCTCTAATGGAGTGCATGAATTAACCTAGTTTTTGTTTTAATTTCTGCTGTGTTGTTGCTCAGAGCAACGAGATTCTTTTATACCGATAAAATGCAGGGTTTGAGGAACTTTTTCCATCTTAAGAACATCCAAAGGACTACAATCAACTGTATGAGAAGGTATAATAGCAGAAGAATAACTTCGGAAAACAGAGGAGAATAAGTGAGGAAAAGTGTGCCTTGAGGGCGAGCTTTTATTTTTAAAATGAAGAATGGTAGTATGTACGTATAAGTACGTATAAGGGGGGGGGCTGAAGTTTTTTGACCTTTTTAAGTGAATGGAAATAGAATTAATGACATGGAATTATTAACGCATGGAGAGTGAATCAAATGAGGCTTTTAATAAGTAGAAGAAGAAATTGTTCAAATTTGAAATTAGTAGCCATGACACCAACAGAGGCCTTACCAGGTGTGGTTGTCGTGTCCTTATTAGGGGAAGTGTGTGGAATTTATTTATTTCACAAGCGGTAACGTGCTATGGGATACGTGAGTGAGAGACGATACTTTATAAGGAGAACTAGTTTTAAAAGAATTATTCTTGCGTTGAAATAGAAGTAGGCTTATGAATATGCTTCTATCTTAGGCCGATCTACATTCCTTTTTAGTGTATTGCCATATATGGGGTCGATGAAGTTGGGTAGATACATTCATTCTTGAAGCATTATTAGTGCTACTTTAGTAGCTCAATGTTTTAAAGTCACTGGGGGGATTATACCTCCACATCCTGGATAACTCAATGAGAGTTTTATACAACGTCCATAGAATTGCTTTCAAACTGCGAAGTATACCTGCATCTGGCAACAAAACGCCATGTTGTAAGCAACCACGCCTTAGCTATCTCTATTTATTTTGTTAACAGACCTATATGTGCTGCAGTATCTATGGATATGTCGTTTGAAGCCACTTAAACAAGGAATCGAAATACCTTTTAATTTGCATACGATGTTTATAATACATAACTCTCTACAGCCGACGCAATAGATTGGGCAATTAGTTTTCTGATAGGGATTACTTCCAAAAATATAGCTCACAAGTCGTAAAAAGACCTACAAATGTTATGTCTATATAGCCAATGCAGTAGTTCCGTCAAATCCCTACATTACCTTGTGAGGGTCTTAAGTATATTCTATCGGCTTCAGGAGACGAGTAAATTTTAAAGCGAATCATACATCTTTTCGAAGATTAGTTCAACTTTTTTAGACCTTATGTTCATAAAATAAAGAGGTTAGTCTTCGATTCTTAAAGGTTGCACATGCAAGCTTAGAACTATTGAAAAATGGTACTTGTAGTTTGCTATTTCTGATGAATATTCTGATGGAAATCTTATATCATGAAGGTAGCATCTTAACGTCTGAGTATACATAGGTATATACAAAAGTATGTATGGACTTCTGTCATTATAAAATACTAGGTCACACTTCAGAAATAAATTTAGGAATGATTCTTAGACAAAAATATTATAATCAAGGAACGAATTACAGCTTAGTGTGAGAAGTGACATAAGCGGTCGCTTTAACGCCCTATCTTCTCAAGCTAAGGAAGGAGCCAGTAAATACGATCCAACTCTCTTTTTCGAATTAGTATGAATATTTAAGTATCTTATGGGTTCTTTTACTAATTTTTGGCTTTAAGAAGGGTTCCGATTTATCCCGCAAGCCTTACTCAATAGAAAGACACCTCACTTGTAGTTTTTATTAATTCTACCCAAGTGGTGTGGCACAAGGCTGCACTCTAACTCCACTGTTGCTTTGTTAGTAATCAGTGAAGTTCTTAGTGCAGCATTGATGGAAAGTAGCAGAGGTATACAATGTACAATAATATTGCGTTTTTGTGTAGACTTGCGCACGTACATCAGTCTGGAGCCATTTTTACAGCCAGTCTTACAGTCTCTGCTGCGCTAGTAGACACTGAAAGAAACCACGTCAAAAATATGATAGAACTGCATTTGAGGCGATGACCAACATCGAGTGAAGTTAAAACTACATTTGAAAACATGTCAAAGGAAGATTGCATAATGAAGTGTTACCTATGTTTGTTACAAATTCGTGAGGAGGACGATCGTGATAAAAACAGGATTTGTTGACTTATACTGATAACGTGGTAACACAAGTAGAAGGGTGTCATCAACATCCTGAACTGTAGTGCCACCAAAAAAGGAATTAAGTCGGGTTTTGACACATATATCTAATATTTCGCAGAATGAACGAAAATTTGGTTCGTTTGTAATCAACTTTGCGGCATACTCCAAAGAGAGACGAGACCAAGGTAGTCCTTTAACTAATAGGAGTTATGTGAGAAAATAGTACTTCCATAGTCTCTGAGTACAGATTTCATTTGCTAAACTGATACACCAATCACCAGTGGTCTGTAAGAAAGCTAATCAGTTTTCTGGTACTCTCCTTGTCTAGGTTAATGATTTCCTTGTCGGAAGGCTTGGTAGTCATTAATCAGGAATGTGACGGTAGCCCAATTAAAGCTAAGGAATGGTTCTTTGCTTAAGAATGATGTTACTAAACAACCTCAGCTAGTTTTCATTCGTAGATTTGTTGCCTTCAATTCTCTGGTCACGGATCCAACCAAGTTTTCTTTCGTTGTGTTTGGAAAGTGATTGAAAGGCATCGCAGCAGCACTTGACAGACATAGAGTTCAATTGGTTATCAGACGTTAATGGACTGCCTGAATATCTGAAAAGATAATGTATTCTAGGCGCCCTTGATACTTTTATCAAGATTGAATCTAGCGCAAATCTCTATACCATTGACTTCAGTGTGGATTACGTTGAGATACTTTCCCATTCCATTCTTCTAGCTTTCAGTACTGGTTCTCCATTATATTAGTCTTCAAGGACTGAAATCTCTACCTCAAATAACCTTTCAAAACAGTACTCCCTGCATGGACTTTATCGAAAGCGGCTGAAGATATATTCGGTCTCCACGAAAGAAAATTTCTTCGTAAAATATTAGGTCCCATTTGCGTTGACAGGCTTTGGAGGAGGAGATTTAAGGACGAACTATTGGAGCGACCTCGATCTAGTCAAGAAAATGCATATCAGTCGTTTGAGATGGTTATGAAATGTATGCTCCAGCCTGTAGAGCCTTCGAATAAAACCCGCAGGGACAACGCAGTAGAGGAAGACCTCGCCTTAGGTGGCGCGCACAAGTAGAAGGGGACCTCAACCGACTTGAAGTGCGCAACTGGAGGCTGTAAGCTAACTGGAGAGCCCAAGTTTACCCCGAACTGTAGCCTCAACTACGTAGTAAGTAGGTACAAATCATGTCCCTTCTTGTCATCGAGTAAAGTATTGTCTTGTTTGTATATACTTGCAATTTAGCTGTAGTTTAATAGCACATCTAGTAGTTGTTTTCCTAATGAATATTTGAAGGTGTCATTTGCCCGATGACAGATTCTAGAGCTGATATACATAGGTCAAGTGCACATTGAAGCTAAGAATCCTCTGCAACTTTTCAATCTTCCTTGCCTTTACAGAATGGAATGTCTAAGCATCATCATTTTCAGCTTAGGTATTTCTTTGCTACTAAGATCCCAGTTTCTGGCGTACACCCACATACTATGATACTTGCACCAAAGTGATGGGTTGTACCTTCAGTTATGGCTTGCTTCAAATAAAGCAATCACTCCCAGTAGTCAACTACTTCTTGGAAAAGTGCTTGAAATATGCTGTTCCCATCGGGGGCTTTACATGGTTAAGAAAAGTCCATTAACCTTATCCAGGCTAAATATGTATATTGCTAGACAAGACAGGCTTTGTGATTAGAAGCGTTCAGGTACATATATATGTTGTACACAAGTTCATGTTACGATAGATACAACCAGTCTCCTATACTTATATTTGAATACAATAATTCTGATCACATCAGATTTCTGCTTGCTTATGGTTATCAAACCAAAATCGTATCTACATACATATTTGGTTCATCAATATTTACTTTGAGATGTGGACACTTATTGAAAACATGGTTTTGGTGGTTGTTGCAGTTTGTTTCAAGGACAAATCCTGCGCATTTAATAAACAAGTGTACACATACATATATGTGCAGATTTAGCAAAATCAGCTAATTAGAGGCAACACATGAATGGATTGTTATATTATTTGCATACTTTTCCTTCTCGATCATTTTGCGATGAGATCAGGTTTTAATAATTCATTTGTTCATTAATGACGGATTATTCATACATAAATTACAATTTATAAAATGATCTTGGACTGCGATAGTGGTGTGGTGATAAATGAAGCAAAACACTATACATAGCATAAAATATTAATTAAGTTAATTTATTATTTTAGTCTAGTCTTTTTTTTGTTATTGATGCTTGCAGTTAAGCTATTCATCGTTATAATAGTGTAATCCGTGATGGTCGTCATGTTGCCGTGGTTACTGCGTCCGACTATTAAGGAAAGGGTACAAGGTTAAACGGCATTCGAGAGTATAATTGTAATGTAGGTCCTAGATCTTTACATTTTTTTTTTCTATCGATATGATCCACTTTGACAAGAAAACAAGGAAAACCTTTTACCTTTTTATGTATCTATCCTTCAAAAGTAATGTTTCTGATCGTCCCAACTAAGAAGAACGTACTTTTTACAACGACACAAAAAATTTGTTACCACTTTTGGTACTTAACCTTGTCAACTCCCTTAAAACCAGACACAAACTCTATAGGTTTTCTTTGGTAGGATACGATATCTCTACAATTGTTGGGGAATTGTCCTTTCTTTTTCGCTATTATTCGTAGTAGGGTATGAAATTCTACCAAGGATGCAATGTAGAACCTACAGGAAGTTCATAAGAAATGGTTAGCCCACTCACCAAGAATGATAATAATGGAACCTCTCTGATTCCACAATGTTTGTGCAACCTTCATAGCTGCCCCATGAGAGACACAGAAAATTTGTTTTGTAAAATTGACAATAATCTTATTCAGATAGAACCATCTTGTTCAAATGGTCAGATAGCCACTAAGCTCTTATCTCTTAAACCTTGTAGCTTTTTGACCTTATTTGGTTGGGAAGGATACACATTTTCATCTACTTCAGGTCTTCGTATTTGGGCCAGTTGTGCAGTATTGTTCGGCACTGATGAATTGCCAATTAGTCGACAATACCTAAGGCCTGGTTTCTAGGTCAACTTAAAAATTTTATACAATCCTAAGCAAGCTGTAACTATACCGAGTAGAATTAGAAGTACTAAGGTCCCGCTGATCCTTCTTCGTGCACTTAATGAAATAATGAAATAAATATGAAGTCCTAACGCTGCTGCCGATGTCTAGTTTTGATTCATCTATGTACCTGAGTCTTTTAAGGGTCATATCAGTTTTTGTTTGTTGAGAAATTAAGAAATTGTGGAATACGTAACCTTAAGTCCTTAAGTCACCAGCTTTGATTTCCAAAACTTGTGTCTCTATGTCATGAAGAGTGACTGGGATGACTGACGGGATCACTGGTTTCATTTCTTGAGCTAGGAAGTCCGTGCACCAACTGAGCACTCTTCTCAATAGATCGTTTAGCCCTTCTTAAGGATAGCTTTTAGAAATGCGATATAGGACATGATTCCATGATAGGCCAGGCAGTGTATTATGACTACACAAGATTGTTAATTCTTTACGTGCAGAATTTTTAGAATTCCTGCTATTGATGAGTTGGTTCTTGGAAGACTAGTATACCAAGTTGGCGAAAAACATAGTCCTCGTGGCCCTATTGGGATAACCCTTTCCATATGTGTTTGAGGCTTAGGTGTACGTAACTTTGACCCTTTTTTTGGGACAATAAAGGCATTTTTCAGTTTTGTTTGTTTGAGAACCTGTTTTGCTTATGTGGAATGATACAAGGACAGTGTTAGCCGTAGCCTCTATTGATCATGAAGAAGTCTTTAAGGGCTTAAATATGTACAAAAAATTGGCTTTAGCCAGCCTAACCTAGCAAACGCTAGCAGTATCTTTCCGCCGATGATATGAAGTAGTCAACGTAATTTTTTCTTATTAATTCCAACACTGTTCGTCCTAACGACAAACAGTTTCTTGTTAGCCTCGGTGTCTCTTTGAAATTCATAGGTATTGGAGCTTAAATGAATACAATCAGTAACACAAGACTCAAAGATACAAATCTTTCAAAAGAGCAAGTAGCAAGAGAAAGTAGCAAAGTACTCTCGCGAATAACTCTATAAAAGACCCTGATCGTCCCAGTCCTGCTCTATTATGCAAAAGGATGGGCTATGTCAGGAATGAATGAAAGAGAGCTCTGGATTGCTTTGAGTCCAAAATTCCTGTACCTGTACTTCGATCTTCATATATTTCTTATAAAATAGCTCATGGTCATTAGGACAACATAGGTGCCCGCTTGTAAGATAAACGCATGTGTCTAACGAGTCATAAAGCTTTGTATCGTCGTATTCCACAAAGGCAAGGATACCAGGTTTCGACTGATGAATATTTAAATACAACACACTCCCACATAGTCCTGAATGCAAGGGAGTTATAATCTTACTGCGTCAAGCTCTTATAACGGCCTCCAGACCGAATTAAACCAAAAGCTACCTTAGACAACAGATCGATACTCCTACCTAAAGTATAAGTATCTACAATCAGGATCAGCAGAGCATCTAGATCATGATCAAATATAAAGGCCCAGATTCACCTTGAACTCTAGCGCCACCTAAGAAGAAGAAGATCACATCTGGCTTCATTGGAGATCCACATAGGCATGTCCTGTAGCTCGATCCTATCTCTCGTAAAAATAATGATACCTTAGTGATTTCTTCGCCCATAGTCTCAGATTCAGATATGTAGCCTCTAGGACTGGCCCAACAGAGACAGTACCAGTGCTGATCTAGTAATACAAATTCTCTTTATAGTTGGTTGCCCTATTGCGGCATGACTGTGTATACATGTATTCCAGTGGTAGCAGGCGATTTGAAATCATTAAAAGAACTGTTCGATCTACAGAGTGTCTCCTGAGAGATGGTCTAATTTTAGGTTTATGTTTAGGATACGTTCAGGTATGAGGATACACTTAAAGATACACCGGAACATTTTATGAAGCGAAGAATGCTCATGATGCATAAAGATGCCAGTTTGCCGAAGTCTTTGAAGAGAAGAACCTCTAGATCCAGCAATCTTCTTTGGGATAGGGATGCATAGACTCTAAGTCTCTATAGCTCCTGAAGAAGTCGTTTAACGAGAAGCCTTACCTTTTAGCAATTGTCAACTGATAGCTGGGTATGAAATGTTTATAGGTACTGTAAGTATAGTCAAACAAAGCCATCAGAAAAGTAGAAAGCATAAAATCTTGGTAAAACCGTTGGCCAAAAGTCCAAGAAGTTGTTATTCGGATGTTGATTCGCGAAAAAAAAAACAAAATGAAAACAAATTTATTACGCCAAACAAAACTTTCTTTCATGGCGATCATAGACCTTACGGGATCTGTAATTACATCCCAAAGTTCAACTAACCGCAATGATTATCTAACTGCGCGCATAATGGCTAATTGTTTCCACAAATTTTCGTTCATTATCCACAACTGAAAACCAACGTGCCGTTTGTAAGTGCTTCCAAAAATCTCTTCAACTAGCAGAAAATTACAACTCAACAAATTATCGGTTACCTTGTCCATGATTGTATGCCGAGATCTATCACCTTCAACTGAAGTGGGTTCAAATCGATTTGGGATAGACAAATACACTCATTACACCGGTAACATTCCCCGCTTAACTGCAATTGTTTCTTTACATTAAACTAAAACTAAAAAAAAATAATAATAATAAAATAAATTATACACACACGACGGTGAGGTCAAATGCAGTCACCTTTGAAGGTTGGTTATTGACACTTTGGCATAGAAACGAAGACACTGCCTACGTGATGCAGACTCTGTATGACATTGAAATGAGACCTAGATAGGAGTGATGGTTTTTATATCTCAAAAAAAAAAAATAATAATCAGGTGAACACTTTAATAGCCTCGTATATGCAAATTTGCAAAAAATAAAAAAAAAACACCACTGTAACCATTAATCATCTAATTAAGTTTTGTTTAAATTAATTATTGTTCCGCATTAGTAAAACCAATCGCTTTCTTCAATTTGCATCTGTCTCTGTTGAATTATTTAGCATTTTGTCTGTCTGTATTAAATAAGTTATTAAAACCCCGCGTCTGCAAGACTGTTCCGTTGTGACGTAAGCGTCTTTGGAACAGGTTTAGCATCATCTTACCACCATCCAATCGCAAGTGGATCATTAAAATGATTGATAGATCGATTTGATCTTTTTCTTCGACAAGAAATGAACAATAAGATGTCAAATTTAATTTGCAGAGATATATATGTATATTTTTTATTATTTTTATTTATGCTTGTGTTAGGTGGTGAAAATTAAGACAAAGTATCTGCATATCTTCCTGTGTATCTGACGGTAAAAATTGTTTGAAGAGTCAACCCACAAATGATGTTGAGTGAATGTTATGCGAATCTAAGTAGCGGGCAACACTTCACTTGGCAGCGGAACGAAAGAGGTTGACGTTATCTTTACACAAAAGCTACACACCAAAGCAGAGCATATATACAATAACCTAATGACCCCATGGAAATACTGGGAACTTGAAGGTATTAAAAACGTACAAGGATACAAGATTGCCTCTGGATTGTATCTTCAGATACAGATCGAATGTAAATTGTCAAATAACGCCACCCTTGACATCAATAACTTTGAGATATTAAGGATTTGGCCTACTTAGGATCCGCCATCAATTTAGGCACTGAAACGAACGCTGAGATCAAATGAAGAGCAACTCTTGTCAATAGACATTTTTTTTGGGCTAAGAAGTCGATTGAGTAGCAAAGTCCTGTCGCGAATGACTCTATACAAGACCCTGATCATCCCAGTCCTGCTCTATTATGCAGAGGCATGTGCTATGTCAGGAGTGACTGAGAGTGCTCTCAATTACTTTGAGTCCAAAATTCTTCGAGTGATTATATTGGTCCCATCTACATAGCCGGTGATTGGAGATAGAAATGCAACCATGACTTGTATAAGCTATGTATATAGCGAGACATCGACCTAGCCTAGAAGAGTTCAAATACAACGACTAAGATGGCTGAGCCGTGTCTTCAAACCTACAGGAGAGTCTTAAAATCCACTTTGGAAGGACGGCGAAGTAGAGACAGACATCTACAAAGGTACCGCGATACAATTGTAAATTTTAACCAACTTAGTGTGTGAAACTGGCAAAAGAACCAATGAGAAGCTACGTATGTAAAACCATCATCATCCCTGTCCTGCCGTATGATGCAGAGGCATTGACCATGCGCTCATTAGGACTCTTCGATAGGAAGAATCTGTGTTGACGGTTTTTGAGGAGCAGATACGTAAAAAAGATACGTGTACAACGATTAAGATGGCTAGGTCTAAATGCACATCAATGCTCCTTACTGAAAAATCTTGTATTCCACTTCCGATAGTGCTCAAGAGTGGAAGGCGACCTTACAGAATTCTGCGTAAATAACTGGAGATAGCCTCTTAAGAATCGTCCTGGAGAGACTTGCTGGTTGAGGCCTTGTGATTGTCGAACTGTGATTGTCGAACTGTGATTGTCTGATGAAGACCGACTCCAATGTCAATTGTCGGTCAAATTAGACTCTCATAGTAAGATTTGATAGAAATAAAGCTGGATTCACTTCGAGAGTCCGACAGAAATTTGATCCAGTTCAATGATGTTCTACTCTTTATAAAGTAGAGCTCCTTGAGCGAAGAAGGTTACCACAAAGTTATTGGCTCTAGTTCTCGAATCGTAAGATACGACTGGAATGTTGATTCCATCTTTGGTAATGTGTTCATCCAACTGGTCTAGTAATGTAATGTGCAATGTAAAAGTGGTCTTTATTCATACCTTGGCGAAGGGTTTTCGACCTATCGGCCTCTCTTTTATTTTTGTTGAAAAGTTAAGAAGGCTTTGTAGAAAAATACCGAAGATCGACTATCTCGAGATGAGCTACTATCAGATGGAACTTCGAGGAAAGTCTCTCTTTCGAACTCAAAGCTGCTGTAACTGATGAACAAGAATATGTAGATATCTACACTTCACGACGTTGTCTATAAAATCAAAAAGGAGCTGGAAACGGAGGTATATTCTCTTGAAATTATGAAACCCTCTTGAAGTAGATGAAATAGTTTCAGACTGTCACGTAAACTTCTGTTTGCTCTGAGAGTAGCCATAAAGAGTTAAAATAGGCTTTCGTCAATGTGGAGTTTTAACTTCAATCCTAGTTGATGCAAATTAGAAATGAGGCTCTTCTGAATGACACTAATACCACTAGTAGAACTGGAGCAGTCAGATCAGATTCAATTTCGCATTGTTGTCCCTGGTCTTCCGTGGTTAAGACACAACAACTACGGGATATGACGATAGAAGATATGATGAATTTTGTCATGCAGTGGTTTGAAACTCAGGTGTCGTTTGGGTTTTAGTATGCACATCATGAGTGGAGTCCACACTAAACGGGAACAACTTGTTGTGAATTTTATGAACCAGGTTTTAATTGTATTTTATTCGAGTACCCATTTCCCTAATCTCTTTGGTGTTGAAGAAACATTCGATTTGAAAGGATCTGACGATTTATTGTTCGTGGTTAGCTCACGTCCAGTTTCCTCAAATTATGTGTACCTCGTTTACAACAAGGTTATAGCACCTTGGAGCTTTTTGTGTTTCATCATACTGGAGCAGCACTTTCTCTTGATCAGATCAGATGATGTTGTCCCCCTTCGAATACAGCGATGTGGAAACCGTGGCAGAGTTGAATTGTCTATGTCATCAGACTAGGTCTATTATCTACTGAAGCTTAGCTTTTTTGATTTCGTCTAAGTTTTGGCATTTAAAAAAATTTTTCATGACAGTTATACTCTCGGATGTTTGTCAGACGCTCGTGAGATGTGGAGCTATGAAAGAAATTTTAGATGTTGTGTCTGGGGATTGAATCTCGAATCCCTTAGTGTTTAGCCTGTATATCAATCATAAACAAATGAAACCACAATTGTATACAAATGGAACCGTAACTGTTTATTTAGTTTAGTACATACACCAACCTTGGATCAATATGAACAAACGACATCTAAGTTTCGAACCTATGTCCGAGAAAACGGAGTTCGTATATGGAGTTCACACTTCAAACTTCTTTAAGATTTGTTTCATTTCAAATAGATATGTATCTTTCACTCATTTGCAAAAGATCTTCATAAAATTTCCATACATTTTGGAACGTGCGACATCTCTCATCTAATTTACCTTGAACAAAAGTAAAACACCTACTACAACCGCAACCTAAGTAGATCAATATATCGCTCTTTATACACTATATCCATTAATTTCAAGTTTAATCACTCCCAAATTGGGGCTACCAAAATCACCATCACAAAACGTTAAATAATCAACGAGAAAATATACCTAAAATAAAAATAAAAATAAAAATAATATTTTGCAACAGTAATTCGGTAACTAAACCGAAAGGCGAAGTAGGTCATCTTAAGCTCAGCTCACCGACCAAAACAAACGAATACCGAAAACAAAAAAAAAAAAACGAAAGAAATGTCACAGCAATTTGGCGCCATCGAAATGTATCTCAGTATCTTATGCACGTCAATCTGATTACTACCGCTTCACGGATGCGTATTTGCTTAAGACAATGACAGATTGTATCCAATAACTCGTAGAAGATACTTTTGTACTCGACTATCTGTTGCATAATCCAATCAGTTGGATACAACTATGTATGTTGTATGCTTGCGTGCTACTCGACTCTCAAATGAAATTACATACATACTCGTACACGTTCTTGGGTCTTTTATTATTGCATAAAAAAAAAAAAAAACAGAAACAAACAATAATTGTTACCGCGTTACGTACTCGAGAAAGAAAAACAAAGCACGTGAAACAATATCGCAATATTGCAGTCAGGCACATACATACAACTGGTACATGCAACTGAATGCAAAACCACACAAAAATTGGTTCACATTTTAAACCCACTCGTGTCGTGATAAATGAGATGCAGATGGAAGTGTCATTTAAAAGCAGTTTTTGGCAAAAGGGTCATTAAATCAAGCAGCATCGAACAACAACCGGCTTGTTGACCCACTTTTAGCCAAACCTGAAGCTAGACATATCAATGAACTTTCAGTTGAAACAATTTAACAACTTTTACTTGTTAATGCGGCGACCTTTCGCGTAAAAAAAAAAAACACATAAACACGCATACGCATGAAGTCGTGCTTTCGACGTCCGGTGTTAATTCGGGAGTTTGTGGGGCAATCGAAGTAATTGTTACAACATAATAAATGGCCATTGTCGTGTGCAAGGTCAAATGTTGGGCAGGTTATTGTGGTCTTGCAGATGCATTTAGTTGATGGTTTCTGTTTTTTTTTTTTGGGAGTGGAATAGTTCAAGATCTTCTTCAGAAAGTGAGGTTTCATTTACGACTACCATTGAGGTAATTATTAATCTTGCCTCTGGCTGAAATGGTACTCAAGATGAATTTTTTACTTATGTACATTACTGTGGATAGGAATGTCTGGTTCACGGGGTCACATTAGATTGGAGTGAAACATTCCAAGGTTATACTAACGCTCTTTTAAGTAGCAGGCATTCTGTGGTTTCGGAAGTGCTTCGGGTGTCACGTCAATCTGTTTTGTATCTTCCTCTCAGTGACTAAGTTTGGACAGGTTTGTACTCAGGATTTGATTGCTGCTGTTTTTTTGGGAAGAGCTAGACAAGTCTATCAAAACTCCTCCTAAGCTCAAAATGAAATGGACGGTTGAGGATGCTGCTCAAAACCTGGCTAGTATCTTTACAAGTTTTCATCGAAAATTCTTTGCTGATCGACAGATCGCGTCTGGTGGAACCTAGAATACAGACGTGAGCTAAAGATAAACAACTCTTATAGCGGTCACTTAAGACAAATTTAGTTGGAAACCTGAATCTTTTTCGATTGAAACAAAGAAAGTAAATGCTTCCTATAGAGATGCGAAAAGATTGAGACATTCAGTGAAACCCGTATCTTGGTTAAAATTCTCAAAAGAGCAAGCTTAACCGGAGACCCTCATGAAATGTGAAGGAACCTTACAGAGACGTTCTGTCTTCATTTATGTTCCAGGTAATCAGATAACGATTGGATCATGGCTTGGTTATACAGGGTAAGCTTGATCTAAGTTGCAAAACTCGGCGTAGCTGGTATACTGAAATCGACGAAACTATCAAATATGCTCAGGCATCATGATACCGATGGAGTGTACCCAGCCATTCTCGAACAGTGTATGAATCTGTCGCTGTTTGGCTTGTATACCAAAAATTGGTAAAGATGACGGACTACTCTCTCGTCAAGAGTCTTAGACCTATAAATCTGTCTTCTTTCACGCATATGGTCTTAGGCATGATCGATGATTAGTCCTCTATAAGTGAGCTTGTTCTTTATACGAAGAGGATTGTGAGTGTCACTATCCAGATCTCTGATGGAGATGAATATCTACGAGTGAGTATGGTTAAATATCTGGGTGTCATCCTTGACAATCGACTTAGTTGGAATTCTCATATCAAGCCCGCTATCGAGCGCGCCACTAGGGCCATGTAGGCCAGTAAACGCCTATACGGCAGAACTTGGGGTCTCAGTCCAAAAATGATACATTGCATGTATACCTAGTCTAGCCATAAATATTGATACAAAGAAAAACTTATGCCAAATGAAAACGCATTGATATTTTTAAAAACAAATTAATACGTTTTATTTGTTAGATCATTAGCTATAAGTTATGGAAGACTTCATTCAAAATGGCCGCCATTTGCCTTAAAGCACGACTTGAGATGCACTGGCCAATCATCAATTGAATTACGGACCTCATTCATCGGAAAGTTGTCGACAGCGCGGACAAGGGCTCGCTTAAAAGAGTCAATATTTCTGTGATGAGTAGAGCAGGTCATTCCCTCCAAAACGGACCACAACTTGTAGTCCAAAGGGTTGAAGTCCGGACTACCAGTTGGCCAATCATCCGGTGATATAAAGTCAGGTACATTTTTTAAAGACACTCTTGCGTCGTTTTTGCCTTATGGGCTGGAGCAGAAATCTGTTGGAAGGTCCAATGCTTGTTTGCGAACATTGTTCGGCTTAAAGGCTTAACGTCTTCCATAGACATAGATTTTTGCGAGATATTCATTTCCCGCGACAAGATCTGCTTTCTCAGTGACTTGCGTCTGATTCGAGCCTGCACGGCTTTGATGGCTCGTGGAGTCCTCACAGTGCGTGGACGGCCGGATCTTTGACGGTCACGTACTCCACCAGTATCCTCAAATAATTTTATGGTACGATACACAAAACACCGGGTGATTCCAAGCTGTTGCAAGGTCCGAAAGATATCACCTTTTGCCATTTTAAACTTGTGTAATCCGATCACAAAGACACGATTTTCGATATCACCCCATTCCATGATTGTAAACGACTAAAACCAAAAATATTTTCCGCAACAAGGCAGCATAAAAGCAACTGTGACCATGAAAAGCGTGCCAAGGTCTCGATACCTATGGGAACGTGTCCCTCGGTTTTCCAGGCTGAACTCCATGCCATTGAGATCTGCGCCAGAATAAACCTTGATACATGTATTAAGGGCGCTAGGATATATATCCTTTCAGATAGCCAGGCAGCACTTAAAGCGTTGTCGTCCAATTTAATGGACTCTATATCAGTCAATTGCTGCTACGATACACTACAATCTCTTGCCAGGCATAGCAGGGTAAAACTCGGTTGGGTCAACGAATCTGCAGATGAACCAGCTAGGGCTGGTTCAGAATCTGCATTCATAGGATCTGAACCCTACTGTGATGTCAACTGGGCTACCGCCATAGCGCTGATTAATACATACTTGCGAACACAAACTTCGTCTGGCCCACTGGGAAAATGTCTCGGGAGCTAGGACCATCCAATCCCTGAACTTTCAGGGATAGCACAAAAAACAGCCAACAATCCAGTGCTGGTTACTTCGTGAAGACTTCACTACTCATTAGGCAAGTGTGCTTCTTTTTTTTTAAACGGATACCTATGCAATTCTAATGACCTTGAACTATATTGTTAAAAAAAAGGTGAACAGGTCGGATCCCTGGAAATGAGATTTCCGATAAATTTCATAGAGACAAGGCTCAGAGGATGATTTCTCAGGACTAGAACCTTGTGGTTTCCGCGTCCTCGGTTAGGGCCTCCATTATTTCCCCACGAATACAATCGGGTGTAGCTCCTCAGACCTCAGTGGTATTCTTCTAGAAGTAAAGACTCTAACTCGGATCATTTCCTATGTGATTGTCCTGTCTTTGCTCGTATCAGGTGGCACATCTTCTGTGTTGGTGGGGAGAGTGCAGATACTGTAATCTCTTCATCATTGAAGGGTCTTCTCGGTTTACTCTGACTGACGAAAAAACTCCAATGGGTCTGAGTGCTCCAGTTTAGTCTGAATGATACATTATAAGGCAGAGAAAATTCAAAACCTTTATAGAAACGACAGACAACCAATCTATATTTGGCTTCTACGACATCAGCCATAAGATGCTATGGGAGACAACTACAAGATTAAATTTGTAGGACCACTAAAGTGTTTAAGGGTGATGTGCTGACATTATGTCTAAAAATCGCTATGAAAAGTGGAAGCAATCAAACTAGTTCACCTCTTTAGGTAATTTAGTAAAATTTCGCAAATAAAGGCACTCTGTATTTATTCTACTCCCAATGGCCCGTAAGCCTAAAAGAATTATGTAGTGTGAGACCCTGTTAGATAGACCAAGGAGGACTTAAATCTATGGATTCATTCTAGAAAATCCGAAAAGTGTCTAAACTTTTAAGCTTATCTACGTATAAGCCCTTGTCATTTTTTCAGTTCCGTCTAGATCAAATAAGCTTGACAAGTTTTTAGCTATAGTATAGCATGTTGAAGCACTCGATGAGTTTTTACTTATGTAGTCTTACTCCAATTAGATAAGTATCTTGTGCGAATCTGTCTGCAGCTTTGGTAAAGTGTTGACTTCTTTTTGAACTGAATTGGATTTGTTTCAGTCTTGACCGGGCAAAGAATCCTAGCAGCATTCTGTTGTATAGGAAACAGGGTACTTAAAGGTTTTCGTTACCAATATTTTCCGATACCAATATATAGAGTTTTAGTTTTTCTTTGGGTATGTAGAAGCACATCAGATCTAGTACCCCGTTTATTTTTCAGCCCTTATAGGGCTGTCTGCAAATTACTTTGATCGGATGGATGGAAATATTAGCTATCATGGTTCTGTAAGGCAGAGGGAGTTTCCTGTATTTGTACCCATGATCGGAGAATACCAAATGGGTTAGAATTAAAGCAATAGATACGTGCAGATACATTGAAGATACGTCTCTGGTTAGATATATACACATATCTCCGTTGGAAATAAATACTGGACCATCTTTTATGCAGTGACTTAGAAGGTGTATTAAACATACACAGTCTGTAGTGTCATGTGTCAAGTTCTGGATCAGGGAATCCAAGTTTTCTGTGAGGTGATTATACATAATGTATACTCTATTAGTACTAAATAAAAAGGACATACTACAACACAGACTAAGTAAAAATGTTCAGTTATCTCTAATTGTGTTAATGCCTGCTTTAACACATGTTTGCAAGAAACCATTGGATAAGATAGATATCCGCACAACAACAAGTTGATTGATACAATCGCCTAACATTTAACGATCACTCAAACACTACTGTTTAAAAAAAAGAAATGGAAACTAGGTTATAGCAATAACACCTATCAAATTACGAAAGACATTAAAATCGTAAATAAAATCAATCTGCTCAACATGGGTTTTTATTTGAATATTAAAAAGTAAAACGCGTCACAAAATGCAAAGCACCACAGATCATGTCTGTGCAAAAAAAAAATCCACTTTGCATTGTCATGCCTCAGAGTTTATTGACATTTTGGAATTTCGCCAATTTTGGACGAGCTACTATAAGCGGATTTTGGCTAAAAATGCATTCATCT